>CM071595.1:217898079-227898079 GCA_036435485.1 Saposhnikovia divaricata
TCTCGGCCAAGCACGCTTAACTTCGGAGTTCTGATGGGATCCGGTGCATTAGTGCTGGTATGATCGCACCCGTCAAGGATGTGCAAACTAATTGTATATACTAACGTTAATAAGAGATTTTTTTGCATTTTGTCGCAATAAATTAATAAATAATTATAAAAATAATTAATTAATTATTAAATTATTTATAAAATCAATACTAAATTAAATGAGCATGAATTGTTCATGTGAGAAATGTGTCGTAAATAAAGCAAATAATTTGAAGGCGAAAAAAAAATGAAATCGAAAAAGGGGTGCAACACGAGGACTTCCCAGGGGGTCACCCATCCTAGTACTACTCTCGCCCAAGCACGCTTAACTTCGGAGTTCTGATGGGATCCGGTGCATTAGTGCTGGTATGATCGCACCCGTCAAGGATGTGCAAACTAATTGTATATACTAACGTTAATAAGAGATTTTTTGCATTTTGTCGCAATAAATTAATAAATAATTATAAAAATAATTAATTAATTATTAAATTATTTATAAAATCAATACTAAATTAAATGAGCATGAATTGTTCATGTGAGAAATGTGTCGTAAATAAAGCAAATAATTTGAAGGCGAAAAAAAAATGAAATCGAAAAAGGGGTGCAACACGAGGACTTCCCAGGGGGTCACCCATCCTAGTACTACTCTCGCCCAAGCACGCTTAACTTCGGAGTTCTGATGGGATCCGGTGCATTAGTGCTGGTATGATCGCACCCGTCAAGGATGTGCAAACTAATTGTATATACTAACGTTAATAAGAGATTTTTTTGCATTTTGTCGCAATAAATTAATAAATAATTATAAAAATAATTAATTAATTATTAAATTATTTATAAAATCAATACTAAATTAAATGAGCATGAATTGTTCATGTGAGAAATGTGTCGTAAATAAAGCAAATAATTTGAAGGCGAAAAAAAAATGAAATCGAAAAAGGGGTGCAACACGAGGACTTCCCAGGGGGTCACCCATCCTAGTACTACTCTCGCCCAAGCACGCTTAACTTCGGAGTTCTGATGGGATCCGGTGCATTAGTGCTGGTATGATCGCACCCGTCGAGGATGTGCAAACTAATTGTATATACTAACGTTAATAAGAGATTTTTTGCATTTTTTCGCAATAAATTAATAAATAATTATAAAAATAATTAATTAATTATTAAATTATTTATAAAATCAATACTAAATTAAATGAGCATGAATTGTTCATGTGAGAAATGTGTCATAAATAAAGCAAATAATTTGAAGGCGAAAAAAAAATGAAATCGAAAAAGGGGTGCAACACGAGGACTTCCCAGGGGGTCACCCATCCTAGTACTACTCTCGCCCAAGCACGCTTAACTTCGGAGTTCTGATGGGATCCGGTGCATTAGTGCTGGTATGATCGCACCCGTCGAGGATGTGCAAACTAATTGTATATACTAACGTTAATAAGAGATTTTTTGCATTTTGTCGCAATAAATTAATAAATAATTATAAAAATAATTAATTAATTATTAAATTATTTATAAAATCAATACTAAATTAAATGAGCATGAATTGTTCATGTGAGAAATGTGTCGTAAATAAAGCAAATAATTTGAAGGCGAAAAAAAATGAAATCGAAAAAGGGGTGCAACACGAGGACTTCCCAGGGGGTCACCCATCCTAGTACTACTCTCGCCCAAGCACGCTTAACTTCGGAGTTCTGATGGGATCCGGTGCATTAGTGCTGGTATGATCGCACCCGTCAAGGATGTGCAAACTAATTGTATATACTAACGTTAATAAGAGATTTTTTGCATTTTGTCGCAATAAATTAATAAATAATTATAAAAACAATTAATTAATTATTAAATTATTTATAAAATCAATACTAAATTAAATGAGCATGAATTGTTCATGTGAGAAATGTGTCGTAAATAAAGCAAATAATTTGAAGGCGAAAAAAAAATGAAATCGAAAAAGGGGTGCAACACGAGGACTTCCCAGGGGGTCACCCATCCTAGTACTACTCTCGCCCAAGCACGCTTAACTTCGGAGTTCTGATGGGATCCGGTGCATTAGTGCTGGTATGATCGCACCCGTCAAGGATGTGCAAACTAATTGTATATACTAACGTTAATAAGAGATTTTTTGCATTTTGTCGCAATAAATTAATAAATAATTATAAAAATAATTAATTAATTATTAAATTATTTATAAAATCAATACTAAATTAAATGAGCATGAATTGTTCATGTGAGAAATGTGTCGTAAATAAAGCAAATAATTTGAAGGCGAAAAAAAATGAAATCGAAAAAGGGGTGCAACACGAGGACTTCCCAGGGGGTCACCCATCCTAGTACTACTCTCGCCCAAGCACGCTTAACTTCGGAGTTCTGATGGGATCCGGTGCATTGGTATGATCGCACCCGTCAAGGATGTGCAAACTAATTGTATATACTAACGTTAATAAGAGATTTTTTGCATTTTGTCGCAATAAATTAATAAATAATTATAAAAATAATTAATTAATTATTAAATTATTTATAAAATCAATACTAAATTAAATGAGCATGAATTGTTCATGTGAGAAATGTGTCGTAAATAAAGCAAATAATTTGAAGGCGAAAAAAAAATGAAATCGAAAAAGGGGTGCAACACGAGGACTTCCCAGGGGGTCACCCATCCTAGTACTACTCTCGCCCAAGCACGCTTAACTTCGGAGTTCTGATGGGATCCGGTGCATTAGTGCTGGTATGATCGCACCCGTCAAGGATGTGCAAACTAATTATATATACTAACGTTAATAAGAGATTTTTTGCATTTTGTCGCAATAAATTAATAAATAATTATAAAAATAATTAATTAATTATTAAATTATTTATAAAATCAATACTAAATTAAATGAGCATGAATTGTTCATGTGAGAAATGTGTCGTAAATAAAGCAAATAATTTGAAGGCGAAAAAAAAATGAAATCGAAAAAGGGGTGCAACACGAGGACTTCCCAGGGGGTCACCCATCCTAGTACTACTCTCGCCCAAGCACGCTTAACTTCGGAGTTCTGATGGGATCCGGTGCATTAGTGCTGGTATGATCGCACCCGTCAAGGATGTGCAAACTAATTGTATATACTAACGTTAATAAGAGATTTTTTGCATTTTGTCGCAATAAATTAATAAATAATTATAAAAATAATTAATTAATTATTAAATTATTTATAAAATCAATACTAAATTAAATGAGCATGAATTGTTCATGTGAGAAATGTGTCGTAAATAAAGCAAATAATTTGAAGGCGAAAAAAAAATGAAATCGAAAAAGGGGTGCAACACGAGGACTTCCCAAGGGGTCACCCATCCTAGTACTACTCTCGCCCAAGCACGCTTAACTTCGGAGTTCTGATGGGATCCGGTGCATTAGTGCTGGTATGATCGCACCCGTCAAGTATGTGCAAACTAATTGTATATACTAACGTTAATAAGAGATTTTTTGCATTTTGTCGCAATAAATTAATAAATAGTTATAAAAATAATTAATTAATTATTAAATTATTTATAAAATCAATACTAAATTAAATGAGCATGAATTGTTCATGTGAGAAATGTGTCGTAAATAAAGCAAATAATTTGAAGGCGAAAAAAAAATGAAATCGAAAAAGGGGTGCAACACGAGGACTTCCCAGGGGGTCACCCATCCTAGTACTACTCTCGCCCAAGCACGCTTAACTTCGGAGTTCTGATGGGATCCGGTGCATTGGTATGATCGCACCCGTCAAGGATGTGCAAACTAATTGTATATACTAACGTTAATAAGAGATTTTTTGCATTTTGTCGCAATAAATTAATAAATAATTATAAAAATAATTAATTAATTATTAAATTATTTATAAAATCAATACTAAATTAAATGAGCATGAATTGTTCATGTGAGAAATGTGTCGTAAATAAAGCAAATAATTTGAAGGCGAAAAAAAAATGAAATCGAAAAAGGGGTGCAACACGAGGACTTCCCAGGGGGTCACCCATCCTAGTACTACTCTCGCCCAAGCACGCTTAACTTCGGAGTTCTGATGGGATCCGGTGCATTAGTGCTGGTATGATCGCACCCGTCAAGGATGTGCAAACTAATTATATATACTAACGTTAATAAGAGATTTTTTGCATTTTGTCGCAATAAATTAATAAATAATTATAAAAATAATTAATTAATTATTAAATTATTTATAAAATCAATACTAAATTAAATGAGCATGAATTGTTCATGTGAGAAATGTGTCGTAAATAAAGCAAATAATTTGAAGGCGAAAAAAAAATGAAATCGAAAAAGGGGTGCAACACGAGGACTTCCCAGGGGGTCACCCATCCTAGTACTACTCTCGCCCAAGCACGCTTAACTTCGGAGTTCTGATGGGATCCGGTGCATTAGTGCTGGTATGATCGCACCCGTCAATCATGTGCAAACTAATTGTATATACTAACGTTAATAAGAGATTTTTTGCATTTTGTCGCAATAAATTAATAAATAATTATAAAAATAATTAATTAATTATTAAATTATATATAAAATCAATACTAAATTAAATGAGCATGAATTGTTCATGTGAGAAATGTGTCGTAAATAAAGCAAATAATTTGAAGGCGAAAAAAAAATGAAATCGAAAAAGGGGTGCAACACGAGGACTTCCCAGGGGGTCACCCATCCTAGTACTACTCTCGCCCAAGCACGCTTAACTTCGGAGTTCTGATGGGATCCGGTGCATTGGTATGATCGCACCCGTCAAGGATGTGCAAACTAATTGTATATACTAACGTTAATAAGAGATTTTTTGCATTTTGTCGCAATAAATTAATAAATAATTATAAAAATAATTAATTAATTATTAAATTATTTATAAAATCAATACTAAATTAAATGAGCATGAATTGTTCATGTGAGAAATGTGTCGTAAATAAAGCAAATAATTTGAAGGCGAAAAAAAAATGAAATCGAAAAAGGGGTGCAACACGAGGACTTCCCAGGGGGTCACCCATCCTAGTACTACTCTCGCCCAAGCACGCTTAACTTCGGAGTTCTGATGGGATCCGGTGCATTGGTATGATCGCACCCGTCAAGGATGTGCAAACTAATTGTATATACTAACGTTAATAAGAGATTTTTTGCATTTTGTCGCAATAAATTAATAAATAATTATAAAAATAATTAATTAATTATTAAATTATTTATAAAATCAATACTAAATTAAATGAGCATGAATTGTTCATGTGAGAAATGTGTCGTAAATAAAGCAAATAATTTGAAGGCGAAAAAAAAATGAAATCGAAAAAGGGGTGCAACACGAGGACTTCCCAGGGGGTCACCCATCCTAGTACTACTCTCGCCCAAGCACGCTTAACTTCGGAGTTCTGATGGGATCCGGTGCATTAGTGCTGGTATGATCGCACCCGTCAAGGATGTGCAAACTAATTATATATACTAACGTTAATAAGAGATTTTTTGCATTTTGTCGCAATAAATTAATAAATAATTATAAAAATAATTAATTAATTATTAAATTATTTATAAAATCAATACTAAATTAAATGAGCATGAATTGTTCATGTGAGAAATGTGTCGTAAATAAAGCAAATAATTTGAAGGCGAAAAAAAAATGAAATCGAAAAAGGGGTGCAACACGAGGACTTCCCAGGGGGTCACCCATCCTAGTTAGAGCCGGCAATTTCGTACACGACACGAAAACACGACACGAAAACGACACGAAAATTACGGGTTTGGGTTGACCTTTGCGGTACACGAACACGAAAGTAAACGAACACGAAATTACACGGATGAATTTAGTGTCGGTTTTGGGTTTACCTTTGGATACACGACACGAAACGAAAATACACGAAATAAATAAATATTTAAATAATTTTATATAAATTATATGAATACATATTTTAAAATAATATTTTATATACAATTTTTACATATGATAATTCCAAAATAGTTTCAAACTTTAATTACACAAGATTTGAGCAAACTTGAGCACACTTGATTCTTTATGACATATTGACTTAGGACTCGACTAGTAAAAATTTATTATTTAAATATTTTTATTTCTATTCATAAATTACACGAAACACGACACGAAATGTACACGAAATAAAGGTACACGAACACGAAACGAAACGAATCCTTAACGGGTCGGTTTTGGATTTGGCATTACGTACACGAAACACGAAAGTACACGACACGAAAGTATACGAAACGAACGAATTGCCAGCTCTAATCCTAGTACTACTCTCGCCCAAGCACGCTTAACTTCGGAGTTCTGATGGGATCCGGTGCATTAGTGCTGGTATGATCGCACCCGTCAAGGATGTGCAAACTAATTGTATATACTAACGTTAATAAGAGATTTTTTGCATTTTGTCGCAATAAATTAATAAATAATTATAAAAATAATTAATTAATTATTAAATTATATATAAAATCAATACTAAATTAAATGAGCATGAATTGTTCATGTGAGAAATGTGTCGTAAATAAAGCAAATAATTTGAAGGCGAAAAAAAAATGAAATCGAAAAAGGGGTGCAACACGAGAACTTCCCAGGGGGTCACCCATCCTAGTACTACTCTCGCCCAAGCACGCTTAACTTCGGAGTTCTGATGGGATCTGGTGCATTAGTGCTGGTATGATCGCACCCGTCAAGGATGTGCAAACTAATTGTATATACTAACGTTAATAAGAGATTTTTTCCATTTTGTCGCAATAAATTAATAAATAATTATAAAATTAATTAATTAATTATTAAATTATTTATAAAATCAATACTAAATTAAATGAGCATGAATTGTTCATGTGAGAAATGTGTCGTAAATAAAGCAAATAATTTGAAGGCGAAAAAAAAATGAAATCGAAAAAGGGGGGCAACACGAGGACTTCCCAGGGGGTCACCCATCCTAGTACTACTCTCGGCCAAGCACGCTTAACTTCGGAGTTCTGATGGGATCCGGTGCATTAGTGCTGGTATGATCGCACCCGTCAAGGATGTGCAAACTAATTGTATATACTAACGTTAATAAGAGATTTTTTTGCATTTTGTCGCAATAAATTAATAAATAATTATAAAAATAATTAATTAATTATTAAATTATTTATAAAATCAATACTAAATTAAATGAGCATGAATTGTTCATGTGAGAAATGTGTCGTAAATAAAGCAAATAATTTGAAGGCGAAAAAAAAATGAAATCGAAAAAGGGGTGCAACACGAGGACTTCCCAGGGGGTCACCCATCCTAGTACTACTCTCGCCCAAGCACGCTTAACTTCGGAGTTCTGATGGGATCCGGTGCATTAGTGCTGGTATGATCGCACCCGTGAAGGATGTGCAAACTAATTGTATATACTAACGTTAATAAGAGATTTTTTGCATTTTGTCGCAATAAATTAATAAATAATTATAAAAATAATTAATTAATTATTAAATTATTTATAAAATCAATACTAAATTAAATGAGCATGAATTGTTCATGTGAGAAATGTGTCGTAAATAAAGCAAATAATTTGAAGGCGAAAAAAAAATGAAATCGAAAAAGGGGTGCAACACGAGGACTTCCCAGGGGGTCACCCATCCTAGTACTACTCTCGCCCAAGCACGCTTAACTTCGGAGTTCTGATGGGATCCGGTGCATTAGTGCTGGTATGATCGCACCCGTCAAGGATGTGCAAACTAATTGTATATACTAACGTTAATAAGAGATTTTTTGCATTTTGTCGCAATAAATTAATAAATAATTATAAAAATAATTAATTAATTATTAAATTATTTATAAAATCAATACTAAATTAAATGAGCATGAATTGTTCATGTGAGAAATGTGTCGTAAATAAAGCAAATAATTTGAAGGCGAAAAAAAAATGAAATCGAAAAAGGGGTGCAACACGAGGACTTCCCAGGGGGTCACCCATCCTAGTACTACTCTCGCCCAAGCACGCTTAACTTCGGAGTTCTGATGGGATCCGGTGCATTAGTGCTGGTATGATCGCACCCGTCGAGGATGTGCAAACTAATTGTATATACTAACGTTAATAAGAGATTTTTTGCATTTTTTCGCAATAAATTAATAAATAATTATAAAAATAATTAATTAATTATTAAATTATTTATAAAATCAATACTAAATTAAATGAGCATGAATTGTTCATGTGAGAAATGTGTCATAAATAAAGCAAATAATTTGAAGGCGAAAAAAAAATGAAATCGAAAAAGGGGTGCAACACGAGGACTTCCCAGGGGGTCACCCATCCTAGTACTACTCTCGCCCAAGCACGCTTAACTTCGGAGTTCTGATGGGATCCGGTGCATTAGTGCTGGTATGATCGCACCCGTCGAGGATGTGCAAACTAATTGTATATACTAACGTTAATAAGAGATTTTTTGCATTTTGTCGCAATAAATTAATAAATAATTATAAAAATAATTAATTAATTATTAAATTATTTATAAAATCAATACTAAATTAAATGAGCATGAATTGTTCATGTGAGAAATGTGTCGTAAATAAAGCAAATAATTTGAAGGCGAAAAAAAATGAAATCGAAAAAGGGGTGCAACACGAGGACTTCCCAGGGGGTCACCCATCCTAGTACTACTCTCGCCCAAGCACGCTTAACTTCGGAGTTCTGATGGGATCCGGTGCATTAGTGCTGGTATGATCGCACCCATCAAGGATGTGCAAACTAATTGTATATACTAACGTTAATAAGAGATTTTTTGCATTTTGTCGCAATAAATTAATAAATAATTATAAAAACAATTAATTAATTATTAAATTATTTATAAAATCAATACTAAATTAAATGAGCATGAATTGTTCATGTGAGAAATGTGTCGTAAATAAAGCAAATAATTTGAAGGCGAAAAAAAAATGAAATCGAAAAAGGGGTGCAACACGAGGACTTCCCAGGGGGTCACCCATCCTAGTACTACTCTCGCCCAAGCACGCTTAACTTCGGAGTTCTGATGGGATCCGGTGCATTAGTGCTGGTATGATCGCACCCGTCAAGGATGTGCAAACTAATTGTATATACTAACGTTAATAAGAGATTTTTTGCATTTTGTCGCAATAAATTAATAAATAATTATAAAAATAATTAATTAATTATTAAATTATTTATAAAATCAATACTAAATTAAATGAGCATGAATTGTTCATGTGAGAAATGTGTCGTAAATAAAGCAAATAATTTGAAGGCGAAAAAAAAATGAAATCGAAAAAGGGGTGCAACACGAGGACTTCCCAGGGGGTCACCCATCCTAGTACTACTCTCGCCCAAGCACGCTTAACTTCGGAGTTCTGATGGGATCCGGTGCATTGGTATGATCGCACCCGTCAAGGATGTGCAAACTAATTGTATATACTAACGTTAATAAGAGATTTTTTGCATTTTGTCGCAATAAATTAATAAATAATTATAAAAATAATTAATTAATTATTAAATTATTTATAAAATCAATACTAAATTAAATGAGCATGAATTGTTCATGTGAGAAATGTGTCGTAAATAAAGCAAATAATTTGAAGGCGAAAAAAAAATGAAATCGAAAAAGGGGTGCAACACGAGGACTTCCCAGGGGGTCACCCATCCTAGTACTACTCTCGCCCAAGCACGCTTAACTTCGGAGTTCTGATGGGATCCGGTGCATTAGTGCTGGTATGATCGCACCCGTCAAGGATGTGCAAACTAATTATATATACTAACGTTAATAAGAGATTTTTTGCATTTTGTCGCAATAAATTAATAAATAATTATAAAAATAATTAATTAATTATTAAATTATTTATAAAATCAATACTAAATTAAATGAGCATGAATTGTTCATGTGAGAAATGTGTCGTAAATAAAGCAAATAATTTGAAGGCGAAAAAAAAATGAAATCGAAAAAGGGGTGCAACACGAGGACTTCCCAGGGGGTCACCCATCCTAGTACTACTCTCGCCCAAGCACGCTTAACTTCGGAGTTCTGATGGGATCCGGTGCATTAGTGCTGGTATGATCGCACCCGTCAAGGATGTGCAAACTAATTGTATATACTAACGTAAATAAGAGATTTTTTGCATTTTGTCGCAATAAATTAATAAATAATTATAAAAATAATTAATTAATTATTAAATTATTTATAAAATCAATACTAAATTAAATGAGCATGAATTGTTCATGTGAGAAATGTGTCGTAAATAAAGCAAATAATTTGAAGGCGAAAAAAAAAATGAAATCGAAAAAGGGTGCAACACGAGGACTTCCCAGGGGGTCACCCATCCTAGTACTACTCTCGCCCAAGCACGCTTAACTTCGGAGTTCTGATGGGATCCGGTGCATTAGTGCTGGTATGATCGCACGCGTCAAGGATGTGCAAACTAATTGTATATACTAACGTTAATAAGAGATTTTTTGCATTTTGTCGCAATAAATTAATAAATAATTATAAAAATAATTAATTATTTATTAAATTATTTATAAAATCAATACTAAATTAAATGAGCATGAATTGTTCATGTGAGAAATGTGTCGTAAATAAAGCAAATAATTTGAAGGCGAAAAAAAAATGAAATCGAAAAAGGGGTGCAACACGAGGACTTCCCAGGGGGTCACCCATCCTAGTACTACTCTCGCCCAAGCACGCTTAACTTCGGAGTTCTGATGGGATCCGGTGCATTAGTGCTGGTATGATCGCACCCGTCAAGGATGTGCAAACTAATTGTATATACTAACGTTAATAAGAGATTTTTTGCATTTTGTCGCAATAAATTAATAAATAATTATAAAAATAATTAATTAATTATTAAATTATTTATAAAATCAATACTAAATTAAATGAGCATGAATTGTTCATGTGAGAAATGTGTCGTAAATAAAGCAAATAATTTGAAGGCGAAAAAAAAATGAAATCGAAAAAGGGGTGCAACACGAGGACTTCCCAGGGGGTCACCCATCCTAGTACTACTCTCGCCCAAGCACGCTTAACTTCGGAGTTCTGATGGGATCCGGTGCATTAGTGCTGGTATGATCGCACCCGTCAAGGATGTGCAAACTAATTGTATATACTAACGTAAATAAGAGATTTTTTGCATTTTGTAGCAATAAATTAATAAATAATTATAAAAATAATTAATTAATTATTAAATTATTTATAAAATCAATACTAAATTAAATGAGCATGAATTGTTCATGTGAGAAATGTGTCGTAAATAAAGCAAATAATTTGAAGGCGAAAAAAAAAATGAAATCGAAAAAGGGGTGCAACACGAGGACTTCCCAGGGGGTCACCCATCCTAGTACTACTCTCGCCCAAGCACGCTTAACTTCGGAGTTCTGATGGGATCCGGTGCATTAGTGCTGGTATGATCGCACCCGTCAAGGATGTGCAAACTAATTGTATATACTAACGTTAATAAGAGATTTTTTGCATTTTGTCGCAATAAATTAATAAATAATTATAAAAATAATTAATTATTTATTAAATTATTTATAAAATCAATACTAAATTAAATGAGCATGAATTGTTCATGTGAGAAATGTGTCGTAAATAAAGCAAATAATTTGAAGGCGAAAAAAAAATGAAATCGAAAAAGGGGTGCAACACGAGGACTTCCCAGGGGGTCACCCATCCTAGTACTACTCTCGCCCAAGCACGCTTAACTTCGGAGTTCTGATGGGATCCGGTGCATTAGTGCTGGTATGATCGCACCCGTCAAGGATGTGCAAACTAATTGTATATACTAACGTAAATAAGAGATTTTTTGCATTTTGTCGCAATAAATTAATAAATAATTATAAAAATAATTAATTAATTATTAAATTATTTATAAAATCAATACTAAATTAAATGAGCATGAATTGTTCATGTGAGAAATGTGTCGTAAATAAAGCAAATAATTTGAAGGCGAAAAAAAAATGAAATCGAAAAAGGGGTGCAACACGAGGACTTCCCAGGGGGTCACCCATCCTAGTACTACTCTCGCCCAAGCACGCTTAACTTCGGAGTTCTGATGGGATCCGGTGCATTAGTGCTGGTATGATCGCACCCGTCAAGGATGTGCAAACTAATTGTATATACTAACGTTAATAAGAGATTTTTTGCATTTTGTCGCAATAAATTAATAAATAATTATAAAAATAATTAATTATTTATTAAATTATTTATAAAATCAATACTAAATTAAATGAGCATGAATTGTTCATGTGAGAAATGTGTCGTAAATAAAGCAAATAATTTGAAGGCGAAAAAAAAATGAAATCGAAAAAGGGGTGCAACACGAGGACTTCCCAGGGGGTCACCCATCCTAGTACTACTCTCGCCCAAGCACGCTTAACTTCGGAGTTCTGATGGGATCCGGTGCATTAGTGCTGGTATGATCGCACCCGTCAAGGATGTGCAAACTAATTGTATATACTAACGTTAATAAGAGATTTTTTGCATTTTGTCGCAATAAATTAATAAATAATTATAAAAATAATTAATTATTTATTAAATTATTTATAAAATCAATACTAAATTAAATGAGCATGAATTGTTCATGTGAGAAATGTGTCGTAAATAAAGCAAATAATTTGAAGGCGAAAAAAAAATGAAATCGAAAAAGGGGTGCAACACGAGGACTTCCCAGGGGGTCACCCATCCTAGTACTACTCTCGCCCAAGCACGCTTAACTTCGGAGTTCTGATGGGATCCGGTGCATTAGTGCTGGTATGATCGCACCCGTCAAGGATGTGCAAACTAATTGTATATACTAACGTAAATAAGAGATTTTTTGCATTTTGTCGCAATAAATTAATAAATAATTATAAAAATAATTAATTAATTATTAAATTATTTATAAAATCAATACTAAATTAAATGAGCATGAATTGTTCATGTGAGAAATGTGTCGTAAATAAAGCAAATAATTTGAAGGCGAAAAAAAAAATGAAATCGAAAAAGGGGTGCAACACGAGGACTTCCCAGGGGGTCACCCATCCTAGTACTACTCTCGCCCAAGCACGCTTAACTTCGGAGTTCTGATGGGATCCGGTGCATTAGTGCTGGTATGATCGCACCCGTCAAGGATGTGCAAACTAATTGTATATACTAACGTTAATAAGAGATTTTTTGCATTTTGTCGCAATAAATTAATAAATAATTATAAAAATAATTAATTATTTATTAAATTATTTATAAAATCAATACTAAATTAAATGAGCATGAATTGTTCATGTGAGAAATGTGTCGTAAATAAAGCAAATAATTTGAAGGCGAAAAAAAAATGAAATCGAAAAAGGGGTGCAACACGAGGACTTCCCAGGGGGTCACCCATCCTAGTACTACTCTCGCCCAAGCACGCTTAACTTCGGAGTTCTGATGGGATCCGGTGCATTAGTGCTGGTATGATCGCACCCGTCAAGGATGTGCAAACTAATTGTATATACTAACGTTAATAAGAGATTTTTTGCATTTTTTCGCAATAAATTAATAAATAATTATAAAAATAATTAATTAATTATTAAATTATTTATAAAATCAATACTAAATTAAATGAGCATGAATTGTTCATGTGAGAAATGTGTCGTAAATAAAGCAAATAATTTGAAGGCGAAAAAAAAATGAAATCGAAAAAGGGGTGCAACACGAGGACTTCCCAGGGGGTCACCCATTCTAGTACTACTCTCGCCCAAGCACGCTTAACTTCGGAGTTCTGATGGGATCCGGTGCATTAGTGCTGGTATGATCGCACCCGTCAAGGATGTGCAAACTAATTGTATATACTAACGTTAATAAGAGATTTTTTGCATTTTGTCGCAATAAATTAATAAATAATTATAAAAATAATTAATTAATTATTAAATTATTTATAAAATCAATACTAAATTAAATGAGCATGAATTGTTCATGTGAGAAATGTGTCGTAAATAAAGCAAATAATTTGAAGGCGAAAAAAAAATGAAATCGAAAAAGGGGTGCAACACGAGGACTTCCCAGGGGGTCACCCATCCTAGTACTACTCTCGCCCAAGCACGCTTAACTTCGGAGTTCTGATGGGATCCGGTGCATTAGTGCTGGTATGATCGCACCCGTCAAGGATGTGCAAACTAATTGTATATACTAACGTTAATAAGAGATTTTTTGCATTTTGTCGCAATAAATTAATAAATAATTATAAAAATAATTAATTATTTATTAAATTATTTATAAAATCAATACTAAATTAAATGAGCATGAATTGTTCATGTGAGAAATGTGTCGTAAATAAAGCAAATAATTTGAAGGCGAAAAAAAAATGAAATCGAAAAAGGGGTGCAACACGATGACTTCCCAGGGGGTCACCCATCCTAGTACTACTCTCGCCCAAGCACGCTTAACTTCGGAGTTCTGATGGGATCCGGTGCATTAGTGCTGGTATGATCGCACCCGTCAAGGATGTGCAAACTAATTGTATATACTAACGTAAATAAGAGATTTTTTGCATTTTGTCGCAATAAATTAATAAATAATTATAAAAATAATTAATTAATTATTAAATTATTTATAAAATCAATACTAAATTAAATGAGCATGAATTGTTCATGTGAGAAATGTGTCGTAAATAAAGCAAATAATTTGAAGGCGAAAAAAAAATGAAATCGAAAAAGGGGTGCAACACGAGGACTTCACAGGGGGTCACCCATCCTAGTACTACTCTCGCCCAAGCACGCTTAACTTCGGAGTTCTGATGGGATCCGGTGCATTAGTGCTGGTATGATCGCACCCGTCAAGGATGTGCAAACTAATTGTATATACTAACGTTAATAAGAGATTTTTTGCATTTTGTCGCAATAAATTAATAAATAATTATAAAAATAATTAATTATTTATTAAATTATTTATAAAATCAATACTAAATTAAATGAGCATGAATTGTTCATGTGAGAAATGTGTCGTAAATAAAGCAAATAATTTGAAGGCGAAAAAAAAATGAAATCGAAAAAGGGGTGCAACACGAGGACTTCCCAGGGGGTCACCCATCCTAGTACTACTCTCGCCCAAGCACGCTTAACTTCGGAGTTCTGATGGGATCCGGTGCATTAGTGCTGGTATGATCGCACCCGTCAAGGATGTGCAAACTAATTGTATATACTAACGTTAATAAGAGATTTTTTGCATTTTGTCGCAATAAATTAATAAATAATTATAAAAATAATTAATTATTTATTAAATTATTTATAAAATCAATACTAAATTAAATGAGCATGAATTGTTCATGTGAGAAATGTGTCGTAAATAAAGCAAATAATTTGAAGGCGAAAAAAAAATGAAATCGAAAAAGGGGTGCAACACGAGGACTTCCCAGGGGGTCACCCATCCTAGTACTACTCTCGCCCAAGCACGCTTAACTTCGGAGTTCTGATGGGATCCGGTGCATTAGTGCTGGTATGATCGCACCCGTCAAGGATGTGCAAACTAATTGTATATACTAACGTAAATAAGAGATTTTTTGCATTTTGTCGCAATAAATTAATAAATAATTATAAAAATAATTAATTAATTATTAAATTATTTATAAAATCAATACTAAATTAAATGAGCATGAATTGTTCATGTGAGAAATGTGTCGTAAATAAAGCAAATAATTTGAAGGCGAAAAAAAAATGAAATCGAAAAAGGGGTGCAACACGAGGACTTCCCAGGGGGTCACCCATTCTAGTACTACTCTCGCCCAAGCACGCTTAACTTCGGAGTTCTGATGGGATCCGGTGCATTAGTGCTGGTATGATCGCACCCGTCAAGGATGTGCAAACTAATTGTATATACTAACGTTAATAAGAGATTTTTTGCATTTTGTCGCAATAAATTAATAAATAATTATAAAAATAATTAATTAATTATTAAATTATTTATAAAATCAATACTAAATTAAATGAGCATGAATTGTTCATGTGAGAAATGTGTCGTAAATAAAGCAAATAATTTGAAGGCGAAAAAAAAATGAAATCGAAAAAGGGGTGCAACACGAGGACTTCCCAGGGGGTCACCCATCCTAGTACTACTCTCGCCCAAGCACGCTTAACTTCGGAGTTCTGATGGGATCCGGTGCATTAGTGCTGGTATGATCGCACCCGTCAAGGATGTGCAAACTAATTGTATATACTAACGTTAATAAGAGATTTTTTGCATTTTGTCGCAATAAATTAATAAATAATTATAAAAATAATTAATTATTTATTAAATTATTTATAAAATCAATACTAAATTAAATGAGCATGAATTGTTCATGTGAGAAATGTGTCGTAAATAAAGCAAATAATTTGAAGGCGAAAAAAAAATGAAATCGAAAAAGGGGTGCAACACGATGACTTCCCAGGGGGTCACCCATCCTAGTACTACTCTCGCCCAAGCACGCTTAACTTCGGAGTTCTGATGGGATCCGGTGCATTAGTGCTGGTATGATCGCACCCGTCAAGGATGTGCAAACTAATTGTATATACTAACGTAAATAAGAGATTTTTTGCATTTTGTCGCAATAAATTAATAAATAATTATAAAAATAATTAATTAATTATTAAATTATTTATAAAATCAATACTAAATTAAATGAGCATGAATTGTTCATGTGAGAAATGTGTCGTAAATAAAGCAAATAATTTGAAGGCGAAAAAAAAATGAAATCGAAAAAGGGGTGCAACACGAGGACTTCACAGGGGGTCACCCATCCTAGTACTACTCTCGCCCAAGCACGCTTAACTTCGGAGTTCTGATGGGATCCGGTGCATTAGTGCTGGTATGATCGCACCCGTCAAGGATGTGCAAACTAATTGTATATACTAACGTTAATAAGAGATTTTTTGCATTTTGTCGCAATAAATTAATAAATAATTATAAAAATAATTAATTATTTATTAAATTATTTATAAAATCAATACTAAATTAAATGAGCATGAATTGTTCATGTGAGAAATGTGTCGTAAATAAAGCAAATAATTTGAAGGCGAAAAAAAAATGAAATCGAAAAAGGGGTGCAACACGAGGACTTCCCAGGGGGTCACCCATCCTAGTACTACTCTCGCCCAAGCACGCTTAACTTCGGAGTTCTGATGGGATCCGGTGCATTAGTGCTGGTATGATCGCACCCGTCAAGGATGTGCAAACTAATTGTATATACTAACGTTAATAAGAGATTTTTTGCATTTTGTCGCAATAAATTAATAAATAATTATAAAAATAATTAATTATTTATTAAATTATTTATAAAATCAATACTAAATTAAATGAGCATGAATTGTTCATGTGAGAAATGTGTCGTAAATAAAGCAAATAATTTGAAGGCGAAAAAAAAATGAAATCGAAAAAGGGGTGCAACACGAGGACTTCCCAGGGGGTCACCCATCCTAGTACTACTCTCGCCCAAGCACGCTTAACTTCGGAGTTCTGATGGGATCCGGTGCATTAGTGCTGGTATGATCGCACCCGTCAAGGATGTGCAAACTAATTGTATATACTAACGTAAATAAGAGATTTTTTGCATTTTGTCGCAATAAATTAATAAATAATTATAAAAATAATTAATTAATTATTAAATTATTTATAAAATCAATACTAAATTAAATGAGCATGAATTGTTCATGTGAGAAATGTGTCGTAAATAAAGCAAATAATTTGAAGGCGAAAAAAAAAATGAAATCGAAAAAGGGGTGCAACACGAGGACTTCCCAGGGGGTCACCCATCCTAGTACTACTCTCGCCCAAGCACGCTTAACTTCGGAGTTCTGATGGGATCCGGTGCATTAGTGCTGGTATGATCGCACCCGTCAAGGATGTGCAAACTAATTGTATATACTAACGTTAATAAGAGATTTTTTGCATTTTGTCGCAATAAATTAATAAATAATTATAAAAATAATTAATTATTTATTAAATTATTTATAAAATCAATACTAAATTAAATGAGCATGAATTGTTCATGTGAGAAATGTGTCGTAAATAAAGCAAATAATTTGAAGGCGAAAAAAAAATGAAATCGAAAAAGGGGTGCAACACGAGGACTTCCCAGGGGGTCACCCATCCTAGTACTACTCTCGCCCAAGCACGCTTAACTTCGGAGTTCTGATGGGATCCGGTGCATTAGTGCTGGTATGATCGCACCCGTCAAGGATGTGCAAACTAATTGTATATACTAACGTTAATAAGAGATTTTTTGCATTTTTTCGCAATAAATTAATAAATAATTATAAAAATAATTAATTAATTATTAAATTATTTATAAAATCAATACTAAATTAAATGAGCATGAATTGTTCATGTGAGAAATGTGTCGTAAATAAAGCAAATAATTTGAAGGCGAAAAAAAAATGAAATCGAAAAAGGGGTGCAACACGAGGACTTCCCAGGGGGTCACCCATTCTAGTACTACTCTCGCCCAAGCACGCTTAACTTCGGAGTTCTGATGGGATCCGGTGCATTAGTGCTGGTATGATCGCACCCGTCAAGGATGTGCAAACTAATTGTATATACTAACGTTAATAAGAGATTTTTTGCATTTTGTCGCAATAAATTAATAAATAATTATAAAAATAATTAATTAATTATTAAATTATTTATAAAATCAATACTAAATTAAATGAGCATGAATTGTTCATGTGAGAAATGTGTCGTAAATAAAGCAAATAATTTGAAGGCGAAAAAAAAATGAAATCGGAAAAGGGGTGCAACACGAGGACTTCCCAGGGGGTCACCCATCCTAGTACTACTCTCGCCCAAGCACGCTTAACTTCGGAGTTCTGATGGGATCCGGTGCATTAGTGCTGGTATGATCGCACCCGTCAAGGATGTGCAAACTAATTGTATCTACTAACGTTAATAAGAGATTTTTTGCATTTTGTCGCAATAAATTAATAAATAATTATAAAAATAATTAATTAATTATTAAATTATTTATAAAATCAATACTAAATTAAATGAGCATGAATTGTTCATGTGAGAAATGTGTCGTAAATAAAGCAAATAATTTGAAGGCGAAAAAAAAATGAAATCGAAAAAGGGGTGCAACACGAGGACTTCCCAGGGGGTCACCCATCCTAGTACTACTCTCGCCCAAGCACGCTTAACTTCGGAGTTCTGATGGGATCCGGTGCATTAGTGCTGGTATGATCGCACCCGTCAAGGATGTGCAAACTAATTGTATATACTAACGTTAATAAGAGATTTTTTGCATTTTGTCGCAATAAATTAATAAATAATTATAAAAATAATTAATTATTTATTAAATTATTTATAAAATCAATACTAAATTAAATGAGCATGAATTGTTCATGTGAGAAATGTGTCGTAAATAAAGCAAATAATTTGAAGGCGAAAAAAAAATGAAATCGAAAAAGGGGTGCAACACGAGGACTTCCCAGGGGGTCACCCATCCTAGTACTACTCTCGCCCAAGCACGCTTAACTTCGGAGTTCTGATGGGATCCGGTGCATTAGTGCTGGTATGATCGCACCCGTCAAGGATGTGCAAACTAATTGTATATACTAACGTAAATAAGAGATTTTTTGCATTTTGTCGCAATAAATTAATAAATAATTATAAAAATAATTAATTAATTATTAAATTATTTATAAAATCAATACTAAATTAAATGAGCATGAATTGTTCATGTGAGAAATGTGTCGTAAATAAAGCAAATAATTTGAAGGCGAAAAAAAAATGAAATCGAAAAAGGGGTGCAACACGAGGACTTCCCAGGGGGTCACCCATCCTAGTACTACTCTCGCCCAAGCACGCTTAACTTCGGAGTTCTGATGGGATCCGGTGCATTAGTGCTGGTATGATCGCACCCGTCAAGGATGTGCAAACTAATTGTATATACTAACGTTAATAAGAGATTTTTTGCATTTTTTCGCAATAAATTAATAAATAATTATAAAAATAATTAATTAATTATTAAATTATTTATAAAATCAATACTAAATTAAATGAGCATGAATTGTTCATGTGAGAAATGTGTCGTAAATAAAGCAAATAATTTGAAGGCGAAAAAAAAATGAAATCGAAAAAGGGGTGCAACACGAGGACTTCCCAGGGGGTCACCCATTCTAGTACTACTCTCGCCCAAGCACGCTTAACTTCGGAGTTCTGATGGGATCCGGTGCATTAGTGCTGGTATGATCGCACCCGTCAAGGATGTGCAAACTAATTGTATATACTAACGTTAATAAGAGATTTTTTGCATTTTGTCGCAATAAATTAATAAATAATTATAAAAATAATTAATTAATTATTAAATTATTTATAAAATCAATACTAAATTAAATGAGCATGAATTGTTCATGTGAGAAATGTGTCGTAAATAAAGCAAATAATTTGAAGGCGAAAAAAAAATGAAATCGGAAAAGGGGTGCAACACGAGGACTTCCCAGGGGGTCACCCATCCTAGTACTACTCTCGCCCAAGCACGCTTAACTTCGGAGTTCTGATGGGATCCGGTGCATTAGTGCTGGTATGATCGCACCCGTCAAGGATGTGCAAACTAATTGTATCTACTAACGTTAATAAGAGATTTTTTGCATTTTGTCGCAATAAATTAATAAATAATTATAAAAATAATTAATTAATTATTAAATTATTTATAAAATCAATACTAAATTAAATGAGCATGAATTGTTCATGTGAGAAATGTGTCGTAAATAAAGAAAATAATTTGAAGGCGAAAAAAAAATGAAATCGAAAAAGGGGTGCAACACGAGGACTTCCCAGGGGGTCACCCATCCTAGTACTACTCTCGCCCAAGCACGCTTAACTTCGGAGTTCTGATGGGATCCGGTGCATTAGTGCTGGTATGATCGCACCCGTCAAGGATGTGCAAACTAATTGTATATACTAACGTTAATAAGAGATTTTTTGCATTTTGTCGCAATAAATTAATAAATAATTTTAAAAATAATTAATTAATTATTAAATTATTTATAAAATCAATACTAAATTAAATGAGCATGAATTGTTCATGTGAGAAATGTGTCGTAAATAAAGCAAATAATTTGAAGGCGAAAAAAAAATGAAATCGAAAAAGGGGTGCAACACGAGGACTTCCCAGGGGGTCAACCATCCTAGTACTACTCTCGCCCAAGCACGCTTAACTTCGGAGTTCTGATGGGATCTGGAGCATTAGTGCTGGTATGATCGCACCCGTCAAGGATGTGCAAACTAATTGTATATACTAACGTTAAAAAGAGATTTTTTGCATTTTGTCGCAATAAATTAATAAATAATTATAAAATTAATTAATTAATTATTAAATTATTTATAAAATCAATACTAAATTAAATGAGCATGAATTGTTCATGTGAGAAATGTGTCGTAAATAAAGCAAATAATTTGAAGGCGAAAAAAAAATGAAATCGAAAAAGGGGTGCAACACGAGGACTTCCCAGGGGGTCACCCATCCTAGTACTACTCTCGCCCAAGCACGCTTAACTTCGGAGTTCTGATGGGATCCGGTGCATTAGTGCTGGTATGATCGCACCCGTCAAGGATGTGCAAACTAATTGTATATACTAACGTTAATAAGAGATTTTTTGCATTTTGTCGCAATAAATTAATAAATAATTATAAAAATAATTAATTAATTATTAAATTATTTATAAAATCAATACTAAATTAAATTAGCATGAATTGTTCATGTGAGAAATGTGTCGTAAATAAAGCAAATAATTTGAAGGCGAAAAAAAAATGAAATCGGAAAAGTGGTGCAACACGAGGACTTCCCAGGGGGTCACCCATCCTAGTACTACTCTCGCCCAAGCACGCTTAACTTCGGAGTTCTGATGGGATCCGGTGCATTAGTGCTGGTATGATCGCACCCGTCAAGGATGTGCAAACTAATTGTATATACTAACGTTAATAAGAGATTTTTTGCATTTTGTCGCAATAAATTAATAAATAATTATAAAAATAATTAATTTATTATTAAATTATTTATAAAATCAATACTAAATTAAATGAGCATGAATTGTTCATGTGAGAAATGTGTCGTAAATAAAGCAAATAATTTGAAGGCGAAAAAAAAATGAAATCGAAAAAGGGGTGCAACACGAGGACTTCCCAGGGGGTCACCCATCCTAGTACTACTCTCGCCCAAGCACACTTAACTTCGGAGTTCTGATGGGATCCGGTGCATTAGTGCTGGTATGATCGCACCCGTCAAGGATGTGCAAACTAATTGTATATACTAACGTTAATAAGAGATTTTTTGCATTTTGTCGCAATAAATTAATAAATAATTATAAAAATAATTAATTAATTATTAAATTATTTATAAAATGAATACTAAATTAAATGAGCATGAATTGTTCATGTGAGAAATGTGTCGTAAATAAAGCAAATAATTTGAAGGCGAAAAAAAAATGAAATCGAAAAAGGGGTGCAACACGAGGACTTCCCAGGGGGTCACCCATCCTAGTACTACTCTCGCCCAAGCACGCTTAACTTCGGAGTTCTGATAGGATCCGGTGCATTAGTGCTGGTATGATCGCACCCGTCAAGGATGTGCAAACTAATTGTATATACTAACGTTAATAAGAGATTTTTTGCATTTTGTCGCAATAAATTAATAAATAATTATAAAAATAATTAATTAATTATTAAATTATTTATAAAATCAATACTAAATTAAATGAGCATGAATTGTTCATGTGAGAAATGTGTCGTCAATAAAGCAAATAATTTGAAGGCGAAAAAAAAAATGAAATCGGAAAAGGGGTGCAACACGAGGACTTCCCAGGGGGTCACCCATCCTAGTACCACTCTCGCCCAAGCACGCTTAACTTCGGAGTTCTGATGGGATCCGGTGCATTAGTGCTGGTATGATCGCACCCGTCAAGGATGTGCAAACTAATTGTATATACTAACGTTAATAAGAGATTTTTTGCATTTTGTCGCAATAAATTAATAAATAATTATAAAAATAATTAATTAATTATTAAATTATTTATAAAATCAATACTAAATTAAATGAGCATGAATTGTTCATGTGAGAAATGTGTCGTAAATAAAGTAAATAATTTGAAGGCGAAAAAAAAATGAAATCGAAAAAGGGGTGCAACACGAGGACTTCCCAGGGGGTCACCCATCCTAGTACTACTCTCGCCCAAGCACGCTTAACTTCGGAGTTCTGATGGGATCCGGTGCATTAGTGCTGGTATGATCGCACCCGTCAAGGATGTGCAAACTAATTGTATATACTAACGTTAATAAGAGATTTTTTGCATTTTGTCGCAATAAATTAATAAATAATTATAAAAATAATTAATTAATTATTAAATTATTTATAAAATCAATACTAAATTAAATGAGCATGAATTGTTCATGTGAGAAATGTGTCGTAAATAAAGCAAATAATTTGAAGGCGAAAAAAAAATGAAATCGAAAAAGGGGTGCAACACGAGGACTTCCCAGGGGGTCACCCATCCTAGTACTACTCTCGCCCAAGCACGCTTAACTTCGGAGTTCTGATGGGATCCGGTGCATTAGTGTTGGTATGATCGCACCCGTCAAGAATGTGCAAACTAATTCTATATACTAACGTTAATAAGAGATTTTTTGCATTTTGTCGCAATAAATTAAAAAATAATTATTAAAATAATTAATTAATTATTTAAAAAATCAATACTAAATCAAATGAGCATGAATTGTTCATGTGAGAAATGTGTCGTAAATAAAGCAAATAATTTGATGGCGAAAAAAAAATGAAATCGAAAAAGCGGTGCAACACGAGGACTTCCCAGGGGGTCACCCATCCTAGTACTACTCTCGCCCAAGCACGCTTAACTTCGGAGTTCTGATGGGATCCGGTGCATTAGCTGGTATGATCGCACCCGTCAAGGATGTGCAAACTAATTGTATATACTAACGTTAATAAGAGATTTTTTGCATTTTGTCGCAATAAATTAAAAAATAATTATAAAAATAATTAATTAATTATTAAATTATTTATAAAATCAGTACTAAATTAAATGAGCATGAATTGTTCATGTGAGAAATGTGTCGTAGATAAAGCAATTATTTTGAAGGCGAAAAAAAAATGAAATCGAAAATGGGGTGCAACACGAGGACTTCCCTGGGGGTCACCCATCCTAGTACTACTCTCGCCCAAGCACGCTTAACTTCGGAGTTCTGATGGGATTCGGTGCATTAGTGCTGGTATGATCGCACCCGTCAAAGATGTCTAAACTAATTGTATATACTAACGTTAATAAGGGATTTTTTGCATTTTGTCGCAATAAATTAAAAAATAATTATAAAAATAATTAATTAATTATTAAATTATTTATAAAATCAATACTAAATTAAATGAGCATGAATTGTTCATGTGAGAAATGTGTCGTAAATAAAGCAAATAATTTGAAGCGAAAAAAAATGAAATCGAAAAAGGGGTGCAACACGAGGACTTCCCAGGGGGTCACCCATCCTAGTACTACTCTCGCCCAAGCACGCTTAACTTCGGAGTTCTGATGGGATCCGGTGCATTAGTGCTTGTATGATCGCACCCGTCAAGGATGTGCAAACTAATTGTATATACTAACGTTAATAAGAGATTTTTTGCATTTTGTCACAATAAATTAAAAAATAATTATAAAAATAATTAATGAATTATTTAAAAAATCAATACTAAATTAAATGAGCATTAATTGTTCATGTGAGAAATGTGTCGTAAATAAAGCAAATAATTTGATGGCGAAAAAAAAATGAAATCGAAAAAGCGGTGCAACACGAGGACTTCCCAGGGGGTCACCCATCCTAGTACTACTCTCGCCCAAGCACGCTTAACTTCGGAGTTCTGATGGGATCCGGTGCATTAGCTGGTATGATCGCACCCGTCAAGGATGTGCAAACTAATTGTATATACTAACGTTAATAAGAGATTTTTTGCATTTTGTCGCAATAAATTAAAAAATAATTATAAAAATAAATAATTAATTATTAAATTATTTATAAAATCAGTACTAAATTAAATGAGCATGAATTGTTCATGTGAGAAATGTGTCGTAAATAAAGCAATTAATTTGAAGGCGAAAAAAAAATGAAATCGAAAATGGGGTGCAACACGAGGACTTCCCTGGGGGTCACCCATCCTAGTACTACTCTCGCCCAAGCACGCTTAACTTCGGAGTTCTGATGGGATTCGGTGCATTAGTGCTGGTATGATCGCACCCGTCAAAGATGTGTAAACTAATTGTATATACTAACGTTAATAAGAGATTTTTTGCATTTTGTCGCAATAAATTAAAAAATAATTATAAAAATAATTAATTAATTATTAAATTATTTATAAAATCAATACTAAATTAAATGAGCATGAATTGTTCATGTGAGAAATGTGTCGTAAATAAAGCAAATAATTTGAAGCGAAAAAAAATGAAATCGAAAAAGGGGTGCAACACGAGGACTTCCCAGGGGGTCACCCATCCTAGTACTACTCTCGCCCAAGCACGCTTAACTTCGGAGTTCTGATGGGATCCGGTGCATTAGTGCTTGTATGATCGCACCCGTCAAGGATGTGCAAACTAATTGTATATACTAACGTTAATAAGAGATTTTTTGCATTTTGTCACAATAAATTAAAAAATAATTATAAAAATAATTAATGAATTATTTAAAAAATCAATACTAAATTAAATGAGCATGAATTGTTCATGTGAGAAATGTGTCGTAAATAAAGCAAATAATTTGATGGCGAAAAAAAAATGAAATCGAAAATGGGGTGCAACACGAGGACTTCCCAGGGGGTCACCCATCCTAGTACTACTCTCGCCCAAGCACGCTTAACTTCGGAGTTCTGATGGGATTCGGTGCATTAGTGCTGGTACGATCGCACCCGTCAAAGATGTGTAAACTAATTGTATATACTAACGTTAATAAATATTTTTTGCATTTTGTCGCAATAAATTAAAAAATAATTATAAAAATAATTAATTAATTATTAAATTATTTATAAAATCAATACTAAATTAAATGAGCATGAATTGTTCATGTGAGAAATGTGTCGTAAATAAAGCAAATAATTTGAAGCGAAAAAAAATGAAATCGAAAAAGGGGTGCAACACGAGGACTTCCCAGGGGGTCTCCCATCCTAGTACTACTCTCGCCCAAGCACGCTTAACTTCGGAGTTCTGATGGGATCCGGTGCATTAGTGCTTGTATGATCGCACCTGTAACACCCCCTTCCTAAAATGGAAGGAGATATTACCTATAATCCATAAACCTGCAAACAGAGCACTAAAATAATCTCTAAATAACGATTAAACAATCTAATAATCTCCAAAATTAAAATAAACCTCCAAATTACAGTTCAAACCAATAAATACGAAAACCACAAATCTGTAAATAAATAATCCAGTCTAAATAATTCTAAAAGTCCATAAATCCTTGGCAACGAAATAATGGGTAGCACTCCATCACACAGCCCCAGATCCCCCTAAGCACCTGCCAGAAAAAGAATATGGCATGAGCCAAATGCCCAGTACGGATTTGGAATACAATTTATAAAAACAGGAAAACAGATAAGTATATTTAACAATTATAATAAAGCATTTATTTTCAAAATACGCATGGCTGAAGCAACGAGGGGTTAGGATATTTCATACCGAGATCAGAACAGATACAGATACATATACATACACCATTGGGTACCGTAATGTATGCAACAAACCGGATAACGTGTACGGCATATACAACGTCACCGCCAAATCAAATCACAAATCAAATAAAAATCTGGGTGCACCCACGTATCCTGAAACAAATATCAAAATGCGTAAAAGCTCGCCACCTCAGCTATCAGAAGGATACGCCGTGACCAATCACACTGCCACGGAAGTGTCATGTCACCGGTGCCGCAATGACATGGCTGTAGTACCCCTACAGCTGGTTAACTCGGTATACCCTATATCGCTAAGGGTTCAAATAAAATATTTCGCAAAATCTTTGAAATCACAATAAACAGATATTTGAATATTTCTAACAAATATATAATTTGCAAAATTCTAAAGAGTCGCAGAAACAAATATTTAAATATTTTCAGACAGATATAAAAATCATTTTTCAAAGTCAATGAGTCAAAATATTTTTCAAAATCAGAACAGTCAAAACCAAGTGAATATATTTGAGGACAAAACAGATTTAGTATAATAAATCCTAAAATGAATAGCGCTGAATAAAAAAAAGAGAGAGAATCCGTACCTCAAAAATAGCAACTAAAATACTAATGAAATCCGCAAATGATCCTCTAAACTCCCGTCCCGCGATCTAATTACAAAATATAATTTATTACTATAATATTTTCTTTCACGGTACAGAAATAATTCATATAAAATTATTTGGCACACTAGCTTAATTACAAAATACAACTTACAACACATGTGCTATCAATTAAATAATATATTAAGTAAAACACTTTGGGACTAAAGACCATATATTAATTATTACATGTACACCTTCTGACTACCACAACCAGACCATAAACAAGAAACACGTCCAGTTGCTGTACGAATTTAACAAATTAAATAAATATAATAATAACACTCAGGGTGCATGTGCATATATATTACAATAACATCAAAATATGAAATCGGTTTAAACTTCTGTAAGCTAGCAAACATGTGTAAAAACAAGATCATTGTCCAACTATTAAAATATTATATAAATTCATGACTTCAAAATCTTAATATAAATAACTATACAATAACAATAAAATGTACAGATAATAAATCAACTAATATAAAAGAAAAGATGTTAAATAAAAAGATCACTTGACAATTATATTAAAACTATAAAATATCATCACTGTGAATTCATAAAGAAAAGAAAAAAAAAACTGACCACAAACAGTATATACGGAATACAATATATATGCATCAATTAATCATTAAATTATAATCATATGTATCAAATTGAAAATTAACAATTATAGTACAAAACTTGGTTTTAGGCTAAATTGTCTAAAAACGAATCACATGATAGAACTCAGAAACTTATCTCATAACATAAACAACATGTTCTATTATATATGCATGGCCACAGACTTCGAAATCATCAAATTAAATTCTATAAAACATATGTACAAAAGATCATATTAAAAGATAATATATAATAATACCTCTTTCGCCTATTGTTTACTGCAAACACACAAAACAGGATTGTTTCTCTTGCTTCTCTACTCCGGCTGCGGCTCTCTTGTCTCTCTTAAATTGTGTAATGGTTTAATAATAAAACATACGTGTGTGTTATATAAATATAGCCACATATCATCGAATACAAATAGGACTTCAAGACCTATTTCTTTTCTAATTAGTAATTCAATTTAATAACTAATACTCATTAAAAGAATTATTATTATTATTATTATTATTATTATTATTATTATTATTATTATTATTATTATTATTATTATTATTATTATTATTATTATTATTAAATATTTAAAAATCCTATATATTACATATATACCCCCTTAAAAAGGATTCCGTCCCCGGAATCAAACGAAACTAAAACTCGTACCTGAATCGAATAAATGCGGATATCTCTCACGAATAGATGCCTCTAGTTCCCAAGTAGCCTCTCTCTCGGGATGATTTTTCCACAAAACCTTCACAAACGGTATAGTATTCTTCCTCAAAACTCGCTCCTCTCGAGCTAAGATAGCTTCTGCTTCCTCCTCGCAAGAAAGATCTTCTCTAATCTTATGTAACGGGTACTGAACTATGTGTAATGGATGATACTTATAGCCTCTCAAAACCGATACATGGAACACGTTATGTACATGAGATAACTGTGGTGGCAACGCAACTCTGTAAGACACTTCCCCCACTTTCTCTATAACGTCAAACGGGCCAACATATCTCGGATTAAGTTTTCCCTTCATACCAAAGCGCTTAACATCCTTGCAAGGAGACACCTTCAAGAACACATGATCACCTGGTTCAAATCCACCAAACTTCCTATGTTGATCTGCATAACTCTTTTGACGTGATCGAGCCTCCTTCAAGCTTGCCTTAGCCTTCTCTACCTTCTCATTAGTAACTCTAACTAGTTCTGGTCCTTCAATGACTCTCTCACCAACCTCATCCCAACAAGATGGTGCCCTACACCTTCTACCATACAAAGCTTCAAATGGTGGCATACCAATACTCGCGTGCCAGCTATTATTGTACGCAAACTCAACAAGATACAAATACTTATCCCAATCACCTGTCCACTCCAAAGCACAAGCCCTCAGCATATCCTCCAATGTCTGAATCGTCCTCTCTGACTGTCCATCAGTCTGCGGATGATAAGTAGTACTAAAATTAAATCTCGTACCCCAAGCTTGCTGAAATCCCTTCCAAAAACGTGATGTAAACCTCGTATCTCTGTCAGAAACTATCGACACAGGCACACCATGAAGTCTAACAATATCCCGCTGAAAAATCTCTGCCAACTCATGAACAGGAGTAGTCTCTCTAATAGGCAAGAAATGAGCAGACTTAGTAAGTCTATCAACCACCACCCATATAACATCATTCTTTCTAAAGGTCCTCGGCAAATGAGTCACAAAATCCATAGTAATGTTCTCCCACTTCCATACTGGAATATCCAACTGCTGCAACAGTCCACTAGGCCTCTGATGATCTATCTTCACCTGTTGACATATGAGACATTTTCCCACAAACTCTGCTATGTCTCCCTTCATTCCACTCCACCAAAAGTGCTTCTTCAAATCTCTATACATCTTGGTGGAACCTGGATGAATAGAGAATGAAGAACTATGAGCCTCAGTCAAAATCTCTTCACGAATCGCCACATCCGCGGGCACACACAATTTACTGCCCAACCATATCACACCCTCATCATCAACACGAAAATATTTCTGTTTACCTTCTGCCACCTCTGATCTAATAACTTCCAATCCTGTATCATTCTTTTGAGCTTCCTTAACCCTTGAAACCAGATTTGGTTCCACTCTCAAACTCGCAATGCTACCATCTGATCCCCAAACATACAGCTCAATACCAAACCGCTCCATGTCTGAAATAAGATGCGGCTGAGTACTGAGAGATGCAACACTCCCCAAGTTCTTCCTACTAAGAGCGTCTGCCACAACATTCGCCCTCCCTGGATGGTACTGAATATTAGCATCATAATCCTTAAGAAGTTCAAGCCATCTTCGCTGCCTCATGTTAAGCTCCTTCTGAGTAAAAATGTACTTAAGACTCTTATGATCAGTGAAGATATCACAAGTCTCTCCATACAGATAATGCCTCCAAATCTTCAAAGCAAAGACCACTGCTGCTAACTCTAAGTCATGAGTAGGGTAATTTACCTCATAAGGTTTAAGCTGCCTAGAAGCGTACGAAATCACCTTCCCATGCTGCATAAGAACACACCCCAATCCTCTCTTAGAAGCATCACTATAAACCTGAAATCCTCCACTCCCTGATGGCAACACAAGTATAGGAGCTGACACCAACCTCTTCTTTAACTCTTGGAAACTCTGCTCACGGTCATCATTCCACTCGAACTTAACACCCTTCCTCATCAGTTGAGTCAATGGCAAAGCCATGGATGAGAAACCTTCCACAAAGCGCCTGTAGTAACCTGCCAAACCCAAGAAACTCCTCACCTCTGTCACATTGCTAGGTCTCGGCCAGTTAGTGATAGCCTCGACTTTCGCAGGATCCAACTCAATCCCTCTAGAAGACACAATATGCCCCAAAAATGCCACCTGCTCCAACCAGAACTCACATTTTGAAAATTTTGCAAATAACTTCTTCTCCCTCAAGATCTCAAGCACAATACGTAAATGTTCCTCATGCTCCTCCCTGCTCCTCGAGTAAATCAAGATATCATCAATGAAGACCACAACAAACTTATCCAAGTAATCATGAAAGACCCGATTCATCAAATCCATAAACACCGCTGGTGCATTCGTCAAGCCAAAGGACATCACAAGAAACTCATAATGACCATAGCGTGTACGAAATGCAGTCTTCGGAATATCTTCCTCTCTTACTCGTAACTGGTGGTAACCTGATCTCAAATCTATCTTCGAAAAGAATATCGCCCCTTGTAACTGATCAAACAGGTCATCAATGCGTGGCAAAGGATATCTGTTTCTGATAGTCACCTTATTCAACTCCCTGTAGTCGATGCACAACCTCATAGAACCGTCCTTCTTCTTCACAAACAATACCGGAGCACCCCATGGAGATACACTTGGCCTGATAAATCCTCTATCCAACAACTCTTGCAACTGCACTTTCAATTCCTGCAACTCTAGTGGTGCCATTCGGTATGGCGCCTTAGAAATAGGCTCTGCACCTGGAACAAGTTCAATAGTAAACTCCACTTCTCTCTGTGGTGGCAAACCTGGTAGCTCATCGGGAAACACATCTGTAAACTCATTAACAACTGGATAATCCTCGATGCGAGGCTCATCCTTAGACGTATCCTTCACAAAAGCAAGATAGCCATCACAACCCTTAGACAAAAGTTTACCCGCCTTTAGAGCTGAAATCATTTTAATCTCTCCTTTCGGTTGAGAACCCTGGTATACAAATTCTGGTTTATCTGCATCTCCAAAGATCACCCTCTTCCCCTGACAGTCAATTGTAGCTCGATGCTCACTCAACCAATCCATACCCAGAATAATGTCAAAGTCATGCATCTCCATCGGAAGCAAGTTAACCTTACAATTTCTCTCCCCAACAGCTATCGGACACTCTCGGTACACATCAGAAATAATAACAGAATTCCCCATCGGGGTAGCAATAGACATACGAGGATATAGTAATGAAGGTTCAACACCAAGATGACGAACAAACGATAAAGATACTACAGAATGAGTCGAACCAGTATCAAATAACACATAAGCATCACGTCTACCAACAAGAAGTGTTCCTGAGACGGTACCTGAATTAGCTGCTGCCTGATTAGCAGTCAATGCAAACACTCTGCCTGAAGTATTCTACTGACTGCCACTACCACTACCACCTGCTCCTCCACCAGTGTTACGTGACGCGGTACAATCCTTTGCCCTATGTGACATGCTACCACACAAGAAACAAGCCCCGGTCTGTTTATAACAAGCTCTCCCTGGATGATGTCCACCACATGTAGCACAAGGAGCCACTGGAATCATATTGGGGTTGCCCCCATAAACTGAATAACGACTCTGCCCCTGTTGACGACCCTGCCACTGCCTAGGCTGCTGCTGCTGAAATCGCTGATTCTGATTCTGTTTCTGACCACCATACTGATTCTGGCCATAAGCTTACTGAGTCCTCATATTCTGATGTCTTCCACGCCACTGTCCCTGCTGAGTACCCTGACCTCCATTCCACTGCTTACCCTGTACAAAACTCTGATCATCTCTATTCCGCTTGCGATCATTCTGGAACCTGTAAGCTCTATACTCTGTGCGCTCCTTCTCAATATCCTTAGCTGCATCTGCCACCTCAGCCACATTAGGAAACCTCAGTGAAATGATACCACCCCTCAGATTAGGCCTCAACCCCCATTTAAATTTCTCAGCCTGCTGTGCAGCAGTCCCTGCAACTGTCCCAGCAAATCCAGCCAACCTGATGAACCTCGCCATATAGTCAGTAATGCTCTCATCAAAATTCTGCGCAATAGAATGAAACTCCCTCAAGTAACCCTCTCTGTCTGCATTAGAAAAGTACTGCTCATAGAACACCTCCTTGAATCCCTGCCATACCAATGTCTCTGTAAATTCCTCTCCTCTAGTAGCTTTCACTCCTCTCCACCACCTCTGAGCATCCCCCTCCAACTTATACACAGCTAACCTGACCTTCTGAACCTCATCACAACCCAAGGCATCAAAAATCTTCTCAAGATGTACAATCCAGTTTTCAGCATCTATAGGAGTCGGCGCTGAATGAAAAGAATCCGGTTTCTGCTTAGAAAACCTCTCCAACCATGCAAATGGCTCTAACTGATTACCCTGGCCATCCTGATTGCCTTGGCCATTCTGATTGCCCTGACCATTCTGATTATTCTGATTTCCCTGACCATTCTGATTGCCTTGGCCATTCTGATTACCCTGACCATTCTGATTATTCATATTTGCCATAGCTTGTTGTATACCGTTCGCCACTGCTTGTCCTAACATATTAGCTAGCTGAGCCGGGCTAACATTCAGGGTAGTTTGATTTTGATTTTTCTTAGGAGGCATCTACAATATAAGATTAGCAAACGAATGAAGATCACAAGAATAGATAATCAGAAGCAGTTAAAAATAGATATCGAAAGAGTAAAGCAAGATGATATGAATTTTAAACAGAATACCCATCCTAACGTCTACCCAAACTCACAGGTCAACCTAAATAGGTTTTCTACAAGAAAGAACCTAAGCTCTGATGCCATCTTTGTAACACCCCCTTCCTAAAATGGAAGGAGATATTACCTATAATCCATAAACCTGCAAACAGAGCACTAAAATAATCTCTAAATAACGATTAAACAATCTAATAATCTCCAAAATTAAAATAAACCTCCAAATTACAGTTCAAACCAATAAATACGAAAACCACAAATCTGTAAATAAATAATCCAGTCTAAATAATTCTAGAAGTCCATAAATCCTAGGCAACGAAATAATGGGTAGCACTCCATCACACAGCCCCAGATCCCCCTAAGCACCTGCCAGAAAAAGAATATGGCATGAGCCAAATGCCCAGTACGGATTTGGAATACAATTTATAAAAACAGGAAAACAGATAAGTATATTTAACAATTATAATAAAGCATTTATTTTCAAAATACGCATGGCTGAAGCAACGAGGGGTTAGGATATTTCATACCAAGATCAGAACAGATACAGATACATATACATACACCATTGGGTACCGTAATGTATGCAACAAACCGGATAACGTGTACGGCATATACAACGTCACCGCCAAATCAAATCACAAATCAAATAAAAATCTGGGTGCACCCACGTATCCTGAAACAAATATCAAAATGCGCAAAAGCTCGCCACCTGAGCTATCAGAAGGATACGCCGTGACCAATCACACTGCCACGGAAGTGTCATGTCACCGGTGCCGCAATGACATGGCTGTAGTACCCCTACAGCTGGTTAACTCGGTATACCTTATATCGCTAAGGGTTCAAATAAAATATTTCGCAAAATCTTTGAAATCACAATAAACATATATTTGAATATTTCCAACAAATATATAATTTGCAAAATTCTAAAGAGTCGCAGAAACAAATATTTAAATATTTTCAGACAGATATAAAAATCATTTTTCAAAGTCAATGAGTCAAAATATTTTTCAAAATCAGAACAGTCAAAACCAAGTGAATATATTTGAGGACAAAACAGATTTAGTATAATAAATCCTAAAATGAATAGCGCTGAATAAAAAAAAAAGAGAGAATCCGTACCTCAAAAATAGCAACTAAAATACTAACGAAATCCGCAAATGATCCTCTAAACTCCCGTCCCGCGATCTAATTACAAAATATAATTTATTACTATAATATTTTCTTTCACGGTACAGAAATAATTCATATAAAATTATTTGGCACACTAGCTTAATTACAAAATACAACTTACAACACATGTGCCATCAATTAAATAATATATTAAGTAAAACACTTTGGGACTAAAGACCATATATTAATTATTACATGTACACCTTCTGACTACCACAACCAGACCATAAACAAGAAACACGTCCAGTTGCTGTACGAATTTAACAAATTAAATAAATATAATAATAACACTCAGGGTGCATGTGCATATATATTACAATAACATCAAAATATGAAATCGGTTTAAACTTCTGTAAACTAGCAAACATGTGTAAAAACAAGATCATTGTCCAACTATTAAAATATTATATAAATTCATGACTTCAAAATCTTAATATAAATAACTATACAATAACAATAAAATGTACAGATAATAAATCAACTAATATAAAAGAAAAGATGTTAAATAAAAAGATCACTTGACAATTATATTAAAACTATAAAATATCATCACTGTGAATTCATAAAGAAAAGAAAAAAAAAAACCTGACCACAAACAGTATATACGGAATACAATATATATGCATCAATTAATCATTAAATTATAATCATATGTATCAAATTGAAAATTAACAATTATAGTACAAAACTTGGTTTTAGGCTAAATTGTCTAAAAACGAATCACATGATAGAACTCAGAAACTTATCTCATAACATAAACAACATGTTCTATTATATATGCATGGCCACAGACTTCAAAATCATCAAATTAAATTCTATAAAACATACGTACAAAAGATCATATTAAAAGATAATATATAATAATACCTCTTTCGCCTATTGTTTACTGCAAACACACAAAACAGGATTGTTTCTCTTGCTTCTCTACTCCGGCTGCGGCTCTCTTGTCTCTCTTAAATTGTGTAATGGTTTAATAATAAAACATACGTGTGTGTTATATAAATATAGCCACATATCATCGAATACAAATAGGACTTCAAGACCTATTTCTTTTCTAATTAGTAATTCAATTTAATAACTAATACTCATTAAAAGAATTATTATTATTATTATTATTATTATTATTAAATATTTAAAAATCCTATATATTACAGCACCCGTCAAGGATGTGCAAACTAATTGTATATACTAACGTTAATAAGAGATTTTTTGCATTTTGTCACAATAAATTAAAAACTAATTATAAAAATAATTAATGAATTATTAAATTATTTATAAAATCAATACTAAATTAAATGAGCATGAAATGTTCATGTGAGAAATGTGTCGTAAATAAAGCAAATAATTTGAAGGCGAAAAAAAATTAAATCGAAAAAGGGGTACAACATGAGGACTTCCAAGGGGGTCACCCATCCTAGTACTACTCTCGCCCAAGCACGCTTAACTTCGGAGTTCTGATGGGATCCGGTGCATTAGTGCTGGTATGATCGCACCCGTCAAGGATGTGCAAACTAATTGTATATACTAACGTTAATAAGAGATTTTTTGCATTTTGTCGCAATAAATTAAAAAATAATTATAAAAATAATTAATTAATTATTAAATTATTTATAAAATCAGTACTAAATTAAATGAGCATGAATTGTTCATGTGAGAAATGTGTCGTAAATAAAGCAATTAATTTGAAGGCGAAAAAAAAATGAAATCGAAAAAGGGGTGCAACACGAGGACTTCCCAGGGGGTCACCCATCCTAGTACTACTCTCGCCCAAGCACGCTTGTGACAACCCGAATTTTCAAAATAAATTATTATTATTATTATTATTTTAATTATGTTAATTAGTATTTAAACGATGGATTTGGATTTGAGAATATCGTTGTGGAGTTCAACGATATTTAGTATCGAGTTTATATGAGTATATTTGGATTTACGTGTGCCCCAATATTTTTATTTGTATTTTAGTGATTTAAAAGTATTTAAATCAAGTATTATTGATCCTCAAAAATCTTTATTAAATTATTATAGTTGAATAAAATCACGAAATCTTTTGTGTTATTATCTTTATGATATTATTTAGTTTTTAAAATTTATTGGAGAATTATTTTGGGTGTTTAAGTATTTTAGAATGATTTTAAGAGCTTTATTGTATTTAAAGGATCAAAACTTTGAAAATTCGTATTCAATTCAATTTTGATCCTAAAAATATTTTAGAAATATGTGGGTGTTCATAATTTTACACTCTTTGTTTTAAAAATGAAAATCTTAATTTTCCACCAATTTTCTATTGGATTTCAATTTTTAAAAGTGTGTAGTATTTAATTGTATTGTTTTAAATAGTATTGGGCTTGAGCCCATTAGGTTAAAAACACTAACACAGCAGCCATAACATAGATACACAAAACACACACAGCCGCACATAGAGATTTCAGCAGGTAAAGAGGGAGAGAGATAGAGAGAGAAAGAAAGAGAGGGAGAGATGGAGGGATAGAAAACGCAGGAGAGAAAAGGCCGGAGAGATTATTGAATATTGGGAGAGATGAAGAGATATTTCAGAGGGAGCATCACGGAAGATAGAAGAAGGGATTTACATGGAGAGATGTCGGAGAGATGTAGGCAGGTGGGAGAGAAAAATCGGTGAAGATGGAGAAAGAAAGAAAGAGAGAGGGAAAGAGAGAGAGAGAGAGGGAGAGATGGTGGATATTTCGGACCGGATCGGGAACGAAAATGGATATATTAATATGCAGATTAATAAGGATGAGTTATTAATAAATAAAATGAAATATAGATAAATATATATACATAATAATAAAACTAATAATGAGATAGTTAATTAAATAAAAGAGGTGTTTGTTTTACAAATTGTATTAATATTTGGTTTATTAAATCGTAAGAATAAAAAGAGTTTAATAATATAGTAATTAATTAAATAAAGAGATAATAACAAAAGGGGATAAATATTATTAATTGAGAGAAATGATTAATTAATAAAATGAAAAAGGGTGAAAAATGTTAAAAATTTGTTTATTATCTAAATTGTGAGAAATGAGAATATTTTTTAAAATAAAAGGAGTTTGATAAAAATGGAGTAATTATTTATTAATTTTTTAAAAATAATCATTTGATGATTTTTGGACAAAATTGAAAGATTTATTATTTGTGACAGTAAAATGAAGGATAATTGGAATAAAATTAGGATTTTCTATTAATGGGAGTACGATTTTCTATAAATAGAAATAATATTAATTGCGGATTAAATTGAATAAAAAATGGATTGTCGGATTTACGATAAATCTTGCGGGTTTATTTTTGTGGTTCGAAGAGAGATTTATTTATCTGGGGTTTATTATCCGTTATTTATCGAGCAGATTTTCGAGAATTATGTTATTATTATATTTAATTATTATTATCGGCTGAGAAGTATTTTATTTTGACGATTCGCTCACGTATTTTCTGGTTGACATTGTTAGTGCCTAATTCTCGAGCCGTAGACCGAAGTCGAGCCCTCGGGTAGAGTATAATTTAATCTGCATTTTTCTGCACTTCGAGATCGAGGCAAGTTCCTTCTGACCCTCACTCCTTTTGAAAAAGTTCGAGATATGCTGAGATATTATGATATTGAATTATCTGTTTAAATTGCTAGTTCGTGATAAAATATTCTGTTATCAAGTATTTATTTAGAAAATTATGGAAATGCTCTCTAAAATTTATAGAACGTAATTTGATTGAATTCTAGGGCTCCTTATTGTTCGAGATGACCCTTGAATATTATTCAGTTATAATTACACTCATATATCGAGGTAGTTAGATCTTTATTGACTTCAAACGGATTTATTGTTCATATCCGTTAAACTTTATTTCGATAATTAAATTTGATTCATTGTTCGAATCAAAGTAGATATACGCAGAATAGTGAAGAGATGAAGAGTATATCATCAGAAGTTCCTCTAAATTATCTACTCCAACGTATTTAGAAGTTTCATTCTGTATCAGGTCGTTCTTATTATTTCAAGATGACTCCACAAGATTTATTCTGATCCGCAAACCTTTCTTGTTCAAGGTTGCTACTTTATTGTCTTGAATTGACATATTGTTTGTGTCAATAAAATAAATTAATTCCTTTTGAGATTTTTGTGACGGCCTATTGTCCAGGTCGGTTTTGTTCAAAGTGTAGACTGGCGATCGGCCAGAAGTGAATATGAATCCAAATCAATCAATTTTATTCGGAGGAATAATCGTTTAATCCACTGGTCAACATGGGAGATGGCCCATGGGTTTCTTTCAGATCAACACGGGGAAAATAAACTCGTGGTATCGAAAGAGAATATTTATATTTTGGCATAAATGTTGCCAGGTTGGCTTTTTAACCACCTTTACGCTAGCAGAATGATATTGTGGTACTTGCGACATAGTAGTGATCGTGCTATGGGGTATCACGGGAGTGCGGTACTTGCGACACAGCGGTTGATCGCGCTGTGGGGTATCGTAGAGGCGGAAGACCAGTATCTCAAGCTTTTCAATTTCAACTTCTTTATTCTGAGATAGATTGTTATTGTCTATCAGTAAGTGTTATCATTATCAAGACACATTGCCTGCAAATGAGAATCTTTCTGGATCAGAGTTGATCTCTTTTCAAAAGTAATTATATTTATAAGTCGTATGGAGTAGTAAAAATATATTTTGAGTGAGTTGTGGTAGTATTTTAGTATACTCTATTATATACTTGCTGAGCGCCTCTTTCGCTCATTCTTGATTTTGTTTAAATCTTATTTTACATAGATAGATAGTGGATGCAGTTGACTTAGTTTAGCTCGAAGCAGGGCAAGTCATGGATCGAGTTGATGATCGGCTCAGAGTGATTCTGTATTTTGAGTTTGTCTACCAGATGTTTAGTTAGACTGGTATGGTATTCATATTCCTGAGTTATAATATTTGTTGTATTAGAATATTGTGGTTGTTGTATACCTTATGTCAAGGTGATACTAACAACATAAGACTGTATAAGAGAATTGTTGTACCAAGAGTTGTAAGTTATTATAAGCATTTTTGGATTTCTTGTTTCCAAGTCTATAACCTGAACAGATTCTTGGTAGTTAGGGGTCGGATGTCATGTTTTAGTTTTAATATTGGCAGTTGATTGTTTGGTTGTTAAGGTTTTCCGCGGTAGCGACCCATATCCCTGACCCCGGATTTGGGGGCGTTACAGAATGGTATCAGAGCAAGGGTTATAGAAACTAGAAACAATTGAGAGCGTAGGATTATATATGTAGTTATGTGAGGGTGTCTGAACTCATATAGAGTTCCTGTTGGATTATCGGATATATTCCAATGAGTAAGTCGAGATTAGGATTCTACCTTAGGATGATGGTTCCAAGCTGAGTAGAATTCCTTGTGATTGGAGATAGTGGCAGTAGAGTCTTTAAAGACTGCTATGAGTTGTTATCGATATAAGGTATCGTGTATCTTAAGACGTTGCGAAGAGAGTTTAGAATTGATTGATCGTTCGTCAGAAGAGCCGACCGAGGATGCATCTGTGAAGATCGCGGCAATATTCTTTTTCATCTATAATTTATTTGATACTCCTTCACTGGAAGATTGTGTTAGAAGATATATTTCGTCTTCTAAGTTATAGTTCTTTTAAACATTTGTATGCACCCGAATGTTGGGTTTCGATTGTGTCAGAGGCTGTCATAATACCTATTTTTCAGGTTTTTCTGAAGCCCTGATAGGTTTGTTCAAATTGAACTTCCGCCTTAATTTTTCTAATGGTGGATAAATTTTATTCGTGGTACAGCACTACTTGCTCGTCATGTGCTAGTATCCTCTCCCGTTAAATCTTTCTTTCGGGATTAACACCTTTGGAATTTGTTTAGTTTTGTCCAAGGTGTACGTTTGAAAGTTTCTTGCTATAAGATGCTATTTATTTGTTTAACTAGAAATTTCTTTCCAAAACTCCTTACTCTAGCTGAGACAAACAACTCTATTATATAGGGGACACAAGGACTATCTGTCTGTGTGATAGAAGTTGGATGGGACGCCATCACTTGTGTGTTGTGCAATACAAGAAGGCTAATTACCTTTAGTAATGTCTTAACCGAGACACGAAACGTTGAGTTTCTTGGATCATATTGATCTCTCAGTTGTTCTTTTGTAACCTTTAATGGTTGCCTCAAGCTTTTAATCATGATCACATTGTGTGACATTCAAATTGTTAAGGAATCTATTTTATTCAAGGATTCCATCACTTCAGTTGTTTTCATTATTCTTTTATGTCTTAACAAATGGCGACATGGTGTTCGTGTTCTAGCATTGTTGTTCGGTAAACAGTTGAATAAGGAATAAATCGAGATCTTCCGATTGTTAGGTTCCTCGATCGACATTGTACGTTGAAAGTGGAATCATGGCTATTGGGGATTTCTCGAAATTCTTTTCACGGTTTAACCCGAAGCACTATGGATATGAAGAATTCGAAATGTGTACCGAATCGTCTGAGTCGCGAGATAGCGAAGTTGCGGGGATTGCCGTAGGCCTTGGGAATTTCAGTCGGAAGGAAGCGGTGCGTCTTAGAATCCCGTTCTTTCTTTTTGCGGATTCCGGGGACGGAATCCTGTTAAGGAGGGAAGACTGTGACAACCCGAATTTTCAAAATAAATTATTATTATTATTTTAATTATGTTAATTAGTATTTAAAGGATGGATTTGGATTTGAGAATATCGTTGTGGAGTTCAACGATATTTAGTATCGAGTTTATATGAGTATATTAGGATTTATGTGTGCCCCAATATTTTTATTTGTATTTTATTGATTTAAAAGTATTTAAATCAAGTATTATTGATCCTCAAAAATCTTTATTAAATTATTAGAGTTGAATAAAATCACGAAATCTTTTGTGTTATTATCTTTATGATATTATTTAGTTTTTAAAATTTATTGGAGAATTATTTTGGGTGTTTAAGTATTTTAGAATGATTTTAAGAGCTTTATTGTATTTAAAGGATCAAAACTTTGAAAATTCGTATTCAATTCAATTTTGATCCTAAAAATATTTTAAAAATATGTGGGTGTTCATAATTTTACACTCTTTGTTTTAAAAATGAAAATCTTAATTTTCCACCAATTTTCTATTGGATTTCAATTTTTAAAAGTGTGTAGTATTTAATTGTATTGCTTTAAATAGTATTGGGCTTGAGCCCATTAGGTTAAAAACACTAACACAGCAGCCATAACATAGATACACAAAACACACACAGCCGCACATAGAGATTTCAGCAGGTAGAGAGGGAGAGAGATAGAGAGAGAAAGAAAGAGAGGGAGAGATGGAGGGATAGAAAACGCAGGAGAGAAAAGGCCGGAGAGATTATTGAATATTGGGAGAGATGAAGAGATATTTCAGAGGGAGCATCACGGAAGATAGAAGAAGGGATTTACATGGAGAGATGTCGGAGAGATGTAGGCAGGTGGGAGAGAAAAATCGGTGAAGATGGAGAAAGAAAGAAGGAGAGAGGGAAAGAGAGAGAGAGAGAGGGAGAGATGGTGGATATTTCGGACCGGATCGGGAACGAAAAGGGATATATTAATATGCAGATTAATAAGGATGAGTTATTAATAAATAAAATGAAATATAGATAAATATATATACATAATAATAAAACTAATAATGAGATAGTTAATTAAATAAAAGAGGTGTCTGTTTTACAAATTGTATTAATATTTGGTTTATTAAATCGTAAGAATAAAAAGAGTTTAATAATATAGTAATTAATTAAATAAAGAGATAATAACAAAAGAGGATAAATATTATTAATTGAGAGAAATGATTAATTAATAAAATGAAAAAGGGTGAAAAATTTTAAAAATTTGTTTATTATCTAAATTGTGAGAAATGAGAATATTTTTTAAAATAAAAGGAGTTTGATAAAAATGGAGTAATTATTTATTAATTTGTTAAAAATAATCATTTGATGATTTTTGGACAAAATTGAAAGATTTATTATTTGTGACAGTAAAATGAAGGATAATTGGAATAAAATTAGGATTTTCTATTAATGGGAGTACGATTTTCTATAAATAGAAATAATATTAATTGCGGATTAAATTGAATAAAAAATGGATTGTCGGATTTACGATAAATCTTGCGGGTTTATTTTTGTGGTTCGAAGAGAGATTTATTTATCCGGGTTTTAAATGAGCATGAAATGTTCATGTGAGAAATGTGTCGTAAATAAAGCAAATAATTTGAAGGCGAAAAAAAAATGAAATCGAAAAAGGGGTACAACACGAGGACTTCCCAGGGGGTCACCCATCCTAGTACTACTCTCGCCCAAGCACGCTTAACTTCGGAGTTCTGATGGGATCCGGTGCATTAGTGCTGGTATGATCGCACCCGTCAAGGATGTGCAAACTAATTGTATATACTAACGTTAATAAGAGATTTTTTGCATTTTGTCGCAATAAATTAAAAAATAATTATAAAAATAATTAATTAATTATTAAATTATTTATAAAATCAGTACTAAATTAAATGAGCATGAATTGTTCATGTGAGAAATGTGTCGTAAATAAAGCAATTAATTTGAAGGCGAAAAAAAAATGAAATCGAAAAAGGGGTGCAACACGAGGACTTCCCAGGGGGTCACCCATCCTAGTACTACTCTCGCCCAAGCACGCTTAACTTCGGAGTTCTGATGGGATCCGGTGCATTAGTGCTGGTATGATCGCACCCGTCAAGGATGTGCAAACTAATTGTATATACTAACGTTAATAAGAGATTTTTTGCATTTTGTCGCAATAAATTAAAAAATAATTATAAAAATAATTAATGAATTATTAAATTATTTATAAAATCAATACTAAATTAAATGAGCATGAATTGTTCATGTGAGAAATGTGTCGTAAATAAAGCAAATAATTTGAAGGCGAAAAAAAATTAAATCGAAAAAGGGGTGCAACACAAGGACTTCCCAGGGGGTCACCCATCATAGTACTACTCTCGCCCAAGCACGCTTCACTTCGGAGTTCTAATGGGATCCGGTGCATTAGTGCTGGTATGATCGCACCCGTCAAGGATGTGCAAACTAATTGTATATACTAACGTTAATAAGAGATTTTTTGCATTTTGTCGCAATAAATTAAAAAATAATTATAAAAATAACTAATTAAATGATGAATTATTTATAAAATCAATACTAAATTTAATGAGCATGAATTGTTCATGTGAGAAATGTGTCGTAAATAAAGCAAATAATTTGAAGGCGAAAAAAAAATGAAATCGAAAAAGGGGTGCAACACGAGGACTTCCCAGGGGGTCACCCATCCTAGTACTACTCTCGCCCAAGCACGCTTAACTTCGGAGTTCTGATGGGATCCGGTGCATTAGTGCTGGTATGATCGCACCCGTCAAGGATGTGCAAACTAATTGTATATACTAACGTTAATAAGAGATTTTTTGCATTTTGTCGCAATAAATTAAAAAATAATTATAAAAATAATTAATTAATTATTAAATTATTTATAAAATCAATACTAAATTAAATGAGCATGAATTGTTCATGTGAGAAATTTGTCGTAAATAAAGCAAATAATTTGAAGGCGAAAAAAAATTAAATCGAAAAAGGGGTGCAACACGAGGACTTCCCAGGGGGTCACCCATCCTAGTACTACTCTCGCCCAAGCACGCTTCACTTCGGAGTTCTGATGGGATCCGGTGCATTAGTACTGGTATGATCGCACCCGTCAAGGATGTGCAAACTAATTGTATATACTAACGTTAATAAGAGATTTTTTGCATTTTGTCGCAATAAATTAAAAAATAATTATAAAAATAATTAATTATTAAATTATTTATAAAATCAATACTAAATTAAATGAGCATGAATTGTTCAAGTGAGAAATGTGTCGTAAATAAAGCAAATAATTTGAAGGCGAAAAAAAAATGAAATCGAAAAAGTGGTGCAACACGAGGACTTCCCAGGGGGTCACCCATCCTAGTGTGTTTTGTCAGCCAAATAAAAATCAAACCCGGCCATTCTTATTGATAAACAGTTACATCACTTTCTTTTCACAAAAACTTACTTACCTCTTCTTTTCTCACCTGTTGCAAATCCCCTCTGTCTCTTTTAGACTAACCAAAACTCGAACCATATTAAAACAAGAGCAAACCATCAGGTAGTTATTCTTTTATTTTCAGTTAATTATTTTGTTGATTTAGTTTTGTAGAATTTGTAAGTGAGCTGAGTTGTAGTTGTGTTGCTTGGGTCGTGTTTGAATCGGAAAAAGGGGGAAGTCAGGAGTCGTTGAGTTCGATTTATGGTGCTAATATAGTCGGAGATTGTTCGATTTGTGAGAAACTGTCGAGATTGTGTTTGAATCAATTGTGGTGGTTTGGTGTTGGTGTTGTAACCGGAGAAGAGAACGGAGAGAGACAGGGGTGAGAGACCTTGGTGGTGGTGGTTTGAACCGAGCAGAGAAACGAGACGGAGGGATTATGGTGGTGTTGTTGGTATCGAATTAGGGGGAGGGGAAAATGAGGCCGTTGTGTTGTGTGAGAGATTTTAAGAGGTGAGGTTGGAGTTCGAAGAGGGTGGAGAGGAGGTGAAGGCATAGAGATTTAGAGGAGAACGGGGAGAGAGAGAGAGAGAGAGAGAGAGGGAGAGAGAGAGAGAGAAGGGGGCGAGAAAGGAGGGAGAGAGATGCGGATTGGGGAGAAGAGAGTTTTCAGGGGTGGGGCGGCAGGCAGCGGTGGTGGCGCGTGTGCCCCACGCGCTGCCGTGTTGTGTTTTTCTTTTATCTGAACTGATTTAATTAATGTATGTAAAATATTTATATAATAATAATAATAAAATTAGAGATATAATAAACATAAAGATAATAATATAAAGTAAAAAGAGATTAAATATATTTTTTTAAATTAGTTTTAAATAATTGAGTTATTATCTTTAAAATTTTGAGAAATAAAGAGATAATAATAAATGGTTGAATGTTTAAAATTGGTTTTAATAATTGTTATATTATTGTAAAAATGGTTAGAAATAAAATAGGAGTAATTTATAATAAAATTAGAATTTAGTGTAAAATGGGTTATTTTATTGTGAGAATAAAAAAAAAAGTTTAATAAATGGTAAAATTGAGTAATTAATTAAATAGGAATAATTTGTGATTATTTAAGTCATAATTAGAGATTTAATGATTCGCTAATAATAAGGAGTTATAATATTATTAAAATTGTGAGAAATAAAGAGTTTAATAAATTGGACTAATTTATTAATATTTTTAAAAGAGTCAATTTATGATTTTGGACGGAAATTAGAGATTTATTAATTTCTCGATAAAAGAGGAATAATTGTGAATAAATAGGATTAAAAAGCTATTTAATTTTAGGAGATTTATATTTATCGTTTTCGGTTTATTTTATTCACCGGATCGGACCAGATTATTTTTAAGAAGCTAAAATCGGAGTACTATTTAATTATTTACGAGATTAAAAGTAGAGTATTGTCGTTAATTTCCGTAACCCTATTTTCGTTTTAAGTCGGATTTACGGATATTAGAAATAGGATTTATTTTCGAGATTTAATTCCGGAGTTCGAGGAGAGATTTATTTATCCGGGAATTGTTTTCCGTTATTTATCGTAGTGATTTTTGAGAGATATTTTATTATTATATTTAAATATTATATTATCGGATCAGGTATACTTTCTTTTGACGAATCGCTCACGTATTTCTGGTTGCCATTTTTAGAGAATATTTCCCGAGCCGTAGATCGAAGCCAAGTTCACGGGTAGAGTATAAATTTTATCTGCATTCATTTGCACTTCGAGATCGAGGCAAGTTCCTTCCTACCCTAACTTTTAGAGACTTGTATTTCTGTTCTATTATTTCTTTCGTTAATTATTTTTTTGAGCTATCAATTATGAGATTTATCTGTGGTTCCTTATGATGCGATAATCATTATTTTCTCGTCGCGATATTTTGCTACTGTTAAAGTTACCTTACTTGCGAATTATATCCCTTATAAGCGTAGTATCAATTTCGTTGCTGTCGGGTCGATCTCATTAATTCGAGACGACTATTATTATGATTCAGTGAAACTAATCTCATTCGTTCGAGATAGTTACATTTATTCTTTTCAGTCGAACTTATTGAACAAATTCGACAATAGTTATTGATTATCTTTTGGTTGGTTCATCTCTCGAATCAATAGATAAGAGTTATAAAAATTAGGATCGTTAGGATTTTACTCATTGATCAAGTGACAAATATTCTATTTAAACGTTCATCAATTATGAGTATTATAAATATTCGAGAAGTACTATTTGTACAGTACGACTCCCAATTACTTCATTCTAAGGCTATCCTCAATATTTCGAGATGGTTGACTTTATTGTCGAGGGTTGGCATCTCGTTCGTGTCAACCAATAAAATATTATTATTGAGAATTTACCTCAATCCATTGTTCGGATTGGTGGGACGATTGAGTCAGACTGGCAGCCGCCAGATTTTTTTTATTCCTTTCCGGGAAGTGTTGTTTTACTTCATCTGTTCAACAAATATTCGGGAATTCTGTATTCTACTGGTCAAGTTTGGGAAAGAGGCCCATTTTAGAGAAAGAGAGACTTGTGTATCGTTATGCGGACACGAGATATATTGGCACTATGCTGCCAGGGTTTAATTAACAACCCCTATGATGCTAGCATTCATACATTTACATTATATTGTTGATAACGTATTGTAGCCGTGATCGGGCGAAGTGCGATATCATTGGAGGACGGTATTCCCGGTCGGATAGTTGATCGCCCCACCGAGATACCGAGAGGTGGAAGACCAGTTTATTCTTAAATCATGAGTCACCAGAGTTATATCAATTGAGTCTTTCGAGTATTCTATTTCGAGACGAGTATTGAGTCTATTGTCAGATTTCTGATATCTTAACTATTTCCTTAAAATTTCGAGTATTTCTTTTGGTAAATCTTTTTATATTTATTTACCGAGCAAGGAGAGAACTTGCTGAGCACCATAGTTGCTCATTCTTGCTTTACAACATTTTATTCAGCTGTCAAGATGGAAAGAGGCGAGACATCGAGGCAGGGATCCAGAGGAAAGGGAAAAGCTCCAGGCTATGCTGACAAGAACTAGATTATCCAGCTGGAACCTTGATATTTATTACTTTTGTGAACGTTTGTAAGATATTATCCTAAGATGTACTAAGTCGTATTGTAATATTTTGTGAGACCGATCTTGGATCTGTGGAGTGGAACACTTATGCTTCGTTGTATTAAATATTTTTCTTTATTATTGCGTTAACGTGTGCTGCAGGATATTGAGACAATGTGACGACCCGGATCCCCAGTCCGGGCAGATCTGGGGGCGTTACAGTTTTGGTATCAGAGCCTTAGTTATATTTTTAGGAATCGTACGAGCCTAGAATTATAACGCGACGTGAGAATTTGGAGATATAGTACAACGTTGATATTTTAGTACTAAGTGCCCTACACCGTTATATTTATACCTTTATCTAATCGATTTGGAACCTGGTTGTAACTGAGACTTTTGTACTTTTGTAGATGTCTACATCCGGACCAGCTGACACTCGTTCTATCCGAGATAGATCTCCTACACCTTACCCGCACGGACCACTAGATTCCAGTTCGGGTCCGGACAGTGATCCGTCAGAGGAGTACATTCCGATTGATAGTGTTTCGGAGGATTCTTCGGTTCAGATTCTTACACCTTCTCCTCCGCAGGTGATAGACCTAGCAGATTCTCCTGATCAGGTCATCGAGGTAGTCGATTCTCCTATCCCGGTGACTGATGTAGAGGCTCCTACTCTTGAGGCTGAGCAGCTAGCTCAGATTCCAGCCCCCAAGATGTACAGACAGGAGACACCTGAGCCTTTTCTATCCGAGTCGATTGTGGAGGGCCAGCTTTCGCCCATTCGCACCGGAGTAGCAGCTCCCATTGGCGTGTTTCCCCCTTCTGGGCCAGTCTATGTGACGACTTCAGCAGTTCCTACCATACCCGATTACATGCTTCCAGCAGTCAGTGATGCTCCAGCTTGTGACACTGCTCCATCTGCACCTACCATCCATATCCCTGCTCCAGTGGGGATGATTTCATCTGCTCCGCCTTTTCCAGTTCAGCCAGTCGGTATACCTACACAGCCGATAGTAGGTCGAGAGCCAGTGCCTTGGATTGTACATGATCACCTTTACCAGCAGTTTCGCTGGGTATGGATGCGTTACGAGGAGATTTTTGCTACGAGGGATGCTATTCTGCGATTATTGTCAGTTGATCCTATGGCAGTTCATGGGGGTGGTAGCCTACTTTTGAGGGATGTATCCATGGAGATTGTACATCAGATCTCTATCTCTATCCTGACAGGGCTGCAGACTGACATTACGGCCTTACCATCTTCCAGTACCGGAGCTGTGGATCGTAGTACTGTTGCCGACCTGATTGCTAGAGCTATTGAGGAGTTTCACAGGCGTGTTATCGAGATGTTTGGTCGCTGAGACCACTCCTGATGTTGTAGTTCGGGTTTTTGCCACTTTTGGGGGATAGACTTCTGTTTAGAGTGCTTATGTTTGTATCTAGTCTATCATAGGTAGACCCGCACTCTGTGGATTTAGTAGTTTGATGTACTAGCTGACTAGAGGATTTTGGATGTAGTCTTTGGTCTTGCCTGATGTACCATTTGGAAATATATGTTGATATTCGTACTTTTGCGCTTTGATCTGTATCAGATTTTATTACTGTTACGCTTTATTTATAGCACTCCTGTTAAAAAAAAGAAAAAAAAGAAGTTTTCGAGAACCAAGGATTAATGTCAATTGAATTTTAAAACTTATAAGGTTTTCTTAGAATCACCTTTTTAAACTTGGATAGATCCTTACGATTATCGAAACCTTTTTATATCAAGGAATAAGAGTAATTGTTATAAAGAGACAAGAGAGAGTCATGATTTTGAGTATGATTTATTCTGAGAAACCAGGAATTTAATCGAGTAATTATTTATGAATACCTTTCATAACTGTGCCAGCAATGGTGTCTTATAACTGCATATTTGTGATATAACATACCTTATTGTTTTCGCTCTTTATAGAAAGAGATGCCGCCAAAGAGAGGAAGACCCCCAAGAAATCCTCGTCCTCAACCTGAAGCGAATCGAGATGAGGAGGTTCCACCTCGGAACCCAGTTCCGAACCCAAATCCAAACCCAGGACCAGAGCCCGCTCAAAATCCCAACCAAAATAATAACCCGATGAACCTACTTCTGAACTTTCTTCTTCAACATGCTCAAAACCCTCAACCTCAGCAGAACCAAAATCAGATTAGAGGAAATCCACCTCCGGCTCAACTGACTCAAGCTGCAGTGAGTTTCAAATCGTTCAAATCTTTGAATCCACCTGAGTTTAAAGGTACCACTAACCCAGTGGAGGCTAGAGTCTGGTTACGAGAAATAGAGAAGACTTTTGAGATTGTGGGGGTGGAAGAGGATAAGAAGACGGTATTTGCAGCTTATATGTTAAAAGGTGAAGCTAACTACTGGTGGGAAGCGAAGAGAGCTATGAAAGGTAATGCGGTTATACCGTGGGCCAGATTTACAACATTGTTCCTAGAGAGGTATTTCCCCAAGTATCTGGAGAATCAGATGGAAATTAAGTTTTTGGAACTCAAGCAAGGGACGATGACCGTTGCAGACTATGGGGCCAAGTTTACAGAACTCTCGAGGTTTGTACCCTGTCATGTAGACACTGAAGAGAAGAGAGCAAAATGCTTTCAACAAGGATTGAAGCCCTGGATACAGAATCGAGTCGCAGTGTTTGAGATCACCAATTATGCAACCTTAGTTCAGAAGGCGGCTATAGTAGAAAGTGGGAGTGAACTGTACCCTAAGGATGAAAAGAAGAGGAAGTTTCAGGGCAGCGGAAGTAACTTTGTGAGAAGGTTTGATAATCGGAGCGGCAAGAAACCATTTGTGAGGAGGGAGGATAGAAGCACTGATACAAGGAGGGTTGGGAATCATGACACCAGAGGAAGAAACCAGAGGTTCAAACAGCCACAGACAGTTAGTGTGATGCAAGGCAGACCACCTTTGCCAGAATGCAAGACATGTGGGAAGAAACACCCTGGACCCTGTCATCAAGCGAGTGTGAATTGTTATAACTGTGGACAGAAGGGTCATTATGCTTCGAGTTGTAAGGATAAATCTGTCACCTGCTTCAACTGTGGAAGGAAAGGTCACGTGTCCCGAGACTGCCGACAACCTGCGAAGGAAAATCCAGTGCCTCGACTCACAGCACCTCCCAGCAACAAGCCGACAGCAAGAACCTTCAACATGACTGTATGAGATGCCATCGATGACAGCGATGTGATTGCAGGTACGCTTCTAGTAAACTCTGAGGATGCATGTGTTCTAGTTGATTCTGGAGCTACCAAATCCTTTATTTCTGAAAACTTCATGAATAAGTTGAATCTTGAATCTGTGCCCTTAGAGGGAATTCTGAACATAGAAGTAGCTAATCAAGAAGTCATTCCAGTGAACCGAGTGTGTCCAAATTGTTCTATAGAGATACATGGGCAACGTTTCGATGCAGACCTAATTCCTTTTAAGTTAGGGGAATTTGACGTAAATCCTAGGGATGGATTGGTTATCATGTTATGATGCTCAAATAAATTGTCGTCGTAAGAAGATCAGCTTAAAGGGACCTAATGGTATAAGGATTCCGTTTTACGGACGGAGACCGACTAAGGATTTCCTGTCAATAATTCAAGCTAAAAGATTACTTCGGCAAGGATGTCAAGCCTATCTAGCCCATGTGATAGATACCGAGAAGCAGACCCCTACGACCGAAGAGGTCCCTGTAGTTAATCAGTTTGAAGATGTTTTTCCTGACGAGTTACCGGGAATGCCACTGGATCGAGAGATAGAATTCACAATTGACCTAGCACCAGGAACCGCACCAATCTCGAAGGTGCCGTACAGAATGGCACCAGTGGAAATGAAGGAGTTGGCAACACAACTGCAAGAGTTACTGGACAAAGGTGTGATCAGACCAAGTGTATCCCTGTGGGGAGCTCCAGTGCTGTTCGTAAAGAAGAAGGACGGATCCATGCGACTCTATATTGATTATCGTGAACTGAACAAGATGACTATCAAGAATAGGTACCCTCTACCTCGGATCGACGATTTGTTTGACCAACTTAAGGGAGCTATGTATTTTTCGAAGATCGATTTGAGATCCGGCTATCATCAACTAAAGATCAAGCCTGAGGACATTCCTAAGACTGCCTTTAGGACCCGATATGGACATTACGAGTTCCTAGTCATGTCTTTTGGATTGACGAATGCGCCAGCTGCTTTCATGGATTTGATGAATCGTGTGTTCAAGAGGTACTTGGACAAGTTCGTGATTGTATTTATTGATGACATCTTAATATACTCGAAGTCTCCTGAGGAACATGCTGAACACCTCCGATTGGTGCTGGAAACGCTGAGGAAGGAGAAGTTATATGCAAAATTTTCGAAGTGTGAATTCTGGCTGAAAGAAGTTCAATTTTTAGGACACATTGTGAGCGGAGAAGGGATTTCTATAGACCCCGCAAAGATAGAAGCTGTAGCAGATTGGGAGAGACCCAAGACTCCAACAGAGGTTAGAAGTTTCCTTGGATTGGCCGGATACTATCGTAGATTCGTGAAAGATTTATCAAAGATAGCTACGTCACTGACTCGACTTACCAGAAAGAGTGAAAAGTTTGAATGGACCCCCAAATGTGAAGACAGCTTCCAAGAATTGAAGGAGAGATTGACTACTGCCCCAGTTTTGACTCTACCCGACGAGAAAGGCGATTTCGTGATTTTCAGCGATGCCTCTCATAAGGGTTTAGGATGCGTTCTGATGCAACATGGGAAAGTAATAGCTTACGCCTCTCGACAATTGAAGGAATATGAGTCCCGTTACCCTACTCACGATTTAGAACTTGCTGCTATTGTTTTTGCCCTCAAGATTTGGAGACATTACCTTTATGGAGAGAAATGCGAGATTTACACGGATCACAAGAGCTTAAAGTATATATTCACACAGAAGGAATTAAACATGAGACAAAGAAGATGGTTAGAATTGATCAAAGACTATGATTTCTCGATAAACTACCACCCAGGGAAGGCTAACGTTGTAGCTGATGCTTTAAGTAGAAAGGAAAGACTTAACCTGTTGACAACCTCAGAAGAATTGGTCCGAGAATTTGAGAGAATGGAATTAGAGGTCAAGGTCCCAGTCCAAAACAATGAAAGAGTTTACAGTATTCAGTTTCAACCAGAGCTACTCGAGAAGATCCGCCGTTGTCAGGAACAAGTAATGGAAGAAAGGAGATCAGAGTTGACCGGAGAAGAAGTTCTAAGTTCAAAGGATGATAAGGGAATTAAGCGATTTGCATCGAGAATATGGATTCCTAATGTTACAGAGCTGAAGGATGAAATTATGAGTGAAGCGCATAACTCGAGATATTCCATTCACCCAGGGAGCACAAAAATGTATCAAGATATCAAGCTGAATTATTGGTGGCCTAACATGAAGAGAGAGATTGCAGAATGGGTAAGCAAGTGTTTGACCTGTCAGAAAGTGAAAGCCGAACATCAACGACCTAGTGGACTTTTACAACCCTTAGAGATACCCGAGTGGAAATGGGAACATATCACCATGGATTTTGTCGTAGGATTGCCCCGAACTAGAGCCAGCCATGATGCAATTTGGGTTATTGTTGACCGACTCACTAAATCTGCACATTTCCTACCAGTTAGTGATAAGTACTCAGTTGAAATATTGGTGAACTTATACCTAAAAGAAATTGTAGTTCGTCATGGAGTGCCCGTTTCAATTATTTCTGATAGAGATGCCCGTTTTACTTCACGATTTTGGAAGAGTTTTCAGGAATGTCTTGGCACGAAGTTAAATCTGAGCACTGCATATCATCCACAGACCGACGGACAAAGTGAAAGGACGATTCAAACAGTTGAAGATATGTTAAGAGCCTGTGCACTTGATTTTAAAGGAAGTTGGGATGAGCATTTGCCCCTAGTCGAGTTTGCTTACAACAATAGTTACCACTCGAGCATATGTATGGCACCATATGAAGCATTGTACGGAAGGAAGTGTAGATCACCTCTATACTGGGATGAGGTAGGAGAAAGGAAATACTAGGATCGGAACTACTTCAACAAACTAAGCAAGCAACCGAAGTGATTCGAAAAAGGTTAGTTGCTGCTCAGGATCGGCAGAAGAAGTATGCGAATCAAAAGAGAAAGGACAAGGCATTCGAAGTGGGAGATAAAGTGATGCTGAAAGTTTCACCTTGGAAGGGAGTAATGAGATTCGGAAAGAAAGGCAAGTTGAGTCCCAGATACATAGGACCTTTTGAGATTCTCAAAAAGATAGGACCACTAGCTTATCAGTTGGCCCTACCTCCAGACCTTCAGCACATTCATGACGTATTTCATGTTTCTGCGTTAAGAGAATACCATTCCGATTTCAGACATGTCATAACCTATGAACCAGTGGAAATCCGTCCTGACCTGACATACGAAGAGCAGCCAGTGCAGATTCTAGACTATAAGGTGCAAGAGTTAAGAACTAAGAAGGTAAATTTGGTAAAAGTATTTTGGAGAAATCATCAAGTGGAAAAAGCTACGTGGGAATTAGAAAGCGAAATGCGGAATAAATATCCGGATTTGTTTAGTGCGTAGTTTTGATTCCGAGGACGGAATCTTATAAGGAGGGAAGACTGTAATAACCGCGAATTTCGAATAAAATTTTTCTGCTCGTTATTTAAATTTATTTAAGGTCAATGCATTAATATATTTAATTAGCACATTTTTGGTTAGATTTTAAAATTTTATATTCGTATGTAAATAAATATTTATTATATCTATTTATTTATATTTATTAGGTATACATTTAAATTAGAAAATTTAGGTAAATAGGATTTTAATTTTTGGGTTGATACTATTTTTTTTAAAGCGCGAAATTTATTTTTGAGAAGGACTTTTGGGTCCCGTTTATTATTAGTCAGCGGGAAACGACGAGATTATTATTACTGTTTTAATTAATCGAATCATTAAACACGAGAGAAAGACAGAATTTTTCGTTCACAGAACTTGAGAAAATTCTCTCACAAAACACAACATATCTTTTGTTTAGCACAAGATGTTCCAGCATCTACTTTCTCAAAACACAAGAAGCCCAACCCATGTTTGTGTGTTTTGTCAGCCAAATAAAAATCAAACCCGGCCATTCTTATTGACAAACAGTTACATCACTTTCTTTTCACAAAAACTTACTTACCTCTTCTTTTCTCACCTGTTGCAAATCCCCTCTGTCTCTTTTAGACTAACCAAAACTCGAACCATATTAAAACAAGAGCAAACCATCAGGTAATTATTCTTTTATTTTCAGTTAATTATTTTGTTGATTTAGTTTTGTAGAATTTGTAAGTGAGATGAGTTGTAGTTGTGTTGCTTGGGTCGTGTTTGAATCGGAAAAAGGGGAAGTCAGGAGTCGTTGAGTTCGATTTGTGGTGCTAATATAGTCGGAGATTGTTCGATTTGTGAGAAACTGTCGAGATTGTGTTTGAATCAATAGTGGTGGTTCGGTGTTGGTGTTGTAACCGGAGAAGAAAACGGAGAGAGACAGGGGTGAGAGACCTTGGTGGTGGTGGTTTGAACCGAGCAGAGAAACGAGACGGAGGGATTATGGTGGTGTTGTTGGTATCGAATTAGGGGGAGGGGAAAATGAGGCCGTTGTGTTTTGTGAGAGATTTTAAGAGGTGAGGTTGGAGTTCGAAGAGGGTGGAGAGGAGGTGAAGGCATAGAGATTTAGAGGAGAACGGGGAGAGAGAGAGAGAGAGAGGGAGAGAGAGAGAGAGAGAGAAGGGGGCGAGAAAGGAGGGAGAGAGATGCGGATTGGGGAGAAGAGAGTTTTCAGGGGTGGGGCGGCAGGCAGCGGTGGTGGCGCGTGTGCCCCACGCGCTGCCGTGTTGTGTTTTTCTTTTATCTGAACTGATTTAATTGATGTATGTAAAATATTTATATAATAATAATAATAAAATTAGAGATATAATAAACATAAAGATAATAATATAAAGTAAAAAGAGATTAAATATATTTTTTTAAATTAGTTTTAAATAATTGAGTTATTATCTTTAAAATTTTGAGAAATAAAGAGATAATAATAAATGGTTAAATGTTTAAAATTGGTTTTAATAATTGTTATATTATTGTAAAAATGGTTAGAAATAAAATAGGAGTAATTTATAATAAAATTAGAATTTAGTGTAAAATGGGTTATTTTATTGTGAGAATAAAAAAAAAAGTTTAATAAATGGTAAAATTGAGTAATTAATTAAATAGGAATAATTTGTGATTATTTAAGTCATAATTAGAGATTTAATGATTCGCTAATAATAAGGAGTTATAATATTATTAAAATTGTGAGAAATAAAGAGTTTAATAAATTGGACTAATTTATTAATATTTTTAAAAGAGTTAATTTATGATTTTGGACGGAAATTAGAGATTTATTAATTTGTCGATAAAAGAGGAATAATTGTGAATAAATAGGATTAAAAAGCTATATAATTTTAGGAGATTTATATTTATCGTTTTCGGTTTATTTTATTCACCGGATCGGACCAGATTATTTTTAAGAAGCTAAAATCGGAGTACTATTTAATTATTTACGAGATTAAAAGTAGAGTATTGCCGTTAATTTCCGTAACCCTATTTTCGTTTTAAGTCGGATTTACGGATATTAGAAATAGGATTTATTTTCGAGATTTAATTCCGGAGTTCGAGGAGAGATTTATTTATCCGGGAATTGTTTTCCGTTATTTATCGTAGAGATTTTTGAGAGATATTTTATTATTATATTTAAATATTATATTATCAGATCAGGGATACTTTCTTTTGACGAATCGCTCACGTATTTCTGGTTGCCATTTTTAGAGAATATTTCTCGAGCCGTAGATCGAAGCCAAGTTCACGGGTAGAGTATAAATTTTATCTGCAGCATTCATTTACACTTCGAGATCGAGGCAAGTTCCTTCCTGCCCTAACTTTTAGAGACTTGTATTTCTGTTCGTATTATTTCTTTCGTTAATTATTTTTTTGAGCTATCAATTATGAGATTTATCTGTGGTTCCTTATGATGAGATAATCATTATTTTCTCGTCGCGATATTTTGCTACTGTTAAAGTTACCTTACTTGCGAATTATATCCCTTATAAGCGTAGTATCAATTTCGTTGCTGTCGGGTCGATCTCATTAATTCGAGACGACTATTATTATGATTCAGTGAAACTAATCTCATTCGTTCGAGATAGTTACATTTATTCTTTTCAGTCGAACTTATTGAACAAATTCGACAATAGTTATTGATTATCTTTTGGTTGGTTCATCTCTCGAATCAACAGATAAGAGTTATAAAAATTAGGATCGTTAGGATTTTACTCATTGATCAAGTGACAAATATTCTATTTAAACGTTCATAAATTATGAGTATTATAAATATTCGAGAAGTACTATTTGTACAGTACGACTCCCAATTACTTCATTTTAAGGCTATCCTCAATATTTCGAGATGGTTGACTTTATTGTCGAGGGTTGGCATCTCGTTCGTGTCAACCAATAAAATATTATTATTGAGAATTTACCTCAATCCATTGTTCAGATTGGTGGGATGATTGAGTCAGACTGGCAGCCGCCAGATTTTTTTTATTCCTTTCCTGGAAGTGTTGTTTTACTTCATCTGTTCAACAAATATTCGGGAATTCTGTATTCTACTGGTCAAGTTTGGGAAAGAGGCCCATTTTAGAGAAAGAGAGACTTGTGTACCGTTATGCGGACACGAGATATATTGGCACTAAGCTGCCAGGGTTTAATTAACAACCCCTATGATGCTAGCATTCATACATTTACATTATATTGTTGATAACGTATTGTAGCCGTGATCGGGCGAAGTGCGATATCATTGGAGGACGGTATTCCCGGTCGGATAGTTGATCGCCCCACCGAGATACCGAGAGGTGGAAGACCAGTTTATTCTTAAATCATGAGTCACCAGAGTTATATCAATTGAGTCTTTCGAGTATTCTATTTCGAGACGAGTATTGAGTCTATTGTCAGATTTCTGATATCTTAACTATTTCCTTAAAATTTCGAGTATTTCTTTTGGTAAATCTTTTTATATTTATTTACCGAGCAAGGAGAGAACTTGCTGAGCACCATAGTTGCTCATTCTTGCTTTACAACATTTTAATCAGCTGTCAAGATGGAAAGAGGCGAGACGTCGAGCCAGGGATCCAGAGGAAAGGGAAAAGCTCCAGGCTATGCTGACAAGAACTAGATTATCCAGCTGGAACCTTGATATTTATTACTTTTGTGAACGTTTGTAAGATATTATCCTAAGATGTACTAAGTCGTATTGTAATATTTTGTGAGACCGATCTTGGATCTGTGGAGTGGAACACTTATGCTTCGTTGTATTAAATATTTTGCTTTATTATTGCGTTAACGTGTGCTGCAGGATATTGAGACAATGTGACGACCCGGATCCCAAGTCCGGGCAGATCTGGGGGCGTTATAGGTATGATCGCACCCGTCAAGGATGTGCAAACTAATTGTATATACTAACGTTAATAAGAGATTTTTTGCATTTTGTCGCAATAAATTAAAAAATAATTATAAAAATAATTAATGAATTATTAAATTATTTATAAAATCAATACTAAATTAAATGAGCATGAATTGTTCATGTGAGAAATGTGTCGTAAATAAAGCAAATAATTTAAAGGCGAAAAAAAAATTAAATCGAAAAAGGGGTGCAACACGAGGACTTCCCAGGGGGTCACCCATCCTAGTACTACTCTCGCCCAAGCACGCTTAACTTCGAAGTTCTGATGGGATCCGGTGCATTAGTGCTGGTATGATCGCACCCGTCAAGGATGTGCAAACTAATTGTATATACTAACATTAATAAGAGATTTTTTCCATTTTGTCGCAATAAATTAAAAAATAATTATAAAAATAATTAATGAATTATTAAATTATTTATAAAATCAATACTAAATTAAATGAGCATGAATTGTTCATGTGAGAAATGTGTCGTAAATAAAACAAATAATTTGAAGGCGAAAAAAAAATTAAATCGAAAAAGGGGTGCAACACGAGGACTTCCCAGGGGGTCTGTAACGCCCCAAATCCACCCTGACCGGGGACTCGGGTCGTCACATTGTCTCAATATGATAACGCAATAACAATACCAAATTTTATTACAACGGAGCATAAAATGTCCCACTCCGCAGGTCCAAGATCGTCTTCACAACATAGTACAATCCAACTTGATACATCTCTAAATAATATGTTACAAAAGTTCACAACAGTAGAAATATAAAGATTCCATCTGGATCTTCTAATTATTGTCGCCATAGCCTTGCGCTTTCCCCTTGCCTCTGTAGCCCTGGCTGGACGTCTCGCCTCTTTCCGTCTTGACAGCTGAACAAAATGTTGTAAAGCAAGAATGAGCAACTATAGTGCTTAGCAAGTTCTCTTCTCGCTCGGTATATAAATATAATAAGGTTTACCGAAATAAATACTCAAAATTTTAATATCGGATATCACAATATGATTTGGCTCAAATTCATCTTGAAAAATATCATACTCGATAGGCTCAAAACTCATCTCAAAACAGAATACTCAAAAGACTCATTACTCATCTCGAAACAGAATACTCGATAACTCATTAGATATAACTCTGATAACTCATGATTTAAGAATGAACTGGTCTTCCACCTCTCCGTATCTCGGTGGGGCGATCAACTAACCAACCAAGAATACCGGCCTCGAATGACACCGCACTTCGCCCGATCACGGCTACAATACGATATCAACAATAATATATATATGTATGAATGCTAGCATCATAATGGTTATCAATTCAACCAAGGCAACAAGGTGCCTAATTATTCTCGGGTCCGTAAAACGGTACACGAGTCTCTCTTTCTCTATAATGGGCCTCTTGCCCAAAATTGACCAGTAGAATACAGAATTCCCGAATATTTGGGGTACAGATAACTTGAGATAATTCTTCCAGAAAATATTTACAAATCTGGCGGACTGCCAGTCTGACTCGATTTTACCACCAATCCGAACAATGGACTGATGTAAATTCTTAATAATAATAATTTATCGGTTGACACGAACAAAATGCCAAACCTTGACAATAAGATCAACTATCTCGAAATTATGAGAATAGTCTTAAAATGAAGTAATTGGGAGTCGTACTGAACAAATAGTACTTCTCAATATTTATAATACTCAACATTGATGAACGTTTAAACAGAATTTTTTTCACTTGATCGACGAGTAAAAATCTCTAATAATTATAATTTTTAAACCTCTATCGGTTAATTCGAATGAAGAACTAACAAAAGATCATCAATAAATAACGGTTGAATTTGTACAATAAATTCAATCGAAAAGGATGAATTTAACTATCTCAGACGAATGAGATTAGTTTCACTGAATCAAAATAATAGTCGTCTCGAATTAATGAGATCGACCCGATAGCAACTAAATTATTTCTACGCTTATAGGGATTATAATTCTCAAATAAACTAAATTAACAGCATAATAATATTTAACGAGAAATAATGCTCAAAAGAAATTATTGCATCATACGGAGCAACAGATAAATCTCAACATATAATATCTCGAAAATAATTAAGGAATTAAATAACACGAACAGAAATTCACAGTTTCCAAAAGTTAGGGTCGGAATGAACTTTCCTCGATCTCGAAGTGCAAACGTGTTAGGCCGAATACACAATTAATAATCAACTTCGTATGAGAGTTTAACAAGTAAAAACGTTTATGCACTTAAAAACTTCTTGTATTACGAACCCTCTTCGTGATGTAAAATATCACAAAGAGCTGCTAGGTTACAATAAAGATAATTCGTTGTACGATACCCTTCTAGGGTTAACCTAACTGTATTTATATAACATACAGCTACGATACAATCTATAATTGATATTCCTAATAATCAGCTATACAATGATATCAATTATAGATTGTCACACGTCTCCTAAGCCAACTCGATCTCTTTGATAGCTATCCAATCTTCAAAGATATCGCTTCCATAATAAATCTTCAATCACTGTTGACCAGTAGACGCTGCCTCCAGACAGAGTTTGACAAACTCTGTCGAGCTTCCATCTGTCAGAGTTTACACTAAACTCTGACTGCTTCCAGCTAAACTCTGATAATTCACTGTAACACTTAAACACTGATTAAAACACATCAATTATATTTAACAATCTCCCCCAACTTGTTCATTAGCAAAAATGCACAAGTTAATGACAATAATTGATGATGTCAAAACAAATAAACAAATACAGTGTTTATACAAATTCAGAGTTTAAGCTTCTACTTAACAAAAACTACAGAGAATAAGAAAATCCTTACAGACCTTAATTTCTTATCACCTCAAGATCTGGCATAGCTCTGAGATAATCTATGAGCAATCTTCTTTCTGCATTTTCAAGCTCAATCTTCATAACTTCTTTAATTTCTCTGAGCTGAGGATCACTCTCATCTGTCTGATAGATAGCAGCCCTAAGATCATAGATTTTGTTCCTTCTCATCTCATTTCCAAGTCTGATGAATTTGACTTTTTCTGACTGTGAATTAAAGTCAAGTACTTTAACTCCCAAATCAGTCTTTAACTTTGCAGTACCTTTCTTCATTTCAATGAGATTTCCTTTGTAATCCCTGTACTTAGGAACATATCTGCTATTATATTTCTCTCCTCTGATTTCCAGATTCTGAATCATTCTCTGTCTGAGCACATTAGCAACTGATTTGAGTCCTTCGACTATTCACCTTGAAAAGATACAGAACATACTCTAGTTCTTCCCAACATTTCAAGTCAATATCATTCTCACCAACTATAAATACCGTCCCATCAGCCATGAAGTACAAGAGAAAATCCTTGTTTAAACTCTTCTGATGAACTAACTGTACTGATTCCAGTCTGTCCAAACTCTCTTGAGGAACACCACGACCTGGAACAGCCAGTGAAGAAGGATCTCTAGGATCAGTATATTGCCTTTTGTCTCTGTGTGAACCTAGTCCACCCTTATTATTTCCAACTTTGCCAGACAAAGCTCTTCCATCAGAAACATTCATAGAAACTCCAGATAATACATTTGGATCATGAATTGTTCCTTTCCCAAAAACCGATTTCAACTGAGAAGAGTGTAAAGGTGTAATCATTACTTATGATGCAACAGAAGTTGTAACTATCTTCTGTGAACTTTCTCCTTCAATACCTTTCAGCTTGAGTTTAGCTTCTGCTGCCATTGTTTCCTTTGAAAACCGAGATCTTTGACTAACATCAGCCCTTTCTTTGATCACAAGACCTTTAGCAACAGGTCTAGGAGCTTTTCCTCTTTGTAACTTACCAGACTTTAAAGCCTTGAGATGTTCTTCTTGTAAACTCTTTTCTTCAGCTTCAATGTCCTCAATCGTAACTCCTTCCTCATTCTCTTCAATAACCAGCCTAGCAGCCAATTCTTCATCAGTTTGTGGATTAGAAGGTAACAGCAAACTCTTGGTCTTTGAAGTACCTTGAGTATCAGTATTTCTCCCAACAGACTGTGATTTAGATGACTTGCTAATTCTCAAAGTTTGAACTTCTTCAGCCTTGTTCTTTCCTTTACTACTTGCTCCTCCATCTTCAGCACTATCCCTTCTGACAACTCTCTCCCCCTTTTTGACATCATCAGGCATAAGAATAGATGTAATTAACTCCAAGGAGGTAGCAATAGAATCAATTTTAGCAGATAAGTCAGACTGATTCTCTTCGACTTTACTCAGCCTGGCAAAGAGATTGTCTTGAGCTGTAGAAAATTTTGTACTGACGAGTTTTGAATCTCTTTCCATTTTCATTTCTCTAGCTACAACCTCATTCCTCAAAGCAGTGATTGCTTGTGTAGTGTCATCAAATCTTCTATCCAGAGTTTTGACTTGTACTACAGTTGCTTTTAAGCAAGAAAGAATCTCTGGATTGGAGATAGTATCAGCATTTTGCTTAACAAAATCAGCTACTCTTCCTCGTGGAAAAATACATTCCTCTTTGTACCATTCAGCAGCATTCTTTGCAAATTGTGCTCTCTCAATTTCATGAGACGTACAAGGTTGAGTGAAAGGTGTATGTTTATTGTCTGTTTGTACAGGTGCACTCAGAGAAGAATCAGAGTTTGCACTACTTTGACCTTCAGGTTCAACACTTGTAGCTGTAGCATGTTCATCTTCAACCACAGTTTTAGCAATTTCTTCTGTAGGCCTGTCAAGATTTTCTCCATGTTGCTCAGGCTCAGCAACAGGCATAGACTGAGAAATGGCCTTGATTGCTTGATCAATTTCTTCTCCTCCTTCAACAGTTTGATGAGCATCAGATAATAACTCAGTATGGGATGCCACAGTTTCAGAAAGAACAACCGTAGGTTGATCAGCTGCACCAGTATCAGAGATAGGATCAGAGAATGGCATAAATAAATCAAGAATATCATTTATTGGAGAAAGGCCATCTCTAATATCCTCTTATGCAGGCATTTTGTCCTCTGCAGGCATTTCAACCTCTGCAGGTATTTCAACCTCTGCAGGTATTGCATCTTTCTCAATTTCAACAGGAGGTGTTTGCTGTGAAACTACCTCTGGAGCATCAATATCTTCTTCCACAGAATCAGAGAATACCAGTTTTCTTCGCTTTGCTAGAGGTACATTATCTGAATCCTCTTCACTAGATGGTGGAGATTGTTCTACCACTGAGAGTGATTTAGGTATGTTTGCCGTTTGTCTTATTCTTTTCACTCTTCTAGTATAAACAGCTCCAGGAGATGTCTGTTTTGATTTTCTTTGTGTCTCTTTCGCCTTCTTAACCCTTGCATGTCGTTCAGTAATTGCCTGTTTAACTCTTTGTGCTTTAGACTGTGATTTTGGTGGAGATTGTGGTGATTCAGAGTTTGTTTGTGGAGTGGGTGAAGGTTGTTTTGTAGGTGCTGAGTGAGTAGGTGATTCAGTGTTTGGTTTTTGAGTACGATCAATGTTTAATGGTTCAGGTTGAGGTTCAGGGTGTGGTTCAGGTTGTTGTTGTGGTTGTGGTTCAGGTTGTTGTTGTTGTTGTGGTTCAGGTTGTTGTGGTTCTTGTGGTTCAGGTTGTTGTGGTTCTTGTGGTTGATTTAGAAAATTTTGCAGAGCAAGTGGCATGACAAAAGCAGGGAGATTTGCTTTACCAACATCCTTATTAGTCATATCAGAGAATATTCTCTTATTGACTCTAAAAGGATCAATTTCATCTGTATCAGCAATTTCTAAACCAGGTACACAAGCATTGAACAGCATTTGACAAAAACGAGCATAATAAACAGTAGTAGATTCTGACAGTTTATCACCTAAGTTCATCAGAACATATCTACCAAAATCAAAATTAGTACCATAGAGTAGAGAATACCCGATTTGGAGACTGTCTATTGGAATGGCATCCCAGTTGGTGACTTTCTTCTGGAATGTCCTTGTTATGCAATCAAAGAAAAAATTCCATTCCTTCCTGAGATTTGGTCTCTTTATACCGCCAAGCTTGTCAAGAGATTCCATGTAACCTATCTCTTGTAGCATCTCTCTCAAATAAGTTTCATTAACCAGAGTATAAGAAGTATGTGTGTCAAACCCCATTGTATCTCTTACAGTTTGTGGAGTAATCACATAATCTTGTTCTTCATAAGTGAAGATGATGTTAGGAGTTCCATTCTCTCCTCCATCCACATAAACTGAATTCTGCCAAAATGTAGCAATTTGAGATGCAGAGAGAGTATCAGGTCCAACCAGAGCTTGTCCAATCTCTGAATCCCTCAAGAAATTCTGCATTAGATGAAACGGTTCTGGAACACGTTCATGATAGAGTGGAGCTTCATAGTTGTTAGGAACAAACCGTAAACCAAGAGCAGTGAATGCTTTAGAAGCCATTGAGTTAAGAAATTTGCAAGAATTTCCAAGAGAAATGTATGTAGGAAAGGTGTTTGCGAGATTGCCCAAGTGAAAGATGAGAGAACTGTGAGATGTAAGAATAAAACACAATCGTTTGGACACAAAAGTAATTAGAGTAATTAAAAACCCAATCTCTTATGTAACAAACACTCAATCAGTTCCTAGATTGATGTGTAGTGGGACACAATAATGGGTGAGTGAGACACATTAATGGGCGAGTAGGTCACGTGCGCTTATTTTTAAGAAGAGTATTTTGCAAATTAAAACATTAAAATATTCGATTTAAACAAAAATCAAATAATACTCTCTTAAAATATCTGGACCCAGTTAAAACCAGAATATGAAGCGTTTACCTGTTGCCTTTAATAACCAGAATACGAAGCGTTTAAGGACTTTGTTGCTTACCCAACTCTATTTAAGGCCTAGAGACTTACTCAGATTAGTTCATTAATCCTTTAACCTTTCAGTTTCCCCTGTAAAATCACAAACCCTTCAAACAAAACACTCTGAAAAACAATGACCAACCTTATCATCAAAGAAAAGAACCTTCATCTTGTCGAGAATAGGGATATCTTCAGCTATACGCGTGAAGAGTTTGAGGCGTTTGAGTGGGAAAGGCAGCTTGAGACGCTGTGGCTGCAAATGGATGCCGGTCTGGAAGAGATCGAGAGAGAGAAACCTGCAAGGGTGATCGACATCGATGCTGCTCTCCAAGCAACATTTGCATGGCTTTCCTCGAAGGCATCCTCATCCAACACCACCAACCATTGTTAATGAATATGTCAGCAAAAATAACCTTATCCCTTCAACTTCCACCCAAATAAAGTGGCAAAGATGGGATCTGGGATTTTTTTGCTAACAATGGAGTGGTTGGACTGACCTTTAATTTTTCTGTTGAATAGATTAGCAGATAAAGAGAACAAAAAGATGTAATATTTGCTTGTAATCTCTTTCTTATTATCAATGAAAAATTATGTTTCTCTAATCTTATTCATTGTGTTCTGCAATTTTTATTTATGTTTTATGAACTGTTCTTCAAGGAAATAAATCAAAGAAGAGAATATGAAGACTAATTAAAGTAATCATATAAAGAACACATTCATCAACAATCCACTGATTAACAGTTGTCAAAATCCCTATTTACTCCAAGATTTTCAAATTATCCAAGTGAAAATTTACCTTAGAGTACAAATCACGAATCAACAGCGTTTGTCAATTCTCCAACTTTATCACCGAAACCTTTTCATAAATTGCACAGTTGTGAATATATGTGTGTGTGAAGCAGAGTTTACTAAATCAATTTTTAGAGCATCTAATTTTTCATAAAATCCATAAAGTAAATCAATAAACACTGGATGCACAAACTGTCATAGTAAACACTGACTGTATGATGAAAGCTAAACTCTGAAGTAATCAAACTATATACAGTAACTTTTATTTTATACCCCCTCTATATACATTTTTTTTATTCATTCCAGTAATTAGAGGTTGGAACCAGTCACCAAAAAATTCAAAAATTTTAGCCCTTATCATTTTGATAAGTTCCTGGGTCATCCTAGTATTTAACTAGTCACCAAAAATCAGAGAATTTTAGCACATATTATATACCAATAAGTTCCTGGGTCATCCTAGTATCCAACATAATCTCAAAGGAGTATAACAACTTATATACATTTTCTTTGGGGTATTGCAGTAAGCATTTTATTCTATCAGAGTATAACTAACAGAGTTTAGAGTTCATCAACATCAGTAGTTTTTCATGTAAGGTAATGCACACAGTATTTATAGACTCAGAGTTTAGGATAGAATAAACTAAGAGATGCTATAAATATGAGCCAGTATCATGATGTGTTAACTTTCTGCACAATCTAAGATTAGATCACAATAACTCAGAAAGATTCATGATTAATTGCTGAGAATCATGCTTCATACATATTTATTCATTGGTGTTTTCCATTCAGACAAAAATCAACTCAGAGTTCACAGAGTTTATCAAACTTATTAACAGTGTATGACATACAGACATGCTGACAGAGTTTAGAGACTGTATAACACAACCATCAACGGATAAGACTGTATAACATCAACGGATACAGTCCAGTTAGTCATCAACTGATGCAACCTACAATCAACGGATGCTACATTGAATTCTAGCTGGTAATTAGCAGTTGATTGTGGCAAGTTGTCTGACAGAGTTTAACAGAGTATGCATAACAGAGTTTAATCAACAGAGTTCACTTAGCATTTAATCAATCAGGAAATATGAGTAATACACTACATAAGTAAGATTTGAATCTAACCAACATTCCTAGTCAGAACCAGAGACCATTCCTAGTTCATTGACCAGTCTTGTAAATGTAGCTTCACTCAACGGTTTAGTGAAGATATCTGCAAGCTGTTGTTCTGTAGACACAAAATGTAGTTCAATATTCCATTCTTCTACATGTTCTCTGATGAAGTGGTACCTTATGCTGATGTGCTTGGTCATTGAATGCTGTACTGGATTACATGTCATAGCAATAGCACTTTGATTATCACAGTAAATAGGAATTTTACTGTACCTCAATCCATAATCCAGCAATTGATTCTTCATCCACAAGATTTGTGCACAACAGCTACCAGCTGCAATATACTCTGCTTCTGCTGTAGATGTGGAGATTGATTTCTGTTTCTTGCTGTACCAGGAAACAAGTCTGTCACCAAGAAATTGACAACTTCCACTAGTGCTCTTTCTGTCTATCTTGCAGCCTGCAAAGTCTGCATCAGAATACCCAAGTAGCTTGAAATCTGATTCTCTGGGGTACCACAGACCTAATGATATGGTGCCCTTGAGATACTTGAAGATTCTTTTGATAGCTGTTAGATGTGGCTCTCTAGGATCTGCCTGAAACCTTGTACAAAGACAGGTTGCATACATGATGTCAGGCCTACTAGCTGTCAAGTATAGAAGAGATCCTATCATGCCCCTGTAGTTTGTCATATCCACTGAAACTCCTGTGTCTTTGTCCAATTTAGTTGCTGTTGCCATGGGAGTTGATGCAGATGAACAGTCAAGCATACCAAATTTCTTGAGAAGATTTCTGGTATATTTTTCTTGATTAATGAAAATACCATCATCTGTTTGTCTCACCTGTAGGCCTAGAAAGTAACTAAGCTCTCCCATCATGCTCATTTGATACCTGGACTGCATGAGCTTGGCAAACTTCTTACAGAGTTTATCATTAGTAGACCCAAAGATAATGTCATCAACATAAATTTGAACTAAAAGGAGGTCACTTCCTTGATTGAAATAAAACAGAGTTTTGTCAATTGTTCCTCTGTTGAATCCACTTTCTAGAAGAAATTGAGCAAGTGTCTCATACCATGCTCTTAGTCCATATAGTGCCTTATCTAGCCTGTAGACATAATCTGGATATTTGGGGTCCACAAATCCTGGTGGTTGTTCAACAAACACTTCTTCTTCAAGCTTTCCATTCAGAAAAGCACTTTTCACATCCATCTGGAACACTTTGAATTTCTTGTGAGAGGCATTTGCTAGAAAAATTCGGATTGCCTCCAATCTTGCAACTGGAGCAAATGTTTCATCATAGTCTATTCCTTCATGCTGTGAATAGCTTTTTGCTACCAGTCTAGCCTTGTTCCTTGTGATAACACCTTCACTGTCAGTCTTGTTTCTGAAAACCCATTTAGTACCAACAATAGATCTGTTCTTTGGCCTTGGTACAAGGGTCCAAACTTCATTCCTTTCAAATTCATTCAACTCTTCTTGCATTGCTGTTATCCAGTCTGCATCTTGAAGAGCTTCTTCCACTTTCTTTGGTTCATTTTTAGACAAGAATGCATGAAACAGACATTCACTTGCAGTAGCACTTCTTGTCTTCACTTTTGCATCGGGATCACCAATTATCAAATCAGGTGTATGTGATTTAGTCCATTTCCTAGCAGAAGGCAAATGACTTCTATCAGCATGTGATCCTCCCCTTGATCCATGCTCTCCTGATTTTGTTGTGATCTATCTTCGTTTTCTGAGACTCCCCCTGAACTTGACTCCCCAGAGTCAGAATTTGAATTTTCAGAGTTTGAAGCATCAGAGTTTGATCCAGATTTTTCAGTTGACTCGGTATCAATGTTTGAGTCCTCATCTTGTTCATGCTCCCCCTCAATTGGTTCTCCCCTTTGTTGTGGCTGAGAAGTTTCTCCAGTGTTTACCAGTAGAGGTTCAGAGTTTGTTACAACAGAGTCTGTCAGAATTGTTTCATCAGAGTTTACTTCATCAGAGTTTAAATCTTTATTTTCAAAATCCAGTTGATCATATTCATCTTTGTCTTCAAGTCCAGTTATCTTCTTATCATCAAAAGAAACATGTATAGATTCCATGATCACTTTAGTTCTCAGATTGTAAACTCTGAATGCCTTTGTTGACAGTGGATAGCCAACAAAAATTCCTTCATCTGCCTTTAGCTCAAACTTGGTCAACTGTTCTGGATGAGTCTTCAAAACAAAACATTTGCACCCGAAAATATGAAAGTATTTCATGTTAGGTTTCTTCTTCTTCACCATCTCATATGGTGTCTTTCCATGCTTATTGATCAGTGTTGCATTTTGAGTTAAACAAGCAGTTTGAACAGCTTCTGCCCAGAAATAAGTTGGCAATTTTGCTTCATCAAGCATAGTTCTGGCAGCTTCAATCAAGGTTCTATTTTTCCTTTCAACTACACCATTTTGTTGTGGTGTACCAGGTGCTGAAAATTCTTGCTTCACTCCATTGACCTTGCAGAATTCTTCCATTGTTGCATTTCTGAACTCAGTTCCATTATCACTTCTGATGATTCTGACTTTGTTGCTTGATCCTTTGTCCAGAAGCTTCACATGCTCCATCAGAGTTAATGCAGTTTCATCCTTCTTTGCTAGAAAATACACCCAAGTGAATCTAGTGTATTCATCAACAATGACTAAAGCATATTTCTTCCTTGCAATAGACATAACATTTACTGGACCAAAGAGATCAACATGCAGAAGATGATAGGGATCAGTGATAGAAAATTCTGTCTTGCTCTTGAAAGATGACTTCCTTTGTTTAGCCTTCTGACATGAATCACATAGGCCATCAACATTTAACAGAGCCTTTGGGAGTCCTCTTACAAGATCCTTTCTGATCAATTCATTGATGTTGTTCAAGTTCAAATGTGAGAGTTTCTTGTGCCACTTCCAACTCTCTTCACTAGACATTCTTGTAGACAGGCAAACAGCTTTTCCAACAGAGTCTATCAAAAGTTTGATTTCATAAATGTTGTTTTGCCTGTGACCAAATAGAACAACCTTTCCTGTAGATTTGCTGATAACTTCACAATATTCAGGTTGAAAATCTACATGATATCCCTTGTCACAGATTTGACTCACAGATAGCAAGTCATGCTTGAGTCCTGGGATATGAGCTACATTGTTGATGATGACATTTCCAAGATTAATATTGCCATATCCCAATGTTCTTCCTACATTGCCATCACCATAGGAAACTTTTGGGCCAGCCTTCTCCTCATAGTCTGATAGCAGGGCTTTATTTCCAGTCATGTGTCCTGAACATCCACTGTCCACGACTAGGGTTGCCTCCCTGTTACCCTGCAATTACAAGCAATTACTGAGGATTAGTTTTAAGGATCCAGACTTGCTTGGATCCTTTGGCATTCTTAACTTTGTTAGCTTTTGCAGCGGAATTAACATTATCAGAGTTTGAGCTAACAGTATCAGTGTTTACACTTGCAGTATCAACTTTAACCCATTTCAGATTGGGTTTCAGTTCATAGTAATTATGATAGATAGCATGATATTCTCTGCAAGTATAAATGGAATGCCAAGTGCTTCCACAGTGTGTGCATAAAGTCTGTGGCTTAGTTCTAGCAAAGTCCTTCTTTACCTCAGACTTTGTAGGTAAAGAATTTATATTATTATTTTTCTTGCAGAAATTTGCAAGATGCTTAGTACTACCACAGTTATGACATGTCTTTCTTGGAGCATAACTAGCAAGCATTGGTTTATTTCCTGAAGTGATGCCTACTTTTCCATTTCTGTTCTTGTTTGACACTTTCTGTTTCTTAACAGATTTTAACTCCTTCAGTTTATGCTTGAGTTGTTTATCTGTCATTGAACCAATATTAACCTATTTAACACTAGTTTTTACTGGTTCACTTTTAACAGCTTCCTTTTCATTTTCAGACAAAAATTTACTGGTTCCATGTACAAAGTGAGTTCTGATTTTAACTTGATTTTGAAATCTAAGTTCATCTCCCTCATTATAACCTAGACCAACAGTGTCTGTTTGAAAAATCTGTTGAGTGTCCTTTCTAGAATTAGTCCAAGTTCTAATTTTATTATTTGCTTCCTCCAACTCTGACACTAGTTGTTTATATTTTTGAAGCAAATTCTGTTCTTTATAAACAACATCATCTCTTTCTTTTTGAACTTGTTGCATGTTTTCAAGTTTTTCTTCAACAAGTTTATTTCGTATCTTAAGTTCAGAATTTTCAGCTTTTATCCTCTCATTTTCTAAAGTCTGATCCCTATAACTTATATGCAATGACTTAAGATAAATTCTTAATTGAGCAATTTCATCAATATTATAAGCATAGGTAGTTAGAGGTACCTGATTTTCAGAAGTTTCTGATTCAGTAGTAGCCATGAGAGCATAGTTCACTTCTTCATCAGAATCTGAAGTATCTGCCCAATCTCTGCCTTTAGTGTAGAGTACCTTTCCAGTTTTACCTTTCTTGCACTCAGGAGCATAGTGACCCATCTCCTTACACTTGTAGCATTGAATTTCAGACTTATCCTTCTTCCCTTTAGAATCTCTCTTATCAGACTTCCTGAAGCTTTTCCTGTCTTCATTTGAATCTCTAGAAAACCTTTTTCCTTTCTTGAAATTCTTGAAGCCCATTTTCTTGAAAGTCTTCACCATCAACACAGCCATTTTCCTCATTTCTTCTTCATCATCCTCAGAGTCAGATGATTCAGAAGAGTTTGAATCACAATCAGAGTTTGGTGATTCACTTTCTGAATGTATGACCAAAGCTTTTCCCTTCATTTTCCTTCTTGATGCCTCTTTCTTCTGAGGCTTCTCTTCAACATTAAGAGCAACAGACTTTCCTTTCCTGCTTGATCTCCTATTTCTCTGCTCCATTTCCAATTCATAAGTTTTGAGCAGCCCATAGATTTCATCAATCTCTGTTTCAGCAAGATCATAGTTGTCTCTAATAGTGGTTGTTTTCACATCCCACTTTTCAGGTAGAGAAAGAAGAAACTTGAGATTCGAGTCTTCTAGATCATACTCTTTGTTGACCAATGACAGATCATTAATCAGTTTACAGAATCTATCAAATGTTTCTGTCATGGTCTCTTCAGGTTTAGCCTAAAAATGCTCATACTCTTGTGTGAGTATGTTTCTCCTATTCTTCTTAATAGCCGCAGTTCCTTGACACCTGACTTCAAGAGCATCCCATATCTCTTTTGCAGTGGTGCAGTTAATGACTTTGTTAGACATAACATTGTCTAAAGCACTATGCAGTAAATGCCTAACTTTTGCATCCTTAGCAATTGATGATAGATCTTCAGGAGTCATGTCCTTCTTTTCCTTTGGAACCATTTTTGCTTCTTCACCAGCAACTGCAACAGATAGCTTTGTAGGATTGTGAGGGCCTTCATAAATCCTGTCAAGATATTCTGGATCTGTAGCCTCCAGAAACATAGTCATCTTGACCTTCCACATAGCATACTCTAATGGCCTGAGAATAGGAACCCTGATTGGTTCATAACGACTCACAGTAGTAGGAGCCTTTTCAGAAACAGTAGGTGTTGGTGGAGGAATTGCTGCCATGATTATTGTTGTGTTTGGATCTTAACCTGTAATAAAGTAACAGATTGGCTCTGATACCACTTGTTAGGCCGAATACACAATTAATAATCAACTTCGTATGAGAGTTTAACAAGTAAAAATGTTTATGCACTTAAAAACTTCTTGTATTACGAACCCTCTTCGTGATGTAAAATATCACAAAGAGCTGCTAGGTTACAATAAAGATAATTCGTTGTACGATACCCTTCTAGGGTTAACCTAACTGTATTTATATAACATACAGCTACGATACAATCTATAATTGATATTCCTAATAATCAGCTATACAATGATATCAATTACAGATTGTCACACGTCTCCTAAGCCAACTCGATCTCTTTGATAGCTATCCAATCTTCAAAGATATCGCTTCCATAATAAATCTTCAATCACTGTTGATCAGTAGACGCTGCCTCCAGACAGAGTTTGACAAACTCTGTCGAGCTTCCATCTGTCAAAGTTTACACTAAACTCTGACTGCTTCCAGCTAAACTCTGATAATTCACTGTAACACTTAAACACTGATTAAAACACATCAATTATATTTAACAAAACGAATGTAGATAAAATATACTCTACCCGTGAACTTGGCGTCGATTTACGTCTCTAGAATTATTCTCTAAAAAATAGTAACCAGAAATACGTGAGCGATTCTTCAGAATAAAATATTCCCGATCCGATAATATAATTAATAATAATATAATATCTCATAAAAATCTCCTAAATAAATAACGGAAAGTAATTCCCGAATAAATAAACATCTCTTCGAACTCAGGAATTAAATCTGGAGAATATATCCTATTTTTAATATCTGGAAATCTCAATTCTTTGCTCAAAATGAAAAATTCAACCATCTATTTTTATTCAATTAAAATCCAAAATAATTATTCTCATTTTTAAAATAATTCATCAAAGAATTCCACTTTTAATAAACCTCACAAATACTAATTTATTTTAATAAAATATTAATCTCTAAATTAAATCCGACTCAATCCGGTTAATTAAAATAAACCGGAAAATATTAACAAAAACAGCTTTCCAAAATAAAACATATTTTATTCTAATTATTCAAAAATATACCCCTTTTATTGTAAATTAATAAATCTCTAATTTGTGTTCAAAAACACAAAATATTATTATTTAATTAATAAACAAATCACTATTTTATTTAAATAAATCATTTTTAATAAAACTATTTAATCTTCTAAATTTAATAACGTTCCAATTTTAACGGGCCAATTAAATCCTATTTAATTAAAACACGAATAAAATGTATGGTCCTAAATTTGGTACGTCAATATTATATTAATATTCTACAGCAACGTGGGGCCCACCTGTGGGACCCACCTGATCAACCTCCCCTTCCCCTGTTCTCTCTGCAATCTCTCTGCTCTTTCTTTCTCTCTCTCTCTCTCTCTCTCTATCTCTCTCTCTCTCTCTCTCCCTCTCTCTGCTATCTCTCTCGCAATCTCTCTCAACTAAAACCTCTCCCTGCATCTCTCTCAGTTTCACCTCCCTCTCCGCCTTATCTCTCCCACGACCTCCCTGTCTCTCCCTCGATCTGTTGACTCTCTCTGCATCGACCGCCACAACAACACCCCCCCCCGACTTCGAACCTTAGCAGCAACAACCCATCTCCCCCAGTCTCTCCCCATTTCTATCCCTCTCTACCTCCCTCGTATCTCTCTCAATTCCCCCTCTCTGAACAATCAATCTCTCTCTCGTCGAACACCCAACAACAATCTCTTTCGTCGCCCCTCTCTCGAACAACCACACAACAAACGAATCAATTAACAACAAGCAACACAATCTCTCTCGTCTACTTTGAATAACCACCATCACTCCATACATCTATTATAACATCAATCAATCCTCACAAAACACAACAGGCCGACCAGAGAAATCAAATCAGAAAAAAATAAGAGTAAAGAACAGTTTATTAAGTTAACTACCTGTGCTCAGTTTGTGTGTATGTATCGGTTCTTTTAGAAGAGATAGGAGATGTAATGTTTAAAAAGAAAAGACTAGAACTTCTGTTTGATATAACTGCTTTGTGAAGTATATGCTAGGTACCCTGTTTTGTGTCTCTGAATGGTTCGAATATATATAGAAAGAGATAAGCAACCGGGTCTTTGTTTAGAAAGTAAATGAATCTCACCATGTATTTTATCATTTTATGTATGTACAGATCAGTATTGTGATTAATCATGATATTGATAATGGTTGTGATAAAAAAATTAAAAGACTAAAACATGGAGACAAAATCATTGTAAAACATTTAGTGGTGTAATCATAATAAATTTTTTATTTAATAGGTGGGTAATTATGAAATTAAAAGAAATAAAAATGGGGGACAAATATAATGATGAAAATATTTAATATAAATATTTAGTAAAAAGATTTCGTTTTTCTCCCGCTGACTAATTAAAACGAGGCTCTAAAATTCGGCTCAAAATTAAAATATTATTCGAAAATTCGCGGTTATTACAGTCTTCCCCCCTTATAGGATTCCGTCCTCGGAATCAAAACTATGCACTAAACAATTCCGGATATTTATTCCTCATTTCGTTTTCTAATTCCCACGTGGCTTCCTCAACTTGGTGGTTTCTCCAAAGTACTTTCACTAAATTTACTTTCTTAGTTCTTAACTCTTGCACTTTGTAATCTAGGATTTCTACTGGCTTTTCTTCGTACGATAAATCAGGACGTATCTCCACTGGCTCGTAGGTTATAACATGTCTGAAATCAGAATGGTATTCTCTTAACGCAGAAACATGAAACACATCGTGGATATGCTGAAGATCTGGGGGTAGGGCCAACTAATAAGCTAGTGGTCCTATCTTCTTAAGAATCTCAAAAGGTCCTATATATCTGGGGCTTAACTTGCCTTTCCTTCCGAATCTCATTACTCCTTTCCAAGGTGAAACTTTCAACATCACCTTATCTCCCACTTCAAATGCTTTTTCTTTCCTCTTTTGATTTGCATAATTCCTCTGTCGATCTTGAGCTGCAACTAACCTTTTTCGAATAACCTCGGTTGCTTGCTTAGTTTGTTGAAGTAATTCTGGTCCTAGTATCTTTCTTTCTCCTACTTCATCCCAATATAACGGTGATCTACACTTCCTTCCGTACAAAGCTTCATAAGGTGCCATACATATGCTCGAATGGTAACTATTGTTGTAAGCAAACCCGACTAGGGGTAAATGCTCATCCCAACTTCCTTTAAAATCAAGTGCACAGGCTCTTAACATATCTTCAACTGTTTGAATCGTCCTTTCACTTTGTCCGTCGGTCTGTGGATGATAAGCAGTGCTCAGATTTAACTTCGTGCCAAGACATTCTTGAAAACTTTTCCAAAATCGAGAAGTAAAACGGGCATCTCTATCAGATACAATTGAAACAGGTACTCCGTGACGAATTACAATCTCCTTTAGGTATATGTTCACCAATCTCTCAACAGAATACTTATCACTAATTGGTAGGAAATGCGCAAATTTCGTGAGTCGATCGACAATAACCCAAATTGCATCATGGTTGGCTCTAGTTCGGGGCAATCCTACGACAAAATCCATGGTAATATGCTCCCATTTCCACTCGGGTATCTCTAAAGGTTGTAGAAGTCCACTTGGTCGTTGATGTTCCGCCTTCACTTTCTGACATGTCAAACACTTACTTACCCATTCTGCAATCTCCCTCTTCATGTTGGGCCACCAATAATTCAACTTGATGTCCTGATACATTTTTGTGCTCCCTGGGTGAATGGAATATCTCGAGTTATGCGCTTCACTCATAATTTCTTCCTTCAACTCTGTAACATTAGGAATCCATATTCTCGATGCAAATCGCTTAATTCCCTTATCATCTTTTGAACTTAGAAATTCTTCTCCGGTCAACTCTGATCTTCTTTCTTCCATTACTTGTTCTTGACAACGGCGAATCTTCTCGAGTAACTCCGGTTGAAATTGAATGATGTAAACTCTTTCATTGTTTTGGACTGGGACCTTGACTTCTAATTCCATTTTCTCAAATTCTCTGACCAATTCTTCTGAGGTTGTCAACAGGTTTAGTCTCTCCTTTCTACTTAATGCATCAGCTACAACATTAGCCTTCCCTGGGTGGTAGTTTATCGAGCAATCATAGTCCTTGATCAATTCTAACCATCTTCTCTGTCTCATGTTTAATTCCTTCTGCGTGAATATATACTTTAAGCTCTTGTGATCCGTGTAAATCTCGCATTTCTCTCCATAAAGGTAATGTCTCCAAATCTTGAGTGCGAAAACAATAGCAGCAAGTTCCAAATCGTGAGTAGGGTAACGGGACTCATACTCCTTCAATTGTCGAGAGGCATAAGCTATTACTTTTCCCTGTTGCATCAAAACACATCCTAAACCCTTTTGAGAAGCGTCGCTGAAAATTACAAAATCGCCTTTCTCATCGGGTAAGGTCAACACCGGGGCAGTAGTCAATCTCTTCTTCAATTCTTGAAAGCTATCTTCGCATTTGGGGGTCCATTCGAACTTTTCACTCTTTCGGGTAAGTCGAGTTAGTGGCGTAGCTATCTTTGAGAAATCCTTCACGAATCTACGATAGTATCCAGCCAATCCAAGGAAACTTCTAACTTCGGTTGGAGTCTTGGGTCTCTCCCAATCTGCTACGGCTTCTATCTTTGCGGGGTCTACAGAAATCCCTTCGCCGCTTACAATGTGTCCCAAAAATTGAACTTCTTTTAGCCAGAATTCACACTTTGAGAATTTCGCATATAACTTTTCCTTTCTCAGCGTTTCCAGAACCAAACGGAGGTGTTCAGCATGTTCCTCAGGGGACTTTGAGTATATCAGGATATCATCAATAAATACAATCACGAACTTGTCCAAGTACCTCTTGAACACACGATTCATCAAATCCATAAAAGCAGCTGGCGCATTCGTCAATCCAAAAGACATGACTAAGAATTCGTAATGTCCATATCGGTCCTAAAGGCAGTCTTAGGAATATCTTCAGGCTTGATCTTTAGTTGATGATAGCCGGATCTCAAATCAATCTTTGAAAAACATCTAGCTCCCTTAAGTTGGTCAAACAGATCGTCGATTCGAGGTAGAGGGTACTTATTCTTGATGGTCATCTTGTTCAACTCACGATAATCAATACATAGTCGCATGGATCCGTCCTTCTTCTTCACGAATAGCACTGGAGCTCCCCACGGGGATACACTTGGTCTGATTACGCCTTTGTCAAGTAATTCTTGCAGTTGGGTAGCCAACTCCTTCATCTCAACTGGAGCCATTCGGTATGGTGCTTTGGAAATTGGTGCAGTTCCCGAGGCAAGATCGATATTGAATTCTATTTCTCTGTCGGGCGGCAAACCAGGTAACTCTTCAGGAAAAACATCTTCGAATTGATTCACTATAGGGATTTCATCAATGGCAGGGGCTTGCTTCTCGTTGTCAACCACATAAGCTAAGTAGGCTTGACACCCACTCCTTAGTAGTTTCTTCGCTTGAATCATAGTCAGAAAATTACTAGTAGGTTTCCTTCCGCGAAATTGTATTCTTTTGCCGTTGGGTCCCTTTAAACTAACCCACTTACGTCGACAATTGATTTGAGCATCATAACATGTCAACCAATCCATTCCCAGAATTACATCAAACTCCCCTAAATTAAAAGAAAGAAGGTCTGCTTCGAAACGTTGTCCTTGGATTTCGATTCCACAATCTGGACATATCTGATCTACAGGGACTTTTTCCTGATTTGCTACTTCTATAATCAATGTCTCCCCTAACGGTACAGACTGAATATCCAATTTATTCCTAAAATTCTCCGATATGAAAGATTTTGTTGCTCCCGAATCAAACAAAACACATGCATCTACAGAATTGACTAAAAGCGTACCTGCAATTACATCACTATCAGCAATAGCATCCTTCACCGTCATGTTGAAAGTACGAGTAGTTGGCTTGTTGCTGGGAGGTGCCATGAGTCTAGGTGCAGTTGTCTCCTTTGGTGGTGACTTGCAATCTCGTGCAATATGTCCTTTCTTTCCGCAATTGAAACAAGTAATGGCCTTATCCTTGCAGTGAGAAGAATAGTGCCCTTTTTGTCCACAGTTGTAACAAACAATGCTGGCAAGATTACAGGGTCCTGGGTGCTTCCTTCCACACGTTTTGCATTCGGGTAGCGGTGGCCTTCCTTGAATTAGATTGGCTGCCTGAGTGGGTCTGGACTTTTGATTGTTTCCACTAGTGTCTTGATTCTCGGTTCTCTTTGTATCATTGCTTCTGTCTTCCCGCTTCACAAAAGGTCTCTTTCCATTCCGATCGTTCGGCTTCCTCTCAAAATTATTTCCACGATTCTGAAACTTCCTTTTCTTCATATCCTTGTCCTTTGAGTACAACTCAGATCCACTTTCCACAATAGATGCTTTTTGAACCACAGTAGCATAGTTGGTGATTTCTAGGACCGCAACTCGATTCTGGATCCACGGCTTCAGTCCTAGTTGAAAACGTTTAGCTCTCTTTTCGTCGGTGTCCACATGGTAAGGCACAAACCTAGAGAGTTCAGAAAACTCGGCTTCATATTCAGCTACAGTCATGTTGCCTTGCTTGAGTTCCAGAAACTTGACCTCCATTTGACTCTCCAAGTATTTAGGAAAATATTTCTCTAAAAATAGTTGCGTGAACCTGGTCCAGGGTATGACTACGTTCCCTTCCATTGCTCTCTTTGATTCCCACCAATAATTCGCTTCACCTTTTAACATGTAGGCCGCAAAGATGGTTTTCTTCTCTTCTTCTACCCCTACGATCTCAAAGGTCTTTTCTATCTCACGTAACCATATTCTTGCTTCAACAGGATTGGTAGTACCCTTAAACTCAGGGGGATTCAGAGATTTTAATGATTTGAAACTAACGGTAGCCTGTGTCAGTTGAGCTGGAGGTAGATTTCCTCCCACTGGATGTTGGTTCCGTTGGGGCTGAAGGTTCTAGGTATGCTGAATAAGAAAGTTCATAAGTAGACTCATCGGGTTATTTTCTTGGTTAGGATCTCGAGCGAGTTGTGGTTCTGGGTTTGGAACTTGGTTCTGAGGTGGGACCTCATTCTCTGGATTCACCTCGGGTTGAGGACGAGGATTCCTTGCGGGTCTTCCTCTCTTAGGTGGCATCTTTTTCTATAAGAGCGAAAATAATAATGTATGTTATATCTCAGGTTTGCAATTATACGACACCATTGCTGGCACAGTTATGATAGGCATTCATAAATAATTACTCGGTCAAATTCCCGGTTCCTCGAAATAAATCATACCCCAAATCGTGATTCTCTCTGGTCTCTTTATAAACAATTACTCTAATACTTAGTATAACTGGCAGTTCTTGGGAAACCTTATAAGTTCTAAAATTCAATCGTTATTAATCTCTGGTTCTCGAATTTTGGTTAAACTCATTTTAAATCATAACTTTTGCAAATAAATTGTTATCTATAACGGGGTAGCATGAGGATACAATATCACATGATACTCTACTGTAACACAATTTTCCAATAAATAAAGCAAGATAGCAGTTCTACTAACAGATCAGAATATACAATAATGAAAAGGTACAACTACTGGTACGGTACATATAATACATCTCAGCTACATCAAATACATATAACAAGAAACTATGTACATCCCAATACAGAAAGATCTAATGTGAAGCCATCCAGAAAATGGTTCACCACTAGCTACTCTAGCCAAACGATGAGGATGCTCAAGCGTGCAAATAGGTCATCAACGAGGGAACATCTCACCGACCCTCCTATGGAACTCTGCTACGATATCTGCAATCATGGTGGCAACTCTAGCATGGTCAATCTGCCCGGTACTCGATGATGGCAAGGCAGCAAAGTCAGTCTGTAGTCCCATCAAAACGGTAAGAGCAATCTGATGCATAATCTCCATTGGGACGTCTCTCACCAGTAAACTCCTTCCGTGATGCACAACAAAAGGATCAGGAACAGCCAACAATCTAAGGATACCATCCCTAGTAGCAAAGATCTCCTCATAACGAGACCATAACCATCGATAATGCTGGAAGAGGGAATGGTGAACGTGCCAAGGGACCATCTCTCCTGCCGCTCCCTCATACTCAGGGTGAACAGGTGGCATCGCAGTAGTAGTAACAGGGGCCGCAGTGGGCTGAGTCGGAGCACGAACAGGTATAGTAGGTGCCGATGGAGCAGTATCACAAGCAGGAGTATCACCGGCCTATGGAAACATGTAGTTCGGTATGGTAGGGACTGACGGAGCCGAAACATATACTGGAACCTGGGAAGTAAACCAGTCAGCAAAAGCTGCCACTCTGGTGGGTGTATCGACTCTAGACTCTGGGGCAGCTGAACTAGGCACCACGTCAGTGTGGACAGATGAATGCAGCCTCTCATCAACCTGATCAGCAATCTCTGGCTCTGGGGTCTCAGCTCTAAACATCTCGGGGGTAAACAGTGAGGTAGTCTGCTCTATCTGCTCAGTCTCTATCTGAACCTCATGTGGAGGTGTATCTAAGTCAATCACATGTGGAGGTGAAGGTGCAAGTATTTGGACAGAAGAATCCTCCGAGTCGCTACTGATCACCATGTACTCCTCTGATGGGTCACTATCCGTCCCTGAGCTAGGATCTTGAGGTCCTAGTGGGTATGGGGTAGGGGATCTGTCTCCAGTAGGAAAGAAACCGGTAAATCCTGAAGAAGACATCTACAAAAGCAAAGAGTCTCGGTCACAAACAGGTTCTAGTTGACTATAAACGCATATAAATATATAAGGGTGTAAGGCACTAGGTGCTAAAATCTCCATGTTGTATAATACCTCTAAATTCTCACGTCGTGTTATAATTCTAGGCTCGTACGATTCCTAAAAATATAACTAAGGCTTTGATACCAAAACTGTAACGCCCCAAATCCACCCTGACCGGGGACTCGGGTCGTCACATTGTCTCAATATGATAACGCAATAACAATACCAAATTTTATTACAACGGAGCATAAAATGTCCCACTCCGCAGGTCCAAGATCGTCTTCACAACATAGTACAATCCAACTTGATACATCTCGAAATAATATGTTACAAAAGTTCACAACAGTAGAAATATAAAGATTCCATCTGGATCTTCTAATTATTGTCGCCATATCCTTGCGCTTTCCCCTTGCCTCTGTAGCCCTGGCTGGACGTCTCGCCTCTTTCCGTCTTGACAGCTGAACAAAATGTTGTAAAGCAAGAATGAGCAACTATAGTGCTCAGCAAGTTCTCTTCTCACTCGGTATATAAATATAATAAGGTTTACCGAAATAAATACTCAAAATTTTAATATCGGATATCACAATATGATTTGGCTCAAATTCATCTTGAAAAATATCATACTCGAAAGGCTCAAAACTCATCTCAAAACAGAATACTCAAAAGACTCATTACTCATCTCGAAACAGAATACTCCATAACTCATTAGATATAACTCTGATAACTAATGATTTAAGAATGAACTGGTCTTCCACCTCTCCGTATCTCGGTGGGGCGATCAACTAACCAACCAAGAATACCGGCCTCCAATGACACCGCACTTCGCCCGATCACGGCTACAATACGATATCAACAATAATATATATATGTATGAATGCTAGCATCATAATGGTTATCAATTCAACCAAGGCAACAAGGTGCCTAATTATTCTCGGGTCCGTAAAACGGTACACGAGTCTCTCTTTCTCTATAATGGGCCTCTTGCCCAAAATTGACCAGTAGAATACAGAATTCCCGAATATTTGGGGTACAGATAACTTAAGATAATTCTTCCAGAAAATATTTACAAATCTGGCGGACTGCCAGTCTGACTCGATTTTACCAGCAATCCGAACAATGGACTGATGTAAATTCTTAATAATAATAATTTATCGGTTGACACGAACAAAATGCCAAACCTTGACAATAAGATCAACTATCTCGAAATTATGAGAATAGTCTTAAAATGAAGTAATTGGGAGTCGTACTGAACAAATAGTACTTCTCAATATTTATAATACTCAACATTGATGAACGTTTAAACAGAATATTTTTCACTTGATCGACGAGTAAAAATCTCTAATAATTATAATTTTTAAACCTCTATCGGTTAATTCGAATGAAGAACTAACAAAAGATCATCAATAAATAACGGTTGAATTTGTACAATAAATTCAATCGAAAAGGATGAATTTAACTATCTCAGACGAATGAGATTAGTTTCACTGAATCAAAATAATAGTCGTCTCGAATTAAAGAGATCGACCCGATATCAACTAAATTATTTCTACGCTTATAGGGATTATAATTCTAAAATAAACTAAATTAACAGCATAATAATATTTAACGAGAAATAATGCTCAAACGAAATTATTGCATCATACGGAGCAACAGATAAATCTCAACATATAATATCTCGAAAATAATTAAGGAATTAAATAACACGAACAGAAATTCACATTTTCCAAAAGTTAGGGTCGGAATGAACTTGCCTCGATCTCGAAGTGCAAACGAATGTAGATAAAATATACTCTACCCGTGAACTTGGCGTCGATTTACGTCTTGAGAATTATTCTCTAAAAAATAGCAACCAGAAATACGTGAGCGATTCTTCAGAATAAAATATTCCCGATCCGATAATATAATTAATAATAATATAATATCTCATAAAAATCTCCTAAATAAATAACGGAAAGTAATTCCCGAATAAATAAACATCTCTTCGAACTCAGGAATTAAATCTGGAGAATATATCCTATTTTTAATATCTGGAAATCTCAATTCTTTGCTCAAAATGAAAAATTCAACCATCTATTTTTATTCAATTAAAATCCAAAATAATTATTCTCATTTTTAAAATAATTCATCAAAGAATTCCACTTTTAATAAACCTCACAAATACTAATTTATTTTAATAAAATATTAATCTCTAAATTAAATCTGACTCAATCCGGTTAATTAAAATAAACCGGAAAATATTAACAAAAACAGCTTTCCAAAATAAAACATATTTTATTCTAATTATTCAAAAATATACCCCTTTTATTGTAAATTAATAAATCTCTAATTTGTGTTCAAAAACACAAAATATTATTATTTAATTAATAAACCAATCACTATTTTATTTAAATAAATCATTTTTAATAAAACTATTTAATCTTCTAAATTTAATAACGTTCCAATTTTAACGGGCCAATTAAATCCTATTTAATTAAAACACGAATAAAATGTATGGTCCTAAATTTGGTACGTCAATATTATATTAATATTCTACAACAACGTGGGGCCCACCTGTGGGACCCACCTGATCAACCTCCCCTTCCCCTGTTCTCTCTGCAATCTCTCTGCTCTTTCTCTCTCTCTCTCTCTCTCTCTCTCTCTCTCTCTCTCTCTCTCCCTCTCTCTGCTATCTCTCTCGCAATCTCTCTCGACTACAACCTCTCCCTGCATCTCTCTCAGTTTCACCTCCCTCTCCGCCTTATCTCTCCCACGACCTCCCTATCTCTCCCTCGATCTGTCGACTCTCTCTGCATCAACCGCCACAACAACCCCCCCCCCGACTTCGAACCTTAGCAACAACAACCCATCTCCCCCAGTCTCTCCCCATTTCTATCCCTCTCTACCTCCCTCGTATCTCTCTCAATTCCCCCTCTCTGAACAATCAATCTCTCTCTCGTCGAACACCCAACAACAATCTCTTTCGTCGCCCCTCTCTCGAAAAACCACACAACAAACGAATCAATTAACAACAAGCAACACAATCTCTCTCGTCTACTTTGAATAACCACCATCACTCCATACATCTATTATAACATCAATCAATCCTCACAAAACACAACAGGCCGACCAGAGAAATCAAATCAGAAAAAAATAAGAGTAAAGAACAGTTTATTAAGTTAACTACCTGTGCTCAGTTTGTGTGTATGTATCGGTTCTTTTAGAAGAGATAGGAGATGTAATGTTTAAAAAGAAAAGACTAGAACTTCTGTTTGATATAACTGCTTTGTGAAGTATATGCTAGGTACCCTGTTTTGTGTCTCTGAATGGTTCGAATATATATAGAAAGAGATAAGCAACCGGGTCTTTGTTTAGAAAGTAAATGAATCTCACCCTGTATTTTATCATTTTATGTATGCACAGATCAGTATTGTGATTAATCATGATATTGATAATGGTTGTGATAAAAAAAAAATTAAAAGACTAAAACATGGAGACAAAATCATTGTAAAACATTTAGTGGTGTAATCATAATAAATTTTTTATTTAATAGGTGGGTAATTATTAAATTAAAAGAAATAAAAATGGGGGACAAATATAATGATGAAAATATTTAATATAAATATTTAGTAAAAAGATTTCGTTTTTCTACCGCTGACTAATTAAAACGAGGCTCTAAAATTCGGCTCAAAATTAAAATATTATTCGAAAATTCGCGGTTATTACAGGGTCACCCATCCTAGTACTACTCTCGCCCAAGCACGCTTAACTTCGGAGTTCTGATGGGATCCGGTGCATCAGTGCTGGTACGATCGCACCCGTCAAGGATGTGCAAACTAATTGTATATACTAACGTTAATAAGAGATTTTTTGCATTTTGTCGAAGTAAATTAATAAATAATTATAAAAATAATTAATGAATTATTAAATTATTTATAAAATCAATACTAAATTAAATGAGCATGAATTGTTCATGTGAGAAATGTGTCCTAAATAAAGCAAATAATTTGAAGGCGAAAAAAAATTAAATCGAAAAAGGGGTACAACACGAGGACTTCCCAGGGGGTCACCCATCCTAGTACTACTCTCGCCCAAGCACGCTTCACTTCGGAGTTCTGATGGGATCCGGTGCATTAGTGCTGGTATGATCGCACCCGTCAAGGACGTGCAAACTAATTGTATATACTAACGTTAATAAGAGATTTTTTGCATTTTGTCGCAATAAATTAAAAAATATTTATAAAAATAATTAATTAATTATTAAATTATTTATAAAATCAGTAATAAATTAAATGAGCATGAATTGTTCATGTGAGAAATGTGTCGTAAATAAAGCAAATAATTTGAAGGCGAAAAAAAAAATTAAATCGAAAAAGGGGTGCAACACGAGGACTTCTCAGGGGGGTCACCCATCCTAGTACTACTCTCGCCCAAGCACGCTTAACTTCGGAGTTCTGATGGGATCCGGTGCATTAGTGTTGGTATGATCGCACCCGTCAAGATTGTGCAAACTAATTGTATATACTAACGTTAATAAGAGATTTTTTGCATTTTGTCGCAATAAATTAAAAAATAATTATAAAAATAATTAATTATTTATTAAATTATTTATAAAATCAATACTACATTAAATGAGCATGAATTGTTCATGTGAGAAATGTGTCGTAAATAAAGCAAATAATTTCAAGGCGAAAAAAAATTAAATCGAAAAAGGGGTGCAACACGAGGACTTCCCAAGGGGTCACCCATTCTAGTACTACTCTCGCCCAAGCACGCTTAACTTCGGAGTTCTGATGGGATCCGGTGCATTAGTGCTGGTATGATAGCACCCGTGAAGGATGTGAAAACTAATTGTATATACTAACGTTAATAAGAGATTTTTTGCATTTTGTCGCAATAAATTAAAAAATAATTTTAAAAATATTTAATTAATTATTAAATTATTGATAAAATCAATACTAAATTAAATGAGCATGAATTGTTCATGTGAGAAATGTGTCGTAAATAAAGCAAATAATTTGAAGGCGAAAAAAAAAATTAAATCGAAAAATGGGTGCAACACGAGGACTTCTCAGGGGGTCACCCATCCTAGTACTACTCTCGCCCAAGCACGCTTAACTTCGGAGTTCTGATGGGATCCGGTGCATTAGTGCTGGTATGATCGCACCCGTCAAGGATGTGCAAACTAATTGTGTATAATAACGTTAAGAGATTTTTTGCATTTTGTCGCAATAAATTCAAAAATAATTATAAAAATAATTAATTAATTATTAAATTATTTGTAGAATCAATACTAAATTAAATGAGCATGAATTTGTTCATGTGAGAAATGTGTCATAAATAAAGCAAATAATTTGAAGGCGAAAAAAAATTAAATCGAAAAAGGGGTGCAACACGAGGACTTCCAAGGGGGTCACCCATCCTAGCACTACTCTCGCCCAAGCACGCTTAACTTCGGAGTTCTGATGGGATCCGGTGCATTAGTGCTGGTATGATCGCACCCGTCAAGGATGTGCAAACTAATTGTGTATCCAAGCACGCTTAACTTCGGAGTTCTGATGGGATCCGGTGCATTAGTGCTGGTATGATCGCACCCATCAAGGATGTGCAAACTAATTGTGTATAATAACGTTAAGAGATTTTTTGCATTTTGCCGCAATAAATTAAAAAATAATTATTAAAATAATTAATTAATTATTAAATTATTTATAAAATCAATACTAAATTAAATGAGCATGAATTGTTCATGTGAGAAATGTGTCGTAAATAAAGCAAATAATTTGAAGGCAAAAAAAAAAATTAAATCAAAAAAGGGGTGCAACACGAGGACTTCCCAGGGGGTCACCCATCCTAGTACTACTCTCGCCCAAGCACGCTTAACTTCGGAGTTCTGATGGGATCTGGTGCTTTAGTGCTGGTATGATCGCAACCGTCAAGGATGTGCAAACAAACTATATATACTAACGTTATGAGATTTTTTGCATTTTGTCGCAATAAATTCAAAAATAATTAATTATTAAATTATTTATAAAATCAATACTAAATTAAATGAGCATGAATTGTTTATGTGAGAAATGTGTCGTAAATATAGCAAATAATTTGAAGGCGAAAAAAAATTAAATCGAAAAAGGGGTGCCACACGAGGATTTCCCAGGGGGTCACCTATCCTAGTACAACTCTCACCCAAGCACCCTTAACTATGATCGCACCCGTCAAGGATGTGCAAACTAATTGTGTATACTGACGTTAAGAGATTTTTTGCATTTTGTCGCAATAAATTAAAAAATAATTATTAAAATAATTAATGAATTATTAAATTATTTATAAAATCAATACTAAATTAAATGAGCATGAATTATTCATGTGAGAAATGTGTCGTAAATAAAGCAAATAATTTCAAGGCGAAAAAAAATTAAATCGAAAAAGGGGTGCAACACGAGGACTTCCCAGGGGGTCACCCATTCTAGTACTACTCTCGCCCAAGCACGCTTAACTTCGAAGTTCTGATGGGATCCGGTGCATTAGTGCTGGTATGATAGCACCCGTGAAGGATGTGAAAACTAATTGTATATACTAACGTTAATAAGAGATTTTTTGCATTTTGTCGCAATAAATTAAAAAATATTTATAAAAATAATTATTATTTATTAAATTATTTATAAAATCAATACTAAATTAAATGAGCATGAATTGTTCATGTGAGAAATGTGTCGTAAATAAAGCAAATAATTTCAAGGCGAAAAAAAATTAAATCGAAAAAGGGGTGCAACACGAGGACTTCCCAGGGGGTCACCAATCCTAGTACTACTCCCGCCCAAGCACGCTTAACTTCGGAGTTCTGATGGGATCCGGTGCATTAGTGCTGGTATGATCGCACCCGTCAAGGATGTGCAAACTAATTGTGTATACTAACGTTAAGAGATTTTTTACATTTTGTCGCAATAAATTAAAAAATAATTATTAAAATAATTAATGAATTATTAAATTATTTATAAAATCAATACTAAATTAAATGAGCATGAATTATTCATGTGAGAAATGTGTCGTAAATAAAGCAAATAATTTGAAGGCGAAAAAAAATTTAATCGAAAAAGGGGTGCAACACGAGGACTTCCCAAGGGGTCACCCATCCTTGTACTACTTTCGCCCAAGCACGCTTAACTTCGGAATTCTAATGGGATCCGGTGCATTAGTGCTGGTATGATCGCACCCGCCAAGGATGTGCAAACTAATTGTATATACTAACGTTAATAAGAGATTTTTTGCATTTTGTCGCAATATATTAAAAAATAATTATAAAAATAATTAATGAATTATTAAATTATTTATAAAATCAATACTAAATTAAATGAGCATGAATTGTTCATATGAGAAATGTGTCGTAAATAAAGCAAATAATTTGAAGGCGAAAAAAAAAATTTAATCGAAAAAGGGGTGCAACACGAGGACTTCCCAGGGGGTCACCCATCGTAGTACTACTTTCGCCCAAGCACGCTTTATTTCGGAGTTCTGATGGGATCCGGTGCATTAGTGCTGGTATGATCGCACCCGTCAAGGATGTGCAAACTAATTGTATATACTAACGTTAATAAGAGATTTTTTGCATTTTGTCGCAATAAATTAAAAAATAATTAATGAATTATTAAATTATTTATAAAATCAATACTAAATTAAATGAGCATGAATTGTTCATGTGAGAAATGTGTCGTAAATAAAGCAAATAATTTAAAGGCGAAAAAAAATTAAATCGAAAAAGGGGTACAACACGAGGACTTCCTAGGGGGAAACTGAAAGGCATATGACTCAGCCTATTTGTAGTTAGAGGATCCTAATCAACTTAAACCAAATTGTAATAAGTAAATATACATATGAACTGTCACAGGAATCTCAAGAAGTATTATCTGTCAGAAGAAAGAAGAAAAGTCAATCTATAGTTTTGATGTCATACACTGGAAGACGATTCAGTTATCTGATCAAGCCCCAGTATAGCATTGAAGTGAATGGATTCATTTGAACAGTGACAGAGATTTTTCGAGTGATAGTTTGAAGGTCAGTTACAGTACAAGAGAATTGAGAGAAGAAATAAACCACAACCTAAAGTCAAAAGTGAAGAAGCATCGTTGAAGTTAGTCGTTCATGAACCAGACAGTACATCGAACGTCAACACAAATCAGTGGTAATTCTTTACTACCTTCAGTGGTTTGTAAGAATTAGATTAATTATTTATTGATTTAATTAAATTCATTTACAATTGATATAAATCATTTAGTTGATTTAATTAAATGAATTAATTCTGGAAGAATTTATTTATTTATTAAATTAATTATTGTATCAATTAAATATGAATTAGTTAATCATTAATTAATTAAATAGATCAATATGACTTAAAGAAAGAAGGTTGGATTATGTCTTGGAGAAAAAAAATTCGGTATGACCTAAATTTAAGTCATACCGACAGTAGCCATTCAAGATTATGTCATACCGACCTGATTAAGTCATACTGACCTCTGCCAGCTGTTTTAAGTCGTACCGAACTTCTGATTAAGTCATACCGACAAGTTTTATGTCTTAATGGAGGTTTGTGTAAGTCTTAATGAAGAAAAATCAAGTCTTGGTAGCAGTTTAAGTCATGCTGGAGCAGTTAAATATCTTACAGAAAGCCAGCAAGACCTGTTACTGATATTAAAGAACAGAACAGAGCAGATTAGGTCATAACCAAGAAACACAGCAGAAAACATAACATCCAGAACAGATTTCTCTCTCAAGAATATCAAGAACACAAAAGCTTAAACAATTCCCAGAAATTCAAGTTCTTCATCTTTGTAATATTCTATCCGATAGAACTTGTCTATTTGTGATTCTTGTACTACTAGCGAATTAAGTTTCCTAGTTCTTATCTTGATTATTATTAACTAATTTAGAAAAGTTCATGTCGAATTTTCTAATTAGTTATTAACATCTTGATAAGTTGTTATACTGATTTGGTAACACCACATCAAGTTAATATACAGTTATATTCAACTTGAAAAATTGTGTTAAATAATTCTGCACATAAATTTGTCTTTATCAAATTTTATTTAAAGGACAAATTTCGATAAAAAGGTAAAGATTGTATTCAACCCCCCTTCTACAATCTTATCGGACCTAACAATTGGTATCAGAGCCGATTGATTGATACACAAATCAAAGATCCCATTTTACTCTATTAAAAATTATCCCCGAATTTTTTAACTCTCTTAAAAAATTCATCATGTCTTCTAAAGTTGGAACTGTGAAAATTCCCATATATGACAAAAACAATTATGATATGTGGAAGAACAAAATGTTAATGTTCCTCGAGGTTGCAAATCCTAAATACATGAAAGTCTTATCAGAAGGACCAATAATACCTTTTGGATTAATTCCTGAAGTTGTTACTGATGGAAAGTTATTTCGCCTGCAAAGTTTGTACACAAAGATTCTTCTGAGTACACTCTTGTTGAAAGAGAAGAAGCTGGACTTGACATTAATTTAAGACTGATCTTAATAGATTCTCTAGACTCTGTGATGTACAGTCATGTGATTAACTGCAAGACAGCAAAGCACATGTGGGAAACCATTGAAACTGTGAATGACGGAACAGAGGAAGTTAGGGAGAATCCTCTAGAAATTCTGACATCTGAGTATGAACACTTTCAATCAGCATACAATGAAAGTATTCAAGATGTGTTTGAAAGATATAACAAACTTGTCAACAATTTACAGATGCATGGCAAGTACTACACTCAGAAAGAGATCAACAGAAAATTTCTACTGTCAATACCTGTTCATCTAGAACACAGAATTACAGCTATCAGAGAGTCGAGGAATCTAAGTGAAATTACTGTAGAAAGACTCTTTGGTGTTTTAAAAACCTATGAACTGGAACAATCTCAACAAAAGGAGATTTATGGAAAAGGAAGAGTTGCTAATACTTCTACAGCTCTTATTATTGAGAACATACAGGAAGTGGAAGATAAGGTTATTCAACCTTGTAATGTTGACAGTGGTAAGCTTGAAGTTGAAGTTGGTCAAACGAATGCTAGTCCAGATGAAGGAGACTTCTATTCGTTAGAAGAGCTAGATCAGTTGGAAGATGAGTCCATGGCTTTGTTGGTAAGGAAATTTAGTAACTTCAGATTCAGAAAGAATCCCAAGTTCAGGTACAAATCAAACTATAACAGGTTCCAGAGAGGAGGTTCTTCATCCTCAAGTAACAGAGGAGGTTACAAAACTGGAACAGTTGAAAGAAGTAAAATTAGATGCTACAACTGTAATGAACTTGGACATTTCGCTACTGAATGTCAGAAGCCAAAACAAAACCAAAGAAAAGACTTTGGATCTGAGAAGAAGAAGACAGGTAAAGCCTATGTGGCTGCTGGAAAGAGTTGGGATGATACAGACTCTGAAGATGAAGAGTATGGCAATCTTGCCCTGATGGCAAAATCTGATAACTCCAGTGGTACTTCATCTGAGGTATCATGTACTGAAAGTCAATATATTTATCAACTTACTGATACACTAGGTAATGCTAATAGAGAGATTGAAAGGATCAATTTGTTAAATACAGATCTTAGTAATCAATTATCAGAATTACACGATGTACAAAATTGCCATGATAAACAAAAATCAGAAATAAGAATTCTAAAAGAACTTGAGAGGTCTCTAGCGTTGATAGTGATTCAACAACGTGAAACAATAGCTGAGCTAGAAATAAGGGTTAGTGCTACTTCTAATTCATGTAAAGTGGCTAAAGAATTGTTTAACCAACAAGCTATTAATCAAACCGTAGGAATTGGGTTTGATTATAATGAAGCTATTGGACGAAAAAGCATTATTACCCCTAATCGTGTCAGTGCTGTAGAAAGGGGTATACCAATAGTGCTTAAGTGTGTTAGTAACCCACTCTTTAAGACATCCATAGCAGAACCTTTGGATACAACATCTTTAATCATTAAGGAAGAGATGCGCATTGAGGATTTAGCTAATGGCGTAGTCTTAGAAAGTAATCAAGTTGTTAAAAATGATGAAGATAGAAAGTCTGTGTTTAAGAAAATAGAAAGAGTTGGTGAGTCTACTAGTTCCTTGAAAACTAGTAGTAGAAGTAACAACATGAATAAATGCAACAACATATCTACCATGCATGTTATTCCTGTTATTGATACTGCTCATAAGAAATGCAATGCTGTTAATTGCATGTCTTGTGCTTTTAATATAATGTCTGCTTACTTTAACGGTAATCATGCATGTGTTGATAAGAATGTTCCTAGACAGCATATGAGCAGAAATAAACATGTTAGATCCAGGACTGTAACACCACCTAATTCTAAGATTAGGACTCCAAGTCCTTCTCAGGATATGGTAAAGACATGGTTACCCAAGCTGAAACCAAAACAAGTTAAAGCTGTTTACAGGGTTAAATGTCCAGTACCTGAAGAAAATGTTGTTAAAATAAAAAGTGTTGCTTTGCCTGATAAAGGCCAATTCTTTAAGTATTCCGGACCCAATCAAATTTGGGTTCCGAAGAAAGTCTAACCAATTTGTCATTGCAGGGTTTGAAACAGGTTGAACGAGTCATGTGGATTCTGGACAGTGGATGTTCAAGGCATATGACCGGAGATAGAGCCCTGCTGACAAATGTGGTGGAGAAGGCCGGCCCAGTCGTTACCTTTGGAGATAACAGCAAAGGTAAAACTGATGGATATGGCAGATTAAAAGCTGGAAATGTTATCGTTGAAGATGTCTCTTTTGTGAACGGCCTTGAGCACAATTTGCTCAGTATTAGTCAATTCTGTGACAAAGGTTATGAAGTTCATTTCAACAAGAAGAATTGTCTAATATCACACAAGAGAAATGAAAGGCCACAGTTGACTGGAGTAAGAAAAGGAAACTTGTACATAACCAATATGAACTCTGGAAGCACAGAAGAAATTAGATGTTTTTATTCAAAGGCATCCACTGATGAAAGTTGGTTATGGCACAAGAAACTTTCTCACCTAAACTTCAAAACAATGAATTCTCTAGTGAAAAGAGAGTTGGTGAGAGGTTTACCTTCGATTGAATTTACTCAGGAAGGTCTATGTGATGCTTGTCAAAAAGGGAAGTTAAAAAGGGCAACTCACAGGAGCACTAACATATCATCAATAACTGAACCATTACAACTTCTACATATGGATTTGTTTGGTCCAGTTAGTGTGATGTCCATGTCAAGAAAAAGATATGCTCTAGTGATTGTTGATGATTTCTAAAAATTCACATGGGTACTATTTCTGAACTCAAAAGATGAAACTCCACAACTGGTAGTTGATCACATTAAGTTAATTGAGCTGGACTCTAATCGTCCAGTAAGAGCTATAAGGTCAGACAACGGAACTGAATTCAAGAATGCAGTTCTGAATGATTTTTGCACTGAAAAGGGTATAACTAGACAATACTCGGCTCCCAGAACTCCTCAACAAAGTGGGGTAGTTGAAAGAAAGAATAGAACCTTGATTGAAGCTGCACGTACTATGCTAAATGAATCAAGGCTTCCATTGAGCTTTTGGGCTGAAGCTGTCAACACTGCATGCTACACCCAGAATCGTACACTTATCAATAAAGACTTAATGAAGACACCATATGAAGCTCTACATGACAAGAAACCAACTCTCAAGTACTTCCATGTTTTGGGACAAAATGCTTTGTGCTGAAAGTAGGAGATGATCAAGGTGGTAAATTTGAAGAAAAAGCACATGAAGCAATATTTATTGGTTATACTAGAAGAGCCTACAAGGTGTATCTTATTGATCAACAGAAAACCTTGGAAAGTGTCAATGTTACATTTGATGACACAAAACTCCCAAGTATCCAAAATGAAGATTCATCTGAAAAGCTTAAGTTTAATGACATGTCAGATTCAGATTCAGATGATGACAATCAACCTGACGTTGTTGCTGATAATAATAATCCAGATGTTGGTGGTAATGATCAAGGTGATGCTGGTGAAAACAATGATAATTTTCAAGACACCACTGATACTCTTGAACCATCAACAAGTAAAACTGGCAACAACTCAGGGGGAGATAATGAAGGGTCAACAAGTCATACTCAACATCATACAGAAGATCAAGGCGAATCGTCAAGATCAATTCTTCCCAGACAAACTGTTTGGAATAGAGCTCATCCTTTTGAGCTGATTCTTGGTGATCCAGATGTTGGTGTGAAAACAAGAAGAGCTTATCAGAATCAATGTAACTATTCTGGGTTCTTGTCAGTTATGGAACCTAAGAAAGTAGAAGAAGCTCTATCTGATCCTGATTGGGTGATTACTATGCAAGATGAACTCAATCAATTTAAGCAACTAGAAGTATGGAAGCTGGTACCCAGACCTAAAGATAGAAAAGTGGTGGACACAAGATGGGTATTCAGAAACAAACTAGATGAAGATGGCACTGTGATAAGAAACAAAGCAAGACTGGTAGCTAAAGGTTATTCTCAAGCTGAAGGCATTGATTATGACGAGACCTATGCTCCAGTGGCAAGACTTGAGGCCATCAGAATATTCTTGGCATTTGCATCCTATTCAAGATTCAAAGTTTATCAAATGGATGTCAAGAGTGCCTTTCTGAATGGTAAGCTAGATGAAGAAGTGTATGTAGAACAGCCCCTGGTTTTGAAGATCAAGATCATTTGGACTATGTCTACTTTCTTTACAAAGCTATCTATGGTCTTAAGCAAGCCCCAAGAAAATGGTATGACACTCTCTCTGAATTTCTATTAGAAAATGGTTTTATAAGAGGTGTCATAGACAAAACGCTCTTCACTAAAAGACATAAGAATGATATAATACTAGTCCAAGTCTATGTGGACGATATTATATTTGGGTCTACTGATGAGCTTCTATGCAAGAAGTTTTCTAAGTTAATGCAAGGTAGGTTTGACATGAGCATGATGGGAGAACTGAAATTCTTTCTTGGATTACAAATAAGTCAGAGACAAGATGGAATATTTATTTGTCAATCCAAGTACATTAAGGAACTCCTCAAGAAATATCACATGGAGAAGTGCTCATCAGCAAAGACACCATCAACTATAGCTGTCAAAATTGGTTTATGTGAAAGTTCTGCCAAGGTAGATATCACAGGCTATAGAGGTATGATTGGCTCATTGCTTTACCTAACTGCTAGTAGACCAGATATAATGTTTGCCACATGCTTGTGTGCAAGGTTCCAAGCGAACCCTAAAGAAATCCATCTCACTGCTGTCAAAAGAATCTTAAGATATCTAAAGGGTACGCCTAATTTAGGCATCTGGTACCCTAATGAATCTGGTTTTACTTTAATTGGATATACAGATTCTGACTATGCAGGAAGTGTTGTAGACAGGAAAAGTACATATGGGAGTTGTCAATACCTAGGTGGAAGATTGGTATCCTGGTTCAGTAAGAAACGGCAAACAGTTTCCAACTCTACAGCCGAAGCTGAATATATAGCTGCTGGAAGCTGTTGTGCTCAGATCTTATGGATTAGGAATCAATTAATGGACTATGGCATTGTATTGGAAAATATCCCTATTTTATGTGATAATACAAGTGCCATAGCAATCGCCAGCAATCCTGTGCAGCACTCAAGGACAAAGCACATTGACATAAGGTATCATTTTATAAGAGAGCATGTAATGAATGGTACAGTACAACTACTATTTGTAGGCTCTGGAGATCAAACTGCAGATATTTTTACTAAGTCGCTTAATGAATCCTCATTCACTAAAATTGTTAGTGAATTGGGTATGTTAAACAGTCCTAGTAATTAATACTGTTAATATCTGAAATTTGATCTTTAATAATTTTGCAAGTGATTATTCTGTGAATATTTGTTGTTTGAAATCACTTGTATTATTATTTTACCATCTGATTTTCTTGCTTGTTTAGTTATTTTTCACTTTGTTTATTCATATTATTTAATACTTTATACTTCTGTATTTTTAGAATATTTGTAGATATTTATTTCTATTTTAATAATTAATTTATCATATGTTTTGTAATGTTTGTCCTGTTAATATTGATTTGTTTTCGTTAACAGGATAGCATATGGTATTTATAATTATTTTTATTATTTGTTTAATTTTCTATAATATTTTTATTATTTTTATAAGTTAATTGTATATTTTATTGTGTTTTTAATGTTTGTTTAAAGTAAATATGACTTAAAATTAGGAAAAACTATCAATATGACTTAACTTAAAATCGGTATGACATAAACAGGTTAAGTCTTACCGAGTTTTTGTTAGATTAAGTCATATTCACGAGTCTGTTAATATTTAAGTCTTAACGAGGTTTTTAAATTTAAGTCTTATTCCATTCAAGTCTTAACTAGTTTTGTTTATATTAAGTCTTAGATATTTAAGTCTTACTGAGTATTAACATAATTTTAAGTCCTATTCGTTTTAGTCTTATTGTCTATAATTAATTTAAGTCTTATCAGGTGTTTATATTTAAGTCTTATTCGTTAAGTCTTGTAAATAAATTAGGTCTTAGTTGTCTTAAATAATCGGTATGACTTAATTAGGATAAGTCTTACTGGTCGTTTGTTAAGTTAAGTCTTAGCGAGTTTTTTTTTTTTAAACTTAAGTCTTATTCAATTTAGGTCTTAGTTTTCTAATTTAAGTCTTAATCGTAACAGTTTTTTTAAGTCTTGTTAACATTAAGTCATAATCGTAGGTATTTGTATATATATAGTAGGTAGAATTTGTTAAGTCTTATTTCAGTTTAAGTCTTTCTCGTGTTAAGTCACAGAAAACTCTCAGCTATACACACATATATACACGCCTATATACACAGAGTTCATGCCCGATTTCGACTCTGAAACTCAATCAAAATCACGATTCAAGAACGTAGAACGATTCTCTGTCTAATTATCTTCAAATCGATAGTTTAATCGACTGATTTGGATCGATTTTTTGTGTTCTTGTTTTCGAAAAATTGATTTTTCGATCTGAATTTCAAGGAGTTTGGTTTTGATTTTGCAAAAACTAAAAATATACGTGTGTTCGTGTGTGTAAGGAGATTGTTGTGTGAATTTTTCAGAATTTTTCAACAACTTTTAATTTTCTCGAATTTTTAATTATTTATTAATTCGAAAAATTAATTTTTAAATCATAATTTTGTAAAATCTGAAATTTTCAAAGAAATTAAACTTGATTAAAATGGCTGATCGATTTGAAATTATTAAACATAATTTAATCGGTTATTTTGATCCAGAAAAATGTTCAGTTGAACGTTTTCGACCGTGGATTCGTTTTTTAAATGAAAATTCACTGGTTCGCACTGCTTTGAGCTTGGATGCTCCATTGAAAATTGAACCTTTGCGAATCATGTGTACTACTACTGTCATTTCTAATGATAACAGATCATTTGTCTTCTCTGTAGGAGACAATCAGTACATAGTGAATGAAAATACAATAAATACGGTCTTAAATTTTCCAACTGAAAATTTCGAAGAATTACCATCAGATCAAGAATTGATAAATTTTTTGAATGGTGTATTCTATCAAGACAGTCCTGATCAAACTGTCTGGAATAAAAAGAACTTCGTTCAGGAATGGGACTATTTGTTTGACACATTAGGTAGAGTCTTTTCCAATTCTACTAAAGGGAACTTCGGGGTATTACCATCCTTCTTGCAGCATATTGGATATGCAGTTGCACACAACCGAAGAATTAATATTGGTAGACTACTGTGTGTTCCGATGGTTAGAAGAATCATTAATGCAAAGAGGAATTTTGATAATGGACAAAAAGTATCATGCTATTACCCAAGATTCTTGTCATTGATTTTTAATCATCTAGTGGAACTAGAAAATCAAGCCCAATTCCTGAATGGAGAATCATTGGCGTCAGGTAAACCTACTACCAGATTGTTCACTGAGTACAGCAACAAGCCTAAATTCACAAACATACCTGTAGTTGTCACCCAATATATGTCAAACTATATACAACTACCTGTCATTGAACCTGTACCAGAACCTGAACAAAACCCTGAACCACCAGTGGAAAACATACTTGTTGATAATGAAGATCAAGGCAATCAACGAGTTGAACCTGCTCAGCAAATTGTTCCTCAGCCAGCTGCACTTGCTGTTGAACATCCAGTGCAAGAAACTGCATCTGTCCCTGAACCTGAATCAGATCAACCAATCTTATCAGAGATTGTTGCGGAATCAGCTGACCAGGTATTGCCTTCTGTTCCTCAAACTACTACTTCTCAATCTATTTCTGGAACCCAAGTGGTTGGTAGGTCTGACCAAGGGGTTGTAGTACCACAACCTCTAACCAAGGTCGTAGAGCCAAATACTCAACCAACAAAACTCATATCATTTCACTCCAGAAAGAAATTGCAAGTTAAAAGAAGTCGAATCAGTAGTGGTAGTATGAGTGAACCCACAGCTCTGCCTCTAGAAAAGAAAAGTAGAACTCAAATTGAGGCAACTGTAAGCCCGTCTATATCCTCCCAACAGGATATGGAAGTTGATATGGCCGTTACACAGTTACTAGAATCATCTTCTCAACAGGATGATTCTATTGAAATTCGCCATAGGGCCGTGGCACCTTGTAGTGAGTCAAGCACACCACCCCTATTACTCACAATGGGGGAAGACATACCTTTAGATGAGTCTCAGGACACATTGCAAGGAGAGCACGTAGAAAATGTGACAGTGCCTACCATAGTTACGGTAGAAGAGTCTTCACAGGCTTTAGAGGGAAATCTTGGTTCTCAGCCAACTTTAATAGAACCATCATCTCCCCTCCCAGGACAAACACTCCTGGCTCCCTCAAGGGATTTTCCACTCTCAGTTTCAACTGGAGAAAGTGGAAGGCAACTTGATCAATCTACTACTGAAGCAATTCAGTCAACAATTTCAAATGTTCAAGTAGATTTGATTAAGGACAGGGATTTGCGAACTCCCATTGCACCACCACTGACCTTCCCAGAGGAGGCTAGGGTGATTTTACATGCAGGTACAAATCTGGAAGCAGCTAAGGAATCTGAGAGGAGTGATGTGAGGAATACCATAAAATTGAGTGAAACACATGCACTTCAGGTGAGTGGATTTCAAAGTGAACGTCAGGTGAGCGCACACACTGACACATACACTCTCTCACTATTAGAAAAGATAACTGCTTTAGAGAAAGAACTTGCAGTCAGCAAGGCTAAAGCAAAATCAGGAATCTACTGATTCTCGTCTGGACCAGATCGAAAAGCAAAATGCACATCAAGCTAAAGGGTTAAGACATCTGTTTAATCTTGTAAGTCAAAGTCGCAAACCTACAAATGAAGAAATTGAATTCTTTACAAGTAATGGTGGTGATGATGATGAACAAGATCCTGAAGTTGGGGGAACTGATAAATCTGTAGAGGATTCCTCAACTAAGGGGGAGAAATCAAAGGGGTCACAAGATAAAACTAAAGAAAGAGAGGGAGAGGGAAAATCTGGAAAATCTGACCAAAGTGAAGATAGGAGAGATAAGAGGAAGAAAGTAGTTGAAGAAACTGAAGAAGAGATTCAAGACAAGAACAAAGGTTATTATTACACGGGTGAACCGGATAACTTCGATGTTTTTGCTGATCTTGAATTCCCTGATCAAGGTGAAGAATTTCCTGAACCTGATCTTAGTCACTGGGAAGATGAAGGACCAGTGATATCTGAATCTGAAGCTCAACAAGCTGAGAAAGAATCTGAAGAATTATTTGCTCAGAGGGAAGCTAATTTGCTAATGAGAGAAGAAAAGCTTCAAAAGTCATTAGAGCAAATTGCACGAAATGAAGAACTTCAGAAAGCTGAACAGCAAGCATTACAACGATTACATGCTATAAATGTTGAGAAGAGAAAGACATATATCAGACTAAAGAGCGGTGACAAATGGGAACGTGCTCAAAAAGCAATTGATTCACCTCAGAGTTCTGATTATAAAGATCGTCGTCTTGGACAAATTCTCGAGGAATTCAAACTGGCAAATCCAATTCATGATATGTATATAAGGGCCTTAAAGGTAGAAGTCATCAGGATAACTACTGCATTTGAACCCAAATCTGATGAGCTGGTAATATTTGTGGATTGTCATAAAGTTGGAACTTTCAGAGTATCTATTCAGTTCTTTTATGACAGATCGCTGACAGAGATTTGGGTACTTAGGCCTAAGGTAAGAACATCTTCTGAGCTAGGTGTGTTGTTACATGAGAAGTTCAAAGAATTCGCTGAAAGAGCTGGACCAGAAGTGATTAAGGATCCTCCACGAGTAAAATTTCTTAAGGGAGAGGTACTTCATTCAATCAATCTTCAGACAGATGAGTTATATGAACATCATGCAAAACACTTGGTATATGCTGAATATGCTCTCAGAAATCATGGATTCTTGACTGAAGAAAAGGTAATAGCTGCAGATCACATTCGATCCTATGCACAAACGAACATAAAAGATTACAAGAAATTTCAAGGTGAACTGAGAAAGAAGCTTGGAATTCCTTTAGTCTTACCTCAAGGATTGTCATCAAGAAGAGAACGTCTTGTTGATTCTGATTTACACATGAAACTTCAAGTCATAGATGAGCCAGAAGAAGGAGAATTCATAAGGGAAGACAACTGAAGAAAAAGAATTGCTCTACATGTTATATCTTTAGAGCTTAGATAAATCTTGATAGGAATTTGTATCATATGATCAGTCTAGAGGATCATCTATCTTGTATTTATCTTTCATGTTTGAATCTGGAAAATGTTAAATATAAACCAGAACTTTTTTTTTCATATTTACTTAGTATTTAAAGTTTTATCTTTCATTTGGTTAAGTTGGATTAGTTGAGGTATCCTCTAGGAATTTGCTTGTTATTGTCTAACAAACAAATAGGGGGAGATTGAAAGGCATATGACCCAGCCTATTTGTAGTTAGAGGATCCTAATCAACTTAAACCAAATTGTAATAAGTAAATATACATATGAACTGTCACAGGAATCTCAAGAAGTATTATCTGTCAGAAGAAAGAAGAAAAGTCAATCTATAGTTTTGATGTCATACACTGGAAGACGATTCAGTTATCTGATCAAGCCCCGGTATAGCATTGAAGTGAATGGATTCATTTGAACAGTGACAGAAATTTTTCGAGTGATAGTTTGAAGGTCAGTTACAGTACAAGAGAATTGAGAGAAGAAATAAACCACAACCTAAAGTCAAAAGTGAAGAAACATCGTTGAAGTTAGTCGTTCATGAACCAGACAGTACATCGAACGTCAACACAAATCAGTGGTAATTCTTTACTACCTTCAGTGGTTTGTAAGAATTAGATTAATTATTTATTGATTTAATTAAATTCATTTATAATTGATATAAATCATTTAGTTGATTTAATTAAATGAATTAATTCTGGAAGAATTAATTTATTTATTAAATTAATTATTGTATCAATTAAATATGAATTAGTTAATCATTAATTAATTAAATAGATCAATATGACTTAAAGAAAGAAGGTTGGATTATGTCTCGGAGAAGAAAAATTCGGTATGACCTAAATTTAAGTCATACCGACAGTAGCCATTCAAGATTATGTCTTACCGACCTGATTAAGTCATACCGACCTCTGCCAGCTGTTTTAAGTCGTACCGAACTTCTGATTAAGTCATACCGACAAGTTTTATGTCTTAATGGAGGTTTGTGTAAGTCTTAATGAAGAAAAATCAAGTCTTGGTAGCAGTTTAAGTCATGCTGGAGCAGTTAAATATCTTACAGAAAGCCAACAAGATCTGTAACTGATATTAAAGAACAGAACAGAGCAGATTAGGTCATAACCAAGAAACACAGCAGAAAACATAACATCCAGAACAGATTTCTCTCTCAAGAATATCAAGAACACAAAAGCTTAAAAAATTCCCAGAAATTCAAGTTCTTCATCTTTGTAATATTCTATCCGATAGAACTTGTCTATTTGTGATTCTTGTACTACTAGCGAATTAAGTTTCCTAGTTCTTATCTTGATTATTATTAACTAAATTAGAAAAGTTCATGTCGAATTTTCTAATTAGTTATTAACATCTTGATAAGTTGTTATACTGATTTTGTAACACCACATCAAGTTAATATACAGTTATATTCAACTTGAAAAATTGTGTTAAATAATTCCGCACATAAATTTGTCCTTTATTTAAAGGACAAATTTCAATAAAAAGGTAAAGATTGTATTCAACCCCCCCTTCCACAATCTTATCGGACCTAACAGAAACCCATCCTAGTACTACTCTCGCCCAAGCACGCTTAACTTCGGAGTTCTGATGGGATCCGGTGCATTAGTGCTGGTATGATCGCACCCGTCAAGGATGTGCAAACTAATTGTATATACTAACGTTAATAAGAGATTTTTTGCATTTTGTCGCAATAAATTAAAAATTATTTATAAAAATAATTAATTAATTATTAAATTATTTATAAAATCAATACTAAATTAAATGAGCATGAATTGTTCATGTGAGAAATGTGTCGTAAATAAAGCAAATAATTTGAAGCCGAAAAAAAAATTAAATCGAAAAAGGGGTGCAACACGAGGACTTCCCAGGGGGTCACCCATCCTAGTACTACTCTCGCCCAAGCACGCTTAACTTCGGAGTTTTGATGGGATCCGGTGCATTAGTGCTGGTATGATCGCACCCGTCAAGCATGTGCAAACTAATTGTATATACTAACGTTAATAAGAGATTTTTTACATTTTGTCGCAATAAATTAAAAAATAATTATAAAAATAATTAATTATTTATTAAATTATTTATAAAATCAATACTAAATTAAATGAGCATGAATTGTTCATGTGAGAAATGTGTCGTAAATAAAGAAAATAATTTCAAGGCGAAAAAAAAATTAAATCGAAAAAGGGGTGCAACACGAGGACTTCCCAGGGGGTCACCCATCCTAGTACTACTCTCGCCAAAGCACGCTTAACTTCGGAGTTCTGATGGGATCCGGTGCATTAGTGCAGGTATGATAGCACCCGTGAAGGATGTGAAAACTAATTGTATATACTAACGTTAATAAGAGATTTTTTGCATTTTGTCGCAATAAATTAAAAAATAATTATAAAAATATTTAATTATTTATTAAATTATTTATAAAATCAATACTAAATTAAATGAGCATGAATTGTTCATGTGAGAAATGTGTCGTAAATAAAGCAAATAATTTGAAGGCGAAAAAAAATTAAATCGAAAAATGGGTGCAACACGAGGAATTCCCAGGGGGTCACCCATCCTAGTACTACTCTCGCCCAAGCACGCTTAACTTCGGAGTTCTAATGGGATCCGGTGCATTAGTGCTGGTATGATCGCACCCGTCAAGGATGTGCAAACTAATTGTGTATAATAACGTTAAGAGATTTTTTGCATTTTGTCGCAATAAATTCAAAAATAATTATAAAAATAAATAATAATTATTAAATTATTTATAGAATCAATACTAAAATAAATGAGCATGAATTGTTCATGTGAGAAATGTGTCGTAAATAAAGCAAATAATTTCAAGGCGAAAAAAAAATTAAATCGAAAAAGGGGTGCAACACGAGGACTTCCCAGGGGATCACCAATCCTAGTACTACTCCCGCCCAAGCACGCTTAACTTCGGAGTTCTGATGGGATCCGGTGCATTAGTGCTGGTATGATCGCACCCGTCAAGGATGTGCAAACTAATTATATATACTAACGTTAAGAGATTTTTTGCATTTTGCCGCAATAAATTAAAAAATAATTATAAAAATAATTAATTAATTATTAAATTATTTATAAAATCAATACTAAATTAAATGAGCATGAATTGTTCATGTGAGAAATGTGTCGTAAATAAAGTTAATAATTTGAAGGCGAAAAAAAATTAAATCGAAAAAGGGGTGCAACACGAGGACTTCCCAAGGGGTCACCCATCCTAGCACTACTCTCGCCCAAGCACGCTTAACTTCGGAGTTCTGATGGGATCCGGTGCATTAGTGCTGGTATGATGGCACCCGTCAAGGATGTGCAAACTAATTGTGTATACTAACGCTAAGAGATTTTTTGCATTTTGTTGCAATAAATTCAAAAATAATTATTAAAATAATTAATTAATTATTAAATTATTTATAAAATCAATACTAAATTAAATGAGCATGAATTGTTCATGTGAGAAATGTGTCGTGTATAAAGCAAATAATTTGAAGGCAAAAAAAAATTAAATCAAAAAAGGGGTGCAATACGAGGACTTCCTAGGGGGTCACCCATCCTAGTACTACTCTCGCCCAAGCACGCTTAACTTCGGAGTTCTGATGGGATCCGGTGCATTAGTGCTGGTATGATCGCACCCGTCAAGGAAGTGCAAACTAATTGTATATACTAACGTTATGAGATTTTTTGGATTTTGTCGCAATAAATTCAAAAATAATTATAAAAATAATTAATTATTAAATTATTTATAAAATCAATACTAAATTAAATGAGCATGAATTGTTTATGTGAGAAATGTGTCGTAAATAAAGCAAATAATTTGAAGGCGAAAAAAAATTAAATCGAAAAAGGGGTGCCACACGAGGACTTCCCAGGGGGTCACCCATCCTTGTACAACTCTCGCCCAAGCACGCTTAACTTCGGAGTTCTGATGGGATCCGGTGCATTAGTGCTGGTATGATCGCACCCGTCAAGAATGTGCAAACTAATTGTATATACTAATGTTATGAGATTTTTTGCATTTTGTCGGAATAAATTCAAAAATAATTATAAAAATAATTAATTAATTATTAAATTATTTATAAAATCAATACTGAATTAAATGAGCATGAATTGTTCCTGTGAGAAATGTGTCGTAAATAAAGCAAATAATTTGAAGGCGAAAAAAAATTAAATCAAAAAAGGGGTGGAACAAGAGGACTTCCCAGGGGGTCACCCATCCTAGTACTACTCTCGCCCAAGCACGCTTCACTTCGGAGTTCTGATGGGATCCGGTGCATTAGTGCTGGTATGATCGCACACGTCACGGATGTGCAAACTAATTGTATATACTAACGTTAAGAGATTTTTTGCATTTTGCCGCAATAAATTAAAAAATAATTAGAAAAATAATTAATTAATTATTAAATTATTTATAAAATCAATACTAAATTAAATGAGCTTGAATTGTTCATGTGAGAAATTTGTCGTAAATAAAGCAAATAATTTGAAGGCGAAAAAAAATTAAATCGAAAAAGGGGTTCAAAGAGATTTTTTGCATTTTGCCGCAATAAATTAAAAAATAATTAGAAAAACAATTAATTAATTATTAAATTATTTATAAAATCAATACTAAATTAAATGAGATTGAATTGTTCATGTGAGAAATTTGTCGTAAATAAAGCAAATAATTTGAAGGCGAAAAAAAATTAAATCGAAAAAGGGGTGCAAAATGAGGACTTCCCAGGGGGTCACCCATCCTAGCACTACTCTCGCCCAAGCACGCTTAACTTCAGAGTTCTGATGGGATCCGGTGCATTGGTGCTGGTATGATGGCACCCGTTGAGCATGTGCAAACTAATTGTTTATACTAAAGCTAAGAGATTTTTTGCATTTTATCGCAATAAATTCAAAAATAATTATAAAAATAATTTATTAATTATTAAATTATTTATAAAATCAATACTAAATTAAATGAGCATGAATTGTTCATGTGAGAAATGTGTTGTAAATAAAGCAAATAATTTCAAGACGAAAAAAAAATTAAATCGAAAAAGGGGTGCAACACGAGGACTTCCCATGGGGTCACCCATCCTAGTACTACTCTCGCCCAAGCACGCTTAACTTCGGAGTTCTGATTGGATCCGGTGCATTAGTGCATGTATGATCGCACCCGTCAAGGATGTGCAAACTAATTGTGTATATTAACGTTAAGAGATTTTTTGTATTTTGTCGCAATAAATTCAAAAATAATTATAAAAATAATTAATTATTAAATTATTTATAAAATCAATACTAAATTAAATGAACATGAATTGTTCATGTGAGAAATGTGTCGTGTATAAAGCAAATAATTTGAAGGCAAAAAAAAAATTAAATCAAAAAGGGGGTGCAACACGAGGACTTCCCAGGGGGTCACCCATCCTAGTACTACTCTCGCCCAAGCACGCTTAACTTCGGAGTTCTGATGGGATCCGGTGCATTAGTGCTGGTATGATCGCACCCGTCAAGAATGTGCAAACTAATTGTATATACTAATGTTATGAGATTTTTTGCATTTTGTCGGAATAAATTCAGAAATAATTATAAAAATAATTAATTAATTATTAAATTATTTATAAAATCAATACTGAATTAAATGAGCATGAATTGTTCATGTGAGAAATGTGTCGTAAATAAAGCAAATAATTTGAAGGCGAAAAAAAATTAAATCAAAAAAGGGGTGGAACAAGAGGACTTCCCAGGGGGTCACCCATCCTAGTACTACTCTCGCCCAAGCACGCTTCACTTCGGAGTTCTGATGGGATCCGGTGCATTAGTGCTGGTATGATCGCACACGTCACGGATGTGCAAACTAATTGTATATACTAACGTTAAGAGATTTTTTGCATTTTGCCGCAATAAATTAAAAAATAATTAGAAAAATAATTAATTAATTATTAAATTATTTATAAAATCAATACTAAATTAAATGAGCTTGAATTGTTCATGTGAGAAATTTGTCGTAAATAAAGCAAATAATTTGAAGGCGAAAAAAAATTAAATCGAAAAAGGGGTTCAAAGAGATTTTTTGCATTTTGCCGCAATAAATTAAAAAATAATTAGAAAAACAATTAATTAATTATTAAATTATTTATAAAATCAATACTAAATTAAATGAGCTTGAATTGTTCATGTGAGAAATTTGTCGTAAATAAAGCAAATAATTTGAAGGCGAAAAAAAATTAAATCGAAAAAGGGGTGCAAAATGAGGACTTCCCAGGGGGTCACCCATCCTAGCACTACTCTCGCCCAAGCACGCTTAACTTCAGAGTTCTGATGGGATCCGGTGCATTGGTGCTGGTATGATGGCACCCGTTGAGCATGTGCAAACTAATTGTTTATACTAAAGCTAAGAGATTTTTTGCATTTTATCGCAATAAATTCAAAAATAATTATAAAAATAATTTATTAATTATTAAATTATTTATAAAATCAATACTAAATTAAATGAGCATGAATTGTTCATGTGAGAAATGTGTTGTAAATAAAGCAAATAATTTCAAGACGAAAAAAAAATTAAATCGAAAAAGGGGTGCAACACGAGGACTTCCCATGGGGTCACCCATCCTAGTACTACTCTCGCCCAAGCACGCTTAACTTCGGAGTTCTGATTGGATCCGGTGCATTAGTGCATGTATGATCGCACCCGTCAAGGATGTGCAAACTAATTGTGTATATTAACGTTAAGAGATTTTTTGTATTTTGTCGCAATAAATTCAAAAATAATTATAAAAATAATTAATTATTAAATTATTTATAAAATCAATACTAAATTAAATGAACATGAATTGTTCATGTGAGAAATGTGTCGTGTATAAAGCAAATAATTTGAAGGCAAAAAAAAAATTAAATCAAAAAGGGGGTGCAACACGAGGACTTCCCAGGGGGTCACCCATCCTAGTACTACTCTCGCCCAAGCACGCTTAACTTCGGAGTTCTGATGGGATCCGGTGCTTTGGTGCTGGTATGATCGCACCCGTCAAGGATGTGCAAACTAATTGTATATACTAACGTTATGAGATTTTTTGCATTTTGTCGCAATAAATTCAAAAATAATTATAAAAATAATTAATTATTAAATTATTTATAAAATCAATACAAAATTAAATGAGCATGAATTGTTCATGTGAGAAATGTGTCGTAAATAAAGCAAATAATTTGAAGGCGAAAAAAAATTAAATCAAAAAAGGGGTGCAACACGAGGACTTCCCAGGGGGTCACCCATCCTAGTACTACTCTCGCCCAAGCACGCTTAACTTCGGAGTTCTGATGGGATCCGGTGCATTAGTGCTGGTATAATCGCACCCGTCAAGGATGTGCAAACTAATTATATATACTAACGTTAAGAGATTTTTTGCATTTTGCCGCAATAAATTAAAAAATAATTATAAAAATAATTAATTAATTATTAAATTATTTATAAGATCAATACTAAATTAAAGGAGCATGAATTGTTCATGTGAGAAATGTGTCGTAAATAAAGCAAATAATTTGAAGGCGAAAAAAAATTAAATCGAAAAAGGGGTGCAACACGAGGACTTCCCAAGGGGTCACCCATCCTAGCACTACTCTCGCCCAAGCACGCTTAACTTCGGAGTTCTGATGGGATCCGGTGCATCAGTGCTGGTATGATGGCACCCGTCAAGGATGTGCAAACTAATTGTGTATACTAACGCTAAGAGATTTTTTGCATTTTATCGCAATAAATTCAAAAATAATTATAAAAATAAATAATTAATTATTAAATTATTTATAAAATCAATACTAAATTAAATGAGCATGAATTGTTCATGTGAGAAATGTGTCGTAAATAAAGCAAATAATTTCAAAGAGAAAAAAAATTAAATCGAAAAATGAGTGCAACACGAGGACTTCCCAGGGGGTCACCCATCCTAGTACTACTCTCGCCCAAGCACGCTTAACTTCGGAGTTCTGACTGGATCCGGTGCATTAGTGCATGTATGATCGCACCCGTCAAGGATGTGCAAACTAATTGTGTATACTAACGTTAAGAGATTTTTTGCATTTTGTTGCAATAAATTCAAAAATAATTATAAAAATAAATAATTAATTATTAAATTATTTATAAAATCAATACTAAATTAAATGAGCATGAATTGTTCATGTGAGAAATGTGTCGTGTATAAAGCAAATAATTTGAAGGCAAAAAAAAAATTAAATCAAAAAAGGGGTGCAACACGAGGACTTCCTAGGGGGTCACCCATCCTAGTACTACTCTCGCCAAAGCACGCTTAACTTCGGAGTTCTGATGGAATCCGGTGCATTAGTGCTGGTACGATAGCACCCGTGAAGGATGTGAAAACTAATTGTATATACTAACGTTAATAAGAGATTTTTTGCATTTTGTCGCAATAAATTAAAAAATAATTATAAAAATATTAAATTATTTATAAAATCAATACTAAATTAAATGAGCATGAATTGTTCATGTGAGAAATGTGTCGTAAATAAAGCAAATAATTTGAAGGCGAAAAAAAAAATAAATCAAAAAATGGATGCAACACGAGGAATTCCCAGGGGGTCACCCATCCTAGTACTACTCTCGCCCAAGCACGCTTAACTTCGGAGTTCTAATGGGATCCGGTGCATTAGTGCTGGTATGATCGCACCCGTCAAGGATGTGCAAACTAATTGTGTATAATAACGTTAAGAGATTTTTTGCATTTTGTCGCAATAAATTCAAAAATAATTATAAAAATAATTAATTAATTATTAAATTATTTATAGAATCAATACTAAATTAAATGAGCATGAATTGTTCATGTGAGAAATGTGTCGTAAATAAAGCAAATAATTTCAAGGCGAAAAAAAAATTAAATCGAAAAAGGGGTGCAACACGAGGACTTCCCAGGGGGTCACCAATCCTAGTACTACTCCCGCCCAAGCACGCTTAACTTCGGAGTTCTGATGGGATCCGGTGCATTAGTGCTGGTATGATCGCACCCGTCAAGGATGTGCAAACTAATTATATATACTAACGTTAAGAGATTTTTTGCATTTTGCCGAAATAAATTAAAAAATAATTATAAAAATAATTAATTAATTATTAAATTATTTATAAAATCAATACTAAATTAAATGAGCATGAATTGTTCATGTGAGAAATGTGTCGTAAATAAAGCAAATAATTTGAAGGCGAAAAAAAAATTAAATCGAAAAAGGGGTGCAACACGAGGACTTCCCAAGGGGTCACCCATCCTAACACTACTCTCGCCCAAGCACGCTTAACTTCGGAGTTCTGATGGGATCCGGTGCATTAGTGCTGGTATGATGGCACCCGTCAAGGATGTGCAAACTAATTGTGTATACTAACGCTAAGAGATTTTTTGCATTTTGTTGCAATAAATTCAAAAATAATTATAAAAATAATTAATTAATTATTAAATTATTTATAAAATAAATACTAAATTAAATGAGCATGAATTGTTCATGTGAGAAATGTGTCGTGTATAAAGCAAATAATTTGAAGGCAAAAAAAAAAATTAAATCAAAAAAGGGGTGCAACACCAGGACTTCCTAGGGGGTCACCCATCTTAGTACTACTCTCGCCCAAACACGCTTAACTTCGGAGTTCTGATGGGATCCGGTGCATTGGTGCTGGTATGATGGCACCCGTTGAGCATGTGCAAACTAATTGTTTATACTAAAGCTAAGAGATTTTTTGCATTTTATCGCAATAAATTCAAAAATAATTATAAAAATAATTTATTAATTATTAAATTATTTATAAAATCAATACTAAATTAAATGAGCATGAATTGTTCATGTGAGAAATGTGTTGTAAATAAAGCAAATAATTTCAAGACGAAAAAAAATTAAATCGAAAAAGGGGTGCAACACGAGGACTTCCCATGGGGTCACCCATCCTAGTACTACTCTCGCCCAAGCACGCTTAACTTCGGAGTTCTGATTGGATCCGGTGCATTAGTGCATGTATGATCGCACCCGTCAAGGATGTGCAAACTAATTGTGTATATTAACGTTAAGAGATTTTTTATATTTTGTCGCAATAAATTCAAAAATAATTATAAAAATAATTAATTATTAAATTATTTATAAAATCAATACTAAATTAAATGAACATGAATTGTTCATGTGAGAAATGTGTCGTGTATAAAGCAAATAATTTGAAGGCAAAAAAAAATTAAATCAAAAATGGGGTGCAATACGAGGACTTCCCAGGGGGTCACCCATCCTAGTACTACTCTCGCCCAAGCACGCTTAACTTCGGAGTTCTGATGGGATCCGGTGCTTTGGTGTTGGTATGATCGCAGCCGTCAAGGATGTGCAAACTAATTGTATATACTAACGTTATGAGATTTTTTGCATTTTGTCGCAATAAATTCAAAAATAATTATAAAAATAATTAATTATTAAATTATTTATAAAATCAATACTAAATTAAATGAGCATGAATTGTTCATGTGAGAAATGTGTCGTAAATAAAGCAAATAATTTGAAGGCGAAAAAAAATTAAATCAAAAAAGGGGTGCAACACGAGGACTTCCCAGGGGGTCACCCATCCTAGTACTACTCTCGCCCAAGCACGCTTAACTTCGGAGTTCTGATGGGATCCGGTGCATTAGTGCTGGTATAATCGCACCCGTCAAGGATGTGCAAACTAATTATATATACTAACGGTAAGAGATTTTTTGCATTTTGCCGCAATAAATTAAAAAATAATTATAAAAATAATTAATTAATTATTAAATTATTTATAAGATCAATACTAAATTAAAGGAGCATGAATTGTTCATGTGAGAAATGTGTCGTAAATAAAGCAAATAATTTGAAGGCGAAAAAAAAAATTAAATCGAAAAAGGGGTGCAACACGAGGACTTCCCAAGGGGTCACCCATCCTAGCACTACTCTCGCCCAAGCACGCTTAACTTCGGAGTTCTGATGGGATCCGGTGCATCAGTGCTGGTATGATGGCACCCGTCAAGGATGTGCAAACTAATTGTGTATACTAACGCTAAGAGATTTTTTGCATTTTATCGCAATAAATTCAAAAATAATTATAAAAATAAATAATTAATTATTAAATTATTTATAAAATCAATACTAAATTAAATGAGCATGAATTGTTCATGTGAGAAATGTGTCGTAAATAAAGCAAATAATTTCAAGGAGAAAAAAAAATTAAATCGAAAAATGAGTGCAACACGAGGACTTCCCAGGGGGTCACCCATCCTAGTACTACTCTCGCCCAAGCACGCTTAACTTCGGAGTTCTGACTGGATCCGGTGCATTAGTGCATGTATGATCGCACCCGTCAAGGATGTGCAAACTAATTGTGTATACTAACGTTAAGAGATTTTTTGCATTTTGTTGCAATAAATTCAAAAATAATTATAAAAATAAATAATTAATTATTAAATTATTTATAAAATCAATACTAAATTAAATGAGCATGAATTGTTCATGTGAGAAATGTGTCGTGTATAAAGCAAATAATTTGAAGGCAAAAAAAAAATTAAATCAAAAAAGGGGTGCAACACGAGGACTTCCTAGGGGGTCACCCATCCTAGTACTACTCTCGCCAAAGCACGCTTAACTTCGGAGTTCTGATGGAATCCGGTGCATTAGTGCTGGTACGATAGCACCCGTGAAGGATGTGAAAACTAATTGTATATACTAACGTTAATAAGAGATTTTTTGCATTTTGTCGCAATAAATTAAAAAATAATTATAAAAATATTTAATTATTTATTAAATTATTTATAAAATCAATACTAAATTAAATGAGCATGAATTGTTCATGTGAGAAATGTGTCGTAAATAAAGCAAATAATTTCAAGGCGAAAAAAAAATTAAATCGAAAAAGAGGTGCAACACGAGGACTTCCCAGGGGGTCACCAATCCTAGTACTACTCCCGCCCAAGCACGCTTAACTTCGGAGTTCTGATGGGATCCGGTGCATTAGTGCTGGTATGATCGCACCCGTCAAGGATGTGCAAACTAATTATATATACTAACGTTAAGAGATTTTTTGCATTTTGCCGAAATAAATTAAAAAATAATTATAAAAATAATTAATTAATTATTAAATTATTTATAAAATCAATACTAAATTAAATGAGCATGAATTGTTCATGTGAGAAATGTGTCGTAAATAAAGCAAATAATTTGAAGGCGAAAAAAAAATTAAATCGAAAAAGGGGTGCAACACGAGGACTTCCAAAGGGGTCACCCATCCTAACACTACTCTCGCCCAAGCACGCTTAACTTCGGAGTTCTGATGGGATCCGGTGCATTAGTGCTGGTATGATGGCACCCGTCAAGGATGTGCAAACTAATTGTGTATACTAACGCTAAGAGATTTTTTGCATTTTGTTGCAATAAATTCAAAAATAATTATAAAAATAATTAATTAATTATTAAATTATTTATAAAATAAATACTAAATTAAATGAGCATGAATTGTTCATGTGAGAAATGTGTCGTGTATAAAGCAAATAATTTGAAGGCAAAAAAAAAATTAAATCAAAAAAGGGGTGCAACACGAGGACTTCCTAGGGGGTCACCCATCTTAGTACTACTCTCGCCCAAACACGCTTAACTTCGGAGTTCTGATGGGATCCGGTGCATTAGTGCTGGTATGATCGCACCCGTCAAGGATGTGCAAACTAATTGTATATACTAACGTTATGAGATTTTTTGGATTTTGTCGCAATAAATTCAAAAATAATTATAAAAATAATTAATTATTAAATTATTTATAAAATCAATACTAAATTAAATGAGCATGAATTGTTTATGTGAGAAATGTGTCGTAAATAAAGCAAATAATTTGAAGGCGAAAAAAAATTAAATCGAAAAAGGGGTGCCACACGAGGACTTCCCAGGGGGTCACCCATCCTAGTACAACTCTCGCCCAAGCACGCTTAACTTCGGAGTTCTGATGGGATCCGGTGCATTAGTGCTGGTATGATCGCACCCGTCAAGAATGCGCAAACTAATTGTATATACTAATGTTATGAGATTTTTTGCATTTTGTCGCAATAAATTCAAAAATAATTATAAAAATAATTAATTATTTATTAAATTATTTATAAAATCAATACTGAATTAAATGAGCATGAATTGTTCATGTGAGAAATGTGTCGTAAATAAAGCAAATAATTTGAAGGCGAAAAAAATTAAATCAAAAAAGGGGTGGAACAAGAGGACTTCCCAGGGGGTCACCCATCCTAGTACTACTCTCGCCCAAGCACGCTTCACTTCGGAGTTCTGATGGGATCCGGTGCATTAGTGCTGGTATGATCGCACACGTCAAGGATGTGCAAACTAATTGTATATACTAACGGTAAGAGATTTTTTTGCATTTTGCCGCAATAAATTAAAAAATAATTATAAAAATAATTAATTAATTATTAAATTATTTATAAAATCAATACTAAATTAAATGAACTTGAATTGTTCATGTGAGAAATGTGTCGTAAATAAAGCAATTAACTTGAAGGCGAAAAAAAATTAAATCGAAAAAGGGGTGCAACACGAGGACTTCCCAGGGGGTCACCCATCCTAGTACAACTCTCGCCCAAGCACGCTTAACTTCGGAGTTCTGATGGGATCCGGTGCATTAGTGCTGGTATGATCGCACCCGTCAAGAATGCGCAAACTAATTGTATATACTAATGTTATGAGATTTTTTGCATTTTGTCGCAATAAATTCAAAAATAATTATAAAAATAATTAATTATTTATTAAATTATTTATAAAATCAATACTGAATTAAATGAGCATGAATTGTTCATGTGAGAAATGTGTCGTAAATAATGCAAATAATTTGAAGGCGAAAAAAATTAAATCAAAAAAGGGGTGGAACAAGAGGACTTCCCAGGGGGTCACCCATCCTAGTACTACTCTCGCCCAAGCACGCTTCACTTCGGAGTTCTGATGGGATCCGGTGCATTAGTGCTGGTATGATCGCACACGTCAAGGATGTGCAAACTAATTGTATATACTAACGGTAAGAGATTTTTTTGCATTTTGCCGCAATAAATTAAAAAATAATTATAAAAATAATTAATTAATTATTAAATTATTTATAAAATCAATACTAAATTAAATGAACTTGAATTGTTCATGTGAGAAATGTGTCGTAAATAAAGCAATTAACTTGAAGGCGAAAAAAAATTAAATCGAAAAAGGGGTGCAACACGAGGACTTCCCAGGGGGTCACCCATCCTAGCACTACTCTCGCCCAAGCACGCTTAACTTCGGAGTTCTGATGGGATCCGGTGCATTGGTGCTGGTATGATGGCACCCGTTATTATGTGCAAACTAATTGTGTATACTAAAGCTAAGAGATTTTTTGCATTTTATCGCAATAAATTCAAAAATAATTATAAAAATAATTTATTAATTATTAAATTATTTATAAAATCAATACTAAATTAAATGAGCATAAATTGTTCATGTGAGAAATGTGTTGTAAATAAAGCAAATAATTTCAAGACGAAAAAAAAATTAAATCGAAAAAGGGGTGCAACACGAGGACTTCCCAAGGGGTCACCCATCCTAGTACTACTCTCGCCCAAGCACGCTTAATTTCGGAGTTCTGATTGGATCCGGTGCATTAGTGCATGTATGATCGCACCCGTCAAGGATGTGCAAACTAATTGTGTATATTAACGTTAAGAGATTTTTTGTATTTTGTCGCAATAAATTCAAAAATAATTATAAAAATAATTAATTATTAAATTATTTATAAAATCAATACTAAATTAAATGAACATGAATTGTTCATGTGAGAAATGTGTCGTGTATAAAGCAAATAATTTGAAGGCAAAAAAAAATTAAATCAAAAAAGGGGTGCAACACGAGGACTTCCCAGGGGGTCAGCCATCCTAGTACTACTCTCGCCCAAGCACGCTTAACTTCGGAGTTCTGATGGGATCCGGTGCTTTGGTGCTGGTATGATCGCACCCATCAAGGATGTGCAAACTAATTGTATATACTAACGTTATGAGATTTTTTGCATTTTGTCGCAATAAATTCAAAAATAATTATAAAAATAATTAATTATTAAATTATTTATAAAATCAATACTAAATTAAATGAGCATGAATTGTTCATGTGAGAAATGTGTCGTAAATAAAGCAAATAATTTGAAGGCGAAAAAAAATTAAATCAAAAAAGGGGTGCAACACGAGGACTTCCCAGGGGGTCACCCATCCTAGTACTACTCTCGCCCAAGCACGCTTCACTTCGGAGTTCTGATGGGATCCGGTGCATTAGTGCTGGTATGATCGCACACGTCAAGGATGTGCAAACTAATTGTATATACTAACGGTAAGAGATTTTTTTGCATTTTGCCGCAATAAATTAAAAAATAATTATAAAAATAATTAATTAATTATTAAATTATTTATAAAATCAATACTAAATTAAATGAACTTGAATTGTTCATGTGAGAAATGTGTCGTAAATAAAGCAATTAACTTGAAGGCGAAAAAAAATTAAATCGAAAAAGGGGTGCAACACGAGGACTTCCCAGGGGGTCACCCATCCTAGCACTACTCTCGCCCAAGCACGCTTAACTTCGGAGTTCTGATGGGATCCGGTGCATTGGTGCTGGTATGATGGCACCCGTTATTATGTGCAAACTAATTGTGTATACTAAAGCTAAGAGATTTTTTGCATTTTATCGCAATAAATTCAAAAATAATTATAAAAATAATTTATTAATTATTAAATTATTTATAAAATCAATACTAAATTAAATGAGCATAAATTGTTCATGTGAGAAATGTGTTGTAAATAAAGCAAATAATTTCAAGACGAAAAAAAAATTAAATCGAAAAAGGGGTGCAACACGAGGACTTCCCAAGGGGTCACCCATCCTAGTACTACTCTCGCCCAAGCACGCTTAATTTCGGAGTTCTGATTGGATCCGGTGCATTAGTGCATGTATGATCGCACCCGTCAAGGATGTGCAAACTAATTGTGTATATTAACGTTAAGAGATTTTTTGTATTTTGTCGCAATAAATTCAAAAATAATTATAAAAATAATTAATTATTAAATTATTTATAAAATCAATACTAAATTAAATGAACATGAATTGTTCATGTGAGAAATGTGTCGTGTATAAAGCAAATAATTTGAAGGCAAAAAAAAATTAAATCAAAAAAGGGGTGCAACACGAGGACTTCCCAGGGGGTCAGCCATCCTAGTACTACTCTCGCCCAAGCACGCTTAACTTCGGAGTTCTGATGGGATCCGGTGCTTTGGTGCTGGTATGATCGCACCCATCAAGGATGTGCAAACTAATTGTATATACTAACGTTATGAGATTTTTTGCATTTTGTCGCAATAAATTCAAAAATAATTATAAAAATAATTAATTATTAAATTATTTATAAAATCAATACTAAATTAAATGAGCATGAATTGTTCATGTGAGAAATGTGTCGTAAATAAAGCAAATAATTTGAAGGCGAAAAAAAATTAAATCAAAAAAGGGGTGCAACACGAGGACTTCCCAGGGGGTCACCCATCCTAGTACTACTCTCGCCCAAGCACGCTTAACTTCGGAGTTCTGATGGGATCCGGTGCATTAGTGCTGGTATAATCGCACCCGTCAAGGATGTGCAAACTAATTATATATACTAACGTTAAGAGATTTTTTGCATTTTGCCGCAATAAATTAAAAAATAATTATAAAAATAATTAATTAATTATTAAATTATTTATAAAATCAATACTAAATTAAATGAGCATGAATTGTTCATGTGAGAAATGTGTCGTAAATAAAGCAAATAATTTGAAGGCGAAAAAAAAATTAAATTGAAAAAGGGGTGCAACACGAGGACTTCCCAAGGGGTCACCCATCCTAGCACTACTCTCGGCCAAACATGCTTAACTTCGGAGTTCTGATGGGATCCGGTGCATCAGTGCTGGTATGATGGCACCCGTCAAGGATGTGCAAACTAATTGTGTATACTAACGCTAAGAGATTTTTTGCATTTTATCGCAATAAATTCAAAAATAATTATAAAAATAAATAATTAATTATTAAATTATTTATAAAATCAATACTAAATTAAATGAGCATGAATTGTTCATGTGAGAAATGTGTCGTAAATAAAGCAAATAATTTCAAGGAGAAAAAAAAATTAAATCGAAAAAGGAGTGCAACACGAGGACTTCCCAGGGGGTCACCCATCCTAGTACTACTCTCGCCCAAGCACGCTTAACTTCGGAGTTCTGACTGGATCCGGTGCATTAGTGCATGTATGATCGCACCCGTCAAGGATGTGCAAACTAATTGTGTATACTAACGTTAAGAGATTTTTTGCATTTTGTTGCAATAAATTCAAAAATAATTATAAAAATAAATAATTAATTATTTATAAAATCAATACTAAATTAAATGAGCATGAATTGTTCATGTGAGAAATGTGTCGTGTATAAAGCAAATAATTTGAAGGCAAAAAAAAAAAATTAAATCAAAAAAGGGGTGCAATACGAGGACTTCCTAGGGGGTCACCCATCCTAGTACTACTCTCGCCAAAGCACGCTTAACTTCGGAGTTCTGATGGGATCCGGTGCATTAGTGCTGGTACGATAGCACCCGTGAAGGATGTGAAAACTAATTGTATATACTAACGTTAATAAGAGATTTTTTGCATTTTGTCGCAATAAATTCAAAAATAATTATAAAAATATTTATTTATTTATTAAATTATTTATAAAATCAATACTAAATTAAATGAGCATGAATTGTTCATGTGAGAAATGTGTCGTAAATAAAGCAAATAATTTGAAGGCAAAAAAAAAATTAAATCGAAAAATGGATGCAACACGAGGAATTCCCAGGGGGTCACCCATCCTAGTACTACTCTCGCCCAAGCACGCTTAACTTCGGAGTTCTAATGGGATCCGGTGCATTAGTGCTGGTATGATCGCACCCGTCAAGGATGTGCAAACTAATTGTGTATAATAACGTTAAGAGATTTTTTGCATTTTGTCGCAATAAATTCAAAAATAATTATAAAAATAATTAATTAATTATTAAATTATTTATAGAATCAATACTAAATTAAATGAGCATGAATTGTTCATGTGAGAAATGTGTCGTAAATAAAGCAAATAATTTGAAGGCGAAAAAAAAATTAAATCGAAAAAGGGGTGCAACACGAGGACTTCCCAAGGGGTCACCCATCCTAGCACTACTCTCGCCCAAGCACGCTTAACTTCGGAGTTCTGATGGGATCCGGTGCATTAGTGCTGGTATGATGGCACCCGTCAAGGATGTGCAAACTAATTGTGTATACTAACGCTAAGAGATTTTTTGCATTTTGTTGCAATAAATTCAAAAATAATTATAAAAATAATTAATTAATTATTAAATTATTTATAAAATCAATACTAAATTAAATGAGCATGAATTGTTCATGTGAGAAATGTGTCGTGTATAAAGCAAATAATTTGAAGGCAAAAAAAAATTAAATCAAAAAAGGGGTGCAACACGAGGACTTCCTAGGGGGTCACCCATCCTAGTACTACTCTCGCCCAAGCACGCTTAACTTCGGAGTTCTGATGGGATCCGGTGCATTAGTGCTGGTATGATCGCACCCGTCAAGGATGTGCAAACTAATTGTATATACTAACGTTATGAGATTTTTTGGATTTTGTCGCAATAAATTCAAAAATAATTATAAAAATAATTAATTATTAAATTATTTATAAAATCAATACTAAATTAAATGAGCATGAATTGTTTATGTGAGAAATGTGTCGTAAATAAAGCAAATAATTTGAAGGCGAAAAAAAATTAAATCGAAAAAGGGGTGCCACACGAGGACTTCCCAGGGGGTCACCCATCCTAGTACAACTCTCGCCCAAGCACGCTTAACTTCGGAGTTCTGATGGGATCCGGCGCATTAGTGCTGGTATGATCGCACCCGTCAAGAATGTGCAAACTAATTGTATATACTAATGTTATGAGATTTTTTGCATTTTGTCGCAATAAATTCAAAAATAATTATAAAAATAATTAATTAATTATTAAATTATTTATAAAATCAATACTGAATTAAATGAGCATGAATTGTTATGTGAGAAATGTGTCGTAAATAAAGCAAATAATTTGAAGGCGAAAAAAATTAAATCAAAAAAGGGGTGGAACAAGAAGACTTCCCAGGGGGTCACCCATCCTAGTACTACTCTCGCCCAAGCACGCTTCACTTCGGAGTTCTGATGGGATCCGGTGCATTAGTGCTGGTATGATCGCACACGTCAAGGATGTGCAAACTAATTGTATATACTAACGTTAAGAGATTTTTTGCATTTTGCCGCAATAAATTAAAAAATAATTATAAAAATAATTAATTAATTATTAAATTATTTATAAAATCAATACTAAATTAAATGAACTTGAATTGTTCATGTGAGAAATGTGTCGTAAATAAAGCAAATAATTTGAAGGCGAAAAAAAATTATATCGAAAAAGGGGTGCAACACGAGGACTTCCCATGGGGTCACCCATCCTAGCACTACTCTCGCCCAAGCACGCTTAACTTCGGAGTTCTGATGGGATCCGGTGCATTGGTGCTGGTATGATGGCACCCGTTAAGGATGTGCAAACTAATTGTGTATACTAACGCTAAGAGATTTTTTGCATTTTATCGCAATAAATTCAAAAATAATTATAAAAATAATTTATTAATTAGTAAATTATTTATAAAATCAATACTAAATTAAATGAGCATGAATTGTTCATGTGAGAAATGTGTTGTAAATAAAGCAAATAATTTCAATACGAAAAAAAATTAAATCGAAAAAGGGGTGCAACACGAGGACTTCCCAAGGGGTCACCCATTCTAGTACTACTCTCGCCCAAGCACGCTTAACTTCGGAGTTCTGATTGGATCCGGTGCATTAGTGCATGTACGATCGCACCCGTCAAGGATGTGGAAACTAATTGTGTATATTAACGTTAAGAGATTTTTTGCATTTTGTCGCAATAAATTCAAAAATAATTATAAAAATAATTAATTATTAAATTATTTATAAAATCAATAATAAATTAAATGAACATGAATTGTTCATGTGAGAAATGTGTCGTGTATAAAGCAAATAATTTGAAGGCAAAAAAAATTAAATCAAAAAAGGGGTGCAACACGAGGACTTCCCAGGGCGTCACCCATCCTAGTACTACTCTCGCCCAAGCACGCTTAACTTCGGAGTTCTGATGGGATCCGGTGCTTTAGTGCTGGTATGATCGCACCCGTCAAGGATGTGCAAACTAATTGTATATACTAACGTTATGAGATTTTTTGCATTTTGTCGCAATAAATTAAAAAATAATTATAAAAATAATTAAGTATTAAATTATTTATAAAATCAATACTAAATTAAATGAGCATGAATTGTTTATGTGAGAAATGTGTCGTAAATAAAGCAAATAATTTGAAGGCGAAAAAAAATTAAATCGAAAAAGGGGTGCCACACGAGTACTTCCCAGGGGGTCAACCATCCTAGTACAACTCTCGCCCAAGCACGCTTAACTTCGGAGTTCTGATGGGATCCGGTGCATTAGTGCTGGTATGATCGCACCCGTCAAGAATGTGCAAACTAATTGTATATACTAACGTTATGAGATTTTTTGCATTTTGTCGCAATAAATTCAAAAATAATTATAAAAATAACTAATTAATTATTAAATTATTTATAAAATCAATACTAAATTAAATGAGCATGAATTGTTCATGTGAGAAATGTGTCGTAAATAAAGCAAATAATTTGAAGGCGAAAAAAAATTAAATCAAAAAAGGGGTGCAACACGAGGACTTCCCAGGGGGTCACCCATCCTAGTACTACTCTCGCCCAAGCACGCTTAACTTCGGAGTTCTGATGGGATCCGGTGCATTAGTGCTGGTATGATCGCACCTGTCAAGGATGTGCAAACTAATTATATATACTAACGTTAAGAGATTTTTTGCATTTTGCCGCAATTAATTAAAAAATAATTATAAAAATAATTAATTAATTATTAATTTATTTATAAAATCAATACTAAATTAAATGAGCATGAATTGTTCATGTAAGAAATGTGTCGTAAATAAAGCAAATAATTTGAAGGCGAAAAAAAAATTAAATCGAAAAAGGGGTGCAACACGAGGACTTCCCAAGGGGTCACCCATCCTAGCACTACTCTCGCCCAAGCACGCTTAACTTCGGAGTTCTGATGGGATCCGGTGCATTAGTGCTGGTATGATGGCACCCGTCAAAGATGTGCAAACTAATTGTGTATACTAACGCTAAGAGATTTTTTGCATTTTATCGCAATAAATTCAAAAATAATTATAAAAATAAATAAATAATTATTAAATTATTTATAAAATCAATACTAAATTAAATGAGCATGAATTGTTCATGTGAGAAATGTGTCGTAAATAAAGCAAATAATTTCAAGGAGAAAAAAAAATTAAATCGAAAAAGGAGTGCAACACGAGGACTTCCCAGGGGGTCACCCATCCTAGTACTACTCTCGCCCAAGCATGCTTAACTTCGGAGTTCTGACTGGATCCGGTGCATTAGTGCATGTATGATCGCACCCGTCAAGGATGTGCAAACTAATTGTGTATACTAACGTTAAGAGATTTTTTGCATTTTGTTGCAATAAATTCAAAAATAATTATAAAAATAATTAATTAATTATTAAATTATTTATAAAATCAATACTAAATTAAATGAGCATGAATTGTTCATGTGAGAAATGTGTCGTGTATAAAGCAAATAATTTAAAGGCAAAAAAAAAATAAATCAAAAAAAGGGTGCAACACGAGGACTTCCTAGGGGGTCACCCATCCTAGTACTACTCTCGCCCAAGCACGCTTAACTTCAGAGTTCTGATGGGATCCGTTGCATTAGTGCTGGTATGATCGCATCCGTCAAGGATGCGCAAACTAATTGTATATACTAACGTTATGAGATTTTTTGGATTTTGTCGCAATAAATTAAAAAATAATTATAAAAATAATTAATTATTAAATTATTTATAAAATCAATACTAAATTAAATGAGCATGAATTGTTTATGTGAGAAATGTGTCGTAAATAAAGCAAATAATTTGAAGGCGAAAAAAATTAAATCAAAAAAGGGGTGGAACAAGAGGACTTCCCAGGGGGTCACCCATCCTAGTACTACTCTCGCCCAAGCACGCTTCACTTCGGAGTTCTGATGGGATCCGGTGCATTAGTGCTGGTATGATCGCACACGTCAAGGATGTGCAAACTAATTGTATATACTAACGTTAATAGATTTTTTGCATTTTGCCGCAATAAATTAAAAAATAATTATAAAAATAATTAATTAATTATTAAATTATTTATAAAATCAATACTAAATTAAATGAGCTTGAATTGTTCATGTGAGAAATGTGTCGTAAATAAAGCAAATAATTTGAAGGCGAAAAAAAATTAAATCGAAAAAGGGGTGCAACACGAGGACTTCCCAGGGGGTCACCCATCCTAGCACTACTATCGCCCAAGAACGCTTAACTTCGGAGTTCTGATGGGATCCGGTGCATTGGTGCTGGTATGATGGCACCCGTTAAGGATGTGCAAACTAATTGTGTATACTAACGCTAAGAGATTTTTTGCATTTTATCGCAATAAATTCAAAAATAATTATAAAAATAATTTATTAATTAGTAAATTATTTATAAAATCAATACTAAATTAAATGAGCATGAATTGTTCATGTGAGAAATGTGTTGTAAATAAAGCAAATAATTTCAAGACGAAAAAAAATTAAATCGGAAAAGGGGTGCAACACGAGGACTTCCCAAGGGGTCACCCATCCTAGTACTACTCTCGCCCAAGCACGCTTAACTTCGGAGTTCTGATTGGATCTGGTGCATTAGTGCATGTATGATCGCACCCGTCAAGGATGTGGAAACTAATTGTGTATATTAACGTTAAGAGATTTTTTGCATTTTGTCGCAATAAATTCAAAAATAATTATAAAAATAATTAATTATTAAATTATTTATAAAATCAATACTAAATTAAATGAACATGAATTGTTCATGTGAGAAATGTGTCGTGTATAAAGCAAATAATTTGAAGGCAAAAAAAATTAAATCAAAAAAGGGGTGCAACACGAGGACTTCCCAGGGCGTCACCCATCCTAGTACTACTCTCGCCCAAGCACGCTTAACTTCGGAGTTCTGATGGGATCCGGTGCTTTAGTGCTGGTATGATCGCACCCGTCAAGGATGTGCAAACTAATTGTATATACTAACGTTATGAGATTTTTTGTATTTTGTCGCAATAAATTCAAAAATAATTATAAAAATAATTAATTAATTATTAAATTATTTATAAAATCAATACTAAATTAAATGAGCATGAATTGTTCATGTGAGAAATGTGTCGTAAATAAAGCAAATAATTTGAAGGCGAAAAAAATTAAATCAAAGAAGGGGTGCAACACGAGGACTTCCCAGGGGGTCACCCATCCTAGTACTACTCTCGCCCAAGCACGCTTAACTTCGGAGTTCTGATGGGATCCGGTGCTTTAGTGCTGGTATGATCGCACCTGTCAAGAATGTGCAAACTAATTATATATACTAACGTTAAGATATTTTTTGCATTTTGCCGCAATAAATTAAAAATTAATTAATTAATTATTAATTTATTTATAAAATCAATACTAAATTAAATGAGCATGAATTGTTCATGTGAGAAATGTGTCGTAAATAAAGCAAATAATTTGAAGGCGAAAAAAAAATTAAATCGAAAAAGGGGTGCAACACGAGGACTTCCCAAGGGGTCACCCATCCTAGCACTACTCTCGCCCAAGCACGCTTAACTTCGGAGTTCTGATGGGATCCGGTGCATTAGTGCTGGTATGATGGCACCCGTCAAGGATGTGCAAACTAATTGTGTATACTAACGCTAAGAGATTTTTTGCATTTTATCGCAATAAATTCAAAAATAATTTTAAAAATAAATAATTAATTATTAAATTATTTATAAAATCAATACTAAATTAAATGAGCATGAATTGTTCATGTGAGAAATGTGTCGTAAATAAAGCAAATAATTTCAAGGAGAAAAAAAAATTAAATCGAAAAAGGAGTGCAACACGAGGACTTCCCAGGGGGTCACCCATCCTAGTACTACTCTCGCCCAAGCACGCTTAACTTCGGAGTTCTGACTGGATCCGGTGCATTAGTGCATGTATGATCGCACCCGTCAAGGATGTGCAAACTAATTGTGTATACTAACGTTAAGAGATATTTTGCATTTTGTTGCAATAAATTCAAAAATAATTATAAAAATAATTAATTAATTATTAAATTATTTATAAAATCAATACTAAATTAAATGAGCATGAATTGTTCATGTGAGAAATGTGTCGTATATAAAGCAAATAATTTGAAGGCAAAAAAAAATTAAATCAAAAAAGGGGTGCAACACGAGGACTTCCTAGGGGGTCACCCATCCTAGTACTACTCTCGCCCAAGCACGCTTAACTTCGGAGTTCTGATGGAATCCGGTGCATTAGTGCTGGTATGATCGCATCCGTCAAGGATGTGCAAACTAATTGTATATACTAACGTTATGAGATTTTTTGGATTTTGTCGCAATAAATTCAAAAATAATTATAAAAATAATTAATTATTAAATTATTTATAAAATCAATACTAAATTAAATGAGCATGAATTATTTATGTGAGAAATGTGTCGTAAATAAAGCAAATAATTTGAAGGCGAAAAAAAATTAAATCGAAAAAGGGGTGCCACACGAGGACTTCCCAGGGGGGCACCCATCCTAGTACAACTCTCGCCCAAGCACGCTTAACTTCGGAGTTCTGATGGGATCCGGTGCATTAGTGCTGGTATGATCGCACCCGTCAAGAATGTGCAAACTAATTGTATATACTAATGTTATGAGATTTTTTGCATTTTGTCGCAATAAATTCAAAAATAATTATAAAAATAATTAATTAATTATTAAATTATTTATAAAATCAATACTGAATTAAATGAGCATGAATTGTTCATGTGAGAAATGTGTCGTAAATAAAGCAAATAATTTGAAGGCGAAAAAAAATTAAATCAAAAAAGGGGTGCAACACGAGGACTTCCCAGGGGGGCACCCATCCTAGTACTACTCTCGCCCAAGCACGCTTAACTTCGGAGTTCTGATGGGATCCGGTGCTTTAGTGCTGGTATGATCGCACCTGTCAAGAATGTGCAAACTAATTATATATACTAACGTTAAGAGATTTTTTGCATTTTGCTGCAATAAATTAAAAATTAATTAATTAATTATTAATTTATTTATAAAATCAATACTAAATTAAATGAGCATGAATAGTTCATGTGAGAAATGTGTCGTATATAAAGCAAATAATTTGAAGGCGAAAAAAAAATTAAATCGAAAAAGGGGTGCAACACGAGGACTTCCCAAGGGGTCACCCATCCTAGCACTACTCTCGCCCAAGCACGCTTAACTTCGGAGTTCTGATGGGATCCGGTGCATTAGTGCTGGTATGATGGCACCCGTCAAGGATGTGCAAACTAATTGTGTATACTAACGCTAAGAGATTTTTTGCATTTTATCGCAATAAATTCAAAAATAATTATAAAAATAAATAATTAATTATTAAATTATTTATAAAATCAATACTAAATTAAATGAGCATGAATTGTTCATGTGAGAAATGTGTCGTAAATAAAGCAAATAATTTCAAGGAGAAAAAAAAAATTAAATCGAAAAAAGAGTGCAACACGAGGACTTCCCAGGGGGTCACCCATCCTAGTACTACTCTCGCCCAAGCACGCTTAACTTCGGAGTTCTGACTGGATCCGGTGCATTAGTGCATGTATGATCGCACCCGTCAAGGATGTGCAAACTAATTGTGTATACTAACGTTAAGAGATTTTTTGCATTTTGTTGCAATAAATTCAAAAATAATTATAAAAATAATTAATTAATTATTAAATTATTTATAAAATCAATACTAAATTAAATGAGCATGAATTGTTCATGTGAGAAATGTGTCGTGTATAAAGCAAATAATTTGAAGGCAAAAAAAAATTAAATAAAAAAAGGGGTGCAACACGAGGACTTCCTAGGGGGTCACCCATCCTAGTACTACTCTCGCCCAAGCACGCTTAACTTCGGAGTTCTGATGGGATCCGGTGCATTAGTGCTGGTATGATCGCATCCGTCAAGGATGTGCAAACTAATTGTATATACTAATGTTATGAGATTTTTTGGATTTTGTCGCAATAAATTCAAAAATAATTATAAAAATAATTAATTATTAAATTATTTATAAAATCAATACTAAATTAAATGAGCATGAATTATTTATGTGAGAAATGTGTCGTAAATAAAGCAAATAATTTGAAGGCGAAAAAAAATTAAATCGAAAAAGGGGTGCCACACGAGGACTTCCCAGGGGGGCACCCATCCTAGTACAACTCTCGCCCAAGCACGCTTAACTTCGGAGTTCTGATGGGATCCGGTGCATTAGTGCTGGTATGATCGCACCCGTCAAGAATGTGCAAACTAATTGTATATACTAATGTTATGAGATTTTTTGCATTTTGTCGCAATAAATTCAAAAATAATTATAAAAATAATTAATTAATTATTAAATTATTTATAAAATCAATACTGAATTAAATGAGCATGAATTGTTCATGTGAGAAATGTGTCGTAAATAAAGCAAATAATTTGAAGGCGAAAAAAAATTAAATCAAAAAAGGGGTGGAACAAGAGGACTTCCCAGGGGGTCACCCATCCTAGTACAACTCTCGCCCAAGCACGCTTAACTTCGGAGTTCTGATGGGATCCGGTGCATTAGTGCTGGTATGATCGCACCCGTCAAGGATGTGCAAACTAATTGTGTATACTAATGTTAAGAGATTTTTTGCTTTTTGTCGCAATAAATTCAAAATTAATTATAAAAATAATTAATTAATTATTAAATTATTTATAAAATCAATACTAAATTAAATGAGCATGAATTGTTCATGTGAGAAATGTATCGTAAATAAAGCAAATAATTTGAAGGCGAAAAAAAATTAAATAAAAAAGGGGTGCAACACGAGGACTTCCCAGGGGGTCACCCATCCTAGTACTACTCTCGCCCAAGCACGCTTAACTTCGGAGTTCTGATGGGATCCGGTGCATTAGTGCTGGTATGATCGCACCTGTCAAGGATGTGCAAACTAATTATATATACTAACGTTAAGAGATTTTTTGCATTTTGCCCCAATAAATTAAAAAATAATTATAAAAATAATTAATTAATTATTAATTTATTTATAAAATCAATACTAAATTAAATGAGCATGAATTGTTCATGTGAGAAATGTGTCGTAAATAAAGCAAATAATTTGAAGGCGAAAAAAAAATTAAATCGAAAAAGGGTGCAACACGAGGACTTCCTAAGGGGTCACCCATCCTAGCACTACTCTCGCCCAAGCACGCTTAACTTCGGAGTTCTGATGGGATCCGGTGCATTAGTGCTGGTATGATGGCACCCGTCAAGGATGTGCAAACTAATTCTGTATACTAACGCTAAAAGATTTTTTGCATTTTATCGCAATAAATTCAAAAATAATTATAAAAATAAATAATTAATTATTAAATTATTTATAAAATCAATACTAAATTAAATTAGCATGAATTGTTCATGTGAGAAATGTGTCGTAAATAAAGCAAATAATTTCAAGGAGAAAAAAAAAAATTAAATCGAAAAAGGAGTGCAACACGAGGACTTCCCAGGGGGTCAACCATCCTAGTACAACTCTCGCCCAAGCACGCGTAACTTCGGAGTTCTGATGGGATCCGGTGCATTAGTGCTGGTATGATCGCACCCGTCAAGAATGTGCAAACTAATTGTATATACTAACGTTATGAGATTTTTTGCATTTTGTCGCAATAAATTCAAAAATAATTATAAAAATAATTAATTATTAAATTATTTATAAAATCAATACTAAATTAAATGAGCATGAATTGTTCATGTGAGAAATGTGTCATAAATAAAGCAAATAATTTGAAGGCGAAAAAAAATTAAATCGAAAAAGGGGTGCCACACGAGGACTTCCCAGGGGGTCACCCATCCTAGTACAACTCTCGCCCAAGCACGCTTAACTTCGGAGTTCTGATGGGATCCGGTGCATTAGTGCTGGTATGATCGCACCCGTCAAGAATGTGCAAACTAATTGTATATACTAATGTTATGAGATTTTTTGCATTTTGTCGCAATAAATTCAAAAATAATTATAAAAATAATTAAATAATTATTAAATTATTTATAAAATCAATACTGAATTAAATGAGCATGAATTGTTCATGTGAGAAATGTGTCGTAAATAAAGCAAATAATTTGAAGGCGAAAAAAAATTAAATCAAAAAAGGGGTGGAACAAGAGGACTTCCCAGGGGGTCACCCATCCTAGTACTACTCTCGCCCAAGCACGCTTCACTTCGGAGTTCTGATGGGATCCGGTGCATTAGTTCTGGTATGATCGCACACGTCAAGGATGTGCAAACTAATTGTATATACTAACGTTAAGAGATTTTTTGCATTTTGCCGCAATAAATTAAAAAATAATTAAAAAATAATTAATTAATTATTAAATTATTTATAAAATCAATACTAAATTAAATGAGCTTGAATTGTTCATGTGAGAAATGTGTCGTAAATAAAGCAAATTATTTGAAGGCGAAAAAAAATTAAATCGAAAAAGGGGTGCAACACGAGGACTTCCCAGGGGGTCACCCATCCTAGCACTACTCTCACCCAAGCACGCTTAACTTCGGAGTTCTGATGGGATCCGGTGCATTGGTGCTGGTATGATGGCACCCGTTAAGGATGTGCAAACTAATTGTGTATACTAACGCTAAGAGATTTTTTGCATTTTATCGCAATAAATTCAAAAATAATTATAAAAATAATTAATTAATTATTAAATTATTTATAAAATCAATACTAAATTAAATGAGCATGAATTGTTCATGTGAGAAATGTGTCGTAAATAAAGCAAATAATTTGAAGGCGAAAAAAAATTAAATCAAAAAAGGGGTGGAACAAGAGGACTTCCCACGGGGTCACCCATCCTAGTACTACTCTCGCCCAAGCACGCTTCACTTCGGAGTTCTGATGGGATCCGGTGCATTAGTGCTGGTATGATCGCACACGTCAAGGATGTGCAAACTAATTGTATATACTAACGTTAAGAGATTTTTTGCATTTTGCCGCAATAAATTAAAAAATAATTATAAAAATAAATAATTAATTATTAAATTATTTATAAAATCAATACTAAATTAAATGAGCTTGAATTGTTCATGTGAGAAATGTGTCGTAAATAAAGCAAATAATTTGAAGGCGAAAAAAAATTAAATCGAAAAAGGGGTGCAACACGAGGACTTCCCAGGGGGTCACCCATCCTAGCACTACTCACGCCCAAGCACGCTTAACATCGGAGTTCTGATGGGATCCGGTGCATTAGTGCTGGTATGATGGCACCCGTTAAGGATGTGCAAACTAATTGTGTATACTAACGCTAAGAGATTTTTTGCATTTTATCGCAATAAATTCAAAAATAATTATAAAAATAATTTATTAATTATTAAATTATTTATAAAATAAATACTAAATTAAATGAGCATGAATTGTTCATGTGAGAAATGTGTTGTAAATAAAGCAAATAATTTCAAGACAAAAAAAAAATTTAAATCGAAAAAGGGGTGCAACACGAGGACTTCCCAAGGGGTCACCCATCCTAGTACTACTCTCGCCCAAGCACGCTTAACTTCGGAGTTCTGATTGGATCCGGTGCATTAGTGCATGTATGATCGCACCCGTCAAGGATGTGCAAACTAATTGTGTATATTAACGTTAAGAGATTTTTTGCATTTTGTCGCAATAAATTCAAAAATAATTATTAAAATAATTAATTATTAAATTATTTATAAAATCAATACTAAATTAAATGAACATGAATTGTTCATGTGAGAAATGTGTCGTGTATAAAGCAAATAATTTGAAGGTAAAAAAAATTAAATCAAAAAAGGGGTGCAACACGAGGACTTCCCAGGGGGTCACCCATCCTAGTACTACTCTCGCCCAAGCACACTTAACTTCGGAGTTCTGATGGGATCCGGTGCTTTAGTGCTGGTATGATCGCACCCGTCAAGGATGTGCAAACTAATTGTATATACTAACGTTATGAGATTTTTTGCATTTTGTCGCAATAAATTCAAAAATAATTATAAAAATAATTAATTATTAAATTATTAATAAAATCAATACTAAATTAAATGAGCATGAATTGTTTATGTGAGAAATGTGTCGTAAATAAAGCAAATAATTTGAAGGCGAAAAAAAATTAAATCGAAAAAGGGGTGCCACACGAGGACTTCCCAGGGGGTCAACCATCCTAGTACAACTCTCGCCCAAGCATGCTTAACTTCGGAGTTCTGATGGGATCCGGTGCATTAGTGCTGGTATGATCGCACCCGTCAAGAATGTGCAAACTAATTGTATATATTAACGTTATGAGATTTTTTGCATTTTGTCGCAATAAATTCAAAAATAATTATAAAAATAATTAATTAATTATTAAATTATTTATAAATTCAATACTAAATTAAATGAGCATGAATTGTTCATGTGAGAAATGTGTCGTAAATAAAGAAAATAATTTGAAGGCGAAAAAAAATTAAATCAAAAAAGGGGTGCAACACGAGGACTTCCCAGGGGTCACCCATCCTAGTACTACTCTCGCCCAAGCACGCTTCACTTCGGAGTTCTGATGGGATCCGGTGCATTAGTGCTGGTATGATCGCACCCGTCAAGGATGTGCAAACTAATTGTATATACTAACGTTAAGAGATTTTTTGCATTTTGTCGCAATAAATTAAAAAATAATTATAAAAATAATTAATTAATTATTAAATTATTTATAGAATCAGTACTAAATTAAATGAGCATGAATTGTTCATGTTAGAAATGTGTCGTAAATAAAGCAAATAATTTCAAGGCGAAAAAATAATTAAATCGAAAAAGGGGTGCAACACGAGGACTTCCCAGGGTGTCATCCATCCTAGTACTACTCTCGCCCAAGCACGCTTAACTTCGGAGTTCTGATGGGATCCGGTGCATTAATGCTGGTATGATCGCACCCGTCAAGGATGTGCAAACTAATTGTGTATACTAATGTTAAGAGATTTTTTGCATTTTGTCGCAATAAATTCAAAAATAATTATAAAAATAATTAATTAATTATTAAATTATTTATAAAATCAATACTAAATTAAATGAGCATGAATTGTTCATGTGAGAAATGTGTCGTAAATAAAGCAAATAATTTGAAGGCGAAAAAAAATTAAATCAAAAAAAGGGTGCAACACGAGGACTTCCCAGGGGGTCACCCATCCTAGTACTACTCTCGCCCAAGCACGCTTAACTTCCGAGTTCTGATGGGATCCGGTGCATTAGTGCTGGTATGATCGCACCCGTTAAGGATGTGCAAACTAATCGTATATACTAACGTTAAGAGATTTTTTGCATTTTGTCGCAATAAATTAAAAAATAATTATAAAAATAATTAATTAATTATTAAATTATTTATAGAATCAATACTAAATTAAATGAGCATGAATTGTTCATGTGAGAAATGTGTCGTAAATAAAGCAAATAATTTCAAGGCGAAAAAATAATTAAATCGAAAAAGGGGTGCAACACGAGGACTTCCCAGGGTGTCACCCATCCTAGTACTACTCTCGCCCAAGCACGCTTAACTTCGGAGTTCTGATGGGATCCGGTGCATTAATGCTGGTATGATCGCACCCGTCAAGGATGTGCAAACTAATTGTGTATACTAACGTTAATAGATTTTTTGCATTTTGTCGCAATAAATTCAAAAATAATTATAAAAATAAATAATTAATTATTAAATTATTTATAAAATCAATACTAAATTAAATGAGCATGAATTGTTCATGTGAGAAATGTGTCGTAAATAAAGCAAATAATTTGAAGGCGAAAAAAAATTAAATCGAAAAAGGGGTACAACACGAGGACTTCCCAGGGGGTCACCCATCCTAGTACTACTCTCGCCCAAGCACGCTTCACTTCGGAGTTCTGATGGGATCCGGTGCATTAGTGCTGGTATGATCGCACCCGTCAAGGATGTGCAAACTAATTGTATATACTAACGTTAATAAGAGATTTTTTGCATTTTGTCGCAATAAATTAAAAAATATTTATAAAAATAATTAATTAATTATTAAATTATTTATAAAATCAATACTAAATTAAATGAGCATGAATTGTTCATGTGAGAAATGTGTTGTAAATAAAGCAAATAATTTGAAGGCGAAAAAAAAATTAAATCGAAAAAGGGGTGCAACACGAGGACTTCCCAGGGGGTCACCCATCCTAGTACTACTCTCGCCCAAGCACGCTTAACTTCGGAGTTCTGATGGGATCTTGCCCCCTTGTTTCAAACGGAGGAGGTCTTACTTCTTAGTTGCTTATTCAGGTAATTCCCTTACTCTTCAACACTTGACTTCAAGTCTAGGATAACTTGGTTGATTTTCAATCCTTGATTTTGATTCTTCCAACCTTCTTCTTATGTTCAGAGGACCTTGCTTTGGTTTGAATTTTGTCGAAAAAGTATTGCACGCACAAAATCATCCGTAACTTTTGACTCATTACTCCGAATGAGACCCACAATATATCAAATCGAATGTTTTTCAGAACTCTAGGTCCTGCAAGGCAGCCACTCTACCAGTTAATTTATGCACTTCCCTTATAGAACGAAGTGACTCCATGTCTAAAATCACCTTGATCTTATCAGGGTTGGCTTCTATGCCTAGCTTCGAAACCATCAAACCCAAGAATTTTTCTGATCCAGTACCAAAGGCACACTTGGCTAGATTCAACATCATCTTGTGGTGCCACAGCACTTCAAAGGCCTCTCGGAGGTGTTCAATGTGACCTGCCTTATCGAGGCTCTTGACTAACATGTCATCCACGTAGACCTCCATGGTCTTCCCAATCAATGGTGCAAAAATCTTGCTTATTAGTCTTTGGTAAGTGGGTCCTGCATACTCCTCATCTTGGGTTGACATCAACCTAGAGTTTTTAAAACAACCACCTTTCTCATCTCGGTTGGCCGTCATGGCTTCAATGTTTGTCTTGGTTCCTTGTTTTGAATTCGAGATTTCAATTCCATCTTTATTTCTTGTTTTTTCTTGATTCTTGGTTAAGGATTCAAGGTTGATTCCTCGATTTAGATTTCAAGAAATACAATCTCGTGGGCTTGTTGCCTTTTAAAATCCTGAGACGAGAGCTTGCTTGAACTTCTTGATCCTTGTTTAAGGATATTCTTATATCCCTTGATCGTAGGACTAGAATTCAAGGTTCCCTATTTGTCTTCATCCTTGGATCCTCAATCCATGTACTTAAATTTTTTTGAAGAGTATCTAGTCCTTAGCATCCACAGCCTTGCATGGCTTTGATTATCACATGTGGTTTTTATCCAGGGTCCTTCACGGACTTAAACTCTTATTTGGTCGTGTTGTAACCTAACTCTCGACCCTTCGGGGTCTTTATTTATGCATTTGTTTGTTTTCGTTCGTGTATTCTTTTACTTTTGGTACTTGGTCATCTTTGACTTACACTCATCAGGTGCTTGGCACATATATAAAATCACAGAACAGAGAACAAAAAACAAACTTGCATTAATAACTTGAAATGGGTTCAACCCTTACATAGAGTACTATTGTCCTACTCGGGGCAATAAGCCCTGGAATAGTTTCATCGAACCTTATTTCTACTTCTCCTAATAAATATGAAGCTACGTCCTACTAGGATAGTTTAAAACATAATAAACTTTGGGGCATCCATGTCTTCGTCACCACAGACCTTCATGTCTTCAATCGGGAGGACCTGCCCCCGACTCCATCAGGCCTTAACAAGGCTACATAACAGCTTCGTGCCATCTTCTATTCATCTTTATGTTCTCCAACACCATTCCTGGTTGGGAACTTGATCTTCATGTGATAAGTTGAGGCAACAGCCTTGAATGCATGAAGTCCAATCCTTCCGAGGATAGCGTTGTATGTTGAAGCCGCCTTGATTACCAAGAAGTTCAACATCTGAGTGGCCTCCTTGGGCTCCTGTCCTAAAGTTACAGGCAACTGAATAGTCCCTTTAACTTTGGATTCCACTCCATTAAATCCATATATAGGCATGTTATTGGGGGTCAACTGAGAATCATTGTACACCATCTTCACAAATGCATCATGAAACAGAATGTCGATGGAAGCTCCATTGTCTATTAAGACTCGCTTCACCTTTGAGTTTCCAATCACAGGAGTTATGACCAACGGGTCGTCATGGGGGAACTTCACCCCTTCCAAGTCCGAATCATCGAAACCAATTGCTACCTCAGTTTTTGTACATTTCGGTATTTCTCCAACAATGTGCATTACTTCTCTAGCATAAGCCTTTCGAGAATTCTTTGTTGTCCCGGCCGTAGTCGGGCCTCCTGAGATCATGTTGATTACTGGCCCTCAGGGCTGTGGATTTGTGATCTTGATTGTTATCGCTCATATCGTACTCTCTTATTTGATTACCACGATTTTCATCTTTAGTACTGAAGTGGCTCAGCTTCCCTCTACGGATCAAGAACTCAATCTCATCTTTGAGTTGCTTGCAATCATTAGTGTCATGTTCCACATCCTTGTGGAATATGCAATACTGATTCTTGTTTCTCTTTGAGGGATCACCCCTAAGTGGCTTCGGCCATCGAAAATCCTTATCCTTCTTAATATCCAACAAGATTTGACTCCTAGGAGTGTTCAACCTTGCATACTCAGCAAACCTCGGTCCTAGAATAGAGTCGGTGTCCTTGCTAGTTCGGGGATACTTGTCCCTAGCATCATACTCCTGCTCTGACTTTCACTTCCTAGAGTTCCCGTTTCCACCATTTTCGGTAGAGACCTCTGTTTTCCTCATGCTTTCCTCAGCCTTTATATATTTGCTTGCCCTTTTCTGGAGCTCAGTCATGCTCTCAGGGGGATGCTTTGCTAATGACATCTGAAAGAAGGTGTTCGTCATCCCATTCTCCAAGGCTATTATAACTACTTTGTATTCCAGATCAGGGACGTTCAACGTCTTCTTGGTGAAGCGCTTGAGGTAATCCCTTAGGTTCTCATTCTTTCCTTATATCACCTGCATGAGAGATGCAGAGCTTTTTTCATGGACTCTCCCATTGACAAATTGGTTTATAAAAGCCGTGCTCAATTCCTTGAAAGAACCAATCGAGTTTGCTGGCGAACGACTATACCATTTTTGTACCATGCCTGCCAAGGTTTGAGGGAACGCCCTACACTTGAGAGCGTCATTAGCGGGCTGTAACAGCAGTGCATTCGAGAACGTTCTCACATGGTTTGCGGGATCGCTCGTTCCATCATATGCCTTTATTGTAGACATCTTAAACTTTTTGGAGACGTGAGCATTCATCACCTCCCTAGTGAATGGGGGTGTAGGATCATCAGGATCTCCAAGTGGCATCAAATCTTTGGGATCACCCCTAGGGGTTTCCACCCTTGTAGCTCCTCCGGTTGGGGCATCAGCCCTTCTTTGCCTCCTTGAAGGCCTTTCTAGATTAACAAATGGAATCTCTCCTAAAGTTGGAGGAGGTCGATCTGATTTTGACTCTGATTCTGTCTTGCTTGCTATCTTGCTATGTCTTCCTTCAGCTTTTGAATCTCGGCCTCATGAGCCTTGATTCTCTCAGCAGCTATCATTGGGGGTCCACCATGGATTCGTCGAGTACGCCTTATAGGCTCCTTGCTTGAATGTCGCCTCCTTAGGGCTTGATCACGATCGTCATCCTCAGATGAAGAATCATCAGTATAAGGACCAGAGTAGTCATAATATCCTTGATCAGGGCCCAAGCCTCTAATGTAAAGAGGGTGATACGACTCATGTATCTGTAGGGCATTCAGGGGGTAGTTAGGCAACCCATATGCCGGATTCGTGCTTCTGGGGAGATCTATGGTGAAAATCTGTACCTCCGAAGGTATTGAACGATTAACAAGGGGAGAGACCACCATCTGAAGAGGGTTGGTCTCCTTGTTTGGATGGACAACCACGTGTAGAGTTCTCTCAGCATGGGGAGTCGTCCCTATAGGTTGAGAAACTTGAGATTGAGTGGTTGTCTCCGTTGATGGGGGTAAATACCCTTTTTCAGTGATGACGGGTAGAACATAGGTGACGGTGGTACTCAGTTGAGACTGGTGTCCTTCATGTTTGAACCATGGTTGATGTTGTCTTCTCACAGACAGCGCCAAATGTTATGGAATAAAAACGTGGGTTAGTAAATTGTGACTAGGGTTTGTATGTATTAAATACAAGGGTTCGTGAACTTCGTGGTTTTATGGCTGTTTCTGCGTTCGAGACTGATCGGTCCTCACATAATACCTACGTATCTCAAAGTTGAGAATCAAGCTAAGACATAGTTATGAGAATGAGGGGTCAGGCCCTTATATAGGCCCTTATATAGGCGTTAGTGGGCAAGTCACCGCCTTGGTTCTATTCTAGAAGCTTCCGCATAGGAAACAGATTCCTTATAGGTTTAGTTGTCTTGGAGGGCAAGCCTCATTCTTGTTTTCAAACAAGGAGTCGGTGCCATCACGACCTTGATTCTAGATCATTCTTCATTCTATGGATCAGTCCATTCTCATCACAATACTTCATGAATTCTTCGTTATTGAACTGTCGTCCATTGTCCGTAACTAGGATTCGTGGAATTCCATACCTGCACATGACATTGTCCCACAGAAATTGCGCAACTTGATTGGTTGTGATCTTAGCCAAAGGCTTGGCTTTGATCCACTTAGTGAAGTAGTCGATGGCTACTATCAGAAACTTCCTTTGGGCCGTGGCCATTGGAAAAGGCCCAAGTATATCCATCCCCCACATAGCAAAAGGGATAGGGGAATTTATGGATGTCAACATCTCTGGTGGTTGCCTAACCACTGGTGCATGCTTCTGGCACCGGTCACACTTCTTTACGTAGTCTTTGGCATCAACCATCATTTCAGGCCAGTAGAACCCGAGTCTAACTATCTTGTGAGCTAGGGCCCTGCCCCCCCAAGTGCTACCCACAGATTCCTTCATGGACCTTCTCAAGAGCTGATTTGGCTTCTTCGGGTCTCAGGAACTTCAAATACGGAATCACGAAGGACTTCTTATAGAGGATCCCTTCAATCAGGACACACCTTACTGCTCTTACAGATAATTTTCGTGCCTCCAAGGCATTGATCGGAAGCCATCCTGTTTCAAAGTGTGCCTTAATAGGATCTATCCAGCATTCCCTTGTTCCAGTAGGTGCTACCAACTTTGAATCAATGGTTGGGGTTCTCAGAATTTGGAAGTAAATGCTTCTTGAATAATTCTCAACCTCAGAGGAGGCAAACTTAGATAAGGCATCGACCTTGACATTTTCCTCCCTAGGAATGTGCTCTACATAGAATTCATCAAACTGAGTCATCACGGCCTTCACGAGCCTCAAGTACTTGGCCATGGTTTCATCCTTTGCCTCAAACTCCCCATTGACTTGTGCGACTACCAATCTTGAATCTCTACAGACCTTAAGGTTCTTGACCCTTAGGACTCATGCTAGACCAAGTCCCGCTATCAAAGCTTCATACTCTGCCTCATTGTTGGTTGTTGGGAAATCCAACTTCAGGGCATATTCAATTGTAAATCCATCGGGACTTTGCAGGACAAGAACCGCACCACTTGTTTTTGATGCCCCATCAAAATAGAGCATCCAGTACTCTTTCTCCTTGACTACGGGTTCCTTACCTTCCTTTTGTAGTTCATTACCTTCCTGAGGTACTATCTTCTGCCCCCCAACTTCTTAGTTTCCAATGGTATATTCAACCACGAAGTCAGCCAATGCATGGGCTTTAATCGCCGTCCTCGGCTTATACTTGATATCAAACTCTCCCAGCTAAATAGCCTATTTGATTAGCCTACCACTGGCTTTAGGGCTGTACAAAATGTTCCTTAACGACTGCCCCATAAGAACTTCAATCTTATGTGCCTGAAAGTAGGGTCGTATCTTCCTAGAGGCAGTCACCAACGCCAAGGCAAACTTCTCGATAGTGGAGTAGTTCAACTCTGCTCCATGCAAAACCTTGCTCACATAATAAATGGGTTTCTGAACCTTGTCTTTTTCCTTCACGAGTACGGCACTCAAGGCCTCATCCGAGACTGCTAGGTATAAATAAAGAACTTCTCCTATAGTCGGCTTGGCCAATAACGGGGCTTCGGCCATATACTTCTTTAGCTGTTCAAAGGCCTCTTGGCTTTCTTCTGTCCATTCAAAGTTTTTCACCTTCTTCAAAGTCTTGAAGAATGGCAAACACTTTTTCCCAGACTTGGAGATGAATCTCCCTAATGCTGCAATCCTCCAGTTAACTTCTATACGTCCCTTATGGAACATGGTGGTTCCATGTCTAGGATAACCTTGATTTTGTCGGGGTTAGCCTCAATTCCACGCTTTGAGACCATGAGACCCAAGAACTTTCCTGGCCCAACGTCGAATGCGCACTTGGCCGGATTCAACATCATCTTGTGGTGCCTTAGCACTTCAAATTCCTCACGTAGGTGCTCGATGTGATCTGCCTTACATAGGATTTTCACCAACATATCATCCACATAAGCTTCCATAGTTTTCCCAACGAGATGGGTAAAAATCTTATTCACCAACCTTTGATAGGTGGCTCCTGCATTCTTCAATCCAAAGGCCATAACAAGATAACAATATACACCAAAATCAGTGATAAATGATACCTTAAGGATGTCATCTTTATGCATCTTAATTTTATTGTAGCCGCTGAAACCATCCATGAAACTTAGCATCTCGTGCCCAGCCGTGGCATCTATTAATGTATCAATCCTTGGCAAGGGGAAACAGTCCTTGGGCATGCATCATTTAGATTAGTGAAGTCTATGCACATCCTCTACTTTCCATTGGCCTTTTTGACCATCACGGGATTTGCCAACCATTCCGAAATTTGAATTTCCTCAAGGAACCCCGCCTCTAGGAGCTTGTCAACTTCTTATTTTATGGCCTCTTGCCTTTCAGGTGCAAAATTTCTCTTCTTTTGTTTCACCGTCTTCCACTCCGGATCCACATTCAATTTGTGTGTTATAATTTGGGGATCTATTCCTGGCATATCAGCTGCTGTCCATGCAAAAACATCAATATTGTCTTGCAAGAAGGTGATCAGCTTGCTTCATAGGGGTACTTTCAGAGATGCCCCGATGTAAGTGACCTTTTTAGGATCTACTACCTCCAAGGGTATGTGAACCAGATCTTTTTCAGGTTTTCCTCTTCGCTCCTCATCATCACGAATATCCATATCCTTGATCGGGCCCCCCGAATCCATCAGGCCTCAAGGCTACTACGTAACAACTCCGTGCCATCTTCTAGTCTTCTTTCTCTTCTCCCATACCGTTTTGGGTTGAGAATTTGACCTTCAAGTGATAGGTCGAGGCAACGACATTAAATGCATGAAGACTCGTCCTTCCTAGGATAACATTGTAAGTGGAGGTTGCCTTGATAACCAGGAAGTTCAACATTTGAGTGGCATCCCTAGGCTCTTGCCCTATAGTCATGGGTAGCTGAATTATTCCTTCTACCTTCGACTCCACTCCATTAAAGCCATATATAGGCATATTCGAATGTGTCAGTTGAGAATCGTTATACCCCATCTTCAAAAATGCATCATGAAAGAGGATATCGACAAAAGCTCCGTTGTCTATCAAGACTCGCTTCACTTGAGAATTGCCTATCACAGGTGAGATGACCAACGGGTCATCATGAGGGAATTTTACCCCCTTCAAGATCAGAATCATCAAATCCAATTACCATTTTTGTCTTCGCACGCTTCAGTGCTTCTCCGACAATATTCATCACCTCTCGAGCATACGCCTTCCTTGAGTTTCTACTTGCCCCGGCCGTCGTTGGGCCTCCGAAGATCATATTTATCACTGGCCCTTGGGGCTGGGGATTGCAGTCACACTCATCGTCCCTTCTATCATAATCCCGTATCGGGTTTCCTCGATCTCCATCCTTACAGAACTTGTTCAACTTTCCCCTTCGGATCAGGAACTCAATTTCGTCCTTCAACTACCTACAATCATCGGTGTTATGTGCCACATCCTTGTGGAACCGACAATACTAGTTTTTGTTCCTCTTTTCAGGGTCTGTCTTTAGTGGCTTCGGCCATCATAGATCCATGTCCTTCTCAATGTCCATCAAGATCTGACTCCTTGGAGCATTCAATCTGGATTACTCGGTGAACCTCTGTCCCGGGTTTCCCTTTCTAGGAGCAAAATCAGAATCTTTGCCCGTACGCAGGTACTTATCTTCACCATCATACTCCTGCTCCGCTTTCTGTTTCTTAAAGACATCACCATTCCCGGTGTTTACCATTGCCGCTTCCTTCTTTAGGCTATCCTCAGCTTTCATATATTTACTTGCCCTTTGTTGGAGCTCAGTCATGCTCTCGGGGCGGTGCTTAGCCAGTGACATCTTGAAGAAAATATTTGAGGTTCCATTCTGAAGGGCTACCATGGCCACTTTGTTTTCCAAATCGGTAATACCGAGTATCTCCTTGGTGAACTGCTTGAGATAATCTCTGAGACTTTCATTCTTCCCTTGTATTATAGTCATAAGGGATGCAGAATCTTTCTCATGAATCCTTCCACCAATGAACTGGCTGATGAAGGCTGTGCTAAACTCCTTGAAAGAGCTAATAGAGTTCGGGGGTAGGCGACTATACCAGCGCTGTGCTATGCCCGCAAGGGTTTGGGGAAACGCCCTACACTTCAGAGCATCGCTTACGGGTTGCAGTAGTAGTGCGTTAGAGAATGTCCTTACATGGTTAGCAGAATCTCCCGTTCCATTATAGGTCTTTATGGTGGGCATCTTAAACTTCCGAGATATATGCGCAATCATCACCTCATTAATGAATGGAGGGGTCGGATCATCGGGATCTCCTAGTTGCATTAAATCTTTGGGATCACTGTTGGGGACTTCTATCCTTGTGGTTCCGCCTCTTGGGATCCCGGTCCTTCTCTCTCTCCTTAAAGGTCTCTCCAGATCAACAAAGGGAACCTCTTCTCCTGACCTTGAAGGGGGTCGGTTCTGGTTTTGTCTCTGCTGCTCTCTTGCTATTTCGTCCTTCAGCTTTTAGATCTCGGCTTCATGAGCCTTGATTCTCTCAACAGCTATCAGAGGGGGTCCATCGTGGATCTATCATGTACGCCCCATAGGCTCCTTACTTGGACGTCGCCTCCTCGGGGGTTCATCTCTATCCTCTTCCTCCGAGGATGAATCATCAGAATACGGGCCAGAATAGTCGCGGTATCCTTGGCCTTGGTTGGGTCCTAAGCCCCTGATGTATGGAGGATGGTATGGCTCGTGTATCTGAAGGGCGTGACCGCTTGGTCCAGCTTGATACGGGGGATAATTGGGTAGCCCGTACATCAAGTTCGTACTTGCAGGAATCATGGTGGTAGAAATCTGGGCTCTAGGGGGAACGGAGTGGCCTCCAAGAGGGGAGACTACCATCTGTAGGGGATTCGTCCCTTGGTTGGAGGGATTTGTCACTAAGGGTAACGATCCCTGAGTTTGAGCTTCAGTCCCTTGTGACTGAGTGATTAGCGGCTGGGAGCCCGCTCCTGGAGGTACTTGTTCTCCGATCGGGGGTGCGGTGGTGCTGGTAGTGGTTTCCGATGGTACTGGTGTTCTCCGGGTGGTAACCATGGTTGATATCCAGCTTCCCACAGACGGTGAAAGATGTTGTGGAATAAAAACGAGGGTTTTAGATTACGACTAGGGTTGGTGAGCTTCGAGCTTTAATGGCTGATCGAGTGTTCCGTGAGTTAAATCAGGTCCTCACAAGATGCCTACGTATCTCAGAGTTGAGAATCAAGCCAAAAGCGTAGTTCTGAGAATGAGGGGGCAGACCCTTATATAGGCTTGAGAAGCCTAAGAATTAGAGTAGGGTTAGGTGACTTAGTGGGCAAGTCACCTCCTTGGGAAGATTCTAGATCTTATCTTGTAGGAATTAGTTTCCTTGTGTGACTTTGTGCCTTGGAGGTTACTCCTAAGAGATATTGTATCCTTATTTTGCTCTTATTTCCAAGCTGTTAATTAGCCCTTAATATTAATTACGAAATTAATATTTAATCAGGGTTTTGGGCCTCGTGTTGGACCAGGGTAGGTCTAATTAATGCATCATTAATTGTGTCTTTAGGGCTTATTTTTAGCACATATCAATATTATTGTTGCATTTTCTAAGTAATCGAAACGTTTATTTACACTTTTTGACAATAAAAGGTCGGAAAAATCAACCTTGATAACACTTCCTCACTTGGAGGTGCAACAAGAATCAATATTTTTTTGCCGAAGCACAATAAGTAAAAAATTGTTTTATGAAGATAACATTGGAGGAAAATGCAATTCTTTCATAAAACTCTCGATAAAATACAGTAGGATATCAGAGTGTCAAAAAACTATTTGAAAGACACGATATACTTCGCCTTAAAGTAGAGGGAAGAATCACTAGCCGTGAATTGATTTCAGTCAAATGTTTTGTTATATAATCAGAGATACAAGAAGGATGATAATATCAAAAACTCTGAAAGTTATATCACATATGCACATGATTAATAAAGTTACAAATTAAAAACATGGATCAAAATAATTAAATCGCAAATAAGAGAAATCAGGTCCAAAAAGAAAAATTGAAGCATTGTTAATATTAAATATAATTTATATAATTCATATAAATACAAATTTACACATTATATTAGAACTACTCATCTGAATAAATAAAATATGTTGTATATCAGCTATATGTGTTAAAACCTTGGTAATATATGTTAAGTCTTTTTTTGTTTTAATTGTTTTAAGTTATTTACAAAAAATTCACATTTTTTATAAGTAGTGTATAAGAGAGAAAAAAATATTAATTCATTTCAGTAATTATTGGAAAATAACTATAGAAGTACATTAAAATAGAGGAAAAAATTTATGAAATTACTTTACCTGAAATTAGAGTGTTTTTTAGTATAAAAAAGTTGCGGTAATTTTGTAAATTTGTATATTATTTTGAAATTAAAATATTATTCACGTGTATTTATATGGGAGAACTGAGAAGTTTTAAAATCTAAGGCGACTTCCTTACATGATTTGAGGACATGATGTTCATTAAAATATAAATATAGTTTAAATAAATTCATATTCAACGAAAACATAAAATAATCAATAGACTAGAGTAATTCCATGTCTTGCACGGATTGGAATTTTTTTTATCGAATATACCACAATTTTTTAAAACCTTGAAATACGTGTCAACAAATCAAATCTATACTAATATATTAAAGCCGAAAGATTGAAAGTTTGGTCAGTTTGGTTTTCGGTTTGGTTATCTTAATTATTAAAATAAATAATGACATAATATAATTAATGGTAATTAGTTATTGAGAAAATTACCAAAATGCCTATTTTTCACAAGTTTTTGCCCAAAATACTGATTTTGAAAAAAATGGCCCGAAATACCGACGGGATACGGAGAATCGTCCTCCGTGTTAGCATGATGCGGAGAATCGTCCTCCGTATTACGTAGATACGGAGCTGCGTCTTCCGTGTTATGCATGATGCGGTGGACGGTGTTCCGTGTTACGTGGGTGTGCAGCACAGTCACGGAGCATGGTCTTCCGTATCATGCATAACACGGAAGACTCCGTATCATGCCCTGTTACGGAAGATCGTGTTCCGCAACACCCCTCATATCACGGTACACGATGTACCGTGTCCCGTCAGTAAAAAGGGCCAACCTGTTTCCCAGATGAATATTTTGGGCCATCACCCTTAGTTATTGTCATTTTCACATTTGCTTTTAATTCAAGATATTACCTTTTATAAAAACATCAATCGTACCATATTTTCAAATCATTAATATTTCATTTTTAATTAAAATATGTTACATTTTTTTATTTAAAACTAATCTTACAATCATTAATATATACTTAAAAATATCACACCAGTTTTTTAATTATTAATAAAATATATTAAAATCCCTGTACATTGTTTATAATAACAAAATATTAGTATTATACGTAAATATGAGTATATTAAATTATGTTAAATAAAAATTTAAAAAATTATTAAATTGATAATTATATAAAAACATAATTGTACTATTAACTAAAATTTAATAAATACCTAAAATATCTTATCTTTCAATGAATTTGAAATACAGTTATTTTTAATTGAACATATTACCCTTTATGTGTACCTAAAATATCATAACTTTCAATCATTAACATTTCTTTTCTAATTGAAACACGTTACCTTTTAATTTAAAACATAATTTTGCAATCATAATCTTCCAATCATTAATATTTCTTTTCTAATTAAATACATTACCTTTTAATTTAAAACATAAATTTACAATCATTAATGTATACCCAAAAATATGACACCATATTACAGTTAGATTTTTAGTAATTAATAAGAACCGTTAGATGTAATTATAAGGTATATTTAATGATTAAATTAATTTACTTAATATTCAAGGTTCGAATTCTGTTAACGGCATATTTAACTTAAAATTTTATTTTAAATTTACTTCAAATTTTATTAAATTAATATTAAAATAATTTTTAAAATTAATAATTATATAAAACATAATTATAGAATGAAATAAAATTTACAACATATCAAAAGAAACCCGTGCATCACACGGGTTATAAGTTAGTATTAATTAAAATGGGACGGAGAAAGTAATACTTTTTAACAAAAGTTTAAGAATGTAGGTATTTTGGGGGTAATTTGTCATAAAATTATTTGCACAAATGTGTATTAATTTGTTTTGCATATTACTGTTAATAAATTATATTTTAAAAAAAAATTATTTTGCATAAAAACATAAGTACAGTAGTATGTACTAATACAGTAAGTTAAATTAAGTTGACCAAGCATAGTTAGTTGATTAGAGAGGGAGGAAGGAGAGACGAGGGTTTGCTAAACACAGCAAACAAGCGATATGGCGATGCAAGCTGGTATGGGGCTCTCTAAGATTGTTATCATAGTTGGAGCAGGTACTATATTTTTTTATTTATTTTCATATTTTTTTTTTTTTGAATAACGATCTTTACTCATTGCCTGTAATTGATCAATATGGTGCAGGCTACACCAGTACCGTTCTTCTCAAAAACGGTAAATTATCTGATATTTTGGGTGATATCCAGGTATTTTATTTCTTTGATATTTCGTGTTTCTATTTGTATTTCATTTCATTTCAGTCCGTGTGATGTGTTTCGATTTTGTTGGCAGTCGCTTGTGAAAGGATATGAAAACAATGGGGAAGATGGTGATTCTGATGCCATTGCTACACAGGTACGAATTTTATGTTGGGAACACCTGACTATTGGTTTGAAATGAATGTTTTGGTTGCGGTTTGTTGAGTTGTTATGTGCTTTAGTTTGCGGAAATTAATCCTGTTTATATTTTGGATTCAACTAGAGATATATGAAAGTGAAAGGTAGGGGGATGTTTAGGTATGGGTATTTCATATATTAAAAGGGACGTTTGGTGGGGTGTAAGTGAAATATATTGTTAAAGGGAAATTTACTCATCTGTGTGCTCTTGTAGTTAGTGAAATTCCGGGATATTTGGTTAGAGGTCCATCTTGCTAGTATTTTTACATATTTTCTTAGTTGCTAGCACTATTTTGGTATTGTTCAATTGTGATCCTGTTTGCGTTGGACCTTGTAGGATACTTTTAAAGAAATATGAGTATATTCCCTAGACATGTAAAATTTCTAGTTCTTCTTGCTTGATTTTAGGTTCGTCGCTTAGCAATGGAGGTCCGACAACTGGCGTCGGCTCGACAAATCACTATTCTGAATGGAAGCTCTGGCGGTTTGTCTTCTTGTACCTGAACAATCATTATAGATAAACATAAATCATTAATCAGTTTCCTTTGTAACTTTAGTTGATGATTGACATAATAATTGACATGCTAGTGCTCACAAACATATTTGAAATGTCATATACAACTTAGGTTACCATGAACTAACTCTTCAAACCCGATTTCGTGAAACTTCTCTTTCTATCTTTCCTCCCATTTTCCATCTCACACATATATTTACAAAATCAAAATTCAAATACATTGATCTATTTAATTTATCATTCTCTTCTTCATTCTACATCTCTCACAATCTTCAATATTCTTCTCTTCAAATTACAGACCATCTGTATTTTATTTCTTCACAAGTCCTGCATGTTCTGCAATTCATTTGACCGCAAGCTTGTCAAGTATTACTTGTTGGAGTAAATTATTTAATTGTTTCAATGGCTTAAGATGTCTGAGTGTACGCAACATATAGCGCTGCCTGATGAGCTTCCATAGTAGTGAAAGATTAGTTGAGAAACTTGAAGTTGTGTGATCTTTTATGTTCCGGTAAAACTGATTAATGAAAGCTTATAATAAGGTAAGCCATTTCAAACATTCCCGGTTACATAGTAGAGAGAGAACCTTTCTTGTTGTAGAAAAGAATCAAACTTTTTCGTCAATAATAGTCCAGAGGCACTGAATTTTAGCCCACGATAAGTGAGGATGCCTAAGTTCCCATCGAGGTCAACAAGTTCTGATTTCTGAGACAGTTTTAACATAAGATATGGTCAGACTATATTAGAAAATCATAGATGGAAGACATTGACAGCAACCCTTATGCAGAACAGTAGATCAGAACAAATTGACTTCCTTGTGGTTTGAATCAGTTTGATTACCCGAAAATCTAGAAGTTGCAGTACTTTTCTCATGTCAGTAACAGGCTCAAGTTGGAACCTACGCATCAGTGTTTACCTCTACTTGACAATTTCTGTATATATACATCACGAGCCAGCGAGAATTAAATTGTTGCTGATCAAACCTAACATTCTGATGTAATTGTATATTTTTATGTATATATTCGTGAAGGAAGACATAAATCTATGTTAAAAAAGCCATTCTGAAACTAAATAATAAGCCATCCAGATTAGGAACAATGAGGTTATGGGCATTTTACTTCGGCCTGATATACAAAGAGGTATTATACTTGAAAAAGATACATATGGAAGATTTCTTGAAAATAAATAATCAAGCGACAAATAGTTTCTGCCCATCAAAGTTGTGAACATGATTAATGATTTGGAAAGAACATTACATGTTCTCTGATGTGGCTGTGGAGATTAAGATGGGGCCTGATGTGGAAAAAATCCATACCTCAGTTAAACAGCTCTTAACAAACATTATCCTTATCGCTTATCCCTCTATCATCTTCAGGCTCCTCTCCCCAAGACCGTACAACCACAACATCCATCTCTCTTTAGTTCTCTACAAATACCACAACAACCTGAATCTATTGACAAGTTATTCTCTGTCTCTACAATCCAGCAAGGACAGGAAGCGCCACCGACTGCAGTATGTGATTGATGTAGAGAACGATTGAGTTGTGCTTAAGTTCCTGGAAAATAAAAACATAATTGATTGGGGAATCAAGAAAAACGGATGAAGTTCAATGCCAATACAAGTGTATGATCATCAAGTCCAAATGACTCATTCCGAACAATGGTGGTTGTTATATTCAGGACTGGATGTCATTCACCTAGATATATACTGTGTTATGGAGTTGTCAGTTGATGCAGAAATGCCATATCGGAGTGAAGTAAAGATCATGAGTTTGTGTCCACTGAATGTTCCGAAATAGCAAAACTAATTTAAGGCCATTTAGTACACAGAAAAATGGCATTTCAAGAAAAAGTATGTTGGATCAAGTGGCAGGTTTAAAAACTTTAATGACATGAAAACCCTTGTCCAGGTTTTCCTTTTCAGAACGTTTCAAATGTATTAATCTTAATACTGATCCAAGATTTTGTGTTTGTCATCCTGTACCTAATGATTTTCCGAAGTAATAATTGTGCAAGGGACTTGCGATTACAAGGTAATTTACGTGACTGAGACTAGAGGGCAAAAAAGAACAAATAGTCCTTTCATGCTAAACTTTTTGATTTACTTGTTCTCATAATCCATGTAAATTTCATCCTTATATATACGGTAGTACTTTTACCATATAATTTCAACAAATGTCTTGGTTCAAAACTACACCTTAGTATATTTTTCAGACAGTAAATTTTCAATACATATGTATTGTCTCACTTGTTACACTTATCCTGAAGGAAGTTGAACCTTCCTTGTTTTGTGTGTAAAATGAAATAGTGAAAAATTTATAAAATTGAGTTTATGAGAAATTTATACTTTAAATTTAATAGATTACTTTAGTTTCCAGAGGTTTTGTTTGGTTATATAAATTATAAACACTTACGAAACGATTTTAATGGAGAGCTTCTGGGTGAAAATATAATTAGGTAACAGCATGAAAAAGTAGAATTAGGATGTACGTCATGTATTTGAGATATTTGACAAAAGAATAAGGGCTCCTTTAGTTACCATTGAATAAGCTTCATTAAAGCTAGCTTTTAGAATGTATCTTCCTGCATATGTATGTTTAAGTGTCTGCATGGATATATGCATATTGTGCTAAAAGTCTTCTGATGTTTCATGTTTGTCGTGCTTCATATCTTTTATGTTTTTCTGTGTAGTTCTGTGTAGTGCGTTGTAATAATTTAAGCCTTTGCCTAAAAAAATTATGAATAATACAACCAGGTAAAGTAACCTCCCTCGTACTACCAGTTGCTGCTGTTGGAGCTCTGGGTTATGGATACATGTGGTGGAAGGTATAGTATTATTTCTTTTCCCCCTCTTGGTGGGGCCTAGATATCTTCTTTAAACATTTTATTAATTAGATGATGTTAGTATTTGTTTAAAAAAGGTACTTGTTTAAGAAAAAATGCGTTAAGAATTCAGGGATAGCCTGGTGTCATATTCTCATTTGCAGTTCTATTAAACGTGTGTAGCACAATGAAGGGCAAAAGCATCTTGTAGCATAAGTGCCACAAAGCGCGGATGCATGGCAGACAACTATATTTACATATTTCATGGTATATAATGTCAAAAATTATAATTTATAGATAATAAGATATTTAGAATTAAACTTAACTGTCATAAATGGTAAAACATCCAAATTCATTGTCTAGAATTCATCGCATAGATTCAAAGTCTAAAATAGTTTGTTGTCAAAGTAAAAAAGAAATTAATAACTGATTCATTGTTCTTCATTTTCATCTCCAACAAGATTCACAAAATCATCTTTTTTCACTATTATGATACGGATCGTCATCAAATTTAGCTTCATCTCCATCCTCTTTCTCATTGACATCATCAATCAAACATCTTTTAGATGATGATATAGGAGAAGCATGTTTCCGAGGATCCCTCCGATGCGACCTATAATATTTTATAATGCTAAATTCCTTTTAAGATTTAACTTTGTACCTATTGAAGACTTAATCCTTAAACTTCTAAGTTCTAACCTCTTAGTAGAGTAACGAGACTTTCCGACTCTGGAAGCAAAAACAATATCCTTGTAATCCTTGTATTGAATTCATCTGCCTGGGAAGAAATCATAACCATCCTCATCTTTATCATCTTCTCCGTCAAGCTTGCCAACAACCATTCATTTCTCTAATAAATCTCTGTGAACAAGATGGGATCAAAGGTGTCATGGATGGAGTTCATATCTGCCCCTCAAACCTCTATTGTATTTGACAAACAACTAATCATTTAACTTCTATCATTCAAGTCTGTATCTTTTCTTGCTATAAAGCTACAAAGACAAAGTACAAAGATTCAGAACAATTAATAGGACTTATTGACGAGGCTTATTAAAGAGGTTGCCAAAGTACGTGCTTAAATGCACTCCACTTTCTCTCGCATCAAGATAAGCTACACATGAGACCAAGGATCCAAATCGCAAAATTTGTAGCTCCAGATTGTGTGTAAAATACGCAGCCTAGCCCCCATTATGCAGTTACATATATAAATTTGAAAATCAAGGCAGATTGCATAATGTGAGAAATATGACAGATTTTAACTTACGAATCATTTTTTCTTGGAACTTAGATTGGTCTCTGCCTAATAGGCCTGGGAAAGCCCCATAAGCCTTCTGCCCTCTTATATGTTATATCTCTCCAATTACTCTCCAATATTATTTTGCACCGTCACATAGGTTACCATTTTCTGATTGGATCTGTACAATCCAAGGGTAACCTCTTTATCCGTTTTAAACTCATGATATGTGTAATATAAATCAGTATTGAGATAATATGCAGCAACTTGTAAAGGTTGATGCAGTTCAACATCCTATCTAGTGTCGATTAAAAAGAATTGTTGGTATTTCTTGACATTGTTATTGAAAGCGGATGCAATAGCCTCTTTAGCTCTATCCATATCCTCATAAATGTAACCTGTAGCTTGTTTTTGTTCTCCATCAATCAACCAAAGAACTTTCACGAGGGCGTGCCACTTTTAGAGCACAAACGATATTGTCTCGAAAACCAGGAATCAAGGATTACCACAGACTCTTCTTCCATTTGGGTTGTAGTAGAAGCTACTGACTTATCTTTGTGAAATAAACATCAGTCGGAGATTATTCCTTATTTTCTGAATCCTGTACAAAGTGAGGAAAGATGTGGCAGAAGTTTGTCTTTGCCAACTTCCTCTGTGATGTCAATTCTCTTAGCATATTCACGAACCCCGACTGTGGATATAAAGGAATCATGGACACAACTTTTGTAATACAATCTTTCAACGTAGATATGTTGAAAAGTCTTCCAACATGACATCAACACAATGTGCAGCACATCGTATCCAAGACAAGTAAGGATGTTGGATTGTTAACATACAACCAGCTGCCTTGTTATAGCAGCAGTTCCCTTCAAAACTTGAACAACTTATATCGGCCCATTCATCTCCACATACTTGGATATTAACTAAAATAAAATGTCACCAGTTTTTTTGCTACAGCAAAGGCATCAATGAGTCGATTAAGAAAGTAGCTCAAGGAGTGTTCAATAAGAAATTGATGAGACTCCGCCACTTCTTGTGTTCCCTACATCACACATAATAGAGCACCCACTCTACTTGAGATTTTATCAGTTTTTGTGTCTCCTAACTTTGTCTTTAAATGAGGGAACTATAATATAACTTAATAATAGCTAGGTGGCTTCATTCCTGGTCCAAAATCCAAACTGCCCCTAAGCTTCAACATGTACAGCAAAACTATGATGATAAACGACATTCAAAGGAATTCCTACAGTATACATCCATCTTGAAAATGCCTTGGAAGCACTTTTTCTTTCGCCCCGCTCGCGAGTTTTTTAAGGTAAAAGTAAATGAATGTAAAAACAAGTAATTGAGGTGAGAAGTAATAAGTTTCACTCGCTCCTGAGTTTAAAAAATTTAGAGTGAAACTAATTTCATTAAGATGCTGCCGAGTTGGAAGGAAAGCATGTAGTTGTCAAGTCACTATTTAATCCTTGGAGCTAAAAAGTTATAATTTAAGTATTAAGGGTATATTTGTAATGTCAAGTGTTTATTAATTAACCACGCCACTTGCTTTCCCATCCCATCCATCCCATTTTTGGAGTGAGTTTTGGGAAGAAAACAGATAAATTTTTCACTCCCTTTCACTTGCATTCATTCTTTAAAAAATAATCAGGAGCATGAATTGGAATGCAAATTTCATTATTTGCTTTCCTCCCTCTTAAAAACTCGGGAGCAAGGCTGGGCCGTTCCTTTTGTATTTTAACTTGTGTATTGGTGTGGTGCTATAAGCTACCTGGCTCATTAGGATGACCTTTCCTTCTTAATGCTTAAACAAATATGTGAAAAAGGGAAACAAGAGAATGCTTTACTAACGTTTGTGGACTTGCTTCTGCAAGGGCTAATGTAAACTTTCCTTTCCTAGGGTCTCTCTTTCTCGGATCTCATGTATGTGACCAAGCAGAGTATGTCAAATGCTGTTTCAAACTTGACCAAGCACTTGGAGCATGTGTCGGACGTCCTTGCTGTGAGTTTTATAAACTGACTGCATATCGTTGCTATTATATAATTGCAAATGCTTGGTCTTTTCTGGGAATTATCTTGATACATTTTTATTGAATTTCTGGCCTTCATAAATTATTGGCTGCTACCTTCTCTTTTGCTGCAGGATGGTACATTTTTTGTCTGAGAAATTCTTTAAAAACAACTGCAGCATTCTTTAGCCTCGATACTGGCACTCGTAGGCCTATATGTTAAAGTTTTCTGTTGTAGGTGAAAAATCTGGCCAAGAAGAATTACGATACATAAAGTTTCTCATTGCTTGTTAAACTTAATTCGAACAAATAAGTGTCTTTGATGTCCAGTTCATGTGAATTACTCCATTATAATATATTTTTTCTTAAAACTTGTCTACGTACCTTACCCACTTACTACGTTATTCCTTTTACTTTTTTGAAGTTAACTTACTACATAATGAACAACTCATCGTCTCATATATGACTTCATTCAGATATTTAGTAGCTAATCCCCCCTTTTTGTTGCTCCTTTTATTCACAAACTCAATCACAGTTTCACTCTCAATTTTACTTGCAAGTCACTTTCATTGTAAACTAGTAGGGGTGTAAATGAGTCGAGCCGAGCCGAACTTTAAATTGTTCATGTATCGTTTGTTAAGAATTTATCGAACTCGAACTCGAGCTCGAACTTGAATCGAGCCAAAAAATATGTTTGAGCTCGGTTCGTTAAGATAAAATGTTATTCGCGAACCGTTCACGAACATGCCTCATGAGCTTACTCACAAACTTTTGTTTTCGAACAACTCATTAAGCTTGTTCATGAAATTATGGTCACGAATAAATCTTAAATATTGCTCGCGAACTTATGCTCACGAACTCACATACGAAAAACTCATAAACTTGTTTTCTTATTTTTGTATACAAAAATCTAACATTAAAAAAAAATTAAAAAGTCCAAAATTAAATAATTAAATTTGTGTCTCAGCACTAAAAATAATAAGAATAAATCATCAACCAATAAAATTCTCACATCTCCTTACATAAAATATCATTAGTCATACAAAATACTAATTTTCTTACAAAAATCTATAAAATATCAATCATACAAAAGTATCGGTCACCTTACATAAATTTACAATCTTATCTGTAAATTTTGGCATTACATTTTATAAATATAAAGTATTAAAAAATATTTTTATATTTATAGTGTTTAATTAACTTATTTTGGTCTTTATATTTCATATTTGCAAGTATCTCAAGTTATTTTAATTTCAAATTTTACACAATCATAAACATATTTTTATATATTTTTATATATTTAAGTAATATAAATAAATTAATACATCAATAACATTTAATACAAAAATTTAGCACTTTAAATGATGTAATAGTTAATTGATACATAACTATATATACTACTTGTAAGATTGAGTCAGTTATTATTATTATTATTATTATTATTATTATTATTATTATTATTATTATTATTATTATTATTATTATAAAATAAACAATTATAATATCTAGCATAACATATAAGATATTATAATTAATGGTATATTATAATTAATGGTATACAATTAATTAGATTTTGAGAATATATACTAATAATCAAACATATATTTTATATAGAAGATTACTTTTCGAATTTGTTTATGGATTGCTAATGAACTCGAATACCGAGCATGTTAGCGAGCTCAATTATCGAACTTATTCACGAACATGTTTATGAGCTATGTCTACGAGCCCATTCAAAAACACGTTAATCGAACTTGTTCGCGAGCTATCGAGTCGAACTTTACCATGATCATGTTCAGCTCATTTATAAATCGATCCTTAAAATTATGTTCAAGATCGACTCGTTTGTGAATCGAACCGAACCCGAACCGAGCTTTTTTCGAACCGAACGCCGAGCCGTTTGCGAGTGTATCGGTTCATTTACAGTCCTATAAACTAGTGAAAAAATTCAACTGAATTGAATGGAGTGAATCAAATATTATGAATGTCACGTAATATTTAAAATTATGTTCAAGATCGACTCGTTTGTGAATCGAACCGAACCCGAACCGAGCTTTTTTCGAACCGAACGCCGAGCCGTTTGCGAGTGTATCGGTTCATTTACAGTCCTATAAACTAGTGAAAAAATTCAACTGAATTGAATGGAGTGAATCAAATATTATGAATGTCACGTATATGAAAGTTTTTTTAAATTGCCTGGGACTTGATGCATTTTTAAAAATTAGAATCAGTTGAATTATTTGATGGCTGAAATGGCATGAGCTACGGTTGGGCCCGTATATATGACATTTTTTATAGTATAAGGAATGTACCTTGTGTAACTGTGTAATCAGTGGAAAATCTGTGTTACATTGAAATTCTCTTCTGCATAATGCAAAAGCTAGAATATTCTATGGCTACAAACTTTTAACATTTGTTACTGGATGCAGGAAACAAAAAGGCATTTGACACAGCGAATTGAAAACTTGGATGGAAAAGTTGATGAGCAAATAGAAATTTCTAAGTTAATTAAAAATGAGGTAAATTTCTTGGTACTGGGCACATTTTTTTTTTTTTTTTGCATGGATGCATTCATGAGTTATCTTCTACATGTTCCATGCGAAACACAAGAATAATGTTAAATTGTCTGTACACAATCAAGTGTGCTAGTTACTTGTTCTACTTTCTGTATAACTAGAACAAAGGAAAGGGATCCAAACTGAAGGGTTTAGAGTTATTAATTTGAGAGAACAGAGATAGATCATAGGTGATAACTGTAGAGAATAATAATGAGAAATAGATTGCAGAAGAAACCTAGAGAGATTTACGATTTATATTTAATCATATCATAATAATATACCAGAGGCTTGTAGTATCTACAGATAAATAATTCAACTAATTGTACATAGGCTAATCCTCTTTTTGTACACTTACAATATTTTAATGGTACCTGTACTCTAGTAATTACACTGGTGGTACTTAGGATCCTGACAGTTTGTTGAATCCGTGAAACAGGTATCTGATGTTCGTGCTGACCTTTCGGATATGGGTTATGACTTGGATACAATACATGCAATGGTTTCTGGTTTGGTAAGCACTTTTGTAAAGTTATGCCTATAGCTAATATACTTGATAGTAGTAAAAGATGGTCTGGAACTACCAACTAGAATATAGTTGAGAAAATTTAACGATCTAGCAACTTGGTATTAATGCATGTAATGATTATGACTGAAATGAATTGCCTTCAGAATCATAGTTTTCATTTTTGTAATTTATTAATCATTTATTCTTGGCCACATTTTAATTCATGTGATTTTCCTTGGTTTATCCTGACTTCCCTTTATTATACTGGGTTCGCAGGATGGAAAGATTCTGACACTGGAAAGGAAGCAGGTAAAACTATGTTCCACTGTTCTTGTCTCTTGTGTCGTCGTTCCGTTTTGAATATTCTTTTGATGTGGGTTAATCGCATTTATGCAAATACATCCCTGTCTTCGGTGAATTGACTGTCCCCTCTTCTTCCCTTTGTCCTTCTCTCCCCAAGTCAATTTCCACACAGTACTAACTTTATACCCGTGCAATGCATGGGATGTTTTATAAATTGTTTATGTAATTTTTTTCAATTATATTTATTTTTTAATATCTTTGATTTTCTTTTCTCCTAAAATGTCAATCTAATTTAAATCCAGTTTTATAAATTTTAATTTTGACAATGATTAAAGTTGATAATATATATTATCTTTAATATATGTTATATTAAACTCACATAACATATAATTAACATATTAACATATCTTTAATATTAACATATTAAAGATGAGTTGCTATTTTAGTTTATGTTATATTTTTGCAATGATATATATTTCTGATGTTTTATATTTTTAAACTCATGAAATTTTTAATTTTATTTATTTTGTTCATATCATTTTTTTTCTCAAAGTATTATGTATGCCGCAAATCATTTTTATTAACGTTTGATAGTAGTTGAAGTTAATGGTATTTATTAATATGTAAATCCTTTTTTATTTTATGCTGCATTTTTGTACTGAAATTTTAGGTCTTCTATATGTTATATCATTAATTATTAAACTTATACTACTTTTTCGCTTTTCTAAGAATATTTCTTTTTCATTAATAAAAATATTGTAATTAACCTTAACTTGTGGGATTGTTTTATATTGAAAGTTTTTTTTACCTAATGTGAAGGACCCACATCATATAGGAAATGTATTATTTTATGTTCTTTTATAATATTTCTAATTTTATCTAATTTGATGTGTATCATTATTGTTATTATTATTTTATAGTTTAGTTGCATTAATTAATTGTTTTTTTATTAGACTACATACATATGAATAAAGGTATAAAACTATATATTTAATTCTTATAAATAAGTTTTACTTCAATTCTAACTTGAATTGAATATCATTTATTAAATTTTCATTTTTAGGAAATGTTTTATATTTTAAAGATTGTGTGCATATATATCTTTAAATGTTATGTTGTTCGCGTGTTTTAGTTAATGTGTAGGACCGGACGACCACGACATGCCATACCACATTAACCCCTTCACTCCAATTATATATAAGGATATAATTGTAGACCTATAGTCTGGAGTGCTTCTTTTATCCACATGGTTTTTTAAACAAAAGATAAAGAGCAATGAGTGCATTTTAGTAGTAATTTTTGCAGACCATATCTGGCATGCAATTGTTGGTAATATCATACTCACGTTCTCTATTAAGTCTTAAGGTGTATTGTGCTTTAGATGATAATTTCTTGAGTTGGAGTATTAATCCGCACTAATTTCCGTTGTGCTTTGGTCAAAAATATTTTTCTTTAGATAAGTGCAAACCTAAGTAGCAGATCAAGGGTTCATGATTAGGCAAGTATATCACTTTTTAGTATTGTTATTTTTGAAACTTCCTAATCAATTGTTGTATCAGGATCTTGCAAATAAAGGCATCTTATACCTTGTCAATTTTGTTGATGGGAAAAGGACAAGCTCTCCTGAACTGTTGCAGGTTTGTATACTTTCATTTTTTACTGATCTGTTGTACTGTTCTTTTGAACGCTAGGATACTGCTAATTTGAATTATGTTAAATGCCAAATCCGTGTCCATGATTCTGGTTGTAGTCATAAATTTGCTGTAGTTAATTCAAAATTACACTTGTTTTCTGGTTATAGTTTAAAACCCCTATTATCATTGTTGGAAAACATGTACTTTAATTTTTATATTGATAATATGTATTTACTTCTCTTTCTGATCAATTTTAAACCTACATCTTTTCCGAACATGTTTACTTCAGGAATTTGTATCATTTTAATATTCCTCACGTCTTATCTTGGCACCTTCTTAAATGGTTGCTGGTGTGTAAATTTATTGATTCTCCTCCTGTTTGCTATTAGGTGCAGGAACAACTTAAACTCTCTGTCAAGGCCCAAGGTTTCCTAACAGCATCGGAAGAATCAAGTCCTAAGGTCTGGTTGACACATCTTATTCTTACAAGTTTTGAGAGAAATCATATAATTTCACCTGTTTTAGCTGTGACCTATTTCTTGCATGTTATTTTTGTATCAAAAACAACCAAGTTCCTACGCTTTTGGAATTAGACATGTTCAAAACTTTTATGTTGTATATTGTTGAAATGTTTTCTTCCCTTGTACATTATATTAATGATATGTTACCTATCTTCCTAGCAACCAAGTAAAATTGAACATAGTAACCAAAGGACATTGTAAACAGTTCTCGCATAAGATTTAATGAATATCTAAGGAGGTTTTATCATATTATGAAACAGGGACTGTATAGAGTAGATTCTTATGTATACAAAGCTGTATGAACTAGATAAGAAGACAAAAGCCAATATCAACAGGAACCTCTTGGACTCTTCAAAGTATCACATTGAGGGGGCAAAAACAACTACAACTTCTTCCCATTTCATATGCTCTTCTATTAAGCTATTAATTGTCCACCAGTTGCACTTCTCTATCTCCTTTGCCTCAGCTTTGGGACCTTTTTGACCAGTACAAAAATAAAATTCTTTGACATTCCTTCTTTAAATCATTTCCTCTTTGTTTTAATCTTCCGAGAGATTATTTCTTTTTCTGACATTGCCACTACTGGTTGTGTTGTTCACCAAACACCGCCAATTGACTTTTCATGAATCTTTGATTCTTACTGTGTAAAGTATTGTTTTGTTGAAATGGAAGTCACGGGCTCATGGAAGACATATATGGTACTGGTTTCTGCTTGATGATTCTCAAAATGGAGGATGAACCATGATTAAACATCCCCATTCGCAGTTTCACACTTAGACGTGATAAAACGAGCAGCAGTGGATGTTTTCATGATATTTATATATTAATCAGTGATGGCTTGTGTAACCATGTTTCAGGGTCTAAAGGAGCTTACAGAAGCTTTGCTATCTGAAAATTCCAGTGGCTTCAAAAATAATGGTAATGTTGAGAACTTGGCTGATGCACGAAGAAGATTAGTGAGGTATGACTGATAATTTTTTTTCCCAATGTGCTTAAAATCTTTACCATTATGTGCTTTGGTTTAATATATTAGCAAAGTCCCATCATTTCTGTGGTCCAATAGCTTCAAAACATTTTATATGCCGGATCCTAAATTTGCTGCAGAGGATGTGCTCGTATAAGTTTTTGGAATGAGTAGATCCAGGCCCATAGGCAAACCCATATTTTTTGGGTTCCAATTATCTTTATCCAAAAGTTAAGTCAAGCACTATTCAAATACGAGACAGACTGAAGTTCCACATTTAGGGTGTTAAATAAAGCAGCGAATTAATCCAAGTTGAAGTTAGATAAAAAAAGAATTTGACCAAACTGAGCCTGAAGATGGTGCTTAGGCTTGAATTATAGATGTATAAAGATTCTCGTCAAAACTTTTTTATTAATTGAGCTTGGGCCTAGTGATTGCGGCTCAACCCTGCTGTTGATTAACAGCTTTAGTTTACAAGTTTAAATTAGTGATAATAGAAATCAGATTTGATTAGGTCCGGTGGTCCAGATGACATCTTTTCCTTCTCGAATATTCTCCACTGAAAAGTGAAAACATTTATCGTTTTCCTCTCAGAATCCAACTGAAATTGTTTTTGTCTTTCTTCCTTAAATAGTTGCATCCCGTCTTTCCTCTCTGATCTAAATTTCAGTTCAATTCTCTCCTAATTCATCTTTATTACTCCTTGTTTTATAAGTTACTTTTTTTGTGCCTTCTAGTCGCCCACTTTGTAAAGTAGCTGAGAAAATTAGCTCATTGTCTTTTTCATAATTTTATTTTTCCAATTTAATCTTTCTACAGTATTTTGTTCCATTTACATCTATATTTCTCTTTGTTCTAAACAACCCGGAGAACACAAATTGAAGACCTTTTATCTTATTAGTGGGATTCCCCTAAAAAATGTATGGATTTTAGCTGGTCACTTCCTATTGTCCTTGAAAAAATCATTTAATATTGCCAAATGCTAGTTTAGGCTTTACATATGTATTGACTATTGCTTACATTTCCCATCATTTGGCATGACACAGGACGTCTACAACCAAGTACTGATTATATAAAAGAAGGCTTTATCAGATGTTCGCGCAACAACAGATCTGTTTTCCTCAGTAAAGGAAGAAGTTTGGAAGTTTTTAGTTTATGTAGCTATGCTGATATAGCTTTGTAGAACTAGGAGGTTGATGCATACGCCAAACGGCCCAAACATGCATAGATTATCAAGTATAGTTTAAGATTTCCCTGGCTATGCCTCTCAATTCCAGTGTTTCAAAACAAAGCATATAAATACTATTTGTCAATATCACGACTTTTGTAATGGCTTGAACTCTTAGCAGTATGTATTGCTTTGTTCGTTTTAGTGGTTAGGAATCGGCTAGCAATAAAATTGAAGTAGCATGAGAAAAAAAATATTTAGGTTTCTTGTTTTCTGGTTCCTCTACTTAACCAGTTTTATTTTTTTGGGTCTGAAGGTTAAAAGAAAGATCATATTTTCATCAAGTGGTCTGAAACCTATTTGATCAAGTGGGATTTTAAATGAAAGGAAGAAATTTTATTTTATTCTGTTATTATGTACCAACATAAGATCATCTTCAACCATGTAGAATCCTTAGCTAAAAGTAATAAAAACATACGATAAATCTATACTATTATATAAATTTTGAAACATTGAAAGTTTTGGTACCTGTTTTTTGGTACTGAGTGAATTTACTTATATACCCTTCATTATAAAGAAACATAAATACACCTAAAATAAAGAATAACATAATATAATTAATGGTAATTAGTCGAGATAATACCATTCATAAACACCTAAAAACATCAATCGTATCATATCTTTCCATCATTAATATTTTCTTTCCAATTAAAGCACGTTATAATTAATGATAATTAGTAGATTAAGATAATAAAATTAATGGTAATTAGTCGATTGCCTTTTTCAAATTAATATAATAAAATTAATTGTAATTATTGATTGCCTTTTTCACATTACTTTTAGTTGAACATATTACCTTTTATAAACACCTAAAAACATCAATTTTATCATATCTTTCAATCATTAATATTATTACGTTACCTTTTTAATTTACAACAAATCTTACAATCATTAATATATACATGAAAATATCACATCATATTTCTCAATTATTAATAAAATATATTAAAAATCGTATATATTGTTTATAATAATGATACATGAAAATGTATCATCTTTGCTATTTTTTCTAATTAAATTTCCTTTTTTTTTCTATAAATATCACGGGCAACATTAGTTTCTCATTTTCTAAAAACTATGAGCAATTTTATTTACTAAAATAACATAATTAAATTATAATTATTGTAAACTAATCAATTACCATTTTCACATTAAATCACGTAATTTTTTTAATTTTCACATTACCTTTCTATTTTCTCTAACTAAAATCTCTCTTTTTCCAATTTATATCACAGACGGTTATATTTAATACAAATAACTAATAATATTATAATGTTAATATTATAACGTATTATCTTTTCTATATTTTCTAACTAAAATACGGTAGATAAAATCCATCCTACTAACTAACCAATTTCCTTTTTTCCGGTTAAACATATTATCTTTTCTATTTTTCAATAACTAAATAATTTTCTTTTTCAGGTAAAATACAATATCTTTTATATTTTATCTAACTAAAAATTTCTACTTTATTAATCAATTTCCTTTTTAAGGTTAAACATATTACCTTTTCTGTTTTTCAATAACTAAATAATTTCATGTTTTAGGTAAAATACAATATCTTTTACATTTTATCTAACTAAAATTTCTTTTTTAAAAAAAAAACATACGAGCAATTTTGTTTAATAAAATAACATAATTATATTAGAATTACTATTAATTAATCAATTACCTTTTTCAGGCAAAACACGTTACCATTTCTCTAACAAAAGTCTTTCTTTTTCCAAATATATCATGGTTACCTTTTTCAGTCAAAACACGTTACCTTTTTTATTTTCTCTTACTAAAACCTCTTTTTTCCAATTATATTACGGGCGTTTCTATTTAATAAAAATAAAATTATAATATTATAATATTAATAATTAACCGATTACCTTTTCAGCTAAAATGTATCATCTTTTCTATTTTTTTTAATTAAATTCCTTTTTTTTAGAAATATTACGAGCAACATTAATTTCTCATTTCTAAAAATTATTAGCAATTTTATTTAGTAAAATAACATAATTAAATTATAATTACTATAAACTTATCAATTACCATTTTCACATAAATATGGTCATCTTTTTAATTTTCACATTACCTTTCTATTTTCTCTAACTAAAATATCTCTTTTTCCAATTGTATCACGGGCGGTTCTGTTTAATACAATAAATTAATAATATTATAATATTAATAATTAACCGATTATCTTTTTCAGTTAAAACGTATCATCTTTTCTATATTTTCTATAAAATCCCTCTTTTAATAGAAATATCACGGATAATATTAATTTCTCCTTTTCTAAAAACATTGTATTTAGTAAAAAAACATAATTAAATTATAATTACTATAAACTAATCAATTACCTTTTCACCTAGAACATGTTATCTTTTTAATTTTCTCTAACTAAATCCTCTCTTTTTCTAATCATATCATGGGCATTCTATTTAATAAAATAAAATAATAATTTTATAATCATTAATAATTAACCGATTACCTTTTTCAACTAAAATCTATCATCTTTTCTATATTTTCTAACTAAAATCCTTCATTTTCTAGAAATATCACGGATAACATTTATATAATTATTATCAAATCATCTCATATAAAAATTAAACCCTCCAAAATTCATGTTTAAAAAAATTAATTTAAAATAATGAAAAAGTTTCATATAATATTAAAAAAAATCCGTGCATCGCACGGGTTTTAAGCTAGTAAAAATTAAAGAGATTATGTAAAAAAAAAAAAATCAACTCCAATAGATAATTTTCCTTGTCTATATTTTTAGCCAACTTCCTGATGTTGGTTATATTTGTCGAACCTCTAAAGACCTGTAAGATGATTACACATCTCTCTTATCATATTCAAATGATATATTCTTTTTATAATAACTTAAAATAATAATAACATAATCAATATAGCCAGTACCATCGAAGTACAACACCTTAGAGCATCTCCAATGGCGCTAGCTAAAAATGATTGGTTAGGGCATCTCCAACCCTACCCACCTATTAGCTAAACTTGATGATGTGGCATCATTTTTAGATAATATGTAAAATTTTTCTTCTCCAACCATGCTTCCTGTTAGTTAAATTTTTAGATAATCATCTTGACATCCTCTATATTTGGAGGACATCTATAATATATAGATAATATCTATAATTCATTATCTCCACTTATATCGTGACACATCATCGATCTTATTTACTTTTATATATATATATATATATATATATATATATATATATATATATATATATATATATATATATATATATATATATATATATATATAGCTATTATTTTTAAAATATTATTTTTAAATAATAATAAAATATTATTTTTAAAATATAGCTATTCATTATAGCTAATACCATTGGAGTAAAACATCTTACAGTTCAGTAAATTTTTAGATAATCATTATATAGCTAATGATTTTAGCTATTACCGTTGGAGATGCTCTTATATTACATAAAATATTGATTATGTAAATTTTGTCGAACCTGTAAGATATTGTGTTCCGAGGGTATTGGCTATAATAATTGGCTATATTTTAAAAATGGTATGTTATTAATATTTCAAGTTGTTATTAATGGAATATATAATTTTAATATAGAAATAAGTGATGTGGCAATTGACTACAGGTCTCTAGATGTTCGACAAATATAGCCAACATCAAGAGATTATCTATAATTATAGATAACAGTTTTGTCCCATTGGATTGTAAATTTTTTTACACATTCTTTATAATTCTTATTTATGGTAATTAAATTTAAAATTTACCTAAGGGATCTCTCCCATTGGAGATGCTCTTAGAGCATCTCCAACGGTATTAGTTAAAATGATATAAAATATTGATTATGTAAAATTTGTTGAACTTGTAAGGTGTTGTGCTCCAATGGGATTGGTTATAATCGTTAGCTATATTTTAAAAATAGAATGTTATTATTATTTCAAGTTGTTATAAATAGAATATATTATGATTAATACGGTAACAGATGATGTGTTATTTTACTACAGGTCTCTACAGTTCTCTACATATTCGACAAATATAGCCAATATAATCGTGTTGGCTAAATTTATAGACAAGAGGAACGTACCATTGGAGTGAGCATTTTTTTACAAATTATGTATAATTGTTATTTAAGGTATGCCAACTAATATTTTAGCTAAGGGTTTGTACCCATTGGAGATGCTCTTAATAAATTTTACATAATCAGTTTTTTCAATCATTTTAGTCAATCATTTTAGCCAACAGTATTTTCTATTATTTTAACCAATCATTTTAGCCAACCCCATTTGAGATGCTCTAAGTCAATCATAGTCTAACATAACCGAATTCTTGTAGGGATCGAACATTGAAGGCCAGTTTTGACAATCCTAGGCTCCATTATTTCCGGATATCGAATTTTGAACAATATTCAACATCCCAATCTTATGGTGATTCCCTGTACTTCAGTTACAACAATTTACAATCTACAATTATCAAAAAAAAAAAAAAACAATTTACAATCTATACTCTTTATTAATGTGAAAAATCATGTTTTAATGGTACACAATAGTAACAAAGTATCAAAATACCAAATTTGGTTATTACTAAATTCGGGGTTCGATTTCCAACAACTACATAATTATACAAGATTTATTTACTTTAAATTTTTTTTGAACTTCTTCGATCCCTTACAATTACATAATTATAAATATTTATTTATTTTAATTTTTTAAATTTTATCTCGAGTTCGATTCTCTATACTACATAATTAAATAGTATATTAATATTATTATTTTAATTTTGACTGGTGTTCAATCTACGTGGGTTATCAGCTAGTTGGATATTAAATTTAATAATGTTATTTTGTTAGCTGACATGCTATACAAGGTTTTACTCTAATCAGCAGCTAAATGGTTCTGTAGTCAGACAAATCGAAGCTTGAGGATTCGAGCAAGCAAGCCCTAAGCCTGCTGTAATTATTAGTATCTATGTTTATTTTGAGAAGATATTAGTATCTTCTTGCAATAATAGTGATGCTAACAATAAACAGTATCTTATATAGGAAACTAAATAATTGTCAAATTGCAGCAACATATAACCTGATTTATGCAATAAAAGAGTACCATCCAAAGTCGATATATCTATTGAGATACTGATTAATATTATTTCTTTATTTCCAATGAACTATGTTATTGATCGTTTGCTGATCAGGGGCAGTTATGATGATTTTGATGATACTCCTATTCCAACCTTAAATTTGTTAGATTTCTTTCTGAATGACATTCAATGTGCGTGTGCCTATTCAGTTCCACATCGCCCTCCCTGTTGTATTGAACAATGGCAATGCAATTTCCTCTTTAGTATCCAAGCCACTCGAAGGAATCTCATACAGAGAATTCTCGATTCCCCTGTAACTAACGATTCCTCCGAATTCATGTTCATGTAACTGGGACTTCTTTCGGACAACAATCCCTTCTGGGGTTTCATCATTTGAATTCTTCTCCACAAGTTCTTTAAACACCGATGACCTGAGGAGGAGGCTGAGTGCAGTTGGTGATGACTTGTTAGGAGCAGCAGGCATACTTGTTTCAAAAAGCTCTTGCTTTGGCGGAATTCCCATACCAAATGTGAAAGAATTTGGATTAAAGGATAATTCCGATTCCTTAACAGGATCAAGTGTCGAGGAGGATGCTGCTGATAATGCTTGAGGATCTGACGAAGTTCTTGGATCCTGAGAAGTAAGTGAATTGGCACCTGAAGTTCTAAGCCATCTTATATAGGTGCTCAAGTCAAAATTTGTGACTGCATTGATTCCTCTATACTCAATTGCTGCAATATCATAAGCATGAGCAGCCTCTTCTTGAGTACCTGCAACACAATATTCAAATATCTCAGAACTTGAATTTATGCGCTCTTCATCCGTGTTCCTGTTATCCTGTAGTCTGAGTTCTTAAACTTGATTGTTTTAAACTTACTGTAAGTGCCAAGGTACAGGTACTTGTTTCCAAACACCCTTCCGATTCGTGCTTCCCATCTACCATTGTGATGGTGCCTGCAGTTTTTACAGACATGTGGAATAGATTACTTTCTTAGTGCAAGCTTATCGTCTACTATTATAGAGAAAACAAGCATATATTATATGCTTTATCGTTTAATGTTTGAAATTTATGTACAACTCACCTTGCAACTCCTCTATATTTGGAAACACCTCTTGAGAAACCGCTGCTTCTCCTGTCATCAGCAGTATATAATGCCATTAAGTTTTTTGCTTCTAAAATGTCTATCACTAAGGTTTAGTCTACCAAAGGTTGAGGGTTCAAGTGTCGTGGAGGGAAGTTTGTCCGACGGTATTTACATATCTTGTAATTGACCTTGCTGAAAACGAAAACAAAATAGGCAATTCATACTTCAGTTACCTTCTTAGTGAGGCCAGATACTCCTCTTTTGTTAAGCTTCCCATTATCTCAATTTCTTTTTCATAGTCAGAAACCTGAAAATGAAGAAAAGTTGACAAACTTTTCTACTATAGAATCATAGACTCCACGGTCTTTTCAACAAAATATAGTGATTCATGTCAGAAGTGTACCGGAAAATTCGTAAGTATTGATGTTCCCCAGTACTTGATGGCAGCCAAGTCATAAGATCTTGCTGCAGATTCTTCTTCATCATAAGCCCCTGATAAAAGAGATCGAAAACGTACAAATCGATCAGTCCGATTTTATCCAAAACTACTGCGATTTAAAAGTGAAACAAAGCAAAGACTGATATATATATTCTACTTACCAAGGTAGACTGTTCCATGCCGAATATAGAAACGCCCCCAAAGAAAAAATGGAAAAACAGATGCGCGTTAGCAATCAATAGTTATCTGACAAAACACATATTTATGGGGAGATGATGTGATATCTAACCTTGTTTGCCCTTCTTTCTCTGCGTTACATTCCATGAACCTTTGTCCCACAAATGAGCTTCATATCGTCCAGTCCACCTATGTCTGTGATAGAAAAAACATCCTTTTAGCACAACCGCCCCATGAACTTAGCATGCAAACAAGTTTCATGTGTGTTCGTGTGTGTATCAAATCAAATTAGACCTGCTGACACCGCGAAATCTTGAACTTCTCTTGACAGTAGTAGTAGTCGTAGTAGCAGCAGCAGTAGGTGGATCAGCTAGTGCTAGCCCTGGAGGCTTACCTTGCTGTTGTTCAACACCTTGAGCTAGTGAAGGAGATCTTCGTCGTCTTTTAACACACTTGGTCATCGAAATATCACTTTCCACATTGCACAAGCTCCTGCTTCCACTGCCTACTTCAGGTTTTATCAAGTTCATCTCCATTGTTCTGATATATCGCAGTGTTATTCAACAGCTAATCAAGACGCGAATGAACGAAATGGTTTGGTTTGGTAGCTCCACAAACGGCGGTATAAATATATAAATACTTGTTTTTGTTTTTTAGCCAGATGTGAAAAAAAACTGGACAAAGTAGTTATCGATATTTACAAGTGCCCAGGTTCATGATATTGTTTCACTTCTACTACTAATAGTCCAGCTATGAAAGGTATTTGTGGAGAATAGAATTGTATGTTAAAAATTAAATTGTTTGGCTTTTAGATATCATCGTCTCTGATTTGTTTTTCTCTTTATTGTTAACCTTCAGATCAAGCAGTTACATAACATCTTTTAGATATGATCGTTATCCCTGTCTTCATTCATACCTATATCTGCTCCTGGTAATTAGATCTACTCAAATGCGCAATTAACAAGTTAATTTAGATATGCTTCTTCACATGAAAAATTAATGCATCTTTGCAGAACTTAAAATAGTTTCTCAAAGAGCTTCACATTTCAAAAATAGGTATCAGTGACAAGGGCCGAAAAAATCGTGTTTCACTGGTGTTGTAGGCCATAAATATGAGATGCACCTATGTACAATACTTGTGTTTTGTTAGGTAACTTTGACGGAACGTGCACTATGCTTAAAGGGTCATGCATTGCTGAGATAGGCACATCAGTTGATTTGCATATCAGAGCGACGCTTTTTTCGCGTTGGGCGGTCTTTCAAGGTATTTCCAAAGAAATAATGTAATCTAAACATGCGTGAGCACTGTAAAATTATAATATATGTTGAGGTCATTGATCATTCAGCTCCATTTAACGTTTTCTACCGTAAATTATAATAATCAGTGAGCTTCTAGTTGTCTAATTATAAATAACTTTCAAGTGTCAAATTAAGCAGCCATGCATTCTTATTATCTTATCCATCAAACGAGCTATCGAGCTGCACAAAAGTTCAAATTTGACAATACTAATAATCAATCCACATAAAGAGACGAGGAACCCGGGTCTGCAATCTCTGGGGATATCGAAGTAGACAAATCAAATTTTGGAATCATCATGTACAAGAAGCTCAAAAATTCCTTGCCATTTTGTTTTGTAGGAAAATAATGGCAATTCGAACATCCTATATGGAACAATAATCGACAAATGGTAGATTAACATGATCTAATTGTGGTTTAGCATATCTCATCGGATTCTACGTGGATAAACCGTTCATGTCTGAAGCTTAGTTGTTTCAATTATGTGGTGTGATACATGTTTGTTTGTGGGATAAAGATAAGAGTTGAATGAACTACAGCGATGGTGTTAACAATGCAGTTGATACCATTTTTTTTTTTTTGGGTAATTGATGCTGTTGATACTTATTTCAGTTATTTTGATTTTCTTACATAAAAAATAAACTGTAATATGGTTATATTAGATTGTTTCCATAATTTTTTTCTTTATATTACTACTTTTCGATGTAATCTGGACTTGGGCAAAGTCCGCATACTTGCATAGGCAATCATCTTATATGCAGAATCGTAGAGAACCACTAATTTTTTATTCTATAATCAAAGTTCTAATTTTTTTGTTCAATAAAAAAAAAGACCAATTTCCTGATTCTGTGGTAGAACCAAACGTTTAATTTTGTTTTTAAAAAAAGTTTTTTTTTTTAATTTTTAAAAAAATTAAAAAAATTATCCGCTGACGTGGCACTGCCACGCCAGTACTGATAACGTCACTGCCACAACAACAATGGTGACGTCACTGTTGACATGGCAGTGCCACGTCGTCACTGCTGACATGACAGTGCCACGTCATCACTGCTGACGTGGCATTACTGACGTGGCAGCGGGCAATTTTTTTAAAAAAATTAAAAAAATCTTCTTTTTTTTTAAAAAAAAAAATCAAAAAATTTGGTTCTACTATAGAATCAGAAAAAATTAGATGGTTCTCTACGGTTCTCTACATAAGATGGTTCTCTCTGGAGTGCTACTCCACTTGCATAGCCATAATCTTTTTTAGAGTTATATAGGATCGTAAATGAGTCGATACGCTTATGAACAATTCGGTATTCGGCTTAAAAAAAGTTTGATTCGAGTTCGGTTCGATTTGTAAATGAGTCGAATATGAACACAATTTTAAGGTTTCTCTCGTAAATGAGTTGAACTTGAGCACAACATAGTTCGGCTCAAAAGCTCGCGAACAAGTTCGAATGTATAGTTTATGAACAAGTTCGTTAATGTAGTTCGTGAACTACTTCGTGTACAAGCTCGTGAATGTGGTTCATGAATGAGTTCATGTAAAAATTCGATATATATGCTTGTGAACATGTTTAAATAAGATTTTACAGAAATTCTTGAATTAACGATAACTAGTAAATAATTTTATTATCCACGAAATAATATATTAGTTTATTTTGCCTATTCATGATCTTCTTTTGTTAAATCTAAATATTATTTTTATTTTAAATAATTAAATTAAAACATTTTTTATATTGTAAATTATAACATTAGTTAGTTGTATATTAATTAAATCTGATAAGTGTAGACTAAAAGGATGTTTTAACTTTTGAGGTTTTATACTCCTGATTTTATTTCAATGCATTGAAAATTTCTAGAAGTAATTGAGGTGTTAAAGAGGTTTTATACCCCTGATTTTATTTCAACGCATTGAAAATTTCTAGAAGTAATTGAGGTGTTCGTAAATATGAGATCATGGGCAGTATTCATGAGATGTTCATGCGCTACTATTCGTGAGACGTTTATGAGACATGTTCATGAACATGATCGACACAAACAAAATATTGGCTCGATAAAAATTTGAGCTCGAGTTCGAGTTCGATGTATTTATAACAAGCTGATATACGAATAATCAAGAGTTCGGCTCGATTCAAATCACTTACCATCCTAGAGTTATACATTCTCAATTGTTGTTGAAAATTTTGATGAGAAAAAAAAACACTTAAGTTTGATGAACTTTGGAGGAAAAATTGGGATTCAAATGACTATTTTATCACTCGACTCAGACCTAACATACAAGTGGGTTATTAAATTGAAAAATCTTACATTTGAATAAATAAACGTAAATAAATCTGCAATTGGTCATTGAACTTACACTGAGCAAAGCTTGAATCTTTTTTGTAATTCAATCATGAATTTTCTGTGCATTTGCACATTAGTTTGTTATTGACAGACTGAAAGTGAAAATGGATTATCTAGATATAGTTCTGTGATTTGAAAAAGCATCTTTTTTTATTGGGGTATATCTCATTGTCTTGTACAAATGCAAAAGATTATCCCAATAAAAAATCTTCAATACTCAAAATATGTTGGAGTGGACTAAACCTACCATTGAATGTATTCTGTAAATCTGTAATAGAACATGGTTATATCTTTTTTTTTTTGGCTAACCAGTTCTGATGTCTTTTTGGATTGTTAATTAACCACTCCGTTCAAATCCTTAACATTCCCTTCAGTTGTACAACAGATAACAGACCGAATGAATCACAAAATTGATCAAACTCCGATATCATGTAAACTTATCCGTTCATCCAAAATTTTAAGATATAATAAAATTTCAATAAAATAATATTGGATAAATTAATAATCTTTTAAGGTAATAATATTTTCTGGTACCGAATTGGACCAATTTAAAAAATAATCAATTTTGATAAGATAATAGGATAATATTTCTTTTGAAAAACGTTAACTAAATACATGGTCCCAATAATATTATAAATTAATAATTTCCTTAGAATCATAAAAATATGTCTATCTTATTCATAACCGTTCTTATTGCATTCAGAAGCTCGAGAGTGGTTAAATGTTTGCATGTCTTGAGTGCTTCTTTACGTGTAACATGCTCCAAAGATGTTGCATCATCTTCAATATGAGCTTTAATATTATTTTCAAGGATGATGTTCGCAATCTCTTCTATATGTACTCTCGATGTGATCTCTAAACATGATTCACTTTCACTCAGATAATCTGATAGACTATTGACATCCATTTTATTACGATAGTCTAGATCATTAACATCACCTCAAATTCATCAATGTCTTATCTAGAATTGTAGGTTCATTTAAATTGCTTGAAACTTTATTTATCGAACGAATTTTGTAGTGTTGACATTAAAAGATATATGATTTTTATTTAAATTTATATAATTAAAAGTGTAACATCTCATTCCCACCACATCGAGCAGATTTGAGATTTCTGTTCAGTTTTTAAGGCAAAGTATTACTACTAATTGTACCAACAAATCAAGATTTTTTGGGGTACTGTGGTGGGTGACTACCCAAGTTGGCTGCAATTGGGGCATCATACTTTGGCTTATCTCCCATTCAAAATCGGGACTCGACTCAATTTTCGAAAAAGACTTGGGATTTGACCCGGATTGTCACAAAAAATTAAATAAAAAATTAATTTTGTTTATTACTGAAAATTCTTTACAAATTTAAAATTATTAATTTATCAATTAATTAATAACTCTCTAAATAAAAAAAATTTGGTCCCAACTATATTAATTATAGAGGTTTTACTATATCAAATGAAGATTTCAACATGATCTTATATTATTTAACAAGCTTCTACTTGTTAAAATACTCTGAGTGGGGCTAAACCTACCACTGATTGTATTTTGTATTTGTAAATCGGTAGTAGAAGATGGTTATGATATCTTTTTTTTTGGTTACCAGTTGTAATATCTTTTGGATTGTTAACTCACCAATCTGTTTAAATCCTTAAAATTTCCTTCAATTGTATGATAGATAACAGATCAAATGAGTTTCAAAATAGATCGAGTTCTGATATTCAGTAAAGTAACCAATTTATTAATTTTTTTAAGATATCAGATGAAGGTTTAAACATGATTTTATAATATTTAACATGGAAAAATTCCCCATTATCAACAATTCATTTTATAAATATCGTAATTCTTGTTTCAAATTATGTAACCTTAAATGACGATGTCACTAAATTGTACATGTATGTATAGGTTATATGTATAGATAATGTATACATTAATTAAACACACAAAAAAAAGTATCAAAATTACTCAACTTTTACAAAAGAAAAATAATTGATAAATTGTAATTTACCAAATAGTGCACTCAATTATAAGAAAAATAATACAAACACCTAATTAATTTATTAGTAATAAATTACTTATTTCGTATTAAAATTTACATGTTGGATTTGATGATAAAGACTTAGATTAGAATTTTAGTAATTTGTAACCGATTAATGTATAACTAGCATGATAGCTCGCGCAAAACACATGCACCATTTAAATTCGTATAATTCAGTTGTTCTGATTTTTAAACTAGACTAGCTTAAAACCCGTGCAATGCACGGATTTTCCTAATATTATATAATTTTTTATTAATTTTTATTGATAATTTTAAGATACAATTTTTATGGGTCTAATTTTTTTTAATGAAATCATTTAATTATAATAATTATATATATGGTGTCCGTTATATTTTTAGACAAAAGAGTAATTTTAATTAGAAAATATAGAGAAGATGTTAGGAATTATGTTGTCCTTGATGATAAGCACATTAAAACACCTTGAAAAACATATTTGTATAAGTTAAAGTTTGTAACTTATCAATGGATATCCAATCCATAAATATCCGTTGATGAGGCAACTTATCGATTGATAAGTCTGTAGCATACTGCTTAAGTCTCAACGAATAAGTTGTTTGTTACTGTCATAGTTGCTAGAATTCCTAAGTCATGTTGACTATCAATGGATATGCAGAATAGGGTAGTTAATTGTATATAAGTTGTGCTATGTAATTCTGTATAAGTGAAGTGATGTTTTAACCGATGAAGCTTCTATGTCAAAGGATGTGACACTCCAGAAAACAACAATCAACCTATCGATCGATGTCTGCACTAACGGATAATATGATATAACCAATAATGTCTTGGTATTAGCGGTTGATAGCGACTTGACAAGCCTGACAGATCACATGGGTTGATAGACTTAAAAAGGGTATGGAAACAAGTCTTTGGAAACGAAGAAGAAAAAGAAACATTCCTTATTCTCACAAGCAATTCAGCTGGTAGATCTCGTGAATATCTGTCCAAGACAATCAAGACAAAATTGCATCACATGGAGACAAGGAGTGGCAGCAAACCTACAGAATACTTTGACTTTGTAATATTCGATTATTTTGTAGGGTTTGTAAACTTGGAGTATATATATACCTTCAAGTGTAGCAAGGCTAAGTAGAGAAGAAAACACTGAGCTTAAACGTATAGTGCATTAGGTTTTCTTGTAAACACTTAGATCTTGTACTCGCAGCTGTGTAAACTTTACACAGGTTATTTTCTTCAATACAACCCTCAGGTGGACTCGACTATCCACCTGAAATTTTTAAAGAGTGTTGTATGCTTGTTTATGTTTTTATTTTCTGTTCATCATAGTTTAACTAGTTCATCTTTAATCCATCTTCTGTCTTGTTAATTCGAAAGAATTTTTATCAAGATTGTATTCAACCCCCCTTCTACAATCTTGTGGTGTTTAACTGGGAAATATCAGAAGATAATACGTTTTATTTGAGAAAGGTAAGCGATTATTAGTAATTACAATATTTTATTAAATGGAAAAGGTGACATTTTTTAGATGAAAAAGAAATCAGTTTGGTATTATTAATTATAATATTATTAGTAATATTTTTAAATAGAATTGCACGTACAGTTTTTGAAAAAAGAGAAATATTAATTAGAAAAAATATAGATAAAAATGTGTTTTACCTGAAAAGGAAAATTGATTAGTTATTGAAAAATAAAAAAAATGTAACATGTTTTACATGAAAAAGGTATTGATTAGGTATTTATAGTTGTATTTTTTTTTTTACATCTTTCAATATTTTGGCTTTAATATTATAATATCGATAGATATAAGTAAGGCTATTTAGGTTAAAACATACTAATATATTAGTAAGGGTAATTAAGTAAAAAACACGAAGTACCAAAAATAGGTATAAAAAAATTATACATTTTATCTGAAAAAGGTAAGCGATTAGTTATTAGTAATGACAATATTTTATTAAATAGAAAAAGGTGACGTTTTTTACTAAAAAAAATATTTTATTAAATAGAAAAGGTAACATTTTTTTAACTTAAAATGAAATTAGTTTGGTATTATTAATTGTAATATTATTATTATTATTTTTAAATAGAATTGCCCGTACTGTTTCTGAAAATAAGAAAAAGTTTACTTGGAAAAAATATGAAAGAAAATGTGTTTTACCTGAAAAGGGAAATTGATTAGTTATTGAAAAAATGAAAAAGGTAACATGTTTTGCATGAAAAAGGAAATTGATTAGGTATTTATAATTGTATTTTTTTTACATCTTTCAATATTTTGACTTTAATATTATAATATAGACATATAAGTAAGGGTATTTAGGTAAAAATGTATAAGGGTAATTAAGTAAAAATATGAAGTACCAAAAAATAGTTACCAAAACTTTTAATGTTTCAGTATTATAATATTGTATAGCTTGTAAACCGTACGATACACGGATTTTTTTTTGATATAGAATAAAATTTTATTTTATGTTATAATTATAGTCGGCATATTATCATTAATTTTATTATTTTATTATTTATTTTAATAATTAGGATGACCGTGCCGAAAATCGAAGCTGCTGGTACTGCAGCTGTTGGAAGGCCAATTCCAAAAACTCGGGCTGAGTTCACAGACGAAGACTTGGAAGTGATACTCAAAGATAAAAAGACTATGAACATTTTGTTCAATGGTATCGACCAAGATATGTTTGATAGTGTTATTAACTGCACCACTGCCAAACAGGTGCGGGACACTATCCAAACAATCTGTGAAGGAACTGAGCAAGTCAGAGAAAAAAAATTGTAGCTCCTCATACAACAATATGAGCATTTTCACTATGTCTCTAGTGAAAATTTAACAGACATATTCAGTAGATTTCAGAAGCTACTGAGTGGCTTAAAGTTGTATGGGAGAAAATATGAAACCAAGGACTCCAACCTAAAGTTTCCGAGATCTCCTCCTAAGGAATGGAAGCCTGTAACAGTCTTGTTGAGGAACTCTCAAGATTACAAGGATTTTACACTTGAGAGACTGTATGGCATCCTGAAAACATAGGAGCTTGAGATGTAGCAAGATGAGGAAGTGGAGAAGATCCAGAAGAAAGGTGGATCTGTTGCCTTGGTGGCCAATATTCCAATAAGCCAGGATGGTGAGAAGATGGAGAGCATAGAAACTACACCAAGTCCAAAGACTTGTGAAGGGGGAGCTGAAACTAGCAGAGGAAAAATCAAGTTGGTTAAAGAACTTGATGCATCTAGTGGAGATGAATCTGATGACTTAGATGATTATCTAGCATTTTTGTAACAACCGCGAATTTTGATTTATTTTCCTACTCGATATTAAAATTTTAATTAAGAGCGACGCACTAGTATTTTTTTAATTAGCGCGTTTTTGTAAATTTTAATATTTATATATTCATATGGGAGTAAATATTATATTTATTTGGTATTTATTAAAATTAGGAAATTTAGGAAAAATAGGATTTTAATTTTTGGGTCGAATTTATTTTAGAAAAAACGAAATTAGAATCACATTTTATTTGGCCAGCGGGGGAAAAACGAGATTATCAATACTGATCGGATTGTTAAGCACGAGGAATAGACAGCATTTTTCGATCACAGAAAACGAGTATTCTTTCCGAAACACAACATATTCATTCACAAGGCACGAGCTCTCTTTTACAAAACACAACACTTTTTTTTAAGCACGAAATGTTCCTAACACTTTATTTTTTTTAGTCCCCATGTGCTGTCTCTTTCTAGTCACATAAACAGAAGCAACCGGCCTTATTTTCACGGTTAAAAACATGGGACTGCACTCATCTTTTTCTCTCAAAAAAAAAAGAAACAAAACACTCCTCTGCCTCTTTCATTCGACCATATTTAGATACACACAAAAACAGAGTACTCTCTCTTGTCTCTCCATCTCTTTCTCATAAACTCTTTCCCGAACCCCCTTCGAGATGTGCGTGTGTGTGGGTCGGAGTTGTGTGTGTTTTGGTGGTGGTTGTTATGTTCACGGTGGGTGTTGTTGAGAGATCGCGACGGAGAGTGGATTGAGAGAAGACGAGGGGGGACTTCGGTGTTGATTCTGAGTATTGATGTTGGGTTGCAGTGGTGTTAGTCGGAGAAACAAGGAGAGATTTTAGAGGTGGGGGGTAAAGAGAGAGATTTAGAGAGAAGAAAGGATTGTTTCGGTTGTTTACAAGTTTAGTTTTTGAGTAAGGAGAGGTGTAGGGAGTTTATAGATAAGGTGTTTGATGAGATGAGGAATTGGGTTTTGAGTTGTGGTGTTGGGAGGGGGACGATTGAAGGGTGGTCGGAGTAACCACCACCGAGTGGTGGTGGCGGTTGGAGAAGAGAGGAGTGCAGGGGGAAGGAGTTGTCGGAGAAATGGTGTCGACCGGAGAGGGAGAGTAAGAACGGGAGAGGTTGAGAGAGAGAGAAGAGAGGAGAGATGGGTGAGATAGAAGAGGGAGTAGAGAGAGATTTAGGGAAAGACAGAGAGATGGAAATGGAGGGGGTCGAGGGAGAGTGGGATCAAGAGAGAATGAGATTGAGCGAGAGAGAGATTAAGAGAGATAAGAGATAGAGAGAGATTGATGGAGAGATAGGAAGAGGGAGGAGCGGAGAGATTGAACGAAAAGAGGGGAGGCGGAACGAGAGAGATAGGCGAGACAGAGAGAGAGAGAGAGAGAGAGAGAGAGAGAGAGAGAGGAAAGATGAGTGAGGAGATTAATGGATGCTGCAAGAAGGGACCTGGTTATGCAACCCCACTTGATGCCATGTCTGGTCCTAAGGAGTCTCTCATCTATGTTACTTGCATTTATATTGGAACAGGAACCTAGAGCTAGAAGTTGTAAAAACGGAATCAGACCAGATTAATCGTTTTGGCAGTGAACACTAAACACTGTTTTTAACTTTAGTAAACTTTGTTTCTACTGAACTATTTCATAGTTACTCACACACGAAAACAAATTGACCATCTGTTTAATATTTGAAGAATTGAATTGATTAATAGAGTAAATGCAGAAACCAAACATTCAACTGGACACAAATCTACTAGATCACAACTCCCAAAGTTATCAAAGTTAATTTGGTAGCTTCATTAACACCTTAACTTAAGATGATTTGTTAGTAAGTAAGAGAATGAGAGGAGCTGCTGGTGGTGGTGTCTCACCTAGAAGTAATCCTGAACCTAGATAGAGACTCTCTTCTGCTAATTCAGAAGATACAACCAAGAGAAGATCTTTTAGGAGTAGAGTTTTTAGAGATGCAGAAAAACCTTTCTCCAGTTTTAATCAGGAGCGCCATTCAAACTGCAAGTTTTCTACTATAAAACTAGTGCTGGTTATTATTATTTTTGGAGCATTTTTGACCCTCCTGAAGTCTCCAGCAGTTTATAACACAGACCACCTAGCCAGTTTCAGATACCGGCCAAGTTTTGTAGGTCAACTCAGTACAGACAAATTTGCCGCTGATCAACGTTATATATCTCAATTGGATGTCAATTGGGACCAAGTCTCCGAAGTAATTGAGAAACTAGCTGATAGGCATGAGTACCAGGGGATTGGTTTGTTAAATTTTAATGACAGTGATATTGAGCAATGGAAGCTGCTTATACCAGATGCGGAACATCTTGTCCTGCACCTTGATTTTGTCTCCAACAATGTAACATGGGAATCCCTATATCCTGAATGGATAGATGAGGAAGAAGAGTTTGAGGTGCCCATCTGCCCGAGATTCGTTCTCCTGGTAAACCGCGAATTGATCTCATTTCTGTGAAGCTTCCCTGCAATAAACGAAGCGAATGGTCACGAGATGTGGCTCGTTTGCATTTACAAATTGCAGCCGCAAGGCTTGCCGCCACATCAAAAGGGTATCATTCAGTGCATGTGCTTCTGTTGAGTGATTGTTTTCCAGTTCCAAATCTCTTTACTTGCAAGGAGCTTGTTGTCCGTGTAGGGAATACATGGTTGTACGAACCTAATCTTAATACATTGAGACAAAAGGTTCATCTTCCAGTTGGCTCATGTGAACTTGCAGTTCCTCTTAAGAGTAAAGGATTGTCGGCGAATATAAGTGATGGTTAAATGAGGAAGGATGAAGATGGATGAAGTTTTGGTTGTGGTTGTTGGATTCACTGTGAGGCATTTTCCAACGGGAAAACATATATGTTCAGAAGGGACGTCTTCGATTATCTTCTTACAACAGAGAAATTGGTGAGTATGGTTAATATGTTCGAGTTGAGTTTATAAGCGTTTATAGAAAATATTAGAATTGTCGTCTAGAGACTAAAGTATTGTCTTATGTTTGATATTGGAATTGACGCGCGAGCTCGATATTGGCGAATTAGAATTATGGCAACCGCAAGAGCGTTGAACCTAATGATCAAATTAGAAGACTGTGATGCCGTAAGACAGAAGATGAAAGCAGTATTACTGTGACGTTTCATGATAGCTGAGAATTCGAGGCAAGTGTTCTCCCTTCACTTCTTGTTCAAGTGAGATTATTTTAAATATGCTAATTATGGTATTATTCCATTTATTGTCGATCTTGTCGACATTTATTGTTATTCTTGTTTATTCAATTTATACCCCCATTTACTGTGTCGAACTTGTCGATAACCTTTGAGACTATCATTCCTTAATGATGCTTCCTTGTTATGGTACAGCTAAACCAATTGTTTAGGTAGTCGGGATCCCAATAGTAGAGTACTGAACCTATCATGTCTGATTACCCATCTCATACTTTATTTTAATCCATTCTGTGTTGTTAGATTTTTGATTCAAAATACTTCTCTTGTGATTTGAGTTTTTGATAGATGATATATGTTTTCATTAACAATGATTTATTATTATTCCTATTTTACTACACACTTGCTGAGCATTTCTTCCGCTCATACTTGTTTGTTTCGAAACCCTAACTTTTCAGTAAGGTAGTTTGGCGAGACATATTCGTATAGTTCAAAGAGAGAAGAAGCAGACGCTATCTTGAAGATGACTTGACGCGGGATGTCCTGATCCAGTGTAAGGTCTATTTTATTTAGTTTAACTCTGGTAGTTATTATTATGTATTAGATTAGTTACCCTGGTATACTTCTTATCGAAGTCATACCAGTGATTTAAGTTTTGATCTAAGAGAATGTGGTAAAGAAGAAAATTGCTATTTTATGGAATTTGGATTCTTGTTTCTAGCACTATAACCTAAAAGATCTTGGATTATTTGGGTCACAGAGATTATATTTCAATTTTTGACAATTACACGGAATAATGTTTTATTAAAGTGGTGATGTTATTTTGAGGATTCTCAGGTAACGACCAAATCTCCTAACCCGGATTTTGTGGGCGTTACAGAATGGTATTAGAGCGAGGTTATAGTAAACTAGAAACGAGAGTGAGTAGGAAGTGTGTATAGCTAAGTAAGGAACGTCTGAGCTCATATAGAGTTCATGTTGGACTATGGGATATAGTACCAATTAGTAGATTAAGAATTGAGTGTTCGCGTGAGATGGTTGTGCTAAATTAGATAAAACACCTTGCGACTGTAGGTGTCTACTACGAATTTTTAGAGAGTAAGTCTTAAGTGGTTTGAGCAAGCACAAAGACTGAGACAAGTTCATTTTATCCATTATCTTCAAAAGAATTTATGAGATTTCTGTGAACATTATTGTTCTCAAGGATTTTATCATGGTGGTGAAAATTTGTGGTGAAATATTTGGGCACTCAAATATTTGCTTCGAATGTTGGATTGATTTTATCTATCAAAGAAAAAAAAAATCCTTTTTGCGAGGAAGATGACATTTAAAAATATTAGTCGGTCTCATTGATCGGGACGACTCTTTAAGTTGATTCGGCTGAGACTTGTTTTATTGTTTCGAGATAGCTAAATATTTATTTCTACTAGTTGAATTTATCCCTCAAATTCAACTACTTTTCTTGTCATTGGGCAATGGTTCATAGTTCAGATCATTTATTAAATGGTAACATTTATTTATTTTATCCCTTGATAATCAAGTTAAACTTCTTGAAGTGTCTACTTTGCTAAAATTGTTGAAAATTATTCAGTTGCTTTCCCAAAATCTTGATAAATTCAGAGAACGTACTTAGATTGAAATCTAGGGTGTCTTATTTGTTCGAGATGACCCTTAAAGATTATTTTAGTTATAACTACGCTCATATATCGAGGTAGTTTAAATTTTATTGACTTCGATCGGATCTATTGTTCAGGTCCGATAAGTTTTGCTTCAATATTAAAATTTAATTCGTTGTTCGAATCAAAATAGATACACTCAGAATAGAGAACAGAAGAACAGCTTATCGTCAGAATTTCCTCTAAAATACCTACTCTAGCGTATTTGAAGGTCTTCTTTCTGAATTGAGTCGTTCTTATTATTTCAAGACGATTCCACAGGATTTATTCTAATCAACGAACCTTTCTTGTTCAAGGTTGTTATTTTTGTCTGGAATTGACATATTGTTCGTGTCAATGTAATAAATTAGTTTCTTTTGAAAATATTACGACGACCTATTGTTCAGGTCGGTCTCATACGAAGTTTAGATTGGTGATTGGCCAAAAGCGAATAGGAATCCAAATCAATCAATTTTTTTTTCTTCGGAGGAATAATCTTATAATCCACTGGTCAACATGGGAGATGGCCCATGGGTTTTCTTTCAAATCAACACGAGGAATAAACTCGTGGTATCGAAAGAGAAATATTTTAGGTTGACTTTTCAACCAACTTTTTGCTAGCACAATGATATATTGGTACTTGAGACACATCGGTTGATCACGCTGTGGGGTATCGCGAATGCGAATAATTATTTTGGCACTAATGTTGCCAGGGTTGAAAACGATAACCCATTTTATGCTAGCAAAGAGAAAATTTGGTGGTACCACATCATAGCCCTGATCAGGTTATGTGGGGTATCACAGGAGGACGGTACCTTGAGACATGGTAGTTGATCGCACCATGGGGGATACTGAGCGGTTGAAGACCAGTAATCTTTTCTTAAATTCTAAGCTGTCAAATAAGTTGATGATTTTCTTGAAATTCTTGAAGTTGTTGAGAAGTTCGTTTCTGATGATCTTGTGGTTGAGATAATTTGAATTCCTTAAGTTACCAAAGATTTTGAAAGAAGTTTTCTATATTCTCACAAATTTGAGAAGTTGCCTATACGGCTTTCATGATTGAAAATTTTATGAGTCTCTTTTCCATTCTAGCATTATCTTTCATTATCGTCGAGTAAAAAAAAATGTATAAGATTTGGGATAGTGAACTTGCCAAACATTTTATGTGCTCACCCTTGGTTATTATTTTAATGTCCCCAACAGTGAAATGTGAGAACGATGAGTCTTTCGAATAGAGATAAGAAGAATGTTGTGCTTGTTTTGGCTGTGATTGTATAATAAAGCCTTACGTGAACGGATGCGTGATGACTAAGAAAGTTTAGAGGAATTAAAGAAAATACTATTATGAGTCGAGATGACGTGCTCACTTGAAATGTTTAGGCTGAATTGGACAGATCTTTTCGCGGTGGAAGATGTCTATTGTGGAATCTTTAGGGATTATTATGAGTTGACGTTGATGTAGGGTATTGATAACTTAGGTCATGCAGAAGAAGAGTTTAGATCGGATGACGAGTGTTGTGATGTTATTAGGTATCCCGACATATCGCGCGTGTAGGAGTTCGATTCATCCGAAGATTTGGCTATGGACGAACCAGCTGATTTGGAGCTGCATGAGCTAATTGGCCAACCGGAGCTACTAGTTAGTAAGAAGCCACCTAGATATCCGCATGTACCTTCTAGAAGTTCCTTCTGCGATTTTACCTATTTAACGAGCATTATAGAGAGTACGAAAAGGCTGCAAACAAGATGCGAAATATAATTACTGGCACGTGTTGAGAGTAAGATCGTCTAAGGAGATTTAACCTTCATTTCGTTCTTCTTTGTTTTGCTAGCACCATATTTTATTTGACGATCAATTATACTTCAATTGAAGATGAGCGTTGCATATACGATTCGTTTTGTTATAAACCCTTATGATTCCTAAAGTTATCAGTGATTGAAAGAAGTAAAGACAGACATGTTAACCTACGAACTAGTGGAAATACATCCTGATTTGACATACGAAGAACAACCAGTACAGATCCTAGATCACAAAGTGCAAGAGTTAAGAACTAAGAAATTAAATTTGGTAAAGGTACTTTGGAGAAACCACCAAGTTGAGGAAGCCACGTGGGAATTAGAAAGCGAAATGCGGAATAAATATCCTGAATTGTTTAGTGCGTAATTTTGATTCCGAGGACGGAATCCTATAAGGGGGGAAGACTGTAATAACCGCGAATTTTGATTTATTTTCCTACTCGATATTCAAATTTTAATTAAGAGCGACGCACTAGTATTTTTTTAATTAGCGCGTTTTTGTAAATTTTAATATTTATATATTCATATGGGAGTAAATATTATATTTATTTGGTATTTATTAAAATTAGGAAATTTAGGAAAAATAGGATTTTAATTTTCGGGTCGAATTTTTTTTAGAAAAAACGAAATTAGAATCACATTTTATTTGGCCAGTGGGGGAAAAACGACTGATCGGATTGTTAAGCATGAGGAGTAGACAGAATTTTTCGGTCACAGAAAACGAGTATTCTTTCCGAAACACAACATATTCATTCACAGGGCACGAGCTCTCTTTTACAAAACACAACACTTTTTTTTAAGCACGAAATGTTCCTAACACTTTATTTTTTTTAGTCCCCATGTGCTGTCTCTTTCTAGTCACATAAACAGAAGCAACCGGCCTTATTTTCACGGTTAAAAACATGGGACTGCACTCATCTTTTTCTCTCAAAAAAAAAGAAACAAAACACTCCTCTGCCTCTTTCATTCGACCATATTTAGATACACACAAAAACAGAGTACTCTCTCTTGTCTCTCCATCTCTTTCTCATAAACTCTTTCCCGAACCCCCTTCGAGCTGTGCGTGTGTGTGGGTCGGAGTTGTGTGTGTTTTGGTGGTGGTTGTTATGTTCGCGGTGGGTGTTGTTGAGAGATCGCGACGGAGAGTGGATTGAGAGAAGACGAGGGGGGACTTCGGTGTTGATTCTGAGTATTGATGTTGGGTTGCAGTGGTGTTAGTCGGAGAAACAAGGAGAGATTTTAGAGGTGGGGGTAAAGAGAGAGATTTAGAGAGAAGAAAGGATTGTTTCGGTTGTTTACAAGTTTAGTTTTTTGAGTAAGGAGAGGTGTAGGGAGTTTATAGATAAGGTGTTTGATGAGATGAGGAATTGGGTTTTGAGTTGTGGTGTTGGGAGGGGGACGATAGAAGGGTGGTCGGAGTAACCACCACCGAGTGGTGGTGGCGGTGGTGACTATTATGGTTAGTATTGGAGAAGAGAGGAGTGCAGGGGGAAGGAGTTGTCGGAGAAATGGTGTCGACCGGAGAGGGAGAGTAAGAACGGGAGAGGTTGAGAGAGAGAGAGAAGAGAGGAGAGATGGGTGAGATAGAAGAGGGAGTAGAGAGAGATTTAGGGAAAGACAGAGAGATGGAAATGGAGGGGGTCGAGGGAGAGTGGGATCAAGAGAGAATGAGATTGAGCGAGAGAGAGATTAAGAGAGATAAGAGATAGAGAGAGATTGATGGAGAGATAGGAAGAGGGAGGAGCGGAGAGATTGAACGAAAAGAGGGGAGGCGGAACGAGAGAGATAGGCGAGACAGAGAGAGAGAGAGAGAGAGAGAGGAAAGATGAGTGAGGAGATTAATGGATGCTGCAAGAAGGGACCTGGTTATGCAACCCCACTTGATGCCATGTCTGGTCCTAAGGAGTCTCTCATCTATGTTACTTGCATTTATATTGGAACAGGAACCTAGAGCTAGAAGTTGTAAAAACGGAATCAGACCAGATTAAGCGTTTTGGCAGTGAACACTAAACACTGTTTTTAACTTTAGTAAACTTTGTTTCTACTGAACTATTTCATAGTTACTCACACACGAAAACAAATTGACCATCTGTTTAATATTTGAAGAATTGAATTGATTAATAGAGTAAATACAGAAACTAAACATTCAACTGAACACAAATCTACTAGATCACAACTCCCAAAGTTATCAAAGTTAATTTGGTAGCTTCATTAACACCTTAACTTAAGATGATTTGTTAGTAAGTAAGAGAATGAGAGGAGCTGCTGGTGGTGGTGTCTCACCTAGAAGTAATCCTGAACCTAGATACAGGCTCTCTTCTGCTAATTCAGAAGATACAACCAAGAGAAGATCTTTCAGGAGTAGAGTTTTTAAAGATGCAGAAAAACCTTTCTCCAGTTTTAATCAGGAGCGCCATTCAAACTGCAAGTTTTGTAGGTCAACTCAGTACAGACAAATTTGCCGCTGATCAACGTTATATATCTCAATTGGATGTCAATTGGGACCAAGTCTCCGAAGTAATTGAGAAACTAGCTGATAGGCATGAGTACCTGGGGATTGGTTTGTTAAATTTTAATGACAGTGATATTGAGCAATGGAAGCTGCTTATACCAGATGCGGAACATCTTGTCCTGCACCTTGATTTTGTCTCCAACAATGTAACATGGGAATCCCTATATCCTGAATGGATAGATGAGGAAGAAGAGTTTGAGGTGCCCATCTGCCCTACACTGCCCGAGATTCGTTCTCCTGGTAAACCGCGAATTGATCTCATTTCTGTGAAGCTTCCCTGCAATAAACGAAGCGAATGGTCACGAGATGTGGCTCGTTTGCATTTACAAATTGCAGCAGCAAGGCTTGCCGCCACATCAAAAGGGTATCATTCAGTGCATGTGCTTCTGTTGAGTGATTGTTTTCCAGTTCCAAATCTCTTTACTTGCAAGGAGCTTGTTGTACGTGTATGGAATACATGGTTGTACAAACCTAATCTTAATACATTGAGACAAAAGGTTCATCTTCCAGTTGGCTCATGTGAACTTGCAGTTCCTCTTAAGAGTAAAGGATTGTCGGTGAATATTAGTGATGGTTAAATGAGGAAGGATGAAGATGGATGAAGTTTTGGTTGTGGTTGTTGGATTCACTGTGAGGCATTTTCCAACGGGAAAACATATATGTTCAGAAGGGACGTCTTCGATTATCTTCTTCCAACAGAGAAATTGGTGAGTATGGTTAATACGTTTGAGTTGAGTTTATAAGCGTTTATAAAAAATATTAGAATTGTCGTCTAGAGACTAAAGTATTGTCTTATGTTTGATATTGGAATTGACGCGCGAGCTCGATATCGGCGAATTAGACTTATGGCAACCGAAAGAGCGTTGAACCTAATGATCAAATTAGAAGACTGTGATGCCGTAAGACAGAAGATGAAAGCAGTATTACTGTGACGTTTCATGATAGCTGAGAATTCGAGGCAAGTGTTCTCCCTTCACTTCTTATTCAAGTGAGATTATTTTAAATATGCTAATTATGGTATTATTCCATTTATTGTCGATCTTGTCGACATTTATTGTTATTCTTGTTTATTCAATTTATACCCCCATTTACTGTATCGAACTTGTCGATAACCTTTGAGACTATCATTCCTTAATGATGCTTCCTTGTTAGGGTACAGCTAAACCAATTGTTTAGGTAGTCGGGATCCCACTAGTAGAGCACTGAACCTATCATGTCTGATTACCCATCTCATACTTTATTTTAATCCATTCTGTGTTGTTAGATTTTTGATTCAAAATACTTCTCTTGTGATTTGAGTTTTTGATAGATGATATATGTTTTCATTAACAATGATTTATTATGATTCCTATTTTACTACACACTTGCTGAGCATTTCTTCCGCTCATACTTATTTGTTTCGAAACCCTAACTTTTCAGTAAGGTAGTTTGGCGAGACATATTCGCACAGTTCAAAGAGAGAAGAAGCAGACGCTATCTTGAAGATGACTTGACGCGGGATGTCCTGATCCAGTGTAAGGTCTATTTTATTTAGTTTAACTCTGGTAGTTATTATTATGTATTAGATTAGTTACCCTGGTATACTTCTTATCGAAGTCATACTAGTGATTTAAGTTTTGATCTAAGAGAATGTGGTAAAGAAGAAAGTTGCTATTTTATGGAATTTGGATTCTTGTTTCTAGCACTATAACCTAAAAGATCTTGGATTGTTTGGGTCACAGAGATTATATTTCAATTTTTGACAATTACACGGAATAATGTTTTATTAAAGTGGTGATGTTATTTTGAGGATTCTCAGGTAACGACCAAATCTCCTGACCCGGATTTGGGTGCGTTACAATTTTTGTCAAAAAGATTCTCTAAACTTAGATTCAAGAAGAATCCAGCAGGAGGCAAGCAATTCAGAAAAGGTTATCAACCATCCAAGGACATGGTTGAAAGGTCAAAGTTCAAATGCTTTAACTGTGGAATTGCTGGCCACTTTTCCAATGAATTCAGAAAGCCTAAAGCTGAGAATGAGAAGAAACAGTTTGGAGCTGTTGATTATAAAAGAAAATATTTTGATCTTCTCAAGCAAAAGGAGAAAGCATTTGTGTCAAGAGACAATGATTGGGCTGCTGGAGAAGATTCAGATGCAGAAGAAGAGTTTGTCAACCTTGCCCTCATGGCTAATGAAAATGATGAGAAAGCTAGTTCAGCAAGCAACCAGGTATTCTCTACAGACTTAACTGATCTTTCTAAAGCTGAATGTGCTAGTACAATTGATGAAATGTCTGTTGAACTGTACAATATGCATGTTTCCTTGAAATCACTTACCAAAGAAAATTAGAGGATTAAGATTATAATGAGAAGTTAAGTGATAGGAATGCTTTAATAGAAACTCAGTTAATTGAATTTGAAACCATGAGAAGAGATTGCCAGGACGCTAAAGATGGATTAATTGAAGCTCTTAAGAGAGAAAAATCTTTGAGAGAACAGTTAAAGAAAGAACATGATCTAATTGCTAAGTGGAAAAGATCTAGGGTCATTAACGAAGAAATCTGTAATGTCCAAGGGATTAACTCATTTAGCAAATTAGAAGAAGCGAAGTTAGGAGTTGATGGTGAGACTGCTTCAGATAGCGTATCAACGGATAATGAGGAGGATTATCCGTTGAACATTGAGCGATCGATGGATACTGATCAAAATTATCCATCGAAAGCCAAAGCTGTCAGCAAAGCAACCTTAGTGAAATTGAACAATCAATATGATCCCGTCAACAAAAACTTTGTAATAGGAGAATGTAGCAAGACAAAATCAGTTGATAAAGCAAACATAGGTCACTTGTCCAACAAGCAATTGAAAGACAAGTTAGAGAAAGTAGAGTCAAAGGCTAAGGGTAGAAGAAAGAACAGAAATGTCAAGGTAGGGATTAATAAGCACAACAATTACACACCTGATAGGTATGATCCTAGGAAAGAATGTGTTAATTGTGGTAGTGTCAATCATCTATCTGCCAACTGTAAAAAGTTGAAAAATGCTTCTTTGCCCAATATGCCTATGCCTATGCTTATTCCTACTATGAATGTGATGCCTAATATGTATGCCCAACCTGCTCATGCATCTAGTCAATATGCTAACATGTCATTCATGCAAAATCCATATTATCATGCTTTTAATGTCCCTCAGATGCCATGGATGATGAATAACATGCATGCACAGACTATGCTTAATTCTGATATTTACAATGCATATGAGCAAATCTCTAACCTTGGATTTCAAAGGCCTATACCTAGAGTTAATATTGATCTTTCTCAATCTGGACCCTTGGGTGGAAAGGATTTGAAAGGCAAGAAAAAGGCTAACAAGGCAGGACCCAAGGAAACTTAGGTACCAATATTAACTTGATTTGGTTTTGATGTGTGCAGGGAAACAGAAAGAGACTCTGGTATCTGGATAGTGGCTGTTCAAGGCACATGACTGGAGACTCTACCCTGCTCACTAAGTTCGAGGAGAAAGCTGGCCCTAGAATTACCTTTGGAGACAACAGCAAAGGATATACTAGAGGATATGGCTTGATTTCACATGTAAATGTTGTCATTGAGGATGTAGCACTAGTTGATGGTCTTAAGCACAACTTGCTTAGTATCAGCCAACTATGTAATAAAGGTCAAAATGTGTAGTTCACTTCTGAAGCTTGTGTCGTTTTCAAGAAAAATGACAACAAGGTAGTGATGACAGGCAACAGAAAAGGAAATGTGTACACAACTGCCTTCAATTCAACAAGTGCAAATACTGATACATGTCTTTTCAGCAAGGCAAGTGTAGATGAAGGATGGCTATGGCACAAGAAACTGTCTCATTTAAATTTCAAAGCAATGAATGAGTTGGTCAAGAAGGATTTGGTTAGAGGTATTCCAAAGATGGATTTTTCCAAGGATGGATTGTGTGATGCATGCCAAAAAGGGAAGCAAAAGAAGGCCTCTTTCAAATTTAAGTCTATGTCATCAATTGATCATCCCTTAGAGCTACTGCACATGGATATCTTTGGACCAGTCAATGTATTGTCAATCTCTAACAAGAGATACTACCTAGTGATTGTTGATGACTTCTCTAAATATACGTGGACATTCTTTCTGCACTTCAAAGATGAGGCAGGAGAAATCATTATCAATCACATCAGGACAATCAAGAACAATCCCTCTTTCAAAGTTAGAAGGATGAGAAGTGACAATGGAACTGAGTTCAAGAATTCTGTGATGAGGGAGTTTTGTGAAGACCAAGGAATTATTCAAGAATACTCTGCACCAAGGACTCCTCAACAAAATGGTGTAGTAGAAAGGAAAATAGAACTCTCATTGAAGCTGCAAGGGCAATGCTTGAAGAATCAAGGTTACCAACATATTTCTGGGCTGAAGCTGTGAATACTGCATGCTATACTCAGAATATTTCTTTGATCAATCAAGCAAGAGGCATGACTCCCTACCAACTATTCGAAGAAAAGAAGCCAACAATTAACTTCCTGCATGTCTTTGGTTGTAAATGTTTTGTCTTGAGAAATCAAGGTGAGAACATAGGAAAATTTGACACAAAGGCAGATGAAGCTATTTTTGTTGGATATTCAGCAGGGAAATCCTACAGAATCTATAACCTAAGACTTAAAATTGTTATGGAATCCGTACATGTTGTCTTTGATGATAAGAAAATCCAAGGGTTGGTAGATGAAGGTTTCCATGAAGAACTCTCATTTGAAAATGAGATAAGTGGTGAAGGCAGTGAAGATGATGAAGAAGCAGTGTCGATTGGTGTAAGATTGCAGCATGCTCAAGGTGAAGAGCGTGGGACATCATTTATTGATGCTGATAAAACCCCATCTGTTGGAAATCATTTTGAGATACCCATTGAGAGCCAAAGAGAATTATCCATCGATCACTCTGTTAGAACTCCAACTTCGAGAGCCACACACTAAGGGGGAGTATCTCAGAGTTGTCACTCAATAACCAATCAGAATGATCAACATAGGGAGAATGAAGCTACATCATCTAGAATGAACCTACCACCACAAAGAAAATGGACCAAAGATCACCCATTTGAACTCATTATTGGAGATTCAAATGCAAGAGTCCAAACTAGAAGGGCAACTCAAGAAGAATGCTTATATAGCATTTTTCTGTCTAAAGAAGAACCTAAGAAAGTTGAGGATGCCCTCCTAGATCCAGAATGGGTTGTAGCCATGCAAGAAGAGCTAAAACAGTTTGAAAGAAATGAAGTGTGGAAGCTTTTACCCAAGCCAAAAGGCAAATCAGTGATTGACACTAAATGGGTATTCAAGAACAAGATGGATGAAAATGGCATAGCAACAAGGAATAAAGCTAGATCGGTTGCAAAAGGCTACTGTCAAGAAGAAGGAATTGATTTTGATAAAACCTTTGCACCTGTAGCAAGGTTGGAAGCAATCAAAATCTTTCTGGCCTATGTAGCTCATGCAAATTTCAAAGTCTATCAAATGGATGTCAAGAGTGCATTTTTAAATTGCATTCTGGAAGAGGAGGTATATGTGAGTCAACCTTCTGGTTTTGAAGATCCAGGTTTTCCAGATTATGTCTATTTTCTTCTCAAAGCACTCTATGGCCTGAAGCAAGCACCAAGAGCCTGGTATGACACTCTGTCACAGTTTCTAATAGAGAATCACTTCACTCGAGGTACTGTTGATAAGTCTCTCTTTTATAGAAATGTCAATGGCTCTATGATACTTGTTCAAATTTATGTAGATGATATAATATTTGGTTCTACTGATGAGAAGCTTTGCAAAAGGTTTGCCAAACTTATGCAAAGTAAATATGACATGAGCATGATGGGTTAACTAACTTACTTTCTTGGCCTACAAGTAAAGCAAGTTAGTGATGGTATTTTTCTGAGCCAATCTAAGTATGTTTATGAGCTTTAGAAAAGATTTAACTTATTAGATTGTGCTTCTGCAAAAACACCCATGGCCACTGCCACTAAACTTGAGTTGAATGCTAAGGAGAAGAAAGTGGACATTTCAAGTTATAGAGGCATGGTTGGCTCACTTTTGTATTTAACAGCAAGTAGACCTGATATTATGTTTTGTACCTGTTTATGTGCTAGATTCCAAGTTGATCCTAGGGAATCTCATTTAGTATCTATTAAGAGGATTTCCAGGTATCTCAAGGGAACACCATACCTTGGCATTTGGTACCCTAGAGATTCTGGTTTTGATCTAATTGGCTATTCAGACGCAGATTATGCAAGTTGCAAAATTGATAGGAAAAGTACTATAGGCACCTGTCAATTCTTGGGGAATAAGCTGGTATCATGGTTTAGTAAGAAGCAGAATTCAGTTTCCACTTCTACTGCAGAAGCTGAGTACATTGCTGTTGGAAGTTGTTGTGCACAGATTTTATGGATGAAAAATCAACTACTTGACTATGGTCTAAGGATTGAAAAGATTCCAATCTTTTGTGACAACACTAGTGCCATTGCAATATCTGAGAATCCAGTGCAACACTCCAGGACCAAGCACATAGACATAAGATATCATTTCATCAGAGAACATGTGATGGAAGGAACTGTGGAACTTCATTTTGTTCCAAGTGAAAAATAACTCACAGATACCTTTACCAAGCCACTTGATGAATCAACATTCACAAGGTTGGTAAGTGAGCTAGGTATGCTAAATTTCTCCTAATCTATTTTAAGTTATCTGTATGTTGTTGAGTAGCCAGAAATATGCTGAATTATCTTTCTTAAGAAAAGGCACAAAATTCTGTCTAAGTTAGAATTTGCCTGTCAACGGATATATATTTCTAATCCGTTGATGTTCAAATATTTCTGGGTTTTATTTTTATTTTTATTTACCTCGGTGGATAATAAGTTTCTTTTTCGATGTATTAATTCAATAATACATATCAACGGGAAACTCGCATCTCGAGAATTTACTCTTTTATCCACTGGGTAATTTTTTTTTGTGGTCATGAATGTGCTGTCAAATCTTATTTACCAATTCATGAACAAATACTTTTCTTGGTTTTTGTGCTTACATGCTTATGTGCTATATGTGCTAATTGATTTCTTAGGAATTGTCCTATTATTCTTGCGTATTTCTATTAACCTGTTTTAATAGGATAAATAGGATTAGTCTAGGCACTTTCTAGGGAATCTAAGAGAGAGATTACTTGTCTAGTCTAGGCTTGCATGCAATTTTAGCTGGTATCTATATGTGTCTTCGTCGTTTCATATTCCAAACACCATCTATTTATTCAGTAGCCAGTTACAACCTTTCACATTCGATCAACTCTTCCCTGCAAACTCTCTCTCTCTCTTCCAAGATATCAAAACCCCCTTTCGAGTTTTTCAATATTTTCAGCAATAATGGCTCCAATCGTTAAGATGATGTCTGGGAATGGTTATATCTATGAGAAGAACAACTTTGCCACTCTTGTGGACTCGGAGCACTTTCCCGCGGACTATCACAAGATGATGAAGTTCATCAAGAAATGCAAATTATCTTATGCCATGACTGAGACTCCATTATTATATCATGAAGTTGTGGAAGAAGTTTGGTCTACGGCGGTCTTCAATTCGTCTGAAGGTACCATTACTTTTACTTTAAAAGATAATGAGTATATCATTAACTCTGATGTTGTGACTACCTACCTGAAACTGCCTGAGAATAACTGCATCACTCATCCTACTGATAACGATATTGTTACCATGCTTAACACCATAGGTTACAATCTTAGTACTGATAATCTAGGCAAAATTGTTAGAAAAGGCATGCGAAAGGAATGGAGCTTTCTTTGTGATGCTTTCATTAAGGTGTTTTCTGGTAAAACCAGTAATTTTGATGCTGTTACCGATGCCCTGCTTAACATGCTCTATATGCTTCTGAGTGACAAATTCTATAATTTTGGTTCCCTAGTACTAAATGAGATTGGTGCCAAATTAGGAAAGAAAGAGAATAGAGGTAAAAATATCTATTTTGCAAGATTCCTGATGTTATTGGCTAACCATGTCTCTGAGAATAAATTAGTACTCGACCAGCCGTCAAGCAGGATCACTTGTTGGGTTCAAGAGAAAAGGGTTCTTAGTGACCTAATGAATCTCAACTCAGGAGTGGAGTTAATATACTTGTTAATCATCGAGGTAACAATTTCTAACCCTCTTCCTACTACTCCATCTCAAGTTTCTTTGCATTTGAGTGTTGCTATGAAGGCTGAAGCAAGTAACCCACAGTCTTCTACCCAAGCAACCAAACCTAAATCTAAATCCAAATCAAAGAAACCAACCTCAAGTGTTTCTCAAAAGGCACTTGTTGTAAAAACTACCATAACATCTTAGGGGAGTGAACAAGTGGTAGTGAGTGGTGTGGGACAGGGTGAACATCAAAGAAACCCTAAGGATAAGGTTGGAGAGGTGAGTGAGTCCCAGCCTAGCCACATTACAGTCTCACAAAAGTCTGTTAATGTTGAAAAGGAATTAAACACATCCCTAGCAACATCCTCCCAATATGGTGTTATTATTGAAAAGAGTTCCTAACCAGGAACATTGCACAAGAGGGTAAGGGACACCACTAGCCAAAGTTCACCAACCAAAACCTTTGTAAGAAAGAAGAAACCTAAAGTTACTTTGGGTACACAGGGTACACACACAATTCAATCTTCAGTGATTGAACCTTCACAAATTCAGCTTGATGTGGCTCTAGTAAATGTGGAGTCACAACCCCAATCTCTTTCTAGAAGCACACCACATAATCCAAATTCACCATCTCTATCTCTGGATTTCGATATGATTTCCACATCACAAGCAAATTCTCCCTCTTTACTTCTAAGGGAGAAGCCCCTCTCAGAACCTGCTGGTCATCATCTTTAAGATGATTTGTTGGACCAACAACATATTCTTCCTGAAACTGTGGCTGAAACTGTGCCGCCTACTTTAAAATCAATCTGCACAGATTCAACCACAGTCTTTCTATCAACTGCTATCTCTTCTACTCCATCGACGTATATTTCACATCCGTTGACAAGTGTTTGTCCACCGATGGATATGCCTAACAGCAGTTATCCATTGGTAGGTTCAACTATAGCATCAATGGATATTAAACATCCTTTGATCAATGTTCTTCCTACTACTATATCTACTCTAAGATAGTTTACTTCTTCATCTGAGTCTACTGTAACAACAGCAAAAGTAACATTAGTAGTTCAAACACTTCTAGGAATGAGGGAAGGAAGTGTCATTACTGAGAGTGAGAGGTTGCTTTGTGAGCAGGCAAAAGGAGAGGATGTGAGTGAGGGGCTGGCAATTTCTTCCTGCCAGGCAAATGGAGAGCATGAGAGTACCACCTTAGTAGGTGAAGGTGAGGGTGTGAGCCAGGGGGAGCCCCTGATGCAAAAAGAGAGAGAAAACGAGAGAAAAGCAGGTACATGAGACATAAGGGTGGAAGAAGCCATTGCAAATGAGTCAATGGAGGTTGATGATGCCCCTAGAACTAGTCACTATCAGCAGACATCTCAACCAGTCATTGATAGATCTGTTCATAGAGCTGAAACCTTTACTTACCCTGATCCAGACCTTGACTCTTGGGCTAAACAAGGCAATGTGGAGGCTGAACAATAGCTGAAGTTGGTACACATAAATGAATCTATGCAGAGGGCTACAGATGCTCTTACTAAGCTGCCTCCAAATGCTGCAAATGAATTTCAGTATGAGTCTAAATTCGAAGATGAAGGTGAAGATGAATAACCTTCACATCAACTTGGAGATTTACCAGAATGGTTAATGTCAAATACTTATATCTCCAAGGATGCACACCAGGAGCTAGTAGTATAGTATGAGAAGACTGTAACTACTTTACAGGATGCTGAACCAGCTCTGAAGCATGTGCAAGAGAATTTTTTGGCTACTTTCAAATTGCACAAATGTCTTCTCAATCAAAGGGTGGTGGATAAAGATGAATTCAAGGATGCAATCAGAGATGCTCTAGAAACTCAATCAAAGAACTAGGAACTCATCCTTCCTCCCCTTACCATGCAGTAGCTTAGATCCAAGCTGAAGAAAGATGCAGAGACAGACAAGAAGATTGATGCTCTGTCTGCACAAGTTTTCAAATTGGAGTCTCAAATGAGTACTATGATTGCAGATCAAAAACTCATTCTTGAGGCTCACAATTGACAAATTGCCTTCCTTGAGAGACTGCTGAATCAGCCTACTACTCAAACCCTTGATGCTAACAAAAAGGGGGAGAAGATTAGTGTACGGGATTCAACCAGTAAGTGGGAGTAAATACTATCTACTCCAATTCCAACAGTTTCAGCAATACCATCTAGTGAGGGGGAGTCAGCTTCTCAACCTAAAGATTCTATAGCCACAAGGCTAGATGCCAACCCTCAAATTTCTCAAGTACTAATTCCCTCCATAAGCACATCAATTAGACAAGTACTAATTCCAGATTTTGTGCTTCCTAAATCTCTAGCCAGAGGGGAGCCATCATATGTGTCTGAATTCAAGCCTATGCTCAAAAGTGAGAAGTCATCTGTAAAGAAAAATGGTAAAAACACCATGAGAATTAAATTTCCAAAGCCAAATCCAGATGAATTCAAGCTAATGAGCAAGCATCTTGCTGAATTAAAACAAAAGGCTAAAGTTGATGTGGGACTCAAAGAGAACCTAGCATTTATCTACAGAGATGGAGTGGAAATATGTGTTCCTGCAAGACATCCAAACTTTGTTGTGGCCAAGGCTGAAGAAAGTGCAAGGTTACTCCAGGCTGATCAAATTGTTAGACAACCTGCTGAATACACTGAGAATGAAGCTAGATTGGCTGATGATCTGGTAAGAGAATTGGAAGAAGAGATGAAGCAAGAGGCCGAAAAATAAGAGGCCAAATTCAAGAAAAAGAAAATGAACACAAAGTCTGCGTGTAAGAAAAGGAAAACTGGAGTCAGGACTAATGCTAGGGTCAAGGCTTCTACTAAAAGGAATTTGAGCCCAAAACCAGAAGATCAAATTGAATCAGCACAACCTCAACCTACAACATCTCCAACTCAAGACACACAACAACCCACTCAAACCTCCAATCCCATTGATCTCATAAAGGAAGAACCTTTGGAATTTGACTTTGACATCAATAGCTTGGTATTTTCGAAGATCAGACTCTCATCTAAAAGGAGGAGAACCAGAAATAGGAAAACCTTTAGCTAGATCAAATCAAATTGCTGAGGTTCCACAAGTTGCAAAGGAGGCTGCCAAGAAAGATACTGAACTCTATATTGCTAATATTGAAGAGTATTCAAGTGTTAATCTTTTCTTGGATGATGTGAGTGATGTGAGTGCTGCATATAGGACAATCAGGTTACCAGAAAGATTGATTTTCACCTATAAAGGAGGAAACAGTGTAACCTGGCCCCTACATCAAGTTCTTGAGGAAGGGTTCAACAAATTGGTGAAGATATGGTCCTTAATGAAGAGAACTGGTGGTTACACTCCAGAAGCAAAGGCCATAATCCTCAACAAGATTAATGAGATAAGAGAAAGCTGGACTTCAAAGGAGGGTTTGCCTAAGAAGCTGAATATTCCATATGATCCTGAAAGGAAGGTTCACTTTTATCCTTTCTGGATAATGGAATTCAAAGATAAGCACAATACTAGAAGATTTTTCATATTATAAGATCAATTGGAAAAGGCTAGCAATGAGTACCTGCAATACTTAAAGTCTATGCTGGATCCAAATCATAAAGAAGAAAAGATCATCTATGAATCTCTAGAGAGTATGAGGAGTGCAAGGGGAAGAAAGCAATGATATGCTCAGTCTAGAGGAAAGTATGATTCTTTAACTTGACTCAGTTCATTTTCTACACTTTTGGGAGCTTAGTATAATACATATGTTTTTGCTTAAACTCTATATTCATGCTAAGGTGTTTTGTTATCATCAAGGCTCTTAATTTATGGTTGTTATTCCATCAGTCATAAATTGGGGGAGATTTTTAGGAATTATGTTGTCCTTGATGATAAGCACATTAAAACACCTTGAAAAACATATTTGTATAAGTTAAAGTTTGTAACTTATCAACGGATATCCAATCCATAAATATCCGTTGATGAGGCAGCTTATCGACTGATAAGTCTGTAGCATACTGCTTTAAGTCTCAATGGATAAGTTGTTTGTTACTGTCATAGTTACTAGAATTCCTAAGTCATGTTGACTATTAATGGATATGCAGAATAGGGTAGTTAATTGTATATAAGTTGTGCTATGTAATTATGTATAAGTGAAGTGATGTTTCAACAGATGAAGCTTCTATGTCAACGGATGTGACACTCTAGCAAACAACAATCAACCTATCGATCGATGTCTGCACCAACGTTTTTGAAATCCCGTACAGTTTTTGAAAAAAGAGAAATATTAACTAGAAAAAATATAGAAGGAAATGTGTTTTACCTGAAAAGGAAAATTGATTAGTTATTGAAAAGCAAAAAAAAATGTAACATGTTTTACATGAAAAAGGTATTGATTAGGTATTTATAGTTGTATTTTTTTTACATCTTTCAATATTTTGGCTTTAATATTATAATATCGATAGATATAAGTAAGGCTATTTAGGTTAAAACATACTAATATATTAGTAAGGGTAATTAAGTAAAAAACACGAAGTACCAAAAATAGATATAAAAAAAATTATACATTTTATCTGAAAAAGGTAAGCGATTAGTTATTAGTAATTACAATATTTTATTAAATAGAAAAGGTGACGTTTTTTACTGAAAAAATATTTTATTAAATAGAAAAGGTAACATTTTTTAACTTAAAATGAAATTAGTTTGGTATTATTAATTGTAATATTATTATTAATATTTTTAAATAGAATTGCCCGTATTGTTTCTGAAAATAAGAAAAAGTTTACTTGGAAAAAATATGAAAGAAAATGTGTTTTACCTGAAAAGGGAAATTGATTAGTTATTAAAAAATGAAAAAGGTAATATGTTTTGGCTGAAAAAGGAAATTGATTAGGTATTTATAATTGTATTTTTTTTACATCTTTCAATATTTTGACTTTAATATTATAATATAGATATATATAAGTAAGGGAATATAGGTAAAAATGTATAAGGGTAATTAAGTAAAAATACGAAGTATCAAAAAATAGTTACCAAAACTTTTAATGTTTCAGTATTATAATATTGTATAGCTTATAAATCGTACGATACACGGATTTTTTTTTGATATAGAATAAAATTTTTTTATGTTATAATTATAATCGGCATATTATCATTAATTTTATTATTTTATTATTTATTTTAATAATTAAGATGACCGTGCCGAAAATCGAACCGACAAACTTTTAATGCCCATGCGATGCACGGGTTTCTTTTATTATGTTACAAATTTTATTTAATATTACAATTATGTTTTTATATAATAATTTTTTTAATTTTAATTTATTATAATTTAATATACCTTATAATTACATCTAACACGGTTCTTATTAATTACTAAAAATCTAACGGTAATATGGTGTAATAGTTTTGGGTATAATTAATGATTTGCAAAATTATGTTTTAAATTAAAAGGTAATGTATTTAATTAGAAAAGAAACATTGATGATTGGAAGATATAGTATAACTAATGTTTTCAGGTGTTTATAAACGGTGATATCAATTAAAAGTAAACATAAAAAAGACAATCGACTAATTACCATTAATTATATTATTCTATTATTTATTTTAATAATTAGAATAACCGTACTGAAAACTAAAATTTATTTTAATAATTAGGATAATTGTACCGAAAATCAAATCGGCAAACTTTCAAAGTTTCGACTTTAATATAATAGTATAGATATATAAATATTTTTTAAAACTTTTAATTTTCTAGTAGTCTAATTTAACTTCATAATTATAAGATGTATCATATTTTAATGCTATCACCTCAAACACCATTCAAATTGAAGTTATTATATAGTTTCTCATAGTCTTGTCAATCGTATTTGTTCATCCATAAACTAAAAAAGACTAATCTTATAATGCATTCAAGTAAATTTTTGACGTATAAATGTTACAAATTGAGAGACATATGTTTACTATTCATCTTTTAGGTGAAAAAGGTAATCAATTAGTTATTAGTAATTATAATATTATTTGTTTATTTCATTAATTTGAACGACCATATTTTTGGAAAAAAAAGATTTTAGTTAAAAAAGGTAATAGCTGAAAAAGGTAATTGGTTAGTTATTATTTAGAAGAAAATGAGATATTTTAATTAGAAAATATAGAAAAGATATTACTTTTTAGCTGAAAAAGGTAATCAGTTACTTATTAGTAATTATAATATTATTAGTTTATTTCATTAATTAGAACGACCATATTTTTGGAAAGAAAAGATTTTAGTTACAAAAAGTAATACATGAAAAAGGTAATTGGTTAATTATTATTTAGGAGAAGTGTTGGGAAGAGCTACTTGTAATATTTTGAGAAAAGATTTTGTTTTGTTTTTTATAATTAGTAAAATAATTAAGGGTAATAAAGTAAAATAATTAAATAAGGTAAGTACTGTACCGTACCAAAACTTTTAATGTTTCGTCTTTTATTATATAGTATAGATTACTCATAATTTCTGAAACATTATACATTATTAATACGATATATTTGATAAAACATATCTTTTATGAAGATCGATAGTAGTTTGAACATTTACCTGAATTTAATATATGATCGTAGTAGTTTACGCACACTTAAAAATTCATATGAATTTTTATAAATAATTAAACAAAACGAACTTAGCAAGATAGAATAATACGTATTTTCGAATTTTTTATTACAATTTACGTCAAATTTTGATGATTCAAATTGAATTTTTAGTAATCATGCTTTGATTTTAGTGGTGCAAGTGGTGTACATTCATATATAATCAACATCTTCACTATTAGCCTCCTACCTCTACTATTTTTGACATCTTTTTACACCATCTTTGACAATACACCAACGTTGTCACCAACTCTTCTCTGCTTGTACATTGTACATATACATATATAGACCATCCTCACTCAATCATTCTTTCCTGCAGGGAAAGAATTAGGGGGGGACATGGGGTGGCCATGGTCCCCCCAAAACCTTCCCCAAGAGCTTATCTTACTTTATTTTTATGTACTAAAATTGATAAGATAGTGTGTTTTGGTCCCCCCATAATCTAAAATATCTTGATGGTCCCCCCAAATATATTCATAAATCTTATATATTCTTAAATTTCATACACATAAATTCATAATATTGTTCTTGAAAATCTAGAATGTGACATGTATTTTCGTCTTTAAAAAATTTATTTTAAGCTTCGCCCCTCCAAAAAAAATTTCTGGTTCCGTCCCTGCTTTCGTGTCACCAAATCGATCACCACACTAAAAATAACTTACGAACACATTTGTCACTGAATTATAACCACCTCATACCTTCGCTAGCTCATTCATATCATTTTTCGTCCTCTCACAATAGATCCGAGTTTATAAAATCCAACCGTTGTCATTTTCACCCACGCTACTACTGTCACCGCCATTACCAAAATTTCAAAACACTATCAAAATTTTAAATTTTGAAAATTCTGCCTAGTTGCGTGCAAAATTTTTAGTAATTTGGGTTCAAATTTTGGTGATTCAAGTTAAATGTTTAGTAATTCTGCTTTCATTTTGGTGGTGCAGGTGGTGGTGTTGATGTGATTACAATAAAATTTTTAATGATTTTTCTCGTGATTCTGGCGGTGGTGGATGGTAGTGGAGATGTGGTGGTGGTATGGCAGTGATGTTGGCGATGCTTTAGTGGTGATAATGACAAAAATGTATCCATAAAAAATGAACTACAAAATTATTACACGACTTATATATCGTTATTTCTTACAAATGATTGATAATATGAAATACATGATTTATTATTTTAGTTATCTATTATGTTTGATTTTATATATAATTCTTCCTTAAAGCTGCATAAGTAACCCAATAATTATATAAATGTGTCTATATATAACAAAATGTAGTTTTATTTTAATAATTCACTTTTATTAACCTAAAGTTTTGTATTACCTTAAATACAATCTAATTAGTTATTTTAGAATCTATTTTTTTATCCAATATTTACGTCCTTATATTAAAGTAATCTATTATTATAACTTGTGTATTATTTACCATATAGTATTCTTTTTTTAAATATCCATCTTTCATTAAGATAATTATATATCTTAGTCTTATAATTTTTTGTTTTGCATATATAATCTAATTTATAATGTCGTGTTCTAACCAAACTACTCTCTGTTTTGTTTAATTGAAAATCAAGACAATGTTTATATCTCACATATAAATTATTTAATTGATCACAAAATCATGTTTTCAATTAGTACTAACTTATAACTCGTGCAAATATGGGCTACTTTTATTGCTTACATGCATATGCACAAGTAGTGACATCCTCACTCTGATAAAAAGAATGATAACAAAATATGCCTCTAATCTTGAATTGCGAGTGCAAAATTCATGATGCTTATTATACAAGAAAATAAATAAAAGATTATGAGAAAATTTAACAAACACTTTGTCGATGAATGTGTGTCACATGATTTGTATCAGAAGCATTCATAATATATATATATATATATATATATATATATATATAGGCTTTTGCTCAAATACAAACCACTCTTAAAATGAGAACTACAAACCAACACAAAATATATTATATTTCATATATTCTAAGAGCCCCGCCAAGGGCACCTTTACAAAAAATGTCATAAATTAGCTCACCAATATTCAGCAAAAAAAAAAATCACTGTTCATGCTGACATCACTGCCACGTCAGTACAGTGAACAGTGATTTTTTTTATAACTAAATGGAGGGTAGATTATTATACATTTTTTGTATTGGGGTATCCCTAGTTTGGTCATTAAATTATCTTGAATGTTGAATTGGAATATGGTTTTTAGGTTTGTATTGGAGTAGCCCTATATATATATATATATATATATATATATATATATGATACCGTATAAAATATCGAATGAAAAATCAGAACAAACAAATAAAAAATAGACTTGAAAATGACACTCTTAGAATTGAAATTAAAACACATGAAAACCTGGAGCGGTTAGTTTAAGACCGCATAAGGATTGCAGTGGTTTTGCCATTCAAAAACACTAAATATAACTGGAATAGAATTTGTACATCAAACTAGGAATCTTTGTGGCAATTTTTTTTTCTCTGACAATTTTGGATGATTATACCAGTATGTTTCAAGTTTGTCTGTTCTCCCTTATGCAATAATTATAATTTTCTGACATAGAACTGGCATTATGACAATGATCAAACTGTTTAGAATAATGTGATTGCTCCATCGTCAAATATAAAATCAATGGTGCCTGAGATGACACGGTTGCGGTAAAATTGGCGATGGGTTTGTGTATATAAGTTGCCTTGATATCCATCAACTCAGCAGTTGTAAAATGAAGATATTCTGATTGGACTCTTAGAGCCATTGCCTGATGTCCATCAAGACCTACTGTGTTCTGGAATTTCATTCCCTTGGCCAAGAATCTGGTTCCAACAGTAGCTACAATTGTCATGTAGTTAGTATATTTGATTTTCCTTATAATGATTACGGGTTCATATAGGAAAAAAATAAGTGAACTTGCCAAAAGATGCATTTTGCATGGTTGAAACTCCTTTGGCATTGCATTTACTACCAGTGACCATTGTCTTGTTAAGTCCATCTCCATACATAAACACATTTACTTGATTGTTGGTAACAGTTATGCACTCATCATAAAAACCTTCTTTTACATTAATGGTATACCTCTTTTTATACCCTTCGAATATGCAGCAAAAGCAACACTAATAGTTTTGTATCGTCCACTTTCATCTTGTGCTACAACATCATTTGGTGTCACCCCCACATTGTTATTGGCTAACAGCTTTTATCTACAGACGAAAGATACCTGGGACAACCATAATTATTATCACAAGCTACATTAAGAAGGCGTTTATGACTTGAAATCACGTTTAAACGAATGTTGAATGACTTAAATATACCAGACATTGTCGAAACAATAGCTAATGCATTAGTTGTTAGCTGTGTTGCATTTGAAAGTCCATTTGACATTGTGGCATTTAGATCATGATGATTAGCACATCCATCAATGCAACTTTGCTGATTATAAATCACTTATTCAACAGAAAGAATAACAAAACTACCAGCCACCAGCCAACGTACTCATTTAAAAATCAAATTAAGTAATTTGCTATTTATAGGCCACTCTTAGCTTAGGCAGCCATATCAAGTATTTTTATATCAGGTGTTTATAGATTTGTCTATCAAAAATGATATAAGCTAAGAATCTTTTGCAGTTATACATATTCTTTTTAAGGTATAAAACTAAACTTAAAAAAATATGAAGAAACAACTTATGCAAATATAGAATTCAATCCTTATAAATCATACTTGATACATCTCTCCTTTCCAATTTGTATACCTGAATTAACAATTATAAATATGCACTTTATTATAAATAAATTTAAAATACATGTACAGGGGTATATCTTAAAATAAGATTCTTATACATCAATCATCAATCATCAATATATATATATAAAGGAGGATAACGGGAGTTTAGGTGGCGCTCTAATATCGTCTCAATCGATTTTTTTAATTTTCTAGAATTTTAAACACTAATAAATATAAAAATATCAATTAGCATATTAGAAGTAGAATAGGTGTTCGAATTTATAAAGGTGAAGAGTTCGAATTTATAGAGAAGACATATGATTAGAAGTTTTATTGAAGTATAATAAGTATTTATAAGGCATACGATTAAAAATTCAATTGGATGTAGAATAGGAGTTCGAATTTATAGAGAATAAGAGTTCAAATTTATAGAAAAGATATATAAATAAAAGTTCTACTAGAACTAATAGGTGTTCTAATTTATAAAGGACAAGAGTTCGAATTTATAGGAAAGACATATGTTTAGAAGTTCTATTGGAAGTATAATAAGTATTTATAAGGTATACGATTAAAAGTTCTATTGGAAGTAGAATAAGAGTTCGAATTTATAGAGAATAAGAGTTCGAATTTATAGAAAAAATATATAAATAAAAGTTCTACTAGAACTAGAATAGGTGTTTGAATATATAGAGCAGACATATAATTAAATATTTTATAGAAATTACGATCTTCTTAAAATATATTTTTTATATAAGTTAATTATATTTATATTAGGAAAATTTATTCATAAATCCAATACTATTGTCATGAAAAAAGTCACCGTATTTAAAAAGAAAAGAATTGATGTGTTAACATAATAAAAGAACAATGAGTAAAAGAACAATCTCATGCAGCAATCCTAAATAAATACAGGAGTATCTATAAAATAAAGAGAAAATAAAATATGTTTTCATTTTCTAAAACTCCAAAAATTTTAGAAAATCTAGAGAAAGTATAAATTGGAATTCACTCTATTTTTTAGGTTTTGATTTCAAGGAAAAAAATTGTTGTGTAAGATAAGTATCATCAATAATATGTAATGAAGTTAGAATTTAGATCCCAAACGAGAGCAGCTCGAAACGTGATTAACGGGAAGACGACTCACTATAAAAAATTGTACTAGCTATTAAAATATCATATGATGTTATAAATTATATTTTATTTTTAGGATTTCATTTTTATGGATAAACATTATCATACAAGTAATATGTGTAAAAGTTAGGTTTTTGGTCTTAACGAGAGAGCGAATCAATAGTAATAACTGTGTTTAATGTAATAACCACGAATTTTCGAAATAGATTTTTATTTTTAGCCGAATTTTTGAGTCTCGTTTTAATTAGTCAGCGGGAGAAAAACGAAATCTTTTTATTAAAATTATATTAAATATTTGCATCATTATAATTGTCCCCCATTTTTATTCTTTTAATTTAATAATTACCCACCTATTAAATAAAAATTTTTTATGATGATTACACCACTAAATGTTGCAATGATTTTTTTTTTTCCATGATTTAGTCTTTTTATTTATTTTATTGCAACCATTACCAGCAACATGATTACATTAGAGGTAGTATAATTCTATAAGAACCCGGACTTAGTTTCATACCAAAACAGAAAAACAAAACACAAATACACAACACAGCCTTGGTCTCTTTATTTTTTTAACCAAGATTTCTGTTCAAATCATACATACACACGAACCATATAAAACACAGTCCTGCATCTTTGAATCAAAAACCAAAACACACGGCTTTATTACTCAATAACCGAACAACCCAGTACACTCTTGTCTCTTCTTCTTACCCAAAACCTGTCCAATATTTATATATAAACACAAACCGTATAACACCCAGGTAATTGCTTTATTTTTTTTTTCTTTCATTACTTGTTTGCCGATTTCTGGTACTCGGCTGTTATGTGATCTGCTTTGGTCGATTACTAGCATTCCTTGTGTTTTTTTTCGAATGGCTCTAGTAATTGGAGTTGTGTTGTAATTTGTGAATTTGTGTTATTAATGGTGAGAGAGACGGGGAGAACGAGAGAGATTGTGTTGTTGAATTGAGAGTGAGACGAGAGCTCGAGGGAGAGGGAGAGGGGATTGAGGATGATGAGTGGTGTGTGTGGCATGGAGATGGGTTCGACCGAGAGAGAAATCGACGGTGAGAGTGAGAGATGGTTGTGTTGAATTGAGAGTAATTGTTGTGGTCCGTTGGTGGGTGTGGTTTCGCCGAGGAGAAATAAGGGGTGGTGGAGAACGGTGGATGGTGTATGCGAGAAGAGAGAGAGGCGCGATTGGCGAGAGGGAGAAGAGAGATACGGGAGAGGTTGAGGGAGAGAGATAGAGAAAAGAGAGAGAGAGAGAGAGAGAGAGAGAGAGAGAGAGAGGGAGAGAGAGAGAGACGGAGAGAGGTTGAGAGAGGAGAGATTTGGAGAGTTTTGAGTGCAAACGAGAGAAGGTGCAGGGAAGGGGAAATGAAACAGGTGGGGCCCACACGGTGGGACCCACATCGATGTGAAATTGCTGTTAAAATGTAATATTAACGTATTTTTGGTTCGTTATATTATAATAATCGGGATTTAATTGTTTCGTTAAAAATGGATTATTAATTAATTTGGTTTGTAATTAATAATTTATTTAAAATGGTTTAGTTAATTAATTAAATAAGATTTTAGATGTAATTTAGAATTTATTACTTTATTAATTAAATAAGTATTATTAGGTGATTTTGAAAATAATTTAGAGATTTAATATAATTGTGATTTTGGACACAATTTTAGAGATTTATTAATTTACAATAAAAAGGTTATATTTGTGAATAAATAGAATAAAATGTGTTTTATTTTTGGAAAGATTTTTTTAATATTTTCCGGTTTATTTTAATTAACCGGATCGAGTCAGATTTAATTTAGAGATTTAAAATTTGTTTTAAAGAGTTTAGTAAATTAGAATTTTGTGAGATTTCTTAAAAAATTAGAATTCTTTGATAATTAGTTTAAAAATGAGAATAATACATATGGATTTAAATTGAATAAAAACGGATGTTTGAATTTTTTATTTTGAGTAAGAATTTTGATTTCCAGATATTAAAAATAGGATATATTCCCCAGATTTAATTCCTGTGTTCGAATAAATATTTATTTATTTATTCCGGAGATTTTATGAGATATTATATTATTATTAATTAGATTATCGGATCGGAAGTATTTTATTCTGAAGAATCGCTTACGTATTTCTGGTTGCTATTTTTAGAAAATAATTCTCGAGACGTAGATCGACGCCAAGTTCACGGGTAGAGTATATATTTTAGCTTCATTCATTCGTACTTCGAGATCGAGGCAAGTTCATTCCTACCCTAACTTTTGGAAACTGTGGATTTCTGTTCGTGTTATTTAATTTCTTAATTATTTTTGAGATATTATATATTGAGATTATCTGTTGCTCTATTTGATGCAATAATTTCTTTTGAGAATTATTTCTTGTTAAATATTATTATATTGTCAAGTTAGTTTATTTGAGAATTATAATCCTTATAAGCGTAGAAACAATTTAATTGATATCGGGTCGGTCTCATTAATTCGAGACGGCTATTATTTTATTCAGTGAAACTAATCTCATTCGTCCGAGATAGTTAAATTTATTCTTTTCGATCGAATTTATTGTACAAATTCAATCGTTATTTATTGATTATCTTTCAGTTAGTTCCTCGTTTGAACTAACCGATAGGAGTTTAAAATTATAATTATTAGAGATTTTTCTTCGTCGATCAAGTGAAAAATATTCTATTTAAACGTTCATCAATGTTGAGTATTATAAATATCAAGAAGTACTAATTGTTCAGTACGACTCCCAATTACTTTAATCTTAGGACTATTCTCATAGGTTCGAGATAGTCGATTTTATTGTCAAGGTTTGGCATTTTGTTCATGTCAACCGATAAATTATTATTGAGGATTTACATCAGTCCATTGTTCGGATTGGTGGTGAAATTGAGTCATACTGGCAGTCCGCCAGATTTGTAAATATTTTCTGAAAGAGTTATCTCAAGTTATCTGTACCCCAAATATTCGGGAATTCTGTATTCTACTGGTCAATTTTGGGCAAGAGGCCCATTATAGAGAAAGAGAGACTCGTGTACCGTTTTACGGACCCGAGAATATTTAGGCATTCGTTGCCTTGGTTGAATTGATAACCATTATGATGCTAGCATTCATACATATATATTATAGTTGATATCGTATTGTAGCCGTGATCGGGCGAAGTGCGGTGTCATCGGAGGCCGGTATTCTTGGTTGGTTAGTTGATCGCCCCACCGAGATACGGAGAGGTGGAAGACCAGTTCATTCTTAAATCATGAGTTATCAGAGTTATATCAAATGAGTTGTCGAGTATTCTGTTTCGAGATGAGTAATGAGTCTTTTGAGTATTCTGTTTTGAGATGAGTTTGAGCCTTTCGAGTATGATATTTTCCAGATGAATTTGAGTCAAATCTTATTGTGATTTTCAATATTAAAATTTTGAGTATTAATTTCGGTAAACCTTATCATATTTATATACCGAGCGAGAAGAGAACTTGCTGAGCACTATAGTTGCTCATTCTTGCTTTACAACATTTTGTTCAGCTGTCAAGACGGAAAAAGGCGAGACGTCCAGCCAGGGCTATAAAGGCAAGGGGAAAGCGCAAGGCTATGACGTCAATAATTAGAAGACCCAGATAGAATCTTTATATTTCTGCTGATGTGAATTTTTGTAATATATTGAATCGAGATGTATCAAGTTGTTTTGTACTATGTTGTGAAGACGATCTTGGACCTGCGGAGTGGGACATTTTATGCTCCGTTGTATTATATATTTTGCTTTGTTATTGCGTAACTTGTGCTACAGGATATTGAGACAATGTGACGACCCGGGTCCCCTGTCAGGGTGGATTTGGGGGCGTTACAGTTTTGGTATCAAAGCTTTAGTTATATTTTTAGGAATCGTACGAGCCTTGGAGTATAACCCGATGCGAGCATTTAGAGATATAATACGAACCTAGAACTATAACGCGACGTGAGAATTTAGAGATATGATACGAAGTTGAGATTTTGGCACTAAGCGCCTTGCGCCTTTATATATATTTATAGGCATAGCTAGTTGATTGAAACCTGACCGAGATTTTCGTACTTTTGTAGATGTCTACTTCCAGACCAGCTGATTTTCGTTCTACCCGAGATAGATCTCCTACACCTTACCCGCATGGACCACTTAGCTCAGGTTCAGACAGTGACCTGTCTGAAGAGTTTATGCTGATGGTTAGTGACACGGAGGATTCTTCAGTTCAGATCCTTACACCTTCTCCTCCACATGTGATAGATTTAGTAGATTCTCCTGACCAGATCATTGAGATAGTCGATTCTCCTCCACCAGTGATTGATTTAGAGGCTCCTACCCCTGAGACGTTCAGAGTTGAGACCCCAGTGCCCGAGATTACTGATCCAGTTGATGAGAGCCAGCTTTCACCCGTCCGTATTGAGGTTGTACCTACCTTGTCAGCTCCAGTATCCGGAGTTGATGTACCTACAGGAGTAGCAGCTCTTGCTGAGTTGTTTACTTTACCTGTTCCCGTCTATGCTTCGACGCCGACAGTCCCTACCGTGCCTGACTACATGTTTCCACCTGTCAGTGCCATGCCTGCTTGTGATACTACTCCATTTGCACCTACCATACCTGCACCTGCTCCTGCTCAGCCCACTGTGGTTGCTACTACTGTTGCTATGCCACCTGTTCCTTCTGAGCATCCTGATGTGGCCGGAGGGATGGTCCCTTGGCATGTCCACCATACACTGTTCCAGCATTACCGTTGGTTGTGGGCACGTTATGAGGAGATTTTTACTACTAGGGATAGTATTCTTCGACTATTGTCAGTTTCAGAACCTCTTGCCGTGCATCATGGAGGGAGTCTGTTGGTGAGAGATGTACCCATGGAGATTATGCACCAGATTGCCCTGACAGTGTTGACCGGGCTTCAGACTGACTTAGCCGCATTACCATCATCCAGCACAGGACAGATTGATCAGGCCAGAGTTGCCACCCTGGTTTCAGACATTATCAGAGAGTTTCATAGGAGAGTGGGTGAGATGTTTCTTCAGTGATGACGTCGAGATAGACCCTTCTGTAGTAGGGTGCATATATTATGTTGATCCTTGTATTTTAGACCTGATGCCCAGCCTGTTGGGTAGAAACCTTTGTTATCTCTACTAGACTAGTATGTTGGCTAGTTACTTTTACGATGTACTTATTATCAGCGACCAGTTTGTATTCAGTACCATGACCTGGATTTCACCAGTATGGAATCTTATCAGTATTATATTGTGATCTGCTATAGTATCGTTATCTCATTTTGTTTAGATCTGTGTTATATTAGAATAGCATGTTAGAATAATTTCCATGTTACCCCTGAATTAGTTAACAATTTCTTTTCCGATACTACGACTTAAAAAGAATTTTCGAGAACCAGAGATTTATGATGATTGAATTTTTGAGAACCGCCATTTTAATTGAGATAAATATTCACGAGTATCTAAAATCTTTTTATATCGAGAAATAAGAGTAACTGCTTATAAGAGACAAGAAAGAGTTGTGATTTTGAGTATTGTGAGGAACCATAAATTTGACCGAGTATTTATCATTACTTTGCCAGCAATGGTGTCGTATAATTGCAAACCTGAGATATAATACCATATTGTTTTCATCTTTATAGAAAAAGATGGCACCAAAAAGAGGAAGACCCGCAAAGAATCCTCGTCCTCAACCCGAGGTGAATCCAGGGAATGAGGTTCCACCTCAGAACCAAGTTCCAAACCCGGAACCACAACTCGCTCGAGGTCCCAACCAAGAAAATAACCCGATGAGTCTACTTATGAACTTTCTTATTCAGCATACCCAGAACCTTCAGCCCCAACGGAACCAACATCCAGTGGGAGGAAATCTACCTCCAGCTCAACTGACACAGGCTACCGTTAGTTTCAAATCATTTAAATCTCTGAACCCCCCTGAGTTTAAGGGTACTACCGATCCCGTTGAAGCAAGAATATGGTTACGTGAAATAGAAAAGACCTTTGAGATCGTAGGGGTAGAAGAAGAGAAGAAAACCATCTTTGCGGCCTATATGTTAAAAGGTGAAGCAAATTATTGGTGGGAATCAAAGAAAGCAATGGAAGGGAACGTAGTCATACCCTGGACCAGGTTCACGCAGCTATTCTTAGAGAAATATTTTCCTAAATACTTGGAGAGTCAAATGGAGGTCAAGTTTCTGGAGCTCAAGCAAGGCAACATGACTGTAGCTGAATATGAAGCCAAGTTTTCTGAACTCTCTAGGTTTGTGCCTTACCATGTGGATACGGACGAAAAGAGAGCTAAACGTTTTCAACTAGGGCTAAAGCCGTGGATCCAGAATCGAGTTGCGGTCCTAGAAATCACCAACTATGCTACTGTGGTTCAAAAAGCATCTATTGTGGAAAGTGGATCTGAGTTGTACTCAAAGGACAAGGATATGAAGAAAAGGAAGTTTCAGAATCGTGGAAATAATTTTGAGAGGAAGCCAGACGATCGGAATGGAAAGAGACCTTTTGTGAAGCGGGAAGACAGAAGCAATGATACAAAGAGAACTGAGAATCAAGACACTAGGGGAAACAATCAAAGGTCCAGACCCACTCAGGCAGCCAATCTAATTCAAGGAAGGCCACCGCTACCCGAATGCAAAACGTGTGGAAGGAAGCACCCAGGACCATGTAATCTGGCCAACATTGTTTGTTATAACTGTGGACAAAAAGGGCACTATTCTTCTCACTGCAAGGATAAGGCCGTTACTTGTTTCAATTGCGGAAAGAGAGGACATATTGCACGAGATTGCAAGTCACCACCAAAGGAAACAACTGCACCTAGACTCATGGCATCTCCCAGCAACAAGCCAACTGCTCGTACTTTCAACATGACGGTGAAGGATGCTATTGCTGATAGTGATGTGATTGCAGGTACGCTTTTAGTCAATTCTGTAGATGCATGTGTTTTGTTTGATTCGGGAGCAACAAAATCTTTCATATCGGAGAATTTTAGGAATAAATTGAGTATTCAGTCCGTACCATTAGGGGAGACATTGATTATAGAAGTAGCAAATCAGGAAAAAGTCCCTGTAGATCAGATATGTCCAGATTGTGGAATCGAAATCCAAGGACAACATTTCGAAGCAGACCTTCTTTCTTTTAATTTAGGGGAGTTTGATATAATTCTGGGAATGGATTGGTTGACACGTTATGATGCTCAAATCAATTGTCGACGTAAGTGGGTTAGTGTAAAGGGACCCAACGGCAAAAGAATACAATTCCGCGGAAGGAAACCTACTAGTAATTTTCTGACTTTGATTCAAGCAAAGAAACTACTAAGAAGTGGGTGTCAAGCCTACTTAGCTTATGTGGTTGACGACGAGAAGCAAGCCCCTGCCATTGATGAAATCCCTGTAGTGAATCTATTCGAAGATGTTTTTCCTGAAGAGTTACCTGGATTGCCGCCCGACAGAGAAATAGAATTCAATATCGATCTTGCCCCGGGAACTGCACCAATTTCTAAAGCACCATACCGTATGGCTCCCGTGGAGATGAAGGAGTTGGCTACCCAACTGCAAGAATTACTTGACAAAGGCGTAATCAGACCAAGTGTATCCCCGTGGGGAGCTCCAGTGCTGTTCGTAAAGAAGAAGGACGGATCCATGCGATTATGTATTGATTATCGTGAGTTGAACAAGATGACCATCAAGAATAAGTACCCTTTACCTCGAATCGACGATCTGTTTGACCAACTTAAGGGAGCTAGATGTTTTTCAAAGATTGATTTGAGATCCGGCTATCATCAACTAAAGATCAAGCCTGAAGATATTCCTAAGACTGCCTTTAGGACCCGATATGGACATTACGAATTCTTAGTCATGTCTTTTGGATTGACGAATGCGCCAGCTGCTTTTATGGACTTGATGAATCGTGTGTTCAAGAGGTACTTGGACAAGTTCGTGATTGTATTTATTGATGACATCCTGATATACTCGAAGTCTCCTGAGGAACATGCTGAACACCTCCGTCTAGTTCTGGAAACGCTGCGGAAGGAAAAGTTATATGCGAAATTCTCGAAGTGTGAATTCTGGCTAAAAGAAGTTCAATTTTTGGGACACATTGTAAGCGGCGAAGGGATTTCTGTAGACCCCACAAAGATAGAAGCCGTAGCAGATTGGGAGAGACCCAAGACTCCCACCGAAGTTAGAAGTTTCCTTGGTTTGGCCGGATACTATCGAAGGTTCGTGAAGGATTTCTCAAAGATAGCTACGCCACTGACTCGACTTACCAGAAAGAGTGAAAAGTTCGAATGGACCCCCAAATGTGAAGATAGCTTTCAAGAATTGAAGAAGAGATTGACTACTGCCCCGGTGTTGACCTTACCCGATGAAAAAGGCGATTTCGTAATTTACAGCGACGCTTCTCACAAGGGTTTGGGATGTGTTTTGATGCAACACGGAAAAGTAATAGCTTATGCCTCTCGGCAACTGAAGGAGTATGAGTCCCATTACCCTACTCACGATTTGGAACTTGCTGCTATTGTTTTCGCACTCAAGATTTGGAGACATTACCTTTACGGAGAGAAATGCGAGATTTACACGGATCACAAGAGCTTAAAGTATATATTCACGCAAAAGGAATTAAACATGAGACAAAGAAGATGGTTAGAATTGATCAAGGACTATGACTGCTCAATAAACTACCACCCAGGGAAGGCTAATGTTGTAGCTGATGCTTTAAGTAGAAAGGAGAGACTAAACCTGTTGACAACCTCAGAAGAATTGGTCAGAGAATTTGAGAAAATGGAATTGGAAGTCAAGATCCCAGTCCAAAACAATGAAAGAGTTTACAGCATTCAGTTTCAACCGGAGTTACTCGAGAAGATTCGCCGTTGTCAAGAGCAAGTGATGGAAGAAAGAAGATCAGAGTTGACCGGAGAAGAATTTCTAAGTTCAAGAGATGAAAAGGGAATTAAGCAATTTGCATCGAGAATATGGATTCCTAATGTTACAGAGTTGAAGGAAGAAATTATGAGTGAAGCGCATAACTCGAGATATTCCATCCACCCAGGGAGCACAAAAATGTATCAAGACATCAAGTTGAATTATTGGTGGCCCAACATGAAGAGGGAGATTGCAGAATGGGTAAGTAAGTGTTTGACATGTCAGAAAGTGAAAGCCGAACATCAACGACCAAGTGGACTTCTACAACCTTTAGAGATACCCGAGTGGAAATGGGAACATATTACCATGGATTTTGTCGTAGGATTGCCCCGAACTAGAGCCAGCCACGATGCTATTTGGGTTATTGTCGATAGACTCACTAAATCTGCGCATTTCCTACCAATTAGTGATAAGTATTCCGTTGAGAGATTGGTGAACATATACCTAAAGGAAATTGTAGTTCGTCACGGAGTGCCTGTTTCGATTGTTTATGATAGAGATGCCCGTTTTACTTCACGATTTTGGAAAAGTTTTCAAGAATGTCTTGGCACGAAGTTAAATCTGAGCACTGCATATCATCCACAGACCGACGGACAAAGTGAAAGGACGATTCAAACAGTTGAAGATATGTTAAGAGCCTGTGCACTTGATTTTAAAGGAAGTTGGGATGAGCATTTGCCCCTAGTCGAGTTTGCTTACAACAATAGTTACCATTCGAGCATATGTATGGCACCTTATGAAGCTTTGTACGGAAGGAAGTGTAGATCACCGTTATATTGGGATGAAGTAGGAGAAAGAAAGATACTAGGACCGGAATTACTTCAACAAACTAAGCAAGCAACCGAGGTTATTCGAAAAAGGTTAGTTGCAGCTCAAGATCGACAGAGGAAGTATGCAAATCAAAAGAGGAAAGACAAAGCGTTTGAAGTGGGAGATAAAGTGATGCTAAAAGTTTCACCTTGGAAAGGAGTAATGAGATTCGGAAAGAAAGGCAAGTTAAGCCCCAGATATATAGGACCTTTTGAGATTCTTAAGAAGATAGGACCACTAGCTTATCAGTTGGCCCTACCTCCAGACCTTCAGCATATCCACGACGTGTTTCATGTTTCTGCGTTAAGAGAGTACCATTCTGATTTCAGGCACGTTATAACCTACGAACCAGTGGAAATTCGTCCAGATTTGACATACGAAGAAAAACCAGTAGAGATCCTAGATTACAAAGTGCAAGAGTTAAGAACTAAGAAAGTGAATTTAGTGAAAGTACTTTGGAGAAACCACCAAGTTGAGGAAGCCACGTGGGAATTAGAAAGTGAAATGCGGAATAGATATCCGGAATTGTTTAGTGCATAGTTTTGATTCCGAGGACGGAATCCTATAAGGGGGGAAGACTGTAATAACAACGAATTTTCGAAATAGATTTTTATTTTTAGCCGAATTTTTGAGTCTCGTTTTAATTAGTCAGCGGGAGAAAAACGAAATCTTTTTATTAAAATTATATTAAATATTTGCATCATTATAATTGTCCCCCATTTTTATTCTTTTAATTTAATAATTACCCACCTATTAAATAAAAATTTTTTATGATGATTACACCACTAAATGTTGCAATGATTTTTTTCTCCATGATTTAGTCTTTTTATTTATTTTATTGCAACCATTACCAGCAACATGATTACATTAGAGGTAGTATAATTCTATAAGAACCCGGACTTAGTTTCATACCAAAACAGAAAAACAAAACACAAATACACAACACAGCCTTGGTCTCTTTATTTTTTTAACCAAGATTTCTGTTCAAATCATACATACACACGAACCATATAAAACACAGTCCTGCATCTTTGAATCAAAAACCAAAACACACGGCTTTATTACTCAATAACCGAACAACCCAATACACTCTTGTCTCTTCTTCTTACCCAAAACCTGTCCAATATTTATATATAAACACAAACCGTATAACACCCAGGTAATTGCTTTATTTTTTTTTTCTTTCATTACTTGTTTGCCGATTTCTGGTACTCGGCTGTTATGTGATCTGCTTTGGTCGATTACTAGCATTCCTTGTGTTTTTTTTCGAATGGCTCTAGTAATTGGAGTTGTGTTGTAATTTGTGAATTTGTGTTATTAATGGTGAGAGAGACGGGGAGAACGAGAGAGATTGTGTTGTTGAATTGAGAGTGAGACGAGAGCTCGAGGGAGAGGGAGAGGGGATTGAGGATGATGAGTGGTGTGTGTGGCATGGAGATGGGTTCGACCGAGAGAGAAATCGACGGTGAGAGTGAGAGATGGTTGTGTTGAATTGAGAGTAATTGTTGTGGTCCGTTGGTGGGTGTGGTTTCGCCGAGGAGAAATAAGGGGTGGTGGAGAACGGTGGATGGTGTATGCGAGAAGAGAGAGAGGCGCGATTGGCGAGAGGGAGAAGAGAGATACGGGAGAGGTTGAGGGAGAGAGATAGAGAAAAGAGAGAGAGAGAGAGAGAGAGAGAGAGAGAGAGAGAGAGAGAGAGAGAGAGAGACGGAGAGAGAGAGAGACGGAGAGAGGTTGAGAGAGGAGAGATTTGGAGAGTTTTGAGTGCAAACGAGAGAAGGTGCAGGGAAGGGGAAATGAAACAGGTGGGGCCCACACGGTGGGACCCACATCGATGTGAAATTGCTGTTAAAATGTAATATTAACGTATTTTTGGTTCGTTATATTATAATAATCGGGATTTAATTGTTTCGTTAAAAATGGATTATTAATTAATATGGTTTGTAATTAATAATTTATTTAAAATGGTTTAGTTAATTAATTAAATAAGATTTTAGATGTAATTTAGAATTTATTACTTTATTAATTAAATAAGTATTATTAGGTGATTTTGAAAATAATTTAGAGATTTAATATAATTGTGATTTTGGACACAATTTTAGAGATTTATTAATTTACAATAAAAAGGTTATATTTGTGAATAAATAGAATAAAATGTGTTTTATTTTTGGAAAGATGTTTTTAATATTTTCCGGTTTATTTTAATTAACCGGATCGAGTCAGATTTAATTTAGAGATTTAAAATTTGTTTTAAAGAGTTTAGTAAATTAGAATTTTGTGAGATTTCTTAAAAAATTAGAATTCTTTGATAATTAGTTTAAAAATGAGAATAATAAATATGGATTTAAATTGAATAAAAACGGATGTTTGAATTTTTCATTTTGAGTAAGAATTTAGATTTCCAGATATTAAAAATAGGATATATTCCCCAGATTTAATTCCTGTGTTCGAATAAATATTTATTTATTTATTCCGGAGATTTTATGAGATATTATATTATTATTAATTAGATTATCGGATCGGAAGTATTTTATTCTGAAGAATCGCTTACGTATTTCTGGTTGCTATTTTTAGAAAATAATTCTCGAGACGTAGATCGACGCCAAGTTCACGGGTAGAGTATATATTTTAGCTTCATTCATTCGTACTTCGAGATCGAGGCAAGTTCATTCCTACCCTAACTTTTGGAAACTGTGGATTTCTGTTCGTGTTATTTAATTTCTTAATTATTTTTGAGATATTATATATTGAGATTATCTGTTGCTCTATTTGATGCAATAATTTCTTTTGAGAATTATTTCTTGTTAAATATTATTATATTGTCAAGTTAGTTTATTTGAGAATTATAATCCTTATAAGCGTAGAAACAATTTAATTGATATCGGGTCGGTCTCATTAATTCGAGACGGCTATTATTTTATTCAGTGAAACTAATCTCATTCGTCCGAGATAGTTAAATTTATTCTTTTCGATCGAATTTATTGTACAAATTCAATCGTTATTTATTGATTATCTTTCAGTTAGTTCCTCGTTTGAACTAACCGATAGGAGTTTAAAATTATAATTATTAGAGATTTTTCTTCGTCGATCAAGTGAAAAATATTCTATTTAAACGTTCATCAATGTTGAGTATTATAAATATCGAGAAGTACTAATTGTTCAGTACGACTCCCAATTACTTTAATCTTAGGAATATTCTCATAGGTTCGAGATAGTCGATTTTATTGTCAAGGTTTGGCATTTTGTTCATGTCAACCGATAAATTATTATTGAGGATTTACATCAGTCCATTGTTCGGATTGGTGGTGAAATTGAGTCATACTGGCAGTCCGCCAGATTTGTAAATATTTTCTGAAAGAGTTATCTCAAGTTATCTGTACCCCAAATATTCGGGAATTCTGTATTCTACTGGTCAATTTTGGGCAAGAGGCCCATTATAGAGAAAGAGAGACTCGTGTACCGTTTTACGGACCCGAGAATATTTAGGCATTCGTTGCCTTGGTTGAATTGATAACCATTATGATGCTAGCATTCATACATATATATTATAGTTGATATCGTATTGTAGCCGTGATCGGGCGAAGTGCGGTGTCATCGGAGGCCGGTATTCTTGGTTGGTTAGTTGATCGCCCCACCGAGATACGGAGAGGTGGAAGACCAGTTCATTCTTAAATCATGAGTTATCAGAGTTATATCAAATGAGTTGTCGAGTATTCTGTTTCGAGATGAGTAATGAGTCTTTTGAGTATTCTGTTTTGAGATGAGTTTGAGCCTTTCGAGTATGATATTTTCCAGATGAATTTGAGTCAAATCTTATTGTGATTTTCAATATTAAAATTTTGAGTATTAATTTCGGTAAACCTTATCATATTTATATACCGAGCGAGAAGAGAACTTGCTGAGCACTATAGTTGCTCATTCTTGCTTTACAACATTTTGTTCAGCTGTCAAGACGGAAAAAGGCGAGACGTCCAGCCAGGGCTATAAAGGCAAGGGGAAAGCGCAAGGCTATGACGTCAATAATTAGAAGACCCAGATAGAATCTTTATATTTCTGCTGATGTGAATTTTTGTAATATATTGAATCGAGATGTATCAAGTTGTTTTGTACTATGTTGTGAAGACGATCTTGGACCTGCGGAGTGGGACATTTTATGCTCCGTTGTATTATATATTTTGCTTTGTTATTGCGTAACTTGTGCTACAGGATATTGAGACAATGTGACGACCCGGGTCCCCTGTCAGGGTGGATTTGGGGGCGTTACAGTTTTGGTATCAAAGCTTTAGTTATATTTTTAGGAATCGTACGAGCCTTGGAGTATAACCCGATGCGAGCATTTAGAGATATAATACGAACCTAGAACTATAACGCGACGTGAGAATTTAGAGATATGATACGAAGTTGAGATTTTGGCACTAAGCGCCTTGCGCCTTTATATATATTTATAGGCATAGCTAGTTGATTGAAACCTGACCGAGATTTTCGTACTTTTGTAGATGTCTACTTCCAGACCAGCTGATTTTCATTCTACCCGAGACAGATCTCCTACACCTTACCCGCATGGACCACTTAGCTCAGGTTCAGACAGTGACCCGTCTGAAGAGTTTATGCTGATGGTTAGTGACACGGAGGATTCTTCAGTTCAGATCCTTACACCTTCTCCTCCACATGTGATAGATTTAGTAGATTCTCCTGACCAGATCATTGAGATAGTCGATTCTCCTCCACCAGTGATTGATTTAGAGGCTCCTACCCCTGAGACGTTCAGAGTTGAGACCCCAGTGCCCAAGATTACTGATCCAGTTGATGAGAGCCAGCTTTCACCCGTCCGTATTGAGGTTGTACCTACCTTGTCAGCTCCAGTATCCGGAGTTGATGTACCTACAGGAGTAGCAGCTCTTGCTGAGTTGTTTACTTTACCTGTTCCCGTCTATGCTTCGACGCCGACAGTCCCTACCGTGCCTGACTACATGTTTCCACCTGTCAGTGCCATGCTTGCTTGTGATACTACTCCATTTGCACCTACCATACCTGCACCTGCTCCTGCTCAGCCCACTGTGGTTGCTACTACTGTTGCTATGCCACCTGTTCCTTCTGAGCATCCTGATGTGGCCGGAGGGATGGTCCCTTGGCATGTCCACCATACACTGTTCCAGCATTACCGTTGGTTGTGGGCACGTTATGAGGAGATTTTTACTACTAGGGATAGTATTCTTCGACTATTGTCAGTTTCAGAACCTCTTGCCGTGCATCATGGAGGGAGTCTGTTGGTGAGAGATGTACCCATGGAGATTATGCACCAGATTGCCCTGACGGTGTTGACCGGGCTTCAGACTGACTTAGCCGCATTACCATCATCCAGCACAGGACAGATTGATCAGGCCAGAGTTGCCACCCTGGTTTCAGACATTATCAGAGAGTTTCATAGGAGAGTGGGTGAGATGTTTCTTCAGTGATGACGTCGAGATAGACCCTTCTGTAGTAGGGTGCATATATTATGTTGATCCTTGTATTTTAGACCTGATGCCCAGCCTGTTGGGTAGAAACCTTTGTTATCTCTACTAGACTAGTATGTTGGCTAGTTACTTTTACGATGTACTTATTATCAGCGACCAGTTTGTATTCAGTACCATGACCTGGATTTCACCAGTATGGAATCTTATCAGTATTATATTGTGATCTGCTATAGTATCGTTATCTCATTTTGTTTAGATCTGTGTTATATTAGAATAGCATGTTAGAATAATTTCCATGTTACCCCTGAATTAGTTAACAATTTCTTTTCCGATACTACGACTTAAAAAGAATTTTCGAGAACCAGAGATTTATGATGATTGAATTTTTGAGAACCGCCATTTTAATTGAGATAAATATTCACGAGTATCTAAAATCTTTTTATATCGAGAAATAAGAGTAACTGCTTATAAGAGACAAGAAAGAGTTGTGATTTTGAGTATTGTGAGGAACCATAAATTTGACCGAGTATTTATCATTACTTTGCCAGCAATGGTGTCGTATAATTGCAAACCTGAGATATAATACCATATTGTTTTCATCTTTATAGAAAAAGATGGCACCAAAAAGAGGAAGACCCGCAAAGAATCCTCGTCCTCAACCCGAGGTGAATCCAGGGAATGAGGTTCCACCTCAGAACCAAGTTCCAAACCCGGAACCACAACTCGCTCGAGGTCCCAACCAAGAAAATAACCCGATGAGTCTACTTATGAACTTTCTTATTCAGCATACCCAGAACCTTCAGCCCCAACGGAACCAACATCCAGTGGGAGGAAATCTACCTCCAGCTCAACTGACACAGGCTACCGTTAGTTTCAAATCATTTAAATCTCTGAACCCCCCTGAGTTTAAGGGTACTACCGATCCCGTTGAAGCAAGAATATGGTTACGTGAAATAGAAAAGACCTTTGAGATCGTAGGGGTAGAAGAAGAGAAGAAAACCATCTTTGCGGCCTATATGTTAAAAGGTGAAGCAAATTATTGGTGGGAATCAAAGAAAGCAATGGAAGGGAACGTAGTCATACCCTGGACCAGGTTCACGCAGCTATTCTTAGAGAAATATTTTCCTAAATACTTGGAGAGTCAAATGGAGGTCAAGTTTCTGGAGCTCAAGCAAGGCAACATGACTGTAGCTGAATATGAAGCCAAGTTTTCTGAACTCTCTAGGTTTGTGCCTTACCATGTGGATACGGACGAAAAGAGAGCTAAACGTTTTCAACTAGGGCTAAAGCCGTGGATCCAGAATCGAGTTGCGGTCCTAGAAATCACCAACTATGCTACTGTGGTTCAAAAAGCATCTATTGTGGAAAGTGGATCTGAGTTGTACTCAAAGGACAAGGATATGAAGAAAAGGAAGTTTCAGAATCGTGGAAATAATTTTGAGAGGAAGCCAGACGATCGGAATGGAAAGAGACCTTTTGTGAAGCGGGAAGACAGAAGCAATGATACAAAGAGAACTGAGAATCAAGACACTAGGGGAAACAATCAAAGGTCCAGACCCACTCAGGCAGCCAATCTAATTCAAGGAAGGCCACCGCTACCCGAATGCAAAACGTGTGGAAGGAAGCACCCAGGACCATGTAATCTGGCCAACATTGTTTGTTATAACTGTGGACAAAAAGGGCACTATTCTTCTCACTGCAAGGATAAGGCCGTTACTTGTTTCAATTGCGGAAAGAGAGGACATATTGCACGAGATTGCAAGTCACCACCAAAGGAAACAACTGCACCTAGACTCATGGCATCTCCCAGCAACAAGCCAACTGCTCGTACTTTCAACATGACGGTGAAGGATGCTATTGCTGATAGTGATGTGATTGCAGGTACGCTTTTAGTCAATTCTGTAGATGCATGTGTTTTGTTTGATTCGGGAGCAACAAAATCTTTCATATCGGAGAATTTTAGGAATAAATTGAGTATTCAGTCCGTACCATTAGGGGAGACATTGATTATAGAAGTAGCAAATCAGGAAAAAGTCCCTGTAGATCAGATATGTCCAGATTGTGGAATCGAAATCCAAGGACAACATTTCGAAGCAGACCTTCTTTCTTTTAATTTAGGGGAGTTTGATATAATTCTGGGAATGGATTGGTTGACACGTTATGATGCTCAAATCAATTGTCGGCGTAAGTGGGTTAGTGTAAAGGGACCCAACGGCAAAAGAATACAATTCCGCGGAAGGAAACCTACTAGTAATTTTCTGACTTTGATTCAAGCAAAGAAACTACTAAGAAGTGGGTGTCAAGCCTACTTAGCTTATGTGGTTGACGACGAGAAGCAAGCCCCTGCCATTGATGAAATCCCTGTAGTGAATCTATTCGAAGATGTTTTTCCTGAAGAGTTACCTGGATTGCCGCCCGACAGAGAAATAGAATTCAATATCGATCTTGCCCCGGGAACTCAGCAGTTGTAAAATGAAGATATTCTGATTGGACTCTTAGAGCCATTGCCTGATGTCCATCAAGACCTACTGTGTTCTGGAATTTCATTCCCTTGGCCAAGAATCTGGTTCCAACAGTAGCTACAATTGTCATGTAGTTAGTATATTTGATTTTCCTTATAATGATTACGGGTTCATATAGGAAAAAAATAAGTGAACTTGCCAAAAGATGCATTTTGCATGGTTGAAACTCCTTTGGCATTGCATTTACTACCAGTGACCATTGTCTTGTTAAGTCCATCTCCATACATAAACACATTTACTTGATTGTTGGTAACAGTTATGCACTCATCATAAAAACCTTCTTTTACATTAATGGTATACCTCTTTTTATACCCTTCGAATATGCAGCAAAAGCAACACTAATAGTTTTGTATCGTCCACTTTCATCTTGTGCTACAACATCATTTGGTGTCACCCCCACATTGTTATTGGCTAACAGCTTTTATCTACAGACGAAAGATACCTGGGACAACCATAATTATTATCACAAGCTACATTAAGAAGGCGTTTATGACTTGAAATCACGTTTAAACGAATGTTGAATGACTTAAATATACCAGACATTGTCGAAACAATAGCTAATGCATTAGTTGTTAGCTGTGTTGCATTTAAAAGTCCATTTGACATTGTGGCATTTAGATCATGATGATTAGCACATCCATCAATGCAACTTTGCTGATTATAAATCACTTATTCAACAGAAAGAATAACAAAACTACCAGCCACCAGCCAACGTACTCATTTAAAAATCAAATTAAGTAATTTGCTACTTATAGGCCACTCTTAGCTTAGGCAGCCATATCAAGTATTTTTATATCAGGTGTTTATAGATTTGTCTATCAAAAATGATATAAGCTAAGAATCTTTTGCAGTTATACATATTCTTTTTAAGGTATAAAACTAAACTTAAAAAAATATGAAGAAACAACTTATGCAAATATAGAATTCAATCCTTATAAATCATACTTGATACATCTCTCCTTTCCAATTTGTATACCTGAATTAACAATTATAAATATGCACTTTATTATAAATAAATTTAAAATACATGTACAGGGGTATATCTTAAAATAAGATTCTTATACATCAATCATCAATCATCAATATATATATAAAGGAGGATAACGGGAGTTTAGGTGGCGCTCTAATATCGTCTCAATCGATTTTTTTAATTTTCTAGAATTTTAAACACTAATAAATATAAAAATATCAATTAGCATATTAGAAGTAGAATAGGTGTTCGAATTTATAAAGGTGAAGAGTTCGAATTTATAGAGAAGACATATGATTAGAAGTTTTATTGAAGTATAATAAGTATTTATAAGGCATACGATTAAAAATTCAATTGGATGTAGAATAGGAGTTCGAATTTATAGAGAATAAGAGTTCAAATTTATAGAAAAGATATATAAATAAAAGTTCTACTAGAACTAATAGGTGTTCTAATTTATAAAGGACAAGAGTTCGAATTTATAGGAAAGACATATGTTTAGAAGTTCTATTGGAAGTATAATAAGTATTTATAAGGTATACGATTAAAAGTTCTATTGGAAGTAGAATAAGAGTTCGAATTTATAGAGAATAAGAGTTCGAATTTATAGAAAAAATATATAAATAAAAGTTCTACTAGAACTAGAATAGGTGTTTGAATATATAGAGCAGACATATAATTAAATATTTTATAGAAATTACGATCTTCTTAAAATATATTTTTTATATAAGTTAATTATATTTATATTAGGAAAATTTATTCATAAATCCAATACTATTGTCATGAAAAAAGTCACCGTATTTAAAAAGAAAAGAATTGATGTGTTAACATAATAAAAGAACAATGAGTAAAAGAACAATCTCATGCAGCAATCCTAAATAAATACAGGAGTATCTATAAAATAAAGAGAAAATAAAATATGTTTTCATTTTCTAAAACTCCAAAAATTTTAGAAAATCTAGAGAAAGTATAAATTGGAATTCACTCTATTTTTTAGGTTTTGATTTCAAGGAAAAAAATTGTTGTGTAAGATAAGTATCATCAATAATATGTAATGAAGTTAGAATTTAGATCCCAAACGAGAGCAGCTCGAAACGTGATTAACGGGAAGACGACTCACTATAAAAAATTGTACTAGCTATTAAAATATCATATGATGTTATAAATTATATTTTATTTTTAGGATTTCATTTTTATGGATAAACATTATCATACAAGTAATATGTGTAAAAGTTAGGTTTTTGGTCTTAACGAGAGAGCGAATCAATAGTAATAACTGTGTTTAACAAGAAAACGGTTCATTAGATAAGACCGTATAAAAGATGTTTAAATATATAATTAATACAAAAAATAAAATGTTTTATTGGAAGTAGAATACGAGGACGGTGGAGACGTCTTATACGATTTTTTTAAAACTATACATCTTTTTTCCTAGAAATCTTTTATTTTAACTTTTTTATACAATTTAATTATACTTGCATTACAAAAATATATCCATAACTTTTTTTTGATATGTTAACATAACAGAAAGACATTCCCATGCGAAAACTGTAAATAAATACAAGAATATCTATAATATACAGAAAATATAAGATGTATTTTCATCTTTTAAAACTCCATAAATATTAGAAAGTTTAAAGAATATAAAAATTGGAATTTACTCTCTTTATATAATGAAGTTAGAATTTCGGTTTCAAATAAGAGCGGCTCGAAACGTATTTAACGGGAAGACGGCTCGCTAGAAAAGATTGTATTAGCTTTAAGAATTTGATACTGAAGTCATAATTTTTTTTTTTTTTTTTACGGTTTGATTTTATAGATAAAAAATATTATATAAGTCTTTATAATATATGTTAAGAAGTTGGGATTTCCGTTTTAACGAGAGAGCGGCTCAATCGAAAGAATCGTATTTAATAAGAAATTGATTCATTAGAGAAGATTATTTAATTATAAAAATTTAATATTAATATTATAATATAACGTAAATGTATTGAATTTTTTTAAAAATATTGTAACGCCGCCGCGAAGCGCGGCTTTATCAACTAGTATATATATATATATATATAAAGGAGGACAGCGGGAGTTTAGGTGGCGCTCTAATATCGTCTCAATCAATTTTTCTAATTTTCTAGAATTTTAAACACTAATAAATATGAAAATATCAATTAGTATATTAGAAGTAGAATAGGTGTTCGAATTTATAAAGGAGAAGAGCTTGAATTCTATTGGAAGTATAATAAGTATTTATAAGGCATACGATTAAAAGTTCTATTGGAACCAGAATAGGAGTTCGAATTTATAGAGAATAAGAGTTTGAATTTATAGAAAAAATATATATAAATAAAAGTTTTACTAGAACTAGAATAGGTGTTTGAATATATAGAGCAGACATATAATTAAATATTTTATAGAAAGTGCGATCTTCTTAAATTATATATTTTTTATATAAGTTAATTATATTTATATTAGGAAAATTTATTCATAAATCAAATACTATTGTCATGAAAAAAGTCACCGTATTTAAAAAGAAAAGAATTGATGTGTTAACATAATAAAAGAACAATGAGTAAAAGAACAATCTCATGTAGTCTTTATAATATATGTTAAAAAGTTGGGATTTCGATTTTAACGAGAGAGCGGCTCAATCGAAAGAATCGTATTTAACAAGAAATTGATTCATTAGAGAAGATCATTTAATTATTAAAATTTAATATTAATATTATAATATAACGTAAATGTATTGAATTTTTTTTAAAATATTATAACGCCGCCGCGAAGCGCGGCTTTATCAACTAGTTTATAAAAAAAAGCACGTATATTGGCATATGCATATGATAAAAATTAAGTAGATTTCCAAGTTAAATCAATTTATAAATACCAATAAAGAACAATAGACTTTTAAGTGTGAGTATTTAAAATTGTTATAGTTAACATTATCCAAATCAATTTTAAGTACATAGTAATAGATTAAAAAAACTAAAAGTAGAAAAGAAAGCACAAACCTTTCTTCAAAGGCTTCGTAGGGACGACTACGTGTGGACCTGTTAAAACCTGTAATCAAAGCAAATAGCATTATAATATTGGTAAAATTATTCATCAAGGTAGATATAAATGGTTCAATAAGTTTCTATAAGCTTGAAACTGTGACATTCTAACAGTCTAAACCCGAGATATTACAGGAACAGTGCCCATTATGATTCTAAAACTTCTTCTAAAGCGGTTTGGGTATAATATGTTGTCATTGGATATTTATGGACACCTAAATATTGGTATTTATGCATTTTTTAGCTTTGAAATCATTCATAATTGAATTACCAAGGTTTATAAAAATACGTAGATATTGAAAATAAATAATTAAGTAGTACTAAATTTACTACTTTCTTAAAGTATTTGAACGTTTTCTTGTAGGGATACCTTTTTAGAATTCAGTTTGATGAATATTTTCTACTATTAATCCAATAATAGGTTTGTATATATAAAAATGATCCACATCTATTTACTGGTGAATGTTGACTTTTTTCGACTATGGAATTTTAAGTCGTCATATATACAAACATACCACTGAAATCATTCACAATAACATCGAACTGAATTTGCACAAATTTTTCATAACTGCGAACCTAGCATGTAAACATTCTCAAGTACTACAATAATTAGTAGCTAACCTTATTGTAGAGGCCGAACATCACAAATGATCCAACATAAAATGTAAAATCATCCCTTCCATATTATCCAAGATCTTCCACCAAGAATCAAATATTTTTCACGCAATAAAACCTTAGCTCCCTTCTCAGCCAACTATCACCTATACTAAGGCAAAAATATGAAAATTATATATGAAGATTCAATTAAAAAATTATAGCAGAAAAAGCTAAATATTAATCATTTTTCCTAAAACAAAGTAGAATGGAGTCAAAGGTACCAAATTCGAATTTGGCCTTCTCTCACGATAATTTGGAACAGGACCTGATCATGTGTACGTAGAGAGATACTTACTACTACTTAATTCCAACTTTGTCGACCTTCATAACAATTATCAAATAATCTGGTACCTCTAAGAACACCTAATTAAGAGCAAGAGAGGGAGATATTAATTATAAAAATATAGATAGAGAGAAAAGTTTGAATCATGAGAGGTACATATATCAATTCCATATAATATCACAAATTACTTATGGTGGATACAAATCAAAATCATAAATACTGATAGGGGAGTAATTCGAGTTCGAGCTTTTTTTTTGAGTTTGAGCTTCTTCTTTTTTTCTAGTAGAGTCGAGCCTAAAATTTATCGAGGCTGAAATTTGTGTTCGAACTCGACTCTATACGAGTCGAGTTCGAGTTGTTATCGAGCTTTCAAGCTTATCGAGTTTTTAAAAAAACTTTGGAGCTTATCGAGTTTTTAAACGAGTTTTCGGGCTTTTATCGAGTTTTTTAAGTTTTTTGAGTTTTCGAGTTTTTCGAGTTTTTTCCGAGTTTTCGAGTTTATCGGATTCTTATCGAGTTTTCGAGTTTATCGGGTTCTTATCGTGTTTTCGAGTTTTGACTTAAATTCCATGAAATCTATTTGTTTATATTATTTTCTTTTCAAGTTTAACCTAAATTTTTTTCCAAATTTCAAATGACAATAAACTTTCAAAATTTTACGATTTATGATTTCAATAATCAACTTTTCCAATTAATAAGTAAACTTTTATTTTATTCTATTCATATATATTTACGGATAAATTTTATCTTTAGTACGAATTATGCAATTAACTATCTAACCATCTTAAGTAGGAAACGAATAAACGATGATACTAAGAATAATAAAATGTGAAACAAATTTTGATTGTGAGCTTATATGTGTTTTATTCTTGACGGTTCATTTTTCAGATTCTTTACTGTGGCATATCACCTTCAGAACCACCTATTTGTTAAAAGAAAATATCTGATCACTGTGTTGAGTGGTAAACCTCTCCAAATCCTAAACCTTAACAGAGTTTAGTAGAATTGTAAAAGAATATATTGATTTTTTTATTATTTTTCAAGCCAAATTTTATAAATAGCACCCTCGGAATATTTAGATGGTCACTTAGTGTAAATAGTGTAAATGTATCTTGAAAATGTAAGTTTCAAATTTTTCAAGCAAAATTTTTTACAAGCATATGTACTATGCTATATTATTTCTTCTCGTTTTGTAAATTAAATTTCTTTAAAAAATATTTGAAATGTAAGTTTTGCACTTTAAAATTTTTGCAAAGAAAAAGAGCTAATAACTAAAATAAATAATTATCAATTTAAATTTTACAATGAAACTTTTATAAACTATTTATAAAAATGTAAAATTAAATATCTCATATTCTCATATTAGAACAAATTTAATTCAAAAATTTTACTAAGTATATTAATAGTATAATATTGCACATAATATGTGAAAAAAAATATCAAGTTAAGTGTTTACACAATTCACGCAAGCGTACGTGGTCACAAGTAATATATGAATAAGTCAAGTTCGTTCCCACAGAGATCAGGTTAGGTTTAATTCAGTTCATGTACCTATGCAACAATGTATGGTTTTTATTCACTGCTAAGACAAATAACAAATTGGGATTTTGATTATCTAAATTAAACTAAGATGCAAATTCATTTAGGGTTTTTAGTGTAAATAGAAAAAAATTTAAAAATTCCAAAAAAATCAGAAAATTTGAAAATTAATTGCCTCGTCTCATAGTGTGTTAACAATGATAGTTACACATCTTGTGAGCTTATTTTGCATGATTATTTGACATGTCATATCTCTGAAAGTTATTTGTTACTTGATGATTCCTTGTACGTGCTTGCGAAAATTATAAAACTTGAGACTTGTCATTGTCAATTTTAGTGAGTACTAAAACATGCCTTCACCCTCTGAGATTTTGAGCCTAATTTATGATTGGTACATCTTATATCAATCGAATTTTTATTGTTGTGTGTTGTTCATCATTGAGTATGTCGCTCTAGTACTTGCTTTAAACCATTTTGAGATTACATGATATTTGCATGCACGAAAATGATAAAGGCACTAGGATTAACCGTATTGATCCAAACAGTACCCTTGAATCATATATCCTTAGTGAACCCCTTTGAGCTTTTTATCCGTATTTTTGTGTATCACCAATCTAAATTCTTGAGCCTACTTGTGTAACGCCCCAAAATCCACCCTGATAGGGGACCCGGGTCGTCACATTGTCTCAATATCCTGTAGCACAAGTTACGCAATAACAAAGCAAAATATATAATACAACGGAGCATAAAATGTCCCACTCCGCAGATCCAAGATCGTCTTCACAGCATAATACAAAACAACTTGATACATCTCGAATTAATATAATACAAAAGTTCACATCAGTAGAAATATAAAGATTCTATCTGGATCGTCTAATTATTGACGCCATAGCCTTGCGCTTTCCCCTTGCCTTTATAGCCCTGGCTGGACGTCTCGCCTCCTTCCGTCTTGACAGCTGAACAAAATGTTGTAAAGCAAGAATGAGCAACTATAGTGCTCAGCAAGTTCTCTTCTCGCTCGGTATATAAATATAATAAGGTTTACCGAAATAAGTACTCCAAATTTTAATATTGAAAACCACAATAAGATTTGACTCGAATTCATCTCAAAAATATCATACTCGAAAGGCTCAAACTCATCTCAAAACAGAATACTCAAAAGACTCATTTGATATAACTCTGATAACTCATGATTTAAGAATGAACTGGTCTTCCACCTCTCCGTATCTCGGTGGGGCGATCAACTAACCAACTAAGAATACCGGCCTCCGATGACACCGCACTTCGCCCGATCACGGCTACAATATGATATCAACTATAATATAAATGTATGAATGCTAGCATCATAATGGTTATCAATTCAACCAAGGCAACGAATGCCTAAATATTCTCGGGTCCGTAAAACGGTACACGAGTCTCTCTTTCTCTATAAAGGGCCTCTTGCCCAAAATTGACCAGTAGAATACAGAATTCCCGAATATTTGGGGTACAGATAACTTGAGATAACTCTTTCAGAAAATATTTACAAATCTGGCGGACTGCCAGTATGACTCAATTTTACCACCAATCCGAACAATGGACTGATGTAAATTCCCAATAATAATTTATCGGTTGACATGAACAAAATGCCAAACCTTGACAATAAGATCAACTATCTCGAATTTATGAGAATAGTCTTAAGATTAAAGTAATTGGGAGTCGTACTGAACAAGTAGTACTTCTCAATATTTATAATACTCAACATTGATGAACGTTTAGATGGAATATTTTTCAATTGATTGACGAATAAAAATCTCTAACAATTATAATTTTAAACTCCTATCGATTAGTTCAAACGAGGAACTAACTGAAAGATAATCAATAAATAACGATTGAATTTGTACAATAAATTCAATCGAAAAGAATAAATTTAACTATCTCGGACGAATGAGATTAGTTTCACTGAATAAAATAATAGTCGTCTCGAATTAATGAGATCGACCCGATATCAATTAAATCGTTTCTACGCTTATAGGGATTATAATTCTCAAATAAACTAACTTGACAATATAATAATATTTAACAAGAAATAATTCTCAAAAGAAATTATTGCATCATATAGAGCAACAGATGATCTCAATATATAATATCTCAAAAATAATTAAGGAATTTAAATAACACGAACAGAAATTCACAGTTTCCAAAAGTTAGGGTAAGAACGAACTTGCCTCGATCTCGAAGTACGAATGAATGAAGCTAAAATATATACTCTACCCGTGAACTTGGCGTCGATCTACGTCTCGAGAATTATTTTCTAAAAATATCAACCAGAAATACGTGAGCGATTCTTCAGAATAAAATACTCCCGATCCAATAATCTAATTAATAATAATATAATATCTCATAAAATCTCCGGAATAAATAACAGAAATCAATTCCGGGATAAATAAATATTTAATCGAACACAGGAATTAAATCTGGGGAATATACCCTATTTTTAATATCTGGAAATCTAAATTCTTACTCAAAATGAAAAATTCAAACATCCCTTTTTATTCAATTTAAATCCATATTTATTATTCTCATTTTTAAACTAATTATCAAAGAATTCTAATTTTTAAGAAATCTCACAAATTCTAATTTATTAAACTCATTAATAATATAAAACAAATTTTAAATCTCTAAATTAAATCTGACTCGATCCGGTCAATTAAAATAAACCGGAAAATAATAAAAACAGCTTTTCCAAAATAAAACATATTTTATTCTATTTATTTCACAAATATTCTTCTTTTTATCAACAAATTATTAAATCTATAATTTTCGTCCAAAAATCACAAAATAACTCTTTTTTAACAAACTAATAATTAATCCATTTTATTAACCCCTTTTTATTGCAAATATCTAATTTATTTTCAAAATCACATAATATCACTTATTTAATTAATACATAATAAATTCTAAATTACATCTAAAATCTTATTTAATTAATTAATTAACTAAACCAATTTAAATAAATTATTAATTACTAACCAAATTAATTAATATTCCATTTTTAACAAAACTTATGGAATCCCGTTTTATTCGTTTAACAAAAATCCCGATTATAAAACCCGAACATCTACGTTAATATTTTAATATATTTTAACAGCAACTACACATCGATGTGGGTCCCACTGTGTGGGCCCCACCTGTTTCTTTCCATCCCCTGCATCTCTCTTTTCGACTCTCTCCCAGTCTCTCTCTCTCTCTCTCTCTCTCTCTCTCTCTCTCATCTCTCCCAACTCCCTACCGATTCAGCACGACCCCAAACAATCTCTCATCCCACAACTCTCCCCAATCTCATCCTAATCTCTCCCCGCCGGACCTCTCTGTTTTTCCGGTTACCAAACACCACACCACCACATCCAACCGAAAACAACACTCACCATCAATTCTCTCTACCTCTCATTCTCCCTCTCGACTCTCTTATTTCCTTATCTCTCCACTCACCCTCCCCGTCGAAACCACCAACACACGGCACACACTAACCGCGGTTTTCAATCAACACCAACACTACAACCATCAACAAATCAACACTCCTCCCCTTATATCTTCGACAACCCAACACAAAACAATCACTCTCTCACTCCGATACATATCCCGACTGCAAACAATCGGAAAGACAAGGCACAATTCAAGCAATACAAGCACAACAGCAATCGAAAGAGAAAAAGAAAAAAAAAATTAAACTACCTGGGTCTTGTTTTGGTCTGAGTTATGGAGAGAAAACGTGTTGGTTAAAAAAAGAAAAACAGGACTTGTGTTTGTGTAAGACTGATGTTGTGTGTTTTATGTGAAGTAAATTGGGCCGGTTTGATTTTCTATTTTTAAAGAGACAAGGTTAAGGTATTGCAATAGAAAAATAGAGGTGGGTGTGGTTGTTTTGTGTTTAACACATGTTAAGAAACGAACATGTGCAGTCAAAACAATAATGCCCTGAAAACAAGGGCCTTGTTTTCAGCCGATTTTTATGGTAATGGCTGCTGTCTCAATCAGCAATAATAACGATTTCTTCCCAGCTAGTTAATTAAAACGAGACTCAAAAATTCGGCTAAAAATTAAAAATAAAAATAAAAATCTATTTCGAAAATTCGTGGTTATTACAGTCTTCCCCCCTTATAGGATTCCGTCCTCGGAATCAAAACTATGCACTAAACAATTCAGGATATTTATTCCGCATTTCGTTTTCTAATTCCCAAGTGGCTTCCTCAACTTGGTGATTTCTCCAAAGTACTTTCACTAAATTCACTTTCTTAGTTCTTAACTCTTGCACTTTGTAATCTAAGATCTCCACTGGCTTTTCTTCGTAGGTCAAATCTGGACGAATTTCCACTGGCTTTTCTTCGTAGGTCAAATCTGGACGAATTTCCACTGGTTCGTAGGTTATAACGTGCCTGAAATCAGAATGGTACTCTCTTAGCGCAGAAACATGAAACACATCGTGGATATGCTGAAGGTCTGGGGGTAGGGCCAACTGATAAGCTAGTGGTCCTATCTTCTTAAGAATCTCAAAAGGTCCTATATATCTGGGGCTTAACTTGCCTTTCTTTCCGAATCTCATTACTCCTTTCCAAGGTGAAACTTTCAACATCACCTTATCTCCCACTTCAAATGCTTTGTCCTTCCTCTTTTGATTTGCATACTTCCTCTGTCGATCTTGAGCTGCAACTAACCTTTTTCGAATAACCTCGGTTGCTTGCTTAGTTTGTTGAAGTAATTCCGGTCCCAGTATCTTTCTTTCTCCTACTTCATCCCAATATAACGGTGATCTACACTTCCTTCCGTACAGAGCTTCATAAGGTGCCATACATATACTCGAATGGTAACTATTGTTGTAAGCAAACTCGACTAGGGGCAAATGTTCATCCCAACTTCCTTTAAAATCAAGTGCACAGGCTCTTAACATATCTTCAACTGTTTGAATCGTCCTTTCACTTTGTCCGTCGGTCTGTGGATGATAAGCAGTGCTCAGATTTAACTTCGTGCCAAGACATTCTTGAAAACTTTTCTAAAATCGAGAGGTAAAACGGGCATCTCTATCAGATACAATTGAAACAGGTACTCCGTGACGAACTACAATCTCCTTCAGGTATATGTTCACCAATCTCTCAACGGAATACTTATCACTAATTGGTAGGAAATGCGCAGATTTAGTGAGTCGATCGACAATAACCTAAATAGCATCGTGACTGGCTCTAGTTCGGGGCAATCCTACGACAAAATCCATGGTAATATGCTCCCATTTCCACTCGGGTATCTCTAAAGGTTGTAGAAGTCCACTTGGTCGTTGATGTTCTGCCTTCACTTTCTGACATGTCAAACACTTACTTACCCATTCTGTAATCTCCCTCTTCATGTTGGGCCACCAATAATTCAACTTGATGTCTTGATACATTTTTGTGCTCCCTGGGTGAATGGAATACCTCGAGTTATGCGCTTCGCTCATAATTTCTTCCTTCAACTCTGTAACGTTAGGAATCCATATTCTCGATGCAAATCGCTTAATTCCCTTTTCATCTTTTGCACTTAGAAATTCTTCTCCAGTCAACTCTGATCTTCTTTCTTCCATCACTTGCTCTTGACAACGTCGAATCTTCTCGAGTAACTCTGGTTGAAACTGAATGATGTAAACTCTTTCATTGTTTTGGACTGGGACCTTGACTTCTAATTCCATCTTCTCAAATTCTCTAACCAATTCCTCTGAGGTTGTCAACAGGTTTAGTCTCTCCTTTCTACTTAATGCATCAGCTACAACATTAGCTCTCCCTGGGTGATAGTTTATCGAGCAATCATAGTCTTTGATCAACTCCAACCATCTTCTTTGTCTCATGTTTAATTCCTTCTGCGTGAATATATACTTTAAGCTCTTGTGATCTGTGTAAATCTCGCATTTCTCTCCGTAAAGGTAATGTCTCCAAATCTTGAGTGCAAAAACAATAGAAGCAAGTTCCAAATCGTGAGTAGGGTAACGGGACTCATACTCCTTCAGTTGCCGAGAGGCGTAAGCTATTACTTTTCCGTGTTGCATCAAAACACATCCTAAACCCTTGTGAGAGGCGTCGCTGAAAATTACGAAATCGCCTTTCTCATCAGGTAAGGTCAACACCGGGGCAGTAGTCAATCTCTTCTTCAATTCTTGAAAGCTTTCTTCGCATTTGGGGGTCCATTCAAACTTTTCACTCTTTCTGGTAAGTCGAGTCAGTGGCGTAGCTATCTTTGAGAAATCCTTCACAAATCTACGATAGTATCCAGCCAATCCAAGGAAACTTCTAACTTCGGTTGGAGTCTTGGGTCTATCCCAATCTGCTACGGCTTCTATCTTTGCAGGGTCTACAGAAATCCCTTCGCCGCTTACAATGTGTCCTAAAAATTGAACTTCTTTTAGCCAGAATTCACATTTTGAGAATTTCGCATATAACTTTTCCTTCCTCAGCGTTTCCAGAACTAAACGGAGGTGTTCAGCATGTTCCTCAGGAGACTTCGAGTATATCAGGATGTCATCAATAAATACAATCACGAATTTGTCCAAGTACCTCTTGAACACACGATTCATCAAATCCATAAAAGCAGCTGGCGCATTCGTCAATCCAAAAGACATGACTAAGAATTCGTAATGTCCATATCGGGTTCTAAATGCAGTCTTAGGAATATCCTCAGGCTTGATCTTTAGTTGATGATAGCCGGATCTCAAATCAATCTTTGAAAAACATATAGCTCCCTTAAGTTGGTCAAACAGATCGTCGATTCGAGGTAAAGGGTACTTATTCTTGATGGTCATCTTGTTCAACTCACGATAATCAATACATAATCGCATAGATCCGTCATTCTTCTTCACGAACAGCACTAGAGCTCCCCACGGGGATACACTTGGTCTGATTACGCCTTTGTCAAGTAATTCTTGCAGTTGGGTAGCCAACTCCTTCATCTCAACTGGAGCCATTCGGTATGGTGCTTTGGAAATTGGTGCAGTTCCCGGGGCAAGATCGATATTGAATTCTATTTCTCTGTCGGGCGGCAAACCAGGTAACTCTTCAGGAAAAACATCTTCAAATTGATTCACTACAGGGATTTCATCAATGGCAGGGGCTTGCTTCTCGTTGTCAACCACATAAGCTAAGTAGGCTTGACACCCACTCCTTAGTAGTTTCTTCGCTTGAATCAAAGTCAGAAAATTACTAGTAGGTTTCCTTCCGCGAAATTGTATTTTTTTGCCGTTGGGTCCCTTTAAACTAACCCACTTACGCCGACAATTGATTTGAGCATCATAACGTGTCAACCAATCCATTCCCAGAATTATATCAAACTCCCCTAAATTAAAAGAAAGAAGGTCTGCTTCGAAACGTTGTCCTTGGATTTCGATTCCACAATTTGGACATATCTGATCTACAGGGACTTTTTCCTGATTTGCTACTTCTATAATCAATGTCTCCCCTAATGGTACGGACTGAATATTCAATTTATTCCTAAAATTCTCCGATATGAAAGATTTTGTTGCTCCCGAATCAAACAAAACACATGCATCTACGGAATTGACTAAAAGCGTACCTGCAATCACATCACTATCAGCAATAGCATCCTTCACCGTCATGTTGAAAGTACGAGCAGTTGGCTTGTTGCTGGGAGGTGCCATGAGTCTAGGTGCAGTTGTCTCCTTTGGTGGTGACTTGCAATCTCGTGCAATATGTCCTTTCTTTCCGTAATTGAAACAAGTAACGGCCTTATCCTTGCAGTGAGAAGAATAGTGCCCTTTTTGTCCACAGTTGTAACAAACAATGCTGGCCAGATTACATGGTCCTGGGTGCTTCCTTCCACACGTTTTGCATTCGGGTAGCGGTGGCCTTCCTTGAATTAGATTGGCTGCCTGAGGGGGTCTGGACTTTTGATTGTTTCCCCTAGTGTCTTGATTCTCAGTTCTCTTCGTATCATTGCTTCTGTCTTCCCACTTCACAAAAGGTCTCTTTCCATTCCGATCATCCGGCTTCCTCTCAAAATTATTTCCACGATTATGAAACTTCCTTTTCTTTATATCCTTGTCCTTTGAGTACAACTCAGATCCACTTTCCACAATAGATGCTTTTTGAACCACAGTAGCATAGTTGGTGATTTCTAGGACCGCAACTCGATTCTGGATCCACGGCTTCAGCCCTAGTTGAAAACGTTTAGCTCTCTTTTCGTCCGTATCCACATGGTAAGGCACAAACCTAGAGAGTTCAGAAAACTTGGCTTCATATTCAGCTACAGTCATGTTGCCTTGCTTGAGTTCCAGAAACTTGACCTCCATTTGACTCTCCAAGTATTTAGGAAAATATTTCTCCAAAAATAGCTGCGTGAACCTGGTCCAGGGTATGACTACGTTCCCTTCCATTGCTCTCTTTGATTCCCACCAATAATTCGCTTCACCTTTTAACATGTAGGCTGCAAAGATGGTTTTCTTCTCTTCTTCTACCCCTACGATCTCAAAGGTCTTCTCTATTTCACGTAACCAGATTCTAGCTTCCACTGGGTTAGTGGTACCTTTAAACTCAGGTGGACTCAAGGATTTGAATGATTTGAAACTCACAGTAGTTTGGGTTAGTTGAGCTGGAGGTGGATTACCTCCTACATTTTGGTATAGCTGAGGCTGAGGGTTCTGGGTATGCTGAATAAGAAAGTTCATAAGTAGACTCATCGGGTTATTTTCTTGGTTGTGATCTCAAGCGAGTTGTGGTTCCGGGTTTGGAACTTGGTTCTGAAGTGGAACCTCATTCCCTGGATTCACCTCGGGTTGAGGACGAGGATTTCTTGCGGGTCTTCCTCTCTTTGGTGGCATCTTTTTCTATAAGAGCGAAAACAATAAGGTATGTTATATTTCAGATATGCAATTCTCAAACACCATTGCTGGCACAATTGAAATTGGTATTCATAAATATCTACTCGGTCAAAATTTATGGTTCCTCACAATACTCAAAATCACAACTCTCTCTTGTCTCTTATAAGCAGTTACTCTTATTTCTCGATATAAAAAGATTTTAGATACTCGTGAAGATTTATCTCAATTTAATTGGCGGTTCTCAAAAATTCAATCATCATAAATCTCTTGTTCTCGAAAATTCTTTTTAAGTCGTAGTATCGGAAAAGAAATTGTTAACTAATTCAGGGGTAACTTGGAAATTATTCTAACATGCTATTCTAATATAACACAGATCTATAATAAGCAAAATGAGATAACGATACTATAGCAGATCACAATATAATACTGATAAGGTTCCATACTGGTGAAATCCAGGTTATGGTACTGAATACAAACTGGTCGCTGATAATAAGTACATCGTAAAAGTAACTAGCCAACATACTAGTCTAGTAGAGATAACAAAGGTTACTACCCAACAGGCTGGGCATCGGGTCTAAAATACAAGGATCAACATAATATATGCACCCTACTACAGAAGGGTTTATCTCGACGTCATCACTGAAGAAACATCTCACCCACTCTCCGATGGAACTCTCTGATAATGTCTGAAACCATGGTGGCAACTCTAGCCTGATCAATCTGTCCTGTGCTAGATGATGGTAATGCGGCTAAGTCAGTCTGAAGCCCGGTCAAAACAGTCAGGGCAATCTGGTGCATAATCTCCATGGGTACGTCTCTTACCAACAGACTCCCTCCATGATGCACGGCAAGAGGTTCCGAAACTGACAACAGCCGAAGAATGCTATCCCTAGTAGTAAAAATCTCCTCATAACGTCCCCACAACCAACGGTAATGCTGGAACAGTGTATGGTGGACATGCCAAGGGACCATCCCTCCGGCCACATCAGGATGCTCAGAAGGAACAGGTGGCATAGCAACAGTAGTAGCAACCACAGTGGGCTGAGCAGGAGCAGGTGCAGGTATGGTAGGTGCAGATGGAGCAGTATCACAAGCAGGAATGGCACTGACAGGTGGAAACATGTAGTCAGGCACGGTAGGGACTGTCGGCGTCGAAGCATAGACGGGAACAGGTAAAGTAAACAACTCAGCAAGAGCTGCTACTCCGGTAGGTGTATCAACTCCGGATACTGGAGCTGACAAGCTAGGTACAACCTAAATACGGACGGGTGAAAGTAGGCTCTCATCAGCTGTATCAGTAATCTCGGGCACTGGGGTCTCAGCTCTGAACGTCTCAGGGGTAGGAGCCTCTAAATCAATCACTGGTAGAGGAGAATCGGCTATCTCAATGATCTGGTCAGGAGAATCTACTAAATCTATCACATGTGGAGGAGAAGGTGTAAGGATCTGAACCAAAGAATCCTCCGTGTCACTAACCATCAGCATAAACTCTTCAGACGGGTCACTGTCTGAACCTGAGCTAATTGGTCCATGCGGGTAAGGTGTAGGAGATCTATCTCGGGTAGAACGGAAATCTGCTGGTCCAGAAGTAGACATCTACAAAAGTACGAAAAATCTCGGTCAGGTTTCAATCGACTAGATATGCCTATAAATATATAAAGGCGTAAGGCGCTTAGTGCCAAAATCTCAACATCGTATCATATCTCTAAATTCTCACGCCGCGTTATAGTTCTAGGATCGTATTATATCTCTAAATTCTCGCATCCGGTTATACTCCAAGGCTCGTAAGATTCCTAAAAATATAACTAAAGCTCTGAGACCAAAACTGTAACGCCCCCAAATCCACCCTGACAGGGGACCCGGGTCGTCACATTGTCTCAATATCCTGTAGCACAAGTTACGCAATAACAAAGCAAAATATATAATACAACGGAGCATAAAATGTCCCACTCCGCAGATCCAAGATCGTCTTCACAGCATAATACAAAACAACTTGATACATCTCGAATTAATATAATACAAAAGTTCACATCAGTAGAAATATAAAGATTCTATCTGGATCGTCTAATTATTGACGCCATAGCCTTGCGCTTTCCCCTTGCCTTTATAGCCCTGGCTGGACGTCTCGCCTCCTTCCGTCTTGACAGCTGAACAAAATGTTGTAAAGCAAGAATGAGCAACTATAGTGCTCAGCAAGTTCTCTTCTCGCTCGGTATATAAATATAATAAGGTTTACCGAAATAAGTACTCTAAATTTTAATATTGAAAACCACAATAAGATTTGACTCGAATTCATCTCAAAAATATCATACTCGAAAGGCTCAAACTCATCTCAAAACAGAATACTCAAAAGACTCATTTGATATAACTCTGATAACTCATGATTTAAGAATGAACTGGTCTTCCACCTCTCCGTATCTCGGTGGGGCGATCAACTAACCAACCAAGAATACCGGCCTCCGATGACACCGCACTTCGCCCGATCACGGCTACAATACGATATCAACTATAATATAAATGTATGAATGCTAGCATCATAATGGTTATCAATTCAACCAAGGCAACGAATGCCTAAATATTCTCGGGTCCGTAAAACGGTACACGAGTCTCTCTTTCTCTATAAAGGGCCTCTTGCCCAAAATTGACCAGTAGAATACAGAATTCCCGAATATTTGGGGTACAGATAACTTGAGATAACTCTTTCAGAAAATATTTACAAATCTGGCGGACTGCCAGTATGACTCAATTTTACCACCAATCCGAACAATGGACTGATGTAAATTCCCAATAATAATTTATCGGTTGACATGAACAAAATGCCAAACCTTGACAATAAGATCAACTATCTCGAATTTATGAGAATAGTCTTAAGATTGAAGTAATTGGGAGTCGTACTGAACAAGTAGTACTTCTCAATATTTATAATACTCAACATTGATGAACGTTTAGATAGAATATTTTTCAATTGATTGACGAATAAAAATCTCTAACAATTATAATTTTAAACTCCTATCGATTAGTTCAAACGAGGAACTAACTGAAAGATAATCAATAAATAACGATTGAATTTGTACAATAAATTCAATCGAAAAGAATAAATTTAACTATCTCGGACGAATGAGATTAGTTTCACTGAATAAAATAATAGTCGTCTCGAATTAATGAGATCGACCCGATATCAATTAAATCGTTTCTACGCTTATAGGGATTATAATTCTCAAATAAACTAACTTGACAATATAATAATATTTAACAAGAAATAATTCTCAAAAGAAATTATTGCATCATATAGAGCAACAGATGATCTCAATATATAATATCTCAAAAATAATTAAGGAATTTAAATAACACGAACAGAAATTCACAGTTTCCAAAAGTTAGGGTAAGAACGAACTTGCCTCGATCTCGAAGTACGAATGAATGAAGCTAAAATATATACTCTACCCGTGAACTTGGCGTCGATCTACGTCTCGAGAATTATTTTCTAAAAATATCAACCAGAAATACGTGAGCGATTCTTCAGAATAAAATACTCCCGATCCGATAATCTAATTAATAATAATATAATATCTCATAAAATCTCCGGAATAAATAACAGAAATCAATTCCAGGATAAATAAATATTTAATCGAACACAGGAATTAAATCTGGGGAATATACCCTATTTTTAATATCTGGAAATCTAAATTCTTACTCAAAATGAAAAATTCAAACATCCCTTTTTATTCAATTTAAATCCATATTTATTATTCTCATTTTTAAACTAATTATCAAAGAATTCTAATTTTTAAGAAATCTCACAAATTCTAATTTAGTAAACTCATTAATAATATAAAACAAATTTTAAATCTCTAAATTAAATCTGACTCGATCCGGTCAATTAAAATAAACCGGAAAATAATAAAAACAGCTTTTCCAAAATAAAACATATTTTATTCTATTTATTTCACAAATATTCTTCTTTTTATCAACAAATTATTAAATTTATAATTTTCGTCCAAAAATCACAAAATAACTCTTTTTTAACAAACTAATAATTAATCCATTTTATTAACCCCTTTTATTGCAAATATCTAATTTATTTTCAAAATCACATAATATCACTTATTTAATTAATACATAATAAATTCTAAATTACATCTAAAATCTTATTTAATTAATTAATTAACTAAACCAATTTAAATAAATTATTAATTACTAACCAAATTAATTAATATTCCATTTTTAACAAAACTTATGGAATTCCGTTTTATTCGTTTAACAAAAATCCCGATTATAAAACCCGAACATCTACGTTAATATTTTAATATATTTTAACAGCAACTACACATCGATGTGGGTCCCACTGTGTGGGCCCCACCTGTTTCTTTCCCTCCCCTGCATCTCTCTTTTCGACTCTCTCCCAGTCTCTCTCTCTCTCTCTCTCTCTCTCTCTCTCTCTCATCTCTCCCAACTCCCTACCGATTCAGCACCACCCCAAACAATCTCTCATCCCACAACTCTCCCCAATCTCATCCTAATCTCTCCCCGCCGGACCTCTCTGTTTTTCCGGTTACCAAACACCACACCACCACATCCAACCGAAAACAACACTCACCATCAATTCTCTCTACCTCTCATTCTCCCTCTCGACTCTCTTATTTCCTTATCTCTCCACTCACCCTCCCCGTCGAAACCACCAACACACGGCACACACTAACCGCGGTTTTCAATCAACACCAACACTACAACCATCAACAAATCAACATTCCTCCCCTTATATCTTCGATAACCCAACACAAAACAATCACTCTCTCACTCCGATACATATCCCGACTGCAAACAATCGGAAAGACAAGGCACAATTCAAGCAATACAAGCACAACAGCAATCGAAAGAGAAAAAGAAAAAAAAAAAATTAAACTACCTGGGTCTTATTTTGGTCTGAGTTATGGAGAGAAAACGTGTTGGTTAAAAAAAGAAAAACAGGACTTGTGTTTGTATAAGACTGATGTTGTGTGTTTTATGTGAAGTAAATTGGGCCGGTTTGATTTTCTATTTTTAAAGAGACAAGGTTAAGGTATTGCAATAGAAAAATAGAGGTGGGTGTGGTTGTTTTGTGTTTAACACATGTTAAGAAACGAACATGTGTAGTCAAAACAATAATGCCCTGAAAACAAGGGCCTTGTTTTCAGCCGATTTTTATGGTAATGGTTGCTGTCTCAATCAGCAATAATAACGATTTCTTCCCAGCTAGTTAATTAAAACGAGACTCAAAAATTCGGCTAAAAATTAAAAATAAAAATAAAAATCTATTTCAAAAATTCGTGGTTATTACAACTTGTTTATTCTTCTCTTGATTTACTAGTAGAGCACTTTGATTCATTTAGGGGTTGGTGAGCGCATAGTATGGGGATATCTTTGTTAAAGTGTGAAAATTTGGTGGGAATCATAAAGAAAAAAATAGAAAAAAAAAGAAAAGAAAAAGAAAAGAAAAAAAAAAGAATAAAATAAAAATAGAGTTTTGTTCATTGGTTTGTGCAATATGAAAATGGAAAAGTACATGACAATATGTGCTTGGGGTTTAATTCTTGTGAAAGCTTGATCACCTTTTACATGATCGAAATTTCATGTTGAGTGCTTTAATTAAAAATGAACATTGTGCTCTATTAGTTTGTCAAATTAGCCACTTGTTAGCCTTTTTCTTGATTTCCTACCCTTTACCTTAGCCACGTTACAACCTTTAACAAAGACCTTTTGATTTGTGCATGCATGTATACAAAGTAGTGGAGATTTGGTGGACAACCAAGCATATGGTAGCACATAACTTAATTGATTGAACTTGAGCGAATACACTTCACCTATACACTTGTGTGATTTGAGAGTTGTGTGAGAATTTTCTATCCATAGCATGTTACTCACTGAATGCGGCATTGATATATATTTCATGATCTTTTTGTCTATATAGACTGTGTGCTTACTTGGATAGTCTTGTGCATATGATTTGTAAGTGAACAGACTGTCAGTATTGTGCAATTGAGGTTTACGTGTGTGGAGTACTATGATATGTTGCATACTTGAGACTTGGTAGAAAATAAAATTGGATTTTGTGGGTACATTCACTATAGGCCCTCACGAGACCTCACTCGTCCACTAGGGCTGCCTAGGGGTTTAAAGGGTTGTTGCATATGCCAAATGCAATCGTCACACCTACGAAAAGGAGTATAGGACTTTTTATCTAGATTTTCTTTTTGTTTTTGTTTTACTCGAGGACGAGCAAAAGATAGGTATGGGGGCATTTGATAAGTGCATAATTTTGCATATTTTTATTGCCTATTTATTGCTTGAATTCGTATTTTAATAAATAATTTTGTTCTATTTCAGGAAATTCAAGAAATTATGAAGAAATGGCAAAATGAAGAAATAAAGTTCAAAAGACCGCATCTTAGGGCTTAAGATTTTATTTTTATTTAATAAATATTTAATTTGATTAGAAAATTATATTTATAAATATCTAATAATATTAGGTATTTATTTTTATAATTTTCGGATTAAATTAAGTATTTATTATTTAAAAATTATACGTCGTGCGGGATAAAAAGCATTTCTACGGAACCCATCTATGCACAATAAAAACATGGCCGGCCAAGGAATCTTCCAAGGTGATAGAACATGGGTGCATTTGGTGTATTAGTTGTAAAGTTATCAATAATTTCATTTAATTATGAAATTGGTGTGCTAATTCTTCCTATAAATAGGAAGTAATAATCATCTTTGAACACATTAGGTTTTAGACTTAGGATTAGGATTAGTTTTCCTCCCAAATTATTAGTTGTAAAGTTTTCGTTCTATCTCTTGTAAAATTTATTTTTATTTTTATTTTCAGTACGTTTATTTCTGTTTTATTGTAATAATTCGAAGCCCAGTTATTATTTCTCTGTGTTATTCTGTTTTATAGCCACAAGCTCACTTCCTTTCTCTCTTTTCTTTATTAATCAAAAACAGTTTTTTTTCTCCTTTTTAATCTTAGTCGAACAAAAGCAATCCCCACCCTTGTCAATTCTCTTAGCACAACAGCCTCTCTCACCCGCACTCCTCTTTTGTTTTTCGATCCCTTTTCAGATCACTGCAATTCACTTCCCCCCCTTCTCCTTTTGTTTTGTTTTCGGTTTTAATATCGTTTCCCGAATATTAGTTCTAGCTGCTGAGATTCCGAGATTTTCATGGTTTGTTTAATGTTAATCGAATCCGAGATGTCGAGTCTTTATTTTGATTTGCTGTTTTCCTTAAGTCGAGCGTGTTACTCTTGTTTCATTTTGGTTACTGTTTAGAGTTTTGTTTGTTGAGTTTTGTTGTAGACAAGTTGATTCGTGTTGGTACTGCTGTGCTTCTATCGAGTTGTCAAGTAGTGCTGTTTAGGCGAGTCCAGTTGTTGCAAGTCCATTTTTTTTTTATTGCCGAGTTTTGTTCTAAGTAATAGTTCCATGTTTTTGCAGCGTCGTTGGTTTAAGGTTTTGTTGTTGCGTTTGGGTTTAGTTTTGGTTATTAATGTCTTCGTTATTTGTCCTGTTGGAATCATTGTTGCTTTCCGTTTTGATTGCTGCGAATACTAGTTATGTTTGAGATGTCATCCGGAATTGTTTTAGAGTTATGTAGTCTGTGCTGGGTTTTGAAATTCACTATATTGCTTTGGGTTGTTATGTTTGGTTTGAGTTTGTGCTGCTGGTGTTTGGTTATGTTTTCTGAGTTTTTGTGTTATCATTTTTTGTGAGTTTTGTATTAACAGTCGTTGTAATCGAGTTCCTGAGTGTGAATTATTATTTTATCGAGTCCCTGAGTCCCGGTCCATGTTTTATTGGTCTCTAGCCCATTCCATTTCTACTGGCCCAATTCTGTTTTGTGGTTCACTATAATAATAATAATAAAAGAATGTGTGTTTAGAATAAAGTCAAAATTTTATTTTCGAATTAGGAATTTAGAATAATTTGTAGAATAATTTAATAAAATTAATTAGAATAATTTAGAATTTTAGAATAAGTTAGAATATTTAGTTTTAAATTGGTTTAAAATAGTTTAAAATTCCATTTTGTTTTTATTTTGTAAAACCAAAATCCAAATGTTCTAATTCGATTAAATTGGAAATTAAGGATTGCGAAAATATTATTCCCTGTGGATCGAATCTCAAATATTAAAACGATGATCGTGCGCTTGCGATTTTAATTGTATCATTTCCGCCACATCAAGTTTTTGGCGCCGCTGCCGGGGAATAATTATTTTTCGCACCTTGATTTTTAATTTTTCGGATTAGTTTTCTTTGCTTGTTTAATTTTTATTTTGTTTTTTTTAGGAAAGGTTGCATTTTCGGGACTTTTCTCACGGAGCGTGGAATTAATCGGAATTTTTGGAAGCATGTTTCGGTAACCCGAATATCTCTCTTTTCGCCTTTTTATTTTTCGAAAATCACAAAAAAATCAAAAATCACAAAAAAATTGAAAATTGAAAAATCAAAAAAATTATTATTTGTAAATACATACTTGTTGCATCATGCATTTAATCACTTAGGGCACATCATCTAGATTTTTATTTTCTTGTTTTTAATTTTTCGTATCTTATAATTGTGGTGATCCCTGGAGGACCCAAAGGTACGTTAAATTTTTCTTTCTTTTAGATTAGGACACGTAGTTAAGCATCCATAATTGTTTACCGTTTTTTTTGTATATATCTTGTTGTGTGTTGCATCGTTTGTAGCCTTAATAAAATTAATTAGACGTTTGCCCCTAGGAATTTCTCGCTCAATTAGGAAGATGCCTAAAATAAACGTAATTAATACTTATTCACGACCTTCAGTGTCTAAGGTTCGCCTGGCTGTTAAGATTCGGTGTCTAAGTGACGAGATTGGCCTCTTGGCAATGCCTGCTCTAATCTGGCCGAATCGGTCTGAATAATTCTTAATTTACGGAATTTTTAGTGTGTCTTAATGTAGGAGCAATGTCTAGTTATTCTATTTAGGGAACATTTTTCTTTTGCTTTTTCACCCTTTATTTTGAGTGTTTATTTTGTGTGCTTATTTTGTGTGATTAAAATTCGTGCTTAAAATAAAAAAAAATTAAATAAAGAAAAAAATAAAAAAATAATAAAAATGTGGTCAAATTATAATTCTTATACACTAGGGTTTACAAATTGCCATGAATTTGAGCAAGATAATTCTACGTGTCAACAAACTCTTAGGAATGACCCATTTGTACCTACCTACAATCCCGGGTGGGGGAATCACACAACTTACTCACGGGATTTTGACGAGGAGTTAGCGGATAATATGATGTGGTATGAGTCAACTAGGGAACCTAGTGTTTATAACGAGTCGTCTAGTACTTTTAGTGATTTGCATTATAGTGAAAACGATATTGCAATAAACTCTGAATTAGATGCTCTTAATAGACGACTCGAAGCCTTAGAAACCCTTAGTGGTCATTCACACACGTCTTGGCACCCAAATTTCAACTCTCCGAGTCTCGATTTTCAACACGGCCCCGACTCTTATCAAGTCAACGCCATGTTTAAACCAACCTTTCGAAATGACCATTTTACATCGTCTTCTAATTCCGGTTGGAGAGATTATCCCGATCTCTCATGGAACCAAGGTCATAGCTATCAAACTCCGCCTCCACATTTTCAAGAAACGAACTCTTATCAAATTCCGAGTCAACTTGACACCTTAGAAAAGAGTATCGAGGCTTTATTGATTTCTCAAGCAGACTTCATGCAAACCATAACTTCTGATAGGGAAATTTTGAACTCCAATGCTCAAACCTTATCTAAGTTAGAATTTCAAATGAATCAATTAGCCACCATGTGTGAGCGTGAGACGATAACCACCCCGAATCCACCCGAGGTCAACCCTGAATTTCTTATCACTCAAAGACCTATCGATACTTTCGATGATATCATTTCTCCTTGGTCTAATGTTCAAATTGACACTCCTTTCGGTGGTGAATTATACGAAGAAGATTCTGATACTGACATCTTTCATTCTCTAGGTGAAACAAAGAATCCCGATGATTCTGAGTTTGTGGTTTCACCTAGACAACCATCATCTTCTTCTAGTGAACTTTTCCTTCCATCTTCCAAACCTCTTCCCGAAAAACCCGAAGAACTTCATACTCAACCAATAAGAGCTGATCTAGTTAAGGAGGTTGTTTCAAGGTCAAATTTGGACGATCATGAGATTGAGTCTCTTCTTAAACAAGATTTTCAAATGCATTACGAGACCAATCGAGAGCTTCACGAATCTTTTAAGGATTTGACCTCGGAAGAGATGTTTGGAGAGATGATGAATATTTGTTCCAAATGGGAAACCCAACATCAGGATAGTTCTTGTAATCCTAATTCTGTTGGTAAAACATTTTTCGAAGAGCCACCCCCACCCGTTTCTATTTCTTCATTTTCCACTCGTACTTCATCTTTCATCGGAACTCATGATATTCATGACCAACATCTGAACGTAATTAATTTGCTTAAACAACATAAAGAAGCGTCTAATTGGTCTATGAATGAAGTTAGGAATATGAGTTTTATTCTTGCGCCTAATCAGATCATTCGAGTGGTTTATGCTATTTTTCTGGGTGAGTTTCTGAAATATGTTGATTGTGTTACATGTGTAGTTTTCCCTAGAGCAGGAATTGGTTAAGTAAATATTTGTTTTGTACCTCCCATAGTAGAATGTAGGTATGGGAGAGTTACAGGGTGTGTGTGTGTTTGTGTGTTATTTTCATAGATTTTTTTTTTTAGAATTTTTCAATCCCTGTCATTTTTCTCATGCATTTTCTCTGCATTATCCCCTCATCCGCCCGCAATCACTGAATTGATTTAGAAGAGGGCCCTGCAAATATTTTTTTGTTGAAAAAGAAAGAGCATTGTGTGGCTCGAGGAAGACTTTGAAGACAAAAGCGAGAGTAGGGTTGAGCTAAAAGAAGAAAAGAAAGCGGATAGCTTGTACTATATCACCTAACCCGCTAATCTTTCTTCGTAAATCAATGAGTTTTTTTTGTCTGTGTTAAAAATCATCCTTTCAGCTATACAGATACACAGAGCATATTTCAACCTCCTCAAGAAAAGATCTCATCATCTAGCTGTCTTGAAAATGGCATTGCAGGGAAGCTTCTGGATTGCTAGAGTTAATCCTACTTCCATCCAGGAAACCATCCGGCACGAGCAGTTTCAGGCTTGGGCACAATTTTTGAATGAGCATTCAATAGTTCGCTATGCTTTAGTCACACCGGTGAAGCTTAATCATGATGCCTTGCGAGAGTTATATTGCAGTGCGGTCGACACTTCTAGAGTAGACGAAAGTGCAATCACATTTCAACTGTTCGATAGGTCGATTAGGGTCACCGAACGAGATGTTAATCGCATTCTTCATTTTCCTATGGAAAATCTCGTTGCTGATCCTACACCTGACCAGATTGAAGGATTCTTTCGTCTCATAAGGTACCAAGATAGCAATTTCAGTACTGGTAATCTCTCTAGAACATATCTAACCCAGTACTGGAATTTCTTCTTCCACATCCTTAACCATGTTTTTTCCTCAGCTAGAACAAATCTAGATAGAATACCTGATTTTATTCAAAAAAATAGGGTATGCGGTTGCAAATAATTCGAGGATTAATTTTGGTAAGATAGTGCTTAGTCAAATCATTCTGAAAATGAAGCACTTAGGAACAAGGGATGCCCGGATTCAAAGGGTCGAATGTCTATATCCGAGATTTCTGCAGTTAATATTGAATGATTTTTTGAGTGATGCAGACAGGATACGCTTGGACACTGGTCGAGAGGAGGAATGTTCTTCCATGAAGAAGAATGTAATTAACTACTTAAGCAATAAGAGCTATACGGATGTGCCCACAGTCTTAACAGAATATCTGAAGACTATCCCACTTCCGTTGCTACCAAGGCCAGTAAGAACAGCACCGCATATGAGGTTTGTCACATCAGCCGATCTACCTCCTGCTAAACGGAGTAAACCTAGCGAACCCGAGACATTCAAGGGAAACGTGGGTCTTGTGCCGTTTAATCCATTCAAGTTTAACCTCCCGGAGAGAAAATCCCTGGATCTCTTTCCAGATTTATCACTCTTTTCCACTGGTCAGCAACTTGCTTCACGAGAGGTAGGAAGCTCCCGAACTTTCACTGCACCATCCGGCAAAGGGACTACCATGATTTCATTTGCAGATACGCATCTCGGTGAAAGTTTTGGACAAAAGTTGAGAGAAACACGAGCAGAGCATGAGAGTGAGCAACCTGCTCAACCAAATGCACCTGTAACCAGAGCAGGATTCAACGGACTCCTTGCACGGGTCCAAACACTGGAGAACGAGTTGCCGCATATCCGTGAGTCCATTGCAGAAATCAGAAATCTGCAACTTGTTCAAAATGATGCAATCCAGGCTCAAATAAGCTCCATGGCAGCCCAGTTTGGTCATGCAATTAATTACTTGATGAAAACATCTTCAGCTTCTTCTAATTTCCCAACTCCACATCCAACTATTCTGGAGGATACCCCAACTGAGGGGGAGAAAGTGGATGAGAAAGAAGCTAAAAGGCGTAATAAAGGCAAGGAAAAGGTTGCTGACACGGATTTAAATTTATTTTTGGGAAGGAAAAGCTGAGGGGAGTGTTCGTGCTATGTGGAAAGAGCTACGCAAGGAAAGCTTGAAGATCTGTTCAGTCTAGAGGAACAATTATCTTGCTTATCTTGAGGGGAGTTTTCGTTCTCTTTTGCTCATATCTCATTTTTATTTGCATACATTGAGGACAATGCATGAGATAAGTGTGGGGATGTTATCATTTAGGGTTTTTAGTGTAAATAGAAAAAAATTTAAAAATTCCAAAAAAATCAAAAAATTTGAAAATTAATTGCCTCGTCTCATAGTGTGTTAACAAGGATAGTTACACATCTTGTGAGCTTATTTTGCATGATTATTTGACATGTCATATCTCTGAAAGTTATTTGTTACTTGATGATTCCTTGTACGTGCTTGCGAAAATTATAAAACTTGAGATTTGTCATTGTCAATTTTATTGAGTACTAAAACATGCCTTCACCCTGTGAGATTTTGAGCCTAATTTATGATTGGTACATCTTATATCAATCGAATTTTTATTGTTGTGTGTTGTTCATCATTGAGTATGTCGCTCTAGAACTTGCTTTAAACCATTTTGAGATTACATGATATTTGCATGCATGAAAATGATAAAGGCACTAGGATTAACCGTATTGATCCAAACAGTACCCTTGAATCATATATCCTTAGTGAACCCCTTTGAGCTTTTTATCCGTATTTTTGTGTATCACAAATCTAAATTCTTGAGCCTACTTGTTTATTCTTCTCTTGATTTACTAGTAGAGCACTTTGATTCATTTAGGGGTTGGTGAGCGCATAGTATGGGGATATCTTTGTTAAAGTGTGAAAATTTGGTGGGAATCATAAAGAAAAAAATAGAAAAAAAAAAAGAAAAAAAAAAGAAAAGAAAAGAAAAAAAAAGAAAGAATAAAATAAAAATAGAGTTTTGTTCATTGGTTTGTGCAATATGAAAATGGAAAAGTACATGACAATATGTGCTTGGGGTTTAATTCTTGTGAAAGCTTGATTACCTTTTACATGATCGAAATTTCATGTTGAGTGCTTTAATTAAAAATGAACATTGTGCTCTATTAGTTTGTCAAATTAGCCACTTGTTAGCCTTTTTCTTGATTTCCTACCCTTTACCTTAGCCACGTTACAACCTTTAACAAAGACCTTTTGATTTGTGCATGCATGTATACAAAGTAGTGGAGATTTGGTGGACAACCAAGCATATGGTAGCACATAACTTAATTGATTGAACTTGAGCGAATACACTTCACCTATACACTTGTGTGATTTGAGAGTTGTGTGAGAATTTTCTATCCATAGCATGTTACTCACTGAATGCGGCATTGATATATATTTCATGATCTTTTTGTCTATATAGACTATGTGCTTACTTTGATAGTCTTGTGCATATGATTTGTAAGTGAACAGACTGTCAGTATTGTGCAATTGAGGTTTACGTGTGTGGAGTACTATGATATGTTGCATACTTGAGACTTGGTAGAAAATAAAATTGGATTTTGTGGGTACATTCACTATAGGCCCTCACGAGACCTCACTCGTCCACTAGGGCTGCCTAGGGGTTTAAAGGGCTTGTTGCATATGCCAAATGCAATCGTCACACCTACGAAAAGGAGTATAGGACTTTTTATCTAGATTTTCTTTTTGTTTTTGTTTTACTCGAGGACGAGCAAAAGATAGGTATGGGGGCATTTGATAAGTGCATAATTTTGCATATTTTTATTGCCTATTTATTGCTTGAATTCGTATTTTAATAAATAATTTTGTTCTATTTCAGGAAATTCAAGAAATTATGAAGAAATGGCAAAATGAAGAAATAAAGTTCAAAAGACCGCATCTTAGGGCTTAAGATTTTATTTTTATTTAATAAATATTTAATTTGATTAGAAAATTATATTTATAAATATCTAATAATATTAGGTATTTATTTTTATAATTTTCGGATTAAATTAAGTATTTATTATTTAAAAATTATACGTCGTGCGGGATAAAAAGCATTTCTACGGAACCCATCTATGCACAATAAAAACATGGCCGGCCAAGGAATCTTCCAAGGTGATAGAACATGGGTGCATTTGGTGTATTAGTTGTAAAGTTATCAATAATTTCATTTAATTATGAAATTGGTGTGCTAATTCTTCCTATAAATAGGAAGTAATAATCATCTTTGAACACATTAGGTTTTAGACTTAGGATTAGGATTAGTTTTCCTCCCAAATTATTAGTTGTAAAGTTTTCGTTCGATCTCTTGTAAAATTTATTTTTATTTTTATTTTCAGTACGTTTATTTCTGTTTTATTGTAATAATTCGAAGCCCAGTTATTATTTCTCTGTGTTATTCTGTTTTATAGCCACAAGCTCACTTCCTTTCTCTCTTTTCTTTATTAATCAAAAACAGTTTTTTTTCTCCTTTTTAATCTTAGTCGAACAAAAGCAATCCCCACCCCTGTCAATTCTCTTAGCACAATAGCCTCTCTCACCCGCACTCCTCTTTTGTTTTTCGATCCCTTTTCAGATCACTGCAATTCACTTCCCCCCCCCCTTCTCCTTTTGTTTTGTTTTCGGTTTTAATATCGTTTCCCGAATATTAGTTCTAGCTGCTGAGATTCCGAGATTTTCATGGTTTGTTTTATGTTAATCGAATCCGAGATGTCGAGTCTTTATTTTGATTTGCTGTTTTCCTTAAGTCGAGCGTGTTACTCTTGTTTCATTTTGGTTACTGTTTAGAGTTTTGTTTGTTGAGTTTTGTTGTAGACAAGTTGATTCGTGTTGGTACTGCTGTGCTTCTATCGAGTTGTCAAGTAGTGCTGTTTAGGCGAGTCCAGTTGTTGCAAGTCCATTTTTTTTATTGCCGAGTTTTGTTCTAAGTAATAGTTCCATGTTTTTGCAGCGTCGTTGGTTTTAAGTTTTGTTGCTGCGTTTGGGTTTAGTTTTGGTTATTAATGTCTTCGTTATTTGTCCTGTTGGAATCATTGTTGCTTTCCGTTTTGATTGCTGCGAATACTAGTTATGTTTGAGATGTCATCCGGAATTGTTTTAGAGTTATGTAGTCTGTGCTGGGTTTTGAAATTCACTATATTGCTTTGGGTTGTTATGTTTGGTTTGAGTTTGTGCTGCTGGTGTTTGGTTATGTTTTCTGAGTTTTTGTGTTATCATTTTTTGTGAGTTTTGTATTAACAGTCGTTGTAATCGAGTTCCTGAGTGTGAATTATTATTTTATCGAGTCCCTGAGTCCCGGTCCATGTTTTATTGGTCTCTAGCCCATTCCATTTCTACTGGCCCAATTCTGTTTTGTGGTTCACTATAATAATAATAATAAAAGAATGTGTGTTTAGAATAAAGTCAAAATTTTATTTTCGAATTAGGAATTTAGAATAATTTGTAGAATAATTTAATAAAATTATTTAGAATAATTTATAATTTTAGAATAAGTTAGAATATTTAGTTTTAAATTGGTTTAAAATAGTTTAAAATTCCATTTTGTTTTTATTTTGTAAAACCAAAATCCAAATGTTCTAATTCGATTAAATTGGAAATTAAGGATTGTGAAAATATTATTCCCTGTGGATCGAATCTCAAATATTAAAACGATGATCGTGCGCTTGCGATTTTAATTGTATCATTTCCGCCACATCAAGTTTTTGTAGTATAGTGGTAAGTATTCCCGCCTGTCACGCGGGTGACCCGGGTTCGATCCCCGGCAGCGGCGCCAAAAACTTGATGTGGCGGAAATGATACAATTAAAATCGCAAGCGCACGATCATCGTTTTAATATTTGAGATTCGATCCACAGGGAATAATATTTTCGCAATCCTTAATTTCCAATTTAATCGAATTAGAATATTTGGATTTTGGTTTTACAAAATAAAAACAAAATGGAATTTTAAACCAATTTAAAACTAAATATTCTAACTTATTCTAAAATTCTAAATTATTCTAAATAATTTTATTAAATTATTCTACAAATTATTCTAAATTCCTAATTCGAAAATAAAATTTTGACTTTATTCTAAACACACATTCTTTTATTATTATTATTATAGTGAACCACAAAACAGAATTGGGCCAGTAGAAATGGAATGGGCTAGAGACCAATAAAACATGGACCGGGACTCAGGGACTCGATAAAATAATAATTCACACTCAGGAACTCGATTACAACGACTGTTAATACAAAACTCACAAAAAATGATAACACAAAAACTCAGAAAACATAACCAAACACCAGCAGCACAAACTCAAACCAAACATAACAACCCAAAGCAATATAGTGAATTTCAAAACCCAGCACAGACTACATAACTCTAAAACAATTCCGGATGACATCTCAAACATAACTAGTATTCGCAGCAATCAAAACGGAAAGCAACAATGATTCCAACAGGACAAATAACGAAGACATTAATAACCAAAACTAAACCCAAACGCAGCAACAAAACTTAAAACCAACGACGCTGCAAAAACATGGAACTATTACTTAGAACAAAACTCGGCAATAAAAAAAAATGGACTTGCAACAACTGGACTCGCCTAAACAGCACTACTTTACAACTCGATAGAAGCACAGCAGTACCAACACGAATCAACTTGTCTACAACAAAACTCAACAAACAAAACTCTAAACAGTAACCAAAATGAAACAAGAGTAACACGCTCGACTTAAGGAAAACAGCAAATCAAAATAAAGACTCGACATCTCGGATTCGATTAACATAAAACAAACCATGAAAATCTCGGAATCTCAGCAGCTAGAACTAATATTCGGGAAACGATATTAAAACCGAAAACAAAACAAAGGAGAAGGGGGGGAAGTGAATTGCAGTGATCTGAAAAGGGATCGAAAAACAAAAGAGGAGTGCGGGTGAGAGAGGCTGTTGTGCTAAGAGAATTGACAGGGGTGGGGATTGCTTTTGTTCGACTAAGATTAAAAAGGAGAAAAAAAAAACTGTTTTTGATTAATAAAGAAAAGAGAGAAAGGAAGTGATCTTGTGGCTATAAAACAGAATAACACAGAGAAATAATAACTGGGCTTCGAATTATTACAATAAAACAGAAATAAACGTACTGAAAATAAAAATAAAAATAAATTTTACAAGAGATAGAACGAAAACTTTACAACTAATAATTTGGGAGGAAAACTAATCCTAATCCTAAGTCTAAAACCTAATGTGTTCAAAGATGATTATTACTTCCTATTTATAGGAAGAATTAGCACACCAATTTCATAATTAAATGAAATTATTGATAACTTTACAACTAATACACCAAATGCACCCATGTTCTATCACCTTGGAAGATTCCTTGGCCGGCCATGTTTTTATTGTGCATAGATGGGTTCCGTAGAAATGCTTTTTATCCCGCACGACGTATAATTTTTAAATAATTAATACTTAATTTAATCCGAAAATTATAAAAATAAATACCTAATATTATTAGATATTTATAAATATAATTTTCTAATCAAATTAAATATTTATTAAATAAAAATAAAATCTTAAGCCCTAAGATGCGGTCTTTTGAACTTTATTTCTTCATTTTGCCATTTCTTCATAATTTCTTGAATTTCCTGAAATAGAACAAAATTATTTATTAAAATACGAATTCAAGCAATAAATAGGCAATAAAAATATGCAAAATTATGCATTTATCACAAATTAACAAACTAAAAATTAATTAACTAATGAGAATTAAAATTCGAATTACTTATATGAGAATAAACATGGGATCTTAAATTCATTAACTACTTCGCTTAGAGTTGATGCCCTGAATCAATGCATGTGATGGTTATGATATCTGATCAGACAACACGAAATAAGTATAGGTTACCTCTCGGTATACGAACACCAAACTAATCATACATCCACAAAAGAGATAGAAGATGAATAAACACCAATTATGTTTAGACCCTATATCTCTATAAGATTTGAAAACATAACGGTTTAAGCACAAGTCATCCACATAGATCACATAGGGTAGTATAAGTATTCTCATCTTACACTATGAATCATGTTGATAAACAAACATGAACCTATGCTAGAAGTTCTAAATCTTGAGATCCACTCTCGCTTCACAAAAGATTAACAAATTAGATGTTCGCGATGCATCTATCAATTAAGCATAACCATACGAGGATATCAAGAATTCAACACACACAAATCTTTAAAGCAATCAAACTACTAAGCTACATAGATAAATCCGTTAGAATCCCATGACAACGATTAGTTCATAGTCGAACCGCTCGTCATCATGGGATCTGATGGAACCATGATAAAAAACAAAGGTTGAATAAAAATAATTATGCTAGAATAATGAGTTAAGAAAACAAATCCCAGAAACATCCAAGAGTTCGCCTAATTAGAAGAAAACAAAAGTAGATCTAGATCTCAGATAGTTGTCACGATCTTCGGAATCCTTCTCCAAGTCTGAATCTCCGTCTCTGACTCTCTCTGTATGTTATGTTGGTTAGTTGTCATTTTATGATGGTAGGATGTGTTTATATAGGCCCTACGAGTCTTTTTCAGCAAGAAACTACCAATACGTTTCCTAAACTGATTTTGTTTCGAAGGAAAATTCGTAGCTGACTTTTATACAGTATTTCTGAGTCACTCCAGTTGTATTTGGACATCTAGACCACTTTAGAATGAAACAGAATCTCGTTAGCTTCGCGTGAACTGTAAGATCGTCCAAAACGGACTTGTAAAAATCAAGATATGGCCAAAATAGTGAATCAGTATTCTGGCCGCACAGGTGCGCAGTCAGCCCACCCTAGTGCGCAGTCAGCGCACCTGCCTACTGTCCTAGTGTACTGTCAGCCCACTAGGGTGCACTGACTGCCCACCTGCCTTGTGCAATTTTTCTGTTTCTGCTCTCTTTGCTTCCTTTTTACTCCAATTTCTTCCGTTCTTTTTGCACATGCTTCCATCTTTAATTCTCTTGCTTTAGAATCTTCATGGTGGCTCACAACAAGACTCCATTCTTCATTCTTAAGCTTGAATTCAACTCCAAAATTGACGGAAACTGCAACCCTAATCGACATTCTTGCAAACCTGCACATTTAAACAAAACACATCAAAACTACAACAAACTTGAGGCCAAGTGAATCAATTTAAGCCGAAATGAAGCGATCCAAGTGGATATAAAATCCATTTATCATTAAGTTTTAAAAGTAATTTTCATAAATACTTGAATGATGGCACATAGAATAATAAACATATGACTATTTTTAAAAAAAATTAATCGAGTTCGAGACGAGTCAAGTTCGAGTTTATCGAGTCGAGCTCAAAAAAACTCGGCTTGACTCGAGTTTTTTATCGAGCCCAAAAACGTGTTCGAACTCGCGATAGTCGAGTCAAGCCAACTTTTTCGAGTCAAACTCGAGTCGAGTTCGAGATGGCTCGAGCTCGATTTTCCTTACCCGAGTGGATAGAAGGGGATTTGTGTAGAATCGAAGCAGTAGAGAGAAGAGCGCAATCAAATTACCAGAAAGTTGGAAAGAGTTGAAAGTTTGGGAGTGATATGATTGATGAGTTATTAAAGTTATACAGAAAACCATTAACCGTGTGTATTGTTTTTTAGAATTTTATATAATATTTCTGTTGTGACCAAAATCTTGCATGGGTTAGATTTAGGCCCATTGATGATTTAGGGTCCAATCCGTTAGTGAATTAGATGATCTATGTGGCTTCCAAGGGCCCATGACAGCCCATAAGGGCTATTCTAAGAAGGATCATTGATAGATACAAAGCCTAGGGTCCCAGGAACTAGCTTCCCTTGATTAAATCCCTAGCTTCCAGCTATTATTATAAGGCTCCCAGATATCAGGCTTCCATAGTCAGCCTACCAGAGGGGCTACCATGAAGAGTGTATTAAGAGAACGTCAGGCCTAGGATCCCAGGGGCAACCCCTTAAGGATAACCTGTAGCCTACAATTACTATAGCAAGGTAGCTAGGACAGCCATAAAATAGGGCTTCCGGTATAGTTACCACAGCCAGCCAGCAGGGCTACCGGCGGTATCCCAGCTTCCCCGGAAGCCTAGCAGAAGCGCATATTCAGATAAGGATAGCCTCCTATCTTTTAGGAGCACGTCTCTATAACCCATATACACTTCATATCAGATAATTACACGATTATTCAGAGATATACATCATTATTACATGATAAATCATACATTCATGAGATAAACATCAGTGGATGTAACGCCCCCAAATCCACCCTGACCGGGAACTCGGGTCGTCACATTGTCTCAATATATTAACGCAATAACAATGCTAAATTTTATTACAACGGAGCATAAAATGTCCCACTCCGCAGGTTCAAGATCGTCTTCACAACATAGTACATCTCGAAATAATATGTTACAAAATTTCACAACAGTAGAAATATAAAGGTTCCATCTGGATCTTCTAATTTTTGTCGCCATAGCCTTGCGCTTTCCCCTTGCCTTTATAGCCCTGGCTGGACGTCTCGCCTCTTTCCGTCTTGACAGCTGAACAAAATGTTGTAAAGCAAGAATGAGCAACTATAGTGCTCAGCAAGTTCTCTTCTCGCTCGGTATATAAATATAATAAAGTTTACCGAAATAAATACTCAAAATTTTAATATCGGATATCACAATATGATTTGGCTCAAATTCATCTCAAAACAGAATACTCAAAAGACTCATTACTCATCTCGAGACAGAATACTCGATAACTCATTTGATATAACTCTGATAACTCATGATTTAAGAATGAATTGGTCTTCCACCTCTCCGTATCTCGGTGGGGCGATCAACTAACCAACCAAGAATACCGGCCTCCAATGACACCGCACTTCGCCCGATCACGGCTACAATACGATATCAACAATAATATATATATGTATGAATGCTAGCATCATAATGGTTATCAATTCAACCAAGGCAACAAATGCCTAATTATTCTCGGGTCCGTAAAACGGTACACGAGTCTCTCTTTCTCTATAATGGGCCTCTTGCCCAAAATTGACCAGTAGAATACAGAATTCCCGAATATTTGGGGTACAGATAACTTGAAATAGTTTTCCCAGAAAATATTTACGAATCTGGCGGACTACCAGTATAACTCGATTTTACCACCAATCCGAACAATGGACTGATGTAAATAATAATAATTTATCGGTTGACACGAACAAAATGCCAAACCTTGACAATAAAATCGACTATCTCGAATCTATGAGAATAGTCTTAAGATTGAAGTAATTGGGAGTCATACTGAACAAATAGTACTTCTCAATATTTATAATACTCAACATTGATGAACGTTTAGATAGAATATTTTTCACTTGATCGACGAATAAAAATCTCTAACAATTATAATTTTAAACTCCTATCGGTTAGTTCAAACGAGGAACTAACTAAAAGATAATCAATAAATAACGATTGAATTTGTACAATAAATTCAATCGAAAAGAATAAATTTAACTATCTCAAACGAATGAGATTAGTTTCACTCAATCAAAATAATAGTCGTCTCGAATTAATGAGATCGACTCGATAGCAACTAAATTATTTCTACGCTTATAGGGATTATAATTCTCAAATAAACTAACTTAACAGCATAATAATATTTAACGAGAAATAATGCTCAAAAGAAATTATTTCATCATACGAAGCAATAGATAAATCTCAACATATAATATCTCGAAAATAATTAAGGAATTAAATAATACGAACAGAAATTCACAGTTTCCAAAAGTTAGGGTAGGAATGAACTTGCCTCGATCTCGAAGTGCAAATGAATGCAGATAAAAATTATACTCTACCCGTGAACTTGGCGTCGATCTACGTCTCGAGAATTATTTTCTAAAAATGGCAACCAGAAATACGTGAGCGATTCTTCAGAATAAAATACTCCCGATCCGATAATCTAATTAATAATAATATAATACCTCATAAAATCTCCGGAATAAATAACAGAAATTAATTCCAGGATAAATAAATATTTCATCGAACACAGGAATTAAATCTGGAGAATATATCCTATTTTTAATATCTGGAAATCTAAATTCTTACTCAAAATGAAAAATTCAAACATCCATTTTTATTCAATTTAAATCCAAAATAATTATTCTCATTTTTAAACTAATTTATCAAAGAATTCTAATTTTTAAGAAATCTCACAAATTCTAATTTATTTAAATCAAATATTAATCTCTAAAATAAATCTAACTCGATCCGGTTAATAAAAATAATCTGAAAATATTAATTATCATATTAAAATCATATTTAACTCTATTTTATCACAATTATACCCCTTTTATTGACAAATTAATAAATCTCTAAAATTGTGTCCAAAATCACAATTATATTAAATCTCTAAATTATTTTCAAAAATCACCTAATAATACTTATTTAATTAATAAAGTAATAAATTCTAAATTACATCTAAAAATTCTATTTAATTCTATTTAATTAATAACGCAATTAAATTATTATTTACCCAATAATTTAAATAACGGTTCAAATAATAAAATCTCGATTCTTTAACGAACTATCGCTAATTTACTAAACGGTATCGTTTTAACAGAAAAAAAAATTGACGTGGGCCCCACTTTCCCCGTGGGCCCCACCCCTGTTTCCTGCATCTCCCCCAAACAAACTCCCTGCATCTCTCTCATTCTCTCTCAACCAATCTCTCTTTCCCTCTTCTCTCTCTCCCTCTCTCCCTATCTCTCTCAGCCTCTCTTCTTTCTCTCCACCATCTCTCTCCCTATCCCTCTCTCTCTCTCGAATCTCTCTCTCTCTCTCTCTCTCTCTCTCTCTTCTCCCCGTCGAACACTACTCCGACCATTTCTTCTCAACCCGACTGTCTCTCTCTCCGTTCCATCCCCCTCACCATCGATCTCTCCTTCTTCCCCCTTCGTCCATCTCCGTGAACACCACCACAAACCAACAATTCTTCATCCCTCCCCCTTATAACTCCGGCCAAACACAATCACAACAACAACAATTCTCTCTCGACCTCCCTCCACTCTCTCTATTCTACTCCTCTGCCACAACCACAAATTAAATCAACCAACACCCAATCTCCTCACTCCTCCCTCCTTTTCTTTCCAACATCAACCACAAACACCACCACCGCAACGGTGGTGGTCGTTACTTCCCCCTTCCCCGACAACCATACCAACTGCAAACACAACTACGCAGCCCCGAACCAAACCCAAAACACAAATTCAAACCAATCGAAAACAAAACGAATCATGACTAACAGAGACGGAAACAAACCAATCGGTAAGAATAATTAACCGAAGAAGAAGAAAACGAAAAAAAGAAAAATAAACTACCTGGGTTGTCTTGTGTGTATGTATATATATTGAATCGAGTTTTTGGTTAAAAAGAGAGAGACATAAGTTGTGTTGTGTCTGTTTGTGTGAAGTAAATTGGCCCGGTTTTTTCTTTCTGTTTTAAAAGAGGCAGGGTTATGGTATTGTAATAGAAAAAGAAGATGGGTGTGTTTGTTTTGTGTTTAACACATTTTAAGAAACGAAAATGTGCAATCAAAATAATGCCCTGAAAACAAGCTCCGGGTTTTGTGGAAATAATTGCTGTCTTCTTTTGATTTTAACCATCTGATTATACCATTAATAATATTTAATCCATTTCTCCCCTGCCGGTCAATTAAAACGAGGCTCTAATTTCGCTTCCAAAAATAAATTCGACTCAAAATTAAAATCTAATTTTCCTAAATTTCATAATTTCAACAAATACAAATAAATATAAATAAATAGATATAATATAACATTTATTTACCTATGAATAAATTAAATCTTAAAATTTCACAAAAATGCGCTAATTAAATATATTAGTGTATCACTCTTAAATAAAATTTAAATTTCGAATGGAAATATTTATTCTAGGATTTGCGGTTATTACAGTCTTCCCCCCTTATAGGATTCCGTCCTCGGAATCAAAACTATGCACTAAACAATTCAGGATATTTATTCCGCATTTCGCTTTCTGATTCCCACGTGGCTTCCTCAACTTGGTGGTTTCTCCAAAGTACTTTCACTAAATTCACTTTCTTAGTTCTTAACTCTTGCACTTTGTAATCTAGGATCTCCACTGGCTTTTCTTCGTATGTCAAATCTGGACGAATTTCCACTGGTTCGTAGATTATAACATGCCTGAAATCAGAATAGTACTCTCTTAACAAAGAAACATGAAACACATCGTGGATATGCTGGAGGTCTGGAGGTAGGGCCAACTGATAAGCTAGTGGTCCTATCTTCTTAAGAATCTCAAAAGGTCCTATATATCTGGGGCTTAACTTGCCTTTCTTTCCGAATCTCATTACTCCTTTCCAAGGTGAAACTTTCAACATCACTTTATCTCCCACTTCATATGCTTTGTCTTTCCTCTTTTGATTTGCATACTTACTCTGTCGATCTTGAGCTGCAACTAACCTTTTTCGAATAACCTCGGTTGTTTGCTTAGTTTGTTGAAGTAATTCCGGTCCTAGTATCTTTCTTTCTCCTACTTCATCCCAATATAAAGGTGATCTACACTTCCTTCCGTACAAAGCTTCATAAGGTGCCATACATATGCTCGAATGGTAACTATTGTTGTAAGCAAACTCGACTAGGGGCAAATGCTCATCCCAACTTCCTTTAAAATCAAGTGCACAGGCTCTTAACATATCTTCAACTCTTTGAATCGTCCTTTCACTTTGTCCGTCGGTCTGTGGATGATATGCAGTGCTCAGATTTAACTTCGTGCCAAGACATTCTTGAAAACTTTTCCAAAATCGAGAAGTAAAACGGGCATCTCTATCAGATACAATTGAAACAGGTACTCCATGACGAACTACAATCTCCTTTAGGTACATGTTCACCAATCTCTCAACGGAATACTTATCACTAATTGGTAAGAAATGCGCAGACTTAGTGAGTCGGTCGACAATAACCCAAATAGCATCGTGGCTGGCTCTAGTTCGGGGCAATCCTACGACAAAATCCATGGTAATATGCTCCCATTTCCACTCGGGTATCTCTAAAGGTTGTAGAAGTCCACTTGGTCGTTGATGTTCTGCCTTCACTTTCTGACATGTCAAACACTTACTTACCCATTCTGCAATCTCCCTCTTCATGTTGGGCCACCAATAATTCAACTTGATGTCTTGATACATCTTTGTGCTCCCTGGGTGAATGGAATATCTCGAGTGATGCGCTTCGCTCATAATTTCCTCCTTCAACTCTGTAACATTTGGAATCCATATTCTCGATGCAAATCGCTTAATTCCCTTTTCATCTTTTGAACTTAGAAATTCTTCTCCGGTCAACTCTGATCTTCTTTCTTCCATTACTTGTTCTTGACAACGTCGAATCTTCTCGAGCAACTCTGGTTGAAACTGAATGTTGTAAACTCTTTCATTGTTTTGGACTGGGACCTTGACTTCTAATTCCATTCTCTCAAATTCTCTGACCAATTCTTCTGAGGTTGTCAACAGGTTTAGTCTCTCCTTTCTACTTAATGCATCAGCTACAACATTAGCCTTCCCTGGGTGATAGTTTATCGAGCAATCATAGTCTTTGATCAACTCCAACCATCTTCTTTGTCTCATGTTTAATTCCTTCTGCGTGAATATATACTTTAAGCTCTTGTGATCCGTGTAGATCTCGCATTTCTCTCCATAAAGGTAATGTCTCCAAATCTTGAGTGCAAAAACAATAGCAGCAAGTTCCAAATCGTGAGTAGGGTAACGGGACTCATACTCCTTCAATTGTCGAGAGGCATAAGCTATTATTTTTCCGTGTTGCATCAAAACACATCCTAAACCCTTGTGAGAAGCTTCGCTGAAAATTACGAAATCGCCTTTCTCATCGGGTAAGGTCACCAATCCTCTTCAATTCTTGAAAGCTTTCTTCGCATTTGGGGGTCCATTCAAACTTTTCACTCTTTCTGGTAAGTCGAGTCAGTGGCGTAGCTATCTTTGAGAAATCCTTCACGAATCTACGATAGTATCAGGCCAATCCAAGGAAACTTCTAACTTCGGTTGGAGTCTTGGGTCTCTCCCAATCTGCTACGGCTTCTATCTTTGCGGGGTCTACAGAAATCCCTTCGCCGCTTACAATGTGTCCCAAAAATTGAACTTCTTTTAGCCAGAATTCACACTTTGAGAATTTCGCATATAACTTTTCCTTCCTCAGCGTTTCCAGAACTAAACGGAGGTGTTCAGCATGTTCCTCAGGAGACTTTGAGTATATCAGGATGTCATCAATAAATACAATCACGAACTTGTCCAAGTACCTCTTGAACACACGATTCATCAAGTCCATAAAAGCAGCTGGCGCATTCGTCAATCCAAAAGACATGACTAAGAATTCGTAATGTCCATATCGGGTCCTAAATGCAGTCTTAGGAATATCTTCAGGCTTGATCTTTAGTTGATGATAGCCGGATCTCAAATCAATCTTTGAAAAACATCTAGCTCCCTTAAGTTGGTCAAACAGATCATCGATTCGGGGTAGAGGGTACTTGTTCTTGATGGTCATCTTGTTCAACTCACGATAATCAATACATAGTCGCATGGATCCGTCCTTCTTCTTCACGAACAGCACTGGAGCTCCCCACGGGGATACACTTGGTCTGATTACGCCTTTGTCAAGTAATTCTTGCAGTTGGGTAGCCAACTCCTTCATCTCAACTGGAGCCATTCGGTATGGTGCTTTGGAAATCGGTGCAGTTCCCGGGGCAAGATCGATATTGAATTCTATTTCTCTGTCGGGCGGCAATCCAGGTAACTCTTCAGGAAAAACATCTTCGAATTGATTCACTACAGGGATTTCATCAATAGAAGGGGCTTGCTTCTCGTTGTCAACCACATAAGCTAAGTAAGCTTGACACCCACTCCTTAGTAGTTTCTTCGCTTGAATCATAGTCAGAAAATTACTGGTAGGTTTCCTTCCGCGAAATTGTATTCTTTTGCCGTTGGGTCCCTTTACACTAACCCACTTATGCCGACAATTGATTTGAGCATCATAACGTGTCAACCAATCCATTCCCAGAATTATATCAAACTCCCCTAAATTAAAAGAAAGAAGGTCTGCTTCGAAACGTTGTCCTTGGATTTCGATTCCACAATCTGGACATATCTGATCTACAGGGACTTTTTCCTGATTTGCTACTTCTATAATCAATGTCTCCCCTAATGGTACGGACTGGATATCCAATTTATTCCTAAAATTCTCCGATATGAAAGATTTTGTTGCTCCCGAATCAAACAAAACACATGCATCTACAGAATTGACTAAAAGCGTACCTGCAATTACATCACTATCAGCAATAGCATCCTTCACCGTCATGTTGAAAGTACGAGCAGTTGGCTTGTTGCTAGGAGGTGCCATGAGCCTGGGTGCAGTTGTCTCCTTTGGTGGTGACTTGCAATCTCGTGCAATATGTCCTTTCTTTCCGCAATTGAAACAAGTAACGGCCTTATCCTTGCAGTCAGAAGAATAGTGCCCTTTTTGTCTACAGTTGTAACAAACAATGCTGGCCAGATTACATGGTCCTGGGTGCTTCCTTCCACACGTTTTGCATTCGGGTAGCAGTGGCCTTCCTTGAATTAGATTGGCTGCCTGAGTGGGTCTGGACTTTTGATTGTTTCCCCTAGTGTCTTGATTCTCAATTCTCTTTGTACCATTGCTTCTGTCTTCCCGCTTCACAAAAGGTCTCTTTCCATTCCGATCGTCCAGCTTCCTCTCAAAATTATTTCCACGATTCTGAAACTTCCTTTTCTTCATATCCTTGTCCTTTGAGTACAACTCAGATCCACTTTCCACAATAGATGCTTTTTGAACCACAGTATCATAGTTGGTGATTTCTAGGACCGCAACTCGATTCTGGATCCACGGCTTCAGCCCTAGTTGAAAACGTTTAGCCCTCTTTTCGTCAGTATCCACATGGTAAGGCACAAACCTAGAGAGTTCAGAAAACTTGGCTTCATATTCAGCTACAGTCATGTTGCCTTGCTTGAGTTCCAGAAACTTGACCTCCATTTGACTCTCCAAGTATTTAGGAAAATATTTCTCTAAGAATAGCTGCGTGAACCTGGTCCAGGGTATGACTACGTTCCCTTCCATTGCTTTCTTTGATTCCCACCAATAATTCGCTTCACCTTTTAACATGTAGGCTGCAAAGATGGTTTTCTTCTCTTCTTCTACCCCTACGATCTCAAAGGTCTTTTCTATTTCACGTAACCATATTCTTGCTTCAACGGGATCGGTAGTACCCTTAAACTCAGGGGGATTCAGAGATTTAAATGATTTGAAACTAACGGTAGCCTGTGTCAGTTGAGCTGGAGGTAGATTTCCTCCCACTGGATGTTGGTTCCGTTGGGGCTGAAGGTTCTGGGTATGCTGAATAAGAAAGTTCATAAGTAGACTCATCGGGTTATTTCCTTGATTAGGATCTCGAGCGAGTTGTGGTTCCGGGTTTGGAACTTGGTTCTGAGGTGGAACCTCATTCTCTGGATTCACCACGGGTTGAGGACGAGAATTCTTTGCGGGTCTTCCTCTTTTTGGTGCCATATTTTTCTATAAAGATGAAAACAATAGGGTATGTTATATCTCAGGTTTGCAATTATACGACACCATTGCTGGCACAATTACGATAGGCATTCATAAAAATTACTCGGTCAAATTCCTGGTTCCTAGAAATAAATCATACTCAAATCGTGATTCTCTCTGGTCTCTTTATAAACTATTACTCTTATTCTTAGTATAACTGACAGTTCTCGGGAAACCTTATAAGTTCTAAAATTCAATCGCTATTAATCTCTGGTTCTCAAATTTTGGTTAAACTCATTTTAAATCGTAACTTTTGCAAATAAGTTGTTATCTATATCGGGGTAGCATGAGGATACAATATCACATGATACTCTACTGTAACACAATTTTCCAATAAATAAAGCAAGATAGCAGTTAACAGATCAGAATATACAATAATGAAAAGGTACGACTACTGGTACGGTACATGTCATAACACTGAATATAATACATCTCAGCTACATCAAATACATATAACAAGAAACTATGTACATCCCAATACAGAAAGATCTAATGTAACGCCATCCAGAAACTGGTCCACCACTAGCTACTCTAGTCAAACGATGAGGATGCTCAAGCGTGTAAATAGGTCATCAACGTGGGAACATCTCACCGACCCTCCTATGGAACTCTGCTACGATATCTGCAATCATGGTGGCAACTCTGGCACGGTCAATCTGCCCGGTACTCGATGACGGCAAGGCAGCAAAGTTAGTCTGTAGTCCCATCAAAACGGTAAGAGCAATCTGATGCATAATCTCCATTGGGACATCTCTCACCAGTAAACTCCTTCCGTGATGCACAACAAAAGGATCAGGAACAGCCAACAATCTAAGGATACCATCCCTAGTAGCAAAGATCTCCTCATAACGAAACCACAACCATCGATAATGCTGGAAGAGGGAATGATGAACGTGCCAAGGGACCATCTCTCCTGCCGCTCCCTCATACTCCGGGTGAACAGGTGGCATCGCAGTAGTAGTAACAGGGGCCGCAGTGGGCTGAGTCGGAGCACGAACAGGTATAGTAGGTGTCGATGGAGCAGTATCACAAGCAGGAGTATCACCGGCCTGTGGAAACATGTAGTTCGGTATGGTAGGGACTAACGGAGCCGTAACATATACTGGAAACTGGGAAGTAATCCAGTCAACAAAAGCTGCCACTCTGGTGGGTGTATCAACTCTAGACTCTGGGGCAGCTGAACTAGGCACTACGTCAGTGTGGACAGGTCAATGCAGCCTCTCATCAACCTGATCAGCAATCTCTGGCTCTGGGGTCTCAGCTCTAAACATCTCGAGGGTAAACAATGAGGTAGTCTGCTCTATCTGCTCAGTCTCTATCTGAACCCCATGTGGAGGTGTATCTAAGTCAATCACATGTGGAGGTGAAGGTGTAAGTATTTGGACAGAAGAATCCTCTGAGTCGCTACTGATCACCATGTACTCCTCTGATGGGTCACTATCCGTCCCTGAGCTAGGATCTAGAGGTCCTAGTGGGTATGGGGTAGGAGATCTGTCTCCAGTAGGAAAGAAACCGGTAGATCCTGAAGAAGACATCTACAAAAGCAAAGAGTCTCGGTCACAAACAAGTTCTAGTCGACTATAAACTCATATAAATATATAAGGGTGTAAGACACTTGGTGCTAAAATCTCCACGTTGTATAATACCTCTATATTCTCACGTCGTGTTATAATTCTAGGCTCGTACGATTCCTAAAAATATAACTAACGCTCTGATACCAAAACTGTAACGCCCCTAAATCCACCCTGACCGGGAACTCGGGTCGTCACATTGTCTCAATATATTAACGCAATAACAATGCTAAATTTTATTACAACGGAGCATAAAATGTCCCACTCCGCAGGTTCAAGATCGTCTTCACAACATAGTACATCTCGAAATAATATGTTACAAAAGTTCACAACAGTAGAAATATAAAGGTTCCATCTGGATCTTCTAATTATTGTCGCCATAGCCTTGCGCTTTCCCCTTGCCTTTATAGCCCTGGCTGGACGTCTCGCCTCTTTCCGTCTTGACAGCTGAACAAAATGTTGTAAAGCAAGAATGAGCAACTATAGTGCTCAGCAAGTTCTCTTCTCGCTCGGTATATAAATATAATAAAGCTTACCGAAATAAATACTCAAAATTTTAATATCGGATATCACAATATGATTTGGCTCAAATTCATCTCAAAACAGAATACTCAAAAGACTCATTACTCATCTCGAGACAGAATACTCGATAACTCATTTGATATAACTCTGATAACTCATGATTTAAGAATGAACTGGTCTTCCACCTCTCCGTATCTCGGTGGGGCGATCAACTAACCAACCAAGAATACCGGCCTCCAATGACACCGCACTTCGCCCTATCACGGGTACAATACGATATCAACAATAATATATATATGTATGAATGCTAGCATCATAATGGTTATCAATTCAACCAAGGCAACAAATGCCTAATTATTCTCGGGTCCGTAAAACGGTACACGAGTCTCTCTTTCTCTATAATGGGCCTCTTGCCCAAAATTGACCAGTAGAATACAGAATTCCCGAATATTTGGGGTACAGATAACTTGAAATAGTTTTCCCAGAAAATATTTACGAATCTGGCGGACTGCCAGTATGACTCGATTTTACCACCAATCCGAACAATGGACTGATGTAAATAATAATAATTTATCGGTTGACACGAACAAAATGCCAAACCTTGACAATAAAATCGACTATCTCGAATCTATGAGAATAGTTTTAAGATTGAAGTAATTGGGAGTCGTACTGAACAAATAGTACTTCTCAATATTTATAATACTCAACATTGATGAACGTTTAGATATAATATTTTTCACTTGATCGACAAATAAAAATCTCTAACAATTATAATTTTAAACTCCTATCGGTTAGTTCAAACGAGGAACTAACTAAAAGATAATCAATAAATAACGATTGAATTTGTACAATAAATTCAATCGAAAAGAATAAATTTAACTATCTCAAACGAATGAGATTAGTTTCACTGAATCAAAATAATAGTCGTCTCGAATTAATGAGATCGACTCGATAGCAACTAAATTATTTCTACGCTTATAGGGATTATAATTCTCAAATAAACTAACTTAACAGCATAATAATATTTAACGAGAAATAATGCTCAAAAGAAATTATTTCATCATACGAAGCAATAGATAAATCTCAACATATAATATCTCGAAAATAATTAAGGAATTAAATAATACGAACAGAAATTCACAGTTTCCAAAAGTTAGGGTAGGAATGAACTTGCCTCGATATCGAAGTGCAAATGAATGCAGATAAAAATTATACTCTACCCGTGAACTTGGCGTCGATCTACGTCTCGAGAATTATTTTCTAAAAATGGCAACCAGAAATACGTGAGCGATTCTTCAGAATAAAATACTCCCGATCCGATAATCTAATTAATAATAATATAATATCTCATAAAATCTCCGGAATAAATAACAGAAATTAATTCCAGGATAAATAAATATTTCATCGAACACAGGAATTAAATCTGGAGAATATATCCTATTTTTAATATCTGGAAATCTAAATTCTTACTCAAAATGAAAAATTCAAACATCCATTTTTATTCAATTTAAATCCAAAATAATTATTCTCATTTTTAAACTAATTTATCAAAGAATTCTAATTTTTAAGAAATCTCACAAATTCTAATTTATTTAAATCAAATATTAATCTCTAAAATAAATCTAACTCGATCCGGTTAATAAAAATAATCTGAAAATATTAATTATCAGATTAAAATCATATTTAACTCTATTTTATCACAATTATACCCCTTTTATTGACAAATTAATAAATCTCTAAAATTGTGTCCAAAATCACAATTATATTAAATCTCTAAATTATTTTCAAAAATCACCTAATAATACTTATTTAATTAATAAAGTAATAAATTCTAAATTACATCTAAAAATTCTATTTAATTCTATTTAATTAATAACGCAATTAAATTATTATTTACCCAATAATTTAAATAACGGTTCAAATAATAAAATCTCGATTCTTTAACGAACTATCGCTAATTTACTAAACGGTATCGTTTTAACAGAAAAAAAAGAAATTGACGTGGGCCCCACTTTCCCCGTGGGCCCCACCCCTGTTTCCTGCATCTCCCCCAAACAAACTCCCTGCATCTCTCTCATTCTCTCTCAACCAATCTCTCTTTCCCTCTTCTCTCTCTCCCTCTCTCCCTATCTCTCTCAACCTCTCTTCTTTCTCTCCACCATCTCTCTCCCTATCCCTCTCTCTCTCTCTCGTCTCTCTCGTCTCTCTCTCTCTCTCACTCTCTCTCTCTCTCTCTCTCTCTCTTCTCCCCGTCGAACACTACTCCGACCATTTCTTCTCAACCCGACTGTCTCTCTCTCCGTTCCATCCCCCTCACCATCGATCTCTCCTTCTTCCCCCTTCGCCCATCTCCGTGAACACCACCACAAACCAACAATTCTTCATCCCTCCCCCTTATAACTCCGGCCAAACACAATCACAACAACAACAATTCTCTCTCGACCTCCCTCCACTCTCTCTATTCTACTCCTCTGCCACAACCACAAATTAAATCAACCAACACCCAATCTCCTCACTCCTCCCTCCTTTTCTTTCCAACATCAACCACAAACACCACCACCGCAACGGTGGTCGTCGTTACTTCCCCCTTCCCCGACAACCATACCAACTGCAAACACAACTACGCAGCCCCGAACCAAACCCAAAACACAAATTCAAACCAATCGAAAACAAAACGAATCATGACTAACAGAGACGGAAACAAACCAATCGGTAAGAATAATTAACCGAAGAAGAAGAAAACGAAAAAAAGAAAAATAAACTACCTAAGTTGTCTTGTGTGTATGTATATATATTGAATCGAGTTTTTGGTTAAAAAGAGAGAGACATAAGCTGTGTTGTGTCTGTTTGTGTGAAGTAAATTGGCCCGGTTTTTTCTTTCTGTTTTAAAAGTGGCAGGGTTATGGTATTGTAATAGAAAAAGAAGATGGGTGTGTTTGTTTTGTGTTTAACACATTTTAAGAAACGAAAATGTGCAATCAAAATAATGCCCTGAAAACAAGCTCCGGGTTTTGTGGAAATAATTGTTGTCTTCTTTTGATTTTAACCATCTGATTATACCATTAATAATATTTAATCCATTTCTCCCCTACCGGTCAATTAAAACGAGGCTCTAATTTCGCTTCCGAAAATAAATTCGACTCAAAATTAAAATCTAATTTTCCTAAATTTCCTAATTTCAACAAATACAAATAAATAGAAATAAATAGATATAATATAACATTTATTTACCTATGAATAAATTAAATCTTAAAATTTCACAAAAATGCGCTAATTAAATATATTAGTGTATCACTCTTAAATAAAATTTAAATATCGAATGGAAATATTTATTCTAGGATTTGCGGTTATTACAGTGGATAGGCTTCCAACAGTCCTGATAAGGCTTGGAAACCTGATAACTACATCACAATCAGTTGATACACGATTTTTATCAGCAACAACAGTCATTATCCCACTGGAGAGAGGATAAATCATCACAAACAATCAAACTTATCAATCAAGAACTACATCGGGGCTTGATCCACTATAAATAGTGGTATGTAGGTAGTTTACGGGATCCTCTTCGACACTTACACTCCTTGAGTAGCTAGAGCACGTGCACTCTTGTATGACATAGTCAAATTAGGGTTCTTGGTTGGCCAACATTTGGTCCTTTAGCTCTCATCCAGTAGATTCAGCCCCAATCATCACCAAACCACCTTCCCGTGTTCTTCGGTAACCCCTAGCCGTGTGCCTTCCCGGGCGGCTAGCCATAAATCTCCGACTGTGAGCCTTTCTGGGCAGTTGGGCGATTCCATATTTTACGGCGCTATTCCAGCAACGGCCTCCACGTAGTTGTGCTAAAATCCTCCCACAACAATTGGCGCTAGAAGGAGGGGCCTTTAATTATCGTCTTTTGGAGGAAAAGATGTTTGACCGCTCCGGCAATGATGAAACGCCGTCTAACGATGTCGACAAAGAAAATGGTGATAAAGAACAGATTGTTACCATCAATGACATGTACCAGTGCATCAAACGAATGGGAGAAAGATTGGACTACCTTGAAAGAAATTCTGAATTGAAGAAAAAATACGAAACGGAATTCATTCCGTTGTCAAAAGAAGATGAACAAGAAATGGTTCCGGGACAAAATTCGTGTGAAAGAGGACTTGGAGTTATTTTCCGAGATAATGTTCACGGACGTGAAATTCTGGTAGAATCTGAGATGATCGATAGTGGCATCATTGGTGCACAAAATGAGACGAGTACGAGATTGGATGGCCTAATTGTTGGCCGAAAATCGAAGGGAATGGGCAAAATTTCCCCTAAAAGAAGTGGTCAGAAGAGATCTCAGATAGAGGCTCTGAAGGACCTTCAAGGACAAATGCAATCAGGAAGCCAATGGGGCTACCGCCAGGAATCCCATCTAGGGGTACCGTGGCATTATCATGAAAGGCTCCCGCTGGAAGCCCGTGGGCACCAAGGCCAGGGTGAACCCCAAATATATGACCATATCGGTGATGAAGGAAAGTTACTATCCTTTGGAAGCCCAGGAGCCGAATGGATAAAGCATAACTCAGGCTTCCAGCATACTTGCGGACTTGAAAGCAATCGAGAAATGAACCCAGATAATATGGATGAAGAATATATACCCTCCAATGGGCAACTGGGCCCATTTATCGTTGAAAGGCTGGACAAAGCCTGGAATACAGATGAGCCACCACTCCCTAAGTACTGTACAACGAGCGGTAGCCCCGAATATGATGGTAGCTCTGACCCGGTAGAGTACCTACATAGTTTTAATGCTAGAATGGAGGCAAACCATGTGGAGGAATCTGCTAGGTGCAAGATGTTGGCTGCAACCCTCAGTGAAAATGCTCGCCTGTGGTTTGAGCAACTTCCAGTGAAACATCCAGAATCATGGGAGCAAATAGGAGAGCTATTCGTAATGCGCTTCCAGGCTTCTGCAATATTCATACCGATTGAAGAAAGACTAGCAAGTCTTAAACAAAGGAATAATGAATCCTTAATGACATATATCCATCGATTCAACAGTGAAGTTTCCAAAACAAAGAAGACACTCGAAGAAATGTTCTGAGGCTTCCTTATGGCAGGAATCAAGCCGAATAGCCGATTTCAGAGGGGACTCAAAGAACGTGAACCGAAAACTCTGTCTGATGTCTATTCTTTGGCAAAGACAAAAGAGAAGAAAGGAAGGTCCGATAAGGAGCCTGCAAAGACCTTCAGGGATACGGGATCAGAAAGTGGGTGCTTGGGAAAGCGAAACCAGGCTCCCGGCACTAAAGAGGGAACCCCCACAAAAAGAATTCGAGGAGACACACTCCCCTATGTGAGGAACCCTGAAGCAAATAATGGTTTTCCCCTTACGGATGTGAACTCTATTACGACTAAGGCACAACGCGGAAGCCAAGCCCCGTTGAAGGCCGGTTATCGTAAATTCAGAAGGTACACACCTTTAAAAGCCTCTACAGAACACATCTACGAGGCAATGAAGGCGCAATCCTTCGAGTTGCCGATTCCAAGGCTCCGACTAAGCGGACCATACCCTAAGAATTACTGTGCATTCCATGGTAATTATGGACATGAGACTTCAAAATGTCGCCACCTTAGAGATCATATCGAGGAGCTGGTCAGAAAAGGACACCTACATGAATTTGTTGCCTCCGCATTGGAAGCATCCGAGAATAACAGAACTGATTATATTGAGGTCGGGAAAATCCAAGAAGCTGAAAAGGGTTACTATCCCAGAAGCCCTAACAAAGAGACTACAGATGGTAATAATAAAGGGGCTAGCTCCAAAGAAGAGAAGCATGTGAGGGTGCCCAGACCTCAATACTTACACGGTGGAGGGCATCATGGTAGCCCTGGATCCGGTAGCCCTGAGTCCGGTAGCACTGGATCCGGTAGCCCTGAAATTCGGTAGCTCCAAAGATAAAACACCAAAGAGCCAGACTGACCAGCCACATGACTGGGTTGGGGTCCCAAAGAAGGCACCCTGAATTACCATTCATCAGAAAGCCCCTGCGGAAGTCCTCTTTCGGGCATAGGCTCAATGGAATTCAACTTATTAGTTGTAGCTGTGTAACTTTAAATTCAGTTACCATGAACTTTGTCATTCATAGACACTCGGGGGGTAGCGCATGTGCACCACCCGAGGTAGTAGCAAAATGTTCTACCAATTGAATATCTATAAAGCTGGAAGCAGATTCCTATTCACTGTCTTCATAAGCAAAATGCCTGATACAATTGATAAATGATGATGATGTTCTAAAAAAGTCAATAGAAAGAAGATGTGCACTTATAGTGTGAGGCTTCCATCATGGAAACCTCATGTCAAGGTTTCCAATTTGTTCGGGGGGTAGCACCACCAATAATATTGATGTTGGAAGCTGGTAAGGAAAATCATGGAATTAAAAACTTTTCCTGACAAGCACTTTGGTACTGTGGAAGCAGAGGCAAGGCTCCCGGTACAACTGATCAGCATCTCAGTACGCAAATACCATGTAGAAATGAGCGACCTACCAGTTACATTGCAAAAAGGGAACAACTCAAGTGATGAGAAGGTCATCAAATATGATTTTGGGGAAGCTGAATTAAAGCACACCCTATAACTCTATGAATGGGATACCGACCGTGAAAGAAAGATGAGTGGTAGCCTCAATTGGCATTTGACCACGTGGCTTCCCATCCAAAATAAGAATGGTTGCCTGGAAGGTCCATGAACACAATCTTGAAAAGCACTATCTAGTCTCTCACCAAAAAGAAAAGGCATGTAAGCCCTTAAAGATGAGCTAACTAATGGAGGTGCCAATACCAAAAATATTGAGGAAGCTCTTGGAAAAGGGGCAACCAAGTTCCTAATAGCTCCAGGCAACACAGTCATGACTGCAGCCTGACCAGAAGCCTCATGAGGATGGCGTATCTCGGCTAAGTGCTAAATGCTCCCAGATAAAGAAGTCCTATATATATCATGGCCGCCTCAGGTTCCCAAAGAGTTATGAACCAGAAACTTCATTCACAAGATGTTCCTATGAGAACCACTTCAACAGCTGAAGCTCAAATCATGAGATATCATTGGAAAAGAATTATGAAAGCAAACAAAATCCCAGAAAGCTATCACAAGAATATTAACGGGATATTGATGATCACTCCACCGGGGTTGCCACATATTAAGGCTACCAACTATCTGGCAAACATAGGACGGAAGGTTATCCTGAGAGTATGCAAGGAAACCAGAGGCAATTAAAAAGGCCTCATAATCAAAGAAAAACCTCTCGAAGAGGTTGCTACGAGAAAGGGATGGCTTCCCCTTGGGAAATATAGCTAGCAGCTTCCCACATGAGAGATGGAGAAAATCCAAAATTAATGAAAGGAGGCTTCCTATCAAGAAGAAAATGGGTATAGGACTTCCAATTATGAAAAGAAATGTGGCTTCCCAATTGAGATTTATGGACCTGACAAAAAGCTGCAACAAGTTATGATACAATACCCAGCTTCCCGGGTATAGTTTCAAACCTTCTAAGGAAAGAAGTGAAGATATCAAAAATAGAGCTAAACCAGAGGCTCGGGGGGTAGTAACAATCATGCTACCAAAACTTATTACAAAAAATGCTCAACTTTCAGAGGATTGACCGGATAATCAATCCAGGTTTCATGTCCATAGCCAACTGGAGAATTGGGCTATACAAACTTCAGAGTTCTGGGTCCTGTATTGTCAGGGTACATAGGAGGCTTCCCCATACTTTACTTGATGAGCTTCACTGAAATATACTCAGAGCGATAAGAGAATTGAGATGATAGCAACTAGATTGGTGATAAGATGAATTAGTTCTCCACCACAGACAAGCTGTCATGAAGAACTGGGGGGTAGTGGATAATATACTTCTCAGAGTGGCATCTTGAAAATGCCAAGTTTTAAAGCAATGGAGCGGATAGTATACTTCTCAAAGTGGCATCTTGAAAATGTCAAGTTCTAAAGGCTTCATGATTATTACCAGACATGTATAGGATCTTGAGTGATTCACATGGCTTACTTGGTTAGTAGGAGAAGTCCTCCAAATACTTATTACCAGACATGTACGGAAACTTGAGTGGTTCACATGGCTTACTTGGTTAGTAGGAGAAGTCCTCCAAATACTCATTTTAGGAGAAGTCCTCCGAATACTCATTACCAGACGTGTATAGAATCTTGAGTGATTCACATGGCTTACTTGGTTACCGGGACATGTATGGTACCCTGTTCGGCATACATGAATCCCTTCACTTTTTGGGCTTGTGTGGTACCCTGTTCGGCACACATGAATCCCTTTATTACCAGACATGTATAGAGTCTTGAGTGATTCACATGGCTTACTTGGTTACCGGGACATGTATGGCACCCTGTTCGGCATACATGAATCCCTTCCTAAATAAGGGTTGTGATGGAACGCTCTTCCGAGAGGCTGTCATAGCGCGATCTCATTTATCTAAATATCTCATGAAAACAAAAGCTTGCAGGATAGAGGCCCCGAAACAAGCGCTTCCAGGTTGGGCTACCAGTGTTAGGCTTCCACAGATAAAAGCTCCCAGGATGGGGCTACCAGACTCAGGCTTCCGGGTGACAAGCTCCCGCAATGGAAGCCCCTCAAATGGAAGTTGCAACCTCAAGGAATAAGGTACATGCAACCCCATATGCCTTTGAGCAACCTATACGGGTATGTGAAAACTAAACTCACTCCTCTGAACTATGGTAATGCTCATATGCTCTATTACTCATCCAAGCTTTCGATTAAGAGTTGTAGCTTATCCACTGATGTTTAATTAAAAATTCCTAATACATGCTTTATGATTGTGAAAATGACTAGACATTTTAGGAGTGAACTTATGTTCCCCCTTTTAGGATTCCGTAGAGGCCACCTATCTTGTGTGGAAACCCCACTTGATAGATATTAAAAGATTGTACTACCTCTCGATAATAGATTATAAGATTAAAAGATTATAACCTCTTTATACCTTGTCTACTTAGAAGATCGCTGATCATAATATTAAGTAAATTGTTAGCCCCTAATAGTTGAATCGTAAATCAACTAGGCTGCCTTGGTTACTATTAGGTTACCTACGCGCTAGGTAGTCCCCTGAACACTTTGGATGTTCATTGTTAAGAAGCAGATACCTATTAGCAATATACTTAAGGTCAATAGTAACCTAACTCTACAAAATACATGTACAAGATATGATAAGAGCATGCATTCATCAAGATAGATAATAACGAGTTCAAGAAATCATAGCAAAAGAAAGTACGAGTTAAGGATTACATCTGCGGAGCATTAGAGGTGCCCGCCCCCTCATTTACAAACCAAATTCGTGATAAACCAAAAGAGTTCGTGAAGCCAGGATAAAGCAAGTGTTCGGGAAAACCAAGTACTTAAAAAGATTGCATAGTAAAAGGGATTAACCACTCAAGAGTTAATGGCGGCGTCTGGGATAGAAGATTCCTCGGCGGGATCCCCTTAATCGATTGGGTTACCCGGAGCTTCCTCGACTGCGTTTATGGGAGCCTCAGTCTCAGTTCTAGAGTCAGGAATAGCCTCTTCAGCAACCTTGGTAACCTCAACGGGTGTGCAGGCAGCCTTCTGAGCGGCAGCCTGAGACTTAGCAGCCTCCACCTTGAAGCTTTCTACTTGCTTAACGGCATCCTCACCCAAAAGGGTCCAGTCAAGGTTTGGCATTTTGAGCCAAGTAGATAGCATGTAGTCATTAACACCGTTTGCAAACCCCATCTTGTACCTGTCCTCCAGAGCATAACGATAGCCTTTCTTGGCAGCCTGCAAACCATCCACTTTTGTCTGTAATTCTTTCATTTTGACATCCTGGTCTGCCACTAACCTTTCCTTCTCCGCATCTTGATCAGCAATAACCTTGCTAAGTGTCTCTTTGTTCTTGCTCAAGGAGGCCACCTCGTTCTTCAGCTTCTTATTACTCTCAGTGAGCTTCTTTCTTTCCTCTTCACTAGACTTTAAGTCAACCTTAGCCTTCCTGAGCTCCTCGCGTAACCTGGCATCGCCACTAGCAGCAACCGCGAGCTGGTCTTCTAGCCTTAAGCGATAAAAGAGACTCTGGGCAGAAGCCTGAAGGGAAGCGTTAGCAGTTTCACTGCCTTTCAGCCTCGACCATCCGACAATAGTTTCCAGCGGGACCAATCCCCCAGTCACCTTATAAAATGCTTGAACCTCTTGAGACACAGTGGGAGCAGGAGCTCCCTTAACCCGCTTGGTGGATCTAGTTTCTGGGGTAGAAGCAGGGCTACCAGCAGTCCGGGTGAATTTCCTCTTCTCGGTCGGAACACCCTCACCCTTATTAGTAGAAGGAGAAGGAACTTGGGAGACAGGAGTAGCAGTAATTGGGGCCACCAGCATCTCAATATCGTCGTCTTTGAACAAGTCTTCATACTTGACGGAAGGCTGGACGAATGACGGAATGGAGCCAGACATTTCTGAAAGACAACAAAATAAGAAATCACATAAGAAATATACAGAGAAAATTGATAGAAATGAGCCTACACACGAATGATAAAATATGGGCGACCAAATAAAGGACAATGAAGTATATAGACGTGTAGATTGTGTAACATATGCGTACGACAAGTAAGAAAGAGAGCAATTAAGGCAAGTTATAACTTCCAATGTTCCACGTGACTAATGGCTAACCAGAATCTAAATTATCTGAGGCTGTATCTTGGGCTTCCATACCCTCTCCAAGAGGCCCAAACTCGGGTTCCCCAAGGGCTTCCGCAGTAACACCCTCTCCCGTGGCGAGGGGCATGGAAACCCTAGGCAACGAAAAGCCCAACCTCTCCAGAACCTCAGTGGTTAATAAGTTATCGCCATCCCCCAACTCAGCAGCCAATTTTGCCACTTTCTTCGCCCGTTTCGCCTCACTTCCCGACAAGAGGGTTTGTTCTGGAATTCCTAAAAGAGACGATAAGAAGAAAGCAATCGTCAAGCTAATCGAAACTTGCAAACTGGACCATTGTTGGGAAAATGGAGGACTTACTTGGGAACAGGTTGAAGTCTTTTCTAATCTCCTTGCAATCAAAACAGTACAATAATTGCTCTTGCCAGTCATACATTCTTCTCTTATTACCCTTAATACATTGGCCCTGCCTGTTATTCCAAGCCGTGAGGTAGTAGACTCCGACTTTTCTACCAGCATCCTTCAACTGATAAAAGTATCCTAACTCTCGGGCAGTCAAAACAGTTGAAAAAGCTTGCTCGTATAAGATGAACATGCATGCCGCCACTCTGAATGAATTCGGGGTTAGTTGCATGGGAGCTAAGCTGTAAAAGTTTAAGATCTCAAGAAAGAAGGGGTGCATGGGCATAGAAAACCCAAGTTTAAAGTATGATGATGACAAGACAGCTTGTGGGACGGCCCTACTAAACTTGAGATTGTCAAAACGATGACATCTTTCACCAGCTTCTGGCAATACCAGTTTGCAGCCAGGATTCCAGGAGCTCAACAACTTCTCCAACTTTTCAGCGTTCATAGTGGAGTCAACAGTTTCACAGGAAGGAAGTCTCTCTTTGGCTTCTCGCTTCACCTCTATCACGTAATCATCCTCATTTACCATATCGGCATTATCAAAGAAAGCTTGTTCAGCATGATTCAGAAACCCATCGTCATAGCTTGGGGAGTACCCTTTCTCCCCCTCATTAGTGGATGAGCTCAAGTTTACTAATTCCCTGGCACCCCCAATAGGAGAATTGACTTCCTGGTGAGAAGTGGAGGGCTTAGACACTATCTCGGCTTCTAAGGGATCGATGACCATAACCTTGGAACGAGTGCGAGTGCTAACGGTAGATCTAAGCATCGATGAGGTGCGGGGTGAATTAAGATCAGTAAGGGGTGCGAAGCCAGAGTCAGAAGGCTCTCCTGATTGTGGAGATAAGTTGGCAGGATAACTAGAGGAACTATTTGAAGCAGACTGGCTTGCCATCTGCAAAAGGAGGAGGCAAGTCAACCACACGCAACTCGGAGAAGATACAAAGAAGAGTCCAAAGATGATAAGATCTTATAGCTATAGCAAAATTGACGCTACGGTACCCTCAATTAACTAAGCATGGCAACTCCTTATGGCCTAGGGGGATTAGGGCTAAACTCTAATTCATTCAAGAGGAAATGAACCCCCTAAATTGACGTCAAATGGATCCTAGTTATAACCACCGTAGCACAACGCCATTGAATAACAAAAAGCTAGGCTATACGGTTGGGTCAAGCACAAGTGTATGGATCGGAGTTACCCAACGAATCAAGGCATGATAAGACTCTATAGATCTTAAGTGCACAACGAGGGATAAACTTAAGCAAAATCACCAAAGATAAGCAGTAAGCACATAATGCACACAAAGAAAAGTCAAATATACGGGCAACCTGAACGGAAGCCCCCCTTGAAGAATGAAACGTGTGATTATGCATTTAGAACATGTTAGGCCGAATACACAATTAATAATCAATTTTGTATGAGAGATTAACAAGTAAAAGCGTTTATGCACTTAAAAAAACTTCTTGTATTTCGAACCCTCTTCGTGATGTAAAATATCACAAAGAGCTGCTAGGTTACAATAAAGATAATTCGTTATCGATACCCTTCTAGGGTTAACTTAACTGTATTTATATATCATACAGCTACGATACAATCTCTAATTGATATTCCTAATAATCAGCTATACAATGATATCAATTACAGATTGTCACACGTCTCCTATGTCAACTCGATCTCTTTGATAGCTATCCAATCTTCAAAGATATCGCTTCCATAATTAATCTTCAATCACTGTTGAACAATAGACGCGCTTCCTCCAGACAGAGTTTGACAAACTCTGTCGAGCTTCCACCTGTCAGAGTTTACTCAAACTCTGACTGCTTCCAGCTAAACTCTGATAACTCCCTGTAACACTTAAACACTGATTAAAACACATCAATTATATTTAACAATCTCCCCCAACTTGTTCATTAGCAAAAATGCACAAGTTAATGACAATAATTGATGATGTCAAAACAAATAAACAAATACAATGTTGACACAAATTCAGAGTTTAAACTTCTACTTAAAAACTACAGAGAATAAGAAAATTCTTACAGAACTTAATCTCTTATCATTTCAAGATCTGGCATGGTTCTGAGATAATCAATCAGCAATCTTCTTTCTGCATTTTCAAGCTCAATCTTCATTGTACCATTCAGCAGCATTCTTTGCAAATGGTGCTCTCTCAACTTCATGAGAAGTACAAGGTTGAGTGAAAGGTGTATGTTTATTATCTGTTGACAAAAATGAGCATAATAAACAGTAGTAGATTCTGACAGTTTATCACCTAAGCTCATCAGAACATGTCGACCAAAATCAAAATTAGTACCATAGAGCAGAGAATACCCGATTTGGAGACTGTCTATTGGAATGGCATCCCAGTTGGTGACTTTCTTCTGGAACGTCCTTGTGATGCAATCAAAGAAAAAGTTCCATTCCTTTCTTAGATTTGGTCTCTTTATACCGCCAAGCTTGTCAAGAGATTCCATGTAACCTATCTCTTGTAGCATCTCTCTCAAATAAGTTTCATTGACCAGAGTATAAGAAGTATGTGTTTCAAACCCCATTGTATCTCGTACAGTCTGTGGAGTAATCACATAGTCTTGGTCTTCATAAGTGAAGATGATGTTAGGAGTTCCATTCTCCCCTCCATCCACATAAACTGAATTCTGCCAGAATGTAGCTATTTGAGACGCAGAGAGAGTAGCAGGTCCAACCAGAGCTTGTCCAATCTCTGAATCCCTCAAAAAGTTCTGCATTAGATGAAACGATTCTGGAACGCGTTGATGATAGAGTGGAGCTTCATAGTTGTTAGGAACAAACCGTAAACCAAGAGCAGTGAATGCTTTAGATGCCATTGAGTTAAGAAATTTGCAAGAATTTCCAAGAGTAATGTATGTAGAAAAGGTGTTTGCGTGAGTGCCCAAGAGAAAAAATAAGAAAACTGTGTGATGTAAGAATAAAGCAAAATCGTTTGGACACAAAAGTGATTAAAGTAATGAAAAACTCAATCTCTTATGTAACAAACACTCAATCAGTTCCTTGATTAATGTGTAGTGGGACACATTAAAGGGAGAGTGGGTCACGTGCAATTATTTTTAAGAAGAGTATATTAAAAATTAAAACATTAAAATATTTGATTTAAACAAAAATCAAATAATACTCTTTTAAAAATATCTGGACCCAAGTAAAACCAGAAGTTGAAGCGTTTACCTGTTGCCTTTAATAACCAGAATACGAAACGATTAAGAACTTCGTTCTTACCCATCTCTATTTAAGACCTAGAGACTTGCTCAGATTATTTTCATTAAATCTTTAACCTTTCAGTCTCCCCTGTAAAATCATAAACCCTTCAAACCAAATACTCTTGAAAAAAAAACAATGGCCAACCTTACCATCAAAGAAAAGAACCTTCATCTTGTCGAGAATAGGGACATCTTCAGCTATACGCGTGAAGAATTTGAAGCGTTTGAGTGGGAAAGGCAGCTTGAGACGCTGTGGCTGCAAATGGATGCTGGTCTGGAAGAGCTCGAGAGAGAGAAACCTGCAAGGGTGATCGACATCGATGCTGCCCTCCAAGCAACATTGGCATGGCTCTCCTCGAAGGCATCCTCATCCAACACCACCAACCATTGTTAATGAATATGTCAGAAAAAATAACCTTATCCCTTCAACTTCCACCCAAATAAAGTGGCAAAGATGGGATCTGGGAATTTTTGCTAACAATGGAGTGGTGTGGACGGACATTTTACTTTCCTGTTGAATAGATTAGCAGATAGAGAGAACAAAAAGATGTAATATTTGCTTGTAATCTCTTTCGTATTATCAATGAAAATTTTGTTTCTCTAATCATATTCATTGTGTTCTGCAACTGTTATTTATGTTTTATGAACTGTTCTTCAAGAAAATAAATCAAGAAGAGAATATGAAAACTAATTAAAGTAATCATATAAAGAACACATTCATCAACTATCCACTGATTAACAGTTGTCAAAAACCCTACTTACTCCAAGACTTTCAAATTGTCCAAGTGAAAATTTACCTTAGAGTACAAATCACGAATCAACAGCGTTTGTCAATTCTCCAACTTTATCACCGAAACCCTTTCATAAATTGCACAGTTGTGAATATTTGTGTGTGTGAAGCAGAGTTTACTAAGTCAATTTTTAGAGCATCTAATTTTTCATAAAATCCATAAAGTAAATCAATAAACACTGGATGCACAAACTGTCATAGTAAACACTGACTGTATGATGAAAGCTAAACTCTGAAGTAATCGAACTATATACAGTAATTTTTATTTTATACCCCCTTTATATACATTTTTGTTTTTTTTTATTTTCATTATTTTTTTTTTCATTCCAGTAATCAGAGGTTGGAACCAGTCACCAAAAATCCAAAAATTTTAGCCCTTATCATTTTGATAAGTTCCTGGGTCATCCTAGTATTTAACTAGTCACCAAAAATCAGAGAATTTTAGCACATATTATATACCAATAGGTTCCTGGGTCATCCTAGTATCCAACATAATCTCAAAGGAGTATAACAACCTATATACATTTTCTTTGGGGTATTGCAGTAAACATTTTATTCTATCAGAGTATAACTAACAGAGTTTAGAGACTGTATAACAGAGTTTAATCAACAGAGTTCACTTAGCATTTAACCAATCAGGAAATATGATTAATACATCACATAAGTAAAGTTTGAATCTAACCAACATTCCTAGTCAGAACCAGAGAACATTCCTAGTTCATTGACCAGTCTTGTAAATGTAGCTTCACTCAATGGTTTAGTGAAGATATCTGCAAGCTGTTGTTCTGTAGATACAAAATGTAGTTCAATATTTCCTTCTTCCACATGTTCTCTGATGAAGTGGTACCTTATGCTGATGTGCTTGGTCATCGAATGTTGTACTGGATTACCTGTCATAGCAATAGCACTTTGATTATCACACTAAATAGGGATATTACTATACCTCAATCCATAATCCAGCAGTTGATTCTTCATCCATAAGATCTGTGCACAACAGCTACCAGCTGCAATATACTCTGCTTCTGCTGTAGATGTGGAGATTGATTTCTGTTTCTTGCTGTACCAGGAAACAAGTCTGTCACCAAGAAATTGACAACTTCCACTAGTGCTCTTTCTGTCTACCTTGCAGCCAGCAAAGTCTGCATCAGAATACCCAAGTAGCTTGAAATCTGATTCTCTGGGGTACCACAGACCTAATGATATGGTGCCCTTGAGATACTTGAAGATTCTTTTCACAGCTGTCAGATGTGGCTCTCTAGGATCTGCCTGAAACCATGCACAAAGACAGGTTGCATACATGATGTCAGGCCTACTAGCTGTCAAGTATAGAAGAGATCCTATCATGCCCCTGTAGTTTGTCATATCCACTGAAACTCCTGTGTCTTTGTCCAATTTAGTTGCTGTTGCCATGGGAGTTGATGCAGATGAACAGTCAAGCATACCAAATTTCTTGAGAAGATTTCTGGTGTATTTTTCTTGATTAATGAAAATTCCATCTTCTGTTTGTTTCACCTGTAGGCCTAGAAAGTAACTAAGCTCTCCCATCATGCTCATTTGATATCTGGACTGCATGAGCTTGGCAAACTTCTTACAGAGTTTATCATTAGTAGACCCAAAGATGATGTCATCAACATAAATTTGAACTAAAAGGAGGTCACTTCCTTGATTGAAATAAAACAGAGTTTTGTCAATTGTTCCTCTGTTGAATCCACTTTCTAGAAGAAACTGAGCAAGTGTCTCATACCATGCTCTTGGTGCCTGCTTAAGTCCATATAGTGCCTTATCTAGCCTGTAGACATAATCTGGATATTTGGGGTCCACAAATCCTGGTGGTTGTTCAACAAACACTTCTTCTTCAAGCTTTCCATTCAGAAAAGCACTTTTCACATCCATCTGGAACACTTTGAATTTCTTGTGAGAGGCATATGCTAGGAAAATTCTGATTGCCTCCAATCTTGCAACTGGAGCAAATGTTTCATCATAGTCTATTCATTCCTGCTGTGAATAGCCTTTTGCTACCAGTCTAGCCTTGTTCCTTGTGATAACACCTTCACTGTCAGTCTTGTTTCTGAAAACCCATTTTGTACCAACAATAGATCTGTTCTTTGGCCTTGGTACAAGTGTCCCAACTTCATTCCTTTCAAATTCATTTAACTCTTCCTGCATTGTTGTTATCCAGTCTGCATCTTGAAGAGCTTCTTCCACTTTCTTTGGTTCATTTTTAGACAAGAATGCATGAAATAGACATTCACTTGCAGTAGCACTTCTTGTCTTTACTTTTACATCTGGATCACCAATTATCAAATCAGGTGTATGTGATTTAGTCCATTTCCAAGCAGAAGGCAAATGAATTCTATCAGCATGTGATCCTCCCCCTTGATCCATGCTCTCCTGATTTTGTTGTGATCTATCTTCGTTTTATGAGACTCCCCCTGAACTTGACTGCCCAGAGTCAGAATTTGAATTTTCAGAGTTTGAAGCATCAGAGTTTGATCCAGATTTTTCAGTTGACTCAGTATCAGTGTTTGAGTCTTCATCTTGATCATGCTCCCCCTCAACTGGTTCTTCCCTTTGTTGTGACTGAGAAGTTTCTCCAGAATTTACCAGTAGAGGTTCAGAGTTTGTTTCAACAGAGTCTGTCAGAATTGTTTCATCAGAGTTTCCTTCATCAGAGTTTAAAACTTCATTTTCAAAGTTCAGTTGATCATATTCATCTTTGTCTTCAAGTCCAGTTATCTTCTTATCATCAAAAGAAACATGTATAGATTCCATGATCACTTTAGTTCTCAGATTGTAAACTCTGAATGCCTTTGTTGACAGTGGATAGCCAACAAAAATTCCTTCATCTGCCTTTAGCTCAAACTTGGTCAACTGTTCTGGATGAGTCTTCAAAACAAAACATTTGCACCCGAAAATATGAAAGTATTTCAGGTTAGGCTTCTTTTTCTTCACCATCTCATATGGTGTCTTTCCATGCTTATTGATCAGTGTTGCATTTTGAGTAAAACAAGCAGTTTGAACAGCTTCTGCCCAGAAATAAGTTGGCAATTTTGCTTCATCAAGCATAGTTCTGGCAGCTTCAATTAAGGTTCAATTTTTCCTTTCAACTACACCATTTTGTTGTGGTGTACCAGGTGCTGAAAATTCTTGTTTCACTCCATTGTCCTTGCAGAATTCTTCCATTGTTGCATTTCTGAACTCAGTTCCATTATCACTTCTGATGATTCTGACTTTGTTGCTTGATCCTTTGTCCAGAAGCTTCACATGCTCCATCAGAGTCGATGTAGTTTCATCCTTCTTTGCTAGAAAATACACCCAAGTAAATCTAGTGTATTCATCAACAATGACTAAACCATATTTCTTCCTTGCAATAGACATAACATTTACTGGACCAAAGAGATCAACATGCAGAAGATGATAGGGATCAGTGATAGAAAATTCTGTCTTGCTCTTGAAAGATGACTTCCTTTGTTTAGCCTTCTGACATGAGTCACATAGGCCATCAACATTTAACAGGGTCTTTGGGAGTCCTCTTACAAGATCCTTTCTGATCAATTCATTGATGTTGTTCAAGTTCAAATGTGAGAGTTTCTTATGCCACTTCCAACTCTCTTCACTAGACATTCTTGTAGACAGACAAACAGCTTTTCCAACCGAGTCTATCAAAAGCTTGATTTCATAAATGTTGTTTTGCCTGTGACCAACTAGAACAACCTTTCCTGTATATTTGCTGATAACTTCACAATATTCAGGTTGAAAATCTACATGATATCCCTTGTCACAGATTTGACTCACAGATAGCAAGTCATGCTTGAGTCCTGGGACATGAGCTACATTGTTGATGATGACAATTCCAAGATTAATATTGCCATATCCCAATGTTCTTCCTACATTGCCATCACCATAGGAAACTTTTGGGCCAGCCTTCTCCTCATATTCTGATAGCAGGGCTTTATTTCCAGTCATGTGTCCTGAACATCCACTGTCCACGACTAGGGTTGCCTCCCTGTTACCCTGCAATCACAAACAATTACTGAGGATTAGTTTTAAGGATCCAGACTTTCTTGGATCCTTTGGCATTCTTAACTTTGTTAGCTTTTGCAGCGGAATTAACATTATCAGAGTTTGAGCTAACAGTATCAGTGTTTACACTTGCAGTATCAACTTTAACCCATTTCAGATTGGGTTTCAGTTCATAGTAATTATGATAGATAGCATGATATTCTCTGCAAGTATAGATGGAATGCCAAGTGCTTCCACAGTGTGTGCATAGAGTCTGTGGCTTAGTTCTAGCAAAATCCTTCTTTACCACAGACTTTGTAGGTAAAGAATTTATATTTTTATTTTTCTTGCAAAAATTTGCAAGATGCTTAGTACTACCACAGTTATGACATGTCTTTCTTGGAGCATAACTAGCAAGCATTGGTTTATTTCCTGAAGTGATGCCTATTTTTCCATTTCTGTTCTTGTTTGACACTTTCTTTTTCTCAACAGATTTTAACTCCTTCAGTTTATGTTTGAGTTGTTTATCTGTCATTGAACCAATATTAACCTGTTTAACACTAGTTTTTACTGGTTTTCTTTTGACAGCTTCCTTTTCAATTTCAGACAAAAATTTACTGGTTCCATGAACAAATTTAGTTCTGACTTTAACTTGATTTTGAAATCTAAGTTCATCTCCCTCATTATAACCTAGACCACCAGTGTCTGTTTGAAAAATCTGTTGAGTGTCCTTTCCAAAATTAGTCCAAGTCCTAATTTTATTATTTGCTTCCTCCAACTCTGACTCTAGTTGTTTATACTTCTGAAGCAAATTCTGTCCTTTGCAAACAGCATCATCTCTCTCTTTCTGAACTTGTTGCATGTTTTCAAGTTTTTCTTCAACAAGTTTATTTCTTTCTTTAAGTTCAGAATTTTCAGCTTTTATCCTCTCATTTTCTAAAGTCTGATCCCTATAACTTATATGCAATGACTCAAGATAAATTCTTAATTGAGCAATGTCATCAATATTATAAGCATAGGTAGTTAGAGGTACCTGATTTTCAGAGGATTCTGATTCAGTAGTAGCCATGAGAGCATAGTTCACTTCTTCATCAGAATCTGAAGTATCTGCCCAATCTCTGCCTTTAGTGTAGAGTACCTTTCCAGTTTTACCCTTCTTGCACTCAGGAGCATAGTGACCCATCTCCTTACACTTGTAGCATTGAATTTCAGACTTATCCTTCTTTCCTTTAGAATCTCTCTTATCAGGCTTCCTGTAGCTTTTCCTGTCTTCATTTGAATCCCTAGAAAACCTTTTTCCTTTCTTGAAATTCTTGAAGCCCATTTTCTTCAAAGTCTTCACCATTAACACAGCCATTTTCCTCATTTCTTCTTCATCATCCTCAGAATTAGATGATTCAGAAGAATTTGAATCATAATCAGAGTTTGGTGATTCACTTTCTGAATGTATGACCAAAGCTTTTCCCTTCATTTTCCTTCTTGTTGCCTCTTTCTTCTGAGGCTTCTCTTCAACATTAAGAGCAACAGACTTTCCTTTCCTGCTTGATCTCCTGTTTCTCTGTTCCATTTCCAATTCATGAGTTTTGAGCAGTCCATAGATTTCATCAATCTCTGTTTCAGCAAGATCATAGTTGTCTCTAATAGTGGTTGTTTTCACATCCCACTTTTCAGGTAGAGAAAGAAGAAACTTGAGATTCGAGTCTTCTAGATCATACTCTTTGTTGACCAATGACAGATCATTAATCAGTTTACAGAATCTATCAAATGTTTCTGTCATGGTCTCTTCAGGTTTAGCCTCAAAATGCTCATACTCTTGTGTGAGTATGTTTCTCCTATTCTTCTTAATAGCTGCAGTTCCTTGACACCTGACTTCAAGAGCATCCCATATCTCTTTTGCAGTGGTGCAGTTAATGACTTTGTTAGACATAACATTGTCTAAAGCACTATGCAGTAAATGCCTAACTTTTGCATCCTTAGCAATTGATGATAGATCTTCAGGAGTCATGTCCTTCTTTTCCTTTGGAACCATTTTTGCTGCTTCACCAGCAACTGCAACAGATAGCTTTGTAGGATTGTGAGGGCCTTCATAAATCCTGTCAAGATATTCTGGATCTGTAGCCTCCAGAAACATAGTCATCTTGACCTTCCACATAGCATACTCTAATGGCCTCAGAATAGGAACCCTGATTGGTTCATAACGACTCACAGTAGTAGGAGCCTTTTCAGAAACAGTAGGTGTTGGTGGAGGAATTGCTGACATGATTATTGTTGTGTTTGGATCTTAACCTGTAATAAAGTAACAGATTGGCTCTGATACCACTTGTTAGGCCGAATACACAATTAATAATCAATTTTGTATGAGAGATTAACAAGTAAAAGCGTTTATGCACTTAAAAAAACTTCTTGTATTTCGAACCCTCTTCGTGATGTAAAATATCACAAAGAGCTGCTAGGTTACAATAAAGATAATTCGTTATTGATACCCTTCTAGGGTTAACCTAACTGTATTTATATATCATACAGCTACGATACAATCTCTAATTGATATTCCTAATAATCAGCTATACAATGATATCAATTACAGATTGTCACACGTCTCCTATGTCAACTCGATCTCTTTGATAGCTATCCAATCTTCAAAGATATCGCTTCCATAATTAATCTTCAATCACTGTTGAACAATAGACGCGCTTCCTCCAGACAGAGTTTGACAAACTCTGTCGAGCTTCCACCTGTCAGAGTTTACTCAAACTCTGACTGCTTCCAGCTAAACTCTGATAACTCCCTGTAACACTTAAACACTGATTAAAACACATCAATTATATTTAACAGAACAAATCCACTTTCTAGACATATTATCAAACAAGTTAAACACAAGACAGGTGTACAGATCTACAACTTTGATTTGTAAAAGAGTAAGTTAGGACGGAGCGGAAGCCCCTTCAAAAACAAAACATACGATGCACAATCGAAGCAAATCCTTTCTCCTGGCTCATAATCGAACAGGTTAGACGCACAAATCAAGCAAGAGACATATGCGGACATAGTGACAAGTGTGTGTACTTAGATGTGACCTAACAATCGAATTGGAAGTCCAATCGACAAGCACAAAAGCTATACGGTACACCAACGAAGCGTGTTAATTATGGATCTTGACATAAACTGTGAAAGAGGAGCATCAATGATGCAAACAAACATCAAGCATATGCATAAATTAGTAGGTAATTGTTAAGATACATGCAAGGCTTTACCAGAAGCTAGAGATGGTATAAAGAAATGAAAACATACCTCAAGTTGGTTGGTAATGGAATGGCCGGCGTCAAGGAAAAACCCTTATAGTTTTTTTTTTCTAGAGAAAAAGATGAGAAGGTTGAGAGAAAGTTTATGATAAATGATAACCAAAAAGCCTGGAGCATAGGTTAATATATGAGAAAATGAAGAGGCATAACCAATTGATGATACCGTGGTGATAGATGAACCCGGCACAGAAAATGAGGCAAAGGGGGGTAGCGTGTTTGCATAAAGCAACTCCCCATATCACTATTTTTTAGGCGGGAATAGAAGAGTTTCACTCTAATTCTCACACCTACTATTTATCTTTTTATTTCTACCAGAATAAATCAGTTAAATTGATTATTCTCGCGCACACTGAATGGCTTCCGCCTAAATTACACGCTTCAAATCGAGCTTCCGCAGAATAATTATGAAATTACTAACAAATATATCATCGAGAGTTTTTAAAAAAAAAAAAAACATAAAATTCTCTTATCTCAAACGTTGTAGAAAACTTACTTTTTACACATTACATCAGATCAAATATATCTAGCAACTTGATACAAAATTTATGATTGGATTCCCGAAAGGATTGAACCCTGTAGACTTTAGGTTCCTCTTGCACGCATGCTTCAAGGAACCGGGGGGTAGTTGTTGTGACCAAAATCTTGCATGGGTTAGATTTAGGCCCATTGATGATTTAGGGTCCAATCCGTTAGTGAATTAGATGATCTATGTGGCTTCCAAGGGCCCATGACAGCCCATAAGGGCTATTCTAAGAAGGATCATTGATAGATACAAAGCCTAGGGTCCCAGGAACTAGCTTCCCTTGATTAAATCCCTAGCTTCCAGCTATTATTATAAGGCTCCCAGATATCAGGCTTCCATAGTCAGCCTACCAGAAGGGCTACCATGAAGAGTGTATTAAGAGAACGTAAGGCCTAGGATCCCAGGGGCGACCCCTTAAGGATAACCTGTAGCCTACAATTACTATAGCAAGGTAGCTAGGACAGCCATAAAATAGGGCTTCCAGTATAGTTACCACAGCCAGCCAGCAGGGCTACCGGTGCCTAGCTACCGGCGGTATCCCAGCTTCCCCGGAAGCCTAGCAGAAGCGCATATTCAGATAAGGATAGCCTCCTATCTTTTAGGAGCACGTCTCTATAACCCATATACACTTCATATCAGATAATTACACGATTATTCAGAGATATACATCATTATTACATGATAAATCATACATTCATGAGATAAACATCAGTGGATAGGCTTCCAACAGTCCTGATAAGCTTGGAAACCTGATAACTACATCACAATCAGTTGATACACGATTTTTATCAACAACAACAGTCATTATCCCACTGGAGAGAGGATAAATCATCACAAACAATCAAACTTATCAATCAAGAACTACATCGGGGCTTGATCCACTATAAATAGTGGTATGTAGGTAGTTTACGGGATCCTCTTCGACACTTACACTCCTTGAGTAGCTAGAGCACGTGCACTCTTGTGTGACATAGTCAAATTAGGGTTCTTGGTTGGCCAACATTTGGTCCTTGAGCTCTCATCCCGTAGATTCAGCCCCAATCATCACCAAACCACCTTCCCGTGTTCTTCGGTAACCCCTAGCCGTGTGCCTTCCCGGGCGGCTAGCCATAAATCTCCGACTGTGAGCCTTTCTGGGCAGTTGGGCGATTCCATATTTTATGGCGGTATTCCAGCAACGGCCTCCACGTAGTTGTGCTAAAATCCTCCCACAACAATTTCTTTATTTAAAATTAGTAAATGTAAAAAGATAACCAAAGTATGGGGTTAACCAAACTACAAATTATACCCTATTTTGCTTATTATAGTCTAATATAGATAAGAGGTAGATTAATCTTTTTATAACTGGTCAAAAAGCATGTTGGTCTATATTAAACATAATTGATAGAAAACATAATTCATTTGAATAAAGTTTTTAATTATTGGCAAGGGAGTAACATTTTGAAAATTTTATCATGATTGAATCTTAAATAAAATATCAAATAGATAGAGCATGTGATTTTTTTTTGCGCATGTAATTAATGATTTTTAGAAAGTCATCACAATTTCTTCTTGCCTATAGTGGTTGGAGATGGTAACATAATTCATTTCTAACATGAAGGACATGGATTTAATTATCATAACCAACATTTTTTAATACATTAATATAAAAAATTGCAAATGTGTAATTTAATAAATAATCTTGAAAGGTCATGTCGGCCTATAATATATGTAATGGACATTCTTAAGAAGTATTCATCGATTAGAAAATTTCTACTAAATAATATCAATCCATAATATGTAGTTAGGATATTTATTTGTAACATGTTGTGTGAATTGATAGCAGTTGATTTATTATATAATCAACTTAGACTCAACTGATAGCATATATATCTAAATCAACTGATATCAAAAATAATCTATCAACAAATATGAAAGAATGGGAGTCAAAGTGAATATTTGAAAACTTATATTTCTCACAAAATGAAATGAAGACTCAATTGATATTTGAAGATTCAATGGATTATGAATAATGGAAGTCTGAACTGATGATCAAAATAGAAAGACAACGGATGCAAGATTAGTTGACTGATATGCTTAAAAACTGCTTATTACTCTCTGTTCCAATCATTTCTTTTACACTTTTATTTTATAGATGTCACTCGCAATTATTTACATTTCAAACGTTTCCAAAAATGGTATAATTTTATAATATTAAAATGGGAAATTATGAATGGTACCCCTCTGGTTTTGGCTTTTACGAAGGATGATGATGTGTGCCCCAAAATTGTCAAGCTAGTGAAAAAGATAAGCAAGGATATCATAAGCTGCAAGGCATATATACATGTCTAAACTAGGGGAATATGAGATACATGATGGTAAATCTCAATTCCCTTTGTCATTAAATAATAAGATATGTTCCTGTGGAGCTTGGCAAATCTCTGGGATCCCTTGTAGACATGCCATTAGGGCTATGATTCATGCCAGAATAGATCCAGTTAAGGTGGTTAGTACATGGTACATGGTTAGAACATACAAACAGATCAATGGATTTAGCATTTCCCCTGTTCCTGACAAAGAGCAATGGCCTGTTTATGAGGATTTACCTGCTATAAGTCCACCTACCATGAAAAGAGGGGTTGGAAGACCTAGCAAGAACAGGAAGAGAGAAGATGGAGAAGAACAAAAAGGTAAAAGGTCCAAGATAGTTCAGTGCAAAAAATGTACAGCCTATGGCCACAATTCCAGGACCTGCAAGGGTCGTTTAACTGAGAAGCAAAAGAATGAGATAAAGGAGAGTGGGAAGAATATTGTTATTAATAATCCTATAGTAAGGGACCAATCTTATGCAGCCAAGGCAGCAAAAACAAAAGCAACTAAGGCAACCAAGGCAGGAAAGGCAGCATCTACTCAATCATCCCAGGCCAACACCTCACATTCCTAGATTATCAGTCTCAGCAACAAAATTAGACTTGCACTCTGTTTTTATCCTATTTTATGGTTTAAATCATGTTCTAGACTATGGTAAATGTTCCTGGATAAGTTATTTTGTTCATATATGTGAATGATTATATTTTGGTACTGTCATAGTGTGGCAGTTGTTATTTATCCAGGAAATTTGAAGTTTTACACTGGTGTGGCTGTTATTATCTTTTGGTACTTGCCTTTTTTTAAGCTTACTTAACGTTTGGATGACAGAATGCTATTTTTAGTTGACTGACAAATACACAGTGGTACCGTTTATAAGTCAAAAACAAGTAGTGGTACCATTCGTAAAAGCCAAAACCAGAGGGGTACCATTCATAATTTTCCTATTAAAATTAACTACATCTACTACTTTTCTCCACTATACTCACTTTATACATTAAATATTAAATATTGACTGGTCCCCCACTCTACCCACTTTTCTTATTTTTTTCCACTACTTTATAAATTTTCTTAATGTTCGTGTTCAACCTCAATGTAAAGAATTGGATGGTACAGAGGGAATAATTGACAATAACTTATCGTGAAGAATAAGACAAAATGACATAGCTATTTTTGCAGAATTTACATGCAACTTACGATATCAGAATGAAAAGTGAAGACTAGAAATTTTTCAAAAATAATTACTCCCATCGTCCCTTTTATTTCTTTACATTTTTTTGTCCCTGGTTGGCTCGTATTTTAAGGTAAATATAAAGTATAGTTTCATAATTTATTTTAATTTTTTTTAATAAAAAGTAAAACATTAAATTTTTGTTTTAAAGAAATTAAAATAATTTATGAAATTATACTTTATACGAGTATTAAAATGTGTGTCAAATTCTCTATCCCATAAAAAATTGAGAGGGACAGAGGGAATAAATATTTAAAATGTGCATCTACTCAATTGAATAAAGTACAAAATCTAAAACCTTATGCTTGCATAAGAAAAGCAACAGCGCGTCCATGTCTTATATGCATGGTTTGTTTTAGTCTTGTTTTCGTGACAAGTTTAGTTATATTATCAGTTGTTTTCACTTTGTCTTTTTTCATCTCAACGCATTGGGAAAATGGAGGCTAATACATCGGAGTTAGAGGAGCTGTATGCACGACTGGCAATTGAAGATGGGGATGAAGGGGGGATTGTGGTGGGAGGTGAGGAAATAAAGGAGAATAAGGAAGGATTTGTATTGATAGGAAGGTTCTTGACGGATAAGAATATAAACTTCCAGGTAATGCAAAATCTGTTAGCATCAATATGGAGGCCAAAAGAAGGGGTGGAGATTCAAGATGTGGGGCGTTACAGATTCTCATTCACGTTTTATCATATCATGGATCTCAAGAAAGTTCTAGAGGGAGGACCATGGTCTTTTGAACAAAACATGTTAGTATTTAAAGAAGTGAAAGGGGATGAAGATCCACAGAGGGTAGCATTGACAGAAGCGGATATTTGGGTGCAAATCCACGATATTCCAAAGGGATTCATTTCTAAAACTGTTTTTAAAAGTGTGGGAGAATACATAGGGAGGTTTGTAAATTCGAACGTATCAAATTTTGATGGGGCCTGGAAAACATATTTAAGGATTCGTGTTACTTTGGACAATACAAAACCAATCAAGAGACGCATGAAGATTAAGAGAGATGGGGGAGAATGGAGCTGGTTAAATTTCAAATATGAACGCTTGGGTAGTTTTTGCTTTGTATGTGGGATCCTGGGACATACGGAGAGGGAATGTAGTATAGTCTATGCACATCCTGACAAGGAAATAGAAAGAGCGTATGGGGTCTGGTTGAGGGCACAAAATAGAGGTATAAAAAATAATGTGGGTGCAAGGTGGCTGAGAAACTCGGAGGGAGGAAGTAGGGGGGAGGAAAGCAGTGGTGGTGCAAGGTGGCGAACGACAGCTGGGGAGGATGAGGGTAGAATGACGAGATTTACTAAAAGTGGGGGGATTGTACGTGAAACAAGGGAGGAGAATCATGCTGTTAAGATAAGGTCAAAAAATCATGAAGAGGTGGATAAGGAAACTGATATTTCAAATTTGGGCGGACTAAATGAGGATGTAAATATAATTTTGGAGGCAAAATGAAAAAGAACTGAGTTGGAGCAAATAAAAATAGGGCTTGGGCCTGCTCTTATGCAAGTAGATGGGCCTCCGAATATTGAGAAAGAACAAGAACAGATGGATCCAAAAAATTTGAATGGGGCGGGACCTGAATTCCAGGCCCACCGGGTATTATGAGTTTCCTATTCTGGAACTGTCGTGGACTGGCCAATCCACGTACAGTTCGATTTCTTAAGGAAATCGTGTGTCAGGTAAGGCCATGTTTAATTTTCTTATCAGAAACCAAAGTGAAAAAGAAAGTAGTCAAAAATGTTTGTAGGGCTATGCAATATAGTGGTTGCTTTGTAGTGGATGCAGTCGGGCGTAGAGGAGGTCTGGTATTAATTTGGAAGAATGAAACGGGAGTAGAGATAAAGGGGAGTTGTAATCATTATATTGATTTTGAAGTGGTGAATAACGAGGTAGGGAGGTGGAGGTACACTGGATTCTACGGTTGTCCAGAAAGAGGAAGGAGGCAAGAATCATGGAATATGTTGAGAGGACTGGCAAGAGCATCACAACTCCCTTGGTGTATCCTGGGAGACTTTAATGATCTAATGTTTGAGCATGAAAAGAGAGGAGGGAGGAGGCATTCTAAGGTTTTGATGGAGGGGTTCAAGGCAGTGGCAGAAGAGTGTAAATTAATTGATTTAGGTTTCATGGGAAGTGAATTTACGTGGGAGAAGTCAAGAGGTACTATAGCATGGGTTCAGGAGAGACTTGACAAGGGGCTGGCTAATGTGGAATGGACAAGGATGTTTCCAGAAGGAGAGGTAAGAGTGATGGAGATGTCCACATCAGATCACTTGCCGTTATTGCTCGAATTGAATAAGAAAGTGTATGTTCAAAAGAAAAGAATATTTAGGTTCGAGAATATTTTGATTAGAGAGGAACAATGTTTGAGGTTGATTCAGGAGAGTTGGAAGCATGTTGAGGGTAGGAGCATAGTGGACAAAATGGATTATGTAACGATGCAGTTAGAAGAATGGGGAGGGGGAAGAGTGAAGGAAATGAGAGATAAAAGTCAGAACCTTCGGAGAGAAATGAGAAAGATGCGTTCAAGAAGAGATGAATATGGGATTAGCAAGTACAACGAAGCACGGTGGGAGTACTTAAAATTGCTTGAACAATAGGAAATATTTTGGAAGCAACGAGCTAAACAATTTTGGCTCAGTGAGGGCGACCAAAATACGAAGTTCTTTCATAAATTTGCTCAGGGGAGGAAGAAGCACAATCAGGTCACTAAATTGAAGGATAAAGAAGGGAGGTGGCAGGAGAAAAGGAGGAAATACAGGGTATTATTATGGATTATTTCTTAGAATTATTCACGTCTTCGATGCCAACTGAATTTCTGTCTGTAAATGAGTCAATACAAAAGGTAACGGAGGAACAAAATGCAAAGCTTATTGCAGATGTCACAAAAGAGGAGGTGAAAAATGTAGTGTTTACTATGCACCCGGACAAATCTCCGGGGCATGATGGTTTAAATCCAGGGTTCTTCCAGGCATACTGGGGTGTGGTGGGAACAGATGTGATAAAGTTTTGTCAAGTTTTTTTCAGCACGGGAGAACTTCCAAGAGACATAAATCGAACACTAGTATGCCTCATCCCAAAGTTCAAACAACCACAGCAGGTGTCAGATTTGAGGCAAATTTCGCTATGTAATGTATTGTTTCGTATTTTGTCAAAAGTTATGGCCAACAGATTGAAGGGTTGTCTATCAACGCTGATATCAGATAAGCAAAGTGCATTTGTGGAGGGGAGACTTCTTACGGATAATGCATTGATCGCGTTTGAAATAAATCATTATATTCGGAGAAGAACACAAGGAAAGAATGGTATAGTGGGATTAAAAATCGATATATCAAAGGCATATGACAGGTTGGAGTGGTGCTTTTTGGATAGTATGATGAGTAAGTTTGGTTTTGACGAGTTGTGGAGAGAAAGGGTTATGCAATGCGTGATATCGGTGTCTTATAGTTTCTTGCAAGAACGAAGCGAGTTTGGGAACATTATCCCACAACGGGGAATCAGACAAGGGGATCCGATCTCACCGTATCTTTACATATTATGTGCGGAAGGATTGAGTTCAATATTAAGGAGAAATGAGGACATGGGATTGATTCATGGCTGCGCAATTGCTAGAGGTTCACCAAAAATTTCACATCTCCTTTTTGCGAATGACTCATATTTCTTTTTTAGAGCTAATGAAAGTGAGGCTTTACAAATGAGAAATATACTACAGAGGTATGAAAGATTATATGGTCAGGCGATTAATCTAAGGAAATCAACTGCGATTTTCAGTCCAAATACGAACGGTGTGGATAGAGATCGAGTGTGTCAAGCACTACAGGTTACAGAGGCTAGAGAACCTGGAAATTATCATGGGATGCCAATGCATATTGGTAAAAATAAAAATGGTGCTTTTGGTTTTCTGGTGGAAAGAGTGGATAGTAAATTGCAGGGGTGGGGGAGTAAATCAATTTCGAAAGGAGGGAAATTGGTGTTGCTAAAAACGGCTGCTCAAAGTGTTCCAAACTTTTGGATGAATTTGTTTCAAATCCCTGTAGAGGTGTGTTCCAGGATTCAGAGAAGTATGAACTCATTTTGGTGGGGAAACGGGAGAAGTGGTACAGGGGAAGGTGGCTAGCATGGGAAAGGATGTGTGAGCCAAAAGCAGGAGGGGGTTTAGGTTTTAGGGAATTGAGTAAGGTTAATTTAGCCATGCTTGCCAAGCAAGGGTGGAGATTATTGAAGAATGAAAACCCGTTAGATATGAGTATAATGCAGGCTAAATATTATCCGAATTCTGACTTCTTAAATGCAAATCTTGGATCAAACCCGAGCTACATGTGGCGAAGTATACTTGCAGCTCAACATTTAGTCAGAAAGGGGAGTAGAAGACGGATTGGTAATGGAGAAGATACAACGGTGTGGAAAAGTCCATGGCTTCCGTGCGTGAATGATGGTTACATGACAACAGATATGCCACCTGAATTGGAGAACATAAAAGTGGCAGGTTTGATGATAGTAGATGGTAAAAGTTGGGATGAAGAAGTGTTGGACGATATATGTAATAATCGTGATAAGAACTTGATCAGGAGAATACCTATTTCTCATTGTCCGAATCGAGATTCTTGGTTCTGGTTACAGGAAGAGAAAGGATGTTTCACAGTGAAAAGCTGTTATAGATTGATAACAGGGGAACAAGTACATGATTATGCAGTTTTTGTTAGTGTAGGTGCCCTAGAGGCAATACATTGTTTCTTTGAATAAACCTTTATGTCATTTGATCATTCAATAAACGTATTTATTATGACTTTAATTACTGCGATATATTTGTTAGCATAATAAATTTCCTTAGAATTATGATACACATTATATAGTTTAAGTACATGACTTGAACTTGAGATTATATAATATATCATATTATTAAAAGGTCCCTGGTCGAGTATTATTATTATAGGACAATAATAATACATAAATAGACTAGTATGTTGTTTGACAGATAACCACATCTCATTGGTTATAAGTATGGAGATACTAAAGTCAATACATAGGTACATGTAGGAGTACATGGTACTGGACAGACCCACAGTGAGATTCTTCATGTTTAATAAAGTCATAAGAAAGACTAACAGTGATAATGGTGTAATGATCCTTTGACTTGAGATCATTAAATTTCTATACGAGGATTAATATACTTTGACTACATTAAAAGTTACCTTTGACCGGGTGATGATAAAAGTGGACATCGGGTATATCATGAGTCGCATGAGAAATATGAATGATAGATAAAGGATTTAACCCTCCTATAATTAGGAGAGATATTATTGGCCTTTTGATTGAGTAAGACTATAAAATGCATGGCCGTGCTCAAATAATGATTTGTTTTTAATAGTCTACTCATGGATCAAGTAAACCCAGATTAAATGTTGAAGAGGATGACTAAACACATGCCTCGAGTTTAATCTATAATATTTGGTTAAAGGGATTATATTACACGGAAACATTAATCACGAAAGGTTTAATATGGATCACCATTTAAATTATTATTACTTGGGTAGCAATGATGTATTACTAGATGCCGCTCTTTGTTTACGATTTTAATTGAGACTTTAAAATCGTTGCCAACGTAATAATAACCTATAAGGTCACACACTTAGAATGTCTTAAAAGGAGTTTTAATTTAAATTGAGAATTTAAATTAAATCATTATTAAATAAAGAATTGGCTATTTAATTAATTAGACTGGTCCTAATTAATTATCTAAGTAAATTCAAATTTAATAAAGTAAGAACAGAATTTAGTTTAAGGAAATCCAATAATAAAATCAAAATAAAATTAGAATTGGGTTTAAGGAAGCCCAATTCGGTTTTTTTGATTTTAGCCCACTATCTCTCATATAAATACATGATGATGTATTACTTTAGGGTTAGGGATTTCATAAAATCGTTTTATTAAAAACCCTAGCAGCTCTTTGAGAGGCTAGAGAGATAGAGAGAGGCTGTTCTTCGCGGGCTAGTACCTGGCTCCTCGGATCGTTGGACGGTCGGACATTCGTGTGGATTACCTTAGAGACACAGATCTTGACGTGAAGATTGTGTGTGGTGATTACAAGCTAGGATCTCCGTTGAGTTCGTGAAAGTAACGTTTTAAAGGTATGATTCGTTTCTCCATAATCTGTCCGTAATCATACATGGATCCTGGTTTGGGTTTCGAAATTTTTGTTTTATTTACATTATTCCGCTGTGTTTTATGCCACGGAACCTAACAATGGCATCAGAGCTACGTGTATAAGGGGCTGATTTGGTTACGTGTTTACTGTATTCAGAGCTACGTTGATTTTACTGTATTCGATGCATGTATGCATGTTATATGAATCTGCCATGAAACAGTTATGAGATATGTCGATTATAATATGTTATGTCGTTCATATATGATTCTGTTATGTTGAATATTATGATATAATGATACAAGCATGTTTACAATCTGGCATGACTGATAAGTATACGATTTTTGTATGTTATGCATGTTGTCTGGTTTATATAGTGATATAAACTGTTGGACAGATTGTGTATGGACACGATCTGTAAACTGGGATACGATTTGAATGTATATAATACATGCTTCCAGAACTGTATATGATGCAGTGGCGGTAGAGGCTAAAAGATATGATCTTTTGTTAAGAAATTGATGATTTCTTAAGAGGACGAGTCTTCTAGAATTAAAAAAAATCCCGAGTTCGAGCTGACCGGTCAGCTCGACCACCGCCTGGGGCTGCCGCCCCTGGACCCCCGCAGTGTTTGTTTATATGTTCTTAATTGTTTATTTGGGCATGGTGTTGGTTATGGCCTTAAGACCCTTAGTTTAATGGTTTGTGGTTTTATAAATACGACTTGCATGTCGTTTTCTTCATTCTTGTAATTGTTTAACCTCGAATGTAACTCGAGTTTTATTATGTAAGTACATTAGTATAGGTTGTATTCAATTATTCAATGTAATGTACTTGAAGATTGAAGGACGATCAATGAGGAGAAGCAACCAAGGAGAAAGAGAAGAATGAAGACTTGTAATTGTATTTATATTTATCCACCATAGATTGACCTTGATTCTTTTCATTAGCTTGAAAAGGATCATTTAGGATAAAGGCCATAACCAAGCACGTTTACTTACTGCACTTTACATATATATATATATATATATGAATGTATGCGATATATAATGTATGTGTAGAGATAAAGATGCATGTTTGATTAGATTAATCATGTATGTATTAGATACATCACCCATGCCATGCCTGCTTAAACAAGTTAAAATCTATAACGATTCGAGATTTTAAAATTTAACATAACGATCATGAGATTTCTTTGTTTATGAAACACGGAATTAAATACGAATTTTCAATTATTTCGATATGGGGAGATTTTGTCAAAAACGGGTTTTACCTGTAAGGAAGTTGGGTATTAAGCGAGGCCACTTGTGACTCCTCCAACAACCTGGAAATCAAACTATTGATGAATATTGATTTGAAGTATTTAATTCAAGGAAAAAATTAGGAATCTCTTTATGATGGGATCATGGTCGTTTTTAATTCTAAACCCCTTAACAAAAATATTAAGTTTTAACCAGATGCTTTCCAATGAATGAACACTCATAGAATCCTAGATCGATAAGGGGAAAGGCTGTCAGTGGCAGGGGACTCCTGTCTATCGTGGTGAGATGTGACGAATATAAACGGTTATATTCAGCCGTTGTATCATTGGGTCTAACTTAACTGAGTCGTCATAATATGGTGGAAATAAAGGTTATATTCAACTATTATGAACTTAGAAGCATAGAGTTTGGTTGAAAATCTATTTGATAGATAAGATCAATCGTTGATCACCAAACTATCCAAGAATTATATATGATATAATTGACAACTTTTGTCTACGTAAATAATCATGTTTTAAGGACTACCAGTGGTTGACTTAGGACATGACGAAATATGGATCTTGGCTCACTAGAAAGATTTATGGGATATACTTTCCGAATTAATAGTAAGGGCTATTGATTTGATAAAAATAGTGGGAGATATATTATGAATATATATCATAATCATTTGAACATAATAATTTATAAATTCAGACAATCTAATGTTTATTTAATGCTTTTATCATTGTAGATACTAAGTAATGGCAAACAACACAAACACACTATCCGTACGATCAGTCCTTGAGAAGGACAAGCTGACAGGAGGAAACAACTTCCTAGACTGGCAGAGGAATTTGAGGATTGTCCTCAGGCAGGAGCGTAAGCATCATTGCATTGATATCCCTCCACCAGGTCCCCTTCCCGAGGGCGCTACTACTGAGCAAATAGCGGCCCACGCAAGGGATGAGAATGATGCAAATGATGTTGCATGTCTTATGTTTGCAACTATGAGTGCTGAGCTTCAAAGATAGCATGTGCATATGGATGCATATACTATCAATGAGCACTTGCAAAGCATGTTTGCAAGCCAAACTCGTCAATAAATGTTCAACACGAGTAAGTTACTCTTTAATTGCAAACAAGGGGCAAGTGAACCAGTTGGCCCACATGTTCTGAAGATGATTGGTTACTTTGAGTACCTTGCTACTTTGGGTTTCCCGATTGCTGCGAAAATTGGTATTGACCTAATCATGAATTATTTGAATAACAAATTCACTCAGTTTGTTGTGAACTACAATATGAATGAATTTGACAAAACACCTACTGAATTGTTGCATATGTTGAGAACATATGAGACCAACATGAAGACAGCTGAACCCGCTCCCATACTGATGGTGGGCAATAAAGGTAAGGCCAAGGGGAAAGGCAAGTGGAAGGGTAAGAAGAAGACTGGATCTGATTCTACACCCAAGCAAAAGTCAGGTCCCAAACAGGCTTTAAAGCCTACATGTGGGGTTGCTAAGGGTGAATGTCACTACTGTAAGAAAACTGGTCACTGGAAGAGAAACTGTCCTGTTTACTTGGAGGATCCGAAGAAAATGAAGGCTGTTCAAATTTCTGGATCAGGTATTTCTGTTATAGAAGTCAATCTGTCTACTTCTACATCTTGGGTATTGGATACTGGATGTGCTTCTCACATTTGTATAAATGTGCAGGAACTGCAGAGAAGTAGGACTTTGGCTAAGGGAGAAGTGGACCTACGAGTAGGCAATGGAGCAAGAGTTGCTGCTTTAGCTGTAGGAACTTATTATTTATCTTTGCCCTCTGGGCTTGTTTTAGAACTTGAAGACTGTTTTTACGTGCCTGCGATTCGCAGAAACATTATTTCTGTTTCTTGTTTGGACAAGAAAGGTTTTTCGTTTACAATAAAGAACAACAGTTGCTCTTTTGCTTTGAATGATTTAACCTATGGTGTTGCGCGTTTGTTTAATGGTTTATATGTTCTTGATTTAGATAATCCTGTCTATAATATAGAAAACAAACGACTTAAAGTTAATGACTCAAATCAAACATACCTCTGGCATTGTCGTCTAGGCCATATAAATGAGAAACGCATATCCAAATTACATAATGATGGATATTTGGATAAGTTTGATTTTGAATCATACCAAGAATGCGAATCTTGTTTGCTTGGTAAGATGACTAAAGCCCCTTTCACTGGTAAAGGTCAAAGGGCCACTCAACGTCTGGAGCTAATACATAGTGATGTATGTGGCCCAATGCATGTGATGGCTAGAGGAGGATACTACTACTTCATAACATTTACTGATGATTTCAGTAGATATGGATATGTATATCTTATGAAGAACAAATCCGATTCTTTTGAAAAGTTCAAAGAATACAAGGCTGAAGTAGAGAAGCAAATTGGCGGTGGTGCAAGTATTAAGATCTTACGATCCGATCGTGGGGGTGAATACTTAAGCACTGAATTTAAAGAGTATTTAAAGGAGTGTGGTATTGTATCATGACTCACTTCGCCAGGTACACCTCAATGGAATGGAGTTTCAGAGAGGAGAAATCGCACCTTGTTGGACATGGTGCGATCGATGATGAGTCATGCAGATCTTCCAATAAGTTTCTGGGGTTATGCTCTAGAAACAGGGGCTTTCACACTTAACCGTGTTCCTACTAAGAAGGTTCAAAAGACTCCATATGAGATATGGGAGGAGAAACGATCAGGCATGAGCTTTATGAAAGTTTGGGGATGCAAGGCGTTTGTGAAACGTCAAGTATCTGACAAGCTTGGACCTAAATCCGAAGAGTGCAATTTTGTGGGATACCCTAAAGAAACAAAGGCGTATTATTTTTATAGTCCTTCTGAGCAGAAAGTGTTTATTGCTCGAGATGCTGTCTTCATGGAAAGAGATTTTGTTTCCAAAAGAAACAGTGGGAGAACTATAGATCTCGATGAAGATCGAGAATCACAAAACAACATTGAACCTGAAGTGGAACAAGAGCAGGATGATAATAATGCTCAACAAACACAGGTTGTTCGTAGATCTGGTAGAATTCGCCATGAGCCAGAGAGATATGGATTTCTCTTGACTCAATGTGGTGATTTGATGCTCATAGATGAAGATGAGCCTCTTAAATACCAAGATGCTATGAACAGTCCAGACTCTAAGAGATGGCTTGAAGCCATGAAATCCGAGATGGATTCCATGTACGGAAACCAAGTATGGACTTTGGTTGATCCACCTGAAGGGGTAAAACCCGTAGGGTGCAAATGGGTTTTCAACAAGAAAACTGACATGGATGGAAATGTTCAGACCTATAAAGCAAAGCTGGTAGCAAAAGGTTTCAAACAAATTCATGGTATTGACTGTGATGAAACTTTCTCACCAGTGGCTATGGTCAAGTCCATAAGGATTTTGCTTGCCATTGCAGCATTCCATGATTATGAAATCTGGCAAATGGATGTCAAAACAGCCTTCCTTAATGGAAGCCTTGAAGAGGATGTGTACATGACAACACCTGAATGTTTTGTCGATACAAGGAATGTTGGCAAGGTATGTAAATTATGTCGATCCATTTATGGATTGAAGCAAGCATCTAGGAGATGGAATATTCGTTTTAATGAAACAGTCAAAGAGTATGGCTTTGTTCAAAACAAAGTTGAACCTTGTGTTTACAGGAAGGTTAGTGGGAGCCATGTGGCATTCATAGTACTATATGTTGATGATATACTACTAATGGGGAATGACATACCTTCTCTAAAGGCTGTTAAGACTTGGTTAGGGAGCAACTTCTCTATGAAAGACTTAGGAGAGGCAACCTACATTCTAGGAATGAGGATCTATAGAGATAGATCTAGAAGGATGATCGGTCTAAGTCAGAGCACATACATTGATAAGGTTTTGCATCGTTTTGGTATTCAAAATGCAAAAAAGGGATATGTCCCCGTGTCTCAAGGGATAATGATCTCTAAAGGCCAGTGTCCGAAATCATTGGATGAGAAGGATCACATGAGTAAGGTTCCATATGCCTCAGCAATTGGATCTATCATGTATGCAATGGTATGTACTCGCCCAGATGTTTCGTATGCTTTGATCATGAATAGCAGATACCAGTCTAATCCAGGTGAAGGTCACTGGACGGCAGTCAAGAATATTCTAAAGTACCTGAAAAGGACTAAAGATTCATTCTTGGTGTATGGAGGAGAGGAGAAACTGGTTGTAAAAGGTTACACCGATGCAAGTTTTCAAACAGACAGGGATGATACTGTATCACAGTCTGGTTTTGTGTTTTGTCTAAACGGAGGTGCTGTAAGCTGGAAGAGTTCAAAGCAAGAAACAGTAGCTGATTCTACAATGGAGGCTGAGTACATTGCAGCTTGTGAAGCAGCTAAGGAGGCTGTTTGGATTCAAAAATTCATTACTAATTTGGGAGTGGTTCCATCGATCGCAGATCCCATTGATCTATACTGCGATAATAATGGAGCCATTGCACAGGCTAAAGAACCTAGATCACACTCCCGATCCAAACATATACTCAGGAGATTTCAACTTATTCGAGAGATTAATGAAAGGGGTGACATTCACATATGTAAAGTACACACAAATGATAACATTGCAGACCCACTGACCAAAGGCTTGTCGCAACAGAAGAACGATGGTCATACTAGTTCCATGAGTATTAGATACATGGGTGATTGGCTCTAGTGCAAGTGGGAGATTGTTAGTGTAGGTGCCCTAGAGGCAATACATTGTTTCTTTGAATAAACCTTTATGTCATTGATCATTCAATAAACGTATTTATTATGACTTTAATTACTGCGATATATTTGTTAGCATAATAAATGTCCTTAGAATCATGATACACATTATATAGTTTAAGTACATGACTTGAACTTGAGATTATATAATATATCATATTCTTAAAAGGTCCCTGGTCGAGTATTATTATTATAGGACAATAATAATACATAAATAGACTAGTATGTTGTTTGACAGATAACCACATCTCATTGGTTATAAGTATGGAGATACTAAAGTCAATACATAGGTACATGTAGGAGTACATGGTACTGGACAGACCCACAGTGAGATTCTTCATGTTTAATAAAGTCATAAGAAAGACTCACAATGATAATGGTGTAATGATCCTTTGACTTGAGATCATTATATTTCTATACGAGGATTAATATACTTTGACTACATTAAAAGTTACCTTTGACCGGGTGATGATAAAAGTGGACATCGGGTATATCATGAGTCGCATGAGAAATATGAATGATAGATAAAGGATTTAACCCTCCTATAATTAGGAGAGATATTATTGGCCTCTTGATTGAGTGAGACTATAAAATGCATGGCCGTGCTCAAATAATGATTTGTTTTTAATAGTCTACTCATGGATCAAGTAAACCCGGATTAAATGTTGAAGAGGATGACTAAACACATGCCTCGAGTTTAATCTATAATATTTGGTTAAAGGGATTATATTACACGGAAACATTAATCACGAAAGGTTTAATATGGATCACCATTTAAATTATTATTACTTGGGTAGCAATGATGTATTACTAGATGCCGCTCTTTGTTTACGATTTTAATTGAGACTTTAAAACCGTTGCCAACGTAATAATAACCTATATGGTCACACACTTAGAATGTCTTAAAAGGAGTTTTAATTTAAATTGAGAATTTAAATTAAATCATTATTAAATAAAGAATTGGCTATTTAATTAATTGGACTGGTCCTAATTAATTATCTAAGTAAATTCAAATTTGATAAAGTAAGAACAGAATTGGGTTTAAGGAAATCCAATAATAAAATCAAAATAAAATTAGAATTGGGTTTAAGGAAGCCCAATTCGGTTTTTTTGATTTTAGCCCACTATCTCTCATATAAATACATGATGATGTATTACTTTAGGGTTAGGGATTTCATAAAATCATTTTATTAAAAACCCTAGCAGCTCTTTGAGAGGCTAGAGAGATAGAGAGAGGCTGCTCTTCGTGGGCTAGTACCTGGCTCCTCGGATCGTTGGACGGTCGGACATTCGTGTGGATTACCTTAGAGACACAGATCTTGACGTGAAGATTGTGTGTGGTGATTACAAGCTAGGATCTCCGTTGAGTTCGTGAAAGTAACGTTTTAAAGGTATGATTCGTTTCTCCATAATCTGTCCGTAATTATACATGGATCCTGGTTTGGGTTTCGAAATTTTTGTTTTATTTACATTATTCCGCTGCGTTTTATGCCTCGGAACCCAACAGTTTTTTGGAGGAAACTATGGTCTCTCTAGTTGCCTGGAAGAATCATAAACCTTATGTGGAGAGTCTGTCGTAACTGTCTCCCAAGTGCAGTGAATTTGGTAGGGAAAAGAGTGCAAGTTGATCCAAGATGTTCGTGGTGTTTAACTCATGAGAAGGATGCCACGCATGTTTTGTTTACTTGCTCGTTTGCTCGTTCTGTATAGGCAGCAGTAGGAATAATGGAGGTACAACATCACATGGATGAAGGTGATGTAGTTGATATTATTGATAAACTGTTTCAGAACTGTACAAAGGAGAGTTTGGTGGTTGTAGCTATGGTGTGCTGGAACTTGTGGAATCGACGTAATAAGTGGGTGTGGGAAAAGGTAGATATGTCTGTATATGGGGTTCAAGCTACGGCCAGGAATATGGTTGAGGAATGGAAGAAGAGCCATATGGAGAAGCATGTTGGTAAAGCTGAAACAGGAATTAGTCCTAGACGGTGGTGTCCTCCTCCACAGGGATGGGTAAAAGTAAACATTGATGCTGTAGTGTTCGAGGAGCTGGGAAATGTAGGAGTAGGCTGTGTGGTTAGAGATGCGGATGGGAATTTTGTTTGTGCAAGAAATCGTATGGTCACGGCATTTCTGCAACCACGGGAAGCTCTAAGTCTCAAAGAAGCATTAGGGTGGGTGAAAGACATGGGATATCACAGGTCTATAATTGAGACAGATGCGAAAATCCTTGCAGAGGCGTGTAAACAGAGGTCTGGTATAGCATATTTCCATATGATTGTATCGGATTGTGTGGAGTTATTTAAGCACTTTGAAAATGTGCTAGTTGAATTTGTATGTAAGTCTGCGAATGAAGTGGCTCATAAGCTAGCTCGGGCAACTCATTCTATGTCAGGCATCCATGAGTGGTTTAGCACTGCTCCGGAATTTATTCATGATGTACTCGTAATTGATTCTATTTAATATAAATGGCAAGTACGTTTTTTCAAAAAAAAAAAAATTAAAATGTGCATATGACAACCCTGTATCATATATGAAATTATTTTGTATGTAGGAAATGACAGCTTATTAATTCTTGGATATAACAACAAAGTAGTTGTTTCAAACTTGTATTAGTTGAACAATTTTTTTCTCTTTAGTACTCGAGAAAATTTGTAAAGTAAAAAATATTGAAAAATTAGTAATAATGTACAATTACACAAATCCTTCAACAAACATATAAAACTCTCAAGTAGATCTACACAAGATTACTTGAAATTTTTAAATATTTTTTCTTAAATTTATATTCACTTTCATAGATTAAATTCAATACTAAATTTAAATTTCAAGAAAAAATTGTAATTTATATTTAACCCCTTCTACAAATTATTGCTTGTGTGTTATTGTTGATTTAGAAAACAATACATTTATAGGGTGTTTTTTTCATTTTAAATAAAAATAATTAATTTTAAGGTAATTCAAATGAGAAATTGATGCGATTTTCATGATAAGTTGATTTCGGTTGATAACATGAGAAATCATGTATAGTGAACTAATCATGAGAAATCCTGTATAATGAACTACTAGCCTATAATCCGTGTCATACAGACTTAATATAATATTGGCATAATATATATTATTAAATAATAATCGTCTAATTAAATGATATATTATTCGAATTATGACTATATTTTATCATAATAATATAAATATAAATGGAAGTATCATATATATTTATATTCAAATTTTTGTTGATTTATCATATTCAAATTATGATTCCATAATAATTTATAATATAGAATTTAGTATTAATTTTCAATTATGTGAAATTTTTATTGTTTATTATATTGTTTTGGTTTGTTTTCACTTTATTGATTTATAATTTGTTGTAAATTTGTTAATAAATATGTGATATTAAAATTATTTAAATTGATTTTTAAAATATTTGGTTTCCAAGTAATTGAAAGAGTCTAAAAAACTTGGGTGTATGTGAAGAATTTTAATTCAAATATAACTAAAAGAGTATGTTATTAAATATCAATTGGAGTTTAATTAAAAGAGTTTGTTATTAAGTTAAATATGTGGTTTATTTTTTGTAAAATAAAATTTTATATGTATTTTAATTTATTTTTTCATTTTTGGAAGGTGTTAACCGACCGACCGACCAATCAATTATACCCTATTTCGCTTATAATAGTATAGTATAAATTTTAATTTATTATTTCATTTTTGGAAGGTGTTAACAAACTTTTTGGAAGGTGTTAACCAACCGACCAACCAACCAATTATACCATATTTCGCTTATAATAGTATAGTATAGATATGTATTTTAATTTATTTTTTCATTTTTGGAAGGTGTTAACAAACTTTTTGGAAGGTGTTAACCGACCGACCGACCAATCAATTATACCCTATTTCGCTTATAATAGTATAGATAGTATAGATTTTAATTTATTATTTCATTTTTGGAAGGTGTTAACAAACTTTTTGGAAGGTGTTAACCAACCGACCAACTAACCAATTATACCCTATTTGGCTTATAATAGTATACTAGCGTATAACCCGTGCGATGCACGGCTTTCTTAAATTTAAATAACTTTTTATTTATATTTTAATAATTATTTATCTCATATAAATTACTTAATACAATATTGGCAATATTATTAATACTTAATAATCGTTTAATTATATGATATATTGTTCGAATTATGACTATATTTAGTCATAATAATATAAATATAAATGGAAGTATCTTATATATTTACATTCAAATTTTTGTTGATGTTATCATATTCAAATTTTGATTCCTTAATAATCCATAATGTAATATTTGTTTAAGATAGAATTTAATATTAATTTGTAATTGTGTGAAATTTTTATTGTTTATTACATGATTTTAGTTTGTTTTCACTTTGTTGATTTATAATTTGTTGAAAATTTTTTGATATTAAAATTATTTAAATTTATTTTGAAAATATTTGGTTTCCAAGTAATTGAAAGAGTTTAAAAAGTTGGGTGTAGGTGAAGAATTTTAACTCAAATAATATACTATATTATAAAAGACGAAATATTAAAAGTTTTGGTACCTGTTTTTTGGCACGGTACGGTACTTACCTTATTTAATTATTATACATTATTATCCTTAATTATTTTACTTAATTATTAAAAATAAACACAATTTTTTCACAAAATATTACACGCATCTCTCAACACTTCAACTAAATTAAAACTAAACAATTACCTTTTCTAATTTTTCAAATTAAATCTCTTCTTTCAAAAAATATGATCGTTCTAATTAGTGAAATAAGCTGATAATATTATAATTACTAATAACTAATTGACTAACTTTTCCAGCTAAAAGATAATATATTTTTTTATATTTTTTAATTAAAATATATCATTTTCAAACTTATTTTTATACTTAATTATCTTTACTCAAATATTTATTATTAGTAAAAACATGTTGTTTTACTTTATTATTCTTAATGATTTTACTTAATTATAAAAAAAAACTAAACACAATATTTTCTCAAAATATTACACGGACCTCTTTCCAACACTTCTCGTAAATAATAACTAACCAATTACCTTTTTCAACTATTAGCTTTTCTAACTAAAATATCTTCTTTCCAAAAATATGACCATTCTAATTAATGAATAAACTTTAATATTTTACTTAAATATTAATTATTGGTAAAAACATGTAGTTCTATTTTATAAAATAAAATAACGATATTATAATTCCTAATAACTAAAAAATTACTTTTCGGATAAAACACATTATCTTTTCTAACTTCTCTGACTATAACCTATCCTTTCCAAATATCACTTGTCATTCTATTTAACGAAATTAACTAATAAAATTATGAGAAAAAAGGACCATTAACCTCAGGAAAGTTTCCTGAGATACTTTAAAAAATAAGCTTTAAAACTTACTAGACCCGCATGGCTAATTAATAATATTGTAAAATTTTAAACGAATTTTGATTTTACAAAAATGTCCACCCATTATTTGCATATAAAATTTGTGTATCCAGGAAACTTACCTAAGACATAATCTCTAAAATTATAATTACTAATAACTATTTGATTACCTTTTTCAGCTAAAATGTAATATATTTTCTATTTTTTCTAAATAAAATATCTCATTTTCAAATTAAAATATCTCATTTTCAAACTTTCTTTTCTTATTTAAGAATCCTTACTTAAATATTTATTATTGGTAAAAACATGTTATCTTTTCTATTTTTTTAATAACTGATTAATTTCATTTTTAGGTAAACATGTAATCTTTTATATTCTAAAAATATTACGGGCAATTATATTTAATGAAATAAAATAATATTACTATGATTACTAATAACTAACAAATTACATTTTCAACTAAAACATGTTACCTTTTATATTTTCTCTTACTAAAACCTATCATTTTCCAATAGTATCATAGATAATTTTTATTCAATAAAATAATATCATAATAATTAATAATTGACTGATTACCTTTTTTAAGCTAAAACGTATCATCTTATCAATATTTTTTAACTAATTTTTCCTTTTTTAAAAAACAATATGGCCAATATATATATATATATATATGTAATTATTTTAAAATCTTATTATTTAAAAATGTAATTTACAAAATTCATATCATAAAAAATTCATTCGAATTATTGAAAAAATCATATAATAGTAAAAAAACCGTGCATTGCACGGGTTTTAAGCTAGTATAACTAAAAGAGTATGTAATTGAATATTAATTGGAGTGTAATTAAAAGAGTTTGTTATTAAGTTAAATATGTGGTTTATGTTTTGTAAAATAAAATTTTATTTGCATTTTAATTTATTTTTTCATTTTTGGAAGGTGTTAGCAAACTTTTTAGGATGGTGTTAATCGACCAAACAACCAATCAATTATACCTTCAAATTATGATTCCATAATAATCCATAATGTAATATTTGTTTAAAATAGAATTTAATATTAATTTGTAATTGTGTGAAAGTTTTATTGTTTATTATATAGTTTTTTTGATTTATAATTTGTTGTAAATTTGTTAATAAATATGTGATATTAAAATTATTTAAATTGATTTTGAAAATATTTGGTTTCCAAGTAATTGAAAGAGTCTAAAAAAGTTGGGTGTTGAAGAATTTTAACTCAAATATAACTAAAAGAGTATGTAATTGAATATTAATAGGAGTGTAATTAAAAGAGTTTGTTATTAGGTTAAATATGTGGTTTATTTTTTGTAAAATAAAATTTTATATGTATTTTAATTTATTTTTTCATTTTTGGAACGTGTTTTGAGAAGGTGTTAACCGACCGACTGACCAACCAATTTTTGCTTATAATAATAGTATAGTATAGATGTTTATTATATAGTTTTTTTGATTTATAATTTGTTGTAAATTTGTTAATAAATATGTGATATTAAAATTATTTAAATTGATTTTGAAAATATTTGGTTTTCAAGTAATTGAAATAGTCTAAAAAAGTTGGGTGTTGAAGAATTTTAACTCAAATATAACTAAGAGTATGTAATTGAATATTAATTGGAGTGTAATTAAAGAGTTTGTTATTAGGTTAAATATGTGGTTTATTTTTTGTAAAATAAAATTTTATATGTATTTTAATTTATTTTTTCATTTTTGGAAGGTGTTAGCAAACTTTTTGGGAAGGTGTTAACCGACCGACTGACCAACCAATTATACCCTGTTTCGCTTATAATAGTATAGTATAGATTTTTTGTAAAATAAAATTTTATATGTATTTTAATTTATTTTTTCATTTTTGGAACGTGTTAGCAAACTTTTTGAGAAGGTGTTAACCGACCGATTGACCAACCAATTTTCGCTTATAATAGTATAGTATAGATGTTTATTATATAGTTTTTTTAATTTATAATTTGTTGTAAATTTGTTAATAAATATGTGATATTAAAATTATTTAAATTGATTTTGAAAATATTTGGTTTCCAAGTAATTGAAATAGTCTAAAAAAGTTGGGTGTTGAAGAATTTTAACTCAAATATAACTAAGAGTATGTAATTGAATATTAATTGGAGTGTAATTAAAGAGTTTGTTATTAGGTTAAATATGTGGTATATTTTTTGTAAAATAAAATTTTATATGTATTTTATTTATTTTTTCATTTTTGGAAGGTGTTAGCAAACTTTTTGGGAAGGTGTTAACCGACCGACTGACCAACCAATTATACCCTGTTTCGCTTATAATAGTATAGTATAGATTTGGCTTATAATAGTATAGTATAGATAGATAAGTTGATTTCGATGGATACACATTTTTTCCGGAAAGTACATTATGATATTTTTCCAAGAATATGAATACTTATTTTTCAAATGTAACCTAATTAAAATGTGTGTGTGTAAAAAGACAAAGAATAACAATTTATTAAAAAAGGTAATAAATAAAACAAAAATACTGCCTCGTTTCTTAGAGGTTGTTTGGTTGACATGTATTTACATGGGTATTTGAAATACCTAGGAAGTGAGAAAAAATAGAGTTGTTTGGTTGCATGAACCATAGGCATTACAAATTACTTGTTAAGTATAAGTACCTATAAAATGTGGGAAGTTACTTACCCACCTCCACCTAGGTTATCTACACTTCCCCTCCTAAAAAATAGCTATAACTATAGACACATATGTGTACATCTGTATATATAGGTCTGTATATGTACTACTTCCCCTACAAGTTCCTGCATGTAATCAAACAAAAAATTTTACTTACCAGGAACTTTATAAAGACAGGAAATAAAAATAACTATGGGAAGTTAATACCTATTGTATACCAAATGAGCACCTAATCAAGGGCAGTGTTATTTCTTTAGCTTGTAATAACCCATTATATTGGCTATTTTGGACCATGTTGGGCTGGTTTTTAAGCTGTACAATTGCAAGCAAACATCCGGCCCAAAATACTCGGAGGACTGGATACCATTCTTCTTCTGCCTAAAATTAAGTTTCATATGGGTAGCTTTCGATAAATTTGTTTTTAAATATAAATTTACAAATTTTTTATGTTCAATACATATATAATTTGGATTCAATATCACTTAATAAATAATATTAAAATTTTATTGAATAGACATAAATTGTAATGAAAATATATTTATAACATTTTATAATTTATTAAATACTAACTTATAACCCGTGCGATGCACGGATTTATTTTGATATGTAATAAATTTTATTATATATTACAGTTACATTTTTATATAATCATTATTTACAATATTTTATTTTAATTTTAATTATTTAATATAAATTTAATTAATAATATGCATGGTTTAAAACTTATATTATAAAATTTTAAAATAAAAATGTCGTTGATGGAATTCGAACCTTGAAATTTTAGAAAATTAATTTAATCATATAATATATGTAATCATTAGATCTAACGGTTCTGATTTTTTACTAAAAATCTAATGGTCATTATTCGTAATATACTGATTTCGATTATATTTTGTTAGTGATTAAAAGATATGGTGTGGTATTTTTTGTTGCAAATACTGATTCAATGCATGTCAAGATCTGTCCTAAATAGCTGATCAGGATTTTATGTGTGACGTCATTAGTATTAGTGGTCGTTAGGATTTGGAGATACATCGAGATTTCAAGACTGATCAGGATTGGAAAAGCATCAGGATTGGAAGACTGTTTTGGTATATATTAATTATTGTAATATTATGTTTTAAATTAAAAGTTAATGTGTTTAAATTAGAAAAAATATTATTGATTGGAAGATATAAATTTATAAAATTATAATAAAATTTTATTATGTTATAAATAAAATTTATTGATATGGTGTTTTTTTATTATGTTTTAAATTTTATTTAATATTATAATTATGTTTTCAAATAATCATTATTTTTAATAATTCTTTAATTTTCATGTAATATAATTTAATATACTCATATTTACGAATTATACTAATGTTTCCTTATTATAAATAACGTATATGGATTTTTAATATATTTTATTAATAATTGAAAAATATGGTATGATAAGATTAGTTTTAAATCGAAAAGTTAACGTGTTTTAATTCGAAAGGAATTATTAATGATAGGAAGATATGATACGATAGATGTTTTTAGGTGTTTATAAAAGGTAATATCTTCAACTAAAAGTAAATGTGAAAAAGGCAATAGACTAAATACCATTATTTAAGTTATATTATTATTTATTTTAAATCAAAAAGGGAACGTGTTTTAATTCGAAAGGAAATATTAATGATAAGAAGATATGATACGATTGATGTTTTTAGGTGTTTATAAAAGGTAATATCTTCAACTAAAAGTAAATGTGAAAAAGGCAATCGATTAATTACCATTAATTATATTATATTTTTATTTATTTTAAGTGTTTTAATATTATAGATATCATATATATTTTTCTTTATAATGATGGGTAAATAAGTAAATTCACGAAATACCAAAAAATAGGTACCAAAAATTTTAATGTTTCAGCTATTATATAATAGTATAGATATGTACAATTTTTTCATGAGAAATTGAAATTCTTTTACAACAAAGGTTCAACAAATATATAATTTGAGTTTTACATCATCTATTGAACTGTAGTTATACTTTTGTTGAATCCAAATATACAAAATAATTTTACCATGGTATAATTGAGAAAAATATAGAAAATTAATAATAATTCACATTTTTATATCCTAATTTGGTATTATGGTATTAGTGAACCCAAAATGAAAGTTGAGAATCATATAATATTTGTCCAACAAAATTTTACTACGGTCCAACATAATCTCATAATAAATAATTAAAAATTCATATAATTTATATCCTAATTTGGTATTGTTGAACGTAAAAGAATGTTGAAGGATTAAATTATAGGGCTTTTCTCATAAATACCCCAACATATATATATATATTTGCAAAAATGCTGTTATTTTAAAGTTCTTTTGCAAAAATACCATCATTTGGGAAAAAATTGCAAAAATACGGGATGCATCTACATTCAACCAAATGCAACTATTTTGACAATTTAGCAAAAATACTATTTTATTTGTAATGGTTGCGCAGCAAGTTGGATCTGGTTGAATGTAGTTACATATGCAACTGAATGCAACTAAAAATTGTAATTTGAATTTTCATTTTTTTACCAACTTCCAGATCTATATAAGGGCTGAGCATCATCAAAAAATGGAAATCGAACTTTTAGTTTTCAGTTGCATCTGGTTGAATGTAGTTGCATATGCAACTGAATACAACTAAAAATTATAATTTTAATTTTAATTTTTTACCAACTTCCAAATCTATATAAGGGCTGAGCATAATCAAAAAATGTAAATCGAACTTTTAGTTTTTAGTTGCATTCAGTTGCATCTGGTTGAATGTAGTTGCATATGCAACTGAATGCAACTAAAAATTGTAATTTGAATTTTCATTTTTTTTACCAACTTCCAGATCTATATAAGGGCTGAGCATCATCAAAAAATGGAAATTCAACCTTTAGTTTTTAGTTGCATTCAGTTGCATATGTAGTTGCGTTCAGTTGCATGTGGTTGCATTCAGTTGTAACTGTTAGAAATCGAAAATTATAAGTGCCCCTGCGGGGCCGGTGGAGAACAGATCGAGGTGGGAGGGCGGAGATGAAGGGAGGAGGGCGGAGATTTCTATGTACATTTCTCAATTTTTGGGGGTACAAAAAGAAATGTGGAAGTCTCGATACAGTCAAATTGAGTTGAGAGAGAGAGTTGAGACCGTACTTCCCCACTACATCCTCGCTTTGTTCCACCCCCAAATTTCACTCTCCACGATTTCCCCGCCATTTGTTTTTTCTCTCAAACACTTTCATCCTCTTCTTCTATTCTACACCTATACACACACCTATACATACATGTCTAGAGTTTGTTCTATTCACTACTATCAAACCCTAATTCACACCTAATCTTAGCTCTTAGCTGAATTGACACATTTCTAGTGACTTAGATGCGTGTTTAGCTTGATTTCATGTCTACTTCGCGGTGAATTCCCCGAGGCATCAGCCTCTCTAATACTGTTCACTCTGATGTTGCCCCGTGTCTTCCGTTGCTTTCGTTGCCGGTGTTTTGTGGCGCAGTTGATCAGGATATTCGGCTTTCGAATGAATCGAATGGTTCGAGATCGGTGAATCGGAATGTTGTGTTGAATCAGGCGGATAAAATTGCTAGTTTGCTTCAAGGAACTGATGTCTCGTATTTGTGATCTGTTATGGAGGTTGGAGAAGAATGGGGGCTGAATAAGAAGGATATATTTGCAATTAAGATAGTATAAATTAAGATAGTATAAGATAGTATATTTGCAATTAATTTGAAAAGATAGTATTTTTGCAATAACTAATTAAAAACCTAGTATATTTGTTAAATTTCCTAAATTATATGATTTAATAAAATTTTAGTTATAATTTAATAAATTACGTTGAACCAAACATGTGTTGAACATGAAAAGTTCGTAAATTTATATTTAACAAAAAAAAAAAGTTTCTAGCATACCACAAGGGAAGAGGAATCACCAAGAATGGTAAAATTAATTATTTTAATAGGCAGAAACCCTTGATTGATTTTCTCTATTATATGTAATATAGTTTTCTAGGTATTTAATTTTCCGTTATCGAACTCCTAACATTCTACAGTAAATTAAATACTATATAGTTTATAATACTATATATATATATATATATATATATATATATATATATATATATTTGCAAAATGAAACGATTTCATTTAAATGATAAAAATTACACAATCCAAAAAAAAAAAAAAAAAAAATTTGAGACATTCTTTCATCCACAAAATCTTATCATCTAACCGAAAAATATGCTTAACCAATCCATGGATCGTAACTTGAATTACAACCGACATGAGAAAGAGATTCCTCCGGAAGTTTAGACAATGACACCTCTATATCAGAGAAGAAGTCTCCCTACACAGTTAGGCCTCGTTAAAAACCCCGCAAGAGCAAATTGCCAGGGGACTTCTTGTTGTTTCCACTACAAAACCCAGATTCGGTCTCCATCCATCTTCTCCCTAGATTATGTCTCCATCTATCTTCTTTTTATCCTGATTCCCCCCAAAGAAAATTGAAAGATCATCAAAAAACCACAACAAATAAAACTATGTCGATGAACCATTTATCGAAAGTACTATAAATATTTATTATACGCAGTATACTTAATAAAATTGAACAGTTTTATATATCTAACCAAAGGGGTCCCCTTTGGTTAGGCATATAAAACGCCGAGTTATCATAAAAATCTAAAAAAGTCATCTAAAATGACATAACATACGACAGATCACAACTACCAATAAAAAGTCATCAACTGACAACAGATCACAACTACCAATAAATGGTCCAAAAGCCAAAAAATATGACACTCCCTTTATAGGCGCTAAAATCCATATAAAATGACACAATATAAATTCACCTTAAGAAGTTTAAACAGCACAAAAAGTAATCAAATATGACGCCGATTCTTTTTATTTCTCTTTGTTAAAAAGAAACTTAATCGATTGACTAGAATTGCTTATTAAAAGTATAGACTTAAAAAATTAGAAAAGTAAAAAATAAATAATTTTATAAAGTTACCTTATAAAAACATTAAACTAATAACTCAATTAATGAAAAAATAAATACATATTTATTTTATTGAAACAAAGTCAAAAGCAACTAACTACTATAATAAACTAACCAAAAGATCCTTTATTATTTCAAACCAAACTTATAAACAAAATTAACCTAACACAAAAAGATTCCTAAAACCGGTTGTACAATTAAGGGACATTAAATAAAAATTAAAATTAATACACACATTTCAAAATCAAATCATAATCAATTCTAATAAAACAAAACTAAATAATTAAAAAAAATTAATGAAAAAGTAAATATTAACTATTTAGAACAAAAATCATACGCAAAATTACCTACCAAAATCAAAGCAAAAGATAACAAAAAAAAACCTAAAAAAGCCTAATTAATAGCTAACTCAATTAAGACTTATTAAACTAAAATAATGCACTCATAAAACAAAATCAATTCTAATTTTTTTTTTTTGAAAAAATAATTATTACTAAAATTTAGAAAATATGATTTTTAAACACCGAAATCTGGAAAAAACCAAAATCGACGATTTATCAACCGCTGGCACCAATTTCGGCCAACTACATAGAAGACCCAGAATCACTCCAAATCAATTCGAAAACATACCTTCTCACTCCAAAGAGACGTATGAGCTTGAAGACATGATAATCGAATCGAAGAAATCGTAAACCCATCTAAAATTGATAAAGTATTCCCGTATAATTGAATGAATATCTTGGCCATAACCCAAGAATTAACTACACTCCATTAAAGAAAATAAATAAGGAATTAAATCTACCATTCAAAATTATAACTGAAGTAATAAACATTATTCTTAAATTACACTAAATGACATTAATAGTTACTACGTATTATCAAAATAATTCTCATCATGCCTACAACGAAAGCCTAAGAGCATCTCCAAGAGACTCCTATCTTTACTCTTCAAAATAATATAAATAAATGGCTCTTAGCAAGTTATTACATTGGTTTATGTGTCAAACTCCAGCAATCCTCTTTATATTAGCTCTTTATTTACAATTTATTCATAAATTAACCCCACTATACCCAAAAGTTATGCAAGAATTGGTGGACATGAATATTTTATTATTAAAATACAAGTTAAGAGCTACTAGTGGCTCTTAGAAATGAGGAGAGAGAAAAGGCTCTTAGTGTTTTTAAGAGCCATTAAGAGTCTCTTGGAGCAACATTTTCATTCTCTGTCTTCATTTTTTGAGTTAAGAGCTTGAGTAGAGAGTCTCTTGGAGATGCCCTAACACCCATGATTAATTCCTTTAAAAGAATTAAAACCTCAGTCAAACACTATAACTAACTTGTAATGACCTGAATCCATCGTAAACAAATTCCCAGAATGGCAAATTAACTAAAAAGACTTAAATAATGCACAAAAACAGGAAATGTACACTCACATCGATAACTAAAATTTATCAATTAGTACAATCACACCGAGAACAACTGAATTCAGATTCTCAAAAATTGAATTCATAAAACTAATTGTGTGATTTCTAAATTTGTAAAAACTAACACCACATATACACACCGAGAACATAAGTAGTTTGACATTCTCAAAATTGCAACTTGCTCTAAAAAACACGAGAAGATTCTAACAGATTATCCAAGAAGTAGCACAATCACAAATACACATAATTTTGTAAACTCAGTTATCTATCTAGACTAATACTCCTTCTGTCCCTTTTTAGTTGGCACATTTGCAAAAAATACATATATTAAGAAAGCTTTAATTATGTAATTTGTTTTCATGTTTGTCCTTAATCTTTATATTAAATGATAAGTTATGAGTGTGTGTATTAAATATAAAGTCAAACATTGGTATTAGAAATAAAGGGGTATATATGAAAATATTGGTAAAAAAGTATATTGGAACAAGGAATGTGACAACTATTTAGGAACAAATTTTTTTTGCAAATGTGCCAACTAAAAAGGGACGGAAGGAGTAATACTTTCCTGCAATTAACACATTCCAATTAACAATTTCAACACATAATCCATTTAAGAATTAAAAAATTGTGAAACAAAACCTGCGTTCGCGTTCGTGGAGTCAATACACACGAACTCTATACATTTTTAATGGGATGAAATACAACGAAATGAAATAATGAATAAACACATACATAACTCGCTTGACTCGTGAAGAGCAGTAACAATGCCAATGAAACAAACACTCATCACCAGAACGACACTTGGAGGAGTTGGAGGATCCGCCAAGACGACGGCGATGCATGCCGGTGGTGGTGACGGCGCCACGGGAACCGATGCCAACCGGCCCGGGAGTTGGATGACGTGGAAGAGGTGGATTGAGATTGGGAGGATCCGTAAGGTCGAATCTTAATGATCTCATATGTTGAACAATATATTTTTGAATCTTTATTAATATTACTACCTCCGTCCTATTTTATATGAGCTTGTATGACTTTCACAAAGATTAAGAAAAGTCACTAAAAAAAGATTAAAATTAGTTGAAAAATGGGTAAAGTGGTAGGATCTATCAATATTTAATAATAGATTTTAGATAATGGAGGAAAGTATTGAGTGTAATAGTGTTTATTTAATATAAAAAATAGTATAAAATGAAGAAGTGGTAGGTGTAATAATGAAAAATAGTGTTCAAAAATAGTAAGTATAATAGTTTCATTCTTTTTTAGGACATCCCAAAAAGGAATAAGAATCAAATAAAATGGGACGGAGGGACAATATCTTTAAGGGTAATGCTAAACATAGCCCTTAAGGCTATGGTTAAACATTAATGTAGATGGATAAATGCATTAAATACATCAGTTTTGCACTTAATACATCAATTTCGCACGAAATTCAATATGATTATTTAAAAATTTGGAATGTTTTTATCGTTGGAAATTAATGTGAATGCAGGATGATCCATTATTATTACTTGGAAAATTTAATTTATGTTACAAAGAGACATTGAGAAATTAAAAACAACTAAAAACCTTATAAAGATGTTGAAAATATAAGAGTATTTAATGCTTAACCATAGCCCTAAGACTATGGTTAGCATTTCCCAATCTTTAATATGAACTTAAATTCTGTACAACACACGTATGTCTTTTATTATTTAATTTTCTATATTATATTTCTAAGTAACAGCTTTTTTGTGTTTTAACCATGAAAAAATGCCATGAAAGTTATCAATTTTGATAGAATTTTTGGGTTCTCCCCTTTTTCTTTAACCATATTTCTGATTCTTCTTAATGTCATTGTAAAATATTACATATTGTAGATCGTATTGAACATAAAAATATTATTATATGGTGAACCGTATCAATTATAAAAAAACTGAAAGAATTACTTTTGTTTACTACTCCCTCCATCCCAAAATAATAGTCTTGTTTGGGAAAAAAAATATCCCAAAATAATAGTCCCGTTTGAAATACTCTTTGTTCAATACAATTAATTTGAATATTTCCATGGTTGACTAAGTGAGTACTCATAAATAGTAAGCTGAGAAGTTGAGTTTTTATATACGTAGTACTCACTTATGTGATGAGAGTGGTACTACTCCCTAAACAAGTCAATGATTGTAATCAATGGGCCTGTTTGGGAAAACTTAAAATAAGTCCTTATGGACTTATTTTCGGGTAAAAATTTCACATTTTGATAATTTTTTTTATACAAGTATTTAATTTATGTTTGAAATTCTATAAGTTGCAAAAAAAAAGTTAACTTTTTTCAGAAAAAAGTTAAGAATCTCTAACTTTGTCTTAAAATAAGTTGACTTATTCTGAAAATAAGTTTCCCTAAACATCCCAAATGCATAATGTGTAAAATGAGAATAATGAACACAATTAAATTTTCTTAATATGTGTGTTTTTTCCAAACAGGATTATTATTTTGGGATGGAGAAGTGTCAGCCGTCAGAAGATCAACCGCTGAGGTCATAGCTACCATTGCTGAAGAGGAAGCTATTGGTAGGCTAGTTGTTAGCATTTGAGTATCAAATGTCTTTATTATATGACGTATATAAATGGATGGCAAAGAGTATGTAATGGTTAAAATTGTAATTCTTTGGGTTGTAAGAACTCAAGCTTACGATTAATAATATTTGGCAGTTACTCTAATTTCATCTCAGGGACTATAACGGGTGTGTTATGTTGTTATTTTGGGTCACAAGGTTGAAATTTAGTTTATGTTGGTTTTGTGGATGGAAATTGAGACCGTAACGACCGGATCCCTGACCCCGGATCTGGGGGTGTTACAGTAAACAACCCTAAACCATAAGTTCGTATACGGTTTATTTGTCGTTCGGAATATTTCTAAAACACAAAATGGAAACGTTGAATCCCAAAGGTTAATTATTGAACCCCTAAGGTTAATTAAAATTGTAATTTTTAAATTTAAAAAATATAATATTAATTGATCATTTACTTATAAATTTTTAATATTATTTAAAAATATAAATTTAGAAAAAAAAAAACCAACCCCTAACGCCACATTATGTGGCGTCGTACCACCCCCACTTCTTTCAAAGTCTTGCATCTCACTCACTGGAAATGACAGACGCTTTAGCGTCTTATACAAAAAAAAAAATGAAAAATAACAAATGCTACACGATACAGCGTTTTGGAATGATATATAGGACCAACTTTTTATTTGTGATATTTGGGGTCATTTGTCTTGAAACTGTGATGTTGGAGGCTTTTTTTCCTTTGAAGATGAATTTTTTAGCACTTGGTGCTATAATATAGCAATAACACTAAGGATAGCATTGCATTGGACTTGCTCTAACACATGCCATCAGTAATGAGTAATGTTTGGTATGAAATCTTCTTAAACTTTATATATGATAACATAAAGAGTAAATCTTAGCATTCATAAACTTTATATATGAAGTAAGAAAAACGACCCAACAGAGTTAAATAATTTTAAATAATGTGAAAGCTCGGTCTTTTTTAAATGAGAAAACTGGGTCTGAGGTTGTCCTCGGGATCTTTCCTGAGATTATAATACAAAGAGTTTATAAAATTAGTGACCCCGTAGGGACATTTTTGTAAATATCAATTTTTTCTTAGTAATTTACCTAAATATCCTTAAATTTGTATTGAAAATCTTTTAAACTCAAGTACAACCTGAGATCACCCTCAGACATATCAATCCCTTTTTAAATTATGTAAAAGCCCGGTCTTTTTTGAAAATCCGCATTTAAAGAGGAGACTGTATAGAAAGGAGCAAAACAACACAGGAAAAGAAAAAAGCCAAGTGCTCAAAGCCGCATTAGTGTATTCCTCAAGATACAGCTCCATCATCCCAAAGCAAGTATCATAACGGAATTTCCAAGAGTCTCTTAGCTCGTTTATTATAAATAATTAAGCTCTTAGAGCATCTCCAAGAGGCTCTCTATTATAGCTCTTAACTCAAAAAATGAGGAGAGAGAATAAAAATCAAGCTCCAAGAGACTCTTAGAGGCTCTTTAAAAAGTTAAGAGCTTCTTCTCTCTCCTCTATTTTAGGAGCAACTAGTAGCTCTTAACTTAATATTTTATTAGTAAAATAGTGGTTCTCTCTCATCTATTGATTGTTTGTCCAAGTGGAATTGAAATATGAATAAAATATAAAATAAAGAGCCATAATAGAGAACATTGTTGGAGTTGACACACAAATCAATGTAATAACTTGCTAAGAACTTAATTGTTTATAATATATTTAGGAGTGAGCTAAGAGACTCTTGGAGATGCTCTTAGCAAGTTATTACATTGATTTATGTGTCAATTCCAACAATATTCTTTATTATTGCTCTTTATTTTATATTTTATTCATATTGCAATTCCACTAGGACAAACATTCAATTAAGGAGAGAGAAGAACCAATATTTTACTAATAAAATATTAATTTAAGAGCTATTAGTTACTCTTAAAATAGAGTAAAGAGAAGAAGTTCTTAACTTTTCAAAATGGAACTTCATTTTAAATCATCCCCTTTATATTTTGATTAAGAGCTTAAATAAAGAACCTCTTGGAGATGCTCTTACCACACACTTGGATTTCAGCCTCATCTCACTCTCTTTTAAATGCCTCATCTCACTCTCTTTCCCTCATCATGTCTAATTATGTATGATATCACAAGATCCCCATCTCCCATTTCTTTCTTTCTTGGTCTTTTTCCTTTGAAATCACTTTCTCTTCTCCCAAGTGAAGTGTACAAAGTACATAATAATCAGTCATCAATCATCGTTTCTGATCTTTATAACATCATGTGAGGGGATATAAAATGGAAAGAAGGTGAACAACAAATAAAATTAGCAAAAGTTGGCCATTGGGTTGTACGAGATCCTTGATCACCAAATTAGTCGACTGACAACATATAGAGGGTGTTGTCTCTAAATTTGGAAGGAAGAAAAATACACAGCTCCACGCATTTATTGAAAGCGTTTTAATGGCCACGAAATACATACATGTGTTAAGTATATGACCGCAACTAAAAACTGCATCTCACTCAATTTTGTGCTTATGGTGTTTCAAGTGAGTCAGCATAAACGCAAGTTTAAATTCCGTCTCCTATGTCAGGCATATTAATAGTGTCACCTATGTGGCTATGTGCCAACTGAGGCCCACCTTGGCTTCTGCTCTTTTGGATATTTTTGTATCAAATTGTGCTAAAACAGACCAACATCCGAGATTTTATATCCAGGACCAGGATCAACTGATCAGCATAAAAATATAAGAAAATAACTTATATAAATGGACAGTCCACTTGAGCTTTTTATATAAGCAAATATATGGTACTAAAGACAAAGATATTGAGATGCTGTTGAGACACTAGGGTGATAGACATTTAATTATTTATAAATCTTACAAGAGCTTTAAAAGTAACTAAACTGCCTTCCTTACTACATTAAGCTATTTTCTTCGTGCTCGTTTAAGTGGAACATATAGGCCAACTAAGTAAAGACTTACCAAGGATCTACCGAAAGCAACTAACCCCTTAGCACAGACTTAGCACAGAGAAGCAGCTATATTTTGAAAATCAAGTTGCAGGCCCTGAACATTTTGACTCACCACATCTTGTTTCGATTTCAATGTTGAGATCAACCTCTCCTTCATCTCCTTCTTGGATACAGCTTCACCAAGCTTTGCTGTAATTTCATTCATTTTCTGGTTCAATTGGGAGATTTCTTCATCAAGTTTTTCTTTCTCATTAAAACAGTTTGATATCTTATTTTCGATATCATGGTACTCCTTTTGAAGCTCCTCTCCAATTTGTTTTTTCGACAATAATTGGGTCAAACATGCTCGAATTTTCTCAACATCAAACCCGTTGGATTCCAACTCAGCAAGAGTTTCCAGACTACTTTCAATGACGGTAATAGGATCAGAGAAATGTAGCTTTGCAGTAATCTCTGCCAGATTGGAAAAATTTACCATATGAGCAATAGCCAATCCTTCACGAGTTTCTTTACAACACTTGACCAGAGGAGAGAAGTGTGGCTTCTGTGCCATCCTCTTGTATATTTCCATAGACTCAATAGCTTTCCAAAGTGGTGAACGCTTAATGAATGGTAAACTCTGACTGTTCTCCAGATTATCAATGCTTAAAGTAGCAGGTGTTCCGAGTTCACCATTTTTATCAGCTTGTTCAAAATTTTTTACAGGTAAATCTCTTGGAGTTGAAGACAGTTCTGTTTACATGATAAAGAACAGAAAGGGATACTCAGCAATAAGAAAAAAGCGAAGAGATATTATAACTCAAATTAATTGGCTTACTTGGACCATCTATCTTATCCATTCTATCCTTTTTGGCAACCAGAGGAGTTACAGAATTATCTTGTCTGCCACTTGCATTAGCACATTGGTGTTGGACAGGCAAAGTTCCTAAAAATATTAATGCAAGTTACATATTATTGTTATTGTAATAATAGTGCAACTGCCACAGTAAAACACAAACCCAGAAGCTGGAAACTAGAGTTGCTCACTTGAAGCATCTGAATCCGTTGGAGATGGTTTGTCTACCTGCAGGCTAGAGTTGCTGACTTGATCATCAATTACATCACCAAGATTTCCAACATCTTTTGCATGATTAACTTCAGGTAAAGAAGCATTTCCTAGTGATGCATTCCGCAATTCTGCAGCATTGAGTAAAGTTTCACAACAGTAAAATGCAACAAGAGCATCAGAACTCTTGCTTAAGTGAACATCTTACACAATAACCTGAACAACAAACCTGAAATTTGTTGCCTGCACTCTATTTTTAACTAAAGACTATGCAAATGGAATTCCAGAAGCACGTACTTTGGTACAAGTATTTGTTCACATACGAGAACTCATCATTGTCAAAAAGACAATCAATTTAGACAAACATGTACATAAAAGTTTGATGCCAATTAGTAATGACTCCGTAAATTTCCTCAAAAGCTGGGGGTTTTCCGGTAAACAGCCTCTTACTCCAGGAGTAGGGGTGAGGCCTGCACACTTCTCACCTCCCCCCCCCCCCCCCACCGGGACTTTACTTGTGAGTAGGATCAAGTATGTTTAGTTTGGTCTAAACGAACAACTTTGCTTCTTAGCCTAGGAAAAAAGTATCTATCATATGCCTAGTATATCAATACAAATTCCCCAGATTTAATAAAAATAAATAAAACAGGCAAAACCAGATTATTATTAGTCCCGGAATTTTTTCCAACATCTCTCAGCAATTAAAAAGCACATAAAACAAGCACTTCTGCAACATATTATTTAGAAGGCAATATGAACAATTATACGTATGGACATTACTAAACAAAAAAAAGTTCCAGCACATTTTTTAATATCAAGACTCACTGTCCACCAATTTGCACATCCCTTTACGCTCATTTGACAGAGAATTCTTAAACCGCCTGACTCTTTTACTCGGAACTGTTTCACACGCCTGGTCCTCAGGAAGAGGGATAATTGCTGTTTCACTGAGCAAGTCACTGTGCATACGAACACCACTTGTATGTTTTTTATCAGCTGTAACCTTCAAACTGTCGTTGCTAGAGGGCAGAGCATGATTTTCACTGGATTTAATATCAACTGGTGTCTGCATTATACAGTCACTCTCTGCATTTATTTCAGCCTCATTCCTTACCCATGAATCTTCCATAATTGTTTTCTGCAAATATTTTTCATCTCCCATGCTTCCAGTGCCTATATATAAATTAATAAAACATATTCTGTCAGTAGTGAACCAATGATTCTATTTGTATAAGTGTATATATATCATCATATAAAATGGTAATAGATCTTTCAGAACCTATTTGTTTGCCCCTTTTTCTCTTCGAGCTGACGTCCCCTTGAGTTGATCCATTAGCGCTCTGGGCACAAAAGGGAAAAGCATTAAATAAAGTAACATAACCCATAATAAGTCTACTACAACACAAGGTAAAAATATTTGGTTCATCTTTTATGGCTGTTTGCATCGCACAAACAGAAAACTAGAATATCTGTAATTAAATTTCAAAACCAATAGTCAACAGAACATCTATATAACATTTTTCATGTAACAAGAAAGCTAAACTGTACAAGCCTAAATATTATTATTTTTTTAAAAAAAACATCCCTCATTTGCTAGAAATTTTCTTTCATTCCAGGGCAAGACCTGCGGTTCAATCCTATAAATATATTAATTCAGAGTGGCAACTAAATAACAGCTATATAGGATAATTCTCAGTCAAGTGTCAACTCATCACTTACATCAACAGTAGTTATTTCCTGATCCGTGCTCTGTTTCTTCTGATCTTTCTTCTGAGAGGTCTCACAATCTTTTGCAGATAGTGCAGCTTTTACAACTTCTCTGACACATTTATCCACAATATCCACAAGCACCCCAGTATTACCCTTCTTTTCTACATCAGTATTCGGAGTTAGATCAAGTCATGGATAATACACTATTGAGTTGTCTAGTAATGAATGCATACCCGAGGATACAGAGCCATTTGTAGCCTGTTGTTTTTTAACCCTTTTACTTCGTCTTGTGGAACTTCCAGATTGATTAGAGGGTATAGCAAGTCTACCGGAATCCTGCACAGTTATGATGCAATTCTCTCACACATAACATAAGCCAATTAAAAAGAAGCTTAAAAAGCTGCAGAACTTGGTAACTTGTACAAAAAATGCAAAACTGGCCAGCCATAAGGAACAAAAAAGAGAGACTGAAATTTATCACTGCAATAAAATGGATACACCCCATGCCATTTAAGTTTGTAAATGTAAAGATCGTAACAAATGTCAAATGATCCACTATTAGATGAAAAGATATCCTCAATTTGTATTGTATCTAATACCAAACTTCAAAAATTAAGAAAATGCAATTTAGCAACTTACTCAACAGTGAACATAATGTTGGAACTATTAGTACGATACTCTCATGATAACACATTGCTCAGGGAGGCAACTACTATGTAGATTCAAATGCTCATATAGCCATATTCATTCTGTGGTAGCAGAGCAGGTGCAGTTTTGAGGTTGGACTGGTATAAAAATGGTCCATTAATTATTTGTGGTGGAAAGTAAGACAAAATGGTAAGCAATGTTGACTATATATTTACCAAATCCCTAAACAATGACAAATTGACAATGAAAGCATTGAGAAAGTCCCCAGTATTCCTACATGATGTTAATGTGTAACAAGACATACTGTATCGAGAAACAGAGCAGAAAAACCTTCCATAAACCGTAATCCATTCATTCTATCAGCTAATAATAAGGGTGTTAAGCAGGTTAAAATACAAAACTTTAATCACCGCTTCCCAAGTTAAAAACCTAGTTCAGGAAAGTGGCGAATAAGATTTCCCTAGTTGAGCTAGAACCTTAGATGCAATTATGAGCATCACTCTAGAGGTCAAATTTGGATGGCTTGGTACCTGATTGGTAACCATTTCTTACCCATCTGAAACAGAGATTCGGAAGTGGGGTTCACATTTAATATCTCAGTGTGCCAAAATTCACATGTTAAATTGTTAATAATACTAGAAAGATTTGTAGTAAAGTCCTATTATAATATATATAATATATATATATATATATATATATATTATACATTTAGGATACTAAGCAGTGGATTATGAAAACGTATTCAACTCAAAATCGTTACTCACATCAACAGTATGCATTTCCTGATCCATGCTTTTGTTCTGCTGGACTTTCTTCAGAAGGGTCTCACAATTTTTTGCAGACACACCTTTTACTTCTTCAACAGACATATCAAATTTTTCTGCATCACCTTCTTTCTCAACAACTTCATCAGGAATGCCAGTAGTCTTCTTCTCTGTATCATCATTATATGAAGTGATAGATAATTAACAATTTAGTTATCTAGTAATAAGTGCATACCGGTAGAAAAAACACTTTTTCCTGCTTGTTTTTTAGCTCTTGCTTTCTGTCTTCTAGAATATCCAGAGAGCAAAGCAGGTCTACTAAAATCCTGCAAAATTATAATGCTACGTTCTCAAATTGACAAAAACCTGTGAAAAAGAAACCTAAAAGGAAATAGACCAGGGATGCGGAACTTGGTAACTAAGAAAACGAAAATGGCCCGTCATGAAGGATCAAATCGGAGAGACTGACTCTAAACCTTATGTTACATAATGATTAATGCACAATAGAAATTTTTAAATGCAAAGATGGTAACATTAATCCAGTATCGGGACTTGGGAGGAAAAGATATCCTCAACCTAATATCTAAAATATGAAGTCCAGAAACTAAGCAAATGCCAATCATCATCACATATTGTTCGAACTAGTGATAAAATACTAAAGGTAACACATTGATCAGGGGAGTAACAGCTACTAGTTTGATTTAACTAATAATTTGATTTGGAGAAAGCTGAGAGAGTGCAGAATTCCTCGCAACCCTCTAAACACATACAAACACATGACAACAATACTAATAATATCCAAATCTTCTTATCGCAAGCCTCTCCTCAGGTAATTAATTTTTCAAAGTTGTACTAACCCCTCTAAACGCATACAAACACATGACAACAATACTAATAAATAATAATAATCTAAAACGTAATTCCAGTTTCTAATCAAACCTTTCAAACACACACAAACACACAGTAATCCCATTTTATTTCAACATTATTTTAAGTGTTCAACATTGAAAGACATTCCGGTTTCACCATTCTCCATCAACCCAACCCATTAACCACACACAAAAGCAAACATTCTTGTTGGGGAAGACGGGGTGGGCGGTTGCCCATTAACCTATTAACTATATAAACACAAACACATACCTAAACAACTTTTAAGAATACTAACTTACTAGTGAATTATGAATATATAAAATATTACTAATTCAGGTGTTCTCATTACTCACGTCGACAGTATGCATTTCTTGATCCATGATTTTGCTCTTCTGGTGTTTCTTTGAAGGGGTCTCACATATTTTCGCAGACACGCCATTTGGTTCTTTAACAGACATATCAACTTCTTCTGCATCACATACTTTCTCGACAATTTCATCATTCACGCCAGTATCCTTTTTCTCTGTATCAGCATTCAAAGTTATATTAGGTGATAAATTATTAAAATTGACTTATCCAGTTATTAGTGCATACCAGTAGCAGCAGAACTTTTCCCTGGCTGTTGTTTTATAGTACTTTCATTCTGTCTTTTAGAATCTCCAGGGTGATCAGGGAGAATAGCAAGTCTATTCGAATCCTGCACGATTAAAATGAAATGTGAGACCTACGAAACGGTAGGGTCAAGCATTAAGAAAAAAATTTACAGAGAGAGACCTTGTGTTACATTATACACAATATACCTTGTAAATGCAAGGATGGTAATATTGATCTATATTGATGGGAGGACAAGTTATCCATAACCCAATATCTAATATATGAAGTTCAGAAAATAAGCAATGTCAATCGGTATATAATGTTCCAAATAGTGATTTCCTTGTGCCCCACCATAACACAAAAAGTTAAACGCTGATCACAGTGTACACCAATTCCCAAAAAAAGAGAGCTAGGCAAAACAGATCAAAGATTAATGATACAAGTAGTTTATTTTTGCAGACCACTGACAACTTCATTTTACTCATTTATACATAAGAGTAATCCAGATCCTCTTATGGAGTAACTAATTTTTCACATTTTATACTAACACATAAAAACCATACTAATAATAATCTACAAACTAATTCCCCTTTTCAATCAACCCATCCAAAACACACACAAATACCAAAACCACAGTTTCCCAATTGATATCAACGATTTCAAATTTCTAACCATGAAAGAACATTCCGAATTTCGGTTTTCGCCATTCTCCATCAACCCATTTCATAAACACACACAAGAAGACCTAATAGTTAATAAACACAAAATTAAACAGTCCTAGGTTTCGGCCATTCCCCATTAACCTAAAGTCCTAAACACAAACAAAATCGAACATTCACATAAAAAAGGCACACATTTACAAACACAAAAATCAAACCCTTTTTTCTCACTAAGCATCAAAAAACACACAAACAAAAAAGACATGCAAACTCAATAAAATTAAAAAAATAAAAGAAAACAAACCCTAATCTTGAATTTTTTCTTAGGCTTGACCCAATCAGCATTGAGCCAATCAAAATGAAGCCTAATATCACTCCTCTTAACAACCATACTATCCGGAGGATCATCGAAACAAACCAAGAACTCATCTTTCCCTACAACCTTTTCAACCACACCAACCCACCACCCATCTTTATGAAAAACATCAACAACATCATTAACCTCAACAACATCATCATTAGTCCCAGGTGGAGCCAATGGTCTAACTAGTGAAACATGCACTTTCTCACTCAACTTCTTAGTCTCATCTTCTTCAGAAACCAACTCATTATACTCCACAACAACAAAAGACTCATCTTGTTTCTTGGGGGGTTGTGTTATTTTGGCCAAGTACCAGACCCCTCTGAACCCATCATCATCACTTGTTACTTCTACCTCTGTGCCTTTCTTTAAGGCCATTCTTGGGTTTTTTTGGGGGCTTGTAGGGGAAGATGAAAGAGGGTTTTTGGGAGTTTGTGTGTGAAATTAGTATGTGTACTGGGCAGGGGGTATGTGACATGAATATGGTGTGATGGGGATTTGATAAAATTAATTCTGAGTGCACAAAGTGGTGCTGTTATTCAGGGACTGATTCACTCCGTTGTCTCTGATTTTTGAGATAATTTTGGAATTGTAATTATTAACTAATCCATAAAGTCGTTACGATATTTTTAAAAATTTTAACTTTAACATATACATTTAACTTAAAATTTTACTTTATAAATTTTAAATCATGAAAATCATTTATTAAATTTACTTAAAATTTTATTAAATTAATATCAAAATAATTTTTAAAATTAATAATTATATAAATACATAATTATAGAATAAAATAAAATTTATAATATATCTAAAGAAACCCGTGCATGGCACGGGTTATAAGCTAGTACTATGTCGTTAACAGAATTTGAACCTTGAATATTTAGTAAATTAATTTAATCATTAAATATACTCCCTCCGTCCCGTTGGGTTCTTTACGTGGCGGCTGGGCACGGAGGACAAGAAAAGTGAGTGTAATATTGTTAAAATAAGTGAAGTAGTGGGTGTAATAGTGATTTTATTGTTAAAATAAATGAAGTAGTGGGTGTAATAGTGATTTTATTGTTAAAATAAGTAAAGTAGTGGGTGTAATAGTATAAAGTATTGTTAAAATAAGTGAAGTAGTGGGTGTAATAGTGTTAAAACTTACTATTTTGGGAATGTAAAGAAATGAATGGGACGGCCCAAAAAGGAAAGTGTAAAGAATTCATTGGGACGGAGGGAGTACCTTATAATTACATCTAACGGTTCTTATTAATTACTAAAATCTAACAGTAATATGGTGTCATATTTTTGGGTATACATTAATGATTGTAAATTTATGTTTTAAATTAAAAGGTAGTGCATTTAATTAGAAAAGAAATATTAATGATTGGAAGATTATGATTGCAAAATTATGTTTTAAATTAAAAGGTAACATGTTTTAATTAGAAAAGAAATATTAATGATTGAAAGTTATGATATTTTAGGTACATATAAAGGGTAATATGTTCAATTAAAAGTAAACGTATTTTAAATTGATTGAAAGATAAGATATTTTAGGTATTTATCAAATTTTAGTTAATAGTACAATTATTTTTTTATATAATTATCAATTTAATAATTTTTAATATTTTAATTTAACATAATTTAATATACTCATATTTACGTATTATACTAATATTTTCTTATTATAAACAAGGTACAGGAATTTTTAATATATTTTATTAATAATTGAAAATATGGTGTGATATTTTTGCGTATATATTAATGATTGTAAGATTAGTTTTAAATAAAAAAGGTAACGTATTTTAATTAGAAAGGAAATATTAATGATTTGAAAATATGGTACGATTGATGTTTTTATAAAGGGTAATATCTTGAATTAAAAGTAAATGTGAAAATGGCAATAACTAATTACCATTAATTATATTATGTCATTATTTATTTTAATAATTAGGATAACCAAACCGACCAAACTTTTAATCTTTCGGCTTTAATATATTAGTATAGATTATAAAGGAAAATGCTATGGCTCCCGAAACCGTTCCCGAAACGATTCCCGAATATTGAGTTGTCAACACATGATTGGTTATATTTTTATAATTAAGATGGGCCCCTCGTTCATTAATATGAATCCCACAAATTAAATAATGGCATATGTCATTCAGGAACACTTTTCGGAATTTTTTCGGGATACGTAGCATTACTCATATTATAAAACCTTAAATAATAATTTTTATCCATAACATATATATTACATATATTTATGTATTTATTTACAACTTCCGCATTAGAATGTCTCTCTATTATATTAACATACCAATTTTATTTAAATACGAAGACTTTTCGTTACGGGAATAAAATTAAATTTATGGATATATCTTTTTAATGCATGTATAAAAAAGTTAAAACAAAAAAAAACCATAATCTCCATTAAAGATTTTTTAGGGGGCTTCCATCGGTTGAAAGCCCCAATCCCTTTATTTTTCATTTTCTTTATCCAAAATCTTGATTTCCTTCAATAAGTTCCCAATTTATTTGGGTTTTGTTAGTCTCTCCTTGTGAGAGTTTGGTTTTTGTTTTGTTGTATTTTGGTGTTCTCCATGTCCGGGGTTATAGATCGGCAGGTTTTTCATGGGTTTGATTTAAGATGAAGATTATTATGGGATCGCATCTATGGTCGGTTGCACTGAATAGTCGGGTGAAAAGAAGTACATACATTCAAAGCAACTTATATCGCTTGGTTGCCTCTCTAGGAAGGAAGGATTCAACGACGATATTTTTAAGCGTCTGTCCAATTTCGATTGTACTTGTAGATGTCGTTTGACTTTTGATTAATGAATTGATTCCTTTTTCAAAAAAAAAAAAAAGTTAAAACAAAGGAATTCTATGAAAAAAATAAAGATATATAGTTTTAACAAATCCTATAAGACGTTTCCACGGTCCTCGTATTTTACTTCCAATAAAACATTTTATTATATGTATTTTTTATATATTCAAACATTTTTCTATCTCCAATTTTTTTTTTTATTATATGTATTTCTATAAACTCACACTCTTCTCCTCTATAAATTAGAGCTCATATTTTACTTAAAATAAAACTCTTAATTATATGTCTTACAAACGTCTATTCTACTTCCGATAGAATTTTTAATAATATGTTTTCTCTATAAATTCAAACTCTTATTTTTTATAAATTTGTATACCTACTATGCTTTTAATATGTTAAAGAATAGTTTTTTAGTTATTAATATTTAAAATTCTAAAATTCTAAAAAATTAAAAATATATTTATAATCTATTGTATCATCAATATTAAATTTTAATATTCAACAATCAACACGGTCTTCTCTAATGAACCGATTTCTCGTTAAACACGGTTATTCCTATTAAGCCGCTCTCTCGTTAAGACCAAAACCCTAACTTTTACATATATTACTTGTATAACAATGTTTATCCATAAAAATCGAACCCTAAAGTTAAAATAAAATTTATAACATCAATATCAAATTCTAATAGCTAATACAATTTTTTATAGTGAGTCGTCTTCCCGTTAAACATGTTTCGAGCAGCTTTCGTTTAGGATCGAAATTTCAACTTCATTACATATTATTGATGATACTTATCTTATACAACAATTTTTTTCCTTAAAATCAAAACCTAAAAATAATGTGAATTCCAATTTTTACTTTCTCTAAACTTTCTAAATTTTTGGAGTTTTAAAAAATGAAATACGTATTATTTTCTCTTTATATTATTGATATTCCTGTATTTATTTAGGGTTCCCACATCAGAATGTTCTTTTATTATGTTAACACATCAATTCGAACACTTATTCTACTTCTAATATGTTAAAAGATATTTTTATATTTATTAGTCTTTAAAAATCCTAAAATTCAAAAAAATTAGAAAAATAGATTGTTGTTGTTGAGATTACAAGGTAGTATGAATAGGAAGACGTGATAACTCAACAATAGAAGAAGATAGGTAAATAATACTATGACTACACAGGAATCAAGAAAAAATGAAGACAAGGCAAAATACAAAGAATCAAAATACGGGAAGTAATTCTGAAGTCTGTTTCAGGGTCATTGAAATAAGTTCATTAATATGTTTATGCCTCAGTGAAGATTAAGGTTTGAAGACTTTCAGGGTTCCAGGAGTACTGAAGATTCGGTATAAAGTGCCACTAGAAGATCAGTGTATCAGCAATGATTATATTATAGATAGTGTTGGAAGCATAGGAATCTAGAAGAATTGAATACAGGGTAAATACAAAAGTTAAAGAAGACAACTGCAGTCTTGAAGTTATACTCACCGAAAGAAGTTCACATATATGTTCAAGCGTTAGTGAAGAACAGATTTTGAAGTATTCAAGATTGTAGTAGCAACGAAGATGTTGTCTGAATACCAGAAAGGATTCCAGTGAAAGTACATTGTTTATTGACAGTCAGTATTCGAAGCAACAACAGAACTCTAGACTTACCAATTGGAATGTAAAGAAAGTGTAAAGATCAAGATCAGTGTTAGTCGTTTGTGAATCAGACCAGTGCACTAAGCGTTAACACAACAAAAAAGATCGTTACATTTATCAAGTTGATTCTGATGGGGCTCTTCCTCCGCCATTCTCACGCATTGGAGTTGTGTGATTGTTGGTGGGTAACTGCAAAACAATGCCGGGAGGGGGGTTTGGGCCCGTGGCACCTCCGGCGTGAGAATGAGAGAATACTTTGGAAGATGTAATTGAGAATATAGAGTATCTAAAATGTGGAGGGTGTGTGAGTGTGTAGAGAGAGTGAGTAGAATGTAACCCCTAAACCTTCCTCTCTTGGTCTATTTATAGGCCAAGGATTAGGGTTTGGGGGTTGGTACCTGCAATAATGAGCGTTGGATCCTAGGTAGAGAGGACACCTGAGTCTTGCGGATGCATGACACGCGTCCAGGGGAATAATTGTGGAAAAGTGTATCACGCACCTTTTAGAGTGTGACATCCTCATTCTTGGATCATGCTCATTATTAGCAATCATTAGCTATCAACTGTCAGATGGGGCCCTTGATGATGATTGGGATTTGAGGTGCCATGTGCACTGTCAACGGGATTCTGAGAATACACCTGTGGTCCGGACTCGTTAGCGAAAGGTGCCCCGGGCTCAGTGGATGGTGGTCGGGTCCGGATCGGTCTGGAAGGTAGCCTATCATTTGCCCCCCACTCCCTATGTAGATTTGTCTGGATGAGGGAGTAGTAATAGTAAAAGTCTCGGACAGTGTTGAAGTTTTCGCCTTTAAAGAAAAATTCTGCTTTTCTTTGCTCTCAGGCCCGGATTATGAACGAAGCCCATGGTCAGGGGCTGGGTGTGGGTGCATTTCTTCAAAATCCAAAGCTAAACACTTTGGGTAACTTAGAAGAACAATTCCACTTTTCTTGCCCCCAGGCCCGGATTGTGAGCAAAGCACATGGTCCGGGGCTGAGTGTGGGTAAGCTTCTTCACAAGTCCAAAGCTAAATACTTTAGGTGACTTAGAAGAAAAATTCCACTTATCTTGCCCCCAGACCCGGATTGTGAGCGAAGCACATGGTCCGAGGCTGAGTGTGGGTGAGCTTCTTCACAAGTCCAAAACTAAACACTTTGGGCGACTTAGAAGAAAAATTCCACTTTACTTGCCCCCAGGCCCGGATTGTGAGCAAAACACATGGTCCGGGGCTGAGTGTGGGTGAGCTTCTTCACAAGTCCAAAGCTAAATACTTTGGGTGACTTAGAAGAAAAATTCCACTTTACTTGCCCCTCAGGCCCGGATTATGGGAGTATCCAATGATCCGGGGCTAGTAGTGACCTTATTTCTGTAGAATTCTAAACGTTTAAGGCCATATTTCTTTATTTCTTTTAAAAACTCTTATTTTTCCAGAGTTGCTCCATTTATCTCATGAAACATGCAGCCATCATTACTATAACGCCCTAGAAAATATTGTACTTATAATTATTACTATTTAATATTAAATGTGGATTATATGAGGTGAATTTTTTTTATGATTGAATATATGTGGCATCATGTTTACATGCTTATACGATGATATATATGTGAAATGTGAGTCCGTGTATTCTTATTTGAATTGTATGATTAAAAAAAATCTATTTAAATCATGCGTTATTGATCTTCGGGAAATTTTATAAAATCATCGGGGTATTTAAAAATCCAAAAATCTTTTGTGTTACTACCTTTATGATATTAATTAGTTTTTAAAATTATTGGGTGTATTAATTTGGATGTTTTGGTATTTTAAAATGATTTAAGAGTTATATTGCATTTAAAGGATCAAAACTTGTAAAATTCATATTAAATTCATTTTTTATCCTAAAAATATTTTAAACATATGTGGGTGTTCATAATTTTATACTCTTTATTTTAAAAATGAAAAGTTTTACCTTTCATTATTTTTCCATTAAAATTCAATTTATAAAAGTTGTTTATTGATATTTAAATTGATTTTCAGCATTAGAAATTCTAAATTGTCCTTGGGCCTTAAAATATCCACCGTTGTTTCCCCTTTATTTCCGAGTAAGCTCTGTTGCATCTCTTTCACTCTCTAGAACTCTCTCTTATATTCTCTCATTTTCTCTCTACAAAAAAAAACTCTCCCTCTTTCTTTTTCTTTTCATCTTTCTAATGGTTATGCGTATACATGTGTGGACTGTGTCTTTGTGCATATATATATGGTGTGTGTAACTGGTGCGTGGATGTACAGTCAAAGTGGGTTATGAATTTGGGTTTTAGTCGGGATTGAGGTTACTTTTTAGATGGTGTAGGTTCGACAAGGGAGACTCTCGGAGTAAACCGAGAGCTTTTGTTTGTTGTTTGTCTATTTATAGTTAAGGGCGTTAGGGTGGAATGAAGGAGGGAGAGAACAGGGATGATGGGGGGGAGACAAAGATGGATAGAACAAGGGAGATTGAAGGGAGAAGGAGAAGACTTAAAGAGAGATGGTGGTGAGAGGGTACTTGCGAGTATGGTGAGAGTTACTAGTTCTGTGTGTCCGCGTAGCTATGCTGGGTGGTGTATGTTTTGGTTGCCGATGATGGTGAATCAAAGAGAAGGGTTGGTTGGGTTCAAGGATGTCATTGTGGTGGGAAGAAAGGCGACATGGTTGTTGTCAAAAGTAGTAACGCCGCCGGTCGCAGCAGTAGTGGTGGAAGATCGAGCTGATGGGTGTTTGTAATATGTGGGTAAGTGTGTGTTTGTGTACTGTGATGATCAGGGGTGCAGGACAGTGGAGAGATGGAGAAAGAGCCGAGAGGGAGCTAGAGTAAAGGGAGGGGAAGCCACCACCTTTGTTTGAGCGCGGGCTCGATATCGGCGGATCTGACTCGTGGTAACCGCAAGAGCGTTAAAACAAAGAATGATCGAACTAGAGAAGATTGTAATGCCGTAAGGTAGAAGAAGAAAGTAGTATTACTGCGACGTTATGTGATAGCTAAGGACCAAAGACAAGTATACTATCCCTCACTTATTGTTCAAGTGATGTGAAATCTTGTGTATTATTTTTTTGTTCTTTCATAATTCCTTCTTGCAAACAATCATACTCTTCATATTTATTCTGAATAATGCGAACCTGTTCTGTTAATTATACGATGTTCCTTTCAAATCATTTTGTTAGTGCCTATACTCTGTATTTTTATTTCCTATGACATTCTTCTTCTGTTAATTTATAAACATACATTCTTAAAATTTTCTATTATTGTTTATGCTCCTCACCTATCGTTCAGGTGATGATTTCTTTTAAAATCATTTTATTTCAATACTCCTCGTCTATGTTAATATTCTTCAAAGTATGTTTTCCTTCAAATTTATATAAACTAATTCGAGGTTTATACTGTTGTTGAGGCATGTGTTGCTCAGTGACGGTTTAAGCCGAGAATGAATTGAGATCGTCTTAATTATTCAAACTCATTATTGTCATGCCGGTTTGGCAGCTGAAGCCTATGAGTGCTTAGCTGACAAGAGTGAGACCTTGGATAATTGAGAATTTCTTAAATCTTCATTTTACATTATTCAAATCTTTTATGTAAGTTCGAATTTTACCATGAAAAATTTATCAATTGGTAACCTTTTAAATGAATGGTCATACCTTGTGCAGTTACTCTAATTTATGGTTGAACTTCAGATTCCTTTATTGCATGATTTTCTTTATAAATTGTTGTTCAATTCTGGAACTTGAATAATTACTCTGTTCCTTAATTGATTAACATTTCCTTGTTGATATGTGATTCTGTTTTGCTGAACTATACTCTGCTTAGTTCAATCTTATTGCTTTGCTGTTTATAATTCCTTATATCAATTGCTTCCTTGACCCTCAGTCAAAATGGCTTAATTAATTAAAAATGTTTTTAAAATTCCTTATGCTGGGCTGATCTGTTATCAGTGAGTATAAGGACTTGAAAAGTGAAATGTTTTAAAGTTTTTAAAGGTTTTATAGATTGGACAAGCAGAAGAGGCTAGGGGTGGTTCCCCTAGTCCAGCACTTTTTATTTAGCGTAAGAGGCTATGGGTGGTTCCCTTAGTCCAGCATTAAAGGCCAATGTGTTGCCTAATTGGGAACATACGTGGCTGATCACCTGTATTGTCCGTTGTTAAGGAAAAACTCCAATCAATTCAAATGTTTTTAAAAGGTTTTATGAAAAGTATGTTTCAAAAAGGAAATGGTTTAAAGGAAAGAATGTTTTAATAAGATATATCTGTTTCAAGGTAAATGGTCATTAGTTTTGGAATTGTGGATATCTGAGTTAGTTGTTTTCTAGCTTGATAAAATTTGGAACTCATTGAAATAATGGGATTAAGGATGGATAGAAGTTTCCCAGTTATTCCCTTCGCGAGTAACATTATACGTTGAAAGTGGAGTAAGAATGATTGGGGGATTTCTTGATATTCTTTTTCTCAAAGTTTTATCTGAGGCAGTATGGTTGAAGAAAATGGAAAAGTCTTATTCTATGATAAAAATTAAATGTTCTTTTGAGACAAATAATTCATTGATATTGTTCATCAATAAAGTGTTGAGATATTATTGCTTCACTATATTATTAACTTACTGAACATTGTTGGCTCACTCCTGCTTTGTTTCACCCTTCCTTTTCAGTTAGAGTTAAGGATTGGCTTCCGACGTGTTAAGATTTGAATGAGAGCGATGAGGCTCTTTGTACAGACATATGGGGTATCAGACTGCGCTGTGGGTAGGAAGGTATGATAGTTATAATAGTTGTTGTAAGTTGGATTCTTGTTTCATACCATAACCTGAGATCGATCCGTGGTGAGGGGTCATTGGTATAATTAAGTTATACTTAATTGTATTGGTTTGTGGCACCAAATCCTGATCCCGGATTTAGGGGCGTTACAATTACTCCCTTTCTGACAGCCGTTTTGTTCTTATTTCCCGAATTATCCTGGTCGTCCATGTGGTCAAATCCTTTGGTTTCTTAACTGCTCTATAAGTACAACATAGTTGTACTTTCTTTTCTTTTTCACCTTATCAAAAACTTTTCTCTACCTTTTTTCTTTCGAATTTCTTGTTGAGTTTGCTGTGATTTTGTTGCTTCCTCGCCAGTCGTGTTCTTGCCATAGCAGCTTTCTTCCTCGTAATTTTTCTTCCTTTTCTTCCTTTTTCCTTCTTCTTTACTTGTTGGATTTTTGTCTTTGATTTCTTGTAACTATTACTATGCTCTTGAATAGCTTTTATAACTTCCTGGGTTTTGGCTTCGTTGTAAGGCTTCGTTGTGCGATTTTGTCTAATGTCTAATGTTTTTGGGGTGTTTTGTTTGTAATTTTTGGGTTTTGGGGCTTTGATTTTGGGTTTGTTGAAGTTTCGAATTTCTGGGTTTTGGTTGATGTTCTTGTCGTGTATGTGTGTATATATTTGTATGTATGGGTTTAGATCTATTTTTGGTTTAGGACTTTTTTGATATCTATTTCTGATTTTGTGTTTTCTTTCATCTCTGTTCCGGCTTCACAATAATGGCATTAATTCGGGGGTGGGTAGGTATTTTATGGTTTATTAGAAATAACTAGCTAAGAGACCACTTGCTTTCTTTGACCAGACCACTTCTTCCTCGTCCGAATCCACTAGTGAGTCCCAGTCCGGATTTGCATACATAGAATTGTTCTGGGTACCATAATGGCTAAGAAGAGTAGCAAGAAACCTGGTAAGCTTACGTTATCCGAGGTTCCTACTTTAGTTTTGCCTCCCGGAGAGACCCTTAGCACCTCGGTTGGAGACTGGAGGGACACAGAATATCTTTTTGTAAGAAAATATGATACTGTTCTAGGCAGTTATTACTATAGGAACATTTCTTATCACTTTACCAATCAGCTTCCGGGTAGTGCCATTCTATACGATAAGGATTATATGGACCTGAATTTTGCTGAACTCCCTGGAACTAGCACCTCATGGCCCCGTTGTAGGAGAAGGCCCAGAATGATAAGCTTGACAAGTGTTTCAGGTCTTGTTTTCATTTGGAAGAGAAGGTTGTTTGGAGGTGGCCCGAGTCACATGAACGTGTCTACCACCGCCCCGGGGACAAGTTAGTTGGTGTTTTTCTGGAGCACCTTAGGTCCAGGTTCAACCCCCGCTGCCACCAATTTTTAAAATGCCTCTACAAATTCCAATACAGGATTTCTATTTTTCAACTTGCCCCCAATGCAGCCAAGTGGATCACTTGGTTCCTTGGCTGTTGCAACGTTATAGGATACCTTCCCACTTTTAAATTTTTTATCAACTCTTTACCTTGGAAAAATCTAACCTCTCTCCTCTATACGAATTCCATTTTCGTTACAAGAAGGTCGGATTTAGGAAGGGAGGGTCCTATGCCGGTTACCATGCTTGGATCTCTTAAGGGTTGGCATGAGGAATGGGCATATGTGTAGTTTAAGGATTTAGAGTTCATGCCATTATTCTAACTTGAAGCTGTTAGAGATTTTTAGCAGTATGAACTATAGGGTGCTGCCCGAGCCAAAGTGCTGGACTTCTGTGGGGCCTTGGGAACCACGATGAACCGGCACTCTTTCATGGATCATAAGCTTTTAAATTCCTTTGGATGTAAGTAGTTTATTTTCTGAGTTATTCTCCTTGCTCTCCTGATTCGATTAATTATTATAATCTCCTGACTTTTCTTGTCTATTTTTTAGGTTTGCCGCATTATACTCCGTATTTTGCTCAAGGGATGGAGGCTCTGGATAAAGAGATTGTTGGGTTGGCTACCGCTTTGTAGGGTATTGGTGGGTTGCACTAGGTCAAAAAGCGCTCCAAGAAGAAAAAAAAGAGTATCGAAGGCGGGGATTCCAAGACTAATCCGGAGCAGGGATCCGAGTCTGGAGCAGCTAACCAAACAAAAGCTCTGATTGACCTCGAGTCCGAAGAGGTAATTGAGCCTGAGCTTACCAGAAGGCATAAGAGGATGCGCGAAGAGAATGTTTTTGAAACTTCTGAAATGGTGAAGCTAGGAGGTGGGTCTGGATCCCAACCTACTCAGGGTGGCAACAAAGGGTCCGGGGTGCCCTTTGGGACTGTTTCCGGGCCATCCCAAAAAGAAGATAAGGGTAAGGGGATTGCCTCTGAAGCAGAACAATGTGCCCAAGTGGTTTTCGAACTGCCCAGCAAAGAGGATTGAGAGGCTTATACCGCCATAGGTTTTGGCCCTTTAACCAAGGAGATGCTGAAAACTTGGTTCAAGCTATTTTTTTTTGCTTCAATCTTTTCTTTCTACCTCTGAGTAGTTACTGAGTTTTTTATTTTATATGCTTTCCAACTATGATCGCAAATGTCCGGGGTTTACACTCTTGGTTGCCAGGGTTTGCGGACTGTAGATGAGGCCAATGCTGCTGTGGCCGCTACTCATGAAAAAGATATCAAGATTTTTGATCTAGAGCATGCTAATTCGAAGTTGATGCAGAGCATCCAAGATCTGGAGTAGAAACTTAAGGAATTCGAGGATAAAGCCTCTAGTTGGGAAAGAAAAGCTAATAATGTCGAACTTCGAGCCCAGGATGTTGAGAAGAAGTGTGGGGAACTCCATACTAAGATTGATGAATTTAATCCCCGAAATCTATTATAGCTGAATTTTAGGCTTCCCATGAGTATTTTAACGAGCTTGGGCAAAAAGCTGCTACCAAAATTGGGTGTGCCTGGGTTGTGGCTGAAAGACTTCTCAAAGTTAACCCTAAAGCGACTTAGGAGCAATTTATGCCTCTTATTGTTGGAGCGAAGCAACATTTTGCGACAACTGGAGAAGAACCGGAGCCGTACGAGAATCCAGACACTTCGGAGTCTGAAGATGAGGATAGTCCGGAACAGGACAGACATGAGCCTCCAGTTCAGGACCTCCTTGTTAAATGAAAGAATTTTATATGTGTAATTTGATGAATCTTTGGAACCTTTGTAATTCGTAACATTAGAACTTGGTGTCAACTTTACTTTGTCCCGGGGATGTTTCGGATCATACGGCTGATCCGGTCCCTAGCGCAAAGCTTATTTCATATCTTTTTTATTTTTCCTAGTTGTTTTTCTGTTATGATTTACTAACTTCTTTAAATTTCTCTAAATAGTTGCATAGAAATTTTTTATAAAGTTATGTATTGCTCTTGCCCCGGTCCTACCGTTGCATCTTGCTCCGGACCGAGGTCTTATATTTTTTGACTTAGAAAAGTTTTGCTAGAAATTGCATATTGCTCTTGCCTTAGCCCAACTGTTGCTTATTGCTCCGGGCTGAGGTCTTAACAAATTTGACTTAGAAAATTTTTGATTGAATTTGCATATATCTCTTGCCTCAGCCCAACCATTGCTTATTGCTCCGGGCTGAGGTCTTAAAAAATTTGACATAGAAATTTTTTGATTGAATTTGCATATTGCTCTTGCCTCAGCCCAACCGTTACTTATTGCTCCGGGCTGAGGTCTTAAAAAATTTGACTTAGAAAATATTTGGTTCAATTTGCATATTGCTCTTGCCTCAACCCAACCGTTGTTTATTGCTCCGGGCTGAGGTCTTAAAAAATTTGACTTAAAATTTTTTTGATTGAATTTGCATATTGCTCTTGCCACGGTCCCAACGTTACATGATGCTCCGGACCGAGTTCTTATTTTCTTACTTGTACGCTCAATCAATAAAGGAAATATCACAAACATTGAAAATAATTATAAAGCGAGGCCTGAATTCATTAATAGTAGGATCTGGAATACAAAATTTCTTATTCTTGTTTCAGAAACTATCTCTAGCTGTTGAAGACTGATCTTGCCTCAACCCAACCGTTGCTTATTGCTCCAGGCTGAGGTCTTAAAAAATTTGTCTTAGAAAATTTTTGATTGAATTTGCATATTGCTCTTGCCACGGTCCCAACGTTACATGATGCTCCGGACCGAGTTCTTATTTTCTTACTTGTATGCTCGATCAATAAAGGAAATATCACAAACATTGAAAATAATTATAAAGCGAGGCCCGAATTCATTAATAGTAGGATCTGGAATACAAAATTTCTTATTCTTGCTTCATTACAGAAACTATCTCTAGCTGTTGAAGACTTTGGGCTTTTATGGAGCACCTTGATTGGGTTTTCGGGCTCTGGCTTCTTCTTACTGGTAAAATTTCCTGAGTCTGAGGACATGCCAGGTGTTGGGGACCTTGGAGTTATCCATATTGGCCAGTTTATATGTTCCGGGACGGAGAACCTCTTTGATCTTGTACAGACCTTCCCACTTAGGCATTAGCTTCCCTGTATTGGTTGGGTCTGAAGCTTCTGTATCACGAAGAACTAGGTCTCTAACTTGAAAGTTCTTGACTCTAGCCTTCTTGCTGAAATATTCTTTTGTTTTCTCTTTGTATTTCTCCATCTTCTTCACATCTGTTAGGAATAATTCATGAGTTGTGATGTTTAGAATAGAATAATCATATACTTATTGTAATACCCTGATCTTATAAAGGGTTTAGCACTTAGTATAGAATGAACAAGTTATTCAAAAACTGCAGAACAGTGAACAGTGTTCAATCAGGAACTATGCATCACGGACTATATTTCAGGAACTATGGATAGATCCTGATACAACAAGTCAAATCCTGATGCGTTGATCAAATCCTGATGGAATGATCAGATCCTGATGATGATGTAATCCTGATGTCATTCTGGATGCTGCGGAAACTGGACAGTGCTATATAATAGGATCGGTTGTTTTGACAATGGCAAGAAGTGTGCATGAAGAAAAGAATCGAATTATTGATGGAAACTATCAATTAGAAGACAGAGAATTACCATGTATTCATTATTACTTTCTGTTATTAGTTGATAGGTAGCTTTATAAATACTCTCTCTATATCATTGTAATATGAGTGATTTTGTGAGATTTGTTATCGTAGTGAGTATACAAGTGAACAAACAGAGAGAGGTTTGTATTAAGAGCAACTGCTAAAGGTATTTATACACCTTTGGTAGAGTTTGTATTTGATCTTATTAATACAAACAGTTTGATCTATTCGTTTGTTCTTGTTTATTTATTCGAGCAAAAGTCAGACACGATTACCAATACTTGTATTTAACCCCCTTCTACAAGTATATTCGGGCTAACAATTGGTATCAGAGCGGGTTGTTTACGATTAATCAAAAAGATCTACAATCATGTCTGGTTACAAGGATGGTAATACAAAGATTCCTATGCTCAAGAGAAACGAGTATACTCATTAGGAAGTGAAGATGTTGCATCATCTTGAGGCAACAGTCTTGATTCTATTCTCACTAACTATGTTCTCTCTTGTAAGAATGCAAAAGAGATATGGGAAACCTGAAGATTCACTATGAAGGAACTAAACCTATCAGGAAGAATATGAGGGCACTTCTCATACAACAGTATATATACTTTGAATCCAAGTCTGGTGAGTCACTTACAGATACCTTTGATAGGTTTACAAAACTCATCAATGAGATGGCCATGCATGGCAAGTATTATAACTTGGAGGATATGAATGCAAAGTTCATGAAAGCCTTGCCTGATTTCTACAATGAGAAGATATCTGCTATAGAAGATATCTGCTATTGAAGAAGCTAATGACCTGGATGAAATATCATTAGAGGCAGTTTATGGAAAATTGAGGGCTTATGAACTTGATAGGCAGCAGAAGAAGAGCAGAAGTGAAGGAAAGATGAAAACTGTTGCACTTACTGCTCAACCTGAATCACAGAAGCTTCCAGAAGAACAGCTGATTGAGCCTGCTGTGAAGATCTCAAGGAAGAAGAAAAGCAAAGATGATTCTGAGTCAGAGACTACTTATATAGACTCTGACAATAGCGATTCTGAAATAGATATGCAGGAACTCTTTGCTATGTTTGCTAAAGCTTTCAAGAAAGGAAGATTCAATAGGAGAAGATTTAGCAACAGATCGTTTCCAAAGAAAGAAGTGAAGAAAGGTGACAAAGGCAAGAGTATAATCAACAAGTTTGATAAAGCAAAGATCAAGTGCTTTAACTGCAGTGAGCTTGGACACTTTGCTAGTGAGTGTAAGAAGCCAAGAAATTCTGGAAAGGGTAATGCACTCATGGTCACACAGAAGGATTGGGCAGATTCCAGTGATTCTGAAGATGAATTGGATTATGACAACATTGCTTTGATGGCAAGTGCTTTAGACAAACCTGGTTCTCCAAAGAAAACTTCTTCATCTTCTGTTAAGGTATCAATTCACTCTCTTGATTCATTTGATAGCTTAGATTTTGATGAAATTAAAACTATCCATTCTGAGTTTAAGAATCTTATGACTAATTTCAGAATTCTTACTAGTGAAAGAGATGATCTTAAGATTAAGAATGATGAATTAGTTGGTAGGAATAATTTTCTAGAATCTGAGTTAGTTCAAATGGAGCATTACAGGTTAAATTCTGATAAGGCTAAGCATGATTATAGTGTTATACTTGAGGCTTATGACTATGTCAGAAAAGAACTAGAGGAAGAGAGAGATATGTTTAAATCATGGAATACCTCTTGCAAAATGACTCATAACATTATAAACAATCAGATTCCTGGTAAGGTTAATGGATTAGGTTTTGACAGGGCTAGGAATGAAAATGAAGTAGCTATTGTCATTGATGATAGAAAAGTAGAAGCTAGCACATCTAAATCTGAAGGTAAGAACATAGTTTCTGAACCTAAACATGTTAAGTTTGTTGATTCAAATGGTACTCCTGTGTGCACAAAAGGATTAACAATAATAGTTCAGATGAGAGAGTGTTAGAGATACCTAAGAATGTCAACATAGGCTTTCTGTCTAAGTCTCAGTTAAAACAGAGACTTGAAGGTCTTTCAGAGTCTAGCAAAGTCAAGAGAAATAGGAATGGAAAAGAAGGTATTAACAAAGAGAATAATTACAAGAATGTACCTGATGCACCTAGGAAAAAATGCTTTAAATGTGGAAATCATAATCATTTGGCCCTAGATTGTAATCAAAAACCTTCTTGGATAACTGAGTCTAGATTCCCCAAGACTCAGAAAATTCAGTACAAACGACAGAATGCTTGTTATCATTGTGGTAGTTTATTTCGATTTATTTACATGTGTAGAGATTATCATAAACTGTATTATGACTACTATACTTTGAAATCTAAAACTCCTAGTCACAAGCAGTTTGTGAAATCAGAGTCTAAGGCAAACTCTGAAACAGGTAGTTTAAAAGTAAAATCTTCAAATCCTGTTATTTCTAAATCTAGTAAGAAAGGATCCAATCAATGTTGGGTCCTAAAAATTTATAACTAGTTACTTTTTTTTTCAAGGCACACGAAAGATGCATTCAATTATCTTGGACAGTGGATGCTCTGGACATATGACAGGAAAGAAGTCCCTGCTTACAAAGTTTGAGAAGAAAGCTGGCCCAGTAATATCTTTTGGAGATGGCAACAAATGAGAAACTTTGGGATATGGCTCAATTGTTTTGGGAAATGTCATCATGAAGATGTAGCACTGGTTGAAGGCTTGAAACATACTCTTTTAAGCATAAGTCAACTAAGTGATAAAAGTTACCAATCAATCTTTGACAGTGAAGGATGCAAAATCATGAATATGAAGAATGGAGACATTGTTCTAACTGGTCAGAGACATGGTAACATTTATAAAGCCAGCTTGAGTGATTAAACTAAAGGAGTTGTCAGATGTCTTTACAGTAAGGCATCAAATGAAGAAAGTTGGAAATGACACAAGAAACTCTCACATCTCAACTTCAAGAAGCTTAATCATCTTGTAAAGCACAATCTAGTGAGAGGCCTACCTCAGGTGAATTTTGTGCAAGATGGACTTTGTGATGCTTGTCAGCTTGGTAAACAGAAAAGAACCACTTTCAAGAGCAAGATAGAAAATTCAATTACTGAACCATTTCACATGTTACATCTTGATCTATTTGGTCCAGTAAATATTACGTCTATCAGCAAGAAAAGATATGCTCTAGTTATAGTGGATGATTACACAAGGTTCACATGGGTATTCTTTCTCCACAAGAAAGATGAAGCTCCTCGGCAAATCATTGAACTTATCAAGAATATTCAGAACAGCTCCAAGTACAAAGTTAAAGTATTAAGGAGTGACAATAGAACAGAATTCAAGAATTCTGTCATGGAGGAGTATTGTGTAGACAAGGGAATCTCTCAACAATTTTCTGCACCTGGAACAATTTCTGGTTTAAATCCCTGAACTTTTTCATTTTTTGGTTTAGGTCCTTAAACATAAAAATTTCAAATTTTAAATATAAAATTTTTAAAATAAATTTAAACATGATTATCATTTATTTTAAAAATAAACATGATTAGCGTTTAAAACACTTCAATAGTTGACATACTTATAAAGCGTATATCCTTATTGATGGTTCAATTTTATGTCCAATTTTTTTGTTTAAAATTTAAATTATTATGTTCAATTTTTATGTTTAAAATTTAAAATGTTATGTTCAGTTTTTATGTTCAATTTCATATATTCATTTTTTATGTTTAAAATTTTATATTCAATTTTTATGTTTAAAGTATAAATTTTTATGTTTAAAATTTAAAAATATTCAATTATTTTGTCCCTAAAATTTAAAATTTTAATTTTTTAAGGACCTAAATCAGAAAATGGAAAGGTTCAGGACTTAAACCAAAAATTTGTTTTCCACAACTGTGAAACGTCATCAAGATTCTAACGTCCATTAGAATCTTTTTGATGGAGGGACTTGAATCAGAAAAAGAAATAGTTCAAGGACCCGAAATACGGAATGTCTTGTTCAGAAACCTAGACGATAAAACACGAATAGTTCAGGGACCTATTATTTAATTTTCCCAAATAGAATATTAGTACAACAGCACTGTAGGATAGGTGATGACATGTATCTCTTATAAACATCTCCAAGAGCAGAAGAAAATGGATACACTCCCTATTGCACGTTAAACTCCCATTTGTGGATGAAATATCCGGAGGCAAGGGATAGATCACCAGCCCCGTCATGTATAACATCTTCGCAAGTATCTATGGTGTGTGGCGGCATGGGTACTCATAGAAGAGAAGTGTCAGATATTTTACTTACTCGAGCTCCAACAGTTACTTGTTCCTTGATTGATTCAACTGCGAATGTTTCTGAAGCACAATGTGTAAGATATAGCTCACTGATCTTATATGTGGTCATCTTTTGTGACCATTTATAGTTGGAAATTCTTGTGTCCCGCTGTTTAAATGGTCCTACAAAAAGTAAGTTCTGTTCTAAGCTCACAAATTTTTTAGCAGGTACAGGGGCATGACAACTATAGCAGGAGAGCTGCCATCTCCAAAGTTATATGATAGAGTACAAGATATCAATCATGTCGCTGCTGTATCCTCTTTCACCGATGAATGTTGTGTTTCGCTTTCGCGTCAAGGAGTCTATCATGTGTCACATATTAGGCCAAATGCCAATCCTGACGCGGACAATTGCGAGTCGAATATATTTAGGGCTAGACGTCACTCTTTTGTAGAAGTAGAGAGCGTGGATGTGATTAGGTATTCATCGTTAACTCTTTCACTTTTCTTTTTAATTTTTTGCTTCTGTTCCTTCTGTACAATTCTGCATTGCACCCTGCCATTTTTCTTCTCAACTGTCACAAGTTCTATCCATATTTTTGGGTAATGCCCTTTGTTTTCCAAACTATGTTTGAATAATTCATCTGTCAAGTCTGTAGTCCACCTTGAAAATTATATTTGTCCATGTTTTGCAACAGCACCCTACTAGATGCAAGAAGTTTTGCTCCCTTGGTTCATAAGAATGGAGCAGAAATGGTTTGCTTTACTTCAGTTGAAACACTTTAAAGTTTTGTCATACTAGTATGAAAGAAATTAGTATACCAACTCCATACGTTAAAAATGTATCTAGGACTCATTGGATTATTACTTTATCGAGGTTCAACTGTATTGTAACTAATTTCCTGACCAAAAAAAATTGTAACTAATTTTATCTTGCCTTTGTTCATCCATCGTTGGAAGTCTGTAAAATAAAATACTTGTAAAATACTCCACACCAATTTCAAGAACCTTGCATAGTTGTGATGTTCAGTGCTAGTGTTTAACTTCATTATTACTATGGTTCTTATCCCTGCTGTTTAACATTAAAATGGCTATGAAATAACAGTGGTTCTTGATAATTAAAGATTAACACGACATTTTCATTCATTTGTATAGCTCCTCTGATCTGAATCAACAATTCGACCAAGGGGGCTCGCTAAATTTGTTCAGATGCAGAACAACATAATCATAAAGGGAAGTAGAACGAACTCCATCCTACCAAAAACTTGTGATTTCACATTGCTAAAAGCTCATTCATAGCACCAGAGCCAAAAATACAGATAGCATTAACCATCCAACTGAAATGAGGAAATAAGAGGGTGGCTGGGTTTGAAGAAAACCAATGAACATCCACCTAAAGATTAGCTACGTGCCATCAAGCTACTTGAGTTTCTGCTTTTTGGGTGGCTTCTTCAGTTTTAGGTAAGTTTGGAATATATTTCCAGCAGCGCTTGTGCACCCCACTTATCTTCTTTGGAGCATCTGCTGGAGGCAAACCTACACAAAAATAAAGTGATAAGCATGCAAATGATATTGCAGTCAATCCATTCTTAACCATTACTTGATTACAGGAATTCAGCAACTATATATAATTTCTAGAAATCTAACGCATCAGCATGAGAAGACTATCCAGAGACCACACAGGATGTTGTTACAGAGCAGTAATGTAAAATTCCAGCACTGCATATGGAGCAAGAACAAACGTTTTTCTAATGCACACCGCAGTTCTCATTTGCGAAAGAGATCTACTGTGGATATTGCTAGTTTGTTGATGCTAATCTCGTGGGGTACTGTCGTCCAGTCTAGTTTAGAATCATATAGTATATGGCGAAACAAGTGTTACCTGTGAATTTGTAGATTCAAGAATTTACCGTCTCATCTACAGTTTCATACATCGACAGAACTTCTGTAACTTTCTAATACACTTTTTGTAACTTTCTAATAGTTAATGTTTCCACTTCAGTTATGCATTTGTTTGTTTATCTTGCAAGGTATATTGTTTTGAGTGCATTAGACATTAGTTGGTACCTGCTGGAGTCTTATCTAATTAATATTTAACAGTCCTAAAGAACAGATCTTAGTTATATATTGTCCTACTCGTATATATTCATCTACTTGAGCATCCTCTGTGAACATTAGCAAATAATATACCTAGAAGTTTTGATTGGAAGTTGTAGTTTATTGTAGATGCATGTATTAAGTTTCTGTTGGATAACAGTACTGCATGATTTCTAATCGTCACACTATTTTACAGTTTGTATATCTTATTTTGTCCTGGATTTTTTCATTTCTAAAGTTAACGGAATGTTGTTTGGGTTTATGGTCTGTACTGGATATTCTATTTGATAGTACTTAGTGATTGTCTTCCTGCTGCCTGGCTCAACCAAATATTTTCCAAGGGCTACACTAATGTTGGGAAATGAGTAAAGAAATGTCTTTAATAGTATATTCTTTCAAAGTCAAAATAACATGATTAATTCACTGACACTTACAAATTTGAATATCAAAATAGTATATTGTTCTTTGATTGTTGGGAAATTTGACACTTACAAGAAATGTCTTTTCTCGTTCTTGGACCGAGAAAAGAGTGTAACATATTGCAGATATATGAACTTGGCTGCTCACACGTGGATTCCACATAATATCTAAAAGACTAAAACTGCGAATATAGAAAATGACACAAGACTGTCAATAGTTCGCACCTTTTTTTTTGTATTTTTACGTCTTTGTGGTTCAGGGGCAATACTCTTCCTGCCAACTTTGGAATACATTATTTGATGAGTTAACACTTATTAGGTCTCAGTTTGACTGACAAAGGTTTTCTGTGGTAAGGAAATAGTTTCTATTAAAGGTTACTGAGCAATCCTACAAGTTTTATATAGTGTACTAGACTTGTGCCGTGTAATGTGGCGCCTGAACTTTCGTGTCTCTACTACCAATTTTTAGTTGAATTGATGTAGAGACTACAACTGTTCAGTCATCATTACAGTTTGCAGATTCCATTTTCAAATCTTATGTCTACAGAGTAATCAGTTTGGCATTTGAATGTTAATTGTTTTTTGGTGTATAACAGTATAAAAGTGAGTGATTAGCAGCCCAAATATGTTAATTTCTTCCAATTATGTCTGCTAGAAGTACATGGTGTTTTCAAACTGATTTCCCTATTAGCTACTCAAAACTGATTTTCGCAGGATGTTAGAGACGATCCTCCACCAAAAAATGTTGCTGGCAGAAGTAGATTATTACATAATTATATGCAACGTCAGCAAATGGAGACAATCGGGAACAAAACTGACCTTGATAACTACTTGGCCGAAGAACCTCTCAATCCAATGACAACTTCATTCGATATACTACTTTGGTGGAAGGATAATTCTATCAGGTACAAGACATAATCATTGATTGCTAAAGATGTTCTCGCTATTCCGGTATCTACAGTTGCATCTGAATCTGCACTTAGTACCAGTGGTCGTATATTAGACCCATTTCGAAGTTCCTTGAGTCCAAGAATGTTGGAGGTACTAGTGTGCACTCAAAGTTGGTTAAAAGAGCATCATGATGGAAAAAAATTCAATGAATATGTGGATGATATTCATTCCTATAAGTTTCTTGATGAAGGTAAACCAAATTGTATTAATTATAAAGGGTTGTTCTTTGTTCTAAATATATAAGATTAATAGAATATAAGGGGCTGTTTTTTTATTAAATCTAAGCTCATAAATGTTTTTGTTTATTGTTTTAATTTTGTAGGTGGCAAAGATAAGGACATTGGTGCATCGAAGGAGGAACTCAAGAGCAAGGCCATCAATGTTATTGATGATTGATTCATCACAAATAATGTTGCTATATTTATTTTAAGCTAAACAATTGTTATTGGACTGTTTTGAGTTAGCATTTGGAATTTGGATTGTATTTGACTATTTGGTGACTATTTATTTGTTATGGCATATTTGGCATTTGGCAGAATGTGTCAAAGTTTCTGGTACATGTGTAATATGTTTATTGTTATTGTATCTGCATTTTCTGGGCAGAATTTCTGCATATTCTGGGCAGATTTTCTGCATTTGTTCAACCCGACCAACCCGCCCTGACCCAACCCGGACCGTCCAAAACCCGACCAACCCGCACCGTCCAAAACCGTGGGTTGAATGGGTTGAATTTTAAAAAACCCGTACTAATTGGGTTGGGTTGTATTTTTTCTCAACCCGCCCCAACCCGCCCCGTGTTCACCCCTAGACAGAAGTTTGCAGTAAATGATAATGAAGTAGCGCTTTAAAGTTTATGTTGCATTTAAAGATTTTATTGGACAATTATTCATATCAAGGTCAACCGCACTTTGTTCATGAGAATATACAAGAGGTTAATTATAATGCAATAAATAAGAAAATCTTACTCCAATTATATGTAAAGACCAGAAACTAATCACTTAATGATACTTTTACCAACGCTTCAAGCATCAACTATATTTGTAACAGGAAATGAATAGTATGTGTGTGGGTGCGCGCGGGCATGCCTGTTAGTATAAAGTGAATGTTGTATATCCTTCTGCTTATGAATATAGAATACTCTAAAGTCTAAAGCTATGTATTTCCTATAATTCCTCTTTTACTTTCAAATGTAGAAAATCAACGAAGAACCAATTATTTTGTGTTGCGATATATCCCAGATCAAGAACAAATTTTTCTGGGTTAAATTGTACTCCATCCGTCCTTTTCAATTGTTCACATTTTTCAATGAATGTCCGACACGCATTTTAAGGTGTATTTTAAGGATAGTTCCATAATTTATTTTTAAAATTTTCTTTTTTTGTATAAAATTTATAACAATTGGAAAGGATGGAGGGAGTATATCATAGATAAGAAATTAGACCCCGCATCACCCCTCACAATACCTAGACAGTTCATCACTCATGTCCAAATCACATATAACCCAAATTTTCTTGATGTATTGTTCCTTTTTATTTCAGAAGGAGATAACTGACCCTGAGTTTCGAGCAATGTGGTCAGTTTAATCCTTTTTTTTTGTGGTAGTTTACATAGCCGTTTCAGTATAAGGTGAGGGGGCGTGAAGATTCGAACTAATGAACTTGCCAAATGCCATGGAGGATGAGTCTTCGCCACTAGGCTATCCCTGAATCCCCCTCTCCGATCCTTTTTTTCCTTTTATTTCTTGTTAAGTCTCAAATCCTATTACTTATAAAGGTAATGATTTCACAAACTTAGATTCCATTGCATGCACCTACGAAAGACATAACTGCCTTCTTGAAAAAGGGAGCATATGCATTTGCAAACATTCTTCCAGTATATACTTCGATGAACTTAAGTGATTTAACTTATTGGATGGAGAAGGCTATGAGACATGATATGCTAGAGCCAAGAGGACAGAGGAATCTTACATTAACAAACTAACGGCAATCGGGAGCGTGACTATGCATTAGCCACCGTCGTTTCATAGTCGACTTCACATACTATTGGATACGCCTCTTTGAGTAGTACTTTGGATGGTTAATACAAGTAAAGAAAATACAAGATTTTGTATTTGTTATTTTATTATTTGTGTACTTCTAGCATAGTTAATACCAATGTGTATACTTATACTATATGTCAGGTCTATACAAGAATTATAATTAACTAGTTAAGGGGGAAAAGAAGATCTATAATTAACTAAGAATATTAGCTTTGTTTTATATATAATATATTTATTTAGTTTATTGGTGATAAAGCTAGTTGTTTAGGGGCCACAAACCATTAGGTTGTTTAATTTATAAAGCCTTATAATCCCCTACACATTTTTTAGTCTTCTAATAACTTTTGGAAATCACTTACTTTCTCATAGGTTGTTATTTATACAAATTTTTCTCTAAAGGCATTCTGTGGTTAAGATATCTATTACATAGTGGATTTTCTGCATTTGTTCACCCAAGCTTATCTCTTAGCTTTATTGTTTTCATTCTACAAACTTTACACAATTCTACACAAGAATGACCAGATACTCGGACAAATTTCTTCATTAAGTTTTTGAAAGTTGCTACATTATGTGATAAGGCTCTACCACAATTCATATTATTCGAAGAATAAAATAACTTATGTACCAAACCTTCACACTCCTTTGCAATTGTGGTCTTAGTTATTTTTTAGCAATTAAAAGCCTCAACTTTCAAACACGTGTCAAAGAATGGACATCCACAGGAAGCGTCCTTTGAAACATTGTAGATGCCAATTTATTAAAAGGGTATTCTCGTCCCTTCTAGAATTCAACTTCGGAGGGTACTCGGTAACAAAATGGACTTTTGGGTCCTATCAACTCCCGAGCATATGGTGGTCTATAACAATCACAACCCTCAATCCATAGGATTACATGACATCATATTTCCTATAGATATACCAGACCATCTTCATATTCTAATACCCAACTTTCTTCGATCTTTTATGACAGAAAGATTGATGGCTCTACACCAGATTCTGTTCCCAACTTACCTACAGCAACCACAAACGTTGCAGCTACGGGAAAACATCACTGTTCACCGCAAGAATTCCTCATGGTTTAGCCAAAGACTCTAGAGTGCAATTTTGTAAAATCTTTACTCCAACAAATTGACAACAATCCTCCTGCCCTTATTGTGTTTAGAAAATAGGCCCATCACTCTGTAATATTAATCGGCCCAAAGCCTAATCAGTTGTCCCAGTTTTCTTGCTCAGATAAAATGGGGATTAATCTTATTTCTGGTTAATTTCAGAAATTAATTTGATTCCTGCCAGTCGCAGGACAGATTAGCTTATTTTTAATTATCATAAAACCGGTTATATAGCATCAGAATTTTTTTGGGTGTTGAGGACCTTCTGCTCAATGGCAACAAGTTTCTGGTCATAACATTTCCATACAAAGATTGCGAAAAGTAATCAGTCGACACCTAAACTCAGTAAGAGGATGCGATAAAATTAGCCTATAACAAATGTTGAACCTGTTGCAGTTAAAAGCTTGCCAACAACGAGTTACAAATCTTTCCATGGTCGTAGATTTACTGCTGAGATACAAACGTTCAGGAGGAGCATATACAGGCATTGCAAGGTGGTTAGTTTCTGTGGAAATCCTGAGACTTATCTATTAATTTATAAGTATGTGCAAAAATGAGGGGCCATCTACATAGGGATACTAGAATTAGGCGTAAAATTGCAGGAGAAGCTGCAAAGGGCCTGTGCTATTGTTCCCCACTAACTCTATGAATAACAAAAGTGAAGGTCAAACATCTATGACATTACTAGCAGTGTCTCTGCCCTTTGAAGGAAGTCCATATCTTGCCATATGATCAAAGTTTTAGCCCTTTAGTTGAAATTAAAAACTCTAGGTACAAATTGCAAAATAGTAAACTTCTGGACAAAGCTAATTCTTATAGCAATAAGAAAACTTGAAAAGGTATCACCAGTGTGAACGGAATCAAGGAGATGAAATTTTTATGTGAAGCAACAATTTATGAAATCACAACATGAACATGTGATGCCACAATTTTTGAAATCACAACAGGAACATGTGATGCCAAAATGTAGTCAGAGAAACCCCCTGACATCCCATTAAAATCAGAATATATAGATAACAGAAATTAAAGAAAATGAACTCTTGATCCTAAAATCATCTTGTAAACGGCAAAGCCACAGACAGACAGGTCTTCTTCAATTTACCCCCAACACACATTAAATTTGCTAAAGAAAACCATAAAAAAGAATGTTACTCTATGAAACCAATATTAGAATAAACATTATCAACAAAGAAATGCGCTCACCTTCCTTGTGAACAATTCCCCATGCCTTACCATGCTTGCCGTCCTGCATAAAACAACCAAAAAGACAAACAATCATCAATCGCACACTTCGTACCACAAGGAAAATAAGACCCATAGACTCAACAACAATCACAAAATGTACTACCCACCAAATTTCATTTCCATCAAATTGATCCCAAAAACACCCAAAGGAAACAATGCATAACAATTGAGAGAGAGAGAGAGGGAGGGAGAGAGAGAGAGAGAGAGAGAGAGAGAGAGAGAGAGAGAGAGAGAGAGAGAGAGAGAGAGAGAGAGAGAGAGAGAGAGGTGACTATACTTTATAAAGATTAAGCTTGGTGATCTGATAAGAAACACCGTTCCAATGAGATTTAGCCAAATGATAACCAATACCCCAATTGGGTAAAAACTGAGCTACCTCGAACAGATTCTTCTTATTTTTCTTTCTCTTTGGCTTCGTAGCCGCAGCTGCTGCGTTTGAGCTACTAGTAATGGTAGCGGCGGCTGAAGTACTAAGATTTGTTCTGAAAATGAGATTGGCAGTTGTTGATGATAAACTTAACAACCCACCGCGGCGGCTCCATAATCTCTCCATTAAAACCCCTACCCTTTGTTTATCACTGTGGGCTCCGCTTTCAAATTTTGTGATTCCTTTTTTCGCTTAATGGCCTCTGGGCCATGGAATGTTATACCAATAAATTCTTAAAATTTAAAAACGTTTTTTTACTCCTTGAATATCAAAAATCTATACTATTATATAAATTTCGAAACATTGAAAGTTTTGGTACCCGTTTTTTGGTACCGAGTGAATTTACTTATATACCCTTCATTATAAAGAAACATAAATACACCTAAAATAAATAATAACATAATATAATTAATGGTAATTAGTCGAGATAATACCTTTTATAAACACCTAAAAACATCAATCGTATCATATATTTCCATCATTAATATTTTATTTCCAATTAAAACACGTTATAATTAATGATAAATAGTCGATTAAAATAATAAAATTAATGGTAATTAGTCGATTGCCTTTTTCAAATTAATATAATAAAATTAATGGTAATTAGTGATTGCCTTTTTCACATTTACTTTTAGTTGAAAATATTACCTTTTATAAACACCTAAAAACATCAATTTTATCATATCTTTCAATCATTAATATTATTACGTTACCTTTTTAATTTACAAAAAATCTTACAATCATTAATATATACATGAAAATATCACATCATATTTCTCAATTATTAATAAAATATATTAAAAATCGTATACATTGTTTATAATAATGATTCATGAAAATGTATCATCTTTGCTATTTTTTCTAATTAAATTTCCTTGTTTCTTTCTAGAAATATCACGGGTAACATTAGTTTCTCAATTTCTAAAAACTATGAGCAATTTTATTTACTAAAATAAGATAATTAAATTATAATTATTATAAACTAATCAATTACCATTTTCACATTAAATCACGTCATTTTTTTAATTTTCACATTACCTTTCTATTTTCTCTAACTAAAATCTCTCTTTTTCCAATTTATATCACGGACGGTTATATTTAATACAAATAACTAATAATATTATAATGTTAACAATTAACCGATGTCATTTTTCAGCTAAAACATATTATCTTTCTATATTTTCTAACTAAAATACGGTAGATAAAATCCATCCTACTAACTAACCAATTTCCTTTTTTCCGGTTAAACATATTATCTTTTATATTTTTCAATAACTAAATAATTTTCTTTTTCAGGTAAAATACAATATCTTTTATATTTTATCTAACTAAAATTTCTACTTTATTAATCAATTTCCTTTTTAAGGTTAAACATATTACCTTTTCTGTTTTTCAATAACAAAATAATTTCATGTTTTAGGTAAAATACAATATCTTTTACATTTTATCGAACTAAAATTTTTTAAAAAAAAAAACATATGAGCACTTTTGTTTAATAAAATAACAAAATTATATTAGAATTACTATTAACTAATCAATTACTTTTTTCAGGCAAAACACGTTACCATTTCTCTTTTCTCTAACAAAAGTCTTTCTTTTTCCAAATATATCATGGATGGTTATCTTTTTCAGCCAAAACACGTTACCTTTTTTATTTTCTCTTACTAAAACCTCTCTTTTTCCAATTATATTACGGACGTTTCTATTTAATAAAATAAAATTATAAAATTATAATATTAATAATTAACCGATTACCTTTTCAGCTAAAATGTATCATCTTTTCTATTTTTTCTAATTAAATTCCTTTTTTTTAGAAATATTATGGGCAACATTAATTTCTCATTTCTAAAAATTACGAGCAATTTTATTTAGTAAAATAACATAATTAAATTATAATTACTATAAACTTATCAATTACCATTTTCACATAAATCATGTCATCTTTTTAATTTTCACATTACCTTTCTATTTTCTCTAACTAAAATATCTCTTTTTCCAATTGTATCACGGGCGGTTCTATTTAATACAATAAACTAATAATATTATAATATTAATAATTAACCGATTATCTTTCTCATCTAAAACGTATCATCTTTTCAATATTTTCTAACTAAAATCCCTCTTTTAATAGAACTATCACGGATAATATTTTTTTTTCTAAGTTTTAATTTTTTTTCTAAGTAACTATCACGGATAATATTAATTTCTCCTTTTCTAAAAACATTGTATTTAGTAAAAAAAACATAATTAAATTATAATTACTATAAACTAATCAATTACCTTTTCACCTAGAACATGTTACCTTTTTAATTTTCTCTAACTAAATCCCCTTTTTTTCTAATCATATCATGGGCATTCTATTTAATAAAATAAAATAATAATTTTATAATCACTAATAATTAACCGATTACCCTTTTCAACTAAAACCTATCATCTTTTCTATATTTTCTAACTAAAATCCCTCCTTTTCTAGAAATATCACGGATAACATTTATATAATTATTATCAAATCATCTCATATAAAAATTAAACCCTCCAAAATTCATGTTTAAAAAAATTAATTTAAAATAATGAAAAAGTTTCATATAATATTAAAAAAAATCCGTGCATCGCACGGGTTTTAAGCTAGTATACTAGTACTTTTTTAACACAAAATTGCGATGGATGTCAAACGGCTTAAAATGATACTCCTACAAAGCAACACGAATATTATTCGAACATTAATTTATGTTTCTTTCAAAAACACCTCCCACCAAACCCACTAATCCCTGTGGTCCTCTTATATGTACTAGATTATAGCCCGTGCAAAGCACGAGTTATTTTTATTTTTTTTTAAATTTGTTTATAGTTTAGTATATGTAATATTTTAAACAATATTTTTAGTTTAGTATTAAATCTAAATTAATATGCTGTTGGTGGGAATCGAACCTTCAACCTTTCTATATAACATAATCTAGTATTAATTTTATATTAAAATGTTGTTGGCGGGATTCGAACCTTAGACCTTCAACTTTTAGTATTGTTGTATCTAACGGTCATGATTTATTTGAATTGAAGATCTAACTGTTGCGAATGAGGATAACCAAAAAATAAGGGGATAACCAAAAATAAGGGGGTAACCAACTACAAATTATACCCCATTTTACTTATTATAATATAGTATAGATAAGTTCAAATACTACAAATTATTTTACCAAATAGATTGTTAGATTTAATGGAAAAAATAGACCCTCGTTAGAGCATCTCCAATAGTATTGGCTAAAAAAGGTTGGCTAAATCAGATAAAATATTGATTATGTAAAATTTGTTGAATCTGTAAGATGTTGTGCTCCAATGGTATATTGGCTATAATGTTTGGTTATATTGTAAATACTAGCTTATAACTCGTGCAATGCACGGCTTCTTTTTTAATATCCATATTAATATTGATTTTTTAAAATTTTATATGTTATTAATTTACATATCAAATTGTTGTTAAAAAAATTGATATATAAAAGATTTTACACGTTCGATTTAATATTTGTACTCTATTTTGAATTCTTAAAATTTGATTTGGACGATTACAGCCCATGTGAAATTAGCAAAATAATTTTTAATTTAGTGATGGTTTAATAATTTTTTTCTAATTAAATCTACGCAGGAACAAAAAAGTGAAGAAATTGAAGATTTTTTACGTTGAAAATTCTATTTGATTTATGAATTCTACTTATAATTCATTCTGATTATCAAAATATCCTTGTAATTATTTGAAGATAGTTCTACTAACAACTAAATACAATTATATCCTTATATATAAAAAGCATAAGAGGGATCTTATGATTCTTATCCAAATTTTTGGTATGGTCACTGTACTACCAAAATCATATGGTCCGTTGGATTAAAAATAGACGATCAAGATTAGATCACATTAAATAGAAAATTATAATCTAAAAAGGATATAATTAGAAAAGGTTGCATTAGAGGTAAATTTTAAAAAGAAAATTATAATAGAAAAAGATATAATTAAAAAAGGTTTTATTAGAATTGAATTTTAAAAAGAAAATTATTATCTAAAAAGGATATAATTAAAAAAGATTGTATTATAATTGAATTTTTTTATTATTTTTTATTACTATTAAAAAAATTCATATTTACTATTTGAGTTTTATCTTGAGATATAGAAATCAGATTTTAATGATTTTACAATGCACGCGAAACTTATAAAATTATCTTTAATTTAGTAATGATTTAATAATTATTATTCAAATGGAAATACTCAAAATCTTAAGAGAAAATATAATTACGAATTTTTACATTAATCCTATTCAATGTAGAAGTCCTACATTGATAATGCTATTCAATGTAAAAAAAAACCTAATTATATATGATTAAAATCATTGACATCTACATTTTCGTATTTCAATATAAATACATTTTTTAGTTCATAACATATTAAAATTTAAAATATTTTTTACGCTAGATCCAATGATTTTCATTTATTTATTTTAAGATCTTTGTCGTACGGAGGACCAGACTACCGATTATCAAAGTTTTGGACAAAATATCTCTTACACTTATTAGTAAAGGTTGTATTAGAATTGGATTCTAAAAATAAAATTATAATATTAAAAAGATAAAATTAAAAAGGTTGCAATAGAATTGAATTTTTTTTATTTTTTTATTAGTACTTAAAAAATTCATATTTAGTATTTGGGCTTTATTTTGAGATCTAAAATTCAAGTTTGGATGATTTTACAATCCACACAAACCTCATAAAATTATCTTTAATTTAGTGATGATTTAATAATTATTATTCAAATGAAAATACTCAGTATCTTGAGAGAAAATATAATTACGAATTTTTTTTTATGCTAGATCCAACGGGTTTCATCTATTTATTTTAAGATCTTTGTTGTACGGAGAACCACACTACCGATTATCAAAATTTTGGACAAAATTGCACTTATTTTTAAAATTGTATTTGGTTGTTAATATAACTAAATTCAAAAAATTACAAGGGTATTTTGATAATCAAAACGAATTATAAGTAGAATTCATAAATCAAATAGAATTTTCAACGTAAAAAATCATAAATTTCTTCCCCTTTTTTTTCTGCGTAGATTTAATTAGAAAAAAATTGTGACAATCCGAATTTTCAAAAATAAATTATTATTATTTTATTTTTACGATTTGTGTTTATAAATTATTATTATTTGTAAAATGCATATTAAATTGGAAAATTGAGATTTAATTCTAATTCCTTCTCCGTAAATTTTTAAAAATATTCTAGTATTTAATTATGCTAGAAATTTTATTTTTACAAACTAGATTTATTTACTCATAATATTATTTGAGATATGTAGTAATATGTATTACTTTTAAATTGGATTGGGCCCAAGGCCCATTAGGTTTCTAACACACAAAATAGCCATAACATAGATACACAGACACAGAGCCGCAGAGAGAGACGAATCAGTCGGGGGAGAGGGGAAGAAAAAGGGGAGGAAGGGAGATACATACAAATACATACATATATATATATATATATATATATATATATACAATCGTGTGTGTGTGTGTGTTTAATCAAGAGTGCGTGTGTGTGTAGCGTGTAGGCAGCGGTGCAGAGAGGGGAAGGCGACCACTGCGCGCGGCGGCGGCGGTGGCGGCGGCGGTGGTTGCTGGCAGGCCGCGGTAGCAGCGGCGGGGAAGGTAGAGACCAGTGGTGGTGTTGGAGAGAGAGAGAGAGAGAGAGAGAGAGAGAGAGAGAGAGAGAGAGAGAGAGAGAGGGGGAGAGAGATGGCAGGAGAGAGAGAGAAAGAGAGATTCGGGGGAGATTTCGGATCGGAATCGTAATGGTATACTCTCCTATTTATTATTTAATTTCCGTGTTAGATTATATTTAAATTTCGAGTTTAATTATTGTGAATTAAATTAGTTTTAAATCGTGAGTTAAATGTATTTAATTGCGGTAATATAATTAGTTGTAAATTATGATGTAGTTTAATTTGTTAATTTCTGAAAATTAATTCGGAGAATTTAGTTGCTAATTGTAATTGGTGGGATTTTAATTGTGAGTTTAAGTTGCTAATTGTCGTAGTTGGATGGTTTTTGTAAATTATGAACATTGTTGTATTTTCGAATTTAATTCGGAAAGTATGTTGGTAACTATATTGTGGAGGTTAGTATCCGATATTATGCTCGGGCCTTGTGATTATTAATTATTATTATTATTGTCGTGTAATAGTCGAGTTAAAACTTGGGGATTTTGATGAATATCGAAGTTTAATTATTTATGGTCTCTTTAATAATTGGGTTTAATGATTGTGAGTTATTTGTTAAACTTGGAAACTAGATTAATGCGGTAAATTATGATTATTATCCGGATTTCCATATTTAATTTGGAGCGTATAATTGCTAATTATAATTGATCACGTATTTGGAATCCTTGCGAGTAAATACAATGAATACAATCTTGAATCAGGTAAATTGGATTAAAAAAAAATGAGTGAGATATAGCCGGTCAAAGTTAGGCCATTAGAGTTGACTTCGGGAATTTATAGTTAAATCTTAATTTTCGAAGTTGGACTCGAGTCTTTGTAATATGTTAGTTATTACTTTTCGGGAGTCCAAATTGGGATTTTTAGAGAATATTGGAGTATTAATAATTTGGATTATTGTTGGGTTTAATTGTGTGTCCGATTAAATGTACGGGTTAGTGGTTGTTAAAATGTGAAGTGCTAATCGCTAATTAGTTAAGTGTGGTAGTTTAATTAGTTGTGAATTGTGAGTTAATATGGTAATTGTCATAATTAGATTAATGTGGTAAATTATGATTATTATTGGAATTTCCGTATTTAATTCAGAGAGTATATTTACTAAGGGATGAATGTTTATGTGCTAAATATTATAAGTCGAGTTTGAGTAATTATCGAAATTCGTAATTGTCGAGTACTTGGTATTGATTAGTAGGTGGTTACTAATTTACCTTGATAATTGTTAGTTGCATAATGTGTGAATTAGTAATTGTGAAATGTTAATTGTTATATGCTAATTGCTAAAGTGTAATGGAATTGGTATTAGTTGTGGTCATTAGTGGGTAATTATCAGTTGCCGTATTATTTGTGGAGTTATATGAGTTGACTAAATGGTAAGTATGGGAATACGTGATACATGTTAAATGTTAGAATTTTATAATAATTAGAACTGTGCTAGGGGTTACGAGAAGATCACAAGTTTTTAAGTGTCAATATTTAAAGGACTTGTGTAATTCTTTTCGACTAATCCCTAGGGCTTACGAATATCCATGATTAACTATCACGGGTATAATTCATATACTTGAGTGGTGTGATCATCGATATAGCGTAAGTAATAGTTAGTGCTAGGGGTTGTTCCCTAGGGCTTACGAACATCAATGATTGATTGTCACGTGTATCATTAAAATACGTGAGAAATACGATCATTGGTGTAGCGTAAGTAGTAGTGTAATGTAAATTATTATGTGCTATGTGCCGCATGTCTAGGCGGATACTTTTCCTTATGTGCTAGGTGCCGCATGTCTGGGCGGGTACTTTTCTTACTTGTTTACTTTTATGTTGCTGCAAGTTGAGGCAGCTTTATTTTTATAAAAAACAGGGTTAAATTGTTTATGATTGATATTGGGGGGCTGTGCCCATAGTCCGATAAACGAATACTTCATGCCGAAATTTTCTGAAAATCTCCTGCATTTAAATTTATTTAACTTATTTGACTTTAATGGTCTAAAGGCATGTTTTGGGGTGCTAAATGTTTATGTATATGTGTCAAGGAATTCATTTCGAGGATTAATTGTGTCTTGGGGTTCAATTTGTCTATTTATGTATTAATTTGAGGATAATGGTTGTCTCGAGAATTTATGTGCTCTGTTGAAGATTAATTGTGATTTGAGGATTATCTATTAAGTATTTTGTGTCATAGAATGTCAATGGCATTATAGTTGTATATGTTAAGTAGAGTTTGATTAAGTGTTATAATTGTGTAGCGTTGTGATGTGTTTAACTCCAGGAAATGTCCACTTGGTAAAGGGGGACTTTTCCATTTCCTTTTCTTTACTAAATGTGTTATGTGTACTAAGTGATAACAGAATAATCAACTATAGGGAGGACATCTATAGTTTGACTTTATATGATTTAGTGACAATTCCAAGTTGTGTTTACTCGAGATACGAGGTAGGACTGACACGTCTCGTAACTATTTCAGTACCATTAGGGTATAATCAAGTTGGAACGACGTGCATCAAAGAGGAAAGATCGAGGCGTCGTATGAAGAAAGGTAAGTTACCTCCATGGAATTGCTTGGACAAGGTGCGAAGGGTTTATTCGCGGTTTTCTGCTTTATGCTCAGGGCCAGAGGCAAGTTTATCTATGCATACTCTATCGTTCAGAGTATTCGTATTTTGAAATATATGAAATGTGCGAACTAGATTTAAATCCATAATTGCAAATTATTTAATTTATGCTCTATCGTTCAGAGTATATCCTATATTGAAAGTATGTTGCATGTATTGCAAGACTACTAACCGTGCTCTTTCATTCAGAGTATGCATGTTTTTAAAATATCTATGATGAATGCTCTACTGTAGTATTATGCTTTCTTAAAAATGAAAGTTCTGCAAATGCCTCATTTAAACTCTTAAATTCGTGAGAAATCGTTCAAGTCTTTTTAATCAGTTTTATAACTGCTTTCAATTTATCCCACTTGTGATTTTATCCATTGTGTTATAAAAGTTTACAATTGTTCTTTACCCCTATAAGAACTGTTTATATTCTGTCATGATTATGACTCACTTCAATATCTGTTGGGAATGTGAATTCTCCTTTTTAAATATCCTTATCATATTGGAACGTCCTTTTGACTGAGGCGCCAATCACCAATTTCTATATTTACGTCATCGGTAGCAGTGACGCCTGATGCATTGGCTTGGGATCCGCTTTCATTTGAGAACCCGTATTGAGTGTACGGGATTGGAGCTCTGTCATGGGCTGATCACCCAGCTTAGCTCGTAGCGTCTTATCGTAGTTCCAATCTTTAAGGGTTATTCCTTCTGAAAAATCAGATTTTCATCGTTGAGAATCAAGCGTCAAATCTTTTTGATTTGTTCTAAATTAATTCGAGATTCAGATTGTCGTTGAAGCATTTGTTGCACAGTGACTGTTAAAAATCGAGAATGAATTGAGATCTTCTTATTTATTCATGAACTCATTATTGTCAGACCGGTCTGGTAGCTAAGTATGCAAGTACTTAGTCGACAAGAGTGAGATTATGAATAATTGAGAATTTCTTGAATGTTTGTTTAATTGAGAGTTGATGTATCTTCGTGAATTTCTTAAATGTTGTCTCTTAGTAGCTGAAGCATCTGTTGCTCAGTTATTCAAAGTTTTTATCGGAAATCGCTATAAAATTGTTGAGATAAATATCAAAATCGTTTATAAAGCTGTCGAGATGAATTTCTTGTTGAATTCTGCAAACCTCTTTCCTATTGAAAAATTATCGTTATGAATATTTCAAGAATGGTATCATCCTCAAAGTTGGATTTTAAAACCTTCAAAGTTTTCCAAAAGTATTTTAGTATACTCTATTATATACTTGCTGAGCGCCTCTTTCGCTCATTCTTGCTTTTGTTTAAATCTTATTTTACAGAGTTAGATAGTGGACGCAGTTGACTTAGTTTAGCTCGAAGCAGGGCAAGTCATGGATCGAGTTGATGTTCGGCTCGGAGTGATTCTGTATTTTGAGGTTGTCTACAAGATGTTTAGTTAGACTGGTATGGTATTCATATTCCTGAGTTATAATATTTGTTGTATTAGAATATCGTGGTTGTTGTATACCTAATATCAAGGTGATACTAACAACATAAGATTGTATAAGAGATTGTTGTACCAAGAGTTGTAAGTTAATAAAAGAAGTTATTATAATCGTTTTTGGATTTCTTGTTTCCAAGTCTATAACCTGAAAAGATTCTTGGTAGTTAGGGGTCGGATGTCATGTTTTAGATTTAATATTGGCAGTTGATTGTTTGGTTGTTAAGGTTTTCCGCGGTAGCGACCCATATCCCTGATCCCGGATTTGGGGGCGTTACAGAATGGTATCAGAGCAAAGGTTATAGAAACTAGAAACAAGTGAGAGCGTAGGATTATATATATAGTTATGTGAGGGTGTCTGAACTCACATAGAGTTCGTGTTGGATTATCGGATATATTCCAATGAGTAAGTCGAGATTAGGATTCTACCTTAGGATGATGGTTCCGAGCCGAGTAGAATTCCTTGTGATTGGAAATAGTGGCAGTAGAGTCTTTAAAGACTGCTATGAGTTGTTATCGATGTAGGGTATTGTGTATCTTAAGACGTTGCGAAGAGAGTTTAGAATTGATTGATCGTTCGTCAGAAGAGCCGATCGAGGATGAATCTGTGGAGATCGCGGCAATATTCTTTTTCATCTATAATTTATTTGATACTCCGTCACTGGAAGATTGTGTTAGACGATATATTCCGTCTTCTAAGTTATAGTTCTTTTAAACATTTGTATTCACCCGAATGTTGGGTTTCGATTGTGTCAGAGGCTGTCATGATACCTATTTTTCAGGTTTTTCTGAAGCCCTGATAGGTTTGTTCAAATTGAACTTCCGCCTTAATTTTTCTAATGGTGGATAAATTTTATTCGTGGTACAGCACTACTTGCTCGTCATGTGCTAGTATCCTCTCCCGTTAAATCTTTCTTTCAGGATTAACACCTTTGGAATTTGTTTAATTTTGTCCAAGGTGTATGTTCGAAAGTTTCTTGCTATAAGATGCTATTTATTTGTTTAACCAGAAATTTCTTTCCAAAACTCCTTACTCTAGCTGAGACAAACAACCCTATTATATAGGGGACACAAGGACTATCTGTCTGTGTGATGGAAGTTGGATGGGACGCCATCACTTGTGTGTTATGCAATACAAGAAGGCTAATTACCTTTAGTAATGTCTTAACTGAGACACGCAACGTTGAGTTTCTTGGATCATATTGATCTCTCAGTTATTCTTTTGTAACCTTTAATGGTTGCCTAAAGTTTTTAATCACGATCACATTGTGTGACATTCAAATTGATAAGGAATCTCTTTTATTCAAGGATTCCGTCACTTCAGTTGTTTTCATTATTCTTTTGTGTCTTAACAAATGGCGACATGGTGTTCGTGTTCTAGCGTTGTTGCTCGGTAAACAGTTGAATAAGGAATAAATCGAGATCTTCCGATTGTTAGGTTCCTCGATCGACATTGTACGTTGAAAGTGGAATCATGGCTATTAGGGATTTTTCAAAATTCTTTTCACAGTTTAACCCGAAGCACTATGGATATGAAGATTTGGAAATGTGTGTATCGAATCGTCTTAGTCGCGAGATAGCGAAGTTGCGGGGATTGCCGTAGGCCTTGGGAATTTCAGTCGGAAGGAAGCGGTGCGTCTTAGAATCCCGTTCTTTCTTCTGCGGATTCCGGGGACGGAATCCTGTTAAGGAGGGAAGACTGTGACAATCCGAATTTTCAAAATAAATTATTATTATTTTATTTTTACGATTTGTGTTTATATATTATTATTTGTAAAATGCATATTAAATTGGAAAATTGAGATTTAATTCTAATTCCTTCTCCGTAAATTTTTAAAAATATTCTAGTATTTAATTATGCTAGAAATTTTATTTTTACAAACTAGATTTATTTACTCATAATATTATTTGAGATATGTAGTAATATGTATTACTTTTAAATTGGATTGGGCCCAAGGCCCATTAGGTTTCTAACACACAAAATAGCCATAACATAGATACACAGACACAGAGCCGCAGAGCCGCAGAGAGAGACGAATCAGTCGGGGGAGAGGGGAAGAAAAAGGGGAGGAAGGGAGATACATACAAATACATACATATATATATATATATATATATATATATATACAATCGTGTGTGTGTGTGTGTTTAATCAAGAGTGCGTGTGTGTGTAGCGTGTAGGCAGCGGTGAAGAGAGGGGAAGGCGACCACTGCGCGCGGCGGCGGCGGTGGCGGCGCCGGTGGTTGCTGGCAGGCCGCGGTAGCAGCGGCGGGGAAGGTAGAGACCAGTGGTGGTGTTGTAGAGAGAGAGAGAGAGAGAGGGAGATGGCAGGAGAGAGAGAGAGAGAGAGAGAGATTCGGGGGAGATTTCGGATCGGAATCGTAATGGTATACTCTCCTATTTATTATTTAATTTCCGTGTTAGATTATATTTAAATTTCGAGTTTAATTATTGTGAATTAAATTAGTTTTAAATCGTGAGTTAAATGTATTTAATTGCGGTAATTTAATTAGTTGTAAATTATGATGTAGTTTAATTTGTTAATTTCTGAAAATTAATTCGGAGAATTTAGTTGCTAATTGTAATTGGTGGGATTTTAATTGTGAGTTTAAGTTGCTAATTGTCGTAGTTGGATGGTTTTTGTAAATTATGAACATTGTTGTATTTTCGAATTTAATTCGGAAAGTATGTTGGTAACTATATTGTGGAGGTTAGTAGGGCCTTGTGATTATTAATTATTATTATTATTGTCGTGTAATAGTTGAGTTAAAACTTGGGGATTTTGATGAATATCGAAGTTTAATTATTTATGGTCTCTTTAATAATTGGGTTTAATGATTGTGAGTTATTTGTTAAACTTGGAAACTAGATTAATGCGGTAAATTATGATTATTATCCGGATTTCCATATTTAATTTGGAGCGTATAATTGCTAATTATAATTGATCACGTATTTGGAATCCTTGCGAGTAAATACAATGAATACAATCTTGAATCAGGTAAATTGGATTAAAAAAAATGAGTGAGATATAGCCGGTCAAAGTTAGGCCATTAGAGTTGACTTCGGGAATTTATAGTTAAATCTTAATTTTCGAAGTTGGACTCGAGTCTTTGTAATATGTTAGTTATTACTTTTCGGGAGTCCAAATTGGGATTTTTAGAGAATATTGGAGTATTAATAATTTGGATTATTGTTGGGTTTAATTGTGTGTCCGATTAAATGTACGGGTTAGTGGTTGTTAAAATGTGAAGTGCTAATCGCTAATTAGTTAAGTGTGGTAGTTTAATTAGTTGTGAATTGTGAGTTAATATGGTAATTGTCATAATTAGATTAATGTGGTAAATTATGATTATTATTGGAATTTCCGTATTTAATTCGGAGAGTATATTTACTAAGGGATGAATGTTTATGTGCTAAATATTATAAGTCGAGTTTGAGTAATTATCGAAATTCGTAATTGTCGAGTACTTGGTATTGATTAGTAGGTGGTTACTAATTTACCTTGATAATTGTTAGTTGCATAATGTGTGAATTAGTAATTGTGAAATGTTAATTGTTATATGCTAATTGCTAAAGTGTAATGGCATTGGTATTAGTTGTGGTCATTAGTGGGTAATTATCAGTTGCCGTATTATTTGTGGAGTTATATTGTAATAACCCTAACTTTAGAAAGGCTACAGTGCCCAAATGAATAGTGATCTTGAGGAATCCAGGGAAATGGTGTGTAGGTACTCTATACTAGGGATGGAAAATGAGTAAACAAAAACTATATTAGTGTTGTACATTGAAAATAAGTGACTCGAAATAACGATGGATTTTAGAAATTCCTGAATTTTGATTTTGAGGATTTTGATTTCGAATAAGCTTCTATTGGACATTAAGGAGCATGGAAACATTATAAGAATTATATATTGAGGGATTAGTGAATTTAGATTTGAGCCAGGGGATTAGTAAGTTAAGAGAATACCAATGGAATTTGGATTGTTAAATGATTTCAAAACCACTGAGATAATGAGGTACATTCGAAACGAACCACAATTAGACGAATATGGAGATTAAGCAACCAAGATTTATAAAATAACAAGGATACATACCCCATTATAATTACCAAGAGTACTAGCATTATAATTAGAAAAGAAATCAAGAAAAAAAGAGAATTATGAAATCATGTTAATGATGTCATCTTCCACTAAACCAAATTAAGGGTAGATTAGTCTTTTAACACCTAGATTTTTTACCAAGCTTCCAATACACTCTAAATTAAGTTAGATTAAGATTAGATGAGATCAAACCAAGCAAAACTCTCTCCCCTTCTTGTTTAGCAACTTTCGGCCAAAAGAAAAAAAAACAAGAAAATAAAATCCAAAACCCTAATTCTCTTCAAGATTAAACCAAGAGAAAAATCATGGAGCATCTTGGAGGATAGAGCAAGACTAGCACAAAGTTTCATAGCCATCCACCATCATTTAGCAAGGTAATAAAATCATAGAAGTTGAAGATGAATAGTGGTGAATAGTGTTTTTCAAGTTTTAATCTTTGTTTTAATGGTTCCTTTAGTTAATCCAAGCTATACTAAGGTTGTTAAAGGTGTGCCCAAGGCTTGTTAAGTGTTGTAAAGCTTCAAGAAGGTATAAACACTCTTGCCCCTTTTTATATTATGATGAATATTGTTGGTTTAAGTGATTAAGTGGTGTAAAGATTTAGATTATGATGTTATAAGTGTTTGTAAGTGATTAAAGTTGATTTTGGAAGGAGTTTGGGATTGTAACCATGGCTGGTAATGAAGACCACATGGTGTAGGTGATGATTATGGTGTTTGATGATTGATTTGGAGGAGTTTGATTTTGGAAAGTATGAAATTACAGCAGTTATAATGTCCGATTTTCGTTAGAACGAAAACTGCCCTGTTTTGTGACCCCTGTATTCATACGGTACCTCACTGCCTAGGTTACCAATTGACCATGAAATGATAGAGCTTAGTTCATAGATCGTTTTGATATAAGGTGCGTTAAAATCTGATGAACGGTTTAGGAGAAAAGTCAGTTTTAGTGAAAGCGGTTCAGAAACCGAGAAACCGTAAATGTATCAAACTTGAGGTTACAATTACCATACCTTAACATTGTTAAAAGTCACGAAATTTTGGGATATGATAGTAGTGTGGTCAAAGAACTATTTCCAGTTGACCTTACATTAAAATTCGAAATTTAAAAATTTTAAGAAATTCTACAGTCGAGTGTGGTCGTTAAGGGAAATGGTGAAAAACCCTGAAACTTCAACTTAGGTTATAAACGGTTAAGTTCTTGAACCTTTGGGGTAATAAGAATACTTTAAACATATATTAAAGTTTCAAAAGGTAATGTTATACAAGAGTGTAGTGAGTAAGAGATGTGGTTCTAACGACGGTCCTTTTGTGTTTATAGAAACTCCGGAAGAGGGACGAGCCATACCGTCAGGATATCGAAACCGAGGCAAGATTTCTTCTATCCCTATTTGTAAAACTACTTATCTTCACAAAGAAACTTGATTTTGTGAAATATATATGTGATGCTATTATTACTATATTGTGAAGAAATTGTCTTCCTTGAGTATTAATATTGAAAAGAAAGATATACTAAGATGTATATGAATATGGATATGAGTATAAGATGTATATGAATATGAATGAGAGTATGAGATGGATATGTATAGAGATGATTATGCATGAATTGAACATGCCTTATGATTAAGAGAATAAGAGAGAATGGTATCAGTTGTTATCGAGGGTTATATGGTTATAATATTATATTAAAAATGTTCTTATTGAGTATCAGTGGTTTAATAAACATTATTTGATTAACATGAATTACTCTTGAAATAGATGGAATATTTTACGAATATAAAAGTATATTTGATTTCTGAATTTGAAAGAGAGGTCTGAATCATAATCAAAGCCTTATGATATATATATATATATATATTTTATAGAAGTAATGTGCGAGAATGGAAATGATATGAGAGAATGATATGTGAAAATGAAAGAGAGAAAATGGAAATGTGGAATGATATTTTAAAAAAAGAGAATAATGATGTGATAAAGAGGGGGATTGCAACAGACTTGCGTAAGTGGCTGTGTCAGGGCTGTGTGCGACACAGTCCAGCATTTATTATTTTTATTACGGCACGAAGATGCCAAGGGAGGATGTTAGCAGGTGGCCTTCCTCCAGGGATGATTTTCATTCCTTCTACAGGTAGTAAAAAGAGAGCAGATACGATTAGGCGACTGATCATCGTCCTAACGTATCAGGCGACAGCAGATATCCCCAATGTTTTGAAAAGAAAGTGTAGACAATGGTTTTCAGATTGCTATACTGAAAACAGAACAATGATATGAGATGATGGAATGATAGTTACAGATGAAGAAAAACTGATATTATATTATTGTAGATTTCAATACTGAAACCAGAATAATGATATGAGATGATGGTATTATGGTGGCAGATGAAGAAAAACTGATATTATATTAATATAGATTTCTTTCTTATAATAGTGAGTGGATGATGTATTATTAAATAAGAGCTTTACTCTTCCTTAAGGATTTTAATTGTTTCCTGCTATTACATATGCATAGACATATATGTATACTTGTTCACATTTTAAATTTTAGTTACAGTATGATCTTGCTGAGCTATTATAGCTCACTCTTGCTACTTATGTATATAGCAGCTAGGTCCCATGCCGATACTACGTACCACACCCCGCAAGAGGGTAAGGGAAAGGCGACCTTTTGAGCGAGTGCTGGCGACCATCCCCGAGGTAGTGACAAGCGGAGGGGTTTAGTATACTTATGTAAATTAAGTGTGTAAATTGTAATAAACTTTAGTTGTCGAAGTGCTTCCTGTAGAAGCTTTGTTCAACAATGTACTTAGTAAATTCTGGGCTTGTAATAACTGTTAACTTTAAAACTTTTAAATATTGTGGTTGTTGTTCTATGAGCTTATGACTGGTGTGTGTGTGTATTAGTGTGGGGTCAACTGCTTATTTATTTAATTATTTATTGATAAAAAAAAAAAGATTACAGAGATATTGATATTGATCGGAAATTGGACCTTGACGGCCCGGATCCTTGACCCCGGATCACGGGGCGTCACAGATGGTATCAGAGCTAAGAGTCATAATGCTCCAGAACAAAAGTGATAATAATAAATGTATCAGTTATAATATAAATTGTGAACTTCCATCAAGTTCAGGGGTGGTATATCGCAGGTAGTATTTACTTTAAGCATATATTATAATTTATTAGACTGTTACTAATAGAATTTTATGTTTTATTATAGGAAGCGGAGATGGGTGAGCCGAGTCAGGACCCCCAGTGGCTAGGGATGTCAGAGCAGGAGCTATTAGATCTTCAGCTGGCCGGGGTAGAGGTCCCCGAGTATGCAGTTGAGGACCTCAGGGAGAGACGCCGGGCGGCGGCTAGAGAGCGATTAGAGAGAGAGGAGGCAGAGGAGCAGAGACGGAGAGATGCTGTGGCCCTAGTGCCATATATGGGTAGACCTTCTACAGGATCTGACGAGGCAGGTCCTTCCAGAGTGAGATCGGAGATCCCTGAGGAGGAGAGGCCACTGCGTAAGAGGCCTAGGTTGTCAGTTATACCTGAGGAGCCGATTGAGTGGAGGGATATTCAGATGGTTCCCACTCCTGTCCGACCTATCCCAGTGCCGTCACCAGTTCCATCCCCTCTACCTAGTCCTGACCCTATAGATGATCCTTTTGAGCAGTTTACCCCTCCAGGGCATTTTGGTTTTTTTGAGGAGGAGGAGGATCCTTCAGAGGATGCTGAGACAGAGTCGGTTCCTCCATCCCCACCCTTTGCACCTCCACCACCTCCACCTGTGGATGCACCTCCCCTAGCTGTACCCCCTCAGGAGGCACCCTTACCGGCGGGTGACTCACTTTCAGCTACCTTATTGACCGAGTACTTTGCCCTTCAGGGACAGTTGGAGGAGTCCCGCAGGACTATAGACACCCTTCTACAGAGGTTAGAGAGAGGGAGAGGAGGGGTTATCCCGGATGGGATGTCTCTGGGGATGATCAGTATTGAGCTACGAGCATTAGGAGATATTAGGAGGTTGTTGGGTGATAGAGGAGACCCGGCATGGAGGGCCCAGATAGTTGATACGGTTACTACCATGGTAGTCCAGATACGGGATGTTGTCAGGGCAGGGGTGTGAGCCGGGATAGTAGTTCGTCACTAATCAGACTAGTCATCTTGTTGATGTCATTTTGGGGATTAGTTTAGTTGTCCACTGTTTTAATCCCAGTCTGATTAGGGGACAGTTAGTAATACTTTTGGTGATATCGGATTAGTATGTACGGCTATGTTTTGGGTTTCGAACCTTGTATTAGATGATGTATATTATTAGCAGTAAAGGATGTTGTACCCAAATTGTAAAATATTTATGTACATTAATGAAGTTTGTGCATTTCTATCTAAATTTTTGCTGCATTTTTTTTATATAATATAATAAATGTTGAGACTCAGAAATATTGATGTATAAAAGGTGATTGACTTAATGAAAAGGCTATCGTGTTAAGGGCGATACAACTACCTACTAAAGTTATGGTATAACTAGATGTAAATCGCGTGATAAAGATATTGTGATGTGCAAATGAGCTAATTAATGATATAATTGTGTATATAGAAATGATGTATATAGTAACCCAAATTCGGGTAATTAATAAGGACTATTGTTATGTACAGAACTATGCCGCCTAGACGTGACAGTAGAGCGAATGCAAGGGAAAATGAGAGAGACGAAAGAAGTCGAAATATCGAAGGTACTAGACTGAACGAAACTGCTCATAATGAAGAAAATCATGAAGAAGGAGAAGAGGAATCAACTGGCCAACAAAGGAATCCGGGAGGTGATCCCTTTGCCCAATTCATGGACTTATTAAGGCAGAATTTAACAAATCCACAGAATCCTCAACCACCACCTGTTCTCCCCAATCAGGCAGCTAGTTCCTTTCGTGCCTTTAAGTCATTAAAGCCCCCAGAATTCGAGGGAACCACTAACCCAGTAGTAGCCAGGGCATGGCTAAAAAATATGGAGAAAGCTTTCGAAATACTGAGGATAGAGGAAGATCAGAAAACAGTTTTTGCAGCCTATCTCCTAAAGGGAGAGGCAAATTACTGGTGGGAAGCTAGGAAGAACCTAGAGGAAGCGGGAGTGATAACCTGGGAGCGTTTCACTAGGGTGTTCCTAGAAAAGTATTCTCCTAGGTATTTAGAAAACCAAATGGAATTAAAGTTTCTGGAGTTAAAACAGGATAACCTAACAGTGGCAGAGTATGAAAATAAATTTACAGAACTGTCGAGGTTTGTTCCCGAGTTTGTGCGTACTGAAGAACAACGTGCAAAAAGGTTTCAACAAGGGTTGAAACCCTGGTTACGAATGAGAGTGGCCCCATTTGAGTTAACTGATTATGCTGCAGTGGTACAAAAGGCATCAATTATAGAGGCCGAGAGTGAGCAGGCTCAAATAGGTCGAGAGAATAAGAAAAGAAGATTTGAGGGCCCAAAAGGAGGTTCAAGTGAGGGAAGCTACTTTAACAAAGGAGGTAAAGGACAAAAATCTCAATTTGTGGGAAAGTCGGGGGGTAACAAGACTACTAGTGAGACGGTGAGTCAGGGTGGAAAATCTTCGGGAACATTTCAGTCCAATCAATCACGACCACCATTACCAGATTGTGAGACGTGTGGTAAGAAGCATATAGGAGTCTGTAGAGTGCTGGGAGTAACTTGTTTTAAGTGTGGACAAAAAGGACACTACCTTAACCAGTGCCCATCAACTGATGCAAACCCTAAAAGAGATGTTAAGTGTTACCAGTGTGGGAAACTAGGACACATTGCTAGAGATTGCCGTTCAGGTGGGTCATACGCGTCAGGACAGAGTGGGGCTGCTTCAAATAGGCCTACTGCTAGAGTGTACAACATGACCTTAGGGGAAGCGTTGACAAAACCAGATGCGGATACAGGTACTTGCTTTTTTATTTAAATTTGGTGTGTAAATCTTTGGCTAAGGATCGACTTAATCAATTAATGGAATAAATAAGTTAATAATATAGATAAGGAAAATCAGTATCTGCTAAGGGCTAGGAAACGTTATGAAAAGAAAAGTAGGAGTGTTTTGGGAAAACACAAGCTCGTTGAGACGAACAGGAAATATATGTTATAGGTAGTATTTTCTTACAATTGTTTTAAAGAATATTATTAGAGCTTATTTTCTGGAAAATTTTACAGAGAGGAACTATGGGAATATTGAGGAATTAATATTTATGTCATGATAGAGATCAGAAGATGGTCAAACCATAAGTGAGATACACTACCATTCAGAAAAGGTCAATGTAGTGGCGGATATCTTCGTCAAAAGAGGAAGGAGAGACGAGATAACCTGGAATGACTTGAAACAGGAGGAGATTTGTGAGGAAAAGACAGTAAAAGGACTGCTATTGATAAACTAAATGGCATGTTGATGAATGACAAGGAAGTTATGTTAGTATATTTCTGCGCAAACAAGATAGATATATTATAGAAGGAAAAAGGATAAAGGAAATAGTGTGGAAGTTAGAAGGTGTGAATGAGAAAGATACTTATGGACATTTCCAACATGATTCCGGGACGGAATCCTTTTAAGGGGGGAAGACTGTAATAACCCTAACTTTAGAAAGGCTACAGTGCCCAAATGAATAGTGATCTTGAGGAATCCAGGGAAATGGTGTGTAGGTACTCTATACTAGGGATGGAAAATGAGTAAACAAAAACTATATTAGTGTTGTACATTGAAAATAAGTGACTCGAAATAACGATGGATTTTAGAAATTCCTGAATTTTGATTTTGAGGATTTTGATTTCGAATAAGCTTCTATTGGACATTAAGGAGCATGGAAACATTATAAGAATTATATATTGAGGGATTAGTGAATTTAGATTTGAGCCAGGGGATTAGTAAGTTAAGAGAATACCAATGGAATTTGGATTGTTAAATGATTTCAAAACCACTGAGATAATGAGGTACATTCGAAACGAACCACAATTAGACGAATATGGAGATTAAGCAACCAAGATTTATAAAATAACAAGGATACATACCCCATTATAATTACCAAGAGTACTAGCATTATAATTAGAAAAGAAATCAAGAAAAAAAGAGAATTATGAAATCATGTTAATGATGTCATCTTCCACTAAACCAAATTAAGGGTAGATTAGTCTTTTAACACCTAGATTTTTTACCAAGCTTCCAATACACTCTAAATTAAGTTAGATTAAGATTAGATGAGATCAAACCAAGCAAAACTCTCTCCCCTTCTTGTTTAGCAACTTTCGGCCAAAAGAAAAAAAAACAAGAAAATAAAATCCAAAACCCTAATTCTCTTCAAGATTAAACCAAGAGAAAAATCATGGAGCATCTTGGAGGATAAAGCAAGACTAGCACAAAGTTTCATAGCCATCCACCATCATTTAGCAAGGTAATAAAATCATAGAAGTTGAAGATGAATAGTGGTGAATAGTGTTTTTCAAGTTTTAATCTTTGTTTTAATGGTTCCTTTAGTTAATCCAAGCTATACTAAGGTTGTTAAAGGTGTGCCCAAGGCTTGTTAAGTGTTGTAAAGCTTCAAGAAGGTATAAACACTCTTGCCCCTTTTTATATTATGATGAATATTGTTGGTTTAAGTGATTAAGTGGTGTAAAGATTTAGATTATGATGTTATAAGTGTTTGTAAGTGATTAAAGTTGATTTTGGAAGGAGTTTGGGATTGTAACCATGGCTGGTAATGAAGACCACATGGTGTAGGTGATGATTATGGTGTTTGATGATTGATTTGGAGGAGTTTGATTTTGGAAAGTATGAAATTACAGCAGTTATAATGTCCGATTTTCGTTAGAACGAAAACTGCCCTGTTTTGTGACCCCTGTATTCATACGGTACCTCACTGCCTAGGTTACCAATTGACCATGAAATGATAGAGCTTAGTTCATAGATCGTTTTGATATAAGGTGCGTTAAAATCTGATGAACGGTTTAGGAGAAAAGTCAGTTTTAGTGAAAGCGGTTCAGAAACCGAGAAACCGTAAATGTATCAAACTTGAGGTTACAATTACCATACCTTAACATTGTTAAAAGTCACGAAATTTTGGGATATGATAGTAGTGTGGTCAAAGAACTATTTCCAGTTGACCTTACATTAAAATTCGAAATTTAAAAATTTTAAGAAATTCTACAGTCGAGTGTGGTCGTTAAGGGAAATGGTGAAAAACCCTGAAACTTCAACTTAGGTTATAAACGGTTAAGTTCTTGAACCTTTGGGGTAATAAGAATACTTTAAACATATATTAAAGTTTCAAAAGGTAATGTTATACAAGAGTGTAGTGAGTAAGAGATGTGGTTCTAACGACGGTCCTTTTGTGTTTATAGAAACTCCGGAAGAGGGACGAGCCATACCGTCAGGATATCGAAACCGAGGCAAGATTTCTTCTATCCCTATTTGTAAAACTACTTATCTTCACAAAGAAACTTGATTTTGTGAAATATATATGTGATGCTATTATTACTATATTGTGAAGAAATTGTCTTCCTTGAGTATTAATATTGAAAAGAAAGATATACTAAGATGTATATGAATATGGATATGAGTATAAGATGTATATGAATATGAATGAGAGTATGAGATGGATATGTATAGAGATGATTATGCATGAATTGAACATGCCTTATGATTAAGAGAATAAGAGAGAATGGTATCAGTTGTTATCGAGGGTTATATGGTTATAATATTATATTAAAAATGTTCTTATTGAGTATCAGTGGTTTAATAAACATTATTTGATTAACATGCATTACTCTTAAAATAGATGGAATATTTTACGAATATAAAAGTATATTTGATTTCTGAATTTGAAAGAGAGGTCTGAATCATAATCAAAGCCTTATGATATATATATATTTTATAGAAGTAATGTGCGAGAATGGAAATGATATGAGAGAATGATATGTGAAAATGAAAGTGAGAAAATGGAAATGTGGAATGATATTTTAAAAAAAGAGAATAATGATGTGATAAAGAGGGGGATTGCAACAGACTTGCGTAAGTGGCTGTGTCAGGGCTGTGTGCGACACAGTCCAGCATTTATTATTTTTATTACGGCACGAAGATGCCAAGGGAGGATGTTAGCAGGTGGCCTTCCTCCAGGGATGATTTTCATTCCTTCTACCGGTAGTAAAAAGAGAGCAGATACGATTAGGCGACTGATCATCGTCCTAACGTATCAGGCGACAGCAGATATCCCCAATGTTTTGAAAAGAAAGTGTAGACAATGGTTTTCAGATTGCTATACTGAAAACAGAACAATGATATGAGATGATGGAATGATAGTTACAGATGAAGAAAAACTGATATTATATTATTGTAGATTTCAATACTGAAACCAGAATAATGATATGAGATGATGGTATTATGGTGGCAGATGAAGAAAAACTGATATTATATTAATATAGATTTCTTTCTTATAATAGTGAGTGGATGATGTATTATTAAATAAGAGCTTTACTCTTCCTTAAGGATTTTAATTGTTTCCTGCTATTACATATGCATAGACATATATGTATACTTGTTCACATTTTAAATTTTAGTTACAGTATGATCTTGCTGAGCTATTATAGCTCACTCTTGCTACTTATGTATATAGCAGCTAGGTCCCATGCCGATACTACGTACCACACCCCGCAAGAGGGTAAGGGAAAGGCGACCTTTTGAGCGAGTGCTGGCGACCATCCCCGAGGTAGTGACAAGCGGAGGGGTTTAGTATACTTATGTAAATTAAGTGTGTAAATTGTAATAAACTTTAGTTGTTGAAGTGCTTCCTGTAGAAGCTTTGTTCAACAATGTACTTAGTAAATTCTGGGCTTGTAATAACTGTTAACTTTAAAACTTTTAAATATTGTGGTTGTTGTTCTATGAGCTTATGACTGGTGTGTGTGTGTATTAGTGTGGGGTCAACTGCTTATTTATTTAATTATTTATTGATAAAAAAAAAATTACAGAGATATTGATATTGATCGGAAATTGGACCTTGACGGCCCGGATCCTTGACCCCGGATCACGGGGCGTCACATATATGAGTTGACTAAATGGTAAGTATGGGAATACGTGATACATGTTAAATGTTAGAATTTTATAATAATTAGAACTGTGCTAGGGGTTACGAGAAGATCACAAGTTTTTAAGTGTCAATATTTAAAGGACTTGTGTAATTCTTTTCGACTAATCCCTAGGGCTTACGAATATCCATGATTAACTATCACGGGTATAATTCATATACTTGAGTGGTGTGATCATCGATATAGCGTAAGTAATAGTTAGTGCTAGGGGTTGTTCCCTAGGGCTTACGAACATCAATGATTGATTGTCACGTGTATCATTAAAATATGTGAGAAATACGATCATTGGTGTAGCGTAAGTAGTAGTGTAATGTAAATTATTATGTGCTATGTGCCGCATGTCTAGGCGGATACTTTTCCTTATGTGCTAGGTGCCGCATGTCTGGGCGGGTACTTTTCTTACTTGTTTACTTTTATGTTGCTGCAAGTTGAGGCAGCTTTATTTTTATAAAAAACAGGGTTAAATTGTTTATGATTGATATTGGGGGGCTGTGCCCATAGTCCGATAAACGAATACTTCATGCCGAAATTTTATGAAAATCTCCTGCATTTAAATTTATTTAACTTATTTGACTTTAATGGTCTAAAGGCATGTTTTGGGGTGCTAAATGTTTATGTATATGTGTCAAGGAATTCATTTCGAGGATTAATTGTGTCTTGGGGTTCAATTTGTCTATTTATGTATTAATTTGAGGATAATGGTTGTCTCGAGAATTTATGTGCTCTGTTGAAGATTAATTGTGATTTGAGGATTATCTATTAAGTATTTTGTGTCATAGAATGTCAATGGCATTATAGTTGTATATGTTAAGTAGAGTTTGATTAAGTGTTATAATTGTGTAGCGTTGTGATGTGTTTAACTCTAGGAAATGTCCACTTGGTAAAGGGGGACTTTTCCATTTCCTTTTCTTTACTAAATGTGTTATGTGTACTAAGTGATAACAGAATAATCAACTATAGGGAGGACACCTATAGTTTGACTTTATATGATTTAGTGACAATTCCAAGTTGTGTTTACTCGAGATACGAGGTAGGACTGACACGTCTCGTAACTATTTCAGTACCATTAGGGTATAATCAAGTTGGAACGACGTGCATCAAAGAGGAAAGATCGAGGCGTCGTATGAAGAAAGGTAAGTTACCTCCATGGAATTGCTTGGACAAGGTGCGAAGGGTTTATTCGCGGTTTTCTGCTTTATGCTCAGGACCAGAGGCAAGTTTATCTATGCATACTCTATCGTTCAGAGTATTCGTATTTTGAAATATATGAAATGTGCGAACTAGATTTAAATCCATAATTGCAAATTATTTAATTTATGCTCTATCGTTCAGAGTATATCCTATATTGAAAGTATGTTGCATGTATTGCAAGACTACTAACCGTGCTCTTTCATTCAGAGTATGCATGTTTTTAAAATATCTATGATGAATGCTCTACTGTAGTATTATGCTTTCTTAAAAATGAAAGTTCTGCAAATGCCTCATTTAAACTCTTAAATTCGTGAGAAATCGTTCAAGTCTTTTTAATCAGTTTTATAACTGCTTTCAATTTATCCCACTTGTGATTTTATCCATTGTGTTATAAAAGTTTACAATTGTTCTTTACCCCTATAAGAACTGTTTATATTCTGTCATGATTATGACTCACTTCAATATCTGTTGGGAATGTGAATTCTCCTTTTTAAATATCCTTATCATATTGGAACGTCCTTTTGACTGAGGCGCCAGTCACCAATTTCTATATTTACGTCATCGGTAACAGTGACGCCTGATGCATTGGCTTGGGATCCCCTTTCATTTGAGAACCCGTATTGAGTGTACGGGATTGGAGCTCTGTCATGGGCTGATCACCCAGCTTAGCTCGTAGCGTCTTATCGTAGTTCCAATCTTTAAGGGTTATTCCTTCTGAAAAATCAGATTTTCATCGTTGAGAATCAAGCGTCAAATCTTTTTGATTTGTTCTAAATTAATTCGAGATTCAGATTGTCGTTGAAGCATTTGTTGCACAGTGACTGTTAAAAATCGAGAATGAATTGAGATCTTCTTATTTATTCATGAACTCATTATTGTCAGGCCGGTCTGGTAGCTAAGTATGCAAGTACTTAGTCGACAAGAGTGAGATTATGAATAATTGAGAATTTCTTGAATGTTTGTTTAATTGAGAGTTGATGTATCTTCGTGAATTTGTTAAATGTTGTCTCTTAGTAGCTGAAGCATCTGTTGCTCAGTTATTCAAAGTTTTTATCGGAAATCGCTATAAAATTGTTGAGATAAATATCAAAATCGTTTATAAAGCTGTCGAGATGAATTTCTTGTTGAATTCTGCAAACCTCTTTCCTATTGAAAAATTATCGTTATGAATATTTCAAGAATGGTATCATCCTCAAAGTTGGATTTTAAAACCTTCAAAGTTTTCCAAAAGTATTTTAGTATACTCTATTATATACTTGCTGAGCGCCTCTTTCGCTCATTCTTGCTTTTGTTTAAATCTTGTTTTACAGAGTTAGATAGTGGACGCAGTTGACTTAGTTTAGCTCGAAGCAGGGCAAGTCATGGATCGAGTTGATGTTCGGCTCAGAGTGATTCTGTATTTTGAGGTTGTCTACAAGATGTTTAGTTAGACTGGTATGGTATTCATATTCCTGAGTTATAATATTTGTTGTATTAGAATATCGTGGTTGTTGTATACCTTATATCAAGGTGATACTAACAACATAAGATTGTATAAGAGATTGTTGTACCAAGAGTTGTAAGTTAATAAAAGAAGTTATTATAATCGTTTTTGGATTTCTTGTTTCCAAGTCTATAACCTGAAAAGATTCTTGGTAGTTAGGGGTCGGATGTCATGTTTTAGATTTAATATTGGCAGTTGATTGTTTGGTTGTTAAGGTTTTCCGCGGTAGCGACCCATATCCCTGATTCCGGATTTGGGGGCGTTACAAAAATTATTAAACCATCAATAAATTAATGATTATTTTTTTAATTTCACGTGGGCTGTAATCGTCCAAATCAAATTTTAAGAATTCAAGATAGAGTACAAATTTTAAATCGAACGTGTAAAATCTTTTATATATATATATATATATCATTTTTTTAAGAACAATTTGATATGTAAATTAGTAACATATAAAATTAAAAAAAAAATAATAAAATTATAGATATTAAAAAAGGAACCGTGCGTTGCACGGGTTATAAGCTTGTTTTATTAATAAGTATAAGAGGGATTTTATCCAAAATTTTGATAATCGGTAATCTGGTCCTCCGTACGACAAATATCTTAAAATAAATAGATGAAACTTTGATAACCAGTAGTCTGGTCCTCCGTACAACAAAGATCTTAAAATCAATAGATGAAAATCGTTGGATCTAGCAGTAAAAAATATTTTATATTTTAATATGTTATAAACTAAAAAGTGTATTTATATTGAAATACGAAAATCTATATGTCAATTATTTAAATCATATATAATTAGGTTTTTTTACATTTAATACCATTATCAATGTAGGACTTCTACATTGAACAGGATTAATGTAAAAATTTGTAATTATATTTTCTCTTGAGATTTTGAGTATTTCCATTTGAATAATAATTATTAAATCATCACTAAATTAAAAATAATTTTATGAAGTTCGCGTGGATTGTAAAATCATCCAAATCTGATTTCTAGAACTCAAGATAGAGCCCAAACAGTAAATATGAATTTTTTTAATACTAATAAAAAAATAAATAAAATTCAATTCTAATGAAAGCTTTGTTAATTATATCCTTTTCAGATTGTAATTTTTTTTTAAATTCAATTCTAATACAACCCTTTTTACTTATATCCTTTTTAGATTATAATTTTTCTTTTTAAAATTCACTTCTAATGCAACATTTTCTAATTATATCCTTTTTTATTATAATTTTCTTTTTAATGTGATCTAATCCTGATCGTCTATTCTTAATCTAACGGATCGTATGATTTTGGTAGTACAATAACCAGACCAAAAGTTTGGATAAGATCCCTCTTATTCTTATTATATATAAGGATATAATAACATGTTATTATTATTTCAGTTTGTTGTAAAAAGAATATATTTTTATAAGGTAATATATTTTTATAAGGTAATAGATCTTAAAAAATCTTTCTTACAGACCTCTATAGGTTGGCCAAATATGGCCAACGAAAACAGATTATCTAAAATTTTTGGTAAGGGCAATTCCTCATTGGAGTGAATTATTTTTTACGTAATCTCTATAAATTTTATTTATGGTTTTATTTATTTGATTTTAACTAAGGGTCTTCTCCATTGGAGATGCTCTTATTGGTGTGAAAGAGTAGCTATCTTGAGAATCTCATGAACTGATGCTAATTCGGGAAGAAGATTTTAGGAATGTTATCATTACATGGTAAAATTATATACAATTACTAGGATTGCCCATTTTTGATATCCGAGGAAAGAAATAGAATGCTTTTAGACTTCAAGAATTTATGGGTAAAACGTTCCATACTTGAAGGACCAAAGGATCATTAAGCCTTATCTTTTTTAGTAATCAAGAAAAGTAAGAAAATAGGGGAGTCGTATTATTGGTTAACCTGAACAGTTTAACTCGGTTTTGTCACTGATAAAAAATATGATACATACGCTCATAAAACTGTTTTGAAAGTAAATTACACTTATTATATTTTTTTCTGAATGATAAGGAATTATTTGAGCTTAATAAAATATGATCTCACATGTAAAGTACAAGTACTAATATATGATTACATGACTTGTAGTTTAGAGCATTTCAAACAGATTGTTTAAACAAACTCTTAAATCAAAATAAAAAGTACGATAAAATGCAGTTTCAAAATTTTTTTAATGAATCTTAAAAGTCTTTATAGTCTCATCTCTCTACTCTATTTTAAAAGTTACTTGGGAATTTGCCCGTGCTATGCACACGGGTGGAATATATTAAATGTATTAAATTATTTATAAGTTTTTTAAACATAATTAATTTTTAGTGAAATTTGAAAATGTTTACAATGTTAACGATATTCGAGCTTATAAATTTTCAGAATGTAAAATTGAAAAAGACTTGGACAAACATGAACATTGTGACAAATTTACATTAAAACTTAAGCTTTCCAAAATCTAGGAAAATACAGGATCCCATGTCTACACCCCTGTGCTCAAATATGTTACCAAAAATATTAGTCGATGATAGAAATCCACATATTACAGACTATCCATAGCAATGATAGCAATGTTCACAGACATTACACTTGGAAACAACATTATTTTTACCTTCTTGCACGCAAAGCCCCAGCCCAAAACTTAAATCATAGTGTTTTATATTTTGGTTCTTGACATCATTAGTGACAGGGTGAGCTTCAACTACACATGCATGCATAATGGACAAACACTGAGAATCCCACTCATGAGTTATGATTAGTGAATGACTTTAAGAGAATATATATATAGGGCCAGACATCAATTGCACAAGGCTTGAGCAGCTGGAGTAAGAGTCGTGCCCGGATGTTTAGAGTTATAAGTTTTTCTTCTTGTACCTGTTCCTCCTAGATTCCCAAACATCATGTGACTATATTCATTAAAGCCAAAAAATATATTGCTCTATCTTTGATATTTTGACTATATGCTTCCAAGAAACTGCATATAAAATGAAGGCAATAGTTTGTGAAAGCGATTATGCTCGCATCTATAAGGACGTAAAATCTGGACTATTTCTTTCACTTTCCATAAAAAAAATCCGTTTTAACATTCTTTCATTAGAAAAAATATATCCTACTTGATGAAAATAGAAAAACTATATAAACCACTTTTAGCAAAATCATTGGAAAAAAATCTCCTTTATTGAAGCTAAATATTAGATCTATTATACTATACATCAATAGAATAACAAAGTTATTTCCAGCAACCATACAATTAAAATTAATTAACAAAATCAAATCTCAAGATTCTCACCCCTAGCACCTTAGAAGGAACACGATTACATCATTTGTTATCATCACTTCCAAAGGAAAAAAACAACCAACTTGAATACACAACTAAACAAAATAAGAAAAATTGTGGCTTGAAAAGCTTCAACCCAAGATGTCCTCCATTATCATATAACTTGGAAATAGACCAAGTAAAAGATTTGATGACCAGAACTTAATACATTTATATTTTTTAGAGGTGAGGGAATAATCAAATAGTGAATAAGTAAAATTGAAATAGGAAGTTACCCCTAGTTTGAAGATATTATAGCTTAAGTACCATTTTTTATGCTATTTTATGGTTGTTAGACAAAGTACCTAATAACATACATGGTTCTCTAACACCATTACTTATCATTGTTTCCCTGAGAAAGGCACCGCAAGTCCTCAACTGCGTGCTGAATATACAAAAATCATTAGTTGAAATCGTTAAACTCTAACATATTTTTTATGATCCTGTAAAAATCAGGTCTACCACAATAGATTGGACACTTATGTTCTGTGCAAATATAATAATGGATGCTTAACAATTAACCTGTTTTGCTTTTCTTCGTAGTGCATCTGTCCCTCCTTAAATAATCGTTCATATATACTTCATGACCACCTGGAAATTAGATGAGCAGAAGTTTTTAAACTTAAGATCAGCTCACTTGTACATATTAAAAACAGGTCACAAAAACTAAGCAAAAAAGAAAACACCTTACAACAACGAAAATAAATCTTAGGATTTAAATGGTTTCACACAAATACATAGACCTTTCAGTGTCTATCATAATGCAATTCTTATCAATCATTATGTTCTCGATTTTTAAAACTTCCCTTAGTAGACAAATTTTTGAAATTGAGCTTGTCAACAACATTAAGAGAAGTATAGAATAATGTATCAGCATTACACAAAATCCCAAAAATACAGCTGGAAATAAGCATAGATATATAGTCGAGTTATGTTTGAACTAAAATTCACCAAAAATTTATTAATTTTTTACATATATTTGAAACAACACGAAAATTTAACGCAACCCTCCAAATTGTCAAATTTATTAACCTAATATTATTTCTCATTTCTCATTTTATTAACATACAATGAAAATGCACAAACCACAGTTCTGATAGCTTTAGGACTACTTACTATTATGATAGCTTTAGGACTACTTATTGTTCTTCATTTGATTGCAGAACTTCATAATATCAATTTCGTAACCTGCAATATGAATATCAAAAGTGTAGATGAAAATAACTCGTCCGATTTTGTGAGACGATAACCTCAAATAAAGCAAAATTAGAGGGGCAAGTGGTCGAGTATGGATGCTTGTTGAACAAAAATAAGCTAACCTGCTTGATCCATGTGTTATTCCACGGTTAATCTAATTCGATGTATAGACTTTTTTTGATGTATACTATATTTCTTCTGCAATAATGAAAGAAAAAGATCGACTAAAAGACAATTTTAAAGTTGTGGAAATTTTAAAATGAATAAATAAAAACACTCTAAGCATCCTAGCATTAAACAACAATAAAAAATACTATATGATAAAAGTTTGGAAGAACTGACCAAAATATATTAAAAATATATATATATATAATATATTTAATTTAATTATAAGTTTGGAATATTATATCTATACTGTATGATATAATATAGATTAAAAAATATATAATATATTTAATTTAATTATTTAGAAAGACATGCTTAAATGAATATTATGTAATAAAATATTTGCTTTTATTTGATTATGTGATAGAATCGTTATTCACAGTGATGTGCTTAAGATTTTTTTTAATTTTTGTAATCTGTTTTGATCATAACACTCGAGCTCAGTAGTCCCAACCTTGCGAATATTAAAAGGAAGAATTAATTCTTTAAAGACATGGAAAAAATTGATGAATTTTATAATTGTGTTATAAAATATTCTATTATAACTAAAGACGAATTATGGCACGTAATCGCCGATTCAATTGTTTGATTAATTAACTAATCCTAATTACAAAGCGAATTAATTTAAAATGCAAACTAAATCTTAGGACATAGAAAAAATGAATATAGACATGGAAACTGCAATGTTACCCTTCTCTTGCGCATAGTGCTTACAGTCATAATTAGGAACTTTCAAGTGAGACCGACATAAGTTATGAACATATACAACTTGGACAAAGTTCATCTACAGCCTCTCATGCACAGCTTGATCATCTATTCCTTTTCCTTGTCTTCGATTTGTTAATTTTTTTTATAAAGGCAACAAACTAACTAAACAGCAAAAAGAGGAACACAGATGAATACAATAGACAAACACGTAGTTGGATAATGTGATTGAGATTAAGAGCATGATTAAAAGAAAAATTTTAAACCAAAGAAAAATTAGGTCAGGACACAAATAAAATAAAGTAAGGAACTAAACACCTTGATACGACTTGTGCGGTCAACTTCAAATCTTCTATATAGATACAATAATATAGCTTGTTACCAAAGGAAGTACAAAGATATAGAGTTGAGCTAATATTACCAAAAATAATGTGTAAGGTTACCAATAGGAGCATATGAAACACCAGAGTAATCCAAAGCAATTCAGAAAAGGTTAAAACTAAATTGGAAGCAATTTACTGAGACAAATAGACCTGATTCGTAGCCCAATTATCGATTTATCGAGAAAAATCTCGAAAGTGACACAAAAATGACCTAATCAATCCGAAATGACCCGTTATTTTTTCATTCATTTACTAAAATTTTCATTTTTGTTTACTCAAATATGAAAAAGATTTAAACTCAAAATATATGAAAGTAGTGAAAGAATTGGAGGGAATGACTAATTTATTAGTAAAAATAAATTAAAGGTCATAAAGGCCCTTAAAAGTAAGGAAAGAAGGGTGGTATATAAGTTTTTAAAGAGCCTCTCAGAGTCTTTTAGAACTCTAATTTTTACAACACTCTTTTTTCACTTCAGGACATATATAAAGAGTCTCTTTAAAACTAAGTTGAGGAGCACACTAATATTAGGCGCACTTTATCATAAATCATTCTCATATAAGATATTTTAGCAAATTGTTATACATCACGTTTACAAAAGCTACGTTATGCAAACTTGAAATTGGGAACCCTGCTACACATTTTTCTTAAAACTCCATTATAGCAACTTAGTTAGAAGACTACGACAACACCTAATATTTTTAGGATAATACATATATAGATGTAAGATGAAGCAACCGAAGATGCCTCTCAGTTCATAATGACCAAGTAATTATCTTCGAATTAAAATCCTTGCAGGTTTCAACCAAATGAGATGATGGTATGTTTTCTATTCATATCCCATTAAGTTTCAGAACCTGCAACGTTGCCAAAGAATACTATGCCTTGGCCAATAACTTCAGACCCATATTATTTTCGTATTCCTTATTATATTAGTGACTCTAAAAGTGGTCTATGCACCGAACCAACAACTAATAAATACGAAGGCTGACCTTCGTCAATATGATATTGAATCAAATCACGCATGGAGTTAAAGTTACTTACTTTTTCATTTGAGATCTTACATTGATAATAGCAAGCCACCAAATCACCTGAAAATTTCTGACTAAGCAGGTAGCGGAATGCAATGAGTTCAACAGATCTAAAAGGCATTATTCCTTCAGAACCAATATAAGTACCATCAAAACTCACAAACAAATCAAAATTCAGAATGTCAACACTTCTTTATCTTTGGAACCGACAATAACAAAACTTAAAGTACTTGGTTGGCACATTTATATATATAAATGAGAATTTGAGTCAATTTGGGAGATTGAATTTCTGTCCAGTTAAATACAAAATCTAATTATATTTATACCATTAACTTTGTTTAAACCAAATATGTCTTTATAGTATGTTTCTAAATTGATATAAGTACAAACTTTCGAAATAAAGATATATACTCATAACTAACATAACATAACAAAGGGAACAAAATTAATAAAAAAAACACAAAATATAAAACAATCACCTGAACAACTTCACGGGAGAATGATAATAATTTTCAAAGCTAAGAGTGAGCAGCATTAACAAAAATATGATTAAAATAAAGTAAAATAAAGATAAGTAAAACAGGCCAAACCTTGCACTTCACTTCATTCTTTGGAGCATTGTATCAAACGGTTGGTACAATACATAAATGAATATAAGAATCATAACTATTATTCATAGTAAAGTCAAATTTTACACATATTCACAACTAAATGCTCAAAATCCGTATAAACTTAGAGAAGTTACCTCGAAATGTGTTTGTAGCGTTGAAACATATGCAAAAAAATGGGACAGGATAAATAATGCTTTAATATCGAAAACTAAATGATTAAATGGAACCAAATGCTCTGCTTCAAATTGTTAAACTTACCAAATGCTCCTCGCTGCCATATACACTTGTATCAAGATCAATTGGTCTGTCTTGACCATTTTGCATTTTTAATGAAAAAAGTTTATTCTTTCGCATCTACGGCTACATAACCATTCTTGGCTGACCAAAATACAAAAAAAAAACATAAAAGACAAAATTTAGTATGTAAAACATAAGTTATAAGGCATAACAAAGTTATTTATCATTATGAAAGTTAACATATAGCATACCATCCAGAAATGGTAAAAGATCTGCCTCGTTGATAAGAAATAGTGTTATATTAATATCATGCTCATAAATCTCTTTCGCATTTACCTGCATTCACCAAATTTAAGCTTATACTACACCATCACTAATAAAAAATAATAATGTACGTATACTCTTATTACATGCACTAATTCATGTTACACATTATGTGCTAGAAGACTGGAAGAGAGGAGGAATTCGGTTTAAACTTATGTAAATTCAAACAGAACACGAACCAAATATATGTAAAAATTTACCAAAAATAAAGTTGTTAGAAATTAAAACTGAATCCTGGAACTTACTATTAACAAATATATAAGATAACCTATAAATTATTTTGGTTTCCCTAAAAAATAATAATACAATACACCTAGCAAAACAAAAAAGCTAGTAAATGTACTAATATAGCATAGGTCAAGTACCTAAAATGTGTTCTTTACCATACGTCAAACTATTCTGATGAAGAAAAGATATCAATTTGTTAAGTTAAAAAAAAAGATATCAATTTGTTCATAATGCTAGCAGATGTAATATGTACCTAACTAAAATATCAACAAAAAAGAGAACATCAAATTAGAGGAACACAACTTTGTGAAACCAAACCATTATTCAAGTAACGACATGTAACTGAAATATAGTAGTACAACCAAATATTATAGTTAAACATGAAAACTAAAAGAACTAATTATTGAATGAAATTTACAAAAGGAACGGGTTAATCAGCAAAATCCGCAAATTAGTATAGGTAAAACCAAAATTTAAAATTAATTACTGCAGACGTGTCTAGGAATATAAATTCCTATAATTATATTGGTTGCTCTGAAAGTTGAAATAATTTTTTTAGATATTTCAAAAACCTAATCAAGAAGTATAAAAGAGTAAAATATGAGTGGTATTATGCATATATATAATTGTAGAAAATAAGATAGCGTCAATATAATTGTGAAGCAAATCAAAGTCTGCATTTGTCATTTAGAGATGATCAGACCAGCTCGATAATCACAACTAATGATACCTCTGCATTTTTTTATTAATTAGTCATCTATAATCTATTTTAATCATTATATGATGTTATGCGAATGATTACTCGTAAAAAATTTCCAAAAGGTACAAATTATTAGAGAACATTAAGGCAATTACCTCGGGTGATTTTTCCAGAATTACAATATTACACAATAATACCTGCATATGATGAATTTGTCTATACATTATAACAAACACTTGCTGCCCACTTCAATTAACAATACTAAACATAAATTATGAGTCCATAAATAGAGAAAAGTAGCAAAAGCATAACTGTATAATTCAAAATATACATACAAATACCATAGAGTAGCATCGCTGAAAAGTAATTAAATAAAAATGTGAAATACACATAATCCAAAATTAATCAAATCACACCGTTCAATATAAACTGCATCAACCAAATTTAGATGTAACACTAACCTCCAAAGATGACAAAAATCGAAGAGATGATATGTATCATACGTCTAATAAGCATATATTATGATTGTGATTAATTTTTTTGAAATCAAAACAATTGAAAGGATAATGGGCGTAGGTTATGGAATGAAGAATAGTTTTTGATACTACAATTATGGGAAGTTTGGAAGAGAGGAAATCAGGTTAAACCCGTGTAAAAGTGGGTTACCCAATTGAATAAAATGACGAATATAGACATAAGCAAGAGTAATTGGATAGAAAAAGATTGAGGGTAGTTTAAGTAATTTCGTTAATCCTGCACTAGCAGGAATTAAGAATATATTGATATTGATATTGATATTGATTACAAGGCTTGCATATGTTTGAATTTGAACCTTTGTTCTAATGCAATTCGAAATATGAATAGAATATTAATTATGAAAAGACAAAATGTGACAATCCATAACGACTTGAGATATAAGTTTTATTTTCAAAAAATATATTTTATCTTTATAGAAACTCTAATTTTTATATACATTTTTCTTCCTATTAATCAAAATTTTAAAGCCATTATTTTATGTCTAAATACGATACAAAAAGGTTTTTGGAGGTGCAAATGGAATACCAAAGAGTGATGTGATTATGTATTTATGTTTATGATATGGTTGGTTTTATTATTTTTAGATTTTTTGTTTTTGTTTTGTACATGTTATTTTATTTTTCTATAATTTAATTTGTAATTTTTTTTTCGGTCTAAGGTCAAGATATGTATTACATCATTCAAAGTATTTAATATTTTATAGCAAAGTAGTAACACTTAATGTTTACTTTATTTCCTGTTACAAAAGTACAAGACTCCTATAAAAGATATTGTGGGATAGGGTTTTAGGATAATATCGTGAAAATTATAAGGAAGCAAATTTTGCAAGGATAAATTTTATAGTAAAATGGATACTATGGATTTCATAGTACTAACTTAAAACCCGTGCGATGCATGGATTTTCTTCAATATTATATTAATTTGTTTTCAGTTTAAATTGAAACTTTTAAAACACGAATTTTGTAGGCTTAAAATTTAAATTGATATTATTTGATAATAATTATGCATACGTTGTACGCGATATTTTTAGAAAAATATGGATTTTAGGGTGAAAATATAATAAATATCATACGTTTTAGCTAAAAAGGTAATTTGTTATAATTATGCATATATTCCCAGCGATTTTTTTAGAAAAAAAAATTTTAGTTTGAAAATAGAGGAAATATGATACCTTTTAACTGAAAAAGGTAATTGGTTAATTATTAGTTATCATAATATTATTATTTTATTTTATTTAAATAAATCTATTCGTGATATTATTGAAAGGAATAGGATTTAGTTAGAAAAATAGAAAAGGTAACGTGTTTTAGCTGAAAACGATTTATTATAATATAATTATTTTATTTTATTAAATTGAATTGTCCGTAATATTTTTCGGAAAGGAGAAATTTAGCTATATAAAATATAAAAGATAATGTATTTTACCTGAAAAAGGAAATTGATTAGTTATTGAAAAATAGAAATGACAACATATTTTACCTGAAAAAGGAAATTAATTAGATACTAGTAATTATAAAAATTTTATTTTATTTTATTAAATCGAATGATGGACTAAAAAAGAAGTTACAACAAATAGGGATGAAGTAAATATATAAAATATAATGTGTTTTACCCAAAAAAAGAAATTGATTAATTACCAAAAAATAAAAATGGTAACATCTTGCAAATAAAAAAGGAAATTGATTAGTTATTGATAACTATAAAAATTAAGTAAGGATAATTAAGTAATAACTATCAATAATTAAATAAGGGTAATTAGGTAAAAACAATAGGTAAAATATCGTCCAATCAAATTTTTAATGTTTCGGCTATTATAATATAGTATAGATAGTATAGATGGGGATAAATTTGACAAGGAAATAGCATTTACAACTCTTTTTTAAAAAGTTAATAGATTCAGCTGACTAATTTATATAGTATTGAAATTATTTATTTTTTTTTGATTTTTTCTACATTATAAAAATGATTAATATATTTAAAAGAATTTATAAAAATATTATAACTAGGGATGACAATCGGGTCGGATCGGATCGGGTTTGGCAAAATCCAAATCCAAACCCGATTTTTTGCATCAAACCCGAACCCGACCCGAACCCGAAAAATACCCGAAAACTGAAACCCGAAGCCGATCCAATGGATTTTGGGTATATCCGAAATTCAAAAAAATTTGGATTTGGATAATACCCGAAAATTTAAATCCAATTTTATATAACACACACTTTAATATTTTATACATTATAAAAAATATTATTTATGTTATATAAAAAAATTATATTCTGTGTAATAATTTTAATATTTTAATATTTAATTTTGTTATAAAATTTTACTTATAATCAATTTTTAAATGAATTTAAGTAGTTAAAATAACCAATAGAATTGATATGAAAACATCTTAAAGACTTAGAGTCTAAACTTGTTTTAATGTTTCGGTTTTAATAACACAAGGTTATTTGTTATACGATGCACCAATAACTTTTATATAAAATGTATTATATTGTGACATATATAAAAGTATAAATTATATATATATATATATATATATATATATTCGGTGTTTTTTTCGAATTTCGGGTTCGGATCGATTTTCGGTTTTCAGATCAGGTTTTGGATCGGTATACATAATATCCAAATCCAAAAAATTTCGGATTTAAAAATCATATTCAGTAAATCCAAAATTTCGGGTTTCGAATCGGGTATTCGTCCGATCGGATTATTTTGCCATCCCTAATTATAACGTCGTCGCGAAACGCGGCTTAGTAACTGGTTTAAATAGTATATCATGATTGATTTCAAATTTAAATACAAATTTTTTAGTGAATATTTTTTTATTTAAAAAATATGTAATATATGTATATGTTAAATTAAAATCCTTACTATATGTAAATTAGAATTGTTAATTAATCATGATTAGTAACGTAAGATTAGAATGTTAAATAAGGAAAATTGTTAATATAATTTAATTGGGCTAACTTTAGAATTGTGCTCTGATTAAGTTTAAAATAATTCATTATCTACGTATTAACTTTTATATCGTGATAGCATGAGGTATTATAATAAATCGATTACAAATTTTGATTGAAAAAATAAAATAAAAGTTTAAACTTAAGAATGACTAGTCCATGTTGCTTGCCTTGTATAGTTTGTTTGTATTCAGTGTGAATATCAGCATTCAGCAATGTATGAATTATGAACGCATTGATTTTAGGCAGGTACCCATCTTGGAGTCTGAACGCATTCATTTTTCCTTCCCCTGTTCTTCTTGAGTAGCAAATCGTATTCGTTGTACAGTGTATCTTACTAGTCTAAAATATTTATTGAAGAGTATTTATTATTATAATTCATTTAAAAATAATATATAAAGTTATTATTTTAAATATTAATTATTTTTTGCGCTTAAATTTATCCAAGGTAAATATTTTATTTTTCAGCAAGATACTTAAATAATTAAATTTTAAATAGATTAAATTTTTCCAAACATGCATGTATGTGTACCTGTTTTTTAGATTATATTATTTTTAGATTTTGTGTTTTTGTTTTGCACATGTTATTTTATTTTTCTATAATTTAATTTATAGCAAAATTTGTTTTTCGATTTAAGATCAAGACATCTATTAAATCATTCAAAGTATATAATATTTTTTTAGCAAAGTAGTAACACTTAATGTTTACTTTATTTTCTGTTACAAAGGTATAAGACTTTTATAAAAGATATCGTGGGATAGGCTTTTAGGATAATATCATGAAAATTACAAGGAAGTAAATTTTACAAGGATAAATTTTATAGTAATTTGGATAATGTGGATTTCATAGTATGGGGATAAATATTACAAGGAAATTGCGTTTACAACTTTTTTTATAAAAAGTTGATAGATTCAACTGACTAATTTATATAGTTTTGAAATTATTAATTTTTATTTTTTCTACATTATAAAAATGATTCATATGTTTTAAAAGAATTTATAAAAATATTATAACGCCTTTTGCGGCTTTGTAACTAGTTTAAATAGTATATCATGACTGATTTCAAATTTAAATAATTATTTTTTAGTAATTTTTTTTTTTGACGTAAAGCGAAGAATTCATTAAAAATTGAAACCCAGCCGGGACAAACCCCCGAACTGTCAACTACAACCTGATTGTGAAACAAAAAACGAGCTATACAAATAGTCGTTTTGTTTTCAGATCGCTTAACACATAGAATATCCAAAATTTTTAAACTAAAAAGTATTACAATGAAATCTCGAGTAATCCAATCTACATCAATCGTGAAACTAATAAAATCGTAATTGACCTTTACATAAGCACTATTTGTAGCCCAATGTTCAAAACTATCAGTTATATCAACTGATATTGGAGCAACAAATGCCCCCAAAATATGTATATTTTTTTGTTGTGAAAGGTGAGCTCTAGCGATATCCACCACCGTCCCAGATTCGATGCGAGCCTTACAGATCTCAAAAAATGCCATATAAATCTTTCTTAGAAAAACTACCGAAACCCGTAACAAGGCACACAAAAACATCAAAACATAACACACTAACATCCTAAAAAGATGAGCATGACTAACCACCTTGATAACTAGGTACTCAACAAGATCTCACTCAAAAAGAAATAGATCTCGATTTTATTGAAAAACTGGTAAATAAAAGATAGGATAGGAGCGCGAAAGGGGCTTAATTGGTGAAGGGGGATGAAGGTCTGGAAAATGAATAAGTGGGAGCTGGACTCCTAGTTATAGAAATCGACTCTCAAAACAGTGTTTTACTTTATTAGACGCAAGAAATGAAATTGGAAACCTCAAAAAAACATAAAAAGACTCCATATAATTTTTTAGTAAATATTTTTTGATTTAAAAAATATGTATATATATGTAGGTCATTGCTCCACGAATAACATCCTAATATAAAGAACATCATAAAATTTTACATAAAATCGCATTTAGATTCTAATTTTCACATCCGAAATGATGTTTTATGAATAAATATAAATTCTAACAAAAAATTATGATCAAATATAACATGATTACACATAATTTTATTGTTAAAAATATATCTATAAGATTCTATAGTGGATTCTATGTAACATTTGATTTTGAAATTAGATGAGATTCTACGTTAGATTCAATATGTTAAGTTTTATTGTTGTTAAAATTTGTGATTCTTATCATAACAAATCAATTTTTATGAAAAATAAAGTTGTATGATGATGTTCTTTATATAAGTTGTCATTTCTAGAGTGCAACTATATATATATGTATATGTTTAAGTAAAATAAATAAGAGAAAAAGGAACTTGAGATACATCTCAGGTAACTTTCCTGAGATACTATCCTATTTTTAAACATTTTTAAACAAAACGACGTAGTTTTGGTTATGCAGGAGTAGTCCCAGCAGGGACACCAAGATTTTTTAATTAATTTACTCAATATCTCATGGAAGTTACCCGAGATGTATCTCAGGTTCCCCATTCTCAATAAATAAATTCTTAACTTTAACTTGTTGTTATCGGGATTCGAACCTTGAATATTCATTACATTAACACATATATGGAATATTCCTTAGTGTTAGATCTAACGGTCCTCATCGATTTACTAAAAATTTAACGGTCACTATTATTTTAATAATTCAACTATTAAACAAAACTACCAATAATTATATCCATGTTTGCTTATCATAGATTAGTATAGATATCCTGATAAACTGAGGTATTGTAATAAAGGATGATGGAGTACAATTTTTGATTGAAAAAATAAAATAAAAATTCAAACTTAAGAATGACAAGTCCATGCTTCTTGCCTTGCATAGTTTGTATTCAGTGTGATATCAGCGGTGTCTGAAATATGAACGCATTGATTTTAGGCAGGTACCCATCTTGGAGTCTGAACGCATTCATTCCTCCTTTTTTTTTTTTTTTTTTTTACATGGGAACCTGCAACCACTACCCTTCGAATGCGTTCTGGATAAATTCATAGGCTCACGCAATAGCTAACCACATGATCCAAGACAAACCTCATTCATTCCTCCTTCCCTATTCTTCTTGAATAGCAAATCGTATTCGTTGTACAATGTATTTTACTAGTCTAAAATATTTATTGAAGAATATTTATTATTATAATTCATTTCAAAATAATATATAAAGTTATTTTTTTAATATTAATTATTTGTGCTTAAATTTATCCAAGGTAAATATTTCTTTTTTCAGCAAGATACTTAAATAATTAACTTTTAAATGGATTAAATTTTTCCAAACATGCATGTATGTGTACCTGTTTTTTATTTTGTTGCTGTATGTCTGTCTGTCTTTCTGTTTATCTATAATTAGACTTGACAATTTCATATATTTTCGTGTTTTGTGTACCTGAACGTTAAAATCAAACACGATCTATATAGGATTTGTGTATTTTCGTGTTCGTGTACCATAGTGTCGTGTACCTTTCGTGTTGTATTTTTGTGTAATTTTAAATAAAAACATAAATTAAAATAAATAATAAATATTTAAATACTAATATTTTCGATGAAATTATTACAAACATGTACTGAATATATATATATATATATATATATATATATATATATATATATATATACATCATATTTACAAATAACATTATAAAGTAATGTATAATATTCTAAATAATTATTAATTTATATATTATAAATATTAATATATTTTATAGAAATATTAATATTTACATGTATATTTATTTATTTCGTGTATTTCGGTATCGTGTCGTGTACATAAAAGATAAATAAAAAATTAACACTGAATTTTGATCCAATACTTTCGTGCCGTGTACTCAAAATACAAATATAAATACTAAATTTTGTATGATTTTTGAGTTGTGTGAGAAATTGGTAGGTCAATTGGTAATAGATGGGGATGGAGTTTCTAAAGCACACAATAGAGAAGTTATCTATTAGTGTACCTAAAATTTTGTATTTTATTATTAATTTTGATAATAAAACCGTACGGATAAAAAGTTTATGTCGAAATAACATTGTATACAAATTTTTATTATATTTAAAATAGTGGAGCATCACTTTTATAATAATATTATTGTCTATATATATTCAACGACACAGATTTATCATAATCTTATTGCTATAAATTTATAGTTCCAAATAATTAAATTACACGAAAATTTGTACATTCACGTATTTTTGTATGAATTTAACATCCGTACGATTGGATTGTTCAAATAATAATTAATTTATCATATTTTAAATCGCACTGATAGAAAAATTTTCAATTGTATGCTTTAGATACTAAAAAACTTAGCTTACTCAGTTATAATACCACTCAAAGTAATGTCTGAGGAGGGTAGCTAAAAAACTTAGCTTACTCAGTTATAATACCACTCAAAGTGGTGTCTGAGGAGGGTAGCTGTACGCAGACCATGCCCCTATATAATAGGGAGGCTGTTTCCGAAGGACCCCCGACCATTACAAATACAGAAATACAAATACAGAAAGGAAACCTAATACAAACTAAGAAACTCACGCACACGCAGGAGTCGAACCTCTGACCTCCTTCAAAGGAGGCTAGTGGCTCAACCACTGCACCAACATGTTGTTGGCTTTAGATACTCTTTTCAATTGTATGTTTTAGATACTCTTTTCCCTTATTTAATAATACGTGCATAAAAATAAGTAAATAAAAGGACATCACGCGGCACCTGGTGTAAAATCCTAGAATGGGCCCCACCCGGCCGTACATACTCAGTATTTAAGTGTGTATGTATTGTATGTAAAGGGTAACAGAGGCTATACAGACAGGCAGGTCACGTGTATAATGTCCAAACATCGTCTCTTCACTTTCTTTCTTTATAAACCCCCAACTTCCCACAAAATCCCTTAAAAACACAAAACTATACTTACAATTATACATACAACTTCCATTTTTATATTCCTTTACTTTGCTTGTACTATTCAAATTATATCCTTTCTTATTCTCTCGTTCTTTTTATACAAAATCGTCAACATTATAAATACATAATCGTATTCATACTCGACAACACCTGCTCATGTTATTTGTGGGTGTCAACCCAAGGTTACGACTCTAATTTCGAGGTTTGTTTCTTCCATTGATACTTTGTTTCGCATAGTATATGATTTTTATTTCTACATGTCTGTCTACCCTTGTGCTTTATTACATTATTTTACCAATATTTTGATTTTGTCATTGATTTCATTAAATAAATCGTTAAGTACCAAGTAAGCAGAGTGATTTCCAGATGGGTTTGGTAAATATTGTGATTATATTATATTAATAATATTCTACTAGTATATGAGTTTGGTTTAGAAGCTAGTGGGCTGAATGGGTCTTTTGTGACAAGGTCTGTGAAAAGGATGTAAATATTTTTGTTGTTATAGCTGTAAATTTCAGTGTTTACACACGTTGTTTTGGCACATTTTTTGAATGTTTCCCACACGTTATCAAGCGCCCCCGCTTCTTTTCTTTCCTTTTTGTTGTATATATATAACATAACTGTATGTAATTTTGTGATGGTCCAGTTTTTTAAGCAGCAGCAGCTATATTACAGGGATATCTTCATAATAATTTTCGGGTTTTGGGTTTTTTTTTTTTTTTTTAACTCAGGTTATTCCAGCATCTCTGAGATATAGGTACTTTGTTTTAAGGTCCTATTAGTGCTTTGTTCTGAATTTGTGACTCCAGGGTTGGTGGTTTATGAAGTGTATTTGAGTTACTTATATGTACTAGTGTTTATTTTTGCAAATTGGTTAATAATTGATTTTGATGGTTTTGCGAAAACAGAAAGAAATAATGTTGGAAGTTATGGAATGAAGATGATTTTGATATCGTATATGGAATTTATATTCGTTATCTTGTATTTTCTTGATTGTTGCATTTATGATTTGATATCGTAATTTATTGCTGGTTGGATAAAGTACTGGAATGGAGATGTTTGTTAGCTATATCTACTTTTTTTCTTTTTTGGTGTATTGCTGATAGTCTTGTAATTTTATTTCAGAATCAGGTGATATATAAAAGCTCCTAGTAGTTGTTGACAAGTATGGCTTTGCGATCACCCAGAGCCTCCCAAGCACAGCAGGACAAGGGGGAAGCTAGTTCTGTGGTGACCTATATGAGAAGGACCTCGTCTGGTAAAAATGTCAATTATTCGAGAGAGGATTTAGATAGCGAGATTAGTAGTAGTGAATCGTTGAACTACACTGTGCAAATACCTCCTACACCTGACAATCAACCGATGGATCCTTCAATCACACAAAGGGTTGAGGAGCAGTATGTGACGAGTTCTATATTTACAGGGGGGTTTAACAGTGTTACTCGTGCACATTTGATGGACAAAGTGATTGAATCAGAAACAAGCCATCCGCAGATGACTGGAACAAAAGGGTCCATATGTGCTATCGAGGGTTGTGATGGCAAGGTTATGAGCGATGAGCGGGGTGAAGATATTCTTCCCTGTGAATGTGATTTTAAAATTTGTAGAGATTGTTACGTTGATGCTGTGAAAACTGGCGACAATGTGTGTCCTGGATGTAAAGAACTTTATAAGTCAACAGACTTGCACGAAGATATAGTGGAGAGTGGACGATCAATGTTACACCTTCCATTTAATGTCGAAACGAAGCTGGAGAGGAGATTATCATCGAAGTTAAAAAGAGGGTTGTCACTGGTTAGATCAACTAGTAACTCTGCACTCGTAAGAAGCCAAACGGTGGATTTTGATCATACTAAGTGGTTGTTCGAGACAGGTGGAACTTATGGATATGGGAATGCTATGTGGTCGAAAGACGGAGGACTAAACAATGAAAAATGTGACGAGGCTAGTGAGCCCAAGGAGTTTCTCAGCAAGCCATGGCGGCCCCTTACTCGCAAATTGAAAATACCTGCTGCAGTGATAAGTCCATACAGGTACAGTATGATCATTTTAGACAAGTGTTGGTTTCAATATTTTATGAAGATTCTCCTGTTATGCCACAAAACAATACTCCCTCCGTCCCTCGTAATTCTTTACGTTGGGTTTTTTCACGGAGACCAAGAATTATGATTAAAATAAGTGAAGTAGTGGGTATAATAGTGATTTTATTGGTAAAATAAGTGAAGTAGTGGGTGTAATAGTGATTTTGTTGTTAAAATAATTGAAGTAGTGGGTGTAATAGTGTAAAGTGTTGAAAAAGTGGAGTGAAGTAGTATATGTAATAATGTATTTTATTGTTAAAAGTTACTATTTATGGTATGTAAAGAAATGAGAGGGACGTCCCAAAATAGAAACTGTAAAGAAATGAGAGGGACGGAGGGAGTAGTTGCTTGCAGCTCTTCCGTAACAGTTTGCCATCTTTTATATTCTAAATTGGTGAAACTTGTAAATGTATATTTTTACGTACATAGGTTGCAGGTTTGTATCAAAAAAAATCTACCTCACTTGTCAGCAAGTCCAGTTATGCTCGATTTCAAAATTGCTTTGATCCCTACTTTTTGTCGGGCCTAATAATATTCTACTTACCAGCTGAATTGTACACTACAGGACTAGCAGTTTTTGACAGTTGTTAAAGTTATTTAAGTTACTTCTATCAATGTCTGTTCCATCGTTGTTAATGTACCCTTCTGCCTTTCCTCCGTTGCTTTATGTGTTTTTTTTATTCATATCATTAGCTTGATTTGTTGTGTGACTTTGTTCCTTGAGTAAGTTTTTGGGTTAAAAAAATCATACTGAGACTTTTCTCCATGCCAATGTGTGCCCAGGCTACTAATTTTTGTGAGGATGGTTGTCCTGGCTTTGTTTCTCCAGTGGAGGATCTCTAATCCAAATGATGATGCAAGATGGCTCTGGCTTATGTCAGTTATATGTGAACTTTGGTTTGCTTTTTCTTGGTTACTTGACCAACTTCCAAAGCTATGCCCTGTTAATCGTTCTACTGACCTTAATGTATTAAAAGAAAAGTTTGAATCACCAAGTCCAGCAAACCCTACTGGAAAATCGGACCTCCCTGGTGTAGACATCTTTGTTTCTACTGCTGATCCAGAGAAAGAGCCACCACTGGTTACCGCCAATACCATTCTTTCTATTCTGGCTGCTGACTATCCTGTTGATAAGCTTTCATGTTATGTTTCTGATGATGGAGGCTCCCTTCTAACCTTTGAAGCCTTGGCAGAAGCTGCAAGTTTTGCTGATTTGTGGGTCCCCTTCTGCCGGAAACATGACATTGAGCCAAGAAATCCAGAATCTTATTTCAGTTTGAAGAGAGATCCTTTAAAAAATAAGGTGCGTCAAGACTTTGTCAGGGATCGTAGGCGAGTAAAACGTGAGTATGATGAGTTCAAAGTTCGAATTAATGGTCTTCCTGATGTGATTCGGAGGCGCTCTGATGCTTACAATGCTCGGGAGGAAATGAAAGCTGTGAAACTTCAGAAAGAACGAGTCGGCGAGGAGATGCCGGAAACTCTAAAGATCCCTAAAGCTACTTGGATGGCGGATGCCACACATTGGCCTGGTACTTGGATGACATCAAATCCAGATCACTCGAAGGGTGATCATGCAGGAATCATACAGGTGATTTGTAACATTCTCTTGTTTTTGTACAATTTTTTTTTTTTTACATTTAATTAGTCTGAAATGAATGCCGTCAAAGTTTACTTTTCCACATATGCCGGACTAATTTTATTTGCAGAAGAGTTATAATGAAAACTAGATGCACATTTTAATCTTCTCTTTCAGCAAAATAATTTAAATATTGTTCTGGTTTTGTAATTGGCAGGTGATGCTAAAACCATAATTTAAATATTGTTCTGGTTTTGTAATTGGCAGGTGATGCTAAAACCTCCTAGTGACGAATCCTTACATGGAACTGATAATGATGCAAATCCTATTAACTTTACTGAAGTTGACATACGGCTTCCACTTCTGGTTTATGTTTCACGTGAAAAACGCCCTGGCTATGACCACAATAAGAAGGCAGGGGCCATGAATGCTCTAGTTCGAGCCTCAGCCGTCATGTCGAATGGACCGTTCATTCTAAACCTGGACTGTGACCATTACATTTACAACTCCCAAGCAATAAGGGAAGGCATGTGTTTTATGATGGACCGAGGTGGTGATCGCTTATGCTATGTTCAGTTCCCTCAGAGGTTTGAAGGAATTGACCCATCTGATCGATATGCAAATCATAATACAGTCTTCTTTGATGTCAACATGCGTGCCCTAGATGGTCTCCAGGGTCCAGTTTATGTTGGTACTGGATGCTTATTTCGAAGAATTGCACTATATGGTTTTGACCCACCAAGATCAAAAGAATACAACTCTGGTTTCTGGAGTTGTTTTTCCAGTCGCAAAAAGAAAAGGAGTGCATCTGTTGCTTCTGCTCCTGAAATAAACGGATCACTTAGAATGGGCGACTTGGACGACGAGGAAGAAATGGCCCTTCCTCTTTTCCCAAAGAAGTTTGGAAACTCAAGTTTTTTACTGGAATCTATCCCAGTGGCAGAATTCCAAGGTCGACCTCTTGCTGATCACCCTTCAGTAAAGCATGGACGGCCTCCTGGTGCACTTACAGGTCCCCGGGAACTTCTGGATGCTTCTACTGTTGCTGAGGCAATCAGTGTAATCTCATGTTGGTTCGAAGATAAAACTGAATGGGGTGGTCGAGTTGGGTGGATTTATGGTTCTGTAACTGAAGATGTGGTGACAGGATACAGGATGCATAACAGGGGTTGGAGATCTATATATTGTGTGACAAAGAGGGATGCATTTCGAGGAACTGCACCTATAAATCTAACTGATAGACTCCACCAGGTTCTCCGGTGGGCTACAGGTTCTGTTGAGATTTTCTTTTCTCGTAATAATGCATTTTTTGCCAGCTCAAAGATGAAACTTTTGCAAAGAATAGCCTACCTCAACGTTGGGATTTACCCTTTCACCTCATTTTTCCTCATCGTCTATTGTTTCCTCCCAGCACTTTCCCTCTTATCTGGACAATTTATTGTCCAGAGTCTCAACATCGCCTTCCTCATATATCTTCTGGTTATTAGTTTGACTCTTTGTATGCTTGCTATTCTTGAGATCAAGTGGTCAGGGATTGACCTTGAAGAATGGTGGCGAAATGAACAATTCTGGTTAATTGGAGGCACGAGTGCCCATCTTGCTGCTGTTCTCCAGGGCCTACTAAAAGTCATAGCAGGGATTGAAATATCATTCACCTTAACATCAAAATCATCAGGTGACGAGAATGATGAAGATTTTGCTGATCTCTATATAATCAAATGGTCATCGCTGATGATTCCACCGATTACAATCATCTTCATCAACATGATAGCTATAGCAGTTGGTGTCGGCAGAACAATCTACAGCACCATCCCACAATGGAGCCGTTTGTTAGGAGGGGTGTTCTTCAGTTTTTGGGTTTTGGCTCATCTCTACCCCTTTGCAAAAGGGCTCATGGGAAGGCGCGGAAGGACTCCAACAATTGCCTTTGTTTGGTCAGGGCTTATTGCAATCACAATCTCACTCCTTTGGATAGCAATCGATCCTCCATCAGGTAGTACTGAAATTGGAGGTTCCTTTCAGTTCCCATAAGCTGAGGTTGCAGTTCATTTCTGGATTCAATTTATATGTTATGCACAGAAGGGTTACTAGTTACATTGTACAAAATACATAATACGTTGTATATAATGTCCTCCATGCATACCGTTAGTTCAAATTGGTACCCTTTCCGTGGAGTTCTGTATGTGGCCAAATTCTTGGAAAATTTTGTTTTCAGTTACTTCTACAAAATGCAACAGGTTAACTTTTGCTCAAATTATTTGCTATTTACTACAATTCGTATTTTTAAACGTGTCAACTTTAAAACCAGCATTGAAGAGAGTGAGGTGGCAGTTTAAAAAAAAAAAAAAGGTACCGAGCCTTTGTTGCATCCTGAAAATTCCATCTCTTGCAAATACGGCGCCTCCTGAACAAAAAGCAGGACCTCAGCCCTCGTTTTGCAACCAATCTACACATCTCCGGAGTCGCTGAGTGTATATATATTTTTTTTAGGGAAAATGAATTTTATTGCCACTCAACTATTGGGTTCTTTAGAAACTTACCACTAAACTAAAAAGTTTGTTAAAATTAATTGTTAACTAATTTTGTGATTAATAATTAAGCATTCCGTTAAAAATACTTAACGCCTGTTAAGTAGGGTGCCACCTGTCAAACTCAATCTAACTGGCATTCTTACGTGTCAAATGCTACATAAATAAACTAAAATTATTTAAAATAATATATTCATTTTTAATGATATTCGTGTCAAAATTAGTTGTTGAGTTATAGTTCAAGTGTTTACCAGAAGCAAAACATAAAGATAAAGTGCATACTCTTGTCTATTTACCTTGAGAAAAGAAGATGATGATGACGTCACTGACTCCCATTTCTCAACCATTTTGTGCACAAGTAATCTTCTGTTTTTATTGTTAATCTCCTCTCTCTCTCTCTCTCTCTCTCTCTCTCTCTCTCTCTCTCTCTCTCTCTCTCTCTCTCTCTCTCTCTCTTCATTTATTTTATAATCTTGGTTCAATTTTATGTTACATGATACAACGGAAATCTAAAGGTGTTATACATGGAAGAAGAAGAAGAAGCGTAGTTAGTGTTAAAGCTTCTTCCTGCAATTTTTCAGATGAACCCATTTTAAAAGAAACTTTTAAGGTAATCCCTTGTGTCTTGTTGATTTATTAGTTTTTTTTAATTGGTTATTACAATTAGTTTGGAAATTATTTAAAGATACATTTACGCCTGTTGCTTTCTTGGGAGGGATGTTTGCAGGCCTTCTGAGACTTGATTTAAATGAAGATCCTCTCAAGGAATGGATCACCAGAACAGTTGAAGCTTCTGGTCTAACTGCCGAGGAAATTCAGGCCGAAGGTGTTCCGCAAGAAGTTCCAGAACAGATTGAAATAGAGTAATTTGTTTTATGTGCTTATGAAATATCTGTGAGGGGGTGCGGGGGGGTCAGGCGAGGGACTATACAGAAGTATTTATCTTCTATACCAGTCCTTAACAGAAAACATGACACACTCCAGCCCATAAACCTTAGAAACTTGAATAAAACCCAGACATTAGAAAATGACAGAGTGCAAAACAGAGTTAATAACAAACATAATCTTGTTATTACAAAAACAGAGTGCAAATGGCTACTACATATAAGACTACTTCAAGACAAACCGCAAAACAAAGTTTTTCATAGAACAAGATTGCATGACAAACTACTTCTTCAGTTTAAATGTTCTTGGAACTACTTCTTGAATAAACCTTTTTGCCACCTTTTTCCATTTGAGAATTGGCTGCAACTTGACTAGGAGTGTTTGGTTGTGAGCTTGTCAACCTAACCGTGGTACTTGATGAGGATAGGTAACTATGTCCATCATCTCCAATCAACACTCCCATACCAGATGGCCTTTTCTTGCTCACCACTTGAATCTTTGTAGCCTTATGAGGTCTTCCCCTTTTCTTCTTTTGTACAACCTCTGTTGAAGGCACACTGTCACCTGTAGGAATTGTACCTGTTGCAGGCTCTGTCTCAGGTGGAGCTTGATGAGCAGACCTTCCACTTTTCTTTGTTTGGTCCTGAGTAGACTACAATTTAGGTAACATTGAAACAATGTGCACATTAAATACGACTATAAGCCAAGTTAAGAAGTCATACCTGTGCTACTTTTTTCATCATCAACATCAGACTCTACATTATCATAATCATCAGATTCCAAATCACACTCATCACTACTATCACTCTCACCTTCATCATCTTCATTATAATCAGGATCATTAGATACATAACCATCAACTACATTGTTCATCTCCTGCTTTTCCATATTCTTACTCTTTTCTTCAGCACAATGATCAACATATATACTAATAAAGCCTAACTTTCTAGTTTCTTCACGAAGCTCTTTTTCTGAGTCATCATTCCAGATTAATCTATAACCATCTTTTCCTAAAATCGTAGGCTTCTTATAGTACAATTTAAGTCCATCACCATAACCAATTTCTGTCATAAATTTGAGACAAGTTTGAAGAGATAAAGCACTAATACCAACATTGTATATGTTCTCAGTTGTACCTCCCGTGTAGTAATAGATACCCTCTCTTGTTATAAACCGACCCCCATGATGTATCTCCAATCTAACCAAATCCCCATGATACCTATATACATACAACAAAAAAATACTTATATTTAAGCAGGTTGTAAGTTTAAGAAGATGGTTACTCAACTTAGTCATAAAATCGTCTTAACATACCTTATGCTTCGATCGATGACCTAGCTCTGCAATCGTCTTAACCCCTGAAGACCTAATTCTTGTTTGTAATATAACATTGAATGTGGTTTATGATCGGGCTTGGGTTTTAATGTTTTATACCCGCTTCTTTTTGTATTCTTTTTTTTAAATTTATTTATGTAGCATTAGACAGGTAAGAGTGCCACATAGATTGAGTTTGACAGGTGGCACCCTACTTAACAGGCGTTAAGTATTTTTAACGGAATGCTTAATTACTAATCACAAAATTAGTTAACAATTAATTTTAATAAACTTTTTAGTTTAGTGGTAAGTTTCTAAACAACCCAATAGTTGAGTGGCAATAAAATTCATTTCCCCTTTTTTTTATAGATATCATTGTTTATTTAACATTAAAGCTTTCAACTTTCAAGCCTTAAGTAAAATTCTTTTTAGATAAAATACGATTTAAAATTATTAATATTGTGTTATTTTTTTATTTCATATACAAGATCATTGCAAGCAAATCCATTTTCTCCTTTCTGATTTTATTAATTAATCTTTTTGTTATTTTTGATAGCATCTTAATTAATCATTAATTACATCTACGATTTATATATGTAATTTATTTTTATAATTTATATGAAAGTGTTGTGCCCAAAATCCGCCTTGGGCTTAATTTAAGGCCCATTAAGGTTATGGACTCGGATTACTTAAATATGATTGGACAAACTGGGCTCAGGAATGGACATGATAATCCCATATGCCTTAAAGACGAACTGGAGGACAGAACACTGGCATCTAGTTTGGGGTGTGTTCATTTAAGGATGCGAGCATGTGAACCCCGAATAGGGGTAGAGTTGTGAGAAGGCCTGGCGGGGGTTCAACTGGGTGGTAAGCTACCAGGCTGAGGGTACGTGCGTGAACCCTGGCAGTTCCCAGAAAATGCACCAGCGGTCCCAGAATCTCCTAGATTGTAGGAAATCGGATAGGGCACGCTCTAACAACCTTCTGGATAGCTCATAAGCGATAGGAATGGCCCAACAGCAGTGTTTATCATGGATAAACATCACATACACATAGGATATATGTATAAACGGATATATATGGCAGTAATGGAGAAAAACGTGAGGATAATCATGGAGGGAGAATACCAGCTGGATAACTATAATATTTAGGGGATAAACGATGGTAGCAGGTTGGTTATGGAGGATTAGGCTTATCAAATCTTGGAGGATAATCAAGAACTACATGGGACTTGATCTCTTATAAATATAAGAGTATGTAGGAAATTTGCAAGGTTAGACACACATATACACCTCTAACACACGCTCTCAGCTGGTCTCTCTCAATTGAATAGGTTTTATTCAATCACCATTGCTCGGAGCGCTTGCAAACTCACTCCAAATAATCAATATTCCTCCATTCGGATTAGGATTTATGAGATTAGGGTTTTTGGATTGTAATTCGGTTTATTTAATTGATATTCTTGGTTTATTCCTGTAATTCTCTCATTGAAGTGTTGTACCAATTTTCCCTCATAATATTTGTGGCGCTAGAAGGAAGGGCTTAGTTTAATCTCTAGAGGGAAGAGATGTCTCGAGATTCCGGTAACATCCATACACCGGAGGACGAACAGAGTGATGGTGATGGTGAACATGATAACGAGGTCACGAATCAGGAGCTTAGGGAAAAGATTAAGAAGATGGAAAAGAAAATCGTTTCTTAGGAAAAGAAATATGAAAAGCTAAAGAAGTGGAAACAAAGGCATGGTTCCACGGATAGAAAGGTGAAAAGGAAGGTGGTTACACCAGTTCGGTTGGACTTTGACAGTGATGATGAGGAGTCGGAAAAAAAGGCCTCACAGAGAGGATTTTCTGATGTGGAGACTGACCAAACAAACCCGGACTGGAAAGAAGGAGAAGAGGAGGTTCAGCAATCACAGGGTTCGCCCACCCGCAACCTGAGCGTCTTTGACAGGTTGGGCAACAAGCTGAACGTTAAGGATTTACGTCACAAGCTTGATGGAAAAAAGGAAAGGCAGACCAGGAGAACTCAGGATATGAGGTCTCAATCAAAAGGATCTCAAAGTCATAGAAAGGATAAATCTGGTTCAAAATCTGGCAGGTTCTCTAAAGGGGGTGATGATGAGCGAAGCCGTAGCTCTCGACATAATCCCCAGTACAGTGATGATGATCAGTACAAAATGAAGGGTTCAACTGAAGGCTCTAGTGATGACGGAAGCCAGTTCACGAATGGTGAGAACGAGTATTACAAGGTGAAGGATTTGTGTGAGGCACTAAAGAAACTGAGGTTGGAGAAACAGTCATTGGAAGGCCTAACGGTGGCTTCACCCTTCACCAAAAAGGTGAGGGATTCACCACTCCTAGCAAAATACCGGGGGGTAGGAGACTTAAAATTCAGTGGAACCACTGACCCAGTGGAATACCTCAGTCGATTTGACACGGGAATGGAAGTGTATCAGGTTAAGGATTTAACGAAATGTCGTTTGTTGACTGCCACGCTAAGGGATAGTGCTCACCAATGGTTCAAGAGGCTACGTCCAAATTCTATTCGATCTTGGCGGTAAATGAGTGAACGGTTTGTAACTCAATTTCGGGCTTCGGTTGCATTCGCACCCCCAGCCAACACACTGGCGAACATTAAGCAAGATGAAAATGAAACTCTCACTGAATATTTTAAACGGTTCAATGCGGAGGTCCCTAAGGTGAGGAAGACTGCAGATGAGACCTATAAAAATTTTCTGATTGCGGGCGTACGCCTAGGCACCGATTTCTGGAAAGAGCTACAGGGGGCGGAACCTAAAACTTTGGCAGACTTCTATGCTAAGGTTGAAACTCACAAGGTGGTTGAAGAATCAATGGCTAAGCTCAAGAAGGGTCGTAGCTCTAGGGAATGGAGCATGAGCAAAAGGCGCAGATCCTATAGCCCAAAAGACAAGGGGTTTCACAAGCGAACCTCTTACGGTGGAAGCTCTTCTACTAGGTCCACCCATCGCGATGAAAAAATGGCTCTTATAACTGTGAATACAACTGATACGGGAAGGACAATAAGCTATAAATATCCCACAAGGAAGGATTCTCAAAGTACGGGTAAGTATACTGAGTATACCCCGCTCACAACATATATTGAGCAGGTGTACGAAGTAGGAAACAAGGCTGGAATGTTCAGAAAGTCGACCAGAAAAGGACCTCCAGGAAAGAAAGATGAAGGGCGTTACTGTGCTTTTCATGATGTCAATGGGCATGAAACTGCGGATTGTCACCATTTGAAGGATCACATTGAAGATCTTATAAGAAGGGGTTACCTGACTGAGTTTGTAGCCCAAGAAGCTAAAGGATACAAGAATGATAGAACTAATAAGGAAATAGAAAAGGTGAATCCGGAGCGCCATACAAGGGCCAACAGTATTCGTACTATCATCGGTGGACCTTACATTGGGGGTACGAGCAGGAACGCCCATAAAAATTACACTCGGGAAGCCAGGGGCGCACCCCTCACAAATGTGTACAACTTGTCTGAAAGGCCACCCAATCTTTTTAAAGGCGAAACAGCTGATATAACATTCACTGAAGAAGATGCCAGACATGTGCATCATCCCCACAATGATGCTCTAGTAATTAAGGCGGCAATCGGAGGTTTGAACGTACACCGGGTGTTGGTGGATAATGGAAGCTCGGTGAATATCCTGGCGTACAGCACCTACCAGAAGATGGGGTTACTTGACAAAGAGATGGCTCCCTCCTACAACAAGTTATACGGATTTACTGGAAATCCCGTACAGATTGTGGGGCGAGTGAAGCTTCCTGTTACTTTGGGAGATGAACCCCGGTCTGCTACATAGGTGGTGGAATTCATGGTGGTGAACGAAGACATTTCTTATAATAGGATACTTGAAAGGCCATTACTCAAGGAGATGCGGGTGGTAACCTCTATTTACCACTTGTCAATGAAATTCCCAACTCCAGGAGGAGTTGGATGCATTCAGGGATGTCAGTTTGATTCAAGGGAGTGCTACAGCAAAGCCTTGCATACTGCCGAGCATGCTTGCAAACATCTATTGTTGGCTAACGGAGGATCCTCTGAGCAGTGTTATCATTACTTGGACCCCGGTGTAGGACAGGGGGATGAATCCTTACGCCGAAAAGAAGTAAAGCCATCAAGAGATATGTGTAATGTTATCATGATTGTGCAACATCCAGGCGAAGAGCCCTATACAGATATTGCAACTTTTCGGGGGGGGGGTAGATACCCCTAGCAGGATACTAATGTTGGAAGCCCCGAAATTCCAAAATTCAAAGATTGAAGAACCATTGGTTGAAGGAATAGTTGAAGAAGTTAATGACAGTGACTTTGAAGGTTTGGACGATGAAAATGATCTGAGGGAATCAAAGAAGACTAATGATCGGTTGTTGGAACCCCATCAGGGTACATGTAAGGTGAACCCTATGGAGATTGATCTTGATCCACGTATGCCCGAAACAAAGGAGAAGACTAGGGCGGCTGAAGACACTTTGTCTATTCCAGTGGATGCAGCTGATCCCACTAAGGAGCTAAAAGTTGGCAAGCTGAACCCTAAGATTAGGGAAGCACTGGTTTCGTTTCTGAAAAGCAATCTAGATATATTTGCATGGAGCCACGAGGATATGGTGGGAATAGACCCAAGGGTGATGTGTCATCATCTAAACATCGATCCAGAAATGAAGACAGTAAGGCAGAAAAGGAGAGCAATAAGTGGGGAAAGAGCCATTGCCTTGAAAGAAGAGGTGGACAGATTGTTGAAGGCCAAATTGGTAAGGAAATCTTTCTACCCCATGTGGTTGGCAAATCCGGTCTTGGTGAAGAAACCCAATGGTAAATGGCGTACGTGCGTTGATTTCACTGAATTGAATAAAGCATGCCCTAAGGATAGCTTCCCAATCCCACGTATTGATCAATAAGTTGATTCTACGGCTGGTCATGCCTTGCTAAGCTTCATGGATGCGTATTCAGGCTACAATCAAATTCCGATGTATGAACCCGATCAGGAGCATACTTCCTTCATAACCGACAGAGGCCTTTACTGTTACATTGGGATGCCCTTCGGGCTATCGAACGCTGGGGCAACCTACCAAAAGGCTGGTCAATAAGATGTTTAAAGATTAGATTGGAAAAACTATGAAAATGTACGTGGATGATATGCTGGTCAAATCCAAGGTAGCAGGTGATCATGTCGCTCACCTCACCGAAATGTTTGGTATCTTGAGGAAATATAGGATGAAGTTGAACCCCCAAAAATGTGTATTTGGGGTTGAGTCTAGAAAGTTTTTGGGCTTCATCGTGAATAATCGGGGAATCGAAGCCAATCCTGCCAAAATAAAGGTGCTGGTTGAAATGAGATCCCCCCGAAGTGTGAGAGAAGTCCAAAGCCTTACGGGGCGGGTGGCAGCTTTGAATAGGTTTGTCTCAAAATCCTCTGACAGATGTAGATAATTTTTCGCAGCTATAAAGAAGAGAAAAGGTTTCGAGTGGACACCTGAATGTGAAGCTGCCTTTACTAAATTAAAGGAGCAACTGGGAAGCCCCCCATTGCTAGCGAAGCCGGTGAAGGGTGAAACCTTAATTCTATACCTGGCAGTGTCCGAACACTCTATTAGTTCCATTTTGGTCCGTGAGGAAGATCAAACCCAATACCCTGTGTACTATGTGAGTAAGAGGCTTCTCGATGCTAAAACCCGATATACAAACATGGAGAAGCTGGCGTACGCTTTGATTTTGGCATCAAGAAAGTTAAGGCCATACTTCTAGGCGCATAAGGTGGAGGTGCGAACCTCATTCCCACTAAGGCAGGTCCTTCACAAACCTGAAGCCTCGGGAAGATTGATGAAATGGGCCGTGGAGTTGGGCCAATTTGATGTCGAGTACAAGCCAAGAACAACTATCAAGGGTCAAGCACTTGCTGATTTTCTTCTAGAGTTCCCACCATCCTTTAATTTTAAAGCTAAAGAGGGAATAACTGAACCCCTAGAGAAAGAGATTCCACCAGAAAATTGTGCACCATGGTGGACTTTATACCTAGATGGAGCCGTGAATGGAAATGGTGCAGGTGCTAGCATAATACTGATAAGCCCCAAGGGCCATAAATTGCAAAGCTCAATTCATTTTACATTCAAGGCTACAAACAATGATGCCGAATATGAGGCCCTAATTCATTTTACATGAAAGTGGTGAATATGAATGGGTTCTTCCAATTGAGGTCCCCTCACTAGGGGTGTCCTCAACAGGGTGCCCTCAACCCCTGGAGCTCCAACAATATGGTCATAGCTGAAGCCCAATTCAATTAATTTATCTTTTGTTAGCAGGCTAGTACCATCTCTTAGCCTCGCACATTTCTTCAAAGCTTTGTGGGCTCTTTTTAGTTCTTCACCTTCCAGGGGACTTTGAAGAGGCATTGATGGATAGGGGTTAAAATCTATATTGTACTTGGGACAGTCATAGCAGTACAAAAATTGCTTATGCCATCCGAACATGCCTTTCTTGTTGCCTTTTATGCATTGGCCTTGGTGGACATTCCAGGTAGTTAAGTAGAAGAAGCTAGTGGTTTTGCCCGTTTCCTTGAGTTGGTAGAAAAAACTCAACTCTCGAGCCGTAAGCTTGATATGAAATAAGGAGTCATAAAGGATGTACATACAAATCGCCATGCGATAGGAGTTGGGGGTTAGCTGAAGAGGTGCAAGGTCATAAAAATCAAGTATTTCCTTGATAAAAGGATGGAAGGCAGGGATAGTCCTAATCTGAAGAACTGGGCAGACAAGACGGCACAAGGAGTCATTTGATCAAGTTCAAAGTTTGAAAAGTCGTGGCATCTTTCTTCTGGTTGGGGTACAACCAATGTGCACCCCGGGTTACAAGCCCCTAGTAGGTTTGCTAGTTTCTGAGATGTCATGGAAGAACGAGTATTGGCACAGAAATATTGGGGTACGAGAGCGTTAGAAGCTGTAACAGGAGCAACTTCGGTTGAGGATTCGATAGCTGTATCCTGGTCATCAAAGGGTTCAATTGTGGGGGACAGGTGACCTAATGAATCAATTTTATCCCCGAATTCCAGAGAGTTTGAGCTGATGGCAGTGGGTGTTATGGAAGATGGGCCCAAGGGGCAAGACTTGATTGAAATTTGGGCAGCTGAAGGGTCAAGTATTTTGACTTTATAACGGGTACGTCCACTAACAGTGGAAGGCAAGGGAGGAGTATTAGCAACGGGGGTCAATGATGAAAATGAGCTAGCCTCAGAGGTTGGCATCTCTTGGGAGGCATCTTTGGTTGCAAAACGTTAAGAGCCACTGGATGCGGTGTGACTCGACATCTACACAGAGAAAAGCAGTGTGAGTCTTGATGCCATGGTTCTCAAAATGGTGAAAGAAGAATGACAAGGTGCTATCCGTTACAAGGGTTCAAGCAACTGAACCCTAGGTCATTTGAGATTATGTCATCCTCATGTTTTAACAAGGGAGAGACAGGGTTGTTGAGTTTATTGCAAGGGTTCATGTGTAGAGCCCATGGGTTAACAAAGATGGAAGACTGAAAGGAAAAAGTGCGTGAAACGTTACATCACATGGAGACTATGAAGGATAGGCTTAATCTATTTCAAAGGGCTACAAGTGGCGAGTTCTTGTGGCAGGAAGGTCAGGGTTGGGCCTGGTAGATCAAATTAGAAGCCTAAACGGAGTAAGGTATGCATCAGAGTCAATTAACATGAAAGGCGGTTATGCTAACAAAGAATTAATTGGTGAATATAAGGGCAGATATAAAAATGCCCGAATTTATGTTCAATTAAGTGATGAGTTTATGTGTGCATACATGGATGTGTGTGGATGTGTGTAGGCACGGTTAGAGGTGACAGAAGAGACTGATCTACTTAATTCAATTACTAAAAGTGACATGCATCTACAAGTGGTGTCAAGAATCGTCTAGGAAAACAACATGCAAAATAGAGAACACGTAAAAATAGGGTATAAAGATTAATAAAGAAGGAGAGATGAGAAATTACCTTTAGGATGACGACGGTGACTGGGAAACGAAAGCTTTTGCCGGAAGTGAGTCTAGGAAGATGGAGCGTTTGAGAGAAGAAGGAGAGGGTTTTACGTTTATTTCTTTTGGAAAAGTTGGAAAAAGAAAAGGTGTGATAAGGCGTGTATATATAGGCACACGGAGATGTGAACAAGCTAGATACGTGGCATCATACAGACGGGCTCGCATGCAAATGATGGAAGTGAAAGATAATTATTGAGAGTTTTGGGGAATATGCGAAATTGAATGTAAACAAGTGGAAGGCTTAATACATTGGAATGAAGGAAGTCCTGAAGGGATTGGAGTTCGGGTAATTATAATTTAAATGGGACTTTATTTATTTTGAGGTTTATCATTTAAGAAGAATGTTTATTTAAATACAATTCTCTGATTTCCGAGAAAATGGTAGTATACACGGAAGCTTGTGATTTGAGGGGTTCAATAGAGGAACCTTAATATAGAAATGGGTAAACCCCGGGGGTGTGAGTTCAAAGGTACAATCGTTCACACAGGAGTCTCATGGTTGAATCCCTTGTTTCTTACAACGGGTACGCTCACGTAAGCTTAGGGGTTCACATGGAGTACAGGTATGATTGAGGTACGGGTAGTATTAGGTTCCTTTTGCATTTATAGGCTGCAAGGAACCGGGGGTAGTTGTTGTGCCCAAAATTTGCCTTGGGCTTAATTTAAGGCCCATTAAGGTTATGGACTCGGATTACTTAAATATGATTGGACAGACTGGGCTCAGGAATGGACATGATAATCCCATATGCCTTAAAGACGAACTGGAGGATAGAACACTGGCATCTAGTTTGGGGTGTGTTCATTTAAAGGTGCGAGCATGTGAACCCCGCATAGGGGTAGAGTTGCGAGAAGGCCTGGCGGGGGTTCAACTGGGTGGTAAGCTACTAGGCTGAGGGTACGTGCGTGAACCCTGGCAGTTCCCAGAAAATGCACCAACGGTCCCAGAATCTCCTAGATTGTAGGAAATCGGATAGGGCACGCTATAACAACCTTCTGGATAGCTCATAAGCGATAGGAACGGCCCATCAGCAGTGTTTATCATGGATAAACATCACATATACATAGGATATATGTATAAATGGATATATATGGCAGTAATGGAGAAACACGTGAGGATAATCATCGATTAAAGGGAGAATACCAGCTGGATAACTATAATATTTGGGGGATAAACGATGGCAACAGGTTGGTTATGGAGGATTAGGATTATCAAATCATGGAAGATAATCAAGAACCACATGGGACTTGATCTCTTATAAATATAAGAGTATGTAGGCAATTTGCAAGGTTAGACACACATATAAACCTCTAACACACGCTCTGAGCTGGTCTCTCTCGATTGAATAGGTTTTATTCAATCACCATTGCTCGGAGTGCTTGTAAACTCAGTCCAAATAATCATTATTCCTCCATTCGGATTAGGGTTTATGAGATTAGGGTTTTTGGCTTGTAATTCAGTTTATTTAATTAATATTCTTGGATTTTTTTGGTTTATTCCTGTAATTCTCTCATTGAAGTGTTGTACCAATTTTCCCTCACAACAGAAAATTTTGCAAAATTTATTTTGACATTATGATTATTATTTTAATATAAAATAATAATTATCTATAGAAAATTAAGAACATATTCACACAAGATGACGACTTAAAATGACTTGTATCGTGTCATTTTCTATTTGCCATTTAAGATTTCTGCAATTTGTTTTGGCTATTTGAGGACATGCGACGTTGATTGTTCGAGAAAAAATTTTTAATAGTGTTAATAGTATTTTTGTTGTTCGTTCGCAGGGAAGGACTGAATGTAATATCAAGTTCAAGTATCCTATCTCTCACAATTTAGAAGTGTAGAAGAATGTTTGGTTTGTTTATAAACTAAATTAGACTAATTATCAATCGAGAATAAAATATATGAGGAAAATAATCCAAGAACTGGGGTTCTTCACTTGGTTTCAATGCACATTCAATATCTATGTGACTTCTACGTTCTTACTCTGCCGAAAACAATTCTTCTAAGGTTATAATGTTCCCTTCCAAGATACACTATAATGTCTACAACTACACCTTAATTGTCACTTCCTTGATACAATCAAAGACAATCATAAACTATTACGCACCAAGAATTATAAGTTTCACAACTCTCCTATTAATCTTCCAATCAAATATTCGAGTTATGTCTGTTAAATCGTGTACTAAAATTGCAACTCCTCTTCCAAGTTATTACAATCCCTAAAATCCAATCAAAGGTTCATGACTCCCCTAATTGTGTTAAGCCCTCAATAACAGATCAGCAAAGCAAGAAAATCACATATTAGAATACCAAGGAATACCAAGGAATACTACCCAATCCTCAGATTAGAGAATTAGTTACACATAATTAAGGAAGAAAACAAGACAAACGAATTAATAGAAAAACTCATAATTAGAAGAATATAGAAAAGAAACCTTTTAACTTCAATCTTCAAAGAAAATAATGGTTCTCCAAAAAAAATCCCTAAAAGCTGCGTACAAATTGGATCTCTACAAATAATGTTTTTCCCTAGAAGTGTTTATATAGACTCTAGAAATCTTGCCCAGTAAGGAAATATCCTAAAATACAATTAGAATTCAATTTAGGTGCCAAAAGCTGCCTAAAATACAATTAAAATTAGAAAAAGGGCAAAACTGGAATTTCTCTGCATGGCTTATCATAGCATACGTGCGCGATTTTATTCAGCACGTCTCCAGCACCTGATTTCTTCCTAAGGTTGGAGAAAATCTTCCAAGCTTCGCGTGAGCTGTAAGATCACTGAAAACGGACTTCTAGAACTCCAGATATGGCCAAAACAGTGTAGACTGCGCAACATTCCCGCAAAATCCGAATTTAAATCAATTAATCCTCCAAACACGATAGAAGCATCAACCTTAATCAACATTCTCGTAAATCTGCACAACTAAGCAAAACACATCAAAACTACAAGAAACTTGAGTCTAATACAATCAATTTAAGCCGAACTGAGGCATTCCAAGTGGATATAAAATCCACTTATCAAACCCCCAAACTTAAACTGATGCTTGTCCTCAAGCATAAACAATTACAACTAACTAACTAGTACCACTTCCGTAGGTGATCACGGTTGCATTTGGCATATGTAACAAGCCCTTTAAACCCCTAGGCAGTCCTAGTGGACGAGTAAGGTCTCGTGAGGGCCTATAGCGAATGTACCCACAAAATCCATTTAACCTAATGCAATGCAATGCATGAATGCAACTAATATGAAAAATGCAACGATCCCCTTCAAACTAACCAAAACCAACTAGCAAGCAAATACTCAAAGAATGCAACTAAATCCAAATAGAGCTCGACCAAGTTCCCGTATACTAACATTACATGAACAGAAACGTGCGTGTGTGCAATGCTCATCAGAAGTACTCCCAAAACTAGGTCAAAAATCATACATGTTCTTCGCCAAGACAATCACAGGTTTATAAATAGAATAGACTGTAGACACTTCATAACCTAGAAACACCTCCATCCTTATCCAAGGTAGACAGAAATTCATGCTTTATTACTAACTACTACGACACATATATACAAGCATGCTTATTTAACCGTGCAATGGATGAGACCCCGAAAGGCTTATACAATAATACCCATGTAACGAGCGTTGGGTTAATGGATCCCAGACTGTAAAAGCCTTAGGTCACTAGGCTCAAAGTCCCGTAGAACTTAATTGCTCGATTATTAAAGAGCTCACCCTGGTTAATTTTGCAAATAACAATTTATTGACTCTTTTTTTTTCTTTCTTTTTTTTTTCTGCGATCTGGAATGAGCCTTTCTCATTTCCAACCCTAGACTACTCATATAAATATGAGCCGGCTACTAGCCATTTGACACCTAGCCATTATTTAACAATTAATACAACTAGCATGAAATCCCTGGTTTCCCCCAAACTTAGACTTTAATGCTCCTACGCCATCAAGGGAATAACAAAAATTCTAAATATAATCAGGTGATTAAATCTCAAAGCATCCAAACAAGCATGACCTTAACCTAGCCCAAAAGCACCCAATGAGTTTGTGTAAAAATTTTGTTCCTGTAACATGCAAGTCAATTTCCTAGAAACTATAAATCAGCCCTCTACTCATCATCACTACACTCAATTAAACATCTACCTATCAATCAGAATCAGCTCGTCCTATGGGATCATGAAAAATGAATGCCATGACAATGCAACTAAAATGGACTCACATGGTATACAGAAATAAAAACAGAATGTCCTACATGAAACAAATGTAGATAACGCGAACATACATGCATGAACTATCACTAATATGCAAAGCATGAAATCCTACATGAACACATAATAATACAACAACTACTAATCCCTCAAAACACCCCCAAACTTGAAAGATTCAATGTCCGCATTGAATGGAAGTAAATACGAGGGAAAGTAGAAAACATACCTACAAGGCGCTTTACATATCCTTCTCCATCGCAACTCAACATACTTGTTCGGCAAAAATCCCCTTTCTGTAGCAATACCCGACTCAGAAGAAGCTCCACTAATAATCTCCAAGCAATAACACACCAAAAATAGCCCAATTTCCTACAATAATACAAAATCCCAAATTTACAAGATCACAAATTCGTAATAAAAATAAGATTTGAGAAGAGATAAACCAATTACGAATCAAAGAGGTGAACTTGAAATTAATTCCTCTTTAGAATTGAATTTTAGAGATTTAAAGAATTTGAAAAGGAATTGGATTTGTATGTATAGGTGGGTATATATATAAGATGATGGATAAGATGAATAAAGATTTAAGTGTGTAGAAGAGATTTGGAGAGGTTAGGATTTGATGTAGGATAGATATAGGAATTAAAAATTGAAGAAATTTTGGTTAGGATAGGTTTTGGGGTTGATTTGGTAGGCAAAATAATTGATTTTCGGAAGAAAAACTGGGCAGAGAAGGTGTCACGCAGGCGCAAGCTGCGTTTCGCCTGCGCAGACTGCGCTGAGTACAGTAATGCAGGCACAGCCTGCGTTACAGGGGCGCAGCCTGCGTCTAATACAGTAACGCAGGCGCAGCCTGCGTTTCTAACATTTTTTTTTTCGCACACTTACAACACTCATTTTTTTTTTCTATTCAACAAATACTACATCACTTGGGTTGCCTCCCAAGAAGCGCTCGTTTAATGTCATTAGCTTGACGCCGATTCTCAACCGATAATAGGGGCTTGGAGGCGAAGAATGCTAATCCCTCGCTCCACTGTTTCTCCTAGCAGGTATGGCTTAAGTCTTTGCCCGTTCACCTTGAATACATCTGACCCTTCTCTAGTAATCTCACAAACCCCATTAGGATAGACCTTCACAATCTCAAAAGCTCCGGACCATCGCGATCTGAGCTTTCCGGGGAATAAACGGAGTCTTGAATTAAACAATAGAACATGTTGCCCAACCTCAAATTCCTTCTTGTGAATGTGCTTATCATGCCACAATTTTGTCTTCTCCTTGTAGATACTAGCATTTTCATAAGACTGGAGCCTAATGTCCTCAAGCTCTCCAAGTTGAAGCAAACGCTTCTCTCCCGCAGATTTTAGATCAAAATTCAAATTTCTTGTCGCCCAAAACGCCTTATGCTGAAGTTCCACCGGCAAATGACATGACTTCCCAAAAACCAACCTATATGGAGACATCCCAATAGGTGTTTTAAATGCCGTCCTATATGCCCAAAGAGCATCATCAAGCTTTGTTGACCAATCTTTTCTCGAACTTGCCACTGTCTTCTCCAAAATTGACTTCAGCTCACGATTCGAAATCTCAACTTGTCCACTTGTTTGCGGATGATAAGGAGGTGCCACCTTTTGTGTCACACCATACTTTTTCAAGAGATCAGTCACCTGTTTATTGAAAAAGTGCGAACCTCCATCATTGATAATAGCCCTTGGCACTCCAAATCTAGTGAACACATTTTTCTTTAGGAACTTCTTCACCACTCTAGCATCATTAGTAGGAGATGCAATCGCTTCAACCCATTTAGAGACATAATCAACTCCCACCAAAATATACTGGTTTCCATAAGAAGATGGAAATGGACCCATGAAGTCCATCCCCCACACATCGAAAATCTCCACCTCAAGAATAGATTGTAAAGGCATCTCGTTCCTCCTCGAAATATTCCCAACTCGTTGACATCTATCACATTTAGCCACAAAGTCTCTAGCATCCTGTTTCATGGTTGGCCAATAGAATCCCGACTGCAAAATCTTAGCAACTGTCTTCATGCTACTGTTATGACCTCCACACTCTAGAGAATGATAATGCCTGAAAATATGAGGAACTTCATCATGAGGTACACATCTACGAAACATTCCATCAGCACATTCTTTATAAAGTAGCGGTTCCTCCCAATAGTAATGCTTCACATCATAAAAGAACTTTTTCTTCTGGTTATAAGAAAGATTATCAGATACAACTCCTCCCACAATGTAGTTCACAAAATCTGCATACCATGGTGTAGACATAGACACAACTAGAAGTTGCTCCTCCGGAAATTTATCATTAATAGGTATTTCACCTCCTACCTCTCCATCTCCTTGGTCCAACCTAGATAAATGATCAGCTACCAAGTTCTCGCACCCCTTCTTATCTCGAATCTCCAGATCAAATTCCTGAAGTAAAAGAATCCAACGAACTAGACAAGGTTTGGCATCCTTCTTTGTCATCAAGAAACGAATCGCAGCATGATCCGAATAGACAATCACCTTAGACCCAACAAGATAGGATCTGAATTTATCAAGTGCAAATACCACTGTGAGTAGGGCTGCACATGGGTTCCGAAACCCGACCAAACCGACCCAAACCGACCCTCTTTTTAACCGATCAAACCGAACCATTCAAAACCATGGGTTAAACGGGTTAATTTTTAAAAAACCCGAACTAATTGGGTTGGGTAAGGGTTTAACAAATTTTAACCCTTAACCAACCCAACCCAACCCGTTTACATAAATTGCAGAATTTTTTGCATATTTTATATATTTTCTGCATATTTTCTATAAATTTTTGCACTATATAAATTTTTTGCATTATATAAATCTTCTGCAACACTTTCTAGAACATTCTGCAACACTTTCGGCAACATTCTGCAACACTTTCGGCAACATTCTGCAACATTCTGCAACACTTTCTGACTTTTGCAACTTTTTCTGCAATATTTTCTGCGAAGTGCAAAATTTTCTACGATGTACAGGATTTTTTGCAAAGTTCTTTCGATTAGCAAATTTAACCCGACCCAACCCGAACCAAACCGAATTAATTAGGTTGGGTCGGGGTTGGGTTACAATTATTTTTTTAAGTTAATGGGTTGATTTTTTATAAAACCGAACTAATTGGGTTGGGTCGGGGTTTGACAAAAACCCGACCCAACCCTACCCATGTGCAGCCCTAACTGTGAGTAGCTCTTTCTCCGTAGTGGAATAGTTGATTTGTGCATCATCAAGAGTCTTGCTTGCATAAGCTATCACGTGCATCCGCTTATCATTCTTCTGCCCAAGAACAACACCCACAACATAGTCACTAACATCACACATGAGCTCAAATGGCAAGCTCCAATTGGGAGATGTAACTATGGGTGCAGAAGTAAGTTCCTTCTTCAACCTGTTAAAAGCATCAAGACAACTTTCATCAAAGTCAAAAACACGATCCTTTTCGAGAAGATTACAGAGTGGCCGAGCTAACTTGGAGAAATCCTTGATGAACCGTCGATAAAAACCAGCATGCCCAAGAAAACTTCGAATACCTTTCACAGATGAAGGTGGTGGCAATTTTTCAATAACTTCAATTTTTGCTCTATCGACCTCAATGCCTTTACTAGAGATTTTATGCCCAAGCGCAATGCCCTCCTTCACCATGAAGTGACATTTTTCCCAATTAAGAACAAGATTCGTTTCAGTACATCTCTGCAACACCTTTGATAAACTGGCTAAACATAATTCAAAGGAACAACCATATACCGTGAAGTCATCCATGAAGACCTCCATGTCTCTCCCTATAAAATCTGAGAATATGTGGTTCATAAGCCGTTGAAACGTCGAAGGACCATTACACAAACCAAAAGGAAGCCTTCGATAAGCAAAAGTGCCATAAGGACAAGTAAAGGTGGTCTTCTCTTGATCTTCGGGTGCAATAGGAATCTGAAAGTAACCCGAGAATCCATCCAGAAAGTTGTAATACTCATTACCCGCCAACCTTTCGAGCATTTGATCAATGAATGGGAGGGGAAAGTGATCTTTACGAGTAGCGTTATTCAACTTCCTATCATCAATGCAAACTCTCCAACCTGTTACTGTTCTCGTAGGAATCAACTCATTCTTCTCATTGTGCAAGACAGTCATCCCACCTTTCTTAGGCACAACATGAATAGGGCTAACCCATTGACTGTGTGGAACCGAATATATGATACCGGCATCAAGCAACTTAGTGATTTCTTTCTTCACCACCTCTTGCAAATTCGGATTCAATCTTCTTTGTCCCTCAATCACAGGCTTATGATTATCTTCTAAGGCAATTCTATGCATGCAAAGAGCAGGGCTAATTCCCTTGATATCTTGAATTGTCCAACCAATAGCTGATTTATATTGCCGAAGAACATGTAATAACTTTTCTAGCTCATCATCACTAAGCAAAGCAGAAACTACCACAGGATATGTATCATTAGGACCCAAAAAAACATACCTCAAATTAGCAGGTAGAGGTTTAAGTTCAACCTGTGGTGCCTCTGAAAGTGTAAAAGCCATCTCAACTTCTGTGTCTCATACAACAAGTGCTTCTTCTTCTACTACATCATCTAACACCCGTTCTGCTCCCACGAAGTGTTCATTTTCGAGCTGCACAATGTCATCCACTATGTCAATGGTAAAACAAGTTGCTCCAAAAGGAGGTATCTTCATTGCTTTATTCAGATCAAATTCCATTTTGTCCTCGCCAACATTCAATGTCAATTTTCCAGCTTTAACATCGATAGTAGTGCCAGCAGTAGCCAAGAATGGCCGTCCCAAGATAATGGGTATCTCGACATCTTCATCCATCTCTAACACCACAAAATCACAAGGTATGAAAAATTTATCCACTTTAACAACCACATCTTCAATAACCCCCAATGGATACTTAACAGAACGATCCGCCAACTGAAGTGAAATCCGTGTCTTTTTAAGTTCTCCAAGACCAAGCCTTTTGCAGATTGAATATGGCATCAAACTCACACTTGCCCCTAAGTCACACAAGGCTTTCATATTTTCCATCTTCCCAATAGTGCAAGGCAAAGAAAAGCTTCCCGGATCTTTCAATTTCTGAGGAATGGCTTTTTGGATGACTGCACTGCATTCCGCATTAAGAGTAATGGTTTCTGCATCCTCAAGTTTCCTCTTCTTTGTCAACATCTCCTTAAGAAATTTAGCATAGAGTGGAATTTGATTCAACGCTTCAGCCAAAGGAATATTAACATGCAACTGCCGGAACATAGTCAAGAACTTCTCGTACTGCTTCTCTAACTGCCTGTTGTGAAGTCTCTGTGGAAATGGAATAGGAGGAACATAAGGTGGTGGAGGAACATACGGCTTTTCTGATTCTTCTTCCTTCTTCTTCTCATCTTCTTTTCTAACGTGTCTGCAGCAATCTCTACTGGCTTATCCTCTTTCTCAGCATCACTCTCTTTAGGCTTAAGAACCTCAACCTCGGGCAACTCTTTTCCGCTCCTCAAAGTAATTGCTTTGCATTGCTCTTTACCAGTCTGGTCGGGTTGACTAGGAAGAGACCCTTGCTCACGAACACCCATCTTTGAGGCAATCTGTCCAATCTGTGTTTCTAGCATCTTTTGAGATGATGCCATCTGATCTATTCTTGATTCCATATTAGCCAATGCCCCAGAAGTCCCTTGCATAATCTTATTTAGTGCAACCTCCCACTCAGCTGGTTCTTTCTTTGGTGGAGGTTGATACTGCTGCTGTGCTTGATATGGCGGTCGTGACTGAAAACCAGGAGGTTGATTCTGCCTTGGAAATGCATAGGAAGGGTTAGCTACATGATTATTGCTGTAAGAAAGATTGTTGTTTGGCCTTTGATTCGGATTGTAGTAAGAATTATTCTGCACAGGACAAGGCTGTCTTCCTTGAATAAAAGATGCTTCTTCTGGAAATTGTTGCACATAAGAGTTCTGACTAGCACCATAATCATGATACCCTTCCATAGGTGAAGAAATAGCATTCACATTTACCTTTTGTCCTCGCACCTCCTGAGTTAGAGTATCCAACTTTTGAGCCAGCATGTTGATCATCTCAGACTCTTGTGCTGCTTTTGCTGAGCTCGTCCCACTAGGTGCCCATGATTAATTATTAGATGCTAATTCCTCAAGGAGTGCTTTAGCCTGTGTAGTTGGTGCCTTCTTGAAATTTCCACCAGCAGCCACATCCAAACTCAAACGAATATCTGCATTCATGGCCCCATAAAAAGTACTAATGATCTGCCAATCTTCTAAGCCATGATGTGGACACTTCCTCAATAGTGCCTTGAATCTCTCCCATGCTTGATATAGACCTTCACCCGGTTGTGATTTAAAACTCATAATCATAGTCCTCAACTGTTGCGTCTTGCCAGAAGGATAGTATTTGGACAAGAATGCAGTAGAAATACTCTCCCATGTAGAAACCGCAGTGTTTGGAAGTTGATGAAACCATTCCAAAGCTCTTCCCTTAATAGAGTAGGGAAACATATGGAGACGAATCTGATCACTCGTAACACCAGTGATTCTGAATGAGCCACACATCTGCACAAAATGCTCTAGATGTCTGTGTGGGTCTTCTAATTCAATGTCTCCTTCAAAAGCTTGATTGCTGATCATCTGAATTAAGCTCGGATTAATATGGAACTGAGTTGCACCAATCTCTGGAGTTTTGTACATGCAATTGGCTGGATTCGGTGTCTCATGGTCCCAAATAGAAGACTGATCAACATTAACAGCTTGATTCTCCGCATCTTCCATCTTAGCTTTCTCTTTTCTGATCTTTCTCAAAGTACGTTCGATTTCAAGGTCAAATTCCAATTTTCTAGCGCACGAAGAACGTCGCATACACCTGAAAATTACCAACAAAACAACTTGTGGAACCAATTAAAATCTAAACAATAAGAAACAATTAACCTAAACTCAACTATACTGCGTTCCCCGGCAGCGGCGCTAATTTGTTAATAGTATTTTTGTTGTTCGTTCGCAGGGAAGGACTGAATGTAATATCAAGTTCAAGTATCCTATCTCTCACAATTTAGAAGTGTAGAAGAATGTTTGGTTTGTTTATAAACTAAATTAGACTAATTATCAATCGAGAATAATATATATGAGGAAAATAATCCAAGAACTGGGGTTCTTCACTTGGTTTCAATGCACATTCAATATCTATGTGACTTCTACGTTCTTACTCTGCTGAAAACAATTCTTCTAAGGTTATAATGTTCCCTTCCAAGATACACTATAATGTCTACAACTACACCTTAATTGTCACTTCCGTGATACAATCAAAGACAATCATAAACTATTACGCACAAAGAATTATAATTTTCACAACTCTCCTATTAATCTTCCAATTAAATATTCGAGTTATGTCTGTTAAATCGTGTACTAAAATTGCAACTCCTCTTCCAAGTTATTACAATCCCTAAAATCCAATCAAAGGTTCATGACTCCCCTAATTGTGTTAAGCCCTCAATAACAGATCACCAAAGCAAGAAAATCACATATTAGAATACCAAGGAATACTACCCAATCCTCAGATTAGAGAATTAGTTACACATAATTAAGGAAGAAAACAAGACAAACGAATTAATAGAAAAACTCATAATTAGAAGAATATAGAAAAGAAACCTTTTAACTTCAATCTTCAAAGAAAATAATGGTTCTCCAAAAAAAATCCCTAAAAGCTGCGTACAAATTGGATCTCTACAAATAATGTTTTTCCCTAGAAGTGTTTATATAGACTCTAGAAATCTTGCCCAGTAAGGAAATATCCTAAAATACAATTAGAATTCAATTTAGGTGCCAAAAGCTGCCCAAAATACAATTAAAATTAGAAAAAGGGAAAAACTGGAATTTCTCTGCATGGCTTATCATAGCATACGTGCGCGATTTTATTCAGCACGTCTCCAGCACCTGATTTCTTCCTAAGGTTGTAGAAAATATTCCAAGCTTCGCGTGAGCTATAAGATCACTGAAAACGGACTTCTAGAACTCCAGATATGGCCAAAACAGTGTAGACTGCGCAACATTCCCGCAAAATCCGAATTTAAATCAATTAATCCTCCAAACACGATAGAAGCATCAACCTTAATCAACATTCTCGTAAATCTGCACAACTAAGCAAAACACATCAAAACTACAAGAAACTTGAGTCCAAGACAATCAATTTAAGCCGAACTGAGGCATTCCAAGTGGATATAAAATCCACTTATCAAATAGTTGTTGCGGAAATCGTGTAAATCATGATAAATTATAGAAATATGTAGAATTTTCAGTTAGCATCTAGAATTGATACAAAAGTAATATCGACAAATTTTCAGTTTTACACATGCACTCTGACCAACTTGATTAAACTGAATCAATTTATCCCTTTGTCGACCGATCGATAAAGAAATTATACCCCGTTGTTCTATTAGACTGTGACGAAATAATATTGTATGTTTATGATTTTTTTAAATTATCAAAATTTTAGATATACAACTAAAATTCTAATAAAAATATGGTAAATTATAGAATATTGAAAACTCGAAAAGGTTTGGAACGATTTCAAAGTATATTTGTTGAGTTTTCTCTTTTATACCTTTTTTACTAATTTTTTGCTTGCATTTAATAGAACTTTAATTATTTATTAGTTACGCCTATTAGATATATATGTAATTTACTTTATTTAATATATATGAAAGTTTAGCAAAATTTATTGAGAGAATTACCAAAATGCCTATTTTTCACAAGTTTTTGCCCAAAATACTGATTTTGAAAAAAATGGCCCGAAATATCGACGGAATACGGAGTTTCGCCTTCCGTATTAGCTGAATACGGTACACCGTGTACCGTATTATACATGATACGGAACACGGTATTCCGTGTTAGCGTGATACGGAACACGGTATACCGTATTCAAGCATGATACGGAATACGGTGTACCGTGTTCGTGCATGATACGGAACATGGTGTAACGTATTATGCATGATACGGAAGATCGTATTCCGCAACACCCTTAATATCACGGTACACGGTCTACCGTGTCTAGTCAGTAAAAAGGGCCAGCATGGCTCCCATATGAATATTTTGGGCCATCACCCAAATTTATTTGGACATTATAATTATTATTTTTAATAAGAAATATTAATTCTCAATAGAAAAGTAAAAACATTTTCAGGCAAGATGAAGACATAAAATTAGTTATGTCATTTCATTTCTATTTCTCATTTAAGATTATTACAATTTTTTTCAATTGATGAGAATAAACGACGTTAACTTTTCAAAAAATTATTTATCGAGTTTCGTGTAAATCATGTAAATCATGATAAATTATGGAAGTAAATAGATTGTTTTGGTTAGCATATAAAATTGCTACATCTAGAGGTTTTTAATTTTGCACATGAACAAATTACATGTGATGTGACCTTTTGGTCGATTAAATCGATAAAGAAATTGTACATTCGTTGTTCCAATATACTGTGGCGGATTAAATTAATATTCTAATTAAGTAAATTATTATATTATTTCACAGTATGTATGTTATAGTTTATATGTTATGGGGGGTCGGTTTTTTTTTTTTTTTTTTTGCCAAGAAAGAAATAACTTTCATTACTTCAAAACGTTCATCAATACATTAATGAACTCGAGATGAGCATTACTCATCGTCCAGATACGATCAGCTAAAGAACTACAATAACTCGCTACAAAGAGAGCTAAGTGGTTCGCAGACCGTTTAAAAAGTAAAAAACAGTACAACACCAAGAAACGACAAAAGGAATATTCATAATATCGAGGCATATGAACAAAAGAGCCCATAAACTTCAGAAACTACCGCATCTACATTGATCTGGATCCTGACTTCCGTTAAATTGATCTCGCGCTCTTCTTGAGCGATATCCATAGATCCAAGATAAGCTTTATAGACATAATAACTCCCTCTGAAATGGAATCTCAATTAATCCACCTGTAAGCCTCTACAAAATGAGCCTTCATCGAACCAAAATGCCATACTGAAAGATGAACAAAACAAGACACATGCCAAAAGGCAAGACCCATGCTAAAACGCAAGACATTCAAACTGAAAATAAAACAACTAAAAAGACATATCGACGAAGATCTAAGAACCAAATTGGAAAATCCGAATGGATTCTTCAAAGGTTTCAGAAATCAAGCTCGATTTATTTGAAAAACTGAAAAACGGAAGAAAACTTAATCGACTCTCATCGGAGATACTCCAGCAAATATGTGAAGAAGAGGAGGGCAGAAGAAAAGAAGAAGGGGAAGAGGGCGGCGGAGGGGAAAGAAAGGGGAAGGGGGTGGCGGAGGGGAAACAAAGGAGGGTTGAATGTTTGTTTCTTAATTCTTTGCAATTTTGTTACTAGCAGACCTATGGGGGGTCGGTTTTTAAGGACATTATTTAGTTACAAACGACTCTTCGAAAGGTTCAAGGTTTGAATCCTGTCGACAACAATTTTTTTATATTTTAAATTTTAAACAATATATGTCATTTATTAAATAACGATTATTATTACTATAAATTTTATTAATTAATTTTACAAAAGTTAAATTATATTTATAATAACTATTATATTATATTTCATTTAATCATATAATTTTAAAAATATTTAATAAAATTCGTATTTTGCATGCTCTATAAACTAGTAAGAATATAAAATCATAAAATTAAATGGAAACAAAGCCTAAATAACATTAAATAATAAATAAAAGTAACGTAATCGTAAGTATGATCTTGCATATTATCCACTATTTTCAAATGTTGCCACTAATATTTTCCAACTATTTTGACATGATCATGCGGTAGTGTTTAGTATAATAGAGATGCACAAAAAGCCCTTCGGGCCGGGCTTTATCCGGGCTTTAAAAAGCCCGGGCTTTTTAATAACCGGGCCGGGTCGGGCTTTTTCAAAAATCGGGTCGGGCCGGGCTTTCTCTAAAATATGAGGCCCGTTTTAGGCCTTCGGGTCGGGCCGGGTCGGACTTTTTTCGGGCTTTTTTAAAAAAAAATTATATATATGTAATTTCTATATTTTTACAAATATTTCTCGATCATCCAACCGTACGGAAGATCGTATTCCGCAACACCCTTAATATCACGGTACACGGTCTACCCTTAAGATTATTACAATTTTTTTCAATTGATGAGAATAAACGACGTTAACTTTTCAAAAAATTATTTATCGAGTTTCGTGTAAATCATGTAAATCATGATAAATTATGGAAGTAAATAGATTGTTTTGGTTAGCATATAAAATTGCTACATCTAGAGGTTTTTAATTTTGCACATGAACAAATTACATGTGATGTGACCTTTTGGTCGATTAAATCGATAAAGAAATTGTACATTCGTTGTTCCAATATACTGTGGCGGATTAAATTAATATTCTAATTAAGTAAATTATTATATTATTTCACAGTATGTATGTTATAGTTTATATGTTATGGGGGGTCGGTTTTTAAGGACATTATTTAGTTACAAACGACTCTTCGAAAGGTTCAAGGTTTGAATCCTGTCGACAACAATTTTTTTTATATTTTAAATTTTAAACAATATATGTCATTTATTAAATAACGATTATTATTACTATAAATTTTATTAATTAATTTTACAAAAGTTAAATTATATTTATAATAACTATTATATTATATTTCATTTAATCATATAATTTTAAAAATATTTAATAAAATTCGCATTTTGCATGCTCTATAAACTAGTAAGAATATAAAATCATAAAATTAAATGGAAACAAAGCCTAAATAACATTAAATAATAAATAAAAGTAACGTAATCGTAAGTATGATCTTGCATATTATCCACTATTTTCAAATGTTGCCACTAATATTTTCCTACTATTTTGACATGATCATGCGGTAGTGTTTAGTATAATAGAGATGCACAAAAAGCCCTTCGGGCCGGGCTTTATCCGGGCTTTAAAAAGCCCGGGCTTTTTAACAACCGGGCCGGGTCGGGCTTTTTCAAAAATCGGGTCGGGCCGGGCTTTCTCTAAAATATGAGGCCCGTTTTAGGCCTTCGGGTCGGGCCGGGTCGGGCTTTTTTCGGGCTTTTTTTAAAAAAAATTATATATATGTAATTTCTATATTTTTACAAATATTTCTCGATGATCCAACCGTACGGATGATAAGATATATCTAATTAAATGATATAACCAAATTTTCAAAAAATAAAAAATTAATTTGGTTGGAGATCTTAATAGAACATTACTATATTGTCTAGTACTCCTAACTAGTGCTTCATCCCAGATTATTGTTTCTATATTTTTAAAAATATTTCTCGACGATTCAACCGTACGGATGTCAAGATATATCTAATTAAGTGATATTCCCAAATTTTCAAAAAATAAAAAATTAATTTGGTTGAAGATTATAAGTTAAATTAATAAAATAAAAATTTTATCCGGGCTTCGGACCGGGCTTTATCCGGGCTTTTTAAAAGCCCGGGCTTTTAAAAAGCCCGGGCTTTTAATCGGGCTTTTCGGGCTTCGGCCCGGGGCCGGGCTTCGTGAAAAATAGAGGGCTCATTTTAGGCCTCCGGGCCGGGCCGAACCGGGCCGGGCTTTTTTCGAGCCGGGCTTTTCGGGCTTTTTTTCGGGCCGGATCGGGCCGGGCTTCGGGCTTCAGGCTTTTTGAACATCTCTGTAGTATAACATGTTGTTTTCTCGTTATCTTGCATCCTGCTGACGTTTCTCCTACATCATTAGTCAACTAAACTTTTTTAAAATTTTAAAATAGAAATAAATTTTTTAAAATCTAGTGTTTTCCAATTGAAATTATTAGATGTTTCTGAAATCAGCACTTTCAATTGAGATTTTAAAATATTTAAAATCTATGTGATTCATTTTGGATATTAAAAACTGCACAATAAAAAATGATCTATGATATGTTAAAACATTCACGATTTTTTAAAAAAAATTAATAAAATGGTGGATATTTATGGATTTGACAATGTTTTCTTTATATGCTAATATCAATCAAATTTGGATAATTTTTTGAAAGATTTTATAATTCTTATATTATTATTAAAACTATCTTAAAAATCTTACAATCTAAATGGAATACACTATCCTACACTATCCTAAGTTATTTCATTGTATGTTAGTAACTTAGTATGCAATTTTCATCAGCAAAATCTGAGTGATGGTTACCAATCAAAACATCCTCCTTAACACAATGCGACTAGCCAAGAATGCATCTCATACTGAGATGTTCTTGCCCGGGCACCTATATATATATTCCTATAAATGTAGCATCTCCTCACAAAGTAAACAAGGAGTTAGAGATCCAAGAAATGGCTACATCACTTGTCACAGTTTTTCAACTAATATTTATGTTGATAAGCTTCTGTACTGCTCAAAATGGCTCCAATGCCAAGTTTTACAATGTTAGAACATACGGTGCTGTGCCTAATGGAAAGGATGATAACTCAAAGGTAATCTTTACATGTATGTAGTTTCTTGTTTAATTTTTATTTTGTGTGTTTGAGATATAAAAAAATTATACAATAGAGGGTGCATGATGGTTCCGTATATCTTTTTTTGCAGCAATTTTTGAGAGCATGGGAAGATGCATGCCAATGGAATGGCAATAGTGTGATGGTAATACCAAAGGGAATTTACAAGCTTAATCCTGTTAAGTTTACTGGTCCATGTAAAGGTTCCACTGCTGTGAGGATAGTTGGTGATCTTAAGGCTTCAAGCGATATCTCTGTTAATCCTTGGATTAATTTTCAACACGTCGATTCGTTGCTAGTAGAAGGAAGTGGTACTGTGGATGGTCAAGGTGCTTCTGTTTGGAGTAAATACGGTTGCCAGCATAACCATACAGACTGTCGACCTCTTCCTACTGTAAGTGAATACAAATAAAAATTTTCAGTGCATGCTTGTCCTCGTAGTTTTAATTATCCGCTCATATATCCGTTACTTCTTGTTTTGTTCAATACAATGCATCTATTACCAAATCCAATGCTCCAATGCTAATGCTAAAATTACCGTAACCATTGTTATATTTTTTGATCAATCGAAAAGTGACTTTTTGTGCATTATTTGCTACTCTCCATGATTTCAAATACTACATTCATATTTGCAGCATAGTTTGAACAGATATATATTTCTTTTTCTCGATAAATAACTGCTTTGTATTTTAGCACATTCACTTACATATTTACTTTTATTTTTGACAGTCAATAGGATTCTATTTTGTCACAAATTCAAATATCAGCAACTTGCATATGATCAACAGCAAAGGTGTTCACTTGAAAATATTTGGTAGCCAAAAAGTTAAGATTAGTGGAGTCAAAATTACAGCTCCAGGGAACAGTCCAAATACAGATGGCATAAATATATCCAGATCAAAGGACATAACAGTCCAGGACTGCAACATAGCAACTGGAGACGATTGTATATCCATGCTCAACGGAAATGTAAATGTTGAAATTTTCGACGTTGCCTGTGGGCCTGGCCACGGAATTAGTGTTGGCAGCCTTGGACAGATGAATGGAGGAGGAGGAAGCACTACGGTTACGGGATTGCATGTTAAAAATTGCAATTTTAGTGGTACTCAAAATGGCTTGAGAATCAAAACATGGGCACCATCTGGCCCCGGCTTAGTTAGAGATTTTGTGTATGAAGATATACACATGGAGAATGCTAATAATCCCATTATAGTTGACCAAAATTATTGCCCGAATCACGTTTGTGACAAAAAGGTACAACTACAGTATCTTTCTTGTAAATCTTTTTTTTACTACTTACCGATGACCTCTTGGTCTAGCGGTGTCAGATATCTATGTTAAACGTAAACAAATGTTAATAACACTTGAACATATGCATGACAGGCACAATCGTCAATTCAAATAAAGAACGTGACGTACAGAAACATATGGGGAATTTCGAGTACACGGGTAGCAGTAAATATCAAATGTAGCAGCAAAGTGCCCTGTTTAGAGTTCAAGCTTCAAGATATAAACCTGTCTTACAATGGAAAAGAGGGACAAGCAAAATCAGAGTGCTTGAATGTACATGGTCAATCCTACGGTCGACAACAGCCTCCTGGTTGTCTTTAATGTGATCCCATCAGCCAGTATTAGTAGCATACGGGGAAAGTGATTATTTATTTTGTTTTCTTGTGCCCTTCGGTTTAAAATGCAGAAAGTGGTATGACAATGCAGTTCTTTAGCTGCTTTTTTTGTGCTTTAGTTGTTTGAACAAATGAAATTATAATGAAAATAAAGTTTATGATATTATCTCACACAATTTATCTGAGATACCATAATGAAGTTACCTTATTTTATGCATTCAGGTATGTATTTTCAGTTAGAAAATTGTTAACTTCCCTCAATTAAATTATACATGCAAACAAGAGTAATAACATTTTTTCCCTTTCTAAAGGATAGCAATTGAAGAGTATTTGTATTTCTTGCACCAAAACAGTTGAGATTTTGCCTTATCTAAGTGTTAAAAAAAATTGCTATACTTAATTTTGCCTTATCCTAAATTTAAAAGTATATGTTTTTTTACAAAATGTATGTTGTCCAACTTTTTAGTATTTTGTAGCGCTCATGAATGAGAAATCTTAAATATTTATATAAAGATATGTAAGATTTTATTATACTAGCTTAAATCCTGTGCAAAGCATAATTTTTTTTATTATATAATTTTTTTTATTTGTATTGATAACTTTAAGATACGCATTGTTGTGGAACGAAAAGTAGGGTGTATTTATTACGTAATGAATACTAGGGTTTGAGGAAGCTTCGAGCTTTAATGGCTGATCAAGTGTTTCGTGACTTAACTCGGGTCCTCACAATATGCCTACGTATCTTGCAAATATCAAGAATCAAGCCAAAAAATGTAGTTATGTTTGTGAAGGATCAGGTCCTTATATACGTGTTGGGCAAGCTACAGCTTAGGCCCAATTCTAGATCCTTCCGAATGGAAGGTGGATAAGTATTGAAGTTGTATGTCTTGGAGGTTACTCCACGGATGATTTGGTTTCCTTTTGGACTCAATAACGGAATCTTTTATTTGGCTGATTTAATAGCTACGAAATTATTATTATAATTAGGGTTTTGGGCCTTGTAATTGGGCCTTGACCTATGACCATCCTATGCTCATTTTTTTTTTTAATGCATCAATAAATGTATTTTTAGGACTTATTTTCGGCCCATATCACGCATTTTATAGGTCTAAATTTTTAAATGAAATGATTTAAATATAATAATTATATATATGGTGCCCGTTATATTTTTAGAAAAAAAAAGAATTTTAATTAGAAAATATATAAAAGATAATACGTTTTATCTGAAAAAGGTAAGCGCTTAGTTATTAGTAACTACAATATTTTATTGAATAGAAAAGGTAACATTTTTTAGTTGAAAAAGAAATTAGTTTGGTATCATTAATTATAATATTATTAATAATATTTTCAAATAGAATTGTCCGTACTGTTTTTAAAAATAAGAGATGTTTGAATAGCAAGCGCACAATTCGTTTCGTTGAAATATTTAATGGATTCGTCCCTCAGGGACTAATATTTTCGCAAACCTTGATTTTCAATTTAATCGAATTAGAACAAGTTTGATTTTTGAGAATTTGGATTTTACAAATTAAAATAAAACTAAATGGAATTTTGAACTATTTAAACTAATTTAAACTAAATTATTCTAATTTATTCTAAAATTTTGATTTTAACCAATTAATTCCTAAATTCAAACTCTTATTTATTCTAATTAATCTAAATTATTCTAACCAATTCTAAAATTTAAATTAAACTAGATTTTATTTTAAGAAAATTATTTACAGAAAGCTAAGTTTTGAATTATCACTATTTGAATTAAATTTGGTTTTATTTACAGAAAATTTTGACGCAACTCAATAAAGAAAACAGCAAATCATTTCTAAAAACTCAGAAACCGGACTCAGTACAAAAGTTGCAGCAACAAAACATACTAACACAGAAATTGTAAATCAATAAACAAACTCAATATTCGGAAACAAACTGTGACAAACTCCGAGTAAAAAGACCACGCAGCAAACCAGAAACTCAGCACCAAACGCTCACTTAAAACTTGATCGAACAGCAAACTAAAACTTCAGCAAAAATCGAAGAACATGAATCAGACGTGACTCGACAATACGATTAAGCAAACAAAACAGTCGACTCAGCAATCAACACACGCCTTCGAGCTCAGCATCTAACAATCCAAAGACTTGACAATGAAAGAAAGACTCGACAGACTCAGTAGTACAGTTCAGAACTCAGTACGCACACAGCACGATTCTCGCATCACAAAAAAAAAAAAAAAACAAAACCATAGCAAAATTACGATCAAGAACAACTTAGAACCCAAACACAGCAACAAACGAACAGTCAAACAGTCGAAAAAAATTCAGACACGGCAATTCGTAATCAAAATTCAATACTCTATGAAAATCAGAACCATGGACTCGTATTTAGCACTACACAACGCAACTCAGTCGATTCCAAATCAGTTCAGAACTTCCGATCAACAAACAAACAGAAACAATCCTATTAATACGAAACAAGAACTCGTCACTTAATCTACACAGGTAACAGCGAATTAGAAACGAAATCAACAACAATCACACAAAATAGCAAACAAGGAACACTCCAGTTTTTTTTAATTCAACAATAACTCGATGAAATAGGATTCAAAAACTCGAACTTGGAAGGAAAAAAAAACAGGGAAAGAAAGAAGAAAGATGAAAAAAAACGAAAACAAAAAAAAAAGGCAGGGGAGATGGAATCAATGATTCGGAATAAAAGAAATGGGAAGAAGAGGAAAGGGGAATGGGAGAATTCGTGGGAGAGAGAGAGAGAGAGAGAGAGAGAGAGAGAGAGAGAGAGAGAGAGAGATGGAACTGTGTTGGTTGTTTAAAACGGAGAAGAAGAAGAATGAAAAAAAAAACTGGGTTTTGTGTTTTAGAAGAAAGGGAAACAGGGGATAAAGAACTATATGGCTTCGAATTAAACTATATAAACAAAGAAATAAAAACTGAAAATTCGTAACGAAATTTTATAAAATTAATATTTTTTTTCAAAATAAAGGTAATTACGAAAATAAAATTTACTACGAAAATTTAAGTTACGCTAAAACAGGGATTTGGAATTTAAATGGCCCACAATAAAATTGAGATTTAAAGGGGCAAAATTACGAACTAAAATTACGAACAAGAAATTAAATTTCGTTAATTTCAACCCATAGTGGTTAGCTTTCGCTACTTTGTCCACTACTTGGATTTACGAAAATAACGAAACAAGGCAACAATAACGAAAGAGCAAGACAAGAAGTAAAGAAAATAAAAATTGCATTAATTATAATAAGAGTGTTTACAAGATTTGAAACTAAAGAAAATTACAAGAAAATAAAACTACCCTAAAATCTAAGTTACTAAATACAAGGGGGTGAGGGGGTATTTATAGGATAGGAATTAGGGTTAAGGGGGGTGTTGGGTAAATCCCTACCATACATTTGGGTTGTGTGGTGGTGAAATCCTAGCCATCTATTTGTTTCCTTCCCCCTTAAGCTTTGAAGAGTTGATCTTGGCCATACACTTTGCTAATGTGTTGGGATGATCTCCACCTTCCACTTGTCTTGAAATATTCCTTTTGCTCCAAGCTCCTAATTCTTTTCCTTCTTTCATTTTTGGTCCTTTTTCTTCCTCTTTTTCCCTTCCTTGCACTTTATTTATTTATTTTGTCATTTCTTTATTTATTTACGATTTTCCTGAAATGTAACAAAATAAAATATTAAAACATGAGTTCAAGCAATAAATAGGTAGATAAAATATGCAAAAATATGCACTTATCAAATGCCCCCATACCTATCTTTTGCTCGTCCTCGAGTAAAAACAAAAAGAAAATCTAGATAAAAAGTCCTATACTCCTTTTCGTAGGTGTGACGGTTGCATTTGGCATATGCAACAAGCCCTTTAAACCCCTAGGCAGCCCTAGTGGACGAGTGAGGTCTCGTGAGGGCCTATACTGAATGTACCCACAAAATCCATCTAGCTTGTATAAAAGATCACATGGCAATGCACACCACACATACATGTCCTCTCATGATACATCTACTTAAGAATCAAAATGAAGTTGCAAAGTCTTGGTGTGGAAAGTGCAAGGATTCACATAGTCTACTCAAAGAACCATGCAAGAGTGATTATAAGTTCATGTCAAGTGCAAAAATTATTGGTAAACATGCTAAGTCTACAAGGGCACACATCAGAGTCAAAACTTGAGATCTCTTATGCAAAAAACAAATAAGCAATACCTCACCTTTCACTCACAAAAGAATATTCACTCAAGAACAAGGGTAAGTGTATCACTCAATTCCAACAAAATCAAATGCATGCTTGACACTTGGTATCATCCTAACTTAAATCACAACATACATTAATGATGAAAATCAAAAGGTCTTTATTAGGATTGTAATGGAGCAAGGGACAAGGTATGTCAATAAAGGCCAAAATAAGGTGAAGTGTCAAAAGCTAGTAGTAACCATGAATATCATGCACAACACCAAACTTCCTCCCCACACAATTTATTTTTATTTTCAACAAAAAGCCTTGAATAGTCGTAATGAAGGAGGATTACAAAAAACATAAGTATGCTCTCATGTATAAATTTTTCATTTTCTTTTTTCTCTTTTTTTCTTTTCTCTTTTTTTTTTTTAAATTTATGGAAATGATAAATGCACCAATAATCCTCCTTTAGATTTAATTTTGAAAATCGACTATCAAGGTAACAACAAATATTTCCTCGAAAGTTATGAACAATAGTAAACCCTATTTCACACACCTTATTGCTCCCTCAAGTTCCTACTAGCCTTTGACAAAATGGGATCAAGAATACGTAAGGCTGAACAAGAAAAAGGTCTTAGGCGAGTAATGTGGTGTGTCACCGAAAGAAAATGATTAGGCTCAAAGGGTTAACTAATTGATCATATAAGAATGGTGTGGATAATTTGTAAATATAGGTTATTCCTAAGTGCCTTTATCACTTTATCATCAATTAATGTCATGTATTTCAAGAAGGAACTCAAACAAGTGCTAGCAATGCAAATGACAAGTGGACACTCAAGCAAAAAAAATATAAATGCAAAAGATGTGCATATAGGCTCAAAACTCACTTGGTGTGGTAAAACATAATCAATCTCAAGTAAAGGTATCCTCAATGCACCTACTTGTACTCAAAGCATGAAGACCAAATCATCTTACACCTAATCATGTCCTTCTAATTTCATGCACAATTCAATTAAGTCTACTAGCTTCACCTTGCTAGTGTAAGTGTGTGAACAAGAACTTTAGCAAATCACTTCTCAAACAAAAGCTAATGGATCATAAGATTATCATAGCATGCAAGGGTGCATCAAGCAACTAGCAATCAATTAACAAGACTAGAATACAAAAAGAACTCTTTTTGATTATTTTGATTTTTTAATTTTTTGGATTTTCTGATTTTTACTATTTACACTAAAAACCCTCCCCCATACCTAAATCATGCATTGTCCTCAATGTATGTGAATGCAAGAGAAAAGAGAAATGATAAAGGAGAAAGTTGAGGAAATACCTGATAAGGGATGACGGAGACTGAAAACTTCTAAAAATTACAAGAGAAAACAACTCACACACGCACACACTCCTCCCCCATACCTATCTTACACGAGGGGAGGCAAAAGAATAAAACCGAATCAGCCGATGCCGGTGGGAAAAGTGGGATGAAGCTGAGAGAAAAATTTAAGACATTTTTGAAAATTTGGATTAGAACAAATTTTTGCCAACAATATGGGATCATTCAACCTATTAGTACAAGAATCATTAGTGTTCTCCCTAAACCAACTTAAGGCTTCTTTATTTTGTTTAAGCAAATTAGAGATAATGAAAGTATGGTCTTGGGATGAATCACTAGGAATGATAGAAGATGAGTGTTCGTTTTCTCCTAAAGGCTGTTGATCAAATTCGGGATGATACAAAGTCAAGTTAAATGCAGGCGGCGGTGGTCCAACAGGACTCTTATAAACTGGCTCAACACTACCAACAATCTCGGGTGGAATCTCATACTTGGAACAAATTTCTAACAAATCCCCTAAGAACTCACCGAATGTAGGTGGTTCACCAACTGAAGTTTTGACAATGGGTTCAACAATAGCATCCTCGGGTTTGGTCTCCCACGGGGAACAAATGGAATCCAACTCTCTCAACATCTCTTCCGAACACATGTCCCTTAACGAATCAACATACTCTCGATTAGACTCATGGTTGACTTGGAAATCCTCATTAAGAAGAGACTCAATCTCACTATCCTCAAGGTTTGACCAATTAACAATGTCATCAACAAGATTAACCGCTATTGTTTGCTCGTAAAGCTCATTGGGTTCTTTTCCGACATTAAATATGTTAAGGTTAATTGTCATATTACCAAAAGTGAGTTTCATCAAACCATCCCTACAATTAATCAAGGCATTGGATGTAGCAAGAAAAGGTCGTCCAAGAATGATCGGGATTTGGTTCTTAGGATTCGTGACAGGTTGAGTCTCGAGGACAACAAAGTCAACCGGAAAGATGAATTCACCAACCTTAATTAGTACATCCTCAATTATTCCCTTAGGCATTTTGACAGAACGATCTGCTAATTGAATTGTCATGTTCGTCTTTTGAAGTTCGCCTAAACCTAGGGCTTGGTAGACCGAAAATGGAAGCAAGTTCACACTAGCGCCTAAGTCAAGTAACGCTTTGTCCACAAAGGTAAATTGTAGGACAACCGGGGTCCTTATATTTCACGGGAATTTGATTTGAAAGAATTGAACTAACATGAGAAGTCAAAAAGGCTTTCTTAGGGACATGAGTGGAACGTTTATGAGTACACAAATCTTTTAGACACTTAGCATAAGAGGGAATTTGTTGAATGGCATCTAAAAGAGGAATGTTGATCTCGACTTGTTTGAAAACTTCCAAAATCTTTTCGATTTGAGGTGATTGTTTGTTTGGGATGAGTCGTTGAGGATAAGGAGCTTTAGGCTTAAAGACTCGTTCGTTAGACACATCGGGAAGAGAAGTGGAAAGTGGAACGATATTCGAAGATATGTTAGGTGGTGAGGATGATTTAAGAGAAGAATTTGATGACTCGGGAGGTTCGGTAGTTGGAGTAAGGTTTGAATGATCAAGTGTAGGGTTCGGTTCAACATTTGAATCTTCTTCTTCTTCTTCTTCCTTGGAAGACTCGACACCTACTTGATTATTAACTTGGTTTCCCGACCTAAGAGAGATGATAGCATTAACATTTTCGTGAGGTCTTTGGTTGAGAGGGAATTTAGGGTTGACCTCTGGTTGACTCGGGAACTTATTCTTTTCTCGCTCACACATGGCGTTGGCTAATTGACTCACTTGAACCTCTAACTTAGATAAGGCTTGAGTACTAGCATTCAAAATTTGCCTATCTTGAGTCATGGTTTGCATGAAGGTCTGTTGAGATTGAGCCAAATTAGTCGTTGATTTTAAAAGCGCATCAAGAGTCTTTTCCAAAGAATTAAGTCTCTTATCCGACTCATTAAAGCCGGGTGGGTGGGCGGGTGCTTGATTTGAATAAGAAAGTTGAGTTGGATAAGGACCGAGATTTTGAGTAGGGTTTGGGAAGGGACCTTGATTTGGAGTCGAGAAAGAATTTTGATTAGGCCTTTGAAAAGATGGAGTATTTTGAAAAGAAGGTTGAAAAGAAGGCTGATTTTGGTAATTTGGCCCTTGGTTCCACGAGAAATTCGGGTGATTCCTCCACCCGGGATTATAAGTAGGAGCAAACGGATCGTTCCTAGTGGGTGGTTGAGACACCGCATTAACTTAATCAAAAGCGGGATAGTCCGAAAAACCTTGATTGAAATTAGGGCACATAGACACATTTGAGGGGGCCTTACTAGTTTCTAGGGCTTCGAGTCTCCTAGTTAGAGTGGCTAATTTGGCATCGGTTGCAATCGAACTCCCAATCGAATGCAAACCCTTAGATGAACTAGACGACTCATTAGACTTATTAGGTTCCCTAGTAGACTCCCACAACATGGTCTTCTCGGCTAATTCTTCGAAAAATTTCCAACCCTCGTCCTAATCTTTCTCCATGAATTTTCCTTGGCACATAGATTCCAACAACGCGGTTGTTAGTCCATCTAAGGCCTCATATACGATCTTACAAAGCCTCCATTTCTCGATTCCGTGGTGGGGGCATTGTGATAAAAGATTTTTGAAACGATCAAAATATTTCCAAAAAGACTCATTTTCCTTTTGATGAAATTGATTTATCTCGTTTGTAATTCTTGTAGTCTTATGGTTTGGAAAATATTTTTTAAGAAAAATTACCACAAATCTCTCCCACGTGGAAATAGAATTAACCGGTAGGCTATACAACCATTTCTTAGCATTTTCTTTAAGCGCAAAATTAATGAGTCTAAGCCTAATCGAGTCCTCGGTTAATTGTTGGAGCTTTTGTAAGGCACAAATCTCCTCAAATTCATGTAGAAAGAGATATGGGTCCTCACCCTCGCTCCCGTTAAATTTAGGTAACATACTGATGTGGTGAGTTTTAATTTCGAAATTATTACCATTAACGGGAGGAAGGGTGATACACGAAGGTTGGGCGGAACGAGTAGGATAGCAACGGTCCCTAAGAGACATGGCCATGTTTATTATCGGTTCGGAATTATCTAACGACTCGGAATCAGAAGAGGAAGAACTCTCAAACGATCTCACTAGTCTAGAAGAATTGTCCCTAATCCAAATAGTTCGCATAAACCATGTAAGGAAACACGTAGCAAATAAGTGCGATAAAATAAACACACAAAAAAGAAAGGGGTGTAAAATTAAAAGAAAAATTCTAAACCTAGGGTTCCCTAATAAAATAACTAGACCTTGCTCCTAACTGTAAGGGCTACCAAAAACTAGGTAAATCACTAATTATTCGAACCGGCTTGGCCAGGTAGGTGCAAGCATTGCCAAGAGGCAAAACACCAGCCTAGACACCAAACCTTAATTGGCCAGGTCAGCTTTCGCTTTCCTAGACACCAAAAAGTAAGAATAATTAAGATTACTTCGTTTCTTAAGCACCTTCCTAATTGAGCGCGAGATTCCTAGGGGCAAACGTCTAATTAATTTTATTAAAGGCAATGTATGCAAAATGAGGGATTAAATTGGTTTTGGGCTAAGGAAAGAGTGATGAAATCCCTTCCCATATCTTTTGAGAGGTTTTGCCCTTAAAGTTTATTTACAAAATGATGCAACAAACAAAGAGGTATAAAAAACTATAAACATTTATGGATGCTTTAAACTACGTGTTCTAACTAAAGAAAAGAAAGAATTTAACGTACCTTGGGGTCCTCCAGCGATCACCACAATTTATATGGTAGAAAAATTAAAAACAAGAAAATAAAAATCTAGATGATGTGCCCTAAGTGATTAAATGCATGATGCAACAATTATGTATTTACAACTAATTTTTTTGGATTTTTAATTTTTAATTTTTTTTGTGATTTTTGTGATTTTCTAAATAAAAAAAAAACACGAAAGAGGAGAGAGATACGGTTTACCCAAGCAAAGCTTCCAAAATTCCGAGAAAATTTCTTCCGCTTTAATCCAAGTTTCCCGAATTTTCCTCCAAATTCCTCGAAAAAATGCAAACAAGAAAAAGGGTGAGAAGAGAGCTAATCCGAAAAATCAAAAACTAAGGTGCGAAAAATAATTAGTCCCCGGCAGCGGCGCCAAAAATTTGTTGTGCTAGAAAAATAAACATTTGAATCGCAAGCGCACAATTCGTTTCATTGAAATATTTAATTGATTCGTTCCTCAGGGACTAAAATTTTCGCAAACCTTGATTTTCAATTTAATCGAATTAGAACAAGTTTGATTTTTGAGAATTTGGATTTTACAAATTAAAATAAAACTAAATGGAATTTTGAACTATTTAAACTAATTTAAACTAAATTATTCTAATTTATTCTAAAATTTTGATTTTAACCAATTAATTCCTAAATTCAAACTCTTATTTATTCTAATTAATCTAAATTATTCTAACCAATTCTAAAATTTAAATTAAACTAGATTTTATTTTAAGAAAATTATTTACAGAAAGCTAAGTTTTGAATTATCACTATTTGAATTAAATTTGGTTTTATTTACAGAAAATTTTGACGCAACTCAATAAAGAAAACAGCAAATCATTTCTAAAAACTCAGAAACCGGACTCAGTACAAAAGTTGCAGCAACAAAACATACTAACACAGAAATTGTAAATCAATAAACAAACTCAATATTCGGAAACAAACTGTGACAAACTCCGAGTAAAAAGACCACGCAGCAAACCAGAAACTCAGCACCAAACGCTCACTTAAAACTCGATCGAACAGCAAACTAAAACTTCAGCAAAAATCGAAGAACATGAATCAGACGTGACTCGACAATACGATTAAGCAAACAAAACAGTCGACTCAGCAATCAACACACGCCTTCGAGCTCAGCATCTAACAATCCAAAGACTTGACAATGAAAGAAAGACTCGACAGACTCAGTAGTACAGTTCAGAACTCAGTACGCACACAGCACGATTCTCGCATCACAAAAAAAAACAAAAAACAAAACCATAGCAAAATTACGATCAAGAACAACTTAGAACCCAAACACAGCAACAAACGAACAGTCAAACAGTCGAAAAAAATTCAGACACGGCAATTCGTAATCAAAATTCAATACTCTATGAAAATCAGAACCACGGACTCGTATTTAGCACTACACAACGCAACTCAGTCGATTCCAAATCAGTTCAGAACTTCCGATCAACAAACAAACAGAAACAATCCTATTAATACGAAACAAGAACTCGTCACTTAATCTACACAGGTAACAGCGAATTAGAAACGAAATCAACAACAATCACACAAAACAGCAAACAAGGAACACTCCAGTTTTTTTTAATTCAACAATAACTCGATGAAATAGGATTCAAAAACTCGAACTTGGAAGGAAAAAAAACAGGGAAAGAAAGAAGAAAGATGAAAAAAAAAACGAAAAAAAAATGGCAGGGGAGATGGAATCAATGATTCGGAATAAAAGAAATGGGAAGAAGAGGAAAGGGGAATGGGAGAATTCGTGGGAGAAAAGAGAGAGAGAGAGAGAGAGAGAGAGAGAGAGAGAGAGAGAGATGGAACTGTGTTGGTTGTTTAAAACGGAGAAGAAGAAGAATGAAAAAAAAAACTGGGTTTTGTGTTTTAGAAGAAAGGGAAACAGGGGATAAAGAACTATATGGCTTCGAATTAAACTATATAAACAAAGAAATAAAAACTGAAAATTCGTAACGAAATTTTATAAAATTAATATTTTTTTTAAAAATAAAGGTAATTACGAAAATAAAATTTACTACGAAAATTTAAGTTACGCTAAAACAGGGATTTGGAATTTAAATGGCCCACAATAAAATTGAGATTTGAAGGGGCAAAATTACGAACTAAAATTACGAACAAGAAATTAAATTTCGTTAATTTCAACCCATAGTGGTTAGCTTTCGCTACTTTGTCCACTACTTGGATTTACGAAAATAACGAAACAAGGCAACAATAACGAAAGAGCAAGACAAGAAGTAAAGAAAATAAAAATTGCATTAATTATAATAAGAGTGTTTACAAGATTTGAAACTAAAGAAAATTACAAGAAAATAAAACTACCCTAAAATCTAAGTTACTAAATACAAGGGGGTGAGGGGGTATTTATAGGATAGGAATTAGGGTTAAGGGGGGTGTTGGGTAAATCCCCACCATACATTTGGGTTGTGTGGTGGTGAAATCCTAGCCATCTATTTGTTTCCTTCCCCCTTAAGCTTTGAAGAGTTGATCTTGACCATACACTTTGCTAATGTGTTGGGATGATCTCCACCTTCCACTTGTCTTGAAATATTCCTTTTGCTCCAAGCTCCTAATTCTTTTCCTTCTTTCATTTTTGGTCCTTTTTCTTCCTCTTTTTCCCTTCCTTGCACTTTATTTATTTATTTTGTCATTTCTTTATTTATTTACGATTTTCCTGAAATGTAACAAAATAAAATATTAAAACATGAGTTCAAGCAATAAATAGGTATATAAAATATGCAAAAATATGCACTTATCAAGAGAAATTTTAGTTAAAAAATATAAGAGCAAAGGTGTTTTATCTGAAAAGGAAAATGATTAGTTATTAAAAAAATAGAAAAGATAACATGTTGAAAAAGGAAATTGATTAAGTCTTTATAATTGTATTGTTTTTACATCTTTCAATATTTTTGCTTTAATATAATAGTATAGATAGATATAAGTAAGGATATTTAGTAAAAATGTACTAATATATTAGTAAGGGTAATTAAGTAAAAACATGAAGTACAAAACAGGTAACCAAATGTTTAATGTTTAATGTTTTAACTATTATAATCTATATTATCTATCTATCTATACTAATATACTAAAGCCAAAAGATTAAAAGTTTGGTCGGTTTGGTTTTCGGTTTGGTTATCCTAATTATTAAAATAAATAATGACATAATATAATTAATGGTAATTAGCCATTGCCATTTTCATATTTACTTTTAGTTAAAGATATTACCTTTTGTAAAAACATCAATCGTGCCATATCTTCAAATCATTAATATTTCCTTTCTAATTAAAATACGTTACCTTTTTTTAAAAAAAAATAATCTTACAATCATTAATATATACCCAAAAATATCATACCAAATTTTCAATTACTAATAAAATATATTAAAAATCCCTATGCGTTGTTTATAATAAGAAAATATTAGTATAATACGTAAATATGAGTATATTAAATTATATTAAATTAAAATTTAAAAAATTATTAAATTGATAATTATATAAAAACATAATTTTACAATTAACTAAAATTTAATAAATACCTAAAATATCTTATCTTTCAATCAATTTAAAAGACGTTTAGTTTTAATTGAACATATTACCCGTTATACACACCTAAAATATCATAGCTTTCAATCATTAATATTTCTTTCTAATTGAAATATTTTATCTTTTAATTTAAAACATAAGTTTGCAAACATAATCTTCCAATCATTAATATTTCTTTTCTAATTAAATACCCTATCTTTTAATTTAAAACATAAATTTACAATCATTAATGTATACCCAAAAATATGACACCATATTACCGTTAGATTTTTATTAATTAATAAGGACTGTTAGATGTAATTATAAAGTATATTTAATGATTAAATTACTTTACTAAATATTCAAGGTTCGAATCCCGTCAACGACATATTTAATTTAAAATTTTATTATATAAATTTTAAATCATGCAAATCATTTATTAAATTTAATATAAATTTTATTAAATTAATATTAAAATAATTTTAAAATTAATGATTATATAAAAATATAATTATAGAATAAAAATATAATTTATTATATAAATGATAGGGCTCTAATTTTTTGGAGCACAAAAATTTTTCAAACAACTCTCTATATTTCGGATCCATATAGAAGCCCAATAACAAAGGCCCATTTATAAATACAAAACTTATTAACTAAGCTTTCAGGGACGTTTTCTATTGGTCAGACAAAAGTTAGTGGTGGGGCCCACTTTTTTTTTTCGGCGGCCACCCGGTAATATTATACGGGTGGCCGCTTTCCACGTAGGCACCAAAGCCTTGAGCCTTCTAGTATATATTGTACACCAATACACCGATTGTTTCAAGAAGTTTGAGAGAGACCTCAATTGATGTACACCCATTATTTACAAATATGCCACTCCCCAAGCGTTTCAGATTAAATGCCAAAAACCTATTTCTCACATACCCACACTTAGGGATGGGAATTCATCCCGGCCCGCCCGATCCCGATCCGATCCCCGCACCGAATGGGGCGGGGAATCGGGGATTTTTTCGGGCCGGGGCCGGGGCAGGGATTTTATGTCTCCCCGGCCCGATCCCCTACCCCCGCCCCGATTCTCAATCCCCGACTCGATTCCACCAAATTATAATATATATATATATATATATATATATATATATAATATATTAATAATCATATATTAATATATATGAATTTCCAATATTTTATATTAGAAACAAAATGATACTTTATTCTTATATGATTGTCTTTTTAGTAGTTAAATAACTTCATTTTCATGTTATTTATAATTGTTTATTTAAGTAATATTTTTTATCTTAATTTAGTGTTTAAAAAATTGTTTCAAACTCACTAGTTAGTGTTTAAAATTGTTTAAAATGTTATTTTTTTATTTAAAATGAAATTCCCCGATTCCCCGCGAGGATCCCCGTTACCCGTTTGGGCCGGGGACGAGGAATAAAAAATAATCCCCGACGGGGATCGGGTCGGGGACGGGGATCGGGTTTGAATTCGGGGATGGGGGCGGGGATAGCACTCCCCTGCCCCGAAGTGCCCCGATGCCCATCCCTACCCACATTGTTCTTTAACAAAAGAAGAAGTCCTAGCCCAGATACAAGCAATTGACACCCCTTCCAACAAAAAAATTCATCAAAATAGCCAGAGAATTACACGAAAATGGGGAACCTCATCTCCATGTTCTCTTGCAATTCGAAGGGAAGGCGCAAATCACAAATCATAGATTGTTCGACCTGGTATCCCCAACCAGGTCAGCACATTTCCATCCAAACATTCAGGCAGCTAAATCCAGCTCCGCTATCAAGTCCTATATCGAGAAGGATGGGGATACAATTGATTGGGGTGAATTCCAGATCGATGGACGATCTGCAAGAGGACGCCAACAGACTGCGAACGATGCTTACGCAAAGGCACTTAACTCTGGAAGTCAGTCGTAGGCTCTTTCAATAATAAAGGAGAAAGCCCCTAGGGATTTCGTTGTCCATTATCATAATTTAGCAGGTAATTTAAATAGGATTTTTTCGCCTCCCCCATCTATTTTTATTCCAAAATGGGATGCCTCATCATTCACCATCACAGACGACATGGAACAATGGTTGGGGGAGGTTTTTATTTCGGAATCCATCACGCCTGCGGCGTCCGGGGTAAATAAATTCAGGCTAAATAGAGATGTCGACCGGCCATGTCCATAATAATTGAGGGGCCCAGTAGGACAGGAAAAACCCAATGGGCCTGGTCATTGCGGAGACATAATTATCTTAGTTGGCACCTTGACTTTAATCCAAAGGTGTTTTCAAATGAAGTGAAATACAACGTCATCGATGACGTCGCCCCCAATTATTTGAAAATGAAGCACTGGAAGGAGCTAACTGGGGCCCAGCGTGACTGGCAAAGCAATTGTAAATACGGGAAACCAGTTCAAATTAAAGGTGGGATCCCATCGATCGTGCTTTGCAATCCTGGTCAAGGGTCCAGCTATAAATACTTTCTCGAGAAGGAAGAAAACGCATCACTACGCAATTGGACCCAGCAGAATGCTTACTTCGTCTTCATCAAGTGCCCACTCTACAATCCCCAACATTAAAGTCCAACACAGGAAAGCGAAGGCTAAAAAACCCAGGAGACGTAGGGTCGATCTTAATTGCGATTGCACATACTATAGTACTCTCAAGTGTGCAAATCATGGATTCACGCACAGGGGCGTCCATCACTGTAATTCAGGCACAGAATGGCGTGCATACATGAGAGATAAAAAATCCCCTCTATTTCAAGACAACAAAGCACCTGGTGAGACCATTCATAGCCCAACAAGACATCATCGACATCCAGATACGATTGAACCACAACCTCAGGAAACAACTGCATCTTCACATGTGCTACCTGAACTTTCGTATCTGGACGAGGCTTGAAAAATTTTTGTGCTCCAAAAAATTAGAGCCCTATCCGTTGTTGCCCTTAATTACTTGTTGGATTTGTGATAAAGGTTCTGGGCAACAACTGATTGATTGGATCAATGGACTACGCCATGAGGAAGAGGAAATATTCAGCGCCCTCAACGCCTGTGTAATTAGAATGGAGGAAGAAGTGGAGGTCGGCAGTGACGACGAGTGCGATCCGTCGAACCCTGTTCCCAATGTACCGGCCGATGAGATTCAGAAGGGGCGGGAAATATCGATTACCTGATATGGGCTTTCATGATGTTGAGGTTACACTTCATGGTGGGTTTGTTTATAGGGATGATTGTGGAGCTTTTATGAATGGAATTGCATTGGGCCAGGGCCCGGATAAGAGACACACGGAACGTGTTAATTGGGCAAAGGAGATCCGTTCAGCAAAAGCTCATTCAACTTACGAACCCTGAACGAAGATCGAGCCCAATGAGTCATAATTTTCTTTCTCTGGATTATTGGACCTGAGGCCCACTTCCTTCAATACACAGGTATTGGGCCGTAAATACGAGGCCCAAAACGACGAAGAGGACGAGGAGCATATCTGGGCCAGGAGTATCCGGGTCTTCTTAGCATGTTGAATTTAATTGTACAACCAATTTAATTCAATGTCAAGAAATTATTATGAATAGATATTTATAATACATCAAACTTGGGGACCAAGTTTATTACAGTGAATCCAAATGTTCAATTATTAAATTAATAATTACTAACACCAGAACAAGTGGACAATTACCTCAAATGAAAGTGAGAAGATCATTTTTAATTTTAATTAATTTCAATTATTTTTTACTACATATCCCGATTTTCAAAATATTATAAATCATATATTTTTCTTTAAGTAAGCTATCGACTAAGAGGGGTGGTAATTTTTCCGAATTTAAATTCGAAAAAATATTCGGAGTCAACGGCGCAAACCACGGTCAGGGGGGCAAAAATTTCGGCGGCCCCGTATATATATATATATATATATATATATATATATATATATATATATATATATATATATATATATATATATATATATATATATATATATATATATATATATATATATATATATATATATGCCCTTACTCCATACAGAACACTCTTATATAACAAACAACAAAGAACACCTTAGATCTATTAGATCCTTTAGCCCCGCCAGGGGCACCCAATACAAAAAGTTGTTATTTTTTTACCCTCTATCAAGTCTGCAAAAAAAAATTGAAAATTACTTTTCACTGATGACATCACTGATGACGTCATCGATGAACAGTAAATTTTCAATTTTTTTTGCTGGTTTGCTAGAGGGTAAAAAAATAACAACTTTTTGTATTGGGTGCTATGACGGAACTCTTAAATTATATTAGATATGAGGTGTTCTTTATTGTTTGTTATATAAGGTGTTTGCCATAGAGTGCAACTCATATATATATGTATATATATATAGTCCAAAAAAGAGGTCGAAAATGACAACTGAATAATGGAACTTGAAATCAGAAATTTAGTTGCATGTGGTTGCATTCAGTTGAATGTTGCCCCTGGCGGGGCCTTGCAACCCAAATCCACCAAAATCTCCCCAACTTAAAAAAAAGTTGCCCCTGGCGGGGCCATGCAACCCAAATCCACCAAAATCTCCCAACATTAAAAAAAAGTTGAATGTGGTTGCATTCAATTGCAACCAAAATATCACCCCACCTTAAAAAAAAGTCGATGAACAGTACCTGCCACGTGGCAGTGTCACATAGCAGGTACTGTTCATCGACGGTTACTGTTCATCAGAATTATTTTTTAAAAAAAAAGAAAAAAGGGTTGAAAAATGAAAGATAGTATTTTTGCAATTAAGAAACTTAAGATAGTAAATATGCAATGAATTAAAAAAGATGGTATTTTTGCAAAAAGAAACTTGAAACCTAATATTTTTGGTAAATACCCTATAATAATTTATCAATATCGTGACTGTGGAATATCATATAAAAATTATAAATGCTCGCTATAAAAAGTATAGCCGCTATAATATTGTTATCTAATATTATATTATAAAAAATCTCATAGTATTTTTATTTTAGTCGGGATCAAATGATGAGAATATCTTGTCTAATTATTAGTTTACACGTCTAATATTATTTTACAACTTTAAAGATTATAATTAACACCTTTGAATAACTATTAACCAAAATAGAAATTATGCTTTGGTATTAGATCGGATTATAACCTATTCTAAATTATAAAGTTACAATTTTTTTTCCTGAATCACTATTTCTATAATAAGGTTAATGGTGTAGAGAGAAGACAAGGTTCAAGAGAAAATAATTCATTTCAGTTTAAAATATCATAAGTAATTTAATTTTTTTTGAACAAAGGATTTAATTCCTTAACAAAAAGCCATACGGCATCTACAAGAAAAATCGAGTTGAACAAACCGTAAAAAAATACAATCGCAGATTAATCCAATCTTCTTAGACTTTAATATACCATCAAACGATTTGTTGAAATTGATATATGTACATGTACCCGTTTCGTCACATCTCGTTTGAGTTACCGTAAATGCAATCACATAAAGACTTCTATCACTAAATTAAAATCTTGAAAATCTGAGAGAATAATGAAAACCCAAATAAATTGGGAACAAACTCAACAAAATACAGATTTAAAATAAACAATAGCCTAAGAAAAGGCTCGATTTTATTGAAACTGAAAAAATAAAGTTTAGAAGAATGAATGGAGGGCCGAAAGAGGATTAGAAAGGAGGAAAGATGTTTTAAACGAAGGAGGAGGCAGATCGGAAGAAGAGGAGGGGGCGGCAACGACGACAATGGAGATGAAAGGGTTCGACTCTCATTAGAGAGCTTTCTACTGTGCCATAAATTTATGTTTCGCAAGCCTAAATTTGATTAAATGCTAGTTATATATGAGGAACATATTTTAGAAGTAAATTGAATGTTGCTACAATATTTTAATTGTCATATGTTTTACTATTATCTCTTTACATCTTTTCCTTCACTTTGTACACAATAAGTGCAAGGGACCGATTATTTTGGTGGTTCATTCCTAAATTTGCAATCTATTATAACCCTGTAACAACGGGGAATACAGAACAAATTTGTATCTTCTCCTTTGCAGTTGCTTACTGATAGCTAGCAAAGCACGAAAATAGTTTTAAAAGCACAATAGATACAGGCCCTTGTGTGTTTGTAATCAAAGATTAACCAGTCATTGCAGTGTTAAGCAATTTGTCCTCCTATGACTACAGTCAGCATGCACGCAGGGAGAAACCATCTGAAAATTGCAGATCACTTTTACAGTACAGGATGCTAAATTAGCGAATTTTGAACTTCTGATATAATCTGTATATACAAAGGACCTATAATTCTCACAAAAAGAAAGAAAAAGGAAACACTGCTTCAGCCCTTTGTAAAGTGATATTTTGATTCAGCATAGCTTTCTGCATCCCATAAAAATGAACCAAATGCAACTGCCTCCAATACCAGCATTGTCAATCCGGAAAATGTGACAGAAACCATTTCATCACTACTTGTATCAAGTGAACCATCTTCAGCAATTCTTATGTCAGGCTTCCCAAACAATGCCTGTGTCTGCTTTTCAATTAAAGATATTGCTTCTTTTGATCTTATAGTTGCATATCTCTGAAGTGTTTCCGCATCCAAATACATTACATAAGATCTTAATCTATATGACTTATCTTCAAGAGAATCTAATCGTCCTCCATCTCCATCATCAGGCATTATTCGTATCAAGGATTCTGGATCCCAGAATGGGCTTTGTGGTTCTGGCTGTTGGAAGCTTGGTTGCTCTTCTTTGAAACCTTCAGGAAGGGTGTTCATGGATTGTTCAAGTTGAAACCTTTCATCTACTCTTTTCAGGAAATATCCATACATTATAGAAGCAGCATAAAGCTTTCCAAGTTTTAATTTGCTAATCTGGACAATGTCATTTACAGGACCTACTACCCTATCCCCAAGAACAAGCGATAAGTGGCTCTCGATCATCTCAAATGCTTCAGGGGAGTGTACAGACTTTAATTTATGTTCTTGATTTGGCCAAACATCCACTCTCCCAGCAGGATCTGAGGTTGCTGATACCTTTTGGATCAGAGAAATTCCGCTGTCCAAAAATTTCTGTAGGACCAAGCAGTAGATAATTTCTTCAATTGCCATTTGCCTTTCCTTCTCCTTTACTTCAGCTATCCTCCTGCAGTAAATATGGGGTCAGATTAGTTTAAATCCCTAAAGTACTTCAGTTATTCTCCTGCAGTAAATATGGGGTCAGATTAGTTTAAATCCCTAAAGTTCTCTTCCCCAATGCTTAGGTTTTTTTTTTTTTTTATACGCATAACGTCATGATAGTTGTACCATCTGCATGCTATTAATCAGAAGAAATCTTTACTCGTCACAATCAGAAGCGGACGGCATTTTCCATGTTCTTGATATAGGATAGAAGAATTTGTCGAGCATAATTACACCATAAACTTGTTCTCCATTCATAAAGGATATAAAAACATTAGGCAACAATGATTATTAATCCGGTATTGTTCCCGCTGTTCAGTAATTAGATGGAAGATAGATGTATCTACTATTCTATTCCATTTTGATTTAGTTGCATCACTGATAAGTTCCATTACGAATATAACCATGTCTAGAACGTGGTAAGTCACTACTAAGTTGGACAATTAGAAGAGCAACAGCAAGAAATTCTTGGTCCTTGTTATTTACATATATTGCATCTTATGTAAATAAATTACATTTAAAAAATCTACCAAAAATCCCAACAAAATCACGGTAGAACTAACTGATTCCTAAGTTGAATAATAGGTTCGACATATCCTTGTTTCCGTTTGGGTTCGGTTTTTTACATCTGAAATCTAACTTAGTTGCCAGTAATTTCTCAACTGCCATATATTACATGCCACTAAACATTTGACACTCAATAGGCAACCAAAACCAAGTCTTGTTGACGTAGAGCAAGGAATTAAAATATTATTTTGTATTTAATTTCTGTTATGATTTGAGAATAAAGTATTGAAACTAATTACAAAGCTCATTTAACATCATGATGGATAACAGGCCCACTATAGCAAAGGATGGGAACTAGCTGGAGCCTCCCCTCCCTTTGTCGTAAAAAGAAAGAGTTGAGTTCTCGAACTAGATCAGGATCAATCTCAACAACTCCAAATTATCATATGTGATGATAAGACATTGACTATAGATTACAATAAATAAAAGGAATTCCCGACGACCTCACATATCCCCAACATTATCATTAGTCAATCCATAATTAACCTGACTAACCCCCGTTGCTTTATTTTTGATTTAATAGGATAATGTTACTATTTAACAAATCTTCATTCTTGAACCGTTGTGTAAGCAAAGACCTAAACACACAAAAAACCTATACAACTAGGAATCCTACTAACATCGTGAGATCCAAATATCACAATACTAACTAATCCTTTCAATTAATTAGAAAGTTCACTATTATAAGTCACAGATGTTACAAGACAATTTCAAATTTGAAAAACTCCAAACAAATGTAAACACACAAAACATACACAATCTTATGAATACTTCCTATCAAATTATGTTACTTGTCAATTTAAACAAAACAAACTCGAAAATTACGCCCAAAGGCCAAAACTAATCTTATTGTCCTAAATATTGATCTTTTTAATAACCACAAAATACTCCTTTGCCTTCCTCAAGATTGGATGCAAGTATCTCAGGTCTCAGATGGTAAGCAGTTGCATTCACAGATTTGAAAATTGACATAGTCGTAACAGTGCTACATATGCCTTACTTATATCACTGCCCCATGAATTCTACTCTCTAATAAGTAATAACCAGCCACTCACGTATTTTAAAGCAGAAAATCGATTGGATATACAAGCTTATCATCTTAAGTAACGCAATTGTATTCAAACTTTCAATATTACATGTACTATAATCAAAAGAACCTGATGTCTTGCTTGCAGAATAAACAAATCCCAGTACTCTACACCCTTTCTTCCTATATAGATGAGAAACAATACGGTTCTCAAACTTTAATCCGCCAAATGGAGGTATCACATAACACCAGATCTCTCAGAATGACAAAAAATCTAAACTTAAGCAAATACCATCAATCATCTATCACCAACATCCAGTAACACATTATCACAGCTACGACTAGATAAAGTCTATGAAACAAATCAGAAGGATTAGTTCCAAAAAGAAATAAGGAACCAATTGAATAGATCATATGGGAAATACTGAGCACGTGAGCATGCACACCGGTTCATACAAAAACAATAAGCCAAAAAACAGATGTGAGGAAAAAAAAAAATAACAGTCACCCAGAAATACAACCAGGTATCTCAACTACCACAGCTGACTAGGCTGATCAGTCCTGTTCATGATACAACAATAAAACTGAAGCATGGCCCTAAGCGATGCATAGTAGTGTGTGGGGCTGCAAGTAAGCTTAAATAGCGACTCGCTACTGTGGTAGCAGACTAGAGCAGAATGTGCCTTGTGGTGGAGGTCAGAAGGCGACCTTTTAAAAATCTGAACCCTAGTTAATGTTTTCAAACAATTCTATTCAGTGTCTTAGTTTTCAAAAGAGGCTCTAAAATGCCATGATAAGTACCATAGTTCTATATCATAAAATTCTTATATAGGCACAGATATAAATTAATATACACAGGAACAGGAAATACTACTAATTTAGTAATATGGTAATATCCATATATTGACAGCATCAACACAACTTTAAATCTTGAAGCAATATGAATTCTCAACTGTTCTAACTTACCAAGCCCAACTTAGGTATAGGAGACCTGCAGATACAAATTATATAATTTCTATCATAATAACGGACAGTGTCAGTTTCAAATAAACTACATGAAAAAAATAGCAGTGAGCTAGTTCAAAAGAATCAAAACAAACCTCTGTTCAGCATTCAAGATAATTAAAGCTTCAATTAACCTAACAAATAGCATCTATATTAATACTAAAACAAACCCCCACTAACTCGAGAAACTGCCACATGTCAATTTCTCATGAAAAGTTTTCCCGCCTCTCTCTCCTCATCAATATTATCTTGATAAATATTATATACATTTCTACTGATCCTCTTTCTTCCTTATTTTGTCACTTGATTTCATTCCCAAAGTATAATCTGTACTTATTCTGTTTTCAAAGTTATATTTACAAGTTCTTAATGCATAGGAGTATGATTATTAAATATTAATTTTACTAATAAACTGATTTTAACATAAATTTATTTTCAAAAAATTATATTTAAAAATTATCACAGCCGTGCATAGCACAGGTGTTATTCTATTTTTTAATAAAATGTACATGAAGCTATAGAACTGGGCACCATAAGATTAAATTTACTCACTTGTAGAGGGATAGATCTTGAGAAGAAGTAGCTTCTTCACGTTGGGTTTCTCTATCATTTGATAAGTTCTCAAGCTGCTGATCAACGGCTGCAGGAAGCAAATGTGGGTGGGTGTGCAAGATTTGTGCCAATAGCTGACCAACTGGGGACTCCAGATCAAGAGGAGCCAGCCGAGAGGAATCAGGACTTGGATCTCCTGATGCTTTCACCGTCAAGGTTCTTGCTCTGGTTGTGTCTGATTCCACCTCTAACTTGAAACTATACGGCGAAGAGCATCTCTAGTAGTTACCAAGAGATAGTCAGAACAACACAAGAAAAATAAATTCTAATCATACAGATATAAATACAGTCTAGAGCTCAGAACAAAAATTTATGCCTATTAACCCAAATACCATAAGGTTGGCCATTTCTACCACGTCCACATCTGTCACCATAATTGTAACAGCTTCAACATATTGTGGCCATATAAACGATATGACACCCAGGCTCACTTGAAACTGCACTGACGCCACAAATGTTGCAGTACCTATAAGCTTATTTATGTGTAACATACATAATGATCTAAATACCTATATATATAGTATGTTTATTAAAATAATATCTAATTATTTATAATAATATGGGGTGCATCTATTACAATGTCACCGGTAAGCATATGACTGTTCATCATCAACATTAATGGAGTATCTATTATTTATATGTCACCGCTAAGCATTTAACTTTTTGTCCAAATCCAAGTACCCAAAGTCAACAAAAATACCTTGATATCAGGGTTCATTTGTCCCTGCCTCCCTCATCACGTATAATAATGTAATTAAAGCTACAGAGGTGAAACCATCTTGCGTTCTAAAAAACATGCTAAGGCTGTTAATCTAGGATGTGCACGTTTCGACGACTAGCATGACGGATGAAGGTGCAAAGTATCATTTGTTTTTTCTTATATAAGTATTTTAAAAGTAAACTTTGTGTTTGTGATTTAACTAAATATTACTGTTTATCATAATATGTTGGCCTTCAAACTTGATCCACTGGATTTGGGCTTGGCTACTGTAGATTAATTAACTCTTTTTAGAACTAAATTTTTTTTATTAATTACTACTGATATCATAACTAAGGGGCTTTACACTTTAATCGATCACATTTGGGCTTTGTTAGTATAGACAAATCGATTTATATGAAACACTAATATGTTCCATACAAATCTCTGTATGAAGTTCACCTTACGGAATAGGGATATACACCCGTTTTGCCCTTACATTTATGGTGTCCGAGAAGAGGAATTTTAAAGATACACGTTGTCTTGTTTGCATTCATCTCCAAGCATTACGTTGTGTTTTTATAATAGTGGTTGAGAGTCCTACCCAAATTACGTTGATAAAAGCGGGAAGAATGCTGATACAGGGAGTGTATATTTTTTAATTGTAACTTGTTTGTGTTAATAATACAACTACTGTGTTTATACTTTATATAACTGATGTCTGTGTGAATAAATGGAAACAATATAAATTGGTGTTGCTGAAGTAAGTAACTCATGTGTGTGTGTGTGTGTGGGTAACTAATAGGTGGGTCAGAATATGTAAGTAGTATGTGAGTGTAAATGTAAAAGTAGAACAATGTAAGATATCCGGCTGATCTTTACAAAGAATAAATGGTCACTTGAATAGTTTAATAGAGGTAGTAACTAGTTGTTTAAGGTTTGTTACAGTAGCCAATCTTTTGGAGGAAGGTTCAAAGTATATTTGCATATCACACAATATGTTCTCGTAGCTTCATACTTGCTGCAACAACCTTCATCCTCAAGCTTGGAAATTATAGCAACCTTAGACAACAAGCTGCTATCTCTATTCAAGCATTTATTTTCTCACTCAGCTAATTATCTTAAATGTTCTACCTTCAACACTCAATCACACAACACACTCATACTTGCTTACACACACACACACACATATATATATATATAGGCCTTTGCTCCATACAGAACACTCTTATATAACAAACAACAAAGAACACCTTAGATCTATTAGATCCTTTGGCCCCGCCAGGGGCACCCAATACAAAAAGTTGTTATTTTTTTACCCTCTATCACTGCAAAAAAAATTGAAAATTACTATTCACTGATGACGTCACTGATGACGTCATCAATGAACAGTAAATTTTCAAATTTTTTTCCCCTAGTTTGCTAGAGGGTAAAAAAATAACAACTTTTTGTATTGGGTGTTATGATGGAACTCTTAAATTATATTAGATATGAGGTGTTCTTTATTGTTTGTTATATAAGGTGTTTGCTATGGAGTGCAACTCTATATGTATATATATATATATATGCAAACACCCATTAGAGATCATGGTGCGTGCACACAGTATTCCATATTAGACTTCTCTTTCCAATATTTTTTTTACCTTTGTTTTGGTTTCTTTTTATATTTAGCTTAATACTTTCCTTTTATGATTTGGTTAAGAATCAACTTTATTACGATTTCTTTTTACTTATGAATTAGTATATTTGACTCCATAGAGAGGTCGCTCGTAAAGGATTTATTATTACAATTCAAAAATTATTGCTTTTAATTTTTTTGGTTGTATAGAGTTCTTTCTTAGTTGGAGACATAATACTAACCCGAATTTATTCGTGCCATAATAGTGACACCACAGTTGTTGACTACTATACAGTTCCACCAAATGATTATACTAGACATTGGCTCTAGCATAGACGTCTAACAATTATGCATAAAGATAAAGTACAACTTAAAACACAGAAATTACAACAAGAAATTTGTTATCGACTAATATGCATTGGTAGACACTGTGCATAAAGAAACTAAAAACATTACGCTATATAACAATCAATAGAATATTCCAACAAATACGTATATCAGTCCCTTTATGTGGGATGTCGCAGTTAGCTTTATCCTAGAAGTTCGGCTTTTGCATTCTCCTTTTTCGTTTTTATTGTCTTCTGTTTGCCGGTTTTGTAGTTGCAGGGAGATTGGACCGGTCAGTTCTTTGTGCGGGGTTCACTGGATATGTGTGACTCGGTTGGTTTGGTTTGTTGTCGTTTGCTTGTGGTTTATTATGCAGGGGTCCGACCGGAGCTATCCTCACAGGCTGGTAGAGCGGAGCGCATCAGGACCTGAGTAACACAATGCCAAGCAGGCGGGTAAGTCCCATGTGGAGAAGGCCATGGGCTCAGGTATTACTCAGGTATTACTTTGAACATTTTCGTACCGTTTGGATTCCTGTGTATATATCACCCACCGTATTTGTCGTGCACATAGCCGAGGGTCTTCACGGAAACAGCCTCCCTGCCTTAAAAAGCGGGGGCATGGTCTGCGTACAACTTACCCTCCCCAGACTCTGCTCTGAGCGGAATATACTGGGTATGTTTGGTGCTGGTCTAACTCTACCACTATATTACCTTATTTACAATTAAAATACCAATAATAAAGGTAACATAAAAAGTACACTACGCAATCCTTCTTCCAAGTGGATTATCATATCGATGATGGTGTAATTAAGATAGTCCATCATTGGCCGAAATGCTCTGGGTACAGATAAAACTTCACTGGCTGAATATCTTAGCTCAAACTTCTTCCTATGACCACTAAAACTACATTATAGTCCACATTCAAATACAATGGACCGGAAGTAAAGGCTGGAGAATGTACATACTTGAGTTTAATTGTGTCCATATATAATGCTTACAATAAAAGTATAAAATCCACACAAGAGTTAGCAAAGACTCCACTACTTATGTAGTAGTAATTCGAGCAAATATTATACGGAACAGACGGCCAATAAACACTTGATATAAGAAATAACAAAATTAGTTGTAACATAAGTTCTGAATTACTGAGCAATATACAGGAAATGTAAAGAGACAGAGAGAGAGAGAGATAGAGAGGGAGAGAGAGGGAGGGCGGGGGAGAGAGAGAGGGAGAGAAGTAGAGAGAGAGGGTGGGAGAGAGAGAGAGGGAGAGAAGTAGAGAGAGGGTGAGAGAGAGAGAGATGACATACTTTGAGAGAAGCAGGGGAGTGATGGCGAAAGATACGAGATCTGGATATACGCGTGGTGGAGGAAAGTATGACCGATACGTCTCCAGCGACGGAGCTTGAAATCTGCATCTTCTCGATTACCTATCTCTCTATCTCTCTCTCTAAATTCTTGTAGTATTGTGCATATATTACCACAGGTTTTTCTCCGTTGTGTTCACGATAGACACAACTGAGAAAAACTACTGGACTTGATATTTTCAAGGGCTTGTAGTCTTGTCTTGTACTAGTTTCTTAGAGCATCTGCGAGGCTTAAGTGAGATTCGAGGATTAGAAGAAAAAAAATGTGTTCTTGGACTGACTCCCACCAAAGAATTCTTACCTATATTTATCTTACGTGTACATAATTTAGGGTTCAGCCTTAAAAATGATGTTTCAATGGGACTCCCTATCCCCTATAAATTTTAGAGGAGAGAAAATCAAACCCCATATTTAGGGGAGAGAAATTCAAACCCCTAAAACCCCTATAATGACACATCATCATTTTTTCCTTATAATATAATATATATCTATGCCAACACACTCATTTCTTCTCTATATTACCTAAAATATTGATTAAATATTATTTTTTAAGTTATAGGTAATGAATAGATTTGAGTGTGCCTTGTGTGCGTGTTTGCAACAAGTCATGCTTGGAGAGTGTTCTCCTCCGCGGGAGCTTTCCAATGCATATTTAAACACTCAAAACGACTAAGGGATGGATGAGTTATGATTACTCAAAGTTGGTCCCTTAAGAGTGGAAATTTTGTTGTTAAACTTGAAGTCCCACATAGCAAAGGAAAAGGAGTTTCCTTTGCTTTATATAGTACAACACAAGAGGAGTGTTCACTTGTGTTGGTTAAGTGTTGCACCATCTCATACGCGGGCGCGCAGGGGGGTGCGAATTGTGGGATTTCGAGGGGAAATTCGAGGCTTCGCAAGCCTTCGGGCTTTCCGCGTGTGCGACCTGCGGACACGAATGTAGCAGAAAATTGGGCCGAATAATCCCGGACTAGTTTTGCTAATTGTTATTTCCACTGGGTTTGGGCTTAAAGATTTGACTAAATTAATTCGAATTTGGAATTAATTGTGGTAAAATCAATTCCGTTTTTATAACGAATTTTTTGCCACCGCCTTACCTTAATTAATTAACGCGGTTAATTAATAAAGGAAAATTACCACCGATTTTTAATTGGGGTAATTGAGTAGCGCACAAGTTTTATCATTATCTTTTCGTTACAGTCTTATCTTAATTAACGCGTTTAATTAAGTTAGGCAGTTGTGTAGCGAACAAGTCTTGTCTATCCTATAAATACCCCCCTTAGGGTCTAGGATTAGCAAAACAACTTTTTGGTTACCTATATTTTGAGTAATCATTATTTTACTATATTTTAGGGGATGAAAATAGGGGTTGCCCTTGGAGATGGTCTAAGACATTCTTATTCATTTCTAAATTTATTAAAAATGTAATCTCTCTCCTCAATTGTAAGAGCTCCTATCCATTCTTAACTAATATTTTATACTAAATTCATAAGATACATTCTCTCTTTTCCCCACTTTTTTTTGTCTTTTTTATGAATCCAACTTACTTTTAATAATATAAAACTAAATAAATAGAGAGTATAAAGAGCATTGTTGGAGATGAATGTACATTAAATTATTAAGAACCAATATATTATACTATTATATTTAAGAGTCAGTTAAGAGACTCTTGGAGATGCTCTTACGCACTGCTTGTACTAGTTTTTTACGCACTGCTCCCGAATTTCCTACGGGAGAAAAATAAATGAATTGCAATTGAAAGTAAGTGAAATGGATTGTAATAAATTTTTATTATTTGCTCTTTAAATTTAAGAAGTAAAAAGTGAAATTATTTTTATTTGCATGCTCTCGAGTTAAAAGAAAAATATTAAATTTATTTTTAAATTATAATTTTATTCTTTTATCTAAAATTTATATTTTAAGTAATAAGAGTATAGTTGTTATATAATTTATTTTTATTCGTCACATCACATCCACTTGTTTTCCTTTTTATCCCATTTTTGAAATGAAAATTTTGGAAAAGAAGTATAAAAAAATTACATTCCATTTCACTTGCTTTCCTCTCAAAAAAGAATTTGAAAGCACGAAGAATGCAAGTCATATTACTTGTTTTTCTTTTCATCGGCTTTCTTCTTCATTTAAAACTCGGGAGTGGGGCGTTACTTCCAGATTGTTCATGTGCACGCCCTGCTTTTTTATAATTTTATTTATTTAAATTATTTAATATATTTGTTTACAAACTTTACATAAGATTTTAATGTAAATAATATTAGTAATAGTGTCACATTTATAACATGAATAACGAGTATAACAAATTTGTTGTCTCAACCAAAAAGTATAACAAATTTGATGATTGTTAACTCCCCATTCCAATTGTGTTAAATTTAGAATGATATTAACAATTATTTGTCATATAAGTACATTTTGTGTATATTATATTAATTAATTTATTTAAAATTAATTTATTCCGATCGAATATTAAAGTTGGATCTTAATCGAATATGAGCCAGTATCGTATTTTCTTTTCGATACTTTCTTTTTTCTAATCGGGTAGTTTGTGTTCCATCAAATACGAGTCAAATATAATCCACTAACATTATGTATCCATTTCATTTAAATTATATAAATAGTCATTTTTCTAAAATAAATATACTATTATAAAAATATAATAATCACGAACTGAAAACTTAAATAATTGATCTATTAAGTATTTGATGATAAATACTTGGGTGGATAACTCGTATTTTATGAAAATTTATATTTATAAATGTTATTAAGAAATTATAATATCTTGTTCAGCAATAAATATAATGAAATAAAAATATAATTCAAATTGGAATTTAAATCGAATATGGATCATTAAACATATTCAGGTAGGATCATTTTTATAAAAAAATATGAGACTTAATCTGAGCGGGTATATGGGTGCTCATATCCGGGATGTATCATATTTTGGAGCTAGATATAAGCCGAGATACGGATAGCCCGAATCAATTTATAACTGTAATTTTTAATCGAGGGTTTAGAAAGTTCTGCTTTCTTTAAATTATCTAAGTCGCCTCAATATTTTCCCCGGTTTTTTGATTTTAAATATTTGTATTCACTACTCTTCAAATTCCCTCAGGACTCTTCATGACCACCAAAAAACTTGATTTATTATTTGGTGAAGATTTATGATAAGAATAAGGAACCTAAAATATATTTTAGGTATCATTTTTAAGATACTATAATCTATACAAAAATGGTTAGCAACCTACTCATACATGATCAAAATTAAGTAATTTCATTTTAAAATGTTTAAAGTCTTAGATTTAATAATACCTAAGATACATCTTAGTTTCTTTTTCTCATTTATGATTTGTTGAAAGATAACTTATTGTTAGAATAGACAAATGTTCAGTACAAACTATTTTAATATTAACAACGTATTTTTTATTTGTACAATAGAACTAAAAATTACATTATAGTGAATTTGATTTGCATAACAAATTTATTTTTATTTCTATCATGAAATATTTCTAGGGAAAAAATGTAGATTTAGAGGAAAAAGAATTGTGGATGGCCAAATATGATACATATAATTTATAAAAATAAAAACTTTATTATTGCAATACATATTGTATTTAACAGATATATGGTATATTTAATAATTATATGGTTTAAGAATCTAACATGTAACTAATGAACACAACTCGAATATAATGAAGGGAGATAAGCTTTTCAGTAGTCGGGTACGAAACTAGGAATAAATATTGGGGGCCAAATTTTTCGATCATCAAAAATTTTCTGATAAACGAAAGATATCGAAAAATTTTCGTAAAAAATAGGGGACTAAATGAAGATTTTTTTGAAAAATAAAGATTTTTGTAAGAAATAGGAGACTAAATGAAGATTTTCGTAAGAAATAGGGGAGTAAATAAAGATTTTTGTAAAAAAATGGGGATTAAATGTAGATTTTTAGAAAAAATGGAGAACTAAATGAAGATTTTTGAAAAAAAAATAGAGGGATTAAATGAATTTTTTTGTAAAAATAAGGGGATTAAATGAATTTTTTTTTAAGGGATTAAATGAATTTTTTTTTTAAAATGGGGGACGAAATTCAATTTTTGAAATATATATATAAAAAAAATTTACATTTTCAGATTTTTGGGGACGGTGCGGCTGTCCTCCCTCCGTCTTTGTGTGTAGTGTACTCAACTCAAACTCCTAATAAGAAAATACTTAAAAGAAAAAAACTGTCTGCAAAACCCAAATTAATAACTACTGAAATTATGACCTAATGACAAATTCAAAAATTATGACCCAAAATATTGCAAATCCAACAAATCTTTATTACAACATGAAACGATTTTCTCCCAAAAACAAACTCATAAGTGTGTATTCTCTAGAGAATTTTAGAAGCATGCATCTTCTTAGAATGGTTATGCATCTTCTTAGAATGGTGATCCCATTCTTCTAAAAATCCCAGGACCGACAACCTTAACTACTGACTTCAACTTTCTCAAAATCCGAATTGTTACTGCATTAGCTGTCAACTGTAGTAGAATAATTTATCAACAGAACTGTTGATATGGGGAAAATTTACAAAAGCATTCAGTACTTGGCTAAGTTCATTGCCTACAACTTTATCACATCACACATGCATACACTATACACTAAGTTGAACTATGTGCCGTGAAACTCATTTTTTTGCCACAATTTGCTGTTGCATCACCAACACTGAAACTGGCCGGTTAACATCCGCGGAAGCCAAAATATCTCCTATTGCCCCCAACTCTGGCAGGTCACACCACTCCGTTAACCCTGTTAGCAAAGGAGAATTCTCATTATGTGTCCTCCCAACCATTATCATATTAATATCACTATTCTCTAGCAGTGTATTTATTAACAATGCCGTCTCTGGTCCGTCTTTCGATTTCTCCTCTCTATACTCTATATTATCCTGATGTGCTCCTTGCATCTTTGTGTCCCTTAATGTTTCTGTGTCAAGAATTGTGTCCCATTGGTTCTCTTGCCCTGTATTTGCTGCAACAATCCGAACTACTGTTAGGCAAGTGCCTAGAGATTTTAACATCATTCTCTTTGCGTAGGCCAATGCTTCACGGTCATCTGCACCGCCTAAGAAAATGACACATATGTGATATACAGAGTCTTTTTCGTTGTCAATTGATGGCTCTTGGGGTCTGATTTTGCGACGATCAATGAGAATGCCTACCGAGCATGGAGACATCTCAAGTACTTGTCTGTTTATTGTCCTCTGTACGTTACTATCATATACAATTTTGCCTTGTGGACTCCATTTTCGATGGAATGGAATTATGATCAGGGAGACTAACTTGTCGAATGCAAGAGAACAAATGTCATGGTGCATGAATTTAGGTAATGACATTGCGGTGAACACTTGAACGCTGGCAACTCCAATGTTATTTTGTCCAAACTTTTCGAAAAGATCTATTAGATGATGTGAGCGCGATGTGTTGGTTGTGTTCTTTTGGCCTAAGCCGTGGTTGATTAAGACTGGTGTGGCTCTGCCCACGAGCTCCACTAGGTGGAGGGCATATATTGCTAAAGGACTTTCTTTTGAAGGATTGGAAATTTCTAGAAGTTTAACGGCAGCAATGGCATCGTCTTGCCTGTCAGCACAAGCAAGTACTCGTAGCTCAGCATTGTATGGTGTGTGTTGAACGTTTCTTTTCTGATAGCCTGAGTATGCTCTTGAGTAATCATAGAGAAATCCGACGGAAAGATGTGCCGCTAATGCCATTACGGATATTGATAGAATCAACACTGTGAAGGTTTCATTATCAATAGACTGCACGCAGTAATTCCATTATAATCAGTAACACAACACAGGTTTCTGATGAAAGTAAATTTTTAAATATTTGTTTCGAGTTAATTCACTTGTAAGAGTCCATTTGGCTATTATTGTTTTTTTATATATTCAAAAAGAGGGAGAGTATTAGAATGGTTTCTGCAAAACGAATATTCACTAATGAGTCAGGAAAAAGAACTTAAGCCAAACGAACTCTTAAGTCTGGCCAATCTCATACTCACAATATAACGCACCTGAAGTTTGTAGACAATTTCGTACAATGCACCTTGAACAATGCCCTGTGTAGCCATGATAATGGAAAGATTAACAGCATCTCTTAGAGGCATCTTGTTGAGCATAGCCGTTCCAAAAACACATGCTAACTTCCCCAAACTAATGAAGAAGATCATATGAAGTATTGAGGACATAAAGGAGAAATCGTAAAAGACAGCTAAATCCATCTTTGTTGCAGAATATGTGAGAATGAACGGGGCTAGTAAGCCTGATATGAATGTGTCCATCCTATCAGCAATTCCTGAGCCTAAAGGAGGTCCAGATGGCACAGCTAACCCAATAACGAATGGAGCAAAATGAAACTGTAGACCAACATTATCACATGTTATAGCACTCACAAGAACACCACAACAAATCATCGAAATGTAGTAGTTCTTGACAGGCTTTCCTTCAGGTGTCCATTTGATTATCTTTAAGAACAGCACACGACTACCGACCGAAGCAACTATTACAAGAATGCTCTCAATTAAGGTAAGGCTGATAACAGGAGCTCCATAATCTGAAGTGTAGATTCTGTAAGTAGTTGATAATGCATTTTGGCCTACATAAAACATATCACCTATCAATCCTGCAGCTAATGCGAGGCGACCAAGCTCCGAATTCATGATCTTTAGGTCAATGAGAAGCGCGGCAATGACAGGGAAAGGGGATAATGATATAATCCTGATGACAGATCTGATAGCAGGTCTTCTGTAAATTGGTAGGTAATATTCCAACATTTTGTTGTTCCCAAGGAAGCTGCCCATAATTAAAGGGCCAAGCGCGGCAATAAGGCCAATGGACCAGCCCTTTCTTCCAGCTTTTGTAACCATGCTTGGATCCATCTTCACACCAACAAGAAACATGTAAAATATGAATCCCATTTTAATCAATGTATCGAGCAGAACATCATCGTCCGGGAACAACAATCGATGCTTCTCAATACCCACCAAGTGTCCCAATATTGTTTTTCCTAGTATGATTCCTGCCTGCATCCATGCATATATTCTATTAAAAATTAAAACACAGACATATGTATGCACTCGTTAAATATAATTTGTTTGAGAAAATGAATACAGGTATACTAGGAAAAACACGATTCGTAAAATAAAACACATGTCTCTTACAACATTTTAAGATACATACCAGGATTTCAGAAAAATTCCGAGGAAAACTAAAACGCTTAAACAACGAATGTAGAGCTTGCGCAACGCTGAACATTAGTGCTAACTGTAACTCGACGCGCGGTAACAAATAACCGAGAAAATCTTGAAAGCCAATTTGTGCAAGACCAGGTGAATTAAGTGGTACATCCATGCTGCAAATTTCCTGATATCGCCTGACATCGTCTCCTTGCTTGGTGAAATCTGCCTGGCTTATAGATGACATTTTGATGGATGTAGTATATGCCTAGCTCAATATGATCATACTAATATCTGATCTGAGAACAAGATGATTTTATAATTATGAGAACATGAATTTAAATATTTAAGTTTGACATAAACATTGATAAACAAAAAAGCATAAGAAAGAAGTAGGAAAGATGTTGCATGTAGAATTAAGAAAGAAGGTGAAAGAATGAAAGATGTTGATTGACCATGTCAAGATTTCATGTCAATGATGCAGAGGAAATGTATGAGAGCAGGAAAACTATGGAACCACAAAAATTAATTAAACTGAAAAATGGTAATAAAATTACTATATAACATAGAATTATCAGCATGTGTGGTTATTTTAATTTTTTTTTTTTTATCACTATTGTCCGTTACTTTAATTATTCAACTACAAATTAATGTTAAGTAAAATTTAACATCATCCTTGTACTATGCTGTAGTGTAATGATTATTATTTGCTGTTTTATCGTTTGTATTTGATATTTTATTGGGAAATTATTAAAAATATTTATTTTTCTAATTAGTTTTACAATTTTATCATCTTTTAAAAATATTTACAAAAGATATCTTCTATAACCAAAATAACATGTCTTTACACTTCTCAGAAAAATAATTTGAAATTTTGATTTTTGTTGCTTTAAACGATACGACTTGTTAAGAAACACATTATTCAATCAAAATTGATTTTAATTATTAAATTTTTAATATTACTTTTATGATTGATTTTAGTTGACGTCGGTTGCAAATATGATTGCAAAAGTTGCAGAACTTTTTTTTGAAAATATTTTATAAAAATTGATATTTTGCAAAATAATTTATTTAAAAACAGTTATTTTTAGAAAAAAAAATTCTAGACTTGAATATTTATGGAAAAATCCATTTTATTTTATATTAATTTAATATTTATATTTATTAAATTAATTTTTAAATAAATGGATCAGCAATATGTATTTTAATTTAATTAGTTAAAATATATTTTAAAAATAAGTAAAACCTAGAAATTTGGTCAATATAGTATTGAAACATTTTGTACATACAATTTATTTTCTTAAGAAAAAAAGATTATTTATTAAAGATTATTTTCTTAAATATACAATGCAATCATATTTCCAAAAAAAAGGGCAATTTATCCAAATTACAGAAAAATTTATAACCTGAAATAAAAATTACTTAGCAACCTGCAATTATATATTACAACTTTAAAAGAATTAAAAACATGAAATTTTTTGATAATTTCTCTTTATTAAAACTAGTTGATAAAGCCGCGCTTCGCGGCGGCATTACAATATTTTTAAAAAAATTCAATACATTTACGTTATATTATAGTATTAATATTAAATTTTAATAATTAAATAATCTTCTCTGATGAATCAATTTCTTGTTAAATACCATTCTTTCGATTGAGCCGCTCTCTCGTTAAAACCGAAATCCCAACTTTTTAACATATATTATAAAGACTTATATAATATTTTTTATCTATAAAATTGAACCGTAAAAATAAAAAAAATTATGACTTCAGTATCAAATTCTAATAGTTAATACAATCTTTTCTAGCGAGCCGTCTTCCCGTTAAATACGTTTCGAGCCGCTCTTATTTGAAACCGAAATTCTAACTTCATTATATAAAGAGAGTAAATTCAAATTTTTATATTCTTTAAACTTTTTAATATTTAAGGAGTTTTAAAAGATGAAAATACATCTTATATTTTCTGTATATTATAGATATTCTTATATTTATTTACAGTTTCCGCATGGAAATGTCTTTCTGTTATGTTAACATATCAAAAAAAAATTAAAATATGAAGACTTTTCGTTACGGGAATAATATTACATTTATGGATATATTTTTGTAATGCAAGTGCAATTAACTTGTATAAAAAAGTTAAAATAAAGAATTTCTAGGAAAAAAGATGTATAGTTTTAAAAAATCGTATAAGACGTCTCCACCGCCCTCGTATTCTACTTCCAATAAAACAATTTATTTTATGTATTAATTATATATTTAAACATCTTTTATACGGTCTTATCTAATGAACCGCTTTCTTATTAAACACAGTTATTACTAAAAAGAAAGCTAGTACAATCCTAAAAATAAAATCAAATCCTAAAAATAAAATAAAATTTATAACATCATATGATATTTTAATAGCTAGTACAATCTTTTATAGTGAGTCGTCTTCCCGTTAAACACGTTTCGAGTCGCTCTCGTTTGGGATCGAAATTCTAACTTCATTACATATTATTGATGTTACTTATCTTATACAACAATTTTTTTTCCTTAAAATCAAAACCTAAAAAATAGAGTGAATTCAAATTTATACTTTCTCTAGATTTTCTAAAAGTTTTGGCGTTTTAGAAAATGAAAACACATCTTTTTTTTTTTTTTGCTAAGTGTGAAAACACATCTTATTTTCTCTTTATATTATAGATACTCCTGTATTTATTTAGGATTCCTGCATGAGATTGTTCTTTTACTCATTGTTCTTTTATTATGTTAACACATCAATTCATTTCTTTTTAAATTCGGTGACTTTTTTCATGACAATAGTATTGGATTTATGAATAAATTTTCCTAATATAAGTATAATTAACTTATATAAAAAAATATATAATTTAAGAAGATCGTACTTTCTATAAAGTATTTAATTATATGTCTGCTCTATATATTCAAACACCTATTCTAGTTCTAGTAGAACTTTTATTTATATATTTTTTCTATAAACTCGAACTCTCGTTCACTATAAATTCGAACTCCTATTCTACTTCCAATAAAACTTTTAATCGTATGCCTTATAAATACTAATTATACTTCCAATAAAACTTCTAATCATATGTTTTCCCTATAAATTCGAACTTCTTCTTTATAATTGATATTTTATAATTCACTATAAATTCGAACTCCTATTCCACTTCCAATAGAACTTTTAATCATATGCCTTATAAATACTAATTATACTTCCAATAGAACTTCTAATCATATGTCTTCCCTATAAATTCGAACTTCTTCTTTATAATTGATATTTTATATTTATTAATGTTTAAAATTCTAGAAAATTAAAAAAATCGATTGAGACGATATTAGAGCGCCACTTAAACTCCCGTTATCCTCCTTTATATATATATATTGATGATTGATTATAGGTGCAAAAATAAAATTTTCAAGAAAAACATTTTTTGCAAAATGAAAATTGCACACTTATGTTAAATTATTGGATACCTAGTATTTCTTTGTTTTCATCAGAATCTACAAAGCCCCCTCTCTCGTTCATCCAACTTTCTCCTGTTCCTCGTAAGTTTTCATGTCTGATCAATTGAATCTAAATACATGCCAATATCTTATTGTTGGCTTTAAGATTGCACCTTTACTGCAACAATTATTTTGTTTAGGTGGACTTGATTGCCTCTTTGTGTGTGTGTGTGTTTTTTTTTTTTTTTTTTTTTGCTATAAAGATTGAATTTTTAATTGAATTATTGCTTCAATTTCTGTGTTAACCAGCTTATTAGGGCACAATTGACTCATTTCTTGATTCTTCCGTTATATCACTGTACTTGCAAATTGCAATCAACTCAATCTCGAATAGTTATTTCGTTAAATTCCTCGAAAAGCTGCCAATACTTCCTGTTTAACCAAGTGGAATTTGAGTTGATGTGAATATATATTGTGTTTTAGATATGCACGCTTATTTTCTTATTTACGAAAACCTAATATGGGTTTTTGCTGAGTTGTTTAAGTTTTCATCGTGAATTGTGTGCGTATGACCTATTTGATTAAATGTGTGAACCAATTTATATATGCGATTTAGAGCTTATTTTGGTTGTAATTTTGTACATGATAGGTGTTAACTAGGTGATCTTCTTTAAAAGGGTTATCAGTAATAAGGAATTTGGAATGTTCATCAAATGCATGTCTTGTATTTTAAGGTATCTCGGGGATTTCAGGGTTGTTGAGGATGGACATTAGAACCAACCTTGATAACCTAAGATGAAACTACAATAGACACCACAGAAGTTGAATCCAAGTAAAAAGAAGCTACGAAGGCGCCTCATATAATTGATTAGTAGTTTCGGTTTTTTATGGTCTCATGGATCTGTTATATTGATTATAATAATATTGGTTTATGTTTAATTTCTATAGGCTGTTGAAGTTAGTGTGTTTACGTTTGTAATTGTGTTTCTTAGCTATTGGAAAATTTGAACTCTGCACTGATAACTAGGTACATTTTCCTTGATCAGTAAATATGGTTTCTGGGTTAATCAATGCCAATCCTATTGTGTATGAGAAAAAGGAGCGTCGACCTCGTACTGGACCGGTTGCTTTGGAAGATGAGTATTCTGTGGAATCCATTGATCAATTGGAAATTTTTGATATCCTTGCAATATGATTAGAAAATACTATATAATACTGAATAAGCGTTTGTTTTTGGTATGCTATTAGTTTTCTCTTTCGGTTTATTTTGAGGAAATTTATTATCAATTATGCATGCGATTGTTAGTACTGCACATGAGAGTGCTATGAAGTACTAAATATGGACATCTACATGCCAAGACTCTTGCTGAAATATATTCAGAGATTCCATGGAAATCTTATGATTTGAAAGTTGGAAGCCAGAAGTGAAAAATAATACTTCTATAGTTCTGCAAACATTGTGCACATAATCTAGCGAATTAAGTAACAATGTAATATTTGTGTGTCTGAAGATGGATGTATTTTTCCTTGACATTCTTACATCATATTAGAGACATAAAAGATCCGGAGCATCCATATTCTTTGGAAGATTTGAAAGTTATTACAGAAGACGCGATTGAGGTAGATGACAAGCGAAGTTATGTAAGGTAAATTGTTTGCTCCTTACCTGTATCAGTGATGTAACATTCAGAAATGCCCTTGTTCAAGCTTTTAATCAAAATTGTACAATATGCTTTAGGGTGACATTCACTCCAACAGTTGAACATTGTAGTATGGCAACAGTTATTGGCCTTTGTTTGAGGGTGAAACTTATGCGCAGCCTGCCTTCTAGATACAAGGTATTATTCACATCTTTCCTAAATCATCAACCAATAGTTATAGTAGTATTTTAATGCTCTGGCCAGGTCTAACTACTAGGGTAGAGCATGGTTCAGCTCAGTTTGGTAAAACCAAAACCAGAACTATACATCTTTGGTTTCATAATCGAAAAACTGCAACTGTGACCGAACCGATGGTTCATTTTTGGTTTCAAAATTCTCGGTTCGTTACTATTGGTTTGGTTTCGGTTACAAAACCGATTAACATTAAGTTGAGAACAAATATTACTATTACAACTAGAATTAAGAGAAGAAGCTTACTTAATTCATAAAATACGTAGAATTCAAGATTATATTAACGGAGTCAGTTGTTCTTTCAAAATAAGCATACAAAGTTTTTATAGATAATGAAGTCACAAAACAAGATGATGGCAGCTTCAAGAAGTTGCATAAATTTTGCTAAATATTTATATTGTGCTAAACAAAAATGTTGGACAAATACTTAAGACTAGAACTAAACCGCTTTCCGGACAGATGCTAAAGAATAAAATAAAGGGCAATAGGAGAGTGGAATGTCCGCAAATTACATTATTGGTGGCATCCGCAGTTACATTATTGGTGGCATACTCGGAACTTTTGCAGTGGTGACCTTTAAATGTGAAGCTTGATGGAAAGAAGCACTGGTCAATGACTTGTGACTACTGAAGAACCATAGTCCTGACTCCTGAATCAACTTTAACTTCATGCTACTAAAGCCCTTATTTGAACAGTGTAATCTCACATAGAATCAATAAAATTATCATATCACATAGAATCCAGGACTATTACGCTAAGATGATAACTAGTTAATAATAATTGGGTAGGCAATGCTGACAAAACATGTATGAAATCATATCCGTACTAACAAAATATACTCTAAAGTCTAAACTGACAAGGGCAATTATTATCTTGATTTAAAATAAAAAGGTAAAGCATCTGAGTGCAACCTACACAAACTGATCAAACTTTGAAATTTGAAAACTAGTAAATCAATCCAACAGATAAAGAACTACAACAATATCTAATTTTATTTCATTTTTTTGCTCAGGTCTACTATACTGGAAGATAATAAGAGATAAAGATGTAATAAAAAATGAACAACAAATAAAAAAAACACAAAAAAAGATAATTGGGTAAATTGATCTTTGAAAATGTGGTGATCGCTTCACTTAGATTTTTGTATTCTTTGAAAGTCTGTATTATATTATTTGCTTCAATAGTCAGGCTCAGTAGCAGTCTGTATAATATTATTTGCTTTAATAGTCAGGATTATGTAGCCTGCCATTGACATCACGATCATGTTTTAATGATATTGGGAACTCAATTAACTTTTTTAACTTTCCGCCCATTTAACTGCTAATCATCTTTCCAATGCTCCTTTCATCTGGAAAAAACATAAGTGACACTGATTTGCCACAGACCAATCATTATGAACCCTGTCATTATACATCGTCCATTAATTTCTTTTTTCCAGCACATTGATTTGGTTCTGCTGGTTGTGGAGGTTTTGGAGTGTTGTTCGTACATTTATTCGGGTGTGCCGGAATTCTGCAGGGTCTCCACCTTTCCGGAAATGTTTGTCGTAGTCTTTTTTTTTTTTTTTGATATTGGGGATTTAAAACTGTAATATCATCTTTCAAAAATTATGATGAGTTCCATTAGTTATTTACTAGTCATGTGATTTTGTGAGGTGTAAAAAATTGGAAAAACTAGGCTGCTTTGTGGAATATGCGTGATTTATTTATAATGTTCCAGGTGTGCACACAATTTTTGATCAGCTGGGATCATCATCTTAAGTTGTATATATTGTAAATATGATATGGCAGGTCTAAAAAGCTTAATACAATACTCAAACTCTGTAATTTGGCCTGTCCATGACGACATGGGTGTACGAGATGCTATTGGCGATGCATGCTTTTTTAGTACTTTTCAATGCCATGTAATAATTCAAGCTGCTTACATGTTGTTCTTGTCATATTTCTAATGAGTTGCATTTTGTAGGTGGATATCAGGGTTGCTCCTGGGACTCATGCAACTGAAGCCGCAGGTCTCCACTCACCCCCCTTCTCTCTTCCTTTCTCCCCTCCTCTTTCCCGCACGCATACACACACCTCATGTGTTAGGCACTTGCATGTAACTTTTATATTTGTTGTTCATTTGGCATGATATCTATGGTTTCAGTTCATTGGAAATAGTTTTTTGAGGTTGCTTTAAACACAGTATACTCAGCTCAAGGTTTCTGGCAATGATGAAATGTTGAACTTGAAGACATACAAATGATAATTTTTCTATGCCCACCTTTAGATGATGTGGTCCTGTAAACAATATGCAGCACCCCTTGCGTTATATGCATATGTATTCTAAAACCAAGTAAAATTACCCTACTAAATGGAATTTAGCATGGACATTGTTAAGGGTTGTGCTTGAATTTGAACAAGCGCCGAAATCAGATATATTATCTACATTCTTTAACTTTTGGATATTACTTGCAGTATCTTCATACAGATACTGCAAGTGGCATAACTAGGATCGAAAGCACCCGGAGCCGAAATATTTAACAGTAAAATCTATGAGCCGAGGCCCAGGTTTCAAAAATGAAAATCTTATTAAATTTCCAAGATCTTCCGGGCCTTAAGCCTTAGCAAAGTCCCTCCTCTGTTGGTCTCACTATGGTTTTGTTATGGTTTTGATATTATATGCGAGAGTGACCGAGGGTTGATGTTCTCTGTTGATATTTTTTGATTTTGATATTCACACATTCAATTATTTAATGCTAAATCGGAAAAATGTTAATCATTTTGCATTATTGTTGCAGTAAATAAGCAGTTAAATGACAAAGAACGAGTAGCAGCAGCACTGGAGAACCCTAATCTTGTAGACATGGTTGACGATTGCCTTGCTCCATCATTTGAGTAAACTTGGAACTATTGTCACATGCTTATAGAAGAAAAACTGGAATACTGTAGAATTCTGATTGACATCTCAGAACCTTTGTTCTTACGCCGTTACTATCTAGTTTTAGTTTGAATCCATTTGTGTTCTAGTATTATGTTGAATGTTCACAATGTTTGTAATGTAATAGGTAGCTTCTGTTGTTTCATTGGGCTGCAAGAAAGAAATCAGGTTCGAAGAATGCTGCGAGCTGAGACATTCTGATAACTCACAACTGCCTAGGTGCATAGTTAGAAGCAGGACAAGCATGTGTGGGGGCTTGTTCTACCTAAAACTTTCTGTCAATTATATACAAAGTTTTTAGTTCCTAAATTGTTTGGTAGCAGATATAGAGCTATATATTGGAGATATATTGATCTGCCAATGCACTTTTCCTGTTGTTTAATCTTAGTACACCTATCATATCACAGTTCCTTGATCTTATCCAACAAGTCTAAAGTGCATGCAGCTTTCGAAGCATTGAAGTTGTTTGATTTCTTCATCTTGCTATATCTTTTGTGAATGTAGTCCATCATTTACCTAAATTTCTGGTTTTTTGCAATTTAAAGTTCATCTTTAGCAAAAAAAAAAAAAGGAATTCAATCTTTAGAATATGAAAACATGTGATTTAGTGTTTTGGATTAACATCATGTCTCTTTTATATGCATCTTGTTGGAGTACTTTCCGTACAAGATGGTCAAATTTGTATGATACATCATACAGCAGGCTAGCTAGTAGATGATGCAGATATTCTTTTATGCTCTATGTAGTAATTAGTAAGTTGTCTATCATACATTTAGCAAGTATATTCTTTGAAGTACAGAACTTGTACACATTTTAATGGTAGAAACTGACAGCTATTATCATTAGCTAGAAAATTCGTTGTCCTGTCCATCTTTGGCTTTGCCTTCTGTTTTCAATTAGCCGTGCTGACTGTTTCTTGTGGTTGTCTTGTGCAGCTATTGTTCTGTTGCCTGCAGTTTTAACTCAAAATCCGTATGGGCTGTAGTATGTGGTGTGTGTGTGGATAGTTATTGGTGCAGTTTGTGTTTGTATGGAATTTTATTCCTGCTTTTGGTGTGGAAATCTTTGCACTGAGTTGATAAATTAAAAAATAAACCGACTGTTCTAAAATTTACTCCTGCACTTTCTTATATTTGACTTTCAAAATTAAGAGGACGCGCAGATCATTAGAAAACTACTTAAGCTGACTTGTTGCAGTCTCTAAAGGTATTTTTAGTTCGATCAATATGCATGGCAATTGCGGCCAAGGAAGTCTAATCCAAAAAAAGTTTTAGATGTTCAAAGAGCAAAGTCTAACAATGCATTAGTATCTTGTAAATATAAACTAGCATGATAGCTTGTTCAATGTACGAGTACTATTTAAATTCGTGTATTTTAATTGTTTAAATTTTTGAAGTAGATGGTTCGTAATATTTGAAATGCTATACGTTATTTGTTTGATCATTTTATAAAATATATTTTTTTAAGATTAATAATAGTTGAATTTCTTACCTGAATTTCATATGTGATTGTTGTAGTTTATTCACACTTAAGAATTCATATAAATAATTTAAAAAATGTAACTCAGAAACACAAAAAAAAAAGTATTTTAAAAAAATTATAATTGAGATAGTAGACATAGATAGACAAGTGCTCAAATAATAACTTATATTACTAATCTCATACTTGTGTGTGCATATATACAGTATTCTCACTCGGTACTAAATCGATCATCATTATAATAATAATACAATTTTGTCATCGAGTTCCGACCACATTCCCAATCACACATTCAATAGCTTATTAATCTTCTTTTTCATCCTCTTATAATAGACTTGAGTTTATAAATCCTCATTGATGTTTTCACCCACTCTATTACCATCAACGTCGCCACCAACAACTTTGAACACAATCACAATTTCAGATCTTCAAATTTTTGATGATTTTGGTGATGGTACGTACATAGTGGTAATGTGATGGTGGTATGGTAATGATGATGGTAATGGTGTTAGTCATGTGTTATTAGTGATGATATTGATAGTAGTGTATTCATAAAAAAACATTTAACTTGCATGTAATTTTTTTTTGCAAAATTGATTGATAATATGAAATATAGATAATGTATGATTTTAGGTATATATTATGTATAATTATATATAATTATATATTTTATTCTTTCTTCAAGCTCCATAAGTTCTCTATAACAATTATATAAATGTGTATATGTATATTACATGTAATCTTATTTTTAAAATTTACTTTTACTATTGAATTTCTTTTAAAAATCATCTAACTAGCTATTTTTTTGAATATATTTTTCTTAAATTAAATTATTTTTATAGTTCTTAAATTTAACTAATGGATTATTAAAATTTGTGTATAGAATAGAATCTAATATTCACTTTTTTGAATATCTTTTGTTGCATAACATAACTATACATCTCAATCTCATAATTATTTATATCACATCTATGATCTAATTTATAATGTAGTGTCCAAACGAACTACATTTTTTCTATTTAACCGAAAATTAATACAGTGTTTATATCTCATATTTAAATTGTATAATTGATCACAAACCATGTGGTAATTAGTAAAAAGGTTATATTAATCTTTTTATAACTCATCAAAAAATCATTTTGGCCTATACTAAACATAATAGATAGTAAGATAGACAACATAATTTATTTGAATAAATTTTTTAACAATTGCAAGATAATAATATTATTTAATTGATCGAAAAATCTTGTTGTAAATTAATATAAGGGATATTTTTTGATCTTTTAATAACTCATCAAAATATCATTGGCCTATAATAAACATAATTGATAGTAAGATAAACAACATAATTCATTTGAATAAATTTTTTAGTTATTCGTAAGATGGTAATATTTTGATAATTTAATCTTGATTAAATCTCAAAATATTAAATAAAATAGAGCATGTGAGTTTTTTGTGCATGTAGTGAATGTTTTGTAAAAAATCATCATAAATATCTTCTTCACTACAATGGTTGAAGATGAAAATATAATTCATTGATGACACATATGGGTTCAATCTTATTACTGACAATTTTTTAATATAATGATAGAGTTGAGGGGTAAATAAGTAAATTATTACACAGCCAAGGTTGGCCTATACATATGTAATGGATGGATATTATTATATAATAATGAGTGATATTGATTTTGGAAAAAAAATTTGTATATCAACTCTAACAACAGTTCCTATATTCAATCTTATTATTATTACTAGCTTATAACCATGCAAAGTGTTGAGTATTGAATACAGTAAAAGAATACAGAGGGGGAGTGAATGGATTCTTGAACTTTTCTTTGTTCTTGAATCTTTGCAACAAGATATGTGTTTAGTGTGTGAGATATGTAAGTGCAGATAACAAAGACAAACATAACACAATATCACTTTAATCTAATATTTTATTAGATAAAGATTTTGCTACAATCTGTGAATACAAATGGTAGTATTCTCAGCTTCGTTTTTCTTAGAGAGATATTTCTTGAGATGTATCTTGAAAAACTTATCTGCTAAGAAAGTGAGGCTGTATCCTTATAGACATGGATACACCTACTTACTACAAATAAGGTAAGTAAAACAAACTACTTTTCAGTATGTCTATCTCATTTGAGTAAGAGTCCAAACGGCTACAGATTTGACTTTGCAAAGCCTGTTCAGATCCACTTCTTTAGCTCCTTGTCCCTTTGTCTTATCTCTCGAAGCTTCTTTGTAGGCTTTCCAATCTGCTTTATAGTACATAGTCAAATAAAGCGTCTTGGCTTGTTGCAAGTTTCTGACTTGTACAATTCTTCAGTATTTTGTCTCCAAGAATGTATTCAAGAAGTGGCTAAGTGATTAATTCGAGAACTCGAATTGACTTAATCGATAACTCTGAGTTCTCAAATAGTGTTATATTGACATATCGAATTACTTCTCGAATAGCTCTTTTCTCTGGGACTCCTTGAGATATCGAATAGAGCATTTTGACATATCGAATCCCTGAGATGTCGAATAGCTTCTTTAGTCCTTGAGATATCGAATAGTTCATTGACTTGTTGACTCTTAGAGAACTCGAATGATGCTTTGACTTGTTGACTCCATGAGTTCTCGAATAGAGTAATAGACATATCGAATCTCTGAGATATCGAATGAGATATCGAACAGTGTATTCAGAGATATCGAATAGTGTCTTCTGAGATATCGAATCTCTGACTTCTCGAATGCTAGACTTCTCGAATAGACAAATGTACTTCTCGAATTGGTACTTAGGCAAATTCTTCATTTCTTCAAATCCCAACTGTGATTATTTGGCAGTCTTTATCTCCTTGCTTGAGGCATGAACCTTGGAACTTCTTTCAAGCATTATTCTTGACTTTATAGGTACAGTAACACAACTAGAATTTGATGCCTATTACAAGTACAGAACAAATAGAAACTCTACAACTAGAGGTTCCCTCAGTTAAGAGGTCATGTAGGTAATGCATAGCATTACACATACTTAGGATTGTTATTAGATGTATTCAGGCATGCCTCTGTGACTAACAATCTCCCCCAAATTGTGAGTAAGACCCTTAGTCACAATTTCATGTCTGATAACAAGCCTAACATACATAAAGATAAAACTTGACAGTACATGTATGAATTTTGATTAGCAATGTGGATAGAACTACAGGGTGAGTAATCTTACAGCCTATGATGAAGTACTAGCCATTGTCATTTGTTTCCCTTTCCATAGCTTTGGCTTGCAAATCATCATATGCTTTCTGTCTTCTTTCTTTCTCCTTCCTTGTATTCTCATCCATAGCTTTTATTATTTCTGCCATAGCATCCAATTCTTCAAGCAAAATTGAGTCTTTGATATCTTCAAGTACTGAATTCAGAATGCTTGTAGGATAGTGGTTGAGTAGATTCATTCTGATGTGGATCTGATTCCCATTTCTCCTCCTATACTTCACCACATAGGGGTTAAACTGAACCCTACACAATCCCTTTGCCCTTAGCTTTTCTGCTTCAATCTCCAGTCTCTCAATTTCTTTCTCCCTTGCTAGCCATTTCTCAAGACACTCTTTTCTGATTTTCTCCTTATGATCTCTCTTCATCTTCACAAAATCAATTAGCTCCAGCTTCCATACTCTTTCCACTTTGTCTTCTGAGCTCAACAATGCAATGATTCTTTCTATATCATGTAGTTTGCCCCAGTGTTGACATCCTCCTTGTTTGAATTTCTCCTCCCTACCATCAGTATATTTGATCTCAAGGCAGTTATCAACAATGGCAACATGATAGATTCTTTGAGCTTGTAAGAATTGCAGTTGATCCTTAGATACAATTGAGTGTCACCAGCCTGTTCTCTTGAGACTTTCAGAAACTCCAAGAATGCATCATCATGATAAACATTTGAGTTTGCAATTTCTTGTAGCTTGGCCTCAGTGACCACCTTCACTTCTACAGGCTTGGCACTTTTAGATATGGGGAGTGAAGGTTTATCAGATGGCATACTCCCTGCAACCACTGTGGTTGTGATAGTTTTCTTTTGACCACTGGAAGTAGTGATGTGCACAGTTGGTAGAGTGACAACTGGCAGAGAAGTAGGAGGCTCATCAACTTTGTCTTTTCCTTTGCCAGGCACATGAATTAGAGATTTTGAAGTTCTTTGATGAGCACCTTCAGTGATTTTGATGCCCTTTACTGGTGGTTTCTCCCCCTTTGTATTTGAGTTCCTTGATGTCCTCTTCTCCCCCTTAGGCTTGTTGTCAGGCACAGAGGCTGTAGTATGGACCTTTGGGGTTGAAGATTCTTCAGGTAGAGGGAGACCCATGTGCTTCATCATTGCAGACAACATTGATTGTTGATGCAGAAGAACATCAGCTGTGGTGGTGGCTTGAGTGTTCAACTGCTCAGTTAGAGTTTGTACCTTGTCTGTAAGATGAGCATTGGACTGAGTGAGAGTAGCTACCTCCTTTTCAAGTGCATCTACCTTACTGAATAATGCATTAGATTTGAAGCCAGACAGGGATTGTTCTTTAAGTCTCTGCACTTCAAATCTAGACAGCTCATGCACAGGAACCTCAGTTACCAGCTTGTCTCCATATTGATTTGCAAAGAGTGTCCTAAGCATGGCATTGGCATCTGTAGTCTGATCAGATAAGATTTGAAATTTGCTTCCTAGACCTGTGACTGTATCTTTAAGGAGAGCTAGACTATTATCCATCTTGGTGCAGGTGGTGTTGCAGTATCTGATATCTTTGACCACACTGTCTAGTTGAGGAAATTTGGCATCAAAGGCCCTCTTGATCTCTTCTACTGAAGTGGCTGTCTTGTCACTCACCTTGTTGACTTCAGTTTTGACTCCCTTGCCAAGATAGTGTGCAGCCTTGAGAAAACCCTTGTAGGAATCATTGACAGCTTCATACACTTCACTAGGGGACAGGGATTTTGCATTTGAACCCAGTGAAGTGATGTATTCCTCTCTAAGATATTGAAGTGCTTCACTGAGAGTTACATCATATTTTCCTTGCATCCAGGCATCTACATTGCCATCTCTCTCAGCATCATCAATAATCTTGGCCTTCTGCATCTCCACATCATCCCTATGGCATAGTAGGATGGCTTCATAATCTGGGTTTGAGATGTTGGAGGTGACAAGGTTCTGGGCTATTTTGACAAACTCAGGGATCTGATCCACAACATAGCTTTGGAGAGCTTCAATGGACATTTGTGGTGGAACAGACCCTGATCCTGAAGCACTGTCATGTTGCACAGGCTTCAGCCATTGGGACAAAAAGTGAGAGCTAGAGCTAGGCAAGCTAGACTCCTCAGTTACAGATGCAACTTCTGTAATTGGATGAAAAGACTCTGCTACTGTTGTCTCCACAGAAGTGGGATGAGTTACAACAGTAGTTGACACAGGCACAGAGTCTCTAGTTAAAACTAGTGAATCCTCTGTGTTTGTGATGGTGTCATTAGGAGATGCCCCAGCATGCATTCCCTGACCATCTAAATGTGGTACCTGGGTGGTGAGCAAGGTGTCATGTACCAAGTCACTTGAATCCATTGGCTCATCAAGAGAAAAGAATTCTTGATGATCAATGCCTTGCTCCTCAATTGCTTGAGTTGCAGGCTCCAAAGAAATATGAGTGGTAGATTCTGGAAGAGAAGTGTGTTGTAGATTAGATTTTCGCAACCCCCCCTGAGAGATAGAGGGAGTTTCAATTGTGATGTGCTCTCCACTCAGTGTTGTGCCAGCCTTATCACTCCCATGTGCTGACTCTGTACAAGTAGGTGCATTGGGGAGAATGCTTGATTCTATAGATGCACCCTGTTGAGAGGATACACCTAGTGAGCTGTTTGCCCCTGATTTTACAACTTCAGCCATTTGGGTGACTGAAGAGGTGGTTTTAGACTTCTTCTTCTTCTTCTTTGGCCTTGGTAAGGGTGACTCAGGTTCCTCACTTGCTATGCCTAATTCTACAGCCAAGGCTGCTTCAGTTAAGATTTTTAGAGGTTCAGAAGCAACCTGTTTTCTCTTCTTTTTACTAACATCACCCTTTTGAGAGGATGATGCAGTTGTCTTTGTGTTTGGTAAAGTGTTTGGCTGAGAGGGTTGGTTAGCAGGCCCTGGGTTAGCATTTTGCTCTACATGCTTGGGCCTAGCTAACTCAGATTTTGAGGCACATATTGGCATGTTGTGGGGGTAAGTCCTAAATAAACTCTCCATAAGGGGAGTTATTTTGAGCCTTACATCCACATCATTCCTAGTCTCCAAGCTACCAAAAATGAGTTTGGTCATGGATTTCGGATAGCCTATTCTATTTCTGTCTAACCCAGGCAATTCAATCAATTTAACATCTATGAAATTAAGTACAGATTGAATAAAGCGAGGGAAGAAAATTTCATTACCTCTCTTGGCTGAGTTCTTACCAAGTCTCCCATACAATTCTTGCATTATGATCAAACCAACATCAATCTTTCTCCCATATGCTAGAGCATATCCTATTTGTTGAACAGGTGTGCTGATTTGATCAAAGCTGGACTTCCTTGCTGTTAAGACTTGAAGAAGAGTGGCAAAGACATAGCTCCATTCCTTCCTCAAGTACTTCCTATTCAAATTTCCAAGCTTGATTCTATCTGAGTAGTTGATAAAATCAAAGAAATCTTCCAATTCCTGATCAATTGCATGACTGTCATACACTCCTTGTTGTAACCCCAGTGCTTGATTCATATTTTCAGTAGTGATGCTGATTTCCTTGTCCTGAATCTTGCAATAGATTACGTATGAAGTTATTGCATTCTCTAGGGCCACGACCTCCACAATAGCAGTTCTCCAAAACTGTTCTAGTAAGTCTAGATACAGAGTTGGGTTGGCTGAGAGTGCATCCTTGATGTATGATTCAGCCATCCATCGAACGAAGCACTTAAATTTTGCATTGGGTGCTTCAACATCGTTGGTTATTGCTATGAAATTGGTGTGGGTATGAATTGTGAGTTGGGTATGTGCCATTGTTACACAGAGAGATGAGAAGAGAATGAAGGTTGAAGAAGAAATTTAGCTTTTGACGTTAGGGTTTACAGAGGATTTGGAACTTTAGCTGCCTGAGAAATCGAATGAAATGATTTGAACAGTTGTGGAATTGTATATATGTGAGTGACTTGAGTTGTCGATTAGATATAAGTTTTGTATCGACAAGTCAGTCATTCGAGAAGTATAAAACAACTATTCGATAAGTCAAGAAAGGCTTATTCGATATCTCAAGCAGTTTGTAACTCACAGCTGGCAGTTATTTAACTCAGAAAATAATTCTAAGCTAAATAAAATATGTTTTTATGAGCGAAATGAAATTTTGAATATAAATCCAAAAAGCGATTAAGTGTCAGCGAGAAATCAGCCTTTTCAAATGATTCGATAACTCAAATACAGTATTCGAGAACTCCATCATTAGAGAAGTAAAATACTCTATTCGAGAACTCAAAGTGTGCTATTCGATTTCTCCAAAAGACACTATTCGAGAACTCAGGAGGGTTCTTGATAGGCCTATTCGAGAACTCGAACCATGACAAAACAATGAACCATTCGAGAAGTCTGACTTATCGAACTATACTTTCACTCATAAAATTCAATTTTCACTATCTTTTAAAATTTACCAGAAATATTCACTGAAGAATATTCTACTAAATTAAATAGTGATTCTCTCAAAATTTCTCAGAAATTTCAAGCTAAAGATGTATGATTTTCAACATATGCAGCATTATGGAATATTTATAAATCATAATCCAGCCAATACTTACTTTAAAAATATTGAGCATTTGATAAAGTAAGTATTTACTGCTACAACAATCTAGTTGATATATTCACTCAGCCAGAATTTAAAGAATTCAGCATTCCAATCTCACTAACCAACCTTGTGAAGGTGGCTTTGTTAGGTCCAATATGTTTGTAGAAGGGGGGGTTGAATACAAACAGTACTGTTTTATCGAAATTTGTCCGGATAATTTAATTTATATTTTGACAAATTTGAGCGGAATTAAATGAAACAAAATTCAAGTTGAATATAAAATTATATTAACTTGAGGGGTTTGTTACAAATACAGTACAGAAATTATATCTAGTTAATAAAAAAAATTAGAAAATTCGACATGAATTTTTCTAGATTTGTTAATAAAAATCAAGATATAGATTAGGAGTAAAAACTCGCTAATAGTACAAGAGTATCAAGTAAATCAGTTCTATCGGATCAAATATTAAAAATAAGATGAACTTGATTTTCTATAAATTTTTCTGCTTCTTGTGCTGTGTTCTTGATGAGAGAGAAGAGAGAAATCTGTTCTTGAATGTAATATTTTTTTTGTGTTCTTGTCTTTTTTTTTTTGATTGCTTCTGTCGATATGTCTTGATATATATCAACTACTGCCTCTTTGTCTTCAAATATAACTGCCAAGACAATCGTCAATACAATTTATTCTTCCAAGACAACCAATTTTGTACTTCCAAGACAATAGGCAATACAATCGTCAAGACAATCAGGTTCTTCCAAGACAATCGGCAAGACAATCAAATTCAGATATCTTTGTCTTGCTTTATCAAAATTATCATTCTGTCTGAAGCTTTTTCTTTTTGATCATTATCAAGACAATCAAATTGAACTGCCAAGACAATCGTCAAGACAATCAAATTAGATTTTTATTCTACTTTTCAAAAGCTTTTCAGACATTATCATTATCAAGACAATCGGCAAGACAATCAGAAATTGTCTTGCTTTATTGATTTCTTCTTCAATACAATCGGCAAGACAATCTCCAATTGTCTTGCTGTTCTGATTTAAACCTTCAAGACAATCAGGGATTGTCTTGCTAGTTCATTTTTCAGAATTAAATTAAAATTGATTAATAAATAATCATTTTAATTTATTCTTACTTAAATAATTAATCTGATTTAATTAATCTAATAATTAATTTAATTAAAGAATTAATTCAAGATTAATTAATTAATTAATTAATTAAATTGACTACTTGATTTAAATTAATTAAACAAGAATAATTATATATCCTTGGATTGTATTAATTCTTTTCTGAATCACTGAAAGTAATAAAGGAATACCACTTAATATTTTGTTGACGTTCCATGTACTGTCTGGTTCATGAACGACTAACCTCAATGACTGTCCTTTAATTTTCACATTAATAATGTGATTCATTTTTCTTCTCATCTCTTTCTCCTTCTTGTACTTCACTGTATACTGTCTGAACCTGTCACTCTAGAAATCTCTGTCTTAGAAATAAATCCACTTCTCTGATGCTATACTGAGGCTTGATCAGCAATCTGAACTTCTTCCAGTGTAAAACATCAAAACTATATATTGACTTTAGGGTTTTTCTTCTGACAGATAGTACCTCCTGAGATTTTTGTGACAGTTAAAGTTATTTACTTATTACAAACAAAGCTTAAGTTGAGTTGAGTCCTCGAACTACAAATAGGCTATGTCATATGCCTTTCAATCTCCCCCTATTTGTTTGTTAGAAGATAACAAGCAAATACCTAGAGGATTACTCAACTAACTCAACTTAACTTAGTAAAAGATAAAACTTTAAACACAAAGTAAATAAAAGAAAAGTTCTGATTTATATTTAACATTGTCCAGATTCAAACATAAAAGATAAATACAAGATAGATGATCCTCTAGACTGATCATATAATACAATTTTCTATCTTGACCTATCCAAGCTCTAAAGATATCACATGTAGAGCTGATCTTCACTTTGAAGTTTCTTCATCCCTTATCTCTCCAGGTTCAACTTCATCTTCTTGCTCTAGGAATCTTCTGATATTCTCTGTGTCAAATCGTTCTTGATCATCCAAGGTTTTGATCAAATCCTTGTCAAGTACACGTTCATAATCTGACACAAGACCTTTAGGTTTCTTAGGCAAGATTCCAAGGTTACCCCATAGCCGATTCCGAAGAATGTAATATTTCTTTTCAAAGCCAGTTAAAGCATATGATCGAATAATGTCAGCAACAAAGATACTTTCTTTATCTTCGAATCCTGTAGTCCTCAGCATATGTTCTAACCAGACCAGATGAGATGCAGTGTATAATTTCATCGACTTAGAATCAAGGAAACAAGAGTGTAGTGTATTACCCTTGAGAAACTTAACATGATGTGGAGTTTGAATAACTTGTGGACTATTCCTTTGAGCAAACTCCAAAAGTCTTTCATGAAGTAAAATATTCAGTTCAGAAAACCTTTTTACCTTTAGGGACATAATCCACAGTTCCATCAAGCTTCTCTGTTGAAAGATTTGAAGTGACACATAGAGAGAACCCATTGTACGAGAGTCAATCTGAATTATCAGTTGATCTGCACATCTGTCAAATCCAGCTACTATCCTTGAGATTTCCAGCATCAGTGCATCCATATATTGCAAATAATCTTGATTGGTCTCTTGAAACTGTTGAAGTAGTTGGAGTAAACGTTCATCATCATTAGCAGTGTTCTGAATAGAATCAAAAATTTCTCTTGCTCTATCCCACTTTGGACCAATCTTCAACTGAATATCTCTTTTCCTTTCCTGTACACTGATTGCATGTAGCTTTTGTTTCTCTGCATCTTCAGCTTGCTTCAGCTTCAATCTTTCATTCACTACCTGTCTGGTCTTCTCAAGCTTAGCTTGTCTCATCTGACGATCAGCTTTCTCCTCTTGCAGTTCCTTCTCAAACACAGGATCATCTTGCCAGTTTGAAAGATCTTCTTCGATATCGTTTAATTGTTGTACTTCAAACTTACTATTCTTGAGATCGAAATCAAACTCGAATACATCCTGATCATGAGCAGCTTTTTCTTTTCCCTTGGTAGACTTCTCAGACTTCTCCTTATGCCTCCCTTGACTTCCTGACTTACTTCCTCCTGCTTCTCCAGACTTTCCTGCTCCTCCATCTCCAGACTTCTCCCCCTTAGTTGAGGAATCCTCTACAGACTTTCGTTGACTGTCAAGCTCCCTATTTGCATCATTATCCCCCTCATTATCATCATCATAGTCTTCAAAGTATGCTCTTTGTTCTGGTGTGATATTATGAGTCGGTTTAACAATGTTATATAGATGATCAAGTCCTTCAAACATGTAATCATACTTTTCTTCAAGCTTCGCAAAAGTTGTAGAATATGATTGAGCAGATTCATGCATTTCCACTTGAAGTTCATCCACCCTATTAGAGAGTCTGTCAATAGCATTTAGAATGTCTGTTCTTTCTGTAGATGCCTGAGAGTTGGATTGTATCAATGTATTGATTGCTGGAGTGAGTGTAGTCTTTATGTTGTGGACATCGTCACGAATGATCATGAGCTGATTGTTGACAGAGGTGGAAGAAGAAGACCGTTCATCCACTTGTGCTTTTAAAACTTGTTTTTCAGCCTCAGTTTCCATTAATTTCTTTTGCAGTTCTTTGATTTGAGCCATGAGAGACAAAGTGTTTGTGTCAGTGTGTGCGCTCACCTGATGTTCACTCAAGGATATGTCACTCTCCTTTCGTGCATGTGTTTCACTCATATTTAAGGTGGTCCTCACATCACTCAACACTAGCTCCTTTCCTTGAGTTGTACCTGCATAAGAAATCACCCTAGCCTCTTCTGGAGAGGTCAGTGGTGGTGCAATGGGAGTTCGCAATTCCCAGTCCTCAGTCATCTCTATCAATTCATTTGGATTTGATAACTGAATTTCTTCAGTGATAGGATGACCAAGTTGCCTTTCACTTTCTCCAGATAAATCTGCGAGTGAAGAATCCCTTGAGGGAGCCAGGAATGTTCCTCCTGGGAGGGGAGATGATGACTCTATTATAACTGGCAGAGAGTCAAGATTTCCCTCTGAAGCCTGTGAAGGCTCTTCTACCGTAACAATGGTAGGCACAGTAATAATCCTATCGTGCACTCCTTGCTCAGTGTCCTTAGCAACATCAGATTCTACGGAAATGTTTCCCCCAATTGTGAGTAATAGAGGTGTGCTTGACTCTGTACAAGGTGCCACGGCCCTTTGGCGAATTTCAATAATTGCATCCTGTTGAGAGGATGAAATTAGTAACAGTTCATCGGCCATTTCAATGTCCAAGTCCTGTTGGGAGGAAATGGATGGGCTAACAGATGCCTCAAGTAGTAGGTTTCTTCTCTTCTTTGGTGGAGGCAGAGCTGTGGGATCACTCACATTATTACTTCTTCTATCAGCTCTTTTTGTCAACAACTTGCTTCTGGCTTTAGGTTTAGAGATTTGGTTAGACACAGTGTTTGGCTCTAAGACCTGGGATAGAGGCTGTGGTTCTACAACCTCTTGGTCTGACCTATCAGCCACTTGGGCTCCAGAAACAGTTTGAGAGATAGAAGGCAATACCTGCTCCATTGATGCAGTAGCTGTACCTGAAGGAATAGATTGTTCCATTTGATGTTGATGTTCAGGAACAGGTACATTTTGAGGTTCAGGTTCAGGTGCATTCAAAAGTAGAGGAATGACAGGTAGATTTAAGAAGTTAGACAAATATGGTGTAATATACACTGGCACATTTATTAAATTTCTATGTGTATCAAGGCTAGTGAATATTTTCTTGGTTTGCCTGCCTGATACCATAGGGTTGTCATTCCTAAAAACTGTTTGTTGACCAACAGGAACAAGATGATTAAATAACAAAGTTAAAAATATAGGATAATAACATAAAACTTTCTTACCCTCATCAAAATCCCTTCTGGCCTTAACAATCCTGCTAATAATAGTATTCCAAAGTAGGTTACCAATATTGATTCTACGGTTGTTAGCAACAGCATAACCAATAGTTTGTAACATAGAGGTGAGTAAATGAAAGTTACCTCTGGCTGAATTAGCAAATACCTTGGAGATAGTGTCGAAGAATGCATCCCATTGTTGAACCAGATTCCTTTTGCTCAGGTTGTTCATATCAATTACTCCATGATAATTAATATCAATGAAGAATTGATAGAGTTGTTCACTGGTTGGAAATGGATCAAAATTATCCGCAGGAAGGCCCAAAACAGTAGTAAGGGTTGATTCTGTCACGACGTGGTGTGTACCATCAAAATCAAAGGAAAATGAGGTCAAGTCTTCAGACACCACAGCTTCTGTGCAAATCAATCTCAATGGTCCTATCTTAATTGGGGTTTCGATCGAAATGGCAGTTCGGATAATTGAATCGTCATTCAAAAATCGTATCCAAGGCCTAAATCGATCGTAGGGACAATCGTTCGGATTAAAATAGCCAACCAAATTATGTTTCATTATCTCAAAATTATCAACCATTTTTTTAAACACAAAAACACACTTTAATTTAAGGAAATTAAAACACTTCGAAATTTTTTTAGAATTAATAATTAATTAAAATTAATTAAAAATTCGAATTATTCCAAAGTTGTCAGAAAAATTCCAAAAATTTATATGCTGTTCTCCTGATCACTGTGAGTCTCAGTCTATTTTTAGATTTCTCAGAAAAATTCTAGAACTCTTAAAACACATAAAACCCGATTCAACTTTTTGAAAAAAGTTGATTTTCAAAACTTAACCAAACTCGAAAACAATCGGTTCAAAAGAAAGGTAATTGAACGATCTATCCAAATATGATCTTAGATTTCAGTTTGGTTGAGTAAAATCAAGCAGCAATTCAGTTCAAGTCTGCGTGTATTGTATGTATATATGTCGAGAGCTCTGTTTAAAGACACGAGAGATTGTCTTGGCTGAGATGTGTTTGATATTTCTGTTTTTTTTTATTAAGTACCAAACAACACTACAAGACAATCGGTTTGATTGTCTTGCCGATTGTCTTGGTAGTATAAACACTATGAAGACAATCGTTTACAATTCTAATAAATAAAATAAAACGAAATATATATATATATATATATATATATATATATATATATATATATATTTAAATTTTATTAAAACACACACTAACAATACAAGACAATCAGTTGATTGTCTTGCCGATTGTCTTGGTAGTATAAATACTATCAAGACAATCAAGTATTTAACTGATTAAAATAAATTAAAACACATATTTTTTTTTAATTTAATTTTTTTTTAAATATAGAAAAGACACTCCAAGACAATCAGGTGATTGTCTTGCCGATTGTCTTGGTAGTTCAAAACTATCAAGACAATCGTTTGTCTTGAGTAAAACAAAAATAAAAACAGAATAAAAAAATCTGAAAAATATTTTATTATCAACAAAATAACCTTCCAAGACAATCTGTGAATTGTCTTGGCGATTGTCTTGATATTATAATCACAAACAAGACAATTAATTAAACTGCTAATAATATGCTAATAAAATACAAATTAATGTGCATAATTAATCCAATTAAAATACACTCTAATATATTATTAAAAATACTATAAATAAATATTTTACAGAAACATGGATTAATCTTTTTACGAAAACAAATATAAATAACAAAAGGACAAACATTACAAAACATTTAATAAAATAATTATTAAAATAGAAATAAATATCTACAAATATTCTAAAAATACAGAAATATGAAGTATTAAATAATGTGAATAAACAGAGTGAAAAATAACTAAACAAGCAAGAAAATCAGTTGGTAAAATAATTATACAAGTGATTTCAAACAACAAATATTCACATAATAATCACTTGCAAAATTATTAAAGATCAAATTTCAGATATTAACAGTATTAATTACTAGGATTGTTTAACATACCCAATTCACTAACAATTCTAGTGAATGAGGATTTATTAAGCGACTTAGTAAAAATATCTGCAGTTTGATCTCCAGAGCCTACAAATAGTAGTTCCACTGTACCATTCATTACATGCTCTCTTATAAAATGATACCTTATGTCAATGTGCTTTGTCCTTGAGTGCTGCACAGGATTGCTGGCGATTGCTATGGCACTTGTATTATCACATAAAATAGGGATATTTTCCAATACAATGCCATAGTCCATTAATTGATTCCTAATCCATAAGATCTGAGCACAACAGCTTCCAGCAGCTATATATTCAGCTTCGGCTGTAGAGTTGGAAACTGTTTGTTGTTTCTTACTGAACCAGGATACCAGTCTTCCACCTAGGTATTGACAACTCCCAGATGTACTTTTCCTGTCTACAACACTTCCTGCATAGTCAGAATCTGTATATCCAATTAAAGTAAAACCAGATTCATTAGGGTACCAGATGCCTAAATTAGGCGTACCCTTTAGATATCTTAAGATTCTTTTGACAGCAGTGAGATGGATTTCTTTAGGGTTCGCTTGGAACCTTGCACACAAGCATGTGGCAAACATTATATCTGGTCTACTAGCAGTTAGGTAAAGCAATGAGCCAATCATACCTCTATAGCCTGTGATATCTACCTTGGCAGAACTTTCACATAAACCAATTTTGACAGCTATAGTTGATGGTGTCTTTGCTGATGAGCACTCCTCCATGTGATATTTCTTGAGGAGCTCCTTGATGTACTTGGATTGACAAATAAATATTCCATCTTGTCTCTGACTTATTTGTAATCCAAGAAAGAATTTCAGTTCTCCCATCATGCTCATTTCAAACCTACCCTGCATTAACTTAGAAAACTTCTTGCATAGAAGCTCATTAGTAGACCCAAATATAATATCATCCACATAGACTTGGACTAGTATTATATCATTCTTATGTCTTTTAGTGAAGAGCGTTTTGTCTATGACACCTCTTATAAAACCATTTTCTAATAGAAATTCAGAAAGAGTGTCATACCATTTTCTTGGGGCTTGCTTAAGACCATAGATAGCTTTGTAAAGAAAGTAGACATAGTCCAGATGATCTTGATCTTCAAAACCAGGGGGCTGTTCTACATACACTTCTTCATCTAGCTTACCATTCAGAAAGGCACTCTTGACATCCATTTGATAAACTTTGAATCTTGAATAGGATGCAAATGCCAAGAATATTCTGATGGCCTCAAGTCTTGCCACTGGAGCATAGGTCTCGTCATAATCAATGCCTTCAGCTTGAGAATAACCTTTAGCTACCAGTCTTGCTTTGTTTATTATCACAGTGCCATCTTCATCTAGTTTGTTTCTGAATACCCATCTTGTGTCCACCACTTTTCTATCTTTAGGTCTGGGTACCAGCTTCCATACTTCTAGTTGCTTAAATTGATTGAGTTCATCTTGCATAGCAATCACCCAATCAGGATCAGATAGAGCTTCTTCTACTTTCTTAGGTTCCATGACAGACAGGAACCAAGAATAGTTACATTGATTCTGATAAGCTCTTCTTGTTTTCACACCAACATCTGGATCACCAAGAATCAGCTCAAAAGGATGAGCTCTATTCCAAACAGTTTGTCTGGGAAGAATTGATCTTGATGATTCGCCTTGATCTTCAGTATGATGTTGAGTATGACTTGTTGACCCTTCATTATCTCCCCCTGAGTTGTTGCCAGTTTGACTTGTTGATGGTTCAAGAGTATCAGTGGTGTCTTGAAAATTATCATTGTTTTCACCAGCATCACCTTGATCAGTACCACCAATATTTGGATTATTATTATCAGCAACAACGTCAGGTTGATTGTCATCATCTGAATCTGAGTCTGACATGTCATCAAACTTAAGCTTTTCAGATGAATCTTCATTTTGGATACTTGGAAGTTTTGTGTCATCAAATGTAACATTGACACTTTCCATAGTTTTCTATTGATCAATAAGATACACCTTGTAGGCTCTTCTAGTATAACCAATAAATATTGCTTCATGTGCTTTTTCTTCAAATTTACCACCTTGATCTTCTCCTTCTTTCAACACAAAGCATTTTGTCCCAAATACATGGAAGTACTTGAGAGTTGGTTTCTTGTCATGTAGAGCTTCATATGGAGTCTTCATTAAGTCTTTATTGATAAGTGTACGATTCTGGGTATAGCATGCAGTGTTGACAGCTTCATCCCAAAAGCTCAATGGAAGCCTTGATTCACTTAGCATAGTACGTGCAGCTTCAATCAAGGTTCTTTTCTTTCTTTCAACTACCCCATTTTGCTGAGGAGTTCTGGGAGCCGAGTACTGTCTAGTTATACCCTTTTCAGTGCAAAAGTCATTCAGAACTGCATTCTTGAATTCAGTTCCGTTGTCTAACCTTATAGCTCTTACTGGACGATTAGAGTCCAGCTCAATTAACTTAATGTGATCAACTACCAGTTGTGGAGTTTCATCTTTTGAGTTCAGAAATAGTACCCATGTGAATTTTGAGATATCATCAACAATCACTAGAGCATATCTTTTTCTTGACATGGACATTACACTAACTGGACCAAACAGATCCATATGGAGAAGTTGTAATGGTTCAGTTATTGATGATGTGTTAATGCTCCTGTGAGTTGCCCTTTTTAACTTTCCTTTTTGACAAGCATCACATAGACCTTCCTGAGTAAATTCAATCGAAGGTAAACCTCTCACCAATTCTCTTTTAACTAGAGAATTCATTGTTTTGAAGTTTAGGTGAGAAAGTTTCTTGTGCCATAACCAACTTTCATCAGTGGAGGCCTTTGAATAAAAACATCTAATTTCTTCTGTGCTTCCAGAGTTCATATTGGCTATGTACAAGTTTCCTTTTCTTACTCCAGTCAACTGTGGCCTTTCATTTCTCTTGTGTGATATTAGGCAATTCTTCTTGTTGAAATGAACTTCATAACCTCTGTCACAGAATTGACTAATACTTAGCAAATTGTGCTCAAGTCCGTTCACAAAAGAGACATCTTCAACGATAACATTTCCAGCTTCTAATCTGCCATATCCATCAGTTTTACCTTTGCTGTTATCTCCAAAGGTAACGACTGGGCCGGCCTTCTCCACCACATTTGTCAGCAGGGCTCTATCTCCGGTCATATGCCTTGAACATCCACTGTCCAGAATCCACATGACTCGTTTAACCTGTTTTAAACCCTGCAATGACAAATTGGTTAGACTTTCTTCGGAACCCAAATTTGATTGGGTCCGGAGTACTTAAAGAATTGGCCTTTATCAGGTAAAGCAACACTTTTTATTTTAACAACATTTTCTTCAGGTACTGGACATTTAACCCTGTAAACAGCTTTAACTTGTTTTGGTTTCAGCTTGGGTAACCATGTCTTCACCATATCCTGAGAAGGACTTGGAGTCCTAATCTTAGAATTAGGTGGTGTTACAGTCCTGGATCTAACATGTTTATTTCTGCTCATATGCTGTCTAGGAACATTCTTATCAACACATGCATGATTACCGTTAAAGTAAGCAGACATTATATTAAAAGCACAAGACATGCAATTAACAGCATTGCATTTCTTATGAGCAGTATCAATAACAGGAATAGCATTCATGGTAGATGTGTTGTTGCATTTATTCATGTTGTTACTTCTACTACTAGTTTTCAAGGAACTAGTAGACTCACCAACCCTTTCTGTTTTCTTAAACACAGACTTTCTATCTTCATCATTTTTAACAACTTGATTACTTTCTAAGACTACGCCATTAGCTAAATCCTCAATGCGCATCTCTTCCTTAATGATTAAAGATGTTGTATCAAAAGGTTCTGCTATGGATGTCTTAAAGAGTGGATTACTAACACCCTTAAGCACTATTGGTATACCCCTTTCTACAGCACTGACACGATTAGGGGTAATAATGCTTTTTCGTCCAATAGCTTCATTATAATCAAACCCAATTCCTACAGTTTGATTAATAGCTTGTTGGTTAAACAACTCTTTAGCTACTTTACATGAATTAGAAGTAGCACTAACTCTTATTTCTAACTTAGCTATTGTTTCACGTTGTTGAACCACTATCAACGCTAGAGACCTCTCAAGTTATTTTAGAATTTTTATTTCTGATTTTTGTTTATCATGGCAATTTTGTACATCGTGTAATTCTGATAATTGATTACTAAGATCTGTATTTAACAAATTGATCCTTTCAATCTCTCTATTAGCATTACCTAGTGTATCACTAAGTTGATAAATATATTGACTTTCAGTACATGATACCTCAGATGAAGTACCACTGGAGTTATCAGATTTTGCCATCAGGGCAAGATTGCCATACTCTTCATCTTCAGAGTCTGTATCATCCCAACTCTTTCCAGCAGCCACATAGGCTTTACCTGTCTTCTTCTTCTCAGATCCAAAGTCTTTTCTTTGGTTTTGTTTTGGCTTCTAACATTCAGTAGCGAAATGTCCAAGTTCATTACAGTTGTAACATCTAATTTTACTTCTTTCAACTGTTCCAGTTTTGTAACCTCCTCTGTTACTTGAGGATGAAGAACCTCCTCTCTGGAACCTGTTGTAGTTAGATTTGTACCTGAACTTGGGATTCTTCCTGAATCTAAAATTACTGAATTTCCTTACCAACAAAGCCATGGACTCATCTTCCAACTGATCTAGCTCTTCTAACGAATAGAAGTCTCCTTCATCTGGACTAGCATTCGTTTGACCAACTTCAACTTCAAGCTTGCCACTGTCAACACTACAAGGTTGAATGACCTTATCTTCCACTTCCTGTTTGTTCTCAACAATAAGAGCTGTAGAAGTATTAACAACTCTTCCTTTTCCATAAATCTCCTTTTGTTGAGATTGTTCCAGTTCATATGTTTTTAAAACACCAAAGAGTCTTTCTACAGTAATTTCACTTAGATTCCTCGACTCTCTGATAGCTGTCATCCTATGTTCTAGATGAACAGGCATTGACAGTAGAAATTTTCTGTTGATCTCTTTCTGAGTGTAGTACTTGCCATGCATCTGTAAATTGTTGACAAGTTTGTTATATCTTTCAAACACATCTTGAATACTTTCATTGGATGCTGATCGAAAGTGTTCATACTCAGATGTCAGAATTTCTAGTCGATTCTCCCTAACTTCCTCTGTTCCTTCATTCACAGTTTCAATGGTTTCCCACATGTGCTTTGCTGTCTTGCAGTTAATCACATGACTGTACATCACAGAGTCTAGAGAATCTATTAAGATCAGTATTAAATTAATGTCAAGTCCAGCTTCCTCTCTTTCAACAAGAGTGAATTCAGAAGAATCTTTGTGTACAAACTTTGCAAGGGAAATAACTTTTCCATCAGTAACAACTTCAGGAATTAATCCAAAAGGTATTATTGGTCCTTCTGATAAGACTTTCATGTATTTAGGATTTGCAACCTCGAGGAACATTAACATTTTGTTCTTCCACATATCATAGCTGTTTTTGTCATATATGGGAATTTTCACAGTTCCAACTTTAGAAGACATGATGAATTTTTTAAGAGAGTTAAAAAATTCGGGGATGATTTTTAATCGAGTAAAATGGGATCTTTGATTTGTGTATCAACCAACCTGGCTCTGATACCAATTGTTAGGTCCAATATGTTTGTAGAAGGGGGGGTTGAATACAAACAGTACTGTTTTATCGAAATTTGTCCGGATAATTTAATTTATATTTTGACAAATTTGAGCGGAATTAAATGAAACAAAATTCAAGTTGAATATAAAATTATATTAACTTGAGGGGTTTGTTACAAATACAGTACATAATTTATATCTAGTTAATAAAAACAAATTAGAAAATTCGACATGAATTTTTCTAGATTTGTTAATAAAAATCATGATATAGATTAGGAGTAAAAACTCGCTAATAGTACAAGTGTATCAAGTAAATCAGTTCTATCGGATCAGATATTAAAAATAAGATGAACTTGATTTTCTATAAATTTTTCTGCTTCTTGTGCTGTGTTCTTGATGAGAGAGAAGAGAGAAATCTGTTCTTGAATGTAATATTTTTTTTGTGTTCTTGTCTTTTTTTTTTGATTGCTTCTGTCGATATGTCTTGATATATATCAACTACCGCCTCTTTGTCTTCAAATATAACTGCCAAGACAATCGTCAATACAATTTATTCTTCCAAGACAACCAATTTTGTACTTCCAAGACAATAGGCAATACAATCGTCAAGACAATCAGGTTCTTCCAAGACAATCGGCAAGACAATCAAATTCAGATAACTTTGTCTTGCTTTATCAAAATTATCATTCTGTCTGAAGCTTTTTCTTTTTGATCATTATCAAGACAATCAAATTGAACTGCCAAGACAATCGTCAAGACAATCAAATTAGATTTTTATTCTACTTTTCAAAAGCTTTTCAGACATTATCATTATCAAGACAGTCGGCAAGACAATCAGAAATTGTCTTGCTTTATTGATTTCTTCTTCAATACAATCGGCAAGACAATCTCCAATTGTCTTGCTGTTCTGATTTAAACCTTCAAGACAATCGGCAAGACAATCAGGGATTGTCTTGCTAGTTCATTTTTCAGAATTAAATTAAAATTGATTAATAAATAATCATTTTAATTTATTCTTACTTAAATAATTAATCTGATTTAATTAATCTAATAATTAATTTAATTAAAGAATTAATTCAAGATGAATTAATTAATTAATTAAATTGACTACTTGATTTAAATTAATTAAACAAGAATAATTATATATCCTTGGATTGTCTTAATTCTTTTCTGAATCACTGAAAGTAATAAAGGAATACCACTGAATATTTTGTTGACGTTCCATGTACTGTCTGGTTCATGAACGACTAACCTCAATGACTGTCCTTTAATTTTCACATTAATAATGTGATTCATTTTTCTTCTCATCTCTTTCTCCTTCTTGTACTTCACTGTATACTGTCTGAACCTGTCACTCTAGAAATCTCTGTCTTAGAAATAAATCCACTTCTCTGATGCTATACTGAGGCTTGATCAGCAATCTGAACTTCTTCCAGTGTAAAACATCAAAACTATAGATTGACTTTAGGGTTTTTCTTCTGACAGATAGTACCTCCTGAGATTTCTGTGACAGTTAAAGTTATTTACTTATTACAAACAAAGCTTAAGTTGAGTTGAGTCCTCGAACTACAAATAGGCTGTGTCATATGCCTTTCAAGCTTCATCTAATGGCTTAGTGAATATGTCAGCTAGTTGTTTCTCTGTGGGAACATAATGTAACTCAATGGTTCCATTAGTTGCATGCTCCCTTATGAAGTGATATCTGATGTCAATGTGCTTTGTCCTAGAATGATTGACAGGATTGGAAACTATAGAGATTGCACTTGTGTTGTCACACATGATTGGAATTCTTTCCAACACAAGTCCATAATCTCTAAGTTGGTTTCTGATCCAAAGCACTTGAGCACAGCAACTTCCAGCAGCTATGTACTCAGCTTCAGCTGTGGAAGTTGACACAGATTGTTGTTTCTTGCTGTACCAAGAGACTAACCTTTGTCCAAGAAACTGGCAGCTACCTGAGGTGCTTTTCCTATCCACTCTGCATCCAGCATAATCAGCATCAGAATAACCAACCAGATTGAACCCTGTGTCCTTAGGATACCATAACCCCAAGTTTGGTGTGCCCTTCAGATATCTGAAAATCCTCTTTATTGCTACCATATGTGATTCCTTTGGATTTGATTGAAACCTTGCACACAAGCATGTTGCAAACATGATGTCTGGCCTACTAGTAGTGAGGTAGAGTAGAGAACCAACCATGCCTCTGTAGATTGAGATATCTACCTTCTTGCCCTTACCATCTTCATCTAACTTGGTGGTAGTGGTCATGGGTGTCTTTGCAGGTGAGCATTCTTCTAAGTCAAATTTCTTCAATAGATCCTTGATGTGTTTGGTTTGACTTATAAAAATGCCATCCTTCCTTTGACTCACTTGCAACCCAAGAAAGAATGTTAATTCTCCCATCATACTCATCTCATATCTGCTCTGCATGAGCTTAGAGAATTTCTCACACAGCTTCTCATTTGTAGAGCCAAATATGATATCATCCACATAGATTTGAACTAAGATAATATCATCACCATGTTTCTTGTAAAACAGTGTCTTGTCTAGTGTGCCTCTATTGAATTGATTCTCAAGTAGAAATTGTGACAATGTGTCATACCATGCCCTAGGAGCTTGCTTAAGTCCATACAATGCTTTGAGCAGTCTGTAGACAAAGTGAGGGAATTGTGGATCCTCAAAGCCAGGTGGCTGTTGCACATATACTTCTTCTTCCAACTCCCCATTCAGAAATGCACTCTTGACATCCATTTGATAGACCTTGAAATTAGAATGTGCAGCAAATGCCAAGAAAATTCTGATGGCCTCTAGTCTGGCAACAGGGGCAAAAGTCTCATCATAGTCAATGCCTTCCTGTTGAGAGTATCCTTTTGCAACCAACCTTGCTTTGTTTCTTATGACTACACCATTTTCATCCATCTTATTTTTTAGAACCCATTTTGTTCCAACAATGGTTCTATCCTTTGGTGCAGGCACAAGTTCCCATACTTTGCTTCTTTCAAATTGGTTTAGCTCCTCTTGCATAGCAATTATCCAATCAGGATCCAACAATGCATCTTCAAGTTTCTTAGGCTCAACTTGGGATAGAAAGCAACCATAGAGACATTCATTTAGAGTTGCTCTCCTTGTTCTCACTCCTGTATTTGGATCTCCAATTATCTGATCTGCAGTATGTGATCTATCCCATTTCCTTGTATGTTCAGATTGATTTCTCAGCCTTGATGTTGCTTCATCATCCAGATCATGATCATTTACATTTCCTCCCCCTGTGAAGTTTCCACTAATCACAGGTGTGTCTTGGATGCTTGTTTCTTCATTGTTGGTTGACACAGGTTCTTCATTCACTTGAGTTTGTTGGATTGTGGGCTCAAATTCAGTTTCAATCTCCTCATCAGAATCATCTAGATTGTCAAACTTCAAAGGATCTTTATCTTCATCATTGGCTTCTTCTAATCCAGGTAGTTTGCTGTCATCAAATGTCACATCTGTGCTTTCCATAACTTTCTTTTGAGTGATGACATAAACTTTGTATGCAATTCTTTCCATAGAGTAGCCAAGAAAAATTCCTTCAAATGCTTTTACATCAAACTTTCCAACATATTCTGAGTTGTCTTTTAACACAAAGCATTTTCTTCCAAAAGTATGAACATAATTTAGGGTGGGCTTCTTTCCAGTCATCAAGTTGTAAGGTGTCTTTCCAGTATTTTTGTTGATGAGGGTTCTGTTTTGGATATAGCATGCAGTACTCACAGCCTCAGCCCAAAAACATGTAGGCATCTTTGCATCAAGTAACATTGTTCTAGCAGCCTCAATCAGAGTTCTATTCTTTCTTTCAACAACTCCATTTTGTTGTGGAGTCCTTGGAGCTGAGAATTGTTGAGAAATACCATTTTCTTTGCAGAATGCTTCAAGCATGGCATTTCTGAACTCTGTTCCATTATCACTCCTTAATGCAATCACACTTGCATTGTTGGCCTTTGCTTCCTTGTCAATTTTCTTTATATGCTCAATGATTACTTGGGGAGCCTCATCTTTTGATGCTAGAAATTCTACCCATGTATACCTTGTGAAATCATTAACCATCACCAGAGCATACTTTTTCCTTCCTAGTGACATAATATTGACAGGCCCAAACAAGTCCATATGAATTAGTTGTAGGGGCTTGGTTATTGATGTCACTGTCTTTGACTTGTGGCTTGATCTTTTCATTTTTCCCTTTTGACAAGCCTCACACACTCCTTCTTGACAGAATTCAAGTGTGGGCATGCCTCTTACTAACTCTCTTTTGACTAGAAAATTAATGCCTTTGAAGTTCAAGTGTGATAGCTTCTTATGCCACAGCCAACTATCTTCATTTGATGCTTTTGAGTAAAAGCAACAGATTTTATCCTTGTTTGCAGAGTTCATATTGGCTACAAACAGGCTTCCTTTCCTTACTCCAGATAGAGCAAAGTCACCAGTCTTTTTGTGGGTGATCAAACATTCATCTTTGTCAAAATTCACTTTGAAGCCTCTGTCAGTAAATTGACCAACATTCAGTAGATTGTGCTTGAGTCCCTTGACCAGTGCTACATTTTCAATGATGACATTTCCAATTTCCAACTTGCCATATCCCAGTGTGTTGCCAATGCTGTCATCTCCAAAAGCAACCATTGGGCCAGCCTTCTCCTCATACTGTGATAGCAGGGCCATATCACTAGTCATATGGTTTGAGCATCCACTGTCCAAAATCCACATGACCTTTCTTTCACTTTCTTTGCCCTGCAAACACAAAGGTATTACTTCTCCTTTGGTACCCAAACAAGTTTGGGTCCATGTGGCTTAGCAACAGTCTTATCATAAACAACATGCTTATCAATTTTCTTGATGTTAGTCTTCTTGTCGCTGATAGAAGTCTTAGAATCAGGGTTCTTAGACTTAGGTGACAGAGGCACCTTCCTAACTTTAGGAGGACTTAAAGACTTTGTTCTTGTGTAGTGTGTGTGAACATTGTTACTGATGCAACCTTCCATGAATTGTCTTCTCAAATTAAAGCAACTAGTCATTACATTCATGTTACATGGCATACAATCAAATTTATCACAGAAAGGAGAGTCTCTATGTCTTAAAGGCACAGAGCAATCATAGAATGGTTTAGCAACACTACCAGATGGTTTCTTGCATGCATGAGTTAAATGATTAGTGCTAGAACAATTTTGACAAACTTTCCTAGGGGCATTTGGCACATAAGCATAATTGTTGTCCTTGTTAATCCCTATTTTTCCATTCCTGTTTTGTTTCTTTTTAGCCACTTTCTTCTCAAACTCATTATTCCCAGCTGAAACAAACTTCACAAATTTCTCAAGTCTAGGTTTACCTCCTACTGACTCCTTGGCTTTGGTTTTGACATTCTCACTCTTAGAGGATGCTTGTTGTTCATTTGATTGTACCTTATCTTCATCATCCAACATTTGCTTAATGAGTAAGGCATCCTCATCAATCTCAAGTGTTGGTGTTTTAAATATTGGGGTCTCAGCCTTTTTCAAAACCTGAGGCACTTCCTCTTGAACAACAATGTCATCTTCAATGACTGCATAGCCTTTCCTCTGCTTGAGAGTGTCATAATCAAGTCCAATAGCAGCCTTAGGTCTAGCTAGATTTTTCTCATGGTAGGACTGCAATAGACTAGAGGAATTCTTGAATGTTTTCAATTTAAATTCATTTTCAGCTAGTTCATCCCTAAGAGCTTTCTCAACTTGACTAGCACATAGAACCTTATTCTTTAGATATTCGATTTCTTGTTTAAGGTTTTCTATTTGCATAGCAGTTAGTTCTAGTTCCTCATTTCTTTTGTTTAACAGTTCATTCCTAGTAGACAGTTTAGCAATCTCTTCATTAGCAGCAGTCATACTAGTATGAATGTTAAACATCTCAACAGATAGTTGTTCAACCATAGATTTGTAGTAGTGAGGGATGGTACCTGAGAGTCTGATTCAGATGGTTCTTCCTTGGAGTTGGCCATCAAGGCATAGTTGCAGAATTCTTGTTCCTCTCCATCACTATCAGAATCATCCCAACACTTCCCTTCAGCTATGTAGGCCTTACCTGGTGCATGCTTCTTTAGCAGAGCCTCATACTTAGCTTCAAGCTCAAGAAACTCCTTATTCTTCTTCTTAGGCTTCTTGCATTCACTGGCAAAATGCCCTAGGTCATTGCATCTATAACATCTCACAGATGACCTATCCACATAGCTGGTTTTGAATTTGTTTTTGTTTGCTTTCACAGGTGCCTTGCTCTTGTTGAATGAATGATTTTGAGATCTAGACTTGAAGGGCTGATTCCTCTTAAATCTGATGTTTGGGAATTTTCTAGCCATAAAAGCATATGAAGTGTTTTCCATGGTATCCAACTCTTCAAGAGTATAGAACTCATCTTCTTCCTTTTCATCAACAGGTTCAGTCACTTCTTCTTCAGTCTCTTCATCATCTACTATCTCTTCTATTCTCAGTTGACTTGTAGATGCCTCCAGGTCTTGAACGGATTTGTTGACAATCAAGGCACAGGATGTGTTTATCATTTTGCCTTGGTTGGCTTGGATAGCCCTCTTCTGAAGCAACTCAAGCTCATGAGTTTTTAAAACCCCATAGAGCACATCATATGTGACTTTGTTCAAATCTCTTTCTCTTAGAGATATGACCCTTTGCTCTAGATGGTTTGGTGCAGATAGTAGAAACTTCATGTTTAATTACTTAGTGCTGTAAACCTTCCCATTCATTTGAAGCTCAGTCACCAGCTTTTGAAATCTCTCAAACATATCAGTAATACTTTCTTTGGACTGTGCCATGAAAGCTTCATACTGTGTGACCAGTATCTGTTTCCTATTTTCTCTTACCTCCTCTGTCCCTTCACATAACACCTCGATGTGGTTCCACATGTCCTTGGCTGATGTACATGATGCTATATTAGCAAACATCGACATATCCATGGAGTCTATGATCAGCAACATGAGATGACTGTCTAGGGCAACCTTTTCCTTCTCTGAGTCCGTCCATTTGGATGGCTCTTTTGCAACATATGATCTAGGAATGACTATTGTGCCCACTGTAGATTCAGCAATTTCTTGTTGTGGTACAAATGGACCATTCTTGAGGATGTCAGGGTAGAGAGGATTGGCAGCTTTGATGAACAACAGCATTTTTATTTTCCAGAGGTTGTAATTCTCTTTGTCAAACTTAGGGACCTTCACCGTACCTGTAGTCTTTGGTGTATTCGAACTCATGATCGTTTTCTGTTTAGATTAAACAGCCTGCTCTGATACCACTTGTTGAGTATTGAATACAATAAAAGAATACAGAGGGGGGGTGAATGGATTCTTGAACTTTTCTTTGTTCTTGAATCTTTGCAACAAGATATGTGTTTAGTGTGTGAGATATGTAAGTGCAGATAACAAAGACAAACACAACACAATATCACTTTAATCTAATATTTTATTAGATAAAGATTTTGCTACAATCTGTGAATACAAATGGTAGTATTCTCAGCTTCGTTTTTCTTAGAGAGATATTTCTTGAGATGTATCTTGAAAAACTTATCTGCTAAGGAAGTGAGGCTGTATCCTTATAGACATGGATACACCTACTTACTACAAATAAGGTAGGTAAAACAAACTACTTTTCAGTATGTCTATCTCATTTGAGTAAGAGTCCAAACGGCTACAGATTTGACTTTGCAAAGCCTGTTCAGATCCACTTCTTTAGCTCCTTGTCCCTTTGTCTTATCTCTCCAAGCTTCTTTGTAGGCTTTCCAATCTGCTTTATAGTACATAGTCAAATAAAGCGTCTTGGCTTGTTGCAAGTTTCTGACTTGTACAATTCTTCAGTATTTTGTCTCCAAGAATGTATTCAAGAAGTGGCTAAGTGATTAATTCGAGAACTCGAATTGACTTAATCGATAACTTTGAGTTCTCAAATAGTGTTATATTGACATATCGAATTACTTCTCGAATAGCTCTTTTCTCTGGGACTCCTTGAGATATCGAATAGAGCATTTTGACATATCGAATCCCTGAGATGTCGAATAGCTTCTTTAGTCCTTGAGATATCGAATAGTTCATTGACTTGTTGACTCTTAGAGAAATCGAATGATGCATTGACTTGTTGACTCCATGAGTTCTCGAATAGAGTAATAGACATATCGAATCTCTGAGATATCGAATGAGATATCGAACAGTGTATTCAGAGATATCGAATAGTGTCTTCTGAGATATCGAATCTCTGACTTCTCGAATGCTAGACTTCTCGAATAGACAAATGTACTTCTCGAATTGGTACTTAGGCAAATTCTTCATTTCTTCAAATCCCAACTGTGATTATTTGGCAGTCTTTATCTCCTTGCTTGAGGCATGAACCTTGGAACTTCTTTCAAGCATTATTCTTGACTTTATAGGTACAGTAACACAACTAGAATTTGATGCCTATTACAAGTACAGAACAAATAGAAACTCTACAACTAGAGGTTCCCTCAGTTAAGAGGTCATGTAGGTAATGCATAGCATTACACATACTTAGGATTGTTATTAGATGTATTTAGGCATGCCTCTGTGACTAACACAAAGCATGTTTCCTTTTTTAATATTTACAATTATATTAATTTTTTATATATTTATCTGTTATTAATATATCAAATTGTTGTTGAAAAATTGATGTATGTAAGATTTTACACGTTCAATTTAAAATTTGTGTTCTATCTTGAATTATTAAAATTTGATTTGAACGATTTTACAACTCACATAAAATTAAAACAATAATCTTTTAACTAACTTATAACCTGTGCAAATCACGGTTACTTTTAAAATTTTTGAAAATTTATATGATTAAATAAAATAGAATATATTAATTTATTTTGGATTTAATTTAACTTTGTTATTATTTTAGAACTAATATAATAAATGTTAATTTTAATATGTTGTTGGAGAGATTCGGACCTAAGAACTCTAATTGGTATAATTTTTAGTATTATATCTAATAGTTTTAATCAAACTACCAATTTTACGCCCGCTTATTATAATTTAATGTAGATATCTATAATTTTTATACTCATAGAAAAACACATTGATAAATAATCGGGTTTATGTTAAAATTTGAAGAATGGTGATTCAAATTTGGATCTGATCCAAATTTGGATCTCGTTTCGTATTAAAATAATAGTATTGTTATTTGTATATTTTTAGTTTATTAAGTTTAAAATTGATTTGTGATTTTTTAATTACTTAATTAATTATAGAATGAAATTAATATTTAATAAAATTTACTTTTTAGAATAAAACTTGTAATAATGAGAAAAGCATATTTCATTAAAATTTAAATAAAAGTACAATAAATGCATAAAATAAAAATTACATTAAGTATATAATTTTAATGTTATCTTTTTGTCAATTCAATTTTAATCTTACTTACATATATTAAAAAATATATATTAATTTAATTTAATTATTAAATATAATATAAATAGTTAATAATGGTTAAACATTAAATTTAACAATAAAAAGTTTAATATATATTTATGTAATATAATATATATAATAATTTGGATCAAAATTTAAATCATATTACTGAAATTGGTCATAAATTTAGATTAAAAATTTCTAAATTTAAATTAATTGATAATCCAAACTTGAATTTGCTTGATCCTAAAAAGTAAAATGGCCATTTCTCTAATTAAATGCACACACACACACACACACACACACACACACACATATATATATATATATATATATATATATATATATATATATATATATATATATATATATATATATATCACAACAATGTTTTATTGCGGTGCCTCACCTTCAACAATTTTTTTTAAAAACAAAACTACCCTTATAATTAAAATACCGTTAGCATGAGATCGAACTCTTGACCTTCTGTTGAGGAGGCCAACACTTTAACCACTAACACAACTGAACTTTCTTAATCTTACTCACCAAATGAATCTATATATATTTAAATTTACATTTGATTACAAAAATGTGTAGTTAGACTAAATAATAATAATAATGAAACAATTTCAACTAATTGAGATGATAGAGCTTACTATATTTTGATGATAAACCTTACTACATGTCCGGATTTCGAAAGTCGTTCATTATGAATATTTTTTAAAATTGAATTAATTTTACATTTTAATAATAATTATTTAATGGAAAATTTTCATTGCTACAACAAATTTTTTTTAAATACAAAACTACCCTTATATATAGAATAAGGTTAGCATGGGATCGAACTCTTGACCTTCTATTGAGGAGGCCAACACTTTAACCACTAACTGAACTTTCTTGATCTTATTCACCAAATGAATCTATATATATTTAAATTTACATTTGATTAAAAAAAATGTGTACTTTGACCAAATAATAATAATAATGAAACAATTTCAACTAATTGAGACGATAGAGCTTACTATATTTTGATGATAAACCTTACTACATGTTCGGATTCCGAAAGTCGTTCATTATGAATATTTTTAAAAATTGAATTAATTTTACATTTTAATAATAATTATTTATTAAATTTTAAAAATTGTTCATAATGGACGAGTTAATAAATAAACCGGGACACAAATGTATATAATTTTATTTTAAACATCACATAATGTTTTTACAAGAAAAATAAATACAATTTTGTATTTATTTTTAAAAAAAATCGAAAATCGAAACCCTAAATCCAAGACGAACACTAAACTTACAATTTCTAATTGTGTTCAAGAATAAATTTATTGAATCTCCTCATAATTGAACATATTTATAGGTTGATTAGTGGAAGTAAGGTAAAATTAGTATGTACGGAGCCAATACCCAAATTCGATCATCCCCGAATATTATTAAAATCAAAACAACTAAATAACTGTATACAAAATCTACTACATAGAAATTTGAGATATTTTTAAAATGATTGTTTCACATGTCTCCGACTATATTCAGATTAAATATTTTTAATTAGAAAAAAATATTCTTAACTTAACATTGAAGATATTTCAAATTTTAAATTAATTTATTATGATTTCACATGCATATTTTTATAATTTTACAAAAAATAAAAAGTTGAAAATGGGCATTGTACCACAGCAATGCTTCATTGCGGTGGTCATGGAAATACATATTTTTTTCACCAGCGTTAAATGTGGTACTTGTAGTTGGTGGTTGGATAATTACATTTGTTTCCCCTTACCGCAATGAAACATTGCGGTGGTATTGGACATCTATTCCTCCACCGCAATGTTTCATTGAGGTGGTCCTAGGAACCAATTTTTATCTGCCAGGTTTTTAAAAACAACTTTTGCCAAACAGTTTTTTTCTCACTTTTCACATATACACAGACTTCAAAATATTAAAGGTTTGGAGGTAAAAAATTTAAAAAAAAAGGTTAGCTCTTCCCCATTTTTCACATATACATACACTTCCAAAATTCATATATACACTTCCAAAAGTTAAGGGTTTGAAGGTTCTTGAAGATCAAAAATTCTACCAAAAAAGGTTAGCTCTCTAATTACTATGGAATATTTATTTAGTTCTTCTACTTCATCCAGTGACCATGATAATTTCGATTATGTTACACCCATAAGAAAAAATCCAGTTTTTAGAAAGTTATTTGTTAAAGATGATATTATAGATGTTGATACTTATGATATGGATAAAGAAAAGATGAACGTGGATGATGTTGGTGGAAGCAAGAATGATTTTGGTATGGGTAAAACAAAGGTGCACATAGAAATTGATAGTGATTGTGATGATGATGAAGAAAATAATATTAAGATGGGAAAAAATGATGTTGATGATGATATTAATATCGAAAACGAAAATAATGGATTTGCGTTTCCGAATATTAATGATGTTGTGCCTTGCGTTGGTATGAATTTTGATACTTTAGATGATGCGGAAAAGTTTTATAGAGAATATGGTCGACGTGTCGGGTTCCAAATAATAATCCGCGGTACTCATAGGCATCAACGAAGTAGAGAACCATCATCTCGTGCGTATATTTGTCTAAAGGGTGGAAGAAACACACCATTGAATTCGGAATATCGTGGTAAAGGGAAACGAATTAGGGAGTCGATTCCACGGATGAATTGTCATGCTTGGATGTGTGTCTCTCATAATGTTAAGACAAATAAATGGAGAGTTACATTGGTCGATTTGGAACACAATCATGATTTGGTGGCACCGGAAAAAGTACAATTTTTTCAAATATCACGCAACATAGATCCGCTCACCCGATCATTGATTGAGTTGTTTAATAAATCGGGGATAGAGACGAATAAAGTGATGAAATATCTTAGTGAGATGTGTGGTGGTGTTGAGAATCTAGGTTTTTCTCATCAAGATGTACGTAATGTCATACGTGACATTCGGCACCGAGTGTTTGATTCCGGTGATGCCGTGTGTGGATTGGTACTGTTACGAGAATTACATGAGAAAATTTTTGGTAATTTCTTCTATCGAGTGGATGTGGATGAAGAGAATCGTGTTAGGGGTTTGGTGTGGGTTGATCCTCGATGCTTGAACGCCTACAAGAATTTCGGTGATGTGTTACGTTCGATTCAACCTATCAGACGAATAGATATTCCATGCCCTTCATACCTATTACGGGGGTAAACCACCACTACCAAAATATTTTGTTTGGATTTGCACTAATGAGGGATGAGAAAGAGACATCTTACAAATGGGTTTTGAAAACATGGTTGAAAGTTGTTGACAACAAAGCACCAACTACAATCATTACCGATCAAGACATTGCTTTGGGAAATGCTATTGCGGATGTTATGCCGACAACAAAACACACGTATTGTACATGGCATATAAGTAGTAAGTTCCCCGAGAAGTTATCTAGCTTGTACACCAATTATCCGGAATTTAAAATGGATTTTAATGCATGTGTGTACAAGTCGTTGACACCCACGGAATTCGAAGGTCGGTGAGAGGAATTGGTCGAGAAGTACGATCTTGAGAATCATGATTGGCTAAATGAAATGTATGCCATTAGAGGTCAATGGATTGGTGCGTACACGAGACAACACTTTGCCGCTGGTATGACTACAACCTGAAGAAGCGAGTCCATGAATTCTTTTTTTGATGAATATGTGCGAGCATCAACCGGTTTGAAAGAATTTATTGAGAACTCACAAAAGGCTTTGGAGTCATTAGGGAAGTTAAAAGCGATTATGAGGCCGAGGAATGGGATAGGAAACTAGTGTTGCATTCGCCTGTTGACTCGTAAACACGCAAGTATACGCGATCACAAATAGCAAGTGATAAGAAAGATTCGTTCCGCAGAGACTAGGTGTAATGCCAATTTTAGTGCGTATGCAACAGTGTATGGTTACTTCTTAATGCTTGAACAATTATCAAAAATTGGTTGTTGATTACTAGATTTACTAATTAAACAATTATTAACTAAGATTAACTTAACAAACGAGATTGCTTATGTGTGAGAAAACATGGAGTTCCAATTTCATCGAAAACTTCACTAAAGGTTGACACATTAAATAGACACGGGTGACGGACAAGATAATTAATCAGATAACACTATGATAATACGAGTTACCTTTCAATATACTCATATCAAACCACTTAACATCCACAACAGATAGAAATCAAGAGGACACCACATTACGATCAAATCATATATGTCTATACAATCTGGAAGAGTAATTGGTTTAAGCACAAGTTATCTTTTATAATTACATGGGGCAATATGCATTGGTTAAATCATACCACTAATCATGAATAAACAAATTAATTCACGAACCCATGCTAGTATGGCAAAATCTCAACTCTTGAATCCACTTTCGCAATCAACAAGAATTAATAAATTAGATGCTAGCTAAACATCTATCAATTAAATCAACCACACTAGATTATCAAAATCAAATCACCCAACAATCAATCACATGTCAAACACAATAATTACGAAATCGAATCCATTGGAACCCAATGATAGTGATTAGTTCATATCCGAACCCTTCACCATCATGGGTTCAATTGATAACATAATTAAAACACAAGAATTGAAACAATTAATGATTGAGAATAGAATACTTGAAAGTAATTCAATAGTTAACAAAGTATAAAGTTTAGAAGATTCAGAAAAACAATAAAGAAAAAACCCTAGATCTTGATCTTGAGCGATTCTCCCTTGCTGTCACCTTGGAAGTGTTTTTATTTTCTCCTTCTCTTCTCTATATGATGTATCTCGCCCTTTTCAATGATATAACGTGTTATTTTTTAAAACATAAGCCCTAGAGGTTTTATTCCAACAAGAAATAGCCTAAAAATACAATTTTATTCCAACCAGGCAAGAATTTCGAGACTTTTTATGGAAATTTCCGCACGGATCAGATTGCTCCCGAGGCCACATCCTGAGATCTTGAGGCCACGGCCTCAAGTCCATTCTGCCGGGACGTTTTTCAGCATGTATTTCCTTCGTTTTCCCTTCGTTTTGCCTCCGTTTCCTTTAGTTCTTTACCTCAAAGCTTCCATACTTCAATTCCTTGCCTTGGAATCTTCATGTTGGCCTATAACAAGACTCCATTCTTCATTCCAAACTCCATTTAAACTCCAAGATCCACGAAGAACGCTCATCCCAACCGATAATTACAAACCTGCACATCTACACAAAACACATCAAAAATGCAACAAACTTGAGGCCAAGTGAATCAATTTAAGCCAATATACGACGTTCCAAGTAGATATAAAATCCACTTATCATCGCCCTTGGAAATTAATGCATCCGAGATTTACATGAAAGAAATGTTTAAGCGTTTTCAAAAGGAGCTTTTGAAAAGCACATCATACCAAGTGACGAGGGCTAGACAAGGTGAAACATTTTTGTATAAATTGTACTTGGTTGAGAAGTGTACGGTTCCGGAGAATCGTAGAAGAAGTTACCTTTTAACGGCTCACTTTGACGGAAAGCTAGAATGTACTTGTAATAATTTTGAACATTCCAGGATGATTTGTAAACACATGATCCGGTACCTAGACAAGAAGCAAAAACTCAAAATACCGGACCTCTACATCATGCCTAGGTGGACAATGGATGGCAATAAAATTGTCGGACCTCTACCGTATACCCCTCCCGTTCTTGCCAATGTTGGTGCATCACAATCGTCAAGGTATAGTGCATTGTGCAAATCTTTTCAAAACTTGGGTGCCATAGCTAGTTGTTCCGTCCCACGATTCAATTACGTGATGAAGGTGATTGAGAGAGAGAAATATAACGTGAAAAACAAATTTCAAGAAGAGGAACGTAACGAGCAAAGGAATGAGTCATTTCACCAAGATGATTACCAACATGATCCGATATTCGATCCTCCAATGTCACAAACTAAGGGACGAAAGAAATCGGAAAGATATAAAAGTGGTGTTAAAACTTCAAGTTCAAAGGCCAAGCCACGAAAGTGCGGAAAATGTGGGCAAGAAGGAGCAAAGCATGATAGAAGGAATTGTCCTAATCCTCATCTTCAATGAATGTATTGATATTTGAATTAAATTTTCAATTTATTATGTGAAATTGAATTTATTATGCAATACATTATGAAATAATTGAAAATGGTGATTAATATTCAATAAGGAATAAAATTATGATTTAAGAAAAAACAAATGAAAATTCAAAGTAAATATAAAACACAGAAAAAACAGGGGAAGGGGCCTGGAGGTTCTGTCTATTTTCTACCCACCTCAATGAAACATTGAGGTGGCCGCAATGAAACATTTCGGTGGGCAGACGCCTCCTCTGTATTTCCTCTGTTCAAGCTAAAGCTTCTGTCTATTTTCTACCCACCCCAATGAAACATTGCGGTGGCTGCATTGCGGTGGTCTCTGTATTTCCTCTGTTCCAGCTAAAGCTTCTGTCTGTTCGAGAAACATTGAGGTGGTTAAAAAATTTTCCTCTACGAATTTTCATTTTTTTTCTTAGATCACAATTTTATTTCTTAATAAATGTTAATATAAAATTCCAGAAAAATAATATTTTAATAATATTTTTTTCTTGAATCTCCTAACCGTTCTAATATATATGAGAAACGAATTCCACTAATATTTTATATTTTATTCGTGATATTTATTCGTGATATTTAATATAAAATTCCAGAAAAATGGATTTTTTTTAATTTTAGTCAAAATTCGAAAAAAACGATTAGGCTAAAATTCGAAAAGAAATGATTAATTTATCTTTTTTTCTGAAATTTCAATTTGAAACTCGTAAAAAAAATTAAACTATATTTTAATCCAAATATCCCAGGAAAGAATAATTTACATTTTGAAAAAAATTATTACATATTTTTTCGAGTAAACTTAAAAAAAAATTGGAAAAAAGGAAACTTCTCAAGGGGTCACCCATCTTAGATTACTCTAGCCCAAGCACGCTTAACTACGGAGTTTTGTTTCGCACAAACACTCTCGGCCAGGAATGCCACATCTATTGAATCTCCTAACCGTTCTAATATATATGAGAAACGAATTCCACTAATATTTCAATAATTTTTTAAGTAATAATATTTTAAAATATTTATTTATAAATCTTGCATTTAAAATTCGAAAAAAAGCTTAAAATTATATTTTATTCGTGATATTTAATATAAAATTCCAGAAAAATGGATTTTTTTTTTAATTTTAGTCAAAATACGAAAAAAAACGATTAGGCTAAAATTCGAAAAAAACGATTAATTTATCTTTTTTTCTGAAATTTCAATTTGAAATTCGTAAAAAAAATTAAACTATATTTTAATCCAAATATCCCAGGCAAGAATAATTTACATTTTGAAAAAAATTATTACATATTTTTTCGAGCAAACTTAAAAAAAAAATTGGAAAAAAGGAAACTTCCCAGGGGGTCACCCATCTTAGATTACTCTAACTCAAGCACGCTTAAGTATGAAGTTTTGTTTCGCACCAACACTCTCGGCCAGGAATGCCACATCTATTGAATCTCGTAACCGTTCTAATATATATGAAAAACGAATTCCACAAATATTTCAATAATTTTTTAAGTAATAATATTTTAAAATATTTATTTATAAATCTTGCATTTAAAATTCGAAAAAAGTTTAAAATTATATTTTATTCGTGATATTTAATATAAAATTCCAGAAAAATGGAATTTTTTTTTTAATTTTAGTCAAAATTCGAAAAAAACGATTAGGCTAAAATTCGGAAAAAACGATTAATTTATCTTTTTTTCTGAAATTTCAATTTGAAATTCGTAAAAAAAACTAAACTATATTTTAATCCAAATATTCCAGGAAAGAATAATTTACATTTTGAAAAAAATTATTACATATTTTTTCGAGCAAACTTAAAAAAAATTGGAAAAAAGGAAACTTACTAGGGGGTCACCCATCGTAAATTACTCTAGCCCAAGCACGCTTAACTACGGAGTTTTATTTCGCACCAACACTCTCGGCCAGGAATGCTACATCTATTAAATCTCATAACCGTTCTATGCGTGTTTCTGTATAATTCGAAGAAGAATTGTGTTTTCTGTTCTTTTGTGTAGCTGTTTGTTTGTAAAAAGAAGGGTATAAAAGTAATTGCGGTGCCCGCAATGTATCATCACGGTGCCCGCTATGTTTCATTGCGGGGCTGCTGCTTCCGCAATGTTTCATTGCAGGGGCAGTTATTCCCAGCCATACATTTTATAATTTAACGGCCCAGATTTGTTGGATAGGTTTAAAATTTCAACCCACTGAGGTTGTGGAAGGGCACCCTATATATATATATATATATATATATATATATATATATATATATATATATATATATATATATATCGAGTCATATAAAACAATATCTTAATGGCTAAGCTATCGACTAAACAAGATTATGAACCCGTTTGGAAACACTTAAAGTCGGGACCCCTTTAAATGATTTTTTACTTTAAGTTGAAAAATGTCTTTTTGTGTAATAAGGTAAAAAATGATTTAAAGCTGAAAAAATAGCGTACTTTTTTGAATTACTTATTTTACTTTTAAAATTTTATTTGATAAAAATCAATATCATCATTCATATAATCAACTTAAAAATTATATTTTTATTTTTATAATTTTAATAACTCATAAATTATATATAACATTAAATTACCAATTACCTTAAAATTTTCACTTATAACTTAAAGCAAACCTTAAATCATCATGGTTGCTAAATGAAAATCAACTTTACTCTATACAGACTACTATATTACTCTTTTTTTTTTTTTTGAAGAAAAATGGAAGTTCTCATTCATTCAAAACTAGCATCATACACCACCGAATCCATCACTTTCCGTGGAGGAATCATAACATTCACACAAGCATTTAGCTCGCAAGGGATACGCGCCATACAGTGGGCTGCCCTATTAGCTAATCTTCTAACATGGCGGACACAAACGTCCTTTCTAACTGCTAAAATAGCCTTACAAATATCAATACTGTGACTAACTTCGAGCTGAAACGATGCGCTACCATTAATAGCTTGAACAGCCATCTGACAGTCCGACTCCACAATCACCTCTGTTAGACCCTTTGCCACTATCCATTCCAGGGCCTCCTCAATAGCACTTGCTTCAGCTTCCATTACTGATGCCAACCGACTAAATTTAATTGTCTTGCCCTCCAGAAAAACTCCCGTGTGGTCCCTGATGATCATACCAATTGAATAGCATGAAGAGCCTTGTTCGATACTAGCATCCACATTCACTTTCAGCTTGCCTTGTTCTGGACGAGTCCATTTCGTATCCTCCCTCCTAGCAATTGTTACTGGTCGTTTAACAGAGTCATGAACCATAGAAACTGCAGTCTTCCAATCTTGTAGCTGCTTCAGACTCCAACGTAAAGCGAACTCAGAAGTTACCATCTTATTGTCCCAGACTTTCTTATTCCGAAAGAACCAAATAGACCACAGAATCATAGCAATTTGTACGAGCTTATTGTTGTTCTCAGTCGCCAGTTTCTCCAACAGCCATAGTGAGACATCTTCAATCTCCCACATGTCCACCTGCAAACCAGAGTGCTGCCAGCACTGAGAAGCAAAATTGCACTCAAAGATGACATGACGAAGATGTTCGATATCAGTATTACACATGGGGCATACTAAAGGAACCATTCTGCATTTCCTTTTCAGCACTGATCGAACTGGGATATTGTTCCTGCATAAACGCCATAAAAAGAATTTTACCTTCGACGGAATCTGCAATTTCCATATCCTTTTCCATCCAGCAGAATTCCCACTAGCCCCTTGATTATCATTGCTATCATGCCACATTCTATAACCCGTCTTGACATTGTACTTCCCATCAGTGCTATGGATCCAGGCCATTTTATCTGTTGTGCTGATTTGCGGAATTCTCATGTTCAATATGGCTGCTGCATCTCTTTCATTAAACAAAGCATTTACTTTCTCTCTATCCCATTCTAAAGAATCTCGTTTGAATAGATATGCCACCTTCATAGAACTGTCAATGTCATACCCAGTATCAAGCTGAAAATTCTCCTTACCTCTAATCCAAGGATCAGTGTTCACACAAATGTCGTTACCATTCCCCATAGTCCATTTAAAACCACCTTTTAAACTCTCTTTGGCTGCATAGATTCCCGACCATATAAAACTTGCTCCACCATTTCTACCTGCATTCAGAATATGAGTTCGAGGATAATATCTTGCCTTAAAAACTCGAGCCACTAACGAATGTGGTCTAAATTAAAAACTCGAGGATAATATGAGTTCGAGGATATATTACTCTTATATCCTTTATCTGTTTGAAATGAATGAAACCTAATAAATGTTTCAACATGAAATGCTAGTAGATGTTTATTGATTCAAGCGTGTAAAAAACCTAATAAATGCTTGAGCGTGAAACCTAGTAGATGTTAAGACATAATAATACAAACTACATATATCATACAGACTAGTGTCATTACAATTATGAGTCAATATTTTAAAATTAAATTTTTATATTTTAAAATTCAAACTACATATATCATTTTAATATTTTAGAAACAAAATTTTTATATTTTAAAATTCAAATTACATATATCATTTTAGTATTTTAGAAACAAAATTTTATATTTAAAAATTCAAATTATATATTATGTTATTAATAAATTTTATTTTTAAATAGATTATTACAATTATGAGTCATTATAAGATGTAATACTTATTTTAATATTCTAGAAACAAACTTTTATATTTAGAATTCAACCTATATATATCATGTTATTAATAATTTTTATTTTAAAAGAGTAATTACATATATTAAACACATGACAAGAACATTTAATATACACACAATAAAAAACATTAATAATTATCAAATGTATTATATGTACTTGACTAATCTTGATAATATAAATTAAATGTATCCATACATGAATATGAATGTAATATTAAGTACAATGTATATTTTAAATTAAATATATCCATACATGAATATGAATGTAATATTAAGTACAATGTATATTTTAAATGAAAATATAAATGTATAATGTATATTTTAAATGAAATATGATTTTGAAAAAATAAGATATAAATGATGAGAAATAAGTTTTTTTTTGAGAGGAAATGATGAGAAATAAATTAAATGTATATTAATAAATACAATGTACAAGATATGAATGATGAGAAATAAATAAATGTACAATGCACACAAAACTAGGTATACATGCACATAAAACTAGGTTAGTAGAGTAACTTTTGTAAATTGCATTGATTAATTTGTTTTGCATTTAGCAACACTCTAAACCATAAACAATAATTTTAAGCTAACCGGCTCCATGTTTTTTTTGCAAAGTATCTAAACCATCTTCCTTCCACTCTGTCTGAACAGTGAACGCGCACCACCCACTCTTGCCAGCACAAAACTAAACAAACTCACCTCAACCCTCTCACTGTCTCACATCAAACAGCGCCCCTCCATTTTATGGTCCAAACTGTTTCTAAAAAAATCACCCCACCAAATCTTTCTTGTTTAACTCTGTAAAAAGTCCTTTTTTTGCATTTTACCTCTCAATTCTATGGTATAAATGTCAAAACCCCATCTCCAGATTCATGGGCCTTGTCTTTTTCCTCACCACTAGGTACCCTCTTGTTATTTTCATGTTTTTTTATGTGCATATGTCTCTATCTCTCTATAATAATTTTATGGTTCCATTTAGTTGACTAATAAATATTAATGCTATAATCGTTTTTGATATCTAGACGTGTAAGACTAGCCATTTTATTTGAACTGTTGAAATTTGTCTTTGTTTGATTATATTTGTGCATCTATTTGCTTCAAAGTTGAAGGCTTTATAAATCTTGACTTTCAACTTTTTATGAGTGGTGGGTCTTAAATCTTTGTTGCCAATGTTTGTGCTATTATATTCATGTTGACTTAGTACTTGTTTTGGTTGTCAAATGTTTGTATAACAACTCTTGTGATCACCTTGATTTTCCTTTGGAAAAAGTTTTCTTTTTGTTTTATCACAAGTAGTAAGAGCTAGAGTTTTGGTGGGTGATTCTGAACTTGTAAATCAAAGTTTTTTTTTTTCTTGGACAAGAGATACTTTCTTGTAAAAGAATTTCTTTGATAGTATAGATATATAGAATTTATTCATTTTTTAGGAAGTGCGAAAAATGGCGAAAAATGATAGAGAGGATTGGAGGGAGGTGGTGAGAAAGATGCTACCTCCTGGGGCTTATGTCCCGGAAGATGAGGATGATCTTGATTATTCAATAGCTATAGAGTACAGTGGTCCTCCAGTTTCGTATGAGCTCCCTAGGATTGACCCTCTCGATGTAAATTCAGGTTCGATTCCCACTGCATCTGTGGTGGATGAATCGTATAGAGATTCTAGAAATTTGGTTAGTAGAGATGTTCCCCCGGTTATTGAACCAATTGCTTTGCCAGTGTCTTATATTGCTGGTGTTACTACTTCGGATACTCAAAGTCATAGGATGTCAGGAAGCTCAGATTCGGAGGTTTCTGTATTGCAGAATGCAGATTCTTCTTCAGCTTCTCTTTCGGTCTCTCCTAGTCCTGTACATCAGCAGTCGGTTAATGAAGTTAGAAGAATCCCAGTTGTTACTTTCAATACTGTTGATAGGTCCAAAAGCAAGGAGCTAGATGTAAAGGAGCCAGTATTTGCTGAATATGTTGGTGTTACAAAGGAAAAGAAAAAAAAGAAAAAATCAAAGGGAAGAGTCTGTTATAGGTGTGGAAAAGCAAAGTGGGAAACAAAGGAGTCTTGTTTGGTTTGTGATGCAAAGTACTGCAGCAGTTGTTTACTTCGGGCAATGGGTTCTATGCCAGAAGGGCGGAAATGTGTGACATGCATTGGTCATCCAATTGATGAAGCCAATCGGTCAAAGCTTGGTAAGTCTTCAAGAATATTGTCCCGATTACTCAGCCCGTTGGAAATTAGGCAGATAATGAAGGCAGAGAAAGAATGTTCAGCTAATCAGCTTCGACCAGAGCAGCTGATGGTGAACGGGTTTCCTCTGAAACCAGAAGAGATGTCTGAACTCCTTGGATGCCCTTTGCCACCTCAGAAATTGAAACCTGGTAAATATTGGTATGACAAGGAATCTGGTCTCTGGGGAAAGGTATTTCTTTCTTATGTTTTCTTAGGCAGTGTTTGTACTTTTCATTTACTAATCTTTTCCACAAGATTGCTAATGAGAATTTTGCTTGTGTGAACTGACAGGAGGGAGAAAAACCAGATAGCATAATAAGTTCAAACTTAACTTTTACCGGAAAGCTTAGTCCTAATGCTAGCAATGGGAACACCGAGGTTTTTATGAATGGAAGAGAAATTACAAAACTTGAATTGAAGGTGTTGAAGGTCAGTTCTTTTTTATCCTTTTATTCTGAGATATGAAATAGCTGGCTTGAGTGCATTTCTAGATAAATTTGTCCATAGTGATTAACTTGTGAAAAAAGAGGAGAATGAGCGTCAAACTTTAATTTTTGGTTTATCCTTACAATATATATATATATATATATATATATATATATATATATATATATATATATATATATATATATATATATATATATATATATATATATATATATATATATGCATGTGAATAAGGGAATATGTTCTGCAAATTTATTATCTTTGTATGCTGCTGTTTAGCAGTTCAGTTTTATGCAGTCCCTTAACCTTCTAGTAAATATTGTAAAGCTAGCATCGTCATTAGCTACTAAATAAGAAGAAATCCTCACTGCAATGATTCTCTTAGCATTGAAATTGGCCCATAAAACCATCTACCAGATAAATGCCTTATAATACGTCAGTTCCGTGGTTCACAAATTGATTCTTGGATTTATCGTTAGTATATGTACCCTGTTCTTTTCAGGATTGTCAGTGTTCTGGTTTTAATAACTTTGTTCCTCAATTAATTCTAACCTCATTTTATCAATTTTCAGCTAGCAAAAGTACAATGTCCTCGTGATACTCATTTCTGGGTTTATGATGATGGCCGTTATGAGGAGGAGGGTCAGAATAATATCAGGGGCAATATTTGGGAAAAGGTAAATATATTCTATGGTTGACAATTTCTAATAATGATGTACAATGTTCGATACCGTTTGTATCCTGATAATACACATTTACTTTTTTATTTCTGACGAATGGATCTTGAAGGGACACTTATAATGTCATTGTTCTTAATTAGGCATCAACACGACTTATTTGCACATTGTTATCCTTACCCGTGCCCCGTGGTCAGTCTCATGGGCGAGATGAGCCTAGCATCTATTCTACTGGTCCAAACTTTTTAGAGCAGAAAAAAGTTCAAAAGCTTCTCCTATTTGGGCTTGAAGGTTCAGGCACTAGTACTATATTTAAGCAGGTAATTTACTTTTTGAACAGTAATAATCAGGTACCTTAAGCATGTACTATTGTACTTTACTATCTGAAAGAGATGGACAAACTAAACAGTAGTCAACTTGATGTAGAACTTTTGCAGGCCTTCTAAAAATTGATATAAATATATTACTCTAGGAGTTCCGGATACTTTTCTGTGAAGTGTGAATTATTTCCAAAGAAATATTTTTTAGAGCTCTGCTTGTATCTTTTATGTGGTTTTAGTGTAATTTAAATCACTGAATCACATTTTGCTTGTGTTATGTTTGTGCTATGCAAGTTAAACTCCTGCTACTTTGGTTCAAGAACATATCTTTATACTTGTAATTGTATTAAACCCAATAAATGGGGCATCCGCGAGACAAGCGTAAATAGCTTTACATTCATATGTTTCCGGATTATCAAGTGATAGAAACTTTTTTTTTTTGTTCATCTCCTTTCTGTGTTCCCCATAAAAGAATCTGGATGCCAATTTGTATGACATGTCAAAAGTACATTGCTATATTTTTATTGTTTTCATCTATAACAATCAAGAAGCATGTTGATTACTGCTATCATGGCTGTAAACTTTCCGATGTGTATAGTTGCATATAGGATGGGACACATTCATTCATTTGTACTTTGTTTTAGGCAAGTATTAGATTACATAAGTTGAAGCCATTAACTTAAAAACTTGTTGAGAAGTCATTCATCAGTTTTAAGTGCACTTTAAAAAAGTCCCTTCGATTCTCCTTCCTTCATTTCCAGTGTGATACTAATCGTTAGAGTACTAGTGTATTCTAGATATTTTAGCACTTTTTTTGTAATAGATTATGTTAGTTTTGTAATTGGCCAAGAAGTTTGTTGTGCAATTGAAAGTCATTTGCTCATGTGATTCCTTATTGATCAGGCCAAATTTTTGTATGGGAACAAGTTTACTCCCGAAGAGATGCAAGGTATTAAGCTCATGATCCAGAGTAACATGTACAAATATCTCAGCATTCTACTTGATGGACGGGAACGTTTTGAGGAGGAGTTGCTAACAAGGAATCAAGCCAATCAAGCAGGTAATCTTTTTAACAAGTTGATTTTGTTACAATTTTAATTTTTGTCATTTCACATGTGATACTTATTTATTTTGATTACTGAAACTTACAATTCCTCAGAGCTTTCTTTATGAGCCTTAATTTCCTTTCAGATGGAGAGGCTTATTTGGAGGAGAATGTTTATTCCATCAACCCAAGGTTGAAGAATTTCTCTGACTGGCTTCTAGACATTATAGCTACTGGTGATTTGGATGCATTCTTTCCTGCAGCTACCCGTGAATATGCTTCACTAGTTGAAGAGGTGTGGAAAGATCCTGCTATACAAGAAACATACAGGAGAAAAGATGAACTTCATTTCCTTCCAGATGTTTCGGAGTACTTCCTATGCCGGGTATCTTATAATTGCTCTTTATTTATACCACTCCCTTGTCCCAATTTATGTCATAACTTGAATTTTTTGGTGAAATTAACTTAACTTTACTTCAAATTAAAAATTTTTCTTTTACATTTTTGTAAATTTCGAAATCAGATCTTATGATGTATTTTAAATAGTTTCCTAGAGATTTTGTAATTTTTTTTACATATTATGTAGGTCTTAAATTAGAATAGTTAATGTGCTTTCGTTAATATGTTTTATATAATTAGGCCCTTTAAAAAATGTTTTCCATGATTAGGCCCAATAAAATAGATTTTGTAAAATAAATAGGCCTAGAGATGTGTTTAAATTAGAGTCGTTACATGTGTTATAATTTGGATAGCTTTTTAACATAATTAGGCCCCTCTAAAAAAGTTTTAAAATAAATAGGTCCGTAAACCGGCCTAGTCACCGACCAACCAAAAATTTTAATGTTTTGGCTTTAATAATATAGTATAGATGAATAACATGTATCACAAATAAAAAGTGAAGCAAAACAAAGAAGTAAGATGGAGCAGTACTAACTACTAAGTGCGATTTATGTACTTCCAGTGCATCTGCTGGTTTCTGGTTGCATCAATATGTCACTGTTGTCCCTTTCACATGTGAAGAGTGCATTTTTAAGTTGTAGCCACTCATGTCTCAAATAAATGGGTTGAAATTCAATAAGTAACCATGATTTATAAATAGCTGATTCGAGGGAGATTTTTAGAAGCATGAATTGATAATGACACATTAATGTGGAATATGGATGTCTTACATTTTAAAATATATACTGCCCTCACAATGGTTTTCGATCGACTAATTTAAACTTTCAGAATCAGTATAATAGTATTACTAGTAGGCCTTATAGTAGTATATGCCAATGAAAATGCCATCAATTTGGTAAGATCCAGTAGCATTGCTTCCTATATATATAATTTGAAGATTGGTCATATAGTGGCATCTAGAATTGAGTTTTGTGGTTTAATTAGATATCTTTACTGGTAAGTGGTAACTATATTTTTTCTCTTTTGCTTCTTGAAGCATCCAGTTACTAGTTTCTCAGTAATAGTGGATCACGCAGCTTCTCTAATCCTGCAAATCTATCTTGTCTTCTTAGGCTGTCGAAATATCTAGTAACGAGTATGAACCTTCAGAAAAAGACATACTATATGCGGAAGGAGTCACCCAAGGGAATGGTTTAGCTTTCATAGAGTTCTCTCTGGATGATCATAGCCCAATGTCGGTAGCTTACTCAGACAATTTGGAAGCTCAACTGCCGATGAGTAGGTAATTTTTTTTTTTTTTTTTTTTTTTTTATGTTGTTACTATATAATTACAGACCAGCCAATCACCCATTCAATTGACATTAGAGTTGGTTATAATATTACTACTTCACCTTGAGAGAAACTTACTTACTCCCGTCGACATGCACATTCCATTTGAATATACCTCATGTTAAAAAATGATGTGATTTATCATTCGTTTAAAATTCGTAATGACAGTATCACAGCTAGTAGTACTTTCTAAATAGTACGGGATTGATGATGTATTGACTAAATGTTACATGAACATATATTTTCCTCAAAACCAAAATGAGTTAAATTAATTCTTTTAGCAATTTGTTTTGTTTGGCTGACCACTGGACTCAGTTTTTCTATTCATTTTGGTTTCTAGATATCAGCTTATTAGAGTGAATCCCAAAGGCATGAACGATGGTTACAAATGGGTAGAGATGTTTGAAGATGTCCGTATTGTTGTCTTCTGTGTTTCACTGAGTGACTACGATCAGATGGGTGTGACCTCCGAGGATATTGGAAGTGGGGTGCTTCTTCAGAACAAGATGATGGAGAGCAAAGAGCTATTTGAGAAGATGGTCAGGCATCCATGTTTCAAGGATACTCCTTTCGTTTTGATACTAAACAAGTACGACCTCTTTGAGGAGAAGGTCAACCGGGTGCCACTAAGTACTTGCGAGTGGTTCACCGACTTTAACCCTGTGCGGCCCTATAGCAACATAGCTCCCCAGGCTTACTACTATGTCGCAATGAAGTTCAAAGAACTCTATGCTTCTCTAACTGCTCAGAAACTTTTTGTTTGGCAAGCTAGGGCAAGGGATCGTGTGACGGTGGATGATGCATTCAAGTATGTGAGGGAGGTTATTAGGTGGAATGATGAGAAGGAAGAGAATTATTATAACAATGTGGATGATTCATTTTACAGTACAACAGACGTAGAAGGGACCTCATCCCCACAAGAGTAAAGTACTGAGTGTATACATTATATTCATGTACTGCGTAGATGTATGGAATGACATGTAAATAGTTGTATTCATGTTTAGTTCTGTAGTAGTACTGCGTAGGAGCTTTTGTGATGTATGTGGGTACTGGGTAGATGGTAAAAACTCCAAATATAATTGCATATAAGCAGATGGTAAAGACTAAAGACCCCAAACGGAATGCATTACACTGTATTCACAGAAATAACCTCTATATCCCTGGGAAGGTTTGAACCGTAGAGGTAAGATTTACGCATATCTTATGATAGCATGTTTATTTTGGCTTTGGCTTGGAAGAATCTGTTGAACTGTGAGTATATTCTTTAATTAATTTTTTTTAAGCGTAACTGTGTTTATTTTATTGTGCGCACAGAAATTTAATTTAACACTTGCAGAAGAAGGAAGGTGAGAGGAGATAAAGGAAACAAACAAAAAAACGATATTCTTATTGATAATCCTTACCGGGAGAAGCTACAATATATATCCAACTAGCTGCTCTAACCGATCATGTTATGATACTAACAGCATTAACCATGAAAGTATGTCAATACAACCCTTTGGTGGTGGTTATTTTGCCCTGTAGAAACTGAGATGTAATTAAGGTGTTGGTTTCTGGGTTGGTAAACGAATAATTGCTCATATAGAGCACTGACAGAAACAAGTTCAGCCGTGTTTTTCAGTTTGTTGACAGTCTTTTCCGGAAACAAGCACTTTTCGTAAACTCATGTAGGCATAAAATCCCCATTGTTGCACCATTTCTGAAAGAGAATTGTTTTGAAGTTCCAGTAGAAAGAATGCTGAAATTACCGTGTTTTTGGGAAAGAATAACGAAATTACCAGATTCTGAGGGGGCGGCCGATTTCTAAGGTCTTTGTCACCCCATACTGATATGCGTATTGCACACACGCATTACGTAGATGCGTGTTCGCCAAATACTGTAGCAACCCAGTTCTCCCATGTCACCGTTGCTTCTTCGACGTCGCCAGTTCTTGGGCCAAAACCACAACAACAATTCTCGGATCTCTGATGTTCTTACCCCTGTATCTTGCTGTATTTATTTCATGGATTCCGGGCCCGCAGGGGCTTTCATCGAACTCGCCGGAAAATCGTGGCAAGGTAGGGTTTCGATTTGGGTGTTTCAAATCCGTGAATAGAAATCGATTAAAAAGGGTATTGGGTTGTAGATGATCAAATTCCGATTCGATTGGTATGTAGAATGGGACTGGACGATGAAGGAATGGTGGTGAACGGAGAGTTATGGTTCAATCTGATAAAATCGCCCAGCAATCGCCACCTGCGCGTTCTCTGGGGAAAGACGATGATGACGTCATCACGCAGGTCGCTGGCGCTGCTGCATTACACGGGATACGCTAGTCTGTCATGTGTATCATTCCTTTACCCAATAGCCACTTGCGTGTCCCAGCTCAAACAATACATGTATTACCCCATCCTGTCTTGCGTAACATATATTACCCCATTAAAAAATGCGTAACAGCCTTTACCCCAACCTAAAATGCGTAACCAAATCGTTATTTTTTGCATTGGTTCCCGGGATACGGTAATTTCAATTTTTTTTTTAAAAAAACCCGATATTTTTAGCATTTACCCGTTCGAGTACTCCTTGAAACAACACCGTCTACATTAGGTGGTATTAAAGTCTTATGCAGGTTCCGATATTCAAGTGATAAAAGCAATGTAACAAACTTGTGGTTATCATACCATAGTTCACAAACATCTTTATATTCATTTGCCCAATTTACAGCTGGATGAAAAATTCTCGATTTTGTTACTTCTGCCCAGGAGAATTAGTGCTATAACGCGTTACAAGATCAGCAAATACAATGTCAGGAAAAACTTGCAGCATGAGTATGCCGAGTCCATCTACTGTCCCAGATTTTGTATATAGGGATATAAAACTTCTCTCTCTTTTCTATATCTAGATTCCAGTGCTCCTCAATCAATTAAAAATTTCCTCTGATTGTGTTACGACTCGAAATCAACTCACGACCAGTTTTGTCTTTGCAGTCACAAACTTCCGAATAATTTGTCCCAATCTTTATAGATACAAAACTCACTAGAAGAAACCAGAAAGCCTCACCTATTGCAATGCATTCTCAAAGTCCGAGATACAAATTAGAAATACAAAATTAACAATAATTTATGAAGATGAATCGAAACGATTTATACTAGTAGTCTGTAGACGTATCTATCAATGAGCTACACCAAAATTTTACTTGAATGTTACTCCCGTCTTCAAATGCTCCCTCCTTTCAAAACAGTAGTCTCGTTTGACTTTTGCGCAAGTATTTTAGAGTACATTCACCCTTTTATTTTTATTTTTGAAAAATTATGTAACTACGTGGTTAATACACCTCAAAATACGTGCGCAAAAATTAAAGTGGATAAAGTACTACTCTTTCTTGAATTATTTGTGGTTATAATTTTAAAAAAATTGAACCATATGTTATGTTCTAAATTGGATATGATATACTTTCTAATATTATACAAATTTTAAATAATTTTAGAGCTTTTAGCACTTTGCACCCTTTATCTTTGGGTGTTTTTTCGTTTTGGTCTCATACTTTAATTCGTTACACTTTACACTGAATACTTACTTATCCTCACACTTTGCACCCTTTTGACTGCCTTCCGTTAAGTCAAGCCGTTAACGTTAAATAACGAGGGTAAATTAGTCTTTTTACATACAATTACACAGCACTTTGCACCCTTAATCTTTGGGATTTTTTCATTTTGGTCTCATACTTTAATTCGTTACAATTTACAATTAAAACTTTAATTATCCTAACACTTTGCACCTTTTTGACTGACTCCTGTTAAATCAAGCAATGAACGTTAAGTGGTAGGGTAGGAGGAGTTCTGCAAGGGTCAAAAATTGATTCCTACCCTTATATATACCCTCATCTATACATACTAATTTGTATCTTCATTTTATACATCTAAATCTTGTATATTCATGGCTTATCTTTGCAGATGCAGGAAGTATTGTGTAATCCAGACTGTATGGACCTCTACAAACGTAGGTAGGCGATTTGTGGCATTCCCTGATCGAGTCTACAACTTTTTTGTGTGATTGGAACAACCACTTTGTGATAGAACTCGAGTAATAATACCAGGTTTGATAAGGAGGATAAATATGCTTGAAACTCAAAAAGGTATTGAACTGATGGAAGTGTCACAACAATAGCAACATATGTGCATTTTATTACTGGAAGAGTACTTGAGAAGAAGTATTGTAGTAAATCTTTGTTTTTCTTAGTTTTGACATGGATGTTGTGAGTTGCCATCTTTCTATTAATTATCACATTAATAGTGACAAATACCAAAATCTAAAAAGAAAAGATGGTATTTGTATTTGTTGTTATACCTAAAAATAGCCGCCCTTTATTCATGGGCCTCGTTCTACAGATCTCGCCCATGGGTTCACTATAGAGATCTCGCCCTCTTTGTTTAGCTAGGCCCGGTACTCTGATAACTCGCCCCATGGTGAGTAAATTATAGGTTTTGAAGACTATGGACTTTCAAATTGAGTCCTTGGATTATTATAATTACTGAGAGGGCTAGGTCTCACCCTTAAAGGCAGATCTCGCCCTATTAAAAAGGATGTCGCCCTCTTCCAGTTCTCAGAACTGCCCAATAAGCTATTTTATCTCCGTGGCCAAGGTGAGCGTTGACCACGATAATCTCGGGTCAATAGCTTAGCCATTAAGCTCCGAGAAATTAGCTGGGCTTTAGGGTTCGTAATAATTGTCAAAGGCGGTGGCCTCGATCCAATGGGCTTCCTAAATAAGGAAAACCTAGCCCATTACGATTACTTGTCCTCCAAGAACTACGTTTGGCTTGATCCCTATAAATAAGGGTACGTAGGCACATTGTATGGCACGATGCAAATCCTAGCACAAAAGAAAGAATTCACACACATCTCAGCATACAATCTCAGCCATCCCCAAATCATAAACCCTAACCCTAAACATCCTACGCTGTTCGCCGCCATCAACAACCACCACAATTCCAGCAACCCTCCCCGAATTTGTTTTCCCAAATTCCTCCGTTAACATTTGTCATTATTAATGTGATAATTAATAGAAAGATGGTAACTCACAACATCCATATCAGAACTAAGAAAAACAAAGCTTTGCTACAATACTTCTTCTCAAGTACTCTTCCAGCAGTAAAATGCTATTGTTGTTTTTGTGACACTTACATCACGTTCAATACCTTGTTGAGCTTCAAGCATATTTATCCACCTTATTAAGCCTGGTATTATTACTCGAGCTCTATCACAAAGTGGTGGTTCCAACCACACAAAAAGTTGAAGACTCGATCTGGGCATGCCACAAATCGCCTACCTGCGTTTGTAGAGGTCCACGCAATCTGGACTACACAATACTTCCTGCATCTACAAAGATAAGCCATGAATATACAAGATTTAGATGTAACGTTCATTCCTTGATTTAACAGAAGTCTGTCAAAATGGTGCAAAGTGTTAGGATAATTAAAGTTTTAAGTGTAAAATGTAATGAATTAAAGTATGAGACCAAAATGAAAAAACACCCAAAGATAAGGGGTGCAAAGTGCTGTGTAATTGTACGTAAAAAGACTAATTTACCCTCATTATTTAACGTTAACGGCTTGACTTGACGGAAGGCAGTTAAAAGGATGCAAAGTGTAAGGATAATTAAAGTTTTAAGTGTAAAGTGTAACGAATTAAAGTATGAGACCAAAACGAAAAAACACCTAAAGATATGGGGTGCAAAGTGCAAAAACCTCATAATTTTATTTAAATTCCAAGTCTTTGACCGGCTTTATGATCTCCAACACCCTCTGGATATTGAAAATATCCTGGTCCTGGAATAAGCGAAAACATATGAAGATAGGAGTAAAAAACAGTCGCATGTCATTAAGTCACTTGACTAGTAGTGTGGAAAGGATGCCTTCTGTTCGTTTACTTGTGATGTGTTTGTGTCCTCGTCTGAGAGCAGGGAGCTTAAGTAATGCATCCTTCTGCAAGAGGTTTCTTATAATCCAGGCTTTTGCATCTAACTCTCCAGAAACAGATGTAATTAGTGTAATACATTTATAGTAATTTCCAGGAGGACGTAACTAGAACTAAAAAGTGCACCTGATAAGGCAGGGGAATGTAAAGTTGCTTAGTAAGTTGCCTCCTAGCTGCTTCATCTAGCTCTTGGGGTCATTTTGTTGCTCTTGTCTAGTGTAGAATAACTTAACGACATAACTGATATATTAAATTAATTTTATGAAGATAAACTGGAAAAAACAAAGCATAAAAAGAAGAAACAATATTAAGACCTCCAACAAGTTTTGAGCTGAAACCTGAAGCTAAAACATCATGTATTTTCACATACCGCAAATTCAAAATTCTGATTGCCTTCTAGAAACATTTCCTAATTTTCTCAAGTGATTCTGTTTCGTTATAGTTCTCTGAAAGTGCATCTGTTTTTTGAATTCAAACCATATGATTAAGATGTAATCTCAAAGAAGACCAAAGCCAAATAAGTGCAAGCAAGTTCTGAAATATTCTTGAATGCAAAAGTAGGATAGAAGTCCAAGAGATCACGTGTAGCCTGTAGGTAGTACTTGATCACTCCCACTGTCAAAGCCTTCCATTTTGATGAGGAATTGTGTCTTCAGACGCCTACTTGATACGGGTTCACCTTCTGACTTGCACTACAGTCATAATAAGTCCATTAGTAAATTTAACAATGACTTTAAAGGATAGAAAATAAGGCTGATTATCCAGGCCAAAGTGATATAATCGGCATGTTAATAGCATAATATGATGTTATGTGTGCTTTGAACATTAACAACATGCCCCATGCTACAACTTCAGGTTTTTGAATCTTTGTTCCATCTTAATTTAAAACTTACCCGCGAGAGTAGTGAATCTATTTTATCCATAAATATTACAGCTGGCTGATGACAACCGGGAACCCCTGAGAAGTACCCTCAGCAGTTTTTCACCCTCACCAATCTACATTGCGCTGAAATGCCATTATATAAGGACAAAAGTATGCAATCAGCAAAGGTGACCATGCATGCTGTCTAAAATGCCATGGTGAGTGACACGCATAAAAACAAGTGAAGGCGGAGATTGCTGTCATCTAACTTTATAGCTAGTAAGTAACTATCAGAAGAGAAGGAATTTGAATTCATTAGCAAAAGGCCACTTTTTAAGATATGGTGTTTCTAACCCACATGGTTCTTATTGTACACCATGAGTGACTGATCAAAACCACTAACTAACAATTATAATTTTAAACATTATAGTACATCTATAAAAGCATCAGAAAATATGCGGAGGACGCTTCCATAACAGATTAGTGGAATATTTGAAAGGCTGACAATGAATTTGAACATATATCTTAAATCATGGTTGGAACTCTATAAAGACACCTACTTAGTTAGGACTCTATCATCCAAATTCCACACTTAAAGAACATGTGATATTGAGGTAGAATGATGTCCACTTGGTCCTTATTTGTACTCCTCAAATGATTGATCAAAACCACTGACCGAAAATTACAATTTTAAGCTTGGCAATGCATCTATAATCTTTCTCACTGAAAAAAAAGAAGAGGACAAACTAGACTGATATCAGTAGAACTAGCAGGACTCTGCCATAACAGACTAGAGAAAATGATTTATACCCATTCACTAGTTAACGAACTGGCATAAATATAGAAAGATGTTGCCTTAGCCTCTCCAGCGTAGACTTACAGGAGGGCCAAGTAGAAGAAGACCACGCCCTAGAGAACGAATGCCCTTTTCAAAACTGAACGTAACAAAGGCCATATTACCATCTTAGTAACACACAGTTTTGGCATGATCCAAGGCAGCTGCAGTGTTTGGAGAGTTATCCTCTCATTAAACATTGGGATCCTGATCCATTATCTCATTGCTAATATGCTTGATAAGGCGAGGCTCTAGATTTTGTAATTTCTCTGGAAGTACAACTGAACCACATAGCATATACAAACTACAAATATCACGAAGAGGTCAAAGACATGGATAACGATAATAGAGTAAAGAAATAACATGGCTGAATAAATGACACTCCACTAAGAAACATTTTACTGGTGTGGTAATCATGTGAACATAATATTGTTGAATACAATATTATCTGTTTCACTAGCCATCTTTTTGTTGAGTCATCTAATGCACCATTGCATTTACTAGCACGTGGAGCAACAAGTGAAGTCATATTTTCCACACCACCCCCTTTGGATGTGGCGGGAGGGGGGGAGGGGGATTATCAAACCCTCTGTTGTTCTTGTTATTGCTGTGTTGGGAGACTTCTGGACTTTGCATTCCACCCGAACTTCGTCATTTTCTGGCATCCTTTTCTTACGGAACAAAATGAGAAAAGTCCAATGAACAAGGCTTTGTGTACATTTCTCAAATCATTGTTTCAATTTTTGACATAACATCGTTTCATTAAATAATCACATGATAACATATTCCCTTCGTTTGTAACCTGACCTACTATTAATAAAATGTAAGTAATTCATGGTGCTTCAAGAACTATTATCATAGTAAACTACTATGTTATGTAATGAAATATGATGTTACATATAAAACTCTATCACAGGCAACAGTGATTTAAATAAGCCTGAAAATTTACAGAGTATACTAGAAACAAGCTACCTGATTGCCTATGAGACCACCAATCTGATTGCATTACACCATCACCTCTGTATCCCTGGGAGGGGTGAGGTAAGATTTGCACACATCTTATCATAGCATCTTCAGTTCGGTTTTGACATGAAACTATAAGTTAGGAATCTCATTTCGGAATCTGTTGAATTTAAATTCTTTAGAGCATCTCCAAGGGTATAAAACCCTTAGCTAAATAATCTATGTGGCTAGGTGTCACTCTTTAGACAATAGTTAAAAATTTGAGCACTCCAACCATAGCTCAACTCTACTTTTTTGGTTAATTGTCTTGTTGTGCTTTATATATCTTGCTTAATAATTTTGTTTTTGTTTTCAATATTTTAATGTAATTCAACTAGTAGTAATGAATATCCATGGCCGAAAACAAGTGAGAGTCATTCTAATTACAGATAGACTACAATGTTTTTTTTCAGAGTTCTTGTATATCAATAATGTCTTATATTATAACACTCTCTTTCTTATATTTTGTGCAATTTACATCATTTGAACAAATTCTTTTTATTACATATATTTTACCTTGTTTAAAAATTACAGTTGCTTGATTCCTACAGTCTTAAACTCGAAACTGGATATTACAATTTCGGTATCACCAGAACCCTGCACGGGTAGAGGACAACTTGAATCTTAATGCAATACAAAAGAACTTGAATTTCAGTAAATAGGCATAGCATATCAAAGCCATTACACTTAACAGCCTAGGACCATAACCCACTTTTAAACAATGCTATAATACATGCACCAAAAGATCGTAGTAACAAAATTATTAACCAAAAAACGAATAGATTCTCACAGATATTACCAAGTTTGTACAATTATACTAACAAAAAAAATCGATACACAAAAATGAGAAAAGTATAAAGCAATATAGACCTAGTCATGATGTTATAGAAACAAGAAAGACTACTTCATACATAAACTTGAGATTATACCATGATTGTTTTCTTTTGCTATTAGACCAATAGTAATACACAGGGTCATGCAGCACATGCATCAGATAGGTATACTGCTGCTACAGTTAGTAATGTTACCTCAAACTCTACCAAATGCAGGACAGAGGTTCATTAGGGCATTTTGTTTTTGAAACCAATGGTACATGTTTTTTATTTTGGATGCCATTGTTAACCATTACAAGGCCTCTATACCAAGCCACATATCGGGAAGAGAAACCAGACTTAAAAAGTCGAGGTGGCATATATAGTTTGACGCCACTAAGAGGCTTGTTACAACTGCTCCAAGCAGTTTCAGGATTCCCACTAAATCGAACAACATGAGGAAGATCTTGGTCTAATCCAAACTGCATAGCTACTCTATGGGCAGTTACTGTTCTGGATGGCCTAATCCAACTAACTCAACAGCTCTCAAGCATCGAGCAAATGACTCTACTGCATCGGAATCAACCACTACCCACTGTTCATCATCTTTGTACAAGTTACTCAACACACTATTGCCTGAAACTATTACATAAGGACGCCAAAAAAATGACAGTCCAGCAGAGTCCAAGGCTGACCTCACATCATTAACCTTCAAGTTAGTCACTCCATTCCACCGCAATGACCTGGGCTCTCCCCTTCCTATGTCATTTGGAACCAGTCTTAATTCCGTAAACCTCTCCCAAACCCACATCTGCACTAAATCGTAGTGACACGATATAAACCTCAAACCAACTACAGACTCTGGCTTGATGAACTCAGCAACTGAATTCTGTAGCAACGTCATGTCCCTATAAATGCAAGCAAGAACAACGGGAGCAAACGGAATTCACATACCACGCGATAGATGAATAGCAACATGAAAATCCTTTATACCAATATAATTCTGAGGCCGAACAAGAACAAACCTAGACAACCACAATGCAAGAAATGCTTCATGCTCTAAAGCATTACCACTACACATAAAATACTCCATCCAACTAGAAGCACTAACATTTCCGCGATGCTGTAATCTAATATTCTTATTATCAATTTTCAAACACTTAAAAATACCAATAAATTCATGATCTAAAGGAGTCGAAAAAGAGGCACCTAGAACAGAAAAACATCCCAAATGTAAAACATCTTCTAGAGTAATAGTTACCTCACCCATGGAAACATAAAAGTGTTTGTTTCAGCCTATGAAGCATGGGTGCGGGCGCACGGTACGGGGATATGGAAGTTCGGCATTTTCAAAAATATAGGGATTCGGGTGCGGCGGGGTACGGCAAATATTAAAATATAAAAAATTAAAATTCTATATTAGGATTTTGCAGCAATTTAGTTTACAGCCTAGACTTAATATCTTACAGATGGTGTTGTAACATTTATTACTTAAAAAGTGTTGGTACTATAATTGAATGGGACTTGGGAAAAATTAGTGTTACAGGGTAAAGTACTAGAACATTAGGGGAGTATCTTACATAGTGGTCCTCATTGTTGCATAATTGTTGTTTCCCGAACCAGCTCTGATATATAATGTAAACTCATGTTACGTTATAGGATTGCCTTCTTTGTCCCATAGGCTTTTCAGCCAATATGGCTGTAATGACAGCAATAGGAAGTCTTGGCTCTCTGTTAGCTTTAGGTGGAAAATGTTCAACTGATGAAAAGATTGCCATATTTTCTGATGCTTTAAATCACGCATCCATTATTGAGTAATTTTTTCAATGCATAACATATAAAGGTCAGAGAGCCTTTCATCTCAAATAATTTTTCAAACAATTGTAACTTCCACAAGTTTCTTTAAATCTTAAACAAGAATCACAGTTATACATGATATAAGTAATACATTTACAAAAAATTGGACGTTCTCAACTTTGAAGTCACAGACAATCGCTTTCCCTTTTCTTGAAACACTGATAATACTACAGCCTACAGGAGCAGTCAAAACAATTAAATTCATGCAGCACTGGTTACTGTCAGTGATATACTTAAAATAAAATATTGGAACTTCTGCAGGGTTGGAACCTTCTACCGTCCTTCAAGGAAGCTTGGTACCGCCGGACCAAGAGGTCATTGGTGTCGTGACCATTGATACCTTCTACCTTTTGGTCTTTGTATCTGCCTCTCGGCTCTCGCTCCCTCTTTTTGTACAACTTTTCAAGAACGCGCTTTGCTTCACAATGCGGAAAGTTTATAAGATCGAAGTAGTGTGGAGCAATATCAATCAACCATTCGCCACGAACATCTGTTACCGTGCGGAGAAAATCCTTGGATGTGAAGACATGCTCGTTATAAATTACCCACTCTGGTTTGTGACTAAGGCAACTTGATGGGTGTAGATGAACCACTTGGTTATCTTTCACAGTTAAATAGTCTCCCGTCCGCTCCAGGTGGGCCACCTGCGTGAAATATCCTGATAACATGGCCTTTTTAATGTTGATGTAGTAGTCCCGGCTGTTGAAGTCTGTGCTGCAGAGTTTCAAATTGAACCTAGCCATGATGCAAGCTAGCTGCTGCCTCACATTATCTGCAGATTTGAGTGCCCTGTAGTTGACAAAATTCTCATTACACCATGATTGGTCGTCATTGTTTTGTTTGTAATCATGGTACACATTTAAAAGTGTGAGATGATCCCCATCTATGTGCGCAAACCGAGCTTTAGCTTCATCTGCAGTTTTCTGAGCCTGCCTAGGCCGGACAAAGCAATTGGGTTCTGAAAGCATAGCACATATAGACAAAATTTCATTCGAACAGTTGAATTCTGGGCTAACAACAAGCATCTTCCCCATCTGTGGGTCTAGGGGCAATTCACTCATGATTTCACCCAGCCTGGTCAAATTTCCTTCATCATCCATAGCTCCCAAGTAAATCAAAAGCTCTAATGCACGCATTAGTGTTTCAGGGGCAGGAGGGTCCATAAAATCAAAATGGACCAGATCATCTATACCTATTTTTTTTAAAGTGAGAACCGTTATTGCAATGTTTGACCTCTGAATCTCAGGGCATGTCTCAGGCTCAAGATGATGGAAACTTTTCTCCGTGTATAGTCTGAAACACTTTCCTGGTTGCGTTCTGCCTGCACGCCCTGACCTCTGGTGGGCACTTGCCTTTGATATTGTTGAAACCTGCAAAGACTCAACACGCGTTCGTGGGTTAAAAACTTTTCTTTTTGCAAATCCAGGATCTATGACATAAACTATGCCATCTATAGTCAAAGACGTTTCAGCAATGTTTGTAGAGACAACAATCTTCCTTCCAGCCGGACCATCTGGCATCAAACGACAAGGAGCAGGATCAAATATTTTCTGCTGCATAGCTGGAGGAAGTGTGGAGTATAAAGGCACAACTAATGCAGGTCCAACAGAATCTCCAAAATTACCGATTTGCTTTTTTATTTTACGACACGCATCTTCGATTTCCTCCTCCCCGGTAAGAAAGACTAGTATATCACCAGGGGGTTGACATGTATGTATTTGAATAACAGTACGAATTGCTGCTTCTACGTAGTCGTCCTCGTACTTGTGCGTATAAAAGATCTCCACTGGGTGTAGTCTTCCTGGAACTTTCATCAGGGGTGCACCACAGAAGTAACTTTGAAACTTTTCTGCCTCGAGAGTAGCACTCATCACAACAAGCTTCATATCAGGCCTATTATTCAGTACCTGCTTGAGAAGCCCAAACAGAACATCTGTTGGCAAAGTCCTTTCATGAGCTTCGTCAAGAATGATCACATTATATCTCTCCAGAAGTGGATCAGTCATGGCTTCTCTTAAAAGCATACCATCTGTCAAGTACTTTAAAACAGTCTGCGAACTAGTGCAGTCTTCGAAACGAATGCTATAACCAACTTGTTCTCCAATACTTACATCCATCTCTTCAGCAACTCTACGAGCAACCGACATTGCTGCAACCCTCCGAGGCTGGGTGCATGCAATCATACGGTTTTCTAATTCGACAGTTTCCAGAACAAACTGAGGAATCTGAGTAGTCTTCCCACTCCCAGTCTCCCCAACAAGAATCAGAGTCTGATTATCCTTGAAAGCCTTTAAAAACTCATATTTCTGGTGCCAAACAGGCAAACTTTTCCTCTTTTCCAAAATATCATAATATCTTTGCGAATAAGCCCTTCCATTCCACCGATTAATCACACTATTCGAAACGTCAGCGTTAATCTTGTTAAGCTTGGTGATTGCCCTATCATCAAACACATCGAACATGCTCACTTTTCTCTTTCGTTCGATTTCCATCCGCCCTACTTAGATGTATAATTGCCGCAGTATTATTCCTATCAATATTGTCTCCATTAAGATCACAAGGTAAGAGTATTTATAATCTAGTCTAGGACTAATAACCTTATTGTAATAGGAATATGAAACTAATTCAAAATTAACTAGGAAACTATAGTTCATATTTGATTTCAAATAGGAAACCCGTCAAAAAAGAAAAAGATCTTAAATGTTTAAAACAAAGAAAATCATCAATACTTATCTATACTATCTTATTATAACCTAAATATTAAGGTGGTGTTTGGGGAACTTTTTTCCAGAATAAATCAACTTATTTTAAGACAAAGTGAGAGATTCCTAACTTTTTCCTAAAAAAATTTAATTTTTTTTTTTGCAACTTATAGTATCTCAAACATACATTAAATACTTACTAACGTTCTACCCGTGTTACGCACCCGAATGGTAAAATTAATTAATTAATATAAACATATTATTTTAATCATAATTTAGAAAAAAAAAGAAGATAATTTCATTAAAATTTAAGTATAAAATAATCTTCAATTTATAACAATTGTATTAATATCAATATTATCAAAAAACTATCATAACATTCACATCCCCGCTCAAACATACTAAGCCCCTCTTTATAATTTTTCTTAATTTTATTTTTCATTTGATTTCTCTCATTTTTGAGAATCTTTCAACCAAGTTCATAAGCCTTTTACCTCTATTTTAAGTTTTTTTCTTTGAAAAATTTGGTATATTTAAATGTGCAGTATAGTGGGTTTCTATAATTTTTATTATACATTCAAAATATTTGCATGGGTCCCGATCAATTTTTCGAATATATATTAAAAATTCATAAACACATATTTATACGACCGTTATAATTATTAGATTGTCTCTCAGCGATATGAGAAAGGATCATTACTGTGTAAAATCCATTAAACGAACGTAGACATGATAAAGAAAAACTTTCATCTAATCTAGTTTCATATGTATTTGTTCAATATCATTTTCACAAATTTTATGTTCTTTTATTAGTGAAGTGATTTACTATAGAAAAATAAACATTATCAATTAACCAAACAAATCCAATATATCTCATTCTTTGAATAAGATATGACTGTTGAGTTTATGGTTATAGTTTGAAATTATTTTATGTAATATTTTAGATATAAGACATATAATTTATTTATTTTTGTTCAAATATTTCATTAGAAATAATCAATACTAATTTAGTAATTAGAACTTCTATTTCTCAATCTCAAATTTTATTGATATATTTAAGAAGTGATTTTCTTTACTTTACACAGATATTTCATTTATGTTGTATACGAAGAATTTTCTTTAACATATATTAAATTTTACTTAGTATGTTAAATCGTATAATATGTTATAGTTGATTAATTAATTCAATCATTTAAATTTTTGATTATTGTATAAATAAAATTAATATTGTTTGCGTGTAGCAATTATTTTAATTTTGGCTACATTATTACTAGTTCTGGATACAAAAAAAAAACCAGATCTAATTCGAAATCCGACAAATTTGGTTTTGGATATTGAGTTTTGGATTTGGATTAATTTTTTAAACCCAAAAATATTTGGAATGGGTTTGGATTTTACAAAATTCGGATCAAAACCAACCCGTTGTCATCCCTATGCATAAAATAAGATATTTAAAATAAGTATCACGTATTTTTTTTCTATTTGATTAACATGTTAAAATAGAAAACTGTACATGAAACTAAAATCAAATGTGTAATATATAAACGCGTAATCACATTATTATATATACGTCCTTGTAATTTAATTATCGGGTTAAAAAACATAAAATTCATTTTCGTTTAACAGTGAGTATATTTTTTCGACATATATTAAAGGAAAGTGCTTACGTAGATCTGGAAAATCTTTTATGTTGTGTACATTCATGCCATCTATCTTTGGGATCTTGCATGAAAATGACATGAAATTATTTAGTGGCTGACATCTGCACTTAGGTTGATGGTAAGCCCCTTTTTATTTTTTTTTCTTAATTTTACTTTGTTTTTCAATAATTATCTCTCTTTATTGAGAGTCTAGTACCACGTTAGTGGGTTTTATCTACTGATATACTGGATTTTGTACTTTCTCCTTGTGAATGATAACTCTGTTTCTTTTCCTTGATTTTACTTTATTTTTTCAAATAAATATATCTCTTTCTTGAGGGTATAGTATCCCATTAGTGGATTTTGTCTATCCATATATTGGGTTTTGTTCTTTCTCTTTGTGATAGTACGTTTCTTTTATTTTGGCATCCGGGATCTTAGATCTACATGATTTTGTTATATTGGTTTATTGATTTGGATAGTATAGAATCGCAATTATGCTCAGTTGTTCGAATACGTTCTCACAAATCACATATGTATTTCCCTCACGATTAGAATAAATTGTAGGATTATCTCAACCGAATGGCTATATATTTCAATGATATAAGCGAGTGATGTACCACAATTTAAGATCTGATCAACGATTTTAGTTTTGATTAAGGAAACCTTGTTACCTTGATATGATCTATTTGAATACGTGTTTATCCAATCTTGATTATTTTTGCAGATATAATATTTACCTATAAAAAATAGTGATTTAAAAGAATATTTGAATGATTATTTGTGTAGATGGCGTATGCCCTTTTTTGATAAATTAATTATCTATCAAAAAGTAGTGATTTACAAGAATTTTTGCGCTGAATTGACCAATTTGCTATGAAAATATCAACTAACAAATACTTTATTGACTCTATAATGAATTTCATTTTTTGATTTGATAATTTATACACCAAATATTGTCTAATATTATTTGAGAGTCTATTCAGTATCTTGAATAATTCAAATATATTATCAAGTCAATTTGTTTGCCATTAATTCTTGCATAACTAAAAACTACTAATAAGTAAATGTTAATGAAAATTGGTTTAAAATTCATTTTTATTATTTTAATTGGTTAAATTTAGTTTTTTTAAAAATAATTGATTAATTTAAAAGTTTATATAATTTAAATTTTGATTGTGTATTTGGAATAGTGTATTAATATTTTTTAATTTTTAAAATATTTAATTTAATAAGAATAGATTTATTCAAATTTGTTTGCACCTTATGATAGTAGATCGAGTGTTTGAGATATTAAAATATTATATTTTATAATACAGATAAAATAGACCCATGCATAAAAATAATATATTTTTATTAATATCAATTAATATATACGCAATTTTGGAAAATGACTCTATACATAGAGAGGGGCGCAAAGAACAGATGTGCTAGTATATAATAATATAATTTTGATTAATTTTAAATTAAAAATTGTGATTAATTAGTTAATAAGTATTTATGAAAATTAATCAGTAATACATGACTATATATTATAGTATGATTGTAGTTGATATTTATGAAAATTAGCTCGTAATATGTAATAATATAATTGTAATTGACTTTAAATTAAAACATTGATAAGTTAGTAAATGTTTTATCACTTTAAAAAAATGTAATTTATGCATGTACTAAATAAAATAAATTTCGTATTTCAAAAAAATTGTTAAGTAATCACGATAAGTAAATTAGGATGAGAATGATATAATTAATTTAATTTAAGTGGTAAATTCTTATTCCCTCTAATATATATTTATGAAAATTAATTCGTAATATATAATAATGCAATTATGATTAATTGTAAATCAAAAGAGTGAAAAATTCATATTGCGAAAATTGCTTAATATTATATATTTGTATAATCCTGAATAATTTTAATTTAAAACATTAATTTATTATAAATATTTTTTGACATTAAAAAAATATTTAATATATGGATATGTTAAATCAAGTAATTACTATATTTAAATTAGAATTGTTAACTAATAATGTTTAGTATAGTAGGATAAAAATGGTAAATAAAAAAAACTTTTAATATAACATGATTGGTTTAAAATTTAGCAATGACCTCTGATTGATCCTAAAATAATTCATAATTTTTTAATTGGTTAACTGCATCTAACTATATACCTTGGTTGACTCAGGTATTATGATAAAGAATATTGGTACCTTGCTACTTTCTATGCTAATATTTCCATGTTTGTTAAGTTATTACCATAATTAGCGTAATTTCGTAAATATATAGTTGTTATTTAATAAAAGTGAAAATAAATTATATGAGAAATTTATTATCGAATAGTTTTTTATTAGAAGTATATATAATATATAAGCATGTTAAATTAAATAGTTATTATATTTTAATTAGAATTGTTAACTAACTACAGTTAGTAAAGTGGGTATAGAAAGATAAATAATGAAATTTTTTAATATGATAGGATTGGTCTAAAATTTAGGAATGGTCTCTTTATTGAGAGTCTAGTACCCCGTTAGTGGATTTTGTCTACCCATTTTGGGTTCTATTCTTTCTCTTTGTGAGAATAGGTTCTTTTATTCTAAAATTTAGGAATCACCTCTGATTGGTCCTAAAATAATTCAAAATTTTCTGATTGGCTAACTGTATCTAACTGTATACCTGGAATAAAAGAATATTTGTTATATTAGTAATCATTGTAGCATTTATATTTTTATATTATGAAGTATGGGTAACAAATTAGTCTATATTCAAGCTAATTTATTAGTAGACAATTAGATAATGTCTAGAGGGCATGACATGTGACTTGATATTTAAAAATAATTTTGATGAAATCGGATTGCTAATCTTCAATTTTATAACTGGATTATGGGATTGAATTGTTATCTGGGTTCAAATAAAATAAAATCATCACACATGATGGAATCCCATAAAACTTAATGGGGAGGGGAGCGTGATTTTTTTTCCCGTTTATTAGGACATGATTTGCTATTTAAATATTGGTACCTTGCTACTTTCTATACTAATATTTCGGTGTTGGTTGAGTTATTACCATAAATAGCGTAATTCCGTAAATATATAGTTGTTTTTTTAATAAAAGTGAAAATAAATTATATGAGAAATTTATTATCGAATAGTTTTTTATTAGAAGTATATATAATATATAAGCATGTTAAATTAAATAGTTATTATATTTTAATTAGAATTGTTAACTAACTACAGTTAGTAAAGTGGGTATAGAAAGATAAATAATGAAATTTTTTAATATGATAGGATTGGTCTAAAATTTAGGAATGGTCTCTTTATTGAGAGTCTAGTACCCCGTTAGTGGATTTTGTCTACCCATTTTGGGTTCTATTCTTTCTCTTTGTGAGAATAGGTTCTTTTATTCTAAATTTAGGAATCACCTCTGATTGGTCCTAAAATAATTCAAAATTTTCTGATTGGCTAACTGTATCTAACTGTATACCTGGAATAAAAGAATATTTGTTATATTAGTAATCATTGTAGCATTTATATTTTTATATTATGAAGTATGGGTAACAAATTAGTCTATATTCAAGCTAATTTATTAGTAGACAATTAGATAATGTCTAGAGGGCATGACATGTGACTTGATATTTAAAAATAATTTTGATGAAATCGGATTGCTAATCTTCAATTTTATAACTGGATTATGGGATTGAATTGTTATCTGGGTTCAAATAAAATAAAATCATCACACATGATGGAATCCTATAAAACTTAATGGGGAGGGGAGCGTGATTTTTTTTCCCGTTTATTAGGACATGATTTGCTATTTAAATATTGGTACCTTGCTACTTTCTATACTAATATTTCGGTGTTGGTTGAGTTATTACCATAAATAGCGTAATTCCGTAAATATATAGTTGTTTTTTTTAATAAAAGTGAAAATAAATTATATGAGAAATTTATTATCGAATAGTTTTTTATTAGAAGTATATATAATATATAAGCATGTTAAATTAAATAGTTATTATATTTTAATTAGAATTGTTAACTAACTACAGTTAGTAAAGTGGGTATAGAAAGATAAATAATGAAATTTTTTAATATGATAGGATTGGTCTAAAATTTAGGAATGGTCTCTTTATTGAGAGTCTAGTACCCCGTTAGTGGATTTTGTCTACCCATTTTGGGTTCTATTCTTTCTCTTTGTGAGAATAGGTTCTTTTATTCTAAAATTTAGGAATCACCTCTGATTGGTCCTAAAATAATTCAAAATTTTCTGATTGGCTAACTGTATCTAACTGTATACCTGGAATAAAAGAATATTTGTTATATTAGTAATCATTGTAGCATTTATATTTTTATATTATGAAGTATGGGTAACAAATTAGTCTATATTCAAGCTAATTTATTAGTAGACAATTAGATAATGTCTAGAGGGCATGACATGTGACTTGATATTTAAAAATAATTTTGATGAAATCGGATTGCTAATCTTCAATTTTATAACTGGATTATGGGATTGAATTGTTATCTGGGTTCAAATAAAATAAAATCATCACACATGATGGAATCCCATAAAACTTAATGGGGAGGGGAGCGTGATTTTTTTTCCCGTTTATTAGGACATGATTTGCTATTTAAATATTGGTACCTTGCTACTTTCTATACTAATATTTCGGTGTTGGTTGAGTTATTACCATAAATAGCGTAATTCCGTAAATATATAGTTGTTTTTTTAATAAAAGTGAAAATAAATTATATGAGAAATTTATTATCGAATATTTTTTGATTAAAAGTATATATAATATATAGCATGTTAAATTAAGTAATTATTATATTTTAATTAGAATTTTTAACTAACTACAATTATTGAAGTGAGTATAGAAAGATAAATAAGGAAAAATTCTAATATGATATGATTGGTCTAAAATTTAAGAATGGGATCTGATTGGTCCTAAAATAATTCCTCGTTTTTGATTGGTTAACCGTATGGTGTGGTATATTCAGGTATTATAATAAAGAATATAAAAAAAAATTATCAAAATATGAAATTTTTACCCGAAGATAAATCCATAAAGACTTATAAAAAGGTGAGTCAAACATACTCTAAAAGTTTTGATCGGTCGGATCGGTCGGTCGGTATTGGGTTTTGGTCATTCGGCCAATAGTGGGCCTAAAAAATACACATGGCTATCTTTTTAATACAATATAATCTATTATAATACGAGTTTAAATCTATACTATTATATAAAAAACCAAACATTAAAAGTTTTGGTACCTATTTTTTGGTACGTCATGAATTTATTTATTTACCCTTCATTATAAAGAAAAATATATATGATATCTATATTATTAAAACTCCTAAAATAAATAATAACATAATATAATTAATGGTAAGTAGTCGATTGCCTTTTTTCACATTTATTTTTTATTGAAGATATACCTTTTATAAACACCTAAAAAACATCAATCGTATCATATCTTCCAATCACTAATATTTTCATTTGAATTAAAACACGTTACCTTTTTAATTTAAAACTAATTTTAAAATCATTAATATATACCCGAAAGTATCACATCATATTTTTCAATTATTAATAAAATATATTAAAAATCTGTATACATTGTTTATAATAAGTAAACATTAGTATAATCCGTAAATATGAGTATATTAAATTCTATTAAATTAAAATTAATTAATTATATAATAGCTGAAACATTAAAAAATTTTATACATATTGTTTGGTATATGTTTTTTAGTATTTCGTGAATTTACTTATTTAACCTTTAATATAAAGAAAAATATATACGATATCTATACTATTAAAACACCTAAATAAATAATTACATAATATAATTAATGGTAATTAGTCGATTTCTTTTTTCACATTTGAAGATATTACCTTCTATGAACACCTAAAAACATCAATCATATCATATCTTCAAATCATTAATATTTCCTTTCGAATTAAAACACGTTACCTTTTTAATTTAAAACTAAATTTACAATCATTAATATATACCCAAAAATATCACATCATATTTTTCAATTATTAATAAAAATATATTAAAAATCTGTATACGTTGTTTATAATAAGGAAACATTAGTATTGGCCGTAAACATGAGTATATTAAATTATATTAAATTAAAATTAATTAGTTATATAATAGCCGAAACATTAAAAATTTTGGTACCTATTTTTTGGTATATGATCTTTAGTATTTCGTGAATTTACTTATTTAACCTTTATTATAAAAATAATATATACAATATATATACTATTAAAACACCTAAAATAAATAATAACATAATATAATTAATGGTAATTAGTCGATTTCCTATTTCACATTTACTTTTAGTCGAAGATATTTACCTTCTATGAACACCTAAAAACATCAATCATATCATATCTTTCAATCATATCATATCTAGCAATAGTTAATATATACCAAAAAAAATCACATCATATATTCTAATTACTAACAAAATATAATAAAAATCCGTATAATACGAATAATGACCATTAGATTTTTAGTAAAAAATCAGAATCGTTAGATCTAATGATTAATATATTATATAATTAAATTAATTTACTAAAATTTCAAGATTCGAATTCTATCAACGACATATTTATTTAAAATTTTATAATATAAGTTTTAAACCATGCATATCATTAATTAAATTTATATTAAATTATTAAAATTAAAAAAATATTGTAAATAATGATTATATAAAAATATAATTGTAACATAAAATAAAATTTGTTACATATCAAAAAAATCCCTACCTCGCACGGGTTATAAACTAGTTATATAAATATCTATTAACTAAAATTTTACTTTGGGCCCAGACTATATATATTTATTATAACACGGGTACAAATTATATATATATATATATATATATATATATATATATATATATATATATATATATATATATATATACATATTTGTATTAAATAAAATTCTACTTATTATAGTGACCTTTAAGTCCAAATAATTTACATATCCATAGTAAATAAAAAAAATTACATATCAAACATAATTTTTAATTATTAGCAAAATAACTTTTCTAATTAATTTATTATCGTTCACATCTTTAAGAAAATATAACATATGTTCTAATATAAATTCTCAACATTATAATCTACCCCCTCCGTCCCCCTCATTTGTTTATATTGGATGGGGACACAAAAACCAAGACAATGTATAAAAAATGAGTAAAGTTAGATGTAAAGTGGGTAAAGTGGTGGGACCTATCAATATTTAATACTCCCTCTGTTTTCAAATAATTGACGTTTGACTTATTGTCACACACTTTTAGGAGCATTGACCACATAGTTAGAAAAATTATTTTTTTTTTTTTGTGAATAAAAGTTTTAATTCTATATTTTTATTCACAAAAAAAAATTTAAAAATAATAATTCTAACTATGTGGTCAATGCTCCTAAAAGTACGTGTCAGAAAGTCAAACGTCAATTATTTGAAAACAAAGGGAGTAATAGATTTGAGATAGTAGAGGAAATTAGTGCGTGTAAGAGTATTTTTAATTATTAAATATGAGATAGTGGGGAAAAGTAGTGAGTGTAATAGTGGGGTAAACTTACTATTTATGGTAACGTAAAGAAATGAGAGGGACATCCCAAAATAGTAACTGTAAAAAAATGAGAGGGACAGAGGGATTAATAAAAATATAACATAAAAAGTATATTTACACAAATATTAGTCAGCCCGTTATAAACTTGTATATTTTATATGGCAAACAATCAGATGCAAACTAGTTTTATAATCAAAATCTGAGACCAACAGCGTGGGATAAGCCTTTTTTTCTTTCTATAATTCATATAGTTATTATAATAACTCATCAACAATTTTAATTATTAATTAAGTTAAATAAACACAGATATTAAAATTTTACAATAAACTTTTGAGGTTTTTTCAAAAAGTACCTAAGAATTGTTTTTTTTAATAAATAAATATTTTGTCGAAAATGACCCCCAAAAAGTTACAATCTCAAGCCCACTCAATCATTTAATCACAACGGCTTCTTATTTCATATTCAAATTTTAATTCATAATCAGCGACAATCGCTGATAACTTTTAGAGATAACCCTTTTTCTCAACCGGAGCTTTAGGACAATTGAAAGCACATGATATTTCTGAATGTAGCGGTTGTAAATTAGCCAAATTTGTTGCTTTACATTTTCAGAAGAGTGTTACATATTTCCTTGTTCCGTTTGATATTGTTCATTCTGATGTGTAGGGACCCGCTCCCATGCCTACTAAAGGGGGATCTGGATATTATGTTTGATACCATGATAACTTTAGAGATAAAAGATAAAATAAGAATTCTATTATCAATCCATCAATGTATACATCTCATTGTTTATATAGTTAAACATAACAAGTTAAAAGACTAAAATACCCCTAACTTAAATATCTATAATATAAATAAATAAATATATTATATATGTTAACAGACACATCCTCCTCCTCCTCGTCATTAGCTGCTAATTATTTCGAAATGTGATCTGAAGCCTATAATCGTCTCCAGGCAGCGGGTGTTGCGTTCGGAGAGAAGCTTTCTATCCCGGAGATCGGTCCCACGGGTTTCGACTCAATGTTCGACAAGTGTAAATGGTAACTCCAAGGCCTTTGATTCTTCAAATGATTCATGATTCTGTTGGGTATATTTTACTAAACAACGCAACAATGGGACAGTTATATATCAATTAACAAAAACAGGCGGTCAACTAATTAACAAAACAAACACGATGGCAAAACAAGATATAGAGCCCGTTTGGGGTAGCTTAAAATTTTGACTTATGACTCAAAGTTGTTTAAAGTGATAAGTAGAAAGTGAAAATTTTTAAGTTAGTATCTGTTTGGGTTATTTTGTATTATCGGTAACTTATTAGTTATTAAAAATGTAATAATAAATATAAACTTGACTTATTATCCATTTGAATGATGATATTAAGTTTTATTATATAAAATCACAAAAAAAAAAATAATTCGTTCAAAAAAGTACCTCCTACCAACTTCTGACTTTAATTCAGTTTTCTGACTTTAAGTCAGTTTTTGACTTATTACAAAAACAAACATTTTCTGGCTTAAAGTCAAAATGACTTTAAGCCCTTGCAATTAAGCTTGCCCAAACGGGCTGATAATCAGAGACCGTAAATCATGAGAAAAGAGAGATAAACTTAGCTCTAATAGAGGCTTTAAAATTCTGAAAGAACAGAACAGCTGAGTCGTCAAGCCTTAGAGAAGTCTTGACTGTTCTTGAAGAGATTATTGCCCCACTTACGCTGTGTTGGGTTGCAGCAATATCACTTCCAGGATAAAACAACTCAGATTGATGAAGGCACAAACCTTGAACAATCAACAGCGACCACACCTCAGTTCGTCAAATAAAACCTATATGTATATCTCTATATGGATGTTCAGTGAGAGAGGGAGAGAGAAAAGAGATGGCTGCTCTGTATATTCTGTTAGGTTAGGGGACTTACACAATCTGAGATTCACAATCACCAATACAGAGCACAAACCCAATCGATTAGTTAACAAGATCCACCAAAGCGCGGTCAAACACTATTCAAGTATTACTTCTACTTCTATTAAAAATAAGTAAAAGCAAAACAAGAACACACACAATATTTGACGTGGAAACACCCACGCCCCAAACTTGTATTATTAAACAAAATAATTATCAATAATACATCAAAACAATAAAACCTTAACGGTGTCCCAACCCTGATACTTGAGCCAACAATGCTCAAGAACCTCCCAAACAATACTTAAGACTAAATCTCTTAAGCTTTCACCCCTCAAACAAATACAATATGACTATGTATATATAGCCATCACAAACTTAGCCACCAAGTTACCATACAAGCATAATCATATTTGGTTTCTAATTACCTACCAAATTCTAATCATACTTGGTATCTAATTATCTACCCAAACCCATAACATCATATTGGGTTGAAACCCAACAATCCTCCCCTTCAACCCAATACCCATATCGGATTGAACAGTACCCATCAAGCCATTGACGTCCATACGCCAATGCCTCCCCTCGAACAAGAATCTACTCATCTTGCTCTTCCGATCATTGAGTGTTGCTAAAACCCGTTTAGTGACCCTCCAAACCCATCGTTCTTCACCATAACGATGTTTCCATCTACAAAATCACATGCATCAACCACCACGAGTGCTTTTCCACATGTTGAGTCACCCGATCCTTGCTTTCACAATCCTTCGGTCTCCTAAAGAAAATCACTAGTATCATCAAAATAGTTCACCTGGTTGATTAAGCCATTGAAACAATTTCGATGACCTCTTTCATCTTCTTCCATCTCGAGTCCGAACACAGGATTGATCCACGGTGCAAGCCAATCGTCAAACCGCACGTAACTTTGTCTCTTCCTGCTTTAGCAGTCTCCTTGTCAGCAAATCCTTCATCATGCTCTGCCATACCAATTGAACCTCGAACTTTCCCTCAACCTCATCCATCACGAACCCGAACCTTGGCTCTTGATACCACTTGTTAGGTTAGGGGACTTACACAATCCGAGATTCACAATCACTAATACAGAGCACACACACCCAATCGATTAGTTAATAAGATCCACCAAAGCGCGATCAAACACTATTCAAGTATTACTTCTACTTCTATTAATAATAAGTAAAAGCAAAACAAGAACACACACAATATTTGACGTGGAAACACCCACGCCCCAAACTTGTATTATTAAACAAAATAATTATCAATAATACATCAAAACAATAAAACCTTAACGGTGTCCCAACCCTGATACTTGAGCCAACAATGCTCAAGAACCTCCCAAACAATACTTAAGACTAAATCTCTTAAGCTTTCACCCCTCAAACAAATACAATATGACTATGTATATATAGCCATCACAAACTTAGCCACCAAGTTACCATACAAGCATAATCATATTTGGTTTCTAATTACCTACCAAATTCTAATCATACTTGGTATCTAATTATCTACCCAAACCAAAAACATCATACTGGTTTGAAACCCAACATATTCTGTATCTGCAACTAGGGTTTTACGAGTTATATAATACACCCAGCAGTTAGAAAGAATAAAAACGCCACTCAGTATTAAAACATGTTTTATTGCAATTGATTTTCATTATTTATATCACAAATTTAATTTCCAAAATAAACGCACATCAGAACCAGAACTTCCAAGTTCTGATTAAAACCAGAACTTAACATCAGAACTTTCAAGTTCTGACAGAACTTCTTTCATCAGAATTATACAAGTTCTTACAGAACTTTCTCATCAGAACTTCAACAAGTTCTTACCAAAATTCAAACAAGTCTTGATACACTGAGCAGTTTATTTATTTAAATCAATATAAATAATTATCAATTAAATTTTTAGTAAAAGATAGTAATGGCTCGCTAGTTCGCCTCGCGTCCGCGAGACGCCGAGACATTCGCCCAAATCGCCCTTCGACCCGACCCGACGTGACGTGTCGTGCGTGCGTATGCGCGAGGCTTGGGCAAGAGTCAAGCAACCACTTATGGGTAGTAGTTGTGCACTACCTCAACACAAGTTGCTGTATGAAATCAACTACTACTCTTTACCAAATCAATGTGGTACATAACCCATTTCAACCAAGCAACTTTGGCCTTAATTCTTTATGGATTCCACTAAGAAAATGTCTTAGATCCAAACATGAAAGTTTAAGTCCTCATGTCAAGGAACAACCTCGCTTCGTTAGTTCCCGGAAATAACATTAAGAGCACATCTAAAATGTGCCTCAAACTTTTCATTTTCTAACAATACCCCACAAATCCATATCAGAATTGCATATCGGATTTTAAACATGACATGTTTTTCAGAGTAAGTACCGGTCAAGGTTTGAACCCTCCTAAGTCCCCTACTTCGATGGTCATCGGATATAGATGGAATTTTTCACCTTGAATCTTTACCCGTTGGGTGTTACCACACTCCATAAACGATGACATGTCAAAGGCTATGGTGATGATCTACGGCTTTGAGACGTTAATGGTCATGTCTCGATCCTGCTCGTCGAATGCTTCGAGGAATAACCCTTTCCTCTAATTGTGACCTCACAATTACATTCTCTTAGCTGGGCATCTCCAAAGATGTACTGCTAACATCTCGTCTTACAACTTGATCCCATTTAAAGTTCTATGAACTCTTGTTATACTTGCAGTCACACTATCTCTTGAGGTTTACAGGGGAAAGACTCAAATACGTGAGTATCTAGATATGTAGTAGAGGTACTATCGAATCACCCTCACAACTTGTTATTACCACATTGAATACACTTCGAGGTATCTCCTCTCAAGTGTATTGGGTTCCCGTTGTTGATGACTCAAAATGGTTGTCAGTCCCATCCCCAACCTTGACTTAAGGACTACAGCATGCTCAAGCCTTTTAGTCAAAAGATCAGCAATATTATCTTGAGTTCAAATGAACTCTATAGCTATGATCCTATCAGACGCTAAACCCCTTATAGACTTCAATCTAACTTGGATGTGTCTCTTTGTCTTATCATTATACTTTTTACTGCGGATCTTGTCGATAGTTGTACGGCTATCACAATGAACCGCAATAGCAGGAAGCGGTTTATTTACTACAGGTAACACCGACAGTGGCGGAACCAGAAACTGGATTAAGGGGGCATTATGTGCCTCTTGTGCAACTTTAACGTAGCCATGTTTTTGGGGATGTTAACACTAGAAGAGCAGCCAATACTCTTGAGCCACAAAGAAGTAGACCCAATTCCTGCACTCTAATCTTGTACCCCCTCTCAAGAGAATTCGAAAAAACTGAATTTGATATACTAAAGGAAGATGCTGCCAAGAGACAACCAAAATATTTTTCATTTGCATTAGCAGCACCTGCAAAGTGTCCCAAGTACGGCTCACAACGCAAACCAATATCTTATGAATTCTCAGAATTTGCTTGCCCACTTGTTTGTGGGCTTTCATTTATATAACGTTATGTTTCTACAGATATACATGTGAATATACAAGATAACATTCAGTAACATACTAACATCTATCTGATAACTACACAATATAGATAAACATATCTGTAGTTTATGATAACTATAATACCATACTCATATATCTATCAGGTTAACAACAAATGAAGTCCAACAAGGGTCATTTCTCTTAGGGCTGAAGGGTGGGCAATTGACCATGCTGCCCTTATGCTCCTTCCGCCACTGAACACCGACATAAGTCCATGTAACCATTCAGCTCCGTCCCCTGGCATCTAATGCACACAACTCAGCCTCAAAAGTAGACCACAAACTTTTTGCGGTACCTACTAAACTTTTGTTTTAATCCTGATCGTTGATGGCTTAATCAGATGACTAAAAGACCATGTGTTGTGTAAAACGTTCCTGGCATACGTTTGTCAGGGACAGGGCGCCTAATGAGTAATGAGAATGAGATTCTTATACGTTGGAATCCTATGATCCAAATGGCCACTAAATTCTTTGAGTAGACCTTATCTCAGTGTAAACTGATTTATACACACCTAACTGAATTGTAGACTATACTAAAGAACTTAGGCCATAGCAACTACTTTTATGATCGACCCCTAATACCTTCAAGTTTAGGTATGTAAGATTTAGATTAACAGTAAAACTAATTTGGTACTTGACGGGCAGGGGGAAGGGGGCATATTAGTTGCTAGATTAGACATATGGACAAGCAATTTAAGTTTAAAAGCTAGTTTTCTTTTTTAAATAACCCTTCATTTATACCACTTCCGTGTCCCAATTTATATGTCCTAATTTGAATTTTTTGATGAAATTAACTTAACTTTACTTCAAATTAAAAATTGTTCTTTTACATTTTTGTAAATTTTGAAATCAGATCTTATGATGTATTTTAAATAGTTTAAGAGTATATATTTTTGTAATTTTTTTTACATATTACATTGGACTTAAATTATAATAGTTAATGTGCTTTCGTTAATGTGTTTTATATAATTAGGCCCTTTAAAAATTTTTTTCATGATTAGGCCCAGTGAAATAGATTTTGTAAGATAAATCTATACTATATTATAAAGGCTTAATGACCTTTTGGCCCTTCAAGTTTGCACAGTTATACCTGTAAAGCCCTACAGTTTTAAAGCGTTCCTTTTCGCCCCTTCAACTTCAGAAAAGTACCTTTTAGCCACAAAACCGTCGCCTTTATGACACAAAATCGTCGTCTTTTAGAACGAATAGACGACGATTTGTTGCAAAAAGGTACATTTCTGAAGTTGGAGGGGCGAAAAGGAACGCTTTAAAATTGTAGGGCTTTATGGGTGTAAATGTGCAAACTTGAAGGGCTAAAAGGTCATTAAGCCTATTATAAAAGACGAAACATTGAAAGTTTTGGTACGGTACGGTACTTACCTTATTTAATTATTTTACTTTATTACCCTTAATTATTTAACTTAATTATAAAAAATTAAAACACAATCTTTTTTCAAAATATTACACGCAGCTCTTCTCAACACTTCCCCTAAATAATAACTAACCAATTACCTTTGTCATCTATTACCTTTTCTAACTTTTCTAATTAAAATCTCTTTTTTCTAAAAATATGGTTGTTCTAATTAATGAAATAAACAAATAATTTTATAATTAATAATAAATAATTGATTACCTTTTACAGCTAAAAATCAATATCTTTTCTATACTCCTAAATAAAAACTAACCAATTATCTTTTTCAGCTATTACCTTTTTTAACTAAAATGTCTTCTTTCAAAAAATATGATCATTTTAATTAATGAAATAAACTAAAAATATTATAATTACTAATAACTAACTGATTATCTTTTCCAGCTAAAAGGTAATATATTTTCTATCTTATCTAACTAAAATATCTCATTTTCTCCTAAATAATAACTAACTAATTACCTTTTCAAACTTTTCTAACTAAAATCTCTTATTTCCAAAATAAGGTCGTTCTAATTAATGAAATAAACTAATGATATTATAATTATTAATAACTAACTAATTACATTTTCCAACTAAAATTTAATATCTTTTTTTTTTCTAACAAAAATATCTCATTTTCAAACTTGATTTTTTTTACTTATTTATCCTTATTTAAATATATATAATTGGTAGAAACATGTATTTATATTTTATAAAATCAAATAGTGATATTATAGTTTCTAATAACTAACCAATTACCTTTAAGATAAAATTAATATCTTTTTCATATTTTCTAACTAAACTTTCTTATTTTCAGACTCTTTTCTTACTTAAATATTTATTATTGGTAAAAGCATGTTACATTTTTTATTTTTAAATAAATAATTCATTTTATTTTCTGAAAATACTAGGGCAGCTATATATAATTAAATAAAATAATATTATTATGATTACTAATAAGTAATAACTAAAAAATTACATTTTCAACTAAAACACGTTGCCTTTTATATTTTTTCTTACTAAAACCTCTTCTTTTCCCATAGTATCATGAATAATTGTATTCAATAAAATAATAACATAATAATTAATAATTGATTGATTACTTTTTTCAGCTAAAACATATTATCTTATCTATATCTTATAATTAATTTCTTTTGTTTTATTAAAAATAATATAAGACAATATATATATATAATTATTACCAAATCATATAATTTAAAATTTTAATTTACAAAATTCATATCATCAAAAAATTATTCAAATTATTGAAAAAATTATATAATATTAAAGAAAATTCGTGCATCGCACGGGTTTTAAGCTAGTATTATAAAAGACGAAACATTAAAAGTTTTGGTGCGAGACGGTAAAGTACTTAACTTATTTAAATAATAACTAACCTATTATCTTTTTCATCTATTACCTTTTCTAATTAAAATCTTTTCTTTTCAAAAATATGGTCGTTCTAATTAATAAAATAAACTAATAATATTATAAGAGAAAAATGTTTCTATAGTTAAATGTAGGTAATTGATATGGGCTAAAAATAAACCCTAAAGACACATTTAATGTCACATTAATTAGACCCAGTATGGTCCAAACGTGGGGCCCACCAGGTGGGCCCAAAACCCCAATTATGATATTAATTTCGTAATTAATATTGGGGGTAATAAACAGCTCAGCAATAAGAGTTGGATAAGGATATTATTTCCACCAGACTTAGCCATCAAGGCATCCAATTCAATATGGAAACTGATTCCTACAAGGAATAGATCTAGAACCTTCCCCAAAGACTTGTCTACCAAGTCTCCTATTCCTACCATAATTCTAAGGCTTCTCAGCCTATATAAGGACCTGCTCCTTCACCCTCAGAACTACGTTGGCTTGATTCTCAATACGAGATACGTAGGCACTCTGTGAGGACCGATTAAGTCTCGAACGCAGAAACAGCCATTAAAGCTCAAAGCTCAACCACCCTAGCATTAATTACAAATCGTAACCTAGTTTTTATTCCACAACATTTGGCGCCGTCTGTGGGAAGAAAACATCAACCATGGTTCAAACACGAAGAACAACATCGACTGAGGCCATACCCCTTAGCTCTGCTCCACCTGCCATCTCTGATCCGCTCATCACCGCTGAAGATGGACAATTACCCCCACCAACAGGGACGGTCATTCAACCTCTAACCTCTCAACCCTCAGGGACGATTCCCCATGTTGAGGGAATTTTATCCGTGACTATCCCTCAAAGCCAAGAAACTAACCCTCTTCAGATGGTGGTTTCTCCTCTTGATAGCGCTGGTCGTACGCTGCCTCCGGGGGTACAGATCCACACCACGGATCTCCCTTTGAATACCAACCCGATGTATGGGCTGCCTAACTATCCCCCTCAACACAGGGAACCTGGACCGAGCGGTCATGCCTTACAGATCCGAGATCGAGAGTACGATGATTACTCTGGTCCCTATACTGATGATTCAACGTCTGAGGATGACAACGATGATCGTGATGAAGCCCCGAGGAGGCGACGTGCTAGTAAAGAACCTCGAAGGAGGTCCCAAAGAATCCATGATGGACCTCCACAAACGGCTGAGGAAAGGATTAAGGCTCATGAAGCTGAGATCCAAAGGTTGAAGGATGATATTGCTAGAGAGCAAGCAAGGCGAAGTCTGATTCAACCTCCTTCAGTTACAGGGAGGATTCCCATTATAAATCTGGAGAGGCCCTCAAGGAGACAACGAAGGGCCGAAGCCCCAACTGAAAAATCGACGAGGGTGGAGACCCCCAAAAGTAACCCTAGGGATCTGATGCCCCTTGGGGATCCTGATGATCCTACACCTCCGTTCACTGAAGAGGTAATGAATGCTCGCATCTCAAGGAAGTTCAAGATGCCGACGATTAAGGCCTATGATGGAACGGGCGATCCCACAAACCATGTTAGGACATTCTCAAATGCACTGCTGCTGCAGCCTGCTAGTGACGCCTTAAAGTGTAGGGCGTTCCCTCAAACTCTGTCAGGCATGGCTCAAAGATGGTATAGCCGTCTACCTGCAAATTCGATTGGCTCTTTTAAGGAGTTGAGCGTTGCCTTTATCAGCCAATTCATCAGTGGGAGAATTCATGAGAAAAGTTCTGCATCCCTTATGTATGTGGTGCAAGGAAAGAATGAGAACTTAAGGGATTATCTCAAGCGATTCACCAAAGAGACGTTGAATATCACCGAACTGGAAAATAAGGTGGCCATGGTAGCCCTGGAACACGGAACCACTGACCTCTTCTTTAAAAGGTCCTTGGCAAAACACCCTCCTGAAAACATGGCCGAGCTCCAGAGAAGAGCCGATAAATATATCAAGGCTGAGGACAGCATGAAGAAGGAAACCACGGGAGGCAATGGCAAGGAATCTAATGATTCGAAGAAACGAAAGCAAGAGCAAGAGTACGATGCTATGGACAAGTATCCCCGGACTAGCAAGGATTCTGAGTCACCACCAAAGAAGGGTTTGGGACCGAGGTTTTCTGATTATGCAAGGCTGAACGCTCCTAGGAGTCAGATCTTGCTAGATATTGAGAAGGATAAAGACTTCCGATGGCCGAAGCCACTTAGGGGTGATCCCACGAAAAGAAACAAGGATCAATACTATAGGTACCACCGTGATGTGGGTCATGATACAGATGATTGTAGACAGTTGAAAGATGAGATTTAGTTCTTGATCCGAAAAGGAAAGCTAAGCAGGTTCACGAAAAATGATGATCGTGGAACCCAAAGAAGGGACTATGACAGGAGAGACAATGACAGAAGAGATAACGATCGTGATCGTGATCGTAACCCACAGCCCCGAGGGCCAGTTGTTAATATGATTTGGGGAGGCCCGATAGCGGCCGGCACGACTCGAAACTCTCGAAAAGCGTATGCCAGAGAAGTAATGCACATCGTGGGAGAAGCCCCAAAACGTGCTAGGACTGAAATAGTTATTGGGTTTGATGATTCGGATCTCGAAGGGGTAAAGTTCCCCCATGACGACCCGTTGGTCATAACTCCTGTGATTGGAAACTCGGAGGTGAAACGAGTCTTGATAGACAATGGAGCTTTTGTTGATATCTTGTTTCACGATGCGTTTATGAAAATGGGGTACACCGATTCTCAGTTGACCCCCACCAACATGCCAATCTACGGATTTAATGGAGTTGAGTCCAAGGTTGAAGGGACCATTCAGTTACCCATGACAATTGGACAGGAACCTAGAGAGGCTACTCAGATGCTGAATTTCCTTGTGATCAAGGCATCCTCGACTTATAACGCAATCCTAGGAAGGACTGGACTTCATGCATTCAAGGCTGTGGCCTCCACATATCATATGAAGATTAAGTTTCCAACCAGGAATGGTGTTGGAGAACAAAAGGGTGATCAGAAGATGGCAAGAAGTTGTTACGTATCCGCATTAAGGGCTGATGGAATCGGGGGGCAGGTACTTCCGATCGAAGACATGGATGTCCGTGGTGATGATGAACACCGAGAAAAGCCAGCAGAGGACTTAATACCTATTCCTCTGGAGCTAGGTGACCCTGAGAAGGTGACTTATATAGGAGCCTCTTTGAAGGAACCCCTGAAGGGCAAGTTGGTAGCATTCTTGCAAGAAAATAGCGATGTGTTTGCTTGGACAGCAGCTGATATGCCAGGGATTGATCCCCAACTCATAACTCACAGATTGAATGTCGATCCTAATTGGAAGATAATACAGTAGAAGAAGAGGAACTTCGCACCTGAAAGGCAAGAGGCCATAATGCAAGAAGTGGAAAAGCTCTTAGAAGCTGGGTTTATTGAAGAGATTCAGTTTCCAGAATGGTTGGCTAACCCTATGATGGTCAAGAAAGCCAACAGTAAGTGGAGGATGTGTATAGACTTCACCGACTTGAATGACGCATGCCCTAAGGATTGCTTCCCTTTACCAAGGATAGACATGTTGATGCCACAGCTGGACATGAGATGCTGAGCTTCATGGATGGTTTCAGCGGCTACAATCAGATTAAGATGCACAAGGATGACGTCCCTAAGGTATCTTTCATAACTGACTTCGGTGTTTTCTGCTATCTTGTTATGGCTTTCGGTCTAAAAAATGCAGGAGCTACTTACCAACGACTGGTGAATAAGATATTCGCCCATCTGATTGGAAAAACCATGGAGGTCTATGTTGATGACATGCTAGTCAAGAGCCTGTTCAAGGCAGACCACATTAAGCACCTCAGAGAGGCATTCGAAGTGCTGAGGCACCACAAAATTATGTTGAATCCAGCCAAGTGTGCCTTTGGCGTTGGATCAGGCAAATTTTTGGGTCTGATGGTTTCAAAGAGAGGCATAGAGGCCAATCCTGACAAGATCAAGGCGATCTTAGACATGGAGCCATCACGCTCTATAAGAGATGTGCAGAAGTTGACAGGCCGGGTATCGGCTTTAGGAAGATTCATCTCCAAGTCTGGTGACTAATGCTTGCCTTTCTTTCAAGCATTGAAGAAGGTGAAAAATTTTGAGTGGACCCCTGAGAGCCAAGAGGCCTTTGAACAACTGAAGAAGTACATGTTTGAAGCCCCATTGCTGGCCAAACCTAGTCTCGGGGAGACTCTTTATCTATACATGGCGGTATCTGAGCAAGCGTTGAGCGCCGTTCTCATTCGAGAAGAGAAGAAGGTCCAGAAACCTATCTATTATGTGAGCAGGGTGTTGCACGGGGCTGAGCTGAATTACTCTCCCATTGAGAAGTTCGCCTTGGCATTGATAACAGCCTCGAGGAAGTTACACCCGTACTTCCAGGCACATAAAATTGAAGTCCTGACGGACCAACAGTTGAGAAACATTTTGCATAGCCCGAAGGCTAGTGGAAGGCTAATCAAGTGGGCGATTGAACTTGGAGAATTTGACATCACGTATAAGCCTCGAACAGCCATTAAGGCTCAGGCATTGGCTGACTTCGTGGTTGAATGCACCATTAGCAACCAAGAAGTCGGGGGGCAGGAGATGATAACAACCCCTGAGAAGCAAGATAAAGATGAAGAACTTGAACCTGATCAGAAGGAATATTGGGTGCTCTATTTTGATTGAGCATCAAAAACAAAATCTAGTGGCGCAGGCTTAGTATTGCAAAGCCCCGATGGGTTCACAGTTGAATATGCTTTGAAGTTGGATTTCCAGACAACCAACAATGAAGCTGAGTATGAGGCCTTGATAGCTGGTTTAGGCTTGGCCAGAATCATGAGAGTCAAGAATCTCAAAGTTTGTGGAGATTCAAGATTAGTAGTCTCTCAAGTAAATGGTGAATTTGAGGCCAAGGATGAAACTATGGCAAAGTACCTGAGAGTCGTGAAAGCAGTTATGACTCAGTTTGAGGAGTGCTATGTGGAGCACATTCCTAGGGAAGAGAATGTTAAGGCCGATGCCCTCTCTAAGTTCGCTTCTTCTGTGATAGAGAATTATGTAGGAAGTGTTTACTTCCAGGTCTTGAAGGCCCCGACCATCAACTCTAAGTTGGTAGCACCGATAGATGTTAGAAGCTGTTGGATAGATCCTATCAAAGCTCATCTAGAAACCGGATGGCTCCCTGATAAAGCCTCGGAGGCACGAAAGCTGTCAGTGAGAGCATTGAGATATGCCTTGATCGAGGGCGTCCTTTACAAAAGGTCTTTCGTTATCCCATACTTGAAATGTTTGAGGCCCCAAGAGGCAAGGGAAGCTTTGGAAGAAGTTCATGAAGGTATTTGTGGGCAGCACTTGGGGGGCAGAGCCCTAGCTCACAAAATAACTCGTTTGGGAATCTACTGGCCAGAGATGCTGGCCGATGCACAGAGCTATGTCAAGCGGTGCGATCGATGCCAGAAGCATGCTCCGATAGTAAGGCAGCCGCCTGAGATGCTAACATCGGTTAACTCTCCTATTCCATTCGCGATGTGGGGAATGGATATACTTGGTCCCTTCCCCGTAGCTTCAGCACAAAGGAAGTTTTTGATTGTCGCCATTGACTACTTCACCAAGTGGATTGAGGCTAAGCCTTTAGCCAAAATAACCACCAAGCAAGTTTCCCAGTTCTTTTGGGAGAACATAAACTGCAGATATTGCATCCCACGAATCCTTGTGACGGATAATGGGACACAGTTCAATAATGAAGAATTTAAGAAGTATTGTGAGGAGAATGCAATTGAGCTTCGTTTTACCTCTGTGGCTCATCCACAAGCCAACGGGCAAGCTGAGGTAGCTAATCGAATTATCCTTGATGGACTGAAGAAGAGGGTCGAACGCTCTAGAAATACTTGGGTAGATGAGTTGCTGCCCATACTATGGGCATACCGTACCACTTGTAAAGTGACCACTAGAGCAACCCCGTTCCTGCTGGCTTACGGAGCTGAGACAGTTGTGCCTTTGGAGATCATGCAAGCGTCACCTCGAGTTGAGGCCTTTGAACCAGAAACTAACGAAGAGGGCATGAGACTCGCCCTAGACCTGATTGACGAAGTCAGGGATGAGGCAAACACTAGAAATGTGGAGCATCAAAAGAAAACATCCTTTTATTACAACCACAAGGTTAAGGAGAGGTTCTTTCAGCAAGGTGACTTGGTTCTGAGGAAGATCGAGGCTTCTGGAGTTGGCCAGAAAGGAAAACTAGCCCCGAACTGGGAAGGGCCGTATCGAGTTAGGAAGACGTTGGGACGAGGATCATATAAGTTGGAGACCTTGGACGGGGTTGAGGTGCCCCGTACTTGGCATGCCTTGAACCTCAAGATTTATTATGTCTAAGCTTGCCTTTGCAAGGATGTAGTTTTTTATTTATCTAGTAGGAGAAGTAGAAATAAGGTTCGATGAAACCATCCCAGGGTTTGATGCCCCGAGTAGGACAATAATGAGCTGTGTAAGGGTTGAACCCTTTTTGAGTTATTAATGCAAACTTGTTTTCCATTTTATGATTCTATGTTTTGTTTATGTACCAAGCACCTGTTGAGTGTGAGTCTAGGAAGACCAAGTACCGAAAATAAATGAACATACGAATAAAACAAACAAGTGCATAAATAAAGACCCCGAAGGGCCAACAGTTTGGGTTACATCATTTAAGCCAAATAAAAGTTTAATCACGAAGGACCATGATTGAAAGACTAGAAATAAAAGCCACATACGGCTAAGCTAGGCCATTCAAGGCCCGAAGCGATCCCAGCTACTCATCCGAGGACTCCTCGCCGTTCTCCTCTTCATCAGTCTCTTCCTTGCTACTCTCCTCCTCGTCACTCTCTTCCTCATAGCTTTCCTCAGCATGGCCCTTACCCGGTTCGGTGCCGCCACTGGTGGAGCTGTCACTTCCATCGCCTCAACCTCTTTCTCCTCGGAAGATGAGCCATCTTCAACTACCCTGTTTGAGGGGACTGCTTGGCGAACTACTCTCCCCTTCTGCACGGTCATAGGCCGTTTCCCTCGAGGATCCGAGGAAACTGAGTCATCCATAGTTGCTCGGACACCCCTCGAACCGGAGCCGGAACGGCGATGACTTCCCCTAGAGCCGGAGCCCGAAGCCTGAGCTACTGGGTTGGCCCCTGCGCCCGAAACAACTTGACAGTAAGGACTTGGAAAGTCCCTCGGGAAAACCACAGTAGGGTGCCTCTTACTCACAGCATTGATGGCTCGATCCCAGCCAACAGACATGATACCCGGGCGTACTTCATCGTCATGCTTATCTATAAGCTGAAAGAAATCCTCAGACTCCTGGTAAGCTTTCACCACTAGCTTGCAGTCTGCTTCCCTTTTGTTATACAAGGAGTCATACTGTCTCTGGAGAGAATGAGCATCAGCTTCAGCCCGGATGGCCCTGGACTCCAAGTCTTGGTATTTCTCATCAAAAGTTGCTTTCTCCTTCTTCAAGGCCACATTTTCATCTCGGTATGTACGACCTAGCCGAGTGCTAGCCTGGAACTGGGCATTTGCCTGGAACAAAGAATCAATGAGACAATTATAATCACAAGTTACGTGAAAACACTACGTCTAGGATGAAAGGTTGGAAACCTGATATAGGGCTTGAGCTCCGAGTTTCTCCGCTTCATCAAATTTGTCCCCGGCAGTTACTGTCAAAAGGTCGGGGGGAGTGATGCTGAACTTGGACCAATCCAAGGCTGACTATGGGCATCCCAAGACAGAATCTTGCTCACAAATCCCCCAACCAGGGATGAAGGGGGTCTTGACTCTCCCGTCAGCATTCCGCGATCTCTTTGAAGAGCATCCCGACAGGAACTGAGGGATCTTCGGCCCAGGTTGAACGCAAGCCGCCTCGGCTTTCTTGATCATCCTTCTATTAACTTTTGGCTGGTTCTCGGGCCGACTGTCTATCTCCTCAGCAACTGAAATGACAACAGAAAAGATATCGGAATAAGAACAAACAGAGTTCATAATATGTAGATAAAAAATTACCCTCTGCAGAAAGTAAGCTAAGGCCAGCTTCTACAAGTCTCTTCTCGGTTAAGAAAACTTTGTAGTGAGTACGGCCGTCGTCAGCAAGTAATCTATCACGATCAAGAAGCTCCTTCTCGTCAAGATCACATATAAAGTGCGTAGCATCATGCACTTCCCCAAACTTAGACATAAAGAATTGGCCCCAGTCGCCACCACGCCATACCAGAATCACGAACTCTCTGTCCCAGTAGTGATGGGAATCTGGGAATGAAAAGGCATTCACAATATGTGGAACATTGGCTCTATGCTGAATAGTGACCCATCCCTTCTGAATCTCAGAAGAATTCTTGGTGGCGAATATACTTCGAAACATTGTAGTAGTTGGTTCGATACCTAGATCCCGGCATCTCAGCATGAAGATGATGATCGCCCGCCATGCATTGGGATACAATTGGCAGGGGTGAACATGAAGCTCTGCTAGGAGCCTTATGATGAACTGATCTACCGGGAATCTCAGGCCTGCTTCAAGGGCGCCCTTGTAGACACATAGCCTCTCTGGGTGCCAATTACAGGTTCTATCAGCTAAGCCAGGAAGGCGAACCTTGATCGCGTCCGGGAAGCCATATAACTCCATAATCTTTTCGACATCTTCCTTGTCGAACTTGAACGGACTATGATACGCAGCTAATTTAGAGTTGTTGGGAAATGCATCCCTCATGGTACTCAACAAGTCAATTAAAGAATCAAATTGACGATCAATATATTTAGGGGGATTCAGTCGAAGATTACCTCGCAATGTTTTGGCCAAAGTTCTCTTGGCCATCGCCTCGGACATAGAGAATGACGAAGCTGGAGCGCGGTCGCCATCTGCCATCTTGGGCTCGAACTTGAAGCTAGAACTTGAGAGTTTTAGAGCTTGAGAGCTTTAGAGAGAATTTTAGAAGTAAGAAGAAGTGAAGTGAATGAAAATGAAGGCTCCTCCCACTCTTTTATAGAAGATGGATGACCTCCTATATCAGGTTGAAACACAGCCTGGTTCGTGTTTGCAGGTCATCTATCGTTCATATACAAAAAAATGGAGTTCATCTGCTATATCCGGCAATAATTATACCGGTATGTATGATTCGGGAAAAAAAAAGAATGATTTACGTGAAGATATAGTAATAAGCTGTGCCAAGGCACTCATCTAAGCTTAAGGAGCTAATTACGTTTAAGGAAGATAAAACACTATCAATTAGTCTTTGCTAATAAAGAGACTGATTATGCTCTGAAAGGAGGTATACAACATCCAAATGTCAAGGACGTGATTCAAGAACGAGACTCCAGGCATTGCGAAAAGCTCCGAGAGGCACGACAAAGCAACCATGGAGCACCTGTCAGGCAACCAGGATCTCCTGACAGCCGACTAGGTGCCATGAAGAAGCTCTGGCCGACCAGGATCTCCTGGCACCTTCCGCCAGTTGGTCGGATCGTTTGATGGTTCTGTCGAAGGTTTCTTACTTTCTGAAACGAACATCGACCTCCAACTAGACATCGTTCAAGCATCGATTAGCACCGTGTAGTGCCGTCAAATGCCATTCAACGTCGTTTAACATAGATTGAAACGACGTTTAAACACTTCCAGGCAACTTGGAGCACCTGGCAAGCGAACAAGGAGCACCTGGCAGGCAACCAGGATCTCCTGGCAGCCGACCAGGTGCCACAGAGAGGGTCTGGCCGACCAGGATCTCCTGGCAGCCGACCAGGATCTCCTGGCGGCCGACCAGGAGCACCTGGTAGCTGGCCAGGACCCTTGTCGGCTGACTCACTGCAAGGAAGAGGTTACAATTGTCCCGAATCTCCTCCGTTTATTGCCGTTTAGCACCGTTTAGCACCGTTTAGCGTCGTTTAACATCGTTTAAACGTCATTTAAGGCTGTTTAGCACCGTTTAGTGTCGTTTAGTGACGTTTAGCACCGTTTAGTGCCGTTTAGCACCGTTTATCGCCGTTTAGCATCGTTTAACATCGTTTAAACGTCGTTTAAGGCTGTTTAGCACCGTTTAGTGTCGTTTAGTGCCGTTTAGCACCGTTTAGTGCCGTTTAGCACCGTTTATCGCCGTTTACCGTCGTCTAACATCGTTTAAATGTCGTTTAAGGCTGTTTAGCATCGTTTAGTGTCGTTTAGTGTCGTTTAGCACCGTTTAGTGCCGTTTAGCACCGTTTATCGCCGTTTAGCGTCGTTTAACATCGTTTAAACGTCGTTTAAGGGTGTTTAGCACCATTTAGTGTCGTTTAGTGCCGTTTAGCACCGTTTATCGCCGTTTAGCGTCGTTTAACATCGTTTAAACGTCGTTTAAGGGTGTTTAGCACAGTTTAGTGTCGTTTAGTGCCGTTTAGCACCGTTTAGTGCCGTTTAGCACCGTTTATCGCCGTTTAGCGTCGTTTAACATCGTTTAAACGTCGTTTAAGGCTGTTTAGCACCGTTTAGTGTCGTTTAGTGCCGTTTAGCACCGTTAAGTGCCGTTTAGCACCGTTTATCACCGTTTAGCGTCATTTAACATCGTTTAAACGTCGTTTAAGGCTGTTTAGCACCGTTTAGTGTCGTTTAGTGCCGTTTAGCACCGTTTATCGTCGTTTAGCGTCGTTTAACATCGCTTAAACGTCGCTTAAGGCTGTTTAGCACCGTTTAGTGCCATTCAGCACCATTTAGTGCCGTTTAGCACCGTTCAATGCTATTGGCACAATCTAACATCGTTGTAAACGCGTCGGTCGCTCCACGCTTTACATCAAAACGATATAAAAGATGAACCCTGACCCGAGTCTTGGAAAGGACCGTTAAAACTTCAAGGAAAACCTGATCAGTTTTCCTAGAAGTTGGGGGGCAAATGATATGGGCTAAAAATAAACCCTAAAGACACATTTAATGTCACATTAATTAGACCCAGTATGGTCCAAACGTAGGGGCCCACCAGTGGGCCCAAAACCCCAATTATGATATTAATTTCGTAATTAATATTGGGGGTAATAAACAGCTCAGCAATAAGAGTTGGATAAGGATATTATTTCCACCAGACTTAGCCACCAATGCATCCAATTCAATATGGAAACTGATTCCTACAAGGAATAGATCTAGAACCTTCCCCAAAGACTTGTCTACCAAGTCTCCTATTCCTACCATAATTCTAAGGCTTCTCAGCCTATATAAGGACCTGCTCCTTCACCCTCAGAACTACGTTGGCTTGATTCTCAATACGAGATACGTAGGCACTCTGTGAGGACCGATTAAGTTTCGAACGCAGAAACAACCATTGAAGCTCGAAGCTCAACCACCCTAGCATTAATTACAAATCGTAACCTAGTTTTTATTCCACAACAGTAATTACCTAAAGTAATTAGCATTTTGAGTATAAAAAATGGATGACATTTTTGTAATAATGAAATCCACCTCATGCATTCACAAAAATAGCCTTCATATTGTATTACAATATGTCTTAACTTTAGGTAATTACCTACTATTAACTATAGGATCATTAAGCCCATATTATAATTACTAATAACTAACTGATTATCTTTTCTAGCTAAAAGGTAATATCTTTTCTATATTTTCTAACTAAAATATCTCATTTTTTCTTAAATAATAACTAACAAATTATCTTTTTCAGTTATTACCTTTTCTAACTAAAATCTCTTCTTTCCAAATATATGGTCGTTCTAATAATAAACTAATATGATTATAATTACTAATAATAAAATAACGATATTATAGTTCATACTAACTAAGCAATTACCTTTTTCAACTAAAACACATTATCTTTTTTAACTTTTAACCTCTCCTTTCCAAAAATATCATAGGCCATTCTATTTAATAAAATAAACTAATAAAATTATAATTACTAATAACTAATTGATTACCTTTTCAACTAAAACATAATATCTTTTCAATATTTTTTAACTAAAATATCTCAATTTTGAAACTTTTTTTCTTACTCAATTATCCTTACTTAAATATTTGTTATTGATAAAATTATGTTACATTTTCTAACTTTTCTAAGTAAAATCTCTCCTTTCCAAAAATATGGCCGTTCTAATTAATGAAATAAAATAATAATAATATTATAATTACTAATAACTAACTGATTACCTTTTTCAGCTAAAAAATATATTTTCTATATTTTTTAACTGAAATATCACATTTTCAAACTTGATTTTTTTACTTAATTATGCTTACTTAAATATTTATTATCTGTAAAAACATGTAGTTCTATTTTATAAAATAAAATACCGATATTATAGTTCCTAATAACTAACCAATTACCTTTTTCAGCAAAAACACATTATCTTTTTTAACTTTTCTGACTAGAAACTCTCTGTTCCAAAAATATCACGAGCCATTCTAATTGATGAAATAAACTAATAAAATTATAATTACTAATAACTAATTCATTACCTTTTTCAGCTAAAACGCAGTATCTTTTCTAACTAAAATATCTCAATTTTCAAATTTTCTTTTCTTACTAATATTTGTTATTGGTAAAAATATGTTACATTTTATAATTTTTCTAACTAAAATCTCTTCTTTCCAAAAATATGATCGTTCTAATTAATGAAATAAACAAATAATACTATAATTACTAATAACTAACTGATTAACTTTTCCAGCTAAAAGGTAATATATTTTCTATTGTTTTTTAACTGAAATATCTCATTTTCAAACTTGATTTTTTTTACTTAATTATGCTTATTTAAATATTATTATTGGAAAAAACATGTCTATTTTATAAAATAAAATAACGATATTATAGTTTTTAATAACTGACCAATTACCCTTTTCAGCTAAAACACATTATCTTTTTTAACTTTTCAGACTAGAGCTTCTCATTTTCAAAAATATCATGTGTCATTCTATTTGATTAAATAAACTAATAAAATTATCAGTACTAATAACTAATTGATTACATTTTAAGCTAAAACGTAATATTTTTTCTATATTTTATAACTAAAATATCTCAATTCAAATTTTCTTTTCTTACTCAATTATCCTTAATTAAGTATTTGTTATTGGTAAAAATATGTTATATTTTCTAACTTTTCTAACTAAAATCTCTCATTTCCAAAAATATGGTCGTTCTAATATTTTTCAAATCATATCATTAAAATTTTAACTTAAATGTGGCAAAAAAAAATTAACTTAAAAAATTCATTCAAATTATTGAAAAAATAATATAGTATTAAAAAAAATCCACGGGTTTTAAGTTAGTAGGCTTAAACTCTAGAGAAGTGTTTAAATTAGAGTAGTTACATGTGTTATTATTTGAATAGCTTTTTAACCCCTAAAAAAAAAGTTTAAAAATAAATAGGTCCGAAACCGGCCATGTTTTGGCTTTAATAACATAAAGAATTAAGATGGAGGAGTACTAACTAATAAGTGCGATTTATGTACTTCCGGTGCATCTGCTGGTTTCTGGTTGCATCAATATGTCACTGTTGTCCCTTTCACATGTCAAGAGTGCATTTGTAAGTTGTAGCCACTCTCATGTCTCAAATAAATGGGTTGAAATTCAATAAGTAACCATGAATTATAAATAGCTGATTCGAGGGAGATTTTTATAAGTATGAATTGATAATGACACATTAATGTGGGATATGGATGTCTTGCATTTTGAAATATATGCTACCCTTACAATAGGGTTTTCGACTGACTAATTTAAACTTTCAGAATCAGTATAGTAGTATTACTAGTAGGCCTTTTATTATAAAACTTCTCCTCTTTCTCTTCTATATCAAGATTCCAGTGCTCCTCAATCAATTAAAAATTTCCTCAGATTGTGTTACGACTCGAAATCAACTTCACGACCAGTTTTGTCTTTGCAGTCACAAACTTTCGAATTATTTGTCCCGATCTTCATAGATGTTAGGAATTCCCGTTTTCTGTCTTTGCGTAAATTTAATACGGAGGTTATAACAGTCAATAATAAAGACAGATAAACACTAAAATTTATACGTGGAAAACCCCCTTAAAGTAAAGAGGTAAAAACCACGGGACCAGCTCCGAATGTTTCCACTATAATGATAACAATGGTTAAAATATTCTCTCTCAAGTTTATGAAGTAACACTTGAGGCACAACTGAATATAAATACAACGATTCCCTACTCCTTCGGTACTTGACCGGATAACCTGGACGAACTCCCTTTGTAGCAACTACAACAGCTGGACGAACTCCTAATGCTGCAGCGGGACAGATTCCGATGGCTGCAGCGTGACACTCACACAAACTCTCTCGAAACAAAAGAATAGAGTAGCACGAGGCCCCCCTATCCTGACCTGCTTGAAACTACCACAAGGTAAGTTTCCTACTAGACGGACTATCTAGCAGCTATATATACTGAGAAGTATGAGAGGAAGAAGAGATTTTGGTGTGTTTTAGTAATGAGGGGGGAGGGGGTATTTATAGATGGGGGGTTGTAGTAGGTGGGGGGGGTTGGTGGGAGTTTGAAATTAAAGAATAGGCCGGTGCCTAACAATCTCCCCCTCTTTTCAAACTCACAGTTAATCACTTGCACTCCATACCTGCGCCCTGTTTGCATAGCTCCAACTTTTCTCGCGGAACCACCTTTGTCATCATATCAGACGGATTCTTATCCGTGTGTATCTTCTCTATCTGTATCACCCCATCTTCAACTTGTTCCCGTAGACAATGGTAACGTACATTAATATGCTTAGTACGACTGTGACAAGTAGCATTCTTCAAGTCAATAGCATTCTGGCTATCACAATACAACTCAAAGTTGTCTTGCTTCTGACCCAATTCTTGGAGAAACCGCTTTAACCAAACCAGCTCCTTGCCTGCTTCACAAGCAGCAATATACTCTGATTCGGTTGTTGACAACGCAACACACTTTTGCAACTTGGACTGCCATGCTACAGCTCCCCCCGCAAAAGTGAAAAGCATCCCTGACGTGGACTTCATCCCATCTGGATGTCCTGCCATGTCAGCATCTGTAAAACCTTCCAAGACTGGTTCACCATGTCCTTACTTCAAGCATAACCCGGAAGTGCCCTTTAGATATCTGAGAATCCACTTAACTGCTTCCCAATGCTTTCTTCCTGGATTTGACAGATATCTACTCACAACTCCAACATCATGAGCAATATCTGGTCTTGTACAAACCAATGCATACATAAGACTCCCCACTGCGGATGAGTAGGGAACTTCCTCCATATCCTCCTTCTCCTTGTCTGTTAACGGACACATTTTCTTGCCAGTTTAAAATGTCCCTCCAAAGGTATGCTAACAGGTTTAGCATCATCCATATTGAACCTTTTCAATACCCGTTCAATACATCCCTGTTATGAAAGCCACAACCTCCGAGTTGTTCTATCACGAACAATCTTCATCCCTAAGATTTGTTTCGCTGGACCCAAGTCTTTCATATCAAAGAACTTGGAAAAATCTTCTTTCAGCTTGCGGATCATGTTAGCATCTTGGCCGACCACTAACATATCATCAATATAAAGCAGCAGGATAATGAAGTTACCGTTAGAAAACCTTTGCACATAAGCACAGTGATCAGATGCAGTTCTCTTGAACTTATGATTCCTCATGAATTAATCAAACTTTTTGTACCACTGTCTTGGCGCTTGCTTAAGCCCGTATAAACTTTTCTTGAGTTTACAAACCATGTGCTCCTTCCCTTTCACTTCAAATCCTTCTGGCTGGTGCATGTAGATCTCTTCCTTCAAATCTCCATGAAGGAATGCAGTTTTCACATCTAACTGCTCAAGCTCAAGATCCATGATAGCCGTTAATCTGAGAACTGTTCAGATTGATGTCATCTTTACAATCGGAGAAAAGATTTTATCGAAATCAATGCCTTCCTTCTGTGCAAAGCCTTTAACCACCAAGCGTGCTTTATACTTTACAAGCTTTTCATCATCCCTTTTTACTTTGAAGACCCATTTGTTCCTCAAATCCTTCCGTCCTCTTGGAAGTGTAGTCAACTCATAAGTTTCATTCTTGTTTAAAGAATCCATCTCCTCTTGCATTGCTTTCAACCAGCAATTGCTTTCTTTATGAGTCTTGACTTCCTCAAAGGTCTCGGGCTCCCCCTCATCAGCAATTAAGATATACTCGGATGAAAGATATCTTTCTGATGGTCTCCGTTCTCTCATAGAAAGTCGTGGTTGAGTTTCTTCAGCTTCAGGCTGAGGCAGTAGCTCCCCCTACTCAGCAGCCTCATCATCTGCCATATCCTCTCCATCATCTTCTAATGTATCTGGATTTCTAGCTTGCCTTGGTTGTTGAGTGCTCCCAAAATTCTCATAATTTTGAGACTCATGGAAAACCACATCTCTGCTCCTGAATATCTTCTTCGATTCAGGATTCCACAACCGATACCCAAACTCTGGATCCCCGTAGCCAACGAGAATACACGAAGTTGTTTTATCTTCAAGCTTTGTTCTATGCTCCTTTGAGATGTGTGCAAAAGCCTTGCATCCAAACACCCGCAAGTAGGAATAGGAAACATCTTTTCCTAACCAGATCTTCTCTGGAATCTCAAAATTCAGAGGGGCCAATGGAGATCGATTGATCAAGTAGCAAGCTGTTCGGCAATTTAGACATTTTCAACATGCATCTGACTCGTTCATTAATGGTGCAGTTCATTCTTTCCGCAATGCCATTCTGTTGTGGGGTGCCAGGAACTGTTCTTTCATGCCGGATACCATGCTTTGTAAGGTACTTTTGAAACTCTTTTGAAGTGTACTCCCCCCCGTTGTCACTACGAAGGCACTTCAGTTGTTTCCCTGTTGATATTTCAACCATGGCATGAAACTTCTGGAAGTACTCAAACACTTGATCTTTGGATTTTAGTATCTCAACCCACACCTTTCGAGATGCTTCATCAATGAAGGTAACAAAGTACCTATTTCCGCCTAAGGACTCCACCTCAAACGGACCACATACATCGGAATAAACTCTTTCTAACAGCCCCGACTTTTTCTTCAGTGGACTGCTAAAAGATACTCTATGTTGTTTCCCGAATAAACAATATTCGCAAGGCTACAATGCAGTTCCTTTAGCAAATGGAATGAGGGATTTCTTTGCTAGAATCTGCAGCCCTTTCTCGCTCATGTGGCCGAGCCTCTTGTGCCACAATTTTGCCGAGTCTTCATCTTCAACTGTATTTAAAGCATTTGAACACATCTTCACTTGTGTCTTGTACAAAGAACCACAAGTGGATCCTCTTGCAACCACCAATGGACCCGTAGTAAGCTTCCACCTTCCACCACCGAAGATATTTACGTACCCCTGCTTATCTAGCGCCATGCCGGAAATCAAGTTGAGCCGTAAGTCCGGAACATGCCTGACATCTTTCAAAGTCATTGAACAACCTGTGTTTGTCTCAATACAGATGTCACCAATGCCTGCGATCTTTGATTGATCTGAGTTACCCATTCTTACAGTACCAAAGTCCCCTGACTTGTACGTCGTAAAGAATTCCTGAGTGGGTGTTGCATGATACTTTGCTCCAGTATCTATCACCCATTCGACCTTCTGATCATCAACATGTAAGCATTCTTCTTCCCAAAAAGAAAGGATCACAACATCTTCTGTCATAGCAGCTGTTGTACTTTTCTCGGCATGTTTCCCTTGCTGACCATTGTTCTGTTGCTTGAGCCAGGCCCTATAATCCTTTTTGTAATGACCTTTCTTCTTACAATAGTAGCATTCAACATTGGCATTTGATTTGCCACCGGAATTACCAAAATTCCTACTTTTACTACGTCCTCGGTTTGTCTCCCTATAGTTGCTTCTGCCCCTGTTCTCAGTAACAAGAGCCTGGGAATCGTGGTTGACTCCTTATACCTTTCTTCTCATGGATTCACTAAGGATACTCTGCTTAATTGATCGCAACGTTAGTTGCTCAGTTGGTACAACATTAGTTACTGTCACCACTAGCGTATCCCAGCTGGATGGTAAAGTGTTGAGAAGAAATATTTCTTGGAATTTCTACTCAAACTCCATCTTCATATTTGATAGTTGATTTAACAACCCTTGGAATTCGCTCATATGCTCTGACATGTTGTTCCCATCCTGGTACCTCATGTTCACCAGCTGACGAACTAGAAAAGTTACATTTTATGAACTTTTCTCTTGGAACGTAGACTCTAATGTCGTCCAAAGCGTATAAGCGTCTTCTTCTTCAGAGACATGATGATACTCCGAATTATCAATCCATCGACGAATGAGACTGATAGTTTTCATGTTCATCTTCTTCCAGTCAGCATCAGACTTTGCTGCAGGTTTAACTCCTTTTAGCTCCACCGGGTCAAACAAGTCCTTACTATAAAGCAAATCCTTTATTCTGCTTTTCCACATCGGATAATTTGAAGCTGTTAGGCTTACTATTACACTGGAAGAATCATCCATTTTAATTTACCAAAGACTATGGGAATCTCAATTAGAACCACACAAGTTGGCCAGGAAAGTGGATGTGTTTGGGGAGCCTTCCGTATTAGTACGGCGCGTTATTAAGTAACCACTGCGTACAAAGCACTTTCCTAGACACCAACAACGTGGGCCCCAACTTTGATACCACTTGTTAGGAATTCCCATTTTCTGTTTTTGCGTAAATTAAATACGGAGATTATAACAGTCAATAATAAAGACAGATGAACACCAAGATTTATACGTGGAAAACTCCCTTAAAGTAAAGAGGTAAAAACCACGGGACCAGCTCCGAATGTTTCCACTATAATGATAACAATGGTTACAATATTCTCTCTCAAGTTTACGAAGTAACACTTGAGGCACAACTGAATAGAAATACAACGATTCCCTACTCCTTCGATACTTGACCGGATAACCTGGACGAACTCCCTTTGTAGCAACTACAACAGCTGGACGAACTCCTAATGTTGCAGCGGGACAGATTCCGATGGCTGCAGCCTGACACTCACACAAACTCCCTCGAAACGAAAGAATAGAGTAGCACGAGGGCCCCCTATCCTGACCTGCTTGAAACTACCACAAGGTAAGTTTTCTACTAGACGGACTATCTAACAGCTATATATACTGAGAAGTATGAGAGGAAGAAGAGATTTTGGTGTGTTTTAGTAATGAGGGGGGAGGGGGTATTTATAGATGAAGGGTTGTAGTAGGTGGGGGTGGGGGGGGTTGGTGGAAGTTTGAAATTAAAGAATAGGCCGGTGCCTAACAATAGATACAAAACTCACTAGAAAAAACAGAAAGCCTCACCTATTGCAATGCATTCTCAAAGTCCGAGATACAAAAACAAAATTAACAATAATTTATGAAGATGAATTGAAATGTAATTTATACTAGTAAATCCGTAGACGTATCTATCAATGAGCTACGCCAAAACTTTACTTGAATGTTACTCCCGTCTTCAAATGCTCCCTCCTTTCAAAACAGTAGTCTCGTTTGACTTTTGCACAAGTATTTTAGAGTACATTCACCATTTTATTTTATTTTTTTGAAAAATTATGTAACTACGAGGTTAATACACCTCAAAATACGTGTGAAAAAATTAAATTATGTTTGCCTTCTGTTCGTTTACTTGTGATGTGTTTGTGTCCTCGTCTGAGAGCAGGGAGCTTAAGTAATGCATCCTTCTGCAAGAGGTTTCTTATAATCCAGGCTTTTGCATCTAACTCTCCAGAAACAGATGTAATTAGTGTAATACATTTATACCAATTTCCAGGAGGACGTAACTAGAACTAAAAAGTGCACCTGATAAGGCAGGGGAATGTAAAGTTGCTTAGTAAGTCGCCTCCTAGCTGCTTCATCTAGCTCTTGGGGTCTATTTTGTTGCTCTTGTCTAGTGTAGAATAACTTGACGACATAACTGATATATTAAATTAATTGTATGAAGATAAACTGGAAAAAACAAAGCATAAAAAGAAGAAACAATATTAAGACCTCCAACAAGTTTTGAGCTGAAAGTTGAAGCTAAAACATCATGTATTTTCACATACCACAAATTCAAAATTCAGATTGCCTTCTAGAAACATTTCCTAATTTTCTTAAGTGATTCTGTTTCGTTATAGTTCTCAGAAAGTTCAACTGTTTTTTGAATTCAAACCATATGATTAAGATGTATCTCAAAGAAGACCAAAGCCAAATAAGTGCAAGCAAGTTCTGAAATATTGTTGAATGCAAAAGTAGGATAGAAGTCCAAGAGATCACCTGTAGCATGTAGGTAGTACTTGATCACTCCCACTGTCAAAGCCTTCCATTTTGATGAGGAATTGTGTCTTCAGACGCCTACTCGATACGGGTTCACCTTCTGACTTGCACTACAGTCATAATAAGTCCATTAGTAAAATTAACAATGACTTTAAAGGATAGAAAATAAGGCTGATTATCTAGGCCAAAGTGATATAATCGGCATGTTAATAGCATAATATGATGTTATTTGTGCTTTGAACATTAACAGCATGCCACATGCTACAACTTCAGGTTTTTGAATCTTTGTTCCATCCTAATTTAAAACTTACCTGCGAGAGTAGTGAATCTATTTTATAACTGCTCCAAGCAGTTTCAGGATTCCCACTAATTCAAACATGACGAAGATCTTGGTCTAATCCAAACTGCATAGCTACTCTATGAGGCAGATACTGTTCTGTATGGCCTATACCAAATAACTCGGCAGCTGTCAAGCATCGAGCAAATGACTCTACTGCATCGGAATCAACCACTGCCCACTGTTCATCATCTTTGTACAAGTTACTCAACACACTATTGCCTGAAACTATTACATAAGGATGCCAAAAAAATGACAGTCCAACAGAGTCCAAGGCTGACCTCACATCATTAACCTTCAAGTTAGTCACTCCATTCCACCGCAATGACCTGGGCTCTCCCCTTCCTATGTCATTTGGAACCGGTCTTAATTCCGTAAACCTCTCCCAAACCCACATCTGTACTAAATCGTAGTGACACGATATAAACCTCAAACCAACTACAGACTCTAGCTTGATGAACTCAGCAACTGAATTCTGTAGCAACGTCATGTCCCTATAAATGCAAGCAAGAACAACGGGAGCAAACGCAATTCTCATACCACGCGATAGATGAATAGCAACATGAAAATCCTTTATACCAATATAATTCTGAGGCCGAACAAGAACAAACCTAGACCACCACAATGCAAGAAACGCTTCATGCTCTAAAGCATTACCACTACACATAAAATACTCCATCCAACTAGAAGCACTAACATTTCCACGATGCTGTAATCTAATATTCTTATTATCAATTTTTAAACACTTAAAAATACCAATAAATTCATGATGTAAAGGAGTCGAAAAAGAGGCACCTAGAACAGAAAAACATCCCAAATGTAAAACTTCTTCTAGAGTAATAGTTACTTCACCCCATGGAAACATAAAAGTGTTTGTTTCAGCCTATGAAGCATGGGTGCAGGTGCGGGGGTGCGGGCGCACGGTACGGGGATACGGAAGTTCGGCATTTTCAAAAATATAGGGATTCGGGTGCAGCGGGGTACAACAAATATTAAAATATAAAAAATTAAAATTCAATATTAGGATTTTGCAGCAATTTAGTTTACAGCCTAGACTTAATATCTTACAGATGGTGTTGTAACATTTTTTATTACTTAAAAAGTGTTGGTACTATAATTGAATGGGACTTGGGAAAAAATTAGTGTTACACGGTAAAGTACTAGAACATTAGTGGAGTATCTTACATAGCGATGTGACTCAATTTAAACCCTTTTTGTGTCGTTTGTAATGTAGAATAAGTAAGGGTATCGTTTAACGCCAAGGACTAAGGGTTCACTTTTACTTATATTTTGTCAAATTCAAAATGAGTTCGTTTTGTAACTACCGTATTAATTAAACTAAGTACGAAGCAAGCAAAATTTTCTTGTAAACAATTAAAGAAGCACGTTGGAAAGCATGTTAATCCACCACTAAACTCATGACATAATTCTAAAATTCTTGTAATATGCTTTGAAAGATACTTATAGAGAACTTGCCATGGACCACATAGAAACAAGCTCTGCTATTCATATAACCCCATGGACCACATAGAAAGGCTAAAACGAATTACACACTGATACAATTAATCCCATGAACCATATAGAAAGATTAATTGACTTTACAGATAATTCAATAAAATAACCTAATTGGATGTCCACATACCAAGGTCAATTCAAGATTATCTATAAGCATTGAAGCATGTATAAGCATAATCAAGCACATATCTCCGAAAATCAAAACATAATTGTCATAAAATTTAGGGTTTCAAAATAGCCCTCTAACAATAAGGTTTAGCCTACCATTGTCATGGTAAAATACATAAAAGTCATAAAGAGATAGAATACAATACAAAGCAGAGATGTAGAAAAGAAATCCCTATGGAAATTCCCAAGCATACACTCTTCTCCTTGGAATCTTCTTCTCTTCTCCTTGGTGGCTCCTCAATGAAAAATACGTAAGTCTATCTCTCTCACAATAATAACCTAATACCCAAAAGTATTTTATTTTTAATCTCTATTAGAATAATACATGGCTTTCCAAAACTGAATTGGTTTCTAAAGTCAAAATTCGTAGTTGACTTTTCCCATCTGATATTGGGATGCTCCAAGTGGAAATTGATATCTGGGCCTGTCTAGAATGAAAGAAAATTTTGATATCTTCGCGTGGGCTGTTAAATCGCTGAAATCTGATGTCTAGAAGTCAAGATACGGCCCAAACAATGTGTAATGCGCGTGCGTCCCAATTAATCCGAATTTAATTGTAATTTAGCTTCAATACTTTTCAATTTAGAATTCCATGCTTCCTACAATAAAATATTACAAACTAATTAATAAAGATCCAATTAAATGCAAAATATAATTAAGATGGGAATAAAAATCATCTAAAATACATATAAAAATATACTCTATCAAATATCCCCACACTTAACATATTGCACGTCCTCGGGCAAATAAAAGAAATAAAACTAACTCTAACTAACTAACATCACTTTCGTAGATGACACGATTGCATTGAGCGTATGCAACAAGTTGTTAAACCCCTAGGCAGCCCTAGTAGGACGAGTGTTGTCTCGTGAGGGTTTGTAGAAGATATACCCACAAAATCAAATATTTTCAATCACCAAGTCTTTAATCACGCAACAATTCATAGTACTCCACATATGCAAACCTCAATCACACAACAATCTGAGAAGATCTGAAAGTACACCACTTGCACAAAACAATCCAAGTATGCACACGTTGTCTAGAAAGACAAAAATATCATGAAATAAACATCAAAATCGCCTTCAATAAGTAAGCATGCTATGGATAGAAAATCTCACATTACTCTCAATTCACACAAGTGTATAGGTGTAAGTGTTTCACTCAAGTTCAATCAAAATAGACATGTGCTTCCATATGCTTGGTTATCCACCAAATCTCCACTACTTCGTATATGTGCATGCACAAATCAAAAGGTCTTCATTAAAGGTTGTAATGAGGCTTAGGTACGGGGTGGGATATCAAAGAAAAAGGCTCACAAGTGGCTAAACTTGATAAACTAATAGAGCATAGTGTTCACTTTTATTTGTAGCACTCAACATGAATAATAGATCATGTAAAAGTGATTAAACTTTCACAAGCATTAAACCCATAAGCACATCATTATGTACTTCCCCACTTTCACATTGCAAAAACCAATGAACACAAAATCTACTTGATCTTCTTTGCATTTTTTTCTTGTTTTTTTTTTTTTGAAGAACGAAGATCAAGTAACCACACTATGCAATTCCCACCCATATATCAAACCTTAACAAAGAAATCCCCACACTTGAACATTCACCCACCCTTCAGTTGAATCACAATGCTCTACTAGTAAATCAAGATAAGAAAAAACAAGTAGGCTCAAGATTATAGAGTGGTGAAAATTGAAAGAAACGGATATAAGCTCAAGGGGGCTTACTAAGGATATAACTCATAAGGAAAGTGTTTAGGTCAATGAGGGTAATCCTAGTGCCTTTATCATTTTCATGCACACACACAACATGTAATCTCAACAAGGTATCAAAACAAGTTCTAGAGCAATGCTAATTGACGAACAACACACAACAAAAAAATTCGATTGATATAAAATGTATCAATCATTAATTAGGCTCAAAATCTCACAAGGTGAAATCATGCTCGACTCACTAAATTTGACTAAAAAGCATCTCAAGTTTTAAAATTTTCGAAAGCACACACAAGGAATTATCAAGCAACAAATGATTTTTATTCTATGATACAAGCTCAGAATTAATCATGCAAAATTAGTCTACAAAATGTGTACTTATCCTCGCTAACATGCTTTGAGACAAGGTAATTATATACAAATTTTTTTTAAAATTTTCTATTTTTTTGGATTTAAAATTATATATATATATTTTTTGAATTTTTTTAATAATATTGAGAACACCTCCCCACACTTGAATGGTTCATTGTCCTCAATGAATAATACAACCTAATTTACATATATAAAGAACTAAAATAATCCTAATAAATAAAATACAAAAATAAAACAAAGAAAAATATTATACAAATAAAAGTTAGAAATACTCCCCCATTATGCTCGCATGAAGTGCCGCTCGAAAAAGAATCGAAAGAAATTGTTGTATCGAATTAAATAGACATCTGGCCAGACTTCCATATATATATAACGATGTCCATTTAATGTCACATATAGTGAGCTAGCACAGTTGGTTGATTGTGCCAAATAGAATCCTTGTAGCTGGAGGTCAGGGGTTCAAACCCTCTCGCGGGCAGACTCTTTTTTTTTAAAACAGTAGCAACATGGTTGATGTGTACATGAGACTCAACAAACGAGATGGGCTGAGAGATGATCTTGAACAGCAGCCAGATGGGCTTGCAAGAATGGGCCGGACAACAGCCAGATGGGCTTGCAAGAATGGGCCGTGTATAGCAGCAGCAGATGGGAGACTACAATTGGGCTGCAACAGCAACAGAGCAGAAGAATTGATGGACTCGTCAAGAAACCACGCACGCTAGAAGTCACGCGCGCAGGAGGGAAATGCGCTAGAGAAATGAAGCGCTCAACATGTTTGCCACCAGAAAATGCCGCACGCACTCCACATAATCAGCATGCCCAATAAAAAATTACTGACTCAATGAATCATTTTCACATCCATTATGTTGACCATGTGCTTTTATGAGAACCATGCACAACTTGCTGCTCCACGAGTTGTTGTTTTTTTTTTTTTTTAATTTCTGAAACACTTCACAAAATTCATGAAGGCATCTTATGGGAGTAAAAAAAAAATGAAATAAAAATTATCTATTTATAATAATAATAATAATAATAATAATAATAATAATAATAATAATAATAATAATAATAATAATAATACAAAACTTACAATAAGCTTGGGTTGCCTCCCAAGAAGCGCTTTTCTTTAATGTCTTTGGCTAGACCTTGCACCTTAGATTTCACGCATCAGAGATAATCACATCGTTAAGAGCCTCGCTCTCCTTGATATGATTCGAAGGATCCTCCAAATATGGTTTGAGACGATGTACATTCACCTTAAATGTATTTCCATCATCTTTTTTAATTACCACAGCTCCATGTGAAAAAACCTCAATAATTTCAAACGGACCAATCCACCTCGATCGCAATTTTCCGAGAAAAAGCCGCAATCTAGAGTGATATAAAAGAACTTTTTGACCAACCTCGAAATGCTTTCGTTGGATCATCTTGTCATGAAACACCTTAGTTTTGTCCTTGTAAATTCGAGCACTCTCATAAGCTTCATTACGTAGCTCCTCCAATTCAGACAACTGTAACTTGCGATGCAAACCAGCCTCATCCAAGCTCATGTTGAATTTCTTTATAACCCAGTACGCCTTATGCTCGAGTTCCACAGGCAAATGACAAGGCTTCCCATAAATAATGAAATAAGGTGACATACCAATGGGTGTCTTGTATGCCGTCCTATAGGCCCAAAGTGCATCATCTAATTGTTGACTCCAATCTTTTCGTGTAGCTCCCACAGTTTTCTCCAAAACTTGCTTTATTTCTCTCTTAGACACCTCTGCTTGTCCATTAGTTTGCGGATGATAAGGTGTAGAAACCTTATGTGTGATGTTGTACTTGCGAAACAGTGCCTCAATCGTTTTGTTGCAAAAATGTGATCCTCAATCACTGATAACAACTCTCGGCATTCCAAACCTAGAAAAAATGTGTGTCCTCAAGAATTCTGAAACCACTTTAGAATCATTAGTACGGGTAGCTTTTGCTTCTACCCACTTCGACACATAATCAACAGCCAAGAGTATGTATTCAAAACCATTAGAATGCGGGAAGGGTCCCATAAAATCAATACCCCAAACATCAAATATTGCAACATTAAACATAGGATTCATGGGCATCTCAGTCCTAGCGCTAATGTTCCCTACTCGTTGACACCTATCACAAATCCTACAAAATTCTTTAGCATCTTTAAAAATTGTAGGCCAGTAAAAACCACACTCTAAGACCTTATGTGCTGTTCTTTTCGCTCTAAAATGTCCCCCACATGCATAGCTATGACAAAATTTTAACACAGACTCAAATTCATTATCAGGCAAACATCTTCTTATCACTAAATCTGGACAATGCTTCCACAGATAAGGATCATCCCACACATAAAATTTAGCATCATGTTTGATTTTATCTTTTTGAGCATGAGACAATGTGTTGGGCAACATTCTAGTATGTAAATAGTTCACCATATCTGCATACCATGGAGTAAAATTAGTTAGAGTACTTACCTCAATTCGGAGAAGTTGTTCATCCGGAAACGTCTCGGTTATGGGCACATCTTCCTCCTCCCTCACCAAGCGACTTAGATGATCAGCTACAACATTCTCAGATCCTTTCTTGTCTTTAATTTCAATGTCAAATTCTTGTAACAGAAGGATCCAACGGATGAGTCTGGGCTTTGCCTCCTTTTTAGCCAACAAGTACTTTAATGCCGCATGATCACTGTATACAATCACCTTTGTACCAAGAAAATAAGATCGAAATTTCTCCAAAGTAAAAACAACAGCCAGGAGCTCCTTCTCAGTGGTTGCATAATTGAGTTGTGCATCATTTAAGGTCCTCGAAGCATAATAGATAGCATGCATCTCCTTGTCCTTTCTTTGTCCTAGTACTGCTCCAACAACATAATCTGAAGCATCACACATTATTTCAAACGGTAAGTCCCAATCAGGGGCTTGTATGATAGGTGATGAAGTAAGCTTCAATTTCAGCTCCTCAAATGCCTTCTTGCAATCATCATTAAACTCGAACGGTATATCTTTCTGAAGAAGACTAGTTAGAGGCATTGCATTTTAGAGAAATCTTGGATGAATATTCTATAAAAACCAGCATGTCCAAGAAAAGATCTAATCTCCTTTACACTTGATGGAGTGGGCAAGTACCGTATCAAGTCAATTTTAGCCTTATCCACCTCAATACCTTTTGAAGAAATCACATGTCCAAGAACAATTCCTTGGGTCACCATGAAGTGGCATTTTTCCCAATTTAGTACTAAATTGGTTTCTTCACATCTTTGCAAAATCAATCCCAAGTTCTTCAAGCAACCATCAAAATTATCACCAAAGACACTAAAATCATCCATAAAAACTTCAATGACTTTTCCCACGTAATCAGAGAATATGCTCATCATGCATCTTTGAAAAGTTCCTGGTGCATTACACTGACCAAAAGACAAGCGCCTAAAGGCAAAAGTACCAAAAGGACATGTGAATGTTGTCTTCTCTTGATCTTCGGGAGCTATAGCAATCTGATTGTATCCCGAATATCCATCTGAGAAATAGTAATACTCACGACTAGCCAACCTCTCCAACATTTGATCAATAAATGGCAAGGGAAAATGATCCTTCCTTGTAGCATTGTTGAGAGGCCTGTAATCAATGCAAACACGATGACCAGTCACTGTTCTTTGAGGAACCAACTCGTTCTCCTCATTCGCTACAACTGTAACTCCAGATTTCTTAGGAACAACGTGCACTGCAGAAACCCACTTTGAGTCAGAAATAGGATAAATGATTCCATTATCCAATAGCTTGATGACTTCTTTCTTCACAACTTCCATCATAGGATGGTTGAGTCGACGTTGAGGTACTCTCACAGGATTAGCATCTTCTTCCAAGTGGATTCTATGGACACAAAGTGTAGGGCTGATTCCCTTAATGTCTACCAAGCTCCAACCAATAGCTTTGATGTGTTTGCCAACTACCTTCACCACTTTTTCTTCTTGTTCCGATGGGAGCTTTGTTGAAATTATGATTGGCAATGTCTCTTCCTTCCCTAGAAACACATATTTAAGATGAGCAGGTAATGGTTTGAGTTCCAGTTGTGGTGCTTGAACAATAGAAGGCAACTGTTTTTTCGTAGAACTGGGGAGTACTAAGTTTTGACCTCCTTCGACATAGTCTGCTCCATGTAATGCTTTACATTGCTCCATAATGCCATCGGTGTACATATCTGAATTCTGTACAAGGACTTCAAAATTCCCTTCCTTGTCAACACCGATGCCTTGAGAAATTAATGTCTCCAGTTCATCATCCTTCATCAACTCAAAGTACTTTTGTGCAACATTTCCTGTTGTGCTCAATGTATAGCATGTCTCGGTATCCATGGGATATCTCATCATCTCAAACATGTTGAACTTTATTGTTTCATTGTCAAAGTCCATGCTAAGCTCTCCCCTTGCCACGTCAATTCTCGTTTGAGCGGTACACATAAATGGTCTTCCCAAAATTAATTGTGCATTAGGTGCTTCTCCCATGTCCATGATATAGAAATCTGCTGGGTATTGGAACCTGCCAACTTGCACAAGAACATCCTCCAAAACACCCTTCGGATAAATGTGAGATCTGTCAGCTAATAAAATTGTAACACCATCTGTTTTAAGTTCAGTTTTAGTACACAATTTCTCATAAAGACTAGATGGCATAACATTAATTGACGCACCCAAATCAAGTAAAGCATTCTCAAATTTAGAGTTACCAATGGTGCAAGGAATTGTAAAACTCCCTGGATCTTTGCACTTAGCTGGCAACTTCCCTTGCAAAACTGCAGAAACATTCTCTTTCATCTCAACAACCTCCCTTCCTTTCAGCCTTCTTCGTTTAGTACACAAGTCCTTCAATACCTTGGCATATGCAGGTAGATTCTGAATGCACTCCAGTAGAGGCAAATTTATATGAACTTTGCGAAAGGTCTCCAAAATATTTTTCTCTAGTGCACTCTTCTTTGTTTGAACCAACCTAGCTGGAAAAGGAACATAATCGAAGCGACTATTAGTAATAACTGAATTTGAAGGGTTAGGAGACTTACTTTCAGGAAACGGTGAAACATGCTCCTCCAAATTTTTGTGCACACTCTCATCTTCCTTCTCTTTCTCATGAATGATCTCAGTATCTTGTGAATCTTCACTTTCTTCAACCTTTTTGTTGTGTGAAGTTTTCTCAGTTGCTGGGTCCCTCTCTATCCCATGCTTATCAACTTCATTCTCTAATACCTTCCGAGTTGGGATGACGTTCCTACCACTCTTAGTGGTAATAATGTTCGTCTGTTCAAATTTCAAGTTTGGCTGTGTAGTTCCAGGCAATCGTCCAGGTTCATGCTCTTGATTCATTTTCTTGATTACATCCCCAAGTTGCTTCTGCATCTCTTTAATGTCTTGAGAATTTATGGTGCATTGCTTTTGCATCTCCATTTGCCCATCAACCAGCTTGGACAATAATTTCTCAATGTTGTTATCACTACTCATGTTCTGAGAGCCTTGTCCCCGTTGTTGAAAACCAGGGGGTGTAGAAGTATTTTGGAACTGAAACCCATTCAAAGCATTGCTAGTGTTGCCATACCTCAGATTGGGGTGATCCCGCCATCTTGGATTATAGGTGTTCAAGAACTGATTTCCACCTTGATTGGAAAAACCAACAGCATTAACGTCTTGATAAGAAGGGTCCATCAATGTAGGACATGCATCAGTGAAATGTCCCGGAGCTGAGCAAATACCACAAAGTTGAGCCTTTGGTGTTTTACCAATCAAAATTAATGCATTCAGCTTCTCAATGCTCTGCTCAATATTTGAAAGCCTTTGGTTAGATCCAGCTCCCTGTTTTACCACTCCCTTAGCAATAAGTTTCTCAGCAGCATCATGAGATAAGTCCACATAAGCACCTTGTGCAGCAGAATCCAAGAGTATTTTTTCACCTTCAAGAAGACCTTGGTAGAAAAAGTGTAATAGACTCCCCTTAGAAAAACCATGTTGAGGACATCTCTTCTCTAACTTTTGGAACCTTGCATACTACTCAGCATAAGTTTCAGTTGCATTCTGACGAATTCCAGCTATTTGGCTTCTCATGTTCATGACTCTAGTTGCTGGATAGAAGTTTTGCAAGAATTCCTGGGCTAGCTTCTCCCAAGAAGTAATATAACCCACAGGCAATTCCTCTAGCCAATCCAAAGCTGCTCCATCAAGAGAAAATGGAAAAGCTTTCATCTTCAGAATTTGAGGATCTGCCAAATCTGGTCCCATGCTTTCCACAATAGTCACGAACCTAGAGAGATGTTGATTAGGTTCCTCAGTTGGAAGATCATGAAAGACAGGCAGTCTCATGAGTAAATTTTGCTTGATCTCAAAGCTGCTGCTCTTCCCAACTACGGGATCAGGATAGACCATACATGAATGGCCAATATTAGCAATCGAGACAACAACATCATCACGAAGTGTTAGTACAATTGCCATGTTAGCTATAACAATTTTCCCTTCACTTTCTTTCTTTGCTTGATCAGTTAAATTCTCACTCTTCTTGTGAAAGAGTTTCTCAGGATTATCTTCAAACGGTTCAAAAGGTTTTTCAGATGTGCGGGTGTTGACCATGTACCTGAAAACACGAACCGATTAAACCACACTAACACAAATAAAAGCAAAGCAAATTCAATCCCCGGCGGCAGCGGCGCCAAAAATTGATGTGACTCAATTTAACCCTTTTTGTGTCTTTTGTAATGTAGAATAAGTAAGGGTATCGTTCAACGCCAAGGACTAAGGGTTCACTTTTAATTATATTTTGTCAAATTCAAAATGAGTTTGTTTTGTAACTACCGTATTAATTAAACTAAGTACGAAGCAAGCAAAATTTTCTTGTAAACAATTAAAGAAGCACGTTGGAAAGCATGTTAATCCACCACTAAACTCATGACATAATTCTAAATTCTTGTAATATGCTTTGAAAGATACTTATAGAGAACTTGCCATGGACCACATAGAAACAAGCTCTGCTATTCGTATAACCCCATGGACCACATAGAAAGGCTAAAACGAATTACGCACTGATACAATTAATCCCATGGACCACATAGAAAGATTAATTGACTTTACAGATAATTCAATAAAATAACCTAATTAGATGTCCACATACCAAGGTCAATTCAAGATTATCTATAAGCATTGAAGCATGTATAAGCACAATCAAGCACATATTTCCGAAAATCAAAACATAATTGTCATAAAATTTAGGGTTTCAAAACAGCCCTCCAACAATAAGGTTTAGCCTACCATTGTCATGGTAAAATACATAAAAGTCATAAAGAGATAGAATACAATACAAAACAGAGATGTAGAAAAGAAATCCCTATGGAAATTCCCAAGCATACACTCTTCTCCTTGGAATCTTCTTCTCTTCTCCTTGGTGGCTCCTCAATGAAAAATACGTAAGTCTATCTCTCTCACAATAATAACCTAATACCCAAAAGTATTTTATTTTTAATCTTTATTAGAATAATACATGGCTTTCCAAAACTGAATTTGTTTCTAAAGTCAAAATTCGTAGTTGACTTTTCCCATCTGATATTGGGATGCTTCAAGTGGAAATTGATATCTGGGCCTATCAAGAATGAAAGAAAATTTCGATATCTTCGCGTGGGCTGTTAAATCGCGGAAATCTGATGTCTAGAAGTCAATATACGGCCCAAACAATGTGTAATGCGCGTGCGTCCCAATTTATCCGAATTTAATTGTAATTTAGTTTCAATCCTTTTCAATTTAGAATTCCATGCTTCCTACAATAAAATATTACAAACTAATTAATAAAGATCCAATTAAATGCAAAATATAATTAAGATGAGAATAAAAATCATCTAAAATACGTATAAAAATATACTCTATCACATAGTGGTCCTCATTGTTGCATAATTGTTGTTTCCCGAACCAGCTCTGATATATAATGTAAACTCATGTTACGTTATAGGATTGCCTTCTTTGTCCCACAGGCTTTTCAGCTAATATGACTGTAATGACAGCAATTGGAAGTCTTGGCTCTCTGTTAGCTTTAGGTGGAAAATGTTCAACTGATGAAAAGATTGCCATATTTTCTGATGCTTTAAATCACGCATCCATTATTGAGTAATTTTTCAATGCATAACATATAAAGGTCATAGAGCCTTTCATCTCAAATAATTTTTCAAACAATTGTAACTTCCACAAGTTTCCTTCAATCTTATACAAGAATCACAGTTATACATGATATGAGTAATACATTTACAAAAAATTGGACGTTCTCAACTTTGAAGTCACAGACAATCGCTTTCCCTTTTCTTGAAACACTGATAATACTGCCTACAGGAGCAGTCAAAACAATTAAATTCATGCAGCACTGGTTACTGTCAGTGATATACTTAAAATAAAATATTGGAACTTCTGCAGGGTTGGAACCTTCTACCGTCCTTCAAGGAAGCTTGGTACCGCCGGACCAAGAGGTCATTAGTGTCGTGACCATAGATACCTTCTACCTTTTGGTCTTTGTATCTGCCTCTCGGCTCTCGCTCCCTCTTTTTGTACAACTTTTCAAGAACGCGCTTTGCTTCACAATGCGGAAAGTTTATAAGATCGAAGTAGTGTGGAGCAATATCAATCAACCATTCGCCACGAACATCTGTTACCGTGCGGAGAAAATCCTTGGATGTGAAGACATGCTCGTTATAAATTACCCACTCTGGTTTGTGACTAAGGCAACTTGATGGGTGTAGATGAACCACTTGGTTATCTTTCACAGTTAAATAGTCTCCCGTCCGCTCCAGGTGGGCCACCTGCGTGAAATATCCTGATAACATGGCCTTTTTAATGTTGATGTAGTAGTCCCGGCTGTTGAAGTCTGTGCTGCAGAGTTTCAAATTGAACCTAGCCATGATGCAAGCTAGCTGCTGCCTCACATTATCTGCAGATTTGAGTGCCCTGTAGTTGACAAAATTCTCATTACACCATGATTGGTCGTCATTGTTTTGTTTGTAATCATGGTACACATTTAAAAGTGTGAGATGATCCCCATCTATGTGCGCAAACCGAGCTTTAGCTTCATCTGCAGCTTTCTGAGCCTGCCTAGGCCGGACAAAGCAATTGGGTTCTGAAAGCATAGCACATATAGACAAAATTTCATTCGAACAGTTGAATTCTGGGCTAACAACAAGCATCTTCCCCATCTGTGGGTCTAGGGGCAATTCACTCATGATTTCACCCAGCCTGGTCAAATTTCCTTCATCATCCAAAGCTCCCAAGTAATTCAAAAGCTCTAATGCACGCATTAGTGTTTCAGGGGCTGGAGGGTCCATAAAATCAAAATGGACCAGATCATCTATACCTATTTTTTTTAAAGTGAGAACCGTTATTGCAATGTTTGACCTCTGAATCTCAGGGCATGTCTCAGGCTCAAGATCATTATGGAAACTTTTCTCCGTGTATAGTCTGAAACACTTTCCTGGTTGCGTTCTGCCTGCACGCCCTGACCTCTGGTGGGCACTTGCCTTTGATATTGTTGAAACCTGCAAAGACTCAACACGCGTTCGTGGGTTAAAAACTTTTCTTTTTGCAAATCCAGGATCTATGACATAAACTATGCCATCTATAGTCAAAGACGTTTCAGCAATGTTTGTAGAGACAACAATCTTCCTTCCAGCCGGACCATCTGGCATCAAACGACAAGGAGCAGGATCAAATATTTTCTGCTGCATAGCTGGAGGAAGTGTGGAGTATAAAGGCACAACTAATGCAGGTCCAACAGAATCTCCAAAATTACCGATTTGCTTTTTTATTTTACGACACGCATCTTCGATTTCCTCCTCCCCGGTAAGAAAGACTAGTATATCACCAGGGGGTTGACATGTATGTATTTGAATAACAGTACGAATTGCTGCTTCTACGTAGTCGTCCTCGTACTTGTGCGTATAAAAGATCTCCACTGGGTGTAGTCTTCCTGGAACTTTCATCAGGGGTGCACCACAGAAGTAACTTTGAAACTTTTCTGCCTCGAGAGTAGCACTCATCACAACAAGCTTCATATCAGGCCTATTATTCAGTACCTACTTGAGAAGCCCAAACAGAACATCTGTTGGCAAAGTCCTTTCATGAGCTTCGTCAAGAATGATCACATTATATCTCTCCAGAAGTGGATCAGTCATGGCTTCTCTTAAAAGCATACCATCTGTCAAGTACTTTAAAACAGTCTGCGAACTAGTGCAGTCTTCGAAACGAATGCTATAACCAACTTGTTCTCCAATACTTACATCCATCTCTTCAGCAACTCTACGAGCAACCGACATTGCTGCAACCCTCCGAGGCTGGGTGCATGCAATCATACGGCTTTCTAATTCGACAGTTTCCAGAACAAACTGAGGAATCTGAGTAGTCTTCCCACTCCCAGTCTCCCCAACAAGAATCAGCGTCTGATTATCCTTGAAAGCCTTTAAAAACTCATATTTCTGGTGCCAAACAGGCAAACTTTTCCTCTTTTCCAAAATATCATAATATCTTTGCGAATAAGCCCTTCCATTCCACCGATTAATCACACTATTCGAAACGTCAGCGTTAATCTTGTTAAGCTTGGTGATTGCCCTATCATCAAACACATCGAACATGCTCACTTTTCTCTTTCGTTCGATTTCCATCCGCCCTACTTAGATGTATAATTGCCGCAGTATTATTCCTATCAATATTGTCTCCATTAAGATCACAAGGTAAGAGTATTTATAATCTAGTCTAGGACTAATAACCTTATTGTAATAGGAATATGAAACTAATTCAAAATTAACTAGGAAACTATAGTTCATATTTGATTTCAAATAGGAAACCCGTCAAAAAAGAAAAAGATCTTAAATGTTTAAAACAAAGAAAATCATCAATACTTATCTATACTATCTTATTATAACCTAAATATTAAGGTGGTGTTTGAGGAACTTTTTTCCAGAATAAATCAACTTATTTTAAGACAAAGTGAGAGATTCCTAACTTTTTCCTAAAAAAATTTAATTTTTTTTTTTGCAACTTATAGTATCTCAAACATACATTAAATACTTACTAACGTTCTACCCGTGTTACGCACCCGAATGGTAAAATTAATTAATTAATATAAACATATTATTTTAATCATAATTTAGAAAAAAAAGAAGATAATTTCATTAAAATTTAAGTATAAAATAATCTTCAATTTATAACAATTGTATTAATATCAATATTATCAAAAAACTATCATAACATTCACATCCCCGCTCAAACATACTAAGCCCCTCTTTATAATTTTTCTTAATTTTATTTTTCATTTGATTTCTCTCATTTTTGAGAATCTTTCAACCAAGTTCATAAGCCTTTTACCTCTATTTTAAGTTTTTTTCTTTGAAAAATTTGGTATATTTAAATGTGCAGTATAGTGGGTTTCTATAATTTTTATTATACATTCAAAATATTTGCATGGGTCCCGATCAATTTTTCGAATATATATTAAAAATTCATAAACACATATTTATACGACCGTTATAATTATTAGATTGTCTCTCAGCGATATGAGAAAGGATCATTACTGTGTAAAATCCATTAAACGAACGTAGACATGATAAAGAAAAACTTTCATCTAATCTAGTTTCATATGTATTTGTTCAATATCATTTTTACAAATTTTATGTTCTTTTATTAGTGAAGTGATTTACTATAGAAAAATAAACATTATCAATTAACCAAACAAATCCAATATATCTCATTCTTTGAATAAGATATGACTGTTGAGTTTATAGTTATAGTTTGAAATTATTTTATGTAATATTTTAGATATAAGACATATAATTTATTTATTTTTGTTCAAATATTTCATTAGAAATAATCAATACTAATTTAGTAATTAGAACTTCTATTTCTCAATCTCAAATTTTATTGATATATTTAAGAAGTGATTTTCTTTACTTTACACAGATATTTCATTTATGTTGTATACAAAGAATTTTTTTTAACATATATTAAATTTTACTTAGTATGTTAAATCGTATAATATGTTATAGTTGATTAATTAATTCAATCATTTAAATTTTTGATTATTGTATAAATAAAATTAATATTGTTTGCGTTTAGCAATTATTTTAATTTTGGCTACATTATTACTAGTTCTGGATACAAAAAAAAAAACCAGATCTAATTCGAAATCCGACAAATTTGGTTTTGGATATTGAGTTTTGGATTTGGATTAATTTTTTAAACCCAAAAAAATTTGGAATGGGTTTGGATTTTACAAAATTCGGATCAAAACCAACCTGTTGTCATCCCTATGCATAAAATAAGATATTTAAAATAAGTATCACGTATTTTTTTTCTATTTGATTAACATGTTAAAATAGAAAACTGTACATGAAACTAAAATCAAATGTGTAATATATAAACGCGTAATCACATTATTATATACACGTCCTTGTAATTTAATTATCGGGTTAAAAAACATACAATTCATTTTCGTTTAACAGTGAGTATATTTTTTCGACATATATTAAAGGAAAGTGCTTACGTAGATCTGGAAAATCTTTTATGTTGTGTACATTCATGCCATCTATCTTTGGGATCTTGCATGAAAATGACATGAAATTATTTAGTGGCTGACATCTGCACTTAGGTTGATGGTAAGCCCCTTTTTTATTTTTTTTCTTGATTTTACTTTGTTTTTCAATAATTATCCCTCTTTATTGAGAGTCTAGTACCACGTTAGTGGGTTTTATCTACTGATATACTGGATTTTGTACTTTCTCCTTGTGAATGATAACTCTGTTTCTTTTCCTTGATTTTACTTTATTTTTTCAAATAAATATATCTCTTTCTTGAGGGTATAGTATCCCATTAGTGGATTTTGTCTATCCATATATTGGGTTTTGTTCTTTCTCTTTGTGATAGTACGTTTCTTTTATTTTGGCATCCGGGATCTTAGATCTACATGATTTTGTTATATTGGTTTATTGATTTGGATAGTATAGAATCGCAATTATGCTCAGTTGTTCGAATACGTTCTCACAAATCACATATGTATTTCCCTCACGATTAGAATAAATTGTTGGATTATCTCAACCGAATGGCTATATATTTCAATGATATAAGCGAGGGATGTACCACAATTTAAGATCTGATCAACGATTTTAGTTTTGATTAAGGAAACCTTGTTACCTTGATATGATCTATTTGAATACGTGTTTATCCAATCTTGATTATTTTTGCAGATATAATATTTACCTATAAAAAATAGTGATTTAAAAGAATATTTGAATGATTATTTGTGTAGATGGCGTATGCCCTTTTTTGATAAATTAATTATCTATCAAAAAGTAGTGATTTACAAGAATTTTTGCGCTGAATTGACCAATTTGCTATGAAAATATCAACTAACAAATACTTTATTGACTCTATAATAAATTTCATTTTTTGATTTGATAATTTATACACCAAATATTGTCTAATATTATTTGAGAGTCTATTCAGTATCTTGAATAATTCAAATATATAATCAAGTCAATTTGTTTGCCATTAATTCTTGCATAACTAAAAACTACTAATAAGTAAATGTTAATGAAAATTGGTTTAAAATTCATTTTTATTATTTTAATTGGTTAAATTTAGTTTTTTTTAAAAATAATTGATTAATTTAAAAGTTTATATAATTTAAATTTTGATTGTGTATTTGGAATAGTGTATTAATATTTTTTAATTTTTAAAATATTTAATTTAATAAGAATAGATTTATTCAAATTTGTTTGCACCTTATGATAGTAGATCGAGTGTTTGAGATATTAAAATATTATATTTTATAATACAGATAAAATAGACCCATGCATAAAAATAATATATTTTTATTAATATCAATTAATATATACGCAATTTTGGAAAATGACTCTATACATAGAGAGGGGCGCAAAGAACAGATGTGCTAGTATATAATAATATAATTTTGATTAATTTTAAATTAAAAATTGTGATTAATTAGTTAATAAGTATTTATGAAAATTAATCAGTAATACATGACTATATATTATAGTATGATTGTAGTTGATATTTATGAAAATTAGCTCGTAATATGTAATAATATAATTGTAATTGACTTTAAATTAAAACATTGATAAGTTAGTAAATATTTTATCACTTTAAAAAAATGTAATTTATGCATATACTAAATAAAATAAATTTCGTATTTCAAAAAAATTGTTAAGTAATCACGATAAGTAAATTAGGATGAGAATGATATAATTAATTTAATTTAAGTGGTAAATTCTTATTCGCTCTTATATATATTTATGAAAATTAATTTGTAATATATAATAATGCAATTATGATTAATTGTAAATCAAAAGAGTGAAAAATTCATATTGCGAAAATTGCTTAATATTATATATTTGTATAATCCTGAATAATTTTAATTTAAAACATTAATTTATTATAAATATTTTTTGACATTAAAAAAATATTTAATATATGGATATGTTAAATCAAGTAATTACTATATTTAAATTAGAATTGTTAACTAATAATGTTTAGTATAGTAGGATAAAAATGGTAAATAAAGAAAACTTTTAATATAACATGATTGGTTTAAAATTTAGCAATGACCTCTGATTGATCCTAAAATAATTCATAATTTTTTAATTGGTTAACTGCATCTAACTATATACCTTGGTTGACTCAGGTATTATGATAAAGAATATTGGTACCTTGCTACTTTCTATGCTAATGTTTCCATGTTTGTTAAGTTATTACCATAATTAGCGTAATTTCGTAAATATATAGTTGTTATTTAATAAAAGTGAAAATAAATTATATGAGAAATTTATTATCGAATAGTTTTTTATTAGAAGTATATATAATATATAAGCATGTTAAATTAAATAGTTATTATATTTTAATTAGAATTGTTAACTAACTACAGTTAGTAAAGTGGGTATAGAAAGATAAATAATGAAATTTTTTAATATGATAGGATTGGTCTAAAATTTAGGAATGGTCTCTTTATTGAGAGTCTAGTACCCCGTTAGTGGATTTTGTCTACCCATTTTGGGTTCTATTCTTTCTCTTTGTGAGAATAGGTTCTTTTATTCTAAAATTTAGGAATCACCTCTGATTGGTCCTAAAATAATTCAAAATTTTCAGATTGGCTAACTGTATCTAACTGTATACCTGGAATAAAAGAATATTTGTTATATTAGTAATCATTGTAGCATTTATATTTTTATATTATAAAGTATGGGTAACAAATTAGTCTATATTCAAGCTAATTTATTAGTAGACAATTAGATAATGTCTAGAGGGCATGACATGTGACTTGATATTTAAAAATAATTTTGATGAAATCGGATTGCTAATCTTCAATTTTATAACTGGATTATGGGATTGAATTGTTATCTGGGTTCAAATAAAATAAAATCATCACACATGATGGAATCCCATAAAACTTAATGGGGAGGGGAGCGTGATTTTTTTTCCCGTTTATTAGGACATGATTTGCTATTTAAATATTGGTACCTTGCTACTTTCTATACTAATATTTCGGTGTTGGTTGAGTTATTATCATAATTAGCGTAATTCCGTAAATATATAGTTGTTTTTTTAATAAAAGTGAAAATAAATTATATGAGAAATTTATTATCGAATATTTTTTTGATTAAAAGTATATATAATATATAGCATGTTAAATTAAGTAATTATTATATTTTAATTAGAATTTTTAACTAACTACAATTATTTAAGTGAGTATAGAAAGATAAATAAGGAAAAATTCTAATATGATATGATTGGTCTAAAATTTAAGAATGGGATCTGATTGGTCCTAAAATAATTCCTCGTTTTTGATTGGTTAACCGTATGGTGTGGTATATTCAGATATTATAATAAAGAATATAAAAAAAATTATCAAAATATGAAATTTTTACCCGAAGATAAATCCATAAAGACTTATAAAAAGGTGAGTCAAACATACTCTAAAAGTTTTGATCGGTCGGACCGGTCGGTCGGTGTTGGGTTTTGGTCATTCGGCCAATAGTGGGCCTAAAAAATACACATGGCTATCTTTTTAATACAATATAATCTATTATAATACGAGTTTAAATCTATACTATTATGTAAAAAACCAAACATTAAAAGTTTTGGTACCTATTTTTTGGTACGTCATGAATTTATTTATTTACCCTTCATTATAAAGAAAAATATATATGATATCTATATTATTAAAACTCCTAAAATAAATAATAACATAATATAATTAATGGTAAGTAGTCGATTGCCTTTTTTCACATTTATTTTTTATTGAAGATATACCTTTTATAAACACCTAAAAAACATCAATCGTATCATATCTTCCAATCACTAATATTTTCATTTGAATTAAAACACGTTACCTTTTTAATTTAAAACTAATTTTAAAATCATTAATATATACCCGAAAGTATCACATCATATTTTTCAATTATTAATAAAATATATTAAAAATCTGTATACATTGTTTATAATAAGTAAACATTAGTATAATTCGTAAATACGAGTATATTAAATTCTATTAAATTAAAATTAATTAATTATATAATAGCCGAAACATTAAAAAATTTTATACATATTGTTTGGTATATGTTTTTTAGTATTTCGTGAATTTAATTATTTAACCTTTAATATAAAGAAAAATATATACGATATCTATACTATTAAAACACGTAAATAAATAATTACATAATATAATTAATGGTAATTAGTCGATTTCTTTTTTCACATTTGAAGATATTACCTTCTATGAACACCTAAAAACATCAATCATATCATATCTTCAAATCATTAATATTTCCTTTCGAATTAAAACACGTTACTTTTTTAATTTAAAACTAAATTTACAATCATTAATATATACCCAAAAATATCACATCATATTTTTCAATTATTAATAAAAATATATTAAAAATCTGTATACGTTGTTTATAATAAGAAAACATTAGTATTGGCCGTAAACATGAGTATATTAAATTATATTAAATTAAAATTAATTAGTTATATAATAGCCGAAACATTAAAAATTTTGGTACCTATTTTTTGGTATATGATCTTTAGTATTTCGTGAATTTACTTATTTAACCTTTATTATAAAAAAAATATATACAATATATATACTATTAAAACACCTAAAATAAATAATAACATAATATAATTAATGGTAATTAGTCGATTTCCTATTTCACATTTACTTTTAGTCGAAGATATTTACCTTCTATGAACACCTAAAAACATCAATCATATCATATCTTTCAATCATATCATATCTAGCAATAGTTAATATATACCCAAAAATCACATCATATATTCTAATTACTAACAAAATATAATAAAAATCCGTATAATACGAATAATGACCATTAGATTTTTAGTAAAAAATCAGAATCGTTAGATCTAATGATTAATATATTATATAATTAAATTAATTTACTAAAATTTCAAGATTCGAATTCTATCAACGACATATTTATTTAAAATTTTATAATATAACTTTTAAACCATGCATATCATTAATTAAATTTATATTAAATTATTAAAATTAAAAAAATATTGTAAATAATGATTACATAAAAATATAATTGTAACATAAAATAAAATTTATTACATATCAAAAAAATCCCTACCTCGCACGGGTTATAAACTAGTTATATAAATATCTATTAACTAAAATTTTACTTTGGGCCCAGACTATATATATTTATTATAACACGGGTACAAATTATATATATACATATATATATATATATATATATATATATACATACATATTTGTATTAAATAAAATTCTACTTATTATAGTGACCTTTATGTCCAAATAATTTACATATCCATAGTAAATAAAAAAAATTACATATCAAACATAATTTTTAATTATTATCAAAATAACTTTTCTAATTAATTTATTATCGTTCACATCTTTAAGAAAATATAACATATGTTCTAATATAAATTCTCAACATTATAATCTACCCCCTCCGTCCCCCTCATTTGTTTATATTAGAGGGGGACACAAAAACCAAGACAATGTATAAAAAATGAGTAAAGTTAGATGAAAAGTGGGTAAAGTGGTGGGACCTATCAATATTTAATACTCCCTCTGTTTTCAAATAATTGACGTTTGACTTATTGTCACACACTTTTAGGAGCATTGACCACATAGTTAGAAAAATTATTTTATATTTTTTTTTGTGAATAAAAGTTTTAATTCTATACTCCCTATGTCCCATAAAAAATGTCTTAGTTTTTTTCAAGTTTCTGGCACGCATTTCTACGCATATAAAAAACATAGTTGTAAGTATTATTTTTTCATATTTTTTGTTTTGTATAAAAGTTTGAACATCCTATTTTTATATAGACCAAAAAAAATGAGAAAATAATATCTACAAAAGTGTTTTTTATATGCGTGGAAATGCGTGCCAAAGACTTGAAAAAAACTAAGACATTTTTTATGGGACGGAGGGAGTATTTTTATTCACAAAAAAAAATTTAAAAAATAATAATTCTAACTATGTGGTCAATGCTCCTAAAAGTACGTGTCAGAAAGTCAAACGTCAATTATTTGAAAACAAAGGGAGTAATAGATTTGAGATAGTAGAGGAAATTAGTGCGTGTAAGAGTATTTTTAATTATTAAATATGAGATAGTGGGGAAAAGTAGTGAGTGTAATAGTGGGGTAAACTTACTATTTATGGTAACGTAAAGAAATGAGAGGGACATCCCAAAATAGTAACTGTAAAAAAATGAGAGGGACAGAGGGATTAAAAAAAATATAACATAAAAAGTATATTTACACAAATATTAGTCAGCCCGTTATAAACTTGTATATTTTATATGGCAAACAATCAGATGCAAACTAGTTTTATCATCAAAATCTGAGACCAACAGCGTGGGATAAGCCTTTTTTTTTCTTTCTATAATTCATATAGTTATTATAATAACTCATCAACAATTTTAATTATTAATTAAGTTAAATAAACACAGATATTAAAATTTTACAATAAACTTTTGAGGTTTTTTCAAAAAGTACCTAAGAATTGTTTTTTTTAATAAATAAATATTTTGTCGAAAATGACCCCCAAAAAGTTACAATCTCAAGCCCACTCAATCATTTAATCACAACGGCTTCTTATTTCATATTCAAATTTTAATTCATAATCAGCGACAATCGCTGATAACTTTTAGAGATAACCCTTTTTCTCAACCGGAGCTTTAGGACAATTGAAAGCACATGATATTTCTGAATGTAGCGGTTGTAAATTAGCCAAATTTGTTGCTTTACATTTTCAGAAGAGTGTTACATATTTCCTTGTTCCGTTTGATATTGTTCATTCTGATGTGTAGGGACCCGCTCCCATGCCTACTAAAGGGGGATCTGGATATTATGTTTGATACCATGATAACTTTAGAGATAAAAGATAAAATAAGAATTCTATTATCAATCCATCAATGTATACATCTCATTGTTTATATAGTTAAACATAACAAGTTAAAAGACTAAAATACCCCTAACTTAAATATCTATAATATAAATAAATAAATATATTATATATGTTAACAGACACATCCTCCTCCTCCTCCTCCTCGTCATTAGCTGCTAATTATTTCGAAATGTGATCTGAAGCCTATAATCGTCTCCAGGCAGCGGGTGTTGCGTTCGGAGAGAAGCTTTCTATCCTGGAGATCGGTCCCACGGGTTTCGACTCAATGTTCGACAAGTGCAAATGGTAACTCCAAGGCCTTTGATTCTTCAAATGATTCATGATTCTGTTGGGTATATTTTACTAAACAACGCAACAATGGGACAGTTATATATCAATTAACAAGAACAGGCGGTCAACTAATTAACAAAACAAACACGATGGCAAAACAAGATATAGAGCCCGTTTGGGGTAGCTTAAAATTTTGACTTATGACTTAAAGTTGTTTAAAGTGATAAGTAGAAAGTGAAAATTTTTAAGTTAGTATCTGTTTGGGTTATTTTGTATTATCGGTAACTTATTAGTTATTAAAAATGTAATAATAAAAATAAACTTGACTTTTTATCCATTTGAATGATGATATTAAGTTTTATTATATAAAATCACAAAAAAAATAATTCGTTCAAAAAAGTACCTCCTACCAACTTCTGACTTTAATTCAGTTTTCTGACTTTAAGTCAGTTTTTGACTTATTACAAAAACAAACATTTTCTGGCTTAAAGTCAAAATGACTTTAAGCCCTTGCAATTAAGCTTGCCCAAACGGGCTGATAATCAGAGACCGTAAATCAAGAGAAAAGAGAGATAAACTTAGCTCTAATAGAGGCTTTAAAATTCTGAAAGAACAGAACAGCTGAGTCGTCAAGCCTTAGAGAAGTCTTGACTGTTCTTGAAGAGATTATTGCCCCACTTACGCTGTGTTGGGTTGCAGCAATATCACTTCCAGGATAAAACAACTCAGATTGATGAAGGCACAAACCTTGAACAATCAACAGCGACCACACCTCAGTTCGTCAAATAAAACCTATATGTATATATCTATATGGATGTTCAGTGAGAGAGGGAGAGAGAAAAGAGATGGCTGCTCTGTATATTCTGTTAGGTTAGGGGACTTACACAATCCGACATTCACAATCACCAATACAGAGCACAAACCCAATCGATTAGTTAAAAAGATCCACCAAAGCGCGGTCAAACACTATTCAAGTATTACTTCTACTTCTATTAAAAATAAGTAAAAGCAAAACAAGAATACACACAATATTTGACGTGGAAACACCCACGCCCTAAACTTGTATTATTAATCAAAACAATTATCAATAATACATCAAAGCAATAACACCTTAACGGTGTCCCAACCCCGATACTTGAGCCAACAATGCTCAAGCACCTCCCAAACAATACTTAAGACTACATCTCTTAAGATTTCACACCTCAAACAAATACAATATGACTATGTATATATAGCCATCACAAACTTAGCCACCAAGTTACCATACAAGCATAATCATATTTGGTTTCTAATTACCTACCAAATTCTAATCATACTTGGTATCTAATTATCTACCCAAACCCATAACATCATATTGGGTTGAAACCCAACAATCCTCCCCTTCAACCCAATACCCATATCGGATTGAACAGTACCCATCAAGCCATTGACGTCCATACGCCAATGCCTCCCCTCGAACAAGAATCTACTCATCTTGCTCTTCCGATCATTGAGTGTTGCTAAAACCCGTTTAGTGACCCTCCAAACCCATCGTTCCTCACCATAACGATGTTTCCATCTACAAAATCACGTGCATCAACCACCACGAGTGCTTTTCCACATGTTGAGTCACCCGATCCTTGCTTTCACAATCCTTCGGTCTCCTAAAGAAAATCACTAGTATCATCAAAATAGTTCACCTGGTTGATTAAGCCATTGAAACAATTTCGATGACCTCTTTCATCTTCTTCCATCTCGAGTCCGAACACAGGATTGATCCACGGTGCAAGCCAATCGTCAAACCGCACGTAACTTTGTCTCTTCCTGCTTTAGCAGTCTCCTTGTCAGCAAATCCTTCATCATGCTCTGCCATACCAATTGAACCTCGAACTTTCCCTCAACCTCATCCATCACGAACCCGAACCTTGGCTCTTGATACCACTTGTTAGGTTAGGGGACTTACACAATCTGAGATTCACAATCACCAATACAGAGCACACACACCCAATCGATTAGTTAATAAGATCCACCAAAGCGCGATCAAACACTATTCAAGTATTACTTCTACTTCTATTAATAATAAGTAAAAGCAAAACAAGAATACACACAATATTTGACGTGGAAACACCCACGCCCCAAACTTGTATTATTAATCAAAATATTTATCAATAATACATCAAAACAATAAAACCTTAACGGTGTCCCAACCCTGATACTTGAGCCAACAATGCTCAAGCACCTCCCAAACAATACTTAAGACTAAATCTCTTAAGCTTTCACACCTCAAACAAATACAATATGACTATGTATATATAGCCATCACAAACTTAGCCACCAAGTTACCATACAAGCATAATCATATTTGGTTTCTAATTACCTACCAAATTCTAATCATACTTGGTATCTAATTATCTACCCAAACCAAAAACATCATACTGGTTTGAAACCCAACATATTCTGTATCTGCAACTAGGGTTTTACGAGTTATATAATACACCCAGCAGTTAGAAAGAATAAAAATATACAAGATATACATGTGAATATACAAGATAACATTCAGTAACATACTAACATCTATCTGATAACTACACAATATAGATAAACATATCTGTAGTTTATGATAACTATAATACCATACTCATATATCTATCAGGTTAACAACAAATGAAGTCCAACAAGGGTCATTTCTCTTAGGGCTGAAGGGTGGGCAATTGACCATGCTGCCCTTATGCTCCTTCCGCCACTGAACACCGACATAAGTCCATGTAACCATTCAGCTCCGTCCCCATGGCATCTAATGCACACAACTCAGCCTCAAAAGTAGACCACAAACTTTTTGCGGTACCTACTAAACTTTTGTTTTAATCCTGATCGTTGATGGCTTAATCAGATGACTAAAAGACCATGTGTTGTGTAAAACGTTCCTGGCATACGTTTGTCAGGGACAGGGCGCCTAATGAGTAATGAGAATGAGATTCTTATACGTTGGAATCCTATGATCCAAATGGCCACTAAATTCTTTGAGTAGACCTTATCTCAGTGTAAACTGATTTATACACACCTAACTGAATTGTAGACTATACTAAAGAACTTAGGCCATAGCAACTACTTTTATGATCGACCCCTAATACCTTCAAGTTTAGGTATGTAAGATTTAGATTAACAGTAAAACTAATTTGGTACTTGACGGGCAGGGGGAAGGGGGCAGATTAGTTGCTAGATTAGACATATGGACAAGCAATTTAAGTTTAAAAGCTAGTTTTCTTTTTTAAATAACCCTTCATTTATACCACTTCCGTGTCCCAATTTATATGTCCTAATTTGAATTTTTTTGATGAAATTAACTTAACTTTACTTCAAATTAAAAATTGTTCTTTTACATTTTTGTAAATTTTGAAATCAGATCTTATGATGTATTTTAAATAGTTTAAGAGTATATATTTTTGTAATTTTTTTTACATATTATATTGGACTTAAATTATAATAGTTAATGTGCTTTCGTTAATGTGTTTTATATAATTAGGCCCTTTAAAAATGTTTTTCATGATTAGGCCCAGTGAAATAGATTTTGTAAGATAAATCTATACTATATTATAAAGGCTTAATGACCTTTTGGCCCTTCAAGTTTGCACAGTTATACCCGTAAAGCCCTACAGTTTTAAAGCGTTCCTTTTCGCCCCTTCAACTTCAGAAAAGTACCTTTTAGCCACAAAACCGTCGCCTTTATGACACAAAATCGTCGTCTTTTAGAACGAATAGACGACGATTTGTTGCAAAAAGGTACATTTCTGAAGTTGGAGGGGCGAAAAGGAACGCTTTAAAATTGTAGGGCTTTATGGGTGTAAATGTGCAAACTTGAAGGGCTAAAAGGTCATTAAGCCTATTATAAAAGACGAAACATTGAAAGTTTTGGTACGGTACGGTACTTACCTTATTTAATTATTTTACTTTATTACCCTTAATTATTTAACTTAATTATAAAAAATTAAAACACAATCTTTTTTCAAAATATTACACGCAGCTCTTCTCAACACTTCCCCTAAATAATAACTAACCAATTACCTTTGTCATCTATTACATTTTCTAACTTTTCTAATTAAAATCTCTTTTTTCTAAAAATATGATTGTTCTAATTAATGAAATAAACAAATAATTTTATAATTAATAAAAAATAATTGATTACCTTTTACAGCTAAAAATCAATATCTTTTCTATACTCCTAAATAAAAACTAACCAATTATCTTTTTCAGCTATTACCTTTTTTAACTAAAATGTCTTCTTTCAAAAAATATGATCATTTTAATTAATGAAATAAACTAAAAATATTATAATTACTAATAACTAACTGATTATCTTTTCCAGCTAAAAGGTAATATATTTTCTATCTTATCTAACTAAAATATCTCATTTTCTCCTAAATAATAACTAACTAATTACCTTTTCAAACTTTTCTAACTAAAATCTCTTATTTCCAAAATAAGGTCGTTCTAATTAATGAAATAAACTAATGATATTATAATTATTAATAACTAACTAATTACATTTTCCAACTAAAATTTAATATCTTTTTTTTTTCTAACAAAAATATCTCATTTTCAAACTTGATTTTTTTACTTATTTATCCTTATTTAAATATATATAATTGGTAGAAACATGTATTTATATTTTATAAAATCAAATAGTGATATTATAGTTTCTAATAACTAACCAATTACCTTTCAGATAAAATTAATATCTTTTTCATATTTTCTAACTAAACTTTCTTATTTTCAGACTCTTTTCTTACTTAAATATTTATTATTGGTAAAAGCATGTTACATTTTTTATTTTTAAATAAATAATTCATTTTATTTTCTGAAAATACTAGGGCAGCTATATATAATTAAATAAAATAATATTATTATGATTACTAATAAGTAATAACTAAAAAATTACATTTTCAACTAAAACACGTTGCCTTTTATATTTTTTCTTACTAAAACCTCTTCTTTTCCAATAGTATCATGAATAATTGTATTCAATAAAATAATAACATAATAATTAATAATTGATTGATTACTTTTTTCAGCTAAAACATATTATCTTATCTATATCTTATAATTAATTTCTTTTGTTTTATTAAAAATAATATAAGACAATATATATATATAATTATTACCAAATCATATAATTTAAAATTTTAATTTACAAAATTCATATCATCAAAAAATTATTCAAATTATTGAAAAAATTATATAATATTAAAGAAAATTCGTGCATCGCACGGGTTTTAAGCTAGTATTATAAAAGACGAAACATTAAAAGTTTTGGTACGAGACGGTAAAGTACTTAACTTATTTAAATAATAACTAACCTATTATCTTTTTCATCTATTACCTTTTCTAATTAAAATCTTTTCTTTTCAAAAATATGGTCGTTCTAATTAATAAAATAAACTAATAATATTATAAGAGAAAAATGTTTCTATAGTTAAATGTAGGTAATTGATATGGGCTAAAAATAAACCCTAAAGACACATTTAATGTCACATTAAATAGACCCAGTATGGTCCAAACGTGGGGCCCACCAGGTGGGCCCAAAACCCCAATTATGATATTAATTTCATAATTAATATTGGGGGTAATAAACAGCTCAGCAATAAGAGTTGGATAAGGATATTATTTCCACCAGACTTAGCCACCAAGGCATCCAATTCAATATGGAAACTGATTCCTACAAGGAATAGATCTAGAACCTTCCCCAAAGACTTGTCTACCAAGTCTCCTATTCCTACCATAATTCTAAGGCTTCTCAGCCTATATAAGGACCTGCTCCTTCACCCTCAGAACTACGTTGGCTTGATTCTCAATACGAGATACGTAGGCACTCTGTGAGGACCGATTAAGTCTCGAACGCAGAAACAGCCATTAAAGCTCAAAGCTCAACCACCCTAGCATTAATTACAAATCGTAACCTAGTTTTTATTCCACAACATTTGGCGCCGTCTGTGGGAAGAAAACATCAACCATGGTTCAAACACGAAGAACAACATCGACTGAGGCCATACCCCTTAGCTCTGCTCCACCTGCCATCTCTGATCCGCTCATCACCGCTGAAGAAGGACAATTACCCCCACCAACAGGGACGGTCATTCAACCTCTAACCTCTCAACCCTCAGGGACGATTCCCCATGTTGAGGGAATTTTATCCGTGACTATCCCTCAAAGCCAAGAAACTAACCCTCTTCAGATGGTGGTTTCTCCTCTTGATAGCGCTGGTCGTACGCTGCCTCCGGGGGTACAGATCCACACCACGGATCTCCCTTTGAATACCAACCCGATGTATGGGCTGCCTAACTATCCCCCTCAACACAGGGAACCTGGACCGAGCGGTCATGCCTTACAGATCCGAGATCGAGAGTACGATGATTACTCTGGTCCCTATACTAATGATTCAACGTCTGAGGATGACAACGATGATCGTGATGAAGCCCCGAGGAGGCGACGTGCTAGTAAAGAACCTCGAAGGAGGTCCCAAAGAATCCATGATGGACCTCCACAAACGGCTGAGGAAAGGATTAAGGCTCATGAAGCTGAGATCCAAAGGTTGAAGGATGATATTGCTAGAGAGCAAGCAAGGCGAAGTCTGATTCAACCTCCTTCAGTTACAGGGAGGATTCCTATTATAAATCTGGAGAGGCCCTCAAGGAGACAACGAAGGGCCGAAGCCCCAACTGAAAAATCGACAAGGGTGGAGACCCCCAAAAGTAACCCTAGGGATCTGATGCCCCTTGGGGATCCTGATGATCCTACACCTCCGTTCACTGAAGAGGTAATGAATGCTCGCATCTCAAGGAAGTTCAAGATGCCGACGATTAAGGCCTATGATGGAACGGGCGATCCCACAAACCATGTTAGGACATTCTCAAATGCACTGCTGCTGCAGCCTGCTAGTGACGCCTTAAAGTGTAGGGCGTTCCCTCAAACTCTGTCAGGCATGGCTCAAAGATGGTATAGCCGTCTACCTGCAAATTCGATTGGCTCTTTTAAGGAGTTGAGCGTTGCCTTTATCAGCCAATTCATCAGTGGGAGAATTCATGAGAAAAGTTCTACATCCCTTATGTATGTGGTGCAAGGAAAGAATGAGAACTTAAGGGATTATCTCAAGCGATTCACCAAAGAGACGTTGAATATCACCGATCTGGAAAATAAGGTGGCCATGGTAGCCCTGGAACACGGAACCACTGACCTCTTCTTTAAAAGGTCCTTGGCAAAACACCCTCCTGAAAACATGGCCGAGCTCCAGAGAAGAGCCGATAAATATATCAAGGCTGAGGACAGCATGAAGAAGGAAACCACGGGAGGCAATGGCAAGGAATCTAATGATTCGAAGAAACGAAAGCAAGAGCAAGAGTACGATGCTATGGACAAGTATCCCCGGACTAGCAAGGATTCTGAGTCACCACCAAAGAAGGGTTTGGGACCGAGGTTTTCTGATTATGCAAGGCTGAACGCTCCTAGGAGTCAGATCTTGCTAGATATTGAGAAGGATAAAGACTTCCGATGGCCGAAGCCACTTAGGGGTGATCCCACGAAAAGAAACAAGGATCAATACTATAGGTACCACCGTGATGTGGGTCATGATACAGATAATTGTAGACAGTTGAAAGATGAGATTTAGTTCTTGATCCGAAAAGGAAAGCTAAGCAGGTTCACGAAGAATGATGATCGTGGAACCCAAAGAAGGGACTATGACAGGAGAGTCAATGAGAGAAGAGATAACGATCGTGATCGTGATCGTAACCCACAGCCCCGAGGGCCAGTTGTTAATATGATTTGGGGAGGCCCGACAGCGGCCGGCACGACTCGAAACTCTCGAAAAGCGTATGCCAGAGAAGTAATGCACATCGTGGGAGAAGCCCCAAAACGTGCTAGGACTGAAATAGTTATTGGGTTTGATGATTCGGATCTCGAAGGGGTAAAGTTCCCCCATGACGACCCGTTGGTCATAACTCCTGTGATTGGAAACTCGGAGGTGAAACGAGTCTTGATAGACAATGGAGCTTTTGTTGATATCTTGTTTCACGATGCGTTTGTGAAAATGGGGTACACCGATTCTCAGTTGACCCCCACCAACATGCCAATCTACGGATTTAATGGAGTTGAGTCCAAGGTTGAAGGGACCATTCAGTTACCCATGACAATTGGACAGGAACCTAGAGAGGCTACTCAGATGCTGAATTTCCTTGTGATCAAGGCATCCTCGACTTATAACGCAATCCTAGGAAGGACTGGACTTCATGCATTCAAGGCTGTGGCCTCCACATATCATATGAAGATTAAGTTTCCAACCAGGAATGGTGTTGGAGAACAAAAGGGTGATCAGAAGATGGCAAGAAGTTGTTACGTATCCGCGTTAAGGGCTGATGGAATCGGGGGGCAGGTACTTCCGATCGAAGACATGGATGTCCGTGGTGATGATGAACACCGAGAAAATCCAGCAGAGGACTTAATACCTATTCCTCTGGAGCTAGGTGACCCTGAGAAGGTGACTTATATAGGAGCCTCTTTGAAGGAACCCCTGAAGGGCAAGTTGGTAGCATTCTTGCAAGAAAATAGTGATGTGTTTGCTTGGACAGCAGCTGATATGCCAGGGATTGATCCCCAACTCATAACTCACAGATTGAATGTCGATCCTAATCGGAAGATAATACAGTAGAAGAAGAGGAACTTCGCACCTGAAAGGCAAGAGGCCATAATGCAAGAAGTGGAAAAGCTCTTAGAAGCTGGGTTTATTGAAGAGATTCAGTTTCCAGAATGGTTGGCTAACCCTATGATGGTCAAGAAAGCCAACAGTAAGTGGAGGATGTGTATAGACTTCACCGACTTGAATGACGCATGCCCTAAGGATTGCTTCCCTTTACCAAGGATAGACATGTTAATAGATGCCACAGCTGGACATGAGATGCTGAGCTTCATGGATGGTTTCAGCGGCTACAATCAGATTAAGATGCACAAGGACGACGTCCCTAAGGTATCTTTTGATGTGTAAAATAACTGCAAGCGCACAGTGGTTAATTGTAGCAAATACAGGTCGATCCACAGAGACTATGAATTTTCAAAACCCTAATAATTAAATCAGGCGAACTAGACAAATAGGTTTGAGATGAGTTTTAATTAACCTAATTAAACTAATTAACAAAGATTATCAAATAATATGGAAAACCTAGGAATCCGAATCCGTTAATCAATCACAAATAATATCAACTCGCCCTAAATCAATCCTCTTTTCTTCAAAAATAAGATGTATCAATCAACGAGACAAGCATATACTATGAAACTTGTTATCTAACAATAACCTATCAAAACTTCAAGGAGCAAGCATAGGCTATGAAAAACAAATCCGGTAACAATAATATATCAAAATCACTTTGTCAATTGAATAATTAAGCACCAAGAAAAATTATGAGAATCAATTAATAGGAATGAGAAGAAATCAAGAGTAATTAAATTAACTTCATCTTCATCCTAGGATAAAAGATTTAGCTACGCATAATTATAGAATTAGCGAGAATAATTAATAATATAAAAATTAGTAAAGTACGATTAATGAGAAAAGCTAACAAATTAACTTATGTAAAATAATAACTTGGCAGGAACATTAACACGGATGAATAAGAATGGAGTGGTAGAAGATAAACGTGAACTAAAGTTAAGCTAATAAACTAATATTAATAAGCTGGCAGCTAAACGAAGCAACGAGAATAACAAAATAAATAGTCACTATATTAATAAAGGAAGAGATTGGCCGGATAATAACCACCGGCGACTAGAGTATAAAACAATAAAAGCAATTAACTATCTAGATGTCTGAATTACAAGAGAGAAGGCCATATATATAGGGAAAAATAATAGGTTTTGCCCCTTTGATTACAATCCGATCTTGAATATAATTTCTTCAATTTCCTTTTCTTCTCGGATAAGTATTCGATTTTCCCTCCAGTTTCCTTGACTTCAAGTATTTTCCACCTCCTTTCCCTTTTTGCACCTTTTCCTGCTTGAAATTTGTTTTTATTTATTTTCCTACAAAACAAAATAAAACAATTTATTAATTAATAAAATTACGAAAACGAACATAGAATAGGTATTAAAAATATGATTAATTATGGACCTATCAAATGCCCCCATACCTATCTTTGCTCGTCCTCGAGAAAAAGTATATAATAAAATACTATCTAATATATAATACCACTTCCGTAGGTGATCACGGTTGCATTTGGCATATGCAACAAGCCCTTTAAACCCCTAGGCAGCCCTAGTGGACGAGTGAGGTCTCGTGAGGGCCTATAGTGAATGTACCCACAAAATCCATCTAGCTCTTGTAAAAGATTTCTCAATGCAACACCACACATACAAGTCAGCTCATGCTACATCAACTTAAGAAATCAAAATGAATTTGCAATGTCTTGGTGTGTAAAGTGCAAGTATTCACATAGTCTACACAAAGAAATATGCAGCGTTCATTAGAAGTCCACGTCAAGTGTAAAAATAAGTTGGTAACCATGCTAAGCCCACAAGAGTACACCTTAGAGTCAAAACTTAGGATCTCATATGCACAAAACAAGCAATAACTCACCTTTCACTCACAAAAGAATATTCACTCAAGAACAAGGGTAAGTGTATCACTCAATTCCAACAAAATCATAAGCATGCTTGACATTTGGTATCAATCTAACTTTAACACAACATACATTAATGATGATAATCAAAAGGTCTTTTATTTGGGTTGTAACGGGGCTAAGGACAAGGTATGTCAAGTAAGGCCAAATAAGGTGAAGTGTCAAAAGCTAGTAGGAACCATAATAAATCATACACAACAACATACATCCTCCCCATACATGGATTTCTAATTTTCTTCCAACAAACTGCTTGACTAGTCGAATGAAGAAGGATCTCAAAAACACAGAAACATAATTATGCTCTCATATGATTTTTTTTTCAATTTTTTTTCTCTCTTTTTTTTTCTTTTTTTTCTTTTTTTTTTTTTTTCTGGAGAGCTAAGATAGATAATATAAATATATAAGAAACCACAATCCTTCTTCAAGAATTTATTGAATAACGACTGATAAGTAAGCAACAAAACCCAATATTTCCCAAAAAGTAATGAACAAAAGTAAACCCCATCTCACACACCTTATTACTCCCTCAACTTACTACTAGCCTTTGACAAATGGGATCAAATATACGTAAGGCTGCACAACAAAAAGGTCTAGGCAAGTAATGTGGTGTGTCACCGAAAAATAGGATTAAGCTCAAAGGGGTAACTAATTGATCATATGTAAAGGGTGTGGTAATTTGGATAATAATTGGTTATTCCTAAATGCCTTTATCATCTTATCATCAAATAATATCATGCATTTCAAGAAAGGTCTCAAACAAGTGCTAGCAATGCAAACAACATGTGGACACTTAAGCAAACGAATATAAAATGCAAAAGATATGCATATAGGCTCAAAATCTCACTTGGTGGTAAAACATAATTAATCCCAAGCAAAAGTCTCTTTAATTGCACCTACTTGTACTCAAAGCATGGAAACCAAATCTTTTTGCACATATTCATGTCCTTTTAATTACTTACAACATTCAATAAGTCTACTAGTTTCAACTCGCTAGTGTATGTGTGTGCACAAGAACTTAGCATATCACTTCTCAATCAAAAGCTTCAGAAACACAAGAGTACTATAGCATGTAAGGGTGCATCAAGCCTACTTATAACAAGTAATCATTTCACAAGGCTAGACTTATTTTTGTATTTTTTTCATTTTTCAATTTTTTTTTGGGTTTTTTTTTATATTTTTTTTTAAATAATACTACTAAATCCCTCCCCCATACCTAAATCATGCATTGTCCTCAATGTATGCAAATGAGAGAAAAATGATAAAGGAAAAGGACGAGAATACCTGATAAGGGCATGAGGAGATACATTATTACCTATAACACTCACACACACATAAAACACAGACACATATAAAAGAAACACTCACACACACTCCCCCATACCTAAACTTGACTATATGGGAGATACATTACGAAACAGATATACTAACCAATACCAGATCGAGGGAAAATAACATTCATAACACAATCAACACACATGTGAAACACACCCACAAAGACACCATTATCCACTAGAGAAATATGATCATATACCAGAATAAAACTCATACCACTAACATCATTCATAAACCAATTAGACGCTTCTTTATGTTGTTTAAGCAGATTGATCACTTGAAATTCTTGGTTATGAACTAAGTCACTAGAAAGAACATGATGAGTTTCATTATCAACTATCAAAGACTGATCAAGAATGGAAAAAGATGGATTATGAATGAAAGTGGGTGGCTCACCAACGGAAGTTTTAACAACAGACCTAGGATCAAAAGAAATATCCTCAAGTTGGGTTTCATGCTTAGAACAAATGGCATTCAATTCATCTAACATCTCATCAGAAGAAAAATTTCTATACAACTCATGAAGTTCTTTATTACTCTCATACTCTAACATAACATCTTCCTCAAGAAAAGACTCAGTTGTACTATCCTCAATATTTGACCATGAAACAACCTCATCTATCAAATTAACTTCTACAGGTTGTTCAAAAAGCTCATTAGGTTGATTTCCTACATTGAAGACATTAAGATCTATCGTCATGTTACCAAAAGTGAGTTTCATCGAACCATTCCTACAGTTAATCAAAGCATTAGAGGTAGCAAGAAAAGGCCTTCCTAAAATGATAGGAATTTGATTTTTGAGATTTTTGACTGGTTCGGTTTCTAGAACAACAAAATCAACGGGGAATACAAAATCACCAACCTTAATCAACACATCTTCCACTATACCTTTTGGAGTTTTAACAGAACGATCAACTAACTGAAGAGTGACACCAGTCTTCTTAAGTTCACCTAAACCCAAGGCTTGATAGACAGATAATGGAAGAAGATTCACACTAGCTCCTAGATCGAGTAAAGCTTTATCAATGAAAGTATCACCTATGACACAAGAGATGGTAGGACAACCAGGATCCTTATACTTCACAGGGATTTGATTTGACAAAATAGAACTAACATGAGATGTTAGGAAAGCTTTCTTAGGAACATGAGTGGTTCTTTTATGAGTACATAAATCTTTTAGACACTTAGCATAAGAGGGAACTTGTTGAATCGCATCTAAAAGAGGAATGTTAATCTTGACTTGCTTAAAGACTTCCAAAATCTTATCTAACTGAGCAGATTGTTTGTTTGAAGTAAGTCTTTGAGGAAACGGGGCTTTCGGCTTAAAGACTTTTTCATTAGACACATCAGAGTGGGGTTTCGAAGGTGGTTCATCGGATGGTGATGACTCATCAGCTTTATCTACTTCAGAACTCTCGGAATTTGAAGATTGCTTAAGACTAGGATTCAAGAGTAAAGGATTTGGTTCAGATGTTAGCTTATCTTCTTCTTGAGTATTGACACCAGCATGATTGTTGAATTGATTACCAGACCTTAGAGAGATAACAGAATTTACATTTTCATGAGACTTTTGATTTGGATGAAATTTAGGATTTGTCTCGGGTTGACTAGGAAATCTATTTTTCTCTCTCTCATTGATTGTGTTTGCCAATTGACTGACTTGGACCTCTAGCTTAGATATGGCTTGAGTGTTGGAATTTAGTAACTGCCTATCTTGGGTCATGGTTTGCATGAAAGATTGTTGAGATTGAGTTAGATTAGCTTGAGATTTCAATAACGCCTCAATACTCTTTTCTAAAGAATTGAATCTCTTATCAGATTCAGCAAAACCGGGAGGATTCATGGGGACTGAGTTTGGATAATGACCAAGATTTTGAGGAGGATAGGAATTAGGATTTTGAGTTGGGTATGGGCCAGGATTGGGCTTTTGAAAAGCAGGTTGAGGGTTTTGATTATACTGATTGTATTGACCTTGGTTCCATGAGAAATTTGGGTGACTCTTCCAACCATAACTGACTTCGGTGTTTTCTGCTATCTTGTTATGGCTTTCGGTCTAAAAAATGCAGGAGCTACTTACCAACGACTGGTGAATAAGATATTCGCCCATCTGATTGGAAAAACCATGGAGGTCTATGTTGATGACATGCTAGTCAAGAGCCTGTTCAAGGCAGACCACATTAAGCACATCAGAGAGGCATTCGAAGTGCTGAGGCACCACAAAATGATGTTGAATCCAGCCAAGTGTGCCTTTGGCGTTGGATCAGGCAAATTTTTAGGTCTGATGGTTTCAAAGAGAGGCATAGAGGCCAATCCTGACAAGATCAAGGCGATCTTAGACATGGAGCCACCACGCTCTATAAGAGATGTGCAGAAGTTGACAGGCCGGGTAGCGGCTTTAGGAAGATTCATCTCCAAGTCTGGTGACTAATGCTTGCCTTTCTTTCAAGCATTGAAGAAGGTGAAAAATTTTGAGTGGACCCCTGAGAGCCAAGAGGCCTTTGAACAACTGAAGAAGTACATGGTTGAAGCCCCATTGCTGGCCAAACCTAGTCTCGGGGAGACTCTTTATCTATACATGGCGGTATCTGAGCAAGCGTTGAGCGCCGTTCTCATTCGAGAAGAGAAGAAGGTCCAGAAACCTATCTATTATGTGAGCAGGGTGTTGCACGGGGCTGAGCTGAATTACTCTCCCATTGAGAAGTTCGCCTTGGCATTGATAACAGCCTCGAGGAAGTTACACCCGTACTTCCAGGCACATAAAATTGAAGTCCTGACGGACCAACAGTTGAGAAACATTTTGCATAGCCCGAAGGCTAGTGGAAGGCTAATCAAGTGGGCGATTGAACTTGGAGAATTTGACATCACGTATAAGCCTCGAACAGCCATTAAGGCTCAGGCATTGGCTGACTTCGTGGTTGAATGCACCATTAGCAACCAAGAAGTCGGGGGGCAGGAGATGATAACAACCCCTGAGAAGCAAGATAAAGATGAAGAACTTGAACCTGATCAGAAGGAATATTGGGTGCTCTATTTTGATTGAGCATCAAAAACAAAATCTAGTGGCGCAAGCTTAGTATTGCAAAGCCCCGATGGGTTCACAGTTTAATATGCTTTGAAGTTGGATTTCCAGAAAACCAACAATGAAGCTGAGTATGAGGCCTTGATAGCTGGTTTAGGCTTGGCCAGAATCATGAGAGTCAAGAATCTCAAAGTTTGTGGAGATTCAAGATTAGTAGTCTCTCAAGTAAATGGTGAATTTGAGGCCATGGATGAAACTATGGCAAAGTACCTGAGAGTCGTGAAAGCAGTTACGACTCAGTTTGAGGAGTGCTATGTGGAGCACATTCCTAGGGAAGAGAATGTTAAGGCCGATGCCCTCTCTAAGTTCGCTTCTTCTGTGATAGAGAATTATGCAGGAAGTGTTTACTTCCAGGTCTTGAAGGCCCCGACCATCAACTCTAAGTTGGTAGCACCGATAGATGTTAGAAGCTGTTGGATAGATCCTATCAAAGCTCATCTAGAAACCGGATGGCTCCCTGATAAAGCCTCGGAGGCACGAAAGCTGTCAGTGAGAGCATTGAGATATGCCTTGATCGAGGGCGTCCTTTACAAAAGGTCTTTCGTTATCCCATACTTGAAATGTTTGAGGCCCCAAGAGGCAAGGGAAGCTTTGGAAGAAGTTCATGAAGGTATTTGTGGGCAGCACTTGGGGGGCAGAGCCCTAGCTCACAAAATAACTCGTTTGGGATTCTACTGGCCAGAGATGCTGGCCGATACACAGAGCTATGTCAAGCGGTGCGATCGATGCCAGAAGCATGCTCCGATAGTAAGGCAGCCGCCTGAGATGCTAACATCGGTTAACTCTCCTATTCCATTCGCGATGTGGGGAATGGATATACTTGGTCCCTTCCTCGTAGCTTCAGCACAAAGGAAGTTTTTGATTGTCGCCATTGACTACTTCACCAAGTGGATTGAGGCTAAGCCTTTAGCCAAAATAACCACCAAGCAAGTTTCCCAGTTCTTTTGGGAGAACATAAACTGCAGATATTGCATCCCACGAATCCTTGTGACGGATAATGGGACACAGTTCAATAATGAAGAATTTAAGAAGTATTGTGAGGAGAATGCAATTGAGCTTCGTTTTACCTCTGTGGCTCATCCACAAGCCAACGGGAAAGCTGAGGTAGCTAATCGAATTATCCTTGATGGACTGAAGAAGAGGGTCGAACGCTCTAGAAATACTTGGGTAGATGAGTTGCTGCCCATACTATGGGCATACCGTACCACTTGTAAAGTGACCACTAGAGCAACCCCGTTCCTGCTGGCTTACGGAGCTGAGACAGTTGTGCCTTTGGAGATCATGCAAGCGTCACCTCGAGTTGAGGCCTTTGAACCAGAAACTAATGAAGAGGGCATGAGACTCGCCCTAGACCAGATTGACGAAGTCAGGGATGAGGCAAACACTAGAAATGTGGAGCATCAAAAGAAAACATCCTTTTATTACAACCACAGGGTTAAGGAGAGGTTCTTTCAGCAAGGTGACTTGGTTCTGAGGAAGATCGAGGCTTCTGGAGTTGGCCAGAAAGGAAAACTAGCCCCAAACTGGGAAGGGCCGTATCGAGTTAGGAACGTTGGGACGAGGATCATATAAGTTGGAGACCTTGGACGGGGTTGAGGTGCCCCGTACTTGGCATGCCTTGAACCTCAAGATTTATTATGTCTAAGCTGCCTTTGCAAGGATGTAGTTTTTTATTTATCTAGTAGGAGAAGTAGAAATAAGGTTCGATGAAACCATCCCAGGGTTTGATGCCCCGAGTAGGACAATAATGAGCTGTGTAAGGGTTGAACCCTTTTTGAGTTATTAATGCAAACTTGTTTTCCATTTTATGATTCTATGTTTTGTTTATGTACCAAGCACCTGTTGAGTGTGAGTCTAGGAAGACCAAGTACCGAAAATAAATGAACATACGAATAAAACAAACAAGTGCATAAATAAAGACCCCGAAGGGCCAACAGTTTGGGTTACATCATTTAAGCCAAATAAAAGTTTAATCACGAACGACCGTGATTGAAAGACTAGAAATAAAAGCCACATACGGCTAAGCTAGGCCATTCAAGGCCCGAAGCGAGCCCAGCTACTCATCCGAGGACTCCTCGCCGTTCTCCTCTTCATCAGTCTCTTCCTCGCTACTCTCCTCCTCGTCACTCTCTTCCTCATAGCTTTCCTCAGCATGGCCCTTACCCGGTTCGGTGCCGCCACTGGTGGAGCTGTCACTTCCATCGCCTCAACCTCTTCCTCCTCGAAAGATGAGCCATCTTCAACTACCCTGTTTGAGGGGACTGCTTGGCGAACTACTCTCCCCTTCTGCACGGTCATAGGCCGTTTCCCTCAGGGATCCGAGGAAACTGAGTCATCCATAGTTACTCGGACACCCCTCGAACCGGAGCCGGAACGGCGATGACTTCCCCTAGAGCTGGAGCCCGAAGCCTGAGCTACTGGGTTGGCCCCTGCGCCCGAAACAACTTGACAGTAAGGACTTGGAAAGTCCCTCGGGAAAACCACAGTAGGGTGCCTCTTACTCACAGCATTGATGGCTCGATCCCAACCAACAGACATGATACCCGGGCGTACTTCATCGTCATGCTTATCTATAAGCTGAAAGAAATCCTCAGACTCCTGGTAAGCTTTCACCACTAGCTTGCAGTCTGCTTCCCTTTTGTTATACAAGGAGTCATACTATCTCTGGAGAGAATGAGCATCAGCTTCAGCCCGGATGGCCCTGGACTCCAAGTCTTGGTATTTCTCATCAAAAGTTGCTTTCTCCTTCTTCAAGGCCACATTTTCATCTCGGTATGTACGACCTAGCCGAGTGCTAGCCTGGAACTGGGCATTTGCCTGGAACAAAGAATCAATGAGACAATTATAATCACAAGTTACGTGAAAACACTACGTCTAGGATGAAAGGTTGGAAACCTGATATAGGGCTTGAGCTCCGAGTTTCTCCGCTTCATCAAATTTGTCCCCGGCAGTTACTGTCAAAAGGTCGGGGGGAGTGATGCTGAACTTGGACCAATCCAAGGCTGACTCTGGGCATCCCAAGACAGAATCTTGCTCACAAATCCCCCAACCAGGGATGAAGGGGTTCTTGACTCTCCCGTCAGCATTCCGCGATCTCTTTGAAGAGCATCCCGACAGGAACTGAGGGATCTTCGGCCCAGGTTGAACGCAAGCCGCCTCGGCTTTCTTGATCATCCTTCTATTAACTTTTGGCTGGTTCTCGGGCCGACTGTCTATCTCCTCAGCAACTGAAATGACAACAGAAAAGATATCGGAATAAGAACAAACAGAGTTCATAATATGTAGATAAAAAATTACCCTCAGCAGAAAGTAAGCTAAGGCCAGCTTCTACAAGTCTCTTCTCGGTTAAGAAAACTTTGTAGTGAGTACGGCCGTCGTCAGCAAGTAATCTATCACGATCAAGAAGCTCCTTCTCGTCAAGATCACATATAAAGTGCGTAGCATCATGCACTTCCCCAAACTTAGACATAAAGAATTGGCCCCAGTCGCCACCACGCCATACCAGAATCACGAACTCTCTGTCCCAGTAGTGATGGGAATCTGGGAATGAAAAGGCATTCACAATATGTGGAACATTGGCTCTATGCTGAATAGTGACCCATCCCTTCTGAATCTCAGAAGAATTCTTGGTGGCGAATATACTTCGGAACATTGTAGTAGTTGGTTCGATACCTAGATCCCGGCATCTCAGCATGAAGATGATGATCGCCCGCCATGCATTGGGATACAATTGGCAGGGGTGAACCTGAAGCTCTGCTAGGAGCCTTATGATGAACTGATCTACCGGGAATCTCAGGCCTGCTTCAAGGGCGCCCTTGTAGACACATAGCCTCTCTGGGTGCCAATTACAGGTTCTATCAGCTAAGCCAGGAAGGCGAACCTTGATCGCATCCGGGAAGCCATATAACTCCTTAATCTTTTCGACATCTTCCTTGTCGAACTTGAACGGACTATGATACGCAGCTAATTTAGAGTTGTTAGGAAATGCATCCCTCATGGTACTCAACAAGTCAATTAAAGAATCAAATCGACGATCAATATATTTAGGGGGATTCAGTCGAAGATTACCTCGCAATGTTTTGGCCAAAGTTCTCTTGGCCATCGCCTCGGACATAGAGAATGACGAAGCTGGAGCGCGGTCACCATCTGCCATCTTGGGCTCGAACTTGAAGCTAGAACTTGAGAGTTTTAGAGCTTGAGAGCTTTAGAGAGAATTTTAGAAGTAAGAAGAAGTGAAGTGAATGAAAATGAAGGCTCCTCCCACTCTTTTATAGAAGATGGATGACCTCCTATATCAGGTTGAAACACAGCCTGGTTCGTGTTTGCAGGTCATCTATCGTTCATATACAAAAAAATGGAGTTCATCTGCTATATCCGGCAATAATTATACCGGTATGTATGATTCGGGAAAAAAAAAGAATGATTTACGTGAAGATATAGTAATAAGCTGTGCCAAGGCACTCATCTAAGCTTAAGGAGCTAATTACGTTTAAGGAAGATAAAACACTATCAATTAGTCTTTGCTAATAAAGAGACTGATTATGCTCTGAAAGGAGGTATACAACATCCAAATGTCAAGGACGTGATTCAAGAACGAGACTCGAGGCATTGCGAAAAGCTCCGAGAGGCACGACAAAGCAACCATGGAGCACCTGTCAGGCAACCAGGATCTCCTGACAGCCGACTAGGTGCCATGAAGAAGCTCTGGCCGACCAGGATCTCCTGGCACCTCCCGCCAGTTGGTCGGATCGTTTGATGGTTCTGTCGAAGGTTTCTTACTTTCTGAAACGAACATCGACCTCCAACTAGACATCGTTCAAGCATCGATTAGCACCGTGTAGTGCCGTCAAATGCCATTCAACGTCGTTTAACATAGATTGAAACGACGTTTAAACACTTCCAGGCAACTTGGAGCACCTGGCAAGCGAACAAGGAGCACCTGGCAGGCAACCAGGATCTCCTGGCAGCCGACCAGGTGCCACAGAGAGGGTCTGGCCGACCAGGATCTCCTGGCAGCCGACCAGGATCTCCTGGCGGCCGACCAGGAGCCACGGAGAGGCTCCAGCTGACTTCCCGGTACCCATCTTGGCACCCCCATCGTGTCATTGGATCGTTTGATGGTTCTGTTGAAAGTTTCTCAATTTCCGTGACAAACATTGACCTTCGAATTAGCACCATATAGTGCCGTTTTATGCCATTTAACGTCGTTTACACAAACATTGAAACGTCGTTTAAGCATCTTGTGACATCATTAAAGTCAACCTGGATCTCCCGTCAATCTGCCGGCGATCAAGAAGCACCTGGAAGGCAACCAGAAGCACCTGGTAGGCAACCAGGATCTCCTGGCAGCCGACCAGGTGCCACAAAGGGGGTCCAGCCGACCAGGATCTCCTGGCAGCCGACCAGGATCTCCTGGCAGCCGACCAGGATCTCCTGGCAGCCGACCAGGAGCACCTGGTAGCTGGCCAGGACCCTTGTCGGCTGATTCACTGCCCGGAAGAGGTTACAATTGTCCCGAATCTCCTCCGTTTAGTGCCGTTTAGCACCGTTTAGTGCCGTTTAGCACCGTTTATCGCCGTTAAGCATCGTTTAACATCGTTTAAACGTCATTTAAGGCTGTTTAGCACCGTTTAGTGTCGTTTAGTGACGTTTAGCACCGTTTAGTGCCGTTTAGCACCGTTTATCGCCGTTTAGCGTCTTTTAACATCGTTTAAACGTCGTTTAAGGCTGTTTAGCACCGTTTAGTGTCGTTTAGTGCCGTTTAGCACCGTTTAGTGCCGTTTAGCACCGTTTATCGCCGTTTACCGTCGTTTAACATCGTTTAAATGTCGTTTAAGGCTGTTTAGCACCGTTTAGTGTCGTTTAGTGCCGTTTAGCACCGTTTAGTGCCGTTTAGCACCGTTTATCGCCGTTTAGCGTCGTTTAACATCGTTTAAACGTCGTTTAAGGGTGTTTAGCACCGTTTAGTGTCGTTTAGTGCCGTTTAGCACCGTTTAGTGCCGTTTAGCACCGTTTATCGTCGTTTAGCGTCGTTTAACATCGTTTAAACGTCGTTTAAGGGTGTTTATCACCGTTTAGTGTCGTTTAGTGCCGTTTAGCACCGTTTAGTGCCGTTTAGCACCGTTTATCGCCGTTTAGCGTTGTTTAACATCGTTTAAACGTCGTTTAAGGCTGTTTAGCACCGTTTATTGTCGTTTAGTGCCGTTTAGCACCGTTAAGTGCCGTTTAGCACCGTTTATCACCGTTTAGCGTCATTTAACATCGTTTAAACGTCGTTTAAGGCTGTTTAGCACCGTTTAATGTCGTTTAGTGCCGTTTAGCACCGTTTAGTGCCGTTTAGCACCGTTTATCGCCGTTTAGCGTCGTTTAACATCGCTTAAACGTCGCTTAAGGCTGTTTAGCACCGTTTAGTGCCATTCAGCACCATTTAGTGCCGTTTAGCACCGTTCAATGCTATTGGCACAATCTAACATCGTTGTAAACGCGTCGGTCGCTCCACGCTTTACATCAAAACAATATAAAAGATGAACCCTGACCCGAGTCTTGGAAAGGACCGTTAAAACTTCAAGGAAAACTTGATCAGTTTTCCTAGAAGTTGGGGGGCAAATGATATGGGCTAAAAATAAACCCTAAAGACACATTTAATGTCACATTAATTAGACCCAGTATGGTCCAAACGTAGGGGCCCACCAGGTGGGCCCAAAACCCCAATTATGATATTAATTTCGTAATTAATATTGGGGGTAATAAACAGCTCAGCAATAAGAGTTGGATAAGGAAATTATTTCCACCAGACTTAGCCACCAATGCATCCAATTCAATATGGAAACTGATTCCTACAAGGAATAAATCTAGAACCTTCCCCAAAGACTTGTCTACCAAGTCTCCTATTCCTACCATAATTCTAAGGCTTCTCAGCCTATATAAGGACCTGCTCCTTCACCCTCAGAACTACGTTGGCTTGATTCTCAATACGAGATACGTAGGTACTCTGTGATGACCGATTAAGTTTCGAACGCAGAAACAACCATTAAAGCTCGAAGCTCAACCACCCTAGCATTAATTACAAATCGTAACCTAGTTTTTATTCCACAACAGTAATTACCTAAAGTAATTAGCATTTTGAGTATAAAAAATGGATGACATTTTTGTAATAATGAAATCCACCTCATGCATTCACAAAAATAGCCTTCATATTGTATTATAATATGTCTTAACTTTAGGTAATTACCTACTATTAACTATAGGATCATTAAGCCCATATTATAATTACTAATAACTAACTGATTATCTTTTCTAGCTAAAAGGTAATATCTTTTCTATATTTTCTATCTAAAATATCTCATTTTTTCTTAAATAATAACTAACCAATTATCTTTTTCAGTTATTACCTTTTCTAACTAAAATCTCTTCTTTCCAAATATATGGTCCTTCTAATAATAAACTAATATGATTATAATTACTAATAATAAAATAACGATATTATAGTTCATACTAACTAAGCAATTACCTTTTTCAACTAAAACACATTATCTTTTTTAACTTTTAACCTCTCCTTTCCAAAAATATCATAGGCCATTCTATTTAATAAAATAAACTAATAAAATTATAATTACTAATAACTAATTGATTACCTTTTCAACTAAAACATAATATATTTTCAATATTTTTTAACTAAAATATCTCAATTTTCAAACTTTTTTCTTACTCAATTATCCTTACTTAAATATTTGTTATTGATAAAATTATGTTACATTTTCTAACTTTTCTAAGTAAAATCTCTCCTTTCCAAAAATATGGCCGTTCTAATTAATGAAATAAAATAATAATAATATTATAATTACTAATAACTAACTGATTACCTTTTTCAGCTAAAAAATATATTTTCTATATTTTTTAACTGAAATATCACATTTTCAAACTTGATTTTTTTACTTAATTATGCTTACTTAAATATTTATTATCTGTAAAAACATGTAGTTCTATTTTATAAAATAAAATACCGATATTATAGTTCCTAATAACTAACCAATTACCTTTTTCAGCAAAAACACATTATCTTTTTTAACTTTTCTGACTAGAAACTCTCTGTTCCAAAAATATCACGAGCCATTCTAATTGATGAAATAAACTAATAAAATTATAATTACTAATAACTAATTCATTACCTTTTTCAGCTAAAACGCAGTATCTTTTCTAACTAAAATATCTCAATTTTCAAATTTTCTTTTCTTACTAATATTTGTTATTGGTAAAAATATGTTACATTTTATAATTTTTCTAACTAAAATCTCTTCTTTCCAAAAATATGATCGTTCTAATTAATGAAATAAACAAATAATACTATAATTACTAATAACTAACTGATTAACTTTTCCAGCTAAAAGGTAATATATTTTCTATTGTTTTTTAACTGAAATATCTCATTTTCAAACTTGATTTTTTTACTTAATTATGCTTATTTAAATATTATTATTGGAAAAAACATGTCTATTTTATAAAATAAAATAACGATATTATAGTTTTTAATAACTGACCAATTACCCTTTTCAGCTAAAACACATTATCTTTTTTAACTTTTCAGACTAGAGCTTCTCATTTTCAAAAATATCATGTGTCATTCTATTTGATTAAATAAACTAATAAAATTATCAGTACTAATAACTAATTGATTACATTTTAAGCTAAAACGTAATATTTTTTCTATATTTTATAACTAAAATATCTCAATTTTCAAATTTTCTTTTCTTACTCAATTATCCTTAATTAAGTATTTGTTATTGGTAAAAATATGTTATATTTTCTAACTTTTCTAACTAAAATCTCTCATTTCCAAAAATATAGTCGTTCTAATATTTTTCAAATCATATCATTAAAATTTTAACTTAAATGTGGCAAAAAAAAAATTAACTTAAAAAATTCATTCAAATTATTGAAAAAATAATATAGTATTAAAAAAAATCCACGGGTTTTAAGTTAGTAGGCTTAAACTCTAGAGAAGTGTTTAAATTAGAGTAGTTACATGTGTTATTATTTGAATAGCTTTTTAACCCCTCAAAAAAAAGTTTAAAAATAAATAGGTCCGAAACCGGCCATGTTTTGGCTTTAATAACATAAAGAATTAAGATGGAGGAGTACTAACTAATAAGTGCGATTTATGTACTTCCGGTGCATCTGCTGGTTTCTGGTTGCATCAATATGTCACTGTTGTCCCTTTCACATGTCAAGAGTGCATTTGTAAGTTGTAGCCACTCTCATGTCTCAAATAAATGGGTTGAAATTCAATAAGTAACCATGAATTATAAATAGCTGATTCGAGGGAGATTTTTATAAGTATGAATTGATAATGACACATTAATGTGGGATATGGATGTCTTGCATTTTGAAATATATGCTACCCTTACAATAGGGTTTTCGACTGACTAATTTAAACTTTCAGAATCAGTATAGTAGTATTACTAGTAGGCCTTTTATTATAAAACTTCTCCTCTTTCTCTTCTATATCAAGATTCCAGTGCTCCTCAATCAATTAAAAATTTCCTCAGATTGTGTTACGACTCGAAATCAACTTCACGACCAGTTTTGTCTTTGCAGTCACAAACTTTCGAATTATTTGTCCCGATCTTCATAGATGTTAGGAATTCCCGTTTTCTGTCTTTGCGTAAATTTAATACGGAGGTTATAACAGTCAATAATAAAGACAGATAAACACTAAAATTTATACGTGGAAAACCCCCTTAAAGTAAAGAGGTAAAAACCACGGGACCAGCTCCGAATGTTTCCACTATAATGATAACAATGGTTAAAATATTCTCTCTCAAGTTTATGAAGTAACACTTGAGGCACAACTGAATATAAATACAACGATTCCCTACTCCTTCGGTACTTGACCGGATAACCTGGACGAACTCCCTTTGTAGCAACTACAACAGCTGGACGAACTCCTAATGCTGCAGCGGGACAGATTCCGATGGCTGCAGCGTGACACTCACACAAACTCTCTCGAAACAAAAGAATAGAGTAGCACGAGGCCCCCCTATCCTGACCTGCTTGAAACTACCACAAGGTAAGTTTCCTACTAGACGGACTATCTAGCAGCTATATATACTGAGAAGTATGAGAGGAAGAAGAGATTTTGGTGTGTTTTAGTAATGAGGGGGGAGGGGGTATTTATAGATGGGGGGTTGTAGTAGGTGGGGGGGGTTGGTGGGAGTTTGAAATTAAAGAATAGGCCGGTGCCTAACAATCTCCCCCTCTTTTCAAACTCACAGTTAATCACTTGCACTCCATACCTGCGCCCTGTTTGCATAGCTCCAACTTTTCTCGCGGAACCACCTTTGTCATCATATCAGACGGATTCTTATCCGTGTGTATCTTCTCTATCTGTATCACCCCATCTTCAACTTGTTCCCGTAGACAATGGTAACGTACATTAATATGCTTAGTACGACTGTGACAAGTAGCATTCTTCAAGTCAATAGCATTCTGGCTATCACAATACAACTCAAAGTTGTCTTGCTTCTGACCCAATTCTTGGAGAAACCGCTTTAACCAAACCAGCTCCTTGCCTGCTTCACAAGCAGCAATATACTCTGATTCGGTTGTTGACAACGCAACACACTTTTGCAACTTGGACTGCCATGCTACAGCTCCCCCCGCAAAAGTGAAAAGCATCCCTGACGTGGACTTCATCCCATCTGGATGTCCTGCCATGTCAGCATCTGTAAAACCTTCCAAGACTGGTTCACCATGTCCATACTTCAAGCATAACCCGGAAGTGCCCTTTAGATATCTGAGAATCCACTTAACTGCTTCCCAATGCTTTCTTCCTGGATTTGACAGATATCTACTCACAACTCCAACATCATGAGCAATATCTGGTCTTGTACAAACCAATGCATACATAAGACTCCCCACTGCGGATGAGTAGGGAACTTCCTCCATATCCTCCTTCTCCTTGTCTGTTAACGGACACATTTTCTTGCCCAGTTTAAAATGTCCCTCCAATGGTATGCTAACAGGTTTAGCATCATCCATATTGAACCTTTTCAATACCCGTTCAATATATCCCTGTTGTGAAAGCCACAACCTCCGAGTTGTTCTATCACGAACAATCTTCATCCCTAAGATTTGTTTCGCTGGACCCAAGCCTTTCATATCAAAGAACTTGGAAAAATCTTCTTTCAGCTTGCGGATCATGTTAGCATCTTGGCCGACCACTAACATATCATCAATATAAAGCAGCAGGATAATGAAGTTACCGTTAGAAAACCTTTGCACATAAGCACAGTGATCAGATGCAGTTCTCTTGAACTTATGATTCCTCATGAATTAATCAAACTTTTTGTACCACTGTCTTGGCGCTTGCTTAAGCCCGTATAAACTTTTCTTGAGTTTACAAACCATGTGCTCCTTCCCTTTCACTTCAAATCCTTCTGGCTGGTGCATGTAGATCTCTTCCTTCAAATCTCCATGAAGGAATGCAGTTTTCACATCTAACTGCTCAAGCTCAAGATCCATGCTAGCCGCTAATCTGAGAACTGTTCAGATTGATGTCATCTTTACAATCGGAGAAAAGATTTTATCGAAATCAATGCCTTCCTTCTGTGCAAAGCCTTTAACCACCAAGCGTGCTTTATACTTTACAAGCTTTTCATCATCCCTTTTTACTTTGAAGACCCATTTGTTCCTCAAATCCTTCCGTCCTCTTGGAAGTGTAGTCAACTCATAAGTTTCATTCTTGTTTAAAGAATCCATCTCCTCTTGCATTGCTTTCAACGAGCAATTGCTTTCTTTATGAGTCTTGACTTCCTCAAAGGTCTCGGGCTCCCCCTCATCAGCAATTAAGATATACTCGGATGAAAGATATCTTTCTGATGGTCTCCGTTCTCTCATAGAAAGTCGTGGTTGAGTTTCTTCAGCTTCAGGCTGAGGCAGTAGCTCCCCCTACTCAGCAGCATCATCATCTGCCATATCCTCTCCATCATCTTCTAATGTATCTGGATTTCTAGCTTGCCTTGGTTGTTGAGTGCTCCCATAATTCTCATAATTTTGAGACTCATGGAAAACCACATCTCTGCTCCTGAATATCTTCTTCGATTCAGGATTCCACAACCGATACCCAAACTCTGGATCCCCGTAGCCAACGAGAATACACGAAGTTATTTTATCTTCAAGCTTTGTTCTATGCTCCTTTGAGATGTGTGCAAAAGCCTTGCATCCAAACACCCGCAAGTAGGAATAGGAAACATCTTTTCCTAACCAGATCTTCTCTGGAATCTCAAAATTCAGAGGGGCCAATGGAGATCGATTGATCAAGTAGTAAGCTGTTCGGCAATTTAGACATTTTCAACATGCATCTGACTCGTTCATTAATGGTGTAGTTCATTCTTTCCGCAATGCCATTCTGTTGTGGGGTGCCAGGAACTGTTCTTTCATGCCGGATACCATGCTTTGTAAGGTACTTTTGAAACTCTTTTGAAGTGTACTCCCCCCCGTTGTCACTACGAAGGCACTTCAGTTGTTTCCCTGTTGATATTTCAACCATGGCATGAAACTTCTGGAAGTACTCAAACACTTGATCTTTGGATTTTAGTATCTCAACCCACACCTTTCGAGATGCTTCATCAATGAAGGTAACAAAGTACCTATTTCCGCCTAAGGACTCCACCTCAAACGGACCACATACATCGGAATAAACTCTTTCTAACAGCCCCGACTTTTTCTTCAGTGGACTGCTAAAAGATACTCTATGTTGTTTCCCGAATAAACAATATTCGCAAGGCTACAATGCAGTTCCTTTAGCAAATGGAATGAGGGATTTCTTTGCTAGAATCTGCAGCCCTTTCTCGCTCATGTGGCCGAGCCTCTTGTGCCACAATTTTGCCGAGTCTTCATCTTTAACTGTATTCAAAGCATTTGAACACATCTTCACTTGTGTCTTGTACAAAGAGCCACAAGTGGATCCTCTTGCAACCTCCAATGAACCCGTAGTAAGCTTCCACCTTCCACCACCGAAGATATTTACGTACCCCTGCTTATCTAGCGCCATGCCGGAAATCAAGTTGAGCCGTAAGTCCGGAACATGCCTGACATCTTTCAAAGTCATTGAACAACCTGTGTTTGTCTCAATACAGATGTCACCAATGCCTGCGATCTTTGATTGATCTGAGTTACCCATTCTTACAGTACCAAAGTCCCCTGACTTGTACGTCGTAAAGAATTCCTGAGTGGGTGTTGCATGATACTTTGCTCCAGTATCTATCACCCATTCGACCTTCTGATCATCAACATGTAAGCATTCTTCTTCCCCAAAAGAAAGGATCACAACATCTTCTGTCATAGCAGCTATTGAATTTTTCTCGGCATGTTTCCCTTGCTGACCATTGTTCTGTTGCTTGAGCCAGGCCCTATAATCCTTTTTGTAATGACCTTTCTTCTTACAATAGTAGCATTCAACATTGGCATTTGATTTGCCACCGGAATTACCAAAATTCCTACTTTTACTACGTCCTCGGTTTGTCTCCCTATAGTTGCTTCTGCCCCTGTTCTCAGTAACAAGAGCCTGGGAATCGTGGTTGACTCCTTATACCTTTCTTCTCATGGATTCACTAAGGATACTATGCTTAATTGATCGCAACGTTAGTTGCTCAGTTGGTACAGCATTAGTTACTGTCACCACTAGCGTATCCCAGCTGGATGGTAAAGTGTTGAGAAGAAATATTTCTTGGAATTTCTACTCAAACTCCATCTTCATATTTGATAGTTGATTTAACAACCCTTGGAATTCGCTCATATGCTCTGACATGTTGTTCCCATCCTGGTACCTCATATTCACCAACTGACGAACTAGAAAAGTTACATTTTATGAACTTTTCTCTTGGAACGTAGACTCTAATGTCGTCCAAAGCGTATAAGCGTCTTCTTCTTCAAAGACATGATGATACTCCGAATTATCAATCCATCGACGAATGAGACTGATAGTTTTCATGTTCATCTTCTTCCAGTCAGCATCAGACTTTGCTGCAGGTTTAACTCCTTTTAGCTCCACCGGGTCAAACAAGTCCTTACTATAAAGCAAATCCTTTATTCTGCTTTTCCACATCGGATAATTTGAAGCTGTTAGGCTTACTATTACACTGGAAGAATCATCCATTTTAATTTACCAAAGACTATGGGAATCTCAATTAGAACCACACAAGTTGGCCAGGAAAGTGGATGTGTTTGGGGAGCCTTCCGTATTAGTACGGCGCGTTATCAAGTAACCACTGCGTACAAAGCACTTTCCTAGACACCAACAACGTGGGCCCCAACTTTGATACCACTTGTTAGGAATTCCCATTTTCTGTTTTTGCATAAATTAAATACGGAGATTATAACAGTCAATAATAAAGACAGATGAACACCAAGATTTATACATGGAAAACTCCCTTAAAGTAAAGAGGTAAAAACCACGGGACCAGCTCCGAATGTTTCCACTATAATGATAACAATGGTTACAATATTCTCTCTCAAGTTTACAAAGTAACACTTGAGGCACAACTGAATAGAAATACAACGATTCCCTACTCCTTCGATACTTGACCGGATAACCTGGACGAACTCCCTTTGTAGCAACTACAACAGCTGGACGAACTCCTAATGTTGCAGCTGGACAGATTCCTATGGCTGCAGCCTGACACTCACACAAACTCCCTCGAAACGAAAGAATAGAGTAGCACGAGGGCCCCCTATCCTGACCTGCTTGAAACTACCACAAGGTAAGTTTTCTACTAGACGGACTATCTAACAGCTATATATACTGAGAAGTATGAGAGGAAGAAGAGATTTTGGTGTGTTTTAGTAATGAGGGGGGATGGGGTATTTATAGATGAGGGGTTGTAGTAGGTGGGGGTGGGGGGGGGGTTGGTGGGAGTTTGAAATTAAAGAATAGGCCGGTGCCTAACAATAGATACAAAACTCACTAGAAAAAACAGAAAGCCTCACCTATTGCAATGCATTCTCAAAGTCCGAGATACAAAAACAAAATTAACAATAATTTATGAAGATGAATTGAAATGTAATTTATACTAGTAAATCCGTAGACGTATCTATCAATGAGCTACGCCAAAACTTTACTTGAATGTTACTCCCGTCTTCAAATGCTCCCTCCTTTCAAAATAGTAGTCTCGTTTGACTTTTGCACAAGTATTTTAGAGTACATTCACCATTTTATTTTATTTTTTTGAAAAATTATGTAACTACGAGGTTAATACACCTCAAAATACGTGCGCAAAAATTAAATTATGTTTGCCTTCTGTTCGTTTACTTGTGATGTGTTTGTGTCCTCGTCTGAGAGCAGGGAGCTTAAGTAATGCATCCTTCTGCAAGAGGTTTCTTATAATCCAGGCTTTTGCATCTAACTCTCCAGAAACAGATGTAATTAGTGTAATACATTTATACCAATTTCCAGGAGGACGTAACTAGAACTAAAAAGTGCACCTGATAAGGCAGGGGAATGTAAAGTTGCTTAGTAAGTCGCCTCCTAGCTGCTTCATCTAGCTCTTGGGGTCTATTTTGTTGCTCTTGTCTAGTGTAGAATAACTTGACGACATAACTGATATATTAAATTAATTGTATGAAGATAAACTGGAAAAAACAAAGCATAAAAAGAAGAAACAATATTAAGACCTCCAACAAGTTTTGAGCTGAAAGTTGAAGCTAAAACATCATGTATTTTCACATACCACAAATTCAAAATTCAGATTGCCTTCTAGAAACATTTCCTAATTTTCTTAAGTGATTCTGTTTCGTTATAGTTCTCAGAAAGTTCATCTGTTTTTTGAATTCAAACCATATGATTAAGATGTATCTCAAAGAAGACCAAAGCCAAATAAGTGCAAGCAAGTTCTGAAATATTGTTGAATGCAAAAGTAGGATAGAAGTCCAAGAGATCACCTGTAGCCTGTAGGTAGTACTTGATCACTCCCACTGTCAAAGCCTTCCATTTTGATGAGGAATTGTGTCTTCAGACGCCTACTCGATACGGGTTCACCTTCTGACTTGCACTACAGTCATAATAAGTCCATTAGTAAAATTAACAATGACTTTAAAGGATAGAAAATAAGGCTGATTATCTAGGCCAAAGTGATATAATCGGCATGTTAATAGCATAATATGATGTTATTTTTGCTTTGAACATTAACAGCATGCCACATGCTACAACTTCAGGTTTTTGAATCTTTGTTCCATCCTAATTTAAAACTTACCTGCGAGAGTAGTGAATCTATTTTATAACTGCTCCAAGCAGTTTCAGGATTCCCACTAATTCAAACATGACGAAGATCTTGGTCTAATCCAAACTGCATAGCTACTCTATGAGGCAGATACTGTTCTGTATGGCCTATACCAAATAACTCGGCAGCTGTCAAGCATCGAGCAAATGACTCTACTGCATCGGAATCAACCACTGCCCACTGTTCATCATCTTTGTACAAGTTACTCAACACACTATTGCCTGAAACTATTACATAAGGATGCCAAAAAAATGACAGTCCAACAGAGTCCAAGGCTGACCTCACATCATTAACCTTCAAGTTAGTCACTCCATTCCACCGCAATGACCTGGGCTCTCCCCTTCCTATGTAATTTGGAACCGGTCTTAATTCCGTAAACCTCTCCCAAACCCACATCTGCACTAAATCGTAGTGACACGATATAAACCTCAAACCAACTACAGACTCTAGCTTGATGAACTCAGCAACTGAATTCTGTAGCAACGTCATGTCCCTATAAATGCAAGCAAGAACAACGGGAGCAAACGCAATTCTCATACCACGCGATAGATGAATAGCAACATGAAAATCCTTTATACCAATATAATTCTGAGGCCGAACAAGAACAAACCTAGACCACCACAATGCAAGAAACGCTTCATGCTCTAAAGCATTACCACTACACATAAAATACTCCATCCAACTAGAAGCACTAACATTTCCACGATGCTATAATCTAATATTCTTATTATCAATTTTTAAACACTTAAAAATACCAATAAATTCATGATGTAAAGGAGTCGAAAAAGAGGCACCTAGAACAGAAAAACATCCCAAATGTAAAACTTCTTCTAGAGTAATAGTTACTTCACCCCATGGAAACATAAAAGTGTTTGTTTCAGCCTATGAAGCATGGGTGCAGGTGCGGGGGTGCGGGCGCACGGTACGGGGATACGGAAGTTCGGCATTTTCAAAAATATAGGGATTCGGGTGCAGCGGGGTACGACAAATATTAAAATATAAAAAATTAAAATTCAATATTAGGATTTTGCAGCAATTTAGTTTACAGCCTAGACTTAATATCTTACAGATGGTGTTGTAACATTTTTTATTACTTAAAAAGTGTTGGTACTATAATTGAATGGGACTTGGGAAAAAATTAGTGTTACACGGTAAAGTACTAGAACATTATTGGAGTATCTTACATAGCGATGTGACTCAATTTAAACCCTTTTTGTGTCGTTTGTAATGTAGAATAAGTAAGGGTATCGTTCAACGCCAAGGACTAAGGGTTCACTTTTACTTATATTTTGTCAAATTCAAAATGAGTTCGTTTTGTAACTACCGTATTAATTAAACTAAGTACGAAGCAAGCAAAATTTTCTTGTAAACAATTAAAGAAGCACGTTGGAAAGCATGTTAATCCACCACTAAACTCATGACATAATTCTAAAATTCTTGTAATATGCTTTGAAAGATACTTATAGAGAACTTGCCATGGACCACATAGAAACAAGCTCTGCTATTCATATAACCCCATGGACCACATAGAAAGGCTAAAACGAATTACACACTGATACAATTAATCCCATGAACCACATAGAAAGATTAATTGACTTTACAGATAATTCAATAAAATAACCTAATTGGATGTCCACATACCAAGGTCAATTCAAGATTATCTATAAGCATTGAAGCATGTATAAGCATAATCAAGCACATATCTCCGAAAATCAAAACATAATTGTCATAAAATTTAGGGTTTCAAAACAGCCCTCCAACAATAAGGTTTAGCCTACCATTGTCATGGTAAAATACATAAAAGTCATAAAGAGATAGAATACAATACAAAGCAGAGATGTAGAAAAGAAATCCCTATGGAAATTCCCAAGCATACACTCTTCTCCTTGGAATCTTCTTCTCTTCTCCTTGGTGGCTCCTCAATGAAAAATACGTAAGTCTATCTCTCTCATAATAATAAGCTAATACCCAAAAGTATTTTATTTTTAATCTTTATTAGAATAATACATGGCTTTCCAAAACTGAATTGGTTTCTAAAGTCAAAATTCGTAGTTAACTTTTCCCATCTGATATTGGGATGCTCCAAGTGGAAATTGATATCTGGGCCTGTCTAGAATGAAAGAAAATTTTGATATCTTCGCGTGGGCTATTAAATCGCTGAAATCTGATGTCTAGAAGTCAAGATACGGCCCAAACAATGTGTAATGCGCGTGCGTCCCAATTAATCCGAATTTAATTGTAATTTAGCTTCAATCCTTTTCAATTTAGAATTCCATGCTTCCTACAATAAAATATTACAAACTAATTAATAAAGATCCAATTAAATGCAAAATATAATTAAGATGGGAATAAAAATCATCTAAAATACATATAAAAATATACTCTATCAAATATCCCCACACTTAACATATTGCACGTCCTCGGGCAAATAAAAGAAATAAAACTAACTCTAACTAACTAACATCACTTTCGTAGATGACACGATTGCATTGAGCGTATGCAACAAGCTGTTAAACCCCTAGGCAGCCCTAGTAGGACGAGTGTTGTCTCGTGAGGGTTTGTAGAAGATATACCCACAAAATCAAATATTTTCAATCACCAAGTCTTTAATCACGCAACAATTCATAGTACTCCACATATGCAAACCTCAATCACACAACAATCTGAGAAGATCTGAAAGTACACCACTTGCACAAAACAATCCAAGTATGCACACGTTGTCTAGAAAGACAAAAATATCATGAAATAAACATCAAAATCGCCTTCAATAAGTAAGCATGCTATGGATAGAAAATCCCACATTACTCTCAATTCACACAAGTGTATAGGTGTAAGTGTTTCACTTAAGTTCAATCAAAATAGACATGTGCTACCATATGCTTGGTTATCCACCAAATCTCCACTACTTCGTATATGTGCATGCACAAATCAAAAGGTCTTCATTAAAGGTTGTAATGAGGCTTAGGTACGGGGTGGGATATCAAAGAAAAAGGCTCACAAGTGGCTAAACTTGATAAACTAATAGAGCATAGTGTTCACTTTTATTTGTAGCACTCAACATGAATAATAGATCATGTAAAAGTGATTAAACTTTCACAAGCATTAAACCCATAAGCACATCATTATGTACTTCCCCACTTTCACATTGCAAAAACCAATGAACACAAAATCTACTTGATCTTCTTTGCATTTTTTTCTTGTTTTTTTTTTTGAAGAACGAAGATCAAGTAACCACACTATGCAATTCCCACCCATATATCAAACCTTAACAAAGAAATCCCCACACTTGAACATTCACCCACCCTTAAGTTGAATCACAATGCTCTACTAGTAAATCAAGATAAGAAAAAACAAGTAGGCTCAAGATTATAGAGTGGTGAAAATTGAAAGAAACGGATATAAGCTCAAGGGGGCTTACTAAGGATATAACTCATAAGGAAAGTGTTTAGGTCAATGAGGGTAATCCTAGTGCCTTTATCATTTTCATGCACACACACAACATGTAATCTCAACAAGGTATCAAAACAAGTTCTAGAGCAATGTTAATTGACGAACAACACACAACAAAGAAATTCGATTGATATAAAATGTATCAATCATTAATTAGGCTCAAAATCTCACAAGGTGAAATCATGCTCGACTCACTAAATTTGACTAAAGAGCATCTCAAGTTTTAAAATTTTCGAAAGCACACACAAGGAATTATCAAGCAACAAATGATTTTTATTCTATGATACAAGCTCAGAATTAATCATGCAAAATTAGTCTACAAAATGTGTACTTATCCTCGCTAACATGCTTTGAGACAAGGTAATTATATACAAATTTTTTTTAAAATTTTCTATTTTTTTGGATTTAAAATTATATATATATTTTTTTTGAATTTTTTTAATAATATTGAGAACACCTCCCCACACTTGAATGGTTCATTGTCCTCAATGAATAATACAACCTAATTTACATATATAAAGAACTAAAATAATCCTAATAAATAAAATACAAAAATAAAACAAAGAAAAATATTATACAAATAAAAGTTAGAAATACTCCCCCATTATGCTCGCATGAAGTGCCGCTCGAAAAAGAATCGAAAGAAATTGTTGTATAGAATTAAATAGACATCTGGCCAGACTTCCATATATATAACGATGTCCATTTAATGTCACATAAAGTGAGCTAGCACAGTTGGTTGATTGTGCCAAATAGAATCATTGTAGCTGGAGGTCAGGGGTTCAAACCCTCTCGCGGGCAGACTCTTTTTTTTAAAACAGTAGCAACATGGTTGATGTGTACATGAGACTCAACAAACGAGATGGGCTGAGAGATGATCTTGAACAGCAGCCATATGGGCTTGCAAGAATGGGCCGGACAACAGCCAGATGGGCTTGCAAGAATGGGCCGTGTATAGCAGCAGCAGATGGGAGACTACAATTGGGCTGCAACAGCAACAGAGCAGAAGAATTGATGGACTCGTCAAGAAACCACGCACGCTAGAAGTCACGCGCGCAGGAGGGAAACGCGCTAGAGAAATGAAGCGCTCAACATGTTTGCCACCAGAAAATGCCGCACGCACTCCACATAATCAGCATGCCCAATAAAAAATCACTGACTCAATGAATCATTTTCACATCCATTATGTTGACCATGTGCTTTTATGAGAACCATGCACAACTTGCTGCTCCACGAGTTGTTTTTTTTTTTTTTTAATTTCTGAAACACTTCACACAATTCATGAAGGCATCTTGTGGGAGTAAAAAAAAATGAAATAAAAATTATCTATTTATAATAATAATAATAATAATAATAATAATAATAATAATAATAATAATAATAATAATAATAATAATAATAATAATAATAATAATACAAAACTTACAATAAGCTTGGGTTGCCTCCCAAGAAGCGCTTTTCTTTAATGTCTTTGGCTAGACCTTGCACCTTAGATTTCACGCATCAGAGATAATCACATCGTTAAGAGCCTCGCTCTCCTTGATATGATTCGAAGGATCCTCCAAATATGGTTTGAGACGATGTCCATTCACCTTAAATGTATTTCCATCATCTTTTTTAATTACCACAGCTCCATGTGAAAAAACCTCAATAATTTCAAACGGACCAATCCACCTCGATCGCAATTTTTCGGGAAAAAGCCGCAATCTAGAGTGATATAAAAGAACTTTTTGACCAACCTCGAAATGCTTTCGTTGGATCATCTTGTCATGAAACACCTTAGTTTCGTCCTTGTAAATTCGAGCACTCTCATAAGCTTCATTACGTAGCTCCTCCAATTCAGACAACTGTAACTTGCGATGCAAACCAGCCTCATCCAAGCTCATGTTGAATTTCTTTATAACCCAGTACGCCTTATGCTCGAGTTCCACAGGCAAATGACAAGGCTTCCCATAAATAATGCAATAAGGTGACATACCAATGGGTGTCTTGTATGCCGTCCTATAGGCCCAAAGTGCATCATCTAATTGTTGACTCCAATCTTTTCGTGTAGCTCCCACAGTTTTCTCCAAAACTTGCTTTATTTCTCTATTAGACACCTCTGCTTGTCCATTAGTTTGCGGATGATAAGGTGTAGAAACCTTATGTGTGATGTTGTACTTGCGAAACAGTGCCTCAATCGTTTTGTTGCAAAAATGTGATCCTCCATCACTGATAACAACTCTCGGCATTCCAAACCTAGCAAAAATGTGTGTCCTCAAGAATTCTGAAACCACTTTAGAATCATTAGTACGGGTAGCTTTTGCTTCTACCCACTTCGACACATAATCAACAGCCAAGAGTATGTATTCACAACCATTAGAATGTGGGAAGGGTCCCATAAAATCAATACCCCAAACATCAAATATTTCAACATTAAACATAGGATTCATGGGCATCTCAGTCCTAGCGCTAATGTTCCCTACTCGTTGACACCTATCACAAATCCTACAAAATTCTTTAGCATCTTTAAAAATTGTAGGCCAGTAAAAACCACACTCTAAGACCTTATGTGCTGTTCTTTTCGCTCTAAAATGTCCCCCACATGCATAGCTATGACAAAATTTTAACACAGACTCAAATTCATTATCAGGCAAACATCTTCTTATCACTAAATCTGGACAATGCTTCCACAGATAAGGATCATCCCACACATAAAATTTAGCATCATGTTTGATTTTATCTTTTTGAGCATGAGACAATGTGTTGGGCAACATTCTAGTATGTAAATAGTTCACCATATCTGCATACCATGGAGTAAAATTAGTTAGAGTACTTACCTCAATCCGGAGAAGTTGTTCATCCGGAAACGTCTCGGTTATGGGCACATCTTCCTCCTCCCTCACCAAGCGACTTAGATGATCAGCTACAACATTCTCAGATCCTTTCTTGTCTTTAATTTCAATGTCAAATTCTTGTAACAGAAGGATCCAACGGATGAGTCTGGGCTTTGCCTCCTTTTTAGCCAACAAGTACTTTAATGCCGCATGATCACTGTATACAATCACCTTTGTACCAAGAAAATAAGATCGAAATTTCTCCAAAGTAAAAACAACAGCCAGGAGCTCCTTCTCAGTGGTTGCATAATTGAGTTGTGCATCATTTAAGGTCCTCGAAGCATAATAGATAGCATGCATCTCCTTGTCCTTTCTTTGTCCTAGTACTGCTCCAACAGCATAATCTGAAGCATCACACATTATTTCAAACGGTAAGTCCCAATCAGGGGCTTGTATGATAGGTGATGAAGTAAGCTTCAATTTCAGCTCCTCAAATGCCTTCTTGCAATCATCATTAAACTCGAACGGTATATCTTTCTGAAGAAGACTAGTTAGAGGCCTTGCAATTTTAGAGAAATCTTAGATGAATCTTTTATAAAAACCAGCATGTCCAAGAAAAGATCTAATCTCCTTTACACTTGATGGAGTGGGCAAGTACCGTATCAAGTCAATTTTAGCCTTATCCACCTCAATACCTTTTGAAGAAATCACATGTCCAAGAACAATTCCTTGGGTCACCATGAAGTGGCATTTTTCCCAATTTAGTACTAAATTGGTTTCTTCACATCTTTGCAAAATCAATCCCAAGTTCTTCAAGCAACCATCAAAATTATCACCAAAGACACTAAAATCATCCATAAAAACTTCAATGACTTTTCCCACGTAATCAGAGAATATGCTCATCATGCATCTTTGAAAAGTTCCTGGTGCATTACACTGACCAAAAGACAAGCGCCTAAAGGCAAAAGTGCCAAAAGGACATGTGAATGTTGTATTCTCTTGATCTTCGGGAGCTATAACAATCTGATTGTATCCCGAATATCCATCTGAGAAATAGTAATACTCACGACCAGCCAACCTCTCCAACATTTGATCAATAAATGGCAAGGGAAAATGATCCTTCCTTGTAGCATTGTTGAGAGGCCTGTAATCAATACAAACACGATGACCAGTCACTGTTCTTTGAGGAACCAACTCGTTCTCCTCATTCGCTACAACTGTAACTCCAGATTTCTTAGGAACAACGTGCACTGCAGAAACCCACTTTGAGTCAGAAATAGGATAAATGATTCCATTATCCAATAGCTTGATGACTTCTTTCTTCACAACTTCCATCATAGGATGGTTGAGTCGACGTTGAGGTACTCTCACAGGCTTAGCACCTTCTTCCAAGTGGATTCTATGGACACAAAGGGTGGGGCTGATTCCCTTAATGTCTGCCAAGCTCCAACCAATAGCTTTGATGTGTTTGCCAACTACCTTCACCACTTTTTCTTCTTGTTCCGATGGGAGCTTTGTTGAAATTATGATTGGCAATGTCTCTTCCTTCCCTAGAAACACATATTTAAGATGAGCAGGTAATGGTTTGAGTTCCAGTTGTGGTGCTTGAACAATAGAAGGCAACTGTTTTTCGTAGAACTGGGGAGTACTAAGTTTTGACCTCCTTCGACATAGTCTGCTCCATGTAATGCTTTACATTGCTCCATAATGCCATCGGTGTACATATCTGAATTTTGTACAAGGACTTCAAAATTCCCTTCCTTGTCAACACCGATGCCTTGAGAAATTAATGTCTCCAGTTCATCATCCTTCATCAACTCAAAGTACTTTTGTGCAACATTTCCTGTTGTGCTCAATGTATAGCATGTCTCGGTATCCATGGGATATCTCATCATCTCAAACATGTTGAACTTTATTGTTTCATTGTCAAAGTCCATGCTAAGCTCTCCCCTTGCCACGTCAATTCTCGTTTGAGCGGTACACATAAATGGTCTTCCCAAAATAATTGTGCATTAGGTGCTTCTCCCATGTCCATGATATAGAAATCTGCTGGGTATTGGAACCTGCCAACCTGCACAAGAACATCCTCCAAAACACCCTTCGGATAAACGTGAGATCTGTCAGCTAATAAAATTGTAACACCATCTGTTTTAAGTTCAGTTTTAGTACACAATTTCTCATAAAGACTAGATGGCATAACATTAATTGACTCACCCAAATCAAGTAAAGCATTCTCAAATTTAGAGTTACCAATGGTGCAAGGAATTGTAAAACTCCCTGGATCTTTGCACTTAGCTGGCAACTTCCCTTGCAAAACTGCAGAAACATTCTCTTTCATCTCAACAACCTCCCTTCCTTTCAGCCTTCTTCGTTTAGTACACAAGTCCTTCAATACCTTGGCATATGCAGGTAGATTCTGAATGCACTCCAGTAGAGGCAAATTTATATGAACTTTGCGAAAGGTCTCCAAAATATTTTTCTCTAGTGCACTCTTCTTTGTTTGAACCAACCTAGCTGGAAAAGGAACATAATCGAAGCGACTATTAGTAATAACTGAATTTGAAGGGTTAGGAGACTTACTTTCAGGAAACGGTGAAACATGCTCCTCCAAATTTTTGTGCACACTCTCATCTTCCTTCTCTTTCTCATGAATGATCTCAGTATCTTGTGAATCTTCACTTTCTTCAACCTTTTTGTTGTGTGAAGTTTTCTCAGTTGCTGGGTCCCTCTCTATCCCATGCTTATCAACTTCATTCTCTAATACCTTCCGGGTTGGGATGACGTTCCTACCACTCTTAGTGGTAATAATGTTCGTCTGTTCAAATTTCAAGTTTGGCTGTGTAGTTCCAGGCAATCGTCCAGGTTCATGCTCTTGATTCATTTTCTTGATTACATCCCCAAGTTGCTTCTGCATCTCTTTAATGTCTTGAGAATTTATGGTGCATTGCTTTTGCATCTCCATTTGCCCATCAACCAGCTTGGACAATAATTTCTCAATGTTGTTATCACTACTCATGTTCTGAGAGCCTTGTCCCCGTTGTTGAAAACCAGGGGGTGCAGAAGTATTTTGGAACTGAAACCCATTCAAAGCATTGTTAGTGTTGCCATACCTCAGATTGGGGTGATCCCGCCATCTTGGATTATAGGTGTTCAAGAACTGATTTCCACCTTGATTGGAAAAACCAACAGCATTAACGTCTTGATAAGAAGGGTCCATCAATGTAGGACATGCATCAGTGAAATGTCCCGGAGCTGAGCAAATACCACAAAGTTGAGCCTTTGGTGTTTTACCACTCAAAATTAATGCATTCAGCTTCTCAATGCTCTGCTCAATATTTGAAAGCCTTTGGTTAGATCCAGCTCCCTGTTTTACCACTCCCTTAGCAATAAGTTTCTCAGCAGCATCATGAGATAAGTCCACATAAGCACCTTGTGCAGCAGAATCCAAGAGTCTTTTTTCACCTTCAAGAAGACCTTGGTAGAAAAAGTGTAATAGACTCCCCTTAGAAAAACCATGTTGAGGACATCTCTTCTCTAACTTTTGGAACCTTGCATACTACTCAGCATAAGTTTCAGTTGCATTCTGACGAATTCCAGCTATTTGGCTTCTCATGTTCATGACTCTAGTTGCTGGATAGAAGTTTTGCAAGAATTCCTGGGCTAGCTTCTCCCAAGAAGTAATATAACCCACAGGCAATTCCTCTAGCCAATCCAAAGCTGCTCCATCAAGAGAAAATGGAAAAGCTTTCATCTTCAGAATTTGAGGATCTGCCAAATCTGGTCCCATGCTTTCCACAATAGTCACGAACCTAGAGAGATGTTGATTAGGTTCCTCAGTTGGAAGATCATGAAAGACAGGCAGTCTCATGAGTAAATTTTGCTTGATCTCAAAGCTGCTGCTCTTCCCAACTACGGGATCAGGATAGACCATACATGAATGACCAATATTAGAAATCGAGACAACAACATCATCACGAAGTGTTAGTACAATTGCCATGTTAGCTATAACAATTTTCCCTTCACTTTCTTTCTTTGCTTGATCAGTTAAATTCTCACTCTTCTTGTGAAAGAGTTTCTCAGGATTATCTTCAAACGGTTCAAAAGGTTTTTCAGATGTGCGGGTGTTGACCATGTACCTGAAAACACGAACCGATTAAACCACACTAACACAAAATAAAAGCAAAGCAAATTCAATCCCCGGCGGCAGCGGCGCCAAAAATTGATGTGACTCAATTTAACCCTTTTTGTGTCTTTTGTAATGTAGAATAAGTAAGGGTATCGTTCAACGCCAAGGACTAAGGGTTCACTTTTACTTATATTTTGTCAAATTCAAAATGAGTTTGTTTTGTAACTACCGTATTAATTAAACTAAGTACGAAGCAAGCAAAATTTTCTTGTAAACAATTAAAGAAGCACGTTGGAAAGCATGTTAATCCACCTGTTAAATATAATTGATGTGTTTTAATCAGTGTTTAAGTGTTACAGGGAGTTATCAGAGTTTAGCTGGAAGCAGTCAGAGTTTAGTTAAACTCTGACATGTGGAAGCTCGACAGATTTTGTTAAATTCTGTCTGGAGGAAGCGCGTCTACTGTTCAACAGTGATTAAAGATTAATTATGGAAGCGATATCTTTGAAGATTGGATAGCTATCAAAGAGATCGAGTTGACATAGGAGACGTGTGACAATCTGTAATTGATATCATTGTATAGCTGATTATTAGGAGTATCAATTAGAGATTGTATCGTAGCTGTATGTTATATAAATACAGATAGGTTAACCCTAGAAGGGTATCGATAACGAATTATCTTTATTGTAACCTAGCAGCTCTTTGTGATATTTTACATCACGAAGAGGGTTTGAAATACAAGAAGTTTTTAAGTGCATAAACGCTTTTACTTGTTAATCTCTCATACAAAGTTGATTATTAATTGTGTATTCGGCCTAACAAGTGGTATGAGAGCATAATCTGTTACTTTATTACAGGTTAAGATCCAAACACAACAATAATCATGTCAGAAATTCCTCCACCAACACCTACTGTTTCTGAAAAGGCTCCTACTACTGTGAGTCGATATGAACCAATCAGGGTTCCTATTTTGAGGCCATTAGAGTATGCTATGTGGAAGGTCAAGATGACTATGTTTCTGGAGGCTACAGATCCAGAATATCTTGACAGGATTTATGAAGGCCCTCACAATCCTACAAAGCTATCTGTTGCAGTTGCTGGTGAAGCAGCAAAAATGGTTCCAAAGGAAAAGAAAGACATGACTCCTGAAGATCTATCATCATTTGCTAAGGATGCAAAAGTTAGGCATTTACTGCATAGTGCCTTAGACAATGTTATGTCTAACAAAGTCATTAACTGCACCACTGCAAAAGAGATATGGGATGCTCTTGAAGTCAGGTGTCAAGGAACTGCAGCTATTAAGAAGAATAGGAGAAACATACTCACACAAGAGTATGAGCATTTTGAGGCTAAACCTGAAGAGACCATGACAGAAACATTTGATAGATTCTGTAAACTGATTAATGATCTGTCATTGGTCAACAAAGAGTATGATCTAGAAGACTCGAATCTCAAGTTTCTTCTTTCTCTACCTGAAAAGTAAAATGTGAAAACAACCACTATTAGAGACAACTATGATCTTGCTGAAACAGAGATTGATGAAATCTATGGACTGCTCAAAACTTATGAATTGGAAATGGAGCAGAGAAACAGGAGATCAAGCAGAAAAGGAAAGTCTGTTGCTCTTAATGTTGAAGAGAAGCCTCAGAAGAAAGAGGCAACAAGAAGGAAAATGAAGGGAAAAGCTTTGGTCATACATTCAGAAAGTGATTCACCAAACTCTGATTATGATTCAAACTCTTCTGAATCATCTGACTCTGAGGATGATGAAGAAGAAATGAGAAAAATGGTTGTGTTGATGGTGAAGACTTTCAAGAAAATGGGCTTCAAGAATTTCAAGAAAGGAAAAAGGTTTTCTAGGGATTCAAATGAAGACAAGAAAAGCTACAGGAAGTCTGATAAGAGAGATTCTAAAGGGAAGAAGGATAAGTCTGAAATTCAATGCTACAAGTGTAAGGAGGTGGGTCACTATGCTCCTGAGTGCAAGAAGGGTAAAACTGGAAAGGTACTCTACACTAAAGGCAGAGATTGGGCAGATACTTCAGATTCTGATGAAGAAGTGAACTATGCTCTCATGGCTACTACTGAATCAGAATCCTCTGAAAATCAGGTACCTCCAACTACCTATGCTTATAATATTGATGACATTGCTCAATTAAGAATTTTTCTTAAGTCATTTCATATAAGTTATAGGGATCAGACTTTAGAAAATGAGAGGATAAAAGCTGAAAATTCTGAACTTAAAGAAAGAAATAAACTTGTTGAAGAGAAACTTGAAAACATGCAACAAGTTCAGAAAGAGAGAGATGATGCTGTTTGCAAAGAACAGATTTTGCTTCAGAAGTATAAACAACTAGAGTCAGAGTTGAAGGAAGCAAATAATAAAATTAGGACTTGGACCAATTCTGGAAAGGACACTCAACAGATTTTTCAAACAGACACTGTTGGTCTAGGTTATAATGAGGGAGATGAACTTAGATTTCAAAATCAAGTTAAAGTCAGAACTAAATTTGTTCATGGAACCAGTAAATTTTTGTCTGAAAATGAAAAGGAAGATGTCAAAAGAAAACCAGTAAAAACTAGTGTAAAACAGGTTAATATTGGTTCAATGACAGATAAACAACTCAAACATAAACTGAAGGAGTTAAAATCTGTTGAGAAAAAGAAAGTGTCAAACAAGAACAGAAATGGAAAAGTAGGCATCACTTCAGGAAATAAACCAATGCTTGCTAGTTATGCTCCAAGAAAGACATGTCATAACTGTGGTAGTACTAAGCATCTTGCAAATTTCTGCAAGAAAAATAAAAATATAAATTCTTTACCTACAAAGTCTGAGGTAAAGAAGGATTTTGCTAGAACTAAGCCACAGACTCTATGCACACACTGTGGAAGCACTTGGCATTCCATCTATACTTGCAGAAAATATCATGCTATCTATCATAATAACTATGAACTGAAACCCAATCTGAAATGGGTTAAAGTTGATACTGCAAGTGTAAACACTGATACTGTTAGCTCAAACTCTGATAATGTTAATTCCGCTGCAAAAGCTAACAAAGTTAAGAATGCCAAAGGATCCAAGCAAGTCTGGATCCTTAAAACTAATCCTCAGTAATTGTTTGTGATTGCAGGGTAACAGGGAGGCAACCCTAGTCGTGGATAGTGGATGTTCAGGACACATGACTGGAAATAAAGCCCTGCTATCAGAATATGAGGAGAAGGTTGGCCCAAAAGTTTCCTATGGTGATGGCAATATAGGAAGAACATTTGGATATGGCAATATCAATCTTGGAAATGTCATCATCAACAATGTAGCTCATGTCCCAGGACTCAAGCATGACTTGCTATCTGTGAGTCAAATCTGTGACAAGGGATATCATGTAGATTTCCAACCTGAATATTGTGAAGTTATCAGCAAATCTACAGGAAAGGTTGTTCTAGTTGGTCACAGGCAAAACAACATTTATGAAATCAAGCTTTTGATAGACTCTGTTGGAAAAGCTGTTTGCCTGTCTACAAGAATGTCTAGTGAAGAGAGTTGGAAGTGGCACAAGAAACTCTCACATTTGAACTTGAACAACATCAATGAATTGATCAGAAAGGATCTTGTAAGAGGACTCCCAAAGACCCTGTTAAATGTTGATGGCCTATGTGACTCATGTCAGAAGGCTAAACAAAGGAAGTCATCTTTCAAGAGCAAGACAGAATTTTCTATCACTGATCCCTATCATCTTCTGCATGTTGATCTCTTTGGTCCAGTAAATGTTATGTCTATTGCAAGGAAGAAATATGCTTTAGTCATTGTTGATGAATAGACTAGATTCACCTGGGTGTATTTTCTAGCAAAGAAGGATGAAACTGCATTAACTCTGATGGAGCATGTGAAGCTTCTGGACAAAGGATCAAGCAACAAAGTCAGAATCATCAGAAGTGATAATGGAACTGAGTTCAGAAATGCAATAATGGAAGAATTCTGCAAGGACAATGGAGTGAAACAAGAATTTTCAGCACCTGGTACACCACAACAAAATGGTGTAGTTGAAAGGAAAAATAGAACCTTAGTTGAAGCTGCCAGAACTATGCTTGATGAAGCAAAACTGCCAACTTATTTCTGGGCAGAAGCTGTTCAAACTGCTTGTTTTACTCAAAATGCAACACTGGTCAATAAGCATGGAAAGACACCATATGAGATGGTGAAGAAAAAGAAGCCTAACCTGAAATACTTTCATATTTTCGGGTGCAAATGTTTTGTTTTGAAGACTCATCCAGAACAGTTGACCAAGTTTGAGCTAAAGGCAGATGAAGGAATTTTTGTTGGCTATCCACTGTCAACAAAGGCATTCAGAGTTTACAATCTGAGAACTAGAGTGATCATGGAATCTATACATGTTTCTTTTGATGATTAGAAGATAACTGGACTTGAAGACAAAGATGAATATGATCAACTGAACTTTGAAAATGAAGTTTTAAACTCTGATGAAGGAAACTCTGATGAAACAATTCTGACAGACTCTGTTGAAACAAACTCTGAACCTCTACTGGTAAATTCTGAAGAAACTTCTCAGTCACAACAAAGGGAAGAACCAGTTGAGGGGGAGCATGATCAAAATGAAGACTCAAACACTGATACTGAGTCAACTGAAAAATCTGGATCAAACTCTGATGCTTCAAACTCTGAAAATTCAAATTCTGACTCTGGGCAGTCAAGTTCAGGGGGAGTCTCAGAAAACGAAGATAGATCACAACAAAATCAGGAGAGCATGGATCAAGGGGGAGGATCACATGCTGATAGAAGTCATTTGCCTTCTGCTAGGAAATGGACTAAATCACATACACCTGATTTGATAATTGGTGATCCAGATGCAAAAGTAAAGACAAGAAGTGCTACTGCAAGTGAATGTCTGTTTCATGCATTCTTGTCTAAAAATGAACCAAAGAAAGTGGAAGAAGCTCTTCAAGATGCAGACTGGATAACAGCAATGCAGGAAGAGTTAAATGAATTTGAAAGGAATGAAGTTTGGACCCTTGTACCAAGGCCAAAGAACAGATCTATTGTTGGTACTAAATGGGTTTTCAGAAACAAGACTGACAGTGAAGGTGTTATCACGAGGAACAAGGCTAGACTGGTAGCAAAAGGTTATTCACAGCAGGAAGGAATAGATTATGATGAAACATTTGCTCCAGTAGCAAGATTGGAGGCAATCAGAATTTTTCTAGCATATGTCTCTCACAAGAAATTCAAAGTGTTCCAGATGGATGTGAAAAGTGCTTTTCTGAATGGAAAGCTTGAAGAAGAAGTGTTTGTTGAACAACCACCAGGATTTGTGGACCCTAAATATCCAGATTATGTCTACAGGCTAAATAAGGCACTATATGGACTTAAGCAGGCACCAAGAGCATGGTATGAGACACTTGCTCAGTTTCTTCTAGAAAGTGGATTCAACAGAGGAAAAATTGACAAAACTCTGTTTTATTTCAATCAAGGAAGTGACCTCCTTTTAGTTCAAATTTATGTTGATGACATCATCTTTGGGTCTACTAATGATAAACTCTGTAAGAAGTTTGCCAAGCTCATGCAGTCCAGATATCAAATGAGCATGATGGGAGAGCTTAGTTACTTTCTAGGCCTACAGGTGAAACAAACAGAAGATGGAATTTTCATTAATCAAGAAAAATACACCAGAAATCTTCTCAAGAAATTTGGTATGCTTGACTGTTCATCTGCATCAACTCCCATGGCAACAGCAACTAAATTGGACAAAGACACAGGAGTTTCAGTGGATATGACAAACTACAGAGGCATGATAGGATCTCTTCTATACTTGACAGCTAGTAGGCCTGACATCATGTATGCAACCTGTCTTTGTGCAAGGTTTCAGGCAGATCCTAGAGAGCCACATCTGACAGCTGTGAAAAGAATCTTCAAGTATCTCAAGGGCACCATATCATTAGGTCTGTGGTACCCCAGAAGAATCAGATTTTAAGCTACTTGGGTATTCTGATGCAGACTTTGCAGGCTGCAAGGTAGACCGAAAGAGCACTAGTGGAAGTTGTCAATTTCTTGGTGACAGACTTGTTTCCTGGTACAGCAAGAAACAGAAATCAATCTCCACATCTACAGCTGAAGCAGAGTATATTGCAGCTGGTAGCTGTTGTGCACAGATCTTATGGATGAAGAATCAATTGCTGGATTATGGATTGAGGTACAGTAATATCCCTATTTACTGTGATAACCAAAGTGCTATTGCTATGACAGGTAATCCAGTACAGCATTCAATGACCAAGCACATCAGCATAAGGTACCACTTCATCAGAGAACACGTGGAAGAAGGAAATATTGAACTACATTTTGTATCTACAGAACAACAGCTTGCAGATATCTTCACTAAACCATTGAGTGAAGCTACATTTACAAGACTGGTCAATGAACTAGGAATGGTCTCTGGTTCTGACTAGAAATGTTGGTTAGATTCAAACTTTACTTATGTGATGTATTAATCATATTTCCTGATTGGTTAAATGCTAAGTGAACTCTGTTGATTAAACTCTGTTATGCATACTCTGTTAAACTCTGTCAGTATGTCTGTATGTCATACACTGTTAATAAGTTTGATAAACTCTGTGAACTTTGAGTTGATTTTTGTCTGAATGAAAACACCAATGAAGAAATATGTATGAAACATGATTCTCAGCAATTAATCATGAATCTTTCTGAGTTATTGTGATCTAATCTTAGATTGTGCAGAAAGTTAACACAGCATGATACTGGCTCATATTTATAGCATCTCTTAGTTTATTTTGTCCTAAACTCCGAGTCTATAAAAACTGTGTGCATTACCTCTCATGAAAAACTACTGATGTTGATGAACTCTAAACTCTGTTAGTTATACTCTGATAGAATAAAATGTTTAGTACAATACCCCAAAGAAAATGTATATAGGTTGCTATACTCCTTTGAGATTATGTTGGATACTAGGATGACCCAGGAACCTATTGGTATATAATATGTGCTAAAATTCTCTGATTTTTGGTGACTAGTTAAATACTAGGATGACCCAGGAACTTATCAAAATGATAAGGGCTAAAATTTCTGAATTTTTGGTGACTGGTTCCAACCTCTGATTACTGGAATGAAAAAAAAAAAAAAAAATATATATATATATATATATATATATATATATATATATATATATATATATATGGAAAAAATGTATATAAAGGGGGTATAAAATCAAAATAAAAATAAAAAAAATTACTGAATAAAGTTCGATTACTTCAGAGTTTAGCTTTCATCATACAGTCAGTGTTTACTATGACAGTTTGTGCATCCAGTGTTTATTGAATTACTTTATGGATTTTATGAAAAATTAGATGCTCTAAAAATTGATTTAGTAAACTCTGCTTCACACACACAAATATTCACAACTGTGCAATTTATGAAAGGGTTTCGGTGATAAAGTTGGAGAATTGACAAACGCTGTTGATTCGTGATTTGTACTCTAAGGTAAATTTTCACTTGGACAATTTGAAAGTCTTGGAGTAAGTAGGGTTTTTGACAACTGTTAATCAGTGGATAGTTGATGAATGTGTTCTTTATATGATTACTTTAATTAGTTTTCATATTCTCTTCTTGATTCATTTTCTTGAAGAACAGTTCATATAACATAAATAACAGTTGCAGAACACAATGAATATGATTAGAGAAACAAAATTTTCATTGATAATAAGAAAGAGATTACAAGCAAATATTACATCTTTTTGTTTTCTATTGCTACCTCCCTGGAGTTAATTACTTCTATCCTTATGCCTGATGATGTCAAAAAGGGGGAGAGAGTTGTCAGAAGGGATAGTGCTGGAGATGGAGGGGCAAGTAACAAAGGAAAGAAAAAGGCTGAAGAGGTTCAAACTCTGAGAATTAGCAAGTCATCAAAATCACAGTCTGTTGGGAGAAATACTGATACTCAAGGTACTTCAAGGACCAAGAGTTTGTTGTTATCTTCTAATCCACAAACTGATGAAGAATTGGCTGCTAAGCTGTTCATTGAAGAGAATGAGGAAGGAGTTACGATTGAGGACATTGAAGCTGAGGAAAAGAGTTTACAAGAAAAACATCTTAAAGCTTTAAAGTCTGATAAGGTACAAAGAGGAAAAGCTCCTAGACCTGTTGTTAAAGGTGTTGTGATCAGAGAAAAGACTGATGTTAGTCAAAGTTCTCGGTTCTCAAAGGAAGAAATTGCAGCAGAGGCTAAACTCAAGCTAAAAGGTATTGAAGGTGAAAGTTCACAGAAGAAAGTTACAACTTCTGTTGCAGCACAAGCAATGATCACACCTTTACACTCTTCACAGTTGAAATCTGTTTTTGGAAATGGAACAATTTCTGATCCAAATGTGTTATCTGGAGTCTCAATGAATGTTTCTGATGAAAAAGCTCTATCTGGAAAGGTTGGTAATAATAAGGGTGGACTAGGTTCACATAGAGACAGAAGGCAATATACTGGTCCTAGAGATCCTTCTTCACTGGCTGTTCCAGGTCGTGGTGTTCCTCAAGAGAGTTTGGATAGACTGGAATCAGTGCAGTTGGTTCATCAGAAGAGTTTAGACAAGGATTTTCTTTTATACTTCATGGCTGATGGAACTGTATTCAAAGTTGGTGAGGATGATATTGGCTTGAAATGTTGGGAAGAACTAGAGTATGTTCTATATCTTCTCAAGGTGAATAGTCGAAGGACTCAGTCAGTTGCTAATGTACTTAGATAGAAAATGACTCAGAATCTGGCAATCAGAGGACAGAAATACAATAGCAGATATATTCCTAAGTACAGGGATTACCAAGGCAATCTCATTGAAATGAAGAAAGGTACTGCAAAGTTAAAAACTGATTTGGGAATCAAAGTACTTGATTTCAATACACAGGCAGAAAAAGTTAGATTTATCAGACTGGGTAATGAAATGAGAAGGAACAAGATTTATGATCTTAGGGCTGCTATTTACCAAACAGATGAAAGTGATCCTCAACTCAGAGAAATCAAAGAAGCAATGAAGATTGAACTTGAAAATGCAGAAAGAAGATTGCTGATTGATTATCTCAGAACCATGCCAGATCTTGAAATGATTAGAGATTAAGTTCTGTAAGAATTTTCCTATTCTCTATAGTTTTTATTAAGTAGAAGCTTAAACTCTGAATCTGTATAAACATTGTATTTGTCTATCTGTTTTGACATCATCAATTACTGTCATTAACTTGTACATTTTTGCTAATGAACAAGTTGGGGGAGATTGTTATATATAATTGATGTTTTTTAATCATTGTTTAAGTGTTACAGGGAGTTATCAGAGTTTAGCTGGAAGCAGTCAGAGTTTAGTTAAACTCTGACAGGTGGAAGCTCGACAGAGTTTGTTAAATTCTGTCTGGAGGAAGCGCGTCTACTGTTCAACAGTGATTAAAGATTAATTATGAAAGCGATATCTTTGAAGATTGGATAGCTATCAAAGAGATCGAGTTGACATAGGAGACGTGTGACAATCTGTAATTGATATCATTGTATAGCTGATTATTAGGAGTATCAATTAGAGATTGTATCGTAGCTGTATGTTATATAAATACAGATAGGTTAACCCTAGAAGGGTATCGATAACGAATTATCTTTATTGTAACCTAGCAGCTCTTTGTGATATTTTACATCACGAAGAGGGTTTGAAATACAAGAAGTTTTTAAGTGCATAAACGCTTTTACTTGTTAATCTCTCATACAAAGTTGATTATTAATTGTGTATTCGGCCTAACACCACCACTAAACTCATGACATAATTCTAAATTCTTGTAATATGCTTTGAAAGATACTTATAGAGAACTTGCCATGGACCACATAGAAACAAGCTCTGCTATTCGTATAACCCCATGGACCACATAGAAAGGCTAAAACGAATTACGCACTGATACAATTAATCCCATGGACCACATAGAAAGATTAATTGACTTTACAGATAATTCAATAAAATAACCTAATTGGATGTCCACATACCAAGGTCAATTCAAGATTATCTATAAGCATTGAAGCATGTATAAGCACAATCAAGCACATATCTCCGAAAATCAAAACATAATTGTCATAAAATTTAGGGTTTCAAAACAGCCCTCCAACAATAAGGTTTAGCCTACCATTGTCATGGTAAAATACATAAAAGTCATAAAGAGATAGAATACAATACAAAGCAGAGATGTAGAAAAGAAATCCCTATGGAAATTCCCAAGCATACACTCTTCTCCTTGGAATCTTCTTCTCTTCTCCTTGGTGGCTCCTCAATGAAAAATACGTAAGTCTATCTCTCTCACAATAATAACCTAATACCCAAAAGTATTTTATTTTTAATCTTTATTAGAATAATACATGGCTTTCCAAAACTGAATTGGTTTCTAAAGTCAAAATTCGTAGTTGACTTTTCCCATCTGATATTGGGATGCTCCAAGTGGAAATTGATATCTGGGCCTATCAAGAATGAAAGAAAATTTTGATATCTTCGCGTGGGCTGTTAAATCGCGGAAATCTGATGTCTAGAAGTCAAGATACGGCCCAAACAATGTGTAATGCGCGTGCGTCCCAATTAATACGAATTTAATTGTAATTTAGTTTCAATCCTTTTCAATTTAGAATTCCACTAGTTGATAAAGCCGCGCTTTGCGGCGGCTTTATAATATTTTAAAAAAATTCATTACATTTACGTTATATTATAATATTAATATTAAATTTTAATAATTAAATAATATTCTCTAATGAATCAATTTCTTGTTAAATACGATTCTTTCGATTGAGCCGCTCTCTCGTTAAAACCGAAATCCCAACTTTTTAACAACTTATATAATATTTTTTATCTATAAAATCGAACTGCAAAATAAAATGAAATTTATGACTTCAGTATCAAATTCTAATAGCTAATACAATCTTTTCTAGCGAGCCGTCTTCCCGTTAAATACGTTTCGAGCCGCTCTTATTTGAAACCGAAATTCTAACTTCATTATATAAATAGAGTAAATTCCAATTTTTATATTCATTAAACTTTCTAATATTTATGGAGTTTTAAAAGATGAAAATACATCTTATATTTTTTGTATATTATAGATATTCTTGTATTTATTTATAATTTCCGCATGGGAATGTCTTTTTATTATGTTAACATATCAAAAAAAAATTAAAATACGAAGACTTTTCGTTACGGGAATAATATTACATTTATGGATATATTTTCGTAATGCAAGTATAATTAACTTGCATAAAAAAGTTAAAATAAAAGATTTCTAGGAAAAAAGATGTATAGTTTTAAAAAATCGTATAAGATGTCTCCACCGTCCTCGTATTCTACTTCCAATAAAACATTTTATTTTATGTATTAATTATATATTTAAACATTTTTTGTACGGTCTTATCTAATGAATCGCTTTCTTGTTAAACACATTTATTACTATTGATTCGCTCTCTCGTTAAGACCAAAAACCTAACTTTTACATATATTACTTTGTATGATAATGTTTATCCATAAAAATCAAATCCTAAAAATAAAATAAAATTTATAACATCATATGATATTTTAATAGCTAGCACGATCTTTTATAGTGAGCCGTCTTCCCGTTAAACACGTTTCGAGCCGCTCTCGTTTGGGATCGAAATTCTAACTTCATTACATATTATTGATGTTACTTATCTTTCACAACAATTTTTTTCCTTAAAATCAAAACCTAAAAAATAGAGTGAATTCCAATTTATACTTTCTCTAAATTTTCTAAAAATTTTTGGAGTTTTTGAAAATGAAAACACATCTTATTTTCTCTTTATATTATAGATACTCCTGTATTTATTTAGGATTCCTGCATTACATTGTTCTTTTATTATGTTAACACATCAATTCTTTTCTTTTTAAATACGGTGACTTTTTTCATGACAATAGTATTGGATTTATGAATAAATTTTCCTAATATAAGTATAATTAAATTATATAAAAAATATATAATTTAAGAAGATCGTACTTTCTATAAAATATTTAATTATATGTCATCTCTATATATTCAAACACCTATTCTAGTTCTAGTAGAACTTTTATTTATATATTTTTTCTACAAATTCGAACTCTTATTCTCTATAAATTCGAACTCCTATTCTACTTCCAATAGAACTTTTAATTGTATGTCTTATAAATACTTATTATACTTCCAATAGAATTTCTAATCATATGTCTTTCCTATAAATTTGAACTCTTCTCCTTTATAAATTCGAACACCTATTCTACTTCAAATATGCTAATTGATATTTTTATATTTATTAGTGTTTAAAATTCTAGAAAATTAGAAAAATCGATTGAGACGATATTAGAGCGTCACCTAAACTCCCGCTATCCTCCTTTATATATATATATATATATATATATTGATGCTTCCTACAATAAAATATTACAAACTAATTAATAAAGATCCAATTAAATGCAAAATATAATTAAGATGGGAATAAAAATCATCTAAAATACGTATAAAAATATACTCTATCACATAGTGGTCCTCATTGTTGCATAATTGTTGTTTCCCGAACCAGCTCTGATATATAATGTAAACTCATGTTACGTTATAGGATTGCCTTCTTTGTCCCACAGGCTTTTCAGCCAATATGACTGTAATGACAGCAATAGGAAGTCTTGGCTCTCTGTTAGCTTTAGGTGGAAAATGTTCAACTGATGAAAAGATTGCCATATTTTCTGATGCTTTAAATCACGCATCCATTATTGAGTAATTTTTCAATGCATAACATATAAAGGTCATAGAGCCTTTCATCTCAAATAATTTTTCAAACAATTGTAACTTCCACAAGTTTCCTTCAATCTTATACAAGAATCACAGTTATACATGATATGAGTAATACATTTACAAAAAATTGGACGTTCTCAACTTTGAAGTCACAGACAATCGCTTTCCCTTTTCTTGAAACACTGATAATACTGCCTACAGGAGCAGTCAAAACAATTAAATTCATGCAGCACTGGTTACTGTCAGTGATATACTTAAAATAAAATATTGGAACTTCTGCAGGGTTGGAACCTTATACCGTCCTTCAAGGAAGCTTGGTACCGCCGGACCAAGAGGTCATTGGTGTCGTGACCATAGATACCTTCTACCTTTTGGTCTTTGTATCTGCCTCTCGGCTCTCGCTCCCTCTTTTTGTACAACTTTTCAAGAACGCGCTTTGCTTCACAATGCGGAAAGTTTATAAGATCGAAGTAGTGTGGAGCAATATCAATCAACCATTCGCCACGAACATCTGTTACCGTGCGGAGAAAATCCTTGGATGTGAAGACATGCTCGTTATAAATTACCCACTCTGGTTTGTGACTAAGGCAACTTGATGGGTGTAGATGAACCACTTGGTTATCTTTCACAGTTAAATAGTCTCCCGTCCGCTCCAGGTGGGCCACCTGCGTGAAATATCCTGATAACATGGCCTTTTTAATGTTGATGTAGTAGTCCCGGTTGTTGAAGTCTGTGCTGCAGAGTTTCAAATTGAACCTAGCCATGATGCAAGCTAGCTGCTGCCTCACATTATCTGCAGATTTGAGTGCCCTGTAGTTGACAAAATTCTCATTACACCATGATTGGTCGTCATTGTTTTGTTTGTAATCATGGTACACATTTAAAAGTGTGAGATGATCCCCATCTATGTGCGCAAACCGAGCTTTAGCTTCATCTGCAGCTTTCTGAGCCTGCCTAGGCCGGACAAAGCAATTGGGTTCTGAAAGCATAGCACATATAGACAAAATTTCATTCGAACAGTTGAATTCTGGGCTAACAACAAGCATCTTCCCCATCTGTGGGTCTAGGGGCAATTCACTCATGATTTCACCCAGCCTGGTCAAATTTCCTTCATCATCCAAAGCTCCCAAGTAATTCAAAAGCTCTAATGCACGCATTAGTGTTTCAGGGGCTGGAGGGTCCATAAAATCAAAATGGACCAGATCATCTATACCTATTTTTTTTAAAGTGAGAACCGTTATTGCAATGTTTGACCTCTGAATCTCAGGGCATGTCTCAGGCTCAAGATCATTATGGAAACTTTTCTCCGTGTATAGTCTGAAACACTTTCCTGGTTGCGTTCTGCCTGCACGCCCTGACCTCTGGTGGGCACTTGCCTTTGATATTGTTGAAACCTGCAAAGACTCAACACGCGTTCGTGGGTTAAAAACTTTTCTTTTTGCAAATCCAGGATCTATGACATAAACTATGCCATCTATAGTCAAAGACGTTTCAGCAATGTTTGTAGAGACAACAATCTTCCTTCCAGCCGGACCATCTGGCATCAAACGACAAGGAGCAGGATCAAATATTTTCTGCTGCATAGCTGGAGGAAGTGTGGAGTATAAAGGCACAACTAATGCAGGTCCAACAGAATCTCCAAAATTACCGATTTGCTTTTTTATTTTACGACACGCATCTTCGATTTCCTCCTCCCCGGTAAGAAAGACTAGTATATCACCAGGGGGTTGACATGTATGTATTTGAATAACAGTACGAATTGCTGCTTCTACGTAGTCGTCCTCGTACTTGTGCGTATAAAAGATCTCCACTGGGTGTAGTCTTCCTGGAACTTTCATCAGGGGTGCACCACAGAAGTAACTTTGAAACTTTTCTGCCTCGAGAGTAGCACTCATCACAACAAGCTTCATATCAGGCCTATTATTCAGTACCTGCTTGAGAAGCCCAAACAGAACATCTGTTGGCAAAGTCCTTTCATGAGCTTCGTCAAGAATGATCACATTATATCTCTCCAGAAGTGGATCAGTCATGGCTTCTCTTAAAAGCATACCATCTGTCAAGTACTTTAAAACAGTCTGCGAACTAGTGCAGTCTTCGAAACGAATACTATAACCAACTTGTTCTCCAATACTTACATCCATCTCTTCAGCAACTCTACGAGCAACCGACATTGCTGCAACCCTCCGAGGCTGGGTGCATGCAATCATACGGTTTTCTAATTCGACAGTTTCCAGAACAAACTGAGGAATCTGAGTAGTCTTCCCACTCCCAGTCTCCCCAACAAGAATCAGCGTCTGATTATCCTTGAAAGCCTTTAAAAACTCATATTTCTGGTGCCAAACAGGCAAACTTTTCCTCTTTTCCAAAATATCATAATATCTTTGCGAATAAGCCCTTCCATTCCACCGATTAATCACACTATTCGAAACGTCAGCGTTAATCTTGTTAAGCTTGGTGATTGCCCTATCATCAAACACATCGAACATGCTCACTTTTCTCTTTCGTTCGATTTCCATCCGCCCTACTTAGATGTATAATTGCCGCAGTATTATTCCTATGGGTCTTGCTCAAATGAGAACCCTCACTTATTGTGAGATATGAGATCTAATCCTAGCCATATATTTTTTATATCTAAATTAAATCCTAGCCCCACAATTAATATTTAAAATTTTATTTTTTTATTATTCATTTAATTCAACATCATCTTCCACAATCATTTCTTCCATACTCCGGTCACCATTTCCGGTCACCATCTCCGGCGACAAATTCCAGCCAACCCATAAAATCACCACCGGTAAACAGAAAATCACCGCACTGCCGCCACCTCCGACCACCACCTCCGGTCACCACCAACAAAAATCACCACCTGTAAACAAAAAATCACCACACTCCGCCACCTCCGACCACCGCACTGCTACCACCACCAACAAAAATCACCACCAAATAACGAAAATCACCACAACCAAAAACATTACAAATCACCCCATCTCCGCCACCACCCCGCCACCACCCTACCACCACTAAAAATCACCACCGAAAAATGAAAAACGACCATTAATAGATCACTACACCACCAACAAATCATCAATTACAATCCAAAAATCACCAGAAAATCAACAAGAATCTAACAAAATCACCACCATCTCCGACCACCACCAACAAATCACCACCAGCAACCCGAAAATCACCACAAATAAACAGTCAATCAAACCATGTACTGATCAACATCCAAACAAATATAAAAGCAAAAAATAAATTCAAAAAATTATATCCATCAAGCTCATTTCCTACAGAACCCACCATAACTACTCGAAACAATCAACGCCCCTTCCTTATCAAAATGCACAGCAGTAACTGGATCCAAATGCGCAGGCAACACTTTCAAACACTTCTCAGACGTCAAATCCCACACTCCCACCGTCTCATCGAAAGACCCCGAAACAAGTAAATTCAATTGGGGATTAAAATTCACACAGGACACGTAATTAATGTGACCAATTGGAGTTTTAATTGGAGTGCCTGTGTTTAGGTCCCACAATCGGACGGTTTTGTCGTCGGAGCAGCTGAAGATGTCGAGGTCGTGGCCGGAAAAGTTTGGACGAGAGTTCCGGTGTGTGCGGACCAGATTATGACGTTTTGGTCGGCGGAGGAAGTGGCGAGGAGAGCCCCATCGTCGGAAAATTTGACAGCAGAGATGGCGGTTTGCAGCAGGGGGTGGGCGGGGGTTTTTATTTTGTGCGAGTGTGTGTCCTTGTGTTGTGGATATGTATATGCGTGTATTTAGTTTGTGCGGCTGAGATTAAAAATCGTTTAAAAATCGTGGGGCTGAGATTAGATCTCAGTTCTCACAATAATAAAGGGTTCTCATTTGAGCAAAACCCTTATTCCTATCAATATTGTCTCCATTAAGATCACAAGGTAAGAGTATTTATAATCTAGTCTAGGACTAATAACCTTATTGTAATAGGAATATGAAACTAATTCAAAATTAACTAGGAAACTATAGTTCATATTTGATTTCAAATAGGAAACCCGTCAAAAAAGAAAAAGATCTTAAATGTTTAAAACAAAGAAAATCATCAATACTTATCTATACTATCTTATTATAACCTAAATATTAAGGCGGTGTTTGGGGAACTTTTTTCCAGAATAAGTCAACTTATTTTAAGACAAAGTTAGAGATTCCTAATTTTTTCCTAAAAAAATTTAATTTTTTTTTCAACTTATAGAATCTCAAACATACATTAAATACTTACTAAAGTTCTACCCGTGTTACGCACCCGAATGGTAAAATTAATTAATTAATATAAACATATTATTTTAATCATAATTTAGAAAAAAAGAAGAAGATAATTTCATTAAAATTTAAGTATAAAATAATCTTCAATTTATACCAATTGTATTAATATCAATATTATCAAAGAACTATCATAACATTCACATCCCCGCTCAAACATACTAAGCCCCTCTTTATAATTTTTCTTAATTTTATTTTTCATTTGATTTCTCTCATTTTTTAGAATCTTTCAACCAAGTTCATAAGTCTTTTACCATATTTTAAGTTTTGTTCTTTGAAAAATTTGGTATATTTAAATGTGCAGTACAGTGGATTTCTATAATTTTTATTATATTAATACATTCAAAATATCTGCATGGGTCCCGATCAATTTTTCAAATATATATATTAAAAATTCATAAACACTTATTTATACGATCATTATAATTATTAGATTGTCTCTCGGCGATATGAGAAAGGATCGTTACTGTGCAAAATCCATTAAACAAACGTAGTTATGATAAAGAAAAACTTTCCTCTAATCTAGTTTCATATGTGTTTGTTCAATATCATTTTTACAAATTTTATGGATTTGGATTAATTTTTTAAACCCAAAAATATTTGGAATGGGTTTGGATTTTACAAAATTCGGATCAAAACCAACCCGTTATCATCCCTATGCGTAAAATAAGATATTTAAAATAAGTATCACGTATTTTTTTCTATTTGATTAACATGTTAAAATAGAAAACTGTACATGAAACTAAAATCAAATGTGTAATATATAAACGCGTAATCACATTATTATATATACGTCCTTGTAATTTAATTATCGGGTTAAAAAACATGAAATTCATTTTCGTTTAACGGTGAGTATATTTTTTCGACATATATTAAAGGAAAGTGCTTACGTAGATCTGGAAAATCTTTTATGTTGTGTACATTCATGCCATCTATCTTTGGGATCTTGCATGAAAATGACATGAAATTATTTATTGGCTGACATCTGCACTTAGGTTGATGGTAAGCCCCTTTTTATTATTTTTTCTTGATTTTACTTTGTTTTTCAATAATTATCTCTCTTTATTGAGAGTATAGTACCACGTTAGTGGGTTTTATCTACTGATATACTGGATTTTGTACTTTCTCCTTGTGAATGATAACTCTGTTTCTTTTCCTTGATTTTACTTTATTTTTTCAAATAAATATATCTCTTTCTTGAGGGTATAGTATCCCATTAGTTGATTTTGTCTATCCTTATATTGGGTTTTGTTCTTTCTCTTTGTGAGAGTACATTTCTTTTATTTTGGCATCCGGGATCTTAGATCTATATGATTTTGTTATATTGGTTTATTGATTTGGATAGTATAGAATCGCAATTATTCTCAGTTGTTCGAATTCGTTCTCACAAATCACATATATATTTCCCTCACGATTAGAATAAATTGTTGGATTATCTCGTCAGAAAGGCTATATATTTCAATGATATAAGCAAGGGATGTACCACAATTTAAGATCTGATCAACGATTTTAGTTTGGATTAAGGAAACCTTGTTACCATGATATGATCTATTTGAATACGTGTTTGTCCAATCTTGATTATTTTTGCAGATATATTATTTACCTATAAAAAATAGTGATTTAAAAGAAAATTTTAATGATTATTTGTGTAGATGGCGTATGCCCTTTTTTTGATAAATTAATTATCTATCAAAAAATAGTGATTTATTAGATTTTTTGCGCTGAATTGACCAATTTGCTATTAAAATATCAACTAACAAATACTTTTATTGACTCTGTAATGAATTTCATTTTTTGATTTTATAATTTATACACCAAATATTGTCTAATACTATTTGAGAGTCTATTCAGTATCTTGAATAATTCAAATATATTGTCAAGTCAATTTGTTTGCCATTAATTCTTGCATAACTAAAAAATACTGATAAGTAAATGTTAATGAAAATTGGTTTAAAATTAATTTTTATTATTTTAATTGGTTGAATTTAGTTTTTTTAAAAATAATTGATTAATTTAAAAGTTTATATAACTTAAATTTTGATTGTGTATTTGGAATAGTGTATTAATATTTTTTAATTTTTAAAATATTTAATTTAATAAGAATAGATTTATTCAAATTTATTTGCACCTTATGATATTAGATCGAGTGTTTGAGATATTAAAATATTATATTTTATAATATAAATAAAATAGACCCATGCATAAAAATAATGTATTTTTATTAATATCAATTAATATATACGCAATTTTGGAAAATGGCTCTATACATAGAGGAGGGGCGCAAAGAACAGATGTGCTAGTATATAATAATATAATTTTGATTGATTTTAAATTAAAAATTGTGATTGATTAGTTAATAAGTATTTATGAAAATTAATTAGTAATACATGACTATATATTATAGTATGATTGTAGTTGATATTTATGAACATTAGCTCGTAATATATAATAGTATAATTGTAATTGACTTTAAATTAAAACATTGATAAGTTAGTAAATATTTTATCACTTAAAAAAATGTAATTTATGCATGTACTAAATAAAATAAATTTCGTATTTCAAAAAAATTGTTAAGTAATCACGATAAGTAAATTAGAATGAGAATGATATAAATAATTTAATTTTAGTGGTAAATTCTTATTCGCTCTTATATATATTTATGAAAATTAATTCGTAATATATAATAATGCAATTATGATTAATTTTAAATCAAAAGAGTGAAAAATTCATATTGCGAAAATCGCTTAATATTATACATTTGTATAATCCTGATTGATTTTAATTTAAAACATTAATTTATTATAAATATTTTTTGACATTAAAAAAATATGTAATAAATGCATATGTTAAATCAAGTCATTACTATATTTAAATTTGAATTGTTAACTAATAATGTTTAGTATAATAGTATAAAAATGATAAATATAGAAAACTTTTAATATAACATGATTGGTTTAAAATTTAGGAATGACCTCTGATTGATCCTAAAATAATTCATAATTTTCTAATTGGTTAATTGCATCTAACTATATACCTTGGTTGACTCAGGTATTATAATAAAAAATATTGGTACATTGCTACTTTCTATGCTATTGTTTCCATGTTGGTTGAGTTATTACCATAATTAGCGTAATTTCGTAAATATATAGTTGTTATTTAATAACAATGAAAATAAATTATATGAGAAATTTATTATCGAATATTTTTTGATAAAAGTATATATAATATATAAGCATGTTAAATTAAATATTTATTATATTTTAATTAGAATTGTTAACTAACTACAGTTAGTAAAGTGGGTATAGAAAGATAAATAATGAAAACTTTTAATATGATATGATTGGTCTAAAATTTAGGAATGGTCACTTTATTGAGAGTCTAGTACCCCATTAGTGGATTTTGTCTACCTATTTTGGGTTTTATTCTTTCTCTTTGTGAGAATAGGTTCTTTTATTATAAAATTTAGGAATCACCTCTGATTGGTCCTAAAATAATTCATAATTTTCTGATTGGCTAACTGTATCTAACTGTATACCTGGAATAAAAGAATATTTGTTATATTAGTAATCATTGTAGCATTTATATTTTTATATTATGAAGTATGGGTAACAAATTAGTCTATATTCAAGGTAATTTATTAGTAAACAATTAGATAATGGCTAGAGGGCATGACATGTGACTTGATATTTAAAAATAATTTTGATGAAATCGGATTGCTAATCTTCAATTTTATAACTGGATTATGGGATTGAAATGTTATCTGGGTTCAAATAAAATAAAATTATCAGACACGATGGAATCCCGTAAAACTTAATGGGAGAGGAGCATGATTTTTTTCCCCATTTATTAGGACATGATTTGCTATTTAAATATTGGTACCTTGCTACTTTCTATACTAATGTTTAGGTGTTGGTTGAGTTATTACCATAACTAGCTTATAGCCCGTGCGATGCACGGTTCTTTTTAAAAAAATTATTTTCATCTTTTTCATAAATATTAATTCGATTTTATACCTTCGTTTTACTATTATATATTGAAATAATAAAGATCGTTCGATCTTAAAATAGATAAATGAAAATTATGGAATCTAATATTTAAAATTACATTTGTTTGTTAGGAGGACCTATTAAATATTAAAACGAATATTTTGAAAATTTAAACCAAAATTAAATGATTTTATAAATCTAATAGATATCTCAACAGAATTAATCGTCACATTTTTCTCTCTTTAGTTTCAGGTCTATGCAATGTACAAATATTTTTAATAAAAACTTTGAAGAATAGATCTATGTATAATTTTAAATGTTCATCTATTTTATCTATAGTTAGATTCGAGATAAAAGAAATATTTGAATTTTTATAATCAGAAAATTTATATATCTTGATTCTCTAAATTATAGGAAGACTGGTTTAGGGCAGGTGAAGGGGACATATGATTTTACTAAACAAAATATTCTTTTAAAACATAAAATTTGGAAAAGTAAATAACCAACACGCATTTGTTATTCAAAATTTTGTCTATAACTGATAATTAATAATCTATAGTATTATATAAAAGCCGAAACATTAAAAGTATTGGTACCTGTTTTTTGGTACATGTTTTTTGGTACCTGTTTGTTGGTACCTGTTTTTTGGTACTTTGTGAATTTACTTATTTACCTTTCATTATAAAAAAAATATACGATATCTATACTATTAAAACACCTAAAATAAATAAAAACATAATATAATTAATGGTAATTAGTCGATTACCTTTTTCACATTTACTTTCAATAGAAGATATTACCTTTCATAAACACTTATTGCCTTTTTCACAATTACTTTCAATTGAAGATATTACCTTTTATAAACACCTAAAAACATCAATCGTATAATATCTTCCAATCTCTAATATTTCTTTCGAATTAAAACACGTCACCTTTTGATATAAAAATAATCTCAAAATATCACACCATACTTTTCAATTATTAATACTATCATATAAAATCTATCACTAAAAAAATATAATAGAAATCCGTATACTACGATATAATAGAAATCCGTATACTACGAATACTGACCATTAGATTTTTAGTAGAAAATTAGAATCGTTAGACTTAATGATTAAATATATTATATGATTAAATTAATATAATAAAATTTCAAGATTCGAATTCTATTAACGACATATTTATTATAAAATTTTATAATATAAGTTTTAAACCATGCATGTCAACCACTAACCAATGAGAATACGCAACCCGATCGTCTCCTCTCGTTGCTGGAAAGCAACACCAATGACCATTACTAGGTTCACTAACCTTCTCTATTAGCTGAAGAAAACAAACAAGCAAGAGTGAGCCAACAATGCTCAGCAAGTGCAATAGTGATAACAATTTCAATAACGATGACAATTCTGATAAATAAAGGGGTTTCATTTCATTCTATGAAGGAATCAGCTATATCAACCTTTAGATTGTCAATAGGGCCAACAATTCACCATTAACAAGGTGCATCAAAAACTAGAACTGACAAGAGTTCTAATATCAAATATTATTAAAACAGACTTCCAAGGAGTCAAGAACTAAACATCTCAATTTCAGAGTATAGATTAGAATTGGAATTTTTATTTATTTATAAAAAAACATCAAGGTTAGGCTGCTGATCAGTCACGCACTAACCCCGGACAAACGCACACAATAATGTCCTTAATTGGATCCATGGCACACATTGGCCTTAACTTCTGACCATTAATCTGGTCTCCCCGAAGGGACATCTGTTGACCATAATATGGTCTCCCCGAAGGGACATCTGTTTTAAAAATATTTCCAATTCTAAGTCAAATGCATTAGGTGTCGGAACAATCGACAACCTTTGTCAACCGAACAACTGGAAAATCACGTCCAGAATAACTCGTGATTAAGAGTTAATGAGGAAACAACAATATCTGCTGGTATCAACAAGTTCGATACGATACAAGGGAATAACCAACTAGTCAAGATCTTTACTAAATACTGACGAGTTCGGTAATAAGTGGGGTGGAGAATATAGAGAACAATACTTTGAATCCATATCAACAAGATAACTATAAGTAATTGGGGGTCATAACATCGATAACTCGATTAAAGAGAGAATCGAATTGAGCAACAATAAAAGATATATAGTGAAACAAGATAATCATCAGTAAAATTCTAAGTTGGAGCCGGAACATGATTAAGCATTGCGAAATAATAAAATCTTTCAACACATGGTAAGGTTTGACTCAACGTAAATGAGTAAAACAGCTTAAACGATTAATTGCAAAAAGACAGTTTTAGGATAATAAATTTCAAATCAATTTGGAGAAAACATTTTTAAAGAGAAAGGGTTCACTGGTGATATGCTAAAAATCTGAAATTTTATTAACAGGAATTTGAAACTTGAATTCTCTCTATTTAGAGAGCTCCTTAAACAATTTTAGGAACAACATAAAAATAAAAGAAAGGCCTTACACTAAGGAGGCTTTATCATCCCATGGATAAAATAATATGCGGGAAAAAGTTATTGATAAGGTTCTTTGAAAATTTGGTATTTGAACTATGGGTGGGAAACATAAACATTTTCACGCTAACTGAAGAAGTATATCATTTTCTAAACATACTTGATCAATCCATATCACAAAGGAATTGAATTGCATCACATGAATGATAAGTGAAGAGCAAGACAATTGCCTCGATTTAATGAGTTCTCGACCTTAACATCGATCCACAACTCAGTTTCATGACAATTCTTTACTTGCTAGCCTTTTATTTGGGCCTACTTCCATTTCTACTTCGTAACTCACCAACTTCCACGTCAATACACCTGTTGTGCCCAAATTCATCATGGGCTGAATTTAGGCCCATTAGGCCCTAGGGTTCAATCAATATGAGCTAGAGGATAGATCCAGTACGAGTTATGAAGATCAGATAGAAGAAACGACTAAGGAAGTATGAGTATCAGGAGGTTCCCAATGGTCAGGAAGCTGAGCTGGACATTAGAAGATCAGGTTTCTCCCAGAAGAAGAGTTCGAGTTAGCATAGCAACAGCCATAGAGATGACAAGAGCATGTGAAGAGCTATCCAGTCTAACCAGTTTGTTATTTGTGCAGGTACTGATGCCTAAAGGGAGGTCCTAAGTGATATGTCCCGAAATAAGGAGGTTCCTGAGAAACAGGCTCCTGAGATATAGGTTCCTGAGCACCAAGTTCCTACGAATCGCCAACAGAAGGTTCTAGAAGCCATCTAGAACAGATAAACGAATTGGTATTTGAGTATAATTCTAGGGCGCAGATGATCCTAGAATAATCTCTGACCAATGAGAGAATTATAGTAGGGTACGAACTCGAGTTCTACTCTACTTAGCCAACTAGTTCATGGAAGGCTCTAAAGGAACCTGAGTCCTACACGAACTAGGTAATCGAATACAGCTATTTTTAGCAGAGATAGAGTCGCATTAGAACTACGTGAGCTTAATCCCTATATAAACAAGGGTACGTAGGCACCTCAAGGGTAAGACACATTCAGTTCTCTAATTCTCTCTAAAGGCACTTGGGATTATTGGAGACACCCTCGAGCACAGCTCAACCCCCACAATCACAACCCAAACCTTTCAAAGAACAGTTGATCGTTAGCCTATACAACTACCCGTAGACCTCTCAAAAGTTGTTACAAAATCCACTCATCAACAACACCCATCGGCTTTGATACCTGTCCTTCTGTCCGTCTTTCCGTTTACCCGCGCAATGCTCTTTGCCAGGTCTCCTATTCTAACCTTTACAAGATCAGATACTATTTCAGTATTAACTCAAGCAAAACCTTATTGTTTGCTCTATTCTACCCATGCGCGTCCTATAACGCTTTTACACATATCATATATAAACATATACACTCTTATTCACAGAATAGCTTTAGTATAACCAAGTAGGTCAAATAAACACTTCACATAAACACTTAACATAGGTGGCCAATTAATACCTAAATACTATCTAGTGGCAAACACTTCAACACAATACCACGCCTCAATCTTCACATCAACTATTACATATTTACCTAGACCCTTAAAAATCATAACATACTTTTAAATCATTAAAATCCAATAAATTAAACAGATTTATATATATTTGCAGGGGAATTTTAGAAAATTTCGGCATGTAGTATTCGTTTATCGGACTATCCACTTGTTTCAATTCAACAACTCAAGGAGTTTTAACTCTATATATTTACCAAAAATCAAGCTGCCTCAACTTGCAGCAACATAAAAGTGCACAAATAAAGAATGTACCCGCCCAGACATGCGGCACCTCAACACATAAGAAATTCTGCCTCGACATGCAGTAAACACATAATAATTTATGTTAGCATTAACTACTACTTACGCTATATCAATGATCATATCACTCACGTATATTAATGATACACGTGAAAATCAATCATTGGTATTCGTAGTAACAGTGTCTAAACATAAATTTATTTTCAAATCTCTTTTGTTTTTCATTCAAACTATTATGGCGAGTCATCAGATGTCTCTGGAAGAATTATATGCAAACATTTCGTTGGAGGATGAAGGCGATGAAGGTGTTATAGTGGGGAAGGATTCTATTATTGAGAATAAGCAGAAGTATGTATTGGTGGGAAGGTTTTTGACGGAAAAAAACATAACCTTTAATGCTATGCAAAATGTGATGGCATCGCTGTGGAGGCCAAAGGAGGGAGTGGAGATACATGATCTTGGGGAGCTGCGATATTCATTTGTTTTCTATCATAAACTGGATCCTCAGAAAGTGGTAGAAGGAGGTCCATGGTCTTTTGAATAGAGTATGCTGATTACTAAACAGATGGATAATGGAGAGGAGCCTCTTTCGATCCAGTTGAAAGAAGTAGATATATGGGTGCAAGTTTATGATCTGCCTCAAGGGTGCTTATCGGAGAATGTCTTGCGAAGTGTGGGATCATCTATTGGAAAATATGTTAAATCTGATCCAGACAATTTTGATGGCATGTGGAAATCGTTTGTTCGTATTAGAGTTACGATGAATATTGAAAAACCACTAAAACGAAGGATGAAAATCAAGAAGGAAGGAGATAAAAGGAGCTGGGTTAATTTTAAGTATGAATGCCTGAGTACTTTTTGCTTTGTGTGTGGCATTTTGGGCCATTCGGAGAGAGATTGCAGTATTGTTTATGCTCATCCAGATAAGGTGATAGATCGGGCGTATGGGGTCTGGTTAAGAGCTCCTTTTAAGAATGCTAAATCAAATGTGGGATCGAGGTGGTTACGAAATTCAAGCTCTGGAGGTGGCCAGTGGACACAAACCACCGTACAGGGAGGAGCACGCATGGAGGAGAAATTCATGGAAGTGGATGGTGTGATTAGCGAAATTTCAGGAAGTGATGAGGCAGTTAGGGTAAGGCAGCGAGATATGGGGGACAGAAGTGTATCAAATCATTTGCTAATTGGGGGATTAGATGAGAAGGCGGGAAGTTCAAATTTAAATGAGAAGATTGTAATTGATCCTAAAAGAAAACGGGTGGAGATTGAAGAGTGAATTTATGGGAGAGGACAGTGTGCAACAGATTGGGCTTGTTCAAGATAATGGGCCAAAAAACGGATTGATGGCGGGTTCTGGACTCCAGGCCCGCCTTTCATTATGAGTCTAATATCTTGGAACTGTCGAGGTATGGCAAACCTCCGGGCAGTTCGTTTCCTTAAAGATATTAATATCCAATTTCGGCCCAGTATAATTTTTTTATGTGAAATTTTAGTAAAAAAGAAAGAAATAGAAGAAGTATGTAAAATGCTAGGTTTTGCAGGGTGCTGTGTGGTGGATGCTCAGGGGCATGGGGGGTTTGGCGTTGATGTGGAAAACGGAGGGAGGGGTAACTATAAGGGAGGTATGCAATAATTACATAGACTTCGAAGTGGCAAGTGACCAAATAGGAAGATGGAGATACACAGGGTTCTATGGATTTCCAGAAAGGGCGAAGAGGAGGGAGTCTTGGAATATGTTGAGGGAGTTAGCAAACAAGTCCTCTTTACCATGATGTATTTTCGGGGATTTTAACGATGATATTATGTGTGTGGAGGAGAAGAGAGGCAGGAAAGTGCACCCAAGGTATTTGATGGAAGGTTTCTCTGAAGCAATTCTTAATTATGGGTTGGAGGTTTTGGGGTTCACAGGAGATAGGTTTACTTGGTAAAAATCAAGAGGTAGTATAAACTGGATTCAAGAGAGGTTAGATAGAGGATTGGCAAATCAAGCTTGGAGAGTTTTGTTTCCTCAGGCAGAAATTCGAGTTTTGGATGTGGCGACTTCAGATCATTTGCCGCTTTATCTTCAGTTGAATAAAAGAGTTTATATGCCAAAGGTAAAAAGGTTTCGTTTTGAAAACGTGTGGATCAAAGAAAATGAATGTTTTAATTTAATTCATGAGTGCTGGAATCGTGATGCTACGTGTGATATAATGACAAAATTGGCTGCTTGTTGTGCGAAGTTGGAGGAATGGGGAGGTGGCTTGGTTCAGGATATGCGAAATCAGTTGGGAAGTTTGAGGGATAAAATGAGGAAGCTTCGTTCTAGACGGGATGATCAAGGTTTAAAGGAGTATAAGGAGGCAAGGTAGGGTTATTTGTGTTTATTAGAGAAGCAAGAGATTTATTGGAAGCAACGAGCTAAACAATTCTGGCTTAAGGAGGGGGATCAAAATTCTCGTTTCTTTCACAAGTATGCAGCGGCGAGGAAACAGAATAATAATATAGGGAGACTTAAGGGTGTTAATGGGGTTATGCAGGAAGAGAAATCGGACATCCAGAAGATTATTATTGAGTATTTTTCCACGTTGTTCAAGTCATCTGCTGAGAATATAAGGTTGTCTGATAGAGAGAAAGTTAGTACGGTTTCTGCTGAGCAAAATGAGGATTTGATGAGGGAGATAACAAGAGAGGAGGTTAAGGAGGCTGTATTTAGTATGCATCCTGATAAGTCACCGGGACCTGATGGTTTCAACCCGGCATTTTTTCAAACATACTAGAGTATCGTAGAAAGGGATATAGTGCAGGTATGCAAAGTTTTTTTTGCTACTGGTGATCTTCCGTTGGGGGCTTAATCATACTCTTGTGTGTCTTATCCCTAAAGTTAAACATCCACAGCATATGACTGAGTTACGACCTATATCGTTGTGTAATGTGATGATGAGAATTGTGTCAAAAGTTATGGCTAATAGGCTGAAGAAGTGTCTTCCTTTTATAGTATCTGATAAGCAAAGTGCTTTTATCGAAGGGAGATTGCTCACTGATAATGCCCTAATTGCTTTTGAGTTAAATCACTATATTCGGAGAAGAACAAAATGGAAGACTGGAGTAGCAGGTTTGAAGTTGGATGTGTCAAAAGCGTATGATAGGCTTGAATGGGGGTTCATAAAGATATGCTTGGAAAATTTGGCTTTCATAAAGATAAAAGCATATGATAGGCTTGAATGTGAGCCAAAGTCAGGAGGTGGGTTAGGGTGCAAAAGCCTTAAGAATTTTAACAAAGCAATGCTGGCAAAACAGGGTTGGAGAATTTTAAATAGGGAAAATCCTTTGGTTTCAGACATTATGCAGGCTAAATATTTTCCAAACACTGATTTCCTTGGTGCGAAGATTGGAGCGAATCCCAGCTACATGTGGCGGAGCATTATGGAGGCTCAAGAGGTGGTCAAATCAGGTAGTAGAAGAAGAATTGGAGATGGTGCTAGCACAAAGGTTTGGCAGGTGCCATGGCTACCGTGTGTTGCAGAAGGGTGTTTAACTACTAGTATGCCAGAGGAATTGAAAGAAATCACGGTCCAGGGTTTGATGAATGAAGACCAAACTGGATAGGATTATGACATCTTGAATGATTTATGTAATGAGAGGGATAATGAATTAATAACTAGAATCCAAATATCATTGAGACGTGGAGAAGATTCTTGCTTTTGGTTGCTAGATAAAGATGGAGAATTCATGGTGAAGAGTTGTTACAGGTTGCTACAAGGGGATCAGAGATGTGATTTTGCAAAATTTTGGAATCTGTTATGGTCATTGCAACTTCCAGGGAAGGTTATTGTCTTCCTATGGCGAGTTTGTAAGGGATGCTTACCTACGACTAGTGCTTTAAGGGCTAGAAAGGTGGAGATTAGTGATGAGTGTCCATGGTGCCATAGGGATGCTGAAACAGATAGACATGTTTTATTTGATTGTGATTTTGCAAGAACAGTTTGGGCTGGTACGGGTTTACAGCATTTGTTTCAATCAGCAGGGGAGGAGAGAGCGTTTGGAATTTTGCATAAAGCATGTACAGCAGCTACAAAGGACCAATGTGTGCAGATAGGAATGTTGTGTTGGGGTTTGCGGAATCGCGGGAATAAATGGGTTTGGGAGAGAGCTAATGGCTCTGTTTTTGGAGTTAGAGCTGCTGCTGCGAAGTTATTGGAAGACTGGAGAGAAGCTAGAAGAGTAGAGGCACGAGAGGGTAGTGATAAGGAAGGGAGTCGAAGAATCTGGTGTAAGCCACCACAGGGCTGGTTTAAAATGAATGTTGATGCATCCGTTTTTCAGAATGGAAGTATTGGGTTAGGGTGGGTGCTTCGAGATGAGTATGGGGGTTTTGTTAGTGCTCACTGTAGTCGAAAGCAAGGGAAGTGGCAGGCCAGAGAAGCAGAAGCTATTTGCTTGAGGGAAGCTCTGTTGTGGATTAAGGCTAATGAGGTACATCATTGTATTGTGGAGACTGATTCGCTAGTTCTAGCGAATGCTTGCAAGGGGTCGAGGGGAGACGTCTATTTCAACACAATTGTTTCGGATTGTGTGTATTTAATTAAGCACCTTGATAATGTGCTAGTTAAGTTTGTGTATAGGTCTGCAAATAATGTAGCGCATGTCTTAGCAAAGGCTGCATTATCGGAGTCAGGCTTAGGGGAGTGGAATGTTACTCCTCCTGATTTTATTCATCATGTAATTGGTTCTGATCTTATTTGAGTAATGCAAGTACGTTTATTTCAAAAAAAAACATATAAACATTTTACAATTTGTAAAATCGTATAAACTCTACATATCTTCCGACAATCGCAATTAGCAATTAACAATTCAACTAATATATTCAAACTAAATACCCGAACCATTAATATAAATTACTCACTAATATGAGCAGCTTAAACAAAATATTCGACTCCAATATTCGACATAATCCCCAAATTTCAACTTCCGAAATTAATACACAATAATAACAATTAGCAACTAAATAATCACCCAAACATATAATCAAACTCACAATTAATCTCAAAATTAATTAACAATTATAAACTTTTCCGAATTAAACTACGAAACATAACAATATCCACAATTTACAACTTTAATCTAATTACGAAAATCAACATATCTAACTTGCAATTTAAACTAATTAAATTACAATAATCGAATAATTTTATCTAACACGAGAATTAAACAATTACAACGAAAATGAAAAATAAATAAATAAATGAATAAAAATATTATACCTTTCTGATTTCCAAATTTCTCCCACGAAAATTCCAAGAATCAATCCCCCCTTTTTCCTTCTCTCTCTCTCTCTCTCTCTCTCTCTCTCTCTCTCTCTCTACCAGCCCCACTCTTTCCTTCTTCACTACTGCTGCTCCTTCGCCAAGGGACTGCCGCCCTTCTCCCCACCGTGGCTACCGTCGATCGCCGCCACCATCCCGCTGCTGCGTCACCACGCGCCACCCCAACCAGCCTCCCTCGATTTTCTGCTCCCCCGCCCCCTTTTGCAGCATAACCGCGACCCTCCTCCCCTTGTACACACATATACACGCACATATATGTATATATCACTAATTGGTTTCATCATCTCACCCCAATTCAATTTTCCCCAATTTTAATTCCTAAAAACAATAATTTTTTTCCCTCTTTTTCTTCTCTCCCTTTCTCTTTCTCTCTCCCCGTTTTCTTTTCTGCGTGTGTGTGTTTTGTGTTATATTGGGCTTGGCCCAATATACTTTTTATTACCACTTTACCCTCTTTTCGGCCAAAATACACTCTAATAAACGACTTCTATAAATCACAATTAAATAGAACATTCGAAAAATTACACTTTTCATTTTTAAAATAAAGAATATAAAATTACGAGCACACACATATTTTTAAAATATTTTTAAGATAAAAAATGAATTAAATATGGATTTTACAAGTTTTGATCCTTTAAACGCAATAAAACTATAAAAAATCATATTAAAATACTAAAACACCCAAATTAATCCACCCAACAATTTTAAAAATTCAATAAATATATAAAGATAATATTTCAAAAGATATCATGATTTTTAATCCCTCCGATAATTTTATAAAATTGACAGAGGATTAAAAATACATGATTTAAATATATTTAAATCCTCAAAATACAAATAAATTTACACAAACCTTTACAGCTTACCCAAATCATCACATAAACACCATCTCACATACGTTTCACCTTTACAACAATATTCACATAAACACAATTTCACACATATTCCACTTTCCAACAATAATCACATAATAATATCCATAATTTATATTAAATAAATATTTATAAAATACAAAATTTTCTAGGATGTTATAACCCGTAACTTCAAGTTAGGGTGCCACCCGTAACTTCCGTTCTTCTTCTGTAGCTTCTGCATACCGTTCACGATATCTCTTGTTATGCTCAATTCTTTGTTTTTCATTTGTAGATATCAATCTGGCGGACAAATCCATAACTCAATATTTAGTTTTTTTTTTTATCTTGAGGAAGTTTCAATATTTTGACAGATGGGATGAAGTTGGAAGCAATGAAGAAGTGTTATTTTGAAATATATAACTAATGGTCTTGTATTTACAGATTTCTTCTTGGTAGTAATTATAATTCTATTTATTATTGTATTATGATTTATTTTCCAATTCATTATAAAAATCTTTTTAATTTGTTTATTTGTAATTGATTATAACTTTTTATACATATTTCACGGTGAGCAACCCAAAAAATATGCAAGGGAGTATGAATTTATAGTCATCAACAGTTCATCACTCAGTCACTCACACAGAATATATATATATATATATATATAAATAATATTTCCAAGAAAAGAAGTTACTAAATAATGAAGATCGCCATTGGCTTAGCACTTTTATATTTTTTATTGTCATAGAGTTACCTTAGCAGCCAGCGGGGATGGTGATACAAACAAAGCTATGCATTGAAATATAAAAAAATAAAGTTATATATGCTGGCATGCATTTGAAGAATTGAAGGTCATTTGTTTGTTACAAATATAAACCAAGTGTGGAGACATTACTACAAATCGATCGGTTTTGTGTAAGCATAATTTCCGAGTGTAATTTTAGCCCAAATTGGAAGTTGTCAGTATGGTCGAGATCGTCAAGTAAAGCTGGAGCTTCAGCAACGTCTTCAAATACATCTCCTAACCGCAACCTATATATTAACACCTAAAAGCAATAAAAAAGAAGTAAATATATTTATACAACCTTTTTTAATGATATCTTTTTAGATATTAACACCTAAAAACAATAAAAAGTAAATAAATTTATACAATCTTTTTTAATGATATTCTTTTTAGATTATAATTTCCTTTTTAATATGATATAATTTTGATCGTCTATTTTTAAAAATATTATACAATCTTTTTAATGATATCCATTTTAGATTATAATTTCCTTTTTAATATGATATAATCTTGATTGTCTATTTTCTAAAATATTAGATTCGACAGTTGAGATTATTTTGGTAGTATAGTGATATCATCTTTAGATTATAATTTCCTTTTTAATATGATATAATCTTGATCGTTTATTTTAAAAAATATTAGATTTAACGGTTGAGATTATTTTGGTAGTACAATGATATTCTTTTTAGATTATAATTTCCTTTTTAATATGATATAATCTTGATCGTCTATTTTTAAAAATATTAGATTCGACGGTTGAGATTATTTTGGTAGTACAGCGATCAAACCAAAGTTATGGATAAGATCCCTCTTACGCTTATTATATATAAGGATATAATTAGCGTAATTCCGTAAATAAATAGTTGTTTTTTAATAAAAATGAAAATAAATTATATGAGAAATTTATTATCAAATATTTTTTGATTAAAAGTATATATAATATATAGCATGTTAAATTAAATAGTTATTATATTTTAATTAGAATTGTTAACTAACTACAATTAGTGAAGTGGGTATAGAAAGATAAATAAGGAAAACTTCTAATATGATACGATTGGTCTAAAATTTAGCAATGGGATCTGATTGGTCCTAAAATAATTTTTCATTTTTGATTGGTTAACCGTATTGTGTGGTAGACTCAGGTATTATAATAAAGGATATAAAAAATTTTTGGTTAATGGGTCTTTCTATCACAATTTGGAGTAAAATGGTCCAAAATATCACAATTCTGAAAAATGGCCCTTTCTATCACTCAAAAACGCATCATTTTCTTGCGTTTTCACTAATTTTGGAATTTTAAACAAAATTTCAAAAAAAAAAAAACAAAAACGCATCTCAAAGATGCATGTATATCAGCAACGCATATTTCCCATGCGTTTTGTGTCAAAAACTCAATAACTGAATGCGTTTTTTTAGAATTTGATCAGGCCCAATTGCAGCCATGCAGGCCCAACAACTAGAGTTTTCAGAATTTTGTATAAACGCTTTGTTTTGTTGCGTTCCTTTGTGATAGTAAGGGCCATTTTTCTGAGTTGTGATATTTTGGACCAATTTCTTTCAAATTGTGAGATAAAGGGCCTTTTTTCAAAAATTTATAAAAATATGAAATTTTTACCCGAAAATAAATCCATAAAGTCTTGTAAAAAGGTGAGGCAAACAGGGTCTAAAAGTTTTGATCGGTCGGACCGGTCCGTCGGTGTTGGGTTTTGGTCATTCTGTCAATACTGGGCCTAAAAAATACACATGGCTCTCTTTTTAATACAATCTATCTATTATAATATGAGTTCCAATTATATAAATATCTATTTACTAAAATTTTACTTTGAGCCCAACTTATATATATTTATTATAACACGGGTACAAATTATATATATACATATTTGTATCAAATAAAATTCTACTTATTATAGTTACCTTTAAGTCCAAATAATTTACATATCCATAGTAAATAAAAAATTTACTTATCAAACATAATTTTAATTATTATCAAAATAACTTTTCTAATTAATTTATTATCGTTCACATCTTTAAGAAAATATAACATATGTTCTAATATAAATTCTCAACATTATAAAAAATTTATTTTAAATGCTATCCCCTCCGTCCCCCTCATTTGTTTACATTCGAAGGGATCGGAGACCAAGACAATGCATGAAAAATGAGTAAAGTTAGATGAAAAGTGAGTAAAGTTGTGGGAACTATCAATATTTAATAATTGATTTGAGATAGTGCAGGAAATTAGTGGGTGTAATAGTATTTTTTATTATTAAATATGAGATAGTGGGGAAAAGTAGTGGGTATGGGGTAAACTTACTATTTATGGTAACGTAAAGAAATAAAATAGTAACCGTAAAGAAATGAGAGGGACGGAGGGAGTAATAAAAATATAACAAAAAAATATATTTACACAAATATTAGTCAGCCCGTTATAAACTTGTATATTGCAAACAATCAGATGCGAACTAGTTTTATCGTCAAAATCTGAGACCAACAGCGTGGGATAAGTCTTTTTTTTCTTTCTATAATTCATATAGTTATTCTAACAACTCATCAACAATTTTAATTATTAATTAAGTTAAATAAATACAGATATTAAAATTTTACAATAAACTTTTGAGGTTTTTTCAAAAATACTGATAAGTGGATTTTATATCCACTTGGATCGCTTAATTTCGGCTTAAATTGATTGTCTTGGGCTCAAGTTGTTGTAGATTTGATGTGTTTTGCTTAGTTGTGCAGGATTACGAGAATGTTGACTAAGGTGGATGCTTTTATAATTTTTTGGGAATTAATTGATTAAAATTCGGATTTTCGAGAAGGGTTGCACAGTTTACACTGTTTTGGCCATATCTTGAGTTCTAGAAGTCCGTTTTAGGCCCGTAAGCAGTCCACGCGAAGATAACGAGATTTCCTATCATTCTAAGATAGTCCAGAGGTCCAATTACGTGGGGAACGTTCCAGAAAATCTGAAGAAAAGTCAGCCACGAATTTTCCTTACAAAACATAATCAAATTAGGAAACGTATCTTGCAGAAATTCTATTATAATTATGTTTTGTATTTTCTTGCTGGGCAAGACTTGTAGTGCCTATATAAACACATCATACCATTGTAATAGAGATAGACATATTATTAGTTATTATTATTGTAAAATAGCTTAGATCTGCAAGGGGGAAAAGGAGAGAAGGATTCAACGCTAGTGACAAGCAACGGATCTAGATCTACTTCAGCCTTTGTGTTATTCTGGATTATAGATTTGTTTTCTTAACTCTTTGTTTATTAATATAATTATTTCCTTTATTCATATCTTGTTTTATATCATGTTTTCATCAAATCCCATGACGATGAACGGTTCAATTATGAGCTAATCGTTGTCATGGGATTCTAACGGAGTTATCTATGTAGCTTAGTAGTTTATATGCTTTAAAGATTTATGTGTGGTGAATTCTTGATATCCTCGTATGGTTGTGTTTCATGTATTTAGATGCGTCGCGAACATCTAATTTGTTAATCTCTTGCTAAACGAGAGTGGATCTTGAGATTTAGAACTTGCTATGCTAGCATAGGATAGGTTGATGTTTTAACATCATGATTTGTGGCGTAAATAGAGATATTATGCTGCCCTATGTGATCTAAGTGGATAACTTGTGCTTAAACCTTTATGTTTTCAAATTCTATAGAGATATAGGGTCTAAACATAATTGGTGTCTACCCATCTTCTATCTCTTTTGTGGATGCATGCGTAGTTTGGTATTAGTATCAAGAATTCACTACACACAAATCTTTAAAGCAATCAAACTACTAAGCTACATAGATAAATCCGTTAGAATCCCATGACAACGATTAGTTCATAATTGAACCTCTCGTCATCATGGGATCTGATGAAACCATGATAAAAACAAAGTATAAAAAGATACAAATAATCCTAAGTAATTGATATCTAATGGTGTTCTCCTAATGATACAAATTACAAGGGTTGGATGTGTTTATATAGGCTCTAGAAGTCTTGCCCACCAAGCAATTGCCGTTTCAGAGTTGGAATAGAAGATTGGCAATTTCCGTTCTTGAATGAGAATAGAATTGCAAATTCCATGTATAGATCTGATTCCGGAATGTTCTAGCCGCCCAGAACAATTACCATACTTATTAGAAGTAGGAATTATAGCAATTTCCTTGTCAAAGTTGAATTTCTGCAGCTCGGCACATAATACGTTTCCTAAACTGATTCGGTTTTGAAGGAAAAATTCGTAGCTGTCTTTTCTTAAGTATTTCTGGAACGTTCCAATCATAATTGGACCTCTGGACCACCTTAGAATGATAGAGAATCTCGTTATCTTCGCGTGGACTGCTTACGGGCCTCAAACGGACTTCTAGAACTCAAGATATGGCCAAAACAGTAATTTTCAAGATTTTCCAAGCGCAACCTGCGCCCAGCAGTCTGTTTGTCGCGCAGCCTGCGCCAACCACGCGCAACCTGCCCGTGCAACACCTGTCCCATATTGTAGAAAATCTCCCAAGCTTCGCGTGGGCAGTAAGATCGCTGAAAACGGACTTCTAGAACTCCAGATATGTCCAAAACAGTGTAGACTGCGCAACCGTCTCAGAAATCCGAATTTCAATCAATTAATTCTCCAAAAACGATAGAAGCATCAACCTTAATCAACATTCTCGTAAATCTGCACAACTAAGCAAAACACATCAAAACTACAACAAACTTGAGCCCAAGACAATCAATTTAAGCCGATATGGAACGCTCCAAGTGGATATAAATCCACTTATCACACCCCCAAACTTAAACCGATGCTTGTCCTCAAGCATAAACAATTACAACTAACTAACTAACTAGTACCACTTCCGTAGGTGATCACGGTTGCATTTGGCATATGCAACAAGCCCTTTAAACCCTTAGGCAGCCCTAGTGGACGAGTAAGGTCTCGTGAGGGCCTATAGCGAATGAACCCACAAAATCCATTTAACCTAATGCAATGCAATGCATGAATGCACTAAATGAAAATGCAACGATCCCTTTCAAACTAACCAAAACCAACTAGCAAGCAAATATCTCAAAGAATGCAACTAAATCCAAATAGAGCTCGACTAAGTTCCCGTATACTAACAATACATGAACAGAAACGTGCGTGTGTGCGATGCACATCAGAAATACTCCCAACACTAGGTCAAAAATCATACATATTCTTCCCCAAGACAATCACAGGTTTATAAATAGAATAGACTGTAGACACTTCATAACCTAGGAACACCTCCATCCTTATTCAAGTTAGACAGGAATTCATGCTTTATTAACGACAAACAACTATATAGAACACAAACAAACATGCTTATTTGACCGTGCAATGAATGAGACCCCTAAAGGCTTATACAATAATACCCATGTAGCGAGTGTTAGGTCAGCAATCCCAAACCACAAGGGCTTTAGGTTACCAGGACTAAGTCCCCTCAGACTTAATTACTCGAGTATTAAAGAGCTCACTCATGGCCAATTATGCAACTACACATTCACACAACTTTTTTTTTCCTTTTTTTTTCTTTTTTTTTTCTCTTTTCTCTTTTTTTTATGTATGCAATCTGGAATGAGAATTCTCAATTCCAATCCTAGACTACTCATAAAAATATGAGCCGGCTACTAGCCATTTGACACCTAGCCATTATTAATAACAATTAGCATGAAATTCCTGGTTTCCCCCAAACTTAGACTTTAGTGCTCCTACGCCATCAAGGGAATAACGAAAATTCTAATTATAATCAAGTGATTAAATCTAAAACAACCAAACAAGCATGACCTCAACCTAGCCCAAAAGCAAACAATGAGTCTGTGTAAAGGTTTTGTTCCCGTAACATGCACGTCAATTTCATAAGAACTATAAATCAACCCTCTATTCATCATTACCACACTCAATTAGACATCTACCTACCAATCAGAATTAGCTCGTTCTAAGGGATAATGAAAAATGCATGCCATGAAAATGCAACTATTATGAACTCACATGATATACGAACATAAAAACAGAATGTCCTATATGAAACAAACGTAGATATCATGAACATAAATGCATAATTTACTACTAATATGCAAAGCATGAAATCCTACATGAACACAATGACTCAAAATCACAATTATATACACTACTTATCCCTCAAACCACCCCCAAACTTAAAATATTCAATGTCCTCATTGAATGGAAGTAAATACGAGGGAAAGTAGAAAACATACCAGTATACAACAATGCTTGGGTTGCCTCCCAAGAAGCGCTTCTTTAACGTCAATAGCTTGACGTTACTTCCAAGCCTCCATTAAGGATGATAATAGTTTACTTGGTCCTCTCTTCGTGAGACTTCATCGTCATCACGGCGGCACACTTTCTGCCCCTTATCCTCGCTTTGTTTCGTGGTGTTTTCAGGTACTTGAACGTGTATGCGAACACGTTTGCAGGCTCGTAAGGAAAAACTGGCAGAAGACGGTCTTGTAGTAGATAATCAGAAAGAGGAACTTGAAACTACTGTAGAGATGGCAGAATTACCAGCAGCAGTCAAGGCTTTGAAGGACTATTCGCAGCCAAAGATCAATGACATACAATCTAGTATTGTCAGGCCAGCTATTGCAGCGAACAACTTTGAGATCAAGCCGAGCATAATTCAGATGGTGCAGAATTCGGTTCAGTTTGGGGGTGCTTCTACGGAGGATCCTAACATGCATATTCGGGACTTTATCGAGATCTGCGACACTTTCAAATTTAATGGTGTGTCAGAGGATGCTATCAAGTTGAGACTTTTCCCATTTTCTTTGAGGGATAAGGCTAAAGGCTGGTTACATTCTCTACCAGCTGGTTCCATTACTACATGGGATGATCTTGCTCAGAAGTTTCTTACTAAATTCTTCCCTATGGCGAAAACTGCAGCAATAAGGAACCAGTTAACTCAATTTCAGCAGCAATCTGGCGAGTCTTTGTGTGAGGCTTGGGAACGTTACAAGGAGATGCTTCGTAGGTGTCCACATCATGGCATGCCTGATTGGATGGTTATTAATGGTTTTTACAATGGGTTGGGAGCACAGTCTAGACCTTTGCTAGATGCAGCATCAGGTGGAGCTCTGTGGGCTAAGAGCTACGAGGAAGCATATGATCTTATTGAGATGATGGCTGCTAATGAATATCAAAATCCAACCCAGAGGCTTTCTCAAGGTAAGGTAGCAGGTGTTCTTGAAGTTGACACAGCTTCAGCTATTGCAGCTCAGTTGAAGGCTCTTACGATGAAGGTGGATTCTCTTGCTAATTATGGGATTCAGCAGGTGGCTAGTATTTGTGAGCTATGTGCGGGCGCACATGAGACAAGTCAGTGTGCTATCTCTTCTGAATCAGCACAGTTCGTTAGTAATTTCCAGAGACCTGCTGCACCAGTTCCAGCCACTTATTATCCGAACAACAGGAATCATCCTAACTTTAGCTGGAGCAACAACCAAAGTGCTCAACAACCTCAGCAGTCTTATCAGCAGTTTCAAAGTCAGGAAGCTAGGCCATTCAATCAAGGCTATCAACAGCAGTATGCTCCAAGGGCACCATATCAACCTCCTGGATTTCAGCAGCAACAACCCCAGGCTCATGCGGGGCAATCATCTAATGAAAAATCAGAAATGGATGATATGAGGATGATGTTGAAGAACCTTCAAGCTTCTCAAAAGATCTTGGAAAACCAGATGGGACAGATTACAAGTGCTTTGTTGAACATGCAACAGGGGACTCTTCCTAGTGATACGGAAACAAATCCAGGCAGAAGGGGGAACAAAGAACAGGTTAATGCAGTGACTTTGAGATCAGGAAAGGTTACAGCAGGCCCTCAATCAGCAGCTGAAGAAGATGAAGATGTTCAGAATCAGCAGGTTGAAAAATCTGCAGTGCCAGAAATTGAGAAATCTGACTTAGTGGCTGATCAGGTTGATGGTGAGAAGAGCAAGAAACCTGTTGAAAAGTCTACTCCGGAGCAATATTCAAAGAATAATCAATTCTATCCTCCTCCTCCGTTTCCTCGACGTGTGCAGAAAAGTCAAGAAATTCAGTTCCAGAAGTTTATGGATGTCTTCAAGAAATTGTCCATTAACATTCCTTTTGCTGAAGCATTGGAGCAGATGCCGAGGTATGCAAAGTTCATGAAGGATATTTTGTCACGAAAGAGAAGGTTGGAAGAATTTGAAACAGTGGCATTAACGGAGGAGTGTAGTGCAGTTCTACAGCAGAAGTTGCCACCAAAACTTAAAGATCCGGGAAGTTTTACCATCCCTTGCACTATTGGCAACCTTTCTTTTAGCAAGTGCTTGTGTGACTTGGGAGCTAGCATCAATCTCATGCCTTTATCTGTGTTCAAGCAACTTGGTCTGCCGGAGCCAAAGCCAACCAACATCTCTTTGCAGTTGGCTGATAGGTCAATCACTTATCCTAGGGGCATAGTGGAGGACGTTTTGGTGAAAGTTGATAAGCTCATATTTCCTGCTGACTTCGTTATCTTGGATTTTGAAGAAGACAAGAAGATTCCCATAATCTTGGGAAGGCCTTTTCTAGCTACAGGCCATACTTTGATTGATGTGCAAAAAGGAGAGCTTACAATGAGGGTGCAAGATCAGAGTGTCACCTTTAATGTGTTCAAGGCCATGAAATTTCCAACAGAGGATGAAGAGTGTTGCAGTGTGGAAATAGTTGATACGGGTCAGAAAAAGAAGTTTGATCAGTTGCTGAGCGAGAAATCGGACAGTTCTTCGGTTCGTGATCTTTCGAAAGTAAAGCTTGGAAAACTTCCACCATATTTGAGGTATGTCCTTTTGAATAATGAGCTAGTTATTTTTGAAGAGGGGCATGATAACGTGTTGCGAAGGTGGAAAGCAGATGATAAGGATGAGGAAATTTTTGTTCAACCGGTTGAGTCAGAGAAGCACCTGAGAGGTGTGAAGAAGAAAAAGAAGAAGATTTGGCCATTTGGTAGTAAAATTAGGTTGAAATCTGATGGAAGTGATTTGTGGAAAGCAAGCAATCAAGATGTCAAAGTTCGAATGAATGGTCTATCTGTTGAGGACGGTTCAGTTATTCTTTTGAAACCGCCATGAGTTGAGGAATTGACGTCAAGCTATTGACGTTAAAGAAGCGCTTCGTGGGAGGCAACCCACGCATTAGTGTAGAAAAAAAAAAAGGTGTAGTGTAGAGAGAAGAGAAAAAAAAATGAGTGTTGTGAGAGTGTTTTAAAAAAAAAAAAAAAAAAATTAGGTGTAACGCAGGCTGCACCTGCGTAACGCAGGCTGCGCCTGCGTTTCTGTAAGACACGCAGACTGCGCCTGCGTGACGCAGGCTGCGCCTGCGTTACTGCATTGGGCGCAGTCTGCCTTCCCGCGCGCAGCCTGCCTGTTTGGACGAATTTTCTTAGGCTGTTGGCTGTTTGTAAAAAAAAAAAAAAAAAAAAAATATTTTCCTCCCCAAAATTCTTTCTCCTACCTCCCTTTTTATAACATCATCTCCTAATCAATCCTAAACCAATTTCAATTCCAAAACCTCCAAAATTTCTCCTAAAATTCTAAACCCAATTCTTTTCTTATCTCAATTCAAATTCTTTTTCCTAAATTTTTTAAATCCTATTTCTATCCTACATCAAATTCCAAATTCTACCAAAAATTTTTCCTTTTCACATTCAAATTCTTATATTCCTATCACTCCATGCCTATATATACCCATACATACACACCCAATTCATTATCTTCTTCCTCTACATCTCTTAAAAATTCAAGTTTGGGGGAAAATTATTACAAGTTCACCTCTTTGATTCGTAATTGGGTTAAATCTTCTCTAATATTATTTTTATTACGAATTTGTGTTCTTGTAATTTGGGGTTTTGTAAGATTCTTGTTATTTGGGAGAGGGCTAGTCTATGGAGCTCGTACGCATTATCCTCCACCAGATTCATCCGAGGAGGGTTATGATTCAGCTGGTTAGGTATGTTTTCTACTTTCCCTTGTATTTACTTCCATTCAATGCGGACATTGAATATTTTAAGTTTGGGGGTGGTTTGAGGGATTAGTAGTTGTTGTTGTATATATGTGTTCATGTAGGATATCATGTTTTGCATGCTTAGTAGTAATTCATTCATGTTATGTTCGTATTATCTACGTTTGTTTCATGTAGGACATTCTGTTTTTATTTATGTATACCATGTGAGTTCATTCTAGTTGCATTGTCATGGCATGCATGTTTCATGATCCCTTAGAACGAGCTAATTCTGATTGGTAGGTAGGTGTCTAATTGAGTGTGATAATGATGAGTAGAGGGTTGATTTATAGTTTCTATGAAATTGACTTGCATGCTTCAGAAACAAAATCTTTTCACAGTCTCATTGGGTGCTTTTGAGCTAGGTTGAGATCATGCTTGTTTGGATGTTTTGAGATTTAATCACTTGATTATATTTAGAATTTTCATTATTCCCTTGATGGCCTAGAACAATTAAGTCTAAGTTTGGGGGAAAACATGGATTTCATGCTTAAATTGTAAATAATTGTCAATAATGGCTAGGCGTCAATTGGCTAGTAGCTGGCTCATATTTATATGAGTAGTCTAGGGTTGGAATTGAGAATTCTCATTCCAGATTGCATAGAAAAAAAAAAGCAAAAAAAGAAAAAGCAAAAAAAGAAAAAAAAAGAAAAAAAAAGAAAAAAAAAATGATGTCAATTGTTTATATGCAAAATTAACCAGGGTGAGCTCTTTAATACTCGAGCAATTAAGTTCTAGGGGACTTTGTGCCTAGTGACCTAAGGCTTTTATAGTCTGGGATCCACTAACCCAACGCTCGCTACATGGGTATTATTGTATAAGCCTTTCGGGGTCTCATCCATTGCACGGTTAAATAAGCATGTTTGTATATTATGTGTCATAGTTGTTTGTCGTTAATAAAGCATGAATTTCTGTCTACCTTGGATAAGGATGGAGGTGTTCCTAGGTTATGAAGTGTCTACGGTCTATTCTATTTATAAACCTGTGATTGTCTTGACGAAAAGCATGTATGATTTTTGACCTAGTTTTGGGAGTATTTCTGATGAGCATTGCACACGCGCACGTTTCTGTTCATGTAGTGTTAGTATACGGGAACTTGGTCGAGCTCTATTTGGATTTAGTTGCATTCTTTGAGATATTTGCTTGCTCGTTGGTTTTGGTTAGTTTGAAGGGGATCGTTGCATTTTTCATTCTAGTTGCATTCATGCATTGCATTGCATTAGGTTAAATGGATTTTGTGGGTACATTCGCTATAGGCCCTCACGAGACCTTACTCGTCCACTAGGGCTGCCTAGGGGTTTAAAGGGCTTGTTGCATATGCCAAATGCAACCGTGATCACCTACGGAAGTGGTACTAGCTAGTTAGTTAGTTGTAATTGTTTATGCTTGAGGACAAGCATCGGTTTAAGTTTGGGGGTGTGATAAGTGGATTTTATATCCACTTGGATCGCTTAATTTCGGCTTAAATTGATTGTCTTGGGCTCAAGTTGTTGTAGATTTGATGTGTTTTGCTTAGTTGTGCAGGATTACGAGAATGTTGACTAAGGTGGATGCTTGTATAATTTTTTGGGAATTAATTGATTAAAATTCGGATTTTCGAGAAGGGTTGCACAGTTTACACTGTTTTGGCCATATCTTCAGTTCTAGAAGTCCGTTTTAGGCCCGTAAGCAGTCCACGCGAAGATAACGAGATTTCCTATCATTCTAAGATAGTCCAGAGGTCCAATTACGTGGGGAACGTTCCAGAAAATCTGAAGAAAAGTCAGCCACGAATTTTCCTTACAAAACATAATCAAATTAGGAAACGTATCTTGCAGAAATTCTATTATAATTATGTTTTGTATTTTCTTGCTGGGCAAGACTTGTAGTGCCTATATAAACACATCATACCATTGTAATAGAGATAGACATATTATTAGTTATTATTATTGTAACATAGCTTAGATCTGCAAGGGGGAAAAGGAGAGAAGGATTCAACGCTAGTGACAAGCAACGGATCTAGATCTACTTCAGCCTTTGTGTTATTCTGGATTATAGATTTGTTTTCTTAACTCTTTGTTTATTAATATAATTATTTCTTTTATTCATATCTTGTTTTATATCATGTTTTCATCAAATCCCATGACGATGAACGGTTCAATTATGAGCTAATCGTTGTCATGGGATTCTAACGGAGTTATCTATGTAGCTTAGTAGTTTATATGCTTTAAAGATTTATGTGTGGTGAATTCTTGATATCCTCGTATGGTTGTGTTTCATGTATTTAGATGCGTCGCGAACATCTAATTTGTTAATCTCTTGCTAAACGAGAGTGGATCTTGAGATTTAGAACTTGCCATGCTAGCATAGGATAGGTTGATGTTTTAACATCATGATTTGTGGCGTAAATAGAGATATTATGCTGCCCTATGTGATCTAAGTGGATAACTTGTGCTTAAACCTTTATGTTTTCAAATTCTATAGAGATATAGGGTCTAAACATAATTGGTGTCTACCCATCTTCTATCTCTTTTGTGGATGCATGCGTAGTTTGGTATTAGTATACCGAGAGGTAGCTTTTACTTATTTCGTGTTGTCCGATCAGATATCAAAACCATCACATGTATTGATTAAAGGCTGCGACTCTAAGTGAAGTAGATAATGAAGTTAGAATTCCATGTTTATTCCCATATAAGTAATTTGATTTTAGATCTCATTAGCTAGTTAATTCTAAAATTGCATATTAGTTAAATTTAGTTAATTAAAATCTCAATTAATTACTTGTCTTAGCAGTGAATTAAGATCATACATTGTTGAATAGGTGCATTTACTGAAAAGAACCATAACCTGATCCCTGTGGGAACGAATTTGGACTTAACCTTATATATTACTTGTGACCACGTACGCTTGCGTGATTTAGTGCAAACAAATACCTAAGAATTTTTTTTAAAATAAATAAATATTTTGTCGAAAATGACCCCCCAAAAAGTTACAATCTCAAGCCCACTCAATCATTTAATCACAACGGCTTCTTATTTCATTTTCAAATTTTAATTCATAATCACTGACAATCGCTGATAACTTTAGAGATAACCCTTTGGTCTCAATAGGAGCTTTAGGACAATTGAAAGCTCATGATATTTCTGATTGTAACGGTTGTAAATTAGCCAAATTTGCTGCTTTACCTTTTCAGAAGAGTGTTACATATTCCCTTGCTCCGTTTGATATTGTTCATTCTGATGTGTGGGGACTCGCTCCCATGCGGGAGATCTAGATATTATGTTTGATACCATGAACACTTTAGAGATAAAAGATAAAATAAGAATTCTATTATCAATCCATCAATGTATACATCTCATTGTTTATATAGTTAAACATAACAAGTTAAAAGACTAAAATACCTCTAACTTAAATATCTATAATATAAATAAATAAATATATTATATATGTTAACAAACACATCCTCCTCCTCCTCGTCGTTATTAGCTGCTAATTATTTCGAAATCTATCTGAAGCCTATAATCGTCTCCAGGCAGCGGGTTGCGTTCAGAGAGAAGCTTGGGGTAGCTTAAAATTTTGACTTATGACTTAAATTTGTTTAAAGTGATAAGTAGAAAGTGAAAATTTTAAGTTAGTATCTGTTTGGGTTATTTTGTATTATGGGTAACTTATTAGTTATTAAAAATGTAATAATAAAACTAAACTTGACTTATTATCCATTTGAATGATGATATTAACTTTTATCTTATAAAATCACAAAAAAAAAAAAACGTTCAAAAAAGTACCTCCTACCAACTTCTGACTTTAAGTTAGTTTTCTGACTTTAAGTCAGCTTCTGACTTATTACATAAACAAACATTTTCCACTTTAAGCCCTTGCAATTAAGCTTGCCCAAACGGGCTGATAATTAGAGATCGTAAATCAAGAGAAAAGAGAGATAAACTTAGCTCTAATAGAGGATTTAAAATTCTGAAAGAACAGAACAGCTGAGTCGTCAAGCCTTAGAGAAGTCTTGACTATTTTTGAAGAGATTATTGCCCCACTTACGTTGTCTTGGGTTGCGGCAATATCACCAGGATAAAACAGCTCAGATTAATAAAGGCACAGACCTTGAACAATCAATAGCGACCACACCTCAGTTCGTCAAATAAAACCTATATGTATATCTCTATATGGATGATCAGTGAGAGAGGGGGAGAGAAAAGAGATGGTTGCTTTGTATATTCTGTATCTGCAACTAGGGTTTTACGAGTTATATAATACACCCAGCAGTTAGAAAGAATAAAAACGCCACTCAGTATTAAAACATGTTTTATTGCAATTGATTTTCATTATTTATATCACAAATGTAATTTCAAAAATAAACGCACATCAGAACCAGATGTTCCAAGTTCTGATTAGAACTAGAACTTGACACCAGAACTTAACATAAAACTTTCAAGTTCTGACAGAACTTCCTTCATCAGAACTATACAAGTTCTTACAGAACTTTCTCATCAGAACTTCAACAAGTTCTTACCGAAATTCAAACAAGTTCTGATACACTGAGCAGTTTATTTATTTAAATAAATATAAATAATCATCAATTAAATTTTTAGTAAAAGATAGTAATGGCTCGCTAGTTCACCTCGCATCCGCGAGACGTCGAGACATTCGCCCAAATAGCCCTTCGACCCGACCCGACGTGACATGTCGTGCGTGCGTGTGCGCGAGGCTTGGGCAAGAGTCAAGCAACCACTTATGGGTAGTAGTTGTGCACTACCCCAACACAAGTTGCTGTATAAAGTCAACTACTAATCTTTATCAAATCAATGTGGTACATAACCCATTTCAACCAAGAAACTTTGACCTTAATTCTCTATGGATTCCACTAAAAAAATGTCTTAAATCAAAACATGAAAGTATAAGTCCTCATGTCAAGGAACAACTTCCATTCATTAGTTCCCGGTAATTACATTAAGAGCACATCTAAAATGTGCCTCAAACTTTTCATTTTCTAACAATCCCCCATAAATCCATATCAGAATTGCATATCGGATTTTAAACATGACATGTTTTTCAGAGTAGGTACCGGTCAAGGTTTGAACCCTCCTAAGTCCCTTACTTCGATGGTCATCGGATATAGATGGAATGTTTCACCTTGAATCTTTACCCGTTAGGTGTAACCACACTCCATAAATGATGACATGTCAAAGGCTATGGTGATGATCTACGGCTTTGAGACGTTAATGGTCATGTCTCGATCCTGTTCGTCGAATGCTTCAAGGAATAACCCTTTCCTCTAATTGCGACCTCACAATTACATTCGCTTAGTTGAGCATCTCCTAAGATGTACTGCTAACATCTCGTCTTACGACTTGATCCCATTTAAAGTTCTATTAACTCTTGTTATACTTGTAGTCACACTATCTCTTGAGGTTTACAGGGGAAAGACTCAAATATGTGAGTATCTAGATATGTAGTAGAGGAACTATCGAATCACCCTCACAACTTGTTATTACCACATTGAATACACTTCGAGGTATCTCCTCTCAGGTGTATTGGGTTTGTTGTTGATGACTCAAAATGGGTTATCAGTCCCATCCCCAACCTCGACTTAAGGACTACAGCATGCTCAGGCCCTTTAGTGAAAAGATCAGCTATATTGAGTTCCAATGAACTCTATAGCTATGACCCTATCAGACACTAAACCCCTTATAGACTTCAGTCTAACTTGGATGTGTCTCTTTGTCTTAGCATTATACTTTTTACTACGGATGTAAGAACCCAGAGTTTGGATAGAATTAAAACTTTTTATTATGTATGGATGTAATAGTGAATAGTGGGTACGGCTATGATGTAACGAATGTTCTAATGAATGAATGGAATGGATTTGGATTCAAATACTTATATGTCATGAAGAATGCTAATGATTGACAACTTAGGTAAGAATAATCTATCTCCTAGGGGAATAAAATATGAAAATTCCAAGCAGGAGAATATTCTCATGTCATCCAGATCGATAACGATTAGTCCAGTGGTTCCGTGAAAGGGTTAAGGAACGCCCGAGAAAGAACAAGGACGTTGTCATAAATATAGGGAATAAAGGAAGAATGAAGAATGAATAGTGTTTTTGGTGGAAGTAAGAATATTATGAGACGACACTATATAGAAGTATTCGGAACGGATTTCCGAGTTCGTATTAGTGATCCAGGGGGAAAATAAGTGTATGTAAAAGCTGTCGGATTCTGAAAAATCGCACTTTTATTTTCTCCGAGAGTTCCCTGGACACTGATAGACTTAAGGATTGAACGAATTGATTTAAGGAATTTAAATTCGAAAGTTAGTAAGAAAGATGGAGAATGATAGTATTAATATTAAGAAGGTTTTCGGTAAAACCCTAACTAGAAACGAATGAGTTATTTCCTCGAACGATCAATGAATTGAGCAATAAACGGACACAGAATCAAGCAGAGGAAGCAAGATACATGCATGTGCAAGTGATAAATATCTAGTAACTTGCAAGGAACTAGATCAATTAGAATGCAACCAAGTACTTAGCACATAAACCACTTGGTTAGCCTTAAACCACCAAAATATCAACACTTGTCTTGCCAAAATACATCATTGCATGCATCATCACTTTATTAAAGCCACTTTAACCAAGATATTATCCAAGGCCTTCACTTTATGCAATTATTTTCCAAGAACAAGCAAGCAACTCTCCCCCCTTCCAAAACAATCCATTCGACCTTGCTCTTAATTCCAAATCCAAAGTCCAAGCTCCCACCATCATTTGATCTTGTAATTTTTAAGGTAAGTCCTATATTTCAAGAAAGTAATCTCCTCAAAATTTTAGCTTCAAATTCCTTAGTATCCATTTTCAAAAAAATAATGAAAGAGGAGGATGAATAGTAACCTTCTTGAATTAACTTTGTTTATCTTGATTTCCATGATGATCTAAGGTTTGTTAAGGCTAGGAAAGGCATATACAAGGCTTACTAAGTGCTTACACACCCCAAGGACGGTATAACACTCTTGAAACCCTAGGCCTTACTTTGAGTTTAATGATGTTCTTGATGAGTTTTTAGATTAGTATGATTATGGTAATGATTAAAGCATGCTTATGTAGTGATTTGTTGATATAAGAGGATAAATAGTTTAGATGAACGGAAAGGCATTGCTTGGCCTTATTTCATGGTTAAATAAAATGTATATGTTGTTTGGAGTGGAAACTGATTATTGGAAAGTTTGGAATTTGGAAATATTCGATTTATAGCCGTCGTAATGCCCGATTTTTGATAACCTTAAAGAATTCGTGCATCACAGTAGGGTGAATTGTCTTAACTGGTTATGAACATGACATGTCCTCGTAAATCGCGAGTCATATATCGTTTTGGCGAAAGAATCGAAACATTCCGACTTACGGTTTAGGAGTTATGGTCAAATTACTAAAATTGGTTCGGAACCGTAAGTAAAAGTTTGTAACTTCAATTGAACCCTCGTAAAGCATGTTACTCAGTGGCGAATCTTGGTAAATAAATACTAGAGGTCATAAGGAAGGTATGAAAGAAAACCACATGTCAAACGGATCGTTTTCCGATTTTATAAAAATGTTTGAATCCAAGTTAAACGCGAACGAACCCCTAAAAACCCGCTTGGTTATAACTTTGGTAAAACACTTAGAAAACGAACGATAAAACTCGAGGTATAATCTCGGTTCGTAATCGATCGACTTTAGAGCTTGTACGACTTAAGGATATACCGAGTGTGGGTATGATGACATGTCGTAATAACGAACAAATGTCGGATCGTATCGGTAATAAAAAGAGTTACATTAAAAGGTGTATAACGAGATAATTCGAAAACGTGTTTCGACTTAAGTGAAGTTTATACTTAGACTCTTAAAAGGTGTTAAGTGGTTAATATCGAATGTTCTGATTGTTTATAGATCATCGAGCAGACCCAGGACACGCTATCTCCACCCACACCTGAGTACCAGGCAAGTTTCCAATACCTTGGAACTGTTGTTGTGATAATATGTATATCTGTTGTTTCTGATACATATGCCATAGCATGCTTGCCTATTGTCAAATTATATTATGATACATGTTCCCTGAATTGATATTGGCTTATAGACTAGATACGAATTATCAGTTATAAGCCGGATTGTTTTGGTAAGACCCTTAGCGAAGGGCATATGATATTCATTCTTAAATATAGACCGGGAGTTGGTATTTTGAGATATAGATAGTCGTGGAAACCTGGAGGGATTCCAACGACATATTATAATTTATCTGAGGAATGTTATTATTAAACGTTATTTATATTTCCATAAAGTATCAATTACTTGGAAATCTTTCGAGGAATGTTATTCGAGTATTATCTCAGTCGAGAGATATTAAATGAATGTTAGTTTCGAATATTCATTTAGAGTTGATTATTTAATGAATATTATTTTGATATTCATTAGAATGTTATTTATTAAATGAATATTACTTTCGAATATTCATTTAAGGTTTATGTACTTAATGAATATTATTTTAAAATATTCATTAGAAGTTCTAATTACTTAAGGGATATTATTTCGAATATTCCTTTAAAGTTTTGATTACTAAATGAATATTATTTGGATATTCATTTAGAAGATTTTTTATTAAATGAATATTATTTTCAAATATTCATTTAAAGTTTGACTCATTTATTGAATATTATTTTAAATACTTATTGGAGTCGAATTATTAATGAATATTATTTTGAATATTCATTTAAGGAGTGATTTATTTAGTAAATAATTCTATATATTCATTCGAGGATTACTTACGAGCAATAGTATGATTTAATAATATTCCGTAATTATTATTGAGTTAATAAATATTCTTGGAATATTTATTTAATTCTTTTAAATTCTTTTTAAAATGATTTATATTATTTGGAGATTATCTTTCACCTCCTAACATTATGTAAAATATTTCGGAGTCTTTTTACGACTATTTTATCAAGGAAAGGTTCCCAACTCTTTTATTTTTCATTTAAATCTATCTTAAAAGGATTTAAATGCTCGCTCAAACTTCCATATTATAGGGGAACCTACTTGAGCAATGTTATTTATCTTTGTTGACTTCCCGGTCATAAATCTTGTAAAACTATTCATTTCACTCGCAACGTGGTTGCTGTTAATCAATTGAATCTTTGAGTAACCTTCTCATCATTCGAGGGGTAAGATTATTGGAACAAGATGGTATCCTCTAACAAGCAGCAGCTTGGGAGATAAGATATTGAATTGTCCTTTCCAACTAGATACGACTACTTTGTGGAGTCTTATCAACAAGTATTATACTTGGGAAAAGGGGGACGAACTTTGCGTTCAGAGTCATGAATTTCTTTTCGAACTTGGAGTCGTGTAAGAGGCCGAGTAGCGCCGGTCCATCCCCTTTGGCCCAACCGTTGGCCGGGGAGAGCTAGTAGGGCGGTAGACAAGTAAAGCCGTCAGTTCTTTCTTCTACCGGTAGTAAATCTAAATTGAGCTGTACAATCTGCGACTGATCATCGTAAGATTGGCAGTGGGCGCAGTGAATACTCCAGCATAAGTTCATCATTCAAATTCATTTATTTTCTGCAACATTATCATTGTTGGCAGTATTGGAAAAGTATTCATAATTGGAATTGCAATATTTTTCTGCAAGTTCCTCTTTTATGATAAATGGTAATATCTAGCTTATTTTCGACATAGCAGATATTCCCACATATACTTACATTTTGAGTTACCTTGTAACTTCATCGTTCATATTATACTGGCACCATTTCCGTAAATGCATGGCATATGGTTTGAAAGATACTTTTGAACTGTTATATATTATCGTTCAGTTAAATATTATTGTTGGTGGGCTATTGCTCACCCTTGCTTTATTATTATATCACAACAACAGCTAGACCAGATGACTCGCACAAGGCACACTTGACGCTGGCGAGGACGATGAGACTACCAGAGCCGAAGAGAAAACAATTGGTAGGATAGATTCATTCTTTCAGTACCAAATATATGGACTAGTATGACTTATGTAAATGGATGGCAAAGAGTATGTATTCATATTGTAACTCTTTTGGGTTGTAAGAACTCATAATGTGTTTAATAAAATTTGGTTGTTACTCTGATTTCATCTCTGGGACTATAACGGGTGTGTTTTATATTGTTGTGTTGGGTCATAAAGATGTAATTTATTTTATGTTGAGGTAAGTTCAAGTATTGTGGACAGAATTGGAGACCGTAACGACCGGATCTCGGACCCCGGATCTGGGGGTGTTACAGAAGTGGTATCATAGCGTACGTTATAAACCCCAGAGATGAGGCGACGTTAAAACAATAAATTCACTAAGATAATAAGAACTCTTGCCAAGTTCATAGTCGGACTACTTAATGTAGTGACGACATATAAAACCCTTATGGGAACTCTTAAGTATCATGATAGTAACTTAGCTCGATATCGTATCGACGAGTAAGGCAACAGACCTTGAGGCATATGAGCAGCAGCACGATGATGCTTTATTATATGCTGAAGATCAGCGGGTAAATTCAATAGAGTACCATACTGGAGACCCGGAAGAGGTTCCAGCAGTTAAGGACAGTCCTGTTAGGATAAGGAGCTTACCCTTGAGAAATAAGGGTCGCAGCCAGAAAGACTGTGATGATTAAGGTATGGTGCTCAGAAAAGTGAGCATAAGGAACTGAGCTATTAGCAAGAGAACTAAAGATTCATATTGGATTCGTAGCCGGACTACTGGATGTAGTACCAGCAAGTAAGACGGATTGGAAGAATTACTTGAGATCTTATACGAAAATAGATGAGAATCCTTAGAAACTTTCATATTAACGAAGAAAGAGCTAGAGGGAAGTATGATTATCAAAGACAGCGATAACGGACGAGGAACAGAGTCCCTAGGGATAGTTGAGAAGGAGGCAGTAAGTGCCACATCATTTGATAAATGAACTAGTATGAATATTGTCAGTAATAATTCGCCATGAGAAGGCAGATGTCATAGGTTGTAACTTATGGAACCAAATTTAGGTTAATGAGGTGGTTTTATTCAAAGAAATGTTCATTTTATGAATGAATCAGTTAGAAAGTAAAGACATTTGGAAATGACAGCATGATTGAATAAAGTTATATAAGGAAGTAGTAAGCAAGACAATGGTTTCAGAACCTACCGGAAGATAAGACCAGCGAGTCAAGATGAACTCGTAATGAGACTACTGTCAGAGACTGAGTATAGAATTATTTCAACACAGTTAAATGATGAACCAGAAATATTAGATGCATGTGATTCAGAAGAATATTAAATTCTTTCTTTGAATGAATTATAATAATTACCTTAAGTTTACTCCGACGCGGAATTATAATGGATCAAGTAATACGATCAGTAGTTAAAGAGAAAAATGTGAGAAAACCTTTCGGGAGCTAAAAGATGAAATTAGTAATGACCAAGTGCTGGCATTGCTTAATGGGAAAAGGAGACTTTGTGCTTCCAACGACGCTTCGCATAAAGGATTAGGAGGTGTGCTTGCGCAGCACGACAAAGTACTTGCGGATGCATTCGGACAGCACGGTTCACCAGGTTCGGATGGCCTTAGTAGTGCCAATTTTGTGGAGCAACCAACTCCAACGGTAATGTTCCTTCTGAGACTAGTGGTTAGGTACACTGACATTTGGTAATATTGAATATCAGGACGTATAGGTATCAGGACGTTGTGTCAGGGTTTAGTTTGAAACTGTTGACTTCCCTTCTAAGGGATGTATATAATTGGTTCCTCTCCAGTGGGTAAACTTCAAATCTGATGACGATTATTTCGTTAACTATGACTGCTTATGATTCTACCTACTTGGAGGTTCATAGAACTATTCTTCAGGTTTCGAAACTGGTCTCCTTAATGTTACCAGTAGGTGGATAGATTGACCAAATTTTTTGTAATTCTGGAAAGAACTTCAACGAATTTTGGCAAACCTTGTCTTTCTGATTATCAGAGAACGTCATGGAAGAGAGTAGAAACTGGGGCAAGCCCCGTGAATTAGACAAGGTAGCCGCTATATGGGTTGGTGGACAGACCCCGATTATCGCGATTGATTGTAGAAGTATAATGATGAAGTGAGATTGGACGAAAACAGGAAATGTAAGTAAGAAGCCAGCCGGACTGAGAAACTCCGGGATTGACTTAAGTGAAAAGGCTGTTATGCCAGGAATGGTAAGCTTGCGTGGCACGCGGGATTGATAAGAATAGTTGAAAAGATAAAAGTAGAGGAAAGGTGACCGGAGACGGTGCCGAGTAGTCGATTAAGACTTATATGAAGTAAAGTTTTGGAAAGATAGAAAGGTATTAAAGAAGAAGGCATTATGCCGGCAATTGCGAGAAAAGTAATGCTAATTAGCCAACCCCTAAAATCATATATTTTTATTTTAGTGTGGCCAGTTGAGGCAAAGTCACAACGGACTATAAAGTGACTAGACCAGCAATGAAATGACAAAGCAGGGTTGCTTCTAAGTAAGCACCGACTGCAAGGGCTTCTGATATAAAGGAAATATTAATGAGATCGTAGGAATCTTCTACTGAACCCTTTGTAATCCATGTTTTGATTGGGAATTTATTAGACCTTTTTGGAATGGGGTCACCCGTAATAAAGTGATTCATGTGTATATGATTGTCCAAGATTACGAGTAAAAATATAAGTATAGTGACTTGAGATGTATGATGATTAGAGTATTATGAATACCATGAATATATTCTGACGGAGGAAAGTAAACAATGAAGGTTAATGAAGAGAGTATAGAAATGGTCAGAGATTGATCAGTATGCTGTAGGAATTTTGTCTAAGGTAAGTACCTTTGAGAAGAGCGATAAGCACTAAGATATTCACGTTGAACTCGACCAATATCTTCCAGAACATCCTTGCTACCATTGCCAAGTTTTGTAAGAAAGGAGATAGACATAAGTTGTCTTTTGGAAGGTCAAATAGGCTGACAACTATCTGAAAGAAGAGGTTAGCATTAAGCCACCGATCGATTATCAAATGAGAATGATTGAAAAGAGACCCTTATTAAGGGATACATGATTTTATTACCAATTATAGGATTCAGGAATTCCTTGGCATTTGAATTAAGGATAGGACATCCACAAATTAAGACAAACCATGGGGAATGCATAAGGGATGGCATTAACCCTAATAAAGACATTTTGAATTCAGATGTTATGAGTTGGATTTGCTAAGGCGACAATGACCTGTAAGGATTATTAAAAAGAGTTCAGGAAAGAACATAGATAGAATTATTAGAGTATTGATCAATGACGTTTTGATATACCCTGTACCTAGAAAATGCAGGAGGAATGGTGAGGACGACCTAAGCAACCTTACAAGGAAAATTTAATATTCTGAGTTTCCAACTAGAAGTTTGGAAGAGAATGTAAGACACAATAACAATAATGCCAGATGAGGCATGTATGAAACCATGATGAGGTATGGATAGAACCAAAGAAGGTTGAGATTATCCTAGAACAAGAAGGAACTAAGAGAACAAATATCCTAGGTATGATTGAGGGTAACTTTGATAAATTTCCCACGGGAAGGTGGAAGCAATGACTTATGGAAAAAAGGCTGATAGATATTTTTTTCTCCTTCAGCAGAGCTTAAGGGAGGATGCTTTCACCCAACAGTGATGGGAATGAGGTAGAAAGATTTGAGTTGGAATGTATCCAGAGAACATTGATTACAAGAAATTATTATTATCAGAAAAGGCCAATGAGGTGGCCGACACTCTAAGTATAGAGGAACAATTGCAAATGTGCATACCGAGGGAACAGAATGATATTTGGAAGGACCTTGAAGGTCATACCAGAGTAGAGGAATTTACATTCCTTCTGATGACTGTGCAAGAATCGACGGTAATAATAAGTTTAAGTAAAGATTCGATTCCCGATATCGTCTTAAGCAAACTACACACCTTAGAAGGTCCCGTTTTGAGGCAAACCAGGACCATGATACAATATTGACGAAGTAAACCATTAAGTTTCCAGTATTTTATGGAAGATGCATGAGTGATAGTTTCATCAACCGGACCTAGCTGCGATGCTTGAAACTCTTCTGCAATTTTATCTACTTCATGTAATATCTACATCAAGTTCAGGAAGTGTTACTTATGGATAAGGAATGGTGATTACTTTGTCTCCCTAAGGGATTTGAAACCCATAGGGTTAGCTATTAACGCACTACATAAACAACAAGCGATGGTGATTCTTCTAAGAAAGTAGATGACAACGTAAAGATAAAGAAAGTGCTGCTATTGATAAGCTAAATGGCATGTTGATGAATGACAAGCAAGTTTGTGTTAGTATACTTCTGCGCAAACAAGATAGAGAATATGAGTTTGATGATTCATGATGCTAACTATATTCCTGTAGAAAGAATTAATGAGACTTAGAGAGAAGGGCAGTTGAGCCCGAGACTTATTGGGCCACCTGAGAGTTTAAAGGTATTCGGAAGGTGGCATTCGAGCCAGTTTTACCCCCCAAAGCTTATAGCATGGTAGTAACGCATTTCATGTGGCAAAGCTACACCAGTAAAATGCAGATGCTCAACAGATGATAAGAGTACGAGCAATTAGATATACGACCTGGTCTGACTTACGAAAGACAACCTGTGGAAAATCACAGATAGAAAATAACAAGTGATGAGAAACAAGTTTAGCAGAAGAAGATTATATCGGATCTAAGTTAAAGGGATCGGCCAGATCCATTTCGGAGAGTTTAAATTGGAATAACGTGATGATTATAGAGTAAATGAGACGGGATACCGATAAGGAGGTACCAAGTGCAAAAGGTGTCTCAATAAAGAGATGAAGGTGGAAGTAAATAACAGAAGTAAATAAGAATCAGATAATAAGAAGGATGTGATTGATAAAGATGGGGAAGATAATTATGGAATGTGAAGCAAGGAATGTTATGAATGGATTAATGAATGGGTTTTCTAACAAACCTTTAGGATGACCACCTGATAGTGTTATTGTTATGAATATGAAAGAGCTAGTAACATGATATGGAATGTCAGTAACAATGATGTCAAGCGAGAAACCTAAGATTTAACCTAAAAGGTTGAAGGAATTTTCTGGAGTGAGCATTGCTAAGATTAAACAAGAGTATAGGTCCATAGAATAATGGACAAAGCAGCAAGATATGTTGACACATGAGATTGCGATCAAATAGTATTGGATATAATGATGATTATTTTCTTCTTTAGTTCAGAGGTAAATTCTAAGTATGTTATTTTACAATCATGAAAATTTCTATAATCCTTTAGAACTCTTTTCTTTTCTTCTCTCTTATTCATCTTCTTTATGAATTGAGAAGAACAACCCTTTAAGGAGGGGAGGTACTGCTACGTGACTATCTGTCTATGTGATAGAAGTCTAAGTGGAGTACCATAACTTGTTTAATTGCTTGTCAAGTACTACAGGATGGCCCCCTTATGTACTAACTATGCAATATAACAAATATTCATTGATCATAGTGATCTCTCAATAAATCTTTCCACTTCTCTGAACGGATCGAGATTGCGAAGATTAAAATGATCAGGAAATGCATAGTGCGGGTAAGGTTATCTCCGAATTCGCAGCACGATAGTGATACAAAAGTCACTACAGATACCAATTAGGATAATAGTATATGACTGGGTAAGAACATAACCCGGATAGTGTGTTGTACGAAAAGCAGCAAAGTTGAATAAAAGGATAAAGTACGTATTATAGCACCAGTAGATGTGCTGAGAAAGGGGAGAACGACTAAGAATCGACCGGGAAGCTGAAAGGTGAAACTACAGATAAACGACTCTTTGCTTCCTACCTGATTCCGGGACGGAATCCTTTTAAGGAGGGGAGACTGTAAGAACCCAGATTTTGGATAGAATTAAAACTTTTTATTATGTATGGATGTAATAGTGAATAGTGGGTACGGCTATGATGTAACAAATGTTCTAATGAATGAATGGAATGGATTTGGATTCAAATACTTATATGTCACGAAGAATGCTAATGGTTGACAACTTAGGTAAGAATAATATATCTCCTAGGGGAATAAGATATGGAAATTCCAAGCAGGAGAATATTCTCATGTCATCCAGATCGATAACGATTAGTCCAGTGGTTCCGTGAAAGGGTTAAGGAACGCCCGAGAAAGAATAAGGACATTCTCATAAATATAGGGAATAAAGGAAGAATGAAGAATGAATAGTGTTTTTGGTGGAAGTAAGAATATTATGAGACGACACTATATAGAAGTATTCGGAACGGATTTCCGAGTTCGTATTAGTGATCCAGGGGGAAAATAAGTGTATGTAAAAGCTGTCGGATTCTGAAAAATCGCACTTTTATTTTCTCCGAGAGTTCCCTGGACACTGATATACTTAATGATTGAACGAAGGGATTTAAGGAATTTAAATTTGAAAGTTAGTAAGAAAGATGGAGAATGATAGTATTAACATTAAGAAGGTTTTCGGTAAAACCCTAACTAGAAACGAATGAGTTATTTCCTCGAACTATCAATGAATTGAGCAATAAACGGACACAGAATCAAGCAGAGGAAGAAAGATACATGCATGTGCAAGTGATAAATATCTAGTAACTAGCAAGGAACTAGATCAATTAGAATGCAACCAAGTACTTAGCACATAAACCACTTGGTTAGCCTTAAACCACCAAAATATCAACACTTGTCTTGCCAAAATACATCATTGCATGCATCATCACTTTATTAAAGCCACTTTAACCAAGATATTATCCAAGGCCTTCACTTTACGCAATTATTTTCCAAGAACAAGCAAGCAACTCTCCCCCCTTCCAAAACAATCCATTCGACCTTGCTCTTAATTCAAAATCCAAGTCCAAGCTCCCACCATCATTTAATCTTGTAATTTTTACGGTAAGTCCTATATTTCAAGAAAGTAATCTCCTCAAAATTTTAGCTTCAAATTCCCTAGTTTCCATTTTCAAAAAAATCATGAAATAGGAGGATGAATAGTAACCTTCTTGAATTAACTTTGTTTATCTTGATTTCCATGATGATCTAAGGTTTGTTAAGGCTAGGAAAGGCACATACAAGGCTTACTAAGTGCTTACACACCCCAAGGAAGGTATAACACTCTTGAAATCCTAGGCCTTACTTTGAGTTTAATGATGTTCTTGCTGAGTTTTTAGATTAGTATGATTATGGTAATGATTAAAGCATGCTTATGTAGTGATTTGTTGATATAAGAGGATAAATAGTTTAGATGAACGGAAAGGCATTGCTTGGCCTTAGTTCATGGTTAAATAACATGTATATGTTGTTTGGAGTGGAAACTGATTATTGGAAAGTTTGGAATTTGGAAATATTCGATTTATAGCCATCGTAATGCCCGATTTTTGATAACCTTAAAGAAATCGTGCATCACAGTAGGGTGAATTGTCTTAACTGGTTATGAACATGACATGTCCTCGTAAATCTCGAGTCATAGATCATTTTGGCGAAAGAATCGAAACATTCCGACTTAGGAGTTATGGTCAAATTACTAAAATTGGTTCGGAACCGTAAGTAAAAGTTCGTAACTTCAATTGAACCCTCGTAAAGCATGTTACTCAATGGCGAATCTTGGTAAATAAATACTAGAGGTCATAAGGAAGGTATGAAAGAAAACCACATGTCAAACGGATCGTTTTCCGATTTTATAAAAATGTTTGAATCGAAGTTAAAAGCGAACGAACCCCTAAAAACCCGCTTGGTTATAACTTTGGTAAAACACTTAGAAAACGAACGATAAAACTCGAGGTATAATCTCGGTTCGTAATCGATCGACTTTAGAGCTTATACGACTTAAGTATATACCGAGTGTGGGTATGATGACATGTCGTAATAACGAACAAATGTTGGATCGTATCGGTAATAAAAAGAGTTACACTAAAAGGTGTATAACGAGATAATTCGAAAACGTGTTTCGACTTAAGTGAAGTTTATACTTAGACTGTAAGACCCCGATAAATTTATATGAACTTTAACATCCCAACATTTAGCTTTAAAAAATAAACATTTTCAAGTCCACTAAATTAAAATTCTCCAAGAAATAACCAATCCAAACAATACCAATCTCCAACTTACAGTCCATAAAATAAAGCTTAAACTTATAGTGTCCAACTCCAAATTCAAAATCACACTTACTAAAGTCCGAAATAAATTCTATAATTCTAATAAAAATGCAAGAAAATAAATTAGCTCCGCTAAACCCGCACTCGCGCTCATCCCATAAGTGGCCCAACTAGTTAGGATTACCTGCCGGGGAAAAACAAGAAACAAAAACCGGCAGTGAGCGAAAGCTCATATACGGATAAGAACGATGACAAGGTGAATAAGAGTTAGACATGATGACAATAAAGAAATAAACAAAATATCTAAACGAGAAATAAAGACAAACTTGGAAAAAGTAAAAATACTACCAAATCTTAAAACCACAATGTAAACATACGTGCTTTCCAATCCAAAATAGCCATGCTTTATACATACACTTACACTTACGAATCATACTCAAAACAATATAATGGAAAGCAAAACTTACACACTAATAGGGGAGACAATCTTACACTTACAGGATGTCCTACATTTTCGGTTATCCAGAAATATGTAATCATCAAAAGAAACTTACAGGGGCTTGCATAGCACAAAGCAAATGCTACCCAAAATGGCCAAACATACATATATGGAATAGTCATGACTATACGTGTCCCACTCCTCCGGCGACACGCCTATACTATTTAAATACACCGTATAGAAGGTGCCAAGCACGAGATTATCCACTCGTGACGGATATCTTACAATCTCCCAAATCACATTTATATAAAAATATAACCAAAACATAATTCTCAAATATCACAAACGCAATTATATTACAAAATAGACAAAGAATAGCGAAATCACAACCTGATCAGTTCTGAAAAATGGGAAATTACACTATGAAGATAAATTCAAATCAAAAAGTATAAAACACGAAAATCGTAGGAAATTCCAAGACCTTTCCAGAATGGTAAGGCTCATTAAAAACGGACAAATAACGAACTCTGAAAGTAGATATTTGCGAACAGTAAAACAGAATCAGCACCTGACTTATTTAGTATTATACTATTTACGACAATAGAAACATAGAATTTAGCAGCGTGTTGACTCGTAAACATGCAAGTATACGCGATCACAAATAGCAAGTGATAAATAAGATTCGTTCCGCTGAGACTAGGTGTAATGCCAATTTTAATGCGTATGCAACAGAGTATGGTTACTTCTTAATGCTTGAACAATTATCAAAATTTGGTTGTTGATTACTAGATTACTAAATAAACAATTATTAACTAAGATAAAATTAACAAACGAGATTACTTATGTGTGAGAAAACATGGAGTTCCAATTTCATCGAAAACTTCACTAAAGGTTGACACATTAAATAGACACGGGTGACGGACAAGATAATTAATCAGATAACACTACGATAATACGAGTTACCTTTCAATATACTCATATCAAACCACTTAACATCCACAACAGATAGAAATCAAAAGGACACCACATTACGATCAAATCATATATGTCTATATAATCTGGAAAAGTAATTGGTTTAAGCACAAGTTATCTTTTATAATTACATGGGGCAATATGCATTGGTTAAATCATACCACTAATCATGAATAAACAAATTAATTCACGAACCCATGCTAGTATGGCAAAATCTCAACTCTTGAATCCACTTTCGCAATCAACAAGAATTAAATAATTAGATGCTAGCTAAACATCTATCAATTAAATCAACCACACTAGATTATCAAAATCAAATCACCCAACAATCAATCACATGTCAAACACAATAACTACGAAATCGAATCCATTGGAACCCCATGATAGTGATTAGTTCATATTCGAACCCTTCACCATCATGGGTTCAATTGATAACATAATTAAAACACAAGAATTGAAACAATTAATGATTGAGAATAGAATACTTGAAAGATAATTCAATAGTTAACAAAGTATAAAGTTAGAAGATTCAGAAAAATAATGAAGAAAAAACCCTAGATCTTGAACTTGAGCGATTCTCCCTTGCTTTCACCTTGGAAGTGTTTTTTATTTTCTCCTCCTCTTCTCTATCTGATGTATCTCGCTGTTTACAATGATATAACGTGTTGTTTTTTAAAAACATAAGCCCTAAAGGTTTTATTCTAACAAGAAATAGCCTAAAAATACAATTTTTATTCCAACCAGGCAAGATTTTCGAGACTTTTTAAGGAAATTTCCGCACGGATCAGATTGCTCCCCAGGCCACATCCTGAGATCTTGAGGCCACGGCCTCAAGTCCATTCTGCCGGGACGTTTTTCAGCATGTATTTCCTTCGTTTTGCCTTCGTTTTGCCTCCGTTTCCTTTAGTTCTTTTCCTCAAAGCTTCCATACTTCAATTCCTTGCCTTGGAATCTTCATGTTGGCCTATAACAAGACTCCATTCTTCATTCCCAACTCCAAGATCCACGAAGAACGCTCATCCCAACCGATAATTACAAACCTGCACATCTACACAAAACACATAAAAAATGCAACAAACTTGAGGCCAAGTGAATCAATTTAAGCCAATATAGGACGTTCCAAGTAGATATAGAATCCACTTATCACACCCCCAAACTTAAACCAATGCTTGTCCTCAAGCATAAACAACTACCCTAACTAACTAGTACCACTTCCGTAGGTGATCACGGTTGCATTTGGCATATGCAACACGCCCTTTAAACCCCTAGGCAGCCCTAGAGGACGAGTAAGGTCTCGTGAGGGCCTATAGTGAATGTAACCACAAAATCCATCTAACCTAATGCAATGCAATGCATGAATGCAACTACTATGAAAATGCAAAGATCCCCTCAAACTCACCAAAACCAACTAACAAGCAGATATCTCAAGGAATGCAACAACTCCAAGTAGAGCTCGACTAAATCCCCGTATACTAACAATACATGATCATCAACGTGCGTGTGTGCAATGCTCATCAGAAATACTCCCAAAACTAGGTCAAAAATCATACATGCTTTCCGTCAAGACAATCACAGGTTTATAACTAGAATAGACTGTAGACACTCCATAACCTAGGAACACCTCCACCCTCATCCAAGGTAGACAGAAACTCATGCTCTATTACTCTAACACATAATAATATATACGATACACATGCTTATTTAACCGTGCAATGAATGAGACCCCAAAAGGCTTATACAATAATACCCATGTAATGAGTGTTGGGTCAGTGAATCCCAGACTGTAAAAGCCTTAGGTCACTAGGACTAAGTCCCCTCAGACTTAATTACTCGAGTATTAAAGAGCTCACTCTGGTTAATTTTGCATTTAACAATTGGACTATTGATTTTTTTTTTCATTTTTTTTTCTTTTTTTTTTCTTTTCTCTTTTTTTTTTCAATCTGGAATGAGAATTCTCAATTCCAACCCTAGACTACTCATATAAATATGAGCCGGCTACTAGCCATTTGACATCTAGCCATTATTAACAACTAGCATGAAATTCCTGTTTTCCCCCAAACTTAGATTTTAGTGCTCCTACGCCATAAAGGGAATAACGAAAATTCTAAGAATAAACAAGTGATTAAATCTTAAAACATCCCACAGGCATGACCCTAACCTAGCCCAAAAGCACCCAATGAGACTGTGTAATTAGTTTTGTTTCCGAAGCATGCAAGTCAATTCCGTAGGGACTGTGAATCAACCCTCTACTCATCATTGCCAAACTCAATGAAACACATACCTATCAATCAGAATCAGCTCGTCCTAAGGGATCATGTAAGATGCATGCCCTGAAAATGCAACTAATATGAACTCACATGGTTTACGAAAAATAAAAAACTGAATGTCCTATATGAAACAAACATAGATAAAACAAACATAACATGCATGAATTACGACTAATATGCAAAACATGATATCCTACATGAACACATAATATACTAATACTACATATACAATACTTTTCCCCCAAACCACCCCCAAACTTAAGATATTCAATGACCTCATTGAATGGAAGTAAATACGAGGGAAAGTAAACATACCTATGCCGCAGCATCATCACCCTCCTCGGGTGGAGAATCAGGAGGCGGATAAACAGTGTCTGATCCAAAAACTGGCCACTCCACATGTATACCACTAGCTCCAAAGGCAGTACTAAAAGCCTGTGTCAACCTCGCTGAAAATCGGCTATGACTCTCATACAAGGCATCCATACGCCTCATCATCCTCCTATCATGAGAATCTCTCAGTCCTGCATCACCCTCTCCTCTCGATACCCTAGGAACACATGGCGGAGCGCCCGCTCCTTGACCACCAGCACCTGCTCCATCTATAATGTAACCTAGCCCCCTAGGATGTGGAGTGCCGCCCGGCCACTCCGTCATCCGGTCAATGGTAGCATCAGTAATAGGATTAGTTTGCGATTGGAATTGCTCATTATCATCCCAACGAACATTAGCAATCATACACGCACCGACAACAAAAGAAGCATGCGGAATCGGTGCTTGTGTACATCCACGCAAGAACCGAAGAATATTCTGATGCACTATATAACCCACATCAACATACTTACCCGTTAAAATGCCATACAAAATAATGGCTCTCTCCACAGGCACATCATTTGGATGTGTCGAAGGCATAATATTAGCACATATAAACAAGTTCCACGCCCGTGCAAACTTGTTCAAAGCATTAGCAGGAAAATTAACCTTCTCAGCAGAACCCGCTCCCAATTTCCAAACCGTACCCGGCACACATAACTCCGCTATAACGGCATCCAAATCCACCTCGCCTCGAGTTTTCCTAGCCCAATCTTCCACCCCCCTCGGCTTAGGAGGTTGACGAACAACCGTACAGAGAACGGCTGGCCTATAATCCACCTTCATACCACGAACTACACAAAAACCATTCGGATTCGCCTTAGCGTTCGCATAAAATTCCCGCACCACACCTAAGGGAACCGGTGAAGGTGTCGTACAAACCTCTTCCCAACCAAGTTCTTGAATCATAGCAACTAACTCTTCATAAGTCTCAGGCACAAACCCTCTTTCACGAGCAACCGACCTCTCCAACAATTTCTTATACTCACTATGTGCCTCCTCAGTCAAAAACCTCTTTACACTAGCATTCTCATCTGAAGATTGACGAGTACTCGAACTACCCCTCTTCCGTTTTGGAGCCATAACAACAAAACCAACTCAATCAACAAAGCTACCAACAATCACCAAACAATCTTACACCAAATTTCCCAATTAACAAGAATTTCACAAAATCCCCTAATTTTTCAAGATCACCAATTCGTAATAAACAAGATTAACGAAAAGATATACCCGATGTGAATCAAAGAGGTGAAACTTGAAATCAAAAATCCCCCAAACTCGAATTCTTCTTGATTCTTGAAATTGGATTGGAGGCTAGAGATTTTAAATTAGGAATTGGGGTTAGGAATTTGCGTGTATAGGGGTCTATATAGGTTAAAATGTTTGGATTTATGGTAGAGATTTTAGAAAAGGAGATGGATTAGGAGAGGTTTGGAATTGATATTGGGTTAGAATTAGGTATTGGGGTTATAAATATATAAGGAGAGGTGTGATAATTTTGTTTTAACAACAAAATAAACAAGTAACATCCTCTTGGACAGACCGCATGTGCCGCTGCAGCCTCAAACCTGTTTTGATTTTTTTTTTTTTTTTGCAGGAGGCGATTGGCGCCACGTCCTGTGAATTGGCGCTGCAGCCTTGCGAGGTTTCTGTCAAGTTCGACTTTGTAAATACAAAGTACAAACAACACACAAAGACGTCATGTGTTGTTTTGTTTATTTTTTTTCACTTTTTTTTTGTTTATTTTTTTTCTTTCTTTTTTTTTCTTTTTCTCTTTTCTTTTTTTTTTCTTATTCTTTTTTTTTCTTTTTTTTTTATAACAGCACTCGCCAAAATTTTGTGGCCACAAAAAAAAATATAAAAAACTTACCTGCCCTTGAAGACACGCGCGGCTGGGCTTTGACCATCCAGTTGTTTATACATGCATGTGACCATGTCTCAAACTGTCGGCAAGTGTTGTTTATTTGTGTAATTTTTTATTTTTTATTTATTTTTTTTTTCCTCCACAACAGCAGACCTGACAGAAAACTTTGGCGCCGCGTCTTGACAATGGAAGCCGCAGCCTCAGTACCATTCTGTTACCAGTTCGACTTTTGCAAATTTTTTTTTTTTTTTCTTTCAAAGATTTTTGCAAAATCCTAAATAATTGTAACCTGAAACACTGCAACAAATTCATCAAGGCATCTTGCGGTAATAATAATAATAATAATAATAATAATAATAATAATAATAATAATAATAATAACAATAGTAATAATAATAATAATAATAATAATAATAATAATAATAATAATAATAATAATAATAATAATAATAATAATAATAATAATAATACAAAACTTACAATAAGCGTGGGTTGCCTCCCTAGAAGCGCTGTCGTTAACGTCATTTAGCCGAACGTTTTCACTGAGAATCAGGTAGTTGCAAGAACAACGGTGACCGCTTCACGGTTCACCGTACTACCAAAATAGTGCTTAAGCCTCTGACCGTTCACTTTAAACGATTGGTCAGGTGATTTATCATAAATTTCCACTGCTCCATGTGGAAACACTGTCTTCACCTTGAAAGGACCAGACCACCTTGATTTAAGCTTTCCCGGAAAGAGTTTGAGCCGGGAGTTGAAAAGAAGTACTAGTTGGCCTGGTTCAAAGGTTTTGGGCATCAATTTTCTGTCGTGCCACTTCTTCACTTTCTCCTTGTACATCTTCGAGTTCTCATAGGCTTGAGAACGGAATTCTTCCAATTCATTTAATTGCAACAACCGCTTCTCACCAGCTAACTTCATGTCAAAGTTCAGCTTCTGCAAAGCCCAGTATGCCTTATGCTCAAGCTCTGCTGGCAGATGACACGCTTTCCCATAAACCAACTGGAATGGTGACATACCCAAAGGCGTTTTATACGCTGTCCTGTAGGCCCATACGGCTTCATCCAATTTCAAAGACCAATCCTTCCTCGAAGGATTCACTACCTTTTCCAAGATTCTTTTGATTTCTCGATTCGAAACTTCGGCTTGCCCATTTGTTTGAGGATGATAGGCTGTTGCAACGCGGTGAGATACTCGATATTTGGCTAATAAAGCCGTGAACTGACGATTGCAAAAATGAGTTCCTTCATCACTGATAATAGCACGAGGTGTTCCAAAACGAGTGAAGATCTGTTTGTGTAGAAAGTTGAGCACTACCTTAGCATCATTCGTCGGTAGAGCTTTCACCTCAACCCATTTGGATACATAATCCACTGCCAAAAGAATGTACTGGTTGTTGCATGAGGGAACAAAAGGTCCCATGAAGTCGATTCCCCAAACATAAAAAATCTCCACTTCAAGCATATTATTTAGAGGCATCTCGTTCCTCCTCGAAATATTACCAACTCTTTGGCATCTATCACATTTCATCACGAACTGATGAGCATCTTTGAATAGAGTTGGCCAGAAAAATCCAGCTTGAAGCACTCGAGCAGCGGTCTTATCTCCACCATAATGTCCACCGTAGATAGTGGCATGACAATCTCGCAAAATCCCTTCCGTCTCACTATATGGAATACAACGCCTGAGCAGCTTATCTGGTCCTTGCTTGAATAAGTAAGGCTCGTCCCAAAGGTACCATTTGACATCATGCAGAAATTTCTTCTTTTGGGCATAAGAGAGCTCAGATGGAATGACATTGCTTACCAGATAATTCACGAAGTCTGCAAACCAAGGTACTTCACCTTTCACAAGAAATAACTGCTCGTCCGGAAAGTGTTCATTGATTAGAGTCTCATCCTTCTTGATTTCCTCGCCCCGCTCCAATCTTGATAGATGGTCAGCCACTTGATTTTCAGCCCCCTTTCTGTCCTTAATTTCAAGCTCGAACTCCTGAAGCAAGAGTACCCATCGAATTAATCGAGGTTTAGCATCCTTTTTGGAGAGTAAATATCTGATGGCTGCGTGGTCTGTGTAAACCGTGACCTTTGCACCAAGCAAGTATGATCTAAATTTTTCGAACCCGTAGACAACTGCCAAAAGTTCCTTTTTAGTGGTTGTATAATTCAGCTGTGCATCATTCAGGGTCTTACTAGCATAGTAGACCACATGAAACACATTCATCTTCTGTTGTCCAAGAACCACGCCCACGGCGAAATCACTTGCGTCACACATCATCTCGAATGGCTCTTCCCAGTTAGGGGCTGTAATGACTGGAGTAGTTGTTAGCTTCTTTTTCAAATGCTCGAATGCCTGCAAACATTCCTCAGTGAATTTAAACGGCGTGTCTTTCTCTAGTAAATTGCAGAGTGGTTTTGTGATTTTAGAGAAGTCCTTTATGAAATGCCTATAGAAACCGGCGTGTCCCAGAAAGCTGCGAACTCCTTTGACTGAGATAGGAGGAGGAAGTTTCTCTATTGTCTCCAGCTTGGCCTTGTCCACTTCTAAACCCTTTCTAGACACCTTGTGACCTAGAATGATGCCTTCCTGTACCATGAAGTGGCATTTCTCCCAGTTGAGCACTAGATTTGTCTCAACACACCGTTTCAATACCATGCTCAGATTATGTAAACATCCATCATAAGAAGACCCAAAAACTAAGAAATCATCCATGAAGACTTCCACATTAATTCCAATCATATCAGAAAATATAGCCATCATGCATCTCTGAAAAGTGGCTGGCGCACCACAAAGTCCGAAAGAAACTCGTCGGAATGCAAAAGTTCCAAAGGGACATGTAACGGAAGTCTTCTCCTGATCTTCTGGAGCTATGGCAATCTGATTATAGCCCGAATACCCATCTAGCAAGCAATAGTACTCGTGACCAGCTAGTCTGTCCAGCATCTGGTCAATGAACGGTAGAGGGAAGTGATCCTTCCTAGTAGCCTTGTTCAATTTTCTGTAGTCCATACACACTCTCCAACCTGTGACTGTCCTAGTTGGAATAAGCTCATTCTTCTCATTGGGTACCACTGTCATACCCCCTTTCTTTGGTACGCACTGTACCGGGCTCACCCAAGAACTATCCGAGATGGGATAAATGATGCCTGCATCTAGCCATTTAAGAATCTCCTTCTTGACAACCTCTTTCATGATGGGGTTTAGCCTCCTCTGATGTTCCACAGAAGGTTTGCTTCCCTCCTCCATTGGAATTTTGTGCATGCAGTAAGAGGGGCTGATGCCCTTGATGTCTGCTATAGTCCACCCTATGGCTGACTTGAACTCTCTCAGAATCCGCAAGAGTTTTTCTTCCTCACTACCTGATAGGTTAGATGCAACAATAACAGGTAAAGTAGAAGCTTCACCAAGAAATGCATACCTTAGATGATCCGGCAGTGGCTTAAGTTCAAGTTCAGGGGCTTCTTCAATAGATGGCTTTAGACGAATCTGTGATTTTTGAAGCTCCGCTAAGCCAAGTGATTCCGGTGGCGCATTGAATTTCCTTTGGTAGGGATTAGCATTGAGCAACTGAACAAACTCTGCCATTTCTTCATCTTCAGAATCATAGTCCCCTTGTAAAGTGCTTACCAAGGCATCTGCATTCGACAACTACTTCCCTCCCTCATGTTGTAATGATTTAACCATGTCAAGTCTGAAACAATCTTCCTCTTCAGTTGGAAGTTGCATGGCTTTAAACACATTGAATGTGATGTTTTGATCATGCACTCTCATAGTCAGCTCCCCTTTCTGAACATCGATCAACGTTTTGCCAGTGGCCAAGAATGGCCTTCCCAAGATGATAGGGATGTTCTTGTCTTCCTCAAAGTCCAAGATAACAAAGTCAGCGGGAAAAATGAGTTTGTCCACTTTGACTAAGACGTCTTCCACTATTCCACGAGGATATGTAACCGATCTGTCAGCTAGCTGCAAAGAAATATTGGTTGGTTTTGGGTCGGGAAGTCCAAGTGTCATGAATACTGAGAGAGGCATCAGATTAATGCTTGCACCAAGATCACACAAGCATTTGTTGAACGACACGTTTCCAATAGTGCAAGGAATAGTGAAGCTCCCTGGATCCTTAAGCTTTGGAGGTAATTTTTGTTGCAAGATTGCACTACATTCCTCCGTCAATGCTACCGTCTCAAAATCAGCTAGCTTTATCTTCTTTGAAAGAATTCCCTTCATAAATTTGGCATAGCTAGGCATTTGTTCCAAAGCTTCAGCAAATGGGATATTAATATGCAACTTTTTGAATACCTCCAGAAATTTGCCAAATTGCTGATCCAGTTTCTGTTTCTGCATCCTTTGAGGAAATGGTGGAGGTGGATAGACTGGAGGAGTCGCCTCTGAAGGAACTGACTGCTTAGCTGGTTGAGAGATTGGCTGTTTTTCCTTTTCCGCCACTACCTCTTGCTCATCCTGTTTTGAATTTTGCTCAACTTCTGCTCCCCCTGTGACTTTTCCTGACCGCAGGGTAATAGCTTGTACCTGTTCTTTGCTCTCTCGTTTGCCTGGATTGGGTTCTGTGTTGCTAGGCAAACTACCTTGCTGTCTTTGGAGTAGGGCATTTGCGAGCTGTCCAATCTAATTTTCCAAAGTCTTGAGAGAAGATGCTTGACTCTGGAGTGATACCGCTTGGCTTTTGACCATTGATCTCAATTCTTCCAATTCAGATTTTTCACTCGACTGTTGCTGAAATCCCGGAGGCTGATATGGCTGCCTCGGTGCATACTGCTGCTGCATCCCTGAAGGATTGAACTGTCTACCCCCAAACTGCTGGTTAAGAGGAGGATAAGATGATTGCTGCGTGTTGTTCTGACTGTTCCCCCAGCTAAAGTTAGGGTGATTCCTGTTGTTTGGATGATATGTATTAGGAGCTGGGACTTGTGGCCTTTGAAAGCTGCTGACGAACTGCGCTGACTCATTAGATATGGAGCATTGACGAGTGTCATGCCCACCTGCACATAGCTCACAGATGCTAGCTACCTGTTGCATCCCAAGATTAGCCAACGAATCTACCTTCATGTTAAGAGCTTCTAACTGAGCTGACAGAGCAGTAGCAGTATCAACTTGAAGAACTCCTGCTACTTTGTTTGGTTGCAATCTCTGCGAAGGATTTTGGTACTCATTTGCAGCCATCATTTCAATCAGATCATAGGCTTCCTCGTAGCTTTTAGCCCACAGCGCTCCACCAGAAGCAGCATCTACCATAGGCCTAGATTGGCTTCCCAGTCCATTATAGAAGCAATTAATAACCATCCAGTCGGGCATCCCGTGATGGGGGCATTTTCTGAGCATCTCCTTATAACGCTCCCAAGCTTCACACAATGACTCCCCCTGTGTCTGAGCAAACTGAGCAATAGCATTCCTTATGGCCGCTGTTTTTGCCATAGGAAAGAATTTCGAGAGAAATTTTTGGGCAAGCTCTTCCCAAGTAGTAATTGACCCAGCCGGCAAAGAATGTAACCAGCCTTTAGCTTTGTCCCTTAAAGAGAAAGGGAAGAGTCTCAGTTTCACCGCATCATCAGAAACACCATTGAACTTGAAGGTGTCACAGATTTCGATGAAATTCCTAATATGCATATTAGGGTCCACTGTTGCACCACCCCCAAACTGCACTGTGTTCTGCACCATCTGGATAGTTCCAGACTTAATCTCGAAAGTATTTGCTGCGATAGCTGGCCTGATGATACTAGACTGAATGTCATTGATCTTTGGCCTAGAATATTCCATGAGTGCCTTTGGTTGTACCGGTGGATTAGGATCTCCCATTGTACTAGTTGGTTCAACTTCTTCCTCTAGTAAATCTATCTCTTCCTTCTTTTCTAGTTCCGCTTTGGTTTGAGCTCGTGTTCGCATGCACGTTCAAGTACCTGAAAAATGAAGGAAAAGAAGAACACAAGATAAGTAATTAAACGGATCAAGTCAATAATCTATAACGACCACTGATGACAAGCACATAAACTACAATTAACACCGAAGTCCCCGGCAGCGGCGCCAAAAACTTGTTGACTCGTAAACACGCAAGTATACGCGATCACAAATAGCAAGTGATAAATAAGATTCGTTCCGCTGAGACTAGGTGTAATGCCAATTTTAATGCGTATGCAACAGAGTATGGTTACTTCTTAATGCTTGAACAATTATCAAAATTTGGTTGTTGATTACTAGATTATTAAATAAACAATTATTAACTAAGATAAAATTAACAAATGAGATTACTTATGTGTGAGAAAACATGGAGTTCCAATTTCATCGAAAACTTCACTAAAGGTTGACCCATTAAATAGACACGGGTGACGGACAAGATAATTAATCAGATAACACTACGATAATACGAGTTACCTTTCAATATACTCATATCAAACCACTTAACATCCACAACAGATAGAAATCAAGAGGACACCACATTACGATCAAATCATATATGTCTATATAATCTGGAAAAGTAATTGGTTTAAGCACAAGTTATCTTTTATAATTACATGGGGCAATATGCATTGGTTAAATCATACCACTACTCATGAATAAACAAATTAATTCACGAACCCATGCTAGTATGGAAAAATCTCAACTCTTGAATCCACTTTCGCAATCAACAAGAATTAAATAATTAGATACTAGCTAAACATCTATCAATTAAATCAACCACACTAGATTATCAAAATCAAATCACCCAACAATCAATCACATGTCAAACACAATAACTACGAAATCGAATCCATTGGAACCCCATGATAGTGATTAGTTCATATTCGAGCCCTTCACCATCATGGGTTCAATTGATAACATAATTAAAACACAAGAATTGAAACAATTAATGATTGAGAATAGAATACTTGAAAGATAATTCAATAGTTAACAAAGTATAAAGTTAGAAGATTCAGAAAAACAATGAAGAAAAAACCCTAGATCTTGAACTTGAGCGATTCTCCCTTGCTTTCACCTTGGAAGTGTTTTTTATTTTCTCCTCCTCTTCTCTATCTGATGTATCTCGCTGTTTACAATGATATAACGTGTTGTTTTTTAAAAACATAAGCCCTAAAGGTTTTATTCTAACAAGAAATAGCCTAAAAATACAATTTTTATTCCAACCAGGCAAGATTTTCGAGACTTTTTAAGGAAATTTCCGCACGGATCAGATTGCTCCCGAGGCCACATCCTGAGATCTTGAGGCCACGGCCTCAAGTCCATTCTGCCGGGACGTTTTTCAGCATGTATTTCCTTCGTTTTGCCTTCGTTTTGCCTCCGTTTCCTTTAGTTCTTTTCCTCAAAGCTTCCATACTTCAATTCCTTGCCTTGGAATCTTCATGTTGGCCTATAACAAGACTCCATTCTTCATTCCCAACTCCAAGATCCACGAAGAACGCTCATCCCAACCGATAATTACAAACCTGCACATCTACACAAAACACATCAAAAATGCTTTTAAGCCAATATAGGACGTTCCAAGTAGATATAGAATCCACTTATCACAGCGGAGTGTAAACAAGAAACGTAGAACGCGGAAATACCTTTCTGTAGATATATTACTCATAAAATATGCACAAAATTTCAATTTAATACGAATTTTCAAAGTACGAGTATCAGTTCAGAAAATTCCCTGGCAGGTCACAAAAATCGCAGAATACACCTACTTACGCGTAGAATCTCAGAAAAGTTAAAGAACAAAAGTTGTAGATAATTCAAATACCTTTCCAGGGACAGTAAAATCATCATCATACGACAAAAATTGAATTTTCTACAGATTTTACAAGAACTCAGCACATGTAAAAGACCAAATACGGCAATTCCTTACAATCGTAACGAAGTAAAAAGCATAAAGATGATATACGTACCTTAAAACTCAGAAATTACGAATGGTGATCAAGAATTTCAGATTTCCCAATCACTCTAAAACCTAATACATGTATATATAACATAAAACTCGTAAGTTCTAAATTCTAAATCGAATATGATAGTCTATAAACAAGGGGTTTGTGTTTTTACCTTAAAACTCCAAAATCCTTCTCCCAATTAGATTGTATTACCCATCTCTTTCTCTTCCTCCTTCTCTTTCTCCTCCCACTTTTCCTTCTTCCCCTCTGAAAAAAAATAACGTAAGTTTAACTATCCCCTTTTTTTTGTAGCGTCTTTTCTTTTCTTTTCTTTTCTTTTTCTTTTTCCCAATAAATTAATTTATATTTAGTATTTAATCATATAAAATTATCGGGGTCTTACATTCTTCCCTCCTAATAGAAATTTCGTCCTCGAAATTTATCATACATACCTTTGCTCAAAAAGATGCGGATAACGTGCACGAACAATTTCTTCCGTCACCCAAGTAGCCTCTCTCTCTGAATGTCCTTTCCACAATACCCTCACAAAAGGAATCATTCGACGACGCATTACCCTTTCTTCACGCTCTAAAATTCTTTCGGGTTCTTCCTCATAGGTCAAATCCGGCCGAACTTTATCCAAGGGACAATTTACCACATGCGATGGGTGATAATTATATCCTCTCAATAAAGACACATGAAACACATTATGTACCCTTGACAATTGAGGCGACAAAGCCAACTTATATGCTACCTCTCCTACTTTTTCTAAAATTTCAAATGGGCCAATAAATCTTGGATTCAACTTTCCTTTCAACCCAAAACGATGTACTCCCTTCCATGGAGAAACCTTTAAGAATACTTTTTCACCAGGCTCAAAACTTAAGCTCCTACGATGCACATCTACATATTTCTTTTGTTGGTCTTGAGCTTGTCTCAATTTTTCTCGTATCACCATTACCTTATCATTAGTCTCTTGAACTATTTCGGGCCCTTCCAACTTCCTCTCACCAACCTCATCCCAACATATAGGTGTTCTACATTTCCTCCCATACAAAGCTTCATACGGTGCCATCCCAATACTAGCTTGCCAACTATTGTTGTAAGCAAACTCCACAAGTGGTAAGTGTTCGTCCCACCTGCCAGCCCAATCTAGTGCACAAGCCCTCAGCATATCCTCTAAGGTTTGAATGGTTCTCTCCGATTGACCATCTGTTTGCGGATGGAACGCTGTGCTGAAACTAAGTTTAGTACCCCATGCCTTTTGAAATCCTTCCCAAAATCGAGATGTAAACCGTGGATCTCTATCTGAAACAATACTAACTGGAACCCCATGTAATCTCATAACCTCATCTCTATAAATTTCAACCAATTTGTCAACTGAATCAGTTGCCCGAATTGCAAGAAAGTGGGCAGATTTCGTAAGTCGGTCCACGACCACCCAAATAGCATCATGTTTCTTCAATGTTCTAGGTAAATCCATAAGGAAGTCCATGCATATATGTTCCCATTTCCACTCGGGTATCTCCAATGAACGTAATTCCCCACCTGGCCTTTGGTGTTCAATATTGACAAGTTGACAAGTCATACATGATAAGTGCATATTTTTGCATATTTTTATTACCTATTTATTGCTTGAATTTGTATTTTAATAAATTATTTTGTTGCATTTCAGGAAAATTCGAGAAAAATGAAGAAATGACAAAATAAAGAAATAAATGACAAAAGAAGAAAAAGAAGGACCAAAACAAGAAGAAAAGGAAAAGCAAGGGGGGTGGTGCATATTTTGCAAACCAAAATGGAAGGCTAGGATTTAGCCAACCTAAAACCAAATGGATGGCCAAGATTATCTCTCACCAACCAAAAACCCTAATTATTTCGTATAAATAGGCCTCATCTTCACTTGTTAAACAACAATTACCTTACATCTTAGAATTAGGTTTTAGTAGTTTACTCCCAAATTATAGTTGTAATTTTTTTCTTCCTTGTAAACACTTTTTATTTGTATGCAATTTCAAGTTTCATTTTAATTCTTTCATCCCTCTTTCATTTTATTTTCCTTGTTCTTTAATTCATTATTTTCGTAAATTCTCGGGTGGATAAAGTAGCAACGCTAACCACACGGGATTGAAAGTATCGATTTAAAGAATTTGTTTTCGTAGTTTTAAATTTCCGTTTTAAATGTTAGTTACGCCCCTTTAAATCTCAATTTTATTGTGGGTTTTATTATTATTAATTATAGATCTAATTTTTAAGTTTTATGTTTTATGTGTTAGTGTAAAAAAAAAACCAAAAATATTAATTGTTATAATTTTTTTTAAAACATTTTTATTCTATTTTAATCTGTTAATTCGAATGCTCAGTAATTTTATGATCTGTTTTCGTTAATTCACAGATAAAAAAAGCCCAATTCTTTGTTCTTCTTCAATACAAACCCAGCCCTCCTTTTATTTGTTGGAAAAGAAAATTAAACCCAATTCGGTCTCTCTAATCTCATTCCCTTCCTCCCCTTCTCCTTCTACGCCTCAACACTATCTCTTATCTCTCTCTTTTTAGTCGAACAAAACCCCCTCCCCTTCTTTTTTTTCGACCAAGCACACAATCCCTTCTTCTCTACTTTTCTATTTCGAATCCTTTACTTCGTTTTTAGTTTCATTTTTTTAGTTGGTCTTCGAGCGATTGCGTTTCTGTTTGGTTGAAGTACCGATGTGATTAATTTCGTTGCTAAGCCTTGTTAATTTGGTTCTTGGTTGTTTACTATTTTTAGCTGAGCTGCTTGATTGTTCTTCTGTTTACACGATTGGTTTTCGTTGTTTGGTGCTACGTTTTTTGTTGGTTTGATGATTTCTGCTTTTGCTGCAAAGTACTGAGTCAAGTCTGAGTTGTGCTGCGTTTTTTTTGTGATTAACAAAGCTACCTTCCCCCAATTTCGTTTTAAAACGTTTATGATTCTTTCGTCCGCAATTGATTTTAAGTCTTGTTCGATTGTCATGTGGGTTGAGTTCGCTGTTTCGATTATCGAGTCACTGCTTTTGCCGAGTTGTTTATTTCGTCGAATTGTGTTTGAGTTCATCATTTGAGTTGTTTGAGTTTTGTAATGTCCTTGCTGAGTTCGGTCAAGCTGCTGGAATTAGTAGGAATATTGTTTTGTTTTTGGACGATTGTGTTTGATTGTTACAGTGAGTTGCGATTTACGAGTTTTGATTTTTGTAATGTTCGATTAAGTATTGAGTCGACTGGGTATATTGTTCTCGATTAATTCACACATCACCACACCTTTATGTCACGCATTCGGATGTTAATTGTTTTGCCAAGATTTGTGTTTGTCGAATTCTGAGTAGATATACGAATTGGCGATTGATTGATTTCCTGCGTTTCTGTATTTTTCCTCCTCCCTGGCCGTCTCTGTTTTCGTTTTACCGAATTGTTGTCTGAAGTTCCGTTTGCTGTTGGTTCAATGGTTTCTGTGTTTTCGAGTTAAACGGGTTTTTGATTCGAGTTTTGTTTTTCTGTGTAATCCTTGTGTTGTTTGATTTTTATTAGTCTCATTAACGAAAGCAAAATTGTTATGGTTAGTTGGTTGTTTGTATTTCTTGGCTAGCAATTTTTACAAACGATCATGCTGATTTTTTTTTTTAAATAAAATCTAATTTTAATTCTAATAGTTAAAATTAAAAATTCAATTTTTTTTTGTTAATTTTTTTCTTTAAAAATAGAATAATTTTCTTTTAGAAATTAAATAGCGTAAAACCGAATTTTCTAAAATACAATTTTTAGAATAATTTAATTTTTGTTCTTTTAATTATTTTTTTAGAATGAATTTAGTTTTCTTTTAAAAAAAATAGATTTAGGAATTAATTAGCAAAATGAAAATCAAAAACACAAAATAGTTTTAGGAATTAAATAGCATAAAACCAAATTTTCAAAACTCTCTTGTTCTAATTCGCCTAAATTAGAAATTAAGGATCACGAATAATATTAGTCCCTGTGGATCGAATCTTAAATATTGAAACGATGATCGTGCGCTTGCGATATTAAATTGTTTATTTTCGGCACATCAAGTTTTTGGCGCCGCTGCCGGGGACTAATTATTTTTCGCACCTTAATTTTTAATTTTTCGGATTAGTTTTCTTTCGCTTGCCTTATTTTTATTTCATTTTATTTAGGAAAGTTTGGAATTTCGGGAATCTTTTCACGGAGCTTGGAAAAATCAGAATTCTTGGAAGCGTGCTTCGGTAACCCGTATCTCACTCTTTTCATCTTTTTATTTTTTAGAAAATCACAAAAAAAAAAATTCAAAAAAAAAATAAAAAATAAAAAAATTAGCTAGTAAATACATATTTGCTGCATCATGCATTTAATCGCTTAGGGCACACCATCTAGATTTTCATTTTTCTTGTTTTTAATTTTTCGTATCTTATAATTGTGGTGATTGCTGGAGGACCCAAAGGTACGTTAAATTTCTTCTTCCTTTTAGTTAAAACACATAGTGTAAGCATCCATAATTGTTTATAGTTTTGTATATATATCATTGTTTGTTGCATTAATTAGACGTTTGCCCCTAGGATTTCACGTTCAATTAGAGAGGTGCCTAAAAATAAACGTAATTAAGACTTATTCACGACCTTCAGTGTCTAAGGTTCGCCTGGCTGTTAAGATTCGGTGTCTAAGTGACGAGTTTGGCCTCTTAGCAATGCCTGCTCTAATCTGGCCGAATCAGTCTGAATAATTCTTAATTTACGGAATTTTTAGTGTGTATTAACGTTATGAGCAATGTCTAGTTATTTTATTTAGGGAACCTAGGTTAGATCTTTTGATTTTACACCCTTTCTTTTGTGTGTTTTAATTCATCGCACTTATCTGCTACGTGTTTTCCTTTCGTGGTTTATGCGAACTACTTGGATTAGGGATAATTCTTCTAGACTAGTGAGATCATTCGAGATTTCTTCATCACCCGATTCCGAGTCTTTAGATAATTCCGAACCAGTAGTAACCATGGCCATATCTCTTAAGGACCGTTGCTATCCCGCCCGCTCCGCTCAACCCTCGTGTATCACTCTTCCACCGGTTACTGGTAATAATTTTGAGATTAAAGCCCACTTTATTAGCATGTTACCTAAATTTACCGGGAGTGAGGGTGAGGATCCGTATCTTTTCCTTCATGAATTCGAGGAGGTTTGCGCATTGCAAAAACTCTAACAACTTTCCGAGGACTCCATTAGGCTTAGACTTATCAACTTCGCTTTGAAAGAAAACGCTAAGAAATGGTTGTATAGTCTTCCCGTTAATTCAATTTCCACGTGGGATGGTTTCATAGTCATCTTTCTTAAAAAATTCTTTCCAAACCACAAGACTACGAAATTCACGAATGAGATTAATCAATTTCGTCAAAAACACAACGAACCATTTTGGACGTGTTTTGACCGCTTTAAAAATCTTTTATCTCAATGTCTCCACCATGGAATCGAAAAATGGAGGCTCTGTAAGATTGTGTACGAGGCCTTAGATGGTTCAACAACCGCATTGCTGGAATCTATGTGCCAAGGGAAATTCATGGAGAAAGACGAGGAAGAAGGGTGGGAATTTTTCGAGAAATTAGCTGAAAAGACAATGTTGTGGGAATCCACTAGGGAACCAAATAAGTCTACCGAATCGTCTAGTTCATCTTCTAGGGGTTTGCATTCAATTGGAAGCAACATCGCAACCGATTCCAAGTTAGCCACCCTAACTAGACAACTCGAAGCCCTAGAAACGCATAGTGGTCCCTCACACATGTCTACGTACCCAAATCAAGGGATGCAAAGTTTCCCAGATTTTCAACAAGTCAATGCGGTGTTTCAACCCAACCCTAGGAATGACCCTTTTGCACCTACATACAATCCCGGTTGGAAGAATCACCCAAATTTCTCGTGGAACCAGGGCCAAAATTTTCAATCTCAGCCACCTTGTTTTCAACCTTCTTTTCAAAGGCCCAATCAGAATTCTTACTCACCTCCAAACCAAGGACCTTTTCCAAACCCAACTCAAAATCATGGTCCTATTCCGACTCAAACACCCGCCCATCCTCCCGGCTTTCATGAGTCAGATAAGAGACTTAATTCCTTGGAAAAGAGCCTTGATGCGCTTTTAAAATCAACAACTAATTTGGCTCAATCTCAACAAGCCTTCATGCAAACAATGACTCAAGATAGGCAAATTTTGAACGCTAGTACTCAAGCCATATCTAAATTGGAAGTTCAAGTGAGTCAGTTAGCCAACACCATGAGTGAGCGTGAGAAGAATAAATTCCCAAGTCAACCTGAGGTAAACCCTAGATTCCCCCTTAACCAAAGACCTCCTGAAAGTATTAATGCCATAATTTCTTTAAGGTCGGGGAATCAAGTTGACAATCAAGTAGGTGTCGAGTCTCCAGAAAAAGAGGAAGAGTCAAATGTTGAATCTGACCATAACATTAATCACTCAACTCCTGATTCAACAGAATCTTCTCATAAACCTTCCTCATCTTCCCAAATACCTTCTTCCTCTTCACCTACCAAATCTCCATCTGATACTCCACTTCCAAAATCCCTTCCCGATGTGTCTAATGAGCGAGACTTTAAGCCAAAAGCTCCGTATCCTCAAAGACTCCTCCTTCCTAAGCAATCGGCTCAAGTAGACAAAATTCTGGAAGTTTTCAAGCAGGTCGAGATAAACATTCCTCTTTTAGATGCCATTCAACAAATTCCTTCATATGCCAAGTGTCTAAAAGATTTGTGTACGCATAAGCGAACCACCCAAGTACCTAAGAAAGCCTTCCTGACGTCCCAAGTGAGCTCAATTCTTTCTAACCAAATTCCCGTGAAGTACAAGGACCCCGGTTGTCCAACTATTTCATGTGTCATAGGTAATACTTTCGTGGACAAGGCTTTACTTGACTTAGGCGCTAGTGTGAATCTCCTCCCATTTTCGGTCTATCAAGCCCTAGGGTTAGGCGAGCTCAAAAAGACCAATATGACACTTCAACTTGCCGATCGTTCTATAAAAATTCCCAAGGGATTAATTGAAGATGTCTTGATTAAAATTGGTGATTTTATCTTTCCGGTTGACTTTGTTGTCCTCGAGACTCAACCCGTCACTAATTCCAAGAACCAAATTCCTGTCATCTTAGGAAGACCTTTCTTGCTACATCTAATGCCTTGATTAATTGTAGGAATGGTTCGATGAAACTCACTTTCGGTAACATGACCATAGACCTAAACATTTTCAATGTGGGGAAAGAACCCAATGAGCTTTATGAACCATCAATAGTGGTTAACGTGGTCAACAAGTTTGCCACATGGTCTAGTTTCGAGGATAGTGAAATTGAGTCTCTTCTCGTTGAGGATTTCAAAGTCAACCCTGAGCCTACTCGAGAGTATGCTGACTCATTGAAAGATATGACTTCGGAAGAGATGCTGAGAGAATTAGATGCGATTTGTTCTCCGTGGGAGACCCCATCCGAGACTGTTAGTAGTGAGCCTGTCATTGAGAGTCCCGTTGCACCACATCCACCTGCATTTGACTTGGTTGTTTATCATCCCGAGTTTGATCAACAGCCTTTAGGAGAAATCGGACCCTCATCTTTTGTCATTCCTAGTGATTCGACCCCTAACCAGACTTTCATTGTCCATAATCTGCTTAAACAAAATAAAGAAGCCTCAATTTGGTTTAGGGTGAACACTAGTGATTCTTGTTCTAATAGGTTGCATGATCCCACAATGATTGAGAAAGACTGTTCTAATCAAAATTTTCACATATGTCTTGATCTTTTCTCACAGCTTCACCCAAAGTTTCCCACCGGCATCGGCTAAGTAAGTTTTCTTCTTTTACCTTCCCTAGAGAAATTCAGGTATGGGGGAGGATTTTTGTGTTTGTGTGTGTTGTTTTCTTTCTTGTTTTTCGAAATCTGTCATTCTCCATCATCCCTTATCAGGTATTTCCTCCTCTCTCTTTTATTCTCGTGCATTTTGCATACATTGAGGACAATGCATGATTTAGGTATGGGGGAGAGTTTTAGTGTAAATACATAAAATTGAAAAATCCAAAAAAATTAAAAATTTGAAAAATTCAAAAATAGAGTTATTTTAGCTTTGTTGTCCTTCCCGCTCTTTAAATTCTAGAACTAGTTGGTGTTGACTATTTTTCGAAAATTATATGTATAATGCCTTTAGATAATTTGAACGTAGTCAGGTAAGGTTTTTCCTCATGAAACTTGTGTCGAACAAATTTTTGCTTAAAAGACCAAGACGACACATTTGCACAAGACTTTTGATGGAAAAATTGTATAGGAATGTTATTCGATACCTGAGAGAGAACCCACATGTTAGAACAATGTCGAATCAAACCTTTGCGAAATTTGGTTCCTATAGTGTCAAAAAAAAAGAGTCAATAAATGTTTGTAATTGTTGAGTGCTAGTGTAATTTTGTAATAATAATTTCTTAGTAGGGAAATCGGCTAGGTTGGGCTCATTGATAACCCGAGTAAGTAAGTCCGAGGGGACTTTGTGCCTAGCAACCTAAGGTCCCTTGTGATCTGGGATTGTTGACCTAAAACTCGCTAAATGGGTATTGATGCAAAAGTCTTTTGGGACCTCAACCATTGCACAGTCGGTCTAACTACTAAGAACGTAAAGTTTGGCTAGATACTTGTTTTGATAGAGATTGGGTCAGTTCAATATTGGTTGAAAAAGAGAAAATGTTCGTATGTAGTTAATCCATCAAAGGCCTTAAATTCACTACACACCTTGGGATTTTTTGTAAATTTTTAGTCTAATCATGTGGATTGTGGGAACCTATAACTTGGCTATTATTAGAATAATCTTTAAGGTATATATTTTCCTACAAAATTGTTTTGTTGACACCATTGAAAGCTAGAGTAAAAGAGGAAAGTTGGATACTTGCTTATTTATCTCAAAGATTTTATGGGTATATCTTCTGTAAACCCTTAGGAGACCACACTCCTCCTGTAGAGATCGTCTATAGGTTTAACGGGTTGGTAAACCTAAAATTACCCGTGATTCCTACGACAGTGAGTATAGGTTTTTTTTTTTCTCATTCTGCATTTTTTGTGTTTTACTCGAGGACGAGCAAAAGATAGGTATGGGGGCATTTGATAAGTGCATATTTTTGCATATTTTTATTACCAATTTATTGCTTGAATTCGTATTTTAATAAATTATTTTGTTGCATTTCAGGAAAATTCGAGAAAAATGAAGAAATGACAAAATAAAGAAATAAATGACAAAAGAAGAAAAAGAAGGACCAAAACAAGAAGAAAAGGAAAAGCAAGGGGGGTGGTGCATATTTTGCAACCCAAAATGGAAGGCTAGGATTTAGCCAACCTAAAACCAAATGGATGGCCAAGATTATCTCTCACCAACCAAAAACCCTAATTATTTCATATAAATAGGCCTCATCTTCACTTGTTAAACAACAATTACCTTACATCTTAGAATTAGGTTTTAGTAGTTTACTCCCAAATTATAGTTGTAATTTTTTTCTTCCTTGTAAACACTTTTTATTTGTATGCAATTTCAAGTTTCATTTTAATTCTTGCATCCCTCTTTCATTTTATTTTCCTTGTTCTTTAATTCGTTATTTTCGTAAATTCTCGGGTGGATAAAGTAGCAACGCTAACCACACGGGATTGAAAGTATCGATTTAAAGAATTTGTTTTCGTAGTTTTAAATTTCCGTTTTAAATGTTAGTTACGCCCCTTTAAATCTCAATTTTATTGTGGGTTTTATTATTATTAATTATAGATCTAATTTTTAAGTTTTATGTTTTATGTGTTAGTGTAAAAAAAATAAAAAAATAAAAACCAAAATTATTAATTGTTATAATTTTTTTTTTAAACATTTTTATTCTATTTTAATCTGTTAATTCGAATGCTCAGTAGTTTTATGATCTGTTTTCGTTAATTCACAGATAAAAAAAGCCCAGTTCTTTGTTCTTCTTCAATACAAACCCAACCCTCCTTTCATTTGTTGCAAAAGAAAATTAAACCCAATTCGGTCTCTCTAATCTCCTTCCCTTCCTCCCCTTCTCCTTCTACGCCTCAACACCATCTCTTATCTCTCTCTTTTTAGTCGAACAAAACCCCCTCCCCTGCTTTTTTTTCGACCAAGCACACAATCCCTTCTTCTCTCCTTTTCTATTTCGAATCCTTTACTTCGTTTTTAGTTTCATTTTTTTAGTTGGTCTTCGAGCGATTGCATTTCTGTTTGGTTGAAGTACCGATGTGATTAATTTCGTTGCTAAGCCATGTTAATTTGGTTCTTGGTTGTTTACGATTTTTCGCTGAGCTGCTTGATTGTTCTTCTGTTTACACGATTGGTTTTCGTTGTTTGGTGCTACGTTTTTTGTTGGTTTGATGATTTCTGCTTTTGCTGCAAAGTACTGAGTCAAGTCCGAGTTGTGCTGCGTTTTTTTTGTGATTAACAAAGCTACCTTCCCCCAATTTCGTTTTAAAACGTTTATGATTCTTTCGTCCGCAAATGATTTTAAGTCTTGTTCGATTGTCAAGTGGGTTGAGTTCGCTGTTTCGATTATCGAGTCACTGCTTTTGCCGAGTTGTTTATTTCGTCGAATTGTGTTTGAGTTCATCATTTGAGTTGTTTGAGTTTTGTAATGTCCTTGCTGAGTTTGGTTAAGCTGCTGGAATTAGTAGGAATATTGTTTTGTTTTTGGACGATTGTGTTCGATTGTTACAGTGAGTTGCGATTTACGAGTTTTGATTTTTGTAATGTTCGATTAAGTATTGAGTTGACTAGGTATATTGTTCTCGATTAATTCACACATCACCACACCTTTATGTCACGCATTCGGATGTTAATTGTTTTGCCAAGATTTGTGTTTGTCGAATTCTGAGTAGAGATACGAATTGGCGATGGATTGATTTCCTGCGTTTCTATATTTTTCCTCCTCCCTGGCCGTCTCTGTTTTCGTTTTACCGAATTGTTGTCTGAAGTTCCGTTTGCTGTTGGTTCAATGGTTTCTGTGTTTTCGAGTTAAACGGGTTTTTGATTCGAGTTTTGTTTTTCAGTGTAATCCTTGTGTTGTTTGATTTTTATTAGTCTCATTAACGAAAGCAAAATTGTTATGGTTAGTTGGTTGTTTGTATTTCTTGGCTAGCAATTTTTACAAACGATCATGCTGATTTTTTTTTTATTTTTATTTTTTAAATAAAATCTAATTTTAATTCTAATAGTTAAAATTAAAAATTCAATTTTTTTTTGTTAATTTTTTTCTTTAAAAATAGAATAATTTTCTTTTAGAAATTAAATAGCGTAAAACCGAATTTTCTAAAATACAATTTTTAGAATAATTTAATTTTTGTTCTTTTAATTATTTTTTTTAGAATGAATTTAGTTTTCTTTAAAAAAAAATAGATTTAGGAATTAATTAGCAAAATGAAAATCAAAAACACAAAATAGTTTTAGGAATTAAATAGCATAAAACCAAATTTTCAAAACTCTCTTGTTCTAATTCGCCTAAATTAGAAATTAAGGATCACGAATAATATTAGTCCCTGTGGATCGAATCTTAAATATTGAAACGATGATCGTGCGCTTGCGATATTAAATTGTTTATTTTCGGCACATCAATACACTTTGACACATAATCAGCAATATCCTTCTTCATGCCACTCCACCAAAAATGATCCTTCATGTCCCTATACATTTTGGTACTGCCGGGATGTACAGTAAATGGTGAGTTATGAGCTTCCGCCAAAAGCTCCTCTCGAATAGCTGACCTTGGAACGCACAATCGACCCAAAAGCCAAACAACGCCATAATCATCCACGTTAAAATCTGATGGCTTACCATCTTGAATATTTCGAACAATCTCTTGTATCTCTAAGTCCTCCTTATGTGCTTCCTTAATCCTAGAAATCAATGTCGGTTCCATTTACAAATTAGCCAACACACCAGCCACACCTCGCACACCAAGAGCCAACCCCATTCTTTGTACTTCTTCTTGCAATTCATTAGGTAATGCAAACAAGAAAGAAAGCTGACCAGAATTTTTGCGACTGAGTGCATCTGCAACAACATTAGCCTTACCAGGCTTATACTGAATCTGCACATCGTAGTCCTTAATCAACTCGAGCCATCTCCGTTGCCTCATATTCAGCTCCTTCTGGGTGAAGATATATTTAAGACTTTGGTGATCAGTCCAAATCTCGCAAGAAACCCCATACAAATAATGTCGCCATAACTTTAGAGCAAACACGACGGCTGCCAACTCTAAGTCGTGAGTCGGGTAATTTTCCTCATGTGTCTTCAACTGTCTAGATGCATATGCAATCACCTTACCATGCTGCATAAAAACCGCTCCTAACCCCTTTCTTGAAGCGTCACTATAAATAACAAATCCCTCATACCCTGATGGTAGCGTCAATACTGGAGCTGTAGTCAACCTCTTCTTCAATTCCTGAAAACTCTGCTCACACTCATTTGTCCACACAAATCGATTATTCTTCCTCGTCAACCGTGTCAAAGGCATAGAGATAGTAGAAAAACCTTCCACAAACCTTCGGTAATACCCAGCTAGACCTAGAAAACTCCTAACCTCTGTCACTGTAATTGGTCTCGACCATTCTTTCACAACTGCTATTTTTGACGGGTCCAGCTGTATCCCTTCCGCGGAAACAACATGCCCCAAGAATGAAACTTGCCTCAGCCAAAACTCACACTTTGAAAACTTAGCAAACAACTGACGGCTCCTCAAGACCTCCAAAACTACTCGTAGGTGTTCCTCATGCTCTTCTTCAGACCTCGAGTATACAAGAATGTCATCAATGAATACAATAACAAACTTGTCCAAGAAGTCCCTGAAGACCCTATTCATTAAATCCATAAAGACTGATGGAGCATTAGTTAACCAAAATGGCATGACAAGAAACTCATAATGTCCATATCGTGTTCGAAAAGCTGTCTTCGGCACATCCTCATCTCTCACCCGTAACTGATGGTAACCTGATCGCAAATCAATTTTTGAGAAAAATTTGGCCCCTTGTAATTGATCAAACAGGTCATCAATACGTGGTAATGGGTATCTATTACGTACTGTGATCTTATTCAACTCTCTATAATCAATACAAAGTCTCATCGAACCATCCTTATTCTTCACAAAAAGAACTGGAGCACCACAAGGAGATACACTTGGGCGGATAACACCCTTATCAAGTAACTCTTGTAACTGTTCCTTCAACTCCTTTAATTCAGCTGGAGCCATTCGGTAAGGAGCCTTAGAGATCGGCTCGGAACCTGGTACAAGCTCTACAGCAAACTCAACCTCCCTCTGTGGGGGTAATCCTGGAAGATCATCCGGAAACACATCAATGAGTTCCCTAACCACTGGCACATCCTTTAGTTGCGGTTGTACCGTATTTGTATCAACTATATAAGCAAGATAACCAGAACAACCCTTCTTTATTGATCTCACAGCCTTCATGATAGATATCATCTCATATAAAGCATTAGGTTTGGACCCATGATATTCGGCTACCAAACTATCACCTAACTTGAACTTCACAATTCTACTCTCACAATCGATAACTGCCCCATACTTTTCCAACCAATCCATGCCTAAAATCACATCAAAATCTCGCATATGTAAAGGTAGCAAACTAGCTGGTAGTATATGATTCCCTACCCTGATAGGACAATTAGGATACTCAACATGCACATCTACACTCATACCTACAGCTGTGCTAATACAAATTGATGGAACTAACTCATATGATTGCACCCCAAGATGTTTAGCATAACTAGAAGAAACAACAGAATGTGTAGCACCAGTATCAAATAACACTCTAGCATCTTTATTGCCAACAAACAAAGTACCAGAAATAATACCCGGGATATTTGCTGCATCCCTAGCTGTGGTGGCATAAACACGACCGGCATTTATCTGAACCTGATTGCCTTCCTGCTGATGTTGTGCCTGGCCCGGATTAGCATTAGATGGAGTCTGATGATGCTCCCTACGTTGCACAGTACAATCTCTAGCAAAATGTCCAGTCCTCCCACATATATAACAAGCTCCTGTCTCCCTAAAACATGGTTTTCCTGGATGGTTACCCCCACAAGTCCTGCACCGGTCCCTTGCCTGTCGGTTTCCTTGAAAGTTCCCTCTATTACCATTATAGGTTCCCGGCCTCCTTCCACTACCAATATTTTGCTGACCCCTCTGAAAACCTCGACTCCCTACATTATTTCGGGAGTAAGACGGCCCACTCTGTCGAGACAAGTGATTCCCCTGCTGCTGAGCAAACTGAAACTGATTAACTCGAAAGCTCTGTTGGTTGCGATTAAAACTCTGTGGCTCATCCCTAGCCCTCTTCCTACTGAGATCCTCCTTACCGTCTAGAACAGATAACTCCTGATACTTAGCTGCACTAATAGCCTGCTCCATACTCGCAAACCTTGTAGAAATAATGTTATGCCTGTACTCCACCCTAATACCCCACTTGAACTTGTTAGCCTTATCTTCCTCTGACTTAATCTCTGAAGCTGCAAAACTAGCCAACCTATTAAACCTGGAGATATACTCTGCCACTGTCTCGGTGTCACCCTGTCTCACTGTCTGATACTCACGCACATACCTCTCCCTATCAGCCATTGGAAAGTACATCTGATTAAAAAGTTCCTCAAACTCATTCCAAGTCACAACATCCATATAGTGCTCCGGTTTGGTGGCAGTTACAGTAGTCCACCATCTATCAGCATCATCCTCCAACTTATATGCAGCAAACCTCACCATAGTATTTTCAGAACAACCAATCAATCGGAAAATTTTTCTGAGGTGCCCCAACCAGTTCTCAGCTGCTTCCGGTCCTCCTTGCCCATTAAAACTCCTAGGCTTCTGCTTATTAAATCTCTCCAACATAGGAATGTAAGTAGCCTGATTCTGGGGATATTCATATGTATCATGATCGGGAACCACAATTGTATTTTGCTCAACCCCCTGCTGATTATTAGTGTTATTCTGCACCACATTATTAGGTTGCTCCACATTTTGCCCCTGATTCTGACCAACCACATTAGGACTGATAATTCGCTCAAGGGAGCTAACCACTGCCTGACTCACAAGATTAGCCAACACATTCGGATCAATAGCTAACTGATTCTGAGGTTGTGCCACTGGTTGCTGAGGTGCTGGCCGCTCATTTTCCCCTAGGACATTTCCCCCTTGCTCAGTTTGAGGCACAGTTTCTGGTTGTGTCGTCGTATTCTGAATAGCACGAGTAGCTCTTCCTCTACCCCTACTAGATGAAGCAGATCCTCTACCCCCTACGCCCTGGTACAGAGCGGTTAGCCTCACTAGAAGGCTGCTCACCAGAAAGTCGGGTGGATCGTCGAGTAGCCATCCTACAATCACCAATTAATTCAGTTCCACAAGTACCAAAATATAGAGGCCAAATATATATGCAATGCAACGCAGTGAAATAACAAAAACACAACATATCCTACATCTACCCAATCCTCACAGGTCGAGCCTAATGCAAGTCTACAGAATCATAAAACCTTGGCTCTGATGCCAACTTTAACATCCCAACATTTAGCTTAAAATAATAAACATTTTCAAGTCCACTAAATTAAAATTCTCCAAGAAATAACCAATCCAAACGATACCAATCTCCAACTTACAGTCCATAAAATAAAGCTTAAACTTATAGTGTCCAACTCCAAATTCAAAATCACACTTACTAAAGTCCGAAATAAATTCTATAATTCTAATAAAAATGCAAGAAAATAAATTATCTCCGCTAAACCCGCACTCGCGCTCATCCCATAAGTGGCCCAACTAGTTAGGATTACCTGCCGGGGAAAAACAAGAAACAAAAACCGGCAGTGAGCGAAAGCTCATATACGGATAAGAACGATGACAAGGTGAATAAGAGTTAGACATGATGACAATAAAGAAATAAACAAAATATCTAAATGAGAAATAAAGACAAACTTGGAAAAAATAAAAATACCACCAAATCTTAAAACAACAATGTAAACATACGTGCTTTCCAATCCAAAATAGCCATGCTTTATACATACACTTACACTTACGAATCATACTCAAAACAATATAATGGAAAGCAAAACTTACACACTAATAGGGGAGACAATCTTACACTTACAGGATGTCCTACATTTTCGGTTATCCAGAAATATGTAGTCATCAAAAGAAACTTACAGGGGCTTGCATAGCACAAAGCAAATGCTACCCAAAATGGCCAGACATACATATACGGAATAGTCATGACTATACGTGTCCCACTCCTCCGGTGACACGCCTATACTATTTAAATACACCGTATAGGAGGTGCCAAACACGAGATTATCCACTCGTGACGGATATCTTACAATCTCCCAAATCACATTTATATAAAAATATAACCAAAACATAATTCTCAAATATCACAAACCCAATTATATTACAAAATAGACAAAGAATAGCGAAATCACAACCTGATCAGTTCTGAAAAATGGGAAATTACACTATGAAGATAAATTCAAATCAAAAAGTATAAAACACGAAAATCGTAGGAAATTCCAAGACCTTTCCAGAATGGTAAGGCTCATTAAAAACGGACAAATAACGAACTCTGAAAGTAGATATTTGCGAACAGCAAAACAGAATCAGCACCTGACTTATTTAGTATTATACTATTTACGACAATAGAAACATAGAATTTAGCAGCGGAGTGTAAACAAGAAACGTAGAACGCGGAAATACCTTTCTGTAGATATATTACTCATAAAATATGCACAAAATTTCAATTTAATACGAAAATTCCCTGGCAGGTCACTAAAATCGCAGAATACACCTACTTACGCGTAGAATCTCAGAAAAGTTAAAGAACAAAAGTTGTAGATAATTCAAATACCTTCCCAGGGACAGTAAAATCATCATCATACGACAAAAATTGAATTTTCTACAGATTTTACAAGAACTCAGCACATGTAAAAGACCAAATACGGCAATTCCTTACAATCGTAACGAAGTAAAAAGCATAAAGATGATATCCGTACCTTAAAACTCAGAAATTACGAATGGTGATCAAGAATTTCAGATTTCCCAATCACTCTAAAACCTAATACATGTATATATAACATAAAACTCGTAAGTTCTAAATTCTAAATCGAATATGATAGTCTATAAACAAGGGGTTTGTGTTTTTACCTTAATACTCCAAAATCCTTCTCCCAATTAGATTGTATTACCCATCTCTTTCTCTTCCTCCTTCTCTTTCTCCTCCCACTTTTCCTTCTTCCCCTCTGAAAAAATAACGTAAGTTTAACTATCCCCTTTTTTTTGTAACGTCTTTTCTTTTCTTTTCTTTTTTTTTCTTTTTCCCAATAAATTAATTTATATTTAGTATTTAATCATATAAAATTATCGGGGTCTTACATAGACTCTTAAAAGGTGTTAAGTGGTTAATCTCGAATGTTCTGATTGTTTATAGATCATCGAGCAGACCAAGGACACGCTATCTCCACCCACACCTGAGTACCAGGCAAGTTTCCAATACCTTGGAACTGTTGTTGTGATAATATGTATATCTGTTGTTTCTGATACATATGCCACGGCATGCATGCCTATTGTCAAATTATATTATGATACCTGTTCCCTGAATTGATATTGGCTTATATTATGAGTGACTATCTGTCTGTGTGATAGAGGTCTAAGTGGAATACCCTAACTTATTTAATTGCTTGTCAAGTACTAAAGGCTGGCCCCCTTCTGTACTAACTATGCAATATAACAAATGTTCATTGATCATAATGATCTCTCAATAAATCTTTCCACTTCTCTGAATGGATCGAGATTGCGAAGATTAAAGCGATCAGGAAATGTATAGTGCAAGTGAGGTTATCTCCGAATTCGCAGCGTGATAGTGATACCAAAGTCACTGCAGATACCAATAAGGATAATAGTATATGACTGAGTAAGAGCATAACCCGGATAGTGTGTTGTACGAAAAGCAGCAAAGTTGAATAAAAAGATAAAGGGAGTATTGTAGCACTGGTGAGATGTGCTGTAGAAAGGATTTGAATGATTAAGAATTGACCGAGAAGCTGAAAAGTAAAACGACAGACAAACGACTCTTTGCTTCCTACCTGATTCCGGGACGGAATCCGTTTAAGGAGGGGAGACTGTAAGAACCCTGATTTTTGGTAGGAATTAAAACTTTTATTATGTAATGGAATATAAGTGTGGTAGTGGTTCCGATGAATGAATATTTAATGGATATGGGTTCCAATGTTTATATGCCACGAAGAATGCAATAGGTTGCCAACTTAGATTAGAATAATCTATCTCCTGGAACGAAAGATATAGTAAATTCCAAAGAGGAAGATTATTCTCATGCCATCCAAATCGATATCTATTATAAGTCCAGTGGTTCCGTAAAAGGGTTAAGGAATGTTCAAAAGAGAACAAGGACCTTATTTCTAATTATAAGGAATAAGGAAAGAATAAGTGATGAATAGTGTTTTGGTGGAATTAGGAATATTATTAGACGACACTATATAGAAGTACCCGGAACGGATTTCTGAGTTCGTATTAATGATCCAAGGGGAAAAAGAGTGTATGTAAAAGTTATCGGATTCTGAAAAATAGTACTTTTATTATCCCCGAGATTTCCCTGGACACTGAAAGACTTAAGGAATTATTGAAAGGATTTAAGGAATATAGGTTCAAGAATTATTAAAGAGAATGGAGAATGATAGTATAAATATTAAGACGGTTTCCTGTGAAACCCTAACTAGAAATCTTCGAGATATTCCTCCAAACGATCAACGAATTAGGCAATAACCGGACAAAAGAGCAAGCAGAAAGCCAAGGTGCATGCATGTGCAAGAGGATAAGAGCAAGTAACCAAGCTAGTTACAAGGGAACTAGAACAATTAGCAAGCAAACCAAGTACTTAGCTTAAAAACCATAAGAATGCAACACTTGTCCCTTGCAATTGCATCACCCATGACCTAATCACTTTAATAAAGTCGATTTAGGATAGATATTATCCATACAACCCAATAATTCAAGAGATTAGATCAAGAAACAAGCCAAGCAACTCCATCTCTCCATTTTCTTCAAACTGCCCAGCAGGAGCATCAAGGAAAGAAAAAATCATATCTCCACTTCTACCCATTCTAAAATCACCAAATTTTAACCATAGATTCTCCACTCCATGGGTAAGATTCGTTCAAAATTTCATGGCCAAAAAAGGAGTTTAGCCTAGTCAAATACCTCCCCCAAGTTGAAGAAACCAAACTGCCCTGTCTTAACAGTTTCTGTCCAGCGGAAAAAGGGGGCTCAAAACCCTAGCTAGGAAGCTTCAAATTTAAGGAACTAGGACTCAAAACAAAGCTTATGAAGAGGCCAAGATGTGGTAAAAATTTGAGAGCCAAACTCTTATTTTTCAATTTTCTATCATTTTTACAAGTTTAGAGTGAATAGTAACTTTCAAGAAACTAACTTTGTTTTTCTTGATTTCTTGGATAATCTAAGCTTGGTTAAGGTTGTACAAGGATTATTCAAGGCTTAGTAAGGTCTTACACACACCAAGGAAGGTATGGAACTTATGAAACCCTAACCCTTACTTTGAGATTATGCATGTTCGAATGTTCTGATTGTTTATAGATCATCGAGCAGACCCAGGACACGCTATCTCTACCCACACTCGATTACCAGGCAAGTTTCCAATACCTTGGAACTGTTGTTGTGATAATATGTATATCTGTTGTTTCTGATACATATGTCATAGCATGCATGCCTATTGTCAAATTATATTATGATACTTGTTCCTTGAATTGATATTGGCTTATAGACTAGATACGAATTATCAGTTATAAGCCGGATTGTTTTGGTAAGACCCTTAGCGAAGGGCATATGATATTCATTCCTAAATATAGACCGGGAGTCGGTATTTTGAGATATGGATAGTCGTGGAAACCCGGAGGGATTCCAACGGCAGATTATTATTTATCTTGAGGAATGTTATTATTAAACATTATTTATTATTCCAACGGCGCACTCGACGCTGACGAGGACGATGAGACTACTAGAGCTGAAGAAGAAGCTATCGGTAGGATAGATTCATTCTTTCAGTACCAAGTGTATGGGCTGGTATGACTTATGAAAATATATGGCAAAGAGTATGTATTCATATTGAAATTCTTTTGGGTTGTAAGAACTCATAATGTGATTAATAAAATTTGATTGGTACTCTGATTTCATCTCTGGGACTATAACGGGTGTGTTTTATATTGTCGTGTTGGGTCATAAAGATGTAATTTATTTTATGTTGAAGTAAGTTCAAGTATTGTGGACAGAAATGGAGACCGTAACGACCGGATCTCGGACCCCGGATCTGCGGGTGTTGCAGTTTATATACAATACACAGCTGCCCTATCAATTACAAGATATACCAAATCAATTACATACGACTCTTAGCACATATCTTAATTGATAGCTGTGTTCCTATAAATCAGGAACCGACATGTCAATCTACCCTAAACTCATGGAGTAATAGATATCTTCCAATCTTCAAATCCTGATCAGACTTGTGATACTGATGTTGCTTTCCAATCCTGATGATCACCAATATTGATGACGTCACATAATGCAATCCTGATCAGCTCCTTAGGATAGATCCTGACATCACTTAAATCTGTATTTCTAACAATCTCCCCCAATTTGTGCTTTGTAAAATAAAGCACAAATTCCTTGATTCAATGATGTCAAAAACCATAAACAAAATGTTCTACCAATCTTCAGGAACAGTTTCAGAAATTCGCTGGTAGAAAAGATTCATCTTCAAGAAGTTTGATAGTAACTCCTCTTCCTTACTTTCAAGAATTTGAATCAATTTCTTCTTCAGACCTTTGAGTTCTTCATCTTTCTCATTAATCTAATAAATAGCTACCCTGAGATTCTGTATTGAACTCCTTGGTAAATGTAGATCTCCCAACAGTAGATATGCAATTTGCTCCCCATCAGGATTAAAAGACAATTGTTCAATACCAAAAGACATTTCTTTAACAGCACTGCCTCTTTGCATTTCAACTTCTTGACCTCTATATTTAAGTACAAGGGAGTATAGTTGCCATTATACCTTGCTCCTCCTTCTAAGAATCTTTGTCTGATAGTCTTGAGAATCATGCGAGACCAATTATCATAGACTTCACCATTTTTACCCTTGAGCAGATAAAGAACATATTTCAGTTCTTTTGCAGATTTGCATAATAGCTCCTGGATAGATTGCTTCTTGACACTTTTATCCTTCATGAAATACAATAATTGCTCAACCACAACAACTTCAATAGCTTCAATTTTCCATAAGTGATTGACAGTTAATCTTTCACCAATGCTGTCAACTAAAGCATGTTGATCTGTCTGTGTAGTAAAAAGAAATTTAGCTTCATGAGAACCAATACCTCCTCTTGTTCCAGGTTCCAGTGCCTTCAAGGCAGATTGCATTCTAGTCCAGAGTGGTGGAAGCTTTTTAGATTTAGAAGATTCAGCTTCATGAATCAGAGAAAGTTCTGGCATTGATCCACCAGTTTGAAAAATAGCTGGTCCATTGTAATTCCAATCACTGATCTTCTTCCATTTATCATCTTTCTTTTTTCCATAAGAATAACTTCTCTGTATATCCTGAACTTCTTTTGTAGCATCTTTCCACAACTCTTTTGATAGATCTTTTTATAGCTTTCATATAGTCACTAGTTTCTTTGATTTCAGTATCTCTTGCTTTTTCTGTGATCTCCCTTTCAATTTCCATAACTTTCAGATTGTGAGAATCGACATAAGCAGTGTATACCATGATTCTTAAATCTGTTAGGAGATCAGTTTCTTCAGGATTAGGAACAACAAGATTAGAAGATATACCAGGAGTAATAGTCTGTGAGTCCTTCTTCTCCTTTTCTTCAAGAACTCTTCTTCTTTTCACAAGTTGTTCATCTTCTTTAATCTCTTCACTAACACCATGTCTATCAGTTGGAATTATTTCAAGAGATAGTGGAGTTTTCTTCTTTGTATAACCTTCAGATACTTCCTCTATTGTAATTCTACTAGACCTTGTCTGTCTAGAACCAGTTTGAGTAGATTTCCTTCATCTTCCTCTACTTCTACCTCCTCTGCCTCTTCCTCTACCTGTAGTAGGAGTCTTTGTCTTCTTTTCAAAACTTTTAAAAAGTTTCTTCTTTTGAATCAAGATTTCTTCTTTTGATAGATCAGGAAAGTCTTCTTCAACTAAAACAAAAAGAGCCGATTTAGCATTGCTCAACTCAACTCTTTTATCCTTATGAAATAAATGAAGAACTTGACCATCCTCAGCATGAAGCTCATAAAACAGATTAGCAGCATCTTCTTCTTTATCAATGTAAACATCATCCTCAGGAATTGTTGACAAAGTTTTAGCATGACCAGGTATCATGAATTGATCACCTGTCGTGAATTGTTCTTCAGTCAGGATTTGAGATTGTACCATTGTTCTCACTGTTTTCGTTCCAGACTTAGAAACATGAGTTGACTGCTTGGTTTGAGTTTAAGATTGACTTTTCCTGCTTACTAGTGTAGCATCAGAAGTTTCACCATGGGAATTAGCACCACCATCATTTCCAGAATTATCATCATCCTTTCTTAATACTGGATTAGGTGAGCATTTTGTTTTATCTCCCTTCTCCCCCTTTTTGACATCAAAATCAGTCAACAAAGAGAGAATCAGTTGTAGAGATTCTTCAATATTATTGACTTTGGAAGACAAATTATCAACCTTAACTTCCAAAGTATCCATCCTTGTATAGACAGTAGTGGTTAGAGTTTTGAGCTGAGTTGCAGTTTCAACTGCATTTGCATTCACCATCTTAGCCAACTCAGTATGAAGAGCTTCATTATCGGATTTAACAGAGTTAATCTCCTGCTGTAAGCCTTTGGATAAAATGGTTGTAGCCTTCAGCTGATTTTAAAGATCAGAGCTAGATATTTGTGAGACTGCATGTCTAGCATGAACATGAGCCCAATCCATTCCAATGGAAGCTGAAGGTATATGTCATTCATCATTCAATTGAGACCTTCTCCACAACTCTTCTGGTCTTTCAGAACCAACAGCATTGAAACCTTTGCTTTGATTTGTTTTGTCAGGATCAGATGCACCAGACATAAAATGACTGGATGATCCATGTGTGGATTATTTAATTATTAACATGGCTTGTTTCAGTTGTGCTGCTTCAACAGAATCATCAGCATCATCATCACTGTCTGAACTATCCTTAGCATCATCATCAGGAATAGAATCCTCCTTAGTCTCATCAGGAAGCATTACACCCTTTAATTTCAAATTAGCATTAGATGTTGCTGGTGTATCATGATGACATGCATTGAGAACATATATAGATCCTAAATATCTCTTTTCTTTTAAAATGATCTCATCATTTCTCACTGCATCACCTAAGTTAGTTTCAATAGTAACTGCTACCTCACTAGAAGTGTGTAACTTCTCACTCATTTCTACCTCTCCTTTTACCAGTACAGGAGACTGCCTCTCATCACTCTTCTCTTTCTCTAATTGTTTACTCTTATTCTCACTTGAAAGGTTCTATCTTGACAAGTGCAAAGAAATAAGAGGTGGCTGAGAAGAGTGGACTGTCATATAGATAGAGGTATTCCGTATAGGGCAATCTACAATCATACTATCAGTATTAAAAAGAGTAGAAGTGGAAGTGTTACCTGATGAAGTGGAAGGTGCCTTGATGAAAGTGGTTGCACCAGTATTGGTTGATCAGCATCAGAAATAGAAGCAACACTATCATCATGAATTTCGCTTGCATCAGGAATAGGGCTTGCATTAGTATTTTCTACCAATGGTTCTTGTGGAGCCTGAGGTGTCGAAGCTGCTTCAACCCTTTGAGTTGAAGGTTCTTGTGTGCTTCCCTCAAATGCAGTTTCTTCAAGCACAAAAGCATCCACAGTTGCAATGTGCTTCCCATGGGCTTCTCTATTAGCAATACTCTGAGCTACATCCACCATTGTAGATTCTGGAATCCCTTGAGCAATGTCAGGAAATCCCTTGGCTGATGTGAGAATGCCTGCATCTTCACTTTGAGAAGATGGTTCTTGTGTGGCAGGAATGCTTTTGTCTGCACCTTCCCTTTGAGAAAGTGGTTCTTGTGGGACCATTCCTTCAGTAATGCCTGCACCCACACTTTAAGTGAGTGGTTCTTGTAGGGCTGAATCATCAATAGCTGCTGGATTCCTTTGAAATCCAGGTTCTTGTGGGCTTGATCCTTTCAGAGTTGAAGTGATCCTCTTCTTCTTTTGTCTTTGAACCCTTGCTTCAGCTTGTCTCTTCTCTAGAAGTGGTGTTGGTTCTAGACCAAGCTGAGCAGCAATTACATTTACTTTCTTCACAGACATCTCAACGATTTTTCTTTTTGGAGAAATAGAAGCAGGAGAATCAGAAACTTCAACTGTCTTGACAGGTGAGTTATCAGGAGTGGAGATATTAGGATTTGAAAAGGCGTTAGGAATTGATGTACCATCAGGATTCACAGAGACATCAGGAATATGCTCTGCATCATTAGTAAGATTCTGTATCTCCATAGGAATATGATACTTGCTCTTGTTGATTATCTTTCTTTTCTTCTTTGGCTTTTCAGAACTAGCCAAAGCTTCAGTAGCAGTATCAGCAACTTTCTTTTTCTTCATGATTGTTGAGATAGGTAGAGTATCATCACCATCAGAATCAGAATCCACCTGTTGCAAAAATTTCCTCTTTTCCCCTTTCTCTTTATATACTCCTGCTTCAATCAGAGACTCAACAACCTTAGGCATAACTTTTTCCACAACCAAGGCCCCTTGTTCACCCCCTTGTACCTTCATTTGAGTGAGGGATGAAGTGGAGAAATCCTTTGATCCTGATTGTCTTCCAGACACATCAGATCTAGCGAATTTCTTTGATTTTATAACTGATGCCTTTTGGGAGACACCAGAGGTGGTTGATTGTTTTGGTAAGTGTTTGGATTGTGTGCTTGTGTCAGGAACATGATGTGTAGTATCCTGTCCCATAGCACTTGTTGCTAGACCATAATGAGGAGGCATTCTCTTTGTCAAAAGAAGCCTGACCTCATCAGGAATGAAAGCTTTGCCCTCAAAACCATTTGCCTTATCAGAATTTATCAATACCTTGATATTGTTATCAGAAATTTTACAAATAGGCAAAATTGTATCATTTACAAAAGTAGCATCAGGACATAAGTGAGATAATATCAATTGAAAGAATCTATGAAAACAGACATAGCCACATTTATCTGCTTTTCTATCACTTAATGCTTTCAAAACAAAAGACCCATAATCAAAAGAAAGATCATGAACTAGAGAGTACCCAATTTTGACTGAGCCAGAAGGTAGTGCATCAAAGTTTGAAACTTTGTTCAGGAAGCATCTACTGATTGTGTCAAAGAAGAAATTCCATTCCTTCTTGAGCTTAGTTCTGTACAAACTTGCAAACTTCTTTGGGTCTCCATTGTATCCCAGACTTGTGGCAAACTCAAGAAGAGTAGAATCAGGAACATTTTCAGGAGTCTTACCATTAAGAGATGGTAAGTGAAGAGCTTCTACCACAACATCAGGAGTCACATTGTGTGACACCATTGTAATCAAATTTCATATAAGGCTTTCCTGATATGCCCTGACTGAAAACCACAGTATTCCAAACCTGCATAACACACTTGAAAGAGACTTTGGCAGGTTGGGTTAGAGCATAATTTATTGGGCTTGTGGCCAGAAAGTCCTGAATGATGTGAAAATCATTAGGTAAATCCTGATGACTGAGAACAGCAACGAAGTTGTTCGTACCAAAAGTAACTCCATTAACCACGGTCTTGCTATTCATGAATGGTGAAAAATCGATTGATACTTAGAATGTGAGTGAATTGAGATTTTGAACTTTTAGGGTTTGTTTGCACAGAGAGAGAGAGAGAGATGAAAAACTGATAATGTGAGAATAATATTTGATTTGGAAAATTGAATCAATTTTGTTTTGACAAACAAATTAACTCGCAATTACAGATGTCAGTATCTGATTAGTGTGAGAAAAATTAGTGGACAACTATCGTGGAGAAGTGGTGATAACTACACACCCTTTTATGTGTATCTACGTGTATGTAAATGTGATTGTATTGCATGCGCACGTCTCTTGTGATATTTGATTAAAAGTGTATGAAGTAAAAATATTTAATTAGAATAATTAAATATATCAATTATCAGAATACTAAAATACCTGGACCCGTCATTAAGAGAATATGAAACATTGGTTCAAGTCTCTATATAATGCACTGATACACATCTCACATCCTTTAACCCTTTAACAATCTCTTGATAAACATATACATCAAAACCATTCAGAACAACTTAGCAAACCATGTCAAACTTGAGCATCAAAAAGAAAAATCTCCATCTCGTAGAGAAGAGAGATATTCTTAGCTACTCTCGCGAAGAGTTCAACGCCATGGATTGGGAAAGACAACTTGAGACTCTATGCCTGCAGATGGATGCCTGTCTCGAAGTGATAGAGATAGAGAATCCAACCATAGTCCCGTCAAAATCTCCAAAAGAGATCGATATTGGTGCTGCTATCCAAGCAACATTCATTTGGCTTTCCTCTAAAGCATCCTCATCCAAACCCTCCAACCATCGTTAATGAATATGTCAGCAAAAATAACCTTATTCCATTATTTTCCACCCAAACAAAGTGGCAAAGATGGGATCTGGGATGGCTGCTAGCAATGGAGAATAGATTAGAAGATAGAAAACAACAAATATTTGATGTACTCATGTAATCTTTTTCTCCGTATGAATGAAAAAACCTGTTTATCAATTTATTGTTTTGCTTTGTACTTTATGTTATTAACTGTTCTGATAAGCATAGAAATCACAAAATTTAATCAGTTTTATCAAAAGTTCATAACATAAATCACAGTTAAGTCAAAAATACAAAACCATCTATGCACTCCTAAGGTCCATTATACTGATAAACGAAGCATCGCATCGGGATTTTGACCAAGTCAAGATTTAACTTCGATCAGGATTTGATAATCATCAGGATTTGATGATCATCAGGAATTGATCTCACCTTGTTCTCAAAAACTCTCATAGTTCACCATTCCAAGTTCATTCACCTGTTTTGTAAAAGTAGCTTCAGGAAGTGGCTTGGTGAATATATCAGCTAACTATTGATCAGTAGGAACAAAATGCAACTCAATTGTCCCTTCAAGTACTTGTTCTCTAATGAAGTGATATCTGATACTGATATGTTTAGTTAGAGAGTGTTGAACTGGGTTTCCTGTCATGGCAATAGCACTTTGGTTATCACAATAAATAGGAATTTTAGAATATGACACACCATAGTCCATTAGCTGATTTCTCATCCACATTATCTGAGCACAACAGCTTCCTACAGTAATGTACACAGCTTCTGTAGTTGATGTTGAAATAGACTTCTGTTTCTTACTAAACCATGAAACTAGTCTTCCACCCAGAAATTGATAACTGCTTGAAGTACTTTTTCTGTCTATTTTGCACCCTACAAAATCAGCATCTGAGAATCCACACAAATTAAAATCAGATTCTCGAGCATACCATAGGCCAAGAGATGGAGTGCCTTTTCGGTATCTGAAAATCCTTTTGACTGCAATGAGATGTGGTTCCCTGGGATTTGCCTGAAATCTTACTCATAGACAGGTTGTATACATATCTGGTCTACTAGCAGTTAGATACAAGAGTGAGCCAATCATACCTCTGTAGTTAGTTACATCTATTTCAGTACCTTGATTAGGATCAAGCTTAGTAGCTGTAGCTATGGGAGTTAAAGCAGTAGCACTGTCTTGCATGTTAAATTTCTTTAGAAAATTCCATGTGTACTTATACTGATTGATAAAAATCCCATCATCAGTCTGTTTAACTTGCAAACCTAAGAAATAGCTCATTTCTCCCATCATGCTCATCTGATATCTAGACTGCATTAGCTTTGAAAATCTCTCACAAAGCTTTGTGTTAGTTGACCCAAAATGATATCATCAACATAAATTTGAACTAATAGCAAATCCTTACCATGATTCAGATAAATAAAACAGAGTTTTATCAATTGTACCTCTTTTAAATCCACTTTCCAGTAAGAATTGAGCCAAAGTTTCATACCAGGCTCTTGGAGCTTGCTTTAGTCCATAAAGTGCTTTATCCAGTTTGTAGATGTTAAATATAATTGATGTGTTTTAATCAGTGTTTAAGTGTTACAGTGAATTATCAGAGTTTAGCTGGAAGCAGTAAGAGTTTAGTGTAAACTCTGACAGATGGAAGCTCGACAGAGTTTGTCAAACTCTGTCTGGAGGCAGCGTCTACTGGTCAACAGTGATTGAAGATTTATTATGGAAGCGATATATTTGAAGATTGGATAGCTATCAAAGAGATCGAGTTGGCTTAGAAGACGTGTGACAATCTGTAATTGATATCATTGTGTAGCTGATTATTAGGAGTATCAATTAGAGATTGTATCGTAGCTGTATGTTATATAAATACAGTTAGGTTAACCCTAGAAGGGTATCGTACAACGAATTATCTTTATTGTAACCTAGCAGCTCTTTGTGATATTTTACATCACGAAGAGGGTTCTTAATACAAGAAATTTTTAAGTGAATAAACGTTCCACTTGTTAAACTCTCATACCAAGTTGATTATTAATTGTGTATTCGGCCTAACAAGTGGTATCAGAGCCAATCTGTTACTTTATTACAGGTTAAGATCCAAACACAACAATAATCATGGCAGCAATTCCTCCACCAACACCTACTGTTTCTGAAAAGGCTCCTACTACTGTGAGTCGTTATGAACCAATCAGGGTTCCTATTCTCAGGCCATTAGAGTATGCTATGTGGAAGGTCAAGATGACTATGTTTCTGGAGGCTACAGATCCAGAATATCTTGACAGGATTTATGAAGGCCCTCACAATCCTACAAAGCTATCTGTTGCAGTTGCTGGTGAAGAAGCAAAAATGGTTCCAAAAGAAAAGAAGGACATGACTCCTGAAGATCTATCATCAATTGCTAAGGATGCAAAAGTTAGGCATTTACTGCATAGTGCTTTAGACAATGTTATGTCTAACAAAGTCATTAACTGCACCACTGCAAAAGAGATATGGGATGCTCTTGAAGTCAGGTGTCAAGGAACTGCGGCTATTAAGAAGAATAGGAGAAACATACTCACACAAGAGTATGAGCATTTTGAGGCTAAACCTGAAGAGACCATGACAGAAACATTTGATAGATTCTGTAAACTGATCAATGATCTGTCATTGGTCAACAAAGAGTATGATCTAGAAGACTCGAATCTCAAGTTTCTTCTTTCTCTACCTGAAAAGTGGGATGTGAAAACAACCACTATTAGAGACAACTATGATCTTGCTGAAACAGAGATTGATGAAATCTATGGGCTGCTCAAAACTTATGAATTGGAAATGGAGCAGAGAAACAGGAGATCAAGCAGGAAAGGAAAGTCTGTTGCTCTTAATGTTGAAGAGAAGCCTCAGACGAAAGAGGCATCAAGAAGGAAAATGAAGGGAAAAGCTTTGGTCATACACTCAGAAAGTGAATCATCAAACTCTGATTGTGATTCAAACTCTTCTGAATCATCTGACTCTGAGGATGATGAAGAAGAAATGAGGAAAATGGCTGTGTTGATGGTGAAGATCTTCAAGAAAATGGGCTTCAAGAATTTCAAGAAAGGGAAAAGGTTTTCTAGAGATTCAAATGAAGACAGGAAAAGCTTCAGGAAGTCTGATAAGAGAGATTCTAAAGGGAAGAAGGATAAGTCTGAAATTCAATGCTACAAGTGTAAGGAGATGGGTCACTATGCTCCTGAGTGCAAGAAAGGTAAAACTGGAAAGGTACTCTACACTAAAGGCAGAGATTGGGCAGATACTTCAGATTCTGATGAAAAAGTGAACTATGCTCTCATGGCTACTACTGAATCAGAAACTTCTGAAAATCAAGTACCTCTAACTACCTATGCTTATAATATTGATGACATTGCTCAATTAAGAATTTATCTTAAGTCATTGCATATAAGTTATAGGGATCAGACTTTAGAAAATGAGAGGATAAAAGCTGAAAATTCTGAACTTAAGGTAAGAAATAAATTTGTTGAAGAAAAACTTGAAAACATGCAACAAGTTCAGAAAGAGAGAGATGATGCTGTTTGTAAAGAACAGAATTTGCTTCAGAGATATAAACAACTAGAATCAGAGTTGGAGGAAGCAAATAATAAAATTAGGACTTGGACTAATTTTGGAAAGGACACTCAACAGATTTTTCAAACAGACAATGTTGGTCTAGGTTATAATGAGGGAGATGAACTTAGATTTCAAAATCAAGTTAAAGTCAGAACTCATTTTGTACATGGAACCAGTAAATTTTTGTCTGAAAATGAAAAAGAAGCTGTTAAAAGTAAACCAGTAAAAACTAGTGTTAAACAGGTTAATATTGGTTCAATGACAGATAAACAACTCAAGCATAAACTGAAGGAGTTAAAATCTGTTAAGAAACAGAAAGTGTCAAACAAGAACAGAAATGGAAAAGTAGGCATCACTTCAGGAAATAAACCAATGATTGCTAGTTATGCTCCAAGAAAGACATGTCATAACTGTGGTAGTACTAAGCATCTTGCAAATTTCTGCAAGAAAAATAAAAATATAAATTCTTTACCTACAAAGTCTGAGGTAAAGAAGGATTTTGCTAGAACTAAGCCACAGACTTTATGCACACACTGTGGAAGCACTTGGCATTCCATTTATACTTGAAGAGAATATCATGCTATCTATCATAATTACTATGAACTGAAACCAAATCTGAAATGGGTTAAAGTTGATACTGCAAGTGTACACACTGATACTGTTAGCTCAAACTCTGATAATGTTAATTCCGCTGCAAAAGCTAACAAAGTTAAGAATGCCAAAGGATCCAAGCAAGTCTGGATCCTTAAAACTAATCCTCAGTAATTGCTTGTGATTGCAGGGCAACAGGGAGGCAACCCTAGTCGTGGACAGTGGATGTTCAGGACACATGACTGGAAATAAAGCCCTCCTATCAGACTATGAGGAGAAGGCTGGCCAAAAAGTTTCCTATGGTGATGGCAATGTAGGAAGAACATTGGGATATTGCAATATTAATCTTGGAAATGTCATCATCAACAATGTAGCTCATGTCCCAGGACTCAAGCATGACCTGTTATCTGTGAGTCAAATCTGTGACAAGGGATATCATGTAGATTTTCAACCTGAATATTGTGAAGTTATCAGCAAATCTACAGGAAAGGTTGTTCTAGTTGGTCACAGGCAAAATAACATTTATGAAATCAAGCTTTTGATAGACTCTGTTGGAAAAGCTATTTGCCTGTCTACAAGAATGTCTAGTGAAGAGAGTTGGAAGTGGCACAAGAAACTCTCACATTTGAACTTGAACAACATCAATGAATTGATCAGAAAGGATCTTGTAAGAGGACTCTCAAAGGCTCTGTTAAATGTTGATGGCCTATGTGATTCATGTCAGAAGGCTAAACAAAGGAAGTCATCTTTCAAGAGCAAGACAGAATTTTCTATCACTGATCCCTATCATCTTCTGCATGCTGATCTCTTTGGTCCAGTAAATGTTATGTCTATTGCAAGGAAGAAATATGTTTTAGTCAATGTTGATGAATACACTAGATTCACTTGGGTGTATTTTCTAGAAAAGAAGGATGAAACTGCATTAACTCTGATGGAGCATGTGAAGCTTCTGGACAAAGGATCAAGCAACAAAGTCAGAATCATCAGAAGTGATAATGGAACTGAGTTCAGAAATGCAACAATGGAAGAATTCTGCAAGGACAATGGAGTGAAGCAAGAATTTTCAGCACCTGGTACACCACAACAAAATGGTGTAGTTGAAAGGAAAAATAGAACCTTGATTGAAGCTGCCAGAACTATGCTTAATGAAGCAAAATTGCCAACTTATTTCTGGGCAGAAGCTGTTCAAACTGCTTGTTTTACTCAAAATGCAACACTGATCAATAAGCATGGAAAGACACCATATGAGATGGTGAAGAAGAAGAAACCTAACCTGAAATACTTTCATATTTTCGGGTGCAAATGTTTTGTTTTGAAGACTCATCCAGAACAGTTGACCAAGTTTGAGCTAAAGGCAGATGAAGGAATTTTTGTTGGCTATCCACTGTCAACAAAGGCATTCAGAGTTTACAATCTGAGAACTAAAGTGATCATGGAATCTATACATGTTTCTTTTGATGATAAGAAGATAACTGGACTTGAAGACAAAGATGAATATGATCAACCGGATTTTGAAAATAAAGATTTAAACTCTGATGAAGTAAACTCTGATGAAACAATTCTGACAGACTCTGTTGTAACAAACTCTGAACCTCTACTGGTAAACACTGGAGAAACCTCTCAGCCACAACAAAGGGGAGAACCAGTTGAGGGGGAGCATGAACAAGATGAAGACTCAAACACTGATACTGAGTCAACTGAAAAATCTGGATAAAACTCTGACGATTCAAACTCTGAAAATTCAAATTCTGACTCTGGCCAGTCAAGTTCAGGGGGAGTCTCAGAAAACGAAGATAGATCACAACAAAATCAGGAGAGCATGGATCAAGGGGGAGGATCACATGCTGATAGAAGTCATTTGCCTTCTGCTAGGAAATGGACTAAATCACATACACCTGATTTGATAATTGGTGATCCAGATGCAAAAGTAAAAACAAGAAGTGCTACTGCAAGTGAATGTCTGTTTCATGCATTCTTGTCTAAAAATGAACCAAAGAAAGTGGAAGAAGCTCTTCAAGATGTTGACTGGATAACAGCAATGCAGGAAGAGTTGAATGAATTTGAAAGAAATGAAGTTTGGACCCTTGTACCAAGGCCAAAGAACAGATCTATTGTTGGTACTAAATGGGTTTTCAGAAACAAGACTGACAGTGAAGGTGTTATCACAAGGAACAAGGCTAGACTGGTAGCAAAAGGCTATTCACAGCAGGAAGGAATAGACTATGATGAAACATTTGCTCCAGTTGCAAGATTGGAGGCAATCAGAATTTTTCTAGCAAATGCCTCTCACAAGAAATTCAAAGTGTTCCAGATGGATGTGAAAAGTGCTTTTCTGAATGGAAAGCTTGAAGAAGAAGTGTTTGTTGAACAACCACCAGGATTTGTGGACCCCAAATATCCAGATTATATCTACAGGCTAGATAAGGCACTATATGGACTTAAGCAGGCACCAAGAGCATGGTATGAGACACTTGCTCAATTTCTTCTAGAAAGTGGATTCAACAGAGGAACAATTGACAAAACTCTATTTTATTTCAATCAAGGAAGTGACCTCCTTTTAGTTCAAATTTATGTTGATGACATTATCTTTGGGTCTACTAATGATAAACTCTGTAAGAAGTTTGCCAAGCTCATGCAGTCCAGATATCAAATGAGCATGATGGGAGAGCTTAGTTACTTTCTAGGCCTACAGGTGAAACAAACAGATGATGGTATTTTCATTAATCAAGAAAAATATACCAGAAATCTTCTCAAGAAATTTGGTATGCTTGACTGTTCATCTGCATCAACTCCCATGGCAACAACAACTAAATTGGACAAAGACACAGGAGTTTCAGTGGATATGACAAACTACAGGGGCATGATAGGATCACTTCTATACTTGACAGCTAGTAGGCCTGACATCATGTATGCAACCTGTCTTTGTGCAAGGTTTCAGGCAGATCCTAGAGAGCCACATCTGACAGCTGTGAAAAGAATCTTCAAGTATCTCAAGGGCACCATATCATTAGGTCTGTGGTACCCCAGAGAATCAGATTTCAAGCTACTTGGGTATTCTGATGCAGACTTTGCAGGCTGCAAGATAGACAGAAAGAGCACTAGTGGAAGTTGTCAATTTCTTGGTGACAGACTTGTTTCCTGGTACAGCAAGAAACAGAAATCAATCTCCACATCTACAGCAGAAGCAGAGTATATTGCAGCTGGTAGCTGTTGTGCACAGATCTTGTGGATGAAGAATCAACTGTTGGATTATGGATTGAGGTACAGTAAAATTCCTATTTACTGTGATAATCAAAGTGCTATTGCTATGATAAGAAATCCAGTACAGCATTCAATGACCAAGCACATCAGCATAAGGTACCACTTCATCAGAGAACATGTGGAAGAAGGGAATATTGAACTACATTTTGTGTCTACAGAACAACAGCTTGCAGATATCTTCACTAAACCATTGAGTGAAGCTACATTTACAAGACTGGTCAATGAACTAGGAATGGTCTCTGGTTCTGACTAGGAATGTTGGTTAGATTCAAATTTTACTTATGTACTGTTTTACTCATATTTCCTGATTGGTTAAATGACTAAGTGAACTCTGTTGATTAAACTCTGTTATGCATACTCTGTTAAACTCTGCCAGCATGCCTGTCTGTCATACACTGTTATTAAGTTTGATAAACTCTGTGAACTCTTAGTTGATTTTTGTCTGAATGAAAACACCAATGAAGAAATATGTATGAAGCATGATTCTCAGCAATTAATCATGAATCTTTCTGAGTTATTGAGATCTAATCTTAGATTGTGCAGAAAGTTAACACAGCATGATACTGGCTCATATTTATAGCATTTCTTAGTTTATTTTATCCTAAACTCCGAGTCTATAAATACTGTGTGCATTACCTTACATGAAAAACTACTGATGTTGATGAACTCTAAACTCTGTTAGTTATACTCTGATAGAATAAAAGGCTTACTGCAATACCCCAAAGAAAATGTATATAGGTTGTTATACTCCTTTGAGATTATGTTGGATATTAGGATGACCCAGGAACTTATTGGTATATAATATGTGCTAAAATTCTCTGATTTTTGGTGACTAGTTAAATACTAGGATGACCCAGGAACTTATCAAAATGATAAGGGCTAAAATTTTTGAATTTTTGGTGACTGGTTCCAACCTCTGATTACTGGAATGAAAAAAAAAGAAATAAAAAAAAATGTATATAGAGGGGGTATAAAATAAAAGTTACTGTATATAGTTTGATTACTTCAGAGTTTAGCTTTCATCATACAGTCAGTGTTTACTATGACAGTTTGTGCATCCAGTGTTTATTGATTTACTTTATGGATTTTATGAAAAATTAGATGCTCTAAAAATTGATTTAGTAAACTCTGCTTCACACACACATATTTTCACAACTGTGCAATTTATGAAAGGGTTTCGGTGAAAAAGTTGGAGAATTGACAAATGCTGTTGATTCGTGATTTGTACTCTAAGGTAAATTTTCACTTGGATAATTTGAAAATTTTGGAGTAAATAGGGATTTTGACAACTGTTAATCAGTGGATTGTTGATGAATGTGTTCTTTATATGATTACTTTAATTAGTTTTCATATTCTCTTCTTTGATTTATTTCCTTGAAGAATAGTTCATAAAACATAAATAAAATTTGCAAAACACACTGAATAAGATTAGAGAAACACAATTTTTCATTGATAATAAGAAAGAGATTACAAGCAAGTATTACATCTTTTTGTTTTCTCTATCTGCTAATCTATTCAACAGGAAAATAAAAGGTCAGTCCAAACCACTCCATTGTTCGCAAAAATTCCCAGATCCCATCTTTGCCACTTTATTTGGGTGGAAGTTGAAGGGATAAGGTTATTTTTGCTGACATATTCATTAACAATGGTTGGTGGTGTTGGATGAGGATGCCTTCGAGGAGAGCCATGCAAATGTTGCTTGGAGAGCAGCATCGATGTCGATCACCCTTGCAGGTTTCTCTCTCTCGATCTCTTCCAGACCGGCATCCATTTGCAGCCACAGCGTCTCAAGCTGTCTTTCCCAGTCAAACGCTTCAAACTCTTCACGCGTATAGCTGAAGATATCCCTATTCTCGACAAGATGGAGGTTCTTTTCTTTGATGGTAAGGTTGGCCATTGTTTTTCAGAGTGTTTTGTTTGAAGGGTTTGTGATTTTACAGGGGAAACTGAAAGGTTAAAGGATTAATGAACTAATCTGAGCAAGTCTCTAGGTCTTAAATAGACATGGGTAAGCAACGAAGTCCTTAAACGCTTCGTATTCTGGTTATTAAAGGCAACAGGTAAACGCTTCATATTCTGTTTTTAATTGGGTCCAGATATTTTAAGAGATTATTATTTGATTTTTGTTTAAATCGAATATTTTAATGTTTTAATTTGCAAAATACTCTTCTTAAAAATAAGCGCACGTGACCCACTCGCCCATTAATGTCCCATTCACACTTTATCGTGTCCCACTACACATTAATCTAGGAACTGATTGAGAGTTTGATTACATAAAAGATTGGGTTTTTAATTACTCTAATTACTTTTGTGTCCAAACGGTTGTGTTTTATTTTTACATCTCACAGTTCTCTTGTGTTTCACTTGGGCATTCTTGCAAACACCTTTCGTACACACACTTCTCTTGGGGATTCTTGCAAATTTTTTAACTCAAATGGCTTCTAAAGCATTCACTGCTCTTGGTTTACGGTTTGTTCCTAACAACTATGAAGCTCCACTCTATCATGAACGTGTTCCAGAACCGTTTCATCTAATGCAGAATTTCTTGAGCGATTCAGAGATAGGACAAGCTCTGGTTGGACCTGATACTCTCTCTGCATCTCAAATCGCTACATTTTGGCAGAATTCAGTTTATGTGGATGGAGGAGAGAATGGGACTCCTATCATCATCTTCACTTATGAAGAACAAGATTATATGATTACTCCACAAACTGTAAGAGATACAATGGGGTTTGACACACATACTTCTTATACTCTGGTTAATGAAACTCATTTGAGAGAGATGCTACAAGAGATAGGTTACATGGAATCTCTTGACAAGCTTGGAGGTATAAAGAGACCAAATCTCAGGAAGGAATGGAACTTTTTCTTTGATTGCATTACAAGGACGTTCCAGAAGAAAGTCACCAACTGGGATGCCATTCCAATAGACAGTCTCCAAATCGGGTATTCTCTTCTCTATGGTAGTAATTTTGACTTTGGTAGATATGTTCTGATGAACTTAGGTGATAAACTGTCAGAATCTACTACTGTGTATTATGCTCGTTTTTGTCAAATGCTGTTCAATGCTTGTGTACCTGGTCTTGAAATTGCTGATACAGATGAAATTGATCCTTTTAGAGTCAATAAGAGAATATTCTCTGATATGACTAATAAGGATGGTGGTAAAGCAAATCTCCCTGCTTTTGTCATGCCACTTGCTCTGCAAAATTTTCTTAATCAACCTCAAGAACCACAACAACAACCTGAAACACAACCACAACCACAACAACAACAACAACCACAACCACAACAACAACAACAACCACAACCACATCCTGAACCTCAACCTGAACCGCTTAACATTGATCGTACTCAAAAACCAAACACTGAATCACCTACTCACTCAGCACCTACAAAACAACCTTCACCCACTCCACAAACAAACTCTGAATCATCACTATCTCCACCACAACCACAGTCTAAAACAAAAAGAGGCAGAGCAAAGCCAGCACTGAACACTGAACGACATGCAAGAGTTAAGACGTCCATCGAGACAAAAATGAAAGCAAAACAGACATCTCCTGGAGCTGTTTATACTAGAAGAGTGAAAAGAACCAAACAAACGGCAAACATACCTAAGTCACTCTCAGTGGTAGAACAATCTCCACCATCTAGTGAAGAGGATTCAGATAATGTACCTCTAGCAAAGCGAAGAAAACTGGTATTCTCTGATTCTGTGGATGAAGATATTGAAGCTCCAGAGGTAGTTTCACAGCAAACACCTACTGTTGAGGTAGAGAAAGATGAAGTACCTGCAGAGGTTGAAATACCTGCAGAGGTTGCAATTCCTGCAGAGGACAAAATGCCTGCAGAAGAGGATACAAGAGATGGCCTTTCTCCAATAAATGATATTCTTGATTCATTTATGCCATTCTCTGATCCTATCTCTGATACTGGTGCAGCTGATCAACCTACGGTTGTTCTTTCTGAAACTGTGGCATCTCACACTGAGTTATTATCTGATGCTCACCAAACTGTTGAAGGAGGAGATGAAATTAATCAATCAACCAAGGCCATTTCTCAGTCTATGACTGTTGCTGAGCCTGAGCAACATGGAGAAAATCTTGACAGGCCTACAGAAGAAATTGCTAAAACTGTGGCTGAAGTTGAACATGCTAAAACTACAAGTGTTGAACCTGAAGGTGAAAGCAGTGCAAACTCTGATTCTTCTGTAACACCCCCAGATCCGGGGTCCGGGATCCGGTGGTTACGGTTACCAATTCTGTCCACAACAATTGAACTTTCCTTAACATAAAATAAATTACGTCTCTATGACCCAACACAACAATATAAAACACACCCGTTATAGTCCCAGAGATGAAATCAGAGTAACAATCAAATTTTTATTAATCACATTATGAGTTCTTACAATCCAAAAGAATTTCAATATAAATACATACTCTTTGCCATCCATTTACATAAGTCATACTAGACCATATTCTTGGTACTGAAAGAATAAATATATCCTACCAATAGCTTCTTCTTCAGCTCTGGTAGTCTCATCGTCCTCGCCCGCGTCGAGTGCGCCTTGTGCGAGTCATCTGGTCTAGCTGTTGTTGTGATATAATAATAAAGCAAGGGTGAGCAATAGCCCACCAACAATAATATATAACTGAACGATAATATATAACAGTTCAAAAGTATCTTTCAAACCATATGCCATGCATTTACGGAAATGATGCCAGTATAATATGAACGATGAAGTTAAAAGGTAACTTAAAGTATTTGTTTGTAGAAATATCTGCTACATCAAAAGTAAGCGAGATATTCTCATTGCCATTAAAAGAGGAACTTGCATGAAAAGATTGCAATTCCCGTTATGAACACTTTTCCAGCTCTGCCAACAGTAATCATGTTGCAGGAAATAAATAAGTTTGGATGATGAACCAATGATGGAGTATTCACCGCGCCCGCTGTTCCAATCTTGATGATCAGTCGAGATCGTACAGCTCAATTTAGATTTACTACCGGTAGAAGGAAGAACTGACGGCTTTACTTGTATACCGCCTTACTAGCTCTCCCCGGCCAACGGTTGGGCCAAAGGGGATGGACCGGCGCTACTCGGCCTCTTACACGACTCCTAGTTCAAATAGAATTCATGATTCTGAATGTAACGTTCGTCCCCCTTTCCCCAAGTATAATACTTGTTGATAAGACTCCACAAAGTAGTCGTATCTAGTTGGAAGGGAAAATTTACCAATAACTCCCAAGCTATTACTTGGTAACGGATATCAACTTGTTCCAGTGATCTTACCCCTCGAAAGATGAGAAGGTAAGCAACGACTTAATAAGTCAACAGCACCCGAGTTGCGAGTGAAGGGAATACTTTATGACCGGGAAGTCGACAAGATAAATAACATTTTTCCAAGTAAGGTTCCCTTATTATTAAGGAGATAGACTCAAAGAAGAATGATGTCTGAGAACCTTTCTTGATATAAGATTAATAAAAATATGACTCCGAAATATTTTCTGTAATAATCGAAGAAGATAAACCTTATCGAGGTTATTCTAAGTATGGAATAAATATTCAGAGAATATTTATTGAATTAAAATATTTTACAGATCATTTAGGAATAAGAAAGAATATCTTATATCAGAGTATTTCTCAAAATAATCCCTGAAGAAATATCAGGAGAATATTTATTGAATAAATAAATATTTAAATGAATATTCAAAACAATATTCATTAATTAATAAGACCTGAAAAGAATATTTAAGGTAATATTCATAATTAATTAGGAATTTAAATGAATATTCAGAAGTAATATTCATTTAATGAATAATATCCTAAATGAATATCAAGTAATATTCATTTAGTAATCCAAGCCTTAAGGAATATTCGAGATAATATTCGATAATTAAATCAAGCTTCAGATGAATATTAAAATAATATTCATCAAGTATTTAATATCTTAAATGAATATTCAAAAGTAATATTTATTTAATATAATAATATTCTAAAAGAATATCCAAATAATATTCATTTAGTAGTCTCATCTTTAGAAGAATATTGGAAATAATAATCGATAATCAATTCGACTCTGAATGAATATTGACAAATATTATTCGTCGAATGATTACGTTCAAATAATTATTTGAAGTAAGGATCATTAAATAAATAAGCTCGAACGAATATTCAAATAATATTCGTCGCCTAAATAATAGAAAATATTTACTTAAATATTTTCCTCCGAGGTAATCTCGATATATCAAGGAATATTGACTCCCGGTCTATATTTGATTAATAAGATGTATACGCCCTTCTATGAGGGTCTTACAATAACCGGCTTATAACTGATATATAACTATCTAGCTTATAAGCCAACAATAACATTCAGGGAACAAGTATATCAATTCAACTTGAAAGTAGGCATGCATGCAATGGCATATGTTTATCAGCAATCATATATATATATTTATTCAATCACAACAACAGCCTAAAAGAAGGGAATTGAAACTTGCCTGGTAGTCGAGTACGGTAAGGGGTAGTGGTAGCGGGTCCCGGTTCAGCTTGGTGATCTATAAATAGCCAAGGCATTCGGGATTAATCACTTAACATATTAAAAGTTAAGTTATTCTTAAATCGAAACACGTTCTCAAGTTATCTCGTTATACCCCTTTTAGTGGATTACTTATTCTCACTGATCCGACCCGACATTCGTTCGTTAATACGACATGTCACTGCACTTATACTTGGGACATACTTAAGTCATATGAGTTCTAAGGTTGATCGTTACGAACCAATATTATACTCCGAGTTTTATCGCCCGTTTTCTAAGTGTTTTACCGAAGTTATAAAAGAGTCGTCTTTTAGGGGTTCATTCGCGTTTAACCTCGACTCGAATATTTTTAATAAATCGAAAAATGATCCTTTTGACATACGGTTTTCTTTCACACCTTCCTTTTTACCCCTAGTATTTATTTACCAAGATTCTCCATGACGTTACATAGTTTACGAGGGTTCAATTACAGTTACGAACTTTCGTTTACGGATTCGAACTACTTTTAGTAAACTGACCGTAACTCCTAAACCGTAAGTCCGTTTCACGTGATCTTTATATCAAAACGAAGCTTATAACATAAGCTATCCTAACATGGCAGAAAAGTTTCTGGACAGTAGGGTCTTGATGTGAAAAATGGCATACAAAACATGATATTGTAAAATCGGACATTATAACGGCTATGTTTACGCGTTTTCCAAAGTTTTTACACCTTATCTCGATCTAACAAAGATCAATCCAACCACACAAACACATGATAATCATCATGACTATTCTATCAACAACTCATCTTAACAATCTCATGGATCACAATCCAAACAACAACCATAATCAACTAATAACATAGATCTAAGCATAACATAGCATACTAACACTTAATTGTCCATAAAACTCATAAAATCTCAAAATGGTACCAAGGGTTTTTGGAGCTTGTTACCTTCCTTAGAGAGTGATATAGCCTTATCAAGCCTTGATCTATCCTTATGTGACCTTAAGCTAGCTAGATCAATCAAAAGAAACATAAAAATCAAAGGTTAGTTCATAAGAACACTATTCATGCTCCTCTTTCTTGATTTTTTTGAAAATGCAAACAAAGGAATTTGGAGCTAAGATTTTGAGGAGATTAGTTTTATGAAATATAAGACTCACCATAATTATTTCAAGAGCAAACAATGGTGGGAAGGTGGATTTTGGTCTTTGAATTAAGCAAATAGCCGAATGAAGAACAATGAGAGAGTGTTGGTGTTCTTTGCTTGGCTCTTGGAAAATAATTGCATAAAGTGAAGGCCTTGGATAATATCTTGGTTAAAGTGGCTTTAATAAAGTGATGATGCATGCAATGAGGTATTTGTGAGGACAAGTGTTGAAGATTGGATGGTTTAAGGCTTAACTAAGTGATTTGTTTCCTAAGTACTAGTTGCATTCTAATTGGTCTAGTTACTTGCTAGTCAATAGATATTTATCACTAGCTCATGCATGTATCTTGCTTTCTCTGCTTGATTCTTTGTCCGTTTATTGCCCGTTTCGATTGATCGTTCGTAGGAATATTTCACGGATTTCTAATTAGGGTTTACCGGGAATCCTTTTTAATATTAATACTTTCATTCTCCATCTTTCATTCTAACTTTCCAATTTATATTCCTTAAATCCATTCGTTAAATACTTAAGGCTATCAGTGTCCAGGGAACTCTCGGAGAAAATAAAAGTGCGGTTTTTCAGAATCCGACAGCTTTTACATACACTTATTTTCCCCCTGGATCACTAATACGAACTCGGAAATCCGTTCCGAATGCTTCTATATAGTGTCGTCTCATATTATTATATACTCCCACCAAAACACTATTCATTCTGTATTCTTTACTTGTTCTCTTAGGGTGGTACAATTGTCCGTATTCTCTTTCGATCGTTCCTTATCCTTTTTACGGAACTACTGGATTAATCGTTACCGATCTGGATGACATGAGAATATTCTCCTGCTTGAAATTGCCATATCTTATTCCCTTAGAAGATAGATTATTCTTACCTATGTTGTTACCCTTTAGCATCCTTCAAGACATAGAAATAATAAAGTCGAATTCCATTCATTCTTTCCAAATATCAATTATTACATTGTAACCATAACCACTCCTCAGTGGTTTCCTACCTTCATTCTTAAATCAAATATAATAACATCCCAAAATATCAAATCCTCAAAGTTAATATCTCAATTCTTGGATTATAATAATATTTAATCCACTGTCCGGTCAAATATTATACCGAAAAGAATTTGGAATTTCTGAATTCCGATCGTCTCTGCATTCACTTATTTCCTCCGCGTATTACTAATATGACTTCGAAACATCCATATCACGTCCCGTACATAGGGTGGAGTGAAAAGTTTTCCAACTTACAAAATCACTATTCATCCACCAAATTACTATGCACGTACAGGAAACACTATGCACGTACGGGAAACACTATGCACGTACGGGAAACACTATGCACGTACTCATTTCCCTTCAAGGATCCATTAGCTCCTTCCTGGATGGTAGATTATTCTTATCTAGGTCCTCAACCATCGAATTACTCTATTCTGACAATATACCAATGCATCAGGATCATTGTCCAAAGCAATATCCATTCATTACAATCATTGTTCTTTGAAACCACCATTCATTAGAGCTGGTGACCTTGTTATCGGAATCATTGTTCCTCATTTTATCATTACTTAATAAAAAGTTTTAATTATATCCAAAATTTGGGGTTCTTACAGTCTCCCCTCCTTAAAAGGATTCCGTCCCGGAATCAGGTAGGAAGCAAAGAGTCGTTTGCCTGCCGTTCACTCTTTAGCTTCCCGGTCAATTCTTAGTCGTTCTACCCTTCCTCAGCACATCTTCTAGTGCTACAATTCATACTTTATCCTTTTTCCATCAACGTTGCTACTTTTCGTACAACTCACTATCCGGGTTATACTCTTACTCAGTCTTATCCCTATTGATACCTGCAGTAACATTGGTATCACTATCACCCTACGAATTCGGAGGTAACCTCACTCGTACTGTGCATTTCCTGATCGCTTTAATCTTCGCAATCTCGATCAATATAGAGAAGTGGAAAGATTTGTTGAGAGATCACTATGATCAATTGAACATTTGTTATATTGCATAGTTAGTACAGAAGGGGGCCAGCCTTTAGTACTTGACAAGCAATTAAACAAGTCATGGCATTCCACTTAGACTTCTATCACATAGACAGATAGTCACGTAGCAGTACCTCCCCTCCTAAAAGGGTTGTTCTTCTCAATTCATAAAGAAGATGAATAAGAGAGAAGAAGAGAAAAGAGTTCTAAAGGATTATAGAAAGCTTTCATGATTGTAGAATATCATACTCAGAATTTACCTCTGAACTATAGAGGTTTATCAAAGAAGAAATTAATCATAATTATATCCAATACTATTTGATCGCAATCTCACGTGTCAACATATCTTGCTGCTTTGTCCATTATTCTATGGACAAATACTCTTGTTCAATCTTAGCGATACTCACATTCGGGAAATCCTTCAACCTTTCAGGTTAAATCTTAGATTTCTCACTTGACATCATTATTACTGACATCCCATATCATGTTACTAGCTTTTTCATACTATAATATTGACACTATCAGGTTGTCATCCTGAGAATTCATTAGAAAACCCATTCATAACCTTCCTTGCTTCTCATTCCATAGTTGCTTTCCCAGCCTTTTCTTTATCAATCACATCCTTCTTATTATCTGATTCTTACTCATTTCTATTATTTACTTTCACCTTTACCTCTTTATTGAGACACCTTTTTGCACTTGGTACCTCTTTATCGGTATTCCGTCACATTATTCTATAATCATCACGTTATTTCAATTTAAACTTTCCGAAATGAATCTGGCCCGATTCCTTTAACTTAGATTCATATAATCTACTTCTGCCAACCGTGTTTCTCATCACTTGTTCTTTTCTAACCGTGGTTTTCCACAGGTTGTCTTTCGTAAGTCAGACCAGGTCGTATATCTACATGCTCATACTCCTATCATCTGTTGAACATCTGCATTTTACTGACGTAGCCTGGCCACATGAAAACCCGTTATGACCGTGCTATAAGTTTTGGGGGTAAGGCTGGCTCGAATACCGCCGTCCGAACACTTTAAACTCTCAGGTGGCCCAATAAGTCTCGGGCTCAACCGCCCTTCCCTCCAAGTCTCATTAATTCTTTCCATGGGAATATCTTTAACATCATGAATCATCAACCTCATATTCTCTATCTTGTTTGCGCAGAAGTACACTAACATAAACTTGTTTGTCATTCATCAACATGCCATTTAGTTAATCAATGGCAGCACTTTCTTTATCTTTACATTGTCATCTACTTTCTTAGAAGAATCACCATCACTTGTTGTTTACGTAGTGCATTAATAGCTAACCCTACGGGTTTCAAATCCCTTAGGGAGACAAAGTAATCACTATTCCTTATCCATAAGGAACACTTCCTGAACTTGATGTAGATATAACATGAAGTAGATAGAATTGCGGAAGAGTTTCAAGCATCGCAGCTAGGTCCGGTTGATGAAACTATCACTTATGCATCTTCCATAAAAGACTGGAAACTTAACGATTTACTTCATCAATTTTGTACCATGGTCCTGGTTTGCCTCAAAACGGGACCTTCTAAGGTACGTAATATGCTTAAGACTCCATCAGGAATCGTATCTTTACTTAAACTATTATTACCTTCGATTCTTGCACAATCATCAAAAGGAATGTAACTTCCTCCACTCCAATATGACCTTCAAGGTCTTTCCAAATATCATCCTGTTTCTTCGGTATGAACATTTGTAATTATTCCTTTATACTTAGATTGTCGGCCACCTCATTGGCCTTTCTTGATGATAATGATTTCTTGTAACCCATGTTTTCTGGGTACATTCCAGCTCAAGTTTTTCTACCTCATTCCCATCACTGTTGGGTTAAAGCATTCTCCCTTAAGCTCTACTGAAGGAGAAAATATAACTATCAGTCATTTCCATAAGTCATTGCTTCCACCTACCCGTGGGAACTTTATCACGTTTATTCCCAATCCTACTTAGGATGCTTCTTTTCTTAGTTCTTTCTTTATCTTAGGATAATCTCAACCTTTATAGGTTCAACCCATACTTTCTCAGGGTTTCATACATGCCTCATCTGGCATTATTGTTACGATGTCATACATTCCTTACCAAACTTCCATTTTTGAAGTTCGGAATATTGCCCTTTTTCCTTGTAAGGTTTCGTAGGCCATCCTTATCATTCCTCCGGTATTTTCTGGGTACCGGGTATATCAAAATGTCATTGATCAATACTCTAATAATTCTATCTATGTTCTTTCCAGAACTCTTTTTAATAATCCTTACCGGTCATTGTTGCCTTAGCAAGTCCAGCTCATATCATCTGAAGTCATAATGTCGTTATTAGGGTTAATGCCACCCCTTGTGCATTCCCCAGGGTTTGCCTTAATTTATGGATATCCTATCCTTAATTCAACTGCCAAGGAATTCTTGCATCTTATAATTTGCAATCAGATCATGTATCCTTAATAAAGGTCTCTTTTCAATCATTCTCATTTGATAATCGATCGGTGGTTTAATGCCACCCTCTTCTTTCAGATAGTTGTCAGCCTATTTGGCCTTCCAAAAAGGCAACGTATGCCAATCTCTTCTCTTACCGAACTTGTTAATGGTAGCAAGGGTGTTCTGGAAGATATTGGTCGAGTTCAACGTGAATTTCTTAGTGCTTATCGTTCTTCGCAAAGGTACTTGCCTTAGACAAAATTTCTACAGCATCCTGATCCATCTCTGACCATTTCCATACTCTCTTCATAAACCTTCGTTGTTTACTTTCCTCCGTCATAATATATTCATGGTATTCATGATACCCTAACATCATACATCTCAAGTCACTATACTTCCATTTTACTCGAAATCTTGGACAACCATATACACATGAGTCACCTTAGTACGGGTGACCCCATCCCAAAAAGGTCTAGTGAATTCCCAATCAAAACATGTGTTGTTCGGCAGAAGATTCAAACGATCTCATTAATGTTTCCTTTATATCAGAAGCCCTTGCAGTCGGTGCTTTCTTAGAAGCAACCCTGCTCTGTCTTTTCATTGCTGGTCTAGTCACTTTATAGTCCGTTGTGACTTGGCCTCAACTGGCCACACATAAAAATATATGATTTTAGGGGTTGGCTAATAGCATTACTTTTCTAGCAATTGCCGGCATAGTGCCTTCTTCTTTGATACCTTTCTACTTTTCCAAAACTTTACTCCATATTAGTCTTAATCGACTACTCGGCACCGTCTCCGGTCACCTTTCCTCCACTTTTATCTTTTCACTATTCTTATCAATCCTGCGTGCCACACAAGCTTACCATTCCTGGCATAACAGCCTTTTCATTTAAGTCAATCCTGGAATTTCTCAGTCCGGCTGGTTTCTTACTTACATTTCCTATTTTCGTCCAATCTCACTTCATCATTTTATCACTACCGTCGATTGTAATGCTCAGGGTCCGTTTACTAACCCATTTTACAGCATCCTTACCCAAATCACAGGGTTTGCTCCAATTTTTACTCTCTTCTGTGACATTCTCTGATAATCAGAAAGACAAGGTTTGCCAAAATTCACCGAATTCCTTTCCAGACTCAGGGAAATTTTGATCAATCTACCCACCTACTAGTAACACTAAGGAGACCAGTTTCGAAACCTGAAGAATAGTTCTATGAACCTCCAAGCAGGTGGAATCATAAGCAGTCATAGTTAACGAAATAATCATCATCGGATTGGAAGTTTACCCACTGGAGAGGAATCAAATATATCCATCCCTTAGAAGGGAATCAATAGTCTCAAACTGAAACCTGTCACAACGTCCTGATATTCAATACTACCAAATGTCGGTCTACCTAACCCTTTATGCGAAGCGTCATTGGAAGCACAAAGTCTCCTTTTTCCATTAAGCAATGCCAACTCTTGGTCATTACCAATTTCACCTTTTAGCTCCAGGAAGATTTTCTCACATTTTTCTCTTTAACTGCTGATCGTATTACTTGATCTATTATAATTCCGTGTCGGAGTAAACTTAAGGTAACTACTATAATCCATTCAAAGAGAAGAAGGAATTTAATATTCCTCTGAATCACATGCATCTAACGTTTCTGGTTCATCATTTAACTGAGTTGAATTAACCCTATACTTAGTCTCTGACAATAGTCTCATTACAGGTTCATCTTGACTCACTGGTCTTATCTCCCGGTAGGTTCTGAGATCATTGTCTTGCTTACTACTTCCTTATATAACTTTATCCAATCATGCTGTCACTTCCCAATGTTTTCACTTTCTAACTGATTCATTCATAAAATGGACATTTTCCTGAATAAAACAACTTCATCAACCTCAATTTGGTTCCATAAATTACAACCTATGACATTTGCCTTCTCATGGCAAATTATTACTGACAATATTCATACTTATTCATTTATCAAATGATATGGCACTTACTGCCTCTTCTCAACTATTCCTAGGGACTCTGCTCCTCGCCTTATATCGATGTCTTTGATAATCATACATCCCTCTAGCACTCTTTTCGTTAATATGAAAGTCTCTAATGATTCTCATCTATTCCCGTATAAGATCTCAAGTAATTCTTCCAATCCGTCTTACTTGCTGGTACTACCTCCAATAGTCCAGCCACGAATCCAACATGAATCTTCAGTTCTCTTGCTAATAGCTTAGTTCTTTATGCCCACTTTTCTGAGCACCATACCTTAATCATCACAGTCTTTCTGGCTGCAACCCTCATTCCTCAAGGGTAAGCTCCTTATCCTAACAGGATTTTCCTTATCTGCTGGAACCTCTTCCGGGTCTCCAGTAGGGTACTCCATCGAATTTACCCGCTGATCTTCAGCATATAAAGCATCATCGCGCTGCTGCTCGTATGCCTCAAGGTCTGTCACCTTACTCGTCGATACGATATCGAGCTAAGTTACTATCATGATACTTAAGAGTTCCCATAAGGGTTTTATACGTCATCACTACCTTAAGTAGTCCGACTATGAACTTGGCAAGAGTTCTTATTATCTTAGTGAATTTATTGTTTTAACGTCGCCTCATCTCTGGGGTTTATAACGTACGCTCTGATACCACTTCTGTAACACCCCCAGATCCGGGGTCCGGGATCCGGTGGTTACGGTTACCAATTCTGTCCACAACAATTGAACTTTCCTTAACATAAAATAAATTACGTCTCTATGACCCAACACACCCGTTATAGTCCCAGAGATGAAATCAGAGTAACAATCAAATTTTTATTAATCACATTATGAGTTCTTACAATCCAAAAGAATTTCAATATAAATACATACTCTTTGCCATCCATTTACATAAGTCATACTAGACCATATTCTTGGTACTGAAAGAATAAATATATCCTACCAATAGCTTCTTCTTCAGCTCTGGTAGTCTCATCGTCCTCGCCCGCGTCGAGTGCGCCTTGTGCGAGTCATCTGGTCTAGCTGTTGTTGTGATATAATAATAAAGCAAGGGTGAGCAATAGCCCACCAACAATAATATATAACTGAACGATAATATATAACAGTTCAAAAGTATCTTTCAAACCATATGCCATGCATTTACGGAAATGATGCCAGTATAATATGAACGATGAAGTTAAAAGGTAACTTAAAGTATTTGTTTGTAGAAATATCTGCTACATCAAAAGTAAGCGAGATATTCTCATTGCCATTAAAAGAGGAACTTGCATGAAAAGATTGCAATTCCCGTTATGAACACTTTTCCAGCTCTGCCAACAGTAATCATGTTGCAGGAAATAAATAAGTTTGGATGATGAACCAATGATGGAGTATTCACCGCGCCCGCTGTTCCAATCTTGATGATCAGTCGAGATCGTACAGCTCAATTTAGATTTACTACCGGTAGAAGGAAGAACTGACGGCTTTACTTGTATACCGCCTTACTAGCTCTCCCCGGCCAACGGTTGGGCCAAAGGGGATGGACCGGCGCTACTCGGCCTCTTACACGACTCCTAGTTCAAATAGAATTCATGATTCTGAATGTAACGTTCGTCCCCCTTTCCCCAAGTATAATACTTGTTGATAAGACTCCACAAAGTAGTCGTATCTAGTTGGAAGGGAAAATTTACCAATAACTCCCAAGCTATTACTTGGTAACGGATATCAACTTGTTCCAGTGATCTTACCCCTCGAAAGATGAGAAGGTAAGCAACGACTTAATAAGTCAACAGCACCCGAGTTGCGAGTGAAGGGAATACTTTATGACCGGGAAGTCGACAAGATAAATAACATTTTTCCAAGTAAGGTTCCCTTATTATTAAGGAGATAGACTCAAAGAAGAATGATGTCTGAGAACCTTTCTTGATATAAGATTAATAAAAATATGACTCCGAAATATTTTCTGTAATAATCGAAGAAGATAAACCTTATCGAGGTTATTCTAAGTATGGAATAAATATTCAGAGAATATTTATTGAATTAAAATATTTTACAGATCATTTAGGAATAAGAAAGAATATCTTATATCAGAGTATTTCTCAAAATAATCCCTGAAGAAATATCAGGAGAATATTTATTGAATAAATAAATATTTAAATGAATATTCAAAACAATATTCATTAATTAATAAGACCTGAAAAGAATATTTAAGGTAATATTCATAATTAATTAGGAATTTAAATGAATATTCAGAAGTAATATTCATTTAATGAATAATATCCTAAATGAATATCAAGTAATATTCATTTAGTAATCCAAGCCTTAAGGAATATTCGAGATAATATTCGATAATTAAATCAAGCTTCAGATGAATATTAAAATAATATTCATCAAGTATTTAATATCTTAAATGAATATTCAAAAGTAATATTTATTTAATATAATAATATTCTAAAAGAATATCCAAATAATATTCATTTAGTAGTCTCATCTTTAGAAGAATATTCGAAATAATAATCGATAATCAATTCGACTCTGAATGAATATTGACAAATATTATTCGTCGAATGATTACGTTCAAATAATTATTTGAAGTAAGGATCATTAAATAAATAAGCTCGAACGAATATTCAAATAATATTCGTCGCCCAAATAATAGAAAATATTTACTTAAATATTTTCCTCCGAGGTAATCTCGATATATCAAGGAATATTGACTCCCGGTCTATATTTGATTAATAAGATGTATACGCCCTTCTATGAGGGTCTTACAATAACCGGCTTATAACTGATATATAACTATCTAGCTTATAAGCCAACAATAACATTCAGGGAACAAGTATATCAATTCAACTTGAAAGTAGGCATGCATGCAATGGCATATGTTTATCAGCAATCATATATATATATTTATTCAATCACAACAACAGCCTAAAAGAAGGGAATTGAAACTTGCCTGGTAGTCGAGTACGGTAAGGGGTAGTGGTAGCGGGTCCCGGTTCAGCTTGGTGATCTATAAATAGCCAAGGCATTCGGGATTAATCACTTAACATATTAAAAGTTAAGTTATTCTTAAATCGAAACACGTTCTCAAGTTATCTCGTTATACCCCTTTTAGTGGATTACTTATTCTCACTGATCCGACCCGACATTCGTTCGTTAATACGACATGTCACTGCACTTATACTTGGGACATACTTAAGTCATATGAGTTCTAAGGTTGATCGTTACGAACCAATATTATACTCCGAGTTTTATCGCCCGTTTTCTAAGTGTTTTACCGAAGTTATAAAAGAGTCGTCTTTTAGGGGTTCATTCGCGTTTAACCTCGACTCGAATATTTTTAATAAATCGAAAAATGATCCTTTTGACATACGGTTTTCTTTCACACCTTCCTTTTTACCCCTAGTATTTATTTACCAAGATTCTCCATGACGTTACATAGTTTACGAGGGTTCAATTACAGTTACGAACTTTCGTTTACGGATTCGAACTACTTTTAGTAAACCGACCGTAACTCCTAAACCGTAAGTCCGTTTCACGTGATCTTTATATCAAAACGAAGCTTATAACATAAGCTATCCTAACATGGCAGAAAAGTTTCTGGACAGTAGGGTCTTGATGTGAAAAATGGCATACAAAACATGATATTGTAAAATCGGACATTACAGCGGCTATGTTTACGCGTTTTCCAAAGTTTTTACACCTTATCTCGATCTAACAAAGATCAATCCAACCACACAAACACATGATAATCATCATGACTATTCTATCAACAACTCATCTTAACAATCTCATGGATCACAATCCAAACAACAACCATAATCAACTAATAACATAGATCTAAGCATAACATAGCATACTAACACTTAATTGTCCATAAAACTCATAAAATCTCAAAATGGTACCAAGGGTTTTTGGAGCTTGTTACCTTCCTTAGAGAGTGATATAGCCTTATCAAGCCTTGATCTATCCTTATGTGACCTTAAGCTAGCTAGATCAATCAAAAGAAACATAAAAATCAAAGGTTAGTTCATAAGAACACTATTCATGCTCCTCTTTCTTGATTTTTTTGAAAAATGCAAACAAAGGAATTTGGAGCTAAGATTTTGAGGAGATTAGTTTTATGAAATATAAGACTCACCATAATTATTTCAAGAGCAAACAATGGTGGGAAGGTGGATTTTGGTCTTTGAATTAAGCAAATAGCCGAATGAAGAACAATGAGAGAGTGTTGGTGTTCTTTGCTTGGCTCTTGGAAAATAATTGCATAAAGTGAAGGCCTTGGATAATATCTTGGTTAAAGTGGCTTTAATAAAGTGATGATGCATGCAATGAGGTATTTGTGAGGACAAGTGTTGAAGATTGGATGGTTTAAGGCTTAACTAAGTGATTTGTTTCCTAAGTACTAGTTGCATTCTAATTGGTCTAGTTACTTGCTAGTCAATAGATATTTATCACTAGCTCATGCATGTATCTTGCTTTCTCTGCTTGATTCTTTGTCCGTTTATTGCCCGTTTCGATTGATCGTTCGTAGGAATATTTCACGGATTTCTAATTAGGGTTTACCGGGAATCCTTTTTAATATTAATACTTTCATTCTCCATCTTTCATTCTAACTTTCCAATTTATATTCCTTAAATCCATTCGTTAAATACTTAAGGCTATCAGTGTCCAGGGAACTCTCGGAGAAAATAAAAGTGCGGTTTTTCAGAATCCGACAGCTTTTACATACACTTATTTTCCCCCTGGATCACTAATACGAACTCGGAAATCCGTTCCGAATGCTTCTATATAGTGTCGTCTCATATTATTATATACTCCCACCAAAACACTATTTATTCTGTATTCTTTACTTGTTCTCTTAGGGTGGTACAATTGTCCGTATTCTCTTTCGATCGTTCCTTATCCTTTTTACGGAACTACTGGATTAATCGTTACCGATCTGGATGACATGAGAATATTCTCCTGCTTGAAATTGCCATATCTTATTCCCTTAGAAGATAGATTATTCTTACCTATGTTGTTACCCTTTAGCATCCTTCAAGACATAGAAATAATAAAGTCGAATTCCATTCATTCTTTCCAAATATCAATTATTACATTGTAACCATAACCACTCCTCAGTGGTTTCCTACCTTCATTCTTAAATCAAATATAATAACATCCCAAAATATCAAATCCTCAAAGTTAATATCTCAATTCTTGGATTATAATAATATTTAATCCACTGTCCGGTCAAATATTATACCGAAAAGAATTTGGAATTTCTGAATTCCGATCGTCTCTGCATTCACTTATTTCCTCCGCGTATTACTAATATGACTTCGAAACATCCATATCACGTCCCGTACATAGGGTGGAGTGAAAAGTTTTCCAACTTACAAAATCACTATTCATCCACCAAATTACTATGCACGTACAGGAAACACTATGCACGTACGGGAAACACTATGCACGTACGGGAAACACTATGCACGTACTCATTTCCCTTCAAGGATCCATTAGCTCCTTCCTGGATGGTAGATTATTCTTATCTAGGTCCTCAACCATCGAATTACTCTATTCTGACAATATACCAATGCATCAGGATCATTGTCCAAAGCAATATCCATTCATTACAATCATTGTTCTTTGAAACCACCATTCATTAGAGCTGGTGACCTTGTTATCGGAATCATTGTTCCTCATTTTATCATTACTTAATAAAAAGTTTTAATTATATCCAAAATTTGGGGTTCTTACATCTTCTCTGAGTGCACCAGTACAAACAGACAATAAACATACACCTTTCACTCAACCTTGTACGTCTCATGAAGTTGAGAGAGCACAATTTGCAAAGAATGCTGCTGAATGGTACAAAGAGGATTGTATTTTTCCACCAGGAAGAGCAGCTGATTTTGTTAAGCAAACTGCTGAGACTATCTCCAATCCAGAGATTCTTTCTTGCTTAAAAGCAACTGTAGTTCAAGTCAAAACTCTGGATAGAAGATTTGATGACACTACACAGGCAATCACTGCTTTGCAGACTGAGGTTGTAGCTAGAGAAATGAAAATGGAAAGAGACTCAAAACTCATGACTACAAAATTTTCTACAGCTCAAGACAATCTCTTTGCCAGGCTGAGTAAAGTTGAAGAGAATCAGTCTGACTTATCTGCTAAAATTGATTCTATTGCTACCTCCTTGGAGTTAATTACATCTATTCTTATGCCTGATGATGTCAAAAAGGGGGAGAGAGTTGTCAGAAGGGATAGTGCTGGAGATGGAGGGGCAAGTAGTAAAGGAAAGAACAAAGCTGAAGAAGCTCAAACTTTGAGAACTAGCAAGTCATCTAAATTACAGTCTGTTGGGACAAATACTGATACTCAAGGTACTTCAAAGACCAAGAGTTTGTTGTTACCTTCTAATCCACAAACTGATGAAGAATTGGCTGCTAAGCTGTTTATTGAAGAGAATGAGGAAGGAGTTACGATTGAGGACATTGAAGCTGAAGAAAAGAGTTTACAAGAAGAACATCTCAAGGCTTTAAAGTCTGGTAAGTTACAAAGAGGAAAAGCTCCTAGACCTGTTGTTAAAGGTGTTGTGATCAAGGAAAGGGCTGATGTTAGTCAAAGATCTCGGTTTTCTAAGGAAACAATGGCAGCTGAAGCTCAACTTAAGCTGAAAGGCATTGAAGGAGAAAGCTCAAAGAAGATAGTTACAACTTCTGTTGCATCACAAGTAATGATCACACCTTTACACTCTTCTCAGTTGAAATCGGTTTTTGGGAAAGGAACAATTCAAGATCCAAATATATTATCTGGAGTTTCTATGAATGTTTCTGATGGAAGAGCTTTGTCTGGCAAAGTTGGAAATAATAAGGGTGGACTAGGTTCACACAGAGACAAAAGGCAATATACTGGTCCTAGAGATCCTTCTTCACTGGCTGTTCCAGGTCGTGGTGTTCCTCAAGAGAGTTTGGACAGACTGGAATCAATACAGTTAGTTCATTAGAAGAGTTTAAACAAGGATTTTCTCTTGTACTTCATGGCTGATGGGACAGTATTCAAAATTGGTGAGAATGATATTGGCTTGAAATGTTGGGAAGAACTAGAGTATGTTCTATATCTTCTCAAGGTGAATAGTCATAGGACTCAATCAGTTGCTAATGTGCTCAGAAAGAGAATGCTTCAGAATCTTGCAATCAGAGGAGAGAAATATAATAGCAGATATGTTCCTAAGTACAGGGATTACAAAGGAAATCTCATTGAAATGAAGAAAGGTACTGCAAAGTTAAAGACAGATTTGGGAGTCACAGTACTTGACTTCAATTCAAAGTCAGAAAAAGTCAAATTCATCAGACTTGGAAATGAGATGAGAAGGAACAAAATCTATGATCTTAGGGCTGCTATCTATCAGACAGATGAGAATGATCCTCAGCTCAGAGAAATTAAAGAAGCTATGAAGATTGAGCTTGAAAATGCAGAAAGAAGATTGCTCATAGATTATCTCAGAGCTATGCCAGATCTTGAAGTAATCAGAGATTAAGGTCTGTAAGGATTTTCTTATTCTCTGTAGTTTTTGTTAAGTAGAAGCTTAAATTCTGAATTTGTATAAACACTGTATTTGTCTATTTGTTTTGACATCATCAATTATTGTCATTTAACTTGTGCATTTTTGCTAATGAACAAGTTGGGGGAGATTGTTAAATATAATTGATGTGTTTTAATCAGTGTTTAAGTGTTATAGTGAATTATCAGAGTTTAGCTGGAAGCAGTCAGAGTTTAGTGTAAACTCTGACAGATGGAAGCTCGACAGAGTTTGTCAAACTCTGTCTGGAGGCAGCGTCTACTGGTCAACAGTGATTGAAGATTTATTATGGAAGCGATATCTTTGAAGATTGGATAGCTATCAAAGAGATCGAGTTGGCTTAGGAGACGTGTGACAATCTGTAATTGATATCATTGTGTAGCTGATTATTAGGAGTATCAATTAGAGATTGTATCGTATTTGTATGTTATATAAATACAGTTAGGTTAACCCTAGAAGGGTATCGTACAACGAATTATCTTTATTGTAACCTAGCAGCTCTTTGTGATATTTTACATCACGAAGAGGGTTCTTAATACAAGAAGTTTTTAAGTGAATAAACGTTCCACTTGTTAAACTCTCATACCAAGTTGATTATTAATTGTGTATTCGGCCTAACAGTAGACATGATTTGGATATTTAGGATCAATGAAACCAGGTGGTTGTTCAACATATACCTCATGTTCCAATTCTTCATTCAGAAAAGCACTTTTCACATCCATCTGGAAAACCTTGAACTTTTTATGGGCTGCATATGCCAGAAAAATCCTGATAGCTTCTAGCCTTGCAACAGGAGCAAAAGCCTCATCATAATCTATACCTTCCTGTTGAGAATACCCCTTTGCAACTAACCTTGCTTTGTTCCTCACAATAGTGTCATCTGAATCTGTCTTGTTTCTGAATACCCACTTTGTACCAACTATTGACCTATCCTTTGGCCTTGGTACTAGTTTCCAGACTTCATTTCTTTCAAATTCATTCAGTTCTTCTTGCATCATTGTAACCCAATCAGCATCCTTAATTGCATCTTCAACTTTCTTAGGTTCCTCCTTTGACAGAAAGTTATGATAAAGACATTCATTTTAAGTTGCACTTCTAGTTTTAACACCTGCATCAGGATTCCCAATAATTAAATCAGGAGTATGACTTTTAGTCCATTTCTTTGCTGGTGGTAACTCATTTCTGGAGTTGGATGCTCCCCCTGGATTGGTGTTATCTTCAAAAGAACTAGAATCATTAGAAGCTCCCCCTGAGATAGTGCTATCTCCTCCTGAAGTGCTGTCAGGATTTTCACTTGAATCTGTTTCTGATGAATTTCCACCTGATGCTTGAGTTGTATCAGTGTTGATGGTATCTTGTTGTTACTCCCCCTCCACATTTGCATTAGTGGCATCATCATCAGTAATTAGTGCTTCATCAGGAATATATGAATCGTCAGAATCTGATGGGATATCAATATCTGACACAGATTTATCAGGATTCTTGGTAGCTTCATTTACAAAGATCAAACTGTCATGTGAGTCTCCAGCAATTCCTGTAATTTTTTTATCATCAAAAGATACATTTATAGACTCCATGACTGTCTTTGTTCTCAGATTGTAGACTTTAAAGGCTCTTGTAGTTGGATAGCCAATAAAGAAGCCCTCATCAGCTTTAGTCTTAAATTTTCCTAACTGTTCAGGATGAGGTCTCAGGACGAAGCACTTGCAGCCAAACACATGTAGGTGCTTCATGATAGTGTTAGTGCCCTAGAGACAATGTAATTGTGTTTCTAGGAAAGACTATTTTGTTACTTATTGATTATGTTCCATCGATTATTTCTATGATAATTTATTATGTATTTATTTACTGCGAAATAAATATTAGAATAATAAATGTCCTTGGAATATGTAACATGTATTCTATATCTTTAAGTATGTGACTTAAAAATGAGATTATATGAATATTGGTAATATTCCGAAATATCCCTAATCGAGCATTAATAATATGGGACAATTACAATGCATAAAGATTAGTATGTTTGTTGACATGATGACCATATCTCATTGGTTAAAGGTATAGTGATACTAAAGTCAAGAACATAGGTGCATGTAATATTCTACATGGCATTGGATAAACCCAAAGTGAGATTCTACATGTTAATAAAGTCATTAGAAAGACTCACAGTGATAATGGTATAATGATCCTTAGACTTGAGATCATTATATTTCTATACGAGGATTAATATACTTTGACTACATTAAAAGTTACCTTTGACCGGGTGATGATAAAAGTGGACATCGGGTATATTATGAGACATATGAGAAATATGAATGATAGATATAGGATTTAACCCTCCTATTATTATGAGAGATATTATTCGCCTCTTGATTGAGTGAGACTATGAAAATGCATGACCATGCTTAAATATTGATTTGTTTTAATAGTCTACTCATTGATCAAGGAAACCCGGATTAAATGTTGAAGAATATGACTGAATATATGCCTCGAGTTTAATCTATAATATTTGGTTAAAGGGATTATATTACACGGAAACATTAATAACGAAAGGTTTAATTGGATCAACAATTATTATTATTACTTGGATAACAATGATGTATTACTAGATGCCGCTCATTGTTTATAATTTTATTATTGGATATTAAAATTATTGCCAACGTAATGATAACCTAAAGGGTTACACACTTAGAACGTTTAAACGGAGCTTTAATTTAAATTCCGAATTTAAATTAAATAAATATAAATTCGAAATTGGTTCTTAAATTAAATTAAGTTTGACTTAATTAATTAGATCATATTTCGAATTTTATAATAACCCAATCATTTTTGGTTTTATGAGAAACCCAAAACGAAATATGGTTTTCAGCCCAATCTTTCCTCTATAAATACATAAGGATGTATTGTTTTAGGGTTAAGCTTTGCATAATTCGTTTTTGCAAAACCCTAGCAGCTCTACATTAAGAGAGGCTAGAGAGAGAGAGAGATCGAGGGTAGTTATCGGCTAGTACCGACTTCGGTGATTGTAGAGACAATCGGGCATTCGTGTGGACGATTTAGAGACACAGATCTTGACGCAAGGGCTGTGTGGTGATTGCAATCTAGAACCTCCATCTTTCAGAATTCGTAAACCTCTTTAACTGGTATGATTTCGTTTCTCCATAATCAACCATGCCTTATACACGGATCCTGGGGTTAGGTTTTGGAATTTTTATTGTTTTTATCATTTTTTCCGCTGTGTTTGTTGCCCCGAAACCTATCACTTCAGACTAGGTTTCTTTTCTTTAATCATTTGATAAGGAGTCACACCATGTCTATTGATTAAAGTAATGTTTTGAGTATAGCATGTTGTGTTGACTGCTTGCCCAGAGATATGTAGGTAGTTTAGCTTCCTCCAACATAGTTCTACCAACTTCTATGAGAGTTCTGTTCTTCCAACTACTCCATTTTGCTGGGGTGTGCCAGGAGCAGAGAATTGTTGAACTATTCATTTATATTTACAGAACTCTTCCATTACTGAATTCTTGAATTCAGTTCCATTATCACTTCTTAAAATCTTGACTTTGTATTTTGTGCCAGTTTCAATGCGTCTTACATGGTCCAATAGTATCTCAGCAGTTTCATCTTTTCTGTGAAGAAAATACACCCAAGTAAATCTTGTATATTCATCAACAATGACTAGAGTGCACCTTTTCTTACTGATGGACATAATATTAACTGGACCAAACAATTCAAGATGAAGCATGTGATATGGTTCATCAATTGAGGATTCAGTTTTACTCTTGAATGATATCCCTCTCTGTTTTGCCTTCTGACAAGCATCACAGAGTCCATTAGGAGTATATAATGCCTTTGGTAATCCTCTCACCAAATCTTTCTTAACCAACTCATTGATGTTGTTGAAGTTAAGATGAGAAAGCTTCTTGTGCCAATTCCAACTTTCATCTACAGATGCTTTACTAATGAGACATGTAGAGGGACCATCAGTATTGGTATAGATGTTGGCTTTATCAATGTTACCATGCCTTAAACCGGTTAAGACAACCTTTCCTGATGCCTTGTTGACTACTTTAAAATGAGTGTCATTGAAGTTAACATGATAACCTCTGTCTATGATTTGACTAACAATTAACAGATTGTGTTTGAGTCCCTTCACCAGAGCTACTTTTTCAATGATAATATCGCCATATCCCAAGGTTTATCCAATGTTGCCATCTCCATAAGACACAGTTGGGCTAGCCTTCTCCTCAAATTCTGATAGCAGGGATTTGTTTCCAGTCATGTGCAGAGAGCATCCACTATCCATGACTAACACATTATTCTTTTTACCCTGCAATCAGAAACACAAAGAACTCAGTTAGAATTTTTAAGAACCCACACTTGTTGGGTTCTATTTGCATGCAATTTAACATTTTTAGCAGCAGAAGTCTTTTTGACAAAAATAGTTCTGTCAGGATTGAATCCATCAAGATTATCCTTGTCAGTATCAGAATTAACAAATGCATGCCTAGTGTTCACATTCTTTGTTTGACCAGAATTTGCACTTTTATCAAACTTTGGCAAAGGATCATAAAAGTTGTAATACAAACTATGGTATTCTTCACATGTATAGATAGATTTCCATTTACTGCCATAATGAAAACAGGGATTCTATGGTTTATAAAATATTGATCTATTCCTAATGTCAGACTTAGGAATCACAGTAGCTTTCTTTTTACTCCTCCTGCAATCAATAACAAGATGATTAGAGTTTCCACAGTTAAAGCATGATTTTTTAGGTGCATTTGGAATATACTTATAATCATTCTTTTTGTTTATTCCAACTTTTCCATTCCTGTTTCTTTTAACAGTAGATGCTTTCTTCCTATCTGTAACTTCACAGATTCTGTCTCTCAGTTTTTTCTTAGACAAAAGACCTATATTTTTAGAACTTGATACTTTAACAGTTTTAGACACTCTCTCTGTATTTTGTTTAGCAGAAGTTGATCCCTTTTCAGTGACTGATTTGGGATTCTTACTAAAGACAAAATTAACAGGTTCAACATCAGATTTGGTTTTATCTATAACATGCCTATAGGTTTTTGGATTTGTCTTCTCATTTATAACAACTTTCTGTTTCAGTTTCTAATCATTCTCTGGCTTATAACCTAGACATTCTTTCCAGTTTTTATCAATATTTATCTCATGAAATTTCCTACAAGAATCAGTCCAGGTCCTGAGTTTCTCATAGCATATTCAAGTTCTTTTTCCAGAGAAGTACATTTCAATTCTAATTCAATTTGCATGTGTTTTGCCTTATCACATTCAGTTTGTACTTCATGCATAAAGAGTAACTCAGCTTCTAAATGATCATTACTCTTTCTTACCTCTGCCATTTCAGATAGAATTCTAGCATTTTTAAGAGATTGACTTTTAAAGCTAACATGCAGAGATTTAAGAAATGATCTTAACTCAAAAACACTATCAGTATCAAAATTAAAGATAGTTTCAGGTACATTATTATCAGTAGCAGCAACTTCATCGACATTTGCCATCAAGGCATAATTCACATGTTCCTCTTCAGATTCTGAAGAAGAATCCATCCAGTCCTTGCTTGAGGAGATGAGAGCTTTGATTTTGGCCTTTTTACATTCAGTTGTAAAGTGACCCACTCCATCACAGTTGTAGCATTTGACCTTTGATTTGTCAAACTTGTTGCCTTTTCCTTCTTTCTTCTTGTATCTGTCCTTATCAGCATTGAAGGATTTCTTTTAGAAATTGCTTTGCCTCATAGCCTTCCTGAACTTCATCTTCTTGAAGCCTTTGACTATCATAGCAACCATTTCCATCATATCAGAATCAGTAGAGTCATCATCAGTATCAGTATCAGGATTAGCATTAGGATCTGATGATGAGTCATCAGGATTTGACTCTACAGCTCTACTTCTTCTTGAAACCTCCACAGCTTTTCCCTTTGATTTTGTTTCCACATTCAAGGCAACAGACTTTGCCTTGACATTTTTCTCATTCCTTCTTTGTTAAACTTCAAGATCATGGGTTCTGAGCATCCCATAGACTTCATCAAGAGACACAGTGTTAAGATCATACTGATGTCTAGTGATTGAGGATTGTGCATCCCACTCCTCCGGTAAGGCTCTTAGAAACTTGGTGTTTGAGTCTTCAGCCTCATATTCTTTGCCTACCAGAGATAAATTATTCAGTAAAGTGAGGAATCTATCATACATATCTATAAGACTCCCATCAGGTTTGGCATCAAACTGTTCATACTCTTGAATCAGTAGTGCCTTTCTATTCTTTTTGATAGACTCTGTGCCTTGGCATTTAGTCTTCAAAGTTTCCCAGATCTCTTTTGCAGTTTTGCATGCTATCACTCTGTTAGACATGATAGCATCAAAACTGTTGTGCAGAATGTTCTTACCTTTAGCATCCTTGAGAATTTCAGCCTTTTCTTCAGCAGTCCAGTCTGATTTTGTCTTCTGAACATAGTGTTCAGGAACATTCCCTGTTAATGGAACCAATTTCTTAGGAACATAGCGTCTATCATAGATCCTATCAAGATAGTCAGGATCACAGGCTTCCAAATACATCAACATTTTTACCTTCCATGTAGGATACTCAGACTTCTTGAGGATGGGAATCTCAATGCTTTCATACTTACTCGTCGACATCTTAAGATCGTTTCTGATTTAAATAATCAGTTTGCTCTGATACCAATTGTTGCCCAGTAAATAACAATTGTAAAAGGAGGGTTGAATACAATTGTATAAGATTTTTGACTAAAACAATAATAATAACACAAGTATAAAAAAATAACAGCTTTATTAATCTCTGATATAAAACTGTTATAAACTCTCTCAAGAAATTCTGATGTTCTTGAGAGCTGTTAGGTTACAATAATTATCGTGTAGGAGATTACAATAAGTAAAACCTAAACTGTGTTTATATACAATACACAGCTGCCCTATCAATTACAAGATATACCAAATCAATTACATACGACTCTTAGCACATATCTTAATTGATAGTTATGTTCCTATAAAAAAGGAATCGACATGTCAATCTACCCTAAACTCATGGAGTAATAGATATCTTCCAATCTTCAAATCCTGATCAGACTTGTGATACTGATGTAGCTTTCCAATCCTGACGATCACCAATACTGATGACGTCACATAATGCAATCATGATCAGCTCCTTAGGATAGATCCTGACATCACTTGAATCTGTATTTCTAACAAAGAACCAAACCATCAGCCCTGTGTACTGGACAATCCTCTTAGAATCATAGATGGGAAAGAAGAAATCTATTTCGATAGCTTTCATAAACTGAGGACCAGAATCTTGAAGAGTCTGTATTGGAAAGTTGTTGGATCACTTCACAAGCTATAAATGTTATGTGCTTGGGAACTAGAGGTGATCTTTGATCAAAGAAGAGATGAAGATCCAAAATTGGACAGAAAAAAGAGAGTAACTTTGAATGCATTTCCTGGTAGAAGATTCAAAGTTGATGAAGACATTCTAAAATTCAGAACCTATGTCAAAAATGAAGTTCTCTGGTTAGAATTTCAGGATGCATCAAAGACAATCTCCCCAAACATTCAAAGGTACATTGATGAAATTGAAGATGATGCTAGATCTCCTGAAGAAAAAGCCTTAGTAGGAAATCTCAAGAAGGCTTTGCAAGAAGCTCTCAAAAGAGAGGGAAGAACCTATACATTTGAAGACTGCTCAAAATTAAGTTAAGTACAATTTCTTATTTGCTCAGCCTAGAGGAGTAGTTGATTTGTAGCTAGAACATCGATTACTATATTCTGGATTCTTTAATATTTATCAGAAATGGTAGTTTAGCTATTCTCATCTATGTCAGTTAAGTTGTCAGCATGCTTCAGTTGTAAATTTGTTGTTATTGTCCATAAAAACTAATTGGGGGAGATTGTTGGGATTTATGGGAGATAGCTTAGAGACAGCTTAACTAGATTTCATCATGCTTAGTTTTTCACTAAGTAGAACATACTGTCACAACCAGAGTGTGTTCTTGTGATCAAATAAATTACTGTCATGAAATAATTGTATCTCATGGAAGAAGTTCATACATTTGTTAAATCCTCAAGTTATACATCAGGACGACAGCAAGAATAAATGTCACTGTCATAACATTGACAATAAGGTTACAAGAAGACAGCATATTGCAAGTCATGACAGCAGACTCTATCTGACAGCAACATTGGCGGTAGCATGAGACAGTAACATTCTCACAGCTTGACAGCAAGTCTGGAATTCCGACAGCAAGATTGGCGGGGATTCATACTGTCAACCAAAGAACATTCTCTTGACAGCAGACTTGGCATCTAAAGCTACTGTCTCACTGAATTATTTGAATTGGGGATTTATCTCAGTCAAACCCGTGATAGTTTAGATGTTCAAGAAACAGATTTGCTGCAACTTGTCAAAGATTGTAGCAGACCTGCAAGACTACGACAGAAGCTTGAGAGATCACAAGACAAGGCTCTACAATTCAAGAGTATGACAAATCTACATTTCTAGAATTGTGTTAGCTCGATTGAGAAAGTATCCATATTGGTTTATGTATAATGTTAACTCTATTTATATAGCAATTTTTGAAAGTTGCATGGGTGTGCAAATTGTAATGAGCTACCACTTGAAAGTGACAGCAGCTCCACGTAACAGAGATGTTAGAGCTGATTAGTCTATATAGAGATTCATATCTCATTCTTTCTGTAATCACTCAAGAAACCGAAGCTTAAGAAAACATCTTTTCTCAAGGTTGTAGCAACACTCTTTGCAAAATAAATAAAACATTTATTTTGTGAGAATATCTTGAGCTATCATGTGTGTTTATAATTCTTGTACTGATAGTTTACAATGTTTATTATTGTTGTTGAGATAAAGATTTGAAGTTATCAGTATTGCATTCAACCCCCCTTCTGCAATACTCCGGGACCAACAAGTAGTTTGACGAAGCTAATTCGCTTAGTTCGAAAGAGGATGCACGATTCCAGTATGAAGATGTTTTGATTCATAGTATCTGGATCTAGTGTAAGAATTATTTACAAGATTTTTTTGTAATAAATATTATTTCTGAATAGATATTATTGTTCACTAGTATCCTTCTTATCGAAGCTTTACTAGTGATGTAAAATTTATGTGATCAGATTGATTTGTAATAATTTGGTTTCTTATTTCTAGAACTGTAACCTAGAAAGATTCTTGGTATTTGGGGTCGGAGCTGTAGATTTCATTTATTTATTGTCTACAAGTGGTTTTAGTTTTATTTAACAGATGATTATTTTGAAATTTTCCCGTGACGCCCAGAATCCATGACCCCAAATTTTGGGGGCGTTACAATTTTCAAAGACCAAATATATGGTAACATATATGAAGCCAGCATTAAAGATTGCAAAGACAATGTCAGGACATGTCTTTATAGCAAAGCAACAAATGAAGAAAGCTGGAAATGGAACAGGGAATTGTCTCATCTAAATTTTAAAATTACAATAAGATGGTAAGACAAAGTCTTGTGAGAGGATTGCCCCAGGTTGATTTCACTCAAGAAGGACTATGTGATGCATATCAACTTGGAAATCAAAGAAGAACATCATTCAAGAGCAAAACCCTTAACACTATTTCTGAACCATTTCATTTATTGCATCTTGATTTATTTGGTCCAGTAAATATAATGTCTATTAACAAGAAAAGGTTTGCTCTTGTGATTGTTGATGATTTTACTAGGTACACATGAGTATTCTTTCTACACTCAAAGAATGAAGCTACAGAGCTCATTCATGAACATGTTAAGTTTTTGGAAACTCAATCAAACAGAACTGTGAAAATATTGAGGAGTGATAATGGAAGAGAATTCAAAAATTCAACAATGGAAGAATTATGTATTGATCCAGGCTGTCACGGTCCAATTTCCAAATACTCACATATATAACTTCAATAATAATATAATCAAACCACAATAGTAACCCCCCTTAAAGACAACAATTAATCGAGCCATAGTCTTCGAAAATGAAATGCCTTAATTAACAATTGATAAGTATTAGTTAATTACAATCCCATAATGACATACTTGAATTTATGCCACTAATAACAGCTTCTACTTAAAATTGTATTGGTAGCTCAAAAGTTACTTGGGTTACAAGGTTCAACACGAATAATATTTATAGATAAGTCTGACTACAAGAAGCTGAAACCCTATCCAACTTAACCTTGCTACCTATAGCCAAGAACCTCTCATAGAGGCCCTTCCCCTTACACTTTTTCGAAACGTCCTGTAAATACGGGCCATCTCTCCTAGTTGTTGTGTTTTAAAATTATAAAACAAAGCAAGAATAAGCTACTATAACCCTGGAAGAAAGGTGTCCTAAATCCAATCATGGATGATGAGTTAGAATGAACTTTCTTGTAATCTTAGTAGGTTTAATAATTATTAGTAAATGACGTGTTCGTCTTAATACGAGCTTTATCTATTTAAAGTGTTTTAAATAAGATGTTCCGTAGTTTAGAGTAAAGCTTCTAGAATTATAATGAGATTATAATAGTGAGATCTAGAAGATGATAACTCTAGACTTAAACAGATCAGTGAGATCTAGAAGATGATAACTCTAGACTTAAACAATTCCTGATCATAGGATAACTAATTGGAAGTTAGTGAATCCGCAAAAATTGGTACATGCTATGCTTGCTCCCTTCAGGAGGATGTCTGTTTTCATAGGCATTTGTGTGGTGACACTATAGCTAGTATGTAGGTGCTTATTAGGGAATAAGTTCACTGAACATGACTCGATAAGTTGAACAACTAATGGAGTTTACTCACGTGTCGATAGCTGTTCAATGAGTGATAGTTGTGCAAGTGTCCTTAGACTTGAGATCGTTAAAGTTATCTTGTATATAATGAACTGTGCTTTGGTTTAGTCCTTAGTCTCAAGGACATCCATTAGGTCTATTCTGGGCATAGGGATTTATGTATGGAGATAGTTAACGGTCAATAAAGAATCTACCCCTTCCAGTAAGGAAGTGAATATCCTATATTATTCTTAGTATGCGAGTTCTTGAATCTCTGGCCAGAGTGTATGAAATTAGAAAGGAGTTTCTAATTGCATTAATATGAACTTTGCATTATGAATAAGAAATCATATGATTAAATTTGATAGGCCTGACACGAGATCCATGCCTTGTATTTAATCAGGATATTGTAGGGTAGAAGGAATTGATTGTATAGTAACTAGTCACTGACAGGTTCTTGGTATTCTAAGCAGTGAATTCATATTATCCGGATAGTCGCGATATGTTGAGAAGCATCACTCACGATGTAGAATAAATATAATTAATCGGTTAATTATATTTAATGAATTATTAGAATTCATATAAATAATAAATAAAAAGTTTATTATTATTTATTTCTACTACCGGCTTAATATTGAACCTACAGGGTCACACCATAAAGAGATTAATTTATTGATGAAGGTATTTTGAGAGAGCAAGTTGTTTTAATAATGATTAAAATAGTTTTTATTATTATTTAAACATTTTGTGGGATTTATATAATAATATATATGATATATTAATTATACTAAAAACCTACATGAGCCTTATATAAAGAAAGAGATGAGAAGGTGTTTAGTATGCAAAAAGTGTTTTTTGTGAAAAACCTAGTTGCCACCCTCTCCTTCTTCTTCATCTCTCTCTCTCTCTCTCTCTCTCTCTCTCTCTCTCTCAAAAGAACAAGGGCACCATTTTTATAAAGCTTCATCTTTATAAAAGCTTCATCGAAGAAATAATCTTGGTGGATACCGGTAGAGAGCTTCACACTCTGAGAAGCTACTGCTAGCAACCATCCATTTTAAAGCTTCGATTTTCAAGGTGAGGTTTCGATTCCTCCGCTCTCTTGATTTTATATGATTTTCTATATGTGCGATACATGGTTTTTACGGATTAATTGTTATATCACGCTTCCGCTCGTCCGTAAATTCCTTCAATGTCTTATTTTAGGACATTGTCGTTTCGTGCCACAGCCGAGGGCTTTGTTTCTGAAATAGGAGGTATTGGTCTTTTACATTAGATGCGTGAATTAATTAGAGTTCAATGGTCGTTACGTGCCACAGCCGTGGGCTATTGAAATCTGATTTAATTTGAACGAGATGTTAGGTTTGACTTGACTTAGAATATTGAGTTTGTCGTGCCACAGCCGTGACTCAATGATTCAAGAGGCTAAAGAATTATTAGGGAATAACATGAGATGTAGTTGACAAGAGTTGTCTGCCTATGGAACATCACATGGCGTTTCGTGCCACAGCCGAGGTTGTGTGATGGAAAGTAGGATCCCTATTCTCACTAGCATTGTGAATGCTCAGTTGTACATGAAGAGGGTTGTATAACTTAGATAAAATAGTGGGAGCCACCAATGAATAAAGACCCGATTCATTTGGTGTAAAGATTATTAAATCGAATAATCTGCTTATGTTGTTATTTTATAGATATATGAGATGTCTGCAACACTGTCAATAGATAGCATGTTAGATGCTAATTAGTCAACGACTGGTTGATAAGGAAAGTGAAAATTAGTTTCACAAGTAGATTAGATTGTTTCGTCTTGAACTCACCAATCTAAGTCAAGATGTGATCTTGAGGTGTTATTGTTAGAATAACAAGGTGAGTTGATAGGACAATCTTAAGATAAAAGTTAACTAAGAAAGCAAAGGTGTTAGACTTCCACTGTATAAGAAACTGGAATTGGATTTGTAAGATAAGTCTTACAGAATTAAGGAAGTAAAAGGTTAGTGTAACCTCAACTTCAACATTAGTTTGTTAATAGTTGAAATGAATAAGTCTATAAGTCAATCATCTACTTGGGTATTAGATACCACTTAGGTTCAAAGATTACGAATCTTAACCAAAGGACAAGTAGAAAGCTAGACATCAATGAAGTCCTACATATTTGAAATAGAACAACTGTTGTTGTTTCAATTATGAGAACTTGTTGATTAGCTGTGCTTTTGAACTTATGGATTATATGTTTCATATTGAACAAACTACATATGTTGAGATAGATCAGTGTTGATACCTTGTTACATTCAATGACGATCATTGTAGATAAGGATATGTGTATTTATTGAAATACAAAATCCAAGTTTTGGTGATAGGTTCAATGAATGTTGAGGTATGATAACGAACTATTTAAAGGTATTGACAAGCATTCAATGAGATTGAGGTTGTTAATGTTTAAATGGTTAGTTCCTGAATTATCTCATATGTGATGATGTTAGTTCACTGTAGACTCTTGTTAGACAAGGTAAAGTCCACAATGAATGACACCATGAATTCCGGTATCTGTTAGGAAAATGACTTAGAAGAATAGTCAAACTACTCGATAAAGTATCCTCAACACACGTTAACCAAAGTCTGCATAAGATGCAGAGTAAGGAAACGTAAGTCTCAATTGTCTTGAGATTTGGGGTTTACTAACTTATGTCAAGAGTTGAATAAGTTAGAGACTGTATCTGATTTGTGGTTGGTCTTAAACAAAGTTTAGGGCAGTTTTCTGCAATCTTACTGAGCAAGGATTATTTGTTCTACGAACACACTGGGAGTGTTTGTTTTTCAGGATACTCCACCTTTTTGGAAAATTGATTTATCCTTCAAGGGCACAGTGGGAGGTATAGTGAACTTAGTGAAGTTCAAGAACTACAAATCACCACGGATTAAGTCTGGAACCTATTTGAGTAGTAGAACTTTCTGTACAACAACATTATTGCAATCTAGGAGGGTATCATGGTTTCATCATTTAGTTAGAATGATGATGCGATATCCGTTATAAGTAATAATGTTTTGAGTTTTAAAAGACTCTGAGAAGTGACAGAGTGTCACGAAATCTTTAATGGTTTTGTAAGAGAGTTTTGAATAGATGACAAGGTAGGGACCTATAATGCCAGGCTAGTTGTAAAGGTTTAAATGAAGGTAATGTGATCACCTTGAAGAAACCTTTTACGAATAGCTATGATCAAAACCGTGAAGATTTCGCTTGCAAGCTTCTCGGGAATGGAACATTAGTTTTGATGAAATGGTCAAAGAGTTTGATTTCATTAAAAAGTGAATGATCCATTTAAGGGTACAGAAGGTTAGTGGGAGTGATGTGAAATAGTAATATATATATATATGGATATATTACTAATTGTAAACCTTTGATAATTTTTAGTTTTCTTTAGAATTAAACTATTAAATAATTTCTCTTTGGACTTGGAAAAGGCCTCGAATGAACTACGGTCGAAGATCTATAAAGATAGATCAGTAGTATGATGAGAGGCTTTACCAAAGAAAGTACATTGATTGGATGCTAAAGTGTTTAGCATGCTAAACTCCTAGTGATGTTTCATAATGATGAACATGTGAGTTTATCTCTCTAAAAGAGAGGACACATGAATGGAATTATTTGAATTCATTCTGTGTTACGTGAAATGTACAAGTTATGATGTTGCTTGTTGTGACAAGCAAATATCTGTCTACTCCTAGGAGAAAAGGGAATTCGATGACAATGAAATATATCGTAGTGTACTTGAGAAGACACAAAGATAATTTTATTGTCTCTGATGGATCTAAATTAAAACTAGTGGTCCCTGTAGACTCAAGTTTTAGTCATGATCAGTTTGATAGTAGATCCATGCCAGGGCACTTAATTGTCCTGAGTGGAAGGACAGTGAGTTGGAATAGTTTCAAGCTGTAGACACTATTTGATATTAGATCAGGTAGCAAAATGTGTTTTGTTGCAAGTGTGTTAAAACAGTGGATTGGGAATCTAAACACATATTGCGGCTCTTTCATTTGATTAGGAAGATCTTTGAAAGAAAAAGTTGTCAACTTTGAGAGAGTTGACACACACAAAAACAACATAGCAGACCCATTATTAAAGCCGTTTCTAAGACTCACTTTGATCTTCACATAGTGAAGATAGGTATTGGATACCAAAGTGATTGGTTTTAGTACAAGTGGGAGATTGAAAGAAATGTGTCCTAAATCCAATCATGGATGATGAGTTAGAATGAACTTTCTTGTAATCTTAGTAGGTTTAATAATTATTAGTAAATGACGTGTTCGTCTTAATACGAGCTTTATCTATTTAAAGTGTTTTAAATAAGATGTTCCGTAGTTTAGAGTAAAGCTTCTAGAATTATAATGAGATTATAATAGTGAGATCTAGAAGATGATAACTCTACACTTAAACAATTCCTGATCATAGGATAACTAATTGGAAGTTAGTGAATCCGCAAAAATTGGTACATGCTATGCTTGCTCCCTTCAGGAGGATGTCTGTTCTCATAGGCATTTGTGTGGTGACACTATAGCTAGTATGTAGGTGCTTATTAGGGAATAAGTTCACTGAACATGACTCGATAAGTTGAACAACTAATGGAGTTTACTCACGTGTCGATAGTTGTTCAATGAGTGATAGTTGTGCAAGTGTCCTTAGACTTGAGATCGTTAAAGTTATCTTGTATATAATGAACTGTGCTTTGGTTTAGTCCTTAGTCTCAAGGACATCCATTAGGTCTATTCTGGGCATAGGGATTTATGTATGGAGATAGTTAACGGTCAATAAAGAATCTACCCCTTCCAGTAAGGAAGTGAATATCCTATGTTATTCTTAGTATGCGAGTTCTTGAATCTCTGGCCAGAGTGTATGAAATTAGAAAGGAGTTTCTAATTGCATTAATATGAACTTTGCATTATGAATAAGAAATCATATGATTAAATTTGATAGGCCTGACACGAGATCCATGCCTTGTATTTAATCAGGATATTGTAGGGTAGAAGGAATTGATTGTATAGTAACTAGTCACTGACAGGTTCTTGGTATTCTAAGCAGTGAATTCATATTATCCGGATAGTCGCGATATGTTGAGAAGCATCACTCACGATGTAGAATAAATATAATTAATCAGTTAATTATATCACTACAAGAAAAATTTAAATAGACATCACACATTAGACATCTGTTACTAATGCCACTGATGTTAAAAGATGTAATAACATCACCCCGCGTAAAACTGATGTCTTTGTTCTTTTAGGACATCACTTATTTTAAAACTGATGTCTAAAGTTCGACTTAAAAATTTCAACGCGCGCCCCATTTCATTTTTTCCCCCCTTAGTCAAAATTTCCCCCTTTTACACCAAATATTCCCCCCCTTAATCAAAATTCCCCCAACTATTTTCCCCCCTTTCAACAAAGCTAATTAAAGTAAAACAAAAAACTAAAAAAACTAACACTCTCATAACTCTCACCTCTCTTCTCTCTCTCAACTGAAACTCTCTCTCTCGAGATAAACTCTCTCTCTCGACTGAAACTCTATCTCTCGATTGAAGTTTCTCTCTCATTTCTCACTACCATAACTCACCTCCACCCTCCTCTGCTCTACTCACCTCCGTCCGGCCTCACCTCTGCTCTACTCACCTCCGTCCAGCCTTACATCTGCTCGTGCGTCTAATTAAAATTGGTATGCTTTAATTTGGGTCTTCTCTGCACGAATAAGGTCTCCTCTGCTATGTCTAGGGTTTTCCCTACTGAAATTGCATGGATATGTAAGCTTTAATTTGGGGGTTTTTTAAAATCAAAACCCTAATTTCTTAAATTGGGGATTTTTAAGGGTGTTTTCATTTACTTGGATGTATTTGTTATACCCTAATTATTTTAAATTTATTTTACAGGACCTCTGTCACTTGGTTTTGATCTTGGCTGTTATTTAAGGTAATTTATCATTTTTGAATTTCTAATTTGAATTTCTGAAATGTGTTATATTGTATGATTTTTTCGGTCTCATAAATGCGATGTTTAATGGCAGCAGAGCTCGGACTTACACTGATGAGGCTTCCTGTCTTCTTTAAACAGAGAGATTCATTGTTTTTCCCAGCATGGGCATTTGCAATACCTATATGGGTCCTCAGAATACCCATATCAGTTATGGAGTCATTGATATGGACAATTCTAACATATTACATAATCTGGTTTGCTCCAGATGCTACTCGGTATGTGTGCTTGCACTTTTGTTTTTTAAACTGATTATAATATCTTTGTTGGAGGTAAACATTTGCAAAATTCGATTATCTTGATGATGATACCTAGGACGAAACCTGGTGCAGAGACGTTTTTAAAACTCTAATAAGAAGTTGGGCATTTTAAGCTGAACTGTATAGTTAATATATTTACTACTGTTATTCTTTGAATTTTATCAGCAATGCAAGTGTATCACTTTATTATTATTTCATTCTGAATTATTTGGAAAGTGTTGAAGGATAACATAGTGTTCTGGGCAAGTACTTAACTTATATATATATTGGCAGGTATGTGGTACATGATCTTTGGCCAGGATTTTCCATGATCTTTGGCCATGAGGAGAGGGGAAAAGGAGCCTTACCAGTAGGCTATTAGCAAACCCTTTGCTATTAACTAACCATATTCTTTCAATTGTACTAATGCTGTGATTAAAATAAAAAAATTTAATGCAAAGACTTTTCAAGAAGAACAATGGTGGATGAGGGTTGTCTATTTAAGAATAAACAATACTCTAAACTTTTAATACATGAATCATGATTTTGTGGCATTTCTGGAATCAATGTTTTAATTCTCCAGGATGATTAAGTTTCGTATTTATTTCTTTCTTGCTTAGATTGTTTGCTGTGACGGATGATATATTCTGCTTGTTTCAAGGCCATATTGAAAATGTTGCACACCTTAAGCAACAGGAAACAAATCAAAATAGCCATAAAAAATTTTATTATCAACACTCATAACCCAAAATAATATAACAAATAATTATAACCCAAAATATAATAATTATAACCCAAATTTTATAGTGATGGCATTGTAAGCTTTATTTGTGTTTGTTGCCCTACTCATGTTCCTCAATCTCATCCTGCCTATTTTCACTCAGTACCAGCAGTATCATCTCTTCAACAGTGGCAGAACCAACAGGTAAGCAATACCCTATCTAGAGTTATCTTGTTTTAGTTGGTTGTACTGATTAGAAGCTTAATCAGTTGAACTATGTTGTTACAGGACAAGTGGAACTTCATCGAAAGCAAGAAGATAGTAAGTGTTTCTAATGCCTTTAACTAAGATTTCACAAAGCTAATTCTTCTACCTGATAGTTTAGTTATCACTATCTATGTTTGGCTAGATCTAGGGTAATCTGCTATTCCTTCCTTCAATTATTTCTTATTCCAATATTCAAGTAATTGGGAAGCGATCATTCTATTTCAAAATAGTGATTGCAATTATAAACATTCTTCAGTCATATTTAGATATTAAAGTATTAGTTGTCAAAATAGTGGCTATATTCATTTATCATCAATTATCAAACGGAGAGATATCTAGAATTTTAGCAATTGAGATTAAATAATTTCAAAAACTTTAATCTGCACAGTTAATACATTCTAGTATATATATTAGCAGAATAAATGATGGTCATAGATTCTTATAGTAAAAACCATGTTTTTGTTCAAAAAATGAAGAGTCAAGGAATCACAGAGCATCGTCTCTGATTTCTACGAGATGTGAGTGGTGCTTTCAGGCCTGGTGTTTTAACTCAGCATGGTTACGTCTTAGTCCACTCTTCTTGCTCGAGCTGGACGACAGGTTTTTTTTTTTAGTCTTCTGAATCTTTCTACCCTATTATCTCATTTTCATAAATATATGAATCCTTGTTTGTGATTCAGGTGCAAGAAATACAATTGACTACTCTACTTGATCAAGAGGGTATTGAGAAAGCATTGCAGAGAGTACTAGAACGTGTCCCATAAGTTATATCGTTACCAAAATATCAAATCCAAGTATATAACTATCCAAATTTGTGCAGTTGCTCTGCAGTATATATAGACTGACCAAGTTTTACTTGTATATTTTGATTTGTTTATAGATTACAATGTTATAATGAACTCTTCCAACAGAACTATAATCTGTGGCATACGGAACACTAGTTTTTTTTTTTTATCTGTGTACAGATTATGTGTAATTTGGATGTTGATGACATTGATTTTTATTTTGTCAATAGCCACATAATGACAATTGTCACATCAATTATTAGCAAATAAAGTGATTTTACCAAATAATGATGTCTAAAACAAAGATATACATCACATTTTTTCTGCAATGTCCGATGTCTAAAAAACAAATAGAAATCATTTTTTATTTATAAAATCTGATGTCTAATAGACACATATAAATGAGTTTTTTCAGAAAAAATTGATGTTTATACCTACATTAGACATAAAATTATGATGTCTAATATCCAAATAGACATCTTTTCCAAAAAAAGAAAGTGATGTGTATGTGAAAAATAACTTAGTTTATTATATGTTTTCTAGAATATAAGGCATGCAAGTTGTTTATAAAATTAATTATATGTAACCTATTTTGTAGAACAACTGATGTGTATTGAAGTAAATACTGATGTCTATGTTAGCACAGACATCAGTTTCTGGCCGATGTCTAGAATAGACATCTCCGACCTAGACATCACATGCAAAATAACATAGACATCGGCCATAAACTGATGTCTATTGACCCTTTTCTTGTCGTGTATTTAATGAATTATTAGAATTCATATAAATAATAAATAAAAAGTTTATTATTATTTATTTCTACTACCGGCTTAATATTGAACCTACAGGGTCACACCATAAAGAGATTAATTTATTGATGAAGGTATTTTGAGAGAGCAAGTTGTTTTAATAATGATTAAAATAGTTTTTATTATTATTTAAACATTTTGTGGGATTTATATAATAATATATATGATATATTAATTATACTAAAAACCTACATGAGCCTTATATAAAGAAAGAGATGAGAAGGTGTTTAGTACGCAAAAAGTGTTTTTTGTGAAAAACCTAGTTGCCACCCTCTCCTTCTTCTTCATCTCTCTCTCTCTCTCTCTCTCTCTCAAAAGAACAAGGGCACCATTTTTATAAAGCTTCATCTTTATAAAAGCTTCATCGAAGAAATAATCTTGGTGGATACCGGTAGAGAGATTCACACTCTGAGAAGTTACTGCTACCAACCATCCATTTTAAAGCTTCGATTTTCAAGGTAAGGTTTCGATTCCTCCGCTCTCTTGATTTTATATGATTTTCTATATGTGCGATACATGGTTTTTACGGATTAATTGTTATATCACGCTTCCGCTCGTCCGTAAATTCCTTCAAACCCAACAATATCTCAAGACACAATAGCAGCTTATTATGCAATTTATCTCAATGTAAAAGACAGTATAAGAATCTGAAATTTATAGTATATTATATATATATATATATATATATATATATATATATATATATATATATATATATATATATGTGTGTGTGTGTGTGTGTATATTATACATATAATATCAAAAACATGTTTATCACATGCTTTGAATATGTCTTTGTTATTTGATAAATAAAATAAATCAAATTAAAATTAAAATAATATAAATTAATAAATATTAATACATGTTTTTAATTTTAATTAATTTATATATGAGAAAATTATATTGAATTAATTTTTAATAACTGAGGACTACTGTTAACTATTTTCATAATGAAAAGTCATTTATTTTTTTTAAAAATGTCATTACACAGGTTGAATTGTCATAGCGCAGATTAACTATTAATATGAAGTAATATATGTTTGGTTCAACAAAAACCTGTTGGATTAGACTTCATATATTACTATGAAAAAGTGGAACATAAAAATTATTATAACGGTAATTGTGTGACCGGCGTATAGTACTTTTTCTCGGCTCTTTTTATGTATTATTTTATTTTTTAATATTAATTTAAAGTTTAATTCTCATTAACTTTTAGAGATATATTATAGCAACTAAGATATATTAGAGAGGAGAAAGAGATGAGATTGTATTATTTTCAAGTGAGTCTACAATGACATGTAAGATGTCTATTTATAGGCCTACTACATGAATGTTACAAGGACTTGGAAAGTCAAGAGTCCAAGGATTTGTAAAGCTAAAAGTCTAAAGTTACAAGAAGTTGAAAGACTAAAAGTTTTGTGCTAGAAACTTCTAGGACATCCATTCATAACACTCCCCCTTGGATGTCCATTTTTCAATAATCGTGCCTTGTTAAAACCTTTCTAGGAAAAAACCCATTGGGAAAAAAATCCTAGTAAAGGAAAAAGAGTACATCGATTTTGAAAATTTTATTTGAGGTCTCTGAGCCGACGCATCCCGATCTTGTGTACCAATTTTTTATAAGTTGTTGGCGGCAATTAATTTGTGAGTAAATCTGCAAGATTGTCACTTGAACGAATCTGTTGAACTTCAATCTCTCCATTTTCTTGAAGATCATGTGTGAAGAAAAATTTTGGAGATATGTGCTTAGTTTTGTCACCCTTGATATAGCCTTCCTTCAATTGTTGGATACATGTCGTGTTGTCTTCAAACATTAATGTGGAGATTGTTCTATCATGATATGTGCCACATGACTCCCGAATATGTTGAATTATTGACCTCAACCAGACACATTCTCGACTAGCTTCATGAATTGCAAGAATCTCTGCGTGATTAGAAGTAGCGGCCAAAGACTGTTTTACAGAACGCCATGAGATGACTGTATCGCCATAAGTAAATAAATAACCTGTTTGTGATCGAGCTTTATCTGGATTAGATAAATATCCTGCATCTGCATAACCCGTTAGTACTGTTTCAGATTTATTAGAATAAAATAATCCCATATCAGTTGTGCCCCGGAGATATCGAAAAATATGTTTAACTCCATACCAATGTCTCCGTGTTGGAGCACAAATATGCCTTGCTAACAGATTTACATAAAATGCCATGTCGGGCCGTGTGTTATTAGCCAGATACATTAATGCACCGATAACACTAAGATATGGCACTTCAGGACTAAGTACTTCTTCGTTTTCATCTTTTGGTCGAAACATATCCTTTTTCTTATCAAGTGATCGTACAACCATTGGAGAGCTAAATCGATGTGATTTGTCCATGTAAAAACGCTTTAAGATTTTTTCAGTATATGTTGACTGGTGCACAAATATTCCACCAGATAGATGCTCAATTTGCAATCCAAGGCAGAGTTTTGTATTCCCAAGGTCCTTCATTTCAAATTCTACCTTTAAATAATCGAATGCCTTTTAGAGCTCTTCAGGAGTTCCAATAATATTTATATCATCAACATATACACCAACTATAACAAATGAAGATTCTGTTTTCTTTATGAAAACACATGGACAAATAGGATCATTCTTGTACTGTTCCCTTAATAAATAATCACTTAATCTTTTATACCACATTCGACCAGACTGTTTTAATCCGTATATGGATCTTTGTAACTTAATCCAATAAAGGTGTAACGCCCCCAAATCCCTTACAGGAATCTAGGTCATTACACCTCTAGCGGAATATTCAATTACCTGTTCATCATTTAATCTACAACAATATCCATAACAACTTCATATTTCACTCCACGGGTTATAGTCTTAGAACGAGCACACCATAAATCGAAAGTTATTACAACACAAGTTCACCTCCCAGAGTCTCTGAAATATTATTACAACTTCAAAATACTAGATAAAGCATTAAACAACTGCTTCCCAGCTTGTACCCTTCTTCGCTACTAAGGCTAATGCGCTGAATTAGTAGTCCTTCCCCTTCCCTTTGCCACGGTTTGCCATGCTAGTGCCGTCTCTAGATGCTTCTGATTAATAATATTTAAATAGCAAGAATGAGCCAAAGACTGCCCAGCAAGTATATAAATAAATAACATATAAAACGACAACTCACTCAAAATATGCTTTTTGCCAATCTATAATATATATATATATAAATATACTTTTGAAAAGATGTCAACTCAGAACTTTTTACAAATCTCGGAATACTAATCAAATGAAGGAATAAAAATATCTCAACGACTTCTCAAGTACCATTCAAATATAATTTAATAACTTCTCGGATCAACACCCTCTACTATTAACAGAACCACAAAGGCATCCGCTAACAGTCTAAGGTATCTAAGATTGGACTTCTTCGCGAACGCCTTCTCAAGTAATGGATGATCAGTCCATTGCCACATCTCATATTCTATCGATAGAAAGGATGGTCGACGTCTCGAACCACCCAAATAAAACTTCTCAGAAGGATGAGCCGTCTTTCTCGGCCCTTCACCCTTTATATGCAACAGTTTGGGCCGGTGCGTTACTCCGGTCACTTTTGCTTTTAGAAGCAATAATCCACAACTTACTTTATATATATATATATATAGATATATATATAATCCCACTTTTAAATATAAATATTCTGTAGTATGAAAATATTATTAAATATATCTTTATCATCTCTTCTACGAATACAAATGAAGTATTTCGATAAACGTCTCAACAAATATAAACCAACTTATAAAATCAATTGCAAACATCTCGTGTAATAAGCAGCTCAAAAATAATATATATGCATGTAAACTGCATGGATAAAATCTGGTATAAACCCCTAGAAAGAATATTTGCTTTTGAATATCGGAAACTTAATCAGCATACTATATATAGATAACAATATAAATACTCCGAACGATGGAGTACGGGTTAATAAACTTGCCTGAGCCCTGCGGTACGACACTCCAACTTGCTCCACGTCTCCGGTTCTCTATAATCGAATAAAAAACCCACATTTAGTATACGACGTACAAGGTAAATCTTAAGTTTCTACATTTTACTAATATTCGGGTTAATTAATAAAACCATTATACCATTTTTGTAAAATCATTTATTCAAATAATACTTCTAATTTAAATTGACTCTTATAAATTATCCACAATTCTCGAAAATTTCCTAATTTAATTACTATTAAATTCTCTTAAATCTCACAGTAATATTATCCAATTAACCATTTTTATTCACATTAAATCCATAATTATTACTGTATAACTCAATTAATAAATTTTTATCATTCTTAGTAAATTATTTATATCAACTGTTTTAAATAACAATCCAGATAATTAAACCCTGATTATAACGTTCGATTATACAGTATCATTGTATTGTTAAATCCTGATTTTAGCCTCTAAAGTAAACTGACTCGATCCGGTTAATTAAAATAATTCGAAAACACAATTATAAATCTTATAAAATAATACCGTATTTTAATCCTGTTTATTCACAATTATTCCTCTTATATCGACAAATTAATAAATCTATAATTTTCGTCCAAAAATCACAAAATGATTATTTTTAACTAATTAATAATTAATTACACCATTTTTATCAAACTCCTTTTTATCTTAAGAAAATATTCTTATTTCTCACAATTTAGATAAAAAACTAATTTTTAACATTTTTCACCCTTTTTCATTTTAATTAATCATTTCTCTCAATTTAATAATATTTAACCTCTTTTGTTATTATTTCTCTATTTATTTTATATATAAATAAATGTGTATATATATATTTATTTATTGTTACGTTTTTATTCCGTTTATTCCTCGAAACAGACAGACAGAAATTTCCCGAAATCTCTCTGCACTTATCTCTCCCCATCTCTCTCATCTCTCTCTCTCTCTCAATCTCTCTCCCTCTTCAACAATCTCTCCCTCTTTTTCCGTTACTTCGATTACCAGATTCTGACAACAACACCTCGGCCTCCCTGCTTCGACTACCACCAAAGCCTCACTCGGAATTCATACCACAACCTCTCGAACGAGCCTCGCTGCATCATTCACAACACCACAGTCTCCTTTACTTCATCCACTCGGCACACCAACACCACTTCCCCTCCCTCGAATTCGATCCAACAACACCACCAAAGTCTCTCACCCCTGTCTCTCTTCTCTCGCCATCCTCCTTATCACTCCGAATCAACCACCATAACATCACAATCAACACATACCCACCAATCCAAACTCAACAAACAATTACAATGACCATCTCCCTCATCTCTCATACTCCCTCTCTCGAAGTCTCCTCCTCCGTCTTCCCTTCAACCTCCGACCGGACACAACCCAGTAAACTCTCCTTGACTCGACTCCAACCACACTCCTCTCCATCCTCACACCCACATCGCCAAAATATAAACCGAAACATACAGTCGCTCCTCTCCTCCCTTTCTCTCTCGATATACCACACGGCAACACACACGCCCATATCAATACAATACACAGCAACAACAATTCTCATCCCCCTCTCATTTATTCGACAAAACATAACAATACCCACCAATCCTGATTACGACCACAGCCATAGACGACACAGTAATCCCCACGATACAAATCGGAATTGACAATTCAAATCAAATTCTCCGAACTAAGAGGTATTGAATGGACCGAAAAGAAGTAAACGGGAAAAGAAAAAGAAAGAAAGGAAGAAAACGAAAAGGGGAAAAACAAGAAGAGAAAGAAATAGACTACCTGTGGTTACCACTTACGACTCTGTTTTGTCTAGAGGATTATATGGTCGAGGTTTTGTTTTTTAGAGAGTAATGAATTGAGTTTTTGTGTTTCTGGCAGAGTAGAGAAATAAAAGCGAGGATTTGGTTTTGTTTTTGTGACAAAGAAAGTGGAGTAATTTGTTTGTCCATAAGAATGGCCGGATTTTATTTTCTATTTGGCTGACAAAACAAACAAGCATGGGCTGGGCTTCTTGTGTTAAACAAAAGATAAGTTGTGTTTTGTAAAAGAATGTCTCGTGTCTGTAAAAAGAATATCGTGTTTAGGAAAAGAATTACTCGAATACTGTAATCGAGAAATGCTGCCTCCTCCTCGTGTTTAACAACCGATCAGATAAAACGTAACGTTAATATCGTCGTTTTTCCTGCTGGATAATTATAACGAGACCCAAATCCGCTTTCTAAAATAAATTCTGCGATAAAAAAATCAATATCCGTCCAAAATTAAAATCCTATTTTCCTAAATTTTCTAATTTTAATAAATACCTAATAATTATAAATAAATAAATTTAATATAATACTTGTTCTCATACGAATATATAAAATTTTAAAATTTACACAAACGTGCTAATTAAAATATATTATTACCTCGCTCTTAATTAAATTTAAATATCGAGTAGGAAAAATTTTATTCAAAATTTGCGGATGTTACAAAAGGTCACGTGAATGTGATATAGATGCTTCAGGCATTCGAAATCCTTCAGGGATCCTCATATATATATATATATATATATATATATATATATATATATATATATATATATATATATATATATATATATATATATATATATATATATCTTTTTCGAGGGAACCATACAAGTATGCTGTCACAACATCCATTAAGAGCATATCTAATTTTTCAATAACGGCCAGTATAACGCCTTAGAAATTTTTGTAATATTTATAATTATTTATTTAATATTAAATGTGAATTATGTGACATGATTATTTTTGAGGAAGTGAAATATGTGTGATTTCGTTTTGGGGGTTTATTTGATGATTTATATGTGTCAGATAAGTCTACGTATTCTTATTTTTATTTTTGAGGATTAAACCCTATTTAAATCATGAATTATTTATCTTCTGAGAATTTTATAAAATCAATGGGATTAGTAAAAAATCCTGAAATCTTTTGCATTATTTATCTAATTAGTCAATTTGAGTTTTAAAAATACTAGATGGATTTATTTTGATTTTTAAGGATTTTAAAATGATTTTATGAATTGTTTTGTATTTCATTGAAGTAATTTTGTAAAATTCATAATTAATTCGTTTTTGGTCCTAAAAATATTTCAAAAATATGGGGAGATAGATAATTTTATTTACTATGTTTTAAAATTTATTTTGAGATTTTTATTAATTATCATCTATTTTATTTTCATTTTATAAAGTGATTTTTAGTTAGTTAAATTAGGATTTAAATAGTAAATTACAATTTTACTTTCCCCCTTTTCATCTCTAAATCCCTAATTTAGTTTATTTCAGTTCTATTACACGCTGTCTCTCGAGCTCTCTGGAATCTCCTCACTCTCTCGTTCAGTTCTCTCGACTGTACTCCCTCCCTTCCTCGTTTTTCTCTCAATCCTTCAAAATCTCTCTCGTTATGGTCGCCTAATTCCATCAGGGTCTGAGTTTCTTGCCCGGTTATGCTGGTAAACTCCTCTTCTTTTTCCCCCGACCCTGTGTGTAATCTGTGGGAGGCGTGTGTGTGTTTAAGGTTCGCGTGTGTGTGTGTATAATCTGTGTGTGTAGACGTAATATGTGGGTGTGGGTGTTTAGTTGAGTTGAGTTCGTGTGGGTCTTGTTGATTCGGTGGAAATACCGTGTGAATTATCTCCCTTTCCTGTCTCCTGTGTAAGTTCGATTTTGGACTTGGTACCTGTGCTGTGTATGTATGTATTCGAGTGTTTAGTTGCAACGATTTGTGGTGTACTAATTTCTTGATGATTGTATTGGGTTCGACTTGGTTTTACAGCGGTGATGTGGTTTGGTTTGTTATGTGCCGCTTGTGTATGTATGATATTTCCTGTACAATGAACCGAATATGGGGGTTTCCCCCAATTCTTAGTAATTCTAATTAATTGATTGTATTGATGATGATTACCTACTGAGATATAATGATTAGTTGCTGCAAATTGGTAATTTTGTGATTAATTTATTAATGTAAATGGTTAATTATTCGTATAATAAATTGTGTAGAGTCTCATATTACTTGTTTCGTATTTGTAAGTTCCGAATTGTATATTTGATTATTATGATTTATTAGTATTGTTATGGATTATTCGGATTGTATTAATGTTAATTCTAATTTTTTTAGTACTTGACTTGGTTGTAAATAGCATTTGAATTGTGGAGAGTTTGGTTGGTTGTGTCGGTTATGTTCCGACTGGCAGTCACCCGTATAAAGGGGATGCCGTCAAAATTTTCTAAAAATCATAATTGTATTTCTCGAGTATATGTAAATGTGTATGTACTTCTAAATTGAAGTGGTATTTGAACTATATTTTATTTATGTGATTACCTGTTAAATGCTTATCAGATCTAATTATAAATTTATTCAATTTTATGTAAGTGGTCAGGGGTTGATAATATATGAATAAAGTGAATAAATTTGGGGATTATCGCAAGGTTAGATGTTCGAAGATGAATGTCGAATATTGAATAGAATTCTGAAATAGTGTTTTTATATGTATAGATTCGAAGAACGTAGATCTCAAGAATAAAGGGAAGGCAAAGGCTGAGGGTTTTTGAGCTAGGTGACTACCGTGAAAGCACTTGGTTAAGGCAAGTAACTTGAACCTTGGATCGAAGTTCAGGTTCTTTCAATTATACATGAATTGTTGTTTAAATTCTCATAACTTCTTGTCGTTTCCTTCAAGTTAATTGTTGAATCCCTTGCACTACACTGTTTAAACCATATTAATTATTCATCGTTTAAATTTTCATAACTTAATGTTGTTTCTCTCAAGAATTTGTTGAATCCCTTGCAGTACACTGTTTAAACCCTATTAACTATTGCATAATCCTCTATACTTTCTTGTTACCCTTATAGATTGTTGTTTTTCAACTACTGCACTCCCTCCTTATATTAATCCTTGTTGAATTATAAACCCCGTTGTATGTTATACCTTTTGTATTAGCTCAAACCTTAATTCATACTTAATTCTTTAATCCGCACTAACCTAAATACACCTTATAAACCTGAAACTAAACTCCAAATCCTTAATTCTTATTATGTCCTTAATTAATTAATCTCCCTTATTGCTTAAATTCCTATTTTTTTTCCTCGAGCTATATCATGTTTGACACCATCTTGAATTACCCCTCTAGAATGACAAGAGATTGATAAATCATTAGCTTTAAATATTTGTGAATCATCCTTGAACCCTGTCTTGCAGATCTTAAATAATTAATCTGGATTGCTCACGCGACATTTAGTTCTTTAGTCTTTAAACTGAACAGAATATCTTCCTACCCTGAATTATTATATAAGAGTTCTGTTTATCGTAAAATATTTAGCGTAAGAGGCTAAATTATTAAAATATTTAGCGTAATAGGCTAGGGGTGGTTCCCCTAGTCCAGCACTTTTTATTTAGCGTAAGAGGTTAGGGGTGGTTCCCCTAGTCCAGCTTTAAAGGCCAATGTGTTGCCTAATTGGGAACCCAATTTCAAAGGAACGAGGACATTACGTGGCTGATCACCCGTATTGTCCAGTTTTAATAAAAGGCTTAATCCAATTGAAACATTTTAAAAGTGGAAATATTATATAAAAGGAGAATTGATTGTTTTCTCTCTTTCTCCCTACCTTTGGAAATGGATTATAAATTGTCAAATTTTGAAAGAGCTCAAAGAATGATTTCTTATATTGTTGTATCCACATTTCTGTTGTTTCCTTTGCATCTATATTGTTACTTGCTGAGCATTTGGCTCACTTCTTGCTATTGTTTCTACCCTTTTTCAGTTAAAGAAGAAAAAGATATGAAGTAGGAGCTATATCTGAGAAGAACTTGTTGTGGACCGTAGACAGCCTAGATTTGCTCTACTAGAAGGTCGGACATCTGAAGACCAGTTAAGGCTTGTATAATAGTATCAGCTAGTTGTATTTAATTGTGGAATGTATGTAGCTTTTAAATTAAGGTTTTAGTGATATGTCGTAATAGTTAGTTAGTAGCTGCTTGTTTCATACCACTACCTGTTAGAGATCCGGGTTAGTAGTGGGGTGTTGTATTATGACTTAATGTCTGGTTATCAGCTTGTATGTATTTAATTTTGGTTGTGGTGCCCCGATCTTGTTTTATGATCGGGAGGGCATAGTAGTATGGTTCACCTGATCGGTTAGGACAGGTTGAACAAGTGTTTATTTTTATTAAGTAGTTGGAATTGCAGTTGTTTTTTTTTATGAAATTTGGTTGGGTCAAAATACAGGTGGATAGTCCGTATTACGAATACTTCATGCCGAAATTTTCAAAAATTTCCCTGTATAAAAAAAAAGAAGATAAAAATCCATTTTATCTAATTAAATCCAATAATTTATTATAAAAGTATATTTTTAGTATTGGGAAGTCGGGGCGTTACAGCCAGGCTAATAAGGTAACGAAAAGTTGTAGCATCCGTTACAGGGGAATATGTTTCCTCATAATCAATGCCTAGCCTTTGTGTAAATCCTTGAGTAACTAGACGTGCCTTGTATCTCACAATCTCATTTTTATCATTTCTCTTTCGCACAAATACCCATTTATAACCAACGGGTTTTATCCCTTCAGGGGTTCGGACTACAGGTCCAAAAACCTTATGTTTATTAAGTGAGCTCAATTCTTTTTCAATTGCTTCTTTCCATTTTGGCCAATCATCTCTACGTCGACATTCATCGACGGATTTTGGTTCAAGATCCTCATTTTCAATCATTATATCAAGCGCTACATTATATGCAAAATTTTCGTTGACGATGATATCATTTCGGTTCCATCTTTTTCCTGTGACAACATAATTAATTGAGATCTCTTCATTTTCCTTTTCAGGTACCTGATCCTCTTCCGGGGTTTCATATTTCATGTCACAGGACTCTTCTGGAGTCTTTTCTAGAGATTTTATTTCCTCTATTTGGGCATCTTCACTCCTTGCTCCTTTTCTTTCTCGAGGATTTTTATCTTTGGAACCGATCGGTCTACCACGCTTCATGCGAGGTTTTGACTCACTTGCTCTAATTAATTGTCCTTCCGGGACTTCTATTTTTGCAGGAGCATTTTCAGCTGGAACGTGTGACTTTGTTACTCTATTTAAATCAGTGAATGCATCAGGCAATTGATTTGCAATGCCTTGTAAATGAATAATTTTCTGAACTTCCAGTTCACATTGGTTTATTCGAGGATCATAAGTATTTAATGTTGATGTATTCCATGTAATTTCTTTTTCCAGCTGTTTATTTTCTCCCCCTGATTTAAAGATAACCTTGTTCTCTCCCCCTAATCGTTTCATCAAAATGACAGTCATCAAATCTTGCTGTAAACATATCACCTGTCAATGGTTCAAGATATTTTATTATAGAGGGAGATTCATAACCAATATATATTCCCAATCTTCTTTGGGGACCCATCTTTGTTCGCTGTGGCGGAGCAATTGGGACATATACCGCACATCCAAAGGTTCACAGATGGGAAATATTAGGCTCTCTTCCGGAAGCCAATTGTAGGGGAGAAAACTTATGATAACTTGTAGGTCTGATGCGTACAAGTGCTGCTGCATGCAAAATAGCATGCCCCTAAACTGAAGTGGGGAGATTTGTTCTCATAATCAATGGTCTGGCAATCAATTGGAGTCGTTTGATGAATGATTCTGCGAGACCATTATGTGTATGAACATGAGCGACAAGATGTTCAATATTAATTCCAATTGACACACAGTACTCATTGAAGGCTCGTGATGTGAATTCTCCAGCATTATCTAAACGGATTGTACCAATATTATGATCAGGAAATTGTACTCTTAATCGAATTATTTGAGCAAGTAGTCTCGCAAATGCCAGGTTACGAGACGATAATAAGCACACACGTGACCATCGAGTTGATGCATCAATTAATACCATAAAATATTTAAATGGTCCACATGACGGGTGAATAAGCCCACATATATCACCCTGTATCCGTTCTAAGAATCTAGAAGATTCTATTTCAACTTTTGTCAAATAAGGCCTGATAATTAATTTTCCTTGAGAACAAGTAGCACAGGAGAATTCATTCGATTGAAAAATCTTCTGGTTTTTCAACGGATGCCCATGCGAGTTTTCAATAATTCTTCGCATCATAGTCGATCCTGGATGTCCCAACCGGTCATGCCAAACCATAAAATTGCTTGTATCAGTAAACTTCTGGTTTACGATTGCATTTTCCTCAATTTCACGTATATTTGTATAATATAATCCGGAAGAAAAATCAGGCAATTGTTCCTTTATATATTTCTTTCCCGAAATGATGCATGTTATACAAAGAAATTCTTTATTTTCTTTACTAATTGTTTCAATATGATATCCATTTCTACGAATATCTTTGAAACTTAACAAGTTTCTTTGTGATTTTGGAGAGAACAATGCATCAGTTATAAAAAATTTCGTTCCTCCAGGTAATAACAGGTTAGCTCTTCCAGAGCCTTCAATCAAATTAATACTTCCGGATATAGTGTTAACATTGCCTTCGTACTTTTGTAAAGAAGTAAAATATTTTTCATTTTTAAGGATAGTGTGCGTAGTTGCGCTATCAACGAGACAAATATCTTCATCTATTTTATGACCAGCGCGAGAATGAGAAATATCCATATCACTTCAAATAAAAGCACACATAATTAGAAATGTCAAAATAATTAAGCAAACTAAGTCTTACACATAATAATTAAGATAAATAGTCTCTTCAACCAACATAGTATTTATATAATTCATTGCATCATTCATTGCCGCTTCCTTCAGGGATTTCATAAAAATCAGACACTTCCAAATGTGTCATATCAGAGGGCTTGTATTCGGGTCCATCATCTTGAAAAGCAAAGTTTGCTTCAACTCCTTCTGGGATGCTTGGTATAGGTCAACCAAGTGTTTGGGCGCACGACAGGTACGCGACCAATGACCCTTTATTCCGCATCGAAAGCAGACATTCTCAACATTCTTTTGTCCTCTTTTAACTTTCTCCACTTTTTCCAACTTCGGGTTGAAATTTAGTTTTCTATGTTTGAGAAAATGGTTGTTTCTCACAAAATTTCCTCGGCCGCGTCCACGACCACGTCCACCACCACGTCCACGCCCAAAATTATAAGATGCTGCATTCACTTCAGGGAAAGGGCTAGATCCAGTAGGGAGAGATTCGTGATTCTTTATCAAAAGCTTATTATTTTGCTCAGCAACAAGAAGACTTATATTAAATCTGAATATTTTGTAAAACTTTTTTCACGATATTGTTGCTGGAGGAGTACATTTGAGGCATGAAAAGTTGAATAAATTTTTTCTAACATATTTGCGTCAGTAATATTTTCTCCACATAATTCTAATTGAGAAGTTATTTTAAAAAGTGCGGAGTTATATTCATTGAAGGTTTTAAAATCTTGAAGCCTCAAATGCATCCAACCATAACGAGCTTTTGGAAGAATCACAGTCTTTTGATGATCATATCTCTCTTTTAAATTTTTCCAAAGTTCAAGTGGATCTTTCACCGTAAGATATTCAGTTTTGAGTCGTTCGTGGAGGTGGCGGTGAAGAAAAATCATTGCCTTCGCGCAGTTTGATTCAAATTCTTTATTTCCCTCTTTGATTGTGTCTTCAAGACCTTGTGCGGCTAAATGAATTTCGATGTCTAATATCCATGATAAATAATTCTTTCCAGTGATATCAAGAGCCTCGAATTCAAGCTTGGTAAAACTAGACATTTTCTTATAAAGCTATAAAATAGTCATAAAGTCAGACAATATACATGTTCAAGAATTGAAGATAATTAATTAAGAGAATGTAAATATTACAAAAAATATTATCATTAATAAAACATAAAATCAATGATTAAGAGAGTCACTTAGTGGTTACTACATATGGTGCAATCATTATTTGTAATTAAAAGATAAATGGCCTAACTTTAATCACAAACATGGCGGAAATGAAAAAGTGAATACTAGTGCCGCATATAATCCCCTTCCATTTTATTTATGTTGATTTAAAAATCATGGATTACTATAAGTTCTAATCCTAATATATGTGTGTGTATATATAGCATGACCATGATTATATTTAAAAGAAATTTTAAAGCAATCGTACAAGAAGGTATGCACACTCACGAAAAAAAAAAGAACCATATAATAAAATTCAACATTGTAATAACCCTAATTTTAGCAAAGCTACAGTGACCCCATGAATAGTAAATTTTGAGGATTTAAAGAAATGGTATGTAAGTACTCAATACTTGAAACAGAAAATGAGTAAACAGAAACCATATTAGGGATATACTATAAAAATAAGTGACTCGAAATGACAATAGATTTCAGAAATTCTTGAATATGGATTTTTGAGGATTTTGGTTTCGAATGAGTTTCCATTGGATGTCAAGGAGCATGGAGATATTAACAGAATTATATATTGAGGAGTTAGGGAATTAGTATAAATTAAGGGATTATTAAGTTAAGGAAATATCAAAGGAATTTGGATTGTTAAATGATTTCAAAACCACTGAGATAATGAGGTATATTCGAGACGAATCACAATTAGACGATTAGGGGAACCAAGCAACCAAGATTAGCAATATAATAAGGATACATAACACATTGTTAATTACCAAAAGTGTTAGTACAATACTTAGGAAAAACAATAAAAAGAGAATTATGAGATCATGAACATGACATCACATTCCACTAATACTTTTAAGGGTAAATTAGTACATTAGCAAGCCTTTAATCACAAATATCATCCAAGGCTTCTAAGACAAGCTAGGATTAACAAATATCAACAAGATTAGAGTGAGATAAGATCAAAAAAAATCAAGAGAAAATCTCTCCCCTCACCATTCCATTCGGCCAAAACAGGAACAGCCCAGTAAAACGAGCATAACTTCTTCATTTCTCAGCCTAATTTTGCGTTCTATAGCTTTTTAGAAAGCCCATGAGATAACCTACAAGTCGTATTTCACAAGAGTTTTCCAGAAAAGCAAGGTAAGGGGGTCGTTTTTCATGTTCTTTCAGCTGATGAATAGTAACTCCGAATTGTTAACTTTGTTTTCATGGTTCCTTTAGTTGATTCAAGCTATATTGAGGTTGTTTAAGGAGTACCCAAGGTTTATTAAGTGATTTTGAAGCTACAAGGAAGGTATATTACTTGAGACCCTAACTTGAATTATGAGTTTATGGTTGATTATGCTTAGTTTAGAAGTTAAGTGATATAAACCATGAAATCTTGATTATATAGTTGTGGATATGTGTTTTGATTTAATATGAAAGGATTATGTGCTTGTAACCATGTCTGTTAAGATGACCACATGGTGTAGGTGATGGTGTATAAGGTGGATGATGGATTTGGAGGAGTAATGTTTTGGAAAGTATGAAAATATATCCGTTATAATGCCCGATTTTTGTTAGACTAAAAACTGCCCTGTTTTTGGACACCAATGCCGTTTGGTAACACACGTCCTAGGGTACCATTCGACCATATAATGATAGAGCTTGGTTCATAGGTTGTTTTGATATAAAGTACGTTAAAATCTGATGAACGGTTTAGGAGAAAAGTCAGTTTTAGGGAAAGACGTTCGAGAACCGAGAAAATGTAATTGTATCAAATTGGAGGCTATGAATACCATACTTAAACATTTTTAAAAATTATAAAATTTTGGGATATTGTAGTGGAGTGGTCAAAGAGTCATTTCCAGTTGACCTTACATTAAAATTCGAAATTGAGATTTTCTGAGAATTTTTACAGTCGGGTATGGTTGTTAAGGGAAATGGTGAATAAGCACCGAAACCTTGATTTAACCTAAAATGGTTAGGTTTTTGGAACACTTGGGTTATGAATAACATGTGAAACATATATTAAAGTGTCAAGGGTATTGTTATGCAAGAGTGAGGTGAGTAAGAGATGTGGTATTCTAACGACGGTCCTTTTCGTGTTTATAGAAACTCCGGGAGAGCCACGAGCCATACCTTCAGGACATCGAGATCGAGGCAAGATCTTTTCTATCCCTACTTGGAAAACTATGTATCTTCAAAGAAACTTGTTTTCATGGAATATATATGTGATGCTATTATTACTATATTGTGAAGAAATTGTCCTCCTTGAGTATTGATATTGAAAAGAAAGGTATACGAAGATGTATATGAATATGGATATGGATATGAGTACGAAGATGTATATGAATATGGATATGAGTATGAGATGGACATAAATATGGATATGAGTATGAGATGGATATGTATAGAGATGATTATGCATGAAGTGAACATGCCTTATGATTAAGAGAATATGAGAGAATGGTATCAGTTGTTATCTAAAGTAAATAAAAGAATGGTATCAGTTGTTATCTAGGGTTATATGATTTATAATATTTTGCTAAAGATATTCTTTTTAAATATTGTGATTTAATAAGTATTATTTGATTATTATCTACTATTTTTAAAAGTAGATGGAACAACATATATATATGTGTGTATATAAGAGAGCAAGATTTCTTCTACTCTTACTTTAGAAAACTATTTTATTTTTTTTAAAAGTAAAATGATTTCTTGGAATATATATGTTTTTCTACGATGCTATATTGCTAAGGATTTATTTCCTGATTTTGAGAATTAAAGAAAGATAGATACGAATATGGATAGAGCGAATATACTTTATGTTCTAAAGGAATATTTGACTTTAATAATTATAGAAAAGATGTATGAGTCATAATTAAAGTATTATGACATATGATTTAAAGGTGATGATAAATGTGAATGGAAATGTGAATGGAAATGGAAATGATAAATGTGAGTAGATAAATGATTTGACAAAAAGGGGGATTGCAACAGACTTGCGTAAGTGGCTGTGTCAGGGCTGTGTGCGACACAGTCCAACATTTATTATTTTATTACGGCACGAAGATGCCAAGGGAGGATGTTAGCAGGTGGCCTTCCTCCAGGGATAATCTTCATTCCTTCTACCGGTAGTAAAAAAGAGAGCATGTACGATTAGGCGACTGATCATCGTCCTAACGTATCAGGCGATAGCAGATATCCCCAATGTTTTTGAAAAGAAAGAGTTGATAATGGTTTTCAGATTTATATGCTGAAACCAAGAAAATGAGATAAGGCGATGGAATTATTTATATGGAATGAAGAAAAACTGATTTTATATTATTCTTATATAAGTGTCATATACAAGGAAATGGAAAGATTTTATTAAGAGATCTGATTCAAATAATATATATTATTTTGAAATATTATACGGAAATGAAGTATGGATTATTATAATATTTTAGAAGAGAAACTCATATGATATTATCCTAAATTTCTTTTCCTATCAAGATGAATAGATGGTGTATTTAATAAATAAAGATTTTTCTTTCTTAATAAGTATGATGAATTTCCACACACACACACACAGATATATATATATATATATATATATATATATATATATATGTGTGTGTGTGTGTGTGTGTGTGTGTGTGTGTGTGTGTGTGTGTGTGTGTGTGTGTGTGTAATGGTCTATTTCCTTTGATGGTAGTCGATAGAATTTATCTTGCTGAGCTATTTTAGCTCATTCTTGCTATTTATTTTATACAACAGCTAGGCATGCCGATACTCCGCACTACACCCCGCAAGAGGGTAAGGGAAAGGCAACCTTCTGAGAGAACGCTGGCACCTATTCCAGAGGTAGGGTAGACAAGCGGGTCCTGGTAGATTATATATATTAAATGTGTAAGCTGGGTTATAATAACTGCTTAACTATAAACTTTTAATATTGTGGATGTTGTTCCCTGAGCATATGACTGGTGTGTGATGATATTAGGGTGGGGTCATTTATGAAAGTATTAATTTGTATTAATTATATAAAAAAAATCCAAGAAATGTTGTTAATGACTGGAAATTGGACCTTGACGGCCCGGATCCATGACCCCAGATCCAGGGGCGCCACAAACATGCATGAAGTTCAAAGAGTGAAACCATTTACTCCTTTTACACCCTTAAAATTTTATGGGTACCATTTAATTTATGTAGTTTATGTGTTAATCATACAAACAACATAAGCATATTTAAGTTATAATATGTATAATGAAGCAAGTGCAATCATCAAAAATAATTGTCATGTGGCACTAATCTCATTCACATATAAATGTAGTTACTAGTTACAAGACAACAAGAATCAAAATAATAAAAATCACATACCTTAGATAAATGTGATCTTTGACTTCAAACGGATGAGTAGCTACCCCAATCTCGAGAGCAATCTCGTGCTGATAACGTTTTAGAGATATATTATAGCAACTAAGATATATTAGAGAGGATAAAGAGATGAGCTTGTATTATTTTCAAGTGAGTCTACAATGACATGTAAGATGTCTATTTATAGGCCTACTACATGAATGTTACAAGGACTTGGAAAGTCAAAAGTCTAAGGATTTGTAAAGCTAAAAGTCTAAAGTTATAAGAAGTTGAAAGACTAAAAGTTTTGTGCTAGAAACTTCTAGGACATTCATTCATAACATTAACAAAATAGTAAAGTCTATTATTTATTAATCGAAGGTTTAAATTATATATATTATACAATTATTTATAAATTTTAATTAATACTATACTAATGAAAATCTAATAACATAAAATAAACTCATTCAAATGAATAATTATATCATTATTTTAAAAAAATAAATTTATATTATATCTCATATAATATAATATCTATTAAATTTTATATAAAAAAACATAATATAGATCTTATCAAAATTAATTTTAAATCTAATATGCATAATCTTAAAGATATTAAACATATGTTTGATGTATTAAAAAATCACTTTTTAGTTTATAACATATTAAAATATAAAATATTTATTTTATGCTAGATCCAACGATTTGTATCTATTTATTTTAAGATCTAACGGTTCTTATTTATTTTATCGTACGGAGGACCAGACTACCGATTATCAAAGTTTTGGACAAAATCTCTCCTACATTTATTATTAAAATTGTATTTGGTTGATAGTTCAGCTATTTTCAAATAATAACAATGGTATTTTGATAATCAAAACGAATTATAAGTAGAATTCATAAATCGAATAGAATTTTCAACGTAAAAAAATTATCAATTTCTTCTCTCTTTTGTTTTTGCGTAGGTTTTTTTTTTGATGAAAAGCTTGTATATTAATACGATAACAAGTCCATAGAAATACAATGCAGAATCGAACTAGGAACAGAACTCCTGTCGATTATACGACCTGACAGATAATATGATTCCCTTGCTAACCGATGGGCCACCATATTAGCAGATCGTTTGACAAAAAACAAGCTAACGTTGTTTAACCTTTTGATCCTACTACGACACTCCTCAATAATCGATCCATAGTAGGATCTCATGTCTACTTGGCTTCTCACTGCTTGAACAACTCCTAAGCAATCAGACTCTATAGTAGCTCCATGCCATTGTCGTGCCTCCATCCAGCTTAACGCTTCCTTAAACGCCATCGCCTCTGCCATGAACGGTGATACCAAACCCGGGGAGAACACAGCTTTAGCCTCGATAAGGTCCCCCTTGCAATCTCTGGCCACGATTCCAAAACCAACACCATCTCGATCCTCAAAAACAGCCGCATCAACGGATACCTTGATTTTGTTTGGCCTGGGCTTAACCCATTTAGTAGCTCCATCTCCTTGAAAAGCAGGTTGGAGAGGAGTCGAAAAAGATCTGAATTGGGTTATTTTCCATTGAACAAGGTACTGCCTTGCTGATGCTACTATTCTATTAATCGATGTGGTTTTTTGATTCCAGATAAGGTCGTTGCGCGATCGCCAAATTGACCAGCATAAAGTAACAACCTCAGCATGCTTTCTTGAATCAACTGCATTAAACATTAAAGACAACCAAGATTTAAAGCATGTGGCCACCGGGAGCGTAATGCCTGGTAAAAGAAGCAGCCAACTTTGATGCGCATATTGACAAGTAACTAAACTGTGAAGAATAGACTCCACCTCTTGTTGGCAAATCGGACAAGAGTTGTTAACAGGAACCCTCTTTTGTTGAAGTTGGGTTAACGTTGGGAGACAGTCCGATAAAGCACGCCATACCAAGTTCAAAGCTTTCGGAGGTGCTTTTGTGCTCCAAAGGATTTTCCAGGTTTTGTCATACCCCCAGAACTCCACATACCCTTCTGAGATTGCAAAAGCTTGTACGCTGACTTGACTGAGTAATTACCTGACTCTTCTAGGCACCAGAACAGTTTGTCATCACAATTCGACACCGTTAAGGGGATCCCCACGACGAGCTTTTTATCTCTCTCATTAAGCACACCCCCTACTACCTCGAAATCCCACTTCTTTATCCCAGTACACATTAACGAAGCAACCGTTTTGCCTTGAAGTGGTTCAGGAGACGAGGTAATGTAAGGATTATCATTCACTAGAAGCCATGGTTGATTTAGAATTTGAATGGATGTACCATCCCCAATCCTCCACCTTATGCCATCCCTAATCAGCTGCTTGGCTTCAATAAGACTTCGCCAAATAAAACGGGTTTTATATCAAACGGGCCACTGATCTCATTAAAAAGTATCAAGTAGCTCCCCAGTCTCCACGGAGACTCATTTAAGCCACTAAACTAAGAAATATATCATTTCCCCCCTACATTCACAAAAAAAAATACAATTTATGGTGGCCTAAGTGTCTTGGATAAAATTTATGGTGGCCAAAAAAAGTTCAATCTTGGATAGATTGTATTATTCTCACTTAGGCCACCATAAATTGTATTATTTTTGTGAATGCAGGGGGCAAATGATATATTTCTTAGTTTAATGGCTTAAATGAGTCCCCGTGGAGACTGGGGAGCTACTTGATACTTTTTAATGAGATCAGTGGCCCGATTGATATAAAACCCCAAATAAAACTCGGGTTGTGGCCTAGTTCCGCTTGCAACACATCAGTATTAGGATAGTACTTTGCCTTATACAAGTTCGAAACCAAACTGTTGGGGTTAGTTGCAAGCCTCCAAAGTTGCTTGCCTAACATTGCAACATTGAAGTCTCGAAAGTGACGAAATCCCATACCACCCACATGTTTGTGACTAGCCATTCCATCCCAACTCATCCAATTGATCTTTGACTTACGCGACTGGCCCGAGTTCCACCAGTATTTCGAAAGAGCTTTCTCAATACTTCTCGTGATTTCCAGAGGTAATAACAAGACACCCATTGCATAAGAAGGTAGCGTCTGAGCTACATGTTTAACCAGGATTTCCTTGCCAGATCTCGAGATATAATTTCCTTCCCAATTACGAATTTTTGTATTGACTCTGTCCTTCAAATATCCCAATAGTGTCGACTTGTTCCTGCCAATGACATTTGGAAGTCCCAGGTATGTTGAGTGATCAGAAGCTTCTGTCATTTGCAAAATTTGGCCTATCGGAACTTTGTTGTACTCCAATACATTAGAGCTGTAAAAAATCGATGACTTTTCCTTGTTCACCTGTTGTCCCGATGCGTTCTCATAAGTTTGAAGCAGCTCTACCACATTAGCAGCTTCGCTAGGATCAGCTTTACAAAATAAATATGAATCGTCCGCGAAAAACATGTGGCTGATCATTGGAGCTCTCCGGCAGATTTTCACACCCTGAATACGCTTCTGCACTTCGAATTTTCTTAGCAGGGCCGAAAGGTCTTCAGCACAGATAATAAATAAGTAGGGGGATAGAGGATCTCCCTGTCGAATTCCTCGAGTTGGATAGATTGGACCTATCTCCTGCTCCCCATGAATAATTGAATAAGACACCGTACCTACACATTGGAGCACTAAGTGAACCCACCATGGAGAGAAACCCATCTTGAGTAAAATCGCCTTTAAAAAACCCCATTCTGTTCGATCATAGGCCTTGCTCATGTCAAGCTTTAAGGCCATAAACCCATCTTTCCCGACTTTCCTACCGCGTAGATAATGCATAATTTCGTATGCAATTATAATATTATCCGAGATGAGTCTGTTCAGGATAAACGCACTTTGGGTAGCAGAAACTACATTGTCCAGCAACACTTTCATACGATTGGCCATTACTTTCGTGATGACCTTCATGATAACGTTACATAATGCAATTGGTCTCAGGTCCCCTACCACCATCGGGCTCTTCTTCTTTGGAATCAGAACAATGTTCGTATCATTTAGCCCTGCCGGAATCTCTCCTGAATCAAAGAACTTCTTTGTGAGATTATACACATCCTCACCAACAATATGCCAATGTTTTTGGTAGGACGCTGGCATCATGCCATCCGGCCCCGGAGCTTTGTCCGGGTGCATTTGGAATAAAGCAAACTTCACTTCTTCTCTTGTTACCTGACTGTTTAAAGTCATATTTTGCTCCTGAGATATAGACTGAGGGACACAGTCCACAATTTCTTCGAAGTCCACCTGGCCTGCAGTGAACAATCCCGTGTAGAATTGTTGAAAAAGATCTTTTAAACCACTTTGCCAGTCCAACCAAACTCCTGTCTCATCTTTCAACTTTGTGATGCGATTTGTTCGTTTCCTTTTATTGCACGCTGCATGGAAGTATTTTGTGTTCTTGTCACCAGCATTGAGCCACAATTGCTTAGAGCGTTGACGCCAGAAAATCTCCTTCTGATCGAGTATCAAATAGAGCTGGTGTTTTGTGTCTTTATATTACTTTACTGATTCCACATCCCGTTTACGACGGAGATATTTCAACTTTTGATGGCACTCTTTGATTCGTTTGTTGAAACAACCTGTTATCTCTTTTCCCCAGTCACTTAAAGTATCAGCACAGAGTTGAATTTTCTGCTGGAAGGTTGAATTTAGATTTGATGTCCAATTATTGCGAACAATAATACTGTAAAGAGGCTCTGTCAACCAAGCGTTTTCAAACTTGAAACGGTTTTTACCTGGACCAAAAACGCTACATATAGGCTCAAGACATATGGCACTATGATCAGAAGGGGAACCTTCTAAATTATAAAGTTTAGCAAGGGGGAACAGATCAAAGCAGTTTGAAGTGGCCATAGCACGGTCCAGACGGATTTCCAGCCAGGAGTCAGTTTGTCTGCCTCGTTCCCAAGTGTAAGGATGCCCAATTAAGTCTATGTCACGAAGCCCACACTCTTCCATTGTATCATTAAACCCATCTAGTAACCATTGTGGATAAACAGCACCTCCTTTCTTGTCAACTTGCGAAGCAATATTGTTCATATCCCCGATGACACACCAAGGTAAGTTTGAGTCACGGGACAAATTCCTAAGAAGCTCCCATGTTCTTTTACGTTGATTCCTGTTCGGCTCCCCATAGAACCCTGTTAATCTCCAGGGTTGCATCCCCAAAACTGAGACTTGAACATCGATATGATTAGCGGACATACTAAGCAGCTGGACTTGGTCTTGGTTTCTCCATAACAAAGTTAATCCCCCACTTCGACCTCGAGCTTCAACCACCAGCATACCCTGAAACCCCGTACGAGATCGCACCCAATCCATCTTGACATTGTTACTTAACGTTTCACATAGAAAAACAAAATTAGGCTGTTGTTGACGAATAACGTCTTTCAAGAACTGAAGCTTCCAAGGTGGACCCATCCCTTGGCAGTTCCAACTTAGTATACTCATGAGGAGAGGCGGGACTGCATAGCAGTACCCGCCAGCATCACGTTTTTTTGGTTCTGTTGCTCTGTGTCTATGTTCTCCTCCATGTCTTGTTCTTCGTATGGGGCATTCAGCATGTCCTCATTTGGGCTCTTATTACCATGGGTTGTCCTTCTTCTTTTTTGTTCCGTAAAACCAATCTCAATATTATCCATACTCCCAGCTGTGTTATTTTCAACCACAAGGGCTCCCATTTTCTTGGATTTATCCTGTACCCCAACTGTCTCTCCTTAATTATCTCCTTGACTTTCGGAGATTGTTATCGGCATAGCATTTGCCAATTTCACAGCATTTGGATTATCTCCTCCATTTTCTTCTGTCTTGTCCGCCTGAATTGCACCACCTTGACGCAACCACTTGCTACCCATGGTGTACGTACGCCTTTTTGGGTCCGCTCTCATCCAAGCCCCATAAGGCTTCTCAATCTCCTCTCCTTGATCATCGAAGAATTTAGCACAAAATTTGTCACTGTGGCCGATTAAACCACATATAAAGCAGAACGTGGGCACCGCTTCATACTTAAACGTAACCCGGCACCAATCTATAGCACTTTTTCTTAGTCTCATACGCCTCTTCAATGGTACGTCCAATGGGATCGATACTCTAACCCGAAAGTGATCTCTCCAGACCCCCATGAAGTTATTAGCATCAGCTTCCACGAACTTTCCAATATGATTCCCTATGTCAGTGACCACCCGTTGAGACATGAATCCCGTTCCTAAGCCATGCAGTTGTACCCATAACTCGAGGTTATTAATTGTCATTGTTCGTGGATCCATTCCTTCTTTGAGTCTCTCGAACACCAGATGGAAGCGACCAAATGTCCATGGGCTCCCCTGACAAACCCTTTTGATATCTATTTCGTGATAGAATTGAAATAAGAATCGATTAGGATCTAACTGCTTCACATATATGTCTTTGCCCGGTCGCCATAATGAAGCCATTTTGTGTTGCATGGCTTGGAAATCGATTGTTGAATCCGTTCAGAACCTCCCAACCATGCACCATCGTGTATCTATTTCACTTAATATCTCCGCCTCCTCCATATAACTAATCTCCTCCTGTTCTTCATTTTCCAACGAAAATCTTGCGAAGCTTTCCTCCATATCACTAGTTGCACTGTTTTGCCCAGCCATTCTTAGAGTGTAAATGAACAGAATCTTTAGACTTGATAAAAATACGTAATCATTGACTATAAAACATTCTCACCATGTCAGCAGACAAGACTTTAAGCATGCAGGAAATATTTTTAAAAGGAAGAAATATTCCCACGCTCACAGGGTCCGAGGGGGGTTGCACTCCCAAGCATAAACAAATTAGTAAAAAACTAATAACAATAGAACTAGCATGTGTAAGAACACTCTTCTCCAGACAAAACAGAGACCGATAAGCACGCGTGACTTACACCTACGAGATTCCGAGATGCTGAGTTAACTCGGCTCTTCCTTGAACTACAGCTGCTGGAACTCTGAAGAGGTGATGCTCTTCACCTTATCAAAAAGCTTCGCGCAGATTGTAGCACTACACCTCCATAATTAACGCCAGAACAATACAGAAGAATGATAATACAGAACTTAGTTGAATGGTTTGCGATCGATCACCATTTTAAAACGGGCTCCAGCTTTACATTGCTTGATGTTTAATTAATCATGGGACGAAGAATCGAAAAGCTTTTAGAAACAAGAAGAAGTTTTTGTTTTTGCGTAGGTTTAATTGAAAAATAATTGTTAAACCATCTCTAAATTAATGATTATTTTGTTAATTTTACATGGGCTGTAAAATCATCCAGATCAAATTTTAAAAATTCAAGATAGAGTATAAATATTAAATCGAATGTATAAAATCTTATATATATATATATATATATATCAATTTTTTAACAACAATTTGATATGTAATTTAGTAACATATAAAATTATACAAATTAATATAATTATATATATTCAAAAAGAAGTCGTGCAATGCACAGATTATAAGCTAATATTCATAATATTTCGAATCACAAAATTTTACATATTTATATATTAATAATATAAATTTATATTTTGTGCGATGTGCATATTTATTTTAAATATTTTATAATTTTATTATTTATATTTAATTCGGTTGATGTATAAATATATAAGTTAAATAAGTTAAAAAATAATATAATTATAATATATTAAAACTTTTTAAAATTATAAAAATACTAATAATTTTAAAATAAATAATTTAATTAATAAAACATAATGTCCGTGCATCGCACGGGTTAAAATCTAGTATAAATAATAGAGCTTTTTTGATAAATAACTGATGATTTTAAATTTTTTGCAAAGAAACTATTATTTTAATAAAAAATTTGCAATAATACGATATTTATTGCAAAAATACGATCTTTATTGCAAAAATAGGGGATGCAACCAAAAGCAACTAACAGCAACCCATCGAAACTCGTCGGAATCGTTGAAGCTCGCCGAAATTCCTTCAAAACTCGATGGAATCATTTGAAACTCTCTTTCCCTGGCTTGTGGTCGGGCCTGCGGCCCTGATCTCCAACAGATCGGAGAAAACGACTATAAAGACAGTAGATCGGAGAATTAAGCTCGCCAGAATTCCTTCAAAATCGGAGGAAATGGTTGTGGTGGGCGGGGAAGGGAGGAAAAGACAAAAAAACGTAATCAAAAGAATAACGGAAGAAGGAGTGGGTAATAATAGTGAAACTAGTTGTTAGAGTAATGGTCGTCGTCGGAGTAAATTAAATTTTAAAAAATGGTTGTGGGTAGAATAGACAAATGAATTGGAGGATAATGACGGATGACCTGGTAGGCTGGTACACTGTACTTCTACTTTGCTTCCGCGTCCCACGTGCTAGAACCCACGTGCTAGAATTAGAGGAATAAATTAAGGAATTTAAGTATATTTGTAATTAATATAGTATATTTGCAATAAATTTAAAAAGATAATATATTTGTAAAATAAATTAAAAAACACAATATTTTTATTAATTTCTCTAAATAATATGCATAAAACAGCGGGCACAAAGCTAGTGTTCGATAAAACAGAGTTCACGATTCGGTTCGCTTAATTTACGACCCCGTTTGTATAACACCAAGTATGGTAACGTTTAGTACCGTAAACGAACCGAGCTTAACTCGACTCGGCTCGCTAAGAAACTTGACTCGGCTCAATTCGTTTACGGTTTTAGTAATAACGTTATAATATTCCTTCTTTGCCTCCGGTTTTTCATTTCAAATCATTTCAAAAGGCACATAGAGAGAGTGCAAAAAACAGAGAGAGAGAGATTTAGCGGAGATTATTAGTAGAGTGAAAGAGCGAGAAACAGAGTCAAGTACAAGAAAATCACAATTGTGAATTTAGGTTTGTTCTTCCCGTCCTTCAAAGTTATAATCTTGTTTCTGATTCTTGTTCTTCCTGTGCTTCAAAGTTATAATCTAGGGTTTGATTTCCATTTGTTTTCTTGTTCTTGCTGTCCTCAATTGTTTATAATCTTGTTTCTGATTCTTGTTCTCCTGTGCTTCAAACTTATAATCTGGGGTTTGATTTTCATTTGTTTTCTTGTTCTTGCTGCCCTCAATTGTTTCTGATTCTTGTTCTTCCTGTGCTTCAAAGTTATAATCTAGGGTTTGATTTCCATTTGTTTTCTTGTTCTTGCTGTCCTCAATTGTTTATAATCTTGTTTCTGATTCTTGTTCTCCTGTGCTTCAAAGTTATAATCTAGGGTTTGATTTCCATTTGTTTTCTTGTTCTTGCTTTCCTCAATTGTTTATAATCTTGTTTCTGATTCTTGTTCTTCCTATGCTTCAAAGTTATAATATAGGGTATGATTTCCATTTTTTTCCTTGTTCTTGCTGTACTCAATTGTTTTTAATCTTGTCTTTGATTTAATTTTATTCTCTTGTTCTTCCTGCTCTTCAATTGTTAATTTTGTTGAATTTCAGGCTCTTCATTTGATTCAGCAGAGTGAAAGAGCGGGAAAGAGAGTCAAGTACAAGAAAAATCACAATTGTGAGTTTAGGTTTGTATTTCCTGTCCTTCAAAGTTATAATCTAGGGTTTGATTTCCATTTCTTTTCTTGTTCTTCCTGTACTTCGATTGTTAATAATCTTGTCTTTGATTTCATTTTAATCTCTTGTTCTTCCTGCTCTTCAATTGTTAATTTTGTTGATCGAATTTCAGGCTGTGTTGCTAAAAATGGTTAATAACAGCAAAAAGGAATTTATGGAAGCTGTGTTTTCAAAAGGCAATTTTAATGGCTTGGGCCAGCACATACTTCTTGAAGACCACCGAAGCCTTTGTGAGGTAATATATTTTCTTCAGTTTCCAATTTTCTTTACGCTTTCAACTGAAATTATTTGTAATTATCTCTGTCAAATTGTTTTCTGCAGAGGCTAAATTTGGAACCAAACGACTACAAGTTTGAAAACCCTCTCCTTCCGCCTCCTCCTGCCCCCGTCCCTGATTATCGTGCTGTTCCTCCTCCTCTATACCCCCCACCTCAGGTACCTTGCCTGCTTTTTCAAGGCGGTTCAAAAAATTTCTAAAATATTGTGATGTTGTAAATATTTTGCGCTTCCCTGTTCCTAATGAATTCATTTAGACCTGGAACCAGTTGATACCCTTTCTAATTTCCCTTGTTTAATCTCATTATCTTTTTTTTTTTAAGTATCTAGTTGTGGTGAAGTATTTCAATATCTAAAGTCATATACCATTGCAGTTTTTGTCACCATTATCGACCTTCTTTGTACTTTTATAGTTTCATGTTTGAATGTGTGTCTATGTTTGATCGAAGTATGCATGTCACTTATTCAATTGATTCTTGACTTCAATTTTGAAAACCCTACTTTTCAGACTCCTTCTGCCCCTGTCCCTGATTATGGTGTTGTTCCTCCTTTATTTCCCCCACCTCTGGTAGTGTTAATGTTAGTGTTAATGTCAGTGTTGTTTAAAACTTATATATTTATACAAATTTTAGATTTGGATTTGGCCGGCTACATTAGAACTGTCATTATTAGCTACATTAGAACTTTCTATCTCTTACATTGGCTTTCCTGATTCAGGTGGAAACCCCTACCTTTGGTGAAGAAACCCTCAATCTTTTAGAGATATATGGCCAAAAAGGGTTTTCTAACATCGTGCAAGATGAAGTTGAAGGACAGGATGAAGATGGACTCGTCTGGTGGATGCAGGTACATTTCTAATTTCTTTTCTATCCAATTCTAATTTCTCCTATGTTCAATAAATATCTAAGCCAAATTTGTTTACGGGTGAGTAAAAAAAATTAATATAGGGTAGACCTTCTTGACTCATGTTCATGTTGTCTATCTGATCTACAGTTCAAGTTGGAAAAAGGACGTGAAGACGCAAATGAGGATGAAGATGCAAGTGTCTGGTCGAAGAAGGTTCATATCCACTTGGAGCGTTCCATATCGGCTTAAATTGATTGTCTTGGGCTCAAGTTTGTTGTAGTTTTGATGTGTTTTGCTTAGTTGTGCAGATTTACGAGAATGTTGATTAAGGTGGATGCTTCTATCGTTTTTGGAGAATTAATTGATTGAAATTCGGATTTCTGAGACGGTTGCGCAGTCTACACTGTTTTGGACATATCTGGAGTTCTAGAAGTCCGTTTTCAGCGATCTTACTGCCCACGCGAAGCTTGGGAGATTTTCTACAATATGGGACAGGTGTTGCACGGGCAGGTTGCGCGTGGTTGGCGCAGGCTGCGCGACAAACAGACTGCTGGGCGCAGGTTACGCGCGGAAAATCTTGAAAATTACTATTTTGGCCATATCTTGAGTTCTAGAAGTCCGTTTGAGGCCCGTAAGCAGTCCACGCGAAGATAACGAGATTCTCTATCATTCTAAGGTGGTCCAGAAGTCCAATTATGATTGGAACGTTCCAGAAATACTTAAGAAAAGTCAGCTACGAATTTTCCTTCAAAACCGAATCAGTTTAGGAAACGTATTATGTGCCGAGCTGCAGAAATTCAACTTTGACAAGGAAATTGCTATAATTCCTACTTCTAATAAGTATGGTAATTGCTCTGGGCGGCTAGAACATTCCAGAATCAGATCTACACATGGAATTTGCAATTCTATTCTCATTCAAGAACGGAAATTGCCATACTCCTATTCCAACTCTAAAACGGCAATTGCTTGATGGAGAGGCAAATTGAGGCTATAAATACACATCTTGGGGGACAGAAAAAACACACCATTACATATCAATTACTTAGGTTTATTTGTATCTTTTCATACTTTGTTTTTATCATGGTTTCATCAGATCCCATGATGACGAGAGGTTCGATTATGAACTAATCGTTGTCTTGGGATTCTAACGGATTTATTTATGGAGTTAAGTATCTTGATTGTTTTTAAAGATCTGTGTGTGATGTATATCTGATATCCTCGTATGGTTGTGCTTAATTGCTAGATGCGTAGCTAACATCTAATATGTTAATCTCTTGTGAAGTGAAAGTGGATCTTGAGATTTAGAACTTGCCATGCTAGCATAGGTTCATGATTGTTTATCAACATGATTCGTAGTATGAGATGAAAATACTTATATTGCCCTGTGTGATCTTTATGGATAACTTGTTCTTCAACCGTTATGTTTTCAAATTCTATAGACATATAGGGTCTAAGCATAATTGGTGTCTATTCATCTTCTATCTCTTTTGTGGATGTATGTTTAGTTTGGTATTCGTATACTGAGAAGTAGCGTATACTTGTTTCGTGTTGTCCGATCAGATATCATAACCATTGCATATAGTGATTAAAGGCGTCAGATCTAAGCAAAGTATTTAATGAAGTTAGGATTCCATGCTTTCTCTTGCAGCAGTAATTAGATTTAAATTCTCGTTAGTTAGTTAATTCTTAGTTTGTTAATTTGTTTCTTAGTTAATTTTTAGTTAATCAAACTCCAATTTGTTAATTGTCTTAGCAGTGAATAATAATCATACATTGTTGCATAGGTACAATAACTGAATTAAAACTATAACCAGATCTCTGTGGGAACGAACTCGACTTATTCATATATTACTTGTGACCGTGTACGCTTGCGCGTTATTAGCAAACAAGTTTTTGGCGCCGCTGCCGGGGACAAGGTATCTGGTAGAGGACTTGAGGTGGATAGGGCTAAGGTGGAAACAATCGAAAATCTTCCTCCACCTATCTCTGTTAAAGGAATTCGTAGTTTTCTTGGTCATGCGGGTTTCTATCGGCGATTCATCAAAGACTTCTCAAAAATTTCTAAACCCTTGTGCAGTCTCTTGGAGAAGGATGTTCCTTTCAAGTTTGATGATGAGTGTCTTGCAGCTTTTGAGCTCTTGAAGAAGAAGTTGACTACTACACCAGTCATTACCGCACCAAATTGGGAGGAGTCGTTTGAACTTATGTGTGATGCTAGTGACTATGCTGTTGGAGCTGTGCTTGGTCAAAGGAAGGATAAAATTTTTCATGTGGTTTACTATGCTAGTAAAACCCTCAATGATGCACAGCTAAACTACACTACTACGGAGAAGGAGTTGCTAGCAGTTGTCTATGGTTCCGAGAAATTTAGGTCTTATCTGCTTGGTACGAAGGTGATTGTGTATACGGATCATGCTGCAATTCGATATCTTATGTCGAAGAAGGATTTCAAGCCTAGATTGATTCGTTGGGTGCTTCTCTTGCAAGAATTTGATGTGGAAATCAAGGATAGGAAAGGCACGGAAAATCAAGTAGCGGATCATCTCTCACGCTTAGAGGACCACGGTAAGGAATTGCATAACAAATCTCTTATTAATGAATCTTTTCCAGATGAGCAGCTGTTTGCAGTGCAAGATGAAGAGCCATGGTTTGCAGATTATGTAAACTATTTGGTTAGCAATGTTATTCCTCCAGATCTTTCGAGTGCTCAAAAGAAGAAGTTTCTACATGACGTGAAGTGGTATCATTGGGATGAACCGTTTCTATTTAGACAAGGAGCAGATCAGATGATCAGACGATGTATTCCGTATAGTGAGACGGAGGGTGTGTTGCGAGATTGCCACTCAACTGTTTATGGTGGTCATTATGGTGGAGAAAAGACAGCGGCTCGTGTGCTTCAAGCAGGGTTCTATTGGCCTTCCTTGTTTAAGGATGCTCATCAGTTCGTGTTGAGATGTGATCGTTGTCAAAGGGTTGGCAATATTTCTAGAAGGAACGAGATGCCTCTTAACATGCTTCTTGAGGTAGAGATCTTTGATGTCTGGGGGATTGACTTCATGGGACCTTTTGTTTCTTCATGCAACAATCAGTACATCTTGCTAGCTGTGGATTACGTGTCTAAATGGGTCGAGGTTAAGGCGTTGCCGACCAATGATGCAAAGGTGGTATTGAATTTCTTGCATAAGCAAATTTTTACGCGTTTCGGAACTCCACGTGCTATAATAAGTGATGAGGGAACTCACTTTTGCAATCGCCAGTTTACTACGTTGATGGCGAAATATAATGTGACGCATCGTGTTGCCACTGCTTATCACCCTCAAACAAATGGCCAAGCTGAAGTTTCTAACAGGGAGATCAAGAGAATTCTAGAGAAAGTGGTGAATCCGTCTCGTAAGGATTGGTCATTGAAGTTGGATGAAGCTGTGTGGGCGTATAGAACTGCCTACAAAACTCCTCTAGGTATGTCTCCGTTTCAGTTAGTTTATGGGAAAGCATGTCATTTGCCTGCAGAGTTGGAACATAAAGCATATTGGGCGTTGAAGAAATTGAATTTAGATATCACGGCTGCGGGTGCAAAGCGGTTGCTTCAGTTGAATGAACTTGAGGAATTTCGTGAGCAAGCTTACGAAAATAACAAGATGTATAAGGAGAAGGTTAAGAGGTGGCATGATAAAAGGTTGGTACCAAAAGCATTTTTGCCAGGTCAACAGGTGTTGCTATTTAATTCTCGCCTCAAGCTTTTTCCGGGAAAACTCAAGTCGAGATGGTCAGGTCCCTTTATTGTTAAGACGGTGTATCCACATGGAGCTATTGAAATTTATGAAACAACACCGGATCATGCGTTTAAAGTGAATGGACAGCGGTTGAAGCATTACTATGGCGGGTCGTTTCAACGCGATAAGGTTTCCGCCGTTTTGGCGTCTACTTGATTCGGGAGAAGAACGTCAAGCTAATGACGTTAAAGAAGCGCTTCTTGGGAGGCAACCCAAGCATTGTTGTATACTGGTATGTTTTCTACTTTCCCTCGTATTTACTTCCATTCAATGAGGGCATTGAAAATTTTAAGTTTGGGGGTGGTTTGAGGGATAAGTAGTGTATGTAGTTGTGATTGTTAGTCAATGTGTTCATGTAGGATTTCATGCTTTGCATATTAGTAGTAGTCAATTATGCATGTATGTTCGTGTTATTTACGTTTGTTTCATATAGGATATTATGTTTTTATGTTCGTATATCATGTGAGTTCATAGTAGTTTGCATTTGCACCCATGCTTGATAGGAATTTTGTGTTGTTGACACTTATGATTGAGAAGTGATATGCTTTGTTCTTGTGCACACACATACACTAGTAAGTTGAAGCTAGTAGACTTATTGAATGTTGTAAGTAGTTAAAAGGACATGAATATGTGCAAGATGATTTAGTTTGCATGCTTTGAATACAAGTAGGTGCGTTAGAGAGATTTTTACTTGGGATTGAGTATGTTTTTCCACCAAGTGAGATTTTGAGCCTTATTGCATTTGTTGCAATTTTATTCGTTTGCTTGAGTGTCCACGGATTGTTTGCATTGCTAGCAGTTGTTTGAGGTCTTTCTTGAAACGCATGACATTATTTGACGATTAAAATGATAAAGGCATTAGGATTAACCGCATATTTTCCCATATTACCACACCATGTTTACATGATCAATTAGTTAAACCGTTGAGCTTAATCCTATTTTTTCGGTGACACACCACATTACTTGCCTAGACCTTTTTCTTGTATTGGCCTTACATTAATTTGAACCTACATTGTCAAAGGCTAGTAGAGTGCTTAAGGGAGTAATAAGGTGTGCAAGGAGGGGTTTATTGTTGGTCATACTTTTGGGGGAAATATTGAAAATTTGGGTTTAGTTCTTTACTTGATAGTCGTCATGTGTAATAAATTGTGGGATCATTTTTATTGTTTATACTATTGCTCTAGCTCTCGAAAAAAAAAATAGAAAAAAAAAGGAAAAAAGAAAAAGAAAAAAAATATGTTATGAGAGCATGTTTGTGTTTGTTGTGATCCCACTTTAGTCGACTATTCAAGTGTTTTTGTTGAATAAATTATGTGGGGGAAAGTAGGGTGTTGTGTATGATTCATCTTGGTACCTACTAGCTTTTGACACTTCACCTGTTTTGGCTTATTTCACATACCTTGTCCCTAGCCCCGTTACAACCCAAATAAAGACCTTTTGATTATCGTCATTGATGTATGTTGTGTTAAGAGTTAGATTGATACCAAATGTCAAGTATGTTTATGATTTTGTTGGAATTGAGTGATACACTTACCCTTGTTCTTGATTGAATATTCTTTTATGAGTGGATTGTGAGTGTTTGCTTGTTTTTGCGTATGAGATTCCGAGTTTTGTCTCAAAGATGTGCTCTTGTAGGCTTAGCATGGTTACTAACTTATTCTTACACTTGACATGGACTTTTGAGAGCTTATGCATGTTCATTGAGTAGACTATGTGAATACTTGCACTTTCAACACCAAGACATTGCGTATTTACTTTGATTCTTAAGTTGATATGGCATGAGAGTATTTGAAGGTATGGTAGGATATTAGTACTAGATTATTTGCATTTTCATATTAGTTGCATTCATGCATTGCATTGCATTAGGTTAAATGGATTTTGTGGGTACATTCGCTATAGGCCCTCACGAGACCTTACTCGTCCACTAGGGCTGCCTAGGGGTTTAAAGGGCTTGTTGCATATGCCAAATGCAACCGTGATCACCTACGGAAGTGGTACTAATTAGTTAGTTGTAATTGTTTATGCTTGAGGACAAGCATCGGTTTAAGTTTGGGGGTGTGATAAGTGGATTTATATCCACTTGGAGCGTTCCATATCGGCTTAAATTGATTGTCTTGGGCTCAAGTTTGTTGTAGTTTTGATGTGTTTTGCTTAGTTGTGCAGATTTACGAGAATGTTGATTAAGGTGGATGCTTCTATCGTTTTTGGAGAATTAATTGATTGAAATTCGGATTTCTGAGACGGTTGCGCAGTCTACACTGTTTTGGACATATCTGGAGTTCTAGAAGTCCGTTTTCAGCGATCTTACTGCCCACGCGAAGCTTGGGAGATTTTCTACAATATGGGACAGGTGCTGCACGGGCAGGTTGCACGTGGTTGGCGCAGGCTGCGCGACAAACAGACTGCTGGGCGCAGGTGAAAATCTTGAAAATTACTGTTTTGGCCATATCTTGAGTTCTAGAAGTCCGTTTGAGGCCCGTAAGCAGTCCACGCGAAGATAACGAGATTCTCTATCATTCTAAGGTGGTCCAGAAGTCCAATTATGATTGGAACGTTCCAGAAATACTTAAGAAAAGTCAGCTACGAATTTTCCTTCAAAACCGAATCAGTTTAGGAAACGTATTATGTGCCGAGCTGCAGAAATTCAACTTTGACAAGGAAATTGCTATAATTCCTACTTCTAATTAGTATGGTAATTGCTCTGGGCGGCTAGAACATTCCAGAATCAGATCTACACATGGAATTTGCAATTCTATTCTCATTCAAGAACGGAAATTGCCATACTCCTATTCCAACTCTAAAACGGCAATTGCTTGATGGAGAGGCAAATTGAGGCTATAAATACACATCTTGGGGGACAGAAAAAACACACCATTACATATCAATTATTCTAGTTTATTTGTATTCTTTTTACTTTGTATTATCATGGTTTCACTTGATCCCATGATGACGAGAGGTTCAATTATGAACTAATTGTTGTCATGGGATTCTAACGGATTTATTTATGGAGCTTTAGTATCTTGATTGCTTTAAAGATCTGTGTGTGATGTATATCTGATATCCTCGTATGGTTGTGCTTAATTGCTAGATGCGTAGCTAACATCTAATTTGTTAATCTCTTGTGAAGTGAAAGTGGATCTTGAGATTTAGAACTTGCCATGCTAGCATAGGTTCATGATTGTTTATCAACATGATTCGTAGTATGAGATGAAAATACTTATATTTCCATGTGTGATCTTAATGGATAACTTGTTCTTCAACCGTTATGTTTTCAAATTCTATAGATATATAGGGTCTAAGCATAATTGGTGTCTATTCATCTTCTATCTCTTTTGTGGATGTATGTTTAGTTTGGTATTCGTATACTGAGAAGTAGCGTATACTTGTTTCGTGTTGTCCGATCAGATATCATAACCATTGCATATAGTGATTAAAGGCGTCAGATCTAAGCAAAGTATTTAATGAAGTTAGGATTCCATGCTTTCTCTTGCAGCAGTAATTAGATTTAAATTCTCGTTAGTTAGTTAATTCTTAGTTTGTTAATTTGTTTCTTAGTTAATTTTTAGTTAATCAAACTCCAATTTGTTAATTGTCTTAGCAGTGAATAATAATCATACATTGTTGCATAGGTACAATAACTGAATTAAAACCATAACCAGATCTCTGTGGGAACGAACTCGACTTATTCATATATTACTTGTGACCGTGTACGCTTGCGGTTATTTGCAAACAAGTTTTTGGCGCCGCTGCCGGGGATCATCGGTGTTTTATTTTTGGTTTATGTGCTTGTCAATAGTGGTCGTTAGAGTTCACTGACTCAGATTTTTTCTTACCTATCTTGTTTAGTTCGGTGTGTTTCAGGTACTTGAGTAGTTGAAGATGGCAGGTCAGGAGTTGCCATGGTGGGCATATTCGAGTACATCTATGCCTTATCAATGTGAGCGGTGTTTGGGCGTTCATGATCCCTCACAATATTGTTACTACGAAGGAGTTGATCCATATGTCACTTATGAGGAACAACCATATTTTCCATACCATCCTCAACAGTATCAGCAAGATGTTCCAGATATGTCATATTACTATGGAAGTGAAGAGTTTCAACATCAGCAACCTACTCCTACTTTTCAGTCAGATGAGGTTCCTACTAGGGAGGAGGTTATGATGTTTGTAAAGAGTAGCGAGGAGTCTCTCAAATCTTTGGAGATTCTAGTTGCTCAAGCTGTGAGAGCCTTGGAACAAGAGAAACAACAATTCACACCAGAGGCAATTCCAGAAAATAACAGTGACTTGGAGCAAGGTACTGCATGCTTAATTGAAGAAGACAAATTCGAAAACGAGGTGAGCATTCGCAAGCCATGTGAGGAATTTGATCATGTTAAAATGGTGGATGATTTGGAAAGGGCACTATATGGGACAGACACTGATGAGCTGCATAAATTTCAAGAATTGGTATGTGCGTACCAAGAGGCTGAAGAACATGGGAAAGATGCAGATCTTCTACTTGTCTCAGAGTGTAAAGCTGGAGGTAGCGCATTAGAGCCAATGGAGGAAGTTCTCTTTGAGAAACCAAAGGCTTCAACAACTTACATTTATCCTCCTCCATTATATTCAAGCGAAACCCGCGAGTGTGTGTTGTTCTACAAATTGACAGATTTTGGGTCAACAGAAGAAGGCATTGGAATAGGACATATTTGTTATACAAATAGGCCAAGCGAGGAGAAGGGGTAGAAAGTGTGCTGCCGTGATGACGATGAAGTCTCACGAAGAAAGGACCAAGCAAACTATTATCATCCTTAATGGAGGCTTGGAAGTAACGTCAAGCTAATGACGTTAAAGAAGCGCTTCTTGGGAGGCAACCCAAGCATTGTTGTATACTAGTATGTTTTCTACTTTCCCTCGTATTTACTTCCATTCAATGAGGGCATTGAAAATTTTAAGTTTGGGGGTGGTTTGAGGGATAAGTAGTGTATGTAGTTGTGATTGTTAGTCAATGTGTTCATGTAGGATTTCATGCTTTGCATATTAGTAGTAGTAAATTATGCATGTATGTTCGTGTTATTTACGTTTGTTTCATATAGGATATTATGTTTTTATGTTCGTATATCATGTGAGTTCATAGTAGTTTGCATTTGCACCCATGCTTGATAGGAATTTTGTGTTGTTGACACTTATGATTGAGAAGTGATATGCTTTGTTCTTGTGCACACACATACACTAGTAAGTTGAAGCTAGTAGACTTATTGAATGTTGTAAGTAGTTAAAAGGACATGAATATGTGCAAGATGATTTAGTTTGCATGCTTTGAATACAAGTAGGTGCGTTAGAGAGATTTTTACTTGGGATTGAGTATGTTTTTCCACCAAGTGAGATTTTGAGCCTTATTGCATTTGTTGCAATTTTATTCGTTTGCTTGAGTGTCCACGGATTGTTTGCATTGCTAGCAGTTGTTTGAGGTCTTTCTTGAAACGCATGACATTATTTGACGATTAAAATGATTAAGGCATTTAGGATTAATCGCATATTTTCCCATATTACCACACCATGTTTACATGATCAATTAGTTAAACCGTTGAGCTTAATCCTATTTTTTCGGTGACATACCACATTACTTGCCTAGACCTTTTTCTTGTATTGGCCTTACATTAATTTGAACCCACATTGTCAAAGGCTAGTAGAGTGCTTCAGGGAGTAATAAGGTGTGCAAGAAAGGGTTTATTGTTGGTCATTAGTTTGGGGGAATATTGAAATTTGGAAATTGGGTTTGGTTGTTGCTTGATAGTCGGCGTATGTAATAAAATTGTGGGATCATTATTATTGTTTATATTATTGTTTGTGTTATATTTAGCTCTCGGAAAAAAAAAAGAAAAAAAAAGAAAAAAAAGGAAAAAAAGAAAAAAAAAAGAAAAAAAAAAGAAGAAAAAAAATATATATTATGAGAGCATGTTTGTGTTTGATGTGATCCTATTTCAGTCGACTAGTCGAGTATTTTTGTTGGAAGAAGAATAGTAAATTGTGTGAGGGGGAAAATAGGGTGTTGTGTATGATTCATCATGGTACTTACTAGCTTTTGGACTTCACCTGTTTTGGCTTATTTCACATACCTTGTCCCTAGCCCCGTTACAACCCAAATAAAGACCTTTTGATTATCGTCATTGATGTATGTTGTGTTAAGAGTTAGATTGATACCAAATGTCAAGTATGTTTATGATTTTGTTGGAATTGAGTGATACACTTACCCTTGTTCTTGATTGAATATTCTTTTATGAGTGGATTGTGAGTGTTTGCTTGTTTTTGCATATGAGATTCCGAGTTTTGTCTCAAAGATGTGCTCTTGTAGGCTTAGCACAAGAGCACATCTTTGAGACAAATTAATAACGAACGGGTGACCTATGCAACAAATTAATAAGTCGAGTTCGTTCCCACAGAGATCTGGTTATGGTTTTAATTCAGTTTTGTACCTATGCAACAGTGTATGGTTATTATGCACTACTAAGACAAATAACAAGATTTTAATTAACTATAATTAACTAAGAAACAAATTAATAAAACTAAGAATTAACAAACTAAGAAGAATTGAATTCTAATTACGTCTGCAAGAGAAAACATGGGATCCTAACTTCATTAACTACTTCGCTTAGAGTTGATGCCTTTAATCAATGCATGTGATGGTTATGATATCTGATCAGACAACACGGAACAAGTATAAGCTACCTCTCGGTATACAAACACCAAACTAATCATACATCCACAAAAGAGATAGAAGATGAATAGACACCAATTATGTTTAGACCCTATATCTCTATAGAATTTGAAAACATAAAGGTTGAAGCACAAGTTATCCATATAGATCACATAGGGTAGCATCATATCTCTATGTATGCCACAAATCATGATAATAATACCAACCTATCCTATGCTAGCATGGCAAGTTCTAAATCTCAAGATCCACTCTCGCTTCACAAGAGATTAACAAATTAGATGTTCATGACTAATCTAAACACATAAAACACAACCATACGAGGATATCAAGAATTCACCACACACAAATCTTTAAAGCAATCAACTACTAAATTCCATAAATAAATCCGTTAGAATCCCATGACAACGATTAGTTCATAATTGAACCTCTCGTCATCATGGGATCTGATGAAACCATGATAAAAACAAAGTATAAAAAGATACAAATAATCCTAAGTAATTGATATGTAATGGTGTGTGTTTTTTTATGTACCCTAAGATGTGTATTTATAGCCTCAAATTGCCTCTCCATCAAGCAATTGCCGTTTTAGAGTTGGAATAGGAGTATGACAATTTTCGTTCTTGAATGAGAATAGAATTGCAAATTCCATGTGTAGATCTGATTCTGGAATGTTCTAGCCGCCCAGAGCAATTACTATACTTATTAGAAGTAGGAATTCTGGCAATTTCCTGTTTAGAATTGAATTCTGGCAATTTCTGTTGATTCTGTTTTGAAGGAAAATTCTCTTCAATAATTTTGGACTCCGGACCACCTTAGAATGATAGAAAATTCCGTTATCTTCGCGTGGGCAGTTGAATCGTCCAAAACGGACTTGTAGAACTCAAGATATGGCCAAAACAAAAATCCGAAAATCTGGCTGAATTTCTCCGCGCTGACTGCGCTGACAAGGCGTTGACTACGCTGCTGTTACTGTTCATGGCGCTGACTGCGCCCTTTGCGCGCTGAGTGCGCTGATGGCTTTTGCCGGAAGCTGATTTTGGCTGATTTTTCTCTATTTTCTTCGTTTTAACTCCGATTTTCATTCCGTTTCTTCCGGCTCTCTCGCAATTTGATGTATTGTTATTATTTAAGCTCAAAACCCACCATTTAAGCATGGAAAACATCATCCCACATCCGACTCTTATTCCTGCACAAATTCACTAAAAACACATCAAAAACACCACATACTTGAGTTCAAGTCATCAATTCAAGCCGATACGAAGCATTCCAAGTGGATATAACATCCACTTATCAGTTCTATTCTTCTTGATTGTACATGTTTATTAGACTGTGAATGAATGTGATCGAATGAGAATTCGGTATTCAAATTTGTAATTCCTCCTGCACAGGGCCCTGTTAAGTTCGTCGAGAGTCGGTCTCAGGATGATGGATCAGATATGAAACAGTTTGCTTCTGATGTCATGCAAGATAAAGGTTCCCCCAGTTCTATAACTTCTGTAAAGCTGCCTGTCACTGAGTTGCCTGCCCTTGAAGGAGAGAACGTGTCATCTTTTGATGAACACGTCAAGAGAAGGGCAAAAAAAGGAGAACAGTGTGAAGATGCAAATATCAGTTGCAAGAAGGTTCCCAAAGAGAAAGAGGACTGCTGGCCGAGCACAACCTCAGTGAATCAGGTGTTGCAGAACCCTCTCCTTCCGCCGCCTCCTGCCCCTGTCCCTGATTATCGTGCTGTTCCTCCTCCTCTATTCCCCCCACCTCAGGTACCTTGCCTGCTTATTCAAGGCGGTTCAAAAAAATTCTAAAATATTGCGATGTTGTAAATGTTTTGCGCTTCCCTGTTCCTAATGAATTCCTTTAGACCTGGAACCAGTTGATACACTTTCTAATTTCCCTCATTTATACTCATTATCTAATTTTTTTCAAGTATCTAGTTGTGATGAACTATTTCAATATCTAATGCCATATACTACCATCGTAGTTTTTGTCACCATTATCGAGTTTCTTTGTACTTTTAAAATTTCATGTTTGAATGCTGTGTCTCTGTCCATAAAATATCTTCATCATCAAAAGCTTCAACTCATTGTGCATTGTTATGTCCTAATTGAGACACTGGAAACATTTAAGTTATGACTTTTGTTATGTTGCTATTAGTTAAATAGTGAAGAATTATCTCCCAAACAGTTGCTTGCTAATGATGATTAAATTTTGTTGGATTAATTAAAAGAAGGCTGCTATGGTTTATCCTACTCTTCAGACTCCTTCTGCTCCTGTCCCTGATTATGGTGCTGTCCCTCCTCCTTTATATCCCCCACCTCAGGTAGTGTTAATGTTAGAGTTAATGTGAGTGTTGTTTAAAACTTATATATTTATACAAATTTTAGATTTAGATTTGGCAGGCTACATTAGAACTGTCATTATTAGCTACATTAGAACTTTCTATCTCTTACATTGGCTTTCCTGATTCAGGTGGAAACCCCTACCTTTGGTGAAGAAACCCTCAATCTTTTAGAGATATATGGCCAAAAAGGGTTTTCTAACATCGTGCAAGATGAAGTTGAAGGACAGGATGAAGATGGACTCGTCTGGTGGAGGCAGGTGCAGTTCTAATTTCTTTTCTATCCAATTTTAATTTCTCCTATGTTCAATAAATATCTAAGCCAAATTTGTTTACTGGTGAGTATAAGTAAAAAAAATTAATATAGGGTAGACCTTGACTCATGTTCATGTTGTCTATCTGATCTACAGTTCAAGTTGGAAAAAGAAGGACGTGAAGACGCAAATGAGGATGAAGATGCAAGTGTCTGGTCGAAGTCCCCCAGTTCTATAACTTCTGTAAAGCTGCCTGTCACTGAGTTGCCTGTCCTTGAAGGAGAGAACGTGTCATCTTTTGACGAACACGTCAAGAGAAGGGCAAAAAAAGGAGAACAGTGTGAAGATGGAAATATCAGTTGCAAAAAGGTTCCCAAAGAGAAAGAGGACTGCTGGCCGAACACAACCTCAGTGAATCAAGGGTTGCAGAAACAGGATGAATGTGCGACTACTGGAGCAGTTGGTTTTAGTAAGTGAAGATTAGATACAGCTACTAGTTGAACATAATTTTTCCCACAGTAAAACACAGCAAAGTTGCACACTCGTTAGATTTGCTGGGTCATACTGAGAATTTTGTAATATTTTAGATCATTTTCTTCAAAATAGGTAATATGCTAATATGAGTTGCCTGCTCTCTTCCACGGTTGATGAGATAATGATAAAAATTCAAGCTTCTTGACTTTTGTGTATGGTAGCTATATAATCTGTATGTAAGAAGTACGATTACATTGGTACAAACCTGAATATATATATGGAATTTGAGGTATAATTTGTGTATGCGCAATGTATTACTACTTACCAAGCATGTGCTAAAATGCGTCTATATCCAGCAGTACATTTGTAGACTTAATGTCTCTATGAAACTAGCTCGATTCCCCAAGAAGATAAGTAATCCTCTTGATCAGTCACTGATAAATTTGTGTCATATTCATAAACTTTCCTGGTTCTATGCAGCTGTAAGAGTTCTTCTTTCGAATGTGTAAACATGTGTTTTGTTGTTCGTGCTAACTTCATGTACTTTTCTCTTCTTTGCATTATTGGAATGCTTCTGTGTGCTAATCAGTAATCAGTGGCAGTGCGCTACCTAAGATCGTAAAACCAACTCCTTCATTAATCCCTAAGGTAAACAACTAGAGACAATATTCCCACAACCGGAAAAGAATGCAGTTCAGGGTTTTATTAGACAGAAAATAATTTAGTATTCCGTTCAGGCTCAAAATTTTTTACCACGTTAAGAAAAATTTGGATACTCAGGAAAAATGAAATCTTTGACTAAGCTCCAAGGAATTTCTAATTAATATCAACTACATAAGTTTCTTTTGCAAAATTGTTCTACTGAACTCAACAACTGCCCCTTATGGGGAGCCAAAAGGTTTAATCATATTTGTAACTTGTACTCGGAAAGTGTTTCTATTACGGAAACTTTTCATAAGCTGCAAAATGGGTTCCATATTGTAGAACAGACAGGCAATGTTTTTTAAGTTTCAAGAATATATACTAGTAATCTTAGATGTAATTTTCTTGTACACAATCATACTACTGCATACTGTCACAGCCCCCATCCTAAGACTTGTAGTTAGAGTTCTGATTATATTTGTAACTTGTACTTGATAGCCTGCAATAACAAACACAGAAGAAGGTCTATTGTTCACACTAAACACTGAAGTTGACCGGTTGTACAAGACACTTAACATGCACATTACGGCATACAGAAGTAACAAACTTTTCAACATGATTGGTGCATGTCAGACATTTATCAAGAAAAATCTAAACAAGAATTAGAAACTCGGAAGATTATATAAAGTATGACAAGTTTTGATAAGCTGCAAAATGAGTTCATGCTTGTAGAACAGACATGCAATGTTTTTTGCACTTTCAAGCAATTACAGTAGTAATAGTCTTAAAGATTTAAATCTGCATTTCACCAACACAAAAGTAAATGGAATCCAGTTCACTGGCATATACAAATGCTATGCATTACTTGAGATTATTTCTCTTGATTTCCTCTAGTAGTTCCAGCAAATTTTGCTGCTTTGATCATATCAACAATTGTTTCAAGCCTCCAGATTCGAGCTTTAAGTCCCAGGGGTTGTAATTCCGAGGCAGTTTCCTCATGACGTTCTTCTACAATGCTGTTAACATTATCCTCTGGATTCCCAACTGCATCTTCTTGTCGTCCTGTTTTTCCTTCAGTTTCCGTAGAGGATTGCCTTTTCTTACGCTCATCAGGAGTAGGCATACTGTGCACACTCATCTCCGCAGGTTCATTGGTGAACTCCAAATTCCTAGTCAAAGCCGCATCTTTCTTTGTTTCAGTTGGTTCTTCGGTAGACAATTTACTCTTCTCACATTTATTTGATGAAGACATAATCAGTGCACAATTTTCTACTACTTTACTCGTGTAATTTAACTTTTTGCGGGATTCATTGCAAACTGCCAACAATCTTGGGGTAACATTGTTCAGTACCAGCTCATCATCAGCACCGCTTAATTTCTTAAAACTATTTCCCTTTCCACATTGATTCAGAAGTTGTGCAATCGTCAGACTGTCTTCTTCAACATTACTGTAAGTTGGACCATCATCAATATCATTTCCTTCCCCAGAGCTGTTAGTGTTTCTAAATTGACTCATGTGTTGTACACTTGTAAGACCATCCTCTGCAACATAAATCTCTGGTGTTTCCTCACGATTACCGGAAAGAGAAGCAGGAGTAGCTAATGATATTGCATCTCTAATTTTTCTGTAAGAGCCTAGTGGTAAATGCAATCCAATTTGGACGTTATTGGTCACCATTTGCTCAGAAGCCACAAGGCCCCTCCACCAAACCACATATCGGGAGGAGACATCAGATTCAGAAAGTCGAGGTGGGATATAAAGTTGTAAACCCCTACTAGGCTCATTATATTTGTTCCAAGCAATTGGAAGACTCTCATTGGATCGAACAACATCACAAGGAAGATCTTGGTCCAATCCAAATTGCATGGCTACTCTGTGGGGGAGATACTGTTCTGTCTGCCATAATCCTACTAACTCAGAAGCTCTCAAGCACCGAGCATATGACTCTTCTGAATCAGACTCAACCACAACCCACTGTTCAACATCTTTGTACACGGTACTCCATATGTTGTTGCTCGAACCTAGGGTATAAGGGCGCCACATAAATGATAATCCAGCAGAGTCTAACGATGTCCTCACATCATTAACCTTCAACTTTGTCACTCCATTCCACCTTGCTGATCTAGGCTCTCCACTACCTATGACATTTGGAACTGGCCCGAAACCCGTGAACCTCTCCCAAACCCACATCTGGACTAAATCGTAATGACATGTATTAAACTTCACACTAAATCTAGGCTGTACTATAACGGACTTGACAATCGAATTATGTAACATCGTCATATCTCTATAAATGCAGGCGAGGACCACTGGTGCTAGCGCGATTCTATTGCCTCGCGATAGAGGTAATGCTATTTGACAAGCCTGAATACTTATTTGAGAGCGAACAAGGACAAACTTAGACAGCCAAAATGTAAGAAATGCTTCGTGTTCTAATTGATTAGCACTACCCATAAAATAATCCATCCACGCATTGGGAGTGGCGTTTTTACAATGGCTTAATTTAACTTTGTTAAGATCAGATTTCAAACAATTAAAAATAGCAGTAGATTCATCATCTAAAGGAGTTAAAACCGAGGCACCTAGCACAGAAAAACATCCCAAATGTAAAACATCTTCTAAAGTAATAGTTACCTCACCCCATGGAAAGACAAAGGTGTTTGTATCAACACACCACCTCTCAGCAAGGCAAATGATTAACTTCTTGTCTTTAGGAACACTGTAGGTTGAAGCCAAGATTGCGTCGTAAATACCAGCTTTCTTCCATATATCTTGGTATTTTGGCTTCAAACTCTGTACCCAAGAACTCCATTTCTCTGATGGGAATCCCTTATATGACTGTAAAGTGCACTTTTCAAGATTTTTGAAAGTGGGTTTTGAGGCTAACAGGGCAGTAGGTGAAGGAGGAAGAAGATGATCTTGAGGTAAAATGGGTTTAAGAAAATGGGCTTTTCTGAATGTTGGATTTCCACCACAAGGTGGAACCATGAGCTCTTCTCTCTCTTCCACAAGACTATCAGCATCACATTGATGATCTTCCATTAAAAAGCTTCAAGATTTTTTTTTCTTTTGATTAATTTATGACTATGTAATCAAATCTTGAAAGGTTCTGATCTTAGCTTCAGGGAATAAATTACATACACAAATGACATAACAACATATGTCATGTATGTATCGTTGTCATGTCTATCTATGTGACAGAAATGACACCTGCAAATGGATACTCCCTCCGTTCCGAAAAACCTTTCTGATTTTGATTTTGGACACTGTTTATTATAAGCGATTGACTACTAATTTCTGCATAATTTATATGACAAAATATAGTCATGTGTGATTTTGTTTGATTCGTATTTATGAGTACTTTAATACAGTGAAGTTTTTATATTTAATACTAATACGAAATTGAAGACATTAATGATCAAAAGTGTGTGTTGGCAAACGTGTCCAAAGTAAACAGGAAAAGTATTATGGAACAGAGGGAGTAGAACATTGTGGCTTAAAATTTAAAATTTGAATATCCATTTTTGTGCAACTCTAGCTGCAGGGTTTTTCAACAAAGCTGTCAACAGTACCTGTTATATATAATTATAGTATATCAATATCAGACATTTTAGATGTTTATAAAATTGTAAGGCTGTAACTTAGCAAAAAAAAAAAAAAATTGTAAGGCTGTAATGAATTTAAGACCAATTTAGTAGAACCCTCAACTGTACTTAAACCCTGCAGACTGAGGCTCTCTTTAGTCTTATTACCATAAAAGAAACCAAACAAATGGTGGCTAATTTAGGTCTAGTCTGACTAGCTAGGCAATAATTATGACTAGATTCAACAAAGAGTACATGAGAAATTATGGTAACAAAATTTATCAATACGTGCCTGTTTGGGAAAACTTTTTTTAAGAATTAATGGACTTATTTTCGGGTAAAAATTTTGTATTTTGATAAAAAATTTTAAAACAAGTATTTAACGTATGTTTGAGATTCAATAAGTTGCAAAAATAAGTTAGAAAATAAGTTGGAAAGTTAAGAATCTCTAACTTTGTCTTAAAATAAGTTGAATTATTCTGGAAAAAAGTTCCCCCAACACGCCCTGCATCTTGTCACTTTAATTCAAGGTGCTCCTTTTTATTTTTGCTAATTTCAAGTTATAATAATAATGCATACTAACCTGATAACACAAAGCCTTCTACTCCAGTAGCTTGTCTTGTAGCCTGCCCTGTAGGGTTTAACTCTTTGTAAACTTCATTTTTATAATTTTTCATGTTTAGATCTATATGTTCTACATATGCTAGACATGTATGTTGCTAGGCCTAATCGGTCAATTATGCTTGCCCCCTCATAACTGGTACAGAAAATAACTTGGAATGCAGCAGATTTAACACTAGCCCTTCTGCCTAATTAGATGTTTAAGAAAAGGCTAATTTGAAGAAAAGTTCAAATTTTCGACCAAAAAATATACACATTGGCCAAGATCACCATCCTTGACAATAATGCATTTTAGTAGGAAAACAACGTTTTAGAGCAACTCCAATCATACATGTTCTTTATCTATAATGTGTCTAGGTGGACAAATATAGGGATTTTAGTTTAAAAATAAAGCTCCAACCCTACCCATCATCCCCTTTATTTTTTAGGGGAGAGAAAATATAATCCCTTATTTGAGGGATCAAAATTAGAACCCCTATATCCTCCGTCTCATCTATCCTCCACCTCATTGGTTAATTTATAAGAATGTTCAAAATTTAAATTTCAAAAAACTACGCTAAAAATTACTTTTAAAATATAGGATATGCATATAGGGTATATGATTGGAGTAAAACATAATTTTCATTACCTATATTTTTAATAATCCTTATTTTAGGGGTTAAGGAAAGGAAAGAGCATTGGAGTTGCTCTTAACAGGGATGATCCTATAATTATACGAACTACGAAATCACATGTTATGACTTAAATTATATGACAATTTAACTTAAAAGCTTATTTCAGCAGATCACACATATGTTATTTTTTTGAAAGATTTAGGGATCCAGTATGCAATGCAGAACACTGCATAAAAATAATTAGTTAGATTGACATCACACACACAAACACTTTCAAGTATGTTACTAGTCAACTCCCTACCTGCAAGTTATACAATATCCATCACAAGCAGGCAGAAATGCTAGAAACACATTCCACTCGATTTTTCTGGTGGCCAAATAGTTGCGTATTCAACATAGAAGTGAAACTTAGAAACTGCCGCTAAAAAGGATAGCTAAAGTAGAACTTGGATCCAGCGAGGAGTGAGTGACGTAAGGTGAATGATTTAAAGAGAGATATAGATTTACGAGATAAACAAAAATCTTTAAGAACCCTCGTAATAAGTATCATATAAAGATAGCAACATAATACGTATAAACGTGGCTAGATTACAATCTCCTATTGAAGTATACCAAGGCACACTATATATTCATCGGTACGTGGATGAAAAGAAGATGCACAAGTAAATTGTACACTACATGTGTTATGAATTCTCGTTTATTGTATTTGCGTAAATTAAATACGGAGATTATAATAGTTAATAATAATAATAACAAATATTGACAGATGAACAGCAAGATTTATACGTGGAAAACTCCTTTAAGTCAAAGAGGTAAAAACCACCGGACCAACTCCGAATGTTTCCACTATAATGCTAATAATGGTTACAATATTCTTTCTCAAGTTTACGAAGTAACACTTGAGGTACACATGAATAGTAATATAACGATTAACTATTCTTTCGGTACTGGACCGGATAACCTGGACAGAACTGTCCCTTCGATACTTGAACGGATAACCTGGAGAACTCCCCTTGTTGCGCAACAATGGCTGGACGAACTTCTAATGCTGTAGACCCAGATGGCTACAGCTCGACCAAACTCTCACACTAACTCACCCGAAACGAAAGAAGAGAGAAGCAAGAGGGTCCCATATTCTGACCTGCCTGAAACTACCACAAGGTAAGTTTCCTACTAGACGGACTATCTAGCAGCTATGAAGGAGAGAAGAGAGTAAGATGTTTTGGTGTGTTTTGGTAATGAAGGGAGAGGGGGTATTTATAGAAGGGAAAATGTAGTAGGTGTGGGGGTTGGTGAGTTTGGAATTATAAGGCAGCTGCCTAACAATCTCCCCCTATTTCCAAACTCACAACTAATCACTTGCACTCCATACTTGCGCCTTGTTTGCACATCTCCAACTTTTCTCGCGGAACCACCTTTGTCATCATATCAGACGGATTCTTATCCGTGTGTGTCTTTTCTATCTGTATCACCCCATCTTCAACCTATTCTCGTAGCTAATGGTAACGTACATTAATATTCTTAGTACGACTGTAACAAGTAGCATTCTTGCTCAAGTCAATAGCACTTTGGCTATCACAATACAACTCAAAGTTGTCTTGCTTCTGACCCAATTCTTGGAGAAACCGCTTTAACCAAACCATCTCATTGCCTGCTTCATAAGCAGCAATATATTCTGATTCGGTTGTTGACAACGCAACACACTTTTGCAACTTGGACTGCCATGCTACAGCTCCCCCCGCAAAAGTGAAAAGCATCCCTGACGTGGACTTCATCCCATCTGGATGTCCTGCCATGTCAGCATCTGTAAAACCTTCCAAGACTGGTTCACCGTGTCCATACTTCAAGCATAACCCAGAAGTGCCCTTGAGATATCTGAGAATCCAATTAACTGCTTCCCATTGCTTTCTTCCTGGATTTGACAGATATCTACTCACAACTCCAACAACATGAGCAATATCTGGTCTTATACAAACCAATGCATACATAAGACTCCCCACTGCGGATGAGTAGGGAACTTCCTCCATATCCTCCTTCTCTTTGTCTGTTGACGGACACATTTTCTTGTCCAGTTTGAAATGTCCCACCAATGGTATGCTAACAGGTTTAGCATCATCCATATTGAACCTTTTCAATACTCGTTCAATATATCCTTGTTGTGACAACCACAACTTCTAAGATGTTCTATCACGAACAATATTCATCCCTAGGATTTGTTTTGCTGGACCCAAGTCTTTCATATCAAAGAACTTGGACAAATCTTCTTTAAGCTTACGGATCATGTTAGTATCTTGGCCGACCACTAACATATCATCAACATAAAGCAGCAGGATAATGAAGTTACCGTTAAGAAACCTTTGCACATAAGCACAGTGATCGGATGCAGTTCTCTTGAACTTAAGATTCCTCATGAATGAATCAAACTTTTTGTACCACTGTCTTGGTGCTTGCTTAAGCCCGTATAAACTCTTCTTGAGTTTACAAACCATGTGCTCCTTCCCTTTCACTTCAAATCCTTCTGCCTGGTGCATGTAGATCTCTTCCTTCAAATCTCCATGAAGGAATGCAGTTTTCACATCTAACTGCTCAAGCTCAAGATCCATGCTAGCCGCTAATCCGAGAACTGTTCGGATTGATGTCATCTTTACAACCGGAGAAAAGATTTCATCGAAATCAATGCCTTCCTTCTGTGCAAAGCCTTTAACCATCAAGCGTGCTTTATACTTTACAAGCTTTTCATCATCCTTTTTTACTTTGAAGACCCATTTGTTCCTCAAAGCCTTCCATTCTCTCAGAAGTGTAGTCAACTCATAAGTTTCATTCTTGTTTAAAGAATCCATCTCCTATTGCGTTGCTTTCAGCCAGCAACTGCTTTCTTTATGAGTCTTCACTTCCTCAAAGGTCTCGGGCTCCCCCTCATCAGCAATTAAGATATACTCGGATGAAAGATATCTTCCTGATGGTCTCCGTTCTCTTGTAGAACGCCGTGGCTGAGTTTCTTCAGCTTCAGGCTGAGGCGGTAGCTCCCCCTGCTCAGCAGCCTCATCATCTGCCATATCATCTCCATCATCTTCTAATGTATCTGGATTTCTAGCTTGCCTTGGTTGTTGAGTGCTCCCAAAATTCTCATAATTTTGAGACTCATGGAAAACCACATCTCTGCTCCTGAATATCTTCTCCGATTCAGGATTCCACAACCGATACCCGAACTCTGGATTCCCCGTAGCCAACGAGAATACACGGAGTTGCTTTATCTTCAAGCTTTGTTCTATGCTCCTTTAGGATGTGTGCAAAAGCCTTGCATCCAAACACCCACAAGTAGGAATAGGAAACATCCTTTCCTAACCAGATTTTCTCTGGAATCTCAAAATTCAGAGATGCCGATGGAGATCGATTGATCAAGTAGCAAGCTATTCTTATAGCTTCTCCCCAAAATGACTTCGGCAGTTTAGACATTTTCAACATGCATCTGACTCGTTCAACAATGGTGTGGTTCATTCTTTCTGCAACGCCATTTTGTTGTGGGGTGCTAGGAACTGTTCTTTCATGCCGGATACCATGCTTTGTAAGGTACTCTTGAAACTCTTTTGAAGTGTACTCCCCCTCGTTGTCACTACGAAGGCACTTCAGTTGTTTCCCTGTTGATCTTTCAACCATGACATGAAACTTCTGGAAGTACTCAAACACTTGATCTTTGGATTTGAGTATCTCAACCCACACCTTTCGAGATGCTTCATCAATGAAGGTAACAAAATACCTATTTCCGCCTAAGGACTCCACCTCAAACGGACCACATACATCAGAATAAACTCTTTCTAACACCACCGAATTTTTCTTCAGTGGACTGCTAAAAGATACTCGATGTTGTTTCCCGAATAAACATTATTCGCAAGGCTACAATGCAGTATCTTTAGCAAACGGAATGAGGGATTTCTTCGCTAAGATCTGCAGCCCTTTCTCTCTCATGTGACCAAGCCTCTTATGCCACAAACTTGCTGAAGCTTCATCTTCAACTGTATTCAACTCATTTGAACACATCGTCACTTGTGTGTTGTACAAAGAGACATAAGTGGAACCTCTTGCAACCACCAATGAACCCGTAGTAAGCTTCCACCTTCCACCACCGAAGGTATTTACGTACCCCTGCTTGTCTAGCGCCATGCCGGAAATCAAGTTGATCCGTAAGTCCGGAACATGCCTGACATCTTTCAATGTCATTGAACAACCCGTGTTTGTCTCAATACAGATGTCACCAATGCCTGCGATCTTTGATTGATCTGAGTTACCCATTCTTATAGTACCAAAGTCCCCTGACTTGTACGTTGTAAAGAATTCCTGAGTGGGTGTTGCATGATACGTTGCTCCAGTATCTATCACCCATTCGACCTTCTGATCATCAACATGTAAGCATTCTTCTTCCCCAAAAGAAAGGATCACAACATCTTCTATCATAGCAGCTGTTGTACTTTTCTCGGCATGTTTCCCTTGCTGACCATTGTTCCGCTTGCTGAGCCAGGCCCTACAATCCTTTTTGTAATGACCCTTCTTCTTACAATAGTAGCATTCAACATTGGCTTTAGACTTCCCACTGGAATTACCAAAATTCCTACTTTTACTACGTCCTCGGTTTGTCTCCCTGTAGTTGCTTCTGCCCCTGTTTTCAGTAAAAAGAGCCTGGGAATCGTGGTTGACTCCCTGTACTCTTCTTCTCATGGATTCACTAAGGATACTTTGCTTAATTGATTGCAACGTTAGTTGCTCAGTTGGTACAACATTAGTTACTGTCACCACTAGCATATCCCAGCCGGATGGTAAAGTATTGAGAAGAAATATTGCTTGGAATTTCTATTCAAACTCCATCTTCATATTTGATAATTGATTTAACAACCCTTGGAATTCGCTCATATGCTCTGACATGTTGTTCCCATCCTGGTACCTCATGTTCACCAGCTGACGAACTAGAAAAGTTACATTTTGTGAACTTTTCTCTTGGAACGTAGACTCTAATGTCGTCCAAAGCGTATAAGCGTCTTCTTCTTCAGAGACATGATGATACTCCGAATTATCAATCCATCGACGAATGAGACTAATAGTTTTCATGTTCATCTTCTTCCAGTCAGCATCAGACTTTGCTGCAGGTTTGACTCCTTTCAGCTCCACTGGATCAAACAAGTCCTTACTATAAAGCAAATCCTTTATTCTGCTTTTCCACATCGGATAATTTGAAGCTGTTAGGCTTACCGTTACACTGGAAGAATCATCCATTTCAATTTACCAAAGACTATGGGAATCTCACTTAGAACCACACAAGTTGGCCAGGAAAGTGGATGTGTTTGGGGAGCCTTCCGTATTAGTACGACGCGTTATCAAGTAACCACTGCACACAAAGCACTTTCCTAGACACCAACAACGTGGGCCCCAGCTCTGATACCAACTGTTAGGAATTCCCGTTTCCTGTCTTTGCGTATATTAAATACGGAGATTATAATAGTTAATAATAATAACAGATATTGACAGATGAACAGCAAGATTTATACGTGGAAAACTCCTTTAAGCCAAAAGGTAAAAACCACGGGACCAACTCCGAATGTTTCCACTATAATGCTAATAATGGTTACAATATTCTCTCTCAAGTTTACGAAGTAACACTTGAGGTACACCTGAATAGTAATATAACGATTAACTATTCCTTCGGTACTGGACCGGATAAACTGGACAGAACTGTCCCTTCGGTACTTGAACGGATAACCTGGAGAACTCCCCTTTTTGCGCAACAATGGCTGGACGAACTTCTAATGCTGTAGACCCAGATGACTACAGCCCGACCAAACTCTCACACTAACTCACCCGAAACGAAAGAAGAGAGAAGCACGAGGGTCCCCTATTCTGTCCTTCCTGAAACTACCACAAGGTAAGTTTCCTACTAGACGGACTATGTAGCAGCTATGAAGGAGAGAAGAGAGTAAGATGTTTTGGTGTGTTTTGGTAATGAAGGAAGAGGGTGTATTTATTGAAGGGAAAATATAGTAGGTGTGGGGGTTGGTGAGTTTGGAATTATAAGGCAGTTGCCTAACAACATGTATGTGGAAGAGATTCAACATTTGAAGCAGAGAAAGCAGGGGAAGGAGATGGACCTAATGCACTGTTAATTTAGACAAATACAAATAATTTGTTACCCTGGCTAAATAGTGACTACATCTGAAAAAGATTAGAAACACTGGACTTATCGACTGACATGTAGAACACTGGATCCTTTATGATGAAGATTTTCCTCCTCGTAGACAGAAACTCGATAGCCAATATAAGTGTCAATATAAGTAAAAGTAAAAACCAAGCCCTTAAAATCCTGCATCTTGTTCATTCTTTGTCAAACACACATAACTTGACCAATAACTTTGTTAAGTACAATAATATCAGCTTTGTTATGGGTTCCGATTCCGATTCCGAGATGTAGGTCATGTACCACACAGATTGATTTTCTTTTCTCAGCTAACATTCCAATATCCAGGGTCATGTAATAGACGGAGTAACATGTACAAGGCTCATGTTCAAATAAAAAACATCTTAACCTACAAACTACAGATATGCTGAGTAGTATTTGTGTCTTTAGTGAACACTATTTTATGTATTACAAATTTAAATTTCAAGGTTCATACTTTTGTGGTAAACTCTATTGTACATTCGATGAATTTTGTATTCTGTAGGTAAATCCTTCAAAGCATTTATGTTTGTTAACTTGTTTGTTTTTAATAAAAATAAACTTAATTAAGCACCTTGGACTAAATCCGGGCCATCTCAATGTGCTACAAAAATAAGTACAATGTTCTCAAATTTTCTGTGTCTCCACTAAAAATATGTAATATCTGTATAGAAATGATCCCGTTTAAATCCAGAATTGACAATTGTATCATCTATCTAGCACAATGATTCATACAAACATAAAAGCATACAAAAATGAATTTGCAGATTTTAACATGCTGGACAAGTATTTTGTGCAGGCTTACAATTATATCGATAATCGTTTCAAGCTTCCAAATACGATCCTCAAGTTCCAGGTGTTGTAATATTTTAGAGGCTTTCGTCTTCAACATTGACGATGTTATTCGCTAGAATGTCAACTGCTCCACGTGGTTCTATTTGTCTTTCAGTAGAGGATTTACCATTCTTGTGCTTGACAGACGATGACATACTATGCATACTCATCTCTGCATGTTGATTGGTCGACTTACATCTGTATCTTCTTCTGCCTCAGTTTATTTTCCGGTAGATGATATACTCTTCTCACGCTTAGCTGAAGAAGACATATCCTGTCCTCCCATTTCCGCTGGTTTACTAGTGCAATTTATCATTTCAGGTGCTTAATAGCATATTTCCAATAATCCTTGAGTAGCAGTATTCAGTACCATCTCATCATCAACATCCCTTGCTTTCTCCAAACAATTTGTGTTTCTAGATTTTTCGGAATTTGTGCAATTGTCAGACTAGGTTCTTCAACATTATCGTAACTACTCAACACTAGATCCTCATCATGGTCATTTCTTTTTCCGGACCTATCTGCCATTTTATATTCAATTGTACATAGAGCACTTGTTAGACCTTCCTCTGCCCTTTCATCAACGAAACCCGAGACACAACCAGAAGTATCTAATGATTTTATATTCGATATGATCCAAACTAAGCTTCTTTATATCTGTTTAGTCTGTTGGTTCATGAATATCAAAGTTAAAGCAGCGAAATTGTTCCACAGAAAACAAATGACTTAAATGGAAAATGAACAGATAAAAATCTGTGCCAATTATTAAACTGGCCGAAGCGGTACAAGATTATTGTTGGTATTGCGAGGGGGCTACTCTATCTTCACCAGGATTTCAGAATAAGAATTATCCATTGAGATCTCAAAGCCAGCAATATTTTACTAGACCATGAGATGAACCCGAAAATATCAGACTTTGGATTGGCTAGAACTTTTGTAGAGAGTGAAACTCCAGCAAGTACACCAAGAGTGGTTGGGACACAGGAAGAGTTCCTGCAACATTTTAATTATGTTTTTCTGGATTAAATTGCACAGTAATTCTTTCTCTAAAAAATGTAACAGTTCACAGCTTCACTGATACAAGTCCCCGGAGTATGCCTTTGATGAACTGTTCTCAGTGAAGTCTGATGTCTATAGTTTCGGTGTATCTCTTCTAGAGATAATAGCTGGGAAGAGAAACAGAGGTTTTGATCATCCAGATAACAACCTTAATCTTCTGGGACATGCAAGTAAATATCGTAAATATATATGTGATATAAGGTCCTAACCTGCTGGTCTTGCAATCTTTATAAATTGACTTAGACTAGTTTAAGGTAATGGAATAGGTACAATGAATGTAATCTTTTGAAAGTAGTTGAAAGTGTGACCGTGGAGTTGAGTAACCAAAAAGAAGTGTTTCGAGTTATTTAAATCAGGTTATTGTGCGTGCAAGAATACCTCGAATATAGACCACACATGTCATCAATAATGATGATGCTGACTACGGATGATGCATTGCATATTCCTAAACAACCTGGGTTTATGCAATGATTGCTAAATCTAGCAATAAATTACTTTATGCAGTAATTTGCAATCACTATAATACCCTTTCTTCGTTTTCTGTGCAACACGCTATATTAATGCATGTAATTGCTTTCGATTTTACAGTTGTGTAGTTAAGAATTAAGAATACTACAGGAGACGGAGATGTGGGTACAGGTTTATGATATTCCTCGAGGGCTGTTATCTGAGAATATTCTTAAGAATGTGGGGGAATCCATTGGAAAGTATGTTAAATCTGATCCATCTAATTTTAATGGAGTATGGAAATCGTTTGTAAGGGTCAGAGTAGCCATGAACGTAGAGAAACCGTTAAAAAGAAGGATGAAAATAAAAAGAGAAGGGGCGGAATGGAGCTGGATTAACTTCAAGTATGAGAGACTTAGTACGTTTTGTTTTGTATGTGGAAAGATTGGACATTCTGACCGGGAGTGTAATGTTGTATACGCAAATCCAGATAAGGTTGTTGCTCGAGCTTATGGCACTTGGTTACGAGCACCAACAAGGAATGCTAATGTCAATACGGTGTCAAGATGGCTTCGAAATACCAGTGACGGAACTAATGCATGGTCATCTAGCAGTGCAAAGTCAGGATCAGCAACGACCAGTAAAGATGGTGGAGGAGAACAATATGCAGAGAGATTCATGGAAGTTGATGGAGTGGTTACCGAAATTATTGGTGATGAGGATGGAGTAAATGTTAAAGCACGAATATCACGGGAAGAAAAGATAGGAAATCAATTTGCAAATCAGTTGGAGAATGTTATGGGAGGGAAAGGTGGTGTTAAGGAAATAGAAGTATCAGATTCAAAAAGAAAACGTGTAAAGGCTGACATATTGCAAAGCGAATTTATAGGAGAGAATGATAATCAGATTATGGATGATAATTCAAAAAATGGGTCAAAAAACGGACAAGGGGTGGGTTCTGGACTCCAGGCCCACCAAGCATTATGAGTATCATAGGGTGGAACTGTCGTGGGCTGGCCAACCCACGAGTAGTTAATTTCTTTAGGGAATTATTCCAACAAGTAAGGCCCAGTTTAATATTTCTTTCTGAAATTCTAGGAAATAAGAAAAAAATTGAAAAAGTTTGTAGAATGGTGCACTTTGCAGATTGTTTTGTAGTAGACTCACAGGGGCAAGGAGGTGGCTTAGCGTTACTATGGAAAAATGCTGGAGCGGTAGAAATAAAAGGAAGTTGTAATCACTACATAGACTTTGAGGTTGTTTGCGATCAGATAGGTCGTTGGAGATATACAGGGTTTTATGGGTGTCCGGAGAGACATAGAAGATATGAATCCTGGGAATTATTAAGGGGTTTAGCTGATGAATCAGATTTACCATGGTGTGTGGTTGGTGATTTTAATGACATGATGTTTGCTCATGAAAAGAGAGGAGGTAGACCTCAACCGAGGAGGCTGTTGGATGGTTTTACAGAGACGGTTAGTGACTGTGGATTGACAGACATGGGATTTGTAGGTAATGAGTTCACATGGGAGAGATCAAGAGGTCAAGTTAATTGGATACAGGAACGGCTTGATAGGGGGTTAGCGAACCGGAGTTGGCAAAATATGTTCCAGACGCGCAAGTACGAGTATGGGAGGTGTCAACATCAGATCATCTTCTGTTGGTGGTAGAGTTAAATAAGCAGGTAATTACACCAAAAAGACGTCGCTTTAAATTTGAAAATATATGGATAAAGGAGTCTGAGTGTTATAATCTGATAAACGCAAGCTGGAATGCGAGTGAGGAGTTAAGCATTATGGAAACAATCCAACTTTGTACATTGAAGTTGGAGGAATGGGGCGGTGGTCAAGTTAAGGAGATGGGATTGAAGATAAAACAGAGTCAGGCAATGTTGAGGAAATTAAGATCGAGACGAGATGAGTATGGTGTGAGACAATATAATGAAGAACGGGACAAGTATCTACGCTTGTTGGAGAAACGGGAAGTCTTTTGGAGTCAACGGGCAAAATAGTTTTGGTTAAAGCATGGTGATCAAAATTCTAGATTTTTCCACAATTTTGCTACAGGGAGAAAGAGACACAATCAGTTGAAAGGTTTGAGGGATAATGATGGGGAATGGAAGGAGGATGAGAACGATATACAGGACATTGTGGTGGATTATTTTGGAAAGTTGTTTAAGTCTACCTCAAATGCAGAGGTATTATCGGAAAGAGAAACTGTTGCACATGTTACTGAGGAGCAGAATAGGTACCTAATTCAGCCTATTGAACAGGAGGAAGTTAAAGAAGCTATCTTCTCAATGCATCCAGAGAAATCACCTGGTGATGATGGGCTTAATCCTGCATTTTATCAAACTTATTGGAGTATAGTGTGTAAGGATGTGGTGAGTTTCTGTTCGGATTTTTTTGCAACTGGGGAGATGCAAGTTGAGGTAAATCGCACAGTGGTTTGTCTTATTCCGAAAATTAAAAATCCTCAATGTATGACTGATTTACGCCCAATCTCATTGTGTAATGTCTTGTTTAGAATCTTGTCGAAAGTAATGGCAAATAGGCTTAAATGTTGCCTATCTAACTTGATTTCGATTAATCAAAGTGCATTTGTTGAAGGAAGGTTATTGACGGACAATGCTTTGGTGGCATTTGAAGTAAATCACTATATTCGACGAAAGACACAAGGGAAGAATGGGTGTGCAGGTTTAAAAATCGATGTTTCCAAAGCTTATGACAGGCTTGAGTGGCGGTTTGTTGAAGACATGCTGAATAAATACGGATTTCATCATATCTGGATTGATCGGATAATGAAATGTATTAAAACGGTTACGTACAGTTTTCTGCATCAAGGGAAGGTTTTTGGGGAGGTTAAGCCAGCGAGAGGGATCCGTCAAGGGGATCCCATATCCCCATATTTATATATATTATGTGTTGAAGGCCTTAGCTCGATTATCAGGAGGAATGAGGAGGTTGGTTTGATCCACGGATGTAAGATTGCTCAAGAAGCACCAAGGGTATCTCACTTACTCTTTGCAGACGACTGCTACTTGTTTTTTAAAGCAACAATAAGTGAGGCTACGGTAATGAAGAATGTGTTGAAACGATATGAGTCAGTGTCTGGGCTGGCAATAAACTTTAACAAATCTAGTATCACATTCAGTCCTAATACAGAAGTGGAAGTCAAGAGGAGGGTATGTGAAATTCTGGAGGTGGAGGCAGTCGATACACCAGGGAAATACTTGGGAATTCCAATGGTAGTGGGGAGGAAAAAGAACGAAGTTTTCGGGTTTCTTACGGATAAATTGAAGCAAAAATTACAAGTATGGAGCAATAAGAATATGTCAAGGGCTGGGAAATGTACGCTATTGAAGACAGCGTGTCAAGTGGTGCCGAATTTTTGGATGAACCTCATGATTATACCAATTGAAGTGTGTAATACGATTCAGAGGCAGATGAATAAATTTTGGTGGGGCAATGGTGGTCAAAGCAAGGGTGTGAAGTGGATGGCGTGGGGAAGAATGTGTGAAACTAAGGAGAATGGTGGGTTGGGATATAAAGATTTGCAGCAATTTAATAGAGCGATGCTTGCAAAACAAGGGTGGAGGCTACTAAATGGGGAGAACAGTTTTGTTACAAGTATATTGAAAGCTCGATATTTTCCTAGAACAGATTTTTTGAATGCTAAATTGGGAGGTAATCCTAGCTATATGTGGCGTAGCATCTTATCGGCTCAGGACTTGGTGAAACAAGGGTGTAGGAAGAAGATAGGGGATGGTAAGGATACGTTTGTTTGGAAAGTGCCTTGGCTTCCAACAGTAAAGACTGGTATGCTTACAACTGAGAAAGCTTCACAGTTGGAGGATATTAAAGTGGAGAATTTGATGAAAATAGGAGAAAGGAAATGGGATGAAGAAGTTTTGAGAGACATCTTCAATGATAGGGACAGAATGTTAATATCGAAGATTGCATTGCCTAGGAAGGAGACAGCAGACTCGTGGTATTGGATGTTTGAGGAAAAGGGGGAATTTTCAGTTAAGAGTTGTTATAGACAGCTGAGGGGGGAAAGGAGTACTGCAGATACAAGCTTTTGGAGGAAACTATGGTCATTGAAACTACCAAGTAAGGTCGTTCATTTGGTATGGCGTGCGTGTAGACTTTGTTTACCTACTGCTGTTGATCTGAGAAACAAAAGGGTTGATATTGCAACTGCGTGTTCGTCGTGTCATAGTCAAGAGGAAAATAGCATTCATGTTTTCTTCGACTGTATTTTTGCAAGAGCTGTGTGGGATGCTGTTGGGCTTGCAAATCTGATTCAGTACACGCCATATGAAAATGTACTAGATGTGTTTAAGAGAATCTTTGATCAGTGTACAAGGGACCAGGCTGCTATAGTAACGTTGCTGTGCTGGAGTCTTTGGAATCGCAGAAATAAGTGGGTATGGGATCATATCAATATGTCAGTATATGGAACAAAAGCAGCAGCACTAAGATTTTTAGATGACTGGAAGAAGGCTCAACGGGAAGAAATGAAGAACAAACGAGGCCAGGATATGGGCAGTAGAGTGTGGAAGAAGCCGGATATGGGATGGGTTAAAGTAAATACGGATGCAGCGGTTACACTAGGACTGCAACGTATTGGTACTGGGGCGATAATCAGAGATGCAGATGGGCGTTTCTTGCATGCGAGATGTATGGATATTGAAGGGGAATGGAGCGTGAAGGAAGCAGAGGCTCGAAGCCTTAAGGATGCAGCAGAATGGGCTGAGCAGTTGGGGTTCAAAAACTGTGTTTTCGAAACAGATTCAAAGCAACTAGTTGATGCCTGCAAAGGGGGGTCTGGGAGATCAAATTTCCACTCCATTGTAGCTGATTGTGTGGATATTTTTCAGCACCTTGATGAAGTACAGGTGCAATTTATTTATAAATCTGCGAACGTAGTAGCTCATACGTTAGCTCGAGCTTCTAGTTCTATGCCAGGTTTCTATGAATGGCAAGGGAATGCCCCTGAGTTCATTTATGATGTATTGAACTATGATATGAATTAAGCAATGCAAGTACTTTTATTTCAAAAAAAAAAAAAGAATACTTTTTTTATTTCTTTTTCTTTTTGGTTTGCTTAATGGGATAATCTCAAAACTACCCGTACTTCAAATTATTTTTTTAAAAAAAACTATCACTTTTAAAACTATTTATAAAAATATCTTTCTTTAAAATTCTTTTTTCAAAAATACGTTTTGCAACCTTTACAATCTCATTTGCAACTTCAGGGCGGCGTCAGCCGTGTGAGTTGCAAATGAGGTTGCAACTGAAAACTACAAGTTGCAAATGAGGTTGCAACGGAAAATTGGAAGTTGCAAATGAGATTGCAAAAGTTGCAACTGAAAACTGGAAGTTGCAAATAAGGTTGCAAATGAGGTTGCAAATGAAAACTGGAAGCTGCAAATGAGGTTGCAAAAATTGCAACTGAAAACTGGAAATTCGTCTGCTCCCCTATATAGCATCGAAGTTGCATAACCTCATATGCAACCTAATATGCAACCGAAAACTGAAAACTGGAAGTTGCAACTTACAGTTTTCAGTTGTCTATATATATATATATATATATATATATATATATATATATATTTCAAAAAACTAGTCGAAAATGACAACTGAAAACTCACACGGCTGGCGCCGCCCTGAAGTTACAAATGAGGTTGCAAAGGTTAAAAACTGAAAACTGAAAATTAGAACTTGCAATCGGAAATTCGTCTGCTCCCCTATATAGCAACGAAGTTGCATAGTTCGTTTTCGACCAGTTTTTGGAAATATATATATATATATATATATATATATATATATATATATATATTGAAAATGATAACTGAAAACTCACACGTGTATATATATATATATATACCAAAAACTGGTTGAAAATGACAACGGAAAACTCACACGGCTGGCGCCGCCCTGAAGTTACAAATGAGGTTGCAAATTTGCAACACATATTTTTCAACAAAGTATTTTAAAGACATGTAATTTTATAGAAGGTGGTATTTTAAAAAAAAATAGAAGTTAAAAACAAAGACGGTAGTATATTTAGAAAACTGAAAGTATACATTTGAAACCCCATTTTAAAGATAGTAAAAATGTAAAAGAACGTTAAAAACATATATATTTTTGTAAATATCCCTTGGTTAATTTCTTAACTATCATGTTTTTAAATTGTTAATACTCTTATTTTCCGGAAGAACCTTTTTCAATTTTGAATACACGTCAAAAATTAAAATTGAATAACATGTTTTTATTATGTCAAATTTTAAAAATTTGTTTCAGGATCTCTAGTTAAAATAATTTTTATGGAAAATATTATTTTACAAAAAATTAAAAAATATTTATAAATTCAAATATTTTGTTAAAATTAAAGTTATTTACAAAAATTGTTAAAACATCACTAAATTAAAGATTATTTTTATGATCTTCGGGTGGGCTATAAAATCGTCCAAATCTGATTTGTAGAACTCAAAATAAATAAAAAATAAATAGATCAATTTGACTAATATTAAAATTAATGAATCAAAATAGGTATAAATTTTACTCATTATTATTTCAAATTATAACATAAATCCGGTTATTTATCAATGTATTTCGCTATTAAAAATATAACACTTATATTAAAAATAAATATATTTTTCGAAGAAGTTATCATTTAATTAAAAAAATCATTTAAATATTTTTCATAAGTAGTAAAATAATATATATACATATACATATACATATATATTATATGAATTGATTCTCATAATTAACATTTTTTAGGTTTATGCACTTATTATACTATTTGTGCTCTATTCCGAGTTCTAAAATCAAATTTGGACGATTTTACAACCCACGTCACTTTCTTTTCTATTCAGTTTAGGGGTAGTTTTAATTTGAAAAAAATGTTAAAACATCACTAAATTAAAGATTATTTTGTGAGTTTCGCGTGCGCTGTAAAATTATCCTAATTTAATTTGTAGAACTCAAAATAAAGTTAAAATAAATAGATCAATTTGACTAACATTAAATTAAATAAATCAAAATAGGTATAAATTTTGCTCATCATTATTTCCAAATTCTATACAAAATTTTAAAATAAATTCGATTATTTATCAATGTATTTCTCTATTAAAACATAACACGTATATTAAAAATAATTATATTCCGGATGAAATAGCTGGTGCAACGATGACAACAATATATTATCACTTGTAGTTTGTATATGTGCGTTTGGGTTATGTATACATACATGTATATATTTGTATGAATTGGGATTCTTGCTTGAGTTTCTTGAGTCTGTGATGATTGGGATGTGATAATCGTTGCTATATGTTAGTAATACTGTGATGAGGCATTTTAGTAATTTCACACATGTTGAAAATCAACAAAAAATCATTTTAAATCATCTCTAAATTTGCAAGTCTATGTGGCAGTTGATTTGCAATGTGAGGAGAGAGCAAAGTTGTTAGGATTTATGGGTGATAGCTTAGAGACAACTTAACTAGTACTTAGTTTTATTTGTATAGACTAAGTAGACATACTGTCACAGCCATAGTGTGTCTTGTAATCGAATAAACTACTGTCATGTAATAATTGTATCTCTTGGAAGAAGTTCATGCATTTGTTCAAGCCTCAAGACATACATAAGGAAGACAGAAAGAATAAATGTTACTGTCACAACATTGATAGTAACGTTACAAGAAGACAACATGCTGCAAGGTCACGACAGCAAGTTTCATCTTACAGCAACATTGGCGGAAGCATGAAAACAGCAACATTCTCACACTTTGATAGCAAGTTTGAAAGTCCCGACAGCATCATTGGCGGGGATTCATACTGTCATCCAAGGAATATTCTCATGACAGCAAGCTTGGCATCAAAGGTTACTATCTCAATGGAATATTTGAATTGGGGATTTATCTCAGTCAAACCCGTGACAGTTTAGATGTTCAAGAAACAGATTTGCAGCATTTTGTCAAAGATTGTAGCAGACCTGCAAGACTACGACCGAAGCTTGAGAGATCACAAGACGAAGCTCGACAATTCAAGAGTATGACAAGTCTACATCTACTAGAATTGTTTTAGCTAGTTTTAGAAAGAACCCAGATTGCTTTATGATTAATGATAGTCTGTTTGTATAGCATTTTGGGAAAGTCACATGGGTGTGCAATTTGTAAGGAGCTGCCACTTGAAAATGACAGCGGCTCCACAACCCATGTGATAGAGATGTTAGAGAAGATTAGTCTTTATAGATAAACATCTCTCATTCTTTCTGTAATCGATTCAAGAAGTCGAAACTTGAGAAAATACTTTTTCTCGAGGTTGTAGCAACACTTCGCAAAATAAATAAACATTTATTTTGTGAGAACATCTTGAGTTACCACTTGTGTTTGCATTTCTTGTATAGATAGTTTACAATCTTTATCATTGTTGTTGAGGTAAAGATTTGGAATTATCTATATTGCATTCAACCCCCCCTTTTGCAATATACTCCGGGACCAACAACTGGTATCAGAGCAATAGGTTGACATACAAATCTGAGATCATGACGAGTATACAGAAGTCAAGTGGTATCAAAATTCCAGTATTTGATAAAGAGAACTACAATTTTTGAAAAAGAAAAATCTTGTTATTTATCAAAGCTGCACATCCACTGTATTTGGGAATTCTCGAGAATGGCCCCTTCGTTCCGAAGAAAGAAGTAGTTGCTGCCACTGTGAATGGTGAAGTAATTCCAGCTCATTGGGTTGCTAAGAGACCCTCAGAATACACATAATCTGAGAAAAAAAGGTAGTCTTGGATGACTACTTACAACTCATCTTGCTTGATTCTCTCATACTGGACAAGGCCATGTGTAAAAATGTTATGGGATGCTTATCTGCTAAAGAGATGTGGAGCAAGATAGAGTTGTTTTGTGAAGGAAGTGAAGAGGTCAGAGAAAACCAAAGACAAATTCTTGTATCACAATATGAAGCTTTTATGGCCAAGCCTGGTGAAGAGCTCACCCACATGTTTGAAAGATTCAGTAAGCTAATAGCTGAGTTACAAATTCATGGAAAGTTCTATGACAAAAAGGAGATTAATGTCAAGTTTTTGCCCACTCTTCTTAAGCACCTTGAGCACAAAATCACTGCCATAAGAGAAGGGAGAAACTTGAATGATGTTTCTCTTGAGACCCTCTACGGTATACTTAAGTCATATGAACTTGAACTCTTTTAGAAGAGAGCTATTCAAACTGGAGCCAAATGAAAGATGGCAAATATGTATGGTGCCCTTGTAGCTCAAGAGCCACTTGTTTCTCTGCCAAGTGAACCCTCACAAAGTTCACCACCAACACCAGTACCATCTCTGAAGATTGAGGAGGTGTTGGATGATGAGGAGAAAGTGGTTTTACAGCTCAAAGATGTTGAAGATGAAGACTTCTATTCATTGGAAGAGATTGAAAGCATGGATAATCCAACCATGGCATATATGGCTAAAAGGTTTAAAAATATGAAGTTCAGAAGAGATAAGCCATATAAGCCACAGGGTCAGACATCTAAGTTCAACAAGGGAAACTCTTCAAAAGCTGCTGGTGGTGTCACAAGAGGAGGATACAAGACAGGAATGGTGGATAGGTCAAAGTTCAGATGCTACAACTGTAATGAGCTAGGTCATTTTGCCATAGAGTGCAGAAGGCCAAAACAGAATCAAAGAATGGAAAAAGGGTCTGAAAGTCAGTTTAAAAGAAATCAAGGAAGAGCCTATGTGGCTGAAGGAAAATGCTGGGATGATTTTGATGTTGAGGAAGAGGAAGAATATGTAAATCTAGCTCTCATGGCTAGATCTGATGATGAAGCATCAAGATCCTCAAATCAGGTACCATCTCTCATTTTACTTGATATGTCTATAACTGAGTATAAGCAAACTATTGAAGAATTAAGTGCTGAGATGTTTAACATTCATGTTAGTTTATCTGCTGCTAATGAAGAAATTGTTAAGTTAACTGAACAGAATGAAACACTCAAATCTGAGAATGAAATGCTTTTGCTTAAAACCAGTCCATTAGATTCACTAGCTCAAGAAAATGATCGACTGAAAAATGATATTGTCTGTGCTAAGGAGATAGAAGAATTCCTAAGGAATCAAATTGCTGAAAATGAATTTGAGCTTAAGGCATTTAGAAATTCTTCTAAGTTAGTTCAGGAATATCATGAGAATTACACTGAGAACCAAAAAGTTGGAATAGGTTTCGACTATGGTAGGAGGCCTGGTAATGCAACTGTGATTGATGATTGTTTAGATGGTGATGCTGTCAAACCTCATATTCGCAAGAGAGTTTGTAAACCCATTTTCAAAACTGTTCAAGCTAATTTTGATGAGAATTCCTTACTCATCAAACAAGAGCTTCGTGATGAAGATGAATGTATTGACCGCACATCTACTGAAAGGAAAGAAACTGTCAAAACCCCCATAACAGAAACTTTACCAAACAATCAGACAGAATGTTCTAAAGAAGCTGTCAACAAGGATAAGACAGAAACTTTCAAAGATACTGTCAAGAGAGTACCTAGGACAGCAACTTCCAAACCTACTGTCAAGATAGCAGATATGAAAGGTACTGTCAAGGGTAACTTGATAGCAACTTCGGGACATACTGTCGACACAGATGCCTACAAGCCTAGGAATAGGAATGGTAAGCTAGGAATAGATAAAAAATGGCTATGCTTATGTCAAGAATGCCCCTACGAAGCTTTGTAATAATTGTGGATCCTCTCAACAATTAACACATGTTTGTAAGAAACCAAATGATAACAAGGTTAATGTAACCAAGGTTAAAGGTAACTTACATAGAACCCCCATTATGCAAAGAACTATGAATGTTTGTAGTAACATTGACTGCATGCCATGCAAAATCACTGCCATGAGTACATGTTTTAATCTGCCTATTCTATCTACTGAACCATGCTCCTATATGCAAACTGTTGAGACTTTTGAGCCTGCCAATGATGGTAAAAAGGCAGTTTCCACTGAGAAAAAGACCAATTCTTACTCTAAAACTGAGTGGGTAGCAAAAGAAGTCAAACAGGATGACTCAAGTGTTGATTCGAATGTGATAAACGATGATATAAAATGTGATGCTGTGTTAGTCACAGAGGCATGCCTGAATACATCTAATAACAAGCCTAAGTATGTGTAATGCTATGCATTACCTACATGACCTCTTAACTGAGGGAACCTCTAGTTGTAGAGTTTCTATTTGTTCTGTACTTGTAATAGGCATCAAATTCTAGTTGTGTTACTGTAATTATAAAGTCAAGAATAATGCTTGAAAGAAGTTCCAAGGTTCATGCCTCAAGCAAGGAGATAAAGACTGCCAAATAATCACAGTTGGGATTTGAAGAAATGAAGAATTTGCCTAAGTACCAATTCGAGAAGTACATTTGTCTATTCGAGAAGTCTAGCATTCGAGAAGTCAGAGATTCGATATCTCAGAAGACACTATTCGACATCTCTGAATACACTGTTCGATATCTCATTCGATATCTCAGAGATTCGATATGTCTATTACTCTATTCGAGAACTCATGGAGTCAACAATTCAAAGCATCATTCGAGTTCTCTAAGAGTCAACAAGTCAATGATCTATTCGATATCTCAAGGACTAAAGAAGCTATTCGACATCTCAGGGATTCGATATGTCAAAATGCTCTATTCGATATCTCAAGGAATCCCAGAGAAAAGAGCTATTCGAGAAGTGATTCGATATGTCAATATAACACTATTCGAGAACTCAGAGTTATCGATTAAGTCAACTTGAGTTCTCGAATCAATCACTTAGCCACTTCTCGAATACATTCTTGGAGACAAAATACTGAAGAATTGTACAAGTCAGAAACCTGCAACAAGCCAAGACGCTTTATTTGACAATGTACTTTAAAGCAGATTGGAAAGCCTACAAAGAAGCTTGGAGAGATAAGACAAAGGGACAAGGAGCTAAAGAAGTGGATCTGAACAGGCTTTGCAAAGTCAAATCTGTAGCCGTTTGGACTCTTACTCAAATAAGATAGACATACTGGAAAGTAGTTTGTTTTACCTACCTTATTTGTTGTAAGTAGGTGTATCCATGTCTATAAGAATACAGCCTCACTTCCTTAGCATATAAGTTTTTCAAGATACATCTCAAGAAAAATCTCTCTAAGAAAAACGAAGCTGAGAATACTACCATTTGTATTCACAGATTGTAGCAAGATCTTTATCTAATAAAATATTAGATTAAAGTGATATTGTGTTGTGTTTGTCTTTGTTATCTGCACTTAAATATCTCACACACTAAGCACATATCTTGTTGCAAAGATTCAAGAACAAAGTAAAGTTCAAGAATCCATTCACCCCCCTCTGTATTCTTTTACTGTATTCAATACTCAACAAGTGGTATCAGAGCAGGTTGTTTAATCTAACCAGAAAACGATCATGAGTTCGAATACACCAAAGACTACAGGTACGGTGAAGGTCCCTAAGTTCGACAAAGAGAATTACAACCTCTGGAAAATAAAAATGTTGTTGTTCATCAAAGCTGCCAATCCTCTCTACCCTGACATTCTCAAGAATGGTCCATTTGTACCACAACAAGAAATTGCTGAATCCACAGTGGGCACAATAGTCATTCCTAGATCATATGTTGCAAAAGAGCCATCCAAATGGACGGACTCAGAGAAGGAAAAGGTTGCCCTAGACAGTCATCTCATGTTGCTGATCATAGACTCCATGGATATGTCGATGTTTGCTAATATAGCATCATGCACATCAGCCAAGGACATGTGGAACCACATCGAGGTGTTATGTGAAGGGACAGAGGAGGTAAGAGAAAATAGGAAACAGATACTGGTCACACAGTATGAAGCTTTCATGGCACAGTCCAAAGAAAGTATTACTGATATGTTTGAAAGATTTTACAAGCTGGTGACTGAGCTTCAAATGAATGGGAAGGTTTACAGCACTAAGGAATTAAACATGAAGTTTCTACTATCTGCACCAAACCATCTAGAGCAAAGGGTCATATCTCTAAGAGAAAGAGATTTGAACAAAGTCACATATGATGTGCTCTATGGGGTTTTAAAAACTCATGAGCTTGAGTTGCTTCAGAAGAGGGCTATCCAAGCCAACCAAGGCAGAATGATAAATACATCCTGTGCCTTGATTGTCAACAAATCCGTTCAAGACCTGGAGGCATCTACAAGTCAACTGAGAATAGAAGAGATAGTAGATGATGAAGAGACTGAAGAAGAAGTGACTGAACCTGTTGATGAAAAGGAAGAAGATGAGTTCTATACTCTTGAAGAGTTGGATACCATGGAAAACACTTCATATGCTTTTATGGCTAGAAAATTCCCAAACATCAGATTTAAGAGGAATCAGCCCTTCAAGTCTAGATCTCAAAATCATTCATTCAACAAGAGCAAGGCACCTGTGAAAGCAAACAAAAAAAAATTCAAAACCAGCTATGTGGATAGGTCATCTGTGAGATGTTATAGATGCAATGACCTAGGGCATTTTGCTAGTGAATGCAAGAAGCCTAAGAAGAAGGATAAGGAGTTTCTTGAGCTTGAAGCTAAGTATGAAAAGAAGCATGCAGCAGGTAAGGCCTACATAGCTGAAGGGAAGTGTTGGGATGATTCTGATAGTGATGGAGAAGAACAAGAATTCTGCAACTATGCCTTGATGGCCAACTCCAAGGAAGAGCCATCTAAATCAGACTCTCAGGTACCATCCCTCACTACTATAGACATGTCTGTTTCTGAATACAAATCTATGGTTGAACAACTATCTGTTGAGATGTTTAATATTCATACTAGTATGACTGCTGCTAATGAAGAGATTGCTTGTAAGAACACCAAATTTTGGATATAATTAAAACTTTTTATTAAGTAATGATAAAATGAGGAACAATGATTCCGACAACAAGGTCACCGGCTCTAATGAATGGTGGTTTCAAAGGACAATGATTGTAATGAATGGATATTGCTTTGGACAATGATCCTGATGCATTGGTATATTGTCAGAAGAGAGTAATTCGATGGTTGAGGACCTAGATAAGAATAATCTACCATCCAGGAAGGAGCTAATGGATCCTTGAAGGGAAATGAGTACGTGCATAGTGTTTCCCGTACGTGCATAGTGTTTTCCATACGTGCATAGTATTTCCCGTACGTGCATAGTGTTTCCCGTACGTGCATAGTATTTCCTGTACGTGCATAGTAATTTGGTGGATGAATAGTGATTTTGTAAGTTGGAAAACTTTTCACGCCACCCTATGTACGGGACGTGATATGAATGTTTCGAAGTCATATTAGTAATACGCGGAGGAAATAAGTGAATGCAGAGACGATCGGAATTCAGAAATTCCAAATTCTTTCTCGGTATAATATTTGACCGGACAGTGGATTAAATATTATTACAATCCAAGAATTGAGATATTAACTTTGAGGATTTGATATTTTGGGATGTTATTATATTTGATTTAAGAATGAAGGTAGGAAACCACTGAGGCAGTGAAACAAGCGTTCTAGAAACCGCTAAAACGTTATAACGAGATTAATCAATAAAGCGAACGAATCCTAGATTACGGATTAAGTTCGTATCGAGATTAAATATCTTGCATGGTCATCACGAGGATTATATTAAGGATTGGGGAAGGTATTATGAATATCGAGAAATTTCCCGGTAAACCCTAGAGGTGAAACTACTTAGTTATTCGTCCGAACGATCAATGAATTGAGCAATAAACGGACAAAGAAACGAGCAGAGAACCAAGATGCAAGTATGTGCAAGTGGATGAGATCAAGTAACTAAGCTATTTGCAAGAGTAACTAGCACACTACGAATCAAACCAAGGATACAAGATATTAGTACATGACACACCACTTGTCCACTTGTTTAAACATCATCCATGACATAATCACTTTATTAAAGTGACTTTTGGCCAAGATATTATCAAAACCTCATCCCAATAATTCATTTAGCACAAGCAACCAAGTAAAAGATGCAAACAAACTCTTTCCCCCTCCATTTACCTCCATTTCGACCTGCCCTCTTTTTCAAGAGGAGAAATCCAACTTCCATCCATGGTTAAATCTCAAGAAAATTAAGGTGAGTCCTATATTTCATAACTAAGATACCCTATGAATTTCATCTTCAAATTCCATACCAATCTTGAGATATAAAATCAAGAAGATGATGATGAATAGTAACTTTTAAGTATTAACTTTGTGTTCTTGTTTTCTTTTGATTGATTCAAGTATACTAAGGCTACTTAAGGATCATTCAAGGCTTAACAAGTGTTATTCACTCTCCAAGGAAGGTATAAAGCTCAAGAACCCTTAGTACTACTTTGAGTTTATGGATTTTTTTGGATGGATATATGATGGAGAGGTGTTAGTATGTTTAGATCCATGTATGCATAATTGGTTGTTATTGATGTTTCATACTTGTTGGATTTGAGTTGTTCTTGAGATATCATGACTTAGAATAGATGAGAAACTTTAGGTCTTGAATTGGTTGTTGTTGGAGGATGATTTGATGATGATAAAAATTTGGAAAAGCATGTAAACATAGCCGTCGTAATGCCGAATTTTCGATAATCTTTAAAAACCGTGCATCACAGTAGCATGAACTCACTGTCCAGTGTTGTATTTTCCCATGATAAGATAGGTTATGTTATAAGCTTCGTTTTGATATAAAGAACGCGTGAAACGGACTTACGGTTTAGGAGTTACGGTCGGTTTACTAAAAGTAGTTCGAATCTGTAAACGAAAGTTCGTAACTGAAATTGAACCCCGATAAAATACGTAAGTCAGTGGCGAATTGGTAATTAAATACTAGAGGTAAAAAGGAAGGTGTGAGAGAAAACCTCATGTGAAAAGGATCATTTTCCGATTTTATAAAAATGTTCGAATCAAAGTTAATCGCGAACGAACCCCTAAAAACCCGCTTGATTATAACTTCGGTAAAACACTTAGACAACGGGCGATAAAACTCGGAGCATAATATTGATTCGTAACGATCGACTTTAAAACTTGTATGACTTAAGTATGTCCCAAGTGTAAGTACAATGACATGTCGTATTAACGAACGAATGTCGGGTCGGATCGAGGATAAAAGGAATCCACTAAAAGGGGTATAACGAGATAACTCGAGAACGTGTTTCGATTTAAGTATAACTTAACTTTTAAGATGTTAAGTGATTAATCCTGAATGCCTTGGCTATTTATAGATCACCAAGCTGACCCGGGACCCGCTATCACTACCCCTTACCGTACTCGACTACCAGGCAAGTTTCAATTCCCTTCTTTTAGGCTGTTGTTGTGATTGAATAAATTTATATATATGTTTTCTGTTATACATATGCCATAGCATGCATGCCTACTTTCAAGTTATATCATTATGCTTGTTCCCTGATTTTTATTGGCTTATAAATTAGATAGCTATCGTATCAACTATAAGCCGGTTATTGTAAGACCCTCATAGAAGGGCGTATACATCTTATTCATCAAATATAGACCGGGAGTCAATACTTCTTGATATATCGAGATTACCTCGGAGGAAAATATTTAAGTAAATATTTTCCATTATTCGGGCGACGAATATTATTTGAATATTCGTTCGAGATTATTTATTTTAACGATCCTTACTTCAAATAATTATTTGAACGTAACTATTCGACGAATAATATTTTTAATATTCATTCAGAGTCGAATTATTTATCGATTATTATTTCGAATATTCTTCTAAAGGTTGGACTACTAAATGAATATTATTTGGATATTCATTTAGAATATTATTCATTAAATGAATATTACATTTGAGTATTCATTTAAGATAGTAATTACCTGTCGAATATTATTTTAATGTTCATCTGAAACTTGATTTATTTATCGAGTCTTATCTCGAATATTCCCTTAAAGCTTGAATTACTAAATGAATATTACTTGATATTCATTTAGAATATTATTCGTTAAATGAATATTACTTTATCAATATTCATTTGAATTCCTAATTAATTATGAATATTATTTTGAATATTCATCCAGGGTTCTATTTAATCATCGAATATTATTTTAAATATTTTAAATATTCCTTTCAGGTCTTATTAATTAATGAATATTATTTTGAATATTCATTTGATTATTTAATTATGCAATAAATATTCTCTCGATATTTCTTCAAGAATTATTTGAGAGATACTCTGATTAAAGATATTCTTTCGTATTCCTAAATATTCTGTAAAATATTTTAATTCAATAAATATTCTCTGAATATTTATTCCATACTTAGAATAACCTCGATAAGGTTTATCTTCTTCGATTATTACAGAAAATATCTCGGAGTCATATTATTATTAATCTTATATCAAGAAAGGTTCTCAGACATCATTCTTCTTTGAGTCTACCTCTCTATTAATAAGGGAACCTTACTTGGAAAATGTTATTTATCTTGTCGACTTCCCGGTCATAAAGTATTCTCTTCACTCGCAACTCGGGTGCTATGGACTTATTAAGTCGTTGTTTACCTTCTCATCTTTCGAGGGGTAAGATTGTTGGAACAAGTTGATATTCGTTACCAAGCAATAGCTTGGAAGTTATTGATGAATTTTCCTTTCCAACTAGATACAACTACTTTGTAGAGTCTTATCAACAAGTATTATACTTGGGGAAAGGGGGACGAACGTTACATTCAGAATCATGAATTCTATTTGAACTAGGAGTCGTGTAAGAGGCCGAGTAGCGCCGGTCCATCCCATTTGGCCCAACCGTTGGCCGGGGAGAGCTAGTAAGGCGGTATACAAGTAAAGCCGTCAGTTCTTCCTTCTACCGGTAGTAAATCTAAATTGAGCTGTACGATCTCGACTGATCATCAATATTGGAACAGCGGGCGCGGTGAATACTCCATCATCGGTTCATCATCCAAACTTATTTATTTCCTGCAACATGATTACTGTTGGCAGAGCTGGAAAAGTGTTCATAACTGGAATTGCAACCTTTTTATGCAAGTTCCTCTTCTTAATAACAATGAGAATATCTCGCTTACTTTTGATGTAACAGATATTTCTATAAACAAATACTTTAAGTTACCTTGTAACTTCATCGTTCATATTATACTGGCATCATTTCCGTAAATGCATGGCATATGGTTTGAAAGATACTTTTGAACTGTTATACATTATCGTTCAGTTATATATTATTGTTGGTGGGCTATTGCTCACCCTTGCTTTATTATTATATCACAACAACAGCTAGACCAGATGACTCGCACAAGGCGCACTCGACGCGGGCGAGGACGATGAGACTACCAGAGCTGAAGAAGAAGCTATTGGTAGGATATATTTATTCTTTCATTACCAAGATTATGGTCTAATATGACTTATGTAAATGGATGGCAAAGAGTATGTATTTATATTGAAATTCTTTTGGATTGTAAGAACTCATAATGTGATCAATAAAAATTTGATTGTTACTCTGATTTCATCTCTGGGACTATAACGGGTGTGTTTTTTATTGTTGTGTTGGGTCATAGAGACGTAATTTATTTTATGTTAAGGAAAGTTCAATTGTTGTGGACAGAATTGGAAACCGTAACCACCGGACCCCGGATCTGGGGGTGTTACATTGCTAAACTGTCTACTAGGAATGAACTGTTAAACAAAAGAAATGAGGAACTAGAACTAACTGCTATGCAAATAGAAAACCTTAAACAAGAAATCGAATATCTAAAGAATAAGGTTCTATGTGCTAGTCAAGTTGAGAAAGCTCTTAGGGATGAACTTGCTGAAAATGAATTTAAATTGAAAACATTCAAGAATTCCTCTAGTCTATTGCAGTCCTACCATGAGAAAAATCTAGCTAGACCTAAGGCTGCTATTGGACTTGATTATGACACTCTCAAGCAGAGGAAAGGCTATGCAGTTATTGAAGATGACATTGTTGTTCAAGAGGAAGTGCCTCAGGTTTTGAAAAAGGCTGAGACCCCAATATTTAAAACACCAACACTTGAGATTGATGAGGATGCCTTACTCATTAAGCAAATGTTGGATGATGAAGATAAGGCGCAATCAAATGAACAACAAGCATCCTCTAAGAGTGAGAATGTCAAAACCAAAGCCAAGGAGTCAGTAGGAGGTAAACCTAGACTTGAGAAATTTGTGAAGTTTGTTTCAGCTGGGAATAATGAGTTTGAGAAGAAAGTGGCTAAAAAGAAACAAAACAGGAATGGCAAAATAGGGATTAACAAGGACAACAATTATGCTTATGTTTGTAAACCCATTTTCAAAACTGTTCAAGCTAATTTTGATGAGAATTCCTTACTCATCAAACAAGAGCTTCGTGATGAAGATGAGTGTATTGACCGCACATCTACTGAAAGGAAAGAAACTGTCAAAACCCCCATAAAAGAAACTTTACCAAACAATCAGACAGAATGTTCTAAAGAAGCTGTCAACAAGGATAAGACAGAAACTTTCAAAAATACTGTCAAGAGAGTACCTAGGACAGCAACTTCCAAACCTACTGTCAAGATAGCAGATATGAAAGGTACTGTCAAGGGTAACTTGATAGCAACTTCGGGACATACTGTCGACACAGATGCCTACAAGCCTAGGAATAGGAATGGTAAGCTAGGAATAGATAAAAAAATGGCTATGCTTATGTCAAGAATGCCCCTACGAAGCTTTGTAATAATTGTGGATCCTCTCAACAATTAACACATGTTTGTAAGAAACCAAATGATAACAAGGTTAATGTAACCAAGGTTAAAGGTAACTTACATAGAACCCCCATTATGCAAAGAACTATGAATGTTTGTAGTAACATTGACTGCATGCCATGCAAAATCACTGCCATGAGTACATGTTTTAATCTGCCTATTCTATCTACTGAACCATGCTCCTATATGCAAACTGTTGAGACTTTTGAGCCTGCCAATGATGGTAAAAAGGCAGTTTCCACTGAGAAAAAGACCAATTCTTACTCTAAAACTGAGTGGGTAGCAAAAGAAGTCAAACAGGATGACTCAAGTGTTGATTCGAATGTGATAAACGATGATATAAAATGTGATGCTGTGTTAGTCACAAAGGCATGCCTGAATACATCTAATAACAAGCCTAAGTATGTGTAATGCTATGCATTACCTACATGACCTCTTAACTGAGGGAACCTCTAGTTGTAGAGTTTCTATTTGTTCTGTACTTGTAATAGGCATCAAATTCTAGTTGTGTTACTGTAATTATAAAGTCAAGAATAATGCTTGAAAGAAGTTCCAAGGTTCATGCCTCAAGCAAGGAGATAAAGACTGCCAAATAATCACAGCTGGGATTTGAAGAAATGAAGAATTTGCCTAAGTACCAATTCGAGAAGTACATTTGTCTATTCGAGAAGTCTAGCATTCGAGAAGTCAGAGATTCGATATCTCAAAAGACACTATTCGACATCTCTGAATACACTATTCGATATCTCATTCGATATCTCAGAGATTCGATATGTCTATTACTCTATTCGAGAACTCATGGAGTCAACAATTCAAAGCATCATTCGAGTTCTCTAAGAGTCAACAAGTCAATGATCTATTCGATATCTCAAGGACTAAAGAAGCTATTCGACATCTCAGGGATTCGATATGTCAAAATGCTCTATTCGATATCTCAAGGAATCCCAGAGAAAAGAGCTATTCGAGAAGTGATTCGATATGTCAATATAACACTATTCGAGAACTCAGAGTTATCGATTAAGTCAACTTGAGTTCTCGAATCAATCACTTAGCCACTTCTCGAATACATTCTTGGAGACAAAATACTGAAGATTTGTACAAGTCAGAAACCTGCAACAAGCCAAGACGCTTTATTTGACTATGTACTTTAAAGCAGATTGGAAAGCCTACAAAGAAGCTTGGAGAGATAAGACAAAGGGACAAGGAGCTAAAGAAGTGGATCGGAACAGGCTTTGCAAAGTCAAATCTGTAGCCGTTTGGACTCTTACTCAAATAAGATAGACATACTGGAAAGTAGTTTGTTTTACCTACCTTATTTGTAGTAAGTAGGTGTATCCATGTCTATAAGGATACAACCTCACTTCCTTAGCATATAAGTTTTTCAAGATACATCTCAAGAAAAATCTCTCTAAGAAAAACGAAGCTGAGAATACTACTATTTGTATTCACAGATTGTAGCAAGATCTTTATCTAATAAAATATTAGATTAAAGTGATATTATGTTGTGTTTGTCTTTGTTATCTGCACTTACATATCTCACACTCTAAACACATATCTTGTTGCAAAGATTCAAGAACAAAGTAAAGTTCAAGAATCCATTCACCCCCCCTCTGTATTCTTTTACTTTATTCAATACTTAACATGCTGTAACTGCAGAACCCAACAAGGATTGGGTACCAGATGCAAATTAAATATCATCTGTTTTGCAGGGCAAGAAAAAGAAACAAGTCATGTGGATCATCGATAGTGGATGTTCTAGACACATGACAGGTGATAAAGCCCTGCTATCACACTATGTTGAGAAAGCTGGCCCAATCATAACTTTTGGAGACAACAGCAAAGGTTACACTGTGGGATATGGCTGTTTGAAAATTGGAAATGTTGTCATTGAAGATATTGCTCTTGTGGATGGATTGAAGCACAACCTGCTCAGTGTCAGCCAATTCAGTGACAGAGGATTCAAGGTTGACTTTGACATGATGGTCTGCAATATCTATCACAAGAAGGATGGAAGCCTTTCTCTGAAAGGAGTAAGAAAAGGAAGCTTGTTCGTGGCGAACTTAAACTCTGCTAAGAAAGACAAGGTTTACTGTTTCTATAGTAAGGCAACAGTTGGTGATAGTATGCTTTGGCACAAGAAGCTCTCCCACCTGAACTTCAAGACCATGAATATTCTAATGAAGAAGGAGCTGGTGAGAGGACTACCTCAACAAGAATTCTGTCAAGAAGGATTGTGTGAGGACTGTCAAATGGGAAAATTGAGAAGATCTGTACACAAGTCAAAGCAGCCAAACACCAGGGTTCTTGATAGGACTCCTAATGTAAAAGTTCAAATTCTAAGGAGTGACAATGGAACTGAGTTCAAAAATGCTACTCTTAGAAACTTCTGCAAAGATGAAGGAATTGTTCAACAATTCTCTGCTGCTAGGACACCACAGCAAAATGGTGTAGCAGAAAGGAAAAACAGAACTCTCATTGAAGCTGCAAGAACTATGTTGAATGATGCAAAATTACCAACATACTTCTGGGCAGAAGATATCAACACAGCTTGTTACACACAGAACAGAACCTTAATCAACAAGACTCATGGGAACACTCCTTACTATCTATTGATTAAAAAGAAACCCACTGTCAAATACTTTCATGTATTTGGAAGCAAGTGTTTCATACTGATAGACAACCATAAAAGAAAAGGAAAGTTTGATGCTGAAGCACATGAAGGCATTTTAATGGGATATGGATTAGAAAGGACTGCCTATATAGTCTATGTCATAGAACACAAAGTCATTGAAGAAAGTGTGAATGTCACATTTGATGAAACCAAGTTTTTTGGACTGCAAGAAGATGGTCAGATGCAGCCTCTGAGATTTGAGAATCAAGGATACTTGGAAGAAGAAGAGATTGTTACTGAAGAACCATCTTGTACTCAAACTCTTGAGTTTGGAGGAGATGCTGTCAATACAAATAACGTTAATCAAGCTCCAGCTCAGTCACAAAAAATTACATCTAATCATGAAGCTGATGGTGACTCTGGAGATCTTGAAGAACATGGAGAAGACAACAATGTGGAAGAATCAATTCATCAAGTAGGAACTGATCAAGCAGAGCAGAATAGAAGCTTGCCCAGATCCAATAAATGGAACAAGGATCACACCTCTGATTTAATCATTAGCAATCCTTCCACTGGAGTAAGGACTAGAAGAAATGTCTCTCCTGACAACATGCTCTCCTATTTTCTATCACAAATTGAGCCAAAGACAATTGATGAAGCATTATTGGATTCTGATTGGGTGATAGCTATGCAAGAGGAGCTCAACCAATTTAAAAGAAACAATGTGTGGAAACTAGTACCAAGACCTAAAGGGAAATCAGTTGTTGACACAAAATGGGTCTTCAGAAACAAGTTGGATGAAAGTGGAAATGTGACAAGGAACAAAGCAAGGCTAGTGTTGACGGAGGAATTTGGGAACAACAAATTTCGAGGTACGTCACCGGAAACAAGATCTGATGCGGTGGTTCTTTGCCGGAGAAAACGGTGGTGTGTGGTTATTGAGCGTAATTGGTGGCTGAGATTGATAGGGTTAGTGGCGGCTATTCAGAGCTCTCGACTTCCAACCCCTCAATCGGCCTACGTACCCCTCTATTTATAGGGGATCAAGCCAAACGTAGTTCTTGGAGAACAAGAAACCCAAATGGGCTTAGATAACGGACCAGCTTCCGGAATGTTCTACTATGAGGCCTAACCACAAAGGCCCAAGGCTCATCCAAGATCTCAAGACTTCACGGATAAGGAAACTTCCCCCGTAGAGGACTAGTCCTATCCGTTACCAGCTATTTCTTGATTTCAAGGATGCAGGTATAGCCGTGGTTTACCCCAGGTGCAGAACGCATCCCTGTCCCCCGAATGAGAAGCACCCACTAGATAGCAGGACAGGTGATCCAGAGCTTTTGGGTGCAAAGTGCAGGATTACTCCAAAGTTCCCCAATGAGAGCGCGCCCATTGGCTACAGGAACAGAGCTCCCAAAGCACACACCAGAAGTCCCCATCTTTCCACCATAGGGCGTGCCCTTAGTGTTTAAGAAGGGTCCTTATATCCAGGAAAACCCCTGGAGGCCTTCTGCGACGGACATCCCCCTCCTGAGATACGACAGGAGGGAATTCTTCAATTTCTGGAATTCCAGCTTGAGTGGAATCCAAGTTTGAATGGAATTTACATTTGAATGGAATCCCAGGAGAGATTTCTTCAATGTCTTCTTAGAAAATCAACTTAAATAAATTTGTCACTTCATTCGAATACTTAGGGCGCGCCCTCTTTAATGAGAAAGAGAGGGCGCGGCTTAACTTCCTCATTTACTTCCAAAATCCTAACTTATCCTAGAATTCCCCAACTTTAGCCCATATTTGACCCGAATCCATCTTGAAAATACCCGAACCGAATTTTTGGCTATAACAACTACCCCCCAATTCCATATGAAATCAGAGATGATGTATGGAATTTTTTCTGAAAAGCCAAAAATTCTTTCACAATTCCTCATCAGGGCGCGCCTTGGAAGAGGGCGTGTCTTCAGAATTTCAACCGTCTATTACCTTACAGCTGTCATCCACTATCTTTTCTTTTTTTTCTATAAATACCCCCCCTCTCTCTAACTTTACTCTTTTTACTTTTCTCTCTCCCCGAAAAACACTCTCCTCCGGCGATTTTTGATTTTCCGAGCAAAAAGTTGACCAAATCGATCGCTTCCGGTGCTTTCTTTTCACATATTTCATTCAAGAACTCTCAAGGTATGTTTTGACACCCTCACTTCTCTATTTAACCGCATAAATCTTATGTTATGCCGATTTAACTGTTCATATACTTTATGTTCTTTATTTTTCCGGTGTATATATATATGTATGCATTGCCGTTTGATCCCTTTACACTGCTACAATTTCTACAAAACATGTTTCTGTATATTAAATTAATCTTTAGGGCGCGCCTTACACATAGGGCGCGTCCTACGATTCTTGACTCCATCTGCTCAGCTTCACCTTTGTTAAGGCTGGCCTTAGTTACGTGTATAGGCACCTTCTCTATTGAATTCGACCAACCTATTAGTTTTGACTTTGTAGAAACGATTCTCATTATATTCCTCTCACGGGCGCGCCCTCAGTTTCTTTATTTTTTTAATTTTTCAGCTGGAGGGCGCGCCTTCACCATTTCATCCTTTCAAGGAATTCAATAAAACAAAGGGATATACTCTCCCTTACCAGCTCCACTTCCTCCAAATCATTACCGACCTCTTTTCTCATTTATCTCTTCAGAAGAAAGGGCGCGCCTTATCAAAGACTTTAACGAAGACAAAATGAGTTTTTCCAGTGAAGACTCCTTAGACAATATTCCCCTTAACAGCCGTATAAAGAACAACACAGAAACTTCAAAACCAATACCCGAAAAAACTCCAAACCCTTTGCATACAGATCCCTCAGACAATGATTATATTCCAAATTCCAATTCCTCCAACAACACACACTCTTCTGACACTTACTCCTCTGAGGGCGCGCCCTCAGCTTCTTCTATTTCACCTATAGCCGACTCCGAACCTACATCTCCATTACCTTCTCCAGTCCCGTTTAGACATTGGGAAGTCCTTGATGAAGAAATCGATATTGATTTTGGTAAATATGATACCATGTCTGAAAAGGATAAAAATATTCTTAGAAAGAAACGAGGCAAATTGGCTTGTGTGAATATGTCTTCGACAGCCACGAGCGACGAAGTAGGATGGGCTATGCAATATTATGGCCAAGAAGGAATCTGGGCCATTCCATATGCTTACCACCGCCCACACATCTTCAATTGCGGTAAAAATTTCAAAATTCCGAGGATGGTCTTAACTCCAAAACTTATGGCTCTTGGTGTGGGCGCGCCCTTACACCCATATCTAAGGCAAGTACTCGAATGGTACAATCTTGCACCCATTCAACTTAGTCCCAATAGCTACAAACTTTTACTTGGTTTATTCATTCTCTATCACGATCTTGAATTTGGAGCTCCCTCCATGCACGAAGTCAGTTTCTTCTACAGCATTCGTCAATCCAGTATAGGCTATTACTATTTAGTAATAAATAAGCCTCACAATAATAAAGGATTTTCTGAGGGTAGGGTCAGCCACACCAAACATTGGAAGGAACCATACTTCTTCGTTTGGGATGTCCCTCGAGTTCGTGTGCAGTTCAACACCGATCCCTGTAAGTCAGGGCGCGCCTTAAATCCTTTTTTCCTTAATAACTTTCCACTCTTGAACTTTCATTAACTTTGAATTAACACAGATAGAAGAGTTCAGAAAACTCTCCAAGGCGCGGCCTTTTCCAGGGCTCAGGCTGTCCTCAAAATTGCCGAAGAAAAATTCAATCTTCAAACTCTTATCACAGAAGAAAACCTAAAAAGAGTTGGGATTCTTTCTGAGAGGGTTGGTTCCTTTTGTAAATTTAAGAAATTTAGAAATGGCGTTGCCATTCCCTCACCCTCTAATGATAGCGACGAAAATTATGACTCCAATGAAGGTATAAAATTATAGATTAGGACGCGCCCTAATATTTTGTGCTTCATATCCTTTTCCTAAGGCGCGGCCTAATTATTTCTCTTGTCTTGTGCAGATATGGCTCCTCGAATTCCTCGTGGTTTCGGAGGCACAAAGAAAAATGACAAGGAGAAAAGCGATGAAAAAGCTGGTACCTCTAGGGCGCGCCCAGCAAAAGATTCCAGCAAAAGCATTCCTTCAAGCGATTCCCTGAAGAGGGATGTTGAGGTTCTTCACGAACCTGTTGAAAAAAGCAAAAAACAAAGGATCGAGGCCGCGCCCTCCTATGTTGAAACTCTTATTGGGCCTTCTGCGTCCTCATTTGTCAAGGAGAACGAAGTGGATAAATGGCAAAACATGGATGCTGAAGAGGAAATTCATTCCATGATCCATGCCTCCTCCTAGCTCCTCATTCAATCTCTAGGGTGCGCCCAAAGAGTCCACAAGGAAAAGCTTCACCTTAACAAACTCGAGGCTGAAAATAGGAAGTATTCGAAGATGATCATTGAGAATGATAATAAATGGAAGAAAGATCTAGACGTCAAGGATGTTACAAATGCTGATCTGAAACACGACCTTGATGAATCTTGTGAACATCGTGACCTTCTGAATTCCAAAAATGTCAGGTTGGAGAAAGAGATTGAGGAGTTGAAAATACAGCGTGATAGTCTTGAGATCGAGAAGGCTGACTGTTGGACAAGGATCGAGCTAGGTTTGGACAAGGATCCTCAGGGCGCGCCCTCTTCCACAGATATTCCTGAAGCTCAAAATCAAGATGCTCAAACATTTCCTCCTGTAACAGATCAAGCCTCCATTCCTGAAGATACAACTCCTCTCTCCATCATCCAGTCTACAAACAACCAGGACGCGTCCCTTGCTAAGGACGCGCCCTAAAAACTTTTATCATCTTTGAACTTTTGCTGGGTTTTAACATTTAAGGTGCGGGCCCTTTGTAAAACCCTGCAAATTGTATTTTGAATGTCTTGAATATTGTCCGTGTTTTTTATGACTTTAAATATTGTGTTTCTGCAAAATTCTGTCAACTGCCAAATTACTTTTACCGTAAAACAGCTATAGGGCGCGCCCTAACATATAGGGGGTGGCCTTTGTAAAATTTTCTATATCACTGTTAAAAACACATCTTCAAAAATTTTCAGATAATTCTTCTATGCAAACATCATATGATGTGAAAAGTTGTTAGTTAAAAATATTCAGCCAATATTCTTTCAACTCTTGAAAACATTGAAACGCATAGAATTAAGTCTTCATTCACGTTGAGGGCGCGCCCTAAGGCATTGGCCTTTTCAATATTCCTTTAACTTGTCAATTATTGATAGTAATTACACAGAATTTCACAGGGCGCGCCCTAAGGCATAGAGCACGACCTCTTGTAAAAAAGAATCTTCAAAAAACTTGAAAAAATGTCTTGATAAACTTTATTAATCTTCAAATAAACTCCAATCTCAACAGAACAGGGGAAGGTATACATGAACTACCCCCCGAGCTAAGGAGAATAAACTTCGAAAAAACGTGGAATAAAAACAGCAAGTCTCGACTAGAACTAAAGAAGGCGTATGTGTACTACCCCCCTAGACTAGGAGAAGATTTATTTATGCTAGTCTATATCTTAAATATATGCCTTCATACAATAGGGGGTCAAAGCCGCACCCTACTGATAGTATTTCCTCAAATGCTCCGCATTCCATGCCCTTGGGATTGTGTTGCCATCCAAGTCTTCTAGATGATAAGTTCCTTCCCAGATGATAGACTTGATCTTGTAAGGTCCTTCCCAGTTGGGACCGAAGACTCCATGTGCTGCTATCCTTGTATTTGGCATGACTTTCCGCAGAACTAGATCTCCTATATTAAAAGGACGAATCTTCACCTTCCTGTTGTAATACCTTGCAACTCTCTGCTGATAAGTTGCCAACTTCAACTGCGAATTAGCCCTTGTTTCCTCCAACAGGTCAAGACTCAACCTTTGGTTTACCAAATTTGCTTCTTCATCATAGAAATCTCTTCGGAATGATCCTGCCCCAATTTCTACCGGAACCATTGCCTCACATCCATAAGACAACATAAAAGGGGATTCCCCCGTTGTGGTCCTTGGAGTTGTGTTATATGACCATAAGACCATAGGAAGTTCTTCAGGCCAATTACCTTTGCTTTCTTCCAACTTTGTCTTCAAGGTATGCTTGATTATTTTGTTGATAGCCTCTGTCTGCCCATTACTTTGGGGATGATACACAGCTGCAAATTCCTTCTTTATCCCCAAATCATCACATAACTTTCTCAATTCCTTACTGTCAAACTGCTTTCCATTATCCGACACAAGTTTATACGGAATTCCAAACCTGCACACAATAGAGTTGAAAACAAAATCTCGAATCTTCCTTGCAGTAATTGTGGCCAGGGGCATTGCTTTCGCCCACTTGGTAAAGTAATCCACAGCGACAACAGCATATTTCACTCCTCCTTTGGCTTTAGGGAGCTCTCCAATGAGATCTATTCCCCACATAGCAAATGGCCACGGACTCATTAAAGAAGTCAAAGTAGTAGCAGGGCTGGTAGAATAATTGGTGAACCTTTGAAACTTGTCACATGTCTTAACAAACTCATAAGCATCCTTCTTCAAGGTAGGCCAATAATATCCTTGCCTTAACACCTTCATTGCCAACGATCCACCCCCCGAGTGATTGCCGCAAATACCTTCATGAATCTCCCTAACGATGTAATTGCATTCATCTCCATCTACGCACTTGAGAAGTGGTTGATTGAAACCCCTCTTATATAATATCCCATCATACTCCACGAATCTAGCTGCTTGATACTGAAGCCGCCTGGCCTCCAACTTCTCACCTGGAAGTATACCTTCTCGAATATATTTTTGAATGGGAGTCATCCAAGTAACACTGGGAATAGATTCCACTTCCATGACTTCAACCTCTGGAATGCTAGGTACTTCCTGTACTTGCAAAGGTACTGTCCCCAACAGCATAGCATCTTTCTGTGACCCTAACTTGGCTAACACATCTGCACTACAGTTCTCATCTCGTGGAATACACTCTACCCGTACTTCTCGGAACTTTTTGATCAACCGCTGAGCGCACCTCATGTAAAGCTCTGTCCTTGGACCTCTACACTGAAATCCACCTTTTACTTGTCCAACCACTAGTTCTGAATCACTTAACACAATGAGATTCACTACCTTCATCTCCAAAGCCATCTTCAGCCCATTAATCAAGGCTTCATACTCTGCATCATTATTGGTTGCTTGAAATTTGAAATGAATAGCACTCATGAGTTGATTCCCTTCAGGGGTAAACAAGATTACTCCTGCTCCAGCTCCTCCATTGTTGACAGCTCCATCTACTTGTAACTTCCACCAAGGTTGAGGAACTTCTTCGAATGGGGTTGCCCTCTTAAGCAGAATTTCAGGCTCAACCAATACAATTGATTTTTCCTCATTTTCCGACTCGAATTCAAGAATGAAATCAGCTAAAACTTGACCCTTTATAGCCGTCCTTGGAGTATATTCCAAATCAAATTGTCCCAGCTCAATTGCCCATTTTAACATTTGACCAGAGGTTTCCGGCTTGTGGAGAATTCCTCTCAATGGATATGCCGTACGAACTTCAATCTTGTGAGCCTGAAAATAAGGACGAAGCTTCCTTGATGCCAAAACTAAGGCATAAACCAACTTTTCCATGCTAGTATATCTGGTTTCCGCATCGAGCAAACGCTTACTCACATAGTAAACCGGAGACTGATGATCAACTTCTTCTCTTACTAATACCGCACTGATAGAATGTTCCGAAACTGCCAAGTATAAAATTAACGTCTCTCCTTCCACGGGCTTAGCTAAGAGAGGATGATTTCCCAAATGCTCCTTTATTCTCTGAAAAGCTTCCTCACATTCAGATGTCCATACAAAATCTTTGGCTGCCCCCTTTATCGCCTTGAAGAATTCTCTGCATTTATCCGACGATTTTGACACGAAACGATTAAGGGCAGCTATCCTTCCCGTGAGACTCTGAACTTGCTTCACACTAGACGGAGATTTCATGTCAAGAAGAGCTTTTATTTTCGCTGGATTTGCCTCGATTCCACGATGATTAACAATAAATCCTAGAAACTTCCCGGATTCTACTCCAAAGACACATTTTTGAGGATTCAACTTCATCCTAAACTTCCTCAAAATCTCGAACATCTGTTCCAAATGCTTTACATGGTCCTCCGCTCTTAAGGATTTAACGAGCATATCATCCACGTATACCTCCATGGTTTTCCCTATCAAATCCTTAAACATCATGTTCACCAACCTCTGATAGGTTGCGCCAGCATTGATTAACCAGAAAGGCATGCCAATATAGCAATACAATCCTCGATCTGTAATAAAGGAAGTGTGCTCCTGATCCGGCTCATACATAGGGATCTGATTATAACCAGAGTAAGCATCCATGAAACTTAAAAGAGCGTGTCCTGCCGTAGCATCCACCAACTGATCAATCCTTGGGAGTGGAAAACTATCCTTCGGGCATGCCTTGTTCAGGTCAGTGAAATCCACACAAGTCCTCCATTTCCCATTTGGTTTTTTCACAAGGACTGGATTAGCCAACCAATCTGGATAATATGACTCCTTGATCAGCCCAACATCTAGAAGTCTATCCACCTCTTCTTTCAACGCTATGGCTCTCTCTCCACTTACCGGCCGGCGTTTCTGGCGAATTCCCTTCTTGGTAGGATCTATATTAAGACGGTGACACATAACCTTCGGATCAATCCCAACCATATCAGTATGACTCCAAGCAAAAACATCCAGATTGTTTAAAAGGAAATTGGTGAGCGTGCCTCTTAACTTGGAATTCAACTGCGATCCAATCTTCACTTAGTTGGATCCCCTTCATCTATCAAAATAGAAATTGTATCCTCTGCAGGACCAGTCTTTTCCACCGGTTGCGGTGTCCTTGGGTCAAGATCGAAATCAAAACTTCGAGGATCTTCAACCGAAGCTACATCCTTGGGGGGCACGTCCTCTTTAAGAGAGAAGTCTTCCTCGACAAGGGTATGCACCAAACCTTCAAGTAACATTCGCCTCCCTTCAACCTGCTCACCCTTGAGATCAAACGAGATTACTTCCTCTGCGTCTTCTTCTATTTCTTCCAAAATTCCTTCTTGAAGCTCATCAAGAACCGAGGTATCATCCTCAGGGCGCGCCCTGTATAGCAGTTCTTCGTCTTCAGGTTCCTGGACAAGATAATGGGCTTTTACCTCTTCTGGGACAACACTCATGACCCCTGAACTACTCTCACGTAGGGTGCACACTCCATCCTGCTGTCTCCTAAACCCTTTAATCGCCTTATGGTAGCAATCTCTTGAGTCATGCTAAGAGCCCCGTACAGTTCCCACACCATTCGGTGTGGGAAATTTCATCGCGAGATGATAGATGGAGGTCACAACTTTCATTTCCTTCAACAGGGGTCGTCCTACTAGAGCATTATGTGAGGAATCCACATTCAAAATCATGAAATCCATCATTTGAGTCACAGAAAGGGTTCCTTCCCCAAGTGTTACCGGTAATTTGATAGCTCCCATAACTTTTACCGATTCCCCTGAAAAACCATAGATCCATCCGTTGTCTTGGATCATATCCTTGTCTAAGAGTCCCAGCTTCTTATAAGTACTGTAATAGAGTATGTTCACCGAGCTTCCATTGTCCACGAAAACCCGATGGACATTCTTCGAGCCAATCTGAATTGCTACCACCAGAACGTCATTATGAGGATGATGTACCCATCTAGCTTCTTCTTCGGTGAAAGTAATGTCAGCACATTCTCCCTTGAACAACTTAGGTGGCCTCAATTCCAAGCTATTCACATTTGTGAGAGGTCGATACCTCGCTTCTCTGGAATATCTCTCCATAGCGTGATTGTTATCTCCCCCTAAATGGTGTCCTCCAAAGATGGTGTGAATACTCCCTTCTTTGACGAATTTCTTCTCTTCCGGCTTACCATCTCCGTGGAGGGCGCGCCCTCCATCTCTCCTGTCGGGATTCTCCCTATGCTTCTTCACCTCCCTAACAATCCATTCCGTCAGGTATCCTTCCTTAATCAAATCCTCAATCTCTTCCCTGAGTTGACGACATTCATGAGTGTTATGCCCTGAGGATTCGTGGAATTCACAATACTTTTTCTTATCCTTACTCTGCCAGGAGGTCAATGGTTCCGGCTTTCTGAAGAACCCTTTATTCTTATTCACCTCAAAGATATGTTCAATAGAAGCTGCTAAAGGAGTATAATTACCCGGCCTTTGATCGTAAGTGTATGTACCAGGTGGACCCCAATTCCTTCCAGTTTCAGCTAAATTTACCCGGTTCGCACCAGTTGCTATACGACGAGTAGGACTAGGAGAACTATCCTTCCTTTTACCAGTCTTTCCCTTAGAACCGTTCTGACTGTCAGTTTTTCAGTTATCCGCCAAGGATTGTTCCACAATCTTGAAAGACTCGGCTTGTGCAAACACATCAGCCAACGTGGGTGGATCACGTCCTTGAAGATGTTTCCAGAAATCAGTTCCCACTGACAATCCAGCAATTAGGAAACTCTTGAGCGTTTCATCTGTCGCTCCTCTCACCATAGTGGATTCCGAGTTGAATCTCTTGAAATAGGATTGCAAACTCTCTCCTTCCCTTTGCTTGATGTTGGCCAAGGTCGTGACCGGAGGAGCATATTTTACCGCGGCCTGGAACTTAGTCAAGAACAAGTTCCTCATCACCTGCCACGACGTAATTACCCCTGGACCGAGCTTCTGAAACCATTGCTGAGCACTCTCCCTGAAAGTTGCCGCCAACAACCGACATCTAGCCAATTCTGTAACTTGATACACATCCATCTCAATATCAAAACATCCAAGGAATTCCACAGGGTCTGCATTTCCATGAAATCGCAAATCATTCGTCATTGATCTATACCCAGCAGGGAGCTGTGCCTCTCTAACTTCAGTCAAGAAGGGAGAGGATGTTAGAGCAGTTGCAGATATTCTTCCTCCATCCAGGTGAGCAAGAAGTTTCTTTAAGTCATCCACGTTAAATGTTCCTACTCCAGGAATATTCTGGATATTTGGTTGTTCCACAGTCTGAGTACCCCCCGGGGGTGGAGGCGGCGGTGGAGCCGCTGTCTGAATACCTCCTTGAACCTCTACTTGTGGTTGAATCACAACCCCTTGAGTTTGAATTTGATGACCCTTGGGATATTCATGAGGTTGTGAATTCCCTTGAGAAACTCTCTGATACTGTTCTCCCGAGTGAGAGCGCGTCCTCGACCTGGACTCACTGGAGGAGGGGATTTGATGGATACGGGGAGATCTCCCTCTTGAGGGCGCGTCCTGATTATGGGGGCGCCTATTTCCCTGGTACCTGTAACGCCCCCAAATCCACCCTGACAGGGGACCCGGGTCATCACATTGTCTCAATATCCTGTAGCACAAATTACGCAATAACAAAGCAAAATATATAATACAACGGAGCATAAAATGTCCCACTCCGCAGATCCAAGATCGTCTTCACAGCATAATACAAAACAACTTGGTACATCTCGAATTAATATGTTACAAAGTTCACAACAGTAGAAATATAAAGATTCCAGCTGGATCTTCTAATTATTGACGCCATAGCCTTGCGCTTTCCCCTTGCCTTTATAGCCCTGGCTGGACGTCTCGCCTTTCTCCGTCTTGACAGCTGAACAAAATGTTGTAAAGCAAGAATGAGCAACTATAGTGCTCAGCAAGTTCTCTTCTCGCTCGGTATATAAATATAATAAGGTTTACCGAAATAGGTACTCAAAATTTTAATATTGAAAATCACAATAAGATTTGGCTCAAATTCATCTTGAAAATATCATACTCGAAAAGGCTCAAAACTCATCTCAAAACAGAATACTCAAAAGACTCATTTGATAGAACTCTGATAACTCATGATTTAAGAATGAACTGGTCTTCCACCTCTCCGTATCTCGGTAGGGCGATCAACTAACCAACCAAGAATACCGGCCTCCAATGACACCGCACTTCGCCCGATCACGGCTACAATACGATATCAACTATAATATATATGTATGAATGCTAGCATCATAATGGTTATCAATTCAACCAAGGCAACGAATGCCTAAATATTCTCGGGTCCGTAAAACGGTACACGAGTCTCTCTTTCTCTATAAAGGGCCTCTTGCCCAAAATTGACCAGTAGAATACAGAATTCCCGAATATTTGGGGTATAGATAACTTGAGATAACTCTTTTCAGAAAAATATTTACAAATCTGGCGGACTGCCAGTATGACTCGATTTTACCACCAATCCGAACAATAGACTGATGTAAATAATCAATAATAATTTATCGGTTGACATGAACAAAATGCCAAACCTTGACAATAAAATCGACTATCTCGAATTTATGAGAATAGTCCTAAGATTAAAGTAATTGGGAGTCGTACTGAACAAATAGTACTTCTCGATATTTATAATACTCAACATTGATGAACGTTTAAAAAGAATATTTTTTCACTTGATCGACGAATAAGAAAAATCTCTAATAATTATAATTTTAAACTCCTATCGGTTAGTTCAAACGAGGAACTAACTGAAAGATAATCAATAAATAACGATTGAATTTGTACAATAAATTCAATCGAAAAGAATAAATTTAACTATCTCGGACGAATGAGATTAGTTTCACTGAATAAAATAATAGTCGTCTCGAATTAATGAGATCGACCCGATATCAATTAAATTGTTTCTACGCTTATAGGGATTATAATTCTCAAATAAACTAACTTGACAATATAATAATATTTAACAAGAAATAATTCTCAAAAGAAATTATTGCATCATATAGAGCAACAGATAATCTCAATATATAATATTTCAAAAATAATTAAGGAATTAAATAACACGAACAGAAATTCACAATTTCCAAAAGTTAGGGTAAGAACGAACTTGCCTCGATCTCGAAGTACGAATGAAGCTAAAATATATATACTCTACCCGTGAACTTGGCGTCGATCTACGTCTCGAGAATTATTTTCTAAAAATAGCAACCAGAAATACGTGAGCGATTCTTCAGAATAAAATACTCCCGATCCGATAATCTAATTAATGATAATATAATATCTCATAAAATCTCTGAAATAAATAACAGAAATCAATTCCGGGATAAATAAGTATTTAATCGAACACAGGAATTAAATCTGGGGAATATATCCTACTTTTAATATCTGGAAATCTAAATTCTTACTCAAAATGAAAAATTCAAACATCCGTTTTTATTCAATTTAAATCCAAATAATTATTATTCTCATTTTTAAACTAATTATCAAAGAATTCTAATTTTTAAGAAATCTCACAAGTTCTAATTTATTAAAAAAAATCAAATATTAATCTCTAAAATAAATCTAACTCGATCCGGTTAACTAAAATAAACCGGAAAATAATAAAAACAGCTTTTCCAAAATAAAACATATTTTATTCTATTTATTTCACAAATATTCTTCTTTTTATCAAAAAATTATTAAATCTCTAATTTCCGTCCAAAAATCACAAAATAACTCCTTTTTAACAAACTAATAATTAATCCATTTTATTAAACCCTTTTATTGCAAATTAATAAATATCTAATTTGTTTTCAAAATTACATAATAACACTTATTTAATTAGAAAATAAATAAATTCTAAATTTCATTTTAAAAACCCTAAATAATTCTATTTTTAATCAATTAAACAATTAAACCACTTTTAAAAACAATTTATTACTAACTAATTCTAATCAATTAATTAAATTTCGATTTTAAAAATATTCGCTCGTTTTTACACTAAACTGTATCGTTTTACTGCAATAACGACGTGGGCCCCACCTGCACCAAGTGGGTCCCACCTGCGTTCTCCCCTGATTTTCACACGACACTCTCTCTCGCCGGTTTCTCTTTCTCTCTACCATCTCTCTCTCTCTCTCTCTCTCTCTCTCTCTCTCTCTCATCTCTTCTCTCTCAATCTCCTCTCTCCCGTTTAACCTTTCCCCCTCCCCGTCGGACCTCTCTGCTATTTCCGGTTACCAAACACCAAACAACAATTACCATCAATCTCTCCTTCTTCCCCCTTATCACTCCAATCCCTCCCCTCGTTCTTGCCTTCGCCGTTCTCCATCAACACCAATCATAACAATCGGAAACTAACACACACACAACAATAACAACAATCACTCTTTCACCTTATACCTCCGATTTCATCAACACCAACACAAATCAACCACTCTCTCACATCTCTCCCTCATCCTCAATCTCCCTCTTCGACCGATACAACGACACCCACCATCAACAATTCGACCGAAGTCGAACCCAACTACGACCTCCCTCAATCCCAAACCTCTCGACACCTCTCTCGCCGAACACAACCAACAATCATCATCTCTCTAATAACAATTTAACAAGCCTCAAACCAACACAAAATCAATTACAAGAGCCATTCAAAACAATACAAGTAACAATAGTAGTCGACCAAAACGATTAACACATCAATCAAATTCTTCAACACCAGAAATAGGCAAAGACAAAATAAAGAAAGAAAAGAAATAAAATAAACTACCTGCTATGCTTATGTGAATGAGTTTGTTTTTGGTTTTTGGTTAGAAAAGGAACAGACTCGTGTTTTGCTCGGTTAGGAGTAATAAGGCAGAGTGTTTTGGTTCCCAAATGAAAGAGAAAACAAGTGTGCTGGTTGTAAAAATAAAAGTCACGGTTTTTTCTGTTTTTAAAAGGGGCAAGTGTTATGGTAGTGTAATTAAAAAAAGAAAGGTGGTTGTGTGTATTTTGTGTTTAACACATGTTAAGAAACTAAAATGTGGAGTCAAAAGTGATAATGCCCTGAAAACAAGGGCCTTGTTTTCAGCCGATTTTTAGGGTAATGGATGCTGTCTCAATCAGCAATAATAACGCTTTCTGCCCAGCTAGTTAATTAAAACGAGACTCAAAAATTCGGCTAAAAAAATTAAAAAATAAAAATAAAAATCTATTTCGAAAATTCGTGATTATTACAGTCTTCCCCCCTTATAGGATTCCGTCCTCGGAATCAAAACCATGCACTAAACAATTCAGGATATTTATTCCGCATTTCGTTTTCTAATTCCCACGTGGCTTCCTCAACTTGGTGGTTTCTTCAAAGTACTTTCACTAAATTTATTCGCTTAGTTCTTAGCTCTTGCACTTTGTAGTCTAGGATCTGTACTGGTTGTTCCTCGTATGTCAAATCAGGACGAATTTCCACTGGTTCGTTGGTTATAACATGTCTGAAGTCAGAATGGTATTCTCTTAATGCAGAAACATGAACCACATCGTGAATATGCTGGAGGTCTGGAGGTAGGGCCAAGTGGTAAGCTAGGGGTCCTATCTTCTTGAGAATCTCAAAAGGTCCTATATATCTGGGACTCAACTTGCTTTTCTTTCTAAATCTCATATTTCCATTCCAAGGTGAAATTTTCAGTATCGCTTTACCTTCCACTTCGAATGCCTCATATGGTGCCATACCTATGCTGGAGTGATAACTATTGTCGTAAGAAAACTCAATTAGGGGCAAATGATCATCCCAACTTTCTTTGAAATCAAGTGCCAAAATCTTAATATTACGAAGAGGAAAGAAATGAGGTTGCTCCCGTGCTTTTCCGAGGTTTAAATATTGTCCTTTCACTTTGTTCGTCGATCTGTAGATGATATGCAGTGCTCAGATTTAACTTCGTGTCAGGACATTCCTGAAAACTCTTCTAAAATCGATAAGTAAAACGAGCATCCCTATCAGATACAATTGAAATAGGTACTTTATGACGAACCACAATTTCCTTTAGGTATATCTTCACCAATCTTTGGATGGAATACTTATCACTAATTGGTAGGAAATGCGCAGATTTAGTGAGTCGGTCAACAATAACCCAAATAGCATCGTGGCTGGCTCTTGTTCGGGGTCATCCTATGACAAAATCCATGGTAATATGCTCCCATTTCCACTCGGGTATCTCTAAAGGTTGTAGGAGTCCGCTTGGTCGTTGATGTTCTGCCTTCACTTTCTGACATGTCAAACACTTACTTACCCATTCTGCATGAATATATACTTTAAGCTCTTGTGATTCGTGTAAATCTCACATTTCTCTCCATAGAGGTAATGTCTCCAAATCTTGAGGGCAAAAACAATAGCAGCAAGTTCTAAATCGTGAGTAGGGTAACGGGACTCATATTCCTTCAATTGTCGAGAGGCGTAAGCTATTACTTTACCGTGTTGCATCAAAACTCAACCTAAACCTTTGTGAGAGGCATCGCTGAAAATTACGAAATCGCCTTTCTCATCAGGTAAGGTCAACACTGGGGCAGTAGTCAATCTCTTCTTCAATCCTTGAAAGCTATCTTCGCATTTGGGGGTCCATTCAAACTTTTCACTCTTTCTGGTAAGTCGAGTCAGTGGCGTAGCTATCTTTGAGAAATCCTTCACAAATCTACGATAGTATCCGGCCAATCCAGGAAAACTTCTAACCTTTGTTAGAGTCTTGGGTCTCTTCCAATTTGCTACGGCTTCTATCTTTGCGGGGTCTACAGAAATCCCTTCACCGCTCACAATGTGTCCCAAAAATTGAACTTCTTTCAACCAAAATTCGCACTTTGAAAACTTTGCATATAACTTTTCCTTTCTCAATGCTTCCAAAACCAAACGGAGGTGTTCAGCATGTTCCTTAGGAGACTTCGAGTATATCAAGATGTCATCAATAAATACAATTACGAACTTATCCAAGTACTTCTTGAACACACGATTCATCAAATCCATAAAAGCAGCTGGCGCATTCGTCAATCCAAAAGACATGACTAGGAACTCGTAATGTCCATATCGGGTCCTAAAGGCAGTCTTAGGAATATCCTCAGGCTTGATCTTTAGTTGATGATAGCCGGATCTCAAATCGATCTTCGAAAAATATATAGCTCCCTTAAGTTGGTCAAACAAATCGTCGATCCGAGGTAGAGGGTACCTATTCTTGATAGTCATCTTGTTCAGTTCACGGTAATCAATACATAATCGCATAGTTCCGTCCTTTTTCTTCACGAACAATACTGGAGCTCCCCACGGGGATACACTTGGTCTAATTACACCTTTGTCAAGTAACTCTTGCAGCTGTGTTGCCAATTCCTTCATTTCTATTGGTGCCATTCTGTACGGCGCCTTTGAGATTGGTACGGTTCCTGGTTCTAGATCAATCGTAAACTCTATCTCTCGATCTGGTGGAATTCCAGGTAACTCGTTGGGAAAAACATCTCTAAACTGGGTAACTACAGGGACCTCCTCGATCATAGGGGTCTGTTTCTCGGTATCTATCACATAAGCTAGATAGGCTTGACATCCTTGCCGAAGTAATCTTTTGGCTTGAATTATTGACAGGAAATCCTTAGTCGGTTTCCATCCGCGAAATGAAATACTAATACCGTTAGGTCCACTTAAGCTGACCTTCTTACGGCGACAATCTATTAGCGCATCATAACGTGATAACCAAACCATCCCTAGGATTACGCCAAATTCCCCTAACTAAAAAGGAATGAGGTCTGCATCAAAACGTTGCCCATGTGTAAGAACCCCAAATTTTGGATATAATTAAAACTTTTTATTAAGTAATGATAAAATGAGGAACAATGATTGTAATGAATGGATATTACTTTGGACAATGATCTTGATGCATTGGTATATTGTCAGAATAGAGTAATTCGATGGTTGAGGACCTAGATAAGAATAATCTACCATCCAGGAAGGAGCTAATGGATCCTTGAAGGGAAATGAGTACGTGCATAGTGTTTCCCGTACGTGCATAGTATTTCCCGTACGTGCATAGTGTTTCCTGTACGTGCATAGTGATTTTGTGGATGTATAGTGATTTTTGAGGTTTAAGAAATTTTTCATGCCACCTATGTACGAGACATGGTATGGATATTTCGAAGTCATATTAGTAATCTACAAGGTAAATAAGTGTATGTAAACGCGATCGGAATTCAGAAATTCCAAACTCTATTTTTATGGAAAATTGGATCGAGCAGTGAAGAGCATGTCAATGCGAACAAGAAAAGAGAATTATTATATCAAGGATTTTATTTTTATTAAATACGATTTAAGGATTTAGAACAAAAACCTTCGAGTTAGAAAAACGAGCGTTCTAGAAATCGCTAGAATTTTTAAAACGAGATTAAGCGATCAAACAAACGCTTAATGAGCTTTAAAATACAACACAACACAGATATATTACATGCAAGATCAGCTCATGCAAGTCATAAGAGGATTAAGTGTGAAACAAATCAAGAACAAGTGGATTCATGAGGTGTTTGATCAAGAACAAGCCAACAATGCACCTTGTTACTCTTTTTCTTTCTAACCACAAATCTTTGGCACATGGATTGAGGGGTGACAAGGCTGGTTACATCTGATCCTTGGCAAGGGAAATATCATAGAAACATATCATTTATCAATTGAAACAAAGTGGGAGAGAAAAGCCAAGCAACTCCATCTCTCTCCATTTTCTTCAAACTGCCCAGCAAGAACCACCATGAAATAAAAATTCATATCTCCACTTCTACCCATTCATAGATCACCAAATTTTAACCATAGCTTCCTCAATATATGTAGAGTATTCGTTCAAAATTTCATAATTTTTGAAGATCGTTTGGATAGGTAAATAAATTCAAGAAAATCACCCTGTTTTTCCCCTCAAGAAACAAGACTTCGAATTTTTGGAATTTTTAGATTTCCAAAACAAGCTTCCACTCCTTGTTTGATCATCAAATTTTTATGGTGAGTCCTATATTTCATAAAAGCAATCTCCTAAAAATTTCAAGTCCAAACTCCTTTGTTTTCATTTTCAAAAAAATCATGAAAGAGGAGGATGAATAGTGTTTCATGAACTAATCTTTGATTTTTTTTGTTTTCATGGTTGATCTTAGCTACCCTAAGGCTATCCAAGGACTATAACAAGCTTTGTAAGGCTAGTACATACTCTCAAGAAGGTATAACACTCTTGAAACCCTAGATCAACTTTAAGTTTATGGATGTTTTTGATGAGCTAAGCTTGGTTATGATGTTAGCATGATTATAAGCATAATTAGTAAGTGATTTAGTTGAGCAAGAAAGCATGTTAATTATTGTGGTAAACTGGTATGGTCTGGACTTGATGATGTTCATAATCATGTGATAAGTTGTGTGGATGCCCGGTGTGGCTTGGTTGGATTGTTATAATTTTTGGAACGTTCGATATATAGCCGTCGTAATGCCGAAATTTCGTTAACCTTAAGAAAAACAACTTGGACAGTAGATGTAACTCACTGCCTAGCTTTGCAATCTGCCATGATAGGATAGGTAATGTTCTAAGCTTCGTTTTGATATAAAGATCACGTGAAACGGACTTACGGTTTAGGATTTATGACCAAATTACTAAAAGTAGTTCGAATCCGTAAACGAAAGTTCATAACTGTAATTGAACCCTCGTAAACTATGTAACGTCATGGTGAATCTTGGTAAATAAATACTAGAGGTAAAAAGGAAGGCGTGAAAGAAAACCGTATGTCAAAAGGATCATTTTTCGATTTATTAAAAATGTTCGAGTCGAGGTTAAACGCGAACGAACCCCTAAAAGACGACTCTTTTATAACTTCGGTAAAACACTTAGAAAACGGACGATAAAACTCGGAGTATAGTATTGGTTCGTAACGATCGACTTTAGAACTCATATGACTTAAGTATGTCCCAAGTATAAGTACAATGACATGTCGTATTAACGAACGAATGTCGGGTCGGATCAGTGATAATAAGTAATCCACTAAAGGGGCTATAACGAGATAACTCGAGAACGTGTTTCGATTTAAGTATAACTTAACTTTTAATATGTTAAGTGATTAATCCCGAATGCCTTGGCTATTTATAGATCACCAAGCTGAACCGGGACCCGCTACCACTACCCCTTACCGTACTCGACTACCAGGCAAGTTTCAATTCCCTTCTTTTAGGCTGTTGTTGTGATTGAATAAATATATATATATATGATTGCTGATATACATATGCCATTGCATGCATGCCTACTTTCAAGTTGAATTGATATACTTGTTCCCTGAATGTTATTGTTGGCTTATAAGCTAGATAGTTATACATCAGTTATAAGCCGGTTATTGTAAGACCCTCATAGAAGGGCGTATACATCTTATTCATCAAAAATAGACCGGGAGTCAATATTCCTTGATATATCGAGATTACCTCGGAGGAAAATATTTAAGTAAATATTTTCCATTATTCAGGCGACGAATATTATTTGAATATTCGTTCGAGATTATTTATTTAATGATCCTTACTTCAAATAATTATTTGAACGTAATCATTCGACGAATAATATTTGTCAATATTCATTCAGAGTCGAATTGATTATCGAATATTATTTCGAATATTCTTCTAAAGATGAGACTACTAAATGAATATTATTTGGATATTCTTTTAGAATATTATTTTATTAAATAAATATTACTTTTGAATATTCATTTAAGATATTAAATACTTGATGAATATTATTTTAATATTCATCTGAAGCTTGATTTAATTATCGAATATTATCTCGAATATTCCTTAAAGCTTGGATTACTAAATGAATATTACTTGATATTCATTTAGAATATTATTCATTAAATGAATATTACTTTATCAATATTCATTTAAATTCCTAATTAATTATGAATATTATTTTGAATATTCATCAGGGTTCTATTTAATCACCGAATATTATTTTAAATATTTTAAATATTCCTTTCAGGACTTATTAAGTAATGAATATTACTTTGAATATTCATTTGATTATTTAATTATGCAATAAATATTCTCCTGATATTTCTTCAGGGATTATTTTGAGAAATACTCTGATTAAAGATATTCTTTCATATTCCCAAATACTCCTTAAATATTTTAACTCAATAAATATTCTCTGAATATTTATTCCATACTTAGAATAACCTCGATAAGGTTTATCTTCTTCGATTATTACAGAAAATATTTCGGAGTCATATTATTATTAATCTTATATCAAGAAAGGTTCTCAGACATCATTCTTCTTTGAGTCTATCCCCTTAATAATAAGGGAACCTTACTTGGAAAATGTTATTTATCTTGTCGACTTCCCGGTCATAAAGTATTCCCTTCACCCGCAACTCGGGTGCTGTTGACTTATTAAGTCGTTGCTTACCTTCTCATCTTTCGAGGGGTAAGATTACTGGAACAAGTTGATATCCGTTACCAAGTAATAGCTTGGGAGTTATTGGTAAATTTTCCTTTCCAACTAGATACGACTACTTTGTGGAGTCTTATCAACAAGTATTATACTTGGGGAAAGGGGGACGAACGTTATATTCAGAATCATGAATTCTATTTGAACTAGGAGTCGTGTAAGAGGCCGAGTAGCGCCGGTCCATCCCCTTGGCCCAACCGTTGGCCGGGGAGAGCTAGCAAGGCGGTATACAAGTAAAGCCGTCAGTTCTTCCTTCTACCGGTAGTAAATCTAAATTGAGCTGTACGATCTCGACTGATCATCAAGATTGGAACAGCGGGCGCGGTGAATACTCCATCATTGGTTCATCATCCAAATTCATTTATTTCCTGCAACATGATTACTGTTGGCAGAGTTAGAAAAGAGTCATAACTGGAATTGCAACCTTTTTCTTGCAAGTTCCTCTTCTTAATAACAATAAGAATATCTCGCTTACTTTGATGTAGCAGATATTTCTTCAAACAAATACTTTAAGTTACCTTGTAACTTCATCGTTCATATTATACTGGCATCATTTCCGTAAATGCATGGCATATGGTTTGAAAGATACTTTTGAACTGTTATACATTATTGTTCAGTTATATATTATTGTTGGTGGGCTATTGCTCACCCTTGCTTTATTATTATATCACAACAACAGTTAGACCAGATGACTCGCACAAGGCGCACTCGACGCGGGCGAGGACGATGAGACTACCAGAGCTGTAGAAGAAGCTATTGGTAGGGTATATTTATTCTTTCAGTACCAAGAATATAGTCTAGTATGACTTATGTAAATGGATGGCAAAGGGTATGTATTTATATTGAAATCCTTTTGGATTGTAAGAACTCATAATGTGATTAATAAAAATTTGATTGTTACTCTGATTTCATCTCTGGGACTATAACGGGTGTGTTTTATATTGTTGTGTTGGGTCATAGAGACGTAATTTATTTTATGTTAAGGAAAGTTTAATTGTTATGGACAGAATTGGAAACCGTAACCACCGGATCCCGGACCCCGGATCTGGGGGTGTTACAGAAGTGGTATCAGAGCGTACGTTATAAACCCCAGAGATGAGGCGACGTTAAAACAATAAATTCATTAAGATAATAAGAACTCTTGCCAAGTTCATAGTCGGACTACTTAATGTAGTGATGACATATAAAACCCTTATGGGAACTCTTAAGTATCGTGATAGTAACTTAGCTCGATATCGTATTGACGAGTAAGGCGACAGACCTTGAGGCATACGAGCAGCAGCGCGATGATGCTTTGTATACTGAAGATCAGCGGGTAATTCGATGAAGTACCCTATTTGGAGACCCGGAAGAGGTTCCAGTAGATAAGGAAAAGTCCTGTTAGGATAAAGAGCTTACCCTTGAGGAATGAGGGTTGCAGCCAGAAAAACTGTGATGATTAAAGTATAGTGCTCAGAAAAGGGAGCATAAAGAACTGAGTTATTAGCAAGAGAACTGAAGATTCATGTTGGATTCATAGCCGGACTACCAGATGTAGTACCAGCAAGAAAGAAGGATTGGAAGAATTACTTGAGATCTTATACGGAAATAGATGAGAATCCTTAGAGATTTTCATCTTAACAAAGAAAGAGCTAGAGGGATGTATGATTATCAAATACATCGATTTAGGGCGAGGAGCAGAGTCCCTAGGAATAGTTGAGAAGGAGGCAGTAACTGCCATATCATTTGATAAATGAATTAGTATGAATATGGTCAGTAATAATTCGCCATGAGAAGGCAGATGTCATAGGTTGTAATTTATGGAACCAAATTGAGGTTGATGAAATTGTTTTATTCAGGAAAATGTCCATTTTATGAATGAATCAGTTAGAAAGTAAAGACATTGGGAAGTGACAGCATGATTGGGTAAAATTATATAAGGAAGTAGTAAGCAAGACAATGATCTCAGAACCTACCGGAAGATAAGACCAGTGAGTCAAGATGAACTCGTAATGAGACTACTGCCAGAGACTGAGTATAGAGTTAATTCAACTCAGTTAAATGATGAACCAGAAACGTTAGATGCATGTGATTCAGAGGAATATTAAATTCCTTCTTCTCTTTGAATGGATTATAATAGTTACCTTAAGTTTACTCCGACACGGAATTATAATAGATCAAGTAATATGATCAGCAGTTAAAGAGAAAAATGTGAGAAAATCCTCTTGGAGCAAAAAGGTGAAATTGGTAATGACCAAGAGCTAGCATTGCTTAATGGAAAAAAAGGAGACTTTGTGCTTCCAATGACGCTTCGCATAAAGGGTTAGGTAGACCGACATTTAGTAGTATTGAATATCAGGACGTTGTGACAGGTTTCAGTTTGAAACTATTGATTCCCTTCTAAGGGATGTATATAATTGATTCCTCTCCAGTGGGTAAACTTCCAATCCGATGATGATTATTTCGTTAACTATGACTGCTTATGATTCCACCTGCTTGGAGGTTCATAGAACTATTCTTCAGGTTTCGAAACTGGTCTCCTTAATGTTACCAGTAGGTGGGTAGATTGATCAAAATTTCCCTGAGTCTGGAAAGGAATTCGGTGAATTTTGGCAAACCTTGTCTTTCTGATTATCAGAGAATGTCATGGAAGAGAGTAAAAAAAAAAATTTGGAGCAAACCCTGTGATTTGGGTAAGGATGCGGTAAAATGGGTTGGTGGACAGACCCTGGTTATCGCGATTGATTGTAGAAATACAATGATGAAGTGAGATTGGACGAAAAGAGGAAATGTAAGTAAGAAACCAGCCGGACTGAGAAACTTCGGGATTGACTTAAGTGAAAAGGCTGTTATGCCAGGAATGGTAAGCTTGCGTGGCACGTGGGAGTGATAAGAATAGTTGAAAAGATAAAAGTGGAGGAAAGGTGACCGGAGACAGTGCCGAGTAGTCGATTAAGACTTATTTGGAGTAAAGTTCTGGAAAGGTAGAAAGGTATCAAAGAAGAAGGCACTATGCCGGCAATTGCTAGAAAAGTAATGCTATTAGCCAACCCCTAAAATCATTTTTTTTTTATTTTTATTTTATTTTATTTTAGTGTGGCCAGTTGAGGCCAAGTCACAAAGGATTATCGAGTGACTAGACCATCAGTGAAAGGACAAAGCAGGGTTGCTTCTAAGAAAGCACCGACTGCAAGGGCTTCTGATATAAAGGAAACATTAATGAGATCATTTGAATCTTCTGCCGAACAACCCATGTTTTGATTGGGAATTCACTAGACCTTTTTGGGATGGGGTCACCCGTACTGAAGTGACTCATGTGTATATGATCGTCCAAGATTACGAAAAAAAAAATGGAAGTATAATGACTTGAGATGTATGATGTTAGGGTATCATGAATACCATGAATATATTATGACTGAGGAAAGTAAACAACGAAGGTTTATGAAGAGAGTATAGAAATGGTCAGATATGGATCAGTATGCTGTAGAAATTTCATCTAAGGCAATTACCTTTGAGAAGAACGATAAGTACTAAGAGATTCACGTTGAACTCGACTCGACCAATATCTTCCAAAACATCCTTACTACCAGTACCAAGTTCTGTAAGAGAGCAGATAGACATACGTTGTCTTTGGGAAGGTCAAATAGGCTGACAACTATCTGAAAGAAGAGGTTAGCATTAAGCCACCGATCGATTATCAAATGAGAATGATTGGAAAGAGACCCTTATTAAGGATGCATGATTTGATTGCCAAGTATAAAATGCAAGAATTCCTTGGCAGTTGAATTAAGGATAGGATATCCATAAAGTAAGGCAAACCCTGGGGAATGCACAAGGGATGGCACTAACCCTAATAAAGACATTGTGAATTCAGATGATATGAGTTAGATTTGCTAAGGCAACAATGACCTGTAAAGATTATTAAAAAGAGTTCTGGAAAGAACAGAGATAGAATTATTAGAGTATTGATCAATGACATTTTGATATACCCTGTACCTAGAAAATACAGGAGGAATGATGAGGACGACCTAAGAAACCTTACAAGGAAAAGCTAATATTCTAAGTTTCCAACTAGAAGTTTGGAAGAGAATGTAAGACACAATAACAATATACCAGATGATGAATGTATGAAACCCTGAGGGAGTATGGATTGAACCTATAAAGGTTGAGATTATCCTAAGATAAGGAAGGAACTAAGAAAAGAAGTATCCTAAGTAGGATTGGGAATAAACGTGATAAAGTTCCCACGGGTAGGTGGAAGCAATGACTTATGGAGAAAGACTGATAAATATATTTTTTCTCCATCAGCAGAGCTTAAGGGAGAATGCTTTCACCCAATAATGATAGGAATGAGGTAGAAATGTTTGAATTGGAATATATCCAGAGAACAAGGATTACCAGAAATTATTATCAGGAAAGGCCAATGAGGTGGCTGACAGTCTAAGTATAAAGGAATAATTATAAATGTTCATACCGAAGAAACAAAATGATATTTGGAAAGACCTGGAAGGTCATATTGGAGTGGAGGAAGTTACATTCCTTTTGATGATTGTGCAACAATCGAAGGTAATAATAGTTTAAGTAAAGATTCGATTCCTGATGGAGTCTTAAGCATATTACGTACCTTAGAAGGTTCCGTTTTGAGGCAAACCAGGACCATGGTAAAAAAAAAAAAAAAAAATTTGATGAAGTAAACCGTTAAGTTTCCAGTCTTTTATGGAAGAGGCATAAGTGATAGTTTCATCAACCGGACCTAGCTGCGATGCTTGAAACTCTTCTGCAATTCTATCTGCTTCATGTTATATCTACATCAAGTTCAGGAAGTGTTCCTTATGGATAAGGAATAATGATTACTTTGTCTCCCTAAGGGATTTGAAACCCGTAGGGTTAACTATTAACGCACTACGTAAACAACAAGCGAGGGTGATTCTTCTAAGAAAGGAGATGACAACGTAAAGATAAAGAAAGTGCTGCTATTGATAAGCTAAATGGCATGTTGATGAATGACAAGCAAGTTTGTGTTAGTGTACTTCTGCACAAACAAGATAGAGAATATGAGGTTGATAATTCGTGATGCTAAACGTATTCCCGTAGAAAGAATTAATGAGACTTGGAGGGAAGGGCGGTTGAGCCCGAGACTTATTGGGCCACCTGAGAGTTTATAAGTGTTCGGACGGCGGTATTCGAGCCAGCCTTACCCCCAAAACTTATAGCACGGTCATAACGGGTTTTCATGTGGCCAGGCTACGCCAGTGAAATGCAGATGTTCAACAGATGATAGGAGTACGAGCATGTAGATATACGACCTGGTCTGACTTACGAAAGACAACCTGTGGAAAACCACGGATAGAAAAGAACAAGTGATGAGAAACAAGGTTGGCAGAAGTAGATTATATGAATCTAAGTTAAAGGGATCGGGCCAGATTCATTTCGGAAAATTTAAATTGGAATAACGTGATGATTATAAAATAAATGTGACGGAATACCGATAAGGAGGTACCAAGTGCAAAAAGGTGTCTCAATAAAGAGGTGAAGGTGAAAGTAAATAATAGAAATGAGTAAGAATCAGATAATAAGAAGGATGTGATTGATAAAGAAAAGGCTGGGAAAGCAACTATGGAATGAGAAGCAAGGAATGTTATGAATGGGTTTCTAATGAATTCTCAGGATGACAACCTGATAGTGTCAATATTATAGTTATGAAAAAGCTAGTAACATGATATGGGATGTCAGTACTAATGATGTCAAGTGAGAAATCTAAGATTTAACCTGAAAGGTTGAAGGATTTCCCGAATGTGAGTATCGCTAAGATTGAACAAGAGTATTTGTCCATAGAATAATGGACAAAGCAGCAAGATATGTTGGCACGTGAGATTGCGATCAAATAGTATTGGATATAATTATGATTAATTTCTTCTTTGATAAACCTCTATAGTTCAGAGGTAAATTCTGAGTATGATATTCTACAATCATGAAAGCTTTCTATAATCCTTTGGAACTCTTTCCTCTTCTTCTCTCTTATTCATCTTCTTTATGAATTGAGAAGAACGACCTTTTTAGGAGGGGAGGTACTGCTACGTGACTATCTGTCTATGTGATAGAAGTCTAAGTGGAATACCATGACTTGTTTAATTGCTTGTCAAGTACTAAAGGCTGGCCCCCTTCTGTACTAACTATGCAATATAACAAATGTTCAATTGATCATAAGTGATCTCTCAATAAATCTTTCCACTTATCTATATTGATCGAGATTGCGAAGATTAAAGCAATCAGGAAATGCACAGTACGAGCGAGGTTACCTCCGAATTCGTAGGGTGATAGTGATACCAATGTTACTGCAGGTATCAATAAGGATAAGACTGATTAAGAGTATAACCCGGATAGTGAGTTGAACGAAAAGTAGCAACGTTGATGAAAAAAGGATACAGTATGGATTGTAGCACTAGAAGATGTGCTGAGGAAGGGTAGAACGACTAAGAATTGACCGGGAAGCCAAAAAGTGAACGACAGGCAAACGACTCTTTGCTTCCTACCTGATTCCGGGACGGAATCCTTTTAAGGAGGGGAGACTGTAAGAACCCCAAATTTTGGATATAATTAAAACTTTTTATTAAGTAATGATAAAATGAGGAACAATGATTGTAATGAATGGATATTACTTTGGACAATGATCTTGATGCATTGGTATATTGTCAGAATAGAGTAATTCGATGGTTGAGGACCTAGATAAGAATAATCTACCATCCAGGAAGGAGCTAATGGATCCTTGAAGGGAAATGAGTACGTGCATAGTGTTTCCCGTACGTGCATAGTATTTCCCGTACGTGCATAGTATTTCCCGTACGTGCATAGTGTTTCCTGTACGTGCATAGTGATTTTGTGGATGTATAGTGATTTTTGAGGTTTAAGAAATTTTTCATGCCACCTATGTACGAGACATGGTATGGATATTTCGAAGTCATATTAGTAATCTACAAGGTAAATAAGTGTATGTAAACGCGATCGGAATTCAGAAATTCCAAACTCTATTTTTATGGAAAATTGGATCGAGCAGTGAAGAGCATGTCAATGCGAACAAGAAAAGAGAATTATTATATCAAGGATTTTATTTTTATTAAATACGATTTAAGGATTTAGAACAAAAACCTTCGAGTTAGAAAAACGAGCGTTCTAGAAATCGCTAGAATTTTTAAAACGAGATTAAGCGATCAAACAAACGCTTAATGAGCTTTAAAATACAACACAACACAGATATATTACATGCAAGATCAGCTCATGCAAGTCATAAGAGGATTAAGTGTGAAACAAATCAAGAACAAGTGGATTCATGAGGTGTTTGATCAAGAACAAGCCAACAATGCACCTTGTTACTCTTTTTCTTTCTAACCACAAATCTTTGGCACATGGATTGAGGGGTGACAAGGCTGGTTACATCTGATCCTTGGCAAGGGAAATATCATAGAAACATATCATTTATCAATTGAAACAAAGTGGGAGAGAAAAGCCAAGCAACTCCATCTCTCTCCATTTTCTTCAAACTGCCCAGCAAGAACCACCATGAAATAAAAATTCATATCTCCACTTCTACCCATTCATAGATCACCAAATTTTAACCATAGCTTCCTCAATATATGTAGAGTATTCGTTCAAAATTTCATAATTTTTGAAGATCGTTTGGATAGGTAAATAAATTCAAGAAAATCACCCTGTTTTTCCCCTCAAGAAACAAGACTTCGAATTTTTGGAATTTTTAGATTTCCAAACCAAGCTTCCACTCCTTGTTTGATCATCAAATTTTTATGGTGAGTCCTATATTTCATAAAAGCAATCTCCTAAAAATTTCAAGTCCAAACTCCTTTGTTTCCATTTTCAAAAAAATCATGAAAGAGGAGGATGAATAGTGTTTCATGAACTAATCTTTGATTTTTTTTGTTTTCATGGTTGATCTTAGCTACCCTAAGGCTATCCAAGGACTATAACAAGCTTTGTAAGGCTAGTACATACTCTCAAGAAGGTATAACACTCTTGAAACCCTAGATCAACTTTAAGTTTATGGATGTTTTTGATGAGCTAAGCTTGGTTATGATGTTAGCATGATTATAAGCATAATTAGTAAGTGATTTAGTTGAGCAAGAAAGCATGTTAATTATTGTGGTAAACTGGTATGATCTGGACTTGATGATGTTCATAATCATGTGATAAGTTGTGTGGATGCCCGGTGTGGCTTGGTTGGATTGTTATAATTTTTGGAACGTTCGATATATAGCCGTCGTAATGCCGAAATTTCGTTAACCTTAAGAAAAACAACTTGGACAGTAGATGTAACTCACTGCCTAGCTTTGAAATCTGCTATGATAGGATAGGTAATGTTCTAAGCTTCGTTTTGATATAAAGATCACGTGAAACGGACTTACGGTTTAGGATTTATGACCAAATTACTAAAAGTAGTTCGAATCCGTAAACGAAAGTTCATAACTGTAATTGAACCCTCGTAAACTATGTAACGTCATGGTGAATCTTGGTAAATAAATACTAGAGGTAAAAAGGAAGGCGTGAAAGAAAACCGTATGTCAAAAGGATCATTTTTCGATTTATTAAAAATGTTCGAGTCGAGGTTAAACGCGAACGAACCCCTAAAAGACGACTCTTTTATAACTTCGGTAAAACACTTAGAAAACGGACGATAAAACTCGGAGTATAGTATTGGTTCGTAACGATCGACTTTAGAACTCATATGACTTAAGTATGTCCCAAGTATAAGTACAATGACATGTCGTATTAACGAACGAATGTCGGGTCGGATCAGTGATAATAAGTAATCCACTAAAGGGGCTATAACGAGATAACTCGAGAACGTGTTTCGATTTAAGTATAACTTAACTTTTAATATGTTAAGTGATTAATCCCGAATGCCTTGGCTATTTATAGATCACCAAGCTGAACCGGGACCCGCTACCACTACCCCTTACCGTACTCGACTACCAGGCAAGTTTCAATTCCCTTCTTTTAGGCTGTTGTTGTGATTGAATAAATATATATATATATGATTGCTGATATACATATGCCATTGCATGCATGCCTACTTTCAAGTTGAATTGATATACTTGTTCCCTGAATGTTATTGTTGGCTTATAAGCTAGATAGTTATACATCAGTTATAAGCCGGTTATTGTAAGACCCTCATAGAAGGGCGTATACATCTTATTCATCAAAAATAGACCGGGAGTCAATATTCCTTGATATATCGAGATTACCTCGGAGGAAAATATTTAAGTAAATATTTTCCATTATTCAGGCGACGAATATTATTTGAATATTCGTTCGAGATTATTTATTTAATGATCCTTACTTCAAATAATTATTTGAACGTAATCATTCGACGAATAATATTTGTCAATATTCATTCAGAGTCGAATTGATTATCGAATATTATTTCGAATATTCTTCTAAAGATGAGACTACTAAATGAATATTATTTGGATATTCTTTTAGAATATTATTTTATTAAATAAATATTACTTTTGAATATTCATTTAAGATATTAAATACTTGATGAATATTATTTTAATATTCATCTGAAGCTTGATTTAATTATCGAATATTATCTCGAATATTCCTTAAAGCTTGGATTACTAAATGAATATTCCTTGATATTCATTTAGAATATTATTCATTAAATGAATATTACTTTATCAATATTCATTTAAATTCCTAATTAATTATGAATATTATTTTGAATATTCATCAGGGTTCTATTTAATCACCGAATATTATTTTAAATATTTTAAATATTCCTTTCAGGACTTATTAAGTAATGAATATTACTTTGAATATTCATTTGATTATTTAATTATGCAATAAATATTCTCCTGATATTTCTTCAGGGATTATTTTGAGAAATACTCTGATTAAAGATATTCTTTCATATTCCCAAATACTCCTTAAATATTTTAACTCAATAAATATTCTCTGAATATTTATTCCATACTTAGAATAACCTCGATAAGGTTTATCTTCTTCGATTATTACAGAAAATATTTCGGAGTCATATTATTATTAATCTTATATCAAGAAAGGTTCTCAGACATCATTCTTCTTTGAGTCTATCCCCTTAATAATAAGGGAACCTTACTTGGAAAATGTTATTTATCTTGTCGACTTCCCGGTCATAAAGTATTCCCTTCACCCGCAACTCGGGTGCTGTTGACTTATTAAGTCGTTGCTTACCTTCTCATCTTTCGAGGGGTAAGATTACTGGAACAAGTTGATATCCGTTACCAAGTAATAGCTTGGGAGTTATTGGTAAATTTTCCTTTCCAACTAGATACGACTACTTTGTGGAGTCTTATCAACAAGTATTATACTTGGGGAAAGGGGGACGAACGTTATATTCAGAATCATGAATTCTATTTGAACTAGGAGTCGTGTAAGAGGCCGAGTAGCGCCGGTCCATCCCCTTGGCCCAACCGTTGGCCGGGGAGAGCTAGCAAGGCGGTATACAAGTAAAGCCGTCAGTTCTTCCTTCTACCGGTAGTAAATCTAAATTGAGCTGTACGATCTCGACTGATCATCAAGATTGGAACAGCGGGCGCGGTGAATACTCCATCATTGGTTCATCATCCAAATTCATTTATTTCCTGCAACATGATTACTGTTGGCAGAGTTGGAAAAGAGTCATAACTGGAATTGCAACCTTTTTCTTGCAAGTTCCTCTTCTTAATAACAATAAGAATATCTCGCTTACTTTGATGTAGCAGATATTTCTTCAAACAAATACTTTAAGTTACCTTGTAACTTCATCGTTCATATTATACTGGCATCATTTCCGTAAATGCATGGCATATGGTTTGAAAGATACTTTTGAACTGTTATACATTATTGTTCAGTTATATATTATTGTTGGTGGGCTATTGCTCACCCTTGCTTTATTATTATATCACAACAACAGTTAGACCAGATGACTCGCACAAGGCGCACTCGACGCGGGCGAGGACGATGAGACTACCAGAGCTGTAGAAGAAGCTATTGGTAGGGTATATTTATTCTTTCAGTACCAAGAATATAGTCTAGTATGACTTATGTAAATGGATGGCAAAGGGTATGTATTTATATTGAAATCCTTTTGGATTGTAAGAACTCATAATGTGATTAATAAAAATTTGATTGTTACTCTGATTTCATCTCTGGGACTATAACGGGTGTGTTTTATATTGTTGTGTTGGGTCATAGAGACGTAATTTATTTTATGTTAAGGAAAGTTTAATTGTTATGGACAGAATTGGAAACCGTAACCACCGGATCCCGGACCCCGGATCTGGGGGTGTTACACCATGTATCTCTATGGAATAATTTGGACACAATCGATTCACTGGTATAACTTCCTGATTAATTACTTCTATGTTCAAAATTTCTTTTATGGACACAGACTCAAGATTCAACTTATTCATGAAGTTCTCAGAAATAAAAGATTTGGTAGCTCCAGAATCAACTAGAACACACGCATCCTCAGAATTTACTAGAAGCGTACCTGTGATCACATTGCTGTTATCAATGGCAGTTCTCGCGGTTGGCTTGTTGCTGGTAGGTGCTGTGAGTCGAGGCACCGGATTTTCCTTCGCAGGTTGTCGGCATTCTCGGGACACGTAACCTTTCCTTCCACAGTTGAAGCAGGTGACAGATTTATCCTTGCAACTAGAAGCATAATGACCCTTCTGTCCACAGTTATAACAATTCACGGTCGCTAGATGACAGGGTCCGGGGTGTTTCTTCCCACATGTCTTGCATTCTGGCAAAGGTGGTCTTCCTTGCATCACATTAACTGTCTGTGGCTGTCTGATCCTCTGATTGCTTCCTCTGGTGTCAAAGTTCCCAAACCTTCTTGTATCAGCACTCTTATCTTCCCTTTTCACAAACGGTTTCTTATCACTCCGATTATCAAATCTCCTCGCAAAATTACTTCCACTGCTCTGGAACTTCCTCTTATTTCCATCTTTCGGGTATAGTTCACTTCCACTTTCCACTATCGCCGCTTTCTGAACTAAAGTTACATAATTGGTGATCTCAAATACTGCAACGCGATTTTGAATCCATGGTTTCAATCCTTGTTGAAAGCGTTTTGCTCTCTTCTCTTCAGTGTCTACATGATAGGGTACAAACCTCGAGAGTTCTGTAAACTTGGCCTCGTAGTCTGCAACAGTCATCGTTCCTTGCTTGAGCTCGAAAAACTTTATCTCCATCTGGTTCTCCAGATATTTGGGGAAATACCTCTCTAGAAACAACATTGTAAATCTAGCCCACGGTATAATCGCATCACCTTCCATGGCTCTCTTCGCTTCCCACCAATAATTAGCTTCACCTTTCAACATATAAGCTGCAAATACCGTCTTCTTATCCTCTTTCACTCCTACTATCTCGAAGGTCTTCTCTATTTCAAGTAACCAGATTCTAGCTTCCACTGGGTTAGTGGTACCTTTAAACTCAGGTGGACTCAATGATTTGAATGATTTGAAACTCACAGTAGTTTGGGTCAGTTGAGCAGGAGGTGGATTCCCTCCTACATTTTGATACGGCTGAGGCTGAGGGTTCTGGGTATGCTGAATAAGAAAGTTCATAAGTAGACTCATCGGGTTATTTTCTTGGTTGGGATCTCGAGCGAGTTGTGGTTCCGGGTTTGGAACTTGGTTCTGAGGTGGAACCTCATTCTCTGGATTCACCTCGGGTTGAGGACGAGGATTTCTTGCGGGTCTTCCTCTCTTGTCTCTTTATAAGCAGTTACTCTTATTTCTCGATATAAAATGATTTTAGATACTCGTGAAGATTTATCTCAATTTAAATGGCGGTTCTCAAAAATTCAATCATCATAAATCTCTGGTTCTCGAAAATTCTTTTTAAGCCGTAGTATCGGAAAAGAAAATTGTTAACTAATTCAGGGGTAATATGGCAATTATTCTGACAGGCTATTCTGATATAACACAGATCTATAATAAACAAAATGAGATAACGGTACTATAGCAGATCACAATATAATACTGATAAGGTTCCATACTGGTAAAGTCCAGGTCATGGTACTGAACACAAACTGGTCGTTGATAATAAGCACATCGTAAAAGTATCTAACCAACATACTAGTCTAGTAGAGATAATAAAGGTTACTACCCAACAGGCTGGGCATCAGCTCTATTTCTATTTAGAAATTGTCACTCCGACTTGAATTGTTGAAATTTCCATTTCTGGAAGAGAAGTTTCATTACTTTCAAATTTTCGTATACCACATTTAGAATTCTTAGGCCCCAATCATTATAGGATCCATAAGAACATTAAATAGAGATAACTCATAAGGAATAGATGTTAAACAACACATGTGCACACTCAATTCTTGATGGTGAGAATCTTTTATGAAAGGATTAGCTGAGAGATCATTATGATCATCGAACATTTGTTTTGTTGCATGTATCATTAGGACAACCGTCATAGTACACAAGGTGGCCAGCCTTTAGTACTCTAATTAACAAACAACAGTACAAATGGTGGCGTCCCACCAGACTTCTATCACAGAGACAGACAGTCTTCCCCTGTATAAGTAGGGTTGTTCATCTCAGTATCACAAAGGGTGACAAATATAGGAAGGGATATGAAAGAGTTTTATATTTAGAGAAGTACATGACGCTCTGAAAATTAACCTTTGAACAATATAGGTCCTTTCAAATAGGATAGATATTGCCTGAGTAAATTCGAATGATAAAAATCACCGATAATCATTGTTAAGGAAGTTACTTAAGGAACGATTTCCTAGCACACAATAAGCTCTTAGGATCGACTATCGATTTTCGAATAAAAGTGACACTCGTAGACTCCGGTAAAGGTATTGACAACATTTACAAAATGTGGAAACTCTGTAAGGTATCATCCGATCTCATTTATAATGGGAAATTAGGCATCCTATCTTAAATTAATTGGGAACTAGGGGTCCATGTGAATAAGGTGTAGGAGATCTATCTCGGGTAGAACGAAAATCAGCTGGTCTGGAAGTAGACATCTACAAAAGTACGAAAAATCTCGGTCAGGTTTCAATCGACTAGATATGCCTATAAATATATATAAAGGCGTAAGGCGCTTAGTGCCAAAATCTCAACATCGTATCATATCTCTAAATTCTCACGTCGCGTTATAGTTCTAGGTTCGTATTATATTTCTAAATTCTCGCATCGGGTTATACTCCAAGGCTCGTACGATTCCTAAAAATATAACTAATGCTCTGATACCAAAACTGTAACGCCCCCAAATCCACCTTGACAGGGGACCCGGGTCGTCACATTGTCTCAATATCCTGTAGCACAAATTACGCAATAACAAAGCAAAATATATAATACAACGGAGCATAAAATGTCCCACTCCGCAGATCCAAGATCGTCTTCACAGCATAATACAAAACAACTTGGTACATCTCGAATTAATATGTTACAAAGTTCACAACAGTAGAAATATAAAGATTCCAGCTGGATCTTCTAATTATTGACGCCATAGCCTTGCGCTTTCCCCTTGCCTTTATAGCCCTGGCTGGACGTCTCGCCTTTCTCCGTCTTGACAGCTGAACAAAATGTTGTAAAGCAAGAATGAGCAACTATAGTGCTCAGCAAGTTCTCTTCTCGCTTGGTATATAAATATAATAAGGTTTACCGAAATAGGTACTCAAAATTTTAATATTGAAAATCACAATAAGATTTGGCTCAAATTCATCTTGAAAATATCATACTCGAAAAGGCTCAAAACTCATCTCAAAACAGAATACTCAAAAGACTCATTTGATAGAACTCTGATAACTCATGATTTAAGAATGAACTGGTCTTCCACCTCTCCGTATCTCGGTGGGGCGATCAACTAACCAACCAAGAATACCGGCCTCCAATGACACCGCACTTCGCCCGATCTCGACTACAATACGATATCAACTATAATATATATTTATGAATGCTAGCATCATAATTGTTATCAATTCAACCAAGGCAACGAATGCCTAAATATTCTCGGGTCCGTAAAACGGTACACGAGTCTCTCTTTCTCTATAAAGGGCCTCTTGCCCAAAATTGACCAGTAGAATACAGAATTCCCGAATATTTGGGGTACAGATAACTTGAGATAACTCTTTTCAGAAAAATATTTACAAATCTGGCGGACTGCCAGTATGACTCGATTTTACCACCAATCCGAACAATAGACTGATGTAAATTCTCAATAATAATTTATCGGTTGACATGAACAAAATGCCAAACCTTGACAATAAAATCGACTATCTCGAATTTATGAGAATAGTCCTAAGATTAAAGTAATTGGGAGTCGTACTGAACAAATAGTACTTCTCGATATTTATAATACTCAACATTGATGAACGTTTAAAAAGAATATTTTTTCACTTGATCGACGAATAAGAAAAATCTATAATAATTATAATTTTAAACTCCTATCGGTTAGTTCAAACGAGGAACTAACTGAAAGATAATCAATAAATAACGATTGAATTTGTACAATAAATTCAATCGAAAAGAATAAATTTAACTATCTCGGACGAATGAGATTAGTTTCACTGAATAAAATAATAGTCGTCTCGAATTAATGAGATCGACCCGATATCAATTAAATTGTTTCTACGCTTATAGGGATTATAATTCTCAAATAAACTAACTTGACAATATAATAATATTTAACAAGAAATAATTCTCAAAAGAAATTATTGCATCATATAGAGCAACAGATAATCTCAATATATAATATTTCAAAAATAATTAAGGAATTAAATAACACGAACAGAAATTCACAGTTTCCAAAAGTTAGGGTAAGAACGAACTTGCCTCGATCTCGAAGTACGAATGAAGCTAAAATATATATACTCTACCCGTGAACTTGGCGTCGATCTACGTCTCGAGAATTATTTTCTAAAAATAGCAACCAGAAATACGTGAGCGATTCTTCAGAATAAAATACTCCCGATCCGATAATCTAATTAATGATAATATAATATCTCATAAAATCTCCGGAATAAATAACAGAAATCAATTCCGGGATAAATAAGTATTTAATCGAACACAGGAATTAAATCTGGGGAATATATCCTACTTTTAATATCTGGAAATCTAAATTCTTACTCAAAATGAAAAATTCAAACATCCGTTTTTATTCAATTTAAATCCAAATAATTATTATTCTCATTTTTAAACTAATTATCAAAGAATTCTAATTTTTAAGAAATCTCACAAGTTCTAATTTATTAAAAAAAATCAAATATTAATCTCTAAAATAAATCTAACTCGATCCGGTTAACTAAAATAAACCGGAAAATAATAAAAACAGCTTTTCCAAAATTAAACATATTTTATTCTATTTATTTCACAAATATTCTTCTTTTTATCAACAAATTATTAAATCTCTAATTTCCGTCCAAAAATCACAAAATAACTCCTTTTTAACAAACTAATAATTAATCCATTTTATTAAACCCTTTTATTGCAAATTAATAAATATCTAATTTGTTTTCAAAATTACATAATAACACTTATTTAATTAGAAAATAAATAAATTCTAAATTTCATTTTAAAAACCCTAAATAATTCTATTTTTAATCAATTAAACAATTAAACCACTTTTAAAAACAATTTATTACTAACTAATTCTAATCAATTAATTAAATTTCGATTTTAAAAATATTCGCTCGTTTTTACACCAAACTGTATCGTTTTACTGCAATAACGACGTGGGCCCCACCTGCACCAAGTGGGTCCCACCTGCGTTCTCCCCTGATTTTCACACGACACTCTCTCTCGCCGGTTTCTCTTTCTCTCTACCATCTCTCTCTCTCTCTCTCTCTCTCTCTCTCATCTCTTCTCTCTCAATCTCCTCTCTCCCGTTTAACCTTTCCCCCTCCCCGTCGGACCTCTCTGCTATTTCCGGTTACCAAACACCAAACAACAATTACCATCAATCTCTCCTTCTTCCCCCTTATCACTCCAATCCCTCCCCTCGTTCTTGCCTTCGCCGTTCTCCATCAACACCAATCATAACAATCGGAAACTAACACACACACAACAATAACAACAATCACTCTTTCACCTTATACCTCCGATTTCATCAACACCAACACAAATCAACCACTCTCTCACATCTCTCCCTCATCCTCAATCTCCCTCTTCGACCGATACAACGACACCCACCATCAACAATTCGACCGAAGTCGAACCCAACTACGACCTCCCTCAATCCCAAACCTCTCGACACCTCTCTCGCCGAACACAACCAACAATCATCATCTCTCTAATAACAATTTAACAAGCCTCAAACCAACACAAAATCAATTACAAGAGCCATTCAAAACAATACAAGTAACAATAGTAGTCGACCAAAACGATTAACACATCAATCAAATTCTTCAACACCAGAAATAGGCAAAGACAAAATAAAGAAAGAAAAGAAATAAAATAAACTACCTGCTATGCTTATGTGAATGAGTTTGTTTTTGGTTTTTGGTTAGAAAAGGAACAGACTCGTGTTTTGCTCGGTTAGGAGTAATAAGGCAGAGTGTTTTGGTTCCCAAATGAAAGAGAAAACAAGTGTGCTGGTTGTAAAAATAAAAGTCACGGTTTTTTCTGTTTTTAAAAGGGGCAAGTGTTATGGTAGTGTAATTAAAAAAAGAAAGGTGGTTGTGTGTATTTTGTGTTTAACACATGTTAAGAAACTAAAATGTGGAGTCAAAAGTGATAATGCCCTGAAAACAAGGGCCTTGTTTTCAGCCGATTTTTAGGGTAATGGATGCTGTCTCAATCAGCAATAATAACGCTTTCTGCCCAGCTAGTTAATTAAAACGAGACTCAAAAATTCGGCTAAAAAAAATTAAAAAATTAAAATAAAAATCTATTTCGAAAATTCGTGATTATTACAGTACCGATCCATTCTTCTGTCACCGTTATCACGGTTTCTTCTTCCAGTATTATCACGATGAGGAGTTTGGTGGAATCCAAGGGGCCGCGACCTGTTTTGAACAGGGGGCACGCGCTGTGGATTATCATTTCGAGCAAGAGTTCTCTCATGTCCAAGGGGCCGCGACCTGTTGTCAAGGGGCACGCGCTGTGGATCATGACTCTGAGGAAGGGCTCGCTCATGTCCAAGGGGCCTCGGCCTGTTATCAGGGGGCACGCGCTGTGAATCATGGGGCCTCGATTCCATATATTTGTCTTTCTTCTGAAGCTCGAGGAGCACCATCCTCAAATCATCGTCATCAAGCCTTATTCCAAGGTGTTCTTTCAAGCTGGCAAAATCTCTCCTTTCTTTAGCCATTTGCTCTTCATCCCTTTGAATCTCATGAGGAGTGCGCCCTGAACGGTGAGGATGAGGGCGCGCCCTCTCTTGAGGATTCACCAACCTGCGCTCAGAATTATTTTCACTAGGATATTCAATAATATGATAAGAATAATCTAACCTTCGAGGAATGACCAGCTGAAATCTCCTTTCGTGACTTTCCTCCCTCCTTCGAGAATCTTCCTCGACGTGAGGGGATTTTCCTGATCGGCGATGATTTCGTGGGATACTCCGAGATTTTCTCCTTGATTCTTGCTCTTCCTCCACAGAACCCAATCTTGCCCCGAAATTATTTATGGCATCTTGCATAACATGCAGCTGTTCCATTAATGCCGAGTTACTGATGAGAACGGGCGGCTGTCCACCGATGGCGGCCGGAGTTCCCTGATGTCGCGGAGGAGCAGCGATATTTTCCGGGAAATAAGCTTCATGACGCGCTTGGTTATCTCCCAAGCTATCCTCAGAATCGTAACCATCTTCTTCTTGAGAACCTCTGCCATGATTATGAGACATCTTTTCCTCCTAAGATGTAGATCTTGATTGGCAGCCCTCCTTCTAGCGCCAATTTGTTGACGGAGGAATTTGGGAACAACAAATTTCGAGGTACGTCACCGGAAACAAGATCTGATGCGGTGGTTCTTTGCCGGAGAAAACAGTGGTGTGTGGTTGTTGAGCGTAATTGGTGGCTGAGATTGATAGGGTTAGTGGCGGCTATTCAGAGCTCTCGACTTCCAACCCCTCAATCGGCCTACGTACCCCTCTATTTATAGGGGATCAAGCCAAACGTAGTTCTTGGAGAACAAGAAACCCAAATGGGCTTAGATAACGGACCAGCTTCCGGAATGTTCTACTATGAGGCCTAACCACAAAGGCCCAAGGCTCATCCAAGATCTCAAGACTTCACGGATAAGGAAACTTCCCCCGTCGAGGACTAGTCCTATCCGTTACCAGCTATTTCTTGATTTCAAGGATGCAGGTATAGCCGTGGTTTACCCCAGGTGCAGAACGCATCCCTGTCCCCCGAATGAGAAGCACCCACCAGATAGCAGGACAGGTGATCCAGAGCTTTTGGGTGCAAAGTGCAGGATTACTCCAAAGTTCCCCAATGAGAGCGCGCCCATTGGCTACAGGAACAGAGCTCCCAAAGCACACACCAGAAGTCCCCATCTTTCCACCATAGGGCGCGCCCTTAGTGTTTAAGAAGGGTCCTTATATCCAGGCAAACCCCTGGAGGCCTTCTGCGACGGATATCCCCCTCCTGAGATACGACAGGAGGGAATTCTTCAATTTTTGGAATTCCAGCTTGAGTGGAATCCAAGTTTGAATGGAATTTACATTTGAATGGAATCCCAGAAGAGATTTCTTCAATGTCTTCTTAGAAAATCAACTTAAATAAATTTGTCACTTCATTCGAATACTTAGGGCGCGCCCTCTTTAATGAGAAAGAGAGGGCGCGGCTTAACTTCCTCATTTACTTCCAGAATCCTAACTTATCCTAGAATTCCCCAACTTTAGCCCATATTTGACCCGAATCCATCTTGAAAATACCCGAACCGAATTTTGGCTATAACAACTACCCCCCAATTCCATATGAAATCAGAGATGATGTATGGAATTTTTTCTGAAAAGCCAAAAATTCTTTCACAATTCCTCATCAGGGCGCGCCTTGGAAGAGGGCGCGTCTTCAGAATTTCAACCGTCTATTACCTTACAGCTGTCATCCACTATCTTTTCTTTTTTTTTCTATAAATACCCCCCTCTCTCTAACTTTACTCTTTTTGCTTTTCTCTCTCCCCGAAAAACACTCTCCTCCGGCGATTTTTGATTTTCCGAGCAAAAAGTTGACCAAATCGATCGCTTCCGGTGCTTTCTTTTCACATATTTCGTTCAAGAACTCTCAAGGTATGTTTTGACACCCTCACTTCTCAATTTAACCGCATAAATCTTATGTTATGCCGATTTAACTGTTCATATACTTTATGTTCTTTATTTTTCCGGTGTATATATATATGTATGAATTGCCGTTTGATCCCTTTACACTGCTACAATTTCTACAAAACATGTTTCTGTATATTAAATTAATCTTTAGGGCGCGCCTTACACATAGGGCGCGTCCTAGGATTCTTGACTCCATCTGCTCAGCTTCACCTTTGTTAAGGCTGGCCTTAGTTACGTGTATAGGCACCTTCTCTATTGAATTCGACCAACCTATTAGTTTTGACTTTGTAGAAACGATTCTCATTATATTCCTCTCACGGGCGCGCCCTCAGTTTCTTTATTTTTTTAATTTTGCAGCTGGAGGGCGCGCCTTCACCATTTCATCCTTTCAAGGAATTCAATAAAAACAAAGGGATATACTCTCCCTTACCAGCTCCACTTCCTCCAAATCATTACCGACCTCTTTTCTCATTTATTTCTTCAGAAGAAAGGGCGCGCCTTATCAAAGACATTAACGAAGACAAAATGAGTTTTTCCAGTGAAGACTCCTTAGACAATATTCCCCTTAGCAGCCATATAAAGAACAACACAAAAACTTCAAAACCAATACCCGAAAAAACTCCAAACCCTTTGCATACAGATCCCTCAGACAATGATTATATTCCAAATTCCAATTCCTCCAACGACACACACTCTTCTGACACTTACTCCTCTGAGGGCGCGCCCTCAGCTTCTTCTATTTCACCTATAGCCGACTCCGAACCTACATCTCCATTACCTTCTCCAGTCCCGTTTAGACATTGGGAAGTCCTTGATGAAGAAATCGATATTGATTTTGGTAAATATGATACCATGTCTGAAAAGGATAAAAATATTCTTAGAAAGAAACGAGGCAAATTGGCTTGTGTGAATATGTCTTCGACAGCCACGAGCGACGAAGTAGGATGGGCTATGCAATATTATGGCCAAGAAGGAATCTGGGCCATTCCATATGCTCACCACCGCCCACACATCTTCAATTACGGTAAAAATTTCAAAATTCCGAGGATGGTCTTAACTCCAAAACTTATAGCTCTTGGTGTGGGCGCGCCCTTACACCCATATCTAAGGCAAGTACTCGAATGGTACAATCTTGCACCCATTCAACTTAGTCCCAATAGCTACAAACTTTTACTTGGTTTATTCATTCTCTATCACGATCTTGAATTTGGAGCTCCCTCCATGCACGAAGTCAGTTTCTTCTACAGCATTCGTCAATCCAGTATAGGCTATTACTATTTAGTAATAAATAAGCCTCACAATAATAAAGGATTTTCTGAGGGTAGGGTCAGCCACACCAAACATTGGAAGGAACCATACTTCTTCGTTTGGGATGTCCCTCGAGTTCGTGTGCAGTTCAACACCGATCCCTGTAAGTCAGGGCGTGCCTTAAATCCTTTTTTCCTTAATAACTTTCCACTCTTGAACTTTCATTAACTTTGAATTAACACAGATAGAAGAGTTCAGAAAACTCTCCAAGGCACGGCCTTTTCCAGGGCTCAGGCTGTCCTCAAAATTGCCGAAGAAAAATTCAATCTTCAAACTCTTATCACAGAAGAAAACCTAAAAAGAGTTGGGATTCTTTCTGAGAGGGTTGGTTCCTTTTGTAAATTTAAGAAATTTAGAAATGGCGTTGCCGTTCCCTCACCCTCTAGTGATAGCGACGAAAATTATGACTCCAATGAAGGTATAAAATTATAGATTAGGACGCGCCCTAATATTTTGTGCTTCATATCCTTTTCCTAAGGCGCGGCCTAATTATTTCTCTTGTCTTGTGCAGATATGGCTTGGTAGCACAAAATTACGCAAGCGCACGTAGTCACAAGTAATATAATTAAGATTCGTTCCGCAGAGATCTGGTTAAGTTCAATCAGTAAATATGCCTATGCAACAATGTTTAGTTTTAATCCACTGCTAAGACAATTAACAAGAATGAGGTTTTAATTTTCTAAATTAACTCGGAAGCAAATTATTAAACTAAGAATAATTAACTAATGAGAATTTAATATGAATTACTTATATGAGATAAAACATGGAATCCTAATTTCATTATCTACTTCACTTAGAGTCGCAGCCTTTAATCAATACATGTGATGGGGTTGATATCTGATCGGATAACACGAAACAAGTAAAAGCTACCTCTCGGTATACTAATACCAAACTACGCATGCATCCACAAAAGAGATAGAAGATGGGTAGACACCAATTATGTTTAGACCCTATATCTCTATAGAATTTGAAAACATAAAGGTTTAAGCACAAGTTATCCACTTAGATCACATAGGGTAGCATAATATCTCTATTTACGCCACAAATCATGATGTTAAAACATCAACCTATCCTATGCTAGCATGGCAAGTTCTAAATCTCAAGATCCACTCTCGTTTAGCAAGAGATTAACAAATTAGATGTTCGCGACGCATCTAAATACATGAAACACAACCATACAAGGATATCAAGAATTCACCACACATAAATCTTTAAAGCATATAAACTACTAAGCTACATAGATAAATCCATTAGGATCCCATGACAACGATTAGTTCATAATTGAACCGTTCGTCACCATGGGATTAATTGAAAACATGATATTAAACAAGATATAAAATAAAGAAGTAATAACAAGAGTTGAGAAAACAAATCTATTATCCAAAGTATACAAAAGTTGAAGTAGATCTAGATCTTGCTTGTCACCGAGCTTGAATCCTTCTCCACTCTTCTCTCTTGCAATTCTACGTTACAATAATAATAATCTGATACAAATTACAAGGTATGATGTGTTTATATAGGCACTACAAGTCTTGCCCAGCAAGAAAATACAAAACAGAATTATAATAGAATTTCTGCAAGATACGTTTCCTAATTTGATTATGTTTTGTAAGGAAAATTCGAAGTTGACTTTTCTTCAGATTTTCTGGAACGTTTCCCACTAAATTGGACCTCTGGACTATCTTAGAATGATAGGAAATCTCGTTATCTTCGCGTGGACTGCTTACGGGCCTAAAACGGACTTCTAGAACTCAAGATATGGCCAAAACAATGTAAACTGCGCAACCCTTCTCGAAAATCCGAATTTTAATCAATTAATTCCCAAAAAATTATAAAAGCATCCACTTTAGTCAACATTCTCGTAATCCTGCACAACTAAGCAAAACACATCAAATCTACAACAACTTGAGCCCAAGACAATCAATTTAAGTCGAAATTAAGCGATCCAAGTGGATATAAAATCCACTTATCACACCCCCAAACTTAAACCGATGCTTGTCCTCAAGCATAAACAATTACAACTAACTAACTAGCTAGTACCACTTCCGTAGGTGATCACGGTTGCATTTGGCATATGCAACAAGCCCTTTAAACCCCTAGGCAGCCCTAGTGGACGAGTAAGGTCTCGTGAGGGCCTATAGCGAATGTACCCACAAAATCCATTTAACCTAATGCAATGCAATGCATGAATGCAACTAGAATGAAAAATGCAACGATCCCCTTCAAACTAACCAAAACCAACGAGCAAGCAAATATCTCAAAGAATGCAACTAAATCCAAATAGAGTTCGACCAAGTTCCCGTATACTAACAATACATGAACAGAAACGTGCGTGTGTGCAATGCTCATCAGAAATACTCCCAAAACTAGGTCAAAAATCATACATGCTCTTCGTCAAGACAATCACAGGTTTATAAATAGAATAGACCGTAGACACTTCATAACCTAAGAACACCTCCATCCTTATCCAAGGTAGACAGAAATTCATGCTTTTATTACTAAACAACTACAACACACAATATACAAACATGCTTATTTAACCGTGCAATGGATGAGACCCCGAAAGGCTTATACAATAATACCCATGTAGCGAGCGTTGGGTTAGTGGATCCCAGACTATAAAAGCCTTAGGTCACTAGGAACAAAGTCCCCGCGAACTTAATTGCTCGAGTATTAAAGAGCTCACCCTGGTTAATTTGCATATAAACAATTGACATCATTTTTTTTTCTCTTTTTTTTTTTCTTTTTTTTTTTCTTTCCTCTTTCTGTTTTTTTTTTCTATGCAATCTGGAATGAGAATTCTCAATTCCAACCCTAGACTACTCATATAAATATGAGCCGGCTACTAGCCATTTGACGCCTAGCCATTATTGACAATTATTTACAATTTAAGCATGAAATCCCTGTTTTCCCCCAAACTTAGACTTAATTGTTCTAGACCATCAAGGGAATAATGAAAATTCTAAATATAATCAAGTGATTAAATCTCAAAACATCCAAACAAGCATGATCTCAACCTAGCTCAAAAGCACCCAATGAAACTGTGAAAAGATTTTGTTTCTGAAGCATGCAAGTCAATTTCATAGAAACTATAAATCAACCCTCTACTCATCATTATCACACTCAATTAGACACCTACCTACCAATCAGAATTAGCTCGTCTTAAGGGATCATGAAATATGCATGATATGCAAATGCAACTAATATGAACTCACATGGTATACATAAATAAAAACAGAATGTCCTACATGAAACAAACGAAGATAATACGAACATAACATGAATGAATTACTACTAAGCATGCAAAACATGATATCCTACATGAACACATATATACAACAACTACTAATCCCTCAAACCACCCCCAAACTTAAAATATTCAATGTCCGCATTGAATGGAAGTAAATACGAGGGATAGCAGAAACATACCTACTCGTCCTCATCCTCGGATGAATCAGTATCTGGCGGTGGATAAGGTGTACGAGCTCCATAGACAGGCCACCGAGCCTGAATACCCGCATCTCTCAAAGCTGTAGCCATATCCTCAGCATACGCTCGGTTACTAGCATGAATAGCATCCATCCGCCTGTACAAACGTCTAAAGTGAGCATCTAAAACTCTTGGAACTCTCTTAGCACGTGGCGGAGCGCCCGCTCCCTGACCACTAGTACCACCACCACGAACATCATACCCAAGCCCCCTAGGATGCGGGATTCCGCCTTGCCATTCCGGCATTCGATCAATAGACACATCAACAATGGACGGCAAAGGTGACTGCAACTCCTCATCCGCATCCCAGGTAACGCCACTAACCATACACAACCCAACTATGATAGAAGCATGGGGCATCGATGACAGTGCACTAGACTTTAAACACCTGCGAATATTCTGCTGAACAATGTGGGCGACATCAATGTATTTTCCCTTTAGAATGCCCCAAAGAATAATCGCTCTATCAGCTGTGACCTCACCCGTATGAGAAGTAGGCATAATATTGGCATAGAGAAATAGATACCATGCTCGTGCAAACTTATTCATAGCAGAAGACAGAAAAGAAAGAGGCTCATTAGTTCCCAATTTATACTTCCAACTTGTACCGGGAACACAAAGTTCACGAACAATCGCCTCCATATCCACATCATCACTAGTCTTCAGCGCCCAATTTTCATCCCCCACAAGCTTAGGTGGTTGTCCCAAAATTGGACGAATAGAATCTGATCTGTAATCCACCCGTTGACCACGAACCATACACACACCATTCTGCTCATCTTTAGCATTAGCATAGAACTCCCTAACCAAATTCACCGGAACCGGAGTAGGTGCCTTACAAATCTCTCCCCAACGTAATTCACTAATCACCTCCACCAACCCATAATGACGAGATGGCAAAAACCCCCTTTCCTTCGCCACCGGCTTTGACAACAACCGATTATACTCTAACTCCACCTCCGGAGAAGAAAATCTCTCCACCCTACTAGAACTACCCCTCATTCGTTTAGGAACCATACTAACCAAAACCCCACTCAACAATAGCACCACCAACAACCACCAAGAAATATCCCACCAAAAACCACCAAGAAATATCCCACCAAAAACCACCAAGAAAAATCACACCACAAATACCCAAGTAACAAGAATATTCCAAAATCCCAATTGACAAGAACACAAATTCGTAACAAAATAAAATAGAGAAGAGAAATCCCACTACGAATCAAAGAGGTGAACTTGTACTAATTTTCCCCCAAACTTGAATTTTTAAGAGATGTAGAGGAAGAAGATAATGAATTGGGTGTGTATGTATGGGTATATATAGGCATGGAGTGATAGGATGAATATAAGAATTTGAATGTGAAAAGGAAAAATTTTGGTAGAATTTGGAATTTGATGTAGGATAGAAATAGGATTTAAAAATTTAGGAAAAAGAATTTGAATTGGGATAGGAAAAGAATTGGGTTTAGAATTTTAGGAGAAATTTTGGAGGTTTTGGAATTGAAATTGGTTTAGAATTGATTAAGAGATGATGTTATAAAAAGGGAGGAAGGAGAAAGATTTTTGGGGAGAGAAAATATTTTTTTTTTTTTTTAACAAGGTACAACAGCCAACAGGGAATACAAAAAAAAATTCGAACAAAACTGTTCTGATCAGCAATCTGCGCGCGTGAAGGGCAGACTGCGCCCAATGCAGTAACGCAGGCGCAGCCTGCGTCACGCAGGCGCAGTCTGCGTGTCTTGCAGAAACGCAGGCGCAGCCTGCGTTACGCAGGTGCAGCCTGCGTTACACCTATTTTTTTTTTTTTTTTTTTTTTTTTTTTTTTTCACACTCACAACACTTTTTTTTTTTTTTTTTTTTCACACAACAACTAATTCCTCACTTGGGTTGCCTCCCAAGAAGCGCTCGTTTAATGTCATTAGCTTGACATTCTTCCGAAAAATCACGAACAAGATAAAACTGCGGCAACCTTCTCGCGGTTGACCATTCCTCCATAATACGACTTAAGTCTCTGTCCATTTACCTTGAAAACATCATCAATAGAACCCCTAAATATCTCCACTGCCCCATGTGGAAACACGGTTTTGACTGTAAACTAATTCTGATTGGTAGGTAGGTGTCTAATTGAGTGTGATAATGATGAGTAGAGGGTTGATTTATAGTTTCTATGAAATTGACTTGCATGCTTCAGAAACAAAATCTTTTCACAGTCTCGTTGGGTGCTTTTGAGCTATGTTGAGATCATGTTTGTTTGGATGTTTTGTGATTTAATCACTTGATTATATTTAGAATTTTCATTATTCCCTTGATGGTCTAGAACATTTAAGTCTAAGTTTGGGGGAAAACAGGGATTTCATGCTTAAATTGTAAATAATTGTCAATAATGGCTAGGCGTCAATTGGCTAGTAGCCGGCTCATATTTATATGAGTAGTCTAGGGTTGGAATTGAGAATTCTCATTCCAGATTGCATAGAAAAAAAAAAAAAGCAAAAAGAAAAGAAGAAAAAAAAAAAGAAAAAAAAAAGAGAAAAAAAGAAAAGAAAAAAATGATGTCAATTGTTTATATGCAAAATTAACCAGGGTGAGCTCTTTAATACTCGAGCAATTAAGTTCTAGGGGACTTTGTGCCTAGTGACCTAAGGCTTTTATAGTCTGGGATCCACTAACCCAACGCTCGCTACATGGGTATTATTGTATAAGCCTTTCGGGGTCTCATCCATTGCACGGTTAAATAAGCATGTTTGTATATTATGTGTCGTAGTTGTTTAGTAATAAAAACATGAATTTCTGTCTACCTTGGATAAGGATGGAGGTGTTCTTAGGTTATGAAGTGTCTACGGTCTATTCTATTTATAAACCTGTGATTGTCTTGACGAAGAGCATGTATGATTTTTGACCTAGTTTTGGGAGTATTTCTGATGAGCATTGCACACACGCACGTTTCTGTTCATGTATTGTTAGTATACGGGAACTTGGTCGAGCTCTATTTGGATTTAGTTGCATTCTTTGAGATATTTGCTTGCTCGTTGGTTTTGGTTAGTTTGAAGGGGATCGTTGCATTTTTCATTCTAGTTGCATTCATGCATTGCATTGCATTAGGTTAAATGGATTTTGTGGGTACATTCGCTATAGGCCCTCACGAGACCTTACTCGTCCACTAGGGCTGCCTAGGGGTTTAAAGGGCTTGTTGCATATGCCAAATGCAACCGTGATCACCTACGGAAGTGGTACTAGCTAGTTAGTTAGTTGTAATTGTTTATGCTTGAGGACAAGCATCGGTTTAAGTTTGGGGGTGTGATAAGTGGATTTTATATCCACTTGGATCGCTTAATTTCGGCTTAAATTGATTGTCTTGGGCTCAAGTTGTTGTAGATTTGATGTGTTTTGCTTAGTTGTGCAGGATTACGAGAATGTTGACTAAGGTGGATGCTTTTATAATTTTTTGGGAATTAATTGATTAAAATTCGGATTTTCGAGAAGGGTTGCACAGTTTACACTGTTTTGGCCATATCTTGAGTTCTAGAAGTCCGTTTTAGGCCCGTAAGCAGTCCACGCGAAGATAACGAGATTTCCTATCATTCTAAGATAGTCCAGAGGTCCAATTACGTGGGAAACGTTCCAGAAAATCTGAAGAAAAGTCAACTTCGAATTTTCCTTACAAAACATAATCAAATTAGGAAACGTATCTTGCAGAAATTCTATTATAATTCTGTTTTGTATTTTCTTGCTGGGCAAGACTTGTAGTGCCTATATAAACACATCATACCATTGTAATAGATATAGACATATTATTAGTTATTATTATTGTAACGTAGCCTAGATCTGCAAGGGGGAAAAGGAGAGAAGGATTCAACGCTCGTGACAAGCAACGGATCTAGATCTACTTCAGCCTTTGTGTTATTCTGGATTATAGATTTGTTTTCTTAACTCTTTGTTTATTAATATAATTACTTCTTTTATTCATATCTTGTTTTATATCATGTTTTCATCAAAACCCATGACGATGAACAGTTCAATTATGAGCTAATCGTTGTCATGGGATTCTAACGGAGTTATCTATGTAGCTTAGTAGTTTATATGCTTTAAAGATTTATGTGTGGTGAATTCTTGATATCCTCGTATGGTTGTGTTTCATGTATTTAGATGCGTCGCGAACATCTAATTTGTTAATCTCTTGCTAAACGAGAGTGGATCTTGAGATTTAGAACTTGCCATGCTAGCATAGGATAGGTTGATGTTTTAACATCATGATTTGTGGCGTAAATAGAGATATTATGCTACCCTATGTGATCTAAGTGGATAACTTGTGCTTAAACCTTTATGTTTTCAAATTCTATAGAGATATAGGGTCTAAACATAATTGGTGTCTACCCATCTTCTATCTCTTTTGTGGATGCATGCGTAGTTTGGTATTAGTATACCGAGAGGTAGCTTTTACTTATTTCGTGTTGTCCGATCAGATATCAAAACCATCACATGTATTGATTAAAGGCTGCGACTCTAAGTGAAGTAGATAACGAAGTTAGAATTCCATGTTTATTCCCATATAAGTAATTTGATTTTAGATCTCATTAGCTAGTTAATTCTTAAATTGCATATTAGTTAAATTTAGTTAAATAAAATCTCAATTAATTACTTGTCTTAGCAGTGAATTAAGATCATACATTGTTGAATAGGTGCATTTACTGAAAAGAACCATAACCTGATCCCTGTGGGAACGAATTTGGACTTAACCTTATATATTACTTGTGACCACGTACGCTTGCGTGATTTTGTGTTAACAAGTTTTTGGCGCCGCTGCCGGGGATCATCGGTGTTTAATTTAGTTTATGTGCTTGTCATCAGTGGTCGTTAGCGTTCACTGACTCGGATTTCTTACTTAGTTGTTTGTTTCGTGGTGTTTTCAGGTACTTGAACGTGTATGCGAACACGTTTGCAGGCTCGTAAGGAAAAACTGGCAGAAGAAGAACTTGAAGCTACTGTAGAGATGGCAGAATTACCAGCAGCAGTCAAGGCTTTGAAGGACTATTCGCAGCCAAAGATCAATGACATACAATCTAGTATTGTCAGGCCAGCTATTGCAGCGAACAACTTTGAGATCAAGCCGAGCATAATTCAGATGGTGCAGAATTCGGTTCAGTTTGGGGGAGCTTCTACGGAGGATCCTAACATGCATATTCGGGACTTTATCGAGATCTGCGACACTTTCAAATTTAATGGTGTGTCAGAGGATGCTATCAAGTTGAGACTTTTTCCATTTTCTTTGAGAGATAAGGCTAAGGGCTGGTTACATTCTCTACCAGCTGGTTCCATTACTACATGGGATGATCTTGCTCAGAAGTTTCTTACTAAATTCTTCCCTATGGCGAAAACTGCAGCAATACGGAACCAGTTAACTCAATTTCAGCAGCAATCTGGCGAGTCTTTGTGTGAGGCTTGGGAACGTTACAAGGAGATGCTTCGTAGGTGTCCACATCATGGCATGCCTGATTGGATGGTTATTAATGGTTTTTACAATGGGTTGGGAGCACAGTCTAGGCCTTTGCTAGATGCAGCATCAGGTGGAGCTCTGTGGGCGAAGAGCTATGAGGAAGCATATGATCTTATTGAGATGATGGCTGCTAATGAATATCAAAATCCAACCCAGAGGCTTTCTCAAGGTAAGGTAGCAGGTGTTCTTGAAGTTGACACAGCTTCAGCTATTGCAGCTCAGTTGAAGGCTCTTACGATGAAGGTGGATTCTCTTGCTAATTATGGGATTCAGCAGGTTGCTAGTATTTGTGAGCTATGTGCGGGCGCACATGAGACAAGTCAGTGTGCTATCTCTTCTGAATCAGCACAGTTCGTTAGTAATTTCCAGAGACCTGCTGCACCAGTTCCAGCCACTTATCATCCGAACAACAGGAATCATCCTAACTTCAGCTGGAGCAACAACCAAAGTGCTCAACAACCTCAGCAGTCTTATCAGCAGTTTCAAAGTCAGGAAGCTAGGCCATTCAATCAAGGCTATCAACAACAGTATGCTCCAAGGGCACCATATCAACCTCCTGGATTTCAGCAGCAACAACCCCAGGCTCAAGCGGGGCAATCATCTAATGAAAAATCAGAAATGGATGATATGAGGATGATGTTGAAGAACCTTCAAGCTTCTCAAAAGATCTTGCAAAACCAGATGGGACAGATTACAAGTGCTTTGTTGAACATGCAACAGGGGACTCTTCCTAGTGATACGGAAACAAATCCAGGCAGAAGGGGGAACAAGGAACAGGTTAATGCAGTGACTTTGAGATCAGGAAAGGTTACAGCAGGCCCTCAATCAGCAGCTGAAGAAGATGAAGATGTTCAGAATCAGCAGGTTGAAAAATCTGCAGTGCCAGAAATTGAGAAATCTGACTTAGTGGCTGATCAGCTTGATGGTGAGAAGAGCAAGAAACCTGTTGAAAAGTCTACTCCGGAGCAATCTTCAAAGAATAATCAATTCTATCCTCCTCCTCCGTTTCCTCGACGTGTGCAGAAAAGTCAAGAAATTCAGTTCCAGAAGTTTATGGATGTCTTCAAGAAATTGTCCATTAACATTCCTTTTGTTGAAGCATTGGAGCAGATGCCGAGGTATGCAAAGTTCATGAAGGATATTTTGTCACGAAAGAGAAGGTTGGAAGAATTTGAAACAGTGGCATTAACGGAGGAGTGTAGTGCAGTGCTGCAGCAGAAGTTGCCTCCTAAACTTAAAGATCCAGGAAGTTTTACCATCCCGTGTACTATTGGCAACCTTTCTTTCAGCAAGTGCTTATGTGATTTGGGAGCTAGCATCAATCTCATGCCCTTGTCTGTGTTCAAGCAACTTGGTCTGCCGGAGCCAAAGCCAACCAACATCTCTTTGCAGTTGGCTGATAGGTCAATCACTTATCCTAGGGGCATAGTGGAGGACGTTTTGGTGAAAGTTGATAAGCTCATATTTCCTGCTGACTTCGTTATCTTGGATTTTGAAGAAGACAAGAAGATTCCCATAATCTTGGGAAGGCCTTTTCTAGCTACGGGCCATACTTTGATTGATGTGCAAAAAGGAGAGCTTACAATGAGGGTGCAAGATCAGAGTGTCACCTTTAATGTGTTCAAGGCCATGAAATTTCCAACAGAGGATGACGAGTGTTGCAGTGTGGAAATAGTTGATACGGGTCAGAAAAAGAAGTTTGATCAGTTGCTGAGCGAGAAATCGGACAGTTCTTCGGTTCGTGATCTTTCGAAAGTAAAGCTTGGAAAACTTCCACCATATTTGAGGTATGTCCTTTTGAATAATGAGTTAGTTATTTTTGAAGAGGGGCATGATAACGTGTTGCGAAGGTGGAAAGCAGATGATAAGGATGAGGAAATTTTTGTTCAACCGGTTGAGTCAGAGAAGCACCTTAGAGGTGTGAAGAAGAAAAAGAAGAAGATTTGGCCATTTGGTAGTAAAATTAGGTTGAAATCTGATGGAAGTGATTTGTGGAAAGCAAGCAATCAAGATGTCAAAGTTCGAATGAATGGTCTATCTGTTGAGGACGGTTCAGTTATTCTTTTGAAACCGCCATGAGTTGAGGAATTGACGTCAAGCTATTGACGTTAAAGAAGCGCTTCGTGGGAGGCAACCCACGCATTAGTGTAGAAAAAAAAAAAAAAGTGTAGTGTAGAGAGAAGAGAAAAAAAAAATGAGTGTTGTGAGAGTGTTTTTAAAAAAAAAAAAAAAAAAAAAAAAAAAAAAAAAAATTAGGTGTAACGCAGGCTGCACCTGCGTAACGCAGGCTGCGCCTGCGTTTCTGTAAGACACGCAGACTGCGCCTGCGTGACGCAGGCTGCGCCTGCGTTACTGCATTGGGCGCAGTCTGCCTTCCCGCGCGCGCTGTTGGCTGTTTGTAAAAAAAAAAAAAAAAAAAATTATTTTCCTCCCCAAAATTCTTTCTCCTACCTCCCTTTTTATAACATCATCTCCTAATCAATTCTAATCCTATTTCCATTCCAAAACCTCCCATCTTTTTCTCCAAAATTCTAAACCAATTTCTTTTCTAATTCTAATTATTATTACTATTATTTTTTTTATTATTATTATTATTATTATTATTATTATTATTATTATTATTTTATATACACACCTAGCCATACAAATCCAATTCCTCTTCTATTTATTTAAATTCAATTCTAAAGAGGAATTAATTACAAGTTCACCTCTTTGATTCGTATTGGGTAAATCTTTTTCTCTAATCTTATTTTTATTACGAATTTGTGTTCTTGTAATTGGGGGTTTTGTAGGATTCTTGTTATTTGGGAGGTGGCTAGTCTATGGAACTCGTACGCATTATCCTCCACCAGATTCATCCGAAGAGGGTTATGATTCAGCTGGTTAGGTATGTTTTCTACTTTCCCTTGTATTTACTTCCATTCAATGCGGACATTGAATATTTTAAGTTTGGGGGTGGTTTGAGGGATTAGTAGTTGTTGTATTATGTGTTCATGTAGGATATCATGTTTTGCATGCTTAGTAGTAATTCATTCATGTTATGTTCGTATTATCTACGTTTGTTTCATGTAGGACATCCTGTTTTTATTTATGTATACCATGTGAGTTCATTCTAGTTGCATTGTCATGGCATGCATATTTCATGATCCCTTAGAACGAGCTAATTCTGATTGGTAGGTAGGTGTCTAATTGAGTGTGGTAATGATGAGTAGAGGGTTGATTTATAGTTTCTATGAAATTGACTTGCATGTTTCAGAAACAAAATCTTTTCACAGTCTCGTTGGGTGCTTTTGAGCTATGTTGAGATCATGTTTGTTTGGATGTTTTGTGATTTAATCACTTGATTATATTTAGAATTTTCATTATTCCCTTGATGGTCTAGAACATTTAAGTCTAAGTTTGGGGGAAAACAGGGATTTCATGCTTAAATTGTAAATAATTGTCAATAATGGCTAGGCGTCAAATGGCTAGTAGCCGGCTCATATTTATATGAGTAGTCTAGGGTTGGAATTGAGAATTCTCATTCCAGATTGCATAGAAAAAAAAAAAAAAGCAGAAAGAAGAAAGAAGAAAAAAAAGAGAAAAAAAAAAAAGAAAAGAAAAAAAATGATGTCAATTGTTTATATGCAAAATTAGCCAGGGTGAGCTCTTTAATACTCGAGCAATTAAGTTCTAGGGGACTTTGTGCCTAGTGACCTAAGGCTTTTATAGTCTGGGATCCACTAACCCAACGCTCGCTACATGGGTATTATTGTATAAGCCTTTCGGGGTCTCATCCATTGCACGGTTAAATAAGCATGTTTGTATATTATGTGTCGTAGTTGTTTAGTAATAAAAGCATGAATTTCTGTCTACCTTGGATAAGGATGGAGGTGTTCCTAGGTTATGAAGTGTCTACGGTCTATTCTATTTATAAACCTGTGATTGTCTTGACGAAAAGCATGTATGATTTTTGACCTAGTTTTGGGAGTATTTCTGATGAGCATTGCACACACGCACGTTTCTGTTCATGTATTGTTAGTATACGGGAACTTGGTCGAGCTCTATTTGGATTTAGTTGCATTCTTTGAGATATTTGCTTGCTCGTTGGTTTTGGTTAGTTTGAAGGGGATCGTTGCATTTTTCATTCTAGTTGCATTCATGCATTGCATTGCATTAGGTTAAATGGATTTTGTGGGTACATTCGCTATAGGCCCTCACGAGACCTTACTCGTCCACTAGGGCTGTCTAGGGGTTTAAAGGGCTTGTTGCATATGCCAAATGCAACCGTGATCACCTACGGAAGTGGTACTAGCTAGTTAGTTAGTTGTAATTGTTTATGCTTGAGGACAAGCATCGGTTTAAGTTTGGGGGTGTGATAAGTGGATTTTATATCCACTTGGATCGCTTAATTTCGGATTAAATTGATTGTCTTGGGCTCAAGTTGTTGTAGATTTGATGTGTTTTGCTTAGTTGTGCAGGATTACGAGAATGTTGACTAAGGTGGATGCTTTTATAATTTTTTGGGAATTAATTGATTAAAATTCGGATTTTCGAGAAGGGTTGCGCAGTTTACACTGTTTTGGCCATATCTTGAGTTCTAGAAGTCCGTTTTAGGCCCGTAAGCAGTCCACGCGAAGATAACGAGATTTCCTATCATTCTAAGATAGTCCAGAGGTCCAATTACGTGGGGAGCGTTCCAGAAAATCTGAAGAAAAGTCAACTTCGAATTTTCCTTACAAAACATAATCAAATTAGGAAACGTATCTTGCAGAAATTCTATTATAATTCTGTTTTGTATTTTCTTGCTGGGCAAGACTTGTAGTGCCTATATAAACACATCATACCATTGTAATAGATATAGACATATTATTAGTTATTATTATTGTAACATAGCTTAGATCTGCAAGGGGGAAAAGGAGAGAAGGATTCGACGCTCGTGACAAGCAACGGATCTAGATCTACTTCAGCCTTTGTGTTATTCTGGATTATAGATTTGTTTTCTTAACTCTTTGTTTATTAATATAATTACTTCTTTTATTCATATCTTGTTTTATATCATGTTTTCATCAAAACCCATGACGATGAACAGTTCAATTATGAGCTAATCGTTGTCATGGGATTCTAACGGAGTTATCTATGTAGCTTAGTAGTTTATATGCTTTAAAGATTTATGTGTGGTGAATTCTTGATATCCTCGTATGGTTGTGTTTCATGTATTTAGATGCGTCGCGAACATCTAATTTGTTAATCTCTTGCTAAACGAGAGTGGATCTTGAGATTTAGAACTTGCCATGCTAGCATAGGATAGGTTGATGTTTTAACATCATGATTTGTGGCGTAAATAGAGATATTATGCTACCCTATGTGATCTAAGTGGATAACTTGTGCTTAAACCTTTATGTTTTCAAATTCTATAGAGATATAGGGTCTAAACATAATTGGTGTCTACCCATCTTCTATCTCTTTTGTGGATGCATGCGTAGTTTGGTATTAGTATACCGAGAGGTAGCTTTTACTTGTTTCGTGTTGTCCGATCAGATATCAAAACCATCACATGTATTGATTAAAGGCTGCGACTCTAAGTGAAGTAGATAACGAAGTTAGAATTCCATGTTTATTCCCATATAAGTAATTTGATTTTAGATCTCATTAGCTAGTTAATTCTTAAATTGCATATTAGTTAAATTTAGTTAAATAAAATCTCAATTAATTACTTGTCTTAGCAGTGAATTAAGATCATACATTGTTGAATAGGTGCATTTACTGAAAAGAACCATAACCTGATCCCTGTGGGAACGAATTTGGACTTAACCTTATATATTACTTGTGACCACGTACGCTTGCGTGATTTTGTGTTAACAAGTTTTTGGAATTTAAGAATTAACTAGCTAATGAGATCTAAAATCAAATTACTTATATGGGAATAAACATGGAATTCTAACTTCGTTATCTACTTCACTTAGAGTCGCAGCCTTTAATCAATACATGTGATGGTTTTGATATCTGATCGGACAACACGAAATAAGTAAAAGCTACCTCTCGGTATACTAATACCAAACTACGCATGCATCCACAAAAGAGATAGAAGATGGGTAGACACCAATTATGTTCGGACCCGACCACTTTGATTTGAGCTTACCCGGAAAAAGTTTAAGGCGAGAATTATAAAGCAAAACCTGTTGGCCTGGCACAAACGACTTATGCACCAACTTCCTATCATGCCACCTCTTCACTTTCTCCTTGTACATCTTAGCATTCTCATAAGCATGCTCACGAAATTCCTCGAGCTCATTTAACTGAAGTAGACGTTTCTCACCCGCAGCTGAAATATCTAAGTTTAACTTCTTCAACGCCCAATAGGCCTTGTGCTCTAACTCTGCCGGCAAATGACAAGCCTTCCCATAAACTAACTGAAACGGAGACATACCTAGGGGTGTCTTGTAAGTAGTTCTATACGCCCAAACCGCTTCGTCTAACTTCAAAGACCAATCCTTCCTTGATGGATTTACCACTTTCTCGAGAATTCTCTTGATCTCGCGATTCGAAACCTCCGCTTGACCATTAGTTTGAGGATGATAAGCTGTGGCAACACGATGAGTCACATTATACCTTGCCATCATAGCAGTAAATTGACGATTACAGAAGTGTGTCCCCTCATCACTGATTATAGCTCTTGGAGTTCCAAAACGCGTGAAAATCTGCTTGTGAAGAAAATTCAGCACCACCTTAGCATCATTGGTCGGTAAAGCCTTCACCTCGACCCATTTAGACACGTAATCCACTGCTAAAAGAATGTACTGATTATTGCAAGACGAAACAAACGGACCCATGAAATCAATTCCCCACACATCAAAAATCTCAACTTCAAGGATTGTACTAAGAGGCATCTCGTTCCTCCTGGAAATATTACCAACCCTTTGACATCGATCACAACTCATCACGAACCTATGAGAATCTTTAAACAGAGTTGGCCAATAGAATCCCGCTTGAAGTACTTTCTGAGCTGTTTTATCACCACCGTAATGGCCTCCATATGTGGTAGAATGACAATCATGCAAAATACCTTCCGTTTCACTATACGGAATGCACCTCCTCAAAATCTGATCCACACCAAGCTTAAACAAGAATGGCTCGTCCCAACGATACCACTTCACATCATGCAGAAACTTCTTCTTTTGAGCATAAGAAAATTCCGGAGGAATAACGTTGCTCACCAAATAGTTCACATAATCTGCAAACCATGGCTCTTCACCTTGCACTCCAAAAAGCTGCTCATCTGGAAAAGATTCATTAATATGAGCTTTGTTATGCGAATCCTTACCGTGGTCCTCTAAGCGTGAGAGATGATCCGCTACTTGATTTTCCGTGCCTTTTCTATCCTTGATTTCCACATCGAATTCTTGCAAAAGAAGCACCCAACGAATCAATCTAGGCTTTGAATCCTTCTTCGACATGAGATATCGAATCGCAGCATGATCCGTATACACAATCACCTTCGTACCAAGCAAATAAGACCTGAATTTCTCGAAACCATAGACAACTGCTAGCAACTCCTTCTCCGTAGTAGTGTAGTTCAGCTGTGCATCATTGAGGGTTTTACTAGCATAGTAAACCACATGAAAAATTCTCTCCTTCCTTTGACCAAGCACAGCTCCAACAGCATAGTCACTAGCATCACACATCAGTTCGAACGGTTCTTCCCAATTAGGTGCGGTAATGACTGGTGTAGTAGTCAACTTCTTCTTCAAGAGCTCAAAAGCTGTAAGACACTCATCATCAAACTTGAAAGGAACATCCTTCTCCAAGAGATTACACAAGGGTTTAGAAATTTTTGAGAAGTCTTTGATGAATCGCCGATAGAAACCCGCATGACCAAGAAAACTGCGAATTCCTTTAACAGAGATAGGTGGAGGAAGATTTTCGATTGTTTCCACCTTAGCCCTATCCACCTCAAGTCCTCTACCAGATACCTTGTGCCCAAGAATAATTCCCTCTCGCACCATGAAGTGACACTTCTCCCAATTAAGCACCAGGTTAGACTCCACACAACGTTTCAAAACCAAGCCAAGATTATGCAAGCACTCGTCATATGAAGTACCAAAAACTGAGAAGTCATCCATAAAAACCTCCACATTCGAGCCAATCATGTCTGAGAAAATAGCCATCATGCACCTTTGAAAAGTGGCTGGAGCACCACAAAGTCCGAAAGAAACCCGTCGGAAAGCAAAGGTACCAAAAGGACATGTGAATGTGGTCTTCTCTTGATCTTCCGGAGCAATGCAAATCTGATTGTATCCTGAATATCCATCAAGGAGGCAATAGTACTCATGTCCCGCCAACCTGTCTAACATCTGATCAATGAATGGCAAAGGAAAGTGATCTTTTCTCGTGGCTTTGTTCAGCTTCCTATAGTCCATGCAAACTCTCCACCCCGTGACTGTTCGAGTAGGGATGAGCTCATTCTTTTCATTAGCAACAACTGTCATGCCTCCTTTCTTTGGCACACATTGAACCGGGCTCACCCAAGAACTGTCTGAGATAGGATATATAATACCCGCATCAAGCCACTTTAGAATTTCCTTCTTCACCACCTCTTTCATAATCGGATTAAGTCTCCGCTGATGCTCAACAGTAGGCTTAGCTCCCTCCTCTAGCAGAATTTTGTGCATGCAATAAGAAGGGCTGATTCCCTTGATATCTGCTATAGTCCAACCAATTGCTGACTTGAACTCCCTCAAAATTCGTAAAAGCTTTTCTTCCGCACTGGCTGACAAGTTAGAGGCAATAATAACAGGTAATGTAGATGCATCCCCAAGAAAAACATACCTCAAATGTTCCGGAAGTGGTTTGAGTTCAAGTGTAGGAGCTTCCTCAATAGATGGTTTCAGGCGCCCCTCCGAATTTTTAAGTTCTCCTAACCCAAGAGATTCAAAAGGCAAATCAAATCTCCTTTTCCAAGGGGCTGAATTTAGCTGCTGCAATTGCTCAGCTATTTCCTCGTCTTCGAAATCAGAGTCACCAACTAAAACTTTTTCCAAAGAATCTGACTTAAGTAACTGCTCCATTTCCATGGTAACTGCAGAATCAACCCAATCCACCTTCAAACATTCTTCTTCATCTGAGGGAAGTTTCATTGCATTAAAAACATTGAAAGTGACATTCTGGTCTTGCACCCTCATGGTGAGCTCCCCTTTCTGCACATCAATCAAAGTCTTTCCCGTAGCCAAGAATGGTCTTCCCAAGATTATGGGAATCTTCTTATCTTCCTCGAAATCCAAGATAACAAAATCAGCAGGAAATATGAGTTTGTCAACTTTCACCAACACATCCTCCACTATGCCTCTAGGATATGTAACTGAACGATCAGCCAACTGCAAAGAGATGTTGGTAGGCTTTGGTTCCGGTAGACCAAGTTGCATATAGACTGACAAGGGCATGAGATTGATGCTAGCTCCCAAGTCACACAAGCACTTCGCAAAAGACAAATTACCAATAGTGCATGGAATAGTAAAGCTACCAGGATCCTTTAGTTTTGGAGGCAATTTCTGTTGCAGCACAGCACTGCATTCTTCCGTTAGAGCAACGGTATCTAATTCCTCAAGCTTCAACTTACGAGAAAGAATCCCCTTCATGAACTTGGCATAGCTCGGCATCTGTTCAAGAGCTTCGGCAAAGGGAATGTTAATCTGCAACTTCTTGAACACCTCTAAGAACTTAGCAAACTTCTTGTCCAACTGCTGCTTCTGGAGTCTTCTAGGATAAGGAGGAGGAGGATAGATCTGAGTGTTCTTTGGAGACTGCTCCACAGAATTTTTAACAGGTTCCTTGCTCTTCTCTACTTCATCACCTTGCTGATCAGCCATCAAATCAGGTTGAGTAATTTCGGGCACTACAGATTTTTCACCCTGCTGATTCTGAATATCTTCATCTTCTTCTACTGCTGATTTAGGGCCTGCTACAACTTTTCCTGATCTCAAAGTCACAGCCTTCACCTGTTCCTTGCTATCTCTCTTACCTGGATTTGCTTCCGTATCACTAGGGAGAGTTCCTTGAGGCCTACTAAATAAGGTACTTGCAATCTGTCCTATCTGAGTTTCCAAGAGTTTCTGACCAGCTTGTAGGTTCTTTAACGCTAACCACACATCATCTGATTTTTCATTAGAAGATTGCCCCGCATGAGCCTGGGGCTGTTGCTGCTGAAATCCAGGAGGCTGATATGATTGCTTCGGAGCATACTGCTGCTGGTAACCTTGATTGAATGGCCTTGCTTGCTGACCCTGAAACTGCTGATAGGGCTGAGGTTGTTGAGCACCTTGGTTGTTACTCCAGCTGAAGTTAGGATGATTCCTGTTGTTTGGATGATAGGTGGCTGGTACTGGTGCAGCAGGTCTCTAAAAATTACTTACGAACTGTGCTGATTCAGAAGAGATAGCACACTGATTCGTTTCATGTGCGCCCGCACATAGCTCACAAACACTAGCAACCTGCTGAACTCCATAATTAGCAAGAGAATCCACCTTCATCGAAAGAGCCTTCAACTGAGCTGCAATAGCTGAAGCTGTGTCAACTTCAAGAATACCTGCTACCTTACCTTGAGAAAGCCTCTGTGTTGGATTCTGATATTCGTTAGCAGCCATCATCTCAATAAGATCATAAGCTTCCTCATAGCTCTTCGCCCACAGAGCTCCACCAGATGCTGCATCTAGCAAAGGCCTAGACTGTGCTCCCAACCCATTGTAGAAACCATTAATGACCATCCAATCAGGCATGCCATGATGAGGGCACCTTCGTAGCATCTCCTTATAACGTTCCCAAGCCTCACACAAAGATTCGCCAGATTGCTGTTGAAATTGAGTTAACTGGTTCCTTATTGCTGCAGTTTTCGCCATAGGGAAGAATTTAGTAAGAAACTTCTGAGCAAGATCATCCCATGTAGTAATGGAACCAGCTGGTAGAGAATGTAACCAGCCCTTAGCCTTATCCCTTAAGGAGAATGGGAAAAGCCTCAACTTGATAGCATCATCCGACACACCATTAAATTTGAAAGTGTCGCAGATCTCGATAAAGTCCCTGATGTGCATATTAGGATCCTCTGTCGACGGACCCCCAAACTGAACCGAATTCTGCACCATCTGAATTGTGCTCGGCTTGATCTCAAAGTTATTCGCTGCAATAGCTGGCCTGACAATACTAGATTGTATGTCAGTAATCTTCGGCTGCGAATAGTCCTTCAAAGCCTTAACTGCTGCTGGTAAATCTGCCATCTCTACAGTAGTTTCAAGTTCCTCTTTCTGATTATCTACTACAAAACCGTCTTCTGCCAGTTTTTCCTTACGAGCCTGCAAACGTGTTCGCATACACGTTCAAGTACCTGAAAACACCACGAAACAAACAACTAAGTAAGAAATCCGAGTCAGTGAACGCTAACGACCACTGATGACAAGCACATAAACTAAACAAAACACCGATGATCCCCGGCAGCGGCGCCAAAAACTTGGTAGCACAAAATTACGCAAGCGCACGTAGTCACAAGTAATATAATTAAGATTCGTTCCGCAGAGATCTGGTTAAGTTCAATCAGTAAATATGCCTATGCAACAATGTTTAGTTTTAATCCACTGCTAAGACAATTAACAAGAATGAGGTTTTAATTTTCTAAATTAACTCGGAAGCAAATTATTAAACTAAGAATAATTAACTAATGAGAATTTAATATGAATTACTTATATGAGATAAAACATGGAATCCTAATTTCATTATCTACTTCACTTAGAGTCGCAGCCTTTAATCAATACATGTGATGGGGTTGATATCTGATCGGATAACACGAAACAAGTAAAAGCTACCTCTCGGTATACTAATACCAAACTATGCATGCATCCACAAAAGAGATAGAAGATGGGTAGACACCAATTATGTTTAGACCCTATATCTCTATAGAATTTGAAAACATAAAGGTTTAAGCACAAGTTATCCACTTAGATCACATAGGGTAGCATAATATCTCTATTTACGCCACAAATCATGATGTTAAAACATCAACCTATCCTATGCTAGCATGGCAAGTTCTAAATCTCAAGATCCACTCTCGTTTAGCAAGAGATTAACAAATTAGATGTTCGCGACGCATCTAAATACATGAAACACAACCATACAAGGATATCAAGAATTCACCACACATAAATCTTTAAAGCATATAAACTACTAAGCTACATAGATAAATCCATTAGGATCCCATGACAACGATTAGTTCATAATTGAACCGTTCGTCACCATGGGATTAATTGAAAACATGATATTAAACAAGATATAAAATAAAGAAGTAATAACAAGAGTTGAGAAAACAAATCTATTATCCAAAGTATACAAAAGTTGAAGTAGATCTAGATCTTGCTTGTCACCGAGCTTGAATCCTTCTCCACTCTTCTCTCTTGCAATTCTACGTTACAATAATAATAATCTGATACAAATTACAAGGTATGATGTGTTTATATAGGCACTACAAGTCTTGCCCAGCAAGAAAATACAAAACAGAATTATAATAGAATTTCTGCAAGATACGTTTCCTAATTTGATTATGTTTTGTAAGGAAAATTCGAAGTTGACTTTTCTTCAGATTTTCTGGAACGTTTCCCACGAAATTGGACCTCTGGACTATCTTAGAATGATAGGAAATCTCGTTATCTTCGCGTGGACTGCTTACGGGCCTAAAACGGACTTCTAGAACTCAAGATATGGCCAAAACAATGTAAACTGCGCAACCCTTCTCGAAAATCCGAATTTTAATCAATTAATTCCCAAAAAATTATAAAAGCATCCACTTTAGTCAACATTCTCGTAATCCTGCACAACTAAGCAAAACACATCAAATCTACAACAACTTGAGCCCAAGACAATCAATTTAAGTCGAAATTAAGCGATCCAAGTGGATATAAAATCCACTTATCATGGCTCCTCGAATTCCTCGTGGTTTCGGAGGCACAAAGAAAAATGACAAGGAGAAAAGCGATGAAAAAGCTGGTACCTCTAGGGCGCGCCCAGCAAAAGATTCCAGCAAAACCATTCCTTCAAGCGATTCCCTGAAGAGGGATGTTGAGGTTCTTCACGAACCTGTTGAAAAAAGCAAAAAACAAAGGATCGAGGCCGCGCCCTCCTATGTTGAAACTCTTATTGGGCCTTCTGCGTCCTCATTTGTCAAGGAGAACGAAGTGGATAAATGGCAAAACATGGATGCTGAAGAGGAAATTCATTCCATGATCCATGCCTCCTCCCAGCTCCTCATTCAATCTCTAGGGCGCGCCCAAAGAGTCCACAAGGAAAAGCTTCACCTTAACAAACTCGAGGCTGAAAATAGGAAGTATTCGAAGATGATCATTGAGATTGATAATAAATGGAAGAAAGATCTAGACGCCAAGGATGTTACAATTGCTGATCTGAAACACGACCTTGATGAATCTTGTGAACATCGTGACCTTCTGAATTCCAAAAATGTCAGGTTGGAGAAAGAGATTGAGGAGTTGAAAATACAGCGTGATAGTCTTGAGATCGAGAAGGCTGACTGTTGGAAAGATGAGAAACAACGTGTCGAAGATGAAAACTTCCAAAGGGGCTTTGACTTCTATCTCCTTGGTTTTCTTGCTAATGATCCCGACTACAACTGGGAGGAAAAGTTTGGTCGTGAAAGTGCTGAGGATATCGAGGACTTCAAGAGGGTGCACGCAAGTGCAATTAAAGCAAAGAGGATCGAGCTAGGTTTGGACAAGGATCCTCAGGGCGCGCCCTCTTCCACAGATATTCCTGAAGCTCAAAATCAAGATGCTCAAACATTTCCTCCTGTAACAGATCAAGCCTCCATTCCTGAAGATACAACTCCTCTCTCCATCATCCAGTCTACAAACAACCAGGACGCGTCCCTTGCTAAGGACGCGCCCTAAAAACTTTTATCATCTTTGAACTTTTGCTGGGTTTTAACATTTAAGGTGCGGGCCCTTTGTAAAACCCTGCAAATTGTATTTTGAATGTCTTGAATATTGTCCGTGTTTTTTATGACTTTAAATATTGTGTTTCTGCAAAATTCTGTCAACTGCCAAATTACTTTTACCGTAAAACAGCTATAGGGCGCGCCCTAACATATAGGGGGCGGCCTTTGTAAAATTTTCTATATCACTGTTAAAAACACATCTTCAAAAATTTTCAGATAATTCTTCTATGCAAACATCATATGATGTGAAAAGTTGTTAGTTAAAAATCTTCAGCCAATATTCTTTCAACTCTTGAAAACATTGAAACGCATAGAATTAAGTCTTCATTCACGTTGAGGGCGCGCCCTAAGGCATTGGCCTTTTCAATATTCCTTTAACTTGTCAATTATTGCTAGTAATTACACAGAATTTCACAGGGCGCGCCCTAAGGCATAGAGCACGACCTCTTGTAAAAAAGAATCTTCAAAAAACTTGAAAAAATGTCTTGATAAACTTTATTAATCTTCAAATAAACTCCAATCTCAACAGAACAGGGGAAGGTATACATGAACTACCCCCCGAGCTAAGAAGAATAAACTTCGAAAAAACGTGGAATAAAAACAGCAAGTCTCGACTAGAACTAAAGAAGGCGTATGTGTACTACCCCCCTAGACTAGGAGAAGATTTATTTATGCTAGTCTATAACTTAAATATATGCCTTCATACAATAGGGGGTCAAAGCCGCACCCTACTGATAGTATTTCCTCAAATGCTCCGCATTCCATGCCCTTGGGATTGTGTTGCCATCCAAGTCTTCTAGATGATAAGTTCCTTCCCAGATGATAGACTTGATCTTGTAAGGTCCTTCCCAGTTGGGACCGAAGACTCCATGTGCTGATATCCTTGTATTTTGCATGACTTTCCGCAGCACTAGATCTCCTATATTAAAAGGACGAATCTTCACTTTCCTGTTGTAATACCTTGCAACTCTCTGCTGATAAGTTGCCAACTTCAACTGCGAATTAGCCCTTGTTTCCTCCAACAGGTCAAGACTCAACCTTTGGTTTACCAAATTTGCTTCTTCATCATAGAAATCTCTTCGGAATGATCCTGCCCCAATTTTTACCAGAACCATTGCCTCACATCCATAAGACAACATAAAAGGGGATTCCCCCGTTGTGGTCCTTGGAGTTGTGTTATGTGACCATAAGACCATAGAAAGTTCTTCAGGCCAATTCCCTTTGCTTTCTTCCAACTTTGTCTTCAAGGTATGCTTGATTATTTTGTTGATAGCCTCTGTCTGCCCATTACTTTGGGGATGATACACAGCTGCAAATTCCTTCTTTATCCCCAAATCATCACACAACTTTCTCAATTCCTTGCTGTCAAACTGCTTTCCATTATCCGACACAAGTTTATACGGAATTCCAAACCTGCACACAATAGAGTTGAAAACAAAAATCTCGAATCTTCCTTGCAGTAATTGTGGCCAGGGGCATTGCTTCCGCCCACTTGGTAAAGTAATCCACAGCGACAACAGCATATTTCACTCCTCCTTTGGCTTTAGGGAGCTCTCCAATGAGATCTATTCCCCACATAGCAAATGGCCACGGACTCATTAAAGAAGTCAAAGTAGTAGCAGGGCTGGTAGAATAATTGGCGAACCTTTGACACTTGTCACATGTCTTAACAAACTCATAAGCATCCTTCTTCAAGGTAGGCCAATAATATCCTTGCCTTAACACCTTCATTGCCAACGATCCACCCCCCGAGTGATTGCCGCAAATACCTTCATGAATCTCCCTAAGGATGTAATTGCATTCATCTCCATCTACGCACTTGAGAAGTGGTTGATTGAAACCCCTCTTATATAATATCCCATCATACTCCATGAATCTAGCTGCTTGATACTGAAGCCGCCTGGCCTCCAACTTCTCACCTGGAAGTATACCTTCTCGAATATATTTTTGAATGGGAGTCATCCAAGTAACACTGGGAATAGATTCCACTTCCATGACTTCAACCTCTGGAATGCTAGGTACTTCCTGTACTTGCAAAGGTACTGTCCCCAACAGCGTAGCATCTTTCTGTGACCCTAACTTGGCTAACACATCTGCACTACAGTTCTCATCTCGTGGAATACACTCTACCCGTACTTCTCGGAACTTTTTGATCAACCGCTGAGCGCACCTCATGTAAAGCTCTGTCCTTGGACCTCTACACTGAAATCCACCTTTTACTTGTCCAACCACTAGTTCTGAATCACTTAACACAATGAGATTCACTACCTTCATCTCCAAAGCCATCTTCAGCCCCTTCATCGACCAGAGGTTTCCGGCTTGTGGAGAATTCCTCTCAATGGATATGCCGTACGAACTTCAATCTTGTGAGCCTGAAAATAAGGACGAAGCTTCCTTGACGCCAAAACTAAGGCATAAACCAACTTTTCCATGCTAGTATATCTGGTTTCTGCATCGAGCAAACGCTTACTCACATAGTAAACCGAAGACTGATGATCAACTTCTTCTCTTACTAATACCGCACTGATAGAATGTTCCGAAACTGCCAAGTATAAAATTAACGTCTCTCCTTCCACGGGCTTAGCTAAGAGAGGAGGATTTCCCAAATGCTCCTTTATTCTCTGAAAAGCTTCCTCACATTCAGATGTCCATACAAAATCTTTGGCTGCCCCCTTTATCGCCTTGAAGAATTCTCTGCATTTATCCGACGATTTTGACACGAAACGATTAAGGGCAGCTATCCTTCCCGTGAGACTCTGAACTTGCTTCACACTAGACGGAGATTTCATGTCAAGAAGAGCTTTTATTTTCGCTGGATTTGCCTCGATTCCACGATGATTAACAATAAATCCTAGAAACTTCCCGGATTCTACTCCAAAGACACATTTTTGAGGATTCAACTTCATCCTAAACTTCCTCAAAATCTCGAACATCTGTTCCAAATGCTTTACATGGTCCTCCGCTCTTAAGGATTTAACGAGCATATCATCCACGTATACCTCCATGGTTTTCCCTATCAAATCCTTAAACATCATGTTCACCAACCTCTGATAGGTTGCGCCAGCATTGATTAACCAGAAAGGCATGCCAATATAGCAATACAATCCTCGATCTGTAATAAAGGAAGTGTGCTCCTGATCCGGCTCATACATAGGGATCTGATTATAACCAGAGTAAGCATCCATGAAACTTAAAAGAGCGTGTCTTGCCGTAGCATCCACCAACTGATCAATCCTTGGGAGTGGAAAACTATCCTTCGGGCATGCCTTGTTCAGGTCAGTGAAATCCACACAAGTCCTCCATTTCCCATTTGGTTTTTTCACAAGGACTGGATTAGCCAACCAATCTGGATAATATGACTCCTTGATCAGCCCAACATCTAGAAGTCTATCCACCTCTTCTTTCAACGCTATGGCTCTCTCTCCATTTACCGGCCGGCGTTTCTGGCGAATTCCCTTCTTGGTAGGATCTATATTCAGACGGTGACACATAACCTTTGGATCAATCCCAACCATATCAGTATGACTCCAAGCAAAAACATCCAGATTGTTTAAAAGGAAATTGGTGAGCGTGCCTCTTAACTTGGAATTCAACTGCGATCCAATCTTCAGAACCTTAGTTGGATCCCATTCATCTATCAAAATAGAAATTGTATCCTCTGCAGGACCAGTCTTTTCCACCGGTTGCGGAGTCCTTGGGTCAAGATCGAAATCAAAACTTCGAGGATCTTCAACCGGAGCTACATCCTTGGGGGGCACGTCCTCTTTAAGAGGGAAGTCTTCCTCGACGAGGGTATGCACCAAACCTTCAAGTAACATTCGCCTCCCTTCAACCTGCTCACCCTTGAGATCAAACGAGATTACTTCCTCTGCGTCTTCTTCTATTTCTTCGAAAATTCCTTCTTGAAGCTCATCAAGAACCGAGGTATCATCCTCAGGGCGCGCCCTGTATAGCAGTTCTTCGTCTTCAGGTTCCTGGACAAGATAATGGGCTTTTACCTCTTCTGGGACAACACTCATGACCCCTGAACTACTCTCATGTAGGGTGCGCCCTCCATCCTGCTGTCTCCTAAACCCTTTAATCGCCTTATGGTAGCAATCTCTTGAGTCATGCTAAGAGCCCCGTACAGTTCCCACACCATTCGGTGTGGGAAATTTCATCGCGAGATGATAGATGGAGGTCACAACTTTCATTTCCTTCAACAGGGGTCGTCCTACTAGAGCATTATGTGAGGAATCCACATTCAAAATCATGAAATCCATCATTTGAGTCACAGAAAGGGTTCCTTCCCCAAGTGTTACCGGTAATTTGATAGCTCCCATAACTTTTATCGATTCCCCTGAAAAACCATAGATCCATCCGTTGTCTTGGATCATATCCTTGTCTAAGAGTCCCAGCTTCTTATAAGTACTGTAATAGAGTATGTTCACCGAGCTTCCATTGTCCACGAAAACCCGATGGACATTCTTCGAGCCAATCTGAATTGCTACCACCAGAGCGTCATTATGAGGATGATGTACCCATCTAGCTTTTTCTTCGGTGAAAGTAATGTCAGCACATTCTCCCTTGAACAACTTAGGTGGCCTCAATTCCAAGCTATTCACATTTGTGAGAGGTCGATACCTCGCTTCTCTGGAATATCTCTCCATAGCGTGATTGCTATCTCCCCCTAAATGGTGTCCTCCAAAGATGGTGTGAATACTCCTTTCTTTGACGAATTTCTTCTCTTCCGGCTTACCATCTCCGTGGAGGGCGCGCCCTCCATCTCTCCTGTCGGGATTCTCCCTATGCTTCTTCACCTCCCTAACAATCCATTCCGTCAGGTATCCTTCCTTAATCAAATCCTCAATCTCTTCCCTGAGTTGACGACATTCATGAGTGTTATGCCCTGAGGATTCGTGGAATTCACAATACTTTTTCTTATCCTTACTCTGCCAGGAGGTCAATGGTTCCGGCTTTCTGAAGAACCCTTTGTTCTTATTCACCTCAAAGATATGTTCAATAGAAGCTGCTAAAGGAGTATAATTACCCGGCCTTTGATCGTAAGTGTATGTACCAGGTGGACCCCAATTCCTTCCAGTTTCAGCTAAATTTACCCGGTTCGCACCAGTTGCTATACGACGAGTAGGACTAGGAGACCTATCCTTCCTTTTACCAGTCTTTCCCTTAGAACCGTTCTGACTGTCAGTTTTTCGGTTATCCGCCAAGGATTGTTCCACAATCTTGAAAGACTCGGCTTGTGCAAACACATCAGCCAACGTGGGTGGATCACGTCCTTGAAGATGTTTCCAGAAATCAGTTCCCACTGACAATCCAGCAATTAGGAAACTCTTGAGCGTTTCATCTGTCGCTCCTCTCACCATAGTGGATTCCGAGTTGAATCTCTTGAAATAGGATTGCAAACTCTCTCCTTCCCTTTGCTTGATGTTGGCCAAGGTCGTGACCGGAGGAGCATATTTTACCGCGACCTGGAACTTAGTCAAGAACAAGTTCCTCATCACCTGCCACGACGTAATTACCCCTGGACCGAGCTTCTGAAACCATTGCTGAGCACTCTCCCTGAAAGTTGCCGCCAACAACCGACATCTAGCCAATTCTGTAACTTGATACACATCCATCTCAATATCAAAACGTCCAAGGAATTCCACTGGGTCTGCATTTCCATGAAATCGCAAATCATTCGTCATTGATCTATACCCAGAAGGGAGCTGTGCCTCTCTAACTTCAGTCGAGAAGGGAGAGGATGTTGGAGCAGTTGCAGATATTCTTCCTCCATCCAGGTGAGTAAGAAGTTTCTTTAAGTCATCCACATTAAATGTTCCTACTCCAGGAATATTCTGGATATTTGGTTGTTCCACAGTCTGAGTACCCCCCGGGGGTGGAGGCGGCGGTGGAGCCGCTGTCTGAATACCTCCTTGAACCTCTACTTGTGGTTGAATCACAACCCCTTGAGTTTGAATTTGATGACCCTCGGGATTTTTATGAGGTTGTGAATTCCCTTGAGAAACTCTCTGATACTGTTCTCCCGAGTGAGAGCGCGTCCTCGACCTGGACTCACTGGAGGAGGGGATTTGATGGATACGGGGAGATCTCTCTCCTGAGGGCGCGTCCTGATTATGGGGGCGCCTATTTCCCTGGTACCAATCCATTCTTCTGTCACCGTTATCACGGTTTCTTCTTCCAGTATTATCACGATGAGGAGTTTGGTGGAATCCAAGGGGCCGCGACCTGTTTTGAACAGGGGGCACGCGCTGTGGATTATCATTTCGAGCAAGAGTTCTCTAATGTCCAAGGGGCCGCGACCTGTTGTCAGGGGGCACGCGCTGTGGATCATGACTCTGAGGAAGGGCTCGCTCATGTCCAAGGGGCCTCGGCCTGTTATCAGGGGGCACGCGCTGTGAAGCATGGGGCCTCGATTCCATATATTTGTCTTTCTTCTGAAGCTCGAGGAGCACCATCCTCAAATCATCGTCATCAAGCCTTATTCCAAGGCGTTCTTTCAAGCTGGCAAAATCTCTCCTTTCTTTAGCCATTTGCTCTTCATCCCTTTGAATCTCATGAGGAGTGCGCCCTGAACGGTGAGGATGAGGGCGCGCCCTCTCTTGAGGATTCACCAACCTGCGCTCAGAATTATTTTCACTAGGATATTCAATAATAGGATCAGAATAATCTAACCTTCGAGGAGTGACCAGCTGAAATCTCCTTTCGTGACTTTCCTCCCTCCTTCGAGAATCTTCCTCGACGTGAGGGGATTTTCCTGATCGGCGATGATTTCGTGGGATACTCCGAGATTTTCTCCTTGATTCTTGCTCTTCCTCCACAGAACCCAATCTTGCCCCGAAATTATTTATGGCATCTTGCATAACATACAGCTGTTCCATTAATGCCGAGTTACTGATGAGAACGGGCGGCTGTCCACCGATGGCGGCCGGAGTTCCCTGATGTCGCGGAGGAGCAGCGATATTTTCCGAGACATAAGCTTCATGACGCGCTTGGTTATCTCCCAAGCTATCCTCAGAATCGTAACAATCTTCTTCTTGAGAACCTCTGCCATGATTATGAGACATATTTTACTCCTAAGATGTAGATCTTGATTGGCAGCCCTCCTTCTAGCGCCAATTTGTTGACGGAGGAATTTGGGAACAACAAATTTCGAGGTACGTCACCGGAAACAAGATCTGATGCGGTGGTTCTTTGCCGGAGAAAACGGTGGTGTGTGGTTGTTGAGCGTAATTGGTGGCTGAGATTGATAGGGTTAGTGGCGGCTATTCAGAGCTCTCGACTTCCAACCCCTCAATCGGCCTACGTACCCCTCTATTTATAGGGGATCAAGCCAAACGTAGTTCTTGGAGAACAAGAAACCCAAATGGGCTTAGATAACGGACCAGCTTCCGGAATGTTCTACTATGAGGCCTAACCACAAAGGCCCAAGGCTCATCCAAGATCTCAAGACTTCACGGATAAGGAAACTTCCCCCGTCGAGGACTAGTCCTATCCGTTACCAGCTATTTCTTGATTTCAAGGATGTAGGTATAGCCGTGGTTTACCCCAAGTGCAGAACGCATCCCTGTCCCCCGAATGAGAAGCACCCACCAGATAGCAGGACAGGTGATCCAGAGCTTTTGGGTGCAAAGTAAGGATTACTCCAAAGTTCCCCAATGAGAGCGCGCCCATTGGCTACAGGAACAGAGCTTCCAAAGCACACACCAGAAGTCCCCATCTTTCCACCATAGGGCGCGCCCTTAGTGTTTAAGAAGGGTCCTTATATCCAGGCAAACCCCTGGAGGCCTTCTGCGACGGACATCCCCCTCCTGAGATACGACAGGAGGGAATTCTTCAATTTCTGGAATTCCAGCTTGAGTGGAATCCAAGTTTGAATGGAATTTACATTTGAATGGAATCCCATGAGAGATTTCTTCAATGTCTTCTTAGAAAATCAACTTAAATAAATTTGTCACTTCATTCGAATACTTAGGGCGCGCCCTCTTTAATGAGAAAGAGAGGGCGCGGCTTAACTTCCTCATTTACTTCCAGAATCCTAACTTATCCTAGAATTCCCCAACTTTAGCCCATATTTGACCCGAATCCATCTTGAAAATACCCGAACCGAATTTTGGCTATAACAACTACCCCCCAATTCCATATGAAATCAGAGATGATGTATGGAATTTTTTCTGAAAAGCCAAAAATTCTTTCACAATTCCTCATCAGGGCGCGCCTTGGAAGAGGGCGCGTCTTCAGAATTTCAACCGTCTATTACCTTACAGCTGTCATCCACTATCTTTTCTTTTTTTTCTATAAATACCCCCCCTCTCTCTAACTTTACTCTTTTTACTTTTCTCTCTCCCCGAAAAACACTCTCCTCCGGCGATTTTTGATTTTCCGAGCAAAAAGTTGACCAAATCGACCGCTTCCGGTGCTTTCTTTTCACATATTTCGTTCAAGAACTCTCAAGGTATGTTTTGACACCCTCACTTCTCAATTTAACCACATAAATCTTATGTTATGCCGATTTAACTGTTCATATACTTTATGTTCTTTATTTTTTCGGTGTATATATATATGTATGAATTGCCGTTTGATCCCTTTACACTGCTACAATTTCTACAAAACATGTTTCTGTATATTAAATTAATCTTTAGGGCGCGCCTTACACATAGGGCGCGTCCTAGGATTCTTGACTTCATCTGCTCAGCTTCACCTTTGTTAAGGCTGGCCTTAGTTACGTGTATAGGCACCTTCTCTATTGAATTCGACCAACCTATTAGTTTTGACTTTGTAGAAATGATTCTCATTATATTCCTCTCACGGGCGCGCCCTCAGTTTCTTTATTTTTTTAATTTTGCAGCTGGAGGGCGCGCCTTCACCATTTCATCCTTTCAAGGAATTCAATAAAAACAAAGGGATATACTCTCCCTTACCAGCTCCACTTCCTCCAAATCATTACCGACCTCTTTTCTCATTTATTTCTTCAGAAGAAAGGGCGCGCCTTATCAAAGACTTTAACGAAGACAAAATGAGTTTTTCCAGTGAAGACTCCTTAGACAATATTCCCCTTAGCAGCCGTATAAAGAACAACACAGAAACTTCAAAACCAATACCCGAAAAAACTCCAAACCCTTTGCATACAGATCCCTCAGACAATGATTATATTCCAAATTCCAATTCCTCCAACGACACACACTCTTCTGACACTTACTCCTCTGAGGGCGCGCCCTCAGCTTCTTCTATTTCACCTATAGCCGACTCCGAACCTACATCTCCATTACATTCTCCAGTCCCGTTTAGACATTGGGAAGTCCTTGATGAAGAAATCGATATTGATTTTGGTAAATATGATACCATGTCTGAAAAGGATAAAAATATTATTAGAAAGAAACGAGGCAAATTGGCTTGTGTGAATATGTCTTCGACAGCCACGAGCGACGAAGTAGGATGGGCTATGCAATATTATGGCCAAGAAGGAATCTGGGCCATTCCATATGCTCACCACCGCCCACACATCTTCAATTACGGTAAAAATTTCAAAATTCCGAAGATGGTCTTAACTCCAAAACTTATAGCTCTTGGTGTGGGCGCGCCCTTACACCCATATCTAAGGCAAGTACTCGAATGGTACAATCTTGCACCCATTCAACTTAGTCCCAATAGCTACAAACTTTTACTTGGTTTATTCATTCTCTATCACGATCTTGAATTTGGAGCTCCCTCCATGCACGAAGTCAGTTTCTTCTACAGCATTCGTCAATCCAGTATAGGCTATTACTATTTAGTAATAAATAAGCCTCACAATAATAAAGGATTTTCTGAGGGTAGGGTCAGCCACACCAAACATTGGAAGGAACCATACTTCTTCGTTTGGGATGTCCCTCGAGTTCGTGTGCAGTTCAACACCGATCCCTGTAAGTCAGGGCGTGCCTTAAATCCTTTTTTCCTTAATAACTTTCCACTCTTGAACTTTCATTAACTTTGAATTAACACAGATAGAAGAGTTCAGAAAACTCTCCAAGGCGCGGCCTTTTCCAGGGCTCAGGCTGTCCTCAAAATTGCCGAAGAAAAATTCAATCTTCAAACTCTTATCACAGAAGAAAACCTAAAAAGAGTTGGGATTCTTTCTGAGAGGGTTGGTTCCTTTTGTAAATTTAAGAAATTTAGAAATGGCGTTGCCGTTCCCTCACCCTCTAGTGATAGCGACGAAAATTATGACTCCAATGAAGGTATAAAATTATAGATTAGGACGCGCCCTAATATTTTGTGCTTCATATCCTTTTCCTAAGGCGTGGCCTAATTATTTCTCTTGTCTTGTGCAGATATGGCTCCTCGAATTCCTCGTGGTTTCGGAGGCACAAAGAAAAATGACAAGGAGAAAAGCGATGAAAAAGCTGGTACCTCTAGGGCGCGCCCAGCAAAAGATTCCAGCAAAACCATTCCTTCAAGCGATTCCCTGAAGAGGGATGTTGAGGTTCTTCACGAACCTGTTGAAAAAAGCAAAAAACAAAGGATCGAGGCCGCGCCCTCCTATGTTGAAACTCTTATTGGGCCTTCTGCGTCCTCATTTGTCAAGGAGAACGAAGTGGATAAATGGCAAAACATGGATGCTGAAGAGGAAATTCATTCCATGATCCATGCCTCCTCCCAGCTCCTCATTCAATCTCTAGGGCGCGCCCAAAGAGTCCATAAGGAAAAGCTTCACCTTAACAAACTCGAGGCTGAAAATAGGAAGTATTCGAAGATGATCATTGAGATTGATAATAAATGGAAGAAAGATCTAGACGCCAAGGATGTTACAATTGCTGATCTGAAACACGACCTTGATGAATCTTGTGAACATCGTGACCTTCTGAATTCCAAAAATGTCAGGTTGGAGAAAGAGATTGAGGAGTTGAAAATACAGCGTGATAGTCTTGAGATCGAGAAGGCTGACTGTTGGAAAGATGAGAAACAACGTGTCGAAGATGAAAACTTCCAAAGGGGCTTTGACTTCTATCTCCTTGGTTTTCTTGCTAATGATCCCGACTACAACTGGGAGGAAAAGTTTGGTCGTGAAAGTGCTGAGGATATCGAGGACTTCAAGAGGGTGCACGCAAGTGCAATTAAAGCAAAGAGGATCGAGCTAGGTTTGGACAAGGATCCTCAGGGCGCGCCCTCTTCCACAGATATTCCTGAAGCTCAAAATCAAGATGCTCAAACATTTCCTCCTGTAACAGATCAAGCCTCCATTCCTGAAGATACAACTCCTCTCTCCATCATCCAGTCTACAAACAACCAGGACGCGTCCCCTGCTAAGGACGCGCCCTAAAAACTTTTATCATCTTTGAACTTTTGCTGGGTTTTAACATTTAAGGTGCGGGCCCTTTGTAAAACCCTGCAAATTGTATTTTGAATGTCTTGAATATTGTCCGTGTTTTTTATGACTTTAAATATTGTGTTTCTGCAAAATTCTGTCAACTGCCAAATTACTTTTACTGTAAAACAGCTATAGGGCGCGCCCTAACATATAGGGGGCGGCCTTTGTAAAATTTTCTATATCACTGTTAAAAACACATCTTCAAAAATTTTCAGATAATTCTTCTATGCAAACATCATATGATGTGAAAAGTTGTTAGTTAAAAATCTTCAGCCAATATTCTTTCAACTCTTGAAAACATTGAAACGCATAGAATTAAGTCTTCATTCACGTTGAGGGCGCGCCCTAAGGCATTTGCCTTTTCAATATTCCTTTAACTTGTCAATTATTGATAGTAATTACACAGAATTTCACAGGGCGCGCCCTAAGGCATAGAGCACGACCTCTTGTAAAAAAGAATCTTTAAAAAACTTGAAAAAATGTCTTGATAAACTTTATTAATCTTCAAATAAACTCCAATCTCAACAGAACAGGGGAAGGTATACATGAACTACCCCCCGAGATAAGGAGAATAAACTTCGAAAAAACGTGGAATAAAAACAGCAAGTCTCGACTAGAACTAAAGAAGGCGTATGTGTACTACCCCCCTAGACTAGGAGAAGATTTATTTATGCTAGTCTATAACTTAAATATATGCCTTCATACAATAGGGGGTCAAAGCCGCACCCTACTGATAGTATTTCCTCAAATGCTTCGCATTCCATGCCCTTGGGATTGTGTTGCCATCCAAGTCTTCTAGATGATAAGTTCCTTCCCAGATGATAGACTTGATCTTGTAAGGTCCTTCCCAGTTGGGACCGAAGACTCCATGTGCTGCTATCCTTGTATTTGGCATGACTTTCCGCAGAACTAGATCTCCTATATTAAAAGGACGAATCTTCACTTTCCTGTTGTAATACCTTGCAACTCTCTGCTGATAAGTTGCCAACTTCAACTGCGAATTAGCCCTTGTTTCCTCCAACAGGTCAAGACTCAACCTTTGGTTTACCAAATTTGCTTCTTCATCATAGAAATCTCTTCGGAATGATCCTGCCCCAATTTCTACCGGAACCATTGCCTCACATCCATAAGACAACATAAAAGGGGATTCCCCCGTTGTGGTCCTTGGAGTTGTGTTATATGACCATAAGACCATAGGAAGTTCTTCAGGCCAATTCCCTTTGCTTTCTTCCAACTTTGTCTTCAAGGTATGCTTGATTATTTTGTTGATAGCCTCTGTCTGCCCATTACTTTGGGGATGATACACAGCTGCAAATTCCTTCTTTATCCCCAAATCATCACACAACTTTCTCAATTCCTTGCTGTCAAACTGCTTTCCATTATCCGACACAAGTTTATACGGAATTCCAAACCTGCACACAATAGAGTTGAAAACAAAATCTCGAATCTTCCTTGCAGTAATTGTGGCCAGGGGCATTGCTTCCGCCCACTTGGTAAAGTAATCCACAGCGACAACAGCATATTTCACTCCTCCTTTGGCTTTAGGGAGCTCTCCAATGAGATCTATTCCCCACATAGCAAATGGCCACGGACTCATTAAAGAAGTCAAAGTAGTAGCAGGGCTGGTAGAATAATTGGCGAACCTTTGACACTTGTCACATGTCTTAACAAACTCATAAGCATCCTTCTTCAAGGTAGGCCAATAATATCCTTGCCTTAACACCTTCATTGCCAACGATCCACCCCCCGAGTGATTGCCGCAAATACCTTCATGAATCTCCCTAAGGATGTAATTGCATTCATCTCCATCTACGCACTTGAGAAGTGGTTGATTGAAACCCCTCTTATATAATATCCCATCATACTCCACGAATCTAGCTGCTTGATACTGAAGCCGCCTGGCCTCCAACTTCTCACCTGGAAGTATACCTTCTCGAATATATTTTTGAATGGGAGTCATCCAAGTAACACTGGGAATAGATTCCACTTCCATGACTTCAACCTCTGGAATGCTATGTACTTCCTGTACTTGCAAAGGTACTGTCCCCAACAGCATAGCATCTTTCTGTGACCCTAACTTGGCTAACACATCTGCACTACAGTTCTCATCTCGTGGAATACACTCTACCCGTACTTCTCGGAACTTTTTGATCAACCGCTGAGCGCACCTCATGTAAAGCTCTGTCCTTGGACCTCTACACTGAAATCCACCTTTTACTTGTCCAACCACTAGTTCTGAATCACTTAACACAATGAGATTCACTACCTTCATCTCCAAAGCCATCTTCAGCCCATTAATCAAGGCTTCATACTCTGCATCATTATTGGTTGCTTGAAATTTGAAATGAATAGCACTCATGAGTTGATTCCCTTTAGGGGTAAACAAGATTACTCCTGCTCCAGCTCCTCCATTGTTGACAGCTCCATCTACTTGTAACTTCCACCAAGGTTGAGGAACTTCTTCGAATGGGGTTGCCCTCTTAAGCAGAATTTCAGGCTCAACCAATACAATTGATTTTTCCTCATTTTCCGACTCGAATTCAAGAATGAAATCAGCTAAAACTTGACCCTTTATAGCCGTTCTTGGAGTATATTCCAAATCAAATTGTCCCAGCTCAATTGCCCATTTTAACATTCGACCAGAGGTTTCCGGCTTGTGGAGAATTCCTCTCAATGGATTTGCCGTACGAACTTCAATCTTGTGAGCCTGAAAATAAGGACGAAGCTTCCTTGATGCCAAAACTAAGGCATAAACCAACTTTTCCATGCTAGTATATCTGGTTTCCGCATCGAGCAAACGCTTACTCACATAGTAAACCGGAGACTGATGATCAACTTCTTCTCTTACTAATACCGCACTGATAGAATGTTCCGAAACTGCCAAGTATAAAATTAACGTCTCTCCTTCCACGGGCTTAGCTAAGAGAGGAGGATTTCCCAAATGCTCCTTTATTCTCTGCAAAGCTTCCTCACATTCAGATGTCCATACAAAATCTTTGGCTGCCCCCTTTATCGCCTTGAAGAATTCTCTGCATTTATCCGACGATTTTGACACGAAACGATTAAGGGCAGCTATCCTTCCCGTGAGACTCTGAACTTGCTTCACACTAGACGGAGATTTCATGTCAAGAAGAGCTTTTATTTTCGCTGGATTTGCCTCGATTCCACGATGATTAACAATAAATCCTAGAAACTTCCCGGATTCTACTCCAAAGACACATTTTTGAGGATTCAACTTCATCCTAAACTTCCTCAAACTCTCGAACATCTGTTCCAAATGCTTTACATGGTCCTCCGCTCTTAAGGATTTAACGAGCATATCATCCACGTATACCTCCATGGTTTTCCCTATCAAATCCTTAAACATCATGTTCACCAACCTCTGATAGGTTGCGCCAGCATTGATTAACCCGAAAGGCATGCCAATATAGCAATACAATCCTCGATCTGTAATAAAGGAAGTGTGCTCCTGATCCGGCTCATACATAGGGATCTGATTATAACCAGAGTAAGCATCCATGAAACTTAAAAGAGCGTATCCTGCCGTAGCATCCACCAACTGATCAATCCTTGGGAGTGGAAAACTATCCTTCGGGCATGCCTTGTTCAGGTCAGTGAAATCCACACAAGTCCTCCATTTCCCATTTGGTTTTTTCACAAGGACTGGATTAGCCAACCAATCTGGATAATATGACTCCTTGATCAGCCCAACATCTAGAAGTCTATCCACCTCTTCTTTCAACGCTATGGCTCTCTCTCCACTTACCGGCCGGCGTTTCTGGCGAATTCCCTTCTTGGTAGGATCTATATTCAGACGGTGACACATAACCTTCGGATCAATCCCAACCATATCAGTATGGCTCCAAGCAAAAACATCCAGATTGTTTAAAAGGAAATTGGTGAGCGTGCCTCTTAACTTGGAATTCAACTGCGATCCAATCTTCAGAACCTTAGTTGGATCCCCTTCATCTATCAAAATAGAAATTGTATCCTCTGCAGGACCAGTCTTTTCCACCGGTTGCGGTGTCCTTGGGTCAAGATCGAAATCAAAACTTCGAGGATCTTCAACCGGAGCTACATCCTTGGGGGGCACGTCCTCTTTAAGAGGGAAGTCTTCCTCGACAAGGGTATGCACCAAACCTTCAAGTAACATTCGCCTCCCTTCAACCTGCTCACCCTTGAGATCAAACGAGATTACTTCCTCTGCGTCTTCTTCTATTTCTTCCAAAATTCCTTCTTGAAGCTCATCAAGAACCGAGGTATCATCCTCAGGGCGCGCCCTGTGTAGCAGTTCTTCGTCTTCAGGTTCCTGGACAAGATAATGGGCTTTTACCTCTTCTGGGACAACACTCATGACCCCTGAACTACTCTCACGTAGGGTGCGCCCTCCATCCTGCTGTCTCCTAAACCCTTTAATCGCCTTATGGTAGCAATCTCTTGAGTCATGCTAAGAGCCCCGTACAGTTCCCACACCATTCGGTGTGGGAAATTTCATCGCGAGATGATAGATGGAGGTCACAACTTTCATTTCCTTCAACAGGGGTCGTCCTACTAGAGCATTATGTGAGGAATCCACATTCAAAATCATGAAATCCATCATTTGAGTCACAGAAAGGGTTCCTTCCCCAAGTGTTACCGGTAATTTGATAGCTCCCATAACTTTTACCGATTCCCCTGAAAAACCATAGATCCATCCGTTGTCTTGGATCATATCCTTGTCTAAGAGTCCCAGCTTCTTATAAGTACTGTAATAGAGTATGTTCACCGAGCTTCCATTGTCCACGAAAACCCGATGGACATTCTTCGAGCCAATCTGAATTGCTACCACCAGAGCGTCATTATGAGGATGATGTACCCATCTAGCTTCTTCTTCGGTGAAAGTAATGTCAGCACATTCTCCCTTGAACAACTTAGGTGGCCTCTCCAAGCTATTCACATTTGTGAGAGGTCGATACCTCGCTTCTCTGGAATATCTCTCCATAGCGTGATTGCTATCTCCCCCTAAATGGTGTCCTCCAAAGATGGTGTGAATACTCCCTTCTTTGACGAATTTCTTCTCTTCCGGCTTACCATCTCCGTGGAGGGCGCGCCCTCCATCTCTCCTGTCGGGATTCTCCCTATGCTTCTTCACCTCCCTAACAATCCATTCCGTCAGGTATCCTTCCTTAATCAAATCCTCAATCTCTTCCCTGAGTTGACGACATTCATGAGTGTTATGCCCTGAGGATTCATGGAATTCACAATACTTTTTCTTATCCTTACTCTGCCAGGAGGTCAATGGTTCCGGCTTTCTGAAGAACCCTTTGTTCTTATTCACCTCAAAGATATGTTCAATAGAAGCTGCTAAAGGAGTATAATTACCCGGCCTTTGATCGTAAGTGTATGTACCAGGTGGACCCCAATTCCTTCCAGTTTCAGCTAAATTTACCCGGTTCGCACCAGTTGCTATACGACGAGTAGGACTAGGAGACCTATCCTTCCTTTTACCAGTCTTTCCCTTAGAACCGTTCTGACTGTCAGTTTTTCGGTTATCCGCCAAGGATTGTTCCACAATCTGAAAAGACTCGGCTTGTGCAAACACAGCAGCCAACGTGGGTGGATCACGTCCTTGAAGATGTTTCCAGAAATCAGTTCCCACTGACAATCCAGCAATTAGGAAACTCTTGAGCGTTTCATCTGTCGCTCCTCTCACCATAGTGGATTCCGAGTTGAATCTCTTGAAATATGATTGCAAACTCTCTCCTTCCCTTTGCTTGATGTTGGCCAAGGTCGTGACCGGAGGAGCATATTTTACCGCGGCCTGGAACTTAGTCAAGAACAAGTTCCTCATCACCTGCCACGACGTAATTACCCCTGGACCGAGCTTCTGAAACCATTGCTGAGCACTCTCCCTGAAAGTTGCCGCCAACAACCGACATCTAGCCAATTCTGTAACTTGATACACATCCATCTCAATATCAAAACGTCCAAGGAATTCCACAGGGTCTGCATTTCCATGAAATCGCAAATCATTCGTCATTGATCTATACCCAGCAGGGAGCTGTGCCTCTCTAACTTCAGTCGAGAAGGGATAGGATGTTGGAGCAGTTGCAGATATTCTTCCTCCATCCAGGTGAGCAAGAAGTTTCTTTAAGTCATCCACATTAAATGTTCCTACTCCAGGAATATTCTGGATATTTGGTTGTTCAACAGTCTGAGTACCCCCCGGGGGTGGAGGCGGCGGTGGAGCCGATGTCTGAATACCTCCTTGAACCTCTACTTGTGGTTGAATCACAACCCCTTGAGTTTGAATTTGATGACCCTCGGGATTTTCATGAGGTTGTGAATTCCCTTGAGAAACTCTCTGATACTGTTCTCCCGAGTGAGAGCGCGTCCTCGACCTGGACTCACTGGAGGAGGGGATTTGATGGATACGGGGAGATCTCCCTCCTGAGGGCGCGTCCTGATTATGGGGGCGCCTATTTCCCTGGTACCAATCCATTCTTCTGTCACCGTTATCACGGTTTCTTCTTCCAGTATTATCACGATGAGGAGTTTGGTGGAATCCAAGGGGCTGCGACCTGTTTTGAACAGGGGGCACGCGCTGTGGATTATCATTTCGAGCAAGAGTTCTCTCATGTCCAAGGGGCCGCGACCTGTTGTCAGGGGGCACGCGCTATGGATCATGACTCTGAGGAAGGGCTCGCTCATGTCCAAGGGGCCTCGGCCTGTTATCAGGGGGCACGCGCTGTGAATCATGGGGCCTCGATTCCATATATTTGTCTTTCTTCTGAAGCTCGAGGAGCACCATTCTCAAATCATCGTCATCAAGCCTTATTCCAAGGCGTTCTTTCAAGCTGGCAAAATCTCTCCTTTCTTTAGCCATTTGCTCTTCATCCCTTTGAATCTCATGAGGAGTGCGCCCTGAACGGTGAGGATGAGGGCGCGCCCTCTCTTGAGGATTCACCAACCTGCGCTCAGAATTATTTTCACTAGGATATTCAATAATAGGATCAGAATAATCTAACCTTCGAGGAGTGACCAGCTGAAATCTCCTTTCGTGACTTTCCTCCCTCCTTCGAGAATCTTCCTCGACGTGAGGGGATTTTCCTGATCGGCGATGATTTCGTGGGATATTCCGAGATTTTCTCCTTGATTCTTACTCTTCCTCCACAGAACCCAATCTTGCCCCGAAATTATTTATGGCATCTTGCATAACATACAGCTGTTCCACTAATGCCGAGTTACTGATGAGAACGGGCGGCTATCCACCGATGGCGGCCGGAGTTCCCTGATGTCGCGGAGGAGCAGCGATATTTTCCGGGACATAAGCTTCATGACGCGCTTGGTTATCTCCTAAGCTATCCTCAGAATCGTAATCATCTTCTTCTTGAGAACCTCTGCCATGATTATGAGACATCTTTTCCTCCTAAGATGTAGATCCTGATTGGCACCCCTCCTTCTAGCGCCAATTTGTTGACGGAGGAATTTGGGAACAACAAATTTCGAGGTACATCACCGGAAACAAGATCTGATGCGGTGGTTCTTTGCCGGAGAAAACTGTGGTGTGTGGTTGTTGAGCGTAATTGGTGGCTGAGATTGATAGGGTTAGTGGTGGCTATTCAGAGCTCTCGACTTCCAACCCCTCAATCGGCCTACGTACCCCTATATTTATAGGGGATCAAGCCAAACGTAGTTCTTGGAGAACAAGAAACCCAAATGGGCTTAGATAACGGATCAGCTTCCGGAATGTTCTACTATGAGGCCTAACCACAAAGGCCCAAGGCTCATCCAAGATCTCAAGACTTCACGGATAAGGAAACTTCCCCCGTCGAGGACTAGTCCTATCCGTTACCAGCTATTTCTTGATTTCAAGGATGCAGGTATAGTCGTGGTTTACCCCAAGTGCAGAACGCATCCCTGTCCCCCGAGTGAGAAGCACCCACCAGATAGCAGGACAGGTGATCCAGAGCTTTTGGGTGCAAAGTGCAGGATTACTCCAAAGTTACCCAATGAGAGCGCGCCCATTGGCTACAGGAACAGAGCTCCCAAAGCACACACCAGAAGTCCCCATCTTTCTACCATAGGGCGCGCCCTTAGTGTTTAAGAATGGTCCTTATATCCAGGCAAACCCCTGGAGGCCTTCTGCGACGGACATCCCCCTCCTGAGATACGACAGGAGGGAATTCTTAAATTTCTGGAATTCCAGCTTGAGTGGAATCCAAGTTTGAATGGAATTTACATTTGAATGGAATCCCAGGAGAGATTTCTTCAATGTCTTCTTAGAAAATCAACTTAAATAAATTTGTCACTTCATTCGAATACTTAGGGCGCGCCCTCTTTAATGAGAAAGAGAGGGCGCGGCTTAACTTCCTCATTTACTTCCAAAATCCTAACTTATCCTAGAATTCCCCAACTTTAGCCCATATTTGACCCGAATCCATCTTGAAAATACCCGAACCGAATTTTGGCTATAACAGCTAGTGGCCAAAGGATACTATCAACGGGAGGGAATAGATTATGATGAAACATTTGCACCTTTTGCTAGACTTGAAGCTATCATAATATTTCTAGCCTATGCTGCACACTACAACTTCAAGGTATTTCAAATGGATGTCAAAAGTGTCTTTCTTAATGGAGAGCTAGATGAGGAAGTGTATGTTGAACAGCCACCTGGATTTGAAGATTCTGAGTTATATGACTTTGTCTACAAGCTATTCAAGGCACTTTATGGTTTGAAGTAAGCCCCTAGAGCTTGGTATGATACACTCTCTACCTTTCTGTTGGAGAATCAATTAATAAGAGGTGTTGTGGATAAAACACTATTCTACAAACATTATAGCAAGGACATCATTCTGGTACAAATCTATGTTGATGACATAATCTTTGGTTCTACAAATGAAAAGTTGTGTGAGAAGTTTTCATCTTTTGAGGAACAAATATGAGATGAGTATGATGGGAGAACTATCATTCTTTCTTGGTCTGTAGAATTACCAAAAGTGTGATGGCATTTTCATTTGTCAAGCAAAATATGTCAAGGAACTGCTCAAGAAGTTCAACTTAGAAGATGCATCACCTGCCAAGACACCTATCTCTACTGCAACCAAACTGGATCTAGATCCTAAAGGAAAGAAAGTGGAATCTAGTACTTATAGAGGCATGGTTGGATCACTGCTATATCTAACTGCTAGCAGACCAGACATAATATTTGCTACATGTCTCCGTGCAAGGTTTCAAGATGATCCAGAAGAGTCACACTTGATTGCTATTAAGAGAATCTTTAGATACTTGAAAGGCACTCAAAATTTAGGCCTTTGGTATCCTAAAGACACCGGATTTGATCTAGTTGGATATTCCAACTCAGACTATGCTGGATGCAAGATTGACAGAAAAAGCACAACAGGAAGCTGTCAATTTCTTGGTGGAAGATTAGTGTCATGGTTTAGCAAGAAGCAGCACTCTGTATCTACCTCAACTGCAGAAGCTAAATACATTGCCGCTGGAAGTTGCTGTGCTCAAATTCTTTGGATGAGGAATCAGCTTTTGGATTATGGTTTAGAGTTATCAATCATTCCCATCTACTGTGATAACACTAGTGCCATAGCCATCTCAGACAATCCAGTTCAACATTCCAGGATAAAGCACATTGATATAAGGCATCATTTCATAAGGGAACATGTTGAAAAAGGAACTAGGAAACTGTTCTACATTCCTACGCAAAAGCAACTTGCAGACATTTTCACCAAGCCATTGGATGAAGCAACCTTCAACAGGTTGGTAAGTGAATTGCGAATGCTAAATATGGTATGTTAACTTACTAGTTTTTACATTGTCAAGGTGTTAAATTGCAGCTCGTGACAGTAGCCTTCAATGTTGCTGTCATGAGAAGTTACTGTCTTATGTGCTACTTGTTATTGACAACATGTCTGCTATGACTATGCTAAATTGAAATTACATACGTATTTTAACTTATGTAATGAGTAGTCACGTGACATTAACTTAAATCACACTCGTGCCAGTGATAATTAATCGTGTCATTTGAAATGACCCGGGGTAATTGTCAGTCTTTTTCTTTAAAGTTAAATACTTTATTAAAAGGAAGCGTGTGGGAAACTGTAGCGTCTCCTAGTGTGCTATAAATAAGACCGAGGCCAAACCCCTATTTTCTCATTACACACTTAAGAGGCACTAGAGTCATGAGTAAGAGAAAAGCTTCAGAGATTTCTACTTCCGAGAGCCCCATCTCAAGGAAGGACAAAGAGGTGCCCAAAGAGGGGGTGCCGAAAAAGAAGGAGGAGACTGCTGCTGCTGAGGATCCATGGGATCCCTGGCTAGATAAGCTCCAAGCTTATCTCGACATGCCGGGAATCTCCAATGAGAAGGAGGCAGAACTCGTCGTCGAGGGGCTGTTGAAGGAAGTTCTTGAGGAGCTTAATAAAAATTAGTGTTTTTAAAGAACTTTTTATGTATTGTTTTTATGTTTTTATTAATGAAAAGTTCATCGTTTCATCTTCGTCAGTGTTCTTGCTTGCCTTTTTACTTTATTCTCTTACCTTGGTTATTTGTTGGGTAAATGCATGTATGCATGTGTGTATATGTGAATGTGTGTATGTATGCCTGAAACGGATATGCGCTCTAATTGATTAAAATGCTAATTGGTAATTTTAATTAAGTAATAGACAAAAGTCTTTTAAAACCCATGACGTTTGAAATTTCCGCACAACTTGCTGTCAACAAGGGAAAGTGCTGTCATGAGATTTTGTTTTAAAAGAAAATAATCTATAAATTACTTAACGGTGACAGCATGTTCTCGCGCCAATGTTACTGTCAAGCGAAACATACTGTCACCACTCCAAAATTACTGACGAGTTGTTCCAGCGCACAGGTTACTGTCAAGAGTTAGTGGTCCGTTGAAATTGGAACTGTTACCTTCACGATTTACAGCCACTAAAAAGTAACTACCCACTACACCACGTGAACATTTAATGGGTTAAGACAAAGTTACTTTTCCCTCTCAGTAAAACAGTTGTTATTCTCATATAAGCAATTGTCAAATACACAAACACATAACTCTCAACAAAACATCTCTCTCTCTCTCAAAAGCTTAAATCTCTCTATCCCAAATCTCAAAGCAAAAATGGCACCCAAACAATCCTCTTCTCAAACAAACTTTGCTGGTATTCTCACTGCTGGAGATGCTGGTGAAGGATTCAAAGGACTTGTATCCTTCATGAACAAGTCCTATCTAGGTCGTGCTATAACCTCTACCCCATCTTTGGACCTAGACAGACTTCAACAATTTTGGCAAACTACTATTGTTCAAGGAGGTGCGGGTAATGAAACCATACAATTCAAAATCAAAGATATTACCTCCATTCTCACTATCAAGGGCATCAATGAAGCCCTGGGAAATGGACTGCAAGGAAAAGAATCATACCAGGAGCTTGCAAGTGATGAAACCCTAAAGAAGTTCTTCTTAAAAATTGGGTATTCTGGCCCTGTTCTTGAAGAAGGTACTTCAAGTTGGTACCTAACTGGTGAAATGGACAGGAAGTACTTAAGGAAAGAATGGAGCATGATTCTTGATGCAATGGTGAAGGTTTTCTCAACAAAAACCACGGGTTGGAATTGTATTCCCTCATACATCAAGAAACTCACTCACTTGTCCATGGGTACAAGGTGGATGTTGGAAAGCTGCTTATGGGACAATTCAAATCTGCCATAAGTAAGAAGGTACATGTCTATCCTCGCTTTCTTATAATGTGTATAAATTCATTATGTGGACTTGATGAAAATGCCTCCCGCAGAGTGGAGTCCAATGTTTTGAAAAAAAATACACACACTACACTCAATTCACAAAATTTAAATACACATATTCCACTCTACTTCACAAAGCACATGGCTGATCAAGAGCCTAATCTTGATTTTAAACTATCCTCTGGGTATGTCACTTTTTCTCTTGAGAATGAAGCTGAATTAGACCCAAATTCAGTTAACCCACATTATACTCAATTCATTCAAGTCAAACCTTCCAGACAACTAAAAGCCACAAAAATAGCCCGGCAAGAATCCAAGAAAAGACCCTTGGAAACTGGTGTTGGTGGTAGTTCTGAGAATGTTGAGGGAGAAACTGCACTTGATGTAGCAAATAAAGATGTTAGTCAAAGTGAACCCATAGTGGTTCCTCTTGAGTCTAAGAAGAAGAGAGCTAAGAGGGGCAAATCCACTGTCAGCCACCCCACAGTCTCATAAAAGGCTGTGGAGGATAAAAGGGAATCAAACACATCCCTAGGTGCTTCTTCTCAACAAGGAGTATCTATTGGAACTGGCCTGTCTCCCAAGGCATCTTGTAAATAGTCTGCACAACCTCATGTACTCACTCATGAGGAACCCCCACTTGCAGATATACACATGGAGTTAGGGCACAGTGAGGGTCATGAAACTTCCACTTTTGATGTTCCACAAGTTGCCCCTATGGAATAGCCAAAAATCTCTTCTATACCATCACCTTCTCTATTCTCTAATCCATCAATTGTTTCTTCTCAACAACCTAGAGAAGGGGACAGTACCAACCTTTCAGGTTTTGATCATCCATCTATTATCATGGATGAGCCCCCATCAAGTGGTCCACAAGAACCCATTGCTCAAAGTGTGATGGACACCACTCTCTCAAACACTGAGTTAGATCATGATGAAATTCTGCCAGATATTGAAACAGCCAGCATCATGATTGATCTCCAGAAAGCAACTTACCCTCAGGAAGTTGTTGTCACAGCCTCAGCTGCTGTCAAAGACACAACCAAAGCTGCTGTCACCCCATCTACTGACAGTAAACTTTTGGATAAAGATGTTGTCACCTCTAAACAGCTTGATCAAGATGCAATAATTGTTGAAGATGCTTCTGATGAAGATCATGTGCCAATATCCTCTTTAAAAAAGGTAAAATTTAAACCTTCTCTTTCAATGCATGTTAGTATTGCTTATACCCATGCATCTAGGTTGAGTGAGGGTGTGAAAAAGAAAAGAGAGGTGAGCATAAAAATGTGAGGCAGCCAAATGAGCTGGCAAAAGGAGAGGGACTTGAGCATGTCCAGAGTGATAAAAAGAGAAACCCCAACAAACAGGCTCTAGCCCTTGAGTGTTCAACTGTGAGGAGTGATGAGATCACTTAGAAAAACAATGAGAGTGTGAGAACCCCAACAACCTCCTTGCCCCAATATTTTCCTTTGCCTCCAAAAAGGTTAAGATCTGGTGGTCCTTCTAAACAAGTTGATTCAAGGTTGAAATCCCTTGAGGACAGATGTGCATCTATGGACACTAAAATTGATAATTTGTCCACTATGGTAGCTACTGGTTTTACCAAACTTCAACAGACTCCAATATCATTCTCTGCTGCTCTTAGTGCTGTCAAGTTAACTAAGGGGGAAAAGTGGTAGATCAGAATAAGGTGGTAGATTCAAATACCTCAGACAAAGTGGTAGAGAAGGAGAAACAAGGGGAAGCAGCAAGCAAGGGTGAGTCAAGAAGTAAGGGGGATCAGGTACAAGTTGAAGATGGAGAAGAGAGTGAGGGGGAGCCAGAGGAGAAAGAAGAAAGAAACTTTGGTGAAGAACTGAAAGCTTCTGGAGATGGTGATTTTATTGAACATGAAATGGATGGTGATCCAGTATTGGTAAATAAAGAAGTAATGGAGCAATTACAGGAAACTCAAAAATCTGAAAGACTAATACTGCCTTCTCTGAAAATTAAGGAACCAACTTCAGAAATCATGGAAACTCCACTGGAAAAACAATGGAGAGAACAGAAGGAGCAAAACAGACTAGGTAAAGGCAAAGATAAAATGCCTGAGTACATAAATATGACAACTGGAATCACCTGGTCTAATGGAAGTGAGTATAGCCCAGATGAAGCAGGAATAATGATGGTTAGCTACATGGAGAGTACTTTGAACAACAAGGATGAAGAATTCAGTATGTTGGTAGATGACTCAATCACAGAAGCAGGAGGAGTTTACAACAAACTGTCAACAATACTGAAGGATAAAATAATAAGTATCTGTGTGAAAGTTAACTTGGAGAAAAGATGGGCAATTGATGTATATCTGAAATTTGGCATTTCAATATTCATCACAATGCAACTACTGCAAAGCTTCAATCAAGAATCTTGAATTCCTTAGCAACAAAAGTGAAGGCCAATTCAACAACCTTTAATGAAAGTCTGTTGGTACAAATCAAGAGGATTGTTGAAGACAAACTTCCAGAAGTGATTGACAATCCATACGGTATTTGCTACAGGATGACTACAAGTGCAGGAGTAAAGAAAATTGGTTTTCTACATCTGGATGGAGAAACAAAGTTGAAAACTGACTCAGTTATGACAGTACTGAGACACATTCTCAAATCCAGAATTACCAAAGAGAAGGTCAAGGTTGTCAAGGACATTCACAAACTTTTGGTGAAGAGAGATGAGAATCTTAGTTCTCAGGTAAAGAAGTTAATTTCTGAAACAAATGCCAAAAGAAGTGAAAGAGGTGGAAGCTGCACATTTAATGACACCCTTGATGATGGTGAAGATGAACCTGATGGTAATGGAGGATGTGGAGCTCCTGGAAATGGTGCCAAGGCAACTGCTGAGATTGCTGGAAGTCAGACTCAGGAGAAAACAAAAGAAGAAACTCCAAAAACTGACAAGAAAGATATTGATGGTAAAGATGAAGGGGAGATAGACATTCTTGAAGCCTTGGAAGCAAATATCTTAAGGTTTGCTGTTGACTGCCTTAATGCTGAAAAGGATGCTGTCAACAAAGACACTGTCAAGAGCTCAAATGAAGATACAGTCATGAAGGACACAATAGAAAAAGACACTGTCAAGAACTTGAATGAAGATGCTATCAAGGACAATGATGCCAAGGCATTCAAACCTAAAATGACAAAAAGAAAAGCAAGAGCCTGGCGCTCAACTCCTATAAAGGGGAAGATAAAGGCTGCAGTTAAGACAAAGAAGCATGGAGTAATGGTTGATAAAACTGTTATTCAGAAAAGAGAAATGATGAACAGCTTCGAATGTCAAAAAGTAAATGTTGAAAGAGACAGGAAATCCGTCTCTTTGGACTTGGATAAAAGTAACAACATGCAACCAAATACACCATCTGGCATAAAGATGGAAGTAGAATGATGTATGTTGACAAGGATTTCAATATGATAATAGGGTCAACAGTGGTAGACAGGTATAGCCTCAAAATGACATCTGAAGTAGTAACACGCAGAATTGACTTCTTTGTGTTGACAAGGATGGTGGAGCTCATGGTGAGTCATGGAAATGTCCCTAAACCAGCCATGGAACACATCCAGAAATACTATGCTGAAAGATATGCTGAATTCTATGAGAAATATGGTGAATGAATGGAAATTGATGATGCAAACTTGTCCATAAGTTCAGATGAATTAGAGGTTAAGTGTAAGTATGACTGGGCAGAAAGAACGTCATCTTATACACCTGCAAAAGTGTATGAAGTAGCAGAAGCATTCAAGACTACTGAAGAAGAATTCAAAGATGCTGATAAACCACCCAAGTCTGCCAAACAAACTGCTGAAAATCTTGAAGCTCAACTGAAAGAAAGTTGCAAGAAGGTCAACAAAATGAACAGTGAGAGGAAGATCCTCTCAGAATTATAGATGGAAAAGAAGAAATCTATGCAGATAGTTTTCACAAACTAAGGACCAGTATCTTGAAGAATCTCTACTGGAGAGTTTTTGGGTCATCTCACAAGCTTGAAATGCTATGTGCTTGGGAACTTGAAGTTATCTTTGACCAAAGGAGAGATGAAGATCCAAAACTAGACAGAAAAAGGAGAGTATCCCTCATTGCTTTTCCTGGAAGGAGATTCAAGGTCATCGAAGGAATATTAAAGTTCAGAACATATACCTATGACTTCGAAACTTGGTTTGACCTGAAGGATGCTAAAGTGTTTCCTTTTCGAGTGATTCAAGGGTATATTGAAGACATTGAAGATGATGTTAAAACTCCTGAAGAAAAGGCTTTAGTAGAAGACCTCAAGAAGGCAAGACAAGAAGCTCTCGAAAGAGAGGGAAGAATCTAGACAGCTGAGAACTGCTCAAATAAAGCTAAGTAAAATTTCTTATTTGCTCAACATAAAGGAGAAATTGATTTGTAGTTAGAACATCAATGTTGTATTCTGGATTCTTTAACATTCATCAAACATAGTGTTTTAACTATTCTGATCTATGTTAGTTAAGTTGTCAGCATGCTTTAATTGTAAATTTGTTGTTATTGTCCATAAAAACAAATTGGGGGAGATTGTTAGGATTTACGGGTGATAGCTTAGAGACAACTTAACTAGTACTTAGTTTTATTTGTATAGACTAAGTAGAACATATTGTCATAGCCATAGTGTGTCTTTGTAATCGAATAAAATACTGTCATGTAATAATTGTATCTCTTGGAAGAAGTTCATGCATTTGTTCAAGCCTCAAGACATACATAAGGAAGACAGAAAGAATAAATGTTACTGTCACAACATTGACAGTAACGTTACAAGAAGACAACATGCTGCAAGGTCACGACAGCAAGTTTCATCTTACAACAACATTGGCGGAAGCATGAAAACAACAACATTCTCACACTTAGATAGCAAGTTTGAAAGTCCCGACAGCATCATTGGCGGGGACTCATACTGTCATCCAAGGAATATTCTCATGACAGCAAGCTTGGCATCAAAGGTTACTGTCTCAATGGAATATTTGAATTGGGGATTTATCTCAGTCAAACCCGTGACAGTTTAGATGTTCAAGAAACAGATTTGCAGCATTTTGTCAAAGATTGTAGCAGACCTGCAAGACTACGACTGAAGCTTGAGAGATCACAAGACGAAGCTCGACAATTCAAGAGTATGAAAAGTCTACATCTACTAGAATTATTTTTGCTAGTTTTAGAAAGAACCCAGATTGCTTTATCCTTAATGATAGTATATTTGTATAGCATTTTGGGAAAGTCACATGGGTGTGCAATTTGTAAGGAGCTGCCACTTGAAAATAACAGCGGCTCCACAACCCATGTGATAGAGATGTTAGAGAAGATTAGTCCTTATAGATAAACATCTCTCATTCTTTCTGTAATCGATTCAAGAATTCGAAGCTTGAGAAAATACTTTTTCTCGAGGTTGTAGAAACACTTCGCAAAATAAATAAAACATTTATTTTGTGAGAACATCTTGAGTTACCACTTGTGTTTGCATTTCTTGTATAGATAGTTTACAATCTTTATCATTGTTGTTGAGGTAAATATTTGGAATTATCTATATTGCATTCAACCCCCCCCCCCTTCTGCAATATACTCCGGGACCAACAAAAGTTTATGTGGCAGCTTATGTGTACAAAATTAACGGACTTCCGTTAAAAGTCAACAAAAGTTAACGGACGTACAAGCTTTTAATAGTTTAGTTATGAAATTGCAAGATTTAATTAGTTTGATGACGTTGATGTTGAATATATGATATGATCCTAGTAAGTCCGCTTTCCTAACACCTTGAGGTTTTAGGAGAACTTGTAACTTAACATGGTATCAGAGCTCTAGTTGTGGGAGGTCTCAAGTTCGAGTCCTTCCTACCCCCAATATTCTCATTTATTGAAATATTGAATTTGTGTGTGCTATGGTGGGCCCAAAAATTGACGAGATCCCCACCTAGTATTGAAAATCGAACCGACCGGATGCTAGGGCAAAAAAGGCACGAAAAACCTAGTGATCCACTCATTGATCCAAATAATGGGCCTTTGAGTGAGGGGGATTTTGAATATATGATATGAAAAGGCACGAAAAACATAGTGATACACTCATTGACCCAAATAATGGGCCTTCGAGTGAGGGGGATTTTGAATATATGATATGATCCTGGTAAGCCCGCTTCCCTAACACCTTGAGGTTGTAGGAGAACTGGTAACTTAACAGTTAATGCAAGTTTTTGAGTTCAATTACCCACTTGCAAGTTGAGGCTCAATTCAGTGATGAATTAGCAAATTAACCCCTAAATTAAACATTTTGCAATTTTACGTCCATGTTAAGCAACCGATTGGAATGGTGTTTTTCTTTTGGGTGCCATATTATATAAATAGCACCACTTTTAACATCACTACTCTTACAAATACTATATAAATTGCAATTTTTTCTATTGTATATAGGGTTGTAGAACTATCCGATATCTCGACTTATATTCGGCTCGAAAATATTATAGAAGTCTTATATATGTTAATAAGTGATCCACGTCCGACAGAAAAATTAAACCTAGATAAAATATGATACCGGATATGAGCACTTCTATATCCGCTCATATTTGGGCTCAAATTATTTTTTATTAAATGATCATACCCGAATATTATCCATAATCCGTATTCGGTTCATATCCGAATATAAATTATAATTTTAACTCATTACATTTCTAAGTATATATCCATTTTATAATTTCTTAACATCTTTTATAAGTTTAAATTTACATAAATTACGATTTATTTACCCTTTTAATGAAACGATTATCATCATAGATTCTTTACACATTATCTATTTGAGTTTTAATTCATGATTATTATGTGTTTAATAATATTATGTTTATTTTTAGAAAAAATGTTCATTTATTGACAAAAAGGAAAAAAAATGAACATTTATGTAGTTCAATAACGAATCATATTTGACTCGTATTTTATGGATCACAAGCTATCCGGTTACATAAAATAAAATATTATATTGACTCATATTTGATTTAGATCAAGCCTTCAATATTTCGGATTAGTTTGTATCCAAATAAAATGATAATAAACCAAAATCTAAGTATTATAAATTAAAATGATCCAAGATTTGAGTGAAGAGATGTCCGATCCGGGATCATTTTACACCGAGTAATGCTACACGTACAGGATTCCATATAGAAAAATTGTACAGAATGACGTGATATTGTCACCTAAACCTAGCATTAAAAGAGTTGTCGGCCATTATCTATTATCACTCCATACTTTATTTTCCTTATCTTTTAAATTCTTACTACTTATTTTTATGTTATATTATTACTCTATCATTCGCTTGCTTGTTTTAAAATATATTAAATTGAAATACAATAGAAGACATTTTAAATATATATTAATATGTGAATAAATTATATATGCAAATTCTACTAAAAATTCATTATTATGTTAAAACTTTTTCAATTCTCCTATCTAATATTGAATTAAAATATTTTTATATATTACATTGAGATATGGAGATAGCTGTAAAAAAAAAGAGTAAAAAGCATTTCGTGTACTTGAAATTTCCCGAAATCTGCACTTGGGATACTGAACTTCAAAAACCCTACTTGTAATACTGCACTTTCAAACTTTTTACGAAGTGTGTACTTCCGTCAAATGTTACTTAACTCCGTTAATTTTCTGAGGGCAAAACAATCAGTTCGATTTTGAGGATTTACTTTTAAGTAATTATAAATACGATTATTTTTCTAATTTATCTTTTTTCCTTTTCATTTCATCCCTCCCCCCCTCTCTCAATTCAATGGTGGGCTCAAAAGAACAAAAACAAACCCTAAAATCGACTCGGACTCACTCAGCTCCAACTCATTCTCTACTTACAAAAGCACATTCACATCTCTCTCCTCCGATTCACACCACCCTTTCTCCGATCCCCTTTTCTCTCCTCCCTCTTCCCAATCTCTCCCACCTCCCTCCTATTCCGATGTCGAAATTAGTCCCTTACATAACCAATCACACCAATCAAATGGCGATGAAGGAGGAGAGGTGCGAGGTTGGATGAATTAAACGGAAAGGAGATTAGAAGGGGTAGTGAACAGCGGATGGTCGAAGGTGAAAAATAAGATTGGTGGTGGTGAGATGTTGGAGAAGGCAGAGGAGATGAAGAACGAAACGGGGGTTGGCTTTGGGAGATGGGCGTGTGTTGCAGGTGGTGGATGGAAATGGGTGGAGGGTAAAGTTGATGGCGGTGGTGGTGTTTAAGGACTGGTGGAGTCGAGGTGGGGTGTTGGAATTGAAGGAGAAGCAAGGGAGATAAGAGATGGTTTGCAGGTGGCGGAAATGGAGGGGATGGGGCTGTTGCAGGTGGGTGTTGAAGAACGGTGGTAGCGTTGTGGGTTGACGGAGAAGAGTTGAATGAAATGGGTGTTGGGCAGCGGAGAAGTAGACGGACATAGTTGAAGAAGATGAGAGTAGTATGGGCGGCAGTGTAGTCGGGTGGGAGGTAGGGAGGTTGATGTTGGTGAATGGAGGAGGAGAAAGAAGAAAGGAGATGGGTGTTTGGGGATTCTCAGCAAAGCAGTTTGATACTCTTTTGAAGGTGTGCACTTGTGCAGGGGAAATGACAACTGAAGAGGATTACTCGCTTTCAGACTTGCTAAATTTACCTTTTGTGTTAATGAATTACTAACCAGACGTGATATGAAAAATTATTTGCTAGTCTCAATTTGATTGTAACTGTTGATAGAATGATATAAACATTATTGTCTTCATCAAAATGCTGTACACTGTCCAGCAATTTAATTCTTTTTGGTTCCAGAGCTAAGTTTTAATTTACTACTACATTCATATGCAGCGGCGTCTTGTCAACTTTGTTATAAATTGCTGCTTGTGAATTAAGAACAGAAGGGTGGATGCTTGTATGTGTTTTAGGTTAAATTTCTGCGTTTTTCTTGATTTCGCCGGATTCTAGGCTCTCACCGGATTCTGGTAATGTTGATCGGAATTTTCCAGATTCCGGGGATGTTCTTGAAATTTCCGGCGAGTGTTCTTGTTAATTTCTTGTTTAATCTGCTCCTCTACTATTGTCAAAAGTGTTTGTGGAATCTATTTCTTTAAAAAATACGTTTAGAGCTGAAATGACCAAACTGCCCTCGCCAAAGTAACGACGTTAGAGGCATACTGACGGAAGTACACACTTTGCAAAAAGTTTGAAAGTGCAGTATTACAAGTAGGGGTTTTTGAACTATAGTATCCCAAGTGCAGATTTCGTATAAATTTAAGTACACGAAGTGCTTTTTACTCTAAAAAAAAGGTATCTAATAAATTTAAGGTTATCCTTAAAATAATATACAATTTAAAAACACCACTATACTAGAGCGTTTTCTTTTTTTTTTAATTTGTGTATTTAAAATATTTAGTTTCTAAATTCTTTTCAAGAAATTATTAATTGGTCTTAATCCATGAATACTAAAATTTGTTAAATATGATTTTTTGACATATGTTATAAATTTTAAATGACGTTAGTTAAAAAAGTTGTTACAAAACGTAGAGACAAAAATAACATACTCACATGTTCGTAAGAAAATTAGAAGGTAAAAAATAGAAAAATTTAGTAATACTAAATATGATATTTTATAACAATAATGTTTATAACTATTATCAATAATATATACAAGAACCTAAAAACTAAGTTAAATTTTAGACAAAAAAATCATTAATTTTAGTCAATACTATTAAGCTCTCTTAATATAATATAAAATAATTGGGATATTTCTTTTTAATAATTGGAACAATAAATTTATAATAAAAAAATGAAAATACGGGAAATAAGAATAAAAATGAATTAAATTTAAACCTAAATTGATTAAAATGGATACTATAAAAATGTTTAGTAAAGTAAATAAGATTAAAAATAAATTAAAGTATAACAGAATTAAGTTGTAATAGTTAATGGCCGATAATTCCTTTAATGACAGATCATTCTGTACAATTTTTCTGTGTTGTGCGTCTAGCATTATTCTTTTACACCCCTGCTTTGTATAAGTGCTGACTCGTATTTCTCTCATTTTTTTTATACATGTTCTCCGTTCTCACTTAGAAATTTCATTTTTCAATCAAAGGTTTGATCTCTCAATTTCTGTAGTAGTCTATATTGGGAAGTTAAAATTTTGGATTTTGTACAAAATACATATTTCGATAATTAGAAAAATTTGGTATTTGAATATGATTCAGTTCCAAATTATTTAAATATAAACATTAAAAGTCTAAAATTTTGAAATGATAACTCAATTCTTATTATTTGAAATCCATTACTGAAAATGAATTTCATAGTGAGATGTCACTTTTTTTTTTTTGATAAAAGTGAGATGTCACTTAGTCGTGCTATAATTGTAAGTACAATATTTAAATAATAAAGAAACTACAAAAAAGAAAATAGTTTTAGCCTGGTTGTTATTCCTATCTTCTTCTTCTCCTAAATTTTATGTCATATCATACGTGTGATGAATAAAATCGATTTTATTCGAGCATAATTTGTTGAGTTTGGTATCGTTAACCATTTTTTTTTCTATGAAAAATAAGAGAAGATATTTAAAAGAAAAATGCTAGAGATACCAAATTGGATACCAAAAATTGTTACAAAATGACGTGATATTGTTTTGATTGGTTATAATTGTAAGAGTAATGCTAGATATCCCAAATTGATACAAAAAAAAAAAAAAAACTCCCAAATGATGTGGCATGGATGAGTTGGCTGTATGAAAGATTTTACGAAAATGCTAGAGATCACAAAAGATATCCCAAAATTTTCCCCAAATGCTTATGTGTCATGTGAGTAATTGGTAAGTTTCCTAAAAATGATATGGGACCCCGCGTGCATACATATGCGCCCACAAATTAATTTTTGGGTACATAGCACTACTCAAGATTTTAATTTCTGAGATTGATATGACATAAACAAACTATAACCAATCAGACAGTGTCAAGTGTAATTTGAAAAAAATTGGGATCCAATTCGGGGTACCTAGCATTATTCTAATTGTAATGGATCCGTCATGATCATCCAATTAAAACATCCCAAAATACCAAAACTATAATCAATCAGACAGTGACACGTGTAATTTGAAAAAAATTGGGATCCAATTCGGGGTACCTAGCATTATTCTAATTGTAATGGATCCACCATGATCATCCAATTAAAACATCCCAAAATACCAAATTATTAGTGTTATATCATTTGATAACAATTTTTGATACCCAATTTAGCACATCTACCACTCCTCTATTTAAAAACCAGCAGGCAGCAGCTAGATATGCACCAAAAGAGATTCGATTTCGACTTGAAAATCCAATGCTACTAATTTTGGATTACTCTTGCATTGCTAGGCTACCATTATGCAACACCTACAGATACTAAAAATGAGAACAATAATTCTGATAGAGACATCCATTGCCATGGAACATTTATTGTACCAAAGTTTTTTACTTGATATTTCTTTTCATTTGCAGAGGGTGTTAGAGACTTCCTTCTAATTCAGCTCTGCAAATTTGAAATTTTCTGGTCCAGAATCAAGCTCTTTGTAAGTAAAATCTTAAAGCGTGTTCATGGAAGACCATTCATCTGCTCCTGCAGATAGTCTTGTGGAAGAGAGAGAAGAGATCATGGTTCCACCTAGTGGTGGAAATCCAACATTTAGAAGAGCCCATTTTCTTAAACCTATCCTTGCTAAAGATCATCATCTTCCACCTGCTTCCTTATTATCCTCACAACCCGCTTTTCGAAAACTTGAAAAGTGCACTTTACAGTCATACAAGGGTCTCTCATCGATGAAATGGAAGTTTTGGGTGCAGAGTTTGAAGCCCAGATACCAAGATATATGGAAGAAAGCTGGCATTTATGAAGCAGTCTTGGCTTCAACTTACACCATTCCGAAAGACAAAATGTTAATCTTTGGTCTTGCTGAGAGGTGGTGTGCTGATACAAACACCTTTAGATTTTCATGGGGTGAGGTAACCATTACTTTAGAAGATATTATATATTTGGGATGTTTCTCTGTTTTGGGTGCCTCATTTTCAACTCCTTTAGATGATGAATGTAATGATACATTCGATTTTTTGCAAAAAGCTTATAATGGTATTAGATCAGGTCGTGCTGGCAATGTGAGTGATTCTAGTTGGATGGAGTATTTTATGGGTAGTGGTAATCCATTAGAGCATGAAGCATTTCTTGCTTTATGGCTGTCTCGATTTGTGTTGATTTGCGCTAGAAATCACATAGCTATACAGGATTTTCATGTTGCTATTCATCTATCCCGAGGTAATAGAATCGCTCTAGCACCGGTTGTTCTTGCCTGTGTTTATAGGGACATGAGTCTTCTACACAATTCAAATTTTGAGTCCAACAAATTTGAGTCTATAGCTGGTTTAAAATTTATGTCATGTCACTACGATTTAGTGCAGATGTGGGTTTGGGAGAGGTTTCCGGAATTGAGGCCAGTACCAAATGTCATAGAAAGGGGAGAACCTAGATTAGCACGGTGGAATGGAGTGACAAAGTTGAAGGTTAATGATGTGCGAAAAGAGTTAGACTCTGCCAGAGTTTCATTTGTTTGGCGCCCTTATGCTATAGTTTTGAGCAGTAGTATACTGTGTAACTTGTACAAAGATACTGAACAATGGGTAGTGATTGAGTCTGATGCATTAGAGTCATTGGCTCGTTGCTTGAAAGCTGCTGCTTTAGTTGGAGTAGGATATGCAGAACAGTATCTTCCCAATAGAGTAGCCATGCAATTTGGTTTAGACCAAGATCTTCCATCCCATGTTCAATCCAATCAGACTCCTGAAACTGCTTGAAGCTATTACAACAGGCCTAGTAGAGGTATGAAACTATATATACCACCTAGACTTTTTGAGTCTGATGTCTCTTCTCGATATGTAGTTTGGTGGAGGGGGCTTGTGGCAATTAATGAGGAAACGGTGACCAATAACATCCAAAATGCAAAACAATCACCAGTGGTTTCTTGTGCATACGAGAAAGATGTGAAATTATTAGCTACTCCTGATTGCGTTGAGAAAAGGCCCAAGGATTATCTTGCAGGGACTTTTGTTACAAGGGCCCAATTTATGAGCCGATCAAGAAAGACTGGAAGTTCTGGAAAAAGAACCGATCATGACGATGATTCAGTATCGAATACATATGATGATGTTGAAGAAGATAGTCTAACGGTTGCACAACTTCAGAATCTATCTAGAAAGACGGATAGTTTTGAGAAAGCAACAGATGATAATACTGATCTGATACAGAATACTGTTACTCCAAGATTGTCTTCTTCGGAAAAGCGTGAGAAGAGTAAATCTTTGACGAAAAAACAAATTATTGAACAGGGGGAAATGAGTGTGCATGGTATGTGCTCTTCTGATAACGGTAAGCAAATTAATTTTACTGCTAAAATACAAACAGAACTAGAAGAAGATGCAGCTGTGAGCCCAGAGGACAACATTGTGAACCTTGAAGAAGAAATTTGTGAAGATACCACATCGGATTTACTACGCTTGGGACTTAAGGCTCGTATTTGGAGGCTTGAAACCATTTTCGATAAGATTAAAGCAGCAAAATATGCTGCTAGTTCTAGAGGTAATGCAGAAAAGTAGTTCTGACAAATATGTAACATTCGTATTTCATCTGTTGGTGTAATGCAGACTGAAGTTATATATCTTTAGAACAGATATTTCCTCTATTTTCTTGAAAGTGAAATTACAGCATTCCACTTCACTTGTACATTACCAAACTTATATAGAAGCTTTTTCAAACTTTGGGTACTACATTTTTTTTTTTTGCCAAAAAAATAAAATAAACTTTCATTAAAACTTCAAATCGTTTCTCAAGACATTACAGAGCTCTGGGTGGACATTTCCCCCGCTCCAAAACCAATCAGCCATAGAACTATTGTACTTCGCTAAGAAGTGAGCTACCGTGTTCGCGGATCGTTTAACAAACTTTAACGTCACATGACGTTGTTTTAACTCAGAAATTAGGGACTTACACTCATCAACCACCCTTCCGAGATAAGACAGATTTACTGAACTGCAGCAAATTGCTTGGACGATGGAGAGACAATCCGTTTCGACCACAACCGGCTGTGTAAACCTGCCCTTAACCCAGCTCAATGCTTCACGTATCCCTATCGCTTCAGCACAATCTGGTGCAATACTGCCCTGTCTGCAGCTGGACTTTGCCTCTACTAATTCTCCATTGTGATCACGAGCTAACATAGAAAAACTGTATGAACCAAGTTGCTCAAAGATTGCAGCATCGACGTTGACCTTAACTGTACCTTCCGTTGGACGCTCCCAGTACTCATTGCCGTCTTCTAAGGTCATAAACCCCAGAGAATTATCATACGACCTATCCTGAGCACTTTTCCAGTCGTTAAGGATAGAAATTGCTGACCTGCATACCTCTGTAAACTCCAATCCACCTTGTTTCCAAACTATGTTATTTCTATTCCTCCACAAAGACCAACATATCATGGCTATTTCTTCCATCTCCCTTCTCTTGTATCTTTGAAACGCTGCAGATAACCATTCAAAGAAACTCTCATATCTCCCTCTATCAGTCATGAACCTCGTGTGATCCCAGCACAACCTAGCAAACTGACACATCACCAGAATATGATAGACACTTTCTGGTTCGTTATTGCAGACTGGACACATTATGTTGACCGGAACCTTCTTTGCAACCAACTCATCTTTCGTAGGCAAACATCGTGACAAAGCTCTCCAGATAAAATGCTTGACCTTTAACGGGACCTTTAAATTCCATACCTGCTTCCAAAACTTCGAATAATCTGACTGAGAAAAGTTCTTGGCATCTTGAATCGCTGAATAAGCACTCCTTACTTAATTGCCCAACTTTTCTTTGTTCCAGAACCAAGAATCAACGTCTGTATTATTCAAAGGAATCGATAGAATCAACCTAGCATCTCTCTCATCAAAAATATCCTCAATTACTTCCACGTCCCATGCATTCTGACCTGGGACCATCAGTGCGTCCACCTTATTGCCAACCAATGCCATATGTTTATTATGAATATACGGATCCTCAGCATGAGGTAGCCAAGGATCATTAAGAATGTCGACATTGGTACCTGTTCCCACTTGACGAACTGCACCTTGTTTTAGTAGAACTTGAGCCTCCATGATGCTCCTCCAAACATAACTTGGGTTGCTACCAACTTTTGCTGTTAAGAAAGATCCCTCCGGGTAATAACGCGCTTTGTAAACTTTACTTACAAGACTATCCTGCTGAGTAATTAGCCTCCACCCCTGTTTGCCAAGAAGAGCAATGTTAAAATCTTGCAGCTTACGGAACCCAATACCACCAGCTGATTTCTTCCTACTCATCCGATCCCAACTCATCCAGTGAATCCCTCTACCATTTTGCGACGAACTTATCCACCAAAACTTACACATCTCCCTCTCCATCTCGAAACACAAATGATTTGGTAATAGAAACATACTCATCGCATAATTCGGAAGAGACTGAGCTACTGTCTTTAATAAGATCTCCTTGCCTCCTTTCGATAATGTTTTTTTATCCCACCCTTGGAGCCTTTCTTTAAGTCCTTGTTTCAAGTAACCCAACACCGCCGACTTGTTTCTGCTCAACATATTTGGCAAGCCTAAATAAGTTGTATTATCCCCTGCTTCGTTGAAATGCAGCATATCACATATCACAGTCTTCATAATCTTCCAAGATTACAATTTCTTTAGATAAGTGTCCGACATGCTCTAGATTTTATTGATAAGTTTTGTCATCACTTCTGTATGCTAAAGCCAGAACGTGGACATGAAGTACTTATTGCTCTAACCAGCCAACCTTAAATTATATGACTGATTATGAAGAAGTCTAAAGACAGTTTCTAGTCTATATTCTCCAAGATTCAACGATTTGTGGAAGGTGGAAACATGTGTAGCACTGTCATGCCATAGCTCAGCTCAATATCTCATCCTTCCCGAGTGTCAAAATTTTCTTAAGGTGATTTAAGCGTGCACTAGACAATTGTCCAATACGGGTAAAAGCATGTACTAAACAGTTGTCCAACACGGCTAAAAGTGTTTCCTGTCAGTTGTAGTCATGCAGTGCATGCACCATACAAAGAATACTACTGCTAAAGTTGGTATTGTAATTTGTGTAACTCTCGGACATTCTTTTTGTTGGAAAATGTGGGTTTTAGAACCACATTATCGAGTCATTTTGAACTCCAATTTGAGTGTGCCTTGTGTGCGTGTTTGCAACAAGTTGTGCTTGGAGAGTGTTCTACTCCGCGAGAGCTTTCCAATGCATGTTCAAACACTCAAAACGACTAAGGGATGGATGAGTTATAATTATACAAAGTTGCTCCCTTAGAAGTGGAAATTATAAATGGAACTTGAAGTCCCACATTGAAACACCAAGGTGCTAGACCTAATACATAGCGACATATGTGATTTAAAATTCGCTCCAACTAGAGGAGGAAACAAGTATTTTATTACAGTTATAGATGATTGTACAAAATACTGCTATGTATATCTGCTTAAAAGCAAAGATGAAGCTATAGATAAATTTAAAATCTATAAGGAAGAAGTTGAGACACAACAGAATGAGAAAATCAAAACGATACGAAGTGATCGTGAGGTGAATATGTTGAACCTTTTGGGGAATTCTGTTCACAACATGGTATAATCCATGAGGTCACTGCACCATACTCCCCTAAGTCTATTGGAGTGGCTGAGAGGAAGAATCGCACTCTCAAGGAGATGATGAATGTGATGCTATTAAGCTCGGGACTTCCGCAGTCGATGTGGGGGGAAGCCATCTTAAGTGCGGCACATATTTTAAATATGATGATACGTAAGAATAAGGATGAATGTCCTTATGAAATGTGGAAGAAAAAGAAACCAAGTTATCAAAATCTGAAAGTGTGGGGGTGCCTTGCAAAGGTACTAATTCCTGCACCTAAGAAGGTGAAGATTGGTCCAAATACTGTGGACTGTATCGGATATCCACCATATAGTGCTGCATATCAATTTCTTGTACATGAATCAAGATTCCTGAGATTCAAAAGAATACGCTTATGGGGTCAAGGAATGCATCATTCTTTGAGAATGTAGTTCCTTGTAATCCTAGAGTCGAATGTCCTACAACGTCTAAACGACCTCATGAGTATATAGTAGACGACAACGAGAGTGATGAAAGTGAAGACGGAAATGTGGGGGTAGTGAGAAGGAGCAAAAGACAAAGAAAGGAGAAATCCTATGGGTAAGAGTTTCTGACTTATTTGCTCGAAGAAGGTGATCCGAAAACCTATAAGGAAGCAGTAACGTCACCTGATGGACCTATGTGGAAAGAGGTCATCAAAAGTGAAGTTGATTCTATTTTACAGAATCATACTTGGGAGTTAATGGACTTACCAGCCAGTAGTAAAACACTAGGTAGCAAGTGGGTTTTCAAAAAGAAATTGAAACCTGATGGCACCATAGATAAGTAAAAGGCTAGGCTTGTAATCAAATATTACAAGCAACAACATGGCCTTGATTACTTTGATACATATTCTCCAGTATCGAGAATAACATCTACAATAAGGATGATGTTTGCTTTCGCTGCAATGCAAAATTTGACTGTACATTAAATGGATGTGAAAACAGCTTTTCTAAATGGGGATATAGACAAGGAAATCTATATGGAACAACCTGAAAGGTTTGTTATCCTTGGACAAAAAGAAAAGTCTGTAGATTGGTGAAATCAATGTATGGCTTGAAGCAAGCGCCTATGAAATGGCATGAGATATTTGATGAGGTTGTGTTGGCCAATGGCTTCAAGATCAATGAATGATAGTTGCGCCTACTACAAGGATAACGAAAATGGATATGTAATGATGACATTGTATGTAGATGATTTACTTATTGCCGGAAGCAATGATAAAGTGATAAAATCTACAAATTAAGGACATGTTAAAGGCAAGATTTGACATGAAAGACATGGGTCTAGCAAATGTAATTCTAGGAATTCATATTTCTAGAACATCAGAAGGTCTTGCATTAATTCAACCACATTAAGTTGACAAGATTCTTGAGAAATTTCTCAAGGATGATGTTGAGACAACGAGAACACCTGTGGATTTGACTTTGCATCTATCCAAGAATAAAGGTGTAGGAGTCTCGCAGCTGGAATACTCACGGATAATTGGAAGTCTGATGTACCTAATGAGCTGTACAAGACCAAACATTACATAATCAATTAGCAAGTTGAGTAGATATACGAGTAATCCGGGAGCTGATCACTGGAAAGCGATCATACGAGTACTAAAGTACTTGAGAGGAACTCGAGACTATGGTTTGAATTATGGCAGTAATCTAGCAGTATAGAAGGCTATACTGATGCAAACTGGATATTTAGCAAGAAGGCACTAAAGTCTACGAGTGGTTATGTCTTTACACTAGCTGGAGCAGTAGTGTCATGGAAATCCTCCAAACAAACGGTGATAACTCAGTCCACAATGGAAGCTGAGTTTGTGCCATTAGATAAATGCGCACAAGAGGATGAATACTTACGCCAATTTTTGGAGGATATTCCAAGATGGCAAAAGTCTGTGACTGCAATAGGACTGCACTGTGACAGCTAGTCTGCTATTGGCAGAGCACAGAGCACAATGTATAATGGAAAGTCTCGTCATATAAGACGATGACATAGTTCCATTAGACAGCTAATGTCAACCAGAATTATCACTATTGACTTTATACCATCAATGGATAATATTGCGGATCCGCTAACCAAAGGGTTATCAAGAGAACTGTTTGACAGCGAGAGGGATGGGCCTTAAGCCTATTGCTTAAATGCGTCATGGTGGACACCCAACCATTGCTGACTAGAGATCCCAAGAACTTGGTTCAATGGGCCAACTAAATCATGATGACCAAATCACTATGGGGGTAACCCCTGGCATGTTCCTATGATGAGGAAACAATGAGAATCGTAAGGTACGAGGGCAAGCTATTAAGCTTTTAATGATCTTTCAGTGAATACATGGAGTTTAAGATTTGAATGCATGGAATTCAGTTGAGTAAATGTGGGTTACTCTATAAGATAAAGATCACCTATGTGGGAGAGAAGTGGGGTCACTTCAAAGGAGAATTATGAGGCACAATTCTTTAGAAACTTCTGCAGAACCAGGGCAATGTTCCATGTCCAAAATGGACATAATCATGAGAGCTGAACGAGTCAGAAAGGATATAGTGATAAGTATATCATCATTTACATAAACGGTCGAATAGTTCAAAGACAAGCACGTCTACTGTCTACCAGTAAAGTCGGTATGCTTACTCAAGCGAAGGTTCAAAGAGCATTCTCTACCTATCGTATGCTATATCTGATCAAAGAATCTATCAATAAATCAAATTCTGTGCCTGTCTGTCTGGTGTGTGCTACTACGATATCAATCTCATCCATGTGGGGGATTGTTAGAAAAATGTGGGTTTTAGACCCACATTGTCGAGTCATTTTGAGCTCCAATTTGAATGTGACTTGTGTGCGTGTTTGCAACAAGTTGTGCTTGGAGAGTGTTCTCCTCCGTGAGAGCTTTATAATGCATGTTCAAACACTCAAAACGACTAAGGAATGGATGAGTTATGATTATCCAAAGTTGCTCCCATAGAAGTGGAAATTATAAATGGAACTTAAAGTCCCACATTGAAATGGAAAAGGAGTTTCCTTTGCTTTATATAGTACAACACATGAGTAGTGTTCACTTGTGTTGGCTAAGTGTTGCTCCATCTCCTACGTGCGCGCAAGGGGGTGCAAATCATGGGATTTTAAGGGAAAATTCGTGGCTTCACAAGCCTTCGGGCTTTCCGCGTGTGCGACATGCGGACACGAATGCAGCAGAAAATTGGGCCGAATAAAATCGAACTAGTTTTGCTGTAACACCCCCAGATCCGGGGTCAGGGGTCTGGTGGTTACGGTCTTACATCCATTCATAATACTTGACTTGAGTCCACAATAAATAAATCACATGCTATGACCCCACAATAATTACCACTCACACACACAACAGTTATAGTCCCAGAGATGAAATTGAAATAAGTCTTACATTAAAGGGGTTACGAATAAAAGTTATTACAATCCCAAAAGGATAACATCATAGGTTTAAAAGTTTTGCCGTTGATTACATTAATTATACATATAGTTAAATAGGAAACAAAAGCTGTCTAACTATGCTACCTCAGCAATGGCGGCTAGCATCTCAGCGGGTAGTCCGGTGGGTCGGGTAACCTGCTTGCGCCGGGTGCGCCTGACGCGAGCCATCTGTCCTAGCTGTTGTTGTGACATAATATAAACAAAGCAAGGGTGAGCGAAAGCCCACCAACAAATATATACTGAACGATAATTTAAAACAGTTCAGAGCTATCTTTCAAACCATATGCCATGCATTTACGGAAATGATGCCAGTATAATATGAACGATGAAGTTACAAGGTAACTGAAAGTATTTGTTTGAAGAAATATCTGCTACATCAAAGTAAGCGAGATATTCTTATTGTTATTAAGAAGAGGAACTTGCAAGAAAAGGTTGCAATTCCTGTTATGACTCTTTTCCAACTCTGCCAACAGTAATCATGTTGCAGGAAATAAATAAATTTTGGATGATGAACCAATGATGGAGTATTCACCGCGCCCGCTGTTCCAATCTTGATGATCAGTCGAGATCGTACAGCTCAATTTAGATTTACTACCGGTAGAAGGAAGAACTGACGGCTTTACTTGTATACTGCCTTACTAGCTCTCCCCGGCCAACGGTTGGGCCAAAGGGGATGGACCGGCGCTACTCGGCCTCTTACACGACTCCTAGTTCAAATAGAATTCATGATTCTGAATGTAACTTTCGTCCCCCTTTCCCCAAGTATAATATTTGTTGATAAGACTCCACAAAGTAGTCGTATCTAATTGGAAAGGAAAATTTACCAATAGCTCCCAAGCTATTACTTGGTAACGGATATCAACTTGTTCCAGTAATCTTACCCCTCGAAAGATGAGAAGGTAAGCAACGACTTAATAAGTCAACAGTACCCGAGTTGCGAGTGAAGGGAATACTTTATGACCGGGAAGTCGACAAGATAAATAACATTTTCCAAGTAAGGTTCCCTTATTATTAAGGAGATAGACTCAAAGAAGAATGATGTCTGAGAACCTTTCTTGATATAAGATTAATAATAATATGACTCCGAGATATTTTCTGTAATAATCGAAGAAGATAAACCTTATCGAGATTATTCTAAGTATGGAATAAATATTCAGAGAATATTTAATGATTTAAAATATTTAAAGAATATTTGGGAATATGAAAGAATATCTTTAATCAGAGTATTTCTCAAAATAATCCCTGAAGAAATATCAGGAGAATATTTATTGAAAAAATAAATATTTAAATGAATATTCAAAACAATATTCATTAATTAATAAGACCTGAAAAGAATATTTAAGGTAATATTCATAATTAATTAGGAATTTAAATGAATATTCAAAAGTAATATTCATTTAATGAATAATATCCTAAATGAATATCAAGTAATATTCATTTAGTAATCCAAGCCTTAAGGAATATTCGAGATAATATTCGATAATTAAATCATGCTTCAGATGAATATTAAAATAATTTTCATCAAGTATTTAATATCTTAAATGAATATTCAAAAGTAATATTTATTTAATAAAATAATATTCTGAAGGAATATCCAAATAATATTTATTTAATAGTCTCATCTTTAGAAGAATATTCGAAATAATAGTCGATAATCAATTCGACTCTGAATGAATATTGAGAAATATTATTCGATGAATAGTTACGTTCAAATAATTATTTGAAGTAAGGATCTTTAAAATAATTAGTCTCGAACGAATAATCAAATAATATTCGTCGCCCAAATAATAGAAAATATTTACTTAAATATTTTCCTCCGAGGTAATCTCGATATATCAAGGAATATTGACTCCCGGTCTATATTTGATTAATGAGAGGTATGCGCCCTTCTATGAGGGTCTTACAATAACCGGCTTATAACTGATATATAACTATCTAGCTTATAAGCCAACAATAACATTCAGGGAATAAGTATATCAATTCAACTTGAAAGTAGGCATGCATGCAATGGCATATGTATATCAGCGATCATATATATATATTTATTCAATCACAACAACAGCCTAAAAGAAGGGAATTGAAACTTGCCTGGTAGTCGAGTACGGTAAGGGGTAGTGGTAGCGGGTCCCGGTTCAGCTTGGTGATCTATAAATAGCCAAGGCATTCGGGATTAATCACTTAACATATAAAAGTTAAGTTATACTTAAATCGAAACACGTTCTCGAGTTATCTCGTTATACCCCTTTTAGTGGATTACTTATTATCACTGATCCGACCCGACATTCGCTCGTTAATACGACATGTCACTGCACTTATACTTGGGATATACTTAAGTCATATGAGTTCTAAGGTTGATCGTTACGAACCAATATTATACTCCGAGTTTTATCGCCCGTTTTCTAAGTGTTTTACCAAAGTTATAAAAGAGTCGTCTTTTAGGGGTTCGTTCGCGTTTAACCTTGACTCGAACATTTTTAATAAATCGAAAAATGCTCTTTTTGACATACAGTTTTCTTTCACACCTTCCTTCTTACCCCTAGTATTTATTTACCAAGATTCGCCATGACGTTACATAGCTTACGAGGGTTCAATTTCAGTTACGAACTTTCATTTACGGATTCGAACTACTTTTAGTAATTTGGTCATAAATGCTAAACCGTAAGTCCGTTTCACGTGATCTTTATATCAAAACGAAGCTTAGAACATTACCTATCCTATCATGGCAGATAAGGTCTCTGGACAGTAGGGGTTCGACATGGAAAATGGCATACAAAACATGGTATTGTAAAATCGGGCATTATAACGGCTGTAAATCGAATATCTATCAATTTCGAATCTTCCCATAAACATAGCATCCAACCCAAACAACATATACATGACTTATATACATGAACTGAGGCCAAGAAATGCCTTTCCGTTCATCTAGCTATTTACATCATTAATCCAAAATCCATACATAATCATGCTTATAACTTTAACATAACCATAACTAAGTTATAACTATCATAAACATGCTTAAATCTTAAACAAGGGTTAGGGTTTCAAGAGCTTTATACCTTCCTTAGATAGTGATATAGCCTTACTAAGCCTTGTATGGTCCTTAGGAGTGATTATGCTTGCTAGATTAACCATGGAAAATCAAGAAAACAAAGTTAGTACATGATGAACACTATTCATCCTCCTCTTGTTTGATTTTTTTGAAAATGGAAAAGGATGAGTTTGAAGCTAAGATTTTGAGGAGATAAGTTTTATGAAATGTAAGACTCACCTTAATTATTTCAAGAACAAACAATGGTGGGAAGGTTGAGTTTGGATTTGGAATTAAGGGGTATGGCCGAATGGTTGTTCATGGGGGGGGGGGAGTTGCTTGGTTTCTTTTTGATAATCTTGCAAAAAGTGATTTTGTGTTAGATAATATCTCATCTAAGATGTGCTAGTGGATGGTGAGGTCATGGATGATGGTTTTTGTAGGACAAGTGTTGCATTTTGCATGGTTGAAGGCTAACTAGCTAGTTGGTCTTGCTAAGTACTTGTTCAAACCCTAACATGCTAGTTACTCTTGCCCACTTGGTTACTAGATATTTATTCTAGTAGCTTGCACAAGACTCTTGCTTCCTCTGCTTGTTTCTGTGTCCGGTTATTACCCGTTTCGATTGATCGTTCGTGAGAATATTTCACGGATTTCTAATTAGGGTTTACCGGGAATCCTCTTTAATATTAATACTTTCATTCTCCATCTTACATTCTAACTTTCCATTTTATATTCCTTTAATCCATTCGTTAAATACTTAAGGCTATCAGTGTCCAGGGAACTCTCGGAGAAAATAAAAGTGCGGTTTTTCAGAATCCGACAGCTTTTACATACACTTATTTTCCCCCTGGATCACTAATACGAACTCGGAAATCCATTCCGAATACTTCTATATAGTGTCGTCTCATATTATTATATACTCCCATCAAAGCACTATTCATTCTGTATTCTTTACTTGTTCTCTTAGGGTTGTATAATTGTCCGTATTCTCTTTCGATCGTTCCTTAACCTTTTTACGGAACTACTGGATTAATCGCTATCGACCTGGATGACATGAGAGTATTCTCTTGCTTGAAGTTGCCATATCTTATTCCCTTAGAAGATAGATTATTCTTACCTATGTTGTCACCCTTTAGCATTCTTCAAGACATAAACATAATAAAGTCGAATTCCATTCATTCTTTCCCAAATATCAATTATTACATTGTAGCCGTATCCACTATTCATTCTTACATCATTAAATACATAAAAGTTTTAATCCCACCCAAAATCTGGGTTCTTACATTTGCTGATTAATTATTTCCAATGGGCTTGGGCTTAAAATATGACTTAACTTAATTCGAATATAATTTGAATTAACTGATTCTGTAAAATTAATTCCATTTTTGCTACGGATTTTTTGCCACCGACTTAACATAATTAATTTGGGAAATTGCCACCGACTTAATTGATTAGCGAGGCTAATTAATTAAGGCAATTGTGTAGCGTACAAGTTTTCTTACCCTATAAATACTCATCTAGAGCGTTAACATTATTCACTCGAAAACACACATCCTCCTCTCATACACGGCTTCTTCTCTTCTTCCGGTGATAGTTCTTGCTCGTCTCAAGCTCGCTGAGAGTGACGCTCTTGTAGCCTCACTGCAATCCATTTTATCCTGGGAGGCATTTCGCTTACACATCCGGTGATGGCAAATACGCTTTAAGGAGAGAGTCACGCACTGGACTCGGGTTTTTCGTTCTTGTCTCCTTTCTTCATTTTGTTTTGATTAAACATGTTACTGTTACTAACACACGCACAAATATCATATTGTTTGTATTTATCGCAGATTGTCTAACACTTTTATTGTTATAGGTGTTTTGTGGTCTAGGCTTAGGTTAATTCATAAACGAACAAGTATTGTTCTTTGTTTCAGTCCAAGGTTAATATTTCATTACATATGTCTGGAAACGCATACATATATCACTAAATTTTCATATAATGTTACGATTCTGTCTACTACTCCATCCGTCCCAATTTTTTGGTCTTGTTTGACTTTTAATGGTCAAATTGACCAAACTTTGATCAAATATTACATATAAAATATATATGAAAATTATGATAAAAGTTACATCATTAGAAAGTACATTTAACCTACTTTAATATGTATTTTTCAGATTTTGTAAACTATAAAAGAATGATACATAAATATTAGTCAAAATTTGGTCAATCTGATCACAAAAAGTCAAAGAAGGCAAAGGATTTGGGACAAAGGGAGTATCTCTTTATACTTTTCTCACTGGAATTAAATGGATGAAGGACATATGTACCACTTTTTTAAAATCCTTCGACAAGAATACCGACGCGTGCCTGGGGCGGCAAAAAATACCAACCAATTACGTATTCTGAGAATGAGTAACACATGTTACGCATTTTCTAAAAGGGTAATAGTATCTATTACCCATTTGTGGGATGGGTAATAGCTTATTATGCATTTTCCATCAGGTAGTAGCAATTAATTTTTTTTCTTTTTTTTCTTGCTAAATATATATTTACAAATACTATTAAAAAAAGTATAATCAAATGGTCAATTTAGGTTGTTTTTTTTAATGAGTCCGTATACGCTTTATTCATCATTCCCAATAATTTTAAAACCCAAAATGGAAAAGTTGAACCCCAAAGATTAACCGTTGAACCCCTAAGAGAATACAGATGAATTTAAAAATTTTAATTAAAAAATTGAATATTTTAACGACTCCGGTGGCCTTATTTTTAAAATATAGGGGGTCGTCCCGATTTTTTAAAAATCAGGATAAATTAGGTTTACAACCCTAAACCCTTAACCCTATGTCCGTATACGGTTTATTCGTCTTTCTGAATATTTTTAAAACCCAAAATGGAAAAGTTGAACCCCAAAAGTTAATTGTTGAACCCCTAAAAGAATACTGACAAATTTAAAAATTTTAATTAAAAAATTGAATATTTCTAAAGCCCAAATATTGGAACCCGTTGAACCCCGAATGGAAACTTTTTAAACCCCAAATATTGTATATATAGGTATTATAAGTGTATTACGCATTTGTAGTAAGTGTAATATAGATAACTATGGGTTTGATTCAAATGAGAACCACTACTTAAAAAAGAACCGGAGATCCATTAATACCCATTGGATTAGTATTCAATTAATGGTAAAGATTTTTTTTTCTGGAGACAATTAATGTAAAATATTTACAAATCAATAAAAAAGGTAACAGAATAATTGTAATTTTTTTTTAAAATACACAATATTATTTGTATGTTTTCTTCTACGTATCTCTACATGTATTCTTACACACAATACTACTTCTAATCGTTCAACACTTGAACTTTGAATGTTATGGAACTGAAACTAAAAGTTCATGAGAAGAACATGTAGTGAAAATATGTAAGTCCATTAATTATATTATATTCTAACACTTTTCTTATTCGAAAGTCCGTTAATGTCTTTCATGTTCATACTAAATTATGATTGAACTTGAGTCTCCCGCAAATCGAGCTTTGATACCATGTCAAGTAACCAACTCATCTAAAATCTTAAGGTATTAGAGGAAGGCCTACGATCTTATATTATATTCTAACAAATAAGAACTAGGGATGAGCGAAAAATACCAAAAAACCGAAATCGAGCCTACAAATCGGAAAAAACCGAAACCGATAAAAGTCAAAAAAACATAACCGAACCGATGGAATGGTCTGGTAACAGTTACGGTTTTATCCCTATAAATGAACCAAAAAACTGAACCGTTCATATAATTATATATATATATAATTAAAATATTATTATAAAATTATATATAATTTATTATTTACTATATAAAAACAGGACCTAGCACAGTTAAGGTATAATGAACATAACAAACAGTAGGTGAACCAGTTGCTGTAGACAGAAGTTGTTTTTATACATTAATTATAAAAATTATGAACATATTCAATACTAAATTTGAATATAAGCGCACTTGTAGTTTTATCATTACAAAAAATTGTGTGATTGTACATTTTAAATTTATTTTCTTTTATGTTATAATATTTTGAAACTAAATATTATTTAAATTGTATAAACTTTTTAACTACGTAAAAATTTGAAAAAACCGAAATCGATGAATGGTTAATGGAACCAAAAATAACGTTGTGGACAGTTGGGCTATGGTTAATACGTAGAAACCGAACCGAACTGATATTTGCAGTTTGTTAACAATTTTCGGTAAAAACCGAGCTGAACCGAGCCGAACCTACCCGTGCACACCCCTAATAAGAACTGTAACTATTTATATTCTTTATTAATGTGAAAGGCATGTAATAGTCTAATAGTACTAAATTACTAAATCTCGAGAGCATCTCCAATCACTAAAAGGCTTTAGCTAAAAGTGATTGTAACATGCTATAAATTAAGATTTCAGAAAATATGTAAAATATTTATCGGAACATTTTTGTTTTGTAAAATTATAACCAATCCCTTCGGCCATATTTGTCGAACTTTTAGATACCTGTTAGAAAATTACACATCATCTGATACTATATGAAAAATAATATATTTTATTTTTAAGAACTTGAAATAATAATAACATATTATTTTTAAAATATAATTAATCATTATAATCAATTTCATTGAAATACAACTCCTAACAAATTCAACAATACATAATAGAGTAAAGTGCAGTTTGTGTACCTGAAGTTTGGCCTAGACACCACTTGGCATATCAAACTTTAAAATCTAGCATATGCAATACTGAAATCACAATTTACTTACACGTTGTGTACTGTCGTCAGTGTGGCACTAACTCTGTTAATTTCACAGGGGTAGAATTGTATTTTCCTCATCCTATCTTTACGCAGGCTTAAATTATAATCCAATCCCCAGAAACTACTTACTATAGATTCATTAAATCAATTCTTGTAATTTTCTCGATAGATCTTGAATTGTCAACTAATGTAAACAAAGTAATTAATACAGATTTCATTAAATCAATTCTCCAAATTTCCTGGAAAGATCTTGAATGGCCAACTAGCACAAACAAAAAAAATTTATATAGATTCATACAAATGGTTCTCGAAACTTTCCGGGCAGATCTTGAATTACAAGTTCAATGTTCATTTCTGTCAAAAAGTCCATCTGGGCAACTTGTAAATACAGTCCCAAAGTTCAAGATTCAAGTTTTAATGTTAAAGATCCACTTTTTAATGGAAAAAATGATCAATTTTCAATTTCAAAAATCTGGGTTTTAATTATATAAGATACTTTGTTCTCCGTGAGACATGTAGAGTGCATAAGATTGAGCGGTGAGTAAAGAAACTGCGACTTGCACTCCAATTTGAAGCAAACCCCATTGTTAGATATGTTATGAAGAATAACAAGTGGTGTGCATCTTTTACTTTTATTTGATAAATGACTAATCTTTATCTCCTCCAAAACGACATCGTTCTGTCCCACATACACATCATCTACTTCTCCAATAAGTTTATCTCCTTGATACATATTATAGGGAGAAATTGGTACAACAATATTTTTGGAGGTTGTTGGAATCACAGAGCAAAATATAGATATTTTGTTAAGAACGCGAAGAACACGGAGGAGATTGGTGATTATTTGTGGTTGATCTTGTTTGTTGATTCGTTGAATGTCAGAGAAAACCTACTTATTCTCTCTTGCTGCCAACTGTCAATCATCCATAACCAGGTGCCTATGTACCCTATTTATAGGGATCAAGCCATACGTAGTTCTTGGAGAAGAAGTTACCCAAATGGGCTAGGTTTTTTGGAGATACATCTTGGCCCAAGTTCACTCACTTTTGGCCTAATGGTAATAGTGTACTAGCCCAAGTCCACTGACTTTTGGGCTGATGCTAATAGTCCATTAATTCTGCTCATGACCCATGGCCCAATAAAAGTTACTTATGGCTAACATGATGCTATAATCACATGGCCTCACTGGCGAGGCTAATGGAAAAACTATGTGGCCTTGCATGCGACCTCGGCTTAGTCATGCGAGGTGATCCCACGATATGGAGATAATCATACTCATACGACCATATTGGGCTTAACTATATCTACTCATGCGACCTCGCTGGGCTTAGCTATGAGCCTTCATATCTACTCATGCGACCTCGCTGGGCTTAGCTATGAGCCTTCATAAGAGTATTCTAGGCCTCGCTGAACCTTGCAGAGAGATGTGATAAATGCTATCCCATACTAGGGACTGCTAGCGAACTTGACCCATAACTTGGTGTCGCAAACTTCCACATTGTGCTTGATAGTATATTGGACTAACTCCTGGTGGTGGGCTTTAGTAACCCAATCTTCATCTTTAGGCTCATTGTGAGTTGTGGACCACTATTTCAGCCCATTAGGCCTGCTTAGGGTTAATGCCAAGATTTGGGCATAACAACAACCCCCGAGTCCATATTGTTATTGAAAATGCGATGTGGAGTCAAAAACTACTTTGTCAAAACTTCGATGCGAGGCCTGTGTTCGCTATAGATTACTGTAGATGAAAGCATAACTATCTCAAGTGCCTTGGGATCGCATCGCGATCCTTATGAATTTGAATGGTTTCGGACAGCTATCGTATCTCGAGATCTGCTCCCAACCGCTAAAATGATGACACATGTTGTGTGTCTTTCAATTAATGCGAATCCATGTATAATTGAGTGATGGTGACCTCGAAGGGTCCTTCCAAGCATAACGTGGTCCTGCAGGGACCTTGAGAGGCGACCCCATAGGGCCTTGCAGTCATAAGTTGTTATAATTATATCTTCTGTCCAACTGATATGTGAGCTCGGGCTCTCACCAATATCTTCAGGTCTTCTTAAAGTATGATGAGAGGACTCTCCTCTATTCCTTGTTATTATGATGAGAGGCCTCCTCACAAGTTGAGAGGACTCCTTGCAGTCTCATATGTTGCGAGACCTCCTTGCAGCCTCTATGTTGTGAGGCCTCCTTGCAACCTCATATGTTGAGAGGCCTCCTTGCAGCCCCATATGTTGCGAGGACTCCTTGCAGCCTCATATGTTGCGGGGCCTCCTTGCAGCCTCTATGTTGTGAGGCCTCCTTGCAGCCTCATATGTTGCGAGGACTCCTTACAGCCTCATATGTTGCGAGGTCTCCTTGCAGCCTCATATGTTGCAAGAACTCCTCCTCATAGCAGTACATGGTCCTGGTCAACATATTGGTATGAGATCTATACTAGATTTTCGGATTTGTTAGCCCATTTCGAGCATGACAACTACCCCCCAGTTCTTCGGTGCAGGCAACTGTAGCGGAGAACTATTTTTTCTGGTCTTCAAAATTTCTTCAAAATTATTCTGAACTCCTCCAAAAATAAAAATGAAACAAGTATTTGATTTTTTGGAGAGCCTCCTTACTTGACAACTTTGGATTTTTTATTTTAATGCGAGCCTATGTCTTCTCGTAGTGACTACCTTGATACATTTTTTTTCTTCTTCACGTACGCAACCTTCTTTCGTCTCTTCTCGCCTTGTTTTTCTTTACAGCCTTGTGGAGTCGTGGTCCTGGTATTTTTACTTTCACCTCGCTGACTTTTCTTTCTTTCTTTTTTTTAATATTTTCTCTTTTCACTTTTGTTGAGATCTCCTCGCCTTTCGCTGCTTCCTTCTATTTTTATTAACTCCTGCTGATATAATAACAGGACTCCTCGTGGCCTCCTATGTGGAGAGGACTCCTCGCTGACACTCCTCGTGACCTCATATGTGGAGAGGCCTCCTCTTTTTGATATAATGAGAGGACTCCTCGTAGCCTCCTATGTGGAGAGGCCTCCTCCTGCTGATATAATCAGATGACTCCTCTATACATATATATGCGAGAACACCTTGTTTTTTTTAATAAGCCACGTGTGCTCCTGTTAGTCCACACGTGGATCCATGTTCGTCTTTTTTATTTTAGTTGATCATGATGCCCCACTTTTTAACTTCCTTTTGATCCCTGATTCTGTGGCCTCGTATTCCACCTTCTTTTATAGCCTTGTAGACAGATTGCATCCATCATGTTGCTGGGCTCTAACCCCGGCTCGCATATGCTAGCTGGTGGACCATACATCTTTGAAAACTGATAATTTTGAATTTTCCAAGTGCTTTGGGATACCCGATTGAGTCTTCATATGCTCCAATCTGCTTATACACTGATTTTAACACATGCTTAGAGATAGCTCCACACTGTATAGACTTACAGACTGACCCATCATCGCCAATGGGGTTAACTGGTCTCGCATCTTAAAATATCGGGCTTGCGGCCTCGCAACGCTAGGTACGGCCTCGCAACACTAGGTGCTGGCCTTGTCTTGCAATTTTTCAAATGTCCTACTAGAAGTGGTGTTTATGTAATGCCACTACCCCCCGAGTCCTCATTATCATTGTAGTGTGATAAGGAATCAACATGTTTCAGCAACCTTCTTGTATTATTTGGAGTTGACACCATTTCTAATGAAGAGAATTTGATGTGATCCCGCTATAAGCAGACTTGACCTCTTCAACGCTAAGTGAGAATAGTTAGTTTCTTCAATGTCATAACAGGCTTCCCTATGTTGAACAAAATGTAGATATCGAGGTCTTGAGCTCATTTTAATTTTCAAATACTTTGGCTTCTCTCCTTTCATCTCTAGTGCGAGATTGAGGCCAATGATGAAAGCCTCGTACTCAGCCTCTTTATTTGTTGTTTGCTTTTCCCAGTGTCTTGAGGTATTCGAGGACCTCCACATTACCGGCAAGGGTCGGGGGCGTCCCCCTTCTCCTCGGCAAAGATCGGGGGCGTCCCCTCTCTCCTCGATGTAGAGGTATTTCACCAAGAAGAAGCAAAGCCCAAAGTCATTACATCAGGCATGAGAGGTGCCTATATGATATCACTACCCCCTGGACTGGGGATGAATTTATTCATACTTAGTGTATAGATACATAAAGTTACTCATGCATGCTCAGCATGAATACTCCCAGCACGCTCAATCCTGTCCTTGTGGGGCTCCTCCTTTTGCCCAACTGGTGGCACATCATTATAACCGAAACCATGCTTCTTTACCTCACGAACTGCCCACTCAGTTAGCTGTCCATTACGAATTAGCTCTCCAATTTGCTCCTTGAGCTGCCTACAATCCGCAATATCATGCCCCGTCTGTTCATGAAAGGCACAATGTTTACGAGTACCCTTGGTTGCCCGACTATTCATAGGTGGGGTTTTTTCAAACATTCCTTTATTAGCGTTCACTGCATAGATATGATCAATGGAAGCCACCAACGGAGTGTACTGACCCTCATTTCTTCTACCCCGAGCTTGCAGTGGGGACCTTCCTGACGGGTCGCGACCCCTCCTCTTCGGGATCTCACTGCGATCCTGTCTTCACCTAGGGAATTGAGAGTCCTTCCTCTTCATTCCATTATCCTTACTTCCACCGCTGCTAGCCTCATTATTCTTTTTGAGGTCCTCCATTGATTTCTCAACCCATTGGTAAGGCTCGGCCTCCTTGTAGAACTCAAAGAGAGTGCTAGGTGTTTGTGCTTGCAGCTTCTTCCAAAACTTGGTGCCCTCTCTCAGCCCAACAAAAAGAAAATTTTTAATGGACTCATCATTTTCTCTTCGCACCCTAGGGTCCTCGGCGTTAAACCTCTTGAAGTAGTCCTGTAGGGTCTCACCCTCCTTCTTCTTTATGTTCCATAAGGTGGATATAGGAGGTGCATTGAGTATGGAGGACTGAAAATGCTTAATGAAAATGTCCATGAACTGCTCCCAGGAGTCTATAGTGATGTGAGCCCCTAGCTTTGAGAACCACTGCGGGGCACTACCCCTCAACGAGGCCGCAAACAACCTGTACCTAGCCAATAGCGAGACCCGGTACACATCCATATCATTGTTGAATCGAATAAAAAACTCTGCAGGGTCTATGTCCCCGTTATAAATCATGTTTAGGTTAATACTCTGGAATATAGTGGGAAGCAGAGTCGTCCTGATCTCTTGAGTGAAAGGCGAGGCTGGACCCATGGGGTTAAGGATCCTTTTATCTGCATTCCTCTTATCCAAGGCCTTCTTTAGCTCCTCTAGCTTGTAGTCTCCAACCTTGGTCTTCTTTTCTTCAACTTTTTTTCCCCTTTCCCGTGCTGTCATGGTGGGATTGCGTCTTCTTGGGAGCACTAGACTCCTCTAGATCCTCCTTGCGATTCAGGGGGTCAGGTTTGTACTTATGGGACCGCTCACGCTCTCGATGAGGAGAGGGGGGTCGTTCTGAACCTTGGCTCCAAGCCTGGGATCGACTACGCTTCTTGTCAGCTGTGAGTTTTTCGAGCTTGAGGCGGAGATCATGCTCAGCTAACTTCTTTCCAAGACGATCAAAGATACTAACTGACCTCCCCTTAGATGAGGCGGCCTCATTCTGCAACCCCTCCTTTGTCTTAGTAGCCTCTACATCCTCCTCCCACTCGAGGTCTTCATAGAATTTAGGGTTTGTTTGATCCATAACAACATCATCAAATACATCCAAGAGTTTCTTGGTGGGTCCCTTGATACTCTCCTCATGATAGGTCTTGGGCCCCTTCCTGGCATTCCTCTTCGCGCCCCTTGAGCTATACCGCTTCTCCACTCTAGTAATCCTTTCTTGCACTGTAGACACCTATTCACCAATACCTTTGAGAAAGGTCATGACCTTGTTGTTCCATGCCACTTGGTGATTGATATGTGTCTCTACATTCTCGGGCCCATCCTCGTCCTCGCTCTTGGGGGGATCCCCTTTGGGTATATCGTGCAACCCCGGGGTCTCCCCATTGTTGTGCCCTCCGTTCTTCTTTTTGTTCGACTTAGTCGTATTTCTCCCAATGTGATGACTTCTGATAAATGGATTTATATCCACTTGGATCGCTTCGATTCGGCTTAAATTGATTGTCTTGGACTCAAGTTTATTGTAGTTTTGATGTGTTTTGCTTAGTTGTGCAGATTTGCAAGAATATCGATTATGGTTGATGCTTCTATCGTGTTTGGAGGATTAATTGATTAAAATTAGGATTTTCCGGGAAGGTTGCGCAGTCTACACTGTTTTGGCCATATCTGGAGTTCTATAAGTCCGTTTGAGGCCCGTAAGCTGTCCACGCGAAGCCTGGAAGATTTTCTACAACTTAGGATAGGATTCGTGCGCGCAAGTTGCGTGTGGTGGGAGCAGATTGCGCGACAAGCAGACTGATGGGAGCAGAGAATTTACTATTTTACCCTTTTCAAGTTCTAATTGTATTTTGGGCAGTTTTTGGTACCTAAATCGAATTCTAATTGTAATAGAAGGCAATTTCTTGCTGGGCAAGACTTGGAGTGCCTATATAAACACATCCAACCCTTTGTAAATTAGACAATTAGGAATTAGACGATTAGATATCAATTACTTAGGATTATTTGTATCTTTTTATACTTTGTTTTTATCATGGTTTCATCAGATCCCATGATGACGAGAGGTTCAATTATGAACGAATCGTTGTCATGGGATTCTAACGGATTTATCTATGTAGCTTAGTAGTTTGATTGCTTTAAAGATTTGTGTGTAGTGAATTCTTGATATCCTCGTATGGTTGTGTTTCATGTGTTTAGATGAGTCATGAACATCTAATTTGTTAATCACTTGCGAAACGAGAGTGGATCTTGAGATTTAGAACTTGCCATGCTAGCATAGGATAGGTTGATATTATTATCATGATTTGTGGCATACATAGAGATATGATGCTACCCTATGTGATCTATGTGGATAACTTGTGCTTCAACCTTTATGTTTTCAAATTCTATAGAGATATAGGGTCTAAACATATTTGGTGTCTACCCATCTTCTATCTCTTTTGTGGATGCATGTGTAGTTTGGTATTAGTATACCGAGAGGTAGCTTTTACTTGTTTCGTGTTATCCGATCAGATATCAAAACCATCACATGCATTGATTAAAGGCATCAACTCTAAGCGAAGTAGTTAATGAAGTTAGGATCCCATGTTTTCTCTCGCAGACGTAATTAGAATTCAATTCTTGTTAGTTTGTTAATTCTTAGTTTTATTAATTTGTTTCTTAGTTAATTATAGTTAATTAAAATCTTGTTATTTGTCTTAGCAGTGCATAATAACCATACATTGTTGCATAGGTACAAAACTGAATTAAAACCATAACCAGATCTCTGTGGGAACGAACTCAACTTTATTCTATATTACTTGTGACCACGTACGCTTGCGTGATTTAGTGCAAACAAGTTTTTGGCGCCGCTACCGGGGATCATCGGTGTTTTATTTTTGGTTTATGTGCTTGTCAATAGTGGTCGTTAGAGTTCACTGACTCGGATTTTTTTTTCTTACCTATCTTTTTTAGCTCGTTGTGTTCAGGTACTTGAGTGTTTGAAGATGGCAGGCCAGGAGTTGCCATGGTGGGCATATTCGAGAACATCCATGCCTTATCAATGTGAGCGGTGTTTGGGCGTTCATGATCCCTCGCAATATTGTTACTACGAAGGAGTTGATCCATATGTCACTTATGAGGAACAACCATATTTTCAATACCATCCTCAACAGTACCAGCAAGATATTCCAGACATGTCATATTTCTTTGGAAGTAAAGAGTTTCAACATCAGCAACCTACTCCTACTTTTCAGTCAGATGAGGTTGATGATTTGAAGGAGATTAGGATGCTTGTAGAGGGTCATGAGAAGAATCTCAAATCTATGGAGACACTAGTTGCTCAAGTTTTGAGTGTCTTGGAACAAGAGAAACAGAAATCCATACGAGAGACAATTCCAGAAAATAACGATGACTTGGAGCAAGGTACTGCATGCATAATTGAAGAAGACAAATTCCAAGGTGAGGTGAGCATTCACAAGCCATGTGAGGAATTTGATCAAGCTAGTGAGGTGGATGATTCGGAAAGGGCACAATTTGAGACAGACACTGATGAGCTGCACAAATTTCAAGAATTGGTAGGTGCGAACCAAGAGGATGAAGAACATGGGAAAGATGCAGGTCTTCTACTTGTCTCAGAGTTTAAAGATGGAGGTAGCGCATTAGAGCCAATGGAGGAAGTTCTCTTTGAGGAACCAAAGGCTTCAGCAACTTACATTTACCCCTCCTCCATTATATTCAAGCGAAGCCCGCGAGTGTGTGTTGTTCTACAAATTGACAGATTTTGGGTCAACAGAAGAAGGCATTGGAACAGGACATAGTTGTTACACGAATAGGCCAAGCGAGGAGAAGGGGCAGAAAGTGTGTCGTCGTGATGACGATGAAGTCTCACGAAGAGAGGACCAGGCAAACTATTATCATCCTTAATGGAGGCTTGGAAGTAACGTCAAGCTATTGACGTTAAAGAAGCGCTTCTTGGGAGGCAACCCAAGCATTGTTGTATACTGGTATGTTTTCTACTTTCCCTCGTATTTACTTCCATTCAATGAGGACATTGAATATTTTAAGTTTGGGGGTGGTTTGAGGGATAAGTAGTGTATATATATATATGTGATTGTTAGTCATTGTGTTCATGTAGGATTTCATGCTTTGCATATTAGTATTAGTAAATTATGCATTTATGTTCGTGATATCTACGTTTGTTTCATATAGGACATTCTGTTCTTATATATCATGTGAGATCATAATAGTTTGCATTTGCACTCATGCTTGATAGGAATTTGTGTTGTTGACGCTTTTTGATTGAGAAGTGATATGCTTTGTTCTTGTGCACACACATACACTAGTAAGTTGAAGCTAGTAGACTTATTGAATGTTGTAAGTAATTAGAAGGACATGAATATGTGCAAGTTGATTTGGTTTGCATGCTTTGAATACAAGTAGGGGCTTTAGAGAGGTTTTTTCTTGGGATTGAGTATGTTTTCCTACCAAGTGAGCTTTTGAGCCTTATTGAATATTTGTTGCAATTTATTCGTTTGCTTGAGTGTCCACGGATTGTTTGCATTGCTAGCAGTTGTTTGAGATCTTTCTTGAAACGCATGACATTAATTGACGATTAAAATGATAAAGGCATTTAGGATTAACCGCATATTTTCCCATATTACCACACCATGTTTACATGATCAATTAGTTAACCCGTTGAGCTTAATCCTATTTTTTCGGTGACATACCACATTACTTGCCTAGACCTTTTTCTTGTATTGGCCTTACATTAATTTGAACCCACATTGTCAAAAGCTAGTAGAGTGCTTCAGGGAGTAATAATGTGTGCAAGAATGGGTTTATTGTTGGTCATAAGTTTGGGGGAAATATTGAAATTTGGAAATTGGGTTTGGTTGTTGCTTGATAGTCGGCGTATGTAATAAAATTGTGGGTTCATTATTATTGTTTATATTATTGTTTGTGTTATATTTAGCTCTTGGAAAAAAAAGAAAAAAATGGGAAAAAATATATTATGAGAGCATATTTGTGTCTATTGTGATCCTAATTTAGTCGACTATTCAAGTGTTTTTGTTGGAAGAAAAATAATAAATTATGTGGGGGAAAAATAGGTGGTTGTGTATGATTTATTATAAGTTCCTACTAGCTTTTGACACTTCACCTGTTTTGGCTTATCTGATATACCTTGTCCCTAGCCCCGTTACAACCCAAATAAAGACCTTTTGATTATCGTCATTGATGTATGTTGTGTTAAGAGTTAGATTGATACCAATTGTCAAGCATGCTTATGATTTTGTTGGAATTGAGTGATACACTTATCCTTGTTCTTGAGTGAATATTCTTTTGTGAGTGGATTGTGAGTGTTTGCTTGTTTTTGCGTATGAGATCCCGAGTTTTGTCTCAAAGATATACTCTTGTAGGCTTAGCATGTTTACTAAATTATTCTTACACTTGACATGGACTTGTGAGAACTTATGCATGTTCATTGAGTAGACTATGTAAATACTTGCACTTTCGACACCAAGACATTGCGTATTTACTTTGATTCTTAAGTTGATAAGGCATGAGAGGATTAGAAGGTATGGTAGGATATTAGTACTAGATTCGTTGCATTTTTCATATTAGTTGCATTGCATTAGGTTAAATGGATTTTGTGGGTACATTCGCTATAGGCCCTCACGAGACCTTACTCGTCCACTGGGGCTGCCTAGGGGTTTAAAGGGCTTGTTGCATATGCCAAATGCAACCGTGATCACCTACGGAAGTGGTACTAGTTAGTTAGTTAGTTGTAATTGTTTATGCTTGAGGACAAGCATCGGTTTAAGTTTGGGGGTGTGATAAGTGGATTTATATCCACTTGGATCGCTTCGATTCGGCTTAAATTGATTGTCTTGGACTCAAGTTTATTGTAGTTTTGATGTGTTTTGCTTAGTTGTGCAGATTTGCAAGAATATCGATTATGGTTGATGCTTCTATCGTGTTTGGAGGATTAATTGATTAAAATTAGGATTTTCCGGGAAGGTTGCGCAGTCTACACTGTTTTGGCCATATCTGGAGTTCTATAAGTCCGTTTGAGGCCCGTAAGCTGTCCACGCGAAGCCTGGAAGATTTTCTACAACTTAGGATAGGATTCGTGCGCGCAAGTTGCGTGTGGTGGGAGCAGATTGCGCGACAAGCAGACTGATGGGAGCAGAGAATTTACTATTTTACCCTTTTCAAGTTCTAATTGTATTTTGGGCAGTTTTTGGTACCTAAATCGAATTCTAATTGTAATAGAAGGCAATTTCTTGCTGGGCAAGACTTGGAGTGCCTATATAAACACATCCAACCCTTTGTAAATTAGACAATTAGGAATTAGACGATTAGATATCAATTACTTAGGATTATTTGTATCTTTTTATACTTTGTTTTTATCATGGTTTCATCAGATCCCATGATGACGAGAGGTTCAATTATGAACTAATCGTTGTCATGGGATTCTAACGGATTTATCTATGTAGCTTAGTAGTTTGATTGCTTTAAAGATTTGTGTGTAGTGAATTCTTGATATCCTCGTATGGTTGTGTTTCATGTGTTTAGATGAGTCATGAACATCTAATTTGTTAATCTCTTGCGAAACGAGAGTGGATCTTGAGATTTAGAACTTGCCATGCTAGCATAGGATAGGTTGATATTATTATCATGATTTGTGGCATACATAGAGATATGATGCTACCCTATGTGGTCTATGTGGATAACTTGTGCTTCAACCTTTATGTTTTCAAATTCTATAGAGATATAGGGTCTAAACATATTTGGTGTCTACCCATCTTCTATCTCTTTTGTGGATGCATGTGTAGTTTGGTATTAGTATACCGAGAGGTAGCTTTTACTTGTTTCGTGTTATCCGATCAGATATCAAAACCATCACATGCATTGATTAAAGGCATCAACTCTAAGCGAAGTAGTTAATGAAGTTAGGATCCCATGTTTTCTCTCGCAGACGTAATTAGAATTCAATTCTTGTTAGTTTGTTAATTCTTAGTTTTATTAATTTGTTTCTTAGTTAATTATAGTTAATTAAAATCTTGTTATTTGTCTTAGCAGTGCATAATAACCATACATTGTTGCATATGTACAAAACTGAATTAAAACCATAACCAGATCTCTGTGGGAACGAACTCAACTTTATTCTATATTACTTGTGACCACGTACGCTTGCGTGATTTAGTGCAAACAACTTCCCCTCCTTCTAGCGCCAAATGTTATAGGGAGAAATTGGTATAACAATAGTTTTGGAGGTTGCTGGAATCACAGAGCAAAATACAGATATTTTGCTAAGAACACGGAGGAGATTGGTGATTATTTGTGGTTGATCTTGTTTGTTGATTCGTTGAATGTTAGAGAAAAACTGCTTATTCTCTCTTGCTGCCAACTGTCAATCATCCATAACAAGGTGCCTACGTACCCTATTTATATGGATCAAGCCATACGTAGTTCTTGGCGAAGAAGTTACCCAGACGGGCTAGGTTTTTTGGAGATACATCTTAGCCCAAGTTCACTCACTTTTGGCCTGATGTTAATAGTGTACTAGCCCAAGTCCACTCACTTTTGGGCTGATGCTAATAGTCCTTTAATTATGCTCATGACCCATGGCCCAATAAAAGTTACTTATGGCTAACATGATGCTAGAATCACATGGCCTCACTAGCGAGGCTAATGGAAAAACTACGTGGCCTCGCATCCGACCTCGGCTTAGTCATGCGAGGTGATCCCATGCTATGGAGATAATCATACTCAAACGACCACATTGGGCTTAACTATATCTACTCATGCGACCTCGCTGGGCTTAGCTATGAGCCTTCATATCTACTCATGCGACCTCGTTGGGCTTAGCCATGAGCCTTCGTAAGAGTATTCTAGGCCTCGCTGGACCTCTAGGCCTCGCTGAACCTTGCATAGAGATGTGATAAATGCTATCTCATACTAGGGACTGCTAGCGAACTCGACCCACAGCTTGGTGTCGCAAACTTCCACATTGTGTTTGATAGTATATTGGACTAACTCCTGGTGGTGGGCTTTAGTAACCCAATCTTCATCATCTTTAAGCCCATTATGAGTTGTGGTCCACTATTTCAGCCCATTAGGCCTGCTTAGGGCTTATGCCAAGATTTGGGCATAACAACTACCCCCGAGTCCATATTGCCATTGAAAATGCGATGTGGAATTAAAAACTGCTTTGTCAAAACTTCGATGCGAGGCATGTGCTCGCTATAGATTACTGTAGATGAAAGCATAACTATCTCAAGTGCCTTGGGATCGCATCGCGATCCTTATGAATTTGAATGGTTTCGGACAGCTATCGTATCTCGAGATCTGCTCCCAGCCGCTAAGATGATGACACGTGTTCTGTGTTTTTCAATTAATGCGAAGCCATGTGTAAGTGAGTGATGGTGACCTCGAAGGGTCCTTCCAAGCGTAATGTGGTCCTGCAAGGACCTTGAGAGGCGACCCCATAGGGCCTTGCAGTCATAAGTTGTTATAATTATATCTTCTGTCCAGCTGATATGTGAGCTCGGGCTCTCACCAATATCTTCAGGTCTTCTTAAAGTATGATGAGAGGACTCTCCTCTGTTCCTTGTTATTATGATGAGAGGCCTCCTCACAAGTTGAGAGGACTCCTTGTAGTCTCATATGTTGTGAGACCTCCTTGCAGCCTCTATGTTGCGAGGCCTCCTTGCAACCTCATATGTTGAGAGGCCTCCTTGCAGCCCCATATGTTGCGAGGACTCCTTGCAGCCTCATATGTTGCGGGGCCTCCTTGCAGCCTCTATGTTGCGAGGCCTCCTTGCAGCCTCATATGTTGCGAGGACTCCTTGCAGCCTCATATGTTGCGAGGACTCCTTGCAGCCTCATATGTTGCAAGAACTCCTCCTCATAGCAGTACATGGTCCTGGTCAACATATTGGTATGAGATCTGTACTAGATTTTCGGATTTGTTAGCCCATTTCAAGCATGATAATACACAACAATTGGTGATGATGAATTATACATGATTGATGATGATTCTATAGATATTCAAACACCCTTTTTCTTGATTTGTAAGTATATGTTTGTTTTCAGTCTTGAATCAAAGTCAAAATCACATAAAAATTCAATCTTGCCTTTAATTTTGTGTATGCATATATATATATATATATCAATACACATACAGTTATGTATATAAGATGTGTGATTTTCTTGAATTAACAACCAAGATTAGGCTTTTGTGAAAAACCCTTTTTAGATCTGATGAAAAAAAGGTGATTTTAAGAATCAGTGATAATATATATGTGTCTATATGTATGTATATGTGTATGTAAAAATCTGGGGAGGAAAATACAATTCTACCCCTGTGAAATTAACGGAGTTAGTGCCAGACTGACGGCAGTACACAACGTGTAATTAAATTGTGAGCTCAATATTACATATTCTCGATTTTAAAGTTCGATATTGCAAATAGTGTCTAGGTCAAACTTCAAGTACACAAATGCACTTTACTCTACATAATAGTAATTATTTAATAATGTTTTAATTAATCATTTTAGTTAATACCATAGAACATATAATAACAACTAAATTTTGTAATATCTACTATAATACTAGATGGAGCCTATGCTTTAATGCTAAATATAAAATCTAAGTTTTCTCTGAATATTATTTTAGTTATTAAATGGGATTCATGTTCATGAGCAAGCGATCACCGAGGTTATAAAATAATTTTGTATAAAGACACATGGATATAGTTGTAATTTGCAAAAATATTTTATTTATTTAATACAAAAAAAAATATTTAATTTCAGCTAAATTTCTTGAAGATTTTATCTTATTAAATAGGTATCTTTGTGAAAAAATGAAAAAGAAGTAAAACAATAATAATGAAAAATATATTGTAATGTGATTAAAATATGATTAGATCTGCATTTAATTGGTTTCATAAAACAATATATGCAATGAATTACAAATTTTATATTAATTATATTATGATTTTCTCAATTTAATAATATAGTAATAAGTGTATATATCTTACTTAACTTTATTTTAAATTTATGACTAAATTGCAAAATGTATTAAAATTACTTTAGTATTCATACTCTCAGATAATTGCACGTTGCATCTCTCAACTTGTTTTGATGCTTCATTATGCATTCTTTGCATTTATTTTTACCATTATCGTTAAAAAATTCATGGACAATGACCAAGGGGGATCTCCATAGGAACAACTTTACAATATTTAATTATATTTTAATCTTTAAAGTATCAAATATTTTACGCATGAACCCTTTAACCAAAAGTTAATAAATTTTTGTCCCTCACATTATAAAAACTGTATAATTTAACTCTTTCATTAAAAATCATACCTATTTCCAAATTTTTTAATCCTCTAAACGATATTTTCTGAAAAGTTTTAAAAAATGAAAGTTGTAAAGAGCAAGATGATTTTTACGAAATCATGACGGTCATTAAAAACGGAATTATAACAGTTTAGAAATTTGTTAAAACGTATGTTGAATAAATTTGTACTGAAAAATGATAATGAATATTTTTTTAATATTTCGAGAATATTTCGAAACATATTATGAGAAAATATCGTGAACGAGAGTTATGCACAATTGAAAGGATTTTCTATATATTCAAAAAAATCTGATATGAATTGAATTTATCAAGACTTTTACAAAATTGATAAATTCCACAAAGTTAACTGATTTTATTTTTTGTAATTTTTTTAATTTCTTACTTTTATGCTAAAAAATTTAGGCATCATACATAAATTTTTATAAAGTAATCTTTATTTTTTATGTTTTATTCTAATATATTTTACAAATTCTGCAATTTGAAATAATATAAAAAGATAATTTTAATAAAAGAGTTAAATTGTACAAATTTTATAATTTTGAGATAAAAATATATGACCTTTTTATTCGACAATTCATGTGGAATATTTCATCTTTTTAAAGTCAAAATGTAATTAAGTATTATCAATTCGACTAAATTATTTTTGAGTTTTTTAATAATAATAATAATAATAATAATAATAAATGAAACGTTAAAATATATTTAGAAATGTAATGTATAATTATCAACAATAAACCAAAAAGATGCGAAATAATCTAAATTAATATTGTTGTACAGTAAAACCTCTATAAATTAATATAGTCGGATCGGAGAATTCTATTAATTTAGAGAGGTATTAATTAATAGATAAATTAATAATTATTAATTTATACAAAATTTTTGGCATCAAAGAAAACTAGTTTTCAATTATAAACATTTAAATAGAATGAATTGTACAATTAATATTTTATACTTAATTCAATTAATTCAATATGCATTGTTTTACAAATCAATGAGTATTAGCGAAATTCAAAGTAAAGATTTATGTATATTTAGATGATATCAATGATAAAATAATATTTTTGGAATTTTTCCACGTAAAGATGCACTTAAAACATAAAAAATATTGATTAATAACTTTTTAATGCTTTAGAAAAACCTCACATTCAAACTTTTGGATGCAAAATGATGAATTTCATATACATTCAAATTTTAAGAACCCTAGAATCATATTTTACAAAAGGGTAATATATGTATTTTTGTGATTATAAAGGATTTATTAATTTATAATATTATTGAGATCATATATCTATATATAGTTTTCAAAAAAATTATTATGTTATTATCTTATTGAAATTGATCATTTTTCGAACTGATCCAAATTGAGACCAGAGAAAATTATTAACTTACATAGATTATTAATTTAAGTATTAATTTAAAGAGGTTTTAGTGTATGTGCTTTCACTTTGAGCATAAAGACGCAAATTTATTCCTACGGCAAGCTTTCTTTATCTGTCCGTGTGACACTCACCTAAGCAACATAAATCGCCGTGAATTTCGATAAAATATGAATCGGCGGGACGATCCCAATCCTTTCGACGATGAAGATCATCAAGTCAATCCTTTTTCGGTAACCGCCATTCATCTCTCTCTCTCTCTCTCTCTCTCTCGATCGATCGATCTACCTATTTTTAGCTCTTTATTTCCTTCATACATTTGAATCTATACACAATTCTACATACACACATATCATCATATTGCATTTTTTTAAAAATTTTTATTACCTGTTTTTTTTTAATTTTCTAAAATTTTATTATCATCATCTGGAATCAGATTCTCAATATATTTCTGTTTACACTCGCCAAACTCACTTCTGTATTATCCATAATTCTAAATTCTCTCTCTCTCTCTCTCTCTCTCTCTCTCTCTCTCTCTCTCTCTCCATCTGTATTATGAGTTGTTGAAAGAAAGAATTACAGATTTTCATTTTTTAAGTTATTAACATACGTTGTGATTGTAGTTTATTTATTTTTCAGTTTGAATTATGTTCAAACATAAGATTTTGATTTGAGAATTCACTTTTCAGTTATTAAATACTAATAGGAATTTTTTAAATCAAATAAGCAAATACAGATAACATAAGTTGATTTCTAATCTTATCGAATCCACATCTTAGTTTGTTCAGTTGTTCAACAGATGTATTGCACGTAGAATTACTAACAGAACCAGCAGTATTTAAATTTTACCAAATATATGTATTATAATGTCCACCGAATGTGTATGTTGTTGTAATTTGTAAATTTTGATACACATTGTTAACTATTTTATTTGAGGTTTGCTAAACTATGTGAGACGAGTAATAACTGAGGTTATATAACAGCAATAAGTGGCGGTTGTATGAACTTTATTTTTTACGTATTTAAGTTATGAAGAAAAACCTAGTTGGATTGCATCAACCAAAATCTAATTAATTCAATCAAACTTTGAAATGGTTGATTTTCCATTTTTTCGGAAGAATGATAAAATGGGGTCATTACTCATTATGGGAAACAAATGAATACCATTACTCATTTTTTTGTATGTGTAGTAGCAGAAATCATTGCTTCTTATGTGGGCGAGTGAGAGCGAGGAGGGTCGGTAATAGCAAAGAGTGGAGGATTGTTTAGTAGATTATGTGGAAGCTTATATGTACTTTCTTGCACTGTTAAATGGTTATCTGCACCAGCACAATGATACATTAACGAATGGACATACTTGCATATTGATGTCTATAGTAATTATATAGTTTTCCTGTCACTTCATATAAACAAGCCACGAAAGGAGAGTGGAAGAAAAATAAATCTGCTAATTTAGTTTGAAATTGTTGTTGGAGCATTTTTCTTATTTTGTCTTTACACATACCATAAAAAACATCAGGTTGATGCTTCACTGATAGTAATATACTAATATCCTATGGCCTTATGCAGAGATTATATGCGTAAATTGAACAAATTCTAGCCTTATAAACTTCAGGTTCTGTATTATAAATGGAATTAATCTAATCAACTTGAAGAACATCAGGAAACAAGATAACTGATATTTATTTATCTGTACGAAAGCTTTTTAAGAATTCAAAGAACATAAGTAAGAAACTACCAACATAAGGTAATTTAAAACTTGTATGACTGCTGGAATGCTATGAATCTTTTCTACAGTAGTACCTTTAATATTATTGCTCGCCAGCCTACCAGAAAATCTGATTGTTTCTTTATATGTATTTTTATTGAAATTGATTGCAGAATGGCAAAGCTGCTCCTGCATCCAAGTCCCGGATCCCGCAGATGTTTACCAATATTGGTTTAGGCCAAAAGCATGATGCAACTGTGGATATACCATTGGATAGCATGAATGTAATGAATTTACTCTTCTATATGTACTTTTCCTAAAGACAATTATGGCTTACGAGTTTATGGTGTGATATAACTTCATAGGATCCTAAGAAAAAGGAGAAAGAACTTGCAGCCTGGGATGCAGATTTAAAAAGGAGGGAAAGGGTTAGTTCTTTAGTTTCTAATTCCTTGTATAATACTCTAGTCTAATTGTGTCATACCTTTTACTCATTTCTCATGTCATCAGAGTTTCATTATTATATGTGTCTTTGATATTAGTTGAATCAATTTTAATATTTACACTTGTTTTGCAGGATATTAAGCGCAGAGAAGATACTGTTGCTGGTGGTAAGCTGTAAAATAGCCACTTAATTATAATATGGAACTTCATAAATACTTCTGATTTTCCTAAACATACTCTTCTTTGTTGGTTCTATTCAGCCAATGTCCCAGTTGATGATAGGAACTGGCCTTCATTTTTTCCTATTATTCATCATGATATTGCTAATGAGATACCTGTAAATGCTCAGAGATTGCAGTATATGGCTTTTGCAAGTTGGTTAGGTATGTTTCTTATTACCTCTGATTTTTCAGTAGAATGAACATAATTGAATTTTGAGAAAGGCCTGGTGATTTTTCAGCAGGTCAAGTTTGTATCCTATTATATTATATTTTAATGGTCCACATACTCGCTGTAGACAGCTTCTTTTCTGTAGATCACTGTTGTAACCAATTTACTACCCATTTTAAGCAATATAGTGAGGAGAGCTCCGGTACACAATGCTTGCCATCTTCTTCACAAGTGTTATTTCACGTGCTATAACCATGAAAAAAAGACAATTAATGAAATCAGAAATAATGCTCACTGAAACGTTACGCCTAACACAAATAGAAAATCTGTGGCTTGTTTGTTACTCCTTTAAAGATGCTGCTTTAAAACAATTTGCCCTGTCGGAGCTCATACTTTCCTAAGTTCTAGGAATAATCACGCTGAAAATTTTTCCTCTCTAGATAATCACTAATTATTTATACTATCTGCCTCACCTTTTCTAACATCCATGCAGGTATTGTTCTCTGCCTTGTGTTTAACGTACTTGCAGTGATTATTTGTTGGGCTAAGGGTGGTGGTAAGTATTACTTTTCAGTAGTATAATTTCAGATTATATTCTAGCATCTTGTGAGAGTATCTGTAATTTATTGCTCTTATAATGTGGACTACCTACAGGGGTCAAAATATTTTTCCTTGCAACTATCTATGCTCTGTTGGGATGCCCACTGTCATATGTTTTGTGGTACAGACCACTATATCGTGCAATGAGGTATTAGAGTCCTTCCAAACAAGTAGAAATACTAAATGCATCACTGAATCTTGTCATTTTCTTTTGTTTTATGAAGTCTACCCTAAAATGCCATATGTCTTTTGCTTCGTTCTTAGTGTTTTTAAATGTTTATGTTCATAGAAAGGCTCTTCGTTTTAATATATGCAATTATGCGGGTTCACGTGCTACCCATATCTGATGACCCTGTACTAGGATTCAATTAGATGGCATCAAAAATATGAGGAAAAGGGAGAATAAGGTGAGAGAGAGAGAGAGAGAGAGAGGGAGAGAGGGAGGGAAGGCGAGAGAGAGAGAGAGAGAGAGAGAGAGAGAGAGAGAGAGAGAGAGAGAGAGAGAGGGTGGGAGGGAGGGAGGGAGCTTGATTCTTTGAACAAACCAATCTTATCAGTAGGTTGGTTGGAGCGTCAAGCAGTAACTTCATGCCAAATTTTTGTTCGTAAATATATGTCGATTAGCTTGATTCTTTGAACAAACCAATCTTATCAACAGGTTGGTTAGAGCGTCAAGCAGTAACTTCATGCAATTTTTTGTTCGTAAATAAATGTCGGTGTTGATTAGGAAATCTGTCACTTTGAAATAAATTAAGAAATTTATTTAATTAACAGCGTATCGGGACATGATAGCTCAAATTGACTTCGTAAAGAAAAATTAGTTAAGATATATTATGTTAGGCACAAATTGGTTGATGCATCTGATACCTGTGTATACTGCATTGTGCTAGTAGTCAGTTAATCTCGTTAATCTTTAGTATAAACATCAACGCTTTATTACGAAATTATATTTAATGATGCTGATAGTAGCTCCATATGGGCTATTTGTTTACTTTTGCAGGACAGATAGTGCCTTGAAGTTTGGTTGGTTCTTCTTGTTCTACATGGTAAGTTTAGTTGTAGTACCGTAATTGTGGAATCTTATTTTCTCTGTTTGTCAACAATATGTTGTAATTCTACAGCTCCACATTGGTTTTTGCGTGTTTGCTGCCATTGCTCCTCCAATTGTGTTTCATGGAAAGTCACTGACGTAAGTTCCATATTCCTCTGTTCGAGCTTCAATATGTAGGGTAGATGTTTTGTACACTTTGTTGATTGTATGAGCATTGTTTCTTCGTAAAATAGATGGTATGGATTGGTACAGAGTCTCTGAAAATCGTCTTATTGTTTATCACATGTCATTCTGTTTAATAGAGTAGATTGTATATGATGTTTGCAACCCAAAGATGCTAAGTTCATGGTTATTCAGGTATCATATTACCTCTTTGTCTGGGTATCTCTTATATCCAAAATGAGGTACATTAATTGCTCCAAGCCTCCAATTGTCTCAATTCAGTAGATGATAAAATCTTAGTTATTTAGAGAAAAATGAATAACAGACGGTAGCAAAAGCTTTCTTGTAGAATTTTACCAAAAATACTCCCCCAATTGGGTTTCTTTCTGTAGGGTTGTCATGTATTTCTGTCTCTTTTAGGTACTCTTTTAGCACAAATTACCATGTACAAAAGCATCGTGGAGTTTACTTAAAAAATTGTTCTATACTAACCTATAAAAGGTTTGCTGCAAAATTCCCTTACTTTTTAGTGATAGCATCTGAGGAAGATAGTATATCACCTAAGAACCACTCACCACCATAACCATAAAGCTGAATATTGGGTCACTTGTGAGTTTAATGGGGGATGTCAGTTCATTTACCAATATTCTTGTTTATGATGTTACTCGGAAACTTTATTGTGCGAAAAATCATTTTTTATATAATTAATTGCCAGAAACTTTAATAAAATATTATTGAGAGCTGATCAACTTTCAAATTTTTTTGTTTCAACAATTGTATCATGGTTATTTTGGCATAATATTACCTATTTATATGGGTATCATAGTATACAAGATGATCAACATTAGTGCTCAAATTGTCTCAGTTAAGCAGATGTTGCTACTATATTGTTTTGATTTTTGAAAGAATAATGAGAACCGACAGTATCGAAAGCTTTGTTGCAGATTATTACTAAAAGAACTCCGGTCATTCTGGTCTTTATGTAGGGCTGTCATGAGCTCATGTCTTCCTTTAGCACAAATTTCATAGACTAAAGCATTGTGCAGTTCACTCTTCAAATAAATGTACCATCCTTACCTTAATATGGTTCACTTAAATTTCTACTCCCTGGAAGGGTGAGAATATCCAAGTAAAGATAATATTTCACCTGAGAACCATTTCACCATTATAACCATAATTCTGAATGTTAGGTGACTTAAATTTAAGGTCATGTGAGAGTTTACATGCCTTTACCAGTATAATTATCCATATCATGACTCGACCTTTTTTGTGCTGGGAAATTTCCTTTTATTTGAAGAACCATTCTATAATTATGTCTTTTATCTTCCCCCATTCCCCCACACACACACAAATCAGATTATGTGATTTAAATTCAGATAGTTATTTTTATCTTTAAATGTTTCAGCGGAATCCTTGCAGCTGTTGATGTCTTTTCTGACCATGCATTGGTTGGGGTAAGTTTAACTAATCTAACTTATTAGTTTCTGCTTCTAGTTGTGTCTCTAATTCAAAGTTACTTGTGTCTCTCATTCCAAGTTACTAAAGCTGTGAACTTTTCTTAAGATGCTTTTATTTTTTCACCATTAGGCAGCTGTTGGGGAGATCCAGAAAAGAAATTAGTTGTAGTGATCAAATGACCCTAATATTGTAATAAGATATAAGCATTTTTTTTTCTTAGCACATTTCGGAAGCAACTTCTGTTTTCTCTTCAAGTTGAATAAATAATTAATTGCATCGGTATTTGTAATTGATAATATTATTAAAGTTAATGGCATTTTGTATTTTACCTTATGCACAATATTAAACTAGTATTGTATTATCTGATTATAAATTAATTCATGTTCAGATTAGTCAAATGTCATGGTAATTATCAATATTGGGAATGATGTAATTAGAATTAATATTATATCCGTGAAGATACAGATGACCCTTTCGTATAAAAAATTAAGTTTAAGAACTATGGCAATCCTTATGAGACATAATTCAATTTAAGTCATCATAGTAGTAGTGTCATTACATCGCATTACATTATTTGAACTTCAGATGTTGTACAATTATGGTAAATATTCCAAAAGAAAAGTAGCTTAAATGTATGAGTTTTAGAACTAATGCAAAATAAACACTTTTTCTTGCAGATCTTCTATTTAATTGGATTTGCCTTTTTCTGTTTAGAATCACTTCTGAGCTTGTGGGTGCTTCAGGTATGAGACAGAGAAATTGTATATGATTGTTTTTGTGAGGCTTTACACTTATCAGTGGTTTTTTAATGATGTGTGCTCTAGTTATTCATGTTTGTCAGCTGATATAGATATAATGTTTTGCGTATTTAATTATTAGCATCTGTCCAATATAATATACTAGGAATTTGATCTATAAGCTCAATATTTATACTGTAATTACTCCATTTGGGAAAACATGATGTGTGACTTGTGACCCTCTGATGATATGCTAAAATAAATTGGTTTGGTTTCAATTTTTTTGGTTTTAACTTGGATTTTCATTTCTGATCTAAAATTGGATCACTCGGTATTATCTGAAGTACTTATTAATTTGGCAGCATGTTGTTAAATCGTTTAAGCTATTAAAAACTAAATCACTTACTGCATGTTGTCTTATCTGACCATTATACTGACGTGGAAAAAGCCAACTATAGCTTAAGGGAGATACTCTGAGGCATAGTGGCTCTTTCAGTTTGCCTTTAATTCGTGAATTTCCTGGTGATGTTTTGTCGGAAAGAGATTAGAGGATACTATCCACTGTTCAGCTGTTGTATTTGTAAGGCCCCTATACTTGCGTTCTTTGTCTAAGATGTATTTCCTTTTCTTTCAATATGCAGAAAGTTTATCTGTTCTTCCGAGGGCAAAGGTGATTTTCGACTCCAGATTGGTTCAGGGTGTACTAATCTTTTGGTCCTGCAGCTTTGTAAGACGCATCGGTATATTCTTCTCTACTAATCTGCTGATCTTGCTGGCTTAGTTAATAATTATTTTCATTTTATGAGTGATACTTTGATACTTTTCTATACCACCACCATTTGAAAATCTTGTATTGTCCATCATATTGTCCATAGTTTGCTTTTGTGAGTTTCACTGTTAAATATTATTACTTCTTTATGGATTGTCAATCTCTGTTGTATCAAACATTTGAGGAAATATATGGAAATTTTGTTCGGATTTTTTTTTTATTATTATTTATGTGCGTGTGCACGCTGTGTGTACCATCTAAAGTTTAGCTCCAATAATTATTGTGCCAAAATATGTAGTAATTAATTGTAAAAGATTATTTGGTCCTTTTGGAGCAGATTTAAGAACTTGCTTTAGGATTGATTGCCATGATTTATTGTATGCAAGGCATTAGGTATTTGTATGTTTGCATCTGGGCTCAATGTTGAGAAGAAAATTGTTTGCTTTTGTATCATTACTTGAATCAATTGAAATCGCAACGCTGATGTCATGCACTAAGTTAGAAGCTCGTAATAATCCGTAGCATCAAGAACACTGGAATGATTATGGTATATATTTTTTTGATATTATGGCAGGAAAATGTTGCCTACACAGAAAAGTGGAACTTTGTTTTTCCTTGCTAAAAGAAGTGCAAGAGTATTCTTTTGTATATTATTTTATTTATGTGCGAATGACATACAACAAACCAACCTACGTTTTATCCTGTTTTTTCGTAAGTTCGTTCTACCCAGATTATTATAATCCAATGCATGCAGCATGCAGCTTTTTCAGGTCAAATCATTTGAAGATGGAGTGTGGTTAATTATACAGTACTCCTGTCACAACAGATATGTCCGAAACTGATCGTTAACATTTACAAAAATAGTATATTTTTATTCACTAATTTTAATAGATCCACCAATTTACCTGCCTTTCCTTCCTTTTTGTTTACAGTTTTTAATTTTCGTGCTCTACCCAAATGATAATAATCGGGATGGGACGGAGGGGAACTAATATCATGTTCTACAAACTTTTTATTTCTTAAATAAGGGAGATATTTAATGTTCTGTAAAAACTTTTTTTTTTCTTAGAAAAGTTGAAATAGTAAATACGTGTTAATGAACCATCTGTTTAATTGCCATCCGCTTTATAATCATACGCAGAACTGGCAGCAAAGTTATGAATTAGTGCTGCTCGTTACCATCCATGTGTATTTAGTGATATACCCTCTTTCATTCCTCTCCATGCACATTGCCGAATTCAGCCTAAATCTTCCAGTAGCGGGTTAAAATTGCTAAATTGGATAGCTGAGATAGGCACCAAGAAAGGGATCTGAGATGGACACACTAATGACGCATATACTGGAGTGTAGCTCATATCTTTCTCATGTCTTTCAAGCTCTTGTTGTTTCAAAAGATAATTTGAAAGTAACATATATACCAATACGTATACAAGGGAAGAAATGACACTTTTAAAGCATGGTGTTGCATAGGCATCAAAGGCGCAGCACTATAAGAGAATTCAACTTGAAATAGATCCAAGTTTTTCGAAATTTCGAGTCCAACTTCACTTTGTTCAACAAGCCGTGCAACTTTTCTAGGTTTTGTGGAAAAACAAATCTCCTTGAAACCCGATGTCATGAAATTCAGAAGCCACCCCCACCTGAAAAGCACACAATGGGACTGAAGCTAAATTTTTATTGAACTTCTGGTTAAACCGACAAACTAGACCCGACTAAAGTGATCTGTTTGTTAGACCTGAGGACGAACCTAAAGAAAGTTCCCAAAAGCGGAGACAAAATCTCAAATCAGCTTTTCTGTGTTCCCAGAGTGGCTATAGGTGAATATGCAACAAATGAATACTCGGGGGACCAAAAAAAAAAAAAAGCTTCTTCTGACCATGTTATGATCACTGGAAACGAGCACTTCAGACGCTTCAAAATTACTCCTGGGGCATCCGTAATGCCTATATTCTATTGTTTACAAATTCTGCATAGGTGAACAAGAAAGACAGGTCCAAGTTGCTCAAAGATGCCAGCAGTCACAGTGAAATACTTGTAGCAATCCTAAAAGATGGTCAGAGAAAAGAGGCTACGTGGTTTTTCTTCTGTCAACTCCATGACCTTTCTTGGTTTTTTGAAATGATCAGTACTCTAAACCAACAAGGCTAAACTCCCTCCTGAGTAGTATCTATTTGTCCACGTCTGATGTGGTCATCAACTGGAAAAAACAAACTTAAACTACTGGTTGGATTCACATTGCACCCCTTACTGCCTGAGGACTGAATATTATTATCCCCAAGCTGAAACGAGATCTATGATTGAAAAAGGAAGTACGACTTATGTTTTCAAGCTCAGGTTTAAGAAACTGATTTCCAATAAACCAACAATATACCAGTGTATCTGCAAAAGTTTTGTTTCTTGCTCAAGCCCGCATTCAAAAGACATACAAAAGGATGTTTGGAGCGCTTTTCCGCATATTTCATGATCAGAATGAATCACTACCAGAAATGAATGATGGATTTCTAGCCGTTCTTTAAGAAATGATGCTAAATGTGTTCATGTTTACCTCTAAAGCTCAGCTGAAAATCTAGCCAAGAAAGCTTGAGGATTTTCAAGAAACATCAAATACCCAAGGCAGTTGTGTATAATACACAAACCCTGGAGGTAGTCCCCAAGTCCGCCGAAGCAAAGACTTATAAACAAGATGAGTTGTTTGGTACACTTCTACGCAGGTTCAGATGTATTACTTCTTACAACAGATTATGAACTAATAATGGTCCTTTAAGAGATGATATTAAATGTGTTCTTGTATCCACCTCTGAAGCTCCACAGATACTTAAAACACTTTGAAATAGCTTGACAGTACGTTATAGCTTTTAATAGTTCTTCAAGTTCAAGAAATATGAATATGTAAGCTTTTATGGGTGAAATGTAGCCAAAGAAGCTCAAGGATTTTCAAGAAACTTCAAGTACCTATATAATTTTGTTCGCCAAGAGATTTCAAGCAAATATGCACTTAAATAACAACTGTGGGCATCAATGACCTAATGAGTCTCAATGAAAATGCAATCTTCAAGATGTGCAATCAGAAGCTCGTAGATCTTTGTTATGTTGGCGATTTCAATAACCAGAATTCAAATCTCCAAAGGACCTATACTTCGCCAATTTGGACAAAGATAAGCCGAAAAGTTCAAGAAATTTGAGTTTAAAAGCTTGACGAATACAAATTCATAAACTGGCCAAGGATGAACCTGAATCTATTTGCTGACAGAGATGAGCTCAAAATCTCGACAAAAAAGGATCAAGAAGATCAACAACCGCGAGCACATCCAATTTTCAACAAACTCAAATTGCCAAGACCAAGTCTAAATCTGCAATGTGCAGGTTAAATTGCCAAAAAGGAGATCTGAGATAGACCCAGCCTACTACAAGAGAATTTATACTTGAGATGGAGCCGGTTCATCTTAAAGTTCACCTCGCCCTCAAAAAAAAAATCTTAAAGTTCATCTCTATTTTCAATTTGTTCAACAAGTCCTGCAACTTTTCTATCTCGTCGTAAAGAAGCCTCCCAGACACCAGATATCAAAATTTTAGCGGTCATTACATGAGTTAAAATTGACCAGGTATCATGTTCCTTCGCAGCCGCATCTACCAGTGAGCAAGCACTGGGTGGTTAAGAACTAAAAAGCTACAGTTGTTACAAATTTTAAACAATCTAATTCATTTTTCTATGGTCCTGGTCATGGCTGCAGTTCAATAAAATAACTCTTCTTCTGACCATGTTACACTTCAGATGTTTCATAGCTTCGCCTGGGTGTCCGACTGTCCGTAATGCTCACGTAGTATTGTGTTGTAGCTAAATGAAGGTCCCAGTAACAAGACTGCTAACAAGATCTGATATTGCACAATATCTGGAGCATGCTTGCTAGCAATCCTTAAAGAGGGATGAAGCGAAGAAGCTAGACTATATTTGATTGTCATTCGCCTTTCCTGTCTTTGAAGACAGGATGATTTGCATCTCTTCAATAAAACACTCAACTAAATCAGTAAAGACTATAGAGCTCACCTTCAGCAAAAGGTCATCTATGAGTTCATCGTTTGATATGGTCAAAGTCTAACAAAAAGGCACCAACCTAAAGTAATGATGATGGTTGAAGGTATCTGGTGTGCGCAAGAAACTAATTACCTTGAGAGCTCCAAATTATATAAAATAGCGAACTCAAAAAAGAACCCAAATCACCAAAATTTGGTTAAAATCTCCTACACATAATTCGACAACTTGCAAATACAAGCCCAAAAGCTTGAAAAATCATCTACACCGATCGCAAGGTTCCATGGCAATTTGATCTATGGGAATTGAATTGAGTATCCGGTTTGGAGGCCCTTGAAAGACAAGACTTCATAGCCTTCATATATATTGATTTTTCAATTATTTCTTCGATTCAAGTGTAAGCCAACATGCCTCCAAATGAGGAGAATCATTTCGAGTCCTACTACACAATTGATAACACTTACAAAAAGGGTTTTTCAAATGAAGACTATTGTTCTGAATTTCTAGAAGTTACTTTGTTGAAGTTTCAAATTACAGCCACAACTGCTCAATGAGACATCTAACCTCTGGTGCTTAAGCAACCTGTGAAACCTCAAAGTAGTTACACTATAAAGTCAGCTATGGAGGGAAGCTATCTTTTCTGATATACAGCATACTTCATTGCATCGGCAAATTACCTGACAAGATATATAATTTCTTTGAGCTCCTCATGTCATTTCGCGAGTTCTTTGTCAACTTAAAGAAAGTTCCCAAGTTCAGAGGCAAAATATGGTCTCGACAGATATATTTATAGAAGCTGCATAATACGAGTTCAAAACTCGACAAAAACGCGATCATATTACCTTGTCCACATATATCGAGCTTTTGAGGTTTTGAAATTCCATCTTCTTTTACACTTCATTCCTAAAAGTTGGTAGTCCAAAAATGTTAGTGAGCATACAGACCACTCAATTAACTGCATTCAATGGCATATGCTCTACCTGAGATATGCTTGTGTTCTTACTCATGCTCGCATATAGGTAAGTAAGGATACCTCATTGCACCATACAATATTATACGTGAATATTTGCCTCTTCCCCAAAAACTAAAGATGAGATGTCGTGTACTTTAGCAAATTATCTTGTTTATCGATCATCCTGAAATTGCTGATCAAGTGAGATTGACAATCTGATGTTGAATATCGGACATGACATCAGGACTTCTTGCGACCTTCTGAAATGTTGGACAAGTCATCCATATTTCTACCAATCTCTGTCAGTTTTAGGTCCCCTTTAAATACTACTATGCAGTGAAGACAAAATATCGTGCTACGGCTCCTTTCATGGTGTTACCTTTGTCTTCAACAGCACAAGACAATGGACGCTTCTCAACAGAGTTACCTTGTTGGTTTTTTGAACCCCGTGAATACATTATACGTTCTAACTTTGGAATCAAAGTAATTCGCTTCCGAATGTTGGCCTCCATATTTCAACATAAAGAGCATCAATCTTATTACAGTCCCAAATGTTGGCCTCCATATTCCAGGCTATTAAGGAAGCCCTTAACATATTGTTGTGCTTCAGTATCCCGATCTCTTAAAGAAAGCCTATTTACAAAAAAGCTGAAGGAGGACCCATGAAGAATATAAAAACAGCAGCTGGGCACGAGAGAAAGACGGTGGTAAAAACACATGAATGGAGAATGTATAAATCCCCAAAATAAAGGTTATATATGAAGGATTGAGATCAAAACACGTCCACTAGATTATTTTCAGTTCATCATATACTGAGAGATTGAATATGAAAAAGCTTTGTTACAACATATTCAAATAATTGCATTTATATCTGTAAGCAGCAAAATATTTCTCGTATATAGAAGCCATAGACACCTGCATAGTTGTATTTTGATTAATTAAAGAAAATAATTGTGTTGCTAAAAACCTGCGACAAATCATAACAATGGAAATTTATTGTGATACAAATCACCAGTTCCCCACATATTATATAGATGTCAGATACGATGAGTTTTTGTAGGAGTTTATATATAAACACGGGTGTTTACATGATGCGGGTGTTTTGTAGAAATAACCCTTGAATGAATATACTGCCTGTAATGAACCAGGAACTCTCAGAACCAAAAATAAACTCTTAACAGAAAGTAAAATATTTCATCCTTGCAACTAAAACCTACAACGGAAAATAAAAAGCATAAGAAAAACTAGGATAACCCTTTCTCACTTATCGCGATATAATCAACTGTGTTATAAAATAGCTACATCAATTAGACTCGGATAAAGTTAAAATTACATAAGTGCACCACGTTAATTTCTCTATGTTATACTCGGGCAGAAGCACAACTGTAGACGAAGGCTGGTACTAGATCCAATTTGTCTTGCAGAGATATAGACACAAAAACTACTTTTTAACCTGAGGAACTTTTCTTTGCAGCATATACGCGGTAAGCAGCCAGCCCAACAAGGGTAACTGCGGCTCCAACTGTAATGGAAAATATATGTATCAAACACCGTAATATTTATATATGTTTATGGACATCTAATATGCAGATTAAGCAATCACTACAAGATACTGGACCAACTAAAGCATCTATAAAACAAAGCAATACAGCAGAAAGGGCAATAAAACGGGATAAATCTCTGACTTACTCGCAAAATGATCATCCCCCCCCCCCCCAAAAAAAAAGTTTGTCAAGTTTTCCCTCGTTAGGGGCTAGAATTTATTGTTTCTGCTTAAGATGGGACTATATAGCTCTAAACATAAAATGAAAGTTGACTTAGCTATGCTGCTAACTACACAAGGCCAAATAATAATCCAGAACAAGTAAACCTAAACTTCTGACTGGGAAACAGACAGAAGAATTATCCGACTACTGGTCAGTAACATATACCTGATACAAACATGACTGAACGATTAATAAGCCGATGGTACTGCTTGCGGCTCTTTCCAGCCTCGGTTTCAGGAATGCTTAGATGAGGATGCTCTGCAGCAACAATGATTCTCCTAAATATATTATTAAAATCACCCAACTTTGTGCTAATTGGTATTGGTGCATCTATCCCCATATTCTGACTGACCTGCAGAAACCAAGAGAAGAAACTCTCAAGGTCAAGTCTAATCACAACTTAAACTTCAAATATTAACTCACATTATTATATTTGAATGAAAAGATGTTTACAGTTTATAGTTCCTCATATCACTGATGCAGGTGTATACTACAAATCATTTAGATTAAACAAGTAACTTAAAAATTATAACTTAGTGTGTCAGATCTAATTGCTCATTGACCATCAGAGCTAAATACCCATTTTGCCCCTGAAGGTTAAATTTTACTTGTTCTTTCAAAATCTACGTTTCCAAAATTGTCGTTTCGTATCATACTATTCAGCTTCGAGGAACACTTTCATGCCCATCATACTAGTCCGGTACTTGGTTTTAGGCTTGTGGCCTACCAACTACTCTATTCACTAAAACAGTATTGATAGACTTAAAATCCTTCTCCTTTTTTTTTAAAGAAAAAACAAGGTACTACTGCTAGTGGAATACATGTTGACAAGAAAGTAAGCTATATTGTACCCACATAAACTACTGATGCAATACCACATCAACACATCAGACCTCAACCAAAGTCTCAAGTGGGATATGGGTCTCTGTGCAAGAAGAAGAAACTATGATAGTTAAGGAATTATATAGTGGATTCAGAGATAGATGATAGAAAACCCTACGTTCTAGAAAGAGCGTTAGTTAAAAGGAGAACCACCCATAAAGTGTTCCTTTCCTGAGATATCAAATTCAAATTCACGATGCAAAACATAACAGTTGAGCCTGGTATTTACAGACATAGATGGGCAATCAAGAAATTAGTTGACGATCTACCAATATTTGGACTATCCTGACAGTCTGTGTAGTTTGTATGGAGTCCAGAGAGGTGACCCAATAATCAATTAACGGCATCTGGTAACCAAACAAATTAAACAGTGGTCAAGAAAATACCCTAGTTGAATCCTGTAGTGCTGCCATATGTGGATCCAAATCATCTTTAGCCGCCACGATTAGGCATGGCACCTCATAACCGGTAGCTTCTCCGTGACTTGCTACTTTTAAAAGCAATTCAGTTGTCTTCTTCCACGACTCCTCATAAGAACTAAAAGAGAGGTCCAAACATACAAGTTCACATAATAATCAATATAATTCTACATAGGTAAGATAAGAAGCAACTCAGTACATCCATCACAGGAATGTTGATGTATACAAGGAGTTTTCATGAAAAAGTTTATGGGCCCGCATCGAGTTATCATAAAAACTCTACTAATCATTGCAAGTGAGAAATATAAAGTTGGAGATCACTTTTATCCTGAGATAAGTCTGTAAGGTATATCTTGACAGTTCGCATTTTAATATTATGGGTACATAGATCACTTAGTTTGATTATAACGCCAAGAATGTCATTTATGCAAGGCCCTCAACAATTACAGGGAGTCAAGTGGTAGATAGTCTGCTATTCCAAAATATATTGCCATTTTCTTTAGTGCAATATTAAGAGTACATTTTACTACATATTGATTAACATTAACTTATATTCATTTTTATATACTATGATCATAACAATTTACTGTACCTACATAGCAAATAAATAAAACTAGGTATCGAGAATTGTCGACAATTCATTCCTTCATATCAGATTAAAATTTCATTTCAGATCCTTTGCTAATCTCAATATCAGTGATGTCATCTAATTTAAGGTAAGTTCATTTATCGATGTCCTTACCCAGCTTGGAATGATTTATACTTATGCACTTAATGGAAAGTTGTGGCCACAAATAGATAGATCAGACCAAAGATTATAACTCAAACTTCAGTGAAGACCTCTAGGCAGTGTCCTAGTAAAAGTTCAGATAATTATAATCTTATTTAAAAAGATGTAATCAAAAGCGTCAGGTACCTATCGTAAACAAAGACAGCTACATCACAAGCCGCCAAGGCATCTTTATTAGAAAGTAATCGCCCGACTACTTCATCAGGAATTTCTTGCAGAATAAGAGTTTTCTTTCCCTGTTAAAAAAAATATCATTTAGATTCATTCGTAGAAATTCTAGCATACATTTATAAAAATCAAAAAAAAAAAAAACAATACACTGGCATTAGATTTGAGGTCGCATGTTAATCAAAGGGGTTATGTAAACCTTGAATGGGGCTCAATGGTATTGGGTTGACCAATTCCGCCACATTTCATTTTTGTTGGGACTACTATGAACTAAATAATGTAGATGAGTCCGCCAAAATTAGGAGGCACTATGATATATTGATATGTTTGCAGAAAGACAGAACATTTGTAAGGCTTTTTCATCACACGATGTAGTAAACTGGGCAGACTCTACCACACCTTCCCGCAAAATCCAAGGTACACAGGGAAGAACTTAATTTTTAACATTAAAAGCACTAATCAATCAACGATATCCAGATTATAGCAGAAGGCGCTTATATATTAAACTCAAAACCATCGAAGCACGATATATAGCAATGCCAAAAAAATGACAAAGAAAAGGAAAACATTCACCGAAGGCCGGAGCTGGTTGGTTTACTCTCCTGGTTTTGGAAAGATAACTACTAACTACAACTTAAATATCTAGGCTTTGCATCACACCTGGAAGTCATACCCCTTACTCTCCCCTTCTCTATTTCTTCTAATCTATACTTTAGGCCACAGTCATTAAGGGCGAGTAAGAAAAGAGAAATGTGAAACAGGCCTTCGTAGTTCATAGCATCGCGTAGGTGGTGCGATGTGACTTCCCTAAGTGAGTGCATCAAGGGCATAAGTGTGATGCTAGGTAAGACGCACAGTAAGATTAATTGAATATTTTCAGATTTTAAAAAAAAAAATCAAAAACTATAAGGTAAGTCATCAAAATAAGATTTAGAAGTCATAACTCTTTTTTGGTTTATAATCATCTGCAAGGCGCTTTGTGGATTTGGATGCGATCCATGAGGAAGAAGAGGAAAAATTTGTAGGCGTTGAGGATCATAATAAAAGAATTGTAACAAAAGAACATGCTTCAGTCACCAGTTCATCTCTTTCGTTATTCTGACACAAGTTCTATCTCAACTCTGGTTCACTACATTAATTTTTATGTTAATATATTAATTTTAGCATCTACTTATGGGAATAAATAGTGCATTGTGCTTATGCCCTGCGATACCTGTGCAATTTGAGCTTTTTAGAGCTTTTCAATGAGTCACGGTACTATCTCTTCTTCCTAATCAGCATCAGATTATATTCTCTTATCATGATTTTATAGAATATACATACACGTGTAGATAAAAAATCATGAATATCATTCTTCCCACTCCCATCTAGTACTTAAGCACGCCATAAGAAGCATTTAGCACCAACTACACTTCCTATTCTTCAATAGCCATCGCAGTGATGTTCCCATTCCTGTCTCCACAAATTAAGTACAGCTACCCAGGTAAACACTTTGATACTTTAAAGTACAAGAACTTGAACACGTAATGTCAAGCAATTAGCACTAAGAGCTACAACTTCATTTTAAAGGAAGCAATCCGAACTGTCTATCTTTTAACATAGAAACTTAGCACAACAATAGAACATACCCCTAATTGATCGACTGAATTAGCTGCATAACTTTCCTCTTTTGTTGGAAAATAATTATCAGAGAATGGCCTGCAATTAAAATTAAGCAACAACAGGTGTCGTGAAGTTAGGTGACATTAGCAGCTAATATTATCATCTTGAGTATCACATGGGATCTATTTGCCATTAAAACATATCACATTGCAAAAGATATGTTTAACAGATACGGTATAAGGATTACAAAAGTTACCGTCCAATAAAAGAATTTAATAGTGCAGACTTTCCGGCCTCTTTTGGACCAAACACAAAGCACTGAAAGACATTTCTATCTGATTGCTTCTTTTTGCGATCTATGCGTCTTCTTCGAGTGACACGGATGGCAGAAGAAGGATCACCAGCATAGCCAATATATATCAGGTTCTCAACACTATACATAGGGTCTCGTGCTGTCATAAGGGCCCACTACACACCAAAATATATTTGTGAGAACTTGCAATAGTCGTTCCCTAAAGAATTAATATGTATTTTATATGAAAGCATGATTGACCAACATAGTTTTACTTTCCTAAAAAAGGCATGTGTATATACACACATAATTTCACGTGCATTTTTATCATATCCATCTGATAGGGCCATGCTGGCGTTCAGTGGAATGAACCTCGGCAGAATCAGTCCTATTTGTATATGCAAGAATAGTCAAGATTCAGGAATCTTCCTACTGTCTTGTGCTAATGTCCAATTCATATACTTCAATTTTTTAAGAAAGAACTCGTATTTTCAACATACGTTACATACCCTCGTTAAAATATAGATTTGTTCTTTTGCAATTCTGTATAACAAATATTGGTTGCTGAGGATTTGTTTGTTACTTGAAGTACAAGAAGTTATTTTCTGTCAGGATACCTAAAGTGATTATATATAACCCAGATTTATAAACTAAACGACAAAATAACAAAACAACATTAGAAGTTATATGTGGTGAAAGTTTAGTAGTTTTTATGTAAGTTGCTTTACAAACTTTTAATAACAATTCAGTGAAATACGTACCTATTTCTTACTATTAAGCAGTGTTTTTAAATTTTGTTTAACTTTCTTACTATTAAGCAGTGCCATTACAGACGGTTAAATAAGTGCCTATATTGTTAAATTTTGTGACAAATTAATTAATTTTCTTTCTGGCAAAAAAGGATGTTGTGCATTATACAACACTATAAGTAAAACTTAAAAGTAAACTGACAATTTTTGCAGTGCCCTAAAAGGAAGAGAGGCCAGGTAGCAAAATTAAAGGAAACTTTAAACTTTTCAAACAGAATAGACAACAAAATCTGAAGAGCATATATGTTTAATAGGCAGATATACGTCCGTCACCAAAGATGAACTGAAAATTTCGACAATCCTTTTGCATTTCATCAAAATATATGAGCAAATAGAAATGACTAGACGAGACTTGGATTGAGGATCTACTACACCTCGGGATACAGGAATTTAACCCAATAAAATTTTGATTGCCACCATACCTCAGATAAAAACCCATCAAGTGAAAGCCCTCCTAGGGCAGTTCTCTCTGCGGCATCTTCGTAGGGAGCTTCACTCCATGGACTGTAGGTTCAAGAGATCAAGGAAACTATGTCGGTGAGAATTGTTAATGTACATGATAGACGCAACAAAAATACAAGACATAACTATAACAAGTCTCTTCTGCCACATCATTATAGACTGTCAGGCCAAGGTTTTGTAAATGTTTATTTTCAATAAGGTTCGTTTTTTGAGAAATGTTACTAACTTGTTGAAGAATGTAAATAACTACATAAGCTACAAGTAAGTCTGCCCAATTCTTTTGCAAAAGGCTTTCATCCACTGTCTATTACATGAATAACAAATAATACCTCTTTAGAAGTCAAAATTTACATTCTGAAAATTGATAAATATCTTCACAATTTCAGTTTACTAGCTCCAAATTAAAATTGTGACTACTAGTACGACCATGACTCAAGTAACTACACATCAACTACCCACCGGATACATACAGGCTTTGAAAACGGAGACCTAACTCTGGATGTCCAACAAATTCGAGATGTATAACTAGTATCTACTGTCAGCACACCAGAAAGCGTATGATTCTCCTTTCGATTAATATGGCCTCAAGTATCTTATAACTCAACAAGTAGAGAAGCCAATATGTTCAAGATCAGTTTCTCTTTCGCTCATGAAAATGTTTAGCAGCACTGAGTCGGCTATTGACAGTGGCATGTTCAGAACATATGCATCTTGCAAATCGAGAAAACTTTCTTAATGAACTATCTATAGTCAACAGTCCCAGCACAACTTCATCTGAGATGTTCTACTCCCATAATTGGATATCAAAAGCTACTAGTTCATATTAAATGACCCAACAAAATTTCTTCCATTATCACAACACCTAGATTTATGTTCTAGTATACCCACAATATACAATTTGCTAAACCACAAAACTCTCTTACTATAAGGTCTCGAGGGGGCATTGTTAAGAAAACTATAGAGATAGAACTTCAAATCTTCTTCCAGACAAACAAATTTTGCAAACACGAATGCAATCTTTTCGAAATTGTGTTCATAAAGATAGGGAACTACTATCACGTAGGCATGACATATTACCTTTCAGGAGCAGTAGAAAAAAGATCTTCAACTTCACCTGTTCGAAGTGATCCATCCTGACAAAAATTCAGACAATGGAACTATTAAAATCTCCTTGATTAAATAAATAAATAAATAAATAATGAAAATTTTAGTTTTTCTAAAGGACTCAATTTGCAAGTGATAAAACCCATCAGGCCTGCTTTTTTATTTCCTTGCAAGTTAGTTTGCATGTTACAGCAACTAAACTGGACTGTTTGATTAATAATTTTTTACTTGAACAAATTTACAGGTTATGGAGAGAGGATTTTTCACTAATTCAAGTTTGCAGTTTGACTTGACAAATCAGTACTACCTCCTGCTTCTGAGTACATTTTGTCATTTTTTTATGATATCATAGAAGTTAGAAGTTACACATAATTAATTGCACTATCTAAACACACATTAATTTGTATCAAGAAAATTGCTTTTACTTTAAGTTACAAAATTAATTTCAAGCAACGTTTATTAAGGTAACTAAATAAGCCCACGGCCCAAGAAAAAATACTAGATTCTTTCACAAGAAACTTTGGTTGCTGGTCTGAGAAAACTAATTCTGGTTATGCTATACATGTTCACACATACTATAGTAACAACTAACTCTATTATACCTATGAGTTATGTGTATCATTTTCTGTCTTAATATTCTTAGCGAAATTAAACCAAGATACGTACAGTATTACCAGCAAGCTGGTCGCAAGGAAACTATGTTACTGAAGCTTGGGAAAAAAGTGTTGCTTGGAAGAATTAAAAACTGGGACACAGGAACACTGTCCTCTGTCCAGTTTTTCCCCACAAAATTAAACTCAATTTTAATACGATTTAAACTAAGAACCAGAGAAACGTATCAAGACAATATCATCCATAAGAATCATGATTGCTTTCACTTCCTTTATCTCTCCACAAACTTGAACACGCAACATTTAAAAAACATAGTTCATAATGGATAAATAGTCAGAGCTAATACCTAGGTCTAAATTATCTATAATTATCTTCAGATCTAGCAGCTTACTGAGGGTTCACACTTTACAGAGATAAGCATTTATTAATTTTAAGTGCTGACAATTAGCAGCAGAAACAAGAACTTACACCAACGATGTCGAATGTGGAAAAGACCTCTTTGAGAAACTCTACAGCTTCATTTGTCAGTTCAACAGACTACAGAAAGACAAATAGGTGTTAGTAATTTTATTTTAAAAGAACAAAACATTAAAGAAATTCAGAGGGGGTAAAGATCAGTTAATCTTCACATTCAAACATTTGCATACAACTTTAACTAACAACCTTCAATCCAATAGATCTAAGCACCAATAAATTTGATTGCTTATACATGATAGATCGACACCAGATGGTAAGATGTATGCATATATGATGTAGAATAATTCAGCAACAAGCATAAAGATGTTCCTCAATAATACAATTGCAGCCATGTTGTTTACATATATAAAAGTACACCAAAGCATAAACTAAAATTTCACCTGATCAGGAGTCCTTTTTATGGGAGGTGGAAGTTGATCCACGTCAAGTCTGATTTCATTATTGTAACCAAATTTCCTCAGGACAGTCCATGTTGTCTCTAATCGACCCTTCTCTATAAATAGTGCATGGAGGAAAAGAAATCCTGTTAAAGTAAGACCACGATCATTGACGCCTTCTGGCCATTTTTCTTGCACAACCCTCTTCACACCGACTATTTCAGATGGTTGCAAAGGGGCATTAAAACATTTAACCTGTTACCATTATCAGTAAAATTTAAGCATCTAGTCTGTACAACATTTTATAAAGGCTTCAATAAAGCACATTATTGAAGAAAATTGACCTGAAAATCATTCAATTCTGCGTCACTAAGGGCGCCATCTCTGTCCTGGTCACATATAATGAAAATCCTTTTTAGAGCCCTAATGCATCGTGGTTTGAGTGTTTGTGCTTCCTGATCAAACAATGGAGCTGTGGGATGAAGAACTGCTTTCTGAGAATAGTAGAAAACCTCAGGGATCTGCAAAGAGAAATTGTATTTCATTACAATTCCATAATTAACTGTTATGACACCATAAGATTGTTTTAAAATCTAAACAATAGATAAATAATGAGGCAAAGACATCATAAGAATTAACTTGCTATTAAAATGTGAACGTGGTAAAAGTAACTGTTCTGGTATAGGTTGAGGTGCAATCCAGGTCGACGTTGATCAGACAAATTTTTACATTAATAACGACAATCACAATACACCATCAATTTTATATTATTTCAGCTATGCCATAAATGGTGCAACAGCCGATGGCAGTACAGGAAAAGGCCAATATAAGTTCAATCTCCATAAAGCAAAGCAGTTCTTGTATGTACCTGAATATGGTTCAGTGCTGAACACTCAATGCAAGTCTCAATCTCCCGAAACTGGTACATAATAGGTGACATCACCTGCTCTAGACTGACTGAATGTTGTTCATCACGTAAATCCAGCTTACAACCCACCACTATTACCGGCACTTTTACCTGCTCACATATGTATATGTATCCACCATTATCTTAACATATTAAACAATGACAAAATATCGCAATGCTCTCTATTCTGTTTTTAGTAATTTTGTGTTTATGAGCTACATTTAGGAAATGTTCTAATCTACTAATCTATGGAGCAAACCAACTTCTTTATATATACTAGCTTTGTACAAACCTCTAATCGTCGCAACTCGGGAAGCCAGAAAGTACTCAAGCGATCAAGAGTTGAAGGCTTATCACATGCATAAGTCAGAACCACTGCATCAGCCCGCTTCAATTCTTCTGCGAGTTTACCTCTAGTCTCTGCACTGTGATAACAGTAATTGCAGTGTTTAAAGATATGAATGAAATTATGTGTACATAACCAACATTGTATATATAAAACACTAAACGCATTCTGAAGTACAGCCACAAGTTGTTCCCCTTTTACCAATTTACATTTAGTCATTTACAGCTCCTTCAATCTAAAGATACATAGTACAAGCACATAATATTTAACCAGAAGGAGCATCTTTTTTGGTTTGAGTACTCGTGCAGAGATTCATTGCATAAGAACATAACAATAGTATGCAGGCACGTGATTGTAAGCTTGTGTATCGTGTTGACTGCTAACAAAGATGAATGTGCAACCTCAGAGAAAAGAATTCAATACATAGACATTCATGCATTTAGCTAATATCAGTAATGAATATAATAGAAAGAGAGGGAATTAAGATGTTAGTAGTTAGACATGCTTTCACAAGTAACAAATATATTAATTGCTACATCATAGAACATAAAAAAACAAGATGACTTGGATCAAAATTTACCACCATAAAATTTTCAATGTGTAAGGGTTTCAAATAGACAGTATAAGATTCACGAAGTCAACCACAGCTAGTTTGAGACTTGACCTGAATTTAGTTTTAATAGTTTCTCCATTTTATGTATCCGTGCACTTAATTATGATATGTGGCCAAACAAGAACTACAACATTGCATATACTGTATAGTCACACGTGCAAATTAATTTACTTCTTCTGCGGTTAGACAATAATTGGTGAAACAATGGAATGATGTTTAAAGGAGTAAGCTGCATTCTAGAATAAAATTTACTGTAACTTAATATATTTGTGAAAAGGATTGTACTATTTATAAGCTAACGTCATCCACTAAATGCAGCACTGTTGGCTAAGGTTATAAAAATCACACTATAACTTTGAACCCTTGGCAATAGAGAAACATAAGAAAACAGATAACTCTCATGGAAAATCCTATTGAAATTGCGTTCTTATTTGTTATAACAAATACGTTTTAATCAAACCTCTCCAGGGAGGGATGGAGCCATAATAGAATAAATGAGGCGAACATTTCACAACTTATACGGAAAAGTATATAAACCATAAAAACCTATAATTAGAGTCTAGTTTGCTATCTAAATTGATATATATTTCCTCAATAAACATACCATCTATTTTATGAAGACAGTCGTAAATTATTTACATACATAGATGATAGAAATTTGGGAGGGGAGTCAAAGTTTAAGGAAAAGCATTATTTTACCCTAAAACTGCTAAATATATATATAACCACAAAGTTAATATCCCAACTAAGACGGACATATTTTTCTAAAAAGGGTTGTATTTTCCTTGTAATAACGAATCAGTAATGGCTACACGACAAATGCTAACTACTGCTCTATTAGCATACGCCAATGAATGTTTCATCAGTCAACCACAGAATACAATAAGATAATTAATAACATCAATAAGAGAAACACTATATGCTCCTTACGAAACAATCTCAATCACTCATTTTCTTTAGAATCATCATTCGATATTTTTACGTGTCACACGTTATACATAAATCACAAAATATCGGACAGTTACATTATATATATACAAATTAGAAACAGATAAACACGTAGTCGAAAGAAATAAAAGCTAGAAGCAGTATCCGAACAGTGTTATATACATAAATGCACAACATATCCAATAAATACATGATGGATAAACAAAACAACTCAAATCGTAACAGTTGAAATACAAAAGAAATGAAACCTAGAAGCAGTATCGATAATCGTAACCGGAACTTTCTCCGGATAAATATCGGGCCGCAAATTAGTCGGCGGCAACACCGGCGGAACATTCGCCGGAAAAGTATCAGCTGCGGCGGTTACAATCAAGCTAGATTTTCCGGTGCCTTTATCGCCGGCGACAACAATACGAACGCTTTTGAAGCCTCCACTAACACCACCACCACCGGCCATTTTATACTAGTGAAAATCCTAATTGAAAGCGTTAATTAAAAACGATGCGTGCGTGTAGAGAAGAGGAGAGAGAGAGAGAGAGAGAGAGAGAGAGAGAGAGAGAGAGAGAGCTGCTGCTGCTGCTGCTGGAGAAGGGTTTCAGCTTGTCAAACAATTTCTTTATTTCTTCTTTTTCGTCTTTGTAATAATTTTTTTAAAATTCTTTTTTATTGTTTAATTTTAGATGTTTCATATTTATTTTCATATTGTTTTCAAGTACTACTTTAATAGTAGTTTTATATACCAAAATATTTTTAAATTTACGTGTACATAAAATATATCGAAATATAACATTTATAAGAGGATTTTTCAAAAATATTTAAGATAAATTTCTTTTTTTGCATTTTTTATATTTTTGCAAAAATACGATTTTTCTCAAATAATTGCAAAATTACATTTATTTAAAATAATTTACGAAAATACGATTTGCAACCAAAAACCAAAAGCAACATGTTGCGCAACCGAAGGTAACTTTAATTATCATTTTCATATTGTTTTCAAGTACTACTTTTTTTGAGAGGATTTTCAAGTACTACTTTAATAGTAGTTTTATATACCAAAATCTATACTATTATATAAAAGTCGAAACATTAAAAGTTTGGTCGGTCGGTTGGTCGATCATAGTGATTTTATTTATTTATCCTTACTCAATTACTGATAAAATCCATTCTAATCAATTTTCTTTTTCAGGTTAAACATACTATCTTTTCTATTTTTCAATAACTAAATAATTTCCTTTTTTAGGTAAAATACAATATCTTTTATATTTTATCTAACTAAAATTTCTCCTTTATTAATCAATTTTCTTTTTCAGGTTACACATATTACTTTTTTTATTTTTCAATAACTAAATACTTTCCTTTTTTAGGTAAAATACAATATCTTTTACATTTTATCTAACTAAAATTTCTCCTCTTTTAAAAACACTACAAGCAATTTTGTTTAATAAAATAAAATAATTATATTATAATTACTATTAACTAATCAATTACCTTTTTCACCCTTTTTCTTTTCTCTAACTAAAATCTTTCTTTTTTCAATTATATCATGGATGCTTACCTTTTTTAGCCAAAACATGTTACCTTTTTTTTTTTTTTGCTAAACGTTTTTTTTTTTCTCTTACTAAAACCTCTATTTTTCAATTATATCATGGGAATTTCTATTTAATAAAAATAAAATAATAATATTATAATACTAATAATTAACTGAGTTCCTTTTTAGCTAAAATGTATCATTTTCTATTTTTTCTAATTAAATTCTCTTTTTTCCAAGAAATATCACGGGAAACATTAATTTCTCACTTTTTAAAAACTATTAGCAATTTTATGTATTAAAATAACATAAGGAAATTATAAATAATATAAACTAATCAATTATCTTTTTCACATAAATCATGTCATCTTTTTTAATTTTCACGTTACCATTCTATTTTTTCTAACTAAAACCCCTCTTTTTCCAATTATATCACGGGCGGTTCTATTTAATACAATAAACTAATAATATTAATAATTAACCGATTACCTTATCATCTAAAACATATCATCTTTTCTATATTTTCTAATTAAAATTCCTCTTTTAAAGGTAAAATACAATATCTTTTACATTTTATTTAACTAAAATTTCTACTTTTTTAAAAATACTATGGGCAATTTTGTTTAATAAAATAACATAATTATATTATAATTAATATTAATTAATTAATTGCCTTTTTTAGCCAAAACACGTTACCTTTTCTCTAACTCAAATCTTTCTTTTTCCAATATGATTACCTTTTTTAGCCGAAACACATTAACTTTTTTCTTTACTCTTACTAAAACCTTTCTTTTTTCATTTATGTCACGGGCGTTTTTATTTAATAAAAATAAAATAATAATATTATAATACTAATAATTAATCGAGTACCTTTTTAGATAAAATGTATCATCTTTTCTATTTTTTCTAATTAAATTCTCTTTTTTCTAGAAATATCACGAGCAACATTAATTTCTCATATTTTAAAAACTATGAGCAATTTTATGTAGTAAAATAACATAATGAAATTATAAATAATATAAACTAATCAATTAGCTTTTTAACATAAATCATGTCATCTTTTTAAATTTCACGTTACAATTCTATTTCCTCTAACTAAAATCTCTCTTTTTCCAATTATATCACGGACGGTTCTATTTAATACAATAAACTAATAATATTACCGATTACCTTTTTTTTCAGCTAAAATGTATCATCTTTTCTATATTTTCTAACTAAAATTCTTCTTTTAATAGAAATATCAAGGACAATATTAATTTTTTCGTTTCTAAAACATTACTATCAATTGTATTTTGTAAAATAACATAATTAAATTATAATTAGTATAAACTAATCAATTACCTTTTGCACCTTGAACATGTTACATTTTTAATTTCTCTAACTAAATCATCTCTTTTTCTAATAATATCACGGACATTCTATTTAATAAAATAAAATAATAATTTTATAATTACTAATAATTAATCGAATATCTTTTTCAACTAAAACCTATCATATTTTCTATATTTTCTAAATAAAATCCCTCATTTTCTAGAAATATCACGGATAACATTTATATAATTATTATCAAATCATCTTATATAAAAATTTAAACCTCCAAACTTCATATTTTAAAAAAACAATTTAAATTAATGAAAAAAATTATATAATATTAAAAAACATCCGTGCATCGCACGGGTTTTAAGCTAATATTTTTAAATTTCCGTGTACATAAAATATATCGAAATATAACATTTATAAGATGATTTTTCAAAAACAATTAAGATAAATATTTTTTTTGCAATTTTTTTTTCGTTTTTGCAAAAATACGATATTCCTCAAATAATTGCAAAATTACATTTATTTTAAAATAATTTGCGAAAATACAATTTGCAACTAAAAACCAAAAGCAACATGTTGCGCAACCAAAAGTAAATTTAATTATTTTTTCAGAAAAACGTAAAAACAAGTTGCACTTGGTTACTTTTGGCGGCAAACCATATTTTTGTAAATATTTTCTAAAATGGTAAAATTACAAAAAAACTTAGAAAAAATGGTTTTTTGGTAGTTTTTCTATTTGTAATGTGAAATTTTTTTTCCATTCATAAATATTTATCATCTAACTAAAGATCATGTAAAAAACTTGGAATAATAAAATTTTAATGAGGATAAAATATTATTAAAAGAAATATTATTCCCATATCTCTGGAAAAGAACACCCTTAAAAATATGTTTATTCGTAATATTGTACCTACAATCATTAAATACCAAAATTATTACTCATAATAGTAATTATAAAATGTTATCTTTAATTTAAAAATTATCATTAAAAATATTCTAATAATAATGCATAAGCCTAACCAAAGAACATTTTGGTTTGATACATTGTTAAATCACATTTCACAATAAATTATTCTAAATTTTAACAATAATATTTGAGAAAAATCTTTAAATTATTAATTTATATTGCATTTTCAAAACCACGATTTTATGTAAATGCTGTTGGAAATTAATTTGCGGAAAAATAATAAAAACAATTTTCGAAAAAATGTTTTTCACAATATGTATTTTACGACTATTAAAATCTGGAAATAAAACGAGTATACTGAATTTTTCTGGGATGAGTCACGAAGCACGCTCTCTTTAAGACGCTTCGCGGCTATGCCCCTAAGTGCAAGACAATCACTTTTGCCACGTCGTCCCTAGGATAAAATAGCCCAAAAAACCTCGTACGATAATTATTTGCACCAATAAATTATCGAATCTATTTACACCTTTAATATACTGCTCGGGTAAATTATGAAGAACCCGAAAGAAAGATGTTGAGTATGAAATACACAGACAAGAAAATAGAGGGGGGTGAATGTATTTTCAAACTTTTTCTTTGAATAAGAATCTTAAGAACAATGGTTTCAATGTTTGAGCCTGTTTGATGTTTGTATGTAGCTAAGTGTGTGTGTGTTTGTGTTTAAGAAAACGTAAGTGCGGAATAAAGGACACAAGAACACACTCACTCACTTTAATCTAATATTGTATTAGATAAAGATTCGTTACAACCTGTGAATACAAATGGTAGTATTCTCAGCTTCGTTTTCATAGAGAGATGTTCTAAGTTATAATGAGAAATCTCTTAAAAACTTAACTGCTAGAGAAGAGAGGTTGTACACTTATAGAACATATGTACAACCTACTTACTACAAATAAAGTGACAGACAAAATTACTTTCTAACATGTCTATCCCTTTTTGAGTAAACATCTAAACGGCTTGAAATTTGACTTCCTCTAACTCTGCTCAGATCCACTTCTTTAGCAGTTTGTCTCCTGTAACAGCTCTCTAAGCTTATTGTAGTCTTTCCAAAGACACTTTACAATACTGTGGTCCTAAAAGTGTTTTGGCTTGCTGTAGGTTTCTGACTTGTACAATCTTCAGTATTTTGTCTCCAAGATTGCATTCGAGAAGTAACTAAGTGATTGATTCGAGAACTAGAATTGACTTGATAGATAACTCTGAGTTCTCGAATACTGTATAATTGACATATTGAATCACTTTTCGAATTAGTCTTTTCTTCAAAAATCCTTGACTTGTCGAATAGAGCTTTTAACTTATGGAGTACTTGAGATATCGAATAGCTTCTTGAGTCCTTGAGATATCGAATGTAGCTTTGACTTGTTGACTCTTATAGAACTCGAATGATGCTTTGATTTGTCGACTTCTTGATTTCTCGAATAGAGTATTAGACATGTCGAATCTCTGAGTTATCGAATGAGACTTTGACTTGTTGACTTCCAGAGATATCGAACAGTGTCTTTATAGATATCGAATCCTTGACTTGTCGAATGCTAGACTTCTCGAATAGAGCAAAATACTTCGCGAATTAGTACTTAGGCAAATCTTCAATCTTCAAAATCCAACTGTGTTTATTTCTACAGCCTTGTTCTCCAATCTTGAGGCATGATCTCTTGATCTTCTTTCAAGCATTATTTCATGACTAATTTATACAGTTACACAGGTAGAATTTTGATGCCTATTACAGGTACTAAAACAAGTAGAAACTCTACAACTAGAGGTTCCCCTAGTTAAAGGGTCATATAAGTAATGCAAAGCATTACAAACAATTAGGCTTGTTATTAGATATATTCAGGCATGCCTCTGTGACTAACAATCTCCCCCAAATTGTGAGTAAGACTCTTAGTCACAATTTCATGTCTGATAACAAGCTTAATCATACATAAAGATAGAGCTTGAAAGGTACAGGTATGAAATTGATTAACAACATGGATAAATTACAAAGAGAGCATTCTTACAGACTATGAAGAATTACTAGCCTTTTTCCACTGAGTTCATCCCTTGAACCTTAGCTTCTAAATCATCATATTCCTTCTTTTTCCTTTCTTCATCTTTCCTTGCATTCTCATCCACAGCCTTTATGATATATTCCATAGCATCCAGTTCTTCAAGTAGAATTGAGTTCTTAAAATCTTCAAGTACTGGCTTCAACACACTTGCAGAGTAATGGTTGACCAGGTTCATTCTGATGTTGACATTATCTTCATTCCTCCTCCTATATTTCACAACATAGGGATTGAAATGAACTCTGCACAACCCTTTAGCCCTCAACTCTTCTGCTTTGGCTTCAAGCTCATCAAGCTCCTCATCTCTCTTTTTCCATTTTTCCAACCTCTCCTTCCTCAACTTCTCCTCATGATCTCTCTTCATTTTCACAAAGTCAATTATTTCTAACTTCCATACTCTCTCTACTTCATCTTCAATGTTCAGCATTGCAATTATCCTTTCAATGTCATACAGTCTGCCCCAGTATTGACACACTCCTTACTTGAACTTGAACTGTCTACCATCAGTGTATTTAAATTCAAGACAGTCATCAACAATAGCCACATGATAGATTCTTTGAGCCCTCAGAAAAAGTAATTGATCTTCATCATAGTCTTCATCTAGAGGTGGTAGGTTTAATCCTGAAATGATTGTTAGAGCCTGAGAAATAGATGTCTTCAACTTTATTGCTCTTCTTGCTGCTTGTTTGAATTTTGTCTTTTTCACCTTGTCATTTGGAAGTAATTTAAGACCTTTGCCTTTTGACCATTGTAGTACACCATTAGCAGTTTGCTTTTGGGGACATACAGATGGTTTCTTGACTTGAATCTTCTCTGCTTGAGGTGGCAAAATAGTTGCAGAAGCCATAGATGTAGATTTTGGTAGGTCATTACTAACTACATTCACCCTAGACATAGAGTCTTGTGTTGTGGTGAGGTTACTGTTAGTAATGCCTAGGGCTTGCTGTTTTCCACTCTTTCTATCATAGACTTTCCCTCCGTCTTTGCCATCATCTCCCTTTCTTGCTCTTATCATCTTTCTTTTTCTGTTCTTTATCATCCTTATTACTCATGTGATGTCTTCTTCTCCCATCACTTTTGTCTTCACCCTCATCATCCTTATCTCTCCTTGCTTTAGCCATTTATGGGACAATGGCAGTTGCAATGAAAAATCTGAGAATACTTAATGCCTCCAACTCTTCAGTAGTTCTTAGTCCATTCTTCTTTTGTAGTTGATCAATGATAGCAATGATAAGTCTGTGATTCAGAGGAGTGAGATCCTTGAGAATGACCAGCTGATTGACATCTTAAATTTTTGTACCAGATTGATAGAGAATGGTTCTTGGAAAAGTACACACTTCAGGCAGTCTAGAAAGTTGGCCATTCCTTAAATCAGTATATAGGCTCTTGTTGTTTTCTCCCACCTTCTCAATTAGCTACAAGATAGCATCAATCTCAGTGAATTTTAAGACCTTCAAGGTGTCATAAGATAGATGTCATATTTTTCCATTGGTCGCCATCATAATCTCCTTGAGAAAGATTTGATTAAGCTTTCTTGGGATCACTATCAAATACTTGATTTGTTCCTTGAGACTCCTCCTGTACAGTAATTTATCTCCTCCAACCTTTGCCTTTGAGGCTTGCAGAAACTTCAAGAAAGCAGCATCATGATAAGTCTCTGAATTTTCTACTTTTATCAGCTTGGCCTCTGTGACTACACTTACTTCAACTGGTTGATCTTCTTCATGTCTGGAGAGGTTAGCTTGATCAGTTGGCATAGAACCTGCCACCATTATAGAGGTAATTGATTGCTGCAAACCACTTGGAGTAGTGATGTGCAAAGTTGGTAGGGTAATAGTTGGTAGAGAGGTGATAGTCTTGACAGGTTTAGGTAGAGGAGTGTCAGAGATTTTGGTTTTGCCTTTCCCTCTTGTTTGTATTTGAGATGTTGATTGTGTAGGCTTTGGCTGATCAGAGATGACAATTCCTTTCATCACCTTAGATTTTGAGTTTACCTTCTCCCCCTCAGGCTTGATATCAGACACAGGTGTCTTGGATAGGGCCTTTGGGATTGAATAAGAGGTTGGAGGTTGTGAGGTTGGTTGAGGGACTCCCATGTGCAGCATCAAGGCAGAAAGCATCTGTTGTTGGTTGAGAAGAACATCAACATTAACAGTGGCTTGAGTGTCCAACTTTTCATTTAGGAGATTAACAAATTTCTCGAGCTCAGAATTAAATTGCTGGAGGGAGCCCACTTCCTTTTCTAGAGAGGCCACCTTGTTGAGTAATTCAATAGCTTTAAATCCAGAAAGAGATTGTTCTTTGAGTCTTTCCACTTCAAACTTTGTCATATCATGGAGAGGGACATTAGTCACCAGCTTATCTCCATATTGGTTGGCAAAGAGAACTCTAATCTGTGCATTAGCATCAGTTGTCTGAGAAGAGAGGTTTTGCACATGAGTTGCAAGATTCTTAACAACATCTAGAACCAGAGGAAGGCGATTGTCCAACTCAGTGCAGGTAGCTTTGCATTATTGAATGTTCATAAGAACAGAGTTTAGAGAAGGGAATTTGGATGTAAATTCTTTCTTGATTTCACTTACTTCCTTTGTTGTAGCTTTACACACTTCATTGACTTCAGTTTTAACTCCTTTGCCAAGATAGTGAGCAGCCTTCAAGAATCCCTTATATGAATCATTTACAGCTTTATACACTTCACTAGGGGATAAAGATTTGGCATTTGACCCTAGTGTAGTGATGTACTCTTCTCTTAGGTATTGTAGAGCTTCATTGAGAGTGACACTACCATATCCTTGTAACCAGGCATCAACATTGCCATCTCTCTCAGCTTCATCAGCTATCTTCTCTCTTTGATTCTCCACATCATCTCTATGACACAGTAGAATGGTCTCATAATCTGGATTTGAGAGATTGAATGTGACAAGGTTCTGAGCAATTTTCATAAACTCAGGAATATGATCCACAACTAAGCTTTGAAGTGCCTCAACCATCAATTGTGGTGGAGCAGACCCTGATCCTGAAGCACTGTCATATTGCACAGGTTTCAGCCATTGTGACAGAAAGTCAGAGCTAGAGCTAGGCAAGCTAGACTCCTCAGTTACAGATGCAACTTCTGTAACCGGATGGATTGACTCTACTACTGTTGTCTCCACAGTAGTGGGATGAGTTACAACAGCAGTTGACACAGGCACAGAGTCTCTAGTGAAAACTAGTGAATCCTCTGTGTTTGTGATGTTGTCATTAGGAGATGCCCCAGCATGCATTCCCTCACCATCTAAATGTGGTTCCTGGGTGGTGAGCAAGGTGTCATGCACCAAGTCACTTGAGTCCATTGGCTCACCAAGAGAAGAGAATTCTTGGTAATCAATGCCTTGCTCAATCACTTGAGTTGCAGGCTCCAAACAAATTTGAGTGAAAGATTCTGGAAGAGAAGTGTTTTTTATATTAGATTTTGGCAACTCCCCTGAGAAATAGAGGGAGTTTCAAGTGTGATGTGCTCTCCACTTAGTGTAGTGCCAGCCTTATCACTCCCATGTACTGACTCATTACAAGAAGGTGCATTGGGGAGGATGCTTGATTATATAGATGTACCCTGTTGAGAGGGCACATCTTGTGAGCTGTTTACCCCTGATTTTATAACTTTAGCCATTTGTGTGACTGAAGAGGTGGTTTGCTTTGCTTTCTTCTTCTTTGGCCTCTTTAAGGGTGACACGGGTTCCTTACTTTCTAAGCCTAATTCTACAGCCAAGGCTGCCTCGGATAATATGGTTAAAAAAGAAGTAACCTGTTTTCTCTTCTTCTTCTCCTTTTTACTAACATCACCCTGTTGAGAGGATGATGCAGTGGGCTCACTGTTTGGTAATATGTTTGGTTGAGGAGGTAAGTTAGCAGGTCCTAGGTCAGCATTTTGTTCTACTTGCATGGGCTTTGCTAACTGTGATTTTGAATCAAATATTGGCATGTTGTGGGCGTAAGACTCAAATAAACTCTTCATATGAGGAGTTATTTCAAGTCTCACATCCACATCATTCTAGTCTCTAAATTACCAAAAATGAGTTTGGTCATGGATTTAGGATAGCTTATTCTTTGTTTATCTATCCCAGGTAAATCAATCAAATTTTTATCTACATGATTTAGTGCAGATTGAATGAAACGAAGGAAGAAAATTTCAGTATCTCTCTTGGCTGGGGTCTGACCAAGTCTACCATACAGCTCCTGCAGAATTATGTGTCTAATGTCTATCTTTCTCCCATAGGCTAAGGCATAGCCTATTTGCTGTGCAGGTGCACTGATTTGATCAAAGTTGGACTTCCTTGTAGTGAAGACTTGAAGAAGAATAGCAAAAACATAGCTCCATTCTTTTCTCAGAAACTTCCTGTTAAGATGCCCAAGTTTGATTTCATCTGAGTATCTGATGAAATCAAAGAAGTCCTCCAATTCCTCATTTGTGGCTAGTGGGTCATACACCTCTTGTTGTAAGCCCAGTGCTTGATTCATATCTGTTGTAGTGATAGTAACATTTTTGTCTTGAATCTTGCAGTAGACTATGTAAGAGGTTATAGCATTCTGAAGAGCAATGACCTCCACAGTAGCTGTCCTCCAGAATTTTTCAAGAATATCCAGGTACAGGGTTGGGTTAGCTGAGAGTGCATTCTTGATGTATGACCCAGACATCCATCGAACAAAACACTTGAAATTTACATTTGGTGCTTCCACATCATTGGTTATTGCAATGAAATTGGTGTGTTTGGGGATGGTGAGTTGGGTGTTTGCCATTGTTACATAGAGAGAGAGAGAGAGAGAGAGAAGAAAATGAAAGTTTAAGAAGAAGTTTAGCTTTTGCAATTAGGGTTTTTAGAGGTTTAGAAAATTTGGATGCTTGAGAAATTGAATGAAATCAATAGAATTGATGTGGAATGGTATAAGTATGAATTAATTGAATTGTCGATTAGATACACAATATGTATCGACAAGTCAAGCATTCGAGAAGTGTAAAACAACTATTCGATATGTCAAGAAAGGCTTATTCGATAACTCAAGCAGGTAACAACTCACAGCTGGCAGTTTATCCAATTTAAAAATAACTCTAAACTGGGTAAAATATGTTTTTATGAGTGAATTAAAATTTTAGACAAAAATCCGAAAACGGTTAAGATTCAGCGAGAATTCAGCCTTTTCAAATGATTCGAGAACTCAAATACCATATTCGGGAAATCAAGCATTAGAGAACTCAAAAACTATATTCGAGAACTCAAGCATGTCTCTGTTCGATATCTCTAAAAGACTTTATTCGAGAACTCGAGAGTACCCTAAAGAGGCTTGTTAGAGATGTCGACTATTGACACAAAATGAATCATTAGAGAAGTCTGACTTATCGAACTATTCTTTTTACTTATAAAATTCAATTTTCACTATTTTTTAAAATTTACCTGAAATATTCAGTGAAGAATATTCTAACTGTGACGCCCCGGGATCCGGGGTCAAGGATCCGGGCCGTCAAGGTCCAATTTCCATTCAATATCAATATCTCTTGAGTTGTTTTTTTTTTATATATATTTGATAATTAAGCAATTGACCCCACACTAATACACACACACACGCCAGTCATATGCTCATAGAACAACATCCACAATATTTAAAAGTTTTAAAGTTAACAGTTATTACAAGCCCAGAATTTACTAAGTACATTGTTGAACAAAGCTTCTACAGAAAGCACTTCAACAACTAAAGTTTATTACAACTTACACACTTAATTTACATAAGTATACTAAACCCCTTCGCTTGTCACTACCTCGGGGATGGTCGCCAGCACACGCTCAAAAGGTCGCCTTTCCCTTACCCTCTTGCGGGGTGTGGTACGTAGTATCGGCATGGGACCTAGCTGCTATATACATAAGTAGCAAGAGTGAGCTATAATAGCTCAGCAAGATCATACTGTAACTAAAATTTAAAATGTGAACGAGTATACATATATGTATATGCATATATAATAGCAGGAAACAATTAAAATCCTTAAGGAAGAATAGAGCTCTCATTTAATAATACATCATCCACTTACTATTATCAGAAAGAAATCTAAATTAGTATAATATCAGTTTTTCTTCATCTGTAATCATAATTCCATCATCTCATATCATTATTCTGTTTTCAGTATAGAAATCTGAAATAATATAATATCAGTTTTTCTTCATCTGTAATCATAATTCCATCATCTCATATCATTATTCTGTTTTCAGTATAGAAATCTGAAATAATATAATATCAGTTTTTCTTCATCTGTAATCATAATTCCATCATCTCATATCATTATTCTGTTTTCAGTATAGAAATCTGAAAACCATTGTCTACACTTTCTTTTCAAAAACATTGGGGATATCTGCTGTCGCCTGATACGTTAGGACGATGATCAGTCGCCTAATCGTACCTGCTCTCTTTTTACTACCGGTAGAAGGAATGAAAATCATCCCTGGAGGAAGGCCACCTGCTAACATCCTCCCTTGGCATCTTCGTGCCATAATAAAAATAATAAATGCTGGACTGTGTCGCACACAGCCCTGACACAGCCACTTACGCACGTCTGTTGCAATCCCCCTCTTTATCACATCATTATTCTCTTTTCAAAATATCATTCCACATTTCCATTTTCTCACTTTCATTTCCACCTATCATTCTCTCATATCATTTCCATTCTCGCACATTACTTCTATAAAATATATATGTCATAATGCTTTGATTATGATTCAGACCTCTCTTTCATATTCAGAAATCAAATATACTTTTATATTCGTAAAATATTCCATCTATTTTAAGAGTAATGCATGATAATAAAATAATGTTTATTAAACCGCTGATACTCAAAAAGAACATTTTTAATATAATATTATAACCATATAACCCTCGATAACAACTGATACCATTCTCTCTTATTCTCATAATCATAAGGCATGTTCAATTCATGCATAATCATCTCTATACATATCCATCTCATACTCTTATTCATATTCATATACATCTTATACTCATATCCATATTCATATACATCTTCGTATATCTTTCTTTTCAATATTAATACTCAAGGAAGACAATTTCTTCACAATATAGTAATAATAGCATCACATATATATTCCACGAAATCAAGTTTCTTTGTGAAGATAAGTAGTTTTACAAATAAGGATAGAAGAAATCTTGCCTCGGTTTCGATATCCTGACGGTATGGCTCGTCCCTCTTCCGGAGTTTCTATAAACACAAAAGGACCGTCGTTAGAACCACATCTCTTACTCACTACACTCTTGTATAACATTACCTTTTGAAACTTTAATATATGTTTAACATATTCTTATTACCCCAAAGGTTCAAGAACTTAGCCATTTAAAACCTTAATCGAAGTTTCAGGGGTTTTCACCATTTCCCTTAACGACCACACTCGACTGCAGAATTTCTTATAATTTTTAAATTTCGAATTTTATTGTAAGGTCAACTGGAAATAGTTCTTTGACCACACTACTACCATATCCCAAAATTTCGTGACTTTTAACAATGTTAAAGTATAGTAATTGTAACCTCAAGTTTGATACATTTACGGTTTCTCGGTTTCTGAACCGCTTTCACTAAAACTGACTTTTCTCCTAAACCGTTCATCAGATTTTAACGCACCTTATATCAAAACGATCTATGAACTAAGCTCTATCATTTCATAGTTAATTAGGAACCTGGACAGTAGGGTACCGTACAGATGCAGGGGGTCCAAAACAGGGCAACTTACATCCTAACGAAAATCGGGCATTATAACGGCTATAATTTCGTACTTTCCATAAATCCAACTCCTCCAAATCAATTATCAAACACCATAATCATCACCTACACCATGTGGTCTTCTTCACCAGCCATGGTTACAATCCCAAACACTTCCATATTTAACTCAAACCACTTACAAACACATATAACATCATAATCTTAACATTTACACTACTTAATCACTAAACCAAACAATATCCACCATAAATATAAAAGAGCAAGCATGATTATACCTTCTTGAAGCTTTGATAACCCTTAACAATCCTTGATATATCCTTAATCAACCTTATACTAGCTTGAATCACTAAAAGAAACCATTAAACAAAGTTAACACTTGAAAACACTATTCATCATCTTTTCTAACAACTTCCATGATTTTATTACCTTGCCAAATGATGATGGTTGGCCTTGAAACTTTGTAAATGATCCTTCCTAACCTCCAAGAAGCTCCATGATTTTTCCCTTGAATTGTTATTGAAGAGAGCTAGGGTTTTGAATTTTTTTTTTCTTTTTTCTACAAAAATTCGAATGGAAGAAAGGTGGAGAAGTGGAGAGATTTTTTTTTTTGTGTTTGCTTGCTAGTCTTATCTCATCTCATCCTAATCCATCAAGAGTTCTAGAGTTTAGTAGAAAATCCATGGTTAAATGACTAATTTGTCCTAAATTTTGAGTTAGTGGAAGATGATGTAAGGTGTGATGTCATGGATGAGTATTTTGTAAGCTTGTTCTTTTAATCTTAAGTATTTACTAATAACCTTATAAATATTAATGTGGTAAATATCTTTATCACTTACTAACCTTGGTTACTTAGTCTCCATACTCGTCTAATTGTGATTCGTTTCGAATGTATCTCACTATCCAGTGGTTTTCGAAATCCTTTACAAATCCAATTTCCTTTGGTATTCTCTTAACTTAATAATCCCCTGGTTTAACTTAAATTCACTAATTCCTCAATATATAATTCTTTTAGTATTTCTATACTCCTTGATATCCAAGATATAGAAGTTCGTTCGAGCTCAAAATCCTCGAAATCAAAATTCAGGAATTTCTAAAATCCATCGTCATTTCGAGTCACTTATTTTCAATGTACAATACTAATATGGTTTCTGTTCACTCATTTTCCATCCCTAATATAGAGTACCTACACACCATTTCCCTGGATTCCTCAAGATCACTATTCATTTGGGCACTGTAGCCTTTCTAAAGTTAGGGTTATTACAGTCTTCCCCCCTTAAAAGGATTCCGTCCCGGAATCATGTTGAAAATGTCCATGGGTATCTTTCTCATTCACACCTTCTAACTTCCACCCTATTTCTTCTATCCTTTTCCTTTCGTAATATCTCTATCTTGTTTGCGTAGAAATACACCAACATAACTTCCTTGTCATTCATCAACATGCCATTTAGTTTATCAATAGCAGTCCTTTAATCTGTTTCCAGTCATTCCATATTATCTCATCTCTCCTTCCTCTTTTGACGAAGATATCCGCCACCACATTGACCTTTCATGAATGGTAGTGTATCTCACTTATGGTTTGACCATCTTCTGATCTCTACCATGACATAAATATTAACTCCTCAATATTCCTATAGCTCCTCTCTGTAAAATTTTCCAGAAAATAAGCTCTAATAATATTCTTTAAAACAATTATAAGAAAATACTACCTATAATATATATTTCCTGTTCGTCTCAACGAGCTTGTGTTTTCCCAAAACACTCCTACTTTTCTTTTCATAACGTTTCCTAGCCCTTAACAGATACTGATTTTCCTTATCTATTTTATTAACTTATTTATTCCATTAATTGATTAAGTCGATCCTTAACCAAAGACTTACACACAAAATTTAAATCGAAAAGCAAGTACCTGTATCCGCATCTGGTTTCGTCAACGCTTCCCCTAAGGTCATGTTGTACACTCTAGCAGTAGGCCTATTTGAAGCAGCCCCACTCTGTCCTGGCGCATATGACCCACCTGAACGGCAATCTCTAGCAATGTGTCCTAATTTCCCACACTGGTAACACTTAACATCTCTTTTAGGGTTTGTATCAGTTGATGGGCACTGGTTAAGGTAGTGTCCTTTTTGTCCACACTTAAAACAAGTTACTCCCAGCACTCTACAGACTCCTATATGCTTCTTACCACACGTGTCACAATCTGGTAATGGTGGTCGTGATTGATTGGACTGAAATGTCCCTGAAGATTTACCACCCTGATTCACCGTCTCACTAGTAGTCTTGTTACCCCCCGACTTTCCCACAAATTGAGATTTTTGTCCTTTACCTCCTTTGTTAAAGTAGCTTCCCTCACTTGAACCTCCTTTTGGGCCCTCAAATCTTCTTTTCTTATTCTCTCGACCTATTTGAGCCTGCTCACTCTCGGCCTCTATAATTGATGCCTTTTGAACCACTGCAGCATAATCAGTCAACTCAAATGGGGCCACTCTCGTTCGTAACCAGGGTTTCAACCCTTGTTGAAACCTTTTTGCACGTTGTTCTTCTGTACGCACAAACTCGGGAACAAACCTCGACAGTTCTGTAAATTTATTTTCATACTCTGCTACTGTTAGGTTATCCTGTTTTAACTCCAGAAACTTTAATTCCATTTGGTTTTCTAAATACCTAGGAGAATACTTTTCTAGGAACACCCTAGTGAAACGCTCCCAGATTATCACTCCCGCTTCCTCTAGATTCTTCTTAGCTTCCCACCAGTAATTTGCCTCTCCCTTTAAGAGATAGGCTGCAAAAACTGTTTTATGATCTTCCTCTATCCTCAGTATTTCGAAAGCTTTCTCCATTTCTTTTAGCCATGCCCTAGCTACTACTGGGTTAGTGGTTCCCTCAAATTCTGGGGGCTTTAACGACTTAAAGGCACGAAAGGAATTAGCTGCCTGATTGGGGAGGACAGGTGGTTGTTGGGGATTCTGTGGATTAGCCAAATTCTGCCTTAATAAGTCCATGAATTGGGCAAAGGGATCACCTCCCGGATTCCTTTGTTGGCCAGTTGACTCCTCTTCTCCTTCTTCATGATTTTCTTCATTATTTTCGTTCAGTCTAGTACCTTCGATATTTCGACTTCTTTCGTCTCTCTCATTTCCTCTTGCATTCGCTCTACTATCACGTCTAGGCGGCATAGTTCTGTACATAACAATAGTCCTTATTAATTACCCGAATTTGGGTTACTATATACATCATTTCTATATACACAATTACATCATTAATTAACTCATTTGCACATCACAATATCTTTATCACGCGATTTGCATCTAGTTATGCCATAACTTTAGTAGGTAGTTGTATCGCCCTTAACACGATAGCCTTTTCATTAAGTCAATCACCTTTTATACATCAATATTTTTGAGTCTCAACATTTATAAAAATGCAGCAAAATTTAGATAGAAATGCACAAACTTCATTAATGTACATAAATATTTTACAATTTGGGTACAACATCTTTTACTGCTAATAATATACATCATCTAATACAAGGTTCGAAACCTAAAACATAGCCGTACATACTAATCCGATATCACAAAAGTACTACTAACTGTCCTCTAATCAGACTGGGATTAAAACAGTGAACAACTAAACTAATCCCCAAAATGACATCAACAAGATGACTAGTCTGATTAGTGACGAAACTACTATCCCGGCTCACAACCCTGCCCTGACAACATCCCGTATCTGGACTACCATGGTAGTAACCGTATCAACTATCTGGGCCCTCCATGCCGGGTCTCCTCTATCACCCAACAACCTCCTAATATCTTCTAATGCTCGTAGCTCAATACTGATCATCCCCAGAGACATCCCATCCGGGATAACCCCTCCTCTCCCTCTCTCTAACCTCTGTAGAAGGGTGTCTATAGTCCTGCGGGACTCCTCCAACTGTCCCTGAAGGGCAAAGTACTCGGTCAATAAGGTAGCTGAAAGTGGGTCACCCGCCGGTAGGGGTGCCTCCTGAGGGGGTACAGCTAGGGGAGGTGCATCCACCGGTGGAGGTGGTGGAGGTGCAAAGGGTGGGGATGGAGGAACCGACTCTGTCTCAGCATCCTCTGAAGGATCCTCCTCCTCCTCAAAAAAACCAAAATGCCCTGGAGGGGTAAACTGCTCAAAAGGATCATCTACAGGGTCAGGACTAGGTAGAGGGGATGGAACTGGTGACGGTACTGGGACGGGTCGGACAGGAGTGGGAACCATCTGAATATCCCTCCACTCAATCGGCTCCTCAGGTATAACTGACAACCTAGGCCTCTTACGCAGTGGCCTCTCCTCCTCAGGGATCTCCGATCTCACTCTGGAAGGACCTGCCTCGTCAGATCCTGTAGAAGGTCTACCCATATATGGCACTAGGGCCACAGCATCTCTCCGTCTCTGCTCCTCTGCCTCCTCTCTCTCTAATCGCTCTCTAGCCGCCGCCCGGCGTCTCTCCCTGAGGTCCTCAACTGCATACTCGGGGACCTCTACCCCGGCTAGCTGAAGATCTAGTAGCTCCTGCTCTGACATCCCTAGCCACTGGGGATCCTGACTCGGCTCACCCATCTCCGCTCCCTATAATAAAACATAAAATTCTATTAGTAACAGTCTAATAAATTATAATATATGCTTAAAGTAAATACTACCTGCGATATACCACCCCTGAACTTGATGGAAGTTCACAATTTACATTATAACTGATATATTTATTATTATTACTTTTGTTCTTGAGCATTATGACTCTTAGCTCTGATACCATCTGTGACGCCCCGGGATCCGGGGTCAAGGATCCGGGCCGTCAAGGTCCAATTTCCATTCAATATCAATATCTCTTGAGTTGTTTTTTTTTATATATATTTGATAATTAAGCAATTGACCCCACACTAATACACACACACACGCCAGTCATATGCTCATAGAACAACATCCACAATATTTAAAAGTTTTAAAGTTAACAGTTATTACAAGCCCAGAATTTACTAAGTACATTGTTGAACAAAGCTTCTACAGAAAGCACTTCAACAACTAAAGTTTATTACAACTTACACACTTAATTTACATAAGTATACTAAACCCCTTCGCTTGTCACTACCTCGGGGATGGTCGCCAGCACACACTCAAAAGGTCGCCTTTCCCTTACCCTCTTGCGGGGTGTGGTACGTAGTATCGGCATGGGACCTAGCTGCTATATACATAAGTAGCAAGAGTGAGCTATAATAGCTCAGCAAGATCATACTGTAACTAAAATTTAAAATGTGAACGAGTATACATATATGTATATGCATATATAATAGCAGGAAACAATTAAAATCCTTAAGGAAGAATAGAGCTCTCATTTAATAATACATCATCCACTTACTATTATCAGAGAGAAATCTAAATTAGTATAATATCAGTTTTTCTTCATCTGTAATCATAATTCCATCATCTCATATCATTATTCTGTTTTCAGTATAGAAATCTGAAATAATATAATATCAGTTTTTCTTCATCTGTAATCATAATTCCATCATCTCATATCATTATTCTGTTTTCAGTATAGAAATCTGAAATAATATAATATCAGTTTTTCTTCATCTGTAATCATAATTCCATCATCTCATATCATTATTCTGTTTTCAGTATAGAAATCTGAAAACCATTGTCTACACTTTCTTTTCAAAAACATTGGGGATATCTGCTGTCGCCTGATACGTTAGGACGATGATCAGTCGCCTAATCGTACCTGCTCTCTTTTTACTACCGGTAGAAGGAATGAAAATCATCCCTGGAGGAAGGCCACCTGCTAACATCCTCCCTTGGCATCTTCGTGCCGTAATAAAAATAATAAATGCTGGACTGTGTCGCACACAGCCCTGACACAGCCACTTACGCACGTCTGTTGCAATCCCCCTCTTTATCACATCATTATTCTCTTTTCAAAATATCATTCCACATTTCCATTTTCTCACTTTCATTTCCACCTATCATTCTCTCATATCATTTCCATTCTCGCACATTACTTCTATAAAATATATATGTCATAATGCTTTGATTATGATTCAGACCTCTCTTTCATATTCAGAAATCAAATATACTTTTATATTCGTAAAATATTCCATCTATTTTAAGAGTAATGCATGATAATAAAATAATGTTTATTAAACCGCTGATACTCAAAAAGAACATTTTTAATATAATATTATAACCATATAACCCTCGATAACAACTGATACCATTCTCTCTTATTCTCATAATCATAAGGCATGTTCAATTCATGCATAATCATCTCTATACATATCCATCTCATACTCTTATTCATATTCATATACATCTTATACTCATATCCATATTCATATACATCTTCGTATATCTTTCTTTTCAATATTAATACTCAAGGAAGACAATTTCTTCACAATATAGTAATAATAGCATCACATATATATTCCACGAAATCAAGTTTCTTTGTGAAGATAAGTAGTTTTACAAATAAGGATAGAAGAAATCTTGCCTCGGTTTCGATATCCTGACGGTATGGCTCGTCCCTCTTCCGGAGTTTCTATAAACACAAAAGGACCGTCGTTAGAACCACATCTCTTACTCACTACACTCTTGTATAACATTACCTTTTGAAACTTTAATATATGTTTAACATATTCTTATTACCCCAAAGGTTCAAGAACTTAGCCATTTAAAACCTTAATCGAAGTTTCAGGGGTTTTCACCATTTCCCTTAACGACCACACTCGACTGCAGAATTTCTTATAATTTTTAAATTTCGAATTTTATTGTAAGGTCAACTGGAAATAGTTCTTTGACCACACTACTACCATATCCCAAAATTTCGTGACTTTTAACAATGTTAAAGTATAGTAATTGTAACCTCAAGTTTGATACATTTACGGTTTCTCGGTTTCTGAACCGCTTTCACTAAAACTGACTTTTCTCCTAAACCGTTCATCAGATTTTAACGCACCTTATATCAAAACGATCTATGAACTAAGCTCTATCATTTCATAGTTAATTAGGAACCTGGACAGTAGGGTACTGTACAGATGCAGGGGGTCCAAAACAGGGCAACTTACATCCTAACGAAAATCGGGCATTATAACGGCTATAATTTCGTACTTTCCATAAATCCAACTCCTCCAAATCAATTATCAAACACCATAATCATCACCTACACCATGTGGTCTTCTTCACCAGCCATGGTTACAATCCCAAACACTTCCATATTTAACTCAAACCACTTACAAACACATATAACATCATAATCTTAACATTTACACTACTTAATCACTAAACCAAACAATATCCACCATAAATATAAAAGAGCAAGCATGATTATACCTTCTTGAAGCTTTGATAACCCTTAACAATCCTTGATATATCCTTAATCAACCTTATACTAGCTTGAATCACTAAAAGAAACCATTAAACAAAGTTAACACTTGAAAACACTATTCATCATCTTTTCTAACAACTTCCATGATTTTATTACCTTGCCAAATGATGATGGTTGGCCTTGAAACTTTGTAAATGATCCTTCCTAACCTCCAAGAAGCTCCATGATTTTTCCCTTGAATTGTTATTGAAGAGAGCTAGGGTTTTGAATTTTTTTTTTCTTTTTTCTACAAAAATTCGAATGGAAGAAAGGTGGAGAAGTGGAGAGATTTTTTTTTTTTTTTGTGTTTGCTTGCTAGTCTTATCTCATCTCATCCTAATCCATCAAGAGTTCTAGAGTTTAGTAGAAAATCCATGGTTAAATGACTAATTTGTCCTAAATTTTGAGTTAGTGGAAGATGATGTAAGGTGTGATGTCATGGATGAGTATTTTGTAAGCTTGTTCTTTTAATCTTAAGTATTTACTAATAACCTTATAAATATTAATGTGGTAAATATCTTTATCACTTACTAACCTTGGTTACTTAGTCTCCATACTCGTCTAATTGTGATTCGTTTCGAATGTATCTCACTATCCGGTGGTTTTCGAAATCCTTTACAAATCCAATTTCCTTTGGTATTCTCTTAACTTAATAATCCCCTGGTTTAACTTAAATTCACTAATTCCTCAATATATAATTCTTTTAGTATTTCTATACTCCTTGATATCCAAGATATAGAAGTTCGTTCGAGCTCAAAATCCTCGAAATCAAAATTCAGGAATTTCTAAAATCCATCGTCATTTCGAGTCACTTATTTTCAATGTACAATACTAATATGGTTTCTGTTCACTCATTTTCCATCCCTAATATAGAGTACCTACACACCATTTCCCTGGATTCCTCAAGATCACTATTCATTTGGGCACTGTAGCCTTTCTAAAGTTAGGGTTATTACACTAACAAATTAAATAGTGATTTTCTTAAAATTTCAAGTTAATAGAATATGATTTTTCAGCATATGCAACAGAATTGAAATATTTATAAATCATATTTCAGCCAACACTTACTTCAAAAATATTGAGCATTTAGATAAAATAAGTGTATACTGCTGCAACAATCTAGTTGATATTTTCACTTACCCAGATTCTGAAGAATTCAGCATTCCAATCTCACTAACCAACCTTGTGAAGGTGGCTTCATCCAATGGCTTAGTGAATATATCAGCTAATTATTTATCTGTGGGAACATAATGTAACTCAATGGTTCCATTAGTTACATGTTCCCTAATAAAATGATATATGATGTCAATGTGCTTTATTCTAGAATGATTGACAGGATTTGCAACTATAGAGATTGCACTTGTGTTGTCACACATGATAGGAATCTTTTCCAACATAAGTCCATAATCTCTAAGTTGATTTCTAATCCAAAGCACTTGAGCACAACAACTTCTAGCAGTTATGTATTCAGCCTCAGCTGTGGAAGTTGACGCAGATTGTTGTTTTTTGCTATACCAAGAGACTAACCTTTGTCCAAAAAACTGGCAGCTACCTGAGGTGCTTTTCCTATCCACTCTGCATCCAACATAATCAGCATCTGAATAACCAACCAGATTGAACCCTGTGTCCTTAGGATACCATAAACCCAAGTTTGGAGTGCCCTTCAGATATCTAAAGATCCTTTTTATAGCAACCATATGTTATTCCTTTGGATTCGATTGAAACCTTGTACACAGACATGTAGCAAACATGATGTCTGGCCTACTTGCAGTGAGATAGAGTAGAGAACTAACCATGCCTCTGTAGACTAAGATATCTACTTTCTTGCCCTTAGCATCTTCATCCAATTTAGTGGCAGTGGCCATGGGTGTTTTTGCAGGTGAGCTATCTTCCAAATCAAACTTCTTCAATAGGTCATTGATGTACTTGGTTTGACTGATAAAGATACCATCCTTCCTTTAACTAACTTTCAATCCAAGAAAGAATGTCAACTCTCCCATCATGCTCATCTCATATCTGCTTTGCATGAGCTTAGAAAACTTTTCACACAGTTTCTCATTTGTAGAGCCAAATATGATATCATCCATATAGATTTGAACTAGGATAATATCATTACCGTGCTTCTGTAAAACAATGTCTTGTCCAATGTGCCTCTAGTGAACTAATTTTCAAGAAGAAATTGTGATAGAGTGTCATACCATGCTCTTGGAGCCTGCTTTAGTCCATACAATGCCTTAAGCAATCTGTAGACAAAGTTTGGAAAATGTGGATCCTCAAATCCAGGTGGTTGTTGCACATATTCTTCTTCTTCTTCCAACTCTTCATTCAGAAATGCACTCTTGACATCCATATGATATACTTTGAAATTTGAATGTGCAGCAAATGCCAAGAAAATTCTAATGGCTTCCAACCTAGCAACAGGGGCAAAAGTCTCATCATAGTCAATGCCTTCATGTTGAAAGTAGCCTTTTGCAACCAACCTTGCCTTGTTTCTTACTATTACACCATCTTCATCCATCTTATTTTTTAGAACCCATTTTGTTCCAACAATGGTTCTATCCTTTGGTACATGCACAAGCTCCCAAACTTTGTTTCTTTCAAATTGATTTAGCTCTTCTTGCATAGCAATAATCCAATCTGGATCCAACAGTGCATCATCAAGTTTCTTAGGTTCAACTTGGGATAGAAAACAGCCATAAAAACACTCATTTTGAGTTGCCCTCCTTGTTCTCACTCCTGCAGTTGGATCTCCAATGATTTGATCTGCAGTATGTGATCTATCCCACTTTCTTGTATGCTCAGATTGATTTCTCAGATTTAATGTTGCTTCATCATCCAAGTCATGATCATCTTCATTTCCTCCCCCTGTGAAGTTGCCAATATTCACAGGTGTGTCTTGGATGCTTGTATCTTTACTGTTGGTTGGCACAAACTCTTCTCTTGTTTCATCATTCACTGGAGTTTGTTGAACTGTAGTCTCAACTTCAGTTTCATTCTCTTCATCAGAATCATTCAGATTTTCAAACCTTAATAGATCTCTATCTTCGTCATTGGCTTCTTCTAATCCAGGTAGTTTGCTGTCATCAAATGTCACATATGTGCTTTCCATAATTTTCTTTTGACTGATGACATAAACTTTGTATGTAATTCTCTCCATAGAATAGCCAAGAAAAATTCCTTCAAATGCCTTTGCATCAAACTTTCCAACATATTCTGAGTTATCCTTTAACACAAAGCATTTGCTTCCAAAAGTATGAACATACTTAAGAGTAGGCTTCTTTCTAGTCATCAAATTATAAGGTGTCTTTCCAGTGTTTTTGTTGATGAGTGTCCTGTTCTGAATATAGCATGCAGTGCTCACAACCTCAGCCCAAACACATGTAAGCATTTTTGCATCAAGTAACATTGTTCTAGCAGCCTCAATTAGAGTTCTATTCTTTCGTTCAACAAATCTATTTTGTTGTGGAGTCCTTGGAGCTGAGAATTGTTGTGAAATACCATTCTCTTTGCAAAATGCTTCGAGCATGACATTTCTGAACTCTGTTCAATTATCACTTCTTAATGCAATCACACTTGCATTGTTGGCCTTTGCTTCTTTATCAACTTTCTTTATGTGCTCAATGATTACTTGTGGAGCCTCATCTTTTGATGCTAGAAATTCCACCCATGTATACCTTGTATAGTCATCAACCATCACCAAGGCATACTTCTTTCTTCCTAGTGACATAATATTGACAGGCCCAAATAAATCCATATGAATTAGTTGCAGAGGCTTGGTTATTGATGTCACAGTCTTTGACTTATGGCTTGACCTTTTCATTTTTTCCTTTTTGACAAGCCTCACACACTCCTTCTTGACAGAATTCAAGTGTGGGCATGCCTCTCACTAACTCTCTTTTGATTAGAGAATTAATGGCTTTGAAGTTCATGTGTGATAACTTCTTATGCCACAGCCAATAATCTTCATTTGATGCTTTTGAGTAAAAGCAACAAATTTTGTCCTTGCTTGCAGAATCCATATTTGCTACAAACAGGCTTCCTTTTCTTACTCCAGATAGAGCAAGTTCACCAGTCTTCTTGTGAGTGATCAAACATTCATCTCTGTCAAAATCCACTTTGAAACCCCTATCAGTAAACTGACCAACACTCAATAGGTTATGCTTGAGCCCTCTGACCAGTTCTACATCTTCAATGATGACATTACCAACTTTTAATTTTCCATATCAATGTGTTGCCAATGTTGTCATCTCCAAAACCAACCATAGGGCCAGCCTTCTCTTCGTACTATGATAGCAGGGCCATATCACCAATCATATGGTTTGAGCATCCACTATCCAACACCCACATGACTTTCTTTTCCTTAATTTTCTTTGCCCTACAAACACAAGTGTATTACTTTTTCTTTGGTACCCAAACACGTTTGGGTCCACTTGGCTTAGAAACAGTTTTATCATAAACAGCATGCTTATCAACTTTCTTAGAACCAGTCTTCTTGTCACAGCTAGAAGTCTTAGAACTTGAGTTCTCAGACTTAGGTGACAGAGGTACCTTCCTAGCTCTAGGAGGACTTGAAGACTTTGGCCTTGTGTAGTGTGTGTGAGAATTGTGACTTATACAACCATCAATGAATTGCCTTCTCAAATTGAAACAACTAGTCATAACATTCATATTGCATGGCATACAGTCAAATTTGTCACAAAATGGAGAATCTCTATGTCTTAAGGGCATAAAGCAATCATAGAAAGGTTTAGGCACACTACCCACAGGTTTCTTGCAAACATGAGTTAAATGATTGGTACTGAAACAGTTTTGGCAAGTTTTCCTAGGGGAATTAGGCACATAAGCATAATTATTGTCTTTGTTAATCCCTATTTTGCCATTTCTGTTCTGTTTCCTCTTAGCCACATTCTTCACAGATTCATTCTTACTGGATGATTCAAACTTAACAGATTTTTCAGTTTTGGGTTCAGCTCTAACAGGCTTCTTGGTTTTCTATTTGTCACTCTCACTCTTAGAGGGTGCTGGTTGTTTACTTGATTGTGCCTCATCCTCATCAATCAACATTTGTTTGATGAGTAAGGCTTCCTCATCAATTTCAAGTGTTGATTCTTTAAAGATAGGTGCCTTAGCATTTTTCAAAATATGAGGCACATTTTCCTGAACAACCTTGTCATCTTCAATAAGAGCACAACCTTTCCTCTTGTTGAGTGTGTCATAGTCAAAACCAATAGCAGCTTTTGCATTCTCTTGATGTTTCTCATGGTAGAACTACAATAGACTAGAGGAGTTCTTAAAAGTTTTAAGTTTGAATTCATTCTTAGCTATCTCATCCCTAAGAGCCTTTTCAACTTGACTAGGACATAGAACCTTATTCTTTAAATATTTAACTTCTTTCTTAGGGTATTCTATTTGCATAACAGATAGCTCAAGTTCCTCATTCCTTTTGTTTAACAGTTCATTTCTAGCAGACAGTTTAACAATCTCTTCACTAGCAGCAGTCATACTAGTATGAATATTAAACATCTCAACAGATAATTGTTCAATCATATTCTGTACTCAGAAACAGACATATCTATGGTAGTGAGAGATGGTACATGAGAGTCTGAGGGTAATTCTTCCTTGGTATTGGCCATCAAGGCATAGTTACAGAACTCCTTTTCTTCCACATCACTATCAGTGTCATCCCAACACTTCCCTTCAGCTATGTAGGCCTTGCCTGGTGTTTGCTTCCTAAGAAGGGCCTCATACTTGGCTTCAAGCTCTAGAAACTCCTTGTCCTTCTTCTTAGGTTTCTTGCACTCACTAGCAAAATGCCCTAGGTCATTGCATCTATAACATCTCACAAATGACCTATCCACATAGCCAGTTTTGAATTTATTCTTGTTTGGCTTCACAGGTGCTTTGCTCCTGTTGAATGAATGGTTTTGAGTTCTATGTTTGAAGGGTTGATTTCTCTTGAATCTGATATTTGGAAATTTTCTAGCCATGAAAGCATATGAAGTGTTTTCCATGGCATCTAGCTCCTCAAGAGTATAAAACTCATCTTCTACCTTTTCTTCAACAGTTTCAGACACTTCACTTTCAGGTTCATCATCATCTACTATCTCTTCTATCCTAAGCTGACTTGTAGATGCTTCAAGGTCTTGAATGGATTTGTTGACAATCAAGGCACATGATGTATTTACCATTCTACCTTGGTTGGCTTGAATAGCCCTCTTCTGAAGCAACTCAAGCTCATGAGTCTTCAACACACCATAGAGCACATCATATGTCACTTTGTTCATATCTCTTTCTCTTAGAGAGATAATCTTTGCACAAGGTGGTTTGGTGCAGAAAGTAGAAACTTCATATTCAGCTCCTTGGTACTGTAAACCTTACCATTCATCTGTAGCTCAGTCACCAACTTGTGAAATCTCTCAAACATTTCAGTAATGCTTTCTTTGGACTATACCATAAAATCTTCATACTGTGTGACCAGTATCTATTTCTTATTTTCTCTAACTTCCTCTGTCCCTTCACACAATACTTCAATATGATCCCACATCTCTTTTGCTGTTTTGCATGAAGCTATTTTGGGAAACATTGACAGCTCCATAGAATCTATGATCAACAACATGAGATGGTTGTCTAGGGCAACCTTCTATTTCTCTGAGGTTGTCCATTTGGATGGATCTTTTGTAACATTTGATCTTGGAATGACCAGGGTACCCATGGTAGACTCAGGGATCTCTTGTTGAGGTACAAATGGACTATTCTTGAGAATCTCAGGGTATAGAGGGTTAGCAGCTTTGATGAACAACATCATCTTGATTTTTCAGAGGTTGTAATTCTCTTTATCAAACTTAGGGACCTTCACCGTTCCTGTTGTCTTTTGTGTACTCATGTTGATCATTTTCTATTTTGATTAACAGCCTGCTCTGATACCACTTGTTGAGTATGAAATACACAGACAAGAAAATACAGATGGGGGGTGAATGTATTTTCAAACTTTTTCTTTGAATAAGAATCTTAAGAACAATGGTTTGAATGTTTGAGCCTGTTTGATGTTTGTATGTTGCTAAGTGTGTGTGTTTGTGTTTAAGAAAACGTAAGTGCGGAATAAAGGACACAAGAACACATTCACTCACTTTAATCTAATATTGTATTATATAAAGATTCGCTATAACCTGTGAATACAAATGGTAGTATTCTCAGCTTCATTTTCTCAAAGAGATGTTCTAAGTTATAATGAGAAATCTCCTAAAAACTTAACTGCTAGAGAAGAGAGGTTATACACTTATAGAACACGAGTACAACCTACTTACTACAAATAAAGTGATAGACAAAATTACTTTATAACATATCTATCACTTTTTGAGTAAACATCCAATCGGCTTGAAATTTGACTTCCTCTAACTCTGCTCAGATCCACTACTTTAACAGCTTGTCTCCTATAACAACTCTCTAAGCTTCTTGTAGTCTTTCCAAAGACACTTTACAGTACTGTGGTCCTGAAAGTGTTTTGGCTTGCTGTAGGTTTCTGACTTGTACAATCTTCAGTATTTTGTCTCCAAACTGCATTCGAGAAGTAACTAAGTGATTGATTCGAGAACTAGAATTGACTTGATAGATAACTCTGAGTTCTCGAATACTGTATAATTGACATATTGAATCACATCTCAAATTAGTCTTTTCTTCAGGAATCCTTGACTTGTCGAATAGAGCTTTTAACTTATGGAGTCCTTGAGATATCTAATAGCTATCTGAGTCCTTGAGATATCGAATGTAGCTTTGACTTGTTGACTTTTAGAGAACTCGAATGGTGCTTTGACTTGTTGACTTTTTGAGTTCTCGAATAGAGTATTAGACATGTCGAATCTCTGAGTTATCGAATGAGACTTTGATTTGTTGACTTCCAGAGATATCGAACAGTGTCTTTATAGATATCGAATCTTTGACTTGTCGAACGCTAGACTTCTCGAATAGAGCAAAATACTTCTAAAATTAGTACTTAGGCAAATCTTCAATCTTCAAAATCCAACTGTGTTTATTTCTGCAGCCTTGTTCTCCAAGCTTAAGGCATGATCTCTTGATCTTCTTTCAAGCATTATTTCATGACTAATTTATACAGTTACACAGGTAGAATTTTGATGCCTATTACAGATACTAAAACAAGTAGAAACTCTACAACTAGAGGTTTCCCTAGTTAAAGGGTCATGTAAGTAATGCAAAGCATTACAAACAATTAGGCTTGTTATTAGATGTATTCAGGCATGCCTCTGTGACTAACAAAAGACAGAAGATGTGGTTTGTTTTATAAAACAAAAAATCCATCGAAATAGTAAAAGCCACAAGCAGACAAAAGATGGTGGTTTTTGTTGGTGTTAAAAAACTTCGAACTTCGTGTCAAGAACTTGGTAGTAGCTAAATCAAAAGTGTGTGTAGATTGTATAACTTAAAACTGACAGGCTAATATATGAGGAGAAAAAATAGTGGGACAATAATATAGCAATGATTTTTTTAAGTACAAAAAGAGAATTATATCATCAACTACAAGAATGTGTCTCTATTAATAGGAGGGAGGGGAGCATGTAAATTAACAACAAAGCTGAAGACAAGCCTTCCTCCATGCTAGCTAGAAATTTATTCTACCGTTATACATTGAATCTGGACAAGAATTTGAAGTCAAAAAGAAATTCTTCAATGCATCCGTTTTTGATCTAGCAAATTAATGATACAATAATAAAATGAGGATTTTATTTTTTTAAATAATTAACAGAATAAAAAAAATCTCAACAGATGCAAGAATAAAGCTATATGCATAGTATTTTGCCTAATTAAATTTTTGGAAACTAGTTGATCATAATTCGATTTTTTGTAATATTCGAAATTATAGTTTTGCACATATCCAAAATTAGTTGTGCATAGTTTTGAATGGATGGAATGGTAGATGTTGGTTTTGACTATGGGAATGGTTTTGATAATTTATAATTGATGTTTGATGATGTTAATGGAGTGTGGGTTGGATAGTATGATTGTATGGAGTGTTTGTAAATTTGAATTGCTTTTGTTAAAGCCTTTAGAGTAAGTTTGTGACAAAAATACCAACTGCCTATGGTTGTGTAGGTTTTGCTTTTTAGTTTGTTTTGGCACAACATTCATGTGGAAACAATTTTTTAAAAATTATCCCCATTCTCGAAGTCGTACTCGAAAAAATCCCCAAGTTCTCGCCACATTCAAACCGACCGGAATGAATACCCATCGGAACTCCCTTCAAACACCCATTATATTACAAAGACACCGTAAAACAAATATAGTACTCTCTCAGTACCACTCATTTCTATACAATTTTTTTTTTACTGTTTATTTTAAGGCTCCTATAAAATATAGTTTTATAACTTATTTTTAATTTTTTTTGAATAAAAATTTAAACATTAAATTTCTAATTAGAAGAAAAAAATTTATGAAATTATATTTTTTAGGAGTTTTAAAATGCGTGTATACAATTGAAGGGGAGCGAGGGAGTAGCAGTGTTTCTTTTTTTCGCACACCTCAGCGTCCGTTGCTTCGTTTGACCGTTGACGTGTCGTCTCCCAATCGGCTTTGCAGACTTTTATGTATCATACAAGCTCCATCCCACTACATACACATACCAGGTCATTTCTTTTATTTATTTATTTTTAAAATTTGCATGTTCATCACTCTAGTTTCAGTACCCCTTCTGGTTTTTGTTTCGAGTAATGCTAGATGTTAAATGTGTAATCTATATCTCTAGGGCTTTTGCTTATATATGCTACCCAATTATTTTTTAATGAAATTTATATCAAAATTAGAATTCTACATGCGTTTGGTGCAACTGAATATTTTGTGTTGTGTTTCTTTAAATTTGTGCCACAAATTTCCAAGAAAGCTTCTGTATGAGCTCTAGAAATTGCATTCATCAGCAATTATCGCCGGACCCATATTTAAGGAGTGATAATAAATTTTAACAGTTTGTCTTCATTGCTTAAAGGCAGTACTTCTCGACCACTGTTTCAACTGAGTTTTTCGGGGTTTAGTCAATTACAGAAATTTAAAAACTCACACACAAATGCCTCCCCTGAAGGCTGAACCCTCAACCTCTTATTACTTTGAGTAAGCTGTTAGAATCCTGAAGTAGTTTATTTAAAGACTGACATTCGATAATGCCTTGGAATTCTTGTATTTTTCTTTCTTCCGATGTAGCCACCATTGGCATTTTCTCTCTGATAAACAGCCTCTAGCAGTCTTAAGCCAACAAACTCGTATCAGTGAGAACCACACATCATTTGTTGCATTATTCATTGTAGATTGTGGTTAAGTTTCCTTCTTAATGGATTCAAATTATGCATTTTACTTTAACTGTATCTACAGCTTACCCCTTTTGTCCATCGCATTAAATCAATTTCTTGATGCTAAACAGTATTGGCATCCCTCGTACTATCCAGAGCCTGAACCATAGTTTTTCTCTGATCCTTAGCAAATCGATTTACTCTTTCATTCCATGGTCCAGAGTGTAATTTATGTCTAGACTCTAGACCAATGAGGGTTCACTTGAATTTTTTGACTGGTAGCAGTGAGTATTGAGTATTTAGTTTTGCACAACCAACTGACTTGGCCATCTCACATTCTCACTCTAATATTACATATATAGGAACTCAAAATATCATCATCAGGTTGACAACTACAACATAACCCCTCCTATGCAATCACAAAGAGGAATAATAGAATAGTGACTGAACTCGGCAACAAATTTATTTGCTTGCCAACTGTCCTACATTTCTCTTATAAGGTTCGTGGGGCATACATAAGGTTGGTGTTGTCCATTTGGATAATTATAGTTTTTTTAATTGTTTTGTTGACAGCATATGATGTGTGTAAAATGTAAAAAGGTACTCCCTCCGTCTCTAAATACTTTTCCTATTTGAGTTGGACACGTTTGCCAACGCACACTTTTGATTGTTAATATTTTAATTTCGTATTAGTATTAAATATAAAAACTTTACTGTATTAAAGTATTAACAAATACGAATCCAACAAGATTACTCATGACTATATTTAGTCTTATAGATTATGTGTAAATTAATAATTTATCTCATGTAATGAACATAACCGACATTTCAAATGAGAAACATAATACGAGACAGAGGGAGTAATAGAAATATCATCACCTATTGTGGCTATCCCCGTTTTTTGGTTCCCATTTGGTTTACCTTATTCACAGGTCGACCCCATGGCAGCAAAACCCCAGATGCAGAAGAAAGAGACTAGAGATGGAACTAGCCAGGGATCGAGTACGCTTTTCTTTCAGAACCTTTTAAGCGGATCCAATACCAAGACGTGTTTCCAGAACCTTTATAAAAATAAGAGTAACAGTAAAAGGGGATGATAGGGTGCATTCATGTCCGAAAGAAGAAAAAGACCCTGCTGCTATGCAAATGGTCGAAAAACTAAGGAGTTTTGTACGCCCGGACGAGTAGTTACATAAATTTCTCTTGGGCTAAATATAGTTTCTCTACTAGAAAATTATACCCATGTATTATCGACAGGATTAAACTATTAAATCCAAGCATGGATTGTGACATCCTCTAGTAAGATTTAACAACAAATTTTAGACAAATCTCTATTTTTTTTTCTTTTGCTCAAGTGGAATGTAACTGAGTTTTTCATAACCCTAACTGCTATGTTATGATTTTTTGAAGGAGAGATATATAGTTATGAGCAGGTGGTATGCAATATTAGTTCAAATAATATTTATTCATTATCGCCAAGAAACATTTGCTAATAAAACATATTCTATATACTACATGTGAACAAATATTATATTCAATATCACAATTTTAAAGTAAATATAAATATTTGTTGAGGGACTGCGGATACTTGTGAATATTTTAATGTCTTTTTTTGAATATGAATTCTTGGATGATATAATTTCAGTTTTAATTGACTTTCCAAAATTTCATTTCACTTGAATTTTTTTATTGAAAAACAAATTCACTTGAATTTGATTATTAAAAATTATCCATTTACAGAATTTTACATTTTACAAATTATTTATTAAAATACAGTAATTAAAATTTATTTGATCTGATAGCAGTCATGTAGGTTTTTAATTTTATTGTGAATCATTGAATAGAATCTGTGTGTTCAATAGCTGATGTCTATGATATAGAAATTCCGCAAATCATATAATACATGATCATATATATATATATATATATATATATATATATATATATATATATATATTGAATTACCTTTATAAATAATACACATATATTATATATGATCCTTTTTTTCTCCAAATATCATATTTTAAATCGAACATTAGTTAATTTGCATGTAAAATGTAATGTGTTATTTTTAGTATTCGTCTTTTCAAGGCCAAATATTTTTACAACCCGAATAGTTTGACTGATAAATTATTGCATCGTGTGTAATAATATACAATTTTCATATTACGTTAACAACTCAATATTTTCATTCTAATATATTGTTGGATAGTATCCATAATTTTAATTATAATATCATTTTATAACCCAATTATATATTTTATGTGGTTCTTTAATCAATAAATGAAAATTAATAAAGAATCCAAATCTCGTTTAAAAACCAATAATATTTAACCAATATTAATTCATATATCATACACATACATATTGCGTGTATGATCTAAAACACATGTGAAAGTGTGGCCTAGTGGTATGTAGATGCACAGGTTAACTTGATGGTCCAAGTTTGATTTCCACTAAAAATGAATTTTTTATATAAACAACAATATGGAGTTAAATTAGTCATTTTAAATTTTGAATAAAACATCTCATGAATTTTAAGTCTTGTTTGTGTATTATATATAAAATAGATTTCAGATATTAGTTTTACAATCAATTAAACTTATTTTATATGTTGTTTTAACGAAGAAGTTATGTATTTTTTCATTTTAGAAAAATACATATGTTCCAATTATTTCTCATTCAAGTCGCACACACGCATTATGTGTATGATTTATGACACAAATGAAGGGTTAGTCTAGTGGTATGATTGTGTCCAAGTTTGTTGTATAACCAAAGTTCAATTCCCACCAACCAAAAAATTCAATTCAAATTTTAAAAAAAATCGTATTACAAAATTTCATGCATTTCGAAGAGTCAATTTTTGAGTTTGATGAACAGTCTATGTATAGAACTGTTCCAAACGTAATCACTAATATGATTAAGAAGGGGGAACAGTCTTCAACTCATAGAACATCTTTGGATTTCCTTTTACGAAGTAAAAAGATATCTGATGAAGAGAAATCATCACTTAATGTGTTTGGCCCATATACATTAGAAGCCTTAATAATACATGTTCTAAGTACTTTATTTAATGCAATAGAATCTGATTCAGTTATTCGTCTATCTACTCTAATAGATCGTTTGGATACTGCTGTTCGTTCTCAGATCACTTTATTAATGAGGCGGAAATTGAATAGAGAATGGACTCGCGTTGTGCATGAACAACCAAATAGCGATAAAGCCGGCAATAAAGCTAATAAACGCAGATATTATAGCTTCGGCGCTGAATTAGTTGAATTCATGCAAAAAAGTTCTTTGATAGAAGTATCGCCTATTAGACGGGTTTTAAGCTAGTTTAAATAATTCAGGAATATGTATAAGTAGACTACATACTATATATTATTAATTTATATATAAATATTCAAATAAAAGCGTGACTAACACATTTTTAATAAGTCTCAATGATCAAAATACTAAATATTTAATATTCACGCAACACATACATATGTATAATTGATTACTACATACTATATATTATTAGTTTATATATAAATGTACGAATAAAATCGTGTCTAACATATTTCTAATAAGTCTTAGTGATCAAAATACTAAATATTTAATATTCACGCAACACATACATATGTATAATTGATTACATATGTCTATTGCGCTCAAGTGTTATGAACATGTACAGTTTAAATATATAACCTAAGTTTAATTTAGCTCCATAGTTATTTTTATATATTTTGAAGTTAGACAAATGTATTACTGTAAAACGACATTCACATGTTTACGTGTATGATGTGAAAACACATGTGACAATGTGGTGCAACGGTAAGATAATGTATAAGTTACTTGGTAGACTTAAGTTCGATTCCCACAAACAATATTTTTTTAATAAATATTAAACATGGGGACAAATTAGTCATTTCAATACATTAAAAAGTCTCACAATTTTATCTTGTGTTGGTGTATTATATATATATAATAGAATAGATATCATCTTTTAAAATGAAGTTTACCTCACAAAATTAGGATGTAAAAAAAAAATTGAAAAAAATTGTACCACCAAAACACCACCTTGATATCTTAAATATGATGCAAAAAGAAGTTGACAATCAAATTCAATGAAAACACAATTTAAATTAAAATATCGCATCAGGCCATCAGCTGCCAAGTTGAACATCAAAAGTACATGCAATAGACTACTACCTAACCAATATTATAGCAGCTGCAAATTAAACAGGAGACAATCTTTTAGAAAAACTTATTCTAGCTAGAAATCATCATCATCAAACCGTCATCTCCGTAATATCTTCATCAGAGTCGGGCTCATAAAAATCCTTACGCCCAAGTGGCGGTATCCCATCAATAGGTCTGAGTGGTTGGACATTCCAGACATTATCTGTATTGGGTTTTTTGGTAGCTAGACATGGTTCTCGAATCATCCCAAATGTTTGGGATGTCGCATAAATAAAACCCACAACTATTCCAACTATGGTCATCGAATAATTAAAAGCATTATCAGTGTCTATTACGCCATTCTTATACTGAATCTCATGATCTTCATAATAACCATACTGAAGCATGCTGGAAACAACATTGCACGCAATCACAAACAGAGATATAACATACGTAACACCCTTCCAATATATGACCTTACCCCATCTCGTTTGTTGATGTAGTGGATGTAGCTTCCTTCATCTCTTGCTTTTTCAATTCTCATCTTATAAACATTAAACAGAAATAAAAAAAAGTGAGAAAACAGCAAGACAAACCAACCACACTTTCCCCGTGTATGGAGTTTCATGGGGAAAAGTGTTTACACTAATACACGCAAGCGTACGCGGTCACAAGTAATATAGAATAAAGTTGAGTTCGTTCCCACAGAGATCTGGTTTAGGTTCAATTCAGTTCATGTACCTATGCAAAAATGTATGGTTTTTATTCACTGCTAAGACAATTAACAAATTTGGGTTTAATTAAATAAATTAACTAAGAAGTAAATTAACAACTAAGAATTAACTAACTAACTAACTAGAATTGGAATCGAATTACTTCTACAAGAGTAATATGGGATCCTAACTTCATTAAATACTTCGCTTAGAGTTGACGCCTTTAATAAATACATATGATGGTTTTGATATCTGATCAGACAACACGGAACAAGTATACGCTACTTCTCAGTATACGAATACCAAACTAAACATACATCCATAAAAGAGCTAGAAGATGAATAGACACCAATTATGCTTAGACCCTATATCATAAGATTTGAAAACATAACGGTTGAAGAACAAGTTGTTTATTAAGATCACATAGCAAGTTCTAAATCTCAAGATCCACTCTCGTTTCGCAAGAGGTTAACAAATTAGATGTTCGCGACGCATCTAAACACGTGAAGCACAACCATACAAGGATATCAAGAATTCACCACACATAAATCTTTAAAGCAATTAAACTACTAAACTACATAGATAAATCCGTTAGAATCCCATGACAACGATTAGTTCATAATTGAATCATTCGTCATCATGGGATCTGATGAAACCATGATAATAAACAAAGTATTAAACCAGACTAAAATGAATATTTTGTAACACAGAGGAAGGTAATCTATTCATAATGTGAACTGAGGTTAACACACATTCACCCCAGTATTCAATATCCAAACCAGACTAAAATTTCAATGCTCAAGCCATCTCTAAAATGTATCTATGACGCCTCTCCACTCTACCATTCTGTCGTGGTTTGTAAGGGATAGAAGTCTGATGTAAAATACCTTTTTCAGCATAGAATAGATTACAAGATTGATCTTTAAACTCCAATGCATTATCAGTTCTCAACACTTTAATATGATCGTTGAAGTGAGTTACTGCAAATGCATAAAATGCATTTAAACTTTGTAGAAAATCTGACTTGTACTGCAGTAGGTAAACCCAGACCATCCGAGAACAATCATCAACCAAAGTCAGAAAATATTTGTATTTTCCTCTGGTACATGGGAAGGCATAGGACATGTGAGACAAACATGAGAAGGCACTGCTTTGATCTGCTGTTTGACAGCTGAGATTGATAGAATTTTAGGCATTGGAGCATGGCCTAATCGATTGTGCCAAACTGTATATTCAGATGTAGACAAGTGACTAGCCTGATTGCACTTTTCATCAGAATCAAGAGACAAATAATACAATCCTTTTCTCAACAGTCCAACTCCCTTAACCTCATTTGTTTCTGAATGTAAAATCAAACACTTCTCAGGACTAAACATTACTTGACAATTATTGTCCTGTGCCAATTTGTGAATGGGTAGCAAATTATGGTTGAAATTAGGAACATATAAAACTCCAATCAGGCCTAGACCATTACTCAAACATACATCTCCAATGTGAGAAATCATAGTTGTAGCTCCTGTAGGTAACTTGATATTCAGACAAGAATTAGCTGGTTTTACATTGCTCAGTAACTCAGATTAGCAGTCATGTGATCTGTTACCCCAGATTCTATAATCCACTATTCAGAATCAGCAATTGTAGTGACAGTATTACAAAAGGCCATACCAGAAAAAGGACTATCAAGATCTTGTTCTTCTTTCTAAACTGGTATCAACTTAAGTAACTGCTCAAATTGTTTAGCAGACATCACAACATTATCATTAACCTCATCTTGAGTTGTAATAGCATTGTTTGCCATTTTGTAACCACTGCTGGAAATTCTAGTTCCTGAATTTCCTTGCCATTTAGCAGGACCACTACCAGAACCACTACCAGACTTTGGTGTGAAAGATTTCTTATACTTACTGTGCCACTTCGGATAACCAATAATGGTCCAACAGTTAGATTTATTATGTCTTCCACCACATTCACTACATCTCTCCAAATTGTTACTTTTGCTGTACATTGCAGCTATCTCTTGACCAGAACTATCTGACAATTTCAGTGTATTTCTTTGAGTTTCTTCTTGTTGAATCATTGAACAAGCCATTTCTACACTAGGCAACGCAGACATCATCAAGATTTGACTTCTTTGTGATGCATAAGCTTCATCCAAACCGTTCAAGAACTGAAACAACTTAGCTTCTTGTTTATGAATCTCTAGAGCCTCAAGAAATGCCCTAACCTCATTAGTTATAATAGTAATTACAGGCAATGTGTTCATATCATCTAATTCTTCCCAGATAGTACACAATGCTGTATAGTACTCAACAAGTGATAATCCATTCTGTTTCAAGCTAAACAAGTCTTTACTAAGTTTGTACTTACGAGATCCATTAACAACTTGAAATCTAGTTTCTAATGACTTCCAAGCTTGACTCGCAGAATTAACAAACAGTATAGATTTCTTAATCGAATCAGAAATATTGTTGTGAATCCAGGAAATTACCATATTGTTGCAGGTATCCCATTGTATCGCATCTGTTGTATCAGTTACACTTCGTTTTTCTTCTCCAGTGACGAACCCTAGCTTTCTCTTCGATAGCAATTAAATCTCCATAGACCTTTTCCAGGTTCGATAATCATCAGCACTTTGCAGTTTCGAGACGCTAATCGATGTAGGACCATTAGGGATGGGCATTCATCCCGGCCCGCCCGACCCCGATCCGATCCCCGCACCGAACGGGGCGGGGAATCGGGGATTTTTTCGGGTACGGGCCGGGGAGCGGGGACAAGTTTTAAAAAAAATCGGGGAGCGGGCCGGGGCCGGGTTTTTATGTCTCCCCGGCCCGATCCCCGACCCCCGCCCCGATTTTCTCTACCCGACCTAATTTTCCATCCCAACTCGATTTCATCACACTCAAATATATACATACACACACACACACATATATATTGATATTCATATATTAATATATACGAATTTTCAATACTTCATATTGAAAATAAAATGATGTTTTAATTTTATATGTTTCTCTTTCTAATAGTTAAATAACTTAATTTCCATATTATTTATAATTATTTCTTTAAGTAATATTTTTTAATTTTAATTTAGTGCATTTGAGCTCACTAGTTAGTATTTAAAATTATTTAATATTTTTTTTTGTTTTAAATAAAATTCCCCGATTCCCCGCGGGGATCCCCGTTACCCGTTTGGGCCGGGGACGGGGAATGAAAATTAGTCCCAGACGGGGATCGGGCCGGGGACGGGGATCGGGTTTGAATTCGGGGATGGGGGCGGGGATAGCACTCCCCGGCTCCGAAGTGCCTCGACGCCCATCCCTAAGGACCATCACTTGGATGTAGAAACAATGGATTTTGTATATCCGAAAACGTAAATCTGCTACCAGTCGCCATTGATGAGCTTCAAAGCTTCAATCTAGCTTCAATCTTGCAGCAAATCACACAAAATTCACCAGCTAACGATCAGATAACGATCAAATAACGATGATTTGATCTGAATCGTAACAAATATCACACTCACACGCTCGATCTAATCACTCAATCGCTGCTCTGATACCATAAAGAAAATCAAAGCAATTGATTATTAAGAACAAAGTTGAGAGTTTAGTACAATCATATTCATGAATCTTGCTGAATTAGACCATACATTTCAATATTTATACTCAGAAATGTTGTAACTAACTTGTAACGAACTAACTACTGAAAAGAATAAAATAACCCTGATAAATTGTTGTAATTACAAAAATGCCCTTGGCGCCCTTGACCTTGCTTTGACCTTTACTCTGTATTAAAATAAATTATATAATCTTTGATCTTGGTACAAGTATGTATTCTAAGATTAGTGATTGATTTGTTCAAGTGTTATTTCTATACAAATGAATATTTGATGTATTTAAAACTTCGACCCGATCTCTTAGCAAAAAAAAAAAACTTCGACCCGATCTTTGTTTATATTTAATTTTAGTCATCTTCGCTTTCTTATAATATTCCGTCGTTTTTTCTCTTTAATCCATATTGGTGCATTTTACCGAAAATAGTCTGTATATGAAATAAATCACTCAAAATAATAAATTTTTAATATTTTATCATCTTTAAATCCTATTTATTGTTAAAATTATAGTAAGATAAATATAATGAATATATATAATTTGAATTATTAGTATTAAATAATGAAGTACTAATAAATATGTGTAATATATATATATATATATATATATATATATATATATATATATGGGTGCCCTTCCAACGTTGGTTGAAAAATGGTGGATCCATTGCGGCAGTGATTTTTTTTGAAATTTAAGAAAAACACTTTGCATTTGTTGGGAGTCGAACTCTTGACTTTTTCCAAACTAAACAACCAATTTGCCATTACACCAACTAGTATTTGATTAAGTTTTTGCAAAACAGTCTTACATATCATTTTATATTATTATACTTTTATATTTATTAATTATTAAAATTAATAAAAAAATGGTAAATTAATAGATACTAAAATATAAAAATGTTTATAGACTTTAAATTTTTACATAGAATTTTAATTAAATTATTATAGTTTATATTTATTAAAATTAATAAAAAAAATAATAAATTAATAGAAGCCTTTAATTTCAAATATAGGAAGTAGTAAAAATATGAAATTACGTTTTCACCCTCTGAATTACTGCAGCAATGAGACAAAGTAGAGGAATTCAAATCTCAAATTACTTTTATATCCTTAATACTGCCGCAAAGAAACATTGCGGTACCCTTTTACTACCGCAATGAGCTATTGCGGTATCCGCATGACCCGGTTTAACCCGAATTAAACCCGTTTCCCCTTTATTCATTCTGCAAAACACTTCAAGGCAATTCAGGCGATTTCAAGGCAATTTTTAGGCGATTTGCATCCACAGATCTTCTCATCTCCTCTCATCTCCTCCTCTAGGTATCTTCTCATTGGTACTTACGCATACATACATATGCACACACGCACTACTATATACATTGCTACGTTTAATTCGTTTATACCTGTGGATGGTTATTTGCTTCGTTTTAGTTAAAATCATGAATTAAATTGAATTATTTGGGTTCATAGTTCGAATTTACCCATTTTTGGTTTGAATTAGGTTGAAATTACGGCTTTTACCGTTAATTGAGTTGAAATTAGGGTTTCTCATTTTCAGTTAGGTTGAATTAGATTGAATTGCCCATTTTAGAATTATGTTCGAATTATTATCCGAATTTTTTTTAAAATTATGGATTAATTCAATTTATTAGGGTTTATAATTATGAAATTATTATTATAAATTTTTTTATGAGTTGTGGAAATTTTAATTCGAATTTTTGAAATATTAATTTAATTTTTTGAGTTTAAAATTTGAATTTATGACGCCCACCAACGGACCCCATAGCACAGTCAGCCCACCAAGGGACGCGTGCAAGGTCCACCAGGATCACATCTCCATCTCTTATTGACGATCCCATCAGAAACGATGACACATTCTTATGTGGTTGCACCAGACACTTGAATAACCTGTACACCAATTCAGAATATATACAAAATCCAAGGTCTTAACTTGACAATAAGGATCGCAATGGATTTCAAACAAATTATTTATGCTTGCACTTTTGAAACTTTGGCAAAAAAAATCCTATACAAGTCATCGCATAGTGTCACACTTGCATCCGCATACGCCTAATGAGCACTATGGTGCTCTAAATGTTTTTCTAATCATCTATTTTCAGTTTTTCAGTGACTCAAGAAATTTGGAAGTTTGAAAAATTTTAGTTCTCCACTACAACAAGCCATCTTGGAAAAAGGGATTCAATATACTAGACAAATCAGACACCTACCAAGTCAAATCCCTCACTTTTTCATAAATCCCTAATCTCTAAAACAACCCCATATTCATACATAGATCACTCTATTATTATTATTATTATTATTATTATTATTATTATTATTATTATTATTATTATTATTATTATTATTATTATTATTATTATTATAATAGCACATCTCCGATTTCGTGTTACGAAATTCATCCTGACAACAAAGTGCTTAAAGCCAAGTCAACAGGCATTGTATGTTAGACCCTAGAAATATTGTCCGTGACGAGCTCTTGTCATGGTGCATGAGGAGAAGCTCTTCAACGGAAGTCTCCCACCATATTCACAACTGAAGCATTCGGGCTCGAAGCAGAGAATGTGAAATTATGTGACAAAATTTATATCGGATTGAAAAAGTGAAACTGAGTGCTCGTTATTATTCCCCTGGATAGGGAACTTAGTCATCTGTTGCATCCACATCTGCCCAAGTTCTACATCCAGGGGATAATAACGAGCACTCATATTTACTTCCTCGTTTACAAGAAATGTTGTGACACGTTTTGCACATCCTTAGCTTCGAGCCCGGGCTTCTATTTCTTAAAAGTGATTTGCTTAGATGAAGACTGTGGAGATTATGATAAATGGCTTCCTCAGACACGATAAAAGTAGCTTGTCACTGGCTCACTAGTCACTGCTGAAACTTCCAGGGTTTAACATACATTAACTGTTGCCTCTACTTTTAAATACATGACTGGTAGTTATCTCTCTGTTTTGATTTGAAATATATAATGCTAACAATTTTTCCTTAAAAACTATGACACCAGATTGCGGATGTTCTCTAAGACCAAACTAGGGTGAAGTCAGTTAATACCCATTTTTTAGGTTGTGATAATGAAAATACCAATCGGCGGTGTTGTGTGTAAAAAATACCGGATCAAATACGCATTTAATAGTTGGGTAATCAATTTATATAAGATACGCAGAGGAGTAACAGACGCCTGTTACCCATTTGTCAAATGGGTAATATAGCTGTTACCCATTTGGCAAATGGGTAACAGGGGTTTGTTACCCCATTGATAAATGCGTAACACTCTTACAGGATCAGTATTATTTATGTTACCCAATTATCAAATGCGTATTAGTTGTTACCCAATCATCACATGCGTATTGAAATCGTTATTTTTAACAACCGTTCCCGAAAAATGTTATTTTCATCATTTTTATCCAAAAAACTGTTATTTTTAACATTCTTTCACCAAACTATGGGTGTGCCGAAGAAAAGGTACCTGATTAATATTTAAACTAACATGTTAAACTATTCATAAGCAATCATAGAGACAAAATAAATAGGTAATTTCTCATATTTCACAAATAGATACAAGTATAATTTCATATAACAATTTTAAATCTTTTCATCTTAAGGCAACTCTTTAATATTTATGTATAGGTATGTTACAAGATATGGTAAATATCTGGCCCTTGTTATGATCATGTGTCCACCGCGATCATAATTTATTAATTTCACATGTAACATTACTGCAGAATGATAGTAGGTAGATATTACATGTTTCACCAGGTCAAGGAAAGATTTAAGATAATTATTTATTTTATTAATAAATATGTAATGGAAGCCTGAATGAGTTTCAACAATGAGAACTACGACCAATTTGAAATTCATGAACCGGCGAAGATGACCACTGCAGTAGCATGCCCAGAGAAGAGCAAAGAAGCCAAATTGCTAAAAGGTCACCTATGCAATTCATAAATCGGAATATTTATATTCCTAGATGGTACTGGGCATTGAGCCAAGTGTGGATCACCTACAGTTGCTTAGGTAGTTAGGTTCATCTTGTTTTCATCAGCTTCTACTGCAGAATGTTCCGGTGCTTCCAAGGCCAGAAGGAATCCACAATCTGAAACAACTTATAAGGTTACTATTTTTCTAGGTATTATAAATATTACAAATATAACTTTGTGATGTATATTCATGACAATATGCGTGCAGCGTGCTTAACAAACTATTGATGTGTATAAATGAAGAGGCCAGGAGGGTGCTTACAAACAACAGGAACAATGAACATAGCTATGATAAACTATGATCGAAATTTGTTAACAAGGTTAAAAAGAGTAATACAGTCTGAAATCTGAGCTGTAGCTAATAGTTTATTAGTATTTAAATGTATCTGTACAAGCAGAATCTTTAAAAACTGAAGAACTACTTATTATTCGAAGCAGGACAATTATGGGGTTGAAGAAGCTCAGAAAATGTCATGATGTACAAAATTATGGTTGCATGTCTGTGCATACTCAAAATTACTGTTCTTTCTGAATATTTGGTATCCATGTCAAGATTTATACTAATTATTTTTAACAGATATGAAAAAAGAATTAGGAATGGTAAGCCATGTTGCACTAAATAAGCCTATATAAAACTGGACTGGAAACAATATAACATCATATCCGCATTCTCTGTTGCCTAGGTTTTGATTGGTCAGGTAAAAGGATTATTGTCATTTCAATATATTTTGCAAGGTCCACCAGCACATATTTTACATATATTGGAGTTTGGACAAGAATCAACTTGATTTCCTGTGGTTGTTAATTTGTTTAGTAGTTTAAAACTACACATGATGCAAATTCCTGTAGAAATTACTTACAATAAGCTATAATCTTGATGATGCAACATTTGACAAAGCAAGTTTCACTAACTCTTTCCGCAACACTTTTCCAGTAGCATTTTTGGGGATGGAATCGATGAATGATACTTGTCTTAATTTCTTGTATGGAGCAACCTACGAGACATTACATTTCAGAAGCGATTATTGATTAAAAAAAGAAAACCCATGATATAATACGATAGAACAATGTTTGCCATCTATTATTGGATGGGAAGGTCCGTAATTAATTAACATCAGATATTCTCTAATTTAAGCAAAAAAAGATAAAGAAGTTACGAGACATTAATAGATCATCAGCATAAACTAATAAGCTTTTGGAAGATGTATCAGTGTAGTGAGATTCAAGGATATCTCAAGTCAACTACAGTCAAGAAATTAAATTACCTCTTTAGCCACAAATTCCTTAATAAGAGTCTCGTCAATGGTACTTCCTGGAGTCCTCACTACAAACGCTATAGGAACTTGTCCTGCTTTCTCATCAGGATACCTGCAATTACATGCCACCAAGAGTTGCAACAACAATAATTGTACCGGTATTGCACAAGATAAAGTTCTATATATAATTGCCTTAAAAACTAGAAATAATTAAAGTTGCTCACGGAACCACAGCTGCTTCAACAATATCCGGATGGGACTGGAGAAGATCTTCCAGCTCTGCTGGGGGAACCTGATATGGTGAAGTAGCATAGTATAAAAATTTCTAAATACAGAATAATACTTTAAAAATATTAAGTTCTTATATAACCTGGTAGCCATTGCACTTGATTACTTCCTTTATTCTGTCTATGTAAAATAGGAAACCTTCATTGTCAAAATAACAAAGATCGCCAGTCCTTAACCATCCATCCGCGGTGAAAGTTGTACTTGTTGCCACTTCATCATGGACATAACCTATTCCAAACTTAAAGAGAATAGAATATCAAAGTAGTAGTAGCAAAGAGTGTGATCAGAGTGTCTAAGAAACTGTACATACACAATAATGCTTGGGTTTATACTGCAACTAACTAATAATAAAGGTACTTAGGTTTTACCTCTCATTATTACTGGTCCTCTGACCCAAAGTTCCCCATGCTTAAATGGGGGCAAACCAATCCCAGTTTGAGGATCAACTATCTTAGCTTGACAATTGTATGCAAGTCGCCCGTTTGCTCCTAATCTCTTGCTTTCAAATGGACCTACTGTTCGAAAAACACCACCTGTAGTTTCTGTCATCCCATATGCCTAAAACAAGTTTAATTGCAATTAGTACCGTAGGAAACTTGCTCAAGTCACATGTGATCCACTACCTAGCATTCAAGTAGTATATATGCAGGCAAAATTTTATGATTGTACAGCTAATATATTAGGGAAATCGCAATAGTAGTAGTATTAATTACTCCATATCACCGGGCAAGGTTATTTACCTGAACCAGTGGAACAGTTGGAAAGAGTGTGTTAAACCTCTTTATTAAAGGAATGGGGAGAGGAGCAGCACCGCAGACCACAATTTGAAGGGAGCTTAAATCATATCCTTGAGTTGGGCTATTGATCATGGCCACAACCAACGGGGGCACCAAAGCCAAATTAGTAACTCTGAATTGCTGAATAGATTTCAGCATCAGCTCCAAATTGAATTTATTCATTACTACTAGGCTCTCTCCAAATGCAACACACCTGATACAGTACACAAATCCGTACACATGAAATAATGGAACCGTGCACATTGCCACCACGCGTCGCTCCTGATGCAAAACCAATGCTCCATTCAGGGATGATATCAAGTTCCGATGAGTTAAAGCTACTCCCTTGACTCTCCCTGTTGTCCCGGAGGAATAGAGTACAGCAGCTGTATCCGATTGTCTAATAACAACTCTATCTTGATTGTTATGTTCACAATCCCGGGGAGCTGGAGTGGACATGAGTGATTCAAACTCAGGAGAGTCGAGCAGAATGGGAGGGTGTCTAAGTGAAGGCAGTTTGTGAGCTGTTTCCGAGGTGGCAAAGGCAATGACAGGACTTGAAAGTTGCACTTGACGAGAAACCTCGGGGATTGAGCTGGCAGGATTAGAAGGGGAGACGATGACACCAATGGCGAAAAGGGATAGATAGAGGAGAGGAACATGAATGGAGTTTGGACAGAGTATGAAGGCTGTATCTCCAGAGGAGAGACCAATACGAAGGCGAAGAGAGGAAGAGAGTGTGGTTACGTAGGCTTGAAGTTGGGAGAAGGAGACGCAGTGTCCCTTGGCTGCGTCGACCAGGAAGCTTCTGTTGTTGTGGTTGGTAGGTAAGTGAGTATTGTAGAGAGTGAAGACATAGTCTGTGATGGAAAGAGGAGTGGTTTCATGAGGAAGTGGAGTTGGAGGGGGTGGTCTAATACTATGGTAAGTTTGTGTTTCGTAATTGAAACCACCACTACTACGGTTGCTCACCATTCTTACTATCTATGGTTTTAGTGGTACTAGGCAGTTGGTGTTTTAAGGCGGAGAGACTTAGCAACAATATAAAGTAGATAATGGAAATGAGGAGTAATTGGAATTAATTCATGAATTTACGGGGTATTTGGGGAACTTTTTTCAGAATAAGTCAACTTATTTTAAGACAAAGTTGGAGATTCCTAACTTTCCGACTTATTTTCCAACTTATTAAATCTCAAATATACGTTAAATATTTGTATAAAAAAAAATTTTAAAATATAAATTTTTTATCCGAAAATAAGTCCTTAAATCCTTAAAATAAGGTACGACAAACAGGCACTATATCTGTACAAAACATGTTTGTTTAAGCAGGCAGGCCAAATAGTATGACAAACTACAAAAGCAGAGATTGCCTTTTTTCTAAGGTTAGGTGGATTGTCTTTTTTCTGGTTAGGTGGAAAATGATGCCTTATCCACTCATTCCTTGTTCGTACACGCATGCCCAGCAGAAATAATTTCCTTAGTTTCGGTGGTTATGTATAGTATAGATTAGTATTTTGCCCGAATTTTGCCCGTAATTCGTACGAGATGTCTTATTTAATTTAAAATATTATTTTAAATAATTTTAGAAGTTTGTTTGGTCACCTACAAATATGTTACATTCAATTATATAATTATATAATTATTTAATGAAATAATGTTATGAAAAAATTTATATAAAGAGTAGCATACAATTCTATTTTGACAATGTTAAAAAGTTATTCTATCCATCAAAATTTGCAATTTAAGTAATAAATATTTTTGAAATTTTGTTCTCTAACTGAAAACAAATAATAAATTGTCTTCATTATTTAAATGCAATAATGATTTCCTTCATCGTCAACAGTTCCAAAGCATTAATTAATAATATTTAAACAATCAATCAAATAATATTACTATTTCACTTCTACTCCTAATTTTACTCCTAAATATTCTACTTCTAATTTTACTCCTAAATATTCTATTCGTAATTCTAAACTAAAACTATAATTCTATAGAATATCTAAAAAATAGGAATCATAAAACGAATATAATTTTGACTATTATTTGACTTAAAAATAGGAATTATAAAAGGAATAATATTATTTTTATTTAAAAAATAGGAATCTTAGAAGGAATATAATTCTGACTAAAAAATTGGATTTATAAAAGAAATATAATAAAATTAGCGGGAGGACTTAAACGAAGTTGCTCAAGGTCCACTGAAGGTTGTGGTGGTAGTTGATGATTTTGGATAGGAGAATACACCAAATGAGAGTAATACTCAACACAACTGCCGAATGTTATTTCACAGTTTCCTAGCATTAATGGGCATGTACATATTGTGAGTTCTTGTGTATGCCTTCTTTTAAGAGCGCAAAATGATTATTTTCACTGTTGTCACGTTAAAACGGAGTTCCACAAAATGCAAATCATATAGTGGATCGGAGGAAGGTTAAGTTATAAAGGTGTTAGGAGAGAGTTTAAATTATTCAAAGTTATTAAATTAACAGGTAGTAGAAATATCATTTATAACATAATTTGAATTTATGAGTAATCGAGGGAAATTAACTTTCTAACCTTCCATCACTGAGCTTAAACTTAAATTGCGGCCTATCACCATATTTAGTTTTCTTCATCTGAAATCCCTCAGACTCTTCAAGAACTCCTATAACATCTGTAAATTAAAACAATTACAATATATTGGACGAATATAAATAAAATTAAAGTATTACTTAAAATATATATTCAAGTATACCATATGCAAATTCTGGTTCTCCATCTTTATATGTAGGCTCATCAGGACACGTCTCTATTGCCAATGACTTTAAATCTTCCAACTCTACAAATTCGAACTTGTTCATCACCAAAAGTGGATTATTTTCTTGTACATGAACCACCTCTGTTGCATTTGTAAAAGAAATAGCCATTTTTGACGATACTGATCGCAGTTTTCCAAATGCGCTCTTCACATTGAAGTTAGTGATAATATAAATTTCTCCCTCCTCTAGTTTTTTCTTTGGATCTTTCCAGATGTCCACATATACAAATGCTTGAATATGATAACCCTGGAAGATAGCATATATGTCAAATAATTAAAAATTATAATCAGTAAAAAGTTTACATAAAAAAAAGAATATATAATGCATCAGGTACATCCATCTATATCTACCAACAAACAATTCTATTCTCGGAAAACTCTTTCAGCATTCATTACTAGCCACATTCTTGTCACTCTAACTTTAATTTTCCAAGAAGTTTGAGGCATTCAAGCTTTGTAATTTTTGACAATGTTCCTCTGCCATTGTTTGGTTAAGACGAATGAATAAATGATGGAAAAACTATCAATATATACATGTAACTTAGGCAATTATATAGTACATAATTTGAGCATACAAACGTAGATAAATGATTAAAGAATCAATTAATTGATTTGATGACATCTAAATCCCATAATTATAATTTTAATGATTAGACCAATTGTTTGTCAAAATTTGGGTGTGTACAGTTATATATATATATATATATATATATATATATATATATATATAGATTTTGGACCCGCTTTATGCAAATACGGGTCACCAGTAATATGCTGAATTTTCAAACAAATTGCGTGGTGGATACGCATAATTTGAGTTTTATGTTGTTGCTTTTAATAACTTTTTGTTAAATGAAATTATTTATGCAAACATTTTACCAAAGGCAAATTCCAAAAAAGTAAAATAAAACTGGTGTTTTGTGTTTTTTTATTATTTTTAATAATTATGCTCTCAAAAACAAAATTTTTTAATTTTTTTTTAAAAATGATGTTGTGGCAGCAGTTTTTTTTTAATTTTTTTATTAATGGATAGAGGGTAGAAGTGAAGGTGCCCCTGGCGAGACCCTTAGAATAAATGAAATATATATATATATATATATATATATATATATATATATATATATATATATATATATTTCAGTGTGGACTAAATTCTCATTTTAAGAAATTTCTCATTTGAGTACCTCCCTGTATATATAAATATGTGTTAAATTTAAATAATTAATAATATTAAGTTATCTTCCATTGTTATATCGATTAATTTTTTATTAGTAACCAGATGGTGCTTTCGTCGACTAAATCCGAAATTTTCAAAACAATGATCATAGATGATGTCGTGTATATTGAAAATTATAAATAAAGATATTTTTTAATTATTTTGTTCATGTTTTGGCTCCATAATTAAAAAACTCTTTTTATTTTTTAAAAATAAAAACTTTATAGATAATAAATATGGTATTTGACCAATTAATTACATTGCAACATAATATTTTTGGCATTATATATATATCAAATGAAACTGTATTTTCCGTTTTCTAAAAATTATTTTGAGGCGAAACACCTATGATTATAAAGATTAATTGATACATTGTGATCAAGATTTTTTAGTTTCTCGTCCCTATCTTGATCTTGGGCTTAGTATTTGTAGACTATTAATCAGTTGGAAATCAGTTTAAAGATTCTATTCTTAATTATCTCAACAAAAAATTTAGTAATTATCACAAAAATTAATTGATATGATATAGAATATCATGCAGTAAAATAATCAATTAATCGATTTGATAATAGCTAAATTCTATAATTATAATTTTAATGAGACCAACAAATACATATATGTACCGAATTAGCACAACATAATCTTTTGTATTAGTATTAATTATTTTGTAAATCAATTTAAAGATTCTGTTCTTAATTATCTCAACAAAAAGTTTAGTAATTATCATAAAAAGTAGTAATTGATAAAGAGTAAAAATACTTGAGCAGGGACTAATTTCGGTTCATATAAATATTTTTGTAGCATTTTATTTAGTTCATTCATAGATTCAGGTAATGACAAAAAGAAGCATCAAAGAAATAAAGAATATTAAAAAAAATCTATATATTATAAATTGCTGGATAACCCTTTCCTCAGCTTTGGGATCCATATTTAGGTTCAGTTAAAATTTTTAACTATATTTTGACCCATGGACTATCCATTTTTCACGTTTGGTATCCATATTTAGGTTTGTAAATATCCATGTTTTTATTTGACCCATTCTTAATTATAGAAAATCTACATATCAATTTAAATATCATTAATGTCAATTATACTCCCTCCCTCCGTCCCTTTCATTTCTTTACAGTTACTATTTTGGGCCGTCCCTCTCATTTCTTTACATTACCAAAAATAGTAAGTTTTCTCCACTATTACACCCACTACTTTCTCCCACTATCTCATATTTAATTATAAAAAACACTATTACACTCACTACTTTCCTCCACTATCTCAAATCTATTATTAAATATTGATAGGTCCCACCACTTTACCAACTTTTCATCTAACTTTACTCATTTTTTATCCTTTGCCTTAGTCTCCGTGTCCCCCTCCAATGTAAACTATTGAGGGGGACGGAGGGAGTAATATTTATGGTAAGCTTATTAATAAAATTTGAATTAATCTTTTAATTCAGGTAAGTTCTTCAATCAATGCATATCATCATACAATATATATAATAAAATATTTTAATTGAAATAATCTTTAAATGTTTTGTTATAATAATAAAAAGACAACCTTTTATTTCATTTATATTATTTCTTTCACAATTATAATTAAAAATATACAATTTTTTAACTTTTTAATTAACCAATTATTTTCATATATTTATAATTTTTATAGAATTATTTTTTGAAAAACCCGTGTCAGTAGCACGGGCTATAATCTAGTGAAGGATGGTAGTAGAGATTTAGATTTGGGTCGATCCAATCTAAATTGGGTTGCTCCAAATGCTGTGTAATGACAAAAGTGGACATCAAAGTAATAAAAGATTAAAAAAATGAAGTAGTAGAGGTTTAGATTTGGGTCGATCCAATCTAAATTGGGTCACCTCCAAATACTGTGTAATGATGACAAAAAGGAGCATCAAAGAAATAAAGAAGATTAAAAAAATGAAGGATAATAGTAGAGGTTTAGATTTGGGTTATTCCAATCTAAATTGGGTCGCTCCAAATGCTATGAAATTGATAGAATATATTTTTATATATATTTTAGATGATTTTATTCTCATATTTATTGTGTTTTGCATTGATTTGGATTTTTATTTAATAGATTTGATTGTTTTATTGTAGGAAATAAAGAATTCATAATTTGGAAGGATTTGGAGCAAAAAGAGATATTTTGGAGATAAAATTGAAGGAAATTCGTATTATTGGGCTACACGGGCTGTTTAACACTGTTTTGGCCATATCTTGAGTTCTAGAAGTCCGTTTGAGGCCCGTAAGCAGTCCACGCGAAGATAACGAGATTCTCTATCATTCTAAGGTGGTCCAGAGGTCCAATTACGTTTGGAACGTTCCAGAAAATCTGAAGAAAAGTCAGCTACGAATTTTCCTTAAAAAACAGAATCAGTTTAGGAAACGTATCTTGCAGAAATTCTATTATAATTCTGTTTTGGTATTTTCTTGTTGGGCAAGACTTTTAGAGCCTATATAAACACATCTTGGGATACATTATTAAGAAGGTAATATTAGATCAGATAATATAGTTTAGAGTAGATTATTATTATTAGTTGGAGATGTAGAGAAACACCATGACTCTTCTTTTGGGTGACAACATTGAAGTTTGAAGGTTTTGTTCTCTTAATCTTTTCTTTGTTCTTATTAGTTTAATTATGTTTTCTTGTTTTACTAGTTGTTTTACTTATTTAATTATTAACGAGTAGTTATTTCTAGGGCTTAAAGGGAAGCCATGTTTGCACTAATATTGGCATGATTTTCATAGTGGTTTGATTGGTTATGGTTAATTCTGATTGATATGTTTTAATCATTAATTTGTGTAATCGGCCGATATCATGGATTAATTATATGCAAATAGGGGTATGGATCGAGAGATTTACTTACTAGAGGCACACATACGATTAGCAGAATTGAATTTGAGTGCGGAAGCATCATTGAATTTCTGAGAGCGTTAATGCTTGGAAGAGATTAACTTGACTCTAATTACTTGATTGATTGAATTACTAAAAGTGGTTAATTGTGTTGAATTTTTCGAGAGTGTTAATGCTTGAAAGAGATTAACATACTCTAGTTATAGGTTCACATTGATTGCTTTAGCTTAAGAGCCAATTGTGTAAGCATGGTGGACCTGATTGCCCTAGGTTTTAAATAATTTGTTTATCATCTATTTAATTAGTGTTAATCTTGTTTAATTAGTTAATTAATATTCTCCAATATTCGTCTGACCCTTGAAACAATTAACGATAACTGAAAAGGAATTAGTAGAACCTGTCTCCTTGTGGATTCGACCCGCTTGCCATCTGTACTAGTAATAGACACCGTGCGCTTGCGGTTAGGTATAATTTGACACATCAAGTTTTTGGCGCCGCTGCCGGGGAAAAAAAAATTGTTAGAAACGCAGGCTGCGCCCCTGTAACGCAGGCTGCGCCTGCGTTACTGACCCTTCCGCAGTCTGCACACCTGTAACGCAGCCTGCGCATGCGTTACAGCCCCGCCAGAATTTTTCTGCCCGATTTTTTGTCTTTTAACCTACAAAATCAACCCCAAATTTTATCCAAACTCAAATTCTTTCACTCCCAAAATCCTACATCTATCCTAGATCAATTCCATACCCTCCTAAATCTCTCCTACACTCTAAATTTTTAAATCTCATCTATCCAACATCTTATATATATACTAAAGCCCATCTTTTTCCAATTATATCACGGACGTTTCTATTTGATAAAAATAAAATAATAATATCATAATACTAATTATTAACCGATTACCTTTTCAGCTAAAACGTATCATCTTTTCTATTTTTTCCAAATTAAATTCCCTTTTTTTCTAGAAATATCACGGGCAACATTAATATCTCATTTTATAAAAACACTACGAGCAATTTTATTTAGTAAAGTAACATAATTAAATTATAATTACTATAAACTAATCAATTACCTTTTTCACATAAATCATGTCACTTTTTTAATTTTCATGTTACCTTTCTATTTTCTCTAACTAAAATCTCTATTTTTTCAATTATATCACAAGCGGTTCTATTTAATATAATAAACTAATAATATTATAATATTAATAATTAACCGATTACCTTTTTCAGCTAAAACGTATCATTTTTTTATATTTTCTAACTAAAGTCCCTCTTTTAATAGAAATATCACGGACAATATTAATTTCTCCTTTTCTAAAAATATTACGAGTAATTGTATTTAGTAAAATCAATAATTAAATTGTAATTACTATAAACTAATCAATTACCTTTTTTTACCTAGAACATGCTATCTTTTTAATTTTATCTAACTAAATTCTACCTTTTTCCAATCATATCACGGGCATTCTATTTAATAAAATAAAATAATAATTTTATAATTACTAACAATTAACCGAATACATTTTTCAACTAAAACCTATCATCTTTTCTATATCTTCTAACTAAAATCCCTCATTTTCTATAAATATCACGGATAACACACACAATATATATATATATATATATATATATATATATATATATATATATATATATATATATATATATATATATATTATCAAATCATCACATAAAAGAATTTAAGCCACTAAAATTCATGTTTTAAAAAAAAAATTTAAATTAATGAAAAAATAATTCACATAATATTAAAAAGAATCCGTGCATCGCACGGGTTTTAAGCGAGTAACAAATGTAATTCTAAAATATATACATATAATAATATTGTTGTGGAATAAAAACTAGGTTATAAATATTGCGACTAGGGTTTGTGTGTATTTAACGCAAAGGGGTTGGTGAGCTTCGAGCTTTAATGGCTGTTTCCGTGTTCGAGACTAATCGGTCCTCACAGAGTGCCTACGTATCTCGTTATTGAGAATCAAGCCAAGACGTAGTTCTGAGAATGAGGGGTCAGACCCTTTATATAGGCTGAGAAGCCTCGGAATTATGGTAGGATTGGGTGACTTGGTGGGCAAGTCACCGCCTTGAGGAAGGTTCTAGACTCCTTCCTTGTAGGAGTCAGTTCCCATATCGAATTCTGTGCCTTGGAGGCTAAGTTTAGTAGGAGTAACATCCTTATTTGACTCTAATTGCTGAGCTGTTTATTACACTTAATATTAATTACGAAATTAATATTAAAATAGGGCTTTTGACCTCATTAATGGGCCCCACGTCTGGACCATGCTGGGTTTAATTAATGTCACATTAAATGTGTCTTTAGGACTTATTTTCAGCCCATATCATTTGCCCCCCAACTTCTAGGAAAACTGATCAGGTTTTCCTTGAAGTTTTAACGGCCTTTTCGAGACTTGGGTCAGGGTTTATTGCTTTTACGCGAGTATTCAACAATATCGTCTTAATGTAAGGCGAGGAGCGATCGACGCATTTACAACGATGTTGAACGACACTAAACGGTGTTAAACGGCACTAAATAGCGCTAATCAGCCTCAAACAACGTTTCAACAGTATTAAACGATGTTAGACGGCATAAAACAGCACTAACGGCGCTAATCGGCACTAATCGGTGCTTAAACGACACTAAACGGTGCTAATTGGCACTAATCGGTCCTTAATCAACACTAAACGGTGCTAATCTCAATTTCAACTTTCGCTTGGTTATCTTGTTCAAAACAATCTCAATAGTGATCTTGATAATCAAGACGGAGAAACAAAAATATGAAAACTCGACTCGACTACCACTGTCAGTCGGCCGAACCAAATCTTCATGTTTACAATCGACGTCGGTCGGCGGGACATCCCCGGTGAGCCGGTCGGCCGAGACCCGGTCGGCCAAATTTTTTTTTTTTTTCGATGCTCACAACCGACGTCGGTCGGCCGAAACGTCCCCGGTGAGTCGGTCGGGCGAACCAAAATCCCGACTCGATGACCGATGTCAGTTGGCCGAGACATCCCCGGTGAGCCGGTCGGCCATGTCCTGGTCGGCCGAACCAAAATCCCGACTCGATGACCGATGTTGGTCGGCCTAGACATCCTCGGTGAGCCGGTCGGCCATGTCCCGGTCGGCCGAACCAAAATCCCGACTCAATGACCGATGTCGGTCGGTCGAGACATCCCCGGTGAGCCGGTCAGCCGTGTCCCGGTCAGCCGTCGTGCCTTGCACGTCTCGGTCGGTTGTGACTCGGTCGGCTGGGGTGATTCCTCGCCTCGGTCGGCCGACTCATGGTCAGCAAACTTGAATATCGACTTCGATCACCAATATCAAACCTCGACATCAATATTCATACGACTTTCATTGCTTGAAAATCAATCAACTTGGTCATTCATGACTTTTATTTAAGGTTTCCCCTAATTTCTTGATTAGCTTCAAACTCCTTTTAAGAGTTTCATGCTTGCCTGATCTTAAATGGAAATTACTTCGAATCTTTCAATCACCATGTTGGAATGTTGATTCAATGGCTCATTCTTGAACTATTCTTGAATTTCTTAATCCAAGGTTGACTCTAGTAGCTTCGTTGGCCTTCAATGGCTTCAGATAAGTTTTCATATTCGAAACGACGTCGGGATCGACTTTCGATATCGAAACGATGTCAGGACTCTCGACATCGAAACGAAGACCGGTCGACGGCCTCCGGTTGGCTGATCCCCGGTTTTTAAACCTCAACGTCAGTATTCGAAGTCGATGACCAAACAGACATCCTTCAATTCAAATTGGCTTTCATGACCTTCTGGGCCTTAACTCGCTTGTTGAATCCTTGGTTTTAAACCTTGAATCCATTCATGGTTGTTGGTTATAATCAACCTTTAATTCTCATTCTAAATGTAAAAATGATGAAGTCCCTTAGTTCTTGCCCCCCTTGCTACATATGGTTGAGGTCTTGCTTCTCGGTTGATCATTCAAGAAGTCCCCTTGCCACTCAGCACTTGACTTCAAGTCTGGTGTGCCTTGGCTGGTTGTTAACCCTTTATCTGGATTCTAGGTTTCCAACCTTCTTTTTATGCTCACATGACCTTGCTTTGGTTTGAATTCGATTGATGGCTCTTGATTCAAGTCCTTAAACTCAAACGACAAACTCGATTGAAGGCAGACAGCCTTTTTGGCCATTAAGGCCAAAGTTTTGTGTCGGGATTTGAGATTCAACTCTCACTAACAGTTTCTGTGCCTTCAAGGCATTATCAGGGAGCCAACCAGTCTCAAGATAAGCTTTGATGGGATCTATCCAACAACCCCCTATATCAATTGGTGCTACCAACTTTGAGTTAATAGATGGGGCTTTCAAGACCTGAAACTCTTGGCATAGTTCTCTATCTCAGAAGAAGCAAACTTTGAGAGGGCATCGGCCTTAACATTTTCTTCCCTCGGAATGTGCTTCACATAGCACTCGTCAAACTGGGTCATAACGGCCTTCACGACTCTCAAGTATTTGGCCATTATTTCATCCTTGGATTCAAATTCACCATTAACTTGTAATACTACAAGCCTTGAATCTCCACAAACTTTGAGATTCTTGACCCTCATGATTTTAGCCAAGCCTAAACCGGCTATCAAGGCTTCATACTCAGCTTCGTTGTTGGTTGTTGGGAAGTCCAACTTCAAAGAATACTCAACCGCAAACCCATCGGGGCTTTGCAAGACTAAACCTGCACCACTAGATTTTGTTTTTGATGCTCCATCAAAATAGAGCACCCAATACTCCTTCAGATCAAGTACAAGTTCTTCATCTTTATTCTCACCTTCTTGGTTGGGTACTATTTCCTGCCCCCCGACTTCTTGGTTGTCAATGGTACATTCAACCACAAAGTCAGCCAACGCCTGAGCCTTGATGGCTGTTCGAGGCTTATACGTGATGTCAAATTCTCCAAGTTCAATCGCCCACTTAATCAATCTTCCACTGGCCTTCGGGCTATGCAATATGTTTCTCAACTGCTGGTCTGTCAGGACCTCGATCTTGTATGCTTGGAAGTACGGTCGTAGCTTCCTCGAGGCTGTTATCAATGACAAGGCAAACTTCTCAATGGTTGAGTAATTCAACTCAGCTCTATGCAACACCTTGCTAACATATTAGATGGGTTTCTGAACATTTTTCTCTTCTCGAACAAGGACGGCGCTCAGCGCTTGTTCGGATACCGCCAGGTATAGGTAAAGAGTCTCCCCGAGACTAGGTTTGGCCAACAACGGGACTTCTGCCATGTACTTCTCAATTGCTCAAAGGCCTCTTGGCTCTTAGTATTCCACTCAAAATTTTTCACTTTTTTCAATGCTTGAAAGAATGGCAAGCATTTGTCACCAGACTTGGAGATAAATCTCTCCAAGGCTGGAACTCGACCGGTTAACTTCTGTACATCTCGTATAGAGCGGGGTGGTTCCACGTCCAAGATCGCTTTGATCTTATCAGGGTTGACCTCTATGCCTCTCTTCGAAACCAGTAATCCCAAAAAATTTCATGATCCAACGCCAAAAGCATACTTGGCTGGGTTTAACATCATCTTGTGGTGTCTCAGCACTTCGAATGCCTTTCTGAGGTGCTTGATATGGTCTGCCTTGAATAGGCTCTTGACTAACATGTCATCAACAAAGACCTCCATGGTTTTCCCAATCAGATGGGCGAATATCTTATTCACCAGTCGTTGATAAGTAACGCCTGCATTCTTTAGACCAAAAGCCATAACAAGATAGCAGAAAACAGCAAAATCGGTTATGAAAGATACCTTTGGGATGTCATCCTTGTGCATCTTACTCTGATTATAGCCGCTAAACCCATCCATGAAGCTCAACATCTCATGTCCAACTGTGGCATCTATCAACATGTCTATCCTTGGCAGGGGGAAACAGTCCTTCGGGCATGCATCATTCAAATCAGTGAAGTCTATGCACATCCTCCACTTCCCATTTGCCTTCTTGACCATCACAGGGTTAGCCAACCATTCGGGGAACTGAATCTCCTCAATAAAACCAGCTTCTAAGAGCTTGTCAACCTCTTGCTTGATGGCATCTTGCCTTTTAGGAGTAAAATTTCTCTTCTGCTTTATTGTCTTTCACTCAGGATCGACATTCAACCTGTGAGTTATAAGTTGGGGATCAATCCCTGGCATATCGGCTGCTGTCCAAGCAAACACATCACTATTCTCTTGCATAAATGCTATCAACTTGCCCTTCAAGGGTTCCTTCATAGAAGCTCTTATGTAAGTAACTTTCTCAGGATCGCTTGGCCGTCATGGCTTCAATGTTTGTCTTTTATCCAGGGTCCTTCAAGGACTTAAACTCTTATTTGGTTGTGTTGTAACCTAACTCTCGACCCTTCATGGTTTTACTTATGCGTTTGTTTGTTTCCATTCGTGTATTCTTTTATTTTCGGTACTTGGTCATCTTTGACTTACACACATCAGGTGCTTGGCACATAAATAGAATCACACAATCAATGAATGGAAATCAAACTTGCATTAATAACTTGAAATGGGTTCAACCCTTACATAGAGTACTACTGTCCTACTCGGAGCAACATGCTCTGCAATGGTTTCAATGAACCTTATTTCTACTACTATTAGATAAATATGAAGCTAAGTCCTACTAGGATAACTTGAGCCCATCGGGGCTTTGCAAGACTAGGCCTGCACTACTTGATTTTGTTTTTGATGCTCCATCAAAATAGAGCGCCCACCATTCCTTCTGGTCTCCTCATTTTTATTCTGAAGTTCACTTCCTGCTTGGGGTACTACCTCCTGTCCCCCGACTTCTTGGTTGCCAATGGTACATTCAACCATGAAGTCAGTTAACGCCTTAGCCTCAATGGCTGTTCGAGGCTTCTGTGTGATGTCCTCTACTGGCCTTTCTTGGTGTTCCTTACCACTGCGAACATCCAAGTCTTCAATCGGAATGACCTGCCCCCCGACTCCATCAGGCCTTAACGAGGCTACATAACAGTTTCGTGCCATCTTTTGATGACCTTTATGTTCTCCAACACCATTCCTGGTTGGGAACTTGATCTTCATATGATAGGTAGAGGCCACAGCCTTAAAAGCGTGGAGTCCAGTCCTTCCGAGGATGGTATTTTAAGTAGAAGATGCTTTGATAACCAAAAAGTTCAACATCTGAGTGGCCTCTATCGGCTTCTGTCCGATGGTGGCGGGCAACTGAATAGTTCCTTCAACTTTAGATTCTACTCCATTAAACCCGTATATAGGCGTGTTGGAGGGGGTCAGTTGAGAGTCGTTATACCACATCTTCATAAATGCATCATGAAACAAGATATCCACAGAAGCACCATTATCTATCAAGACTCGCTTCACCTCTGAGTTTCCAGTCACAAGAGTTATGACCAACGGGTCATCGTGGGGGAACTTCACCCCTTCAAGGTCTGAATCATCAAATCCGATTATTACCTCAGTTCTTGCGCGCTTTGGTGCCTCTCCAACAATATGCATCACCTCTCGGGCATAAGCCTTCCGAGATTTCCTAGTTGTCCCGGTCGCAATCGAGCCTCCTGAGATCATGTTGATTACTGGCCCTCGGGGCTGTGGGTTGCAATCTTGATCGTCATTCCTTCTATTATAATCTCTTCTTTGATCACCACGATCTTCACCCTTAGTGAAGTGGCTCAGTTTTCCTCTACGGATCAAAAACTCGATCTCATCTTTGAGTTGCTTACAGTCATCAGTGTCATGCCCTACATCCTTGTGGAATCTGCAATACTGATTCTTGTTTATCTTTGCGGGATCACCCCTAAGTGGCTTCGGCCATCGGAAATCCTTATCCTTCTCAATGTCCAACAAGATTCGACTCCTAGGAGCATTCAACCTTGCATACTCAGTGAACCTTGATCCTTGGCTCTTCTTAGGGGCAGAGTCGGAGTCCTCGCTAGTTCGGGGATACTTGTCCCTAGCATCATACTCCTGGTCATCATACTCCTGGTCTTGCTTTCGTTTCTTGGAGTTACCGTTGCCTCCACCTACGGTGGCCTCTTTCTTTATGCTATCCTCAGCCTTGATATACTTGTCAGCCCTTCGTTGGAGCTCGGCTATGTTTTCAGGAGGATGCTTCGCCAACGACCTTTTGAAGAATAGATCAGTAGTTCTGTGTTCCAGGGCTACCATGGCCACCTTATTCTCCAAGTCAGTGATGTTGAACATCTCCTTAGTGAACCTCTTGAGGTAATCTCTCAGATTTTCGTTCTTCCCCTGTACCACATACATAAGGGATGCAGAACTTTTCTCATGAACTCTTTCGCTGATAAACTGACTAACGAAAGCAGCACTCAACTCCTTAAAAGAGCCAATTGAGTTCGCAGGCAGCCGGCTATACCATCTTTGAGCCATGCCCGACAAGGTTTGAGGGAACTCCCTACACTTCAAGGCGTCACTTGCAGGCTGTAGCAACAGTGCGTTCGAGAACGTCCTAACGTGGTTTGCGGGATCACCCGTTCCATCATAAGCCTTAATCGTCGGCATCTTGAACTTCCTTGAGATGCGGGCATTCATCACCTCTTCAGTAAACGGAGGTGTGGGATCATCAGGATCCCCAAGTGGCATCAGATCCTTGGGGTTGCTTCTGGGGGTCTCCACCCTTGTCGATTTTTCAGTTGGGGCATCGGCCCTTCGCGGTCTCCTTGAAAGCCTCTCTAGATTTATAATGGGAATCCTCCCTGTAACTAGAGGAGGTCGAATCAGACTTTGCCTTGCTTGCTCCCTAGCAATATCATCCTTTAACCTTTGGATCTCAGCCTCATGAGCCTTAATCCTTTCCTCAGCCATTTGTGGAGGTCCATCATGGATTCTTTGGGACCTCCTTCGAGGTTTTCTACTAGCACGTCGCCTCCTTAGGGCTTCTTCGCGATCATCATCGTCATCCTCAGATGTCGAATCATCAGTATAGGGGCCGGAGTAGTCATCGTACTCTCGGTCTCGGATCTGTAAGGCGTGACCGCTAGGTCCAGGTTCCCTTTGTTGAGGGGGATAATTAGGCAGCCCATACATCGGGTTGGTATTAAAGGGGAGATCCGTGGTGTGGATCTGTATTCCCGGGGGTAGCGTACGATCAACGTTATCAAGAGGAGAAACCACCATCTGAAGAGGGTTAGCTTCTTGGTTTTGATGGACAACCACGGGTAGAGTTCCCTCAACATGGGGAATCGTCCCTGGGGGTTGAGAGGCTAGAGGTTGAATGATCGCCCCTGTTGATGGGGGTAATTGTCCTTCTTCAGTAGTGATAAGCGGATCAGAGGTGGCAGGTGGAGCAGGGCTAAGGGGTATGGCCTCAATCGAGGTTGATGTTGTTCTTCGTGTTTGAACCATGGTTGATGTTGTCTTCCCACAGACGGTGCCAAATGTTGTGGAATAAAAACTAGGTTACGAATATTGCGGCTAGGGTTTGTGTGTATTTAACGCAAAGGGGTTGGTGAGCTTTGAGATTTAATGGCTGTTTCCGTGTTCGAGACTAATCGGTCCTCACAGAGTGCCTACGTATCTCGTTATTGAGAATCAAGCCAAGACGTAGTTCTGAGAATGAGGGGTCAGACCCTTTATATAGGCTGAGAAGCCTCGGAATTATGGTAGGATTGGGTGACTTGGTGGGCAAGTCACCGCCTTGAGGAAGGTTCTAGACTCCATCCTTGTAGGAGTCAGTTCCCATATCGAATTCTGTGCCTTGGAGGCTAAGTTTAGTAGGAGTAACATCCTTCTTTGACTCTAATTGCTGAGCTGTTTATTACCCTTAATATTAATTATGAAATTAATATTAAAATAGGGCTTTTGACCTCATTAATGGACCCCACGTCTGGACCATGCTGGGTTTAATTAATGCCACATTAAATGTGTCTTTATGACTTATTTTCAGCCCATATCAAATATCTGTAGGTAATTAAAATTTTGAAATTGGACCCAAGATTAGCCCAATAACTAATTGGCATAATCTTATTTTCACTTCTCAGAATAAAATCCAATGTCTTGCTCTGTTTCATAGTTCCACAATTCAATAATTCAACTTTATTAGTACATATATACAGTACACATATACTCACGGATCTTATAATCTGATTTTCGTAAGTTACTTTGGGGGTGTCTGGGGGAACTTTTTTTCAGAATAAGTCAACTTATTTTAAGACAAAGTTAGAGATTCCTAACTTTCCAACTTATTTTTGCAACTTATTGAATCTCAAACATACATTAAATACTTGTATAAAAAAATAAATTCAAAATATAAATTTTTTACCCGAAAATAAGTCAATAAATCCGTAAAATAAGATGACACAAACAGACTCTTTATGTTAGTGTTATAATTATGCTTTAATTTTTATTATATTTAATCAAGAATGGCATGTCATCATTTGGACATGCCTTTTGGCACAAACCATGCAAGTGCCTTTCGAAAGTCTCATAACAAATACCCTACACAGGCATCATGTAATATGGAATTTTTTTGCTAGTGTTAAAATTATTAAGATGCACATTTTAGACATATTCAATGTTAAGAATTATTTTGGATCTTTTCTGCAAACCCCTAAAACTATTCACACAAGCTTGTTATTTCAAACACGAATGCATACCAAGTTATCCATATAACAAGAAGAGAATAGCTTTCTACTACCACAAATCGCAAGTTAAGAACATCCTTCAAACACAAGAAAACATAGCACCTTCGGATTTCCACAACAACAAAGGTGGAGTGTCTGGGTTCAAATTAGAGGCTCCTCGGGATGGGTATTTTTGTCGAAAAGAAGGCTGCTCGGACGGGTACTAAAAATTAAACACAACATAGTTAATAAGAGCCATTTCATGAGTTGTTAACTTTACATTTAAAGTTGGGAAAATTAAATAATAAGTCCCTCAACTATTCGTGTTTTATTGTCTAGGTCCCTGAACAAAAGATTCCGTATTTCGTATCCTTGAACTATTTGTTTTTCTGATTCAAGTCCCTCCGTTAAAAAGATTCTAACGGACGTTAGAATCTTGATGACGTGTCATAGATGTGTAAAACAAATTTTTGATTCAAGTCCCTGAACGGAACCTTTCCATTTTCTGATTTAGGTCCTTAAAAATTAAAATTTTAAATTTCAGGGATAAAATAATTGAATATTTTCAAATTTTAAACATTAAAATTTATAATTTAAACATAAAAACTAAACATAAAAATTGAATATAAATTTTTAAACATAAAAATTGAATATATGAAATTGAACATAAAATTTTAAATTCTAAACATAAAATTTTAAATTTTAAACATAAAAATTGAACATAATAATTTAAATTTTAAACATAAAAATTAAATATAAATTGAATCATGAATAAGGACGTACGTTTTTTAAAAGTATGTCCTCGTTTGGGGAAATATTATTTCTCAAAAATAAGTTACTTTGTTAGATATTGATTCAAGTGATGATCAGGATTTGGACTACTGATCAGATACTGATGCTGACGTCATCAGTAATGCACCGTCAGGATTGGAAGCTGATCAGGATTTCATGAGGATATACATCAGTCCAGGAATCTAGGAAGATTGACATGTCGGTTCCTGATTTATAGGAATGCAGCTATCATTCAAGATATGTACTAAGAAACGTATGTAATTGATTTGATATATCTTGTAATTGATAGTGTAGCTGTGTATTGTATATAAACACAGTTTAGATTTTACTTAATTGTAATCGCTTACACGAATTATCTTGTAACCTAGCAGCTCTCAAGAACATAAGAATTTCTTGAGAGAGTTTGTAACAGTTTTATATCAGAATTAATAAAGCTGTTATTTATTCATACTTGTGTTATTATTTCTGTTTAAGTCGAAAATCTTAAACAATTGTATTCAACCCCCCTTCTACAATTGTTAATTACTGGGCAACAATGGGTATCAGAGCAAACTGATTAATATGTCGACAAGCAAGTATGAAAGTATTAAAATCCCTGTTCTCAAAAAGGCTGAATACCCCACATGGAGGGTAAAGATGTTGATGTATCTGGAGGCAACTGATCCTAACTATCTCGATCGAATATATGATGGACCATATATCCCTAAGAGACTGGTTGCTAGAACAGATACTATACCTGAGCACTATGTTCAGAAGACAAAGGCTGAATGGACTCATGAGGAAAAGGCTGAAGCACTCAGAGATGCAAAGGTGAAGAACATTCTTCATAATAGCCTTGATGCTGTCATGTCAAATAGAGTGATAGCATGTACAACTGCTAAGGAGATCTGATCTTAAGAATAATTCATAAGTTGTGATCTTAAGAATTTTGTTAGAATCTGATCTTAATAAAATTCTATTCTACAATTGTTAATTACTGGGAAACATACTTATTCTGAATAAAAGTACATATATATGTACTTTTTTCTAAAATAAATAACTTTTTTTTGCAAGATAAGGAATGATAAACTCCTCATACACATTATTTTCTAAAAAAAGGTATGTAAATATGAATTTTTTATCCGGAATAAGTAACTTATAAGTTACAATTAAGATTTGACAAATAGGCACATATGTCAACCACTGAAGTGTTTTAAACGTTAATCATGTTAATTTTTAAAATAAATGATAATCATGTTTAGATTTATAATTAAAATATTTATGTTTAAAATTTTAAATTTTTATGTTTAAGGACCTAAATCAGAAAATGGAAAAGTTCAGGGACTTAAACCAGAAACTTTTATGCCACGTCAGTGACACGTCACCAAGATTCTAACGTCCGTTAGGATCTTGATGACGGAGGGACTTGAATCAAAAAAAATAGTTTAGGGACCCAAAATACGGAATCTTTTGTTCAGGGACCTAGACAATAAAACACGAATAATTCAGGGATCTATTATTTAATTTTCCCTTTAAAGTTCCAATATTTTGGTCAAAATTTTCAATCCTAGTAGTTTCAGGAATGGATACATCTGTCCCTGAAGATGAACCCAAGCCAGTACTAGCTGTGATGGAGAACACCCTTTATTTGATGCAACCAATGCTTCAAAACAAATCAGATTGGGACAACTTCTCTTGCTAAATCCCCGTTCCAGAGGACAATATACAACACTCCCAATGCTAGTTCTCTTAATGATACAAAACGGTGAACTAAATTTCATTTTCTTTTTATAACAGGTAGTTGAAACATACATTGTTGTCACGTCGCTCGACTAGTCGCGACTAGTCGAGAAGTCGTTTTGTAATGGTCGACTGGTGAGCTCAACTTGGTTTTTATTGCTCTTTCGGGCGACTGGTGATAGACTTGTCGATTGGGTCGACTAGTCAGGTCGACTAGGCGACCCAATAGCCCGAATGGTGCAAAAAAACCCGACCCAGATTCTATTTAAGTGACCTAATCCCTCCGTCTTTTTTCCGGCAGCTTTAAAAAGAGAAGATATGAAGAAAATGAATGATGGGTTGTATTATATCTGTATTATATGTTTGATAGATGATGGGTTATGTATGTATGTAAGCGTGTATGTATATATGTTGCAGAAAAGGAAGAAGAAGGAGCAAGTTTAGAAAGGAAGAAGAAAAAGTTGAAGGGGAGGGTGGTGTTAGTACATGGGCCTCGAAAAATGTAAAAGTAAAGTAAAGTAAAGTTGGTGCAGTTGTAGTAAATGGAAATGTAAAGTAAAGTAAATGTAAAGTAAAAATAAAGTAAAGTAAAGGGTTAAAGTAAAGTAAAGTAAATGTAAATGTAAATGTAAAGTAAATAACATTCTGATGTATTTTAGATATCTTTTTTTTTTTAATTTTTTTCTGTATGTACATATTAAAAATTATATACATTAAGTATAATATATATATATATATATATATATATTAATTTTATATTATGTCGACTAGTGTCGATTAGTCACGGCTCGACTTGCCGAGCACCCCGGTCGACTCGACTCGACTTACCGACGTGACAACCATGGAAACATAAGAAATCCAAAACAAGTACAAAACCTGCAAGTAGGAATTATATCTTCCTCTATTCCCCTTGAACGCAAAGGACACTCCAGCTGCACTGCACTAGTGGGATGAACAGCAAGAGCTAGGGCTGCAAACGAGTCGAGTCGAGTTTTTCCTTAACGAGTTCGAGTTCGACTTTTCCTAACGAGTTCGAGCAAAACTCGATAAGCTTATCGAGCAGAATTCTGTGTTCGAACTCGAGTTCGTTAACAACCGAGTCGAGCCGAGTAGTTCACGAATATTTCGAGTCGAGTCGAGTCGATCTCGAGTTCGAGTCGCTCTCGAGTTTTTCAGTTTTTTTTTTTTTTTGCATTCTTTGGGCGTGTTTTTATATTTCTCGATGATCCAACCGTACGGATGTCACGATATATCTAATTTAGTGATATTCCCAAATTTTCAAAAAATAAAAAAATTAATTTGGTTCGAGTTCTTAATAGATCACTACTATTCTAACTAATACTAGTAACTAGTGCTTTGTCACGAATTGTTGTTTATATTTTTTTAATATATTTCTCGATGATCCAACCGTACGGATGTAAAGTTATATCTAATTTAGTGATATTCCCAAATTTTCAAAAAAAAAAAATTAATTTGGTTCGAGATCTTAGTAGATCACTACTATTCTAACTAGTACTAGTAACTAGTGCTTTGTCACGGATTGTTGTTTCTATTTTTAAAAAACTATTTCTCGACGATCCAACCATACGAATGTCAAGATATATCTAATTTAGTGATATTCCCAAATTTTCAAAAAATAAAAAATTAATTTGATTCGAGATCTTAGTAGATCACTACTATTCTAACTAAAACTAGTAACTAGTGCTTTGTCACGGATTGTTGTTTCTATTTTTTAAAAACTATTTCTCGACGATCCAACCATACAAATGTCAAGATATATCTAATTTAGTGATATTCCCAAATTTTCAAAAAATAAAAAATTAATTTGGTTCGAGATCTTAGTAGATCACTACTATTCTAACTAAACTAGTGCTTTGTCACGAATTATTGATTCTATTTTTTAAAAAATATTTCTCGACGATCCAACCGTACGGATGTCAAGATATATCTAATTTAGTGATATTCCCAAATTTTTAAAAAATAAAAATTAGTTTGGTTGGAGATAAAAAAATTAAAATTAAAATTTTTGATTTTTTTTGAGCTTTAATGAGTCGAGTCGAGTCGAGTCGAGTTTGAGCCCATATCGAGTCGAGTCGAGTCGAACACTCAAAAAACTCGGCTCGACTCGATAACCTTAACGATCAATTTTTTTTGTTCGAGCTCGTTATCTTATCGAATCGAGTCGAGTCGAGTTAAACGAGTCGAGTCGAGTCGAGCCTAACGAGTAGCTCGGTTCGTTTGAGAGCTCTTCTAATGGTAGATGCAGAGGCTTCAGGTAGCCCTACATAAATTTACATCCATTTGCAAGATCTTGATTATCAGCATCAACATACTACTGTGATTATAAACAGAGTACTTTTAGTAAGGGTGATTCTAGTTGAAATTGAAGGACGGACTGGACGACTATGTGCCTCAATCGAGGACTGACTGGACGACTATTTGCCTCAACAAGATACCATAATTTGTCACTCATGAAGTAGATAAACTACATCTCTATCATTCTTCATTGTACTTGAATGTACAATTTATTTCCGAATATTTTCTTTTGCTTTGGTCTAGTTCGTGTGGGTGATACACTAGATACTTACAAATTTAGAACATCTGGACATTTCTCTGAGGTATCAAATGAGAGTTGCTATTAAACATTCACTGGGCGGTGTATACACACAGTTTCACTAATAAAAATTAAATATATATATGTATACTTTTACTTCTAACTTACAATCAACTTAGAGCGTCAGTCCACACTCAAATGACCACTTTGATTTCAAGTCTCGCACAACCCCATTAAGTCAATATATCGAGATGTTGAAATTGTGCACACATACAGGAATACAAATATAAGGCTATGTTCACTTGGATTGAATGGAATGAGGGGAGAATGGAATGAAATTAATACTATTATTTGGGGGAGATTGGGGAAAGTATTTATAAATTTCATTCCTTGCTTCATTCCTCTCCAAATAATTTGAACTAGAATTCTAACCCACATGTTTTGGAAGGAATGCTCCATTCCCAATCTTCATCATTTTCCTTGCAATTTTTATCATAAAAATCTTCTTCTCCCTCATATTTGTTCATTATTTCCCCCAACATCCCCCTTTATTCATAAATTTTATTTACAATTTTCATTCCATTCCTACCCCATTCCATTTTTTCCAAGTGAACACACCCTAAAGGACAGACCTTTGAATTGAGGATTTCATTGGTATGAGGTCCATATAAATCTGAAGTGCCGAGAAGAGTGACACCACTCCGAACAGCATGGTGGATGATTCGAATCATGTCGGACTCAGGTTTAGGGTGGCCGTAGAAGTAGGAAATGTTATTAAAGCCATGAAACTGAATCGCAAGCTTAAAAACTGGTTGGATGCCAGCCACATAAGACTTCCCATCAACAAAATATTGATTTACAAAGTGTATCAAGTTGAGTGAGACCAAAATAATTTCGGTGAGCTACTTGAGATATTGGAGTGTACAAGATGATTTACTTGATAATTAACCTGATAAATAATTAACCTGATAATTAACCCGGAAAAAATCAAATGCACAATCTTTATAATAATACCTAATAGGAGGGACCTAATCTATCGTAATGTTTGGGTTTAACAACAATGCATTCTTATTAAAGTGCAAGTATATTGCGTTGCATGATAAACTTGAAAATAAAACCTTGCCTAGCCTGCATCTTGTTTATGCAGTATTGGGTCTAACAATACATTTTTTCAATAATGTTTTAAGTTTCTGTATTTTCTAAAAGAAAACAAAAGCTGCACTTCACAAACTTTATTTCTCCATTGTTCACTATCTTAAAGAGGTCAAACTAAGAAACGAATCAAGGTAGGCAGAGAAAACTGCTTCTAGTGAATAGTGATGGTCTAATAGTTTGACATAACATAGTTTCTTTTTCTTTGTCTTTTTTGCCAAGTGACAAAACATAATCTCATTCAATATTTAGAGATGAATACATTTAGCAACTCACAGTTTATTTATTTTCAGAATTATTATTGTTATTTTTTGGCTTTAATGGTCTACCAGATATGCACATTTGCCCTGTAAGGTCAAACCAAAGCAACTTAAGACAGCGAAACATCAGGACAATACTCCATCTTTAAATAGAAGATATCTCCAACTTCGGGCTACTTACAAGTTTAAGCTTAAAGGTGCATCCCTGAATTTAACAAGAATTATGGAAACATGTACATGTAGTATTGTCAGAACAGAAGCAATTTAAGGTTACGTCAATTGTATGTCACCCAAGGACGGAGGTGGTGGTTCAAAAGAAGCGCTGTCACATATAGTATATCTAACCCCATCATATTTTGAAAGAACTGGCATATTACCAGAATAAAAGCTCAAAGAACGTTAACTTGGAAACTAAGCCCCCATCTACATTACCAAACTATAATAAAAAATGTAAAAATACCACATGTTGAAATGGAATAATCCTATTGCAAGCAAAGCCCTAAAGCAAGACACTGTACATTTTCGAATTCCCACTCATCCAAATAAGGGATAGCTTAATCAAATAGATAATCCTATTAATGGTGCTTTCATTAAATCCATAAACGTCAAGAAACAAACCAACGACTTCATATCATCAGTTGGTATAGGGACTCCCTTGAAAGCTTTTACCTAAAGAATTTTGGCATTGAAGGATACTTATCTATCCATATCTATAAAGACTTGCACCTTTGGAATGACCTTTTATTAATCCTATAAGATCATTTTTACTGAAATCAATTTTGGCCTAGTGCTCACAGAGTTTGATATAAATGGAACTAATCCCATAAAATAGTACAACATAGCTGCACCAATAGCCAGGAGATCAAGAAAAGCAAATTTAGTGTCCAAAATCATAGTATAAAATTAAGGTTTCCAAAGACGGTTGTTGAAGACAAATTATAAAGGTTCCCATGTATGATATATGTGAAATCCTAATCAAAAGATGCATACATCAAAAGAAGCAAGAAATGTAAAAGGAAAGTAAAAGTAACCAACAAGGCAACAATTACATTACGGCCACACTAAAGAATACCTCGAGCAGTGAGCTAGTTAGCTTCTTTGTCTAGATAACTCACAAGTCAAAAAACATCCTGCTGCAACTGTAAGAATTCAAATGTCTAATTCATTTTTGAATATAAATTATTACCCTACACAAATGGGCAGCATAGTTATGTATTGGGCCTAAAAGAACATCGATCAATACCACAAGATTTAGTCCCTTATTATTAAACAACATCCAATGCTGATAATCTCCCTTATAAAGCAGACCCTAAAGTGTTTTAAAGTTAAAACTCTTCAACTAAACTCTAAATCGATATCAAAAGGTTAGATTGATGATTAAAAACATTACCATTCATCATCGCACGTTCCGGAAAAGAGAATGATGACTAAACAGTTTTGACCAAAAAGAACAACAATACAGATCATCTTTTTCGACACCAAAGTGGACATAGCCTAATCATGAAGTGCATTCTGTTCTACTTCTCTTTTTTCAGAAGATTTTGAAGGATGTCCTTTGTAAGCAAGCAACAATTGTGCTTCTTCACTAGGATAACTTGATATGAACCTTTCCAAGAATACATCCTCCTTCAGACTCAACACCTTCACAAAACGTGGCTGCGTCTCCAACAATTTCTTCGACTTAAGCATCTCCATAACTTTATACCGAGGAATCACTCTCTTCTCCATACCATACATCAAACACGTCGGATTTCTCATTATAACAACCTTGTCAAACTTGGCAGTTTTCATAAAGAACAAAAGCCCCAACCTCAACTTCTCTTCTGAAGCCCTAAACAAAACTGGCATTCTCCTAAACAAAAAGCTACATTCATCCTCCGAAAACCCAACACTCGTAAACAACCGAAACTTCCTCATCAACGTATCACTAGTCATCGAATTAATCGTATGAATCGCATGAATGAACATAGTCGACTCCACCGAAAACCCCATCTCCAAAACCCTCCCAACCAACTCCTTAAGATCCTCCACATTCTTAGTCAAAATCCAAGGCTGCCTCTTCAAAGTCATCGACAACCTCGAACCAACAATCCCACATTCCATCAAAAAGCCCACATTAGCTTTCAACACTTTCTCAGGATCCCTTTTAAAAATCCAATTAGACCTACTAATAACCACACCTAAATCCTTATCATTACCCATAATAGGCCTCAATATATCAATACATGGAACAATAGTTTTAAGATTTCGACTAAGTAGCTCAGAATTCCAAGAAAAAAACTTACCCAGATCAAAATCAGCGAGACCCAAGTCCTGAAAAAGCTGAATCTTGGGCTTCAAAGTCTTGTCAATGCTGGAACTCAAAATCTGTGGCCTGTTGTAGACACAATTACGAACTTGGGTATCCGAAAAACCGAGAGATTTCAAGAACTGGATGACTGATTTGGGGTTATCAAGGTCTTTGAGACCTCCTCCTGGTAGACGTTGGAGTAAAGTGAGGGCTTTGGGTTGTGAGAAACCTAAAGAGTTGGTGAAAAAATTGATGATTTGAGGATTGGTTGTGGTCTTGGTGTATGTGCGGAATGGTAATAAGAAGAAGAGTTGTTTCAGGGGTGGTTTGGTGTGATAGTGGAGGTAACGAGTGAATCTGTGAGGGATCATGTCTATTTTCAAGTGTTCAATCCGTTAGTCTTTTGTTAGAGGAACCCATGAGACAATGGTACGATTAGTTTATTACAGAACTCTCTTTACTATCGTGGATACAGGCTGTTGAAATGATAATTAAGGTTAGGGGTATGATTCGGGATAGGGATGGTAACTGGTTGCATCGGGTTGGATATCTGTGATATTCGAATCTAAACCCGAATTTTTAATCTAAATCCAAACCCGATCCAGTTGTAAATTCAAAATCCAAACCCGATCCATCGGGTTTGGATCGGGTTCGGGTTTATCCAAACCCGAATTTTTGAATTCTTGTAAATAAGTAGTATTATTTTTTTAAGCTAAATTTCATAAAAATTAAAATTACAATTGCAAATAAATTATAATATATATAAGGAATAAATTATAATATATATATATATATGGAATAAATTATAATATATATATATTATAATATATATCGGATTTTTTTCGGGTTTCGGGTTTGGATCGGGTTGGATTTGGCTAATATCCAAATCCAAACTCTTTCGGGTTTAAAAATCAAATCCAAATCCAAAAAATCGGGTTCGGTAAGATCCAATCGGGTCGAATTGGATCAGGTATCCGTCGGATCGGTTTTTTTTGCCATCCCTAATTCGGGGGCGTTATTCAATATCAACCTTGACTTATAAGAATTTTATTCGATTCTAATTTTGAAGGAGTATATGAAAGTTTGGTGTTATTTAATTAATACTTTTAATAATTTTTATAAAGTCATTAAAACTTTTAACAATTCTTTAAAAATAGATTGTTATTCAAAATATAACTAGAAATTTTATTTGAAAAGTCGTGTGGTTTGGGACAACATTTCACATGACTTTTACATTATTATTTTATTTTCTTCAATTCTTTTTATTTCAGAATTTTGTTATTTTTCTCTCACACAAATAACTTCTCTATCTTACGTACAAAAATCATCTTTATACCTATACATACATATGATTTAAAAATTATTAATTTAATAATTATTTTATATTACTCTTGTAAATGAAAAATTTTATAAGTGATATTAATATACCTTCTTACTATAAAATATTTAACAAACTTATAATTTATGATTTTTTTCTTAATGTTACTTATTTATCACATTTTATATTCATATTAATATAAGTTAGGCCTGTAAACGAACATAGTCGAGTTTCGTTTGAGATGAGCCGAGCTTAATTTTTTGTAAAAACGAACCAATTCAAGACGATTTTACTAATCGAATGAAAAGTGATGTTCAAGATCGGCTAGCTAATAAACGAGTCAAATACGAGTTTGGTCACAAATAATTCGAGTCGATAGCCGAATTCGAACCGAATCGAGTTCGTATATTTTATACTCAATCAAATTCGATTTTTAAAATGACTCGTGCGATTCATATTTCGCAACCAAAACACATTTTAAGATTTACACGATTTTATCGATCAATGATGTACATCTAGGGATGACAATATACAGAGTTTGGGTCTGTTTATTTACAGCTCTAATATAAGAGTTTATGTTAAATTCATTATATGTAAGTTACATTCATATTAATATAAGTTATTGATCAAAGTCATTATATGTAAATAAAATTCCTCAAAAGTCAAGATAAAAAAGTCTATAAAACTAATGACGAAATATATGAACATTAAAAGTTTATCAAATCAGTAAAAGTCATTGACTTTTAAAATGTCAATAAAAATCATTTAAAGTCCTAATACAATACCACCCTCGAAATTTGGGGTTTGTAATTGAAATTTGGGGTTTTTTAATTGAATTTAGGGTTTAGTGATTTTACAGTTTGGGTCTTGGGGACTTCTTATTGAAATATTTTCATTGCAATTTTGTCGATGGTCTTTAACAAACGTTTGCCAAAGTACTGTTTGGCAACAAACGGTTTCTGTATCGTTGATCAACCATCCAACGATTATGGTAAAAAAAAAAAATCCACTCCATACCGCAGAAACTTTTCGCAATATGGACAAATTACCAAAATGCCTGATAAGTGGATTTTATATCCACTTGGAACGCTTCATTTTGGCTTAAATTGATTTACTTGGCCTCAAGTATGTTGTGCTTTTGATTCGTTTTTAGTGAGATTGTGTAGGGTTATTATCTTGTCGTGGTGAGGTACAAAGTGCATATTTCATGGTGGAATTAAGTTTAAGAAGTGAAAGAATTAAAGCGGCAAAAGAATCGGGGGAAGAAAGAAGGAAACAAGCAAAATGGAAACAAGCAAAATGTAAAAAAATCAGCATTCTGGCATAACCTGGCCGCGCGGGTGCACGGGGGCGCGGTTGGCGGCTGGCGGCTGGTCAACATCCTGATTCAACTCCAAATCGAATTGTTTGGGAATTTCTTGTTGTTCAAGACTTCCATGGCCTATATAAACACCATCCTTCTACATAAAAGGTACCAACACCCTACATAACATAGAGAGAGCCGAGAGACGAAGAATTAGACTTGAAGAAGGATTCCTACGCTCGTGACAAGCAACAGATTTCTATACTTTTCTTTTGTATTCTTCTATTAGGCGATACTCTTGGATGTTTTTGGGATTTGTTTTCTTAACTCTATTACTCTAGTATTACTATTATTCAGACCTTGTTTATTATCATGTTTTGATCAGATCCCATGATGACGAGCCGTTCGATTATGAACTAATCGTTGTCATGGGATTCTAACGGATTTATCTATGTAGTTTAGTAGTTTGTTTGCTTTAAAGATTTGTGTGTGATGAATTCTTGATATCCTCGTATAGTTGTGCTTAATGTTTTTAGATGCGAAGCTAACATCTAAATTGTTAATATTTATTGAAGCGACAATGAATCTTAAGATTAGAACTTGCCATGCTAGCATAGGATTATGTATGTTTTGACATCATGATTTGTAGCATAATTTTAACCATCTTATGCTACCCTATGTGATCTCAATGGATAACTTGTGCTTAAACCGTTATGTTTTCAAATCTTATAGACATATAGGATCTAAGCATAATTGGTGTCTACCCATCTTCTATCGCTTTTGTGGATGTATGAGTAGTTTGGTATTCTTATACTGACAGGTAGCCTATACTTGTTTCGTGTTATCTGATCAGTTATCATAACCACAACATGCATTGATTAAAGGCATCAACTCTAAGCGAAGTATTTAATGAAGTTAGGATCCCATGTTTATTCTCTCATAAGTAAATCAATTTAAGCCACGTTAGTTAATTAGACCTAATATTGTTAAAGAGCATCTTAGTTTATTTAGATAATTAAAACCCAAATTTGATATTTGTCTTAGCAGTGAATCGAAATCATACATTGTTGCATAGGTGCATATTCTGTTTTATACCAGTCTTTGTGGGAACGAAATTAACTTTATTCTATATTACTTGTGACCGCGTACGCTTGCGTGATTTTGTGTGAAAAAGTTTTTGGCGCCGCTGCCGGGGACTCGGTGTTATTTATAGTTTATGTGCTTGTCATTAGTGGTCGTTAAAGTTCACTGACTCAGATAATTTTCTTACTTTGTTGTTTTGTTTGTGTGTTTCAGGTACTGGAGCGTGTATGCGAACACATTCTCAATCTCGTAAGGATAAACAGGAAGAAGACGAACTTGAAACAACAGTAGAGATGGTAGATCCACTAACAGCAGCAGCAGCAACTAAGGCTTTGAAGGACTATTCTCAGCCGAAGATCAATGACATTCAATCTAGCATTGTCAGACCAGCCATTGCAGCTAATACCTTTGAAATCAAGCCTGGCACGATTTATATGGTACAGAATTCAGTTCAGTTTTGGGGGTGCTCCAACGGAAGATCCCAACATGCACATCCGAGACTTCATTGAGATCTACGACACTTTAAAGTTCAATGGTGTGTCGGAAGATGCTGTCAAATTGAGACTTTTTCCATTCTCTTTGAGGGATAATGCTAAGGGCTGGTTACACTCTCTACCAGCGAGTTCTGTTATAACATGGGAGGATCTTGCTCAGAAATTTCTCATTAAATTCTTCCCCATGGCTAAAACAACAGCAATCAAGAACGCTCTTACTCAATTTACACTGCAATCTGGAGAATCTTTATGTGAAGCTTGGGAGCGCTACAAGGAGATGCTTAGGAAGTGTCCTCATCATGGTACGCCAGACTGGATGGTGATCAATGGTTTTTATAATGGGCTGGGAGCACAATCTAGACCATTACTAGACGCAACATCAGGTGGAGCTTTATGGGCGAAGAGCTACGAGGAAGCTTATGAGCTAATTGAGATGATGGCTGCTAATTAATATCAGAATCCAACTCAGATATTATCACAAGGCAAGGTGGCAGGAATTCTAGAAGTGGATGCAGCTACAACTATAGCAGCTCAGTTGAAGGCAGTGACTATGAAGGTGGATTCTTTAACTAACTATGGAGTTCAGCAGGTGGCTAGTGTGTGTGAGCTTTGTGCGGGTGCACATGAGATGAATCAGTGTGCTATCTCTTCTGAATCGGCACAGTTTGTGAGCAACTTTCAGCGACCTTCGTAACCAGCTCGAACCACCTATCATCCTAACAACAGGAACCATCCTAATTTCAGCTGGAGCAATAATCAAGGTGGTATGCAGCAACCTTATCAGGAGTTTCAGGGTCAGCAATATGGAGCTAAGCCATTCAATCAAGGTTATTAGCAGTAGTATGCTCCAAGGCAACAATTCCAACCTCTGGGATTTCAGCAACAGCCTCATGCAAATGCAGGGCAATCTTCTCATGAAAAATCTGAATTGGAAGAATTGAGGTTTATGTGCAAAAGCCAAGCGGTCTCTATCAAAACCTTGGAGAATCAGATTGGTCAAATTGCTAATGCTTTATTGAATAGGCCTCAAGGGACTCTTCCTAGTGATACGGAGGCTAATCCAGGCAAGAGGAAGTCAAAGAACAGGTGAAAGCAGTAACTTTAAGATCTGGAAAGGTTACAAACGATCCTAAATCAGCAGCTAAGGAAGATGAAGAAGTTCATAATCATCAGGTTGAAAAATCTGCAGAACCAAAAATTGAAAAATCTGATTTGGCAGCTGATCAGTTAGATGGTGAAGTGGAAAAGAATAAGAAGTATGCTGAAAAGGCTTCTCCGAAGCAGTCTACGAAGAGCAATCAGATCTACCCTCCTCCTCCATATCCTAAAAGACTCCAGAAGCAGAAGTTAGACAAGCAGTTTGCTAAGTTCCTAGAGGTGTTCAAGAAGTTAGAGATTAACATACCTTTTACGGAAGTTCTTGAACAGATGCCGAGCTATGCCAAGTTCATGAAGGGTATTCTCTCACAGAAGTTAAAGCTCGAGGAATTGGAGACCGTTGCTCCGACGAAAGAATGCAGTGTTGTTCTGCAACAAAAGTTGCCTCCTAAACTTAAAGATCCGGGAAGTTTCACCATCCCGTGCACTATTGGCAACTTATCTTTCGACAAGTGTTTGTGTGACTTGGGAGCTAGTATCAATCTCATGCCTTTGTCAGTTTTCATGCAACTTGGTCTACCAGATCCAAAACCTACAAACATCTCCTTACAGCTAGCTGATCGATCGATCACTTATCCGAGAGGTATAGTGAAGGATGTCTTGGTGAAAGTTGATAAGCTCATCTTCCCTACTGATTTTGTTATCTTATACTTCAAGGAAGATAAGAAGATTCCCATTATCTTGGGAAGACCATTCTTGGCTACGGGTAGGACTTTGATCGATGTTCAGAAAGGAGAACTCACCATGAGCGTGCAAGACCAGAATGTCACTTTTAATGTGTTCAATGAAATGAAGTTTTCAACAGATGAAGAGGAATGCTTTAAGGTGGATTTGGTCGAGTCTGCAGTAAACACGGAGATTGAGCAATTGCTTAAGTCAGATTCTTTGGAGAGAGTTTTAGTTGGGGATTCTGATTTTGAAGATGAAGAAGGAGCAGAGCAACTTTAGAAGTTGAACACGGCTCCTTGGAAGAGGAAGTTTGATATGCCATTCGAATCTCTTGGGTTAGCAGAGCTTAAGAACTCTCAAGGGCATCTTAAACCATCTATTGAAGAAGCTCCTACACTTGAACTCAGACCATTGCCGGACCACTTGAGGTATGCGTTTCTAGGTGATGCATCTACATTACCTGTTATTATTGCTTCTAACATAGTGAGGAAGACAAGCTTTTGCAAATTTTGAGAGAGTTCAAATCAGTAATTGGTTGGACCATAGCAGATATCAAGGGAATTAGCCCTTCTTATTGCATGCATAAAATTTTGCTTGAGGAAGGAAGTAAGCCTACTGTTGAACATCAACGAAGACTCAATCCTATAATGAAAGAGGTGGTGAAGAAGGAAATTCTTAAGTGGATTGATGCAGGAATCATCTATCCTATCTCAGACAGTTCATGGGTGAGCCCGGTGCAGTGTGTGCCTAAGAAAAGAGGCATGACAGTTGTTGCTAATGAGAAGAATGAGCTCATCCCTACTCGAACAGTTACAGGGTGGGGAGTATGCATGGATTATCAGAAGCTAAATAAAGCCACTAGAAATGATCACTTCCCTCTTCCATTCATGGATCAGATGTTAGACAGGTTGGCTGGCCATGAATACTATTGCCTTCTTGATGGTTATTCGGGTTATAAGCAGATTTGCATCACTCCGGAAGATCAAGAGAAGACCACATTCACATGTCCTTTTGGCACTTTTGCTTTCCGACGTGTTTCTTTCGGACTATGTGGAGCTCCTACCACTTTTCAAAGGTGTGTGATGGCTATTTTCTCAGACATTATTGGCACAAATGTGGAGGTCTTCATGGATGATTTCTCAGTTTTTGATACTTCGTATGATGAGTGTTTGCATGATCTTGGCATGGTGTTGAAAAGGTGCGTGGAGACCAGTTTGGTGCTTAATTTGGAGAAGTGTCACTTCATGGTGCAAGGAGGAATCATTCTTGGGCACAAGGTATCTAGCAAGGGGCTTGAAGTGGATAAGGCTAAGGTGGAGACTATTGAAAATCTTCCTCCACCTATCTCAGTCAAAGGAATTCACAGTTTTCTTGGTCATGCGGGATTCTATCGGCGATTCATTAAAGACTTCTCGAAATCTCTAAACCCTTGTGCAATCTGTTGGAGAAAGATGTTCCGTTCAAGTTTGATGAAGATTGTTTAGCTGCTTTCGAGCTTTTGAAGAAGAAGTTGACTACAACACCTGTTATTACCGTGCCTAATTGGGAGGAGCCTTTTGAGTTGATGTGTGATGCAAGTGACTATGCTGTGGGAGCTGTACTTGGGCAAAGAAAGAATAATGTCTTCCATGTGGTTTACTATGCTAGTAAAACCTCAGTGGCGCACAACTGAATTACACTACCACCGAGAAGGAGCTTTTGGCAGTTGTCTATGGTTTTGAGAAATTCAGATCTTATTTACTTGGGACAAAGGTGATAGTCTACACTGATCATGAAGCTATTAGGTATCTGATTTCGAAGAAAGATTCAAATCCTCGGTTGATTCGTTGGGTTCTTTTGCTTCAAGAGTTTGATTTGGAGATCAAGGATCGGAAAGGTACAGAAAACCAGGTGGCGGGTCATCTATCACGTTTGGAGGACCACGGTAAGGATTCACAAGATAAAACTCTTATTAATGAATCTTTTCCCGATGAGCAACTATTTGGGGTGCAAGATGAAGAACCATGGTTTGCAGACATTATGAACTATCTTGTGAGTAATGTCATCCCTTCAGAATTCTCTTATGCTCAAAGGAAGAAGTTTCTACATGATGTGAAGTGGTACCGTTGGCATGAGCCATTCTTGTTCAAGCTTGGAGTGGATCAGATAATAAGGATATGCATTATTTATAGTGAGACGGAAGGCATTTTGTATGACTGCCATTCTACCACATATGGGTGCCACTATGGTGGTGAGAAGACAGCTCAGAAAGTACTTCAGGCGGGATTCTACTCACCAACTCTGTTTAAAGATGCTCATCAATTCGTGTTGAGATGTGATCGATGCCAAAAGGTTGGTAATATCTCTAGGAGGAATGAGATGCCTCTTAATATGTTGCTTGAAGTGAAGATTTTTTATGTGTGGGGAATTGACTTCATGGGTCCGTTTGTTTCGTCTTACAATAATCTGTACATTCTCTTGGCGGTGGATTACGTGTCTAAATGGGTCGAGGTGAAGGCTTTATCGACCAATGATGCTAAGGTGGTGCTGAATTTTCTTCACAAGCAAATCTTCACGCATTTTTGGACTCCACGAGCTATATTCAGTGATGAGGGGGCACACTTTTGCAATCGTCAATTTACTGCGTTGATGGCGAAGTATAATGTGACGCATCATGTTGCTACTGCTTATCATCCCCAAACAAATGGTCAAGCGGAAGTCTCGAATCGGGAAATCAAGAGAATTCTCGAGAAAGTGGTGAATCCGTCTAGAAAGGATTGGTCTTTGAAGTTAGACGAAGCTGTATGGGCGTACCAAACCGCTTATAAAACACCCCTAGGTATGTCTCCTTATCAGTTGGTATTTGGTAAGGCTTTTCATTTACCGGCCAAGCTAGAGCATAAGGCGTATTGGGCATTGAAGAAATTGAACTTGGATATTAAGGCTGCGGGTGAAAAACGTCTACTTCAGTTGAATGAACTTGAGGAGTTTCGTTCACAAGCTTATGAGAACAACAAGATGTACAAGGAGAAGGCTAAGAGGTGGCATGATAGAAAGTTGGTGCACAAGTCATTTGTGCCGGGTCAATAGGTTTTGCTATTCAATTCTCGCCTCAAGCTTTTTCCTGGTAAACTCAAGTCAAGGTGGTCGGGTCCATTCACAATTAAGATGGTGTTTCCACATGGAGCGGTGGAGATATTTGAAAGAACACCTGATCATGACCAACGTCTCAAGCCTTATTTCGGTGGATTGGTGAATCGTGAGAAGGTTTCCGCCATTTTGACAACAACTTAAAATCTCGGGAGTACGTCAAGCTATTGACATAAAACAAGTGCTTTGTGGGAAGCAACCCACGCATTTCTGTAAGTTTCTGTAGGTTTACTTATTGTTGTTTAAAAAAAATTGAACAGTTATCAGCCGTGCGGGCACGCGCTTCCTCTCTGCCCAGACCCGAATTGTTGTTTTAAATCCCCCATAATTTTATTTCCTATCCCTTAATTCCTATTCCTATCTCCTATTTCATATCAAATTCAAACCCTAACCCGTTCTTATTAAACATTATCCAATCATATCTCTAATTCTATTTATACATACACCTACCATCTATACACACAAAAATCCATCTCTATATTTCAATCTCTTTAAACCTCCATTCAAGCAACAAGGAATCTCTAATTCGAATTTTGGGGGAGTATTTGGTGCAATTCATATCTTGGATTCGTGTGGGTAATTCTCTTCTCTTACTTTCGATTAGTACGAATTGTGAATTTGCATTGGGTTATTTGTTGTGTTATTCATTGGTTTCATTGAGTTTTGGGGTATTTGCTTTTGAATTGATTGAGATGGCACCAAAGAGACAAAGAGTGGTGGGTAGTAGTAGTGCTAATCCATCTTCAGATGAGGATTCAAGTTTGGGGGGTGATGTTGAAAAGTTTGTTTCTCCGGAGGCCCTTGTAGAGTATAATCATTTAATGTCGAAAACGGTGGCTAAAGAGAGGGGTTTCTTACCGATTCGCTCGGGGGAGTTGGTGGAGATGATTGGAGAGTTGGGTTGGGAGCCATTCTGTGAGGCTTCGTCTGCGGTCCCTTTAAGCATAGTCCATGAGTTCTATGCGAATGCTAAGAAGGATAAGGATGGTTATTCGGTGGTTAGGGGTATGTCGGTTGATTACACTCCGACTGCTATTCGTCGAGTTTTGGAGCAGCCTAGGAAGCAGAGGGGCGTTGAGGATTGGTCACAAAAGACCCGGGCAGATGTGGACTTGAATGAGATTATGGCAAGGATTTGTGTTCCGGGCACAGTTTGGAAGTGTAGGCCGGGTACTAATGATCAAGTCAATTTTCCTGCATCATCAATGAACAAATATGCGAGGGCATGGAACATGTTCATTTGTGCTAATATTTTGCCTTCTTCGCATCCCCATGATGTTACAGTTGAGCGTGCTATCTTACTGTGGGGTATTCTGAATAGGAAATACATCGATCTTGGATATGTGATTAATCAGAATATGCTTAGATTCTTGCGAGGGGGGCGACAGTGGCGATACCTCATGTTTCCGTAGCAGCTACGTTATGCATGTCTTTAGGTGTTAGATGGGCTGAGGATGAGCCGGTGCAAATGCCCTTGGCTCCTATTGATGACTCCATTATTGATCGGATGGTGGAATGGCCGAGCGGCATTCCACATGCTAGAGGTTTAGGGTATATTGTCCCTGGTGCAGAGGGAGGTGGTGCTCCGCCACATGTGCCACAGGTGCCTAGAGTTGCTAGAGCAGGTCCTTCCCGTGGAGATGCTGATAGGATAGGTTTTAGTGATGCTCAGTTCAGGCGGTTGACTAGACGAATTGATGTCATGCATGACATCAACCGCCATTATGCAGAGGATATGACACATGCTCTAGGAGTTGCTTTCCAGGCTACGGGTATTGAGGTCCAGTGGCCAGTTTTTGGAGCTCATGATGTATATCCGCCACCAGATTCCCCACCCGCTAAGGGTGATCCTGCCGATGATTAGGTATGTTCCTTATTATCCCTTGTATTACCTTCAATGGGGACATTGAATATCTTAAGTTTGGGGGTGATTTGAGGGTAAGTATTTAGTAGTGTCGTTGTTCATGTAGGATTCGTATTGCATGTTAGTAGTAGTTTCATTCATATTGTTGCATGATTGTTTCATATAGAGCATTTTGTTTGCATTTCTGTTATGTATATTATGTGTGTTCATGTAGTTTCATTTGCATAGCATATTTCATGATCCCGTAGGACTGGCTATTTCTGGTTGGTAGGTAGATGTTGATTTGAGTGTGGTAATGATGAATAGAGGGATGATTTAAGTACCTAGGAATTGACTTGCATGTTTCAGAAACAAAATCTTTACACAATCTCATCGTTTGCTTTTGGGCTAGATTAAGTCATACTTGTTTGGTTGTTGAGATTTAATCACTTGATTATATTTAGAATGTTCTTTATTTCCTTGATGGCGTAGGGGCACTAAAATATAAGTTTGGGGGAAGCCAAGGATTTCATGCTAATTGTTAATAAAAGGTAGTTGTGTCAAAAGGCTAGTAGCCGCTCATAATTATGAGTAGTCTAGGATTGGATGAGATGGAGCGAAACGCACTAATTCCAAATTAGTTGTGTGTGAAAAAAAAAGGAAAAAAAAAGAAGAAAAAAAGTGTTATGTGAATTGTTTATATTGTTAAATGCAGAATTAACCAGGGTGAGCTCTTTAATACTCGAGGAATTAAGTTCTTGGGGATTTTGTGCCTAGTGACCTAAGACTTTTCCGGTCTGGGATCCACTAACCTAACGCTCGCTACATGGGTATTATTGTATAAACCTTTTGGGTCTCATCCATTGCACGGTTAAATAAGCATGCGTGTTATGTGTCATAGTTGTTTAGTAATAAAGCATGAATTCCTGTCTAACTCGAATGATGATGGCGGTGTTTCTAGGTTATGAAGTGTTTACCGTTCATTCTATTTATAAACCTATAATTGTCTTGGCGAAGAATAGGTATGGTTTTGATCTAGTGTTAAGAGTATACCTGATGAGCATCACGCACATACCCACGTTTTCTGTTCATGTATTGTTAGTATACGGGGACTTAGTCGAGCTCTGTTTGGATTTACTTACATTCTTTGAGATATTTGCTTGTTGATTGGTTTTGGTTAGTTTGAGGGGATCGTTGAATTTTCATATTAGTTACATTCATGCATTGCATTAGGTAGTATCGAGTCTGTTTATACTTGAGGACAAGCATCGGTTTAAGTTTGGGGGTGTGATAAGTGGATTTTATATCCAGTTGGAATACTTTATTTCGGCTTAAATTGATTTACTTGGCCATAAGTATGTTGTGTTTTTTATTCATTTTTAGTGAGATTGTGCAGGGTTATTATCTTGACGTGGTGAGGTACAAAGTGCATATTTCATGGTGGAATTAAGTTTAAGAAGTGAAAGAATTAAAGTGGCAAAAGAATCGGGGGAAGAAAGAAGGAAACAAGCAAAATGTAAAAAAATCAGCATTCTGGCAGAACCTGACCCCGCGGGGGCGCGGCACAGGCGCGCGGGCGCGCGGGGAGATTGTCAAGCACGCGGGGGCGCGGAGATGGTGCGCGGGGGCGCTGCTGAAGGCTGGTCAACATCCTGATTCAACTCCAAATCGAATTTTTTGGGAATTTCTTGCTGTTCAAGACTTCCATGGCCTATATAAACACCATCCTTCAACATAAAAGGTACCAACACCCTACATAACATATAGAGAGAGAGAGAGAGAGAGAGAGAGAGAGAGAGAGAGAGAGAGAGAGAGAGCCGAGAGATGGAGAATTAGACTTGAAGAAGGATTCCTACGCTCGTGACAAGTAACAGAGTTCTAGATCTACTTTTCTTTTGTATTCTTCTATTAGACGATACTCTTGGATGTTTTTGGCATTTGTTTTCTTAAATTTATTACTCTAGTATTACTATTATTCAGACCTTGTTTATTATCATGTTTTCATCAGATCCCATAATGATGAGCCATTCGATTATGAACTAATCGTTGTCATGGGATTCTAATGGATTTATCTATGTAGTTTAGTAGTTTTTTTGCTTTAAAGATTTGAGTGTGATGAATTCTTGATATCCTCGTATGGTTGTGCTTAATGTTTTTAGATGCGTAGCTAACATCTAAATTGTTAATCTTTATTGAAGCGACAGTGGATCTTAAGATTAGAACTTGCCATGCTAGCATAGGATTATGTATGTTTTGACATCATGATTTGTAGTGTAATATCTGGGAATTTCGTACTCTGTAATTATATGTAATATCTGGGAATTTCGTACTCTGTAATTATATTAATTTCGTACTCTGTAATTATATTATATATGTTCTAATGACGTGTCATTATATGATTATGTAGTTTTGGATGTATGCTATGTTAAAATGTGCTAAATGTGTTAATGTGAAATTTACTTTGAATTTTAGATATTTTTAGATTTGAAAAATGTGATTTTAATTCGCTTAAATATTTGTGTAAAATTCTTGGAGCTAGTAAAAATCATGAAATCTCTTGTTTTATTGTCTTTATACATTTAGAGACTTTTTAAAAATAAATGCTAAAATTATTTTCAAATTAAAATATTTTATAATGATTTTTCCATTTATTATTCTTCTAAAATATTAAAACTAGTAAAATCAAAATCTTATTATATAACGATTTTAAAAATGTTTTAAAAATACCTTGAGGAAGAGAATTATGTGTTTTAAATATATTATGTGTATATACATGTGTATTGTGATCTTAAGTGTATGGTTTCTTGCTTGTAGGTTGTAGTATTATGGTGAATGTTAATTGAATTCAATTCTGAAAAATCTTGTAAAAACTGTTCTGTTTTGGGGTATAATTTTCAACTAGATCAAAGTATATTTTGAGAAAAGTTTCTTCTGAGAAATTGTTCTATGTGGAGTGTAGTTTATCTACGAAAAAGAATTTCTGAATTTAAATTTGTGAGTCAAGAGTTATGGTCATTTTAGTATGTCATGCTCTGCTGATTTTGAAACTGCAAGTCTGTGGTCTTTCAAAAATCACAATTAATCCACTGTTTGTCAAAATTATGTGAATCCACCTATATTAGAAAGGTATAAGATTTCTCTACAACTTTTATTCTTTAAGTTTTGTGTAAATCAGCTCTCTAATAATTGTTATTTTTGAATTTTGTCGTGTGCTCCTGAATCTTATTAAGTACCCCCGTTTCTTGCAAAATTCATAAAACATGTTTCGTAAATGCATTGGTGTTGAGTTTTATAAACTTGTGTAGATAATTTCAGAAGCTATAATTCTCGTTTACAATGTTTTTGTTAAAATTGTAATTTGGTAAATGATTTAGTAAGATTACTCTAGTGACTAGGTCGAATTCTGTGAGAATAGTCTATTTGTTCTTATGATTCTGAATTCGTTATCTAACCATTTTTAATGAGGCTTATCATATTGGAAAGATCTCAGAGGACTCTATAACTTTTATGTTTTGACCTTTTCTGTTTGAGTCCATTTAGATATGGTAAAATATTATTCTTTCAAAACTGATCAGGTTTAGATTTCAAAACTTGGATTTGATGTTAATTGTCTTTTTGGAAATTTATATAGTATGGTAATGAATTATTGAGTGATGTGATTATATGGAGTTAAATGAATCGTGATTCATGCTTAGATAGATATTACAATTAAATTAGGAGGTATAATATATAAGTATGGATAATATATTGATCGGTATACAATATGTGTAAGTTTTGTATCTATAGGTGGAGATATGTATATTTATATTTGTCGATGGGGTATTAGGTCATGGTGGTCATGTTGAGTTGCATAAACAATGAGGGGAAATTAAGATATTGATTATATTGTTATAGGTCTAAGTAGGAGACCTGGCAAGGAACCGATCGAGGAAGAAGCTAACTAAGTGCGAGCAAGTATAGTAAGGCAAATGTACTACCCTATCTTTGTTGTTACCAGTATGATGGATACCATGAGATATTGAATTGTTAAATTGCTTCAAACTAGTATTATACCCTTTTGACCCTATTACTTTTGTTAAATTTCGTACCTTATGATCAATCATATAATCCCTTGATTTTAATTTGGCTTGTCAACCGATACCAAAACTTGAAATTCATTTACCTAAATAGATTCATAACCACATTGTTTTATTGTAATTGCTATGACAATATAACTAAGAACCATTCCTTACTTTCCTTCAATTATTAAGCCAACCATGCCTATACTTTGCTTTGAGATAATATCTTTGCACCCTGATTACATTGTTTCATTCAATCAACCCTTATTGTTTTAACCTTGTGATACTAAACAGAATCCCAACTTTCAAGAATCATAACAATTAACTTTTCTTCACCTTGTACTGATAATTTTTTGAAACCCGAAAATCCTATTCTTGTTGAACAGAAACTTGATATAACATTGATATTTCTTGCTTCATTGAGACGAATTGAACTTGACATAACTTTATTTGATTTCAATGGAATTGGATGGAATTTTATTTTGACCGAGGCGCCGGTCCAAATTATTGTATTATCATTATAGGACAATGTGTGCCTGGGATCCCCTTACATTTGAGAACACGTATTGGATATACGGGTTCGGAGCTTTGACGTGGGCTGATCACCCAACTTAGCTCGTAGCATCTTAGATATTCCAATTCCTATTCATTACATATTGATGTTGATTCAGTTGATAACTCTCATTTGCAGATTGATATATCTTGCTTTACATTTGATTTATTCTGCCAGTTTTATATTGTTGGATTATACACTTGCTGGGCTTTTGGTTCAATTATTTTGTTTTTCCCTAACCTTTCAGTTAAGACAGAAGATGGTAAGGACTATTGAAATTGCGCGTAAGAACCGTGGTGGATCTGGAGTAGCCTATAGAAGGCGTTTTGCTCAGGTAGGAGGGAGTGCCGGCCTTAGTGGCATGTGTTATATTAGAACTCTAGAACTTGGTTTGTAATAACTTTTGGAGTTAGATTTATTTTGGTTTCTAATAATATTGTTAATAACTTGTAGTTTTATATTGTTCAAACTCTTACCTGTTGGCGATCGAAGTAGAAACTCACTTAAAATATAAATAGTATGGTACTTATAAAAGAATAGGAATGGTTGAACCATATTAACGAGAGTGTTTAAGTACTATGTTTCTAAGTTATACCTGATGCTATATATATATATATTATTATATTGTTGATAGCAGCAGCTTCCTGTACCCTCATCTTCATCTTCTTCGGCACTTCCAGCTACTGTACCCCTGCCAATATATCAGGAGTTGCTTAGGGAGTGACCGCATTTACGGTGAGAATACGCAGCTTCAGAGGAGGATTGATTCGCTGTATGACGATAACGAGGGTCTACTTCCGGATCATGACTCATCTCTTGCCTCTAGGCTTCGAGCACTTATTCATATGGCTAATGAGCGGCTTCGTACTATTGTACCTCATCATGATAGGGAGAGTTATATGATGGTTCAGATGATGGTGGATGAGCTCCAGCGCGTGGTTAATCAGATGTGGACTGAGTAGTATTATGGCGATGGTTTAGAGATGGCATATAGTATAGCCATCATTATCAGATTTCTTTTGTTAAGTACTAGACTTTATTATATTTTCCGTATTTCTCGGTATGATGTACTTTATGGTTGGATGGTACTTTGAACCTTTGGATATTTGGATATCGGTGGATGTCATCGATACTGCCATCGTTTATCTAAGTTGTCATTTCCCTTATCATATTGTCGCGATTAGATTGCTTTCAAATTTTCGATGTCGTACTTATGCTATATTAGAACTGTTAGTCTATATTATGTCATGATGTGGATAGATGTATGTTTATGGATATATAATGATTGTTCACTATTCAGAAAGATGCCTCCGAGAAGAAATAATACTCGAGCCAATCAAGGAGATATGAATATGACCTAACTTCTTGGACTTTTGCAACAACAGATGGCTACTTTGGCACAACAACAACATCAACAGTTACAACAGCAACAAGGACAGCAACCACCAGCCCAACCTACGGTAACTTTTAAATCTTTTCAGGCTGTGAAACCCCCAGATTTTCAATGAACAAGAGATCCAGTTGAAGCCCAGATATGGCTTAATAAAATGGAGAAGGCCTTCGCATTGGTGAAGGTTAGTGATGAACAGAAGGTAGAGTTTGCTAGCTATTTTCTCAAAGGTGAATCTAATTATTGGTGGGAGTCGGCTAAGGCCTTAAAAACAACAGAAGTGATTCCTTGGGATAGATTTAAAAGGATTTTTCTAGAAAAGTATTTTCCTAGGTACATGCAGACCCAGATGGAACTAAAGTACTTTAATCTAAAGCAAGAAAATATGAGTATTGGTGAGTATGAGAAGAAACTTACAGAATTGGCAAGGTTCGTAGGAGATTACGTGGATACAGATGAGAAGAGAGCAAGGAGGTTTCAACAGGGATTGAAGCCATGGTTAAGGAGCAGAGTTGCGGCTTTTGAGATAAACATATATGTAGAAGTAGTTCAGAAGAAGATGATAATAGAAGGTGAGAGTGAGCAGAATTAGAAGGAAAGAGGTAACTTGAAAAGGAAAGCTGAGGTCATAGAAAGGAACCAAGATCAAGGAAAGTCAACAACTAGAATGGAAAGAAAGCCCGAATTTCAGAATCAGGGAAGGAACTTTAAAAGAAATGTGTCCAGAAACAGGAACCCAGAAGCCCTTCCTCAAAACCCTAATCAACCAAGATTTCCTAGACCATCTATTCCAGCGTGCAAGATATGTTTTAAAAGACATACCGGGGCATGTGCTAAAGCTGATATTATTTGTTTCAAGTGTAACTCAAAGGGACATTATGCTAACGAATGCCGGAATTCAAAATCAAATGACTTGTTATAAATGTGGTAAAGTGGGACATATGGATAGAGAGTGTAAAGTGCCTATTCAAAATAACAACTTGATGAGATTGACTGTTACCCCTACCCCAGTGAACCCAATGACAACCTCTCAGATTCCAACTCAGATTTAAATCCACCTCTAGTTCAGCAAATTCCAGCGCTTCAAGATCCAGGTTATCAAGCTCCAACATATCCGATTCACGCTCGGACCTTCAACATGAATATGAATGACGTAGTGCAAAGTTTGGATGTGGTGGCAGGTACGCTTTTCGTGAATGCCACTAGTGCAAAAGTGTTAATTGATTCGGGTGCTACTAGATCGTTTGTTTCTAAAGATTTTATGAGTAAGTTGAAGTGTGATGCTCGTATGTTAAAAGAAGCTTTGAATATTGTACTAGCCAATCAGGATCATATACCAGTAGATAAAGTATGTTCACCATGTGCAATAGAGATTTCAGGACATCTTTTTCCTCTCACCCCGATACCTTTTCAATTAGGAGATTTTGACATAATTTTAGGAATGGATTGGCTTATCGAATATAATGCGCACATCGATTGTAAGAATAAGAGAGTTACGCTGAAATCCCCCAAAGGCGATAAGGTTATCTTTAAGGGACGTAGGCAAACTAATACATTTCTGACTAGGATGCAAACCAAGAGACTGTTAAGAAAAGGATGTGAGACTTATCTTGCTTACGTGATAGACAAGAGTCAAGAAAGAGTGAAATTAGAAGACATTCCAGTAGACAATGAATTTTCAGATATTTTTCCCGATGAATTACCCGGATTACCTCCAGATCATCAGATTGAGTTCGCGATTGATTTAGCACCAGGAATAGAACCCGTCTCCAAAGCTCCATACAGAATGGCACCATCTGAAATGAAGGAACTCGCCAGCCAACTTCAGGATTTATTGAATAAAGGAGTTATAAGACCGAGTGTATCACCCTGGGGAGCGCCAGTGTTGTTCGTAAAGAAGAAAGACGGGAGTATTAGAATTTTCATTGATTATCGGGAGTTAAATAAGTTGACCATCAAGAATAGATACCCGTTGCCACGAATTGATGATTTGTTTGATCAGTTGAAAGGAGCCACATGTTTTTCGAAGATAGATCTAAGGTCAGGATTTCATCAGTTAAAAATCAAGCCAGAAGATATACCGAAGACTGTATTTCGAACGAGGTATGGCCACTATGAATTTTTGGTTATGGCTTTTGGATTGACGAATGCGCCTGCAGCATTTATGGATTTAATGAACCGAGTGTTTAAGAAATATCTGGATAAGTTTGTGATAGTGTTCATAGACGATATTTTAATATACTCCAAAACTGAAGAAGAACATGCAGAGCATTTGAGGATAGTATTGGAAATATTGAGAAAGGAGAAGTTGTATGCTAAGTTTTCTAAGTGTGAGTTTTGGTTGAAGGAAGTCCAATTTTTGGGACATATTGTAAGTAAAGAAGGAATTAGAGTCGACCCAGCAAAGATTGAAGCTGTTGTGAATTGGGAAAGACCAAAGACACCGACGGAAGTAAGAAGCTTTATGGGACTAGCAGGATATTATCGCAGATTTGTTAAGGATTTTTCTAAGATTGCGGTACCGTTAACCAAGTTGACGCGGAAGAATGAAAAGTTTGAATGGATGAAAAGGGTGAAAAGAATTTTCAAGAGCTAAAGCAAAGGTTGGTAACTGCTCCAGTGTTAGCATTGTCAGACGATAAAGGAGATTTTGTAATCTATAGTGACGCTTCTCATAAAGGCTTAGGGTGTGTATTAATGCAACATGGAAGGTGATCGCGTATGCTTCAAGGCAACTTAAACCTCATGAACAGAGATACCCTACCCATGATATTGAACTAGCAGCGATTGTGTTTGCGTTGAAATTATGGAGACATTATTTATACAGTGAGAAGTGTGAGATATTTACGGATCACAAGAGTCTAAAGTATATTTTTACTCAGAAGGAACTCAACATGAGACAAAGAAGATGGCTAGAGCTGATAAAAGATTATGATTGTACCATTAGCTATCATCCAGGAAAGGCGAATGTTGTAGCTGATGCACTGAGCGGGAAGGAAAGGTTAAACATGTTGACAATGACTTAAGAATTGTTTAGAGAATTTGAGAAGTTAGAAATTGAAGTCTTTACGACAGAGATGCCAACAGAGCAAGTATACACCATGACATTCCAACCAGCGTTACTGGACAAAATTCAAAATTCCAAGAAGAAGTGATGAATCAAAGATTGAATGAGTTAACTGGAGAAGAAATTTGCACACAAAAAGATAAACAAGGTATTTTAAGATTTTCCTCAAGAATATGGATTCCTGATGTGAAAGAAATAAAGGAAGAGTTATTGTATGATGCCCATAGTTCTAAGTTTTCACTACATCCTGGAAGCACAAAAATGTATCAAGATTTGAAGAAAAACTTTTGGTGGCCAGATATGAAAAGAGAAATTGCTGAGTGGGTAAGTCGTTGTTATACGTGCCAAAGAGTGAAAATGGAACATCAAAGACCAAGTGGATTAATTCAACCATTAGAAATACCTGAATGGAAATTGGAGCACATTGCAATGGATTTTGTAGTAGGTCTACCAAAATTGAAGGCTAATCATGATGCTATTTGGGTTATAGTTGATCGATTGACGAAATCAGCTCATTTCTTACTAATTAACGAAAGATTTTCGCTAGACAAGTTGGTGCATTTGTATCTAAAAGAGATTGTGACTCGACATGGAGTTCCAGTATCTATAGTATCTGATAGAGACCCCCGCTTTAATTCAAGATTTGGAGACAGTTTCAAGAACATCTCAGAACACAACTTAGAATGAGTACGGCTTATCATCCCCAAACCGACAGTCAGAGCGAAAGAACGATTCAGACAATTGAAGATATGCTTACAGTTTGTGCATTAGATTTTAAAGGCAATTGGGACGAACATTTACTCTTGGTGCAATTTTCTTACAACAACAGTTATCATGCTAGTATCGAAATGCCTCCATATGAAGCTCTCTATGGAAAAAAGTGTAGATCTCCTGTGTGTTGGGAAGAAGTCGGTGAACGTAAGATACTAGGACCAGAGTTGATTCAACAGACGAAAAAGACTGTGGAACTAATTTAGAAAAGATTACGAGCTGCTCAGGATAGACAGAGAAAATATACGGATCCAGCAAGAAAGAAAGTAGATTTCGAAGTAGGAGATCCAATGCTATTGAAAGTATCACCATGGAAAGGATTAACCATATTTGGGAAAAAGGGAAATTAAGTCCAAGATTTGTAGGACCTTTCGAGATTTTGCGATGCGTGGGAAAAGTAGCTTATGAATTGGCTTTACCACCTCAGATGCAGCATATTCACAATGTTTTTCACGTATCAATGCTTAAAAAATTTCATCCTTACACTAAGTGTGTGATAGAGTATGAACCAGTGGAAATTCAGCCATATTTGTATTATGTAGAGCGACCGATCAGAATAGAGGATCGTAAAGAGAAAGTACTTAGAAATAAAACAGTTGCTTTAGTAAAAGTTTTGTGGAGGAACCCTAGGGTTGAAGAATCAACCTGGGAGTTAGAAAGTGATATGTTAGAACAGTACCCTCATTTGTTTACATAGCTGATTCTAGGGACAGAATCCTTTTAAGTGGGGAAGGATGTATTCTTCTATTAGACGATACTCTTGGATGTTTTTGGAATTTGTTTTCTTAAATTTATTACTCTAGTATTACTATTATTCAGACCTTGTTTATTATCATATTTTCTTCAGATCCCATAATGATGAGCCGTTCGATTATGAACTAATAGTTGTCATGGGATTCTAATGGATTTATCTATGTAGTTTAGTAGTTTGTTTGCTTTAAATATTTGAGTGTGATGAATTCTTGATATCCTCGTATGGTTGTGCTTAATGTTTTTAGATGCGTAGCTAACATCTAAATTGTTAATCTTTATTGAAGCGACAGTGGATCTTAAGATTAGAACTTGCCATGCTAGCATAGGATTATGTATGTTTTGACATCATGATTTGTAGTGTAATATCTGGGAATTTCGTACTCTGTAATTATATGTAATATCTGGGAATTTCGTACTCTGTAATTATATTAATTTCGTACTCTGTAATTATATTATATATGTTCTAATGACGTGTCATTATATGATTATGTAGTTGTGGATTTATGCTATGTTAAAATGTGCTAAATGTGTTAATGTGAAATTTACTTTGAATTTTAGATATTTTTAGATATGAAAAATGTGATTTTAATTCGCTTAAATATTTGTGTAAAATTCTTGGAGCTAGTAAAAATCATGAAATCTCTTGTTTTATTGTCTTTACGCATTTAGAGACTTTTTAAAAATAAATGCTTAAATTATTTTCAAATTAAAATATTTTATAATGATTTTTCCATTTATTATTCTTCTAAAATATTAAAACTTGTAAAATCCAACTCTTATTATATAACGATTTTAAAAATGTTTTAAAAATACCTTGAGGAAGAGAATTATGTGTTTTAAATATATGTGCCAATAATTATTTTTGAAATCCAAAATATCTTGTAATTAGGATTTTATAAGTCCTTAATTTAATTAAAATTGTATTAGTGTTTTATGTGTGTGTCTATTCAAACTCCAACCCCTTTTTCTTTTATTTTTGCTCGTCAAAAACCCCCACCCCCGTTTTTTTTTCTTTCTTCCCCGTGGTTGCAACTCTCCATCATCTCTCTAAAATTCTCTCATCTCCATTAACCTTCAAACCCAAGATTCAAGGTAATCTCTCCATCAAATCTTAAAGTAGTAGTAATAAAAATACCCCTCTTGCAATTCTCTACAACCCTATGTTCTTGAATTTCGATTTTTACAACTTTTCACATTAGGGTTTTTCTGAAAATTGAGAATCAAGGTAAGTTTTGTGAGAAATTGTGATTGGATAATGCTCCTTGGTAGAGACCTACGAATTTCTGGCTCTCCAGAGAACCCTAATCTTTGGCCATGACCAAAAGGTAGCCAAGGATTTACATGCATGGCTTAATTTGATGATATTGTATGATTACTAAGTGTTATATGATTGCATGTAAGTTTTTATAAGTTGAGTTTTATGATGGGTTTGAATTTTTATGAATTAATAAGATGTATATATGTGGGTTTTGATAATTGGTGTTGTTAGTAGCTTTTAATTTTGAAAGGGTTTAAGATTTTGATGTCATGTAGTATGTAAATTGATGGGTTAAGATTGAGAATGGTAGAACCTTAGAAGTATAAGTACTTGTGTATGTTTATATATATATATACATGTGTATTGTGATCTAAAGTGTACGGTTTCTTACTTTTTGGTTGTAGTATTATGCTGAATGTTAATTGAATTCAATTCTGAAAAATCTTGTAAAAATTGTTCTATTTTGGGGTATAATTTTCATCTATATTAAAGTCTATTTTGAGAAAAGTTTCTTCTAAGAAATTTTTCTATGTGGAGTGTAGTTTATCTACGAAAAAGAATTTCTGAATTTAAATTTGTGAGTCAAGAGTTATGGTCATTTTAGTATGTCATGCTCTGCTGATTTTGAAACTGCAAGTCTGTGCTCTTTCAAAAATCATAATTAATTCACTGTTTGTCGAAATTCTGTGAATCCACCTCTGTTAGAAAGGTATAAGATTTCTGTACAACTTTTATTCTTTAAGTTTTGTGTAAATCAGCTCTCTAATAATTGTTATTTTTGAATCTTTGTCGAGTGCTCCTGAATCTTATTAAGTACCCCCGTTTCTTGCAAAATTCATAAAACATGTTTCGTAAATGCATTGGTGTTGAGTTTTATCAACTTGTGTAGATAATTTCAGAAGCTATAATTCTTGTTTACAATGTTTTTGTTAAAAATGTAGTTTGGTAAATGATTTAGTAAGATTACTCTAGTGACTAGGTCGAATTCTGTGAGAATAGTCTATTTGTTTTTATGATTCTGAATTCGCTATCTAACCATTTTTTATGAGGCTTATCATTTTGGAAAGATCTCAGAGAACTCTACAACTTTTGTGTTTTGACCTTTTCTGTTTGAGTCCATTTAGATATGGTAAAATATTATTCTTTCAAAACTGACCAGGTTAAGATTTCAAAACTTGGATTTGATGTTAATTGACTTTTTAGAAATTTATATAGTATGGTAATGAATTATTGAGTCATGTGATTATATGGAGTTAAATGAATCGTGACTCATGCTTAGATAGATATTACAATTAAATTAGGAGGTATAATATATAAGTATGGATAATATATTGATCGGTATACAATATGTGTAAGTTTTGTATCTATAGGTGGAGATGTATATTTATATTTGTCGATGGGGTATTAGGTCATGGTAGTCATGTTGAGTTGCGTAAACAATGAGGGGAAATTAAAATATTGATTATATTGTTATAGGTCCAAGTAGGAGACCTGGCAAGGAACCGATCGAGGAAGAAGCTGACTAAGTGCGAGCAAGTATAGTAAGGCAAGTGTACTACCCTATCTTTGTTGTTACCAGTATGATGGATACCATGAGATATTGAATTGTTAAATTGATTCAAACTAGTATTATGCCCTTTTGACCCTATTACTTTTGTTAAATTTCGTACCTTATGATCAATCATATAATCCCTTGATTTTAATTTGGCTTGTCAACCGATACCAAAACTTGAAATTCATTTACCTAAATAGATTCATAACTACATTCTTTTATTGTAATTGCTATGACCATATAACTAAGAACCATTCCTTACTTTCCTTCAATTATTAAACCAACCATACCTATACTTTCCTTTGAGATAATCACTTTGCACCCTGATTACATTGTTTCAATCAATCAACCCTTATTGTTTTAACCTTGTGATACTAAACAGAATCCCAACTTTCAAGAATCATAACAATTAACTTTTCTTCACCTTGTACCGATAATTATTTGAAACCCGAAAATCCTATTCTTGTTGAACAGAAACTTGATATAACATTGATATTTCTTGCTTCATTGACACGAATTGAACTTGACATAACTTTATTTGATTTCAATGGAATTGGATGGAATTTTATTTTGACCGAGGCGCTGGTCCAAATTATTATTATCATTATAGGCCAATGTGTGCCTGGGATCCCCTTATATTTGAGAACACGTATTGGATATACGGGTTCGGAGCTCTAACGTGGGCTGATTACCCAGCTTAGCTCGTAGCGTCTTATCAGATATTCCAATTCCTATTCATTACATATTGATGTTGATTCAGTTGATAACTCTCATTTGCAGATTGATATATCTTGCTTTACATTTGATTTATTCTGCCAGTTTTATATTGTTGGATTATACACTTGCTGGGCTTTTGGCTCAATTATTTTGTTTTTCCATAACCTTTCAGTTAAGACAAAAGATGGTAAGGACCATTGAAACTGCACGTAAGAACTGTGGTGGATCTAGAGTAGCCTATAGAAGGCGTTTTGCTCAGGTAGGAGGGAGTGTCGGCCTTAGTGGCATGTGTTATATTAGAACTCTAAAACTTGGTTTGTAATAACTTTTTGAGTTAGATTTATTTTGGTTTGTAATAATATTGTTAATAACTTGTAGTTTTATATTGTTCAAATTCTTACCTGTTGGCGATCTAGGCATGGGTTTTGATAATGTCTATTAATTATAATGCATGCTTTTATCATTATCAAGTTAAATATATATTGAAGGGATTTGGGGCTGTCACATGTAGCATAATTTAACCATCTTATGCTATCCTGTGTGATCTCAATGGATAACTTGTGCTTAAACCGTTATGTTTTCAAATCTTATAGACACATAGGATCTAAGCATAATTGGTGTCTACCCATCTTCTATCTATTTTGTGGATGTATGAGTAGTTTGGTATTCGTATACTGACAGGTAGCCTATACTTGTTTCGTGTTATCTGATCAGTTATCATAACCATCACATGCATTGATTAAAGGCATCAACTCTAAGCGAAGTATTTAGTGAAGTTAGGATCCCATGTTTATTCTCTCATAAGTAAATCAGTTTAAGCCACATTAGTTAATTAGATCCTAATATTGTTAAAGAGCATCTTAGTTTATTTAGATAATTAAAACCCAAATCTGATATTTGTCTTAGCAGTGAATCGAAATCATACATTGTTGCATAGGTGCATATTCTATTTTATACCAGTCTCTGTGGGAACGAACGTAACTTTATTCTATATTACTTGTGACCGCGTACGCTTGCGTGATTTTGTGTGAACAATGCCCCATATTTTCACACAAAAAATCTACTGTACACGTACCATAGAAAGTTTCTGCGGTACGAGGCGAACTATTTGCCACAGCAAACACCGTGCCCCTTTTATCAAAAATTATGAAATTTTTGCACAGAATTAGTATCACATTTTCATTAATATATCTATCTATCTATACTATACTATTATATAAACATAATAGGATATATATGATACTAGTATTTATGCCCACCATGCTGGGTGTTTTAATTTTTAATTTTTATTATTATTAGAACAACTTAATGCGAATTTGAAAAATAAATAAAATATCATACTTATATTTATGATATATATACACATTAACATGTTTTTTATGTGATTTGATTACAATAACAAAAAAAAGTAATACGTTGTCTTATTTTACATCACAAATTAAATATTTTAAACATAAATGTTTAGTCGAGAAGATGTTATTTTGTGTTTGTTTTATCAAATATGTTCTCCCAATTTTTATTGTTGACGATAAATTTAGTGAAAGTTGAAATAGGAAATTCGAAAAATAGGTGTGATCATCTGAAAAGAGAATGCAGTTTATTTAATTATATCTTATTTCTATAGATATAATAATAATTTATCATTTTGATATTAACATACACAAATATATTTTCAGACTATAAATTCCCAAATAAAATTATAATATTTAAGATTATAATTTAAGTTAATTTTTGATATTAACATACACAAATATATTTGAAAATATAAATTACTTGCAATGTCTGGAATAATTATTAACTATTTTTTATAAGTATATTACAACTAAATCATAGTAAATAATAATTAAAGCTTCTCGGCACCGCCTTCGACGGCATCTCGATTTTTTTGTAGAAAACAAAAATCACTACAAATTAGTAATTTAATGATTTATTCGGTTTATTTGTTAACTCAATGTAACCCTTATATGTTTATAATTTCATTTAAGAAGTATTAAAAAAAATGCAACATCTAAATTATTTAAAATGAATAATATTTTTACAGGTAAATGATAACAAATAATAATTAAAACTTCTCGGCACCGCCTTCGACGGCACCTCGACTTTTTTGTAGAAAAAAAAAATCACTACAAATTAGTAATTTAATGATTTATTTGGCTTATTTGTAAACTTAATGCAACCCTTATATTTTTATAATTTCATTTAAGAAGTATTAAAAAAATATAACATCTAAATTATTTAAAATGGATAATATTTTTACAGTAAATGATAACAAATAATAATTAAAACTTCTCTGCACCGCTTTCAGCGCCACCTCGATTTCTTTGTAGGAAAAAAATTACCGCCAATTATTAATTATAATTGCATGCTTGAAATTTGGAGTACATCACATGCTTGAACTTTTTTCCTACAAAAACTCTAAAACTAAAATTATAATTGCATAATAATTAAGTAATTTTAGAAATCAGTATTGTGTGACAAAACTCCTCGGCACCGTCTTTGGCGGCGCCTCGAATCCTCATTATTCATAAAACAAAATAAATTTTATAAAAAATAAATTGGTAAATTATACGTTTTAAAAAATATTATATATATTACGTAACAAAATAAATAAATTCAGATACCAAGATATAATAACAAAACTTTAAATTAAGAATGCACAATACTATAAGTAATTTTGAAAATTAATATTAAAAATGCTCCCTAACTTTGCCATCTTAGTGCCTCGAACAATATATATTTATAAAAAGCAAGATTATAAATAAGATATATTAATTGTCTTAAAATTATATTAATATATACTATGTAATTGAATTTTTTTTGAAATTTAAAGTTTAAATGCAGATTATTTTGAGTAATTTTAAGAATTATATTAATTAATAGAACTACTCGAATCCATTGATAATATAAATCAGTTTATAGAACCTTTATCCAAGGCAATCATCAACAAATTTTAGAATAGGCTACACATAGACATCTTGATCCGCACAACATATAGCAGTCTTACATGGAGTTCATTTGAAAATTGTTATTGTTGTATGAGCTGTATCAGAAATCTCCAAACACCAGTTATAATATAAAGTACAGACAGTCTTGTTCAGAAGAACCCATCCATACCAAATAACTTTGTCTCTGGGGTGCTTTGCACACTAGAAAAAAAATACTTTAAACACCTGAAACTAAAATAAATTTGTAGTCGTAAAAAGTTGAGAAACCAGTTAGAATTACATAAAAGAAAACAGTATGGATGGATGTGCAATTCTCATAGTCATTGCATCCTCGCCCAGAGGATGTAAAGTTGAAATACTAACCTTTCCATTAGAATAAACTGCAACTATGAAATAAGTTTCAGATTTTTCCCATTCTAAAATAAGTTATAGACTACTAAAAAAACTAATTGTTAGAATGTCACGTCTCAAATGTAAATCTCACAGATGGAGGACTATTTAGGTAGTTGGACGAAAAGCTCATAATTTCATTAAAATAGCCCCGTCTCTGCAATAGGATATGCATATTGTCATAATATTTGAGATTCTCACCATAAGCATATATTTTCTATCATCATTGGCAGAACCATGAATTTGTAGGAGTTAATAGATTTTAATATACAACAATTTTCTATAACCATCCAGGTTCAGAAAATACATTCTACTAAAAATTTTGTAAGGGAAATTGGGACTGGAACCTACGCATGCATCCAAAATATGCAATAAATGAAACTTGATCGAACGCCCAAGACAAAAAATAACAGTGATATCAATACAACATATATACAAAAAGGGTACAACAAAGAACATAGGTAAAATCCAATATTCATTACTAATCCGGTGTATTAATTGAAATACTGCAATAAAGTTCAGATCAAATTTCATTAATAGAATCATTCTTCTCAATTCCAATTAAAACAATATCACCATTGAAAATTCTTTAAGGTTTAGAGTCGTGTCTATCTAAATAACACAACAACATGCCATTGTCTTTGACATATAATTTAGTACATAAAAATATATTAATGAGCATAAACTCTGCCCCATATTCAAAAATTATTGGAGTAAATGATGTACCTCAAACATAGAAATATGAGCAACATTATCGCGATGACCAAGTTATTGCAATCCTGCATATATTAACCGAATATTGACACAATAAGTATGAAATTCATTGTCACTGCCTTATCTTGGCTATAATTGAGTCGCCGCTGCCCATTTGGTAAAGGGTAGCTGGCTAGCCGCTATTGTTCACCCAATAAATCTGCTAAGACAAATTATTCGACAATTAAAAATAAGACCATTTTTGGATATCAAAAATTATTGTCACGACCAGGTAAACTATTTTGAGAAGCCTAAAAAGGGCAGCAAGAAACCTTTCTCCAGATGAGAACTAATATAGTATACCCGTCAAAGTGTTCTTGTATATAGAATTACACACTGAGAGTCGTTGCAAGTTCATGAAATGGAGGCACATTAAACACATACAAAATTGGTATCATCATACACTTAAAAAGCTTGAATTACCAACAGCTTCAAGAGCTGAAACTAATGTTCTTCGTCTACCAGAACCAATATCAAACACATAGCAATAAAATGAGTGAGAATTAAAATCAAACACTTACGGTGCATATTGCAATGGGCATTATGTTCATTATGAAACCTCATCATAGTTCTACAGAAAATCATGATACAACATACACGCCTATGTTTCTTAAGTTCTTGCACAATTTAACAAAAACAAACACAAACCATTATATGTCTATGCATATGTTACTATATAAATTATATAGAGAAAAAGGAAGAGTAGAAGAAATGGAGAGATGAGAAGAGAAACTCGTGTATAAAGTTCAATATAATTTCAAATTTGAATTCTTGAAATTCGTGCTTAATCTTGATGTTCAGTTTTGAAATCAAACATTCAGCAGAAGCTTTCAAGTTTTGAGTGGTATTGCACGTGGGAGCTTTCAAGTTGTTGTAGGTAGTATGTGGTGTTCACGTCGTAAGTGGTACGGTCACCAACGCTCGCAGTAAAAAATAGCACGTAGACAACAGAATTGATGGCATTAGTTGTAATATTATTGAGCAACTTCAAGGGTAAAGAGTTAAAAAAGGCAAAAAACTGTAGCAAACACGCAGTAGGAACTATTATATACATAAATTTTGGTTGGTTGTTGGTTTGGTACATTAAATTTGATACACTGGATAAAAACCATTAGATTGTAAAATAAATAAAAATGATTAGTTAGATGTAATGCTAGAAGAAAAATGTTTTATAATATATAAAATACTCTTGTTGTTTTAAGGTTCGAATCCTTAAGAACATATTATTATTAAACATTTATATCATCTTATAAACAACTCCTAAAAGTTCAAGATTTGATTCCCGTCAACAACATATTTTAGTTAAAAATTTATATTATCTATTTTCACTATATAATTATTATACATTTATATTATATTATAAACTATTTTAAAATTTTCAAGGTTCAATTCTCGTCAACATATTAAATTCAAAAAGATATTTATCTATTTTTCAATATACAAGCAAAAAACTATATTTTAGAATACTTTCAAATACGTATTATTATATTTTATTATCTTCTATAATTTATTTTCTTACTAGTTAAAAGTAAATATTAAAATTTTAAATAATAAGATAAAAATATTAAATATTAAGATAAAATATTTAAAATCTTCCGTGCAACGCACAGGTTATAAACTAGTATTTATAAATTGTGAAATTTATACATCAATATTTGGGTTTTAGATTTTGTATATTAATATTGTTATACGATTATTAGCTTTTAATCTGTTTGATGTATAAATTCTATTTTCATATTTAATAAAAAATTATTATATTTAATAAATTTTATGTAATTATTTTTGTTTTGAAAGCTATAATAGTTTCAATTAAATACATATGTCAGTACATTAAATAATTAGACTAGTAAAACAATTCGTGCGAGACACGGGTCGTTTCTAGTATTGATATCAATTAATTTTGATTTTGTATAATATTTCATTTTCGATAATTTTATCAGGAGTGTCATATTGCATTGATGGATTGTTGTTTATGAAGTATGTGTACGATGGAATTGACATTGTTTCGCTATGCTTGTTAATTTATGCATCAATTTCCATATAACGTAACTACAATCTAAGTAGGTTTGTTTAGACTTTGAAGCCCGACCAATAAAATGTCGATGTTTTTAATATGACACTGCATAACATTTGTTTGCATATCGATGTTAATATACATTGAATATATAACGTCACCCCTCATCAGAACGTTTTAATATGTTTGAGGGGTTTTTTGAGGGCATAGAGAGTAACAGATATTGAAGGTAAGTTTTGAGTGTCTTACATGGCATATTATAAAGTTTCCCAAAAAAAATTATCTTTGTTGTGATTACTGCATTCATATAGTTGTTATAGCATCCTTGCTCAAATAGGTGCCCTATTTGATTTAAGTAAAATCATATGATTAGTAAATAGTACGAAAAATATGACCTCATTATATTCTTTATATTAAATAAAATTTGATTAAGGGTTTTCGTATATGAAGACGAGAAAAGAAAGACAGTAAAGATAAAAAAGTATATTTTTTCGTTTTCGTTTCCCAGTTTCTGTAAGACTAGACAAGAAATCGGAGATATGTTAAATGATCAATACATGTATATGATTTTAAGATTTTAGATTTCTTCAAATCTTTGTAAGTGCGTGAGGTAAATTCTTGGACGATTTTGATTTATTTTACATTTGCAATTCGAAAATTTGAAACTTATTCCCGTCTTTGAAATGTCCTGGATTTATATCATTGTTAACACTAAAACACGCAAGCGCACGTGGTCACAGGTAATATAGATAGAAGTCAAGTTCGTTCCCACAGAGATTATTATTCACTTCTAAGACAAATAACAAGATTAAGTTTTTACTAACTATAATTAACTAAGATATAAATTAACAAACTAAAAATTACTAACTAATGAGAATTAAAATTTAATTACTTATATGCGAGAAAACATGGAATCCTAACTTCATCATCTACTTCACTTAGATCTGACGCCTTTAATCTCTATATGCAATGGTTTTGATATCTGATCGGATAACACGAAACAAGTATACGCTACTTCTCAGTATACGAATACCAAACTAAACATACATCCACAAAAGAGATAGAAGATGAATAGACACCAATTATGCTTAGACCCTATATGTCTATAGAATTTGAAAACATAACGGTTGAAGAACAAGTTATCCATAAAGATCACACAGGGCAATATAAGTATTTTCATCTTATACTACGAATCATGTTGATAAACAATCATGAACCTATGCTAGCATGGCAAGTTCTAAATCTCAAGATCCACTTTCACTTCACAAGAGATTAACAAATTAGATGTTCCCGACGCATCTATCAATTAAGCATAGCCATACAAGGATATCAGATATACATCACACACAGATCTTTAAAGCATCAAAATACTAAGCTCCATAAATAAATCCGTTAGAATTCCATGACAACGATTAGTTCATAATCGAACCGCTCGTCATCATGGGATCTATTGAAACCATGATAGAAGACAAGATGTGAAAGAAAGTAATAATATTAATAAAACAAAAGTTGAGAAAACAAATCTATGATACAAAAGATGAAGTAGATCTAGATCCGTTGCTTGTCACGAGCGTTGAATCTTGCTCCCCTTTTCTCCCTTACAGATCTAAGCTATATTATGTACAAGATATCTAATTGTCTAATTTCTCTAATTCTCTAATTTACAAGGGGTTGGATGTGTTTATATAGGCACTCCAAGTCTTGCCCAGCAAGAAATTGCCTTCTATTACAATTAGAATTCGATTTAGGTACTAAAAACTGCGCAAAATATAATTAGAACTTGAAAAGGGCAAAATAGTAAATTCCTGCTCCCATCAGTCTGCTTGTCACGCAGCTTGCGCCCACCACACGCAACTTGCGCGCGTGAATCCTATCCTAAGTTGTAGAAAATCTTCCAGGCTTCGCGTGGACAGTAAGATCGCTGAAAAGGACTTCTAGAACTCCAGATATGGCCAAAACAGTGTAGACTGCGCAACCTTCCCGGAAAATCCGAATTTTAATCAATTAATCCTCCAAACACGATAGAAGCATCACCCATAATCGACATTCTTGTAAATCTGCACAACTAAGCAAAACACATCAAAACTACAATAAACTTGAGTCCAAGACAATCAATTTAAGCCGATATGGACGCTCCAAGTGGATATAAAATCCACTTATCACACCCCCAAACTTAAACAGATGCTTGTCCTCAAGCATAAACAATTACAACTAACTAATTAACTAGTACCACTTCCGTAGGTGATCACGGTTGCATTTGGCATATGCAACAAGCCCTTTAAACCCCTAGGCAGCCCTAGTGAACGAGTAAGGTCTCGTGAGGGCCTATAGCGAATGTACCCACAAAATCCACTGCAATGCAATGCATGAATGCAACTAATATGAAAATGCAATTAATCTAGTAATAATATCTTACCATACCTTCAAATCCTCTCATGCCATATCAACTTAAGAATCAAAGTAAATACGCAATGTCTTGGTGTCGAAAGTGCAAGTATTAACATAGTCTACTCAATGAACATGCATAAGTTCTCACAAGTCCATGTCAAGTGTAAGAATAAGTTAGTAAACATGCTAAGCCTACAAGAGTACATCTTTGAGACAAAACTCGGGATCTCATACGTAAAAACAAGCAAACACTCACAATCCACTCAGAAAAGAATATTCACTCAAGAACAAGGATAAGTGTATCACTCAATTCCAACAAAATCATAAGCATGCTTGACATTTGGTATCAATCTAACTCTTAACACAACATACATCAATGACGATAATCAAAAGGTCTTTATTTGGGTTGTAACGGGGCTAGGGATAAGGTATGTCAAATAAGCCAAAATAGGTGAAGTGTCAAAAGCTAGTAGGAACTTATAATAAATCATACACAACCACCTATTCCCCCCCCCATAATTTTATTCAACAAAAACACTCGAATAGTCGACTAAAGTAGGATCACAATAAACACAAACATGCTCTCATAACATTATATATATATATATATATATATATATATATATATATATTTTCCTTCTTTTTTCTTTTTTTTTCTTTTCCCTTTCGAGAGCTAAAACAACAATAATATAGACAATAACAATTATCCCACTATTTTATTACACATGCCGACTATCAAGCAAACAACCAAACCCAAATTTCAATATTTCCCCCCAAAATTATGACCAACAATAAACCCCTTCTTGCACACCTTATTACTCCCTTAAGCACCCTACTAGCCTTTGACAATGTGGGTTCAAATTAATGTAAGGCCAATACAAGAAAAAGGTCTAGGCAAGTAATGTGGTATATCATCGAAAAAATAGGATTAAGCTCAACGGGTTAACTAATTGATCATGTAAATATGGTGTGGTAATATGGGAAAATATGCGGTTAATCCTAATGCCTTTATCATTTTAATCGTCAAATAATGTCATGCATTTCAAGAAAGATCTCAAACAACTGCTAGCAATGCAAACAATAAGTGGACACTCAAGCAAACGAATAAATTGTAACAAATATGCAATATGGCTCAAAATCTCACTTGGTGGGAAAAACATACTCAATCCCAATCAAAAATCTCTCTAACGCACTACTTGTATTCAGAGCATGAAAACTAAATCATCTTGCACATATTCATGTCCTTCTAATTACTCACAACATTCAATAAGCCTACTAGCTTCAACTTACTAGTGTATGTGTGTGAACAAGAACAAAGCATATCACTTCTCAATCAAAAGCGTCAACAACACAAAATTCCTATCAAGCATGGGTGCAAATACAAACTATTATGAACTCACATGATATAAGAACATAAAAACAAAATGTCCTATATGAAACAAACGTAGATAACACGAACATACATGCATGAATTACTACTAATATGCAAAGCATGAAATCCTAAAACACGCAAGCACACGTGGTCACAAGTAATATAGATAGAAGTCAAGTTCGTTCCCACAGAGATCTGGTTAGGCTTCAATTCAGTTCATGCACCTATGCAACAATGTATGATTATTATTCACTGCTAAGACAAATAACAAGATTGAGTTTTTACTAACTATAATTAACTAAGATACAAATTAGCAAACTAAAAATTACTAACTAATGAGAATTAAAATTTAATTACTTATATGCGAGAAAACATGGAATCATAACTTCATCATCTACTTCACTTAGATCTGACGCCTTTAATATCTATATGCAATGGTTTTGATATCTGATCGGATAACACGAAACAAGTATACGCTACTTATCAGTATACGAATACCAAACTAAACATACATCCACAAAAGAGATAGAAGATGAATAGACACCAATTATGCTTAGACCCTATATGTCTATAGAATTTGAAAACATAACGGTTGAAGAACAAGTTATCCATAAAGATCACACAGGGCAATATAAGTATTTTCATCTTATACTACGAATCATGTTGATAAACAATCATGAACCTATGCTAGCATGGCAAGTTCTAAATCTCAAGATCCACTTTCACTTCACAAGAGATTAACAAATTAGATGTTCGCGACGCATCTATCAATTAAGCATAGCCATACAAGGATATCAGATATACATCACACACAGATCTTTAAAGCATCAAAATACTAAGCTCCATAAATAAATCCGTTAGAATCCCATGACAACGTTTAGTTCATAATCGAACCGCTCGTCATCATGAGATCTATTGAAACCATGATAGAAGACAAGATATGAAAGAAAGTAATAATATTAATAAAACAAGAGTTGAGAAAACAAATCTATGATACAAAAGATGAAGTAGATCTAGATCCGTTGCTTGTCACGAGCGTTGAATCTTGCTCCCCTTTTCTCCCTTGCAGATCTAAGCTATATTATGTACAAGATATCTAATTGTCTAATTTCTCTAATTCTCTAATTTACAAGGGGTTGGATGTGTTTATATAGGCACTCCAAGTCTTGCCCAGCAAGAAATTGCCTTCTATTACAATTAGAATTCGATTTAGGTACTAAAAACTGCCCAAAATATAATTAGAACTTGAAAAGGGCAAAACAGTAAATTCCTGCTCCCATCAGTCTGCTTGTCACGCAGCTTGCGCCCACCACACGCAACTTGCGCGCGCGAATCCTATCCTAAGTTGTAGAAAATTGTAAGAACCCTAATTTTTGGTAATATTTCCTTTTATTTAATATCTTGTGGCATTGTCAATATTGAACCTTTCTAGTCATCCCTGTTGATTAATAGAATTGATTGTCTGAGAAACTGCGTTGTTGCATTTATTATGTAAGATAAAAAGGAAGATTGTGAAGGCAGGAGTCTTATTGTTAGTAAGATTTATAAAACTTGGGAGTTGAGAATGGTTAGAGTATTAAAGGATTTATTAAGAATTATGACGAGGAATTATGGACATTCGAGGAATTTACATAGTTAAATACTTAAGGAATTATAGGGGAAATCTCTACGCGACAAATATTATTACGAGATATTAATTAAGATACGATACGAATTAAAGATTAAATGACAAGCATTGGTGGAAGAATAATGATACAAGGAGTAGTAATGCATGCAAGTCCCATGCAACCAAGTGGTTAGGAACAAGCAAACTAGTTAGCAAATTGAAAGAGGAATAGTAACTAGTTACTTGCTTTTCAAAAAGGGGAGACAAGTAGTACATGTGACCATGCCTTGCTAGTACTTGCCTATACATACACATTATGTATCACCCAACACTTTAACATCAATTATTCAACCAACACACACAAAACACAAAAACCAAAACACAACCCCCCCCTTTGTTCTTGCTCTCGGCCAAGAAGAAATAGAGAAGAAGAAAAATTCTTCTTCCCCCTTTCCCATCACTCATAAATCAAAACATAAATCCTAGGCCCTCTCCATCATCTAGACAAGGTATGTTAGTAGTTTCAAGCCATTTCCTCCATCCAAATTCAAGTTATAAAATGTTAAAGATTGGGTGAATAGTAACCATGTTTGATTTTCTTTTAGATCTTGGATTGTAAGGGTTATAGGAGGCCATTTAAGGTGTTATTGAGTTATGTAAAGCTTATCCAAGGCTCCTAGGTGCTCAAGAAGGTATAAAAATCACAAACCCTTTTGGTTATGTAGTGTTTATAGTGTTTGGTAGTAGATCCATGTATATATGAGTTAATCTTGGTTGTATAAGTAATGGATGACATGGATCTTGAGTTTTGATGTTGAGATTGTGACTTTTATGATTATGGATAGTATATATATCTCCATGAGTGTTATGAACCATGAACTAAGTAAATTAAGTGTTGGTTGTGTTGTGGAATTGTGAAAAATGGTTGATCTAAGTAGTATATGCTTGCTGAGTTTTTCCAGGAGCATTGACCTGTCTTGTAACACGGTTTTGAACCCCCAAATATTGTCCCCTGATGTCATACCATATATTGTTGGAAAGATAATTGAATTTAGTTTCTGGAAATGTAAGGTTAATGGCTAGGTGATGTATAGATTTTAAGTTATGGCCGGAGGAGTGAATTGTGTTTCTGGATTCCGGACTGCACTAAGTGACCCCCTTGTGAACCTTGTTTAAACCCCTAAAAATATATGTGGGATCATGGAAAAATTTGAGAAGTTAGGGAATGCAGTGGTGAAGACCACCCAAAAAGAATTGGATTAAAATATGAATTTTTGGATTTTATAAAAATGCTAGAGTAAATTTCACGCAAGGGAAAAAGTCGATTAGTGGAGCATAATTCTAGGTTAATGGTTATTATTCGAATGTGGTAACTAAATTAAGTCGAATAAGTGACGAGCGTAATCGAGTGATGACATGAACCCATAGTGGGGCTAGAGTGTCATAAGACGAAGTCATTAAGTTAATTTCGTACCCCCTAAAACCCCGTAATTAAAGAGATATTGTTAAGGTACTAACGAGCCGTTATTGCTTATGTATAGATCGTTCGACTCCGCACGCTCGACCACCCCAACCAAACCAAGGCAAGTTTACTTTTCAAAACTTATCCATATACAAGGACTTTTACTATTGTGTTTTTAGTTTTCAATTATATCAAATGCTATGTTTATCGAAGTATTGATGCAATTGAGATTGTATAAGTACATATATGCTTGTACCCCTTGAACTTAGATTGAAATGTTTTCTTCGGACAACGACTCTAGCAATAGAGGTCGTAGCGGTCCATATATACTATTGACCGGGGAGCGGTATACTATTATATCGTATCTAGATTGCGAAAACCCGAAGGGTCATTCGGGGAGTATCATATACTCAAATATTATGTTCATATCTTCGTAAATACTCGAAACCCTATCTTGGATTAAAAGTTTATTTTATTAAATAATTATTTTATTAATTATTAATATTAAATCTCAAAATATTATTTATTAATTATTGTTCACTATTTTAAAGATAAAGTTAATCCAAGATACCTTTAATACTTTCAAACTCGAACTCTTTCGAACTCAAAACATTTTCGAAAACCCCCGGTCAGGTTCTGCTTCTTGTATGATTTCAAGAATCATCGGTCGACTGATGTCGAACCTCAATTACTCCGTTTTCAATCAAAATCAAGTTTTAAAAGAAAAAGAAAAAGGGACTCTGGCAGGTGTGGGAACCGTTGACGAACGATTCCCGGGATGTGTAAGCGGCCGTGAGCCAGGCGGTCCATCAATTATTATTCCGGCCCAGGTGTTGCCGAAGGATGATTACGGATGTAGTTTTCATCGAGGGTGATTACGGATGTAGTTTTCACCCGAGGGATAGTTACGGATGTAGTTTCTATCCTTCTACCGGTAGAGAAGACCCGCGGATTATTGGACTTGGATGTGGCGACTGATCATCGTCAATCCTTGTCAAGTTTTGTGTTTTCTTTAAGTCCCATTCCTCCATTTTGGAAAAATGCTTTGACACTGCTTCTTAGGCTTTTGTGCCAAGTTACTGATAGTGTTCTATTTTGATGAGAAAGATGTTGACTCTATGCAGTATCCAGAACTGCAAGTTTATTTTGAAAACAAGGGCACATATTGTTGCACCTTCGGAATTTATCAACTATGACAAATGATTTTATATCTGATTGATACAAACAAGTTTAATAACTGCCAATCATATGAAATATTATATTGCTTACCTTATACGTATATTTCTTGCTGAGCTATAGTTGCTCACTCTTGCTTGTTTTCAAATTTTACAAACACAACAGCTAAGCGAAATGGCAAGAACCAGACAGACTGCTCGAAAGCAGGTGACTAGACCCGAGCCAGCAGTTGAGATTCCACCGATAGGCCCCATTAGCCGGATTGGTTGGCAGCTTTTGTTAGTTCGTTTTATTTATCAGTATGACCCGTGTAAGGCAGTGTATCGTAACAAACTTTCAAGCCGCCAACTTCGCTTCATATCGAAGTGTTGCTGGTAGCATAAATACTATTTAATTCGGTCTGTAATAACTCTGATAATTTTATTTCTACTTAATCAATGGTGTGACATTTCTGAGGCTCTAACCTCTGTGTGTGTGCGGTGTGAGTTTATTGTGGGGTCGATGGCTGTGTTATTTATATTATGTGCAAGAACAGGTATGTTATTAATGGAAAATGGACCATGAGCGCCTAGATCTCCGACCCCGGATCTGGGGGCGTCACAAAAATCTTCCAGGCTTCGCGTGGACAGTAAGATCGCTGAAAACGGACTTCTAGAACTCCAGATATGGCCAAAACAGTGTAGACTGCGCAACCTTCCCGGAAAATCCGAATTTTAATTAATTAATCCTCCAAACACGATAGAAGCATCACCCATAATCGACATTCTTGTAAATCTGCACAACTAAGCAAAACACATCAAAACTACAATAAACTTGAGTCCAAGTGGATATAAAATCCACTTATCAATCAAGTCATCCATATTATGTTGAACGTGATTAACCGTGGGTAAAGACGAAAGGAAAACCTCATTGAAAAAAAATCATAAAGTGTGCACATATAGAGCATAAAAATAATTAAAATTAAACTTAGAAATGGATGTTGTCATCCATCATTGGCATTCTATTTCTTTCTTAAGGTTTTCTACTTGCATAGTAGTTAGCTCTAGATCCTCATTCCTTTTGTTTAACAATTCATTTTTAGCAGACAGCTTCACAATTTATTCATTAGCAGCAGTCATCGTAGTGTGAATATTAAACATTTCAACAGACACTTATTCAACAACTTGCTTTTATTTAGAAACAGACATGTCTATGGTAATGAGAGATGGTACCTGAGAGTCAGATGAAGATGCTTCTTCCTTGGAATTAGCCACAAGGCATAGTTCCAGAATTCTTGTTTTTCTTCATCACTATTAGTGTCATCCCAACACTTCCCTTCAGCTATGTAGGCCTTGCCCGGTGTTTGCTTTCTAAGAAGGCCTTCATACTTAGCTTCAAGCTCCATAAATTCCTTGTCCTTCTTCTTAGGTTTCTTGCATTCACTGGCAAAAGGCCCTAGGTCATTGCATCTGTAGCATCTGATTGATGACCTATCCACATAACTAGTCTTGAACTTGTTTTTGTTTGGCTTCACAGGTGCTTTGTTCTTGTTGAATGAATGGCTTGAGGTCTAGCTTTGAAGGGCTGTTTTCTTTTGAACCTGATGTTTGGAAATTTTCTAGCCATGGAAGCAAATGATGTGTTTTCCATGGCATCCAGTTTTTCAAGAGTATAGAACTCATCTTCCCCGTGCTCTTCAATAGTCTCAGTCACCTCAACCTCAGGTTCTTCATCTACTTTCTCCTCAATTCTCAATTGACTTGTAAAAGCCTCAAGATCCTGGATTGACTTGTTCACAATCAAGGCACATGATGTATTGACCATCTTGCCTTGATTTGCTTGGATGGCTCTCTTTTACAAAAGTTCAAGCTCATGAATCTTTAACATACCATAGAGCACATTATAAAAGATTTTGTTCAAATCACTTTCTCTAAAAGAAATATCTCTTTGCTCTAGGTGATTAGGTGAAGAGAGCAGAAACTTCATGTTTAACTTCTTGGTGCTGTAAACTTTCCCATTCATTTGCAACTCAGTCACCAACCTGTGAAATCTCTCAAACATTTCAGTGATGCTTCCTTTTGGCTGAGCCACGAAAGCCTCATACTGTGTGACCAGTATTTGTTTCCTATTTTCTCTAATCTCCTCAATTCTTTCACTTAAGATCTCAATATGATCCCACATCTCCTTTGCTGACGTGCATGAAGCTATGTTGGCAAACATTGAGAGTTCTATAAAATCAATGATTATCAGCATTAGATGGCTGGCAAGGGCAACCTTCTCTTTCTCAGTGTCTGTCCATTTAGATGGATCTTTGGCAACATAAGACCTTGGAATTGTAAAAGTTCCAATAGTATTCTCAGAAATTTCTTGTTGTGAAACAAACGGGTCATTCTTGAGAATCTTTGGGAATAGAGGATTAGCATCTTTGATGAAAAACATCATCTTGATTTTCCAAATATTGTAGTTGCCTTTATCAAATTTGGGACCTTCACAGTTCCTGTTGTCTTTGGTGTATTCATGTTGATCTTTCTCTGTTTTGCTTAACAGCCTGTTCTGATACCACTTGTTGAGTATGAAATACAGAAAAGAAAATACAAGGGGGGTGAATGTATTTTCAAACTTTCCTTGATTTTCTTTTTAAACTTGTTTGAATATGAGCTCGATTGTTGTAGTTGAATGTGTATGTGTTTAACAGATATTAATTGCAAAAATAAAAACACAATCAATTCACTTTAATATAATATTTTATTAGATCGAAGTATGCAACAACCTGTGAATACCAATGAAGTATTCTCAGCTTCGTTTTTTTCTATAAGATATTCTGAATGTTTTCTGTGAAAAACTGAAGTGCTAAAGAAGTGAGGTTGTTCACTTATAGAACATGTGCACAGTCCACTTGCTACAAATCTAGTAACAGGCAAATTCACTTTTCTAGTTTGTCTATTCCATTTTGGTGCAAGTCTGAGCATCATGTGATTTAACTTTCTTTTTAACCTGCTCATATCCACTTCTTCAGCTGCTTGTTCCCTTGAATATCTTTCTAAGCTTCTTTGTATACTTTCCATGCACACAATACAATGATATGTCACTGTAAGTGTCTTGGTTTGTGTAGATTTTTTGACTTAAATATCTTTAATAATTTTTCTTCAAGAATCCATTCGAGAAATGACTAAGTACTAGATTCGAGACTAGAGTTGAGTTATTAGACAACCCTGAGTTCTCGAACTAGCTTTTCTTGACATGTCGAATCACTTCTCGAATGAGTCTTTTCTTCTGGAAACCTCGAGTTATCGAATTGTGCTTTTGACCTATGGAATCCTTGAGATGTCGAATAGCTTCTGAGTCCTTGAGATATCAAATGTAACTTTGACTGGTTGACTCTTTGAGATATCGAACAGTGTCTTTGACATATCGAATTCTCGACTTCTCGAATCCTTGAGTTCTCGAATAGACCAAATTACTTCTCGAATTTGTACTTAGGCAAATTTTTAACCTTCAACTCCAAATTTATTTCTCCAGCCTTGTTCTTCAAGTTCGGGGCATGATCCCTGGATCTTCTTCCAAGCATTATTTCATGACTTTGATTTGTACACTTACATAACTGAAGTTGGTGCCTCTTTACAAGTACATTTTACAAGTAGAAAATCTAACTAAAAGGGGTTTCCTAGTTAATGGGTAATGTAAGTAATGCAAAGCATTACAAACAATTAGGTTGTTATTCAAATAGTTACAGGCATGTCTCTGTGACTAACATTTTATTGAAAAGAATTGTCTGTGATATTTTTAGAAAAGAAGAAATTTTAGTTAGATAAAATGTAAAAGATATTGTGTTTTACCTGAAAAAGGTAATTGATTAGTTATTAAAAAGTTAAAAAAAGGTAATATGTTATACCTGAAAAAGGAAATTGAAAAAGGAAATTGTTTAGTTATTAGGAGAGAATATATATATAATTATGTAAGGATAATTATGTAAAAAAAATAGATACTGTTCCGACCGACCAAATTTTTAATGTTTCTGCTATTATAATATAGTATAGATTAATGTTTCCATGCGATGCACGGATTTTCTAATATTATATGAATTTTTTCTTTAATTTGAATTGAATTTTTATGACATGAATTTTATAGGCTTGAATTTTCAAATTATATGATTTAATAATAATTATATATATGTTTCCCGTGAAAATTTTAGAAAATGATGGATTTTAGCTAGAAAATATAGAAAGGATGATACATTTTAATTAAAAAAGGCAATCCGTTAGTTATTATTTTATTAAATAGAACTTCCCGTGATATTTCTTGAAAATAAGAGATTTTAGTTAGAGAATATAGAAAAGATAACAAGTTTTAGTTGCGAAAGATAATTGGTTAGGTATTACTAATTATAATATTATTACTTAATTTTTTTAAATAGAATTACTCGTAGTGTTTTTATAAAAAGAGAAATTTTAGTTAGATTAAATATAAAGGATAGTGTGGTTTATATGAAAAGGTAAATTTATTAGTTATTAAAAATAATATAAAAGGTAAAATGTTTTATATGGGAAAAAAATTGATTAGTTATTGGTAACCATAATATTAACATGTTGGTAAAGGAAATTGATTAGTTATTGGTAAACAAAATATTATTTTTGAATTTTAATAATTAGGATAATTGTATCGAAAACTAAACAATAATTAGAATAATAGTATCGAAAACCAAACCGACAAATTTTCAATATTTCGACTTTAATATAATAGTATAGATTAATTGCACCTCATTTAGTCATTTTAAAACATTTTTCTACTACTAAAAGTTTTTCTGGAAAGGCTAATTTTGCACAATTTTAAGGGCCCGTTTGGTTGAATAAAAATAGGACACCTTATAACCAATACTGTAAGAAGCGGGAATCAGACATAATTGATAATGGCACCGAATAATGATTTGATCGACGATTAATACCGACTAATCCAAATTAATTCCGATTCGGAGATGTACCGAACATCGATTAATAGCCGTTTTTTAGAACACTGCTTATTACTTATAAACCCATAACAATTTATTAAACTCAACTTATAATTTATATACTGATAAGTTGAATGTTAGTAAAAACGTATTTCCCCCCAAATTATTTCTTATTGTTTGGTTTCTTTACTTATTTAATTCAATTTTTTTTTTAACTTGGGAACCCGCGGTCGCTACCCTTCGGGTGCGCTCTGGGTAAACCCATGGGCTCACGCAATAGCCTGCAAACCACGTGATAAATTTATGTTTTTAAAAGTCTTTTTAATTTAAAATGCGTGTATTGAATTTATTCTATTAAATAATTGATTTTTTAATTTAATTTGACAAAATACTTCCCTAATTTATAACTAAATTTATCCAAATATCTATATAATTTTTAAATATTTTTCTACTTATTCATCAATCATCAATATATATATATATAAAGGAGGATAGCGGGAGTTTAGGTGGCGCTCTAATATCGTCTCAATCGATTTTTCTAATTTTCTAGAATTTTAAACACTAATAAATATGAAAATATCAAATAGCATATTAGAAGTAGAATAGGTGTTCGAATTTATAAAGGAGAAGGGTTCGAATTTATAGGGAAGACATAAGATTAGAAGTTCTATTGGAAGTATAATAAGTATTTATAAAGTATACGATTAAAAGTTCTATTGGAAGCAGAATAAGAGTTCGAATTTATAGAGAATAAGAGTTTGAATTTATAGAAAAAATATATAAATAAAAGTTCTACTAGAACTAGAATAGGTGTTTGAATATATAGAGCAGACATATAATTAAATATTTTATAGAAAGTACGATCTTCTTAAACTATATATTTTTATATAAGTTAATTATACTTATATTAGAAAAATTTATTCATAAATCAAATACTATTGTCATGAAAAAAGTCACCGTATTTAAAAAGAAAAGAATTGATGTGTTAAAATAATAAAAGAACAATGTGTAAGAGAACAATCTCATGCAGTCTTTATAATATATGTTAAAAAGTTGGGATTTCGGTTTTAACGAGAGAGAGGCTCAATCGAAAAAATCGTATTTAACAAGAAATTGATTCATTAAAGAAGATTATTCAATTATTAAAATTTAATATTAAATTATAATATAACGTAAATGTTTTGAATTTTTTTAAAAATATTGTAACGCCGCCGCGAAGCGCGGCTTTATCAACTAGTTTTAAATTAAAAACTAATCATTTTTAAGATATCCCAAATACACGTCGAGTGGATCGTCCTACGCACACGCGCATCATGGATCACGACAAAAATATTATTTCGACTTTGCAGATATTATTATTATTCTTTGGTTTTGTTGAAAAAAAAAAAATTGGCTTATCAAGTGGTAAGCAGGTGAGATTTGATTTGAATTTTGAAGAGGAGCGTCCTTTATTTGAACGTTAGAGAGGAGCCTACTCTCAATTATTAATACAGTAGTTAATTACTGTATGTTTTTTTAGCTACAATGGCATGGTTCAAGTCTATTTAGGTTTTTATTTTTTTATTTTTAAATGTAAGTCTGCAAATAACTTTATAAAACGAATGCCAAGGATTTGGAAAATATTTTTGTCCTTGCAAAATTTTAGGAAACAAAAGTAGCCTAAAGGCAGCAGATAAGTCTGTACAACGTTACTCCCTCCGTCTCAATATGCTTCTCTCGTTTGATATGTCGGAACTGTTCATAATATGAGATAAATTATTAATTTACGTCTAATCTAAACCAAACCAAACCAAACAAAACATACCCAGTATGTCCCGCACATAGCAGGGTCTGGGGAGGGTAGGTTGTATGCAGACCATGCCCCCACTTTTTAGGGTGGGGAGGCTGTTTCCGTGAAGACCCTCGACTATGTGCACGACATATACGGTGTGTGCTATAGACAAAGAGATCTAAAAGATACGCGACAAAGTTTACAACAATACCTGGACCCATGACTTTCTACACACGGGACTTACCTACCATGCCTCTAGATACCACCAAGTGAAGCTCCCTGCACCTGCACAATCGGGAAACATATGATAATAAGAATACAAAATGAAAAAGGGAAAAGAAATCGCAAAAAGCCGAACTCCTAAGATAAGGCCATCCGAGACAACCCAACTCTGAGGTTCTCCACTACAGAGCCATCTCCTAGAAGAGAGTCCACCACTCTAATCTGCCGCCTCCACGAACACCTATCAGCGGTCATGGTCTCACTTAGGTTCAAAGCCTTCAAATCCAACCTAAGCTGCTCTTCCCATGACCTCATCGGTCTGCCTCTCCTCCTCACCCCACCAACCGAAATACTCTCGACCCTTCTCACTAGGGCTTCCGGCCTCCTCCTACGGACGTGGCCGAACCATCTCAACCTCCCTTCCCTAACTTTCGCAGAAAGTGGCGCCACTTCGAGCTCGGTCCTAAACACCGTATTAGGAATTTTATCTAGCATCGTGCGGCCACACGACCACCGCAACATCCTCATTTCAGCTGCTTCCAACTTGCTTTCGTGGGTCTTCTTCGCTGCCCAGCACTCCGAACCATATAACAACGCAGGTCGGATTGCTGCTCTGTAGAATCTTCCTTTCAACTTTAAAGGAACCTTCTTGTCGCACATCACCCCTGACGATGCCCTCCATCTTAGCCACCCAGCATTGATACGATGCTTGACATCGTCTTCAACCTCACCTTCCTTCTGGATGATCGACCCCAGATACTTGAACTTATCCGTACGTGGGACGATCTGATCTTCGATCCTAACCTCCACCCCTTCGTCGATGGCCTCGCCACTGAAGTTGCACCAGAGATACTCGGTTTTAGTTCTACTCACCCGCAAGCCTTGTGACTCCAAAGTAGATCTCCAAAGTTCCAACTTCTCGTTGACCTCCCCCCTAGACTCCGCCACTAGCACTATATCATCAGCGAAGAGCATGCACCACGGGACGACGTCTAGGATCCCGCGTGACATGCCATCAAGGATAAGTGCGAAAAGAAGAGGACTAAGGGCCGATCCCTGATGAAGCCCAATCTCAACAGGGAAGAAACGTGAGTCACCCACTGGGAAATGATTAAAATTTTTAGAGACACAGGGAGTACCCAAATAGGCTAAATTCATGGTTTTCATGAGCCTCCGTCCCCTTCCCCATGTCCCCTGTATAAAATGGGTGCCCCTGGCGGGGTTTTATTTCTATTTTCCTTACAATGGTCCCCGCCAGGGGCACCCATTTTATACAGGGGACATGGGGAAGGGGACAGAAGATCCTAAATTTTCATAGCTTTTCGGATCATAATTTTTTTTTTTTTTTAGCTAAAAACACATCGGATTTGCCATTTATAGCATTTTCAATCATGCAATTTTTTTAACTAAAATCACGTTATTATAATAAATAAAAAGGATATGTTTTATAGTTTGGTAATCTCATTTTCTGTTATTTCCTATTTTTGGTTATTTCTTTCGTTTATAATAATTAGATCTGCAACTCAGTTAAATGATGATAGTTGGATACAATACTAAAAGTTACTATTATATTAGAGGTTTAAGGTTTTAATACCGCCAATAACATTTTAATTTAAAATTAATACTAAAAATTATAATATACAAAAATCTAAGTTTCGAATCCTTTCAACAATATATATATACTACACTATAATTAAATTAAAAAAAAGTAACCCGTATTTTGTAGATATAACCTAGTAATAAGAATTTTAGAGAATATGTAAAAAAATTCAATTTTAATCGAATATTATTGTTAGCTAAAATTTTAAATAATCCTATTATATTAGTTATATTTGTCGAACCTCTAGATACCAATAATGAAACTTTATATCATCAATTATCATATTAAAATGATATATTTTATTTTTAACAATTTGAAATAATAAAACATACTATATTTAAAATATGACCAAGCATTATAGACAATTTTATTGGAATACAACAGCTTACAGATTCAACAAATTTTATATTATCATTATTTTATATCATTTTAGTTAATACCAAGGGAGATGCTCTTATTAAGTCTTTGCAAATTTATCAAACTATAAAAAGTTAAACTAAAAAAAATTAAGAATGATGCTATAGAGAACCAAAATAATTATCCAAAAATGTTTTCAAAATGACGTGACATGTGTGACTTGGCAAAACGAGAAGTTTTAATTGGGGGATTCATATGAACGCACGCAGGATCCATCACAAAAATTATTTAATCAACTATTGATAAGAAGACACGTATCATTTTAGATAATTTTTTGGATTTTTGTTTAGTTCACTAGCATTTTTCAAAAATTAATAAACATACCGAAATTTAATCTAAATCACAACTTTTGTATTTACCAAACACAATTATATATCTCGGATACAAATACAAGTACAAATAAACCTACTGAAAAAGGAAAAAAATTCCTTTACATATACCATGAAAAAAATCCAATCTAAATCTAGTAGAGTGATGTGAGCAGTGATAAGAAGTATAGAATTTGTTGTAGATACATATAGATTAGTAAGACACTCTCCTCATTATTACTCTTTTACCATTTGCGCAAATACATACTTGTACTGTTGTACATAACTTTCCGTATCTTATCACAAACATCATTAGATACCCTCTACATACACACACACACCACACACTTTACCCTTTATAACACTCTGCTTTTACTGACACAGTAATCTCATGCTGATTTCAAACTCAACCACTCTGTCATCATCTTAGATAAACAACCCCCCGCCCCCTCTATCAAACCCTAACAACAACATCCTTTTTTCTTCATTTTTTTCAAGAATGGAGATTCCCCAACAAGACCATGATGACAATTTGTGCCTATCTTTGCATGTAGTTGGGAACACTGAAACAGAGGATCCTCTGCCTTTGAATACTATTTATGCATCTAATTGCGATTCAATTACCAAATCTTGCAACCCCATTCTTGATGAGAGGTCACCAGATCCTGCCAGGATTACAATGCAGATTCGGAGATCTCCGCGCCTGCATTTAACTCTTTCTGCTTCTGCTTTTTCCAGGAAACGAAAGGCCAATGCTGCATTAGGATTCGGGTCTACTGAGGAGGGGGGATTCAGTGGAGGGGTTTTCAGATCAGGGAATGTGGTCACGGATACTGCATTGATTGAATTTCGCGAGGCGAATGAGACACCGGTGAGGGGAATTGAGGATTCAGATGGGGGTTCCAGTTGTGGAAAGGTTTTGAGATCAGGAAAAGTGGCGGAGTCTACTGCATTGATTGAATTTCAGGGAACACCGGTGAAGAGAATTGAGGGCGTGTTAGGTTCGGATGGTGGTTCGAGTAGTGGGAAGGTGTTGAGATCAGGGAAAGTGGCGGTGGCTAGGGACGGGTTGACTAAATTGCGTGATAATGAAGAGGGGAAACGGACACCGGTCAAGGGGAATGGTGCATTGGGTGGAAAGGTTGGTAAGGGTAAGGGATTGGATTCGTCGAGTAACAAGGCTAGGAAGCAGAAATCGGTTGCATTTTTGGTAGGGGAGCCTATTCCGGATGTGGAAGCTAGGGATAAGTGGAATTGGCGATATCAACTCAAGGTGATTGCTTGATTTTGTAATGGAGTTTATCATGTTTAGAATTGCATGTGCACAATCTTGGTCAAAATTCATTCTTGGATTTAAAGAATCTAACATCATATTTACTTGATTCAAGTAAGTATTTTCCAAATTTGTTGCATGTTCAATTTTGTATGGAGAATCATGCTATTAATTCATTTACATATATATTAACAATAAGCCAAATTTCTATTCCATTTAACTAAATCTTAAATTTTTCATCTATAATACTGTACTGTATAATCTTTTTGGTTTGTGGGTGGTATCAACTCATAAAAGTCCCTTCCGGAACACTTGTAAGTTAGGGATGGCATTCTCTACATGCTCCGTGATTCCAAACCGCATCTGTAAGGTGGTGCAGATCGAATAATACCCCATATAAAAAATGCAGATGCTAGGTGGATAAGGATATTGTGTCCTTCGCCCCGCACCCTTTGACAACCTCAAAGGGTTGGATTATACAAAAATTTTGTTCAAGGGTTTTTGTTTACATTGGAATTTTGATATTGGTTTAAGGGTCTTCTTGTAAAAAACCCACGATTTGGCTATAAAGTAACTAGGTGAGAACTTGACAACTTCAAAACCTCTTTTGTTAAAAAATTTGGTAGGCAATGTATGACGTTGTTTAAGTTCTCAGCTATCATTATCATTTCTAATGTTTTACCGACCTTCTGGGAGGTCAGCAGTTCTTTATCAAATACTAATCCATATTCATAAAGTCATTTTTCCATGCATTTCTGGAACTTCAATGAAACAGTCAATCAATATTTTTTTGGCGACAGCCTGTACATCTGTACTTTTGTTTTGTTTAGGAAGTTTATAGGAAGCACTTTATTTCATCTTGAGATCATCTCGGTGTTTTTTTATGTCCCAATAGTATAGTAGCTTCGTTAAGGTGAATTTTCCATTGCTATTGTCTCAAGCGGAAAAGCTTTGATGTGAAGTAATGTCATTGGCATAAGTTGCAGTAATTAAATATGTAGTGAGTTTATTTTAGATACTTGACAAAATGACAGTTTGTACCCCTCATGTATAGGGGTTTTGTCAATTTGGTCAATTTTTACGTTTTGTAGCATTTTACAACCCCTATCTTTAAATCTCGCTTCTAATTGAACCCCTTTACTAACATTTTTACTTTTTGTAGCACTTTACAACCCCTATTTTTAAATCTCGCTTCTATTTTTACTATTTATTATTTCGGTTCGATTATTTTTAGTCGACGTGTGCTATTCCAAAAATTATGAAACTTTGGGGAATGTCTTAAAAAATATTTAGAAAGCTCCAGTAATATTTTCAGAATTTTAGGAAAATATTTTTCGTACGAATTTATTCGTCGATCAACTCAAATTAGACATGGAGTTAGTGAAGGGGTTCAAGTTGAAGCGAGATTTGAAGATAGGGGTTGTAAAGTGTCACAAAACGTAGAAATGGACCAAATTGACAAAACCCCTATACATGAGGGGTTCAAACTGTCATTTTGTCTTGTTAGTTCAGATGATAGAGTAGCTGATACTAACATTTTATGAATCTGACCTCATCTTAATGAATTGTCAAATTTGGCTGATGCTTTTCCTAGGAATCCAACTTCGGGATCTCCTTTCTCATACCGTTCCCGGAGATTCCTTTGTGGAGACATCTTTTTGTTTTTATTACGCCTTCTGGATGAATAATCATCATCTCATCATCCCATTTATCATTAAGGCATGCTTCACAATTGCATATTCCCCAGAAAATATGGCCATCCTGGCTAAAAGCATAAACAGACTTTCTGTTAGAATCAAAGGAATGAATAGGGATATCTAACGGCGTTTCTTCGATCATGTTGATTTCTGAAGAGAAAATTGATGCATCAGATGAAGATGACGAAGTCCAGCTCTTTGTATGTGACGGCTAATGCATATTTTGTATATATATGTTATTAGTAAATGCAGTGAATATTTGGTTCAATATTCATGCCAAACTACTAACCGGTTAGAACTTAAGAATCAGTCAAAGATGTCAACATGATGGGAATGGGAATGACACAACTCCTATGCAGAAATGCCCGCCACTGTGGATTTCTAATACTGTTGGTGCTCTGTTTCAGGCTACAACTTTGTTGAGCCTGGCCACTCTGAACCAAGTAACATTTGGGAAACTCGGTACTGGGTGTTAGTTAAAAATCAAAGTCACACAGTTATGTGTAAACAAAAATTATAGATGTATAATACTATATCTTAATAGGCTTTTGTACAGTCAATGATTGTTTTACAGCTCCCTATTGATAAATACTTATAATGCACTAGTAAAATTACTTGCAGCATGTAATTGATAATTACCTGTCGGCACCAATAACCTGTGAATACTCTTAGGTGTCCTGTTAAGGGCTTAAGACCGTTTCGTATTTTATGTCAATTTGGTAACCGGCAGGTTCAATCTGTGTGTTATATATGTTATTTATTCATTTTGTTAACTAAAGTTATTAGAATTTGACATTGTTTGAATGTTACGGAATTTACAGGATCAAAGACGCAATGGCCAAGGCTGGATATTAAAGTGTGTGATACTCTACAAGCTTGCGTCCTGTCACTTTATCTTTTTTTTTTTCAAGCTTTATTACGTTCTCAGTATTCCTGCTGCTGAAATTGAGCTTTTTTTTTACCTTTTCAGTGCTAATGAGGAGGACGAAATAATTTTAAATGTGGAGTGCCACTACAGTCAAGCTAAAGTTGGTGGCTGTATGTTCAGTATTGGAGATTGCGCATTTATAAAGGTAGCACTACCTTTTATATTGACCATTCACTACATGGTCTAAACATATAATTGGTAAACACACAGAAGGTCTTCCACCAACTCCTCTCTTGAAACCATTGGAGAGCTGATGCAGGACAAGACTTGAAAAAGAAAAACCAGAAATATAGAATAAAAAGTGTCCTGCATCAGGAGGCCTACTTTATCTATATTTTACATCTCCCACCTAAACACTTGTAATGACATCTATTAAGTGCAAGGAAATTGGATATATTATTTTAGTTAAAATATAATTCACCTAAAAAACCGTGGAAGAGAGATATTGTTAAAAATTAGTGTTATTTGTGCTAAACCCTTTAGGGGGATCACAGTTGTTACACCTGTATACCTTTAAGGTACTTGTTACATATTATATTAAATGAGACAAGCTGAACTTTCCACCAATTTAATTTGCAGTACTTTGTCAGTGCTTTTGTTAAAATGCCAGAAAGTTGATTATCTGTCACGAGTCATGACATTCTGTTATAATAGGTCCATTCTTAATCTTCTCATGAGTACTGCAATGACACATCTATATGCATAGCCATGTGTATAGCCACCATACTATCATTAGTCAGTTTCACCAGAGACCCTGTCTTGCATTTAATTACCTTAAAAACTGTTTTAAGCTAAACAAGCTCACATGTAGTGTGACTATAGCACAGTACTATGACTTTGCAGTGTGATGTTTCTAACTTTCTGGGAATTCAAAATTTCAACTACAAGCACATAATACTTGGTATGGTTTCGTAGAACAGAAGGCAAATCTGCCCAATCAGTATCTGCATATTCTTCAGCTCAGCTCATCATTAAGGTCATCCACACAATGTCTTAGCCAATCAAAATTGGGGTATGCGAACACAAGCCAACCATACAAATTATGTAATGTTGCTGACGTAAATTCTCCTCCATTGACTTGCTTTGATCGGTAGGTCTACAGTTTAGTTTCTTGACTTCACATCTTTGCGAATAAATACTGACCAATTTTTCTTGTCGCCCTTTTGCACACGATTACTATTATCGTACGACTGACCAAACAGACAAGCAGACAGACAAACAAATATTTTTATTAAACTATATGGGGGTGAGAGGATTGAACCCGTGTCCCCTCCCTAAACCGAGCTCTGATATCATGTTAAGTAACCATCTCATCTAAAACCTTAACGTTGCACTGTTGTATAAGAGCCCAACATTTCATCCCATAAAGTAGCATTTACCTGATAATAGTTCTGTAGAAGTTTCCTTCCCACCCTAGAACCGCAGTCGCACTTCTCCATTTCAACCAAGCTGCCTAAATTTTGGCTGTCTATCTCTCTGTTGTTTAGCAGTATCAATCCTCTGTAAATTCTGGTTGCTCATTGTGATTTCTTCTCCCTCAAGTGTCACCTTACTTAATTTGAATTCCATATACTCTGTTTTTGGATCAACTGCATCGTAAAGCGCTCTTGTCTAAGGGTTTGTCATGTTATTCCAATTAGGCATCAACTCTTTTTCTTTACTTATCTATTAGCATGAAGCAGTCAGGAAATAAGTTGGTAGCAGAATTTCAATGAACATCAGGAATCAGTTATTTACTTTGGTGACACCTGAGAAACAGGTGTAATCAATAAGTTCTATGTTCTTGTGCAAAGTTCATGGTTCCGGTTTTTATATAATCTACCTAATTCTTAGGCAGGACAGATAATAATTCTTAGGCAGGACAGATAATCACTAATAATTAGTACTGGTCATTTTACAGTTGTTACAGAAGTTGATACACGAATCACAACATTAGGCAATTTTTTCAGGGTGACGGAAAGGAAAAGCATGTTGGCAGGATATTAGAATTCTTCCGAACAACAGAGAATGAAGATTATTTTAGAGTGCAGTGGTTTTATAAAGCTAGGGATACTGTGAGTATCTGCATCTTGTCTCCAATAAATTTCTACACTTTTGGGAACAATCAGCATTTATCCAAATCATTTATTCTTTCATATTTCTTTTTCCAGGTTATGAAGGATATGACTTCTTTCCATGACAAAAAGCGTTTATTCTATTCAACTTTAGAGAATGACAATCCATTAGACTGCTTAATTTCCAAAGTCAATGTTATAGAAATAACAAGGGAGGTAGGCTACACTGTTTCTTTCTGATCACATGTATCCTTTTCCCTCTTTTGTTACATTTTGTACACGTTCTTAAAGCTTGGAAGTAGGTTTCCTCTTGTCCTTTCGCTTGAGTTAGTGTATCATGTGAATAACTACTTTTGTTCTCACTGTTGCAGCCAGGATTTCAATTAAAAGCTGACCAGTCAACAGACTTCTATTATGACATGGAGTACTGTGTTGAATATTCAACTTTCAGAAATTTATTGACCGGTAATGGTGGACACTGATACAAGTTATTACGCATTTGCTTAGGAAATTGGTCAAACTTTAAATAGAACTTGATATTAGAGATACTGGGAAGAACTTTTAAGATGGCAGTTACATCAAGTTAACCATGTATGTAAAGGAGCAGTGTGCGTTCCAAAGGGAGAATACATTTCTAAAAAATAAGCGGGGGGTAAATCCTAGTTATTGAAGTTAGGGTAGATTACTCAACAAGAGCATGCAGAATGCAAAAATTTGGATACAATAGATATATTATTATGATAAGGGATTAATCTGGTAAACTGGTAGTTATATTCTTAGTAAACTGTTACTTATACGGCCACTTGTGTTTGTATAGGTATTATATGCTGGAGTTGGTCACGGTCCTTTAGCCAAATACCTACATAAATGTTTATCTTCCTTGCTAACAGTAACAAATTTAACTCAAAAGTCCTCCAATGCAATTTAACATCTTCAAATATGATTATAGCACTGTTCATATTAATTTGTTATATAACTTGTCTGTTTAGTAACCAGCTCCTCAAAAACCTTACGGTGTGACAGGAAGGCCCTAACATGATCTTATACTATTTAACATTGTTAATCCTGAAAATACTTGATACCTTTAGTTAAGTAAGGGAACAAACTAGGTTGTCCATGTAAGTTGTGTCAAGCTGCTATTGATGTCTAGAAAGTTAATACTTGCAACCAGAAGTTAATCTTTTTTTTTTTTTTTCTTTTTTTGTTGTGGTATAAATTCTAGAATTGGAGTCCCTCTTCTAAAAACTCAAATGAAGCTTTGACTATGTATTGAGTTGTAAGCCGTGACCTTATCTATTTGTGCATTTACTTCAGATAATTCTGTTCTGAGACGTGCTATATCCTCACTAAATTACACTGATACTTTCCGTACAACCGCCAGTACGCCTTCCTTGGAGGAGGACCTATCGAATTGTAGATCTCAAAAATCCGACTTTGCACTACTAGATCTCTATGCTGGTTGTGGTGGAATGTCAACTGGATTGTGCCTTGGTGCTGAACTTTCTAGCGTTAAAATTGTTACAGTAAGACATGTGCTTAATGGGTTTAACTTTGTACAACCTATGCTGTTTGCCTATCCTTATTCTTTCTCCTTTCCAAGAAATGGGCAGTTGATTATCAGAAATCTGCATGTGATAGCTTGGAACTAAATCATCCCGAGACACAAGTGAGTTAACAAATTTTGCTGCTAAATCAGTGGCATCCTACGGTAATTCAAGTTGATACAAGTGACTTGTATGTTCTTTTATTATAGGTAAGGAATATGCCTGCTGAGGATTTTCTGGAACTATTAAAGGAATGGGAAAAGCTATGTAATTTGTATGCACTGGGCTTTGATGACTCGGGCATTAATGACTCGGACACAGTAGAATCCAATATCAGCACAGACAGTCTAGAAGATGATAAGGTGCCTCGCGGAGAGTATGAGGTCTCATCTTTTGTTGATATCACATATGGCACTATCAGTAAATCAGGAAAGCAAGGACTAAAATTCAAGGTACTGTCAAAAAAGGTGTTTTAATACCTGCATAGTGCATAAAACAAACAGAAAAAAAGAAGAAGCTATTTTCATGTATTAGTATATAAATGGGAAATGCCAGGCAATCTCCACCAGCACAGCTATTGATTTGTTATATACCAAGTATATGCGTATGCTATTTTCGTACTGCAATCCCAAGAATCCGATCCATCTGTTTGGCAGCATAGGTTTCTGGCAGTTGCAAATAATTTGCCAAGATTTTAGGCATTTGCACACCTTACACACCATAGCCTATTTTTCATTAGAAAGAGACCAACTCAACATCAGAGATTTTTTTTTTTGGATTTGAATATGAATTTGATTTCTGAACCTAAAGAGACTCAGATTTTAATTTGGATTTTGGGCACATAGAACAGAAACGAAATCCGATCCAGAACCTGAAACCTACCCAAACCCGATCCGACAACCGTTTTAAAACCCGATTATATATGTAAAATATACAATGTATAACTTATGTGTATAATTTAGGTTCAGGCTCAAATGAGAACCAATGTTCTGCACTTGACCACAAAGTGCAGAACAGTACATAACAACATAGGAAAGATAGCAGAAAAGTTAGTTTCCCTGTTCTCCTTCGAACTGGACCCCTTTATCTATATCTACAACTCACCTATGACATACTCAAAAAACAGGTCTGATACCTCTTACTATCACTATTCTCCACTCCTTCAGTCCTTCACTCTTCATCAGCTTAGATGTATTAATCAGCTATTAATTAGGACTCAGTGCCTCAATTGGTGCAATATGCTTTATTTGACTGTTTATTTAATCGATTAATACATCTTTGGATTTAGTTATTTGTATAAATACGATCTATGTTGTTAAACCTACTGTTAAATTTTTATGCCTGTTTTATTCCTAGTAAACAACGACGAATTATAAGTGTACTAACATTTCAATGTTAAATTTACTTGTTATTATCGGCTTGAAGTAGAATAACATTGGCGCGATTTAGGCTTTAAATGTGAATTTAGTTGCAAATACGTAAAACCACTTTCATGGATTTGTTCTTTTCCCTTGGAAAGATGGGTTAAGGGATGCAATTATGCTGAAACATTTTCCATGTAATTGCTATGCAACCACAATTATTCTATGAATGCAAGTGCAGTTGGCCCTTAGCCTAGTCATTCAATATGAAAACAGCTCTTTATTTTATATAACCATGTGTAGGAAATATGTCTTTGTACATGTATGTGCAAAACTTGGTTAAAAAACAGAGAACCATTAAAAACTCATTGCCATATGCATGTTTATATTTATGTAGTGATCCGTGACTGTGTTTATGTATATGTCCTGATCTGCGGCCTTACACACACATTAAAATATCCTATAGCTCCTAAGACGTGGGTCAACGGACCTGATGCAGGACAACTATTAAAAACTATAAAAAGGATAGATATGTGTGGATTAACCGCAGAAAATCCATGCCCCAAGGTGATGCCCAAGGGATTTCTCAACCGCAAAAGAGAAGTTTGTGAGGATCGCAACCCATAACTATGGGCCATTTCTCCATGAAGAACAATCTTTTATATAAAGAACACCATAGAATATTATATAAAATCGCATTTAGATTCTAATTTTCACATCAATAATGGTTTTTTATGAATAAAAATAGAATCTAACAAAACATTAAGATCAATTATAACATGATTACACATAATTTATTGTTACAAAAATATATATAAGATTCTATAGCGGATTCTATGTAACATATGTTAAGCTTAATTGTTGTTAAAATTTGTGATTCTTATCATAACAAATCAATTTTCATGAAAAATAAAGTATTACGATGGTGTTCTTTATTGTTCTTTATATAAAGTGTTCTTCCTAGAGTGCAACTCTCTCTCTATATATATATGTATATATGTATATTACAATTAAATTTCTTCCTAACTAATAACATAAAATAGAAGCAAATTAATGCTTTAATTCCTTGTTCCGCATCAGGAACTTTAAAAGTTTATATTGTCTTTGCACATCTCACAGATTAACCATTTTTCAGTGTTGCTTTGTTCTTGACCTTCCACTCCTGTCTTGATTAAATAAAATATAATCCTAGTCCACTTTCTTAAAGTTAAGTATACTTTCATCAAAAACCAAATATACCTAGTATCTGTATCTCTCTGAAGGCAGAATCTTGAGAGGATAGGATGTATTCAGATCTTACCTCCATTCACCCCAATGAAAACCCATACCTTCTTTTGTACTTTTACTATTCTTTTTTCTTAGAATAGTTAATGCATAATCACACATGTAAGTAATTTGAAGCTCCTATTAATAGGTGCGTTGGAAGGGCTATGATTCGAGTGAAGATACTTGGGAGCCTATTGAAGGATTAAGGTTTGTACTGTCCGTGTATTACGACGGAAAAAGTAGCAGGGCTTAATGGTGTTTTATAAATTTACTTTTTTTGCTTCTTATTCGTATATTTATTTGTCTCAGTAATTGTCAAGACCACTTGAAGGATTTTGTAAGAAGTGGATCAAAATCTAAAATCTTGCCCCTTCCAGTAAGTTAATTTCAGCTTTTTATTCTCTAAGTTACAAATAATACAATCCAGACAAATTTCCTCTTTATATATATATATATATATATATATATATATATATATATTGATGTCTCTTTTTTTCTTGCATGCAAACTTATAATATCTACATATCCAGGGTGATGTTGATGTTATCTGTGGCGGTCCTCCATGCCAAGGAATTAGTGGTTATAATCGCTTCAGAAATGTTGATGCCCCACTAACTGATGAAAGAAATCATCAAATCGTTGTCTTTATGGACATTGTGAAATTCTTGAAGCCTAGGTATGTCTTGATGGAAAATGTAACTGACATCTTAAGATTTGATAAAGGTTCTCTAGGAAGATATGCCCTAAGTCGCATGGTGCATATGAAATACCAAGCAAGGCTTGGAATCATGCCTGCCGGTTGTTACGGTCTCCCACAATTTCGGTTGCGTGTGTTCTTATGGGGTGCTCTTTCTAGTGAAGTAAGTTGTTTCTTTACTTTGAGCTTGAAACTGTCCAATTTACTTTCTTCTCTTCTATCGTGGTTTGCTTCCACAGGTTCTTAGGAAATGTCAAGTTGATGAAGGTCACATGCTATTGTTATACTGTACCATTAACAGTTTAACACACACACAATACACACACACACAATCACATTCTGCTAAAAACCATGTTAGGCTACAAACTCCATGAACTTTACGAATTACCAGTAACAACTCTAAAAATCACCCGATAACATAGTACAGATTACGCCGATAGATTTTGTACAAATCACCCAAATAACTTAGTATAAAATCACTACAATTACCCGAAATCACTATAGCCATTGGATTAAACCTAATGAAGGGTTGCATTGAGTTTTTAATTGGTGATTTGTACATTTTGTAGGATAAGATGGTTTGTATTTAAAAACATAACTGGGATCACTTATAAGCAGAAGTACAGAATAGTTTTATTTCAATGCTCTGTTAATGTAGTAAGTTCATGCAAATCCTTGTGCGTGCAGAAACTCCCTCAATTTCCACTTCCCACACATGATGTTGTTGTCAAATATTCGCCGCCTTCTGAATTTGAGGTACCATCAACTTACTTCAGATTGGACTTGTAATTTCTGAATACAACTCTGAATCAGTCATAATAATTAGAATTCTTAATGCAGCAAAACACTGTTGCTTATAGTGAAGGCCAACCCCGTGACCTTGAAGAAGCTGCTATTCTTCGTGATGCCATCTCTGATCTTCCAGCTGTAATCTTATTATTTAATTGCTTATTTCTAAATGTGTCAAATGCTTTATCAAATGTGTTGCATTATCATACAATGTCTCATACTGCAGGTAACAAGTCAGGAAACACGGGAGGAGATGACATATGAAATGCATCCAGAAACAGAGTTTCAGAAGTATATAAGGTCAACCAAATACGGTAATGACATATCAAACACCATAACTTGAAGCTGGTTTTCAGATTTCGTAGTTTCTGTAGATTATTCAATTTAAGTAGTTGTGACTTGTAAATTATTTTTTCATCTTTATTATTATTTTTTAAAGATGCGAGTTATTCTTTATGTTATTGCAGATAAGGTTTTTACGGTGAATTTATATGAACAATTAATATAATTATATAAAAATAAGTGTAAAATCCAATTGAATTTGGCCAGAATATTTATTTGACAAAGTCTCACTTTTACATGAAGTTAAGGGATAGTCTTAATTTATTAGTTTCTCTGGATTCATTGATATATGTATATTCATTTTGATTTTTATCTCGCATTTATCTTTCTCGAATGAGTGGAAATTGCAGTATAAAGCTAGTCAACTAAACCATATACCGAAAATGATGACCGGGTCAGAAATGAAACATGAAACAGCAAACTTTGATAGCAATTAGCAACAAATTTCTATGTCTCATCGAGAATCATAGAGAACGCGGTAAAGACCTGCACATAGTCTGTAGACAAAGAGAGGACCTTTGTTACTGTACACATTAGGAACCTTTGTAAAGGATATGTATGCACGGAAATTATAAATATGTATGCACAAGCAATTATTTGTTTCATGTGAGGACCCCAACGGACGACTTAATATTTCCCTGAAAGTAGGGTTACACATAAAATGTGATAGCAGTGTTATGTGGGCATTAGCTAGTAATTAAACTACATTATATTTATTGTCTTGTGCTTTTGGATATAGTGCGTTATGGGTGTTATGATTTGGTGCCTTTTTGTTGCCTACTCTTCATTATCTTTCCCGAATATACTTTTATCCTACCACATACACTTTGTATGTCTTTTGCCTATTGATGCCTCTTTGCAATTCTGTAAAAATGTTAAAAGGTCTGTAATTTTTACCATCTTGCAAAACTTGCAAGATGTTTGTCTGAATGACTACATCTCACCCTCCCCAAACGACGGTTTTGTACTGGGTATGTTTTGTCCATTGGTTTAATTCATGGTTGCATATGACTGTAAAGTGAATAACTCTATTTTTGTGGTATCTGGGCTACCAAAAAGTACGTTTTAGATTGCAAATAGTCTTCAAAAAAATATTCTACTGATGCCAAAATGTGTAGTCATATTTTGCAAATTTGCAAGATCTAGTACACATTTGCACTTTACTGGTTACTCTTCATCAAAATAGGTGTTGCTACTTTGTTTCATTTTGTTTGTAAAGTCAGTAAGCTTTTTATGTTTTATTATACAGCTGCATCTTTCTGTATGTTATAAGTTATAACAAATATCTAAGGTATATTATTGCTAAGAGTATACAAGCTGTCTGTCTTCTTTTTGGTGGGCCAATCATTTTACAGTAATTTTCTACTATAATTCATTTTTTTATTTTGACAGAGATTACAGGCTATATGTCAAATGATGTTCCAGAAACAAAAACTCGAGTACTGTATGACCACCGGCCTTATCAATTGAGCGAAGATGATTACTTGCGAGTTTGTATGATTCCGCATAGAAAGGTTCGTCGAAAGTGATATTTAAGTTGATTATTTGTTTCTAGCCATCTCGAGGTTCCTAAGTTACGTCCTTTGTAGGGAGCGAATTTTAGGGACCTACCTGGTGTCATAGTTGATCAAGATAACAAGGTTTCTCGAGATCCAACCAAAGAGCTCGAGATGCTACCATCTGGAAGGCCGCTGGTAGTAACTTGTCCTGCTTTCTTCTGTGTCCTTGTTTGTGTTGCATTTGTTTATGCTACATTTGCATAAGTTGTATATGAACAGTCTTTCAGTAAAACTGGGCACAGATGTGTGTGTGTGCGTACACACCCACACAATATGTCTATAATGAGGCTATTAAAAGTGCCTAGATAGCCCTGCATAAACCTCATTGCTGGTGATCTGGCATTAGGCCGTCATAACTCATAAGTGCATCGATATCCCTGCATGCACCTCATTTTTGGTGAACTTTTTAACTTAAGCTTGAGCTACAACTGAATTATTTGGTGTATAATATTATTGACTTGATCCTCACATAATACAACCATGTAGTTGTGACCCTGACACAAGGAGTTTTCTTGTCTTCGGGTGATTGTTCACTCATTATGGAATTTTGAGATCTGAAGTATAAGATTCAGCTTAACTAAACAATAGGAAAATTATATTGAAATGGTTATAAAAATTAAAGGAGTACTTGTATCCTTCCACTAATATGCCATCTTTCAATTGTTGCTTGTTTTTAGTTAGAGATTGCTTTGTGAAATTGGTTCAGACACTGTTTTTTACCAGAGAAAAATAAGGCCATATGAACAAACTAAGCTTCAAGTGTGTAATATGGTAGTTTCCTATTTAATAGAAACAAAGTAGAGCAGTAGAACTATGAGCATGATGTCCTTGTACTTTTTGTAGTGTGCAAATTACAATTTTCGACTGTAGTTTATAATAATAGAATAAAATTATTAAAAAAAATTATGTAATATCTGATTATATGGCGTCATGGTAATTATTGTATTCACAAGCATATTAATATTAATGTGGACATTTGTTTCTGATTTTCAACCTAATATTTATTTATCGTTCTTATTCTGATTCTTGAATAATTAATCATAAGATTATGTCCTAGTTTCAACATATTTGTAATGCCCTAAGCCTAAAATTTCGTTGACTGATTGTACATCAGAATGTTCGACAACTACCACTCAAATGTGTGAATTTTTTTTTATGTACATTTATAGTAGCTTTAGGCTTATAAAAGTTTTTTCACTTACCCTAATATTCAGAAGTAGGACCTTATATAACTCCTTCTAATACTTGTAGTCCCTGTCATGTCCAGCCAATCTACAAATCAACCACGGGTAGTGTAAGCTTCTAGAGCTGGCACAAATTTGGTATAGAATTTCATTCCACACTTCCAGTTGCAGTCCAGTCAATAATTAAACAAAAAGTACTTGAACATTATTCTAAATTGTGTTTTCATCTATGCGAAATTTTATTTTCTATCTTACTTTGCTTAGATATGTATGTTTGATTGAGCAAAGGGATTGCAACATTCTGACCTAAAAAGTACTTGAACAATATTCTAAGTTATGTTTTCATCTATACGAAATGTTAGTTTCTATCTTTACTTTGATTAGAATTGTATATTTGAATATGCAAAGGAACTGCAACATTCTGAGCTACCTATCTACTTGAAAGCTTATTGGTCATTTATTTGTTCACAGGTACCGGATTATGTCTTCACTTTTGAAAAAGGGAAGTCAAAAAGGTATGTTCTGTTTTGTTCTTTACAAACCTTACTTTATATATCACTTTTTTTATGTATATAAAAATGTATATCTATATTTTATCTTTTCTACAAACATATTTTTTGATCATATTGACAGGCCTTTTGCAAGGTTGTGGTGGGATGAGACTGTTGGAACTGTAGTGACGTTTCCTTCATGTCACAGCATGGTATGTTTTACCTCCTGCTGAGCTTTTCCAACCTAGAATCTCATACAACATGAAATTCTGATATATTTCAACGATAACAATTGGCAGGCAGTGTTACACCCAGAGCAGGATCGAGTCCTTACTCTACGTGAATTCGCAAGGTTGCAAGGGTTTCCTGATTATTACAGATTCTGTGGTACTGTTAAAGAAAGGTTTGGAGCATACTACTCAACAGCAGTAAAAATAATACATATTAGTTTTAAACTTACAAACTTCTTTAGAAATAATTAGTTTCCGCTTGAATAAATTTATTTGTTATTTCTTTCATTCAGTAGTAAATCCAAGTGATTGATTTTAGTCCGACAGTGACTCTCTCCCTAATAGAAGGCGCACAGTTCAAATTAGTCAGCAAATGCTTAAATCAAACTGTTATCAGCCATATATGTACATCATATAGCTAAGGTTCAAACAGGAATCAATATCAGTAGGAACTCGGGGAACTTAGTCTCAAATTCCCCGACCCGACCCGAAATACTAAAGTTCATTTATCTAGGTTGATTGTATAATTGAGGATTAATACAAGTTTGATTTTGATTGGGAAATATTTGAGTTAGGTTCTGAAACAATAGAGAACTTAGTACAGAATGTTCAAGGATATAGACATATAGTAATAAACATATTAGAGAACAAATGTTCAGAATATAGTAGAAAACATATTACAAAGCATACTTGGATGGTTCCCGAAGTTCCATATCTAACATGAGTTCCCCTTAGAACCTTACCCAACATATATATAAAATGTTTTCACTTGTATTCTTAAGAAAAAAGAGATGTAATATACAACAAACAACAGTGCACACTTTGCTTGAGCTGCATTACATCCTCACCTTTCTGTACGTCGTTCAGGTACTGCCAGGTTGGGAATGCAGTGGCAGTATCAGTTTCCCGAGCCCTTGGATATGCTCTGGGCATGGCTATCCAAAAGATGGACGGAGATGGCCCGCTCTTGAAACTACCACCCAAATTCTCGTACCTAGTACCTGAAAGAACTGAAAAGTTGGCATCAGAAGACTGAGAATCTCAGTTTTATGTAACAATGTTAATTGACTAACCTTGTAATTTAGAGCTTCTAAAAGGCTAGCTGATATTCTTTACAAGGTAAACATTGTTACCTTCCTACTACCTCAAATTTGTATGTTGTAATTTTGTAAACCTTTTGTTGTGTCCTGATAAGAAAATGGACCAATGTATTTGTAACAGTTTACATTTTGTTAATTTAATGAATTGATAGACAAAGGAGTTCTTATATGTAAAAGACTCCTAACCATTTACCTTGAACATATATTCGATTCGATTCTCTTCACCCTTTTATAATATATCTATCATTTAATGTAATGAGCAATGTATAAGCTTGATTTATGGTGAACAAGGAATTTTTAGTGATCTAAAACGCAAATCGTCACATACATTGTATTTTACATTATATTCTAAAGTCGACAGAGAATGACACCTTGGGGATGCTTGCAAGTCGGCAAATCTACCAGTCAACTGTCCACACTTATAATATCCTACACGCTTTTATGCTTCGCTTCCAAGTATCCCCTTCCTTAGCCTGGCCCCGCTTCCACATCCACAACATGAAAATACGACACGAACAAAGTCACCAACTTACATAAATACCATACATCAAGTGATGAGTTTCTTCTCATTAGATAAACAAAGTCACCGACTGAAGGCATGGAATCAGCTGGAGAAATCTTAGTATTGCCTTTTTATGGACAAGGTCATCTATTCCCAGCCATGGAGCTCTGTACTCACTTGGCTTCTCGCAAATATAATCCTACTCTTGTTATCCCATCTTATCTATCCTCCTCCGTCCCTCATTCTCTCCGTACCCATCCTTTAATTGTTGTTGTCGATATCCCTGCGGATCCTGCTGATCTGCAGCATCCACCTCTAAAGATTGCTGCAACTTCAAGTACTAGTTCAGGACGTGGACGTGGTCGTGGAAGAAGAAATCCATTTGAAAGCCAACATCAGCAGCTAGGCAATGGTATCGAAACCTACTTAACAGCCCGGTGTAAAGAAGAGGGTTATGTTAGTCCCAAATGTGTTGTGGTAGATGTGATGATGAGCTGGAGTAAGGAGCTGTTTCATGAGTTTGGTTTAAGAACAGCCTCTTTTTTCACTTCTGGTGCTTGTGCTGAAGCTATGGATTATGCTTGTTGGAAAGAAGGAGCAGCTGAAATGAAGCCCGGGGATACCAAGATTCTTCCAGGGTTGCCCGAAGATATGGCCCTGGCTTTTTCCGATCTTGATAGAAAGCCGAGAATGGGTGGTGGTGGTGGTCGTGGTCGTGGAAGAGGTTCGCATGGACCACCAGGTGGCGATAGGATGAGGCCTGGACCGCATGGACCACCAGGTGGCGATAGGATGAGGCCTGGACCGCCTGGACCGGGGCAGAAGCCCAAGTGGTTGGATGAGATTGAAGGATCAGTGGCATTGTTGATTAACACATGTGATGAATTAGAACATGACTTTATTAACTATATTGCTACTCAAACTGGAAAGCCTGTGTGGGGTGTGGGTCCACTTTTGCCTGAAGAATACTGGAAATCAGCTGGCTCTCTTATTCATGATGGTAAAATAAGATCCAGTGGCAGAAAATCAAACTACACAGAAGAAGAGGTGATCCAGTGGTTAAATGGGAAGCCAGGCAAATCTGTGATCTATATTTCATTTGGGAGTGAAGTTGGACCTACTACAGAAGAGTATCAGCAGCTAGCAACTGCTTTAGAGGAGTCAGGCTGGTCGTTTATATGGGTGATCCAGGCTAATTCGGGGAAAACGGGTCCACTTTTAGGAATTCAGAATGATCAAGAGGGAGGATATTATCCTCATGGCTTGAAAGAAAAAGTTGGGGACAGGGGTTTGATAATTCAAGGATGGGCACCACAGTTGTTGATACTGAGTCACCCTTCCACAGGAGGTTTTCTGTCACACTGCGGTTGGAACTCCACAGTCGAGGCCATTGGCTGCGGAGTTCCATTCTTGGCATGGCCAATTAGAGGTGATCAGTACCACAATGCCAAGTTGATAGTTTCTCATCTTCAGGTAGGATGCAAAGTATCTTGTGGTGGAAGTTCACAACCTGTGAAGAAGGAGGATATAGCTGATGGAATCAATACTTTGATGTCGGATCAAGAGATTCACAAACGAGCAGCAGTTATACGTGGGGGCTTCGCCAGTGGTTTTCCGGAAAGTTCAGTCTCTGCCTTGGATGCTTTTGTGGATTTTATCAAGCAAAATGCATCTTAGCTGAAAGGCAACTTGTTTGCTTAATGGATTTATTCACCTAACCTGAGTGGTTTTGTTATTAATCGTCTCTAGTTTAGCTGCGGAAATGTCACCTACTGGAAATGTGACCTGATATTTTTAGGCAGCCTCCTACTGTTTTTATTGTGGGATTTGTATGATCCTCTTTTTCAAATAAAGGAGTTTCTTAATACAGTTTAGGTTTTTTATTGTAAAATAATATCTAGCTCTTTTCCTCCCCTGAGGATAGATTTTACGAAGGACACACAACCAATCAAATTGGCTTTGAATTCTCCTACACATGATTAGCATCAATCTGATAAAAATACACTTTGTTTGCACTCATGATGACAATTTATTATGATTAGTATGACGGCAGAACTCAAGGCATATATACACGATCCACCTTCAAAATTGCAACACAGACAAAAGATGTCACTGCCATGTTAAGAGTGCTCACAAACAATAGAGATACAAAGAATACGTACCAAAATGAAAAAAAGAATCATGAATAGCTTTCACTACATAAAAACTAGGATGCAAAAACACACATTGAGCACATCACTTTTGTAGCATAAGTTTGACAGCATTGAAACTTCCAACTCAGCTGAATAGATATGGTTCCAGATTAGGGACTATTGCAGATGAGAACATTACGTGAGAAACTCGGACAACACTAATTGAACGTTCTGGTAATTCATCTGTAGTGTTTGCCAATGAATAAGATTAATAATTATAAAATTCAAAAAGCCAACAGTAATCTAACTTTGTTTGTGTACAGGCGCAAATTGTTTTGACATCTTATAGTGCTGAACATTACGCAAGCAAACCATTGATTAATAAACCTGACGAGTGTGTATGAAGAGAACACACCTGAACAAGAAATGCCAGCTCTACTGCAATGATAATTACATTACAGATAATTACAGCCAGATAATTACATGATTATTTCAAACAATTGCCAGGAAACCTCAAACGTTATGCAATCTTAGACACGATAACATGCAAGACAAAATACAACCTCATCAACTAACTACTATCTAGCTACTTTCATAAAACATAACCCAGTATGATTGGAAGAGAGTTAGGGAGGTACATTTCGCAAAGCCATAATATAGAAGCATAAATGCACAGCCAGATTGTTAACATATAATATAAGATTCATATAGACTCCCTCTAACACCTTAAGGTTTTAGATGAGTTACCAGTCACGCAGAGGTCCCAGGTTGGACTCTCTATATTGGATGGTTCTTTCAAAAACATTTTTGGGTTTCATAGCATTACAATTACTAATAAAACCAAACAGCTAGCCCGAACAGAACAGCTTTGGACAATTGACAAGTACCAAACAAGACACTCAAAGGAAACTGACGAAACCAGCTAACAACTGAATCACTGGACATAAAACGCTAAAAACTGGATAACATAATATCTTCATACAAATATCTATAAAGTAAATTCAATGATTGTGCAAAATTCCATAGAAATATTTGATGGTAATCATGTTTTTACTTAGTTCTATTAATTTAACTGAATTTAATTAATTTTTTTAACAACCTCACGCTACTTATGACTACAAACTTAAACTTTCTCCTTAATTTTGTCGTCAGCCTCTTCGTTCAACTCTTTAACCTATAATTTTTGCATATGAAACTCATCAAAATCATATAAATTTAACTTTTCAGATATAATCATGAGCAACTCAAAGATAAATTAAGGGATACAAAGAATATAGAGATTCATCGGATGAAGATGAATATGCAATTAATGTTCCAAATGGTAATGGTGAGCATAAATGTGGAAGGACAATACCTAGCTAGCTGAGGCATAAATGTAAGGCTAATGTAGTTGATGCATCAGTAGTACATGTCTAGTTTGGTGGTTGAAGATCAATGTGAATAACAACAAAAAGAATTGCATGATTCGTAAAAGATCAGCTGCACATGTTCCGAATTTTGTGTGGAAAAAAACTGCATGGTTTAAATGTGTATACTCATATTTTTGTCCATCTAAAAAGGAAATGATTTTCTCCATTACTTATTTTCCTATCATTTTCACTTTTTCGATAATTTTATAATTATTATCTTTTATATATATATATATATAATATATATATATATATATACTATACTATACTATTATAAGCGAAACATGGTATAATTGGTTGGTCAGTCGGTCGGTTAACACCTTCCCAAAAAATTTGCTAACACCTTCCAAAAATGAAAAAATAAATTAAAATACATATAAAATTTTATTTTACAAAAAATAAATCACATATTTAACCTAATAACAAACTCTTTTAATTACACTCCAATTAATCTATACTATTATATTAAAGCCGAAACATTGAAAGTTTTGGTTTTCGGTTTGGTTATCCCATTTATTTTGGTTTTCACAGATAATTAAATTATAAAAATAACTTAAAAAAGCTAATTACTAAGGTTAACGTAATTATATTCAGATTAAAATTCCTTTATCCATATTGAGCTTCTACTTGGACTCTTTTTTCAGCTCCAACAACTCAATTACCCATTTTTTCTAAAAATTTTACTTCTAATTGAAACACTTTACCATTTAATTTAAAACTAATATTACAATAATTAATATATATCCAAAATATCACACCATATCTTTCCGTAATTATTTTAGTAGTAATTTTTGTAATTAAAACAAGTTACTTTTTAATTTAAAATTAATCTTGCGATAACTAATATACACCCAAAAATATCTCACCATATATTCAAATCATTATTTTTAGTAATAAATAAGAATCGTTAGATCTAATAATAAGATATATTATATGATTAATTTACTAAAAATTCAAAGTTAAAACCCGTCAACGACATTTTTAATTTAGAATTTTACAAAATAAATTTCAAACCATGCATATCATTATATAAATTTATATTAAATTAAAATTAAAAAATTATTAAAAATAAGGATTATATAAAAACATAATTATAATGTTAAATAAATTTTATAACCTATCAAAAGAAACCTGTGATATAAAAAAAACTCGTGCATCGCACGGGTTATAAGCTAGTATTCAATTACGTACTCTTTTAGTTATATTTGAGTTAAAATTCTTCAACACCCAACTTTTTTAGATTCTTTCAATTACTTGGAAACCAAATATTTTCAAAATCAATTTAAATAATTTTAATATCACATATTTACTAACAAATTTACAATAAATTTGGTTGGTTAACGTTTTCCAAACAAATTGTCAACACCTTTCTAAAAATAATAAATTAAAAAAATTATATTAAAATATATATTTATTCATTATAAATAACAAAATTTATCAATATATCTATACTGTATACTATTCTAAGTAAAACAAGGATATGAATTTTAAAATTTATATAAAAAACCATGGTTGTGAGCTGCATAACTATATAAATTTGAAAAGTAAAGAATAAAAAATTGTATTACACCATTATTTTAAAAGAAGTGGTATTATAAGCAAAACAGGGTTGGTCGGTTGGTAACACCTTCCCAACAAGTTTATTAACACCTTTCAAAATTAAAAATATAAATTAAAATACATATAAAATTTTGTTTTACAAAAAATAAACCACATGTTTTACTTAATAACAAACTCTTTACACTCTAATTAGTATTCAGTTACATGCACTTTTAGTTATATTTGATTTAAAATTCTTCACCTACACCCAACTTTTTGAGACTCTTTCATGCAATTACTTGGAAACCAAATATTTTCAAAATCAATTTAAATAATTTTAATATCACATAATTATTAACAAATTTATAAAAAAATTGGTTGGTTAACGCTTTCAAAAAAATTGTTAACACATTTCTAAAAATAATAAGTTAAAAAAATTATAATAAAAATATTAGTTTATTTATTATAAACGACAAAATTATGAATCTATCTATACTATCTATATTATACTATTATAAGCGAAACACGGTATAATTGGCCGGTCGGTCGCTTAACACCTTCCCAAAAAGTTTGCTAACACCTTCCAAAAATGAAAAAATAAATTAAAATACATATAAAATTTTATTTTACAAAAAATAAACCACATATCTATACTATACTATTATAAGCGAAACATGGTATAATTGGTTGGTCGGTCGGTCAGTTAACACCTTCCCAAAAAATTTGCTAACACCTTCCAAAAATGAAAAAATAAATTAAAATACATATAAAATTTTATTTTACAAAAAATAAACCACATATCTATACTATACTATTATAAGCGAAACATGGTATAATTGGTAAGTTGGTCGGTCGGTTAACACCTTCCCAAAAAATTTGCTAACACCTTCCAAAAATGAAAAAATAAATTAAAATACATATAAAATTTTATTTTACAAAAAATAAACCACATATTTAACCTAATAACAAACTCTTTTAATTACACTCCAATTAATATTCAATTACATACTATTTTAGTTATATTTGAGTTAAAATTCTTCAACACCCAATTTTTTTAGACTCTTTCAATTACTTGGAAACCAAATATTTTCAAAATCAATTTAAATAATTTTAATATCACATATTTATTAACAAATTTACAATAAATTTGGTCGGTTAACGTTTTCCAAAAAAATTATTAACACCTTTCTAAAAATAATAAATTAAAAAAAGTATATTAAAATATATATTTATTCATTATAAATAACAAAATTTATCAATATATCTATACTGTATACTATTCTAAGCAAAACAAGGATATGAATTTTAAAATTTATATAAAAAACCATGGTTGTGAGCTGAATAACTATATAAATTTGAAAAGTAAAGAATAAAAAATTGTATTACACCATTATTTTAAAAGAAGTGGTCTTATAAGCAAAACAGGGTATGATTGTTTGGTTGGTCGGTCGGTAACACCTTCCCAACAAGTTTGTTAACACCTTTCAAAATTAAAAATATAAATTAAAATACATATAAAATTTTATTTTACAAAAAATAAACCACATATTTAACCTAATAACAAACTATTTTAATTACACTCCAATTAATATTCAATTACATACTCTTTTAGTTATATTTGATTTAAAATTCTTCAACACCCAATTTTTTTAGACTCTTTCAATTACTTGGAAACCAAATATTTTCACAATCAATTTAAATAATTTTAATATCACATATTTATTAACAAATTTACAATAAATTTGGTTGGTTAACGTTTTCCAAAAAAATTGTTAACACCTTTCTAAAAATAATAAATTAAAAAAAGTATATTAAAATATATATATTTATTCATTATAAATAACAAAATTTATCAATATATCTATACTGTATACTATTCTAAGCAAAACAAGGATATGAATTTTAAAATTTATATAAAAAACCATGGTTGTGAGCTGAATAACTATATAAATTTGAAAAGTAAAGAATAAAAAATTGTATTACACCATTATTTTAAAAGAAGTGGTCTTATAAGCAAAACATGGTATGATTGGTTGGTTGGTCGGTTGGTAACACCTTCCCAACAAGTTTGTTAACACCTTTCAAAATTAAAAATATAAATTAAAATACATATAAAATTTTGTTTTACAAAAAATAAACCAAATGTTTTACTTAATTACAAACTCTTTACACTTTAATTAGTATTCAGTTACATGCACTTTTAGTTATATTTGATTTAAAATTCTTCACATACACCCAACTTTTTGAGACTCTTTCATGCAATTACTTTGAAACCAAATATTTTCAAAATCAATTTAAATAATTTTAATATCACATATTTATTAACAAATTTATAAAAAAATTGGTTGGTTAACGCTTTCAAAAAAATTGTTAACACATTTCTAAAAATAATAAGTTAAAAAAATTATATTAAAAATATTAGTTTATATATTATAAACAACAAAATTATCAATCTATCTATACTATCTATACTATAATATTATAAGCGAAACATGGTATAATTGGTCGGTCGGTCGGTTAACACCTTACCAAAAAGTTTGCTAACACCTTCCAAAAATGAAAAAATAAATTAAAATACATATAAAATTTTATTTTACAAAAAATAAACCACATATCTATACTATACTATTATAAGCGAAACATGGTATAATTGGTTGGTCGGTCGGTCAGTTAACACCTTCCCAAAAAATTTGCTAACACCTTTCAAAAATGAAAAAATAAATTAAAATACATATAAAATTTTATTTTACAAAAAATAAACCACATATCTATACTATACAATTATAAGCGAAACATGGTATAATTGGTTGGTCGGTCGGTCGGTTAACACCTTCCCAAAAAATTTGCTAACACCTTCCAAAAATGAAAAAATAAATTAAAATACATATAAAATTTTATTTTACAAAAAATAAACCACATATTTAACCTGATAACAAACTCTTTTAATTACACTCCAATTAATATTCAATTACATACTATTTTAGTTATATTTGAGTTAAAATTCTTCAACACCCAATTTTTTTAGACTCTTTCAATTACTTTGAAACCAAATATTTTCAAAATCAATTTAAATAATTTTAATATCACATATTTATTAACAAATTTACAATAAATTTGGTCGGTTAACGTTTTCCAAAAAAATTATTAACACATTTCTAAAAATAATAAATTAAAAAAAGTATATTAAAATATATATTTATTCATTATAAATAACAAAATTTATCAATATATCTATACTGTATACTATTCTAAGCAAAACAAGGATATGAATTTTAAAATTTATATAAAAAACCATGGTTGTGAGCTGAATAACTATATAAATTTGAAAAGTAAAGAATAAAAAATTGTATTACACCATTATTTTAAAAGAAGTGGTCTTATAAGCAAAACATGGTATGATTGGTTGGTTGGTCGGTCGGTAACACCTTCCCAACAAGTTTGTTAACACCTTTCAAAATTAAAAATATAAATTAAAATACATATAAAATTTTATTTTACAAAAAATAAACCACATATTTAACCTAATAACAAACTCTTTTAATTACACTCCAATTAATATTCAATTACATACTCTTTTAGTTATATTTGATTTAAAATTCTTCAACACCCAATTTTTTTAGACTCTTTCAATTACTTGGAAACCAAATTTTTTCAAAATCAATTTAATTAATTTTAATATCACATATTTATTAACAAATTTACAATAAATTTGGTTGGTTTACGTTTTCCAAAAAAATTGTTAACACTTTTCTAAAAATAATAAATTAAAAAAAGTATATTAAAATATATATTTATTCATTATAAATAACAAAATTTATCAATATATCTATACTGTATACTATTCTAAGCAAAACAAGGATATGAATTTTAAAATTTATATAAAAAACCATAGTTGTGAGCTGAATAACTATATAAATTTGAAAAGTAAAGAATAAAAAATTGTATTACACCATTATTTTAAAAGAAATGGTCTTATAAGCAAAACAGGGTATGATTGGTTGGTTGGTCGGTCGGTAACACCTTCCCAACAAGTTTGTTAACACCTTTCAAAATTAAAAATATAAATTAAAATACATATAAAATTTTGTTTTACAAAAAATAAACCACATGTTTTATTACTTAATAACAAACTCTTTACACTCTAATTAGTATTCAGTTACATGCACTTTTAGTTATATTTGATTTAAAATTCTTCACATACACCCAACTTTTTGAGACTCTTTCATGCAATTACTTGGAAACCAAATATTTTCAAAATCAATTTAAATAATTTTAATATCACATATTTATTAACAAATTTATAAAAAAATTGGTTGGTTAACGCTTTCAAAAAAATTGTTAACACATTTCTAAAAATAATAAGTTAAAAAAATTATATTAAAAATATTAGTTTATATATTATAAACGACAAAATTATCAATCTATCTATACTATCTATACTATACTATTATAAGCGAAACAGGGTATAATTGGTCGGTCGGTCGGTTAACACCTTCCCAAAAAGTTTGCTAACACCATCCAAAAATGAAAAAATAAATTAAAATACATATAAAATTTTATTTTACAAAAAATAAACCACATATCTATACTATACTATTATAAGCGAAACATGGTATAATTGGTTGGTCGGTCGGTCAGTTAACACCTTCCCAAAAAGTTTGCTAACACCTTTCAAAAATGAAAAAATAAATTAAAATACATATAAAATTTTATTTTACAAAAAATAAACCACATATCTATACTATTCTATTATAAGCGAAACATGGTATAATTGGTTGGTCGGTCGGTCGGTTAACACCTTCCCAAAAAATTTGCTAACACCTTCCAAAAATGAAAAAATAAATTAAAATACATATAAAATTTTATTTTACAAAAAATAAACCACATATTTAACCTAATAACAAACTCTTTTAATTACACTCCAATTAATATTCAATTACTTACTATTTTAGTTATATTTGAGTTAAAATTCTTCAACACCCAATTTTTTTAGACTCTTTCAATTACTTGGAAACCAAATATTTTCAAAATCAATTTAAATAATTTTAATATCACATATTTATTAACAAATTTACAATAAATTTGGTTGGTTAACGTTTTCCAAAAAAATTATTAACACCTTTCTAAAAATAATAAATTAAAAAAAGTATATTAAAATATATATATTTATTCATTATAAATAACAAAATTTATCAATATATCTATACTGTATACTATTCTAAGCAAAACAAGGATATGAATTTTAAAATTTATATAAAAAACCATGGTTGTGAGCTGAATAACTATATAAATTTGAAAAGTAAAGAATAAAAAATTGTATTACACCATTATTTTAAAAGAAGTGGTCTTATAAGCAAAACATGGTATGATTGGTTGGTTGGTCGGTCGGTAACACCTTCCCAACAAGTTTGTTAACACCATTCAAAATTAAAAATATAAATTAAAATACATATAAAATTTTATTTTACAAAAAATAAACCACATATTTAACCTAATAACAAACTCTTTTAATTACACTCCAATTAATATTCAATTACATACTCTTTTAGTTATATTTGATTTAAAATTCTTCAACACCCAATTTTTTTAGACTCTTTCAATTACTTGGAAACCAAATTTTTTCAAAATCAATTTAATTAATTTTAATATCACATATTTATTAACAAATTTACAATAAATTTGGTTGGTTTACGTTTTCCAAAAAAATTGTTAACACCTTTCTAAAAATAATAAATTAAAAAAAGTATATTAAAATATATATTTATTCATTATAAATAACAAAATATATCAATATATCTATACTGTATACTATTCTAAGCAAAACAAGGATATGAATTTTAAAATTTATATAAAAAACCATGGTTGTGAGCTGAATAACTATATAATTTTGAAAAGTAAAGAATAAAAAATTGTATTACACCATTATTTTAAAAGAAGTGGTCTTATAAGCAAAACAGGGTATGATTGGTTGGTTGGTCGGTCGGTAACACCTTCCCAACAAGTTTGTTAACACCTTTCAAAATTAAAAATATAAATTAAAATACATATAAAATTTTGTTTTACAAAAAATAAACCACATGTTTTATTACTTAATAACAAACTCTTTACACTCTAATTAGTATTCAGTTACATGCACTTTTAGTTATATTTGATTTAAAATTCTTCACATACACCAAACTTTTTGAGACTCTTTCATGCAATTACTTGGAAACCAAATATTTTCAAAATCAATTTAAATAATTTTAATATCACATATTTATTAACAAATTTATAAAAAAATTGGTTGGTTAACGCTTTCAAAAAAATTGTTAACACATTTCTAAAAATAATAAGTTAAAAAAATTATATTAAAAATATTAGTTTATATATTATAAACGACAAAATTATCAATCTATCTATACTATCTATACTATACTATTATAAGCGAAACAGGGTATAATTGGTCGATCGGTCGGTTAACACCTTCCCAAAAAGTTTGCTAACACCATCCAAAAATGAAAAAATAAATTAAAATACATATAAAATTTTATTTTACAAAAAATAAACCACATATCTATACTATACTATTATAAGCGAAACATGGTATAATTGGTTGGTCGGTCGGTCAGTTAACACCTTCCCAAAAAATTTGCTAACACCTTCCAAAAATGAAAAAATAAATTAAAATACATATAAAATTTTATTTTACAAAAAATAAACCACATATCTATACTATACTATTATAAGCGAAACATGGTATAATTGGTTGGTCGGTCAGTCGGTTAACACCTTCCCAAAAAATTTGCTAACACCTTCCAAAAATGAAAAAATAAATTAAAATACATATAAAATTTTATTTTACAAAAAATAAACCACATATTTAACCTAATAACAAACTCTTTTAATTACACTCCAATTAATATTCAATTACATACTATTTTAGTTATATTTGAGTTAAAATTCTTCAACACCCAATTTTTTTAGACTCTTTCAATTACTTGGAAACCAAATATTTTCAAAATCAATTTAAATAATTTTAATATCACATATTTATTAACAAATTTACAATAAATTTGGTCGGTTAACGTTTTCCAAAAAAATTATTAACACCTTTCTAAAAATAATAAATTAAAAGAAGTATATTAAAATATATATTTATTCATTATAAATAACAAAATTTATCAATATATCTATACTGTATACTATTCTAAGCAAAACAAGGATATGAATTTTAAAATTTATATAAAAAACCATAGTTGTGAGCTGAATAACTATATAAATTTGAAAAGTAAAGAATAAAAAATTGTATTACACCATTATTTTAAAAGAAATGGTCTTATAAGCAAAACAGGGTATGATTGGTTGGTTGGTCGGTCGGTAACACCTTCCCAACAAGTTTGTTAACACCTTTGCAAAATTAAAAATATAAATTAAAATACATATAAAATTTTGTTTTACAAAAAATAAACCACATGTTTTATTACTTAATAACAAACTCTTTACACTCTAATTAGTATTCAGTTACATGCACTTTTAGTTATATTTGATTTAAAATTCTTCACATACACCCAACTTTTTGAGACTCTTTCATGCAATTACTTGGAAACCAAATATTTTCAAAATCAATTTAAATAATTTTAATATCACATATTTATTAACAAATTTATAAAAAAATTGGTTGGTTAACGCTTTCAAAAAAATTGTTAACACATTTCTAAAAATAATAAGTTAAAAAAATTATATTAAAAATATTAGTTTATATATTATAAACGACAAAATTATCAATCTATCTATACTATCTATACTATACTATTATAAGCGAAACAGGGTATAATTGGTCGGTCGGTCGGTTAACACCTTCCCAAAAAGTTTGCTAACACCATCCAAAAATGAAAAAATAAATTAAAATACATATAAAATTTTATTTTACAAAAAATAAACCACATATCTATACTATACTATTATAAGCGAAACATGGTATAATTGGTTGGTCGGTCGGTCAGTTAACACCTTCCCAAAAAGTTTGCTAACACCTTTCAAAAATGAAAAAATAAATTAAAATACATATAAAATTTTATTTTACAAAAAATAAACCACATATCTATACTATTCTATTATAAGCGAAACATGGTATAATTGGTTGGTCGGTCGGTTGGTTAACACCTTCCCAAAAAATTTGCTAACACCTTCCAAAAATGAAAAAATAAATTAAAATACATATAAAATTTTATTTTACAAAAAATAAACCACATATTTAACCTAATAACAAACTCTTTTAATTACACTCCAATTAATATTCAATTACTTACTATTTTAGTTATATTTGAGTTAAAATTCTTCAACACCCAATTTTTTTAGACTCTTTCAATTACTTGGAAACCAAATATTTTCAAAATCAATTTAAATAATTTTAATATCACATATTTATTAACAAATTTACAATAAATTTGGTTGGTTAACGTTTTCCAAAAAAATTATTAACACCTTTCTAAAAATAATAAATTAAAAAAAGTATATTAAAATATATATATTTATTCATTATAAATAACAAAATTTATCAATATATCTATACTGTATACTATTCTAAGCAAAACAAGGATATGAATTTTAAAATTTATATAAAAAACCATGGTTGTGAGCTGAATAACTATATAAATTTGAAAAGTAAAGAATAAAAAATTGTATTACACCATTATTTTAAAAGAAGTGGTCTTATAAGCAAAACATGGTATGATTGGTTGGTTGGTCGGTCGGTAACACCTTCCCAACAAGTTTGTTAACACCATTCAAAATTAAAAATATAAATTAAAATACATATAAAATTTTATTTTACAAAAAATAAACCACATATTTAACCTAATAACAAACTCTTTTAATTACACTCCAATTAATATTCAATTACATACTCTTTTAGTTATATTTGATTTAAAATTCTTCAACACCCAATTTTTTTAGACTCTTTCAATTACTTGGAAACCAAATATTTTCAAAATCAATTTAATTAATTTTAATATCACATATTTATTAACAAATTTACAATAAATTTGGTTGGTTTACGTTTTCCAAAAAAATTGTTAACACCTTTCTAAAAATAATAAATTAAAAAAAGTATATTAAAATATATATTTATTCATTATAAATAACAAAATATATCAATATATCTATACTGTATACTATTCTAAGCAAAACAAGGATATGAATTTTAAAATTTATATAAAAAACCATGGTTGTGAGCTGAATAACTATATAATTTTGAAAAGTAAAGAATAAAAAATTGTATTACACCATTATTTTAAAAGAAGTGGTCTTATAAGCAAAACAGGGTATGATTGGTTGGTTGGTCGGTCGGTAACACCTTCCCAACAAGTTTGTTAACACCTTTCAAAATTAAAAATATAAATTAAAATACATATAAAATTTTGTTTTACAAAAAATAAACCACATGTTTTATTACTTAATAACAAACTCTTTACACTCTAATTAGTATTCAGTTACATGCACTTTTAGTTATATTTGATTTAAAATTCTTCACATACACCAAACTTTTTGAGACTCTTTCATGCAATTACTTGGAAACCAAATATTTTCAAAATCAATTTAAATAATTTTAATATCACATATTTATTAACAAATTTATAAAAAAATTGGTTGGTTAACGCTTTCAAAAAAATTGTTAACACATTTCTAAAAATAATAAGTTAAAAAAATTATATTAAAAATATTAGTTTATATATTATAAACGACAAAATTATCAATCTATCTATACTATCTATACTATACTATTATAAGCGAAACAGGGTATAATTGGTCGATCGGTCGGTTAACACCTTCCCAAAAAGTTTGCTAACACCATCCAAAAATGAAAAAATAAATTAAAATACATATAAAATTTTATTTTACAAAAAATAAACCACATTACCTATACTATACTATTATAAGCGAAACATGGTATAATTGGTTGGTCGGTCGGTCAGTTAACACCTTCCCAAAAAATTTGCTAACACCTTCCAAAAATGAAAAAATAAATTAAAATACATATAAAATTTTATTTTACAAAAAATAAACCACATATCTATACTATACTATTATAAGCGAAACATGGTATAATTGGTTGGTCGGTCAGTCGGTTAACACCTTCCCAAAAAATTTGCTAACACCTTCCAAAAATGAAAAAATAAATTAAAATACATATAAAATTTTATTTTACAAAAAATAAACCACATATTTAACCTAATAACAAACTCTTTTAATTACACTCCAATTAATATTCAATTACATACTATTTTAGTTATATTTGAGTTAAAATTCTTCAACACCCAATTTTTTTAGACTCTTTCAATTACTTGGAAACCAAATATTTTCAAAATCAATTTAAATAATTTTAATATCACATATTTATTAACAAATTTACAATAAATTTGGTTGGTTAACGTTTTCCAAAAAAATTATTAACACCTTTCTAAAAATAATAAATTAAAAAAAGTATATTAAAATATATATTTATTCATTATAAATAATAAAATTTATCAATATATCTATACTGTATACTATTCTAAACAAAACAAGGATATGAATTTTAAAATTTATATAAAAAACCATGGTTGTGAGCTGAATAACTATATAAATTTGAAAAGTAAAGAATAAAAAATTGTATTACACCATTATTTTAAAAGAAGTGGTCTTATAAGCAAAACAGGGTATGATTGGTTGGTTGGTCGGTCGGTAACACCTTCCCAACAAGTTTGTTAACACCTTTCAAAATTAAAAATATAAATTAAAATACATATAAAATTTTGTTTTACAAAAAATAAACCACATGTTTTACTTAATAACAAACTCTTTACACTCTAATTAGTATTCAGTTACATGCACTTTTAGTTATATTTGATTTAAAATTCTTCACATACACCTAACTTTTTGAGACTCTTTCATGCAATTACTTGGAAACCAAATATTTTCAAAATCAATTTAAATAATTTTAATATCACATATTTATTAACAAATTTATAAAAAAATTGGTTGGTTAACGCTTTCAAAAAAATTGTTAACACATTTCTAAAAATAATAAGTTAAAAAAATTATATTAAAAATATTAGTTTATATATTATAAACGACAAAATTATCAATCTATCTATACTATCTATACTATACTATTATAAGCGAAACAGGGTATAACTGGTTGGTCGGTCGATTAACACCTTCCCAAAAAGTTTGCTAACACCTTCCAAAAATGAAAAAATAAATTAAAATACATATAAAATTTTATTTTACAAAAAATAAACCACATATCTATACTATACTATTATAAGCGAAACAGGGTATAATTGGTTGGTCAGTCTGTCGGTTAACACCTTCCCAAAAAGTTTGCTAACACCTTCCAAAAATGAAAATATAAATTAAAATACATATAAAATTTTATTTTACAAAAAATAAACCACATATTTAACCTAATAACAAACTCTTTTAATTACACTCCAAGCAATATTCAATTACATACTCTTTTAGTTATATTTGAGTTAAAATTCTTCAACACCCAACTTTTTTAGATTCTTTCAATTACTTGGAAACCCAATATTTTCAAAATCAATTTAAATAATTTTAATATCATATATTTATTAACAAATTTACAACAAATTATAAATCATAAAAACTATATAATAAACAATAAAAATTTCACACAATTACAAATTTATATTAAATTCTATTTTAAACAAATATTACATTATGGATTATTATGGAATCATAATTTGAAGGTATAATTGATTGGCTGGTTGGTCGATTAACATCATCCTAAAAAGTTTGCTAACACCTTCCAAAAATGAAAAAATAAATTAAAATGCAAATAAAATTTTATTTTACAATACATAAACCACATATTTAAATTAATAACAAACTCTTTTAATTACACTCCAATTAATATTCAATTACATACTCTTTTAGTTATACTAGCTTAAAACCTGAGCAATGCGCGGATTTTTTTTTTTTACTATTATATGATTTTTTCAATAATTCGAATGAATTTTTTATGATATGAATTTTGTAAATTACATTTTTAAATAATAAGATTTTAAAATAATTACATATATATATATATATTGGCTATATTGTTTTTTAAAAAAGGAAAAATTAGTTAAAAAATATTGATAAGATGATACGTTTTAGCTTAAAAAAGGTAATCAGTCAATTATTAATTATTATGATATTATTTTATTGAATAAAAATTATCTGTGATACTATTGGTAAAGGATAGGTTTTATTAAGAGAAAATATAAAAGGTAACATGTTTTAGTTGAAAATGTAATTTGTTAGTTATTAGTGATCATAGTAATATTATTTTATTTCATTAAATATAATTGCCCGTAATATTTTTAGAATATAAAAGATTACATGTTTACCTAAAAATGAAATTAATCAGTTATTAAAAAAATAGAAAAGACAACATGATTTTACCAATAATAAATATTTAAGTAAGGATACTTAAGTAAGAAAAGAAAGTTTGAAAATGAGATATTTTAGTTTGAAAATGAGATATTTTATTTAGAAAAAATAGAAAATATATTACATTTTAGCTGAAAAAGGTAATCTAATAGTTATTAGTATTTATAATTTTAGAGATTATGTCTTAGGTAAGTTTCCTGGATACACAAATTTTATATGCAAATATGGGGTGGACATTTTTGTAAAATCAGGATTCCTTTGAAATTTTATAATATTATTAATTATCGATGCGGGCCCAGTAAGTTTTAAAGCTTATTTTTTAAAGTATCCCAGGAAACTTTCCTGAGGTTAATGGTCCTTTTTCTCATAATTTTATTAGTTAATTTCGTTAAATAGAATGACACGTGATATTTTTGGAAAGGATAGGTTATAGTGAGAGTAGTTAGAAAAGATAATGTGTTTTATCTGAAAAGTAATTTGTTAGTTATTAGGAATTATAATATCGTTATTTTATTTTATAAAATAGAACTACATGTTTTTACCAATAATTAATATTTAAGTAAAATATCAAAGTTTATTCATTAATTAGAATGGTCATATTTTTCGAAAGAAGATATTTTAGTTAGAAAAGCTAATAGTTGAAAAAGGTAATTGGTTAGTTATTATTTAGGAGAAGTGTTGGAAAGAGCTGCGTGTAATATTTTTGAGAAAATATTGTGTTTTTTTTTATAATTAAGTAAAATCATTAAGGATAATAAAATAAAACAACATGTTTTTACTAATAATAAATATTTGAGTAAGGATAATTAAGTATAAAAATAAGTTTGAAAATAATATATTTTAGTTAAAAAATATAAAAAAAAATATATTATCTTTTAGCTGGAAAAGTTAATCAGTTAGTTATTAGTAATTATAATATTATTAGTTTATTTCATTAAATAGAACGATCTTATTTTTTGAAAGAAGATATTTAATTTGAAAAATTGTGTTTATTTTTAATATTTAAGTAAAATAATTAAGGATAATAATGTATAATAATTAAATAAGGTAGGTACCGTACCGTGCCAAAAAACAGGTACCAAAACTTTTAATATTTCGTCTTTTATAATATAGTATATTATTTGAGTTAAAATTCTTCACCTACACCCAACTTTTTTAGACTCTTTCAATTACTTGGAAACCAAATATTTTCAAAATCAATTTAAATAATTTTAATATCACATATTTATTAACAAATTTACAACAAATTATAAATCAACAAAGTGAAAACAAACTAAAACCATGTAATAAACAATAAAAATTTCACACAATTACAAATTAATATTAAATTCTATCTTAAACAAATATTACATTATGGATTATTATGGAATCATAATTTGAATATGATAATATCAACAAAAATTTGAATGTAAATATATAAGATACTTCCATTTATATTTATATTATTATGAAAAAATATAGTCATAATTCGAACAATATATCATATAATTAAACGATTATTATTCAATAATATATATTATGCCAATATTGTATTAAGTAATATATATGAGATAAATAATTATTAAAATAAAAATAAAAAGTTATTTAAATTTAAGAATGCATATATATATATATATATATATATATATATATATATATATATATATATATATATATATATATATATATATATATATATATATAGTTGCACTCCATAACAAACAATAAAGAACACCTTATATCTAATCTAATTTAAGAGTTCCTTCATAGCACCCAATACAAAAAGTTGTTATTTTCTTACCCTCTATCAAGCCAACAAAAAAAAATTGAAAATTTACTGTTCACTGATGACATCATGATGACATCATCAGTGACGTCATCAGTGAACAGTAATTTTTCAATTTTTTTTACTGGCTTGATAGAGGGTAAAAAAATAATAACTTTTTGTATTGGGTGCCCCTGGCAGGACCAATGGATCTAATAGATCTAAGGTGTTCTTTATTGTTTGTTATATAAGAGTGTTCTGTATGGAACAAAGGCCTATATATATATATTTATATATATATATATATATATATATATATATATATAAAGATTATTGTACTAGAATTACATGTCTTAACGTGAACTTTTTTTCTTGATAATTAACACACTTATAAATTATTTAAACAAAATTTGGATTTTTTTTCTCTCAACTGATTAATTTATTATTTTTTTATATGTGCAGTAAACAACTATAGTTATATATATATATATATATATATATATATAAAACACCAACTATAGTTTTACCTAATTATATAGTACCAAATATAACATTATGTTACATCAGTGTTTAAAGAATCTCATTTCTAAGTTCCTTCTCGGAAGTTACAAATTTTTTCACAAAATGACGTGGATAAAAACAATGCCGTAATATATATTAGATAGAAGAATGTCATAAAAGGCTTAAAAGAGAGCAAGAGACCATAGGCTGCTTCTAAGAACCAGTGTTACAATGTTACAGAAATCGCTTATCGGATTAAATCGGTTGAGCTACCTAATTACAATTTATCAGAAATCGATGATTTATCGAAATGATAAATCGGATAAATTTTAATATTATATTTTATAAAATATATATATATATATATATATATATATATATATATATATATATATATATATATATATATATGAAATTAGATCATTATTCTTATTATACAAAGATAGATTTGTAATTTTAAAATAAATCGAATAATTTTTTATCATTAAAATCAAATAGTTTTCTAATGTATTCTATTTATATATATGGACCAATATATCATATAACTCATATATTTATTATGGAAATAAACACTATTATAATTTATAATTTTTGGTGACTATATTTTAATATAGAATTAGTGGAACGTCTATTTGGTTTACGTAGTAGTCTCTCTTGGTCAAAATAGATTTCTGGGAATTCGTGTCATGTTATCTTCTCCCCTTCTGTAATGTATGTAATGTACGTATATATCTCATCTTCTTCATCATATCATTTATTTGCGATCAAAATTATAGAGCTAAACATCAACCTCTTCTCCTTTACCGAACCATCATGTCCATCTACATCAATTTGCATCCTATTTTGACCCGATTCTTGTCGATTTTGACCGATTTTCAATCATACCATTTTTTCCGGCAATAACCTGAAAATAGATCGGTAGCTTGCCAATCATCGATAAATCGGCCGATTTATCGGGCAAATCACCGATTTTTAGAACCATGCTAAGAAGTAACTAGGCGGGACAGCTAGGCCAATTGACATGTACGAAAAAGACGAGCAAAGAAACGTGAGGAAACCAGCTAACAACTGAGACACTAGGGACATTAAATGCTAATAACTGAAGAACATTTATGGAAATAATTGTAGTCAAAGTTTAGCTATACTTACTGTACAACCGAAATATCTTTGATTCTTTTTGATGAGTGCATATTTTTGCATATTTTTATTACCTATTTATTGTTTGAATTCGTATTTTAATAAATTATTTTGTTACATTTCAGGAAATTCGAGAAAAAATGAAGAAATGCAAAATAAATAAATAAAGGTCAAAGAAGAGAAAAAGAAGAAGAAGAAGGACCAAAATAGAAGAAAAGGAAAGAGAAGGGAGTTTGGTGCAAAAGCTGAATTTTTATTTAAAAACTAAAAAGAAAAAAATAATAAATAAAAAAATAAATAAAAATGGAGGGCTAGGATTTAATCCCACCAAACAAATGAATGGTGAGGATTAATCCACACCCACCAAAAACCCCACTAATTTCCTATAAATAGCCTCATTTTCTCTCTTGTAAAGACACCATTTTTTTTGTAGTTTTAGTTTTAGGACACTCCTAAATTTATTATTGTAATTTTTTCTGCAATTCTTGTAAACATTTTAATTTTAAGCACATGTTTTTCCAGCTATAATTTGTGTAATTCGAAGTATAGCATCCCCTGCATTATTAGTACAAACCAATCCTATTGCCTTATTATTTTTTCTGTAAATCGCATACTCAAAACCCAAGCCCATCTCTGTAACGCCCCCAAATCCACCCTGACCGGGGACCCGAGTCGTCACATTGTCTCAATATCCTGTAGCACAAGTTACGCAATAACAAAGCAAAATATATAATACAACGGAGTATAAGATGTCCCACTCCGCAGATCCAAGATCGTCTTCACAGCATAAAACGAAACAACTTGATACATCTCGAATTATTAAATTACAAAAGTGCACAACAGTAGAAATATAAAGATTCCGTCTGGATCTTCTAATTATTGACGCCATAGCCTTGCGCTTTCCCCTTGCCTTTATAGCCCTGGATGGACGTCTCGCCTCCTTCCGTCTTGACAACTGAACAAAATGTTGTAAAGCAAGAATGAGCAACTATAGTGCTCAGCAAGTTCTCTTCTCGCTCGGTATATAAATATAATAAGGTTTACCGAAAATAATACTCAAATTTTAATATCGAATAAAACAATATGATTTGACTTAAATTCAACTTGAAAATATCATACTCGAAAGGCTCAAACTCATCTCAAAACAGAATACTCAAAAGACTCATTACTCATCTCGAAACAGAATACTCGATAACTCATTTGATATAACTCTGATAACTCATGATGTAAGAATGAACTGGTCTTCCACCTCTCCGTATCTCGGTGGGGCGATCAACTAACCAACCAAGAATACCGGCCTCCGATGACACCGCACTTCGCCCGATCACGGCTACAATACGATATCAACTATAATATATATGTATGAATGCTAGCATCATAGTGGTTATCAATTCAACCAAGGCAACGAATGCCTAAATATTCTCGGGTCCGTAAAACGGTACACGAGTCTCTCTTTCTCTATAAAGGGCCTCTTGCCCAAAATTGACCAGTAGAATACAGAATTCCCGAATATTTGGGGTACAGATAACTTGAGATAACTCCTTCAGAAAATATTTACAAATCTGGCGGACTGCCAGTATGACTCAATTTTACCACCAATCCGAACAATAGACTGATGTAAATTCTCAATAATAATTTATCGGTTGACATGAACAAAATGTCAAACCTTGACAATAAAATCGACTATCTCGAATCTATGAGAATAGTCCTAAGATTAAAGTAATTGGGAGTCGTACTGAACAATTAGTACTTCTCGATATTTATAATACTCAACATTGATGAACGTTTAAATAGAATATTTTTCACTTGATCGACGAATAAAAATCTCTAATAATTATAATTTTAAACTCCTATCGGTCAGTTCAAACGAGGAACTAACTGAAAGATAATCAATAAATAACGATTGAATTTGTACAATAAATTCAATCAAAAAGAATAAATCTAACTATCTCGAACGAATGAGATTAGTTTCACTGAATTAAAATAATAGTCGTCTCGAATTAATGAGATCGACCCGATATCAATTAAATTGTTTCTACGCTTATAGGGATTATAATTCTCAAATAAACTAACTTGACAATATAATAATATTTAACAAGAAATAATTCTCAAAAGAAATTATTGCATCATACGAAGCAACAGATAAATCTCAACATATAATATCTCGAAAATAATTAAGGAATTAAATAACACGAACAGAAATCCACAGTTTCCAAAAGTTAGGGTAAGAACGAACTTGCCTCGATCTCGAAGTACGAATGAATGAAGCTAAAATATATACTTTACCCGTGAAATTGGCGTCGATCTACGTCTCGAGAATTATTTTCTAAAAATAACAACCAGAAATACGTAAGCGATTCTTCAGAATAAAATACTCCCGATCCGATAATCTAATTAATAATAATATAATATCTCATAAAATCTCCGGAATAAATAACAGAAATCAATTCCGGGATAAATAAATATTTAATCGAACACAGGAATTAAATCTGGGGAATATATCCTATTTTTAATATCTGGAAATCTAAATTCTTACTCAAAATGAAAAATTCAAACATCCATTTTTTTATTCAATTTAAATCCATATTTATTATTCTCATTTTTAAACTAATTATCAAAGAATTCTAATTTTTAAGAAATCTCACAAATTCTAATTTACTAAACTCATTAATAAAACAAATTTTTAATCTCTAAATTAAATCTGACTCGATCCGGTTAATAAAAATAAACCGGAAAATATTAAAACAGCTTTTCCAAAATAAAACATATTTTATTCTATTTATTTCACAAATATTCTTCTTTTTATCAACAAATTATTAAATCTCTAATTTTCGTCCAAAAATCACAAAATAACCCTTTTTAACAAACAAATAAATAATCCATTTTGTTAAACCCTTTTTATTGCAAAATAATAATTATCTAATTTATCTTCAAAATCACATCACAACACTTATTTAATTAATAAATAATAAATTCTAAATTACATCTAAAATCTTATTTAATTAATTAATTAACTAAACCAATTTAAATAAATTATTAATTACTAACCAAATTAATTAATAATCCATTTTTAACGAAACAATTAAATCCCGATTATTATAATATAACGAACCAAAAAAAATACGTTAATATTACATTTTAACAGCAATTACACATCGATGTGGGGCCCACACTGTTTCTTTCCCCCTCCCCTGCATCTCTCTCGGTTGAACTCAAACTCTCCAAATCTCTCCCCTCTCAACCTCTCTCTATCTCTCTCCGTACCCTCTCTCTCTCTCTCGTTCTTCTCTCTACCGTCTCTCTCCCTCTCAACATCTCTCTCCGCCCCCTCTCTCTTTATCTCTCCATCATCTCTCCCTCTCTCAATCCCCTCGACTCAATCTCTCTCCCAACATCTCACTCTCTCCCCCTTCCGTCTCACCCTCTCTTCCGTTCTTTCTTATTCTCGACCAAAGTCGAGCCCACAAACAACCACAACAATCTCCTTATAACTCCGATTACAACAACACCCATCATCGACAACAATTCGACCGAAGTCGAACCCAACCAACTATTCGGTTAACCCAAAACAACGAAAACCACAACCAATACAAGCATAACAACGAATTGAAGAAAAGAAAAAAAAATAGAAGTTAAACTACCTGCTATGAATATATGAATGGATTTGTCAAAAGAAATCAAAGTCCGGTTTTGGTTATTGGTTCAAAGAGGCTGGACTTGTGTTCGTGCGTATGTATATATGTTGGACAGAGATTTTGGTTAAAAATAAAGAGACCAAGGCCAAGTTTCTCTGAGTTTTTAAGGATAGATTGCTCGGTTTTAGTGTTAAGACCGTGTGTTTTTGGTTACAAGTGAAAGAGAAAAACAAAGTGTGCTGGTTGTTTTTGTGTAGAATGAATGGTCAGTTTGATTTTCTGTTTTAAAAGAGACAAAAGTTAAGGTATTGTAATAGAAAAATAGAGGTGGGTGTGGTTGTTTTGTGTTTAACACATGTTAAGCATCAAGAATGTGCAGTCAAAAAAAATGATTATGCCCTGAAAACAAGCTCCGGGTTTTGTGGATATCATTGCTGTCTTCTTTTGATTTTAACCATCATTAATAATATTCAATCCATTTCTTCCCTGCCGGTCAATTAAAACGAGGCTCTAATTTCGCTTCCGAAAATAAATTCGACTCAAAATAAAAATCTAATTTTTCTAAATTTCCTAATTTTAACAAATACAAATAAATATAAATAAATAGATATAAAATAATATTTATTCACCTATAAATAAATAAAATCTTAAAATCTCACAAAAATGCACTAATTAAATATATTAGTGCATCGCTCTTAAATAAAATTTAAATATCGAATGGAAATATTTATTATAGGATTTACGGTTATTACAATCTCTCTCCCTCTCCAGTCTCCTTAATCTCTCTGTTTCTCTCCCCGCGAAAATCAGAACTCCCCCTTCCCTGTCTTTCCTCCACCCACGCAGTGCTACCCCCTTCTTAGATTCCGCAAACTCATCCCCCTTCTTCTTGTTTTGGTTCGCTTGAATACTCAAAAGCCCAGCACTTTCCCTTACCTTTCTTCTCTACGAATAACACGCCCCCATCCCCTGTCTCTTCTTTCTCCTCACACCTGTCTTCCCCCTTTCCCTAATTTTTGCTGTTCGTTTTTATCAGAGTTTGGTCGATTATGTTTTGCTGTCGAGTTTTTGTTTTTCCGAATTAGTGTTTTTGTTATCTGAGCACGCTGGTTTAGTCTGTTTTCATTTGTTGGATTCTTGATTGTAGTATTTCCGAATTATTTTCTGTGTTTTTTTTATACTGATTTCGCGAGTTCGTGCTTTTAGTTGGATTTGATTCTTCGTTTAGTTCGCGTTAGTGCTGAGTTTCCAAGTCGCAATTTCTATATTCTTTGAGTGCGAATTTTGCAATTGTGTATGCTGGTTTTTTTTGGTCTCTATTTTCTGAGCATTCGTTTTCCAAGTCCTGTAAAATGTGTCGTTCTTAGCTAAGTTGTTATCGTTTGAGTGAATCTGTGTTTATTGTCCTTGTTGTTCGAGTGGTTGAGTAGTTTATTGTATAGATGAGTTCGCGAGCTACTGGTTTAGTGCTTGAATCGTGAATGTTGGTTAGTGTGTTGCGAATTTTTTTTTAGTAGAGTTTCTTCATCTTCGCTGTGTTACTTGTCGTTGTCTTGTGTCTGAGTCATCAGTTATTCGCTATTTGTTTGAGTGTTTTGTCTTTGCCGAGTCATATGTCGAGTATTGGTTTCCGAGTTGTCAAGTTCATAGTGTAACCGAGTCTTGTTTTGCTGCTAATGGTTGAATCTTCTTGAGTTTAGTTGTCGAGTTATAGATGGTGATGTCCGATTTGAGTTTTGTTTCTTTTCGAGTTTGAGAGTCATATCATTTGTGTGCTAATTTCGAATTCTGGATCGAATCTGTTTATGGCATTTGTTCAAGTCAAGTTTTTGTTGCTGGGAGTTCAAGTATTGGTTATGGCTAGTCGATTTTACAAATCTCTCATATAAAATTTTTCATAAAAAAATTTTTCTGTTAATAATATTTCTGAAAAATAAAAAAAAAAGAAAAAAAAATTTAGGAAAAAAAAACTGTTTTAAAATTGAATTAGAATTTTTATTAGAATAATTTTAGTTTAAAAATAATTTAGAATTTTTTTAGAATCGTTTAGAAATAGATTTTCTTCTAGAAATTAATTTTTGTAAAATCGAAATTTCCCAAAAACCAATTTTTAGAATAATTTGATTTTTGTTCTTTTCATTTTTTATTAGTTAGTTTAAATTAGAATAAATTTAATGTTCTTTTAAAAAATAGTTTTAGGAACTAATTGGTAAAATGAAAATCCGAAACACAAAATTGTCCTAATTCGATTAAATTAAAAGTTAAGGATCGCGAAATAAATATTATTCCCTGTGGATCGAATCTTAAATACTAAAACGAGATCGTGCGCTTGCGATTTTTAATTACCATTTTCCTGGCACATCAAGTTTTTGGCGCCGCTGCCGGGGAATTAATTATTTTTCACGCCTTAATATTTAATTTTTCGGATTAGTTTTATTTCTTGCCTTAATTTTTTATTTCGTTTTTTTTTCAGGAAAGTGTGAAATTTCGGGACTCTTCTCTCGGAGTGTGGAAAAATTGGAATTTCTGGAAGCGTGCTTCGGTAACCCGTATCTCACTCTTTTCGCCTTTTTATTTTTAGAAAATCACAAAAAAATTAAAAAAAAAATTTCAAAAATCACAAAAAATTGAAAATTGAAAAAAAAACCATAAAAAAAGTTGTAAATACATAATTGTTGCATCATGCATTTAATCACTTAGGGCACATCATCTAGATTTTCATTTTCTTGTTTTTAATTTTGCGTACCATATAAATTGTGGTGATCGCTGGAGGACCCAAAGGTACGTTAAAGTTTTTTAGATTAAGACACGTAGTGTAAGCATCCATAATTGTTTATCGTTTTTGTATATATCTCGTTGTTTGTTGCATCAAATAAACGTAATTAAGACTTATTCACGACATTCAGTGTATAATGTTCGCCTGGCTGTTAAGATTTGGTGTCTAAGTGACGAGTTTGGCCTCTTGGCAATGCCTGCTCTAATCTGGCCGAATCGGTCTGAATAATTCTTAATTTATGGATTTTTTTAGTGTATCTTAACGTTATGTGAGCAATGTCTAGTTATTTTATTTATAGAACCTAGGTTAGATTTTTCTTTTGATTTTTCACCATTTATTTTGTGTGTTTCATTTTCGCACTTACTTGCTACGAGGTTTTACCCTTGATCAATCTTTACCATGTCCGTAGCATTTAGGGAGCGTTGTTACCAAGGTTGGGATTTTGACGAGGAGTTAGTAGATAATACGATGTGGTGTGAGTCAACTAGGGAACCTAGTGTATATAACGAGTCGTATAGTACTTTTAGTGATTTGCATTATAGTGAACACGATATTGCAATCAACTCCGAATTAGATGCTCTTACTAGACGAATCGAAGCCTTAGAAACCCTTAGAGGCCCTTCACACACGTTTTGGCACCCAAATTTCAACTCTCCGAGTCTCGATTTTCAACATGTCAACGCCATGTTTCAACCAACCTCTCGAAATGACCATTTTACATCGTCTTCTAATTCCGGTTGGAGAGATTATCCCGATCTCTCATGGAACCAAGGTCATAGCTATCAAACTCCGCCTCCACATTTTCAAGAACCGAACTCTTATCTAATTCTGAGTCAAGTTCCTTATTCGAGTTCAATTCAAACAACCGCCCACCCACCTGGATTTCATGATTCGAGTAGGAAACTTGACACCTTAGAAAAGAGTATCGAGGCTTTATTGGTTTCTCAAGCAAACTTCATGCAAACCATAACTTCTGATAGGCAAATTTTGAACTCTAATGCTCAAGCCTTATATAATTTAGAATTTCAAGTGAATCAATTAGCCACCATGTGCGAGCGTGAGACGATAACCGCTCCGAATCCACCCGAGGTCAACCCTGAGTTTCTTATCACTCAAAGACCTATCGATACTTTCGATGATATCATTTCTCCTAGGTCTAATGTTCAAGTTGACACTCCTTTCGGTGGTGATTCACACGAAGAAGATTCTAATGCTAACATCATTCTTTCTCTAGGTCAAACGAAGAATCCCGATGATTCTGAGTTTGTGGCTTCACCTAGACAACCATCATCTTCTTCTACTGAACTTTTCCTTTCATCTTCCAAACCTCTTCCCGAAAAACCCAAAGAACTTGATACTCAACCAATAGGAGCTAATCTAGTTATGGAGATTGTTTCAAGGTCAAATTTGGACGATTATGAGATTGAGTCTCTTCTTAAACAAGATTTTCAATTGCATTACGAGACCAATCGAGAACTTCACGAATCTTTTAAGGATTTGACCTCGGAAGAGATGTTTGGAGAGATGATGAATATTTGTTCCAAATTGGAAACCCAACATAAGGATAGTTCTTGTGATCCTAATTCTGTTGGTAAAACATTTTTCGAAGAGCCACCCCCACCCGTTTCTATTTATTCATTTTCTACTCGTGCTCCATCTTTCATCGAAACTCATGATATTCATGACCAACATCTTATCGTAATTAATTTGCTTAAACAACAAAAAGAAGCATCTTCGTGGTCTATGGATGAAGTTAGGAATATGAGTTTTATTCTTGCGCCTAATCGGATCGTTCGAGTGGTCTATGCTATTTTTGTGGGTGAGTTTCTAAAATATGTTGGTTGTATAACAAAAATAGTTTTTCCGAGAGCATGTATTGGTTAGTAAATATTTGTTTTGTACCTCCCATAGTAGAATGTAGGTATGGGGGAGTTACATTGTGTGCGTGTGTGAGTTGTTTTTTTCGTAGTTCTTTTAGAAGTTTTCAATCTCTTCCATCCCTTCTCAGGTATTATCTCCTCATTCTCTTTTACTCATTTTTCTTGCATTTGCATACATTGAGGACAATGCATAGGTATGGGGGAGGGTTTTAGCGTAAATACAAAAAATTGAAAAATCCAAAAAAATTGAAAAAATTTGGAAAATTAAAAAATAAAGATATTTTAGCTTAGTTGTCCTTCCCACTCTTTAAACTTTAGATCTAGTTGGTGTTAACTGGTTTTAAAAAATTATATATATAATGCCTCTAGATAATTTGAAAGTAGTCAAGTAAGGATTCACTCATGAAACTTGTGTCGAACAATTTTTTGCTTAAAAGTCCAAGACGACACATTTGCACAAGACCTTTGATGGAAAAATTATATAGGAATGTTATTCGATACCTGAGAGAGAACCCACATGTTAGAACAATGTCGAATCAAATCTTTGCAAATCTTGTCCCTATTGTGTTTTAAAAAAAAAGTCAATAAATGTTTGTAATTGTTGAGTGCTAGTGTAATTTTGTAATAATAAATTCTTAGTAGGGAAATCGGCTAGGTTGGGCTCATTAATAACCCGAGTAAGTAAGTCCGAGGGGACTTTGTGCCTAGCAACCTAAGGTCCCTTGTGATCTGGGATTGTTGACCTAAAACTCGCTAAATGGGTATTGATGCAAAAGTCTTTTGGGACCTCAACCATTGCACGGTCGGTCTAACTACTAAGAACGTGAAGTTTGGCTAGATACTTGTTTTATTAGAGATTGGGTTAGTTCAATATTGGTTGAAAAAGAGAAAATGTTCGTATGCACTTTATCCATCATAGGCCTTACATTCACTACACACCTTGGGATTTTTTGTAAATTTTTAGAGTCTAATCAAGTGGATTGTGGGAACCTATAACGTGGCTATTATTAGAATAATCTTTAAGGCATGTATTTTCCTACAAAATTGTTTTGTAACACCAATGAAAGCTAGTTTGAAAGAGGAAAGTTGGATACTGGCTAATTTATCTGAAAGATTTTATGGGTATATCTTCTGTAAACCCTTAGGAGACAACACTCCTCCTGTAGAGATCGTCTATAGGTTTAACGGGTTGGTAAACCTAAAATTACCCGTGATTCCTACGACAGCGAGTATAGGTTTTTATTCTGCATTTTTCTTTTTGTTTTACTCGAGGACGAGCAAAAGATAGGTATAGGGGCATTTGATGAGTGCATATTTTTTCATATTTTTATTACCTATTTATTGTTTGAATTCGTATTTTAATAAATTATTTTGTTACATTTCAGGAAATTCGAGAAAAAATGAAGAAATGGCAAAATAAATAAATAAAGGTCAAAGAAGAGAAAAAGAAGAAGAAGAAGGACCAAAATAGAAGAAAAGGAAAGAGAAGGGAGTTTGGTGCAAAAGCTGAATTTTTATTTAAAAACTAAAAAGAAAAAAAGAATAAATAAAAAAATAAATAAAAATGGAGGGCTAGGATTTAATCCCACCAAACAAATGAATGGTGAGGATTAATCCACACCCACTAATTTCCTATAAATAGCCTCATTTTCTCTCTTGTAAAGACACCATTTTTTTGTAGTTTTAGTTTTAGGACACTCCTAAATTTATTATTGTAATTTTTTCTGCAATTCTTGTAAACGTTTTAATTTTAAGCACATGTTTTTCCAGCTACAATTTGTGTAATTCGAAGTATAGCATCCCCTGCATTTTTAGTACAAACCAATCCTATTGCCATATTATTTTTTCTGTAAATCGCATACTCAAAACCCAAGCCCATCTCTCTCCCTCTCCAGTCTCCTTAACCTCTCTGTTTCTCTCCCCGCGAAAATCAGAACTCCCCATTCCCTGTCTCTTTTCCTCCACCCACGCAGTGCTACCCCCTTCTTAGATTCCGCAAACTCATCCCCCTTCTTCTTGTTTTGGTTCGCTTGAATACTCAAAAGCCTAGCACTCTCCCTTACCTTTCTTCTCTACGAATTACACGCCCCCATCCCCTGTCTCTTCTTTCTCCTCACACCTGTCTTCCCCCTTTCCCCAATTTTTGCTGTTCGTTTTTATCAGAGTTTGGTCGATTATGTTTTGCTGTCGAGTTTTTGTTTTTTCGAATTAGTGTTTTTGTTATCTGAGCACGCTGGTTTAGTCAGTTTTCATTTGTTGGATTCTCGATTGTAGTATTTCCGAATTATTTTCTGTGTTTTTTTTATACTAATTTCGCGAGTTCGTGCTTTTAGTTGGATTTGATTCTTCGTTTAGTTCGCGTTAGTGCTGAGTTTCCAAGTCGCAATTTCTATATTGTTTGAGTGCGAGTTTTGCAATTGTGTATGCTGGTTTTTTTTGGTCTCTATTTTCTGAGCATTCGTTTTCCAAGTCCTGTAAAATGTGTCGTTCTTAGCTAAGTTGTTATCGTTTGAGTGAATCTGTGTTTATTGTCCTTGTTGTTCGAGTGGTTGAGTAGTTTATTGTATAAATGAGTTCGCGAGCTACTGGTTTAGTGCTTGAATCGTGAATGTTGGTTAGTGTGTTGCGAATTTTTTTTTAGTAGAGTTTCTTCATCTTCGCTGTGTTACTTGTCGTTGTTTTGTGTCTGAGTCATCAGTTATTCGCTATTTGTTTGAGTGTTTTGTCTTTGCCGAGTCATATGTCGAGTATTGGTTTCCGAGTTGTCAAGTTCATAGTGTAACCGAGTCTTGTTTTGCTGCTAATGGTTGAATCTTCTTGAGTTTAGTTGTCGAGTTATAGATGGTGATGTCCGATTTGAGTTTTGTTTCTTTTCGAGTTTTAGAGTCATATCATTTGTGTGCTAATTTCGAATTCTGGATCAAATCTGTTTATGGCATTTGTTCAAGTCAAGTTTTTGTTGCTGGGAGTTCAAGTATTGGTTATGGCTAGTCGATTTTACAAATCTCTCATGTCAAATTTTTCATAAAAAAAATTTTCTGTTAATAATATTTCTGAACAATAAAAAAAAAGAAAAAAAATTTAGGAAAAAAAAAACTGTTTTTAAATTGAATTTAGAATTTTTATTAGAATAATTTTAGTTTAAAAATAATTTAGAATTTTTTGAGAATCGTTTAGAAATAGATTTTCTTCTAGAAATTAATTTTTGTAAAATCGAAATTTCCCAAAAACCATTTTTTAGAATAATTTGATTTTTGTTCTTTTCATTTTTGATTAGTTAGTTTAAATTAGAATAAATTTAATGTTCTTTTAAAAAATAGTTTTAGGAACTAATTGGTAAAATGAAAATCCGAAACACAAAATTGTCCTAATTCGATTAAATTAAAAGTTAAGGATCGCGAAATAAATATTATTCCCTGTGGATCGAATCTTAAATACTAAAACGAGATCGTGCGCTTGCGATTTTTAATTACCATTTTCCTGGCACATCACTTTTCACATTATTGTTCAACCATACTTATTTATAAGGCCCCATGGCAGTGATCTATGGATACCACCTTTCTCCCAAAACACAAAAGCTCTCAGTCTCCCCCAGCGCCCAGCAACACAGAACCAACTCATCAACTCTGAAGCAATACACAGACCTATGCGAGAAGCAGACACTTAACATAGGGAACCAGTTAGGACTTAGGAGTAAGAATTCTTTCGATCACTATAACTCTATAAGATTCTGCACATTTATTTCAATGTCATGGTTGCTTAACTAATTCATTTTGCATTGTTCTTTACATAACATTCTGTATTTTGTGGTTATGATATAATGTTAATCTCTTATCTTCTTTTATTTTAGATATGGTTGAGGCCGTTGTCTCTTTTGCTGTGAAAAGACATGGAGATTTGTTAATTTCTGAAATCAAACTTTTGCATGGAGTAAGCGATATAGTTAAGGAAATTCAACGTGAGCTGGAGCGAATGCAATGTTTCTCAGAGGAAGCTGATAAGAAACAAAATCAAGATAAAAGAGTACAAAAATGGGTTACTGAAATTAGGGAACTTGCTTTCAAAATAGAAGATGTTATCGAGACTTTTGCAATGAAAGTTGCGACAAAGAACCAAAAATCAGGCTTGAAGAAAATGTTACGAAGATTTGCTTGCATGTTGAGTGAAGGAGCAAGTTTCCACAACATTTCTAAGGAGATCAAACCTATTAAAAACAAAATCATCGGTCTTACTACTAGTCTACAAACTTATGGTATTACAAAAGGTTTACAAGAAGGAGAAGTCTCAAATTCAGCCATTAACCTAAAAAGTAAGAGAATGTTCTATTCTCATATTGTTGAAAAAGATTTTGTGGGAATGGAGAAGGAGTTAAATCTATTAATCACTAATTTGAAGAAGGAATACAAGGGGTGTGAAATTGTTTCAATTTGTGGAATGGGTGGACAAGGAAAAACCACCCTTACTCAAAAGCTTTATAATAATACTAAAGTTAAGGCTCATTTTCAAAAATTTGCTTGGGTTTGTGTTACTCAACAATTTGACCGGGAAAAGGTTCTAAAAGAAGTCTTGAAACAAGTTATGCATGATACAAGAAAAGATGAAGTTTCCAAAATGGATTATGGAGAATTGGTTAGAGAACTCTACGAAATTCAAAAAGAAATTAATTGTCTTGTAGTTCTTGATGACGTCTGGACATTTGACACTTGGAGAAGACTTAAAGATGCATTTCCAGTAGGAGAGACTACTAGTGGTAGCAAAATTTTACTCACAACTCGTAATGAAACAGTTGCTGAAATAGGCCATGTTCAAAAAAGCGAGGGTCTAACAATTGAGGAAGGCTAGCAACTTCTCTCTAAAAAAAGCAAGAATAAGTGTCTGTGATAACTTTCTTTTTTTATTAGGTGAACTTATATTTATTGTTCAATCTCAATTAGAATATCTATTAGTGATTACGAATTATACATGAGTTGAATAGTATTATAAAATGATTTTAGAAATATGTATATACAAGTAAATTAAAAGTTATATACAATACGATACAATACACCGTGTGTTTGAGGTTCCAATTTTCACAATGCATTAAGTTAGTGGCTTTATTTAATTCTCCTACATGTTGCATATATTTTACATGTTTTCAGACGAAACCATGGCCTCTCAGATGGAAAGAATAGGAAATAACATTGTTGAAAAATGCAAACATTTACCACTAGCTATTTCATCCATAAGAGGAATTCTTACTGGCAAACAATTGGGTGAGTGGGAGATGATAGACAAAGATATATCTTTTTACTCAGGAGAGGGAGGAGTAATTAAGGATGATGAGTACTACACAGTGAAACAAGTTTTAGGGTTGAGTGATTATAGTTTACCTTCTCGTTTAAGACAATGTTTTCTTTGTCTAGCGAATTTTGAGGAGGATGAAGTACTCAAGACCGAGGAACTTTACATCCTTTGGATGGTAGAAGGTTTGATACCAATGGAACATAAAGCAGAAGGAATGATGTTATTGGATGTAGCTGAAAGTTTTTTGGAAGAACTAGCTCATCGAAGTCTTGTTCAAGTTGAAAAATTTGAAGATAATGAAATTTCGTGGTCAAAGTACATTACATGTAGTGTTCATGATCTTATTCGAGATTTATGCTTGTCTAAAGCAAGGGAGGAAAAATTCATCAAGGTTGTTGATTTACAACCCTAACCTGAGGAATCTAGAGCAAGCGTATCACGCAGGTTATGCATAAATCCATATAATAAATATATGTTAAACCTTATGATGAAGATGTGATTTCATATGTTCGATCTCTTGTTGTAATATGTACTGAATTTTGGTACCGATGGCCAGAAAAAATCCTTAGTCTACAAAAATTTAAGTTGTTCTGAATTTTTTCAGTGTATCAATTTAAATTTACTAAGCAGGACATGGAAATCATATCTGAGCTAGTGTACCTTAAGTGTTTAAGATTAGAAAAATGTAGCGTGGAAGAGTTGCCATCTTCAATAAGTAAACTTTGAAATTTGGAAATCCTTGATCTTATATGGTCTGAAGTGCATATGGTGGCAAATGTTCTATGGAAGCTGAAGCACTTAAAGTTCTTGTCCCTCCCTCCAAATTTTAAAGCAGTTAAGAAGTTGAGATTTAAAGGATTGGATGAGCTAGAAGTGATTTACGGTTATCACTTAGATAATTGTGATACATATGAGTTGATTGGATTACAGAAGCTCAAAGTATTAATTGGAAATTTCTACATGAAAAGAGATGTTGATTTTGGTAAATCTGTTATTGATTTTATCAAATACAGGGAATTGCACTACTCATATATTCGTATGCTTGAAGAAGAACTCTGTTTGGTATCATTGTTGGAGTTTTGTTTAACTAATGTTTTGAAAGAGAAGTGTCCTAAATCCAATGTTGGATGATGAGTTAGGATAAACTTTCTTGCAATCTTAGTAGGTTTTATGATTATTAGTAAAAGACATATTTGTCTGAACACGGGCATTATCTATTTAAAGTGTTTTAAATTAGGTGTTCCATAGTTTAGAGTAATGCTTCTAGAATTATAATGAGATTATAATAATGAGATCTAGAAGATGATAACATTAGACTTAAACTGTTCCTGATCATAGGATAACTGATTGGAAGTTAGTTAATCCGTAAAGATCAGTACATACTATGCTAGCTTCCTAGGAAGGATGTCTATTCTCATAGGCATTTGTGTTGTGACACTATAGCTAGTATGTAGGTGCTTATTATGGAATAAGTTCACTGAAAATGACTCGATCAGTGGAGCAACTAATGGAGTTTACTCACGTATCAGTAGTTGTTCACTAAGTGATAGTTGTACAAGTGTCCCTAGACTTGAGATCGTTAGAGTAATCTTGTATAAAATGAACTATGCTTTGGTTTAGTCCTTAGTCTCAAGGACATCATTAGGTCTATTCTGGGCATAGGGATTTATGTATGGAGATAGTTAACGGTCAATAAAGGATCTACCCCTTCCAGTAAAGGAAGAGAATAACCTATGCTATCTTATTATGCTAGTTCCGGAATCTCTGGCCAGAGTGAATGAAATTAGAAAGGAGTTTCTAATTTGCATTAACATGAACTATGCATTATGAATAAGGAATCATATGATTAAATTTGATAGGCTTGACAGGAGTTCCATGTCATGTATTTAGTCGGGATATTGTAGGGTGGAAGGAATTGATTGTACGATAACTATTCACTGACTAGGTTCTAGGTATTCTAAGCAGTGAATTCATATTATCCGGATAGTCGCGATATGCTAAAAAGTATCCCTCACGATGTAGAATAAATATGATTAATTATTTAATTAATTATATTTAATGAATTAGAAGAATTCATATAAATAATAATAAAATAGTTTTATTATTATTTATTTCTACTACCGGCTTAATATTGAACCTACAGGGTCACACAATAAAAGAGACTAATTTATTGATGGAGGAATTAATTAATAATGGCTAGTAATTATTTATTTGTGAAATAAATAATTTATTAGCAATTTTATAATTGATTAAATAAGATTTGATTGATTATAAACTAATTAAGAAGAGTTCTTAATATTATTAATTAAGGATTTAATTTAAGAAATTAAATCAAGTGAGAGAATTATTTTCTAAAGTGTTTAGAAAAAGAATTAATGATTAAAAGAGTTTTTAATTATAATTAAATTGATTAATGAGATTAATTGATTTGTGGGGTAAATAATAATATTATTTTATAGGAAATATTCAGCTGAAATATTTGCCTATAAATATATCATTATAAACCTTCAAAAGGCGAACCCTATTGTTACAGTACGTAAAAACAGAAGAGACATCCCTATTTTTCTCTCAACCCCTCTCTTCCTCTCTCATTCAATCACTCTCTTGGTGGATACATGTGGAGTGCTTCATACACTGAGGAGCAGCTGCTAAGAGGCCATATTCATCATCCTTGGATCGCTTATAAAGGTTAGTAATCGATCTTACAGTTTTATACATGAATCGTATGTGTTAAATATGCGATATATGCGTTATAAATTGTGATTCACGCTTCCGCATATGCATATAATTCCTTCAATGGTATCAGAGCTGTAGCATATAGATACATCTGCAAATTTTCAAAATTTTTGAATGATGTATGAATTTATATGGATTTTACAATTTTATTTTGATTTAATTATTAATTAATTCAAAATAAATTTTTCTGTGATATTTGTCTGTTGATCTGGGTTCTACAATTGTTGTAGATCGTCCAGGTATTTTTTTTCATAATTTTCTGATGCACAGATTATTTATTATGAATTTTTGAAATTGTTTTAATTAAATTCATAATAATATTATATGCATCTGATGAATTATGTGTGTAATTATTTTATTGGTTGCACGGAAGTAATTGAATGACTGATTATGTCATCGTACAAATTGTTAAAGGATGATTGAATTGATTGTGTTCTGAATTGCTGTTCTGTACTGAATTGTTGTTCTGTGACTGAATAGATTGATGTGTCGGCGGCTGAGAGCAAACAAGGGAGAGGATCGCGCGACTGAGATTAACGCGTGAAGGTCACGCGCCAAATTTTCCACGCACTGCGCGTGTGTGACAAAGAACTTGTCTCTCTAGCAAGATAATGAGCTACTTAATTGCTAATTTTCTTATAAAATAAATCGAGTTGGACCTCAAGTCCTTTAAAATAGAAGTACAATCCTTAACGATTGATTCAAAATAAGTGGAGTCATCTCAGCTGCTATGAAAATACTGTCAGACACTCAAGGAATCGAGCTCAATGAAAACATGAGATATTTATAATTTCTTGACCCAAGATAGTGATTTACGAACGCCATAGCCTCTGCTATCTTTAGGTCCACAATACCCACAAACTTATCACCATAACTTGCTAGGGAAAAACCTTCTTTATCCCTTAAAATGCATCCAAAAGAGCTCTATCCACATCCACATTACAGGTTTTCCAACCCAGGGTTGGTTTTTGCCATATACCACTCCTTCTCAAAAATTTCTAGTGTTTTCAATCGTTTTGATGCAACATTCTTCAAATTCTTAACTAGAAATAATTCATATATTACAAATGCTACCGCTCTTTGTGGAGGTGATGTTAGAGTCTATAGCTGTCGAAGTTATCTTGAATTAGATTATAATGACCTAAAAATACATTATAAAAATAAAAAATAAACGTTTACATGGGAGGATTTATGCATGCTAAGATTAGGGACTATTGCAAATGATAACTTGGACAACACTAATCGAACGTTTTGGTAATTTATCTGTAGTGTTTGCCTATGAATTAGATGATAGTGTTAGTGTCCTAGAGACAATGTAATTGTGCTTCTAAGAGAAACTATTTTGTTACTTAATGATTATGTTCCATCGATTATTTCAATGTTGATTTATTATGTCTTTATTTACTGTGAAATAAATGTTAGAATAATAAATGTCCTTGGAATATGTAACATGTATTCTATATCTTTAAGTATGTGACTTAAAAATGAGATTAAATGAATAGTGTTAATATTCCTAAATATCCCTAATCGAGCATTAATAATATGGGACAATTATAATGCATAAAGATTAGTATGTTTGTTGACTGATGACCACATCTCATTGGTCATAGGTATAGTGATACTAAAGTCAAGAACATAGGTGCATGTAATATTCTACATGGCACTGGATAGACCCACAGTGAGATTCTACATGTTGATAATGTCATTAGAAAGACTCACAGTGATAATGGTGTAATGATCCTTAGACTTGAGATCATTATATTTATATACGAGGATTAATATACTTTGAGTACATTAAAAGTTACCTTTGACCGGGTGATGATAAAAGTGGGCATCGGGTATATTATGAGACGTATGAGAAATATGAATGATAGATAAAGAATTTAACCCTCATATTTATAGGAGAGATATTATTGGCCTCTTGATTGAGTGAGACAATGAAAATGCATGATCATGCTCAAATATTGATTTATTTTTAGTAGTCTACTCATTGATCAAGGAAACCCAGATTAAACGTTGAAGAGGATGACTAAACACATGCCTCGAGTTTAATCTATAATATTTGGTTAAAGAGATTATATTACACGGAAACATTAATCAAGAAAGGTTTAATTGGATCACCAATTATTATTATTACTTGGGTAGCAATGATGTATTACTAGATGCCGCTCATTGTTTATAATTTTATTATTGGATATTAAAATTATTGCCAACGTAATAATAACCTAAAGGGTAACACACTTAGAATGTTTAAAAGGAGTTTTAATTTAAATTCCGAATTTAAATTAAATAATTAAAATTCGAATTTGATTTTAAATTGATTAAGGTAGACTTAATTAATTAACAAATCAGATTTCGTTTTTTAAATTAAGTTAAATGATTGTAAATTCGAAATTGGTTATTTAATTAATTGAGTTGGACTTAGTTAATTAAATTATATTTCGAATTTAATTCATTAAAACCCAAATCAGTTTGGTTTAGTAGAAGCCCAAGCTGATTAGGTTAGGCCCAATCTCTCTTCCCTATATATACATAATGATGTATAGTTTTAGGGTGTGGTTATATAATTCGTTTTGAGAAAACCCTATGTTAAATATAATTGATTTGTTTTAATCAGTGTTTAAGTGTTACAGTGAATTATCAGAGTTTAGCTGGAAGCAGTCAGAGTTTAGTGTAAACTCTGACAAATGGAAGCTCGACAGAGTTTGTCAAACTTTGTCTGGAGGAAGCGTTTACTGGTCAACAGTGATTGAAGATTTATTATGGAAGCGATATCTTTGAAGATTGGATAGCTATCAAAGAGATCGAATTGACTTAGGAGACGTGTGACAATCTGTAATTGATATCATTGTATAGCTGATTATTAGGAATATCAATTAGAGATTGTATCGAAGCTGTATGTTTTATAAATACAGTTAGGTTAACCCTAGAAGGGTATCGTACAACGAATTATCTTTATTGTAACCTAGCAGCTCTTTGTGATATTTTACATCACGAAGAGGGTTCTTAATACAAGAAGTTTTTTTTAAGTGCATAAACGTTTTACTTGTTAAACTCTCATACAAAGTTGATTATTAATTGTGTATTCGGCCTAATAAGTGGTATCAGAGCCAATCTGTTACTTTATTACAGGTTAAGATCCAAACACAACAATAATCATGTCAGCAATTCCTCCACCAACACCTATTGTTTCTGAAAAGGCTCCTACTACTGTGAGTCGTTATGAACCAATCAGGGTTCCTATTCTGAGGCCAATAGAGTATGTTATGTGGAAGGTCAAGATGACTATGTTTCTGGAGGCTACAGATCCAGAAAATCTTTACAGGATTTATGAAGGCCCTCACAATCCTACAAAGCTATCTGTTGCAGCTGCTGGTGAAGAAGCTAAAATAGTTCCAAAGGAAAAGAAGGATATGACTCCTGAGGATCTATCATCAATTGCTAAGGATGCAAAAGTTAGGCATTTACTGCATAGTGCTTTAGACAATGTTATGTCTAACAAAGTCATTAACTGCACCACTGCAAAAGAGATATGGGATGCTCTTGAAGTCAGGTGTCAAGGAACTGCGGCTATTAAGAAGAATAGGAGAAACATACTCACACAAGAGTATGAGCATTTTGAGGCTAAACCTGAAGAGACCATGACAGAAACATTTGATAGATTCTGTAAACTGCTCAATGATCTGTCATTGGTGAACAAAGAGTATGATCTAGAAGACTCAAATCTCAAGTTTCTTCTTTCTCTACCTGAAAAGTGGGATGTGAAAACAACCACTATTAGAGACAACTATGATCTTGCTGAAACAGAGATTGATGAAATCTATTGGCTGCTCAAAACTCATGAATTGGAAATGGAGCAGAGAAACAGGAGATCAAGCAGGAAGGGAAAGTCTGTTGCTCTTAATGTTGAAGAGAAGCCTCAGAAGAAAGAGGCATCAAGAAGGAAAATGAAGGGAAAAGCTTTGATCATACATTCAGAAAGTGAATCATCAAACTCTAATTATGACTCAAACTCTTCTGAATCATCTGACTCTGAGGATGATGAAGAAGAAATGAGGAAAATGGCTGTGTTGATGGTGAAAACCTTCAAGAAAATGGGCTTTAAGAATTTCAAGAAAGGAAAAAGGTTTTCTAGAGATTCAAATGAAGACAGGAAAAGCTTCAGGAAGTCTGATAAGAGAGATTCTAAAGGGAAGAAGGATAAGTCTGAAATTCAATGCTACAAGTGTAAGGAGATGGGTCACTATGCTCCTGAGTGCAAGAAGGGTAAAACTGGAAAGGTACTCTACACTAAAGGCAGAGATCGGGCAGATACTTCAGATTCTGATGAAGAAGTGAACTATGCTCTCATGGCTACTACTGAATCAGAAACTTCTGAAAATCAGGTACCTCTAACTACCTATGCTTATAATATTGATGACATTGCTCAATTAAGAATTTATCTTAAGTCATTGCATATAAGTTATAGGGATCAGACTTTAGAAAATGAGAGGATAAAAGCTGAAAATTCTGAACTTAAGGTTAGAAATAAACTTGTTGAAGAAAAACTTGAAAACATGCAACAAGTTCAGAAAGAGAGAGATGATGCTGTTTGTATAGAACAGAATTTGCTTCAGAAATATAAACAACTAGAATCAGAGTTGGAGGAAGCAAATAAGAAAATTAGGACTTGGACTAATTCTGGAAAGGACACTCAACAGATTTTTCAAACAGACACTGTTGGTCTAGGTTATAATGAGGGAGATGAACTTAGATTTCAAAATCAAGTTAAAATCAGAACTCATTTTGTACATGGAACCAGTAAATTTTTTTCTGAAAATGAAAAAGAAGCTGTTAAAAGTAAACCAGTAAAAACTAGTGTTAAACAGGTTAATATTGGTTCAATGACAGATAAACAACTCAAACATAAACTGAAGGAGTTAAAATCTGTTAAGAAACAGAGAGTGTCAAATAAGAACATAAATGGAAAAGTAGGCATCACTTCAGGAAATAAACCAATGCTTGCTTGTTATGCTCCAAGAAAGACATGTCATAACTGTGGTAGTACTAAGCATCTTGCAAATTTCTGCAAGAAAAATAAAAATATAAATTCTTTACCTACCAAGTCTGAGGTAAAGAAGGATTTTGCTAGAACTAAGCCACAGACTTTATGCACACACTATGGAAGCACTTGGCATTCCATTTATACTTGCAGAGAATATCATGCTATCTATCATAATTACTATGAACTGAAACCCAATCTGAAATGGGTTAAAGTTAATACTGCAAGTGTAAACACTGATACTGTTAGCTCAAACTCTGATAATGTTAATTCCGCTGCAAAAGCTAACAAAGTTAAGAATGCCAAAGGATCCAAGCAAGTCTGGATCCTTAAAACTAATCTTCAGTAATTGCTTGTGATTGCAGGGCAACAGGGAGGCAACCCTAGTCGTGGACAGTGGATGTTCAGGACACATGACTGGAAATAAAGCCCTGCTATCAGACTATGAGGAGAAAGCTGGCCCAAAAGTTTCCTATGGTGATGGCAATGCAGCAAGAACATTAGGATATGGAAATATTAATCTTGGAAATGTCATCATCAACAATGTAGCTCATGTCCCAGGACTCAAGCATGACTTGTTATCTGTGAGTCAAATCTGTGACAAGGGATATCATGTAGATTTTCAACCTGAATATTGTGAAGTTATCAGCAAATCTACAGGAAAGGTTGTTCTAGTTGGTCACAGGCAAAACAACATTTATGAAATCAAGCTTTTGATAGACTCTGTTGGAAAAGCTGTTTGCCTGTCTACAAGAATGTCTAGTGAAGAGAGTTGGAAGTGGCACAAGAAACTCTCACATTTGAACTTGAACAACATCAATGAATTGATCAGAAAGGATCTTGTAAGAGGACTCCCAAAGGCTCTGTTAAATGTTGATGGCCTATGTGATTCATGTCAGAAGGCTAAACAAAGGAAGTCATCTTTCAAGAGCAAGACAGAATTTTCAATCACTGATCCCTATAATCTTCTGCATGTTGATCTCTTTGGTCCAGTAAATGTTATGTCTATAGCAAGGAAGAAATATGCTTCAGTCATTGTTGATGAATACACTAGATTCACTTGGGTGTATTTTCTAGCAAAGAAGGATGAAACTGCATTAACTCTGAAGGTGCATGTGAAGCTTCTGGACAAAGGATCAAGTAACAAAGTCAGAATCATCAGAAGTGATAATGGAACTGAGTTCAGAAATGCAACAATGGAAGAATTCTACAAGGACAATGGAGTGAAGCAAGAATTTTCAGCACCTGGTACACCACAACAAAATGGTGTAGTTGAAAGGAAAAATAGAACCTTGATTGAAGCTGCCAGAACTATGCTTGATGAAGCAAAATTGCCAACTTATTTCTGGGCAGAAGCTGTTCAAACTGCTTGTTTTACTCAAAATGTAACACTGATCAATAAGCATGGAAAAACACCATATGAGATGGTGAAGAAAAAGAAGCCTAACCTGAAATACTTTCATATTTTCGGGTGCAAATGTTTTGTTTTGAAGACTCATCCAGAACAGTTGACCAAGTTTGAGCTAAAGGCAAATGAAGGAATTTTTGTTGGCTATCCACTGTCAACAAAGGCATTCAGAGTTTACAATCTGAGAACTAAAGTGATCATGGAATCTATACATGTATCTTTTGATGATAAAAAGATAACTGGACTTGAAGACAAAGATGAATATGATCAACTGAACTTTGGAAATGAAGATTTAAACTCTGATGAAGTAAACTCTGATGAAACAATTCTGACAGACTCTGTTGTAACAAACTCTGAACCTCTACTGGTAAACACTGGAGAAACTTCTCAGTCACAACAAAGGGGAGAACCAGTTGAGGGGGAGCATGAACAAGATGAAGACTCAAACACTGATACTGAGTCAACTGAAAAATCTGGATCAAACTCTGACGATTCAAACTCTGAAAATTCAAATTCTGACTCTGGGCAATCAAGTTCAGGGGGAGTCTCAGAAAACGAAGATAGATCACAACAAAATCAGGAGAGCATGGATCAAGGGGGAGGATCACATGCTGATAGAAGTCATTTGCCTTCTGCTAGGAAATGGACTAAATCACATACACCTGATTTGATAATTGGTGATCCAGATGCAAAAGTGAAAACAAGAAGTGCTACTGCAAGTGAATGTCTGTTTCATGCATTCTTGTCTAAAAATGAACCAAAGAAAGTGGAAGAAGCTCTTCAAGATGCTGACTGGATAACAGCAATGCAGGAAGAGTTGAATGAATTTGAAAGAAATGAAGTTTGGACCCTTGTACCAAGGCCAAAGAACAGATCTTTTGTTGGTACTAAATGGGTTTTCAGAAACAAGACTGACAGTGAAGGTGTTATCACAAGGAACAAGGCTAGACTGGTAGCAAAAGGCTATTCACAACAGGAAGGAATAGACTATGATGAAACATTTGCTCCAGTTGCAAGATTGGAGGCAATCAGAATTTTTCTAGCAAATGCCTCTCACATGAAATTCAAAGTGTTCCAGATGGATGTGAAAAGTGCTTTTCTGAATGGAAAGCTTGAAGAAGAAGTGTTTGTTGAACAACCACCAGGATTTGTGGACCCCAAATATCCAGATTATGTCTACAGGCTAGATAAGGCACTTTATGGACTTAAGCAGGCACCAAGAGCATGGTATGAGACACTTGCTCAATTTCTTCTAGAAAGTGGATTCAACAGAGGAACAATTGACAAAACTCTATTTTATTTCAATCAAGGAAGTGACCTCCTTTTAGTTCAGATTTATGTTGATGACATTATCTTTGGGTCTACTAATGATAAACTCTGTAAGAAGTTTGCCAAGCTCATGCAGTCCAGGTATCAAATGAGCATGATGGGAGAGCTTAGTTACTTTCTAGGCCTACAGGTGAGACATACAGATGATGGTATTTTCATTAATCAATAAAAATATACCAGAAATCTTCTCAAGAAATTTGGTATGCTTGACTGTTCATCTGCATCAACTCCCATGGCAACAGCAACTAAATTGGATAAAGACATAGGAGTTTCAGTGGATATGACAAACTACAGGGGCATGATAGGATCTCTTCTATACTTGACAGCTAGTAGGTCTGACATCATGTATGCAACCTGTCTTTGTGCAAGGTTTCAGGCAGATCCTAGAGAGCCACATCTGACAGCTGTGAAAAGAATCTTCAAGTATCTCAAGGGCACCATATCATTAGGTCTGTGGTACCCCAGAGAATCAGATTTCAAGCTACTTGGGTATTCTGATGCAGACTTTGCAGGCTGCAAGATAGACAGAAAGAGCACTAGTGGAAGTTGTCAATTTCTTGGTGACAGACTTGTCTCCTGGTACAGCAAGAAACAGAAATCAATCTCCACATCTACAGCAGAAGCAGAGTATATTGCAGCTGGTAGCTGCTGTGCACAGATCTTGTGGATGAAGAATCAATTGCTGGATTATGGATTGAGGTACAGTAAAATTCCTATTTACTGTGATAATCAAAGTGCTATTGCTATGACAGGTAATCCAGTATAGCATTCAATGACCAAGCACATCAGCATAAGGTACCACTTCATCAGAGAACATGTGGAAGAAGGGAATATTGAACTACATTTTGTATCTACAGAACAACAGCTTGCAGATATCTTCACTAAACCATTGAGTGAAGCTACATTTACAAGACTGGTCAATGAACTAGGAATGGTCTCTGGTTCTGACTAGGAATGTTGGTTAGATTCAAATTTTACTTATGTATTGTATTACTCATATTTCCTGATTGGTTAAATGCTAAGTGAACTTTGCTGATTAAACTCTGATATGCATACTCTGTTAAACTCTGTCAGCATGCCTGTATGTCATACACTGTTATTCAGTTTGATAAACTCTGCGAACTCTGAGTTGATTTTTGTCTGAATGAAAAACACCAATGAAGAAATATGTATGAAGCATGATTCTCAGCAATTAATCATGAATCTTTCTGAGTTATTGTGATCTAATCTTAGATTGTACAGAAAGTTAACACAACATGATACTGACTCATATTTATAGCATCTCTTAGTTTATTTTGTCCTAAACTCTGAGTCCATAAATACTGTGTGCATTACCTTACATGAAAAACTACTGATGTTGATGAATTCTAAACTCTGTTAGTTATACTCTGGTAGAATAAAATGCTTACTGAAATACCCCAAAGAAAATGTATATAGGTGGTTATACTCCTTTGAGATTATGTTGGATACTAGGATGACCCAGGAACTTATTGGTATATAATATGTGCTAAAATTCTCTGATTTTTGGTGACTAGTTAAATACTAGGATGACCCAGGAACTTATCAAAATGATAAGGGCTAAATTTTTTGAATTTTTGGTGACTGGTTCCAATCTCTGATTACTGGAATGAATAATAAAAAAAATGTATATAGAGGGGGTATAAAATAAAAGTTACTGTATATAGTTTGATTACTTCAGAGTTTAGCTTTCATCATAAAGTCAGTGTTTACTATGACAGTTTGTGCATCTAGTGTTTATTGATTTACTTTATGGACTTAATGAAAAATTAGATGCTCTAAAAATTGATTTAGTAAACTCTGCTTCACACACACATATTTTCACAACTGTGCAATTTATGAAAGGGTTTCGGTGATAAAGTTGGAGAATTGACAAACGCTGTTGATTCGTGATTTGTACTCTAAGGTAAATTTTCACTTGGATAATTTGAAAATTTTGGAGTAAATAGGGATTTTGACAACTGTTAATCAGTGTATTGTTGATGAATTTGTTCCTTATATGATTACTTTAATTAGTTTTCATATTCTCTTCCTTGATTTATTTTCTTGAAGAACAGTTCATCAAACATAAATAAAAATTGCAAAACACACTGAATAAGATTAGAGAGACATAATTTTTCATTGATAATAAGAAAGAGATTACAAGCAAGTAGTACATCTTTTTGTTCTCTCTATCTGCTAATCTATTCAACAGGAAAATAAAAGGTCAGTCCAAACCACTCCATTGTTAGCAAAAAATCCAAGATCCCATCTTTGCCACTTTATTTGGGTGGAAGTTGAAGGGATAAGGTTATTTTTGCTGACATATTCATTAACAATGGTTGGTGGTGTTGGATGAGGATGCCTTCGAGGAGAGCCATGCAAATGCTGCTTGGAGAGCAGCATCGATGTCGATTACCCTTGCAGGTTTCTCTCTCTCGATCTCTTCCAGACCGGCATCCATTTGCAGCCACAAAGTCTCAAGCTGCCTGTCCCAGTCAAACGATTCAAACTCTTCACGCGTATAGCTGAAGATATCCCTATTCTCGACAAGATGAAGGTTCTTTTCTTTGATGGTAAGGTTGGCCATTGCTTTTCAGAGTGTTTTGTTTGAAGGGTTTGTGATTTTTCAGAGGAGAATGAAAGTTTAAAGGATTAATGAACTAATCTGAGCAAGTCTCTAGGCCTTAAATAGAGATGGGTAAGCAACGAAGTCCTAAAACGCTTCGTATTCTGGTTATTAATGGCTACAGGTAAACGCTTCATATTCTGGTTTTAATTGGGTCCAGGTAGTTTAAGAGAGTATTATTTGATTTTTTTTTAAATCAAATATTTTATTGTTTTAATTTGCAAAATACTCTTCTTAAAAATACGCGCACGTGACCCACTCGCCCATTAATGTGTCCCACTCACCCATTATCGTGTCCCACTACACATAAATCTAGGAACTGATTGAGTGTTTGATTACATAATAAATTGGGTTTTTAATTACTCTAATTACTTTTGTGTCCAAACAGTTGTGTTTTATTCTTACATCTCACAGTTCTCTCATTTTTCACTTGGGCATTCTCGCAAACATCTTTCCTACATACATTTCTTTTGGAAATTCTTGCAAATTTCTTAACTCAATGGCTTCTAAACCATTCACTACTCTTGGTTTACTGTTTGTTCCTAACAACTATGAAGCTCCACTCTATCATGAACGTGTTCCAGAACCGTTTCATCTGATGCAGAACTTCTTGAGAGATTCAGAGATTGGACAAGCTCTGGTTGGACCTGATACTCTCTCTGCATCTCAAATTGCTACATTTTGGCAGAATTCAGTTTATGTGGATGGAGGAGAGAATGGGACTCCTAACATCATCTTCACTTATGAAGAACAAGATTATGTGATTACTCCACAAACTGTAAGAGATACAATGGGGTTTGACACACATACTTCTTATACTCTGGTTAATGAAACTCATTTGAGAGAGATGCTACAAGAGATAGGTTACATGGAATCTCTTGACAAGCTTGGCGGTATAAAGAGACCTAATCTCAGGAAGGAATGGAACTTTTTCTTTGATTGCATAACAAGGACATTCCAGAAGAAAGTCACCAACTGGGATGCCATTCCAATAGACAGTCTCCAAATCGGGTATTCTCTACTCTATAGTAGTAATTTTGATTTTGGTAGATATGTTCTGATGAACTTAGGTGATAAACTGTCAGAATCTACTACTGTTTATTATGCTCGTTTTTGTCAAATGCTGTTCAATGCTTGTGTACCTGGTCTAGAAATTGCTGATACTGATGAAATTGATCCTTTTCGAGTCAACAAGAGAATATTCTCTGATATGACTAATAAGGATGTTGGTAAAGCAAATCTCCTTGCTTTTGTCATGCCACTTGCTCTGCAAAATTTTCTCAATCAACCTCAAGAATCACAACAACCTGAACCACAACCACAACCACAACCACAACCTGAACCTCAACCTGAACCGCTAAACATTGATCGTACTCAAAAACCAAACACTGAATCACCTACTCACTCAGCACCTACAAAACAACCTTCACCCACTCCACAAACTCTGAATCATCACTATCTCCACCACAACCACAGCCTAAAACAAAAAGAGGCAGAGCAAAGCCGGCACTGAACACTGAAAGACATGCAAGAGTTAAGAAGTCCATTGAGACAAAAATGAAAGCAAAACAGACATCTCCTGGAGCTGTTTATACTAGAAGAGTGAAAAGAATAAAACAAACGGCAAACATACCTAAGTCACTCTCAGTTGTAGAACAATCTCCACAATCTAGTGAAGAGGATTCAGATATTGTGCCTCTAGCGAAGAGAAGAAAACTGGTAATCTTTGATTCTGTGGATGAAGATATTGAAGCTCCAGAGGTAGTTTTACAGCAAACACCTACTGTTGAGGTTGAGAAAGATGCAATACCTGCAGAGGTTGAAATACCTGCAGAGGATGAAGTGCCTGCAGAGGACAACATGCCTGCAGAAGAGGATACTAGAGATGGCCTTTTTCCAATAAATGATATTCTTGATTCATTTATGCCATTCTCTGATCCTATCTCTGATACTGATGCAGCTGATCAACCTACAGTTGTTCTTTTTGAAACTGTAGCATCCCATACTGAGTTACTATCTGATGCTCACCAAACTGTTGAAGGAGGAGATGAAATTGATCAAGCAACTAAGGCTACTTCTCAGTCTATGCCTGTTGATGATAAAGATGTAAACTCTGTTGCTAAACCTGAGCAACATGGAGAAAATCCTGACAAGGCTGCAGCAGAAATTGCTAAACCTGTGACTGAAGATGAACATGCTAAAGCTACAAGTGTTAAATCTGAAGGTGAAAGCAGTGCAAACTCTGATTCTTCTCTGAGTGCACCAGTACAAACAGACAATAAACATACACCTTTCAATCAACCTTGTACGTCTCATGAAGTTGAGAGAGCACAATTTGCAAAGTTTTCTGCTGAATGGTACAAGGAGGATTGTATTTTTCCACGAGGAAGAGCAACTGATTTTGTTAAGCAAACTGCTGATACTATCTCCAATCCAGAGATTCTTTCTTGCTTAAAAGCAACTGTAGTTCAAGTCAAAACTCTGGATAGAAGATTTGATGACACTACACAGGCAATCACTGCTTTGCGGAATGAGGTTGTAGCTAGAGAAATGAAAATGGAAAGAGACTCAAAACTCATGACTACAAAATTTTATACAGCTCAAGACAATCTCTTTGCCAGGCTGAGTAAAGTTGAAGAGAATCAGTCTGACTTATCTGTTAAAATTGATTCTATTGCTACCTCCTTGGAGTTAATTACATCTATTCTTATGCCTGATGATGTCAAAAAGGGGGAGAGAGTTGTCAGAAGGGATAGTGCTGGAGATGGAGGGGCAAGTAGTAAAGGAAAGAACAAAACTGAAGAAGTGCAAACTTTGAGAACTAGCAAGTCATCTAAATCACAGTTTGTTGGGAGAAATACTGATACTCAAGGTACTTCAAAGACCAAGAGTTTGCTGTTACCTTCTAATCCACAAACTGATGAAGAATTGGCTGCTAAGTTGTTTATTGAAGAGAATGAGGAAGGAGTTACAATTGAGGACATTGAAGCTGAAGAAAAGAGTTTACAAGAAGAACATCTCAAGGCTTTAAAGTCTGGTAAGTTACAAAGAGGAAAAGCTCCTAGACCTGTTGTTAAAGGTGTTGTGATCAAAGAAAGGGCTGATGTTAGTCAAAGATCTCGGTTTTCAAAGGAAACAATAGCAGCAGAAGCTCAACTCAAGCTGAAAGGCATTGAAGGAGAAAGCTCACAGAAGATAGTTACAACTTCTGTTGCATCACAAGTAATGACCACACCTTTACAATCTTCTCAATTGAAATCGGTTTTTGGGAAAGGAACAATTCAAGATCCAAATATATTATCTGGAGTTTCTATAAATATTTCTGATGGAAGAGCCTTGTCTGGCAAAGTTTGAAATAATAAGGGTGGACTAGGTTCACACAGAGACAAAAGGCAATATACTGGTCCTAGAGATCCTTCTTCACTGGCTGTTCCAGGTCGTGGTGTTCCTCAAGAGAGTTTGGACAGACTGGAATCAGTACAGTTAGTTCATCAGAAGAGTTTAAACAAGGACTTTCTCTTGTACTTCATGGCTGATGGGACAGTATTTAAAATTGGTGAGAATGATATTGACTTGAAATGTTGGGAAGAATTAGAGTATGTTCTCTATCTTTTCAAGGTGAGTAGTCAAAGGACTCAATCAGTTGCTAATGTGCTCAGAAAGAGAATGCTTCAGAATTTGGCAATCAGAGGAGAGAAGTATAATAGCAAATATGTTCCTAAGTACAGGGATTATAAAGGAAATCTCATTGAAATGAAGAAAGGTACTGCAAAGTTAAAGACTGATTTGGGAATCACAGTACTTGACTTCAATTCACAGTCAGAAGAAGTCAAATTTATCAGACTGGAAAATGAGATGAGAAGGAACAAAATCTATGATCTTAGGGCTGCTATTTACCAGACAGATGAGAGTGATCCTCAGCTCAGAGAAATTAAAGAAGCTATGAAGATTGAGCTTGAAAATGCAGAAAGAAGATTGCTCATAGATTATCTCAGAGCTATGCCAGATCTTGAAGTAATCAGAGATTAAGGTCTGTAAGGATTTTCTTATTCTCTGTAGTTTTTGTTAAGTAGAAGCTTAAAATCTGAATTTGTATAAACACTGTATTTGTCTATTTGTTTTGACATCATCAATTATTGTCATTTAACTTGTGCATTTTTGCTAATGAACAAGTTGTGGGAGATTGTTAAATATAATTGATGTGTTTTAATCAGTGTTTAAGTGTTACAGTGAAGCAGTCAGAGTTTAGTGTAAACTCTGACAGATGGAAGCTCGACAGAGTTTGTCAAACTCTGTCTGGAGGAAGCGTCTACTGGTCAACAGTGATTGAAGATTTATTATGGAAGCGATATCTTTGAAGATTGGATAGCTATCAAAGAGATCGAATTGACTTAGGAGACGTGTGACAATCTGTAATTGATATCATTGTATAGCTGATTATTAGGAATATCAATTAGAGATTGTATCGAAGCTGTATGTTTTATAAATACAGTTAGGTTAACCCTAGAAGGGTATCGTACAACGAATTATCTTTATTGTAACCTAGCAGCTCTTTGTGATATTTTCATCACGAAGAGGGTTCTTAATACAAGAAGTTTTTTTTAAGTGCATAAACGTTTTACTTGTTAAACTCTCATACAAAGTTGATTATTAATTGTGTATTCGGCCTAACACCCTAGTTGCTCTAATTCAAAGAGAGGCGAGAGAGAGAGAGAGGAAGTTTATTCGGCTAGTACTGGCTCCCTTGATCGTTGGACGATCGGACGTTCGTGTGGACGATTTTATAGACACAGATCTTGACACAAGGGCTGTGTGGTGATTGCTTTGGACCTCCATCTGTCATCAATTCCTAAAGCTTCTTAAGGTAACGATTCTTATTTCCATAATCAGCCATAACTTATACATGGATCCTAGGGTTAGGGTTTCAAATTTTTAATATTTTCCGCATTGTTATTACGGCGTTTTATGCCTCGAAACCCAAAATAAGATTAATAATTATAAAATTCGAAAGGCCAACAGTAAAAACTATGTTTGTGTATAGGCGCAAATTATTTTGACACCTTCTAGTGCTAGTGCTGAACATTAGGCAAGCAAAACATTGATTAATAAACGTGATGACTGTGTATGAAGAGAACACACCTGAACAAGAAAAGCCAGCTCTACTGCAAGACTTGTAACTACCCCATAATAAGTCCCAAAACTGCATTGGCCATACTAGAAGAACCAATGTTGACATCAATCTAGACAAACATGAATACAAATTTTGGATTCTATGCTTGTGTTTAAAAATATCTAATTGAAGAAATTCAATCCTGAGCTTTACTTCCAAGTAATGAGAACCACGTATGTAGTTGCAATCAACTGTTTTTCCCAGTAGACAAAGGGGTACTTCTTTCGCTTTGGTGCACCACCAAGATCCTGCTGGGCTTACCAAGCAGGGCTTAACTTCACATTAGTATGATATTATCCACTTTGGACCGTAGCCAAGCCCGCACATATTTGTTTTTGGGTACCTTCCAAAAGGCCTCATACTAATGGAGTTAATCTGACTGCTTATTAAATAGCAATCTGTCCCTCCTACAAACGATGTGGGACAACTCCAAACAATCTCCCCCTTCACACATCGGGCCCGATACCTACTGGAAGCTTCCGGCTATCTGACTCCCCCTAGACCCATGTATACGAGAAGCCCATCTGCCTCCTCTTGAAACCCATCCCGGGGTAGCCCACCTGTCTCTTCCTAGGTCCATCCTCGAGCCCATTGAGATCGTTATGGACCTATCTACCTGGCTTACCCTTGACCCCTACCGGAAGTCCCTGGCTCCCCAAGGCCCATACTGGAAGGCCCACCTGCCCCTCTTTAAGCCCATTCTGGGATAGCCCATCTGCCTCTTCCTGGATCCATTCTAGAGTCCCTGTGTGATCTGCTCCCCTTGACCCATGCTGGAAGTTTCTGGCTATCTGGCTCCTCCTAGATCAACACTGAAATGTCCATCTACTCCCTCTTAAGCCGAATCTGGGATAACCCATCTTCCTCTTCCTGGATCCATTCTGGAGCCATACGAGATTGTTATGGACCGTTATAACCTGATGCTCTGATACCACTTGTTAGGCTTGCCAAGCAGGCCTTAACTCCACATTAGTATGATATTGTCCGCTTTGGACCGTGGCCAAGCCCGCACGGATTTGTTTTTGGGTACCTCCAAAAAGGCCTCATACTAATGGAGTTAATCTGGCTGCTTATTAATTAGCAATATATCCTTCCCACAAATGATGTAGGACAACTCCCAACAGATCCCTGCAAGATCATTAATTATACATATCATGAAGTAATGACTATAGAAGTTCATGATTGACCACAAAACATTGCTACAAGTTTAGAGTCACTTATGCTTGTGTGATATTTAGGGAGTTAGGGATCAGTAGTTGAGGTAGGTAATTAGCAGGGATGTTAGTCCTAGGCTTGAGTATTAGTTTTTCATGTCCTCCCATCCCATCTCATCCCATCCGTGCTTCGAGTTTTAGTTTTTTCAGGTCTTCCGATCCAGCGCTGCTTTCTCACAGGAATACCTATATTCCTATATTACTTTACTATCCCAACTTTCATCCTGTTTCTCATACAAATTAAATAGATCATACAAATTAACTAAATGCCAAATCCCTCTCACCAGCAAAATTAACTACATGCATAGGACAGGCCAATTAAGATTACTGATTGTGAAAGCTCTCTGCCCCAACCATTTCTCCACTTGTTAAAACTTGTGCTCTACCCTTCTCTCCACATATTAAGTGCACATGAGGCAAATTTAGATAAGGGATGGGTTCTACCTCTGGTTTTACTCTGACTCACCACAAAGCCTAGTGATTTCTACTCATTAATGACTTTATAGGGGGTTACAAACAGTTGATCACGCCAGAGAACTAATCCAGAGGCTGAACCATACTTTAGCTATGTAGAAATTTTTGACAAATCGTTGCAAGAGAGATCCAGGCACCAGAAGATGATGCTGTAGTGCATGAGCCTGGTACCTAGCAAACATAATAAATATTCATCCCCTGCCTTGAAATAAATTATTTCTGAAATTAAATCAGTTGTCATAAAAACTTAGTTAAAAACCATAGAGAAGTGTCCTTTTTCAGAGGCCATCTGCACAGAGATATCAGTGAAACTGCACTTAAAATCTTCTTGTCATTGATTATTAAGAAACTTTTGATAAAGACTGATAATGGTATATTTAATCCTCGTCATTGTCTCATTTTAACGTACAATCAATTCACATCTTGCACTTCTTTTACTTACATACAAGCAATGTTGTAAAAATCGGAAATCGGTTTAATTGTGGAAAAAATAGTACTCGGAAATCGGAAGAGTACTCGGACAACTAATCGGATATTATTTTCATAAGTTATATATATTTTTTTATTTACTAATATTTTAATATAAATACCAAAATTATAAGAGAAAATGACCAAAATAACAAAAAAACACAACCCAACTACCCAAAATAACGATTCGCGCGAACAGTGCCCAAAATAACCACGAGACTACGCAATGGCGGTCTGCGTAGCTGGTGATACGCATTTTCAACTTGCGCATCTGGGGTAACGCATTCCAAAACGCAACCGACGTCTCTCTCACTCTCTCTATCGCTTCCTTGTCTCCTCCATCCGTTCTCCCCCTCTGGCTACCTCCACTACTCCTGAGGGTATCAAAACGAAGCCCAGAGATTCCTCTCTATTTTGATCCGTTTGTTTGTTGTTTTTTGGCCCCGCAGGGGCGTGTACGGGCTCGTCAGAAAACAGATCTGAGAAAAGAGTTCGGTTTTGAGCCTTTCAAATCCGGCGAAACAAATGGAAATCGAAGGGTACAAGGTTGTAGAGGGGGAGTAGACGAGTGTTTTGGTATATAGGATAGTAGTGCTCGATGTCGGAAAAGGTATCAACGACGTGGTCAAAGTTTGGTCGAAAAATAGCGTCCGGCGCGGCTGGGGAAGGAGATGAACATTGATTGGCATTCGCATGTTGGACATGCACATCTGCATCCACGCATGTTCAACATGCGTATACCCATGTACTGTTCACTTTACAGAAGTGGGATTTACACAGTGCACACATTGTGTAAATGCGTAGTCCTATTCGCATGCCGCCAATGCGTAGTCCTTTGGTTATTTTGGGCCGCTTTTCCGACATTCGTTATTTTGGGCAATAAACTTTATAATTTATTTAGGACTTTCACCCAAATTATAATTAGTATTATTTTTAACACTGTAATAACAACGGTAATGTCAAAATATTAATACTTTTTACTTGATAATTTTTATCAATACAACTTAAAACATATCATGTTATGATGATAAGAAATATACATTTTTCAACAATATTTAAAGTAATATAAAAAATGGAATAATTTAAAATTGGATTTCACTCCCAGTACTCGGAGTTTGATCAATTATTGACTAAATTATGTAAAAATCAGGTTTCGACCAAAATCAATATGACTTGTTTCGGATCATACCCTAAAACGTGTACTTGTTGTCTACTCAGTGACTTTTAGAACACTGGATATAAGAAAGATAAGTTGGTAACCATCTAAAAAGTTCAAATTTTGTATGTAAAATAATTGTCATATATGTCATACATGTAAATGGAGAGTTTTATATTAAATAGAGTAACTTTTAAAATTTTTACCATTTTTCTATTTAGGCCTCGTTTCTTCCTTAGGTTTTATAGTTACATTGTAACCGTGCATTTAGTTCGTTAGAAAGTAAAAATCAAGCGTTTGGTTTCTAATTCTGTAACTACAAATTAAATAGTTAATTATTTTGTTTAATAATGAAAGTAAATAATTTAGAAGTATAAGTAAATTTATGAAAAGCACTACTAAACAAAAAAGATAAATTTTTACACAACATTCAAAAAAGAAAGCAAATAAAAAGTTTACAATAGTAAAATGACTATTGAAAGAAAGAGAAAATTACCAAAATACTCATATTTGAGCATGTTTGGTCCTATTTACTAACAGGACACGTTAAATCGTGTACCGTGATATGAGGGATAATACGGTATTTCGTCTTCCGTAACAGTGCATGATACGATACACGATATAACGTGTTCTATGTAACACGGTGTACTGTGTCTCGTGTTAGGTGGGTGCGCAGCACAAACGCGGTACACGCTCTTCCATATCATGCATAACACAGAAGACCGTGTTCCGTATCCAGCTAATACGGTAGACCGTGTAACGTATTCAGCTAATACGGAGGCCGAAACTCCGTATCCCGTCGGTATTTCGGGTCATTTTTTCCAGAATCAATATTTTGGGTCACTTGATCCCAAAAATGATTATTTTGGGCCATCACCCCTATTAAAATGAGTGGAAATACTAATTTATTATTATTTGTTTTAAATAAAATAATAATGCAATTAAAATTTCATAATGTCCTTAAAATAAGATTAAATATATAATAAAAATATAAATAATTTTAAATTAATACCTTGTTACATGTACAATTTAATAGTTTAATGAATAAATACTTAACACATATAAAATTTCAAATAATTTTGTGATCAATTTTTATAATATAAACATGTAACAAATACAATATATATTTTGACACAAAAATATTATATTATAAAATATATTGTAAATATAATATTCTTTTAATTTAGATTTTAAAATATATTTTATAGTTAAGGATTTAATAAATTTATTATACATTGGAGTATAATATTTTATTTTTTTAATGTTTAATGAAGAATAAGTGATAGAAAGCTATGTAACTTCCGGTGATTAAAGGAAGTCAGAGTTATTGTGCTGAGTTACATGGAACAAACGAGGCCTTAAATTGTGGAGGCCTTAAATTGTTTTGCGGTCCAACTTTTTGCCAGTTTGGCTGTAGTGGATGACGAGGTAAAACACAATCTCACCCAGCATGGCGGATAAGAGTAGTGGAATATTGTGCAATGACATAGTGTATACCGTGCCTTTGTGAAAAAGATTTTCTTTTGTCTTTTTTCCTCTTCGAAAGAATCGAAATACATCGAAATGAAAATTATTTTATTTTTTAATAAAGAAAAAAGAAAAACGATCCCATAATCAAAATTCAAAATGCGATTTTTTTATTATAACAATTGAATTAATTACAGTTGAACATTTTTTAAAAAATATGTGTAATTTTGTTCTCACCAGACCGAATGAATTCGATCCTGCAAATATAAAACATTAACTATAAATAATTATAAATTTATATAAAATTTCCTCATGAAATTAAAATAAATAATTTTAGATCTTATATTTGTTTGTCATTTAACACAACATTTAGAGATGAAATTTGTATAACTTTCCATTATAAATAATTTTAGATATTACCATTATTTGTTGTAACGAAAAAAATTACTCATTTTAATATGAAAATAAGAAAGGAATTATTTTATTTAGAAGAAAAAAATGAATCATTAATTATTAACGAGAAGTACATCAAATATGGATTGACGAACCCAATCAAAATATTTTAATTTTTTATTTACCAAAACCGAAACCAAACCATTTAAAACATTTGATTTGAATGATTTGGATAGGTGGGTTTAATGAGAAAAGGCCCCAATATCAAAATTTGGAATCAAATGGTCCCAAATATCACAATTCAAAAACTTTGTCCCAAATATCATTCTAAAACACTGTTTCGTCTAGCATTTTAATTTTTTTCAGTAAAAATGCTACTTCGTGTAGCGTTTTATATATTTTTTTATTTTTTTTAAAAAAACGTTACTGCGTTTAGCGTTTTGTAGGGGGAAGAAATTTTTTTTTTTTTAGTAACGCTAGATTATGTTTTGTTTTGAGGGGAAAGACGCTAGTTTATAAAGTGTGTTCAGTGTTAACGCTAGTTTAGAAAGTGTGTTAACGGTAGTCTAATTTTTTTTTTTCCTCCTAAATTTATATTTGCAAACAATATTAAAAAAATTGTATTTTTTTATTTTAAATTTACAATTTAATTAAATTTAGGGATTAAACAATTAACTTTTGGGGTTCAATGTTTCCATTTTGGATTTTAGAAATATTCGGAACGACGAATAAACCGTATACGAACTTAGAGTTTAGGGTTCGGGGTTTAGGGTCAACCCTAAACCCTAGACCCTAAAAACCCTAACTAATCATGATTTTTAAACGCGTTAGCGTTTAAAAATCAGGTCGCCGGACTCAATTTTTTAATTAAAAATTTTAAATTAGAAAAATATAATTTTAATTAAATTTAGGGGTTTGGGGTTCAACGTTTCTATTTTGGATTTTAGAAATATTCGGAACGACTAATAAACCGTATACGAACTTAGGGTTTAGACCTAAACCCTAGACCCTAAATCCTAACTAATCCTGATTTTTAACGCGTTTAAAAATCAGGACGTCGGATTCAATTTTTTAATTAAAATTTTAAAATTGAAAAAAACAATTTTAATTAAAGAAAAAAACACAAAACTCAAGACTATGTAGTGTTTCCTGTCCAAAACACAAGACTATGTAGTGTTTCCTGTCCAAAACACATGACTATGTAGCGTTAGTAAAGAAAAAAAAACTTCTCTGCACAAAACGCTGAACGCATTAGCGTTCTGGAGAAAAAAAATAAAAAAAAAGATATAACGCTACACGAAGTAGCGTTTTTAAAAAGAAAAAAAGAAAACGCTAGACGAAACTCTGTTATGAAGTGATATTTGGGACCAAATTTTTTAACTGTGATATTTGAAACCATTTCCTTTCAAATTGTGATATTAAATGCCAACACCCGAATTTAATTCGGTTTCTGATAATTATGCTCGGCCCTATTTATAATTACAGGTATTTTTGGAATGGTAATTGATCGACATGATGTCTTAATAATTGCTGGCAAAGGTTGTTTTTGAGTTTCATCTTTTATACCCCTGACACCATCATCGATTACTACTGTAACTCTCCCCCCTCTCCCTCTAAAGTCCACTTTGTATCGTATGTTTTCGAGTGTTGTTCGGATCCTTAATCATCCTCCAATTATCACGACTACTGCCTTCTCCTACAAACAACCTTAAATCACTCTCCCAATATATACATACATATGCACTAGTAAGTACTCATCATGTCTTCCTTTCTTCTTTTTAACTCTCACATGTATAACAACAAACACACAGAAAAGGGTCTTATGTATGTAAAACTATTTTGTTTATTGGATTATTCTGATTGGACGATGTTAAATCACTTCATTTTTCAAATGGGTCTTCTAGATTTATCGTAACTAGTTTATTTTTGTTGTTTTCTTGCTATAATCACCTCATATGTTGACTAATTCATCTAGGCTTACTATTTCTTCTTGACTGTGAATTTTCTAATTTGTGCAGGATTTTGGGCTCTCTTTTTCCAAGAAGCACCACTTTCTTGTTGAATTTTACATATGCCAGAGATTTGTTTTTGATTTTTTTTTTCTTAATTTTCTAGACATAGCTATCAAAAAAGAGCCTCCTTTTGACTTAGTTTTTTTTGTTTGAATCTTGGATATTGAGAGTATTTCAGATTAGGGGGGTCTTTGAAATTTTGCTTTTTAGTGATTTAAGTCATTTGGTTGATTGGGTAGTTTGATCGAAAAGATGGGGTCTTTTCCTGGCCATGCTTTACCAGGAACATTGTTTCTGTGTGTTGGTTTATGGCACATATGGTGTTCTATTGTAAGCTATGTATCGAATCCGGGAAAGTTTCGAGTTAGGGTCTGGCATCCGGTTTCCGGTTTAGACGGCAGGCTTAGGTACTTGGAGCTTTATCTTATTGCTATAGGGGCTTTTGCTGATATGTGTATAGAGCTTTTGTATTCGACTCACCTTAAGTTCATTACCAATGGAATCTTGAACCCACATCATATGAACGATTTTGAGCATGGTGGGATGCTTCTGATGTTCTTTATCTACAGTGTTGTCATTCTGCTATCTGAGCAAACCAGGTCAGTCTTTATCTACAGTTTTGTATATTGAAATTCTTTTTCTTTAATTTGTGCAAAAGTAAAAGATATTCAGCTTTCTTTGTTTAATTGTTTAATTCTTTCTTAGTTTATAATCTTTACAATCTGAATGGTGATCCCTCTTCCCTTCCCCCATATTTACTTATGACTTAAATGATCTTCTGGTGACCATCTTAGTGGACAAATGTCAAACGCGTCCTTCTTGCTCATCGATTAACTTGCATAGCTATTTATAATGAAGTGTAAAATGATTTAATCCAGTGACCAGAATTACAGTGAAATATATATTATTATATCCAATCATCTGTATTTTGCCTACTTAGAACAAAAGAGAACCTGTTGCTTTGATGTTTGTGTTAGTACTTTACAGTAGGTTGGTGGCATATGATACTCACTGTATCCGTTCTTTTTATAATTTTCTGGATAGACGTGTTCATTAGATCTCTGTATCGGCTTGGACAAGGACAACCATAAGCTTTTAAAACATTAGTCCGTGTTTCTTGTAAAAGGTTGATAGTACTTTATGGATGATAGACATAATTCTTGATTTAATAGGTTTATCTGGCGGCAAATGATTCTAGTGGAATCTTTAATTGTCCAAGAGGAAATGACATGGTTTACAGGGTCAAAACAGAAACTCTGAGTCTTCCAACTTTTTTGAAGTTCTTAATGGCTTCTTGTGAATTGTATCACTGCATGCAACTCTTACTCTACTTATGGTTGTTCCTTAGTTTTTCTTTTCTTGGATCAAAGAACACAAATGACAACAGTGCATAGAATAACCATTACTAGCTCAACAAACTAACAAAGGGCTAAGACAACAAAGATACTCTTGAATAGTTGTTACCATCTAAATGACTAAATATATAATATGAAGGCAGCAAATATTAGTATAAAATATGCACTTGTGAGGTGTTGATCTTTACTAATTAAATTTTTGAATGCATTTTAATTATTTGACTATCTGTTCAGTTAGTTACAAGTGAATGACTGCAATCTTTATGCAGTAATATGGCGAGATCTATTAATAGAACCCATGATATTCTATAGGATATACAAGATTAGTCTGCCCCCGTAATTCTGCTAAATTATCTGATGACAGGCTTTAATTAGCGATGGTAAGTATTAGCGGCCACCAGGAATAATTACTGTAGTTTAGAAGCTGCTCTGGACAACCTGTAGGCTGTATGTATGCTGATAACATTTATTTGATTATTGTCAACCTTTTCTGTTATAATAACAGAGTGTATTTACCTTTTCTGTTCTATATACGGTCTGCAACATTTCAATATCAGAACTGCATAGAGCAGATTGAACATGTAGTGTGCGGAGAGGTCAGAGGTCAGGTCTTTTTTGTGCATTATACTGCTGAACTGAGATACCATGATATGTATTGGATTAAAGTATAGTAATGATGATGACAATACCAACATAAATTATTGAAAAGTTTTTTAAATATTGCTTACATTTTTAGCACACTGCTTACACTTTGACCTCCCTTGTTTTATCAGCTTTCTTCCATTGCCAGAAGGAGCTTTATGTTTCATCGCCTCCTCAGCATTCTGTGCAGAGTACCTGTTATTCTATTTTCACTCGACTACCCATAAAGGCCTCGAGGGTCACTACCATCTCCTTCTCGTCCTTCTTGTAGCATTCTGCATATTATCTAGTGTCGCAGGAGCACTCATGCCAACCAGCTTTGCAGCTGATTTGTCTAATGGCATTGCATTAGCACTGCAAGGCCTTTGGTTCTATCAGTCTGCCTTCACATTGTACGGGCCGTCCATGCCAAATGGTTGCCGACTCAAAAAAAACGAGATCTCATGTATTTCTCCTGATCACGAGATTCGAGGGCAGTTGCTTGCCAACTTTCAGTTGTTCTCCATTGTATTTGGTCTCATGGTTGGAATTGTGGGATCGTATGGTTTTGCTGCTAAGAGATATGGGCAAGCTGAGATTAGGAGTTCTCAGGGCTAGCATAGTTCTGTATCATTTTCTTATTCTTTGGTGCTTCTTACTGAGAAGGATTACATATGAAAATCTCTCTGTTTAAACAAAGAGAATAAAATCTGTCCTAATTTTTTTTTGTCTTAATTCTTATGTTTGCCAACACAAGTTCTAATAAGCTTCCATATATATTAATTGAGTTTAGACAAGCTAGTGTTAGTAATTTTTTTGAATAATCATTACAATTCTTTGAACTTTAGTTGTGAAATGAGTTTTGTGGTGGTGAAATTATGTGTTTTTTTTTAATAAAAATATGTGCTCTTTGGGAATATGAGAATAACCCTTTGGAGTTGTATTATAAGATCTTTATTTGATTACTTATAATGTTATTGTTGGAATAATACACTACTGATGGAGGGGGTCAACTTTTGGCGATAGGGAAGGAGATATTTTTTCTTGGTTATTCACTTGTAATCTCTTGTAATTTCCACCAATTTGATCTTCAGTGCAAAAGCATGTAAGGAGTCAAACGGGGCTCGGGTAATTGAATGTATGTGTGTATGTATGCTCATACATTTTAAACATCTTTCAAATAACGGCTTTTACATGTATGCACACACATTTTATCTCTCTTTCAAATAAGAGCTTTCACATGTATTGCACCGTCCAAAGACACTACTAGTATATAACAACTTGCTGAAATTCTCAATTCCAACACGACAAGGTGTGAACGCAAACCATAACTTCATATTGTTCACTTTAGACCGAACTTGCATGAATTTATTTTTTAACACATCCCAAAAAATTTCATTCTAATGGACTTTATTTGGTTGCTATATACAAGAGAACTTTATCTTGTTTCCTCAATGTGGTATTTAGATTGACACCACCCAGCAAAGAATAGGCTACCCACCTTAAATAGATTTCTTTCGAAAATTCTCATCTGCACTACAATTTGACCCCTAATTAATGGTGGAGCAACGTTTCGATTTTGAGTTTTCCTTTTAGAATAATATACCGTTTGCTTCTTTTCTGTCGCATATTAGTTAGTAGTACATGTTTTACATGTTGAGGTGGACGAAATTGGTCCACCGGCGAAGACGCGAAGTTTCAATTGGGCGCCAGATGACAGACACATTGGTATCGCCTGTAAGCTTTAACTCTTACTATGTCCAGTTACGAGATTACTAGACAAGTACAATCTTAAGCATTTCTTTCTTTTTATAAGCTTTATTTATACAACATTTCACCAGTATCTGTTTATGTAGATAGAGCATGTTGTTTTTTTGATTTACAAGTAGCAGAGCTTTATAAGTTAACGTGAATCACTTGTTGATTAGCCTACACGAATACGAAATGTGCCTCTGCTCTGATCTTTGACATATTTTATTCTGCGGCGCATAGATGAGAATTCTGAGAAGAGACCACACATTTTAAAGGCCATTATATTTGAACGTATTGAAAACATGATCAGGAAGTTTGTAGATTAATGTTGGAAGCCCATCGGCCCAATAGGCTATATTGAGCCCATCACTGTACACCTGTGCTAAGCATCCAAGACATAGAGATCCGAATCCAAGACATAGAGATCCCTTGGATTCTTCGGTCCATTCAACAAGTGATACCTCAGAATGTGGGGTACGGTTGTTCTTCCCTCATCATCTCCTAGGGCCCACATCCGAAGGCTATAAATAGAAGGAAGTAAGCAACAACGAAGGACAATTCATGATCACTACTCAAGTATTCTCTTTCACAATTTCTTTACGTTTTACCCTACCATTTAAACAACCAGAAAACTTACTCTTACGCCGGAGGTGAATCGAGGGTCAACACCCTCGCATTCTTTTGTCTTGCAGGTTGACCGAAGGCCCTACTCGGAAATATCTGGTTCTAACATTTGGCGCCGTCTGTGGGAACGTAGAGAGACAATTGTGTTCGAGTTTATCAAAAACTATGGCAGCTGAAGACACGCCCTTACCAGACGCCAGCACCGTAGCTGGGGACAGCCCCGTCACCCCTGCCATCCAGAAAGTTGCCCCTACGTCCCAGGAAAATCCTTCTGTTGCCCGAAGAACATTGAATTTCGATGAGGAGGGAGACATGCCCACTCCCGAAGAGCAACAAGAGATGCTAATGAAATGGAGAGAGCAGCAGAAGACCAAAGGAAAGCAGAAGGAAATAAACGATAAAGAAGCCGAAAGACTAGCTAAGAAAAAGGCAGCTGACCAATTGAAATTAGAAGCCCTCAAGCTCCAAAGAGAAGAGATCGAGCTACAGGAAAAACTGCTTCGTGAGGCCCTGGAGGCCGAAAATCCAAAAGCCGAAGATGAAAGAGAGAAGAGAACTAGAGACGACGAAGAGGAATCTTGGAATTCGGAATCGCAATCTAAGAGAGCAAGATCCAAAAACAACTATTCCTCGGATTCTGAAGACGAAGGTCCTCGCACGGATGACCGAATCCGAAGGCTAGAAAAGGTGATGTTCGGCGAAAGAAAAGTGAGCCATGAGCCTGTGGTGACCATAGACGTGGAACAATACCGACCTCCGCCAGGGAGACAATTTCCGAAGATGAACGAATTCAACGGAAAAGGGGATCCCGAAGACCATTGCGAGAAATATGAATCGCTCATGACCGGTATGGGACACTGTGATGTCATGCTGTGCAAAATGTTTAAGACATATCTAAAAGGATCAGCATCAATGTGGTATCGCTCGTTAAGACCCAGGTCTATTGGTTCGTACGTACAAATCAAAAAGAAATTCATAAGGCACTACTCCCACATGTGCCGAAGAGAAAAAGATACGGAGGCCCTGATCCATTGCAGACAAAGACCAAACGAAGAATTGGGCGAATACCTGGCCCGATTCAAGGACGAAGCAGGGACGGTAACAAACTTGGACAAAGTCAAGGCTGCCGGGTTCCTCTCGGCCGGACTCGATCCCATTAAAGGAAGGAAGCTCCGATCCTCCCTGTACGATGCACCCCCGAAATCCTTGAACGATATATACTTACGAGGAGAAGCTATCCGAAGGAAGTTGGAATCCATCAACGGATACAAAGATAAGAAAAATGATAAAAGTGATAGGAGAGACGACAAAAAGGACGACCGAAGAGATCGTAGGGATAACAGAAACAGGCCAAATGACCTAAGGTCCCATAAGGGAACCGAACGAAGAAGAGATAGAGAAAACGCCGTGTTTACACCGCTCAACACTCCAATCTCAAAAATCCTTCATGAGATTAAAGGAAGGCCTGGATTCACTCGACCACCCAAGATGCGAGCTCCCGAACACCGAAGAAACGAAAATAAGTTCTGCGACTACCATCGTGACAAAGGCCATAACACCAACGATTGTTTCCATTTAAAGAATCTGATAGAAAGAATGGTCCGGGATGGGGACTTAGCACAATTCATCGGAGATATGAGGGAGAAGCTGGACAACAAAGAAAAGAAGGAAGCCGAAATATCAGAAAAATACCGAGGAGAGGTGAAAACCATTTCCGGAGGCACGATTCTTGATCGGAGCAGTAAAACCGCCCGAAAAAAGTATGCCAGACAAATCTACAACCTCTGTCAATCAAACGCCGCGAAGCAGCCTTTACCCATATCTTTCACCGAAGACGACTACGAGGACGTAATATGGCCACACGAAGACCCACTCGTCATAAACCCAGTCATCGGTGAAAATAAGATTTGGAGGGTGTTGATTGACGAAGGCAGTTCGGTAAACATTTTGTACCACCGAACATACTGCAAGATGAATCTTGGGGGAGAAGAATTGGAACCCTGCCATGAGGCACCATTGTACGGTTTTGGAAATCAGCCCATACTAATTGAAGGAACGATCACTCTCTCCGTCTTACTAGGAAAAGCACCGTACACTGTAATGAAGGAAGCAAAATTCTACGTGGTTCGGGTTGACAGCCCATACAATGGAATCCTCGGGAGGCCAGCTTTATCTTCATTTCAAGCTGTCTCCTCCATACCGCATCTAAAGTTAAAGTTTCCTACCGAGAACGGAGTCGGAGAAATGAGAGGAGACCAGAAAGCCGCACGGATCATAATTTTGGAGGACCTAGAGAAAGACAAGGACACAGAGATGGCTGAGGCAGGAAAGAGAAAGAGGATCAACGAGGACACTGGAAACAACCATCAATTGCTGAATATTGAGCTAGAGAAATTCGGAGTCGATTTATCTAGTCCGATTGCCGAGCCGGCAACGGAGACCGAGGAGGTCGAGCTATACGTAGGCCAGTCGGGCAAAATGATCCAGATAGGCAAGGATCTAGATCCCGAACTGAAAACAAGAGTCATCAAAGTCATTCGGGAATTTCACGACGTATTCGCCTGGAATCCCGAAGACATGCCAGGCTTAGACCCATCGGTCGCCAAACACTGCCTCAACGTGAAACCCGATGCCCAACCGGTGAAACAGAAGAAGCGAAATTTCGCCGTGGAAAGACAAAAGGTCATCGAAGCCGAGGTCGAGAAACTTCTGGAAGCCAAATTCATCGAAGAAATAGATTACCCCGATTGGTTGGCAAACGTGGTGGTAGTCAAAAAGTCTAACGGAAAGTGGCGAATGTGCGTCGATTACACCGACCTAAACAAGCATTGCCCGAAGGACCATTACCCTTTACCGAACATCGATCAGTTGATAGACGCCACTTCAGGCCATCAAATACTCAGCTTCTTGGATGCGTTCTCCGGATACCATCAGATCGCCATGAACGCCGAAGACATTCCTAAAACAGCATTCATCACACCAAATGGCACTTATGCCTACATCAAAATGCCCTTCGGACTAAAGAACGCAGGGGCGACGTTTCAAAAGATGATCAACAAAGTCTTCAAAGCCCAAATAGGCCGAAACATGGAATGCTACGTGGATGACATGATCGTCAAATCCTTGTTTAAAGATCACGCCGAAGATTTGAAAGAATGCTTCGAAGCCCTAAGGAAAAACAACATGAGGATTAACCCGAACAAATGCACGTTCGGAGTTAACAGTGGAAAATTTTTAGGATATATGGTCAGCGCCCGAGGAATTGAGGCGAATCCCGAAAAAATTAAAGCAGTCACCGACATGGAAACACCGAGGACAATCAGGGATATTCAGAAATTGACCGGACGAATGGCAGCCTTGAGAAGGTTCATTTCTCGATCAGCGGAAAAAGCCCTACCATTTTTCGAGGTTCTTCGAGGAACAAAAAATTTCGAATGGGGACCGAGTTGTCAAAAAGCTTTTGAAGAACTAAAAGAATACCTGGTGAACACCCCACTCTTAATGAGACCGAGCCCGAATGAAACTCTTCAGCTATATCTGGCTGTGAACGACCGAACACTCGGGGCAGTACTGATCAAACAGCATGAAGGGAACCAACATCCAGTTTTCTACGTCTCTCACATCCTAAAAGATGCAGAAACAAGGTATCCCAACGCCGAAAAGTTCGCCTACGGGCTAGTAATGGCCTCGAGAAAGTTACGGCACTACTTCCAAGGCCGAACAATCCAAGTGGTAACCGATCAACCCCTGAAGAAGATCATGCGAAGACCAGAAGCTTCAGGCCGAGTGGTCGCTTGGTCGGTCGAATTAGGAGAGTACGACCTGGAATTTGTTCCCCGAACAGCAATCAAAGCTCAAACCCTTGCCGACTTCATAACGGAATGCTCTTTCTCTAGTCCAAAAGATTTGGCTCCTGAAGAACAATTAATACCTTCACCAGGAAAATGGAAACTTTTTGTAGATGGTTCGGTAGCAGGATCAAAGTGTGGCGCAGGCCTCATATTAACTAGTCCCGAAGGTTTCGAGATATGTCAAGCAATCAGATTCGCCTTCTCCTTAACCAATAACGAGGCCGAATACGAAGCGGTACTAGCAGGTCTAGATTTGGCAAAAAGTTTGGAGGTAAAGCACCTAAGAGTCTTCAGCGACTCCATGCTAGTCGTCAAACAGTTTTCAGGAGAATATGGACAAAGAGACCCCCGAACAAAAGCCTATGCCACGAAGGTACGCGAAAATTCACTAATGTTCGAATCATTCGAATTAAGCCAAGTAGCCAGGGAAAACAACAGCCGAGCCGACGCGCTATCAAGGTTGGCTTCGGCGGAAACTCAGAATCTCACAGGTTCTATCTATCTGACCGAAGTCAAGGCACCATCGATAGACAAAAAACGATGCCTGGAAATACATCAAGGAGTTAATTGGATGACGCCAATTAGGGCTTTCTTAGAAAAAGACACCCTTCCCCTTGATAAAAAACAGGCCCATAAAATCAGATACCGATCGGCCAGTTACTCCATCATTGAAGGCAAATTATTTAGAAGATCAGCCAGTCAGCCCTTGCTCCGATGCCTGGACCCTGACGAGCAAAAAATGGCATTAGAAAGTATTCACGAAGGCATCTGTGGTGAACACCTCGCAGGACGGTCACTTGCCTTCAAAATCTTAAGGCAAGGTTTCTATTGGCCAACGGTAAGGGAGGACGCTTCGGAGTACGCAAAGAAATGCAAGCAATGTCAATTATTCAGTAACGTTCCGAAGCAACCACCCGAAGAAATGACCTCGGTACTCAATCCGATTCCTTTCGCTATGTGGGCAGTAGATATTGTGGGCATTCTGCCAACTAGTACTAAACAGGCCAAATATTGCATTGTGGCCATTGATTACATGACCAAATGGGTAGAAGCAAGACCCCTTTCAGCCATCACCGAAGAAGCCGCGAAAAAGTTCGTACTAGAACAAATTATTCTAAGGTTCGGCATCCCGATGATATGCGTATCGGACAATGGAACTCAATTCATTGGGAGCAAATTCAGGAAATTTCTATTTGAATTCGGAATTCAGCAAAGATTCAGTTCGGTAGGCCATCCTCAAGGAAATGGAGCAATCGAAGCAGCTAACAAGATCATTTTCGACGGGATAAAGAAAAGGCTAGGAGATTCAAAAGGACTCTGGGCCGAAGAATTGCCGTATGTCCTGTGGGCCTACCGAACGACCCCGAGATCATCGACCGGAGAAACTCCTTTCAAACTTGCCTTCGGCACCGATGCCTTGATGCCAACTGAGGTCGGCCTAGAATCCTATCGGACGCAGGTATTCAACGTGGAAACAAATGAATTCGGACTCCGAGCAAATGTGGATCTGCTCGAAGAAGAGAGGGAAGCAGCCTATCAGAGAAATTTAAGATACCAACTTCAGGCAGCCCAATACTACGATTCAGGAATAAAGAAAAGATCATTCCACGTGGGAGATCTGGTCCTCCGAGAATTAGCCACTTCGATGCCGACCAGACAAGGTAAACTCATGCCGAATTGGGAAGGTCCCTACGTGGTGATAGAGGTAGTTCGTCCAGGCACATACAAGCTAGCTCATTCGGACGGAAATCCTATCAAAAATACATGGCATGCATCCCGCCTTCGTCGTTTTTACCAGTAAGACCTTTTCATCTTATTGTAAATTAAGTCAATATAAGGAACCCATGTTTGGGACAGACCGAATAAAACATGTGTTCTTATCTCTTGTTTAAGTATTTATGATATTTCGACATAATTAAGGCAGGGAGGAAATATTTTTCATTAACCGAAGAAAGCCTTAATTATTTACAAATCCCTTAAATACTCGGGGAAATAAAGAGCTAGGCTCCGGCCGAAGATGCAAAATTGTCCGAAGACGCATAAAAATGAAAATTATGCTAAGGACAAAATAAAGAGCTAGGCTCCGGCCGAAGATGCAAAATTGTCCGAAGACGCATAAAAATGAAAATTATGCTAAGGACAAAATAAAGAGCTAGGCTCCGGCCGAAGATGCAAAATTGTCCGAAGACGCATAAAAATGAAAATTATGCTAAGGACAAAATAAAGAGCTAGGCTCCGGCAGAAGATGCAAAATTGTCCGAAGACGCATAAAAATGAAAATTATGCTAAGGACAAAATAAAGAGCTAGGCTCCGGCCGAAGATGCAAAATTGTCCGAAGACGCATAAAAATGAAAATTATGCTAAGGACAAAATAAAGAGCTAGGCTCCGGCCGAAGATGCAAAATTGTCCGAAGACGCATAAAAATGAAAATTATGCTAAGGACAAAATAAAGAGCTAGGCTCCGGCCGAAGATGCAAAATTGTCCGAAGACGCATAAAAATGAAAATTATGCTAAGGACAAAATAAAGAGCTAGGCTCCGGCCGAAGATGCAAAATTGTCCGAAGACGCATAAAAATTATGCTAAGGACAAAATAAAGAGCTAGGCTCCAGCCGAAGATGCAAAATTGTCCGAAGACGCATAAAAATGAAAATTATGCTAAGGACAAAATAAAGAGCTAGGCTCCGGCCGAAGATGCAAAATTATCCGAAGACGCATAAAAATGAAAATTATGCTAAGGACAAATAGATTATGCTAAGGACAATATAAATTGAAAAACAAGCGACATAAATATTTTCAAAAGATCAGAGTTATGCCCGAAGGCTTACATCAATCCGAATAAAAGTTATGCCCGAAGGCTTACATTACATGATCAAAAACAAAAGAAGAAAATTTAATCCGAAAGTTCAGGCTCGGAGCCCGAGCTGACTTCGAGAGGTAGATCGGGTTCGGGGGGACGAGTAACGGGATCTTCAAACATGCCCAGGATCTGCTTGTAGTCCCAACCCTTCTCATGAGCCCGAACCACGGCCTCATCGAAACCAGCCGCATAACTCCTGTCCTCGCACTGGATCATTTTCTTCTCGGATTTCTTCAGCAACCGCCGACTCCGCTTGGCTTGCTCGGTCCTCCTCGCCGCAAGCCTCGACTGGGAATCCCTCTCCAGCTCCAAAGATTTGCGTTCGACCTCCAAATTCCCGACACGAGTCTGGAGTTCGGCATTCTGCTTTCGGAGAGATTCTACTTCCTTTAGCTGTTTGGACATATCCTTTACCTTGTCCTGAACGGCCGCAGCCCAAGGAGCAGTCTGAAACGAACAAGAAAACAAGCATGAAACGAATGAAAAAACGTGCAAAAAATACAAGTGCAAAAGTAGCAAGGAACTTACCATGGTAAGGTGTCCCAACAGCTCAGCACAAGCCGACACGGGATCAGTGGATTCGTAAACAGATCTATCGGCAGGAAGAATCATGGCATGAATGAAGTCGTCAGAAACCTGCTTCGCTTCCGCAGGAGCAGGGGCAGCAAACTTATCCGTGGACATGATCGACCAAGAAGGACGATAGGACTGAATAACCTCTTCGGTATTCCGCATCCTCTTGTTCACATTGTCAGCAGTGCCACCGGACGAAGAACCAGCTAAATGACCGGACTCAGAAACAGTCCTAGGATCATTCTGATCGGTCTCGGTTCCGTCGGTAATCAGACGTTGCTCCTCGGCCTTTTTCTTGGCCTCTTCTTCAGCCCACCGAAGCAATCTGGCTTCCTCTTCGGCCTTCTTCTTGGCCGCTTTCTCGGCCTGCCTCCTAGCCAGATCCTATTTGGAAGACACTGCAACAACAAAACAAAAAATCAGCAAGTTATCATTTTCAAACAAAAATTTACCAAAGAAAGAAAAGATATGTTACCACCACGCCAATGGATAGCGTCAAGATAACCCTTATCTCGGCTCATGGCTAGAGGAATCTTATCCGGGATCATCGGTCGGCTGATCGAGTAATAATCAGCCTTATCTTGATCAGACATATCGGGTGCCAGTACGTTCCGAGGTTCTATCTCTCGCCACACTCGGTAATTGTCTAACCTCGGGCCACTAATGAAAAACCACTTGGTGTGCGTGTTATGATTACTAGAGTTGGTGGCAGCCCAATCTGCCCGACCAGCCCTTCGGGCTATTGTGTAGAAACCCGCCGATTTAGGGTTCCTCCTTATGTCATAATGATGAAGAAAAAGGACCAATCGAGGTTCGACCTCGGCCTTTATGCATCTTGTTTGAAAAGCGTTGAAGTGAATAAAGCTGTTCGGATCCAGCTGACCTAAAGCTACCCTCGTATGAATCAAGAACCTCCTAATGATGGGAAGTAGAGGGAGTCTAAGGCCGCAATGGAAAGCTCGTTCGGAAATACCTATCTTAAAGCTTCCGTGAGGACAAGGGGAAACAGGTGTATGGTAGACAAGGTCATCTTCCTCGGCCTGGTATGCCTCATATTGTTCGGGGAAGTCATATCTACTATGCATATGTAAAACTTCTTCTTCGGACATATCCGAAATAAGATTGGCTGCCGGAAATTTTGACTCATCGCCAAAATGCGCCATCGCCGAATACGAAGAAACTGCACCTGATTGAGCCATCTCCTGCGTTCGGAAACAGAGGAGTCAGCCATGTACTCGGAAAATAAGAAAAATTTTTAGGAAAAAACCTATTCGGTCAGCCACCGAGTACAGAGGGCTTGGATCAATCGGCCGAATAACACCCAGATTCATGCGAACCGAAGGGTGTTCTTAATGTATTGGGGACACCGAAGAAAGTTCTTGCCCCAGAAATTCCCAAAAACAAAAACAGAAACCTACAAAAACTAGTAAAATTCCCAAAACGGTTCAAACCCATACCCCCAGAAACTTCTTATTGTCAGAGAAAACCCCGTTACATTTACATATACACATACAAACATACATGCATTTGCACAAAATAAAAACACATGCATTTGCACGAAACAAGAACGAGAATCTTCATACCAACAAACTCTTGAAGGAAAGAAGAAAAACTCACTTATTGTCCAGTAGGAGATAAGGTCGAGTTCCTGGGGATAATTTGCTTGAAGATGAACCGCAACCGGAGTTGGAGCAGCGATATCGTTCGAACCGGCGTTCCCAATCGTCGAATTTGGAGGTAAGGATGAGAAGAGACTTTTACCAACGGGCCGATATGAAAGGAGAAAAGTAAAAAAGACAAAGAAGGTTTTTGAGGTTTTAATAGACACGACCCTTGAAGACAAAGGACATTACAAATTCAACGGCTACGATTTAGGCGCAGTTCTTAAGACAGGAGTAACTGCCATGATTAATGGGCGCGACTCCCCACGCGACTCTTTCTCATCAATAGCTGTCATCCACGTCATCTATAATGGCCGAGAAGGTAGTCCGAAGATGGGCCATTGGTTTCGGCCTTCAGTCCGAGGATACCTCTTACCGAATCCCTGGGACATGTTGGAAGCCCATCGGCCCAATAGGCTATATTGAGCCCATCACTGTACACCTGTGCTAAGCATCCAAGACATAGAGATCCGAATCCAAGACATAGAGATCCCTTGGATTCTTCGGTCCATTCAACAAGTGACACCTCAGAATGTGGGGTACGGTTGTTCTTCCCTCATCATCTCCTAGAGCCCACATCCGAAGGCTATAAATAGAAGGAAGTAAGCAACAACGAAGGACAATTCATGATCACTACTCAAGTATTCTCTTTCACAATTTCTTTACGTTTTACCCTACCATTTAAACAACCAGAAAACTTACTCTTACGCCGGAGGTGAATCGAGGGTCAACACCCTCGCATTCTTTTGTCTTGCAGGTTGACCGAAGGCCCTACTCGGAAATATCTGGTTCTAACATTTGGCGCCGTCTGTGGGAACGTAGAGAGACAATTGTGTTCGAGTTTATCAAAAACTATGGCAGCTGAAGACACGCCCTTACCAGACGCCAGCACCGTAGCTGGGGACAGCCCCGTCACCCCTGCCATCCAGAAAGTTGAGATTAGGAGTTCTCAGGGCTAAGAGATATGGGATCGTATGATTTTGCTGCTAAGAGATATGGGCAAGCTGAGATTAGGAGTTCTCAGGGCTAGCATAGTTCTGTATCATTTTCTTATTCTTTGGTGCTTCTTACTGAGAAGGATTACATATGAAAATCTCTCTGTTTAAACAAAGAGAATAAAATCTGTCCTAATTTTTTTTTGTCTTAATTCTTATGTTTGCCAACACAAGTTCTAATAAGCTTCCATATATATTAATTGAGTTTAGACAAGCTAGTGTTAGTAATTTTTTTGAATAATCATTACAATTCTTTGAACTTTAGTTGTGAAATGAGTTTTGTGGTGGTGAAATTATGTGTTTTTTTTTAATAAAAATATGTGCTCTTTGGGAATATGAGAATAACCCTTTGGAGTTGTATTATAAGATCTTTATTTGATTACTTATAATGTTATTGTTGGAATAATACACTACTGATGGAGGGGGTCAACTTTTGGCGATAGGGAAGGAGATATTTTTTCTTGGTTATTCACTTGTAATCTCTTGTAATTTCCACCAATTTGATCTTCAGTGCAAAAGCATGTAAGGAGTCAAACGGGGCTCGGGTAATTGAATGTATGTGTGTATGTATGCTCATACATTTTAAACATCTTTCAAATAACGGCTTTTACATGTATGCACACACATTTTATCTCTCTTTCAAATAAGAGCTTTCACATGTATTGCACCGTCCAAAGACACTACTAGTATATAACAACTTGCTGAAATTCTCAATTCCAACACGACAAGGTGTGAACGCAAACCATAACTTCATATTGTTCACTTTAGACCGAACTTGCATGAATTTATTTTTTAACACATCCCAAAAAATTTCATTCTAATGGACTTTATTTGGTTGCTATATACAAGAGAACTTTATCTTGTTTCCTCAATGTGGTATTTAGATTGACACCACCCAGCAAAGAATAGGCTACCCACCTTAAATAGATTTCTTTCGAAAATTCTCATCTGCACTACAATTTGACCCCTAATTAATGGTGGAGCAACGTTTCGATTTTGAGTTTTCCTTTTAGAATAATATACCGTTTGCTTCTTTTCTGTCGCATATTAGTTAGTAGTACATGTTTTACATGTTGAGGTGGACGAAATTGGTCCACCGGCGAAGACGCGAAGTTTCAATTGGGCGCCAGATGACAGACACATTGGTATCGCCTGTAAGCTTTAACTCTTACTATGTCCAGTTACGAGATTACTAGACAAGTACAATCTTAAGCATTTCTTTCTTTTTATAAGCTTTATTTATACAACATTTCACCAGTATCTGTTTATGTAGATAGAGCATGTTGTTTTTTTGATTTACAAGTAGCAGAGCTTTATAAGTTAACGTGAATCACTTGTTGATTAGCCTACACGAATACGAAATGTGCCTCCGCTCTGATCTTTGACATATTTTATTCTGCGGCGCATAGATGAGAATTCTGAGAAGAGACCACACATTTTAAAGGCCATTATATTTGAACGTATTGAAAACATGATCAGGAAGTTTGTAGATTAATGTTGGAAGCCCATCGGCCCAATAGGCTATATTGAGCCCATCACTGTACACCTGTGCTAAGCATCCAAGACATAGAGATCCGAATCCAAGACATAGAGATCCCTTGGATTCTTCGGTCCATTCAACAAGTGATACCTCAGAATGTGGGGTACGGTTGTTCTTCCCTCATCATCTCCTAGGGCCCACATCCGAAGGCTATAAATAGAAGGAAGTAAGCAACAACGAAGGACAATTCATGATCACTACTCAAGTATTCTCTTTCACAATTTCTTTACGTTTTACCCTACCATTTAAACAACCAGAAAACTTACTCTTACGCCGGAGGTGAATCGAGGGTCAACACCCTCGCATTCTTTTGTCTTGCAGGTTGACCGAAGGCCCTACTCGGAAATATCTGGTTCTAACATTTGGCGCCGTCTGTGGGAACGTAGAGAGACAATTGTGTTCGAGTTTATCAAAAACTATGGCAGCTGAAGACACGCCCTTACCAGACGCCAGCACCGTAGCTGGGGACAGCCCCGTCACCCCTGCCATCCAGAAAGTTGAGATTAGGAGTTCTCAGGGCTAAGAGATATGGGATCGTATGATTTTGCTGCTAAGAGATATGGGCAAGCTGAGATTAGGAGTTCTCAGGGCTAGCATAGTTCTGTATCATTTTCTTATTCTTTGGTGCTTCTTACTGAGAAGGATTACATATGAAAATCTCTCTGTTTAAACAAAGAGAATAAAATCTGTCCTAATTTTTTTTTGTCTTAATTCTTATGTTTGCCAACACAAGTTCTAATAAGCTTCCATATATATTAATTGAGTTTAGACAAGCTAGTGTTAGTAATTTTTTTGAATAATCATTACAATTCTTTGAACTTTAGTTGTGAAATGAGTTTTGTGGTGGTGAAATTATGTGTTTTTTTTTTAATAAAAATATGTGCTCTTTGGGAATATGAGAATAACCCTTTGGAGTTGTATTATAAGATCTTTATTTGATTACTTATAATGTTATTGTTGGAATAATACACTACTGATGGAGGGGGTCAACTTTTGGCGATAGGGAAGGAGATATTTTTTCTTGGTTATTCACTTGTAATCTCTTGTAATTTCCACCAATTTGATCTTCAGTGCAAAAGCATGTAAGGAGTCAAACGGGGCTCGGGTAATTGAATGTATGCGTGTATGTATGCTCATACATTTTAAACATCTTTCAAATAACGGCTTTTACATGTATGCACACACATTTTATCTCTCTTTCAAATAAGAGCTTTCACATGTATTGCACCGTCCAAAGACACTACTAGTATATAACAACTTGCTGAAATTCTCAATTCCAACACGACAAGGTGTGAACGCAAACCATAACTTCATATTGTTCACTTTAGACCGAACTTGCATGAATTTATTTTTTAACACATCCCAAAAAATTTCATTCTAATGGACTTTATTTGGTTGCTATATACAAGAGAACTTTATCTTGTTTCCTCAATGTGGTATTTAGATTGACACCACCCAGCAAAGAATAGGCTACCCACCTTAAATAGATTTCTTTCGAAAATTCTCATCTGCACTACAATTTGACCCCTAATTAATGGTGGAGCAACGTTTCGATTTTGAGTTTTCCTTTTAGAATAATATACCGTTTGCTTCTTTTCTGTCGCATATTAGTTAGTAGTACATGTTTTACATGTTGAGGTGGACGAAATTGGTCCACCGGCGAAGACGCGAAGTTTCAATTGGGCGCCAGATGACAGACACATTGGTATCGCCTGTAAGCTTTAACTCTTACTATGTCCAGTTACGAGATTACTAGACAAGTACAATCTTAAGCATTTCTTTCTTTTTATAAGCTTTATTTATACAACATTTCACCAGTATCTGTTTATGTAGATAGAGCATGTTGTTTTTTTGATTTACAAGTAGCAGAGCTTTATAAGTTAACGTGAATCACTTGTTGATTAGCCTACACGAATACGAAATGTGCCTCCGCTCTGATCTTTGACATATTTTATTCTGCGGCGCATAGATGAGAATTCTGAGAAGAGACCACACATTTTAAAGGCCATTATATTTGAACGTATTGAAAACATGATCAGGAAGTTTGTAGATTAATGTTGGAAGCCCATCGGCCCAATAGGCTATATTGAGCCCATCACTGTACACCTGTGCTAAGCATCCAAGACATAGAGATCCGAATCCAAGACATAGAGATCCCTTGGATTCTTCGGTCCATTCAACAAGTGATACCTCAGAATGTGGGGTACGGTTGTTCTTCCCTCATCATCTCCTAGGGCCCACATCCGAAGGCTATAAATAGAAGGAAGTAAGCAACAACGAAGGACAATTCATGATCACTACTCAAGTATTCTCTTTCACAATTTCTTTACGTTTTACCCTACCATTTAAACAACCAGAAAACTTACTCTTACGCCGGAGGTGAATCGAGGGTCAACACCCTCGCATTCTTTTGTCTTGCAGGTTGACCGAAGGCCCTACTCGGAAATATCTGGTTCTAACATTTGGCGCCGTCTGTGGGAACGTAGAGAGACAATTGTGTTCGAGTTTATCAAAAACTATGGCAGCTGAAGACACGCCCTTACCAGACGCCAGCACCGTAGCTGGGGACAGCCCCGTCACCCCTGCCATCCAGAAAGTTGAGATTAGGAGTTCTCAGGGCTAAGAGATATGGGATCGTATGATTTTGCTGCTAAGAGATATGGGCAAGCTGAGATTAGGAGTTCTCAGGGCTAGCATAGTTCTGTATCATTTTCTTATTCTTTGGTGCTTCTTACTGAGAAGGATTACATATGAAAATCTCTCTGTTTAAACAAAGAGAATAAAATCTGTCCTAATTTTTTTTTGTCTTAATTCTTATGTTTGCCAACACAAGTTCTAATAAGCTTCCATATATATTAATTGAGTTTAGACAAGCTAGTGTTAGTAATTTTTTTGAATAATCATTACAATTCTTTGAACTTTAGTTGTGAAATGAGTTTTGTGGTGGTGAAATTATGTGTTTTTTTTTTAATAAAAATATGTGCTCTTTGGGAATATGAGAATAACCCTTTGGAGTTGTATTATAAGATCTTTATTTGATTACTTATAATGTTATTGTTGGAATAATACACTACTGATGGAGGGGGTCAACTTTTGGCGATAGGGAAGGAGATATTTTTTCTTGGTTATTCACTTGTAATCTCTTGTAATTTCCACCAATTTGATCTTCAGTGCAAAAGCATGTAAGGAGTCAAACGGGGCTCGGGTAATTGAATGTATGCGTGTATGTATGCTCATACATTTTAAACATCTTTCAAATAACGGCTTTTACATGTATGCACACACATTTTATCTCTCTTTCAAATAAGAGCTTTCACATGTATTGCACCGTCCAAAGACACTACTAGTATATAACAACTTGCTGAAATTCTCAATTCCAACACGACAAGGTGTGAACGCAAACCATAACTTCATATTGTTCACTTTAGACCGAACTTGCATGAATTTATTTTTTAACACATCCCAAAAAATTTCATTCTAATGGACTTTATTTGGTTGCTATATACAAGAGAACTTTATCTTGTTTCCTCAATGTGGTATTTAGATTGACACCACCCAGCAAAGAATAGGCTACCCACCTTAAATAGATTTCTTTCGAAAATTCTCATCTGCACTACAATTTGACCCCTAATTAATGGTGGAGCAACGTTTCGATTTTGAGTTTTCCTTTTAGAATAATATACCGTTTGCTTCTTTTCTGTCGCATATTAGTTAGTAGTACATGTTTTACATGTTGAGGTGGACGAAATTGGTCCACCGGCGAAGACGCGAAGTTTCAATTGGGCGCCAGATGACAGACACATTGGTATCGCCTGTAAGCTTTAACTCTTACTATGTCCAGTTACGAGATTACTAGACAAGTACAATCTTAAGCATTTCTTTCTTTTTATAAGCTTTATTTATACAACATTTCACCAGTATCTGTTTATGTAGATAGAGCATGTTGTTTTTTTGATTTACAAGTAGCAGAGCTTTATAAGTTAACGTGAATCACTTGTTGATTAGCCTACACGAATACGAAATGTGCCTCCGCTCTGATCTTTGACATATTTTATTCTGCGGCGCATAGATGAGAATTCTGAGAAGAGACCACACATTTTAAAGGCCATTATATTTGAACGTATTGAAAACATGATCAGGAAGTTTGTAGATTAATGTTGGAAGCCCATCGGCCCAATAGGCTATATTGAGCCCATCACTGTACACCTGTGCTAAGCATCCAAGACATAGAGATCCGAATCCAAGACATAGAGATCCCTTGGATTCTTCGGTCCATTCAACAAGTGATACCTCAGAATGTGGGGTACGGTTGTTCTTCCCTCATCATCTCCTAGGGCCCACATCCGAAGGCTATAAATAGAAGGAAGTAAGCAACAACGAAGGACAATTCATGATCACTACTCAAGTATTCTCTTTCACAATTTCTTTACGTTTTACCCTACCATTTAAACAACCAGAAAACTTACTCTTACGCCGGAGGTGAATCGAGGGTCAACACCCTCGCATTCTTTTGTCTTGCAGGTTGACCGAAGGCCCTACTCGGAAATATCTGGTTCTAACATTTGGCGCCGTCTGTGGGAACGTAGAGAGACAATTGTGTTCGAGTTTATCAAAAACTATGGCAGCTGAAGACACGCCCTTACCAGACGCCAGCACCGTAGCTGGGGACAGCCCCGTCACCCCTGCCATCCAGAAAGTTGAGATTAGGAGTTCTCAGGGCTAAGAGATATGGGATCGTATGATTTTGCTGCTAAGAGATATGGGCAAGCTGAGATTAGGAGTTCTCAGGGCTAGCATAGTTCTGTATCATTTTCTTATTCTTTGGTGCTTCTTACTGAGAAGGATTACATATGAAAATCTCTCTGTTTAAACAAAGAGAATAAAATCTGTCCTAATTTTTTTTTGTCTTAATTCTTATGTTTGCCAACACAAGTTCTAATAAGCTTCCATATATATTAATTGAGTTTAGACAAGCTAGTGTTAGTAATTTTTTTGAATAATCATTACAATTCTTTGAACTTTAGTTGTGAAATGAGTTTTGTGGTGGTGAAATTATGTGTTTTTTTTTAATAAAAATATGTGCTCTTTGGGAATATGAGAATAACCCTTTGGAGTTGTATTATAAGATCTTTATTTGATTACTTATAATGTTATTGTTGGAATAATACACTACTGATGGAGGGGGTCAACTTTTGGCGATAGGGAAGGAGATATTTTTTCTTGGTTATTCACTTGTAATCTCTTGTAATTTCCACCAATTTGATCTTCAGTGCAAAAGCATGTAAGGAGTCAAACGGGGCTCGGGTAATTGAATGTATGTGTGTATGTATGCTCATACATTTTAAACATCTTTCAAATAACGGCATTTACATGTATGCACACACATTTTATCTCTCTTTCAAATAAGAGCTTTCACATGTATTGCACCGTCCAAAGACACTACTAGTATATAACAACTTGCTGAAATTCTCAATTCCAACACGACAAGGTGTGAACGCAAACCATAACTTCATATTGTTCACTTTAGACCGAACTTGCATGAATTTATTTTTTAACACATCCCAAAAAATTTCATTCTAATGGACTTTATTTGGTTGCTATATACAAGAGAACTTTATCTTGTTTCCTCAATGTGGTATTTAGATTGACACCACCCAGCAAAGAATAGGCTACCCACCTTAAATAGATTTCTTTCGAAAATTCTCATCTGCACTACAATTTGACCCCTAATTAATGGTGGAGCAACGTTTCGATTTTGAGTTTTCCTTTTAGAATAATATACCGTTTGCTTCTTTTCTGTCGCATATTAGTTAGTAGTACATGTTTTACATGTTGAGGTGGACGAAATTGGTCCACCGGCGAAGACGCGAAGTTTCAATTGGGCGCCAGATGACAGACACATTGGTATCGCCTGTAAGCTTTAACTCTTACTATGTCCAGTTACGAGATTACTAGACAAGTACAATCTTAAGCATTTCTTTCTTTTTATAAGCTTTATTTATACAACATTTCACCAGTATCTGTTTATGTAGATAGAGCATGTTGTTTTTTTGATTTACAAGTAGCAGAGCTTTATAAGTTAACGTGAATCACTTGTTGATTAGCCTACACGAATACGAAATGTGCCTCCGCTCTGATCTTTGACATATTTTATTCTGCGGCGCATAGATGAGAATTCTGAGAAGAGACCACATTTTAAAGGCCATGATATTTGAACGTATTGAAAACATAATCAGGAAGTTTGTAGATTAATATGGTCTGCGACATATAGAAGAACTCACTTCTGCTCTGGAACAGACCCAAGCCTGAACTCTTGAGATCTGGCTTCAACGATAACAAACTACTCCTCTGCAATACACTTCTAGAGAACAAACCTTCATAGACATACATCAGGAGTTGTTTAAACAATAGGAACATACATAATGAGTTTTCAAAACAATAAACATTTTTACTCAAAAAAATTTTAATTTTATGAAACTCCCTAATAAGAGAATTGCTATCAACATAGCTAAATTTTTTATTCCAAAATATCAAATATCTAAAGTTGCAATCTGTAGCAATATGAACAAACAAATCTTAAAGTTCATAGATAATGTTAACCATATTATTTTCATAACAATCGTTAATATTACAAGCCCATAAATTGTAATGTACAATAATATCCAGTTGACTCTCAGCTAACAAGCAAATACAGGATAAACAGGGCTCATGCTGGGATAAAACAATCCAAAGTTCTGCTCAACACCTGCAGGCTTTTGTTTTCATTAAACATTGCGAAGACAAAAGTATCCATAATATTCTGTGGTCTTCTTGGAGTTCCATTCTTCGAAACATGGTTCACGAGATCTGTATTATAAATTCTTGCATTATCCACGCTAGTATAAGGATCATAATTCCCTGCACTTGGCCAACCAGACTCAGATATAGCAAGTGAAATGTTACCTGAACCTACCTTCTCTGTTGCTGCATTAAATGCATCAACTATAGCATCGAAAAGATTGAAATACTTTTCCCGTAAAGATTTGCGACATCTGCTGCAGATGGGAGATTGTCTCCTAGTGTTCCCATGTTTACACCAATTGATTCTGCAACACAATCACACACTGTTGTTATAACATTTACAAGTCATAATTTTCAACTTTCATGGCCTATAAATTTAATTGTTTAAAAGTCACACGAATTTAATTATTTTATAATCCTTAAGAAATATTAGAAATTGGAATCAACTAGTGCTTAGTACACATAAACATTAGTAATCTTTAGAACTATATAAAAACTGTTTTTGTGTGTTTCACCAAAAATTACTAGTACACAAACAATAATGTTGTACTTGTGGATGTAACATTATGTATATTATGTATTAATATAGTGATTATGTAACATTTGTTGAACTTGTAAATTAATATTCTTTCCATTTTATTTTAAGTGTCATTTTTTGACTAGGTTTGAATTTCATTTTAAATGTTGTTTTTACATTTTCAAGATAAGTAAATTTCCTTTTCACCTATATATCCTTGTTACAACTATAATATTAAATGTACTCCTTCAAGTATTAGTATTAAATAAGGGTAGATGAAGGATAAAATTGGAAAGCAAAATTACATTAATGATAAAAAAAACCTAATAACTACTATTCTTAATAAGTGTGCATGGTCAAAAAACGATATTTAAAATGAAATGGAGGTACTCTCTCAATTGATCCCGGATCCTCTGTCTCCTTCTCCATGCCCCCTTCTGTGTCCCCTGTATTAAAAAGTGCCCCTGGCGGGGCCCATTTTAAGAAAAAATATTTTTATTTCCACTTTTCTTAAAATGGCCCCGCCGGGGACACCCTTTTTGTACAGGGGGCATGAAGAAGGGGACAGAGGATCCCCAACCCTCTCCATTTCATTTTAAGTGTCATTTTTTGATTATTTAAGTGTCGTTTTTACATTTTCAAGACAATTAAATTTTCATTTTACCTACATATCCTTGTTTACAACTATAATATTAAATGCACTCATTCAAGTATTAGTAGTAAATTGGGGTAGATGAAGCATAAAATTGGAAAATAAAATAACATTAATGATAAAAAAAAGCCTAATAACTACTAGTCTTAATAAGTGTGCATGGTCAAAAAACGACACTTAAAAAATGGAGGGAATAGTATACTCCAATGATATTATGTAAAATGATTGGCTATATGTTACAAATACAAAAAAATGATGACGTGTCACTTATAAAATTTTGTAAGAAAAAATTAGATTTTAGACAAGAGGAAAGAGGGTTGGAAATGAGAAAAATAAAATCCATTAGAATCCGTGTGGGCGTGGCCATGGCCCAGAGCGGACAATATCATACTAATGTGGAGTTAATGGGTGTTGCGCGGCCCAACAAGTGGTATCAAAGCCGATAGTTAAGAAGTTGATCCTGGGGTTGCGGGCTGCAAGTTGTGTGGTGTGGGAGGCTCACCAGAACTACGTTGGAGATCTTGGACGGCTTATGTCGAAAGTCTTCCTGACATTGAGGTGGTCGGGAGGCGTGTCCCGCAAGATGAGGAGCCACAGGTGAATAGCGGCGGTATAAGGATCACATGATTGGTGGTTCTTGGATTGAGGGGTGATTGTAGAGTGGGTGTCAATCCAAGGCGGTATAAGGGTCACATGATTGGTGGTTCTTGGATTGAGGGGAGATTGTAGAGTGGGTGTCAACCCAAGTCCCACATCGATAAGATAAAGAAGAATTATCTTGAATATATGCACCCAAACAACTCCATTAGTATGAGGCCTTTTGGGAGGAGCCCAAAAACAAATTCGTGCGGGTGTGACCATGACCCAGAGCAGACAATATCATATTAATGTGGAGCCCAACATTTTCTTCTTGAAAAATAATCATCTTGCTATGCTATGTAAGCTATTTAAACATAATTTTGTTAAGAAGTTAGACTAACACAATAATTCAAAATAGAGGGAACATAAAATTTTTCTTAAAATTATGTGATTGAGCAAGTTGGTAATATAATTTACTAATATTGTAACTTTATAATATATTAGAGCATCTCCAACCATGTAAAGCCCTTAGGTAAAAATTAGTTGGCCGTGTTGTAACTTTTTTTTTTTGAGGGGAAAGATAGTTCATTGATCATTGAATAATAGTCATACGACATCTACAAAGATAATTGAAACTTAACAAACACATAACAAAGATAAAATCTAAGTTTTTTTCATCGGAGCTACAATCGTTGAGTAGATCTTCTCTCTGGAGCGGCCCCTTGCTAACATCGCTGGGAAAAACAGCCTTTTTGAAGGGACTATCTAACGAATTGGCGTAGTGATGAACATGATGTGTTCGAAAAACCAACCATAATTGCAAGCCCATATAACTCGTTTTCAAAGAATCAAAAGAACTAACACACCAAACATTCCGCAGATCTGCGATCCTGGACATAAAACAAACTAAACCAAACAAAAACTCTCACACCAAACCCAATAAATGGGACTAACTACCCAATAAATGGGACAATTATTGAAAGAATGAAGAACAAAAACGAAAAAAAAAAGAAAAAGATGAACGAAAACCTCCGGCCGGTGGAGGAGCCACCGCCGGAGGGAGAAAGTTGGAGGCGGTTTTGGTGGTTTTGGTTTTAGTAAGGGAAGAGAGAGAAGAGAGAGAAGAGAGAGAAGATTTGTGTTATCTATTGGCCGTGTTGTAACTTTATAATCTTTCGAACCCACATGATTTCCAGTAACATTAATGGCCTTGCAAAATTTTTTAGAGTCATTTCAGTGATACGTATGTTGTGGATTCTCAGAAAGCACATTCAAGTCTATACTTCCAATGACATATGTAGGAAGTCATGTCATGTATACATATTTCTCGATTTCAGTTCATTATATATACACATTTTAAATTTCAGAATGCCTTTCTCAGTTCATTATATATACACATTCTAAATTTCAGAATGCCTTTCTGTGGATTTTTCGATAAGATTTCAGAATTTTTTAGAACTATGTTGGCACATTAGTTTTTTTGCATCTTATTATGATTTATCTTTTTTTATGGTTTGTTTTACAAATCTTCATACCAGGGATGCTTGTTGACAATATGAGAACAAGGGGGTGTTTGGCTCAGCTTCTTTTGAGGGCTTATGGACTTATTTTCGGGTAAAAATTTTATATTTTGATAATTTTTTTATAAAAGTATTTAATGTATGTTTGAGATTGAATAAGTTGAAAAAATAAGTTGGAAAATAAGTTGGAAAGTTAGGAATCTCTAACTTTGTCTTAAAATAAGTTGACTTTCTCTGAAAATAAGTTCCCCAAACACCCCCCAAAGTATAAAGGTCGCGATATGATAGCCAGCTTACCGTAAAAATCTACCAATTACAGAATAATTATTTTTTTTTCTTTTCGCTTTCTATAACATAAGGTAAGAAAAATAGAGTCACGTATGGGTAAAATGTGTATGCCTTTTTTTCCCTTTGTCAAATGATATTAGTGATATAGTCATGTGTTTAATCCCTTGTATATAATGACAGAGTGAGCTGCCTATCTGAGAAGCTTGCTTTGGAGTATAAGTCCGAAAATGTGTCTGATAAGAAAATTGCACGATTGCACGAATTGCACGAGTACAGGCAGATGAAGAGTTAACGATTTTGTACAACTTAGTTTGATTAAACTCCTTGTATTTTAAATGTTCAAACTTGATGTGGTTTTTACTTTTTTTTTGCATGTTTCTATTTTGTGTGTGAATTTTAGCAATCTTTTGACTCATTTTTGTAGTACATTTATAAATATATAAACATCGTGGAAACGTGGAAAGTATGAGTAAAAATCGAGACCTGTGCCTTTCACGGGCTTCTACGCTAGTTAATATATTATATATAGACCATTACGCCTCCACTACACATAATAGTACTTAATACATACCATAATCCACCGGTTCCTTTTACTAATATAATCATTTTATATAACTATTTTTATTTTCTCATAATTAATTTATATATAATGATATTAATTACCTTTTCCAATAAAAGTAAATAAATGATTTTTATCTATTAAAATTATATATTAATGATGTTATAATATTACTAATATTCTATGAGTGAACCAAGGATGTATAATCTTTAATTAAATTCGTTATCAAGAGGATTCGAAACTTGGTATTTAGGATAGTAGTTCATATATAAAATATTATAATATTGAATCTAACGCTTCACATTCATTTATATAAACATATATATATATATATATATATATATATATATATATATATATATATATATATTGGATCATTATCTTTCTATTATTAAACCAAATGCAAATTATATCCAGCTTATTATACAGTTTGGTATAGTTGTATGGGGTTGCACTTTAGGAAAAACAAATTGAATAAACAATAATAAATAATATTATCATAACATTTAAATTTTATAAAAATTGATATGTTAAGATTAGAATCATAAAATTTATGATATAATATTTCTTGTATGGTTGAACCATTAAACCAAACTAGGAACAGTCATCCCTTAATTTGCTTCTTTTCAATATGATATAATATTTTTTATAATAAAATTAAATTTTAATCTAATTTTCTAATTTAATAGTTATTTTAATTTAATATATACTTGTCAAAAGCTCATGCATTGTTTAAAACTAAAAACATAAATTCTTAACTTTAATTTGTTGTTAACGGGATTCGACCTTACGTATTCATTAAATTAGCACAAATATGGAATATTCCTTAGTGTTAGATTTAAGGGTTCTTATCGATTTACTAAAAATCTAATAGTCATTTTTGTTTGTATGGTTGAACCATGAAATGAAATTACGAACAATTATCTCTAGTTTACTTATTATAGTTTAGTATAAAGTATAGATTAGGACAAAGACATACATTTAATAAAAAAAAAACTCGAGTGTAGCTAAAATATATAAATGTTGTTTATGTAAAATTGAGGAAAACAAACATACGTAGAAAGTCTAATAAATTAAACTGAAAGCAAAGATTAAAAATATAGCTAACCAAAGAACGTGGTAGCTAAAAAATAGAAACCAAATAACTACTCTCCTAACATGACTCTACTATCTCTACTACTACCAGTTATTCTCCTACAATCTCTCCACGATAGCTGACCAAATCCTACAAACAAACTACTACTACACCTGGCACCAGACATACATAAATAAAAACAAACAATTTAGATTAAAAATACCAACAAATTCCCCCACAATCTAAATTGGTTTGCTGAGACTCTTGACTCCCAGTAACATACGCATGCCTTCAAACTTAACAGTAGACAATGCCTTTGTTAACATATCTGCTCGTTGTAAGTATAAGCTTAAATGCTTGATGACTATCTCCTCCAATTCAACACATTCGCGAATAAAAGGATTGCGAATATCAATGAGCTTACTCCGCCCATGAAAAACAGGATTCTTTGTCAAGTCAATAGCTAACTTATTATCAATGTAAAGCACAACTGGACCAATGAACTCAGCTGTTATTTGACTTAACAATTTTCGTAACAAAATTGCTTGACAAGCAGCAGCCGTTGCTTCCATGAATTCAGCCTCGCACGAAGACAATGCAACACACTTTTGTTTTTGAGACACCCATGTGATCACACTTTCATATAGATTGAAAATCATACCACCTGTACTCTTTCTGTCTTCAACATGACCAGCAAGATCACTATATGGATAACCTGTTAAAACATTATTTCTACTCGATTTAGAGTACACCAGACCAAAATCTAGCGTGCCCTTTACATACCTCATATGCGTTTCACAGCATTCATATACGTAACTGTTGGCCGTTCTATGAATCTACTCACAATCCCAACTACATATGCTATGTCCAAACGAGTATGAACTAAATAACGGAAGCCTCCCACCATACTTTTGTACTGAGTTGGATCCACTGGCTCACCCTATTCATCTTTGATGATCTGTTCTTTAGGCTCCATAAGATACTTTGTTGAGTTACACTTAGACATACCAACCTTTTGTAAAATCTTCTTCGCATATGCCATCTATTTTAATTCAATATAACTAGTCCCCTGCTCGACCTTCATTCCCAGGTAATGTGATAGCCTGCCCAAGTCACCCATTTCAATCTAATCACCCATCTTCTTCATAAACTTGTTCATAACTGATATGCTTGTCCTGATGACCAACAAATCATCAACGTATACCCCAACTACAAGAACTTCATCACCTTCCCTTCAAGTGTACACAACATGCTCTTAAGGACATCGAATAAAACCAAGACTTTCAAGATACTTAATCAACTTAGCGTACCATGCACGTGGTGCTTGACGCAACCCATATAATGCTTTCACCAACCGATAAACTAAATGCTCCTAATTTTTCTTTACAAATCTTTCCGGCTGCGAAACATAAACTTCTTCTAGTAATTCCCCATTGAGGAAAACAGATTTGACATCAAGATAATGCATCTCCTAACCACTCTTCGCAGCCAATGTAAGCAAAAGTCTCACAGTCTAGTAACCGGTGCAAAAATTTCCTCAAAGTCAGCCCCATATTTTTGCATATATCCTTTTGCCACTACTCTGGCCTTGTGCTTAATGATTCTACCAGTTGGTTCCTTTTTCAGCTTAAACACCCAATTTAAGTCGATGGGTTTATGACCAGGGGTAATATCACCAGTTCCCTGGTGCCATTCTTCTCAATAGTTGCAATTTCATCCTTTATAGCTTTTTCCTACACTTGTTCTTTTATGGCCTGCTTGTAATTTGCTGGTTCGCCTATACCCAGAAAGAACAACTCATCCCCTGGCTCCACTTTCTCTATTGTATTGTAAATTTCCTTTAATGACCTTGAATGTTTCGGCTCACTGCTACAACTCGATGAGTTAGAACTTGAATCAATCTTTGAACTCCTTGATGCCAGGCTCGACCCAACTGATTGCATTGGTGTTGCTTCCCTAGACACATCTCCATTGGAGTTGTCACTTATGTTTCTAGGTGTGTAAGACTCAGTTTCATCTGGGTTCCCTTTGACTCCTTCTAAATGAACGCTTGTGACCATGAAAGACCCAGACGGATCTTCTCCTTGCTGCATCCTCAACCAACCTTTTGTTTCTTCAAAAGTGACGTTCCTGCTCACATGTACTGTCCCATTTTCTGGATCGTATAAGCGATATGCCTTGGTGCCCGGTTCTCGACCAAAGTGAACAACATCTTTGCTTCGATCATCGAGTTTCTTAGTATGCACACTTAGTATTTTCATGTATGACACATACCCAAACAAACGTAAGTGCTCGGTTTCTTGTTATTCCACGCCTTTGAAGGCATTTTTCACGACAAAGCTCGTGTTGGCAGTTGATTGAGGATGTAAACAGAGAGTCCTACAGCCTCACCCCAAAATGTAGAGGGCAATTGCTTCTCCTTTAACATACTTCGTTCCACAACAACAATAGTTCTGTTTCACTTCTTCGCGACTCCATTTTGCTGTGGGGAATAAGGTGTTGTGAATTGCCTAAGAATACCTGCATCTTCACAATATGACATGAAATTTTTTGACAAAAACTCACCACCTCGATCTGAATGAAACACTTTTATCTATTTTTCAATGCCTTTCTCAACCAGGGCCCAATTTTTTTTAAACATATCCAACACATCATCTTATTTAAGCAAGTACGTCAATATCATACGACTATAATCATCAACTAACAAAAGGAAATACCTAGTGACAGCTTTTATTGCAGGTGAGATCGGTCCACACAAATCCCCATGAATTAACTTCAACCCGTTTGTAGCTTTGAACCCTGTTTGACGAGGGAATGGCTTTTTCACTTGCTTTGTCATTAAACACCCTGTACATGCCTCCTTGGGCTATACAAACCTTGGCAGCCCATATGCCATCTCGTTTGCATTCATTAACATCATCGCTTAAAAGTTCACGTGTGCAAGGCGTGTATGCCACAACCAAGTTTTTTCTTCAAATCTTAAAAACAAACAAGCGGGCTTATTAGTCTCAATGATTATTTTATACAAACGATTTGCTGATCTTCTTACCTTCATAAGCAGCCTTCCTTCTTTATCACGAACCCATAAGAAATCTCCACTTAACATTATTTTGTTACCTTCCTTCGATAGTTGCCCAAGACTTATGATATTATTACACAAAGTAGGGATATAATATACCTCATTTAGCATTCTTTCTTCTCCATTTTTGCATTACAAGACTATAGAGCCCTTTCCTTTGATTTTCACCAATGACTCATCTCCAAATTTCACCTACCCCTGTGTGCCTTCATCCAAACTTGTGAATTTTGACCTCTGCCCTATCATATGATTATTCGCGCCATTGTCCAAGTACCACACATTGGATTCACTTTTGATTATGTCCTTTGCACTCAGTTTTGGCCTGGTTTTTTCATTCAACAAAACTATATTGTCTTTCTTTTCTCCACATTCTTCTAGTAGGAGTTCAGGCTCGTCATCTTGAGCTTGTACCAGGTTAGCTTCTGGGATTTTCTCTTTCTCTCGTCGCGACTTTCTGCAGGATAATGCCCGTATGTGCTGCATATGAAGCATCTAACCTTGCTCATGTCCCATCCTCCATGGTTGTTTTCTTTACCTTGATACCTTGTGTTTTGGAAACCCTCAGTTCCTCCTCTACTTGACCGTTTCATCCACTCTTCTCTAGTGAGTAGGAGTTGCCTATTCTTCCTCAGTGAGCAAGAGTTGTCCTCCCGTGATCTCAATCTATTCACAGAGCCATTCTTCATGAGCCTTCAATGATCCTACTGCCTTCTCTACTGACATTTCCTCCACATTGCCAAATTGCTCAATTGTGGAAGGAATTTGCAAAAACTTCGAAGAAACTGCACGAAGCAGTTTCTTTACCACATATGCTTCCTCGATCATCTCACCAAGTACTTTGATGTTGGTTACCAGGCTGTTGAGTTTCATACAGAAATCGTTCAATTGCTATGTTTCTTTCATGTTCAGGTTCTCGAACTCAGCTTTCAAGGTTTGTGCCCGTGCCTTCTTAACCTTGTCTGTGCCTAGACACACAGTTTTAATGGTATCCCACGCCTTCTTTGAAGTTTTCTTCTCCGCCACTGACAATAAAATGTCTTCAGGTATCCCTTGGTATATAGCAGCTAATGTAGTTTTGTCTGTCTTCTCTTCAATCACTACCTTGTCGTCTTTAGGTTCGATGGCTATCCATACACCATGTGCTTGCATAAAAACTTTCATCTTCAAAACCCAAGCTGTGTAGTTGCTTCGAGTTAACATTGGGTATGTCAATCAAACTGTGTTGTCCTTAGATTTTGATGATTCTATTGTTGTGTTTCTAGGCATTTCTATTGTTTTGTTTCTAGGCATATACTTTGGCATTCATCAACTGAAAGCTCTGATACCAGATAATAAAAAAACTCGAGTGTAGCTGATATATATATAATTGTTTTTTATGTAAAACTGAGGAAAACAAACATACGTAGAAAGTCTGATAAATTAATCTGAAAGTAAAGATTACAAATATAGCTAACTAAAGAACGTGGTAGCTGAACAATAGAAACCAAATAACTACTCTCCCGACATGACTCTACTATCTCTACTACTGCCAGTTATTCTCCTACAATCCCTCCACGATAGCTAACCAAATCCTACAAACAAACTACTAATACATCTGGCACCAGACATACATAAATAAAAACAAACAATTTAGATTAAAAATACAAACAACATTTAAAATAAAGTTATTTAGTTATTTGGATTTAGAGATCTTTTAATTCTAATGAAGGTTTGTTTTTTTTTCATACTTTTCAATTAAGCTTTTATATATGTGTCTCGCCTTATACTATAATTCAGTCAAGGAAGCGTGTGCTATTTGGAAAGATTCGAATACTCGTTATGACCAATTATGGACCAGGGATCTAAGATCATGGGAATTGAAGGAAGTATGCAAATTAAATGATATAGTGTTTTCACTTGTTTTGTTGCAAGGGAATGACACTCTAGTATGGGCATATTCTGCTAAATCTTATTCGTGTAGAGGAGGGAAAAGCTGCTTACTTGGCCTTGTGGATCATGCATCGAGTTCCTGGAATTTTCTGTGGAAACTTAAAGTCCCCCCTCAGATCCCGTTATTCTTATTGGAGTTGGGTAGTAAAATTCTCCCTACAAAATTATTTCTCTCTTCAAGGATAGGGAGTAATTTCGGCACCTCAGAGTGTTCTTTCTGTGGCAGACAACAAGAGTCACAAGAACACTTGTTTTGGAATTATAGTTTTTTGCATGAGATTTTGTCGAATATCTTTGATTGGTGTAGCATCTCAGGGGTTTTTTAATCAATCAAGTGAATTTAGCAAATTTTTGGAGATGGAAAAAACTTTTTATGGAATCTATTTTAAAACAGTCCTTGAACATTACGTTGAGTGCATCTCTCTGGTCACTATGGTTGTGTAGAAACCAGTTGGTTTTTGAAGGAAAAAGGTTTAGCAAGGTAGAGTTAATCCTTTTGATCATGTTTAGAGTAAGGAAATGGTGTGTGACATTAAATATCTTCCATGTAGAGAACCTTGATCATTGGATGTTAAATCCAGTGGGATTTATTTTAGCAGGTCTGACTAGTAAGAAAAGCATTCGTAGGAAGCACTCCATTAGTAGGCATAGTCGGATTCCTAAAAGATTTACAAGGCAATTTAGTCTTCATCTTTTCAAGACCTTCTACAAAAAATCCATTTGATGCGGAGTAGGAAGCCTGTAGGTTTCTAATTGATCATATTTGGTCAAGTCACAGTAAAAACGCTAGATATATTGTTCACGCGGACAATATGTTGTTAATTCATTCTTTGTAGAAAATCAAAGCGGGTCTGTGTGATAGTGATCTTAGCATTTGCCCGACTTACATTAATAAAATCAAGGCTTTGAAAATTTCTTTCAAATGGATCTCTAGGCAACTAAATTTTGGAACGAATGATTTGGCAGTATAAGACCGCGCTAGGTCTAAGAATTTATGGGCGTGGTGTTGATTTGTGGTATAGGGCCTAGCTTGAGCAAAGAGAGACGAAGTGAATATTGTAAAATCGTTTGGTCGTTTAGAGAAAATCTGGTTTAATGACATGGGTTTGGGGCCTTTTGGTCCACATTGTAATTGTGACAATCCGGGTCAAATCCCGAGTCTTTTTCGAAAATCAGGCCGAGTCCCGATTCCGAAATAAGCCAAAGTATACTGGCCCAAATGCCGCCAACTTGGGTAATCCACAATCCCACCACAGGCCCCCAAAAGATCATGATTTGTTGACGCACTTAGTAGTAGTACTTTACCTTATAAACTGAACAGAAGTCCCAAATCTCCTCGATGTGGGATTGGGGTGTTACAAACTCCCCCACTTAAACTCCTCACGTCCTCTTCAGGCCGACGGATATCCCATACGTCCAAGATCGTTCCTCCCTAGCCATTTTGGGATAATACCGGCAGGCTTCGTGTCCCCACCTCCGGATCTCTGTCCATTGTGGGATAATACCACCAACCTTCGTATCCCCACCTCCAGCAACTTGACGATTCAAGCTTTCGAGAGTCGGCTCTGATACCATAGGTGACAACCCGGGTCAAATCCCGAGTCTTTTTGAAAATCGGGTCGAGTCCCGATTCCGAATCCGAAATAAGCCAAAGTAAACTGGCCCAAATGCCGTCAACTTGGGTAATCCACAAGCTCACCACATGCCCCCAAAAAATCATGATTTGTTGGTGCACTTAGTAGTAGTACTTTACCTTATTAACTGAATAGAAGTCTCAAATCTCCTCGATGTGGGACTGGGATGTTACAGTAATACTGTAAAAGAAAGAAATCTGGTGTGGATGAGGAGATTGATGTACTTAAGGAGGATGATATAGTTTAAAATTGCATTGTTGTTCTCTACTATATTATTACTTAGTAAGTCTGGTAGTGGTCTCATTGTCGCAAGTCCAGTTTGTTTTAGTCTGTTATCAGGTTTTGTAGTACTAGTGCCATGGGATTTTTGGTGGATTATTGTGTAGCCATATATGTTGGATTTTAAATTTTGGTTGGGACTGTTATGTACTTTATGGTCTAGGCTAGGCTAGAGATGCAAAAAAAGTCCTTCGGGCCGGGCTTTTCAGGCTTTTTTTGGATCAGATCGGGCTGGATTTCGGACTTAAGACTTTTTGAACATCTCTAGGCTAGGCTAATGCATTTCATCTAATGGTTGACCTAGTGTCAAATTATATAATATTTTTTCATGTTTCTCAAAAAAAATTAAAATCTTGGACCCTAATATTTATTCCCCCTAATTTAAACATTATATTTGCAATACTAAGAGATCGAGGCACCATGTACAAGACTCATCATCAACGGGTTCTAATGTTAATAATCAAATAAAATGCAACTTTAAAAACTTGAAAAATTCATTTTATGGTTTAGTGATTGATTCTAAAATTATAAATAATTAATTAAAAATAAAATTAATTTCCCGTCAAATAAACGCCCACAATGTAATTACAATGTTGGATGCTTAACCCAAGGTACTTGTTTTAAACATTCTTGCTGTGGGAATAATATATAAAATTTGATTAATCAAGTTAAAAAATTAAAAAAATTCCATATGAAAAGATAAATTCTAAAACTAACACCTTACATGCATGATATATGAAATTTGCATAATTGATTTCAAATTCATTTATATTAAATACTAGCTCTCGTGGTAACTTTTAATATTTTAATATTTTATTTTTTATAAATTTTTAACTATATATATATATATTTAAATAAATTAAATTCATTAAAATAAGTTTTATATCATATAGGTTTAGAGTGTCTTTTAATAAAATTGTTATATGTGTTTTAATTAGAATAGGTTAATAATAAAAATAATTAGGCCCATAGTAATAAATTTTAATTAATAAAACCCTTAAAAGAGATTATTAAAATAATTAGAAACTAATTATGTGTTTATATTTTATTTTAGACTAAGTAAAGAAAACTAAGGCGGACTTCCATACTTAAATTTTAGTGCATGTCTTATTATGCATGTCTATAAATGAAAATAATTAAGCTAAGGTAATTAAGTAAAAATAACTAAATAAGAATAGTTAAATAAAATGATTAAATAAGATAAGTAACATATAAGCTATCAAAACTTTTAGGGTCCTGATTGGAGGTTGAGAAGGTTTGAGTCAAGTTCAAATTTAAAAATTTGATTTTGAGAAAATTTTAAAATAAAGTATTGGATTTTGATAATTTACGAAAGAATTGAAATAATATTACACATTAAATTCAAAATCCAACACTTTAATTTTAAAATTTCTCAACCTACTTTCATTTCAAACTAATCCTTAATGTTCGGGTTTTAATAATATGATATACACCCTGTTTGGCTAAGCTTATTTCATGGGCTTATGGACTTATTTTCGGGTAAAAATTTTATATTTTGATAATTTTTTTTTATACAAGTATTTAATTTATATTTGAAATTCAATAAGTTGCAAAAATAAGTTGGAAAATAAGTTGGAAAGTTAGGAATCTCTAACTTTGTCTTAAAATAAGTTGACTTATCCTGAAAAAAAGTTACCCCAAACACCCCCATAGATGAGTACTGAAAATATGATTATATGTAAAATAATTTTTTTAAAAATATTTTACAAATGGACAACAAAGATTAGATGTTAAATTTACAAAATTAAAGAAAGATTTGTTAGTAATTATTAAAATATAATAAAAATTTAATTAAATCATTTTTAGCAACTTTGATAAATTGATTACATAACATGATATGGAATTTTGTGGACAGGATCTCTAATTTGATTTCTGGACTTGAAAACATTTTCAAACTGAAGATAAATTATTATCCAAAAACTGGGTATTTTTGATAAAGCTTTAATCATATACAATTGATAAAGGATATGTCTTATTAATTTTTATTATTCATATATTTTTTTTGTCCATTTTGAATCATCAAAATTATACATATTTTATATTTGAAATATATCACAAAATTGAATTATAAGAAATAATAATTAATATATTTCAGAATATAATTTTTATTTTTTGGCAATATAAAAATGTTTGTTTTTTAATTGTTTTTCAAATCTTACTCAAATTTGATTGAGAGAAGTTTAAACATGAAATTAATTTGATAAAAAGAAAATAATAAATTTAATTCTCTAACCTTCGAAGTTAGTGGGTTGATAATTACACACATATTTACCAACAGAATGATTAAATAAATAAATCAACCCACACATTTGTACGTTTCTCATCTTTATCAACAGTACCATCTCTTTCAATCTCATCCATACAATTCTCCAGATTTAAGTAAACAACTTGGGATGGAAAAGTCAGTATTAGTAATAAATGCTAGCAGTTTTTTATTTTAATATTTTTCACACAATTTATTTATTTTTTATAAAGATTATAATACGTTTATTTTCTCTAATACATAAAAAGTTAAAAAGACAAATAATTAATAATATCCTATTATTTTACATAAGTATAAGTTACACAACAGTTTACTATAACATCTTCCACTACACTCATGCTTCACCTAATTGTGGACCGAAGAAAATTTCACATAAAAACAAAAGAAAAACATGTCTTTTTTCCTTAGCCAGTTAATCACAGAAATACAATATTATTAAATTTTATAAATGTTGGTACTTTTAGTATCTCGAATAAATGCATATGTACATCATATAAGAGTAATTCACAATACCAATCTGCTCAACAGATATATAAAATTGATATCATTTTTGTTGTGCGAGTATAGTTGATAAATTAGAAATGAAGAAGAATTCTTTTGTTTGTTGGGTGTTTACTGGGCTTCTTCTCGGTGTAGCCACAGCACTGGTTATTCCACCCGGTAAGAGCACTTCATATTTAGGGGAAAAACACCATTATTAATTGTTTAAGTATACTCACATTTTTCTTATTACAAAGTGAAATAAGAGAATTTTTAAAAAATTAAAATATTATTCTGATGGGTGTGGTCTTGTAGAGCATCACCTTTTAGGTGAGAAACCTTTAACGGGCACAAATCGATTTCTTGATACATGTTACTTGATTTCTGCTTCTTGTTTTTTATTAAATCTTTTTATAACATACTAGGTATCTTTTGATTTCTGCTTTTTTTTTTCTTAATTTTTTTTATAACATAGTAGGTACTCCCTCCATGTCATAATACTCTTCCCACTTTGATTTTTGATATTCTTCATTATAAGCGATTGATTACTAATTTCAACATAATTTATAAGATGAAATATAGTCATGAGTGATTTTGTTTCATTCGTATTTGTGAGAATTTTAATATAATGAAGTTTTTATATTTAATATACGAAATTAAATATATTAGTCAAAGTGAGAAAAGTTTTTTAGAACGGATGGAATATCTTTTTAGACTCAAGAATTTGTTGATTCCACATGTAAGCATTTTTATGAGTTCAAATGACAAATATCTTGTCCTATATATATATTGTGTTGCAGTTTCAGTTGGTGTGAATTTTGGAACGCTTGGAAACAATCTCCCATCTCCCCAAGATGTAAAAGATCTTTACGGAAGATGTGGGATTCAACAAATGAGACTTTATGCACCAAATCCCAACATACTTGACGCACTACGCCAATCAGGCCTCTCGGTCTGTTTAGGAGTCAAAAACGAGGACATCCCACGCCTCTCAAATTTCAACGATCCAAAGGCTTGTATTGATTGGCTTAATACCAACGTTGTTCCATATGAAAACGACGTTACATTTAAATACATAACGATGGGTAATGAAGCTATTCCTGGTCCATTAGCTCAATATCTTACTGGGGCCATGAACAACATGCAAAATGCTCTTAATTCCCTTGGTTTAGGGAAGATTATGGTAACAACTGTTGTCCCGGCAAATGTTCTACAAACTTCTTATCCTCCTTCAGCTGGAGCATTTTCTCCCGACATTTTTCAAATAATGGGGGATATAATTTCATTTTTGTATGGCAACTCTATACCTCTTATGGTAAATGTGTACCCTTACTTTAGTTATGCTGCTGACCCTGCTCATATTTCACTTGAATATGCAACATTTCAATCCAAAACCCCAGTTGTGATGGATGGGCAGTTTCAGTATTACAATCTTTTCGACGCTAGTGTTGATGCCTTTAATGCCGCAATAGAGAAGGTAAATTCTGGTAATGTTTCACTTGCTATATCAGAGACAGGCTGGCCAACTGCAGGGAATGATCCTTATGCTAGTGAGGAAAATGCGGAAATTTATAATACTAATCTTGTGAACCATGTCGCGGAGAATGGAACTCCTAGGAGACCAGGAAAAATTATGGACACTTTTATCTTTGCAATGTTTAATGAAAACCAAAAGCCTCAAGGTGTGGAGCAGAACTTTGGATTGTTCTATCCTAGTAAGGATGTTGTTTATCCTTTGTTTTCCTGTTAACTTCAAGTGTAACTGAATTTATATTGCACAACTTAATTATTGGCATGCACCAATGAATTCAAATATAATTTTGTTTATTTAAATCTTCTATAGAAATTAAAATTTGTTGTTTCTAATATCAGAGAAAGTATCAGTAGCCTACTTGCAAAATACATTCATCATGGATATTTTGGTTGTAATAAGAATATAGTTCAGTTATCAATTATCTTTTAAGTTCAAAATTCATTTTTAGATAAGTAAAGATGCTTCCCGACTTATGTCACACTATATTAACTGACTAATTATTTTAACATCATTCTGGGTAAGAATTAAGGTTTACTTTTTTTTTTTTTTTGGGTGAATGCATATTCGACTATTTTTTTGGATCTTTATTGTTGGGTTAATCTAAACTTGGAAGTTGGTTTATTTGTTTGTTAAGTATTTGATTTAAATTTGTAAACGGTTGTTGGATGCAATCTTTACATGTGAGGAGATATTGTAGGAGCAGTAAAAAATAAAGATCGTGATTCAGTTACTTTAAGAGCGTGAGTTTTGGCAGTTCCTAGTTTATAGGACTTTTTCTGTTGCTTTCATTCTATATATTGTAATGTGCTTTCATTCAATAAAATCAGTCATTCAGAGTATTCCTTTTCTCCAGTTTATACATACACAATTGTATGCAGTTTACTTTGTGCCAACATATTGGTATCAGAGCTTGGTTATCTCGTTGATGCCCAAGTATATGCCATGGAGACAGCTAAGAACAAGGATGGAACGATCAGTTTGAATTACCCCATGCTGACAAGGGCGAACTACACAGCTTGGGCTATGAAGATGAAGGCATATATGCAGGCCCATGGTGTTTGGGAGGCTATATCACCAAAGGACCCTAAATCATTAGTGGTTGATGAGAAGAAGGATAAGATCGCTCTGGCTGCGATTTATCAGGCCATTCCCGAAGATGTCCTACTTTCTTTTGCTGACAAGGAAACTGCAAAGGTGGCTTGGGAGGTAGTAAAGACCCTATGGCAGGGTGTAGATCAAGTCAAAACAGCAAGGGTGCAGACCCTCAAGGCAAAGTTCGAGTCTATGAATATGAAGGAGACAGACACTATTGATGATTTCTCGATGAAGCTGAATGGATTGGTCACTGACATTCGTTCACTAGGGGAAGAAGTTGCAGATAGCTACGTGATTAAGAAGTTACTACGGGCGGTACCGACAAAATTCCTGCAGATCGCATCTACTATTGAATAGTTTGGCAACCTTTAGACAATGACGGTGGATGAAACGGTGGGTTCATTGAAAGCATACGAAGAAAGAATAAAAGGGAAGACTGAAACAGGGGGAAGTCAATTGTTGCTCACCAAGGAGGAGTGGCTTGAAAGAGAGAAAAACGAAAGCAAGCTACTACTTACAAGGGGGGAGTGGTTGAAGAGGTCGAATAAAGGAGGAAATGAGGCAACATCACAAAAGTACAGAGGTACACGAGACAAGAGTAAAGTTCGTTGCTACAACTGTTGTGCATATGGTCACTACGCAGCAGAATGCAAGAAGCCTAAGCGAGACAGAGTGGTTAAGGAGGAAGCCAATTTTGCCCAAATCCCAGACGATGAACCGGCATTGTTAATGGTCGAGTGTGAGAAATCTGACAAAGTTACCTTGCTGAACAATGAGGAACATGTAACACCTAGGCTGCAACAAGCGGACAAGGAAAAAGAGATGGAGTCGAATTTGTGGTACTTAGACAATGGTGCGAGTAATCACATGTGTAGGCAACACTCTAAATTTGACAATTTAGACACAAGAGTAACGGGTCAGGTGAAGTTTGGTGATGGCTCGGTGGTAAAAATTAAGGGTAAAGGAACGATTACCTTGAAGTGTAAAAATGGAGAAAGTAGAGCATTAAAAGAAGTGTACTATATTCCATCTCTTCGAAGCAACATAATAAGCCTTGGGCAACTTTCAGAAGACGGTTACAAGATCACTCTCAAGGGCGACAATCTCTGGGTTCATGAAGAACAAGGTACGCTACTTATGAAGGTTAAACGCTCTATAAATAGAATTTATAAAATTCTTCTTTATAGTGGTGAATCTAAGTGCTTATTGGCAAGAAGTAAGGACGAAGATTGGTTGTGGCATCTTCGCCTAGGCCATATCAACTTTAAAGCAATGAAATTGATGGCAACATCTGATATGGTACATGGCATGCCAAAAATAAGTCAGTTGGTTGAAGTGTGCACTGGTTGTTTAATGTCTAAGCAAACCAGAAAGGCCTTTCCACATCAGACGAATTTCTCTGCAACAAAACCCCTTGAGCTAGTTCATGGCGATCTCTGTGGACCCATCACACCAAGCACACTTGGAGGTAATAGATTTATATTTCTGTTGATAAATGATTATAGTCGTGTAATGTGGACTTATCTTTTGAAAAATAAGAGTGAAACGTTTGATGCTTTCAAAAGATTTCGTGCTTTGGTTGAAAACAGTCCAGGGAAAATAATTATGACGTTCAGAACGGACAATGGTGGGGAATTCATATCAAAGAAGTTCTCCAAATATTGTGAAGAAGCAGGGATTGTCAGGCGTTTCACTGCGCCGTACTCGCCTAAAAAAAATGGTGTAGTTGAACGGCGAAACAGAACCATGATTGAAATGGCACGGAGCCTCTTAAAGGAAATGAACATGCCAAATTATTTTTGGGGAGAAGCAATTCGACACTCCACTTATTTACTTAACAGGTTACCCACTCGTGTAGTAACTGGGGTCACTCCGTATGAGGCTTGGTCGAAGGAGAAACCACATGTGGAACACATTCGTGTGTTTGGGTGTGTAGCTTATATGAAGCTGCCCAGTGTCAACTTAAAGAAACTTGATAGCAGAAGCAAAGCTGTCATTTATCTAGGAAAAGAACCAGGGGCCAAGGCATTCAGACTCTACGATCCTGAAACCAAAGCGGTTTGTGTAAGTCGAGATGTGGTGTTCGACGAAAGGAAACCTTGGAACTGGGGTGAAGAAGCAGATTCACAAATGACACAAGCTGGAACATTCACTGTGTTTATAAATAACTCAGAAGTGCCAGAACTATGGGTTGACAGTGATCAAACTGAAGGAAATACGTCAGAATCAACAATTGGTACACCTTCAAGCATCTCTCGAGGCTCAGTGAGTTCAGACATTGATACACCTTCAAGTATTTCGCAAAGTTCAGTGGCTTCAGAAACAAGTGCAGAAACAGAAGAACAACCTCAAAGAAACAGGCGTCTCAGTGAAATTTGCAATGTGACTGAAGAGATTGAACTAGAAGATGACGAGCTGTACCTTATGGGAGTGGACGAACCCATGAATTATAATCAAGCTGCAAAACAGAATGAGTGGAAGAAAGCAATGGAAGTTGAGATGGCTGCTATTGAAAAAAATGGAACCTGGGAGCTAACTGAGCTACCTCAAGATCGAAAGCCCATTGATTTAAAGTGGATTTACAAGATAAAGCGGGATGCCAGTGGAAATATTGTCAAATATAAGGCAAGAATTGTGGCTAAGGGATATGTGCAGAAACAGGGAGTTGATTTCGATGAAGTCTTTGCACCAGTCACATGCATTGAGACCATACGGCTGCTATTAGCACTTGCAGCAAAGGGAGGCTGGGAAGAACACCATTTAGACGTGAAAACGGCATTTTTAAATGGAGAAATTAAAAAGGAGGTGTATGTTCGACAGCCTGAGGGTTTTGTTAAAAATGGTAAAGAACACTTGGTTTACAAACTCTTGAAAGCGTTGTATGGCCTACGACAAGCACCACATGCGTGGTACTCGAAGTTGAATCAGTGCTTGGAGAAACTTGGTTTCACAAGGTGTGCGTATGAACAGGCTGTTTACACCAAAAATATGGGAGGTGATGTTTTGATCATTGGAGTATATGTAGATGATCTACTAGTGACGGGATCGAATACTACTATTATTACAGAGTTCAAGAGACAGATGGCTACAAGTTCGATATGAGCGACTTGGGAAAATTGACATACTATCTAGGCATAGAGGTGGTGCAGGGTAATGGCTTTATACAACTAAATCAAACAGGATATGCAAAGAAGGTTCTTAACAAGGCTGGTATGTTGGATTGTAATTCGACTAAGGTTCCAATGCACCCAAGTGAAGTCATCAACAAGGATGAGGGAGGGCTAGAAGTAGACTCCACGAAGTTCAAAAGTGTAATTGGCGGGCTGAGGTACTTTGTTCACACTAGGCTAGACATAGCCTATTCTGTTGGAATTGTGAGTAGGTTCATGGAGAAACCTACAATGATGCACCTAAATGCAGCAAAGCGAATACTTCACTATATAAAAGGGACACTGGATTACGGGTTAATCTATACAAGGGACTATGATAACAAGGTGCTGATCGGATATTCAGATAGCGACTTAGCAGGCAATGTGGAAGATAGAAAGAGCACGGGAGGCATGGTGTTTTATCTTAATAAAAGTCTGATAACGTGGGCATCGCAGAAGCAAAAATGTGTTGCACTCTCCCCTTGTGAAGCTGAGTTCATGGCAGCTACTGCAGATGCTTGTCAAGCTATCTGGTTGAGGAAATTATTGTCACAGGTCATTGATTTCAATATTGGTCCAGTCCTTTTGTTCATTGATAACAAATCTGCAATCGACTTGGCCAAAAATCCGGTCTTTCACGGTAGAAGCAAGCACATACACGTTAGGTTTCATTTCATACGGGAGTGTGTGGAAAATGAAGAAATAATTGTGAAGCATGTGAACTCTGAGGATCAACGTGCAGACTCTCTCACCAAGGCCCTTACTGCTGTTAAGTTCGAACGAATGAGGAGCCAGCTTGGGGTTAGAAAGTGTGCTCAGATAAGTTTAGATTAAGGGAGTGTTTGTTGGGTTAATCTAAACTTGGAAGTTGGTTTATTTGTTTGTTAAGTATTTGATTTTGTCTCGTGACTGATTTCCTACAAATCTGCAAACGGTTGTTGGATGCAATCTTCACATGTGAGGAGATATTGTAGGAGCAGTAAAAAATAAAGATTGTGATTCAGTTATTTTAGGAGCGTGAGTTTTGGCAGTTCCTAGTTTATAGGACTTTTTCTGTTGCTTTCATTCTATATATTGTAATGTGCTTTCATTCAATAAAATCAGTCGTTCAGAGTATTTCTTTTCTCCAGTTTTATACATACACAATTGTATGAAGTTTACTTTGTGCCAACATTTATAAGCATTTATTGGAACTTTGATCATGAAACCAATTGTACAAAGACCGAAAGTTGTCTTGTTTGTGCGTAAGTGTTTGCTAAAAAATTTAAAGACACCATAAAGATAAGAGTAAAGTGAATTTTGTGTACCTGAACTTTGACGAAGACACCACTTGCAATACTATCTTTCAAAAACTACCACGTGCAATACTGAACAATGGATTTACTTAAAATCCGTGTACCGCCGTCCATCTGTTTCCAGCGGCGCTAGAGTCCTAGGGGCAAATTAGTCTTTTCCACCTACAACTTTGCGTGGGCTTTTCTCAGTATATACACACAGAGCATTCCTGTATCACCCATTTTTTTCTGCAAACCTAATTTCACTTTTCTCCCAAAACAGAAAATGGCTAGCAGAGCTCGTACGGATGAAGAAATTGATGCCATCTTGGACCTAGCTTCCTACTGTGATCGGATGAGTGTAATTAAGACTCAATGGTTTGGGCCAAATACGGGACAGAGATACAGGGCATGTCCGAACAATACGTGCGGCTATGAAGATTGGATTGATGAGGAACCTCATGGTCCTCGCACGTTAGAGATTATTAAGAAGTTGCAGGAGCGTGCTATGGAGAGGGAGGATAAGTATAGGCGCAGGATGGTTCGTATGAGAGAGAGGCACGAAGTTGAGATTAATTAGTTGAACACTAAGCAACAGTGTTTAGCTATTATTGGGTTGTATGTGCTTGTGAATTTGATGATGAATATGGCTTTGAACACCGTAGTTCAGGACGATGAGTACGATTCTCTTGATGAGTGAAGCTTTGTTTAGGTTGTTCTAGGACTCTTATGCTCTCTTTAGGAACTCTAGGAAAATGTTTGTATTGTTGTTGGTTTATACTGAATCTTTGCTTATGTATTAAGCTCTGTTTATTTTATTGTCTTTGTTTTGTATTGTTTAGTGAAGCTCTGTTTTTATTTCATTTGATACAAGTTTGTATTTGTTTGGGCTGTTTGTTGTTCTGATTTTATGGTTCCAACATAAGCAACACATAGAAATGGTTAACTAATTTACCAGAATGAAATGATTGTCAATTACATGTACACTGGTTATGAATACTAAAGCTCAAATTAGTTCAAAGGGAGACGAAAAAGATAGACATGAAGATCAAATTTGAATGAAAATAATCTTGGTAAAAAGAAAGCATTCCATAACAACAAAATAGACCAATTCAAGGTTCATACAACTTGCATATCTAGGCAATTGCATATTCTAGGCATACAGACCAAAGTGCATTATACAGACCAAAGCAAAAGTGCTAAAATCAACTTGCATATTTTAGTAGCAAAAGTAGCAAACATATTTGAACATATTTTAAGATTTCCAACAGGCTTTAGCTTAAGCCTACTTTCCCTTTTTCTCCTATATAGCTCTAGATTCCTCAAACTAGTTACTGTGGCCTTCCCTTTAGTAGTAGTGCCAAGTGGTTGTTGAAAGGCATATGACTCAGCCTATTTGTAGTTTGAGGATCCTAATCCAATTAAACTAGATCGTAATAAGTAAATAATATCAACTGTCATAGGAATCTCAAAAGATGATAACCGTCAGAAGAAAAATTAACAAGTCAATCTATAGTTTTGATGTTTTACACTGGAAGAAGATTCAGATATCTGATCAGGCCTCAAGGTAGCATTGAAACAAGTGGATTCATTTAAGAAGACAGAGATTTCTATTAGTGACAAGAAACAATTTCAGTACCGAATGATTGATGAGAGTGAAGAGTATAAAAAGACCACAGTGTTAAAGTCAAGATGAAGAACAGAGATTCGAGTTAGTCGTTCATGAACCAGACAGTACATCGAGCGTCAACATCATGCCAATGTATGTTCCTTATCATAATTACGTGGTTTTCAGCAGAGTATCGACTATTAAAGAATTTATATTAATTCTATTTTAATTGATTAAGTCAAGTAATTAAGTTAATAAATAAATTAATTCTATCAGAATTAATATATTTGTTAAAGTGATTATTAGATTAATTAAATAAGAATTAATATGAAAAAGGAATAATTAGTTAAATGATTTTTAATAAGTCATTTAATTAATTATAAACTGAAAAATATGATGATATAACTATCAAACTGATAGTTATACCGATAGTCATATTCAGTTTATAAAGGAGATAGTCATATTCAGTTCAAAGGAGATAGTCATATACAGTTCAAATGAGATAGTCATATTTCATTCAAATGGAGTTATACCGAATGTTATATTGACATGAAAAGTTATACCGAAAGTCATATTTAAACTGGACAGTCATATTACATTCAATTGATAGTCATACCGATTGTCATATTAATGTAAAATGATTGTCATATCAGTTTAAACTAAGTAATATGACTATGGCTGTGTATTTAAGGAAGCAGAATGCAGAAGATGAAAAAACAGTCGAGCTAAACACAACAAATACACACAGCAGCCATTCTCTCTCTCTCTCAAGCTCAAGAACACCTCCAAATTTAATTCTGTAAATTCAAGTTCATCTCAGTTGTAAATCTTATTCGTTGGAACTTGTTTACTTGTGATTCTTGTACTACTAGCGAATTAAGTTTCCTAGTTCACAAATTGATATCTTGATTTTATTAACTAAATTAGCAAAATTCATGTTGAATTTTCTAATTAGTTATTAATTACTTGATAATCATTTGGACTGATTTTGTAACACCCATCAAGTTAATATATTGTTATATTCAACTTGAAATTTGTGTTATATTATTCCGCACAAAATATTCGTTTAAGTGAAAATTGTTTAACGAATAAATTTTGAGAAAATGGTATAGATTGTATTCAACCCCCCTTCTACAATCTTATCGGACCTAACAATTGGTATCAGAGCCTATTGATTGATACACAAATCAAGATCCTATTTTTACTCAATCAAAAATCAAGCTCGAATTTTTAACTCTCTTAAAAATTCATCATGTCAGCCAAAGGCAATGTTAAAATTCCTATCTTTCATAAAGATAACTATGACATGTGGAAAAACAAAATGGAGTTATTTCTTGATGTAGCAAACCCAAGATTTTTGTGGGTTTTGAAAAATGGACCAGTAACTCCCATGCAACATGATACTGAAACAGTTGTAAATGGAACTGTAACAGTACCTACCAAATCCTATCCAAAGGACCCTAAGAACTATACCTCTGAAGATAAGGAGGAAGCTGGATTGGATAAAAATTTGAGACTCATTCTATTGGATTCCCTAGATGCTGTAATGTATAGCCATGTGAGGAATTGTAAAACTGCTAAGCACATCTGGGAAACTATTGAGATCATTAATGAAGGGACTGATGAAGTCAAGGAAAATAGACTTCAAATTCTGACTTCTGAATATGAACACTTTAGAGCTGGCCCTAATGAAGGCGTTCAGGAAGTGTTCGAAAGGTATAACAAGATAATCAACAACTTGCAAGTTCATGGCAAGCAATATACTCAGAAGGAGATCAACATGAAGTTTTTACTAACTATGCCTACTCACTTGGAGCATAGAATCACTTCCATCAGAGAATCTAGAGATCTAACTCAAGTTGCTCTTGAAAGGCTGTTTGGTATTCTGAAAACATATGAATTAGAACAAGTACAGCAAAAGGAGTTCTATGGCAAAGGTAGAATGGCAAATTCTTCTACAGCTCTAGTGGTTGAGGTTCCTAAGGAAGTGGAAACTAAAGTTGTTCAATCTAACAGCTTCAACAAGGAACAAACTGAAGTAGAACTTGGCCAAACACCAGCTACTCAGGATGGTGGAGAATTTTATTCACTTGAAGAGCTGGATCAATTGGAAGATGAATCTATGGCAATGATGGTGAGACAATTCAGTAACTTCAGATTCAGAAGAAATCCAAAGTTCAGGTTTAAGTCAAATAACAGATTTCAGAGAGGAGGTTCTTCATCCTCTAGTAACAGGGGAGGTTCTTCATCCTCTAGTAACAGGGGAGGTTATAAAACTGGAACTGTTGACCGAATCAAAATCCGTTGTTTCAATTGTAATGAGTTGGGACATTTTGCTACAGAGTGTCAGAAACCCAAGCAAGCACAGAAGAAAGATTATGCTTCTGAAAAGAAGAAGAGTGGAAGAGCTTATGTAGCTGCTGGTAAAAGCTGGGATGACACAGATAGCGAAGATGAAGAATATGGAAACTTTGTGTTGGTGGCAAATGCTGAATCTTCAACTTATTATACCACACCGGTAATTCTTACTGATGCTGAGTTAATTGATAGTTTACGTAGTTCCTTGAATAATGCACAAAGAGGGTACGAGAGAATAAGTCTTGTTAACACTAACCTTGAAAATCAAATGTTAGATTTAAAAAAGGTGCAGGTTAATCAAGATAATAATATAGAAGAAATAGCTCGACTTAACTACAGAGAAAAGGGTCTAGGAGAATACATGGTAAAACAAGTTGATAGGATTGCTGAACAAGAAACCAAGATTAGAGAACTTGAAACACAGGTTAGAGCTTGTTATAATACTGTTAAAGTTTCTAAAGATTTCTTCAACAAACAAGCAGTAGAACGAACTGTAGGAATAGGATTTGATTACAGTCAAGCTGTTGGTTCTTTGAGTAATCATTCTCCTAATTCTATCTCAGCTAAAGAAAGAGGTATACCACATATTCTCAAGAATGTTGAAAAACCAATGTTTACAAAATCTGATGCTGGCCCACCAGATATTCTTTCTATGGTTATACAAGAAGAAATGAGAAATGAGGATAGTGCAAATGGCACAGTTCTTGTTAAGGATAAATGTGTTAAAGATAAAACTGTTAAGAACTCTAATTCAAAGAATGTGTCATCCAAGAAAAATGTCACAGTATTTGTTAAGGCTAAATCAGTTGAGGACGTTAACACAACAAATGTTTCATCCAAGAAAGATGTACCTAAAGTACCAGTCAAAGTTGTTGAATCAGCTAGTTCTTCTAAGACTGGATTAGGTAGTAATAAGTTAAAATAGAAAAATACCATGTCTACTATTGATTCTAATCATAAAGCATGTGGTATTATCAATTGTATGTCTTGTGCTTTTAACAATATGCGTGCTTATTTTAATGGTAATTATGCATGTGTTAAACAGAATGCTCCTCGACAGCACATGAACAGGAACAATAATGTTCGATCTAAGACTGCTTTTCCTCCTCAAGTTAGGAGAGAGACATTTGCACCTAAGACTAAACAAAAGATTACCAAGAATGTCTACCAGGTCAAATGTCCAGTCAATGACACAAGTGTTACAGAGAAACATGGATACCCAAGATTAAACAAAAGATTTTCAAATCTGTTTATAAGGTTAAATGTTTATTGACTAAAGAGGTTAAAATTAAAAATGTTGTTTTGCCTGATAAAGGTCAATACTTTAAATACGCAGGACCCAATCAAATTTGGGTCCCGAAGAAGGTTTAACTCATTTGTCATTGCAGGGTATTGAACAAGTTGATCGAGTAACCTGGATCTTGGACAGTGGATGTTCAAGGCATATGACTGGAGGTAGAACCCTGCTGACAAATGTGGTGGAGAAGGCCGGCCCAGTAGTTACCTTTGGAGATAACAGCAAAGGTAGAACTGATGGATATGGCTGACTTGAAGCTGGAAATGTTATCATTGATGAATTTTCTTTTGTGAAAGGACTTGAGCACAATTTGCTCAGTGTCAGTCAATTCTGTGATAAAGGTTATGAAGTTCATTTCAACAAGAAGAATTGTCTAATTTCACACAAGAGACATGAAAAGCCACAACTGACAGGAGTTAGAAAAGGCAATCTGTACGTAGCAAATATGAACTCGGGAAGCACTGAAGAAGTCACTTGCTTCTACACTAAAGTATCTAATGATGAGAGTTGGCTATGGCACAAGAAACTTTCTCATCTTAATTTTAAGACAATGAATTCTCTGGTCAAAAGAGAACTGGTGAGAGGTTTGCCTTCAATGGAATTCACTCAAGAAGGACTGTGTGATGCATGTCAAAAAGGCAAGCTAAAAAGGGCAAGTCACAGGAGCACTGATACATCTTCAATAACTGAACCATTACAATTACTTCATATGGATTTGTTTGGTCCAGTTAATGTGATGTCTATGTCAAGGAAGAGATATGCTCTAGTGATTGTTGATGATTTTTCAAAATACACATGGGTTCTGTTTTTGAATTCTAAAGATGAGACTCCACAACTGGTGATTGATCACATTAAATTAATTGAGCGAGATTCTACGTATCCAGTGAGAGCTATAAGATCAGACAATGGAACTGAATTCAAGAATGCAGTTCTAAATGACTTTTGCACTGAGAAGGGTATAACCAGACAATATTCAGCTCCAAGAACTCCTCAGCAAAATGGGGTAGTGGAAAGAAAGAATAGAACCTTGATTGAAGCTGCACGTACTATGCTAAGTGAATCAAGGCTTCCATTGTACTTTTGGGCTGAAGTCATCAATACTGCGTGCTATACCCAGAATCGAACTCTAATCAATAAAGATCAAATAAAGACACCCTATGAAATTATGGCTGATAAAAAACCTTCACTCAAATACTTTCATGTATTTGGAGCAAAGTGCTTTGTGCTTAAGGAAGGTGATGATCAAGGTGGTAAATTCGATACCAAAGCATTTGAAGCAATTTTTATTGGTTATTCAATGAGAGCATACAGGGTGTATGTGATTGATGAACAGAAGATGATGGAAAGTGTCAATGTAACATTCGATGACACTAAACTCCCTAGTATCCAAACTGAGAATCCATCTGAGAAGCTATCTTTCGATGACATGACAGATACAAATTCAGATGATGACAATGCACCTGAGATTTTTGCTGATGCTAATGACAACAATGATGATCAGGGTAATGGTGATGAAATCAATGATAGTAGTCAAAATTCCCCTGACTCTAATAATCAATCATCATCTAGTCAACCTAGCAACAACTTAGGGGGAGAAAATGAAGGGTCAACTGGTCACACACAACATCTTGAAAATGCACACCTAGAGGGGGGTGAATAGGTGTAAATGGCTAACTATATTCAACTAAGTCCGATTTTAAAAATTACCAGAAACAGCTTACTGATTTCGTTTTATGCAGAGACAAATGGTAAGCTGATTGTAAACAGTATGCTGAATGTAAAGATAACAAGTACAGTAAAGTGCATAAACAGTAAGCTAAATGCAAGCAGTAAGTAAAGAGCAGAAAATAAAGAACACAGAGACTTTTAGCCAGGTTCGACCCCTAACCCCTATGGTCTACGTCCTGGTCCCTTACCAACTTGGTAAGAGAATATATTATTGATCACTGAAATAAACCAATTACAAGATACAACAATATATCTCCCTCAATACCCAGCTGTTGACAAATGGCGTGCTGAACTCCCGTTTCTGAACTTGCTCTCTAAGCTATACTTCCCAAGTATACTTCTCTAGCAACGATCACCAAACCCTAGTTCCCAAGCCAAATTGTCCAACAACTAAACCTTACAAATTGAACAATACAATCAATAATGGATACAACTCAAACTATGAACTCTTTAAGATATAGCACGTATGAATATACTAAGAGCTCGAGAGAATCAAAGGATATAGCAATGAAAACTGAGTTGTTGAATTCTTGTGTGCTTGAATATTTTCTCTGAAGTGTTAAGAACGAATGAACACAAGAACAAGGTTTATAAAGCATCACACCAACGTTCAGAAAATCAATCACCAATTATTCGAACGATTAGAATCAATTTCCAACGTTCAATTGGTTAGAGATTTTACAAACGTTCTTGTGAACGTTAGACAGAAGGTTTGAAAGAAAGAGATCGATGAAAGCTTAACCCTTCTGATTTGTATAGATATAAAAACGCGTATAGGAGATTTGAAAGAAAGAAATCTTTTAAATAAGGAAACTCCTATAAGTTTTATGATTTTGTTTTAAAGAAAGATATTTGAAAAGATTTGAGCTCTAGAATATATTATATACGTATTATATAATAAAGAGCCCTCACAATATATTTCCTGAAATAAATCCTTGAGAATCGAACTTGATCTTTATCTTCAGAAATTCTGGCAGTTGCAAATGGCTTGCTGTTTGTGACTGACTGTCAGAAATGGCTTGCTGTTTGTGAACTGTCAGTGTGCAAATGGCTTGCCAGACTCTCTCTGTTGTAATACCAAATGGCTTGCTGTTTGTATATTCTGTGTAAACAATCAGTAGGCTAATATACCCTGCAAAACCACGTTAGTACAATACAAGCATAACACGATGTTTTATATCAAACTACAATCAAATAGCTTGCTGAATGTGATCATCAAAACCATAGGAGTATCAATCTCCCCCTTTTTGATGATTACACAATATTTAGGAGAAATAAGAACTCCCCCTAAATCCCTGCATATTAATACATTTTGATATAAAACAAATTCAAGATGAACAAGCAATTAATCATATCCAAGTCGAATATCTTGACCAAACAAACAAATAAATTCTCCTAAATTTCTCCCCCTTAATCCATCAAAAAACCATCAAAAAGAATATTAGTCCAGGTCTGGAATAAGCATAGAGAAAAAATATCATGGTAATGGCATATAAATAGTTCAGATACAAATGGTAAGCCAACGTTACCCATTCTGTGCTTGTCAGCTTGCTGACTACACAGTACACATGCCAAGCTCCATTCGTATGGCTGCAAATCTTTCTTCAGCCAATGGCTTTGAGAAGATATCTGCTAGTTGAACTTCAGTTGAGACAAATACCAACTCAATCTTCCCCTTTGCTGCATTATCTCTCAAGAAATGATGACGAACGTCAATATGCTTTGTTCTTGAGTGATTCACAGGATTCTTGGAGATATTGATAGCACTCGTGTTGTCACAATATATTGGAATCTTGCCACACTTGATATTGAAATCCCTTAGAGTTTGAATCATCCATAAAATTTGAGAGCAACATCTACCAGCTGCTAGATACTCTCCTTCGGCCGTTGAAAGAGCAACAGAAGCTTGCTTTTTGCTTTGCCATGACACCAAGCTTTGTCCAAGAAATGTACAAACACCACTTGTGCTCTTTCTATCAGTTTGAGACCCTGCATAATCTGCATCACTATACCCCACGAGATCAAAAGTATTTGTGATAGGATAGAACAAACCAAGATTGATAGTACCACTTAAATATTTAAAAATTCTTTTAACCGCATTTAAGTGAGACTCTTTAGGGTTGGATTGAAACCTTGCACAAACACAAGCACTATACATGATATCAGGTCTTGAGGCAGTTAAGTATAATAGACTTCCAATCATACCTCTATACCTTTTGATATCCACATCCTTACCATTCTCATCTGCAAACAGCTTGCTATTTTGAGTCATATGAGTTGTTTTTGCTTTGACATCTTCAAAACCAAATCTTTTGAGCAGATTCTTTGTATACTTGGATTGATGCACATAAATACCATCATTGGTTTGCTTGATTTGGAGACCCAAGAAATAATTGAGTTCCCCCATCATGCTCATGTCAAATTCATTGTACATGCACTTAGAAAACCACTCACACATAGATTCATTAGTAGAACCGAATACAATATCATCCACATATATTTGTACAACAAGAATATCTTTACCATTTTGCTTTGTAAATAATGTGGGATCGATATTACCTCGAGTGAATCCATTTTTGAGAAGAAACTTACTAAGTCTTTCATACCACGCTCTAGGGGCCTGCCTTAAACCATATAATGCCTTCTTGAGCTTGTAAACATAATCATGAAACTTCTCATGTTCGAATCCAGGAGGCTGTTTGACATAGACTTCCTCATTCAGCACGCCATTAAGAAATGCGCTTTTTACGTCCATTTGATATAACTTGAATTTCTTGTAGCATGCATAAGCAAGAAGCATTCTGATTGATTCTAAACGAGCAACTGGAGCATATGTTTCATCAAAATCAATTCCTTCTTGTTGATTATAGCCTTGAGCCACGAGCCTTGCCTTATTTCGAGTGACGGTTCCAAACTCATCCACTTTGTTTTTGAACACCCATTTGGTTCCTATGATAGAAGCATCTTCTGGTGGCTTTACAAGTTCCCAAACATCACACCTGTCGAATTGGTTGAGTTCTTCTTGCATGGCCATGATCCAATTTTCATCTTCTAATGCTTCCTTGATATTTTTGGGTTCTTCTTGAGCTAGAAAGGCAGCATAAGCACAAAAGTTTGCCTTTCCTCTCCTTGTTGTGATTCCATCTGAGATATTTCCAATAACAAGTTCTGGAGGATGGTTCTTTACTGTCCTTGTAGCCTTTGGTAGAGAATGTTGAGCAATTTCTTCGTGTGAAGTTAATCTGACCACTTCAGCTTGCTGATTTGCAGTTCCAGCTTGCTGTTTTCCATTCTCAGTAGTGTTATTGGCTTGCTGACTTCCAGTTTCAGCAGAATTGTTGGCTTGCTGATTTCCAGTGACTTGAGATTGTATGTTATCATTTGTTTCACCTGCAAATTCTTCCTCATCTCTTGGCAGATCATTGTTAGGTTCTTAAAAAGTAACATCAATAGATTCTTCAACTATACGTTTATTTAAGTTATAAACTCTATAAGCTCTACTAGTTAAAGAATAGCCAAGAAAAATAGCTTCATAAGATTTAGCATCGAATTTACCATCATTATCAACTGTCTTGAGCGCAAAACACTTTGAGCCAAAGATTTTGAAGTAACTAATGTTTGGCTTCTTTTTCCTCAACAATTCATACGGAGTTTTGTTCAAAATAGGCCTGATTATGACTCTGTTCAACACATAGCATGCTGTATTCACTGCTTCTGCCCAAAAACTTCTAGGCAGCTTGCTTTCTTGCAATAAAGTCCTTACTGTTTCTTGTAGTGACCTGTTCTTCCTTTCTACCACTCCATTTTGTTGTGGAGTCCTTGGTGCAGAAAATTCATGTGTAATTCCTTTTTCTTCACAATAATCAATGAAGTCCTTGTTGAGAAATTCACCTCCTCTATCACTCCTTATACCTACAAGCCTTGTATTCAACTTGTTCTCAAGTAATTTAATTAGCTTCTTAAACTCATCAAAAGCACAATCTTTAGTACGAAGAAATAATACCCATGTAAATCTAGAATAATCATCTACAATCACAAAACCATATTGTTTACCTCCAATACTCTTGTAAGCTTCTGGACCAAATAAGTCCAAATGCAGAAGCTCTAAGGGTTTAGAAGTAGATACCATTTTCTTTGATTTGTGAGTACTTCGAAGTTGTTTGCCCAATTGGCAAGCTGAACAGACTTCTGTTTTGACATACTTTAGCTTGGGCAGCCCTCTCACTAGTTTCTTGCTTGACAACTTTCTGAGCAAATCCATGTGTGCATGTCCCAATCTTCTATGCCAAATATATGGGTCATTATCTACTGCAGCCAAACAGCACGCTGTTTCCTGCATATCAAAGTCTAATACATATATATTTCCTTCCCTTCTAGCAACTAGGGGGATTTTGTTAGTACCAATAGTAATAATAGTTTTATCAATGCCAAAATCAACATAATGTCCATCATCAAATAATTGAGTAACACTAAGCAAGTTATAAGTAAGACCTTTGACATATTGAACTTTATCAATTGAAATATTACTATTACCAATAGAACCGGTACCAAGGATTTGAAGAGTTTTACTATTCCCAATTGTCACTCTTCCACCCTTTTTCATTTTGAGATTCATAAACTGGGATTTGTCTCCACACATATGTCTTGTGCATCCACTGTCCAAGATCCATTGCTTTGACTTGACCTTAGCAGCAAGGCACATCTACAAAACAAACAAAAATAACTCAATGTTTTGGTACCCATATAGGTTAGTAGCAAGAATATATAAAGTATTTAAATCAGATTTCTTGATCCACATTTGGACCACTTTTGGGGTCTGATTTTGCTTGTTGTCATTCTGTCGGTAAGCTGTTTGTCTCCTGCTATTTGCATTCTGGTATGCTATTTGTCGCCTGACTGGTCCATTCTGGTAAGCTGTTTGTCGCCTGACTGGTTCATTCTGGTAAGCTGTTTTCACTTTATGATTTACTTGAACCACACAATGTCTTTCCAGATGTCCTTTTCCACCACATTTGTTGCATGTCTTCCAAGGCATAGCATAGTCATAGGGTATGCCATTCTTTCCATCATATTTGAGCACCTTATCTTTCTTGTTGAAGTTTAAACCAACACCTTCTCTGACCAAAGGTACATTTGCCTTCTTCATCATTGTTTTTAAAGTGTCTTCACCTTGAACAAAAGTTTCCATGCCCTTCTTGAGATCTTTAACTTCTGTTTCTAGGAGGGTGATTACTTCAGCTTGCTGTTTGATGAGTTCAGCTTGCTGAACTCTCTTTTCAGCAGTTTTTGAGGATTCGGCTTGACTAGATTCCTTCATCTTGTATGATTCCAATGCTTTAGCTTTAGTTTTAACATCAGACCTCAGCTCTTTGATTTCTTCAGTCAAGGTCTTGTTTCTCTTTTCAAGTAGCTTGACATTAGCCTCTAAATGTCTGTTCTTAGTATTTAGTTCCTTGATCTCTGTAGCTTTACTAAATGAAGTTGAATCCCATTCTTCCATTTTTGGCAACAGATCTTTTACCATTTTGGATAAATAGGCATTCTTATCAGTCAGCTTGCTGATTTCAGCCTTTAGTGCCATGTGTTCTTCAATTGTAACACTATTTTGTTCCTGCATGGTTAGTGAATCTAACAAAGTATCATCTGAAGAAATATAATCATCAAAAGAGTTTACCTCACTAGGATCCTCTTCAGAATCAGTTTCAGCATACACTCCTTCTGAATTTCCTAGAACAGATTCATCTTCCATTCCAACAAGTGCTAAGTTCACCATCTCTTCACTTGAGTCATCACTGGAATCTGTATCATCATCACTCCAAATCAGTAGAGCCTTTGATTTCTTCTTGTCCTTGAAAACAGTAGGCTGTTTTGACTTTAGTTTGTAGCAATTCCTTTTATAATGGCCTGGCTTGCCACATTCGAAACAAGTTTCCTCCTTAGAGTCCTTTGAACTCTTTTTGTTGTTGTAGAAGCCACCTCTTTCCCTTTTCATCATATTCTTCTTTTCTATCAGCCTTTTGATCTTCTTTGAAATAAGTGCAAGTTCCTCATCAGAATCAGATTCATTATCAATGTCAATTGGCTTGCTGTTTTTAGAATGGAGAGCCATATTCTTCATCTTTTCTGTTGGAGCTTTAACACTTGAACTTCCCACCTGATTTCCATTTATCTTGCTTTCAAATTGCTCTAGCTCAGCAAATACGGCCAAGTGATCCATAGTATCAATAAGTGGTGAGGATTCCAAGGCAGTAACCTTAGCTTCGTAGATGAATGGTACTGCACTCAATACCTTCATATTGATTTCATCTTGTGGAATAGATTTTCCAAGCCTCTTTAGTGAATTTATAGTAACTTGAAACCGTGCTTGACTATCCTTGATAGTTTCACCTTCATTAAGCTTGAAATTCCCAAAGTCATTCATTAGCTTGCTAAGCTTCACCTTCTTTAGAGATTTCGAACCTTCATGATAAGTCTCCAAAGCATCCCACATTTCTTTTGCTGATTTGAGTGAAGATACTTTATCATATTCAGCCTGGTTTAAACCATTCATAAGAGAACTCCTTGCCTTTCCATTGTAGCCAAGTTTGATTAATTCATCCGGAGTGAGATCATCAACATCCTTTGGCTTGCCATCCTTATCAAGAAAGACATATGGACCCTTTTGCACAACTCTCAAAACTAATGGATCTCTGGATAAGTGAGTTTCCATGCTGCTTTTCCACCAGTGGTAGTTGTGTGTGCCATGAAGAAGTGGAGGCCTGAAATCAGATTTTCCTTCGGGATAGTTTTCAGCCATTATGATCGAATACTTTCCTGTTACAGAATTGTTAGTATACCAAAGCTCTGATACCAAATGAAAATGCACACCTAGAGGGGGGTGAATAGGTGTAAATGGCTAACTATATTCAATTAAGTCCGATTTTAAAAATTACCAGAAACAGCTTACTGATTTCGTTTTATGCAGAGACAAATGGTAAGCTGATTGTAAACAGTATGCTGAATGTAAAGATAACAAGTACAGTAAAGTGCATAAACAGTAAGCTAAATGCAAGCAGTAAGTAAAGAGCAGAAAATAAAGAACACAGAGACTTTTAGCCAGGTTCGACCCCTAACCCCTATGGTCTACGTCCTGGTCCCTTACCAACTTGGTAAGAGAATATATTATTGATCAATGAAATAAACCAATTACAAGATACAACAATATATCTCCCTCAATACCCAGCTGTTGACAAATGGCGTACTGAACTCCCGTTTCTGAACTTGCTCTCTAAGCTATACTTCCCAAGTATACTTCTCTAGCAACGATCACCAAACCCTAGTTCCCAAGCCAAATTGTCCAACAACTAAACCTTACAAATCGAACAATACAATCAATAATGGATACAACTCAAACTATGAACTCTTTAAGATATAGCACGTATGAATATACTAAGAACTCGAGAGAATCAAAGGATATGGCAATGAAAACTGAGTTGTTTGAATTCTTGTGTGCTTGAATATTTTCTCTGAAGTGTTAAGAACGAATGAACACAAGAACAAGGTTTATAAAGCATCACACCAACGTTCAGAAAATCAATCACCAATTATTCGAACGATTAGAATCAATTTCCAACGTTCAATTGGTTAGAGATTTTACAAACGTTCTTGTGAACGTTAGACAGAAGGTTTGAAAGAAAGAGATCGATGAAAGCTTAACCCTTCTGATTTGTATAGATATAAAAACGCGTATAGGAGATTTTGAAAGAAAGAAATCTTTTAAATAAGGAAACTCCTATAAGTTTTATGATTTTGTTTTAAAGAAAGATATTTGAAAATATTTGAGCTCTAGAATATATTATATACGTATTATATAATAAAGAGCCCTCACAATATATTTCCTGAAATAAATCCTTGAGAATCGAACTTGATCTTTATCTTCAGAAATTCTGGCAGTTGCATATGGCTTGCTGTTTGTGACTGACTGTCAGAAATGGCTTGCTGTTTGTGAACTGTCAGTGTGCAAATGGCTTGCCAGACTCTCTCTATTGTAATACCAAATGGCTTGCTGTTTGTATATTCTGTGTAAACAATCAGTAGGCTAATATACCCTGCAAAACCACGTTAGTACAATACAAGCATAACACGATGTTTTATATCAAACTACAATCAAATAGCTTGCTGAATGTGATCATCAAAACCATAGGAGTATCACATCTCAATGAAGATCAAGGCGAATCATCAAGATCTAATCTTCCCAGACAGACTGTTTGGAATAGAGCTCATCCTTTTGAGTTAATCATTGGTGATCCAGTTGTTGGTGTAAAGACTAGAAGAGCTTTTCAGAATCAATGCAATTATTCAGGGTTTCTATCTAAAATGGAACCTAAGAAAACTGAAGAAGCTCTTTCTGATCCTGATTGGGTGATTGCTATGCAAGATGAACTCAATCAATTTAAACAACAAGAAGTTTGGAAGCTGGTACCCAGACCTAAAGACAGACCAGTAGTTTGCACAAGGTGGGTATTCAGAAACAAACTTGATGAAGATGGCACAGTGACGAGAAATAAAGCAAGACTGGTAGCAAAGGGTTACTCCCAATCTGAAGGCATTGACTATGATGAGACCTATGCTCCAGTGGCTAGACTTGAGGCCATAAGAATATTCTTGGCATTCGCAGCATTTTCAAACTTTAAAGTTTATCAAATGGATGTCAAGAGTGCTTTCTTGAACGGCAAGCTAGATGAAGAGGTTTGTGTAGAACAGCCCCCTGGATTTGAAGATCCAGATTTAATTGACTATGTCTACTTCCTTTTCAAGGCTGTCTACGGTCTTAAGCAAGCACCAAGGAAATGGTATGACACTCTCTCTGAATTTTTACTTGAAAATGATTTTGTTAGAGGTGTCATAGACAAAACTCTCTTCACAAAGAAACATAAGAATGATACAATTATAGTCCAAGTCTATGTGGACGATATAATATTCGGGTCTACTAATGATCTTTTGTGCAAGAAATTTGCGAAGTTAATGCAGGGTAGATTTGAAATGAGCATGATGGGTGAGCTGAAGTTCTTTCTTGGATTGCAAATAAGTCAAAGGACATATGGAATATTTATCTGTCAATCCAAGTATGTCAAAGAGCTTCTCAAGAAGTATCAAATGGAGGACTCTTCTTCAGCAAAGACACCATCATCCACAGCTGTCAAATTTGGAGCATGTGAAAATTCTGCCAAGGTAGATATCACAAGCTACAGAGGTATGATAGGCTCATTACTTTACCTTACTGCAAGTAGACCTGATATTATGCATGCTACGTGTTTGTGTGCAAGGTTCCAATCGGATCCTAGAGAATTTATCTCATTGTTGTTAAACGAATTCTGAGATATCTTAAGGGTACGCCTAATCTAGGCATCTGGTACCCTAAAGATTCTGGTTTTAATCTTGTTGGATATACAGATTCTGACTATGCAGGAAGTGTTGTGGATAGAAAAAGCACATCTGGGAGTTGTCAATTCCTAGGTGGTAGAATAGTTTCCTGGTACAGCAAGAAACAACAAACAGTTTCCAACTCAACGGCTGAAGCTGAATATATAGCTGCTGGAAGCTGTTGCGCACAGATTTTGTGGATCAGGAATCAGCTGAGAGACTATGGCTTTGTGCTTGATAAAATTCCAATTTTATGTGATAATACAAGTGCTATAGCAATCTCTAACAATCCTGTGCAGCACACAAGAACAAAGCATATTGACATCAGGTATCATTTTATTCGAGAGCATGTCATGAATGGTACCGTAGAGTTATTTTTTGTACCTACGGAAGAACAAACAGCAGATATTTTTACTAAGTCTCTTGACGAATCCACATTTACCAGAATTGTTGGTGAATTGGGTATGTTAAATAGTCCTAGTAATTAAACTGGTTAATATCTGAGGTTTGATCTTTAATAATTTACAAGTGATTGATGTGTTAATATTTCTTATTAAATCACTTGTATAATTATTTTATCAACTTATACTCTTGCTTGTTTCATCTTAAATCATTGTTATTATCTTCTGTACATATTTTTAATTACTTATTGTATTTTTAGATTAATTTATTTTCTTTAAAAATATTTTTCTCGAATTTTACAAGCTGTAATTTATGAGAAATCTATTTTTCTTGAAAATGTTATTGTTTTAAATTCAGTTTAATTATTTTTTGTTGTTTAAATAAATCATAGTTTCTTTTTGAATAATTTTCTATATGGAAATTGTTTTATTAGAAAATTTATAGATTTATTAACTCATCAGAAATAATTATGTAAATATTTAGTATGATTATTTGATTTTATTTTATTTGATTTGTAATGTTTGTCCTTTTGTTATTAATGTTTGATTTCGTAAAAGGGACTACATATGATCGTTTCTATAATTTTTATTAGGTTATATAATAATAGTGTAAATTAATTTGTTTTTCTTTAATTTATTACTTGTTAAAATTCTGTTAATATTCTGTTTTTGGTTAGTTATATTAATTGTTTTGTTAGAATATAACTATCGGTATAACAATCTACTTGATTGTTATATTCGAATTTGTGTTAGTTATATTAGTGATAAGTAGTGTAATATAACTTAGTAATAAAATAGATAATTTTGTTTTTGTTTAAATATAACTGTTAATTAGTTTATAGTCATATTGTGTGTTTTTCTAGTAATATAACTATTGGTATAACTATTGAATCAATTGTCATATTCTGTGTTTTTTAAATAGTTATATTAAGGCTTAATTTAAATATAACTGTCTAAGTAGGATAATTATATTACGTTTAAACGTAATATAACTATCGGTATGACTATCACCTGATATTCATATCTAGCTGTTTTAGTATATAAATCGATAGTCATATCTTAGCTAAGTTATATTCTATAGTTATATTTCTCTGTTTCTCATCCTCGCGTGTTAAGTCACCGAGATCGAATATATACATACAAATACACACATTTTTAAGTCGAATTGCTGCCCAATTTTCATCTCAAAACACGTTTCTAAGGACATTTCTTGATTACCCAGTCAATAATCTTCAAAACCACGGTTTAAACGTAAGATTTGGTCGAGGTTTTGGATTTTGAGTTTGAAAAGTTCGAATTTTTGATCTAAAATTCTGAACAAATGGTGATGATTTTGTAAAATCTAAAAATATATTTGTGTTTGTACTGCAATCAAGATCTTTGCCTAAATTTTTCAGAATTTTTGATAAAGATTTTGATTTTTCGAATTTTTATTTATTTATTAATTCGAATTTTGTAATTTAATTGGGTTAAATTGTTGAATTTTGCAGATTTATTAATTTTAATCCCTGATTTGGAATGGTTGGTGCTTATAATAATTTTGAGCTTGTGAATCACAATTATATTGGATATTTTAATCCCGAGGATTGTCCAGTGGATCGGTTCAAGTCATGGATAAAATTTCTAAACGAACAAAATATTTGTAGCCATTCTATAACTGCAAATGTTCCCATGAAATTTGGTCCACTTAAACTAATGTGTACTACAGCTGTCTCAGATGAAAGATCATTTTCATTCGACTTTAATGACAAGACATATACAGTGGATGAATCTGTCTTCAATGCTGCTCTGAGGCTTCCTACTGAACAATTTGCTGAAGTGCCTTCAAATGATGAGTTGACTCAATTTTTCACAAATATCAACTATCATGGTCAACTGAATCTTAAACGACCACTCAAAAGCAATCTTGTTCAAGAATGGAATATCTTCTTCGAGATCATAGCAAAGGTGTTTGCTAATTCTACAAAGAGTAACAATACTGTCATCACAGGTATGTTACAGTCAATTGGTTTCTCAATTGCTCACAATAGGAGAATCAATTTTGGCAGCTTGATATGGCCTATTCTGCTAAATCGATTGAAGAAGGCTACAAAGAACTTTGGAAAAGGTAAACTGGTTAAGTGTCATTATCCTCGGTTTTTGACACTAATTTTTAATCATCTTATGCCTAAGGATCAACCTGCTCCGTTTCCAAATGATCGAATTCAATGGTCTGGTAAACCAAACAAGAAGTTCTTCACTAGGCTGGATACTTCTAAGGTCTTATTGCATGTTCCTGTAGTCATAACACCATATATGTCTACATACATACATTTGCGAAATGTCATGCCACAGCCAGATGCTGAGATACCTTTAATTCAACAAGCTCCACAGCCTGAAGCAGAACAAGTTCCAGTACCTCAACCTGATTCTGAACCCTTGAATGCTCTTGAACATCAACTTCCAGTGGATCAACCCACTCAGAATGAAGATGATGTACATGTCAATGATCAGGTATTTGACTCAACTACTTTCCAATCTCAATATCTTTCTGATAGTCAAATAATTGTGAGAAGTGACCAAGGGATTGTAGATCCACAACCTTTATCCCAGGTCAATGCACCAAACACTGATCCTAAATTCTCCAAACACTATCGTAGAAAGAAATTGTCATTCAAAAGAGCTATCCCTAGTAGTGATATCTTGAGTGAAACAGATTTGCCATCACAAAAGAAAGGTAAAACCATGTCAAAGGCAATCTTAAACCCATTCATTCCTTCAAGCTCACCCCTGTTACTCACAATGGAGGAAGATATTTTCTCACATGAAGCTGAAAACATTGTTATGCAAGAGGAGCAAGTTACAGTGCCTGCCATTGTTACGGCAGAAGAACCTTCACAGGTTGATCGGGATTTGCGAACTCCCATTGCACCACCACTGACCTTCCAAGAGGAGGCTAGGGTGATCTCTAGTGCAGGTACAATGGATGCAGCTCAGGATTATGAGAGGAGTGATGTGAGAATTACTTCAAATCTGAGTGAAACACTAGCACGTGAGGTGAGTGATACTCAGAGAGCGATTGAAGTGAGAGCACACAATGACACATACACTTTATCTCTCATAGCACAACTCAATCAAATGAAAGAAAGTCTTGCTCAAGCTGAAGAAGACAATAAAAACTTGAGGTTTGATATGGATAACATGAGAACTATCTTCAACAACAAAATCAATGCACTTAAGCTCTCTCAACAACAAGCAATCGAAGACTCTGGAGATGTCACAGTGGCTCAAGATCTTATTATATCTTCTATGTCTAATCAGATTGAAGATCTTCAGAATAATATAAATGAAAATCACTTAACCACTGAACATCGTCTCAGTCATATTGAAAAGCAAAGTGATCATCAAGCAAAGGGGTTGAGACACTTATATAATATCATTAGCAGAACTCACTCACTTACAGCAGAAGAGAAGAAATTCTTTGGAGGTAGTGATGGAAGTGACCCTGGAGCTGGTACAAGTCACAAAACTGTAGAGGATTCCTCAACTAAGGCGGAGAAATCTAGAGGGGGAGGAAGTGCAAGTAAAGAGAAAATTGAAGATAGGAGTGAAGGGAAGAAGAAGACAACTCATCAAGCAGCAGAACAGGAAGATGATGATGCTGTAGAAGGTTTTTACTATACAGGTGAACCTGATATTGATCTGTTTGCTGACTTACAGTTTCCTGATGTTGGTGAAGAATTTGATGAACCAGATCTCAGTTTTTGGGATGATGAAGAGCAAATAATTCCTGATTCTGTTGAAACACAACGAATGAATTTTGAAGCAAATAAAGAACTCGAACAGAATGAAGCTAATCTGGCTATGAGAGAAGAAAGACTCAAGAAGACACTCGAACAGTTAGCTCATAATGAAAGACTTCAAAAGGCAGAACAGGAAGCACTTCAAAAGCAACATGCTCAAAAGCTGGAAGCTAGGAAGATGTACATCAAGTACAAAAATGGTGATAAGTGGGAACGTGCTCAAAAGGTAATTAACTCACCACAAACTTCTGAATATGATGATCGTCGGATGATTGCTATTTTTGAAAGCTTTAAAAAGAAAAACCCTATACATGATATGTATTTGAAAGCTTTAAATACAGAAATTGTGAGAATAACCACAGCATCTGATCCTAAGAATGGTGAGCTACTTATCTTTGTTGAATGTCATAAGCTCGGATCTCACAAAGTATCGCTTCAGTTCTTCTATGATAGATCTTTGTCAGAGCTTTGGGTGTTGAGACCAAAAGTAAGAACATCTTCTGAACTAGGCATACTGCTTCATGAAAAATTTCAAGAGTTTGCTGAAAGAGCTGGTCCTGAAGTTATAAATGACCCTCCACAAGTTAAAATTCTTAAGGGAGAAGTTATTCATACTGTTAATCTTCAGACAGACGAATTGTATACACACCTTGCCAGACATTTGGTATATGTTGAATATGCTCTTCGAAATCATGGTTTTGCATCACAAGAAAAGATTGAAGCTGCAAATCATATTCGATCCTATGCTCAGACCAACATGAAGAAGTACAAGCAGTATCAAGGTGAGTTGAGAAAGAAACTTGGAATACCACTGGTTTATCCTACAGATGTGTCATCCAGAAGGGAATTACTTGTTGACTCCGAGTTGATCAAGAATCTACCTGATATGGATGAACAAGAAGAAGGAGAAATCAACGAGGAGGAAGGTGGTAAATGAAGATTAGCTCTACAAGTTATATCATTAGAGCTTTGATAGAACAAGATAGGATAATTGTCTTATATGATCAGTCTAGAGGATCATCTATCTTGTATTTATCTTTTCTGTTTGAATCTGGATAATGTTAATATGAACCAGAACTTTTACATTATTTACTTAGCATTTAAAGTGTTTTCTTTTACTTTTTTAATTGGGATTAGTTGAAGAATCCTCTAGGTATTTGCTTGTTATTGTATAACAAACAAATAGGGGGAGATTGAAAGGCATATGACTCAGCCTATTTGTAGTTTGAGGATCCTAATCCAATTAAACTAGATTTTAATAAGTAAATAATATCAACTGTCACAGGAATCTCAAAAGATGATAACCGTCAGAAGAAAAATCAACAAGTCAATCTATAGTTTTGATGTTTTACACTGGAAGAAGATTCAGATATCTGATCAGGCCTCAAGGTAGCATTGAAACAAGTGGATTCATTTAAGAAGACAGAGATTTCTATTAGTGACAAGAAACAATTTCAGTACCGAATGATTGATGAGAGTGAAGAGTATAAAAAGACCACAGTGTTAAAGTCAAGATGAAGAACAGAGATTGGAGTTAGTCGTTCATGAACCAGACAGTACATCGAGCGTCAACATCATGCCAATGTATGTTCCTTATCATAATTACGTGGTTTTCAGCAGAGTATTGACTATTAAAGAATTTATATTAATTCTATTTTAATTGATTAAGTCAAGTAATTAAGTTAATAAATAAATTAATTCTATCAGAATTAATATATTTGTTAAAGTGATTATTAGATTAATTAAATAAGAATTAATATGAAAAAAGAATAATTAGTTAAATGATTTTTAATAAGTCATTTAATTAATTATAAACTGAAAAATATGATGATATTACTATCAAACTGATAGTTATACCGATAGTCATATTCAGTTTATAAAGGAGATAGTCATATTCAGTTCAAAGGAGATAGTCATATACAGTTCAAATGAGATAGTCATATTTCATTCAAATGGAGAGTTATACCGAATGTTATATTGACATGGAAAGTTATACCGAAAGTCATATTTAAACTGGACAGTCATATTACATTCAATTGATAGTCATACCGATTGTCATATTAATGTAAAATGATTGTCATATCAGTTGAAACTAAGTAATATGACTATGGCTGTGTATTTAAGGAAGCAGAATGTAGAAGATGAAAAAACAGTCGAGCTAAACACAACAAATACACACAGCAGCCATTCTCTCTCTCTCTCTCTCTCAAGCTCAAGAACACCTCCAAATTTAATTCTGTAAATTCAAGTTCATCTCAGTTGTAATATCCTATTCGTTGGAACTTGTTTACTTGTGATTCTTGTACTACTAGCGAATTAAGTTTCCTAGTTCACAAATTGATATCTTGATTTTATTAACTAAATTAGCAAAGTTCATGTTGAATTTTCTAATTAGTTATTAATTACTTGATAATCATTTGGACTGATTTTGTAACACCCATCAAGTTAATATATTGTTATATTCAACTTTAAATTTGTGTTATATTATTCCGCACAAAATATTCGTTTAAGTGAAAATTGTTTAACGAATAAATTTTGAGAAAATGGTATAGATTGTATTCAACCCCCCCTTCTACAATCTTATCGGACCTAACAGTTGTATACCATGAGGAGTTTTTGTTGACTGAAAAGGATTGGAGTTTGTAAATACCCCTACCTGACTACCTTCTCCAACTGCTGTTGTCTTTGAAGGGCCACCCCCACTACCTTCTCCACCTATTGTTGTCTTTGAAGGGGCATCCTGACTACATTCTCCGCCTGTTGGCGTTTTTGATGCACTCCCCTATTTGCCACTTTCAACCGCAGTTTTATTTGGCGTCTTAGCTCTGCCCTTCAGTTGCTTCTCACACCCATTAGCTCTGTCATGTGCCAATAAAGAGGGAAAAAATAGACATATGAAGACAGTTTGTCATGTATAAAATACCTAGTGTTAAGCACAAGGAAAAGAATAAAATACCTTAGCTGGGCTATAACAACCCTGATTTTTTAGAAATTATTTTATTATTATGTTAATGAGTTTCTTATTATTTTAATAATAATAATGATTTTCCTAAATGAGGAGGAATTTTTTTATTTTATTTTATTTTATTATCTAATATTTCAGTTCAATGAATTTCTAAAATCAATTACTTTATTATTTTCGATTCAGTGGAATCGGGTAAGTCTTAAAAGTTTTATCGATCGAGTGGATATCTCGAGTTGATAGTTTACTTGGGCAAGAGGTTAATTTTTTTTTCAGTGTGGAATTATTCAGTAAAAATTTTGTTTTAAATTACTGAATAATCTGGAGATTTTAGAATCCTTGGAAAATGATTATTTTAATTATTTAAGGATTTATAGAAATTACTCGATTAATATATAAAGATCGAGAATTTGAGATTTTACTCAAACAAAAATGTTTGTAGTATTTTACGAAGCCTTGTAAATTGTGATTTATGGATCACAATTATTATTTTAAGAGTTACTTTTATAAATCATTAATGATTTGTAAAATTCATATCAATTTAGAAAATTAGATTTAATTCTAATTCCTTCTCCACAAATCTTTAAAAATATTCTAGTATTTAATTATGTTAAGTTTTAAAATTTTACTAATCAAAATTCTTTTAGTTCTAAAATTATTATTTTAAGAAGGTATTAGTTTTTATATGAATGAGTAGTGTTTTAGTTGGGCCCGGATAGAGTTTTAAATACTTATATAATTAGAATTGGGCCAAGCCCAATTCACCAAAACACAGCTGAGATAGACAGTCGGGGAGAGAGAAAAGGAAAAGGGGAGAAATTAAGGTTTGAGAGTTAAAATTGGGATTTGAGTTTTGAATAAATTGGTTAATATATGTATATGTAAATCGCGTGTATGTGTGTGTATATACTCGTGTGTGGTGTGTGTACTGCGTGTTGTGCGTGTTGTGCCGCGGTTGAGAGGTCGCGAGCAGGGAGAGAGATCGGCGGCGGTGGCTGTGTTGTGGTGGTGGTGGTAGGCGTGCGGTAGAAGTGGAGAAGAGGGGGGAACTAGCGTTGTTGAGGGAGATAAAGAGGAGGCAGAGATTGAGAGAGATTGAGGGAGAGAGAGAGAGAGAGAGAGAGAGAGAGAGTGTTAGGAATAATTCATGAGTTGTGATGTTAAGAATAGAATTTGCACATACTTCTTGTATATCTTGACCTTATAAAGGATTTAGCACTTTGTATAGGATATATGTGTTAGATAGTAAACTGTAGAGTTAAGTCAGGAACAGTGTGTCAAGGACTACATTTCAGGAACTATGAGCAGATCCTGATATGACAAGACAGATACTAATGGATGTCGAGTCCTGATGCAAGGTAAAATCCTTAGATCAGTCATACTACTGATGATGTCATTACGGATGCTACAGAAACTGGAAAGTGCTATAAAACAGGATCGTTGTTTTGAAGAACAAGCAAGAAGGTATCATGAAGGAAAGAGTTTACTATTAATGGAAACTATCAACTGGACGACAGAACATTATCATGTATTGATCATAACTTTCTATTATTAGTTGATATGTAGCATTATAAATACTCTCTATATCATTGTAAAAAGTTTTCGTGAATGTGAGCTTAGTATAAGGTTTGTATTCGAGAGTTCGAAACAAACAGAGAGATTTGTATTGAGAGCAGCTGCTAAAGGTATTGTACACCTTTGGTAGAGTTTGTATTTGATTTCATTAATACAAATAGTTTGATTTATTCGTTTTTCTTGTTCATCTAATAAAGCAAAAATCGGACACGATTAAATAACTTGTATTCAACCCCCCATTCTACAAGTTATTCGAGTTAACAGAGCGAGAGAGAGATTGGGGGGGAGAGGGAGAGAGAGATGGCAGGAGAGAGAGAAGCCAGGGGGATTTTTCCGGGGAGTAGTTCTCCGGCAAGTTGGTTTTTCGGTGGTCGGGTCAAAACCGAAATGGTATCTTCTTTTTCGAGTATAATTATTTAGTTGCATTTAGATTAAATTGTAATTTACGAATAAATACTTTGATTTTGGTGGTTTAAATTTTGGAATTTATAATTGTCAAAATTTGGGGATTTTGTCAAATGTTGGAGTTTGAATATTTTGTTTCAGTTGTCAATATTAGTTGGTAATTTATGCTTGGTTTAAGTATATGGAGTTAATGATATGATTTTAGTGGTTTAATTTTGTGGTTTAGCAAATGGTCAGAGTTAAAAATTGTTTAAACAATGGTGGTATATTATTGGTTATTGTATTTAGTTTTAGTATGTTGGTTGGAATTATTAAGTCTGTGGATGTCAAAGTTGTCGACTATTTAGTGTTGGTTCAGTCGAGGGTTTAATAATTGTTACTTGATTAATTATTGTTGTCGTGTTATATGTGGAGTTTATATGACTTTACCAGTTATAAATGGTTATTGGTAATATATATGTGCTAAATGTCATAACTGTCAATTACTTGGTATTGGTTTATAAGTGATTAATTGATGGTCAGTTAATAGCAATTAGTACTTGGGATTAAAATGATTTCGATTAAGTAATGTATTGTTGTTTAAACTTTATATCTTTGTATAAATGTTTAGTGGTGGTTAGTGAACCTTACCACTGGCCCTAGAGACCTTGACAAAGTTAAATAATGTTGATGATGTATGAGCTATTTACAAAAAGGTTATTTCGAAAATTTTTCTGTAATATGAATTTATTTCCTGGTTGTATAGTTTTCAAATGTTATATATCAGGACAAACTGTTAGTTTATTTCTTAATTTTTTAGGTGCTACAAGTCTGGGCAGATATTTTCTTAATTGTTTAGGTGCTGCAAGTCTGGGTAGGTACTTTCTTAATTGTTTAGGTGCTGCAAGTCTGGGCAGTTCATTTCCTTAATTGTTTACTTTATTTTATGTTTGCTGCAAGTTGAGGCACCTTTATTTTAGTAGTGTATATACAGTTGAATTGTGGAATTGAAAAATAGGTGGATAGTCCTACTTACGAACACTTCATGCTGAAATTTTCTAAAAATCCCCTTTATCTAAATCTATTTAACTTATTTGATTTCAATGATCTGAAGGCATGCTATGAGTGTTAATAGTTTAAGTATATATGTGTCAATTGGTTATTTCAAGGGTAATTGTTGTCTCGATGGTTTAGTTAATTAATTCGAGGATTAATGAATTATTTCTAGGGTTAATTGTTGTCTAGAGGATTATCTATAGATTGAGTATGGATTAAGTTTATTGAATTATTTATATGATTTATATATAAGATGTCGATAGGAGTAGATGGCGTTTTCTTTGAGTTACTGACTAGATTTGTCAGATTACTTTTATTTTTACGGGGATTGAGTGGTGATTATTGAATTAGGTTTGTCGATGGAGAAAGGCGGATGTTAAAAATCTCAATGAAATCCCTGATATGCATGTTAGGATCCTCCGTAGGAGCACCCCCAAACTGAACTGAGTTCTGCACCATCTGAATCGTGCCCGGCTTGATTTCGAAAGTATTTGCTGCAATAGCTTGTCTGACAATGCTAGACTGAATGTCATTGATCTTAGGCTGAGAATAATCCTTCAAAGTCTTAGCTGCTGCTGGTAAATCTGCCATCTCTTTTGCTACTGCAAGTTCTTCTTCTGCCAGTTTACGAGTTTGCAAACGTGTTCGAATACATGTTCAAGTACCTGAAACACCAAGAAACAACAAACTAAGTAAGAAAATCCGAGTCAGTGAACGTTAACGACCACTGATGACAAGCACATAAACTAAAAACAAAACACCAATGATCCCCGGCAGCGGCGCCAAAAACTTGTTAACATAATATCACGCAAGTATACATGGTCACAAGTAATATAATTCAAGTTCGTTCCACAGAGATCTGATTATGGTTCTATTCAGTTATTGCACCTATTCAACAATGTATGGTTTTAATTCACTGCTAAGACAAATAACAAATTGGGGTTTTAATTAACTAAAGTAACTAAGATGCAAATTATCAACTAAGAATGAACAACTAACGAGAATTAAACTGAATTACTTTTAAGAGAATAAACATGTGACTCTAACTTCATTATCTTCTTCGCTTAGAGTTGATGCCTTTAATCAATACATGTGATGGTTTTGATATCTGATCAGACAACACGAAACAAGTACTCGTTACTTCTCAGTATATGAATACCAAACTAAACATACATCCACAAAAGAGATAGAAGATGGATAGACACCAATTATGTTTAGACCCTATATCTCTATAAGATTTGAAAACATAACGGTTTAAGCACAAGTCATCCATTAAGATCACATAGGGCAGCATAATATCTCTATTTACGCTACAAATCATGATGTTAAAACATCAACCTATCCTATGCTAGCATGGCAAGTTCTAAATCTCAAGATCCACTCTCATTTCGCAAGAGATTAACAAATTAGATGTTCGCGATGCATCTAAACACATGAATCACAACCATACGAGGATATCAAGAATTCACCACACATAAATCTTTAAAGCAATCAAACTACTAAGCTACATAGATAAATCCATTAGAATCCCATGATAATGATTAGTTCATAATTGAACCGTTCGTCACCATGGGATTTGATGAAAACATGATATAAAACAATATATGAATGAAAGAAGAAGTAATATTACTAAAACAAAGAGTTGAGAAAACAAATCTAGAATCCAGAATAGCGCCTAAGAAAAGAATACAAAAGATGAAGTAGATCTAGATCCGTTGCTTGTCATGTGCGTTGAATCTTTCTCCCCTTTTCTCCCTTGCAAATCTATGCTATGATATGTAATGATACAAATTACAATGGTAAGATTTGTTTAAATAGGCTCTAGAAGTCTTTCCCAACAAGAAAATACATGAAAATCCGATTTCTATTGGAAATAGGACTCTAATTTTCGTCACAGCTTAAGGCCTTGAGATTCAGGGTAAAGGCCTTAAGTTTCGCTACTGTTCATGTAAAGGCCTTGAGTTTCCGATGTAAAGGCCTTGAGATTGCCTCTGTTCAGCTAAAGGCCTTGATTTGGTGAGTAAAGGCATTGACTTCTTTACTGAAAATTTCTAAACATCTTCTTGCCTCTAACCAAAACATTCCTCCTCTACTCTTGCCACTTTAAATACTTTAATTCACGCTCTTGATTCCACCATAAAACATACAAATGTAATTCCCTACCTCAAGATAAAAATCCTGCACAATTCCACTAAAAACGAATCAAAACACGACATACTTGAGGCCAAGAGATCAATTTAAGCTAATTCGAAGCGTTCCAAGTGGATATGAAATCCACTTATCAAGTGTCTATTTTGGACCAAATCACTGTCAATAGGTATATTGGACCAATGGATAATATTAAGTAGTAAACTGGACATTATTTCATACAACTATAAATTTTACTTCAATTTTATTTATGTATTATCATCATTTTTACTTGATTACATTATTGTAAATGTATTTTAACTTGATTATGTATATAGATTTTATCTAATTACTCAATAATTGATATAGAATTTAAAATAAAGCCCATATCCTTATTTTAAATTATAAATATTATTGATCTAAATATTTTTATATTCACAATCTTTTATTTAAAAAAAACTCATACATGTAAAAAGATTACGTAAAACTTGTTGAGTATAGTACGTTACATTGAAATTGGGACGATAGACGATGTAATTTGTAGTCTAATAGCATATAAAATTTGAGACATTATATACTAAATGTAAATAAATAAATTTACAACATAAAATTATTAATGTAATCCTTTTTTAACATATAATCATGTTTTTAACGGACCAATTTCAATTTCATAATATTTTGTGTATCTGCTAATTCTTACGAAGATATTTTCAAATATAGTTAGATTTACAAAAAAATCATTATAAAAAAAAAAATTTAAGGTACTTGTATAGATAAAATTTCTAACTTGCAAAGTAGATTACACGAAGAGACCAAAATAGAATATAATGTGAGGCATGTTTACGAATATTGATAGTGAATTTCACAATTTGATAAAAATGAGCATTTAGCATAGTGGTAGAGTTTGTCAATTCTATGTTTAAGGTCATGGGTTCAATTCCCAACACCCGTTTTTATTTTTTTAAATAATAAAACTATGATGACATCTTTGTAATTATGTAATAAATAAGGGTATATTGATAATTTCACGGACATTATTTTGCCATTTTTTGCTCTTGTGTTTCCATTTAATATATAGTATTAGATTTAAACTCTAATTTAAATATATGTTAATTTTCAAAATTCAAATACTTCTTTTTCAAAATTTCAATTTAATACACCCCAAATTTGGACTCAACTTTACGAATTTGATGCCTGAAATTTAAAATCATCTATAATTTTATTAAAATTCATGAATTATAACTAATTTATTTAAAAATCTCTTATAATTCAAAGAATATTACCTAATAGAAGTAATTTATTCATAATTATTAATTTATTCATATATGTTACCTAATATCATTAACAAGTTTTTCTTTTATTTTGATAAAAAAAATTCTTGAAGTCGTAATTAAGAAAAATAAATAAATAGTTCAAAGATACTATCGTAATTAGATAGTAATCACTACTATATATGTTACTCCCTCTATGCCATCTATTTCTTTACATTTTCCTTTTCTGGAATTTTATTTGAATTTTTTCAAATCCAAAAACAATAAAATTTTATAATTAAAAATTAATTTACATTCTCTACTTTTATAATTAAAGATTCTACACTTGCTTTGGAGCAATAAAGAAAGGGTTCAGAGATGGTTGCAGGCCATTAATAGGTACTTGAAGGGCCCTTATGGTGGCCAACTGTTATCTGCCATTGGAACAGATGCTAATGATGGGATGTATCCCTTGGCCTGGGCAGTTGTAGAAGCAGAAAACAGTGAGAGCTAGAATTGGTTCTTAAAGCAAGTGGTTGAAGACTTAAATATCCCGAATGATGGTAGCTGGACCTTTATATTTGACAGGAAAAAATGGTTGATTAATGCCTTGGAAAACATTGTGCCTAATGCAGAATATAGGTTCTGTGTTATGCATTTGTATAGAAACATGAATAAAGAACACAAAGGCATTGGTGTTAGGATGCTCCTGTGGAAGGCAGCTAGGCCTAGGGCAACCACTGAGTATACATTTAAGAAGCACATGGAAGAGCTGACAAAGGTTCCTTCTTTTTTATTAGTAATTGCCTTATCTTTATTACTGCTTGCTTTATTAGTGTTTTTTTAGTGCCCTCCAACTTTATGACTTGCTGTCTAATTATTTTTGTCAGCTACCAAAGAAATGCCATGATTGGTTAAATGAGAAACCAAGGACTCAATGGAGTAGAATTGCTTTTAGAATGATTCCTAAGTCAGACCAGTTTGTTAATAATCTGTGCGAGGTCTTTAACAACACAATTAGAAAATATAGGGACCTCTCTATTCTGTCGATGCTTCAGAATATCCACATTAATGTCATGAAAATGAAAAGGATACAAAAAAAAATGGGACAAAATGCTTAACAGTTATGTCTTAAACCGTGTTTTCCCCAATTCCATGAGAAGACTAAATAAGTAAGTCAATTCTCATTTTTGTTGCTTTGTTTAGTTCTTAATGTTTGTTAATTCTCATTTACCTAATGTCTTGTGGTAGGGCTGTCGATCAAATGAAGGGTTGTCATGTCATGTGGTCTGGGGGTGCAAAGTACTTGGTTACAATGATTGATGGGGGTATCAAATGGTCATTGAGTTAGAGGCAAAAAGGTGTGCCTGCAGGAAGTGGGAGATATCAGGTATACCCTGTTACCATGCATGTGCTTGCATTGCATGGTCTAAGAAAAAATATGATGAGTACATCCATGCTTGTTACTCAAAGGATACCTTCCTTGCCACCTACAACCACATTCTTGAGCCTATTTGTGGTGAAGAAGAATGGGATGCAACAGACTACCCTAAGCCACTACCACCAGTATTGAAGGTGCAAACAGGAAGGCCCAAAAAAGCAAGGAACAAGACAAATGATACAACTGCCCTTGGTGCAACAAGGTTGAAGAGACAGAACACCAAGGTGAAGTGTAGCTATTGTACTGAAACTTCTCACAACATTAGGACTTGCCCATGTAACGCCCCCAAATCCAGGGTCAGAAGATTTTATCGTCACACGAAAATCCTCAAAATAAAACATCTATTTAATAATAATCATTCACTGGTGATTGTCCAACACTAGAAATATAACATCTGTGACCCCAAACATACCAAGATCTTTAAGGTTATAGGGCTAGAAACAAGAATCCAAATTCCATTAAATAAAAAGTATTCCTTCTTTACAACATTCTCTTTGATCAAATCTTAAACCGCTAGTGTAACTTCGATAAGAAGTATGCCAGGCCAACTAGACTATTACAAAATAATAATAAATATTATAACTCAATTTTATAAAATAGATCTTACACTAAATCCAGACATCCTGAGCCAAGTTATCTTCGAAATAGCATCACGCTTCTTTTCTTTCTGAACTGTGCAGATAAGTCTCGCCAAACTACCTTACTGAAATGTTAAAATTTACAATAGCAAGTATGAGCGAAAGAAATGCTCAACAAGCGTATAAATTTTTTGATATAAAACCAGGATAAGTGGGGCATAAAATCAACTGAAATGTAAAACAGTTTATAGAGAAAACTGAATCAACAACTGTGATATAATTCAAACCATAATTGAAATCATTTTGCATGTCATAAAAATGAATCATCTACCAACTCACAATATATAATAGCCATTCTGGTGATATGGATTGGATATAAAACTGAAACACTATTGCCCCTTGATCAGGTTCTAAGGCAATGGGACCCTTTATAATCACTGGTAATTTTCTATACCCGTGTTATAATCCGGATTTCTGGGGTACCCAAAATAGGCAAGTAATGTTAGCCTATAGGAAGATGGAATGGTTACCATATCCTTCTTAAATATAGTTGGACCAACTACTAGACGTGGCCTCCTACGCTTTACTATTTTTCAATCCAATAGAGCAATTTCCGAATTCAAAAGGAGCTGATTAGTTTTAAATACAGGTCATATCCCTATTATTTACTACGATAATAAGGATATAAAGAGTTTATCTTAAACAATTCCCCACATCAAGGGTACCAATATCAAGTAACTGTGTTCGCACAAAAATATTTAAGAATCACAAATAGCTCTGAACAATGGCTATTCTTCATGATATGAATCAATGAGACATAAAATAAACAGTGTTTAAGATGATCAAGGGAAAATACTTGCCTCTGGTCCACAGCTATTAGGTAAAGCAGAATACGTAAGAATCTTTCTTTCTCCCGCCCCACGACTTATAGTCTTCCGTCTGATCCTTCTTTGGTACGTCGCATATGCGGTTGCCATGAGTTTGATTCACTGAGATTGTGCCCGCGCACCTCTTCTATAGTCAAACCAATTTCTCTGTTGGAAGAAGATAATCGGAAACGTCCCTCTCTGAACATAGACATTTTCCCAGTGTTAAAATGCCTCATAGTGAACCCAATAACCACAACCAACCCTCCATCCATCTTCATCCTCTGTGACACTTTCAAGTTTAATGGTGTGTCGGAAGATGCTATCAAATTGAGACTTTTCCCATTCTCTTTGAGGGATAAAGGTAAGGGCTGGTTACACTCTCTACCAGCCGGTTCCATCACTACTTGGGAAGATCTTGCTCAGAAATTTCTTATGAAATTCTTTCCCATGGCTAAAACTGCAGCAATAAAGAATGCTCTAACTCAATTTGCACATTAATCTGGGGAATCTCTGTGTGAGGCTTGGGAACGCTACAAGGAGATGCTTCGAAAGTGTCCTCATCATGGTATGCCTGACTGGATGCTGATTAATGGTTTCTATAATGGGTTGGGAGCAAAGTCAAGACCTTTCCTAGATGCAGCATCAGGTGGAGCTTTGTGGGCTAAGAGCTACAAGGAAGCTTATGATCTAGTTGAGACGATGGCTGCTAATGAATATCAAAATCCAACTCAGAGACTATCTCAAGGCAAGGTTGCAGGAATTCTTGAAGTTAATGCAGCTACAGCCATTGTAGCTCAGTTGAAGGCTCTTACTATGAAGGTGGATTCTCTTACCAATTATGGAGTTTAGCAGGTTGCTAGTGTTTGTGAGCTATGTGTGGGGGCACATGAGACGAATCAGTGTGCTATCTCTTCTGAATCAGCACAGTTTGTGAGTAATTTTCAGAGACCTGCTGCACCAGCTCCAGCCACCTATCATCCGAATAACAGGAATCATCCTAATTTCAGGTGGAGCAACACCCAAGGTGCTCAACAACCTCAGCAGCCTTATCAGCAGTTTCAGGGTCAGCAAGCGAGGCCATTCAATCAAGGCTGTCAGCTGCAATATGCTCCAAGGCAACCATTCCAACCTCCAGGTTTCAGCAACAGCCTCAGGACAATGCAGGGCAATCTTCTAGTGAAAAATCAGAATTGGATGAATTGAGGATGATGGTTAAAAGCCAGGTAGTTTCTCTCAAGATGTTGGAGAACCAGATGGGGCAGCTTGCAAGTGCTTTATTGTATAGGCAGCAATGAACTCTTCCAAGTGATACAGAGCCTAATCCAGGCAAGAGGGAAGTCAAGGAACAGGTCAATGCAGTTACTTTGAGATCTGGAAAAGTCACGAGGGATCAAAAATCAGCAGCTGAGGAAGACGAAGAAATCAAGAAACAGCAGGTGAAGGCTTCTGCAGATAAAGAAAAGGCAAATTCTGAATTGGCAGCTGATCAGTTGGATGTCGAAGTGGAAAAAGGCAAAACCTTTGCTGAAACATCTACTCCAAAGCAGTCTACAGAGAGAAATCAGATCTATCCACCCCCTCCATTCCCAAAAAGACTTCAAAAGCAAAATTACGCTGAAAACTCTCCTCCGAAGCAGAAGTTGGTGAATCAGATCTATCCTCCTCCTCCATATCCTCAACGCTTGCAAAAACAAGATCAAGAAAAATAGTTTCAGAAGTTTATGGATGTTTTCAAGAAACTGTCCATTAACATTACTTTTGTTGAAGCATTGGAGCAGATGCCGAGATATGCAAAGTTCATGAAGGATATTTTGTCACGAAAGAGAAAATTTGGAAGAATTTGAAACAGTGGCATTGACAGAGGAGTGCAGTGTAGTGTTGCAACAGAAATTGCCTCCTAAACTTAAGGATCCAGGAAGCTTTAAAATTCCATGCACCATTGAAAAGTTGTCTTTTGACAAATGCTTATGTGATTTGGGAGCTAGCATTAATCTCATGCCCTTGTCTGTTTTCAAGCAACTTGGTCTGCCTGATCCAAAGCCAACCAACATCTCTTTGCAGTTGGCTGATAGGACGATCACTTATCCGAGGGGTATAGTAGAGGATGTCCTAGTGAAGGTTGATAAGCTCATATTTCCTGCCAATTTTATGATTCTAGATTTTGAAGAAGACAATAAGATTCCCATAATCTTGGGAAGGCCTTTTCTAGCTATGGGCCTTACTTTGATCGATGTGCAAAAAGGAGAGCTTACAATAAGGGTGCAAGATCAAAATGTCACCTTTAATGTGTTCAAGGCCATGAAATTTTCGACAGAAGATGAAGAGTGTTTCAGTGTGGACATGGTTAATACGGGTCAGGCAGAGGAGTTTGATCAGTTGTTGAGCGAAAAGTCGGACACGCACATGCTAAAGCATCACATCAATGATTCCATTGACAGTTCTTCAATTCGAGATCTCTCGAATGTCAAGCTCAGAAAACTTCCATCCCATTTGAAGTATGTCCTTTTGAATGATGAGTTGGTGATTTTTAAAGTGTGTCAAGATAATGTGTTAAGAAGGTGGATCATGGATGATGAGGTAGAAGAGGGTTCTTATCAATCAACTGTGATGCATAAACACCTTAGAGGTGTGAAGAAGAAAAAGAAAAAATCGATTGGAGGAAGAGTCAAGGTGAAGTTTGATTTAGAAAAGATGTGGGAAGATAGCAAGAAGGTTGTCAACCAATGGGTGAATGGTCCCTTTGATAAGGACAAGTCGAATGCGATCTTCGAGCCACCATGATTTGAATCATATTTGTCCGGCTAAATGACGTTAACGATAGCGCTTCATGGGAGGAAACCCATGTGGTTCCGATGAGTAGGTATGTTCGACTATCCCTTATATTTACTTCCATTCAATGTGGACATTGAATCTTTCAAGTTTGGGGGTGGTTTGGGGGATAAGTAGTGTATTTGTAGTTATTTATGTTTATGTGTCATTGTGTTCATATAGATATCATGCTTTGCATGTAGTAATAGTTACTTCATGTATGTTCCTGTTATTTATGTTTGTTTCATATAGAACATTCTGTTATTTTGTTTTTGTATACCATGTAAGTCCATTATACTTGCATTTTCATGGCATGCATTTTTCATGATCCCTTAAAACGAGCTAATTCTGATTGGTAGGTAGATTTCTTATTGAGTGTGGTAATGATGAATAGAGGGTTGATTTATAGTTCTTATGAAATTGACTTGCATGTTTCGGAAACAAAATATTTACACAGTCTCATCGTTTGCTTTTGGGCTAGCTTGAGGTCATGCTTGTTTGGTTGTTTTGAGATTTAATCACTTAATTATATTTAGAATTTTCGTTATTCCATTAATGGCGTAGGAGCACCAAAGTCTAAGTTTGGGGAAAAACAGGGATTTCATGCTAGTTGTGAATAGTTGTTAATGGCTAGGCGTCAAATGGCTAGTAGCCAGCTCATATTTATTATGAGTAGTCTAGGGTTGGAATTGAGAATTCTCATTCCAGCTTGCATATATATGAAAAAAAAGAGAAAGAAAAAAAATAGTTGTTTAATTTGTTATATGCAAAATTAACCAGGGTGAGCTCTTTAATACTCGAGCAATTAAGTTCGCGGGGACTTTGTGCCTAGTGACCTAAGACTTTTATAGTCTGGGATCCACTAACCCAACGCTCGCTACATGGGTATTATTGTATATGCCTTTTGGGGTCTCATCCATTGCACGGTTAAATAAGCACATTGCACGGTTAAATAAGCATGCGTATCATATATATTGTTTTGTGTTGTAGTTGTAGTAATAAAGCATGAATTCCTGTCTAACTTAAGTGATGATAGAGGTGTTTCTAGGTTATGAAGTGTTTACCGTCTATTCTATATATAAACATGTGATTGTCTTGGCGAAGAACATGTATGATTTTTGATCTAGTTTTTGGAGTATTTTTGATGAGCATCGCACACACGCACGTTTCTGTTCGTGTATTGTTAATATACGGGGACTTAGTCGAGCTCTATTTAGATTTAGTTGCATTCTTTGAGATATTTGCTTGCTAGTTGGTTTTGGTTAGTTTGAGGGGATCGTTGCATTTTCATATTAGTTGCATTCATGCATTGCATTATTTTTGCATTGTTTAGTTAGATGGATTTTGTGGGTACATTCGCTATAGGTCCTCACGAGACCTTACTCATCCACTAGGGCTACCTAGGGGTTTAAAGGGCTTGTTGCATATGCCAAATGCAACCGTGATCACCTACGGAAGTGGTACTAGTCAGTTGTATATAGTTATATTTGTTTATGCTTGAGGACAAGTATCGGTTTAAGTTTGGGGGTGTGATAAGTGGATTTCATATCCACTTGGAACGCTTCGAATTGGCTTAAATTGATCTCTTGGCCTCAAGTATGTCGTGTTTTGATTCGTTTTTAGTGGAATTGTGCAGGATTTCTATCTTGAGGTAGGGAATTACATTTGTATGTTTTATGGTGGAAATAAGAGCGTGAATTAAAGTATTTAAAGTGGCAAGACTAGAGGAGGAATGTTTTGGTTAGAGGCAAGAAGATGTTTAGAAATTTTCAGTGAAGAAGTCAAGGCCTTTACTCACCAAATCAAGGCCTATAGCTGAACAGAGGCAATCTGAAGGCCTTTACATCGGAAACTCAAGGCCTTTACATGAACAGTAGCGAAACTCAAGGCCTTTACCTTGAATCTCAAGGCCTTGAGCTGTGACGAAAATTAGAGTCCTGTTTCCAATAGAAATCGGATTTTCTTGTATTTTCTTGCTGGGCAAGACTTCTAGAGCCTGCTTAAACACATCCTACCATTGTAATTTGTATCGTTACATATCATAGCATAGATTTGCAAGGGAGAAAAGGGGAGAAAGATTCAACGCACGTGACAAGCAACGGATCTAGATCTACTTCATCTTTTGTATTCTTTTCTTAGGCGCTATTCTGGATTCTAGATTTGTTTTCTCAACTCTTTGTTTTATTAATATTACTTCTTCTTTCATTCATATCTTGTTTTATATCATGTTTTCATCAAATCCCATGGTGACGAACGGTTCAATTATGAACTAATTGTTATCATCGGATTCTAATGGATTTATCTATGTAGATTACTATTTTGATTGCTTTAAAGATTTATGTGTGGTGAATTCTTGATATCCTCGTATGGTTGTGATTCATGTGTTTAGATGCATCGCGAACATAAATTGTTAATCTCTTGCGAAACGAGAGTGGATCTTGAGATTTAGAACTTGCCATGCTGGCATAGGATAGGTTGATGTTTTAACATCATGATTTGTAGCGTAAATAGAGATATTATGCTGCCCTATGTGATCTTAATGGATGACTTGTTCTTAAACCGTTATGTTTTTAAATATTATAGAGATATAGGGTCTAAACATAATTGGTGTCTATCCATCTTCTATCTCTTTTGTGGATGTATGTTTAGTTTGGTATTCGTATACTGAGAAGTAACGAGTACTTGTTTCGTGTTGTCTGATCAGATATCAAAACCATCACATGTATTGATTAAAGGCATCAACTCTAAGCGAAGTAGATAATGAAGTTAGAGTCCCATGTTTATTCTCTTAAAAGTAATTCAGTTTAATTCTCGTTAGTTGTTCATTCTTAGTTGATAATTTGAATCTTAGTTACTTTAGTTAATTAAAACCCCAATTTGTTATTTGTCTTAGCAGTGAATTAAAACTATACATTGTTGAATAGGTGCATTAACTGAATAGAAACTTAATCAGATCTCTGTGGAACGAACTTGAATTATATTACTTGTGACCACGTATACTTGCGTGATATTGTATTAACAACACTCAATATGATCAATGGCATATAAACCTCTACAATATATGTAGCAAATGTGTATTCTCATTTCTAAATTTCCAGACAATATTCTCACTCCTAAAAATTCCGCTTAAGTCGTGCTTGTTGATTTTTCCTTATGAACCTTATCATCTCAAATTCATTGTAATGTATACGAATTAATTCAAATACTTATTGGGCAGGTTCATGCATATTTTAATGTTCTAACTAACATGTGCGGCGTCTCAAATTAAAAAAAATAGTTGACATGCATACATGTTACTGCAATCGCAGTGCAACATCCATGATAGTTGTCGCAATCTCAAGATGTGTAACACGGTATTTGAGTTTCACCGCAAACCTGAATCAATGAGTTCTCAATTGTTATAACTTGAAATGAACAACCATCAAAATTTTGTGTATTTTTTTATATTCTACACGCTATAAACAACAACAAAAAAATCGATGCTGGTATATTCGTTGTTCCAACTGCTCGATAATAAGATTTTTTACTTCTCATATCAACATGTATCGCTATTCATATTACAATCTCAGAATTACAAATACATAATATAAATATTAATAACCCAACGACCAACATCTTTCTTAAATAAAATTAGAGGCGTTCATATATATGTCTGTGCCTTGCACAGGCTATTACGCTAGTTTTAATTAAAATGTGGTGGTATTAAATTTGAATTGTCAAAATATATTTCAAAACTTATATATTCAAACATGAATGATTCCAATATATATTTTAAATTTTAGAGTGTGATTATGATGGGATAGAAATGTATGATGAGTAAAATTTATTAAGGAGAGATACTAACTTTTAAATGTTAGTCACAGAGGCATGTCTGTTACCATATAATAACAAACCTACGTGATCATAGTAATAACTGTATTATTTACATGATCCCTTAGCTGGGGAATCATTTAGTTAGGTTTCCGTCTTGTAAATTGTACTTTATAATAGGCATCAACTCTATCTGTGTGTTGTACAAAAGTCATATAATAATGCTTGAAAAAAGATCTATGGATCATGCCTCAAGAATGAAGAACAAGGTTGAAGAAATAAACACAGTTGGAGTTTTAAGAATGAAGATTTGCCTAAGTAAAAATTTAAGAAGTAATTTGTTCTATTTGAGAAGTCAAGGATTCAATAACTCAAGAATTCGATATGTCAAAGACAGTGGTCGACGTCTCAAGAAGTCAATAAGTCAAAGCTCAATTCGACTTCTCATGATTTTAACATGTCAAAGACTCAATTCGAGAACTCGAGAAGTCACCAAGTCAAATCTCCATTCGAGTTCTCAAGGAGTCCATCAAGTCAAAGTCATATTTGATATCTCAAGGATTCATAAGCTATTCGACATCTCAATAATTCCATAAGTCAAGAAGCTATTCGACATCTCAAGGATTCCAGAAGTAAAGACTCATTCGAGAAATAATTCGATATCTCAAAAAGACTTGTTAGAGAACTCAGAGTTCTCTAGCCCTTCAAAGTAGTTCTCGAATCAAGTATTTTTCATTTCTCGAATGTGTTTTTTTTAGAAGATAAATTACTGAAGATTCTCAAGTCAGAAATTTTGCACAAACTAAGGCACTGTCCAACTGTTGTAGAGTGTACCTGGCAAAGCCTACAAAGAAGCTTAGAGAGAAATTCAAGATAAGTAGCTGAAGAAGTGGATCTGGTTAGAATGAAACAAAGTCATATCACATGATGCCCAGACTTGCACCAAAGTAGTATAGATAAGTTAGAAAAGAAAGTTTCTTTGTTACTAGTTTTGTGAAAGTTGACTGTGCACCTGTTCTATAAGTGCACAGCTTCACTTCTTTATTTGTTAAGTTTTTCAAAAAAATACGTTGTAATATCTCTCTGAGAAAAACGAAGCTGAGAATACTCTCTTGCATTCACACGTAGCATACTTGAATCTAATAAAATATAAGATTAAAGTGAGTCTTTGTGTTCTTATTTCCGCATTTTATATTTATCAAACATGCACACTCAAGGCTACAATCACATAACATATTCAAACAAGTTCATAAACGAAGAAAATCGAGAAAAAGTTTGAAAATACATTTATCCCTCCTTTGTATTTTCCTATTATGTCGTTCATACTCAATAGTAAATACATAAACTTTTGTTATTTTCACTACTAAACAACAATGAGACTGGAAAAGTAAGGGAGTTTAATACAATCCTTTTGAATTTGAAAACCAACGAGAAGATGAAACTTAAAACTTTTAAGAATAAATTGTAAGAAACAAAAAGCACAGTATTAAAAATTCAGGTGAATGTTAATTAATCCATCTTAGAGCTTTTATATTTCTTGAAGAATTTATGAAAAATATGTTAAATATGCGTGAATACTTTAATATAATATAGAAAGAGGGGGGATGAATTATATAACTTTTTTTCGAATTCTTGCCTTTGAATTAATGAATCTTTTAGTTATAAAATTATGTATTTAAGTATGAATAATACGGAATAAGAACACATAATTTCACTTTAAATCTAATATTTTATTAGATCGAAAGGTTGCTACAAACTGTGAATACAAATTGTGTTCTCGTCTTCTTATTTCTCAAAGAGATATTTTTAAGTGTATGAATGTAAAAAAACTTAACAATTAAAGAAGAGACTTGTACACATATATAAACTATGCATAACTCACTTTTGCAAAGTTGGATAAACTTAGTAAGAGACAAATTAGACAATTAATTATGTCTATACTAAAGTGGTGTAAGTTGGCATCTTGTGATTTTTCCTTTCTCTTGTACACTGCTCATCCACTTCTTTAGCTATTTTTCCTTGAATATTTTGTCTGTTATTGATTCGAAGTATGGCTAAGTCCCTGATTCAAGAACTAGACATAATTGATTAGTTAACCTTTAATACTCCAATAAGTATAAGTGAATTCTCGAATTGAACTTCTCAAATGAGTCATTTTAATTTATTTAATCTTGATATCTCGAATTAGTTCAAGTGACTTCTTTAATTCAGACATCTCGAATTGGCTCTTTTGGACATCTCAAATAATACTTCTCGAGCAAGCTATTTTCACTTGTCTAATTCATGCAAACATCTAGAATTAACATATCGAATAGATGTTCCCAAATATATCAAATGTCCTTTTCTTGATAGATCGAATGATGACTTCTCTTTTAGACATTCTTGACTTCTCTAATTAGGACTTAGAATATTTTTCACCTCTAATCTATAATTGCATTATCACAGTATTCTTTTTCATCTTGAGTCATGATCAACAGATCTTCTTTCAAGAATTATTACATGGCTCATCTATACATTACATAACAAAAAATCGGCTACTAAACTAAGTACAACTAATTTAAGAAATTTAAAAACAAAAAGGATTTCGTAATTAAGGGATCATGTATGTAGGTAATGCAATGCATTACATTACAATAATCTTGTAATTAGAAGTATAAATGCATGCATCTGTGCCTAATAGAATACTAAACTGCATCTAAAATATAGTTCATTGCTTATAAAAAAATCTCTCTCTCAAGCTCTTGGAAAAAAGTATAGGGTATTTTCCACATTTACTACATTGCTACTCAGTATATATATTAACAATACAAAAAGCTCCTACGTCGAAAAATAGACAAATTACAATGGTAGAAACTTTGTCATATGCACATTCCTATTGTTTAGTTATTTCTAGAAATATCTTTGAAAATTTTCAACTCTATTCTAAGTATTTTCTAAAATGTCTTCACTTTGTGCAAGTTTCATTTTTCAAGAAAAATCACTAAAGAGTGTTATTTGATCACTTAACTCCAAAGTTGCATGTGATCCTTTACAAAGATTCTCTACCAATTTTTTGTTTCTCTACTGTTAAGTCTCTATCTACTGCTTTTAATAAGTGGCTTAACAGTCGACTACCGTCTACATTGGTTGAGCTGTATTTTATATATCGGTTAATACTCTTCATTGCATATCGGATAATTCAATTAAGTTTTCATTTATCTGTCGCAACATATACTTTTAAATATTCATATTGTAATAACTTGTCCTTCATTGGTTGTGCCTTCATTGTTATCAATCGACTAGCATTTTACCCGTGCTACGCACCGAAAGAACAATTGTAAAATTTTGAAATAGTTACAAAAATATATAGTGTATCAAAAAATAAATTATTTTGTTATATTTTGTTTTGAGAGTAACGAACCCGATATGCATCTCAAGTAACTTTCCCCAAATTCTGTGTGATTGTATGGACACGTGTTAAAAGATTTTGAAAAAATGTGTATATAAAAAAAAGATTAATATCAAAACACATTCATTTGATATATGATAAAATTTACCTGAGATACATATCAAGTTTCCTATTCCCTTTTGTTTTATTCCAAGGTAATTTAACGACATTTTATACTATTTTTATAGAAAGTTCGGTTCTATATAATCATGGTTTGAGGATCTAATAGAAAAATAAATCTAATACATATTTTTCATTTTATAAATGCAGATAAAATAGGAAAAGAACAATTTTTGGGAGTAATTCTAGGGGTCCCAAAAAAAATTCCAAAAAAATCCCAAGAAGTGAGTTGTCATATTTTGATTGCTTAGCGTTCTATCCGTGTTACGCACCAAATGATAAAATTTATTAATCAATTAATATAAACATATTATTTTCATCATTATTTATAAAAAAAAGATTATTTCATTAAAATTTAAGTATAAATTTATCTTCAATTTATACCAATTACATTAATGTCAATATTATTAAACAATTATCAAAACATTCACATCCCCGATCAAACATTCTAAGCCCCTCTTTATTGTTTTTACTTAATTTTATTTTTCATTTGATTTCTCTCATTTTTTAGAATCTTTCAACCAAGAACTTTTTTATCCATATTTTAAGTTTTGTTATTTTGAAAATTTGGTATGTTTAAATGTGCAGTATAATGGGTTTCTATAATTCTTATTATATTAATATTCAAAATATTTGCATGGGTCGCGGTCAATTTTTCGAATAGATATTAAAAATTTATAAACACTTATTTCTAATGACCGTTATAAATCATTAGATTGTCTCTCAAAAAAATGTTGCATGTTTCAGCGATATGAGAAAGGATCACTACTGTGCAAGAGCCATTAAACGATTTTCTTAATTTTATTTTTCATTTGATTTCTTTCATTTTGAGAATCTTTCAACCAAGTTCATAAGTTTTTTATCCATATTTTAAGTTTTGTTATTTTAAAATTTTGGTATATTTAAATGTGCAGTACAATGGGTTTCTATAATTTTTATTATATTAACATTTAAAATATTTGCATGGGTCGCGATCAATTTTTCGAATAGATATAAAAAATTTATAAACACTTATTTTTAACGATCGTTATAAATCATTAGATTGTCTCTCAAAAATGTTGCATGTTTCAGCGATATGAGAAAAGATCACTACAGTGAAAGAACCATTAAACGATTTTCTTAATTTTATTTTTCATTTGATTTCTCTCATTTTTGAGAATCTTTCAACCAAGTTCATAAGTTTTTTTATCAATATTTTAAGTTTTGTTATTTTGAAATTTGGTATATATAAATGTACAGTACAATGAGTTTCTATATTTTTTATTATATTAATATTCAAAATATTTGCATGGGTCGCGATCAATTTTTCGAATAGATATAAAAAATTCATAAACACTTATTTCTAACGATCGTTATAAATCATTAGATTGTCTCTCAAAAATATTTCATGTTTCAGCGATATGAGAAAAGATCACTACTGTGAAAGAACCATTAAACGATTTTCTTAATTTTATTTTTCATTTGATTTCTCTCATTTTTTAGAATCTTTCAACCAAATTCATAAGTTTTTTATCTATATTTTAAGTTTATTATTTTGAAAATTTGGTATATTTAAATGTGTAGTACAATGGGTTTCTATAATTTTTATTATATTAATATTCAAAATATTTGCATGGGTCGCGATCAATTTTTCGAATAGATATTAAAAATGCATAAACACTTATTTCTAACGATCGTTATTAATCATTAGATTTCCTCTCAAAAAAATGTTGCATGTTTCAGCGATATGAGAAAGGATCACTACTGTGCAATATCCATTAAAAGATTTTCCTAATTTTATTTTTCGTTTGATTTCTCTCAATTTTTAGAATCCTTCAACCAAGTACATAAGTTTTTTATCCATATTTTAAGCTTTGTTATTTTGAAAATTTGGTATATTTAAATGTGCAGTACAATGGGTATATGTAATTTTTATTATATTAATATTCAAAATATTGGCATGGGTCGCGATCAATTTTTCGAATAGATATTAAAAATTCATAAACACTTATTTTTAACGACCGTTATAAATCATTAGATTGTCTTTCAAAAAAATGTTACATGTTTCAACGATATGAGAAAAGATCTCTACTATGCAAGATCCATTAAACGAACATAATTATGATAAAGAAAAACTTTCATCTAATCTAGTTTCCTATGTGTTTGTTCTATATCATTTTTACAAATTTTATGTTCTTTTATTAGTGAATTGATTTACTGTAGAAAAATAATCATTATCAATTAACCTAACAAATCCAATATGTCCCATTTTTTGAGTAAGAAATGATTGTTAGAGTTTATGGTGATTGCCCTCAGCTTCTTTTTAATAACAACTTAAAATGTGTATATTTTGCTTGGGAGTTGAAATTTTTATTCTTTTCTATCAGAATATGGCATATTAAATATTAGTTGTATTTTACCCATAAATAAGGAAGGAAAATTAATTCGATCTGATGGTACGAAGTACGAACCCCAAAATTGTGGATATACCGAACACGAATTTTTGGATTTAGGTTTGGATATAAATTTTAAACCCGTAATAGTTTCGATTTGCATTTGGATTTAAGTTGTACCGAACCGATATCCTATCCAAAATCCGAAACCCAATCCACTATCGAAACCCGAGACATAAATAATATAATATTATAATTTCAAATTATTTTATGTAATATTTTAGATGTAAGACATATAATTTTATTATTTTTATTCAAATATTTCATTAGAAATAGTCAGTACTAATTTAGTAATTAGATCTTCTATTTCTCAATCTCAAATTTTATTGATATATTTAAGATGTAATTTTCTTTACTTTACATAAAATTTTCACTCAGTGTATAAAAAGAATTATTTTTTTAACATATTTTAAATTTTACTTAGTATATTAATTCGTATAATATGTTATATTTGACTACTTAAGTTAATCATTTTAATTTTTCTATAAATATAATTAATAATGTTTGCGTGTAACAATTATTTTAATTTTAACTACATTATTACTAATTTTGGATACCCAAAAAAACCAAATCTAATCCAAAATCCGACGAATTTGGTGTTGGATATTGAGATTTGGATTTTGATTTATTTTTAAAACCCAAAAAGATTTGAATGTGGGTTTGGATTTTACAAAATTCGGATCAAACCCAACTCGTTGTCATCCAAACGCGTAAAATAAGACACTTGAAAATGAGTATAACCTATCTTTTTTCTATTTGACTAACATGTTAAAACAGAAAACTGTACATGAAACTAAAATCAAATGTGTAATATATAAACACGTAATCACATTATTATATATGTGTCCTTGTAATTTAATTATCGGGTTAAAAAATATGAAATTCATTTTCATGTAAAAGTGAGTATATTTTTTTGACAAATATTAAAAGAAAGCGGTTACGTAGATCTGGAAAATCGTTTGTGTTGTGTACATTCATGTCATGTATCTTTGGGGCTTGTATTAAAATTACATGAAATTATTTTGTGTACCTAAATTTTGAACACAAAATGCTACTAAACTGCGCATTTTTTTTTTGTACACGAAGCGAAAATAATACGCGAAAAGAAAAAATATGACAATTACATGTAATGTTACTCTCTGCCCAAGTTATCTAAGTATGTTACTATATAATTGAAAACAACATTGAGATGCTACAAAATAAAACTAAGAGTAGAGTACATAAAAATGAAGCCCTCTTTTTATTTTTAATTTTTTTATTGTTAATAAATATCACTGTTTGATTAGAATTTATCTACCAAGTTATTAATTTTTTACATATATTTAAGGTTTTGTTTAAATTAAAAATAAATAATATTAATCAGCCAAGCAAATTCGATATGTCTGCTTTTAGATTAGGATATGAGAATTGAATACTATTATTTGAATTCAAGAAAACAAAATTAAAATGGGCACATTTTATTAGAAACAATATATAATTTTATATGTATTGACCTATCTAGTTATCAATAATGTTGATTTTTAAACGATTACTATTGCTGTTTCTCTCTCTCTCCTCCTATCCTAAAAAATACTAAACTAAAGTTTAGGGGTTGACATCTGCGTTTTGGTTGATGATAAGCCCATTTTTATTGTTTTACTTGATTTTGCTTTGTTTTTCAATAAATATCTCTCTTTATTGAGAGTCTAGTACACCGTTGGTGAGTTTTATCTACTGAAATATTGGATTTTGTACTTTTGCCTTGTGAATGATAACTCCCGTTTCTTTTCCTTGATTTTACTTTATTTTTCAATAAATATATCTCTGTAATGAGAGTCTAGTATCCCGTTAGTGGATTTTGTCTATCCATATACTGGGTTTTGTTCTTTCTCTTTTGAGAGTAGGTTCCATTATTTTAGCATCTGGGATTTTAGATATACAAAATTTTGTTATATTGGTTCATTGATTTGGATAGTATAGAATCGCAATTATGGTCAGTTATTCGAATACGTTCATACAAATCAAATATGTATTTCCCAACCCGATTAGTGTAGATGACATATGCCCTTTTGTTGATAAATTAATTATCTATAAAAAAAATAGTGATTTATTAGAATTTTTTCGCTGAGTTGACCAATTTGCTATGAAAATATTCACTAACAGTATTTTTATTGACTCTGTAATGAATTTAATGTTTTGGATTGATAATTTATACACCAAATAATGTCTAATACTATTTGAAAGTCTATTCAGTATCTTGAATAATTCAAATATATCGTCAAGTCAATTTATTTGTCCCATTAATTCTTTCATAACTAAAAAATACCGATAAGTAAAATGTTAATGATAATTGGTTTAAAATTCATTTTTTTAATATTTTAATTGGTTGATGTAACGCCCCAGATCCGCCAGGACCGGGGATCCGGGTCGTCACATTGTCTCAATATCCTGCAGCACACGTCAACGCAATAATAAAGCAAAATATTTAATACAACGAAGCATAAGTGTCCCACTCCACAGATCCAAGATCGGTCTCACAAAATATTACAATACGACTTAATACATCTTAGGATAATAACTTACAAACGTTCACAAAAGTATAAATATCAAGGTTCCAGCTGGATAATCTAGTTCTTGTCAGCATAGCCTGGAGCTTTTCCCTTTCCTCGTGATCCCTGACTGGACGTCTCGCCTCTTTCCATCTTGACAACTGAATAAAATGTTGTAAAGCAAGAATGAGCAACTATGGTGCTCAGCAAGTTCTCTCCTTGCTCGGTAAATAAATATAAAAAGATTTACCAAAAGAAATACTCGAAATTTTAAAATCGGATAGCACAATCTGGCATTGACTCAGTACTCATCTCGAAACAGAATACTCGAAAGACTCAATTGATATAACTCTGGTGACTCATGATTTAAGAATAAACTGGTCTTCCACCTCTCGGTATCTCGGTGGGGCGATCAACTAACCGACCGGGAATACCGTCCTCTAATGATATCGCACTTCGCCCGATCACGGCTACAATACGTTATCAACAATAGAATATATATATTTGTATGAATGCTAGCATCATAGGGGTCATTAATTAAACCCTGGCAGCATAGTGCCAAAAATATCTCGTGTCCGCATAACGGTACACAAGTCTCTCTTTCTCTGAAATGGGCCTCTTTCCCAAATTTGACCGGTAGAATACAGAATTCCCGAATATTTGTTGAACAGATGAGATAAAATAACACTTCCAGGAAAGTAATTATAAATCTGGCGGACTGCCAGTCTGACTCAATTGTCCCACCAATCCGAACAATGGATTGAGGTAATTCTCAATAATAATATTTCATTGGTTGACACGAACGAAATGCCAACCCTCGACAATAAAGTCAACCTTCTCGAAATATTGAGGATAGTCTTAAAATGAAGTAATTGGGAGTCGTACTGTACAAATAGTACTTCTCGAATATTTATAATACTCATAATTGATGAACGTTTAGATAGAATATTTTTCACTTGATCAATGAGTAAAATCCTAACGATCCTAATTTTTGTAACTCTTATTTGTTGATTCGAGAGATGAACCAACCAAAAGATAATCAATAACTATTGTCGAACTTGTACAATAAGTTCGACTGAAAAGAATAAATGTAACTATCTCGAACGAATGAGATTAGTTTCACTGAATCATAATAAGAGTCGTCTCGAATTAATGAGATCGACCCGATAGCAACGAAATTGATACTACGCTTATAAGGGATATAAAGTTCGCAAGTAAGGTATGTTAAATATAATTGATGTGTTTTAATCAGTGTTTAAGTGTTACAGGGAGTTATCAGAGTTTAGCTGGAAGCAGTCAGAGTTTGCGTAAACTCTGACAGTTGGAAGCTCGACAGAGTTTGTTAAACTCTGTCTGGAGGAAGCGCGTCTACTGTTCAACAGTGATTAAAGATTAATTATGGAAGCGATATCTTTGAAGATTGGATAGCTATCAAAGAGATCGAGTTGACATAGGAGACGTGTGACAATCTGTAATTGATATCATTGTATAGCTGATTATTAGGAATATCAATTAGAGATTGTATCGTAGCTGTATGTTATATAAATACAGATAGGTTAACCCTAGAAGGGTATCGATAACGAATTATCATTATTGTAATCTAGCAGCTCTTTGTGATATTTTACATCACGAAGAGGGTTTGAAATACAAGAAGTTTTTAAAGTGCATAAACGCTTTTACTTATTAATCTCTCATACAAAGTTGATTATTAATTGTGTATTCGGCCTAACAAGTGGTATCAGAGCCAATCTGTTACTTTATTACAGGTTAAGATCCAAACACAACAATAATCATGTCAGAAATTCCTCCACCAACACCTACTGTTTCTGAAAAGGCTCCTACTACTGTGAGTCGTTATGAACCAATCAGGGTTCCTATTCTGAGGCCATTAGAGTATGCTATGTGGAAGGTCAAGATGACTATGTTTCTGGAGGCTACAGATCCAGAATATCTTGACAGGATTTATGAAGGCCCTCACAATCCTACAAAGCTATCTGTTGCAGTTGCTGGTGAAGCAGCAAAAATGGTTCCAAAGGAAAAGAAGGACATGACTCCTGAAGATCTATCATCAATTGCTAAGGATGCAAAAGTTAGGCATTTACTGCATAGTGCCTTAGACAATGTTATGTCTAACAAAGTCATTAACTGCACCACTGCAAAAGAGATATGGGATGCACTTGAAGTCAGGTGTCAAGGAACTGCAGCTATTAAGAAGAATAGGAGAAACATACTCACACAAGAGTATGAGCATTTTGAGGCTAAACCTGAAGAGACCATGACAGAAACATTTGATAGATTCTGTAAACTGATTAATGATCTGTCATTGGTCAACAAAGAGTATGATCTAGAAGACTCGAATCTCAAGTTTCTTCTTTCTCTACCTGAAAAGTGGGATGTGAAAACAACCACTATTAGAGACAACTATGATCTTGCTGAAACAGAGATTGATGAAATTTATGGACTGCTCAAAACTTATGAATTGGAAATGGAACAGAGAAACAGGATATCAAGCAGAAAAGGAAAGTCTGTTGCTCTTAATGTTGAAGAGAAGCCTCAGAAGAAAGAGGCAACAAGAAGGAAAATGAAGGGAAAAGCTTTGGTCATACATTCAGAAAGTGATTCACCAAACTCTGATTGTGATTCAAACTCTTCTGAATCATCTGACTCTGAGGATGATGAAGAAGAAATGAGAAAAATGGTTGTGCTGATGGTGAAGACTATCAAGAAAATGGGCTTCAAGAATTTCAAGAAAGGAAAAAGGTTTTCTAGGGATTCAAATGAAGACAGGAAAAGCTACAGGAAGTCTGATAAGAGAGATTCTAAAGGGAAGAAGGATAAGTCTGAAATTCAATGCTACAAGTGTAAGGAGATGGGTCACTATGCTCCTGAGTGCAAGAAGGGTAAAACTGGAAAGGTACTCTACACTAAAGGCAGAGATTGGGCAGATACTTCAGATTTTGATGAAGAAGTGAACTATGCTCTCATGGCTACTACTGAATCAGAATCCTCTGAAAATCAGGTACCTCCAACTACCTATGCTTATAATATTGATGACATTGCTCAATTAAGAATTTTTCTTAAGTCATTGCATATAAGTTATAGGGATCAGACTTTAGAAAATGAGAGGATAAAAGCTGAAAATTCTGAACTTAAAGAGAGAAATAAACTTGTTGAAGAGAAACTTGAAAACATGCAACAAGTTCAGAAAGAGAGAGATGATGCTGTTTGCAAAGAACAGATTTTGATTCAGAAGTATAAACAACTAGAGTCAGAGTTGAAGGAAGCAAATAATAAAATTAGGACTTGGACTAATTCTGGAAAAGACACTCAACAGATTTTTCAAACAGACACTGTTGGTCTAGGTTATAATGAGGGAGATGAACTTAGATTTCAAAATCAAGTTAAAGTCAGAACTAAATTTGTTCATGGAACCAGTAAATTTTTGTCTGAGAATGAAAAAGAAGCTGTCTAAAGAAAACCAGTAAAAACTAGTGTTAAACAGGTTAATATTGGTTCAATGACAGATAAACAACTCAAACATAAACTGAAGGAGTTAAAATCTGTTGAGAAAAAGAAAGTGTGAAACAAGAACAGAAATGGAAAAGTAGGCATCACTTCAGGAAATAAACCAATGCTTGCTAGTTATGCTCCAAGAAAGACATGTCATAACTTTGGTAGTACTAAGCATCTTGCAAATTTCTGCAAGAAAAATAAAAATATAAATTCTTTACCTACAAAGTCAGAGGTAAAGAAGGATTTTGCTAGAACTAAGCCACAGACTCTATGCACACACTGTGGAAGCACTTGGCATTCCATCTATACTTACAGAAAATATCATGCTATCTATCATAATTACTATGAACTGAAACCCAATCTAAAATGGGTTAAAGTTGATACTGCAAGTGTAAACACTGATACTGTTAGCTCAAACTCTGATAATGTTAATTCCGCTGCAAAAGCTAACAAAGTTAAGAATGCCAAAGGATCCAAGCAAGTCTGGATCCTTAAAACTAATCCTCAGTAATTGTTTGTGATTGCAGGGTAACAGGGAGGCAACCCTAGTCGTGGACAGTGGATGTTCAGGACACATGACTGGAAATAAAGCCCTACTATCAGAATATGAGGAGAAGGCTGGCCCAAAAGTTTCCTATGGTGATGGCAATATAGGAAGAACATTGGGATATGGCAATATCAATCTTGGAAATGTCATCATCAACAATGTAACTCATGTCCCAGGACTCAAGCATGACTTGCTATCTGTGAGTCAAATCTGTGACAAGGGTTATCATGTAGATTTCCAACCTGAATATTGTGAAGTTATCAGCAAATCTACAGGAAAGGTTGTTCTAGTTGGTCACAGGCAAAACAACATTTATGAAATCAAGCTTTTGATAGACTCTGTTGGAAAAGCTGTTTGCCTGTCTACAAGAATGTCTAGTGAAGAGAGTTGGAAGTGGCACAAGAAACTCTCACATTTGAACTTGAACAACATCAATGAATTGATCAGAAAGGATCTTGTAAGAGGACTCCCAAAGACCCTGTTAAATGTTGATGGCCTATGTGACTCATGTCAGAAGGCTAAACAAAGGAAGTCATCTTTCAAGAGCAAGACAGAATTTTCTATCACTGATCCCTATCATCTTCTACATGTTGATCTCTTTGGTCCAGTAAATGTTATGTCTATTGCAAGGAAGAAATATGCTTTAGTCATTGTTGATGAATACACTAGATTCACCTGGATGTATTTTCTAGCAAAGAAGGATGAAACTGCATCGACTCTGATGGAGCATGTGAAGCTTCTGGACAAAGGATCAAGCAACAAAGTCAGAATCATCAGAAGTGATAATGGAACTGAGTTCAGAAATGCAACAATGGAAGAATTCTGCAAGGACAATGGAGTGAAACAAGAATTTTCAGCACCTGGTACACCACAACAAAATGGTGTAGTTGAAAGGAAAAATAGAACCTTAGTTGAAGCTGCCAGAATTATGCTTGATGAAGCAAAATTGCCAACTTATTTCTGGGCAGAAGCTGTTCAAACTGCTTGTTTTACTCAAAATGCAACACTGATCAATAAGCATGGAAAGACACCATATGAGATGGTGAAGAAAAAGAAGCCCAACTTGAAATACTTTCATATTTTCGGGTGCAAATGTTTCGTTTTGAAGACTCATCCAGAACAGTTGACCAAGTTTGAGTTGAAGGCAGATGAAGGAATTTTTGTTGGCTATCCACTGTCAACAAAGGCATTCAGAGTTTACAATCTGAGAACTAAAGTGATCATGGAATCTATACATGTTTCTTTTGATGATAAGAAGATAACTGGACTTGAAGACAAAGACGAATATGATCAACTGAACTTTGAAAATGAAGTTTTAAACTCTGATGAAGGAAACTCTGATGAAACAATTCTGACAGACTCTGTTGAAACAAACTCTGAACCTCTACTGGTAAATTCTGGAGAAACTTCTCAGTCACAACAAAGAGGAGAACCAGTTGAGGGGGAGCATGATCAAGATGAAGACTCAAACACTGATACTGAGTCAACTGAAAAATCTGGATCAAACTCTGATGCTTCAAACTCTGAAAATTCAAATTCTGACTCTAGACAGTCAAGTTCAGGGGGAGTCTCAGAAAACGAAGATAGATCACAACAGAATCATGAGAGCATGGATCAAGGGGGAGGATCACATGCTGACAGAAGTCATTTGCCTTCTGCTAGGAAATGGACTAAATCACATACACCTGATTTATTAATTGGTGATCCAGATGCAAAAGTAAAGACAAGAAGTGCTACTGCAAGTGAATGTCTGTTTCATGCATTCTTGTCTAAAAATGAACCAAAGAAAGTGGAAGAAGCTCTTCAAGATGCAGACTGGATAACAACAATGCAGGAAGAGTTAAATGAATTTGAAAGAAATGAAGTTTGGACCCTTGTACCAAGGCCAAAGAACAGATCTATTGTTGGTACTAAATGGGTTTTCAGAAACAAGACTGACAGTGAAGGTGTTATCACGAGGAACAAGGCTAGACTGGTAGCAAAAGGTTATTCACAGCAGGAAGGAATAGATTATGATGAAACATTTGCTCCAGTAGCAAGATTGGAGGCAATCAGAATTTTTCTAGCAGATGCCTCTCACAAGAAATTCAAAGTATTCCAGATGGATGTGAAAAGTGCTTTTCTGAATGGAAAGCTTGAAGAAGAAGTGTTTGTTGAACAACCACCAGGATTTATGGACCCCAAATATCCAGATTATGTCTACAGGCTAGATAAGGCACTATATGGACTTAAGCAGGCACCAAGAGCATGGTATGAGACACTGGCTCAGTTTCTTCTAGAAAGTGGATTCAACAGAGGAACAATTGACAAAACTCTGTTTTATTTCAATCAAGGAAGTGACCTCCTTTTAGTTCAAATTTATGTTGATGACATCATCTTTGGGTCTACTAATGATAAACTCTGTAAGAAGTTTGCCAAGCTCATGCAGTCCAGATATCAAATGAGCATGATGGGAGAGCTTAGTTACTTTCTAGGCCTACAGGTGAAACAAACAGAAGATGGAATTTTCATTAATCAAGAAAAATACACCAGAAATCTTCTCAAGAAATTTGGTATGCTTGACTGTTCATCTGCATCAACTCCCATGGCAACAGCAACTAAACTGGACAAAGACACAGGAGTTTCAGTGGATATGACAAACTACAGGGGCATGATAGGATCTCTTCTATACTTAACAGCTAGTAGGCCTGACATCATGTATGCAACCTGTCTTTGTGCAAGGTTTCAGGCAGATCCTAGAGAGCCACATCTGACAGCTGTGAAAAGAATCTTCAAGTATCTCAAGGGCACCATATCATTAGGTCTGTGGTACCCCAAAGAATCAGATTTTAAGCTACTTGGGTATTCTGATGCAGACTTTGCAGGCTGTAAGGTAGACAGAAAGAGCACTAGTGGAAGTTGTCAGTTTCTTGGTGACAGACTTGTTTCCTGGTACAGCAAGAAACAGAAATCAATCTCCACATCAACAGCTGAAGCAGAGTATATTGCAGCTGGTAGCTGTTGTGCACAGATCTTATGGATGAAGAATCAATTGCTGGATTATGGATTGAGGTACAGTAATATACCTATTTACTGTGATAACCAAAGTGCTATTGTTATGACAGGTAATCCAGTACAGCATTCAATGACCAAGCACATCAGCATAAGGTACCACTTCATCAGAGAACACGTGGAAGAAGGAAATATTGAATTACATTTTGTATCTACAGAACAACAGCTTGCAGATATCTTCACTAAACCATTGAGTGAAGCTACATTTACAAGACTGGTCAATGAACTAGGAATGGTCTCTGGTTCTGACTAGAAATGTTGGTTAGATTCAAACTTTACTTATGTGATGTATTAATCATATTTCCTGATTGGTTAAATGTTGAGTGAGCTCTGTTGATTAAACTCTGTTATGCATACTCTGCTAAACTCTGTCAGCATGTCTGTATGTCATACACTGTCAATAAGTTTGATAAACTCTGTGAACTTTGAGTTGATTTTTGTCTGAATGAAAACACCAATGAAGAAATATGTATGAAGCATGATTCTCAGCAATTAATCATGAATCTTTCTGAGTTATTGAGATCTAATCTTAGATTGTGCAGAAAGTTAACACAGCATGATACTGGCTCATATTTATAGCATCTCTTAGTTTATTTTATCCTAAACTCTGAGTCTATAAATACTGTGTGCATTACCTTTCATGAAGAACTACTGATGTTGATGAACTCTAAACTCTGTTAGTTATACTCTGATAAAATAAAATGTTTACTGCAATACCCCAAAGAAAATGTATATAGGTTATTATACTCCTTTGAGATTATGTTGGATACTAGGATGACCCAGGAACCTATTGGTATATAATATGTGCTAAAATTCTCTGATTTTTGGTGACTAGTTAAATACTAGGATGACCCAGGAACTTATCAAAATGATAAGGGCTAAAATTTTTGAATTTTTGGTGACTGGTTCCAACCTCTGATTACTGGAATGAAAATAAAAAAATATATATAAAAAAAATTATAAAAAAAATGAAAAAAAAATGTGTATATAAAGGGGGTATAAAATAAAAATTACTGTATAAAGTTCGATTACTTCAGAGTTTAGCTTTCATCATACAGTCAGTGTTTACTATGACAGTTTGTGCATCCAATGTTTATTGATTTACTTTATGGATTTTATGAAAAATTAGATGCTCTAAAAATTGACTTAGTAAACTCTGCTTCACACACACAAATACTCACAACTGTGCAATTTATGAAAGGGTTTCGGTGATAAAGTTGGAGAATTGACAAACGCTGTTGATTCGTGATTTGTACTCTAAGGTAAATTTTCACTTGGACAATTTGAAAGTCTTGGAGTAAGTAGGGTTTTTGACAACTGTTAATCAGTGGATAGTTGATGAAAGTGTTCTTTATATGATTACTTTAATTAGTTTTCATATTCACTTCTTGATGCATTTTCTTGAAGAACAGTTCATATAACACAAATAACAGTTGCAGAACACAATGAATATGATTAGAAAGACAAAATTTTCATTGATAATAAGAAAGAGATTACAAGTAAATATTACATCTTTTTGTTCTCTCTATCTGCTAATCTATTCAACAGGAAAGTAAAAGGTCCGTCCACACCACTCCATTGTTAGCAAAAATTCCCAGATCCCATCTTTGCCACTTTGTTTGGGTGGAAGTTGAAGGGATAAGGTTATTTTTGCTGACATATTCATTAACAATGGTTGGTGGTGGTGGATGAGGATGCCTTCGAGGAGAGCCATGCCAATGTTGCTTGGAGGGCAGCATCGATGTCGATCACCCTTGCAGGTTTCTCTCTCTCGAGCTCTTCCAGACCAGCATCCATTTGCAGCCACAGCGTCTCAAGCTGCCTTTCCCACTCAAACGCTTCAAATTCTTCACGCGTATAGTTGAAGATGTCCCTATTCTCGACAAGATGAAGGTTTTTCTCTTTGATGGTAAGGTTGGCCATTGTTTTTCAAGGGTATTTGGTTTGAAGGGTTTGTGATTTTACAGGGGAGACTGAAAGGTTAAAGGTTTAATGAAATAATCTGAGCAAGTCTCTAGGCCTTAAATAGAGATGGGTAAGAACGAAGTCCTTAATCGCTTCGTATTCTGGTTTTTAAAGGCAACAGGTAAACGTTTCAAATTCTGATTTTACTTTGGTCCAGATATTTTTAAAAGAGTATTATTTGATTTTTGTTAAAATCAAATATTTTAATGTTTTAATTTTTAATATACTCCTTTTAAAAATAGGCGCACATGACCCACTCGCCTTTAATGTGTCCCACTTACCTATTATCGTGTCCTACTACACATTAATCAAGGAACTGATTGAGTGTTTGTTACATAAGAGATTGAGTTTTTATTAATTTAATCACTTTTGTGTCCAAACGAGTTTGCTTTATTCTTACTCTCACAGTTTTCTTATTTTCTCTTAGGCACTCACACAAACACCTTTCTACATACATATCTCTTGGAAATTCTTAACTCAGTGGCATCTAAAGCATTCACTGCTCTTGGCTTCCGGTTTGTTCCTAATAACTATGAAGCTCCACTCTATCATCAATGCGTTCCAGAATCGTTTCATCTCATGCAGGACTTTTTGAGGGATTCAGAGATTGGACAAGCTCTGACTGGACCTGCTACTCTTTCTGCGTCTCAAATTGTTTCATTCTGGCAGAATTCAGTTTATGTGGATGGAGGAGAAAGTGGAACTCCTACCATTATCTTCACTTACGAAGACCAAGATCATGTGATTACTCCACAGACTGTACGAGATACAATGGGGTTTGATACACATACTTCTTATACTCTCGTTAATGAAACTTATCTGAGAGAGATGCTACAAGAGATAGGTTACATGGAATCTCTTGACAAGCTCGGCAGTATCAAAAGGCCAAATCTCAGAAAAGAATGGAATTTCTTCTTTGATTGCATAACGAGGACGTTCCAGAAGAAAGTCACAAACTGGGATGCCATTCCAATAGACAGTCTTCAAATCGGGTATTCTCTGCTCTATGGTTCTAATTTTGATTTTGGTCGACATGTTTTGATGAGCTTAGGTGATAAATTGTCAGAGTCTACCACTGTCTATTATGCTCGTTTCTGTCAAATGTTGTTCAATGCATGTGTACCTGGTCTTGAAATTGATGAAACTGATGAAATTGATCCGTTTAGAGTCAATAAGCGCATATTCTCTGATATGACTAACAAGGATGTTGGTAAAGAAAATCTTCCTGAGTTTGTCATGCCTCTTGCTCTACGAAATTTTCTAAATCAACCACATGAACCACAACAAGACCAACAGGAACCGCAACACGATGCACCACAACAAGATGAACCTGAACAAGAACCACAACAACTTGAACCACACCCTGAACCTCAACCAGAACCAAACACTGAATCACCTGCAAAGCAACCTTCACCCACTTCAAACACAAACTCTGATTCGTCACAATCTCCACCAGCATCACAGTCTAGAATGCAAAGAGTTAAGAAGGCAGTTACTAAACGACGTGCAAGTCTAAAGTAGGCAGAAGAGACACAAAGTAAATCAAAACGGAAATCTGCTGAAGCTGTTTACACTAGAAGGGGGAAAAGAATGAAAGCTCGGGCAAACATATCTAAGTCACTCTCAGTGGTAGAACAAACTCCACCAACTAGTGAAGAGGATTCAGATAATGTACCTCTAGCAAAACGAAGAAAAGTGATATTCTCTGACTCTGTGGATGAAGATATTGAAGCTCCAGAGGTTATTTCACAGCAAACACCTTCTGTTGAAGTTGAGAAAGATGTAATACCTGCAGAGGATGTAATGCCTGCAGAGGATAAAATGCCTGCAGAAGAGGATGCAAGAGATGGTGTTTCTCCAATAAATGATGTTCCTGATTCATTTATGCCATTCTCTGATCCTATCTCTAATATTGGTGTAGCTGATGAACCTACGTCTGTTCCTTCTGAAAATGTGGCATCTCATACTGAGATAATATCTGATGCTCACCACACTGTTGAAGAAGGTGAAGAAATTGATCAGGCAACCAAAGTAACTTCTCAGTCAATGCCTGTTGCTGAGCCTGAGCAACATGGAGAAAATATTGAAAAACCTACAGAAGATATTGCTAAACCTATGGCTGAAGATGAACCAGTTAAAGCTACAGGTGTTGAAGCTGAAGGTGACAGTAGTGCAAACTCTGATACTTCTCTGAGTGCACCAGTACAAACTGATGATAAACATGCACCTTTTACTCAACCTTGTACTTCTCATGAAGTTGAGAGAGCACAATTTGCCAAGAGTGCTGCTGAATGGTACAAAGAAGATTGTATTTTTCCACCAGGAAGAGCAGCTAAGTTTGTTAAGTAAAGTGCTGATACTATCTCAAATCCAGAGATTCTTTCTTGCTTGAAAGCAACTATAGTTCAAGTTAAAACTCTGGATAGACGATTTGATGATACTAATTTGGCAATCACTTCTTTGCGAAATGAGGTTGTAGCTAGAGAGATGAAAATGGAAACACATTCAAAATTAGTGACTACAAAATTCTCTAAAGCTCAAGACAATATCTTTGCCAGGCTGAGTAAAGTTGAAAAAATTATCTCCCTGGAGTTGAAATTGATTCTATTGCTACCTCCCTGGAGTTAATTACTTCTATCCTTATGCCTGATGATGTCAAAAAGGGGGAGAGAGTTGTCAGAAGGGATAGTGCTGGAGATGGAGGGGCAAGTAACAAAGGAAAGAAAAAGGATGAAGAGGCTCAAACTCTGAGAACTAGTAAGTCATCCAAATCACAGTCTGTTGGGAGAAATACTGATACTCAAGGAACTTCAAGGACCAAGAGTTTACTGTTATCTTCAAATCCACAAACTGATGAAGAATTGGCTGCTAAGTTGTTCATTGAAGAGAATGAGGAAGGAGTAACGATTGAGGACATTGAAGCTGAGGAAAAGAGTTTACAAGAAGAACATCTTAAAGCTTTAAAGTCTGATAAGGTACAAAGAGGAAAAGCTCCTAGACCTGTTGTTAAAGGTGTTGTGATCAGAGAGAGGACTGGTGTTAGTCAAAGTTCTCGGTTCTCAAAGGAAGCAATTGCAGCAGAGGCTAAACTCAAGCTAAAAGGCATTGAAGGTGAAAGTTCACAGAAGAAAGTTACAACTTCTGTTGCATCTCAAGCAATGATCACACCTTTACACTCTTCACAGTTGAAATCTGTTTTTGGAAAAGGAACAATTTCTGATCCATATGTGTTATCTGGAGTCTCAATGAATATTTCTGATGGAAAAGCTTTATCTGGCAAGATTGGAAATAATAAGGCTGGACTAGGTTCACATAGAGACAGAAGGCAATATACTGGTCCTAGAGATCCTTCTTCGCTGGCTGTTCCAGGTCGTGGTGTTCCTCAAGAGAGTTTGGATAGACTGGAATCAGTGCAGTTGGTTCATCAGAAGAGTTTAGACAAGGATTTTCTTTTATACTTCATGGCTGATGGGACAGTATTCAAAGTTGGTGAGGATGATATTGGCTTGAAATGTTGGGAAGAACTAGAGTATGTTCTATATCTTCTCAAGGTGAATAGTCGAAGGACTCAATCAGTTGCCAATGTACTCAGACAGAAGATGACTCAGAATCTGGCAATTAGAGGACAGAAATACAACAGCAGATATATTCCTAAGTACAGGGATTACCAAGGCAATCTCATTGAAATGAAGAAAGGTACTGCAAAGTTAAAAACTGATTTGGGAATCACAGTACTTGACTTCAATACTCAGGCAGAAAAAGTCAGTTTTATCAGACTGGGTAATGAAATGAGAAGGAACAAGATTTATGATCTTAGGGATGCTATTTACCAAACAGATGAAAGTGATCCTCAACTCAGAGAAATCAAAGAAGCAATGAAGATTGAACTTGAAAATGCAGAAAGAAGATTGCTGATTGATTATCTCAGAACCATGCCAGATCTTGAAATGATTAGAGATTAAGTTCTGTAAGAATTTTCTTATTCTCTATAGTTTTTAAGCTTAAACTCTGAATCTATATAAACACTGTATTTATCTATTTGTTTTGACATCATCAATTACTGTCATTAACTTGTACATTTTTGCAAATGAACAAGTTGGGGGAGATTGTTAAATATAATTGATGTGTTTTAATCGGTGTTTAAGTGTTACAGGGAGTTATCAGAGTTTAGCTGGAAGCAGTCAGAGTTTGCGTAAACTCTGACAGTTGGAAGCTCGACAGAGTTTGTTAAACTCTGTCTGGAGGAAGCGCGTCTACTGTTCAACAGTGATTAAAGATTAATTATGGAAGCGATATCTTTGAAGATTGGATAGCTATCAAAGAGATCGAGTTGACATAGGAGACGTGTGACAATCTGTAATTGATATCATTGTATAGCTGATTATTAGGAATATCAATTAGAGATTGTATCGTAGCTGTATGTTATATAAATACAGATAGGTTAACCCTAGAAGGGTATCGATAACGAATTATCATTATTGTAATCTAGCAGCTCTTTGTGATATTTTACATCACGAAGAGGGTTTGAAATACAAGAAGTTTTTAAAGTGCATAAACGCTTTTACTTATTAATCTCTCATACAAAGTTGATTATTAATTGTGTATTCGGCCTAACAAGGTAACTTTAACAGTAGCAAAATATCGCGACGAGAAAATAATGATTATTGCATCATAAGGAACCACAAATAAATCTCATAATTGATAGCTCAAAAATAATTAACGAACGAAATAATACGAACAGAAATACAAGTCTCTAAAAGTTAGGGTAGGAAGGAACTTGTGAAAGGCATATGACTCAGCCTATTTGTAGTTAGAGGATCCTAATCAACTTAAACCAAATTGTAATAAGTAAATATACATATGAACTGTCACAGGAATCTCAAGAAGTATTATCTGTCAGAAGAAAGAAGAAAAGTCAATCTATAGTTTTGATGTCATACACTGGAAGACGATTCAGTTATCTGATCAAGCCCCAGTACAGCATTGAAGTTAATGGATTCATTTGAACAGTGACAGAGATTTTTCGAGTGATAGTTTGAAGATCAGTTACAGTACAAGAGAATTGAGAGAAGAAATAAACCACAGCCTAAAGTCAAAAGTGAAGAAGCGTCATTGAAGTTAGTCGTTCATGAACCAGACAGTACATCGAACGTCAACACAAATCAGTGGTAATTCTTTACTACCTTTAGTGGTTTGTAAGAATTAAATTAATTATTTTTTGATTTAATTAAATTCATTTATAATTGATATAAATTAATTTAGTTGATTTATTTAAATGAATTAATTCTGTTAGAATTAATTTATTAATTAAATTAATTATTGTATCAATTAAATATGAATTAGTTAAAACATTAACTAATTAAATGGATCAAAAAGACTTAAAGAAAGAAAGTTGATTAAGTCTTGAAGGAGGTAAAATTCGGTAAGACTTAATTTAAGTCTTACTGACAGACTTAATTTAAGTCTTACTGACAGAAGCCTTTTCAGGATTAAGTCTTACCGACCTGATTTAAGTCCTACCGACCTCTGCCAGCTGTTATAAGTCTTACCGAAATTCTGGTAAGTCTTACCGACACATTTTAGGTCATAATGGAGGTTTGTGTAAGTCTTATTGAAGGAAAATCAAGTCTTGGAAGCTGTTTAAGTCATGCTGAAGCAATTAAATATCCTACAGAAAGCCAGCAAGACCTGTTGTGGATATAAAAGATCAGAACAGATCAGATTAAGTCATAACGGAGAAAACACAGCAGAAAACATTTCATCAAGACCAGAATTCTCTCTCTCAAGAACACCAAGAACACCAAAGCTTAAACAATTCCCAGAAAATCAAGTTCTTCATCTTTGTGATATTCTATCCGATAGAACTTGTTTATTTGTGATTCTTGTACTACTAGCGAATTAAGTTTCCTAGTTCTTATCTTGATTATTATTAACTAAATTAGAAAAGTTCATGTCGAATTTTCTAATTAGTTATTAACATCTTGATAAGTTGTTATACTGATTTTGTAACACCGCATCAAGTTAATATACAGTTATATTCAACTTGAAAAATTGTGTTAAATAATTCCGCAGATAAATTTGTCTTTATCAAATTTAATTTAAAGGACAAATTTCGATAAAAAGGTAAAGATTATATTCAACCCCCCCTTCTACAATCTTATCGGACCTAACAATTGGTATCAGAGCTGATTGATTGATACACAAATCAACGATCCCATTTTACTCGATTAAAAATCATCCCCGAATTTTTTAACTCTCTTAAAAAATTCATCATGTCTTCTAAAGTCGGAACTGTGAAAATTCCCATATATGACAAAAACAGTTATGATATGTGGAAGAACAAAATGTTAATGTTCCTCGAGGTTGCAAATCCTAAATACATGAAAGTCTTATCAGAAGGACCAATAATACCTTTTGGATTAACTCCTGAAGTTGTTACTGATGGAAAAGTTGTTACCCCTGCAAAGCTTGTACAAAAAGATTCTTCTGAATTCACTCTTGCTGAAAGAGAGGAAACTGGACTTGACATTAATTTAAGACTGATTTTAATAGATTCTCTAGACTCTGTGATGTACAGTCATGTGATTAACTGCAAGACAGCAAAGCACATGTGGGAAACCATTGAAACTGTGAATGAAGGAACAGAGGAAGTTAGGGAGAATCGTCTAGAAATTCTGACATCTGAGTATGAACACTTTCGATCAGCATACAATGAAAGTATTCAAGATGTGTTTGAAAGATATAACAAACTTGTCAACAATTTACAGATGCATGGCAAGTACTACACTCAGAAAGAGATCAACAGAAAATTTCTACTGTCAATGCCTGTTCATCTAGAACATAGAATTACAGCTATCAGAGAGTCAAGGAATCTAAGTGAAATTACTGTAGAAAGACTCTTTGGTGTTTTAAAAACCTATGAACTGGAACAATCTCAACAAAAGGAGATTTATGGAAAAGGAAGAGTTGCTAATACTTCTACAGCTCTTATTGCTGAGAACAAACAGGAAGTGGAAGATAAGGTTATTCAACCTTGTAATGTTGACAGTGGTAAGCTGGAAGTTGAAGTTGGTCAAACGAATGCTAGTCCAGATGAAGGAGACTTCTATTCGTTAGAAGAGCTAGATCAGTTGGAAGATGAGTCCATGGCTTTGTTGGTAAGGAAATTCAGCAACTTCAGATTCAGGAAGAATCCCAAGTTCAGGTACAAATCTAACTACAACAGGTTTCAGAGAGGAGGTTCTTCATCCTCAAGTAACAGAGGAGGTTACAAAACTGGAACAGTTGAAAGAAGTAAAATTAGATGCTACAACTTTAATGAACTTGGACATTTTGCTACTGAATGTCAGAAGCCAAAACAAAACCAAAGAAAAGACTTTGGATCTGAGAAGAAGAAGACAGGTAGAGCCTATGTGGCTGCTGGAAAAAGTTGGGATGATACAGACTCTGAAGATGAAGAGTATGGCAATCTTGCCCTAATGGCAAAATCTGATAACTCCAGTGGTACATCATCTGAGGTATCATGTACCGAAAGTCAATATATTTATCAACTTACTGATACACTGGGTAATGCTAATAGAGAGATTGAAAGGATCAATTTGTTAAATACAGATCTTAGAAATCAATTATCAGAATTACATGATGTACAAAATTGCCATGTTATACAAAAATCAGAAATAAGAATGCTAAAAGAACTTGAGAGGTCTCTAGCAGAGATAGTGGTTCAACAACGTGAAACAATAGCTGAGTTAGAAATAAGAGTCAGTGCTACTTCTAATTCATGTAAAATAGCTAAAGAGTTGTTTAACCAACAAGCTATTAATCAAACTGTAGGAATTGGGTTTGATTATAATGAAGCTATTGGACGGAAAAGCATTAATACCCCTAATCGTGTGAGTGCTGTAGATAGGGGTATACCATCAGTGCTTAAGAGTGTTAGTAACCCACTCTTTAAGACAACCATAGCAGAACCTTTGGATACATCATCTTTAATAATTAAGGAAGAGATGCGCATTGAGTAGGGATGGGAAAAAAATCCGATCCGACGGATACCCGATTCGAAATCCGATTTTTTATCCGATTCGAACCCAATTTTTTGGATTTGGATATGGATATGGATTTAAATTTTAAACCCGAAAGATTTTGGATATGGATATGGATTTCATAAAACCCGATCCGAAACCCGATCCGAAACCCGAAACCCGATCAAAACCCGAGCCGAACCCGAAACCCGAAAACTACCCGATTTTTATTTATTATATTTTATATATTATATATTATATATAAATGTATATTATAAATACATATTATACATATTGGGCTCTAATAAGACCACATTACCTTAGGCCCGTTAGGGTTTAAAACCATTTTTAAACTTAGTTACTATATATTAAAAGCTTGATGTGTTTGTTGAGTCGTGGTATATATTAAAAGCTTGATGTGTTTGTTGAGTCGTGATACCTGGATGATGATGTCGGTGGTGATAACAATAGAATACTACACTCTAATGGCTAGTTAGCACCCTGACTGAAGTGAATATTGATAAAATTAATATACATGTTGGATTACATATTTTAACTTACTTACACTATTTTTTTTATTTTTTTGTTAAGCGACTTATTTACACTATTTTTAATTTTGAATACCCGAAAAAAACCCGATCCGATCCGAAACCCGACGGATTTGGATTTGGATATTGAGTTTTGGATCCGAAACCCGATACGATCCGAAACCCGAAACCCGAAAATATTTGGATTTGGATTTGGATTTTGCAAAACCCGAGCCGAACCCGACCCGTTCCCATCCCTACATTGAGGATGTAGCTAATGGCGTAGTCTTAGAAAGTAATCAAGTTGTTAAAAATGATAAAGATAGAAAGACTGTGTTTGTAAAAGCAGAAAGAGTTGGTGAGTCTACTAGTTCATTGAAAACTAGTAGCAGAAGTAACAATATGAATAAATGCAACAACAAATCTACCATGCATGCTATTCTTGTTATTGATACTGCTCATAAGAAATGCGATGCTGTTAATTGCATGTCCTGTGCTTTTAATATAATGTCTGCTTACTTTAACGGTAATCATGCATGTGTTGATAAGAATGCTCCTAGACAGCAAATGAGCAGAAATAAACATGTTAGATCCAGGACTGAAAAATCACGTAATTCTAAGATTAGGACCCCAAGTCCTTCTCAGGATATGGTGAAGACATGGTTACCCAATCTGAAACCAAAACAAGTTAAAGCTGTTTACAGGGTTAAATGTCCAGTACCTAAAGAAAATGTTGTTAAAATAAAAAGTGTTGCTTTGCCTGATAAAGGTCAATTCTTTAAGTACTCCGGACCCAATCAAATTTGGGTTCCGAAGAAAGTCTAACCAATTTGTCATTGCAGGGTTTGAAACAGGTTGAACGAGTCATGTGGATTTTGGACAGAGGATGTTCAAGGCATATGACCGGAGATAAAGCCCTGCTGACAAATGTGGTGGAGAAGGCCGGCCCAGTCGTTACCTTTGGAGATAACAGCAAAGGTAAAACTGATGGATATGGCAGATTAGAAGCTGGAAATGTTATCATTGAAGATGTCTCTTATGTGAACGGCCTTGAGCATAATTTGCTCTGTATTAGTCAATTCTGTGACAAAGGTTATGAAGTTCATTTCAACAAGAAGAATTGTCTAATATCACACAAGAGAAATGAAAGGCCGCAGTTGACTGGAGTAAGAAAAGGAAACTTGTACATAGCCAATATGAACTCTGGAAGCACAGAAGAAATTAGATGTTTTTATTCAAAGGCATCCACTGATGAAAGTTGGTTATGGCACAAGAGACTTTCTCACCTAAACTTCAAAACAATGAATTCTCTAGTGAAAAGAGAGTTGGTGAGAGGTTTACCTTTGATTGAATTTACTCAGGAAGGTCTATGTGATGCTTGTCAAAAAGGGAAGTTAAAAAGGGCAACTCACAGGAGCACTAACATATCATCAATAACTGAACCATTACAACTTCTCCATATGGATTTGTTTGGTCCAGTTAGTGTGATGTCTATGTCAAGGAAAAGATATGCTCTAGTGATTGTGGATGATTTCTCAAAATTCACATGGGTACTATTTCTGAACTCAAAAGATGAAACTCCACAACTGGTAGTTGATCACATTAAGTTAATTGAGCTGGATTCTAATCGTCCAGTAAGGGCTATAAGGTCAGACAACGGAACTGAATTCAAGAATGCAGTTCTGAATGACTTTTGCATTGAAAAGGGTATAACTAGACAATACTCGGCTCCCAGAACTCCTCAACAAAATGGGGTAGTTGAAAGAAAGAATAGAACCTTGATTGAAGCTGCACGTACAATGCTAAGTGAATCAAGGCTTCCATTGAGCTTTTGGGCTGAAGCTGTCAACACTGCATGCTATACCCAGAATCGAACACTTATCAATAAAGACTTAATGAAGACACCATATGAAGCTCTACATGACAAGAAACCAACTCTCAAGTACTTCCATGTATTTGGGACAAAATGCTTTGTGCTGAAAGAAGGAGATGATCAAGGTGGTAAATTTGAAGAAAAAGCACATGAAGCAATATTTATTGGTTATACTAGAAGAGCCTACAAGGTGTATCTTATTGATCAACAGAAAACTTTGGAAAGTGTCAATGTTACATTTTATGACACAAAACTCCCAAATATCCAAAATGAAGATCCATCTAAAAAGCTTAAGTTTGATGATATGTCAGACTCAGATTCAGATGATGACAATCAACCTGACGTTGTTGCTGATAATAATAATCCAAATGTTGGTGGTAATGATCAAGGTGATGCTGGTGAAAACAATGATAATTTTCAAGACACCACTGATACTCTTGAACCATCAACAAGTCAAACTGGCAACAACTCAGGGGGAGATAATGAAGGGTCAACAAGTCATACTCAACATCATACTGAAGATCAAGGTGAATCGTCAAGATCAATTCTTCCCAGACAAACTGTTTGGAATAGAGCTCATCCTTTTGAGCTGATTCTTGGTGATCCAGATGTTGGTGTGAAAACAAGAAGAGCTTATCAGAATCAATGTAATTATTCTGGGTTCCTGTCTGTCATGGAACCTAAGAAAGTAGAAGAAGCTCTATCTGATCCTGATTGGGTGATTGCTATGCAAGATGAACTCAATCAATTTAAGCAACTAGAAGTATGGAAGCTGGTACCCAGACCTAAAGATAGAAAAGTGGTGGACACAAGATGGGTATTCAGAAACAAACTAGATGAAGATGGCACTGTGATAAGAAACAAAGCAAGACTGGTAGCTAAAGGTTATTCTCAAGCTGAAGGCATTGATTATGACGAGACCTATGCTCCAGTGGCAAGACTTGAGGCCATCAGAATATTCTTGGCATATGCATCCTATTCAAAATTCAAAGTTTATCAAATGGATGTCAAGAGTGCCTTTCTGAATGGTAAGCTAGATGAAGAAGTGTATGTAGAACAGCCTCCTGGTTTTGAAGATCAAGATCATCTGGACTATGTCTACTTTCTTTACAAAGCTATCTATGGTCTTAAGCAAGCCCCAAGAAAATGGTATGACACTCTTTCTGAATTTCTATTAGAAAATGGTTTTATAAGAGGTGTCATAGACAAAACGCTCTTCACTAAAAGACATAAGAATGATATAATACTAGTCCAAGTCTATGTGGACGATATTATATTTGGGTCTACTAATGAGCTTCTGTGCAAGAAGTTTTCTAAGTTAATGCAGGGTAGGTTTGAAATGAGCATGATGGGAGAACTGAAATTCTTTCTTGGATTACAAATAAGTCAGAGACAAGATGGAATATTTATTTGTCAATCTAAGTACATCAAGGAGCTCCTCAAGAAATATCACATGGAGGAGTGCTCATCAGCAAAGACACCATCAACTATAGCTGTCAAAATTGGCTTATGTGAAAGTTCTGCCAAGGTAGATATCACAGGCTATAGAGGTATAATTGGCTCATTGCTTTACCTAACTGCTAGTAGACCAGATATAATGTTTGCCACATGCTTGTGTGCAAGGTTCCAAGCGAACCCTAAAGAAATCCATCTCACTGCTGTCAAAAGAATCTTAAGATATCTAAAGGGTACGCCTAATTTAGGCATCTGGTACCCTAATGAATCTGGTTTTACTTTAATTGGATATACAGATTCTGACTATGCAGGAAGTGTTGTAGACAGGAAAAGTACATCTGGGAGTTGTCAATACCTAGGTGGAAGGTTGGTATCCTGGTTCAGTAAGAAACAGCAAACAGTTTCCAACTCTACAGCCGAAGCTGAATATATAGCTGCTGGAAGCTGTTGTGCTCAGATCTTATGGATAAGGAATCAATTAATGGACTATGGCATTGTATTGGAAAATATTCCTATTTTATGTGATAATACAAGTGTCATAGCAATCGCAAGCAATCCTGTGCAGCACTCAAGGACAAAGCACATTGACATAAGGTATCATTTTATAAGAAAGCATGTAATGAATGGTACAGTGGAACTACTATTTGTAGGATCTGGAGATCAAACTGCAGATATTTTTACTAAGTCGCTTAATGAATCCTCATTCACTAGAATTGTTAGTGAATTGGGTATGTTAAACAGTCCTAGTAATTAATATCTGAAATTTGATCTTTAATAATTTTACAAGTGATTATTCTGTGAATAGTTGTTGTTTGAAATCACTTGTATAATTATTTTACCATCTGATTTTCTTGCTTGTTTAATTATTTTTCACTTTGTTTATTCATATTACTTAATACTTCATACTTCTGTATTTTTAGAATAATTGTAGATATTTATTTCTATTTTAGTAATTAATTTATCATATGTTTTGTAATGTTTGTCCTGTTAATATTGCTTTGTTCTCGTTAATAGGTTAGCATATGGTATGTATAATTATTTTTATTATTTGTTTAATTTTATATAATATTTTTATTATTTTTATAAGTTAATTGTATATTTTATAGTGTTTTTAATGTCTGTTTAAAGTAATTATGACTTAAAATTAGTTAAAACTCTCAATATGACATATAAAAACTCGGTATGACTTAAACTTAGGATTAAGTCTATCTCGAATTTCGACTTAGGATTAAGTCTATCTCGAATTTTGACTTAGGTTAAGTCTATCTCGAATTTCGACTTAGGTTAAGTCTTATTGAGTTTTGTAAGGTTAAGTCATATTCATGTGTTTGTAAATAAGTCTTAGCGAGATTTTAAATTTAAGTCATATTTGCAGGTCAGTATATATTAAGTCTTAATCACATGTATTTAGTTAAGTCTTAATTAATTATTGTTTAAGTCTTGTCTGTTTTTAGATTAAGTCTTAGTAAAATTAAGTCTTAATTTTATTAGTTTAGTCTTATTCAAGTTTTTAGTTTAAGTCTTTTCAGTAATTTTTTTTTAAGTTAAGTCTTATTCATAACAGTCAGTTAAGTCTTGTTAATATTAAGTCATATTCGAATATATATACATAATTAGTCATGTCTTAATATAGTTAAGTCTTATTCGAGTCTTAGTTAAGTCATATTAGTTATGTCTTAATAGTTTTAAATTAAGTCATAATCGAGTTAAGTAGGTATGTATATATATATAAATAACAGTTATGTCTTAATGCTAGTTTTAAGTCTTAATCAGTCTACTAGTATATATATAACAGTTAAGTTGTTTTTAAGTCTTATTTCATATTCTATCAAGTTAAGTCTTATAGAACAATATTGATACATACAATACACACACATATCTGTCGAATTCATGCCCAATTTTCGACCGATTTCTCTCAACTAAATCACGAATTAACCACATATCTAGACTCCTTGCTTGATTATCTGTGTTTTGAGTGGTTAAAATCGCGATTTTGTTCAGTTTTTTTTAAGAGTTCATTTTCGAAAAATCGATTCTTAGATCTGTTTTTGTGAAAAATTGAGCTTGATTCTTGAAAAACTAAAAATACACGTGTGTTTGTGTGTATACAAGGATTGTTGTGTGAATTTTTCAGAATTTTTGAAGAACTTTTAATTATTTCGAATTTTTAATTAATTATTAATTCGAAAAATTAATTTTTAAATTAAAAATTTGTAAAATCTGAAATTTTCAGGGAAATTAAATCTTGATTAAAATGGCTGATCGATTTGAAATTATTAAACATAATTTAATCGGTTATTTTGATCCAGAAAAATGTTCAGTTGAACGTTTTCGACCGTGGATTCTCTTTTTAAATGAAAATTCACTGGTTCGCAATGCTTTGAGATTGGATGCTCCTCTGAAAATTGAACCTTTGCGAATCATGTGTACTACTGCTGTCATTTCTAATGATAACAGATCTTTTGTCTTCTCTGTGGGAGATAATCAGTACACAGTGAATGAAAATACTATAAATACGGTCTTAAATTTTCCAACTGATAATTTCGAAGAATTACCATCAGATCAAGAAATGATAAATTTTTTAAATGGTGTATTCTATCAAGACAGTCCTGATCAAACTGTCTGGAATAAAAAGAACTTCGTTCAGGAATGGGATTATCTGTTTGACACACTAGGTAGAGTCTTTGCCAACACTACAAAAGGGAACTTCGGGGTATTACCATCTTTCTTGCAGCATATTGGATATGCAGTTGCACACAACCGAAGGATTAATATTGGCAGACTACTGTGTGTTCCGATGGTTAGAAGAATCATTAATGCAAAGAAGAATTTTGATAATGGACATAAAGTTTCATGTTATTATCCAAGATTCTTATCATTGGTTTTTAATCATCTTGTGGAACTAGAAAACCAAGCCCAATTCCTGAATGGAGAGTCACTGGCGTCAGGTAAACCTACTACCAGATTGTTCACTGAGTACAGCAACAAGCCAAAATTCACAAACATACTTGTAGTTGTCACCCAATACATGTCAAACTATATACAACTACCTGTTATTGAACCTGTACCAGAACCTGAACAACCAGAACAAAACCCTGAACCACCAGTGGAAAACATGCTTGTTGATAATCAAAATCAAGGCAATCAACAAGTTGAACCTGCTCAGCAAATTGTTCCTCAGCCAGCTGCTCTTGCTGTTGAACATCCAATGCAAGAAACTGCATCTGTCCCTGAATCTGAATTGGATCAACCTATCTTATCAGAGACTGTTGCGGAATCAGCTGACCAGGTATTGCCTTCTGTTCCTCAAACTACTACTTCTCAATCTATTTCTGGAACCCAAGTGGTTGGTAGGTCTGACCAAGGGGCTGTAGTACCACAACCTCTAACCAAGGTCGTAGAGCCAAACACTCAACCACCAAAACTCATATCTTTTCACTCCAGAAAGAAATTGCAAGTAAAAAGAAGTCGAATCAGTAGTGGCAGTATGAGTGAACCCACAGCTCTGCCTCTAGAAAAGAAAAGTAGAACTCAACCTGAGGCAACTGTAAGCCCGTCTGTATCCTCCCAACAGGATATGGAAATTGATATGGCCGTTACACAGTTACTAGAATCATCTTCTCAACATGATGATTCTATTGAAATTCGCCATAGGGCCGTGGCACCTTGTAGTGAGTCAAGCACACCTTCCCTATTACTCACAATGGGGGAAGACATACCTTTAAATGAGTCTCAGGACACACTGCAAGGAGAGCACGTAGAAAATGTGACAGTGCCTACCATAGTTACGGTAGAAGAGTCTTCACAGGCTTTAGAGGGAAATCTTGGTTCTCAGCCAATTTTAATAGAACCATCATCTCCCCTCCCAGGACAAACACTCCTGGCTCCCACAAGGGATTTTCCACTCGCAGTTTCGACTGGAGAAGGTGGAAGGCAACTTGATCAATCTACTACTGAAGCAATTCAGTCAACAATTTCAAATGTTCAAGTAGATTTGATTAAGGACAGGGATTTGCGAACTCCCATTGCACCACCACTGACCTTCCCAGAGGAGGCTAGGGTGATTTTACATGCAGGTACAAATCTGGAAGCAGCTAAGGAATCTGAGAGGAGTGATGTGAGGAATACCATAAAATTGAGTGAAACACATGCACTTCAGGTGAGTGGATCTCAAAGTGAACGTCAGGTGAGCGCACACACTGACACATACACTCTCTCATTATTAGAAAAGATAACTGCTTTAGAGAAAGAACTTGCAGTCAGCAAGGCTGAAACAGAAATCCTGAGAGCACAAGTGGGTGAGCGATCTTCTACATCCACCTCTGTCAACAGTCAGCTTGCTGTAATGAAGAAGGACATAAACTACTTAAAGACATCTTTCACCAAGAAGATAGAATCTCTCGAACTCTCTCATGAAAAGGCACTTGATGACTCTGGAGATATTACTGTTGCTCAAGACATGTTAATTTCTGAGATTTCCTTGAAAGTTGATAATCTACAGTCAGAGGTACAGCACAATCAAGAATCTACTGATTCTCGTCTGGACCAGATCGAAAAGCAAAATGCACACCAGGCTAAAGGGTTAAGACATTTGTTTAATCTTGTAAGTCAAAGTCGCAAACCTACAAATGAAGAAATTGAATTCTTTACAAGTAAGGGTGGTGATGATGATGAACAGGATCCTGAAGCTGGGGCAACTGATAAGTCTGTAGAGGATTCCACAACTAAGGGGGAGAAATCAAAGGGGTCACAAGATAAAACTACTAAAGAAAGAGAGGGAGGAGAAGGAAAATCTGATAAATCTGGTAAATCTGACCAAGGTGAAGATAAGAGGAAGAAAGTAGTTGAACAAACTGAAGAAGATATTCAAGACAAGAACACAGGTTATTATTACACGGGTGAACCGGATAACTTCGATGTTTTTGCTGATCTTGAATTCCCTGATCAAGGTGAAGAACTTCCTGAACCTGATCTTAGTCACTAGGAAGATGAAGGACCAGTGATATCTGAATTTGAAGCTCAACAAGCTGAGAAAGAATCTGAAGAATTATTTGCTCAAAGAGAAACAAATTTGCAACTGAGAGAAGAAAAACTTCAAAAATCTTTAGAGCAAATTGCACGAAATGAAGAACTTCAGAAAGCTGAACAGCAAGCATTACAACGACTACATGCTATAAATGTTGAGAAGAGAAAAACATACATTAGACTAAAGAGCGGTGACAAATGGGAACGTGCTCAAAGAGCAATTGATTCACCTCAGAGTTCTGATTATGAAGATCGTCGTCTTGGACAAATTCTCGAGGAATTCAAACTGGCAAATCCAATTCACGAAATGTATATAAAGGCCTTACAGGTAGAAGTCATCAGGATAACTACTGCATTTGAACCCAAATCTGATGAGCTAGTAATATTTGTAGATTGTCATAAAGTTGGAACATTCAGAGTATCTATTCAGTTCTTTTATGACAGATCACTGACAGAGATATGGGTACTTAGGCCTAAGGTAAGAACATCTTCTGAGCTAGGTGTATTGTTACATGAAAAGTTCAAAGAATTTGCTGAAAGAGCTGGACCAGAAGTGATTAAGGAACCTCCACAAGTAAAATTTCTTAAGGGAGAGGTACTTCACACAATCAATCTTCAGACAGATGAGCTATACGAACATCATGCAAAGCACTTGGTATATGCTGAATATGCTCTCAGAAATCATGGATACTTGACTGAAGAAAAGGTAATAGCTGCAGATCACATTCGTTCCTATGCACAAACGAACATAAAAGATTACAAGAAATTTCAAGGTGAACTGAGAAAGAAGCTTGGAATTCCTTTAGTCTTACCTCAAGGATTGTCATCAAGAAGAGAACGTCTTGTTGATTCTGATCTACATATGAAACTTCAAGTCACAGATGAGCCAGAAGAAGGAGAATTCAGAAGGGAAGACAATTGAAGATAAAGATTTGCTCTACATGTTATATCTTTAGAGCTTAGATAAATCTTGATAGGAATTTATATCATATGATCAGTCTAGAGGATCATCTATCTTGTATTTATCTTTCATGTTTGAATCTGGCAAATGTTAAATATAAACCAAAACTTTTTTTCATATTTACTTAGTATTTAAAGTTTTATCTTTCATTTGGTTAAGTTGGATTAGTTGAGGTATCCTCTAGGAATTTGCTTGTTATTGTCTAACAAACAAATAGGGGGAGATTGAAAGGCATATGACTCAGCCTATTTGTAGTTAGAGGATCCTAATCAACTTAAACCAAATTGTAATAAGTAAATATACATATGAACTGTCACAGGAATCTCAAGAAGTATTATCTGTCAGAAGAAAGAAGAAAAGTCAATCTATAGTTTTGATGTCATACACTGGAAGACGATTCAGTTATCTGATCAAGCCCCAGTACAGCATTGAAGTTAATGGATTCATTTGAACAGTGACAGAGATTTTTCGAGTGATAGTTTGAAGATCAGTTACAGTACAAGAGAATTGAGAGAAGAAATAAACCACAACCTAAAGTCAAAAGTGAAGAAGCGTCATTGAAGTTAGTCGTTCATGAACCAGACAGTACATCGAACGTCAACACAAATCAGTGGTAATTCTTTACTACCTTTAGTGGTTTGTAAGAATTAAATTAATTATTTTTTGATTTAATTAAATTCATTTATAATTGATATAAATTAATTTAGTTGATTTAATTAAATGAATTAATTCTGTTAGAATTAATTTATTAATTAAATTAATTATTGTATCAATTAAATATGAATTAGTTAAAACATTAACTAATTAAATGGATCAAAAAGACTTAAAGAAAGAAAGTTGATTAAGTCTTGAAGGAGGTAAAATTCGGTAAGACTTAATTTAAGTCTTACTGACAGAAGCCTTTTCAGGATTAAGTCTTACCGACCTGATTTAAGTCCTACCGACCTCTGCCAGCTGTTATAAGTCTTACCGAAATTCTGGTAAGTCTTACCGACACATTTTAGGTCATAATGGAGGTTTGTGTAAGTCTTATTGAAGGAAAATCAAGTCTTGGAAGCTGTTTAAGTCATGCTGAAGCAATTAAATATCCTACAGAAAGCCAGCAAGACCTGTTGTTGATATAAAAGATCGGAACAGATCAGATTAAGTCATAACGGAGAAAACACAGCAGAAAACATTTCATCAAGACCAGAATTCTCTCTCTCAAGAACACCAAGAACACCAAAGCTTAAACAATTCCCAGAAAATCAAGTTCTTCATCTTTGTGATATTCTATCCGATAGAACTTGTTTATTTGTGATTCTTGTACTACTAGCGAATTAAGTTTCCTAGTTCTTATCTTGATTATTATTAACTAAATTAGAAAAGTTCATGTCGAATTTTCTAATTAGTTATTAACATCTTGATAAGTTGTTATACTGATTTTGTAACACCACATCAAGTTAATATACAGTTATATTCAACTTGAAAAATTGTGTTAAATAATTCCGCAGATAAATTTGTCTTTATCAAATTTAATTTAAAGGACAAATTTCGATAAAAAGGTAAAGATTGTATTCAACCCCCCTTCTACAATCTTATCGGACCTAACAACTTGCCTCGGTCTCGCAGTGCAGAAAAATGCAGATAAAATTTTATACTCTACTCGTGGGCTCGACTTCGGTCTACGGCTCGAGAATTAGGCACTAACAATGTCAACCAGAAAAAACGTGAGCGATTCGTCAAAAGAAAGTAATCCTGATCCGATAATATAATATTTATAATAATAAAATATCTCTCAACAATCTCCACGATAAATAACGGAAAACAGTTCCCGGATGGATAAATCTCTCCCCGAACTCCGGAATTAAATCTCGAAAATAAATCCTATTTATTCACAATTATTCCTCTTTTATTGACAAATTAATAAATCTCTAATTTTCGTCCAAAAATCCTAAATTAACTCTTTTTAAATAATTAATAAATTAGTCCAATTTATTAAACTCTTTATTTAATTAATTACTCAATTTTACTATTTTATTAAACTCTTTTTATTCATACAATATTAAAAAAAATATAACTCCTTTTTATTAGCGAATCATTAAGTCTCTAATTATAACTTAAATAATTGCTAATTATTTATTCACTCAAATCACATTTAATTAGGTCCTGTTTTACTCCCAAAATAAAATAACTCTTTTTACACAAAATTCTAATTTTATTATAAATTACTCCTATTTTATTTCTCACCATTTTATAAAAATAAAACAATTATTAAAACCAATTTTAAGACATTCAACCATTTATTAAACTCATTTTATTAATTAATCATTTCTCTCAATTTAATAATATTTAACCTCTTTTATTATTACATCTTTATTTATTACATCTCTAATTTTATTATTATCATATAAATATTTTTATATACATTAATTAAAACAGTTCAGATAAAAGAAATTCGCAACAACACGGCGGCGCGTGGGGCACACGCGCCACCACCGCTGCCTGCCGCCCCTCCCCTGAAAACCCTCTTCTCCCCAATCCGTCTCTCTCTCTCTCTCTCTCTCTCTCTCTCTCTCTCTCTCTCTCGATCTCTCTCTCGATCTCCCCTCTGTTCTCACCTCTCTCCCGTCGGTCTCTCTCTCTAAACCAATTCAAACCACAACACGAACAGACACAACAACCTTCTCAACTCTGTCGCCCAAAACATCCTTGACAACCGCAATAATCTCTCCCTCGTTAATCTCTACCCTTCGACCCCCCCCCCCCCCCGCTTCTCTCTCTCGTGCCTCTCTAATCTCTTCACTCTCTCTGCCCTGCCTCTTTCTCGCCACACCTCCTCATTCTCTCCTCTTCTCTTCCGTCACCCACAACAACCCGGTACCTTCTCCCTCCTCCTTCTCTCGCTATCTCTCCCTACCCTTCTAACTCTCTCTCCCAATCTCCCTCGCGCTCTCCTTCTTCGATTCAACACAACCAATCGACACTAAAGTCGAACCCCCCCTCATTTCGTCTCTCTATTTCCAACACACACGACAACACTCACCAACACAGTTGCACTACCAAAGCAACATAATCCCAAACGGTACAAAACGGAAACGAGGAAGAACAATTAACAGAGGAAGAAGAAAAAAAAACAAACTACATTGGTTATGCTCTGTGCGCAGAGAAGGAAAAAGAAAAAAAAATAGAAAGCCTGTGGGTTTGGTTTTGCAGAGAGAGAGTAAGACTTCTGTGTTGTATTTGTATATAGAGCCAAATAAAGGCCGTGTATTTTGTTTATACAGTCCTGTACTAGTAATTTATGAACGAGACAAAACGTGGGGGAACAGGAAAAAGAATGTGCAGGATTGTTTTGGGTTTGAAAAAAAAGAATATAGTGTTTCGTGAAGAATAATTGTGTTCTACGAGAATATTATCGTTTTCTGAGATCGAGAAATACTGTCTCCTCCTCGTGTTTAACGACCCGATCAGTTAAAACCGAAACATTAATATCGTCGTTTTCCTGCTGGATAATTATAACGAGACCCAAAAGTCGTTCTCAAAAATAAATTCTGCGTTTTAAAATTAATATCCGTCCAAAATTAAAATCATATTCTCCTAAATTTTCTAATTTTAATAAATACCTAATAATTATAAATAAATAGATATAATAAATATTTATTTACATACGAATATAAAATTTTAAAAATTTAACCCAAAAAAGGCGTAAATTAAATATATTAATGCATTGACCCTTAAATAAATTTAAATAACGAGTAGAAAATATTATTCGAAAATTTTGCGGTTATTACAGTTGAATTTAGCTTATTTTATAATTGATTAATTTAAAAGTTTATATAACTTAAATTTTAAAGGTGTATTTAGAATAGTGTAGTAAATATTTTTTAATTTTTAAAATATTTAATTGAATAAGAGCAGATTTATTCAAATTTGATTGCACATTATGATTGTAAATCGAGAATTTGAGATATTAAAATATTATATTTTATAATATTGATAAAATAGACCCATGCATTATAATAATATTTTTGTATTAAAAATAATTAATAAATACGTAATTTTGGAAAATGGCTCTATACATAGAGAGTGGCGTAAAGAACAGATGTGATAGTATATAATAATAAATTTATGATTGATTTTCGTAATTAATTTAATTTTAGTAGTAAATTCTAATTGGCTATTATATATTATTATGAAAATTAATTCGAAATATATAATAATGCAATTATGATTAGTTGTAAATCAAAAGAGTGAAAAATTCATATTGCGAAAATCGCTTAATATTATATATTTGTATAATACTAATTGATTTTAATTTTAAATATTAATTTATTATAAATATTTTTTGACATTAAAAAATATGTAATATATGGATATGTTAAATCAAGTCATTACTATATATATTTAAATTAGAATTGTTAGCTAACCATGGTTAGTATAATAGGATGAGATTGGTAAATAAGAAAAACTTTTAATATAATATGATTGGTCTAAAATATAGGAATGATCTCTGATTGGTTCTAAAATAATTTCTCAAATCTGATTTGTTAACGGGATGGTATGATAGACTGAGGTATTATAATAAAAGATTTCCAGATCATTTGAACCATGCTTAAAAAGATGTTACTAAGTCACCTGATGAATTAATGGATATGTTCCGACAATTATCACTATCCATTATAATTATAACTAATCAGACAGTGACACGTGTAATTTGGGAAAAAATTTGGAATCCAATTTGGGTGTAATTTGAGAAAAAATTTGGAATCCAATTTGGGATATCTAGCATTATTCTTTCTAAAATTGGCCAACTAAAAAGAATCTGTAGGGTATTTATATAACGCCCCCAAATCCACCCTGACCGGGGACTCGGGTCGTCACATTGTCTCAATATGATAACGTAATAACAATACCAAATTTTATTACAACGGAGCATAAAATGTCCCACTCCGCAGGTCCAAGATCGTCTTCACAACATAGTACAATCCAACTTGATACATTTCGAAATAATATGTTACAAAAGTTCACAACAGTAGAAATATAAAGATTCCATCTGGATCTTCTAATTATTGTCGCCATAGCCTTGCGCTTTCCCCTTGCCTCTGTAGCCCTGGCTGGACGTCTCGCCTCTTTCCGTCTTGACAGCTGAACAAAATGTTGTAAAGCAAGAATGAGCAACTATAGTGCTCAGCAAGTTCTCTTCTCGCTCGGTATATAAATATAATAAGGTTTATCGAAATAAATACTCAAAATTTTAATATCGGATATCATAATATGATTTGGCTCAAATTCATCTTGAACATATCATACTCGAAAGACTAAAAACTCATCTCAAAACAGAATATTCAAAAGACTCATTACTCATCTCGAAACAGAATACTCGATAACTCATTTGATATAACTCTGATAACTCATGATTTAAGAGTGAACTGGTCTTCCACCTCTCCGTATCTCGGTGGGGTGATCAACTAACCAACCAAGAATACCGGCCTCCAATGACACCGCACTTCGGCCGATCACGGCTACAATACGATATCAACAATAATATATATATGTATGAATGCTAGCACCATAATGGTTATCAATTCAACCATGGCAACAAAGTGCCTAATTATTCTCGGGTCCGTAAAACGGTACACGAGTCTCTCTTTCTCTATAATGGGCCTCTTGCCCAAAATTGACCAGTAGAATACAGAATTCCCGAATATTTGGGGTACAGATAACTTGAGATAATTCTTCCAGAAAATAATTACAAATCTGGCGGACTGCCAGTCTGACTCGATTTTACCACCAATCCGAACAATGGACTGATGTAAATTCTCAATAATAATAATTTATCGGTTGACACGAATAAAATGCCAAACCTTGACAATAAAATCAACTATCTCGAAATTATGAGCATAGTCTTAAAATGAAGTAATTGGGAGTCGTACTGAACAAATAGTACTTCTCAATATTTGTAATACTCAACATTGATGAACGTTTAAATAGAATATTTTTCATTTGATCGACGAGTAAAAATCTCTAATAATTATAATTTTTATACTTCTATCGGTTAGTTCGAACGAGGAACTAACAAAAAGATCATCAATAAATAACGGTTGAATTTGTACAATAAATTCAATCGAAAAGAATGAATTTAACTATCTCAGACGAATGAGATTAGTTTCACTGAATCAAAATAATAGTCATCTCGAATTAATGAGATCAACCCTGATAGCAACTAATTTATTTCTACGCTTATAGGGATTATAATTCATAAAACTAACTTAACAATATAATAATATTCAACGAGAAATAATGCTCAAGAGAAATTATTGCATCATACGGAGCAACAGATAAATCTCAATATTTAATAACTCGAAAATAATTAAGGAATTAAATAATACGAACAGAAATGCACAGTTTCCAAAAGTTAGGGTAGGAATGAACTTGCCTCGATCTCGAAGTGCAAACGAATGTAGATAAAATATACTCTACCCGTGAACTTGGCGTCGATCTACGCCTCGAGAATTATTCTCTAAAAATGGCAACCAGAAATACGTGAGCGATTCTTCAGAATAAAATATTCCCGATCCGATAATATAATATTTAAATATAATAATAAAATATCTCTCGAAGAATTAACGGAAAATAATTCCCGGATAAATAAATCTCTCTTCGAACTCAGGAATTAAATCTCGAAAATAAATCCTATTTTTAATATTTGGAAATCTAAATTCTTTGCTCAAAATGAAAAATTCAAACATCCATTTTTATTCAATTTAAATTCAAAATAATTATTCTCATTTTAAAATAATTCATCAAAGAATTCTACTTTTAAGCAACCACATAAATTCTAATTTATTTAAACTCATTAATAACAAATTTAATCTCTAAATTAAATCTGACTCGATCCGGTTAATTAAAATAAACCGGAAAATATTAAAAACAGCTTTCCAAAATACAACATATTTCATTCTATTTATTAACAAATATTCTTCTTTTTATTGACAAATTATAAAATCTCTAAATTGTGTTCCAAATCACAAATATTACTGTTTAACTAATCAATTTATAAAGTTCTAAATTACGCTTAAAAACTCTAAATAATTCTATTTAATTAATTAAGCAATTAAACAATTTAATTGTCTAAATTTACTAACACTCCAATTTTAACGGGCCAATTAAATCCTAATTAATTAAAACCCGAATAAAACATATGATCCTAAATTTGGTACGTTATTATTATAATAATATTTATTTGTCAGAAAATTTTATGTGGGCCCCACCTCCCCCACCGTGGGTCCCACCCCTGCATCTCTCCCATCCTCTCTTCTCTCTCCCTTTCTTGGTTCTCTCTCCCTCCGTCTCTCTCTCTGTAAATCTCTCCCAGTCTCTCTCTTACCGACTACATCAACAACCAACACAATCTTTCTAAACTCTTTCTCTCCCTGGATGCTTCTCTCTGTACTCTCTAACTAAACAACATCACCCATCCCCGTCTCTCCCTTCCATCTCTCTCGCTGTCAAGTCGCTCTCTCTGCCATCTCTCGTACCTCTCTATCTCTTCTCCCTTTCGACTTTCTACCGGACAACAAACACCAAAAACAACAATTGTGCTACCACCCCTCTCTCCCGACTCTTCTCTAAATCTCATCTCACTCTCTCCGATTCAATCATCAACATCCAACCGAAAAATTAACCAAAACCAAGCCATTCTCCTCTCTCCCACATCCCTCTCGGTTCATCTCTCTACACTCTCTATCTCTCCTTCTCTCTGTCGTACCTCCGCCTCCCTCTCTTCTCTCTTGCGATTCAAACACCCTTCACCCCATACATCGATTACAAACCATCAATCAATCCTCACATCAACACAATTCGACACTAACCCAACCAAACAACAAAACATGAATACACACAGATTTAAAAACGAAACAAGACTGAGAAATTGAAATAATCTAACTGCCATTACATACCCTGTATTCTATAATTTTGTTGAGCTGTGGATTTTAATAGAAGAAGACAGATTGTGTTTTGGAAAAAAAAATGGTGGTTGTTATTATGAAGAATGTTTCCCTGCTCTGTTTTCTGATAATATAGGTTTAATACGAGAGTGTTTGGAATGATGGTACTTAGTGTTTTGTTTTAGACTAAAATGTATCGGGTTATATAAAACCACCCTACATCTAATAATCATGATGTTGATAAATAAAAAATTTAAAAGGCTAAATCATGGAAACAAAATCATTGTAAAATGTTTAGTGGACATAATGCCTAATCATTATTATTTAAGTGGTAGTTAATAAATAAAAAGAAATAAAAAAAATGGGGGACAAATTGAAATGATATAAGGATGAAAATATTTAATATAAATATTTAGTAAAAAGAGTTCGTTTTTCTCCCGCTGACTAATTAAAACGAGACTCTAAAATTCGGCTTAAAATTAAAATATTATTCAAAAAATCGTGGTTATTACAGTCTTCCCCCTTATAGGATTCCGTCCTCGGAATCAAAACTATGCACTAAACAATTCAGGATATTTATTCCGCATTTCACTTTCTAATTCCCACGTGGCTTCCTCAACTTGGTGGTTTCTCCAAAGTACTTTCACTAAATTCACTTCCTTAGTTCTTAATTCTTGCACTTTGTAATCTAGGATCTCTACTGGCTTTTCTTCGTACGATAAATCATGACGAATTTCCACTGGTTCGTAGGTTATGACATGCCTGAAATCAGAATGGTACTCTCTTAACGCAGAAACATGAAACACATCGTGGATATGCTGAAGGTTTGGAGGTAGGGCCAACTGATAAGTTAGTGGTCCTATCTTCTTAAGAATCTCAAAAGGTCCTATATATCTGGGGCTTAACTTGCCTTTCTTTCCGAATCTCATTACCCCTTTCCAAGGTGAAACTTTCAACATCACTTTATCTCCCACTTCAAATGCTTTGTCTTTCATCTTTTGATTTGCATACTTCCTCTGTCGATCTTGAGCTGCAACTAACCTTTTTCGAATAACCTCGGTTGCTTGCTTAGTTTGTTGAAGTAATTCCGGTCCTACTATCTTTCTTTCTCCTACTTCATCCCAATATAAAGGTGATCTACACTTCCTTCCGTACAAAGCTTCATAAGGTGCCATACATATGCTCGAATGGTAACTATTGTTGTAAGCAAACTCGACTAGGGGCAAATGCTCATCCCAACTTCCTTTAAAATCAAGTGCACAGGCTCTTAACATATCTTCAACTGTTTGAATCGTCCTTTCACTTTGTCCGTCGGTCTGTGGATGATATGCAGTGCTCAGATTTAACTTCGTGCCAAGACATTCTTGAAAACTTTTCCAAAATCGAGAAGTAAAACGGGCATCTCTATCAGATACAATTGAAACAGGCACTCCGTGACGAACCACAATCTCCTTTAGGTATATGTTCACCAATCTCTCAACGGAATACTTATCACTAATTGGTTGGAAATGCGCAGATTTAGTAAGTCGGTCGACAATAACCCAAATAGCATCGTGGCTGGCTCTAGTTCGGGGCAATCCTACGACAAAATCCATGGTAATATGCTCCCATTTCCACTCGGGTATCTCTAAAGGTTGTAGAAGTCCACTTGGTCGTTGATGTTCTGCCTTCACTTTCTAACATGTCAAACACTTACTTACCCATTCTGCAATCTCCCTCTTCATGTTGGGCCACCAATAATTCAACTTGATGTCTTGATACATTTATGCTCCCTGGGTGAATGGAATATCTCGAGTTATGCGCTTCACTCATAATTTCTTCCTTCAACTCTGTAACATTAGGAATCCATATTCTCGATGCAAATCGCTTAATTCCCTTATCATCTTTTGAACTTAGAAATTCTTCTCCGGTCAACTCTGATCTTCTTTCTTCCATTACTTGTTCTTGACAACGGCGAATCTTCTCGAGTAACTCCGGTTGAAACTGAATGCTGTAAACTCTTTCATTGTTTTGGACTGGGACCTTGACTTCTAATTCCATTTTCTCAAATTCTCTGACCAATTCTTCTGAGGTTGTCAACAGGTTTAGTCTCTCCTTTCTACTTAATGCATCAGCTACAACATTAGCCTTCCCTGGGTGGTAGTTTATCGAGCAATCATAGTCCTTGATCAATTATAACCATCTTCTCTGTCTCATGTTTAATTCCTTCTGCGTGAATATATACTTTAAGCTCTTGTGATCCGTGTAAATCTCGCATTTCTCTCCATAAAGGTAATGTCTCAAAATCTTGAGTGCAAAAACAATAGCAGCAAGTTCCAAATCGTGAGTAGGGTAACGGGACTCATACTCCTTCAATTGTCGAGAGGCATAAGCTATTACTTTTCCGTGTTGCATCAAAACACATCCTAAACCCTTGTGAGAAGCGTCGCTGAAAATTACGAAATCGCCTTTCTCATCGGGTAAGGTCAACACCGGGGCAGTAGTCAATCTCTTCTTCAATTCTTGAAAGCTTTCTTTGCATTTTGGGGTCCATTCGAACTTTTCACTCTTTCTGGTAAGTCGATTCAGTGGCGTAGCTATCTTTGAGAAATCCTTCACCAATCTACGATAGTATCTGGCTAATCCAAGGAAACTTCTAACTTCGGTTGGAGTCTTGGGTCTCTCCCAATCTGCTACGGCTTCTATCTTTGCGGGGTCTACAGAAATCCCTTCGCCGCTTACAATGTGTCCCAAAAATTGAACTTCTTTTAGCCAGAATTCACACTTTGAAAATTTCGCATATAACTTTTCCTTTCTCAGTGTTTCCAGAACTAAACGGAGGTGTTCAGCATGTTCCTCAGGAGACTTCGAGTATATCAGGATGTCATCAATAAATACAATCATGAACTTGTCCAAGTACCTCTTGAACACACGATTCATCAAGTCCATAAAAGCAGCTGGCGCATTCGTCAATCCAAAAGACATGACTAAGAATTCGTAATGTCCATATCGGGTCCCAAAGGCAGTCTTAGGAATATCTTCAGGCTTGATCTTTAGTTGATGATAGCCGGATCTCAAATCAATCTTTGAAAAACATCTAGCTCCCTTAAGTTGGTCAAACAGATCGTCGATTCGGGGTAGAGGGTACTTATTCTTGATGGTCATCTTGTTCAACTCACGATAATCAATACATAGTCGCATAGATCCGTCCTTCTTCTTCACGAACTGCACTGGAGCTCCCCACGGGGATACACTTGGTCTGTTACGCCTTTTTCAAGTAATTCTTGCAGTTAGGTAGCCAACTCCTTCATCTCAACTGGAGCCATTCGGTATGGTGCTTTGGAAATTGGTGCAGTTCCCGGGGCAAGATCTATATTGAATTCTATTTCTCTGTCGGGCGGTAATCCAGGTAACTCTTCAGGAAAAACATCTTCGAATTGATTCACTACAGGGATTTCATCAATAGCAGGGGCTTGCTTCTCGTTGTCAACCACATAAGCTAAGTAGGCTTGACACCCACTCCTTAGTAGTTTCTTCGCTTGAATCATAGTCAGAAAATTACGGGTAGGTTTTCTTCCGCGAAATTGTATTCTTTTGCCGTCGGGTCCCTTTAAACTAACCCACTTACGCCGACAATTGATTTGAGCATCATAACGTGTCAACCAATCCATTCCCAGAATTATATCAAACTCCCCTAAATTAAAAGGAAGAAGGTCTGCTTCGAAACGTTGTCCTTGGATTTCGATTCCACAATCTGGACATATCTGATCTACAGGGACTTTTTCCTGATTTGCTACTTCTATAATCAATGTCTCCCCTAATGGTACAGACTGAATATCCAATTTATTCCTAAAATCCTCCGATATGAAAGATTTTGTTGCTCCCGAATCAAACAAAACACATGCATCTACAGAATTGACTAAAAGCGTACCTGCAATTACATCACTGTCAGCAATAGCATCCTTCACCGTCATGTTGAAAGTACGAGCAGTTGGCTTGTTGCTGGGAGGTGCCATGAGTCTAGGTGCAGTTGTCTCCTTTGGTGGTGACTTGCAATCTCGTGCAATATGTCCTTTCTTCCCGCAATTGAAACAAGTAATGGCCTTCTCCTTGCAGTGAGAAGAATAGTGCCCTTTTTGTCCACAGTTGTAACAAACAATGCTGGCAAGATTACAAGGTCCCGGGTGCTTCCTTCCACACGTTTTGCATTCGGGTAGCGGTGGCCTTCCTTGAATTAGATTGGCTGCCTGAGTGGGTCTGGACTTTTGATTGTTTCCCCTAGTGTCTTGATTCTCAGTTCTCTTTGTATCATTGCTTCTGTCTTCCCGCTTCACAAAAGGTCTCTTTCCATTCCGATCGTCCGGCTTCCTCTCAAAATTATTTCCATGATTCTGAAACTTCCTTTTCTTCATATCCTTGTCCTTTGAGTACAACTCAGATCCACTTTCCACAATAGATGCTTTTTGAACCACAGTAGCATAGTTGGTGATTTCTAGGACCGCAACTCGATTCTGGATCCACGGCTTCAGCCTTAGTTGAAAACGTTTAGCTCTCTTTTCGTCAGTATCCACATGGTAAGGCACAAACCTAGAGAGTTCAGAAAACTTGGCTTCATATTCAGCTACAGTCATGTTGCCTTGCTTGAGTTCCAGAAACTTGACCTCCATTTGACTCTCCAAGTATTTAGGAAAATATTTCTCCAAAAATAGCCGCGTGAACCTGGTCCAGGGTATGACTACGTTCCCTTCCATTGCTCTCTTTGATTCCAACCAATAAATTGGCTTCTCCTTTTAACATGTAGGCTGCAAAGATGGTTTTCTTCTCTTCTTCTACCCCTACGATCTCAAAGGTCTTTTCTATCTCATGTAACCATATTCTTGCTTCAACAGGATCGGTAGTACCCTTAAACTCAGGGGGATTCAGAGATTTAAATGATTTGAAACTAACGGTAGCCTGTGTCAGTTGAGCTGGAGGTAGATTTCCTCCCACTGGATGTTGGTTCTGTTGGGGCTGAAGGTTCTGGGTATGCTGAATAAGAAAGTTCATAAGTACACTCATCGGGTTATTTTCTTGGTTTGGATCTCGAGCGAGTTGTGGTTCCGGGTTGGAACTTGGTTCTGAGGTGGGACCTCATTCTCTGGATTCACCTCGGGTTGAGGACGAGGATTTCTTGCGGGTCTTCCTCTCTTAGGTGGAATCTTTTTCTATAAGAGCGAAAACAATAAGGTATGTTATATCTCAGGTTTGCAATTATACGACACCATTGTTGGCACAGTTATGATAGGCATTCATAAATAATTACTCGGTCAAATTCCCGGTTCCTCGAAATAAATCATACCCAAAATCGTGATTCTCTCTGGTCTCTTTATAAACAATTACTCTTATTCTTAGTATAACTGGCAGTTCTTGGGAAACCTTATAAGTTCTAAAATTCAATCGTTATTAATCTCTGGTTCTCGAATTTTGGTTAAACTCATTTTAAATCGTAATTTTTGCAAATAAGTTGTTATCTATATCGGGGTAGCATGAGGATACAATATCACATGATACTCTATGGTAACACAATTTTCCAATAAATAAAGCAAGATAGCAGTTCTACTAACAGATCAAAATATACAATAATGAAAAGGTATAACTACTGGTACATTACAGGTCATAATGCTGAATATATCTCAGCTAAATCATATAACAAACGACTATGTACATCCCAACACAAAAAAAAAAAATCTAATGTGGCACCATCCAGAAAATGGTTCACCACTAGCTACTCTAGCCAAACGATGAGGATGCTCAAGCGTGCAAATAGGTCATCAACGTGGGAACATCTCACCGACCCTCCTATGGAACTCTGCTACGATATCTGCAATCATGGTGGCAACTCTGGCACGGTCAATCTGCCCGGTACTCGATGTCAGCAAGGCAGCAAAGTCAGTCTGTAGTCCCATCAAAACGGTAAGAGCAATCTGATGCATAATCTCCATTGGGACGTCTCTCACCAGTAAACTCCTTCCGTGATGCACAACAAAAGGATCAGGAACAGCCAACAATCTAAGGATACCATCCCTAGTAGCATAGATCTCCTCATAACGAGCCCATAACCATCGATAATGCTGGAAGAGGGAATGGTGAACGTGCCAAGGGACCATCTCTCCTGCCACTCCCTCATACTTAAGGTGAACAGGTGGCATCGCAGTAGTAGTAACAGGGGCCGCAGTGGGCTGAGTCGGAGCATGAACAGGTATAGTAGGTGCCGATGGAGCAGTATCACAAGTAGGAGTATCACCGGCCTGTGGAAACATGTAGTTCGGTATGGTAGGGACTGACGGAGCCGAAACATATATTGGAACCTGGGAAGTAAACCAGTCAGCAAAAGCTGCCACTCTGGTGGGTGTATCAACTCTAGACTCTGGGGCAGCTGAACTAGGCACCACGTCAGTGTGGACAGGTGAATGCAGCCTCTCATCAACCTGATCAGCAATCTCTGGTTCTGGGGTCTCAGCTCTAAACATCTCGGGGGTAAACAGTGAGGTAGTCTGCTCTATCTGCTCAGTCTCTATCTGAACCTCATGTGGAGGTGTATCTAAGTCAATCACATGTGGAGGTGAAGGTGTAAGTATTTGGACAGAAGAATCCTCCGAGTCGCTACTGATCACCATGTACTCCTCTGATGGGTCACTATCCGTCCCTGAGCTAGGATCTAGAGGTCCTAGTGGGTATGGGGTAGGAGATCTGTCTCCAGTATGAAAGAAACCGGTAGATCCTGAAGAAGACATCTACAAAAGCAAAGAGTCTCGGTCACAAACAGGTTCTAGTCGACTAAAAACGCATATAAATATATAAGGGTGTAAGGCACTTAGTGCTAAAATCTCCACGTTATATAATACCTCTAAATTCTCACGTCGTGTTATAATTCTAGGCTCGTACGATTCCTAAAATATAACTAAGGCTCTGATACCAAAACTGTAACGCCCTCAAATCCACCCTGACCGGGGACTCGGGTCGTCACATTGTCTCAATATGATAACGCAATAACAATACCAAATTTTATTACAACAGAGCATAAAATGTCCCACTCCGCAGGTCCAAGATCGTCTTCACAACATAGTACAATCCAACTTGATACATTTCGAAATAATATGTTACAAAAGTTCACAACAGTAGAAATATAAAGATTCCATCTGGATATTCTAATTATTGTCGCCATAGCCTTGCGCTTTCCCCTTGCCTCTGTAGCCCTGGCTGGACGTCTCACCTCTTTCCGTCTTGACAGCTGAACAAAATGTTGTAAAGCAAGAATGAGCAACTATAGTGCTCAGCAAGTTCTCTTCTCGCTCGGTATATAAATATAATAAGGTTTATCGAAATAAATACTCAAAATTTTAATATCGGATATCATAATATGATTTTGCTCAAATTCATCTTGAACATATCATACTCGAAAGACTAAAAACTCATCTCAAAACAGAATACTCAAAAAACTCATTACTCATCTCAAAACAGAATACTCGATAACTCATTTGATATAACTCTGATAACTCATGATTTAAAAATGAACTGGTCTTCCACAACTCCGTATCTCGGTGGGGCGATCAACTAACCAACCAAGAATACCGGCCTCCAATGACACCGCACTTCACCCGATCATGGCTACAATACGATATCAACAATAATATATATATGTATGAATGCTAGCACCATAATGGTTATCAATTCAACCATGGCAACAAAGTGCCTAATTATTCTCGGGTCCGTAAAACGGTACACGAGTCTCTCTTTCTCTATAATGGGCCTCTTGCCCAAAATTGACCAGTAGAATACAGAATTCCCGAATATTTGGGGTACAGATAACTTGAGATAATTCTTCCAGAAAATAATTACAAATCTGGCGGACTGCCAGTCTGACTCGATTTTACCACCAATCCGAACAATGGACTGATGTAAATTCTCAATAATAATAATTTATCGGTTGACACGAATAAAATGCCAAACCTTGACAATAAAATCAACTATCTCGAAATTATGAGCATAGTCTTAAAATGAAGTAATTGGGAGTCGTACTGAACAAATAGTACTTCTCAATATTTGTAATACTCAACATTGATGAACGTTTAAATAGAATATTTTTCATTTGATCGACGAGTAAAAATCTCTAATAATTATAATTTTTATACTTCTATCGGTTAGTTCGAACGAGGAACTAACAAAAAGATCATCAATAAATAACGGTTGAATTTGTACAATAAATTCAATCGAAAAGAATGAATTTAACTATCTCAGACGAATGAGATTAGTTTCACTGAATCAAAATAATAGTCATCTCGAATTAATGAGATCAACCCTGATAGCAACTAATTTATTTCTACGCTTATAGGGATTATAATTCACAAAACTAACTTAACAATATAATAATATTCAACGAGAAATAATGCTCAAGAGAAATTATTGCATCATACGGAGCAACAGATAAATCTCAATATTTAATAACTCGAAAATAATTAAGGAATTAAATAATACGAACAGAAATGCACAGTTTCCAAAAGTTAGGGTAGGAATGAACTTGCCTCGATCTCGAAGTGCAAACGAATGTAGATAAAATATACTCTACCCGTGAACTTGGCGTCGATCTACGCCTCGAGAATTATTCTCTAAAAATGGCAACCAGAAATACGTGAGCGATTCTTCAGAATAAAATATTCCCGATCCGATAATATAATATTTAAATATAATAATAAAATATCTCTCGAAGAATTAACGGAAAATAATTCCCGGATAAATAAATCTCTCTTCGAACTCAGGAATTAAATCTCGAAAATAAATCCTATTTTTAATATCTGGAAATCTAAATTCTTTGCTCAAAATGAAAAATTCAAACATCCATTTTTATTCAATTTAAATCCAAAATAATTATTCTCATTTTAAAATAATTCATCAAAGAATTCTACTTTTAAGCAACCACATAAATTCTAATTTATTTAAACTCATTAATAACAAATTTAATCTCTAAATTAAATCTGACTCGATCCGGTTAATTAAAATAAACCGTAAAATATTAAAAACAGCTTTCCAAAATACAACATATTTCATTCTATTTATTAACAAATATTCTTCTTTTTTATTGACAAATTATAAAATCTCTAAATTGTGTTCCAAATCACAAATATTACTATTTAACTAATCAATTTATAAAGTTCTAAATTACGCTTAAAAACTCTAAATAATTCTATGTGGGCCCCACCTCCCCCACCGTTATTATTATAATAATATTTATTTGTCACAAAATTTTATGTGGGCCCCACCTCCCCCACCGTGGATCCCACCCCTGCATCTCTCCCATCCTCTCTTCTCTCTCCCTTTCTTGGTTCTCTCTCCCTCCGTCTCTCTCTCTGTAAATCTCTCCCAGTCTCTCTCTTGCCGACTACATCAACAACCAACACAATCTTTCTAAACTTTTTCTCTCCCTGGATGCTTCTCTCTGTACTCTCTAACTAAACAACATCACCCATCCCCGTCTCTCCCTTCCATCTCTCTCGCTGTCAAGTCGCTCTCTCTGCCATCTCTCGTACCTCTCTATCTCTTCTCCCTTTCGACTTTCTACCGGACAACAAACACCAAAAACAACAATTGTGCTACCACCCCTCTCTCCCGACTCTTCTCTCAATCTCACCTCACTCTCTCCGATTCAATCATCAACATCCAACCGAACAATTAACCAAAACCAACCCATTCTCCTCTCTCCCACATCCCTCTCTCTGCATTCTCTATCTCTCCTTCTCTCTGTCGTACCTCCGCCTCCCTCTCTTCTCTCTTGCGATTCAAACACCCTTCACCCCATACATCGATTACAAACCATCAATCAATCCTCACATCAACACAATTCGACACTAACCCAACCAAACAACAAAACATGAATACACAAAGATTTAAAAACGAAACAAGACTGAGAAATTGAAATAATCTAACTGCCATTACATACCCTGTATTCTATAATTTTGTTGAGCTGTGGATTTTAATAGAAGAAGACAGATTGTGTTTTGGAAAAAAAAATGGTGGTTGTTATTATGAAGAATGTTTCCCTGCTCTGTTTTCTGATAATATAGGTTTAATACGAGAGTGTTTGGAATGATGGTACTTAGTGTTTTGTTTTAGACTAAAATGTACCGAGTTATATAAAACCACCCTACATCTAATAATTCATGATGTTGATAAATAAAAAATTTAAAAGGCTAAATCATGGAAACAAAATCATTGTAAAATGTTTAGTGGACATAATATCTAATCATTATTATTTAAGTGGTAGTTAATAAATAAAAAGAAATAAAAAAATGGGGGACAAATTGAAATGATATAAAGATGAAAATATTTAATATAAATATTTAGTAAAAAGAGTTCGTTTTTCTCCCGCTGACTAATTAAAACGAGACTCTAAAATTCAGCTTAAAATTAAAATATTATTCGAAAATTCGCGGTTATTACAATTTATTTGAATTTTCAAAATCTATTAAAATTTGGTATTAAATAATTTAATGAATTTTTATTAGCTTAATCAAATATTTAATATTGATGGAAGTGATAGTATTTTCTAAATTTTTTGAATTATTACCAAAATTTCTGAGATTTTGAATGATTAGTAAAAACATTCGTGTAAATGTGAGGTTGTAAATTTCTGGTAAAGCTGAATTATCAGCAATTTTTTAAAATCTATAAATTATTATTAATTAATTTAAATCTCTTTAAATCTTAATTAAAATACATCCCCTCGTAAAGTTTAAACTAATTAAACTCAACAATCTTCTCAGTATATGTCACATTATAAAAAATTTAAAAATAGTACTCCTTCCGTCCCTAATTAATTGTCCAGTTTGACTTTTAAGTGATCAAATTGACCAATTTTTGACCAAATATTAAAAGTTATCCTTCTATTATTTTTAAAAACGGAAAAGTACATATTAAAATAGATTAGATATACTTTACAATGATATAACTTTTTTTTTATTTTTTTTAAATATATAATATATGTAAATTTTAGTCAAAATTTGGTCAATTTGACCACTGAAAAGTTAAACTGGACAATTTTATTCAAAATTTGGTCAATTTGACCACTGAAAAGTCAAACTGGACAATAACGTAGGGAGTACATTTTAAAAAACATTTTAAAAAGTTTAGAACGGTCTGAAATCCAATGGAACGCACAATTTGATATTTTATTTTAAATTAACAAGGTTTTAACAACGCGAGATTTTATAAATTATTTATAATCAATATAGAATAATCAGATTTTTGCGATTTTGTATGATTTTAAAAAGATAACCCATATCTTTTATATAAAAAAATATAGTATAAAATCTTCATTAAATACACTGAATTGAATGAAAAAAAATTCTTTTACTGAAAATTTTATCTATATATGCGGGTATACAGAGTAATCCACAATACCAGTCCACATATTTTATTGAGTTAACAAGTAAAGATGAATTCTTTAGTTTGGATATTTACTGGGCTTCTCCTCCGTCTGGCCACATCACAGATTCTTCCATCTGGTAAGAGTTTCATATGGAACACACAAACACAGTTTTGCATGTCATTCGTTGTCTTCGTGTGAATATTTATAAAAATAATATTTTTATCTAATAGTTGTCTTGTAAAGTATTTTTTTTTGGGAGGTGAGACTTGAGAGCCTTCTAATGTGCAATACAATGAAACATGTTTTTTTTCCTATATTATATATTACTATTACACGTAAGATACAATCTCTTTACTAAAAAAATAGCTGCAATGGTATTTGAATTTGGATAGGTCGATGATCATTCCAAAATACCAGTTATTCAATTGTTTATATGTTCATATACTTTTCACACTTTAAATAATTAAACTGTGACAAAAATGTTACTGTACAAATATTAATGAAAATCTACTGTGTTGCAGCTTCAATCGGTGTGAATTTTGGAACACTAGGAGACAATCTCCCATCTCCGCAAGCTGTTATAAATCTTTACAGAACATGTAAGATCCAGCAATTAAGGCTGTTTGAACCAAACCTCAACATACTTGAAGCACTGCGTCATTCCGGCATCTCGGTTTGCTTAGGAGTTGTAAACAATGACATCCCAGGCCTCTCCAATTTCAACGATACAAAAGCTTGTATTGATTGGCTTAATACCAATGTTGTTCCATTCAAAGACGACATTACTTTTAAATACATAACTATGGGGAATGAAGTTATTCCTGGTCCATTAGCTCAATATGTTCCTGGGGCCATCAACAACATGCAAAATGCTCTTAATTCCCTTGGTTTAGGGAAGATTATGGTAACAACTGTCGTCCCCACAAATGTTTTACAGACTTCTTATCCTCCCTCAGCAGGAGTATTTTCCCCGGATGTTTTACCAATAATGGAAGATATCATTTCAAAATTGTATGGAAATGGTATACCACTTATGGTAAATGTGTACCCTTACTTTGCTTATGCTGCTGACCCTGCCGACATTTCACTTGAATATGCAACATTTCTATCCAAAACCCCTGTTGTGTTTGATGGGCAGTTTCAGTATTACAATCTTTTCGATGCTATGGTTGATGCCTTAAATGCGGCAATAGAGAAGGTAAATGCTGGTAACGTTTCCGTTGCTATATCAGAGACTGGATGGCCAACTGCAGGGAATGATCCTTATGCTAGTAAGGAAAATGCGGAAATTTATAATACTAATCTTTTGAAGCATGTCACGAAGAATGGAACTCCAAGGAGACCGGGGAAAATTATGGACACTTTCATATTCGCAATGTTTAATGAAAACCAAAAGTCTCAAGGTGTGGAGCAGAACTTTGGATTGTTTTATCCCAGTATGCAGACTGTCTATCCTTTGTTCTCATGTTAACTTCTAATGCAACTGAAGCAAAAGTTGGCTTGTACCAATGATTTATTGAAATCATGTACGAAATTTAGATTTATTGTTTCCATTTAACATACTGCAAAGTACATGCATGTCATGCTTTACAGTTAAATAAATGAATACCGTCTTGGATTAGAAGGACTAAATTTATCTATCCTTTATTATTATACCTAGTCTACCACAATATACAGTTAAACAATCAGAGGAATTATTTTAAGATCAATTAAAATCATTCCTAAATTTTAGACCAATAATATTCATTCTTTAACTTTCCTTCTATTAAATTTTAACCAAAGAATTAACCACATACAAGTTAAACATGAGTTAACCAATACTCCCTACGTCCCGCTAATATTGGTCACAATTCCATATTTGCTTGTCCCAAAACTATTGTCCACATTTCCTTAACAAAACAAATTATGAACTATTGTCCACATTTCCTTAACAAAACAAATTATGTGTCAAATTTGTTAAGTTTTCATAAATATGTTAATAATTATAGTTAAATATGGTAATTTTAACTTAATCGCTAAATATATGAATTTTGAATGGTGGCCAATATTAACGGGACGGAAGGAGTACAATTTTTTAGTACTATAATTTAATTAATTGATTGATATAATTTAATTAACGGAAAGCAGCGAAAACCCGAAAAGACTAATTGGGTAATGCATCAGTTACTTCTTAATTGATTGGTTAATTAGTTTCTAACTCAAGTAATAATGTCCACTAGGAATTCATTCATGAACGGTTTTTCATTTTAATTTGTATTGATTGATCATATACATATGATAAAATTATTAAAATTTCGTTGTTAGTACTTTCTAATTAGTGTTTACTATTATTTTTAGAAGCTAATGGCATTGGTCGGTTCTAATTTTAAATTTTTTAAAAGTTCATTTTCTCTATTAATTTTAGTTGAAAACAATTTAAAACTCCTATTGGTATTGTACATGTTATTTTTCCTTAATTACTTTTACTTAATTATTTATAGTTACTAATAACTAATAAATTTCCTTTTTTCAGGTAAAACATATTACCTTTTCGATTTTTAAATAGCTAATCAATTTCCTTTTTCACTATCTTTTATATTTTATCTAACTAAAATTTTTTCTTTTTAAAAACATTATGAGCAATTCTAATGAATAAAATAAAATATTATCAATCATTTATAATAATACCCGAGTCTATCACAGTATCCAGTTAACAGAAAAGAGGAATTATTTTAGAAAAAATCAGAGGTCATTCCTAAATTTTAGACAAATAATATTCATTCTTCAACTTTCCTTCTATTAAATTTTAACCAAAGAATTACAATCCTCGCAATCAAGAACAACCTACCTCCCCCGTTGTGCTAAAACCAATCTTAAAAAACAACTAATTAATTCATCTTTGTCCTCATTAATTATACTTTTCTTATATCAAACATCTTTATTTTATTATAATACCTGAGTCTATCCATGTATAGTTAACAAATCAGAAAATTATGAATTATTTTAGAACCAATCAGAGACCACTCCAAAATTAAAGAACAATCATATCTTTTATTATAATACCATAATCTATCCATTTTTTTTATTATAATACCTGAGTTTACCACACCATGCGGTTACCCAATCAAAAAGGAGGAATTATTTTAGGGCCAATCAGATTCCATTCCTAAATGTTAGATCAATCATATCATATTAAAAGTTTTCCTTATTTATCTTTCTATACTCACTTTACAAACTGTAGTTAGTTAACAATTCTAATTAAAATATAATAATTATTTAATTTAACATGCCTAAATATAGTATATATTATATATATTATATTATATATAACTATTTAATTTAATTTCTCATATAATTTATTTTCACTTTTATTAAACAACAACTATATATTTACGGTATTATGCTAATTATGGTAATAACTCAACCAACATGGAAACATTAGCATAGAAAGTACCAAGGTACCAATATCCTTTATTATAATACCTGAGGTATATAGTTATATGTAGTTAACCAATTAGAAAATTATGAATTATTTTAGGATCAATCAGAGGTCATTCCTAAATTTTAGACCAATCATGTTATATTAAAAATTTTCCATATTTACCATTCTTATCCTATCCTTTTTATTATAATACCTGAGTCTACCACACCATACGGTTAACCTATAAAAAATGAGGAATTATTTTAGGACCAATCAGATTCCATTCCTAAATTTTAGACCAATCATATTATATTAAAAGTTTTCCTTATTTATCTTTCTATACTCACTTTACTAATTGTAGTTAGTTAATAATTCTAATTAAAATATAATAACTATTTGATTTAACATGCTTATATATTATATATACTTTCAATCAAAAAATATTCAATAATAAATACCTCATATAATTTATTTTCACTTTTATTAAATAGAAACTATATATTTACGGAATTACGTTAATTATGGAAATAACTCAACCAACATGGAAACATTAGCATAGAAAGTAGCATGGTACCAATATTTAAATAACAAATCATGTCCTAAAAAACGGGAAAAAAATCACGCTCTCCTCCCCATTAATTTTTATGGGATTCCATCATGTGTGATAATTTTATTTTATTTGAACCCAGATAACAATTCAATCTCATAATCCAGTTATAAAATTGAAGATTAGCAATCCGATTTCATAAAATTATTTTTAAATATCAAGTCACATGTGGTGCCCTCTAGCCATTATCTAATTGTCTACCAATAAATTAGCTTGAATATATACTAATTTGTTACCCATACTTCATAATATAAAAATATAAATGCTACAATGATTACTAAAATAACAAATATTCATTTATTCCAGGTATACAGTTAGATGCAGTGAGCTAATCAGAAAATTATGAATTATTTTAGGACCGATCAGAGATGATTCCTAAATTTTAGACCATTCATATTATATTAAAAGTTTTCCTTATTTACCATTCTCATCCGATTGTACTAACTGTGGTTATTTAACAATTCTAATTTAAATATAGTAGTTATTTGATTTAACATATCCATACATTACATATTATTTATTGAAAAAAAATATTATAATAAATTAATATTTAAATTAAAATCAATCAGGATTATACAAATATATAATATTCAGCGATCTTCGCAATATAATTTCCACTCTTTTGATTTACAATTAATCATAATTACATTATTATAAATTACGGATTCAAAAATATGGTACGATTGATCTTTTTAGGTGTTTATAAAATGTAATATCTTTAATAAAAGTAAATTTGAAAAGGAAAATCGACTAATTACCATTAATTATATGATACTATTATTTATCTTAGATTTATATTTTTCATGAAAATTATGGTGTGATATTTTCGGGTATATATTAATGATTATAAGATTTGTTTTAAATTAAAAATGTAACGTGTTTTAATTTGAAAGGAAATATTAATGATCGAAAGATATGATACGATTGAGGTTTTTAGGTGTTTATAAAAGGTAATAACTTCAATTAAAAGTAAATGTGAAAAAGACAATCGATTAATTACCATTAATTATATTATGTTATTATTACTAATTACCATTAATTATATCATGTTATTATTTATTTTATGTGTATTTATTTTTTTCTTTATAATGAATGGTAAATAAGTAAATTTACGAAGTACCAAAACGTTTAATGTTTCGGCTTTTAATAATTACCATTAATTTTATTATGTTAATTTGAAAGGCATATGAATCAGCCTATTTGTAGTTCGAGGATCCTAATCAACTTAAACCAAATTGTAATAAGTAAATATCCGTATGATCTGTCACAGGAATCTCAGGAAGCAATATCTGTCAGAAGAAAGAAGGAAGTCAATCTATAGTTTTGATGTTTCACACTGGAAGACGTATCATGTATCTGATCAAGCCTCAGTATAACATTGAAGTGAATGGATTCATTTACAGTGACAGAGATTTTTCGAGTGATAGATTGAAAATCAATCAAAGTACAAGAAAATTAAGAGAAGAAATAAACCACAGCTTAAAGTCAGAAGTGAAGAAGCATCATTGAAGTTAGTCGTTCATGAACCAGACAGTACATCGAACGTCAACATAAGTCAGTGATAATTCTTTATTATTTTCCGTGGTTTGGAAGAATTAAATTAATTAGTTATTGATTTAATTTAATTTGTTTTTAATTGATATAAATCATTTAATTGATTTAATTAATGAATTAATTCTAATAGAATTAATTTATTTATTAAGTTAATTATTGTATCAATTAATCATGAATTAGTTAATCATTAATTAATTAAAAGGATCAATATGACTTAATTAAATGCTGAATGGATTATGTCTTGACTAAGTTTAGTTCGGTATGACTTAAATTAGGTCATACCGACATGACTTAAATCTAAGTCATATTAAGCATAAGAATTAGGTCATACCGAGCTGCTGAATGGATTATGTCTTACCGACCTCAAATCTGTTAGGTCATACCGATGGAATTAAGTCATACCGAAGCAAGATATTTCTGGAAAGGTGTTAGGTCATACCGACAAAAGTGTTTAGGTCTTACCGACCACACTGTTGAAGATTAAGTCATACCGACACATTTTCTAAGTCATACCTACAGAAAATTATGTCTTGGAGCAAGATTAAGTCATGCTGACAGCTGATTTAATAGGTCTTGAAGCAGTTTAAGTCATATCTAATGAGTACAGACCTATATAACACAGCAGAAGCAACAGAATGGAAAACAGACCAGAACACAGCAAAATCCTGGAAAAACACAGTAGTTTTCTCTCTCAAATATCAAGAACACCAAGAACAAATTAATTCACATAAATTCAAGTTCATCATCTTTGTAATATTCTATCTGATAGAACTTGTCTACTTGTGATTCTTGTATTACTAGCGAATTAAGTTTCCTAGTACTTATCTTGAGATTTATTAACTAAATTAGAAAAGTTCATGTCGAATTTTCTAATTAGTTATTAAACACTTGATAATAGTTTGGATTGATTTTGTAATACCACATCAAGTTAATATACAGTTATATTCAACTTGAAATCCGAGTCAATTTATTCCGCACAAAATATTCGTTTAAGTGAAAATTATTTAACGAATAAATTTTGAGAAATTGATATAGATTGTATTCAACCCCCCTTCTACAATCATAGTGGACCTAACAATTGGTATCAGAGCCTATTGATTGATATACAAATCAAGATCCTAATTATTCCGCCAAAAATCTATCTCGAATTTTTAACTCACTTAAAAATTCATCATGTCGTCAAAAAGCATTGTTAAAATTCCCATGTTTAACAAGGACAATTATACAACGTGGAAAAATAAAATGGAGTTGTTTCTTGATGTCGCAAATTCTAAATATTTGGGTGTTCTACAGAACGGACCTATAATTCCACTCGAACATATACCTGAATCTATTGTTGGAGGAAGTGTTGTAACACCTGCATCATCTGTTCCAAAGCATGCTGATTCTTTTACTCCTGTTGAAAAAGAGGACGCAGGACTAGATAAGAATTTGAGACTTATTTTAATAGATTCCCTGGATCCTGTGATGTACAGTCATGTGATAAATTGTAAAACTGCAAAACACATGTGGGAAACTATTGAGACTATCAATGAAGGAACTGATGAAGTCAGGGAAAACAGACTTCAGATTTTAACCTCTGAGTATGAACACTTTAGAGCTGGCCCTAATGAAGGCATTCAGGAAGTGTTTGAAAGGTATAACAAAATTATCAACAACTTGCAAGTCAATGGCAAGCAATATACACAGAAGGAGATTAATATGAAGTTTTTGTTGACTATGCCCACTCATCTTGAACATAGGATAACAGCCATCAGAGAATCAAGAGATTTGAATAAGATTGCTCTTGAAAGATTGTTTGGTGTTCTGAAAACCTATGAATTGGAACAAGTACAGCAGAGGGAGGTCTCTGATAAAGGAAGAGTGCCAAGTTCATCTACAGCTCTTATAGATGAGGCACCTAAGGAAGTGGAAGCTAAGGTTGTTCTACCTTACAGCTCAGACAAGGAAAAGACTAAAGTAGAACATGGTCAAACACCACCTACTCAGGATGGTGGAGACTTCTATTCATTGGAAGAGTTAGATCAACTGGAAGATGAATCCATGGCATTGATGGTAAGACAATTTGGCAACTTCAGATTCAGAAGAAATCCAAAGTACAAGTTTAAGTCAAATAACAGATTCCAAAGAGGAGGCTCTTCTTCCTCTAGTAACAGGGGAGGATACAAAACTGGATCTGTTGACAGAAGCAAGATTCGTTGCTTCAACTGTAATGAATTAGGGCACTTTGCCACTGAATGTCAGAAACCGAAGCAAACTCAAAGAAGAGATTTTTCTGCTGAGAAAAAGAAACCTGGAAAATCCTATGTTGCAGCTGGTAAGAGTTGGGATGACACGGACAGCGAAGATGAAGAATATGGAAATTTTACACTGGTGACAAATGATCAAGCATCTGATCATCATAACAAACCAGTAACTCTTACTGACACTGAGTTGATTCGTAGTCTTTATAATTCATTAGGTAATGCACAAACTGAATATAGAAGACTAGATCTGTTAAGCACTAATCTTGGCAATGAAGTGTCAGAATTGAAAAAGGTGCATATTAATCAAGATCAACAAAGAGATGAAATAACCATGCTTTATAAAAAGGAGAAAGCTATTCTAGAAGTTGTAGGCAAACAAATAACTAGAATTACTGAACTTGAAACATAGGTCAGGGCTTGTTATAATTCGGTTAAAGTTTCCAAAGAGTTCTTTAACAATCAAGTTATAGAACGAACAACAGGTATAGGGTATGGTTACAATGAAGCTGTTGGATCGTTGGGCATAAATTCCCCTAACCCTGTTAGTGCTAAAGAAAGGGGAATACCACATGTGCTCAAAAATGTTAAATAACCTCTATTTAAAAAATCTGATGCTGGTCCACCAGATATTCTTTCTATGGTTATCCAAGAAGAAATGAGAAATGAGGATAGTGCTAATGGCACAGTCTTTGTTAAGGATAAATGTGTTAAGGATAAAACTGTTAAGAACACTAAACAAAGAGTGTTTCATCCAAGAAAGATGTCACAGTCTTTGTTAAGGCTAAATCAGTTGAGGACACTAATACAACGAATGTTTCATCCAAGAAAGATGTACCTAAAGTGCCAGTCAAATTGTTGAATCAGCTAGTTCTTCTAAGACTGGATTAGGTAGTAATAAGTTGAAACAGAAAAATACCATGCCTACCATTGATTCTAATCATAAAGCATGTGGTGTTATCAATTGTATGTCTTGTGCTTTTAACAGTATGCGTGCTTATTTTAATGGTAATTATGCATGTGTTAAACAGAATGCTCCTCGACAGCACATGAACAGGAACAATAATGTTCGATCAAAGACTGCTTTTCCTCCTCAAGTTAGGAGAGAGACATTTGTACCTAAGCCTAAACAAAAGGTTACCAAGAATGTTTACCAGGTCAAATGTCCAGTCAATGACACAAGTGTTATTGCTGCTAGAGAAACATGGATACCAAAGATAAAACAAAAGATTTTCAAATCTGTTTATAAGGTTAAATGTTTATTGACTAAAGATGTTAAAATTAAAGATGTTGTTTTGCCTGATAAAGGTCAATACTTTAAATCCGCAGGACCCAATCAAATTTGGGTCCCGAAGAAGGTTTAATTCATTTATCATTGCAGGGTATTGAACAGGTTGAACGAGTAACCTGGATCTTGGACAGTGGATATTCAAGGCATATGACTGGAGACAGAACCCTGCTGACAAATGTGGTAGAGAAGGCCGGCGTAGTTAACTTTGGAGATAACAGCAAAGGTAGAACTGATGGATATGGCAGACTTGAAGCTGGAAATGTTATCATTGAAGAAGTGTCCTTTGTAAAAGGACTTGAGCATAATTTGCTCAGTATCAGTCAATTTGTGACAAGGGATTTGAAGTCTACTTTAACAAAAAGAATTGTCAGATTACACACAAAAGAAGTGAACAACCATCTCTAACGGGAGTCAGAAAAGGAAACTTGTTTGTAGCCAACATGAACACTAGAAGCACTGAAGAAATCAATTGCTTCTATTCTAAAGCATCCACAAATGAAAGTTGGCTATGGCACAAGAAACTTTCTCACTTAAATTTCAAGACGATGAACTCTCTGGTCAAGAGAGAGCTGGTGAGAGGTTTACCTTCTATGGAATTCACACAGGAAGGACTATGTGATGCCTGTCAAAAAGGCAAACTAAAAAGGGCAACTCACAGAAGCACTGATATGTCTTCAATAACTGAACCTTTACAGTTACTTCACATGGATCTATTTGGTCCAGTGAATGTGATGTCTATGTCAAAGAAAAGATATGCTCTTGTGATTGTTGATGATTTTTCAAAGTACACATGGGTTTTGTTCCTGAATTCTAAAGATGAGACTCCACAACTGGTGATTGATCACATCAAGTTAATTGAGTTGGATTCCAAGTATCCAGTGAGGGCTATAAGGTCAGACAATGGAACTGAATTCAAGAATGCAGTTCTGAATGACTTTTGTACGGAAAAAGGTATAACCAGACAATACTCAGCTCCAAGAGCTCCTCAGCAAAATGGGGTAGTTGAAAGAAAGAATAGAACCTTGATTGAAGCTGCACGTACTATGTTAAGTGAATCAAGGCTTCCATTGTATTTTTGGGCTGAAGCTGTCAACACTGCTTGCTATACTCAGAATCGAACTCTTATCAACAAAGACTTGATGAAAACACCCTATGAAGCTATGAATGAAAAGAAACCAACACTCAAATACTTTCACGTATTTGGAGCAAAATGCTTTGTACTTAAAGAAGGAGATGATCAAGGTGGGAAATTTGAAGCCAAAGCACATGAAGCAATTTTTGTTGGTTATGAAAGAAGAGCTTATAAGGTGTATTTGATTGAACATCAGAAGATGATGGAAAGTGTCAATGTTACATTTGATGACACTAAACTCCCTAGTATCCAAACTGAAGATTCATCTGAAAAGCTATCTTTTGAAGATATGACAGATCTAGATTCAGATGATGATAGTCCACCTGATGTTTTTGCTGATGCAAATGACAACAATGACAATGATGAGTCTAATCAGAATAATAGTGGTGAAAATAATGATAATATTGAAAACACCACTCATACTTCTGAACAATCATCTAATCATCCTGGCAACAACTCAGGGGGAGCTAATGAAGGATCTACTAGTCATACTCAACATCATAATGAAGAACAAGGTGAATCATCAAGACTAAATCTTCCCAGACAGACTGTTTGGAATAGAGCTCATCCTTTTGAGCTAATCGTTGGTGATCCAGATGTTGGTGTAAAGACTAGAAGAGCTTTTCAAAATCAATGTAATTATTCAGGGTTTCTATCTGAAATGGAACCTAAGAAAATTGAAGAAGCTCTGTTAGATCCTGATTGGGTGATTGCTATGCAAGATGAACTCAATCAATTTAAACAACAAAAAGTATGGAAGCTGGTACCCAGACCTACAGATAGAACAGTGGTTGGTACTAGGTGGGTATTCAGAAACAAACTTGATGAAGATGGTACAGTAACAAGAAATAAAGCAAGACTGGTAGCAAAAGGTTACTCACAATCTGAAGGCATTGACTATGATGAGACCTATGCTCCAGTGGCTAGACTTAAGGCCATTAGGATATTCTTGGCATTTGCAGCATTTTCTAACTTTAATGTTTATCAAATGGATGTCAAGAGTGCCTTTCTGAATGGAAAACTGGATGAAGAGGTATATGTAGAACAGCCACCTGGTTTTGAAGATCCAGATCTATTGGGTTATGTTTACTTTCTCTTCAAAGCCATTTATGGTCTTAAGCAAGCACCAAGAAAATGGTATGACACTCTCTCTGAATTTTTACTTGAAAATGAATTTACTAGAGGTGTCATAGACAAAACTCTCTTCACAAAGAAACATAAGAATGATACAATATTAGTTCAAGTTTATGTGGACGATATAATATTCGGGACGATATAATTCACTTCCAGTTGAAGTGAATGGATTCATTTACAGTGACAGAGATTTTTCGAGTGATATATTGAAAATCAATCAAAGTACAAGAAAATTGAGAGAAGAAATAAACCACAGCTTAAAGTCAGAAGTGAAGAAGCATCATTGAAGTTAGTCGTTCATGAACCAGACAGTACATCGAACGTCAACATAAGTCAGTGATAATTCTTTATTATTTTCCGTGGTTTGGAAGAATTAAATTAATTAGTTATTGATTTAATTTAATTTGTTTTTAATTGATATAAATCATTTAATTGATTTAATTAATGAATTAATTCTAATAGAATTAATTTATTTATTAAGTTAATTATTGTATCAATTAATCATGAATTAGTTAATCATTAATTAATTAAAAGGATCAATATGACTTAATTAAATGCTGAATGGATTATGTCTTGACTAAGTTTAGTTCGGTATGACTTAAATTAGGTCATACCGACATGACTTAAATCTAAGTCATACTAAGCATAAGAATTAGGTCATACTGAGCTGCTGAATGGATTATGTCTTACCGACCTCAAATCTGCTAGGTCATACCGATGGAATTAAGTCGTACCGAAGCAAGATATTTCTGGAAAGGTGTTAGGTCATACCGACAAAAGTGTTTAGGTCATACCGACCACACTGTTGAAGATTAAGTCATACCGACACATTTTCTAAGTCATACCTACAGAAAATTATGTCTTGGAGCAAGGTTAAGTCATGCTGACAGCTGATTTAATAGGACTTGAAGCAGTTTAAGTCATATCTAATGAGTACAGACCTATATAACACAGCAGAAGCAACAGAATGGAAAACAGACCAGAACACAGCAAAATCCTGGAAAAACACAGCAGTTTTCTCTCTCAAATATCAAGAACACCAAGAACAAATTAATTCACATAAATTCAAGTTCATCATCTTTGTAATATTCTATTCGATAGAACTTGTCTACTTGTGATTCTTGTATTACTAGCGAATTAAGTTTCCTAGTACTTATCTTGAGATTTATTAACTAAATTAGAAAAGTTCATGTCGAATTTTCTAATTAGTTATTAAACACTTGATAATAGTTTGGATTGATTTTGTAACACCACATCAAGTTAATATACAGTTATATTCAACTTGAAATCCGAGTCAATTTATTCCGCACAAAATATTCATTTAAGTGAAAATTATTTAACGAATAAATTTTGAGAAATTGATATAGATTGTATTCAACCCCCCCTTCTACAATCATAGTGGACCTAACATAATTTGAAAAAGTTTGTTTTAAATTAAAAGGCTAACATGTTTAATTCGAAAGGAAATATTAATGATCGAAAGATATGATACGATCTATGTTTTTAGGTGTTTATAAACTGTAGTAATATATTCAATTAAAAGTAAATGTGTAAAAGGTAATCGACTAATTACCATTATTTTTATTATGTTAATGTGAAAAAGGTAATCGACTAATTACCATTAATTTTATTATATTAATCGATTAATTACCATTAATTATATTATGTTAGGTGTTATATTTTTCTTGAAAATGATTAATTATATTATGTTATTATTACTAATTACCATTAATTTTATTATGTTAATGTGAAAAAGGTTGTTTTAAATTAAAAGGCTAACGTATTTTAATTCGAAATGAAATATTAAAGATCCAAAGATATGATACGATTTATGTTTTTAGGTGTTTATAAAAGGTAACATCTTCAACTAAAAGTAAATGTGAAAAAGACAATCGACTAATTACCATTATTTTTATTATGTTAATGTGAAAAAGGTAATCGACTAATTATCATTAATTTTATTATATTAATCGACTAATTACCATTAATTATATTATGTTATTATTTATTTTAGGTGTTATATTTTTCTTGAAAATTGTGGTGTGATATTTTCAGGTATATATTAATGATTGTAAGATTTGTTTTAAATTAAAAAGGTAACGTATTTTAATTCAAAAGGAAATATTAATGATCGAAAAATATGATACGATTGAGACTTTTAGGTGTTTATAAAAGGTAATATCTTCAATTAAAAGTAAATGTGAAAAAGGACTAATTACCATTAATTATATTATGTTATTATTACTAATTACCATTAATTATATCATGTTATTATTTATTTTAGATGTATTTATTCTTCTTTATAATGAAGGGTAAATAAGTAAATTAACGAAATACCAAAAAACAGGTACCAAAACTTTTAATGTTTCGACTTTTATATCATAGTATAAATAAACTTTTAAATTAATCAATTATTTAAAAAAACTAAATTCAACAAATTAAAATATTAAAAAATGAATTTTAAACCAATTTTCATTAACATTTACTTATCAGTATTTTTTAGTTATGCAAGAATTAATGGGACAAACAAATTGACTTGATAGTATATTTGAATTATTCAAGATACTAAATAGACTCTCAAATAGTATTAGACATTATTTGGTGTATAAATTATCAATTTAAAAAATGAAAATCATTACAGAGTCAATAAAAGTATTGTTAGTTGATATTTTCATAGCAAATTTGTCAATTCAGCGCAAAAATTCTAATAGATAACTATTTTTTGATAGATAATTAATTTATAAAAAAGGGGCATACGCCATCTACACAAATAATCATTTAAATTTTCTTTTAAATCACTATTTTTTATAGGTAAATAATACATCTGCAAAAATAATCAAGATTAGACAAACACATATTCAAATAGATGATATCAAGGTAACAAGGTTTCCTTAATCCAAACAAAAATCGTTGATCAGATCTTAAATTGTGGTACATCCCTCGCTTATATCATTGAAATATATAGCCTTTCTGGCGAGATAATCCAACAATTTATTTTAATCGTGAGGGAAATACATATGTGATTTTTGAGAACGTATTCGAACAACTGAACATAATTGCATTTTTATACTATCCAAATCAATAAACCAATATAAAAAAATCCTGTAGATCTAAGATTCCGGATATCAAAAATCTATGTAAAGTAAAGAAAATCACATCTTAAATATATCAATCAAATTTGAGATTGAGAAATAGAAGTTTTAATTACTAAATTAGTATTGATTATTTTTAATGAAATATTTTAATAAAAATAAATAAATTGTATGTCTTACATCTAAAATATTACATAAAATAATTTCAAATTATAACCACAAACTCTAACATTCATATCTTACTCAAAGAATGAGATATATTGGATTTGTTTGGTTAATTGATAATGTTTATTTTTCTATAGTAGATCACTTCACTAATAAAAGAACATAAAATCTGTAAAAATGATAGTGAACAAACACATAGGAAACTAGATTAGTGAAAGTTTTTCTTTATCATAACTACGTTCGTTTAATGGATTTGTATAGTAATGATCCTTTCTCATATCGTTTAGTGACAATCTAATCATTTATAACGGTCGTTAGAAATAAGTGTTTATGAATTTTTCATATATATTCGAAAAATTGATCGGGACCCCTGCAAATATTTTGAATGTATTAATATACTAAAAATTATAGAAACCCACTGTACTGCACATTTAAATATACCAAATTTTTCAAACAACAAAACTTAAAATATGGGTAAAAAATTTATGAACTTGGTTGAAAGATTCTAAAAAATGAGAGAAATCATATGAAAAATAAAATTAAAAAAAATAATAAAGAGGAGCTTAGTATGTTTGAGCGGGGATGTGAATGTTATGATACTTATTTGATAATATTGATATTAATGCAATTGGTATAAATTAAAGATTATTTTATACTTAAATTTTAATGAAATTATCTTTTTTTTCTAAATTATAATTAAAATAATATGTTTATATTAATTAATTAATTTTACCATTCGGTGTGTAGCACGGGTAGAACGCTAGTGTAGATTATATGTTTATCCAAATAAAAAATATATTATGTTATATAATGTTGGAATCCAAAAATACTAGAATCATATTCTATCCTATTATACATATTGAGTTTGATTTCTATATATAACATATTAAAAATAATATTTATATTTTGAAATCTAGACAAACAATATAATTACATCATAGGATTTGATAATCCACATATAAAATAAAAAATAGATATTATTTTTTGTTCACATCTTTTTTTATATAATTCCTTTTTTTGGTTATTATACTTTGTTAGGATATATTGAATTATTCGTTTGAAATGTATTTATTCATTTTCGATTATTTTGATTAAGAATAATTTAAATATTTTTATATGTTGTTTAATACTATATATCATGTATAATGTAATATCGAATGGAATATAGAATATTACATTGTTAATTTCTATTTATTTATACTTGTTAAAGTGTAGTATATTAAAGAGCCTTTACAAGTTGGGATACAAGAGTATATATAGTGCCTGTAATGGGCCTAATTCTCTAAGTGGGCCTCAGGCCCAACATTTAGTCCACCCTAAGTACAAAGAAGATCTTTAGATCTTTTAATCATCTATTTCACAAGGCCCAAACCATATATTTAAAAGTTTACAATACAAAATAGACGGGGGAAACCGAAAAAACAAAAGAAAAAATTCCCATTCATTTTTTTTTGAAATTTGCGATGACACGCGGTTGTGGCTTTAGTGGTCGGTTAACTTGTCCTTCCACTTTCCATTGAGTTGGGGGCAACTGGACCGTGGAAGATTCTTTCCCCAGGTCGCGTGAAGTCGATGAACCGTTTAGGCTCTAGGACCTCCGTGTAGTTGCAAGTTTTCCTTGGGCCCACTGTTAAACTAGTGAAGTTGTTTGCAAACATGCCGACCGATGAATTTTTAGCCCACCTTGTTGAGAGTAAAGCTACAGGAGCTTTGATTGTGATGCTTAGTGTTGGAGTAGAAAGTGGACCCGAGATTGTCTCGAGGAGCCTTGCGCCTCATTCTGGTGTGGTTGGTATTGGTGCCTCTGAAACCATGATAGAATATATTTTTATATATATTTTAGATGATTTTATTCTCATATTTATTGTGTTTTGCATTGATTTGGATTTTTATTTAATAGATTTGATTGTTTTATTGTAGGAAATAAATAATTCATAACTTGGAAGGATTTGGAGCAAAAAGAGCAAATTTGGAGATAAAATAGATGAAATTTCGGAATTATTGGACTGGTTGCGCAGTCTACACTGTTTTGGCCATATCTGGAGTTCTATAAGTCCGTTTGAGGCCCGTAAGCTGTCCACGCGAAGCCTGGAAGATTTTCTACAACTTAGGACAGTGATCACATGCGCAGGCTGCGTGTGGTGGGCGCAGATTGCGCGACAAGCAGACTGATGGGAGCAGAGAATTTACTGTTTTGCCCTTTTCAAGTTCTAATTGTATTTTGGGCAGTTTTTGGTACCTAAATTGAATTCTAATTCTATTAGAAGGTAATTTATTGCTGGGCAAGAGATCTAGAGCCTATATAAACACATCTTGGGACACATTATTAAGTAGGTAATATTAGATCAGATAATATAGTTTAGAGTAGATTACTATTATTAGTTGGAGATGTAGAGAAACACCATGACTCTTCTTTTGGGTGACAACATTGAAGTTTGAAGGTTTTGTTCTCTTAATCTTTTCTTTGTTCTTATTAGTTTAATTATGTTTTCTTGTTTTACTAGTTGTTTTACTTATTTAATTATTAGCGAGTAGTTATTTCTAGGGCTTAAAGGGAAGCCATGTTAGCACTAATATTGGCATGATTTTCATAGTGGTTTGATTGGTTATGGTTAATTCTGACTGATATGTTTTAATCATTAATTTGTGTAATCGGCCGATATCATGGATTAATTATATGCAAATAGGGGTATGGATCGAGAGATTTACTTACTGAAGGCACACATACGATTAGCAGAATTGAATTTGAGTGCGGAAGCATCATTGAATTTCTGAGAGCGTTAATGCTTGGAAGAGATTAACTTGACTCTAATTACCTGATTGATTGAATTACTAAAAGTGGTCAATTGTGTTGAATGTTTTGAGAGTGTTAATGCTTGAAAGAGATTAACATACTCTAGTTATAGGATCACATTGATTGCTTTAGCTTAAGAGCCAATTGTGTAAGCATGGTGGACCTGATTGCCCTAGGTTTTAAATAATTTGTTTATCATCTGTTTAATTAGTGTTAATATTGTTTAATTAGTTAATTAATATTCTCCAATATTCGTCTAACCCTTGAAACAATTAACGATAACTGAAAAGGAATTAGTAGAACCTGTCTCCTTGTGGATTCGACCCGCTTGCCATCTGTACTAGCAATAGACACCGTGCGCTTGCGGTTAGACATAATTTTAAACATCAAGTTTTTGGCACCGCTGCCGGGGAGACAGCTAGTTTCTGTTGATTTTAATTTGGTTGTTTAGATTGTTTCCATTGTCTCGTTGGAACCTTTGTTCCAATTGAGGCAGAGTTTACTGCGTTTTCTTGGCTTTGTTGAGTGTCTACAGGTTTGCAATGGGTGAAGTTGAGGCACATACTCGAGAGATTGCCATGTCAAAGACTACAGAGCCCACTATGCGTCCAATGAGTATCAATGAGATGTCACAAGTGGCCCCTAAAACTTACAATTTTTGTCCAATTTGTGGTGTCCAGGGTCACTATGGTTTTGAATGCTCTTACAATGTCTATAATTCTCAGAGTGCTCAGTTAGGACAAATGAATTCTTTTGAAGAAGAATATGGGTACAATCAGTATTCAAACACTTTTGATCAAGAATGCGTGAATTAACCAGATTTCTACTACCAGGACAATGGTGCTCAAAATTTCTCATATCATAATCAACAACAGTTTGAGCAACAATATTATCAGTCATATGAGCAGCCGCCACAACAAGAATATCAATATCCTCCTCTACAAGAAGATCTACATGTTTCTCAATCCAGCGTAGATGTGCAAGCTGATCAGACAAATGAGATGTGGGATATCTTGAGTAAACTGCTAAAGCGTTCTGAAGAATTAGAAACTCAAAGTTTGGCGATTGAATCTCAAATTGCACAGTTGGCTAACTCTTCTACTACAGGGCAGCTCGACTATTTACCATCATCATCTATCCGATCCGAAGAGGACCTGACTGCTATCAATCTCACAAGCGATCAGGAATATGATAGTTTCTCCATGTATGTTGATGATGAGGCCATTGATAAAGAGAAGGAGCATGCCACCGATGATGAGATCAATGATGTTGCTGCTACCGAGAACAATGTGACTGATGATGAGGCTACAAAGGAAAGCAATACAGAGATGGTTGTTGTTTCTTTTCCACAATCTGTGCCTAAGCTACCATGTATTGATAAATTTGCTCTCGATCTAGCCTCTACTTACAACGCTTCTTTGCTCAAGAACACTTATTTCAAGGTTGATGTGATAACAAATATTGTCCAAGATGATATTTCTCAAATTCTGGTTGAGGATCCATACAAAGTGGCTCCTACGTTTCAAGCTCGAGAAGAGGGAGAAGATGGAAGTGTCTTATTAGCCAATGATGTGATAAGCCAAGATGTCCGAATGGCTCCAGTGAAAGTGAGGACTGAAGAAAAGCCACCACCAGAACCTCCACCTTATGTCAAGGGAGTTCAATATTTTCATGGTGTCGAATTTTATCGTTGTTTTATCACAAAGTTTTCCAAAACTGCACAAGCATTCTCTCTATTGCTTTTTAATGACATATTTTATTTTACTGATGCTTGTTTGGAGACTTTCTGCAGGATAAAGACAACCACTAACACTCTTGATACTTTTTGTGGTGACGAGTTTATGATCGAGAAATTGGATATTCCGTTTCCATCGGAGTATTTTTGAGGAGGTCAAGCTAATGACTCTAAAAAAAAGCGCTTCTTGGGAGACAACCCATGGATCATGCTTCTGCAAAGGGGAGTTTTTCTTTCCTTTTGTTTTATATATTGTAGATTTCTTTGTTTAGTTAATGAGTCATTGAGGACATTGACTCGCTTAAGTGTGGGGATGAGTTCTCAATGATAAAAAATCCAAAAAAAATATATAGTATAAAAATTCAAAAAAAAATTAAAAAATTGAAAAATACCAAAAATAATTCTAGCCATGCAATTTGATTAGTTGTTGTATTTTGCTTGATACACCCATGCATGCGTAGGAATCTTGTGTTTATGGATGCTTTTGTATGAGAAGTGACGTGCTTTGTTCTTGTGCACACACGTACACTAGCAAGTTGAAACTGGTAGACTTAATTGAATGTAGTAAGTGATTAGAATGACACGAATATGTGCAAGATGACTTGGTTTCCATGCTTTGAGTACAAGTAGGTGCGTTAGAGAGTCTTGTTACTTGGGATTGATTATGTTTTGTCACACCAAGCGAGTTTTGAGCCTATATGCATATCTTTTGCATGATTTTTCGTTTGCTTGAGTGTCCACATGTTGTTTGCATTGCTAGCACTTGCTTGAGATCTTTCTTGAAATGCATGACATTAATTGATGATAACATGATAAAGGCAATTAGGTATAACCTCATATTTCCTATATATCCAAACCATTTATACATGATCCATTAGTTAACCCTTTGAGCCTAATCTTATTCTTTTGGTGACACACCACATTACTTGCCATTATCCTTTTTATTCTATTGGCCTTACATTGAATTTGAACCTAAATTGTCAAAGACTAGTATCGTGCTTAAGGGAGTAATAAGGTGTTCATAAAAGGGGGGGTTATTGATGATCATACCATTGGGGAATATTGATTTTGGTTGATGCTTGTTAGTCGAAATTCATAATAATATCTATGGATCATTGTGCTTATTCCTTAGCTCTAAAAAAAACAGAAAAAAAAATAAAAAAAAAATAGAAAAAAAAGAAAAAAAATAAATAAATTTGAGAGCATTCTTATGTTTGTATGATCCTTCTTCATTCGACTAGTCAAGTTATTATGTAAGGGTTATTGAAAAATCCAAGTGTGGGGAAGTATTTGTGGTTTTAAGAGAAAGGGAATTGAATAATAATTATTGTTGGGTACTAGCTTTTGACATTTAACCTGTTTTAGCTTTACTTGACATACCTGGTCCCTAGCCCACGTTACAACCCGAATAAAGATATTTTGATTGTCATCAGTGATGTATGTTGTGTTGAGAGTGAGATTGATTGCGAGTGTCAAGTTTTGTTTATGATTTTGTTGAAATTGAGTGATACACTTAACCTTGTTCTTGAGTGAATATTCGTTTTTGAGTGAAAGGTGAGTTATTACTTGTTTTGGCATAGGAGATCCCAGGTTTAGACTTAAAGATGTATTTCTTGTGGGCTTAGCATGATTACCAACTATTTTTACACTTGACATGAATTTTTATGACCTTCTGCATGTTGGTGGAGTAAACTACGTGAATACTTGCACTTTTGACACCAAGACATCGTATGTTCATTTTGATTCTTAAGTCGAAGTGGCATGAGAGGACGGGTGTGTGTGGTGTTGTGTTAGCATTGATCTTTTGCATGGTTAGATGAATTTTGTGGGTATATTCACTATAAACCCTCACGAGACAACACTCGTCCTACTAGGGCTGCCTAGGGGTTTAACGGCTTGTTGCATATGCTCAATGCAATCGTGTCATCTACGAAAGTGATGTTTGTTAGGACTTAGTTTTTATTTCACTTATTTGCCCGAGGACGTGCAAATGCTTAGTGTGGGGATGTTTGATAGAATATATTTTTATATATATTTTAGATGATTTTATTCTCATATTTATTGTGTTTTGCATTGATTTGGATTTTTATTTAATAGATTTGATTGTTTTATTGTAGGAAATAAATAATTCATAACTTGGAAGGATTTGGAGCAAAAAGAGCAAATTTGGAGATAAAATAGATGAAATTTCGGAATTATTGGACTGATTGCGCAGTCTACACTGTTTTGGCCATATCTGGAGTTCTATAAGTCCGTTTGAGGCCCGTAAGCTGTCCACGCGAAGCCTGGAAGATTTTCTACAACTTAGTACAGTGATCGCGCGCGCAGGCTGCGTGTGGTGGGCGCAGATTGCGCGACAAGCAGACTGATGGGAGCAGAGAATTTACTGTTTTTCCCTTTTCAAGTTCTAATTGTATTTTGGGCAGTTTTTGGTACTTAAATTGAATTCTAATTGTATTAGAAGGTAATTTATTGCTGGGAAAGAGATCTAGAGCCTATATAAACACATCTTGGGACACATTATTAAGTAGGTAATATTAGATCAGATAATATAGTTTAGAGTAGATTATTATTATTAGTTGGAGATGTAGAGAAACACCATGACTCTTTTTTTGGGTGACAACATTGAAGTTTGAAGGTTTTGTTCTCTTAATCTTTTCTTTGTTCTTATTAGTTTAATTATGTTTTCTTGTTTTACTAGTTGTTTTACTTATTTAATTATTAGCGAGTAGTTATTTCTAGGGCTTAAAGGGAAGCCATGTTTGCACTAATATTGGCATGATTTTCATAGTGGTTTGATTGGTTATGGTTAATTCTGATTGATATGTTTTAATCATTAATTTGTGTAATCGGCCGATATCATGGATTAATTATATGCAAATAGGGGTATGGATCGAGAGATTTACTTACTAGAGGCACACATACGATTAGCAGAATTGAATTTGAGTGCGGAAGCATCATTGAATTTCTGAGAGCGTTAATGCTTGGAAGAGATTAACTTGACTCTAATTACCTGATTGATTGAATTACTAAAAGTGGTTAATTGTGTTGAATGTTTTGAGAGTGTTAATGCTTGAAAGAGATTAACATACTCTAGTTATAGGATCACATTGATTGCTTTAGCTTAAGAGCCAATTGTGTAAGCATGGTGGACCTGATTGCCCTAGGTTTTAAATAATTTGTTTATCATCTGTTTAATTAGTGTTAATCTTGTTTAATTAGTTAATTAATATTCTCCAATATTCGTCTGACCCTTGAAACAATTAACGATAACTGAAAAGGAATTAGTAGAACCTGTCTCCTTGTGGATTCGACCCGCTTGCCATCTGTACTAGCAATAGACACCGTGCGCTTGCGGTTAGACATAATTTTAAACATCAAACCAATGTTATGAAAGATCGAGAGAAGAGGAGACATCGTGATGGCATTTCTCTAAATGTCATCATTATAAGAAGTTGAAGGAGCCGGTGAGCTGTCCGAACTCTAGTGGGTTGGTATTGATGTGACTAGAATGTAGGTTTGGCGTACTTTACCCTTTTTCCTTTTGAATTTGGTAAATTTGGAGATGTCCGAGAGGACCCGTAGTTTCTTGAGATGCTTGAGGTGATCGATGCTTTGTCCTTTGGCATGAGTTTTCTTACTTTTCTTTTGGTTTGCTATTTCGTGGCATAACCAGAGCCTGGCATTGACATACCTTACTTCTTTTGGAGCCCTTGGCGTGTTTGTCGCATAACTTTGGATTGATTTCCTTGTGCAATTGGTGACTTGGCGAATTGATATTTGGCGTACTTTAATTTGGCAAATTGATATTTGACGATTTTTCATTTAGATTTGGCGAACTTGGAGATGTCTAAGAGGATCTTGAGCCTCTTGAGGTGTTTGAGATGATCGTTGTTTTGTCCTTTGGCGTGGTTTTTCTTACCTTTTCTTTTATCTTACTATTTCATGGCGTAACCAAATCCTGGTTTTGGCGTACTTTACCTTTTCTATTTAATCGGAGAATTTATGAGCTTTGCGTATTCTTTTGGCGCGGCTTATCCTGTGATTTGGCGTAACTTTTTGAAGTTGGAGATGTCGACGAATCTCCCGAGCTTCATGTAGTTGTTTGGAGTTACCTCATTCGTATTTTTGCGTAAATTTTACCTTTTCATCATTTTGAAGTTGGAGATGTCGACGAAGCTTGTGAGCTTCATGGAGTTATTTTGTTTGTATTTTGGCGTAAATTTTACCTCTTCACCATTCTGAAGTTGGAGACGTCGATGAAGCTTTTGGGCTTCATAGCGTTGTTTGGCGTTATTTTGTTTGTATTTTGGCGTAAACTTTACCTTTTCACCGTTTTGAAGTTGGAGATGTCGAAGAAGCTCTTTAGCTTCATGGAGTTGTTTGGTGTTATATCGTTTGTATTTTGGAGTAAACTTTACCTTTTCACCATTTTGAAGTTGGAGATGTCGATGATGCTTTTGAGCTTCATGGCGTTATTTTGTTTGTATTTTGGCGTAAACTTTACCTTTTCTTTCGTTATTTTGCGAATTGCAACATAGATGTCGCTTGTATATAACTTTCCAATCATGTATGGAGATCTCTGTTAAGATTACATTGGAGTTTCGTTTGGAGACCGGGTCGCTTTGGAGATGAATTTCGATTTTCTTGAATTTTCATTAGATAAATGACTTTAGATGACTTTGTAGGTCATAAAAGAAAGCTATGTGTGCATTTTGTACACTAGAAATTCAAAATATGGATATTAATTTTGATAAGTAAAATGTAACATAACACACTATGAATAAAATACGGTAGTTTCACTCATAACAAACTTGAGACAAATGTCGACTAATAGCACAACTCAGTCACATGTGGAACGAATCATGAAAGCAAATTGATAACACAAAAGCTAGAGACTTACTTCGTACCTTAGATTAAATAACATAAAGAGACGGGAGATGCGGACTTGGAGACTTTCATGGATATAATTTATTAAGATGGATGGCATTCCAGGCATTTATCACTGGAGTTCCAATGAGGCGTGTTTAGGCGATATCAGCCAGAGCAGATGATCTTGGTGACCCTGTATGGGCCTTCCTATGTGGGGACATTTTGTTTTGCTTTGATGCATCGAAGCTGTGGCTTCCCTTAAAAACGAGGTCATTGACCTGAAAGCTCCTTGGTTTGGTCTTTGAATTGTACAGCTTTGTGACCATTTCTTGGTACTTGGAGACATTGGCCTGTGTGGAGTCCATGAACTCCTCGATGAGATCAATATTTAGCCGTAGTTCTTCCTCAGATGATTTTGGACTGAATTTCTCGATTCTTAAATATTTGGGAATTATCTTAACCGACAATACTGCTTCGGTTCCATACGCCATCCTGAATGATGTATATCTTTTAGAAGCTTTTGGCGTAGTTCGGAGACTCCATAATACCCTTGGTAGCTCGTCTACCCAATTCCTGTTGGCCTCAAGCAACCTCTTTTTCAATCCCTGTAAAATTGCTTTGTTAATGATTTCCACTTGCCCACTTGCTTGTGGGTATGCTTTGAGGTATTGAATTTCAAGCTCTGTCATTTCATTAACCCATTTTTCTCCATTGTACTGAGTACTCTTGCTTGTCTAATTCACCATGGGTTCCTTTGTTGAATTTAATGATGGAAATCCTCCAATCTTCCTGGGTTGACATACAAAGCACTTCTTTTTGTACTATTGATGGTTGATGCACCTCTCTGAAATATACAAGTTTTGAGGTGTTTGAAGCGCTCGAGGTAGCCATCTTTGACAGGGCATCTGCCCATTGATTGTTGGATCTGTCGATGTTGCTGATAGTCCATAATGTGAAATTCTGAAGAAGTCCTGAAGTGACTTTTCTGTATGTTGCCATTCTTTCATTGAGAGCTTTAAATTCCCCTAGAATTTGTTTTACTACAAGCTGAGAATCGTTGAATATGTCTATGACGGAGACTTCCAAATTACAAGCTAGCACTAGACCTGCTATAAGACCCTCGTACTTTGACTCATTGTTGATTATGGGGAATTTGAACTCTATGACCTATTTAATGATGAACCCTTCGGGGCTTGTGAGGATGACCATCGCTCTACCGGCTTGTGAAGTGAATGATTCATCTGGAAGTTTTGTACCAATCTTTACGACCTTCGGGGTCGTTGGGGACACCTGCGATGTGGATGACCTGTTTGAAGTATATGAGGTCCCATCTTCCCTCTTTTGCTAGTGGACTCTCCGAGGAGACCTCGACCTCCCCCGAGTGTGTCCTGATAAACTCCTTGAACTTCTTTACCTCCTTCATTGATAAGATAGCCTAATTTGATTCCTCTTTCTCGCTATCTTCGTCATCATTCTCAGAGCATTCCCTATTCTTCGCTTCTATTTTTGCGTTTTCTCGATGAAAATGAATCAAAAGACATTTTTGTTTTAGAGTATTTACTTCCCACAGATGTCCTCCATGAGGACTCATGATTCTCAGTTTGATACTCTGAAGGAATATGACCCTCAGACACCTCATGGAGTTCCTTCTTCAATACCTCATGGAGTTCCTTCTTCAATACCTCATGGAGTTCCTTCTGCAATCTGATTATCTCCTTTTTGTGCTTTACTTTTTCAGCTAATATTTGCCTTTCTAAATCTAAACAACGAAGCTCATCATCAACAATAACACTGCTTGAAGCTCCAATCTACTTCTTTTGAGCTTGTTTTTGCCGCTTAATCTTCTCCAAATGTAAACGAGCCTCACTTGTTAACACATGTCTCTCTTGCGAAGTAAGAACTTGCTGCCGAGAATCCCTCTTTGATTTACGAGATCCGTTCAACGGATCTGATAGGCTCGGTCTCGGAGGTGAGGTAAACAACGCTTGTGGAGCCATTAACACTTTTGATTTCTCAACTTGTTTAACACTAGGAATATCGCGAGTATTCAGAACTAGATTGCTCGTTCCTTGAGCTTCACCGGCCATTCTTCATTTTTAAACGGAGCACTAGAGTCGATGAACAAATATTGAGCTCGATTTGTTAATATATCTAACTGATTTTGATTGTGTTTTAGGAGGAGGTAAGAACTCCTTCTAGCGCCATTGTTATAGTGTAGTATATTAAAGAGCCAATCCCTTTACAAGTTGGGATACAAGAGTATAGATATTGCCTTTAATGGGCCTCAGGCCCAACAATACTATACTGTTATGAGCGAAATAGTATACTTGACGTGCACCATCTAATATGAAATGGGATATACAAGATTGGATTGTTAATTTTTTATCTATCTATACTATATTATTACTAGCCCGTGCAATACTTTATTAATATCTTATAATATATTTTTTATTATGATTTTTTTTTTGCCAAAAGTAGTTTGTATAACATTTTGAATTGTTTTTTATTTCAATGATCATAAATTAATAATATGCATGTATTTTGTACTGATATACATACTAAAATTATTACGAAAAATATGTTAACTTTTAATAATAATTAATTCAGTTGATAATAAATATTTTATTAGTTTTATTCTTTATTAATTACAATGAAGTTTTTGCACATGTAACTCAAATTGAAACTGTGAGATTATTGTTGGCTTTGGCAGCAAAACAAGGGTGGCGGGTGCATCATTTGGATGTAAAATCAGCTTTTCTGAATGGTGAGTTATGTGATGAGGTTTATGTAACCCAACCCATTGGTTTCGAGAAGAGAGATGAAGAACACAAGGTGTATCGTTTGTTGAAAGCGCTCTGTGGGCTTCGTCAGTCGCCAAGAGCATGGTATTCACGTCTGAACAAAATACTTAAGGAGTCTTGGTTTTTCGAGGTGTCCATATGATCATGTTGTGTACACGAGACGTGAAGGCCATGAATGTTTGATAGTAGCAGTGTACGTCGATGACCTGTTAGTGACAGAATCAAACATTGAGAATATTCTGAAGTTCAAGAAACAGATGAAGAATGAGTTCGATATGAGTGATATTGGGAAGCTGGCATATTATTTAGGTTTGGAAGTAAACTATAAGAAAGATTGTATTGAAATTAAACAAACAGCGTATGGAAAAAGAATTTTGGAGAAGGCAAACAAGAAGTATTACAGAAGGAGGAGAGTTAGTAGATCCTACTTTGTACAGAAGTATTACAGGCGAACTAAGGTACCTCGTGCATACTCTTCCAGATATTTCATATTCTGCAGGTGTATTGAGTAGGTATATGGAGAAGCTGACTATGTTGCACTACAATGCTGTGAAACGAGTTTTGCGATATATAAAAGGCACACTGGATTATGGCCTAGTATATAATCAAGGAGCTGGAAACTATCAACTATGTGGTTATTCATATAACGATCATGCAGGGAGCGTGGATGATAGAAAAAGTACGACTGACATAGTTTTCTACTTGAAAGAGAATATGATAACGTGGGTTTCACAAAAACAGAGGTGTGTAGCTCTGTCTTCTTGTGAGGCTGAATTCATGGCTGTCACGGTGGAAACAACACAAGGAATATGGCTGCAGAATCTGTTGAAGCAGAATCTGTTGAAGCAGGTAGTGGATGTGTCACCAGGTCCTGTAGTAATTTATGTGGATAATAAGTCCGCGATCGATTTGACAAAGAATCCTATCATCAATGGTGGAAGCAAGCATATTGATATACGTTTCCATTTCATCAGAGATTGTGTGGAGCGAGGAGAAATAGTGGTGAAGTACGTGAAGACACAGGAGCAAAGAGCAAACATATTAACTAAGCAGTTGACAGCTGCAAAGTTTGAAGAAATGCGTATTGTGTTGGGAGTTAAAGATCTGGGAACTTAAGTTTGAATTAAGGGAGAGATTGTTGGGGTATTTTGTTTAATTCAAACATATATTCTGTTATTTTAGTTATGGAAATAAAGTGTTGATAGGTCAGCATGATTTAGATTATCGTAATTGAGAGATAATATAAGATAATATCTTGAGCAGCAAGAATAAGATAAGAGATAAGATAATAGCGAGTCATCGTTCCTTATCCTTAGTATGTAATGGTTAGTTTTTCCTATTTAAACAATGTAATCGTATTATTTTTATATCAATGAGATGATCAAATTTCCTCTCTGTTAAATACTCAGTATACATATTTTTAGCTTTACTCGTATTACAGTCCACCATCTTTTTCCTGAAACTGCATACCGTCATAATTTGCTGAAATCTTGTAAAAATCATTTAGATATAGACTATATTTTTTGTCTAGTATTGTGAACTTTTCTGAAACATCTAAATCTCAGGTGCCCAAGTATTTTACTAATACAAGTGTCAAAGTATTTTGCCAATTCAGATGTCAAAGCTTTCAAAGGTTGATTACAAAACTATAGAGTTTGATTAAAATTTGGCAAGCCCCCGTATGATAAAATTCAACAGGGTGATGTGATGTTCCCAGTTTTGCAAAAGCTCAAGTATTAAGCATTTATCTGATTTACGCATTTTAAGTACAACCAACGTCAAGTAAGATTCAGTTGAAATGAAGATTTTGTGTGCGCACGTGAAAGGAACGAGACACGAACAAAGAAAGATTAGCCCAAGAGTATTAAAACAAATCGTGTGTTATAATAGTGCCCTCTTCTTTCAGTAATTTTGGAACTAGTAATGCAAATCAACTGAAAATTATTTTAAGATAACAAATATTTGATTAACTTTCTTATGACTTAAGAGGATGATATCTATGTATCAATAAAAAAAAATAAAAATAAAAAACTTTTAGGCAACAATGCTTTGGTCTTTTTTTTTTAATAACCAGGCTTATATGTATATAATGAGTAAATCTTGGGATGAGCGCTAATGCTTAAGAGGGTGTTTGTCATTGATTAAAATAAGTTACTTTTGACTTAATGGATGTGTTTTTAACTTAAAGGAGAAAGTAAAGTTGTTTACTTTAAGTTGAATGAATGTGTTTGGATAATTTTACTTAAAGTTAAATGGAGGTTTAATAATTTTGACTTAAATGAAATTTGACTTTAAAAAAATTTAAATTCATAATATTTAAACTTTACAAGAATTGTGAAAAAAAAAACTCCATAAATCATAAGTCATAAGTTAAAAGTACCTAAATGGAACTTATGATTTAAAATAATTTTTTAACTTAAAGCCGTTGTTCCCAAACACCTCGAAAACTCCGGAAAGCCAAAAGCTCCTAAAAGTAGGAGTAGCCAAACAGGCTGTAAGTCGTTTTAGTTGTAGAAAGTGTTCAAAAATGTTAAACAATGCTTATAAACTTTGTCCCTAATAATAAATAATATCCTGCCAGCATAAATATTACAGATGCGGAAGGAACAAGCTCATTTCTATGCTGCACACATTAGTTGCAGGCATGCCATATTAAATATTACAGAACCGGAAGGACCAGACTCATTTCTATGCTGCACACATCAGTTGCAGGCATGATCAGAGAGAAAGTAGACAAGGCAGCACAAATAAAAAAAAATTCTACAATCATAGATCAGGTACAAAATACATTATTGTAAAATCTGAGGATATATTTGGTGTCGTACCAACACGATTCAACTGTATGCGTGTCATTAGAACAACACAAAAATGAATTAACTCAGCTCTCCAAAAGCACAAGGGTGTATTCTGGCGTAATGAAAGCCATCTAAAATTTAAAAGCAACACACTGAATCTTGTACAACTCCGTGTTATATTCTTCTTGCCAGCTTCCATTGCGCATCTGCACAAACAAAAGGTACACAAAAACAGATGTATCATATACTTGAACTACGAACAGAAAATGATATTGCATCAGGAGAACTCACCATCTGGGAAGCAAAAACTCAGTTACATATTCAGAGGAAGCCACTGGAATGTTGATTGATAGTTGAGTGGTAGAGAACGTGTTTCTGTTACACCCATCATCATCCTCATGATCAAAGAATGGACGTATAGAATTCTGTTCATCTTTCAGAGGTTCAAGTGACCCTTCATTATTGTCAAGGAAGCAATACTGCTGTCGCTTTTTCGACATCGCTGCATCGAGCTTGGTAGCTTGGGGTAAATCCAACTGTCTAGAGTTACCTTGCAAATAAGAATTATTTATAGGTAGGGGGCCTGACTGAACTTGGGACGGCATCAATCCCCAAGTGTTCACAATATTACTCTGCATTCCTAGACATTTTGCACTCTCAGAAGGTTCCGATAAGAAATTGTACTCTTCTGCATCCGTTTCACGGGTCATTCCCTGAAAATACCTGCACAATCAAGTTGAGACAAAACTGAAGTCAAACAAAGCTGTTTCTTGAGTGTTCAGTTTGCTAACGGTAAATGACTCAACCTTACAGTACGCTTAAAACGAAACAGATAAACAGTAATCAAGAAAAAACTGATGAACAATGTCTGATCATACAGTTCAAAATTGCAAGATTAAAAGAAACAATCAATTACATGTTATTGCATCAAAAAGCGTACATTGATCCTCTGCTCAGAAGAACCTCTCATAAGGAAGTGCGAATCAAATCAGAAACAAAGTAATTGACGAGATTTCGTACAGTTATACAATAAAAACATAATGTCCTTCACAATATATGTATTAAGGGACTCCTAAAGATTCAACCAGTAACTCATGTACTCCTCAACCTATGTGGACGTATGACAAGATATAATCTCACAGAAGAAAGAATAAAGGTACCTGAACTCTTTATTATTTAAACTGTATGGAGAAGGCTGCATCTGAAACTTTGATGTACCATAAGAAAGACCCTCCGAGTACAAAGGAAAATTCTGAAAGCTTCCACTGCCTCTACTTTGGAAGGCTCCCCCACCAGTGCTGCTACCAGCTAATGTTTGTGATGTTGCAGTGGACAGTGACTGAGAAGTAGATTGAGATTCCACAGGCTTTCTTGAACGGTTGCGGCCACGGTGCATGTGTCGCTCACAGTATTTGGAGTCTGGATAGGCATCTTTAGAGCACCTCCATTTTTTTCCATCCGTCCTCCGACATCTACCTGGCTCAGGGTCAAATTTTTTCCCATTATAGGAACAATATCCCACTGCATGGAGAAGTGGAAAACAATATTATTGACATTGTTGAAGATCTCTTTTAAACATCTTTAAAACTATAACAGAAAAAATCATATTGAATGGACAAGTTAAGAAATGTCAGGAAAAGCCCTCCGAGCCTATCAAATTTAACTATTGCTAATCTTTCATTTTTTGATGATCATCCTAAAATTGACTCTTTATGTTTGAGATCAAACACTATACCATAATTCTTTCAAAGATATCCCAACACCAAAGCTACACAATACACATAACGTAACAAAGCATCCTTATCTTGTGCAAGATTAAAGAACCAGATTCAAATTCTACTAGCCCATTATAAATAACTAAACCGAATACTAACTAGAATGTATAGCTAAAACAAGCTCTCAAAGGAGAGGGCGGTATTGATTACAACATAGCATAAACAATCACATTTCATACATCTATCAAAACCCAAGTAAACATCATACAAATTAAGTGAATAGAACTAATTATCAATTAAAACTTAATTATTATATGTACAATTAATCAATGATGCAAACTGTTCAACAAGAATCTTATACACATATAAGAAAAAAGGAGACAACTTTAAAACAAAAAATGGCATATAACAGAAATAAAGAGCTGATATATATGAATACACATTTCCCCAATTCCCATTCTTACAGGCAGAATGGTGAAGAAACCTGGTGGGCAGAGCCTCCATGCTCCTCCTGATTGGCACAACAAGTTCAGAAGGCACTGGCAAACCTGCAATCAAATACTTATATATCAGGGCCTGATGCTCCAGCTCTTGCCACTGCACTGGTGTGAATAGTGGCCTCAACCCATCTACTGCCACTGTCACTGCTGCTGCTGATGATGATCCACTCATTTCACTTCACAAAACTTGATATATGTAACTAGTACTAGATAGTATTTATTTATGTAGGTTACAGTTATGTATGCATAAAAATAGATATGAATATCTAGAATGGGGAGTAGGGGGGAGATGGGTTTGTTTTGAGGAAACAGATCTAGGGTCTGGTGAATTCTTGATAATGGGGAGCAAGGTGGGATGGGGATAACAAGAAATGGAACCAAATGGGGAGCTTGCCTTTTATAACTACACATACTTACTGTGTGTAACTAGAGTGGAAGTTCTGTTAGTTTTGTTTTAGCAGAGGTTTAAACATGGGTTTTGAAAAGTAAACTTTGTACTCGACTCTTATTGTTATTTCATGCTCAGGATCATGGGCACCAAGTCGACCTCCCTCATTACCATTATCACAATTTTATATATAAATATAGTTACGGTTGTAAAAATTGGTAATCGGTATAAATCGGTTGAGGTACCGATTTAAGATTCATCGAATAATCATGAATTAATCGGAAGAATTAATCGGAGGATTAATCGGATAGTATAATAATATTTAACATATTAGTTTAATTTACAATTAAAAATATCATTTTAAATAAATTCACAGGATTAATAGGATTTCAAAAATCGAATCGATTGGTTACCTTACAGAGAATTAATCGGGGATTAAAAGTCTAAATCGGAAATTTTTAGAACCATAAATATAAGAGAGCAAATTTGTAAATTTTGGATGAGTTATTCATATAAAAAAACTGTCATTAAATTTGTATGGCAGAAAGTTATATTATAATCTCACGGAAGTTATTTGAGGTCAATCTTGGACCTATTTTTTGCTTTCGTGTTTATGTGTCATGTATTAAATCGTTTAACATACTTTCAAGGTATTGCATATTAAATAATGTAGCATACTTTAGAGTTTAATAACACTACAAAAAATATGTATCAATGCGAATATAATCAAAATTTATTCTTATTCTTATCTAGTACGAGGAGGAAAAATCGAAGATGCTAATTGTTAGTTAAGTACTAGTGATGTCTGTAAACAGAGATTTGATGATGGGTGCTTAAAGAGGAAGCAAAGGATTTGAAGGGAGTGTAGGTGGGGTTTAATATGGGTACAAGAATAGCTGGCTTTGTCTTTCATATCTAGGACAGGTTGTTATGGTCCATCACATTCTTTTTTTTACAGCTATTTTCATTTTCGTTGACCCTACTTGTGTCAACTCAATACGTACCCACAATTTATCTTGGGAGTTGGGTATAGTCCTAGAAGATAACAATTTTATTTAATTCTTTTTAATTACTCCTATAACTTTAAACATATATTATTTGGGTTAATTGGCAGTTCAGTAAGATTAATCAATTGATTGTAACTTTCAGCTGAGCCATCTAACTCAAAAAACTTTCAATCAGGTCACATAACTGATAAAAACTTTTAATCAGATTTATGAACGTTAAAAAAACGGAAAGATGACTCAACATGATGACCAGACTAGCTTTTATCCGATTGGTTAGCTTTCAATCACGTCACATAACTAATAAAATCTTTCAATCAAATCACATAACTGATAAAAGTTTTAAATCAGGTCACATAACTGATAAACACTTTCAATCAGGTCACTGGGGTTTTACGGACCTGATTTATGATGTGTCATCTTTCCGTCTCTTTTTTAACGTCCGTAAACCCCAGTGACCTGATTGAAAGTTTTTATCAGTTATGTGACCTGATTGAAACCTTTTTGAGTTGGATGACCCAACTGGAAAAATTGCAGTCAGTCGAGTGACCTAACTGCCATTTATAGAGCTGTAAGGGAACCGAACAGTTCGGTAAGTTCGCTCGTGTTCGAGTTCGTTAAGCTCGGTTCGACGGCTTAACGAACACGGACACGGACAAAAAATTTGTCCGATAAGTTCGATGGTTCGGTTCGTTAAAAGTTCGTGTTCGTTAAAAGATCGTCTGAGTTCGTTCGAGTTCGTCCGAGTTCGCGTTCGTTTGCGTTCGTTCGATAAAAAATAATAATATTTACAATATTATATGTATATATAATATATAGTATCCATATATTATGTATTTTTTAATATTATAATTATAAAATTGTCTAAAATAGATATTGTATGGGTTAAAAATATTTAAATAATAGTTCAGCTATTTTTTATATTAAATTAAGTTAAAAATAAGTTTAAAATTTTTGAAAATATAAAATATTAACGAACTATTCGTGTTCGGTTCGTTTTCGGTTCGGTTCGATATGTTCGTGAACAGTTCGGTGTTCGTTCGTGTTCGTTCGACTGCTTAACGAACACGGATAAGAAAATCTGTCCGATAAGGTTATCGAACATTGTTAGGTTCGTTAAGATTTTGTTCGTGTTCGTTAGATGTTCGTCCGAGTTCGATTCGTTTTCATCTCTAGCCATTTAGCCCCATATTATATCCATCAAAAAAAATTATTTTACTTAAAGAAATTATTGCTTGTAGAGGTCTCAACGTATGTATATATACTATACTATTATAAGCAAAATAAGATATATTTGGTTAGTTCGTTGGTTGGTTGGTTAACGCCTTCCAAAAAAATTGTTAACATCTTCCTCCTAATAACAAGTTAAAAAATTGATATTAAAATTATTTTATTTATTATAAACAACAAAATTTACCAATAAGGTACAAAAATATATTTTTAAAAAATTAAAAAACGTGTTAAAAATTCCAAATTCAATTATATTATATATGATTTATTAGAAATAAAAATCACATGTTTTATACAATTATAAACATTTTCAGTTATATTCAGATTTGAATCACCGCCCACACACGCTTCTTTCTACGACCTTTTCTTCTACGATGTTAGATTATACTAAATAATTTTTGAAAAATAACTATTGAATTCTTAAGATATTTAACAATAAATTTATAGTTGCTTCGTTGGTTAATATTCACCTAAAAAAACGGTTGACACCTTCCAAAATAAACAAATCAAATCATATATATTTAATTAAAAATAAGAACAAATCACTATCGTATAAAGCTACAGAATTCCGCAATATATTTATAAAAATAACAATTTTCTTTGAAACAAGTCGTAATTGATAGAAGGGAAATAATATATCCTGTATGGCTGTATCGGTGTGTCTATAGAACTACCAACTCTCACGCCCATTCATTGACACAACTACCTAAAAAACTTAAAAAATGTTATAAAAATTTCAAATTCAGTTAAGTTATATAAAATTTATTTAAAATAAAAAACCACATATTTTATAGAATTATAAATATTTTCAGTTATATCCCGATTAGAATAATCACCCGCATACACTTCTTCCTACGACTCTTTCTTCTATGATTTTAGGTTACACTAAGTAATTTTTTGAAAAATATCTACCGAATTCTTAATATTTTAAATTAATAATATTTATTTATGTCATGAAATTAGGTATTGAACATATGTAAATTTAAAATTAATAATAAATTTTATTAAAATAAATTAAAATTTTATATTAAATCAAATAATTAATATCTATACTATACTATTATCAGTCAAACAGGGTATATTTGGTTAGTTGGTTGGTTGGTTAATACTTTCCAAGAAAATTGTTAACACCTTCCTAAAAATAACAAGTTAAAAAAATTATATTCAAAATATTAATTTATTTATTATAAACAACAAAATTTACAAATCTATCTATACTATACTATTATAAGCAAAACAACACATCCCTAAAAATAACAAGTTAAAAAAATTATATCTATACTATACAAGCAAGAGTATACTTGATTAGTTGGTTGGTTAACGTCTTCTAAAAAAATTGTTCACAATTTCCTAAAAATAACAAGTTAAAAAAATCATATTAAAAATATTAATTTATTTATTATAAACAATAAAATTTACCAATCTATCTATACTATACTATTATAAGCAAAACAACACCTGCCTAAAAATAACAAGTTAAAAAATTATATTAAAAATATTAATTTATTTGTTTTAAACAACAAAATTTACCAATAAGGCACAAAAATCTATATTTATACTATAATATTATAAGCAAAATAGTTATATTTGGTTGGTTGGTTGGTTAACGTCTTTCAAAAAAATTGTTAACACCTTGCTAAAAATAACAAGTTAATAGTTGGTTGGCTAACGCCTTCCAGAAAAAATTGTTAACACCATTCTAAAAATAACAAGTTAAAAAATTATATTAAAAATATTAATTTAACTATTATAAATAACAAAATTTATCAATAAGGTACAAAAATATATTTTAAAAAATTAAAAAAAAAGCATGTTAAAAATTCCAAATTCACTTAAATTATATATAATTTATTAAAAATAAAAAATCACATGTTTAATAGAATTATTAAAGTTTTCAATTATATTCTGATTTGAATCATCGCCCGCACACACTTTTTCATACGATTAGTTCTTCTACGACTTTAGCTTATGCTAAATAATTTTTTAAAAATATCTATTTAATTCTTTAGATATTTAACAATAAATTTCAAAACAACGATAGATGATAATTATTTATATCATAAAATTAAGTATGGAATATATGTAAATTTAAAATTAATAATAAAATTTATTGGAATAAATTAAAATTTTAATATTAAATTGAATAATTAATATATTAATTTATAATAATAATATATGATAGCTCGTGTTTTGCACGGGTTATCGGCTAGTATGTTAAATGAGCAAATGGTCCCCAACAATTGAATGTCAATATATCTGAGAAAATATGTATCATAAAAACTTTACGATGTTGTATCTTTATATATAATTAGCATGAAAGCCCGTGCAAAGCACGGACACCATTTTAATTCTTATAATTTGATTTTTTTTAATTTTCAAATACATGAATCGTAGTTTTAAAAAATTATATATTGATAATGTGATTTATTTGTGAAAAAATATATTTTTATGAAAAATGATATTAGCTTAAACTTCTTACCTAAATTTCATTTATGATCATGACAGTATAATCACACCTAATAATTTAAATAAAAATGAAAAGAGTGTAAGACTGAACAATTCATAGTTTCTAAAATCTAACCATGAATTAGTAAATTCACTTGTGTTATATATTTAAGCAAGTGTATACTGAATTGAAAACTGAAACTAATTTGAGACTTTTATATTTTATATTTATATTTAATCTCAGCCACACATTCAAACATAATTTAGTTCTCCACCTCCACCATCATGCCCCCTCCAATATCGGCGACCTATTACAACATCACTTGTAATACCCAATTATTATCACCACCTTTTTCTATGCTTATATATTCCATTTATCAACAGCATTCATGATATTACACACACACACACACACACACACATACAGACACACACACATATATATATAGGCAAGTGATCAATTAGAAACTAAAAATTAATTTAAGCCCTTAGAACAAGTCCAACAGCTTCCTTATTTCAATCCTTAAATCAGAAAATAGGGAACTTAACCAAAAACCTTGCTCCAATAGCTTCCTAAAGATTCCTTAAATCACTAGCCACCACTAGCCATTCCTTACTTTTAGGGAATGTCTAGCCATTCCTAAATTTATTTTTATCAATAAAAAATTCTTTTCCCTCCTTTTCACATTTCTTTTCCTCTCTTGATTGAAATTCAAAAAGTAGTTGGATTTAAATTTATTATAATAGTAAGGAATGAATTTAAGGATGATTGTTGGAGTTGATATACAAAATAAGGTTCCTAAATCACTAAGAATCATTTTTTTAGGGTGGTGATTTATGCACACCCTAGCTTTTTTTTGGACCAAAATGTCCCTATCTAAATTTCATAAAAAACACAAATAATTATGCTGTCAAATTATCTATCAATCTGCTCTTTCCTCCAACACATACATCAGAAGATAGAAACATAGAAAGAGCTCCAATTAAATATTTTCATATTTTTCAACACATGTCCAGATCAAAGTCACAAGACTTAAAAGAAATTAGAACAAACCAATATTTCACATTACATTTCTTTCTCCATGTCTCTAAAAACCATAACAAAATCTGAATGAAAACATCAAAAATAAATTCTGAAAGCTCCAGCAAGATATGGTGTAATGTCACTGGATGAACCAACACTGCCATCCAAAATTGATCCTTTCATCTGCATCAAACAAAATATCATCTGCATTAAACATATAAAATATAGCAAGTCAGAAATTGACTAAGAAAAAAAATACAATAAACAATAACTTACTATAATTTTTTGCGTGTGTTTTGAGCATTCTCAACAATTTCAAAAAGTGAAGGGTCGCGAGTTGTAGAACTCTCATTTCTTCGTTTTAGCGAACCAGTTGGCCTTCCTTTGTGAGGATAAATCCTAGGTTCAAGAGTCGGCGGAACGGATAGATTAGCAATCTTGGCAACTTGTTCCCTCACATCTTTCTTTTGTTTCATAGGTAATCTTTGATAGTTATCATAAACTTTCTCAAGTAGACCTTCTATATGTTCATTCTCGTTATCACCCCTCACAAGGCACCTTTGGTCAAGCCTCCATTGAGGATGTATGTCATCAAGTTGCAATGGCTGAACTTGAGCTCTAATAATGTGAGCACAAGGAAGGCCCATCGAACTCGTAAAGTTACCTCTACATGGTGGCAGAATATTAGATCTTGCCAATTCATATTGCTTCAAAAGCTCTCCAAGTGCATAAGCAGAGACATGACCAATGAGTTGTTTAAACAAGGGAATCTGAAATTTGTGTGCAATGCGTATCTTCTCGGATGAAAGTCGGGCCTTGATTTCATGAAATTCATTATCTATGACAAGACAAATTTTATCTTTTACACCGCGAAGGTCACCAGTAGAAACTTGAAGATACCTTTTAAGTTTTGAATGAGCACCTTCGACTCTTGAAGTCACATGATTTCCGAAGTGTGTCACTTTATTCATCCATGCATAAATAAACTTTTCCTTATAAGGAAGCCAAGTTTTTTCAATGTAGGTAATCACAGATGTGTGATCCTTATATTTCTCAACAAACAAATTCCAAGAGTCTAGAAATGATTCTTCTTTAGGTGATCTTATCACATCTGTCCAAGTCGTAATAAATTCCTCCCAATCAGCTTTAGTTCTGAAAATTTTATGCATTTTGCCATTATATTCTTTTCAATGTACCATACACACAAAAGATGAGTGCTATTAAGAAAAATCACTTTAATAGCATTCATTATTGCCAACTCACGATCAGTTACAATAGCCAAGGGTTGCCTCTCTGGTCCTAGCATTTTTAGGAAACTATCAAGTGCCCACTCATAATCTGTAACTTCTTCCTTTTGTAAAAATACTACCGCAGAAAAAAATGTGGTGTTAAAACTAGTAACTCCGACAATATTGAGAAGAGGCATCCTATATTTATTTGTTTTATAAGTGCAATCCATAAGAAAAATAGAAGAATAGCTTTTTGTCAATGTAATCGATGAAGGATGTGCGATGAATAAATGAGTCAGATGTCCATCATGATCATGCTTCACATTATATTGAAACTCACCTTGTCCAAGTTCTTGAAAGAGTGCTTGAATCATTGTACATCCATGCAAGCTTTCTTTTCGAATTTTCGCCCTTGCATTATATATACTTCTGGAAATTGACTGAAGGTTTGTATTGCCCTGACGCAGAGAAGTAAGGATTTATCGCGGGGCAATTCCAGACATTGTCATTTCTCGAATGTGAACAAGTTCAATTTCTGAGAATCGCCGATGGATTGGATGCCCTGACATGTCACTAGAAGGACTATGATTATGTGGCAGATTTTTAATTTCAATCTCCCAAAATCCATCACTTTTACATCTTCCCCAAATTTCAAATGGACATTTAATTGATCGAGTTCCGATTGTTCTTTTAGCTGCAGTATCTCTTTGTTTTATTGGAAGTTTATCTCCTCCTCGATCACAACCAACTCTCACATAGCATTCCTTTTTTGACTTTTTAATGACTGCTGCAAATCCATGTGTCGAAGCAATTTCTCGTATGCAAGACATGAGCTTCTCGCGATCTGAGTAACGCGTTGTTGATATAGACATAAACTTTTTTCTTCCAAAATATTCTGCATCACCTTCTTGCCCAGACACCATATTGTAACCTGGTAAACATTAAGTGAAATGTTATCAGTTTTGATTTTAGAAGCATATATCATCAAGAAGGCAGTTTACAGGTTCTGAAAAATTAACTAATAATATGCACATTAGTTAAGAAGTTGCAAATTCGATTTTTCGAGACAGAGTATAAATGTTGTTTAACAAATACACAATCATCTAAACAGAGGATGTCCAACTGTGTTTTACAATAATAGCACGATACAAACAATAAAATGGTTGTAATCAGCCAAGTTTATCAAACTTCCTGACTTGCCAGTGCATAAAACCACTTGAACCTACAAAATAGGAATGCATATTGCAAAAACGGAGGGTTGCAACTTACAAATAGGAATGTTATCCTTAATCTTCCTGAAGGTCAAGAACAAATGGCGTGGTGGATGGTCTATCAGTACTAGTGTGCCAGTTAAATATGCTAGATATACTATAAGCATACTACAAAACTACTATCCTGAGATACTTACTGTAGCATTTTTGTACAATCCTCCAAGACTTTTTGAAGCATCCTGGAAGGTATGTCCGTTTCTTTTTGAAATTTAGACCCATTGCTAAATAAAACTACAAGTTTTAACAACTTAGAAGTTCAACTACAAGTCTACAAGCTTGGTTTATTATCTTTTACATATATGTAAATTGCTCTTGAATACCATTACAATATGTTTATAAACAACTAACGAAGATCACGTGCATCACTCAAGTAAAAGTCAATTTAATCGTTTGTATAGAGAAAAAATTTCTAGAAATGAAGGAAGAACACAATATACCTTTGCCATTAGAGTTGCCAGAAGGTGCAGTAGAATTGAAAGGTGTAAATAATTGTGATAGATTCTCAACACTATTTGATTTGATCAAATCAATTACTTCATTTAACTCTAACAATTCTTTATCAATAATATGAGACTGAAAACTTTCTTTTTCAGGATTCTCCATTGATACTAGGGTTCAAGGGAAACGAAAGGGGATATGCAAGACAGATAACTATGATTAATAAAATAAGATAATTAATCAAGCTAATAAAAAAATAAAGTACGGGTAAACAAATAGGGGTAATTTGGTCAAAAAAAATTAGGGTGTGCATAGATAAATTTAGGATGTGCATAAATCAGTACTCTTATTTTATTATATTTTTAGAAATCATTTAAGGAGCTGTTGGACTTGCTCTTAGATCAATATAATCTAATGGCCCCTAGAAGCACCACACACAATTAAAATACACCCTCCCATACATAATCCCACATATCCCCTCCATTTCTAATTTAACTTTTCCTGTCAATCGGTGGGTTTTTTTTTGAAATCTAACTTCATTGTATTTTTCTTCATCTCCCAACGATCAGTTTGCATACCATGTGTGCTATATTTCGATGCGATTTAGGTTTTTTTTTTTTAGTTTCTAGTCCAAGAGTGGTTTCTATTAGAGTATGACCCTATATATATAATATGTGTGTGTGTGTGTGTGTGTGAAAAAAAGAGACATGAAGTGTGTGTATAAACCATCATCATTTTGCTATTTCTTTTTGTAATCAAATTAACTTACGAATATGTTTATCATCGAATTCCAGCCACATTCCTAATCACGTCTCCTCTAACTCAATCATCTCCTACTTTGTCATCTCTCTATAGATATGAGTTTGTAGCACCCATCGAGTCGTTTTCACCCACTCTATCATCGTCAACACCATTACCAACACTTTCAAACTTGAACAAATTTTCGAATCTGGAATATTCTAGTAATTTCTGTTCAAAATTTTTAGTGATTTGGATTCAAATTTGGGTAACATGAGTTGAATTTTTATTCATTTTATTTTGGTTTTGGTGATTCTGGTGGTGTTGATGTGGTTGCAATCAATATTTTGGTAACTTTGGTTGTGGTGCGTGATCGTGATAGTGTGCTAGTGGTGATATGTTAGTGGTGGTAATGATGTTGGTTTTATCGATGTGTTGTTGGTGGCAGTGCTGATAGTGATAATGATATTTTTTTTACTACAAAATGATGGATTTATATACCAACATGATCCTATATTTTATTTATTGAAAGAAGCTCTACAGGCAATCCAACAACTATAAATATGTGTATATGAATATTACATGTAGTTTTACTTTAAAAACTCACTTATATTAATCTAAAATATATATACAATGTAATGTTATTTCTAGAATCTATTTTCTTAAATCCAACCAATTTTACATTCCCTAAATTCAATTAATCGATTATTATAACTTGTGCATCGTATATAATGCAATATTATTTTTATTAAATATCTATCTTTCATCAACATAGTTATATTTTTTAATTTTATAATTATTTGTATTGCATCTATAATCTAATTTAACATGTTGTACTCTAAACAAACCATGTATCTTTTCAATTATACAATTAAATCAATACGATGTCTACATCTCATATATAAATTATTCCATTTTTTCTTATGCTAAATATAGATTATCCGTAACAAGCATAATAACCGATTTTAATGCAAGTGTATTTATATAAAATGTAATATTAAAGTTCACTAAAATTTTGGCATGCAATTTTCTACAATATGATATATTTATTTAATAAGTATCATATTTCAATAATATAGCTAGACAATTTAAATTTCTAATTTTTTTATTTAGTCTATAATCTATTTTATAATATTTCTAGCATAACTATTATCTAAATATCTATCAGTTAACCTATATTAAGTTCAAATCTCATGTGCAGCAGATTTTGTTTTGTTCCTAAAATTATATTTTTTTATTCTATTAAAATATTTTACCCGAAAAAAATGAGAGTAAGGGTGTAATCAAGTCGAGCTGAGTCAAACAGTATAAGACTCGAGTTTAACCTCGACTAAAATGTTCAGTCGAGTTCGATCGAGCTTTAAATTTTAAGCTTGAAGATTGGTTCAAAAAAAGTTCGATATGTCCGAACTCGGTTCTAAAACTCGAACTAATTTTACCCTTTTTCTGCAAAAGAATGATGTGAATGGTTCGATTTGGGTTTGGCTCAAATAAAAATATTAAAAATTTTGTGTTGAAATATATATAAAAAATATATAAAAGGTCAAAAAGATAAAATTTCGATTAGGCTCGTGAACCTTACGAGCCGAGTAATTTGAAGTTCGAACTTGACTCGGCAAAGTATTTAAGCTCGAGTTCGACTCGAAAACTATTGAGCGAAATTCAAATATTTTATAAGTCGAGTTCGAGCAACTCACGAACATTTTGATTCATTTACGCTCCTAAATGAGAATAACGATCATAAATCAAAGCATATGCTAGTCTTTTCAGAATTGGTCAAAATATCATATTGGCCTACATTATATATATATATATATATATATATAATAGATAGATAACATAATTCATCTATAATACTAATTTTTTGAAGAAATTTGTGATAATATTTTTCATTATTAGCAAGCGAAGGATATGTTCTTGATTATATTTTAAAATGAATGTTAAATATAATATAATAAATGAGGTCTTAGAAATGTAGTTGATGATTTTTAAAAAGATACAAGAAATATCTTTGGTGTAGTGGTTAATGATGTAAACTTAATTCATCACTAACATGAAGGTCATGGGTTTAATTCCAATGACCCACATTTTTTTACATTATTGGGTAAATATGTAATTTATTAAATAGCCATGAAAAGTCTTGTTCGCATATAATAGATATAATGGATGGATATATAAACAACATAATTCATTTAAATGAATATTTTAGTTATTAGCGAGGTGGCTTAAAATAAATATTAAATAAAATAGAGCATGTGAGTTTATGCATGTAGTTAATGATTTTCATAAAATCATCATAATTTTGTTCTTAGTCTAGTGGTTGGAGATGTGAACATAATTCATTTCTAACGAAATTGACATGGGGTTCTATTCTCATGACCAACAATTTTTTATACACTATTATATTAGAGGGGTAAATGTGTAATTTACTAAATAACATTGGAAAGCCTTGTTGGTATATAATATATATATATATATATATAATGGATGGATTTGAGTGTGGCACGATTTGTCATGGTTGCCATGCAGATCCCGATTTCATATAATTTTGAAATAATTAATATTTTTAAAAATCATTATCCCACAAATAGATCTATAGTTAAAACTTATATCAAAACACATAAATCTGGGATTAAACAGGAACAAGATATGAAAATATAAATAAATAAATAAAAATAAAGTATTCATGTAAATGTATAATTCATTTCATAATTGAATTATTCATTTTTTTAATTTTAAATGTTATGAAAAGAAATAGTATTTATGTGAAAAAAGTTTACTATAATAAAATTTAGAAAAATGTGAATGATCAAAAGAATAAATTTCGAAAAATACATTATTTTAAAAATAGAATAAAAATAATAACTAGAATATATCTAAATAGTATTTATAAATTTTTGGTACATTGCACGGGAATAAAAATATATAATTGGGATAAATGGGTTATGTGGTATGACATGGCATAGTTGTTCGCGGTCCAGTAATGAATAAAAAATAGGAAAAAAATATAGTAAATTTAAACATTCTATTAAACTAATTTGAAATAGATACATAAATCAATAACATTCAATAGTAAAATGATTAGAAAATATACTACTATTTTTTTCAAATAGAAATTAAAAATCATATTTTATTTGTAGTCATAGACCCATGTCTATTTCCAGTCTACTAAATTAAAAATCATATCTTATTTTTTAGTCATAGAAGCATGTCAATTCATATTTTATAACAAGTCTACTTGATTATAGCAATATTGTGTATTACTTACATGATTCCGTAACTAGGGAACGGGTTTTATATCAAAGTGGCCACACATTGCAACCAAATATCTCACTTGAACCATCCATTTAAAAACAATATCATTAAGAACCTTTAATTTGATATATCATTAAAAAACTCATTTTTTGAAGTAAACTGATATGGGCTGAAAATAAGCCCTAAAGACACATTTAATATGGCATTAATTAGACCCTGAATGGTCCAAACGTGGGGCCCACCAGATGGGCCCAAAACCCCTATTATAATATTAATTTCGTAATTTATATTGGGGGAAATAAACAGCTCAGCAAATAAGAGTTGGATAAGGATAATATCCCCTTCAGACTTATCCTATAAGGCATCCAATTCAATATGGAAACTGATTCCTACAAGGAATAGATCTAGAACTTTCCTCAAAGACTTTTCTACCAAGTCTCTAACTCCTACCATAATTCTAAAGGCTTCTCAGCCTATATAAAGGGCCTGACCCCTCATTTTCAGAACTACGTTTTCTTGGCTTGATTCTCTAATACAGAGATACGTAGGCATTCTGTGAGGACCGTTTAGTCTCGAATGCAGAAGCAGCCATTAAAGCTCGAAGCTCAACCACCCTAGCATTAATTACAAATCGTAAACTAGTTTTTATTCCACAACATTTGGCGCCGTCTGTGGGACGAAGACATCAACCATGGTTCAAACACGAAGAACAACATCAACCGAGGCCATACCCCTTAGCACTGCTCCACCTGCTGTCTCTGATCCGCTCGTCACCGCTGAGGGAGGACAGTTACCCCCACCAACAGGGACGGTCATTCAACCTCTAACCTCTCAACCCTCAGGGACGATTCCCCATGTTGAGGGAACTGTGGCTATTCCTCAAAACCGAGAAACTAACCCTCTTCAGATGGTGGTTTCTCCTCTTGACAGCGCTGGTCGTACGCTACCTCCGGGGGTACAGATCCACACCACGGATCTCCCTTTGAACACCAACCCGATGTATGGGCTGCCTAATTATCCCCCTCAACGTAGGGAACCTGGACCGAGCGGTCATGCCTTACAGATCCGATGATTACTCTGGTCCCTATTCTGATGATTCAACTTCTGAGGATGACAATGATGATCGTGATGAAGCCCCGAGGAGGCGACGTGCTAGTAAAGAACCTCGAAGGAGGTCCCAAAGAATCCAGGATGAACCTCCACAAACGGCCGAGGAAAGGATTAAGGCTCATGAAGCAGAGATCCAAAGGCTGAAGGACGATATTGCTAGAGAGCAAGCAAGGCGAAGTCTGATTCAACCTCCTCCAGTTACAGGGAGGATTCCCATTATAAATCTGGAGAGGCCCTCAAGGAGGCAACGAAGGGCCGATGCCCCGATTGAAAAATCAACAAGGGTGGAGACCCCCAAAAGTAACCCTAGGGATCTGATGCCCCTTGGGGATCCTGATGATCCTACACCTCCGTTCACTGAGGAGGTAATGAATACTCGCATCTCAAGGAAGTTCAAGATGCCGACAATTAAGGCTTACGATGGAACGGGCGATCCCGCAAACCATGTTAGGACGTTCTCAAACGCACTGCTGTTGCAGCCTGCAAGCGATGCCTTAAAGTGTAGGGCGTTCCCTCAAACCTTGTCTGGCATGGCTCAAAGGTGGTATAGCCGCTTACCTGCAAACTCAATCGGCTCGTTTAAAGAGCTGAGCGCCGCCTTTGTCAGCCAGTTCATTAGTGGGAGAGTTCATGAAAAAAGTTCTGCATCCCTTATGTATGTGGTACAGGGGAAGAACGAGAATCTGAGAGATTACCTCAAGCGGTTCACCAAGGAGACACTGAATATTACTGATCTGGAAAATAAGGTGGCCATGGTAGCCCTGGAACACGGAACCACAGATCTCTTCTTTAAAAGGTCTTTGGCAAAACACCCTCCTGAAAATATGGCCGAGCTCCAACGAAGGGCCGATAAATATATCAAGGCCGAGGACAGCATGAAGAAGGATACCAAAGGAAGCAATGGTAAGGGTTCTAACGATTCGAAGAAACGAAAGCAAGAGCAAGAGTACGATGCTAGGGACAAGTATCCCCGGACTAGCAAGGATTCTGATTCACCCCCGAAGAAGAATTTGGGATCAAGATTCAACGACTATGCGAGACTGAATGCTCCTAGGAGTCAGATCTTGCTAGATATTGAGAAGGATAAAGATTTCCGATGGCCGAAGCCACTTAGGGGTGATCCCACAAAAAGAAACAAGGATCAATACTGTAGGTACCACCGTGATGTGGGTCATGATACAGATAGTTGTAGACAGTTGAAAGATGAGATTGAGTTCTTGATCCGAAAAGGAAAGCTAAGCAGGTTCACGAAGAATGATGATCGTGGAACCCAAAGAAGGGACTATGACAGGAGAGACAATGACAGGAGGGATAACGATCGTGATCGTGATCGTAACCCACAGCCCCGAGGGCCAGTTGTTAATATGATTTGGGGAGGCCCGACAGCGGCCGGCACGACTCGAAACTCTCGAAAAGCGTATGCCAGAGAAGTAATGCACATCGTGGGGGAAGCCCCAAAACGTGCCAAGACTGAAATAGTTATTGGGTTTGATGATTCAGATCTTGAAGGGGTAAAGTTCCCCCATGACGACCCGTTGGTCATAACTCCTGTGATTGGAAACTCGGAGGTAAAACGAGTCTTGATCGACAATGGAGCTTCTGTTGATATCTTGTTTCACGATGCGTTTATGAAAATGGGGTACACCGATTCTCAGTTGACCCCCACCAACATGCCAATCTACGGATTTAATGGAGTTGAGTCCAAGGTTGAAGGGACTATTCAGTTACCCATGACGATTGGACAGGAACCTAAAGAAGCTACTCAGATGCTGAATTTTCTTGTGATTAAGGCATCCTCGACCTACAACGCGATCCTAGGAAGGACTGGACTTCATGCATTCAAGGCTGTGGCCTCCACATATCACATGAAGATTAAGTTTCCAACCAGGAATGGTGTTGGAGAACAAAAGGGCGATCAGAAGATGGCAAGAAGTTGTTATGTATCCGCGTTAAGGGCTGATGGAATCGGGGGGCAGGTACTTCCGATCGAAGACATGGATGTCCGCGGTGATGATGAACATAGAAGAAAGCCAGCGGAGGACTTAATACCTATTCCTCTGGAGCTGGGCGACCCTGAGAAGGTGACTTATATAGGAGCCTCTCTGAAGGAACCCCTGAAGGGCAAATTGATAGCATTCTTGCAAGAAAATAGCGATGTGTTTGCCTGGACAGCAGCTGATATGCCAGGGATTGATCCCCAACTCATAACTCACAGATTGAATGTCGATCCTAATCGAAAGATAATACAGCAGAAGAAGAGGAACTTTGCACCTGAAAGGCAAGAGGCCATAAAGCAAGAAGTGGAAAAGCTCTTAGAAGCTGGGTTTATTGAAGAGATTCAGTTTCCAGAATGGTTGGCTAACCCTGTGATGGTCAAGAAAGCCAACGGTAAGTGGAGGATGTGTATAGACTTCACCGACTTGAATGATGCATGCCCTAAGGATTGCTTCCCTTTACCTAGGATAGACATGTTAATAGATGCCACAGCTGGACATGAGATGCTGAGCTTCATGGATGGGTTCAGCGGCTACAATCAGATTAAGATGCACAAGGATGACGTCCCTAAGGTATCTTTCATAACTGACTTTGGTGTTTTCTGCTATCTTGTTATGGCTTTCGGTCTAAAAAATGCAGGAGCTACTTACCAGCGACTGGTGAATAAGATATTCGCCCATCTAATTGGAAAAACCATGGAGGTCTATGTTGATGACATGCTAGTCAAGAGCCTGTTCAAGGCAGACCACATTAAGCACCTCAGAGAGGCATTCGAAGTGCTGAGGCACCACAAAATGATGTTGAATCCAGCCAAGTGTGCCTTTGGCGTTGGATCAGGAAAATTTTTGGGTCTAATGGTTTCAAAGAGAGGCATAGAGGCCAACCCTGACAAGATTAAGGCAATCTTAGACATGGAGCCACCACGCTCTATAAGAGATGTGCAGAAGTTGACAGGCCGTGTGGCGGCTTTAGGAAGATTCATCTCCAAGTCTGGTGATAAATGCTTGCCGTTCTTTCAAGCATTGAAGAAGGTGAAAAATTTTGAGTGGACCCCTGAGAGCCAAGAGGCCTTTGAACAATTGAAGAAGTACATGGTTGAAGCCCCGTTGCTGGCCAAACCTAGTCCCGGAGAGACTCTTTATATATACCTGGCGGTATCTGAGTAAGCGTTGAGCGCCGTTCTCATCCGAGAAGAGAAGAAGGTCCAGAAACCTATCTATTATGTGAGCAAGGTGTTGCACGGGGCGGAGCTGAATTACTCTCCCATTGAGAAGTTCGCCTTGGCATTGATAACAGCCTCGAGGAAGCTACGCCCATACTTCCAGGCACACAAGATTGAGGTCCTGACGGACCAACAGTTGAGGAACATTTTGCATAGCCCAAAGGCTAGTGGAAGGCTAATCAAGTGGGCGATTGAACTTGGAGAATTTGACATCACGTATAAGCCTAGAACAGCCATTAAGGCTCAGGCATTGGCTGACTTCGTGGTTGAATGCACCATTAGCAACCAAGAAGTCGGGGGGCAGGAGACAATAACAACCCCTGAGAAGCAAGATAAAGATGGAGAACTTGAACCTGATCAGAAGGAATATTGGGTGCTCTATTTTGATGGAGCATCAAAAACAAAATCTAGTGGCGCAGGCTTAGTGTTGCAAAGCCCCGATGGGTTCACAGTCGAATATGCTTTGAAGTTGGATTTCCAGAAAACTAACAATGAAGCTGAGTATGAGGCCTTGATAGCTGGTTTAGGCTTGGCCAGAATCATGAGAGTCAAGAACCTCAAAGTTTGTGGAGATTCAAGATTAGTAGTCTCTCAAGTGAATGGTGAATTTGAAGCCAAGGATGAAACTATGGCAAAATATCTGCGAGTTGTGAAAGCTGTCATGACTCAGTTTGATGAGTGTTATGTGGAACACATTCCGAGAGAAGAGAACGTTAAGGCCGATGCCCTATCCCAGTTCGCTTCTTCCGAAATAGAAAACTATGCAGGGAGTGTTTACTTCCAGGTCTTGAAGGCCCCGACTATTAACTCAAAATTAGTGGCACCAATTGATGTGGGAAGCTGTTGGATAGATCCTATCAAAGCTCACCTAGAAACTGGTTGGCTCCCCGGCAATGCCTTGGAGGCACGAAAGCTGTCCGTGAGAGCGTTAAGATATGCTTTGATCGAGGGCGTTCTTTACAAAAGATCTTTCGTTATCCCGTACTTGAAATGTTTGAGGCCCCAAGAGGCAAGGGAAGCTTTGGAAGAAGTTCATGAAGGAATTTGTGGGCAGCACTTGGGGGGCAGAGCCCTAGCTCACAAAATAACTCGTTTGGGATTCTACTGGCCAGAAATGCTGGCCGATGCACAGAGCTATGTCAAGCGGTGCGATCGATGCCAGAAGCATGCTCCGATAGTAAGGCAGCCGCCCGAGATGTTAACATCGGTTAACTCCCCTATTCCATTCGCGATGTGGGGAATGGATATACTTGGTCCCTTCCCCGTAGCTTCAGCACAAAGGAAGTTTCTGATAGTGGCCATTGATTACTTCACTAAGTGGATTGAGGCTAAACCTTTAGCCAAGATAACCACCAAACAAGTTGCCCAGTTCTTTTGGGAGAATATAATTTGCAGGTATGGAATCCCTCAAATTTTGGTGACAGACAATGGGACACAGTTCAATAATGAAGAGTTCAAGAAATATTGTGAGGAGAATGCAATTGAGCTTCGTTTTACCTCCGTGGCTCATCCACAAGCCAACGGGCAAGCTGAGGTAGCTAATCGAATTATCCTTGATGGACTGAAGAAGAGGGTTGAACGCTCTAGAAACACTTGGGTAGATGAGTTGCTGCCCATACTATGGGCATACCGTACCACTTGTAAGGTGACCACTGGAGCAACCCCGTTCCTGCTGGCTTACGGAGCTGAGGCAGTTGTGCCTTTGGAGATCATGCAAGCATCACCTCGAGTTGAGGCTTTTGAACCAGAAACTAACGAAGAAGGCATGAGACTCGCCCCAGATCTGATTGACGAGGTCAGGGATGAGGCAAACACTAGAAATGTGGAACATCAAAAGAAAGCATCCTTTTATTACAACCATAGAGTTAAGGAAAGGTTCTTTCGACAAGGCGACCTAGTTCTAAGGAAGATCGAGGCTTCTGGAGTTGGCCAGAAGGGAAAGCTAGCCCCTAATTGGGAAGGGCCGTATCGAGTCAAGAAGACGTTGGGACGAGGATCATATAAGTTGGAGACCTTGGACGGGGTTGAGGTGCCCCGTACTTGGCATGCTTTGAACCTCAAAGTTTATTATGTATAAGCTATCCTTGCATGGATTCAGCTTTCTATCTATTTATTATGAGGAGTAGAAATAAGGTTCGATGAAACCATTTCAGGGCTTTACGCCCCGAGTAGGACAATAATAAGCTATGTAAGGGTTAAACCCATTTCAGATTATTAATGCAAAGTTTGTTTCCCTTCAATGATTTTGTGATTTTGTTTATGTACCAAGCACCTGTTGAGTGTGAGTCTAGGAAGGACAAGTACCGAAAACAAGTAAGCAAACTAATGAGGAAACAAATGCATAAATAAAGACCCCGAAGGGCCAACAGTTAAGTTACATCAACAAGATAGATAAAAGTTTGGTCCCCAAGGACCGTGAATGAAATCTAGACAAATAAAGCCACATCTGGCTAACAAGGCCATGCAAGGCCACGAACTAACTCCAGCTACTCCTCCCCAGAACCCTCTTCTCCAGACTCCTCACCGCCGCTCTCCTCTTCCTCACTCTCCTCCTCTGAGTCTTCGCTGGACTCACCACCGGACTCTGCTATCACCATTGGCTGAGCTCCAGTAACTTTGGCTCCTTTTCCCTCGGAAGATGAAGAAGAAGTAGAACTGCCCTCGTTCCGGATTAGCCTTTTCCCAGGGATGGGTTGGCGAACTACTCCAACCTTCTTTGCAGGCAGGACTTTCTTCCCACGGGAGCCAGAAGAATGTGAGTCTTGGCTAGCAGCGGGAACAACCCCCTTAGAGTTGGACCCGGAATGACGATGACTTCCTCTGGAACCGGATCCTGATGCCTGGGGAACAATTTTAGTTCCCGAACCAGAAGCTAGGTTAACCGGGAGGGCACCCCAATTTGGGCAAGGAAAATCTGCTGGGTTGACAACAGATGGATGCCTATGATTCACAGCGTTAATAGCCTTCTCCCAACCAACAGACATGTTGAAGGGACGCACCTCATCATCATGATCATCAATGAGCTTAAGGAAATCTTCAGACCTATGGTAGGCCTGGATCACCTTGTCGGCATCAGAGGCCTTCTTTCTGGCTAGAGAAGCAAGCTGTTTGCGGGTAGATGCGGCGTTTGCCTCAGCTCGAACAACTTGGGAGTGTAGATCGTCAATCTCTTCCCTGAACCTCATTGAGTCATTTCTCAAGCTAGCATTTTCGTCCCTAAAGGCCCGGCCTTGGGTCGAAATGGTTTGAAAATAGGCGTTGGCCTGCAACAAGGAAATAAGTGAGCCACAAGGAATATGCAGAATTGAAATCAATGACAATGTCAAACTTAACAGAAGGAATTTCATACCTGATACAAGGCCTGGGCGCCCATGAGTTGAGACTCATCCAGCTTGTCACCTGCATGCATTGTCGCTTGGTCAGGCGGAGTGATGGAAAGCTTGGACCAGTCTAGGGCCAGATGAGGACTCCCGAAGACCGAGTCTTGTTCGCATATGCCCCAAGGAGGTATGAAAGGAGTCCGGACATCCCCGTCAGCATTTCGGGATCGTTTACCACCTTGAGAACAACACTCCAAGAAATTAGGGATGTGAGGCTTAGTTGGATTCAGCTTCTCTTCAGCCCTTTTCTGCATCCTCTTGGTAACAGTTGGCCGGTTCTCGGGACGATTATCAATCTCCTCAGCAGCTGAAATACAAAGAGAAAAACATCGGTATAAGAACAAACAGAGTTCACAATAAGTTCAAGTAAGAAAGTTACCCTCAATGGAAAGAAAGCTAAGGCCAGCCCCAATGAGATTCTTTTCGTTTAAAATAGTTTTATAGTGTGTGCGACCGTCGTCAGCGAGAAGCTTATCCCGGTCCAACAATTCCGGATCAGAAAGGTCACACACGAAGTGGGAACTATCTTCTACAGACCCGAATTTCTTCACAAAGAAGTTGCCCCAATCACCGCCCTTCCATTCAAGAACTACAAACTCCCTTTCCCAGAAATGTTGTGAATCTGGAAAGGAGAAGGGATTCACCATGTGTGGAAGCTTGGCTCGGTGCTTGAGGCTCACCCATCCTTTCTTGGATTCAGAAGAGTTGCTGGCCCCGAAGATACTTCGAAACATTGTGGTTGTCGGATGAATCCCCAGCTCCCGACACCTTATCAAGAAAATAGAAATGTACCTCCAGGCATTGGGATACAATTGACAAGGGTGGATCTGATACTCAGCCAGCAGCCTAATAATAAAATTGTCAACCGGGAACCTGAACCCAGCATCTAAGGCACCCCAGTAAACACAGATCTTTTCAGGATGCCAGTTGCAAGTTCTATCTGATGGATTCGGGAGACGAACCTGGATGGCACTTGGAAAGTGATAAGACTCCCTTATCTTCTGAACGTCCCGTTCCGACAATTTACTGGAACTATTAAAAGAATCTAGACTAGAACAGTTGGGAAATGCATCCCTCATGATATTTAGAAGTTCTAGCAAGGATTCGAATCTATGTTCAACATATGTAGGAGGTTGAATTCTTTCTTTACCTTTGGCAGTCCTCATTTTACTCCTCTTTGACATGGCTTCCATCATGGAGACCGGGGGAGCCATTGGTTGATCACCTTCCGACATCTTGATGCAGGAGCTGAAGCTTGATCTTGAATCTGAAACTTGATCTTGAAGCTTGAACTGGATCTTGTAACTTGAACCTAAGAGAACTTAAGAATCTGAGAGCTCAGAAATGAAGAAGTGAATGGAAATGAAGGCTACTTCTCCTCTTTTATAGAAAATACATGACCTGGTACATCAGGTTGAATTTCAGCTCGGTTCGTGTTAACAGGTCATCTATCGTTTACAGACGAAAAAGGACAGAAATTATCCACGTTATACAGAAAGAATCGTTATAATTCATATCTGTCGGAAAAGAAATAGCTGAAATATTTACTGCATGGATGTTTGCACTTAAAGAGATAAACAACGAGTTTAATCTTAAACACGAGGTTAGTAGTGCTAATCCTGAATTAAGGTGTAATCCCGATAGAAGTCACGATTGACCAAAATACCATCCTAGGATCGAGATTCAGCTTCTGAATCCCGAGGATCGAGATTCAGCTTCTGAATCCCGAGGATCGAGATTCAGCTTCTGGATCCTAGGCCGACCACCTCCCGGCCGACCACGAAGGATTCGGGCCGTTTGGCCGACCACCTCCCGGCCGACCACGAAGGATTCGGGCCGTTTGGCCGACCACCTCCCGGCCGACCACGAAGGATTCGGGCCGTTTGGCCGACCTCCTCCCGGCCGGCCACGCAGGAGTCAGGCCACCTAGGATCGAGATTCAGCTTCTGAATCCCTAGGATCGAGATTCAGCTTCTGAATCCTTGAAAGTCACGGATGACCAAAAAACCAACCTAGGATCGAGATTCAGCTTCTGAATCCCTAGGATCGAGATTCAGCTTCTGAATCCTTGAAAGTCACGGATGACCAAAAAACCAACCTAGGATCGAGATTCAGCTTCTGAATCCCTAGGATCGAGATTCAGCTTCTGAATCCCTAGGATCTAGATTCAGCTTCTGAATCCCTAGGATCGAGATTCAGCTTCTGAATCCTTCGAAATGGTCGACCACGACACCCGAAGGAGCCATGGCCGACCACCTTGCAGCCGACCAAGGCACATGAAGATGCCCCGACCGACCACCTTGCAGCCGACCAAGGCACATGAAGATGCCCCGGCCGACCACCTTGCAGCCGACCAAGGCAAAATCAAGATCCCCGGCCGACCACCTTGCAGCCGACCAAGGCAAAAGCAGGAGCCCCGGCCGACCACGAGCCATCCGACCAGGTGCCGGCCGACCACCTGGGGTCGAGGCCCTCCAGCCGACCAGGTGTCAGCCGACCACCTTGGTTGGAGGCCCTTCGGCCGACCAGGAGCTAGCCGACCACAAGCTAGCCCTCGATCCGGCCGATCGCGGGTCAGCTTGTGGTCCTGAATCTTGGTTTTTCAGCAATTCTCGGGCAGCTTCTGAACCTGAATCTTGAATTTTTCGTATGATTTCAGGAGCGTCGTTTAGTGCCGTTTAGCACCGTTTATCGCCGTTTAGCGTCGTTTAACATCGTTTAAACGTCGTTTAAGGCTGTTTAGCACCGTTTAGTGTCGTTTAGTGCCGTTTAGCACCGTTTATCACCGTTTAGCGTCGTTTAACATCGTTTAAACGTCGTTTAAGGCTGTTTAGCACCGTTTAGTGTCGTTTAGTGCCGTTTAGCACCGTTTATCGCCGTTTAGCGTCGTTTAACATCGTTTAAACGTCGTTTAAGGCTGTTTAGCACCGTTTAGTGTCGTTTAGTGCCGTTTAGCACCGTTTATCGCCGTTTAGCGTCGTTTAACATCGTTTAAACGTCGTTTAAGGCTGTTTAGCACAGTTTAGTGTCGTTTAGTGTCGTTTAGCACCGTTTATCGCCGATTAGCGTCGTTTAACATCGTTTAAACGTCGTTTAAGGCTGTTTAGCACCGTTTAGTGTCGTTTAGTGCCGTTTAGCACCGTTTATCGCCGTTTAGCGTCGTTTAACATCGTTTAAACGTCGTTTAAGGCTGTTTAGCACCGTTTAGTGTCGTTTAGTGTTTAGCACCGTTTAGTGTCGTTTAGTGTCGTTTAGCACCGTTTATCGCCGTTTAGCGTCGTTTAACATCATTTAAACGTCGTTTAAGGCTAGTCAGCACCGTTTAGTGTCGTTTAGTGTCGTTTAGCACCGTTCAATGCTACTGGCACAATCTAGCGTCGTTGTAAACGCGTCGGTCGCTCCACGCTTTACGTCAAAACGATATCAAAGATAAACCCTGACCCGAGTCTCGAAAAAGGCCGTTAAAACTTCAAGGAAAACCTGATCAGTTTTCCTAGAAGTTGGGGGGCAAATGATATGGGCTGAAAATAAGCCCTAAAGACACATTTAATATGGCATTAATTAGACCCTGAATGGTCCAAACGTGGGGCCCACCAGATGGGCCCAAAACCCCTATTATAATATTAATTTCGTAATTAATATTGGGGGAAATAAACAGCTCAGCAAATAAGAGTTGGATAAGGATAATATCCCCTTCAGACTTATCCTATAAGGCATCCAATTCAATATGGAAACTGATTCCTACAAGGAATAGATCTAGAACTTTCCTCAAAGACTTTTCTACCAAGTCTCTAACTCCTACCATAATTCTAAAGGCTTCTCAGCCTATATAAAGGGCCTGACCCCTCATTTTCAGAACTACGTTTTCTTGGCTTGATTCTCTAATACAGAGATACGTAGGCATTCTGTGAGGACCGTTTAGTCTCGAATGCAGAAGCAGCCATTAAAGCTCGAAGCTCAACCACCCTAGCATTAATTACAAATCGTAAACTAGTTTTTATTCCACAACATAAACTAAGGAACTAATCCTAGCCGTTGGATGTATTATAATCAACAGCACCGCCAGCCCCGCCAGGAGCACCCACACACTAATCAAATACACCCTCACACACACAGTCCCACCTAATCCCCTCCGTTTTTAATTTGATTTTTCCCGTCAATCGGTGATATTTTTTTAAAATCTAATTTCACCACATTTTCTCCATCTCCCAACGATCAGTTTGCATACCATATGTGCTATATTTCGATGTAACTTAAATAAATTTTAATTTAGTTCTCTTAGTTCTCCTTTTAAGGGGTTCTCTCTAGATCCCTACTATATATATATAGGCCATTACTCCATAAATAACACTCTTATATAAAGAACACTATGGAATCATTTATTCCAATAGATCAAATGGCCCCGCCAGGGGCATCCAATACAAAAAATTATTATTTTTTTATCCTCTTTCCATTCAACAAAAAAAAAATCACAGTTCACTGACGACGTCAACAGTGACGTCATCATGAACAGTGAGTGATTTTTTTATTCTTTTTTTTGTTGAATGGATAGAGGGTAAAAAAATAAGAACTTTTTGTATTGGGTGCCATGACAGAACTCTTAGATTAGATTAAATATGAGTGTTGTAATGGTGTTCTTTATTGTTCTTCATATAAGGTATTATTCATGGACTGCAATTCAATATATATATATATATATATATATATATATATATATATATATATATATATATATATATATATATATATATATATCAAAGTGCCCACTCATGTTATTTCATTTGACCTGTTAGAAAGTGGTCACTATATATATATATATATATATATATATATATTTATCAAAGTGCCCACTCATGTTAGTTCATTTGACCTGTTAGAAAGTGGTCACTTTGATATATATATATATATATATATATATATATATATATATATATATATATATATATATCAAATTAAATGTTTTAAATGATATAATTTTTAAATGGATGGTCTATGTAACAGCCCGGCTTTTCGGACTGTTAGCACTTTTGGACTGACCTGTGGTGGGTTGTTGGGTCTGGTATGCATTCGATTGTGGGCTTGGATGTTATAAATAAAGTGCTAGCAAGTTGGTACACATTAGTTGTTGACTTTTATCTATAAAGGCCCCAAATACTCTTATTCTTATCGATGTGGGATGTTACAAAAAATCTATACAGAATCTAATTTACAAATCATGTATGAATATATTATAGTAATACCAATAACCAAAAATGTGATAAATGCTAAAATTATTTTCATCAACAAATGCATCAAGCTAGAGTACATTTATAACATGTATTGCACCCATACATAATTATACACACATCCACTTATTTAAGAGACTTTAATACTTAATTACAAAACAATGCTAAAGTTAACAGCATGGTAGCAAAATTAATGTTTACTTTATGCAATTAATCTATCGATAATTGCAATTCTTTTAATATAAATATGAGTAAAGATGCATTTAATGGTATTTCACAAAAACACACACATGATACCACCGTAAGATACAAACAAGCCGTCTACACTTATCAAACCATGCACATATTTTATTTTGTCATGTTATCCGTTAATAACTAAAAACCAATAAGCCATTAAAGAATTAAAATTTGTATTTCAATTCACTCCCATAATATTACCTACCTATTAAATTAATAACTAATAATTGCTAATGCAATTAAGACTCATGTATGGTATTGAAGGCATGGCAACATTCAATTACACATAAATTAGATATAGGCTTAATGGCCTTTTAACCCTTAAAGTTTAGTACGAAATACCCATCAGCCATCCATGTTTCAAAACGTACCTTTTAGCCCCTGAACTACCCATAAAGGTCCTATGAGCCCTTATACCGGTACAAAAATTGTAACGGTACATATCGGATGGGCAAAATAGACATTACATGTGTCCGTTACAATTTTTTTTAAAATTTGTACCAGTATAAGGGTTAATAGGACCTTTCCGGATACCTTAGGGGCTAAAAGTTACAATGTATTAAACTTGAGTGTTTGATTGGTACAAAAGGTCATTACTATATCTGCTAGTTTAACTCAGCCACCACTATCTCCATACCCTCGAGTAAGACTTACATACACTCTTCACTCTTTGCTTACCACTACCAAAATAAATATAGGGAATTCATAATGCTACATCCTATAAGCAGATCGAAGCAGAGGCCAATGCAAGGAAGGCATGAATGGGTATTAGGCCTCCATGGAGGCTGTGAAAATTAAATTGAAAATGATGTAGTAGAAACTGAGAAATTTTTGGAGTATACATGCTTGGTGCATATTAGTATAATTTCCATGTAATCAGTTTGAATACCTTTTATTCAATTAAGGTCCAACTTTTTGTCATTTTAGCATTGTCTTATCTTTATAGATCTTTGAAACTATCTTGGTAGTTACAACTTTGAATCCCTTGAAAATTTACCATTGACTGTTATGGCCAATGCATGTTGAGGGTGCTGAGCTTGAATTTAATCCATAATCTACTATATAAACACCACCATTGGATGCTAGTTTCTTCACAAATCAATCTTATTCTTTAGTAATTTTAGTCTAAATATTCTTCTTCTTTTGATCTTGGCCGGGTGGAGCAAGCCTTCTTCATCAAAAAGGTGAACTGCAAGGGGCTGCTAAATGGTTCTGTTGCGTGTGTCATGAGAAACCATAGAGGCCGATGGGTTAGGGGGAATGCTGGAATGATGGGGATGATGGGTGTGCCAGTGGCTGCTGAGTTATGGTGCATATTCTATGGGATTAAAATGGTTTGGGAGAAGGGGGATGTGAAGTCTGTTTTCATCGAAAGTGACTGTGAGGAGGCTGTGCGTGAGGTCAACAATCCAGACCCTGGTTTTTGGTTGGCTGATCTGGTTGTCATGATCAATAACATCAAGAATGAGGATTGGGTCTCTTGTGTGGTGGTTCATGTGCCCAATACCAGCAATGTAGCAGCAACAACTTTGGCGGAGCACTACCTCAATGGTGATGGTGGACTGGTGGACCTGCATGTGGTCCCTACTTTCCTCCAGCCCATCCTTGCTGCCGATGGGATGTGATCACTCTAGTTGAACTAGAGTTTTATCTATCTATAACTATCTTTATCTATGTTTCTAACTATGTCTCTCCTGATTGTGTATTTTCAAGCTTGTTCGGATGATGTAATCCAGTTTGTGTTGGTTTAATATAACCCAGTTTGTGTTTCTTTTTATGACTTTTGGCTAAAAATCACTGCATGCGGGATGGAGAGGAATAATGCAATTGTAGGTGATTTCACTTATGTGTTGTACCCATCAAACCCTAAAGTTTAATGCGTTGTACCTTTTAGCCCTTGAGGTATCCGGAAAGGTCCTATTAACCCTTATACCGGTACAAATTTAAAAAAAAATTGTAACGGACACATGTAATGTCTATTTTGCCCATCTGATATGTACCGTTACAATTTTTGTATTGGTATAAGTGCTCATAGGACCTTTACGGGTAGTTCAGGGGCTAAAAGGTACGTTTTGAAACATGGATGGCTGGTGGGTATTTTGTACTAAACTTTAAGGGTTAAAAGGCCATTAAGCCTTAGATATAAGGTCTTAATCATTAAAATAAAACTAGATGCTTGAAGTTACCTTATCAAGACACCACACCACATACATACATGTACACATAAATTAATTAAAGGACATAAACCATGCATAACACACATACAATTGTAATACTACAATAAAATTCAACTAAAATGAACTATGCATGGGAATTATTTCACACAAAGGTTGTAGTTCGAACCTTGATTATAGAATATACTCCTCTGATTGACTTTTACTCCGCTCTTATTGTGTTTCTACTTTTTGTTTTAGCTCTCTCTCAAATTAGATGCACGACGTATTTACACAGGCTAATGACTCTTTATTTATAATATAATTAGTAAGGAGATGATAAAGCTTATAAACTAACTAATGACACAAATACACTAAAATCATGGCATTCACAAATATCCACTAAGCCCACATGCACGGTTGACTTGGTCATATCATATATCTAAATTTAATAAATTCACATATTATATAAAAAAATGAACAACAAATTTTAAATTTAAGAAAAAGAAATTAAGAAATTAGAATAAAATAATACTCAAAATTGTAGGATGTTATAGTCCAACTGAGACTTTTGGTTGCAATGGTTGGCCAGTTTGATATAAAACCCACTAGGAAACCCAAGATCAATTTTCTCTCATGTAATTGTACTTTGTTATAGGAATCAATTTCATCTGGGTATTGTACGAATTAGTCACCTAATAATGCTTGAAAGAAGATCCTTGAATAATGGCTCAAGATTGAAGAAGGAGACTAAAAATAAACATAATTGAAGTTTGAAGAATGTAGAAATTTTGCCTAGGTACAAATTCAAGAAGTAATTTGTTCTATTAGAGAAGTCAAGGATTCGACATCTCGAGGATTCAATATGCCAAAGACACTATTCGATATCCCAAGAAGTCAACAGGTCAAAGCTCAATTCGATATCTCAAGGATTCGATATGTCAAAGATACTATTCGATATCTCAAGGAGTCAAAGAAGACAAAGGCATATTCGATATCTTAAGGGTTTCACAAGTAAAATGACATATTCGATATGTTAAGGATTCCACAAGTCAAAATGCGTAATTCGATATCTCAAGTATTCCAGAAGTAAAAGACTTATTCGAGAAATGGATTCGATATCTTAAAAAACTTGATAGAGAACTCAGAGATGTCTAGCTACTCAAAAGCATTTCTCGAATCAAATACTTAGTCAATTCTCGAATGTTTCAAAAGATAAATTATAGAAGATTCTCATGATAGAAAATCTACACAAAGTAAGGCACCTGCAATGGTCCAATAGTTGTAGTGTGCACCTAACAAGCCTACAAAGAAGTTTTGAGAGAAATTCAAGGAGAATCAGCTAAAGAAGTGGATCTGGTTAGTATGCAAAATAAGTTGAAATCACATGACGTCACCTTTCACCAAAATAGTATAGATAGGCTTAGCTTACTAGTTTTGTAAAAGTGAACTGTGCGTATGTTCTATAAGTGTACAAGCTTACCACTTTAGTTGTAATCAAATTTTTTATTGTAATATTTTGAATATCTCTCTCCGAGAAACGAAAGCTGAGAATACACATTATATTCATAGTTTATAGTACCTTCAAATCTAATACAACATCAAGTTTAAAGTTAGTTTGTGTGTTTATTTTTTCCGCAATATCTTCTATTTAAACATACATACTCAAGCTGCAATCATTAAACAGATTCAAACACTTAAGTAGTAAAAGTGAATTGAAGAAAAGTTTTATACTAAAAATATTTATAAAAATCTTAAAATTTTAATTAAATCATAGAATAAAAACAGTTTATAAAGAATACCGTGCATTGCATTGATATAAAATTAGTACATATAAATGATGGACTTTTTATATTCACATCAAAATACTATTGTCAGTGCCGGCCCTGGCCCAGTGCCAACAGTGCTGTTGCACAGGGCCCAATGGGTCAGAGGGCCCAAAATTTTTTTTTACAGTATATATATATATATATATATATATTGTCAAAATAAAAATAAAAAAATATATATAAATTAATATTATTATCTTACAAAAAATATCAATTTAGAGCATCTATAAATAGCATTTCGGGGCCTCTATAAATATTATTAAGAGTTAATTATACAAAAAATAATATTTTTGGGGCCCCTAAAAATATTATTAAGAGTTAATTATACAAAAATAGCATATTGGCGCCTCCTCTCTAACACGTACATATTTAGGGGGCCTCCTATCTAATACATTCATATTTATAAATAACAAATTACTCAAGATCCTAAAAAAATCCGCGCTTCGCGCGGTTAAAAAGGGCCTCGAAACTTTTCCCGCACCGGGCCCCCAAAACCTCAGGGCCGGCCCTGACTATTGTACATATATCCCAAAAAAAAAAAATTTAATACATATTTTCCCAATATGTTGGCAACCTTGTACTGACCAGACCCCTAAACTAAATACCTGTTTCGTAGTGCAAAACCCATTACACTAGAGAATAGGGCTGTAAATGAACCGATACACTCGTGAACGGCTCGATGTTCGGTTCGAAAAAATCTCGGTTCGGGTTCGGTTCGATTCATAAACGAATCGATCTTGAACATGATTTTAATGATCGATTTATAAACGAGCTGAACTTGATCACGGTAAAGTTCGACTCGATAGCTCGCGAACAAGATCGTTTAATGTGTTCGTGAACATAGTTCATGAACAGACTCGTGATCATAGCTCATGAACATGTTCGTGAATAAGTTCGATAATTGAGCTCGTTAAAATGCTCGATATTCGAGTTCATTAGTGGTTTATAAACAAATTTGATAGAAAATTATATATATTATGTTTGATTATTAGAATATACCCTCGAAACTCTTATTAATGTACACCATTAATTTGAATATCTTATATATTATGCTAGATTTTATAATTGTTTATTTTATATAAAAAAAATGATAATAAGTAGTAGTAGTAGTAGTAGTAGTAGTAGTAGAGTGATGTTTATGTAAGGAGACCGATACTTTTGTATGAGTGATGTTTTATAGATTTTATGTAAGAAAATTAGTATTTTGTATGACTAATGATATTTTATGTAAGGAGATGTGAGAATTTTATTGGTTGATGATTTATCATCATTATTATTATTATTATTGAGACATAAATTTAATTATTTAATTTTGGACTTTTCAATTTTTGTAATGTTAGATTTTTGTATACAAAAAACAAGAAAATAAGTTTATGAGTTGTTCGTAAGTGAGCTCGTGAGCATAAGTTCGCGAGCAATATTTAAGATTATCCGTGAACATATTTTCATGAACAAGCTCGTGAACAAACTTAATGAGTTGTTTGAAAGAAAAAGTTCGTAAGTAAGCTCATGAGACATGTTCGTGAACGGTTTGCGAACAACATTTTATCTTAACGAACCGAGCTCAAACATATATTTTGGCTCGATTCAAGTTCGAGCTCGAGTTCGATAATTTCTTAACAAACGATACATGAACATTTTAGAGTTCGATTCGGCTCGGCTCATTTACACCCCTACTAGAGAATTTCTTTGCGGAACAAGCAGGTCCATAATCATAGTCCAACAACAGAATCTAAGCCGCAACCGGCCGAACAAGCACCCACAAACGAATTACTTTATTAATTAACCCATCAACCAAGAAAGCCCAAAGCCCATCAAAATATGAATATATACTACATGATCAAATCCACAGTATATGCACTCCCCCAGTCCCACTTGAAGCAAGATAAGCTTTCTAGTCTGAGCCAAGCATTTTAAACAGACATGTAAGTAAAACAGCAACCAAACCAGCATCACCAAGAAAAAAATATGGAAACATGCTCATTTTCTATATCATCACCACCTTTACAATCTCCACCAACATTTCACAAATCAAAACCCTTACACTACCACTTCACAAAACCCCTACCAAGAGCACAAAAAAGAACAACACCCATTTTAGCAGCCTTGAATTCACCAAAAGGGTTTGGACCATCTCCAAGAAAGACCAAGAGCCCAAAAAAAGATCTTAAAAAACAAGAAAACAAAGATGAAGAGAATGAAGTTGAAGAAATGAGACAAGAAGATGTAATACCAGAGATAGTGACCAACAGAATGATAAAAAGAATGGGTTTTTCAGTTGGGATTCCTTTGTTTATTGGGCTAATGTTTTTCCCATTGTTTTATTATCTAAAAGTTGGGTTAAAAGTAGATGTGCCCAGTTGGGTTCCTGTAATAGTTTCATTTGTGTTTTTTGGAACAGCACTTTTGGGAGTGAGTTATGGGATTGTTTCATCAAGCTGGGATCCAATGAGAGAAGGTTCTGCTTTAGGTTGGATTGAAGCTCAGAAGAATTGGCCTGTTTTTTTGCAGTCACTTAGAGGTTCTGATTCAAGAAAAAGGTAGAATCAGTTTTTATGGCTCTGATTGTTATGTTTTATATATTTTGATTAAATAGTTATCAGTACTACTTTGTATCCGGAATTTGATAGACTTGTGTTTTTAATGACTTATGCTGTGAAACAAGAGCTTGTTGATATGAGAAATATGAGAAATATGAGAACCGTATGCAAGTGCATTGGGTAGAGACTTAGAGTTATAATTATTGTTTACATCTACATATATATTCTATAGAGTTCATGTCCTTCGCAGATCACCTATGTTGCACAATACATCTTTTCGCGGATGATAAACGCGTGTGAAAATGTTGAAATCAATTTTTGTTTTTGCCTAAACACGGAAAGTTCCTGTTCCTGTATTTGCATTAAAAAAAATGATGAATGAATCTTTCTGTATACTCCTATGATAAACGTAGAAAGATATGTTAGGATCCACGAAAAATCCCTTAGTATTCACATAAGAAATGATTATCGAATCTTTTTGTATTCTCCTATAATAAACGCGGAAAGATATGTTTAGGTCCAAATTTCAAACCCATATGCCATATTTATACATGTTGATATTGTGCATAGAAAATAGTTTGTAGCAAGTGACATGAGTTGCAATGGTTAGAATGGAATATGGATGCAATGTTTAAACTACATTTGGGCAGCGATGCTTGCACACTATATATTTTGTTCATAAATTGAGCAAAGTATGAGAGTAACTTCACAGATATGTAATATGCAATATGTTTTTTTTCATATCTTTCTTCTAAAAATTAGTAAAGCATTTTATGAATTCTGTATATAAACTTGCATTGTTGAATTTTACTTGGTTGATAAATCCTAAAATTGCATTTATTGATTCTAAATTTAGTTTTTATCTGAATTAAATTAACTGAGGTCAAGCCTATTTTCCAGCCTCTTAATTTTCAGAAATACAAAACAGAAAAGAAATTCATTATTATTGTGCTGGTAAATTATTATTATCTTGGTTCGATTCTCGCTCATTTAGAAATTTAGAAATTTATGAGAACATATACGCATTTATAAGACATATAAGGTTATTTTTCAACAAAAAAAATATATTGTATCATCCGCGGGTTGAGATCATAAAAGTGTTAAAGTAGGCACTAAAATAGTAAAATGAACATATATATTGGTCTTTAAAGAAAGTAACATTTCTATTAAGTGGCAATGAGACCAGTTTTAGCAACTAGCAGTCAGAAGGCCCATCAAAGTTCTTTTCAAATAAGCCCAAAGAAAAGGAGCAACAACATTTTCTATAATTCTATTGTGTGGCAATGAGACCAATTTTAGCAACTAGGAGACACATGGCCAATCAAAGTTCTATTCGCGGAAGAGCATTCACATCCCATTTCCCATCCCCAACCTCAAAAACTTACTAAAAATAGTAAATTCCGAAATAAAAATAGTAAATCCCCAAAATTATCAAAAAGTTTCTACATCCCATTCCCCATTTTCCATTCCCCTATCCCTATATTATTTTTTATATTACTTCTTTCTCACTCTTTCACTTACAATTTTAACTACAAAAACTCACCCACTATTATAAATACAATTTAATATTATTATATGAGGAGAGAGAGTGTATGAGGATGGGGATGAGGCATCAACTTTGGTCCCTAAATATGGGGACTCAAACTTTGGTCCCTAAATCAACCTCAAAATGGGGAATGAGATGGAGGAGTGTTTTAGAAGAAAATTTGGACAAATCCTCAAATTATAAGGATGGGGTTGGGGATGGGGTTGGGGATGGGATGTAAATGCTCTACGCCCCCAAGGAGTGGGACTACCGTTTTAATGTGTTCTGTGAGCATAATTTAATTTGTGTTCATTTGACAAAAGAAAATAAAAAGAATTTAATATGTGTTTAATACTTACTGCACTTCTAATAATGCCACATTATTAACCTTCAAAAATGAAAGAATAGTCTAGTGAAAATAATTACTTCAATTTTTTTATAAATAATGATTCATATGAAAAGTGAATGGCACAACTATAAAAAGAGATAAATGAATTAAATTCTTAAATTGCAATTGTTTACGGCTAATGACTCAAGAGAACTGAAATTTCTTCTCTAAGAGCAATATGTTAAAAAGTTGAAATATATAGATGTTGTTGTTAGAAAAAATAAAATTTATCTTGTGATTTTAGTATTTGGCATATAATTTAATTCAGAATTATGAAGTGATATCAAAAAATTGAAGATCCCCTAAATAGAATAATCAAGTGGTAAAGGTTCATTTTTGTTGTCATAGATCTTATTCGATTGTCATAGGTTTTCATATTCTCCCAATATGTTTAAACAAATATTTACTTGTCAAATATATTAGTAAAATTATTCATAAAACAAAAAAAGTTTGTATTAATTTTTCATTTATTCATTTTTTCCTTGCTAATTGTATAAAATTGGTTAAAAATAATACAAAATGACACATATCTTTGAATGGTTACAATTCGATTAATATAATGAATACAAGTGCATTCACACCTAGACCTAATAAATCGGATAATCGGATCGGTTTCGGATTGGATCCATTTCGGATCGGATCGATTTTCAGTTTTGATATATTTGGATACAATTCGGATCGGATCGAATTTAATTCGGTTCGGGTCTAAAATTGGGGTTTCGGTTCGGTTCGGATCTAATTTTGGATCGGGTCGATTTCAGATTAAAATTGAATAAATTTCAAATTAAGATCAAATAAAATTCGGATCGGATCTTTTCGGATTGGATTTTGTCCGATCGAAAAAATTTGATTTCAATTACGTTGTATCAACTTTGAGTTATCATTAAAGCTAAATAAATGTCATCAGTAATTTTGTAGAAGTATAATTATAACGCGAAAATAAATACTCAATTGAGTAATATAAAACTTGATTGTTTTTTGAATATTTAATATTATTTTTTCTAGTCTCTACTTGGACCAGTAATATAAAATAATATGTTTACTTAATAATATTATAATTTTAGCAAAATAATATTTACTATATTATACATTATCCATTTATTTTTAAAATATGGGTTAGATTTACCTTTATTTTCACTTCTCACAAATTTAAAAGTTAATTTCGGTTTTTAAAATTTTTTCATTATGGAATACATATTATACCATATATAATTTAATTATACATACATGCAATATTGCTTGATGTTTCCAGCAAAAGCCGAAAAATATATAATACTATTTTTTTTAAAAAAAAATTATTGATTTACATATCTTAATTCAACTTCCAAGCATATTCAATTATATGTGACAATTTTTTAATCTAAATTTTTATTTTGTCTTTTAAAGATTTTTTAAGTGATTAAGATTTTTTTAAGTGGTTGAAAATGAATATATTACTATAATTTATAAGTCTCATTTTATCATTTATATTACTAAATGGATTTTATTTCTTAATCATTTAAATAAAAGATTTTCAATTAGTTGAGAAATAGACTTGTAGAATAGTTTTTAAATTTTTTATTTAATAACGAAATGTTGAAAAATTATTTCTTAGATTTTTATTTTGTTTGACAAGAATCTTGGCGGGATGTGTTGAATAGTTGATACACACATTAGGAATGGGTATTTATTTAAAAATCCATTATTTAATAATGAGCAATAGTTATTAGTTATTTATTACTTATTACCTTATTTATGTAAAAAAAAATATAGTTAATTACAATTCACAAACATACTAATTACTAAATATGTGTATCCAGGAGATATGAAGGTTCAACATGTGTAGATATACAGTATATTTAATACATATTTTCCAAAATAAATAATATCATTCGTTTTTATTTCTAAAATAAAATATTTACTATACATGAATATTTTGATACATATATGATATCTTGAAATGTTTTTTCTTAAAATATAGAATATTTTGAGTCAGAGAGATAAATAAAATGTAATCTCAATAATATTATTTCATCACATAATTTTCGGTATATGTGTTTTTAGTTTCCAATTTAAAACGGATATAGTACTTTGATTCATATCCTGTTCGGACAATATTTTTTTTCAAATTTAATCGGTTTCGGATCATCATCGGATCAAGTATTTCGGATTATTATCGGTTAGATATTCGATTCGGATAATTTTCGGATCGGATGAGATCGGTTTTCGGACAATAATCAGATTTGACTATATCGGATCGGATTTCGGTTCGGATCGAATTATTTCAGATTCGGTTAATCTAATTCGGATATAAAATCGAATCTCGGTTCCATGAATTTCGGATCGGTTCTTCGGATCCAGACCCAATTTGCCAGGTCTATTCACACCTATCCGGTCCAATATAACCACATTATTTTGTAAAAAATTATATTACATAATTTTATATATACTTTTAACATTCCTCAGTTTTATTTGTATTTTGTTGTATAATTAGTAACCGATATATCATAATTGGGTAAGCATTCTGTATTTTTAAAATTTCAAACATTGAAAACCAAAGAAAAGCATGAAATCAAACGTTGGTAACGGAGAAAGGACATGGGGATCGAGTACTATAGAGATATATCTACTTTTACAGTACATGATCATCCAATGGCTTTATAATCAGTAATCACCCTTCTTTACAAAGTACCACTAATCTTCTTCTCTACTTTTATCCCCTATCTCTCTTCCTTCTTTTCTTGAAAATAACCCACATTATTCCTATTCCTACGTTTAAACAAAGTATAATCACAACTCGCACCTTTTCTTTCCAGTTGTGCTTACCTGTACATACACTGATTTTGCCAAAATTTACATTTTTTGTTCATAGTGTTTGTAAGATTATTCCTCCTTAAATATTGACTGGACGCACTTTATCTTTAAACCTAAAACTGTGTCTGATGTAACTTTGAAATGTTGCAGATTGGCCAAAGCTATTTTAAATTAAAGGACCTTTATTTGCTTGCTTCTTCAACAAAACTTGGCACAAACCAGATTTCTTATATATATACATTTTTATTAGGAAGTATGACGTATCTTAAGGGCGGTGTTAGTATAATATAAAGATCCGGTTGAGTCTTTCTCTAATATCTTAAGATTTTAAATGAGTTGATTACTTAACATGTTATCAAAGTTCAGGAAGGCAGAGGTCGCAAGTTTGACTTTCTGCCACTCCTAATATACTTAATATTTATAATGGACACGAAAGGCAATTTATGTCCCAAAAATAGGCACTCTTCAACCAAAAAATGGGTTTTCGAGTAAGTGGGAGTGTTAGAATAATATAAAGATCTGGTTGAGTCTTTCTCTAATACATTAAAGTTTTAGATAAATTGGTTACTTAACAGGCGGTCATCGGAATCTCAGTCAAAATCAATTTTCAGATCCTAACGTATATTCAAATTGCATAATTAAGTTATTTTTATGTATAAAAATTTGAAAATTTTGGTGTTCTTGGATATAAATGATCTGATATGTAAATTATATTTAACTAGTAGTAAATTGAAATTAATATAATTTTGTAAATAAAGAGGACAAATAAGGAATGTGTAGTCACTTTTTGTTTGCATTGTAATGCTGAGCTTTTGAGTTACATTATTGGCCACGCTTGTGGTGACAAAATCAGCATAGGTAACATATAAAGGTAGTTGATGATGGCGAAGGTATGTAAAAGTTGCTTAGTTATGAAGTGAAGACAAGATTGAAGAATAATGAATGGCTTTGGAACCTTGACTATGCTTTTCTTGCTTAACAAGATCGTCCAAGAACAACATAACTACTACTTTAGCAAAAAAGCTTTCCTGAACGTGGCACACCTAATGTTTTCACAAATAAAGAACAGTACAATAATATTGTCTGTATCTGCGTCTGTAAAGGATAGATTATCTAACCATACATCATTACATCTTAAAAGAATTATATTTAGGGCTTTGTTAACTGATCAAAGTTGCATGCATGGTCTTTATATTCTTCTTGATCAATCAAATTCATCAACGTACACTTATTTAACACACAAGTATATAGTGGCACAATCAGTATTCTTCAATATCAGGCACTGAAAATGAGTTAACAGGCTTACCAATATTTAGGAATCTGCCTCTGGACGAAAGACAAGATACCACATTTCTTTAAACTTCCCTTATAAGAATATCACGCACAGAAAGATGGCAAAAAATACCGATCTATTACGCATTTTCAATCTGAATAACAAGTGTTGCGCATTTGTGGAAGGAGTAATACATGTATTTCATTTATATATATATAGAGAGGGCCTTCTCAGTGGGAACCAACGAACCAACACATCTGAGTAACTAAGTAACTCAAGTAGACCTTCCATGTGTTACAATACCAGTGCACATATAAACAATACAAATACAATACAGAACATACACAAATTATTATACAGAACACATACAAAATGTGTTATGTATTTTTGTGTTCATGTTGTTTTCATTATTTATAATTTTATTAGATATTTCTACTTTATATTGATGTTTTATTTTAATATTTTTTTTAATTTTTAATTGTTCTGTATTTCCTAATGTTCCGTATTTTTATGTTTTGTATTTGTTCTTGTTTTGTATTTTCTTATATGTGTTGTATAGTAATTAACTATTATTTTATACTCTATACAGAACTTTGTGTGATTTTATTTTAATTTTTAGGAGTTCTGTATTTTTATGTTTTTTATAAAATAAGAATTTGTGTTTCAGTGTTTTGAATACAGAACGTTTGTGTGATGCGCAATTGATTAACTTCTTTTTTTATAAAATATTTGTATTTGTATATATTTTTTCTTAAAAAAATCAAATGAATAAAAATTTATGTTTTTAAAAATAATTTAAAAATTAGGATGCATTGTAAATATATTATGTTAATTTATTTCTATAAAGAAAGATTAAAATTTGAAATTAAGAAAACAAGTAAGAATTAAAGAACTTGATATATAAAAGAAAAACACGTACATTTAGACACGTACATTAGTTGTATTAAGTTTTTAGCTTTGCTAGGAAACCAAAAAACTCTTCCAAAAAATTTGTAAGATGTGGCAAATATGTGAAAGTTTTTAATTGGATGGTTGGTGTGAATGAAGGGGATTCCATCCCATTATTATTATAACCAATTAAAAGCAAACATATGACATTTTGGAGAATTTTTTAGGACACTTTTTTGGTTCTCTAGTATTTTTCTTAAGTTTTTAATCCTGCCATTCATTTGTTTCTATCGTATGGCTCATATTTAGTTACTTAGTTACTCAAAAATTTTAGTTCCTACAAACTAAAATTAACTACAAACTACAAACTAAACACTAATTCAATATTTCATGCTAATCTAATGATCAAACTAGGGGTACCCCAATACAAAAAGTGTTTAAAATAATTGGCTTCATTCAGCAAAATAAAAAAATAAAAAAAAATTCATTGTTCACGTGATGACGTGGCAGTGGATTTCACTGGTTAACGGTGCTTCGCACCTTCTTGTACTGCGCTTCGTGCCTTTATCATTCTAAAGTTGTAAGGAATGGCAATCAATGGTAAAGGCAATAGACGATTGACGGGTGTGTCGAGGGCCTGCGGCCCTCATGACTACCTAACTCATCCGTTTACTGTCTTAAATGCTTCGCATTTCCACGACAAGTTTTTTTTTTTTTTTTGGTGGATAGAGCTAATTATTTTAAGCATTTTTTGTGAAGGTACCCTTGGCGGAAACCTTAGAATAAATGAAATATAATTAATCTAGTGTTAGTTTGTAGTTTGTATTTAAGGATTGGTTTGTATTTGAGCAATATATATATATATATATATATATATATATATATATATATTAAAAATAATTTGTTACATATTTGTCTATAGAGTAATAATTTTTGTTATGCATTTGTCAATAGGGGGTTATGCATTTGTCCATATATAACTTTTTTTTTATGCATTTGTCCATATATAACTCTTTTTTTTGCCAAATTTAACTTCTTTTTTTTGTTACTCACTTGACTCATGCGTAATAGGGTTTTGTTTCTTTTCTTTGTTATGCACCTTACATATGTGTAACAAGATTTTTTCTTAAGCATTTGACAAATGCGTAACAAGTAGGTATTTTTGACCACCTGTTCCCCAAATCGTTATTTTGTTATTTTGGGATATACTAGGTTAATGCTTTCAAAAATATTAAGTTATATTTAAAATATTAATTTATTTATTATAAAGAACAAAATTTACCAATATAGCATAAAAATATTTTTTTTAAAAATTAAAAAATGTGTTAAAAATTTTAAATTTAGTTAAATTATATATAAATTATTAAAAATAAAAACCACATATTTTGTAGAATTATAAACGTTTTCAATTATATCCCGATCCGCACACACTTCTTCTACGATTTTAAGTTACACAAAATAATTTTTGAAAAATATCTATCGATTTTTAAGATATTTAATAATAAATATGAAAATAACATAAAATTAATAATATTTATTTATGTCATGAAATTAAATATAAACATATGTAAATTTAAAATTAATAATTATTTTTTCTTAATAAATTAAAATTTTATGTTAAATCAAATAATTAATATTAATTTATAATAATAACATAGTCTATGCCTTGCATAAATTATATGCTAATATAAACTTATTTGACAAATGAGCCAAATGTGATCACAAATGAATTCAAATTTTCCTCCATTATTGGTGACCATGCTCAATCAGTAAAATCTTCTACACTTTAATAAACTCATTATTAGCTTGTGATTATGTCCATCAATATTTCTAGAATATATGTTCAAGAATCAAGTATTAGATGATTGTGGACGTTATTCATTTATGATCCTTATTCCCTCCCTCTCGTTCCTTTTAATTTTTAAATGATCAGATTTACATGTATTACATAATTATGAAAAATAAAAAAGTTATATTATTTAAAAATACATCTAATTTATTTAAAATATAATTTTCAATTTTCAAAAATAATAAATAAATTACATTTTTATTTTTTCAAAAATAATTCAATTTGACTATTAGAAAATTAAAAAAACATGTAAAATGGGATGAAAATATTTATTTAATATTAATTAAATTACGGTGTATGTAAATGTAACGTTAGTCAAAAATTTAGAGCATTACCCTACTATTATATTAAGAGTTAATTACAAAAAAGTGGTTAGACCTTGCATTCATTTTCAAAAAATTGATCAGACTTTAAATTTTACAAAATAGTGGCTAGATTTGCCTGTTTCCTTTCAAAAAGGTGTCTGGAGGCGATTTTCAGCTTTTTGCAGGGGTAAAATGGAAAAAAATGATAAAGATCCCAAAAAATTTCCAAATTAATATGTGACACCATATTATTGGTTATATTCGTAATAATAATATTGCCCCCCATGTATGCACATCAATTCACAAAAAAATCCACAAAAATATGAGTTGTCAGGATTTCAGTAGTCGATTATGTGCATGTATTGGGGGGCATTATTATTATTATTATTATTATTATTATTATTATTATTATTATTATTATTATTATTATTATTATTATTATTATTATTATTACTATTACGAATATAACCAATCATAGGGTGATACATATTACTTTGGGGATTTTTTAGACAATTTTTGGGATCTCTAACATTTTTTTAGTAAAATAATATATTTTTCCATTTTATCCCTGCCAAAAATGCTGAAAATCGTCTACAGCCATTTTTTTAAAGGAAAGGCAAGTTTGGCCACCATTTTGCAAAAATGAAAGTCTAACAACTTTTTTGAAAATGAGTGGAAGTGGTGGTGGCGATGTTGTGGTTTGTAGGGGGGAGCAAACCCCGGTTCGGTTCGGTTTTCAGGTAAAACCGGAACCGGAACCGCATGTCCTCGGTTTTAAAAATCGAAAACCGGAACCGCAACCGAACCATCGGTTTCGGTTTTAAAATCCCGGTTTCGGTTTTTATCGGTTCGGTTTCGGTTTTAAAACCGATTAAAATAAAAATAAGAAAGTATTACAAATTAATTAAAAAAGTAGTTCTACCATAAAAACATAATCATCCAAATTTATTCATACAACAGTTTTTAAAACTTGAAACAATAAAAAAATGGCCGATGTCCAGTGAGGCAGTGACCAGTTACATAGTCCAGTTGAAAAAGACCACTACAGGTATGAGTTATGACTGTGCAAGACATAACTCAAAAAACCAGTAATAATCATGACATCTGCAAAATTAGAACAGGCAACCACCAAGATGAAACTAATAGGATCAAGAATAGAGCTTACATAAATCTTACAAAATTCTGGCATAGACAGACTTGGATATCAAGAATAGGCCAATGCATCTGAAATCTTCAGAAATTGTCTTTTTTCTAAGGTGGAAAGCGTGTATATGCAGAAATCAGATGTCGAGCAACAAAATTAGATATCAAATGGTAGGAGATACAAATCTTGCAGTTTGATAAGAACTGTACAAATGGTAATATAATTTATATATATGTATGATTAATTTTAAAAATATTTATAAAAAATATAAATATTTATTTATATAAATAGTCGGTTCGGTTTCGGTTTTTTCGGTTCGGTTTGAACCTAAAACCGGAACCGCAACCGTTAAAATCGGATCGGTTTTTAGATTTCGGTTTCGGTTCGGTTTTTAACGGTTTCGGTTTTTTTCGGTTCGGTTTTCATCGGTTTCGATTTCGGTTTCGGTTTGATTCGGTTTTTTGCTCACCTCTAGTGGTTTGTGGTGGTTTTAGTCATCGTGATTTTTCTACACGGACGGTGATTGGTGGTGGCGGCGGGGGCAATGTGGTGGTCGGAGGTAGCGGACTGTGGTGATTTTTGTTTACAGCAGGTGATTTTTGTTGGTGGTGATCGGTGGTGATAGTCGGAGGTGATTTTCTTTTAAACGGTGATGATTTTCTGGGTTGGCCGGAATTGGTCACCGAAGATGGTGAACGGAGTTGGTGATCGGAGTAGGGAAGAAGATGAAGGTGGATTAGATGACTAATAAAAATATAAAATTTTAAATATTAATTGTGGGACTAGGATTTAATTTAGAGGTTGGGGACCTGAGATATATCTCAGGTAATTTCCCTAAGATATCCATCTTTTATATGTAAAAATAAGGTGGGTGTTTTAGTAAATTCACAATTTTTTTAATTAGCCCTGCGGGCCCAGAAAAATTTAGATTTAGTTTGTATGTATCTTAGGAAAAGTTCCCTGAGATATATCTCAGGGTCCTTTTTCTCTTTAATTTAAATATAAAAAATGTGTGGCTAGTATTAGATCTCATATCTCACCATAAATGGAGGTTCTCACTTGAGCAAGACCCATATATAAATATATTTATTTATAATAATTTAATTATATTTATATATAATTGTTTTTAAAAAATAAAATCGGGGATCCCCCGAATTTTTTTAAAATGAAAAATTTTCTGAATCCCCAATCTAAACGGGATGGGAATCGGATACGAGACGGGTAAAATGCCCATCCCACTAAATGCATTTGGCCCATTATGCAGTTAAAAAAACATCACCCGAAAATGGCCGTAACAAAGCATAGTTTATTTTATGATTTTTTTATGAGTAAAAGCAGATTTATGTTTTTGAATAGTAGATATTATAGACAAGTACAATTATCTATTTCCCGATTTTGACGAAGAAACACAGTAATGTGTTTTCACTAGTCTCTGCTGGTTGCAGTCTTGCAGAGATCAGCAAGATAAAACATGTTGTCTCCGTACAGTATTTCTACATCTATGACCAAATTTAATTATAATTTAATAAAATTATAAATTTAAAAAGTGTACAATATGTTAAATAGAATTTCAAAATCCAGCAAAATTTTAAATATAATATTATCACAGGTAATAAATTTGAATACATTTACAATAATATCAGCTAATAATATAAATGTTATTATCTAATTTATGGTCCTTGTATATTTACTGTTTTGCTGTGTTGTTTTGTTTTAGTACTGTGTTTTGCATGCATCTGAAATCTGAAAAAGGAAGAGGGACGTGGGCTCCGTTGCTTTTCTGGTACATTAACGTTCGTTCATTTCATAAATGTTACAGCAATGGTACAGGGCGCCACTTCAAGTGGCGACCATTTCAAGTGGCGACCCAGGAAACAGACATCACTTCAAGTGACGACTAAGACATGGGCGCCATTTCAAGTGGCGACCCTGTTAATTTTTTTATTTTATTTTTCTTCCGTTCTTCGTTTACGTAGTTAGGGAAATAAACTGAAATACACATGTGACGAGGCAGTTTTGCACAAAATATAAGCTAATTCCAACATGTTATTTTTTAAATTTTATAGGTTCGAATTTAAGTATAATATAGACCTACTTTAATTCCAACATAATAAGTTTATATGTTCGAATTTAATTCCAACATAATATAGACCTACTTTTTTATAAGCTAAAAATCTTAAAAAAAAAATAAGTGTAACTATGGTATTATTTTGTCCGAATATGACAACTACAAATAAGATTCTTAATAATTAGTTTGGGGAGGCATGTTGAGGGGCCTAAAAAACATAATTTTACAAGTTTTTTTGTCATTATTTTTGTTTCACATTATAGTATTAACGTCGTACTTTGGTGTAAACCCAAAAAAATGAACAAATATAATGAGCAATTATGTTTTGTTAAGGTCCGAAAATGATAAAAAAAAATCCCAAATTTTGACATAACAATTTTATTGAAATGAAGCAAACAAAGTACATGAAATGAAGCACACAAACGATTAATTCATTACATAGTGAAAAGCAGATTCTAGAATACAGCTAATATATTTGAATAGCCCCCTTGAAAAGTGAAATTTTCGTAGTCTATAACGTCGGCGGCAAAAGTGATCTCAAATTGACAACATATCTTATAGAGGACAATAACACATCCCACTTCAACCGGTTTACGGATAAGTGGGTACCTATCCCTATCCAATCGGAGATAACAATCAACTTGTCGTGTCCCATCATCTATTACGATGATTCTTTTACTAAATAGGTCTGAGTCACCGATGCTTACAATCCATCCCTTTGCATAATCGACTGGTATGGTGTCGATGCCCACAAAGTCATCGTATTCTTCAAACGCATATTTTGATATTCCTTTAAGAGTCCTGCAAGTGACGGAATAAGGGATTTTTCATTCTATCTTCATTGGATTTGGGTACATGTTAGCGTAATATTCCGCATCTGCAAAATTACATATTTTTAGAAATTTAAATAAATGAATATTAAATAATTACAAGAAACATGAAATTTGTAGAAATGATCTTACCACCACTTTGGATGAACATTTTACAATCCTTACACTGCTTACTTTTGTAATCAATTCGGGGGGCTTGTGGAATTGGAGTGATTGATTGAGGAGGTTCTGGAGTGATTGGTTGAGGATTGGAAGTGGTTCCTCTTTCTCTTTGAGGGGACTGTTGGGGAAGGTTTACGGAACTATCCGGGTGTGGTTGATATAAAGCATCGGCAGCTCTATACATTTCATCAATTGCTTCTTGTTTAGAAAATGTAAGGTTATTCCAATCCCAACTGTAATTATGATCGGAAGTTGGACCAAGTGGTTCTTGAGGGATTGGATCGATTGTTTGTGGAATTTCTGGAGTGATTGGCCGAGGATTGGAAGTGGTTTCCATTTCTGTTTGAGGGGGGTTGGGAGAAGTTTAGGGGACTATCCGGGTGTGCTGCATAAAAATCTTCACCAGCTTTATATATTTCATCAATTCCTTCTTGCTGAGAGAATGTAAGGTTATTCCAATCCCAATTGCAACTACAACGGAAGTTACAACTATGATCGGAAATGTTATCTCCATCATCTTCACTACCCATTTCGTGCAATTGACTTTGGGAAAAATATGTCAGCTATATTATTGTTGATGAGACTACAGAACTTTATACACACACACAAAGTAGGACGTGAATTATTGAGCTTTACAATAACATGCATTCATAGATAATTGAGCTTTACAGACATGTGAATTATTACTGTGAGCACAGTTATAGGAAGATATGACAACTCAATTTCAATAACTTTAAGTAAATTGCTGTCACTGTTATCTGCATACTGTTGTAGAGGAGACCACACATTACTGAGATGCACAGCTATAACAGGTTGAAGAGACAACACAACATTGTGATCCCATATCTAAAGTTGATGTTTTCAACGAAATTTAAATTTCAACTGACCACTCCACTTTACAGGCATGTGATTTATTACCCCCCCCTGAGCACACAGTTATGATGATGTGACCAGTAAAACTAAATAACTTGCATGAATACAGAAAGCCACAGCTTTAAACATTTGGAGCTTTATTTTACTGTAACAGGATCACTGCATCAATAAAAAAAGTTGATGTCATAAGATGTAGGAAAAACGTCTATATTTATATACTATATTATTACTTATATTTATGTAATAATAATAATTTATGTAATAATTTATTACTTATATTTATGTACTGTATTATTACTTATATTTATGTACTATATTATTACATATATTTATGTAATAATAATAATAATTCAAGAAAATAATAAATAAAAAATGAATGGAAAAAACTCATAAATAAGTAAAGTAGTTTATAAGTAATAAAGAACAAACGCTGATATAAGAAAATAAAAAAAAGGGTGGGTTGGTCGCCACTTAAAGTGGCGAACCATGGGTCTGTCCAATAAAAAAAGGGGTTGGTTGCTCGCCACTTAAAGCAGCCATAGCAATGAGTATCTTCCCTCTATATGTTCCCTCCAAGAAGGTGCCATCTATTGAAATTACTGGACGGGCATGTTGCCAACCGTCAGAAATTGCTTTCAAGAACCAAAAAATACGCTTGCAAACGGACGTACCGCGTTGGTCCACATGAGGAACAGCATCAATCTCAGCAGAACTTCCTTCATTTGCATGTAGAAGGGCTATTAGAAACATCAGAAGTGTTTGGAAGGTTGTAGCCCAACTGCCATATACCTCCTCAATGGTGATTTGTTTTCCTCGCCATGCTTTGAGGTATGTCGCTTGATGGTTTTATTCCGCTTGATGGTTGTATTCCTTCACAACAAGCGGTATAATTGTTTTAATGGTTATTTCTGGTGTCTCTATCACCTGTTTCAAGGATTAGAAATATATGTAAATTATTGAAACAACATTAGCTGGAATTATAAGTAAATAACTAAATTGACGAATAAATTTGTTTAAATGAAGAACTTACAAGTGGCTTCACAAGCCTGGATATAATTCTTGCTGTTATCTTCTTATGCTCTTGCAAGGGCCGTGTAAGTAAACAAGTGTGCTCTTCCTTGTTCACGGTTATCTCAAAGTATCCATGTATATCCTTCTTCGCAGCTCTCAGCCTCCACTTGTAGTCCAGCACAGTGCATGCCGTAATGAATTGGGTTTTATTACTTCTGTTAACAATGTAGTCTCGATCCGTTGAAATATGAGCTTTCTTCACTGCAGCAAGAAGACTTTGTTTGTCCATAAATAAAGAGCCAACAGATAAACCATCATTATTTGGCTCATAATCAAGGTACATGTCATTTCGGTTATCATATGGGATCGGTGTATATGCCTCCGTCTCAAAGCAAGGAACCATAGGAACATGCTGTTGATTCATAACTGCCAAACTCATGGGCACTTCCTCCGTCCTTCGTGAAGTCCTACCATCATCATCATCATCATCATCATCATCATCATCATCGCTCTCTGAATAATCTTCATCTTCGTCCTCAAAGTCATACGAGGCTTCGCTTTCAGAATGCCTAGCTTTATCCCCCAAATCCACTTCAAACTCGGCTAATTGCCTAACCGAGCTCCTAATTGCAACATTTCTTGGTGGAGAAAAGTTCATACCCTTATTGCCCCCTGAATATTCATGAAACTGACCACTAGACCCCCCTCCATACCCTTGGTATTCTTGACTGGACCCCCCTGCATAACCTTGAAATGGTTCACTCGACCCGCCACAATACCCAGAAAATTGTTGACTTGAACCCCTACCATACCCTTCAAATTGTTGACTTGAACCCCCTCCGTAACCTTGAAACTGTTGACTCGAAACCCCCCATATCCTTCATATGCTTGACTATCGAAAAATTGATCCGACCACCCCCTCCATACCCTTGAAGTGGTTGATTCGAACCCCCTCCATACGTTATTTGTGTTGGTTGTGCTCCCAAATTTAGTTGAAACGAGCCTGGGTCATCCATATCAATTTGCTCAGCTTCAATGAACATTGAAACATCTCCAAAACCCATTTGCATGGTAGCAGGAACACTAAGCATCCTCGTCACATTAGCATCAGAAGTAATATGGGAGAGCCAGCATCCGTTGGGCATGTTGAAATAACCTAAGCGGGGATATTTGATAGTCATGTTTAATTTCCAATGGTAATGACTTATTTGCATTATATCGTAAACAAAGGTCTTCAGCTCTTCATACGTAGTTCCCAACTTAACGTATTCCTGCTTCTTCGGATCTTTAGAATAGCTAATATCATTCAAAGTTCGAACGATTTTTCCACCCCAAAAGAAGTTAACATTCACATAGCCCTCTATGTGGTGTAATGTAGATAAATATGTGTTTCTGTGTTTAAGTTTTCTTTAGTGTTTGGTGGAGTGCTGCAAGATAAATGTATTGATTGGGTTTTATGGTGGAGGGGTGCTGTGGAAAATAGGGATAAGATACGAAGATGATAAGATTTTCCTGTCTATTGTAGCTAGTATTTTATGATATGGGATAAGATTTCTGATTTCAAGAAAACTGTAAAGTTACTAACAGGATCTCTGCATCAATGAAAAAGTTGATGTCATTAGATGCAGTTATGATGATGACTTTACAGGCATGTGATTTATTACCCCCCCTGAGCACACAGTTCTGCTGATGTGACCAGTAAAACTAAATAACTTGCATGAGTACAGAAAGTCACAGCTTTAAACATTTGGAGCTTTATTTTACTGTAACAGGATCACTGCATCAATAAAAAAGTTGATGTCATAAGATGTAGGAAAAACATCTATATTTATATACTATATTATTACTTATATTTATGTAATAATAATAATTTATGTAATAATGTATTACTTATATTTATGTACTGTATTATTACTTATATTTATGTACTATATTATTACATATATTTATGTAATAATAATAATAATTCAAGAAAATAATAAATAAAAAATGAATGGAAAAAACTCATAAATAAGTAAAGTAGTTTATAAGTAATAAAGAACAAACGCTGATATAAGAAAATAAAAAAAAGGGTGGGTTGGTCGCCACTTAAAGTGGCGAACCATGGGTCTGTCCAATAAAAAAAAGGGTGGGTTGGTCGCCATTTAAAGCAGCCTTGAAAGCCGAGGAAGAACATGGCTGGAACATGTTTTACAATAAAATGCGCAAGTATACGAACAGAAAGAACAGAAGGGGTAAAGATTGGGTGCCAACCTTTAATGAGGTTGAGGACGAGGCGAAAACATGTCCAGAGGTGAATAAGCTTTGGAATGACAAACATGATCACTTATGTAGAAATAGAAATATCACATTTGAAGAATACTTGGAGCAGAAAGATGCATTACGTGCGGAGTGTAAGGCTTTACAAAAAAAACTTGACGAACGTGACGAAGCCGAATGGTGGGCTGCATGGAATGCTCCTGATGAAGATTAAGGACAAGATTAATATCTTCGTCTCCTCAATCAATTTGAACTTTGTGGTTTTTTAATGAATCATTTTAATTTAGTGTTTGCATTTCCTCAATCGTTTTAATCATTTTAATTTATGTAATCGTGTGCTTTATTTAATGAAGTGTGTACGTTCCCTCTTTCATTTGAATAAAAAGTGTTTGGTAGAAAATTGTGTTTTTTAGTAATCTTCGAGCCTAAAAATAATGTACTAATAACATTTTATATAAAGCTGTGTAGTCCCGTCAGCAGTAACATTATTTTCACTATTCACATTTATTCGTATCATTATTATTCTGCATACTATGTACAAATTTGTGTAGTCACGTCAACAGTAACATAACTTTAAGTATTCACAGCTATCAGTATAATTATTCATCTCCAAAAATGGCTATAAATCCCTGTTTCCTGCTTATTCAAAATCACAAGTTACTAGTCTCTTCTAAAATAAACTTTCTCCAAGGCAATAGCATAAGATGGATAAGGGCAAAAAACCACAACCAGCAAAACCGAAATCAAACAAACCAAGAAAGCCAAAAGGTCATACGATATGCAGGCTGAGGATGCTAAACTTGCAAAACATTTTGAATTTGCTGCACAACAACGTCAAATTCAAATTCAAATGGAAGCTCGAGCTGAAAAGGAACGTGAAATTGCAATAGAAGCTGAAGCTGCAAAGGAACGTCAAATTGCAAGGAAAATTGAGGAAACTGAGGATGAGAATTATGTTGTTGATCTCACTGAATTTTAAGAACTTGCATGGCGGTTCTCGTGTCATCGTATGCTTATTTTCAAAATTCCCTGTTGGTTTCCTCCTTTTTCATTTCAATAAAAGTGTGAAAATTGTGTTTTATTGTCAATTTTAGGTCTCAAAGTAAACATAATTACACAAATAAATTTTTCAAGATTTTTAGCTTACGCAAAAGTAGAACGTGAGGACTTTCATACCAAACAAAAAAAATGAAAAAAATACATGTAAAGATATGTTTTTTAGGCCCCTAAACATGCCTACAAAAAAAATTCTTACAAATTTGATGTGGACTACACATAATCGGACCAAATTTTAACATATTTACATAAATTACTTTTTCCACATTTTTACCTTAGGTAAAAGTAGAACATCAAAACTCTAATACGGAACAAAATTAAATGAAAAATTTAATTTCAAAAGTTGAATTTTAATAGGGTAAAATTGGCACTTCATACTTGCAAATAATACGATAATACGAAAAGAAAAGAAGAAGTGGGTAAAAAAAAAATATAAAGCTAGTCGCCACTTGAAGTGGCGCCCATGTCTTAGTCGCCACTTGAAGTGATGTCTGTTTCCTGGGTCGCCACATGAAGCCTGTACCATTTTTGCAACATTGAACGCAGCTGTACCATTTATGAAACAAACGAACGTTAATGTACCAGAAAAGCAACGGAGCCGAGGGACGTGAAATAAAACACAAAAGTACATTAACGGAGGGAAATATTACACTTTTAGGAAAACATTTTATAGAAAAATATTTTCTGGCTTTTTAGGCATTTGTTTGGAATCTAGAAAATATTTTTCTGAAAAAATATTTTTTGTGTGTTTGTTTGACACTTTGGAAAATTTATCAGACATGAATTAAATGTATATTAATTACACGGATATTCAATTAGTTTACCATAAATTAATAAACGAATTAACAATTGTATATATTCATGTTAGTGGAACAATATTTATTTAAAATTTATGTTTTTAGATTTGATAATAATAATAATAATAATAATAATAATAATAATAATAATAATAATAATAATAATAATAATAATAATAATAATAATAACATATAAAAATGAACGAATTAGGAAATCTGATTTGAATTCGAATAAAAGTTTGATCCGATCCGATTTTGTTTCGAATAAAAGTTCGACCTGATCTATCTCGAAGACCTAAAAATGTTTTGATATTTTTTTGAAGTCCGATTTAACCCGATCGGATCAAAGTATAAATTCAATTTTGATTTTAACTGAAAAATTCAATCCAATTTTAACTAAATAACCCGGACTTTTTAAGATCCGATCAAAATCTTTAGTGCATCTCTAATTATAACATTAATGTTTAATCCTCTTAAAAAAAAGATTTTGTTATATATATAATAGTTCAATAAGGAACTTAAATTAGTGAGACATTTTAATTAACTTAAATGGTGAAACATTTTATTCATTTTGAATTGTCTAAATTGTCATTATATTTCACATTTTTCAAAATATGTGGTAGGTGAGAATTGAATCTAAGTCTTACCACTGATTTGCACGTCATCCTACCACTACATCACTCAATTACATGTGTTATGGATCATACACATACTATGTGTGAGTGTGTGTTCGTGAATTAAGAATATTTAGTATTTTAATTACAAAATTTTTTAAATCATTTTTTCTCGTGTTACATTTATAAATTTATATCACATTATTTTATAATGTAAATTAGTGATTTATAATATGTAGACTTGTAGTCAACTTATATATTTCTAAATCATTTGGTTCAATAAAATATTATTAATAGTTAGTATTTGAAATATATATAGATAAATATAATATATCTTTCACATATTTGTAATTTTTCATTAAATTTAAATGCATGTTATTTCGTTAAATGGTTAATGAAAACTTAATAATTATAATATTTACATTTAAGTCAACGGAACATTGTAGGTCGACATATTTCAGATTCGAAATCGGCGTAAGACTTGATATTTTAAAAGTACTCAAAATTACATCATTTTATCCTTATCTGGTTGGAACTGCATCGTCATTTGTAGGATTTAGTATATTTGTTCGTAGGATAGAAAAGATACGTTGTCCAACTACGACGGGGGTTGAAATATTCCACATTGATACGAATAGTGTATTTGACGTTTTTATAAGAGTAACTTAGTATAATATATATCAAAATTACTAGCTTAGTATGTGGTGGGGTTTTAGGTCAAGAACTTGGCATGATTTTAAAAAATGCTTCGAATTTGATCGTAATTGTTGCAATTAACTTAATCAACATATTTATCACATTTCACAGTTTTATAAAAAGTTTGAATTAATGTCACAGTTTAAAATATTAGCTTGTAACAATTTTAATAATGGTGAATTTTTAAAAATGGTCATTTATAGTCTAGATTTAATATTTAATATGAATTTAGAATAATAAGTAAACTATTTGTTATTAGTTAAAAAGATTTTTCACTGATCAATGCAATTTAACAATCGCATACAAATCCATTAATTTCAAATATCACCTGTATTAAAAATATATAGGTTGTAGATTACATAAAACGTTATTGAATCAATATATGAAACTCGATCATGATCAAAATAATGATCGATTGACATTAGTACAAATATTTATGTCTGATATTAGAAAATAGCTCATCAATCGCACATGTTCTAAATATAAAAAAATAATTTTTATTTGTGGATCGGGCGTGTTCGGAAATCGCATTCGGAATCATGATCGGGGTGGGGGAAGATATCACTCCATGATCCCGAAGTGACCCGATATTCATCACTAACTATATTACTTGTACTCATTCAATACATGCAAATTACATGTCATAAACAAGAAAATGTATCATTCGCTTTATGAGCTAAATTTGCAACGTTGCACAAATTTGTAACATTTTACATACAATGCATTGATTTTAGTCTACTTAAATTTGGTATATCTAAAACATTATACATATTATTAATAAATGAACAATTAAGAATGTTATTGTTACGTGTTATATAAAAAATTTCTAAAAATTGACCCGTGCCTCGCACGGGTTATTATGCTTTCATTTCTTAACTGCTATTCCCCCTGTCCCATTCATTTATATACAAAAAAAAAAAAGTGTGTCTAACACGCATTTTAAGATGAATTTTAAGGATGATTTCATACATTATTTTTAAAATTTTCATTTTTTTATATAAAAATAGCATTGTTAAATTTTTATATAAAAAACAGAAATTTTTAAATAAGTTTTGAAACTATCTTTAAAATACATCTTAAAATGCGTGTAAAATATCATTTTTTTTATACAATTCATTGGAATAGAGGGAGTAACATTTAATGTTTTTTCTTACTAAAATTAAATAATTAAGTATCTTTTGTCTTAACAGAAAAATAATAGTTGTCATCACACTATTAAAAAAAATGTAATTAAATTTCCATTGGTAAATTATGAAATTGTAGCCAACAAAATGATAATATGATATAAGCATATCCACCGTAGATGTTGTTGGAACCATGACTTACGAGTTTATCAACCTAAGATTATAGGTTCTATATTAAATAAGTGAACCTACCCAATACCGAATTATAAAAAAAAATACTTATTCGTCCCCATTTTATATGAACCTCTTTCTTTTTTGGTACGTCCAAAAAAGAATGAAAATAATATACTTATTATTTTTGAACACTATTTTTCACTATTACACCCACTACTTCTCCACTTTTATTAAATAAACACTATTACATCCACATCTATTATTAAGTATTGATAAGACCCACCACTTTACCACTTTTTAACTAACTTTACTCTATTGCTACTACTTTTTCTTAATTTCCGTAAAAGTCAAACTAGTTCATATATTATAGAACGGAGTGAGCATCATATAAGCATGCCTTTACTTAACGACGGAAGTTTTTAAGACGGAATGACATCCGACATGCGTGTATATACTATATATACGCACAAGGCACACATGTTCTCTTTTGTTGTCTCTAATCCTCGATTCTCTTGTCTATATCTTTTTGTTGCATGTACGTCACATAATATGTAGATACAGTAAAATCCCAAGAAACGTCCCGTTTATGAATCACAAGTACCCGCCGGAGCCTAATCTACGCTCAAAGATTCCTGCCTACCACATTTTCTTTTTTTCTTTTTTATAAACCGAATTCTGCGGAAGTTTCATTAGCCTACACTACAAAACTGCTGCTATACTGATTGATTCGACTTGTTCTGGTTGCTCGAAAAAATTTCAAATTTTTAGCAGAAAAACAAAGGCTACTCGAGCCTAGCGGAAGTGATAAAGGTAACATAAATTTGATTTCGCTGTTTTATTAGATTGTCTCTTGATTTTTTGGAGAGCTTCTAACACATTGATATACCTACATATGCAGCCACATAACAGTGAAGGTTGAGGAGAAGAATAAGAAGATAACAGTTCCTTGTTGTTTGTTAGGTAAGTCATTTTCATTCAGTACTTTACTTATGATCATCTGTTCGTGTGCATTTTTTGTCTTCCTCTGTTACACTCCTTAACACCATCCTTTCACTTCCATGGAACTATGACTTAAGAGTATATGATTATGTGTTTGTGATCAAGATCTTGAATTTGTATCGAGTACCAGACTGAATTTGTTAGAACTCTGTCACAAAAACACACACAGACACACACTAGAAAATTATTGTACATTCTAAACATTCTTCTTTCTCTTTGTGTCTTTATTCTTTTCTTTCTCTTCGGGTCCAGACTTGTTAGATTAAAGCACATACCCAGTTGTACTTTCCCTATACTCATCTCTTTGCCTTTACTTATGCCCTCAGCATGACCTGCATACCTACCGTATTGCGATAAATAATCACGGTAAGTCATAAACGGGATCCTGCATTTACCACTACGTTATTATAACAATCGGGTTGAGGACCTATACATTTACAAATTTATTTAGCTTATGGGTTCGACCCTCGCTCACCCCGAGAATTGTTAAAATGGATACTCATTTGTAAGCTATAAGTACTTTATTGTCAAAATGATAAACTGTATTTGTATTTTTTTGTAACTGGTACATTCATATGTTACTATGTATAACAAATTTTAAAATTGAAGATAATCTGTAACCATAACTTTATTATGTACTGTATATAATATGACTCATTCGATGTGCAAGCAATCAAACCTTACTTTCTGTATCTTCACTTACCAAACAAAGTAGATTCTCTTGTTTGAATTCATTTTGGCAAATGGCAAGTCATTCATTTTTGAAAACACAAATTAAGTTGTTTTTACCACCGTTACATATCTTTCCATAATTATATTATTTTGAAATTTGAAATTTATAAATTTGACATAGCAGAGGAGAGGAGAGGAGAAGTCTTGATTGATACTATAAATGTATGTAGATGTTTGAATAACAATAATTAAAATGTGGGTGTGAAAAAAACAGGGGAAAGATGCTGACATGCATAACGTGTTCAAAGCAACCTATCGAGGACGGAGAAGAAGGTGCTCCACCGCGTGGGACACCTAGTACTAAAGAAGCCGTCAAAAGCCTGACGGCGCAGGTTCTATTTCCTCACCTTCTATCCCATGCCATTATGCTCCTATTTCATTTTTCTATATACTAGTAGCTACGACGGATGCTAGCTTATACTCCAGTCCCGACTGATATTACGATATTTTTCTTGTTTCGATATTTCGAATCTTTATTCAGGCACAATTTTACGATATTTTTCTTGTTTCGATTTTTCGAATCTTGATTCAGGCACATAAATAGATGTAAAACAAAGGCTCCACAGTGTCCCCAATCTAATAGCCTAAGCTAAGAATGAGTGGGGTTCACCTAGTTGTATGTATAGATGTTGGATATAGGTACAAATATAGGTATGATACTCGTGTATAGAATAAAATGGTAATGTGTATTAATGGGTTTTGCTTGTTTCAGAGGAAAAGCTGAATAGCTCGTGCACACTTAAATTCTTTTGAGCTTTATTCCTCATTACAACCCTTTGGTTAAATCCATCATCTACCTCTCTATATCTACCATGAATTATATTCGGAATAAGTAGCGACATGTCGAGGTTTCTAACCAAATCATACAAATACGTAGACATGATACCCTCACTATACATGCACTCGTGTGTCAACTAATAGCCTAGGTGGCCTGTGCAATTAACTAAGTTGGGAGATACAGTAACTCTGTTGTGATGAACAAACAAACATTATTGAGCACTCATGGTCTCATACTTTCATATAGGTTGACCTACCAAAGAGAATTCTGCTATCTTAAATTTCAACTGTTTCATATTTGTCATATAAATTTGACTATCATCAACATTTTCTGTTCTGATCAAGACTTGTCATGTCAGATAACCTGATACAAGATCTAACACAACATCTAGAAAGATAAAACACAGGGCGACAAGTGAAACCAAGTCCACACTGATGCTATCCCTTTTTTCAAGGGATTAAATTTTCACTAGTTTTTGACAATCCAGTTGACACTTATAATGCATAATATGTATGTGTGTGTGAATACATTTGTTGCCTTTCTGTAGATTAATATTCGTGAAATGTTGGTCACCTAACATGATATGATGATAAATTGACATTGATGAACATTTTGTGCTCGATTTTCCTGTAGGGAAGTCAACTTAGGGAGATTATAACTTAATATTTTGAGAGAGCAAGTCGCTTACTTTGAAGTATAAACGTTCAAGAGGGTCGGGGCTAATACATTTTTACGTTCTGTATAACAAATTAACGATACAGTATTTGTGTCACACGATCAAACTATACTATAGAAGAGAAGGTTTAATAATGTCAGGCCTTGTGCACTCTCTGTCTCTGTTGTGAATGGTGACTCCACTAATGCTTTGCAAAATTTCTGCAATTTTCCCCACAAAGATTGGTAAATTTGGAGTTCTACAAGTTGGACAAGATAAATCTCTATCAAGTTCTTTACTAAGATTAGATGCCACGCATAAATTCTGGTCAAAAGAAAAGTTTCTACTGCATGCAATTCCATGAGGGACTACTAGTGATAATATATTCCTCAAACAGTAAGCCCAACTAGAGATCTGTAGAAAAGACAAGACCCCATGTTTAGAAAAGACACATCCTCACTGCCCTTGAGGTGACCCACCAGTGATTCAAAAATTGCATATAGGAAATTGCAGAATGCTATTGCATGTTTAGTCAGAGAAGTAAATTTGTGTCAGATTTACTAATGAAAACAATCTATATATGTATATATAAATATGAATTGGTGTGACTAAGTGAATTAGTCAGTCCAGCCTTGGTCCTTGTGCTTCTGTGCATTGTACTAGTTGTTGCAGTAGTGTACTTAAAGCACACCATGGCTGTGGCTGTTCCTTCAAAATGGATTGCAGGAGTATTTTCTTGGTTTACTCAAACAAAGAACTTCTTTGTTTGTTGTCTTTTTTATTTTATTTTTTATGTTTTTCTTGGGTGAGAAGAACAAGAGAGTTAATAAAGGAAAAAGAAAAAGTGAATGGAGTGTAGCAGGTTTCCTGATATACTTAAATGAGCAATTTCTTTCTTGCCTTCTATGGATTAAAGACACTGTATTTTAACTGATTTCCAGACTGGACTAACAGTGACCAAGGGTGGTGTTGAAGTGCATTAGACAATCATAACGGGATCGGAGGATTCCGTTTACGCAGCCCATCTTACTCCCAGTTACCTGCATTTACTTGATCATGTTACTTTCCAGAACTCTCGGGTGAAGACAGTAAATATCATGGGCTTCTTCTACAGTATTACTTTAGAAATTTAGAACATAAAAAATAATTAGGCAACTATGAAATTTATAACAATATAACTGCCATATAATTTGATTGAATCATTTTATTTTTTTTGAAATTTTAAATGGAAATCTATTTGGGAACTCCAGCCCCCCCCCCCCCCCCAACTTCAGAAAGAGTACATAGGACCTGACTGTATCATGTGTGATTGTGTTTTATTCTCTATGCCAAACTGATGCTCCTACCTTATTACAACCAAGACTTAGAGCTCTGCCTTTCGGGTTTCTAGCCTCTATGTCAACAGATGTGTATCATTCTGCTGAGCTTCTGAATTAAAGACAATCATTATATCAAAAAGGATTTAACAACTACATTATGATATAGGGAGCAAAATGAATATCTTATGTTTTTATCAATACGGCTACATATTGATATTGGAATTGCAGGACATACTTTAGACATGTCAATTAACCTGAAACATTCATGAATATGCATTTCAGTATGCTTTCTCTTAAGTTGCAATTAATATTTGTTTAAAAAAGCACTGGATAGTGGATACATCTCAAATTTTAATTTCCTTCTGATCATTTGCAGATCAAAGATATAGCAGTGAAATTTTCGGGTGCTTATAAGCAATGCAAGCCTTGCACGGGCTCCCCCACCTTCAAGAAAGGACAGAGAGGTTATCCTGAATTCGATACCAGTTCAGAAGTACCATACCCCAGCATGCAACCAGAAAGCTCAAGCTCTACTCCTGCTTGGGATTTCACAAGAGCCGGAAACCATCAAGCCAGTAGAGCTGACTCGAGGTTTGCTAGACCTGGAGGATCAGCATCTGTATCTACTCAGTCTGCTGATGTATCTGTGAAGAATGAAGATGAGCCTGGAGAATGGATGGCACAGGTGGAGCCCGGTGTCCAAATTACATTTGTGTCTCTTCCTGATGGTGGGAATGATCTTAAACGAATTCGCTTTAGGTAATCGTTACTTCTTGTAAGTTGAACTATGTTATGTATCTTAGTATTTTGAAAGATTTAATAACCTAATAAAGAAGTTTTGCTCGCCTAATAAACCTTTACCAATTACTGTGAATGGTTAAAGTAATCTAGTGTTGTACCTTTTCTGATATTCACTACAAGGTTAATAACAATAGTAAGGCAGAATGAGTCAAGTAGATAAAGTATTTTCATGTATCAATAGAGTGCTTGGTCCCCTTTTTAAAGATCCGGAAAGGTCTATCTTAGACAGTTATTTAATGTCGATGAATGTTGTTGAATTCAGTACATTTATCTATAGCATAACATTATTGATTTATGCAATTTGAAGCCGGGAGATGTTCAACAAGTGGCAAGCTCAAAGATGGTGGGGTGAAAATTATGATCGAATAATGGAGCTCTACAATGTTCAGAGATTTAATCGGCAAGCACTTAGCACTCCTCCGAGGTCTGAGGATCCGGTAATTCTCTACTACATCAATCTTATTGACCTGCTTTTAATCAAAAGTGTATTAACTGGTGTTGCGAAGAAGTAGTTATTTGTCTTCTAAGCATGATTCATTCAGTAAATAGAGTTCATGTGGCTTCATAAATGTTCAGAAAGAGGCCCATCAGATAATATTTGTTCACTCAGATTTGTAGTAAAACACCAATTCATGTCTTCTGAGCTACCTCCATTATATAACTTGAATATTTTGTCACCTTTACATGGTATGTTAGCAGTTTCTTGAAAGCACTTCCCCAGGAAATGTGTGTGCATGTCATATCTCAGAGTTAGTGTCAAAGTTTAATAATTGCAGTCAATTAGATGTGTAGTCATTCGCTTCCAATCTGTTATCTGTTGATTGCAGTTTTAATTATACATATATACATGACTCTTTAAGTATCAGTTTTGCGCCTATATTTGATATTTCTCAAGGAAAGAAGAGTATGTTTACGTACTTGTCCAACATTATTCCTTGCCATGAATAGAATTTGGAGTCAAACGCTATGACGTTAGCCTATGATATGCATAGAAGTTGAATACAATAATGCGAAATTTACAGGATTTACAAGTAGGGTAATGAACACAATTTGGAGTCGAAAACAAAAAATTGATCCAAAGAATAGAATTTAAATTGTGTTATGAAGTAAACTTGTAGATAGCATTCTCAATATATGCAGTAGATAACTTTCTGATCACCTTGAACATGCAGAAATCCACATTTCAAGTACAGTAGTACTTTTACAGAAATTACTTGATGGTAGTAATTGAAAATGTTTTGTTGCAGAGTGATTCTTCTTGCTCCAGGCTAGGATCAGTCAAGGAAAGCCCTATGACTCCATCACTAAACAAAGACTGGACTCCAAAAGACCATCATAAAGCTTCTGGTAGTAGAGGTTATTTCCCTGGAGAGTCTCCAGATCAAGGTGGCAACCAGAAATACAATGTTAGTTCTAACGCTTATGCTACTGGTGGCCCAAAAGGCGAGGCATCATCTGTGGAAGCACCAAGGACAACCACCTCCTCTAGAGATGAGGCATCAGTTTCCGTTAGCAATGCTAGTGATGTAGAATCAGAGTGGGTAGAACAAGATGAGACTGGCGTATACATTACTATCAGACAACTAGCTGATGGCACTAGAGAGCTTCGGCGTGTCAGATTTAGGTAAAGACTTTCTACTGATTCATTCAAGAACTTAGTAATCTACTTCAAAAGCATTATCATCTAAAGGAAAGATATGTTAATGTACATGATTTTCTTATACACAGCCGCGAGAAGTTTGGAGAGGTTGATGCAAAGCTTTGGTGGGAACAAAACAGGGAGAGAATACAAACTCAGTACCTCTAAACTAAATGCTATTTACATGCAATGGCAACTTGGTTATCTAAACATTCGGATGTGTTGGTGATTCTAAATCTAGGTGTTGGAGTTTTGGATCAAATGTAGCAATTACATACATTTAAACTTACGAAGTCATCATGGTTTATGTTGAATTTTTGTTTTAAGTTTTTTGCAAGCATTCGACTTATTTCTAACCAACATTGTCTCGTCGATCTTAGAGACGCTCCTGCGCCAAAGCAAGACATAGCAATGGCAACAACAAATCCAATATTAATATGTTGTTGCAGGGACACTAACATAATAATAATATTAGAGTAATAAATTTGAGGTATTTTCCTCTTTTTTCCTAATCAAACATTTGCAATTTTTTTTGAAGTCTCTACACGCATTTATACGCTTATAAAAATTATATTTGTAGATATTATTTTTTCATTTTTTATGTCTTATATAAAAATTGGATGTTCAAACTTTTATATAAAACAAAAAACTTGGAAAAATTTTTACCTATAAATATATCTTTTATATGTGCGTATCAGAAATTTGAAAAAAATTAGAATATTTATTATGGACCGGAAAACATCATTTTATATAAAAATTATATAAAAATTTAAACCTCTAGAATAATGCACACCCACATTGCATTTGATACCACAAATTTTGATCCAAGACTAAGAGAGGAATTAAAAACCCAGTTTGGATGTTTATCCAAATATGGATACCATTTATTTGTTTAAACCCAGTTTGGATGGTTATTATAAACTACATTTAATAAAAAAAAAACTCACTTGTTTCTTGAAACATTTTACAAGTTAATAAAAATTACTTCTGTTTAAATACTTTAATCAATCTTTTATAATTTTCAAGTTATTAACATGAAAAATAAAAATAAATTAAACAGCATTACAGGTGATGAAATATAGTTATTTTCTAGTACATGAAATTACAATCATAAACTACAAATTTCCTATGAATCAATTTGAAGTGATTAGTTAAAGGAAGCATATATAATATGATGTACTTTCAAAATATCCTTTTTGTTATATGCAAGAATTACGAAAATGATTATTAATAAGAAAAATGAATTTCAGATCAAGGAATTTTAGGTTAAGGCTCAAGCACAGTTAGGATTTAAGAAGGCTGACCAGACAAGAAGATTTTTAACCATGTATGCACATTGAGCATCAATGGATCAGGCTGATAACTTTGGCAACACTGAACGGCCTCGCATCAATGTAAGATTCAGTCGAATAATTTGAAATGACCCCTTTGATCATTTTCATGCTTCGTGGAATACCTATCACCGAAGTTCGATAGGGATGAATTATATAATCTTTTACTATTATGCAACATGAAAAGCACAGGGAGGAAGATGCTTATTTCATACATGCATCTAAAAATTTCACATATTATATGGACAGGACAAAGCATGTTCTGGTCCAACCCTAGGAAGGAACCGGTCACTAGACCATCAAATTAAAAAGAACACATTATCTCCCACAACACAGTTGAGTAGCCCAAGCACAAAAGTAGCGCTTATAATTAGTAAACAAGATGGAAACATGGCATAGGTTTCATACATTGAAATCAGATTCATCCACTCAGTATTATTCATCCGGCAACTTTTCTGGGATAGGTTCTACCAGACTGGATCTCTTGAGCTCGTCCAAGAAACAGGCCAGATTGACCACTCAATCCTCCAGCCCTCATTGGAGGAGGCATGGTTCTCCTTGCAGGTTGTTTGCCTGGACCAATTGTCATATTAGCCAACTTCTCAGCAGTATCAGGAAGTCCATGTGCTTTCCCTGTGTGAACTGTTGCTGTTAACAGGTGGAGAATAATCTTGTTAGATGTGGAACTAAAAACACATAACATAATACATAATAAGTCCAGTTCTCATTATTCGTCCATTTGACTTCTTGTTCGTAACTTTAGATGGATAGAAACATATCTATACATAATTTTTTTTGTAATTCTTTTTTTTATTATGAATTAAATTTTAAACTTTATTTTATAATTTAAGAGAAAACCGCAACATTATACACTAAATATATGTAATTGTTATTACCACATAACTTTGTATTAGATCATTAATTTCAAGATATTGAACGTGAACAGTAAAATTTGGTCACCTAGAAAGATGCATGTAGACAAGAAAGCCGCATAGTTTAAGAATTAAATGGCACAAATTGTTTTGCAAGAACAAAACTTACTCGTACTATTTCTGATAGATGGTCTCTGCCTCGGTTGCTTCACAGAAGGGTTTTTCAAGGCCTTTATATTCTTAGTTGCATCCTGAAAAAAAAAAAAAGACAATACTTAGCACAGGTTAGGTAGACGAATAAAACACGTATATAGCGGTATGAAATGAATGAATAACTAAAAGTAAAAAGAAAAGAAACAGACCCAGTACCTGTTGACTAATTTCCAACTTCCGGTGCACACCTGTAACAATTAGTTGGATCAGATGCCAAAAATGCATTAGACAAATTTCTTAACGAGATGCATACTTGAACAAAACTAGGAACAGGAAACAGTAAAATGAGGGTGAAATTTCCAGTAAAAGTTGAAAACAAAGGCAAATTTGGGGGAGTTCTAAAAATATATAAACAGTAAATCATTTAGAGAATAGTTGCAAGTAGAAACATCACCTGTGTTTGAATTTGAGTGTGCATTGACAGAAGAAAGAGTACCTGGAGGCTTCAAAGTTGTCAGGGTGCCACCAGAATACCTCTTCACACTTTTCTGCTCCAAAGATCCTTTATTTCCAGCTGCAGTATTATCACAAAGATATCAGGGCAAGAAAAGTGAGAGAGGGAGGGATGGGGATGGGGAGGGAGAGAGACTCTAACCAGGAGGAGTTCTTATAGTGGCAGCTTTGGGACGAAGAGATGGAGGAACATAAAAGCAAGTCTGCGAAAGTAAAGAAAAGAAGATTGTTGCTAACAGTAACCTGAATGAAATTGCAAATATCCAAAATACAGATAATGATCCTAAATATTCCAGTAGTTCAAGCATTCAATGTCTTTACCTGGAAGAAAGGATGCCGAAGAACCTCCGAGGCCGTTGGCCTCTTGCAAGGATCCCACGAACAAAGTAACTAATATTAGACAGATAGAAAAAAAGGGAGAATAAGTAGCAGTAAAGATTAAGCTTTCCAAGCTGGAAAAAGAAGAGGTACAATAGTAAAATAAAATAGAACTGGCGAATTAAGGTAAAACCAGAGGTCTAAATTTAATGCAGGTGAGACTTACTGTAATGAGGTTGATTGCATCTTTGCTCACAGATGGTATCAATGTAGAAAGAGGAACGCCTCCAACCTGCCATATCAAATTTAGAGCAGTAAAAATAGTTAGGAACTTTATACGACATAACAACTAATGCAAACATTAGAATTGCGCTAAAGGGCTTTTACCTGCGGAAACTGATAATTGATTGCATCTGCTAGTTTGAGCCCTTCAGCCCATTTAATCTCTGTAGGGCTGCCTATTACACTGCAAATTTTGTAGATTTCATCTGCTTCACTGCAGAAGAGGAAAAAACATCAAAATTTACTAATTATAAATACAACAACAATGATCAATGGTCAGCAGCCAATAGTATCTTATTGTTATATATGATTAGCAGAAAACGTTTTTTGTTGAACAATCATATCAAAATTAAATTCTCTGCAAATTCATAATAAGATTGGCTCCACAAAGTGACTCTAATTAAAATATCATTACCAATCAGCCTGAGATAAAAAGCGATGTACAAGTTATGCGAAAGGGACTATATGGAGATAAAGTGATACCTTGAACCAGGAAAAAGTGGGCGCAGAGTTAATAATTCAGCCATGATTGCACCCATTGCCCACATATCTAGACAATGCGAAGTAAATGGATTACAAGCTTTAGACTGTGCAGCCTAACAATAAACCATATTACCTGACAAAAATACATTCTTCTTTTTTCCTTGTCAATGTTATACTCACCAACTGCAGAGCCATATGCTGGAGACTGAAGCAGAACTTCAGGTGCCCTATACCTGACAAAAGCCTATGTCTTAGCTACCAGAAAAAAACAGAGCTACAAAAGAAAGGTATAAAATTGTTTTTAGAAATATTACGCACCAGCGTGTTGACACATAGTCAGTATATGGTGGGGAGGAACTGATCTCTCGAGCAAGACCAAAATCAGCAATTTTTATTATATGCTTTGAAACTAGCAAGTTTTCTGTAAAAAATGCACATTCAAAGATGTAAATTTTTAGGAAACCTAGTACGAGCTGCTTTTATAGATTATAAAAGTCAAACATCACAACGTATAGAAGCCACAACCGACGCTGTAAAATTTTACTTCTGCTAAAAGTTTTGAGAGACAACTCTTCCATAAAATGCTGTCCCACACAAACATATAGAACAATAGCTACAGACCAAGTATTAGGTAGATACACTCTTTTTATGGCCAACATGATCTTGGATCATTAGTAGGAAAATTTACAAGTAGATTCATGCTCTTATTTACTCCAGTCAGCAATAAACAAGCAATCATATCTGCTTATCTGTGAATATATATTTTCTGGATGCCAGTTCTGTGTTCATCTCTTCTAATATATTTTTTACATTACTCCTCTCTCCTACTACCTGATTCCCTCTGTATATGTTATGTCCTCTAAAGTCTCCTCGCATAATGAACCCACTATATACAGCTCAGAGTTTGGTTCCTTTATTACATTATAAAACTCACCTGGTTTAAGATCACGGTGAAAATATCCACGCTTTTGCATGTATTCAAGACCTTGAAATACTTGAAAACACCAATTTCTCACTTCAGTTTCTGAAAAAAGTGTTCCCCTGTCTTTCATAAGTTGATAAAGGTTGCAGTCCTGTATATAAAGTACACACTTTATTGTTTAAATAGCAATGGAAGACCATATAGTCAAAGCAAGTGAGTTGACACAACCTACCATGTACTCAAACACAAAGTACAAGATGTCATTTTCCCTAATTACTTCCTTGAGCTTCACAATATTAGAATGGTTCATTTTGCGCAATGACTGCCAGAGAACAATTTACTGTCAATACTTGTGATTAGACATAGAAGAAAACGAAAGAAATATCCAATGATAGTTCAAACTTACCTTGACTTCTCTTAAATTTATACATTCTTCCCATGAGTAGTACTTTCTTTTCATTTTCTTTATTGCAACCTATTAATGTATCCACAAATAAAAGGTCATAATTGTTAACTTTTACACAAAGATTAAAAATTGAATTCCCTTATTAAAGGGATGGTATTAGACCAAAATTGGCTACATAAATATGAAAAATAACACTTACAACTTCACCAGTCTGCTTATTCAAAGCTCTCCAGACATTACCAAAGGTTCCATTTCCAACTTCCTTAATTATTTTGTACCTGGATCAGCCATAATCAATGTAATTACAGCTCGATTGGGCATCCCTAATTTTTAACTTAAAGATGGAAAATGGACCCTCTATAGGTACATCGAGGTACTTTTTCTCCAACCTCGAGTTTGGAATTTAAGGAACCCATATGGAGATTTAGTCATATAGAAATTAATAAAATGATAACGTATTCAAGAAAACTTGCAAGGTAACAACTGACCTTTCCATTCCTGCGACTTCAACTGTTTGCAACTCCTTGTTTAGAAAAGAAAGAACGCGGCCATAGAAATGTAGGGTGTTTATCTCTAGTATATAAATATAACTAAACCTATAAAGTATAAACTAACAGCCTGACTTTCGTGGCTGAATAAACTAATAATGTTCTCCTGCAAAAGGTATAAGCACATAACCAGAAGAATTCTGATAAATAGGCATCAGAGCCCTAATCAAAGTATATAGTTTGTCAAAGGCTTTGATGTGGTGGTCATGAAGAAAGATGGTTAAATGTCTAGAACGGCAGAGCATCTTGACTGCAACTGAAGGAATTGATCGAAGTTAAAAATTAGCTCTAGACAGTAATTTGGAATCTTATATCATAACATAGCCACGAAAATCTAACAAAAAGCTGTGACAGCAAAGCCCAAATAAAGTAGATCTGTTTTGGAAAGGAAAAGGGATGGTTTGAGGTATATTCACAGCGATAGGCTTGGCTAATAATTGACCAGATACACAAGTTTGATTACGTTCTTGCAAACTTCAGCCCTGCAGTCAGAAGAATAACATATATACAGTATCAGTGATGATCAAGATATCAGGGGATTGAAATATCATAAAAACAAACTGCTATTTAACTTCAGAAGGTACCCCAAAAGATGGTTTCTGAAGGATCTTAAAGGAATGTCTAATCAGCAATGTACTAAACCACAACTACAGAATAATTAGTTTGGCGAAGGAAATGAAACATGTTCCTCTAATAAGTACTAGAAATTTAACTTACTTGCAGAAGTGAGCTAAAGATCCAACACCTAACTCAGAAACATATTGCATTACGGCTCCCGTACTTATCATACAAAAGCTGTCCACTAAGTACAGTTGACAAAGGAAACAAGAAGGAACTCCCCAAGGATAAGAAAACGCCAATCAAGAACTTCCTGGAATGAGAAAGTGTGATTCTGGAAGCAGTCTGACCAGAGGCACAGTTTCTCCATATCTTAGAAGAGAATAGAAATTTCAAAAAAATGTCCGAGCCAACCTGGCAGCATCATTCAAATGTTTAGAACACAAATTATATCTCAAAAGCATGGCTTTAACAGCAGTGTGTGAAAGTTCAAGACAGAACATACAATACCACTGTTCCATATTCTAGACAGGGTTTTATTTAACACAAATCTGAACAAAGAAAAAATCCAGTCGCAATATTAGGAAAAAAAAAAAAGCCTTTTGCAGTTTGTTGCATATTTCTATGTCATAAGCAGCACATCATTGGCTTTTATCAACATTTAGGAAAATTCTGACAAATAATATCCTTTGCCCGACAAATGTGATAGATTAGACAATTAAATTCAAATATACATAAGAATAATCTTTTGTATATTTTAATAATTCATATTGCTCTACTACATTTCCTCTATCTTTTAGTGGAGGCATAAAAGATAGGGCATGAATATGTGCTAACTGCTAAGAGATACAAAATTAAGATACTTTGCGATTAATAAGTGGAGACAAGGCTGTCTTGCTGCAGGGCAAAGCTAGAGACTTTTGAAAGACCAAGAAGGCTGTGCAATCCAAAGACACGGGCATCTGTCGAGTAATCCGACTAGTTAAAATTATAGAAATTCTATTTTGGAAATTTATAGTGTATTGTTGAGTAAATTAATCTAATTTATCAACCTCCTAGGTTCACCTAATAGTCAAATGCACATTAATAAAAAATCCTTCAGATAATAAACATATTATACTTCCTCGGTTTAATATCATGAGAATACCTGTTTCATGTTATTATGCAAGGCCATAACATCACATAATAAATATATACAACTTAAAGAATAAGGATCCTGAGTTAATCTTCGGTATCCTTCCTGAATCCTGAGGCATCTAAAGGAAGAGTGCCATAACATGTAATTCTAGTTGTATTTTCTTTAATTTCGACTCCAGTTGTTGTCTCTTGTTTGTCTTTTTAAATATTTAAGCATGTGACCAAGACTTAATTTGTACTGACTACGATCTCTGAGTTGAGGTATTCTTTTATTCTTTAGGAAGAACCTAATGGCATGACTCATGAGTTGGCAATAACTCCACTACCAGCTGGTAAGTGTGCTTGGAGCTATAGGTGACAGCAGTTTTGCTTCAAACCTATTAATTTACCAAAAAGTGAAGTGCTTCACACGTAGTTAAAAACTTAACTTTGGCTGCACAATAGGTTCAATCTCTCAACTTCTTATGTTTCTCTAATTTTGTGTGTATGGTTGTTTGGTAAATGATCATTTACATCTATCTATCTTTTCTATTACAGATTCTATATGCAACTGTTATGCTTCGATGATGTGCATTTCCTAATTGATGTTGATGATTCATAGACAATGAGTGGTCAAGATCATTTCTAGAAAGTGTTCCAATCTGCAAGAGATCGTGATGTTCTCAATGAGTAGCATATTTAAAGAATGCTACAAATGCAATAAATATCTTATGGCCCTACTTTTTAATAATTGCCTCAGGAAGAATACCTGAGATTTACCTGAGGTGCCTAATTCTTTATTAAATATTTACTCTCACTCTGTAAATTTAACACAATTAAGTATTTTATCGTTCATCGATTTCCAAAAGACACTGACTTATTCACGTCAAGCACATTAGTAAGTATGCTACATACATGCATCAAATCTATTTAAATGTATTCTAATTATAAAACAAAATGGGTTAAGGCATATAAACAAATCAGTTTGTTTATAAATACATAGATTGGTGGCAATACAGACCTGCTACAACCAGGTTCCCAATAGAAGTATAACTAACAATTCACAAATTTAACGCAAAACACAAGTATAGGTATTAATAATTAAGTATACTTGCTGGAGAAGAAAGAACACTTACATAAAAATGTAGGGTGTCAAGTGTTTATCTCTACTATATGAATATAAACTAAACCTATGAAGTATAAACTAACAGCCTGTCTTCCATTCACCCTTCAATTTTCATGTTTATAAAAGTATTGGAGGAATTAGCTTTTGTCCACAGAAGTGCATTTAATCAATCGTCTTGTCATCGGTATAACGGCGAAATTGATCTACTATTAATAGTCACCTGGTTTAATTGAGTAGACAAACCCGTAATTGAACTTGTTGACTTCTTATATCAACCAGAGTCCTGATTTATATGCCTCCTTTCTTCTGTCTCTTATTATTTGTGTTATTATTATGGATATTGCACTTGGGGCACGGCCGCCTCCTCATGCATGCATGCCCAAATCATTTACTTCCCACTAAACTTTTTAATCGTTTAAAAGAAATTATCAAAAACAGTACCAGTTCATCAGAGTATTGTCTATCATGGAACAAATTATCATGGTTACAACACCTTCCCTGACTTCTACATTCAAGTACATAATTAGCTGATCCATTTTCAAATACCTACCTTTGTCTTGACAATAAAACAGACTGTCTCACCTCATATTCACAAACTTTATTAGTTTTCCCTCAAAAATAAATAAAAAGATCTAGAAAAATGTATGCATGATTGCATTTACTGTTGCTTCCATAATCAAGACAGTCCTTTCTAAATCAAGACATCTTCGAAACAAAAAAAGATGAAAGAAAGTCACAAAGACACCACATACACTGATACTCATACATACATACATAAACCACCATTTGCATTTCACATTTTGATTTAAAAATGGCACATGGACAAAAATAATCCAGTTGTAAACTAAATATTAGTATAAAAGATGGTAATATTATCTGTACTGGGCCAAGTATTGTAGAATTACCAGAACAATTATGAGAACAATTACAACATCTCAGGAACAACCCGAAAATACCCATTTTAATCTAAACCTCCTGATCCAAAAAAACACAACTAAAAGAAAAACCCACAATAATCCAAACAAACAGCTCATGGGCAATCAAAAATCAACACAACAAATACAAATTACAAAATCAGTAAAATGCATACATAATTATTAAATGGCCAACAAAGAAAACCCAAATCATAGATTTTGATAAAAAGAAATCAAACAAAACAAATCAAAATCTTAAGAATAATTAAATTCAGATCTGAATGAAAAAATAAACAAGAAATATGTAAAGCATATATAATACCTCTGGGTTACACGGCATAACATAAATGACTCCACAGCTGCTGCTATGTCCTAGTTCTCCTTGTATATATGTATGTGTATATATTTATGAATTATGATGTATGTATATATCTATGTTGTTTGTCTTGAGAAAACAGGGCGCCAGACAAGACACAACCTGGGAAACCTCCTCCTATCTGATCATCATATCTACGTCAACACAATATAAAAATAGTGAGATTTTTTAATGTATTGTAATTACAATTGTGATTGTTGGGAATTGAACTTGGTCTTCAAGTTATTTAGCAAGTTCTTCTACCACTACACCACTCAATCACATATGTTTTAAAACATATACATTATTAGATGTATGTGTGTGTTGTGCGACTTTTTATGTAGTATGATTATTAATTTATCCCTCTATTCTCAATTTTTTTTTTTGAAAAAGTTGTGGTTGGTGTGAATTGAACTTGGGCCCCCAAGTTAATTAACAAATCTTTTTACCACTACACTACTCAATCACATGTGTTTTAAATCATACACATAAAAGATGTATGTGTGTTGTTTTAGTGAATTTTTTTTCTAATATTATAATATTGGGACATATTAATAATTTTTTGTCATGTTGCGTTTACATTTATTGATTTGAACTATAACATATTAAATTAAAATATAAAGTATTGATACATAATATATGGTTTGATAATATTATAAAATTGTAATAACAATAATAATCAACATAATAATAAAAAAATTACTATATAATTATTCTCTTAAACAACCTAAGCACTCATCTATACGTGTTTTCAATAATACACATAATATCTCTATGTATATCGCTTAAGCGGGGCAAGATTTGGTTTTATATAAAGAAACAATATGAAATGCATAATGTATTTTTTATGAAAAATATTACATATATGATTAAGTCAATAACTAAAGTACTTTATTACTGATTTGAAAGCACCAATTTACTCATAAGTTTATATTGTATAGAAGTACTATTTTTAGTGATAATAGAACGTGGATCACCGAGTTAAATTCTGCATCTTCATACCATTAGATCACATATTCACATGTATTTTAAATTATACACACAATATGTATTATCGATAAAATAATTACGTAAAATACACAATTGAGTTATAAACCGATATTATAATTAATATGATGGATATTATCTAACAATATATTAGAGTAAAAAATATTGAGGTGTTAACGTAAAATGAAATTATTATATTACTAAATAAGATACAATAATTTATTAGTCAAACTATTTGAGTCATAAAAATATTTGGCTTCAAAAAGACGAATTCTACAAATAACACATTACCTTTTATATACAAATTAGTTAATGTTCAATTTAAAATATGACATTTTACGGGAAAAAAGGACCATATATTATATATTATTTATGGAGGTAACTCAACGAAAGTCATACGGAAATCAGAAGAGAAATAAAGGCAAAGAATTCTTAAAATGAAGAAATTAGAAGAAAACAAATAAAAGAATTAAAAATGTACTTTTAAGAAGTAAAAGCGCAAGACCTGAGAAGTTTTAGAAAATTTACGAAGGTTTTTGATTGGAATCAGGACTGAAACCTACATTCTCAGAATGCAGTATCTTGAAGACTATTAAGTTTCTACCTTGAATATTATTGGAGATCCAACTAAATGGATGCATTATTTTTGAAGAAAATTTAGGAATGTAGGTGCTATGAAAAATCGTCTTAATTAATAATTAGACAACACCCATAAAACATTCAAATTATATTCTATGACCCACAACAAAATTAAAATCTAACATGATTGCTATCAATATTACTCATATTAGTTTTCAAAAGTACAATTTTGAACATATTTAAGTTTGTACACAATAACCACATAGTCCAGTAACAAGATGAAATATTTGAAAATCAATCACATGTTTCAAACGATACTGATCATGAATAGTTTAATTAAAAAATACAATTTAAGCTAGCGACCGTGACTCGCACGGGTTTTTATTCTAGTTTATATTCACACAGGATTGGGTTTATATTTGTATAGAAAATTAGAATATTCTTCTTGACTTTCCAACTAACCTAATAAACATATACGTCAATTACACGTAATACAAATCTATACTACTAAACTACTGTCTACTAATTTAGGAAAAAAAAAGAAAAAAAAGTACAGTCTACTAAAGCAAATTAGGAAATAATTGGAATAATTGTTCATAATTTGATTTAATGAATCAATCATATAAATAATAGTGATCATAACCGTTAGATTTATATTAAACTATAAATAAGTAAATTAAGGATAATTATTCAGTTTGATTCAATAATTCAATCATGCATACAAACAATAAAATTTTTAGTAAAATCGTTACATCTATATTAAACTATAATAAGCAAATTATACGATAATTGTTCGGTCCAATGGTTAAACCATACATACAAACAATAATGATTGTATGATTTTTCGTAAATCGATGAGAATCATTATATATAACATTAAGGAATATTATATATATATATATATATATATATATATATATATATATATATATATATATATATATATAGGTCTTTGCTCCATACAGAACACTCTTATATAACAAACAACAAAGAACACCTTAGATCTATTAGATCCTTTGGCCTCGCCAGGGGCACCCAATACAAAAAGTTATTATTTTTTTACCCTCTATCAAGTCTGTAAAAAAAAAAAAAAAAATACTGTTCACGTGATGACGTCATCATGACGTCATCACGTGAACAGTAATTTTTCAATTTTTTTTTTTTTTTTTTTTTGCTGGATGGATGGAGCCTAAAAAAATAAGAACTTTTTGTATTGGGTGGCCCCGCCAGGGGCAATGGATCTATGAGATATGAGGTGTTCTTTATTGTTTGTTATATAAGGTGTTTGTCATGGAGTGCAACTCTATATATATATATTAATTTATGAATACCAAATGTTGTTAACAACAAATTAAAGTTAGTTATATTATTTCTAAACAATACATGAATTTTTGGCTAATATATATTAAATTAAAATCAAAAGAAAAAAAATAAAATTTTAATTTTATTATAAGAAAATATTACTTATATCATATTTAAAAGAAGTCATCCAATACACGGGTTATAAGTTAGTACTATTCCAAGTTTTTACTTTCTTTTTTCTTTTTCTTTTTTTAATGAATTACTCAATATACTCTATAATTAAAAGTATTATTCTACCAGAAAAATGCTAGTACTGTACCATTTTTGACTTTATTTAAGATATTGGAGGTAATAGAATAGTAACAAGTTTTCTTCAAAAAAAAAACAATTATTTTGAAATAATGAAACTTTGTTTCTTAATATTTGTCGATATTACATTTTGTAACTGTTGTAATGTAAAAGAATATACAAGTACATTCTTAAATTTGTATGAGGTTTTATAAGAACATGTATGTCTAAATATGTAGTAAATATGCTTTAAATTATTAGTATATTTTAGTATAAACGGTATTATTAAGCAACATGTCATGTAATACTTCTCCGCATCCAATTATCAATTTATTTTGATTGTTAATTTTATTTTTGCATTTTTAGAGCATCTTCAATACTAAAATTTAAATTGTTTTGTCAAAATTAATTGGTTATAATAAATATTTAAAATTTTATTTAAGAATCTTGTGTATATTTCAATAATATTATCTATAATCAATATTTTAAAAATTGGTTGATTCGCCAAGCATTCGAACGAGTACTCGAAAATTGGAGATAAACATAATCGAATTTATCTGAGTACTCGAACAAATATTTGGAAGCTGAAAACAAATACTCGAAAAATTGATCGATTACTCGGATTTGGAAGATGAAACTGAATCAAACCGATTTCCAATTTTTCTAACAAATCGTGTATAACTGTATACTAGCTTATAACCCGTGCGAAGCACGGGTTTCTTTTGATAGGTTATAAAATTTATTTAACATTATAATTATGTTTTTATATAATCCTTATTTTTAATAATTTTTTAATTTTAATTTAATATAAATTTATATAATTATATGCATGGTTTGAAATTTATTTTGTAAAATTCTAAATTAAAAATGTCGTTGACGGGTTTTAACTTTGAATTTTTAGTAAATTAATCATATAATATATCTTATTATTAGACCTAATGATTCTTATTTATTACTAAAAATAATGATTTCAATATATGGTGAGATATTTTTGGGTATATATTAGTTATCGCAAGATTAATTTTAAATTAAAAAGTAACTTGTTTTAATTACAAAAATTACTACTAAAATAATTACGGAAAGATATGGTGTGATATTTTGGATATATATTAATTATTGTAATATTAGTTTTAAATTAAATGGTAAAGTGTTTCAATGAGAAGCAAAATCTTTAGAAAAAATGGGTAATTGAGTTGTTGGAGCTGAAAAAAGAGTCCAAGTAGAAGCTCAATATCGATAAAGGAATTTTAATCTGAATATAATTACGTTAATCTTAGTAATTAGCTTTTTAAGTTATTTTTATAATTTAATTATCTGTGAAAACCAAAATAAATGGGATAACCAAACCGAAAACCAAAAATTTCAATGTTTCGGCTTTAATATAATAGTATAGATAAGGGAAATGTTGGTTCAAAAATATAAAAAAGGAAATCTAATTATCTAAATATTTAGTTAAGAGGAATTTTAAATTGAAATGCTACAATTTTTATCAATTCTCTATTAGAAGTATAGGTGTAGATATAGAAATTAAATTGTTTAAATCTATTTAGAATTTTATTTACAAAATCAATTTAAAAAAATTTAAAAAATAGAGACTGAAGCTACATGTTTAATAATTTTAAAATACATGTAAAAACTAAAATAAATAGATAATTTGGTATAATAAGAATATTGTTAGCGTGATGTTTTGATGATGAATACAAATATTGCATCATAATACTTCATGTGTATTTATTTAATTTTGTTTTGTAGGAAGTATTGATGATCGATTAAGGGGAGAGCTTTTTCCTCAATCATATATTGGTATATAATCATAAAAAAGGGGGAGACTACTAACCTAATATGTTTTGATGTTATATACAGCAAGCTGATAGCTTATCGTGTACTAGTTTTATTATATTCAGCCTACCATTATATGATTGAATCACTTACATATCACATACACATACTTACATATCACATACACATATATGTGCGGGGGGTTTGATATAAAAAGGTAAAGATTCAAAGTCATCTTTACAGCCTGCCAGAATCTGTTGAAGTCCTAATTTCTTGGAGATTTTTAGCAATTTTATAGGACTTAATTTGTAAGGATATCTCAATTATATATATAGTATAATACTCCCTCCGTTCCACACCAGGTTCTTTACAGTTACTATTTTGGGTCATCCCATCTAGCTATTTCTTTACATTGCAAAAATAGTAATCTTTTAATAATATAAAATACTATTACACCCACTAACTTCCTCCATTTTCTCAAATCTACTATTGAATATTGATAGGTCCCACCACTTTTCATCATTTTCCATTACTTTACCTATATATATATATATATATAGGTCTCCGTGCCCATCAAGGATGTAAAGATCCTGGAGGGACGGAGGGAATATAAATTATTGAGTTCATAAACGAATCCTTTATTATACAAAATACTTTCTTTAATTTAGGAGTTTTATATTATTAAAAGATCTCTTTCTCAAAACCAATTCCTAAACATTTTTATAGCTGTTATATTGAATGAAACCTCATTCAAACGTTCTTATTTTCTCATATTTCATTCTTTCAAAACTTAGTTACAAGTTAACGTTTAAATATCCCTAGTAGATGTGAACATAAGATTTGAAATCAAGAACGTTGCAAATTGTTCTTGATATTTTGACGATTATATGTGTGAACTATATATACAACTTTATGTTCATTTTTTTATTTTGCTCAAAAAGACACTAACAACAACACAGACAACTCTGCACTTATTGCTTATTCATTTTTTTTCTCTTGAACCCTTTAATATATTTATATCATACATATATAGAGGATCTTAGTTTGAATTATAATCAGAATTATTTTGATTTGTAAGTGATTAGTTACTGGATAATTGCAAAGGGAAATACGGGTTTGGTGAACTAGTGCTAGATAAGTTTGTAATACGGGATAGTATAATACATAGAGGGCAAGTTTAGAAACAGGGTTTCAGCAAGCTGTAATCAGCAGCTGGGAGATTGGGTGATATATTATTGTATTTTGTAATATTGTGATTTCGTTAATCAATAATATATTCTCTTACTAAGTTAGAAAGTTACTAGGACGTAGACCTTTAGAGATAGGGGTTGACCTAGCCAAAACTCTCGTGTGTTCTTTATTGCTTACTGTTTTGCTTTTATTTATGCACTGTATAGTTATATTTCAGCTTGACTTTATAAGTACTAACTGATTCAGTAACCCGAATTGTCAGTCAGCACATTGTTAGTAATTGTTAAAATTAATAGTAGATAATCATAACACCTATTCACCCCCTTCTAGGTGTACATTCTTAAATATATTTTACAATTATTTGATATAAAATCTATACTACACTATAATAAGCGAAAGGGGGTATAATTTGTAGTTTGGTTACCCTCTATTTTGGTTCCTCATTTTTGGTTATACCCCATTCATAACCGTTAGATCTTCAACTCAAATAGATCTTGACCGTTAGATACAACAATACTAAAAGTTGGAGGTCTAAGGTTTGAATCCCGCCAACAACATTTTAATATAAAATTAATACTAGATTATGTTATATAGAAAGGTTGAATGTTCGAATCCTACCAACAGCATATTAATTTAGATTTAATACTAAAAATATTTATATACAAAGGTCTAAAATTTGAATTCTCCCAACATATTAAGAGTAATGTTTATAATATTATATATACTAAACTATAAGTAATATAAAAAATTAAAAGTAACCCGTGCTTTGCACGGGCTATAAGCTAGTATATTATATATTCCAATTAGTAATTTATTTATTTAAGAATACTGTTAAGTAGCCGACTCATCCAAAATCTTAAGATGTTAGAAAAAAGGCCTTATATGGATCTTATATTAATATATTCTAACAGTTCACCTACTCGAAAGCCCATTTTTGGGTCGAAAAGTGGATCAAGATCGCCCATTTTTAAGATTTAATTTGCCTACGTGTCCATGACAAAATATGAGAATATTGGGGATAACAAAGAATAAAATACGAAAATTTTACGTAATTGAGCTCTGATACCATGTTAAGTAACAAATTCATATAAGATCTTAATATTTTAAAGTGGTTGATCAATTGAACCTTTCTCCGACATCTAAGGGGGTGTATTCATTCTAGATTTTGAAGGATTTTTATGGATTTTAAAAATTCGAGGGTATTTAATTTGGATTTTAAATAATACATCAAAGTCTGAAGGTATTCATTTAAAATTTTAAAAAGTACTTTAAAATCTTGAGGTATTCAATTAAGATTTAAAATAATACTTTAAAATCTCATGGTATTCAAAAAGTCGTGGATTTTTTTATATTCTTTAAAATGATTGATTTTGATGGATTCTTAGTGTTTTTTATATATTTTGAAATCCGGCCAAATTCTATGAGATTTTAAAGGATTCTACTAAAATCGGCGTGACTAAACGTAACTTCTGCGAAATTTCACAGCAAATCTGACAAACTCCGTATCTAATTGGTAGTTTGGTTGCTTGGTTCAATCAAGCTCTAAAAGAATAGTGACCGTTAGATATTTAGTAAATAGATGATAACCGTTAAATCTAATAACAAGGAATATTATATATTTAAATCCCTCTTCTAAAGATCCAAGATTCGAATCCCGTCAACAACAAATTTACATTAAGATTTTATATTATTAATTTTAAACAATACATGTCATTTATTAAGTAAATATTATTGTTACTAATAATTTTATTAATTAATATTACAAAGTTAAATTATATCCATAATAAATTATTTTATTCTATTTTTTTAATCATATAATTTTAAAAATATTTAAAAGTAATCCGTGTTTTACACGGACTATAAGCTAGTAAAATTAAAATCGACAATAATTTTTAAAAATCCATCAATTATTATTAATCCGTTAAAATCTTTCAAAATCTAAATTAAATACATCGCAATAAAATTTTTATAACGATGATTCCTTAACAAACACTTCATGCAACTATTACATGATAACTACATATATATTATTTAAATATTAATCAACAGTGAAAATATTTTAAAGATAAGACGAACAATATCAAAGTGGACCTAGCATTTTGATAAAGAACGCAGTGTATGAGAGAGGGTGCCATTTGTTGTGACCAAACATTTGACAAGAGAGAGGGTGCCATTTGTTGTGACCAAACATTTGACAGTGACGCTTTGCGCTAATTGATGTTGGGTATGTATCCCTGTGGAATATATGTTATGGGCTTATAGCCATTACACTACGTAAATTCTACTCTTCTTCAGGTCATGGGGATAGTATATCTTCATATTTGACAGATGTGGTTGTAGATAAATTTACAGACACTGCTACATTTATTCTTCTGAGTGTGAGAAGTTAGGTCATGTGCCTTCTTTTGATGAAATTGACCAAATCGGAGTCCGAAATCCAAATATATGTATAGTAAATTCCCAGAACCAGCAGGTTGTTTGTTTAGCTATAATCAATTGAAAAGAAGATAAATATAATATAGTGAATTGGTATTGAGTTGATTGAGATAATGAGATGTAAAGAATGAAAATAAGATGAGTTGTATATAAAAGTGATTTTTTTACCGTTACTTGTGAATTGGAATCGCCATAAGAATAAATTGATTGAGTAGAGAGATATAATCATACTCATTTGATTTCTTCCGCAAATCAAGATAGAGAGAGAAGCCCAGGCTGTCCAGCTGAAAAATCTCGCCAGTTGTTAGAGTTTCTGTTCTTCTTTTTTTTTTTATTTGTTGTCAAATAGCGTTTTTTTTTACTATCACTGATGCCTACCTCTGTATTGGACCTTAACTAATTGGGGCCCCTAAAAATTTTGGGCCCTGTGCAGTTGGGCTGACTGCACAGGTTAATAGCCGGGCCTGAGGTCATGGCAAGTTGGCTGGCACCACCAAATATCCTTTTTAACATCTTATCTTCTTCTTATCTATTCTTATTTCCATTTTTTTATAGTCTGATTCCGCATAAATTATTAAACAAATCATGCATTTTCTCCGGCTTCATGCAATGTGGAACTAATTATCTTGATTTGCTACCTCAAAACAGAGCATAACTGGTAATGCCAAAAGGATATTGACTAGAGTTTGATCCCACATTTCCAGCTAACATACTTAAAAGAAAAGAAATTCTCAAGCCAAACATACATGCCAAGAAAGAATCTTGGTATGTTTATATATTCAGAACACTCTGCTTATATACGCTGTCATGTAACTACGTAGAGGAAGCGTATGTCGCCAGTCCCTGCATCTGTGTTTAATTTTTATCACATCGATAATAAACTTGACCTCATAACTGAACCTCACAGTTGGCCACAGCTGTGTAACTGGGGATTCCAATTTGTTAAACAGGTTGTTCTAAAACTTGTTAGAGCATCTCCAACGGTACTAGGTATAATGGTTATCTAAAATAAGTGTTGGCAAAAATTTGCTGAAGCGGTAACACATTTTGCTCCAATGGTGTTAGTAATAATGGTTAGCTATAATTCAAAAACAGTATTTTATTATTATTTTGGTTCACCTTTATCGTTACTTCACCATGGATATAATTTAAATAAGGTAAAAAAGTGACGTGGATATTTTAGATAATGGCTACAGACTCAACAGATATAGAAGATGAAATAAAGGATATCTATAATTTTTGCAGTTCTTGTGATTGGAGGGGTATATTTTTTAGCTAATATGTATATTATAGTGTCACATAGACTATTTACATAACAGGTTGTGGTTGTGGTGGTTAGTATTTGATAAAAATGAATATGCAAGATTAAGGAAATAAAAATTCGAGTCCAACTAAGATAGTCAGGTTAACTAAGTCGTGTTAAGAGTCTTTTTTAGGTTACATCGCTATAAATAGTTTCGACACATTTAGCAAAAAAAAGAAAAAAAAAAAATAGTTTCGACACTTGATGCGAGTCCAAGTAGACATAGAAGCACAATCAGAGCTTTACATTCCGGCTGTAATTCTGGTTTCACGCATACTCTGCATGGTCACGTCATGTGCAAACTAGTAAAAGCAAAATAGCAGACATGGCATAGGCTATATAGCACATATAGAACTTGTCGAAGGAAGAAATCTTAACATCACTGATACTCTAATATGTAAGCATAAACCCCAGAGTTAAGAGACACATCGATAGTCTACATCTTGCTAGTACTTTTTAACCTCATCCAAAACATACATAAGAACGAACTATCCCTAGTTACCAAACAATTTGCAACTTGCTTAAGCAACAGTGTCTTCAGACATTAACTTAAACTTATTGAAAAGTTTTAAAGATAGGAACAGTCGCCTACAAGTTATCTTCGTCTTCCTGTGCGTCATCTGATGCTAAAAGATGATTAAGTGCAATCTTTGCCTTCTTTGGTTCAAAAAATTCCTCCTTCACATCATCTTCGCCATCATTCTTTCTTTTCGCAGATTCGTCTTTCACAATATCTGCATCTTCAGACTTGGACACAGCAGCTTGTGTCTTGGTATCCTCCTCTTCCTTGGATAATTCTGGTATATCTTTAGATATCTTCTCACCATCCATAGCACTGTTATTTGATAAACTTAGACTCTCTTCTAAAAATGAGCGAACTTCTTCATTTCTCGCAAGATCAACAGGAGTTTTACCAGCTTTGGTCTTAGCATTTAGATTTGCACCTTTCTTAACCAAGTACTTTACAAGTTCCAAGCTAGAGCCTTGTGCAGCATAATGAAGAGCAGTCATGCCCTTGCGATTGGCTGATTTGACAGATACCCCAGATGAAATAAGGATCTGAACAACTTTTAAGTGACCTTTCTGAGCAGCAAAGTGAATAGCACCCATATCATCCATGGCTGCAGCTCCCACCTCAGCTTTATTCTCACATAGATAACTCACCACTGGTGCTTGTCCTGACCATGCCGCTAAATGTAGTCTGGAGTTCAATTCTCAATCAAGGAAATCAACTAGCTGAAAAAAATGTTACTTCATTCCACATTAAGATTGACATGTATGTACATAATTTAACAACAAAAGCAATCAACTTCAATTAGTCATCATATATAAAATGATGACATCCTCGACTTTGATATCAAATTTCTAATGTCTTCACATTGATCGAAAAAGGTATTTATTATTAAGATCAAATTGTAATAACTCTGTGCAACTAATGAATGTAGCAACATGTGAACTCCATTATCTAGAAGGTACTAATAGGCATGTCTTGCTTGCTATGCAAATGACCAGTATCATAAGAACATAGCTTTTCGTTCTCAATGCCAACTACCACCCCAGTCAAATAAATAATGAAGTATTAGTTTCTTCACTGCTTGGAATAACTATAGATGTATCAGAATAACTGATTGAGAGAACAGAATTTACAGCAGAATTAGGGAAAAAAAAGTAGATTTTCGGAATGAGATAGAGATGGAGACACCTTACGCCAAAAGTAACCATGAAATCTAATGCCCATGTGAGAACTACTCAAGACCTTAGGTACTACTAAAGACACTGATTACTCCGTACAGGTGAAGCCTAGTACCTAAAAACCCAAATAGGGTTTTCCAAAAGTGAGATAATTGAATCATAATTTCAGTTCTAAAATATCATATTTCGAATAGGGAAAATTAAGTCTAACGTCCCTAAACTATTAGGGTTTTTCTTTCTAAGTCCCTCAACAAAAAATATGAATTTCTAGGTAATAAAACTTTTGATTAATTTAGGGACTTGCACAACATAATTACTTACAAATATTTGAACTACACAGGCAATTCATAAAACAAAATTCTTGGTTTCCTCTATACAATAATTATCTCAACAAGTGTTACTATAGAGAAATACTTGTGATAAACCCAACCCGAAACATATAAATTCAAAAACAACCAACTTGGAAATTAATGATGAATTATACAAAACCCACATGAAAAATATAGGATACGGGGTTCTGGAGTGCTTATCTCTGGAGTTGATAGCCAAAGGGTTGGAGGAACAAATGAGTTGCAGGCCGCTCAGATCACCTGTTCGAGCCGCTGCGTGTACATCGTTTTCCGATTGCTTGGAATTTCTCATCTCCAGTTTGCTAATTGCTTGCAACTTCAAAACACTAAAGAGGACGCTCCACCCTTTTGACCAACCCCAAAATATCACAAGTTAAACTTTTGTGAATTTACAATTGTAAAAAAGGTCCATCAGGCCCAGCAGTTGGTGACCCAGGCCAAGAGGAAACCACATTCTTTTTACAAACGCGGGTTGTAATTGCATTAGAGCATCTCTAAAAGGAGTTGCTAATTAAGTTGACAACTTTGTTAAATTATCAAAAAAAATTAATTTTTTAATTTATCTTCAATTTGACAATTTTGAGTAGAAAAATGATCCAATGATTGGTGACTCTAAAAATTGTATAAATTGTCCCCATATAAGTAATTAAATAATGTAAATTTGAAGGAAGACATGTAAAATAGGTATATTAGTATATTTCTTTTAAACAAAAATATGCACTTTAACCATTTGAGGAAGTCGCCAATTTTTGGCAACAATTGTTGGCAACCTTGGCTCTCCAATAAGATGGTTGCTTGACACATAGATGTTGGCAACCTTCTTGGCAACTACTATTGGAGATGCTCTTAGTATGTGATGCTAACTAGTAACGTCATTTTCTTGATTAGTGTTATTTTAGATACCGGCTACGGTTTTTTTAATATTTATAATTATATTAACTTTTTTATAATTTACATGTTATTAATTTACATATCAATTTGTTATTCAAAAACTGATATATATATATATGATTTTACACGTTCAATTTTATATTTGTACTCTATCTTGAATTCTTAAATTTTGATTTGGACGATTTTACGGTCCACGTGAAATTAATAAAATAACATTTAATTTAGTGGTGGTTTAATAATTATTTTTCAATTAAATCTACGCAGAAACAAAAGAATGAAGAAATTGACGATTTTTTACGTTGAAAATTATATTCGATTTATGAATTCTATTTATAATTCGTTTTGATTATCAAAATACCCTTGTTATTATTTTAAGACAGTTCTACTAACAAACAAATAAAATTTTAATAATAAGTGTAAGAGAAATTTTGCCCAAACCATTGATGATCGGCAGTATGGTCCACCGTATGACAAAATAAATAAGAATTATTAGATCTTTAAATAAATAGATGAAAACCGTTGGATCTAACATAAAAAATATTTTATATTTTAATATGTTATAAACTAAAAAGTGTATTTATATCAAAATACGAAAAGGTGTATGTCAATGTTTAAATCATATATAATTAGGTTTTCTACAATGAATAGCATTATCAATATAGGACTTTTATATTAAATAGGAATAATGTAAAAATTTATAGTTATATTTTCTCTTGAGATTGTGAGTGTTTCCATTTTAGTAATAATTATTAAATCATCACTAAATTAAAAATAATTTTATGAGCTTTGCGTGAATTGTAAAATCATCCAAATCTGATTTCTAAATCTCAAGATAGAGTAAAAATAGTAAATATGAATTTTTTTTTAACACTAATAAAAAAATAAAAAAATTCAATTCTAAGACAACCTCTTTTAGTTATATCCTTTTCAGATTATATATATATTTTAAATTCAATTCTAATGCAACATTTTTTAATTTTATCCTTTTTAGATTATAATTTTCTTTTTGAAATTCACTTCTAATGCAATCTTTTCTAATTATATCATTTTGAGATTATAATTTTCTTTTTAACGTGATATAATCTTGATCGTCTATTTTTAAAAATATTAGATTCGACGGTTGGGATTATTTTGACGGTACAATAACCAAAATTATGGATAAGATACCTCTTATGCTTATTATATATAAGAATATAATTTTAACTCCAAATTGTGATTCTTTTCAAAAAAAAAAAAAACTCTGAATTAAAAGTGTCATTTTTCAATACTTTATAATGGAAAATAGTATTTAGGGTTTATAATACAAGTGGTTTCTATTGGCTCGGTAATAAATTAATTACTATTTAATATATGTAATATATTAATTTGAAAATAAAATTTTATAAGAATATATTAAATTTTTATCGTTAAATATATGACAAAAATATATTAGTATAAAAGTGATACTCGTTTATTTTAAAAATTACAAAAATTTACTTCTCTATCCAACACGATCACGATTCACAATCTCAGCCAAAGTGTACCTCATAGACATTACAAACGCAAAAGATGACCACTTCTCTGAAAAATTAAAACCCATTAATCACTAAATCCGTAACAGGATCATAACACACAAAACTAGACTCTAATAAAATAGCACGAATCTCAATCACCAATAACTTATGATGAGTACCACACATAAACACACAAAAACGTATCTTTGTTTTGTACATAAAAGAATTTTCGATATATCAAAATCCGTAGTAGAACACACAGAAACACACTTTTAACCTATATACATAAAAAGCATGATTAGTGAAATATAAGAAGTTGTTAGAATACATAACAGAATCTTCGAAATATGAAAAAACGTAATAGAACACACAGAAACACACATTTAACCTATAACGATATCCATAGCCATAATAAAAAAATTCCGGTTCCTTACTCATTCATTGTTGCAGTTTTCTCCTCCATTTTTTCTCGGATGTATATACGTGTTTGTAATGTATTATAAACATTATATCAGTGTTTACTGATCTTTGATATGGAGAATCATTTCCTTAATTGAACAAAATCAATCATTCTGTCAATCTAAAATTGATGAGATATGTTTCCATGAGTATAAGATTCCGCAAAATATTTTATGTAATTAGTCAAAAGTTTGTCCATATATTTCATGATAATAACAGATTTGCCATTGAATTTTCTTATTTTTTATTATTAATATTTGAAAATAGTGTATGGTATAAGATTAGATATCCTGGTTTTCTTGATAGCGAGGTTCTCCCTCGAACTCTACTCTCTCTCTCTCTCTCTCTATATATATATATATATATATATATATATATATATATATATATATATATATATATATATATATATACTAGTTTATAATCCGTGCGAAGCACGGGTTTCTTTTGATAGGTTATAAAATTTATTTAAAATTATAATTATGTTTTTATATAATCCTTATTTTTAATAATTTTTTAATTTTAATTTAATATAAATTATATAATGATATGCATGGTTTAAAATTTATTTTGTAAAATTCTAAATTAAAAATGTCGTTGACGGGTTCGAACTTTGAATTTTTAGTCAATTAATTTAATCATATAATATATCTTATTATTAGATCTAACGATTCTTATTTATTACTAAAAATAATGATTTGAATATATGGTGAGATATTTTTGGGTGTATATTAGTGATCGCAAGATTAATTTTAAATTAAAAAGTAACGTGTTTTAATTACAAAAATTACTACTAAAAATAATTACGGAAAGATATGGTGTGATATTTTGGATATATATTAATTATTGTAATATTAGTTTTAAATTAAATGGTAAAGTGTTTTAATTAGAAGTAAAATATTTAGAAAAAAAATGGGTAATTGAGTTGTTGGAGCAGAAAAAAGAGTCCAAGTAGAAACTCAATGTGGATGAAGGAATTTTAATCGGAATATAATTACGTTAACATTAGTAATTAGCTTTTATAGTTATTTTTGTAATTTAATTATTTATTTTAATAATTAGGATAACCAAACCGAAAACCAAAACTTTCAATGTTTCGGCTTTAATATAATAGTATATATATATATATATATATATATATATATCCTATTCACAATTTAATTAAATGAATGTTTCCTTCTTTCTCAATTAACTTCAATATTTATATTCTTTAGGGCTTAATGATCCTATAGTTAACTGTAGGAGAATTTCCTAAAGTTAACCAGTAAAATCAAGACACATCACATAGTTTCCTGAATAAAAAGATATATCATTAATGCCCCTGCAGGACCCTTATAAATAAAAGGTAACAAATGCATGATTTTAAAGGTTAACTTTAGGAAATTCTCCTTAAGTTAAGTGTAGGAACATTTTTATCTTTATATTTTTATATAATAGCCATAGTACTTTGTATTTTTACTTAATTATCCTTATTTGGTTATTTTTTACTCAATTTCTTTTATTTTGGTACACGTAGTATAAGATGTTTGAATTGCACAGCTTCGTCAAATGGACCTGGTGTCAAGTATATTTAGAGCCTGAAGGAATAACTTATTGTGGTATGATTGTCCCTTAAAGTATTACTTCATCACTCAGTGCACCTTCTTTGAGCCACTTGGCAGCTGGAATTGCACTTGAGTGCAGAGCTTGTTTGGCCAAACACTTGCTAGAAAATTATGTGAGGAACTGGTTGCTTAGTGTACCATATGATTTATGACAAATCGACTACCTCGAAATGCTACCTGCGGATCGACCTTGTTCTATGCTATGGATCAAAGATGCAATAGAGTCTCATTTTCCATTCATGGTGGCATTACACTTAGCTTCTTCACATTTGTTGTTTTTCTATGTTGCTTGAATTCTAGTGATTCTTTTGAGCTACATACATATCTTGCTTTGTTTTACACACATAGTCACAAGCTCTTGACTGGTGTGTCCTATGATTTCAATATGTCGTGTCTGAAAGATGTTGGTGACATGACTAGACATAATGACATTGAGAAACAACTTGATTATGCGGAAGAATGGCCAACTCTTATACCGGATAATCAGTCACTTTTGGATCAGTTTCAAGCATTTAACATCTTCTTAAAAGAGATCATTCCTGGATTATACATTGTTGGCCAGCTGATGGGGTTAATAAGGTGGATTCCTGGACACCCAAGTGGAGGTACTATAATGTTATCAAAAGAGGGTTTTGAAGTTTTGCTACTACCCGTGCTACCTTTATGTTGTGTTTGGTTGGCACGAATGAATTAGGAGGGAATGGAATGAGATTTTGAACTAAATTATGGTAAAATTTTAATACTTTTCATTCCTTCCTCATTCCATCTCTAACAAAATATATAAGAACTCAAGCATCCCTATTTTGGAAGGAATGCTCCATTCTCTCCCCTACCCATTTTCTTCACAAATCTCATCATAGGAATTTTGTACCCATTCATTTTTTTTCAAATTTTCCCTTTAATCTCTATAGTTTTCCTTTATTTTTACTCATTCCATTCTCCCCAACCAAACACAACATTATAGTTACCGAATGATATTTGTGTTTGGGCTCAAGGTAACAATTATGAAATGAATGGCTAGTGCTTGGTATTGGAGTTTAATAACACTATTATTTGATCTAGGAAATTCATTTGTTTGTGGTGTTACTTTAGTAAAGCTTGTTACTGTTACAAAGGAGCAAGGCAATATAACTGATTATAGCGATGGTGCTCCACTTAAATTGCTAAGGTATATGCTATTGGATAGGCTTGTCATGCAACATGATTCTAATTATCCTTCCTGGAGCTTGAAGAAAAAGTGGAAGGATCATACTCCTAAGACGCGTAAGAGTTTTGGTAATGGTAATAGTGAATCTGGAAACTTTGGAGAAACATTATCCTATTGGACTCAAAATCAGAATTACTTAGTTTCAACTATCGTCAAGAGGCTAGCAACTGCTTGATTTTGGAGTTTTACTACATTAGTATTTGATCCTGGAAAGTTCTGTTGCTACCAATGTATTCTTCAAAATTCAACTATCCTTGAGGACAAGGATAATTTTAAGGGGAAGGAATTGTAACCAGCTGGAGATATGTGGGCCAAATGAGCTAGCATTATTATCAATTGGGTCATCTGTTAATCTAAAATTACAAGCCCAAGTCAAGTGAAGCCCGATAGTGCCTAGCTATATATACTGATCTTGTCTTTCCCCGAGCACTTATGAGCACTTATGGAAGAAGAAACTTTGTCTTTAAGTTTTCATTACAGTCTTGTACTAGTATTTTTTTTTCCTCTTATATTGTGTTCTTCAATTCAAGTTATTGTTTATTTACCTTTCAGTTCCTCATTTTCAGTTTATTTCATTTCATTCCAGTTCAGTAATACATGACGAATTACCCTAATTACGATCAAATCAACTATCTATATTATACTATTATAAGCAAAATAAGGTTTGGTTGATTGGTTAACACCTTCCAAAAAAATTGTTACACCTTCCTAATAATAATAAGTTAAAAGAATTTTATTAAAAATATTAATTTATTTATTATAAAGAACAAAATTTATCAATAAAGTTGTTAACACCTTCCTAAAAATAACAAATTAAAAGATTTATATTAAAAATATTAATTTTATTATAAACAAAAAATTACCAATAAGACACAAAAATACATTTTTAAAAAATTAAAAAAACTTGTAAAAAATTCCAAATTCAGTTCAGTTATACTCCCTCTATCCCATTTATATTGGTCGTCAATCAAAAAACATGTACTTAGCAATCAAGTGAAAACTACCAAACTTACTCTCAATTGTTTACATATTTAGAAAACCTTAACGTATTTAACCCTTAATATGTTTTATTAAGAAAACGTGGTCAATATTTTTGGTATATGCAAAAAAGAAATTATGGTCAATCTAAACGGGACGGAGGGAGTATATAATGTATTAAAAACAAAAAACCACATGTTTTATAGAATTATAATCGTTTTCAATTATATCTATCTCCCGCACACACTTCTTCATACGATTCTTTCTTCTACGATTTTAGGTTACACTGTTGGTTAACACCTTCCAAAAAAATTGTTACACCATCCTAAAAATAATAAGTTTAATAAACTATATTAGAATTATTAACAATTTCAATTATATCCCGATTAGAATCATTGCCCACACATATACTTCTTCCTACGATTCTTTCTTCTACGATTTTAGGTTACACTATTGGTTAACATCTTCTAAAAAAATTATTACACCTTAATAAAAATAATAAGTTTAAAAAAAATAGAATAAAATCTATGCAACCTATCTATACTATCTATACTATACTATTATGAGCAAAACAAGCTATATTTGGTTAGTTGGTTGGTTGGTTAACGCCTTCCAAAAAAATTGTTAACACCTTCCTAAAAATAACAAGTTTAAAAAATTAAATTAAAAATATTATTTTATTTTTTATGAACAACAAAATTTACAAATAAGACACAAAAATATATTTTTAAAAAATTAAGAAAAAACGTACTACGCTAAGCAAAACAAGGTATATTTGGTTAGTTGGTTGTTTGGTTAACGCTTTCAAAAAAAAATTGTTAATACCTTACTAAAAATAACAAGTTTAAAAAATTAAATTAAACATATTAATTTATTTATTATGAACAACAAAATTTACCAATATGACACAAAAATATATTTTTAAAAAATTATAAAAAAATGTTAAAAAATTCAGATTCAGTTATAACATATATAATTTATTAAAAAATAAAAAACCACATGTTTTATAGAATTATAAAAGTTTTCAGTTATTTCCCAATTATAATCATCGCCCGCACACACTTCTTCCTACGATTCTTTCTTCTACGATTTTAGATTACACTAAATATTTTTTTTTAAAATATCTATTGAATTCTTAAGATATTTAAAAATAAATTTGAAAATAACATTAAATTAATGATATTTATTTATGTCATGATATTAAGCATGGAACATATGTAAATTTAAAATTAATAATAAAATTTATTTAAATAAATTAAAATATTATATTAAATCAAATAATTAATATATTAATTCCTAATAATAATAATATATGATAGCTCATAATTTGCACGGATTATAGACAAGTACTATTTATAATCAGAGTTATACTTACGATGTTGAAGTACTAATTACCAAACCCCAGGTTGGTTACAATAATCTATTTATATATTTATTTATGTGCTTCTTTGTTAACCCAAAAAAAAAAAAAAAGAATTGTGCCCCTAATTTTTTTTTACTTTTGTGTTATTTGGATTTTATTTTTTTTGGTGCTCTTTTAAAATAAAAAGTTATGTTCCTAATTTTTTTTATGCTTCTATTTTTAAATTTTTTTTGCTCCCTTCTAAACATACATTAAAAAAATTGCACCCCTAACGTAAGGGGCTTGACCTCTTTTGATCCTTATAATCTTCGGTTCTGGGGTTTAGGTTTTTCTCTACATCTCTAAGATGTTTTGTGCATGCTACATAGTGTTCTTTTTGTCTGTTTGTGAATATTTACAAAAAAAGGTTATCTGATTGGATAGCACCTAGCCACCTATTGAAAAGGTAAGTAGCTCTGCAGTTGATCAATCAACATATAATATATAAACCAATATGACTCTAGCAATCTGTTGTCTTCGGTATATTTTTTTTATCCAAGTGCAACCGTGTAAAACGATTATGTTTATATGTTGTTCGTACTTTAAATTTCATGCAAAAAGGCCAATGATACAGATGTTCCAGGAATACATGACATAGAGTACCTGTGGTGCATCACAATCTAACCTGATTTCTGTAGTAGATGCATGGCTTCTTATTCTTGTCATGTATCTTACATTCTTGGTCAGGCAATTGAATGTAAAGTTCAAGCATGAGAACCAAGACTTAGTCCTCACAAAATAAAAACAAATGCTTTGTTTAATTATAATTTTCGTGGTTAGATAAGTGATACTAGACGTCTTTTTTCCGTGTTAAGTCTAGAGGCTGCAGAATGAATAAACAAATATGAATTTAATTGTGCCGAACAGTTTATCGCATTTGAATTGATTTCTTTCATTATTTGTGCCCTAAAATTCTCTTGGGCCGAGTCATGTTGAACTCTGTAAGAACAGAGTAGCCTGAGTATCTACAGCTGTATAACTAATGAATTGACTATCGATCACTACTAATTATAATTCTTCCTTGTATGATGCGTAAATTAGATATGTATGAACTGTTGTAAAATTACACGACATATAGGACTTCTTAGTTTGTTTGAACAATTAAAGCTTTAATTGGAGTTTGGTTTGTTTGTGCAATTAAAGCTCTAGTTACAGATACATTAATAAATTTTGAAGCACTCAGCATTATAGTCGTCTGCTGACTGCTGTCAATAACTGTTTTCCTTACCGTAGCATATCTTTGTATGTTAATTATCTATTTACCTGTTAAGAAACACCTTCTTGCAGAAATTTGGTGCTGAGGATGTTGAGTAATCTTGCTGAAATATCAAGTCACTTTGTTTGAAGGTGGAAGTAAGGTGGATATTTAAAAGTCAAATCTTATAAGTTAATAAGGCAAGTCACATTAGATGAGAAAACGAAGTTCTCTGGTTAAAGAAATTGTGCACTTTTTTCCTGAAGAGATCGTATTTGAGATCTTGAGCTGGTTGGAAATTAAGTCTTTGTTGATATGTAAATCTGTATGCAAGGTATGGTATGCGGTAATTGGTAACAAACAATTTGTAGATGTGCATGGGACACGTAATGGACAAAGGTTTTACCACATTGAGCATACAGGTAAAAGTCTCAACAGAACCAGGGTTAAAGAAAAAATCAGGTATCGATGTTCTTCTTGTGGAGGATTATTACTAGTGGAAATATTGTCCTTAGCATCTGCCACGCCAACAGCCATATATCGAATTAGTAATCCAGCAACCAAGCGTATACTTGATCTTCCCCAACCACATAAGCAAGTGATCTTTATGCGAGTCTTTCTGAATTCTTATACGAGTTCATATAATGTGGTTTCTGTATACCTTGATGAAGAGAACAGGAAAGTGAAATTGGAACTTATTGATCTTGGAGGTCAGAGTAATGATCCATGTCCTAATGCAAACCTCTCCTGGAGAAACCTCAACATTTCGGAGTTTGACAAGTTCAGCAGACAGCAGAGATATCATTTCCTCTATCGTATGTCTTCGAGTGAGGGTGTTTTGTACATCCTTGCTTTACTTGCATATGAGTTGAGCAACCCTATGATAATCTGTGTTGACCTAGTCAATCAGGCTTGTTCAACTCACAATGCCCCACAAAACTTACTTTTTAACTGGTTTGAGGTTAATTTTCAGTTATGGAAAGGTAAGCCATCGATAATTTTTTTTTCAGAAGAGAAACTGAATATATGGATATTAGAAGATTACAAGATACATAAGTGGGCTGACAAGATCGTTCTCCTACCTTTTCTCAAACAAAATCCGATTTTGAAAAAGGTTATTCCCTACATATATGAAGACGATGAGGAGGATGCCTTGGTCTATCACAAGGATAGCGTAAGTTTTCGTGTTTACAAACTTGAATCAAAAGAACTGTGTACTGTTCCATGTCCGCCCTTGAGGGTACCAAGTACATTGGTTTCTCTCAAAGGTATGAAGCCAGAGAAGAAATAACGCTGAATGATCTCAAGGTAGAGGCTAGATTTGTAGCTTGGATTGTCTGAGTGAGCATCAACTACGCATTCAGCTATATATATAACTAGCATTAATATGTTAAAACTCTTGTTTTATGTTGGTAAACTCATGGCATAATTATGAAGAGTTGTAGTTTTATTAATTACAGGATATGGATTTTGTGATGAGGACCAATTGTCTGTCTCCTTTGAACCTTGGTCCGTTTAAATTTATTATTTGTCTCGGATGATGACAAATTGCAGTTTCTTAAATCAATGAGTTCTTTATTCATGTTTTGCAGGAAAGTGTCACTTGTAGTTGTATGTTCCAAGTTCAGAAGAGATCAAAAAAGAGGATGCTTCAAATTGTTGAACACACGGTCACACTCTCACCCGCCTAATAAGTTCTTACTTGCACACTTACACAAGAATGGAGATCAACAAGTACTCTAGTCTATCTAAACATAATCGGACATCAGTAATATAGTTGCAAAAGATTGCATTTATGCCTACACATTCCTATCGATTTGCTAACAGTCCGAATGCTAAACTCTCGTTTGTTTATAGGATTTTCACACTAACATAATTGTTAGTTTTGACTTTCATTTCAAATACCAACAAAAAGGAAAATAATTATATTAATTTCATTTATGAAAATGGGAGTTACAAATATTCATATTTATTGTGAATCAATGGAATTAAATTGGGCAGTTATGTTGAGGGGTGGAGGATGTATTGGTATGCCTATACATAGTGGTTGAATACCAAAAGGAAAAAGCACAAAAAAAGATAGATAGAGATTCTGAATACAACCCGAACCCCTTCCTTACTCTAATTTTTCTCTAATTTATTATATATATTTTTGGTATTATACAACAGTGGTATCAGAGCTAATTTTCTTCTTTTGTCAAGTCATTTTTGTGTACTACTTTCGCGTGATAGCTGACTTTGTTTTTCTCCGGGACTACATCATCCTTGTTGCAGACTACTATCTCCTTGGTTATTTATGAGTTGTAGTATCATTTTTATGTGCTAACCACTTAACCTTCTTGACTATTTTTGTCTTGTGGCCTAGGTGTACGCGTGTAGCTACAATGTTTTGGGATGATTTGTTTGACATTTTTGTGTCGCTACTACCTGATTTTGTTCCTCAACTCTATGCCTCTAACATTTTGTTGTGCTTTTTAATGCAGGGCATGTAAATTTTATTCCTTTTTCTTTCTCTGAAATCCAAGTGCCTGGTCTTGGTGGAATGATTGTATATTCTATAATCTCCTTCCGGGTTTGTTTATGATGTTATATTTAATTTTCTTCTTGTTATTTTTTTTAGCAGCTCTACTATATTGCCTTCTCTTGTGTCAAATGCATGTCTATCACCTAGATTGTATTGTTGTAATCATATTTATTACTCCATGATTGCTTGTTTTTTTTTTGTTTCTGCTCGTGATCATATTCAATAAATAATGTTTAGTTATTTATTTACATAAGTGGTGTATAAGAATTTTCTTATTCACGTACGGGTATGTTTTCTATGTCCAAGTTTCGTTTACTTCATTGTTTGACTTTTATATTTTTTTATTCAAGTATATCTAGCCATCCATTTCTTCCTATGTTTTCATGTTATTGATACAGGTTAGTAGCTCTTGATTTGATTTGTATTTGTCCTCTTATTTTTGCTTTATGTAGGCGGATGTGTTTGTTAATTTTTTTAGTCATGCATTTTTTTTTATAAATAGTTCAGTTTTCGATAATATTTTCTCTAGTATTTGCTTGACCTTTACAAATATTTAGTCCGTACAAGTACTCATCCCATTTGTTTTTTCTAATTTGTGTATATGTCTTCTTTATTAAATTTTTAAAGTAATTTATTTTTTAAACCTTGTGAGTGGGTTTAATCGGTAAATGAATTGAAATCACTTGCTTATTCAAAGTGATTGCTTATTTAACCATAATTTTATGCATTGTTTGTACTTGAAGTGATGATTTTATGGTAGCATCTAAATTGATAAAAATCGAGAATCGATTAATATGCATTGTTAAATGTACTGTGAGAAAATTGATTATGGGTTGTTTGAAAATAATTCAAGAATTGTTGTTGAGAAAGACGACATTATACTAAATGAAATTCTTTAGTGAGGCTCAGAAAGAGCATAAAAAATGTGAAGGACATTTTAAAATGGTGAATAAATTGATTTTGTCCGAATTGGGTAAATATTAGAGAATTGAATGGCACTATTATCATTTATTTGGAGCTGAAATGTTTAGAATATAGATTGTTTTAAGACAATTAGAAAATTATTGTTTAATAAGATGGCACTATGTTAGAGGAAATGATACTCAGGAAAGCGAGTATAAAATTTGTAATAATAATTGGATGTGAATTGTGAATTATCGTTGAAAAAGATGATACTGTATTAGGGGAAATCTCTGGTAATACTCAAAAATTGAGCATAAAAAATAATAATGTGTTGGTTATAAATTTTGGGTTTGGAAAATATAAAAGAATGAATGACACTCAATTTTTAGTGATGCTCAGAATAAATAGCATAAGTTTGGTGACAAGTAATCTATTTAACCGGGTTAGAGGAACTCAAGAAAGAAATAAGGCAAGTGCCTTAAAAAGAGAAAGATCATTGACACCCGTTTAGAGGTAGGAAGGATCGAAAAATTGTTAAATGATTGAAAATAGGAAAGCTATTTTCAGAAATATTTCGAGGAATAAGAAACTGTATTTGAGTATACAAGACATTTTGTTGTCATTTATGTGATTATGACAATGTTTTTGTTTTTTTTTTTAATATTGGCATTGAATATAATAATGCATTATCTTGTTTTTGGAATTTTCGATATAGATGGATGTAAGAGATCATAATGATCGTCATGATCTGAATATTGGCATTGAATATAATAGTGCATTATCTTGTTTTTCGGTACATATGGATGTAAGGGATCCTAAGGATCCGACTACTTGTATAGAAGTGACCTGATCGCAAGAATTTGAATTATCAGAGGGAAATCATGTAATATGATTTTGAGTCAATTTGAAAGAATCAAGTGTGGGAGTTGTGTGATCAACCCCAATATAAAAAAATTCATATGATGTATATAGATTTTGGAAGGGAAATATGAGACAAAATGTGTCTAATTTTAAATTGGAAGTATGTCTAATTGCGAAAGTTTTTACGTAGAAATTGGGAATATTTTGCCGAGAATGAATTAGACAATTGTGTTTGTATTTTGAAAAGTGGGAGTTTGTTTAAAATATTATCAGTATATGTTAAATGATATATTGTTGTCGGAAAATATTAAAATGCTCAACATAACTGATTTGGAACTTAGTTGAAAAGTTGAGAATATGGGTGAAATCTGATAAGTTCAGGGAATTAAATATTTTGAATATTTAATTTGAACCAAAAAGGTACTTGAGGAAAATGTTTAATTGTTTTAGGATGCAGAATTGCAGTCCGGCTCCAACCCTATTGATAATGGGAAAACAATTAATGTAGAAAAAGAACCATGGAATGTATTTTGCACAAGTAGTTAGAAGTTCGATGTATTTTACGTTGTGCAATCGATTGACTTGACTTGAAATTTTTAGTTAGTTTTGTAAGTGGATTGTGAAGCAATTTTGCTTGAACCTAGTGAGAGACTGTAAAGAGTATCATGATCATGTACTTGAAGAGTACGATGTGTAACAAATTGGTGAATCAGGCAGACATGCCTGAAGTTATTCTTTATTGCGATATAAGTATCGAAGTTGATATTGATAATAAGAATTCAATTTTTGGACCCCTATTTAATTTTTGGTGGAATATAAGTTAGGAAGTAAAAAATATGAATGTGTTATAAAAGGTGAAAAGGATAATGTGATATTTATCCTAAGGAGTGATAATAATCGTTCATGTTGATACTTAAAATGAAAAGTGGGAGTCATGAATATTGATTGAACTTAGATTGATACTCAAATTGTACACTATGTGAAAAGTGGGAGCGACGAAAGATATTTGTAAATGACGTCAAGTTGGTATTGAGATAATTTTAAATAGTAATAGACTCTGTAAACAGTGGGAGTCTGATAATTATTTTGGAAATGACGTCAAGTGGGAGATGTTAGTTTTGAATTTCATTTCAAATACCAACAAAAAGGAAAATAATTATATTAATTTCATTTATGAAAATGGTAGTTACAAATATTCATATTTATTGTGAATCAATGGAATTAAATTGGGCAGTTATGTTGAGGGGTGGAGGATGTATTGGTATGCCTATACATAGTGGTTGAATACCAAAAGGAAAAAGCACAAAAAAAGATAGATAGAGATGCTTGTTCTGAATACAACCCGGAACCCCTTCCTTACTCTAATTTTTCTCTAATTTATTATATATATTTTTGCTATTATATAACAATAATATCTTGCCTTGGCAGAACAGAGTTCTGTATCGGCTATGTTATATGTAAATATATTAGGTAATTCAACAACCAAGCTCATACTCGATCGCTCCCAACCCAAAAGGAAATACTTGCCATGCCTTCTTTTATATATACTTTAAAGTGTTCATGCATATAATGTAGTTTCTTTGTACTTTGATGGAGAGAACAAGAAAGTTAATCTTCCAAGTCTCAATTTCATTTTTTATTGATATTGGAGAGCATAGCATCGATCCATATCCGACTGCAGATCTTTTTTGCTCAACCCTCAACAATTTTGATTTGGCAAGGTCAGTAGAAAGGTAACTGTTGGGCCACGATATTAGCTAGAATATTGTTAGTCACAGAGGCATGCCTGAATACATCCAATAACAAGCCTAAGTATGTGTAATGCTATGCATTACCTACATGACCTCTTAACTGAGGGAACCTCTAGTTGTAGAGTTTCTATTTGTTCTGTACTTGTAATAGGCATCAAATTCTATCTGTGTAACTGTACCTACTAAGTCAAGAATAAAGCTTGAAAGAAGTTCTAAGGTTCATGCCTCAAGCAAGGGAATGAAGACTGCCAAATAATCACAGTTGGGATTTGAAGAAATGAAGAATTTGCCTAAGTACCAATTCGAGAAGTACATTTGTCTATTCGAGAAGTCTAGCATTCGAGAAGTCTGAAGTTCGATATCTCAGAAGACACTATTCGATATCTCTATATGCTATTCGATATCTCAGGGATTCGATATGTCAAAATGCTCTATTCGATATCTCAAGGAGTCCCAGAGAAAAGAGCTATTCGAGAAGTGATTCGATATGTCAAGATAACACTATTCGAGAACTCAGAGTTATCGATCAAGTCAACTCCAGTTCTCGAATCACTTACTTAGTCACTTCTCGAATACATTCTTGAGGACAAAATACTGAAGAATTGTACAAGTCAGAAACCTGCAACAAGCCAGGATACTTTATTTGACTCTGTCCTATAAAGCATGCTGGAAAGCCTACAAAGAAGCTTGGAGAGATAAGACAAGGGACAAGGAGCTGAAGAAGTGGATCTAAACAGGCTTTTCAAAGTCAAATCTGTAGCCGTTTGGACTCTTACTAAAATGAGATAGACAGACTGGAAAGTGCTTTTGTTTTTTACCTACCTCATTTGTAGCAAGGGGGTGTATCCATGTCTATAAGGATACAGCCTCACTTCCTTAGCTGTTAAGGTTTTGAAGTTTCTCAAATATATCCAGAAAATATCTCTCTGAGAAAAACGAAGCTGAGAATACTATCATCTGTATTCACAGATTGTAGCAACATCTTAATCTAATAAAATATTAGATTAAAGTGATATTGTGTTGTGTTTGTGTTTAATTATCCGCATCTTCATATCTCACACACTCATCACTTATCTTGCTGCAAAGATTCAAAACCGAAGAAAAACTAAAGAATCCATTCACCCCCCCCCTCTGTATTCTTTTACTGTATTCAATACTCAACAAGTGGTATCAGAGCAGGCTGTTTAATCTAAACAGAAAACGATCATGAGTTCGAATACACCAAAGACTACAGGTACGGTAAAGGTCCCTAAATTCGACAAAGAAAATTACAACCTCTGGAAAATAAAAATGCTGTTGTTCATCAAAGCTGCCAATCCTCTCTACCCTGACATTCTCAAGAATGGTCCATTCATACCACAACAAGAAGTTGCTGAATCCACAGTGGGCGCAGTAGTCATTCCTAGATCATATGTTCCAAAAGAGCCATCCAAATGGACGGACTCAGAGAAGGAAAAGATTGCCCTAGACAGCCACCTCATGTTGTTAATCATAGACTCCTTGGATATGTCGATGTTTGCCAACGTAGCATCATGCAGATCAGCCAAGGACATGTGGAATCACATCGAGGTGTTATGTGAAGGGACAGAGGAGGTAAGAGAAAATAAGAAACAGATACTGGTCACACAGTATGAGGCGTTCATGGCACAGCCCAAGGAAAGTATCACTGATGTGTTTGAAAGATTTCACAAGCTGGTGACTGAGCTCCAAATGAATGGGAAGGTTTACAGCACTAAGGAATTAAATATGAAGTTTCTACTATCGTCACCAAACCATCTAGAGCAAAGGGTCATATCTCTAAGAGAAAGAGATTTGAACAAAGTCACGTATGATGTGCTCTATGGGGTTTTAAAGACACACGAGCTTGAGTTGCTTCAAAAGAGGGCTATCCAAGCTAACCAAGGCAGAATGATAAACACATCCTGTGCCTTGATTGTCAACAAATCTATTCAAGACCTGGAAGCATCTGCAAGTCAGCTGAGAATAGAAGAGATAGTAGATGATGAAGAAACTGAGGAAGTAGTGACTGAACCTTCTGATGACAAGGAAGAAGATGAGTTCTACACTCTTGAAGAGCTGGATGGCATGGAAAATACATCATATGCTTTTATGGCTAGAAAATTTCCAAACATCAGATTCAAGAGGAATCAGCCCTTCAAGCCTAGACCTCAAAATCATTCATTCAACAAGGGCAAGGCACCTATGAAAACAAACAAGAACAGATTCAAAACCAGCTATGTGGATAGGTCATCTGTAAGATGTTATAGATGCAATGACCTAGGGCATTTTGCCAGTGAATGCAAGAAGCCTAAAAAGAAGGATAAGGAGTTTCTTGAGCTTGAAGCTAAGTATGAGGCCCTTCTAAAGAAGCAGACACCAGGTAAGGCTTACATAGCTGAAGGGAAGTGTTGGGATGATTCTGACAGTGATGGGGAAGAACAAGAATTCTGCAACTATGCCTTGATGGCCAATTCCAAGGAAGAACCATCTGCATCAGACTCACAGGTACCATCTCTCACTACCATAGACATGTCTGTTTCTGAATATAAATCTTTGGTTGAACAACTATCCGTTGAGATGTTTAACATTCATACTAGTATGACTGCTGCTAATGAAGAGATTGCTAAACTGTCTACCAGGAATGAACTGTTAAATAAGAGAAATGAGGAACTAGAGCTAACTACTGTGCAAATAGAAAATCTTAAACAAGAGATTGAGTATCTAAAGAACAAAGTTCTATGTGCTAGTCAAGTTGAGAAAGCTCTTAGGGATGAATTAGCTGAAAATGAATTTAAGTTGAAAACATTTAAGAATTCCTCTAGTCTATTGCAGTCTTATCATGAGAAAAATCTAGCTAGACCTAAGGCTGCCATTGGACTTGATTATGACACTCTTAAACAGAGGAAAGGCTATGCAGTCATTGAAGATGACATTGTTGTTCAAGAGGAGGTGCCTCAGGTTTTGAAAAAGACTGAGAATCCAATATTTAAAACACCAACACTTGAGATTGATGAGGATGCCTTACTCATCAAGCAAATGTTGGAGGATGAAGATGAGGCACAATCAAATGAACAACAAGCATCCTCTGAGAGTAAGAATGTCAAAACCAAAGCCAAGGAGCCAGTAGGAGGTAGACCTAGACTTGAGAAACCTGTAAAGTTTGTTTCAGCTGGAAATTATGAGACTAAGAAGAAAGTGACTAATAAGAGACCAAACAGGAATGGCAAATTAGGGATTAACAAAGATAACAACTATGCTTATGTGCCAAATGCCCCTAGGAAAGTTTGTCAAAACTGTTTTAGCTCTAATCATTTGACTCATGCTTGCAAGAAACCATCTGGTAGTGTTGCTAAACCATTCTATGATTGCTCTGTGCCTTTAAGACATAGAGACTCTCCTTTCTGTGATAAACTTGATTGTATGCCATGTAACATGAATGTGATGACTAGTTGTTTTAATTTGAGAAGACAATTCATGGAGGGCTGTATCAATCATAATGTTCACACACACTACACAAGGACAAAGTCTTCAAGTCCTCCTAAAGTTAGGAAGGTACCTCTGTCACCTAAGTCTAAGAACCCTGATTCTAAGACTCCCAACAGTGACAAGAAGACCAACATCAAGAAAACTGATAAGCATGCTGATTTTGATAAAACTGTCACTAAGTCACATGGACCCAAACTCGTTTGGGTACCAAAGGAGAAGTAATACTTTTGTGTTTGCAGGGCAAAGAAAGTAAAAAGAAGGTCATGTGGATTTTGGACAGTGGATGCTCAAATCATATGACTGGTGATATGGCCCTGCTATCACAGTATGAGGAAAAGGCTGGCCCAATGGTTGCTTTTGGAGATGACAGCATCGGCAACACACTGGGATATGGCAAGTTGGAAATTGGAAATGTCATCATTGAGAATGTAGCACTGGTCAAGGGGCTCAAGCATAATCTACTGAGTGTTGGTCAATTCACTGACAGAGGCTTCAAAGTGAACTTTGACAAAGATGAATGTTTGATCACCCACAAGAAGACTGGTGATTTTGCTCTGTCTGGAGTAAGGAAGGGAAGCCTGTTTGTAGCCAACTTGGACTCTGCAAGCAAGGACACAATTTGTTGCTTCTACTCAAAAGCATCAAATGAAGACAGTTGGCTGTGGCACAAGAAGCTATCACACCTGAACTTCAAAGCCATTAATTCCCTAGTCAAAAGGGAGTTAGTGAGAGGCATGCCCACACTTGAATTCTGTCAAGAAGGAGTGTGTGAGGCGTGTCAAAAGGGAAAAATGAAAAGATCAAGCCACAAGTCAAAAACAGTGACATCTATAACCAAGCCCCTGCAACTGATTCATATGGATTTGTTTGGGCCTGTCAATATTATGTCACTAGGAAGGAAGAAGTATGCTCTAGTGATGGTTGATGATTTTACAAGGTATACATGGGTAGAATTTCTGGCATCAAAGGATGAGGCTCCACAAGTAATCATTGAGCACATAAAGAAAGTTGACAAAGAAGCAAAGGCCATAAATGCAAGTGTGATTGCATTAAGAAGTGATAATGGGACAGAATTCAGAAATGCCATGCTTGGAGCATTCTGCAAAGAAAATGGTATTTCTCAACAATTCTCAGCTCCAAGGACTCCACAACAAAATGGAGTTGTTGAGAGAAAGAATAGGACTCTGATAGAGGCTGCTAGAACAATGCTACTTGATGCAAAGATGCCTACATGTTTTTGGGCTGAGGCTGTGAGCACTGCATGCTACATCCAAAACAGAACCCTCATCAACAAAAACACTGGAAAGACACCTTACAACTTGATGACTGGAAAGAAGCCTACTCTAAAGTATGTTCATACTTTTGGAAGCAAGTGCTTTGTGCTAAAAGATAATTCAGAATATGTTGGTAAGTTTGATGCAAAGGCATTTGAAGGAATCTTTCTTGGCTATTCTATGGAAAGAATTGCATACAAAGTTTATGTCATTTGTCAAAAGAAAGTAATGGAGAGCACAGATGTAACATTTGATGACAGCAAACTACCTGGATTAGAAGAAGCCAACAATGAAGATAAAGATCCCTTGAAGTTTGACAATCTAGATGATTCTGATGAGGAGATTGAAAGTGAATCTGAACTCATAATCCAACAAACTCAAGTGAATGAAGAACCTGTGTCAACCAACAATGAAGAAACAAGCATCCAAGATACACCTGTGAGGAGTGACAACTTCACAGGGGGAGGAAATGTAGATGATCATGATCTAAATGATGAAGCAACATCAAGGATGAGAAATCAATCTGAACATACAAGGAAATGGGATAGATCACACACTGCAGATCAAATAATTGGAAATCCAAATGCAGGAGTAAGGACAAGAAGAGCAACTATAAATGAATGTCTCTATGGCTGCTTTCTATCCCAAGTTGAGCCTAAGAAACTTGATGATGCATTGTTGGATCCTGACTGGATAATTGCTATGCAAGAGGAGCTAAATCAATTTGAAAGGAGCAAAGTATGGGAACTAGTGCCTGCACCAAAGGATAGAACCGTTGTTGGAACTAAATGGGTTCTAAGGAATAAGATGGATGAAAATGGTGTAGTCATAAGAAACAAAGCAAGGTTGGTTGCAAAAGGATACTCTCAACAGGAAGGTATTGACTATGATGAGACCTTTGCCCCTGTTGCTAGACTAGAAGCCATCAGAATTTTCTTGGCATTTGCTGCACATTCTAATTTCAAGGTCTATCAAATGGATGTCAAGAGTGCATTCCTGAATGGGGAGTTGGAAGAAGAAGTATATGTGCAACAACCACCTGGCTTTGAGGATCCACAGTTTCCCCACTTTGTCTACAGATTACTTAAAGCATTGTATGGACTCAAGCAAGCTCCTAGGGCATGGTATGACACACTATCACAATTTCTACTGGAGAATCAATTCACTAGAGGCACACTGGACAAGACACTGTTCTACAAGAAACATGGTGATGATATTATCCTAGTTCAAATCTATGTGGATGATATCATATTTGGCTCTACAAATGAGAAGCTGTGTGAAAAATTCTCTAAGCTCATGCAAAGCAGATATGAGATGAGTATGATGGGAGAATTAACATTCTTTCTTGGACTGCAAGTGAGTCAAAGGAAGGATGGCATTTTTATAAGTCAAACCAAATACATTAAAGATTTACTGAAGAAATTTGATTTGGAAGAATGCTCACCTGCGAAGACACCCATGGCCACTGTCACCAAGTTAGATGATGATGCTAAGGGCAAAAAGGTAGATATCTCAATCTACAGAGGCATGGTCGGTTCTCTACTCTACCTCACTGCTAGTAGGCCAGATATCATGTTTGCTACATGCTTATGTGCAAGGTTTCAATCAAACCCAAAGGAATCACACATGATAGCTATAAAAAGGATCTTCAAATATCTGAAAGGCACACCAAACTTGGGGTTATGGTATCCTAAGGACACAGGGTTCAATCTGGTTGGTTATTCTGATGCTGATTATGCTGGATGCAGAGTGGATAGGAAAAGCACATCAGGTAGCTGCCAGTTTCTTGGCCAAAGGTTAGTCTCTTGGTACAGCAAGAAACAACAATCTGTGTCAACTTCCACAGCTGAAGCTGAATACATAGCTGCTGGAAGTTGCTGTGCTCAAGTGCTTTGGATTAGAAACCAACTTAGAGATTATGGACTTGTGTTGGAAAGAATTCCTATCATGTGTGACAACACAAGTGCAATCTCTATAGTTGCCAATCCTGTCAATCATTCTAGAACAAAGCACATTGACATCAGATATCATTTCATAAGGGAGCATGCAACTAATGGAACCATTGAGTTACATTATGTTCCCACAGAAAAACAACTAGCTGACATATTCACTAAGCCATTAGATGAAGCCACCTTCACTAGGCTGGTCAGTGAGATTGGAATGCTGAATTCTTCGAATTCTGGCTAAGTGAATATATCAACTAGATTGTTGCAGCAGTAAATACTTACCTTATCAAATGCTCAATATTTTTAAAAGTAAGTATTGGCTGGAGTATGATGTATAAATATTCCAATGCTGCACATGTTGAAAATCATACATCTTTAGCTTGAAATTTCTGTGAAATTTTGAGAAAATCACTATTTAATTTAGTAGAATATTCTTCAGTGAATATTTCTGGTAAATTTTAAAAGATAGTGAAAATTGAATTTTATGAGTGAAAAGTATAGTTCGATAAGTCAGACTTCTCGAATGGTTCATTGTTATGTCTTGGCTCGAGTTCTCGAATAGGCCTATCTAGAACCCTCTTGAGTTCTCGAATAGTATCTTTTAGAGAAATCGAATAGCACACTTTGAGTTCTCGAATAGAGTATTTTAGTTCTCTAATGATAGAGTTCTCGAATACTGCATTTGAGTTATCGAATCATTTGAAAAGGCTGATCTTTCGCTGACACTTAATCGCTTTTTGGATTTATATTCAAAACTTCATTTCACTCATAAAAATATATTCTTAACTTTGAATTTTCTTCTGAGTTAAATCACTGCCAGCTGTGAGTTAAAAACTGTCTGAGATATCGAATAAGCCTTTCTTGACTTCTCGAATAGTTGTTTCATACTTCTCGAATGACTTGTCGCTACAGAACACTTATCTATCGACAACTCAAGACATTCATACATATACATTCAACTTCACAACTATTCAATTCTTTTCGTTCGATTTCTCAAGCACCTCAACTCCTGAAACCTCTGAAAAACCCTAACTGCGAATTTCTTCTTCAATCCTAATTCTCTTTTCTTCTCTACCCAAATGGCAAACCCTAAACTCACCATATCATTCCAAACTAATTTCATCGCAATCACCAGTGATGTGGAAGCACCGAATGCCAATTTCAAGTGCTTTGTTCGGTGGTTGTCTGAATCATACATCAAGAGTGCGCTCTCAGCCAACCCAACTCTGTACATAGATCTATTGGAACAATTCTGGAGGACTGCTACTGTGGAGGTCATCGCTCTTGAGAATGCTATCACTTCTTATATTGTTCACTGCAAGATTCAAGGAGAGGATATCACTATCACCACTGCAGACATGAATCAAGCCTTGGATATGCAGCAAGAGACGTATGATGCTCTGGCCTCCAATGATGAGTTGGAAGAATTCTTTGACTTCATCAACTACTCTGATACTATCAAGCTGGGAAAGTTGAATAGGAAGTTCTTAAGGAAAGAATGGAGCTTTGTATTTGCTACACTCCTTCATGTATTCACTGCACGGAAATCAAGCTTTGATCAGATTAGTACACCCGTGCAGCAGCTTGCCTATGCCTTGGCTCATGGGAGAAAGATAGATGTTGGACTTCTCATCCTACAGGAACTCTATGGGAGACTTGGTCAGACCACAGCCAAGAGAGGTAATGAAATTTTCTTTCCTCGCTTTATTCAATCAGTGCTTAACTTTAAAAATGCTTCTTTGATTGAATTGCCTGGAGTAGATAAGAGTAAAATAGGCTATCCTAGGTCCATGACCAAACTCATTTTTGGTAATTTGGAGACTAGGAATGATGTGGATGTAAGACTTAGCATAACTCCCCACATGGAGGGTTTGTTTAGGTCTTACCCCCACAACATGCCAATATTTGATTCTAAATCTCAGTTAGCACAGCCTAAGCAAGGAGAACAAAGTGCTAACCCAAGGCCTGCTAACCAACCCCCCCAGCCAAACACTCTATCCAGCAAAGAGCCAACTGCATCATCCTCTCAAAAGGGTGATGTTAGTAAAAAGAAGAGAAAACAGGTTGCTTCTGAACCTTTAGAAATCTTAACTGAAGCAGCCTTGGCTGTAGAACTAGGGTTAGAAAGTGAGAAACCTGAGTTACCTATCATAAGCCTAAAGAAGAAGAAGAAGTCTAAAACCACCTCTTCAGTCACTCAAATGGCTGAAGTTGTAAAATCAGGGGCACACAGCTCACTAGATGTATCCTCTCAACAGGATGCATCTATAGAATCAAGCATCCTCCCCAATGCACCTATCTGTAAAGAGTCAGCACAAGGGAGTGATAAGGCTGGCACAACACTGAGTGGAGAGCACATCATAACTGAAACTCCCTCTATTTCTCAGGGGGAGTTGCCAAAATCTTGTCTACAACACACTTCTCTTTCAGAATCTACCACTCATATTTCTTTGAAGCCTGCAACTCAAGCAATTGAGGAGCAAGGCATTGATCATCAAGAATTCTTTTCCTTTGATGAGCCAATGAATTCAAGTGACTTGGTGCATGACACCTTGCTCACCACCCAGGTACCACATTTGGATGGTCAGGGAATGCATGCTGGGGCATATCCTAATGACACCATCACAAACACAGAGGATTCACTAGTTCTTACTAGAGACTCTGTGCCTGTGTCAACTACTGTTGTAACTCATCCCACTTCTGTGGAGACAACAGTAGTAGAGTCTGTTCATCCGGTTGCAGAAGTTGCATCTGTAACTGAGGAGCCTAGCAAGCCTAGCTCTAGCTCTAACTTTTTGTCTCAATGGCTGAAGCCTGTGCAACATGACAGTGCTTCAGGATCAGGGTCTGTTCCACCACAATTGACGGTTGAAGCACTTCAAAGCTTAGTTGTGGATCAGATCCCTGAGTTCACAAAAATTGCTCAGCACCTTCTCCCTGCAAACATGCCCAATCCAGACTATGAAGCTATTCTCCTATGTCACAAAGAGGATGTAGAGCTACAGAAGGAGAAAATCATAGATGAAACTGAGAGAGATGGGAATATCGATGCTTGGCTGCAAGGAACCAATTCAATCCCTCTCTCAGAAGGTCTCCAGTATCTCAGAGAAGAGTACATCACTTCACTAGGGTCCAATGCCAAATCTCTCAACCCTACTGATGTGTTTGAAGCAGTGAATGACAGCTATAAAGGCATTCTCAAGGCTGCACACTATCTTGGTAAAGGCTTAAAGACAGAAATTAATGAAGTGTGTTCAGCTACAACCAAGGAGGTGCATGAGATCAAGAGGACTTTTGATACTAAATTCCCTCAACTGGAGACTGTGCTCAAGGACATTCGAACCTGCAATGCTACTTGCACCAGGATGGACAATGGTTTAGCTATTCTCAAGGATGCTGTCACAGGTCTGGGGCACAAATTTCAATCCTTATCAGATCAGACAACTGATGCCAATGCCATGCTCAGGACCCTCTTTGCAAATCAATATGGAGACAAGCTGGTCACTGAGGTTCCTGTGCATGAGATGTCAAGGTTCGAAGTGCAGAGACTGAAGGATCAATCCCTATCTGGTTTTAAGGCCAATGAACTCTTCACTAAAGTGGATACTCTTGAAAAGGAGGTAGTCTCTCTCCACAAGTCCAATGCTCATCTTACAGACACTGTGACAACTCTGACTGAGCAGTTGAACACTCAAGCCACCACCACAGCTGATGTCCTTCTGCATCAACAATCAATGTTGTCTGCAATGATGAAGCACATGGGTCTTCCCCTACCTGATGAATCTTCAACTCCAAAGGTGCATCCTACAGTCCCTGTGTCTGTCAACAAGCCTAAGGGGGAGAAGAGGATATCAAAGAACTCAAATCCAAAGGGGGAGAGATCACTAGAAAAGGGCATCAAGATCACTGAGGGTGGCCATCAGAGAACTTTGAAATCTACTACTCATGTGCCTGGAAAAGGAAAGGACAAAGTTGATGTGCCTCCCACTTCTCTGCCAGTTGTCACTCTACCAACTGTGCACATCACTACTCCTGATGGTCAAAGGCAGTCTATTACAACCACAGTGGTTGCAGGGAGTATGCCATCTGACAAGCCTCAAATCTCAATATCTAAGAGTGCCAAGCCAGTAGAAGTGAAGGTGGTCACTGAGGCCAAGCTACAAGAAATTGCAAACTCAAATGTCTATCATGATGATGCATTCTTGGAGCTTCTGAAAGTCTCTAGAGAACAGGCTGGTGATGCTCTGCTATATCATGAGAGTTTGAAGAGTCAGATTGACTGTCTCACTGTAGTACCAAGGAGGCTTAATGATCTATGGCTCAAGGAGATATTGATGGTAGGAAAGAACAAGATATGGCACTTAACCATCAATACTCTACAGAGTCTAAAGCACTCAGAAGTGAATGTGCTCCTTGGACTAATTGAGAAGGGAAATGAGAACAACAAGAGTCTTCATGATGAATTGAGGAATGGTCAACCTTCAAGGCTACCTGAAGTTTTCACAGATCCTAGAACTATTATCTACCAGGCTGGAACAAGAATTGAAGATATCAAGCAGCTGGTCATTCCTAAGCATCTAACTCCTCAAAATAAAAATCTCATCATAGCCATCATTGAGAAACTGATCAAGAAGAAGGGATCTAGAACAGCAGAAGAATTAGAAGCTATATCTTATCTCAGGTCATATATTGCAACTGGCATTGTATCTGAGACTGCTAAGTTCAACCCAAGCAAAGATCAAGACAAGGATGAAGATAAAAGTGATGGAAGGAGAAGATATCACAGGAGTAATAAGGGTGATGAAGACAAGAAGAAGAAGAAGGATGATGAGAAGAGGAAGAATGATGATGATCAAGGTAAAGGCTCTGAGAGGAAAAGTGGAAGACAGCAAGCCTCAGGCATTGCTGACAGTAACCTCACCACAACACAAGACTCTAAGTCTAGGGTGAATGCTGCCAGTAGTGACCTTTCAAAATTTGCATCTATGGCTTCTGCAACTGTCTTGCCACCTCAAGAAGAGAAGAAGATTCAAGTCAAGAAACCATCTGTATGTTTCAAAAAGCAAACTGCTAATGGAATACTACAATGGTCTACAAACAAAGGTCACATACTGCTGCCAAGTAATCATGTAAAAAGAATCAAGTTCAAGCAAGCTGCAAGGAAATCAAAGCCAACCATATCAAAAACCCTGACAATCTATCCAGGCCTAAAACTCCAACCACTAGATGAAGATTATGATGTAGACCAACTGCAATTTTTGCAAGCTCAAAGAATCTATCATGTTGCCATTGTTGATAATTGCCTTGAGATTAAATATTCGGATGGAAGGGAGGAGAAATTCAAACAAGGAGGATGTCAACACTGGGGCAAGCTATATGACATAGAGAGAATCATTGCACTGTTGAGCTCAGAAGATAAAGTGGAGAGAGTATGGAAACTGGAGCTAATTGATTTTGTGAAAATGAAGAGAGATCATGAAGAAAAAGTCAGAAAAGAGTGTTTTGAGAAATGGCTGGCAAGGGAGAAAGAAATTGAGAGACTGGAAAGTGAAGCAGAAAAGCTGAGGAAAAAGGGTTTGTGTAGAGTTCAGTTCAACCCCTACATGGTAAAGTATAGGAGGAGGAATGGAAATCAAGTCAACATCAGAATGAATCTACTCAACCACTATCCTGCAAATATTCTGGAACCAGTACTTGAAGATTTCAAAGACTCAATTTTGCTTGAAGAATTGGATGCTATGGCAGAAATAATAAAAGCTATGGATGAGAATACAAGGAAGGAGAAAGAAAGAAGAGAGAAAGAATATGATGAATTTCAAGCCAAAGCTATGGAAAGGGAATCAAAAGACAATGGCTAGTTCTTCATCATAGGCTGTAAGATTACTCACTCTGTAGTTCTATCCAAATTGCTGATGGAAATTCATACCTGTACTGTCAAGTTTTATCTTTATGTATGATAGGCTTGTTATCAGACATGAAATTGTGACTAAGGGTCTTACTCACAATTTGGGGGAGATTGTTAGTCACAGAGGCATGCCTGAATACATCCAATAACAAGCCTAAGTATGTGTAATGCTATGCATTACCTACATGACCTCTTAACTGAGGGAACCTCTAGTTGTAGAGTTTCTATTTGTTCTGTACTTGTAATAGGCATCAAATTCTATCTGTGTAACTGTACCTACTAAGTCAAGAATAAAGCTTGAAAGAAGTTCTAAGGTTCATGCCTCAAGCAAGGGAATGAAGACTGCCAAATAATCACAGTTGGGATTTGAAGAAATGAAGAATTTGCCTAAGTACCAATTCGAGAAGTACATTTGTCTATTCGAGAAGTCTAGCATTCGAGAAGTCTGAAGTTCGATATCTCAGAAGACACTATTCGATATCTCTATATGCTATTCGATATCTCAGGGATTCGATATGTCAAAATGCTCTATTCGATATCTCAAGGAGTCCCAGAGAAAAGAGCTATTCGAGAAGTGATTCGATATGTCAAGATAACACTATTCGAGAACTCAGAGTTATCGATCAAGTCAACTCCAGTTCTCGAATCACTTACTTAGTCACTTCTCGAATACATTCTTGAGGACAAAATACTGAAGAATTGTACAAGTCAGAAACCTGCAACAAGCCAGGATACTTTATTTGACTCTGTCCTATAAAGCATGCTGGAAAGCCTACAAAGAAGCTTGGAGAGATAAGACAAGGGACAAGGAGCTGAAGAAGTGGATCTAAACAGGCTTTTCAAAGTCAAATCTGTAGCCGTTTGGACTCTTACTAAAATGAGATAGACAGACTGGAAAGTGCTTTTGTTTTTTACCTACCTCATTTGTAGCAAGGGGGTGTATCCATGTCTATAAGGATACAGCCTCACTTCCTTAGCTGTTAAGGTTTTGAAGTTTCTCAAATATATCCAGAAAATATCTCTCTGAGAAAAACGAAGCTGAGAATACTATCATCTGTATTCACAGATTGTAGCAACATCTTAATCTAATAAAATATTAGATTAAAGTGATATTGTGTTGTGTTTGTGTTTAATTATCCGCATCTTCATATCTCACACACTCATCACTTATCTTGCTGCAAAGATTCAAAACCGAAGAAAAACTAAAGAATCCATTCACCCCCCCCCCTCTGTATTCTTTTACTGTATTCAATACTCAACAAATATTATGTATAATTATAGTTGGTAATTAGGCCCAATTAGGCTTAGTTTGTATTTAGGCCCAAATGTATTTATTTTCCTTAATGGGCCTTGAAGCCCAGACTTGTAAATAAATGGTAACCCACTCCCAAGGTAAGGGTAGTTAGGAAAGGGGGACCCACAAGGGATCCCCTATAAATATTCTTGTATGTAACGCCCCCAAATCCGGGGTTAGAAGATTTGGTCGTCACGCGAAAATCCTCAAAATAAAACATCTATTAATAATAATCATTCACTTGTGATTGTCCAACACTGGAAATATAACATCTTTGACCCCAAACATACCAAGATCTTTTAAGGTTATAGGGCTAGAAACAAGAATCCAAATTCCATTAAATAGAAATTTTTCTTTCTTTACAACATTCTCCTTGATCAAATCTTAAACCACTGGTGTAACTTCGATAAGAAGTATGCCAGGCTAACTAGACCATAATATAATAATAATAAATATTAGAACTCAATTATATAAAATAGATCTTACACTAAATCCGGACATCCTGAGCCAAGTCATCTTCGAAATAGCATCACGCCTCTTCTCTTTCTGAACTGTGCGGGTAAGTCTCGCCAAACTACCTTACTGAAATGTTAGAATTTACAACAGCAAGTATGAGCGAAAAAAATGCTCAGCAAGTGTATAAAAATTTTGATATAAAACCAGGATAAGTGGGGCATAAAAATCAACTGAAATGTAAAACAGTTTATAAAGAAACTGAATCAACAACTGTGATATAATTCAAATCATAACTGAAATCATTTGGCATGTCATAAAAATGAATCATCTGCCAACTCACAATATATAATAGCCATTCGGGCGATATGGATTGGATACACTTTACTGAAACACCATTGCCCCCTGATCAGGTTCAAAAGCAATGGGACCCTTTATACTCCACTGGTACAGCTATACCCGTGTGTATAATCCGGATTTCATGAGGGTACCAAAATAGGCAAGTAATGTTAGCCTATAGGAAGATGGAATGGTTACCATATCCTCCTTAAATATTGCTGGACCATGGCAGCTACCATGGCCTCCTACGCTTTACCATTTTCCAATCCAATAGAGCAATTTCCGAATTCAACAGGAAATGCTTAGTTTCACATACAGTTCACATCCCTATTATTTACTACGATAATAAGGATATGAAGAGTTTATCTTAAACAATTCCCCACATCAAGGGTACCAATATCAAGTAACTTTGTTCGCACAAAAATATTTAAGAATCACAAATAGCTCTGAACAATAACTATTTGTCATGATGTGAATCAATGAAACATTAAATAAAAGTGTTTAAGATGATCAAGAAAATACTTGCCTCTGGTCCTTAGCTATTACGTAATGCCGAAGTAATACAACTATCTCTTTCTTCTATCTCACGTCATCACGTCCTCTGTTTTAATCATGATTCGGTTTACGCTTTAGTGGCTACCACGAGTCTGATCTGTCGACATCGAGCCCGCGCGTCAACTTCAACAATCAAACCAATATCTCCGTTGGAAGAAAATAAATGGAAATGTCCCCTCTAAACATAGACGTTTTCCCCGGTATTAAAACACCTCACAATAAATTCAACAACCCACAAACAATACGTTCATCTCCCACCTTCTTTATAACCCACAAAGAATATTGCATCCATCTCCAATCTCCTTCGTCTCATACCAACTTAATTCCGCTGACATACCTAAATCAATACTCACCAATTAATCCTTGAATTAAATAAATAGATCCTCGAGTTAAATAAATAATCCTCAAAACAAATACCTTATTCCCCGAAAGAAAACGTAAATAACCAATTAATTCTCAAGACACGATTAATCCTTGAGACAACAATTAATCCTCTAAATATTCTCAAGATAATAATTAATCCTAGAGATAAATCATAAATCCCCGAATTAAATACATATATATATATTCGTCATGTAACCAATATTCATATTTATTGTGAATCAATGGAATTAAATTGGGCAGTTATGTTGAGGGGTGGAGGATGTATTGGTATGCCTATACATAGTGGTTGAATACCAAAAGGAAAAAGCACAAAAAAAGATAGATAGAGATGCTTGTTCTGAATACAACCCGGAACCCCTTCCTTACTCTAATTTTTCTCTAATTTATTATATATATTTTTGCTATTATATAACAATAATATCTTGCCTTGGCAGAACAGAGTTCTGTATCGGCTATGTTATATGTAAATATATTAGGTAATTCAACAACCAAGCTCATACTCGATCGCTCCCAACCCAAAAGGAAATACTTGCCATGCCTTCTTTTATATATACTTTAAAGTGTTCATGCATATAATGTAGTTTCTTTGTACTTTGATGGAGAGAACAAGAAAGTTAATCTTCCAAGTCTCAATTTCATTTTTTATTGATATTGGAGAGCATAGCATCGATCCATATCCGACTGCAGATCTTTTTTGCTCAACCCTCAACAATTTTGATTTGGCAAGGTCAGTAGAAAGGTAACTGTTGGGCCACGATATTAGCTAGAATATTATGTATAATTATAGTTGGTAATTAGGCCCAATTAGGCTTAGTTTGTATTTAGGCCCAAATGTATTTATTTTCCTTAATGGGCCTTGAAGCCCAGACTTGTAAATAAATGGTAACCCACTCCCAAGGTAAGGGTAGTTAGGAAAGGGGGACCCACAAGGGATCCCCTATAAATATTCTTGTATGTAACGCCCCCAAATCCGGGGTTAGAAGATTTGGTCGTCACGCGAAAATCCTCAAAATAAAACATCTATTAATAATAATCATTCACTTGTGATTGTCCAACACTGGAAATATAACATCTTTGACCCCAAACATACCAAGATCTTTTAAGGTTATAGGGCTAGAAACAAGAATCCAAATTCCATTAAATAGAAATTTTTCTTTCTTTACAACATTCTCCTTGATCAAATCTTAAACCACTGGTGTAACTTCGATAAGAAGTATGCCAGGCTAACTAGACCATAATATAATAATAATAAATATTAGAACTCAATTATATAAAATAGATCTTACACTAAATCCGGACATCCTGAGCCAAGTCATCTTCGAAATAGCATCACGCCTCTTCTCTTTCTGAACTGTGCGGGTAAGTCTCGCCAAACTACCTTACTGAAATGTTAGAATTTACAACAGCAAGTATGAGCGAAAAAAATGCTCAACAAGTGTATAAAAATTTTGATATAAAACCAGGATAAGTGGGGCATAAAAATCAACTGAAATGTAAAACAGTTTATAAAGAAACTGAATCAACAACTGTGATATAATTCAAATCATAACTGAAATCATTTGGCATGTCATAAAAATGAATCATCTGCCAACTCACAATATATAATAGCCATTCGGGCGATATGGATTGGATACACTTTACTGAAACACCATTGCCCCCTGATCAGGTTCAAAAGCAATGGGACCCTTTATACTCCACTGGTACAGCTATACCCGTGTGTATAATCCGGATTTCATGAGGGTACCAAAATAGGCAAGTAATGTTAGCCTATAGGAAGATGGAATGGTTACCATATCCTCCTTAAATATTGCTGGACCATGGCAGCTACCATGGCCTCCTACGCTTTACCATTTTCCAATCCAATAGAGCAATTTCCGAATTCAACAGGAAATGCTTAGTTTCACATACAGTTCACATCCCTATTATTTACTACGATAATAAGGATATGAAGAGTTTATCTTAAACAATTCCCCACATCAAGGGTACCAATATCAAGTAACTTTGTTCGCACAAAAATATTTAAGAATCACAAATAGCTCTGAACAATAACTATTTGTCATGATGTGAATCAATGAAACATTAAATAAAAGTGTTTAAGATGATCAAGAAAATACTTGCCTCTGGTCCTTAGCTATTACGTAATGCCGAAGTAATACAACTATCTCTTTCTTCTATCTCACGTCATCACGTCCTCTGTTTTAATCATGATTCGGTTTACGCTTTAGTGGCTACCACGAGTCTGATCTGTCGACATCGAGCCCGCGCGTCAACTTCAACAATCAAACCAATATCTCCGTTGGAAGAAAATAAATGGAAATGTCCCCTCTAAACATAGACGTTTTCCCCGGTATTAAAACACCTCACAATAAATTCAACAACCCACAAACAATACGTTCATCTCCCACCTTCTTTATAACCCACAAAGAATATTGCATCCATCTCCAATCTCCTTCGTCTCATACCAACTTAATTCCGCTGACATACCTAAATCAATACTCACCAATTAATCCTTGAATTAAATAAATAGATCCTCGAGTTAAATAAATAATCCTCAAAACAAATACCTTATTCCCCGAAAGAAAACGTAAATAACCAATTAATTCTCAAGACACGATTAATCCTTGAGACAACAATTAATCCTCGAAATATTCTCAAGATAATAATTAATCCTAGAGATAAATCATAAATCCCCGAATTAAATACATATATATATATTCGTCATGTAACCAATTAACACATAGCAGATACGACTCACAAGTAAAAGAGCACACAAAGTATTTTAGAATATTTAAAAATATTTTTAAAGCAATTAAAAGAATTTTAAAAGATTTAAATACCCCTTTTTGAATCAAAATGGATCGTTAATAAACCCTCCTAGTAATTATTGGATCCCCAAAATATTTTAATAATGATTTAATCCGGCTTACAAATAAATTTTTAGAAATTTTAAACTATTTTTATCACTTCCGGATTATTTTTAGAATTTTAAAACAATTTTATTTCATTTTAAACAAATAAAGAAATAAATATTAAAGGTAAAATAATATTTATAAAATAAATAAATTATTTATTTCCAAAATAATTAAATTTGATTATTTTTCATCATATTTAAATAATATTTAATTAATTAAATTAATTGATTATTATTAATTAATCAATCAATTTAAATTAATTAAGATATTAGCTAAATAGATTTAAAATAATCAAATAAAATAAATTTCGAATTAAAAATAATTTATTAAAATTTTAAAACTATTTTTCGAAATTAAAAATAATTTTTCGAAATTTAAAAATAATTTTTCGAATTTTTAAAAGTAATTTTCGAATTTTTGAAAATAAAATTCGAATTTATAAAAAAAAATTATAAAATAATTAAATTGGGCAGTTATAAATATTCAGTTATAAATATTCAGTTATAAATATTTGTAGTTACAAATATTCATATTTATTGTGAATCAATGGAATTAAATTGGGCAGTTATGTTGAGGGGTGGAGGATGTATTGGTATGCCTATACATAGTGGTTGAATACCAAAAGGAAAAAGCACAAAAAAAGATAGATAGAGATGCTTGTTCTGAATACAACCCGGAACCCCTTCCTTACTCTAATTTTTCTCTAATTTATTATATATATTTTTGCTATTATATAACAATAATATCTTGCCTTGGCAGAACAGAGTTCTGTATCGGCTATGTTATATGTAAATATATTAGGTAATTCAACAACCAAGCTCATACTCGATCGCTCCCAACCCAAAAGGAAATACTTGCCATGCCTTCTTTTATATATACTTTAAAGTGTTCATGCATATAATGTAGTTTCTTTGTACTTTGATGGAGAGAACAAGAAAGTTAATCTTCCAAGTCTCAATTTCATTTTTTATTGATATTGGAGAGCATAGCATCGATCCATATCCGACTGCAGATCTTTTTTGCTCAACCCTCAACAATTTTGATTTGGCAAGGTCAGTAGAAAGGTAACTGTTGGGCCACGATATTAGCTAGAATATTATGTATAATTATAGTTGGTAATTAGGCCCAATTAGGCTTAGTTTGTATTTAGGCCCAAATGTATTTATTTTCCTTAATGGGCCTTGAAGCCCAGACTTGTAAATAAATGGTAACCCACTCCCAAGGTAAGGGTAGTTAGGAAAGGGGGACCCACAAGGGATCCCCTATAAATATTCTTGTATGTAACGCCCCCAAATCCGGGGTTAGAAGATTTGGTCGTCACGCGAAAATCCTCAAAATAAAACATCTATTAATAATAATCATTCACTTGTGATTGTCCAACACTGGAAATATAACATCTTTGACCCCAAACATACCAAGATCTTTTAAGGTTATAGGGCTAGAAACAAGAATCCAAATTCCATTAAATAGAAATTTTTCTTTCTTTACAACATTCTCCTTGATCAAATCTTAAACCACTGGTGTAACTTCGATAAGAAGTATGCCAGGCTAACTAGACCATAATATAATAATAATAAATATTAGAACTCAATTATATAAAATAGATCTTACACTAAATCCGGACATCCTGAGCCAAGTCATCTTCGAAATAGCATCACGCCTCTTCTCTTTCTGAACTGTGCGGGTAAGTCTCGCCAAACTACCTTACTGAAATGTTAGAATTTACAACAGCAAGTATGAGCGAAAAAAATGCTCAGCAAGTGTATAAAAATTTTGATATAAAACCAGGATAAGTGGGGCATAAAAATCAACTGAAATGTAAAACAGTTTATAAAGAAACTGAATCAACAACTGTGATATAATTCAAATCATAACTGAAATCATTTGGCATGTCATAAAAATGAATCATCTGCCAACTCACAATATATAATAGCCATTCGGGCGATATGGATTGGATACACTTTACTGAAACACCATTGCCCCCTGATCAGGTTCAAAAGCAATGGGACCCTTTATACTCCACTGGTACAGCTATACCCGTGTGTATAATCCGGATTTCATGAGGGTACCAAAATAGGCAAGTAATGTTAGCCTATAGGAAGATGGAATGGTTACCATATCCTCCTTAAATATTGCTGGACCATGGCAGCTACCATGGCCTCCTACGCTTTACCATTTTCCAATCCAATAGAGCAATTTCCGAATTCAACAGGAAATGCTTAGTTTCACATACAGTTCACATCCCTATTATTTACTACGATAATAAGGATATGAAGAGTTTATCTTAAACAATTCCCCACATCAAGGGTACCAATATCAAGTAACTTTGTTCGCACAAAAATATTTAAGAATCACAAATAGCTCTGAACAATAACTATTTGTCATGATGTGAATCAATGAAACATTAAATAAAAGTGTTTAAGATGATCAAGAAAATACTTGCCTCTGGTCCTTAGCTATTACGTAATGCCGAAGTAATACAACTATCTCTTTCTTCTATCTCACGTCATCACGTCCTCTGTTTTAATCATGATTCGGTTTACGCTTTAGTGGCTACCACGAGTCTGATCTGTCGACATCGAGCCCGCGCGTCAACTTCAACAATCAAACCAATATCTCCGTTGGAAGAAAATAAATGGAAATGTCCCCTCTAAACATAGACGTTTTCCCCGGTATTAAAACACCTCACAATAAATTCAACAACCCACAAACAATACGTTCATCTCCCACCTTCTTTATAACCCACAAAGAATATTGCATCCATCTCCAATCTCCTTCGTCTCATACCAACTTAATTCCGCTGACATACCTAAATCAATACTCACCAATTAATCCTTGAATTAAATAAATAGATCCTCGAGTTAAATAAATAATCCTCAAAACAAATACCTTATTCCCCGAAAGAAAACGTAAATAACCAATTAATTCTCAAGACACGATTAATCCTTGAGACAACAATTAATCCTCGAAATATTCTCAAGATAATAATTAATCCTAGAGATAAATCATAAATCCCCGAATTAAATACATATATATATATTCGTCATGTAACCAATTAACACATAGCAGATACGACTCACAAGTAAAAGAGCACACAAAGTATTTTAGAATATTTAAAAATATTTTTAAAGCAATTAAAAGAATTTTAAAAGATTTAAATACCCCTTTTTGAATCAAAATGGATCGTTAATAAACCCTCCTAGTAATTATTGGATCCCCAAAATATTTTAATAATGATTTAATCCGGCTTACAAATAAATTTTTAGAAATTTTAAACTATTTTTATCACTTCCGGATTATTTTTAGAATTTTAAAACAATTTTATTTCATTTTAAACAAATAAAGAAATAAATATTAAAGGTAAAATAATATTTATAAAATAAATAAATTATTTATTTCCAAAATAATTAAATTTGATTATTTTTCATCATATTTAAATAATATTTAATTAATTAAATTAATTGATTATTATTAATTAATCAATCAATTTAAATTAATTAAGATATTAGCTAAATAGATTTAAAATAATCAAATAAAATAAATTTCGAATTAAAAATAATTTATTAAAATTTTAAAACTATTTTTCGAAATTAAAAATAATTTTTCGAAATTTAAAAATAATTTTTCGAATTTTTAAAAGTAATTTTCGAATTTTTGAAAATAAAATTCGAATTTATAAAAAAAAATTATAAAATAATTTTTGAAAATAAAAAATTAATTCAGAAATAAATTCTGAATTTCAAAAATATTTTTAGAAATAATTTTCTGAATTTTATAATTAAATTCATAATTATTTAAAAGGTTTTTAAAAATAAAATAAAAGTAAATAAAAGAATAAGTTTTTTTTTTAAACCGTCTTCAACAACCAGACAACCCCCCCCCCCCCGTGTTTACTGTTAATGCCGGGAACAAGTCCGGCAAGCTCCGGCAACTCAAAAACGTACCAATTGTTACGTTTTTAAGTACAAAACTAACTCCAAATCACATTCTAAACTCAATTATACCATTCGTTTAATCCCAGAATCAACCGAAACAAAAATCCGGCCAAAACCGAATAAAATCCGGCGAGCTTAAAATTTAAAACCGATGAACTCGAAATTGGGCACCAAATCACACGTTCTATATATCAAATCAAAGCCCAGGAGTTCAATAACTCATATCAATCATCAAAATCATCAACCAATCATCAAGAAATCCAGAAAATTGAAAATTAAACTCACCCCCACAAAATTGGATTTCGAGTTTTAGGCTATGTAAAATCAAACAAAAATTATCATGATGCTCCTGGGATTATATACAATCTATATGTAACACTCCGATTTCTGAAGATATTAATTTTGATTATTTTATTTGGAATAAGATTTATTACGGTTAGATTTTGAACCGTTTTGGAGATAATAAATAATTTAGAGATCAAATCGAGAAATTGTGGATTTTGAGGAATATTTATTTTATCGGATAAAGAATAAATTATGATGTCAAATATTAATTATTTGACGGTGAATGAATTTTAGGATTTTTCCGGGAAATTTCAAGTGGACTCATAATTATTTAAAATACGAGACTTTTGGAGATTTGACGACCTTATTTTTATTAAGTTAAAGATTATATTTATTTTGGAATTTTGGGAGGTAATTGTTTTAATTAAACAATTACAAGTGGAATAAAAAGCGGAGAAAAACGAATAAGTAGTATTTTATTTGGACCGAGAGAAGCTACTAGCAGCTAATATATATGTATTGGGCCAAGCCCATTTAGACAAACATAACACACGCTGAAAAGAAAAGAACGGGGAGAGAGAAAAGGGAATTGGGGGAAGAAAGAAAATTAGGGTTTGTAAATTGAATTTGGGGGTTTGAATTGAAGAAAAGAAATTGAGGAAGAGAAGATGATGTGTTTTTGGGTTGTGCAATTCGTGTGTGTATGTGTGATGTGTTGTGTATGTGCGGCATGGGAGTATGTTTGATGTGTGGGGCAGGTGTGAGGCGCGGCCGGAAAAGGCCACCACCGTGGCGGTGGTGGTGGCGGGTTGAAGAGAAGGGAGGAAGAAGGGAGATGGTGTGTGGAATGTGTGTGCATTTTTGTGTATATATATGTGTATGTATGTGTTTTGGTGGGTGTGTGTATATGTGTTCTATGGTGGCAGGGGTGAATGAGAGACCTGGTGGCTAGTGGTGTTGTGCAAGAGAGAGGAGAGGGAGAGAGAGAAGAGAAAGAAAGAGAGGGAGAGATGGAAGGAAAAACAAAAAACAAAAAAACGCAGGATAGAAAATACGGGAGAGATTGCTTGATATTGGGAGAGATGTAGCGATATTTCAAAGGGAGCATTAGGGAAGATAGAAGAAGAGATTTACATGGAGAGATATCAGAGAGATGTGGGAAGATAGGCGAAACAGATTGGTGAAGATGGAGAAAGAAAGAAAGATAGAGGGAAAGAGAGAGGGAGAGAAAAGGCTGGAGAGATTTCTGGATATTGGGAGAGATGCAGAGATATTTAAGAGGGAGCATCACGGAAGGTAGAAGAAGAGATTTACAGAGAGAGATTTTGGAGAGATGCAGGGAAGTAGGACAGAAAAATCGGAGAAGAGGGAGGTGGTGCGTGGTCGTGAAAATGGCAAATGTTCGCGGAAAAAGAAAATGTGTATACGGGGCAGCCGTAGTGGTCACCGGAGAAGCGTGATAGTTCGATAGTGGTGTGCGTGTTTTGCACCGTAAGTGGGTGTTTTAAATTCATTATTTTGAAGATGCAATTTCGAGAAATTTTTGGTATTTTCGGAGTTAATTTTGAAGACTCGTTAAATATTGTAGTTGTAAATCATAGAGATTAATTTGGGTTTTGTCGAATATTTAGATGTTAGATTTACGTAATTAATTCGGGAATTTCTGAAATAGTGGAGTTAATATTTTTGGAGTTTAGTTTTTAAAGTAGCCGATTTGAGTGATAAATTGTGCTTGAGTTGTAAAAGTGGATTTGTAGAAATTGGTGGAGTATGGATTGATAATTGGGTTATTGGTGATTAATTAGAATTGATTGTTGAGGTGCTGTGACACCGGGTAGCGTCTAATTACGAAAAGGTCATGCCCGATTTTCGGTAAAAAGGGCTGTAACTCAAGCTTAATAAAGGTGTAGAATTTATGAGACTTGTAACCGTAATTTTTAAGCATGGAATTTTATAAATACGGATTTTGAGGAGCAAGCTGTGAAATAGTTGGAGTATTGATTAGTAAGAAATAGAAGCTTATTCGGTGAATTGTGACCTAAGAAGATGTCATTGATTTTAGTGGATATTTGGGAAACAAGTTGAGTTGTAGAATTTGACCGTTACGATTAGTTACATTGTAAAGTGTGAGTAGAATAAATTGAGAATATGTGATTGAAGAGTTTGATGATGCTTGTCCAGGTTATTGGAAACGTGGGTGAGGAACGGTTGGACTGCTTGGATAGCGGTGGTTGTAAGTATATCTTGCTGTGATCACTTGAAGATAATGCGTTATATTTCTATTAACGTATTTATTCTGTTTTAAACCCTATGCGTATTTTGTTTTATGCGCGTATAAATGTGAAATTGTGGATTTTAGAAGAAATCTAGTTTCAAGTAGAAACGTGGATTTGTGGATTTTAAAAGAAATATATCTTTTAAATCGAAGTGTTTGAAGTGTGATATTTATAATATTATGAATACTCGTTAAATTGCTTTAACTGGTATATGTTGAAATGTGATTTTGAGGAAAACTGAGCAGACTGGCATTGCTAGTGAGTCACTCCCAAAATGGGAATAGTAGAACCTCCAGAAATGGAGACCATGGTAGAACTTCCAGAAATGGAAACTTTGTGAACTTCCCGAAATAGGAAGTAAAGGCCGGGGACCCCCACTAGTAGAATCTGATGAACTTGTCGTGTGTAGAATGCCCAGTTTTTCCTCACATAAATTGTGAAGTTTATATTTTTATTATAAACTGTGAATTGTGAAATGATGTGGATTGCTTATATGCAATATTGTGAAAAGGCCTTAAGATTCAGTGTACTGTGAAATTGTGTCGAGTTCGGATTATTGTGAATAAAACTGTTTACAAAATTATTATTCTATTTTAAAAGATGAATACTTTGGTAGAACTGTGATTTCGGTATGAGTTTATATTTTATTATACACCGTGCAATGATGATATATTGGAAAAACTCTGATTTCGGTGTGAGTTATATTTCATTATAAACTATGTAGTGAGAATGATTTTCAAAACTAAATTATTTTATAACACCTCAGTGGATCACTACAAAATATACTTGCTGAGCTTTATAGCTCATTCCTTTATTCTATAAATTATCACAGGAGATACCGAATAGTTCAGAAGGATCCGTGGGAAAGTAGAAAGAAGTGATGGACCAGCAGAGCCGGTGTTGGATTTAGTAGTCGTACGTCACGTACTGAAGTCGTAGGTTGACTTAAGATTGAAGCACTGGCTATGGGCTTTGGTCGTCTGTTGATGCGAGGTAAGTCAGGACAGAGTTGGCTGGTATTTGTACAAATTACAGTTAATGGTAGATGGTAGTTGAGATGCGTTGTGTGTGACACAATTTTTGGTGAGATAGACTTTTGTTATAGAGTTAAATTTTCGAATTGAAAAACAGGTGGATAGTCCTATTTACGAATACTTCATGCAGAAATTTACAAAAAAAAAAAATTTATTATCAGGTTAAGCAGGTTGTGATGTAGTTTGACGGACTCTCGGGCCGGTTCTTTCCAGAGGAAATCAAACCGGGGTCGGGGCGCCACAGGTGGTATCAGAGCTATGGAGTGGAAGAGTGAGATATGTATAAAGATAAAGTGTTGTATGACTGAAATTTGTCAAGGAACTAAGGATTTGAAGAAGGGATGTGTAGAATTTGAAGTTTTCGGGGAATGAGATTGTCAGAGCAAAGGTTTCTCGCATGGAAGCGATGTTAAGATTTAGGGTCTTTAATGGGTAAGATCCTTAGTTAGTGAATGTTGAATAGCATGAGAGCTCGTGTGGAGTTTATAGTGGATTACTAGATATAGGTGTAGTACCAAGGAGTAAGACAATAAGTATACTTATCGAGGATATTGGTTAAGAAATTGAGTATTTTAGAGCATGACTCAATTTTGTGGATATAGATTACTGAATTACTTTTAAGGAATGATGGAGATCATTTAGCGATACATGTTATTTTTTTTTGAAGTGCGAAATTGTTTAAGGATATATAATTCTATGATAGTGCTTATTTCTTGTTTGAGGATTTAAATTGTTTTGAGGAGATAAACTTGCAGAATTGGACATACGATTTGACAACTAGATTATTATTGGAAGATGTGATTTTTGGTATGTGATATCGTTGTTCGAGGAGATATTGATCAAGGATTAGTAGTGAGGAAAACCATGATTTTGGAATTTTATACTAATAAGATTTTAGATAGAATATTATTGGATATATATGATGAATTCACAAATGTGTGGGAATTAGAAGCGTTTTAATGTAAAGTGCATGATAATAGTTGATGTGATTGCTTTGGGGAGACAATAATTATTTTTCGGATTTTTGACACGACTCTGAGGATATCTTTTGAGATTTAATTTTTGTTCGGGGATAAGACGTGTAACCCTGAATGTAAGGATTTTGAGAACTAAAATATTGTTGATGATGTGATTTTAGCAACTACGAATGGATATTTGTATTTGAGAAGCGAGCTTTGTTATTGTGGACATAGACTAATATTTATTTCAATATTTGAGGATTATGAGGTTATTTATTTTTAAGAGCATTCTTTTGAGATTGTAGACGATATTGGGATTTAAGATTTTTAGTATATGAGGTTTTGATTGTTATAGGTGATAAGAATGTGATAGATTACATTGATACAAGGAACTTTTGGGATTAATCATTGAGACGTGTATGATGGATTCAAGATTAAGTATTTTGAGTGATGATGTATAGATTCCTTTAAAATTGATATTGTGACATGGATTGAGGTTGATTGAGAATATATTATTAAGTTGAGTTAAATTATTGTCAGCGTATATGAAGGAGAAAGGTTATTAAGTTAAACGAAGGCGTCACAAGTGTGACATAGTTTGGAAAGAAGAAAAAGAGAAGGAGAGATGACAAAAAGTTTAGAAAAACCAAATGGACGTATGAGAAATTTTTAGGATGTTATATGATGAACTTGGAATATGATGACATTTGAGAATTGGTGGATTAAATTGGGATCTTGTGATTAGATTCTAAAGATACTTATTGAGAATAACAGTGATTGATAAATTTTTGGGAATATATATATAGTATGAAATCTGGATATATTATAATGAGAATGATGTTAGCAACTGGAGAGATAAATTGTTGTTCGAGGTTTTACTATGCTAGTTACTGATACGAGAATTTGAGGATATAGATTGTTGATTGAGGATGATATTAGGAGAATTAAGGAAATTTTTGGGATTCTTGAGAATTCAAGTATTTGAGGATTTAGTATCTTGTTATTCGAGGATGTGATAGCGTATGTGGGTCTGAATCGCTTAGACTTCTTGTCTCTATTGATGTTGATCAATTATTTGGATAGTTGTTGATGTTGTTTTATCCGCTAGTTTCAATTTCGCAGAGACTGCGGTTCTACCTCAGATAGTGACTATTGCACCGTGCGGAAAATTTTGATGCATCGAGAGATGTCGATATATTGGAAGCCAGTAGTAAGAGTCGAGATACATGATAGATAGCATCATGGGTATGTTTTATGTCAGGACGAGATGATTCAGCTTAGAGATTAAGAACGATGTGAATTGACGCTAGGATTCCATAAATGGATAGGATTGATGTTAAAAAAAAAAAAAAAGAACTTGATGATATGCTTTTGGTAATGATTTTAAGAGCTACAAGAGGAGGATGCTAATGACCGTGATGATAATTTCTATTGTTACAGTTTTGTTGGAGACTATGTGTATGCTAGCTTGTAGATATTTACCTTTTGGTATCGTACAAATAAATCATGTAGAACGCGACATGTGGATGACGGTAGAGTTACGTGTTGATGACTAGTGAAAGACCATATTACAAGTACTTGAGATGATTTTGAATTGTAAAGGAAATATGATGATTACGATGATAAAGTGGGTGTGTATTCTCAAATGGGAGATACATACAAATGATGATGAGCAAGTATTTGTGTGTACTGAATTACTGTTGATTTCCGACCGTGAAGGATATCTTGATTTTTGAATGATGATTTTTGGATGAGAAGTGAGTATTCCTACATTGATATCGTGAATTGTTGATGCTTCCTTGTTGGAAGTAAAGCTTAACCGGTTGATTAGCTGGCCGGGAACCCCACTAGTAGAATTTGTGAACCTATCATGTCTGAATACTCATTTTCTTAATCCTTGTGTGATGATTGTGATGAATTATTGATGATATTCTTTTGAAGATTGTTATAATTATTCTAGAAGAAGATTATGAGCTATTGCTGAAATTATGTGAAGAGATTGTATTGGTGAGAAATGCTGCAGAGCAACTTTCAGGTTGGAGAGTCAACCAGGAAATGGGAATGTGAACCGATAGGTGTTCAAGAGAATTTAAGATTTGAGAAAACCCCGTAGAGACTATGATTGACATGAGCAGATGCTAAGAATGAAGGTAATACCTTTGATGAATATTATGTGACAAAGTTATGATGTTAAAGAAAAACTTGGAGACCAGAAGAGAGTATGAGGGGGAGTATTCCATTTTGTTTTATGAGACTAGATACGCTCAATTTCGAGGACGAAATTTTTCTAAGGGGGGAAGGATGTAACACCCCGATTTCTGAAGATATTAATTTTGATTATTTTATTTGGAATAAGATTTATTACGGTTAGATTTTGAACCGTTTTGGAGATAATAAATAATTTAGAGATCAAATCGAGAAATTGTGGATTTTGAGGAATATTTATTTTATCGGATAAAGAATAAATTATGATGTCAAATATTAATTATTTGACGGTGGATGAATTTTAGGATTTTTCCGGGAAATTTCAAGTGGACTCATAATTATTTAAAATACGAGACTTTTGGAGATTTGACGACCTTATTTTTATTAAGTTAAAGATTATATTTATTTTGGAATTTTGGGAGGTAATTGTTTTAATTAAACAGTTACAAGTGGAATAAAAAGCGGAGAAAAACGAATAAGTAGTATTTTATTTGGACCGAGAGAAGCTACTAGCAGCTAATATATATGTATTGGGCCAAGCCCATTTAGACAAACATAACACACGCTGAAAAGAAAAGAACGGGGAGAGAGAAAAGGGAATTGGGGGAAGAAAGAAAATTAGGGTTTGTAAATTGAATTTGGGGGTTTGAATTGAAGAAAAGAAATTGAGGAAGAGAAGATGATGTGTTTTTGGGTTGTGCAATTCGTGTGTGTATGTGTGATGTGTTGTGTATGTGCGGCATGGGAGTATGTTTGATGTGTGGGGCAGGTGTGAGGCGCGGCCGGAAAAGGCCACCACCGTGGCGGTGGTGGTGGCGGGTTGAAGAGAAGGGAGGAAGAAGGGAGATGGTGTGTGGAATGTGTGTGCATTTTTGTGTATATATATGTGTATGTATGTGTTTTGGTGGGTGTGTGTATATGTGTTCTATGGTGGCAGGGGTGAATGAGAGACCTGGTGGCTAGTGGTGTTGTGCAAGAGAGAGGAGAGGGAGAGAGAGAAGAGAAAGAAAGAGAGGGAGAGATGGAAGGAAAAACAAAAAACAAAAAAACGCAGGATAGAAAATACGGGAGAGATTGCTTGATATTGGGAGAGATGTAGCGATATTTCAAAGGGAGCATTAGGGAAGATAGAAGAAGAGATTTACATGGAGAGATATCAGAGAGATGTGGGAAGATAGGCGAAACAGATTGGTGAAGATGGAGAAAGAAAGAAAGATAGAGGGAAAGAGAGAGGGAGAGAAAAGGCTGGAGAGATTTCTGGATATTGGGAGAGATGCAGAGATATTTAAGAGGGAGCATCACGGAAGGTAGAAGAAGAGATTTACAGAGAGAGATTTCGGAGAGATGCAGGGAAGTAGGACAGAAAAATCGGAGAAGAGGGAGGTGGTGCGTGGTCGTGAAAATGGCAAATGTTCGCGGAAAAAGAAAATGTGTATACGGGGCAGCCGTAGTGGTCACCGGAGAAGCGTGATAGTTCGATAGTGGTGTGCGTGTTTTGCACCGTAAGTGGGTGTTTTAAATTCATTATTTTGAAGATGCAATTTCGAGAAATTTTTGGTATTTTCGGAGTTAATTTTGAAGACTCGTTAAATATTGTAGTTATAAATCATAGAGATTAATTTGGGTTTTGTCGAATATTTAGAAGTTAGATTTACGTAATTAATTCGGGAATTTCTGAAATAGTGGAGTTAATATTTTTGGAGTTTAGTTTTTAAAGTAGCCGATTTGAGTGATAAATTGTGCTTGAGTTGTAAAAGTGGATTTGTAGAAATTGGTGGAGTATGGATTGATAATTGGGTTATTGGTGATTAATTAGAATTGATTGTTGAGGTGCTGTGACACCGGGTAGCGTCTAATTACGAAAAGGTCATGTCCGATTTTCGGTAAAAAGGGCTGTAACTCAAGCTTAATAAAGGTGTAGAATTTATGAGACTTGTAACCGTAATTTTTAAGCATGGGATTTTATAAATACGGATTTTGAGGAGCAAGCTGTGAAATAGTTGGAGTATTGATTAGTAAGAAATAGAAGCTTATTCGGTGAATTGTGACCTAAGAAGATGTCATTGATTTTAGTGGATATTTGGGAAACAAGTTGAGTTGTAGAATTTGACCGTTACGATTAGTTACTTTGTAAAGTGTGAGTAGAATAAATTGAGAATATGTGATTGAAGAGTTTGATGATGCTTGTCCAGGTTATTGGAAACGTGGGTGAGGAACGGTTGGACTGCTTGGATAGCGGTGGTTGTAAGTATATCTTGCTGTGATAACTTGAAGATAATGCGTTATATTTCTATTAACGTATTTATTCTGTTTTAAACCCTATGCGTATTTTGTTTTATGCGCGTATAAATGTGAAATTGTGGATTTTAGAAGAAATCTAGTTTCAAGTAGAAACGTGGATTTGTGGATTTTAAAAGAAATATATCTTTTAAATCGAAGTGTTTGAAGTGTGATATTTATAATATTATGAATACTCGTTAAATTGCTTTAACTGGTATATGTTGAAATGTGATTTTGAGGAAAACTGAGCAGACTGGCATTGCTAGTGAGTCACTCCCAAAATGGGAATAGTAGAACCTCCAGAAATGGAGACCATGGTAGAACTTCCAGAAATGGAAACTTTGTGAACTTCCCGAAATAGGAAGTAAAGGCCGGGGACCCCCACTAGTAGAATCTGATGAACTTGTCGTGTGTAGAATGCCCAGTTTTTCCTCACATAAATTGTGAAGTTTATATTTTTATTATAAACTGTGAATTGTGAAATGATGTGGATTGCTTATATGCAATATTGTGAAAAGGCCTTAAGATTTAGTGTACTGTGAAATTGTGTCGAGTTCGGATTATTGTGAATAAAACTGTTTACAAAATTATTATTCTATTTTAAAAGATGAATACTTTGGTAGAACTGTGATTTCGGTATGAGTTTATATTTTATTATACACCGTGCAATGATGATATATTGGCAAAACTCTGATTTCGGTGTGAGTTATATTTCATTATAAACTATGTAGTGAGAATGATTTTCAAAACTAAATTATTTTATAACACCTCAGTGGATCACTACAAAATATACTTGCTGAGCTTTATAGCTCATTCCTTTATTCTATAAATTATCACAGGAGATACCGAATAGTTCAGAAGGATCCGTGGGAAAGTAGAAAGAAGTGATGGACCAGCAGAGCCGGTGTTGGATTTAGAAGTCGTACGTCACGTACTGAAGTCGTAGGTTGACTTAAGATTGAAGCACTGGCTATGGGCTTTGGTCGTCTGTTGATGCGAGGTAAGTCAGGACAGAGTTGGCTGGTATTTGTACAAATTACAGTTAATGGTAGATGGTAGTTGAGATGCGTTGTGTGTGACACAATTTTTGGTGAGATAGACTTTTGTTATAGAGTTAAATTTTCGAATTGAAAAACAGGTGGATAGTCCTATTTACGAATACTTCATGCAGAAATTTACAAAAAAAAAAAAAAATTATTATCAGGTTAAGCAGGTTGTGATGTAGTTTGACGGACTCTCGGGCCGGTTCTTTCCAGAGGAAATCAAACCGGGGTCGGGGCGCCACAGGTGGTATCAGAGCTATGGAGTGGAAGAGTGAGATATGTATAAAGATAAAGTGTTGTATGACTGAAATTTGTCAAGGAACTAAGGATTTGAAGAAGGGATGTGTAGAATTTGAAGTTTTCGGGGAATGAGATTGTCAGAGCAAAGGTTTCTCGCATGGAAGCGATGTTAAGATTTAGGGTCTTTAATGGGTAAGATCCTTAGTTAGTGAATGTTGAATAGCATGAGAGCTCGTGTGGAGTTTATAGTGGATTACTAGATATAGGTGTAGTACCAAGGAGTAAGACAACAATTAATCCTCGAAATATTCTCAAGATAATAATTAATCCTAGAGATAAATCATAAATCCCCGAATTAAATACATATATATATATATATTCGTCATGTAACCAATTAACACATAGCAGATACGACTCACAAGTAAAAGAGCACACAAAGTATTTTAGAATATTTAAAAATATTTTTAAAGCAATTAAAAGAATTTTAAAAGATTTAAATACCCCTTTTTGAATCAAAATGGATCGTTAATAAACCCTCCAGGTAATTATTGGATCCCCAAAATATTTTAATAATGATTTAATCCGGCTTACAAATAAATTTTTAGAAATTTTAAACTATTTTTATCACTTCCGGATTATTTTTAGAATTTTAAAACAATTTTATTTCATTTTAATCAAATAAAGAAATAAATATTAAAGGTAAAATAATATTTATAAAATAAATAAATTATTTATTTCCAAAATAATTAAATTTGATTATTTTTCATCATATTTAAATAATATTTAATTAATTAAATTAATTGATTATTATTAATTAATCAATCAATTTAAATTAATTAAGATATTAGCTAAATAGATTTAAAATAATCAAATAAAATAAATTTCGAATTAAAAATAATTTATTAAAATTTTAAAACTATTTTTCGAAATTAAAAATAATTTTTCGAAATTTAAAAATAATTTTTCGAATTTTTAAAAGTATTTTTCAAATTTTTGAAAATAAAATTCGAATTTATAAAAAAAATTATAAAATAATTTTTGAAAATAAAAAATTAATTCAGAAATAAATTCTGAATTTCAAAAATATTGTTAGAAATAATTTTCTGAATTTTATAATTAAATTCAGAATTATTTAAATGGTTTTTAAAAATAAAATAAAAGTAAATAAAAGAATAAGTTTTTTTTTTTTTAAACCGTCTTCAACAACCAGACAACCCCCCCGTGTTTACTGTTAATGCCGGGAACAAGTCCGGCAAGCTCCGGCAACTCAAAAATGTACCAATTGTTACGTTTTTAAGTACCAAACTAACTCCAAATCACATTCTATACTCAATTATACCATTCGTTTAATCCCAGAATCAACCGAAACAAAAATCCGGCCAAAACCGAATAAAATCCGGCGAGCTTAAAATTTAAAACCGATGAACTCGAAATTTGGCACCAAATCACACGTTCTATATATCAAATCAAAGCCCAGGAGTTCAATAACTCATATCAATCATCAACCAATCATCAAGAAATCCAGAAAATTGAAAATTAAACTCACCCCCACAAAATTCGATTTCGAGTTTTAGGCTATGTAAAATCAAACAAAAATTATCATGATGCTCCTGGGATTATATACAATCTATACATACTAACCATATCAACAACAAATCACTATACAATCCACAGCAAATTAAACAAGTTCGAAAATTAAAATAAAAAAAACAAATTTTGGAACAAAACAATTTTGGTTATGAACACTTTCATAAACATGTAGTAGAGATCAAGAGTTTCAGTTTGGTTACTCATATGAACGATTTGAATAACAGAATCACCTCCAAATTTGAGTTTGATTCTCAAGAACACCAAGAACACAAAATAAAGAATTTCAAGAAAATTATTTTAAAAAAACTTATTTTTCAGAATTTTTATAAAATTAAAAATAATTATTCTGCTATTTATACTAATCAAAAATTAATACCCCAAAAATATTTTTAATCCCTAATTAAAATTATTAAGCCTTAAAAATAATTTTTATGGGATAAAAATGTAAAATTTTTATTTTTAAACAAATGTAATATATATATCAAAATTTCCCAAAAATTATGAATATTACAAAAATTACAAAATAATGCATTTTTATATATCCTATCATTGTACAAAAATAATTGGGATAAGTTTATAACTACCCATATAAACTATTAGATTTTTAAATATATACTACCAATCTTTCTAAAATTCTAAAAATACCGACCTTGTTTTCAAAATTCCAAAAATACTACCTTCCTCATTTGCAACTTTTGCAACCTCATTTGCAACTTCCAGTTTTCAAATTTCTTATTTCAAGTTCTGGGGTTCAGATGACATTTTCGACCACTTTTTTGGAATATATATATATATATATATATATATATATATATATATATATATATATATATATATATATATATATATATATATAAATAAACATACTTACGTAACTCAGAGGTCCAATCCACCACAACAGCTTTAGCCTTATCTTTCATTATTATGAATAATTTGGAGGATGATGAGCATCCTAATGATTTAGTTAAAAATGCTGAATTAGCTGAATATCCAAAAAATTTGGATAAATTGAATAAATGGGTAATACCCTCTGTTCCCTTAGATCATATTTATAATATTGAATTCTTTGATTTTAAATCAAGACAGGTTATAAAAACAATGGAACAAACCATTAGAGTCACTGACTCTAATCAAACAATTAGACTATTAAATAAGAAGGATTTATTTCCTTTCAAAAGTTATAATTTTATTCATATTGGATTAATCCAAATAGCCTTTAAACCTTTAACGTTATTAGGTTTAAACACGAGTATTATGGCCTCTGTTAGAGATGGCCGATGTAGAGATTTTAAACAATCTCTAGCTGCGTTAATAGAAACCAGTTTATGTCATGGACCTGTCTATTTTGACGTAGCCCCAAATTTGACACTATCTTTAACTGATAGTCATTTGTTAGATGCTATGCAACTAACATTACACACCCATGGATATAATTTTAAACCAGGTAGTGAAATTATAGCAATTTGCTATAGAATTTATTACAAAGTATTAAATACTTTGAATCCGAAAGCCAAACAAATATCTTGTCCTGGAACTACAACTGTAGTTCAAACCAACTTATTAACTTCCAATATAGCCACTAATAGAATGATTAAATGGAAAGAAGAAGAAGAACATTTGTCTACAGAAGAATCTCAGCAGGCTCAAGCCCGCGAGCCATCCCTAGGAGATTTCTGGGATGCTATGACTCAGACTTTAATTCAAAAGTCCAAAGGAAAAGCCCCCCAAAGCTGATCAATGCCGACCTTATTTAAAGCATTTAAAAGGTTAAAGGATGATGAAAAGGAATGCCTTAATCTTACTCATCAGATTGATGATCTTGATTCTAAATACAAGAATGCATCTCTTCTAGAAAGGAAGAATCGGTCCACTTCAGAAATTATGAGGGATTTTCATGAGGTTAAGCGTCTCCGCAACCGAAGAGAAAATATTAAAATTCTCTATTCTATTCGGAGGAAAGTGCTTCTCAAGTATTCAAATCTGACAGGATGAGTGCCTTTGTCGACACATCAACAATAATTCAAGGTCCATTATTTGGGAATTTACTATTGAAGGCAATAATATCTGCTTTTGCTGATGGAATTTTAGTGGGCAAAGCATAATCTTTGCTTTAATAAAGTTTGTTGTTTGTTTTGTAAAAGTTGTTTGTATGTATTCATCATTGAGTGCGTCGATGGGGCCCAATGAGCACCCGGCATCAATAATGTCTACTTTTCTTAAAGTTTTTTGTCTGTTGTAATAATTCAGTTCAATAGTGTGTATTAGTGTGTCTCTAACTCTCTATATAAAGAGAGCTTTGTATTGATATTCAGTACGCTGCAATAACATCTCATTTTCTTCTCTTCTTACTTGCTCATGTGCTGAGCTTCTTCTTATATTAATACCATACTGCTGCTTTCCTATATCTGCTTCCGCATAGTTGGTATCAGAGCCAAGTTTTGATTAGCCCTGGTTAAGGTACACCCTTTTATCTTTTATCTTATTCTTTTAATTTATGTCTATTATTAGCTAAATTTCTGTTGTGGAAGGTTGGATGTTCTAAGTAACGCAAGTATGTAAAAAAAAAAAAAAAAAAAAAAAAAAAAAAAAGTCAAAAAATCGGAATATTTTTAGTGTTTTCTTAAAATGTCATCTTTTATCCCGGAAGAAAAAATGGGAGTTTTCTGGATGATTTCATAAAAGAAAATTTTTGCTAAAAATATTTCACATCTTTGATTTCGTGGATGTAATCCGTCTGTCCCTCTGGTTGACAGTTAAACGAGTGAGTCGTTTGCAAAGATGACCAAAAATATTTTTATTTCTCGCACTTTTACTTTTTCATAACAAATAAACATACTTACGTAACTCAGAGGTCCAATCCACCACAACAGCTTTAGCCTTATCTTTCATTATTATGAATAATTTGGAGGATGATGAGCATCCTAATGATTTAGTTAAAAATGCTGAATTAGCTGAATATCCAAAAAATTTGGATAAATTGAATAAATGGGTAATACCCTCTGTTCCCTTAGATCATATTTATAATATTGGATTCTTTGATTTTAAATCAAGACAGGTTATAAAAACAATGGAACAAACCATTAGAGTCACTGACTCTAATCAAACAATTAGATTATTAAATAAGAAGGATTTATTTCCTTTCAAAAGTTATAATTTTATTCATATTGGATTAATCCAAATAGCCTTTAAACCTTTAACGTTATTAGGTTTAAACACGAGTATTATGGCCTCTGTTAGAGATGGCCGATGTAGAGATTTTAAACAATCTCTAGCTGCGTTAATAGAAACCAGTTTATGTCATGGACCTGTCTATTTTGACGTAGCCCCAAATTTGACACTATCTTTAACTGATAGTCATTTGTTAGATGCTATGCAACTAACATTACACACCCATGGATATAATTTTAAACCAGGTAGTGAAATTATAGCAATTTGCTATAGAATTTATTACAAAGTATTAAATACTTTGAATCCGAAAGCCAAACAAATATCTTGTCCTGGAACTACAACTGTAGTTCAAACCAACTTATTAACTTCCAATATAGCCACTAATAGAATGATTAAATGGAAAGAAATAGACTTCCCAGAGACTTGGTCTCTTCCTCAAGAACTAGAGCCTGAGCCTCAGGTCAACAAGGAAGTTGATCAAATTATTCAAACAACTGAAGGAGATGTAGAAATTAAATTTACATCTCAAAGAACTATTAGGATGCCTAGGACTAAGTCCACTAGATATTCCTCTACTAGTGATTATATCACTACCCCGAGCGTTTCAGCTAGAGCTTCGACTTCTCAATTCAGAGAGGAATCTATAGTTCCTGAACATGTAGAAGAAATTAGAATTAGCCAAAATAAAATTCCAGAAGGAATTTACGAACAGAGTAGAGAATCTCCTACTCAATCAGAAATGAGTTTCCATATATAATGATAGATTTATCCCCAGGAAGTGAGATGAGAGAAATTCTTAATAAAGAATTTCAACAAGAAAAACATGCCCAATTTAGGCAATGGTATTTTAAGAAATATTCTTCTAAAGACCTAAAAAGGTTTAAAGATGAATATTATAGTTATTTAGGTAAAACGGAAGATTATATATCTTTTGTTCATTGGTTCATGAAAACATATCTAAGTAAGACTAATAACGAAATTCTAGTCTTACAAAGACCCTGGAAAACCCCTAAGGGAGACACCATTACTTCTCCCTATCCTCCAGAACAAACAATTTGTTTAAGTAATACCACAGAAGCTACGGCTTATACAAGCCTACAAAAACTCGAGACTACTCAAGCTACTGTGAAAGATTTAAATGCGATAATTAGATCGCAAAATTACACAAACACCTTTCTTACTTGTCTAGGTGACCATTTCTTAGCCCTAGAAAACGAGATAGTTTCTCTTAAGCAAGTGATAGAAAATGAATTAATTTCTTTAAAGAAATCTATGGAGAAGCAACCTTCTTCAACTCTTGTACCAGAATCCTCTAAGAACTATGTTCCTATGATTCAACCTCCCATCCCCATAAAAGGATTTAAATTAGATTCTAGTGGAGAAGAATTTATAAAAATTCTTCAACAAAAATTCAATAATATGAATATATCAGTCTTATCTAAGGACGATGAATCTCAGCAATCTGAGACTTCAGAACCTGCTGAAGATTTAGAGGATATTAATAATTTAGCTACTATGTTTGCTAAACAACAAATTAGTAATCCAGAGATAAATCCTATTTATACTCCCAAATTAAATCCTATTTATCCTCCTAAATCTTTAGAAAAATTCTATTACCAAAGACCTTCTCCTCAGGATCTTCTATTTGAAGAACCAGATTATATTCAAGCCTCCTATTCAGGAAAAGAGATCTATGAATGGAATCTTGATGGCTTAAATGAGAAGCAAATATTCGATATGATACACCGAATGATGATGTACTCTACTGTTTGTAAACAGAATGGTAACACTGATAGTGCTATAGCCTCCTTCATTTCTACAGGTTTTGTAGGACAAATCAGGGGATGGTGGGATCACTATTTTACCCTAGATCAAAGATTAGACATTCTTAATCACAAAAAAATTATTAAAATAGAAAATGGTATTGTTACTACTGGCGAAGAAGATGCAGTTTATACTCTGTGTCTTACAATTCTACAACATTTTGTAGGAACTAATATTCCTGTTGCTGAGAAGCTATGTACGCTCCTTCAAAATCTTAGATGCCCCTCCTTAACCCATTTTAGGTGGTATAAAGATACATTTTTATCTAGAGTTTATCAATTAGGAGAACCAAATTCGGTTCACTGGAAGTCAAAATTTATAGACGGGTTACCCCATCTTTTTGCTGAAAGGGTTAGACAATCCTTAAGAAATAGAAATGATGGAGTTAATATTAATTATATTTCTCTAACATATGGAGAAATAATTAGCCATTGTGTTAATGAAGGATTAGCTCTATGTAATGACATAAAGCTAAAAAATCAGTTAAAGCAGCAAAAACTGTCAGAAAAACACCAATTAGGTGAATTCTGTGATCAGTTTGCCTTTGATGTAGGAAAAATCCCTAGAAATCAAGATAAGAAAAAGCAAAAGATTGCTTATAAAAGAAACAAGATTTATAAGAATAATTCTTACAAATCAAAATATCCTTTTAAAACTTCTTATAAAAAGAATTATAAGAGGAAATCTTATAATAAATCGGATAAAAAACCTTTTGTCCCCAATAAGGGAAAAAGAAAAGCCAAAAGGACTGATATAACTTGTCATAAATGTGGCAAAGTTGGTCATTATGCTAACCAATGTTGGACAAAAAAGGCCCTTAATAAAATAGAAGATGAGCAATTACGCTCTCAATTAGAAAAGGTCTTGCTGCATAGTTCTGATGAAGAACGAGAATCTTCTGATAACGAAGAATTAGCCCTCATTTATAATAGCTCTAGTGACTCAGATTCTCAAAGTCCTGACAACAATGATTGCCAATGTAATGAGCTAAACTATTATAAATCAATAGTAGACATGAATGGATTAAATGTCTTAACTGCTGATCAAGATAGAGTCTTGAAGATTATAGATTCAATTTCTGATTTTGAGCTTAAAAAGCAAATGCTTGAAACTCTTATTAAAAATAATAAGAAGGAAGCTCCTATAGTCATTGAAGCACCTTACCAGTTAAGTGAGGTATTAGATAGATTTCAAAAATCTACCTTTAAAGAAACTCCTGTTTCTCTTAATGATTTGAGAAAAGAAGTTAATTTATTAAAATCTGAAATTACTCAGATTAAGCAGGATAATACTTTATTATCCCAAAGAATTACTTTACTAGAAAGCAAGTCTTTAATGACTAATGATTGCAAGGATATTCCCTCTTCTAGTAATAAAAACGAAACAGAATATTTAAATCTGCTAGAGCAAGTAACCTCTCAACAATGGTATATCAAAATTACTCTTGTAGTAAGTCGAGAATTTATTCTCAAAGATGAGATAGCCCTTGTTGATAGTGGTGCTGATCTAAATTGTATAAAAGAAGGAATAATTCCTACTAAATATTTTGAAAAAACTACTCAATCTATCTCCCATGCAGCTGGAGAAAAACTTCAAGTTAGGTATAAGCTTTCTAACACTTATATCTGTAATAAAGATATTTGTCTTCCTACCTCTTTTATTCTAATAAAGAATATGAATCATAGAATAATATTAGGAAATCCTTTTCTTCATAATATTATGCCTCTCAACAATGTTGATAAAACCGGAATTTCTACCATAATAGAAGGTAAGAATATAAAATTTGATTTTATTACTGATCCTCAGACTCGTATTATAAACGAGGTTAGAGACCGTCTTCTTAGTAAAGAAAAACAATTATGTTTTCTCCAAGAAGAAATCAAAGTCTTAAGCATTAATGAGCAGCTTAACCAACCAACCACTAAAACCCAAATAAAAATCATTGAAAAGCAGTTCAATGATGAGGTTTGTAATGACCTCCCTAATGCTTTTTGGGATAGGAAAAAACATGTTGTTTCCCTTCCTTACATAGATGGTTTTAATGAAACCCAAATTCCTACTAAGGCTAGACCAGCCCAGATGAATAAGGAATATTTGGAATTATGCAAAAAGGAGATTGATTCTCTTTTAACAAAAGGCTTAATTAGAAAATCTAAATCTCCCTGGAGTTGCACAGCATTCTATGTTAATAATGCTGCTGAGAAGGAACGAGGAGTGCCTAGATTAGTCATTAATTATAAACCTCTTAATAAAGTTTTAAAATGGATTAGATATCCGATCCCTAACAAAAAAGATTTGTTAGATAGATTAAGCGATGCTTTAATCTTTTCTAAATTTGATATGAAATCAGGATATTGGCAAATCCAGATTAAAGAATCAGATAGGTATAAAACAGCCTTCACAGTTCCCTTTGGTCATTATGAATGGAATGTCTTACCTTTTGGCCAGAAGAATGCCCCTTCTGAATTTCAGAATATTATGAATGATATTTTTAATCCGTATACAGAATTTATTATTGTATATATAGATGATGTTTTAGTATTTTCTAAAACAATAGATCAGCATATTAAACACTTAAAAATATTTAAGAATTTAATAAAGACTAATGGATTAGTTATATCTGCTCCAAAAATGAGATTGTTCCAAACTCATGTTAGGTTTTTGGGACATATTATTAATCAGGGAAAAATAGTTCCCATAGATAGAAGTATAGAATTTGCTTCGAAATTTCCTAATGAAATTCTTGATAAAAAACAATTACAAAGATTTTTGGGCAGTCTTAATTATATTTCAGACTATTATGCTAATTTAGCACAAGATACAGCAATTCTGTATTCTAGACTCAAAAAGAAACCTGAACCATGGACTGAAAAGCATTCTCAGGCTGTTCAGAAAATCAAAGCAAAGGTAAAATGTTTACCTTGCTTATCCTTAGCCAATCCTAAATATTTTAAGATAGTAGAAACAGATGCCTCTAATATAGGGTATGGAGGAATACTAAAACAAGTAATTCCTGAAACTTCAAAAGAAGTTCTTGTTAGATTCACTTCAGGAAAGTGGAATCCCACACAGTTAAATTATTCAACTGTAAAGAAAGAAATGCTTTCTATTATTAAATGTATTTCTAAATTTCAAGGTGATTTATTAAATCAGAAATTTTTATTGCGAATTGATTGTAGTTCAGCAAAATCAATTATTGAAAAAGATGTTAAAAATCTTGTAGCAAAACAAATTTTTGCAGGATGGCAAGCTCAACTAGCAGCCTTTGAATTTGATATTCAGTTTATAAAAGGAGAAAATAATTCTCTTGCTGATTATTTAACCCGTGAATTTTTACAGGGTGAATGACGACCCCTAATAGGGGAAGAGGCCGCGGTTATGGCCGAGGTCGAGGTTATGGGAATAACACTATGTTATCTCAAGAAAGTGTCCCACTAATAGGTGATTGGACTATATATCATCACAGACAAAGGATGCAGCAATTACCTGCACCTCCTAAAAAAGAAGATATTCCTTCTTCTAGTAAAGCAACAACTTATAAAGATGTTGCTGTTACTGAGGCCCAGCAGGATAAAGAATATTTCGAAAATCCTACCACCGAAACTATTTTGTTTCTGGAAGAAGAAGATCTTAAGCTCACTCCAAATGATGGATGGTCTTTAAGAACAAAATACCTTGAATCAAGAGGTTATGCTGGCCTGAATAATCAGGGAAGGCAGAATCTAGAAATTTTGCTGAAAATCACTGAATCGATAACGATTACTCATTATCATCAGAATAATAATCCTGAGAATTTTATAAATTTCAGCAAATGTCATATCCAAAAAATACTTCTTCCAAGAGAATGGGGATTTAATCCCAATGCAGAAAAAGCTATAAAAATAGCAGAGGGGAAGTACATTTACTTCAACTACTGGGATTATGTAGAAGCTTTCACAAAGGCTTTTTACTATCAAAATCCGAAAAACAAGCATTCTTGGTTTTTCAGTATTGATCCAGGGGTGCTTAATAAGCCAGTTCCTAATTGGTTCTACCAATGGTGGGCAAAATTTGGTCCCTCTTTAGAAATTCTTCCTAAAGAAATTAAGGATTTATATATCCCTTGGTGCGATAATAGTCCTCTTATTGCCAGAGTAACTGCTGAAAGAATGATTAAGGGACAATGTCCTTTCATATTTTTTACTAAATTTCAAATACCATGGATTTGGAGATGGATAATATCAGTCTCCCAAGATAAGCTTGATATTCCTATTTTACAAAGAAATTTCTTTTGTAAATGGTGGACTAATATAGATACTAAGGATGTGCAGGCTAAAATAGCCACCATCAAAGCAACAATTGTTGCTGAAAAAGGCCAAGGTTCTAAAGAAAAATCGTCTAATCAACCTTCAATTGCCAATATGAAAGAATATTTTCAAAAGAAATATCCTACAGATTCAGAGGAACAAATAATGGTCCGAGTTTTAGACTTTATGAAAGAGCAATTTTTTAGTTCTTTTCCGTCTCATCCATCTCAGGAAGAGGATCAATCAATGAAAACTTCTTCATCTCAAGGATCAATGGATTCTAACCCCTATAATTGTCTAGCAGGCGAATCTCAAGCCGAAGAAGAAGAACATTTGTCTACAGAAGAATCTCAGCAGGCTCAAGCCCGCGAGCCATCCCTAGGAGATTTCTGGGATGCTATGACTCAGACTTTAATTCAAAAGTCCAAAGGAAAAGCCCCCCAAAGCTGATCAATGCCGACCTTATTTAAAGCATTTAAAAGGTTAAAGGATGATGAAAAGGAATGCCTTAATCTTACTCATCAGATTGATGATCTTGATTCTAAATACAAGAATGCATCTCTTCTAGAAAGGAAGAATCGGTCCACTTCAGAAATTATGAGGGATTTTCATGAGGTTAAGCGTCTCCGCAACCGAAGAGAAAATATTAAAATTCTCTATTCTATTCGGAGGAAAGTGCTTCTCAAGTATTCAAATCTGACAGGATGAGTGCCTTTGTCGACACATCAACAATAATTCAAGGTCCATTATTTGGGAATTTACTATTGAAGGCAATAATATCTGCTTTTGCTGATGGAATTTTAGTGGGCAAAGCATAATCTTTGCTTTAATAAAGTTTGTTGTTTGTTTTGTAAAAGTTGTTTGTATGTATTCATCATTGAGTGCGTCGATGGGGCCCAATGAGCACCCGGCATCAATAATGTCTACTTTTCTTAAAGTTTTTTGTCTGTTGTAATAATTCAGTTCAATAGTGTGTATTAGTGTGTCTCTAACTCTCTATATAAAGAGAGCTTTGTATTGATATTCAGTACGCTGCAATAACATCTCATTTTCTTCTCTTCTTACTTGCTCATGTGCTGAGCTTCTTCTTATATTAATACCATACTGCTGCTTTCCTATATCTGCTTCCGCATAGTTGGTATATATATATATATATATATATATATCTAGATTCCAAAAAAGTGATCGAAAATGTCATCTGAACCCCAGAACTTGAAATCAGAAATTTGTAGCATCTCAGTTGCAAATGAGGTTGCAAGGCCGCGCCAGAGGCACTCATAATTGGTGAATTTGGGTTGCATGGCCCCGCAGGGGCACTCATAATTTGTGGATTTCTGATTTGCAACTTTCAGTTTTCAGTTGCAAAAGTTGCAACTGAGGTTGCAAACCGCAGTTGCAACTGAGGTTGCAAAAGTTGCAACTGAGGTTGCAAAAGTTGCAAAAGTTGCAACTGAGGTTGCAAAAGTTGCAACTGTTGCAACTGAGGTTGCAACTGAGATTGCAAAAGTTGCAACTGATGTTGCAACTGAGGTTGCAAAAGTTGCAACTGATGTTGCAACTGAGGTTGAAAAAGTTGCAACTGTTGCAACCTCAGTTGCAACTGAGGTTGAAAAAGTTGCAACTGAGGTTGCAACTGAGGTTGCAAAAGTTGTAACTGAATACTGAAAGTTGCAAATCAGAAATCCACCAATTATGAGTGCCCCTGACGGGGCCTTGCAACCCAAATTCACCAATTATGAGTGCCCCTGCGGGGCCATGCAACCCAAATTCACCAATTATGAGTGCCTCTGGCGGGGCCTTGCAACCTCATTTGCAACTGAGATGCTACAAATTTCTGATTTCAAGTTCTGGGGTTCAGATGACATTTTCGACCACTTTTTTGGAATATATATATATATATATATATATATATATATATATATATATATATATATATATATATATATATATATATATTCCAAAAAAGTGGTCGAAAATGTCATCTGAACCCCAGAACTTGAAATCAGAAATTTGAAAACTGGAAGTTGCAAAAGTTGCAACTGAGGAAGGTAGTATTTTTGGAATTTTGAAAACATAAAATTATAATGAGGTAGTATTTTTGAAAAAATGATTTTATAGAAGTGAAAAGATAGTTGGATGGTAGTAAAATTGGAAGTAATTGTTAAAATCTTATATATTTATGTAAATATCCTAAAATAATTTTATCAAAAACAAGGCCTCTAATTCAGAACAGGGGCTGGGTTCGAAAATTAAAATGCGAAATAACTGTATTCTAAAAATATAAAAATTATAGAAAAATAGAATAAAATAATCTATGCTACACAGAAGTCACATAACACGTATGGGATAATTTTCCTATTTAATAAAAATCATAATGCGTTTAAATGCATTAAAAATAAATCAAAACACAATAAAATCAACTTAAAATATATTTTAATATAATAAATTACACGAAATTTTCCCTGATTGATCAAAAATATAAAATACAAAATTTTCAAATATTTTAATAATGCACCCAAATATTAATGGGGCACGAATAAGATACCGGGTAAAATTTTAGTACAAGAAAAATATAGTTTTGATCCTTAAAATTCTAAAATAATCTCAAGTTACCAAAAATGTGAAAATACTAAATTTTAAACATTTTAATAATTTATACAAATAAATCTTTTGTACACGGGTAGTATACCGGGTATAATTTTTGTACCAATAAAATACCAACTCGATCCATAAAATTTTAAAACAAACTCAGTTTATCACTATTGATAAAAATATAAATTTTTAATAAAATAAACATTTTTACTAACACGGACAATACCAAATACAGTCTATCCGAATAACCGATTAACAGTTAAACACGTAACTGCATTCAAATTAAAATTAAATATTCGTAATCTTATTATTCCTTTATGGAAAATCGATAAAATATTTAAATAACAATAATAATAAATCCGGAAAAATCGGGATTGTTACATTGTATCACCTTACTTGGAAGGGGAGGCAACTTGATGTAAAGAGTGAACCTCTAAAGGTCTATGAAATAAATAAAACACTTGATTCTTAATTTATATTCTTATTGATAATTAATTAATTAAATAGCTTGAATATATTTCATAGCCCATCAATTGGCGCTGGAAGGAGCTCTTTTATCAACGGTTGCACCGTAAAATGGATAGTGATGACGGAGAGCCGGTCATTCAGCGCCTCACGGAGGAGGAAATATGAACAATCCCCCGTGAGGATGACAGCACTGTAAAACAGCCATTACAGCCAATACGATTATTCTCCGACCAAGGAAAGGACGAGATGGTGGAGGATTTTCAGAGATCCCCCATCATTGAGCAAAATAGAAAGAGATCCCGGGTTGATACCTGTACTAGGGTTCCAACAGCTTCGGGCAAACAAGTGTTGACGAGCGAGGCCCGTCTTCACCTCGAAAAGATGAGGAGACAAAACCCTGAGGATGGAGCCGAGGAAAACGATGATGATTTCACCAGTCGGATGATGAGCTGGCGGCCCTCGAGGTCCAGAGAAAAAAACTACAGCTAAAGTTGGAAAAACAAAGAGAAATACGACGCCTTCAGCTCAAGCTACAAAAAACGTCATTACCAGCTCGCTCCTTTGAGTATCTATCTCCTGGATACAATAGCGAGGGGTATGATGATGATGAAAGTTACGAGGACGAGACAGAGTCTAATAGATCGTACCAGGTCCCCCACATAGGGAGGTAGACGAGATCTCAGGGGACGGCCCCGAGGCAAAGTGAATCTAGCAACTCGTACAGATCGGAGGAGATTTCTCAACTACAAAACGATGTAGCGATGTGCAAAAAGTTTATTCGAAACCAGGCCGGCTCCGAAGTCCCAGTTGAAAGTCTCCTTGCCGTGCGAATTGAAAAGGCACGAATCAACAGAAGCTTGAAAACTCCACCAATCGACCAGTTTGATGGGTCCACAGACCCTAGCGAGTTTTTGAATACCTATGACGGGAGAATGAAGTTCTGTGGGCACTCGAAAACCGGTCGATGCGAATTCTTTTCCACCTGTCTCCGAGGAACCGCCCTTCGCTGGTATAACAACTTGCCCCCGAGATCCATAGACTCGTGGGACTTGTTGAAAACTAAGTTCAAAGATAGATTCTCCAGTAATTATAAAGGCGGAAAGATCACAGCCTCACTCATGAATGTTAGACAACGCTCCAACGAGTCGTTACGAGAATTCTTGATTCGTTTTCGAGCTGAGGTCGCGGAGATTCCTAACCTCGTGGAAGAGCTCGCCATCAACTACCTCGCTGCAGGTATTGATAAACACAGACACGGCCTCTTGTTGAAGGAATACTTTGAGAAAAGTCCACGATCTCTCCAAGCTGCTTTCGAGATCGTGGAACATAGAATGACATTACAAAAGGCCGTAGGAAGCATCCAATCACCCAGAAAATATTCACAGAAATGGGAGAGGAGTTCAAACTCTGGATTTAAATCCCCGAGATCATATTACAGGAAAGAAAGCAACTCGCATTTGAAGTCCCGATATAGGAGAAGTCCTCGATCCGAGAAAACATCTCGCTCCGATAGGTCGTGGAAACCTCAAGAAAAGACAGAAAAAGAATTCACAAAACTGACGATGGACAAGTCCACTATACTAGCCATTCTGAAAACAGAACCTGACTATCGACCTCCAAGGCCGATGAAGTCGGGTAGGCCCCCGAGCTCAAAGTATTGTGAGTATCATGAAGATCATGGCCATACCACAGAGGCCTATTTCCAGTTGGGCACCCTCATTGAGGAGAAGTTAAAATAAGGACAGTTTATCCACTACATCGAAAATGATACCAACACCCAGCGAAATCGCCAGCACGACCCCGATCGAGTTATCGATGTCATAATAGGGGCCACGCCTCTGGGGGATCCTCCAATAACGCCAAGAAATTATATGCTCGTGAGGTACTTAGTGTTCATCCAGAACCACAGAAACGCCAAAGGCCTAACCCTGCTCCAATCATCTCCTTCTCAGATGAGGACTATCCCCCAGGAATGATCGAGCCTCACCAGGACGCCCTGGTGATCACGGCAAAAGTAGGAACCAACACCATTAAAAAGATCCTCGTAGACAACGGCAGTTTTGTTGACATTCTATATCACAGTGCTTTCTCCAGGATGAATATCGGGGATAGAAAATTGGAAAACGTGAATATTCCCTTATATGGGTTCACTGGAAATGAGGTAAAGGTCGTAGGAACGATCGATCTCCCATTCCTCTTTGGCACCCTACCATGCTAGACTTGGCAGACGGTAAAATTTCATGTCATAAACGTAGTCTCCAGTTTTAACGCCATTCTGGGAAGGACGACCTTAACAGCCTTGAAGGCTATCACGTCCATTCCACATCTGAAAATGAAGTTTCCCACTGATTTCGGGGTAGGAGAGGTCGTAGGTGATCCCGATCGAATCGAACTGTATGCCAATAGAAGAAACGGAGGAAATCGAGGTAATTGTTGGTGACCCAGCTAAGTTCACAAAGATTGGAAAGAACCTCGATCCCGATCTCCGCCAGAAGATAATTCAATTGATTAGAGAATATAAAGACATTTTCGCCTGGGACCCGAAGGACATGCCCGGGATTTTCGAGGTCATTGCACGACATTCTCTCCACATTGACCCAATGGTCAAGCCAGTGTGCCAAAAGAAACGATTCTTATCCGAAGAAAAACGCAAGGCCATCGACGATGAGGTCGATCGACTTCTCGAAGCGGGGTTTATCGAACCCGTCCAGTTCCCAAAATGGGTCACCAACGCCATCCTCGTAAAGAAAAGTAATGGAAAATAGCGAATATGCGTAGACTATTCCGACCGTAATATGGTATGCCCCAAGGATCATTACCCACTCCCAAACATAGACCAGCTTATAGATGCCACATCAGGCCACGAGCTTCTATCCTTTATGGATGCCTTTTCAGGCTACAACCAAATCAAGATGGATATCAACGATTGGGAAACAACGGCCTTCATCACCCACCGTGGGGTCTTCGCCTATAAGAACATGCCTTTCGGCCTCATTAATGCCGGAGCAACATTTTAACAAATGATGGACACTATATTCGCTTCGCAAATCGGGTGTAACCTCCAAGTTTATGTAGACGATATGATCGCAAAGTCCAAAAGGGCAAAAGATCACGTCGCAGATCTCAAAGAAACCTTTGAAAATGTACGGAAAAATCAAGTGAGACTAAACCCGACTAAATGTTCCTTCGGCTTAACTTTAGGCAAGTTCTTAGGCTTTCTCCTCACCCAGCGGGGCATCGAACTCGACCCCAGCCAAATCAAAGCCATCCTCGACATGAAAGACCCCACCTCGTTGAAGAAAGTATAGTCGCTCATGGGCTGCATCGCCGCGTTGCGTAGATTTATTCCCCAATCTTCAAAGCACTGTATTCATTTATTTCAGGTCATTAAAGGGGCATCAAAACAGTCAAAGTTGTTGTGGAATGAAGATTGTAAGAAAAGTTTACATGAACTCAAAAAATTTCTCACCTCGCCCCTGATCCTAACCAGGGCATCACCAGGTGAGCCTTTGCGAATTTATCTCTCGGCTTGCGACCTCACAGTTGCCGCTGTCTTAATCAAACAAGAGGCTGGGAAAGAAAATCCCGTGTACTATATTAGTCACACACTACGTGATGCGGAAACGAGGTATCCTCAAGTAGAAAAACTAGTCTACTCCCTTATCGTCGCCAGTCGGAAATTAAGACATTATTTCCAGGGTCGAGAAATACAAGTAATGACAAATCAACCTTTGAAAAGGATATTGCATAAGCCCGATATGACAGGTCACCTCGCGGCGTGGATCATCGAGCTAAGTCAGTTTCACATCAAATATCAAACCAAAACAGCTAAGTACTTTGACAAAAAAGTCAAAACAAGAAATTTCCAGGTCAACGACCTCGTGCTCCGAGAAGCAGCGGCCTCCCAACCCACACAGGCTGGAAAGCTCACAGCTCCGTGGGAAGGTCCATACAAGATTAAAAAAATCGTGAGCCTTGGAACGTACGAACTAGAACGGCTCAACGGCGAGCCAATCAAAAACACGTGGAATGGAGTTCATCTCAAGAAGTTTTATCAGTAGACTTTGTTATCTCCTTGTAACTGGGAGCAAACTTCTATTTTCCATCTAAAAATTATCTAAGTGAAAAAGGGTTGATATGAGGTCCTCACTTAGATTCCATTTAAGTTATTTAATAAAATTGCTCCCATTTCTCTTTGCCTCTATCCACCTAATTATTATCCTATTTGTAAAGGAATTCGCAGTCAATTTTCAAATGCCATTACAAAGAAATGATAATAATCATTTAGTAACAGTTTCTCCTCCTAAAACCAGAAAAGCTTAGACAACTTAAAGCTCAAAAGCTTAAAACAAGTTAAAAAGTTTAGAAGGACTTAAAAGCTTAAAAGGGTTCCAAAAGAATACAAAAGAATCATTTTACGAACCATACATCTTTTCTCCTGCAAAAAGCAAAATCATTTAACTCTTCAAACTTTCAAACTCATAAAGAACAAAAAAAAACAACAAAGCAAAAAGGGCACTAGTACGCAATTGGAAATTTAAATCATCGGAATTGTCTTAAAACCCAAATTCATACCCAACACCAAGTGGGGGCAAAAGTTAAGATAACAATTACTCAGGGCATGCCCTGGCAAATGAAAAAGTTTAGGAGATAAATTCATAAAAAGACATGTCAAAACGAGGCATACCCCGCCTTCATAAAACTCTGGATTTCCCTCCGCTAAGCTCGCCTCGGGCATGGTCTTCGCCAAGTCGGAACAATAATCATCAAAAGCATGGCCCGTAAGGTCAACACCGAAGGCCTTCAAACGATCATAACAATAACCATACCCAACTCCAAGGGCCTTCGCCACATCAGCCACGCCCTTCTCGACCTCAATCTTCAAAGCATCGTTCGCAACTTTAAAACCCTTTAACTCATCTCGAGCTTGATTTAAATCCTTTTCAAGATCAGCACATCTCTTCCCCTCAGAGTCAACAGTACTCTTGATCTTTGTAAGCTCCTCATTCAACGAGGTCACCTTACCCTTCGATACACGAATCTCTTCCATCAACTTAGTCTTGTCATTGAAACTTTTCTTTGCGGCCTCTACCTCTCTTTTCTCATCCTCTGCGGCTCGCTTCTCAGCCTCAAGCTTCTCCGACTTAACCACAAACAACTCCCGAGCAATTAGGTTGTTTCTTTGAAGATCAACATCAGATTTGTATGCATTAACAATATGGGTCAAATCCGACAGAAACTACAAACAAACAAGAATAATAAATAGTTACAATACAAATAGGTAAAAAATGAATAAAATATGATACAGAACATATATAAATGTAACATACCCTGCCACCACGAGTTAAACATCGCTCTGCAATTTTAGATCAGGATTTGTCCACATAGGAGGTCAGATCTTGCGGAAGGTCAAAAACCTGGAATACTTGGACAGGGGCGTTAGGACCAGCTGTCCAACACTGATTAGGAGAGACCTCTACTTGTACCGCAGAAACAGGGTCCACTGGTTGGAAAATTGGAGGAAGATCGTTCTTTTCGTTAGCAATAGAATCTTTAGAAATAGCCTCTCGACCAGAATCATCACATCTTTTTAACATAAAACGACGAGACGCAGAACCATCACGCTCCCGAGAACGCTTCTTATCACGAAGACTGATATCTTCAGTAGACTTAGAAATAGCGGACTCACTTTCAGTCCTAACCTGACCATCAATCTCCGCGTTGATATGAATCAATGGCTTCGAAACTGCTCCCACCATTTTCGAGCTTGAATTACCACCAGTAGCCTTGGCAGCGGAGGATTGCTTCGCCAACAATACTAGGGTACGATCCATTTTTTCTCGTAAACCACTCAAAAAAATGGCCTTCAAGGACTCACCAGCAACTGTCATGAACAAGATATAAAAATAGTAAGCCCACAAAAATACACAATAACAGACGAATAATGGCTCCAAAAACAACTAAATCAAGAGGAAAAATGAGACGAAAAAGGTAAGAATGGAAATTTACGATTATTCTCCTCCAAGAACTTGGCATTTCTCAATTGACTAAAATCATACAAAGGACTTTGACCTTGAAAATTATCCAAAAACTTAGTATCATATTTTTCCAGGCTAGATAAGCTTCTAATAGCTTCTCGGGATATTCTCCCACACGGCTTGACAAATTCCAGGTCGGGACCATTAAAATACAAAAACTTACCTTGGTAACCAGAGTTTGAAGATTTCACATCAACCAACCTGGACCTACCCGACCTCTTATCGAAGTAAACTTGACCCTGAGAATGTGACCCAACTCGGCACATCGAGCAATAAAACCGATCATCTGCGCGACAGAGTTAGGAGTCAACTGCACTATACCACAACCTAAGGCTTCGTAGACGGCAAGGTAAAAAGGGTGCATCGAAAGACGCAATCCATACTCGAAATATATCAATGGAATTCCCTGCATTCCGAACTCAGGCATAAACCAAATTTGGTCTTCGGGTTTAGGAATTACACATGTCCACCCATTATCCAAATTGACCCAAGACTTTAAAGAATTACAATCAATGGGGTTTTTAGCATATATACTGGTATAAGTTAAGCTAGGGTTACCCACAAACTCAGCTTTACCCACCTCCTCCGCCCGTCGAACTATCTCTTTCCGCAAAGAGATATTGTTGGGACTTAGAGGCGGAGGATCATGAAAGATTTGCTCTTCTAGGTCATCAAGAAACCCGAAAGAGTGTATAGAAGTATTATCTGGAATCTCCAAATCATCTAAATTAGGGAAAGAATCAACAGATTCCTCTTTAATCAGTAATTTACCGACATCCCTAGAATAAGCACCACGGGAAGACGAAGATAAAAACGAATCAGACATGACTAAGCCAAGAATTATCGGAGACACAGTCACTTTAATCGGAAAAGTACGACTGGAAAGAGATAGCGGCAATAAAAAGAGAAAAGAAACTAAAATAAAAAGACAATTACCTTTCGCGTAGAGAGAAAAAGCAAAAACCTTTGGAGGCAAAATCTCGGAAAATGAACCGTCACCCCAAACAAGCAGTGCACAAAACTGTAATCTCAGATACTTATAGCAATATATATATATATATATATATATATATATAAATAACAGAAAACAAGCAATCAAATAATTAAATCCTCTCCAATAAAATCAAAAATTATATAAAGCAAATCTAAAGATATTGCTACAAATAAGCGGGGACAAATGTTGGGCCACGATATTAGGTAGAATATTATGTATAATTATAGTTGGTAATTAGGCCCAATTAGGCTTAGTTTGTATTTAGGCCCAAATGTATTTATTTTACTTAATGGGCCTTGAAGCCCAGACTTTTAAATAAATGGTAACCCACTCCCCAAGTAAGGGTAGTTAGGAAAGGGGGACCCACAAGGGATCCCCTATAAATATTCTTGTATCACATTACTTGGAAGGGGAGGCAACTTGATGTAAAGAGTGAACCTCTAAAGGTCTATGAAATAAATAAAACACTTGATTCTTAATCTATATTCTTATTGATAATTAATTAATTAAATAGCTTGAATATATTTCATAGCCCGTCAGTAACGGAGATATCATTTTTCATATTGCTTCTGAAACAGAATCGGGCTATAAAGAAGCTTCATTCTCACATATTTTTACTTTTACCAGAGTAGTTAGTCTGGTTCTTTATTAAAAACTCAGTACATAATCTGGGTTTAATCTTTGTCATTAGACTCGTTACTCATAATGTATGTAACAAATTGATATGCTTTTACAAGTTTTAGTTATCAGCTTAATTAGTAAATTATGATAATATGTTAATTCAGTTTTTGCATTTGGAGTTTTTTTTTAAATTCAAGCTAACCTAAGTGAACCAGAAGCCGGGTTACTGTGCCCAACTGCGCTAACCTAGAACTCACAAAGGGTGTGGGTCGATTAATACCGCAGGACGGTGGTCATGGAAGTCGAAATCCGCTAAGGAGTGTGTAACAACTCACCTGCCGAATCAACTAGCCCCGAAAATGGATGGCGTTTAAGCACGCGACCTATACCCGGCCGTCGAGGCAAGTGCCAGGCCCCGATGAGTAGGAGGGCACTCTGGTCGCTGCGAAACCTTGGGCGCAAGCCCGGGCAGAGCGGCCGTTGGTGCGGATCATGGTGGTAGTAGCAAATATTCAAATGAGAACTTTGAAGGCCGAAGAGGGGAAAGGTTCCATGTGAACGGAACTTGCACATGGGTTAGTCGATCCTAAGAGATGGGGGAAGCCTGTCAGATAGCACGTTTTACGTGAACTTCGAAAGGAAATCGGGTTAAAATTCCTGAACCGGGATGTGGCGGCTGACGGCAATGTTAGGGAGTCCGGAGACGTCGGCGGGGGCCTCGAGAAGAGTTATCTTTTATGTTTAACAGGCTGCCCACCCTGGAAACGACTTAGCCGGAGGTAGGGTCCAGTGGCTGGTAGAGCACCGCACGTCGCGCGGTGTCCGGTGCGCCCCTGGCGGCCCTTGAAAATCTGGAGGACCGAGTGCCTTCCACGTCCGGTCGTACTCATAACCGTATCAGGTCTCCAAGGTGAACAGCCTCTGGTCGATGAAACAATGAAGGCAAGGGAAGTCGGAAAAATGGATCCGTAACTTCGGGAAAAGGATTGGCTCTGAGGGCTGGGCACGGGGGTCAGTGTACAAATGGAAAAATTTCCGTGGGAAAATGATTTTCCCGGACCTTCTACATCAAAAGAAAAAATCTTATCAAGTTGGTGAGCAACTTGATAAGATTTTTTCTCACATGAGTCATGAGACCATACAACCGATGCAAAATTACTAGTTGTTAAAACATCCTCCAACACAGAATCAATATTAGAAGATTAAATAGCAACCTTTGAGAGGCGAGATACCAAAACTTGCGAGTCAGACTCCACGATGATGTTTTCCAGTCCATACCGATGTCCAAGACGCATAGCCATTAACATTGCTTTGCCTTCCGTGATCTCTACTGACCACCAAGCTCGTACCCTTCTTGTTGTTGTGAAGAGGACAGTGCCTTGATTGTCTCTAGCCACTACCCCCAGACCAACCCAGCCAGTTTTCGATATTAAGGCATCAGTATTAATTTTTATGGTACTCACTAGTGGTGTTTCCCATTTATTTGCACTTGAAGTCGGGTTCCAAGAGGGATGTTTGTAGAAACGATTAGGCAAGTAAAATCGCATTAGAAGTGAATTTATTTCAAAAATCTGCACGTATTGACAAAGCCAGGAAGGCTGCTAATTGCTTCTTTTTCACATCCTCCTTCTTCCAGCTTGAGGTAACTCAAAGAATTTGCACCTGCATTATCTATCAAATCTGCGCACCCGATCTCCTCCCACAGCACTTTAACTCTATTACACATAAAAATTGCGTGAACATCAGTTTCATTCCCCTTCGTACATAATGGGGGAAAAATACTGAAAATAACAAGTTTTTTAACAAAAAAAAAACAAGAATACCTTTTGTGGGGAAAAGGTGCGATTTATACCCATTTGGTTACCCAATCAGCATTTGCGTATTGCATATACGTATTATGTATATGCGTATCACCCCTTTACTGTAGATCCCGTCGATGGCACGAAGCTCGTCTCTCTCGAAGGACCGGCGACTAGCTCGCGATTATGTCGACGAGATCCGATCTCCCCTATCGGAACACTATCCCAACCACTACAGCTTTGGAACAAGACCCCCGAATCATCTCCTTCCTATTCCCTAATATGCAAGTCAATCAGTCAAGATAGTCAAGTCAAGGCAGGTTAAAGCTCAGGGTCAACTCAGAGGCATAGTTGTCATTTTTACTGAATAATTCTGTTAGAAAGTTTGTTACATTCCTTTGAGCTCATTTGAGCTTATATACTCTATAATGTAACAAAAATGTTTCTCTTAAGTCTGTATGCTGTGTTCTAAGGATGATATAAACTTCTTCTTCAAGCTTGTGATCACCTTGTAAATTTATTTATGGTATCGGAGCTTTGATTCGAAGCATCCTTGAAGAGAGTTTGTTCCTGTAGGTAGGACACGAAGTGATACAGCTAAAAAGTTACTAAAACTGAAGCTTTGTCAATGGCGATGTTAGTATGTTGACGAGTTAAAGCTTGATTTCTGTAAAATGTAGTTTTAATAGCGGCGACGAGCAGTCAATTTTCGTTTACAGATATGCAGAATCCACTATTTTTGCATCCGAGTGATGGGCCTACGTCTATCAATGTTGTGAAATTACAAGGTGCAGATGATTATTGCACCTGGAAATGATCGATGGAGATTCAATTGACATCTAAGCGTAAGCTAGGGTTTGTAACTGGATCTGAGAAGCGAAGCATTACTGAAACAACAGATGTTGTATAGTAGGATACGTGCAATAATATGGTAATTTCGTGGATCCATAACAATGTTTCAGAGTCTATTAAGAAATCGATATTGTTTTTTAATTCTGTTGCTGATGTGTGGAAGATATTAGAACAACGATTTCAATTAACTAATGGATCACGAAAATATAAACTGAATAAGGATTTGTTTAGTGTAAAACAAGATGGATCATCTTTGGTTGAATACTTCACAAATTTGAGTTCAATTTGGGAAGAAATTGAGGCTATAAATGTTATGCCTGTGCTTAGTACACTTAGTGATGAAATGAAAGAGTTTTTGAAGGTTTTAGAAGTACAGAAACAAGAAGCACATTTGTTTCAGTCTCTGAATGGTTTAGATGAGTGTTATGCTTCACAGCGTAGTCAAATTTTGATGTCTATTCCGTTGCCAACTGTGGAGATGGCATGCTCTGTGATTCAGAAAGAGGAAGCACAGAGAGCAACACTTGGTAAGGGTCAAGGAGGACATTTGAAATTGCAGCTATGTACAGTAAAACACAACATAGCAGCAGTTTTAGTAAAAATGCTGGTGAAGTTTGTCCAGAGTGTGGTAGAAAAGGTCATACTAAGGTGGACTGTTGGCGTATTATTGGCTATCCAAAGTGGCATATTAAACACAAAAGATCTGGTGTATTTGGAGCTCAGAAGGGAAATAATTCTGGAAATGCAGGCAATTGGAATCAGAACAAAAGGATGGTTAATGTTGCACAGACTGCTTGTGATGCTGATAGTGACAGTAATATGAATTTGACAGCAAAACAGTTAGAGCAGTTTCTAAATTTGTTGCCAGCATCTTTAAGTGCTATGACAAGAACTACGGCTGAAGAAGAATTGGATTCTCTTTTTTCTGGAATGGTCAGTTTCTCAGGAGTAGCATTGTGCAATAGTGTTCAGAATCTGCAACATGAGTGGATTGTTGATTCTGGAGCTACTGATCACATGACATCAACATTATCCTTATTGTCAAATGTCAAATTAACTCCAAATTAATACACAATTAAGCTTCCTACAGGTGACAATGTGCTTATTTCACATATTGGTGATTTGCAACTTGATAATGGATTGAAGCTATTGGAAGTGCTTTATGTTCCAAAGTTCAACCGTAATCTGATTTCTATACACAAGCTGGCTCGAGATAATGACTGTAAAGTTATGTTTCTGCCTGATAAATATGTCATTCAAAACTAGGGATGGCAAAAAAAACCGATCCAACGGATATCCGATCCAATTCGACCCGATTGGATCTTACCAAACCCGATTTTTTGGATTTGGATTTGGATTTGATTTTTAAACCCGAAAGAGTTTGGATTTGGATTTGGATATTAGCCAAATCCAACCCAATCCAAACCCGAAATCCAAAACCCGATCCAAACTCGAAACCCGAAAAAAACCCGATATATATATATATATATAATAATTTATATATATAATATTATAATTTATTCCTTATATATATATATATTATAATATATTCCTTATATATATTATAATTTATTCCATATATATATATATTATAATTTACTTGCAATTGTAATTTTAATTTTTATGAAATTTAGCTTAAAAACAATATTACTACTTATTTACAAGAATTCAAAAATTCGGGTTTGGATAAACCCGAACCCGATCCAAACCCGGTGGATCGGATTTGGATTTTGAATTTCCAAATCCAATTGGATTTGGATCGGGTTTGGATTTGGATTAAAGATTCGGGTTTGGATTTGGATATCACAGATATCCAACCCGTTGCCATCCCTATTCAAAACTCAAGGTCCAATCTAGTTCAAGGAACAGGTATCTTGAAGAATGGATTGTATTATTTGAAAACTGAATCTGTAAAAGAGTGTAATAATTCAACTTATGGAGCAACTGGCACTTCTCTGTCAAAGGAGTCATATGAATTATGGTACACTAGGCTTGGTCATGCACCAGTAGCAAAACTCAAGCTCATTCCACAGTTGCATACACAAATCAATTATGGAGATAGTAAAGTGTGTTTGACATGCCCTATGGCCAGGTTCAATAATTTCCCTTTCTCTCTGAGTACTTCACATGCAGAAAATATTTTTGATCTCTTACATGCTGACATATGGGGACCATATAGAGTGCTTACTAGATCTAAATACAAGTATTTCTTAACTTTGGTTGATGACTATCCTCGAATGACTTGGATATATATGTTGCAAGCTAAGTCTGAATTTTTATCAATGCTTCAAAGCTTTGTTAGTTATGCTGATACTCATTTTCAAAGAAAAGTTAATACTCATTTTCAAAGAATAATGCTTGTAGACTATTCTATGCTTCTGCTGGTATACTGCATCAGACATCTTGTGTATACAAACCTCAGCAGAATGCTAGAGTTGAACGTAGACATGGATATATTCTAGAAATGGCAAGAGCTCTAAAGCTACAGTCAGCTTTGTTGAGTATGAATATACCGACAAGAAAATACAGAGGGGGGTGAATGCATTTTCAAACATTTCTTTGGACAAGTATTTTAAGTGAAGATTGTTTGTGTGTTTGAATCTGATTATGTAGCAAGAATGTGTGTTCGTGTTCTTCAGAGTGTGTAAATGCGGAATATAAACACTAGAACAATATCACTCACTTTAATCTAATATTTTATTAGATAAAGATTTGCTACAGACTGTGAATACAAATGTTAGTATTCTCAGCTTCGTCTTCTCAGAGAGATGTGTAAAGAAAATGTTCTTGAAAAACTTAATTGCTAGAGAAGTGAGATTATACTCTTATAGAACATGAGTACAACCTACTTGCTACTAATAAGGTGACATACAAAATTGCTTTCTAACATGTCTATCCCTTTTTTAGTAACATCCAAACGGCTTGAGGTATGACTTGCTTTAACTCTGTTCAGATCCACTTCTTTAGCAGCTTGTCTCCTGTAACAACTCTCTAAGCTTCTTGTAGACTTTCCAAATACACTTTACACTACTGTGGTCCTGAAAGTATTTTGGCTTGCTGCAGGTTTCTGACTTGTACAATTTTCATAGTATTTTGTCTTCAAAACTTCATTCGAGAAGTAGCTAATCCATTGAATCGAGAACTAGAATTGACTTGATAGATAACTCAGAGTTCTCGAACAATGTATAACTGACTTGTCGAATTACTTCTCGAATTAGTCTTTTCTTCAGGATTCCTTGAGATGTCGAATAGAGCAATTGACTTGTCGAATCCTCGAGATGTCGAATAGCTTCTTAAGTCCTTGAGATATCAAATACAGCTTTCACTTGTTGACTCTTAGAGAACTCGAATGATGCTTTGACTTGTTGACTCCTCGAGTTCTCAAATAGAGTATTAGGCATGTCGAATCTCTGAGTTATCAAATGATACTTTGACTTGTTGACTTTCAGAGATGTTGAACAGTGTCTTTATAGATATCGAATCCTTGACTTGTCGAATGCTAGACTTCTCGAATAGAGCAAAACACTTCTCGAATTGGTACTCAGGCAAATCTTCATTCTCCAAAATCCAACTGTGTTTATTTTGACAGTTTTGTTCTTCAAGCTTGAGGCATGAACCTTGGAACTTCTTTCAAGCATTATTCTCTGTCTTAATTACAGTCACACAGATAGAAATTGATGCCTGAAGGTAGTGTTTTTCGTAGTTCGTTCATAGGGAAGGACTATCAATATTGATTTCAAGTAGATTATCTCTTACAATTTAGAAGTGTGAACAAGGGGGGTTTTGATTTGGTTGTGGCGTTTTATCAAACACCTTGAACACAAGAAATAAATTGCTATAAAAATACAACTAAGTTAATGACAATCATCAAATTTACCAACACAACAACACAATGAGTAAATTAACAAGATAAGAGATATACTTGACCCAAGGATATAGGCAACTCAAGCACTTCAACCCAACAACAAGCAAATATATCCAACTCTACCTAACCAAGATAATTGGTGAAGCACACAATCACTTATTTCTCTTCTATTATAAACACTAATTTAGTGAAGCACATAAATTAGTTCTCTTGATACTAGTAACCAATAGTGAAGCACTACCAATTTAACCAAATCAAGGAATCAATCAAAGAGAGGTTAGGACAAACCCAAGGATGAGAAGCTCAACCTAGGTATTTGCACTTAAAGCTTGAGAATTTAGGTACACTAAACTTGTGCTACTATAATGAATGTACTAACAATTACGGATTAGCACAAACAATTAGCAATTGATATTACAAGAAGAGCAAATTGAAGCAACTTACAATTCTCCAAGCAAAATCATAAACAATACAACTCAAGAATTCAAGATAGAGTGAAATAGATCTTACTTAAATTGAAGTGGGTTTAGTACAAGAATTCCTCCTTGAGCCAAATATATGGAGTTAGTTACTCATAATCAATGCTAGATTATGACTAATTGATGTTTTTCTATCTACTTTACTAACCCTAATTTAATGGACTTTGAAGAGGCTAGGTTAGATGAAGATGTTTGATGTAGGTTAAGTTATGAAGATGTTAGATGTTATGAGCCTTCTTTTAATACACAGCAGGTTCTGTACGGCCTGTTAAACGGTCGTACAGCTGCCCGTACAGAAAATCTGCTCCTTTGAACGGCCTGTCGAACGGCCGTACATCAGCCCGTACGAGATAAAATCTTCAAGATAATACATTAAACACCTCCCGACATCGCGAGCTTTCATCTTCTAACTTCCCTCTTGAATAATTTTCGCTTTCATGCCCAAATTAAGCCATCTTTTCAACAATTAAGCACGAGGCACTGAAAGATGAAAAACATAACAAATATTAATAAAACAACATTCAAAACTAACAAAAATGCAGAAGAATAAAAGACAAAACGTGTATAAAATACACGTTATCAAATCTTCCCCCACTTGAACTTTGCTAGTCCCGAGCAAACTAAAATTAAAATAACCATATACTCCTAACTAGTACCACTTCCGTAGGTGATCACGGTTGCATTTGGCATATGCAACAAGCCCTTGGAACCCCTAGGTAGCCCTAGTGAACGAGTGAGGTCTCGTGAGGGTTTATAGATGATGTACCCACAAAATCACAAAAATCACCAATAAACAAAAAAAAAATTAACAATACCTACTAATTAAACTAACTACTACACTCACATGTCCGAGCCGTCTACTTGTAACTAAAATCAAACAAATAGAGCTATTCACCTTGTCATCCACTATAACGAGCTAACAACCAATTCAAGAATCAAGATAACACACCTTGTGCAAAATGTAACCATGACATTAAAGATAGAATGAATGCACTTCAATCGTGAACACTAGACAAGATTATCACAAAGCATACATGGCTTCGCATTAAGAAGATGAAATTGCATGGTGAAAATCTCATAACTCTCAATTATGTATCACACAAGTATGGGCTAGAGATTTCACTCAACTCCAAGTCTAAATGCATGCGCTCTACTTGACCTTGCATGTTCACCTAAATTCCGGGTTGCACCAAAAACAAGGAATTCATAAAATGGGTTGTAATGAGGCTTGGGTGAAAGTGTGAAAATTTAAGTTCAAGGAAGGTGTAAAAGTCTCGCTAGTTGAGTCAAAATGACGCTTGCTCGCTTCATCCACCAAATTCTCAAACTAAAGAATGTCTTCACTCATTTACAATTACAAAACACAACCACATTTACCAAGAAAATTGAAACAAAATAAAGTACAAAGATTTATTGTTTTTTTTTCTATTTTTTTCCCTTTTTTTTACGTCCCCTTTATATATTTTTTTTTAACAAAGGGTATGCATTACATATAAAAAAAAATACTACGAAGAACTTTGAACCACATCTAGATATACACATCAAACTAGTTCCCACTTACAATAAATAGAATTCTTCCTCTTCACAATTTCTCCAAATTCACATGCTCATCAATCAATTCTTTCCAAGACTCAACTAGCTCAACTAGGTCGAGAGTGAAGTATTTGGCTATGACTCATGTATAAAAGGGGAAAGTGTCGAAGAAAAATATGGATATAAGCTTCAAAGGGGGTAACTAGGGATTATTTTCATGATTCACAAGCTAAAAAGGTCAAAAAGGTTATCCTAAATAGAATTTCCTTATTATGGTGCATCCATGAATGAAGGTTTAATGCAAGCCCTAGAGCAACAAACACACATAAAGAGGGAGCAACACACAAGCAAAAGAATCATCGTTCAAGGCCTCACAAGGTTTAAGTTGTAATAACATCTTCTCGATTTGATTCCATGCATTCTAAGAGATAATCGTCATGCCCACAATTTAATTACAACAATCTAGACTTTTCATGCCATTTTAAGTGTGCGTGTGAAATAAGGTGCATCAAACTTAAAGATTCACATCAAATTGATAATGTTAGGCACGAAATAGGAGAAAACAAGACTACAAGCTCACAATGTCTTAAATTTTACAAATAAGTAAACACGCTCATTACTAAACTTATTTACCAAATGCAAACAAAACGGACATCAAATGAAACAAAAAAGATTACTAATACTAGCTACGCATATTATACAAGGATGAACATAAACAATCCTTCCCCCACTTAAAACATGGCATGTCCTCATGCATGACAAATAAAATGAAGTAGAGATATGAGTGAAAGAGAACTCCCCTAAAAATAAATAAAAAGGACCGGGAGCACCACTCATATTTGTCAAAATCCAACTCCGAAATTACACGTCAAGAATTGAATAAATGCCACCAATCACAATCATCCCAACGAAAATAATCAACAAGCCAAAATCCAACACCCTACAAAGCCCTGCAATACACTAGTTAAGGAAATACAAATAAAAAAAAATATTTGTTTTTGGTTTTTTTTTAAATAAAATATAATAAAATAACAAACCAATTTATAAAAAAAATAAAATAAACATCAAATCAAATTTAAAACTGAAATAAAAATAAAAACAAAAATCAAATTTAAGACTAAAACTAAAATAAAATAAATGAAAAAAGTAAAAAATCAAATTGAGAATTAAAATAAAATAAAATAAAATAATTACTTAATTTTAGAAAATTAAAAACTAAAATCAAAATTAAAAAGAATTAAATTTTTGGTGTCTTTTTTTTTTAAAATAAAATAAAATAAATCACTAACCAATTAATAATAAAATCAAATTTACCAAAAAAAATGAACAAATAAAATAAAATCAAAATAAAATAAAATAAAGAAAATAAATAAGTAATTATTAATAAAATCAAAAATCAAATTTTAAAATTAAATTTAAATAAAATAAATTAAAATAACTAAGCAATTAATAATAAAATTCAAAAATCAAAATTCAAATTTAAAGTAAATTTAAATTGATTTCTGAATTTATAACATTTATTTAGTTTAGAAAATTAAAAATCAAAATGAAATTTAAATAAATGGATAAAAAGAGAAATAAAACAAAAACAAAAAAACTAAAAGGGGAGGGGGTCGTGTATTGAAACAGAGGGGGGGGATTGTCGTGTGATTTGGGGGGGGGGGGGAATTAAAGGGAGAGTGGAGTGGTGGCGCTTGTGGAAGGCGGAGGAGGAAATGGAGTTTGAAGGGAGTGGAGGAGAAGTGTAAAGCAGGGCGGAAATCGGTGGTGGAACAGAGGTGCGGCGGAACCAACTTGGATGGTGGTGTTGTAGTTGCAGGTTGATGAAAAGAGCCAGGAGATGATGTGGTGGTGAAGGAAGGGAGGGTTGGTTTGGAGGAGTGAGTCGTAGGGCTGTTGGTAGCGCGGATCTGTGAAGTGATGTGAAAAGGGGCTGGGGTTATGCTCTGTTTTTTAATTTGCGTGGCTATTTTTTTTTCCCGCACGGGCTGTACAACAAGTGGGTGGAGGGCTGAGAATTCCACTCATTTTGCACTACAACTCTGGCAGAAGCTGAACAAAATTGTACGGGCTGCTGCACGGCTTGCTGTACGGTTTGCATCCCGTACGACAGCCCGTGCAGCCCCAAAATTTTACAAAAACTATTTTTTTTTTTTTTTTTACAGAAAATTCCCACAAATCCTTGAATGCTTGAATAAAATATTAATTCCTGCAAACATGAAACAAACACATCAAGGCAAGTGTGGAACAAATCTAAAAATTATAAAAATTATAATTAACGATACTAAATATTATTGAGCGGGACATTATTATTACTTTTTTTTAAAATCTATTATAAAATTCATTAATCACACCACAAAAATACATAATAATTTTTTTTTTAGAATTAAAATAGATGAAAAATGGAATCCCTACTCACTAATATTTAGATCAATCCTCAAACCCACAATATGCATAACACCCTACATAAATGCAAGCGAGGAACAAAATCTAACACACGCATAAAAATATATAAATACATGCGTACCTTGGGTTGCCTCCCAAAAGCGCTTTGTTTATTGTCGTTGGCTCGACTTATTTATATAACTATTCTAACTAATGAGGTGAAAAAGCAAATAAATGCACATACCTACGAATCAATAATAAGAACAAGGTGTGCAAATATACCTTTGATCCATAAAAATATAAAAATATTTTTATGATCTTCACATCTTCAAGAGACTTTGAAAAAGAAAAGTAGTTAGAAAAATCGTCAGAATAATCATTATAACTACGACTCAAAAATTGTTCCCAAATTGGATCCTTATATACCCAAGCAAAAATTTCAACCTCATCAATCTTAAGCTCAAATTCATTCTCAATTTTAATTGGACATTCATCAATTTTTATCTCATCTACCAATTCATTAAGCACAAAAGTATTTTCTAAATTTGGTAGATCCTCAACTATATCCAATTTATCATTGTCAAGCTTAGGGCAATCTTCAACTAAACAAACAAATTCATCGTGCACAACATTTTCATCAATAACAAAACAAGAATCATGATCAGTAGGAGAATTGACCTCCGCTAATCGATTCACGGTTTCGGCTAGTTGGCTCATTTGCTTTTCCAAATTGGATATGCTTTGAGAAGTGTTCTTTTCCAAGTTGGATATACTTTGAAAAGTGGTGTTTTGGAATTGGAGGTTGTTTGCCGCCATTTGTTTAATCATCTCTTCTAATGATGATAAGGAAGATGAAGAAGACCGTTGATGGTCTTGGGAATTATAATGCGGATCATAACATTGATTTTCAAAAGCATATGAATAATCAATGCTAGGAGGGTAAGGATCATAGCATGAGTTTGTAGAATATAAAGAATTCACCTGATACGCATTAAAATTCTGAAAAGAATTAAAATCATGATATTGTTCTTGATCATAGGTGAAATCTTGAGCTTTATTCCAACCAAAATAGTTATCCATCGTCTCCTGAAAGAGTTAGTTCATGTCTATATCCAATAAACATGAAGACACGCCAATAAACAAAAAACAAAGAAAGAAAGAAAAAATTATATACAAAGATAAAATCAAAAATATAAGAAACGATTAACTTAAAATTAATATTGTTGCCTTCCCCGGAAGCGGCGCCAATTTGAAGGTAGTGTTTTTCGTAGTTCGTTCATAGGGAAGGACTATCAATATTGATTTCAAGTAGATTATCTCTTACAATTTAGAAGTGTGGACAAGGGGGTTTTGATTTGGTTGTGGCGTTTTATCAAACACCTTGAACACAAGAAATAAATTGCTATAAAAATAAAACTAAGTTAATGACAATCATCAAATTTACCAACACAACAACACAATGAGTAAATTAACAAGATAAGAGATATATTTGACCCAAGGATATAGGCAACTCAAGCACTTCAACCCAACAATAAGCAAATATATCCAACTCTACCTAACCAAGATAATTGGTGAAGCACACAATCACTTATTTCTCTTCTATTATAAACACTAATTTAGTGAAGCACATAAATTAGTTCTCTTGATACTAGCAACCAATAGTGAAGCACTACCAATTTAACCAAATCAAGGAATCAATCAAAGAGAGGTTAGGACAAACCCAAGGATGAGAAGCTCAACCTAGGTATTTGCACTTAAAGCTTGAGAATTTAGGTACACTAAACTTGTGCTACTATAATGAATGTACTAACAATTACGGATTAGCACAAACAATTAGCAATTGATATTACAAGAAGAGCAAATTGAAGCAACTTACAATTCTCCAAGCAAAATCATAAACAATACAACTCAAGAATTCAAGATAGAGTGAAATAGATATTACTTAAATTGAAGTGGGTTTAGTACAAGAATTCCTCCTTGAGCCAAATATATAGAGTTAGTTACTCATAATCAATGCTAGATTATGAGTAATTGATGTTTTTCTATCTACTTTACTAACCCTAATTTAATGGACTTTGAAGAGGCTAGGTTAGATGAAGATGTTAGATGTAGGTTAAGTTATGAAGATGTTAGATGTTATGAGCCTTCTTTTAATACACAGCAGGTTCTGTACGGCCTGTTGAACGGTCGTACAGCTGCCCGTACAGAAAATCTGCTCCTTTGAACGGCCTGTCGAACGGCCGTACATCAGCCCGTACGAGATAAAATCCTCAAGATAATACATTAAACACCTCCCGACATCGCGAGCTTTCATCTTCTAACTTCCCTCTTGAATAATCTTCGCTTTCATGCCCAAATTAAGCCATCTTTTCAACATTAAGCACGAGGCACTGAAAGATGAAAAACATAACAAATATTAATAAAACAACATTCGAAACTAACAAAAATGCAGAAGAATAAAAGACAAAACGTGTATAAAATACACGTTATCAATGCCTATTACAAGTACTACAACAAGTAGAAACTCTACAGCTAGAGGTTCACTCAGTTAAGAGGTCATGTAAGTAATGCATAGCATTACAAACAATTAGGCTTGTTATTATATGTACTCAGGCATGCCTTTGTGACTAACAATCTCCCCCAAATTATGAGTAAGAGCCTTAGTAACAATTTCATGTCTGATAACAAGCCAAACATACATAAAGATAAAACTTGACAAGTCTTAGCAGGTGAGCAGTCTTCTAAGTCAAAATTTTTCAATAAATCCTTGATGTACTTGGTTTGATTGATAAAGATACCATCCTTTCTTTGACTAACTTGTAATCCAAGAAAGAATGTCAACTCTCCCATCTTGCTCATCTCATATCTGCTTTGCATGAGCTTAGAAAATTTCTCACACAGTTTCTCATTTGTAGAGCCAAATATGATATCATCCACATAGATTTAAACTAGGATAATATCTTTACCATGCTTCTTGTAAAACAGTGTCTTGTCCCATGTGCCTCTAGTGAATTGATTTTCAAGGACAAATTGTGATTAAGTGTCATACCATGCCCTTGGAGCCTGCTTAAGTCCATACAATGCCTTTAGCAATCTGTAGACAAATTCTAGGAAATATGGATCCTCAAAGCCAGGTGGTTGTTGCACATAAACCTCTTCTTCCAACTCCTCATTCAGAATGCACTCTTGACATCCATTTGAAAGACTTTAAAGTTTGAATGAGCAGCAAATGCCAAGAATATTCTGATGGCTTCCAACCTAGCAATAGGGGCAAATGTCTCATCATAGTCAATGCCTTCCTGTTGAGAGTATCCTTTTGCAACCAACCTTGCTTTGTTTCTTATAACCACACCATTTTCATCCATCTTATTTTTCAGAACCCATTTTATTCCAACAATGGTTCTGTTCTTTGGTGCAGGCACAAGCTCCCATGCTTTGTTTCTTTCAAATTGATTTAGCTCCTATTGCATGGAAATAATCCAATCTGGATCCAACAGTGCATCATCAAGTTTCTTAGGCTCAACTTGAGACAGAAAGCAACCATAGAGACACTCATTTTGAGTTGCTCTCCTTGTGCTCACTCCTGCATTTGGATCTCCAATTATTTGCTCTGCAGTATGTGATCTATCCCATTTTCTTGTATGATCAGTTTGATTTCTTAAATGAGATGTTGCTTCATCATCCAAGTTGTGATCAGATTCATTTCCTCCCCCTGTGAAAGTGCTCTCATTCACAGGTGTGTCTTGGATGCTTGTATCTTCACTGTTGGTTGGCACAAACTCCTTTCTTACTTCATCATTCACTGGAGTTTGCTGAGCTATTGCTTCAACTTCAATTTCACTCTCTTCATCAGAATCATCCAAATTTTCAAACCTTAATGGATCTTTATCTTCATCATTGGCTTCTCCTAATCCAGGCAGTTTGCTGTCATCAAATGTCACATCTGTGCTTTCCATAACTTTCTTTTGACTGATGACATAAACTTTATATGCAATTCTTTCCATAGAATAGCCAAGAAAAATTCCTTCAAATGCCTTTGCATCAAACATGTAGGCATGTAGTGCCTACATGTAGGCATTTTTGCATCAAGTAACATTGTTCTTGCAGCCTCAATTAGAGTTCTATTCTTTCTCTCAACAACTTCATTTTGTTGTGGAGTTCTTGGAGCTGAGAATTGTTGTGAAATACCATTCTCTTTGCAAAATGCTTCAAGTATGGCATTTCTGAACTCTGTTCCATTATCACTTCTTAATGCAATCACATTTGCATTGTTGGCCTTTGCTTCCTTATCAACTTTCTTTATGTGCTCAATGATTACTTGTGGAGCCTCATCCTTTTATGCTAGAAATTCCACCCATATATACCTTGTATAATCATCAACCATCACCAGGGCATACTTCTTTCTTGAGAGTGACATAATGTTGACAGGCCCGAACAAATCCATATGAATTAGTTGCAGGGGCTTGGTTATTGATGTCACTATTTTTGATTTATGGCTTGATCTCTTCATCTTTCCTTTTTGACAAGCCTCACACACTCCTTCTTGACAGAACTAAAGTGTGGGCATGCCTCTTATTAACTCTCTTTTGACTAGAGAATTAATGGCCTTGAAGTTCAGGTGTGACAACTTCTTGTGCCATAGCCAACAGTCTTCACTTGATGCTTTGAATAGAAGCAACAAATTTTGTCCTTGCTTGCAGAATCCATATTGGCTACAAACAGGCATCCTTTCCTTACTCTAGATAGAGCAAAATCACCAATCTTCTTGTGGGTGATCGAACATTCATCTTTGTCAAAATTTACTCTGAATCCTCTATCAGTAAACTGACCAACACTTAGCAGATTATGCTTGAGTCCCTTGACTAGTGCTACATCTTCAATGATGACATTACCAACTTTCAATTTGCCATATCCCAATGTGTTACCCATGCTGTCATCTCCAAAAGCAACCATTGGGCCAGCCTTCTCCTCATACTGTGATAGCAGGGCCATATCACCAGTCATATGGTTTGAGCATCCAATGTCCAAGATCCACATGACTTTCTTTTCCTATTTTTTGCCCTGCAAACACAAAGGTATTACTTCTTCTTTGGTACCCAAAGAAGTTTGGGTCCACCTGGCTTAGAAACAGTTTTATCATTAACAACATGCTTATCAACTTTCTTGGTGCTAGTCTTCTTGTCACTGTTAGAAGTCTTAGAACCTAAGGTTTCAGACTTAGGTGACAGAGGTACCTTCCTAGCTCTAGGAGGACTTGGAGACTTTGACCTTGTGTAGTGTGTGTGAGTGTTGTGACTGATACAACCATCAATGAATTGTCTTCTCAGATTGAAACAACTATTCATAACATTCATATTGCATGACATACAGTCAAATTTATCACAGAATGGAGCATCTCTATGTCTTAAAGGCACAAAACAATCATAGAAAGGTTTAGGCACACTACCAACAGGTTTCTTGCATGCATGTGTTAAATGATTAGTACTAAAACAGTTTTGACAAGTTTTTCTAGGGGCATTAGGCACATAAGCATAGTTATTATATTTGTTAATCCCTAGTTTGCCATTTCTGTTCTGTTTCTTCTTAGCCACTTTCTTCTCAGATTCATTCTTCCCAGCTGATACAAACTTAACAAACTTCTCAGGTCTAGGTCTAACTTCTGCTGTCTCCTTGGACTTTACTTTGACACTCTTACTCACAGAAGGTGCTGGTTGTTCACTAGGTTGTGCTTCATCCTCATCATTCAGCATAAGCTTGATGAGTAAGGCATCCTCATCAATTTCAAGTGTTGGTTCTTTAAAAACTGGAGATTCAACCTTTTTCAAAATGTGAGGCACTTCCTCAAGAACAACCTTGTCATCTTCAATGACAGCATAGCCTTTTCTCCTTTTGAGAGTGTCATAGTCAAGACAAATAGCAGCCTTAGGATTTCCTTAATGTTTTTCATGATAGGACTGCAATAGAATAGAGGAGTTCTTAAAAGTTTTTAGTTTGAATTCATTGTCAGCTAATTCATCCCTAAGAGCTTTTTCAATTTGACTAGCACATAGAACCTTATTCTTTAGATATTCAACTTCTTTCTTAAGGTTTTCTACTTGCATAGCAGTTAGCTCAAGTTCCTCATTCTTTTTGTTTAACAATTCATTTCTAGCAGACAATTTAGCAATCTCTTCATTAGCAGCAATCATACTAGTGTGAATGTTAAACATTTCAACAGATAGTTGTTCAATCATATCTTTGTATTCAGAAACAGACATATCTATGGTAGTGATAGATGGTACCTGAGTGTCTGATGGAGGTGTCTCATCCTTGGAATCAGCCATCAGGGCATAGTTGCAGAATTCTTGCTCTTTTCCATCACTATCAGTATCATCCCAACACTTCCCTTCAGCTATGTAGGCCTTGCCTGGTGTTTGCTTTTTGAGAAGGGCCTCATACTTAGCTTCTAGCTCAAGAAACTCCTTATCCTTCTTTTTAGGCTTCTTGCATTCACTAGCAAAATGCCCTAGGTCATTGCATCTATAGCATCTCACAGATGACCTATCCACATAACTGGTTTTGAATTTATTCTTGTTTGGTTTCACAGGTGCTTTACTCTTGTTGAATAAATGGTTCTGAGGTCTAGGTTTGAAGGGTTGTTTTGTCTTGAATCTCAAAGTTTGGAAACTTTCTAGCCATGAAAGCATAAGAGGTATTTTCCATAGCATCCAACTCCTCAAGAGTGTAGAACTCTTCTCCTTCTTCTTCCTATTCCTCAGCAACAGTCTCAGGCATCTCTACTACTGGTTCTTCACCCACTACTTCTTCAATCCTCAAATGGCTTGTAGAGGCTTCAAGTTCTTGCATAAATCTGTTTACAATTAAGGCACACGATGTGTTTATCATCTTACCTTGATTTGCTTGGATAGCCCTCTTTTGTAACTGCTCAAGCTCATGAGTTTTTAGCACACCATAGAGCACATCATATGTGATTTTGTTCAAATCTCTTTCCCTTAGAGAAATGACCCTTTGCTCTAAATGGTTTGGTGAAGACAGTAGAAATTTCATATTCAATTCTTTGGTGCTGTAGACTTTTCCATTCATCTGTAGCTCAGTAACCAACTTGTGAAATCTCTCAAACATATCAGTGATGCTTTCCTTGGGCTGTGCCATGAAAGCTTCATACTATGTGACTAGTATCTGTTTCTTGTTCTCCTTGACCTCATCTGTTCTTTCACATAAAACCTCAATGTGATCCCACATCTCTTTACAAGAGGTACAGGATGCAATGTTAGCAAACATTGACATATCCATAGAATCTATAATCAGCAACATGAGGTGACTGTCAAGAGCAACCATCTCCTTTTCTGATTCTGTCCATTTGGATGGTTCTTTAGAAACATAGGATCTTGGGATGATTGTGGTTCCAACAGTTGATTCAGCAATTTCTTGTTGTGGAATAAAGGGACCATTCTTGAGAATCTCAGGATATAGAGGATGAGAGGCTTTGATGAACAACATCATTTTTATCTTCCAGAGGTTGAAATTCTCCTTGTCAAACTTAGGGACCTTCACCGTTCCTGCTGTCTTTAGTGTATTCATATTCCTGATCATTTTCTGTTTTGATCAACAGCCTGCTCTGATACCGCTTGTTGAGTATGAATATACCGACAAGAAAATACAGAGGGGGGGGGTGAATTATTTTCAAACTTTTCTTCGGATAAGTATTTTAAGTGAAGATTGTTTGTGTGTTTGAATCTGATTATGTAGCAAGAGTGTGTGTTCGTGTTCTTCAGAGTGTGTAAATGCGGAATATAAACACTAGAACAATATCACTCACTTTAATCTAATATTTTATTAGATAAAGATTTTCTACAGACTGTGAATACAAATGTTAGTATTCTCAGCTTCGTCTTCTCAGAGAGATGTGTAAAGAAAATGTTCTTGAAAAGCTTAACTGCTAGAGAAGTGAGATTATACTCTTATAGAACATGAGTACAACCTACTTGCTACTAATAAGGTGACATACAAAATTGCTTTCTAACATGTCTATCCCTTTTTTAGTAACATCCAAACGGCTTGAGGTTTGACTTTTTTTAACTCTGTTCAGATCCACTTCTTTAGCAGCTTGTCTCCTGTAACAACTCTCTAAGCTTCTTGTAGACTTTCCAAATACACTTTACAGTACTGTGGTCCTGAAAGTATTTTGGCTTGCTGCAGGTTTCTGACTTGTACAATTTTCACAGTATTTTGTCTTCAAAACTTCATTCGAGAAGTAGATAATCTATTGAATCAAGAACTAGAATTGACTTGATACATAACTCAGAGTTCTCGAACAATGTATAACTGACTTGTCGAATTACTTCTCGAATTAGTCTTTTCTTCAGGAGTCCTTGAGATGTCGAATAGAGCAATTGACTTGTCGAATCCTCGAGATGTCGAATAGCTTCATAAGTCCTTGAGATATCGAATACAGCTTTGACTTGTTGACTCTTAGAGAACTCGAATGATGCTTTGACTTGTTGACTCCTTGAGTTCTCGAATAGAGTATTAGGCATGTCGAATCTCTGAGTTATCGAATGATACTTTGACTTGTTGACTTTCAGAGATGTCGAACAGTGTCTTTATAGATATCGAATCCTTGACTTGTCGAATGCTAGACTTCTCGAATAGAGCAAAACACTTCTCGAATTGGTACTTAGGCAAATCTTCATTCTCCAAAATCCAACTATGTTTATTTTGACAGCTTTGTTCTTCAAGCTTGAGGCATGAACCTTGGAACTTCTTTCAAGCATTATTCTCTGTCTTAATTACAGTCACACAGATAGAAATTGATGCCTATTACAAGTACTACAACAAGTAGAAACTCTACAGCTAGAGGTTCCCTCAGTTAAGAGGTCATGTAAGTAATGCATAGCATTACAAACAATTAGGCTTGTTATTAGATGTACTCAGGCATGCCTTTGTGACTAACAAGCTTTACATATTGCATAGTGGGGAGAGTGTGTACTTACTGTTGTATACATTATAAACAGATTACCATTTTAAGTTTTAAATAATTTGTCACCCTATGAGGTTCTTTATAAGCAATCTCCAGATTATACTGTTTTCAAGGCATTTGGTTGTTTGGCTTTTGCTGCATCCACAATGGTTAGTACTGACAAGTTTCAAAACAAAGGAGTTCCATGTGTCTTCATAGGATATCCACCCATACAGAAGGGCTTCAGACTACTTAGTCTCATTGATAGAACCATTGTTATTTCAAGGGATGTCATTTTTCAAGAATCTATGCATAGTTGTCATTTTTACTGAATAATTCTGTTAGAAAGTTTGTTACATTCCTTGAGCTCATTTGAGATTATATACTCTGTAATGTAACAAAACTGTTTTTCTTGAGTCTGTATGTTGTGTTCTAAGGATGATATAAACTTCTTCTTCAAGCTTGTGATCACCTTGTAAATTTCTTTATTCCCCCTATCAGTTTATATCCTCCGGCCTTGCAGGGGCTTGCACGAAGCTCGTTGGAATGATTTCGACGTTTATGGTTCGGTTTTGGGCGTTTCCATTCCGGCATATAGAATGCTAAGAAATTTGTATAGGTGTGTAGAGAATTTGATTGCGATTGTAATGGTATATGGTATGTGATGGGAAAGTTTCGGCTATGGAAGAACGGAGAGATCGAAAAAACTCGCCGTAATCTCTATGGAGTCGTCTCTGGAGCTCTCGTCTGGTAGAAAGATGACAATGATGTCATAACGCAGGACGACGATGCGTTACACGTGATACACAAGTCGGACATACGTATCCTAGCTTTACCCAACAGCCCATTGCGTATTCAAGTCTTTATAATACATGTATCATACGACTGACTCTTGCGTAACCCACATTACCCCAATCCCAAATGCGTAACCCACGTTACCCCAACCCCATATGCGTATCCAAATGGGTATTTTTAACACTCCCTCCCGAAAAATGTCATTTTTTTATCCAAAAAATCGTTATTTTTGACTTTTATCCCACAATGATTGTGGGCAACCTGCATTTTGGAGTTCAATCCAAAAAAGTTTCTTGGCAAAAGAAAAAAAAATCCAATAAAGTTTTAATTAATTACTAAATCTGATCTCAGTTTATATAAAAATAATTTTCTTTCGTATATAATTGTAAGTTACTTAGTACTATGGAAAGTAAATAAGTTCTACCACTATCTTATTTGACTCGTATAAAAGAAATGATTAAGTTAAGTGTATATAAGGCATAAATAAATTTGCAATTCAATGAAGTTTTGATTTACATTAATCTAAAAAATGAAAATGTAATCCACATTTTTTCTTGAGGTTTTTTGATAAATAAATTATTAAAATTAATTTTTTGCAATTTTACTATTTCTAAGAAAAGTTATTTGCAATTTTACCTTCTTAATTGCAATTATAACATTTTTTTTAAAAAAATTACAAAAATACTATCTATCCTCAATAACCAAACATCATATTCATCACATCCACATACACACACAAATACACCTATATCTAATTAAAGCTACAGCAAGTTTATTTATAGTGACATCACATTCCTGCAACAGTGGTTGTAACATTACTACCCGTCCAAGAAAACATCGGGAAGTGATCCATACACCTATCTCTAATTAAAGCTACAGTAAGTTTATTTATAGTGACATCACATTCCCGCAACAGTGGTTGTAACATTACTACCCGTCCAAGAAAACATCAGGAAGTGATCCATTTCTTCATCTCAGGCAGCCGGAATTTCAATGTAAACATATTCGGGTCGATCTGAACTTCATCGAAATTTTATTTTCCAGGAATCAGAACTCAATGTTTGCGCTCATATATCTGTAAATTTATAATTTGGATCGGAAGTTAAATCACACCGGAAACGGTGAAGGGTGTAGTAAAAACCGGTAGAGTAAAAAAAAATTCCCAATGAATCTACTGGACTGCTGATATCTAATTCAGTAAAATACTAGACATAAATAATTTGCAATGGAGAAGGGAAGGATCGGTGGAGAGGCCTGCGGCCCCGGACGGCGGGTGGTCGGCGGGGTGGGTGGTGATTGGGCGGGGTTATGGAGATGGGGTTGGGGTGGAGAAAAAGGTGGATTGAAGGAAGGGGAAAAAAAGGGAGATGAGGAGTATATTTGCAATTAAGATAGTATATTTTCAATGAATTTGAAAAGATAGTATTTTTGCAAAACAAAGTAGAAAATATAATATTTTTTATAAATTCTCGTTTTTCTTTTCCAAATGTATTATATATATATATATATATATATATATATATATATATATATATATATATATATATATATATATATATATATATATATATATATCTTTGTATACTAAGAAAGATCTGACTAATTTTGTTTGAAGCAAATTTCTAATAATCAAATATATTTTTTTATAAAACACGTAGTTTTTTTAGCTAATTAACGTAACAAGTAGTTTTTGTTGTTATATGTTATGCACAACTGCACAAATGTGATTGCTTTTGTGGTTTTTAGTAGGAGTGAGCAACGGGTCCGATCCGACCCGAACCGAACCGGACCCGAAAGAACCGAGAACTGAAAAGGAAGTTTTTTTGGAACCGAACCGGAATCGTTATCATAACAGAACGAACCGGAACCGAACCTTAAATTACGGTTCGGTTTGGTTTAGAACCAAAAGAAACGAAATATACTTCTGTACTTGCTTATTTGGACAGAACTAAATATAAATAATAATATTCGAAACTATGAATCCATTCAGACATTCATAATTCAAACATTATACATTCCCATTAGTTAAGATACAAAATCATAAATTGGAAAAAGTTTTCTTCAGAAGTTCACAAAATTTCTTCAGAAATTCTAAAATCATTAATCACAAAAGTTAGATCCAATATTCCCACTTTCCAAGTACTATTGTCTAATCCAATATTCCAATGTCCACAAACCATTACTCCATGTCTCCATTGACACCTGCAAGCAGAATAAATAACATAGAAAAAAGGATCAGAACAAATGACATAGAATAAATTAACTTGCAGAGTTACAGTCCTCAACATACCTTAATTCAAAGTAATAACTTCTTCATCGTCGTTGTCCTCAGCATTCTCAGCATTTTTTGAAAGGGCATCCAACACCATGTTACTAAACTCTGTAAAAACAAAATATGGACTGTAGGTTAACTATGTAAGTATCAGTACAAGTTCTATATCATCCACAAAAAATAAGGTCTCACCCTTAGCAAGTTTTTCTTGGTCATCATCATCTTCTTCGACATCTTTTGAATGAAATGATCCTCTAAGCCAATCTTGTGCACATAATAAAGCTTCTGCAATTAAAGGAGATAAAGAACTCCTAAATGCATCCAATACCCGTCCACCGGTACTAAATATAGACTTCGATGTAACTATTGACACTGGAATAGCTAAGACGTCGCGCACCATATGACTAAGGACCGGAAAATGAACAGAATTACCCTTCCACCAAACAAAGATATCAAATTTTTGCCCGCCGCTAACCCTAGCTTCTTCAAGATACACATCTAATTCTGATTTAGCACTACTGCCACCATGTAGCATCTCAAACTCAGTCATATATTCATTTAACCAGACCTGGATAACATCAGAAGAGTGATTATCTTCACTCACATCATAAAGGATGACAGGATTCTTGCCACTTGAACACCCTTCATCGGACGATAAAGCATATTTATCTTCGTAATTATTAAACATTTCATATAGTGCATCATTTAATTGGTGTTTCATCCTAGATGCTAACAGAACATTTTCATACAGACGCTCCATAGTAAACTCAACATATCCCAACTTGAAACGGGGATCAAGAATAGCTCCCATAAAAATTAATTTATTCATCTTTAATGGATCTCCCCAGTATTTGTCAAATTTCTCTTGCATTTTACATGCAATCCCACACAATTCCTCATCATCACTCCTGCTCCATGTCTTCAATGTACTATTTAGTGCCACAAGTGCATGATAAAATAAGTTCGATGTTACATACTTGCTACCAGAAATTTTTACAGTCAACTCATAAAAATGCCTCAAAAATGTGTGCAACTTACGAGCATTGATCCAATCATTTGTATCTGGAACCCCATGTCCCTCAGGCTCAGCAAGATCAATAGCAAAAATACGGTCTTCTTTTTCATACCTTTTCCATACCTTTTCATGTTTCAAAGTTGCATCAAGCATCATATATGTTGAGTTCCACCTCGTGGAAACATCTAATGTCAACTCGATTTTGTTACCATCATTTTCCATTTCCATTTCCATGCACTCTTCAAATCTTTTTAATCGAGCAGGTGAGAGTTTCACATACCTTATAGCATCTCGAATTCTCTTAACTGAAACGGATAAATGTTTTATCTTTAATCCATCAGTAACTACAAGATTCAGGATATGCGCAATACACCTCATGTGTATATACTTACAGTTCAGAATACTCCCTTCTTTACCAGAAAATTCGTCTTTCAAATAACCAATTGCTACATCATTTGAACTTGCATTATCAGCCGTCACTGTGAATATATTGTCGACTCCCCATTCACGCAAACATTTTTCAAGTGCAGAACCAATATCTTTTCCTCAATGCGAAGTAATTGGTGAAAAGCTCAAGAGCTTCTTGCAAAGTTTCCAATCCGTATTAATTTAATGAGCCGTTACACACATAAAGTTAACCCTTTGCAGAGATGTCCAAGTATCCGTTGTAAGACATATTCGTTGTTTTTTTCTCATCAAAAGACTTTTTAGCTTTCTTTTTTCTGCACAAAAAATACCAAAGCAATCACGTTGTACAGTGAATCTTGACGGCAACTTAAACTTTGGAAAATCTAAAGCCATTAAACGTTGAAAACCAAGTCCTTCTACTTGATTGAATGGCAGCTCGTCAATTATGATCATTTCGGCGATGGTTTGTCTAAACATTTTAACATCAACCTTTACAGCAGCAAGAGAATCTCCTCCAAACTGAGATTTTATTGATGTGATCTGTTTTTGACTTGAATCATCTTTGGGTTTCCCTTTGCAGACTTTGTCAATATGTTTGCGCATTGAAGATGTTCCATTAGATGAATTAGTAGAGAAAACTGATCCACAATGCTTGCATTTGCTCTTCCATTCTCTTTGATTTCATCACGATATCTTACAAAATCTTCCCAAATATTTAACGAAGTGGAACAGGCTTCCTTTTTGTTCTTGAACTAGTTTGAGTTTGATTGGCAGAATTTCCGATCACATCCGTGTTATTAGCTTCCATAGGATTCTGAGAAAAATCCAGAAATACCCAAATCAAAATCAAGTGCAAAAAATTAAGTGCCCATGAATGAAATCACTGTGATTAATGGTAGGAGCTTCATTTTACATATTCAACAGATTATACAAATATACAACCACAAATCAAAAAACCCTGGTTCTGAAATTACAGATTGCTTCTAATTAATGATATTCTTTTCCCATTTTGAATGTGAGTTTGTGGGGGTACGATATCTTTATTGGCTATATTGCTTGCTGGAAACAAGTCACCAAATTAATCGAAACATACCATAAAATGTCAATACGATTTAGGAATTCATGTTTATGTTACTATAGCCAATTAGCCATTTATCCAAGATATATTAAGACTCACTCAATACAACAAGTTTCTATTGTATTTAAATCGTGTAGTGTAATTATAATATAGCTGTATATATATATATATATATATATATATATATATATATATATATTCAGCCTTCCCTTGTGTCCCTTTATCACTTTATGCATATCTGTTAGACCATTCTTAGCTTGTCTTATTAAGGGTCGTTCTTTGCTAACCAACATAGTAAGATACTAACATTGATTATCAAGAATTTAAGATACTAAATTAGAATCTAAGATCAAATAGAATCTCAATCAAGAGTGAATTAGAAAAATCCTAACATAGTAAAATAGTAACTAAAGTACTGAATCAAGAATAAACTTACTGAATCTTTTGCCGAACGGCCCGAACCCGAATCCATATTATCCATTAATATGTAACTTTGGTGCCGGCTGTGTTTGTAACTTTGGTGCCAACTGCCGGCTGTGTTTATAAACCTAAAGTCTAAAGAGAAATAACGTATTACTCCCCCCGTCCCATTTTATATGACCCTTATTCCTTTTGGGGACGTCCCAAAAAGAATGAACCTACTAAACTTACTATTTTTGAACACTACTTTTCACTATTACACCCACTACTTCTCTATTTTATACTCCTTTTTTATTAAATAAATACTATTACACCCACTACTTTCCTACCTTACCTATTTTTTATACACCCACTTTCACAACCAACCAACCACATGTTGCCACCTAGCAAGTCAAACAGAATTTTCTTAATCTCCGTGAAAGTCAAACCAGCTCTTACAATTTGGGGCGGAGGGAGTATATTATATATATTATATAAATGCATTAAAAGAGTATATAAAATATCGGTTTGGTTCGATTCTTTCGGGTTGGGACTGCCAAGACCCGAACCGAACCGAGAACGGAATATTTTTGAATTTAAAGAATCGAATCGGACCAGAATGTCAAAAGACCCGATCCAAACCCGAAATTTCGGTTCGGTTCGGTTCCCGGTTCTGACCCATAAAATACTCACTCCTAGTTTTTAGGACTAAATTTTTTTATTCTTTTGAGTATTATTTGAATAACATAGGCGATTCACTTTATATTCAGATGTTCTTTGGAGAGTCTTGATAAAAAAAAAATCTAGTTATTTGTATTACTGTTTTTTATCATGAAATATGCTTACACGTCGTTGTGTGTTTTTATTGCCAATCTTAAATCAAATGAGTACTACATGCTACATAATGATGAGGAACTCTGTTCTAAAAATCGGTGATTGATCATGATTAATCACCGATCAATCCCTGTTCCATGGGTTACCGCACTGATTAATAATCCGATTATCCGATTAATCATTCCGATTAATCTCCAAATATCCGATTAATCCCTGAACAGTGTCTCTACCGATTAAGTCCGATTCCCGCTTTTTACAACACTGACGAGGAAAGAAAAATATTAATTAATGTTGAAGTCACTAAATATATATGTGTACGTTATTTTATGATTATTTTTTAGGTTTTATCATATAAAATGCTTGTAAATAATGAAGTTTGGGATGTATTTCATAAATCTTAAAATTTTGTCACATAATAATTAGCTTTTTATTGAGAATTTTATCCACCATAATTTTTGTTAGCATGTGTATATGCAAACATAATTAATTTTGGTTTAAGACCACTTACATATCTATACTATCTATACTATATACTATAATAAGCGAAATGAGGTATAATTTGTAGTTTGGTTAACCCCCTATTTTTGGTTATCCTTTCATTTTTGGTTATCCCCCTTCACAACCGTTAGATCTTTAGCTAAAATAGATCATGACTGTTAGATACAACAATACTAAAAATTGTTATATACAGAGGTCTAAGGTTCGATTCCCGCCAACAACATTGTAATTTATATTTAATACTAAAAATTATTATATACAAAGATGTAAGGTTCAAATTCTTCCAATAACATATTAAAATTAATATTTATAATATTATTTATACTATACTATAATAAGCGAAATGGGGTATAATTTGTAGTTTGGTTAACCCCCTATTTTTGGTTATCCTCTCAATTTTTGTTATCCCCCTTCACAACCGTTAGATCTTCAGCTCAAATAGATCATGACCGTTAGATACAATACTAAAAGTTGTTATATACAGAGGTCTAAGATTCGATTCCCGCCAACAACATTGTAATTTATATTTAATACTAAAAATTATTATATACAAAGATGTAAGGTTTAAATTCTTCCAATAACATATTAAAATTAATATTTATAATATTATTATACTAAACTATAAACAAATTATAAAAAATTAAAAGTAACTCGTGCTTTACACGGGCTATAGTATACTAAAAATGGACTAAAAGTAAATATTTCAAGGTTATTCTTCGCTGCGATTATAATAATATCACATTAAATAACACTTAAATACTAACTCACATTCAATATTTTTAACGATTTACCTCTTACCTATTTACAAGTACAGAATTTTGTGCTTATTTTAATATAGCTAAAAATGAGTTCTTTGTTTTGATATTTGAATATATGTGAATTGGCGGACTAGCAATACAACAAGTTAAGCAACACAAGTAATATATATAAACCACCAGGTAAACACAAACCCTTACATTTCAACACAAACCCGTGAATAGCTGCTCAAAAAAGATGGCACATAATAATGGTAATGGTCATCCTCCCCAATTCCACCACCATGTGAACAATAACCAACCTCCACTACAAGAAAAACGGCCTTTTCCTACCGTTTATTTCCTACCGATGCATTTTCTACCAACCATTTCCTACCGTTTTTCAAGTCAAACAATTATTTCTTACCAAACCCATAGCCGGTAGGAAATGCCTCCACATTTCCTACCGAAGTTAGTAGGAAATGAGTCGAGTGGGACCCGCAAGGCCACGTCAATGTCCGGCCGCAATGAAACGACGTCGTTTCACTCATACCATTTCCTACCGTCTCACTATGGTTGGAAATGAGTGACACATTTCCTACCGACATCGGTAGGAAATGAGTGTTGTGTGCCCCAAGTGCCATGTGGCAGTGCAGCTTTATGTGTAGCATTTCCTACCACGTGTAGGCGGTAGGAAATGCCTCGCCTATTCACCAACAAATGTCTACTTTGCGGCTTCTGATTGGTTGATGTGTCGGTGGACATTTCCTACCGATGAGCGATAGGAAATGAGCTGTGCAAAAAATTAAAATCTTATCTACTAAATAAAAATAAAAATTTGTGAATTACATTAAAAATTTATATAAAAAATAAGAAAAAAGATAAAATTCGAATTAAAATACATAAAAAACGCAAATATTAATACTCACTATTTTTGTGATGCATGTCACACTAGATTCACTAATTTTATTTTATTTTTTACTTTAACCCCTAAACTAGAATTTCAACGATCGAACCGTATGGGAGTCAAGATCAATCTTTTTTAATGTTATTCCAAAATTTTAAAAATAACAAATTTATTTGATTAGCTAATTCAACGGTCAACTAGTAATTTGACTTTAATCCCTAAACTAGTTTTCGTTCCCGATTCTTGATTCGAATATTTCGAAGTAGAATTTCGATGATCGAACCATACTGAAGTCAAGATCAATATTTTTAAATGTTATTCCAAAATTTTAAAAAAATAATAAATTTATTTGATTAGCTAATTTAACGGTCAACAAGTAATTTGACTTTAACCACTAAACTAGTTTTCGTTCACGATTCTTGATTCGATCATTTTGAAATAGAATTTCGACGACCGAACTGTACGGAAGTCAAGATCAATCTTTTTAAATGTTATTCCAAAATTTTTAAAAAATAATAAAAAATTTTGGTTGTGTAATTTAACGGTCAACTAGTAATTCGACTTTAACCACTAAACTAGTTTTCGTTCCCGATTCTTGATTCGATTATTTTGAAATAGAGTTTCGACGATCGAGCCGTATGGGAGTCAATATCAATCTTTTTAAATGTTATTCCAAAATTTTAAAAAAATAATAAATTTATTTGATTAGTTAATTTAAAGGTCAACTAGTTATTTGACTTTAACCTCTAAACTAGTTTTCGTTCCCGATTCTTGATTCCATTATTTTGAAATTGAATTTCGACGATGAACTATACGGGAGTTAAGATCAATCTTTTTAAATCATATACTAAAATTTTAAAATTTTATTTGATTATGTAATTAAACGGTCAACTAGTAATTTGACTTTAATCCCTAAACTAGTTTTCGTTCCCGATTCTTGGTTCGATCATTTTGAAATAGAATTTCGACGATCGAACCGTACGGAAGTCAAGATCAATCTTTTTAAATCATATACTAAAATTTTAAAAATTTATTTGATTATGTAATTAAACGGTCAACTAGTAATTTGACTTTAATCCCTAAACTAGTTTTCGTTCCCGATTCTTGATTCGATCATTTTGAAATAGAATTTCGACGATGAACCATACGGGAGTCAAGATCAATCTTTTTAAATCATATACTAAAATTTTAAAAATTTTAAAAATTTATTTGATTTTGTAATTAAACGGTCAAGTAGTAATTTGACTTTAATCCCTAAACTAGTTTTCGTTCCCGATTCTTGATTCGATCATTTTGAAATAGAATTTCGACGATCTAACCGTACGGAAGTCAAGATCAATCTTTTTAAATGTTATTCCAAAATTTTTAAAAAATAATAAATTTTTTTGGTTGGGTAATTTAACGGTCAACTAGTAATTTGACTTTAACCATTAAACTAGTTCTCGTTCCCGATTCTTGATTCGATTATTTTGAAAAGAATTTCGACGTTCAAACCGTACGGGAGTCAGGATCAATCTTTTTAAATTTTATTCCAAAATTTTAAGAAAAATAATAAATTTATTTGATTAATTAATTTAAAGGTCACCTAGTAATTTGATTTTAACCCATAAACTAGTTTTCGTTCCCGATTCTTGATTCTATAATTTTGAAATAGAATTTCGACAATCGAATCGTTTGGGAGTCAAAATCAATATTTTTAAATCTTATTCCAAAATATTTAAAATTTAATAAATTTATTTGATTAATTAATTTAACGGTCAACTATTAATTTGACTTTAACCCTTATTTATTACAAAATAATTTCAACCTTTTTTATTTATTTTGTTAAACTCGTTGTATATTATTGCGCGTAGTTCCAAAACAAAATTATGCACTTACAAATTAATTTTTTTTTTAAAATTATTCACCATCTTTAACAACTTAGCTTCCACAACTTATGGTTGTAGTTTAGGGGTTATATTTAGGGTAACTAGGGTTGGACTTTATTTTTTGAAAAAAAGTTTTTTGAACGATTTAACCATACGAATCTCATTTCACTGCAAATTAGTCATGTGTGAAAAAAATTGTGATTTTTAAAATTCATTTGACGTGATTTTATAAGGAAAAACCCCTATTTTAACAATAATTTGCACTAATCCATTTTTCTAGTTCTATTTTTTAACGATCCAACCATGAGAATTTCAAGATCACTGTGAATTAGTGATATTTGCAAAAAATTGTGATTTTTAAAGTTCATTTGTAAGGACTTTTTAAAGAAAAAGTGATAAACAAGGTATTGTGGTCATATAATTCTAGAGTAACATTAAAACACAAGAAACGCTTTAGCATAATGGTTGGAGGTAGTACAAATTTCGTTGGAGATGTGTGTTCGAATCCCCACTGTCTCATTTTTCATTTTTTTCCATTTCCTACCGGTTTACGGTAGGAAATGGTATCATGCGGTAGGAAATGATAATTCACGAAAAATTCAAAATGAGCGCCTAAACCAAAAATTCGAAATGAGCACCCAAATCAAAATTCAAAATGGCGCCCAGAGTCATTTCCTACCGCAAGTCGGTAGGAAATGATAATTCACGAAAAATTTAAAATGACCGCCTAAACCAAAAATTCGAAATGAGCGCCCAAATCAAAATTCAAAATGGCGCCCAAAGTCATTTCCTACCGCAAATTGGTAGGAAATATAGAAGTGCGGTAGGAAATATGTAATTCAGATTTATAAAACAATAACTTTCTTCATTCCCCTTCACTTCAACTCTCTTCTCCACCTCTCCATCTTTTACCATTCTTATCAACTCTTTTCATTTTTTTCATCTCGATTTTCTTCTTCATCACCATTATTTAGGTACAAATCTTTACCCTCTTTTATATATCCATTTGATTTACATATAATATGTGTGTGTTTGTGTTAGTTCAATTTGAATAATATTTGTATGTTTGAATTACATATAGTATTCTTCAATTTGATTAGTTCAAACTTTCATTTTGTTTGCTATTTGAGCTCATTAACTTTCATTTGTGTATGTATATATGTATAATTTTTTGTTCCGTTTTTTATGCAAATTGTTAGGACTTGATACAAATTAGAAGAACTTTTCGGAAGAAGGCTAAAGAGAACTATTCGGATGAGGGCGATGTTGAAGGCAATGACAAAGACAATTATGATGACCACTTCAAGAGTGATTAGTTTAGGTTTTTAAATTTTTATTTTGATTTGTGGTAATAGTTGTATTTTAGTACATTTGTACAAATATTTTGTAGATGTAACTTTAATTTGTTAATTTTATGGTGATGAAGGCGGATTACGATTTATGATAGATGTTTGATTTTTAGTTTTGATTGTATGCTTGTGAATTAGATATTGATTTTGTTATGCAATGTGTATGCTTTTGAATCAATGAAGAACATTTATTTTTAAAAAATTTGCCCAGTATTTCCTACCGCCTTCAAGCCATTTCCCACCGTTATTACAATTCGAAACCTAGTATTTCCTACCGTCTTCAAAACATTTCCTACCGCATTCATAAGAACGGTAGGAAATAATAAATAGCGGTAGGAAATGACCGGTAGGAAATGGTCGGTAGGAAATGCCATTTTACAAGGTGTCTGAACAATTCCTACCGAAGTGTGCAAAAGTGGTCGGTAGGAAATGGCTCTGCACTTGCTACAATTTTCACGTCAGTAGCTGACGTGGCTGATGACGTGTGCGGGGCCCGCCCACGTGTCATATGACATGGCATCTGACATGTCGCCACATCATCGTCCAAGTTGGCATGTGGGTCCCCGCCATGTGGCATGCCACATCATCATGTGGGACCCATGTTGACCCGGTCAATATTATTTCCTACCAAAGTCATTTCCCACTTAAGCATTTCCTACGCGGCATTTCCTACCGATTTTGGGCCTTTTCCTACCGATTTGACGGTAGGAAAATGTAGTTTTTCTTGTAGTGCTCCACTAATTCACCATGATCATTATCATCACAACCTTCACCGAATTATCATAACAGACTTACAAGATATCGAGTTGATTGTTCCCCAAGTTCTTGAACAACAAGATGTTGAATTAATTCAAGAAGTTGCTGAGCACATTCCTGCTGTTCCGGACGAAAATATGTTTGTTTATCATCATCCCAACCCTGCTGTCGTTCAACCCAATGGAATTCATGTGGGCAGCAATGGAAATGGTTTGCTTCATGCTCAAGAAATTCAAGAGGTACATCACTATGTGCATCTTCATTATCATTATCTTAATGAGAATGAAGCCCTAAATCAAGAGGAATTTACAACCGAGCCTTCTCAAGAAAGACGTGTTGAAATCGAAGATCGATATAACGATGTGTTGCAACACCATACCCACATTAATCTTCATTACCAAATTAACGAAAATCAATTTCAAGGCCACGAAACTAGTAGCAGCAGCAGCAGTGATGACGATGACCCTTTCTTTGTGGGAGACATGGATGAAGATGAAGAAGAACCGCCTGTTGTTAACATCTTTTTCCTTCGGTTTGTCACCTTTTCCACCCCACATCTTCATCCCCATAAGAAATATGGATTTTCGGCCTCTCCTCAACTCTCTGTTCTTGGAAAGAAATTTGTGGCGGTAACGGCAAAGTCACCGGCTAAATTCTTAAATTCAGCAAAAACCTACGGTAACTCTTTCCCTATTACCATATGTTTCGTTTACATAATGGGCACTTAATGTTTAAATTGTCAAGGTTTTTTGGTGGGGTGGTCATTTTTTTCGAAGTAATATATATGATCTTTTACAGGTGCTGATGCTTTTGATGACCAAAATCCGGATAACCACTTGGGTTTTCACCCCTATGATTTAAAGCTTAATCCGAAGGAATCTGTTCACGACCCCTATTTGGAGGCTGACCGGGATATGGGGCTTGACCCGAGTAATTGTCCATTTTTGATGATTTTTGAGGTTAACCCAGGTTCTAGCCCAAAACAGAATGTTGACCCAGGATGTAATGTGAATGCAGGTGTAAATAGTTGTTATGCAGTGGATAGAGCTAGTGGCCATTTGGATATGTATGGGAGTTGTGTTAATTTGGAAAATCCAGGAGTTAATGTGGTTCCGGGTGATGTGGGTTACCATGTAGGAATCTTTGGTACTAAATGTTAAAATGATAGTTATTGGTGATAAGAAGAATGTTGAGCAGGAAAGAAATTGGGGACAGGGTGTAAATTTTGGAACTGGAGTGCACGGAGTTTGTTGTATGTTGAAGGATTCGGATATGAATGGAAGATTAGATGAAGTGGAAGAATCTAACGTGCATGTGGATGGCCCTGGAGTGATTGGCGGTGAAGTGAATTTATCTGATATGGAAGTTGATGGTAAGAGTGTTGAGCTGGGATTTAATGTGGGAGAGATAGGAAGTACTGGTACTGGAGTGCGGAGAGTGCAGGGAGACTGTTGTAGATTGAAGGATTTGGATACGATTGTCAGATCAGTTGAAGTGGATAATTTGAAAACCAATGTGGATTCAGGTCATGTGGCTGACCCTGGAGTGAATGTATGTAATATGGAAGTTCATGGTGAGAGTGTTAAGATGGGAATTAGTGTGGGACAAATAGCAAGTATTGGTAATGGAGTGCAGGGACTGCAGGGAGCTGATGGGTATTTGAAATATTTGAATATGAATACGAGATCGGTCAATTACGAGGAAGATTTAGAAGAGGACGCTGATTCGGGTGATGTGGCTGACCCTGAAGCAAAAAATGGTCAGTTGAATGTTGTTAATATGGAAGCTGATGGTGACAGGGAGATTGTGTTGGGAATCAATCTGGAGAAGGGTGTAAATGTTGGTGGCGCATTGCAGGGGACTGGTACTAGTCTTAAAGATTTAGGAACCAGCGTGAATCCTAATGATTTGGAAGATGAAGGTAATGTGGCTTACCCTGAAACAGCTGAGAGTCAAGGCAATAGTGCTGATATAGAAGCTGATGGTGATCAGGTGAAAGTTGATGGTCAATCAGAAAAGTGAAGTGTTTGTTCTGGTTGGAGAGTCAAATAAGGTGCAGCTATGCAGCTAGCAATATGCATTTGGTAATCCAGCCCACCTTAGATATACATTTAGAGATAAATAAAGCATATACAGATTTAAGAAAAATAGATGTAAACTCAAATAACCAGTCAGTACTAAACTCATTGATAATAGCTTGATGGAGTACTTTGCAAACTTTTTTGTTCTTGAATAGTAGTTGTTGTCCATGTGTGAATCTCTGTTTGTTTCCTGATCTTCCATGCTATCAATTTGAGAAATTTGTGTAAGGATTCCAACCTTTCTCTTTTATTATTTAGTTGTCATTAATTTCTAGTGATCAATATATACAATACAAACAGTAATATTATAGTTACATTGATTATGATAATAATCATATAGCATGAACAGAATATGAGATATAGATAAATGACAAAAAAGTTTGCATTATGCATATAGAATGATAAAACAGAGTCAGTTGATAACGGTTGCTAGCCTACAGTACTCTATATATAGCTCATGTTTGCATGTTACTGTAATGGTATGTAGGAAGTACTGAGGATAATGAATGAACTTTATATTCTGCAGATTGTGATATATACATCACTACATCATCCAGCTAAACTCATTTATATGTTTCCTAAATAAATAATACAAGTACTAAAGCTGGCTATCTGTAGTTGGATTCCATCATATCTTCACATATAGACCTGGCATATCGTGTCGTTCGTGTACTATCGTGTCGTGTACTTTCGTGTTTCGTGTTTGAAAAGGTTAAAACGAAAAACGACACGATAAGCATTCGTGTACTGATATTCCAAACGAAGAACGAAACGAAATAATTCGTGTATACACGAAACGGAACGATAAGTACACGAACTATTTCGTGTACTTATCGTTTACACGAAACGAAACGGGAACGAAACGCAAACGAAACGAAATAATACACGATATGGTACACGAAACAGAATAGTTCACGAAAATATCAGAAATAGTACACCAGAAATATTACAAATTAATGTTTACATTGAAATTCATGGGAACATAAACTAAAACACCCAAAAAACAACTTGTCCAGCTCCAGCACCCTTCTTAAATCAGGACTTCATTCAGCTGCAGGAGCAAAAGCATACAAAATTAGATATCTAGAACTTGAGCTTTATGACTGTGAAACTGGGAACTTGAACTTCAAAAAGATAACCATATTAAATCTATCAGACACAATAAACATTTTTTACCTTATGTGGCTGGAGCAAGATCATCCTTAATAGACAATTGTATAATATCTTGAGTGAGTTCCTCCAAGGTATAATTAGGCAGAACTGTGATTAAAAGAGCAAAAAAAAAATTAGCAACTTCAGGAATTACTACTTTACTAGTTATTACTTATTACCTTCTTTTTCATAAAATACTAGTTATTACCTTCCTTTTCATTAAATCGCCAATCTCGTGTGCAAATGAGGCTCTCAACAACTGCATGTGCCAAGCAACTTCGATATTGGTCCAAAATCCTTCCTCCCGTACTAAATGCAGATTCAGAGGCAACGGTAGAAATGGGAATTGATAAGATATCTCGAGCCATGAGAGCGAGATTTGGAAATCTGAATTGATTTGAGCTCCAATAATCCAAAATATCAATTTCAAGGTTCCTGTTCAGCCTTTTCTCTTCCAAATACCTATCCAGCTCAGTTTTCTCTAAAATGGGATTCAAATCCCTGTCCAACGCATCAAATTCCTGAAACAAAAGCTGATTTATCAAGACATATAATGCAGATAATAAAATTGCAAGAGATATTGTAAAATTGCAAGAAATACCTTCATTACATCTGATCCCCCCATTTCCAGCGAGGTCCCTGCCTCAGGCTCACACACAACAGTATACGAAGGTATTCTATCTTTGTAAAGAGTGAACATTTGCTTTAAAGTGTCCAGAAGTAAAGGATATTGTTCATTGTATTCCCCATACAACATTTTGTACGAGAACTCAACAAAATGAGTTTTATACCGCGGATCAAAGACAACAGCGATAGCTAGAATAAGATTATATTCAGACCAGTATTTATCGAATTTTGGCTTCATATTCATGGCCAGAGATCTTGCTACATGATTCCTATCCTCAATTGCCTTATCCTCTCCAACTGGAAGTTCATCAAATGTAGCCCAAGCTTTAGATCGTTTTCTCCTAGTTCCCTTGCGCTTGGTCCCAGGTTTGCTAGAACCCTCTGTTGCTGGGTCAGTCGGGTCAGTTGATTCCTTTTCTTTGTCTTCGTTTTCATCGTGCATATCACCTTCATCATCACTTAGAGATTCATACTGTACAAATAATAGAACAATATTCACAATCGATACATATATAGTATATACACATCACAAAAATTAAATAGAGTTCGATAAATAGAGTTCGATTCAATCGATTACCTGAATATTCTGGTCTGGTTCATCCATTTGCTAGAGGAAGCGGCAAGATTTGCTAGAGGAAGCGCCAAGATTTGCTAGAGAATAGAGAGGCGCGAGAGAGAGAGTAACCCTAAAGCCTAAAGTATTTGGTGAAGAGTGAAGACTGAAGAATTAGAGACCCGATAATAACGTGTATTGTTAAATTGTAAAGCCCAACCCCCAAATTGTAAAGACCCGGGTCCAAATTGTAGAGTCCAATTTGTTTTTAGATTTGCCCAAATTGTAAAGATAATTTATCTATATATATTCTATTAAATTTAAATTATTTTCTTTTTTTATAGAACTTATATATATAATTTTTATTTATAATATATTTATTTATTTATTTATTTATTTATTTATTTATTTATTTCGTGTACTTTCGTTTCGTGTCGTGTACCCAAATCTAAAAACAATACCGACACTATAAGAACTCGTGTAATATCGTGTTCGTGTACTTTCGTGTTCGTGTACTGAAAATGAAAAACGAAACACATTAATTTCGTGTCGTTTCGTGTCGTGCTATCGTATCGTGTACGAAATTGCCGGCTCTATTCACATATAAGACAGTTTAGTATAGTAATGCTAAAAATACATGATCAAATGATACTGTATATGTTAACACAATAACAGTATTAAACTAGTCTATATATAGCAGAAGAGAGTAGAGATTTTATCAAACTTTACATGTTTGTAAAGCCACCTTGTGTGTGTGTTTGTGTTTGTGAGGGTGAGAGAGTCACCTGCTTTACGTGCGTGTTTGAGAGATATGTACATATGGTCATTGTTGATTGTGCATGTATATGACAACTATACTTTATGGTGGAAAAGCTGCAAGGTTGTCTGTGAGAAGCTAGGCTACCATTTATCATTTGACAAGATCGCTTGTGCAAGTTTGTGTAGACTGCTTTCGGATATTACCAGCTGTTTCCAAATGCGTGTTTTATTTTCTTACATTGCGTTGTATTGTTTTTAAAATTCTAATTAATGTCATTTAGCATCCGTCTCAACTTGAGCTAAGGAGCTCTGCTCATGCATAATCACATATTCTCTAAATTGAGCTAAGACATGCATATAATATGTGTATATATATATAGTATTCAATTATTCATGTACACAAATATACTTGTAAATGTCTCTTGAGACACAAGCAAGTCCACGTCATCAACTCAAGAATTGTTAAAGTCGTACTCTAACAATAAGTGTACTGCCGAGTTTTCGTTCTTTGGAAAAGAATACTCTAGTAGAATTGGACCGTACAAATAAAAACGGCACCCTTTCCATGTTACCACTTGGTGTTGGAGGCCCAAACATCTGAAGACACTCTTTAGAAATACTATCCCTAGACATGGTAAAACGGATGGGTTGGTGGTTTCGTTTCATGTCATTTTGTGTTCCGTGTATACGGGTGGTTGGTGTATCCAAATTTAGACACGAACATGAACTGGTAAAAACACGAAACGATACGAAATGATACGAAAATACACGAAATTTTTCTTGGATACAAAAATACACGACACGAATGTACACGAAACGAAAAAATAAAATATTAATTATTTTTATATTATTTTTAAATATTAATAATTAATTAATTTATACATATTAATTGATATCATATATTTTTATTTATAAAATTCAACTATTAGCATTAAATTGTATACTATAAATTATATTGTTATAATATATTAATATATATTATAAATTATTATTTTATTTATTTCGTGTACTTCGTATCGTGTCGTGTACTTGAAGGGTAAATTCAAACCCGACACTAAATCTCAGTCGTGTACTTTCGTGTTCGTGTACATTCGTTTCGTGTATTAAAAATGCAAACCCAAACACTAAATTTTCGTGTCATGTAAAAAATTGTCGGGTCTAACTATCCTACAACCCGTGCCGATTTTTTTAAATTTAAATAATATTTATTTATATTTTAATAATTATATATCTCATATATATTACTTAATATAGTATTGGCATAATATATATAATTAAATAATCATTTAATTATATGATATATTGTTCAAATTATGACAATATTTGTCATAATAATATAAATATAAATGGAAGTATTATATATACTTACATTCAAATTTTTGTTGATATTATCATATACAAATTATAATTCCATAATAATTCTTAATGTAATATTTGTCTAAAATAGAATTTAATATTAATTTGTAATTGTGTGAAAAATTTATTGCTTATTATATAGTTTTAGTTTGTTTCCATTTTGTTGATTTATAATTTATTGTAAATTTGTTAATAAATATGTTGTATTAAAATTATTTAAATTGATTTTGTAAATATTTTAATTTCCAAGTAATTGAAAGAGTCTAAAAAAGTTGGGTGTAGTTAAAGAATTTTAATTCAAATATAACTAAAAAAGTATGTAATTGAATATTAATTGAAGTGTAATTAAAAGAGTTTGTTATTAAATAAAATAAAATTTTATATGCAATTTAAATTTTCTTTCCATTTTTTAAAGGTGTTAATAAACGTTTTAAGAAAGTGTTAACAAACCAACCAATTATATCTTGTTTTACTTATAATAGATAACTAGCTTATAACCCGTGCGAAGCACGGGTTTCTTTTGATAGGTTATAAAATTTATTTAACATTATAATTATGTTTTTATATAATCCTTATTTTTAATAGTTTTTTAATTTTAATTTAATATAAATTTATATAATGAAATGCTTGGTTTAAATTTTATTTTTTAAAATTCTAAATTAAAAATGTCATTGACGGGTTCGAACTTTGAATTTTAATAAATTAATTTAATCATATAATATATCTTATTATTAGATCTAACGATTGTTATTTTTTAATAAAAATAATGATTTGTATATATGGTGAGATATTTTTGGGTGTATATTAGTGATCACAAGATTAATTTTAAATTAAAAAGTACTCCATGTTTTAATTACAAAAATTACTATTAAAAATAATTGGTGTGATATTTTGGATATATATTAATTATTGTAATATTAGTTTTAAATTAAATGGTAAAGTGTTTTAATTAGAAGTAAAATCTTTAGAAAAAATGAATAATTGAGTTGTTGGAACAGAAAAAAGAGTCCAAGTAGTAGTGGATGAAGGAATTTTAATCAGAATATAATTACGTTAAGATTAGTAATTAGTTTTTTGAGTTGTTTTTGTAATTTAATTATTTAATTATTTTAATATTATTTTTAAATTAAATGGTAAAGTGTTTTAATTAGAAGTAAAATCTTTAGAAAAAATGAATAATTGAGTTGTTGGAGCAGAAAAAAGAGTCCAAGTAGAAGTGGATGAAGAAATTTTAATCAGAATATAATTACGTTAACATTAGTAATTAGCTTTTTGAGTTGTTTTTGTAATTTAATTATTTATTTTAATAATTAGGATAACCAAACCGAAAACCAAAACTTAGGATAACCAAACCGAAAACCAAAACTTTCAATGTTTCGGCTTTAATATAATAGTATAGTTTTAAATTAAATGGTAAAGTGTTTTAATTAGAAGTAAAATCTTTAGAAAAAAATGAATAATTGAGTTGTTGTAGAAAAAAATGTTCATTTTATTATTTTTTCAATTTATATCACATGCAACATTCTTCAAGCTTAAAAGTTGGCATCACGTGTAATATGTCTAGATTGTCTCAAAAAGAATAATATAAAAATTTGATATAATGTAATAGGTACGGATTATATAAAATTTTAATACAAGCTATTTTGTTAATTTTGGCACTTTCGTAATTTCAATAAGAAAATAATCAAGAACCAGGACGGATCTAGAATTTAATTTTCGGAGATCCATCAAGTATATATTTTGTAAATACACCTTCTAATATTATAATATTTATGAGGACATTTTTATAAATTTTAATAATTAAAAATATATATTAAATTTTGGTTTACAAATAATATATTTCCCTCCTAAGTTTTTTTCTCAAGTTAATTGAGGGGCTTCCACCGGATTTTCTCCGGTGGAAAGCCCCAATCCTTGAGTTTTCTTTCATTTTCGTTGATTTCCTTTCAATAAAACCCAATCTTTAGGGTGTTTGTGTGTCTCTCCTTTTGGAGTGTGTATTTTGTCTCTCCTTTTGGAGTGTTTTGTTATGTTCTTAATTAGTCATGTTTGGGGTTGTCTGGTGTTGGATCTATTGAAAATGATTTTGTTGATGTTTTTGGGGATCTGGAAAGGCTGCATCGAAGATGGGATGGTGGCGATGATTGCAAGAGCTCACCTTTCACAACCAAAGATTGTTCATCCTTTGGGGGTTTTTACTTTCGGCATGTCTATATCTGGTATCCAGCATGTAGATAGCTGGGGTGTCGTTCCTCTAACCTCAGTTTATTCAATTGGGGCTTTTGAATATTGGGCTAATAACCGTTGTTATGTGATAAGGTCAATTGTGATGCTGCTGTTTTTACGGATGTTGATGCAGTTTGGATCGATGGGGATGTCTTCGATTTCATTTTTAATTTCAAGAATTTTTAAATTCTATGTGTTAAACGATCAGGAAACAAATCAGCTAATTGTTTTTACTTTGTTATTTGTTTTCCAACGTGGTTGTATCAGCCGTCGAGGGCTTGTCCTGACTGTGTTATGATTTATTGAATGAAAATCGATTTATTTTCTAGCAATATATATATATATATCCCTCCATACTCCTTATTAGATCCGTATGTAGTATCAACCCATATAAAATTTGATTTCCCTCTTGGGGAGATGCTTTTACGACACACAACATTTATTTTAGCTTCAATTTATTTTTTTCTCTTATTTTTTCAAATTAGTCATTTTTAATTGTTTTTAATAAAATATCAAAATTTTGAAACCCTTTATATTTTGATGATCACACTTTAAACAAGTTTAAAACTTGAATTGATTGATGTTATCAAGCTATTATTTGTATATCGCTGTTCATGTATGAATTGTTATATTTGTTACTATCAGCAAGCTAACATTACAAGAAAAAAGCATTCTAGCAAGCTAAGACGTTTCGCCTAGAAACTGTTGAAGACCAAGTCAAAGTGCAATTTTCTTGGAGAATTGTTAGGAATTTATTTTGTAAGGATTTTGATATATATTTATAGATAATATATATTAATAGAGATCAGTTTTTATCAAAAACGTTTTCCATTTTATAGGAGTTTGTTTTATTTAAACGACTATCTTTCAACAAATATTGTAATACTTCGTTTTCTTACTGATATCTGAGTTTTTTTCCATATTTCAACGTCTTTCCTGCAAACCTCTCAGAATCAGAATGTTATATGAACGTTAGAGTACGAATTGGGCTAACAAATTAGTGTGAGAACATTATTCAAGACATTTGATAGTTTGTTGAGTTAATTCGAACGTTAAGGTTCATAATATAAATACTACTTGTTCTTATTATTGAAAAGAAATGGAACATAACAAGAATACAAGCTTTTACAACTCTGCATTTTATTGAATATCTTTTCTAACATGAGCTGTAGTGATATATATACGTGTTTATCTATATTACGAGTTCATAGTATGAGTTGTAGTATCTCATATTGATTGTACTGTTCTAATTGTAATTATTGTTGCTGGATAATGTGGCTGTGAAACAAGGGTTCAGGGAACTAGATTATTAGAGAAGATTGTACTTGGGTTAGTATAGATCTTAGAGAGTAGTTAGATCAAGGAATAGGGGTTTCAGCAATCTACTATCGGTGACAGGGAGAAAGGGAGATGTATTATTCAAGCCTGTATTCGTAATTTTTAGTGATTAATAATATATTATCTTACCAGGTTGGTAAGGAATCAGGACATAGATAATTAGCGTTAGGGGTCGAACCTGGCTAAAACTCTCGGTATTTTTTTTACATGTTGTTGTTTTATTTCTGCTTTACATTATGCATCTTAGCTAGCTCATGTTACTTACAGTATTGATAACAGCAAGCTGATTAGTAATCAGATAAATATTTGGTAAAATTTTAAAAATTGGATATAGTTATTCATAACACCTATTCATCCCCTCTAGGTGCGCACTTTCAAATTTGTCTAATAAAAATTCATTCAAAATATAATTAACATGAGAACAAAAAAAATTGAGAAATTCTCAATGGTACCCTCGTGGTATTGACTTTTCAAAATGTTACACCAATTACTTTTGATGTCTATTTGTTACCACTCTATTATTATGTCATTCCATGGTATACCCCTACTGTCAATTCTCGTTAATCAAACGTTATATGACCTGGTAAATAGTATAAAATACTAAACAAAGTTTTCAATGGTACCCTCGTAAAATCAACTTTTTCAAATGGTACAGTAAATTATTTTAACTTCCATTTGGTACCACTCTACTGTGATGTCACTCCATGTTATACCCGAACCGTCAACCCGTGTTAATCAAACCTTATATAACCTTGGAATTGATATAGAAACACAAATAATTGAAGATGAATACAATCTAGTAGTCATATGATAAAATGAAAAATTAATGCAAAAAGATAACAAAATTATCCTAAAAATCCAACTATGGTTATTCAAAGGATTCAACCATATTCATCTAATAAATTTAACTATGATCATTTGAAAGAAATATAGTATAAATATTGATCCAAAAGAAATAGTTTAAAATCAAACTGAAATTGTATTGAACTTGTAATTAAGTATGAGATGAACCAAATTGAGAAATTTTTTATCTTATTAGCTTGTGATGCACTACCCTTTTATAAATTTTATCTTCATTTTCGTCCTTTAAGGTGCACTGTTAATCAAAACCATAAATTCAACAATCTCAATACCCTTTTTTTTACTTTAAAGTCAATTGAGGACTAAATAATGTTTGACTAACGGGGTTTGAAGGAAAGGATATAACATGTAATGATATAATAGTTGGTACCAAATGGAAATCAAAATTATTTAGTGTATCATTTCAAAAAGTCAAATGTACAAGGGTACATTTCAGAATTTTCATGTGTTTTTATGTTGTTTGTCTCATATAATGTTTATTTTTTTAAAAATAAATATATATATATATATACATATATATATATATATATATCAATATAGTTTTAATTATTTTTGAAAAATAATTAATAATGTATTATTTATTATCATGTTATAAATAATTAAATATCCACTAATTGTGAAGAAATTAAAATAAGAAGAATTCAAATACTAAAATATAGCGAAACTAATTAGACAAAAAAAATCCAATACTACAATTATGTAAAAAAATATTTCTTTTAACCAACATGGTAGTGAGGAAAAAATGAATTTTTTTAAAGAGTAATAATATGGAAACCAAAAAATTTTATCAAAAAATTTGAATTGAGATATATTGAATGCGATAAGATAATTCAAGTAGTATATTTCTCATCGTTCAAAATCGTGTGTTTAATTCTCTCTCAACCCGAGATAGAGATTTATCCTTTATTATAATAACTGAGTCTGCCACACCATGCGGTTAACCAATCAAAAACAAGAAATTATTTTAGGACCAATCAGATTCCTAAATTTTAGAACAATCATATCATACTAAAATTTTTTCTTATTTATCTTTTTATACCCACTTTACTAACTGTAGTTAGTTAACAATTCTAATTAAAATATAATAACTATTTAATTTAACATGCTTATATATTATATATACTTTTAATCAAAAATATTCAATAATAAATTTCTCATATAATTTATTTTCTCTTTTATTAAATAACAACTATATATTTGCGGAATTATGCTAATTATGATAATAACTCAACCAACATGGAAACATTAGCGTAGAAAGTAGTAATGTACCAATATTTAAATAACAAATCATGTCCTAATAAACGCGAAAAAAATCACGCTCTCCTCCCCATTAATTTTTATGGGATTCCATCATGTGTAATAATTTTATTTTATTTGAACCTAGATAACAATTCAATCTCATAATCCAGTTATAAAATTGAAGATTAGCAATCCGATTTCATCAAAATAATTTTTAAATATCAAGTCACATGTCGTGCCCCACTAGCCATTATCTAATTGTCTACTAGTAAATTAGCTTAAATATATACACTAATTTGTTACCCATATTTCATAATATAAAAATATAAATGCTACAAAGATTACAAATATAACAAATATTCTTTTATTCCAGGTATATAGTTAGATACAGTTAGCCAATCAGAAAATTATGAATTATTTTAGGACCAATCAGTGGTGATTCCTAAATTTTAGACCATTCATATTATATTAAAAGTTTTCCTTATTTATCATTCTCATCCTATTATGCTAATTGTGGTTATTTAACAATTTTAATTTAAATATTGTAGTTAATTGATTTAACATATCCATATATTACATATTTTTTAATGAAAAAAATTATTATAATAAATTAATATTTAAATTAAAATCAATTAGAATTATACAAATATATAATATTCAGCGATTTTCGCAATATAATTTTCACTCTTTTAATTTACAATTAATCATAATTACATTATTATAAATTACGGATTAATTTTCATAAATATATATAAGAGCCAATCAGAAAGTACCACTAAAATTAAATTAATCATATCATTCTCATCCTAATTTACTTATCGTGGTATGTTAAGTCCAATAAGATTGTAGAAGGGGGGGTTGAATACAATCTATGTCATTTTCTCGAAATTTGTTCTTTGAATAAAATTTATCTTAAACAAATTTTGTGCGGAATAATATAACACAGAATTCAAGTTGAATATATCAATATATTAACTTGACGGGTGTTACAAATTAATATCAAGAGATTAATAACTAATTAGAAAATTCGACATGAACTTTTCTAATTTTGCTAATTAAAATCAAGATGTCAAGATATGAACTAGGAAACTTAATTCGCTAGTAGTACAAGAGTAATCAATAAACAAGTTCCAGCGGATCAGATATTACAATAGGCTTGAACTGAATTTATTGTGTGAATTAAAGCTTGAGCACTTGTGTGTAGAAGATGAGAGTATTTTATGTTCTTGGGTCTCTTATTTTCTTCTCCTGGTTGTTGTTTTTGTCTTCTGTCCGTGTGTTTCATTTATATAGTAAACAAAACAATTCCTTCTGATCAACTGCTACACATTGACACGGTGATAGTATAGATGCCACGCTGATAGTATAACTGGCACGGTGATAGTATAGCAGCCTAGGGATAGTAGAACTCATTCCCTTAAAATAGTATGGATTTACTTAGAAATAATATACATTTACTTAGAAATAGTTTACTTAAAACTTCGGTAATAGTATAAATATTTCGGTCATAATATAACTGGTAGAAATAGTATAGTTTAAATATTTCGGTAATAGTATAGTATATTATTACTTGATCAGTAATAATATCTATAATACTTCAGAAATAATATAATATTAATTCCAGAAATAATATAATTTCGGGGATAGTATAAATTCGGGGATAGTATAGTATACTATTACTAATGCAGTAATAGTATCTATATTATTCCAGAAATAGTATGCCACTTATTTCAGAAATAGTATAACTGAATTTCCAGAAATAGTTCAACTGAAATTCAGAAATAGTATAACCAAAATTCTCCGAAATAGTATAATCCATATATTATTACTGATTGAATAAATCAGAGATTAATTAACTTAATTAATTAATTAAATAAATTAATTCGAATTGAATTAATTTGTTTAATTAAATTAATAATATAGTTAATTAATAATTGACTTACTCCTTGTGAATCACTTTAAACTTTGAGAAACTTCCACTGGATAATTGTTGACGTTCGATGTACTGTCTGGATCATGAACGACTAACTCCAATATCTGTTCTTCAATTTGACTCTCAGTTGTGATCCACATACTTTCTTAGCACTTTTTAATAACTCCTGTACTGATGCTGTCTCCACGGTAATCTGTCACTTTAAACGAATCCAATTGCTTCAATGCTGAATTGGGGCATGATCAGTAAACTGACTATTCTTCCAGTGTAAAACATCAAAACTATAGATTGACTTTCTTCTTTCTTCTGACATATAGTACTTTGTGAGATTCCTGAGACAGTGAGCATTAATTACTTATTACAATCTAATTTAAGTTGAGTCGAATCCTCGAACTACAAATAGGCTGTGTCATATGCCTTTCAATCTCCCCCTATTTGTTTGTTAAAAATTAACAAGCAAATTCCTAGAGGATAACTCAACTAACTCAACTTAAACTAGTAAAAGGTAAAACTGTAATTGCAAAGTAAATAATGAAAATGGTTCTGGTTTATATTTAACATTTCCAGATTCAAACATAAAAGATAAATACAAGATAGATGATCCTCTAGACTGATCATATTTCACATTAACCTATCTTGTTCTATCTAAGCTCTAAAGATATAACATGTAGAGCGATTGTTCACTTCGGGCTGTCTTCTCTCCTTATCTCTCCTTCTTCAGGTTCATCCAAGTCTGGAAGCATCTCGTGCAATTCTGCATCAGTAATTAATTCTCTTCTAGATGATGACACTGGATGAACTAGAGGTGTTCCAACTAGTGGTTTTTCAAGAGGTATTCCCAGCTTCTTTCTTAACTCACCTTGATAAAACTTGTACTTCTTCATGTTGTCTTGAGCATAAGACTTAATATGATCTGCAGCTTCACTTTTCAATGTAGTTGCAAAACCATGATTTCGTAGAGCATATTCAACATACACCAAGTGTCTGGCATGATGTTCACGGAGTTCCTTGGTCTGAAGATTAACAGTGTGAATGACATCTCCTATAAGAACTTTAACTTGAAGAGGATTACTAATTACTTCAGGACCTGCTCTTTCAGCGAAATCTAGGAATTTTTCATGAAGTAGTACACCAAGTTCATAAGAAGTTCTGACTTTTGGTCTCATTACCCAAAGTTCTGAAAGTGATCTATCATAGAAGAACTGAAGAGATACCTTTTGAGTTCCAAGCTTATGACAATGAACAAAGATTAGTAACTCTTCCATCTGATCACTTGCACAAGTTATGCTTAAAATTTCATACTTCAAAGCTCTTAGATAATCATCTTGGAAAGGGTTCTTATCTTTAAACCTTTGAAACATATCACCTAACCGACGATCATCACAGCCAGAAGTTTGTGGTGAATCTATGATTCTTTGAGCACGCTCCCACTTATCACCACTCTTGCACTTAATGTACATCCTTCTTGCTTGAAGCTTTTGAGAATGTTGCTGTTGAAGTGCTTCCTGTTCAGCCTTTTGAAGCCTTTCATTATGAGCCATATGTTCCATTGTTTTTCTGAGTCTTTCTTCTCTCATTGTCAGATTAGCTTCATTTTGTTCAAGTTCTTGATTGGCTTCAAAATTCATTCTTTGAAGTTCAGCAGGATCAGGAACTACAACTTCTTCATCCTCATCCCAGAAATTGAGATCTGGTTCTCCAAATGCTTCACCTTTATCTGAAAAGTCTAAATCAGCAAAAACATCAAGGTTATCAGGTTCACCTGAGTAGTAATAACCTTCTACAGTGTCATCCTTCGGTGCTGATTGAGCTTTCTTTCCCTTGTCACCTTTATCAAATTCTCCCCCTCTTGATTTGTCTTTGACTCCCCCTTTAGTACCAGCTCCCCCTGTTGACTTCTCCCCCTTAGTTGAGGAATCCTCTACAGATTTATCAAATGCACCATCTTCAGGGTCTTGCTCATCACCATCTTCACCTTTTCCTTGAAAGAATTCTACCTCTTCTGTTGTGGGGATGATAGTGCGGCTAATCATGTTATATAAGTGTTTTAGCCCTTGACTTTGATGTGCACTTTGGCTTTCAATCCGATTAAGACGACTTTCAGTAGATAACTGATTTTCACGTACTTCTGTTTGAATGTCTTCAACCTTATTTGAAAGAGCCGTAATAATTCTGTCTTGAGTAACTGTTATGTCCGAGGAGTCAGAGATTATCTGTTGTTGAGAGAGTTCAAGAGTATTGATCTTGGTGTTAAATGCAGTCTTCATTATTTGAATGTCATGTTTCACTCCCATAAGCTGATTGTTGACAGAGGTAGATGAAGAAGACGGTCCATCCACTTGTGCTCGAAGTAAATTTTCTTCAGCTTTAGTTGCCTCAAGTTCCTTTTCTAGAGCTTTAATCTTTTCTTCCAATGAACGAGTGTATGTGTCATTGTGTGCACTCACCTGATTATCACTCTGAGTTTCACTCATCTGACGTGCATGTGTTTCACTCAATTTAGTGGTGATCCTCACATCACTCCTCACTATTTCCTTAGCTGCTCCAGAAAGTGTAGCAAAATCACCCTAGCCTCCTCTTGGAAGGTCAGTGGTGGTGCAATGGGAGTTCGCAAATCCCTATCCACAGTCATTTCTGTCATGTCAGTTGGAATTGAAGTCTGAATTGCTTCAGTGACAGAAAGACTGAGTTGCCTTCCACTTTTTCCAGTTGAAACTGCGAGTGGAAAATCCCTTGAGGGAGCCAGGAATGTTCCTCCTGGGAGGGGAGATGATGACTCTATTAATTTTGGCGGAGAGTCAAGATTTCCCTCATTAGCCTGTGAAGGCTCCTCTACCGTGACTATGGTAGGCACTGTTTCAGTTCCTAAGTGCTCTCCTCTCAATGTGTCCCTATTTTCATCCAGTTCTACATGTTCTCCCATTGTTAGTAATAACAGTGGGGTTGTGCTTGACACATTACACGATGCCATGGCCGACTGGCGAAATTCAATGGACTCATCCTGTTGAGAGAATGGTTCCAGAAGCTGTTCATTTGCCATTTCAAAGTCCATATCCTTTTGGGAGGGTATGGATGAGCTTACAGTTGCCTCGGGTTCATTTATACTCTTCTTTAGTAGAGGCAGAGCTGTGGGTTCACTCACTTCTTCACTACTTCTTTCAGTTCTTTTAAGCTGTGATTTCTTCTTTCTGACTTGATAGACTTTATCTGTTTTTGACCTTGTGTTTGGCTCTTTGACCTGGGATAGAGATTGTGGTTCTACAATCCCTTGGTCAGTCCTAACAACCACTTGGGTTCCAGAAGAAGATTGAGAGATAGAAGTAGTTAAGGGATCAGAATGTAATACCTGGTCAGCAGATGAAGTGACATGAGCCTCTTGTGATTGAAATTTCGGCTCATCTTGTTCAAGAGCAGGTGCATTTTGTTCTGGATGCACAATAGCAAGTGCTTGTTGTTCTATGATTGGTTCTGGTTGCTCAGGTACAGGTCCAGGAATAATTGGAAGATGTATGAATGTGGACATGTACTGAGTAACAAGCACTGGTACGTTGTTGTAGTCATTCTGTTGTGAGACAGCTCTTGTATGAAATTTCTTATGAAAAGACTTTGAATCTTGAGCTTCCTCATCAACAAATGTATTCTGTACCTCCTCAGAAACCAAGTGATTAAAAATAAGAGTGAAAAATCTAGGATAATAGATTAACACCTTTTCACCCTGACTAAAATTCTTTTTAGCATTTACAATTCCTCTAAACATGTTCTTCCAAAGAATTTTACCTATATCAATTCTTCGATTGTGGACAACCGAATAACCAATATACTGAATCAGAGAAGGAATATTTGAAAAAGAAGTGTTAGCACAGTTAGCAAACACTCAAATTAAAGTATCAAACAACAAGTACCATTCAGCTACCAAACCATTTTTCGGCAAGTTTCTCAATTTCAACTGTCCCTGATAATTAATATCAGTGAAAAACTGAGTCAATTCAGTGTTGGACGGATTATCAACAAAATCAGCAGTAGGAAGATTCAACACTGTCTTGAGTACTGATTCATTGACTCTGAACTGTGAGTTCCCAACCTTGAATATAAAGGCATTGGTTGCTGCAGATATAATAGCTGTAGAATACATCAGTCGTAGAGGTTCCAATTTCATTGGAGCGTCAAGAGATAACGCACTACTGACGATTGGTTGTTCATTCAAGAAACGAATCCAGGGCTTGAATCTGTCAACCATACATTCCTCCGGATCATAAAAACCAACCATGTTGTGCTTAACTAGTTCGAATTCAACAGCCATTTTAATACAGATTTTAAGCTTTTGAAATTTTTAATTTTTAGCACAAAATTCAATTAAACGTAATTAATTCGAATTAATAATAAATTAAAAATTCGAAAAATAACAAAGTTCTTGAAAAATTCTCAAAATCTCAGGATATGATATTGATACAATCACAAACACGTATGTATTTTTAGTTTTCTAAGAATCAAAGCCAATCTCTGGAAATTTCAGATTGAAATTTTCAATTTTCGAAAAACAAAGTCACCAAGAACTCGACCAAATCGTGATTTTGAACGGTTAAAACAGAGTTTTTGATGCAAGAAATCAATGGATGTTCTTAGTTTGTGATTTGGTTGAGATTTCGAGTCGAAAATCCGACAGCAATTCGACACTCCGATGTGTGTATATCGTGTGTATCAGTATCGAGTAGTTCTCTGTGACTAAACACGACAGATAGTATAGATTAAAGATAGTATGACTAGAGATAGTATAGACTATATATACTCTACTGTGTATACTATCACCGGCAGCCCTATACTATTGCCGCAATTTATATTATTTCTAAGTCTATTTTTATACTATTTCTAGTCACCTATATTATTACCGACACACTATATTATTTCTAAGATTAACTCTATTATTACAGATCGTTATATTATTACTAACAATAATTCTATATTATTTATAGACACTTATACTATGACCGGACACTGTATTATTAATAAGAAATTCTATACTATTTCTAAGATTCTAAACTATTTATAGAATTAACAACTATTTACAGATATAACAATTATTGCTAATAATCTATATTATTACTGAAAAATACATTAACAGATTTACACCAGATTAAATTAAGCAAGCTATGTACAAGTTATATACTCAGTAATTTACAGAACTTCGAAATCTTAATAAAATAATAATTTACAACAAATTATTTATTTACAACACAAAAATCAACATAGGTTAGCCCTTTTACGAAATCAAACAATAATAACAAAAGGACAAACACTACAAAACAAATAAAATTAAAATATTCACATAATTATATTATTTCTAATTTCATAATTGACCAAATAAAATATTAACATGATTGACAAGTGTTCGAAAATAAGCAAGTGGAATTAATTAATGATAAAATAATTACACAAGTGATTTTAAACAACAAATATTCACAAAATAATCACTTGTTAAATTATTAAAGAACAGACCTCAGATAATAACCAAATTAATTACTAGGACTATTTAACGTACCCAATTCACCAACAATTCTGGTGAATGTGGATTCGTCAAGAGACTTAGTAAAAATATCTGCTGTTTGTTCTTCCGTGGGAACAAAATGTAACTCCACGGTACCATTCATGACATGCTCTCGAATAAAATGATACCTGATGTCAATGTGCTTTGTTCTTGTGTGCTGCACAAGATTATTGGAGATTGCTATGGCACTTGTATTGTCACACAAGATAGGAATCTTGTCAAGTACAAATCCATAATCCCGTAGCTGATTTCTGATCCACAAGATCTGAGCGCAACAGCTTCCAGCAGCTATGTATTCAGCTTCGGCTGTAGAGTTGGAAACTGTTTGCTGTTTCTTACTGTACCAAGAAACCAACCTGCCACCTAGGAATTGACAACTCCCAGAGGTGCTTTTTCTATCTACAACACTTCCTGCATAATCTGAATCTGTATATCCAACAAGATTAAAACCAGAATCTTTAGGGTACCAAATTCCCAAATTAGGAGTACCCTTAAGATATCTCAAGATTCGTTTTACAGCAATGAGATGCATATCTCTAGGATCCGCTTGGAACCTTGCACACAAGCATGTAGCATGCATAATATCAGGTCTACTAGCAGTGAGATAAAGTAATGAGCCTATCATACCTCTGTAGCTTGTGATATCTACCTTGGCAGAATTTTCACATGCTCCAAACTTAACAGCTGTAGATGATGGTGTTCTTGCTGAAGAAGAGTCCTCCATTTGATACTTCTTGAGGAGCTCTTTGACATACTTGGATTGACAGATAAATATTCCATCTGTCCTTTGACTAATTTGCAATCGAAGAAAGAACTTCAGCTCACCCATCATGCTCATTTCAAATTTACCCTGCATTAACTTAGCAAATTTCTTGCACAAAAGATCATTAGTAGACCCAAATATTATATCATCCACATAGACTTGGACTAATATAGTATCATTCTTATGTTTCTTAGTGAAGAGAGTTTTGTCTATGACACCTCTAACAAAATCATTTTCAAGTAAAAATTCAGAGAGAGTGTCATACCATTTCCTTGGTGCTTGCTTAAGACCATAGACAACTTTGAAAAGGAAGTAGACATAGTCAATTAGATCTGGATCTTCAAAGCCAGGGGGCTGTTCTACATAGACCTCTTCATCTAGCTTGCCATTTAAGAAAGCACTCTTGACATCCATTTGATAAACTTTAAAGTTTGAGAATGCAGCGAATGCCAAGAATATTCTTATGGCCTCAAGTCTAGCCACTGGAGCATAGGTCTCATCATAGTCGATGCCTTCAGATTGTGAGTATCCTTTTTCTACCAGTCTTGCTTTATTTCTCGTCACTGTACCATCTTCATCAAGTTTGTTCCTGAATACCCACCTGGTGCCAACCACTGGTCTGTCTGTAGGTCTGGGTACCAGCTTCCAAACTTCTTGTTGTTTAAATTGATTGAGTTCATCTTGCATAGCAATCACCCAATCAGGATCAGAGAGAGCTTCTTCAGTTTTCTTAGGTTCCATTTCAGACAGGAACCCTGAGTAATTACATTGATTCTGAAAAGCTCTTCTAGTCTTCACACCAACAACTGGATCACCAATGATTAGCTCAAAAGGATGAGCTCTATTCCAAACAGTCTGTCTGGGAAGATTAGATCTTGATGATTCGCCTTGATTTTCATTGTGAAGTTGTGTGTGACCAGTTGACCCTTGATTATCTCCCCCTGAGTTGTTGCTGGGTTGACTAGATGATTGTTTAGAGGAGTCAGGGGTATTTTGACTACTATCATTGCTTTCATCACCATCACCCTGATCATCATCATTGTTGTCATTAGCATCAGCAAAAATCTCAGGTGCATTGTCATCATCTGAATCTGTATCTGTCATGTCATCGAAAGATAGATTTTCAGATGGATCCTTAGTTTGGATACTAGGGAGTTTAGTGTCATCGAATGTTACATTGACACTTTCCATCATCTTCTGTTCATCAATCACATACACCCTGTATGATCTCATTGAGTGGCCAATAAAAATTGCCTCAAATGCTTTGGTTTCGAATTTGCCACCTTGATCATCACCTTCTTTAAGCACAAAGCATTTTGCCCCAAATACATGAAAGTGTTTGAGTGATGGTTTCTTATCAGCCATGATTTCATAGGGTGTCTTCATTTGATCTTTATTGATTAGAGTTCGATTCTGGGTATAGCACGCAGTATTGATGGCTTCAGCCCAAAAGTACAATGGAAGCCTTGATTCACTTAGCATAGTACGTGCAGCTTCAATCAAGGTTCTATTCTTTCTTTCCACTACCCCATTTTGCTGAGGAGTTCTTGGAGCTGAATATTGTCTGGTTATACCCTTCTCAGTGCAAAAGTCATTTAGAACTGCATTCTTGAATTCAGTTCCATTGTCTGATCTTATAGCTCTCACTGGATACGTAGAATCTCGCTCAATTAATTTAATGTGATCAATCACCAGTTGTGGAGTCTCATCTTTAGAATTCAAAAACAGAACCCATGTGTATTTTGAAAAATCATCAACAATCACTAGAGCATATCTCTTCCTTGACATAGACATCACATTAACTAGACCAAACAAATCCATATGAAGTAATTGTAATGGTTTAGTTATTGAAGATGTATCAGTGCTCCTGTGACTTGCCCTTTTTAGCTTGCCCTTTTGACATGCATCACACAGTCCTTCTTGAGTGAATTCCATTGAAGGCAAACCTCTCACCAATTCTCTTTTGACCAGAGAATTCATTGTCTTAAAATTAAGATGAGAAAGTTTCTTGTGCCATAGCCAACTCTCATCATTAGATGCTTTAGTGTAGAAGCAAGTGACTTCTTCAGTGCTTCCTGAGTTCATATTGGCTACGTACAGATTGCCTTTTCTAACTCCTGTCAGTTGTGGCTTTTCATGTCTCTGGTGTGAAATTAGACAATTCTTCTTATTGAAATGAACTTCATAACCTTTATCACAGAATTGACTGACACTGAGCAAATTGTGCTCAAGTCCTTTCACAAAAGAAACTTCATCAATGATAACATTTCCAGCTTCAAGTCTGCCATATCCATCAGTTCTACCTTTGCTGTTATCTCCAAAGGTAACTACTGGGTCGGCCTTCTCCACCACATTTGTCAGCAGGGTTTTATCTCCAGTCATATGCCTTGAACATCCACTGTCCAAGATCCAGGTTACTCGATCAACCTGTTCAATACCCTGCAATGACAAATGAGTTAAACCTTCTTCGGGACCCAAATTTGATTGGGTCCTGCGTATTTAAAGTATTGACCTTTATCAGGCAAAACAACATTCTTAAGTTTAACCTCTTTAGTCAATAAACATTTAACCTTATAAACAGATTTGAAAATCTTTTGTTTAATCTTGGGTATCCATGTTTTTCTCGCAGCAGTAACACTTGTGTCATTGACTGGACATTTGACCTGGTAGACATTCTTGGTAATCTTTTGTTTAGTCTTAGGTGCAAATGTCTCTCTCCTAACTTGAGGAGGAAAAGCAGTCTTAGATCGAACATTATTGTTCCTGTTCATGTGCTGTCGAGGAGCATTCTGTTTAACACATGCATAATTACCATTAAAATAAGCACGCATATTGTTAAAAGCACAAGACATACAATTGATAATACCACATGCTTTATGATTAGAATCAATAGTAGACATGGTATTTTTCTGTTTCAACTTGTTACTACCTAATCCAGTCTTAGAAGAACTAGCTGATTCAACAACTTTGACTGGTACTTTAGGTACATCTTTCTTGGATGAAACATTTGTTGTGTTGACGTCCTCAACTGATTTAGCCTTAACAAAGACTGTGACATTTTTCTTGGATGACACATTCTTTGTATTATAGTTCTTAACAGTTTTATCCTTAACACATTTATTCTTAACAAGAACTGTGCCATTTGCACTATCCTCATTTCTCATTTCTTCATGTATAACCATAGAACGAATATCTGGTGGGCCAGCATCAGATTTTGTAAACATTGGTTTTTCAACATTCTTGAGAATATGTGGTATACCTCTTTCTTTAGCTGGGATAGAATTAGGAGAATGATTACTCAAAGAACCAACAGCTTGACTGTAATCAAATCCTATTCCTACAGTTTGTTCTACTGCTTGTTTGTTGAAGAATTCTTTAGAAACTTTAACAGTATTATAACAAGCTCTAACCTGTGTTTCAAGTTCTCTAATCTTGGTTTCTTGTTCAGCAATCCTATCAACTTGTTTTACCATGTATTCTCCTAGACCCTTTTCTCTGTAGTTAAGTCGAGCTATTTCTTCTATATTCTTATCTTGACTAACCTGCACCCTTTTTAAATCTAACATTTGATTTTCAAGGTTAGTATTAACAAGACTTATTCTCTCGTACCCTCTTTGTGCATTATTCAAGGAACTACGTAAACTATCAATTAACTGAGCATTAGTAAGAATTACCTGTGTGGTATAATAAGTTGAAGATTCAGCATTTGCCACCAGCGCAAAGTTTCCATATTCTTCATCTTCGCTATCTGTGTCATCCCAGCTTTTACCAGCAGCTACATAAGCTCTTCCACTTTTCTTCTTTTCAGAAGCATAATCTTTCTTCAGTGCTTGCTTGGGTTTCTGACACTCAGTAGCAAAATGTCCCAACTCATTACAATTGAAACAACGGATTTTGCTTCTGTCAACAGTTCCAGTTTTATAACCTCCCCTGTTACTAGAGGATGAAGAACCTCCTCTCTGAAATCTGTTATTTGACTTAAACCTGAACTTTGGATTTCTTCTGAATCTGAAGTTAATCTTCCAATTGATCCAGCTCTTCAAGTGAATAAAATTCTTCACCATCCTGAGTAGCTGGTGTTTGGCCAAGTTCTACTTCAGTTTGTTCCTTGTTGAAACTGTTAGGTTGAACAACTTTAGTTTCCACTTCCTTAGGAACTTCAACCACTAGAGCTGTAGAAGAATTTGCCATTCTGCCTTTGCCATAGAATTCCTTTTGATGTACTTGTTCTAATTCATATGTTTTCAGAACACCAAACAGCCTTTCAAGAGCAACCTGAGTTAGATCTCTAGATTCTCTAATGGCAGTGATTCTATGCTCCAAGTGAGTAGGCATAGTTAATAAAAACTTCATGTTGATCTCCTTCTGAGTATATTGCTTGCCATGAACTTGCAAGTTGTTGATTATCTTGTTATACCTTTCGAACACTTCCTGAATGCCTTCATTAGGGCCAGCTCTAAAGTGTTCATATTCAGAAGTTAGAATTTGTAGTCTATTTTCCTTGACTTCATCAGTCCCTTCATTAATGACCTCAATAGTTTCCCAGATGTGCTTAGCAGTTTTACAATTTCTCACATGGCTATACATTACAGCATCTAGGGAATCCAATAGAATGAGTCTCAAATTTTTATCCAATCCAGCTTCCTCCTTATCTTCAGAGGTATAGTTCTTAGGGTCCTTTGGATAGGATTTGGCAGGGACTGTTACAGTTCCATTGACAACTGTTTCAGTATCATGTTGCATGGGAGTTACTGGTCCATTTTCCAAAACCCACAAAAATCTTGGGTTTGCTACATCAAGAAATAACTCCATTTTGTTTTTCCACATATCATAATTATCTTTATTAAAGATAGGAATTTTAACATTGCCTTTGGCTGACATGATGAATTTTTAAGAGAGTTAAAAATTCGAGGTTGATTTTTGATTGAGTAAAAATAGGATCTTGATTTGTATATCAATCAAATGGCTCGGATACCAATTGTTAGGTCCAATAAGATTGTAGAAGGGGGGTTGAATACAATCTATGTCATTTTCTCGAAATTTGTTCTTTGAATAAAATTTATCTTAAACAAATTTTGTGCGGAATAATATAACACAGAATTCAAGTTGAATATATCAATATATTAACTTGACGGGTGTTACAAATTAATATCAAGAGATTAATAACTAATTAGAAAATTCGACATGAACTTTTCTAATTTTGCTAATTAAAATCAAGATATCAAGATATGAACTAGGAAACTTAATTCGCTAGTAGTACAAGAGTAATCAATAAACAAGTTCCAGCGGATCATATATTACAATAGGCTTGAACTGAATTTATTGTGTGAATTAAAGCTTGAGCACTTGTGTGTAGAAGATGAGAGTATTTGATGTTCTTGGGTCTCTTATTTTCTTCTCCTGGTTGTTGTTTTTGTCTTCTGTCCGTGTGTTTCATTTATATAGTAAACAAAACAATTCCTTCTGATCAACTGCTACACATTGACACGGTGATAGTATAGATGCCACGCTGATAGTATAACTGGCACGGTGATAGTATAGCAGCCTAGGGATAGTAGAACTCATTCCCTTAAAATAGTATGGATTTACTTAGAAATAATATACATTTACTTAGAAATAGTTTACTTAAAACTTCGGTAATAGTATAAATATTTCGGTCATAATATAACTGGTAGAAATAGTATAGTTTAAATATTTCGGTAATAGTATAGTATATTATTACTTGATCAGTAATAATATCTATAATACTTCAGAAATAATATACTATTAATTCCAGAAATAATATAATTTCGGGGATAGTATAAATTCGGGGATAGTATAGTATACTATTACTAATGCAGTAATAGTATCTATATTATTCCAGAAATAGTATGCCACTTATTTCAGAAATAGTATAACTGAATTTCCAGAAATAGTTCAACTGAAATTCAGAAATAGTATAACCAAAATTCTCCGAAATAGTATAATCCATATATTATTACTGATTGAATAAATTAGAGATTAATTAACTTAATTAATTAATTAAATAAATTAATTCGAATTGAATTAATTTGTTTAATTAAATTAATAATATAGTTAATTAATAATTGACTTACTCCTTGTGAATCACTTTAAACTTTGAGAAACTTCCACTGGATAATTGTTGACGTTCGATGTACTGTCTGCTTCATGAACGACTAACTCCAATATCTGTTCTTCAATTTGACTCTCAGTTATGATCCACATACTTTCTTAGCACTCTTTAATAACTCCTGTACTGATGCTGTCTCCACGATAATCTCTGTCACTTTAAACGAATCCAATTGCTTCAATGCTGAACTGGGGCATGATCAGTAAACTGACTCTTCTTCTAGTGTAAAACATCAAAACTATAGATTGACTTTCTTCTTTCTTCTGACATATAGTACTTTGTGAGATTCCTGAGACAGTGAGCATTAATTACTTATTACAATCTAATTTAAGTTGAGTCGAATCCTCGAACTACAAATAGGCTGTGTCATATGCCTTTCATGGTATTTAACAATTTTTTTTAAAATACAAATTTTTATTATTTAGAACATACCTAAATTATATATTTTTTAAAATGATTAAATGTTTACTAACTTGATCAATCTTTTAATTTGAAGTCAATCAAAATTGGACTATTATACATTACGAACTAATTTTCATAAATATCAACTACAATCATACTACAATATATAATTATATATTATAGATTAATTTTCATAAATACTTATTAACTAATTAATCACAATTTTTAATTTAAAATCAATCACAATTATATTATTATTTACTCGCACATCCATTCTTTGCGCCTCTCTCTATATATAGGGTCATTTTCTAAAATTGTGTATTTATCAATTGATTTAAATATGAATATATTATTTTAATAATTGAGTATATTTTATCTATATTATATAATATTTAAATATCACAAACTCTTGATCTACAATCATAAGGTTTAATCAAATTTGAATAAATCGACTATCATTGAATTAAAAATTTTAAAAATAAAAACATGATTACCACAATTTTCTAAATACACGTTCAAAATTTAAGTTATATAAACTTTTAAATTACTCAATTATTAAAAAAAACTAGATTCAACCAATTAAAATACTAAAATGAATTTTAAATCAATTATCTTTAACATTTTTTAACGTATTTTTTAGTTATGCAATAATTAACTGGACAAACAAATTGACCTGACAATATATTTGAATTATTCAAAATACTAAATATACTCTCAAATAGCATTAGACATTATTTGGTATATAAATTACCAATCAAAAAATAAAATTCATTACAGAGTCAATGAAAATATTCTTACTTAATGTTTTCATAGCAAATTGGTCAACTCAGCGAAAAAATTCTAATAATTCACTATTTTTTTGATAAATAATTAATTTTCAATAAAAGGGCATATGACATCTACAAAAATAATCAAAATTTCGAATTTTCTTATAAATCACAATTTTTTGTAGGTAAATAATTCATCAGTAAAAGGTCATACAACATCTACAAAAATAATCAAGATCGGACAAACACATATTAAAATAGATCATATCAAGATTTCCTTCATCCAAACTATGATCGTTGATCAAATCTTAAATTGTGGTACATCCCTCGCTTATTTCACTAAAATATATAGCCTTTTTGGCGAGATAATGCAACAATTTATTGTAATCGTGAGGAAAATATATATCTGATTTATCAAAACGTATTCGAACAACCAACCATGATTGCGATTATACACTATCCAAATTAATGAACCAATATAATAGAACCCTGTAGATCTAAGATCCTGGATACTAGAATAAAAGAACCTATATACTCTAATAAAGAGTAAGAATAGAACCCAAAATGGGTAGAGAAAATCCACTAACGGGATACTAGACCATTCTAAAATTTTAGAGGAATCATATCATTTTAAAATCAATTAAAATTATATTATTATATACTAGAACATCTGTTCTTTGCACCCCATAGAGCCATTTTCCAAAATTGCGTATATATTAATTGATATTAATGGAAATATATTATTTATATGCATGGTTCTATTTTATCTATATTATAAACTATAATATTTTAATATCTCAAACACTCGATCTACAATCATAATGTGCAAACAAATTTGAATAAATCTATTTTTATTAAATTAAATATTTTAAAAATTAAAAAATTTTAATACACTATCCCAAATACACAATTAATATTTAAGTTATATAAACTTTTAAATTAATCAATTATTTTAAAAAAACTAAATTGAACCAATTAAAATATTAAAAATGAATTTTAAACCAATTTTCATTAACATTTACTTATCAGTATTTTTTAGTTATGCAAGAATTAATGGGACAAACAAATTGACTTGACAATATATTTAAATTATTCAAGATACTAAATAGACTATCAAATAGTATTAGACATTATTTGGTGTATAAATTATCAATTCTAAAAATCAAAATCATTACAGAGTCAATAAACGTATTGTTAGTTGATATTTTAATAAAAAATTGGTCAATTCAGCGCAAAAATTCTAATAAATCACTATTTTTTTATAGATAATTAATTTATCAAAAAAAAGGGCATACGCCATCTACACAAATAATCATTCAAATTTTCTTTTAAATCACAATTTTTTATTAGTAAATTATACATATGCAAAAATAATCAAGATTGGACAAACACATATTCAAATAGATCATATCAAGGTAACAAGGTTTTCTTAATCCAAACTAAAATCGTTGATCAGATCTTAAATTGTGGTACATCCCTCGCTTATATTATTAAAATATATAGCCTTTCTAATGAGATAATCCAAAAATTTATTCTAATCGTGAGGGAAATACATATGTGATTTGTGAGAACGTATTCGAACAACTGAGCATAAATGCGATTCTATATTATCCAAATTAATAAATCAATATAACAAAATCCTGTAAATCTAAGATCCCGGATGCCAAAATAAAGGAACATACTCTCATAAAGAGAAAGAATAAAATCCAATATATGGATAGACAAAATCCACTAACGGGGTACTAGACCCTCAAGAAAGAGATATATTTATTTATTTATTTATTTTTTTGTCAAGAATATACATTCTCGTATATGAATTGTATCGAAATACAATACCAGCAAAACCGGAGAAAAGGGTTTAGTTTCTTTCATTCAATAAAGTTAATCATCTAACCGAAGGGCATGCATAGATACCCTCGGAAATTTAGATAATAAGACTTTAAAGTCCGAAAAGAGACTTCCCAAAGTCTTCTGACCTGAAAAAACCACAAGAAAATTGATTAAAAAATAATATTTATAATTAATATTAAAGTAAATAATACAGCAAAAATTATTCCTAAATCCTAGTGATATTAAAAAACATTATTTCAATGAAAAGAAAAGTAAAATCTAATCAACTATAAAAATAAAATCTAATCAAAGGTAAAAATAAAATCTAATCAAAGGGAAACCCTTTGATTAGACACTGTAACACACATCTATACCTGTAAAAGTAAAGTACACACACAAACAACTAACTAATAGTCACAACTCACAATAAGTAGTTTACTATACCGGCCTCCTGAAGTCAATTACAAATATAACAGAATAATAATCATCAATAATGACCCAACTCGTCAAAAGACGACATCAAAAAACCCAAAACTGGGCCAAAAGCCACAATAAATGGCAAACCCTCAAAGGTACAAACCATATAAAATGGTACAATCATATTATTAAAGACTTTTCAAAATAAGAAAAATCATACCAAAAATAAAACACGATCAATTAGTCCACTTAAAAGTCAAAACCTCAAAAAACAAGAATCAATTAGCATTTAATAAAAACTGATTTCAAATCCTCATTAAAATTATCAAAAAAACAAATTAATCATTTATAAATAATTACCATTCACCAATTAATCCCTCAAATAATTCCTCACCAATTAATCATTCTCTTAACTCCCGTCAAGAAATGACATACACATTTAGTCAAACTAGCCCATAAAATCACCATAAAAAATATTGACTTTGCATAAATTAATGCCACTTAATTGCCAAACAAAATTATTGATAACTAATACAAGGAAATACTATATTAAAACAATTCAACTAAAACAAGATAGTGGCATATATAAATGCAAGAAATTAATAATATAAACAAGCACCAATTAGTACACATATGAAACGTATATTAAGCATTTAATTACCATAAATTATGACACCCAATTTATGATCCTAAAATCTGCCATTATTGAAGTAATGGATCTACTCCCGAAACACACGCAAGAGACAAAAACTCAGCAACAAATCATGCGGTAAAGTTTATTGAATTATGATAATTGTGACCAAAGACTCAATTAAGAAATAAGAGATCACAAACAAAGTGACCAAGTAAGACGGTGAAACAACAATGTCTCAAAACCCTACAAAGATAGAGTGAAGACAAAAATACCGAAGGCAATACCATTCTTAACAGATGCAAGAGTAATTTTAAATAAGATAACAAATTCACTAAGTGTTAGTCTAATCCAAGTGACCAAAACAATATCATACTAGATACTAAACCAGGGCAAAGAGACAATAAAAGTAGCAAAAACTAGAACTATCGGTTAAGTGATAGAACATCTCTCTCAACAAGTTGTCTGTAAAACAATATATATCATATTTCATTCAAAATCACTCAAGTAAAACAGTAACAAGTCCAAGTGTTAAGAAGGGAACCTGGGCTATGGTGGTAATACACATAACATATATTACTCCAAATCACATAACAAGGCAAAACAATGCTAAAAACAAAGTTACCATTTGAAGAAAATCGCACCGAGTCAGTAACGAGTCTCCGCCAAGTCGAGCGTCAAAACATCAGAAATGAACTCCTTTACTGCCATTACCGTTCGATCCAACCACTTTTCACCCGCAGGAAGGCTTTGAAATCCGTGTGTTTGACTATGTTAGCTGATTCATGGCAGGATGAAAATACACTGTTGGAAAAACCAACCTCCGCTTGATATTCATATTTCTCAGATGGTGGATCTAATGATTCAGAAGCTGCAGCAGTTGATTCAGAGAGACCTAACACTTTGTCTATTGCTGATATTGTTATATACTATATCGATAGAGTTTGAGAGAGAAGACAGAGTGCGTATAGAGATATATTTATTGAAAATAAAGTAAAATCAAGGAAAAGAAACGGAAGTTATCATTCACAAAGATAAAGTAAAAAAATCCAATATATCAGTAGATAAAACCCACTAACGTGGTACTAGACTCTAAATAAAGAGAGATAATTAGAAAAAAAGTAAAATCAAGAAAAAAAATAAAAAGGGGCTTACCATCAACCAAAGTGCAGATGTCGGCCCCTAAAGTTTGTTATAGTATTTCTGGGAGAGCAGAAGATAAAGAAACAGCCATATCAATCGTAAAATCACTATTATTGATAACTAGATAGGTCGATACATATAAATTATATATAGTTTCCAATAAAAAGTGCCCATTTTAATTTTGTATTCTTGAATTCAAGTAACAGTATTCAATTCTCATATCCTAATCTAAGAGTAGACATATCTAATTTGCTTGTTTGGTTAATAATATTTATTTTTAATATCAACAAAATTTTAAATGTAGGTAAAAAATTTAATAAGTTGGTAGATATATTCTAAACAAACAGATATATGTATTAACAATAAACAAAAAAAAATAGGAGGGCTTCATTTTTATGTACTCTACTCTTTGTTTTATTTTGTAGTATCTCAATGTTGTTTTCAATTACATTAGGTAAAATACTCAGATAACTTTGACAAAGAGTGACATTACATGTAATTATCATATTTTTTCTTTTCGCATATAATTTTGGTGTCGTGTACCAAAAAAAATTGTGTAATTTAGTAGTATTTTGTGTTCAAATTTTTGGTACACAAAATAATTTCATGTTATTTTCATGCAAGATCTCAAAGACATATGGCATGAATGTACATAACATAAACAATTTTCCAGATCTACGTAAGCACTTTCTTTTAATATATGTCAAAAAATACACTCACTATTAAACAAAAATAAATTTCATGTTTTTTAACCCGATAATTAAATTACAAGGACATATATATAATATTGTGATTACGTGTTTATATATTACACATTTGATTTTAGTTTCATGTACAGTTTTCTATTTTAACATGTTAGTAAAATAGAAAAAAGATAGGCGATACTCATTTTCAAATACCTTATTTTACGCATAGGAATGACAACGGGTTGGGTTTGATCCAAATTTTGTAAAGTCCAAACCCAGTCCAAATATTTTTTGGGCTTTAAAAATAAATCCAAATTTAAAACTCAATATCTAAAATCAAATTCGTCGGATTTCGGATTAGATCTGGTATTTTTTGGTATCAAAAATTAGTAATAATGTAGCCAAAATTAAAATAATTGCTACACGCAAAAAATATTAATTTTATTTATACAATAATTAAAAATTAAAAGGATTAAATTCAGTAGTCAAATATAACATATTATACGATTTAACATACTAAGTAAAATTTAATACTCCCTCCGTCCCGGTCAAATCTTTACATTTGGTTTGGACACGGAGACCAAGGATAGTGGGTGTAATACTGTTAAAATAGATGAAGTAGTGTGTGTAATAGTGATTTTATTGTTAAAATAAGTGAAGTAGTGGGTGTAATATTGTAAAGTTTTGAAAAAATGAAGTGAAGTAGTGGATTTAATAATGTATTTTATTGTTAAAAGTTACTATTTTTAGTAATGTAAAGAATTAGTGGGACGTTCCAAAAAGGAAAGTGTAAAGAAATGAGAGGGACAGAGGGAGTATATGTTAAAAAAATATTTCTTTGTATACAACATAAATGAAAAATCTATTTAAAGTAAAGAAAATCACATCTTAAATATATTAATAAAATTTGAGATTGAGAAATAGAAGTTCTAATTACTAAATTAGTATTGATTATTTGTAATGAAATATTTGGATAAAAATAAATAAATTATATGTCTTACATCTAAAATATTACATAAAATAATTTTAAATTATAACCATAAATTCTAACAGTCATATCTTACTCAAAGAATGAGATATATTGGATTTGTTTGGTTAATTGATAATGTTTATTTTACTATTGTAAATCACTTCACTAATAAAAGAACATAAAATTTGTAAAAATGATATTGAACAAACACATATGTTAGGAATATGTTGTACTTGATGATAACTTCACTACCAATCAAATTGTTTAAGGTTTTGTAGCTGTCAACGGATGAGGATTTATAACTCTATCCGTTGACAGGTAGCTCATCAACGGATGAGGTTTTGTAGCACACTGCAGTATCTCTATGTTATCAATCGATAGTGTTTTTATCCACAGTCATGTTGACTATCAACGGATAGGCAGAATAGGGTAGCCAATTGTAAATAAGCTATGCTATGTAATTCTGTCTAAGTGAAAGTGTATCAACGGATGAAGACTAAACTCTATCAACGGATACAACTCAAATCCACTCTATCAACGGATACAGCTCAAGTCCCAATATCAACGGATACTGCTCTATACATCATCAACGGATGTCAGTATACATCATCAACGGATGTCAGTATACATCATCAACGGATAATCATTGACACTGATTTCTATGATTAGCTGGAGATTAGCAGTTGATAAGGACATGTTTGACTGACAGATCACATGAGTTGAAAGTAGATACAAAAAGCAGTATGGCAGCCATACTTTGGAAACACAGAAGAAAGAAGCATTCCATTTACACTATGAATACAAGAAAGGTGCAGGAGACATGTCTGAACACAAGGACAACCTTTCGGCTACATGTGTATTTGGAGTGTAGTAGCAAGTCAACTAGAATTAGATTAGTATTATCTTATTCCAGTAGTACTTGTAAAACTTGGGATATATAACCAAGTGTAGCAACTCTTTGTAGGAAAAGAAAACAGACATATTTGCTTAGGGTTTCTTGAATATCTTTAGAAGCAAAGAGTTGTAAAACGGCAGCTGTATACATTTTGTATCACAGAGTTTTCTTCAAATAAAAGCTTCAGGTGGTACATATTAACCACCTGATTTTATATGTGTTTGTGTTTAATTCTTACATTGCAATTATCTCTTCATAAGTTTCTGAAGTTCTTATGAGAAATTTATAAATATCAAGAATTGTATTCAACCCCCCCTTCTACAATTATACAAGTGTGTAATCTGGGAATAACAATTGGTATCAAAGCAAGCTTCTAACATATTTGAAGTTTAAAGATCAACACACTTCCAACATGTCTAAGAAGGATTATGGAGTGAAGATTCCAGTTCTTGATAGAGAAAATTACTTTCACTGGAAAGTAAAAATGCGTCTACATCTCTCGTCTATCGATGAGGGTTTTGTGGATTGCATTGACAAGGGTCCTCACGTTCCAATGAAGACGGCAACAAGAGTTGGCCTGGCTGATGATGTGCCTGACACTTTCATTCCCAAACCTGTTTCTGAGTGGAGTCTTGAAGATATTGCAGAAGTCCACAAAGACAAAAAGGCCATGAATATTCTGTTTAATGGTCTAGAAACAGACATGGTTGACAATGTTATTAACTGCACTACCACCAAGGAAGTATGGGACATTGTTCAAACCCTGTGTGAAGGAACAGAACAGGTAAGGGAAAACAAGATGCAACTACTAATCTAACAGTATGAACATTTTCACTTTAAGAGTGGAGAAACATTGAATGATACATTTAGTAGATTTCAAAAGCTACTAAATGGTTTGAAACTGTATGGAAGAGTCTATCAAGTTAAAGACTCTAATCTCAAATTTCTGAGATCACTGCCCAAGGAATGGAAGCCAATGACTGTTTCTCTAAGAAACACTCAAGAGTACAAGACATTTACTCTTGAAAGGCTCTATGGAACTTTAAAGACCTATGAGCTGGAAATGGAGCAGGATGAAGAGATTGAGAAGTCTCAAAAGAAAAGTGGGTCAGTTGCACTCGTTGCCAATTTGGAGCAAAAGGAGGAAAGGACAGAAACTGCTAGTTCTACACCAAACAGGGAGGTTTGTAAAGGTAGAGCAGAATCAAGCAGGAGCAAGGAAAAGGTGTCTGAGGAATTGAATGCCCTTCAGCAGGATGAATTGGATGAGATAGATGAGCACTTAGCTTTTCTATCTAGGAGATTCTCTAAGCTGAAATTCAAGAGAAACTCTGGGATGGCCAAGCCATTTAACAAGGATTTTTCCACAAACAACTATGTGGATAAATCCAAAATTAAATGCTACAATTGTGGGATTGCTGGTCATATGATAAGTGAATGCAGGAAACCTAGATCTGAGAACAAGGGAAAGCCAACTGAGGTTGTTGACTATAAGAAGAAATATTTTGATCTTCTCAGGCAGAAGGGAAAGGCATTCTTGACCCAAGAGTATGACTGGGCTGTTGATGACAATCATTCTGATGATGATGCTGAGTTAGTCAACCTTGCTTTAATGGCTGATTCTGGAGAGCAGGAAGCAAGTTCTGCTAGCAATCAGGTATTTTCTACTAATCTCTCTGAGCTCACTAAAGAGGAATGCAATAGTGTTATAGATGAAATGTCTACTGAACTATATCACTTAAGTGTTACTCTTAAATCACTTACTAAAGAGAACAATAGAATTAAAGAGTCTAATCTGTTTTTAAGTGATAGAAATGCTGCTCTAGAATCTCAATTTTTAGAATTTGAGAAAATGAGAGTTGATTGCAATAATGCTAAAATTGAACTTGAAGCTGTGTTAAAAAGAGAACTGATTTTAAAAGACCAGCTTGAAAAAGAACAAGGGATAATTGCCAAATTTCAAAGTTGTAGGAATATTTCTCAAAACATAATAGAAGTTCAGGGAATAGAATCATTTGTGAAGGATACCTGGACTCAAAGGAAAAAGGAGCTAGAACCTGGCCTTGAGGATCTAGAGACTATTTGTGAATCAACGGATAGTGATCATCCGTTGACAGATGAACCGTCAACGGATGAGAGGTATCCGTCGACTAACAAAAAGTCTGTTAGTAAGAAGGAACTTAGGAAACTGGACATCAAGTATGGTCCAGTAAACAAGAATTTTGTTAGTGGTGAGTGCAGCAAAACCAAATCCAGTGGGAAGGCTAAGACAGGTGATTTACACAACAAAAAGGCTGTTAGTAAATCAGACAATGAAAAGGTAGAAATTGAGGGCAAAAAGAAAAAGAACAGAAATGGTAAGATAGGCATCAACAAGAAAAACAATTACTCTCCTGACAAGTTTGCTCCTAGGAAAACTTGTAGTAATTGTAATAGTGTCAATCATTTATCTTCTAATTGCAAGATTGTCAACAAGGCTCCTGTTCATGTACCTCAACCAATGCCATGTATGCCTGCAATGCCTGTTATGCCTGGTTTGTATCAAAATGCTAGTTTTTCAAATCCATATGTGAACATGCCATATGTGTCTAATCCATACTTTCAATCTATGAATGTGCCACAAATGTCATGGAACCGACCTAACATGAATAATATGTATGCCAATTTTCCACACATGCATGCATCCAATATTCATGCAAATGAGCATTTGTCAAACCCCATTACTCAAGCATCTACACCGAAGATGAAGAATGCTAAGAGTGCAAAGTCAAAGGCTAACAAGAAAGGACCCAAGGAAGCTTGGGTACCAAAATCAACTTGATTTGTTTTTGAAATGTGTGCAGGGAAACAGAAGGAATCTATGGTACCTAGACAGTGGATGTTCTAGGCACATGACAGGAGATTCAACCCTGCTCACAGAGTTCAAGGAAGGAGCTGGCCCTAGAATTACCTTTGGAGATGACAGCAAAGGATATACTAAGGGATATGGCCTGATCTCAAAAGACAATGTCATCATTGAAGAAGTGGCTTTAGTTGAAGGTTTAAAGCACAATTTGCTGAGTATCAGTCAGATTTGTGACAAAGACTATGAAGTAAAGTTCACAAAAGAAGCCTGTGTTGTTTCTGCCAAGGAAGACAACAATGTGGTATTGACAGGCTTTAGAAAAGGAAATGTTTACATAGCTGACTTCAATTCAGCATGCTCAGAATCCATTACTTGTCTCTTCAGCAAAGCAAGTAAGGATGAGAGTTGGCTATGGCATAAGAAGCTGTCACATTTGAATTTTAAAGTTATGAATGATTTGGTAAGAAAGGATCTTGCTAGAGGAATCCCTCATTTGGAGTTTGTCAAAGATGGGCTATGTGATGCCTGCCAATTAGGGAAACAAAAGAAATCATCTTTCAAAAGCAAGACAGAGTCATCCATTGTTAAGCCTCTTCAATTGCTGCATATGGATTTATTTGGTCCAGTAAATGTCATGTCTATTTCAAAGAAGAAATACTGTCTGGTGATTGTAGATGATTTTTCTAAGTTCACATGGACTTTCTTCCTGCACTCCAAGGATTGTGCAAGTGAAATCATTATCAATCACCTCAGAATGCTAAACAATGGTTCTAAAGACAGAGTACAAAGGATCAGGAGTGACAATGGTACTGAATTCAAGAATTCCACAATGAAGATTTTCTGTGAAGAGAATGGAATTGTCCATGAGTTTTCTGCTGCCAGAACACCTCAACAAAATGGGGTTGTTGAAAGGAAAAACAGAACTCTCATTGAAGCAGCTAGAACAATGTTAAGTGAATCAAGATTACCAACATATTTCTGGGCTGAAGCTGTCAACACTGCATGCTTTACTCAGAATATTTCCTTGGTCAATCAAGCTAGAGGAATGACTCCTTATCAGTTATTAACCAACAAGAAACCAACTTTAGCTTTTCTACATGTCTTTGGATGTAAGTGTTTTGTGCTAAGGAATCATGGAGATAATTTAGGCAAATTTGAAGCAAAGGCAGATGAAGCTATTTTCGTTGGATATGCAGCAGGGAAAGCCTACAAGGTCTACAATCTAAGAACCAACATTGTTATGGAATCTGTACATGTTGTGTTTGATGATCAAAAGATTCTAGGCCTAAATGATGAAGGCTACCATGAAAAGTTGGAATTTGAGAATGAAGGTGAAGGAAGAATGTACTATGATGATGATGAGGAGAATGAAGATCATGACCACAGAGATCCACCTAGAGCTGTTATACCAACTAGAAGTGATGCTTACACTGAAAATGAAGCATCCGTTGATAGTCATTCTGGAGCATCCGTTGACAGTCATTCTGCAACATCCGTTGACACTATTAGAGATGCATCCGTTGATAGAAATTCTCAAGCATCCGTCGACAGGCAAAATGATGCATCCATTGACAGTCAACTTCATAACTCAGCAAGGACAACAAACTCAGGGGGAGTTTCTCATGGTCAAAGTTCAATGCTAAATCAACATGATCATGGAAATGAAGCAACCTCATCAAGATCAAATCTTCCACCTGCAAGAAAATGGACTAGAAATCATCCATTTGAGTTAATCATTGGTGAATCAAATTCAAGAGTCCAAACTAGAAGGGCCACTCAAGCAGAATGTCTATACAGTAGCTTCCTGTCTCAAGAGGAACCTAAGAAAGTGGAAGATGCCCTTCTAGATCCAGATTGGGTGTTAGCAATGCAAGAAGAGCTAAACCAATTTGAAAGAAATAAAGTATGGAAACTTGTGCCCAAACCTGATGATAGAAGTGTCATAGGTACTAAATGGGTTCTCAAGAATAAGACATATGAAAATGGCATAATTGTGAGGAATAAAGCTAGATTAGTGGCAAAGGGCTATTCTCAAGAAGAAGGAATAGATTTTGATGAAACTTTTGCTCCAGTAGCAAGACTTGAGGCAATAAGAATCTTTCTAGCCTATGCAGCACATGCCAATTTCAAAGTCTATCAGATGGATGTCAAAAGTGCCTTTCTAAATGGGGAACTGGAAGAAGAGGTCTATGTCCATCAACCTCCTGGTTTTGAGGATCCAGAATTTCCAGAATATGTATATCTTCTCATGAAAGCACTTTATGGTTTGAAGCAAGCACCAAGAGCCTGGTATGACACTTTATCTCAATTTCTTTTGGAGAACCACTTCACTAGAGGTACAGTAGATAAAACCTTATTTCATAGGGATATTAATGGCTCTTCAATACTTGTTCAAATCTATGTAGATGATATTATTTTTGGGTCTACAGATGAGAAGCTTTGCAAAAAGTTTGCCAAACTTATGCAAAGTAGGTATGAAATGAGTATGATGGGTGAATTAACTTACTTTCTTGGCCTACAAGTAAAGCAAGTTAATGAGGGCATTTTCATAAGTCAAACAAAATATATTTATGATCTCTTAAAGAAATTTGACTTAATGGATTGTACATCTGCTAAAACACCTATGGCCACTGCAACTAAGCTTGAGTTGAATACTAAGGAAAAGTCTGTGGACATCTCAAGTTATAGAGGCATGGTAGGTTCTCTTTTATACCTAACAGCTAGTAGACCTGATATAATGTTTTCTACTTGTCTTTGTGCTAGATTTCAAGCTGATCCTAGAGAGTCTCACTTAATAGCTATTAAAAGAATTTTCAGGTATCTCAAGGGAACACCAAACCTTGGCATTTGGTACCCAAGAGAATCTGGTTTTGATCTAACTGGCTATTCAGATGCAGATTATGCAGGTTGCAGAGTTGATAGGAAAAGTACTACAGGTTCCTGTCAATTTCTAGGAAACAGGCTTGTGTCATGGTTCAGTAAGAAACAAAACTCAGTCTCCACTTCTACAGCTGAAGCTGAGTACATTGCGGCTGGAAGCTGTTGTGCACAGATTCTATGGATGAGAAACCAACTCATTGACTATGGTCTAAAAGTTGAGAAGATTCCAATTTTCTGTGACAACACAAGTGCTATTGCCATCACAGGGAATCCAGTGCAACATTCGAGAACCAAGCACATTGACATCAAATACCACTTCATTAGAGAACATGTGATGAATGGTACAGTAGAAATGCACTTTGTGCCAAGTGAAATGCAGCTTGCAGATATCTTCACCAAGCCTCTTGATGAATCCACATTCACAAGATTGGTAGGTGAGCTAGGTATGCTTAACTTGTCATAATTTCTAGTGATATTTGATTTCAATGAATTGAAGCTGGAAATGTGTTTTGATTTACTTGAAAGTTAAAACTTTCAGAAAAATTTTCTGCAGAAATTTTGCCTAAGGCAAAATTAGCTTATCAATGGATATCCTTTTATCCGTTGATAGTATAAACACATTACTAGATTTTTGCATGTCAACGGGTAACAGACTATCCACGTCATCAACGGATAAACTGTATCTCAACCGTTCATTCTATATCCGTTGACATACATTTTTTTTTAACCGTTGGTAACCGTGTATATCTAATCATGGCTGTACTTATTCTCTTTTTATTTATTATCTGACAGTTACTTTTGACCAATGGAGTAATTACTTTTAATTATTTCATTTTTAATTCTTGAAAAATATAAAAGGCGAACTTGTACTCTCACATCTCACTTTTATTCATTTTCAAGCATATCAAAAGTTAACTGCATCTTCTTCCCTAAAACTCTCTGTAACCAAAGTTCAATCACTTCAATGGCGCCTATTGTTAAGATGATGTCCTCCACTGGGTTTACCTATGAGAAGAACAATTTCGCGGCCTTTGTTGACACAGTGAATGCTCCAGAAGCTTACCACACTTTGATGAGTTTCGTGAAGAAATGCAAACTGTCATATGCTATGACGGCTACCACTCCCTTAATCCACGAGGTAATTGAAGAAATGTGGACATCTGCTGAGTACAATGGCACAGACGGTACAATTGCTTTTTCTTTAAAGGGTAAAAACTATGTGGTTAATTCTGATGTAATAACTGCTTGTTTAAAATTGCCTGAGAATAACTGTCTGAAAGTACCTACTGATTCTGAAATTGTTGCCATGCTTAATTCTATTAATTATGCCCTTAGTACTGAAAACTTAGGGAAAATTGCTAGAAAAGGAATGGTTAAAGAATGGAGCTACTTCTGTGATGCCTTCATTAAAACTTTTTCAGGAAAAATTAGTAATTTTGATGCTGTTACCCAGTCCATGCTAACAATGATGTGTATGCTTTTAAATGATAAATTCTATAATTTTGGCACATTAGTTATGTATGAGATAGCTGCAAAGTTGGGTAAAAAGGAAACTAGGAGCAAGAATATCTACTTTGCTAGATTTTTAATACTCTTAGCACTGCATGTGTCTGAGAATAAGCTATCCATTGCTAACCCGGATAGCAAGTTCCAATGTTTTGTTCAGGAGAAGAGAGTCTTAAGTGACCTGATTCGAATGAACCTCAATGCAGGAGTACAGTTGGTATATCTACCAATTGTTCAGGTAACTATCTCTAACTCTGAAACCCCTATCTCCAACCCCCAAATTTCTTTGCCTTCTAGTGTCACAATGGAGTCTGTAGTTGTGACCAAACAGGCTCCTACCAAAGTGACCAAATCCAAAATTCCAAAACCACATTCTAAAAGGCAAACCTCAAGTGTCTCTCAAAAGACACCTGTTGTAAAAACTACCAAACCTCTTGAGGGGAGTGTGAAGGTGGTAATGAGTGGTGAGGGACAGGGTGAACATCAAAGAAGCCCTAAGGATAAGGAAGGAGAGATGAGTGCAATCACCATTTCAGTCTCTCAAAAGACTGCTAATGTAACTACAGGCCAAATTCTAGTTACACTCTCCCAAAAGAGTGTGACTACTGAATCAAGTTCCCCACAAGGAACACTGCACAAGAGGGTTAGGGACACATATAGCCCAATCTCAAAAACCTTTGGAAGAAGAGTAAAATCTAAAACCACAGGGGAATCACAGGGTGCACACACTGTACAGGAAACTGTACCTTCTCAAACTCAGTTTGATGTGGCTTCAATAAATGTGGAGTCACAGCCCCTTGATCTTAATCTTCAAATCGACACACATTACAATCCACCATCACCAACTCCTTCTCTGGATGTGGATATGATATCTACATCAATTCCTGATTCTCCATCTTTAAGATTCTTGGAGAAGCCCCACTCTGTAATTGTTGGTCATCATCTTTTAGATGATTTGTTGGACCATCAATCTTCCCTTCCAGAATTCTCAACACAGACTGTGGCCTCGAACTTAAAATCAATCTCCACAGATTCAGTGTTGGTTTTCTCTTCAACGGATAGAATTATTCCTTCCTCAACGGATATCCTTCATCCGTTGACAAGTGTTTCTCCATCAACGGATGCGCCTCTATCTAGCCATCCGTTGACAGCTATAACTACTCCATCAACGGATATTCCTTATCCGTTGATAACTCACTCTACCACTGCTATATCTGACATTCCAGTGTCAAGTGTAGAGGAGTTCTCAGTAGTTGAAACACTTTTAGGTTTGAGGGAAGGGAGTGAGAGGCTGCCTTGTGAGCAGGCAAAAGGAGAGATAAATAATGAGAGGCTGGCCATTTCTTCCGGTCAGGCAAAAGGAGAGTTTGAGAGTTCCACCTTAGTAGGTGAAGGTGAGGGTGTGAGAGGTGTGAGCCAAGGGGAGCCCTTGATGCAAGAAAAGAGAGATGAGGGGAGAGAAGGGACTACAGGAGAGATAAGGATGGAAGAAGCAGCCATTGCTAGTGAGTCAATGGGGGTTGAGGATGCATCCAAGGAAATGGAATTTCAAAGAGAATATCAGTCCATGATTGACTCCATTTCTTTGGATGCTGAAACCTTTACTCACCCTGTTCCTGCCTATCAAATTCTGGCACAACAGAGCAATGTGGAAGCAGAGGAGGCAATGCACCTAGTGTACACCTCACAATCTCTACTTAGAGCTAAGGAATCTATAGCAGCTCTGCCAACCACTGCTGAGAGTGATGAATTTGACAATTCTGAAGATGAAGACAGCCAGAGCTCTGAAGATGAAGGTGGTAGCAGTATTCATGATTTTGCATTTGCTCAAAACTACACCTATCATCAACTTGATATGGAAATCATAAGGCAATATAAATCTACCCTGGCTGAGCACCCAGAAGCAGATCCACAGAGAAAGGTTGTTCTTCAACAGGCAATTGACTCCCTAAAGTTACAAAAGATGCAAATGGTGATTCAGAGATCCAATTTAGAGGAGGTCAAACAAGAAATCAAGGATGTGAAGATCTCTGTGGATTCCAAGCTAGAGCAACTAGCTCCTACAGCCACTCAGAGGGTGTTGCAACAAAGGTTTCTCAAAGAAGACAACCTGGCTAAATCTGTGCAACTTCTCACTTCAAGAGTGGAAAAGATGGAATCCCAGATGGAGCAATTTCTTCAACATCAGAAACTGCAAACCCAACTGCTAGAAAGGTTAGTTGCAGCCCCAACTTCTAGTCAAACCCTTGATGCTAACAAAAAGGGGGAGAAAGTGGAAGAGGCTGTGGCAACTACAAGTCAAATCTTAATTTCTGAAAGAAGGGAAGCAGCAAGTGAGGGGGAGCAGCAGCCTACCATAGTGGTCAATCCACAAGAATTCATTGTCACAGCTTCCCCCAGCAAATCCAAACCTCTATCTGAAGAGTTTGATCTCTCAAACTTGACAGAAGAAGAAAAGCTAGCCAAAATTGAAGCTCTCCAAAAGATGAAAGAAGAAAACTATGAAAGGATAATGAGGACAGAAAGATTGATCAATCAATCTATTGCATCAAATCTGTTCTCTAGCCAAACCTCAGCTCCAACAATATCTACAACAATTCTGAAGGTGCTCAATCCAGCAATTGTGGCTCCTACATTCTATGATGCTGAGCCTTCTCATGTTAAGGAATTTGAACCCTACATCAAATCAAGACCCTTCTCACCACCAAAAGAAAATGGGAAGAACAAGTTACAACTGGACTTTCCATTTCCCAAGGATGATGAAGAGAAGTTGATGGGTAAGGCAATCAAGGAATTCAAGGAGAAGACTAACAGTTGTGTAAGAGAATGGATGGCTGTAATCATAAGGAATGGAAAAGTTCTAAACATATCCAACAGCCATCCTAGATTTGTTGAAGCCAAGAGAGAAGAGACTTCAAGGCTGCTAAGAGAATCTCAACCAAGCACTGAATATCAATATGAAAACTCAGATGAGAAGCAAGCAAGGCTGGCTCAAGAGTTATTGGATGAGGTAGAGGATGAATTGAGGGAACCTGAGGAAGTCCCCAAATTCAAAAAAAAAGGAAATCAGTCCCTAAATCCAAGAGATTAAAATCACATGCAAGGAGGCCTGTCTCTCCGGAAACTGAAAACAAAGAGACAGTTGGTTCATCACAACCTATTGATGTGAAAGTATTCAACCCAGATGTAAATTTCCATGGTGAGCCTATAGTACCTAAAGAGGAACCAATGAATCTTGACTCCATTGAGGTTCCTTCATTCTTGCTGAAGCCTACACAGAAGAAAAGGAAACCAAGGAAGCAACCTTCAAAGGAACCAATTCAAGTTGCTAGGGTACCTGCAATTGTCAGGCAGCCAATCTTGGAAAACAAGGATGATTTTATCTATCAGGCAGATATTGAAGAATACTCTGACATGAATCTTTATCTGGATGAATTGTCAGAAGTAAGAGGAATTGACAAATATAAACATTTGCCTGAAAGATTGGTCTTTGTATACAAGGGAGGAACGGAAAGGACATGGCCACTACAAAAGGTTCTTGGAGAAAATTATCATACCTTAACCAAAGTGTTCTCTGCAATCAAGAGATACACAGGGTTCTCCAAGATAGCAAAAGGGGAGATACTGGACAAAATAGAACAAATAAGGAGGGATTGGAACTCACCATCAAGTCTACCAAGGAAAATGAAGATCCCATACAATGGACAGAAAATCCACCTCCAACCTTTCTGGATGATGGAGTTCAGGGATGAAGATGGTAACAGGAGATTCTTCAGGTTAGAAGACCAACTACCAAAGGCTAGTTCTCAATACCTGAGATGGCTACAACAGAAGCTAAATCCAAAGGTAGATGAAGAAGATGCCTTCTATAGGCAACTCCAAATACAGATTGAGTCCAACTCTGCCAAGGAAGGAAAATCAAGGGTGATGCCAACAAGAGGAAAGAAACAGTCCTAATCTGCTCAGTCTAGAGGAGCACTTCTCTGTAAATTTCTCAAACTTTCAGTTTTTAATTATTGTAGCTTAATACAATTTATGTATTGTTCTTTATATATCTTTAGGAATGTTTTGTTATCATTAAGGTCCTGAATTTATGCTTTATTGCCATCAAGTATAAATTGGGGGAGATTGTTAGGAATATGTTGTACTTGATGATAACTTCACTACCAATCAAATTGTTTAAGGTTTTGTAGCTGTCAAAACTCTATCCGTTGACAGGTAGCTCATCAACGGATGAGGTTTTGTAGCACACTGCAGTATCTCTATGTTATCAGTCGATAGTGTTTTTATCCACAGTCATGTTGACTATCAACGGATAGGCAGAATAGGGTAGCCAATTGTAAATAAGCTATGCTATGTAATTCTGTCTAAGTGAAAGTGTATCAACGGATGAAGACTAAACTCTATCAACGGATACAACTCAAATCCACTCTATCAACGGATACAGCTCAAGTCCCAATATCAACGGATACTGCTCTATACATCATCAACGGATGTCAGTATACATCATCAACGGATGTCAGTATACATCATCAACGGATAATCATTGACACTGATTTCTATGATTAGCTGGAGATTAGCAGTTGATAAGGACATGTTTGACTGACAGATCACATGAGTTGAAAGTAGATACAAAAAGCAGTATGGCAGCCATACTTTGGAAACACTGAAGAAAGAAGCATTCCATTTACACTATGAATACAAGAAAGGTGCAGGAGACATGTCTGAACACAAGGACAACCTTTCGGCTACATGTGTATTTGGAGTGTAGTAGCAAGTCAACTAGAATTAGATTAGTATTATCTTATTCCAGTAGTACTTGTAAAACTTGGGATATATAACCAAGTGTAGCAACTCTTTGTAGGAAAAGAAAACAGACATATTTGCTTAGGGTTTCTTGAATATCTTTAGAAGCAAAGAGTTGTAAAACGGCAGCTGTGTACATTTTGTATCACAGAGTTTTCTTCAAATAAAAGCTTCAGGTGGTACATATTAACCACCTGATTTTATATGTGTTTGTGTTTAATTCTTACATTGCAATTATCTCTTCATAAGTTTCTGAAGTTCTTATCAGAAATTTATAAATATCAAGAATTGTATTCAACCCCCCTTCTACAATTATACAAGTGTGTAATCTGGGAATAACAACATAGGAAACTAGATTCGATGAAAGTTTTTTTTATCATAACTACGTTCGTTTAATGGATTTGTACAGTAGTGATCCTTTCTCCTATCGCTAAGAGACAATCTAATAATTTATAACGATCGTTAAAAATAAGTGTTTACGAATTTTTAATATATATTCGAAAAACTGATCGAGACCCATGCAAATATTTTGAATGTATTAATATAATAAAAATTTAAAAACTCACTGTACTGCACATTTAAATCTATACTATTATATAAATTCCGAAACATTAAAAGTTTGGTTAGTCGGTCGGTCGGTCGGTCAGTCGGTCAGTCGGTACTGTTGATTTTACTTATTTACCCTTACTTAATTACAGATAAGCTAACTAATCAATTTCCTTATTGAGTTTAAACATATTATCTTTTTTATTTTTCAAGAACTAACTAACTTCCTAAAATATAATATCCTTTTATATTTTATCTAACTAAAATTTCTACTTTATTAATCAATTACGTTTTTCAGGTTAGACATATTACCTTTTCTAGTAACTAATCAATTTCTAACTAATCAATTAAGGTTAAACATATTATCTTTTCTCTTTTTCAAAAACTAAATAATTTCCTTTTTATGATAAAATATAATATCCCTTTATATTTTATCTAACTAACTAATTTCCTAAAATACAATATCCTTTTATATTTTATCTAACTAAAATTTCTCCTTTATTAATCAAATTCCTTTTTGAGGTTAGACATATTACCTTTTCTACTAACTAATAAATAATTACAGATAAACTAACTAATCAATTTCCTTCTTGAGTTTAAACATATTATCTTTTCTATTTTTCAAGAACTAACTAATTTCCTAAAATATAATATCCTTTTATATTTTATCTAACTAAAATTTTTACTTTATTAATCAATTTCCTTTTTCAGGTTAGACATGTTACCTTTTCTACTAACTAATCAATTTTCTTCTTAAGGTTAAACATATTATCTTTTCTCTTTTTCAAAAACTAAATAATTTCCTTTTTATCCATTTATATTTTATCTAACTAACTAATTTCCTAAAATACAATATCCTTTTATATTTTATCTAACTAAAATTTCTCCTTTATTAATCAATTTCCTTTTTCAGGTTAGACATATTACCTTTTCTACTAACTAATAAATTTCCTTCTTGAGGTTAAACATATTATCTTTTATATTTTTCAAAAACTAAATAATTTTCTTTTTATAATAAAATATAATATCCCTTTATATTTTATCTAACTAAAATTTCTCCTTTATTAATTAATTTCTTTTTCAAGTTAAACATATTACCTTTTATATTTTTCAATAACTAAACAATTTTCTTTTTCAAGTAAAATAGAATATCTTTCACATTTTATTTAACTAAAATATCTCTTTTTTTAAAAATAGTACGATCAGTTTTGTTTAATAAAATAACGTAATTATATTATAATTATTATTAACTAATCAATTACCTTTTTCACCTAAAACACGTTACCTTTTCTTTTTTCTCTAATTAACATCTCTCTTTTTCCAATTATATCATGAACGGTTACCTTTTTCAACCAAAAAACGGTACCTTTTTTCTTTTCTCTTACTAAAATCTCTCTGTTTCCAATTATATCACAGATGTTTCTATTTAATAAAATAAAATAATAATATTATAATACTAATAATTAACCGATTACCTTTTCAGCTAAAATGTATCATCTTTTCTATTTTTTCTAATTAAACTCCTTTTTTTTCAAATTCCGAAACATTGAAAGTTTTGGTACCTGTTTTTTGGTACTTAGTGAATTTACTTATACTAGCTTATAACCCGTGCGATGCACGAATTTCTTTTGATATGTAATAAATTTTACTTTATATTATAATCATATTTTTATATAATTATTATTTATAATATTTTTATTGATTTTAATTTAAATTATTTAATATAAATTTAATTAATGATGTACATGGTTTAAAATTTATATTATAAAATTTTAAAATAACTATATCGTTGATGGGGTTCAATTTTGAAATTTTAGTAAATTAATTTAATTATGTAATATATTTAATCATTAGAACTAACGGTTTTGATTTTTTACTAAAAATCTAGCGGTTATTATTCGTATTATACGGATTTCTATTATATTTTTTAGTGATTAAAAGATATGGTGTGATATCTTTGGGTATATATTAATTATTGCAAGATTATGTTTTAAATTAAAAGTTAACTTGTTTTAATTAGAAAAGAAATATTACTGAGTGGCTGGTAAGATAGATGTATAAAATGTAATATCATCAAAATATTTTTTAATTAAAAAAGGAAATCAGTTAATTATCATTCATTATATTATTTTACTATTTATTTTAATAATTAGGATGACCGTGCCGCAAATCGAACTGACGAACTTTCAATACCCGTGTGATGCACGGGTTTCTTAATTATGTTATAAATTAAAGATATAATTAGAGCTAACAATTAGTTTGGTGTTCTTAATTAAAGATATTTTTATTATTTTTTAATATATTGAAAATTTTGGTGTTTTGATCTAACAATTAGAGCTACAATTATGTTTTTATATAATTATTATTTTTAATAATTTTTTAATTTTAATTTAACATAATTTAATATACTAATTTTTATGGAATAAACTAAAGTTTCCTTATTATAAACAACGTATACAAATTTTTAATATATTTTATAAATAATTAAAAAATATGGTGTGATATTTTCGGGTATATATTAATGATTGTAAGATTTATTTTAAATCAAAAAGGTAATGTGGTTTTAATTCGAAAGTAAATATTAATGATTAGAAGATATGATACGATTGATGTTTTTAGGTCTTTATAAAAGCTAATATCTTCAACTAAAAGTAAAAGTGAAAAAGGCAATCGACTAATTACCATTAATTATATTATGTTAATATTTATTTTAAGTATTTTAATAACATAGATAATATATATATATATATATATATATATATATATATATATATAGATATGAGTTGTACTCCATAACAAACACCTTATATAACAAACAATAAAGAACACCTCATATCTAATCTAATATAAGGGTTCCGTCATGGCACCCAATACAAAAAGTTGTTATTTTTTTACCCTCTATCCATCCACAAAAAAAATAAAAAAAATAAATTTTTTTACTGTTCATGATGACGTCACTACTGACGTCAGCATGACATCATAATGAACAGTAATTTTTTTATTTTTTATTTTTTGAGAGATTTTAGTTAGAAAATATATAAAAGATGATACATTTTAGCTGAAAAAGAAAATCAGTTAATTATTAATATTAGAATATTATTAGTTTATTGTATTAAATAGAACCGTCCGTGATATAATTGGAAAAAAAGATATTTTAGCTATAGAAATAGAAAGGCAACGTGAAAATTAAAAAGATTATACGATTTATGTGAAAAAGGTAATTGATTAGTTTATAGTAATTATAATTTAATTAAGGCAATCGACTACTTACCATTATTTTAATTAATTAATTTTAATTTAATATAATTTAATATACTCATGTTTACGGATTATACTAATGTTTCCTTATTATAAACAACGTATACAAATTTTTAATATATTTTTATTAATAATTGAAAAATATGATGTAATATTTTTGGGTATATATTAATGATTGTAAAATTAGTTTAAATTAAAAAAGTAACATGTTTTAATTTGAAAGAAAATATTAATGATTGTAAGATATGATACGACTGATGTTTTTATAAACAACGTATACAGATTTTTAATATATTTTATTAATAATTGAAAAATATGATGTGATATTTTCGGGTATATATTAATGATTGCAAGATTAGTAGGTGTTTATAAAAGGTAATATCTTCAATTAAAAGTAAATGTGAAAAAAGGCAATCGACTACTTACCATTAATTATATTATGTTATTATTTATTTTAGGAGTTTTAATAGTATAGATAAAGGGTAAATAAATAAATTCACTTAGTAAAAAAAATAGGTACCAAAAGTCTTTTATTGTTTCGGCTTTTATATAATAGTATAGATATTTGTGATTATAAGATTAGTGAGTGTTTATAAAAGATAATATCTTCAATTAAAAGTAATTGTGAAAAAAAAACAATCGACTACTTACCATTAATCATATTATGTTATTATTTATTTTAAGAATTTTAATAGTATAGATATCATATATATATATATATATATATATATTTCTTTATAATGAAGGGTAAATAAGTAAATTCACTTAGTACCAAAAATCAGGTACCAAAACTTTCAATGTTTCGGAATTTATATAATAGTATAGATACCCTTCATTATAAAGAAACATAAATACACCTAAAATACATAATAACATAATATAATTAATGGTAATTAGTCGAGATAATACCTTTTATAAACACCTAAAAACATCAATCATATCATATCTTTCCATCATTAATATTTTCTTTTCAATTAAAACACGTTATAATTAATGATAATTAGTCGATTAAGATAATAAAATTAATGGTAATTAGTCGATTGCTGTTTTCAAATTAATATAATAAAATTAATGGTAATTAGTGATTGCCTTTTTCACATTTACTTTTAGTTGAACATATTACCTTTTATAAACACCTAAAAACATCAATTTTATCATATCTTTCAATCATTAATATTTTTACGTTACCTTTTTAATTTACAACAAATCTTACAATCATTAATATATACATGAAAATATCACATCATATTTCTCAATTATTAATAAAATATATTAAAAATCGTATACATCTATACTATTATATAAATTCCGAAACATTAAAAGTTTTGGTACCTGTTTTTTTGTACTAAGTGAATTTACTTATTTACCCTTCATTATAAAGAAATATATGTATATATATATGATATCTATACTATTAAAATTTCTAAAATAAATAATAACATAATATGATTAATGGTAAGTAGTCGATTGCTTTTTTTCACAATTAATTTTAATTGAAGATATTATCTTTTATAAACACCCACTAATCTTACAATCACAAATATCTATACTATTATATAAAAGTCGAAACAATAAAAGAGTTTTGGTACCTGTTTTTTTGTTACTAATTGAATTTATTTATTTAGCCTTTATCTATACTATACTATTATATAAATTCCGAAACATTGAAAGTTTTGGTACCTGTTTTTTGGTACTAAGTGAATTTACTTATTTACCCTTCATTATAAAGAAATATATATATATATATATATATATATATATATATATATATATATATATATATGATATCTATACTATTAAATTTCCTAAAATAAATAATAACATAATATGATTAATGGTAAGTAGTCGATTGCTTTTTTTCACAATTACTTTTAATTGAAGATATTATCTTTTATAAACACCCACTAATCTTACAATCACAAATATCTATACTATTATATAAAATCCGAAACAATAAAAGAGTTTTGGTACCTGTTTTTTGTTACTAAGTGAATTTATTTATTTACCCTTTATCTATACTATTAAAACTCCTAAAATAAATAATAACATAATATAATTAATGGTAAGTAGTCGATTGCCTTTTTTCACATTTACTTTTAATTGAAAATATTACCTTTTATAAACACCTACTAATCTTGCATTCATTAATATATACCCGAAAATATCACATCATATTTTTCAATTATTAATAAAATATATTAAAAATCTGTATACGTTGTTTATAAAAACATGAGTCGTATCATATCTTACAATCATTAATATTTCCTTTCAAATTAAAACATGTTACCTTTTTAATTTAAAACTAATCTTATAATCATTAATATATACCCGAAAATATTACATCATATTTTTCAATATTAATAAAAATATATTAAAAATTTGTATACGTTGTTTATAATAAGGAAACATTAGTATAATCCGTAAACATGAGTATATTAAATTATATTAAATTAAAATTAATTAATTAAAATAATGGTAAGTAGTCGATTGCCTTAATTAAATTATAATTTTTATAAAATAATCAATTACCTTTTTCACATAAATCGTATAATCTTTTTAATTTTCACGTTGCCTTTCTATTTCTATAGCTAAAATATCTTTTTTTCCAATTATATCACGGGCGGTTCTATTTAATACAATAAACTAATAACATTCTAATATTAATAATTAACTGATTTTCTTTTTCATCTAAAACGTATCATCTTTTATATATATTTTTTAACTAAAATCCCTCTTTTAATAGAAATATCACGTACAATATTAATTTCTTTTTTTCAAAAAACATTACGAACAATTTTATTTAGTAAAATAATGTAATTAAATTATAAATATTATAAACTAATCAATTACCTTTTTCACCAAAAACATGTTACCTTTTTAATTTTCTTTAATTAAATCCTCTCTTATTCTAATCATTACACGGACATTATATTTTATAAAATAAAAGAATTATTTTATAATTACTAATAATTGAACAATTATTTTTTTCAACTAAAACCTATCATCTTTCTATATTTTCTTACTAAAATCTCTCCATTTTTAGAAATATCATGGATAACATTTATACAACTATTATCAAATTATCTCATATAAAAATTTAAGCCTCCAAAATTAATATTTCAAAAAATAATTTAAATTAATGAAAAAAATTCATATAATATTTCAAAAAATCCGTGCATCGCACGGGTTTTAAGCTAGTATACCAAATTTTCCAAACAATAAAACTTAAAATATGGGTAAAAAACTTATGAACTTGGTTGAAAGATTTTTAAAAATTAAAGAAATCAAATGAAAAATATTATTAAGAAAAAATAATAAAGAGGGGCTTAGTATGTTTGAACGGGAATATGAATGTTATGATAATTGTTTGATAATATTAATATTAATGTAATTGGTATAAATTGAAGATTATTTTATACTTAAATTTTAATAAAATTATCATTTTTTCTATATTATGACTAGAATAATATGTTTATATTAATTAGATAATATTATCATTCGGGGCGTAACACGAGTAAAACATGAGAATATATATGTAAGCTTTAAAAAAATAAAATTGAGGTATATAAATATAATATTTAATTTCATAGTTTCTAATTTTAACAACAAAATGAAATAGATTACAAGTTACATGTAACTAACACAGACTTTATAGCTTTCAACCAAGAAAACACCGGAAATGGCTGCTGCAGGTGGTGCATCAAATTGGGATTATATAAATCTCCTCTTTCTCCGTCCCATTCTCGCTGTCCTGTTTGTATTCTCTTTACTTGTTCTGGGTATGAATCTATATGTTATGTAATACATATAATCTGCTTATAATTGAATTAGTAATAATAATGATGTTCTAAATTGATGAGACTAATTTTAAGGTTTATTTGTTGTCTGAAATCAGGTTGGTATTTGGCATGGAAACTAGTGTTAGTACATGTGCCTCTTGTTCAAGAAATCTTTGGTCTCCGCAAGAAAACATTCACCCCTAAACCCCCTTCTCGCCGTCGTCTTTCGAAATTCTACAATTCCTTAAATTCCCGTAATTCCGCTGGTATATACCCTTTAACTACGCTCTTTATATATATCGAGATATGTTTGTATTTGTGTGTTATTGCTTTTGCTATTTCATGTTTTGCTTCTGAATGTAGTTTCTTTATGTTATTATTTGGAAGATCGTGATACTTTCCGAGATTGTTAGTTGATTAGAAATTAGCAAAAATGGAAATTAGAACATTGTAATGATTAGGGGAGTAGAATAATTGGCAATTGAATTAATAAGTAAATAATTTCCTCTATTAAGTAGAATCAAACTAATGTCCCCTACCAACGCCTTTCGCACCTCGGAAAATGTCAAACGCCTACTAGGATAATATTAATAATATTAGTAATAATATGTGAATATTAGTAATGAGTTACAACAGAAGTTTTGTGAATGTAAGCACAAACGGGTTTCCTAATTCAAGTCAGATGTGATCACAATTATTCCTAAACCATATATAACTCTGCACTAACTATAGAAAATGGGCACACTTTTTCTAGAATATGTGGAATTATTTAGGAGCTTCCCCGAGCCTTGTATATAGTTCAACCATATGTTACACTATCAGGGTCCTAATCATTGTCTTGTTTCTCAGAAATATTCTGCTATCAAATTATCAGTACAACTAGCTTTGTATTTTCTTTTATCTAAGCAGTGTATTGAAATTGGTATTTGGAAATATTCGTGTTTAGTTATACATAACTCTTCATTTCAACTCTTCTTTATAATATTTTCCCGACCCTTTTCTAAAGAAGTGCCTATAGTTTAAACGAAAATATATTTATGCATAAGACCTTTTGCAGATAATATCTCATGATTGCATATTTTTAATATTGGACTCATAGAGTACTGTACTTATGTGGTAAGTATATGTAATATTCTTCCAATCTATTTAATGTCAGAAATGTCTCTCTGTTGGGCACCCTAGTTCCGGAATCTCCTTATTTTGAATGTGTGCTATTTAGGTCCCAACCCAAGAACCCAATTCTGGCAATCTAGCCCTGCAAATTTGTTGTGGCCTTTCAAAGGGCTTTGTGTGGGGCGGTAAAAATGAGTAACGAATCGATTTCTGTTTGTGTTATCTGCAAAGAGAAAAAGGAAACTATATTAGTTTTCAATTAATGTTAAAATATATAAGCAGTAGCCTTATTAGTAAATTATTTAGAGAATTGCCTATTTGGAAAAGTTAGCTTCTGTCATGGGTTCACTTTTCGGTATATGTCAAATCTCTTTAATCATTGAATATATAATATGGTTATGGTTATTCAGATAAAAGTCTGTGTTTGCATTTGAGTTTCTGAAGACTCGATCTTCGCACGCTTTCTGTACTTACTTTGTTCTACACCATTTGGTTACCATTTCATTGGAATTTTATTTCTTCACCCAGCTATTATTAAATCTAATGTTTCCATTTCTGAGTGCTTTTCTTTCTTTAAAAGCTAGTCCTAGCCAATTCTTACTGTTAGGTTTGAGGTCGACAGGTCACATTCACTACTTTCTTAGTGCTTAATTATGCATCCCTTTGGTGTTTTTTCATTTTTCATCGAACTACTTAATTCATAATAGTTTCAATACCAAGTCATGATTCTATTACCAAGCCTGGTATACAAGACCTTTCTTCAAGCACAGAGCGGTTCACAGATCCTAGCCTATTTGTTTGGTTTTTGGAATTTCAATGAATGGGGGTATAGACTCTGTGTCTTTAGCGGTCATTGTTAAGATATAAAATAAAATGGGAGCAGTAAACAAAGAGAAAATGGAAGATGGTACTCGGTTCGTCTGAGTGATATGGACAGCTGTTATTTTTTTAGTGAAGAACAGGGCCACACAGAGTGCCTTTTGGAAACAATGTTCTTAAACTTTACCCTCTGAAGTTCACGTCAACATATTTTTGGACGGAAATATAACAAACAGATGCAAAACGTAGATCCATTAAACTAGTATGCATAATCTGTTCACTTTAAATATACGATTCCCCAAACTTAGAATTGACCGAAGCTGAGAGATTTTAATTGCTACCAGCTCTTTCTACCATATCAAATACAGTTTAGTAAGATATCTTTGGAGAGCAACTTTTGTAAAATACTGAATTCTCCCGGACCAGAGCCAATTATAATTGGACTTTGCCTACTCGGTAACTTACAGACTAGATTGCAAATTACTTTCTTGTTTATACGGACAATTTTTTATTTAACGGAAAGAAGCATTGTTTTCTTTTCTTTTAGTTTATCAACAATACTTTGATCAATTGATGGTTGTCTAATGTCTACAGGTACGTCGGAATGAAATCTTCATTGAATTGATTGTATTATCGTTCCAAACAAAATGTACAGATGCGGGTCTACCAGAAGGGTGGTAGGATATGTCTGATAGTTGATTGACGTTGTGTTGATATTGTAGGGATGTAACATCTAGTCTAATTCTGTGCATGTCCTCCTAATTTAATTTGACGTTACTGAACTGTTGGTTTGGATACAGCTTGCATAATTCGTTTGTGAAATGTGTCTATCATATCCCTTCTCTCTGAATTGTTGATTGATCTGAACAACTCCTTCTGTTGGAAGGTAAAAAAGCTGTCAATGTTTTCAATGCAAATTTATTTGTTTTTTTGATTGTTTTAAATGTATTCTTTTCAACATGAATTCCCTGCAATGTTTTCATGAGCAGCCATAAAAGTGAAAAGTCACTTGTTACTTGCTGAAAAATTTGGACACTTGCGGTGTCTAAGTTGGTAGCTGTGTTAATGAAAAAATGCAACTGCATCATGAGAGGAAACATTCTTAAACATGAAATGTGCAATCCACAAGTTTGACATCAGATGAAGCACTGTGCTGGTTAATTGTTGCTGCTAACTTACTAAACCTGGAAAAAAGTTCCGGTCCTTCAAAAATATTTAGGTCGCTGAAGTCAAAAATATTTTCCTTTTGGTAATTTAGCACTAAAAGTTCCAACTTCATTTCAGTTGACTTTTAAAACTGCCACTAAATTGCAGACAAAGCTTTTTAAATCAGATGCGAAATAAATCTTCAAATTCTTTTCAACCAAATACAGTTACAGAAAAGAAACCACTTAACTAGAGTCCTACAAATATGTTTAAGTATCTTATTCCTGTATATAGTCCTAGATGCAGCCGTGAGCATTTTACAGACCACCTCTTTACCATACAACCAAATCCATGCATGTCACTGGTACTAAGAACAAATATGTAAAATAGATTAATGCGTACATAAGTAAATACACTGAAGTATACATCCTGTCCAGAACCACTGGCTTGTAGAAAAATAAAGCCACTAACATCACTGTTTCTTTGGATATTCCCTTGCTCCAAAAATGGTAGATCCAACTCTCACATTGGTACTTCCCATTTCAATCTGCATCAAAAGCAAAGTTACCATCTGCTATAGGCTGACTATATATATAATTGAAAAATATTACAGATCACGGTGAAAGCTAAATAATCAATTTAAACTAAATCTGGTATCATATTTAAGGTAGGTATATATTTCTCAGCCAATACAATACAATTGTCTTCAGGGTCTTTTATACACATGACAATATGCCCTAATGAAGATCTGAAAGCTACCATAGCCATATTTCAAGTCTGACAATATTATGCACGTGCTTACTTAAATTATAAATATGACTACTGAAACATCATTGTAAGTATATATGTGGATGTATATATTTATATCAAACAACCGTGTAAGTGTATGTATATATATATATATATATATATATAAACCAACTGTCATAATGTGCTTACAGCAAGCTCAAAATCACCAGACATTCCCATTGATAGCTCACATTTCTCTTCTCCCATTCCAAGAGCCTTGCAAACCTCACTTCTACAGTTCGCTAGTGTCTGAAAATAAAATATTAAGTGTCATACTGTGAGGAAAGTGTGGTTGAGTTATGTCTTTATATTCACTACCTTAAAGTTCTCCGGAGTGGAAGTGTAATCTGGCATCCCTATTGTCATTAATCCACAAAATTCAAGGTTTGGGCAGCCCAAGCTAACATGTTTTGCAAGTTCCACACATCCAGATGGATCAACACCAAACTTTGCTATGCATTCAATATATTTATAAATTACATCAGTATGTTGATCAAAGAAAGCTAAAACATCAGTCGGTAAATTTAATACCCCTGCTTCTTTTTTTACTTCAGGAGGTTAAAAAGAGGGAAAAAAAATATTAATAGAATACTCCGCTTACATGTTTCTCCACTAGTATTAACTTGGACCAACACCTTCAAAGGTTTTCGGCCAATGCTTCCAGTGACACGGTCAAGAAGATTTGCGATCTAGCATCAAAAATAAAAAATACAAAGACATATTACTGCAATTTGGCATATTACGAAAAAATTGTAAGGGATCACTGTGCACAGTGAAGATACGTGACGAAGATGCTAGTTGCATCTGAATTTCATGAGTTCAATTACTGCATATAAACGGCTCTCTTTTCATACCAGAAAGCTTTTGAACAATAATAATTACTCAAGATAGACATATGTGTTAAGATACGTCATCATTTGCTTACATCAGCTATCTCGATTGATCCTTTGAATAATTATCAGCCCCTAATTCAATGTTAAGATGATTAACTGATTGCCAGCTTCTTAAGTATTCGTCTTTAATGTTTAGGTTCCTTACAGAATGAGACACATAAGATACCTAAAGGCGAATATCTAGGGAGGTTGTGAATGAATACTTTAACTGTAACTATATTGGTTAAGAACTATATCAAGGGAGGTTGTGAATGAATACTTTAACTGTAACTATATTGGTTAAGAACTCTTTCTCAATCTGCATCAACTTGAATATTTTATCAGATTTAATGAACTGCTGAAATATCTACTGGGGAGTAACTGTTTTGCGCTTAGTGGTCATTGAGCATGATCAGGTGACAGAGTAATAGTTACACTAAATTGGACCGGCCTGTTTGTTTTATTCCTTCCTACACTAGAAAGTTCTACTTGCACAAATATGCACAAACCAGTCTCTTCTTATCCTGAAAAGTTCTACTAATTCCCTAAACTCTAGGACCTAGGTCAATAACATCTCTAATGATTTATTACTAACTAGCTACGGAATGTGGAGATATGTTTTACAAGGATAATATTATTAATATAAGCATGGTAAGTAAACAAAACGAGTTGTCAATTGATCCTCTAGATGAGCCCATATCAGTCGTGAGTTTTACAAGTTCAAAAAATGTGTAGTTCCCTTGTTCTCTCACTACGACCATCCAATTTATAAATTGGCTTCTTATAAATTTCTATTTACAAAAAAATAAAGAACGGAGTACGCAGGTTAGTGGACATCAACACAAGGAAATGTTTACAAATGCCATTCTACAATTTCATCAACAATATATACTGTAGAGAAAAATTCGCAAATATACAAGGGGCATATCAGAAAACAATTCATTTGATAAATCATTGAAAAATATTTAAAGAATTGTACTGCTTACCTTTTCATCATCTACGGTCTCCACCATGAAAAGATTTGGTACACCATCTGCCCAGTGGTAAAAGAAAATGCATGTAACTATTCTTGTTTTACACAATTCGATGAATGAAGAATTATAACGAGGCCATCTAATCAATATATAATTCGCACATAAAGTACAAACAGACCCAGACAAGATATGCTTGTACACTGAAAATTATAACTAGTGTTCATATGAAAAAAAAACATGTCATTTAAACGAACCAAACTTCAACTCATTAAGCAATCATCTTACATCTATAAATGATAAAGATAAATCAATCACGAAATGTTTACACCACTAATAGTCTGAATGTAAAACTTACATAATGTGTTCTGACAAAGACCTTCATAAAACAAACAACTTTGCATAAATATATAAGAACTCTATCAAAATTCAATTTCTAATCCATAGGGCCCTCTTTTCCTAAAATTTCTAACTCCGCATCATATAATCCAAATTGAGTTCAAATGATCATATCGACTCAAATCACAGCAGTGTAAGATATGCGCACATATAGTATTTTTACAATTACGGAAAAAGAGGTGAATACATACTGAGAAGAGGCTTTACTTTGTTGCTCTGCAAATTCCCTATAAAATGCCACTCAATATCTTCGGGAAGCTGCAATTCACTCAACATTTCTCAAACATATTCAAACATTCCTCCCAAAATAATCAAATCCTAACTGATTCAGTAAATATCTACAACAAAACCTCCGTAAACAATTAACCTCATATCCCGAAAATGTCATTAATTTATCGAAACTACAAATTTGTCAAGATCGAAAACACATTGCCTCTAAAAATACACAGCCTCCAAAATTATAAACTCTACTTGTTTATTCAAAATTTATCGAGATTAAGAAAAAAATTATCGAGTTTCGAAAAGATAACAACACCTGAGGAGCTTTTTCAATGATTTCCTGAACATAATTCTCGCCGAAGAAACGGTGACCGACGTCGTAGACTTGACGGAGAAGAGGAACGGGTTTGGTTTTACTAACGGCGACGACTCTGATTTGATCGGCGCTACGACCGGACTTGACGGCGGCGTTATTAACACGGTGGAGGACTGACCGGAGAGCCGTCGCAGCGGCACCGTCCATGACGGAAGCGGCCATTTCACTGCTTTTTTGTTCCTCTTCTTTCTCGGCTGCTGCTTCGTTCATTACCGATGGAGTTTTCTAATGCTCTCGAATAACTTTTCCTCGTTCTATTTTAAACCACAAAAAATATCCTAAACCACAAAAAATATCCGCCGGCTACTTAAAAACAATATTCAATACATCTACTATTCCACTCACCATTCCTTAAAAATAATAGGGCTTTTTTGAAAAATAACAGATGATTTTGAACTTTTTGCAAAAATACTATCATTTTAAAAATACTTTTGCAAAAGTACAAGCTTTATTACAAAAATATTGCTTTTTTTTAACAAAATTGCAAAATTACGATCCCGCTGTATATACGAATAGTGTTGATGTTGTTGCTGTGGGCCCAACATTTTGCAAACTTAGTCTTACCCCGTACCTTCTCATTTTTCAGTTACCTCCCAACACCTTTTTTATGGATCCATATCTTCACACACTTTCCAATTTCATACCCACTCACTAGGGGTGTACAGAACCGAATCGCAATCGCAACCAAATCGCAAATCGTTCGCAACCGAACCGCATTTTACGAAAAATCGCAAAAACCGCAACCGCAACCACAAATCGCAAATCGCAACATCGAAAAAACCGCAACCGCAAATCGCAAACCGCAAAATCGCAAGCGCAACCGCAAACCGCATATATATATTTATAATAATTTATATTTTTATAAATATATATTTTATATTATATAAATTAATAATTATACACATAAATGGGTTAATAATTATATAAATATGATATGGGCTGGGCTGGGCCTGTTGATCTGTTACCTTAGTGGACTACTAGACTACTTCTAAATTCTAATACAGTAATACTACCGCTAATAACGTATGCATATCCAGTACTGTCTTGAGTCTCCAGACTGAGTGAGAGAGAGTAACCTAGAGTAGACTTCGAGTCTTTGAGAGGAAAGCGGCAAGCCGGCAAGGTATATCTCTTCATCAAACATCAATCCATCTTCGATTTTTATCAATCCATCTTCGATTTTCATCAATCCATCAACTAATCGAGGTATATCTCTTTCTCTCTTAATGTATATAATTATATATACATCTCTTTCTCTCTTTATCGATTTGCTAGTGCTAGCTACTTATATATATGTAATTATATAAATATACTTCTTGTCTTATACATTTACTACTTTGATTATATGTAGTTCAATGGAAAAAGCACCAGCTGCTACGGAATTAGGTGGATCGAACCCACAAGAACAGATGAACATCGATAAACAACCTTTAAGCACGTAAGTAACCTTTAAACTCAATTTAAACAACCTGCCAGAATCTGAAATCAGTATAAGTTCTTATTATGTTATTTGGTTTTGTTTGTAGCTTCATAGCAAAAAACGAAATCGACTTGCACAACAAAAGTTGAACGACTTGGTGTTCGTTAAATACAATAGAGCTTTAAGACGTAGATATGAACTTCGTGATCTCATTGATCCCATCTTATTAAATGAGATTGATGACAGCAACGAATGGTTGGTTGGTAAGGTTGACGGAGAAAGCGACGAAGAAGATGATGACTACGTATTTTCTAAAGAAGATGGGTTGACTTATAGGGATGTTGCTAAAGCTACTGGAGCAGATGAACCTCGTTATAATTCTAGGTAAGATGATAATACAAAAAAAAATATGATAATTTCTATCTAAGTAATTAGTTTATATATTTGTTATTTAAGTGTTATGTACTTATTAATTATTATATATGTATATCATTACTATAGGTCAAATACCTCTCGTGGCAACAAAAAAGGAAAAAATACATTTGAACCATCATCTAGAAGGCGTTTAGTTGATGAAAGTGAAGACGAGGAAGATGGGATTGAATTTGAAGAGAGGGATAAGAATCCTAACCAGTACAATCAAGATGAAGATTTTGAAAATCTTCAAGAAGAGCCTGAAGATGCTGATTTTTAATTTATGTCTAAGTTGTCAACTTTTTGAGAAGAACAGAGCTAATCTTTAGGGCTTGTAGTTGATTATCTATCTTTATTTTGTTACCATGACTTCATATTTTTGCCTTGAGTTTGAATCTAGTTATCATTACCACTTTTTAGCACAATCTAATTCGCATATAACATGTTAAATTTATTGTTATGCATTTTTTACCAATTTTTGTGTTTTTTTTTCAAAAAGCGCGTTTCTCGCGTTGCGCGTTGCGCTTATGCTCCAGGAGGCCTTTGCGCTTCAGTGCGCATATCGCGTTTAATAACACTGGTTGCAGCGAAAACCTTTTTATTGCATCATGTAATGTATGAAACACAAGTGTTTTGTAATAGGCGGTTTAATCGCAAACCGAACCGCATCAACCGCGGTTAACCGCAATCGCATCATGTGGTTAACCGCAACCGCATTTGTGGTTGTGGTTGGAAATTTACAAAACCGCTAAAACCAAAAAACCGCATCAACCGCCAATAACCAAACCGCAACCGAACCGCGTACACCCCTACCACTCACCCACACCATTTCTAAATCCTCGCCGGAGAATTCGGTTAAGTCGGAGATTTGTGCGTAAACTCGCCGATCCGACTCAGATTCAGAACAGAATCCAACTCGATCAAACAAGAGGATATTGGAGTCGGAGGCGTTGATCGGAGAAGGTGGTGGTGGTTGCGGAAGGGAGGGGAAGAGGCCTGCGGCCCCAACGTCGGAGTTCGGGGAAAGGGGAAGGGGTGGGTGGCGGCGTTGATCGGAAAAGGAGGTGGAGGTTCGTCGAAAGAGGATGGGTGGGAGGTGGGTGGTGGGTGGTGGGTGGTGGTGGGTGGTGGGTGGTGGGTGGTGGGGGTGGCGTGATGGTGGAGGTGGTAGGTGTGGGTGGTGGTGGTGATGGTGGAGGTGGTAGGTGTGGGTGATGGAGTCGAAGGATGCAATAAGAATAGGATATATGATTTCGTAGAAAATGAAAGAGAAAGAGTGAAGAACGTAAAAGTGTAATGATTTTGTAAAGAACGTAAATTTGCAAAAATTTATCAAATGTACCGTAATTTTGCTAATTTCTCAAAATAATATTCAATACCCACCATTCCTTAAAAATAATATTCAATACTCACTACTCCACCCACTGCTCCAAAAAACAATATCCAATACCCACTACTCCTTAAAAACAATATTCAACACTACTCCATTAAAAAATAATAATATTCATTACCCATTAGAGCTGACAATTCATGTCGTGTACTTCGTGTCGTGTACTTTCATGTTTCGTGTACCAAGAGGCCAAAACAAAAACGAAATGAAATAAATTTGTGTACTCAAATTCTAAAACGAACACGAAACGAAATATTTCATGTAAACACGAAACGAAATGAGAAGTACACGAAATATTTTACACGAAAATGAACCCAAAATCGTGTACTTTCCCTGTACTTTCCTTGTACTTTTCGTGTATTTTCTACTTATTTTGTAAAAAGGTTAAATATGTAATATTTATTTATAATATATATTTATATATTTTAAAATATTTATTTAAATATTTATTTATTTCGTGTATTTTCGTTTCGTGTCGTGTACCCAAGGGTAAACCCAAAACCGATACTAAATTCATCCGTGTAATTTCGTGTTCGTGTACTTTCGTGTTCTTGTACCGCAAAAGTCAACCTAAACCCGTAATTTTCGTGTCGTGTATGAAATTGTCGGCTCTATTACCCACTATCTTAAAACCCGTGTCATTCAGCATATAGAAAAAGTTTTTTATGACGAGGAGAGTATTATTTTTCTTATTAAGTACAATAATTTTTAATTATATATTTAGGCCATTGTTATAGGGAGAACCAAATTATATGGAGAACCGTAGCATACCAATCAGAGTTTTAATTTTTGGTTCTATAAAAAAAGACCATTTTTTTATTAAATAAAAGAAAAGGACCAAATTTCTGATTCTGTGGTAGAACCAAATAACGATCGCGCTCACGTCACCACCGCCATGTCATCGCTGATGACGTGGCACTGCCACTACAACAGTGACGTCATCACTGATGATGTGGCAATGCCACGTGTCACTGCTATGTGTTAGTGCCACGTCATCAGGAATAACGCGGCGGTATCACGTGGCAGTGCCATGATAGCAGTGACATCATCACTGATGATGTGGTAGTGTCACGTGTCACTACCACGTCGTCATTGAAGACGTGGCACTCCCACGTTGCACTGCCATGTCAGCAATAGTGACGTCACTGCTGATGTGGCAGTGCCACGTCATCAATGCCGATGTTGTAGCATCCCAAAATCCGGGGTACAGATATGGGGCCACTAACTATAAACAATATTATACATCTCTGAATACAAACAACATTTAATAATAAAACCCCTTAACCAAGATCGCATACAGGTTATGGTATGAAACAACTATCGAATATCATTATTACAACCCAGTCTCAGAATAAAAGAATATTATACAATTTATATGAATGTACAAAAATCATTGTCTAACTAAATATCCAACCTTGACCATTCCCAATCCATTATTTGAAAAGTCCATAACTCGAACGTCTCCTCTCGCTGTCTATAGAGTAATACCAACTGGCCACTAGGTTCTCTGATTATCTCTAACCACTGGAGAAGTAAACAAAAGCAAGAGTGAGCCAACAATGCTCAGCAAGTGTAAATAGTGATAACAATTTCAATAACGATGACAATTCTGATAAACAAAAGAGTTTCATCTCATTCTATGAAGAATCAGTTATATCGACTTTTCGATTGCCACGAGGGCCAAATAATCCTCCCTTCATAAGGTGCATCAAGAACTAGAACTGACAAGAGTTCTGATATCGAAATATTATTAAAACAGACTTCCAAGGAGTCAAGAGCTAAACATCTCAATTTCAGAGTATAGATTAGAATTGGAATTTTTTATTTATTTTAAAAAAAAAATAAGGTTAGGCTGCTGATCAGTCACGCACTAACCCCGGACAAACGCACACAGCAATGTCCTTAATTGGATCCATGGCACACATTGGCCTTAACATCTGACCACGAATCTGGTCGTACCCCGAAGGGTTTAACGCCCCAAGGGCCACTTTTAAAAAAACATTTCCAATTCTAAATTATCCACACTAGGTGTCGGAATAATCGACAACCTTTGCCAACCAACAACTGGAAAACTCACGTTCCAGAACAACAATAACTCGTAATGAAGATTCAATAAGGAAACCACAATATCTTGTAGCATCGACAAGTTCGATACAATGCATGGTGATAAATGAATAATCAAAATATTCAACGGATATCGACAAGTTCGATAATGAATGGAACAGGGAATATAAAGAATGATAATTCGAATAGGTATCGACAAGATAGATATGAATATTGAGGAACATTGTCATTAACTTGATTAAAGAGTAAATCGACTTGGGCAACGATAAGAGATATAATTTGCAACCAGACTATCAACATATGAAATTATACGCTAGAGCGAGAACATAGGCAAACACTACGCTTTTAATAAAATTTTCAACACATTGCAAGGCTTAACTGACATAAACGATTAAAGTAGTTTGAACGATTATTTGTAAAAAAAATAATTTCAGGATAGTTAGTCGCAAATCAGTTTGAAGGAAACATTTTCATAAAGGGGTCCACTGGAGTAATTATGTGAAAAATCAAGAATTTTATTAACAGGTATTCGTGGAAATTTTAAACTTGGATTCTCTCTATTTAGAACGTCTTTTAAACATTTTTGAAGAAAATAAAAGAAATAGTATTCAGTTGAGGAATCCAATGCCATAGCTTGAGTAAATTATTTAAGCGGGAAAAATTATATTTAAGGTTCTTTTAAAAAACTTGGTATTCGAATTAGGGGTAGAAAAATAAACATTTCCATGCTAACCGGGAAGTATATCATTTTCTAAACACATTTGACCAAACTACATGATACGACAAAAGGAATGAATTGCATCACTTGAAAGATAAGTGAAGAGCAAACACTGGCCTCGATTCACGGAGTTCTCGACCTTAACATCGATCCATAACTCAGTTTCACGACATTCTTTACTTGCTAGCCTTTTATTTTGGCCCTACTTCCATTTCTACTTCGTAACTCACTAACTTCCACGTCAATGCATCCGTCGGCTTTGATACTTGTCCTTCTATTCGTCTTTCTTTTTACCCGCACCGCTCTTGGCCATGCCTCATATTCAAACCTTTACAAGGTCAGATCCTATTTCAGTATTAACTCAAGCAAAACTTATCATTTGCTCTATTCTACCCATGCGCGTCCTATAATGCTTACATATACAATACATATAGACATAATCATTCATATTCACATAATAGTCTCACTATAATCAACTAAGTCACATAAACACGTCACATAACCATTTCAAAACAACACAACCACTTAATATTTAAACTCACAATATATTCTTGAAATAATCCACTGATACATATACTTAACCCTTAGTAATCATAACACACCTTCAAGTATTGAATTTAAATAAGTTAAATAGGTTTTAAATAGATTTGCAGGGGATTTTTAGAAAATTTCGGCATGAAGTATTCGTTTATCGGACTATGGGCACAGCCCCTCAAATACAATTCAACCCTGTTTTTGAAAAAATAAAGCTGCCTCAACTTGCAGCAATATAAAAGTAAACAAGTAAGAAAAGTACCCGCCCAGACATGCGGCACCTAGCACATAATAATTTACATTAACAATACTACTTACGCTACACCAATGATTGTATTTCTCACGCATTTTAATGATACGCGTGACAATCAATCATTGATATTCGTAAGCCCTAGGGAACAACCCCTAGCACTAACTATTACTTACGTTATATCAATGATCACATCACTCAAGTATATTAATTATACTCGTGATAGTTAATCATTGATATTCGTAAGCCCGAGGAACTAGTTGAAGAGAGTTACACAAGTACTTAAATATTGACACTTAAGACTTGTGATCTCATTGCAACTCCTCGCAGCTAAAATAAATAACATATAATCATTGACCACATAAACACATAGGGAATTAAAATAACAGTTTAACTTTACTATAGATTACATTTGAAAACTAAATCAAAACAAACTACAGCATCTAGAGCCAATGGTATTTTTCAGAAACCACCACTTAACATTTATACAAATATACAGCTTAGACAATTACACCATTACTTAATCGACACCAATTTGACCACATACAACTCACCACCAAGAATCTGACAATTACCACCTTTAAGTACACATATATAAATATTACCAAAACCATTTATCTACATAATTCATCACTTAAACCGAATCCACCAAACAAATATTGATAATTAGTAACTTAACTAATTATCGAATAAAATCAATAAATCAATTTTAACAAATATACAATACTTAATTTAAAACCACTTTCGAGCACACACATAACTCACCACAATACATTTAACAAGTATGGCTTTCGACAAATATTACTAATCGACTACAACATTTAGCACATAGACATTTACCAACTAGTAACTCATATAAACTCCACATACTATATGACAATAGCAATTAGCAATTAGCGTCCACTAAGCCCAATCATATAATCGAACCCACAATCGTATTTAACAACTATATTAAACTACGAAATTAAAACTATATTATCGCAATTTAAAACTAATTAAATTACAATAATTAAATAATGAATTAAAATACAAGGGTATACCATTTCGATTCGACCCACCAAAAATCAAACCATCGAATTATCTCCCCCAAAATCTCTCTTTCTAGCTCTCTCTCTCTCTCTCTCTCTCTCTCTCTCTCTCTCTCTCTCTCTCTCACTCTCTCTCTCTCTCTCTCTTCCCGCTGCCATTCCTTCCCACAACCACCATAACTGCCTTGATTTCATGCTTGCTTCCCTCCACTGTCGCGACCCACCACCACTGCCACGATGGTAGTCCTCCGGCGCCGCCAATGCAGTGGTACCGTCGATGCTGCTCCGACCATCCCCCCTGCTAGCACAGTCTCGACCCCTTACCCTCTCCCTCGATTTCCTGCTTTCCCCACCCCTTGCACACGCTTATACACGCTCATATATGTAAGTATATATAGCTAATTGAATGATTCAATCTTTCCCCCCTCCCAATTCTTAAGAACCCTAATTTCTCTTTCTCCCCCAATTCCTATCTCTCTCCCCGACATATACTACGTGTGTGTCTGCATTTTTGTTTTGTGTTATTGGGCTTGGCCCAATATAACACTACTTATTCGTGTTTTAAAAAAATTAATACCCGACTTTTACAAATCGAAGTTAAATAGAAAATTGCGAAAATTAAACTTTTCATTTTTAAAATAAAGAATATAAAATTATTAGCACACACATATTTTTTGAAATATTTTTCGGATAAAAAATGAATTAAATATGGATTTTACAAGTTTTGGTACTTTAAATACAATAAAATTCTTAAAATCATTTTAAAATACCATAACACCCAAATTAATCCATCCAACAAATTTAAAAACTCAATAAATATATAAAGACAATATTACAAAACATTTCATGATTTTTAATAACTCCGATAATTTATAAAAATTTTAGAAGATCAATAATGCATGATTTAAATATTTTTAAATCCTCAAAAATAAAAATAAAAATACACCAATCTTCACAGCTTATCCAAATCATCAAATACTCACATAAACAGCATCTCACACACATTTTACCTTTACAACAATATTCACATAATATAATTTATAATTTATAATAAATAAATATTATTAAAAATCGAAATTTTCTAGGTCGTTATATCCTTCCCCCCTTAATAGGATTCTGTCCTCAGAATCAATCTTAAGGACACGAGTAACAATTCTCGATAAACATCTTACTTCCACTTCCCAGGTTGCACTTTCAACTCTAGGATTCCATCACAACCTCTTATACTTTTATAAGCTCATTCCATGAGCCTTCAATTCCCGTAATAACCTTAAGCTTTGGTTTTCGAATCTTCAACGTTCATCACACGTGAACGAATAACTTTCCATGAAAATCAATATGTCTTTTTCGCATAATGAACTATACTCTGCGTCAAAACTATATTACCGCGCCAACCCCTCGCAATAATACGACCGTGCAATTTGCCTCAATTTATAACGACCTATACTTGGTATAGTTGCCCATGCTTTACTTATAACCACACGATTTCAAATAGAATTTCGAGAAAAGAATCTCAAGAAATCCTCTGATCGCTTCCAATCCACTTTTCAAGTACTGGGTTAATCGAGAAGGGAATAATTAAAAAGTTTATTTCTTACTTTAGTCCTAAAATTTTACCGAGTACCCAATCGGAAACTTAACATCATTTTGTCCATTCTCAGCCGCATCCTTGCAATCGAATACTATGGCCAACACATACGTCCTTAGATGCACATCAAGCATAATTTAATTAACGACCCGATTCTCAATCTTATAAAATAGTCTGGGTTGCTCAATCTTTTGAAACATAGTCTCGAATATTTGTAGCCTTTGGAAGCTATTATACCCGTCACCTTGACTGTAACTTCACTTTATACAAGAACAATTCCTGAGGTCACAACTCCACTTGATACCAATCATGAAACAATTCTTTAACAATTCTCGACAAGCTCCCGCTTTAACAACACGCATATACAACTTAATACGCATCATCGCTTATTGATATATCTTAAAACAAAATCTTCCTCAATTAAAACATTGAGAAAAGGAACATCAAGAAATTCCCCGATCGTTCTTACTCCTCTTTCGCGTGCAATGTTACTTGAGAAGGGAATAATCGGAAACTTCTATCCATCCTTCATCTCATTGTTTCACTGAATACTTATCCTGGAAAATTAACCTTATATCATCTATTCCCCAATTGCAATTTGAACGCGAACAACACGCTCAACTCTTATCGCATGGCATTTGCGCCAACCACCATTCGGTTTAATACTCAATTTCTACCTTCATACAACATCGGTTTGCTAAAACATTTAAAGAAAAGCCTCAAATATTTTGTTGATTTAAAACAATTTAATAACCATTTGAACCAACTGAAAATCCCTTTTGAAAGATATTTTAGAAAATTATTTTAAGAGAAAACATTTAAAATAATAGGGTTTTAATCAAAAAGCCTTTTGGAACCAAAATATTTTTGAAAATTTAAAAAAAAGCAATTAGCAAACCATGACCTTGGCTTCGACCTAACTCCTTATGGTACAACATATTTAAAACTTGCTTACGACTTCACTGCCTTGCATCCTCAGAGTTCCTTCCAAATCATAACTTTGTATACTTGGCGAGTCCTCGAATTTGACTCTTCCTATTACGACTCCAACGTTTAACATCACTTTCATTAACCACAGAATCATAACATTCGAAATTCACACTACAACTCTTATGCAAAATTTTCTTCCTTTTCTTGTAAACTCCTACAATCACTCTCGATTGATTTGCATACGCTTCCTGAATCTTCGATTATCTTGCTATGTGATCTACATTCATATTAAATTTCATATTCTTTTCTTGACTAAATTTTATACGTCCACTATTTAATCACTACTGGAAACTTTCTGGTTTCTCTGCCTTCCTCCTTATTGACATTTCATTCCATCTTGGTCAACTTTTCACCATCCTTGATAATCATGACTTTCTACTCTGGCTTTCATAAGTTATTTACTTCACGTAATCACCTTACCCCTCATTCAGTTTTATTTCTTCTTGATAATTCTTATAAACCATTCTGTTTCACTTCATTCTGATTTATTCAAGTTAGCCTTCTTGATTCTAAAATCTTACGTCTAACGACTGATTTAAAACATTCCAAATCTTATGACATTCCGTTTACTACCTCTGCCATACAAAAGATGTTTACAAATAATCTTCCTTCAGCATTGTACAACTTATCCAATATCTCCATTTCCATTCTCTTTTCGCCCTTCAACAACATTTACAACCATGGGCTCTTATTTACTGTCCTTTTTCCTTTATTCAATTCTCATTAGCCTCATATCTTGTCCATGTCTTATCGGTCCAATAAATATTCCAACTTGACATGACATATCTGTCTTAATCACCAAATTCTTAAACTCGCATCACCACTTCTTCGTCAATGCAGTTGTAGTTTTAATCCTTCAAGACGTCGTCACATCTATCTTCGCATCTCTTTATCATTAAGAATTTTTAAAAATATCAAATTTCTGACAAAGGAAGTCAATAAAATAAATGGGGCACCAAGTACGAATATACACTGGGTTTATTTGATAAAACTTTTATAAAGGAATTTAACCGAGAGATCAATATGATCTTTTGAACTAGTTTCAGGTTGCATTTGTCACTTGGTTAACCACCATAGTACATAAGGATGGCCAGTCCTTAGTACTTCGTGACAAACACAATCAGTGGCGTCCCACTGGACTTCTATCACAAAGATAAAATGTCCCTGAATCCCCTATCTGTATAGGTTGTTCATCTCAGCTGGAATAGAGAAAAATTAAGTATTCATGAAAATGGAAGGGATTCAAGAGTTTCAAAAATTTTCAGGTAAAGTCGGATCAATTATCCTTTGAAAGATATAGATATTTCTAAAAGAATGGAATTGAATTCGAATGAATCTTACATACCAAACTCATCATCGTTTGATGTATAAAAGACTTTTCAATAGATACTTCAAAGGTTGATCAAGCAAACATTCAAGAAATTCTTAATTATTCATAATCTCACTCTTGTCGACTAAGCACTAATATACTTAGCTGCCAAACCGGCCTGACCATAATGAGTTGAATAAATAAGAAGATCTCAATTCATTCTCGATTTTTGAACCGTCACTGTGCAACGAATGCCTCAGCAACGATACCAACCGGGAATTAACTTAGGACGATAATTCAAAGAAAGAATAAGAAATTTCTTAAGCAATGAATTTGAATGAATCGACGATTAAGGATACACAACTACGCTCAACTTCCAATTCTTGCTAATAATCACTTTCCACTTCGTGTTCACAACCTTCTCGTACCATCTCCGAAATGTTCACATCGAAACTAATATCGCAGAAAGTTCTAGACTCTACGCAAAAATCTCGAGATAACGTCCCTCGGACAAATAGCTCCAGCTGCCTACTTAGCTTATGCCGCTTTGGGTTCGATATTTTGCTAATAGCCCAATCCTTTCACGATTCGAACTTCCACTCGCACGATCTGCCGAAAGACCGATTAACGTCGCAACGCTCGCCGAAGTATCCTAACGCGATCCTTACCCTAAACCGTTCTACCCGACATCTATTTTATACACGTACCCTAATCCTCCTAATCTGTTTCAGTGACCATAACCTGTAGCTCTGATACCAACTTGTAGCATCCCAAAATCCGGGGTACAGATATGGGGCCACTAACTATAAACAATATTATACATCTCTGAATACAAACAACATTTAATAATAAAACCCCTTAACCAAGATCGCATACAGGTTATGGTATGAAACAACTATCGAATATCATTATTACAACCCAGTCTCAGAATAAAAGAATATTATACAATTTATATGAATGTACAAAAATCATTGTCTAACTAAATATCCAACCTTGACCATTCCCAATCCATTATTTGAAAAGTCCATAACTCGAACGTCTCCTCTCGCTGTCTATAGAGTAATACCAACTGGCCACTAGGTTCTCTGATTATCTCTAACCACTGGAGAAGTAAACAAAAGCAAGAGTGAGCCAACAATGCTCAGCAAGTGTAAATAGTGATAACAATTTCAATAACGATGACAATTCTGATAAACAAAAGAGTTTCATCTCATTCTATGAAGAATCAGTTATATCGACTTTTCGATTGCCACGAGGGCCAAATAATCCTCCCTTCATAAGGTGCATCAAGAACTAGAACTGACAAGAGTTCTGATATCGAAATATTATGAAAACAGACTTCCAAGGAGTCAAGAGCTAAACATCTCAATTTCAGAGTATAGATTAGAATTGGAATTTTTTATTTATTTAAAAAAAAAAATTAAGGTTAGGCTGCTGATCAGTCACGCACTAATCCCGGACAAACGCACACAGCAATGTCCTTAATTGGATCCATGGCACACATTGGCCTTAACATCTGACCACGAATCTGGTCGTACCCCGAAGGGTTTAACGCCCCAAGGGCCACTTTTAAAAAAACATTTCCAATTCTAAATTATCCACACTAGGTGTCGGAATAATCGACAACCTTTGCCAACCAACAACTGGAAAACTCACGTTCCAGAACAACAATAACTCGTAATGAAGATTCAATAAGGAAACCACAATATCTTGTAGCATCGACAAGTTCGATACAATGCATGGTGATAAATGAATAATCAAAATATTCAACGGATATCGACAAGTTCGATAATGAATGGAACAGGGAATATAAAGAATGATAATTCGAATAGGTATCGACAAGATAGATATGAATATTGAGGAACATTGTCATTAACTTGATTAAAGAGTAAATCGACTTGGGCAACGATAAGAGATATAATTTGCAACCAGACTATCAACATATGAAATTATACGCTAGAGCGAGAACATAGGCAAACACTACGCTTTTAATAAAATTTTCAACACATTGCAAGGCTTAACTGACATAAACGATTAAAGTAGTTTGGACGATTATTTGTAAAAAAAATAATTTCAGGATAGTTAGTCGCAAATCAGTTTGAAGGAAACATTTTCATAAAGGGGTCCACTGGAGTAATTATGTGAAAAATCAAGAATTTTATTAACAGGTATTCGTGGAAATTTTAAACTTGTATTCTCTCTATTTAGAACGTCTTTTAAACATTTTTGAAGAAAATAAAAGAAATAGTATTCAGTTGAGGAATCCAATGCCATAGCTTGAGTAAATTATTTAAGCGGGAAAAATTATATTTAAGGTTCTTTTAAAAAACTTGGTATTCGAATTAGGGGTAGAAAAATAAACATTTCCATGCTAACCGGGAAGTATATCATTTTCTAAACACATTTGACCAAACTACATTATACGACAAAAGGAATGAATTGCATCACTTGAAAGATAAGTGAAGAGCAAACACTTGCCTCGATTCACGGAGTTCTCGACCTTAACATCGATCCATAACTCAGTTTCACGACATTCTTTACTTGCTAGCCTTTTATTTTGGCCCTACTTCCATTTCTACTTCGTAACTCACTAACTTCCACGTCAATGCATCCGTCGGCTTTGATACTTGTCCTTCTATTCGTCTTTATTTTTACCCGCACCGCTCTTGGCCATGCCTCATATTCAAACCTTTACAAGGTCAGATCCTATTTCAGTATTAACTCAAGCAAAACTTATCATTTGCTCTATTCTACCCATGCGCATCCTATAATGCTTACATATACAATACATATAGACATAATCATTCATATTCACATAATAGTCTCACTATAATCAACTAAGTCACATAAACACGTCACATAACCATTTCAAAACAACACAACCACTTAATATTTAAACTTACAATATATTCTTGAAATAATCCACTGATACATATACTTAACCCTTAGTAATCATAACACACCTTCAAGTATTGAATTTAAATAAGTTAAATAGGTTTTAAATAGATTTGCAGAGGATTTTTAAAAAATTTCGGCGTGAAGTATTCGTTTATCGGACTATGGGCACAGCCCCTCAAATACAATTCAACCCTGTTTTTGAAAAAATAAAGCTGCCTCAACTTGCAGCAACATAAAAGTAAACAAGTAAGAAAAGTACCCGCCCAGACATGCGGCACCTAGCACATAAACTCGAGATATAAACTCGATTAGATTGAGTGTCAAGACAACGATACCCTTTGTGCATTGAACTTTACCCAATAAAAACACATAGATATGTTTTCTTAGAAAACTTGTCTTTTCCATAGTTCCGAAGATAGGGATAACACCTGTATCCAATGCTTCTTAAAACTTGATAATCAGGGTTAGTACCAAATAGTTGTAAAAATGGTGACTCCATTCTAAATTTATTTGTTGGTAATCTATTTATAATGAAAACTTAGGTAATAAATGCATCAACCCAATATTTCATTGGGAGTTTTGACTGAAATAGTAAACTCAAACTCATATCAACGATGTGGCGGTGTTTCCGTTCGGCTATGCCATTTTGCTCAGGGGTGTTGGGACAAGAAAATTGGTGTTGGATTCCACATTGCTGTAAATGAGTTTCAAACTGTTTTGAAGTGAATTCACCACCCCCATCACTTTGAAAAATCTTTATTTTACTATCAAATCGATTTTCGATGAGTTTTTGCAATTTAACAAATTTTTGATAGAAATCAGATTTTTGTTTCAAGAGTATAATCCGATAATATCGAGAAAAGTCATCTACTATGATTAGGGGTGAGCATGGTTTTCCAAAAACCGACCAACCCGACCAAACCGAAAATTTAGGTTTTTTTTCGGTTTGGTTTGGTTATGGTTTTATATTTTTAAAAACCGAAAATTTTGGTTTGGGTTTGGTTTCACTAGTTTACCCATCCGATTAAACCAACCCGACCATCAAGTCGTATAAAAATATTATATATATATATATTGTATTTTTCGTGTGGTTATTTCTTCAACACACCTATCTTCAACACACTTATAGACTATAATATTATATGCCTTAACCATGCTTACGTGTGTGCACGTGTGTTTTGTATTTAGTTAGATTTATAGTGGTTAACTTGTTTTATTTCATGTCAAAAACCACTTAAAAGAAGAAAGTACCAGAAAGCTATATATAAGACTTTTGAGACTTATTTTATGATTTAATGAAAATATTTGAGGAGTATAATTTATTTTATAGCTTTTTTTGATGATATTTTGTGCTACTATTTGTGCATTTATTTTGTTGGCTCTTTTAAAATAAAATTGAATCTTGTATTTAGTGTTGGAGAAAATAAATAACATCAAGTATAAATATATATTTAATAACGGTTTTAAACCGAAACCGACCAAACCAAACCGTTATAATTTGGTTGGTTTTTCTAGAATGATATGGTTTTTGGTTTGGTTATGGTTTGAAAAATTAAAAACCCGAAATTTATGGTTTGGTTGGTTTGGCCGTCCCAAACCGTCCAAACCACCCGATGCACACCCCTAACTATGATAGCATAATACTTAAAATTTTGACAAGAAGATACAGGGGCAGGTCCCCATAAATCACAATGCAATTTTTCTAGAGGATTTTTTGAAACATTCAGGGACATATTGAAAGGAAGTTTACAGCTTTTTCCCATTTGACAGAAAGGACAAATGGTTCCTTGTTTTTTCCAATTTGAAATACTAATAAATTCTTTATTTTGCAAGAAATTTAAAACTTTGGCATTTGCATGACCCAAACGGTGATGCCAAATTGTTGAAGATGCAGTGCTAGTAATAGCAGATAGAGCAAAATGTCGTAACTCCTCTAAAGCATAAAGATCACCTTTCTTGACACCTTTAGCTATCATTTTTCCCTAAGAATCCTCAACATAAAACTCATTAAATGTAAATATAATATTGCAAACATTATCTTGGGTTAATTGGCTCACAGATAAAAGATTTTTCTTGATTTTAGGCACTATTAAAACATTATTTAATTTAAGGTTTTCTTCTTTAGTCTTTACATGTCCCTCACCAACATGGGTAATATCAATTTTATTACCATCACCAACATATAATGAGTCATTACTATAATATGGGGTGTGTTTAGAAATTTTACCAGTGTGATTCATGATGTGTGTTGTTGCACCTGAATCAGCATAGAGGGTAGGATCAATTTCATCATTTATCCTGAGAGCAGCTAATGCTTGTGGTAACTCATCTTCGGGCTGAACAGAATGATCAAATCTACTCCAACATCTGATTGCTGTATGATTTCTTTTCCCGCATAAGAGTATGAAAAAAGAGGAAACGTCTCCCACGGCCACGTCCACGGCCTCTTCCTCGTCAACTATAGAAAGCTTGTTCATGATTAGTTTGGTTGCCATTGATTTCAGCTTCCAGTTGTAAAGACTGCACATGAGCCTTAAGTGAGAATGAATTGATTGTAAGAAGGATAAGGAGGCTTGGATAACATCACCATTCGAAAATCTTTATATTTTGGGCCCAGACCTCGAGCAAGTTGAAACACTTTATTGGTTTCATCAAGTGGTTTTCGTATGGCAGCGAGATTGTCGCATAGCCCTTTAAATTTTTGAAGATACTCATCAAGTGTCATATTCCCTTTTGTAAGTGACATAAGAGTATCAGCCAAGAGAATTTCTTTCTCTTTAGAGCTTGACAATAGTCTATCTTTAACAGATTTCCATACAGAAAAGGCTGTGGTCGTATCATCCAAGTCGAGCAAAAATCTTCAACAATGGTTCCCAATAACCATGTGGTGAGAAGGCCATCATTGTTGAGCAAAGTATTATACGCTGGATTGATATCTTCTTTGTCATCTTTACCTTCTGATATGATCTTTTCTGGCGGTTCATTACCTTCTTCAAGATGACTTTGAGCACCAAGACTTCAAATTAATGGTAGCACTTGTGATTTCCACAAAAGAAAGTTGGTTTGGCTGAGTTTCAGAGTCACCAGGCTGGAACACTGGTGAAAGTTTTGTATCGTAAGTAAAGGTTCAGTAGTAGAGGAAGACTTGGCCATGAGATCGAATTTTTACTATTTCACTCTTGTGTGTATAGCTCTGATACCATAAAGAGGATCACAGTAAAATTATAATCTCATTCCTTGAATTAGAAAAGAGTATAATCCTCTCGTATATATACAGTTACACACAAGAGTTAATAAGGAAAGAATGCTATGAATTGATTACCAACGGTAACCATAATTACAGGCTGATATTACAAAGCTAAAATGGAGGCATCTCAGGAACTAGCTGTTTGAGATTGATTTTTCTGGTACTAATTGATTTGCTGCTTCTACAGTTACCCCCTCAAAATACTAATAGTTAACCCTTGCTAGACTTATCTTGGAGCGTAGCTCCTCGTTACCTACTCTAAGAATAAGCAAACACCTTACAAGTTTATCTTGGAACGTAACTCCCCGTTACGTCCTCACAACCACGTAAAACCTTACGAGTTTATCTTGGAGCGTAGCTTCTCCACTACCTCCTCACAACCACATAAGAAAAACCACTTACACGTTTATCTTGGAACATAACTCCCCGTTACTTCCTCACAACTATGCAAGTAAAAACCCTACCTTGCGTAGACTTAGTATCTACACTCTTTGACGATCTTGGATCTTAGTTATTAGGTCTTGGGTCTTTTCTATTCCTCACAGTGCAAAGATATCCAATTCTCTGTCGACGTTTCTAAGACTTGGGTCTTAGAGCGAGAATCGCCTCACTTCACTTCACCTCACATCAAAGGATATAATACAAGTACCACGACATGACAAATCGTTGTTTTTGATGAAATAAGCGTGTACTAGTTAAACAACTCGAACAAAATGGTTGATAAAAATATTAACAAGTCCAACAAGTTAATATTAACAATTAAACACCGTGTATATTAACATTATTATTATGTGCATTTGACGAATAAATATTAGGTGTAAATACACACCTATTTGTGAGCTCACCACAAATAGATAACGTATTAGCTCTTTAGTCATTTTAAGGCGTTGACTAACAGGGCAAGCTAAAAATAAGTTAAAAACGTTAAATATATGCTACAAAAATTAATATAGGCCAAAGCACTATATGTGTAGAATATGGTTTTGATATTTAACTACATAGACCGAATGACACTATATAAGTCGCAGCCTTAAAAAATAAACCAAGTGAAGACCGAGCGAGTTAAAAATATTCCAAGAAATATTGAACAAGCTATTAACCTTATAGTGTGTGAGCAAGGATGTACAAGTATGTATATAAGAATATAGCCAAATATAATAGTATATATATAAGTCGGGACAATTCACGTGAGGGAATTTTCACACTAATGCAAACATAAGTTAAACGTGAGTGCAAGACAATAAACAATGATGCAACGCACACGAACATTAAATAAACACCACACACAACACATGGCCAAAGACAAGTATTACACACACATATGAAAATTAAACACGTAAGCAAACACACAAGTATATAACACACACCGAAAAATAACTAGTTTATGACCTTGAATTTATCCCAGGCTCGATGGCCAAAGTAAAAAGTGCTCCTAATTAAATCTAATCACAAAGGATATGAACTAGATCAGGGACAACAAAAAACAACTAACAAATAACCTTGAGTTCTAGGAAGAAAACAAGAGAAATAAGTTAGGATTGGAAGAAAAAACACCACGATTTAGAAGCAGAAAAGGATCACGAATAAGGTGAGCAAGGAGGCACATTTTGGGTGACTAAAAAGGTTTTCTAAACTCTTATAAGGACTGCCAAAAATCAATCTTGGGGCTGCCTAAACAGAAAAGAAAAGTGGGTTTGATTTGAGCTAGTTTTGGTGGTAAAATCAAGCTTTAAGGATATGTAAAGAGTGGATGAACAAAGGCTTGATGCTAGAAACTTTTTTAGACATTTAAGGTCTGGGATATAAGGTATTTCTACGAGGAATTTATCAGCAATTTATTGGCTCAAAGGGCTTCGTATGAAATGGTGGAAGTGTGTGTATATATAGGCCAAAATGGTGAAAACTGGTCCAATAAGAGCAAGACACTTGGCACCAACCTATAAATAATTGGGATAGGTAATTTCCTGGAAATTTTTGATAACTTGGTCCCCATCTACATATATTAATTAGATATACTGTAACACTGCAGTCCCACATTGAGGAGATTTGAGACTGTAGTTCAGTTTATAAGGCAAAGTACTCATACTAAGTGCACCAACAAATCATGATCTTTTTTGGGGGCATGTGATGGGCTTGTGGACTATCCAAGTTGGCTGCAATTGGGTCAGTTAACTTTGGCTTATTTCGGAATCGGGATTTGATTCGATTTTCAAAAAAGACTCGGGATTTGACATGGGTTATCACATATACATGTATCAAGGTTGTATAATAGTTTCTTTTTACTCGATAGACCGAAACTACGCAAAATAACACGAAACACCCATTTTCCATTTCTATATGAAAAATATTATCAAAAATATAAGACCAAAGTATTCAAATGTATTATAAAACTTAGGGTTAAAGTCGACCCATATGTTTAAAAAAATATAAGACCAAGGTACTCATTTTTGCATGAAAACTAACCAAAAATCATTTTAGTTATTCTAGTGACAATCCCAAAGTTTCAAGTAAAGTAACGTGTGGAGGCATTTTATTAAAGAAGACTTCGATTAATCGTCCTTATGCGACGAAGTAAAATATGTTAGTTTTAACGGAACTAAACGAGTTTAAGAATAAAATTTTGACTTGAAATATATTCAAACATAATATTCCTTATGAAATAATGACTATGAGGTCCAAGGAATATTTAAGATCAATATTTTACGATTTTTTCCATTTAAACAAAACCATAAGGGTTTTCGGGATAAAATACGTTTATTTGGATTTTGGCTAGGCTTTTTGGTAAGGCATTTGAAAGATAAATCTTTGAAAAATATATCAAATATGTTTTGGGATAAAACATTTGAAAAGAACACTCTCTTGAATATGTAAAACATTTTTGATTTGTGAAGACGTGTTAAAATTTTTTTGATATATGTGCCTTAAGTCGTTAGTCGGAATAATGTGACAATATTTGACAAATTTTTTTAGGATAGAATATATCATTGATTAGATATATCTTAAGTCGAGAAAACGTTTATTGTTCTAACTCGAACTCGTAGATTGTCGTTTCGAATATTCCTAAAGGAGGATTTACTAGATGACGTAGTCAACTTTCTATATCTAATTTAATTTTCACTTTTGTAAATGATAAATCACTAAAACCTACAACTGAAAGATGTCTTTCAATCTTCCTCTTTTTGGTATTTGTCAAAACTACTCATGAAAAATTAAATATACGTGTGCAACTTAAATCTAGTGTATGCATGAATGAAAATATTTTATTCACTTATTATATGGCAAAACACTTCTCCTAGAGTGATTCAAACTCTTTGTTATTGAACACGATTGGATAGCCCAAGTGGTAAGGGCTCATCCTCAATTGTTTCAGGACCTGGGTTCGTCTCTAGCTCATCCCGAGAATATTTTTGGAATAGATACTCAATTATAAGGCTATAAGCCTAATTATTCAAATAAAAAACTCTTTGTTATTGGGCAAGCATACACACAAATAAATACATAAACACACAATAGAGTTTAGACTAATTCCCGTTTATTTATATCACGAATGATATAAACATCTCCCTTGCATTTTTCGAATAAATTCAAAGAAATTCTCTTTCCCTTTGTTTTTGTGGAAAAAAACTTTCACCTTGTAATGATTTCCTTTATATTAATCTTGAAAGCGCATTGTATATATTTATTTTTGAGGATTTCCAAAAAAATTGTACTTCTTCCCCTTATAGACCATTTTTGCACAAAAGAATTCCACCTTTAAAATCCTGTAAAAATGTGTTAGTTTAATGAAAGTTCGAATTGACTTCCTCTGCATTTGTATTCGATTTATAGATTGAAAAATTCACAAAATTTGAATTATAAGACAGTTTATGTTTAAAAAAAAAAAATCGAAATAGCTTCCCCTAAAATTGTGCTATAAACCTGTTAAAGTTTTAAAAACCTGTTACAAATAGAAGCATATCAACACACATATTTAAGATTTTCTCTATTTTGTCTATTCCCCTCTCTGATAAAGACCAAAAAGTGAAAATTAGAAAATCTTAAGCAAGTAAGATCATGGGGATGAGGGTCATTCACATCAAACATGGAAGGGGGTGGGGGACCATGTTTCTAAGTTATTACAAAGCTTAATAACCACCAGTTCTTCCTTATCTCTTCAAGTACAAGTCCACCAGCCAACTTAAATCTTCACAAAATTAGACTGGTTACGGTTACAAGCCAATAGCTTAATCTACAAATACATAGTAATCTCCCATCTTCTGGCAAAAAAAAAAAAAAAAAAAAAAAAAAATCTCCCATCTTAAATAAATTATACACTAAGGACGAAAAACACAATCATTCTACATTTGCATCATCCTTTCCAATAGAAATAAACTAAGAATGAAAAACATACAACAACGATAAAATAAAAAGACAATTCCAATTGAAAAAATTATAACTAAGTACCTGTTTGGCTCTGCTTATAATAAGGATTTATGGACTTATTTTCGGGTAAAAAATTTATATTTTGAATTTTTTTTATACAAGTATTGAATGTATGTTTGAGATTCGATAAGTTGCAAAAACAAGTTGGAAAATAAGTTGGAAAGTTAGGAATCTTAACTTTCTAACTTAAAATAAGTTGACTTATTCTGAAAAATAAGTTTTCCCAAACACCCCCTAAATTAGATTAGAATTTGTTGCCTCTCTTCCCACTCTTCTTTTACTCATTTTCCTCTTTTTTCATACTCTTATACTAAACACCCTAGCCGCCTTCCTCTTCCCTCATTTACTCTAATGCTTTTCACGTCTACCTCCTTTACCTTAATTCTTTTCCTCCTTCTTTCTTCATGTCTTTCCCGCACCATTTTACCCCTTCTTCCCCTAATTCTTCTAAATCAAATGATGATACTTTAACGTGGGATGAATTGCCCTTTGAGGTGGTGGCTTCTCCTGATGCTATTGAGGACTCTCACCCTGAATTCTTGGATGGTTGTACCTTGGACTGCTATCCAAGAGTGAATTATTGTGATTTTAGAGGAAAAATGGCAATGGATATTGTGCAACCACTTCCTTTTCTCTCAGTTGCTTAACTAGACTCGAGCAAAAACTGTACGCTAAGTCGAGTTTGTGAAAAAGATTTTGCAGTGAAAAGTTTTAAAAGGGGCTGGAATCGAATCGGGAGAACAATTGCGGCTGGGATCCCATACACCTTCCCAGCAACCCACTTTCTCAAGAATCATCTAGTAGATGATAATGGATTTGTTTTATTTTCCCATGATGTATCCCAGGACTCCGTCCATGAAAACTTTAATGAACATGTTACCGAAAATCTTAGAGCAAGTCCAATGCAATGCTATTTTTGGTGCAATTGCTATATTATAGCACCAAGTGCTAAAAAACTCATTTCCAAAGGGGTGCTATAATTGGATGCATACTTGGTGCTATTGCTATATTATGCATCCTTGATGCTAAATTTGAAACCAAGGATGCATTTATGCATCCATGCCACATCATCATTTAACTAGAATGAGATGAGTTTGTTGAGAATATTCGATAGAAGTTAAAAGAGTTAGGTAAAAGTTAAAAGAGTTGATTAAATTTGAAACTAGTTATAGAACTAGCTTTGGAGGGTGAGTTTTATTTTAGCACCAAAATTCACTTTTTGGTTCTATATTATAGCAATAGCAATAGCAATTTAGCATCTAGCATTGGACTTGCTTAGTAATAAAATGAATGTGATTGTTGTTAATGGTGTGATTTTGTGAATTTGCATGTGAATGATGATGAGGCTAATCTCAATAATGTGTCTATGATAAGGCTGATCTCAATAATGTGTCTATGATTAAGTTCTTGATTGGAGATTCGTGGATTCCATGAAGTAGGTTTTTTACTATTGTACGTAATCAAGAACAGAACAAGATTGCGGCTCTAGAATCAGGGAAATTAGTTTTCAGATAGTGTGTTGGTCCCTAGGCCCTGGCAGGATATAGTTAGTTTTATTCACTCTGAGATGGTGCCTCGATTTGCTTGGATCACTCAGTATAAAATACCCCAATTCCTTAAAAATTGGAAGGGATTTACTACATTGATAGTGCTATTAGGAAAGTGAACTATTTTCAACAACTCACCCCTGACCTTGAAGAAACAGAAGATGATAGGCAGTTGAACAACCTTGACCAAAAGGGAGCATAAGCCCTCGTGTATTTGGGTTTAGATACTTAATGATGAACTCGCAATTTATGTTAATGTGCCTGTTTGTGTGAAATATCATAAGGCTTTTAGCAACTCCTTGGTTGCCCGTTACTGTCCCGAGAAGTATGATCAAATGCTCTTCAAGGCCACTACTTTTCTTGGTTGTCTTGTTTCATTTGATGGGCTTGTTTGTTCTAATGATGCTGTGAATTTTTCTTCTGGGGAAAGAACTAGAGGCAGGAGCAAGGGACATGGTGAGTTCGTGAACTGGAGGACGAGGGATACACAATTTGGGACCGGCATGGGAACCAGCAGCAGCAGAGGCAGCAACAATAACCAACAGTAGGAATCAACAACAAAGGAAAAAGAAGAAGAAGAAAATGGAAGGGTCTATTTTAGTCTAGCCTAGCCTATTTTTCCATTTGATTATGTGTTTTAGCTTTGTACATTGAACTTCTTATTCTATGGCTACACAAAGTGACTTGCGAATTTCACATGCTTATTTATTTATCAAATTAAATGGTTAGCAAAAAAATGACATTTCTAATTTCAAACTTCATTATTCAATTGTTTCACCTCCTTGTTGTACCCATTCGAGGGCCCATCAAATCCATGATATGTTTATCATTTTTTCCTTCTTATGCATCTTTTTAGATAGTTAATCATAACTTTGTTTCGAGAATCGAACTTAACTTGATTTTTTGAATCAATTGAATTAAAAGAGGTTTCAATTTGATTTAATTTTAGGTTATAATCAATTGGGTTGGATAAAGATAAGCCACACAATGTATATACACACAACAAAGACGTTGAAATATAAACAAACCAAAATGGCAATGCCCTTACTGACGTTAATGTCGTCTAGATGGATTGTGTGGAGCTCTTTCCTTGCTTTAAAATCATTTTTCGGGCCAACTCTCGATACAAATATTTAGTATCAAAATTAAAGCACCAGAAGTTAAGTATCCAAAAAAAGTAATCTATTAATGAAATTTGAATATTTTGGCTTTAATATTATAGTACAAATTAATTTATATCTTTCATGTAGCTTTTTAATATTTGTATAAATTAAAATTTTTTTTAGTTTTTTTGAGTTTCATTTAAATATATATATATATATATATATATATATATATATATATATTCATTCATTTGTAAAATTCAATTTATTGCATTTTATTTTAACAAAAATTTTAAAATAGTGTGGAAAATCGAACTTTCGAACCTCGGATTAATAGTATACTCTTTAGTTCTGTAAATATAACATAATCACAAAAATTGGAGGATATATTGAAGTGTCTGAAAATCAATTTGGTTTAATGCCAGGTAGGTCGGCAATTGAGGTGATTCATCTACTTCGACGATTAATGGAAAAATATAGAGAACGCGTGTGCATACGATTTTCTTAGATTTAGAAAAAGCTTATGATAGTGTCCCGCGCAATGTAATTTAGACAGATATGGAGTATAAAGGTGTGTCATGGATTTATGTAAAGGTGATACAAAAGATGTATTCCCAAGTAATGACTTATGTTAGGACCCCTATGGACGATACTAAATATTTTTCGGAAGATAGATCTTCACCAAGGTCCATCATTAAACCCATTTCTTTTTGCAATAATAATGGATGTACTAACTAGAGGAATTTAAGATGATGTACCATGGTGTAAGTTTTTTGCAAATAACATAGTTATTATTGATGAGACAAAAGCTGCAATTAATGAGAAAGTGGAACAATGGAGAGTTACATTGGAGACGCGTGGCTCGCGTGTTTGTCGTTCGAAGACTGAATGTTGTGGTGTAATTTTAGAAATAATCAAACTGAGGAGGGGGTAGATGTTAAAATTGGTGAGCAGTTACTAGCTCCAAAAGATAGTTTCAAGTATTTGGACTCTATTATTCAAAAGGATTGGAAGATTGATGATGATGCCACTTATCAAGATAGTTAAAGTGGAGGGCGGTCTCAGGAGTATCGTGTGATAAGAAGATCCATTTAAAACTAAAAGAAATTTTTTATCAAGTAGCAATTAGGCCAGCTTTGTTGTATGGGGCTGAGTGTTGGGCGCTAAAGAGAAGGTCCAAGAACAACGATTGGAGGTAGTGAAAATGAGGATGTTGCGTTGGATTTGTGATCGCATTATGTTAGATAGATTGTCGATTGAGTTTTTCAAGAGGCAATTACGAGTTGCGTCTATTACAAAAAAAGTGAGGGAAGGTAGACAACGATGGTTTAGTCCGGAGGATGGTAGGTTTAGTGATGACATGCGGGGAGGGAAGGAAGACCGATACAAACTTGGAATGACCTACTTACACTTGATTTGCGAGCTTTAAACCTTTGAGACGATATAATTTCAGATAGGAACTCTTGGAGGTATCGAATTAGAGTAATGGATTAACTTAGGGGATAGCTGGATCATTTGATGTTAATAGAATATAATTACTTTCCTTTCATTGTTGTGCTTAATTCTTTTGTAATTTATAATCAAATTCATGTTCATGTAGTTTTGTTCCTAATCTCATTCGTATTATTTTATTATTCATGTCTGCATATTTTAGTAAATAGGATGTGTTTTCTTTGACTCTTTTGGACAGGACTGCATTGGATTTTAAATTAAATGTTTGTGCGAGACCTTTAATGCAAGTAATTTCAGATATCAAAAATTATACGGACAACAATCACTATTTGGTATTGTATTGTCTTATTTGGTATTGTATTGTTCTTAACATTTTTATACATGTTCACACATAAATTGGGAATATTTCTACAAACAATCTCTTTATTGTTTTGAATGAAAGTATAATTACGTATATATTGTCCTTAACACATCCTAATTTATATGGAATAGCACTCCCCCGATCCGAAGTACCCCGATGCCTATCACTATATAATACTTGAGATGTTTGGTTAAGAAATTGGAGGATAAGTTTCAAATGTGCAAATTGACACGAAACACAAGAACACAGCATCCTCGTGTCGCTTGTGAGCAAAGCAACTTTGCATGACCTTCTAACACGTATCCACTCCGTTTTGATACACTCATATATATACCTCTCTTTTCGTAACCGTTCTTCACATCCAACGGCCCACAACCAAAGTTGCTCCTTCGATCAACCTCATAACGGCCCCACCCAAATCCTTTATAACAACTTCCTCGTATGATATCAACGGCTGTTGTGTAATAACCTAGCCTTCAACATATATCATTGGACGGTGTTGATTTAAAGTTGCTAGTTCCTTTTAGCAAAAAAAAAGTTGCTAGTTCCTAGCCAAGGTTTATCATTCTCTTTCCTACACACTTTCTGTAAAATTAATTTTTGCTTTTAGTTTCTCTTAATTAATTAATCAGTTTGTCCAACTTCATCTTTCTGGCATGGTGAGTTTTGTTCTTTATCTTCTTCTTCTAGTAATTGGGTTCAATTAATTATGTTTAGATACACATAACCATCTTAGCCTACGAACCCATTTTAATTTAATGTACAAAAAAAATTAATTTGATTTGATATTTTTTGGATATGATTTTTCATATTTGTCAAGAATAAATTTGTGATTTACGTTCGGATCAACTGTTATATTACTGAATTTCTAAAGTTTGTAGAGTTGGTAGGCTAGAGATGTTCAGGGCCTGTATTGGAGTGTGACCTTGTTTATATATACATCGATCTGTCATGTATTGAATATGATTATTTGTTCTTTGAGACTTCCCCTCTTAAATCTAATTAGTTTAATGTAATTGATGTATTGCATTTATATGTATGTGTATATAGTCTACTTAGTTTAATGTAATTGGTGTTTTTCCAAACTTTTAATAAGCTGAAAACATGTTTAAGAGATGTAGAAAAAAGTTGGAGTAATATTTTATTGGGGAAATTAGAGAGAATTAGATGTTATTGGTACTTGCATGTTGTTGGTTATTGTGCTGTGCCATAATAATACCTGTAGATGATTAATTTCATTAATAAAAGATGATTTCAGTGATTCTCTTGTATATATATACAAATAAGAGGGGAACATCGGTAAATACTTGATGGTTTAGTTGATTAGGGTCAATTTGTTACATTGTCACGATTTGTTGGTTTGGAGATGGGGATAGTATTGGTGGTAGTGGCATGTTCGTTTAGGAAAAACATAGATCCATCATCCATGTTCATTGTTATATCTACAATGTGTGTGTATATCTGAAATCTGATCGTGAAGGCTCCATTGGACCGGTGTGTGTATGTGTGTCTTTGTATCTGAATGCTGATCAAGATGGCTAATTAGACTGACTCATACCGGTATCTCACGTTTTCATTTCCATGTTCAGAGGAAGCACCCCAATTAAACAAAATTCCACTACTTTAATTACAGATCGATTTACCTTTTTCATGGCATTTATATAATTTTTATTTGTCCACAGGTAAAAATGGGAGCCAAATTGCATGATGTCGCCATCGCACTGTTCTTTTCGTCCCTCTTGCTTCCTTTGGTTTTTTGTGAATCAAAAGATGGTTTGCTTAGAATTGGACTAAAGAAATTGAAATATGATCAGAACAGTCATATTGCACGACGTTTTGATTCCAAGGAAGGGAAGTCCCTCGCACAATCCTTTGGAAGACGTAATTTTGGGGGTAAACTTGGGGACTCTGACGATACTGATATTGTGGCACTGAAAAACTATATGGATGCTCAGTACTTTGGTGAGATTGCTGTTGGTACTCCCCCTCAAAAGTTCACTGTGATTTTCGACACTGGAAGTTCTAATCTCTGGGTGCCATCAGCCAAGTGCCACTTTTCTGTGAGTTTATCTACATTCTCTTAATAAAAAAGAGAGAGAAGTGAAACACATAGGCATACAAACCCCGACATATTTATATATTCTACATTTTTGCATGTCACATGTTTTAATGCATGAGAATAATAAAATCTCAATCTCTTGCAGGTTGCATGTTTTTTGCATGCAAAGTATAGGGCAAAGGAATCCAGTACCTACAAGAAAAATGGTTGGTCGTGCTTTTGATGTCATAGTTGTGTACATTAATTTTTTCCATTGTAAAATGGTTCTCTTAGTTCCTTGTCTAGTCTGTAACTTTATGTAGTAGACTGTATACTGGAATGATAAAGGATAAACACGATTACATGTTCCATTAATGTGATCAACAGAGAATCTATATATGTATTGTTATCAGTGGAGAATCTTGGTTATTGTTATTGTGCTATTCTGGTGGACCAAATTTGAAAAACATGCTAGACAATAGAAATGATTTGTCGAGGAATATGGATGTGATACAGAGACTGTAGTGCATATTTAGTCCAGCTTACATAGAATGTACATCTAAAAAATAGATATCATGACTATAAACTTTGTTTTATAAATTTGCCTGTGCTTTAGTTATTTTTTATTAGTTTTCTACTCTTGTCTGGTAACATGTTGGTTATACTTCATTTTGTTATTTGTTCTTTTGTTTATTTTTTTGTGTAATTTAAGTAGTTTGAACAAAACAGCAAATTCAGTGGTGTTTTACATCTTGTAATCATTTTGGGTCTAGCAAGATACCACTGATCATGCAAATTTTACAGAAGCTTAAACTGAAAGATGTGGTTGATCATCTATCGTGCAGGTACATCTGCTGCTATTCACTATGGTACTGGAGCAATTTCTGGATTTTTCAGTCAAGACAATGTCAAAGTTGGCCATCTAATTGTCAAGAATCAGGTAATTTCACATTCCATCACCTTATTGTTATATCTTCTGAATGTTTTCTAATATAACTAAACTTTTCAGGATTTCATTGAAGCCACAAGGGAGCCTGGTATCACATTCTTGGCAGCAAAATTTGATGGTATACTTGGGCTTGGATTTCAGGAGATATCTGTTGGAAAAGCTGTCCCTGTTTGGTATTTGTCTTTACTCTTCATTAATCTGCCACATATTTTACTTGTATAGTTACATAGAGTTAGAATTGATACACTTATATGCATGTTAGAACTGATATCAGCACTTATAGGAAGTCTATTTCTGGAGCATCCAATATACATGTTGGATTTAGAACCTGTGTTGTACGTTACAGGTATAATATGGTGAAACAAGGACTTGTTAATGAGCCAATTTTCTCATTTTGGCTCAATCGACAAACAGAGGAAGAGGAAGGGGGTGAAATTGTGTTTGGTGGGGTTGATTCAGAACACTACGAAGGTGAACACACTTATGTTCCAGTCACACAGAAAGGTTATTGGCAGGTTGTTATATATGACATTTGAGTTCAATGCAACTCTTTGCCCTATATTCCGATTATGTTTTCTCTTTAACTAATTATTTTTCATATGACAGTTCAAAATGGGCGACGTTCTCATTGATGGAAAAGAAACTGGTATGCTGTCTTAGGTGTCCAGTTCTAAATAGAAATAAAGTGAAAGGAACTAGCAACTTACAATTAGTCCTTATAACCCTCTGTTGGCTCCTCCAAAATACACATACCCAAAATTCCAACACGATGCACAAAATTTCACATGCAAAAGAAAGAGACGACACTTGAAATAAAAGAGAGACACGAAAGTTAAATTATATAGACTTGTAATAATAGAATAATTATTCTTGCAGGTTACTGTGATGAAGGTTGCTCTGCAATTGCTGATTCTGGTACTTCTTTGTTAGCAGGTCCAACGGTAAGCTACTGCTGCAGATCTCCCTAAACTGTCATATGTTTCCTCTATAACTTTTTGATATTCCCTCTCAATATATTTGCAGGCAGTGATCACTATGATAAATCACGCCATTGGGGCAGTTGGTGTTGTTAGCCAAGAATGCAAAACTGTTGTTGATCAATATGGACAGAAAATTATGGATATGCTTTTAACTGAGGTATTTACATAACTAATGGGATTTAGACTTGATGTTTTCTTCTTTTAGTTTGAAAAGTGTGCTTTTTGAACTCTGGACTTTATTTAATGTGATATAACATGGATAATTGACTACGTTTGCTGCTCTGGACTAAAATAGGGTCAACCAAAAAAGATATGCTCCCAGATTGGTTTGTGCACCTTTGATGGAACTCGTGGTGTAAGGTCAGAACACTAATCCATATTACTTTTTGTTGTGTACTTTCTTTGACAAAATGCATGATCGGATTTCTTGTAATAATAGTTATGTCGACAAAAATATTGGTTACTACAGTAAGCTGGGTAAGAAATTTTATCCGTACCAAAACTAAATGTATCTATGAACATGCGTATACAGTATTGGCATAGAGAGTGTAGTTGATGAGACAAACCGGATGTCATCTGGGCACCATGATGCTATGTGCTCAACCTGTGAAATGACAGTGAAGTGGATGCAAAATCAGCTTAGCCAAAACCTGACACAGGATCATATTCTAAACTATGTTAATGAGGTAATAAATATACATTTGTTTCATTTAATTTAATAGTTTTCATTAATTCTATGGTGGGTATCTTACAAATCAACTGCGTACACCTAACCAAGATAAATAGAATCCCTATTGCCATTGATGCGAATAGTCTCTAATGAAATGGTGTAAAATGTATCCAAAAAGCAAAAAAGGATATTCATGTTTCACGTAGATTAACAAGTGTGATAAAATTGCAGCTTTGTGACCGGTTGCCTAGCCCTATGGGAGAATCAAGTGTTGATTGTAGCAAAATTTCTTCGATGCCTAGTGTCTCTTTTACCATTGGTGCCAAAATTTTCAAGCTTCCTGCTCAGCAGGTATGATGGGATTTAGTTTAATTTAATCTTTTGCTTCTTACCAAATAAAATGCCTTTGGTGTTAAGAGACTATGAAAGCTTCAATAAAGGAGGAGTTAAGTATAGTTCTGACTTCTATCTTCTTCGTTAAATATGATCCAAACAATTTAAAATATTAACAATCTTGCAACAGTTTTTTTTTTTTTTTTTTTTTTTTTGCTACTGTCATGTTTTTTCATTTTCTAAAATAAAATATATTCTATAATATTTTGCATTCACCAGTTATATGGTACATGACATATCAAAACTGAAGAAAAATTCCTGCTCCACTTTATCCTTTTGAAATTTAAAAATTTTGTACCCTGATTTTACTTGCTTTTAAAGGATCGACTGTTACCTTGTTACACAACTTACTAATTTATGTACAATTTCTAATCCAATCTTGTGGAAATTGTAGCGCCGATGATGATTCTGTATTTACCACCCTAGATAACTATTTAAGGATTTGATATTTTATTTGGTTCTCGCAGCAATTGCCTGAGATCACTTTTGGATGGCAACCATAAGAAGTGAAAAAAATAATAACATAACTCTCTCAATTTTCTGCTCTTATTTTATTTAGAAGGCGAAAAAAGAGAAAGTGTGAACACTTCCAGTGCCAAGCTTTGTTCCCAAAATTTGGATGATTTGATTTGGAAGGAAAACAATCAAATATTTTATTACATCTCCTTAATGAATAAGATATTCCTCTCGCCTTTGCACGAAACTGTTTTCCCCATTGATGCCCTTGTATGTCTTAGGTGTGCAATCACTGAAGATGTTTTAAAATCTACATAGGTTTATTTCCCGAGCTTAACTCAGATTCGTAGTTCGAGGGATGTTTCCTGCTTTTTATAAATTATAAATACATATATCTTAGGATTAGGATATAATCAGAATGGTTTCCTAGTGCCAATGTAATGATTAATATTTGAAGGATAATCTCAAGTAATTTCTTTTGGGCCATTTATACATCTGGTTAAAGTTTAGTCCATTTCTCGTTTCATTTATAAATGATTCTATGCCTTGTATCTGAAAAAGGTGCAACTTAATATATTATCATGTTATTGATTAAGTTTCTTTTTGGTCATATTAATCAGTACATACTGAAAGTTGGTGAGGGAAAAGCTGCCCAATGCATTAGTGGCTTTACTGCTCTAGATATTCCTCCTCCTCGTGGACCTCTTTGGTAGGCTGTCGTCCTGATCTGTTTTGTTGATTTAAGTTTTCAGCTTTATGATTCTCTGAATTTTTTCAAGCAACTACGTGACTAAAAGTGGCAACCTTCTGATGCAGGATCTTGGGAGATGTCTTTATGGGTTACTATCACACCGTATTTGATTATGGAAAAGGGAGAGTGGGTTTCGCCAAAGCGACATAGATTAATGTGCCTCTACTCCTTGCTACCAGTGTTCGTATTGAATTAAAATAACTAAACTACCATCGATATATAATGACAACTGAACCCACCGCAGCATCTCCTGTAAATTTACCTAAACTGTTGTTGTCTTGTTGATCTAGCTGTAAAGATCTGCAGGAAATAACTAGTAAAATATTTCGCTTAATGTATTAATCCACTGGTGTTTGCTTTTCATTTTGTCTTCTGCTTCTTTAGTTTGTCTAAGTTTTCTCTGTTTAAATGATTTGGCCCTGGACATTGAGCTGTCACTGGATAAGCTGCATAATAATCTGTGCAGGATACGGGATGTTTTGTTTGCTTCTCTAGTTTCTTTTGTTACATTTTTGACTAGCTACAGGTTTAATCATGTTCGCGCCACTATGCACAGTGGTGTAAACAACTTTAGAAATATGTTGGAGTTCTTTGGAACTTTCATCTTCGACTTGGCACAATAACAAAAAGGTATCATAGTTTGATTTGATTACGAGACAATATTTGTATGGGATGATTAAGAGACCTGATTTATATGGGATGAATGGATGATGTTGATGTATACTGAGAACCTTCTCAGTCATGAGAGTATGTTTCTGTTAAGGTAGCAAACCACATAGAAACACTGTAATCATTTGTCCCAAAAATGAAACAACGTGATGGTATAAACTTCTTCATATATGATGAAGAGATGTGTTTTTTGTAGTCGAGGACTAGGATCAGTAATTTGTCCCTGTATAATTCTAATTCTGGATTCAACTAGCTTTTCGATAAATCACTCCATTCATTTAAAGCTAAACAAGAAATGTAGTTTTTTCTGCTTGATTTTGTAATTTCCTGGTCACAGCTGGGTTATGTAATAAATCGTACATTTTCCATTTTACAGGGATGAATCTTATATGTTCTGTAACAAAGTGTCAAACAAGTGTATAGCCAAACCTGCTTAACAAGGAAAAAAATTATTTCATAAAAAAGTAAATATAAAGGTATGTATATTTGTGTATAATCTACAGACTTGGCCTCAGCTTGGTTTGATTATGTCAGAAGAGCAAACAAGAGAGCTAAGAAAAGGGAGGGATACTTTGTTCATGTCGGAAGAAGTTAATTGTCTGGATCCACTAGACTTTACTATTACCAGTCTATCAAATTTGTTTTTAAAATATTTTCGATTATTTTCGACCCCATATACTTGCTTGCTTGTAGCTGGTAGTACCCTGATTATCGTTCACTCCCAAATCATGATCGCAATAATTCAGATAGCTAGGCAGCTCTCGGAGATTTTGTAACATACGGAGTAAAGTACTCGTATAAGCCTCTGATCCATTTCATGGCACTCAATGTGTCCCCATCAGTCTGCACTCTCATGTACATCATGTACAATGTCCCAGCTCTGTGAGGGATTGGAGTTGAAGATTCTGAAATTTCATCCATCTTTCCACCGTATGAAGTAAACATGAAATTTGTTCTTCCTGGTGCAGCTTGGAGAAGAATCTTGCACAAACCATCAAGGCCTTTTCTTGAAATAGGTTTGTCCATGAAGTCAGATATTGCTTTGAAAGGGAATCTAGGTCTAGTTGCTAGTTGCTACATGGGTAAGAATTTTACCCTCATCTTTATTGGCTTTGTTAGTTTGTTTAGAGCAGACCTTGAGTTTTTTAAGTCACTGTGTGATGTTCGTCTCAACACGAAATTTCAGTTAACCCTTTAAAGTTTCATGATAATATGATGCAATTTAATCAAGAAGTCGAGAGACATGAATATCACCATTTTGGCCTGGTGTTAATCAAACAAGGGAAAAATAGAAAATGCAATTTCATTTTAGAAGAATAAATTGAATCACTGTATCTGGGGAATTGAATAAATTTACACAGGCATTTGAGCGCTACTTTAGTTTCAAACTAAGAAAAGGGAGGGATGCTTTGCTCGTGCCTAAAGAAGTTATCGGGATCCACATTGGACTTGACTACAACCAGTCTTTCAAAGTTATTCTTGAAGTATTTTTTTCCCCATTTACTTGCTTGCTTGAAGCTAGTACTACCCTGTGGATTGTTCACTCCCAAATCTAGATCGTTGTAATTCAGATATGCAGCTCTTGGGGAATTGGTAACGTATGGAGTCAAGTACTTGTATAGGCCTCTGATCCACTTCATGGCACTCGACGTGTCTCCATCAGTCTGCACTCTCATGTACATCATGTACAACGTTCCGGATCTGTGAGGGAATGGAGTTGCTGATTCTGATATTTCACCCATTCTGCCTCCGAAGGAAGTAAAGAGAAAATTTGTTCTTCCTGGCGTAGCTTGGACAAGGATTTTTACCAAACCTTCAAGGCCTTGTCTTGAAATAGGTTTGTCCACGAAGTCTGATTTTGCTTTAAATGGGATTTTATATGCAGTTCTATTCAACAAACCTGTAGGAGAATCGCCAGCTGAGAAAAGCGAGAAAAGTAGTGCCGACTGAATGTAACTAACTTCACTACAATCTTGTGCCACCAAACCTAACTCCGGGAAATTTTTGTTCATTAGGGAAAGTAATCCCTTTTGTTGACCAAGATAAGAGCCTAAAAATCTTACACTTACAGTTTTAGCATCTTGCAAATTTCTAGAATCATCTTCTTGCACTGTTTTCAGTTCTTCATTGGGTAAGTTCTTCCAGATAGTGTTTGCCACCACCCGCATTTCAACGTCCTTGGGAAGCTTTGGCGCAACTGTTTGCCAACGGTGTAGTACCTCAATTGCATTCTGCTCTAGAGTTCTTTCAACTTGAAAGACAGTGACAATTTTTGGAACATAAGCTAACTTTAATTTCCAAGAAAGAATGACACCAAAACTCGAAGCCCCGCCTCCTCTGATGGCCCAAAACAGATCTTCCCCCATTGATTTTCTATCAAGAATTCTTCCGTTAACGTCAATCAACCGTGCATCAAGTACATTATCAGCAGCTAGGCCATACTTTCTTCTCAAAACACCATAACCTCCGCCACTGGTGAGTCCACTAACACCAACCGTCGACCAAATACCACCTGGGAATGCAAGTGTATTGCTTTTTTGAGCAATGCTGTAATATAATTCCCCAAGTGTTGCTCCGGATTGAACCCATGCAGTTGCTGTTACAGGATCCACATCAACTGAACGAAGATTAATCATATCAAGCAACACAAAAGGGACTTGTGCTACGTATGAGAGGCCTTCATAATCATGTCCCCCGCCTCGAATCCTCATTTGAATGTCATGTTTCTTGCAACAATAAATGACAGTCTGGATTTGTGATTCCTCCACGGGTTTGACAATAAGTAAAGGTTTAGGAGTACTTGGTGTGTCGAACCTCAGGTTGTTAATGGAGAATCGTAACACCGACCTATAACTAGAGTTTTGTGGGGTATGTATAACTTCAGATATGGAGGGTGAGCTCGATCGAGTTAGACACTGAACAAAATCTTGGTGAGTACTATCAGAGTTTGCTGATTGAGAGAAGGGTAAAAATAAAAGAACCAGGGCGACTAACAAGATGGAAAAAACTCGAATTTTCATTCTATTTGTTAGACTCGAATGTTGATTACTCGTTTCTTGTTTAGTTAGACTGTTGTTTTGTGGAATGGAATGATTGAAGAATGGCAGCTATTTATAGCAAACTTTGCAGTTGAAATATACAAAGACCCGCTGCTTGCCCATGATGTGGAAGTAGTCTTTGGAGAAGCTGGCTTGAGCAAACAAGCTAGTACGCTGACTTTCAATATTATTATTTATTCATTCTTTGGACGAAGTCTATGTATAATTATAGAGCTATAAATTCTTTTGAAAAATTCTTTTTCCGTGTATATGGTCAAATTTCTGTTATAGAAGCTACGTACTATGATAATTAATTAAAACTATTCATCGATTCCATTTTTATTTATTCATTTTGACTTTTGCAAATATGTTAAGGTGACTAGTACAAAATTGATCTTTTACGTCGCCTCTTATACGTCGGTTCCGGCCAAAGGCGACGTATAAAGTAGTTATATACGTCGGTTCCGCCTAAAGGTGACGTATAAAGCAGTTATATACGTCGGTTCAAGAAAAAGCCGACGTATAAGGTCATATTATACGTCGGTTAAGGAAAAGGCGACGTATATAATGCTACTTTATACGTCGGTTGACTAAAAGGCGACGTATATAATTCTACTTTATACATCGGTTAAGAAAAAGCGACGTATATAAGCTTTTTTTACATTATTGTTTTTAAACCCGACGTATAAAATTATAATTTATACGACGGTCCTTTCATCAACAGACATATAAAATTCAATCCAGATTTTTATCATAGACGTACTTTACTCTTTTATTTCTCGATGCTCTCCACTATCCCCAAATTCAACCCACTCTCTGTATTCCATGCCAAAATTCTCTCTCTCTCTCCCTCTCTCTCTCTCTCTCTCTCTCTCTCTCTCCATCTCTCCATCTCTCCCTCTATCCATATATGTGCAATAATCTCTCTCTCTCTCTCTCTCTCTCTCTCTCTCTCTCTCTCTCTCTCTCTCTCTCTCTCTCCCTTGGAATTTCTCTAATTTGTTCTCGATTTATTGTTTACAGTTCAATCGATGTCGATGGCGAAAGGAAGCTCGAAGAAGAAGAGATCATCGGAGGCAACAGAGACTTCAAAATCACTCAAGAAACGAGTGCTCGTCGACAACGACGATGATTTCGGTCCTGAGTTATCTAAGTAAGCTCGATTCATTTTTGCCTTTAGTTTTGAAATTATGTGTATATATGTTTGTTATGAGATCTGAACGAATTTGATGATCTAATGCGTGTGTGTGTAAAAATCTCTCTTCGAAGACAAGGAAACCTTAAATCTACAACACTCATAGCCCCGGGGAAGCGCACATCAACACACACCCCGGGCCTGGAGGGCAACCAAAGCAAAAAATTTCTTCTCCAAGGCGGCAAAACTTAAATCTTCCTACTACTCCCTCATTCGGAGAATCCGCATAAGGGAGTGGGGGACAAATGATAGGCTAGAAATAGCCCAGGCCCAATTAAGCCCAACCTTGAGCCCAAAGCTACAAGCAATCCAACTCATGAGAATAAGAGTAACCCAGCCCAATGGGCACGGGCCCAGAGCCACTACTACGTGGCGTGGTCCCCACCCCAGACTAGGGGACCCTAGATCGGTGACACTCAGCGCACGTGGCACCCCAGTTCAGTCGACCTTCCCACACCTGGCGCTGACTAACACTAATCGACAAGAAAGACCATGTGTCAAATCATGTCCACAACAACGCCGCCACACTCAAGTCAACGATCCCCACAAATAGGGACACGTGTCCTACATCCCGGGAACTCAGCGGGCTGTCCCCCAGATCCAACGGTCAGGAATAGAGGTAACCTACCCCTAAACCCAAGGCCTAGGGCTATAAATACCCCTAAGGAATAGGGTTTAGGGGTTAGCCATTATTATACACCTACACATAGTTATTACTTTTGAGATACTCTGCTTGATTATTACCTTCCAAAGCCAACTCTTATTCTCACGCCGGAGGCACCTCGGGGCCAAACCTTCCCTCCGGTGTTGTTTTGCAGATACCCCACAACAGCTACACCACTTCCGAGACAGGAGTTGGCAAGGAAGTACCCGACCAAGTTACAGAGTTATCATTGGCGCTAGAAGGAGGGCACTGAACCTCCGAACAACCACAACCCTGAACTAAACAGCCAAGCCAATCAAACCCAAGTAACTTAAAACAACAAAAATGCCCCGAAAAGCTAACTCCACCCAACATCTGACGCCCAGCACCAGAAAAGAACTTCTTAACCCCTTCCCGGAGCAACACCCACATGCAAACCAACCCTCAGTCTTGGAAAGATTCGGGATCGGACCTAACAACGCCCGGGTCACCATTGAGGTGAATCAATACAAATATACGGATGTCCCACTTGGCTCGGCCCACATGGAGAACCTAACCCCGGGAGAACTAGCCGAGGCAATCCGAGCATACCGAAACCGCAGGCCCCCAACGCCTGAGCCCGGACAAGCCGAGAATTCTGAGGGTTCAGGTATCTCACACCGATCCCGGGCTTCGTATTTTGACCGCTTCGGAGACCAATGCAAAGGAACCAAAAAAGACCACAAAGCCCAAAGTAAAGCCAGGGACAACGAAGCCGACAGGCTCAAAAAAATAGAAAAACTCCGAGAAAATATAAGACAGGAAGAACAAGCCAGACTGGAACTCAGAGTCCAGAAAAGACTCCGGGAAGAAGAGGAAAAAATGAGAAAATTTGGGTCCAAGAGAAACCGAAGGGCAATAAGCCCGGAGGTCATCTCTGATGAAGAAGAAGATCACCCCGATAACCTGGTGCAAATGATCCACGAGCTACAGAAGAAAGTAAATAATGACTCCGGGTTCGAAATCCAAGATACACTCACCCCATTCAGCTACTCCCTCGAAGCCATACCCAGACAAAAGAACCTAAAGCACTATAACTTCAATTCCTTCGATGGGCTCGAGGACCCGGAAGAACACCTCAACTACTTTGAGCAAATTGCCTTGATTTACTTCTACAATGATCTAACCAATTATAGGTTTTTTGCCTCCACACTAAAAGGGGCAGCCCAGAGGTGGTTCAGCCGGATCCCATCCCGGAGCATACATAGTTAGAAGGAGTTCAGAGAAGCTTTTCTCCGAAGATTCAGAGCAAACAAAACCCCAGAATTCCACATATGCCATCTTGAGACAATCAGGCAGTATGACAATGAAACTCTCTCGGCCTTCATGAAACGATTCCAAGAGGCCATAAACAAAGTCACCAACTTAGACGAAAGAGAAGCTCTAAGCATATTCCGGAGAAACCTGGACCCGGAATATAGTGAGCACTATGTTGTAGAGCTCGTAAACAAAGAACCCCAAAGTCTAGCCGCGGCTTATGCCATGGCCGCCAAGTTCATCAGAAAATAGATGTGTTACAAGCGATGAGGATGACCAGGCAGGGCACCTCCTCAGGCAGAAACTGGGATGATCGCCCCCGAAGTGACTATCATTGACAAGAAATTCAAGCCTAACAAGCAAAGCAACTACATCCCCAGCTCTCAGTTAACAGTCCCTGAAAGAAACAATTTCCATATGTCCAAATCCGAGGCAAATCCCCCAAGGCCGGAAAGAACCGAACCCAAACCTGAGCCCGAGTGGACACCATTAAACCGGGCCAGGGCCGACATCCTGAAGGAGGTCCGAGATAAGCCCTTCTACTATCCTCCCCAACCAATGATGTCACCCCCAGAGAACAGGCCTAGACATAAACACTGTGACTATCATGCGACCCATGGGCACCAAATAGAAAACTGCTTATCACTTAAGTTCTTCATCGAAGAACAGATCAAGAAAGGAAACATGGGCCAGTATCTAGCTCGGAGAACAGCGGAAAGAGGAGAGGGGTTTGGGGCCCAGAAAACTAAGAATGTTGTGCACGTAGTGTTGGGCGGCTCCAACTCTCCTCCAAGGAGCCCAGACTCCGGAGACGAGGTAATGATGATAGATTCCGTCCAGGAGCAAATCATATCTTTTAGCAAGGCAGACTTCGAAGGGGTAGACCCTAATCACAACGAGGCCTTAGTGGTCACCCTGGACATTGCGGACAATGAAGTGAAGAGAATCCTGGTTGACAATGGCTCTTCAGTCAACATCCTGTTCAAACATACAATGGATAGAATGCAGCTCGGAAGTGTCAAAATGAACGAATGCAAAGAAGATCCTTTATACGGCTTCGGCCACAACTTGGTACCGATCCAAGGAACCCTATACTTGCCAGTTCAATTTGGAACTGCCCCGAAGCAGATAACCTACATAGTAAAGTTCTATGTGATAAGCAGTCCTTCCTCTTACAATGTAATCTTGGGGCGCCCAGCCCTGACTAACCTCCGAGCTGTGACCTCCACCCCGCACCTCAAAGTAAAATTCCCTACAGCCTCCGGGGTTGGAGAAGTGAAGGGGGACATAGAGACAGCCAACCGGTGTTATGGCTAAGCCCTGGTCATAGCGGAGACAGACCCCGAAAACAAAAGGAAAGCCTCCTCTTACCATAAAAACCAAAGCAGAAAGAAACACAGAAACTCAACTTACAAGAACCCCGGAAAAGAAGTACAGAACATTGAAAGCACTGAAGCCCCAAGCCAAGAAGCAAAACCAGCTCCGACCCAGGATTACCTAACCTCAAACTCCCAAGCCCGGGTCCAAAAATCATCCCTGGTAAAAGATCAAGCCAAAGTGGAACCCGCTGTGGAAACCGAGACAATCGAGCTAATACCCGGGAATTCAGAAAGAAAAATTAAGATTGGATCCGGCCTGGAAACTGCCTTTAGAGAAGAGCTTATCCAACTACTCCGGGAGTATGCAGATGTCTTTGCATGGAGCCCGTCTGACATGCCCGGGCTCCAAGAATCCCTGGCTATGCATAGCCTGGATGTTGATCCAAAGAAGAAACCAGTGAAACAGAAAAGAAGGAACTTTGCCCCGGAGAGGCAGAAAGCTATAGAGGAGGAGATAGAGAAACTCCTCAAAGCAGATATCATTTTCGAGATCAGATATCTAGAATGGCTGTCCAATGTGGTGCTGGTAAAAAAACCTAATGGAAAATGGAGGATGTGCGTTGACTACACAGACTTAAACGAGGCTTGCCCCAAAGATCCCTATCCACTACCAAGTATAGACCAACTCATTGATGCAACATCCGGCCATATAATGCTGAGCTTCATGGACGCCTTCTCCGGATACAACCAGATCAAAATGAACCCAGTGGACATAGCCAAAACAGCATTCATCACCCACAGAGCCGTATATGCCTATAAGTTCATGCCCTTCGGGCTCCGGAATGCCGGGGTAACATACCAAAGAGCTATGGTGGAAGTCTTCCAAGATCAAATAGGCCGAAACCTGGAGTCCTATGTTGACGACATCATCACCAAGTCTAAAACTATCGAGGAGCACGTCCCCGATCTGCGAGAGTGTTTCAAAAATCTGAGAAAAAACCAGATGAAGCTGAACCCAGAGAAGTGCACCTTCGGAGTGGGGGCAGGGAAATTTCTGGGCTTCATGATCAGCCAAAGGGGTATTGGAGCCAACCTCGAAAAAATAAAAGCCATCTTGGATATGCAACCACCCCGGACTCAAAATGATATCCAAAAGCTGGCTGGATCACTGGCAGCCCTGAGAAGGTTCATACCCAAGCTTGCAGAAAGATGCTTGCCATTCTTCAACTTGCTTAAAGGAGCAAGCAACAAAAAAGAAATCACATGGAGCCCGGAGTGCCAACAAGCACTGGACACAATCAAGAAATACCTTTCATCACCACCGCTGTTGACCAAACCCGAACCTGGAGAATCCCTATACCTTTACATTTCTGCTGGGCCCTTCTCTGTGGCTGCAGCTCTACTCCGGAGAACCAAAGAGAACCAATAGCCGGTGTACTACGTTAGCCAAGTCCTCAAAGATGCGGAAACACGATACCCCAACCTGGAAAAGTTTGCCTTTGCCCTGATAATGGCCTCAAGAAAACTAAGACACTACTTCCAAGGCAGGGAAATTAAAGTGATAACAGACCAGCCGCTAAGACAGATAATCCACAAGCCAGATGCATCCGGAAGATTGATCAACTAGGCGATTGAGCTCAGCCAATTCCACCTGACTTTTGTACCACGGACTGCAATAAAGGCCCAAGCTCTGGCAGACTTCATAGTAGAGTGCTCCTTCCCGGAGCCACAACGTTCTCCAGCAGTACCCGAACATGGGGCCACCTTGGATAAAAACTCAGAGTCGTGGACTCTCCATGTAGATGGATCCTCAACAACTGACAGGTCCGGGGCAGGGTTGATTATGAGAAGCCCGGACGGCTTCCAGGTCAAACAGGCGATAACTTTCAAGTTCCAAACAACTAACAACCAGGCTGAATATGAGGCTCTCCTTACCGGGCTAAGGTTGGCCCGAACCCTGAAAATCCAGAAACTGAGCATTTATAGTGATTCCCAAATAGTAGTACGACAAAAAAAAGGTGAATATTTGGCTAAAGATCCCAAACTAGCTCAGTACCAAGCCCTAGTCAAAAGCTATTTAGCCACCATTCCGGAATATGAAATAAGCCAAATCAACAAGGAGGAAAATTCCGAAGCAGATGAACTCTTCAGACTTGCGAAGAGCTCAGCCGAACTAGACAGCTCAGTATATTTTGAAGAACTAGATAAGCCAGCAATCGACCAAGAAGAAAATATGGAAATTGATGACAACCCGAACTGGATGACCCCTCTTATCCTCTATCTGGAGAAGGGGGAGTTGCCTGGAGACAAGAATGAAGCCAGAAGGTTGAGAAATAAAGTAGCAAAATACTTCATCGAAGAAAAGCAACTCTATCGCAGAACTTTCTCATCTCCAGTGCTGAAGTGCGTAGGCCCGGAGGAGGCCAACTACTGTTTGCAAGAGGTACATGAGGGAATTTGCGGCGACCACATGTCCGCAAAAGCCCTGGCCTACAAAATCATAAGGCAAGGATACTACTGGCCAACTATCCACTCCGATGCAGTGGAATTCGTCAAGAAATGCAGAAATTTCCAGCTCTTCAGTAATGTACCAAGACAAAGCCCGGTCCTACCCTCTTCAGTCCTCTCTCCGATTCCATTTGCTGTATGGGGCATCGACATAGTGGGCCCCTTCCCCCGGGCTAAAGGTGACCTTAGATACCTCTTAGTAGCAATTGACTACATGACTAAGTAGGCCGAAGCAAAACCAATAAGAACTATAAACCAGCAAGATTGCATCAAGTTCATGGACAATATCCTAATGCGGTTCGGCCTACCCAGGGTCTTGGTTTCGGACAATGGACCTCAATTCGTCGGCTCAGATTTTGAAAACTACTTGAAAGAAAGGGGGATCAAACACAAAAAGTCTTCAATGGCCTATCCCCAGGGTAACGGGCAGGTGGAGGTAACAAACCGAATCTTGTTAAGGGGAATTGAGAAAAGACTGCAAGAATGCAAGAACAAATGGCCTGAGGAACTACCCAACGTGCTATGGGCATACCAAACCAGCCCAAGGTCCGGGACTGGAGAAACTCCATTCAAGTTAGCCTACGGCACCGAGGCCATGTTACCAATTGAGGTGGGCTCCCCTTCCCATAGGGTGATCAACTTTGATGAGGTTGCAAATGAAGAGGGGCTACGGACTAATCTTGATCTCATAGACGAAGTCAGGGACAACGCTGTAATAAAGATGGAGAAGTACAAAGAAAAGACGAGAGAATATTTTGGGAAGAAATCAAGGGTCAAGAACTTCCAGGTCGGAGACCTAGTACTCCGGGATATGGAGGCATCGGACCCCACAAACACTGGGAAGATCATGCCCAAATGGGAAGGCCCCTACAAGATCAAAGAAGTACTCCACCCCGGAACATATAAGCTCAGCCACATGGACAACAATGAAGTCCTTAATACTTGGCATGGTCTCAGGCTCAGGAAATACTACCAGTAAGGGGCAAAGGGTTTAACTAAAAAAAAAAGAGATTTTCTATTGTACTCTGAATGAGAAAATTTGTAATCACCTAGTTATCATCCAAGAGGAGCATGTGCGACATCCCTAGATCCGGGGTCAAGGATCCAGGTCATCACGGTCCAATTTCCGATCAATATCAATATCTCTAGAGTTTTTTTTTTAACTTAATACTTATGCAATTGACCCCACACTAATACACACACACACACACACCAGTCATATGCTCATAGAACAACATCCACAATATTAAAAGTTTAAAGTTAACAGTTATTACAAACCCAGAATTCTACTAAGTACATTGTTGAAAAATACTTCTACAGGAAGCATATCAACAACCAAAAGTTTATTACAAACTTACACACTTAATTTACATAAGTCTACTAAGCTCCTTTCGCTTGTCACTACCTCGGGGATGGTCGCCAGCACTCGCTCAAAAGGTCGCCTTTCCCTTACCCTCTTGCGGGGTGTAGTGCGTAGAATCGGCATGGGACCTAGCTGCTATATACATAAGTGGCAAGAGTGAGCTATAATAGCTCAGCAAGATAATATTGTAAACTAGAATTTAAAATGTGAATAGGTATACACATATATGCATATATAAGCAGAAACCAATTATAATCCTTAAGGAAGAATAAAGCTCTTATTTAATAATACATCATCCACTTACTATTATAAGAAAGAAATCTAAAATAATATAATATCAGTTTCTCTTCATCTGTAACCATAATTCCATCATCTCATCTCATTATTTTGTTTTCAGTATAGAAATCTGAAAACCATTTTCAATTCTTTCTTTCACGTTTTTGGGGATTTTCACTATTGCCGAATACGTAAGGACGATGATCAGTCGCCCTCCGTACCCGTCCTTTTTACTACCGGTAGAAGGAGGAAGGTACACCACTACATCCCCCTAGAGGAAGGTCCACCACTACATCCTCCTTCGGCAACTCTTGGGCCGAAATAAAATATTGATTGCTGGACTGTGCCGCACACAGCCTCCTACGCTTTTTGTTGCTATCCCCCTTTTTGTCAAATCATTATTCCATTTATAAAATATCATTCCACATTTCCATTTTCTCGCTTTCATTTCCACATATCATTCACGCATATCATTTCAGTTCTCGTACATTACTTCTATAATATATATATATATATATATATATATATATATATATATATATAACATAATGCTTTGATTATGATCTAGACATCTCTTTCATATTCAAGAAATCAAATATACTTTTATATTCATAAAATATTCCGTCTATTTTAAGAGTAGTAAATAATAATCAAATAATATTTATTAAACCACTGATACTCAAAAAGAATATTTTTAATATAGTATTATAAACCATATAACCCTAGATAACAACTGATACCATTCCCTTTCATATCTCTTTTACCATAGAGCATATTCGCTCCATTCGTAATCATCTCTATATCCTTATTTCATAAATCATATCCATCCCTCTTTAATTTCCCAAAATCAAGGAAATATATTCTTTGCAACATAGCAACAATAGCATCACATATATATATATTCCATGACATCATTTTTATTCCGAAGATAAATAATTTTCAAAGTAGGGATAGAAGGGTCTTGCCTCGATCTCTGTAAGTCGGAAATATAGCTCGTGGCTCTCCCGAAGTCTCTATAAACATGAAAAAGATCATTATCATAATATATTCCACTTAACCACCTACACTCATATAATAACACTCTTACAATATCCCATTACTATCTCAAAAGGTCTTGAGGACTTAACCATCCTTATTCCCGATTAAAGTTCTTAACGATTTACATTCTTTCCTTAACAACCACTCTCGACTGTAAAAATCCTCATAATTCATAAATTCCACAATTTGACACAAGGGCAGTTGGTAAGGGTTCTTTGATCACCCTATTATAACATCCCAAAGTTTCATAATTTTTAAAAAATGTCTAATTATGGTAGTTATAGCCTCGAAGTTGGTACAACTACGTTTTCTCGGTTCTCGAACGTCTTTCACTAAAACTGACTTTTCTCCTAAACCGTACGTCAGATTTTAACGTACTTTATATCAAAACGATCTATGAACTAAGCTCTATCATTTCATGGTCAATTGGTAACCTAGACAGTAGGGTACCGTACGGATACAGGGGTCCAAAACAGGGCAGATTACATCCTAACGAAAATCGGGCATTATGACGGCTATAATTTCATACTTTCCAAATTTTTCTCGTCTCCAAATCCATCACCAAACACATACATCAACCCTACACCATGTGGTCATCATACCAACCATGGATTTCCAACACAAACACTTCCATATTTAACTCAAACCACTTACAACACATAAATCACCATAATCTTAACATTTATACTACTTAGTCACTAACCTTTCTATAATCTATCATATATTCAAAGTAATACTAAAGGGTCTTGAGATTTATACCTTCTTGAAGCTTTGATAACACTTAGAAAGCTTTGGGATATGATTAAACAACCTTACAATAGCTTGAATCAACTAAAGGAATCATAAAACCAATGTTAGTTCTTAGAAAACACTATTCATCATTATTTCTAGTAACTTTGATGATCTAATTACCTTACTAAATGATGCTTGCTTGCTATGAAACTTGGTGGATGTCTCTCTATAACTTCAAGTAACCTCCATGATTTTTCCCTTGAATTATGATGGATTTTTGCTAGGGTTTTGAATTTCTTTTTCTTGTTTTTTCTTGGTGAGGCCGAATGGAGCAAAAGGATGGGGAGAGATTTTTTTCTTGATTTTTGATCTTATCTCATCTTAATCTTGTTTAATCTAGTGTCTTCTGGAAGCTTGTGGATATTTACAAGGTTAAAAGACTAATCTACCCCTTAAAACAAGTTAGTGGATGATGATGTCATTTGGATGATTTCATAATTCTCTTTTCTTGATTTTCCTAAGTAATTTGCTAGCACTCTTGGTAATAATAATGTGGTATATATCCTTGTTATATTATAATCTTGGTTGTTTGGTTTCCATACGCGTCTAGTTGTGGTTCGTTTCGAATTTATCTCGTCATCCAATGGTTTTGAAATCGTTTAAAAAAAATCCAAAATTCCCTTAGCATTCTCTTAACTTAAAAATCCCCTGGTTTAACTTAAATTCACTAATTCCTCAATATATAATTCCTTTAATATTTCTATTCTCCTTAATATCCAATAAATAGAAGCTCGTTCGAACTCAAAATCCTCAAAATCTAAATTCAGGAATTTCTGAAATCCATCATCATTTCGAGTCACTTATTTTTATAGTATATCACTAATATGGTTTTTGTTTGTTCATTTTCCATTTCCAATATAGAGTACCTACACACCATTTCCCTAAATTCCTCAAGATTACTATTCATTTGGGCACTGCAGCCTTTCTAAAGTTAGGGTTATTACATTCTTCCCCCCTTAAAAGGATTCCGTCCCGGAATCATGTTGAAAATACTAATGCATACTTTTCTTAATTGACAAATTCCCAATTTTCACACTACTTCCTTTATCCTTCAGTTCCTTCATAACATCTCTACCTTGTTTGCGCAAATACACCAACATACACTTGTTTGTCATTCATCAACATTCCATTTAGCTTATCAATAGCAGTACTTTTACTGTCTTTTCCTTACAAATCTTCTCCTGTTTTCAGTCATTCTATATTATCTCATTCCTCCTTTCTCTTTTAACTAAAGTATCGGCCACCACATTGGCCTTTCCTGAATGGTAGTGTATCTCACTTATGACTTGGCCATATTCTGATCTCTATCATGACATAAAATATTAGTACTTTATCTTAATACATCTCGTCTCTGTAAAATCCTCTAGAAACTAGTCTTATAATGCTATTCCTTGAAACAATTGTAAGAAAATATTATTTATAATATATATTTCCTGTTCGTGTCCTACCAGGTTGTGTTTTTCCCACAAAATATCCTTATTCTTCCTCACTGAATCAGCATATCTTACTTCCTAACAGATAGATTATTCTTACCTATTTTATTAACTTATTTACCCTATTAATGAATTAAGTCGATCCCTAACCAAACACTTACACTAAAATTTTAAATCGAAAATAAGTACCTGTGTCTGCATCTGGTTTCTTCAATGCTTCTCCTAAGGTCATGTTGTACACTCTGGCGTTAGGTCTATTCGAAGCAGTCATACTTTGCCCTGGTGCGGACAACCCATCGGAACGACAATCTCTAGCAAGGTGTCCTAGTTTTCCACACTGGTAACACTTGATGGCACTCCTATCGACCGTTGGGCACCTCTCCTGAAAATGTTCTTTCTGTCCACACATGAAGCAAGTTACCCCTAACATTCTACACACTCCCGAATGCTTCCTACCACACACGTTACAATCTGGGAATGGTGGTTGTGATTGATTGGACTGAAATGTTCCTGAAGATTTACCACCCTGATTTACCGTCTCACTAGTAGTCCTGTTACCCCCCGACTTTCCCACAAATTGAGATTTTTGTCCTCTACCTCCTTTGTTAAAGTAGCTTCCCTTACTTGAACCTCCTTTCGGGCCCTCAAATCTTCTTTTATTATTCTCTCGACCTATTTGGGTTTGTTCACTCTCGGCTTCTATAATAGATGCCTTCTGGACCACTGCAGCATAATCAGTCAACTCAAATGGTGCCACTCGCGTCCGTAGCCATGGTTTCAATCCTTGTTGGATCCTTTTCGCTCGTTGTTCTTCAGTACACACAAACTCGGGAACAAACCTCGACAGTTCTGTAAATTTAGTTTCATACTCTGTCACTGTTAGGTTATCCTGTTTTAACTCCAGAAACTTTATTTCCATTTGGTTCTCTAGGTACCTAGGGGAATATTTATCTAGAAATACCCTAGTGAAATGCTCCCAGGTTATTACTCCCGCTCCTTCTAGATTCTTTTTAGCTTCCCACTTGTAATTTGCCTCTCCCTTTAAGAGATAGGCTGCAAAAACTGTTTTCTGATCTTCCTCTATCCTCAGTATCTCAAAAGTTTTCTCCATCTCTTTCAGCCATGCCCTGGCTACTACTGGGTTAGTGGTTCCCTCAAATTCTGGGGGTTTTAATGACTTAAAATCACGAAATGAAGTAGTTGCTTGGTTCAGGGGAACCGGTGGTGGTTGGAGATTCTGCTGATTAGCTAAATTCTGCCCAAGTAGGTCCATAAATTGATTTATAGGGTCACCTCTCTGGTTTCCTTGTTGGCCATTTTGTTCGTCTACTTCTTCTTCTTCGTGATTTTCTTCATTATGAGCATTTTCATTCAGTCTATTACCTCCTATATTTTGACTTCCTTCATCTCTCTCATTTCCCTTTGCATTCGCTCTATTATCACGTCTAGGCGGCATAGTTCTGTACATAACAATAGTCTTTATTAATTACCCAAATCAGGGTAAAATATTCATCATTCATATGAATTAGTAATAACATTATTCTCCCATTTATACCACCATATATATAGATCCAAGTAATTAACATCAAGTTATAATACCATTTATACGGAATATATAAACTCACTACCTTTAACACGATAGCCTTTACATTTAAGTCAATCACCTTATACACGTCAATATTTGAACCTCAACATTTAATACCGAAATACGATAAAAATTTAAACGAAATACATAAACTTCATTAATATACATAAATATTTTACAACTTGGGTACAACGTCTTTTACTACTAATGTTTTACATCATAGAGTACATGGTTCGAAATCTACAAACATAACCGTACATACTAATCTGCTACAACAAAAGTACTACTAGCTATCTTCCAATCAGACTGGGATTAAAACAGTAACCAACTAAACTAATCCCCCAAAAAGACATCAGTAAGATGACTAATCTGATTAGTGACGAAGACTACTACCCCGACTCACAGTCCTGCCCTAATAATGTCTCGGATCTGGACTACCATAGACGTGACTGTATCCACTATCGCAGCCCTCCACTCTGGGTCTCCTCTATCAGCTAACAGCCTCCTAATGTCCCCCAGGGCCCGCAGCTCAACACTCACTAATCCCAAGGACATACCATCAGGAATGATACATCCTCTCCCTCTCTCTGACCTCTGCATCAGTGTGTCTATCACCCGGCGGGACTCCTCTAACTGACACTGTAGGGCAAAGTACTCTGTCAACAGAATGGTTGGAAGTGAATCACCTATCGGTAAGGGTGCCTCCTGAGGGGGCATAGCAGCTGGGACAGGTGCCTGTACAGGTGGAGGTGGTGGAGGTCCAAATGGTGGGGCTGGAGGAATAGACTAGGTATCCGCGTCCTCAGAAGGGTCCTCCTCTATCTCATCCTCTGAAAAGATAAAATGTCCGGGAGGAGTGAATGGCTCAGCTGGATCCTCTAGAGGGCCAGGACTCGGTAAGGGAGATGGGACTGGTGATGGTACTGGAATAGGCAAGGCAGGGGTAGGTATCATATGAATATCGGTCCACTCAGTCCCCTCCTCCTCCTCCTCAGCTATGACTGACAACCTAGGCCTCTTACGTAACGGCCTCTCCTCCTCCAGAATCTCCCATCTCATTCTAGAAGGACCTGCCTCATCACATCCTGTAGAAGGTCTACCAATGTATGGCACTATGGCTACAGCATCTCTCTGTCTACTCTCCTCTGCCTCCTCTCTCAATCTATGCTCACACCTCTCTCTGGCTGCCGCTCGACGTCTCTCCCTGAGGTCATCGACCGCATACTCGGGAACCTCTACCCCGGATAGCTGTAGATCTACAAGCTCCTGCTCTGACAATCCTATCCACTGAGGGTCTCGACTCGGCTCTCCCATAAAACATAAAATTCTATTAGTAATAATCTATAAAATTATAATCAATGCTTAAAATAAAACTACCTGCGATATACCACCCTTGAACTCGATGGAAGTTCACAATTTATATTATTACTGATACAATTATTATTATTACTCTTGTTCTTGAGCATTATGACTCTTAGCTCTGATACCATCTGCGACATCCCTAGATCCGGGGTCAAGGATCCAGGTCATCACGGTCCAATTTCCGATCAATATCAATATCTCTTGAGTCTTTTTTTTAACTTAATACTTATGCAATTGACCCCACACTAATACACACACACACCAGTCATATGCTCATAGAACAACATCCACAATATTAAAAGTTAAAAGTTAAAAGTTATTACAAACCCAGAATTCTACTAAGTACATTGTTGAATAATACTTCTACAGGAAGCATTTCAACAACCAAAAGTTTATTACAAACTTACACACTTAATATACATAAGTCTACTAAGCCCCTTTTGCTTGTCACTACCTCGGGGATGGTCGCCAGCACTCGCTCAAAAGGTCGCCTTTCCCTTACCCTCTTGCGGGGTGTAGTGCGTAGAATCGGCATGGGACCTAGCTGCTATATACATAAGTGGCAAGAGTGAGCTATAATAGCTCAGCAAGATAATATTGTAAACTAAAATTTAAAATGTGAATAGGTATACACATATATGCATATATAAGCAGAAACCAATTATAACCCTTAAGGAAGAATAAAGCTCTTATTTAATAATACATCATCCACTTACTATTATAAGAAAGAAATCTAAAATAATATAATATCAGTTTCTCTTCATCTGTAACCATAATTCCATCATCTCATATCATTATTCTGTTTTCAGTATAGAAATCTGAAAACCATTTTCAATTCTTTCTTTCAAGTTTTTGGGGATTTTCACTGTTGCCGAATACGTAAGGACGATGATCAGTCGCCCTCCGTACCCGTCCTTTTTACTACCGGTAGAAGGAGGAAGGTACACCACTACATCCCCCTGGAGGAAGGTACACCACTACATCCTCATTCGGCAACTCTTGGACCGAAATAAAATACTGATTGCTGGACTGTGCCGCACACAGCCTCCTACGCTTTTTGTTGCTATCCCCCTTTTTGTCAAATCATTATTCCATTTATAAAATATCATTCCACATTTCCATTTTCTCGCTTTCATTTCCACATATCATTCACCCATATCATTTCCATTCTCGCACATTACTTCTATAATATATATATATATATAACATAATGCTTTGATTATGATCCAGACATCTCTTTCATATTCAAGAAATCAAATATACTTTTATATTCATAAAATATTCCGTCTATTTTAAGAGTAGTAAATAATAATCAAATAATATTTATTAAACCACTGATACTCAAAAAGAATATTTTTAATATAGTATTATAAACCATATAACCCTAGATAACAACTGATACCATTCCCTTTCATATCTTTTTTACCATAGAGCATATTCGCTCCATTCGTAATCATCTCTATATCCATATTTCATAAATCATATCCATCCCTCTTTAATTTCCCAAAATCAAGGAAATATATTCTTTGCAACATAGCAAAAATAGCATCACAGATATATATATATATATATATATATATATATATATCCGAAGATAAATAATTTTCAAAGTAGGGATAGAAGGGTCTTGCCTCGATCTCTGTAAGTCGGAAGTATAGCTCGTGGCTCTCCCGAAGTCTCTATAAACACGAAAAGGATCATTATCAGAATATATTCCACTTAACCACCTACACTCATATAATAACACTCTTACAATATCCCATTACTATCTCAAAAGGTCTTGAGGACTTAACCATTCTTATTCCCGATTAAAGTTCTTAACGATTTACATTCTTTCCTTAACAACCACTCTCGACTGTAAAAATCCTCATAATTCATAAATTCCACAATTTGACACAAGGTCAGTTGGTAAGGGTTCTTTGATCACCCTATTATAACATCCCAAAGTTTCATAATTTTTAAAAAATGTCTAAGTATGGTAGTTATAACCTCGAAGTTGGTACAACTACGTTTTCTCGGTTCTCGAACGTCTTTCACTAAAACTGACTTTTCTCCTAAACCGTACGTCAGATTTTAACGTACTTTATATCAAAACGATCTATGAACTAAGCTCTATCATTTCATGGTCAATTGGTAACGTAGACAGTAGGGTATCATACGGATACAGGGGTCCAAAACAGGGCAGATTACATCCTAATGAAAATCGGGCATTATAACGGCTATAATTTCATACTTTCCAAATTTTTCTCGTCTCCAAATCCATCACCAAACACATACATCAACCCTACACCATGTGGTCATCATACCAACCATGGATTTCCAACACAAACACTTCCATATTTAACTCAAACCACTTACAACACATAAATCACCATAATCTTATCATTTATACTACTTAATCACTAACCTTTCTATAATCTATCATATATTCAAAGTAATACTAAAGGGTCTTGAGATTTATACCTTCTTGAAGCTTTGATAACACTTAGCAAGCTTTGGGATATGCTTAAACAACCTTACAATAGCTTGAATCACCTAAAGGAATCATAAAACCAATGTTAGTTCTTAGAAATCACTATTCATCATTATTTCTAGTAACTTTGATGATCTAATTACCTTACTAAATGATGCTTGCTTGTTATGAAACTTGGTGGATGTCTCTATATAACTTCAAGTAACCTCCATGATTTTTCCCTTGAATTATGATGGATTTTTGCTAGGGTTTTGAATTTCTTTTTCTTGTTTTTTCTTGGTGAGGCCGAATGGAGCAAAAGGATGGGGAGAGATTTTTTTCTTGATTTTTGATCTTATCTCATCTTAATCTTGTTTAATCTAGTGTCTTGTGGAAGCTTGTGGATATTTACAAGGTTAAAAGACTAATCTACCCCTTAAAACAAGTTAGTGGATGATGATGTCATTTGGATGATTTCATAATTCTCTTTTCTTGATTTTCCTAAGTAATTTGCTAGCACTCTTGGTAATAATAATGTGGTATATATCCTTGTTATATTATAATCTTGGTTGTTTGGTTTCCATACTCGTCTAGTTGTGGTTCGTTTCGAATATATCTCGTCATCCAATGGTTTTGAAATCGTTTAAAAAAAATCCAAATTCCCTTAGCATTCTCTTAACTTAAAAATCCACTGGTTTAACTTAAATTCACTAATTCCTCAATATATAATTCCTTTAATATTTGTATGCTCCTTAATATCCAATAAATAGAAGCTCGTTCGAACTCAAAATCCTCAAAATCTAAATTCAGGAATTTCTGAAATCCATCGTCATTTCGAGTCACTTATTTTTATAGTATACCACTAATATGGTTTTTGTTTGTTCATTTTCCATTTCCAATATAGAGTACCTACACACCATTTCCATAAATTCCTCAAGATTACTATTCATTTGGGCACTGTAGCCTTTCTAAAGTTAGGGTTATTACAGCATGACTCCCTATTCAGCATTTCATTTTATCTCAATATTCTTACAGAGAAAGCTAATTCCTACTTGGAAAGTTTGCTAGCTTTCCAAGTATGGCAGAATCCCGGGCCACAAGCGGTACTTGGGCCCGGAGCTAACCACCAAAGCTAATTCCTACTTGGAAAGTTTGCTAGCTTTCCAAGTATGGCAGAATCCCGGGCCACAAGCGGTGCTTTGGCCCGGAGCTAACCAATAAAGCTAATTCCTACTTGGAAAGTTTGCTAGCTTTCCAAGTATGGCAGAATCCCGGGCCTCAAGCGGTGCTTGGGCCCGGAGCTAACCAATAAAGCTAATTCCTACTTGGAAAGTTTGCTAGCTTTCCAAGTATCGCAGAATCCCGGGCCACAAACAGTGCTTGGGCCCGGAGCTCACCAACAAAGCCAATTCCTACTTGGAAAGTCTTTTGCTACCTTTCCAGGTATGGAAAAACCTCACTCCTCCATCCGGAAAACCCGAATAAAGGAGTGGGGGAAACACGAGTTACAAGCTAAAATTCACAAGGCACAACAATTTAAAACTTGGAAATTTGGAAGCAACAACATAATTGGTACACAAGCCGGGCTGACCAACAGCCCGAAACACGTGACTGTTAAACATTCAGAGTTAAACAACAAAGTTTAGAAGCTGCAACAAAAAGTTTAGAAAAAATCTTACACGGGCCTAGCCCGGACTCTGGACACAGCCAGTTAAGCCTTAGGAGGAGGAGAAGAGCTGGGAGCAGCATAAGGAATTGGTTCCCCCTCACCCCGGGTGAGAGCATCCTCGGCCTCCATGTACTCCTTCATGAAATTATCCCAATTGGCGGTCCCGGGATCGGTCTTGCACATCTTCTCAACAACCACCCAGTAGCGGTGGATTTTCCGCGCGGCGACAAGAGCAAGATCATCATCATAAGCATCTGAAGCCCGGAACTCGGCAATAATATCCTCCTCGCTCTTTTTGGCCTTCAAATCATCCCGGAGCTGCTGCGCCTCGTCCTTGTAATCACGAGACTTAGCCTTCGCTGAGTCCCGCTCTTTGGACAAGAGTGTGCAGGCATCTTTGTATTTCTTGACCTGGGCCTCCGTGGTCTCTTTCAGCTCAAGCACCTCCTTCCTTAGCCTCACCATCTCCTGCTCCTTCTCCCGGGCCTCCCGGGCAGCTTCAATTTCCCGCCGAGCAGAAGCGGCACACCCGGCCATCCGGACCCCCAGCTACATAAAACAAAAAAAAAGATTAAACCCAGAGGCAGAATAAAGAATCATAACAACCGGAAGAGCTACGTACCTAACCATAGACCCCCATCATATCCTCGAGGAGAGAGACGGCCGAACTCTTGCCCATATCCTCCCACTCCTTCTTGTTGGGGAGATCGGCTAAAAAACCGATAAAATTCCTCTCCTCCGGAGACACGGGGGCCGCCTCATGAGGACTGAAGTTAGCCTTTTTCGAGCCCTCACTAGCTGGCTCATCCCGGGCCACCTCGCAATCTGAGGTCATGTTGCCGAAGTTCTCGGTCTGAATCGCGGAAGACCTAGGCCTCTTCCTCGGGATCAGCTCGGAATCATCAACTCCTGTGCCGGGATTGACAGGCCCCAGGTCCACCACCCTATTCTCAGAACCTCCCTCCTCATTGGTCTGGGATCCGCCAGCACCTCCGGGGGTCTTTGTGTTGTCCCGAACGTGTCCTATACCCCGGAGAGCGGCGGCTAAGGCTTGGTTCCTCTTGCTCATATTGATGAACTGCTCAAATTCCGGTAAATATCCGGGAAGACCTGAAAGGATGAAGAGTACGTTAGTCCAAAGGAAAATAAATTGCAAGGCAAGACAAAAAAAACAAGTGAAATGCAACCCAAACTTACATCCTATTTCAAAAAGATACTTGTGACTCATCAGATCATCCCTAGTCACTTGCCTCTTAAGGCCCTGACAGAAGGTGTAAACCCGGTCTAGCGCATCACTCTGAAGCTCATAGACATCAAAGTGCAAGGCCAGGGGCGCCTCCTTGAATATGGGCATAAACCGGAGATCCACACCCCGGAGAAAGACAAACTCCCCATTCCACCCCTTCAAGGAAGGCAGCATACCGAGGGGCTTGGAGGCCGAAGAAGGATACCCGCACGCCTTGCCTTGGAATCTAAACTCAAACAGGGGTACATTGTTGGAGTGAACTAGCCGGAACAAATGATGGAAAAGCTTAAAGGTGGGCAGTACCCCGACGGCTTCACAACACCCTAAGAAAAAATAGATCCACTTCACAGCATTTGGGGTAAGTTGTGTTATGGGGATCCTGTACTCAAATAAACACAATGACTTGACGAATTGGTGGCATCGGGGTCCATACCCTGACTGCAAATGCTCCAGCCATACCCCAACCCAGCCTCCCTCCGGCCTGTGGTAAATCTTCTCTACGGGCTCAGGCCACCTCCACTCTACTTTGTCACCCAAGTGGAAAGTAACGTGGAATATCCGATCCCACTCCACGGGTTCCTCTATATACTAAGCCCGGAAGGGAGCAACATCCATCCCGGAGCCAGGTTTGCCTCTGAACTTCGAATTTAGAAAGGCCTCATCATACTCTATCATGAGCGCCACGTCTTCATTTTGGGAGAACTCCACGCTAATATCCCTAAAGAAATAAGCCTGCGGAATCCCCGGGTCCCTTCTAACAAAATAATGTTGAGTATGGCCCCAACTGCCGTCCGGCTCGCTCAAGCTATACCCCGGACCCATGTCCTTGGTAATAATTCTGGTGACTACGGGAAGCCTATTCTTCTTCTTGCCCATTATACACCACTCTAATTCTATGTACTCGGGGCTATTGTCTGCTGAACTACCGCTATAAGAGGTGCTACTTGCGTCAGAAAGCGGAACAAGTACTCGCTTAGCGGTCACCCGGGTCCTAACCATAAAAGAATGCTATCCCGGGCTACCCAGAAAATGAAGGCTTACAATTAAAACACATACAAACATACACAAATGCGCAAAGTCCGGAGAACAAGAATAATAAAGCAAAGTACCAAAAGGCTGAGGCAGAAGGACTTACAGAGAGATCCGGAGAGTAGGGAGCGAAGACAGCTCGAAATCGGAAAAATGCCTTTAGCCCGGAGATCATGTCCTCAGAGAAGCAGAATAACAGCAACAAGTCAAGAATTTGTAAAAGACAACAGTGAGAAGGACAACCACTATTTATAGGCAACCCTGAATCCCAACCACCAAAGACACGTGGCGGCCCAAAAATTTTGCCCAACATCTCGAAAACCCGGAGATAGTGGATGACAGCTGGTCTCCAATAAAAAAAAAGAGCCCCAAAAAATACATGTATATATGTAAATATATATTTATGAATATATATTTACGAATATATATTTACGGATATATACACGCATACACATCCAACCCACAATACTCCTAGCTCCGGGGATGCGTACCCTAACACACACCCCGGGCCTGGGGGCAACCAAAGCAAAAAAATCTCTTCGAAGACAAGGAAACCTTAAAGCTACAAAGAAGCTACAACACTCATAGCCCCGGGGATGCGCACATCAACACACACCCCGGGCCTGGAGGGCAACCAAAGCAAAAATTTCTTCTCCAAGGCGGCAAAGTTTAAATCTTCCTACTACTCCCTCATCCAGAGAATCCGCATAAGGGAGTGGGGGGCAAATGATAGGCTAGAAATAGCCCAGGCCCAATTAGGCCCAACCTTGAGCCCAAAGCTACAAGCAATCCAACTCATGAGAATAAGAGTAACCCAGCCCAGACCAATGGGCCCGGGCCCAGAGCCACCACTACGTGGCGTGGTCCCCACCCCAGACCAGGGGACCCCAGATCGGTGACACTCAGCGCACGTGGCACCCCAGTTCAGCCGACATTCCCACTCCTAGCGCTGACTGACACTAAACGACAAGAAAGAGCATGTGTCAAATCATGTCCACAACAACGCCGCCACACTCAAGTCAATCATCCCCACAAATAGGGACACGTGTACTACATCCAGGGAACTCAGCGGGCTGTCCCCCAGATCCAACGGTCAGGAATAGAGGTAACCTACCCATAAACCCTAGGCCTAGGGCTATAAATACCCCTAAGGAATAGGGTTTAGGGGTTAGCCATTATTATACACCTACACAAATTTATTACTTTTGAGATACTCTGCTTGATTATTACCTTCCAAAGCCAACTCTTATTCTCACGCCGGAGGCACCTCGGGGCCAAACCCCCCTCCGATGTTGTTTTGTAGATACCCCACAATAGCTACACCACTTCCGAGACAGGAGTTGGCAAAGAAGTACCCGACCAAGTTACAGAGTTATCAGTGGTGTAAACAACTTTAGAAATATGTTGGAGTTCTTTGGAACTTTCATCTTCGACTTGGCACAATAACAGGAAGGTATCATAGTTTGATTTGATTACGAGACAATATTTGTATGGGATGATTACGAGACCTGATTTATATGGGATGAATGGATGATATTGATGTATACTGAGAACCTTCTCAGTCATGAGAGTATGTTTCTGTTAAGGTAGCAAACCACATAGAAACATTGTAATCATTTGTCCCAAAAATGAAACAACGTGATGGTATAAACTTCTTCATATATGATAAAGAGTTGTGTTTTTTTAGTCGAGGACTAGGATCAATAATTTGTCCCTGTATAATTCTAATTCTGGATTCAACTAGCTTTTCAATAAATCACTCCATTCATTTAAAGCTAAACAAGAAATGTAGTTTTTTCTGCTTGATTTTGTAATTTCCTGGTCACAGCTGGGTTATGTAATAAATCGTACATTTTCCATGGTTTTCCATTTTACAGGGATGAATCTTATATATTCTGTAACAAAGTGTCAAACAAGTGTATAGCCAAACCTGCTTAACAAGGAAAAAAATTATTTCATAAAAAAATAAATATAAAGGTATGTATATTTGTGTATAATCTACAGACTTGGCCTCAGCTTGGTTTGATTATGTCAAAATAGCAAACAAGAGAGCTAAGAAAAGGGAGGGATACTTTGTTCATGTCGGAAGAAGTTGTCTGGATCCACTAGACTTTACTATTACCAGTCAATCAAAATTGTTTTTAAAATATTTTCGACCCCATATACTTGCTTACTTGTAGCTGGTAGTACCCTGATTATCGTTCACTCCCAAATCATGATCGCAATAATTCAGATAGGCAGCTCTCGGAGATTTTGTAACATACGGAGTAAAGTTCTCGTATAAGCCTCTGATCCATTTCATGGCACTCAATGTGTCCCCATCAGTCTGCACTCTCATGTACATCATGTACAATGTCCCGGCTCTATGAGGGATTGGAGTTGAAGATTCTTAAATTTCATCCATCTTTCCACCGTATGAAGTAAACATGAAATTTGTTCTTCCTGGTGCAGCTTGGAGAAGAATCTTGCACAAACCATCAAGGCCTTTTCTTGAAATAGGTTTGTCCACCAAGTCAGATATTGCTTTGAAAAGGATTCTAGGTCTAGTTGCTAGTTATTGGATCACAAAGCTTCACACCTGCAATATATGTATATGTATAATCTGTTTGATATCTTTATCAAAGTAAACACACAAAAATATGCTCGCCAAACGACTTTCATTTTCTTATTGATAATGCAGTGCAATATATACAAATACAAAGAGAAACAAAAGCTAGAAATTAGGAGCTAAACTCATGGGCCTTAACAAACTACCCCTCATCCTTATTCTTTCCTAAACATTCGCTATAACAATCAAATCAACCAAATCAACTTATTAACGGAAACAAATAACAAGATTGAAGACTATATGCTAACAGTCTCCCCCGTAATCTTTAATCTTGTTTGATCAGATTCTTAACACCCAACATCTTGCGCATCCTCTCGAACTTCACAGTAGACATTGCTTTAGTAAGTACATCAGCTCGTTGATTCTCACTGCTAACATGCTCTATGATAATCTCACCTCGTTCAATGCACTCTCGAATAAAATGATATCGAATATCGATATGTTTGCTCCGTCCATGAAACATTTGGTTCTTTGCCAAGTCGATCGCTGATTTATTATCCACGCATATAACCACAGGTCCTAGCTTGTCATCTGTTATCTGATTCATCAAATTTCGTAGCCAAATCCCTTGACAAGCCGTTGCAGTAGCTGCCATGAATTCTGCCTCACACGATGAGAGAGCTACACATCTTTTCTTCTGAGAAACCCAAGTCACAATGCTGTCATTCAAGTAGAAGACCATTCCCCCAGTACTTTTTCGATCATCAAGATTGCCAGCTAAATCACGGTCTGAATACCCTGTCAGCACATTATTACCTCCATTCTCTGTGTAGATTACTCCAAACTGCAATGTTCCACGTATGTAATGCAAAATCCTCTTCATAGCATTCTGATGCATCACTGTTGGTCTCTCCATATAATGACTTACAACACCAACTGCGTACGAAATGTCAGGCCTAGTATGCACCAAGTACCTTAAGCCTCCAACCACACTTTTATACTGTGTAGCATCCACATCTTTCCCCTGTTCATCCTTCGTTATGCACTCTTTTCTAGCAACTTTCAAGCATAACCAGACTGCTAAAATTCTATGTAGCCTTCACCTTGCTCAACTTCAATTCCTAGGTAGTATGACAGTCTCTCTAAGTCACTCATTTCAAACTCTTGACACATCTATTTCTTGAAACTTTCTATGAGTGACATTTTAGTTCCAGTAACCAACAGATCGTCTACATATACTGCAACAATCAAGCTTTCACTTCCCATCCTCTTCGTGTAGACAGCATGTTCATATGGACATCTCTCAAAACTAAGTTAGTAAGACAAGCGTTGAGTTTTGTGTACCACGCCCGTGGAGCTTGTCGAAGCCCATACAATGCTTTCACCAACTTGTAAACCATGTGTTCTTTTCCCTCCTTCACAAACCCTTCTGGTTGAGCAACATATACGTCTTCAGTAATCTCACCATTTAAAAATGCAGTTTTCACATCCATATGGTGTACTTCCCACCCGTTTTTTGCTGCCAATGCCAATATCAATCTAACTGTCTCCAAACGTGTGACAGGTGCGAATACTTCCTTGAAATCAATTCCTTGCTCTTGAACATACCCCTTCGCGACCAATCTTGCTTTCTACTTCACTACATTTCTATTTCCATCTCGTTTAAGCTTATACACCCATTTTAAACCAATAACTTTGTGTCCATGGGGCACCTCTGTCGAATTCCAAGTCCCATTCTTCTCTAGAGATTCAATTTCTCGTTGCATAGCTGCTATCCAATCTCGATTACTTTTTGCACTCTTGTAGTTCTCAGGCTCATCAGCACCAACAAACAATAGCTCTTCATTCACTTGCATTTCTTCTGTTTCAGCGTATACTTCTTCCAATCTCCTAAACCTTAAAGGTTCAGTACTATCATCATAATCATCCGGATTAAGAGCAGACATGTGTCTTCGTTGTGGAGTTGGAGTTGCCACATCAACAACTGGACTATTGATACTACCACGATCATCCTCAGTTGGACTGTTTGGACTACCCATATCATCATCATCAGTCACAACCTCTGTTTCCTCTCCTGGCTGAGTTTCTGTGTACATATCTAGCACTGAAAATAAACCTGTTGTATTTGTTTCTCCTGCAGACTGAGAATTCCAAATCCATGCCTTATCTTCTTCAAACTTTACATCCCTGCTAACATAAACTCGCTTTCCTTCTGGATCGTATAGACGATAAGCCTTAGTGCCCGGTTCCTTTCCCAAGTTGATCACCATTAGACTTCGATCATCTAATTTCTTATTTTGAGGCCCAAGTACCTTCATATGAGCCAAGCAACCGAACACTCTTATGTGTGCAATATCAGGTTTCTTCTCTGCCCAAGCCTCGTAGGGAGTCATTCCAGTCAAGGCTCGTGTGGGAAGTCTATTAAGAACATATACTGAATGCCGAATTGCCTCCCCCCATAAGAATAAAGGAACCTGTTTTTCTTTCAAATAACTTCTTGCCATCTCCACTAAGGTCCTGTTTCTTCGTTCCACAACACCGTTTTGCTGCGGTGTATATGGTGCAGTGTAGTGTCTAGTGATTCCAGCTTCTTCACAGTAGGTGTTGAACTCATTTGATGTGAACTCTCCACCTCTATCTGTTCTAAACACCTTCACTCTTCTGTCAGGCCCATTCTCAACTTTTGCTCTGAATTTCTTAAACGCATCAAATGCCTCATTCTTATTTTTCAGTAAATACACCCACATTACACGACTGTAGTCATCCACCAAGAGGAAAAAAATACTTATTTCCAGCTGGAGTCTCAGGTTGTATAGGACCACAAAGATCCCCATGAACAAGTTCAAGTAACTTCTTTGCACTGTACTAAGCCTTGGTTGGAAACGACCCTCTAACTTGTTTTGACATTAAGCATCCATGACAGATTTTCTTTGGTTGAACAATCTTAGGCATGCCACGAACCATCTGATTTCTTGACATCATCTCTAAAGCTTGAAAATTGACATGTCCTAGACGTGAATGCCACAACCAAGATACATCTTCCACTTTCGATAACAAACACCTAGAGTTGTAGGTCTCAATACTTAGCTTATAAAGTCTGTTAGATGATTTCTTAACCTTCATTAACAGTCTCTTATTATTATCATAAACACGCAGATACTCTCCATTAATTACCACCTCATTTCCTTTTTCTGTTAACTGTCCCAAACTAAGAATATTATTACAAAGAGATAGGATGTAATATACCTCATTGATAATTTGCTCCTCTCCATTTTTGCACTTAAAACCAATTGAACCCTTTCCCTGAATTTGCACAGTCGAGCCATCTCCAAATTTGACTTGTCCAGTGACATCCTCGACCAAGCTCTTAAACTTCGATTTTTGGCCAGTCATGTGGTTGCTCGCTCCATTATCTAGGTACCAGATATCAGACTCTAGTTCTTTATTTTCCCCTTCAGACGAGATCCTTGGTCTTGCATTGTGTTCATGCTGCAACATCATAATGTCTTTCCCCTTTTTATGTTCAGCCAGAAGCAAGGCTAGCTCATCATCATCTATCTCTGCTACATTTACTTCTTGCAGTTGTCCCTTGAATTTTCGTGGTCTTCTACACTCTGCAGCATAGTGACCAAGAATGTTGCAGTTAAAGCACCATATTGTTCTCTTATCTCGACTTCCTCTTAAGTTGGATGTCCCTTCATTATTGCCTCTTTTCTTTTGTTTCAACCACTCGTCCCTGGTGAGTAACACCTTCTGTTCTTCACTTTCTTTCTTGGACCATTCCTCCCGAGTTAACATCAACTGTCCACCCACACTTTGATTCTGACTTTGTCCCTTCAGTCGCTCTTCATGAGCCTTTAGAGAACCAATGGCTTCCTCAACAGTTATCTTCTATAAATAACCAAATTGTTCAATCGTCGAGGTGATTTGCAGAAACCTTGAAGGAACTGCCCTGAGCAATTTCTTCACCACATATGACTCTGCCATGTCCTCACCCAGTGTTCGAATTGTCATAACAATTCCATTAAGTTTCATATAGAACTCATCAATCTGCTCCGTTTCACCCATGCTTAGTTACTCAAACTCTGACTTCAGAGTTTGCACCCTCGCCGTTTTTACACGATCTGCACCAAGACACATGGTCTTTAGTGATTCCCATGCTTCTTTCGCCGTTTTCTTCTCTGAAATAGACAGCAACATCTCTTCTGGAATGCCTTGATAAATCATGGCCAATGCCACTTTATCTTTCTTACCCTCAATCGATACTTTTGGATCGCTAGGTTCTATGGCTTCCCAAGCCTCATGAGCCTGCATGAATACCCGCATCTTCAAGGACCACGTTGTGTAGTTGCTCCTTGACAACATGGGATAACTCAGACCAAGGCTTCCTCCCTTACTCTTGCTTGTCTCTACGTTCGTTGCCATCGATATGAACCAGGCTCTGATACCACAATATTGGATCACAAAGGTTCACACCTGCAATATATGTATATGTATAATCTGTTTGATATCTTTATCAAAGTAAACACACACAAATATGCTCGCCAAACGACTTGCCTTTTCTTATTGATAATGCAGTGCAATATATACAAATACAAAGAGAAACAAAAGCTAGAAATTAGGAGCTAAACTCATGGGCCTTAACAAACTACCCCTCATCCTTATTCTTTCTTAAACATACGCTATAACAACCAAATCAACCAAATCAACTTATTAACGGAAACAAATAACAAGATTGAAGATTATATGCTAACACTAGTTCACTACAAAAATTTTCAATTTTAATAACAGAACATTCCGTTGGCAAAGCAAGGAAATCCGTTGGGAAAACAGTTTGCCAACGGAATGCTTACGGAGAGAAAGGGTTGGTGCAAACCTCGTTGGGAAGGCCCTTCCCAACCGATTATTTCCGTTACAAAGTTTAGCAACGGAATAACAATGGACTAATAACAGATTACAAAATCACCAAACCAACACACCTGCCAAAAATCTGTTGGTAATTCTAGCAACAAACTTGTAACAGAAATTTCTGTTGTTAAATTTAGTAACACGTTAAATTTAGTAATAGTTTGCCAACAGAAATCAATTGTAAAAATAATAACAAGATTCTAAAATAAGCTAGCCATTCATTTTTCCAAAATAAGCATCCCTGATCCCTTAACATCATCATTCATTCTAGTATCAACAAAATGGGGATAAAAATAATGAGTCTCATAACCCAATACATCACCTTAAACTAGTAATGTTCAAACAAGACATAACATAAAGTCATATAAATATACTAAATTCACTGTGAACAAAGTAAACTAGTTACTCGTCACCATAGTCACCATTCTGACCTACATCATCTACATCAGTGGTAGGGGACTGAGCTAGTCGAAAAGAGTTAATCTTCAGAATTTCGGCTATTTGATTTTCTATTGTGTTCATCTTATCCTTCACCACTTTTAGTTCTTCTCGTAACTTGTGATTTTCCATATTTGCAAAGGATGAATTGCAAGGAACAGCCTCCGGCCTATAAAAGAGGTCTTGTGATGAACCTACTCCATACACCCTCTTTTTCTTGTCAAATCCACCCGCTGCCTCCAGAAACAATGCATTTTTATCAACAGGTAGCCCTGCTTTCACCTGCTCCTCACAAAGCCTTTCAAATTTTTCCTGAACACAGCAAAAGTTAGCGGCCAAAACAACAATCTGCTAAAAACATACTTAATCAGCAAGTTTACAAGTTACATCAGGTTAATGGCAGTAAATAACAAATATTTACAAAACTGAATAATCTAAATTATCTAACCCATATGAGTAGAGAGGAGTAGCTGAGGACCCAGATGAATATCTTATTTACTTAAACCAAACCTCTCCCTTCAACTCAACTGCCATAATAAAATTGATAGAATACGACACTTGTTTTTGGTCCCCCTTCTTTACCTCCCTTGTTTTGGCTAGGCAGTCTCCCCTAGTCATGAACACACAAACTCGAAATATATATTGCTGCTCATCTGACCAGCCACCAGGTCTAGCTTTTGTACTAAAAAAATTTGCCTGAAAGTCCATGTTTGTGGTATTGCCCATTTTAAATTTAGACTTACAATTTATGAGATTAAATTTCAGAGGTTTCCTTAATTAACTAAGGATCAGAACACAATTAAATTTCTGGGCTATATATTTTCTATCAAATAATGGCACTTAATTAACTATGAATCAGAACACTGTTAATTAATATTATACAACTACCTCTTAAAAACCATGCAAACAGAAAATAAGAAAAATCTGTACTGGCATGTAAGCACTTAAAACACATAACCAAGAAAACTTGTGACAATAGGCAAGACATGTGTTGGCAGAAGAATTAAATTTACTTATATAAAATATTTAACAAAATTAATATAACACTCACATATGTTAGTTGGCTTTTTTTGTCAACCCATATCCTTTCGTCATTGCAATTCTCGCCATTCTCTTCGTCCTCGTCATCCTCGCCACACATAATTTTCTTTACATTCGGATTTTTAAGGTGTGTGATAAAAAATATTTGATCGGCGATTGGATCACATTGGTACTTCATTTGCTACCAAATGTATTTAATTGAAATTTTAGAGCATGGCAGATTATGATGAACAAGTTTATGAATCTATCACTACAATCATGAGCACACAGATTATGATGAACAAGGTTGGATTACATGCTTACTGCACGAGCTGCAATAGTCCTATGAGAGGCAGAATCACTTGTATGTGTAGAAAGGCAGCCATCAACCCCGTTGGAACGATTATTTTTTTGAGTTTCAGACTTCTTTTGAAATGTTGGGGTTTCCCAAAACTTACTCCATCTCAAATATACATCCATGCTAATTCTCTTATCAGGTTGTTCGTGTTTTTCCCAAGCAGAACGAGCTATACTACAAACCTCAGAATACTTCCTCCGTGCATTTGCTAACCAGCCCTGATATATCACGGCATCTGATTGCCTCCACACAAAATATTTCTACAATAATAAAAAAAATTAGTATAAAAAAGGTAAGGGTGCATCTGATCGGAACAGTTTAGGTAAAGGTAAGAATACTCCGCCAAATCAACCGATTTTTACAACACTTTTCAGGTAGGTGCTAAGCTGGTACATGTATTCTTATAATTTCATTTTTATATTCACTGAGGCAGGCCCTTCTAAGCTTATCACTTATCAGATAAGCACAATAATGCAAGTAGAAAAGGAAAGCATAAATTACCTTAAATTCTTCAAAATAAAAATCTCGAGTCTCTTTTGAAATTGATTTCCAGTTATATCCAGTAGGCTCAAGTTTTTCATACATGATCTGTCTGATCTTAGCAGAACAATCATGTGAAGGCTCCAACCTTTAAAAAAATAAAATTTATGTAAGGCACCGTAATTCCATTGCTTGAATTTGAAAAAAAGAACAAGTTTCGCAGCTTAAAAAATTATTAAACTCTAAACTTACACTTTCTTGATGACTTCTACTCGAGTCCGTCCATCGCTATCTGTAGAGCCAATGTTCCAATATATATAATTATTGGCAGCTGAAGACGATAAATTTGGTGTGCCTTGGCGTGATTATGACCGAGGAGTGAGCTGTCGTGATTCCCGTGACTGATTTGGTGTGGTTTGTCTTGAATGTGATGTTCCTTGGCATGATTGTGACGGAGGAGTAAGCTGCCGATTTGCATTTTGATGTTCTGGTTGAGCTGGAATTCTCCATCCTGATTGAGTTGAATTTTGATGTCCAGGTTTTGTTGGTACGCGCTCTGCAGATTGAATTGAATTATGATGTCCAGGTTTTATTGGTACCCGCTCAGCAGATTTGGCTCGGATGCTTTCAGTAGGGCTCCTAAATATCCTCATTTTTTCCTGTAATAACGTACATTAGACACATATAAGTGATTATGCTGTGCAATTAAATCCATTGACAAGTTACAATTAAATAAGTGTGCATGTTCTGTAGGACACGTGTAAAATTAAACAATGCTTAATCAGAAACAATCACTACAGAAGCTACAGAAATTAGTGGATAAGGTACTTTATGTAATCCCAAGTTAGTGATTGTAGTAGAGTTTTAAAAGTGATACAGGGTCCCGTCCATTCTTTGTTTTTCTCTGGTTGAAGTTCTGATCCAGAAAAATTCTAAAACCAAATTTCTTCAGATGTATAGGTTCGGAATACATCAAACCAAATGGTGTTCTAAGCCTTGTTACTCTATTTATTATCTTATTTGTGGAATACAGATGCTAGTCACTCCTGAGCATAATGCATTTGTTGTCAACATTATGTATCTGCGAATCTAAGGACTTTATACTGACAACCTGGCAATTTATTTGAGAATGCTAGGCATTAGCATTTGTTTTTTTAATGTTCTGATGTGTATTTGTATTTTATTAACAATAGATACATTTTTTAAATATTTACTATGCGAGTTTAATAAATGCTACTATTTCATTGTTTCTTAGTAAAGGGGACTGTTGTCTAATGAGAATTTCATCAGAATTAGAATAGCTAGAGACAAACTAATTTAAAGAAAAATAAAGTATACTGATTGGATCATGAACTATGTTAATAATCCGCAAATTTGCCACATGTATTACTAGCATGATACTAGTAGTATGTGTTTGTGTTACTTTTTTACACTTTAAACACTAAGCTGTGCAATGCCTGGATGGTATCAGTGGAATCAGCTAAGAGGAAACATTTTAACTTTTAAACGCACACAAAAAAGTTGTTTGTCCAGACATGTTTATGGTTAGACCTGTTAAAAAATATAATAAAAAAGGTGTGGGTTGAATGAAAAATGTAAGCATTAGTGATACATTCTGTGTTTTTCTCCGGTTGAAAAAGTAGACAATTTCAAGTATGTGGTAAATGGCGAAGCAGAGATACACATGATGATTTCAACACAATGGAATATGGATAGAAGTATGCATTTTTTAGAAAAATGCATACTAAGTTATTTTTCTGACCTGGCTAACAGGAGCATAACCCTCCTCATCACCAACACTTGCAGGTATTGTTGGTACTGAAAGTGTTTGTCCTAAATCCAATCATGTATGATGAGTTAGGAAGAACTTTCATGTATTCTTGTTTGATTTCATTAATAATAATAAAAGACTTGTTTTGATTTTATTACGGGCATTATCTATTTAAATTGTTTTAAATAAGATGTTCCATAGTTTAGAGTAAAGCTTCTAGTATTATAATGAGATTATAATAGTGAGAACTAGAAGATGATAACTCTAGACTTAAACAGTTCCTGATCATAGGATAACTAATCGGAAGTTAGTGAATCCGCAAAGATTGGTACATACTGTGCTTGCTCCCTTCAGGAGGATGTCTGTTCTCATAGGCATTTGTGTGGTGACACTATAGCTAGTATGTAGGTGCTTATTATGGAATAAGTTCACTGAACATGACTCGATAAGTTGGACAACTAATGGAGTTTACTCACGTGTCAATAGTTATTCACTGAGTGATAGTTGTACAAGTGTCCTTAGACTTGAGATCGTTAGAGTAATCTTGTATATAATGAACTGTGCTTTGGTTTAGTCCTTAGTCCCAAGGACATCCATTAGGTCTATTCTGGGTACAGGGATTTATGTATGGAGATAGTTAACGATCAATAAAGAATCTACCCCTTCCAGTAAGGAAGTGAATATCCTATGTTATTCTTAGTATGCGAGTTCTGGAATCTCTGGCCAGAGTGTATGAAATTAGAAAGGAGTTTTCTAATTTGCATTAATATGAACTTTGCATTATGAATAAGAAATCATATGATTAAATTTGATAGGCCTGACACGAGATCCATGCCTTGTATTTAATCGGGATATTGTAGGGTAGAAGGAATTGATTGTACGGTAACTAGTCACTGACAGGTTCTTGGTATTCTAAGCAGTGAATTCATATTATCCGGATAGTCGCGATATGTTGAGAAGCATCACTCACGATGTAGAATAAATATAATTAATCAGTTAATTATATTTAATGAATTATTAGAATTCATATAAATAATAAATAAAAAGTTTATTATTATTTATTTCTACTACCGGCTTAATATTGAACCTACAGGGTCACACCATAAAAGAATATTTTCTTTGATGAAAAGTTTTAAATTTTGAGAGAGAGAATTATTTTCTAAATAGTTTAGAAAAAGAAATAATGATTAAAATAGTTTTAATTATTACTAAAGCATTTTATAAGATAAAATGTGGGGTTAAAATATATTATTAAGATAATATTAAAAACCCTAAGCAAGCCCTATAAATAGAATGAGATGGCTCATTCTAAAAGATATCTTAAGTTTTGGTTTTTGTGAAGAACTTAGAAAGGCTAGCCACCATCATCTCTCTCTCTCTCTCTTTCTAAATCCTCCATTTTTATAAAAGCTAGTTTTATAAAAAGTTTTATCGAAGAAGATACTTCTTGGTGGATACCGGTAGAGTGCTTCACACTCTGAGGAGCAACTGCTTGCAAACACCATTTTGAAAAGCTTCGATTTTAAGGTATGGTCACGATTCCTCGCTCTTTTCATTTTATATGATTTTCTATATGTGCGATTATATGGTTTTTACGGAAATAAATGTTATTTGCGCTTCCGCTCATTCGTAAATTCCTTCAATGGCATCAGAGCTAGGTTCTTGCATATAGAGAGTCATATAAAAATTTCAGATTTTTTTTATGCATGTATGGATTTATTATGATTTTTGCAAGTTTATTTGAATTTAATTATGAATTAATTCGAAATAATTTTTGCATATGATTTTGACCACTAATCTGAGTTCTACAAGTGTTGTAGATGATCTGGGTATTTTCTCATAATTTTATGATGTGTAGATTATTTGTTATGAATTTTTAAAAATTGTTTTAATTAAAATTCATAAAATAATCTTGCATGTGAAAAATATGGGATTAAAATTTGCACTAGGTCCCCTTGCTGACCTTGTAATTGATGCTGCTGTTTGATTTTAGATATCATATTATTTTGATTTTTTATTAATTTATTAATTAATTGTTAATTAATTTATTAATATTAAAATAAAAATAATGATAATAATAATAGTTATTATTAATACTACAGTAAAGGTCATTCATGGTTATAAAGGCAACAGCAGTTACAATTTACAAAGTACAACCGTTGTCATCTGTCGGATCAGTAAAAAAAAAAAAAGAAAAAAAAAAAACTGCTGCTGTCTGGCGCGTGGTGCGCACCCGCGGGGGAAGAGGAGCGCGCATTTGATAAATGCGTTTCAGGTCCTGTTGCGCATAAGGCGCATGCGTTACAGCATTAAATAGTTTTAATTGTTGTAACACATTCCATAAATGCGTTACAGCCCTTCTGTCACATTAAATTTGATTTTCTGGGAGTTTCGTAACTCCGTTTTGGGCGTGCAATATATCGTTGGATTCGTATTTCCGAGACGGATCTAATGGAGTGGTCAAATATTTTTTATATAATAATTTTGAATTATTTATATTTATGGGAGTGTTTTAAAGCATGTTTTAATTGGATTAATTGCTTTTAAATACTATAATAAATCCATACATCATTATATCATTGTGTGACATGATATTGCTTGCATGCTTACTTGTTGATTTATTTTTATATATGTGATATATGCCTATGTTTACCATGCGATGATAGATTTAGGTGAACTTAAATCAAAATAAGGCGTGCTCTAGAAAATCTAGAATATGAATCGTTTCTTGCCTTAATAATAATATTATGAATACAATCATGAGATTCTTGTGTTTTTGAAACACGTAATTAAATATGAATTTTCAATATTGAGAGAATGGATGATTCTGTCAAAAACGGATTTCGATCTGTAAGAAAGGGGTATTAAGTGACGCCTCTTGACAATGCTCCCCCCGATCTGGGAATCATCCAATTATCGATTATTGATTTGAAATATTTAATTTAAATGGAAGAATCTCTTTATAATATGATTATGATTGTAACATAATATAATCCCTCTAAAATTAAATAATATCAAGTAGTAATTGGCCAATGACACAACGGGCTTGTGTCGGTCATAGCCTTCCAACATGGTAGAAAGTAGTTCTTATTTTTGAATCATTGTCGTTTCGTGCTACAGCCGAGGGCTTTGATTTTGAAATAAGAAATACTTGTCTATTACATAGAGATGTGTACAATGAATTAGAATCTAATGGTCGTTACGTGCTACAACCGTGGGCCGTTGGAGACTGATTCAGTTGTACGGAATGTTGGGTTAGACTTGACTTAGAATATTGAGTTTGTCGTGCCACAGCCGTGACTCAATTATTCAAGAGGCTAAAGTTTTATTAGGGAATAACATGAGATGTAATTGACAAGAGTTGTCTGCCTATTGAACATCACATGGCGTTTCGTGCCACAGCCGAGGTTGTGTGATGGAATATAGGATCCCTATTCCCACTAGCATTATGAATGCTTAATTTTTCACTTAAGGGGGTTGAATAAATTAGATAAACTAGTGGGAGTCACTTATGAATAAAGACCCGATTCATATAGTGTTTTTAAAATGAAATTGAATATTTGCTAAGTGTTGTTATGTGTTTATCATTTACAGATTTACTATATACACTATGTCTGGTGCACTATCACTCCGGAGCATACTAGATGCTCACAAATTGACTGGTCCGAATTTTGCTAACTGGCTTCGAAACTTGAGAATTGTTCTCAGGGTTGAGAAGCTGGAATATGTGCTTGACTCACCTAAGCCTGCTGCACCTGCTGACGATGCACATAATGATGAACATGTTGTGTATCGTAAGTGGATAGATGATGCTAATGTTGCTCAATGTATCATGCTAGCTTCCATGAACGATGAGCTACAGAAGCAACATGAGCTTATGGATGCTCACACTATCCTAGAGCATCTGCAAGAGTTGTATGATGTGGCAGGGAGGACAGCTCGATATGAGATATCGAAGGAGCTGTTCCGTTGTAGGATGTCTGAGGGATCATCCGTGAATGACCATGTACTTAAGATGATCAATTTGATTGAACGTCTTGGGCAACTTGGTTTTGTCATGGATAGGGAACTGACTCAAGACTTGGTCTTGCAATCACTTCCGGGTTCATTTTCGCAGTTTGTTGTGAACTTTCACATGAATAAGTTGGACGTCAGCCTGGCTGAACTCCACAACATGTTGAAGACTGCGGAATCGAATTTTCCCTCTAAGAAGAGTTCTGTTCTTCTAATTGGTGAGGGTTCCAATCCTAAGAAAAGGAAGAAGAACCCTTCCAAGAAGAAGACAGTTGGTGAGAAAAAGCCGGTTCCACCAAAAGCTGAAGACCCCAAGAGCAAAGCTGTTTGCTTTCACTGTAACAAGGTGGGGCACTGGAAGAGGAACTGCAAGGTTTACCTTGCAGAAATGAAAAAGAAGAAAGATAGTGAGACTGTCGCTTCTGGTTCAGGTATGTTCATGATTGAAGTGAATATGTCAATAAATCAAAATTCTACTTGGGTATTAGATACCGCCTGTGGTTCTCACATTTGCAATTCGTTGCAGGGACTAAGGAGAAGTAGGACTCTCGAGGAAGAGGAGGTGATTCTACGGATGGGAAATGGAGCAAGAGTTGCTGCTGAATCTGTAGGATCGTTTGATTTACATATGCCTACGGGCAAGAATATTGTTTTAAATAATTGTTATTTTGTTCCCTCGATTGTGAGGAATATTATTTCTATTCCCATGTTAGACTTGGATGGATTTTCGTTTGTTATTAAGAATAATGAATGTTCAATTCTTAGAGATAATGTTCTTTATGGTAGTGGTATTTTAAATAATGGTCTATATGTGTGTGACATAGAGCATGATTTACTACAAATTGAACATACTAATAAAAGGAAAAGAGATGATGAAAATCTCACCTATTTGTGGCACTGCAGACTTGGTCATATTAGTGAAAATAGACTGCGGACATTGCATAAGGAAGGGTTACTTGACCCCTTTGATTTTGAATCATATCCTACATGCGAGTCTTATCTATTGGGTAAAATGACCAAATCTCCATTTAGTGGACATGGAGAGAGGGCTGCAGATTTGCTAGGACTGGTACATACAGATGTATGTGGACCAATGTCTACGCAAGCCATGGGTGGATTTTCGTACTTCATTACTTTCATAGATGATCGATCTAGATTCGGATATGTGTATTTGATGAAACACAAGTCTGAGGCCTTTGAAAAGTTCAAAGAATATAAGAATGAAGTGGAGAAACAAACCAAACGTAGTATTAAAACTCTTCGATCAGATCGAGGTGGTGAATACTTGAGTGGAGAATTTCTAGATTATCTCAAAGAAAATGGTATAGTCTCTCAGTGGACTCCTCCATATACTCCACAGTTGAATGGAGTATCTGAAAGGAGAAATCGAACTTTGTTAGACATGGTTCGGTCCATGATGAGCTATGCAAATCTTCCAGTATTCCTTTGGGGTTATGCATTGGAAACCTCAGCATATTTACTAAATAAGGTGCCTTCCAAATCTGTTCCTCAAACTCCATATGAGATATGGAAAGAAAGGAAACCGAGTCTTAAACACGTTAAGATTTGGGGATGTCCGGCTTATGTCAAGAAAGTTGACCCTGATAAGCTGGAATCTCGATCCGTGAAATGTAGTTTTGTGGGATATCCTAAAGAAACTTTAGGGTATTACTTCTACACCAATCATAGTGTTTTTGTCTCCAGACATGCTACCTTCTTGGAAAAACAGTTTATCTTTGAAGGAAACAGTGGGAGCAAAATAGAACTTAATGAAGTTCAAGAAGCACAAACTACTACGGTTCAAGAGGAAACACCTGTTCAAACTGAACAACCTTCTGTGGAACAGCCCATTCGTAGGTTAGAGAGAGTGTCTCGCCAACCTGAGAGGTATTATGGCCTTGTCATTGAGAATGACAATGAGTTGTCAATCATTGATGATGATGACCCTATGACCTATAATGAGGCTATGAGTAGTGTTGACTCAGAGAAATGGCAGAGTGCCATGAAATCCGAAATGGATTCTATGTATGCCAACCAAGTATGGACTTTGGTTGAAGCACCAGAGGATGTGAATCCTATTGGATGCAAATGGGTATACAAAAGAAAGATTGGAGCAGATGGCCAGGTGGAGACCTATAAGGCCAGGCTCGTGGCAAAAGGATTCAGACAAAGGCAAGGGATTGACTTTGATGAAACTTTTTCGCCTGTAGCCCTGTTAAAATTAATTCGGATTTTGCTTGCGATTGCTGCTTACTACGACTATGAGATCTGGCAAATGGATGTGAAAACGGCCTTCCTCAATGGGAAACTTGAAGAGGAAGTGTATATGACACAGCCAGAGGGGTTTGTTTCTAAAGGGAATGAACACCTAGTGTGTAAGCTGCTAAGGACCATATATGGATTAAAGCAAGCTTCTCGTAGATGGAACATTCGTTTTGATGAGACAATCAAAGAGTTTGATTTTATCAAGAACATAGATGAACCATGTGTCTACAAGAAGGTTAGTGGGAGCGCGGTAACATTTCTTGTATTGTATGTGGATGACATACTTCTTATAGGAAATGATATACCGATGCTGCAATCAGTCAAAGTGTGGTTATCAAAGAACTTCACTATGAAGGACTTGGGTGAAGCATCCTACATTCTCGGTATGAAGATCTATAGAGATAGATCTAGAAGAATGATAGGTCTTACCCAGAGTACATACATCGAGAAAGTGCTTAAAAGGTTTAGCATGGAAAACTCCAAGAGAGGTCTCATACCGATGAGCCATGGAGTATCTCTTTCCGAGAAGATGTCTCCTAAGACACCTGAGGAAAGAGAGCGTATGAGTAAGATTCCTTATGCTTCAGCAATAGGATCTATTATGTACGCGATGTTATGTACTAGGCCTGATGTTGCTTATTCAATTAGTGTAACGAGTAGATATCAGTCCGATCCAGGTGAAGACCACTGGAAAGCAGTGAAGAACATCCTTAAGTACTTGCGAAGGACTAAGGATATTTTTCTTGTTTTTGGTGGATCTGAATTGAAAATAGAGGGTTATACTGACTCTAGTTTTCAATCAGAAAGTGATAGCAAATCCATGTCAGGGTATGTGTTTACTTTGAATGGTGGTGCGATTAGTTGGAAGAGTTCCAAACAGTCGACAACGGCTGACTCCACAGCGGAAGCAGAGTATATAGCTGCAAGTGAGGCTGCAAAAGAAGCCGTTTGGATGAGGAAATTTGTTTCTGAGTTGGGAGTTGTTCCTAGCATTGAAGAGCCTATTGTGTTGTATTGTGATAACAACGCGGCAATAGCTCAAGCCAAGGAACCTAGGTCTCATAAAAATTCCAAACATGTTTTGCGGCGCTTTCATTTGATTAGGGAGATCATTGAAAGGGGAGATGTCAAGGTTGAGAGAGTTGACACACATAACAACATAGCAGACCCACTCACAAAGTCATTGTCTCAGATTCACTTTGATCGTCATAAAGAGAAGATGGGTATTAGATACCAGGGTGATTGGCTTTAGTTCAAGTGGGAGATTGAAAGTGTTTGTCCTAAATCCAATCATGTATGATGAGTTAGGAAGAACTTTCATGTATTCTTGTTTGATTTCATTAATAATAATAAAAGACTTGTTTTGATTTTATTACGGGCATTATCTATTTAAATTGTTTTAAATAAGATGTTCCATAGTTTAGAGTAAAGCTTCTAGTATTATAATGAGATTATAATAGTGAGAACTAGAAGATGATAACTCTAGACTTAAACAGTTCCTGATCATAGGATAACTAATCGGAAGTTAGTGAATCCGCAAAGATTGGTACATACTGTGCTTGCTCCCTTCAGGAGGATGTCTGTTCTCATAGGCATTTGTGTGGTGACACTATAGCTAGTATGTAGGTGCTTATTATGGAATAAGTTCACTGAACATGACTCGATAAGTTGGACAACTAATGGAGTTTACTCACGTGTCAATAGTTATTCACTGAGTGATAGTTGTACAAGTGTCCTTAGACTTGAGATCGTTAGAGTAATCTTGTATATAATGAACTGTGCTTTGGTTTAGTCCTTAGTCCCAAGGACATCCATTAGGTCTATTCTGGGTACAGGGATTTATGTATGGAGATAGTTAACGATCAATAAAGAATCTACCCCTTCCAGTAAGGAAGTGAATATCCTATGTTATTCTTAGTATGCGAGTTCTGGAATCTCTGGCCAGAGTGTATGAAATTAGAAAGGAGTTTTCTAATTTGCATTAATATGAACTTTGCATTATGAATAAGAAATCATATGATTAAATTTGATAGGCCTGACACGAGATCCATGCCTTGTATTTAATCGGGATATTGTAGGGTAGAAGGAATTGATTGTACGGTAACTAGTCACTGACAGGTTCTTGGTATTCTAAGCAGTGAATTCATATTATCCGGATAGTCGCGATATGTTGAGAAGCATCACTCACGATGTAGAATAAATATAATTAATCAGTTAATTATATTTAATGAATTATTAGAATTCATATAAATAATAAATAAAAAGTTTATTATTATTTATTTCTACTACCGGCTTAATATTGAACCTACAGGGTCACACCATAAAAGAATATTTTCTTTGATGAAAAGTTTTAAATTTTGAGAGAGAGAATTATTTTCTAAATAGTTTAGAAAAAGAAATAATGATTAAAATAGTTTTAATTATTACTAAAGCATTTTATAAGATAAAATGTGGGGTTAAAATATATTATTAAGATAATATTAAAAACCCTAAGGAAGCCCTATAAATAGAATGAGATGGCTCATTCTAAAAGATATCTTAAGTTTTGGTTTTTGTGAAGAACTTAGAAAGGCTAGCCACCATCATCTCTCTCTCTCTTTCTAAATCCTCCATTTTTATAAAAGCTAGTTTTATAAAAAGTTTTATCGAAGAAGATACTTCTTGGTGGATACCGGTAGAGTGCTTCACACTCTGAGGAGCAACTGCTTGCAAACACCATTTTGAAAAGCTTCGATTTTAAGGTATGGTCACGATTCCTCGCTCTTTTCATTTTATATGATTTTCTATATGTGCGATTATATGGTTTTTACGGAAATAAATGTTATTTGCGCTTCCGCTCATTCGTAAATTCCTTCAGGTACGTGCTCAGCAAATTGAGTTGAATTATGCTGTCCAGGTTTTGTTGTTATGTGCGCTACAGATTTCGCTGGTATGCTTTCAGTAGGGCTCCTAAATCTCTTCATTTTAGCCTATAATAATGCACATTAGACACATATAAGTGATTATACAAAAGGCAACATAATAAAAACAAAAATGACTTTTCATGTTGCAAAAGAAAATAGAATGACTTACCATGTCAGTGAAACCAGCTTTCTCAGTGGTTTTCAAAGTAAAATCAGGCCCCTCGTTGCTTTTCTGAAATTCAAATTAGCATATAAAGTTTAGTTTCGGTGATGGAAATCTTTTATAGTTATAAGAGATTTACCAAAGTTATTTTTCCGACTTGACTAATAGGAGCATAACCATCCTTATCACCACCACTTGTAGGTTTTACAGGTTTTGTTGGTACGCGGTCTAAAGATGGAGTTGAATTATGATGTCCAGATTTTGTTGGTGCGCGCTCTACAGATTTGGCTGGAATGTTTTCGGTAGGGCTCCTAAATCTCCTCATTTTTGCCTGTAATATTGCACATTAGACACACATATAAGTGATTATGCAAAAGGCAACATAATGAAAACAAAAATGACTTATCATGTTGCAAAAGGAAAAGAGAATGACTTACTATGTCAGTGAAACCAGCTTTCTCAATGGTTTTCATAGTAAAATCAAGCCCCTCATTGCTTTTCTGAAATTCAAATTACCATATAAAGTTTAGTTTCGGTGCTGGAAATATTGTATAGTGATGTGAGATTTACCAAAGTTATTTTCTTGACCTGACTAATAGAAGCATAACCATCCTCAGCACCAGCACTTGCAGGTTTTGTTGGTGCGTGCTCTGCAGATTTGGCTGGGATGTTTTCGGTAGGGCTCCTAAATCTCCTCATTTTTGTCTATAATAATGCACATTAGACACACCGATTCATTATATATATCATAGATTTTGACATAAAAAGAAATTCAAGGACATTCCACTGCCTAAGGTAAAGATAGTCATATGGCATATACAACCTTCATTTAAAAGGGAATGACTTACTATGTCAGCTTTCTCGGTACTTGCACTTGCAGGCTTACTGCGTTTCTTTTTATTCTTCAATAAACAGTTATTTTTAGCAAAGCCACTCTTGTCACCATCAACATTTACGCCTATCTCTTGTTTTGCTTCAATCATAGACTGCAAATATAGTACATAACAAACAATACACTGAGCAAAGACACTGGAAAGACATAATAAATAAAGTAGAAAAACATAATAAATAACACAACTATACACTGGAAAAGCCAAGTGTCTCTCTCACCTGAGCACAGATATCCTTGTTGCCATCATTTGCACTCCAATTGTGTTTTTTTTATAATCTGCAATATAACAATAACCATACTTAGTAATCTACGGCTATGCATAGAAATAGTTTGAAATAAAGTACTAATTTTGAAGTTCACCTGAGCAAAGCCATTAATATCATCACTTGTACCCCTGTTGCCTTTCTTTGGACTCGCATACTTAGCAAAGCCAGAAATCTTATCACCAATACCCTCTTCATCTAAGCTTGGAGCTTGATGCGATTTTTCTTCACTCATAGGCTGCAAAATAGAGTGATATTAAACAACCGAACAACCAAACCATTGTCATAAAAGGAAGCCAATTTACATGAATCAAACTAAACCTCAAAACCCCTGTTGAAGAAATAACAACCCACCCCATTTCAAGAAACCTAATTACAAAAGGGGAAGTAAAAAACAACATGAATACACACGCAAGAAAAAGGGAAATACATATACATACATTTATAATAGATGCCAATTTCTTCATCTTCATTGATTAACTTCGTCGCTACTTGATTTAACCTCCAATTCACCGCCGCTCCCAGGGAGAACTAACCATAGTTTCTATCTTTTGACCCCAATTTCTTTGTTTTGACCCCAGCGTGTTGTGGTCTCTGTATATATATTTTTTAGTTAAATAATAAGAAAATGGAATGGGGTAATTTGCAACAAAAAGAAATAACTTATATATAATTATAACAATATTTCAAAAAATACACTGATATTATTTAAAATATTATAATATAATATATATCTTACAATTATAATATAATATATATTTTAAAATTATAATATTATAATATATACCAATAATAAATTATTCACTAAAATACATTTTACATACATGATAGCTAAAAAAATTAGTCGGAGGAATCATTATATTCATCTTCACGATTACTACTATCTTCGGTTGAAGATCCGTCTTCTTCGGATTCATATTCAATTTCTTCTTCGGGAGATCCATCATCATCGTTTAAATCCACTTCAACTCCATTTTCATCATCTAAATGTGTAGGAATATCATTAGTACTAATATGATTTAGATGTGTAGGAATATCATCTTGGAATGGTTCTTTATGTGATATCGTGGTTGGAGGAAGTTCAACAAGTGGTCGAGCCTTTACTTTGCATACAACTAGACAATCAACCTTATCTCGTTTAAGACTCGGATAAGTACAAAAGTAAACTTGCATGGCCTGCATTGCTAGTACAAATGGCTCGTACACTCTCAATTTCTTTCTTTTATTGACCTCAACTATGTTATATCGTGGATAAATTCTTGTTCCAACATTAATTGTAGGATTGAACCATTCACACTTAAAAAAAACTGTTTTCTTGACTGGCCGACGAGGATACTCAACAATTAAAATCTCTTCAATTATTCCAAAGTAATCATTAGATGTCTCACAATAATTTGATCCCTTGATACATACTCCACTGTTGAACGTTGACTTATCAATCCCATATTCTCGAGTATGGAATTTGTACCCATTCACATAGTAAATCGGCACCGACTTAACCGAACGAAGAGGTCCAAAAGAAATATCTTGAATATATTCATTTGGAACCAGTGATGGATCTTGAGCCTGAAATTATTATTACAAATTATTAGAATGCAAAATAATTAGCAGTTAGTAGTAATCTAATAGTAATCATAAAAGTGTCAATCAACTTACATATTGTTTAAACCACGTAGCAAAATCACTTTCTAAGCACTGATCAACTTCAACACTAGTAATGTGTGGATTATACTCCCGAAGTTGATTTACGAAAATCCTAATTACATGAAAAAAATAAGTATGTGATAAATAATGGGACAAATAAGTATGTGATTATGAAAAAAATGAACCTACTCAGTATATGGTGCAATCTCTGGACAATTGAACAAGATATAGTTGTGAGCTGCCATATATTCTCGATCATCGAGGTAACGAGTACTGACACTACCATGTGAACGTCCAGGATGAGAAAATATAGAAATGTTTACCCCAAAACTCTGTCCACCTCCACTAGAATCATTTCTAGGAACTTTTCTATGTTTTGTCTGAACATGTTACCCAAAGTAGTGTGAACAAAAAGTGGAAGCTTCTTCAACCAAAAAGCATTGCATATTGATCCTTCAACCCAAGTTTTATTTTTCACATTATTCTTCAAGTGGCGTAAAAACCTTTCGAAAGGATACAACCAACGATACTGTACAGGGCCTGCAATGCGTGCTTCATATGGCAAGTGCACTAAAAGATGTTCCATAGAGTCGAACAATGCTGGTGGAAATATGCGCTCTAACTTGCAAAGTATAACTGGAATTTGTTCTTCAAGTCTACGCATGTCACTTATCTTCAAAGTAGCTGAAGTGAGATCTCTGAAGAAAAGGATTAATTCTGTCACAACCTCCCAAACATTATTTGGAAGAAATTCCCAAAAAGCAATAGGAAGAAGTCTTTGCATAAACACGTGACAATCATGACTTTTTATTCCAAATAACTTGTATTTCTTCATGTAGATGCAACGTCCCATATTTGATGCGTATCCATCTGGAAACTTTAGATCTTTCAACCATGCACATACTTTTTCCTTTTGCTTTTTGTCTAAGCTGTAATATGCTTTCGGATACTTTCCTGTTGACTCATCTTTTGCTAACTCGGGTCTCCGGCAAATCATTGCAACATCATCTCTTGCCTTAGAATTAACTTTAGTTTTTCCTTCAATGGCCATGATAGTGTTGAAGATATTTTCAAAGACATTTTTCTCAATATGCATAACGTCAAGATTATGTCTAATTGATAATGACCTCTAATATGGTAAATCCCAAAAGATACTTCTTTTTTCCATCCACAATTGTAAGCTTTGATAATTCTAGCATTGTGCTCATCACTTCCCAATTCAGTAACTTTCATCAAACCAAGTGACTCAATTTCATGAAATACATCTTCACCTTTTCGTACTGGTGGGGCAGATTCAGTCACTATCTTTCCCCTGGTAAACCAATTTTTATTCTTTCGAAATGGATGATTGGTAGGTAAGAACTTTCGATGATTATCAAACCATGTAGTCTTTCCACCATGGGAAAGATTATAAGCATCATGATCATGAGCACAATGAGGACAAGCTAAATGACCAGCAGTTTTCCATCCGGACAACATTGAATAAGCAGGAAAGTCACTGATAGTCCACATCAACGAAGCTCGCATACGAAAATTTTGTTTCAAAGAATTATCCCAGGTCTCCACCCCATCTTCCCACAACATTTTTAACTCAGCAATTAACGGCTGAAGGAAAACATCTATCTTCTGTTTTGGATTTTTTGGCCCAGGCACAAGTACAGACAAAAACAAGTACTGTTCTTTTGAACACATCCACGGGGGTAAATTATATGGAGTCATTATAATTGGCCAAGAAGAATATTGTCTACCCGTTTCGCCAAATGGTTGAAACCCATCAGCCGAAAGTCCGAGCCTAACATTTCTTACCTCTGAGGAAAATGAAGGGTGTGCTCTATCAAATTGTTTCCACTCCTCTGAATCTGAACAATGACGCATCACATCTTCTTCTTGATAATGTTCGGCATGCCATCTCATATGGGCTGCAGTAGTCGGTGAAGCATACAGTCTTTGCAATCTCGGTGTCAAAGGAAAGTAGATCATCCTTTTAACGGACACTTTCTTTTTCTCCTTTTTGGATCTGCCAGTTCTTACTTTGTATCTCCCTTGTGAACAAAACTTACACTCCTCCAAGTTGATGTCATCCCCCCAATATAACATACATCCGTTAACACAACAATCAATTTGCTCGGAAGGAAACCCCAATTCTTCCATATACTTCTTCGTACTATAAAAGCTGTCAAGAAATGTATTATCTTGAGGCAAAATGCCTTTTAAACTGAGATGTCTGATCATAACATGCCTCTGACCAATGATGGTCCAATTTCAAACTTAACATCTGAGCCATGGCAGACAACTGAGAAGTTTCACAACCTTCATATAACTCTCTCTCAGATGATTTTAAAGTATCATACAACTTCTGGGTTTCTGCATTAGGCATCTCCGGATCAAAACTTGGACCAACAGCATCCATCACCATGTTATACATTAGGTTGTTATGGGTATCTGAGTTATGTGTGGAGGATTTTCCACCACTTTCTCTAACAATATATGGCTCTCCATGTCGATTCCATACATAATAATCACTTACGAACCCATTCTTCATTAAGTGCAATTTTACCGTCTCTGCATTCCAAAATCCACCGTGATTCTGACACTTCGAACATGGACATTGAATGTTTGTCCCATTCAAGGATGAAGGCCGAGATATAACATATTGCATAAAATTTTCCAACCCCTTAAGAAAAACCGGATTTAAGTATCCTCTACTATCTTTTCTTTGATACATCCAAGCTCGATCACTATTCATGTTGAATTTTTTTTTTGTTGCCTACAAAAAATAAAACATTCACAAAAAAAAATTGTACACACCTATAATTGGACTAACTAAAATGAACAAAATATAAATATGTTTATTCATATAATTTATATATAAATAACTAGTATATTTTTTTATAAGCAAAAAAATATTATAAAGCCAAAATAGCCGAGACGAAACATAGACACCACGCATGCATATAACGTACCAGACAAAAAACAACTCCACTACTAGTATCAATTTATATGCTCACAACATGGAAAAGATTTCATACATTGGATCAATAAATAACTAATAATTTGCCATATATATGAACTTCTACATATATAATTCAAAATCTTGCACTTTTAAATAATTTAAATGAAGTATATAGATTAGCTAATCATGAGATTTAGACAATTAGTCATGAGACAAAATCCATAAATTAACACAAAGTTGAAAATTTTAGAATAAGAATAAATTAACACAAATTTCATAATTACAAATACAAATTGGACTCAAAAAAAAAAACTAAGTACACGAGAGTAATTACCTTAATTAGGTGATGAGTTGTGTAGCTTCAAATTTTGGATAATATAATTTGCCAGTAGTATGTTGTTGAAGGAGGAGCTGAGCTTTTTTTTTTTCTCTCTGTCGTCCAAGTTTCATGTCCAAGATATGAAACTGCAAAGCAAAGTTAGTAATGCAAAGCTGTGAATTAAATGGAGTTAGGTGGCACTACAAGGAAAACTGAAATATACAATGGTTATTGCCCGTTGTCTGATGCCCTGGAATAGCGTTGTCTATCGAGCAGGTGTCTCTTACCAACATCACACAACGGTACACAAATCGTTGTCTAATATCCGTAACAACAACACACCAGGCTCAAAAAGCGTTGTAGCACACCCAAAAACCGCAACGAATCTGGTAAAAAACGTTGTTCTTATTGTGATATTACAACGGTTTAGTTAATTTTGAATGTTTTTAGATTTTAATGTGCACAACTGTTTTGGTGAATCAGAGGCACGCAAAGCCAACATTCACACAACATTCACATGTGATACAATCGTTGTCTGAATAGTTTTTGTACAATGTTTTGTAGCTTCAAAAGTGTTGTTATAAACAAAATGCACAACTGTTTTTAGGCCACCCATATTTTGTTCTATTGTGTGTTAAGAATTTAGACAATGGTCCTTCAGATTTAGACTGTTGTCTTTCTTCTTCTTCCACAATAGTTCATTTTTACACACAACACTTTCATAAAGATTGTTGTTGTAAGATATGATTTATAACATGTTTTCTTATAAATGCTCTCATTGGATAAAAATAAACTAGACAATGCACCAATAAAATACTACCATTAGGACCAATATTCGCTATTACAACGAACTAAAATCCACCATTAAAACCAAAATTCATCATCAACCAACTAAAATTCAACCATCTAATGTCATTAATTTTTAAACAAATATCAATTACATAACCTAAAAATAAACTCCAAGAACTGGAAATACCCTAAGTGTTAAATACAAGGCTACAACCCATGGTTTCCTACGCTCCAATATATCCAAAGCCCAGTGACAAGCCGTGCTTATTAGTTCAGCAGGTGAGGCTACTGTATCTACAAAAGTTCTTGCTGTTGGTATGACTGCAGATGTTCCTCCCCCAGAGACTGCAGAATGGACAACAACAAAATACAATTAAATAGGGTCCAAGTGAGATATATGAAATTCTAATCATGGCATTCAAATTTAAATCAAATAAAATACGCCCAGAAGTAATAGAACCTTTCTTAGTTGTAGTAATACGCTCCTGAAGACCTCCAAGATCAGTGGCCAAAGTTGGTTGATAATCGACAGCAGATGGGATACGACTAAGCAAAGCAGACATTTCAAAATTATCCTGCAAGAAAATAAAAATTAGACAATGGCATCCAAAAGGTAAAATGTATTCAAATCTTGTGTAAGAGACAGGCAGTGAATTGAAGACATGAAAGAACTAAACAATTATAGTGACAACTTACAAGTGAAATTACTATCCTCCCCGATTTGTGCAATGGCGTCAACAAATTTTCGGTGCATATCGCTTGTCCAAATAAATCTTTTTTTCTTTGGAACTTTAGTTTCATTTTCACCGTCGTCGAGTGGTTCACTAGAACTCCCTTCACAGTTCTTTCCTTTTTCTATTCTCCCTTGTCTGAAGTATTTCATTACCTGGAGATGCATTTGCTCTGTTACTCGTCCCACTTACCTTATTTTCAGCATTTTCACTGACCGTCACTACCTCAATATTTCCACGGTTCCGTACAGCTTCTCCATATCCTCTACTGAACTGAAATCCTTTACAAAACATAAAAAGTAGAAATCAAACAGACACGCATATGTGTAAATGTGTTTAATTTTACCAAGATTAGTCTTCAATTTGCCTTCGCTGCTGTAGTTATGCATTCCAATTAAAGCAGCAGCAACATCCTTGTTGGAAAGGAGTATAAGGGTGATCCGAATGTGAAATACTAACCAAGGAGTATAAGGCTTCAAGGCGTTTAGCTCGTCAAACATCCAAGGAAATATCATCTACAAAGGCTTCTACTTTTGCGTTAGTGCTGGATGGAGAAAGAAAACAATTATTCACCTGTATTATGTTTATGATGACGGTAAACACAAGTGTTGCAGATTAAGGTGCATCCAACACTTGTAACTGATCTTGTGAATTTCCCATTGTGCTGGCAGAAACAAGTGAACCACTTATTGCTTGTTGCTGTAACGAATTCAATTCTGCTCTCAATGCTACTGCATCTTCCTCAGCCTATATCAAGATTAATGATAAGTAGGCACACAAACTCGCACTTAACACACAAAAGTTGCAGAAACACGCACACACGCGGCACAGAACAAGAAGAACAGATCGGATTATAACAAAAACAAAAGAAATCTTCAGTCATTTACCCATACACATAATGCACATATGCTAACAGTGTCGAGACGGCCTATAATTTTCATTTTACATAGACAAGACCATAAAAATGAAACCTTTACAACACCAACACCCGAAATTGCCAGTAATATATGCTATAAACTACAACCATATTCTAGCATTAAAAAATTAAATAAACAATAGACACATCAAATTATATATCAAAGCACTAAAAAGAGGGAAAAATGTTACTTCAAGCGCGCAACAGGGTAAAAAGTCAAGCTGCCTCTAAAGCTCAACAAATGCATCCCCATCATCATAACACTTAAACCAAGAAGTACCCTTTTTCATCCAACACCTTAAAAATCAAATCTTGCCTACAATCATCAACCCGAATCAACTCTCCTCGCAACACGGAAGCCTTATGAATAAGATCTTCTTATTCCGTTGTTCAGACAACGGTTTCATAAAAACCGTTGTCTCATCAAAATACGATTTAAACAACGGTTAATTATTCCGTTGTCTGAATTGTAATAACACAACGGTATATGAAAACAGTTGTGTGAATCATACAACGGTTTATAAACGTTGTCTCAAAACTGATTAGACAATGTTCGTAAAAACAGTTGTGCAAACTTACTCGTCTTTACAACACCACATTGCAAAAGCCATTGTCTGAATCAATTTACTAGACAACGTTTTTAACCTGTTGTAGGGTACCTGGATTAGACAATATGAAGTTACAAAAAAACCGTTGTCTCTTAATTCCAAACAATGCTTTTTCGTCCGAGCGTTGTTTGATGAGTGTTGTCTGATTGCGATTTTCTTGTAGTGTAGACATTAATTATAATAGTTGAACTACAATGAACTAGTAACGGAATAATAACAGAAACATTTTAAATTGTAACAGCTTAGTAACGGAATAAATATAACCGATCTAATACTACCAACAGATTAGTAACGGAAAGAATATGACCCATTCCGTTGGTAATCCATTGGCATTTTGTAACTATAAAAGGGCATGATTCCAAATTTTGGAGCATTTTTCCCAACAGAATTCCAACGGAATTGGTGTTTGTTAGTAATCCGTTGGTCATCCATTGTTAAAGGGTTGTCTTTTTAGCAACTTGTTTTTTCATTGTAAATCTGTTAGTAATCACTAACGGACCTATTTCCGTTAGCAATTTCCGTTGTTAAAATCAGGAATTCTTGTAGTGTTTGCTACATGGGTACGAATTTTACCCTCATCTTTATTGGCTTTGTTAGTTTGTTTAGAGCAGACCTTGAGTTTTTTAAGTCACTGTGTGATGTTCGTCTCAACACGAAATTTCAGTTAACCCTTTAAAGTTTCATGATAATATGATGCAATTTAATCAAGAAGTCGAGAGACATGAATATCACCATTTTGGCCTGGTGTTAATCAAACAAGGGAAAAATAGAAAATGCAATTTCATTTTAGAAGAATAAATTGAATCACTGTATCTGGGGAATTGAATAAATTTACACAGGCATTTGAGCGCTACTTTAGTTTCAAACTAAGAAAAGGGAGGGATGCTTTGCTCGTGCCTAAAGAAGTTATCGGGATCCACATTGGACTTGACTACAACCAGTCTTTCAAAGTTATTCTTGAAGTATTTTTTTCCCCATTTACTTGCTTGCTTGAAGCTAGTACTACCCTGTGGATTGTTCACTCCCAAATCTAGATCGTTGTAATTCAGATATGCAGCTCTTGGGGAATTGGTAACGTATGGAGTCAAGTACTTGTATAGGCCTCTGATCCACTTCATGGCACTCGACGTGTCTCCATCAGTCTGCACTCTCATGTACATCATGTACAACGTTCCGGATCTGTGAGGGAATGGAGTTGCTGATTCTGATATTTCACCCATTCTGCCTCCGAAGGAAGTAAAGAGAAAATTTGTTCTTCCTGGCGTAGCTTGGACAAGGATTTTTACCAAACCTTCAAGGCCTTGTCTTGAAATAGGTTTGTCCACGAAGTCTGATTTTGCTTTAAATGGGATTTTATATGCAGTTCTATTCAACAAACCTGTAGGAGAATCGCCAGCTGAGAAAAGCGAGAAAAGTAGTGCCGACTGAATGTAACTAACTTCACTACAATCTTGTGCCACCAAACCTAACTCCGGGAAATTTTTGTTCATTAGGGAAAGTAATCCCTTTTGTTGACCAAGATAAGAGCCTAAAAATCTTACACTTACAGTTTTAGCATCTTGCAAATTTCTAGAATCATCTTCTTGCACTGTTTTCAGTTCTTCATTGGGTAAGTTCTTCCAGATAGTGTTTGCCACCACCCGCATTTCAACGTCCTTGGGAAGCTTTGGCGCAACTGTTTGCCAACGGTGTAGTACCTCAATTGCATTCTGCTCTAGAGTTCTTTCAACTTGAAAGACAGTGACAATTTTTGGAACATAAGCTAACTTTAATTTCCAAGAAAGAATGACACCAAAACTCGAAGCCCCGCCTCCTCTGATGGCCCAAAACAGATCTTCCCCCATTGATTTTCTATCAAGAATTCTTCCGTTAACGTCAATCAACCGTGCATCAAGTACATTATCAGCAGCTAGGCCATACTTTCTTCTCAAAACACCATAACCTCCGCCACTGGTGAGTCCACTAACACCAACCGTCGACCAAATACCACCTGGGAATGCAAGTGTATTGCTTCTTTGAGCAATGCTGTAATATAATTCCCCAAGTGTTGCTCCGGATTGAACCCATGCAGTTGCTGTTACAGGATCCACATCAACTGAACGAAGATTAATCATATCAAGCAACACAAAAGGGACTTGTGCTACGTATGAGAGGCCTTCATAATCATGTCCCCCGCCTCGAATCCTCATTTGAATGTCATGTTTCTTGCAACAATAAATGACAGTCTGGATTTGTGATTCCTCCACGGGTTTGACAATAAGTAAAGGTTTAGGAGTACTTGGTGTGTCGAACCTCAGGTTGTTAATGGAGAATCGTAACACCGACCTATAACTAGAGTTTTGTGGGGTATGTATAACTTCAGATATGGAGGGTGAGCTCGATCGAGTTAGACACTGAACAAAATCTTGGTGAGTACTATCAGAGTTTGCTGATTGAGAGAAGGGTAAAAATAAAAGAACCAGGGCGACTAACAAGATGGAAAAAACTCGAATTTTCATTCTATTTGTTAGACTCGAATGTTGATTACTCGTTTCTTGTTTAGTTAGACTGTTGTTTTGTGGAATGGAATGATTGAAGAATGGCAGCTATTTATAGCAAACTTTGCAGTTGAAATATACAAAGACCCGCTGCTTGCCCATGATGTGGAAGTAGTCTTTGGAGAAGCTGGCTTGAGCAAACAAGCTAGTACGCTGACTTTCAATATTATTATTTATTCATTCTTTGGACGAAGTCTATGTATAATTATAGAGCTATAAATTCTTTTGAAAAATTCTTTTTCCGTGTATATGGTCAAATTTCTGTTATAGAAGCTACGTACTATGATAATTAATTAAAGAGTATTTATCTACTGATGTACAATCTTTTTTAACTTTCTTTGTAATTGTACAAAGAAAATGCATTGGAAGGAGTATTAATATCAATCAATTACTTTTAATAAATTTTAAGCAACTATTACATATATAATGTAAATAAAAATTATAATAAAAATTGCATCATTTTTATATAAGTAAATTTAATATATTTTAATATGTATTTTTCATATTTTGTAAATTATTATAAAATAATGCCTAAATGTTAATCAAAATTTGATCATAAAATCAAAAAGTAAAAAGTAGTAGGGACAGATGTTTCTCTAATAAAATCTTAAGTTTTGTTACCTCTAATTCTTTTTAAAAATATATGAAAATGTATCCACAAAAATTAAAATTATGAAAGTATATGTTCACAATTTATTTGGTTAATGGCTCCTGATTTTTATGTACGATATATTATATCTATTACTATATATTAAATAAAAGAAATCAAACTTTTGCTTCCCCTCGAACTGATAGTTTTGTCATAAATCACATCATTTTCTTTTTTCCCATTTTTTTTAATTTATTTAAGATGGAGGAATTTGTGTTAACTTTTGAAATCGAGCCACCAAATATTATAGCCACTATATTATACTTTTAGGCCATGTTTGTTTCAAGGGATTATAATCCCCAAATTATTACCTTATAAATCCCAAACGTTATAATCCCATGAATTCACATTTTGATCATTGTTTTAGTTCACTCCCATGAGATTATAATACCTTGTGAAAGAAGGTATTATAATCCCATAGAAATGAATCAAAAAAATGATAGCAATATACTTCCATGAATTATAATCCTTTAAATTTAAGAAAGATAGTGTAATTTTCCAAGGATTATAATCCCCTAAAACAAACATGGCCTTAGAGTTTCCTAAAAAATCTTATTAACTAAATGATTTAACTATACTAAATTATTAACTAAAATATGAAATTATATTTATATTAAATTATATTTCATTTCTAAATTATATTTTTGCATCATATTTTTTATTCCTAAAAAATCTTATTAACTAAATAATTTAATAATTACAGCCACTATACTATAATTTAACTTATTTTCTTTTTAGTTTTCATTTTTGAGTAAATAAAATACTAATTTATATTATTACATAACACCGTTTTTTAAATTTTCATAATTTTATTTATCTGTATATTCAACCATCTTACAATTTTTTTTCCACTTGTATGTTTTCAATTAAATATATCTTAATTATGTTATTTATATTATATTATATCTCTTATCATCTTTGATTTGAATTAGTTGATAATAGATACCTAAAAAATAATATTGAAATTTGATCCAATACAAAAATATATCATTTGTAATATATTTCATTATTCATTACTTCTATCATTCTAAATTAAGAAAATTATTTTGAAATTATACAATAATCATGTTTATACATTTATCGCATACGTTTTTTAGTATTTTCCTTTTAAGAGTGTATATATTTCATTTATTTATATTTTTTAAAATGAGCACATTCTGCACTCTATTTATCATTATAAATGATTAACATCAAAAATAAAATACTAACGTAAAATTCTTAGTTATACTAACATTATAAATGAGAACATTCTACACTCTATTTATAAATATTAATATCTATGTTTATATTAAATTATTGGAATGAAATATAATTTAGTTTTTTTAAAAAAATTTGGTTAACCACTTAGTAGATTTTTTTTTTCCTCATATAACTGCATTATTTTGTAGGATATTTTTGTTACCCCATAAATTCTTGTAGATTTCATTATACAGACCTAATATGTCTCTAATATTAAATGCAAAAAAAATTGAAACTATTTTATCGAAAACAGTGGTGACTTGTGGTACTAAAATGGCAAAGAATTAGGAGGCGTGTCACAATGTGACAGATTAATTTTTTAAATGATTCATTTTCATTTTTCAATATTAGTTGATACTTAAATGGCTATACTATCGATCTTTTCCTACCGAAAAGGCCCAAAATCGATAGGAAATGCCGCATTTTCTACCGGCCCGTGCGGGAGGAAATGCTTAAGTGGAAAATGACTAAGCCTAAGATTAACACTATTTATTAAAAGAAATTAATGCTTAAAATATTGTAAACGAAAGTGTTGGCTCTAACGTAATATGCAAATTTCCAAATTTTAATTCGCATTATTCTAAAGGGTGTAAAAACGTATTTAAAGTTTCAAGCCAAACATCAAGAAATTTTCCTTTATGTGTTAAAGCATCTCCAACAATCTCAAATTTGATGTCAAAGTATTCATGATGTTCTTGTGACATCATTTTGATGTTGAATTGAAATTGATGTTCTAATGTTGGATCGGAGTTGTTCTAACTATTACTCCATGTTAAATATCAACCAAGATGCAGGAATGAGTCTTCGTACAATGAACAAAAGAAAAAAAACAAAGATGTTAAATATATTAATTGTGTTATGACTTAAGCACGTAATGTTGCAGCGATGTTAATTAATAACCATGCAGTACAACATTAATATTCATTTTTGAAAAAAAAAATTAGGTGGTGATTAACAAAGGCTTAGTATCATTTCTGAAGATATACATGCATATCCTACAATCATTTCTGAAAAATTTACACTTACAGATTAAGAGAGGCTTACAACAACGGAATTGATAGTCACACACTGAAAAAAAAATACGAATTCTAAGCAAAAGGAGGAATACTCTGTTCATGCCGAAAGAAGTTGTCAGGATCCACAATGGACTTGATTATAACCAATCTATCAAAATTATTCTTGAAGTATTTTTTACCCCATTTACTTGCTTGCTTATAGCTGGTAGGACCGTGAGGGTTGTTCACACCCAAGTCGAAATCATTGTAATTTCGGTATGCAGTTCTGGGAGAGTTCGTAACGTAAGGAGTCAAGTACTTGGATAAGCCTCTGATCCACTTAATCGAATCTGATGTGTGTCCATCGGTCCGTACCCTCATGTACATCATGTACAATGTTCCTGCTCTGTGTGGGAATGGAATCGCGGATTCTGAAATTTCAGCCATCTTTCCTCCGTAGGATGTCAAGAGGAAATTGGTTCTTCCAGGATCTTGTTGAAGAAGGATTTTCCACAGCCCCTCAAGCCCTTCCTTTGATATAGGTTTGTCCACGTAGTCTGATTTGGCTTTAAAAGGGATTTTGTAGGCAGTTCGATTCAACAAACCAATTGGAGAATCCGTAGCTGAGAAAAGTGAGAAGACAAGTACCGACTGAATATAACTAACTTCAAAGGCCGAGTCTGCCACCAAACCTAACTCTGGGAACTTTTTGTTCATCATCGCTAGCAGTCTTTCTTTTCGTCCAAGAAACTGTCCTATAAAATTTACGCTTACAGTTTTGTTATCTCCAGCACTTCCAGCAGAACCATCATCCTGTACAGTCTTCTGTGGTTCATTTGGCAAATTCTTCCATATTACATTTGCTGCAATTCGGAGTTCAACATCTTTGGGAAGCCTCGGGGCAACTGTTTGCCAACGGTGCAGTACTTCAGTTGCATTCTGCTCTAAAGTTCTTGCGACTTGGAAGACGGTGACTATTTTGGGAACATAAACAAGCCTCAATTTCCAGGAAAGAATGACACCGAAACTAGAAGCCCCGCCTCCTCTGATGGCCCAAAACAGATCTTCCCCCATTGATTTTCTATCAAGAATTCTACCGTTGGCATCAATCAACCTTGCATCAAGTACATTATCGGCAGCAAGGCCATACTTTCGTCTCAATGTGCCATATCCCCCACCACTAACGAGTCCGCTTACACCAACTGTTGACCATATTCCAGCTGGAAATCCAAGTGTATCGCTCTTCTCAGCAATTCTATAATATAGCTCACCAAGCGTTGCACCTGCTTCAACCCATGCAGTGGCTTTTACGGGATCAACTTTTATAGAACGAAGATTAATCATATCAAGTAACATAAACGGGACATGTGCTACATATGAGACACCTTCGTAATCATGTCCTCCACCTCGAATCCTCATTTGAATGTCATTTTTCTTGCAACAATAAATGACAGTTTGGATTTGCGATTCGTCCACAGGCTTGACAATAACTAATGGTTTAGGAGTACTAGGAGTGTCAAACCTGAGGTTGTTGATGGAGAACTTTAAGACGGATGTGTAAGTAGAGTTTTGTGAGGTGTAAATGACTTGTGATATGGAAGTCGAACTCGAACGAATTAGACATTTAACAAAATCTTGACCAGAATTAGAGGGATTGATAGCTGCTGATGAAAAGGTTGAGAGTAACAGTAGAGAAAAGATTGCTAGCATTGAACAAACTGGGATCTTCATTTTTAGAAATTTTATAAAATTTGTTACTTGTTATTTTGGTTGTATTTGTGTGTGGAGAATATGATGTTAGTAGGGCAGTATTTATAGGGAAACCCAGTGAATTGTGTTAGAAGCATTCTGCTCAGATCTTAGGATTGTAAATAGAATGTAAACGAGACTCACGCTTAATGCAGAAATGGTCTATAATTATTGTTCTGTTGATCCATAATTACATTGACATGGTACAAGTCAAGTAATGTTAATCTGTCAACCGGTTGACATTACCAAATGTTAGTAATTCTTTTGGTTATAAATTTTATTTACAGTTGCTAATCCTGAATTACTGAAAAATTTGTTGGCAGTTGCATTAATTTTATGAAAGCCAAGTCCGAGTTCTGGAAAAGTCAAATAAATTTGATTTGAATATATATAAAGTATTTTGCGCTTTGTTAAAATAATAAAGCAATCTCATAAATTGAAGTTTGTTCAATAAAACGAGTTGCTATTTTATAAAGATAAATTATCCAAGTTGCAATGTTACTATAATTATAAACATGATCAACAAATATTTTAAGAGTAGAGCTAGAGATACAAAGATCGATTACAATTATAACCAATCAAATAATGTCAAGTCATTTGTAACAAATTTTGGTACACAATTTGATATTTCTAGCATTTTTCATATTTCAATTAATGTGCTAGTTAGTAATTTAATCGTTCAACAAAACATCCAAAAAGTGCTTCTAGGTTGGATCTTCTCTGCGATTTGTTAATGGTTTTTCTACGTCAGTCATTTCTCATTTTACCCAATGTATGTGTTTTCAAAACATTAATTTAATAAAGATATTAGAGTTTATATTTTATTTAATTACTAGCCCGTGCGAAGCACGGATTGTAATAAATTATCTTAAATTTTTAATTTTTAAATTTTTTTTAATAAATAAAATCTTGAAGGACCAAGTTGTAATATAATATTTAATATTAAATTAATATTTAATATTGTTATTTTAATTAATTAAATTTACATAACTTTATTCTGGTAAATATAATATCAGAGTAGCTATATTATTAATTGAATTTATTATTAATATATTATAGATACTTTTAAATATTAATTAAAGGAGTCCTAAGTTCTATTTATAATATATTCCTGATTTTTTATTAATTAAAGGAGTCTTAAGTGGGAGTCCTAAGTTCTATTTAATACTATATTCCTGATTTTTTATTAATTAAAGGAGTCCTAAATCCTATTTGATATTATATTCATGACTTTTATTTCAATTTTTAGTTAATAAACTTATAGTATATAATTTCATTATTAAATTAAATTATTATATAATATTATAATTTTAATTAATTAAATTAATTAATATTTAGTGGCATACGGGGTTTCTGTTTTTAATAAATAAAGAGTATAGATTATGATTAAAATGTCTGTCACCTGAAATTTCAATAAACTACACTTGTTTATAAATTCTAAGTTCTCGCACATACAACTTTTGAAACCTGTAGTTCTCCGTCAATTCACAGAACTTGAAAGTGGATAAATCATCATACCCCTTTTGCACACGGAGACCAATATGCGATTTGCATTGCAAAAATCTTACTCCCGTAGAAATGCAAACTATCGTGTTCATATATTTTCAGCTTGACTGATTTACCAATTTTACAAATTGGTAAACCCTAAACAATACGTGTTCATATATTTTCAGCTTGACTGATTATTCGTTTGTATATTTTAATGCGCTACAATTTACTTACAAACAAATCTTTTTCATATATCTCTTTGATGGATCCTACCATATTCAAATCCTCAAAGTTGCAATAATGTTAAATTACAGATCTTTTCACACTTTTAATTAAATTCAATATAATTTATTAAATAATAATTAAAATTTTATTTAATACACATAATTCATCATGAAAACATATTCCTAATATTTTAAAATTTGTTAAAACATATTCCCAACATTTTTTACAAAAAATTGAATATTTTCTATATAAAAAGTGTTCAACAAATATACTAAATCCGTTATGAATAATAGGTATACTTTTGTTGGATCCAAATGTATGAAATAATTTTACATTTTTTATGATTAATAAAAATATATTAAATTAATAATAATTCACACTTCTGTACTCCAATTTGATATTGGTGAGTTAGTTAATTTTTATTTAACAAAATTTTAATTACTATTCAACACATCCTATATATATCAGACAAACAAATTTTATAATTATATCCTAAAATGGTAGGTGAATCCATAAGAAATTCCAAATATTAAATTAGGTTTACTCAATAAAATGTTATTTATAATATATTTAATAAATAATGTCAAACAACAAATTATATGAGTGTTGAATGAAAGTTTGTATTTTATTCTATATATATGTATTCTTCTGCCTGGAAAAATTTTATAGGCAAAATAATTGTTAGTCCTGGGAAGTGTTTTTTGAAACTGGTGGAGTACAAATGTGTAACTAGACTGATTCTTGTGTTTATTTTCAAATAATAATCTGCCTCTTAACTGCCTTAACTTAAAAAACCTATCTGCATGGCGTCCCCGTGACTTGTTCAACTTAAAACGTGTTAACTGTTTCAACGGCGCCAGAACTCGAAACTAAATACTCATTACCAGATTAGCACCGCTGTTCAATAATTTTTGGCAATTCAGTAGAAAAAATTGGGGTAACATTTTCTCAAAGGATGGTACTCCAATTTTAATTCGACTATGTCATTCGATGGAACCTGCAGAAAAAATCATGTAATAAACACATACTACTATAGACTATAGTTAAACACACATGTACACCTAACTTGTCTGTCACAAACTTCTGAAATATCACTACAACAAGGCATGTAAGAATTGAGAGGTAAAATTTTATTGTTGAAACCCTAAAAAACTTAATTTGGCTGAACTGGGTACAAAGAAATAGTAATTACACTTGATTATACATTCAGGTGACAAATATATTCCCGGTCAATATAGAAATATAATAATAGTAAGGCAAGAATTCTATACAAGTCACGCTAACAACGAATTAGGTTACCACCATTAAAAGTTGAATAATGTCCAAATATCGTTTCCCGCTTTAAAGTCAACTAGAAGAAGGATTCAAGACATTATGCAAAACAAATAATTAGAAGAAGTCATTCAAAAGTCTCCGTCTAATGGAAAACTGCATTTCATGCAACACAATATGAGGACATTCATGCAAAAATTGATCCTTAATTCACTTATTAATTCTTGATATTCTGTTAAGACATACAAGGTATATGCTTATAGCATAAATCCCATTCCTGACATAGAATAGTGGTCATCATATGAGGACATTTCCCAAATATTACCATCAACAATGAAAAGGGGAGTTGATAGACCATGTTGGAACAGACGGAGAGAAGAAGGAGAAGACCAAAAAGCCAAAAGAGCAAAAACTGTTAAGTGTACAAAATGTAATTGTTATGGCCATAATGCAAGAACATGCAAAAAAGGATTGACATTGAAGAAAATGAGAGCAAATGGTGAACCTGTAATGGTTCGTAATCCAAGAGTGATGGACCAATCAAATGCTGCAAAAGCAATAAAGGCAGCATCAAAGGCATCACAAGCTTCTGAAATCAATTTCTCACAGTTGCTGCATCTTAATCTCAGTCCCAAGTTTAATCCCAAGTCACAGTATGCTATATAATGGTACAATCTGCTATGAAATTATTGCCACAATTGATATTGTTTTGGTATGAAATTGTAGGAACAATTGGTATTTTTTTGGTATGATATTTTTACGACAATATTAGTACATTTGATGTTTTTGGATTATTTTGTATTAGACTGATTATCTATATATTATGACATTATTATTAATTCTCATTTGGCGGTTATTTTTGTTATTTCTGGTTGTTATAATCATTATTGCCTTAACAAACATTTATCTAACGTTTGTTAACGGAAGTGATATGGTTCAGAATGAATTAATATTACAATGGTATATACTATCAAAAAAATCCAATTCTACAGATATACCACTGATAATTTCCCCATAAAAAAACTTCTTCTGTTTTGGGGATGCCAGAAGGCCTATCACCACCATTCTACGTCCACTTTCATTAAGGGAAAATTAATTCAAAGATCCCTGAACTATATGACTTTTATTGTCCAGGTCCCTGAACTATTTTTTAAAATATTCCGATCCCTGAACTTTTAAAAATTCCAATGCGCATACTTCCGTCTAATATTGACTAACAGACGTTAGTCAAATTCGATGTGGCCAATAAAAAATTAAAAAAAAAACAAAAAAAACTGAGCTGTTATTCTTATGTGGCAACAACAGAGGCTGTCTCACGTGCTGATGTTTGTACTGAATAAACAAGCTAATTAGGGTAGTAGTGAAAGAGGGGCGAAATTAGGGTTTATGAATATATTGGGGATTCTGGGTTCATCATCAGATTGGGTTAATTGAAATCTATTTCAGCCATTATCAAAGGTATAAACATACATATATATCATCATATGTTGTTTCATTCATTTATTTCTTCATTCCCTTCGTTTATTTCATCATTCCCTTCGTTTATTTCATTATTTATGATGTAACGTATTGCAGATGGGTATTCATCATGTTAATGTGCGGATTCATTATGGTAGGGAGTTCACATATAAAGACCGAGTACGATGTTATGAACGAGGTAAAGTAGAAACAATCTATGATCAGAGCTTAGATACAATTAATCTTGATGTGTGTCAGAATTTCGTAAAAAAAGATCTTGGATATAAGGATTTTAAGATTTACTGGCATAGAGAAGGTACTTCTCTTGATAGTTGTCAATTATTATGGAATGAAGATATTGTTGGTGATATGTGTACGTATGCATTTAAAACTGGTACTTGCATTATATATGTTGATCATGCTTCTGATATTGTGAATGCTTCTGGTGTGAGTGATGAATATGTGAGTGATGAGGATGTGAGTGAATATAAGGTGAGTGATGAAGAACAAAGTGATGATGAGTTTAGTGAGGGGACAGAGAGTGATGAGACTGATTTAGATTACAGTGAGAATGAGAGTGATAAAGATGAGGAGTTTGAGGAGATAATGAAGTATAAGAAACATGTTTATAAGGCAAAAAGAACCCAGTTTTAGATGAGGGTGCTGATTTTGACGTTCCATTGAGTAGTTTGCGGAATAAAAATAAAAAAGGAAAGAAAAAGGAAAAAATTGAAGTGGCTAGAGATAATGATTGGGAGAGTGATCATGGCAGTGACTCTTTCAAAATGATTTCTCTAGATTCAACAGACTCTAGTGATTATGGGGAAGAATCATCTACGACTGTCAGCAAACCAAAAAAAGTTGCATATAATTTATTCAATCCAAAAACCACAATGAAGCACATTGAGTTCCAGACTGAATTAATGTTCATGAGTGTTAAAGTTTTGAAGAATGCAATAATTGACTATGTTGTGGAACAGAAAAGAGATATATGGTATCCTAAAAATGATTTACAGAGGGTTCAAGTTAGGTGAAGTAAAACTTGTCCTTGGTATCTATTTGCTAGTAAAATTGATACTGATGGGACATTTCAGGTGAAGACATACTAGTACACAAGCACTCCTTTGTTAGGTCAGAATGGTTGGCTAGAAAATTTGGGCATCAGGTGAGGGCTAACCCTAAGTGGAAGTTAAGAGATTTTCAACAACATATCAATAAAGTCCATGGGCTGCTGATTTTAAAAAATCAGTGTTGGCTAGCTAAACAATTAGCATTGTCTGAAATTGAGGGGGAAATTGCTAAGCAGTATATGAGGTTGTATGACTATGGAGCAGAGGTATTGAGGTCAAATCCAGGGAGTACAGTCAAAATATGTGTTGATCAGCCAGACCCTGAAACTTTAGGCACTTTTAGTAGAATTTACTTTTGTTATGCTGCTGTCAAAGAGGGATTTAGGAATGGTTGTAGAAAATTTATTGGTTTAGATGGTTGTTTTTTAAAAAGTTATGTCAAGGGTGAGCTGCTGGCTGCCATTAGTAGAGATGGCATTGTTCCCTATTGCTTGGGCCATAGTTGATGTTGAGTCTACACAGAGCTGGGAATGGTTCATAACACTACTAAAAGATGATCTGAACTTAGATAATGTTCTTGGCTACACATTAATGACTGATCAACAGATGGTAACAAATTTAAATTCTTATATTTATGCCCTTTTTTTAGATAATGCTCTTATATTGATGCTCTTTTCATGTACATTATATGCAGGGTTTAAAAAATGCCATTGATAACATACTTCCCAGAGCTGAACACAGGTGCTGTGCAAGGCATATACATGCCAATTGGAAGAAGAACCATCCAGGGAATGTCTTGAAAAATATGTTTTGGCAAGCTGCAAAAGCCACCACTGTGGAGGAGTTGAATATAATCATGGAGGAAATTAAAGGTATCTTTCCCTTTGCTTACACTGATCTTGTGAAGACTGAACCTAGGTATTGGAGTAGAGCCTTTTTTGACACAATGACTGCTTGTGACATGGTTGATAATAATCTCTCAGAATGCTTCAATAGTTGGATAGTTGGAGCTAGATATAAGCCAATTTTAGAGTTATTGGATGAGATCAGATTAAAGGTTATGGACAAATTACATATAAAAAGGGATTTAATCATTAATGTCGAAAGTAGAATTTACCCTCAAATTATTAAAAAATTGAATTTCTCAATTGAGGCCACTAAATTCTGCAAGTCAACTTGGACTGGTGCAGATGAGTGTGAGGTAAGAGATATTGATGGTGGACAATGGGTTGTTAACATGGCAAGGAAAACCTGTTCTTGTAGAAGATGGGAATTATCAGGAATTCCTTGTAGTCATGGATGTCAATCTTTGTTTAGTATGAATTTGAATCCAGCGGATAAGGTACATCCTTGCTATACTAAAGAAGTGTACATGAAAGCATATGAAAATATGCTTAAACCAATGAAAGGGAGTTTGTTTTGGCCACAAACTGGATTTCCTGACATTCTCCCACCAAAAGCAATGAGAATGCCTGGAAGGCCTAAGAAGAACAGAAATAGGGAACAAGGTGAGGCAGGTGCAGGTGTGAAGTTGGAAAAAAAAGGAGTGAGAATGAGGTGCAATTTATGTTTGATGTTTGGTCACAACAAGTCAACCAGTAAGACACCTAAGGAAGAATGTGTGGAGAGACAGAGGCAAGCAGCTGAGGCAAAAAAAGCCCAAGCTGAGGTAGCAAAGGCACAAGCTGCAGCCAATGTAAGTTATATTTTGAAAGCTAATGTAAGTTATATTTTGAAAGCTGCAACCTAATACATGTATGTTGTTGGTTAAAACTGCAGAGGAAGAAGAAGGCATCAAGTCAAAAAAAGAAAGCAACAAATGCTGAGGAACAACCTACAAATCAAGGTGAACAACGAAAGCGGAAGAGAGGAAGACCAACAAAGGCAAAGAATGTTCAAGTGCTCCCACCACCACCTCCACTTCCTCCACCTGGTGTGGGTATTTACAGAATGAAGGATGGTCACATTTATTTCTCAACCACAAAAGAAATAATCAATGTTTCAACTTCACAGCCAGTTGCCAAGATCTCTAAGTTATCACCAAAAAAAAGGGCCAAAACAAGTTCTAGCCAGCCTTGAAGAAAACCTATTATCTAATGTATCTTAAGTTAGCTTTTGGATGTTAAATTTTGCTATCTTTTGGATGTTCAATGTTAACTTTGAATTCAACGTTTATTTCAATTTTAATATTATGTTGGCTTTACCTCAAGTTCAATTTTATGAATTATAAAAAAAAAATCAATTATATGTTGTGTACGGTAGTAATCAAAGAAACATTTTTGTTATCATTGAATTTCAACTTTAACTGAATACAATATGCACGTGAGAAGCAGCCTCTGTTGTTGCCACATAAGAACACACAACTCAGCCTCTGTTAGTCAATATTAGACGGAAGTATGCGCTTTGGAAATTTTTAAAAGTTCAGGGATCGGAATATTTTGAAAAATAGTTCAGGGACCTGGACAATAAAAATCATATAGTTCAGGGACCTTTGAATTAATTTTCCCTTTCATTAATTGTGAATGGCCTTAGCTTGGATTAATTTGTTTGACTCCAATAAAAAATGCTAGACTCCTCCTTACTTGCATCGTGATTATATATATTTTAGAGATTAGGGACATCTCAGGTAAGTTCCTGAGATATATGGGATTTATATGTAAATATGGGTGAGTATTTTTGTAAAATCAGAATTTTTTAATTAGCTCTGCAAGCCCAATCAAATTTAAAGTGTATTTTTCAAATATCTCAGGAAAAGCTCCCTCAATTTCAGGGTCCTGTTTCTCTATATTTTATGCTGAATATATTATTGTATTCTTATATTATTTGTATACTTTTAAATTTTTAATACATACTTTATATAAATGAAAAAAATTGTGCTATGCTAGAAAAAATACATTTTATTTTTTTAAAAAATAGTACTAATTAGGAAATACGATATTTACTATAAAAGATCATATTCTATATATAATGATAAAGACGGTTTTTTTTTATTGCAGCTTGATGCAGGGGAAGGATTAGTTTGAATCTTTGATTCAGTTCCATAAAAGTTCAAATACATTTTTACGTAAATGCAAGATAAAATCTCAAATCATTTGGTAAAATGTCAAACAAAAAACAGATTATCAATTATACATTGACAATAATTCCTTTTGACTTATAACTTGTCAATAATATAGACCATTTCTTTGTCAAGGGCGAGTCTCGTTTACTTTTTATTTTTAAATTAACATATCCTATATATGTACATATCGTAATAAACATTAACTGAGCAGGTTGCTTCTGACGCAGTGTATAAATACCGCCATGCTAACATTGTATGCTCCACAAAAACATTACCTTTCTCTCACAGACACATTAGTCCCCATAATTCTCTTCTCTTCAAAGAATGAAGATCCCAGTTTGTACGATGTTATCAATCTTTTGTCTTCTCTTACTCTCAATCTTTTCGTCAGCAGCTAATATTAATCCCTCTAATTCTGGTCAAGATTTTGTTAAATGTCTAATTCGTTCGAGTTCGACTTCCATATCACAAGTCATTTACACCTCAAAAAACTCTACTTACACATCCGTCTTAAAGTTCTCCATCAACAACCTCAGGTTTGACACTCCTGGTACTCCTAAACCATTAGTTATTGTCAAGCCTGTGGACGAATCGCAAATCCAAACTGTCATTTATTGTTGCAAGAAACATGACATTCAAATGAGGATTCGAGGCGGAGGACATGATTACGAAGGCGTCTCATATGTAGCACATGTCCCGTTTATGTTACTTGATATGATTAATCTTCGTTCTATAAAAGTTGATCCCGTAAAAGCCACTGCATGGGTTGGAGCAGGTGCAACGCTTGGTGAGTTATATTATAGAATTGCTGAGAAGAGCGATACACTTGGATTTCCAGCTGGAATATGGTCAACAGTTGGTGTAAGCGGACTCGTTAGTGGTGGGGGATATGGCACATTGAGACGAAAGTATGGCCTTGCTGCCGATAATGTGCTTGATGCAAGGTTGATTGATGCCAACGGTAGAATTCTTGATAGAAAATCAATGGGGGAAGATCTGTTTTGGGCCATCAGAGGAGGCGGGGCTTCTAGTTTCGGTGTCATTCTTTCCTGGAAATTGAGGCTTGTTTATGTTCCCAAAATCGTCACGGTCTTCCAAGTTGCAAGAACTTTAGAGCAGAATGCAACTGAAGTACTGCACCGTTGGCAAACAGTTGCCCCGAGGCTTCCCAAAGATGTTGAACTCCGAATTGCAGCAAATGTAATATGGAAGAATTTGCCAAATGAACCACAGAAGACTGTACAGGATGATGGTTCTGCTGGAAGTGCTGGAGATAACAAAACTGTAAGCGTAAATTTTATAGGACAGTTTCTTGGACGAAAAGAAAGACTGCTAGCGATGATGAACAAAAAGTTCCCAGAGTTAGGTTTGGTGGCAGACTCGGCCTTTGAAGTTAGTTATATTCAGTCGGTACTTGTCTTCTCTCTTTTCTCAGCTACCGATTCTCCAATTGGTTTGTTGAATCGAACTGCCTACAAAATCCCTTTTAAAGCCAAATCAGACTACGTGGACAAACCTATATCAAAGGAAGGGCTTGAGGGGCTGTGGAAAATCCTTCTCCAACAAGATCCTGGAAGAACGAATTTCCTCTTGACATCCTATGGAGGAAAGATGGCTGAAATTTCAGAATCCGCAATTCCATTCCCACACAGAGCAGGAACATTATACATGATGTACATGAGGGTACGGACCGATGGAGACACATCAGATTCGATTAAGTGGATCAGAGGTCTATACAAGTACTTGACTCCTTATGTTACGAACTCTCCAAGAACTGCATACCTAAATTACAACGATTTCGACTTGGGTATGAACAACCCTCACGGTCCTACCAGCTATAAGCAAGCAAGTATATGGGGTAAAAAATACTTCAAGAATAATTTTGATAGATTGGTGATAATCAAGTCCATTGTGGATCCTGACAACTTCTTTCGGCATGAACAGAGTATACCTCCTTTTGCTTAGAATTCGTATTTAATTCAATTTGTTTAGTTTCAAATTCATTTAAGAAATGATTGTATGTAAGTGTAAATAAGAAAAACGATGGTAAGCCGGCCTTCGTTAATCCGTAAGTGTAAATTTCTTTGAAAATGGTTATTGTACAATATCGTTGCTAATTATATGGCTGTAACATATGTTCATAACATAGGCAAAAGAAAATACCTGTAACTTATCATGTCTAACATAGTCCACAAGGTTTTTTTTTTTGAAAATTCGTACTTGCATTAATCAAATACCCTCCTAGGCAAGGTTACATAAAATAAATTCAGGAGCAGCGTAATACCATTCCTGAGGACCTGACATAGAATAAGAAGCCTGTGCTAATGAATGTGCTACATTATTCGTAGATCGAACTACAAACACAACTAACACTTCCTGAAAGTGTTTAAGCAACTCTCTACAATCCTCCACGATCGTATGAAAAAATGAATCCCCGTTACCAGCATGAACAACATCAACTAGTAGCTTTGCATCCGATTCAAAAATACACTTATCCGTCCTCCAAGTCTTTACCCATGAAAGTGCCTCCTTTAAACTCAAAGCCTCCGCCTCCCTTGCATACAACCTCCCACGCACCAGGTTCGTTCGTGCACCCAGAAATTCTCCCCTGTGATCTCTCACCACACATCCAGTCCCCACATGTTCATTTCGAGTTCTGCAAGCTGCATCTATGTTAATTTTAATCCACCCCTCCGGTGGTTTACACCACTTCTAATTACGCACCTGACCCCCAACTTGGCTTGTACACACTTCGTCCTGAGCCTTTTTCCATTCCAGTAGCATATTCAAGGCCATGGATTTAATACCAAAAACTGAAGTATTAGTCTTTTCCCAGACCCACTTGTTTCTCCGATACCACAAGCACCAGCAAACTACTCCCATCAATAAACGCTGGTCTTTACTACTCGAGTTAAAAACTCGTTTAAATACTTCCATGACTGAATCACCTGCCATTGTTACAACTTTGGACCCTAAACCCACCTCCTCCCAGACTCCCTTTGCAAAGTTGCATTCAAACAATACATGAACAGCAGTCTCTGCAGCAGTTTGACACCAACCACATCTCACATCAACCTGAACTCGTTTCTCTTGTAACGCAACTATCGTTGGCAGTATATTTCGAACTGCCCGCCATATTAGATTAATAACCTTCCCTGGTAACTTCAATCCCCATATTTGCTTCCAAAGCATTCTATCAGCACATTCCTCCTCCCCCCTTATACTCCTGTAACAACTTCTCACCAAGAATTGCCCCTTGTCTTCTAACATCCAGTACCAAGAATCTGCCTTCTTACAAATAGGAATTGGGATTTGCTGTATAAGCTCCCTATCCCGTTCATTAAATATATCCTGCAAAATCTCCTCATCCCACCGAGTTGTACTGTCATCAAGCAAATTATTCACCTTTGTATATTCTAACTCCTCAGGCATGATAGTCGTTAGATAACCATTTTCTAAACAAGGCAACCATGGTACCTTCCACACCATTGTGTCTTCTCCATCACCAATCTTCCTACGGCATCCTCGCTTTAACACCCCCTGAGTTTCCAGTAGGCTACGCCATATATAACTTGGGTTACTCCCAATGGTGGCATTAAAAAAATCCGTTTTAGGATAGTATCTAGCTTGCATCAACTTAGTTACTAACGGATTGCTATTATTGATCAACCGCCACGCTTGTTTAGCCAACATAGCCACGTTAAACTCCTTTAACTTCCTAAAACCTAAACCTCCTGCCTCCTTGACACTGCACATCCTATCCCACGATAACCACCTTATGCCACTGCTATTGGACTTACCATTCCCCCACCAAAATGAATTCATTCGTCTCTCAATCTTTTCACAAATTTCATTTGGAATCAACATCAGATTCATCAAAAAATTTGGAATGGACTGAGCTGCCGTTTTAAGCAATGTGACCTTACCCGCCTTCGAGATCGTATAATTATTCCATCCCTGTAACTTCTGTTCAATTCTTTCCAGTAGAAACTCAAACTCTGCCACTTTATTCTGACCTATCCACATCGGTATACCCAAGTAATTACCTGGTTTATTCGCCTCCCTTACCCCCAGTTGAGCACATACTTCCTGTCTATTCTCCTGAGATGTGTTTGGAGAGAACGTGACCAAGGATTTATTAAAATTAACAACCTGCCCAGAGATATTCTCGTACCGATTTAAGATCCGTTTCATCACATTTGCCTCAGCAGCAGTCGCCTTAAAAAAGAAGTAACAGTCATCGGCGAATAACAAATGTGAAATAGTGGGTGCCCCTCTTGCTATTGTACAACCATGTAATAGGCCAACCTCTTCATTTCTCCGCATTATTGCACTCAAACCTTCAGCACACATAATATAGATATATGGTGATATGGGGTCTCCCTGACGCAAACCACGTTGAGGGATAATTTGACCAAATTCTTCCCCATTATGTAGAAAAGTATACGACACCGTAGTAATGAACTTCATCAATCTCTCAATCCATACCTCATGGAAACCAAATTTCTGCATCATATTACGAATAAATCCCCATTCCAATCTATCGTATGCTTTTGATATGTCTATTTTAAACGCAGCCAATCCATTACTCCCCTGAGTACGCCTTCGCATGTAATGATTAACCTCATAAGCCACCAATGCATTATCCGTTAATAAACGGCCTTCAATAAAAGCACTTTGCTTATCTGAGATTATAGATTTCATACACAACTTCAATCTGTTGGACATGACTTTCGATAAAATTCGTACCAAGACATTGCATAAAGATATCGGCCTAAGATCCGCCATTGTTTGAGGTGTTTTTATTTTTGGTATCAAACAGACCAAGGCCTGATTCACTCCTTCCGGTAGCACCCCAGAACTCATGTAGGATCGACAAAACCCAATCACATCCCTTCCCACCACGTTCCAGAACGACTGAAAGAAAGCAGGATTTAGACCATCTGGACCCGGTGATTTGTCCGGATGCATCGAAAAAATAGCTTCCCTAACCTCCTCATTTGTGACATCCTTTATAAGCTCGATATTATCACTTTCATCTATTCTGTGCACACTCTCCCGCTCGGTTAAACTCCCATTCATCGACCTCGATTTAAACAGTTGTGTAAAATAACCTTCAATAACCCCCTGCACCTCAACTGTTGTATCCCTCCACTCACCATTACTATCCTTAATACGCTGCAGCAGATTATTCCTCCTCCTTGTCGAAGCATAATTATGAAAAAAGCGGGTATTTCTGTCTCCTTCTCGTAACCAGAAACTTTTTGCCCGCTGCTTCCAATAAATTTCTTGTTTCTCCAGCAGATTCAAGTACTTCCACCTTGCTTCATTGTACACCTGAATCCCTTGAGCATCCCTCCTTGATCGAAACTTCCGTAACCTTGCCCTTACTTCCGAACTCTGTTGTCTAAACTCGTTACTAATGCCACCTCCCCACTCTTGCAACTTAACCCCACAGAACCTAATTTTATCTATCAACTCCAACTCAGCAGCTTCCTCCCATCCATTCCTCACCACCTGCAGACATTCCTTTTCCCTAAGCCAAGAATTTTCAAAGCGAAATCTTCTTTCTTTTTGTTTATACACCTGTCTGTTCAACTGTAAATGTAACGGAAGGTGATCCGATGTGGCGACCTCAATTACTTTCACTTCTGCAGACGGAAACAAACTACACCACTCTTGATTAGCTAACCCTCTATCCAAGCGTTCCTGAACCAAGTTATGTGCCCCCCTCGATTTTTCCCATGTAAATCTCTCACCAACATACCCCAAATCCCTCAATCCACAATCGCTAACTGCCTCCGTAAACCCCTGCAACAAATACCTAGGCTGCCTTCTCCCCCCCTCTTCTCAGTTGGACACATCATATAATTAAAATCCCCCAACACGCACCATGGGAGATTCGACTTAGTAGATAACGCTCTTAATAAATCCCATGATTCACGTCTTCTTCCCCTCTCCGGACACCCATAGAACCCCGTATACCTCCACCTTCCTACTTGATCATTCTCTACCTCAAAGTCAATATAGTGATTTCCACTCTCTTTTATATTACACCCCCCATTATTCCTCCAAAGCAAAGCCAACCCTCCGCTGTGACCTTGAGCCTCAACAGTATAACAACCCTCAAAATTTATTAATCTACATAACTCAATAATTTTATTCTCCTTTGCTAAAGTCTCAGGCAAAAAAATAATATTAGGCTTAATTTGTTGGGTAATTTCCTTAATAAAACGAATTGTACGTGGTTTACCCAGCCCACGACAATTCCAAGCTAACAGACTCATTGATTTAGGCGGGCCTGCCCCACAGGTCCCGCCTCTAGCAAGTTTTTTGGCCCATCTTTATTTGTATTATCCGATAAAACCTCCATATCATTAAACATCATATCTGTCTCCTCATTATGAATATTTGTTTCCTTATCGACCCTCCTCCTCTTCGTATCTGTGATAACTTTCAAATTATCAGCATTTACCCCGCCCAAAAAATCCTCACTTCTCTGCTGTACAACGTAAATAGCTCCATCCTCTCCTAAAAATTCGCTCAATCTCCCCTCAGTTTCCTTGAATCTCGCCATCACCTGATCTCCATTCTGCCCAGCCATCGACGACGCCTCTCCAACCTTCTTCGCCTATGTATACCCTCCATCAGATGCATTCCTTAACCACTTTGCTCCCACATTCTGATTCCGATCATTCCTTGGTGGTGCACGTAGCCAAGTTCCATATGCCCGTTCAATAACTTTATCTGGATTCGCATACACCACCCCACACTCTCTATCCGAATGTCCAATTAATCCACAAACAAAACAAAACTTACTAAGCCTCTCATATTTGAAATTGATCCACCCCCATGCCCCTCCTTCCCTTTTGATTTTCATCCTCCTTTTCAACGGTTTTCCAACATCCATCGTCACCCTTATACGTACATATACTTTCCAGCCTCCTGAAATATTCAAAGGATCCATCCTCACATACGTGCCTATATGATTCCCAATATTTTGCATTATTGTCTCCGATATCATTCCAGTGGGCAGATCATATATTTGTACCCAAATATCCATCTTGTTCAGTTGTATAGATTGCGGATTTTCATTTGCCCCCAACCTCTGATAAAGCAATGCACTTTGTTCAAACGTCCACGGTCCTCCCTCAATCACCTTCTGCAAATCAAGGTTATGGAAGAAAACAAAAGAATAACGTTGATTCCCTATGTCTCGTATCTCAACTCCCTCTTTGGGCCTCCACAATGACGCCAAAACATTCTGCATAGCTTGAAAATTAATGGTTCTCTCCGTTAGAAATCTTCCAATCAAGATGACCTCATCCCTGTTCCGTTCTCGTTCTGTTGCCCCCACTATCATACCCCCTTCTTCACCCTCTTCTAGTGCTAACCTCGCATACATTTCCTCCAATTCCATTGTTGCTGCCGCCATGACTTTACAATACTGAATATATGAAAAGATAACTGTATATTTGTTTCTAATTATCAAGCTTAATAGGGAAAAGACTCAAGAAGACGTAAAATAGACTATTATAGAAGAAACTACGGAAAAGCTGTCATACAGATAGAGAGAAAAAACTGTCAATCATGACAGACTGGTCCTACCATTTCTATTTTAGTGTCCACAAGGTTTTATTTCCAAAAAATAAATTTACTTTTTCATTATTTTGGACAAATTACTCCCCCTTGAAAATGTATTATCCCTCATCATTGAAAAGACACATGTTTTTTTTTCCAAGTACAGTGTTAAAACAGTAAACATATATAAAAGAAAATGCTAGAGTTACATAAAGTTTCACAAAAATTTTCATAAATGATAATTATCACAATTTCATTGGTTATAACTCAATGGATAGGGAACTTGACAAATTAACAAGATATACCTCAAACACAAAATTTATTATATATCTAGAATTTACAAGATACACTTGAAACAGAGAATTTATTATAAATCTAAAGTATTGATAGAAGCACTTGTCACTTGTCAGTATCACAATGTCACAACTTGCCATTAGGGAGCAAACAGCAAAGTAACAAACACTTCATTGAAATAATGCTCAATTGGAACCAGCGCACCTAAAGTTCAGCATTCTAGCTATCACTATCCGCTATCAGGATAAGATTAAAACATGAAATTTTAATAATCCTATATTTTAATGCAAAAAAAGTTAATAGGTTTCATTTTAGAACTTAGTTGCACCTAGTGCATATAGGGCCCCACTACTACAGACTGAACCTATAGCGTCGCCTATATAGACCTATAGCGTCGGTTGTTTGGCGTAGTATATGCAGGGGACGCTATAGGTATAGGCCTATAGCGTCGGTTAAAATGGCGACGCTGAATCCTACTTTAGGCGTCGGTCATTTAAATGACCAACGCTATAGGTATAGCTTATAGCGTCGCCCTTTCTAATGACCGACGCTATAGGTTAATTTTTTTTTTTTTTAAAAAGCCTATAGCATCGCCCTTTCAAATCACCAACGCTATAGGTATACCTTATAGCGTCGCCCTTTCAAATGACCGACGCTATAGGTATACCTTATAGCGTCGCCCTTTTAAATGACCGACGCTATAGGTTTTTTTTTTTTAAAAAAAAAGTCTATAGCGTCGCCCTTTCAAATGACCGACGCTATAGGTCAATTTGTTTTTAAAAAAAAAACAATAATTTCAAAATTGCAATTTCAATAATCTTTACCAAACCCAACAAATACCACAATATAGTATAAAACAATTACAATTATCCCATTTTCATGTAAAATAAAATTACAATTATGAACTATTTGAAAATTATATCTAACTGAAACAATTGTATCTACCAATTGCTCTTGCCAAGTTTAGTGTCCTATTAACCCGACCACCATAGATATAGCCACCTGCTGCATATATCCTATCTTTTTCAGTCTTCAATTCAGGCTTGTGGTCTTTGGACATGTTAAATGCCTGCATACAAGTATCTTCGTGTATCGTTAAAAGCAAACAGCAATATACAATATATGCTGAAGCAATTGATCGCGGAGACTATTGTTCTGATTGCTTACTTTGTTTTATCCAGATGAGCAGTTCCATGATGTGCACCAAGTAATATCGTATGTAAATATATTTAGCATTCAAAACCAGTTATTGGTCTTGAATTTTAAACATCTAAGACATCTGTTTGCATAAAGTTACCTTTCTTTCTTTCATGCTGAACTGGGAAAAGAAAAGTTTTTGTTTTTGCACGGAGAGAGAAACGTTAAAGATAATTAATGTTATTGTTCACTTAAATTTTACAGCATTAATTTTTGGATGATATGGTGTAAGGAGCAAGAAATAATTACGACGGACTGATAATCTGTACTAACTTGGCCATTTCGAGATATTACACAGCGAGAATCACCAGCATTTGCAACAACCAGTAGGTTTCCACGAACCACTGCTACACAAGCTGTGCTTCCATATTTTGGTCCTTCAAAATCGGAGTGAGGTCCCTTGCACATATAATGGATTTAATGAGCCTAATGGATTTAATGAGCCTCATGTAAAATCTAGAATAAATCATGATTAATGAGAGTGATTAACAGAATCATATTTTTATAGCAAATCTCAGTTTATTGTAATAATCGGTAGTGTTTTCACAAAAATCCTAGAGAGACTCAGACACTCGGTTACGATAAACAGCATAACGGCATAAACATTTCTAGAAGTTTACCCTTATTGTGCCCTCCCACAATTTTAATGTTTAACTTTATTTTACATCAACTATTGGAAGTGATTACACATACAGGAGTGATAAAACATAATCTATCAGAGGCCTATTTCTTCTAAAGTTACACGTTGAAATGGGGAATGGCATTCTAATTGTTCTCAAGTAGTTATGAGTTAATTAAATTAATATATGTACTAGTTAGATGTTCAATCAAATTAGATTGACTGTTCATTCCTAGTTTTCAGACCTCAAGAAAACATATTCAGAATTGAACCACTGTTCACACAAGATGTTTTCCATAATTATTAGTTATTGTTATGGTTGGGTGATGAAATAGTATAATACATAATATGCATGCCAGGGTGAATACCTTCTCGAGAGTCCAGTCATCATTCTGCTCTTTATTCTCAGCTTCATGCTTCTCAGCATGATACTTATGCCATATAAATCCTTCAATTCTATTATTAATTTGCTCCATTGTATCTCCCATGGTCGCAAGCTCTCGCCAACCTCTTTCTCCACGCATCATCTCATCCATTCTGCATTGTGATGCAGCCTGTGGGTTAAAAGATTGAAGTATAGATTGGCATGTATCAATATGACAGCTAACAAAACTCTTAATAATTTTGCCAGATACATGCTAATTCTATTAGATTCATTTTAAACGGTTACACAATATGATGACATCTCAAATTTTAGGAATAAAGTAGTACCAACTCTTTTTACACAAGTCCCAGGCATATGCTACATTCCATGCAATACCAGTGACAAATTCACAGCACTGCATATAACAGTGTCCAATGCTTAATTGTGTATGCTCTCAGGAAATGCCTATGCAGTGGCATTTGTGAACAAAACGAAATAAAGAACTGAGGAAAATTAAATTATAAAAAAATAATTATGAACTAGCCAGAGAAATGCATGTCGCAAAGCATCACATAGATCTCCATTCATATAAGCTTCTTGCTTGTGCACCTGTTGGTGTAGATACTTGGCACAAAACTTGGCAACTTGTTTACCTGAAAATAAATGATGTTAAAACATAATGGCAAAGGCACCATTGGGAACCCATCTCTCACAGAGTCACACGAACAGGTTTTTACATGAAATGCAGAGTAATTATTTTATAGTAATGACAATATAGTATATCAGAAACAATCCTTACGTCTCCAACAGTTTCACCAGATAACCGTCATTTTGCAAATGTGCACTTATTTTAGTTGATCAAGCATTTTCGGCAGGCTCCTAGTTGGAGACTTTATATTATAGTTCTTGAAGCACCAAATGAATTACAAAGCTGCAAAATAATGATAAATTAATAGATTAATTGTTCCAAAACATCTTTCGAAATCGTAACTAAAAATCTAACTTGAGAAAATCGAAACATATAAAAAAACAAAAACAAGCAATCGAAACATGTGATACACAAATAAACATTCATAATCGAAGCCCCAAACAAGCAAAAAAGCCATAATTGAACCATGTCATATATACAAGAAGAAGGTAGTAAGAATACCCGAAGAAGACAGTTAAAGAAGAAGAAAATCGAACCTAATCGAACCCTAATTGAACCCGAACAGAACCTATTCTACAAGCCCTAATTGTAGAGAACCCGTAGAGAGAAAGCCCTATAATTGCATAGTGTTTAATTGAAATTTGGGAGAGAGTTGAGAGAGATATATTTCGGAGAGACTTGAGAGAGAGAGAGAGAGAGTTTTGAGAGTTGAGAGTTGAGACAGAATGAAAAATCGAGAGAGAGACTGAAATTTGACCCGCTTAATTGAAATATTTGGAGCCCGCCAATTTATTTGGGACAAAAATTGAGCCCGCTTATTTTTTTATTGATTTTCAAAGCTAAAGGCTACACAATTTTTAAAGACCAATTTAATTTTTAATTTATTTGGAAAAAGTAAATTTTTTTTTCATAAAATATTCAATTTCTTTTACCAGGTCTAGCTACAACGTATTTTTGCAAATTTTAAGAAAAACTATTAAAATGGTATATTTGGAAATAGTTTTTTTTAAAAAAAGTAAAATTTTAAAAAATTACTTTTAACAATATATTTATTAAAAAACCTCATTAAATTTTTATAATTTAAAAATTGTGAAAAAAATTAAAAAAACCATTATTTATTCGATTTTTGCGTAATTGAGTCGATTATTCACATTAAGTTTCGGATAGAGTATAATTGTATAATATAAAATATCGGTCAAAAATTTTTATTTAATTTTTGATTTATTTGACAAACTAGTTAAAAATTGGGAAAAATAAAAAAAATGGAAAATTAGTGAAAGTTGGGTAACATTCATCATACAAATAGTGAGTAGCACTAATTTGATGTGTATGAATTTATTTTCAAAAATTGGAATTTTTCCTATTTTTATTTAATTTTATGATTTATTTGACAAACTAGTTAAAAATGGGGAAAAAATAAAAAAAATGGAAAATTAGTGAAAATAAGGTAACATTCATCACACAAATAGTGAGTATGACTACTTCGGTGTGTATGAATTCATTTTCAAAAAGTGGCATTTTTCTTATTTTTATTTAATTTTTTTATTTCTTTTACAAACTAGTTAAAAATAGGGAAAAAAAATAAAAAAATGGAAAATTAGGGAAAGTAGGGTAAAATTAATCATACAAATTGTCAGTATCACTAATTTGTTGTGTATGAATTTATTTTCAAAAATTGGCATTTTCCTATTTTATTTAATTTTTTGATTTCTTTGACAAACTAGTTTAAAAATGGGGAAAAATATAAAAAAAATAGAAAATTATTGAAAGTAGGGTAACATTAATGAGTAAAACTAGTTAATATTTTGGTTGTATTGAATGGTTTATTTTTTAATGGGATTAAAATTGTGTTTAGACTTGTTTGGTGTTCTTGGATTATATTTTGTAATGGTGAAATTCCACTTTTGAAATAATAATTTTTTTTAAAAAAATTGACCTATAGCGTCGGTCATTTGAATGGGCGACGCTATAGGTCAACAACCGACGCTATAGGTGGCGACGCTATAGGTGTATTCTTTACTTGTGCCCTATGACAATGTTGACGAGTTTGTGCAATAGATGATGACATATGCAATTGTTCCAGAGAGAACCATGCATCTTATATAGAGAATGTGAGAGAACCATTAATTTTATGATTCTATAGTAAAAATTTAAGTTTTAATTTTTCGTTATACAAACACTACAAGAAAGAAGGGCATTTCCTATCGACGAATCGGTCGGAAAAGGACCAAAATTGGTAGGAAATGGGCCATTTCCGACCGTCCATGATCAGTAGGAAATACTTAAGTCGGAAATGTCACTGGTAGGAAATGAAGCTGGCCTGGTCAAACGTGGGTCCCATAAGATGAAGTGGCATGCCACCTTGGACGATGACGTGGGGTGGGGCCCATCCACGTGAGTTGCCAAATCTTGTGCCACGTAGGTGGGGCCCATCCGAGTCAGCTGTCATGTCATACGCCACGTGTTTTCGGTGGAAAATTTTGGCAACCCATTTCCGGCCGACCACTGGTAGGAATTATTCCAGCCAGCCCATAAAAAGCCATATCCTATCGCACATTTCCTACCAGTCATTAGTAGGAAATGGGTTGAAGACGGTAGGAAATACTGAGTTTTGAATGGTAACACCGGTAGGAAAAAGCTTGAAGACGGTAGGAAATACTGGATTTCGAATGGTAAAACCGGTAGGTAATGACCCTAAATCGGTAGGAATTACTCGGTAATTTTTTTTTTTTTGGGTTTTTTTCTTCCCCCTAGAAATCAAAATCACCAAATACCATACCAATAACTGAAAATAACCATACCACTAACAAAAAATAACCATACCAATTATATCCTTATATATAATAAGCGTAAGAGGGATCTTATCCATAATTTTGGTTTGGTCACTGTACCGTCAAAATAATCTCAACCGTCGAATATAAGATTTTTTAAAATAGACGATCAAGATTATATCATATTAAAAAGAAAATTATAATCTAAAAAGGATATAATTAAAAAGGTTGTATGAGAATTGAATTTTAAAAAGAAGTTATACTCTGAAAAAGATATAAAAGATTGTGTTAGAACTGAATTTTATTTATTTATTTATTAATATTAAAAAAGGTTCATATTCACTATTTAGGCTCTATCTGGAGATATCGAAATCAGATTTGGATGATTTTACAGTCCACGCGAAACTCATAAAATTAGCTTTAATTTAGTGATGATTTAACAATTATTATCCAAATGAAAACACTCAAATTCTCAAGAGAAAATATATTACAAATTTTTACATTAATCCTATTTAGTGTAGAATACCTATATTAATAATCCTATTCAATATAGAAAACCTAATTATATACTCCCTCCGTCCCACCCAAATGTTTACATTTGGGTTGGGCACGGAGACCAAGGAAAAATATAAAGAAAGAGGAGAGAAGGAGGAAAAATGAGTAAAGTGGTGGGACCCATCACTATATAATGTATAAAATGAGTTAGTGGGGGAAAGTAGTGGATGTAGTTGATTTTTATATTATAAAACTTTACCATTTTAGGAAAGTTTAGAAATGTAAAGAATTGGATGTGACATCCCAAAAAGGAAAGTATAAAGAAATGGATGGGACAGAGGGAGTATGATTTAAATCACTGACAAGCACTTTTTCGAATTTCTATATAAATACACTTTTTAGTTTACATGTTAAAATATTAAATATTTTTTATGCTCCAACGCTTTTTATCTATTTATTTTAAGATCTAACAGTTCTTATTTATTTTATCGTACTGAGGATCAGACTACCAACTACCAAAGATTTGGACAAAATCCTTCCTACACTTATTATTAAAACTGTATTTGGTTGTTTGTACAACTATCTTCAAATAATAAGAAGATTATTTTGATAACAAAATAAAATATAAGTATATTTCCTAAATAGAATAGAATTTTCAATATAAAAAATCGTCAATTTCATCTCTCTTTTGTTTCTTGGTAGTTTTAATTGGAGAAAATTGTTAAATCTTCACTAAATTAAAGATTATTTTATTAATTTCATGTAGGCTGTAAAATCATCCAAATCAAGTTTTAAAAATTCAAGATAAAACACATAATAAATTGAACGTATAAAATCTTATATATATATATATATATCAATTTTATAACAACAATTTGATATGTAAACTAATAATAAATAAATAATAAAAAATAGTATGATAAATATTAGAAAAAGAACCGTGCGTTGCACGAGTTATAAGCTAGTAACACATAATAACCAAACCAATAAAATAAAATGACAATAAACACTAGTTATACATTAAACACAAAATAACCATTCATTACATTTACCAAAACAAAATTCTACTACCACACAACCTTATCACACTAATACATACCAACGTTATAACACCAATGCATACCAACCTAAATATATAACCACCGTCACATTCACCACAAGCCAATCCATAAACAAATTATCACCATGATAACCAACCAAAAGATCCTACTTTAACAAAATTAAACATAATGTTCTAAAGTTAACCATGATCACCGCGAAAACCATCATAATGTTATAAACAAAAACAACGCTATCAAAAGCGTGAATGTCATATTACCAACATATTTAATTATGCATCACCACCGACTTCCTAGTCGGAGCCCAAACCTTCATCTTGGTCAGTGGCATCATCATTGTCCTCGCCACCATCGGCATCATCTACACCATCTGCACCATCTGCATCATCTGCACCATCATTATCCTCTCCAACAGCCTCTCCATCATCATTACACTCGACATCTCGATCACCTTCATCTTGATCGCTTTCTTCCGTGTAGTCCGCCTCATCCAAAGTAGCCTCACTATCTCCCTCCTCCTCAACAACCTACAAATTAAGTAAAAAGATATTGTAATTGATAATGCATAAATACATAAATGCTGCAATTAGTAAGATGACATGCTTATAAAATGAAACTACCTCTTTATACTTTTGGAACATGTCGGTCACAATATCCTTAACAAGATGCACAACTTCCTGGGAGATTAGTAGCGAGAATTGAGTTCTACTAGCCGGATCGCCGAGATTCAATGCCGCCTCAGTTAGGCTCTCGATTTGCTCATCATTAAGCTCTCTCTGGTAAGCATCTGGATTACTTCTCAGAATTTCAAGGACCCCGGAGACCACTTTGGAGAAAGTGTCGTTTGGGATGTTACGTCTAATAGAGGAGCCTTCCATCGAAGAACCGGCATTGTTTGCAATCTGCTTCTGGTAGGGAATGTGACAGGTCTTGCAGAACTCGACGAGTTAGAACACGGGGATAACCGATCATCCTAATTTTTTTTGGCTTGCTCAGCCCTGGCAATGTGGCCTGTAACCACCAGTCAAATGGTTCCAATGTGCATCTCTCAAGTTGGGCCTGATCCACCCTTTTCTCATTCAAGATTGATGCATAGCGAGCCTACAACAAATATTACCAATATGTTATTTTATTAAAAATGGATGAAATGTTTAAATTTAAAACATGGAGCAGATTAGAACAAAAAACATATATCATTTATAATTAAAATTCTTACAGCAATTTCCATGGAAGCAGGAGTGGTGTATTCTCGTGGTGTTCCATTCTCGTCAACTTCTGAACCAGCCCGAGTATGAGTTCGATTCAAAAGATCAAGGCGTGTTGGCATCTTTCCAGCTTTCTCCTATTTTATTATCTGAAAACAATTCAAGCAAGAGCTTATTAGTGATCAATGGTTGATAAAACATAAAAAAGGAGGCAAATCAAACATTCAAAAAAATTATGAGAAATACCACCTGAGCAACTTCCTCGAAAGGTCTTGCACCTGAGCTATGCAAGTTGGTCACTTTCTGCCTATTATCAATCGCCACTTGCGATCTCTATTTATGGTCTTCTGATCTCCAAAATTCCAACAATCCTTCCCAAAAGTCGGCACTAAAGTAAGGTGGACATAGTTCCAAAAACGACTTTCCGGTTTTGACCGTTTTCTCATAAACTCTTATCTTTTCTTCATTCAATGTTCTCTTGCAAACTCCCTTGATATAATCAGTTATAACTGCATCAGCTTTCGATCGACTTTGACCCCTTTTTTTGCCAGAAGTACCTCTGCAATAAACATATTTATAGGTCAAATTGTGATTCAAATTTACCACACACACTAAACATGGAAAAATACATAGAAAGGTGGTCTGGATACATACATGAAAGTCTTTCAAGACATTTTTACGAAAATCGGGATGCTTATCCTCCAAATCAGTCCACGTGTAGGCCCCCGCTGGCCAAAATGCACGTATTTCACCCAAGAGCGTCTTCTTCGCACAATTATTCCTAATACTGCAATATATATATATATATATATATATATATATATATATATATACATACCTAATCATTGATATGTACAATAGTACTAATATGATTGTATTCATGTAATGAATGGACAACATAATTAATTATGAATAACAAATAAAACAATCACATGATTAATTAACTATATATGTCATGATTCTATCTATAAGCTAAGTAAATGCAGATCATATAAGCATAATGAATGTAGTCTCTATGATTCTATACATTATAATATCATAAAAGGTAATGCCATTAATTAATAAACAGATAAGTAATATGAATCCATATTTCACGATTGTGTACATATGCTAGCTAAGAAATGAATAACTCACATCCCGTTTGAAATGTCAATGCGAGTCGGATGTGGCGGAGCAGCATCAGCGAACATTCCTTGAGAGTTCGTTCTTGGCTTTGGGCCCATCCATTTAACAGCTTCCACCCTTGTCATATTCACATAACTTTCATTAAAATCTTGAATCTTCTGCCTCTTTGTTATGACTTTCTTCCCCTTACCCTTACGCTTGTCAATCTGTTTCCTTGGCGCCAAACTGACTTGGGCCTTACCTTTGCCCTTGTCCTGTGTAATCTTTGAAAGTTGCTTCGTCTTGTTCTGTTTGTTCGAAACACTCGGGCCCATGTCCTGTGTCATCTTTGAAAGTTGCTTCGTCTTGTTCTGTTTGTTCGAAACACTCGGGCCCGTGTCCTGTTTTTATGAAATTTTCTTCCAGTTGTCCTTAACACTGCCCTTTTGCGGTGCCTTGTTACCCTTAGTTCTTGCCATGATAACTATGATCACAATCACATAAAAAAATTGTAATACACTAAATATATTACTCAATATATATACATGAAACATATACACACAATGCACTAATATACGATAATTCGAAATCAATTAACATAAAGAAATCAAGGTGCAGTAATAAATTAGTCATGCAATTTAGAACTTTTGAAGGTTCTGAAAAATCCCGGAAAACATCAAACACATATAAACCATAAAATACTTACGTAATACGCACGCAAACACAAATACACACACAGAACACTCTGCAAGCAACACAATCGGAGATAGAACCATAAAAACATATATAAATCATATAAAGATAAAGAAATTAACATAATACAAGCAAATTAGATTAGCAACAAAGTAGAGATATATACAAGCAAAAACATATATAGCACACACAGAAACACACATATTATGAGTACATGAGCATATTACATACATATAGATTTGTAAAAACATATATAAAGATAAAGAAAGTAACTAACAAATTAGAGATAAAAAAACAAAGAGGGTTTATCGGTACCACTAATACACATAATACACACTGACACACATATTATGAGTACATAAAGAGGGTTTACATATAGATTTGTAAAAACAAATCAGAGAATAACAAAAACAAATACCAATTAAAAAACAAATCAGAGATAAAAAAAACAAAGAGTCAAAGAGAGATAAAGAGAGACAAAGAGAGATTAACAAATACATAAAAAGTGTTTATCAAAACAAAAAGGGTTTATCTATATATACATGCATAAAAATAGAGAGGAAAAAAAAATAAAAGAAACAGAGATGAAATCAAGGGTTTACCAAAGAGATGAAATTGGCTTGAAAAAGAGATGAATCGGCTTAAAATCGAGATGAAATCGGCTTGAAAATTAGATGAAGAAGATGAAAAAGTGAACGGCACAGTCGTAGGTTATGAGTTAGACAGAGTGAGTGATGAAAAAGTGTTAAGGAAAAGGTGGGGTGTAAAAGTGATCAAGGAAAAAATGAGACAGAGGCGGGATTCGAACCCCCATTTCCAGCAATATTTGTACCCCATCAAAACACTATGCCAAGGTGTTTCTTATGTTTTATAGTTACTCTAAAATTATATAACCACAACACATTCTTTTTTACTTTTTCACTAAAAAGTCTTTACAAATGAACTTTTAAAATCACAATTTTTTGCGAATGTCACTAATTCATAGTGATTTTGAAATTCTCATGGTTGGATCATTAAAAAAAATATATAAAAAAATGAATTAGTACAAATTATTGTTGAAATTGGGGTTTTACCTTATAAAATCACGTCAAATGAATTTTAAAAATCACAATTTTTTTCACACATGACTAATTTGCAGTGATATTGAGATCCGGTAGGAAAAATCTTTCAAAAATTTTTTTTAAAAAAAAAAGAAAATCCAACCCTAATAACCCCCAAATCTAATCCCTAAACTACAACCCTAAGTTGTGGAAGCTAAGTTGTTATGGTGAATATTTTGTTTTTAAAAATTTAATTTGTAAGTGCATCATTTTGTTTTGTAACTACGCGCACTAAAAAACTATTCAATATCACTGCAAATTAGTCATGTGTGAAAAAAATTAACAACTTAGCTTCCACAACTTAGGGTTGTAGTTTAGGAGTTAGATTTAGGGTTATTAGGGTTGGACTTTCTATTTTTTTAAACATATTTTTTGAACAATTTTTCCTACCGGATCTCCATATCACTACAAATTAGTCATGTGTGAAAAAAATTGTGATTTTTAAAATTCATTTGACGTGATTTTATAAGGTAAAACCCCAATTTCAACAATAATTTGTACTAATTCATTTTTAAAATTTTTTCAATGATCCAACCATGGGAATTTCAAGATCACTATGAATTAGTGACATTACAAAAAAATGTGATTTTTAAAGTTCATAAGTAAAGACTTTTTAGTGAAAAAGTAAAAAAATAATGTGTTGTGGTTATATAATTTTAGAGTAACAATAAAACACAAGAAACATCTTGGCATAGTGGTCTGATGGGGGTAAAAATGTGGCTGAAGACGGGGGTTCGATTCCCAGTGGGCTCATTTTTCATTTTAAAATCAAATTAATAGATGACCATTAAATAATCTCATCAAATAAATTTATTATTTTTTTAAAATTTTGGAATAACAATTAAAAAGATTGATCTTGACTCCCGTACAGTTCGATCATCGAAATTAAAGTCAAATTACTAGTTGACCGTTAAGTTACCTAATCAAATAATTTTTTTTTTTAAAATTTGGAATAACATTTAAAAAGATTGATCTTTACTCCCGTACGGTTCAATCTTCGAAATTCTAATTCAAAATAATCGAATCAAAAATCGGGAACGAAAACTAGTTTAGGGGTTAAAGTCAAATTACTAGTTGACCGTTAAATTACCTAATCAAATAAATTTATTTAATTTTCAAAATTTTGGAATAACATTTAAAAAGATTGATCTTGAGTCCCATACGGTTCGATCTTCGGGAACGAAAACTAGTTTAGAGGTTAAAGTCAAAGAACTAGTTGACCTTTAAATTAACTAATCAAATAAATTTATTATTTTTTTAAAAAAATTTGGAATAACATTTAAAAAGATTGATCTTGACTTCCGTATGGTTCGATCATCGAAATTCTATTTCAAAATAATCGAATCAAGAATCGGGAACGAAAACTAGTTTAGGCTAAATCTTAAAATAAAATTTACAAAAAAATCATTTACCAATTGAAAGTGCTTTAAGAACACTATTATTTTAATAAAATCATACATACTTTATTTTTAGGCTTGATAACAAATATCGGGTACTAATTCTATATATAAGTTATTTACTTGAGTCACTAAAATGCTTGATTGATTAAAAAATTATTAAAATCATTATAATTGCTTGACCCTTTTCTCAAAACAGCCATTAAAATTGGACAATCCTTTTGTTCAATTATACCCCTTCTTACTTAAAATAATTTCCTAATTAGACGAATTATTAAATGAAATTGATTTAAAATGATACACACTTCCGCATGCTAATTTGTCATTTTGGAACACTCGTGGGAAGTAATGATGTGATGGCAAGAGACGAATGAAGGCTATGGAAGATCAAGTTTCATAATTCATATTAATATCTATCATCATGGAATTAGGTACGTTTTTGCATTACAGTTTTATCGTATAATCTTGATAATATCACATAAGATGATCCGTCATTATTTATTTAATTAGATCGAAAACTTGGTGGAACTCGATGTGTGAACATTGAAATTTCAGATATTGAATCTTAACAAATAAAAGAATGTTATTCCATACAAAAGAATAAAACACAATTGCTTCCAAAGAAATTAATGCTTGGGACGTTATTGACAGAGAAAAATTTGGAGTACTAAGAGAACGGAGGAATACTCTGCTCATGCCTAAAGAAGTTATCAGGATCTACAATGGACTTGATTATAACAAGTCTATCGAAATTATTCTTGAAGTACTTTTTACCCCATACACTTGCTTGCTTGTAGCTGGTAGTACCTTGAAGATTGTTCACTCCCAAGTCTAGATCATTGTAATTTACGTATGCAGTTCTTGGAGAGTTAGTAACGTAAGGAGTCAAGTACTTGTACAAGCCTCTAATCCACTTCATGGAATTTGATGTGTCTCCATCGGTCCGCACCCTCATGTATATCATGTACAATGTTCCTGCTCTATGAGGGAAGGGAATTGCCGATTCTGATATTTCAGCCATCTTTCCACCATACGACGTGAGGAGGAAATTGGTTCTTCCTGGCTCTTGTTGGAGAAGGATTTTCCACAACCCCTCAATCCCTTCTTTGGAAATAGGTTGGTCCACGAAGTCTGATTTGGCCTTAAAAGGAATTTTATAGGCAGTCCTATTCAACAAACCAATAGGCGAATCATCAGATGAGAAAAGAGAGAGAAGGAGCACTGATTGAATATAACTGACTTCAGTGCACCCTTCTGCAACCAATCCCAACTCTGGGAACCTTTTGTTCATCATTGAAAGTAGTCTTTCTTTTCGTCCTAGAAACTGTCCTAAAAAATTTACGCTTATAGTTTTATTATCTCCAGCACTTCCAGCAGAACCGTCATCTTGTACAGTTTTTTGAGGTTCATTAGGCAAATTCTTCCATATTGTGTTTGCTGCAACTCGGAGTTCAACATCTTTGGGAAGCCTTGGGGCAACAGTTTGCCAACGGTGAAGTACTTGAGTTGCATTCTGCTCTAAAGTTCTTTGAACTTGAAAGACGGTGACGATTTTTGGAACAGAAACAAGCTTTAATTTCCAAGATAGAATGACACCGAAACTAGAAGCCCCACCTCCTCTTATGGCCCAAAACAAATCTTCACCCATTGATTTTCTATCAAGAATTCTTCCATTAGCATCAATCAACCGTGCATCAAGTACATTATCAGCAGCAAGGCCATACTTTCGTCTTAATGTGCCATATCCCCCACCACTAACAAGTCCACTAACACCCACTGTTGACCATATTCCAGCAGGAAATCCTAGTGTACTGCTCTTCTGAGCAATGTAATAATAGACCTCACAAAGTGTTGCACCGGCTTCAACCCATGCAGTTGCTTTTACCGGATCGACACTAATAGAACGAAGATTAATCATATCAAGTAACACAAACGGGACTTGTGCTACATAAGAAAGACCTTCATAATCATGTCCTCCACCTCGAATCCTCATCTGAATGTCATGTTTCATGCAACAGTAAATGACAGTTTGGATTTGCGATTGGTCCACAGGTTTGACAATAACAATAGGTTTGGGAGTACTTGGAGTGTCAAACCTCAGGTTGTTAATGGAGAACTTTAAGACAGATGTGTAAGTAGAGTTTTGTGAGGTGTAAATAACTTTGGATATGGATGTTGAACTCGAACGGATTAAACATTGAACAAAATCTTGAGGAGAAGTATTGGAATTAGCTGCTGATGAAATGGTTACGAATAAAAGAAGAAAAGAGATTAAAGCAACTGAACAAACTTGAATCTGCATAATTCCTTGTGTTTCTCCTTACCTAATAATTGTGATTACTTGTGTTTTTCCTTGTGTAGAATTTGTGTTTTTGTGCAGAAGATGGTGGACTAGGGCAGCTATTTATAGCAAAGGGCAAGGAGTTTTGTTAATACAATATCAAACACGATGTACAAAAAAGTAAACGCGACTCGGGCTTATTATAGAAATGGTCTTTTTATGCATGGACTTGTTCGATCATTACATATATACAAGGTTCAAAGTCAAAAGTCCCGGGAAATTATACATCATTTTAATCTTTCAACCAGTTGATGTGCATGCATGTTTGTTATGAAAATGAAATGTATTGCCTCGATTTGAAATTTAATTAACATTTCGATCATGTTTTATTTTCATTATGTAGGTTAAAAAATAAATTAGAATTTTTAATGAATGAAAATATGAGATTAATATTTTTATTTTGATTTACAACTTATTTTTTATTTTTATATTTAAAAAAACTGCCACATCGGGGGACATATAACTAGCTAGCTAGTAACTTACAGATAAAATTACTTGAGTAGGATATTCTATTTATTTAGCTCACAATTCATGACATGGTCAGGTTCCGAGAAGTCAAATATATTATTTAAAACATAAAATTTGAAAATGCATGGCTACAAAGTTTAGTGGTGCCAATGAAATTTTAATTTCTAAATTAATTTAATTTTTGTCGATCTCAAGTTGCATGTAAACAGAAAATGACTTTAATTACAAGGTTTTAACCACAATCATAAAGAAGAAGTTGATTAAATATTCGACTGATGACTTTCCTGATCATGACTTTAATTATTATTATTAATCATACATGAATTAACAATAAAATGTCTGGATTGGATGTTCTTTGTGACTTCCTCATTGTTTTAACCAAGCTAGGTTGGTCAAATGGTAAGACTTTGATTCCAATAAAATGTTTCAATTAAATAGGGTTAAAGGTCCAGAATTCCCTCTTCTTAGAAGCGGACAGAATTAGGTTTATCATTCTTTATTAAAAAGGATGGAAAAATAAATTCTGGTAAATTAATAAATTTCTTATGAATTCTTCAATTAACTAGCTTATAACCCGTTCTATAATTATCTTAATTTTTTTAGTTTTATGTGTTTGCATTAACCGACGTTATAGGTATAGCCTATAGCGTCGGCCTTTTAAGGGGCGACGCTATAGGCTCTACCTATAGCGTCGCCCCCTAAAATGCCGACGCTATAGGTTAATGTTTTTTTTAAAAAGAGCTTATAGCGTCGCCCATTCAAATGACCGACGCTATAGGTCAATTTTTTTTAAAAAAATAATTATTTCAAAAGTGGAATTTCACCATTACAAAATATAATCCAAGAACACCAAACAAGTCTAAACACAATTTTAATCCCATTAAAAAATAAACCATTCAATACAACCAAAATATTAACTAGTTTTACTCATTAATGTTACCCTACTTTCAATAATTTTCTATTTTTTTTATATTTTTCCCCATTTTTAAACTAGTTTGTCAAAGAAATCAAAAAATTAAATAAAAATAGGAAAAATGCCAATTTTTGAAAATAAATTCATACACAACAAATTAGTGATACTGACAATTTGTATGATTAATTTTACCCTACTTTCCCTAGTTTTCCATTTTTTTATTTTTTTCCCTATTTTTAACTAATTTGTAAAAGAAATAAAAAAATTAAATAAAAATAAGAAAAATGCCACTTTTTGAAAATGAATTCATACACACCGAAGTAGTCATATTCACTATTTGTGTGATGAATGTTACCCTACTTTCCTTAATTTTCCTTTTTTTTTATTTTTCCCCATTTTTAACTAGTTTTTCAAATAAATCAAAAAATTAAATAAAAATAGGAAAAATTCCAATTTTTGAAAATAAATTCATACACACCAAATTAGTCATACTCACTATTTGTGTGATGAATGTTACCCAACTTTCACTAATTTTTCATTTTTTTTTTATTTTTTCACCATTTTTAACTAGTATGTCAAATAAATCAAAAAATTAAATAAAAATTGGAAAAATGACAATTTTTGAAAATAAATTCATACACACCAAAGTAGTCATACTCAATATTTGTGTGATGAATGTTACCCAACTTTCACTAATTTTTTTTTATTTATTGTGATTAATCAATTCAATTATGCAAAAATCGAATTTTCTTCACATTTTTTTAATTATAAAAATAATAAATAATATCGAGATATTTAAAAATATGGGGAGACAGCTAATTTAAATCTCTACATTTTAAAAATAATATCGAGATATTTTCACAACTTTATATATTTATTTTACAATTTACAAATGCTAAGTTATTTATTTTTAAGTGAAAATTTGAATTATAAAATTAATAAACTACCATAGTTTCCTTTTAACCATAAATCGCCGGTTTCCCCCAATTCATTTCTGGGGCTCTGTTATCACTCTCAATTTCTCTTGAACTCTCCTCTCTCTCTCTCTCTCACAATTGACTCTCTCCCTCTCCTCTAACCGACTCTCTCCCTGTCTTCTAACAAAATCACCGGTCCCCAATTTTCACAGACCTTCGACCCTTTCATCGCCTTAATTCAATCGGCCTATTCCTTAATTCTCTTCGTGTTCTTCCAAATAGCCCTAATTGTACTTCTTTTTCTTCCGCGAAGAAGCTGAGTTAATTTGAGAAGTCGTAATTAGAAGCTGCGAGCCCTAATCTCCATCTTCATTCTGAGTTTATCTTGGTACTCTCTCTCTCTCTCTCTGTACACCTGATTTGTTTGTGTATATATTTTCTGTCTACTTTGTCTGTGTATATATGTATTCAAAGAAATACAGTGTGCTAATTAAGATTATCCCACATATATACATTATTCTGATTAAGCAAACTTTTGTAACTAGTTACCACTTACCAGCTAAAACAATTGAGAGCCAGTGTAAAAATAAATATTATATAATTGTCTTGTAAATTTCATCCAGATCCATCACCAACAACACTATTCTGTATTCTGTACATGAAATGAATTCGAATGTGTAATTTCGATGGAATGAAATTTATCATAATATTTTGCTATTTTGCTGCTCTTTGTGCTAGGCAAGTCTATGGTTGTAACTTTTCGAGCCTACTCCAAGGATCAGATAATCAAGATTATTCAACAGCGCTTAAGGGTAATGTTATGGTCTTAGTATTATTTGCCTTTGTGAAACTTATAACTGGGTGTGCCTTTTTGCTGATTCCTTGAGGACGTCTCTAGTACATGCTTTCTTCAAATTTGAAACTACTATAACAGGTTCATCCTTACATAGTGTTTCAACCACAAGCATTGGAATTTTGTGCCAGGGTGAGTAATACCACAACCTATGTTTGCCATGTTTAGTTTCTTCCCTGTGATATCAGTGCCTTACAGAGATTTGAATTATAAACAAATGATTACATAAGTGAGAAGGATCTTGATCCAAGAAAAAGTTTTCATGTTATAGAAACAATTCAGGAGTATATGTTATATGATATAAGAATCATACAAGGTTACTGGTGTAATAGATGATACATGTTTGATGGATGAATATTTCAGAAATTCATATTATTTGGGGCAGAAATCATAAAAGGTTAACAGTAATTGATAATATTTGAATGATTGTAGAAAGTTGCATCTGCTTCTGGGGACATGGAAAAGTGATGACAATCCAGCGATTGGTAATTTCATTCAACGGCTTGATAAAAATGGTTTTCCACAGATAATTATGTGGAAAGATTCAGATCCTTGGTATAGAGCTGGACCTTGGGTTGGCTCAAGATTTAGCGGTACTCCTGTTCTTAAGCCTAATGGAATCTACACACCAAGATTTGTTTTAACTGAGACGGAGGCTTTTTATTCTTTTTATCGTGTCAATAGTGAATCTCCTTACACAAGGATGACATTGACACCAGGTGGCGTATCAAGTCGTTTTATATGGAACAGAGAGGTTCATGAGTGGACACGATATCTGACTTCACAAGTAAAAGATTGTGATCGTTATGGAATATGTGGAACAAATGGTGTTTGCAATGTTAACATGTCTCCTAGGTGTGAATGTCTGGAAGGGTTTCATCCGAAAAAACCAGAAGATTGGGCAGAAGCAGATTGGTCTAATGGTTGTTTGCGCAATGTTCAACTGGAATGTGGAAATGATGGAGATGGTTTTTTGAAGTATACTGGTGTAAAATTGCCAGACAGGCGATGGTCATGGTATAACATGAGCATGAGCCTTGAAGAATGCAAGACAAAGTGCTTGAAGGATTGCAATTGTACAGCATATTCAAATACAGATATTCGAAATGGGGGAAGTGGATGCTTGTTATGGTTTGGTGGCCTGAACGATATGCGAGGCTACTCAGCCGATGGACAAGATCTTTATGTAAGAATGCCATCATCTGAATTAAGTAAGCAATTTTTTTGAAGCTACTGTTATTAGTTATAACTTCAATGCATTCTTTTATTTTATTTAATTAATTGAAGTTTCATTATAATATATTTTTACAACACAGAGGTTTACAAAAAGTTCAGAGAAAAGAAGCGCATGTGGATCATATTGGTTCCAGTGCTTGCAATGCTAACACTAATGATAGGCAGTTTCCTGTTGTATGCATACAAGGGAAGAAGGCTTAACAGAGACAGAGCAGGTTATTTTAAGTACTGGATTCGTGCAGCGATGCATTCTTCAACATTTTTTATTTAGTAAACTGGAAACTCCAATTGTTTGAATAATATTAACACGTGAATCGCAAAAGCATTTGTTCAGAAGATTGGATGTCATGGTTCTGCATCACGGAGATCATGTGTGTACCTTGTTCACTAAAGAATCAATTTACTTTTGCGTGTGCAGAAAAAGTCACACTGCCAGAGGAAGAAGACTTAGATTTACCTTCATTTAGCTTCATGCAAATTGCAAATGCCACTGATAATTTCTCCAACGACAAGCAGCTTGGCAAAGGTGGATTTGGGACCGTATACAAGGTGAACACTTCTTTCTTATATGCGTATATCAATAATTAGTTTCCAGTTTCGTAGAGTAAGCGTCAAGATGGTAATGTTTCTAAGTTTGGCATAGATTTTCCGGAACTTAATATAGAAACTTGTTATTCTAAAGTTAATCAAAACTACTGTTAGACCACTAAATATCTATTAAAAGGAAAGTACGCAACCATCTGTACAGGTAGTGCGCATAACATAGCCAATTCTAACCTGTTAATAAGTTTATGTTCAGATGTTTCAATATAGAAACTGACATTGAAGGTCTGTCAGAAAAAAAAATAAAGGTATCACATGTACTAATTTGCAGGGGATTTTGGAAGAGGGACAGGAAATAGCTGTGAAGAGGCTGTCTAAGGATTCAGGACAGGGAGTAGACGAATTCATGAATGAAGTTTCATGTATTGCTAAACTTCAACATAAGAATCTTGTGAGGCTTCTTGGGTGCTGCATTGAGGAAGGGGAGAGGCTATTAATCTATGAATATTTGCCTAACAAAAGTTTGGATTTTTATATTTTCGGTATGATCCAAACTAAAGCTTCTCTATATTTATATTTTCAGTGTACATATGATCTGCTGAAACCTTTTTCTATCATACTTTAGCATCTAGTAGTTCTTTGTAATTGTTCTTTACTGATATTACGACCTGGAATAGGAACAGAGAAGAGCAAGTGCAGATGCTGATATGTATGCACGCCAACTAGCAGCAGAAGCTGAACTTTATTCAAAATTGGAAGAAGCAGAAGGTACAACAGCACTAGCACATGAAAGAGATAGCAATATATAGAAAAATTGTAACTATATATATGTATAGAAAAATTGTAATATATAGACAATTTTTTTTTGTAGTTGAAGTTTGTAATATATATGTATGGAAAAATTGTGTTTAAACTTGTTTGGTGTTCTTGGGTTATATTTTTTAATGGTGAAATTCCAATTTTGAAATTATTTTTTTTTTTAAAAAAAATTGACCTATAGCGTCGGTCATTTGAAAGGGCGACGTTATAGGTATTTTTTTTAAAAAAAAATTAACCTATAGCGTCGGTCATTTGAAAGGGCGACGCTATAGGTATAACCTATAGCGTCGGCATTTTAAAGGGTGACGCTATAAGTTCTACCTATAGCGTCGGCATTTTAAAGGGCGACGCTATAAGTTCTACCTATAGCGTCGGCATTTTAAAGGGGCGACGCTATAAGCTATACCTATAGCGTCGGTCATTTAAATGACCGACGCCATAGCAGATTTTTAGCGTCGCCAATTTAACCGACGCTATAGACATAACCTATAGCGTCCCCTGCATATACTACGCCAAAAAACCGACGCTATAGGCCTATTTAGGCGACGCAATAGGTCCAGTTTGTACTAGCGAGAGAGAAGAAATTGTCAATTTTTTACGTTGAAAATTCTATTCGATTAATGAATTCTAGTTATAATTCATTTTGATTATCAATATACCCATATTATTATTTGAAGATTGTTCTACTAACAACTAAATACAATTTTAATAATAAATTTAGTCAATAATTTGTATATATATATGATTTAGTCAACTAAAATAATAAGTGTATGTCAATAATTTAAATTATATATGATTAGGTTATCTACAATGAATAGATTTTTCTACATTGAATAAGATTATGCAAAAATTCGTATTTATTTTTCCTCTTAAGATTCTACATTGAATAACAATTATTAAATCATCGCTAAATTAAAGATAATTTTATGAGTTTCGCATGGATTGTAAAATCATCCAAATCTGATTTCAAGACAAATAGTAAATATGAATTTTTTTAATACTAATAAAAAATAAATATAAATTCAATCATAATACAACCTTTTTTAGTTATCCTTTTCAGAATATGATTTTCTTTTTAAAATTCAGTTCCAATACATCCTTTTTAATTATATCCTTTTTATAATTTTCTTTCTAAAATTCACTTTAGATTATAATTTTAGTAAATATGATTTTCTTTCCAATACAATTTTCTAATTATGTTCATTTTAGATTATAATTTTCTATTTTAACATGATATATTCTTAATCATCTATTTTTAAAAATATTAAAAGAGATTAGTTTGGTAGCATATATAAGACCATGTTACGTTTATTATATATAAGGATATATTTCTTTACAAGAAGGAATTGAAGGTTAAAATACCATTTGACTTAGTGTCACAGGATTAGGATTAGCGTGGATCGTAAAATCATCCAAGATCACAAATAGTAAATATGAATTTTTTTAATATTAATAAATAAATAAATAAAATTTAATCCTAATACAAATTTTTTAATTATCCTTTTCAGATTATGAATTTCTTTTTAAAATTCATTTCTAATACAACCTTTTTAATTATATCATTTTTAGATTATAATTTTTTTTCTAAAATTCACTTCTAATACAAACTTTTCTAATTTTATTCATTTTAGATTATAATTTTCTCTTTTAACGTACATGATATAATCTATTTTTAAAAATATTAGGTGCTACCATTGAGATTAGTTACAAGAAGAAATTGAAGGTTAAAATATCATTTGACTCCCAGTAAGTCATTCCCTATGAATACGTAAACTTTTTCGGCGCCCACAACTCAGAGCTACTTGAAGCATATATAGTGTGACAGGATTAGGGTAATTTTAGTACTTTGTTTTGTTTTACCCTTTCTTCGGTCTCACTAGCTATTTGTCGGGATACAAAAATTCAGGCTTTACTATACTTCACATCAGTTTTGTTCAATTTTCATTTTTTATTTTTTCATTCCGAGTACATTTAATATATAGGAATTTCAATTGGAAAAGTTAAGTTAATTGAAAATTCATTTTGTTCATCTTTTCGTTGTATTTTGGTTTCGTGGACTATGATCTGGCTATACCATTTAATTTAATAATTGTTAGAAATTAAAATCTTGCATCAAAATGACCATTTCATAGAAAGTTCTGAAATTCAAAATATTGCTAGAGATGTAAAGATAACATCAAGCAAACATAAAACTTATATCATTATATACATCACCAATTATTTAAAAATGATAGCATCTTTTTTACAATAATATAAATATATTGAATCTTTGATCTCTCCTTTTAAAATTAAAAATAATTATATTTTTTTGATCATCTTGTTAAAAATATCCAAAATTCTATCACGTGTTCATAGCGAATAAGTACAATTAAAATTTATGTACAAATAATAACTTGTAATTATGTGATAAATTTGTATTAAACGTTACCTATTTCAAGATCAATTTTAATAAAACACAACTATTTTATGAAGAAATTCATCATCCACCACAAATACTTCAGCATTTTGTTACCAAATAATAGATAAAAGCCTTAGCTTAAAATTAAGAGTTATTCCATCTTAAACAACACAAAAATACATATGAAAATCCTATAAAATATGAACATGAATTTCATAAAAACTACTGTTAATAGTATTTTTGTAGTTCGTTCTCTGGCACTACAAGGAATTTCAAGTCTAACAACGGATTTTATCCGTTGTCTGATACCTGCAAACCCCGTTGTCTATCGGGGTGTCGTCTGATACGCACCTCAGACAACGGTATGAAAACTGTTGTGTGTTAGAGCGAGAGACAACGGTATCATCTCTAGACGCCGTTGTCTAATATCCAGAAACAACAACACAATGGTTTTGAAACCGTTGTTGTTTGGGATGCTACACAATGGTTTTAATTGAAGTAACACTTGTCTGAAAACAAATCACACAATCGTTTTAATTGAATAAACACTTGTCTGAAAGGAAATCACACAATGGTTGTAATTAAATAAACACTTGTTTGAAAGGAAATCACACAATAGTTTTAATTGAATAAACACTTGTCTGAATGGAAATCATACAATAGTTTTAATTGAATAAACACTTGTCTGAAAGGAAATCACACAATAGTTTTAATTGAATAAACACTTGTCTGAGCTGAAATCACACAATGGTTTTAATTGAATAAACACTTGTCTGAACTGAAATCACACAACATTATGGTGGAATATTTCCATTGTTGTTTGGGACTCTAGACATGGTTTGTTTAATTTAAACCGTTGTAATAAATACATTACACAATGGTTTAGTTTTACAAGCATTGTTTGTTTGGATAATAAACAACATTATAATATGATAAAATGTTGTGGTAGTTGGTATCAGACTACGGTTTAGTATTTATAAAACATTGTCTGATAAATACATTACACAATGGTTTAGTTTTAATTTTGTAGCCAAAATGCTTTTGTAAAGCATGGACATTGTCTGATATGCTTTTTAACAAGTAAAACATTGAAGATGCCCTCATTGGCTAATCACATTTTAGACAATGGTTTGTTTACGCAAACAACAAACAATAAGCAATTGGACAATTCAATCGACAAGCAAAAAATTAACCAACCAACTAACATTTCACCATTACCACCAGGTTCAAAACAATATTCACCAATAAACCAACTAATATTCATAAAAACATCCACAAACATTGGCCTACTAACATATTTTGGGATGAACATATCCACCAAAAAGAGATAACATTTTAAACCAGGTTCATGTTAAATCAGTTACTGCAATTACCCCACAGGAAGGCTACCAAAAGTACTTTAAAATGTTCACCCAAAAATAACCAAAATGACCAAGTTATATTTTTCTGATCAAGCACCTAACAAGCGTGGTGCTTCATGAAGAACTTTGCCCAATCAGTCTTGATTTCAACGATATCACTGGTGCTATAAGCCAGGTTGCCCCTCCGTGCTAATATATTGATATTCCCAAATTTACAAAAAATAAAAAATTAATTTGGTCGGAGATCATAGTAGATCAGTACTATTCTGATTTGTACTCGTAACTAGCGCTTTGTTCCAGATTTCTACTTCTATTTTTTAAACACTATTCCTCGACAATCCAACCGTACGGATGTCAATATATATCTAATATATTGATATTCCCAAATTTACAAAAAATAAAAAATTAATTTGGTCGGAGATCATAGTAGATCAGTACTATTCTGATTTGTACTCGTAACTAGCGCTTTGTTCCAGATTTCTACTTCTATTTTTTAAACACTATTCCTCGACGATCCAACCGTACGGATGTCAATATATATCTAATATATTGATACTCCCAAATTTGCAAAAAATAAAAAATTAATTTGGTCGGAGATCATAGTAGATCAGTACTATTCTGATTTGAACTCGTAACTAGCGCTTTGTTCCGGATTTCTACTTCTATTTTTTAAACACTATTCCTCGACGATCCAACCGTACGGATGTCAATATATATCCAATATATTGATATTCCCAAATTTACACAAAATAAAAAATTAATTTGGTCGGAGATCATAGTAGATCAGTACTATTCTGATTTGTACTCGTAACTAGCGCTTTGTTCCGGATTTCTACTTCTATTTTTTAAACACTATTCCTCGACGATCCAACCGTACGGATGTCAATATATATCCAATATATTGATATTCCCAAATTTACAAAAAATAAAAAATTAATTACGTATTATTAATAATAAACGTATCAAATATTATATATTTTTATCAATAAATGTATCAAATATTACGTATTATTAATAATAAACGTATCAAATATTATGTATTTTTATCAATAAATGTATCAAATATTACGTATTATTAATAATAAACGTATCAAATATTACCTAATATTAACAATAAACGTATCAAATATTACATATTATTACATATACACATATACCTAAAATCTTTGTCTGAACACCAAACCCCCAAACCACCAAACCTTTGTCTGAATCGAGTACAAATCCGCTCTCAATCCGCTCTCAATCCGCTCTCAATCGAGGTTCAAATCCGCTCGCATTTGTCTGAATCTTTTCAGACCTGATATTCCCAATCGAGGTCCAAATCGAGGTTAACTCAGTCCAAATCGAGGTTAACTCAGTCCAAATCGAGCTCACCAAACCTAAGACATTCGATTTCAAGAACAGGTAAATATATATTAATTGTTAGTTTTTAAAAGTTTAATTTGATATATATACTTAGTCCTGCAATAAGTAATAACTGAGTTCATGAATTGATGTACCATTTGTAGTATCTGTATATGAATTGATACCGTTATATGTATATTATCTGTATATTATATGTATATGTATATGTATATGTATATGTATATGAAATACGAAACATAAGTCAGTTATAATGTTCTAGTCCTGATTTCCGGATGATAGGCCAGTCATTCTTGAACATGTAAACGCACTCTGGCATCAGTACAGAGGTTAATATATTTCTGCAAGAGATTCCTCCTCTTGTTATTCTCTTCCTTAATATAGATTTGCACCTGTTCTAGGCAAACGACAACCTAGGCAAACTCACATCTAAACTGATTAATACGTGTTACTACAGAACATGATCGGCTGAGATAATTTACAATCTTATCTTAATTAGTTTAGTCTCACTTTAATTGTTTGGAAAAAAGTGTTGATATACCTCTGTTTTCTTTTTATTTTAAAAGATGGACAGGTCTTGGATGAGGGCTGACAGAAGAACAACAGAATATCAAAGAGGAGTCGAAGAATTGTTGATGTATGCATTTGAGCATGGGTGTGATGAAAACAAAATCAGTTGTCCATGTTTGAAATGCGCACACAGTAAATCATGGAATGCTCGAAGGGTGAGGGACCATCTGTTCGTAAATGGTATTGACGAGACCTACACATGTTGGATTTGGCATGGAGAGAATGTTACGGAATCCGGCAGTTCACAGTCCGTCGATCAAATCCCCATAAAAATAGAGAATTCTTATGGTGACGATGATGTTTCCCTAGACTCGGATTTATTTAAACATGTTCGATGTGAAACTGAACCCCTTTATCCAGGATGTCAAGAACATACTAAAATGGATGCTTTAGTAAAGTTATATAACTTGAAAGCAAAACATGAAATGTCTGATTGCTGTTTTTCTGAAATTCTACTAATTTTTGGGTCTATGCTTCCGGAAGGCAACACTATTCCTTCTTCCTTCAGTGAAGCCAAGAAAACCTTGTGCGCTTTAGGAATGGAATATGAAAAAATACACGTGTGTCCGAATGATTGTCTCATATACCGTGGCGAGAGAGATGAAGATGAGACACATTGCCGCATTTGTCAGGCCTCTAGATGGAAGTTGAACAAAAAAGGAGATGAATTGGAAGGGGTTCCCGCCAAGGTTCTATGGTATTTTCCGTTAGTACCACGTTTGAGGAATTTATTCAATTCGCCTCAAACAGCCAAGGACTTGACTTGGCATGACACAGAAAGAATAAAGGATGGTAAAATGAGACATCCGGCAGATTCACAAACATGGAAGGATGTTGACGCGAAGTGGCCTGAGTTTTCTTCAGATCCTAGAAACCTTCGGTTTGCTCTCTCCTCCGATGGATTCAATCCTTTCCACGGTACAATTATTGAGTACTCATGTTGGCCAGTTTTGATGTCAATTTACAATCTTCCACCGTGGCTTTGTATGAAGAGGAAATATATTATGCTATGTTTGATTATATCTGGACCAACTCAACCTGGAAATGATATTGACGTGTTCCTTCAGCCACTTATAGAAGATCTACAAAAGTTGTGGCATGGGAAACAAGTGTATGATGCATATAAGCAGGAGTCCTTTTTGTTAAGAGGCATTTTGTTGTGGACAATTAGCGATTATCCTGCCTATGGTAACTTGTCGGGCAACATTATCAAAGGGTATAACGGGTGTGCTATCTGTGTTGATAAAACAAATGCTACCAGGCTGGTTAATTACCGTAAGATAGTCGTCATGAGGCATCGTAGGTGGTTACCCCGCCATCATCCTTATCGAAAGAAATTAGATTTTGATAACACCGTGGAGAAGGAATTTGCCCCTGTTCCGTTAACTGGAGAGGAGATGCTTCAAAGAGTACAACATCTCAAGGGCCATGTCTTTGGTAAGACACAACCCCAACCTCGATTCAAGAAAGGTGATGTCAGACCTGTTTGGAAGAAGATATCTATATTCTTTGAGCTCGAATATTGGAAGTTTTTGCCAGTTAGGCATATTCTCGATGTGATGCACGTCGAGAAAAATGTATGTGAAGCTTTACTTGGCACATTGCTTAATATACCAAAGAAGACAAAAGACCGGGAATCTGTCCGTCTTGACATGGCTGCAATGGGAATAAGAACAGAGCTAAGGCCTAAAACACCTGGGAAAAAAGAGAAGGTACCATTAGCGTCTTGGAATTTAAGTCATGCTGAAAAAAAAGTTGTTTGCTTATCCTTTCTTGGAATGAAGTTGCCTGATGGTTTTTGTTCTAACATTAAGAGTCTAGTATCGATGGAAACTCTTCGACTAACGGGAATGAAATCTCATGACTGCCATATGATTTTGCATCACTTACTCCCAATTGCAATTCGGTCATCACTGCATAAACAGGTCAGGAACACTGTTATTAGGTTTTGTCTCTTCTTCAAGGCAATTTGCAGTAAAGTTATCGAGGTCGATAAGTTGGAGAAATTGCAATCTCAGTTGGTGGAAACTTTATGCAACCTGGAAAAATACTTCCCACCTTCTTTGTTTGATGTAATGATTCATCTCTCGATTCATCTTGTGCGAGAAGTGGAGCTTTGTGGGCCAATTTTCCTTAGATGGATGTATCCCTTTGAGAGATACATGAAGACATTCAAGGGATATGTAAGGAACCGGGCTCGTGCAGAAGGTTGCATTGCTGAGGCCTATATTGCAGAAGAGGCCGTAGAATGTTTGGCGAATTTTGAAGAACGGACTATTGGGGTACCGAAAAATGGTAGACATACGAAAGACGCAATATGCAGGCCATTATCTGGTGCAACGATTATTACCCCGAGCAACACTGATTTGCACGTAGCTCATTTGTGTATTATACAAAATACTACTGCTGTTAGGCCCTACTTTGAGTAAGTTACTTTACAAAATACACTGATTTGAACGGACTATTGTTTTGCATTTGTCATTATTTATGTAGTGTCTTTTAATTGCTTTCAGTGAACACATGTCAGTTTTGATGACAGAATATCCGGAACATGAAAATGATGAGGTGTGGCTAAAGAAAAAGCAAAATGAAATTTTCCCAAGATGGTTCCAAGAAAAGGTACTCTTCTTATTTTGGCGGTAGATCTTTATAAAAACCAACAGAGTAGTATAATAGAAATTTATAATCTTATACATTTTAATTTTAATTATTCTATCAATTTTACACATTTTTAATTGTTTCTGAGATTTTATAAGTTACCAATTTAGTATCAATCACATAATATCAAATACTAGTTTATCGAGGTAACAATTTTAAAGAGGTAAAACCAATTAAAGTTTTCCACCTAAACTTTTAGTATCCATTTTGGGATACAACTTGGGAACTTTAGCATTCTTATTTATAATGGCTAGACTTTTCGTTCAAGGAAAACCCAAGAAATTGGTATTGTCATACCCGACTTATGTTTTCCGGAAGTAATGATGCCCCTCCTGCCTTGATGACAACAGAACTGGAAAAGGGAATAGAGACTGATTTATAAAACTATTCATATTTACTTTTTTTCAGCTGGATGGACATGAACCTAAATTTTTCTTCTTATTACAGTAAAATAACTGGCAAGAAAATTGAGTTATGCTCTTTTGACATTCACTCGACTAAGCCTAGAGGACAGCAGACAATTTCATAGGCACCCGGAAGTCAGTCACTAAACTTACCCTGCAAATTGGCACTAGACTTGCAGAGTTGATTACCTGGAACTGTGATCCACTAGAAATGTGCAATCTCTAACAATCTACTAGAATGATATAACCAGGAGTATAACTGAAAAAAGTGTAATCTCCTCTCATCAACCTAAGAAGAACGATGGCAACCTCACAAACTCACCAAAACCCGGCTATCCACTTTCACAGCCAAACAGTAAAACCTAATCAACTCTCAGTCTTGGCCCAAAATTAATAAGTTCCTCCACTATTGACAACATCTGCTGTAGTACATAGTTGTCAAGGTGTCAACTAGTCGTCGCCTAGGCGGAAAGGGGGTAAAAAATGCATAGACGTCTGAACCACCTTGATTTTAAGAGGGTATGAAAATTAGGCTGTGCCAGCTATTTTGATCTTTAGGCCCCATGAAACTAGTATAAATTAATATTTAAACTTATTTGCGAGGAGAGTTAATTGTAACTTTTAAACTTGCAGTTTTTACAACTCAATAGGCTTGTGCAATTTTTAGAACTCCTTAGCTCAGATGAATGAGTTTGCAATTTGTTTTTTTGTATTTTGAAGATTGCTTCAGATTTGCAAAATGAAAAGGAGGTACCCCAAGAGATAAGGTGGATTGCAGATGGGCCCAACAAGGAGGTGCCTACATTCAACGGCTACAGAATAGATGGGTCTACATTCAGTACCAAGGATCGGGATGATACGCGTCAAGTTCAATGCAGTGGTGTGTGTGTGGATGCTAATACAATGGTTGTGCAAGCTAAGGGTAACAACATTGAACATACTTCACATACATTTTACGGGGTTATTTTAAGTATATGGAAGTTGGACTATAATAGCTTTAGGGTCCTTGTTTTTCGTTGTAAGTGGGTAGATATGAACAAAGGGATTAAGGTTGATGAGTTGGGATATACATTGGTTAATTTGAATAGGTTGGGTTTTTTTGAATGATCCATTTGTGTTGGCGAAACATGTTAAACAAGTTTGTTACATCGACGACCCTCTTGAAAAATTATGGTCCCTGGTGTTGAAATTTCCCAAAAAAAATACTACGAAGATAGCGAAGATGAGAATGAGGGATCTGTCGAAGTAGAACTTGAGAATGAGTTCTTTGTGCCCAATTTACCGGATGTTGATTTACTTGATGACGACATGACTAGCTACATGCGAGATGATCTAGAGGAACTAATTCAACTCTCATAATGTAATTTGATTTGTGTTTCTTTGATTTTCATGAAGTTTGTAATTTGATTTGTGTTTATTTCAATTAGTGTTTTGTTGACATGGCAATTCTTTCTTCGTTGGTTTGGTATGTTGGATATATTGTCCAGGATTGGCTGCTACTGTGGTTTTTTTTTTTTTTAATTTTGTACAGTGATTCAGACAACGGTTTTTATCCTAAAACAATTGTCTGATACATGATTAAATAAACACAACACTAGCATAATACCGTTGTCTGAAGTCTCTTCAAACAATAGTATTTGCAAACCGTTGTCTGAACCAACTCTATTGCACAACACAATAAAAAAAAACACTTGTCTATTCAAATCAGACAAACAACGGTAATTGATACATTGTCTGAACTTTCTTCAAACAATGGTATTTTGTAAACCGTTGTCTGAATCAACTCGTTTGCACAACACAATTATAAACTGTTGTCTGAGCCAACTCAAATCAAATAAAAAAAACAACGGTAATTATAACATTGTCTGAAGTCTCTTCAAACAACACCTTGAAAAACAAAACACTTGTCTGATTCAATTTGTTGGACAACGAAATTAAATTGTCAAAACCCCGTTGTCTAAAGGCTGGATCAGACAATGTTTTTAAAAAAAAAATTTAAAACACTTGTCTGTTGATTTTGGGCAACGCTTTTTCCAGTTTACGTTGTCTGATAGGTGTTGTCTGATTCAGTTTTTCTTGTAGTGAGGGAAGGGCTAATATTAAAATATATGAGGAAAATAATCCAAGAACTGGAGTTATTCACTTGGTTTCAATGCACATTCAATATCTATGTGACTTCTACGTTCTTACTCTGCTGAAAACAATTCTTCTAAGGTTATAATGTTCCCTTCCAAGATACACTATAATGTCTACAACTACACCTTAATTGTCACTTCCGTGATACAATCAAAGTACAATCATAAACTATTACGCACCAAGAATTATAAGTCTCACAACTCTCCTATTAATCTTCCAATCAAAAATTCAAGTTATGTCTGTTAAATCGTGTACTAAAATTGCAACTTCTCTTCCAAGTTATCACAATTCCTAAAATCCAATCAAAGGTTCATGACGCCCCTAATTGTGTTAATCCTTCAATAACAGATCAGCAAAGCAAGAAAATCAAAGATAATTAAACACATATGAATACCAAGGAATACTACCCAATCCTCAGATTAGATATTTAGTTACACATAATTAAGGAAGAAAACAAAACACACGAATTAATAGAAGAACTCATAATTATAAGAATATAGAAAAAAAACCTTTAATCTTCAATCTTCAAAGAAAATAATAGTTCTCCAGAAAAATCCCTAAAAACTGCGTGTTACAATGATATGATATGTATATCTATGTGATGATCTCATATTACAATGATATAATGTGTTTTTATAGGCCTAGAAGTTTTATCCAACAAGGAAATACCAAAACAGAATTATAATAGAATTACGTTTCCTAAACTGATTCGGTTTTAAAGGAAAATTCGTAGCTGCCTTTTCTTCAGATTTTCTGGAACGTTCCCAACATAATTGGACCTCTGGACTACCTTAGAATGATAGAGAATCTCGTTATCTTCGCGTGGACTGCTTACGGGCCTCAAACAGACTTCTAGAACTCAAGATATGACCAAAACAAGAATCAGAAATTCTGGCTGATTTTTCCCAGCACCCCGCAGCGCAAGAGCGCCGGTTGGGCGCCTGAGGCGCCAGCTCAATCTGCATAAAACAGCTCTGGGGCGCCAAGGCTTCCGGCTTGGTCCCGATCTGCGAAAATTTATTTTTCTTCAATTTTTAAGCTTTTTCTTCCGTTCCTTTTGCATGAGCTTCCGTCTTTCATCCTTAATGACTTGTATACTTCTTGGGAGTTGACATTAGTCTCCATTCTTTATTCCATATCATAAATCAACTCCAAATAACGACGGAAACTACACCTTTAATCGACATTTCTTCAACCCTGCACAATTAAGCAAAACACATCAAAACTACCACAAACTTGAGGCCAAAGCAATCAATTTAAGCCGAATTAGAATGTTCCAAGTAGATATAAAATCCACTTATCAACTACTAAAACCATTGTAATAAGCTAGATATGGTTTTAGTTAGGGTGATGCTAGTTTAATTTATTTCATTTTCGTTTGGTTCTTATCATTAAGAAAATTTTATCGACCTTCATAATAGTAACGATATACATCAATATTTCATGTAAATATGAAAAAAATTGTGAATCATATAATATTTTGTGATGTTTTAATGATTATCCAATTTTACAATTAGAATGTTTATAAAATAATGATTCCACTCAAATTTGTAAATTAATGGGATCCATTCTTTTAAAATATGGAAACAAAATGTTTATTAATTTTCGAATTCGAAAACTTAACCATTTTTTAAATGCAATATCATGTATGGTGATTACTTTTCAATTTACTTTTAAATTAATAATGTAATTAAGAATTTTTTTGTTGAAATTTATGATTACTTCTCTTAATTTTAAAATCTTTACACTCATCTTATAATTTTGTAAAGTTGTGATGTAATGTAGTTTAGGGTTTGTGATTTTTTTAATAAATACAATCATAAATATTATTATAATTGAATTTTAGTTTTTAAGATCATGTTTTTTCTTGTGAAAGTAAAAAAATTAAGAAATTACTTTTGGCTTTCTCATTTTGTCCTATCTTTTGTCCTATCTTCATTACATTAAAATTTTTGGAGAAACTAGTCGTGAGGATGACATTAGAATGTTTCCTGAGGTTATATTAATTTTTAGTACAAACTTTGGATGACATTTTGGAAAATTTTACATTTTCCTTTCTTAATTTACATAAATCCTTCTACATGTATTGACAAATTTCTTGACTTTATGGTACTTCTACAGTGGACGAGTAAGGTCTCGTGAGGGCCTATAGCGAATGTACCCACAAAATCCATTTACCCTAACGCAGTGCAATGCATGAATGCAACTAAAATGAAAATGCAACGATCCCCTTCAAACTAACCAAAACCAACTAACAAGCAAATATCTCAAAGAATGCAACTAAATCCAAATAGAGCACGACCAAATTCCAGTATACTAACATTACATGAACAGAAACGTGCGTGTGTGCAATGCTCATCAGAAATACTCCCAAAACTAGGTCAAAAATCATACATGTTCTTCGCCAAGACAATCACAGGTTTATAAATAGAATAGACTGTAGACACTTCATAACCTAAGAACACCTCCATCCTTATCCAAGGTAGACAGAAATTCATGCTTTATTACTAACTACTACGACACATATATACTAGCATGCTTATTTAACCGTGCAATGGATGAGACCCCGAAAGGCTTATACAATAATACCCATGTAGCGAGCGTTTAGGTCACTAGGCACAAAGTCCCCGCGAACTTAATTGCTCGAGTATTAAAGAGCTCACCCTAGTTAATTTTGCATATAAACAATTGACACTTTTTTCTTTTCTTTTCTTTTTTTCTGTTTTTTTTCTTTTTTTTTTTCTTTTTTTTTTCTATGCAATCTGGAATGAGAATTCTCAATTCCAACCCTAGACTACTCATATAAATATGAGCCGGCTACTAGCCATTTGTTTCTAGCAATTATTGACAATTATTTACAATTTAGCATGAAATCCCTGTTTTCCCCCAAACTTAGACTTAAGTGTTACTACGCTATCAAGGGAATAACGAAAATTCTAAATATAAATAAGTAATTAAATCTCAAAACATCCAAACAAGCATGACCCTAACCTAGCCCAAAAGCACCCAATGAGACTGTATAATTAGTTTTGTTTCTGACACACATAAGTCAATTTCATAGAAACTATAAGTCAACCCTCTTTTCATCATTACCACACTCAATTAGACACCTACTTACCAATCAGAATCAGCTCGTTCTAAGGGATCATGAACAATGCATGCTATGCAAATGCAACTAATATGAACTCACATGGTATACGAAAAATAAAAACAGAATGTCCTATATGAAACAAACATAATTAATACGAACATATATGCATGAATTACTACTAATAATATACAAAGCATGATATCTATATGAACACAATGTTACATATACTGCGTATTACTTTTTTTTTAATACTTACAATTACAACTAATGAAAACACCTCCCCACACTTAAATGGGGCAATGTCCTCATTGACACACTAAACAATGAATTATACAATATATAAGAAAGAAGGAAATACTCACAATACATGGGTTGCCTCCCACGAAGCACTTTTTTAACGTCATTTGCTCGACATTACTTCATCAACTCATGGCGGTTTCAAAAGAATAACTGACCCGCCCTCAACAGAAAGACCATTCATACAAACATTGACATCTTGGTTGCTTGCTTTCCACAATTTTTTTCCAATAGACTTCAACCTGATTTTACTACCAAACGACCAAATCTTCTTCTTTTTCTTCTTCACACCTCTAAGGTGCTTCTCCGACTCAACCGGTTGAACAAAAATTTCTTCTTCCTTATCATCTAACACCTGTTCTGCTCCCACGAAGTGTTCATTTTCGAGCTGCAAAATTTCATCAACTATGTCAACGGTAAAACAAGTTGCTCCAAAAGGAGGTATCTTCATTGCTTTGTTCAGATCAAATTCCACTTTGTCCTCGCCAACATTCAATGTCAATTTTCCAGCTTTAACATCGATTGTAGTGCCAGCAGTAGCCAAGAATGGTCGTCCCAAGATAATGGGTATCTCGACATCTTCATCCATCTCTAACACCACAAAATCACAAGGTATGACAAATTTATCCACTTTAACAACCACATCTTCAATAACCCCCAATGGATACTTAACAGAACGATCCGCCAACTGAAGTGAAATCCGTGTCTTTTTAAGTTCTCCAAGACCAAGCCTTTTGCAGATTGAATATGGCATCAAACTCACACTTGCCCCTAAGTCACACAAGGCTTTCATGTTTTCCATCTTCCCAATAGTGCAAGGTAAAGAGAAGCTTCCCGGATCTTTCAATTTATGAGGAATAGCATTCTGGATGACTGCACTGCATTCTGCATTAAGAGTAATAGTTTCTGCATCTTCAAGTTTCCTCTTCTTTGTCAACATCTCCTTAAGAAATTTAGCATAAAGTGGCATTTGATTCAAAGCTTCAGCCAACGGAATATTAACATGCAACTACCGGAACATAGTCAAGAACTTCTCGTACTGCTTCTCTAACTGCCTGTTGTGAAGTCTTTGTGGAAATGGAATAGGAGGAACATAAGGTGGTGGAGGAACATACGGCTTTTCTGATTCTTCTTCCTTCTTCTTCTCATCTTCTTTTTCTGACGTGTCTGCAGCAATCTCTACTGGTTTATCCTCTTTCTCAGCATCACTCTCTTTAGGCTTAAGAACCTCAACCTCGGGCAACTCTTTTCCGCTCCTCAAAGTAATTGCTTTGCATTGCTCTTTACCAGTCTGGTCGGGTTGACTAGGAAGAGACCCTTGCTCACGAACACCCATCTTTGAGGCAATCTGTCGAATATGTGTTTCTAGCATCTATTCTTGATTCCATATTAGCTAATGCCCCAGAAGTCCCTTGCATAATCTTATTTAGTGCAACCTCCCACTCAGCTGGTTCTTTCTTTGGTGGAGGTTGATACTGCTGCTGTGCTTGATATGGCGGTCGTGACTGAAAACCAGGAGGTTGATTCTGCCTCGGAAATGCATAGGAAGGATTAGCTGCATGATTATTGCTATAAGAAAGATTGTTGTTTGGCCTTTGATTCGGATTGTAGTAAGAATTATTCTGCACAGGCCAAGGCTGTCTTTCTTGAATAAAAGATGCTTCTTCTGGAAATTGTTGCACATAAGAGTTCTGACTAGCACCATAATCATGATACCCTTCCATAGGTGAAGAAATAGCATTCACATTTACCTTTTGTCCTCACACCTCCTGAGTTAGAGTATCCAACTTTTGAGCCAGCATGTTGATCATCTCAGATTCTTGTGCTGCTTTTGCTGAGCTCGTCCCACTAGGTGCCCATGAATAATTATTAGATGCTAATTTCTCAAGGAGTGCTTTAGCTTGTGTAGTTGGTGCCTTCTTGAAATTTCCACCAGCATCCACATCCAAACTCAAACGAATATCTGCATTCATGGCCCCATAAAAAGTACTAATGATCTGCCAATCTTCTAAGCCATGATGTGGACACTTCCTCAATAGTGCCTTGAATCTCTCCCATGCCTGATATAGACCTTCACCCGGTTGTGCTTTAAAACTCATAATCATAGTCCTCAACTGTTGCGTCTTGTCAGAAGGATAGTATTTGGACAAGAATGCAGTAGAAAGACTCTCCCATGTAGCAACCGTAGTGTTTGGAAGTTGCGGAAACCATTCCAAAGCTCTTCCCTTAATAGAGTAGGGAAACATATGGAGACGGATCTGATCACTCGTAACACCAATGTTCTGAATGAGCCACACATCTGTACAAAACGCTCTAGATGCCTGTGTGGGTCTTCTAATTCAATGTCTCCTTCAAAAGCTTGATTGCTGATCATCTGAATTAAGCTCGGCTTAATATGGAACTGAGCTGCACCAATCTCTGGAGTTTTGTACATGCAATTGGCTGGATTCGGTGTCTCATGGTCCCAAATAGAAGACTGATCAACATTAACAGCTTGATTCTCCGCATCTCCCATCTTAGCTTTCTCTTTTCTGATCTTTCTCAAAGTACGTTCGATTTCAAGGTCAAATTCCAATTTTCTAGCGCACGAAGAACGTCGCATACACCTGAAAATCACCAACAAAACAACTTGTGGAACCAATTAAAATCTAAACAATAAGAAACAATTAACCTAAACTCGAATATACTGCCTTCCCCGGCAGCGGCGCCAATTTGTTAATAGTATTTTTGTAGTTCGTTCTCAGGGAAGGACTAATATTTAGAATCAAGTTCAAGTATTTTATTTCTCACAATTTAGAAGTGTAGAAGAATTTTGGTTTGTTTATAAACTAATTAAACTAATTATCAATTGAGAATAAAATATATGAGGAAAATAATCCAAGAACTGGAGTTATTCACTTGGTTTCAATGCACATTCAATATCTATGTGACTTCTACGTTCTTACTCTGCTGAAAACAATTCTTCTAAGGTTATAATGTTCCCTTCCAAGATACACTATAATGTCTACAACTACACCTTAATTGTCACTTCCGTGATACAATCAAAGTACAATCATAAACTATTACGCACCAAGAATTATAAGTCTCACAACTCTCCTTTTAATCTTCCAATCAAAAATTCAAGTTATGTCTGTTAAATCGTGTACTAAAATTGCAACTTCTCTTCCAAGTTATCACAATTCCTAAAATCCAATCAAAGGTTCATGACGCCCCTAATTGTGTTAATCCCTCAATAACAGATCAGCAAAGCAAGAAAATCAAAGATAATTAAACACACATGAATACCAAGGAATACTACCCAATCCTCAGATTAGAGATTTAGTTACACATAATTATGGAAGAAAACAAAACACACGAATTAATAGAAGAACTCATAATTATAAGAATATAGAAAAAAAACCTTTAATCTTCAATCTTCAAAGAAAATAATAGTTCTCCAGAAAAATCCCTAAAAACTGCGTGTTACAATGATATGATATGTATATCTATGTGATGATCTCATATTACAATGATATAATGTGTTTTTATAGGCCCTACAAGTTTTATCCAACAAGCACTACACCATATATGGGCTATTGCAAGCCCAATATATATTTGTGTTACATAAAGTGTTACAATAGACACAAAACTTGATAATCTATTGTAATATTTTAAAAAATGTGGCAATACGTAACAAAAGTGTTGCAAGCAAGAGGATTATTTTGAAATTTTAGAACAATTGCAACACTTTAGCCAAACGTTACAATAGACAACACACTTTGCCCAAAATTATAGGCGGGAACTTTGTTTTTTTTGCTGGGCGGGATAAAAAAGAGGGCCAAAATATTTCTTAGACAATTAAAACAAAAAAAAAATCCCAAAAACACATCTCACCACTACTGTCTCTCTCCACCGCTTTCTCTCTCATCTCCGTCTCTCTCGATCCACCTCTCTCTACCGCTCACCTCTCTCCAGCTCACCTCTCTCTCACTCCTCTCCCCCTAAAATCAATTAAAGCATAATCCCAAAACTAAATTAGAGGTTCAATTGAATCAGGGCTTCGACTTGTAAAATCCCAAAACAATAAAATTAGGGCTTCGATTTGGGCTTCGCTTAGAGGTAACTTTCGATTATTTTCGATTTGTATATACGCGTGTATGTATGATTTTTGATTATATTAGTTGAAATTTAATAGTGTTAGATTTGTGGGCTTTTTGTATTGATACAACATGAATTTACTCTAAATTTTTGGGAATTTTGTGTTAATTTTGTGGGAGTTTTGTTTTAATTAGTACGAATTTTGTGCTAATTTTGTCCTACTTTTGTGTTAATTAGTTGTTTAATTATAAGCAAGGTTGTGTTAATTACTTTTGTGCGTTTGTTACACTACATTTTCAAGCAGGATATGCACTTTGACATTGTCAAGATGCTCAAGACAATGACGTATACTTGCAATGGTCCAGCCTACAACATCACTTCTGAGGCCTCCTTTGAGGTATGATATTAACTTCACTGGAAGTCTTATCCTCTGCATAAAAATTTGATTTTATTTGCTGGTAGTAATAGTATTTTGGGGAGACGAAGGTCAATCTCAGTGCTGATCATTCAGGTTAAATAAATTCTTGTAAAAAAAATAATTGTCTAAATTTAGTGCTCCCTAATTTGGACATTGTGCATTCGTGAGGCACACTCACAATTTTTGTGGACCTGAATTCTAAAATTCAGTAGAACACAAAAATAGTAAATTATAGGAGCAAAATATATAGGCAGCTATAATATATTTGTGCGCTTCAATATTTTAGTAAGATACGTGGTCCTAATTACTTATATTTTTAATTACTTATACTTTTAGCGACGATCAAATTGATCCATTTTTAACTAATGATTAAAAATTTTATATTAAAATTTTTTAATCTTACTAATATTTTAAGTAAATAATAATATCTTTGAAAATTTCTTCTTGGTATAAAATTTAAGATTGAAATTTTAATTAAAAAATATTTTATAATTATTATTTACTTAAAATATTATTATATGTGTAAGAGTTGAAATGATAAAGATTAGACTTAATTGCAGTTTGATGGCCTTGCTTGCTAAGTTCGATATGAAAGATTGTGCACAAATAAGTACTCTTGTTGCTAAATGAGACAAGTTTATCTCAAACAATGCCCTAAGAATGATCTTAATCTTATTTATGGTCAAGTTTAGTACACCACTGGATTTGGCATTCATTGTGGATATGTAAAGCAGATATTCTAGTAAATTCGGAATTGATCATTAGACTATAATTAAACGAGTTATGAGGTAATTGCAAAGAACAAAAGATTACATACTTGTTTGTCAGAAATCGGAAAATTTGTTGATCATTATGTATTCTGATTCGGTTTTTTGTTGGTTATATAGATACAAGAAAATCTACTTCTATTTATGTATTTTTTTTGTTATGTCTAAACATATAGACATTAAATATCAAGTTATTGAGTATATACGAACAAATTTTAAGCTAATAGACCCACTAAGTAAAGTTTTGACACCCAAGATCTTTCTTGGGCATACTTCTCATATGGGTGTTGTCTCTTTGAAGAATATTCAATTTTAGTGGAAGTTTCGTTTTGTTCTTGTATCCGGTATATAGTTTTATACTGACAATATGGTGATACATTATGTATTTTAGTTTTTTGTAGAATGAAGTTATTTTATTTTATTTCTCTCTATACTCTATATGAGTTATCTTTCTATATGAGTTATCTTTTTCAATTGTGGTTTTGACATAAAGTTGATTGATTTCACTAACGTATTAAGGACCAATTGAAAATAGGCAAGATTTAGATCACATTGCATGTAATTTCCAGTTACACATCCATACTTGATTTATGGCATTGAATATATTGAGAATCGAGTTACCGGTTTCATGCTTATATATGAGATGGACCAGATTGACTAAGGAAGATGTTTTCTAAAGAATAAACAATTTTGTGCATACCTATGGTTATTGAATGTAATTGTTGTTTGGAAAAATTTGAAGCTCAAATGGGAGATTGTTAGATTTTTCAATATTTGGTTCACAAATTAAAGACAAATGTATTTAATGTTTATTTAATATTTGGACCAATTAAATGGTCTAAAATAAAGAGTCCAATAACTTCTTATTCATCATGGATTTCTAATGTGAAATACACAATGTTAATCTCATTTTTGTTAATGGGTTCTAATAAGACTATTAGATAAAGAACATAGGATTTTGGTCCCCAAGACTAATCACAACCTCTACTCCTATATTTTCATCGATATTAGGCTAAATCTTAAAATAAATTTACAAAAAAATCATTTACCAATTGAAAGTGCTTTAAGAAAATTATTATTTGGGAAATTCTCAATGGTACCACTGTACTTTTGGCTTTTGTCAATGGTACCATTACGTTTTTGACTCCTCTTAACGGTACCCTTAACAAATTGACTTTCTAAAAGAAATACCATTCTGTTAAAAAAACGTTCTAGAAATGTTAAGTAAGGTCAAAAGGACATGGTACCACCGACAAAAACCAAAAGTACGGTGGTACCATTGAGAATTTCACTAAAATATATTTGAAGAATATTGGTTGGTCCCAAACCTGTTAAAAAAATATAAGAACAATCTTGGCCATGCGTTACAGTATGCAATAAGAAAAAAGGTTGAATATTAGCCGCAAACCCTACTTAACGTTTCTATAACGTTTTTCTAACAGAATGGTATTTCTGTTAAGAAGTCAATTTGTTAAGGGTACCGTTTAGAGGAGTCAAAAACGTAATGGTACCACTGGCAAAAGCCAAAAGTACAGTGGTACCGTTGAGAATTTCCCTTATTATTTTAATAAAATCAAAAAAACTTTATTTTTAGGTTTGATAACAAATATCGGGTACTAATTCTATATATAAGCTATTTACTTGAGTCACTAAAATGCTTGATTGATTAAAAATTTATTAAAATCATTATAATTGCTTGACCCTTTTCTCAAAACAGTCATTAAAATTGGACAATCCTTTTTTCCAAGAATTGAACCTAGGTCTCTACAAGGTGTAGAAAGCTTCTTACCACCACAACACACACTCTTATGTGTTTTTGTATGATACAAATTATATGTGTGCTGGTATGTCATGTGATTGAAAAAAATACGGTACTTTAGTTAGTGTGACATATTAACAAATTTTAGGTACTTTACGTAATGCGAGGTATTAAAAAATTTTAGTAATCAATTTATTCTTACATTCATTGATTCGAATTATGATATATTATATTATATTGAAAAATAAATTAATGATATATAAATTTTGGTTTGGTTATACTAGACCAATCAATCACATGTATTTTAAATCTACACATTATAGATGTGTGTGTTACTTGAGTGAAACAAAATATAATATGATAATTAATGCGACATATTAGAAATCTTTGGTCATAATTTTATTTTTATATTTATTGATTTGGATCATAATAAATTTTATTATATCAAATTATCAATTAGTGATACATAATATATAGTTTGTTTATACATTTTAAAATAATAATAATAATAATAATAATAATAATAATAATAATAATAATAATAATAATAATAATAATAATAATAATAATAATAATAATAATAATAATAATAATAATAATAATAATCAACATAATATTTGTAGGGTCACCGATTTAATTCACACATTTTTCACTAGACCACTCAGTCACATGTGTTTTAAATCATACACATTATAGATGTGTGTGCATGTCATACACATTATAGATGTGTGTGCATGTTACTTGAGTGAAACAAACTTTGATATATTTAATTATTGTAACATATTAACAATTTTTGGCTATATTTTATTACATTTATTGATTCGGATTATAGTATATTATGTTATATCATCTATTAATTTTACTCTCTATCGATGTCAATATTTAAAACTATACTAATTATTTATTTGACGAATTTATTGATTTATCAAATATTTATTTACCAAGACATAGTTGATTAAAAGGTAAATTTTTAGAATTTTTTTAAAAACTAAAATATCAATTAAAAAATTATAATAAATTTTAGAAAATAAGTAAAGCTAGAGGTCCGTAATTCGCTAAGAGAAATAACAAACTCATTCAAGTATTTGGTCTATCTGTTCACTCCAATTAGGATATTTGGATGAAGCTATATTTGAAAAAAGAAAGGATGAATTCATTGTCAAAGTACGAACATAAGGCATATGAGCAACTTCAACTAATGATGATAGATGTACAAAAAAATATTCTAAAGTGTGATAAGCCTGTAGTTACATAAGATATATTCACTCAAGTTAGTTAGAATTATCAGGTGCTTTAAAAGTCTGACGGACAGAGGAAGAGTAAAGGGCACAGAATGCTTAAAATGAAGAAATTAGAAGAAAAAAGATGAAAGAGTTAGAAAGATAGTTTTAAGAAGTGAAAGCGCAAGGCCTGAGTAGAGTATTAGAAGATTTACGAAGTTTTTGATTAAAATTAAGAGTAAAACCTACACTCTCAGAATGCAATATCTTAAAGACTATTTAGTTTGTATCTTGAATATAATTGGAGATCGAACTAAATGGATGTATCATTTTCGAAGAAGTGGAAGAACAGTTTAGTATTGTAAGTGTTCTGAAAAATCATCTTAATTAGACGATGCCCATAAAACACTCAAATTCTATTCTATGACTCATAAAAAAAACTGACATGACAACTATCAATATTACCCATATTATTTTTCAAATTACAAACTTGAACATACATAAATAAGTACACAATAGTCGCATATGTCATTAACAAGCAAAATTCCATTAAAATAAACACATACTTTAAAAGACATTGATCATGCACAATTTAATTTAAAATATGCAAATGAATAATACGCGGATCAGTAGATGTAGCTCATAATCGTGGAAGTTTGTCATGTAAAATTATTGAAAATCTGGATACCTTGCAATGAGCTTGCCGGTGGATTGAGGTCAGATGTTGTACATGTACCGGACATTTCTGTTACCGCAATCTTTGCAAAATCAACCAAGGGTGTCGAATGTAGATGCGGGCGTAAGTTACATGAAGCATAAGCTAAATACAGGGTTCCAAAAAAAGGGACCAGAGGGTACCTGCTGCTAATTCCCCTTCTTTTGATCATGAGTTGAGACCAGCTTTCCCATCTTATCTTTCTCCTTCATTAAAATAGTCCCGCTATTTTTTAGCCTATTGTTAATTCCCAACATCCTCTAATTCTCATCCTCGGCAGATTTAAGGTCGTTCTGAACCTGCCTTAGCTAATCCTGCAGCTTCATATTCCCCTGGTTGCAGCAGCTATTTGCCCTCCGATTCTTTGCGGATGGAAAAAGCTTTGAGCAGAGTTGAAGAGCATGTCCCTACCAGCATCAGGTGGCCTGACTTTTTACCATTCTGCAATGCTCTCAATAGGGATCTGGCCGCTAGAGAGTTTGTAAAAATCTTGAACGTCCTGGGGGACACTCACGACCGGGCTTCTTTTGCTCTCCATCTTTCTCCTATATGAGTACCTAGTTTCAGAGGTACTCACCGGTATATCGAGGGCAGCCTTTTTCTTGTCAGAAGAGGCGGAATCCCCTTTAATTGCGTTAGGAGCTGCAGCCTAAGTGATTGGAGGGATGTTCAATACACTCCTCAAGGGATCGAAATCATCGTGACCAAAAAGGTCCTCATAGTTTGAAGATGGCTGGACGAATGTAGGAATATCACGCTTCTTCGATAGATTAATTTCGCTTAACAAATCAAAAACTTCTTGAAAAATCAAAATACGCATAACAAATATATGGGCAACAATTGACAATGAAACTGGATCATTAAAGGGCCAAAATCTCCTCTTACTAGATGACAATGTAAGAATTATATTTTACAAAAACTGATTAATAGTTTTCTTTCTGGTCTTATATGTATATTTAAAATGTGTGATTGATTTTGTCAAAAAAAAGTGTGATTGGTAATGTATTGTAATTGTTACAGAACAAGCTGATGCATGCATATATATATTCAGATATTTGGAGAATATGAAGTAGCTTTCGTTCCTCGCTAGCTCAAGGCCCCTAATTACTCCGTTTCAATTTAAAAACAAGCATGATAGCCCGTGCTAAGTTTGATATGAAAGATTGTGCACAAATAAGTACTCTTGTTGCTAAATGAGACAAATTTAGTTTCAAACAATGCCTTAAGAATGATCTTGAAAGAAAGAAGATGCAGAACATTCCCTATGTTTCGGCTATTGGGAATCTTATTTATGGTCAAGTTTAGTACACGACGGGATTTGGCAATCATTGTGGATATGTTAAGCAGATAGTCCAGTAAATCTGGAATTGATCATTGGATTATAATTAAACGAGTTATGAGGTAATTGCAAAGAACAAAATATTACATGTTCATTTATCAGAAATTGGAAAATTTGTTGATCATTATGTATTCTGATTCGTATTTTTGTTGGTTATGTAGATACAAGAAAATCTACTTCTATTTATGTCTTTTTTTATGTCTAAATATATAGACATTAAATATCAAGTTATTATAGAGATAATGCAATACCAGATACTGTCTACTGAGTATATATGAATAAATTTTATGCTAGTAGACCCACTTAGTAAAGTTTTGACACCCAAGATCTTTCTTGGGCATACTTCTCATATGGGTGTTGTCTCTTTGAAGAATATTCAGTTTTAGTGGAAGTTTCGATTTGTTCCTGTATCCGGTACACAGTTTTATATTGACAATATGGTGATACATTATGTATTTTAGATTTTTGTAGAATGAAGTTATTTTATTTTATTTCTCTCTATTGCTTTATATGAGTTATCTTTTTCAATTGTGGTTTTGACATAAAGTTGATAGAATAAAGATTGATTTCACTAAGGTATTAAAGGTATTAAGGACCAATTGAAAATAGGCAAGATTTAGATCACATTGCATGTAATTTCTAGTTACACATCCATACTTGATCTATCTCATTGAATATATTGAGGATCGAGTTACCGGTTTCATGCTTATATATGAGATGGACCAGATTGATTAAGGAAGATGTTTTCTAAAGAATAAATAATTTTGTGCGTACCTATGGTTATTGAATGTAATTGTTGTTTGGAAAATTAGTAGCATAAGTGGGAGATTGTTAGATATTTCAATATTTGTTCACAAATTAAAGACAAATGTATTAATGTTTATTTACTATTTGTACCAATTAAATGGTCTAAAGGGTCCAATAACTTCTTGTTCGTCATGGGTTTCTAATGTGAAATACCCAATAATAATCTGATTTGGGTTAATGGAGTCAAATAAGACTATTAGATAAAGATAAATAATAGGGTTTTGGTCCTCAAGACTAATCACAACCTCTACTCCTCTATTTCCATCGGTGTTATGCTAAATCTTAAGAAAATTATTATTTTAATAAAATCATTTACCAATTGAAAGTGCTTTAAAAAAATTATTATTTTAATAAAATCATAAATACTTTATTTTTAGGTTTGATAACAAATATCGGGTACTAATTCTCTATATAAGCTATTTACTTGAGTCACTAAAATGCTTGATTGATTAAAAAATTATTAAAATCATTATAATTGCTTGGCCCTTTTCTCAAAACCGTCATTAAAATTGGACAATCCTTTTTTTCAATCATACCCCTTCTTACTGAAAATAATTTCCTAATTACACAAATTATTAAATGAAAATAATTTAAAATTATACACACTTCCGCATGCTAATTTGTCATTTTGGAACATTCGTGGGAAGTAATGACGTCACGGCAAGAGACGAATGAAGGCTATTGAAGATCACGTCAAATTATTAGGAGTTAGATTTAGGGTTATTAGGGTTGGACTTTCTATTTTTTTAAACATATTTTTTGAACAATTTTTCCTACCGGATCTCCATATCACTACAAATTAGTCATGTGTGAAAAAAATTGTGATTTTTAAAATTCATTTGACGTGATTTTATAAGGTAAAACCCCAATTTCAACAATAATTTGTACTAATTCATTGTTAAAAATTTTTCAATGATCCAACCATGGGAATTTCAAGATCACTATGAATTAGTGACATTACAAAAAAAATGTGATTTTTAAAGTTCATAAGTAAAGACTTTTTAGTGAAAAAGTAAAAAAATAATGTGTTGTGGTTATATAATTTTAGAGTAACAATAAAACACAAGAAACATCTTGGCATAGTGGTCTGATGGGGGTAAAAATGTGGCTGAAGACGGGGGTTCGATTCCCAGTGGGCTCATTTTTCATTTTAAAATCAAATTAATAGATGACCATTAAATAATCTAATCAAATAAATTTATTATTTTTTTAAAATTTTGGAATAACAATTAAAAAGATTGATCTTGACTCCCGTACAGTTCGATCATCGAAATTAAAGTCAAATTACTAGTTGACCGTTAAGTTACCTAATCAAATAATTTTTTTTTTTAAATTTGGAATAACATTTAAAAAAATTGATCTTTACTCCCGTACGGTTCAATCTTCGAAATTCTAATTCAAAATAATCGAATCAAAAATCGGGAACGAAAACTAGTTTAGGGGTTAAAGTCAAATTACTAGTTGACCGTTAAATTACCTAATCAAATAAATTTATTTAATTTTCAAAATTTTGGAATAACATTTAAAAAGATTGATCTTGAGTCCCATACGGTTCGATCTTCGGGAACGAAAACTAGTTTAGAGGTTAAAGTCAAAGAACTAGTTGACCTTTAAATTAACTAATCAAATAAATTTATTATTTTTTTTTTTAAATTTTGGAATAACATTTAAAAAGATTGATCTTGACTCCCGTACGGTACGATCATCGAAATTCTATTTCAAAATAATCGAATCAAGAATCGGGAACGAAAACTAGTTTAAGCTAAATCTTAAAATAAAATTTACAAAAAAATCATTTACCAATTGAAAGTGCTTTAAGAACACTATTATTTTAATAAAATCATACATACTTTATTTTTAGGCTTGATAACAAATATCGGGTACTAATTCTATATATAAGTTATTTACTTGAGTCACTAAAATGCTTGATTGATTAAAAAATTATTAAAATCATTATAATTGCTTGACCCTTTTCTCAAAACAGCCATTAAAATTGGACAATCCTTTTGTTCAATTATACCCCTTCTTACTTAAAATAATTTCCTAATTAGACGAATTATTAAATGAAATTGATTTAAAATGATACACACTTCCGCATGCTAATTTGTCATTTTGGAACACTCGTGGGAAGTAATGATGTGATGGCAAGAGACGAATGAAGGCTATGGAAGATCAAGTTTCATAATTCATATTAATATCTATCATCATGGAATTAGGTACGTTTTTGCATTACAGTTTTATCGTATAATCTTGATAATATCACATAAGATGATCCGTCATTATTTATTTAATTAGATCGAAAACTTGGTGGAACTCGATGTGTGAACATTGAAATTTCAGATATTGAATCTTAACAAATAAAAGAATGTTATTCCATACAAAAGAATAAAACACAATTGCTTCCAAAGAAATTAATGCTTGGGACGTTATTGACAGAGAAAAATTTGGAGTACTAAGAGAACGGAGGAATACTCTGCTCATGCCTAAAGAAGTTATCAGGATCTACAATGGACTTGATTATAACAAGTCTATCGAAATTATTCTTGAAGTACTTTTTACCCCATACACTTGCTTGCTTGTAGCTGGTAGTACCTTGAAGATTGTTCACTCCCAAGTCTAGATCATTGTAATTTACGTATGCAGTTCTTGGAGAGTTAGTAACGTAAGGAGTCAAGTACTTGTACAAGCCTCTAATCCACTTCATGGAATTTGATGTGTCTCCATCGGTCCGCACCCTCATGTATATCATGTACAATGTTCCTGCTCTATGAGGGAAGGGAATTGCCGATTCTGATATTTCAGCCATCTTTCCACCATACGACGTGAGGAGGAAATTGGTTCAATTCCTTTTGACTCCATTTTTTTTAACATTAATATAAATATAAGGATAAATTTGTAATTTACTAAATAGGATGGAAATCCATGTTAGCATATAATATATGTATATATATATATATATATATATATATATAATGGATGTATTTAATGTTTATTCAATATTTTGACCAATTAAATGGTCTAAAATAAAGGGTCCAATAACTTCTTATTCGTCATGGGTTTCTAATGTGAAATACCCAGTAATAATCTGATTTGCGTTAATGGGATCTAATAAGACTATTAGATAAAGAACCTAATAGGGTTTTGGTCCCCAAGACTAATCACAACCTCTACTACTCTATTTCCATCGGTGTTAGGCTAAATCTTAAAATAAAATTTACAAAAAAATCATTAACCAATTGAAAGTGCTTTAAGAACACTATTATTTTAATAAAATCATAAATACTTTATATTTAGGTTTGATAACAAATATCGGGTACTAATTCTATATATAAGCTATTTACTTGAATCACTAAAATGCTTGATTGATTAAAAAATTATTAAAATTATTATAATTGCTTGACCCTTTTCTCAAAACAGTCATTAAAATTGGACAATCCTTTTGTTCAATTATACCCTTCTTACTTAAAATAATTTCCTTATTAGACGAATTATTAAATGAAATTGATTTAAAATGATACACACTTCCGCATGCTAATTTGTCATTTTGGAACACTTGTGGGAAGTAATGATGTGACGGCAAGAGACGAATGAAGGCTATGGAAGATCAAGTCTCATAATTCATATTGATATCTATCATCATGGAATTAGGTACGTTTTTGCATTACAATTTTATCGTATAATCTTGATAATATCGCATAAGATGATCAGTCATTATTTATTTAATTAGATCGAAAACTTGGTGGAACTCGATGTGTGAACATTGAAATTTCAGATATTGAACTTAACAAATAAGAGAATGTTATTCCATACTGTTGTGGAATAAAAACTAGGTTGAAAATATTGCGGCTAGGGTTTGTATATTTAATGCTAGGGTTCGTGAGCTTCGTGCTTTAATGGCTGCTTCTGCGTTCGAGACTTAAACGGTCCTCACAGAATGCCTACGTATCTCTGTAAATTAGAGAATCAAGCCAAGAAAACGTAGTTCTGAGAATGAGGGGTCAGGCCCTTTATATAGGCTGAGAAGCCTTAGAATTATGGTAGGATTTGGAGACTTGATGGACAAGTCTTTGAGGAATGTTCTAGATCTATTCCCTGTAGGAATCAGTTTCCATATCGAATTGGATGCCTTATTGGATAAGTTTGAAAGGGATATTATCCTTATCCAACTCTTATTTGCTGAGCTGTTTATTACCCTTAATATTAATTACGAAATTAATATTATATTTAGGGTTTTGGGCCCAGCTGGTGGGCCCCACGTTTGGACTATTCTCGGCTTAATTAATGCCACATTAAATGTGTCTTTAGGGCTTATTTTCAGCCCATATCATTTGCCCCCCGACTTCTTAGGAAAACTGATCAGGTTTTCGTAGAAGTTATATTTGCCTTAATCGAGACTCGGGGTCGTTTTTATCCCTTACCTGGGACTTCTTAATTTTCCTACCTTTATATGGGAGTTTTGGTTTACACTAGTGTTTCACGAGTATCGTCTTGCTTGTAAAGTGTGGAGCGACCTACACATTTACGACGATTTGCCTTATTCGAGGCTTTAATTTGTGCTTGCTTTTAGCAATTTCGGCACTTTCATAGAGTTTTTATGCATTATTAGCATATATTATTGCTCAATTTGTCAAGAAAATATTTCTATAATTTTCCTCGTATTTTTCTGTACTTTTCCTAATATTTTAGGAATTTTTATGTACCAACAGGTATTTTTTGTAATTTTTCCTAATAATTTAGGAATTTTTATGTACCAACAGGTATTTTTTGTAATTTTTCCTAATAATTTAGGAATTTTTATGTACCAACAGGTATTTTTTGTAATTTTTCCTAATAATTTAGGAATTTTTATGTACCAACAGGTATTTTTTGGGAATTATTTTTTAATTTCCCAACATTATTTAAAAATTTTTTAAAGTATTAACTTTTAAAAAAGTCACCTTGGCAAGAAATGTCTCCTGGGCGTGGGTACCCCCGCCAAGGAGACACCCTCCTTAGGCACGCCTAGGGGGTTTGGTCTCCTGGGCGTGGGTGACCTTTGTCCCTGGAAATGCTTCCTGGGCGTGGGTACCCCCGCCAAGGAGACACCCTCCTTAGGCACGCCTAGGGGGTTTGGTCTCCTGGGCGTGGGTGACCTTTGTCCCTGGAAATGCTTCCTGGGCGTGGGTACCCCCGCCAAGGAGACACCCTCCTTAGGCACGCCTAGGGGGTTTGGTCTCCTGGGCGTGGGTACAGCCTCCTTTAGAGAAAAACGAGCTAGGCGTGGGTACCCCCGCCAAGGAGACACCTTCCTTAGGCACGCCTAGGAGGTTTGGTCTCCTGGGCGTGGGTATACCCTTCTTTAGAGAAAATCAAGCTAGGCGTGGGTACCCCCGCCAAGGAGACACCTTCCTTAGGCACGCCTAGGAGGTTTGGTCTCCTGGGCGTGGGTATACCCTTTTTTAGAGAAAATCAAGCTAGGCGTGGGTACCCCCGCCAAGGAGACACCTTCCTTAGGCACGCCTAGGAGGTTTGGTCTCCTGGGCGTGGGTATACCCTTTTTTAGAGAAAATCAAGCTAGGCGTGGGTACCCCCGCCAAGGAGACACCTTCCTTAGGCACGCCTAGGAGGTTTGGTCTCCTGGGCGTGGGTATACCCTTTTTTAGAGAAAATCAAGCTAGGCGTGGGTACCCCCGCCAAGGAGACACCTTCCTTAGGCACGCCTAGGAGGTTTGGTCTCCTGGGCGTGGGTATACCCTTTTAATTGGGCTTCCTGCCTTTAAATTCTAACGGGATTTTATCCTATTTTCTAAAAATGTCGTAGAACATTCTAGAATTATTTCAAAATTTGAATTTCATGGGCTTCCCGCCTATTCAAAGGCCCAGTCACCTGTTGGCAGCCCATTTACTGGATATAACCGGTTGAATGACCAACCATGAACTCTATAAAAGAGTAGTGTGCATCCCTCATTTCTCATTTCACTATTCAGCAAAAACTATCATTCCCTTATCACAAATATTTTTCAAAAAAGCTCTGCTAGGGTTCTGTCGTGAGGCGATTTCCGGCGTTTTTACTCCGCCCTACTTTCCAGTTTCCGTTTGAAGATCGTTGAATCTTCATCTTCTTCAACCTCTTTTTTCAACTTTTCTGGGTTTCAAGCCTTCAAGGGAAGCATACTAATGGAGGATTCTAGCTCTTCAGGCCAGTCACAGCTCGCTAACACTTCCACCACCGCTCCACGGCTTTCAAGGGGTAAGAACCCTAAAACATCTCTTGTCCATGCCAGTGTTTTTTCCCTTAGGGATCTTTTAAATGAATTTGGCCAAGCTTTTCCAAACATGCTTCATTTAGATGCTTATGAATATAAATCGAAATATAAACAACATAGGGTAGACATTTTAGCCCAACTTTTTCATATTAATGGGCCTTATAGGGCCGTTGCTCCGGCCTCAAACGAAAGGGCTTGTCACCCAAAGCCTGGGGCCATTAGGATTTACAAAGAAACTTTTTATGCTGGTTTTCGCCTACCTCCTCCTCCTTTTGTTTATCGCCTTTTGGCCGAAGCCCGGGTTTGTCCAACCCAACTTATGCCAAATGCATGGCGTTTTATCTACTGTTTCTTGGTCCAATGTAAGAAACATGGGCTTGAGCCCAGCATCTCTGTTTTTCGATATCTATTCAAATTTGTTAATTCTTCTGATAATTCGGGCTGGGTCAAAATCCAACACCGTTCCTTGGCCCGTTCTTGTTTTGTTTCGGATTCCGCTCCTGATTCCCTTCCTAATTGGAAAAGGGAATGGTTTTATATCTTTTTGGATGGGGATGACTGGGACAACTATTTTCGGCCCACCTTCTGCAGAGCCGTTGATGGGCCTGTTAGGAGTTTAAAATTGGGCGTGGAAGAAGAGGCCGCCATAAATTTATTAACATCGGATAATTTGCATCAATGTGCAAATTTGATTTCTGAAGATTCGTTGCAGGCCTATGGGCTAAGTGATTTGGGCCCTGAGGGTAATTCTCACCTCTTGCTTTGTTAATATTTCATGCTAGATATAATTATCTAACTCTCTTGTAATCATTTTGCAGCCAAAACTGCTCTGGGAGCAATTTTTAAGCAGAGGGAGACTGCTGCCACTGCTAGGGTGGTAACAGAGAACCCTAGGGCCAAAAGGGCCAGGACAGATGAGGCTACTCCCGCGGTGGAGCGTGTTCCTGGTTTTCTTCAAGAAAAACCAGTTCCTATTGAGGAAGACCTCACTCCCTTTACAGTGGGATGGGGTTTATGCAACAGGGACACAGCTGTAGGTGACTCCAGGGCTGCAGCTGAGTGGTCCAGGAGCGTGGTTACTCCACGGGACAGGGTCCACATTGTGGAGTCCTCTGATGACTTGCAGATTGAGCTTCTCGGGGCTCAAGTTGTTGCTTCGGTAATTTCTTATTCAACTTCTTTAATTTAATTGCATTTACTTTTCCCTTATTTACTTGCTTCCTTTGCAGATGAACGCCTACCTTCAGGCCGCTGTTCATAACCTGAAGGAGGTGCGTGCTGAAAAGACCATTGCTGAGAGGGATAGGGACAGATACTTTGATTCCTCCGAGGCAAACTTTGCTCGTTTCAGGGAGGTGGAGAAGGAGCTGGCTGCTGAGAAAGAGAAGAACAGGAAGCTTCAGCTGGAGGTGCAGCAGAACAGGGAACACATTATTGCTGACTACAAGGCTTCTAAGGACTTTCAAGATGTCCTGAATGCTGAGTATGATGCAAACTTTCCTGGCACCTTCAAGGAGTGTTGGGAAGGGATCATCGAGGAGCTGAGTGGGAAGATCGAGGGGGTATCCCTGGAGAAGTTCCCGGTACCTGCTATCCCTGGATTGACAGATACCCTGGAGATCGCTACAGAGACAGCAGTGGATGGGGACTCTCAGCCCACTCAGGATCCACCTTCTTCTCCTGGGGTAGAGACAGCAGATCCTTCTTCCACTCAGGGAGATGTAGTTATTGAGGATTTAGATGAGTAGATGGCCCTGCGTGGCTTATTTCTGTTTATCTTTATTTATTCTGAACTTTTGCCCTTCGGGGCTTATGACTTAACTCTATTTATGCAGTAGTTCCTTTTGTTTCCATGTTCTTATTTTTTGCTTATTGCTCGTTAAACTTTAGAATTTCTCAAGTACTTGGCCTCCTGGCTGGTACTAAACTCATAAGTTAGTTCAACGTTTGCCTTTCGTGTTTATTTTAACAAAGAGAAGTAACTCATAAAGAAAACAATATAAATTCCATTATGCTGTCAATGGATATCAATAGAATGGGTTCAACCCTTACATAAATACTCTATCTTCTACTGGGAGCAACATGCTCTAAAATGGTTTCATTCGAACCTTATTCCTAATAAATAGATAAAAGTCCAAGCCTTTGTCAAAATAACTTAGATATAATAAACTTTGAGGTTCACAGCATGCCAAGTTCGGGGCACCTCAACCCCGTCCAAGGTTTCTAACTTGTAGGATCCTTGCCCTAACACCTTTCTGATTAGGTATGGTCCTTCCCAGTTTGGTGCTAACTTTCCTTTCTGGCCAACTCCTGAGGCTTCAATCTTCCTTAAAACCATGTCACCTTGTCGAAAGAATCTTTCTTTAACTCTCTGGTTGTAGTGAAAAGATGCTCTCTTCTGATATTCAGCATTCTTCGCATTAGCTCCATCTCTAACCTCATCAATTAAGTCAAGGGCGAGTCTCATTCCTTCGTCATTAGTTTCTGGCTCATATGCCTCAACTCGAGGTGATGCTTGCATGATCTCTAAAGGCACAACTGCCTCGGCTCCGTAAGCCAGCAAAAATGGGGTTGCTCCAGTCGTTACCTTACAAGTGGTACGATATGCCCAAAGTATGGGCAACAACTCATCTACCCATGTATTCCTAGAGCGTTCGACCCTCTTTTTCAGTCCATCAAGGATAATTCGATTAGCTACCTCAGCTTGCCCATTGGCCTGAGGGTGTGCCACCGAGGTAAAACGGAGCTCAATTGCATTCTCTTCACAATACTTCTTAAACTCCTCATTATTGAATTGTGTCCCATTGTCTGCCACAAGGATTCGTGGGATTCCGTATCTGCAGATGATGTTCTCCCAAAAGAACTGGGAAACTTGCTTGGTGGTTATCTTGGCCAGGGGTTTAGCCTCAATCCACTTAGTGAAATAATCAATTGCTACTATTAGGAATTTCCTCTGTGCTGAAGCCATGGGAAAGGGTCCAAGTATATCCATCCCCCACATTGCAAATGGAATGGGAGAGTTAATCGAGGTCAACATCTCAGGCGGTTGCCTCACAATTGGGGCATGCTTCTGGCATCTCTCACATCTCTTGACATAGTTTTGTGCATCAGCCAACATCTCCGGCCAATAAAACCCTAAACGAATTATCTTGTGAGCTAGGGCTCTGCCCCCCAAGTGTTGCCCACAGATCCCTTCATGAACTTCTTCCAATGCTTCTTTTGCCACTTGAGGCCTTAAACATTTCAAGTAGGGAATGACAAACGACCTCTTATACAAGATGCCTTCGATCAAAGTGTATCTCAGTGCTCTTACTGAAAGTTTTCGTGCCTCCAAGGCATTGTCTGGGAGCCATCCGGTCTCAAGGTGTGCCTTGATAGGGTCTATCCAAGAGCCTCCTATATCGATTGGTGCCAATAACTTTGAATTAACGGTCGGGGCCTTCAAGACCTGAAAATAGACACTCCCAGCATAATTCTCTATCTCGGAAGAAGCAAATTTAGCTAGGGCATCGGCCTTAATGTTTTCCTCTCTTGGAATGTGCTCAACATAGCACTCCTCAAACTGGGACATAACAGCCTTTACTACTCTCAAGTATTTTGCCATAGTCTCATCCTTAGCCTCGAATTCACCATTTACTTGTGCTACCACAAGCCTTGAATCTCCACAAACTTTGAGATTCTTGACCCTCATAATTCTGGCCAAGCCCAAACCAGCTATCAATGCCTCATATTCTGCCTCGTTGTTGGTAGTAGGGAAATCCAACTTTAAAGCGTACTCAACTGTAAACCCATCGGGGCTTTGCAAAACCAAACCTGCACCACTAGATTTTGTTTTTGATGCTCCATCAAAATAGAGCACCCAATATTCCTTCAGATCGGGTGTGAGTTTCTCTTCTTTATCCTCTTGCCCAGGGGTAGTCATTATCTCTTGCCCCCCGACTTCTTGGTTGTTAATAGTACATTCAACCACGAAGTCAGCTAATGCCTGAGCTTTGATAGCTGTCCGAGGCTTGTATGTGATGTCAAACTCTCCTAACTCAATCGCCCATTTGATTAGCCTTCCACTGGCCTTAGGGCTATGCAATATGTTCCTCAATTGCTGGTTTGTCAGAACTTGAATCTTATGTGCCTGAAAGTAAGGCCGTAGCTTTCTTGAGGCAGTTACTAATGCCAAAGCAAACTTTTCTATGGGCGAGTAATTTAACTCGGCCCCATGCAACACTTTACTCACATAGTAGATAGGTTTCTGGACCTTCTCCTCCTCCCGAATAAGGACGGCACTCAGGGCTTGTTCGGATACCGCCAGGTATAAATTAACAATCTCCCCAGGACTTGGTTTAGTCAACAACGGGGCTTCAACCATGTACTTCTTCAGTTGCTCAAAGGCCTCTTGGCTTTCAGGTGTCCACTCAAAATTTTTCACCTTTTTTAACGCTTGGAAGAAAGGCAAGCATTTGTCTCCAGACTTGGAGATGAATCTTCCTAAGGCTGCAACTCGACCTGTCAACCTCTGCACATCTCTTATAGAGCGTGGTGGCTCCATGTCTAAAATCGCCTTGATCTTGTCAGGATTGGCCTCAATGCCTCTTTTCGAAACCATCAGCCCTAAAAACTTCCCCGATCCAACGCCAAAAGCACACTTGGCGGGATTCAACATCATCTTGTGGTGCCTCAGCACTTCAAATGCCTCTCCGAGGTGCTTGATATGATCAGCCTTAAGTAGGCTCTTGACTAACATGTCATCAACATATACCTCCATGGTTCTTCCAATCAGATGGGCGAATATCTTATTCACCAATCGTTGGTAAGTAGCTCCTGCATTCTTTAGACCAAAAGCCATGACAAGATAACAAAAGACACCAAAGTCAGTTATGAAAGATACCTTAGGTATGTCATCCTTGTGCATCTTAATCTGATTATAGCCGCTGAATCCATCCATGAAGCTTAACATCTCATGTCCAGCTGTAGCATCGATCAACATATCAATCCTCGGCAGGGGAAAACAATCTTTTGGGCATGCATCATTCAGGTCAGTGAAGTCTATACACATTCTCCACTTCCCATTTGCTTTCTTGATCATGACTGGGTTCGCTAACCATTCAGGAAACTGAATCTCTTCAATAAAACCAGCTTCCAAGAGCTTATTCACTTCTTGCCTAATGGCCTCTTGCCTCTCCGGAGCAAAGTTCCTCTTCTTCTGCTTTATTGTCTTTCTTTTGGGATCAACATTTAACCTATGAGTTATGAGTTGGGGGTCAATCCCTGGCATATCAGCTGCTGTCCAAGCGAACACGTCGCTATTCTTCTGTAAGAATTCTATTAACTTGCCCTTCAGGGGTTCTTTCAAAGATGCTCCAACATAAGTAACTTTTTCAGGATCATTAGGTTCTAGAGGTATGGGAATCAAATCCTCTGCTGGCTTCCCTCTATGCTCTTCATCATCACGGACATCCATGTCTTCAATCGGAAGGACCTGCCCCCCGGCTCCATCGGCCCTCAGTGCGGCCACATAGCAACTTCTTGCCATCTTCTGATCACCCTTTTGTTCTCCGACACCATTCCGTGTCGGAAACTTAATTTTCATATGATAGGAAGAGGCCACAACCTTAAACGCATGAAGTCCAGTCCTTCCAAGGATTGCGTTGTATGTTGATGCTGCCTTGATCACCAAGAAATTCAACATCTGAGTCGCCTCTTTAGGCTCCTGCCCAATAGTCACAGGTAGCTGAATAGTCCCTTCAACGTTGGACTCCACTCCGTTAAACCCATATATAGGCATGTTTGTAGGAGTCAGTTGAGAGTCGTTGTAACCCATCTTTACAAATGCATCATGAAATAAAATATCCACAGAAGCCCCATTGTCTATCAAGACTCGTTTTACTTCGGAGTTTCCAATCACGGGAGTTATGACCAGCGGGTCGTCATGGGGAAATTTCACCCCCTCCAAGTCTGAATCATCGAAACCAATTACCATCTCGGTTTTAGCACGCTTCGGGGCTTCTCCCACAATGTGCATTACTTCTCTAGCATAAGCTTTTCGAGAATTCTTAGTCGTGCCGGCTGCTGTCGGGCCTCCCCAGATCATATTGATAACTGCCCTTCGGGGCTGGGGATTGCGATCATGGTTGTCCTCCCTCCTATTATTATCTCTCCTTTCATTGTCTCTTGTGTCATTGTCCCTTCTCTGGTTCCCACGGTCATCACCCTTGGTGAACTGACTTAGTTTTCCTCTTCGTATCAAGAACTCAATCTCATCCTTGAGTTGCCTACAATCGTCGGTGTCATGTCCCACATCTTTGTGGAACCTGCAGTATTGCTCCTTATTTCGCTTAGCTGGGTCTCCTCTAAGTGGCTTCGGCCATCGGAAATCCTTTTCCTTTTCAATGTCCAACAGGATCTGGCTTCTTGGGGCATTAAGTCTGGCATACTCTGAAAACCTTGGACCCGAGTTCTTTTTTGGAGCAGGTTCAGAGTCTCTGCTAGCTCGGGGATACTTGTCCCTAGCATCGTACTCTTGTTCTTGCTTCCACTTGTTCCCTCCATTGCCCAACGTGGCTTCTTTCTTGATGCTGTCCTCAGCTTTTATATACTTGTCCGCCCTTCGTTGAAGTTCATCCATGCTTTCAGGGGGGTGTTTTGCCAACGACCTCTTAAAAAAGAGATCCGTGGTTCCATGCTGCAAGGCTACCATGGCCACCTTATTTTCCAAATCGGTTATATTCAGAGTTTCCTTAGTGAATCGCTTGATGTAATCTCTTAAGTTCTCATTCTTTCCCTGTGTCACATACATAAGGGATGCGGAGCTTTTCTCATGAATTCTTCCGCTAATGAATTGACTGACAAAAGCGGTACTCAACTCCTTGAAAGAGCTAATAGAGTTTGGAGGTAAACGACTATACCAACGTTGCGCCATGCCCGACAGGGTTTGGGGAAACGCCCTACACTTAAGGGCATCGTTGGCAGGCTGCAGTAACAAGGCGCTCGTAAACGTTCTCACATGAGTTGCGGGATCCCCCGTTCCATCGTAAGCTTTGATCGTGGGCATCTTAAACTTTCGGGAAATATGTGCATTCATTACCTCCTCAGTGAATGGAGGGGTCGGATCATCCAGATCTCCTTGTAGCATCAAATCTCTAGGATTATTCTTGGGGGGTTCCACCCTGGTAGTTCCTCTGGTTGGGACTTCAGCCCTTCGGTGTCTCCTTGAAGACCTCTCCAGATCTATGAAGGGAATCCCTCCTGAAGTCGGAGGAGGTCGAGTCTGATTAGGGTTCTGTCTCTCTAGTTCCCTTGCTTGGTCGTCCTTCAGCTTCTGAATCTCGGCTTCATACTTTAATGATTCAAGTATTGGTCCGATTTTTCCAAAGAAGGGTTTGAGGCAGGGGGATCCACTCTCGCCTTACCTCTTTCTTTTGTGTGTTGAAGGTCTGTCTAACGCGTTGGATACAGCCACTACCAGTGGAGTTGTTCATGGTTGTAGAATAGCCCCCACAGCCCCCACGATCTCTCATCTTTTGTTTGCTGACGATAGCTTTCTCTTTTTCCAAGGGACAGTAGAACAGGCTAGGAGTATTAAGACTCTTCTCATGAATTATGAGAACTGTTCGGGGCAATCAGTGAATTATCAGAAGTCAGGAGTCTATTTTAGTGCAAATGTGAGAGAGGAGATGCAGGCGGAAATCTCAAACATTTTGGGAGTGCACAATGAGCTAACCGGTACTAAGTATCTTGGTCTACCTTCGTTAGTAGGTCGGTCTAAAAGGAGAGTGTTTCAATATTTGAAGGAGAAAGCAAGTAAGCGGATTCAGGCATGGCAAGCTAAACCGATGTCTCAAGCGGGTAAGTCGATTTTAATTCAAAATGTAGCACAGGCTATACCCTCCTATACTATGTCTTGTTTCTTGTTGCCAAAGTCGATATGTAATGAGCTGGAACAAATGTTCAATAATTACTGGTGGAGGACTGGAAAGGCAGGGGATCAGAAGGGTTTGAATTGGTTGTCCTGGAATAATATGTGTGCAGCAAAAAGTAGAGGGGGCATGGGATTCAGGGATCTGTATGGTTTTAATGTGGCTTTGTTAGGTAAACATACGTGGAATTTTATGTATAATCCAAGTTCTTTAGTCTCCAGGCTGTTTAAATCTCGCTACTTTCCTACGTCTCATGTTCTGCAAGCAACTAAAGGTACGGGATCTAGTTTTATCTGGAATGGTATTTGGCGGGCTAAGGAGGAGCCTCGAAAAGGGTTTAGATGGGTTATGGGAAATGGTAAGAATATTAAGGCCACGCAAGACCCTTGGTTGAGGTCTAAAGCTGAGTTTTGTGTAGATCAGAATGTCTTGTATGAGGGAAGAGATGAGTTAGTGTCAAGTCTGCTAATTCCTGGGGAAAAAAAGTGGAATGAGACATTAGTTAAAGAAAGATTTACAGACCTGATGCAAATGCAATTCTGGCGATTTCGATCCCGCAAAGGGAGGTGGAGGATAGGGTAGCGTGGGTGCACTCCAATAATGGCATTTATAGTGCTAAAACGGGGTATCATTTGTGGTACAATTTAAATCACGAATCCACGGTAGTTTCGCAGAGTTTTGGTTGGAAAAAAGTTTTGAGTTTGTTGATTCCTCCTAAAGTGAAGGTCTTCATATGGCGATTTTGTCGTAATGCTATACCCGTAAGAAAACGATTAAGTTCAAGAGGAGTTAGACTCCCTATTACATGTCCCATGTGTAATAAGAGAGTGTGGGAAAATAAATTACGGGTTTGTCTGAGGAAATTACGAAGGTATGCATTGTGCTCTGGGGAATTTGGTGTTGGAGAAACAAGAGAGTGTGGGAAAATAAATTCGTCTCTCCTGTTTTTGCTATGGATAACAGTTTCGGAATGTATGCAGAGTGGAAGGAGGCGAAACAGAAGCAAAGAGCTCAGATTGGTGAGGCTAGCAAAGTGGAGACTGTTTTGTATCATAAGTGGCAGACTCCTGAGGAAGATGTTCTTAAGGTGAATGTAGATGCATCTGTCTTTCAGGGTGCGCAGACTTTCTCTATTGGTATGGTATGTCGAGACCATAGGGGTAATTTTGTTGCTGGCAAAAACATGTGTCTTCCTGCAGTTGCTTCTGTTTTTGAAGCTGAGGTAGTGGGTATCAGGGAGGCTTTGTCGTGGATTCAGGCTCAACATCTAGGTCGGAGTGCAGTGTTTTTGGAGACGGACTCGATGCTTGCGGTTAAGGCTATTGCAGGTGAAGGATTAAATGTTTTAGAAGTGGGTTTGATAATTGAAGATATTAGACGGATGCTTCATAATATGAAGGATGTTTCAGTTTGTTTTGTTCGGAAAATGGCTAACAGGGTAGCCCATGATTTGGCTAGATTCCCTTGTTTAGTTAATTGCCAAAATTGTTTCACGTCTCCTCCTACGTGTTTGTTGGAGGCTCTTTCTTGTGATCTTTTGAGTTGAATGCATTGTTTTTTAATTTCAAAAAAAAAAATAAAACACAACTATTTTATGAGGAAATTCATGCTAGGACAGAGTCAGCATCCACCACAAATACTTCAGCATTTTGTTACCAAATAATAGATAAAAGCCTTAGCTTAAAATTATGAGTTATTCCATCTTAAACAACACAAAAATACATATGAAAATCCTATAAAATATGAACATGAATTTCATAAAAACTACTAAAACCATTGTAATAAGCTAGTAATATGGTTTTAGTTAGGGTGATGCTAGTTTAATTTATTTCATTTTCGTTTGGTTCTTATCATTAAGAAAATTTTATCGACCTTCATAATAGTAACAATATACATCAATATTTCATGTAAATATGAAAAAAAATTGTGAATCATATAATATTTTGTGATGTTTTAATGATTATCCAATTTTACAATTAGAATGTTTATAAAATAATGATTCCACTCAAATTTGTAAATTAATGGGATCCATTCTTTTAAAATATGGAAACAAAATGTTTATTAATTTACGAATTCGAAAACTTAACCATTTTTTAAATGCAATATCATGTATGGTGATTACTTTTCAATTTACTTGTAAATTAATAATGTAATTAAGAATTTTTTTGTTGAAATTTATGATTATTTCTCTTAATTTTAAAATCTTTACACTCATCTTATAATTTTGTAAAGTTGTGATGTAATGTAGTTTAGGGTTTTTGATTTTTTTAATAAATACAATCATAAATATTATTATACTTGAATTTTATTTTTTAAGATCATGTTTTTTCTTGTGAAAGTAAAAAAATTAAGAAATTACTTTGGCTTTCTCATTTTGTCCTATCTTTTGTCCTATCTTTATTACATTAATATTTTTGGAGAAACTGGTCGTGAGAATGACATTAGGATGTTTCCTGAGGTTATATTAATTTTTAGTACAAACTTTGGATGACATTTTGGAAAATTTTACATTTTCCTTTCTTAATTTACATAAATCCTTCTACATGTATTGACAAATTTCTTGACTTTATGGTACTATATGAGTTAACTAGTCACATAATACTATATTTGTTTGAAATATTATAATTTATATTTAGGGAGAAAAAATGACACAGTTTTTCAATTTCGTCTTGCAATTAAATGGAAGAGTGTTAGTTACCTAGCGCCATGTAATGTTATTTATGTAAATTTTATATAGACTAAAAGTATCTTCGATGACAATAGCTATGGTAAGTGGTTAAAAGAATTTATATTAGCAAATAGTTAAAATTAACATGAGGAAAACAATTAAAACTTTAATGACTCACTACAAGAAAAATGACCATTTATGACGGAAATTTAACACTGAAATCGTCGCAATTGATACCAATTACGACGGAAAAAAATCGTCGTTTTTGCTCGAGTCTTAAGTTCGGATTTTCGTCACAAGTAAAAATTTCGTCACAAGTTCAATTTTTCGTCATAAATTCCAATGAGGGGCCCACTTTTTACAATAAAATAATATATGAAATTATGACGGAAAAATCCGTCATATATTATAAATTATGACGGAAAAATCCGTCATATATTTAATTAGATAAACTATCTATTTATATTATAATTTAATTTTAAACAATATTTCCTATCTGATTAAATAATTTAATAGATAAATTATCTAAAATTTTGTTCAAAAATTCAATTTGATAGATAAAAAATCCAGTCATTGTTTAATTTTAGTAAGTTTGATAAACTTCTAATTTTTCAATTAAGCTTATTAAATACTTTTATTAATAATTTTTTTACACAAAAACCTTTCCTATCATTTAGTTCGATTAATAATTTTTAGGGGATGGATAAAAATATAATTTTCTAGATTGAATAACAAAAATATTTGATTTTTAGCTTCTTATCTTATCATGTAATGTGATACCATTCTGGATGGAGTTGGAAGCTTTTTCAAAAAAGAAGGAAACAAGAAAAAGCTAAGAGTACAAAGGCAGTCTGTGACTTTGCTACCTCAAAATATGGAGTCCTATTCAAAGTTTATCTAGAAAAGTAATTACAACATACACCAGCTTTGTAATCACAAAAATTGTTAGTCACTTAATGTTTGTATATTCATGCCAGAGAGTACTTAGAAGACAGCACTCAAGCTAGAGAGTAGAGGTAATCTCCCTGCCAGTTAACCCTTATTCCAGTGCACGGATATTCCTTACTACATTCGAACTGCACAGCAATTGGCGTTGTCGATGTTCCACGAATGTCCTGATATCTTACATTGCTAATCTTAATACCGGATACCTATTTAAACAATCAATCAAGATATAAGTCTAGATATACTTGATTAAATAATATCACAAAAAAAAATACCAGAGCAACTATAATTAAGTAGAGAATACACCTTTCAGGGCAATCTTTAGCATTGGGACAATAGTCTTGATCTATAAGAATAGGATTTTTACATTATTCATAACAATATGCTGAAACAGAACATTTCTAACATATCCATTGCTAGGCCTTGTCCATGTTTTTATTCTCACACCGTTGTCGGTATTTCGAAATGTAACTGATTTCACCGTCACATTTTGAACACCAGGTTCCTGCAAATCCCAACCGAGACTTCCAATGCTGTAATCACAAAAATTAATTTACGTGATAAAAAAATTAATCAAAGTTGTTCTGTGGAAATCAATAAATGGATAAGGAAAATTACCTAATGCCATGACCAGGACCGCAAGAAACATTTTCAATCCATGTGTTATTTGTGCCAGGTCCAATTGAAACGCAATCATCCCCTGTACTAATTCGAGACCGGGAAATCCCCTGTACTAACTCCACTTCTCTTTCCCATCTCCGTTCTCTCTCAATCCCCCGCATCTCCACCGCGCCTCCACCGTTCCGCTACACCACCCAGCTCGCACCATTTCTCTCTCCCACAACACCAGCCTCGATTCTCCTTCCCATCTCCCTGTCATCACCCATTTCCTTCACTCAAACAGTCACTACCTTCAAAACACCAACACCCATCCACCTTCTTCGCCTCCAATGTCTTCAACTCCGCTGCACCGTCTATAGCTGACATCCCCTTGGACTGCAGCCTCATACACACTGAAGAATACACACACACACACACCGTTTTGCCTTCACACAACTCACACACAATTCGTTAATTACTACAGCCACACATCGTACAGTCGAAACCAAGACAGGGGAGGGGATGACTTCGAATTTCACCACACATTTATACAGATATAACACATACCGACCAATTAATTGTACCATACACACGAAGCCACGAATTTGCAGGACACACACACTAAACGCAGCAACGGGGACTCAACCACAGCAACTCCATGATTCAGCATCAATAAAATCTCACAGAACCCGCCCGAATAACACACGCACGCACCTACATAGAGAGATTGAGAGAGATTGAGGGAGAGAGGCGAGAGTCAGAGTTGAGAGACAGGGGTATTAGGTAAAAGATGGGTTTTTTTTGTTTGAATAAGAGATGGGTTTGTGTTGTGTGTATTATTTGGGTTTAATGAGGACCATTGGATATGTGTTTCTTTGTTTTAATCAAGGGCTATAAATTGATTGAAGAAGCACAATCCTTGTGCTATGCTGTCAACCAATACCACATTGACATATGTCACCAAACAGAATTTTAATTTTCCACTCTTAATATAGATTAAAGTAAATATTCAAAAATAAAAAATGTTATAAAAATTATGAATTTTTTACCAGAACTTGGAAATATTAAAAAAAATCGTTCTATCAAAATTTGAAAAAATAAAAAATTAATTTGGATGTGAAATTAGTAGTCAACTTTTGATTTGACTAGTTCTACTAACTAGTACTTTGTCCCAAATTGTTGTTTCTATTTTTTGAATAATATTTATCGGCGATCTAAAGATGTCAATACATATCTAATTTACTGATATTTCCAAAATTTAAAAATAAAATTCACTTTGGATACTGAAATTAGTGGTCATTTGACTATTACTACTAACTAGTACTTTGTCCCAGTCTGTTGTTTCAATTTTCTTAAAAATTAATATTGGCGATCAAACCATACGGATGTCAATATATATCTAAATAAGTGATATTCCCAAAATTTTAAGAAATTAAAAATTAATTTGGATAGTGAAATTAGTAGTCAACTATTGATTTGACTAGTACTACTAACCAGTACTTTATCCCAGATTGACGTTTCTATTTTTTTAAAAATATTTATCGACGATCCAACAGTACAGATGTCAATATATATCTAAATAAGTGATATTCCAAAAATTTTAAAAAATAAAAATTAATTTGGATAGTGAAATTAGTAGTCAACTATTGATTTGACTAGTACTACTACCTAGTACTTCGTCTTATATTATTTTTTCTATTTTTTTTAAAAATATTTATCGACGATCCAACCATACGGATGTCAAAACATATCTAATTAAATGATATTCCCAAAGTTTCAAAAAATAAAAAATTAATTTGGTTGGAGTTATTAGTAAATCACTACTAGTCCGACTAGTACTAGTAACTAGTGCTTCGTCCCATATTATTGTTTCAATTTAAAAAAAAATATTTCTCGATGATCCAACCGTACGGATGTCAAGACATATCTAATTAAATGATATTCCCAAAGTTTCAAAATATAAAAAATTAATCTATGTGGTTGATGTATACATAATAAGAAAAAATGTTGAAGAACTTTACGACGGATTAAGAAGATCGTCGTAATTCTAAGGAACTTATGACGGAAATTTCGTCATAATTAACCCAGAATTACGACGATCTTCTTAATCCGTCATAAGTAACCCAGAATTACGACACATTTTTCCGTCATAAGTTTACATTAGAAAACGTAATTCATTTTACAATTAAATTTAGTTACAATAAATTAATTTACGACAGAATTTTCGTCGTAAGTTAATGTTTGGATGAATTTTTAATTGCCAAACCACACGTCATTTTTTGCATCAAAAAAATTAATTTACTTTTATTTCCAGAAATCAAACTTGCGACGGATTTTCAGTCACAATGTCATTTACGACGGAATTTCCGTCGTAAAGTCATCTTTACCATGTCCCCACTTTCCCGAGTTGACTTAGTCAGCAAAATTTTATTAATAAAATAATGAACTTGTGACGGAATTTATTTTCGTCGTAAATTTGGCGCAAAATTTACGACAGATTTGGTATTCCGTCGTAAGTTAGGCGGGAAAATGCAATCCGTCACAAGTTTGCCGTCATAATTGGCCAAATTTCTTGTAGTGACTTTAGTTAAAATGATAATTATATATTATATTATAATAAACCAAAGTGGGTATAATTTGTAGTTTGATTAACTTTTTTTTGGCTATTTCTCATCGCTATTCCTCATCCATAACCATTATATCTTCAACTCACAAATAGATAGATACAACAATACTATTGTTATATACAGAGCTCTAAGTCTGAATTTTCACCAACAACATATTAATTTATATTTAATACTAAAAATTATTATATGTAAAGATGTAACTTTCAAATTCTTCTTATAATTATCTATAACTTTTGCTAAGAAAAATTATGCTGAATTTCTTTTGCATATTATTTATATCATGTCATCTAATGTGCCATTTAACCTAGGAACTATTCCCCATCTAACCTAAGAACTATTCCCCATTGAAAATGCTATAAACGGCATGAGTTTTCTAACCTAAAAGTCAACTACGATGTTGTGGTTGACATATTCAAGCTAATTAGTATGTACGTAATGAAATCATTGAAGATACCATATCACTATATCAGAATTGCAGTTTGACGGATTGTTATGTCCGTCAAGACTTGAAGACATCCCATTAACTAGAAGCCTTCAATTAAGGAAATTGTGCATTTCATGCTACACTTTAACTTAGACATTTTCTTGTAAAAATAAAAAATGTCTAAATTTAGTGCTCCCTAATTTGGACATTGTGCATTCGTGAGGCACACTCACAATTTTTGTGGACCTGAATTCTAAAATTCAATAGAACACAAAAATAGTAAATTATAGGAGCAAAATATATAGGCAGCTATAATATATTTGTGCGCTTCAATATTTTAGTAAGATACTTGGTCCTAATTACTTATATTTTTAATTACTTATACTTTTAGCGACGATCAAATTGATCCATTTTTAACTAATTATTAAAAATTTTATATTAAAATTTTTTAATCTTGCTAATATTTTAAGTAAATAATAATATCTTTGAAAATTTCTTTTTTGGTATAAAATTTAAGATTGAAATTTTAATTAAAAAATATTTTATAATTATTATTTACTTAAAATATTATTATATGTGTAAAAGTTGAAATGATAAAGATTAGACTTAATTGCAGTTTGATGGCCTTGCTTGCTAAGTTCGATATGAAAGATTGTGCACAAATAATTACTCTTGTTGCTAAATGAGACAAGTTTATCTCAAACAATGCCCCAAGAATGATCTTAATCTTATTTATGGTCAAGTTTAGTACACCACCGGATTTGGCATTCATTGTGGATATGTTAAGCAGATATTCTAGTAAATTCGGAATTGATCATTAGACTATAATTAAACGAGTTATGAGGTAATTGCAAAGAACAAAAGATTACATACTTGTTTGTCAGAAATCGGAAAATTTGTTGATCATTATGTATTCTGATTCGGTTTTTTGTTGGTTATATAGATACAAGAAAATCTACTTCTATTTATGTATTTTTTTTTTATGTCTAAACATATAGACATTAAATATCAAGTTATTGAGTATATACGAACAAATTTTAAGCTAATAGACCTACTAAGTAAAGTTTTGACACCCAAGATCTTTCTTGGGCATACTTCTCATATGGGTGTTGTCTCTTTGAAGAATATTCAATTTTAGTGGAAGTTTCGTTTTGTTCTTGTATCCGGTACATAGTTTTATATTGACAATATGTTGATACATTATGTATTTTAGTTTTTTGTAGAATGAAGTTATTTTATTTTATTTCTCTCTATACTCTATATGAGTTATCTTTCTATATGAGTTATCTTTTTCAATTGTGGTTTTGACATAAAGTTGACAGAATAAAGATTGATTTCACTAACGTATTAAGGACCAATTGAAAATAGGCAAGATTTAGATCACATTGCATGTAATTTCCAGTTACACATCCATGCTTGATCTATGGCATTGAATATATTGAGGATCGAGTTACCGGTTTCATGCTTATATATGAGATGGACCAGGTTGACTAAGGAAGATGTTTTCTAAAGAATAAACAATTTTGTGCATACCTATGGTTATTGAATATAATTGTTGTTTGGAAAAATTTGAAGCTCAAATGGGAGATTGTTAGATTTTTCAATATTTTGTTCACAAATTAAAGACAAATGTATTTAATGTTTATTCAATATTTGGACCAATTAAATGGTCTTAAATAAAGGGTCCAATAACTTCTTATTCATCATGGATTTCTAATGTGAAATACACAATGTTAATCTCATTTTTGTTAATGGGTTCTAATAAGACTATTAGATAAAGAATATAGGATTTTGGTCCCCAAGACTAATCACAACATCTACTCTTATATTTTCATCGATATTAGGTTAAATCTTAAAATAAATTTACAAAAAAATCATTTACCAATTGAAAGTGCTTTAAGAAAATTATTATTTTAATAAAATCAAAAAAACTTTATTTTTAGGTTTGATAACAAATATCGGGTACTAATTCTATATATAAGCTATTTACTTGAGTCACTAAAATGCTTGATTGATTAAAAATTTATTAAAATCATTATAATTGCTTGACCCTTTTCTCAAAATAGTCATTAAAATTGGACAATCCTTTTTTCCAAGAATTGAACCTAGGTCTCTACAATGTGTAGAAAGCTTCTTACCACCACACCACACACTCTTATATGTTTTTGTATGATACAAATTATATGTGTGCTGGTATGTGGTGTGATTGAAAAAAATACGGTACTTTAGTTAGTGTGACATATTAACAAATTTTAGGTACTTTACCTAATGCGAGGTATTAAAAAATTTTAGTAATCAATTTATTCTTACATTCATTGATTCGAAATATGATATATTATATTATATTGAAAAATAAATTAATGATATATAAATTTTGGTTTGGTTATACTAGACCAATCAATCACATGTATTGTTATGCCATATTTTGGCATTTCTAATAATCTCTCAAATTTCTAATATTTAATAATTATTAATTCATATTAATAATTATTACTTAACCTCTAAGTAATATCCTCTCTCTGAAATGAGGAAACAATCAATCTTAATCAATCAATTACGGAAAATATATCCAAACGATATTCTTCAAATCAGGAAGATATCACAACGATAAGATTAAATCAGATAAAATCAGTAATTACCCAGATTAACGAAGTTTATCCCTAAAGTCTCTAAGGGATAGACACAAATCAATTTCACATAACTGCGTTGGCTTGATCCTTATAAATATAAGGTACGCAGGCATCTTGGAAAAGGATCCGACACATCTAACAAGTCGAGACACCTCTCAAGTCCAGCCCCAAACATCCAAATCCCAAATCCCCCTATTTTCATTATTTCGTTATTCCAGCAACCTCCGAAATTTGTTATCACCAAATTCCTCCGTTAACAATTGGCGCTAGAAGGAGGGTTATATTTTTGATTGTGGAGGACAATCAATTCATACGCATGGGGGGTTATTATGGATCTGGAGCTGCTGTAGTGGAGGAGCTAAGCGGTGGAGGCGGTGGCTCTATTCCGAATTAAGATAAGTTTTCTTGTGATTTTGTCCATACAAGTTAATTATATTATAAAATTCGTAGTAAATTCAATACATGTCAGATTTTGATGATTTTTAATGATTCAGAAAGCTTGTTAAATTGTCTATAACTTTCGTTCTTTGAGTTTTCTCAGATTATATCTTGATCTATTCTCGAAATCACAAAAAACAATTAGATCTCGTTTTTCAGCATCAAGAAATCAAGCAGCAGACGTTTTCTTTGATTCCCGATTCGTTATAAGTCCGTTTTTGATGAGCCATATATTTCCGGAAAGATATTTTCGTTATCTACAACTTTCGTGTTTTGTGTTTTTCAAGAAAAAATCGTTTAGGTGGTCAAAAACGTCAAATACAGTTCTGGGCAGAATTTGAATTTAGAAGATTTTCAAGATTTTAGGTGTAATCTTCGTTATACATGATTTTGGAAGACTCTTAATTGAAGATTTTATTATTTTAGAAGACCCTCCTTTACATGGGTAATATTTTGGAAGGCTATTATTCGAAAGAGTTGATTGTTTTAGAAGACCCTTTGTGATGAGGATATTTTTTTATAGAAGACCTTTTGTGTGTTGCTGATATTTTTTAGAAGACCCTTTGTGTGTTGCTGATATTTTTTTAGAAGACCTTCAAGTGTAGCTGATATTTTTTGGAAGAATCTTGGGATAGTGATATTGCTTTGGGAAGATAACCTCCTATAAGAAGGGTCTCCCTTATTTTTTGTGTTAGACGACCTCCTCTAAGGAGGGTCTTCGTAATTTATATAAAAAATGGTCTCCTTTGAGGAGAGTTAATGGAATAAACTTCGGGAAATCCACCTCCTGTGAGGAGGGATATTTCTGGAATGGGGAACGACCTCCTTTGAGGAGGGTATCCCAAATTACCAAAGTCCTTGCAAAAACCGTACTTCCGGGGGGGATGTCCGTACTTCCGGCTCCTCATCAAGGTTCGAGCTTCGGAAAGTCCACCTCCTGTGAGGAGGGTATTTCTGAACAAAAACTGATCTCCTTTGAGGAGAGTACCCTAAATTATTAAATCCTTGCAAAAACCGTACTTTCGGGGGGGATGTCCGTACTTCCGGCGCCTCATCAAGGTTCGAGCTTCGGAAAATCCACCTCCTGTGAGGAGGGATATCTCTGAAGCATTTATGGAAATTCTGGTGGATATGACCTTCTTTGAGAAGGATATTTTCCGGAATACGTTATGGAAACTCTAGAATACATCCTTCTTTGAGGAGGGTATTTTGGAGTGCTTAATGGAGGATATTTCTTTGAATATTTTCTTTTCAGGGTATTGCTCGGAAAGCTTTGCACGACTCTGTGAATAATGCTTGGATGGCTCTCCAAGATACATTCTCTCACACCTACAAAACTTATTCTTTTTTACATATTGCATATTGTATTATTTACATCTACATGTATATTACGAGCACCTAGGTGCTCCATATTTTTTTCTAATCTTTCTCTCCTAGTTGTTTTAGTGACTCGGGAAATTTGGAAGATCGAAGCATGCTTAGTTCTCCACTACAGCAAGCTACACTGAAGAACTGGGGGTAGTTGTTATGCCATATTTTGGCATGTCTAATAATCTCTCAAAATATTTAATAATTATTAATTCATATTAATAATTATTTCTTAACCGCTAAGTAATATCCTCTCTCTGAAATGAGGAAACAATCAATCTTAATCAATCAATTACGGAAAATATATCCAAACGATATTCTTCAAATCAGGAAGATATCACAACGATAAGATTAAATCAGATAAAATCAGTAATTACCCAGATTAACGAAGTTTATCCCTAAAGTCCCTAAGGGATAGACACAAATCAATTTCACAGAACTGCGTTGGCTTGATCCTTATAAATATAAGGTACGCAGGCATCTTGGAAGGTCATAGGTTCAATTCCTTTTGACTCCATTTTTTTTAACATTAATATAAATATAAGGATAAATTTGTAATTTACTAAATAGGATGGAAATCCATGTTAGCATATAATATATGTATATATATATATATATATATATATATATATATATATATATATATATATATAATGGATGTATTTAATGTTTATTCAATATTTTGACCAATTAAATGGTCTAAAATAAAGGGTCCAATAACTTCTTATTCGTCATGGGTTTCTAATGTGAAATACCCAGTAATAATCTGATTTGCGTTAATGGGATCTAATAAGACTATTAGATAAAGAACCTAATAGGGTTTTGGTCCCCAAGACTAATCACAACCTCTACTACTCTATTTCCATCGGTGTTAGGCTAAATCTTAAAATAAAATTTACAAAAAAATCATTAACCAATTGAAAGTGCTTTAAGAACACTATTATTTTAATAAAATCATAAATACTTTATATTTAGGTTTGATAACAAATATCGGGTACTAATTCTATATATAAGCTATTTACTTGAATCACTAAAATGCTTGATTGATTAAAAAATTATTAAAATTATTATAATTGCTTGACCCTTTTCTCAAAACAGTCATTAAAATTGGACAATCCTTTTGTTCAATTATACCCTTCTTACTTAAAATAATTTCCTTATTAGACGAATTATTAAATGAAATTGATTTAAAATGATACACACTTCCGCATGCTAATTTGTCATTTTGGAACACTTGTGGGAAGTAATGATGTGACGGCAAGAGACGAATGAAGGCTATGGAAGATCAAGTCTCATAATTCATATTGATATCTATCATCATGGAATTAGGTACGTTTTTGCATTACAATTTTATCGTATAATCTTGATAATATCGCATAAGATGATCAGTCATTATTTATTTAATTAGATCGAAAACTTGGTGGAACTCGATGTGCACTACAAGAAAAACGGCCTTTTCCTACCGTCAAATCGGTAGGAAAAGGCCCAAAATCGGTAGGAAATGTGGCATTTCCTACCGGCCCCCTCCGGTAGGAAATGCTTAAGTGGGAAATGACTTTGGTAGGAAATGATACTGCACGGGTCAACGTGGGTCCCACATGATGACGTGGCATGCCACATGGCGTGGACCCACATGCCAACTTGGACGATGACGTGGCAACACATCAGATGCCATGTCATATGACACGTGGGCAGGCCCCGCACACGTCATTAGCCACGTCAGCTGATGATGTGGAAATTGTGACAAAAGAATGGCCATTTCCTACCGACTACTTTTGCACACATCGGTAGGAATTGTTCCAGGTACAATGTAAATTGACATTTTCTACCACTCATTTCCTACCGGTGTTTAATCAAACCATAGAAACCAATTCATTCACAAAATCCAACCATTCATCATTACATACTTAAACATCCACCTTATCACACCAATAAACATTTCCACCTTATCACACCAATAATTCAAATATACCACCAACATCAACCAAAAAGATCCGAAGATCATCACAATTCAAAACATCCAACCATAATTAAGCAAGTTCTACACAAATCATAATTAACCAAGTACTAAATTACCACAAACCATAATAATGTTTAATACGCAAAAGGTTTAAAGTCATCATTACTGCTAGTCGGTTAATCCATATCAGAGGCTTGAGAATCCTGGCCACTGCCCACGCTATTTCCATCTTCACCAATGTCTTCTTCGACAATTTCTTCACTGCCATTTGCCTCTCCAGCATGCTCTTCACCTTCATCATCATTGGCCTCTCCAGCATTCTCTTCACCACCATTGCAGTCAGCATCGTTGTCTTGATCACTTTCATCCGTGTAGTCGGATGCTCCTAAGTCTTTCAGCCACAATTTACTGAAATGTTTGTCCTGTGCAACAAATTTTAGTACATCATTCGAAAATCACTAAGTGACAAGGTACATCCATTAACAAATAGCATGGCATATATACAGAAAAAGTAGAAGTAAAAAATTTATTTTCCATTAAAAGGAACGCAAGAAATGGCAAACAATACACAAGGAAATTGGCAGCAGACCAAAGACATTAAAAAGCCACCTATAGACGAATTTTAGCAAGGTGTCATGTTCAAACAGATCATGTCCAACTTCTAAAGACACGGGATACTAGCAGATTTTCGTATAATGGTTACTTGCCACAAGTTCATGAAATAGCACATTAACATCTTACATACTGCATATTATGATTACCATGATATTAGTAATTATATAGTTATATTGTCTTAACATATTAATAATTTTATTTTCCAGTTACTTCTGAATTTTAGAAGGGGCTGACAAGTGATCAAACATCATATCCTCTTCGAGAAGTTTTCTAACTGGAACTTGACTCTTTCAGGCTGCCTAAATTCACTTCACACCAAATTCCAGATAGTTTCGGAGAACTTTACTAATACGCATTTTGCATAAAGAACCCCAAAAAATCATGCAAGTAGTACTTACAGGTAAAACTTCATTAACCATGTCGAGTACTACAGCCTTTGCATCAGCAAAAGGCAATAATCCAGCTAGAGAACCCCTTCCTGCCATACGAAAGCGCCCAGAGTTGTACAAGACTATCAGATCCATAACAGGTAACAAAAAAAAGTTACTGCAATGCAGCAATTTTAGGTGAGTACTGGAGGAGCAACGCAAAGACAATAAAAGTGGAGAAGCTGATTTTGCTGCATATAAGAATTACCATGAAATAATCATCTGGATTATTATCAACGACGAATCCGTATAGGTATAGCAATTCCTGCATCATATTAGAAATAAATAACAAAGTGATTTGTATAAAAACTGTATAAGCACCAAAGAAAGTATAATGTACAAAATCACAATCACTGATGCTACAAACTTTTCAGAGGTTTCTGCAGGGCAGTAAATACAATACGGTTATGGTACTACATAAGCAATAAGTCAAGTACGTAGCTATAGCATGATAATTGCTGATTTCTTTACAAGACAGAACTAAGTCTTCCGAAAATTGAAGTTTCACGATTAAGAAACTAACCAAAGTCGAAGTATAATTGATATTATGACAGCATGCAACAATCAACAAGGACAACTTAGCTACACAATGAATCAAACATGCAAAAGATGCCCCAGTAGAGGAGGCAATACACGTGGACTTAAGAAACACGAAAGGCTTCTAGGCACACAGTTCAAGTAAGAACATGAAATGCCATACCTCTGTTAGAAGCAAGTCAAAGTAGGTCTCTGGTATAGTAATATGACAGCCTAGGACTAAGTACAGCTTTAACAGCTAAAATTTACCAGATCAAAAACAACACTCCCAATATTACAAAGCTATGTAGTGGGTTTTCAAATTTAATCAACCAGCATGTTAACAAGGCTGTTAAGTTGCTTTTGTGAATCATGGCACTGGTTTTGCTATCTTGGGCCATAATAAGGAAGTGTAAAAACTAGATACAAATGGAGATAGTGGGAGCAAATATAGCAGATCCTTAATATTGAAGAATTGAAGAATACAGTAAATACTTCATACAATGATGAATGGGTCTCCAACAGAGTAACAAAATACAAACAACGTGATTTCGTCAATAGCTTTAGATAGCCACTTTACTCGCGCCGCCATAAGGAAAAGTTATTTCTTCTTGGAAGCATACAGATATTATTCTAAATAGCAGCACATATTTATTTTACTAACTACAACAAAATCAGTAGGAATCTTCAGTCATCCAATCATATCGGCAAATAAAAAAACTATTTCATATATGGTCAGACAACTTATAAGAGTTCATTGGTCTAAAAATACTGTTCACTGCTGCCAATGTAAAGGCTGCATGATCGAATCTCATAACAATCTATGCAAAATGGAGGTCAAACATTGGTTAAGTAGCACACATAAGGCAGTAAATTAAATATTGCAGATTGCTCGGAAACTGTATTAATGTCGTGGGAATTAAATTAAAGACTACAAAATTGTTGTACTCTGTTTCGGAGATTTGAATCAAAGAACATAGACAGAGTCTCTTCTTTCCTTCTACACTATTTTCAAATATATTAATCCTCATGAATTAGTTAACATTTTCTGTTTTCACAGGCTTAAAAAGGAATGGAAAGAGTTGCAGATTAAGGTGGATAAACAAATTCAGTTAGTACTGTCAACTACTACAATAGAAAAAAGCCACGACAAGCCTTTTTATTCATATACCCATATAAACTTATAAATGCAAAAAGACAATAAATTCATCGACGCGTCAAAAAAGAGTAAATACAAATACTAAAGAGTTTAATCCTTCAAGGTTAAATCTCCTTCAGGTTTTTCATCCATTTACTTAAAACAATTCAAGATGTTCAGATTTTTTATTATTTTCATTGTAGACTTGTAGTTAATGAGCTTCATATAAAATTATGATGCAAAACTAACAATACAAGGATATATAATTGAACTATATATAGTTGAACTATAATAGTTCTTGAACAACATAACATTACCTTAACAACTATAATTATAATCATACCCAACTAGTTAGCTCCTTGACAACAAGTTTGCTAACATCATGAATGGCAAGAAAATTGCTAGGTGCGCACCAATGTGTGCATTGTTTGACTCGTTTTCATAAATCCCTTTAAAAACCTGTCATATTGCACACAAACTTAATCTGGGTAATAAATTGAGGCAGAATCAACAATAGAATGTTTACTAAATTGAGGGAATGAACAAGAATAATATGAGCCATAACTAGTGATCGGTATGGTACATAACCTGCTTCTCTCCCAGCTTAATGACACCACTTTCAATCATTACCTTCTCGTGTACGCTCCCCGACACCAGCAAAGACAGAGAAACCACCTGCACACAAGTAATGCCAAATCAATACAGAACACGACTGAAACCCTAATTTCGAAGCCCCAAATTGAATCCGATTGAAGCCCCAAATTGAACCTGATTGAAGCGCCCTAATTCGAAATTAATCATGTGAAAGAAAAAAAGCCCAAAATTAGTGAAAAAAATACTTAATTGAAGCCCCAAATTGAACAAATTAAGCAGAGAAGAAAGTGAGAGATGCATTGTAAATATTAACAGAGAATGTGAAAGAGGAGAGAGAGGAGAGAAAGAAAGGAGAGTATAGAGTGCGTGTTAGCGGAGAGAGAAGACCAGAGAGAGCGGAGACCGACCGAGGGGAGAGAGAGAGAGGAGACCGAGTGTGTGTCCGAAGAAATAAAAAATTGGAAGTGAACTGATAGAAAAAGCGGTCTAAAATTGGACAGCGAGAGTAAAGTGAGATAAAGAGGTGTATGTGTCTGAGCGCGAGGGGGTTATTGGGTTGTAATTTTCGTTGAAGAGGGAAAGTGAGCTTCTAATTTCCATTTGGGGGGAAAACTGCCGCCTTCTCTTTTCACATTTATTCTTTTTTGTAAGAAAAACTTTTTGTAACTTAAAATTAGGTAAATATTTAAGATTATTTAATATCTTACATTATTTATTAAATAACTAAAATAATGTTGTAACATAATATTTGTAACTTAAAATTAAATACATACCTTACAATATTTATTTAAATATCTTATATTATTCATAAAAAAATAAATTTATTTGATTTGTTAACTTAACGGTCAACTTGTATTTTGACTAGTAACTCTAAATAGGATTTCGTTAGGGGTTTAAGGTTTCGATTTTTTCAAAAATATTTCTCGATGATCTTGACTCCCGTATGGTTCGATCGTCGAAATTCTATTTAAAAATAATCGAATCAAGAATCGGGAACGAAAATTAGTTTAGGGATTAAAGTCAAATTACTAGTTGACCGTTTAATTACAAAATCAAATAAATTTTTAAAATTTTTAAAATTTTAGTATATGATTTAATAAGATTGATCTTGACTCCCGTATGGTTCATCGTCGAAATTCTATTTCAAAATGATCGAATCAAGAATCGGGAACGAAAACTAGTTTAGAGATTAAAGTCAAATTACTAGTTGACCGTTTAATTACATAATCAAATAAATTTTTAAAATTTTTAAACTTTTAGTATATGATTTAAAAAGATTGATCTTGACTTCCGTACGGTTCGATCATCGAAATTCTATTTCAAAATGATCGAATCAAGAATCGGGAACGAAAACTAGTTTAGGGATTAAACTCAAATTACTAGTTGACCGTTTAATTACATAATCAAATAAAATTTTAAAATTTTAGTATATGATTTAAAAAGATTGATTTTGACTCCCGTATGGTTCATCGTCGAAATTCAATTTCAAAATAATGGAATCAAGAATCGGGAACGAAAACTAATTTAGAGGTTAAAGTCAAATAACTAGTTGACCTTTAAATTAACTAATCAAATAAATTTATTATTTTTTTAAAATTTTGGAATAACATTTAAAAAGATTGATATTGACTCCCGTACGGCTCGATTGTCGAAACTCTATTTCAAAATAATCGAATCAAGAATCGGGAACGAAAACTAGTTTAGTGGTTAAAGTCGAATTACTAGTTGACCGTTAAATTACACAACCAAATTTTTTTATTATTTTTTAAAAATTTTGGAATAACATTTAAAAAGATTGATCTTGACTTCCGTACAGTTCGATCGTCGAAATTCTATTTCAAAATGATCGAATCAAGAATCGTGAACGAAAACTGGTTTAGTGGTTAAAGTCAAATTACTTGTTGACCGTTAAATTAGCTAATCAAATAAATTTATTATTTTTTTAAAATTTTGGAATAACATTTAAAAATATTGATCTTGACTCCAGTATGGTTCGATCGTCGAAATTCTACTTCAAAATATTCGAATCAAGAATCGGGAACGAAAACTAGTTTAGGAATTAAAGTTAAATTACTAGTTGACCGTTGAATTAGCTAATCAAATAAATTTATTATTTTTTAAAATTTTGGAATAAAATTAAAAAAGATTGATCTTGACTCCCGTACGGTTCGATCGTCGAAATTCTATTTCAAAATAATCAAATCAAGAATCGAGAACGAAAACTAGTTTAGGGGTTAAAGTCAAAGTACTAGTTGACCGTTAAATTACCTAATCAAATAAATTTATTATTTTTTTTAAAATTTTGGAATATCATTGAAAAAGATTGATCTTGACTCCCGTACGGTTCGATCGTTGAAATTTTATTTCAAAATAATCGAATCAAGAATCCGAAACGAAAGCTAGTTTAGGGGTTAAAGTAAAAAATAAAATAAAATTAGTGAATCTAGTGTGACATGCATCACAAAAATAGTGAGTATTAATATTTGCGTTTTTATGTATTTTAATTCGAATTTTATCTTTTTTCCTATTTTTTATTTAAATTTTTAATGTAATTCACAAATTTTTATTTTTATTTAGTAGATAAGATTTTAATTTTTTGCACAGCTCATTTCCTACCGCTCATCGGTAGGAAATGTCCACCGACACGTCAACCAATCAGAAGCCGCCAAGTAGACATTTGCTGGTGAATAGGTAAGGCATTTCCTACCGCCTACACGCGGTAGGAAATGCTACACATAAAGCTACACTGCCACATGGCACTTGGGGCACACAACACTCATTTCCTACCGATGTCGGTAGGAAATGTGTCACTCATTTCCAACCGTAGTGAGACGGTAGGAAATGGTATGAGTGAAACGATGTCGTTTCATTGCGGCCGAACATTGACGTGGCCTTGCGGGTCCCACTCGACTCATTTCCTACTAACTTCGGTAGGAAATGTGGAGGCATTTCCTACCGGCTATGGGTCCGGTAGGAAATAATCGTTTGACTTGAAAAACGGTAGGAAATGGTCGGTAGGAAATGCGTCGGTAGGAAATAAACGGTAGGAAAAGGCCGTTTTTCTTGTAGTGGTGTGAACATTGAAATTTCAGATATTGAACTTAACAAATAAGAGAATGTTATTCCATACAAAAGAATAAAACACAATTGCTTGCTTCCAAAGAAATTAATGCTTGGGACGTTATTGACAGAGAAAAATTTGGAGTACTAAGAGAACGGAGGAATACTCTGCTCATGCCTAAAGAAGTTATCAGGATCTACAATGGACTTGATTATAACAAGTCTATCGAAATTATTCTTGAAGTACTTTTTACCCCATACACTTGCTTGCTTGTAGCTGGTAGTACCTTGAAGATTGTTCACTCCCAAGTCTAGATCATTGTAATTTACGTATGCAGTTCTTGGAGAGTTAGTAACGTAAGGAGTCAAGTACTTGTACAAGCCTCTAATCCACTTCATGGAATTTGATGTGTCTCCATCGGTCCGCACCCTCATGTATATCATGTACAATGTTCCTGCTCTATGAGGGAAGGGAATTGCCGATTCTGATATTTCAGCCATCTTTCCACCATACGACGTGAGGAGGAAATTGGTTCTTCCTGGCTCTTGTTGGAGAAGGATTTTCCACAACCCCTCAATCCCTTCTTTGGAAATAGGTTGGTCCACGAAGTCTGATTTGGCCTTAAAAGGAATTTTATAGGCAGTCCTATTCAACAAACCAATAGGCGAATCATCAGATGAGAAAAGAGAGAGAAGGAGCACTGATTGAATATAACTGACTTCAGTGCACCCTTCTGCAACCAATCCCAACTCTGGGAACCTTTTGTTCATCATTGAAAGTAGTCTTTCTTTTCGTCCTAGAAACTGTCCTAAAAAATTTACGCTTATAGTTTTATTATCTCCAGCACTTCCAGCAGAACCGTCATCTTGTACAGTTTTTTGAGGTTCATTAGGCAAATTCTTCCATATTGTGTTTGCTGCAACTCGGAGTTCAACATCTTTGGGAAGCCTTGGGGCAACAGTTTGCCAACGGTGAAGTACTTGAGTTGCATTCTGCTCTAAAGTTCTTTGAACTTGAAAGACGGTGACGATTTTTGGAACAGAAACAAGCTTTAATTTCCAAGATAGAATGACACCGAAACTAGAAGCCCCACCTCCTCTTATGGCCCAAAACAAATCTTCACCCATTGATTTTCTATCAAGAATTCTTCCATTAGCATCAATCAACCGTGCATCAAGTACATTATCAGCAGCAAGGCCATACTTTCGTCTTAATGTGCCATATCCCCCACCACTAACAAGTCCACTAACACCCACTGTTGACCATATTCCAGCAGGAAATCCTAGTGTACTGCTCTTCTGAGCAATGTAATAATAGACCTCACCAAGTGTTGCACCGGCTTCAACCCATGCAGTTGCTTTTACCGGATCGACACTAATAGAACGAAGATTAATCATATCAAGTAACACAAACGGGACTTGTGCTACATAAGAAAGACCTTCATAATCATGTCCTCCACCTCGAATCCTCATCTGAATGTCATGTTTCTTGCAACAGTAAATGACAGTTTGGATTTGCGATTGGTCCACAGGTTTGACAATAACAATAGGTTTGGGAGTACTTGGAGTGTCAAACCTCAGGTTGTTAATGGAGAACTTTAAGACAGATGTGTAAGTAGAGTTTTGTGAGGTGTAAATAACTTTGGATATGGATGTTGAACTCGAACGGATTAGACATTGAACAAAATCTTGAGGAGAAGTATTGGAATTAGCTGCTGATGAAATGGTTACGAATAAAAGAAGAAAAGAGATTAAAGCAACTGAATAAACTTGAATCTGCATAATTCCTTGTGTTTCTCCTTACCTAATAATTGTGATTACTTGTGTTTTTCCTTGTGTAGAATTTGTGTTTTTGTGCAGAAGATTGTGGACTAGGGCAGCTATTTATAGCAAAGGGCAACAAGGAGTTTTGTTAATACAATATCAAACACGATGTACAAAAAAGTAAACGCGACTCGGGCTTATTATAGAAATGGTCTTTTTATGCATGGACTTGTTCGATCATTACATATATACAAGGTCCAAAGTCAAAAGTCCCGGGAAATTATACATCATTTTAATCTTTCAACCAGTTGATGTGCATGTTTTCGGATCTCGAATGTTATGAAAATGAAATGTATTGCCTCGATTTGAAATTTAATTAACATTTCGATCATGTTTTATTTTCATCTTAAATTCTTAAAATTTGATTTGAACGGTTTTACAGCCCACGTGAAATTAACAAAATAATCTTTAATTTAGTAATGGTTTAACAATTATTTTTCAATTAAACCTACGTAGAAACAAAAGAAAGAAGAAATTGTCAATTTTTTACATTGAAAATTCTATTCGATTAATGAATTCTACTTATAATTCATTTTGATTATCAAAATACCCTTATTATTATTTGAAGATTGTTCTACTAACAACCAAATACAATTTTAATAATAAATGTATGAGAGATTTTATCCAAAACTTTGATAATCGATAGTCTGATCCTCCCTAAGACAAAATAAATAAGAACCGTTAGATCTTAAAATTAATAGATAAAAACTGTCGTATCTAACTTAAAAAATTGTTAAATATTTTAATATGTTATAAACTAAAAAGTGTATTTATATTAAAATACGAAAAGGCGTATGTCAATAATTTAAATCATATATGATTAGGTTTTCTGCAATGAATAGATTTTTCTATATTGAATAAGACTAATACAAACATTCGTATTTATTTTTTCCTCTTAAGATTCTACATTGAATAACAATTATTAAATCATCACTAAATTAAAGATAATTTTATGAGTTTAGCGTAGATTGTAAAATCATCCAAATCTGATTTCAAGACCTCTAGATCACAAATAGTAAATATGAAATTTTTTAATACTAATAAAAAAATAAATAAAATTCAATCCTAATACAACCTTTTTTAATTATCCTTTTCAGATTATGAATTTCTTTTTAAAATTCATTTCTAATACAACCTTTTTAATTATATCTTTTTTAGATTATAATTTTTTTTTCTAAAATTCACTTCTAATACAAACTTTTCTAATTTTATTCATTTTAGATTATAATTTTCTCTTTTAACGTACATGATATAATCTTGATTATCTATTTTTAAAAATATTAGGTGCTACCATTGAGATTAGTTACAAGAAGAAATTGAAGGTTAAAATATCATTTGACTCCCAGTAAGTCATTCCCTATGAATACGCAACTCAGAGCTACTTGAAGTATACATGACCAAACCGGAACCGGAACCGGAACCGGAAAACCGGACCGGACCGGACCGGGTCAAAACTGGTCAAAACCGGCCCGAACCGGAACCGGCCCTAAATCGCCGGTTTATTTATTTTAAAGGTTCAGGTTCAGGTTTGTGTGTACTGAAACCGGTGAACCGGCGGTTCGAACCGGCGGTTCAAACCGGTGGTTAACCGTTAGTAATGACTGGCTATGTATTAATGTAGTATAGATTATAAAAATTATTGTAATAAATTTTATTGTTTGTTGTATTCTTGTAAAACTTTTAAAATTTATTGTAATATATTTACTAATGTTTTAATAAAAAAAAGTACCAATGAATTTAACATTAAATTAATTTACGTGAAAGTACCACTTAATAAAAGTGAAACTACTATATCCTTGAACTTTTAAAACGGTTTGCATTTTACAAATTTTAAAAAATTACTTAGCATTACAATACTTCTAAATTATAATTCATTCCATCCAAATTCAGAAAAACTTATCGTATTTCGAAAAAAATACGTATCAAGTATAATGTATATATAAGGTTCAAACCGGAACCGGAACCGGGTCTTGAAGCGGGTCAAAACCGGGTCAAACCCCGAACCTGAACCGTCTGAACCGGAATCGGCGGTTTATATCCTGTTAAGGTTTAGGTTTCGGTTCAGGATTTTTACAAACCGGAACCGGCGGTTCACGAACCGGAAGCGGCGGCTCACGAACCGTGGCCATGTAAAACTTGAAGCATATATAGTGTGACAGGATTAGGGTAATTTTAGTACTTTGTTTTGTTTTACCCTTTCTTCGGTCTCACTAGCTATTTGTCGGGATACAAAAATTCAGGTTTTACTATACTTCACATCAGTTTTGTTCAATTTTCATTTTTTATTTTTTCATTCCGAGTACATTTAATATATAGGAATTTCAATTGAAAAAGTTAAGTTAATTGAAAATTCATTTTGTTCATCTTTTCGTTGTATTTTGGTTTCGTGGACTATCATCTGGCTATACCATTTAATTTAATAATTGTTAGAAATTAAAATCTTGCATCAAAATGAGTATTGCATAGAAAGTTCTTTTTTCTTTTTTTTTTTGAAAATTGCATAGAAAGTTCTAATTAATGAAATCCAAAATATTGCTAGAGATGTAAACGATAACATCAAGCAAACATAAAACTTATATCATTATATACATCACCAATTATTTAAAAATGATAGCATCTTTTTTACAATAATATAAATATATTGAATCTTTGATCTCTCCTTTTAAAATTAAAATTGATCATCTCGTTCAACAATATCCAAAATTCGGTCATGATGTGTTCATAGCGAATAAGTACAATTAAAATTTACGATACAAATAATAACGTGTAATTATGTGATATATTTGGTAAATACATTTAAAAAATTACCTATTTCGAAATCAATTTTAATAAAACACAACTATTTTCTGAAAAAATCCATGCTATGACAAAGTCAGCCTCCACCACAAATAATTCAGCGCGCATATTGTTACCAAATAATAGATAAAGCCTTAGCTTAAAATTATGAATTATTCCATCTTAATTAAACAACACAAAAATACATATGAAAATCCTATAAAATATGAACATGAATTTCATAAAAACTACTAAAACCCTTGTAATAAGCTAGTACTCTCTCCGTCCCATTTTGTATGACACTCATTCCTTTTTGGGACGTCCCAAAAAGAATGAACCTACTAAACTTACTATTTTTGAACATTACTTTTCACTATTACACCCACTACTTCTCTATTTTATAACTCCTTTTTATTAAATAAATACTATTACCCCCACTACTTTCCTACTTTATCCATTTTTTATACATCCACTTTCACACCCAACCAACCATATGTTACCACCTAGCAAGTCAAACAGAATTTTCTTAATCTCCGTGAAAATCAAACAGGATCTAACAAATTGGGACGGAGGAGTAATATGGTTTTAGTTATATAGGGTGATATTAGTTTAACAAAAACCTAGCCAGGGCCGGCTCGAAGGAGGACCAGAAGGGCGATCGTTTATTTTAAGGATCCAAAATTTTATCGACCTTATAAATTAATATTCATGTAAAAATAAAACAAATTGTGATTATGTAATAATTTGTGATATTTTAATGATTATCCAATCTTACAAATTAGGATGTTTATAAAATAATGACTCCCCTCAAATTTGAAAATTAATAGGATCCATTTTTTTAAAATATCAAAACAGAAGCTATCCATTAATTTACGAACTCGAAAACTTAACTATTTTGTATATGTAATCTCATGTATGGCGATTACTTTTCAATTTACTTTTAAATTAATAATGTAATTAAGAGTTTGTTTGTTGACATTTACCGTTATTGCTCTTAATTTTAAAAATATTACACTCATCTTATAATTTTGTAAAATTGTGATGTAATGTAGTTTAGGATTTGTGATTTTTTAATAAATACATGCATAAATATTATTTCACCTGAATTTTATCTTGACATGTTTTTTCTTATGAAAGTAAAAAATTTAAGAAATTACTTTTCACTTTCTCATTTTGTCCTATCTTGATTACATTAATATTTTTGGAGAAAGAGTGTGACGTTAGGATGTTTCCTCAGTTAATATTAATTTTTAGTACAAATTTTGGATGATATTTTGGTAAATTTTACATTTTGATTTCTTAACTTACATAAATTCTTATACATATATTGACAAATTTCTTGACTTTGGGGTACTATATGAGTTAAATCAAGCAAAAATACTATATTTATTTGAATTATTATAATTTATAATAATTATTATAATTTATTTGTATATAGATTAAAAGCATCTTCCATGGCAACAGCTATAGTAAGTGACTAAAAATATTTACATTAGCAAATAGTTAAAATTAATTTAACATAAAGAAAATAATTAAAACTCTAATGACTTTAGCCAAAATGATAATTATGTATATTTTTTGCTAAGGAGGTATTTGTCCGATAAATATAATCTATTATTATCTATAATTTTTTATAGGAAGAATTATGCATTGGAGTGAATTTTTTTTTACATATTATCTGTATCATGTCATCAAATATGCCATCTAGACTAAGACTATTCCCCAGTGAAGATGCTATAAATGGCATGAGTTTTCTAACCTGAAAGTCAACTAGGATGTTCTGGTTGACATATTCAAGCTAATTAGTATGTACGCAATAAAATCATTGAAGATGCCATATCACTATATCAGAATTGCAAGTTAATTGCAGGTTGACCGATTATTATGTCGGTCAAGACTTTAAGACATTCCATTAACCAGAAGTCTTCAGTAAGGAAATTGTGCATTTCATGCTACATTTTTACTTGGATATTTTCCTGTAAAAAAAATAACGGTCTAAATTAAAGAGAAAATGCTCTTATTAACACAAATGAGTAACCTAGATATCTAAATTATTACTTGTTCGTATTTGTGCCCATAATACCCAAACTACGTACCACACATATCACGAATGCGTATACTTGATAATTTCCCACATTCTTTCTCCATCAACTTCAATCTACACCCATTCGCATCTCTATGATGCGTATAATTCATATTTGCATCTCCGTACTGCATGTAGCATATATATATTGAAATTTTATATTATTTTTTTAATTAATATTTTAAATTTTTATTGATATTTCCTTTAGGGTTAAATAATTTTTATTTTTAGGGTGTAGCATATGTATATTGAAATTTTATATTATTTTTTTAATTAATATTTTAAATTTTTATTGGTATTTCCTTTAGGGTTAAATAATTTTTATTTTTAGGGTTTAACAGGTTCCATTTGGCGTTTAGAAATATTCAATTTTTTAATTAAAATTTTTAAATTTTATCTGTATTTCTTAGGGGTTCTACAGTTAACTTTGGGAATTCTACAATTCCATTTTGGATTTTAGAAATATTTAAAATGATGAATAAACCGTATACGAACATAGGCTTAGAGTTTAGGGTTGTTTACAACCCTAAATCCTAACTTTTCCTAATTGTTAAAAAATCGGGCTGGCCCTCGATTTTTCCCAATTTTTTAAAAATTTGGACGTCGTACTCAATAAGAAATATTCAATTTTTAATTAAAATTCCTAAGTTTTATCAACATTCTCTTAGAGCTTCAACAGTTAACATTTGGGGTTCAACAATTTCATTTTGGGTTTTAGATCCGGTAGATTTTTATTTGTTTTAAAGAAATTTTGTAAAAATAAAAAATTAAAAAAACCTACGCATGTGCAATATGCGTATTTCCTCCCACCCACGCATTTCCTACGTGTGCTTTTTCAGCTAAGCATAAACCATATGCGAGAACAAGTCTTATTAAAATTTAAAAAAAAATTAAAATGAATAACGCATGAAACATATGCGTAGTTTGAAATATTTAAAAAAAAGGGACAACTACGCAAATCTATAATGTGTATAACCCCTCTTTGGAGCAGCCCATGCATCACTTCAATGCGTATGTTGACGAAAAAATTAAAAAATATATATTTAACACGAGACACACATAACCGAAATACATATCCAATATACACATTCTTCAAATACGTATGCCTTGATCATTTTGAACACTGTTTCCGCGCGTGATTATTTTGGACAATATCCTCCTGAAATTTGGTTATTAGGACTTTCATCCTAAATTAAGTGCTCCCGAATTTGTACATTGTGCATTCATGAGGCACACTCACAATTTTTGTGGACCTGAATTTTAAAATTCAGTAGAACACAAAAATTGTAAATTATACAAGCAAAATGCTTATAATACATTTGTGTGCTTCAATAATTTTTAGTAAGATACGTGATCCTAATTACTGTTGTGGAATAAAAACTAGGTTGAAAATATTGCGGCTAGGGTTTGTATATTTAATGCTAGGGTTCGTGAGCTTCGTGCTTTAATGGCTGCTTCTGCGTTCGAGACTTAAACGGTCCTCACAGAATGCCTACGTATCTCTGTAAATTAGAGAATCAAGCCAATAAAACGTAGTTCTGAGGTGAGGGGTCAGGCCCTTTATATAGGCTGAGAAGCCTTAGAATTATGGTAGGATTTGGAGACTTGGTGGGCAAGTCTTTGAGGAATGTTCTAGATCTCTTCCTTATAGGAATCAGTTTCCATATTGAATTGGATGCCTTATTGGATAAGTCTGAAGGGGATATTATCCTTATCCAACTCTTATTTGCTGAGCTGTTTATTACCCTTAATATTAATTACGAAATTAATATTATATTTAGGGTTTTGGGCCCAGCTGGTGGGCTCCACGTTTGGACTATTCTCGGCCTAGTTAATGCCACATTAAATGTGTCTTTAGGGCTTATTTTCAGCCCATATCATTTGCCCCCCAACTTCTTAGGAAAACTGATCAGGTTTTCGTAGAAGTTATATTTGCCTTAATCGAGACTCGGGGTCGTTTTTATCCCTTACCTGGAACTTCTTAATTTTCCTACCCTTATATGGGAGTTTTGGTTTACACTAGTGTTTCACGAGTATCGTCTTGATTGTAAAGTGTGGAGCGACCTACACATTTACGACGATTTGCCTTATTCGAGGCTTTAATTTGTGCTTGCTTTTAGCAATTTCGGCACTTTCATAGAGTTTTTATGCATTATTAGCATAAATTATTGCTCAACTTGTCAAGAAAATATTTCTATAATTTTCCTCGTATTTTTCTGTACTTTTCCTAATATTTTAGGAATTTTTATGTACCAACAGGTATTTTTCGTAATTTTTCCTAATAATTTAGGAATTTTTAAGTACCAACAGGTATTTTTCGTAGTTTTTCCTAATAATTTAGGAATTTTTAAGTACCAACAGGTATTTTTCGTAATTTTTTGGGAATTATTTTTCGATTTCCCAACATTATTTTAAAATTTTTAAAGGATTAACTTTAAAAAAGTCATCCTGGCAAGAAATGCCTCCTGGGCGTGGGTACCCCCGCCAAGGAGACACCCTCCTTAGGCACGCCTAGGGGGTTTGGTCTCCTGGGCGTGGGTGATCTTTGTCCCTGGAAATGCTTCCTGGGCGTGGGTACCCCCGCTAAGGAGACACTTTCCTTAGGCACGCCTAGGAAGTTTGGTCTCCTGGGCGTGGGTATGCCCTTCGTTCCTTGAAAAGCTTTCTGGGCGTGGGTACCCCCGCCAAGGAGACACTTTCCTTAGGCACGCCTAGGAAGTTTGGTCTCCTGGGCGTGGGTATAGCCTTCTTTAAGGAAAGTCGAGCTAGGCGTGGGTACCCCCGCCAAGGAGACACCTTCCTTAGGCACACCTAGGAGGTTTGGTCTCCTGGGCGTGGGTATAGCCTTCTTTAAGGAAAGTCGAGCTAGGCGTGGGTACCCCCGCCAAGGAGACACCTTCCTTAGGCACGCCTAGGAGGTTTGGTCTCCTGGGCGTGGGTATAGCCTTTTAATTGGGCCTCCTGCCTTTAAATTCTAACGGGATTTTATCCTATTTTCTAAAAATGTCGTAGAACATTCTAGAATTATTTTTAAAATTTGAATTTCATGGGCTTCCCGCCTATTCAAGGGCCCAGTCACCTGTTGACAGCCCATTTACTGGATATAACCGGTTGAGTGACCAACCGTGAACTCTATAAAAGAGTAGTGTGCATCCCTCTTTTCTCATTTCACTATTCAGCAAAAATTATCTCTCCCTTATCACAAATACTTTTCAAAAAAGCTCTGCTAGGGTTCTGTCGTGAGGCGATTTCCGGCGTCTTTCCTCCGCCTTATTTTCCAGTTTCTGTTTGAAGATCGTTGAATCTTCATCTTCTTCAACCTCTTTTTTCAACTTTTCTGGGTTTCAAACCTTCAAGGGAAGCATATCAATGGAGGACTCTAGCTCTTCAGGCCAGTCACAACTTGCTAACACTTCTACCAACGCTCCACGGCTTTCAAGGGGTAAGAACCCTAAAACATCTCTTGTCCATGCCAGTGTTTTTTCCCTTAGAGATCTTTTAAATGAGTTTGGTCAAGCTTTTCCAAATATGCTTCATTTAGATGCTTATGAATATAAATCGAAATACAAACAACATAGGGTAGACATTCTAGCCCAACTTTTTCATATTAATGGGCCTTATAGGGCCGTTGTTCCGGCCTCAAACGAAAGGGCTTGTCACCCAAAGCCTGGGGCCATTAGGATTTATAAAGAAACTTTTTATGCTGGTTTTCGCCTTCCTCCTCCTCCTTTTGTTTACCGTCTTTTGGCCGAAGCCCGGGTTTGTCCAACCCAACTTATGCCAAATGCATGGCGTTTTATCTATTGTTTCTTGGTCCAATGTAAGAAACATGGGCTTGAGCCCAGTATCTCTGTTTTTCGATATCTATTCAAATTTGTCAATTCTTCTGACAATTCGGGCTGGGTCAAAATCCAACACCGTTCCTTAGCCCGTTCTTGTTTTGTTTCGGATTCCGCTCCTGATTCCCTTCCTAATTGGAAAAGGGAATGGTTTTATATCTTTTTGGATGGGGATGACTGGGACAACTATTTTCGGCCCAACTTCTGCAGAGCCGTTGATGGGCCTGTTAGGAGTTTAAAATTGGGCGTGGAAGAAGAGGCCGCCATAACTTTGTTAACATCGGACAATTTGCATCAATGTGCAAATTTGATTTCTGAAGATTCGTTGCAGGCCCACGGGCTAAGCGATTTGGGCCCTGAGGGTAATTCTCACCTCTTGCCTTGTTAACATTTTATGCTAGATATAATTTTCTAACTTTCTTGTAATCATTTTGCAGCAAAAACTGCTCTGGGAGCAATTTTTAGGCAGAGGGAGACTGTTGCCACTGCTAGGGTGGTAACAATGAACCCTAGGGCCAAAAGGGCCAGGACAGATGAGGCTTCTCCCGCGGTGGAGCGTGTTCCTGCTTTTCTTCAAGAAAAGCCTGTTCCTATTGAGGAAGACCTTACTCCCTTTACAGTGGGATGGGGTTTATGCAATAGGGACACAGCTGTAGGTGACTCCAGGGCTGCAGTTGAGTGGTCCAGGAGCGTGGTTACTCCACGAGACAGGGTCCACATTGTGGAGTCCTCTGATGACTTGCAGATTGAGCTTCTCGGGGCTCAAGCTGTTGCTTCGGTAATTTCTTATTCAACTTCTTTAATTTAATTGCATTTACTTTTCCCTTATTTACTTGTTTCCTTTGCAGATGAACGCCTACCTTCAGGCCGCTGTTCATAACCTGAAGGAGGTGCGTGCTGATAAGACCATTGCTGAGAGGGATAGAGACAGATACTTTGATGCCTCCGAGGCAAACTTTGCTCGTTTTAGGGAGGTGGAGAAGGAGCTGGCTGCTGAGAAGGAGAAGAACAGGAAGCTTCAGCTGGAGGTGCAGCAGAACAGGGAACACATCATTGCTGATTACAAGGCTTCTAAGGACTTTCAAGATGTCCTGAATGCCGAGTATGATGCAAACTTTCCTGGCACCTTCAAGGAGTGTTGGGAGGGGATCATCGAGGAGCTGAGTGGGAAGATCGAGGGGGTATCCCTGGAGAAGTTCCCTGTACCTGCTATCCCCGGATTGACAGATACTTTGGAGGTTGCTACAGAGGCAGCAGTGGATGGGGACTCTCAGCCCACTCAGGATCCACCTTCTTCTCCTGGGGTAGAGACAGCAGATCCTTCTTCTACCCAGGGGGATGTTGTTATTGAGGACTTAGATGAGTAGATGGCCCTGCGTGGCTTATTTCTGTTTGTCTTTATTTATTCTGAACTTTTGCCCTTCGGGGCTTATGACTTAACTTATTTATGTAGTAGTTTCTTTTGTTTCCACGTTCTCATTTTTTGCTTATAGTTCGTTAAACTTTAGAATTTCTCAAGTACTTGGCCTCCTGGCTGGCACTAAACTCACAAGCTAGTTCAACGTTTGCCTTTCGTGTTTATTTTAACAAAGAGAAATAACTCATAGAGAAAACAGTATAAATTCCATTATGCTGTTAATGGATATCAATAGAATGGGTTCAACCCTTACATAAATATTCTATCTTCTACTGGGAGCAACATGCTCTAAAATGGTTTCATTCGAACCTTATTCCTAATAAATAGATAAAAGTCCAAGCCTTTGTCAAAAGAACTTAGATATAATAAACTTTGAGGTTCACAGCATGCCAAGTTCGGGGCACCTCAACCCCGTCCAAGGTTTCTAACTTGTAGGATCCTTGCCCTAACACCTTTCTGACTACATATGGTCCTTCCCAGTTTGGTGCTAACTTTCCTTTTTGGCCAACTCCCGAGGCTTCAATCTTCCTTAAAACCATGTCACCCTGTCGAAAGAATCTTTCTTTAACTCTCTGGTTGTAGTGAAAAGATGCTTTCTTCTGATATTCAGCATTCTTTGCATTAGCTCCATCTCTAACCTCATCAATTAAGTCAAGGGCAAGTTTCATTCCTTCGTCATTAGTTTCTGGCTCATATGCCTCAACTCGAGGTGATGCTTGCATGATCTCTAAAGGCACAACTGCCTCGGCTCCATAAGCCAGTAAAAATGGGGTTGCTCCAGTCGTTACCTTACAAGTGGTACGATATGCCCAAAGTATGGGCAACAATTCATCTACCCAAGTGTTCCTAGAGCGTTCGACCCTCTTCTTCAGTCCATCAAGGATAATTCGATTAGCTACCTCAGCTTGCCCATTGGCTTGTGGATGTGCCACTGAGGTAAAACGGAGCTCAATCGCATTCTCTTCACAATACTTCTTAAACTCCTCATTATTGAATTGTGTCCCATTGTCTGTCACAAGGATTCGTGGGATTCCGTATCTGCAGATGATGTTCTCCGAAAAGAACTGGGAAACTTGCTTGGTGGTTATCTTGGCCAGGGGTTTAGCCTCAATCCACTTAGTGAAGTAATCAATTGCCACTCTCAGGAATTTCCTCTGTGCTGAAGCCATGGGAAAGGGTCCAAGTATATCCATCCCCCACATTGCAAATGGAATGGGAGAGTTAATCGAGGTCAACATCTCAGGCGGTTGCCTCACAATTGGGGCATGCTTCTGGCATCTCTCACATCTCTTGACATAGTTTTGTGCATCAGCCAACATCTCTGGCCAATAAAACCCTAAACGAATTATCTTGTGAGCTAGGGCTCTGCCCCCCAAGTGTTGCCCACAGATCCCTTCATGAACTTCCTCCAATGCTTCCCTTGCCTCTATAGGCCTTAGACACTTCAAGTACGGGATAACAAACGACCTTTTGTACAGAATACCCTCAATCAAAGTATATCTCAACGCTCTTACTGAGAGTTTTCGTGCCTCTATAGCATTGTCTGGGAGCCAACCGGTCTCTAGGTGTGCCTTGATAGGATCTATCCAAGAGCCTCCTATATCAATTGGTGCCACTAACTTTGCATTAACGGTCGGGGCCTTCAAGACCTGAAAGTAGACACTCCCAGCATAATTTTCTATTTCAGAAGAAGCAAACTTAGATAGGGCATCGGCCTTAATGTTTTCCTCTCTTGGAATGTGCTCAACGTAGCACTCCTCAAACTGGGACATAACAGCCTTTACTACTCTCAAGTATTTTGCCATAGTCTCATCCTTAGCCTCAAATTCACCATTTACTTGTGATACCACAAGCCTTGAATCTCCACAAACTTTGAGATTCTTGACCCTCATGATTCTGGCCAAGCCCAAACCAGCTATCAATGCCTCATACTCCGCCTCGTTGTTGGTAGTAGGGAAATCCAACTTTAAAGCGTACTCAACTGTGAACCCATCGGGGCTTTGCAAAAACCAAACCTGCACCACTAGATTTTGTTTTTGATGCTCCATCAAAATAGAGCACCCAATATTCCTTCAGATCGGGTGTAAGTTTTTCTTCTTTTTCCTCTTGCCCAGGGGTAGTCGTTATCTCTTGCCCCCCGACTTCTTGGTTGTTAATAGTGCATTCAACCACGAAGTCATCAAAATAGAGCACCCAATATTCCTTCAGATCGGGTGTAAGTTTTTCTTCTTTTTCCTCTTGCCCAGGGGTAGTCGTTATCTCTTGCCCCCCGACTTCTTGGTTGTTAATAGTGCATTCAACCACGAAGTCAGCTAATGCCTGAGCTTTGATAGCTGTCCGAGGCTTGTATGTGATGTCAAACTCTCCTAACTCAATCGCCCATTTGATTAGCCTTCCACTGGCCTTAGGGTTATGCAATATGTTCCTCAATTGCTGGTTTGTCAGAACTTGAATCTTATGTGCCTGAAAGTAAGGCCGCAGCTTTCTTGAGGCAGTTACTAATGCCAAATCAAACTTTTCTATGGGTGAGTAATTCAACTCAGCCCCATGCAACACTTTGCTCACATAATAGATAGGTTTCTGGACCTTCTCCTCTTCCCGAATAAGGACGGCACTCAGGGCTTGTTCGGATACCGCCAGGTATAAACTAAGAATTTCCCCAGGACTTGGTTTAGTCAACAACGGGGCTTCAACCATGTACTTCTTCAGTTGCTCAAAGGCCTCTTGGCTTTCAGGTGTCCACTCAAAATTTTTCACCTTTTTTTAACGCTTGGAAGAAAGGCAAGCATTTATCTCCAGACTTGGAGATGAATCTTCCTAAAGCTGCAACTCGACCTGTCAACCTCTGCACATCTCTTATAGAGCGTGGTGGCTCCATGTCTAAAATCGCCTTGATCTTGTCAGGATTGGCCTCAATGCCTCTTTTTGAAACCATCAGCCCTAAAAACTTCCCAGATCCAACGCCAAAAGCACACTTGGCGGGATTCAACATCATCTTATGGTGCCTCAGCACTTCAAATGCCTCTCCGAGGTGCTTGATATGATCAGCCTTAAGTAGGCTCTTGACTAGCATGTCATCAACATATACCTCCATGGTTTTTCCAATCAGATGGGCGAATATCTTATTCACCAATCGTTGGTAAGTAGCTCCTGCATTCTTTAGACCAAAAGCCATGACAAGATAACAGAAGACACCAAAGTCAGTTATAAAAGATACCTTAGGTATGTCATCCTTGTGCATCTTAATCTCATTATAGCCGCTGAATCCATCCATGAAGCTTAACATCTCATGTCCAGCTGTGGCATCTATCAACATATCAATCCTCGGCAGGGGAAAACAATCTTTTGGGCATGCATCATTCAGGTCAGTAAAGTCTATACACATTCTCCACTTCCCATTTGCTTTCTTTACCATGACTGGGTTCGCTAACCATTCAGGAAACTGAATTTCTTCAATAAAACCAGCTTCCAAGAGCTTATTCACTTCTTGCCTAATGGCCTCTTGCCTCTCCGGAGCAAAGTTTCTCTTCTTCTGCTTTATTGTCTTCCTTTTGGGATCAACATTTAACCTATGAGTTATGAGTTGGGGGTCAATCCCTGGCATATCAGCTGCTGTCCAAGCGAACACGTCGCTATTCTTCTGTAAGAATTCTATTAATTTGCCCTTCAGGGGTTCTTTCAGAGATGCTCCAACATAAGTAACTTTTTCAGGATCATTAGGTTCTAGAGGTACGGGAATCAAATCCTCTGCTGGCTTCCCTCTATGCTCTTCATCATCGCGGACATCCATGTCTTCAATCGGAAGGACCTGCCCCCCGACTCCATCGGCCCTCAGTGCGGCCACATAGCAACTTCTTGCCATCTTCTGATCACCCTTTTGTTCTCCGACACCATTCCGTGTCGGAAACTTAATTTTCATATGATAGGAAGAGGCCACAGCCTTAAATGCATGAAGTCCAGTCCTTCCAAGGATTGCGTTGTATGTTGATGCTGCCTTGATCACCAAGAAATTCAACATCTGAGTCGCCTCTTTAGGCTCCTGCCCAATAGTCACGGGTAGCTGAATAGTCCCTTCAACGTTGGACTCCACTCCGTTAAACCCGTATATAGGCATGTTTGTAGGGGTCAGTTGTGAGTCGTTGTAACCCATCTTTACAAATGCATCATAAAATAAAATATCCACAGAAGCCCCATTGTCTATCAAGACTCGTTTTACTTCTGAGTTTCCAATCACGGGAGTTATGACCAGCGGGTCGTCATGGGGGAATTTCACCCCTTCCAAGTCTGAATCATCGAAACCAATTACCATCTCGGTTTTAGCACGCTTCGGGGCTTCTCCCACAATGTGCATTACTTCTCTAGCATAAGCCTTTCGAGAATTCTTAGTCGTGCCAGCTGCTGTCGGGCCTCCCCAGATCATATTGATAACTGCCCTTCGGGGCTGTGGATTGCGATCATGGTTGTCATCCCTCCTATTATTATCTCTCCTTTCATTGTCCCTTCTGTCATTGTCCCTTCTCTGGTTCCCACGGTCATCACCCTTGGTGAACTGACTTAGTTTTCCTCTTCGTATCAAGAACTCAATCTCATCCTTGAGTTGCCTACAATCGTCGGTGTCATGTCCCACATCTTTGTGGAACCTGCAGTATAGCTCCTTATTTCGCTTAGCTGGGTCTCCTCTAAGTGGCTTCGGCCATCGGAAGTCCTTTTCCTTTTCAATGTCCAACAGGATCTGGCTTCTTGGAGCATTAAGTCTGGCATACTCTGAAAACCTTGGACCCGAGTTCTTTTTTGGAGCAGATTCAGAGTCTCTGCTAGCTCGGGGATACTTGTCCCTAGCATCGTACTCTTGTTCTTGCTTCCGCTTGTTCCCTCCATTGCCCAACGCGGCTTCTTTCTTGATGCTGTCCTCAGCTTTTATATACTTGTCCGCCCTTCGTTGAAGTTCATCCATGCTTTCAGGGGGGTGTTTTGCCAATGACCTCTTAAAAAAGAGATCCGTGGTTCCATGCTGCAAGGCTACCATGGCCACCTTATTCTCCAAATCGGTGATATTCAGGGTTTCCTTAGTGAATCGCTTGATGTAATCTCTTAAGTTCTCATTCTTTCCCTGTGTTACATACATAAGGGATGCGGAGCTTTTCTCGTGAATTCTTCCGCTAATGAATTGACTGACAAAAGCGGTACTCAACTCCTTGAAAGAGCTAATCGAGTTTGGAGGTAAACGACTATACCAACGTTGCGCCATGCCCGACAGGGTTTGGGGGAACGCCCTACACTTAAGGGCATCGTTAGCAGGCTGCAGTAACAATGCGCTTGTAAACGTTCTCACATGAGTTGCGGGATCCCCCGTTCCATCGTAAGCTTTGATCGTGGGCATCTTAAACTTTCGGGAAATATGTGCATTCATCACCTCCTCAGTGAATGGAGGGGTCGGATCATCCAGATCTCCTTGTAGCATCAAATCTCTAGGATTATTCTTGGGGAGTTCTACCCTGGTAGTTCCTCTGGTTGGGGCTTCAGCCCTTCGGTGTCTCCTTGAAGACCTCTCCAGATCTATGAAGGGAATCCCTCCTGAAGTCGGAGGAGGTCGAGTCTGATTAGGGTTCTGTCTCTCTAGTTCCCTTGCTTGGTCGTCCTTCAGCTTCTGAATCTCGGCTTCATAAGCCTTAATTTTCTCTGCGATTGTTAAAGGACCATCTCGGTTCGATGGATTCCTCCTCAGAGGCTCCTTACTAGCGCGTCGCCTCCTTGGGGCTTCGTCTCGATCATCGTCTTCAGATGACGAGTCTCCGGTATAAGGACCAGAGTAATCATAGTATCCTGGTTCAGGAGGAGCCGGGCCTCTAAGATAAGGGGATTGTTGTTGCCCATGGATCAACCGAGCATGACCGCTTGGTCCTGGATCCCTTGGATCTTGGGGGTAATTAGGCAGCCCATACATTGGGTTGGTGTTGACAGGGAGCGAAGAAGTGGAGAGACTGTGAAGCGGCGGGCGGCTACTCAGACGGAGAGGAGAGACCACCATCTGGAGCGGGTTAGTCTCCTGTCCTAGAGGGACGATTACAGGTTGAGATCTTTCAGCGGGGGGATCCGTCCCTTGTGGTTGAGAGGCCTGACTACGAGGGTTTGTTTCCGTCAATGGGGGTACAGACCCTGGCCCTGTACCAACAGGAGGAGCAGCGATTGGTGGAACGATGGTTCCAGAGGTAGCCTCGGTTGAGACCGGTGTTGTTCTTCGAGTGGTAACCATGGTTGATGTCTTTTTCCCACAGACGGCGCCAAATGTTGTGGAATAAAAACTAGGTTGAAAATATTGCGGCTAGGGTTTGTATATTTAATGCTAGGGTTCGTGAGCTTCGTGCTTTAATGGCTGCTTCTGCGTTCGAGACTTAAACGGTCCTCACAGAATGCCTACGTATCTCTGTAAATTAGAGAATCAAGCCAATAAAACGTAGTTCTGAGGTGAGGGGTCAGGCCCTTTATATAGGCTGAGAAGCCTTAGAATTATGGTAGGATTTGGAGACTTGGTGGGCAAGTCTTTGAGGAATGTTCTAGATCTCTTCCTTATAGGAATCAGTTTCCATATTGAATTGGATGCCTTATTGGATAAGTCTGAAGGGGATATTATCCTTATCCAACTCTTATTTGCTGAGCTGTTTATTACCCTTAATATTAATTACGAAATTAATATTATATTTAGGGTTTTGGGCCCAGCTGGTGGGCTCCACGTTTGGACTATTCTCGGCCTAGTTAATGCCACATTAAATGTGTCTTTAGGGCTTATTTTCAGCCCATATCAATTACTTATACTTTTAATTACTTATACTTTTTGCGACGATCAAGTTGACCATTTTCTAACTAATGATTAAAAATTATATATTCATATTTAACATTTTTGGAAATTTCTTTTTTGGTATAAAATTTAAGATTTAAATTTTAATTAAAAAAATTATTATTTACTTAAAATATTATTATATGGGTAAGAGTTGAAATGATAAAATTGAAGTTTTGATGGCCTCAACAAATATATTTTTGCACAAAAATGACTATTTCATAATTGTTTACATTTTATGTATCAAACTATTATTTGACGTCAACACAAAATTTGACGGAATATGCAATAATCTGTCAAAAAAATAATAATTTGGTACATAAAATGTCAACAATTATAAAAAAAACCATTTTTGCGTAAAATGTAATAGTTGAGGCCATCAAATTGCAATTAAGTCTAAAGATTATGAAATAGAAAAGAGTATTTAATAAGATGGGGATGAGATGCAGAATGGATAAGAGATTAGGGTGCCTAAGATATGTCTTAGGTAAGTTCCCTAAGATATATAATTTTATATGCTATACAATTTTATATGCAAATATGGGGGGCATTTTTGTAAAATCATGATTTATTTAAAATATTATTAATCAACTTTTTTTTACCACAAACAACCCCAACAAACTTTACTAATGTATGAAAAATTATACTAAATTTAACCATGATTAGTGCATTTTTTTAAATTTAAATTGTAATATTTTACGTATTTGCATTCCACATTGCTGTAAAATCAACACAACGCATGGTTATTTCTCTTTAGATTATCAACATTTGTTTCAGCTTCTGCTGAGAAACCAGGGCTTTAGCTTCTTTCACAATCCAAGAATCGAGTCACATGAAACAAAAGAAAGGGGTATAGAACCTAGCAAAAAGATTTGGAAGAAAATCTTATAAATAATAGAGACAGATTCACATCATTCAATATCAATATGAATAGTTTAAATACTTGCAATAAGGAATTTGAAAGAATATATGAATAACACATGATATTTCACATCACTTGAACGATAAGTGAGGGGTAATATAACTTGCCTCAATACACAGGGTTTCCATTTCCACTACTTCAACTCCTTATCACTTTACATCCAACTCTACTTCTTAATAAATTGGCCTTTTCTCGATAATACTCGTCAACTCCGAAGCTTTTCCTTCCTCTCCAAATTTCCCTTTTATACTCGTAATGGCTCCCAACTGACCTCTCACTGGTACCTATATAAAAATAAAGTACTACTTCAGTACTATAATAACCTTAATCGTCTATCTTTATTCTACCCAAACGCATCCAATAACGCTTCACAATTTATCACATATAGCTCATGTAGATCATATTCCCAAAATAATAATAATATATAATCACGTAAATCAGATAACACTTAGCATAGATTTTTAACTTATACTTATACCTGATACCACGTATATCATATTTATTTACAAATACTCTTATCTAATTGTTGTACGAATGACATAATAATTCTAGCAAAATAAATAAATGAATAAATAATTAAAATAAATGAAATTGGACAACACCTCCTTTAAAATATGGCTTAACCTGTCGAAATACAATTTAACATCCAAACAATTAAGCAATCATAATTCATCTCAACTCCATCTTCTTCTTACAATTTGCAATATACTACACAATTATAACTCAGATACAATGTTGGTTATCAGAGAGTCCTAATTACATCCAAGTACACATACAACATTTAATTTCTAAATCCAACTATAAATCCACAATTACATCTAATAAAACATTTATACTTCTAAGTACAACATACGATTAATTTATCCTTCTATCCACTGTCAATTCAAGTCAAACTCATAATTTACAATCATAATTTGAATACAAGCTACTAACATAAATTCTAATTTTTCGAGAAATCCACATATGATGTTCACACCATAATCTTCAACCAATCACGTTTCCAATCCCTTGAGTCCTACCATTAAATTTAAAACCATGTCGCTATTCTACTGTAAACATTGAAATACAACACTTAGCTATTGATATTGAAACTGCAAATTACTCCGTAAATCGACTATCAATCTATAATAACATTATTATCCTATTATAGATAAACACAATCACATATATACAGACATACCACTTCAACAATTAACATTTAGCAATTTAGGACATTTGACCATATACCACTAATATAAATATATAATTATAACTTATAAGTATTTAAAAAAATAATCACTTAAGCAAAATATATTCCAATACCACTTTGTACTAATAGCGCATACATATATACATATACTCGAGAAAATAAATTTAACATTTTTAGAAAATTTTGACGACATCCCCTTTATACGGGTAGCCTACCAGTCGGACACAGCCGACACAAAACCAACAACAATCACAGTCACAACTTTCTGTACATTATTTCACTACATAATACACCTTTGCAATTCGAACAAATGATAAAATTTTCCAATCTAAATCAATAATTTACAATTAACTATACCGACGTGCAACAATAAAATTTATCCGAAAAACAATTTGTTAAATAATTAAATTAGGACTCAGAAAAATCATCATCATCCACCGTTGACTCACCGAGGCTCATCGTCAACGGTGGAACGGCGGCAAAGTCCGAAGGTACCCGAAAAATTCGGGTTTCCATCGACGGACCCCACCAATATTTTCACACAACAATTTTGAACCGTAATTCATCTTGAAAAATCAGAGTTAAATAGGACGAAACCAAAACCCATCAAATCAAGAACCCATCATACGGGATTTAATCAACCACACTAGATACAAATCATATACACAGAGAACATACAGACTTAACCACAGGAGCAACAATAACCCATAAGTCAACTTACACAAAAAAAACTCAGAACCGTAGAGAACTTACAACCCCACTCGGTGAAGCACACACACGCACAGATGATATCAAACACATACCCATAGCTTCCACACAATTACTAGCTATACACACACACACACACGAGCTGTATATACACACACACCACATATACCCTCGCAAACACACATAATCATACACACGCACACAAATTGAACTCCGAACAGTAGCAGTGAAGCCCCAAGTCGCCACAACCACACACACAGGCGTGCATCGATTCGTCACACACACACATCACTGTGTACACACCCATCAAGAACTCAGAGGAGAGAGACAACAATGATAGAAAGAAGAGGAAAAGATTGAGAGATTAATTCGGGAGAGGGAGAGAGATGTTTAGCGAGAGAGATATAGAGAGAGGGATAGAGCTCGAGATAATTCTAGAGATAAGCTGCACATCTAATTTTTTGGGGGAAAACAAATAACGATTTAGGGAATTAGAAAGTAGGGGAGAATAGAGTTCTAGTTTTTTTTTTATACAAATTTTCTGGTCTAAAAATAATTCAAAATACCTGGTAAAATAGAAATAAATAGGTAATAGTTGAGAAAAACATAAATTTCATTTTTAAAATATAGAAAATGAAATTATCTATCTCCCCATATTTTTAAAATATTTTTAGGATCAAAAATGAATTAAATATGAATTTTGCAAGTTTTGATCTTTTAAATGCAATAAAACTCTTAAAATCATTTTAAAATACTGAAACACATAAAATAATTCTCCTCGTAATTTTAAAGACTACATAAGTATATAAAAATAATATTAAAAAAATATTTCATGATTTTTAACAACTCCTATGATTTTATAAAAATCTCAGAATATCAAAAATGCATGTTTTAAATAGATTTTAATCATTAAAAATTCAAATAAAAATACACGGACCTACACGTCACACATAAACATGATGTCACATATATTTAACCTAAAACATTTATACCATATATTCCACATTTAATATTAATTAATAATATTTATAATTACGAATTTTCTATGGCGTTATACTCTTAACCATACTATATGGTACCATTTATCAACCGTGATACCATAGGCCAAAATCCAAACACAATTAATACCAAAAATCAAAACACATTCCAAAATGGGAACACAATGCTATTCTAAAATTCAAACACTTAGCCATACATAATCCATCACCAAACTAAATAGTAACATAATTAATGTAATAGCTAATAAAACCAATCCATACATAATCCATCACCGAACTAAAACTAAAAATTTCAATTAGAACAAATTATATGATCAACTAGCTAGAAATGAAGGATGCTTTGAATTTGATTGAAATTTATTGGCTTTTTTCTTGACTTCTTCAAGTGCCTTTTTAGAAGAGTCCAATGTTATAACATCAACTTGCTTTTTTTCTTGGCTTTTTTCTTTATGCAGTCTTTCCTGTAAAAGGAGATAATGAAGGAACATTTTAATGAAAATGAGGAAAAAAAAACTTTCAATCTGGTGGAATGCGATTAACTGTTTTGAGGAATGTTAAAAGCATTACCTCTAGTATTAAATTAAACCTTTCTGCCAAATTTGGAAGCTTCAAGGCAGTGACAAGTTTTATTGCACCCCTTGCAGATTTTTCAAGTGATAGAAGTTTAACGAGCTCAGTAGCTCTCACAAGCTTGTCACCTATAAAGGCATCATAACCAAGCATGAAGTACATTTCCGACACATTTTAAAAGGTAATAGAATGGTGAAAAATAACACTTTGACGGTATTGCAGTTACATGTTAATTACTCATCATTAATAGAGCAACCTTACCATTGCAACAGGAAACAATCAACCTTAAAATGCATCTATCTTGAACTGCTTCCACACTGAATGCCTTGTCCTCAAGAGAACTGGCGTCCTGACCTGATGCTATAGCATCTTATCGATCCTACTCTGAATCTGTACCAACTTCCAAAGTTTAGTGATTTGCAATAATAATACGGTAACTTGACAACAAATCATCATCGTAGAAATTTTCCTTAAATACCTAAAAGAGTGTTAAGAGTTAGAGGATGATTCCACTAACAATTTCAAGAATGCAAAATGATTATACCAATTCCTTGTAATGATTATAAATACATTTTGTCATGAAAACAAATTAACATGGAAGGTCAAAGTTTTCTTGATAGCAAGATGACAAGGCCAATTATAGTGACTTGTAATTCATCTACCCCCTCAACATTTCTCGGTTGGTTTCACCATAGTTAAAAATGAAAATACAAACAAAAACGTCTTTCAAAAATGTGATAAAAAGGACTACAAAACCAAAGAGTAAAAAGTATAATAGGAGTCCTGCCATGTATCTCACCTACTTTCACCAAGCAGTGTAGGAGAACATATACATCTGCATCTTCTTTTCTACTCTCAGAATATCCTTGTCAAGCACCTCCATAATTGCAGCAGAAATTGAAGTTCTTTGTGATTCTAAAACTACGGAATCAGTTAGCAATCGCATTAAACAGAAATGGAAAGTAGTACTTTACAACATATTAGACACATCATTACAACAGTTTAGTTTTTAACGCAAATATATCCCACTTGTTCTGCTTGTGTCCCAAGAATATATCCAATCACAAAAGTTAATCAAACACTTCTATAATCTAGCACTGATCTATGCACATCAAAATTATGTATAAGCTCAAATCCATAGTTAAAATTCTGAAAGTACAAAACTAATCATGCAAAGCTTAAACACTTAAAACACACAAGATTCAAAACACACACAAAATTTACCAATAAACATACAAGCTTCAAAACACACGCAAAATTAATTACCTGTAAACGAGCTTGAGAGAGCTTGAGATTTGGTCGATGTACGTGTTCCCTGATTTTGTCACAAACACAAATTGATAATCAAAATAATGAAATCACCTTTATGTTTGTGATAAAATCATGAACACCTACATCTAGCAAAATCAATTGAGCTTGAGATCGTTGTCCCCGTTTTCCCTTGGTGATATACATACAAATATCACCATATTATAAATTTCTCAATTTATGTCCGACCAACAAACACATCGGGGACTATGTAAGAAAAAGAAGATTTCCCTTGAGTTTTGTATGTGTGAGTTTTGTAAGTGTGTGTTTGATTTTAATTTGGATGAAAAAGAAGGGGGAAAGGTAGGGAGGGAAATGAATTTTTGGGTAAAGGGAGGGGGAAAGAAGAAGGGGGAAATGAAATAGTAGGGAGGGAAATGAATTTTAACAAAAACATATAGTTAATAAACGTAGTTAATAGACACGATTCAAACTCGTTGAATAATTATTTTGATTGTTTTTTTCGAGGATCGAACCGTACGGATGTTAATAAACACTCATTTTAGTGTTGGGAAAAAATAATCAAAAAATAAAAAACCCGGGTTGTACGAGATCTTAACAAGAACGTAGTAAAAGTGCTACTTCCTTTAACAGGACACGATCCAGACTCGCTGAATAATTTTTTTGATTGTTTTTTTCGACGATCGAACCGTACGGATGTTAATAAACACTCATTTTAGTGTTGGGAAAAAATAATCAAAAAATAAAAAACCCGGGTTGTACGAGATCTTAACAAGAACGTAGTAAAAGTGTTACTTCCTATAACAAGACACGATCCAGACTCGCTGAATAATTTTTTTGATTGCTTTTTTCGACGATCGAACCATACGGATGTTAATAAACACTCATTTTAGTGTTGGAAAAAAATAATCAAAAAATAAAAAACCCGGGTTGTACGAGATCTTAACAAGAACGTAGTAAAAGTGTTACTTCCTATAACATGACACGATCCAGACTCGCTGAATAATTTTTTTGATTATTTTTTTTGACAATCGAACCGTACGGATGTTAATAAACACTCATTTTAGTGCTGGGAAAAAATAATCAAAAAATAAAAAACCCGGGTTGTACGAGATCTTAACAAGAACGTAGTAAAAGTGCTACTTCCTATAATAGGACACGATCCAGACTCGCTGAATAATTTTTTTGATTGCTTTTTTCGACGATCGAACCATACGGATGTTAATAAACACTCATTTTATTGTTGGAAAAAAATAATCAAAAAATAAAAAACCCGGGTTGTACGAGATCTTAACAAGAACGTAGTAAAAGTGATACTTTCTATAACAGGACACGATCCAGACTAGCTGAATAATTTTTTTGATTGTTTTTTTCGACGATCGAACCGTACGGATGTTAATAAACACTCATTTTAGTGTTGGAAAAAAATAATCAAAAAATGAAAAAACCTGGGTTGTACGAGATCTTAACAAGAACGTAGTGAAAATGCTACTTCCTTTAACAGGACACGATCCAGACTCGCTGAATAATTTTTTTGATTGTTTTTTTCGACGATCGAGCCTTACGGATGTTAATAAACACTTATTTTAGTTTTGGGAAAAAATAATCAAAAAATAAAAAACCCGGGTTGTACGATATCTTAACAAGAACGTAGTAAAAGTGCTACTTCCTATAACTAGACACGATCCAGACTCGCTGAATAATTTTTTTGATTATTTTTTTCGATGATCGAACCATACGGATGTTAATAAACACTCATTTTAGTGTTGGGAAAAAATAATCAAAAAATAAAAAACCCGGGTTGTACGAGATCTTAACGAGAACGTAGTAAAAGTGCTACTTCCTATAACAGGACACGATCCAGACTCGCTGAATAATTTTTTTGATTGTTTTTTTCGACGATCGAACCGTACGGATGTTAATAAACACTCATTTTATTGTTGGAAAAAAATAATCAAAAAATAAAAAACCCGGGTTGTACGAGATCTTAACAAGAACGTAGTAAAAGTGATACTTTCTATAACAGGACACGATCCAGACTAGCTGAATAATTTTTTTGATTGTTTTTTTCGACGATCGAACCGTACGGATGTTAATAAACACTCATTTTAGTGTTGGAAAAAAATAATCAAAAAATGAAAAAACCTGGGTTGTACGAGATCTTAACAAGAACGTAGTGAAAATGCTACTTCCTTTAACAGGACACGATCCAGACTCGCTGAATAATTTTTTTGATTGTTTTTTTCGACGATCGAGCCTTACGGATGTTAATAAACACTTATTTTAGTTTTGGGAAAAAATAATCAAAAAATAAAAAACCCGGGTTGTACGATATCTTAACAAGAACGTAGTAAAAGTGCTACTTCCTATAACTAGACACGATCCAGACTCGCTGAATAATTTTTTTGATTATTTTTTTCGATGATCGAACCATACGGATGTTAATAAACACTCATTTTAGTGTTGGGAAAAAATAATCAAAAAATAAAAAACCCGGGTTGTACGAGATCTTAACGAGAACGTAGTAAAAGTGCTACTTCCTATAACAGGACACGATCCAGACTCGCTGAATAATTTTTTTGATTGTTTTTTTCGACGATCGAACCGTACGGATGTTAATAAACACTCATTTTAGTATTCGAAAAATAAAAAGGTCAGGTTGTACGAGATCTTAACGAAAACGTGGTAAAAGTGCTACTTCCTATAACGGGACAGGATCCAGATTCACTGAATAATTTTTTTGAATATTTTTCCGACGATCGAACCGTACGGATGTTAATAAACACTCATTTTAGTGTTCGAAAAAAATAATCGAAAAATAAAAAAGGCCGGGTTGTACGAGATCTTAACGAAAACGTGGTAAAAGTGCTACTTCTTATAACGGGACAGGATCCAGATTCACTGAATAATTTCTTTGAATGTTTTTTTCGATGATCGAACCGTATGGATGTTAATAAATACTCATTTTAGTGTTCAAAAAAAAATAATCAAAAAATAAAAAGGCCGGGTTGTACGAGATCTTAAGCAAAACGTAGTGAAAATGCTACTTCCTATAACGAGACACGATCCAGATTCATTGAATAAACTTGTAAAAATCATAATAAATTCATTTTTTATCCCAAAATTATTTAAAAAATATGGGGATGAAGCTAATTTTGATATCTTGATTTTAAAATCAAAATTTTGAATTTAGAATATTATTTTATTTAAATATCGAATTAATAAATGATTTAAAGTTTATTTTCATAAAGTAAATTAAATAGAAAATTGTACAAATATTTCCCCCCTTAATCAAAAGTTCCCAGTTTACACCAGATTTCCCCCCCCCCCTCTCTCGACTGAATCTCTCTTTCTCTCTCGACTGAATCTCATACACACACAATTTAATCCTTTTTTTCCCTCTTATACAACAATTGGTTCTAGATTTGATTGAAACAAGGCCCCAGAAGCTGAAAATTACGATGAGCGGAGGCAATGTTCAGATCAATTGGCCTGTTTTAACCCTAGGTTTTCACCCCCTTTCTGGCGAAGATGATATCCGGCAATAATCGAACCTGTATGTCTCCTCTCTCTCCCTCTCTCTCGCTCTCTAAATCTATTAAGTCTTGCATTTTTTGAAAAGATGCATACCTATTGAGATGTTTCTCATTAGTCTTGAGTTTATTGGGAATATATGTTTGAGAATATGTCTATTGACTAAAACTCAGAGAGTTTATTGCGTGTATTGGGAATCTAAGAGACTAAAACTGCATGCTATTATGACATTCTCAGTTAATATGAGCGTTGTTTCATATGCCTTACAACTCCTCTATTTAAACCATCCCCAGTTAATCCCCTTTCTCATCCTCTTAAACATTCTTAATTGTATCAAATATATCAAATGGCCTTCAACGCTCTCACCATACGTCTATCAAATGTATTGTTCAACTACGAAAACTTCATGATCGTAGTGGAAGGTGCAAGCTTTCCAGTGGACGATGTTCCAAAGAACATCAGCTCTGAGTTCTCATATGATCAGGAACTCGAGTGGATGTTTCTGTTGATGAACTTCGAGATAGAGAAGCAAAGGAGGGAGGCGGAGCTTCTCCGGGCCCTGGAGTTGCGTGAGAGGATCATTGGACTGGCTGGCACCATGTCTATGATTTACAAGAGGAGGAGGGAGACTGATTCTTATAATTTTGTTATTATTTCTTTGTAATTGTTTTTCCCAATGTTATGCAAGTATTATGATGTAAGGAGACAATTGTTATCATAACAGTGTGGAAGTATTTTGATTTTTATCATAACAATTGTTATTTATAGTGTTATGCATGAGTTCTTGTGGCTACAATTATTATTTATAGTCTCTTTTTCTATTTTTCATTATTGGTATGTGTTATAGGCAACAATGATTTTGTTGAGTTATGAATAAATGTTTATTATTTATAATGTCACATTAGTTTAAATATGTAACTTTTCTGTGATTTTAGCGACTTAGTGGTATGTGTTAATGTGTGTTATACTCTCTGCAAAAACGAAACCTACTTAGGCTTCCTCAATGCCAAGTACAAAAACATTCGAAAATTCTGCCTCATTTAAGTATTTAACCTACCCAGGCTTTGGTTCCGGGATTAAATTAAGGATTTTCATTTGAAAATTTTAATTGGGGGATTAAATTATTGGTAGCTTAGATGCATTTGATTTCAAGAAAAAAACATGTGTACTGGATGAATGTTCTACATATTGACTTGCATGATGGTTAAATCTGATTTATGTTTACTCACATATTGAGGTACTCATTTCAGCTTCTTCTAAATTGTACGTGTAGGTGAAGTTGATGAAGAAGCCATATTGAATGCTATTCTTACGTATTTGGTGAGTTGTTATTGTAGATTTCTTAAGTACTCGATTTTTAACATTATATTTTGATACATTAAAAAAGTATTATGTGCTCTGTTTTTGAAGTTAGGAGTCTTATTAATAGTTTGTGAAGACTCAATAGTGTTCAGAGAATATAAATACCAATGTGAGAAGTCTTTTAATGCAGTGTATAAGAAATGCATAAAAATTCCATGCATTCAATATTCAATATTTAGAGAGCTTATTTCAGTGAAATATGTTATTGATTTTGAACTTAATCAGTATATATCCATGTATATAAATCAAGATTTGAGTCCGATTACCTGTTTGGATAATTATAAGCTTGAATGTTTATACATTGATTGTTCTCAGGCCCTTGAAAATCTTCCTGATAATGAAAATCATGTATCTAATGATCCACATATCTTCCTGATAATTATGCTTGTTTCTTCCATGGAGGAACTTGGAACGACAAGTCTAGCTGGTGTTCTGTGATGGCAAATATGAGAATAATTGCTATTTTCTATGTTCAAGTATTACTTGCATTTCTCTGCATATACTGTGTGTTGTATGCTTTATATGACAAATTTATAGATATGTTAAGACTCCAAGCAAGTGAAATTACTAATTATCTAGACATGTGTGACGGCTAAGGCATTATTCCAACTTCTAACTGTGTTCTATAATGTTTTCATATCTGTTCTTGTATCTTTAATTTAATGCATTTATATGCAGGGTACTTCAGACGAAGTTGTTGATTGCTCTCATGGTAGACAACTTTGGGCACTATGCCAAGAGAAATATGAACCATTATAGGTAATTTCAGAGTAATTTCAAGCATCTCAGAGAAGTATTGAAAGAGCACGTCGAACAGTGGACTGGGTAAATGGGATACAAGCTGCATAATTTGTTCAAATGCATTGCTTAAACAATAGATGAAAGCATCTGGTGATTAATCTATATGTGTGGAGTGTATTTACTCTTCTAATCATTTTAGTTACACTTAAAATGTAATGTAATGATTCAATTTCTGTTGTAGTGATACTAAACTTATGTTGTATTGTAATGGTAATGCATCGCTCGGAAGCACCTCCCAGTTTTTACTCCTCATGTTTTGAATAAACCAAGACGTTCTTATGAATATATTTGCTTGAAAATAGTTTGTTACTTTCGAAAGATACTTGGAATATGGAATTTGAATGTTTTATTATTATTGCATATATATATATATATATATATATATATATATATATATATATATATATATATATATATATATATCTCCATCCCTTTTTGACTCCAAACCAGCTCATTACGACATTTCCTCTTACAAGTGTGGCATGTCCTCGTCCACCATGTCTACCACCTCTCATAACCAATGTTCCACCACGACCAGGTCCTCTTCCACCACGCGGTCAATCCCCCCTACCACTCGAGAAATCCATGAATTTAAAAATATCCATATTCATCAAGACCTTCCCTGTTATAGTGCTTGCAAAATTTGTCACTATCGAAATTTTTTGACTTAGCTCTCGCATCATGTTCCACTTGGAATGCCATGATGTTAAAATGGTCATCCTTAGAAGTATGAGTCTCTCCACGCAATCTCTCTGTTTGAATCACTTATTGGGAAGCCTTATCAACATCTGGTAAAGGATCTTGTGCAAGAAGTTGTCCCTTAATTGAGGAATATACTACATCAATGCCGTTGAGAAAATGATGCACTTACACATACCACACTTACAAACTAGGACTTTCACATAAATATTCAATTCATCCCAAATTTTTGATAAACGACTGAAATAAATTACTACAGATTCAGTATTATCTTGTTTACACTCGCCCAAGGCTGATTTTAGTTGGCAGATTCGTGTCCCATTCACCACACAATACCTATTTTTTAGGTTGTTCCATAGCAATTGAGCATCATCGTATTCTCCGAAAGTTGACCTTATGGAAGAATCAAGAATGTTGGTAATCCATGACACTAACATTGAGTGTACCGCCATCCAATTTTCAACTTTTTCGGAATCTGTCAGCTTAGTGATTGTTCCTTCAATGAAGCCAAACTTTCTTTTTGCTTTTAACGAAGTTCGCACCACCCTCTCCCACTCATCATAATTTGCACCATGAAATTTTATCTGTGTAATTATATTTCCTGGTCCATCGCTGGAGCCAAGATAATACTTCATATCAATCTTTGGTTTAGAGGTTTTGTCATCGTCTCCGGCCATCTCAAACTTTCACAAAAATTGAAAAAATTTATATTTTCTCTCTGGCTCTTGATACCATAATAAAATAATCACAAATCTCTTCTTGTATTTTTGAATCATAATCTCAATACATATATGGGATTAATAAAGAGTGGCGTACAAGCCAAATATTGTATAATATAACTCAATTGCCTCAAATAATGAAGATTGGCGTACAAGCCAAGCATTGTTCAGTATAACTTAATTGCCTTAAATAATTAAGATAATAAGGAACTCTCACAATTATTTAATTATATATATATATATATATATATATATATATATAATATCACCTCAAGGGAACTCTCCCAATTTCTCCAATATAATAATGGAACACTCTCCATTGTTATCTAGTAATAATATAGTAATATATTTTTTAACAGAATCGAACCTGAGACCTGTGTATGAGCTCTACCATGTTAATAACCAACTCATGAGGAGATCATATATATATATATATATACCAAAAGGCGGAAATAATGTATTTTAGAGTAAGAAAGGCTCAGCACATGAGCAAGAGAGAAGCAAAAGGAAAAATGAAATGTTATTGCAACGTACTGAATATCAATACAAAGCTCTCTTTATATAGAGAGTTAGAGACACACTATTACACATGATAGAACTGAATTATTACAACAGACAAATAACTTTAAGAAAAGTAGACATTATTGATGCCGGGTGCTCATTGGGCCCCATCGACGCAATCAATGATGAATACATACAAACAACTTTTACAAAACAAACAACAAACTTTAAAAAAGCAAAGATTATGCTTTGCCCACTAAAATTCCATTATCAGAAGCAGATATTATTGCCTTCAATAGTGAATTCCCAAATAATTGATCTTGAATTATTGCCGCTGTGTCGGCAAAGGCACTTATCCTGTCAGATTAGAATACTTGAGAAGCAATTTTCTCCGAATAGAATAGAGAATTTTAATGTTTTCTCTTCGGTTGCGGAGACGCTTAACCTCATGAAAATCCCTCATAATTTCTGAAGTGGACCGATTCTTCCTTTCTAGAAGAGATGCATTCTTGTATTTAGAATCAAGATCATCAATCTGATGAGTAAGATTGAGGCATTCCTTTTCATCATTTTTTAACCTTTTAAATGCTCTAAATAAGGTCGGCATTGATCAGCTATGGGGAGCTTTTCCTTTATCTTTGGACTTTTGAATTAAAGTCTGGGTCATAGCATCCCAGAAATCTCCTAGGGATGGCTCTCGGGCTTGAGCCGGTTGAGATTCTTCTGTAGATAAATGTTCTTCTTCTTCGGCTTGAGATTCGCCTGCTAGACAATTATAGGGGTTAGAATCCATTGATCCTTGAGATGAAGAAGTTTTCATTGATTGATCCTCTTCCTGAGATGGATGAGACGGAAAAGAACTAAAAAATTGCTCTTTCATAAAGTCTAAAACTCGGACCATTATTTGTTCCTCTGAATCTGTAGGATATTTTTTTAGAAAATATTCTTTCATATTGGCAATCGAAGGTTGATTAGACGATTTTTCTTTAGAACCTTGGCCTTTTTCAGCAACAATAGTTGCTTTGATGGTGGCTATTTTAGCCTGTACATCTTTAACATCTATATTAGTCCACCATTTACAAAAGAAATTTCTTTGTAAAATAGGAATATCAAGATTGTCTTGGGAAACTGATATTATCCCTCTCCAAATCCATGGTATTTGAAATTTAGTAAAAAATATGAAAGGACATTGTCCCTTAACCATTCTTTCAGCAGTTACTCTGGCAATAAGGGGACTATTGTCGCACCAAGGGATATATAAATCCTTAATTTCCTTAGGAAGAATTTCTAAAGAGGGACCAAATTTTGCCCACCATTGGTAGAACCAATTAGGAACTGGCTTATTAAGCACCCCTGGATCAATACTGAAAAACCAAGAATGTTTGTTTTTCGGATTTTGATAGTAAAAAGCTTTTGTGAAAGCTTCTACATAATGCCAGTAGTTAAAGTAAATGTACTTCCCCTCTGCTATTTTTATAGCTTTTTCCGCATTGGGATTAAATCCCCATTCTCTTGGATGAAGTATTTTCTGGATATGACATTTGCTAAAATTTATAAAATTCTCAGGATTATTGTTCTGATGATAATGAGTAATCGTTATCGATTCAGTGATTTTTAGCAAAATTTCTAAATTCTGCCTTCCCTGATTATTCAGGCCAGCATAACCTCTTGATTCAAGGTATTTCGTTCTTAAGGACCATCCATCATTTGGAGTGAGCTTAAGATCTTCTTCTTCCAGAAACAAAATGGTTTCGGTGGTAGGATTTTCGAAATATTCTTTATCCTGCTGAGAGTCAGTAATAGCAACATCTTTATAAGTTGCTGCTTTACTAGAGGAAGGAATATCTTCTTTTTTAGGAGGTGCAGGTAATTGCTGCATCCTTTGTCTGTGATGATATATAGTCCAATCACCTATTAGTGGGACAGTTTCTTGAGATAACATATTGTTATTCCCGTAACCTCGACCTCGGCCATAACCGCGGCCTCTTCCCCTATTAGGGGTCGTCATTCACCCTGTAAAAATTCACGGGTTAAATAATCAGCAAGAGAATTATTTTCTCCTTTTATGAATTGAATATCAAATTCAAAGGCTGCTAGTTGAGCTTGCCATCCTGCAAAAATTTGTTTTGCTACAAGATTTTTAACATCTTTTTCAATAATTGATTTTGCTGAGCTACAATCAATTCGCAGTAAAAATTTCTGATTTAATAAATCACCTTGAAATTTAGAAATACATTTAATAATAGAAAGCATTTCTTTCTTTACAGTTGAATATTTTAACTGCGTGGGATTCCACTTTCCTGAAGTGAATCTAATAAGGACTTCTTTTGAAGTTTCAGGAATTACTTGTTTTAGTATTCCTCCATACCCTATATTAGAGGCATCTGTTTCTACGACCTTAAAATATTTAGGATTGGCTAAAGATAAGCAAGGTAAACATTTTACCTTTGCTTTGATTTTCTGAACAGCCTGAGAATGCTTCTCAGTCCATGGTTCAGGTTTCTTTTTGAGCCTAGAATACAGAATTGCTGTATCTTGTGCTAAATTAGCATAATAGTCTGAAATATAATTAAGACTGCCCAAAAATCTTTGTAATTGTTTTTTATCAAGAATTTCATTAGGAAATTTTGATGCAAACTCTATACTTCTATCTATGGGAACTATTTTTCCCTGATTAATAATATGTCCCAAAAACCTAACCTGAGTTTGGAACAATTTCATTTTTGGAGCAGATATAACTAATCCATTAGTCTTTATTAAATTCTTAAATATTTTTAAGTGTTTAATATGCTGATCTATTGTTTTAGAAAATACTAAAACATCATCTATATAAACAATAATAAATTCTGTATAAGGATTAAAAATATCATTCATAATATTCTGAAATTCAGAATGGGCATTCTTTTGGCCAAAAGGTAAGACATTCCATTCATAATGACCAAAGGGAACTGTGAAGGCCGTTGTATACCTATCTGATTCTTTAATCTGGATCTGCCAGTATCCTGATTTCATATCAAATTTAGAAAAGATTAAAGCATCGCTTAATCTATCTAACAAATCTTTTTTGTTAGGGATCGGATATCTAATCCATTTTAAAACTTTATTAAGAGGTTTATAATTAATGACTAATCTAGGCACGCCTCTTTCCTTCTCAGCAGCATTATTAACATAGAATGCTGTGCAACTCCAGGGAGATTTAGACTTTCTAATTAAGCCTTTTGCTAAAAGAGAATCAATCTCCTTTTTGCATAATTCCAAATATTCTTTATTCATCTGGGCTGGTCTAGCCTTAGTAGGAATTTGGTTTTCATTAAAACCATCTATGTAAGGAAGGGAAACAACATGTTTTTTCCTATCCCAAAAAGCATTAGGGAGGTCATTACAAACCTCATCATTGAACTGTTTTTCAATGATTTTTATTTGGGTTTTGGTGGCTGGTTGGTTAAGCTGCTCATTAATGCTTAAGACTTTGATTTCTTCTTGGAGAAAACATAATTGTTTTTCTTTACTAAGAAGACGGTCTCTAACCTCGTTTATTATACGAGTTTGAGGATCTGTAATAAAATCAAATTTTATATTCTTACCTTCTATTATGGTAGAAATCCCAGTTTTGTCAACATTGTTGAGGGGCATAATATTATGAAGAAAAGGATTTCCTAATATTATTCTATGATTCATATTCTTTATTAGAATAAAAGAGGTAGGAAGACAAATATCTTTATTACAGATATAAGTATTAGAAAGCTTATACCTAACTTGAAGTTTTTCTCCAGCTGCATGGGAGATAGATTGGGTAGTTTTTTCAAAATATTTGGTAGGAATAATTCCTTCTTTGATACAATTTAAATCAGCACCACTATCAACAAGGGCTATCTCATCTTTGAGAATAAATTCTCGACTTACTACAAGAGTAATTTTGATATACCATTGTTGAGAAGTTACTTGTTCTAACAGATTTAAATATTCTGTTTCATTATTATTACTAGAAGAGGGAATATCCTTACAATCACTAGTTATTAAAGACTTACTTTCTAGTAAAGTAATTCTTTGGGATAATAAAGTATTATTCTGCTTAATCTGAGTTATTTCAGATTTTAATAAATTAACTTCTTTTCTCAAATCATTAAGAGAAACAGGAGTTTCTTTAAGAGTAGATTTTTGAAATCTATCTAATACCTCACTTAATTGGTAAGGTGCGTCAATGACTAAAGGAGCTTCTTTTTCTTTATTATTTTTAATAAGAGTTTCAAGCATTTGCTTTTTAAGCTCAAAATCGGAAATTGAATCTATAATCTTCAAGACTCTATCTTGATCAGCAGTTAAGACATTTAATCCATTCATGTCTACTATAGATTTATAATAGTTTAGCTCATTACACTGACAATCATTGTTATCAGGACTTTGTGAATCTGAGTCACTAGAGCTATTATAAATGAGGGCTAATTCTTCGTTATCAGAAGATTCTCGTTCTTCATCAGAACTATGCAGCAAGACCTTTTCTAATTGAGAGCGTAATTGCTCATCTTCTATTTTATTGAGGGCCTTTTTAGTCCAACATTGGTTAGCATAATGACCAACTTTGCCGCATTTATGACATGTTATATCAATCCTTTTGGCTTTTCTTTTTCCCTTATTGGGGACAAAAGGTTTTTTATCCGATTTATTATAAGATTTCCTTTTATAATTCTTTTTATAAGAAGTTTTAAAAGGATATTTTGATTTATAAGAATTATTCTTATAAGGCTTGTTTCTTTTATAAGCAATCTTTTGCTTTTTCTTATCTTGATTTCTAGGAAATTTTCCTATATCAAAGGCAAACTGATCACAGAATTCACCTAATTGGTGTTTTTCTGACAGTTTTTGTTGCTTTAACTGATTTTTTAGCTTTATGTCATTACATAGAGCTAATCCTTCATTAACACAATGGCTAACTATTTCTCCATATGTTAGAGAAATATAATTAATATTAACTCCATCATTTTTATTTCTTAAGGATTGCCTAACCCTTTCAGCAAAAAGATGGGGTAAACCGTCTATAAATTTTGACTTCCAGTGAACCGAATTTGGTTCTCCTAATTGATAAACTCTAGATAAAAATGTATCTTTATACCACCTAAAATGGGTTAAGGAAGGGCATCTAAGATTTTGGAGGAGCGTACATAGCTTCTCAGCAACAGGAATATTGGTTCCTACAAAATGTTGTAGAATTGTAAGACACAAAGTATAAACTGCATCTTCTTCACCAGTAGTAACAATACCATTTTCTATTTTAATAATTTTTTTATGATTAAGAATTTCTAATCTTTGTTCTAGGGTAAAATAGTGATCCCACCATCCCCTGATTTGTCCTACAAATCCTGTAGAAATGAAGGAGGCTATAGCACTATCAGTACTACCATTCTGTTTACAAACAGTAGAGTACATCATCATTCGGTGTATAACATCGAATATTTGTTTCTCATTTAAGCCATCAAGATTCCATTCATAGATAGCTTTTCCTGAATATGAGGTTTGAATATATTCTGGTTCTTCAAATAGAAGATCCTGAGGAGAAGGTCTTTGGTAATAGAATTTTTCTAAAGATTTGGGAGTATAAATAGGATTTATCTCTGGATTACTAATTTGTTGTTTAGCAAACATAGTCGCTAATTTATTAATATCTTCTAAATCTTCAGCAGGTTCTGAAGTCTCAGATTGCTGAGATTCATCGTCCTTAGATAAGACTGATATATTCATATTGTTGAATTTTTGTTGAAGAATTTTTATAAATTCTTCCCCACTAGAATCTAATTTAAATCCTTTTATGGGAATTGGAGGTTGGATCATAGGAACATGGTTCTTAGAGGATTCTTGTACAAGGGTTGAAGAAGGTGGCTTTTCCATAGATTTCTTTAAAGAAATTAATTCGTTATATATATATATATATATATATATATATATATATATATATATATATATATATATATATATATATATATATATATATCTTATATTATATTATGAGATTAGGGAGGCTTAGATATATCTCAGATAAGTTCTCTGATATATCTATCTTTTATTTGTAAAAATGGCGTGGGTGTTTTAGTAAATTCAGAATTTTTTAATTAGCCGTGCGGGCCCAATAAAATTTAAAATTATTTTGTATGTATCTCAGAAAAAGTTCCCTGAACCTTTTTCTCTTATATTATAACTGTATTTCTTTTTTTCTATAACTTTAAAATGTGTAAACGCAAAAAAAAAACAGCACAGGACGAGAACTTGGGAGTAATGAATTTCTTGATGATAGAATGTTGGAATGGAAAAATAAATGCACCAACTGATTCCATTTTGCTGATTTACACAACCAAACACAAAACATTCTAACTAACACATGTTATGTGTACTGTAATTATACAGCTGAAATTAGCTAGGAAAGAATGACAATAATACATTAAAACTTGAAAATCTGTACGAAAATAACACTTTTGGAAAAAGTGATCAAAATTATCCCATAATTACGCATTTCACAAAGGTTTAATAAAAAAAAAGTGCCTGTTACGCATTTCACAAATGCTTAATAAAAAAAAAAAATCAGCCTGTTACGCATTCGATAAGTGGGTAATTAGCATAAATTTTTTTCTTTATTACCCAATTAGAGAATGCGGCATTTACCCATTCTCCAAATGCGTAATAGATAAGTACTGTTCACATATTACCCCATTTTCAAATGCGTAATTAGTATAAAATCTATTACCCCTATTTCAAATGCGTAATAGCGGGGTATTTATGGCCACCATCAATATTTTGGGGTATTCTTATAATGGGTAAGGTGCATTTGGGGTATTGTTGGCCAAATCCCATTAGCTAGCCATAAGTATTATCAGAACAATTTGCTGCCAAACTCTTCGGTGTTCTGTCCCATTGAAGCAATATCTCTTAGCTCTGTTACACTCCTTCCTAAATCTAGAGCCACCTTCATTTCAAATAATTCTCCATTTTCTCTTCTGTCCAAAACTTCTTCATTCAGATTTGATTCAATGGACTCCTCCATTTCCATAAAAAAACCAGCATTGCCCCGGTACAACTCCACCACCATTCCGACTTGTCCACCGTGCTCCACTGTGTTAACAACACTTGCCATCGCTCCAGCAACGAGTGCTATCACACATCCAAATGTTCCATAAATAGGACATCCAATGAATGCACTACCAGTTGCTGCCAAGCCAGTTAGTAAAGGACAGCAAATTGCCAAAGCTTTGTTAAATTTCAGTGCACTTTCACCTAGCCTTATATATTCGGCCTTGTCATTTTTACCCAAAATCCCAACTATTTCCTTCATTTCATCTTCCAATTTTTTATTCCATCCATTCTCAACACTCTCATGACTTACAAAATATCGTTTGCATGGCTTTCTCATATATTTTGGCCACCAAACTGCTGGTTCAAAAGAAGTTGGGAATTTGTTGAGCATTTTACTGAGTAAAGGTAGGGGAAAAGCCCTGTCTAGAGCCAGAAGTTTCTCTATCAAATCAGATACGTTACGTGCTGTAGGCGATCCCATCCCCACAATTGTACTTATCTCTGAATAAAGTTTATTAAACAATCTTATAGCATTTCTTTGTTCTTCAGCTAATTGAGATGGTTGAATTATACTCATGATGACCAGCATTCCAGTGACAGCTATATACATCAGACATGACGAAGTCTTTAGCGCTAAAGGATGCGAGTCGACAGCTCTTGTAGCTGCAGCAATGCCACTTAATGTAGTAGCACCAAGAATGATTGAATTAGTAGATGCTAACAATAAGCTGTTCCACTTACTTCTTTGATCTCCAATATTCTTGTGCATCTCAATCCGATCTGCTACAGCCTCCATCATCACGTACATTTTCGCCATAACCATTGGATCAGTGACATTAGTTTCGAAATTTTCCAGAGTCTTTGTATTTTTAAAAGTTGTGCAACAACTTTTCTGCACATTACCAACTAAAGCTCCAGTAATTAGTAGTTTCTGCAAGAAGATATTACCTTTTTGTAGTCTTGCTTTTCTTCTGTGAAAATTAGATGAAAGAGTCGAAAAAGATAAATAAAGTAAGCTAGAAGCATTGAGGCTTGCCATTTTATTCCAGTATATATGCTGAATTTTGCTGGTGATTTAGAGAAGCTGGGGGGAACAGAACAGAGCATGTTAAAGAACTTGAGCTTCAGGACATCATATATATGAGAAATTCATGCTTTGTTTAAGTTTCAATCAACACACAATATATAGAAGTGGTGTTCTCAATACAAATGTTAACAAATTAAGAAAATAAAATTAATGGTAGTCTTTGTCAAGAAATAAAGAAAGAAGAATATTTAAAATAAATCATACTTGGTTCAATATAATTTATAGTATAAATATAGTATAAACTTGGAGAAATTTAAATATATTTGTTTTACTATCACTTGTTTAAAAGGTAATGTGAAATTGTTATAATAATAATAGAGTAAAACCTCCTTGAAATGGGCAAAAAATATTATTATATGGAGGTTATTCTTTAATAGAGGTTGACATATAATTTTATAATTTTAAAATTTAATTAATAAATATTTATTATATATCATAAATACATGAATTTAGATAAGTTTGTAAAACAAAGAAAAATGAATATCAAATGCATTAATTTAAAACATACATGAATATGTATTCATGAAGATAAATATCTTATGGACGCGTAAATTCTTAACCCAAACCATAAGTCATTATCACATACAATTATAGAAAAATATTTTAAGTCATTATAAATTGTTATGTAATAAGATTATATATATATATATATATATATATATATAAATTTTAAGATTATTTATTCTTGTATAGAGAAAATTTTATAAAAAATGGACTTGAAAAATGTATGGAATATCACGTTTATTCTTAAATATAACTTACCGGAGTTGGAACCATAAATTTTTATTATAATTGGGAGGTTATTTTTATATGAAGTTTTATTATATAGATGTTTTACTATACTAGATATTATTTATAGCTAGGCAACTAGCCGCGCTTCGCGCGGTTAATAAAATTTTATTTTTAGTTATTGAAAATAGATAAATTAATATAAAAGTTAATGGGTATTTAAAAAATTTCCTAAAAAAAGTGATTGAAAACAGTTTGTATGAATTATTAGTTGGAACAATACTCTCATTATATATCAGGAATTTTAATAATCTTAAAAATATTATAAACATGAAAAATAGCAATTACAATAATAAATATAACTAAATAACGTTTTTAAAGCCGACACCCCTCTCATAATAATAGTATTAGAATTTATATAATTAGAATATTAATTTATTTTGACACAATATAATGAAACAACATGTGTATAACATTTTCACACAATAGAAAAAGACGCAATGTAAATAATTTTAAGTCATTAATTTACATAAAAATAATCTTAATTTTATACATATAATTAATATTTTATATTGATATAATAATTATAATGCTCAAATAAAGTTTTTTAATCTTTTATATGAATAATTTGAAGTAAATTTAATATATATATTTATTTAATAAGTGTAATTAATGATTATTAAAATGTCAATAAGATGCCATTAAGCTGCTACTTAATGCAAGAAAAAAAAATTAATAAAAAAAATGAAAAAAGCCAGAATTCAAAAAAAAAATCTTAAACGCTTCTGGTGCGTTTTTGATCTCCAGGCATTATAATATATTCTTTCCATCCCTCTCATTTGTTTACAAATGAGTTGGGCACGAAAATTAAGAAAAAATACAATACCGATGGCAACTACTGTTTCAGACGTGATGGCTGAGTAACAAATTTGTTACTGATACATGTTTATACGAGAGTCCGTTATTAATATTTTAGCTTTCATCATCTTTATTTAAATTGTTTTGCAAATAAAAAGTCAAAATTTTTAACTTAATCTACAATTACATAGTAGAAGTTCGATTAAGACGCTTGATAAAATCATAAACCAGCTTCAATATGCATGTCTCATACTTAACCAGGATTCACCTAACAAAACCCAGGAAGGCGTTTATGTTCACTCTACCATGGCCAAGTGCTAGTCGCAAAAGATTGGTGGCTTACAAAAGCAAGATTTGCAAAAGGCTGGTGGTTCTCAGGAGCAAGTGATCGAGCAAAAAGGATAGATCACGAGATGAGACTGGTGATCGCAACTCTCAAGTTTTGATTCATTTCAACTTTGATAGGGTTGTTCTGCCCACCATGTTTGGTCACAGACGAACTTGCAGTAGAACTTTTGTTCTATTGATAAAATTCTCTGGCCTCGTTGCCAGAGAGTAGAGATTATGCATTTTGGGTTAGATCAAGGCGCATCTATAAGGTCATTTGTACTCCTGTTAATCAAAATACAATAAAATTAGACTACATTAGCTATTACGGATCGAGTCAAAAAAATAATCACATGCCACAGTTCCAAAATTTATGCATCCCCATGTTAAGGATGCAGCTCTCCAAAAAATTGGATTTGACATTCTGAAAAGTCCCTGGAATTTCATATCGCACGTTATCAATGTCATCATTCCATGCTTGAATCCAAAATTTTATGTCAATACACACTCGGATAAATTTTAAGAAGAATCAGCTATCCTATTGACAATAATTGTAATATTTAGATTTTGATTCCATAAAAGAGACATTTGTGAATATCTTTAATCTCCATGTTAATGTTAGATCCTATAAATACAAAGAATGAAAGAATAAGGTACACTCTTGATCATAAATTGGCCAAGAGTTGCATCAAAATAGCTTGCTCCCAAACTCTTCATCAAACTGTCCTTTATCAGCTCGGTCTCTTAATCCTGAAAGGCTCCTTCCCAGTTGCAAAGCCACTTTCATTTCCAATAGTTCTCCATTTTCTCTCCTCTCTACATCTTTTTCCTCCAAATTCGATGTTATGTACTCCTCCATTTCCTTAAAAATGCCTGCATTACTCCTGTACAATTCAAACACCATTCCTACTTGTCCACCATGTTCCAGTGTGTTTGCAACGCTAGCCATTCCTCCAGCCACAATGCCAAGGATGGATCCCAATGCGCCAACAGTAGGACTCGATGAGTTCCCCACGAGAACACTGCCGACAGCAGCTAACCCTGTTAGAACAGGACCAGAAACAGCCAACACTTTGTTTATTTTCAAAGCTTTTTTGCCCAGTCTGATATAATCAGCCTTATCGTGTTTTCCCAGAACTCCTACTATTTCCCTCATTTCTCTTTCTAGCCTTTTACTCCATCCATTTTTATACATTCCATTTCCGAGTCCTTTTGCTTGTTTTCGCCTTTGTTGTGGCCACCACACAGCAGGTTCCACTGCACTTGGGAATTTCTCAAGCATTTTTCCGAGTAATGGAAGTGGGAAAGCTTTGTCAATGGCCAATACTTTCTCCATTGCTTCTGTCACATCACGAGTCGTTGGATTACCAATGGCTATAGTTGTTTTAATCTGGCTGTGCAGTTGCTTACACAATCTTGTTGCGTTTCGTTGTTCTTCGGCTAGTTGTGACGGTTGGATCTTGTTCATCATAACTAGCATTCCTGTGGCTGCCAAGTAGAGTAGAGTTGACGACATTTTCAAAGATAAAAAAGATGTTCCGTCTGCTGAACTTGTAGCTGCTATGCCAACCATGGTTGTGGCTGCAAGTGTAATTGTGTTGATCGATGTTAAAAGTAAGCTGTTCCAGTTGTTTCTCTGCTCACAGATGTTTCTGTGCATCTCAATTCTATCCGCTACAGAGTCCATTATAGCGTAAAGCTTAGCGATCACAACCATATCACAAGAAGTGTCTTCATATGAACTCAAAGGAGAAGTGTCTCCCGGATGATTGTATGTGTAATTATTAGTACCTCTTCTGAAGTCTAAGTCCTCAACACTGCTAACTCTTTGTTGAAGCTTTGGAAGAGACAAAGAACTCAATGCGTGTTTCGGAATATTTATAGAAGCCTTTGTTGTTACACTTCTTGGGCAATTAGTTTTTGTTGAAAAAGAAGAACTAGAAGAGGAACACAACAAAGTTGTAGCTTGAAGAGTTGCTATTAAAACCAAAGTACTTCTGTTATCAACTTTTCTTGATTTCTTATACAGAATTATAGAAGTTTATTGTTTTAGACTAGCTAAACAGAATGTTTATAAAGAAAAGAGTTGATGTCAAGTTTTGGATCAATGTTATTAGAATGTTGTGGTTTGATGATTTTGGTTTACAACATTTGTGTGGTATGGCTTATATAGACAGAGCAGAGTGAGAAAAAAGTCAAATGTTCAAAGTTGGAATTGTTCCAACTTCAACATTGAGTATTTATTTGTCATTGGCAAGCTTCTTGGTGGTTGCTTGCTACTGTCTTGTCTTGACCTGACATCCAAAACAAAACTGCAACTTGTTAAAATTGTTAATTAAATACTCCTTTCGTCTCTTAAAACTTTTCCTGTTTACCTTTATCACGTTTGTCAACGCACACTTTTGATCGTTAATATCTTTAATTTCGTATTAGTTTTAAATATAAAAACTTCACTGTATTAAAGTACTCATAAATACGAATCCAACAAGATTATTTGGACTTATAGATTAAACGTAAATTAGTAATTTGTCTCATGTTATGAACAATCCCGACATATTAAACGAGAAAAGAATTGTAAGACGGAGGGAGTACCAAGTAAACTGATCAAGAAATACAAGTACGACGAAAGGTCACACAAATGAAATAAATCAATCAACTTTGTTATTCTACAAACACTTATAGGACTATAAATTTAGAACGAGATTTACATAAGGACCTTGCCTAAAATAAAACACCCAGGTGCATTGAAAATATTATAAAATATAGAGGGAGGTTGTCAAGAGATTGATAGTACAATTTTGTGCCTGTTTGGCAAACTGAGAAATGCATTTATTTGGGCTGAAAGTTCATTTACACTTCTCTTGGATTGTTTGGTGAAAAAAATGGAACGGGCTTTTCCTATTCTTGACGTTTGTAATTTTCACTTTTGGAGTCACTTTTTTTTTTCTTCCCTTAAAACTAACACCAATCTAGATATTATAATGTCCGTCGGAAAGTTTAAAGAAGTGTTCAAGATATTTTTTTTATTTTCGTTTTTTTGGATTCTTTACTAAAATTGTTTTCTTGCGTTAAATAGCTCTTAATGACATATTCCTTAGTCATTAATTATACTTAATTAATATATATTAAATTTATTTTAAAAAATAGAAAACTTTATTTGAACATTATCATTATTATTTCAATATTAAATATTAATTACATATATAATTAAGTTTAGTTTTAGAAAAAATAACGACTAAAAATTGTTTACATTGCATCCTTTTTATTCCCTGCAATTTCTAACTTCTCAAGCAATATTTATTATTAGTAATTTTGGAAATCGTAATAAATTATGCAAGTATATATATATTCGATTAACACTTGTAATAAAAATAATATAAATAATTTTTTATTTTACACGTTATGACCAAACCGATTAAATTGAAAAAACCTAATTTTGTCGATTAAAAAAGTGGTACACCCGTTGTTTCCAAAATAAATTAATATTCTAATTAAATAAATTCTGAACATGTATGTTATGAGGGGCATTGGCTTTAAAAAGTGTAATCATATATAATATTTATAAATTTTATAATAAAGACTACGTTTGTATTATAATTGCCCATTTTTATGTTCATGATATTTTTGAGATTATCTAAATTTTATATATATAATGAGATTATTTTCAAACTTATAATTCATGTAAATTGTTTGAATCAATTTTTTTTTTTTTAAATCTTAAAAGACCAATCAATTTTCATTATATTGGGTCAAAATAAATAAATATTCTAATTAAATATATTCTTACACTATTATTGAATATGTATATTGTGAGAGGGGTGTCGGCTTTAAAAAACGTTATTAAGTTATATTCCATATTTATAAATTTCGATAGTATATATTACGTTCCTTTTGTAATTTTATTTTTATATGTTTGTGATATTTTTAACATTATCAATACTTTAGATATATAATGAGAGTATTTTTGCAACTAATAATTCATGTAAATTATTTTTAAATTATTTTTTTAGGAAATACATAAGAAACCAGTCAATTTTTAAAAATAATAAAATTTAATTAATCAATTTTCAGTACTTTAAAATGAAATTTTATAAACTGCACAAAGATGAATTGCCTAGTGAAAATCTAAAACCTGAATTTGCTAATAACCTCACTGTATTTAAATTTTGTTTTTTAAAATTATACGTCCATATATTATAATTTTTGTATTAAAATATTTTTTTTAAAAATAATTATTTTAACTTATAAGTTAAAATTAATTCTTTTCAAAATATTAATTCAACATATTTATTCTATATTATTATTAGCAAAATAGGGTGATTATAGTTGATTATCGGTTTGGTACACAAAATTTATTACACAAAATTTGCCGTATAGATTAGTTCTCGTAAGTCCTTTGGAATGGAATGCGTGCTAAGTGTTTGATGCAAGCCCACTGAGAAATTTTTTGGAATTATGAGAGAGATGGATTTTCTAATTAAGGATTTTATCATCAGTAATGGCGATCTAGTGGACAAAGAAATCATCACAAGGGTTAGGAATGGATCAGATATAGCTGTAACAGAAGCTCTCATGCAGATTCACAGCAGGAGTCTACCAAGGAGTGATAAGAGAGCCTCGACTTTTCACAACCAGGGTCATGACAATGAGCAAACACTCAGAACATTAATAGGAGGACAAAAGAACAAGGAGCCATCTAAGTTTGAACAGCCATGGTTTGTTGTGGGTAGGAGAAAGATAACTCAAAGCAGCCAGCATCCTAAGGCTTCTCAACTTGAACAAGAGCCACCCCCTAAAGTTACGCTGAGCAAAGGTCAAGCCACAGTGACTTATGACACTCCAGCAGCAAAGGGTTTCAAAAAAGAAGTATCGTATGCAGATGCAGTGAAGGGTGAATATAAAGGAATTAGAGGAGAAAATGATGGGATCCCCCAACAATTCAAGGAGTCATCATCGAGTACTCATAATTCTAAAGCTGCTCCAATATTCATCCACAACCTTCCGCCAGAAGCCTCAACTAAAGAAATATGGAGCTTCTTCAAAAAGAAAGGAGGAGTCAGAGACATTATCCTTCCAAAACGAAGGGACAAACTCAATATCAGATATGGATTTCTGGTACCCACTTCTGACATGGACGCCAGTATCTTAATCAAGAGTTGGGACAAGGTGTCTTTTAAAGGTAACATCTTACTGGCAAAAAGGGCTAAAGGCAAGGATCATAAACACCAAGTTTCAACTACCGACGCTAAGGCAAAGGAAGTTTCTCTAAAGAAAGAACCAGCCTATGAGCCATTTTACCCAGAAGTTATCAAAGCAGAGGATAAGGTCTTTACAGACAAGAAGGAACATCTGAATCATAGGGTAATTAGATTATCAGTGGAGGAGGATGTATTTGAGGAAATGGAAGCAAGTCTGATAGCATTTGCAAGGAAGGAAGGAACGGCCTCAGCTTTTCTTAAAGAAATGTGGAAGGAAAATATCAAAACTATCAAAGTCAAAGGTCTTTCACCCAACAAATTTCTTCTCACTTTCAATTCGAAGAAGGACAAGGATGAAATGGACTTAGGGTGGCTGGATCAATGGTTTTCTTCATTCATGGATGTCAGCCACAAAGAGCTAGTTTTACCTCGTAAGGCATGGCTGTTCTGTGATGGTCTACCAATTAGTCTGTGGAATCAATCTAATTGGGAGATGATTGCCAAGGAATGGGGTACTCTAGCTGATATTGATACTGGAGACCCTAACGATGATTCGTTAGTAAATCCTATAATCTGCATTCATACACACCAGGTAAAAAAGATCAAGGAAACTCTGAAAGTTAAAATAGGAGATGATAGCTTCTGGATTGTCATCAAAGAGATACCACTGCACAAACCTTACCTTGACAAATCTACATCGAAGACAAACGTTGAAGGCAGTGCAAAAACTAGTGTGGAGGAGAACCCGGGAGACTTTAGTCCAACATCTCATTTCAGTCACAAGGAAGGAAAACCATCTATTAACAAAAAGGCAGAAGAAAACAGTATTCTTCAAGATACAATAGCAAAAGGAGATAGTGACAAACCTCCACCAGATTCCCATTGGGAGGCAAGAAATTTGGAGACGGTCAGCTCTGAGACTGCCTCATTAGTTTCTAGAAGTGAGGAACCAGAAATAATGGAGAAGAATAATTTGACAGAAGAATCAGAAGGAGAAGTTGATCCAGACGTGGAGATTCACAAATTATCTCTCGGCAAAAAACTAGGAAGGCCAAGGAAAAATCCAAAGGTATCATTCTTCTTTGAATTCAGGGGTAAACTCAAGAAGAAAAAAGGGGTTAGAGCTAATGGAGTATCTCACTTGAATTCTCCTTTCAAGACAAATGATACTTTGAAAATCATTCCTTTTGGGGGCAACAAAGACGAAGGTACATCAAGGGCTCCACATAATGCTACTCTAGTAGAGCAAATTCTAGAAGCAGGTGAAATGATGGGATTGATACAACCAAGTGACAAGGAGGAAATGGCAGATATCATCTCCAAAAACTTGTCAGATTAAAATAAAAAACATCCAAAATTCATATTCATCTTAGCTAGAGTTAGTTAATGGAGAGTCTATCAATTTTAAACTGGAACATCAGAGGCATTGGCAACTTCACAGCAAGGAGAAACCTACAGGACTTGATCAGAAAATGTAATCCTAGCATTATCAGTATTCAGGAATCGAAATGCCTGCTCCTAACAGATTCTCAAAAAGACTCAATCTGGTCTTTCAATGGGCATGAATGGTTATTCTCGCCAGCAGTAGGATTATCAGGGGGAATTATTCTATCATGGGACACTTCCATTATTTCAAGTATAGAAAATCACATCACAAGAAGTTGGATTTGGCTTAGGGCTACTTATCTGCCCACCTCAGTGGTCTTTAACTTGGTAAGTGTATATGCTCCCCAAAATGTTGGTGGTAAGAGGGAATTGTGGCACGATCTCCGAAATATTCTCTTAAAATTATCTAATGAACCTTGCTGCTTCATTGGAGATTTTAATTGTGTCTGCATTAACGATGAGGTAGAGAACTGTTTATACAGGTCTGTCGATTCCAAAGACTTTAACACATTCATCAAAGACAATAGGCTGTGGGATGTGCCTTTGATAAACTTCAAATTCACTTGGTATGGGGGAGCAGACAAGAAAAGTAAACTGGATAGGGCTTTTCTTAGCATCAATTGGCCAGATGGAAATAAATGGCAGCTTTCAGGACATAGTAGAATGTCATCAGATCACATTCCCATTTTCTTGTTCCAGAAAGAAATAAACTGGGGGCCAATTCCATTTAGAGCATACAACTTCTGGCTGGAGAATAGTTAATTCAAAGTTTGGTTACGAGAGAAAATGGAAAAAGCACACTCCTCAACCTTGTCACCCAACCTCCAATCATGGAGAATGATTCGCAAATGGACCAAGGAATGGAGTAATACACATAAGGTTGATTTATCATCTCATATTGAAGTACTTGAGGATAAATTGGCAAGGGCGGATATAGATGGCATTTCTCTCAAAGACAAATTGATCATCAACAATGAGTTGACACAAGCCTACTCAATCAGTGAATCAATGATCAAACAAAAAGCTCGAAGGGTTCCAAATGTGGCAAGGATTAAGGCAAGGAGATCCCTTATCTCCCCTGTTATATAATCTAATAGGTGAAATGTTGCACCAATTCTTGGAATCAGCTTGCTCGAAGGGTGTCTTTCAAGGGGTTTTGATCTCAGAATCTCAGGAAATCTCACACTTACAGTTTGCCGACGATACAATTTTGTTCATCAAAGATACTACAGAATCAGTCATGGGGATTAAGGCTGTTCTCAAACTATTTGAAGCTGCATCAGGGCTTAAAATCAATTATCATAAAAGTTTTGTTTATGGTACAAGAGAAAATGCCCAACAGGTTCGTTATTGGGCGGCGTTACTGGGATGTAATATCGGTACTTGGCCTATCAATTACTTAGGCGCTACGCTAGGGATCTCGCCTAGAAACATAAATTTTTGGGAGCCAATGATACAAAAATTCCATTCGAAAATAGAACAGTGGAAAAAACTAGATGTTTCTATGGCAGGGAAAATAGTTCTTCTGAAGGCTACCCTGGAAAGCATTCCCATTTATTGGTTAAATCTGTACCGAATACCTAGTACGGTTATCAACTCAATCGACAAAATCAGAAGGGACTTTTTGTGGCAAGGAAGTACTACTAGTCGTAACAAACTACACCTTATGAGATGGGACAGAATTTGCTCTAGCAAGAGCAAGGGAGGTCTAGGTATCTCATCTATCAAGCAGCGTAATATAGCTTTACTTGCCAAGTGGTGGTGGAGACACAAAACAGAAATAGGGAGCCTATGGAACAAGGTTATTAGCAACAAGTATGGGGATTTAGAAGACATGAGACATAGCAGGTCTCAATCTTCCTTTTCTCCCATTATGCAGAGTGTTATCTCAGTATCGAACTTCTCCTCCCTCAAGCTCTTCAATAAATCTGATTTTAGGTGGAAAGCAGAAGATGGGTGTAACATTCTCTTTTGGTTAGACCATTGGACTGGAACCAGTGAATTAAAGCTATCATTTCCTAGATTGTACGAGCTTTGCCTACACAAAAATATCTCTCTATCCACAATGAAGTCTTATTGGAATCAGTTTAAAGCAGGAACAATGGGCATGTGGAAAAGACCTTTGAGGCAATGGGAATTAGAAGGGGAAGGTACTCTGAATTATTTACTAGACAAGTTCAACCCCTCTACGCAAAAAGATTCGGTATCCTGGAAACTTTCAGAAGGTAAATATAGCACAGCGACAGGGTACAAAATTTTGAAAGATGAATTAGTGGAAGACTTGGATCACTGGTCGTGGTTATGGAAAAGTAAAATTCCACCAAAAATTAAGGTCTTCCTCTGGAAAATTTCTCACAGAATCCTACCTTGTAAGGCACTGTTAGCTACAAGAGGTATGCCTATCGACCCATCTTGTGCATGGTGTGGTGATCAGATGGAGGACCTGAATCATTTATTTTGGAGGTGCCCTTTAGCCTCTACCTTTTGGTCAATCCTCAGTTCATGGCTTAGTATCCCAGTGATTATTCTGCCTAATGACTTATTCAATTTCCGTTATCTTTTTGGCTATTGGAAGGGAAGTGATCAAAGTAAGTACTGGCATACATTCATCTCAGCCACCCTATGGTCTATATGGATCACCAGGAACGTTTGCACCTTTCAAAACATAAGAAAGAATAGCGGTGAAATGGAGTTTCTGCTCAAAGCTTCCTCATTTAAATGGATGTTCTCAAGAGGTTGGATCAATTCGAATTCTCAGTGTCTCAAGAATGTTTGGGCTCTAAATCCGATAGGATTCCTCAAAATTCAAACGTTGAACAACAAAGACAGTTTGAAAAACATACTCCACTCACAATATGACTTTGTATGTTTCACAGACGGGTCTTGGCAAAGTAAAAAACATGGATCCAGCTTTGCAGGTATAGGAGGGATAGCGTACGGAAAAAACAGGGAAAGAATATTGCTTTTTTCTAGCCCTACTGTCGCTCTATCACCCTTAGAAGCCGAGTCTAATGCTTGTTTCTTCCTAGTTAATTTGTTTAAAAATTCAAATTACATGGGGACTAACATAGTCATATGTACAGACTCATACTGGCTACACGAATACTTTCTCAGGAAAAAACACGAGGACCCATTCAATTTTTACATCACTCTATGTGAAAGGGACTTAAACCAGGAAGCAGATTATTTAGCTAAAAAAGGAGCTTTTTTAGCTAATCCAATTGTGGAATGGAGCAAATAATTAGCCATCATGAAAATGGTAGCTGTGCCTATCATAGAGTTCCTATTTCTAGCAGTAGTCTTAGCCTTGCAGTTAGTAGGTCATGTCAAAGGTCTCTGCACCTCCCCCAGCAATTGTATTTTCAGACTCTTTATTAATGCATTGGCTTTTCAAAAAAAAAAAAAAAAAAAAGATTATCGGTTTGGTATAGTATAATTGATAAATATAATGTTGTCGTTAAATTTTGCTTAACCACATCTGTAACTTTTATTATATTTTTGAAAAAAATGTTGAAAATATGAATATTACTGAAAATTTTCCAAAATATAAATTGTAGGATAAAATTAATTAAAATTAATCTATGACTTATAAGCTAATAAACTATAATTTACCAGACACATCATCAACTATCATCAACTTATAAGTAAAAATATTCAAACACCAAAATAAATTATAAGTTACAATTTATTTATCACTTATATAACAATTATTCATTTTAAATGATAAATTACTTATTTTAAAATATCCCAAAAGTTTGAAACATGCACAATAGTCATCCATATACTCCCATATTGTTAAAATAAATGAAGTAGTGGGTGTAATAAAAATTTTATTGTTAAATGATGATGTAATAATGTATTTTATTCTTATATATTAATAAACTGAAAAGGCAATGCTTAACAAAGATAACATAAGGGCAAAACGTGATCCAAAGATTCGAGATAAATTATCTTAAATTCTTCTTTAGCAATGATCCAAATGATAATTTAATTAAATTTGAATTAATAAATAATACTAATCCAAATTTGGATCAATTAATTTAATATTAAAATAATGGCATTGTTATTTGTATATTTTTAACTTATTAAATTTAAAATTGATTTGTGGTGATTTTTTAGTTACTTAAATAATAATAGAATGTAATTAATATTTATAAAAAATTTACTTTTTGTAATAAAACTTATAATAATAAGAAAAATATATTTCATTAAAATTTAAAGAAAAGTATATTAAAATGCATAAAATAAAAATTACAGTAAGTATACAATTTTAATGTTTTTTTTGTCAATACAATTTTAGTCTAACTTACGTATATTAATTAAATATAATAAGAATAGTTAATAATGATTAAACATTAAATTTAAAAATATAAAATTTAATATAAATTTATAATTTATGTTAAGTAAATAATAATTTAGATAAAAATGTTACTAGCAAATGATCAAAAATTTGGATCAAAATTTAAATAAATTGATGAAGATGATTTAAGAGTACTTCTCCTTCTCATAATAAAGTGGATATAACTAATTACTATATGTTCATATCACATTAATTTCTTTATATCAGCTTGGACACTGCACATAAATGGAGAAAGCAATGCTTAACAAATGTGACAGAAGAATACTTCTCGTTCTCATAATCAAGTGAATATAACTCATTGCTGTATGTTTATATTACATTAATTTCTTTTTGTAATAACCTACTAGACACTACACTTAAATGGCTGGTCTGTCCACCTAGCCCACCAGCTTCCAAATTGTTAGATCTTATATTATCAATTAGGTAGGTGTTTGGGGTATTTTATTTGCTTTCATAAATGTCATATAAGTTATATATATAATTAATAAATGCAAAAATATTTATAAATTATATAGGTATTTAGATAAATTTAGTTGTTGATAAAATATTCTTAATATTAAATCAAAAAAATATTATTTAACACAATAATATCAATACAAATATTTTAAATTAAAAACACATTTAAAAACACAAATATAAAAATATAAATTATTAAACAAGTAAAGAATCAAGCAAATAACAAATAAGTTGGAATAAAAGTATGTCGTTTTAACATTTAACTTATGAACATATAAGATAAGTTGCCAGGAAAGTACGTCTTTTTAATATTTAACTTATGAATTATAAGTTGAGCTAATAAGGGGTTGTTTGGGGAACTTATTTTCATCAGAATGAGTCAACTTATTTTAAGACAAAGAGGGTGTTTGGGGAAACTTTTTTCCGGAATAAGTCAACTTATTTTAAGACAAAATTAGAGATTTCTAACTTTCCAACTTATTTTCCAACTTATTTTTGCAATTTATTGAATCTCAAACATACATTAAATACTTGTATAAAAAAATTATCAAAATATAAAATTTTTATCCGAAAATAAGTCCATAAGTCCATAATAAAAGTTATGCCAAACAGGCACAAAGTTAGAGATTCCTAACTTTTTTCTGAAAAAGGTTATTTTTTTTTTTGCAAATTATAGAATCTCAAATCTATACTATTATATAAAAGCCGAAACATTAAAAGTTTGGTCGGTCATATTATCTTTTTATATTTTTCAAGAACTAAATAATTTCCTTTTTCGGGTAAAATACAATATCTTTTAGAGAAATTACCATTTATACAGGATTTAGAAGTTCACTTTGCAAAAATACTATTCTAGCCAATTCATTGCATTTATACGTAACTTTCATTTTTGATTTGCAAAAATACGGACATTGACTCTTCTCTTTCTCTCTATACCGACATCATCACCCCATCCCCCTCCGACCAACGGCCGCCCCCCAACCCCGACGTATCACTGACCAACCTCCATCTCCGCTGCCCCCAACTCCGACGTATCACCGACACCGACCTCCATCTCCGACCCCAACCTCCACCTCCGATCTCCGGCGCCGCAGGCGTCTCCAACCTCCATCTCTATAAATTGATTATAGATCTGAGGGAGAGTAATCTTGTGATGGCGTTTTGTTGTGTGTATATGTGTATGTATAGGTTTAGAAAAATGAAAGTGGAGAAGTTTGTTTTGTTTTGTTAATGAAACCCACAACCAATGCCGGATCCGGCAAGCTTCGATCAAAAATAGGTGTTGTGTTGTGTTCGTCGTTCTGTGTTATATGTATGTGAAGCTGATGAATTTTGTGTTTATTTGAGTTGATTTGAGTTGTTTTGGTGAATTTGGGTTGTAATAATTAAGTTACAATTAGTTGATTTGAGTTGCTTTTAGATTTACTAAATTGTAAAAAAAGTTGCAATTGGTTGATTTGAGTTGATTTTAGTTTTACTAAATTGTAAAAAAAGTTGCAACTGGTTGATTTGAGTTGCTCTGTATTTTTGCAAATTTTTCAAAATAGTCCGTATTTTTGCAAAATAAACTTTAAAATGATAGTATTTTTGCAAAAAAATTAAAATCCTTAGGTATTTTTCAAAAAAGCCCTATCTTTTATATTTTATCTAACTAAAATTTCTCCTTTATTAATCAATTTCCTTTTTCAGGTTAAACATATTACCTTTTCTATTTTTCAATAACTAAATAATTTCCTTTTTTCAGGTAAAATAAAATATCTTTTACATTTTATCTAACTAAAATTTCTCCTTTTTAAAAACACTACGAGCAATTTTATTTAGTAAAATAACATAATTATATTATAATTACTATTAACTAATCAATTACCTTTTTCAGTCAAAATACGTTACCTTTTCTATTTTCTCTAACTAAAATCTTTCTTTTTCAAATTATATCATGGTTACATTTTTCAACCAAAACACGTTACCTTTTTTTCATTTCTCTTACTAAAACCTACCTTTCTATTTTCTCTAACTAAAATATCTCTTTTTTCAATTATATCACGGGCGGTTCTATTTAATAAAATAAACTAATAATATTATAATATTATTAATTAACCAATTACTTTTTCAACTAAAACGTATCATATTTTCTATATTTTCTAACTAAAATCCTTCTTTTAATAGAAATATCACGGACAATATTAATTTCTCCTTTTCTAAAAACATTACGAGCAATTGTATTTAGTAAAATAACGTAATTAAATTATAATTACTATACACTAATCAATTACCTTTTTAACCTATAACATATTTTTTTTATATAATATACTATTATATAAAAGCCGAAACATTAAAAGCTTGGTCGGTCGGTACAGTACCTGTTGATTTTACTTATTTACCCTTAACAGATGTACTAACTAATCAATTTCCTTTTTCAGGTTACACATATTATCATTCTATATTTTTCAAGAACTAAATAATTTCCTTTTTCGGGTAAAATACAATATCTTTTATATTTTGTCTAACTAAAATTTCTCCTTTATTAATCAATTTCCTTTTTCAGGTTAAACATATTACCTTTTCTATTTTTCAGTAACTAAATAATTTCTTTTTTCAGGTAAAATAAAATATCTTTTACATTTTATCTAACTAAAATTTGTCCTTTTCAAAAACACTACGAGCAATTTTATTTAATAAAATAACATAATTATATTATAATTACTATTAAATAATCAATTACCTTTTTCAGTCAAAACACGTTACCTTTTCTATTTTCTCTAACTAAAATCTTTCTTTTTCCAATTATATGATGGTTACATTTTTCAACCAAAACACGTTACCTTTTTTCTTTTCTCTTATTAAAACCTACCTTTCTATTTTTTCAAACTAAAATATCTCTTTTTTCAATTATATCACGGGTAGTTCTATTTAATAAAATAAACTAATAATATTATAATATTATTAATTAACCAATTACCTTTTTCAGCTAAAACGTATCATCTTTTCTATATTTTCTAACTAAAATCCCTCTTTTAATAGAAATATCACAAACAATATTAATTTCTCCTTTTCTAAAAACATTACGAGCAATTGTATTTAGTAAAATAACGTAATTAAATTATAATTACTATACACTAATCAATTACCTTTTTCACCTAAAGCATATATTTTTTATATAATATTAAAAAAATTCTGCGTATCGCACGGGTTTTAGGCTAGTATACGTTAAATACTTGTATAAAATAATTTATCAAAATATGAAATTTTTATCCCAAAATAAGTTCATAAGAACTTAAAATAAGTCTAACGAGGACCCGCTTATACAAGCCATAAGTTGGCTACCTTAAGAATAGTCAAATTGGCCCTAAATAATTTCACATTTTTACATTAAAACTTGATAATGATATCTTTAATACTTTAAAATTTACAATATATAATATAACTAGTTGAAAAGCCGCGCTTCGCGGCGGCGTTACAATATTTTTAAGAAAATTCAATACATTTACGTTATATTATAATATTTTTAAATTTTCTAAAAATTTTGGAGTTTTAGAAAATGAAAACACATCTTATTTTCTCTTTATATTATAGATACTCCTGTATTTATTTATGATTCCTGCATGAGATTGTTCTTTTATTATGTTAACACATCAATTCTTTTCTTGTTAAATACGGTGACTTTTTTCATTACAATAGTATTGGATTTATGAATAAATTTTCTTAATATAAGTATAATTAAATTATATAAAAAAATATATAATTTAAGAAGATAGTACTTTCTATAAAATATTTAATTATATGTCTGCTCTATATATTCAAACACCTATTCTAGTTCTAGTAGAACTTTTATTTATATATTTTTTCTACAAATTCGAACTCTTACTCTCTATAAATTCGAACTCCTATTCTACTTCTAATCATATGTCTTTCCTACAAATTTGAACTCTTCTCCTTTATAAATTCGAACACCTATTTTCTACTTCTAATATGCTAATTGATATTTTTATATTTATTAGTGTTTAAAATTCTAGAAAATTAGAAAAATCAATTGACACGATATTAGAGCGCCTTTTTCTTAATATAAGTATAATTAAATTATATAAAAAATAGTAGAACTTTTATTTATATATTTTTTCTACAAATTCGAACTCTTACTCTCTATAAATTCGAACTCTTATTCTACTTCCAATAGAACTTTTAATTGTATGTCTTATAAATACTTATTATACTTCCAATAGAACTTCTAATCATATGTCTTTCCTACAAATTTGAACTCTTCTCCTTTATAAATTCGAACACCTATTTTCTACTTCTAATATGCTAATTGATATTTTTATATTTATTAGTGTTTAAAATTCTAGAAAATTAGAAAAATCAATTGACACGATATTAGAGCGCCTTTTTCTTAATATAAGTATAATTAAATTATATAAAAAATAGTAGAACTTTTATTTATATATTTTTTCTACAAATTCGAACTCTTACTCTCTATAAATTCGAACTCTTATTCTACTTCCAATAGAACTTTTAATTGTATGTCTTATAAATACTTATTATACTTCCAATAGAACTTCTAATCATATGTCTTTCCTATAAATTTGAACTCTTCTCCTTTATAAATTCGAACACCTATTCTACTTCTAATATGCTAATTGATATTTTCATATTTATTAGTGTTTAAAATTCTAGAAAATTAGAAAAATCGATTGACACGATATTAGAGCGCCACCTAAACTCCCGTTATCCTCCTTTATATATATACTAGTTGATAAAGCCGCGCTTCGCGGCGGCGTTACAATATTTTTAAAAAAATTCAATACATTTACGTTATATTATAATATTAATATTAAATTTTAATAATTAAATAATCTTCTTTAATGAATCAATTTCTTGTTAAATACAATTCTTTCGATTGAGCCGCTCTCTCATTAAAATCGAAATCCCAACTTTTTAACATATATTATAAAGACTGCATGAGATTGTTCTTTTACTCATTGTTCTTTTATTATGTTAAGACATCAATTCTTTTCTTTTTAAATACGGTGACTTTTTTCATGACAATAGTATTTGATTTATGAATAAATTTTCCTAATATAAGTACAATTAACTTATATAAAAAATATATAATTTAAGAAGATCGTACTTTCTATAAAATATTTAATTATATGTCTGCTCTATATATTCAAACACCTATTCTAGTTCTAGTAGAACTTTTATTTATATATTTTTCTATAAATTCAAACTCTTGTTCTCTATAAATTCGTACTCCTATTCTGTTTCCAATAGAACTTTTAATCGTATGCCTTATAAATAATTATTATACTTCCAATAGAACTTCTAATCATATGTCTTCCCTATAAATTCGAACTCTTCTCCTTTATAAATTCGAACACCTATTCTACTTCTAATATGCTAATTGATATTTTCATATTTATTAGTGTTTAAAATTCTAGAAAATTAGAAAAATCGATTGAGACGATATTAGAGCGCCACCTAAACTTCCGCTATCCTCCTTTATATATATATATTAATATATATATATATATATATATATATATATATATATATATATATATTGATGATTGATAATATGGCTTAAATGTTAAGTTTTATATTTTGAACTTGATGAATTGCGACAATCTTTCCCAGATCTTTTTAAGTCAATTAAAATGTAAACTGATTATATTTTTGATCAAGTAATAGTATCTTATCCACTTTTGCAACATTGATAGTAAAACTTTTATGTCTACAATATATTGATCATGATATAGTATTTTTATTTGTTAAGAAGAAGATTAATAATCATTTTTTGAAAAAAAAATAATAAATTTTAATAGTAATAGTAAAACCAATATCTAGTCAACATATTATAAAATTTACATCTCGACCGTTAAAATGCTAAAATAGATAAAGTTTAATTATCACTTTGCTCAGTTCACTCTTTAAAATATAATTAATACATATTGGTATAAATTTACGGATTCCAAAAGTTAGTATTGTAAAATAAAAATGTTGGTAGAACTAAAACTAAAACCACCATAAATTACACATTTTTGTATGTAATAGGATTTGGTTTGGTTTAATTTCATTAGGTTAAAATTACATCCAATTATATTTATAATCAAAAATATATTAAGAATAAAAAGAAAAGAGAAAATAATAGTTAATTAAAATATTTTTTTCACCCAGACAAAAATAGAAAAAATTTCTTCCTTGTGTATATTCAGACATTGACGTGATCATTCAGTAATTATTCGTACGCTAATCAATAAGTAATTTCATGCAATATTTCCATGTCAGGGTTTTCATACAACCCTGAAAACACTTATCAAAATTGTTAGAGCAGATACAAAATCAACCAGTTAAGATATAATTAGAACCTTAAATCTCCATGTTAATTATGTTAATTCGGAAATATACAAAGAATCAAAGAATAAAGTAGATGCATGATCATGTAATTGTACTATTGCTACATCAAAATAGCTTGCTGCCAAACTCTTCATCAAACTGTCCTTTATCAGCTCGGTCTCTTAATCCTGAAAGGCTCCTTCCCAGTTGCAAAGCCACTTTCATTTCCAGTAGTTCTCCATTTTCTCTCCTCTCTACATCTTTTTCCTCCAAATTCGATGTTATGTACTCCTCCATTTCCTTAAAAATGCCTGCATTACTCCTGTACAATTCAAACACCATTCCTACTTGTCCACCATGTTCCAGTGTGTTTGCAACGCTAGCCATTCCTCCAGCCACAATGCCAAGGATGGATCCCAATGCGCCAACAGTAGGACTCGATGAGTTCCCCACCAGAATACTACCGACAGCAGCTAAGCCTGTTAGAACAGGACCCGAAACAGCCAACACTTTGTTTATCTTCAAAGCTTTCTTACCCAATCTAATGTAATCAGCCTTATCGTGCTTTCCCAGAACTCCTACTATCTCCCTCATTTCTTTTTCTAGCCTTTCGCTCCATCCATTATAGTACATTCCATTTCCAAGTCCTTTCGCTTGTTTTCGCCTTTGTTGTGGCCACCACACTGCAGGTTCGACTGCACTTGGGAATTTTTCAAGCATTTTTCCGAGTAATGGAAGTGGGAAAGCTTTGTCAATGGCCAATACTTTCTCCATTGCTTCTGTCACATCACGAGTCGTCGGATTACCAATGGCTATTGTTGTTTTAATCTGGCTGTGCAGTTGCTTACACAATCTTGTCGCGTTTCGTTGTTCTTCGGCTAGTTGTGATGGTTGGATCTTGTTCATCATAACTAGCATTCCTGTGGCTGCCAAGTAGAGTAGAGTTGACGACATTTTCAAAGATAAAAAAGCTGTTCCGTCTGCTGAACTTGTAGCTGCTATGCCAACCATGGTTGTGGCTGCAAGTGTAATTGTGTTGATCGATGTTAAAAGTAAGCTGTTCCAGTTGTTTCTCTGCTCACAGATGTTTCTGTGCATCTCAATTCTATCCGCTACAGAGTCCATTATAGCGTAAAGCTTAGCGATCACAACCATATCACAAGAAGTGTCTCCATATGAACTCAAAGGAGAAGTGTCTCCCGGATGATTGTATGTGTAATTATTAGTACCTCTTCTGAAGTCTAAGTCCTCAACACTGCTAACTCTTTGTTGAAGCTTTGGAAGAGACAAAGAACTCAATGCGTGTTTCGGAATATTTATAGAAGCCTTTGTTGTTACACTTCTTGGGCAATTAGTTTTTGTTGAAAAAGAAGAACTAGAAGAGGAACACAACAAAGTTGTAGCTTGAAGAGTTGCCATTAAAACCAAAGTACTTCTGTTATCAACTTTTCGTGATTTCTTATACAGAATTTTGGAAGATTATTGTTTTAGAGTAGCTAAAAAAATGTTTATAAATAAAAGAATTGATGTCAAGTTTTGGATCAATGTTATTAGAATGTTGTGGTTTGATGATTTTGGTTTACAACATTTGTGTGGTATGGCTTATATAGACAGAGCAGAGTGAGAAAACAGTCAAATGTTCAAAGTTGGAATTGTTCCAACTTCAACATTGAGTATTTATTTGTTTATGGCAAGCTTCTTGGTGGTTGCTTGCTATTGTCTTGTCTTGATCTGACATTCAAAACAAAACTGCAACTTGTTAAAATTGTTAATTAAATACCAAGTAAACTGATCAAGAAATACAAGTACGACGAAAGGTCAAACAAATCAAATAAATCAATCAACTTTATTATTCTATAGAGTATTGCTAGGTATCCCGAAGGTACCCAAAAAATGCATCTAAATAATGTGGTATGGATGAGACATCAATACAACTTATACACATATTAACTCACCTTCAACTGTCCAAATAACATCATATCATAATCATACTTGGATCCACTAATAAAATCCATATTCATGCTGGCGGGTCCATTATAATTATAATCAATCAGATAGTGACATAGAATTTGGGATCCAATTCAGGATACCTAGCATTAATCTATTCCATAAACACTTATAGAACTATAAATTTAGAACGAGAATTCCGTAAGGACCTTGCCTAAAATAAACACCCAGGTGCATGTGAAAATATTATAAAATAGAGGGAGGTTAAGAGAATGATAGTACAATTTTTATGTCATTTGAATCATGCACGATAGTACACATACTTACAGGAAATTCTGTTTGAAATAATTTGCGGAGCATATATATTCTTATAATATAAACTAAGCAAAAATAATAATAATAACCTAGTGACAGAATGGATATTGCATATCATTTTATTTTTTTTTACGAAATGCTGATTTAGATTCATATTTCTTGTTGAATACACTGCTTAATTTTGGCTGGCACAGACCACCAGTCAAAGATACGAGCAGGATACATATGAGACACATGTGCAAGCTCGTGTGCCGGCATATTCGCAGATCGTTTGATAAAATACAACTTAATGTTGTTATGTTTCCATAAAAAATCTCTACAATCCTCCACCACCTTACCTAGCCGGGATCTCATAGGGACTGAACTCCGTATCAGTTGAATAACAACCTGACAATCAGATTCAACCATCGATGTATACCACTTCATTTCTTTAGCCCAACTTAAGGCCTCTTTAATTGCTATTGCCTCTGCCAGCGTTGGATTCAATACCTCTGCTTCAGTCTTCGATTTGGCTAAGAGTAGATGGCCTTTGTGATTTCTGGCTATTAGACCCATACCTGAAGAACTTTGACTTACAAAAATCGCTGCGTCAACTGTAATCTTTATTGCATTTGATTGTGGCTTTACCCAGGAACTCGCTCCATCACCTGCAACTGCAGGTGTAATAGGTGCGCCAATACTTCGACTCTGAGCATTTACCCACTGTGAAAGAAACTCCCAAGCCTTTGCAACGATTCTCATAGCTTGTCCTCGCTTACCATTCCACACAAGATCATTTCTGGCCCTCCAAATAGACCAACAAAGAGTGATAATCTTTGCTTTATTCTTGATCGATTGCCCCTGCAGAATTAGCTCTAGCCATATTGTAAACTCCATAACTTCCTCTGTGCTAATACCTGGATCAAAAATCTTCCAACACACAGTAGCTACCTTGCATTGAACTAAAGCATGAAAGACAGACTCGACTCCATCATTGCAAACAGGACACACATTACTAATATTCACATGCTTTGATTGTAGTTGAACCAATGTAGGTAAACAGTACGTACCAGCCCTCCAAATCAAATTCAGAACCCGAGGTGGGGCTTTAATCTTCCACACAGTCTTCCATAAGTTATCGTGAGCATCTGAATTCCATTCCCCTTTCTATGTCTGCAGTAACTTGAATGCACTCTTGACAGAGTAATGGCCCGAATACTCTAACTTCCAGTTTAAAACATCCTTCTCCAAATCTTGTTCAACTTTAGTGTTCAGTATGAGCTGTTGATCTCTACGATCAAACACATCCTCAATGATCTCTATATCCCATTCCTTCGTGCCAATACGAAAAAAGAAAAAGAGAGTCAACTTTGTGAGCTACCAGAACCGATGAACTAGTCGTGACATGGATTTTCCTTACTATTCAACCAAGGTTGGTTTAGAATTTGTATGTCCTTACCATTGCCAATTCTCCAAGCTGCTCCGTCTGAAAGCAAGTGAATACTCCGCCAAATGAAACTAGGACTGCTACCCAAGCTAGCTTCCATTAACTCTTTATCATGATAGTATTTGGCTTTATATACTCAGGCTACCAAGCTCTCCGGATTAGTAATCAGCCGCCAACACTGCTTCCCAAGCATGGCTAAGTTGAAGTCACGAAGATATCGAAATCCCAAACCACCAGCTTGTTTATGCCTTGCCAATCTATCCCATGACATCCAATTTATTTTTGAGCTTTGTTGATTTGATGAACTCCAGAAAAATTTAGCCATATTCTTCTCAATGTCTCGTATAAGCTCAACGGGAATAAGAAACACATTCATTGCATATGAGGGCTGCGCCACCATCTTAATTAATATCTCTTTTGCAGGCTTCGACATATTCTTCTCATTCCAGTTCTGAATGCTGTTCAACACCTTGTCCTTTAGATAGCCAAAAACCACAGATTTATTTCTTCCCAGGATGTTAGGTAACCCCAGATATTTGGAGGACTCATCAGCTTCTTTGATTTGTAATTCACTAGATTAGCTCTTTGTTGTACTCGATAACATTAGCGCTGAAGAATGCTGTCGACTTGTTGGTATTAACCTGTTGACCCGATGCTCTCTCATATGTTGACAGTAATTCCTTTACTTTACCTGCTTCATTCAAGTCAGCCTGATATTGCATATCATTTTAATCCTAAATGAAACGAAGAGAAATCATTATTATGATAACACGTCAAAAGGGTTAGAAAACAAGTCAAAAAAAAAGATTAAGAAGAGTTTGTTTAGCTTCTTCTCAAAAAAAAAAAAAGGAGTTTGTTTAGCTAATTATTAGGCGATATTTGGCCTCTTTGGCTACGACTTAAAATAAAATAAGTGTTTATGGACTTATTTTCGGGTAAAAATTTATATTTTGATAAAAAAAATTTATACAAGTATTTAATGTATATTTGAAATAAGTTAGGAATTGGCAAAACTTAAAATATGTTCTTGTAGACTTATTTTCGGATAAAAATTTCCTATTTTGATAATTTTTTTTATGAATGTATTTAATGTATATTTGAAATTCCATAAGTTGCAAAAAAAAATATTTTTTTCAGGAAAAACTAGAAATCTTAATTTTTTTTCTTGAAATAAGTCAACTTTTCTAGAAAATAAGCTCTCCCAAACACCCCTTTAATAAATTGACTTATTCTGAAAAATAAGTTTCCAAAACACCCCATTATTACATGAACTAGATGTGAATGATATAGATGTCATGGATTTAAAGATAAATTAGCTTAAAATTCATGACATGGATTTTTTTTAATATTCTATAATTTTTTATTAATTTATATTAATAATTTTAAAATACGAATTTTATAGATCTTAAACTTTTAAATATAATGATGTAATTAAAATAATTATATATATGGTTATTGTAAATTATTTTATATCAAAACATTTACCATTCTTTTAGGATTCATTAAATGTAAATAAATTTAATTTAATTTAAAAATAAGACCAACTAATAATCTCGAAATTAACATACATTTCCCGTTAGAATTTGCAAATATAAGAATTACTTACTAACAACCATGACCTAATAATTAATCTATGATTTTTCTATATAATTTAATCTAGAATTTAATATACTCTAATTTGTATATATGTACTCGGTTATGATAAGATGATTGGAAATTTAGAAACCAATGCAACTCGTACGGTACCTTATTTTGGGAAAAGATTAATCATTTATGTCGTCTTTATAATATATAGTATAGTAATAAAGTAAAACAATTAAATAAGATAAGTACTGTATCATACCAAAAAATATATTAATGTTTGGTCTATTATATTATTATATAGATAAATGATACTGGTAAATTCAAAGTAAAACAATTAAATAAGAAAAGTATTGTACGGTAACAAAAAAATATTTTAATCTTTCGTCTTTTATAATATTGTATAGATATATGCTCTTGGTAAACCAACTCCTAACAACTTAAAATTTTAGAAAAAAGCCGGTTTAAGATCATATATTTATCTTAACACATAATTAACTAGAATAACATATTCAAAGAAAGAAAAATTACTTTGCAATCAAATTTAATCAAATTGAGGAGAATTTGTTTCTGATTAATAATAATTAATAATAAAATAAATTTAATATATTACTATAAATTCTGTTTGGAGAACACATGTATCTTTAATAAATATCATATACTAGATTCTGGAATGAGGCTTGGCGGAATAGTGGTATCATCTTCACACTACTGGAAAAAGCGGCTAAATACAACGGAATAAATTCAACGGGCGATAAAATCAACCGTATTCCGTTGATTATATGGTCAATGGCCTATGAATTTTGACTGAGCCTCAAATTCAACCGAACAAATTCAACCGACAATAAATTCAACAGAATAAAATCAACCGAAATCAAATTCAACAGTATCTTGTTGCATTTACTTTTGCCATTATTTCATGTGGCGGCAAAGTTCCCACCAAAAGTTAAATTCAACAGAATAAAATCAACCGAAATCAAATTCAACAATATCTCGTTGAATTTATTTTTGCCATTATTTCATCAGGCGGCAAAGTTCCCACCAAAAGTTAAATTCAACGGAATAAAATCAACCGAAATCAAATTCAACAGTATCTCGTTGAATTTAATTTTGCCTTTATTTAATGAGGCGGCAAAGTTCCCCCCAAAATTTAAATTCAACAGAATAAAATCAACTGAAAATAAATTCAACAGTATCTCGTTGAATTTACTTTTATCTTTATTCAGCTAATTTTGATTTTTGCAAAAGAGAATCTAATCTTTTTTTAAAAAATTGATTGATTGTCAATTTTATTATTTCAATTGTTTTTCTATAATATATAAAAAAAACTTTAATATATGGCCAACCAACAAATACACTTTAAATTTTATTTTTACTAATAATAGGTGAAAATTAATCTATGATATTTAAGAAAACGATAAATATTTATTTGATATATAATTTTAAATAAATAATATAAATACTCGATAATTTATAAAAGTCACAAAAAATTAACTAGAATGTTAAATTTACATACCAAACATTTTAGAATTTACTTTATTACTCAGATATATGTTTAAAATTTTAAATGATGTAAAATTAGACAAAGTACTAGGTAGTAGTACTAGTCAAATAAATAGTTGATTCCTAATTTCACTATCAAAATTAATTTTTATTTTTTAAAATTTTCGAAATATCACTAAATTAGATATCTATTGACGTCCATAAGGTTGGATCGTCGATAAATATTTTTAAGAAAATAGAAACAACAATCTGAGACAAAGTACTAGTTAGTATTATTAGTCAAATCAATAGTTGACTACTAATTTCATCATCCAAATTAATTTTTTAATTTTTAAAATTTTGGGAATATCACTAAATTAAATGTCTCTTGACGTCCGTACGGTTGAATCGTCTCTTTACATACCCAACATTTTAGAATTTACTTTATTACTCAGATAGATGTGTAAAATTTTAAATGATTTAAATTTTAAATTAATAGTTGACTACTAATTTCACTATCCAAATTTTTTTTTTAAATTTTTTGAATATCACTAAATTAGATATCTATTGACGCCAGTACGGTTGGATCGTCGATAAATGTTTTTTAAAAAATAGAAACAATAATCTAGGACAAAGTACTAGTTACGTGTTCTAGACAATATATTAGTGTTCTAGTAAGATATCCAACCAAATTAATTTTTTATTTTTTGAAAATTTGGGAATGCCATTTAATTAGATATATTTTAACATCCGTACGGTTGGATCGTCGATAAATGTTTTTTAAAAAATAAAAACAATAATCTGGGATAAAACACTAGTTATGAGTTCCAGACAATATAGTAGTGTTCTACTAAGATTTCCAACCAAATTAATTTTTTATTTTTTGAAAATTTGGGAATATAATTATTTTATATATATATATATAGACATCTGTACGGTTGGATCGTCAATAAATATTTTTTAAAAAATAGAAACAATAATCTGGGACAAAGCAATAGTTGCTAGTTCTAGACAATATAGTATTGTTCTACTAAGATCTCCAACCAAATTAATTTTTTATTTTTTAAACATTTGGGAATATCATTATTTAAGATATATATTGACATCCATACGGCTGGATCTTCGATTAATGTTTTTTAGAAAATAGAAATAATAATCTAGGACAAAGCAATAGTTACGAGTTCTAGACAATATAGTAGCGTTCTACTAAGATCTCCAACCAAATTAATTTTTTATTTTTTAAAAATTTGAAATATCATTATTTTAGATATATATTGACATCCGTACGGTTGGATCGTCGATAAATGTTTTTTAAAAAATAGATATATTAATCTGGGACAAAGCAATAATTACGAGTTCTAGACAATATAGTAGCGTTCTACTAAGATCTCCAACCAAATTAATTTTTTATTTTTTAAAAATTTGGAAATATCATTATTTTAGATATAAATTGACATCCGTACGGTTGGATCGTCAATTAATATTTTTAAAAAAATAGAAACAATAATCTGGGACAAAGCACTAGTTACGAGTTGTTGACAATATAGTAGTGTTCTACTAAGATCTCCAACCAAATTAATTTTTTATTTTTTAAAAATTTGGAAATATCATTATTTTAGATATATATTGACATCCGTACGGTTGGATCGTCGATAAATGTTTTTTAAAAATAGAAACAATAATCTGGGACATCCGTATGGTTTTGATCTAAGGTGTATCGTATTTATTTGGACATTTATCCTTATTTAACTTCGACAATTTCAAATAAATACTTCCCCATTCTAGAAAAACATGAAACTTGGAATTGGTTATTTAATTTATATTTTCTAGGCATTATTAAATTTTTGTAATTTTTCGATATACTTTTTCCGGAGTCAAATTTAAAGCCGAATAGCTCGTAAGTAGAAAAATCAAACGGTTCACCAAACTTCAACGAAATTCGACCATATTTTGAGGGAATTGTTTTCTTTATATTTTAAGATGTTGCACAAAATTTCATAATTTTTGGAGCATTTTTTATTTTATGGGTATTTATTTAATATATTAAGTTGTTTCTTTTTTATTGGTGAAATGAAAAAAAAACAATTTGTTAATGACATGTGGCAAGATGGTATTGGTTGAAAACTTAGCACAAGGATTGCCAACTCTTGGCAATTTATAGCTTTTGATTAAAATTAAAGAAGCAACATCCAACGGTCCACATTTAATAACATAAAAAAAACAATACACCAAAAGTCAAAAAACACACACTAAGTCACTAACCTACCCACCCCCATTATTTTATCTACCCTTTTTTCTTAATCTATCAACAACTCCCCTCCCCCCACCCCCAGAATTCTCTCTCTCTCTCTCTCTCTCTCTCGGCTCACTATACACACACATATACATACATTTAATCTTCAAATAACCACATCTCTCAATCTACTTATCAAAAATCAGTGATTTTTATATATATGTGTTCTACAAATCAAGAGCTTTCCAGTGATATATATATATCTTCAAGTTTCGAACTAATTTTTTTTTTGGGCTGTTTTTTTATTTTAATTTGGTTCTTGATTTAGAGGATGATTTTGGTGATTCCGAGCACACGAGGTTAAAAGTCGGGTTCCGTTACTGCATGAAAATTATTTTCAGATTTTTCTGAGAATGTTTTTGTTCGCCGGATATTTCATGAGGTGACCGGAATCTGAGTTTTAATATGTATTTCGAAATTTTGTTTTATCCAATTTATAGATCTTAGGTTGTAGATGCTTATGTATTATTATTATTTTTTTTTTGTAAAAAATTCAGTTTGTCCGAAATAACTACTGTTGGTCGGAATCGTAGCAACATGTTGCATAAGTTAGCAAATTGCATAAAAAATTAGATGTAACTATAGTAGATCTGTAATCTGTTGCTTTTCAAAAGAAACTGGGACATGTTAAATTCAACAAAATTCGGTTGAATTTTTAAAATCAACGAAAACCGGTTGAATCTAGCTTTTCAAAAGAAACTGGGACATGTTAAATTCAACAAAATTCGGTTGAATTTTTAAAATCAACGAAAACCGGTTGAATCTATAAGTTTAACGAAAAAAAGTTTTAATCAACCAAATCTTGTTGATTTTGATAGAATTAAATGTAACAAGATTCGGTTGAATTTAATCCACAGAGACACGTGGCAAGATGATTAATCAACGAAAATTGGTTGATTATGGTAGAATTAAATTCAACAATTTTCCGTTGATTATATTACCATTGGCGGGAAAATGTTTTTTTTTTTGTGAAATTCAAAATTGAAATTTCAAATTTTTTGAAAATGCTCCAGGACATTTTCAACGGAAAATGGTTGAAAATGGGACCAACAAAATCAACGGGAAGTCGTTGAATTTAACCTTAAATTCAACCGAAATGCTAATTTCAACGGTCTTATATTCAACGGGAAGGAATCTGTTGAATTTATGGTAAATGTAACCGAATCTTGTTGTAAATAGCATAAATTCAACAGAATTTTACCCGTTGAATTTAGCCGCTTTTCTAGTAGTGTCAGTATCTACAATTGCAATTCTAGTGTCAGTGATTTTTATCATAATGACAGGTGGCACTTACCGCAAATAGGTGTGGTTACTCAATGCTGAACCCGCCATCTAGGGAGCCCATCCACTAGAGTTGATTATTATGTCTAGAATCTTATCAAAAATAATTTAGTCAGCACTAGAACTATATGGGATTCCATATATCAGATTTTTTGACACAAGACCCAAATGGATTAGAATTATATGGTGCAAACTAAAGGGATATAGGACCCAAATGGATTAGGATTGTATGATGCAAACTAAAGATTAATCGATTTTCTTTTATAATCCAATAGCTCTCTCTTGTCTGGGTAGGATGATACAGGAGCTCCAATATTAATATCTTATAAGAGAATGGCACGGAAGGAATAATGTAATGTTTTAATGGGTAAAATGGGTAGTTCAAGGAAAATTGTAATAAAAGGGGAATTGGGATGGGTTGGTATCTTGAAAATTATTGTCGAGTTAGTAGGTTTTGGGAGAGGCGCTCACCTCTCGAATAGTGAGGCGGCTTATTTATCTGTAATCTTTTACTAGTACTGTTCGGATTTGATTTAATCCAAGTTCTATTATCGTATTTCTGTGGTTCAATCATTAATTACAGTAGTCAGTTCATAGCAAGGGGTATCAAAGCAGCACGGTCGGAGTGGGGACGATGGGTGTGCCACCATCAAATCAACATCGAATTGAAACCTTGGAGAAAGGGTTGAATGACCTTCGTTCGACCATGGTTGAGCAGATCTTGGCGACGGTGAATGGGGCTTCGGTGGAGATGCAACAAAACCTTATAGAACAGTTCATTAAATTGATGGACAGAGGTTGGAGGAGTGGGTGGCTCATGCAAAAGAACGACGGGATGCTCTATTGAATATAATGAAAGCAGACCAAGATAGGTTCAAACGGAGTTGCATTCATCTCTCTCGTCGCTCAAAATTAATGAGGGGTTACAAGGGGAAGGTGAGATGGGTTCGGTCGGGCAGAGAAATGGAAAAGGGGTCATGGGTCAAGTGGAGCACGGTGGAGTTGATTTGGGTCGACCCGGTGGGTCTCGTTTTGGGTCAGGATGGGTCAATCTTTTTCGAAAATTGGGGGTAATTCGACACAAGGCCACAACGGAGGACCTAATTTGCGATTCAAAAAACTTTATTTACAGGTGTTTGAGGGTACTAACCCAGATCGATGGATTCTGCGGGCAAAGAGGTATTTGGGTTTTTATAAGTTAACTGAGGGGGAGCAACTAGAGGCTGCGGTGGTGACGTTAGATGGAGATGCCCTCCTTTGGTATTAATAGGAGCATAGCGTAGACTAATTCGACATTGGAAGGAGTTAAAAAGGATATTGCTGCATTAGTTTAGACCGATTTCGGTGGGGATTTGTATGAACAGTGGTTAAATCACTCGCAAACCACGAGCGTGGTGGAGTATCGGTGGATTTTCGTAGAATTGATGGCTCCTTTAGTGGGTGTGCCGGAGGAAATTTCAAAGGGCTAGTATTTAACCGGACTCAAGGAGGATATGGCGGAGGTTAGGTTACTTGGGCTGCGGAGCTTAAACCATGCTATGGATTTATCGGTTAAAGTCGAGGAAAAATTGAATAGTGGGCATATTCGCAGTTACAGGGGGAAAGCAGGAGGAGTACTTTTTCTTCATATTCGGGTAATTCAAGCCCTTCATTTATTTACAATCCTTCAGGGTCTTTTAGTCCGTCAACACGCTCCACGTCAGTTTACTCCCATACAGCCTCATCCACTTCACGGGGTATAAATAACATTCCAGTGGCTAAACCTATACGGGATGTCAAATGATAAACTGAAAAGGAATTACAGACAAAAAGAGAAAAAAGGGGAGTGTTTCCGGTGTGACGAAAAATGGACGATTGGGCACAGGTGCAAATGGAGAGGGTTGAGTGTGATTTGATGAATGGAGAGGATGGTGACGAAGGGGGAAGTGAAGTGGAAGATGAGGGTCTGACTCAAGGTGGGACGGTTGAGGTGGAGACCCAGAAACCAGAGATTTCAATAAACTCTGTAGTGGGGATTACCGGCCCAAAAACCATGAAATTAGTAGGGGAAATCTCGGGTCAACGAGTTGTGGTGATGATCGATCTAGGTTCGACGCATAATTTTTTGTTCGTGGAGACAATGTAGAAGATAGGGCTGCCCATGGTTCATTCAAAAAGGTTTGACGTGTCACTGGGTACGGGGGATGATGTACAGGGTCAAGGGGAATGCAAATTTGTCGTCCTACACTTGCAAGGGGTGACAATAATCGAGGACTACTTACCCTTGCCACTCAAAAATTCAGATGTGCTTCTTGGTGTACAGTGGCTTAAGAAATTAGGTACGGTATCTACAAATTGGAAAACTCAGACCTTGAGGTTCAAGCTAGGGGAAGATAGTGTTAGATTGAAGGAAGAACCGTCGCTAGGCAGGTCAATGATTTTGATAAAGATGTGTTTCACATGCCTCTTGGCCTACCTCCAACCAGGGAACACGACCAATCTATAAATCTTAAAAAGGGGACAAATCCTATCAGTGTGCGCCCATACCGTTATCCCCAGTCACAGAAGGACGAGATTGAAAGACTAATCCATGACATGTTACAGGCTGGCATCATTCAAGTATCAAACAGCCCTTTTTCGAGCCCAGTCCTAATTTTTTTTTTAAAAAAAAAAAAGGACTGCTCCTGGAGATTCTGCGTCGATTACAGGCATTAAACAAGGCCACAGTTCCTGATAATTATCTGATACAGCCATCGATGAGTTACTAGACAAATTGTATAGCGCACGAGTGTTTTCAAAACTAGACTTCAAGTCGAACTACCACCAGATTCGAATTAAAAGAGAAGATCTTCCTAAAACGGTATTTAGGTCACACGAGGGGCACTACGAATTCCTCGTAATGCCATTTAGCCTTATGAACGGACCTACAACATTTCAAGTCCTGTTGAACAAAATATTCAAGCCCTTCTTGAGAAAATTCGTCCTCGTCTTTTTTGACAACATCTTGGTTTATAGCCCATCTGAAGAATAGCATGTTGAACACCTAGCTGTGGTCCTGGATACTCTCTCTCACAAAAATCTATATGCGAAGGAAAAAAAATGTGAATTCAGGCAAGCCTAGCTATCGTATCTAGGTCACATCATCTCTACCCAGGGGGTGGTTGCAGATGCGAATAAGGTTCAGGCCATGGTGGACTGGCCCACACCACGTAATCTAAAGGAGTTGAGAGACTTTTTGGGTTTGACGGGGTATTACCATAAATTCATTACGGGTTATGCTTCAATTGCCAAGCCATTGATTGAATAAACCAAAAAGACCATTTCGGGTGGACAAAGGATGCCACTGGGACGTTTAATAAACTTAAGAAGGCAATGATACAAGCCACTATACTGTCCATGCCAAATTTCTCGAAGGATTATATTTTGGAAATTGATGCAATAGGATTTGGGGTGGGGCTGTTCTACTTCAAGAGGGTCACCCCAGAGCATGCTATACTAAGGTGTTGGGGACGCGAGCTCGGCTAAAATCCATTTATGAGAAAGAACTAATGGCGATAGTATTGGCTGTGCTCAAGTGGCAGCACTATTTGTTGGGCAGAAAATTTGTTATTCGAACCGATCAACAAAGCCTTAAATTTCTGTTAAAGCAACGGGAGGTAGGGGCTGAATATCAAACATGGGTCAGTAAACTAATGGGCTTTAATTTTGAGATTCATTACGAACCCGGGGCTGCAAATAAGGTTGTGAATGCCTTGTCGAGGGAGTTTCCATGTGCCATTGAATGTGGGTCATTAATCTCTTCTGGGGGATCGAAGTGGAGCGATATTCAAGAGTTAATTCAGCAGAATTCTTTTCCCCAACAATTGACCAGTGACTTGAAGAGTGGGAACCCTACACCGAAGGGGTATCAACTTGAGCATGATGTGTTGAAATACAAGGGCAGGGTGGTAATTCCTAAAAATTTGCCCTTGGTGACAACCCTGTTACACAATTATCATGGTTCTCCTTTGAGGGGTCACTCAGGTGACTTGAAATGTATCAAAGGTTGGCTGCAAATTGGTACTGGCCTAATATGTAAAAAAAATACAGAATATATGCGTGGCTGTGCAATAAGTCAACAATAAAAGACCTCATCCTTGAGCCCAACTGGGCTTTTAGAGCCATTACTGATACCAGACAAAGTATGGGAGAACCTATCCATGGACTTTGTGGAAGGCCTTCCGAAGTCAAAAAGGAGCAGATTCAATCTTGGTGGTGGTAGATCATCTGACTAAGTATGCACATTTTATTCCCTTGAAGCATTCTTTTATTGCTAGCTCAGTGGTTGAAATATTTATTCGAGAGGTGGTGAGACTACATGGATTCCCAGCCACGATTGTGTCGGATAGGGACAAGGTATTCATGTTCATGTTCTGAGGCAAATTGTTCAAACTCCAAGGCACGAAGCTATGCTATAGCACAGCATATCATCCTCAATCGGATGGCCAAACGGAGGTGGTTAATAAATATGTGGGTTGTTTGCTGCCATGGGATGAATATTTCTAAAACACAGCTTGTTATACATCTACGGGCATTACCCCGTTCAAGGCTCCCTATTGCTGAGACCCACCGCAATTGGTCAAATTTACACCTGGGAACATAGAGGTATCATCCTTGGAGGAGCAGCTTATTTAAAGGGATGCAATGATAGACGACCTGAAGACTAACCTGGTTCGCGCTCAGCATCGTATGAAGTTACAAGAGAATTTGAGTCGTAGAGAAGTTGAATTCCAAGATGGGGACATAGTTTTACTGAAACTACAGCCATACCGCCAACAATCCCTAGCTAAATGCCCTTTTGATAAGCTAAGTGCTAGGTATTATGGGCCCTTTGAGATTGTGTAGAAAATAGGGAAGGTGGCCTATAGACTGTCTCTGCCACCTCATGCCAAAATTCACAACTTAAGAAGGCTGTTGGGGAGAGTAACTCAGTTCTGCAGCTTCCTCCTACCTTAACTGAATCATTGAATTTGGAATGCAGACCTGAGAAGGTATTAGGCATCCGTAACGAGATCACAGGGGATCGCACTAATTCGGAGGTTTTAATCAAATGGGAAGGTTTGACGGAGAACGAGGCCACCTGGAAACATTTTGCCAACATTACAGAGCGTTTAATTCGCTAATTTCCACCTTGAGGACAAGGTGTCTCTTCTGGAAGGTGGTAATGCTACGAATGATACATGAGCTCCAATATTAATATCTTATAAGAGAAGGGGACGGAAGGAATAATGTAATGTTTTAAGGGGTAAAATGGGTAGTTCAAGGGAAATTGTAATAAAAGAAGAATTGGGAGTCTAGGTAATTAGTATCTTGAAAATCATTATCGAGTTAGTAGGTTTTGGGAGAGCCGCTCACCTCTCGAATAGTGAGGCGGCTTATTTATCTGTTGTTATGCCCGAATCTGGCATGATAGCTAAATTGATTTGATTAGCTAAATTAATGGTTCATAATCTATGATGGGCCTAGAAGATGGTAATTGGGTCACTAAAGCCCACTACCAGAACCAGCCCCGCACGACTTTGCGATAATATCTCTACTACAGGGCCACCTCGATTGTGACCACCTCTGAGGGATCGCCTCGCATACGAATCTCACCAAGAGATCGCCATCTCATTCTCTACTAGAAGGCTCATAGCTAGACCCCTCGAGGTCATATGAGTATATATATATACTTGGGTTCGCTTCGCATGGCTAGACTCCTCGAGGTCGCATGCTAGACCCTTGTTACTTTTCTACTAGCCGACTCTGACCGTGTGAGACCATAGGTTTCCATCTTTGGGCCATGGATCATGGATAGAATTGATGACTCATTGCCATATCAGCCCTGAACGAGTGGGCTTGGACTATAACTTATCTACTAAAACCCTAGCCCGTCTAGGTAACTTTTTGCCAAAGAACTACGTACGGCTTGATCCCTATAAATAGGGTACGTAGGCACCTTGATAGCGGAGAGAAACAGTTCACCCCTGAAAACACCTATCAAGTTCAGCCACACCAATATACACAAACCCTAATCCTTGTTCTTCATATTCTTAGCTTTATATCCGTATTTAGCTCCGTCAATCTAGCAACCTACAAAATATTCTTATACCAAAATCTCCCTATAATATCTGGCGCTAGTAGGAGGGGCGAGTCATTGAATTGGGATAAGCGATGACTAAATCACACAAAAAGAAGAACAATGGAGAGACTCCTGGGACGAATAAGGTTAACAGGGACGATCCCCTGACGAGGGACCCCCCAGAGGACGAGGTGTCCAAGGACAACTCTAAGACTGGATACAAAAAGGAGCAAACACCCCATGTCCAGAAGGTGGCGTTGACCAGCGAGGTTATGTCTTTTCTAAAAGGCCTCGGCGACCAAGTTATCGCTGTACAGGATAGGATTGCAAAAGTGGAGAAGCGTTATAGCTCTAGAGGATCGAAAAGGAATGCCAGGACAGGTGATCGAACCTATTAGGGGGAAGGAAGCAAAGGCCCTGTCAAGAAACTTATTGATGATTTCAATGATGTTGTAACAGATCGAACGAACCCTGACTGGAATGAGGAGGAGTATTCGCTTGAGAAGAAAGGAGGATCGCGTGACAAGGTCGCTTCATCTGAGGGGAGATCGGTTAGTGTTTTTGACCGTCTTGAGAAGAAGCTAACTGAACACGACCTCCGCCTCAAATTAGAAAAGTTTGATGCTGAGAAGAAGGAAGAATCTAAGAACAAAAGCAAAGACCTTCATCGACCATTGTCTCCTCATCGAGATCACGAGCGGTCATATCGTCGCGATGGCAGACCCCCCTCTCACAAAAAGCGTGAGCGGTCCTATCGTCGTGATGACAGACCCCCATCTCATCGAGATCGAGAACGATCCCAACACCATGAAGAGGATCGTAAAAAGAAGGATCGCAGGAATGACTAGAAGGAGTCTAGCGTCCCAAAAAAGACTAAGTCACACCATGGAAGTACTAGAAAGAAAAAGGAGGGGGACAAGGAGGCCAAAGTGGGAGACTATAAGCTGGAAGAGTTGAAAAGGCCCTTGGATGAAATGAATAATGAGAAAGGGATCTTTAGTAATATGGGCTCTTCTTCACCCTTTACCCACGAAATTCGAACTGCTCCACTTCTTGCGGTGTTTCGAGGGCATCATTCAGATATGAACTATAATGGAGATACCGACCCAACTGAGTTCGTAATTCGATTCAACAATGAGATGGATGTATACCAGGTCTCGCAGCTAGCGAGGTGTAGGTTGTTCACATCCTCGCTAAGGGAAGTGCTCAGCAGTGGTTTTCGAAGCTAGGAGCACTGGTTATTATCGATTCCTGAGAACAATTTGTAGATATCTTTATCAAGCAGTTCCAATCTTCAATGCTCTATGCACCCCCTGTATCTACTTTGGCGAACATAAAACAGAAGGAAGGGGAAACTCTTCATGACTATTTCAAGATATTCAATGCTGAAGTGCCTCGAGTACGAGGTGTAAATGATGAAGTTGTGAAAAATTTCCTTATTGCTGGAGTGAGGGAAGGGACTGAGTTCTGGAAGAAACTACAAGAGCAAACCCCTAGCACACTTTCTGAGTTGCATAGGGTCGCTGAGCCTTTCAAGCGCGTTGAGAAGTCACTTGCAGATCTAAAAAAGAATAATGAAAAGAGTAGCAGTTGGAGTAGAAACAGGGGAATGAAAAGGAAGGATTCCAGAAGCCCGAGGCAAAGAAGGGATCGAAGCCCAGGCCCAAAAAGAAGAGAACGCGATCCACCAAGGCGATCCCCTCCTCAAGCTCGCCCTTCAAGGACTGAAGACAAATTTGTCCCTTTGGTTTCCTCGATTGATCACATCTATGCTGTCAATGCGAACAAAGGAGTATTCAGGAAACCCACACAAATGGGTCCGAAAGGAACTTCAGACACTAGTAAATATTGTGCCTTTCATGAACAAATAGGGCATGATACTACGGATTATTGGCAGCTCAACCAACAGATTGATCAGTTAATTCGAGATGGAAAGTTGACTAAATGGGCAGTTCACGAAGTGAAGAAACATAATGCGAAGTCAGGTCTCGGTTACAATGATGTTCCACCACCTAGGAGCGACCCCCGAAGCTCTTCAAAGGGGAGGATACAAACATCATCTTTACTGAAGAAGATGCAAAGTGGGTTCACCACCCCCATTCTGATGCCCTCGTCGTCTGAATTCGAATTGGATCGCAGAATGTTTACAGGGTCCTGGTTGACAATGGGAGTGCAATGAATATTCTGACGTACGAGGTCTACCAAAAAATGGGGTATGTGGACAAAGATCTTATCCATACTGTGGGATATCTTTATGGTTTTACTGGAGCTTCAGTGAATGTCAAGGGCCTCGTCAGGCTCCCTATTACCTTAGGGGACGAGCCCTGTATCACTACACAGATCGCAGATTTTATGGTAGTTGATTAACCTTCGGCATATAATTCCATTGTGGGAAGGCCAATCCTTAAGGAAATGAGGGTAGTTACTTCCATTTATCATCTCTCTATGAAATTCCCTACCCCTAATGGAATTGGATGTATTAAGGGGGCGCAGCATGAGTCCGCAGAAAAGGGGAGAGTATCTATGATTGACAGGATGGAAAGCGAAAAGGAAGATAGGGCTCGCAAGACAGCCTCGCAACCCTCAACTGAATGCAATATAATATCTATCGAGGAACTTCCTGAAGGTTATTTTGATAATTTGGGTATTCAGGTAGAGCCTAGACCAGGGGCCCTAATGATGGAAACCTCACAACCAGTAATGGTTCTGCAAGAAGGGATCGTTCAAGAAGCTACGGACAGTGATAATGAGGAAAGCCCGGAGCAGGCAGCTGTGTGAGCCCGTAAAGGAAAATTGGTTCGCAAAGAAACCTCCACACTAACAGAGTTGCCAAATGGAATCATACAAGAAACAACTGTTATCAATGAGTATGGACATGTGGGCGCGACCCCAGGTCCTAGTGTTGGGGTCACCCCACCTCAAAATGAGAACATTAGTCACTGCGAGGCGGAATCAAGTCGGGCTCGCGAGTATGATTTAGACCTCGATCCTCGCATCCCAGAACATGTGGAGCGAGCCGGAGCAGCTGAAGACATTATCCCTATTCTCGTTGATGTACAGGATTCTTCTAAGGTGCTGAAGATAGGGACACAACTCAATCCTGATCTAAGAGAAAGGCTCGTTAGTTTTCTGAAGGCCAACCTTGATGTGTTCGCCTGGTCTCATGAAGATATGGTTGGGATCGATCCTAATGTGATGTGTCATAGGCTAAACTTGGATCCCAGCAAAAAAGGAGTTAGATAGAAGAGGCGACCCATAAGTGGAGAACGAGCTGAGGCTCTCAAAGAAGAAGTGGATAAACTCCTCGAGGTCGGGCTCGTTAGGGAATCATTCTACCCTGACTGGCTCGCGAACCCTGTCCTCGTTAAAAAGCCAAATGGAAAATGGAGAACGTGTGTGGACTTCAATGATCTTAAAAAACATTGTCCTAAGGATAGTTTTCCTCTACCAAGGATCGATCAATTAGTGGATGCAACAGCGGGGCACGTACTTCTTTCTTTCATGGATGCTTATTCTGGGTACAACCAAATACCCATGTATGGCCCTGATCAGGAACACACCTCGTTCATCACCGATAGAGGGCTCTAATGTTACATAGGGATGCCCTTCGGCCTCCTCAATGATGGGCCGACTTATCAAAGGCTTTTCAATATGATGTTTGAAAAGCAGATTGGAAAGACAATGGAAGTTTATGTGGATGACATGTTGGTAAAATCCAAGGAAGCTAGGGACCATATCGCTCACCTAGTTGAAATGTTCAATATCTTAAGAAAGTATAGGATGAAGCACAGCCCCCAAAAGTGTGTATCTTGGGTCGAATCTGGAAAGTTCTTAGGGTTCATTGTCAACCACATAGGAATCGAGGCAAACCAGCAAAAATAAAGGCTTTGATGGACATGCGATCCCCAAGAAGCGTGAAAGAAGTTCAGAGCTTAACAGGAAGGATCGCGGCTCTTAATCGGTTCGTTTCAAAGTCATCAGACAAATGCCATGAGTTCTTTAAGGCAATTAAGAAAGTTGGTAAGAATTTTGAGTGGACCTCTCAATGCGAGGAGGCCTTTCAGAAGATAAAAGAACACTTGAGCTCGCCACCCCTGCTTTCGAAGCCCATTGATGGCGAGGTCCTCATTGTTTACCTTGCTATGTCTGAGCACGCGATCAGTGCAGTACTGGTACGCGAGGAGGAGAAAATTCAATACCCAGTGTATTACATTAGCAAAAGGATGCTGAATGCAGAAATTTGCTACACCAATATGGAAAAGCTCGTTTATGCTCTAATTTTGGCTTCGCGAAAGTTAAGGCCATATTTTCAGGCCCACAAGATTGAGGTTCGCACAGCCTACCCACTAAGGCAAGTAATGTTAGATATTGATTCAAGTGATGATCAGGATCTGGACTACTGATCAGATACTGATGCTGACGTCATCAGTAATGCACCGTCAGTATTAGGCTATCATCAGGATTGGAGGCTGATCAGGATTACACGAGGATATACATCAGTCCAGGAATCAAGGGAGATTGATATGTCGGTTCCTGATTTATAAGAACGCAACTATCATTCAAGATATGTACTAAGAGACGTATGTAATTGATTTGATATATCTTGTAATTAATATGGCAGCTGTGTATAGTATATAAACACAGTTTAGGTTTTACATTTACGTAATCGCTTACACGAGTTATCTTGTAACCCAGCAGCTCTCAAGAACATAAGAATTTCTTGAGAGAGTTTGTAACAGTTTTATATCAGAATTAATAAAGCTGTTATTTATTCATACTTGTGTTATCATTTCTGTTTTAAGTTGAAAATCTTATACAATTGTATTCAACCCCCCCTTCTACAATTGTTCTTTACTGGGTAACAATTGGTATCAGAGCAAACTGATTAATTATAATCAAAAACGATCTTAAGATGTCGACAAGCAAGTATGAAAGTATTAAAATCCCTGTTCTTAAAAAGGCTAAATACCCCACATGGAGGGTAAAGATGTTGATGTATCTGGAGGCAACTAATCCTAACTATCTCGATCGAATATATGATGGTCCATATATCCCTAAGAGACTGGTTGCTAGAACAGATACTGTACCTGAGCACTATGTTTAGAAGAAAAAGGCTGAATGGACTCCTGAGGAAAAGGCTGAAGTACTCAGAGATACAAAGGTGAAGAATATTCTTCATAATAGCCTTGATGCTGTCATGTCAAACAGAGTGATAGCATGTAAAACTGCTAAGGGGATCTTGGAAACTTTGGAAACTCAATGCCAGGGTACTGAATCTATCAAAAGGAACAGAAGAGCTTTGTTGATTCAAGAGTATGAACAGTTTGATGCAAAATCTGATGAGAGCCTCACTGATCTGTATGATAGATTTCTGACATTATTGAATAATCTATCTTTGGTGGGTAAAGAGTATGAACCAGAGGACTCGAACACCAAGTTTCTTAGAGCTTTGCCTGAGGAGTGGGATATTCAAACCTCTATCATTATGCATCAGTATGATCTTAATGTTGTGTCTCTTGATGAAGTCTATGGGATGCTAAGAACCCATGATCTTGAGGTTCAACAAAGGAAGAATAAGAAAACCAACAAAGCAAAGGCTGTTGCTTTAAATGTTGAATCAAAATCAAAAGAAAAAGTTGTGGAGGTTTCAAGGAGGAGAAGTAGAGTATCTGAGTCCAATACTGATGACTCATCATCAGATCCTGATGTCAATCCTGATACTGATACTGATGATGACTCTACTGATTCTGACATGATGGAAATGGTTGCTAAGATAGTCAAAGGCTTCAAGAAGATGAAGTTTAGAAAGGCTAGAAGACAAGGAAACTCTCAGAAGAAACCGTTCAATACTGACAAGAACAGGTACAAGAAGAATGAAAGCAAAGGCAGCAAGTTTGACAAGTCAAAAGTCAAATGCTACAACTGTGATGGAATGGGTCACTTTGCAACTGAATGCAAAAAGGCTAAGACCAAAGCTCTTATCTCATCAAGAAAGGATTGGATGGACTCTTCCTCAGAATCTGAAGAGGAAAAGGTGAACTATGCATTAATGGCAAATGTGGATGAGATTGCTGCTCCTGAAAATAAGGTACCTGAAATTGTTTTTGATTTTGATACTGATAATGTTTCTGAGTGAATATCTTTCTTAAAGTCTCTACATATTAGCTTTAAAATTCAATCTCTTGAAAATGCTAGAATAATATCTGAGATGTCAGAATTGTCTAAAAGAAATGATCATCTAGAAACTGAGTTACTCTTTATGCAAGAAGTACAAAATGAATGTGATAAGGCTAAGCACATGAAGCTAGAAATGGAGTTTAAATGTACTGCACTTGAAAAGGAAATTAATGATGCTAATGAGAAACTCAGAACCTGGACACACTCTGGAAAGAAACACAAGATATTATCACAAATAAGAACTGGAAAGAGTGTCTAGGTTATAAACCAGAGGACAAAAAGAAGAATAAAGGTAAAGTTGTTACTGCTGAAACAATAGAACCAGGAAGAGTTGTTGTGCTATAGACATGTTATAGACAGAACAAAGACTAAATTAAAACCTGTTAATTATGTGCATCCAGAAAATCCCAAATCTACTTTAGAAAATGGATCTACTTCTACACAAAATTCTGAGTCTAAAACTGTCAAAAACAAAAATATAGGTCTTTTGTCTAAGACACAACTGAGATACAGAATCTGTGAATTGACAGATAGAGAGAAAACTACTACTGCTAAGAGGAACAGGAATGGTAAAATTGGAATAAACAAAAAGAATAATTATAAGTATATTCCAAATGCACCAAGGAAAGTGTGTTTCAACTGTGGTAACTCTAATCATCTTGCTATTGATTGCAGGAGGAGTAAAAAGAAGGCTAATGTAGTTCCTAAGTCTGACATTACGAATAGATCAGTATTTTATAAACCACAGAATCCTTGTTTTCACTGTGGCAGTAAATGGCATTCTATTTATACATGTGAAGAATATCATAGTTTGTACTACAATCATTATGATCCATTGCCAAAGTTTAATAAAAGTGCAAATTCTGGTAAAACAAAGAGTCTGAATACTAAGCATGCATCTGTTAATTCTGATAATGACAAAGCAAATTCTGATGGATTTAAATCTGACAGAACTGCTTTTGTTAAAAAGACTTCTGCTGCTAAAAATGTTAAATTGCATGCAAAAAGAACCCAACAAGTGTGGGTTCTTAAAAATTCTAACTGAGCTCTTTGTGTTTCTGATTGCAGGGTAAAAAGAAAAATGTGTTAGTCATGGATAGTGGATGTTCTACGCACATGACTGGAAACAAAACCTTGCTATCAGAATTTGAGGAGAAAGCTGGCCCAACAGTGTCTTATGGAGATGGCAACATTGGACAAACTTTGCGATATGGCAATATAATCATTGGAAATGTCATCATTGAAAAAGTAGCTCTGGTGAGAGGACTCAAACACAATCTGCTTAGTGTTAGTCAAATCACAGACAGTGGTTATCATGTCAACTTCAATGATACTCACTTTGAAGTGATCAGTAAAACATCTGGAAGGATTGTCTTAACTGGTCAAAGACGTGGTAACATTTATGAGGCCAACATCTACACCAATACTGATGGTCCCTCAACATGTCTCATCAGTAAAACAACAGTAGATGAAAGTTGGAATTGGCACAAGAAGCTTTCTCATCTCAACTTCAGCAACATCAATGAGTTGGTTAAGAAACACTTGGTGAGAGGATTACCAAAGGCGTTGTATACTCCAGATGGACTCTGTGATGCTTGTCAAAAGGCTAAACAGAGAAGGACATCTTTCAAGAGTAAATCTGAATCCTCAAGTGATGAACCATATCACATGCTACACCTTGACTTGTTTGGACCAATCAACATTATGTCCATCGGTAAGAAAAGGTATACTCTAGTCATTGTTGATGAATATACTAGATTTACCTGGGTGTATTTTCTGCACAAAAAAGATGAAACTGCTGAGATACTTTTGGACCATGTGAGACTATTTAGACTGGAACAAAGTACAAAGTCAAGATTCTAAGAAGTGATAATGGAACTGAATTCAAGAATTCAGTAATGGAAGAGTTCTGCAAGTACAAATGAATAGTTCAACAATTCTCTGCTCTTAGCACACTCCAGCAAAATGGAGTAGTTGAAAGGAAGAACAGAACTCTTATTGAAGCTGGCAGAACAATGTTGGAGGAAACTAAACTACCTACATATTTCTCGGCAGAAGCAGTCAACACAGCATGCTATACTCAGAACATTACTTTAATCAACAGACATGGTGTCACCCCTTATCAAATGATTAAAGAGAAGAAGCCAAGTCTGAAACATTTACATGTGTTTGGCTGCAAGTGCTTTGTTCTAAGACCTCATCCTGAGTGCTTATTCTGCATCTCGGATAGAAATCACAAACCATCTACTCTTGTCATGCCCTTGTATGGAGTACATAATGAGGAAACTACTTTCACCTGCTCAAATAGATGTCCAAGGTAGATTTGAATCATGTGTCAGCTTTATTTGTAATATGGATGAGAAGATAGCATCTATTAGGGAGGTGGTTCGACTCATCATCCAGAGCATGGTATATCACCTATGAAGGTAAAGAAATCAACGAATTCATCGAGATGAAATCCTCAATTCAGAACAACTTTTTCATTTGATTCAGTTGTATGTCTCAAGCAGACTTAAGTCTTCCACTTGGTTTAGCATAAGGGAGACTCATCTCCCTGTCTTTCGTGATTTTTCCAATTTTTGGGAAGCGATTAGATTGATTGTTTGATTGTAAATTATTGTTGTGGCATAGGATGTAGCATGACACTAGCGCTCAACTAGTGTAGTAATATTGGGTTCAATCCGTGTATTATCATTCCCACATTTTTTAACGATTTTTAGGTATTCGAAAAAAAATGTATGCTATTTCCATGTTATTAATACAAATACAGTGCGTTACAAAAAAATATAAAATCGATCAGGGGGACTTTAAATGCATGATAATGTAGTATAAGTGATGGTAACTGAGAAAGCAATGCCTAACAAAGGTGACATGTATAAGAATACTTCTCATAATCAAGTGGATATAACTGGTTGCTGTATGTTCATATCACATTAATTTCTTTTTATATCAGCCTACTAGACACTACACTTAAATGCTGGCACAGTCCACCTAGCCCACCAGTTTCCAAATTTTTAGACCTTATACTTTCGACGAAATAATTTCACATTTTTATATTAAAACTTGATAAGGATGTCTTTTATACTTTAAAATTTACAATATATTATAATATGGCTTAAATATTGAGTTCTATATTTTGAACTTAAAGAAATGGGACAATCTTTCCCAGATCTTTTTGAGTCAATTAAAATGTAAGCTGATTATATTTTTGATCAAGTAATAGTAGTTTATCCATTTTTACAAATAAGAATTTTATATTTACAATATGTTGATCATATATATTATTTTTATTTGTTAAGAAGAAGATTAATAGCCATATTTCTGGGAAAAAATAGATTTTATAGTAATAGTAAAACCAATATTTAGCCAATTTATTATAAAATTTACACCTCGGCCATTAAAATGCTAAATAATTTTAATTATCACTTTGCTCAGTTCAAATTTAATTAATAAGTATTGGTATAGGTTGACGGATTCCAAAAATTAGTATTGCAAAATAAAAAGTAGGATTAAAACTAAACCCACAATAAATTACACGTTTTCTTATGTAACAGGATTTGGTTTGGCTTAATTTCATTAGGTTAAAATTACATCGAATTATATTTATAATCCCAAATATAATAAGAAAAAAAAACAATAAATAAAATACTTTTTTTCACCGTGAAAAAAAAAAAAAATTCTCGTCACAGACCAGTTCCATTCCTTGTGTATATTCGGACTTTGACGTGATCATTCAATAATCATTCAATTAGTAATTTCATGCAATATTTCCAAAATTGGGGTGTCAGGGTTTTCATACAACCCTTAGCATTTCATATCGCTAGCCTTATCAAACACTTAACAATTGTTAGAGCAGATACAAAATCAACCAGTTAAGATATAAATAGAACCTTAAATCTCCATGTTAATTATGTTAATTCGAAAATATACAAAGAATCAAAATCAACCAGCTAAGATATAAATAGAACCTTAAATCTCCATGTTATGTTAATTCCTATATATACAAAGAATCAAAGAATAAAGTACAAGCATGGTTGATCATGTAATTGTACTATTGCTACATCAAAATAGCTTGCTCCCAAACTCTTCATCAAACTGTCCTTTATCAGCTCGGTCTCTTAATCCTGAAAGGCTCCTTCCCAGTTGCAAAGCCACTTTCATTTCCAACAGCTCTCCATTTTCTCTCCTCTCTACATCTTTTTCCTCCAAATTCGATGTTATGTACTCCTCCATTTCCTTAAAAATGCCTGCATTACTCCTGTACAATTCAAACACCATTCCTACTTGTCCACCATGTTCCAATGTGTTCGCGACGCTAGCCATTCCTCCAGCAACAATACCAAGGATGGATCCCAATGCGCCAACAGTAGGACTCGATGAGTTCCCCACCAGAATACTACCGACAGCAGCTAAGCCTGTTAGAACAGGACCCGAAACAGCCAACACTTTGTTTATTTTCAAAGCTTTCCTACCCAATCTAATGTAATCAGCCTTATCGTGCTTTCCCAGAACTCCTACTATCTCCCTCATTTCTTTTTCTAGCCTTTCGCTCCATCCATTATTGTACATTCCATTTCCAAGTCCTTTCGCTTGTTTTCGCCTTTGTTGTGGCCACCACACTGCAGGTTCGACTGCACTTGGGAATTTTTCAAGCATTTTTCCGAGTAATGGAAGTGGGAAAGCTTTGTCAATGGCCAATACTTTCTCCATTGCTTCTGTCACATCACGAGTCGTCGGATTACCAATGGCTATTGTTGTTTTAATCTGGCTGTGCAGTTGCTTACACAATCTTGTCGCGTTTCGTTGTTCTTCGGCTAGTTGTGATGGTTGGATCTTGTTCATCATAACTAGCATTCCTGTGGCTGCCAAGTAGAGTAGAGTTGACGACATTTTCAAAGATAAAAAAGCTGTTCCGTCTGCTGAACTTGTAGCTGCTATGCCAACCATGGTTGTGGCTGCAAGTGTAATTGTGTTGATGGATGTTAGAAGCAAGCTATTCCAGTTGTTTCTCTGCTCACAAATGTTTTTATGCATCTCAATCCTGTCGGCTACAGAGTCCATGATCGCGTAAAGCTTAGCAATCACAACCCTATTAGAAGGACTGTCTTCGTAACTACTCAAAGGAGAAGTGTCTCCGGGATGATTTTGTGTGTAGTTATTAGTACCTCTTCGAAAGTCAAACTCCTCTAAATTACTAACTCTTTGTTGAAGCTTTGGAAGAGACAAAGAGCTTAATGCGTGTTTGGGAATATTTAGAGAAGCCTTTGTTGTTACACTTCTTGGGCAATTAGTTTTTGTTGAAAAAGAAGAACTAGAAGAGGAACACAACAAAGTTGTAGCTTGAAGAGTTGCCATTAAAACCAAAGTACTTCTGTTATCAACTTTTCGTGATTTCTTATACAGAATTATGGAAGATTATTGTTTTAGAGTAGCTAAAAAAATGTTTATAAATAAAAGAATTGATGTCAAGTTTTGGATCAATGTTATTAGAATGTTGTGGTTTGATGATTTTGGTTTACAACATTTGTGTGGTATGGCTTATATATAGACAGAGCAGAGTGAGAAAAAAGCCAAATGTTCAAAGTTGGAATTGTTCCAACTTCAACATTGAGTATTTATTTGTTTATGGCAAGCTTCTTGGTGGTTGCTTGCTATTGTCTTGTCTTGATCTGACATTCAAAACAAAACTGCAACTTGTTAAACTTGTTAATTAAATACCAAGTAAACTGATCAAGAAATACAAGTACGACGAAAGGTCAAATAAATGAAATAAATCAATCAACTTTGTTATTCTATAAATAAACACTTATCTATACTATTATATAAAATCGAAACATTCAACTTGTTTTTTTGGTACTTTGTGAATTTATTTATGTACCCTTCATTATAAAGAAAAATATATACGATATTTATACTATTTAAACACCTAAATAAATAATAACATAATATAATTAATGGTAATTAACCAATTACCTTTTTCACATTTACTTTCAGTTGAAGATATTATCTTTTATAAACACCTAAAAATATTAATAGTATCATATTTTTCAATCATTAATATTTTTATCGAATTAAAACATTTTACCTTTTTGATTTAAAACTATTCTTACAATCATTAATATATACCCGAAAATATCACACCATATCAATTTCATTTTTCAGGTTAAACATATTACCTTTTCTATTTTTTAATAACTAATTAATTTTCTTTTTCAGGTAAAATACAATATCTTTTACATTTAATCTAACTAAAAATTTTCCTTTTTCAAAAACACTACGAGTAATTTTGTTCAATTTTAACATAATTATATTATAATTACTATTAACTAATCAATTATCTTTTTCAGCCAAAGCATGTTATCTTTTTTTTTCTCTAACTAAAATATCTCTTTTTCCAATTATATCACGGACAGTTACCATTTTCAGCCAAAACACGTTACCTTTTTTCTTTTCTCTAACTAAAACCTCTCTTTTTTCAATTATATCACGGGCATTTCTATTTAATAAAAATAAAATATTAATATTACAATACTAATAATTAATCGATTACCTTTATTTAGTAAAATAACATAATTAAATTATAATTGCTATAAACTAATCAATTACCTTTTTCACATAAAGCATGTCACATTTTAAATTTTCACATTACCTTTTCTATTTTATCTAACTAAACTCTCTTCTTTTCTAATTATATCATGAGCGGTTCTATTTAATACAATAAAATAATAATATAATGCTACAAATAATTAACCAATTACCTTTTCCAACTAAAACGTATCATCTTTTCTATACTTTCTAACTAAAATTCCTCTTTTTATACAAATATTACAGAAAATCATTATTTCTCTTTTTTTATAAAAACATTACGAGCAATTTAATTTGGTAAAATAACATAATTAAATTATAATTGCTATAAACTAATCAATTACATTTTTCACCTAAGACGGGTTAGCTTTTTAATTTTCTATAACTAAGACATTTCTTTTTCCAATTATAACACGGGAATTTTTTTATAAAATAAAATAATAATTTTAAATTTACTAATAATTAACCGATTTCCTTTTTCAACTAAAACCATATTTTTTTAACAAAAAATTCCTTATTTTCTAGAAATATCACAGATAACATTTATATAATTATTATCAAATCATCTCATTTAAAATTTTAAGCCTCTAAAATTCATGTTTTAAAAAAATTAATTCAAATTAATGAAAAAAATCATATAATATTTAAATAAATTCGTGCTTCGCACGGGTTTTAAGCTATTAGGACTATAAAATTAGAACGAGATTTACATGAGGATCTTGCCTAAAATAAACACTCAGGTGCATGTGAAAATATTATAAAATAGAGAGAGGTTGTTAAGAGATTGATAGTACAATTTTGTAGGGGTGAGCAAAAATTTCCGAAACCGTCTAAACCATCCGTTTCAAACCGTCCAAACCGAAATTTACGGTTTTATAATGGTTTGGATTCGTTATGGTTTCATTTTTTTAAAAACCAAAAAATAATGGTTTGGTTTTATATTTTATACCGACCGATATAACCGAACCGCAAACCGATAACCAAATCGCCTGTTATACCCGGACCGCCCGAGTATATTATAATATATATATATATATATATATATATATATATATATAATATAATATAATATAATATAATATAGTAATATATTTAACATTTAAGTGACATTAGACATACTGATAAGTGATACATACAGACATACAGACTGGAATTTAGAGTTATATGGGCCGGCCCATTATCTAACTTTCATACCTCTGGGCTCTGTTTATGTTCTGATCTCCTTACTCCTTAGTGACCTAGTCTCTCTAAGTTCTAACCATAAAAAATAGTCGCTCCCTCTTCACTTTCTCTCAAACACAGAATGGTTCTACATTTCTACCTGTCAAAGTCTCAAGTCTCTCTCTAAGTCTCGATTACTCATATATTTTAGGTCTGATTTCTGATTTTTATGCTTATTAGTTCTTCTTCTTCATTGTATATTTGTTTAAGTTTGATTGTATGATTGTATGGTAGGTTCTACCTTTTTTTGAAGATTTTTCTTTGGCAAAGCATTTTCACAAACACTTGGTGGCTGTTCCGTTTGATGCAACTTCTTGTGTTAGGTCATTGGGTTTTGTAAAAATGATCAATATTGAGTTGTTTGTACTGTGTCACTGTCATCAATATTTGGTTTTCATTCAAAATTTGATACTATCTTTTATTCTTATTAAGAGCACATCTTAGAATCAAGAATTTATTACTGTTTTTATGATTGTTTATTTATTAGTTTGATTGTATATCAGTTTGACAGTTTCATTTGGTTAATAATGCAGAGAATACAATTATGTCGAGTCCACCGATTATTGTTGTGGAACCTGACATCCGTGAAGTTCCCATGAATGTACCTCCTGTCACCACTGGAACAAATGCTGAAGGTCAAGGAACTCAACCGCAATGTCCGCAACCTCAACCTACAAGAAAAAGGGGGCAAAGGTCAGATATTTGGAAAATATTTACCAAGGATCTAATTGATGATACGAAAGCTATTTGCAATTATTGTAAGAAGGTCTATGTTAGTGAAACAAAAAATGGAACTAGTAGCTTATGGCACCACGCAAACCAGTGTCTCAAGAATCCTAACAAAAAAGCAAACAAAAATCAGCCTATGCTTATGTTTGAAAAGAAAAAGGAGGGAACAGGTGGCACCCTTAAGTCCATACGATGAGTTAACATTTATTTAAGCAGGGCCAGTTTCTTTTAGTTCTCTATCCGAAGTGGATAATTATATCTAATCTGAGCTGCTTCTTTAAGTTCATTTCTGTTTTAGATTGCAACTGTTGTTCATCTCAATAATGCTATTGGGGCAAGCACACTATTTTTTTCCCTTCAGAAAGTAAAAGAAGCCCAACTTTTTCTCAAATTTCCTGTGAAAATTTCCAGTCGCAATGATAGTCCCAGACCACTTTGTCTTCATAGATTCCAGTACTTGTGCTGTTTTTGCTAAATAGCTTAACTCTTTTCTTTTTTTGCTAAATAGCTTAAATATTGTGTGACACATGGTTTAAAACCGAACCCGTCCAAACCGAACCGTTATAATTTGGGTGGTTACGGTTATATACTAACGATTATGGTTATGGTTATGGTTGGCCGGATTGAAAAACCGAAATATATGGTTTGGATGGTTTTGTTGTCCAAACCCGACTGTTTCATCCAATACTCACCCCTAGAATTTTGTGCCTGTTTGGCAAACTGAGAAATGCATTTATTTGAGCTGAAAGTTCATAAACACTTCTCTTAAATTGTTTGGTGAAAAAAATGGAACGGGCTTTTCCTATTCTTGACGTTTGTACTTTTCACTTTTAGAGTCACTTTTTTTTTCTTCCCTTAAAACTAGCACCAATGAAAATCTAAAACCTGAATTTGCTAAAAACCTAACTGTATTTAAATTTTGTTTTTTAAAATTTTACATCCATATACAGTAGAACCTCGATAAATGAATATTCGATAAATGAATAACCTCATCAAATTAATAATTTTTTCCAATCCCGGCATAATACAGATAATGTATTTTTGACCTCGATAAATGAATAATCTCGATTAATGAATAAAATTTTCTGGTTCCGAGCATATTTATTTATCGAGGTTTAACTGTATTATAATTTTTATATGAAAATTAAATTTTTTAAAAAAATATTTTAACTTATTCTATATTATTATTAGCAAAATAGAGTGTATATAGTTGATTATCGATTTGGTATAGTATAATTGATAAATATAATATTGTCGTTAAATTTTAATATTGAAAATATGGATATCTCTGAAAATTTTCCAAAATATAATTAGTAGGATAAAATTAATTAAAATTAATCTAGGACCTAGAAGCTAATAAATATAATTTACCAGATACTTCATCAACTTATCATCAACTTATAAGTAAAATTATTCAAACACCAAAATAAATTATAAGTTACAATTTCTTTATCACTTATATAACACTTATTCATTTTAAATTATAAATTACTTATTTTAAAATATCCCAAAAGTTTGAAACATGCACAATAGTCATCCATATACTCCCTCCAACCAAATTTTTACATTTGGTTTGAGCATGGAGATCAATGATGTAATATTGTTAAAATAAATGAAATAGTGGGCGTAATAGTTGTAATATTGTTAAAATAAATAGTAGTGGGTGTAATATTGATTTTATTGTTTAAATAAGTGAATGAGTGGGTGTAATAGTATAAAGTATTGAAAATGTAGTTGTATAAATGAAATAATAGGTGTAATAGTTGTAAATTGTTAAAATAAATAGTAGTGGGTGTAATAGTGATTTTATTGTTTAAATAAGTGAATGAGTGGGTGTAATAGTATAAAGTGTTGAAAAAGTGGAGTGAAGTAGTGGATATAATAATATATTTTATTGTTAAAAACTACTATTTTTAATAATGTAAAAATTTAATGGAATGTTTCAAAAAAATGTAAAGAAATTAGAGGGACAGAGAGAATATATATAATACACATGGCATATAAAAATTCTGTTCAAATAATTTGCAGAGCATATATATTCTTATATATTAATAAACTGAAAAAAGCAATGCTTAACAAAGATAACATAAGGGCAAAACCAGTGATCCAAAGATTCGAGATAAATTATCCTAAATTCGTCTTTAGCAATGATCCAAATGATAATCTAATTAAATTTGGATTAATAAATAATACTGATCCAAATTTGGATCAATTAATTTAATATTAAAATAATGGTATTATTATTTGTATATTTTTAATTTATTAAATTTAAAATTGATTTGTGGTGATTTTTTAATTACTTAATTAATAATAGAATGTAATTAATATTTATTAAAAATTTACTTTTTGTAATAAAACTTATAATAATAAGAAAAATATATTTCATTAAAATTTAAATAGAAGTATATTAAAATGCATAAAATAAAAATTACAGTAAGTATACAATTTTAATGTTATTTTTTTTGTCAATACAATTTTAGTCTAACTTACGTATATTAATTAAATATAATAAGAATAGTTAATTATGATTAAACATTAAATTTAAAAATAAAAAATTTAATATAAATTTATAATTTATATTAATTAAGTAAATAATAATTTAGATCAAAATGTTACTAGCAAATGATCAAAAATTTGGATCAAAATTTAGATAAATTAATGAAGATGATCTAAGAATACTTCTCCTTCTCATAATCAAGTGGATATAACTAATTGCTGTATATTCATATCACATTAATTTCTTTATATCAACTTGGACACTACACATAAATGGAGAAAGCAATGCTTAACAAATGTGACATAAGAATACTTCTCATAATCAAGTGGATATAACTCGTTGTTGTATGTTCATATCACATTAATTTCTTTTTGTATCAACCTACTAGACACTACACTTAAATGGCCGGTCTGTCCACCTAGCCCACCAGTTTCCAAATGTTAGATCTTATATTATCAACTAGGTAGCTGTTTTGGGTATCTTATTTGCTTTCATAAATGTCATATATATAATTGATAAGTGCAAGAATATTTATAAATTATATAGGTATTTGGATAAATTTACTTGTTGATTAAATATTCTCAAAATTAAATCAAAAAAATATTATTTAACACAATAATATAAATACAAATATTTTAAATTAAAAACACATTTAAAAACACAAATGTAAAAATATAAATTATTAAACAAGTAAAGAATCAAGAAAATAACAAATAAATTGGCATGAAAGTACGTCATTTTAACATTTAACTTATTAAGGGCCTGTTTGGGGTTTCATATTGTTGTTAACTTATAGCTTATAAGACAATAAGAACTTATGAGGGGTGTTTGCATATTTAAGTTTTAGCTCAATTTATATATGTTGATAAGTTGAATGTTAGAAAATCCTAACATTCAACTTTCAACTTATTCTTATTTCTCGATATACGTAATATATAATATTCTTCAAATCTTCAAAATCATATATCTTTTGATCCGTTCATTAGAAAATTGATATGTATATATCAAATTTCTCTATTCATCGAGATCTATCCATTAACATCCATTGATATATATTAAAAAACAAATATTTTGAAAATAATAAAAAAAATTAACTTATAAGTTCTGATTTACCAAACACTCTACTGATTTACACTGGACTGACTTATAATTTTGGATCTACTTATCAATTATATAACACTTATGCTTATAAGTCATAAGCTACTCATTTTAAGCTACTCATTTTAAGGTAAGTCAAACGGCCACCCGTCTCAATTTTTTATGAATTATAAGTTGAGCTAGTAGGCAAACACCCGCTTATAAGCAGTAAGTTGGCTACTTTAATTAAGAGTAGCCAAACATACCCTAAATAATTTCACATTTTTACATTAAAACTTGATAATGATATCTTTTATACTTTAAAATTTACAATATATAATAATGTGGCTTAAATATTAAGTTTTATATTTTGAACTTGATGATTTAAGACAATCTTTCCCAGATCTTTTTAAGTCAACTAAAATGTAAACTGATTATATTTTTGATCAAGTAATAGTATCTTATCCACTTTTGCAACATTGATAGTAAAACTTTTATGTCTACAATATGTCATGATATAGTATTTTTATTTGTTAAGAAGAAGATTAATAATCATTTTTTTAAGAAAAAATAATAAATTTTAATAGTAATAGTAAAACCAATATCTAGTCAACATATTATAAAATTTAAATCGCGACCATTAAAATGCTAAAATAGATAAAGTTTAATTATCACTTTGCTCGGTTTATTCTTTAAAATTTAAGTAATACATATTGGTGTAGATTTACGGATTCCAAAAATTAGTATTGTAAAATAAAAATGTTGGTAGAATTAAAACTAAACCCACCATAAATTACACATTTTTGTATGGAATAGGATTTGGTTTGGTTTAATTTCATTAGGTTAAAATTACATCAAATTATATTTATAATCCGAAATATATTAAGAATAAAAAAAAGAAAAAATAATAGTTAATTAAAATATTTTTTTCACCCCGACAAAAATAGAAAAAATTCCTTCCTTATTGACGTGATCATTCAGTAATTTTTTTTTTTTTGACAAACAAGGAATTTTATTAATATAAATCAGCTTTCAAAGCATTTTCTACACTAATAGGATCAAAATTTCTATCGAAAACTTGATTTGGAAAAGAATACACACGAGCAAGCTCATGAGCTGCCATATTAACAGATCTTTTAATAAATAACAATACGCTAATCAATTAGTAATTTCATGCAATATTTCCAAACTTGGGGCAACATATGTATAGTGTCAGGATTTTCATACAACCCTTAGCATTTTATATCGCTATATAAAAAATTAAATCTTAGTAACTTAGGACATAGATAAGTAGTTTCATCTCCAATAATGTTTCCTATACTCATTCCTTATTTGATATTTTATTATTAAAAGTATTTTCTATCATTAAAAGTACAACATACAATAGAGAGATAGAGAGTGTTTGAAATTTTTTATAATAAAATATAAGTTAGGGAACATTAAAATAGGAGAGAGAATCCTTATTTTTAAGGTATGAAAGGAGTGTCCTAATGATTCCTTAAATCAGTATGACATTGTTGGAGCTCTATGTTTACACTTATTCTTTAAAATTCAAGTTAGGAGCATGAATAAGTAGTCTCTTGGAGATGTTCTTAACAATTGCACTACAAGAAAATTGCAATCAGACAACACTCATCAGACAACGCTCGGACGAAAAAGCATTGTTTGGAATTAAGAGACAACGGTTTTTTTGTAACTTCGAAAAAGTATTGTGTCATCCAGGTACCCTACAACGGGTTAAAAACGTTGTCTAGTAAATTGATTCAGACAATGGCTTTTGTAATGTGGTGCTGTAAAGACGAGTAAGGTTGCACAACTGTTTTTACGAACATTGTCTAATTTGTTTTGAGACAACGATTATAAACCGTTGTATGATTTACACAATTGTTTTCATATACCATTGTGTTATTACAATTCACACAACGGAATAATTAACCGTTGTTAAATCGTGTTTCAATGAGACAACAGTTTTTATTAAACCGTTGTCTGAACTACAAAAATTTTGAATAGAATTTGGTGGGAAATAATGAAATATTTGGTGGGATAATGAAATAATTTGAAGTGAATTTGGTGGGAATAATGAAAATAATCAGACAACGGTTTTTTCTTAAAAAAAATGTTGTGTTATACTAAGCACAACAACATTTTTTCATAAAAAAACCGTTGTTTAATATTCTTGTATGATATTTTAGTGGTCAACTATCAAAGTATTGCTTGGTCAAACTAGTATAATTTTCGAATAAATTATTTTTAAATTTTTTTGGACGATCCAATCATACGGATGATGTTATATACTGATTTTAATGATGTGTACAACAAATTAGTAAAAAAAATCATTCTTGTACGTGTTTATAATATAAATCCACCAAAAGTATTACTCCCTCTAACTAGTGTCGTACCGATTGAACATGATCTAATTTTTTAATTTTTTTTTTAGACGATCCAACTGTACGAATGATTTTATATACTGATTTTAGTGATGTTTACAAAAAATTAGAAAAAAAATGAATCATTCTTGTATGATATTTTAATGGTCAACTATCAAAGTACTCCTTGGTCAAACTAGTATAATTTTCGAATAATATTTTTTTAAATTTTTTTTTAGACAATCCAACCGTACAGTTGATGTTATATACTAATTTTACATATGTGTACAAAAAGTTAGAAAAAAAAAATTCATTCTTGTATGTGTTTATAATATATAAATCCGCCAAAAGTACTACTCCCTCTAACTAGTGTGGTACCGATTGAACATGACCTATTTTTTTTAAATTTTATTTTCGATGATCCAACCATAGGAATGATGTTATATACTGATTTTGGTGATATGTACAAAAAATTAGAAAAAAACAAATCATTCTTGTATGATATTTTAATGGTCAACTATCAAAGTACTCATTGGTCAAACTAGTATAATTTTCGAATAATATTTTTTTAAATTTTTTTTTGGACAATCCAACCGTAAAGTTGTTATACACTAATTTTATTGATGTGTACAAAAATTTAGAAAAAAAAAATCATTCTTGTATGTGTTTATAATATAAATCCGCCAAAAGTACTACTCCCTCTAACTAGTGTCGTACCGATTGAACATGACCTATTTTTTTAATTTTTATTTTTGACCATTCAACCGTACGAATGATGTTATATACTGTTTTTACTGATGTTTACAAAAAATTAGAAAAAAATGAATCATTCTTGTATGATATTTTAATGGTCAACTATCAAAGTACTCCTTGGTCAAACTAGTATAATTTTGGAATAATATTTTTTAAAATTGTTTTTTGGACAATCCAACCGTACAGTTGATGTTATATACTAATTTTACATATTTGTACAAAAAGTTAGAAAAAAAAAAATTCATTCTTGTATGTGTTTATAATATAAATTCGCCAAAAGTACTACTCCCTCTAACTAGTGTCGTACCGATTGAACATGACCTATTTTTTTAAACTTTATTTTCGATGATCCAACCATAGGAATGATGTTATATACTGATTTTGGTGATATGTACAAAAAATTAGAAAAAAAACAAATCATTCTTGTATGATATTTTAATGGTCAACTATTAAAGTACTCATTGGTCAAACTAGTATAATTTTCGAATAATATTTTTTTAAATTTTTTTTGGACAATCCAACCGTAAAGTTGTTATATACTAATTTTAGTGACAAAAATTTAGAAAAAAAAAATAAAAAATCATTCTTGTATGTGTTTATAATATAAATCCGCCAAAAGTACTACTCCCTCTAACTAGTGTCGTACCGATTGAACATGACCTATTTTTTTAAATTTTATTTTTGACGATTCAACCGTACGAATGATGTTATATACTGTTTTTACTGATGTGTACAAAAAATTAGAAAAAAATGAATCATTCTTGTATGATATTTTAATGGTCAGCTATCAAAGTACTCCTTGGTCAAACTAGTATAATTTTAGAATAATATTTTTTAAAATTGTTTTTTGGACATTCCAACCGTACAGTTGATGTTATATACTAATTTTACATATGTGTACAAAAAGTTAAAAAAAAATTCATTCTTGTATGTGTTTATAATATAAATCCGCCAAAAGTACTACTCCCTCTAACTAGTGTCGTACCGATTGAACATGACCTATTTTTTTAAATTTTATTTTTGACGATTCAACCGTATGAATGATGTTATATACTGTTTTTACTGATGTGTACAAAAAATTAGAAAAAAATGAATCATTCTTGTATGATATTTTAATGGTCAACTATCAAAGTACTCCTTGGTCAAACTAGTATAATTTTGGAATAATATTTTTTTAAATTGTTTTTTGGACAATCCAACCGTACAGTTGATGTTATATACTAATTTTATATATGTGTACAAAAAGTTAGAAAAAAAATTCATTCTTGTATGTGTTTATAATATAAATCCGCCAAAAGTACTACTCCCTCAAACTAGTGTGGTACCGATTGAACATGACCTATTTTTTTAAATTTTATTTTCGATGATCCAACCATAGGAATGATGTTATATACTGATTTTGGTGATATGTACAAAAAATTAGAAAAAAAACAAATCATTCTTGTATGATATTTTAATGGTCAACTATCAAAGTACTCATTGGTCAAACTAGTATAATTTTCGAATAATATTTTTTTAAATTTTTTTTTTGGACAATCTAACCGTAAAGTTGTTATATACTAATTTTAGTGATGTGTACAAAAATTTAGAAAAGAAAAAATCATTCTTGTATGTGTTTATAATATAAATCCGCCAAAAGTACTACTCACTCTAACTAGTGTCGTACCGATTGAACATGACCTATTTTTTTAATTTTTATTTTTGACGATTCAACCGTACGAATGATGTTATCTTAAATGTAGTTGTATAGAAGAAGAGAAGTAATTGAAATATAGAATTGTATTAATCGGATGATGATTACAATGAGGAAGTATCCTCTTAATATAGGGAAAGATGGAACAAACATAATAATTAAAGTGCTAGTGGAGTGAGTTGTGTGCTTAGTGGAGTGGAGATAACCTTTACAACTATGTGGTGTGCTGGGCTATAATTTAACACTCCCCCTCAAGTTGATGCATATATATCACTCATGCTCAACTTGCCTAGAAGAGGATGTAACATTTTCCCGGCTAAACCCTTAGTTAAGACATCGGTTAATTGGTCTTCTGATCGAACAAAGTGAATGTTAATATCACTATTAATTTTTTCTTTGATAAAATGCCGATCAATCTCGATATGTTTAGTCCGATCGTGTTGAACTGGGTTGTGAGCAATGTTAATAGCGGCCTTGTTGTCACAATACAGCTTGATAGGATTTCCGGATGAAAGGCCTAATTCTTGAATAAGAAGCCTTATCCATAGCAGTTCGCACACTCCTTTAGCCATTGCTCTGTACTCTGCCTCAGCACTAGATAAAGCAACAACAGGTTGTTTCTTGCTTCGCCAAGTAACTAAGTTACCTCCAACAAACGTACAATATCCTGAAGTAGAACGTCTATCATCTAGACAACCAGCCCAATCTGAATCTGTATAACCCTCAATCTCGAGGTGACTGTTTTTAGTAAACATCACTCCCTTTCCAGGAGCAGCCTTAAGATACCTTAATATCATATACACTGCATCCAAATGAGGTTGACGAGGGTCATGCATATATCTGCTTACAATTCCCACTGCATATGCTATATCTGGTCGTGTATGTGAAAGATAAATCAGCCTGCCGACCAATCTTTGATATTGGGATTTATTGACAATATCACCTGTTTTCCCACAAAGTTTATGATTCGCTTCTATAGGAGAGTCTGCAGGTCTACATCCCAACATGCCAGTTTCTTTCAAAAGGTCAAGTGTATACTTCCGTTGAGAAAGGAAGATGCCACCTGAACTTCTGGAGACTTCAATGCCAAGGAAATACCGTAGTTTTCCCAAATCTTTCATCTCAAACTCAAAGGCCAGTTTCTGTTTTACATCTACAATCTCAAATGTATCGTTGCCAGTGATCACAATATCATCAACATAGACAATCAAGACTGTAATTTTTTCCCCCCTTCTCTTCACAAACATTGTGTGATCCGAATCACTCTGTTTATAGTCAAATTTGACCATTGCTGTCTGGAATTTACCAAACCAATCTCTCGGAGACTGCTTCAAACCATAAATAGTCTTCTTTAATTTACATACTTTCCCAATGGTTGCAGCTGTAGAAAAACCTGGTGGGATATCCATGTAGACCTCTTCTTTTAGATCTCCATGCAAGAATGCATTTTTTACATCCAACTGCTGAAGTTCCCATCCAAGATTCGCTGCACATGATATCAAGATTCGAATAGAGGCCATCTTTGCCACTGGAGCAAAAGTTTCCTGATAATCAATCCCATAAGTCTGAGTATATCCCTTTGCCACAAGTCTTGCTTTGTACCTATCAACCAATCCATTAGGCTTTTGCTTCACAGTGAACACCCATCTGCATCCTACAAGTTTCCTTTCAGCAGGAAGATGAGTTAACTCCCAAGTGTTATTATGATTCAATGCATTCATTTCCTCTATCATGGCATCCTTCCATTTAGGATCACATAGAGCATCCTGCCAAGTATGAGGAACAGAAACACTCGACAAGGATGATACAAAAGCAAATGAAGAAGGAGATAATGCATTATAAGATACAAAATTTGAGATAGGATGGTTAGTACAAGAACGTACACCCTTTCTTATGGCAATAGGAAGATCTAGAGAGGGATCAGGAGTATTACCGTTTTCTGGCTCAAATATAGGATTTGCAGGATCTGTCTCGAGGTCAGAGGTCTCTGGATGCGGTAAAGTGGTGATATCATTATTTTTCCGTCTGGAATATGTAATCAAATCTGGCTTGGCAAACCTATTTAAATCATCAGACTCATTATTCGTAGGCAACGATTTTGAGGTAATGTTTGGAATAGGTATGAACGGAAGTGAATGTGACTCACTGTGATCTGACTCATTTGTTTCATTATCAAGATTGTGTCTGTTTATCTCCCCCTGAAGCAAGGAGGAGGATCCAGGAGAGAAATAAGGAATGGACTCCCAGAAAGTAACATCGTAACTGACAAATACCCGACGTGAGGGAGGATGATAACATTTATACCCTTTCTGAGTGGGGGAATATCCAATGAAAACACATCTAAGGGCCCGAGAATCAAGCTTATCTCGAGAGGGTGCATGATTATGAGCAAAACATACACTCCCAAATACCCGAAGAGGAAGTGGATGAGAAGAGGGTGCAGGAACACATGACAACGGTGTTTTGAAGTTTAGAACATTGGTAGGAAGACGGTTAATAAGATATGCAGCAGTCATGACTGCCTCTCCCCAAAGATATTTAGGAACATGCATGGTTAGCATAAGAGACCGTGCAACCTGTGTTAAGTGACCAATTTTCCTTTCGGCTACCCCATTTTGTTGAGAAGTTTTAACACACGTAGTTTGATGAATAATACCACATGTGTCCAAATAAGATGTAAATGGACCTCCATATTCAGTACCATTATCACTTCGAAGGATTTTAACAGAGGCATTAAACTGAGTTTGTAGCATGTGATGAAAAGATTTAAAACATTCGAAAACTTCACTTTTTTGTTTAAGAAGATAAACCCAAGTAAGTCGAGAATAACAATCAACAAAGACAACAAACCACCTATACCCATCGTGTGTAGGATTTCTAAATGGACCCCAAACATCAGAATGAATAACAGAAAACAAGGTAGAACTTCTTTTATTTCTGGATGGATAAGTTGATCTTTTATGTTTAGCCAATTCACATGGTTCACAAAAAAAATCTTCCTTATTACAGTGTTTTACTAAAGCAGGAAATAAGTGTGTTAAAACACCAAAGGACGGATGACCTAACCGTCTATGCCATTGATACAAGGATTCACAAACAGAATTAGATGACACCTGATAATTTGAAGGAGAAACAGAATTCCCTTCCATAACATAGAGACCATCGACCACTTTACCACTGCCAAGGACCTTGCCTGTCACCAGATCCTGAAATACACAGTGGGAAGGAAGAAAGGTTACCGAACAATTGAGGTTGTCAGTAATACTGTGGACAGATAGTAAATTTGCAGATAAAGAAGGAACATGCAAAATATCTGATAAGGGTAATGATGATGAAAGACAGAGAGAGGTGCCCTGTCCACGAATAGGTACAAGATCTCCATTAGCAACACGGATATTGCCTGTTTTGTCATGATATGATTCCAGAATACTAGAATCTCCAGTCATATGTGCTGATGCTCCTGAATCAATGATCCAAGATGTTGGATATTTATCGGAAGTAAGGTGACAAGATATACCTGCATGGGCAGAATTAGCTGTAGGAGAAGGGGTCTTGATTTGTGACATTAATTGGCGGAAGGCGTTGAGCTCTGAAGCGGTCATCGTCCCTGTTGAAGTGTCAGGCTCGCATTCTGAAGTAGTATGATGAGCATTAAAGGGCCCCCTTCCCATGCCTCTACCAGATGAGACACCACGGTAACCACCTCGGCCACGCCCACCTCGTCCCCGAATTTTGAGATGCGGGTGCAGATTAAAACATGTCTCACGAGTGTGGCCTAATTTTTTGCAGTAGTCACATTGAATATATCTTTCTCCAATTACAGCTATTGACACATGCTCCGGCTGTTCTGGTTCTGATTGCTGAACACCCTTAGTTAAGAGTGCGGATCGATCAGAAGGGACCATTGGGGTCATGCTTTGCTTTCGGCTTTCCTCTAGCCTGACACGACCATAGGCCTCTTCAACAGTAGGAAATGGAACTTGTCCGATAAGTTGATTTTTAATTGAATCATACTCGTCCGACAATCCATCAAGAAATTTCATCACTTTTTCTTCAGTGATCATCTTCTGATATTTTTCTTGATCTTCAGCATTTTTACACTCAAATATAGTGTAGTGTCCCAATTCACTCCATAATGATGTTAGCTCAGAATAATACTGAGCTAGTGTGCGGCTTCCTTGAGTCAATGCCCACATCTTCCGCTTTACCTCGAACCGCTTGGCAACATTCCCGGAGAAGGAATAAGTCCGAGTAAGAGAATTCCACACATCTTCAACAGCATCAATGAAGATATAGCTTTTTCGAATTTCTACCTCCATAGAATTTAATAACCATGAACACACCATGGCATTTTCAGAATCCCAATCATCAAAATTTGCATCATTCTCCTTAGGTTTCTTGGCTTTCCCGTTGACATATTTCATCAATTTATGAGATTTTAGTGCCAATGTGCAAGATTTCGACCATTCGAGAAAATTTTTTCCATTGAGTTTAGGATTCACAAATGGAGTACTATGAAACCCAGATTTACCGCTACTTGTAGCAATATCCTCTTTTGTTGTGTTAATGATTTCAGCCATTATGTATTATATGCTCAAAAAAATATCCAAACAATAATTATTGGACATAAGATATCAACTCTCAGTGAATATATATAGCAGGTTATAACACACCATATAATTTACCAATCCTACAGCAAGATCAGTAGCAGAAAATAGAGAAAAAAACTGAAATTTCTCGGATTCAAGAAATTTTACCACACACAGATTCGGAACAGGAAGGAGATCAAAAAGTCCAACTGAAGTTTTTTCAAAATACCACCGGAACAGTGCACACGCGCCGGCGCGTGACGCGCGTGGGGGCGAACTCCGGCGCGTGCGGCGGCGCGTGGGGGCGCGTGCGTGGTCGTTGCTGACTGCAAAAAATTCCTGGTAGGTCGCCTTCCAGAGTACGGTTTGGTGGTATATTTGTTTTTTTGTTTTGGTAGATTTTGGTTTTTTTGATTGTTCAAAAAAGGTGCAGTGGTTTGAAAGAGTGTTCTGTGTTCTGTTTGTTTGAAAGAGTGTTCTGTGGTTGCTCAGTGATTCACCACCTGCTTTGATACCATCTTAAATGTAGTAGTATAGAAGAAGAGAAGTAATTGAAAAATAGAACTGTATTAATCGGATGATGATTACAATGAGGAAGTATCCTCTTAATATAGGGAAAGATGGAACAAACATAATAATTAAAGTGCTAGTGGAGTGAGTTGTGTGCTTAGTGGAGTGGAGATAACCTTTACAACTATGTGGTGTGCTGGGCTATAATTTAACATGTTATATACTGTTTTTACTGATGTTTACAAAAAATTAGAAAAAAATGAATCATTCTTGTATGATATTTTAATGGTCAACTATCAAAGTACTCCTTGATCAAACTAGTATAATTTTGGAATAATATTTTTTTAAAATTGTTTTTTGGACAATCCAACCGTACAGTTGATGTTATATACTAATTTTACATATGTGTACAAAAAGTTAGAAAAAAAAATTCATTCTTGTATGTGTTTATAATATAAATCCGCCAAAAGTACTACTCCCTCTAACTAGTGTCGTACCGATTGAACATGACCTATTTTTTTAAATTTTATTTTCGATGATCCAACCATAGGAATGATGTTATATACTGATTTTGGTGATATGTACAAAAAATTAGAAAAAAACAAATCATTCTTGTATGATATTTTAATGGTCAACTATCAAAGTACTCATTGGTCAAACTAGTATAATTTTCGAATAATATTTTTTTAAATTTTTTTTTGGACAATCCAACCGTAAAGTTGTTATATACTAATTTTAGTGATGTGTACAAAAATTTAGAAAAAAAAAATCATTCTTGTATGTGTTTATAATATAAATCCACCAAAAGTACTACACCCTCTAACTAGTGTCGTACCGATTGAACATGACCTATTTTTTTAAATTTTATTTTTGACGATTCAACCATATGAATGATGTTATATACTATTTTTACTGATGTGTACAAAAAATTAGAAAAAAATGAATCATTCTTGTATTATATTTTAATGGTCAACTATCAAAGTACTCCTTGGTCAAACTAGTATAATTTTGGAATAATATTTTTTAAACTTGTTTTTTGGACAATCCAACCGTACAGTTGATGTTATATACTAATTTTACATATGTGTACAAAAAGTTAGAAAAAAAAATTCATTCTTGTATGTGTTTATAATATAAATCCGCCAAAAGTACTACTCCCTCTAACTAGTGTCGTACCGATTGAACATGACCTATTTTTTTAAATTTTATTTTCGATGATCCAACCATAGGAATGATGTTATATACTGATTTTGGTGATATATACAAAAAATTAGAAAAAAACAAATCATTCTTGTATGATATTTTAATGGTCAACTATCAAAGTACTCATTGGTCAAACTAGTATAATTTTCGAATAATTTTTTTTTAAAATTTTTTTTGGACAATCCAACCGTAAAGTTGATGTTATATACTAATTTTAGTGATGTGTACAAAAATTTAGAAAAAAAAAAAAAATCATTCTTGTATGTGTTTATAATATAAATCCGCCAAAAGTACTACTCCCTCTGACTAGTGTCATACCGATTGAACATGGCCTGTTTTTTTAAATTTTATTTTTGATGATCTAACCGTACGAATGATGTTATATACTGATTTTACTGATGTGTACAAAAAATTAGAAAAAAATGAATCATTCTTGTATGATATTATAATGGTCAACTATAAAAGTACTCCTTGGTGAAACTAGTATAATTTTCGAATGGTATTTTTTTTAATTTTTATTTGGACGATCCAACACTAAAATGAGTGTTTATTAACTTTAATACGGTTCGATCATCGAAGAAATCATTTAAAAAAATTATTCAGTGAATCTGGATCATGCCTCATTACAGGAAGCAGCACTTTTGCTACGTTTTTGTTAAAATCTCGTATAATCCGACCATTTTATTTTTTGTTTATTTTTTCCCAACATTAAAATGAGTATCTATTATATTAATATTTCATAAATTTGATTTTTTTTGTTTCGAATCAAATTTCTAAAATTTCTTAAAATTTCATAATCTATAATCTCAAATTTCACTTTCCTCCCTATATCTAATTCATATTACCGCTTGTTAATATTTGATTTTCCCCCTTACTAAAATTTCACTTCCCCCAAATTTCATTTCCCTCGCCAAAATTTCATTTTCCCCTCTATCTTTTCATCCTCTCCTCTTATCTTCTCAGCCGCACAAACACGTAAACATAATTACACACACAAATTTAAACACTCGCATAAATATACAAACCTAAATTGAAACCCTAGTTCTTCATCTCACCATTATCAAACACGCACCCATAGCTCTAAGTAATAACTCGAGACCCAGTTCATATAACCATCCATTCATAGCTTGAGAACCAGTTTCACGGTTCCAATTCATACGAAATCCCCCTCTACTTGAAGCAATCCATTTTTTGATTCAATTAGTAAGTTTCAATCTGTTTGATGAAATCTGTTTCAATTCGTAGTTTGATTCAATTAGTATGTTTCAGTTGGGCACAATCTGTTTGATGAAATGTCTCAACTAATTCATCCTTTCAGATTTAAGAATACGCTAGACCTCCACGATCAAACAGAAAGAACGGGTAACTTCTTTTGATGTTGTTTGGTTTGAAATTGAGTGAAATGTTGTTTTAGAATGAGTAATTTTAGTTATTGGTGAAATTTTAGGTTTATTTTTATGTGATTAGTGTTTAAAGATTGTTGATTTTTGTGTTTTTATGTGTGAAGTTTGGATATGTTGAATTTATTGATGTCATTTAGTTTGGAATTGGGTGGATTGTTGTTCTGAAATGAGTAATTTGAGTTCTTGGTGGAATTTTAGGTTTACAATAAGCTTGTTCACGGTGGTGCAGTTGATGTTGGTCAATACGGGCCTCGGATTACTCATGTGGTTGTTGATAACCTGACTTATGTAATGAACTTATACTCTTATGTTTGTTTGTTTTATTTCGATTTGTGTTGATGTATGTTTGTAATTGTTGTATATGAGTGGTTGCTTAATATGATGATCCTGTGTGTGTTGCTGTCCGAGAGGATGGGAAGATACTGGTGAATGGTTTGTGGGTTGCTCATAGCTTCGATGCGGAAATGACTGCTGACCACACCAATGTAAGTAAACTCTATTTATTGATATTTTTAGAATTTCCTGCTTGATCATAAATTATATTTTGTTATTAATGTTTATATATTTAACTAGGATTGGAAAATTGCAGAGTCCCGACTTTCTTTAAAAGTCCGATTGCTTGAGTTATTGTTGGTGGTTTGCGTTGTGCAAATGTTTAGTTTGGTAGGTGCTGATTTTACTCATTTTTGTAGTTGTTTGGAATTTGGATGATAGATGGAAAGTGTAAAAGGTAATCGGAGAGAAACAGGGGACAAAAGACATGTTTTCAGTTACATTTTATGTAGCTGATTCATTGTTAATTTGCAGATTGTATAGTTATATATGTATGGTTCTTTTGTCAATCCCTGGAAAGCTTGAACATAATCGTAAATTGAAGTTGCAAGCTTGGACGTTGATGATAATGACTTTGATCATCGCATGAGTAGGTTGTTTGTCTTGTAGTTGTATGTCTACTTTGTGTTAGCCATTAGGGTATTTATGCCTTTGTTTCTTAAAATGTCTAACATCGAGTCTTGTGTTTATAATAAATAATATAATGCAAAGACTGAAAACCTGCTTACTAGCCATACTCAACAGTGTTTGTGTGGACATATTTTGTTTTGGTTTGTGTTATAACTTGTTTTCAATTCTATTGCAGATTATGTACCGACCTCTTAGGGATCTAAAAGGAATTCCTGGTGCCAAGTCTTTAGTAGTGTGCTTGACTGGATACCAGCGCCAAGATCGAGAAGACATAATGGTCTGCTGCCACCACTATTACTAAAATTGTAAATGGTCCGGCACTTGGTATATATGTTTACTTGTGGTATCTTACTGGTCCTTTTGTTTTTCTCCCCAGACAATGGTTAGTTTGATAGGAGCAAACTTTTCAAAGCCGTTGGTAGCAAACAAAGTTACTCATCTTATATGCTATAAATTTGAAGGTATGCTATCATTTATGGTTATTTGATTGCAATTGCACTAGGTACGTGTAAGATCGGGCATATGTCATGTATGTTGGTTTTCCTAGAACCTTGTCTGAGTGAGTTCTTCTTATAAACAAATGCCCATGGGTTTTGATCATAGCTTCTAATTCTCTAGATGCAGCATTGGCACTCTCTTTGGTGCGTGATTTGTTATCAATTATCACATGATCTCATGTCTTGGGATTTAAGATTGTTGTTTGTTATAGGATGAGAATGATCTACATACGTTAGTTAGCTATTAATGTTCTGTTCAGTGTTCGGTACTTCGGTTTAATCAGGAAGCTTTTACCTTTATAGGTGACAAGTACGAGCTTGCCAAAAGAACTAACAGGATAAAGCTTGTCAACCATCTCTGGTTGGAAGATTGGTACGGCTAAACATTGTGTTGACTTCTTCTCTTATAATCAGATTGTATGCTACTTGTTGGAAACATCAATTAAATGAGGTTTATTTATTTCAGTTTAAAGGCTTGGGAACTTCTTCCAGAAGCGGATAGAATAACTTACCCATTGTTACTGAAGATTAGAACATAACAATAAAGTATTTGCAGATTGGAGAAATGACATTTAGCTTTATCTTCTGTTTTGTAGCAATGCTGACAAAATTTGAGAGTTTATTAAGACTGTTTATGTGGATAAAAAATATGCTGGAGGAAAGACATCCGAGAAGCCTCCCAGAGGTACGCAGGTAATAAACTTAACTAATTAGTAATTACTTGTAGTCTATGCAAGTAATTTGATTTTACATTGATTTATGAAATTTGTGGAACTAGTATAAAAGTTGAGTTGGTTCCACGTGTACGTATGTGTACATTTGTTTTGGTTAAGTCAGGGCACATCAGCAACGAAAGTGAAAATGCCAACAGCAACGACATGTTAAATTTAAATTTGAATGCCATGATTGGAATTTCATATATCTCACTTGGGCTCTGTTTAAATTGTATTTTGTTGTTATCCATTCTGCAGGGGAGGAACATCTGTAGTCATACCAATAGCAAGAACTGTAGATGTAGTAGCCAGATGAGGGAGGTTACCGAACTAATAAGCACGGCTTGTCACTGGGATTTGGATATATTGGAGCTTAGGGTATTTCCAGTTCTTGGAGTTTATTTTAAGGTTATGTAATTGATTTTTGTTTAGAAATTAATGGCATTAGATGGTTGAATTTTAGTTGGTTGATGATGAATTTTGGTTGTAATGGTGGATTTTAGTTCGTTGTAATAGCGAATATTGGTCATAATGGTGGTATTTTATTGGTGCATTGTCTAGTTTATTTTTAGCCAATGAGAGCATTTATAAGAAAACATGTTATAAATCGTATCTTACAACAGCAATCTTCAATCTTTATAAAAGTGTTGTGTGTAAAAATGAACTATTATGGAAGAAGAAGAAGAAAGACAACAGTCTAAATTTGAAGGACCGTTGTCTAAATTCTTAACACACAATAGAACAAAATATGGGTGGGCTAAAAACACTTGTGCATTTTGTTTATAACAACACTTTTGAAGCTACAAAGCATTGTACAAAAACTATTCAGACAACGATTATATCACATGTAAATGTTGTGCACATTCGAATCTAACAACACTTTCAAAGCTACAAAATAGTTGTGCACATTCGAATCTAACAACACTTTTGAAGCTACAAAACATTGTACAAAAAACAAGAAGACAACGAATTCTATCACATGTGAATGTTGTGTAAATGTTGGCATTGCATGCCTCTAATTCACCAAAACAGTTGTGCACATTAAAATCTAACAACATTCATAATAAACAAAAACGTTGTAATATCACCATTTCCACAACGCTTTATACCATAACCGTTGTGGTTTCTGGGTGTGCTACAACGCTTTTGGAGCTTGGTGTGTTGTTGTTCTGGATATCAGACAACGATTTATGTACCGTTGTGTGATGTTGGTAAGAGACACCTGCTCGATAGACAACGCTATTCCAGGGCATCAGACAACGGGCAATAACCATTGTATATTTCAGTTTTCCTTGTAGTGTTGTTAGAACGGATACAAAATCAACCAGTTAATATATAAATAGAACCTTAAATCTCCATTTAATTCGGAAATATACAAAGAATCAAAGAATAAAGTAGATGCATTATCATGTAATTGTACTATTGCTACATCAAAATAGCTTGCTGCCAAACTCTTCAACAAACTTTCCTTTATCAGCTCGGTCTCTGTTAAAATATTGCCTTGAATCTGTGTACTATTCTGTTTTTCAGCAGAATAAGGCAGCGCGCCCGCGCCGTGCCATCTTTCCAGAATTAATTTTCTGTTTTGTTTTGGTAATTGCTTTTCTTTGGGTCCAAGTCTTCCGGATCCTTCTGTAACTGCCTAGAGAGTATTATATAAACTCTCTAGGGCATAGCCTAGCATAGATGTCTAAAATCTGAGTCTGTAAGTCTGTAATCTGAATCATATCTGTTATCAATTAAGTCTGTCAGATCTAAAGTCAATTAGATCTGAATCTGTATTCTGTAATCTGTATCCTCAAGATCAATAAAGTTTTCTCTTCTGCCAATCTGTGTTCTTCCTTTACGTTTATTATAATCTCTTTTATGCTTCCGTTATAACAAACTGGTATCAAGAGCTTGGTTTTTCGGAGAGCTATGTCTGGATCTGGTGGTATTAACGTGAAGGTCGACAAATTTACTGGGCGGAATAGTTTTAGTCTGTGGCAGATCAAGATGCGTGCTTTGTTAAAGCAACAGGGGCTCTGGGCACCGTTGAACAAGAAATCGGCTGCTGCTTCTACAAGCGCTGAGATGGCCATTCTGGAAGAAAAGGCACATTCAACAATTCTGTTGTGTCTTGCAGAAGATATTATTACTGAAATCGCGGAGGAGGATACCGCGTCTGGTTTGTGGTTGAAGCTTGAAAGTCTTTACATGACAAAGTCTTTAACAAACAAATTGCTTCTGAAGCAACGTCTGTTCAGTCTGCGAATGCAGGAAGATATGCCTCTTCGAGAACACTTAGATCAATTAAACACAATTTTATTAGAATTGCGTAATATTGATGTTAAAGTTGAAGATGAGGATGCTGCATTGATTTTGTTAGTTTCTTTACCATTATCGTATGAGAATTTTGTACAGTCTTTTATTGTTGGTAAAGATACTATTTCTCTAGAGGAGATTAGATCTTCTCTCCATACTAGAGAGCTGCGCCACAAGGCGGCTGGTACAGGTGCAGATAATCAGGCTGTTGGGTTGGTAGCTAGCGGGAGTACCGGACATAAAAAGACGGGGAAGAATAAATTCAAGAAACCAGCTCCGAAGGGTCCAAAACCTAATGATATCTGCAATTACTGTAAAGAGAAGGGACACTGGAAATCTGATTGCCCCAAGAAAAAGAAGCAACATGATAAATTGGCAGGTACTGGTGCTTTAGGTACTGCTGCTGTAGCTGGTGCTACTTCTGAAGAATATATTGCTCTTGTTGCTGCTAATCACACACATCACTCTGATGTGTGGATTCTTGATTCTGGAGCATCTTATCATGTATGTCCGCGCAGGGAGTGGTTTACAACCTATGAGCAAGTAGACGGTGGCAATATTTCTATGGCTAATAGTTTTGCTTGTGAGACGGTTGGAATAGGCTCGATTAAAATTCAGACACATGATGGTAAATTCTGTACATTGAATGATGTTAGGCATGTTCCACTTATGACAAAGAATCTGATATCTTTGTGTATGTTAGACAGCAAGGGTTTCAGTTTTCAAGGTGAAGGTGGAGTTTTACATGTCTGCAAGGGTTCTAATGTGGTCTTGAAAGGTGTTAAACGTGGTACCTTGTATCTTCTTCAAGGTTCTACGTTATCAGGTTCTGTTGCTGTTACGACCTCGGAGATTGATAAGATATACATGACTCAGCCAGATGGGTTTCAGGTTCCTGGTAAGGATGACTATGTTTGCAAGTTATTAAGGGCTTTGTATGGACTAAAGCAGTCTCCGAGGCAATGGTACAAGAGTATTATGGTGAGCAAAGTGGGTATTGCAGATAACCCAGCTGATATGCTCGCCAAGCCGATTCCACATAGCAAGTTTCAACATTGTTTGAACTTGCTAAATGTTCGGAGTTCTTGACTGCCCTATTGAGGGCAAAATCTGAGGCAGAAAAGTTTTTTCTAGTACATCTGGCATTATTAAGGTGCATCTGCTACCTCTGGCATTATTATGATGCGTTTAGTACATCTGTTATCTATTATTTGTGAGAGGATTCAAGTCAACGTGGAGATTTGTTAAAATACTGCCTTGAATCTGTGTACTATTCTATTTTTCAACAGAATAAGGCAGCGCGCCCGCACCGTGCCATCTTTCCAGAATTAATTTTCTGTTCTGTTTTGGTAATTGCTTTGCTTTGGGTCCAAGTCTTCCGGATCCTTCTGTAACCGCCTAGAGAGTATTATATAAACTCTCTAGGGCATAGCCTAGCATAGATGTCTGAAATCTGAGTCCGAAAATCTGAGTCTGTAATCTGAATCATATCTGTTATCAATTAAGTCTGTCAGATCTAAAGTCAATTAGATCTGAATCTGTATTCTGTAATCTGTATCCTCAAGATCAATAAAGTTTTCTCTTCTGCCAATCTGTGTTCTTCCTTTACGTTTATTATAATCTCTTTTGTACTTCCGTTATAACAGTCTCTTAGCCCTGAAAGACTCCTTCCCAATTGCAAAGCCACTTTCATTTCCAATAATTCTCCATTTTCTCTCCTCTCCACGTCTTTTTCCTCCAAATTTGAAGTTATGTACTCCTCCATTTCCTTAAAAATGCCTGCATTACTCCTGTACAATCACTACAACATAAAAGGCTAAATTCGACCGAAAAAATTCGGTCGAATTCAGCTAAATTCGACTGAAATTCGTTGAATTTAGCTAAATTCGACCGAATTTCTTTTGGTCATTTTAAAGGGAGTCGAAAATAGTAATCGATCGAATTTATTTAATATACTAAATTCGACCAACTTTGATCGAAATTGATATTTTTAAATTCGACTGAAATTGATCGAAATTAGTACTTCAAGCGGCAAATCTTAAAATTTTGAAAATTTTAAATTTTGGTTAAAATTTCAAATTTTTTAAAATTTGGCGCCTGAAATGCTAAATTCGACCAAATCTGATCGAATTTCGTGTGCTAAATTCGACCAGATTTGGTCGAAATTAATATGCTAAATTCGACTGAATCCACTAAATTCGACCAAATTCGGTCAAATTTAATATGCTAAATTCGACCAAATTTGATCTTCAACATTTCCAAGCAATTCTGCATCCCCATCTGTGCTAACTTTGTTCAAGGTTGAAGAGAAATCATCAACGGATTGAAAACCACCATCTGCACAATTTATTTTCACTCATCGAAAAAATAAAAATTAAAACTACTAGATATATGTCACAGCGATTCCAAAAATTTTGTCATAATTCATCAACTTAAGCTTACATTTTCCATGCGGAAGAACAGGTAATGAGCTTGAGAAAAGAGTGGTGTCACTCAAGGCATTGTGACCATGAGACCCTGGCCTGCAAGAACAAAATCATTAAAAACACTATAAATCTTTGAAACTGAATTAAAATCAAAAACTCATCAAGAAATTTACTTGTTCAAAATCTGAAGATACATATATCAATAGATAGAGCTCGATTTGTAGAACATATACATATATAAATCACTAATTTTGGATGAACGGATTGTAAAATATAATTTTTTGAAGATTAATATATATATATATATATATATATATATATATATATATATATATATATATATATATATATATATATATATATATATATATATATAGGCCTTTGCTCCATACAGAACACTCTGATATAACAAACAACAAAGAACACCTTAGATCTATTAGATTCTTTGGCCCCGCCAGGGGCACCCAATACAAAAAGTTGTTATTTTTTTACCCTCTATCAAGTATGCAAAAAAAAAAATTGAAAATTACTGTTCATTGATGACGTCGCTGATGACGTCATCAATGAACAGTAAATTTTCAAAAAAAAAAAATTTGCTGGTTTGCTAGAGGGTAAAAAATAACAACTTTTTGTATTGGGTGCTATGACGGAACTCTTAATTTATATTAGATATGAGGTGTTCTTTATTGTTTGTTATATAAGGTGTTTGCTATGGAGTGCAACTCTATATATATATATAATGGAGTGCAACTCTATATATATATATATATAGGACTTGGCTCAATTGGGAACCTTCTTTTCTGAGTAACTGGGTAACTTTTTGTAGACCATTGGATTACTTTTCCATCTATGGCTGAGATTTAAAGTATTTTTAACTTATGGGGGTATTACAGTCTTTTCATAGTCAATGTCATATTGTGTTTATGTACGTGGCAGTTACAACATATGAATACAACAAAAGAGCACATCACCTATACAGAACACAGCACCTATACAGAACATTTCTGAATTACAGAACACATGTGAAAAAGAGAATACGAATTACAGAACCCCAAAAACTAGATTAAAACTAAAAATAGATCAATGGACAATACAGAATAATCTTAAAAAAATACAGAACACTTGATTTACAGAACAATCTTAATACAACAAAAGTGCACATCACCTATATAGAACATTTCTGAACTAAAATTACAGAACACATGTGAAAAAGATAATACGAATTATAGAACCCCAAAAATTAGATTAAAACTAAAAATAGAACAATGGACAATACCGAACAATCTTAAAAAAATACAAAACGCTTGATTTACAGAACAATCTTAAAACAATACATAATAGATTCAAATGAATCGTGTGTTTTTTATTACTGCCCATGTGTTTTGTTTTTGGTAATCAAGTGTTCTGTGTGTATGTATAGGTGAGGGGGATGTATGTATATAGATTGGTAAACAACATCATTTATATAAGGAGGAGGGAGGTTCGTGATAATGGGACGAAGAAGACTACAATCTTAATGTGTAACTTTAGAGTAAAGTGCACTTTGTGTACCTGAACTTTGGGCAGGACACCACTTGAAATACCATAGTTCAGAAACTGCCACGGGCAATACGGAACAAAGTAACTTTTTACAGAGAGTGTACTACCGTCTATTTATGTGTAACGGCGTCATATGCCCAGGGGTAAAACAAACTTTTGCACTACAGATTTGGGCAGGACAGAGGAAGAACGCGCGAATTACCTTAACTTATAAACCCTAATTACACCTATATATACAACAGACCAGCCCCCTTTCTAAGTACAAACCCTAATTGATTCTATAACCTCAAAAATGGAGGCCAAACATCATAGCGATGAAGAAATCGATGCCATTTTGGACCTTGCTTGCTACTGCGACCAGATGAGTGTAATGAAGACTCAATGGTTTGGGCCAAATGCAGGGAGGCGATTCAGGGCATGTCCTAACAACAGTTGCGGCTACCAAGAATGGATTGATGACCAACTTGGGCCTCGCACTCTAGAGATTATTAAGGAGTTGCAGGAGTCTCGGCTGGAGAGTGATGAAAGGTATAAACGCAGGATTGTTCGTATGAGGGAGAGGCATCAAGCAGAGATGTTATAGTTGAAGTCTAAGCAACAGTGTGTAGCTATTATTGGGATGTTTGTGCTTGTTAATTTGATGATGAATATGGCTTTGAACACAATGAGGGATGACACCGAAGTTGAGGATGATGACTACGATTCTGTTGATGAGTGAAGCTTTGGTTAGCTTGTCCTAGGACTGTTAGGTTCTTCTCAATGTCATTGTCTGTATTATGCCAAAGGTTTGTTAGGATTGAAGTTGTGGTTAGTTTGTTGTAGGGATGTTAAGTTTGTTGAATGTGATTGTTCAATGTTAATCTTTGGTCTGTAATGGAACCATTTTGTTTACTGCATTGTTGTTGTTGCTATGTACCTTCTTTGAACATAAAATCCAAATCTAAGTGACAATACAGTTTGTAAATAGAAGACACCATGCTGTTAAAAATGCTTACACATTGCACCTAATAATACCTAATGAAACCAAAGATGTGTAATCAGTAACAAAAGGTATGCTTGATTTCATTACAAGCTAAAAGGTTCTTACAAGGTTCGAAAGAGACCATCAAAAGAGACCATCAAAAGAGACCATTACAAGGTTCGAAAAGAGACCATTAAAAGAGGCCATTACAAGGTTCATAGAGATCATTACAGGCCATTAAAAAGGTTGTTAAACACCATAATTCAAAATAACCCTAATGAGTTAAATAGATGACTGCTTCCAAATTGGCTTTTGTTTCAGCCTGCTTTCTCTTTTCTTTTTAGCAAGCTCCAGGTTCTTCAAAGTTGTAACCTTGCTCTTGTCCTTAGTTGTAAAGCTCAGGGGCTGCACACCAAGAGGATTGTTGCTTGCTTCTGGATTGTTGGGTGTTTGAGAAGTGTTGGGGTTGGTAAACACCCCTCCCTGGCTGCCTTCACCTAAAGTTGAGGTTTTTCTTCCAATGCCTATATTGGCTTGTTCAGGAGTTGTCAAATTCACTTCTGTTCCACTTTGATCCTCTTTGCCCTTCTTGGTCTTTTTGTTGTTCTGCTTCTCACATCCATTAGCCCTATCATGTGCCTGTCAACACAAAAGCATATGCATTAAGTTAGCAACTAACATAGAGAATTATGAGTGCAAGAAGAAATCATAACCATACCCTAGCTGGACAAGTCCTTGTGTTGTGAGAATATTCAGTGCAATAACTGCACTTGATCTTGGTGTTCTGTCTTTTTAACCTAGTTGCACCAGGTGTTGTAGCATCATTTGTCTTATTCCTACTTTTTTTTGGGCTTCCTGTCTGAACCTTCACCACAGGGGGTTGAGGTCTGGGGTACTCGGTCCTAGACCATTCTTCTTCACCACATATGGGTTCAAGGGTGTGGCTGTAGCAAGCAATGAAAGTGTCCTTTGAGTAGCATTCATGAAAAAATTCCCCATATTTCCTTTTTGACCATGCAATGCAAGCACATGCATGGTAGCAGGGTATTCCACTCAACTCCCACTTTTTGCATGCACACTTTTTAGCATCTAGGTCCACCACCATCTGATACCCCCCTTCAGACATGGTGACCAAGTATTTTGCCCCCCCAGACCAGATCACATGGCACCCTTTAGTCATTTCAACAGCCCTAATAGACAACTCATACACATTAGACATGATTCTAATGTAAAATAAATAAAAAGGCAGAATAATGCATCAAAAGGCTTACTTGTTTAATCTCCTCATAGCATTGGGACATATAGGGTTCAATGCATAACTGTTAATCATTTTGTCCCTTCTTTTTTGGATTCTTGTCATGACATCTATATGTATGGCTTGTAGCATAGACAGTATAGGAAGATCTCTATGCTTACCAATACTGCTGTTGAAGACCTCACATTGGTTATTCACAAACTGATCAGATTTTGCAGTCATCCTAAATGCACTTCTACTCCACTGGCTCCTAGGTTTTTCAGCCAACCAATCATAGCACTTCTTAGACAGCTGGGAAATAAATAACAAAGTTAGGTGAAGTTGTAATATAAAATGCAAGTGAGGTAATTGAAAAGTAATTGAAAAGAGGTACCTTTCCTAATTCTTCCATGTGTTTATTGTAGGTGTAATCAGTGGTGGCCCTTGCTGCTTTCCACAAGCACATCCTCACACCAATTCCTTTGTGGTCCTCCCACATATTTCTGTATAAGTGCATAACACATAACCTATGTTCTGCATTAGGCACTATGTTCTCAAGAGCATTGATTAAGCCTTTCTGCCTGTCAGAGATGAATGTCCAACTACCATCATTAACAATCTGCAAATCTTCAACCACATTCTTCAAAAACCAATTCCAAGAGTCAGAATTTTCTGCTTCCACAACTGCCCAAGCCAAGGGGTACATGCCATCATTAGCATCTGTCCCAATGGCTGTTAGCAGTTGGCCCCCATAAGGTCCCTTTAAATGGCACCCATCAAGTCCAATTAGTGGCCTGCAACCACTTTTGAATCCATTCTTAATTGGGCCAAAACAAGTGTAGAATCTTTTGAATAGCTTCTTCTCAGGATCTGCTGTGTCTTCTGTCATTACTAACACTGTGCTATCAGACATTGCCTTTAAAAGCTCATTAGCATAGTCCCATACCTGACCATACTGCTCATCATGCCTGCCTCTAATTTTCTGCAGTGTCATCTTTTTAGCTCGTGCAATTGCATAAATACTCACATGACAACCCCAATCATTGACAACTTTTTTTAAGAATGCTGTCAAAGTCCAAGTAGGGTTTATCCTAATATCATTTTCATAATGATTAGCTATCCATCTTGAGTTAATTTGCTTCTGCTCAAAGGTTTGAATGCAAGTATGTTTTGGATTGTACACTCTTATCTGGTAAGTGTCAGAGTTTGGCATTTTGGTCCCATAAATACTCCATTTACAACCTCTATGACACACAAATTTGACTCTGGAGCCAGAATTCCTCTTCTGAATGATCCCTTTCCTCTCCATGATAGCTTGCTTCTTGATAGCATCTCTAAGCACTTTTGCACTCGGAAACAACTGGCCTAGCTGAAATTTAGGATTGCCCATCTCAGCTTTATCAAACACTGGCCAACTTATCTCATCCTCATCATTGGAGTTGGCAGCCATTCTTTCCACTTCACTATCATAGAAAATAGAGTCACAAGAGGAACCCATATCCTCATTTGTCCCCATCTTTGTGGCACTCTCTTTCTCTTTCTCTTTGTTACACTCAGCTTTCTGACCCTCCTTAGTAGCTTTCTTACCCTCCTTAGTAGCTTTCTTACCCTCCTTAGTAGTACCCTCCTTAGCAGCTTTCTTACCCTCCTTAGTAGCTTTTGCAGTCTCTTTAGCAACCTTCTTCTTTGCTCTTTCCTTCTTGTAGTAAGCCACATCTTCATCTGTACTGTCCTCATTTGAAGAGTCAGAATGGAATGAGTCATCACTCAGTTCATCATGTTAGTTTACCACATAGTCTTCATCTTCCGAGTCACTGTCATTGTAGCTTTCATTCTCATCGTAGCCACCATCCTCATCAAACATTTCTCTGACAAAATCTCTATCATATTCAGCCTCAACAAATTCCAAGTCTGGATCTTGTGAAGGAATATAGCTCTGTGATGGAATTTGGCTTTCCTGAGCTAGAGGCTGGATTTCAACAGCAAACACTAACACCAATCTAGAAGGTGGCACCAGTTCACACATTTCGAAAACATCAGAATCATTCTCTAAGGTCCAAACACCATTAATCCAATCAGTTTTAGGGAACTTATAGTAGTACATTTGACACCCAAAAACCCCACGCTCCTTTAACATACCACCCAGTTCTAATATGGACATCTTGTCTACATCACAGAAGTCCACATAGTCAAAATCACCACCAACATACTGTCTTGGATTCTCTGTCATTACCCCCCCATGATACAGTTTTATAGTAAACAACTCAGGTGCTAGAACATTGACCCACAAAACAAACAGAAGTAGGGTTTCAAAACAAATACAGATCGAATAAACTTAAACAAATGAATAAACAAATCAATTGGGACCACAAAATTTAAAAAACCCTAATTACTCGCAGAAACCAATAAAACACCCAAACTCATTGCATCTAAAACCGTCAACAACATGATTAAAGTATGAAAACCATTTAAAAAACCATAATTACATAAACAATACCCCTAATTTTACTTAAATCCTAAATACAAAAAGGATGCTTACATGTATACTGTGGGGCCTCATTTGGAGCAAATGTGTCTCTTTCTTCTCTTGGTCGAACAGCCCAAGCCATCGTCTTCTGTCTCTTCTCTAAGCACAAACTTCTCTTGATTAAAGTGTTCTACTGATTAAAGCTATTCTTGATTAAAGTTTGCAGCTGTACAAGAAAGGGAGGGAAGAAGACACATAAAGTACCGCCCAAATCTGCAGTGCAAAAGTCTATTTTACCCCTGGGCATATGACATCGTTACACATAAATAGACGGTAGTACACTCTCTGTAAAAAGTTACTTTGTTCCGTATTGCCCGTGGCAGTTTCTGAACTATGGTGTTTCAAGTGGTGTCCTGCCCAAAGTTCAGGTACACAAAGTGCACTTTACTCGTAACTTTAATGTGTAACTGTCGTGTGTAACTATCCCGTGTGTTTAATATTATGTCATTCTTTCCATTTATGCCCCTCTCTCTACAATCATCATTTTATTAATTTTAATCGTGTCCGTCCATTTCTATTGCTAATCAATGGTCTTTAATTGAGTTACCCAGTTCCCCAAAAATGTTGGTTCCCCATAGAGAAGCCATATATATATATATATATATATATATATATATATATATATATATATATATATATATATATATATATCTGTGTGTGTGTGTGTACTGTGTATTTTGGAGAGAGAGAGAGAGAGAGAGAGAGAGAGAGAGAGAGAGCGCGTGAGAGAACTGAGAGAGAGATAGTGTGTGTACTGTGTATAATATATATATTTTTTTATGTTCTTAAATATGGATCGTTGGATGTGTGTCTCTTTGATTTTAATCAAGGGCTATAAATACCTTAAGAGATGACAATCCATGTGCTATGGTGTCATCCAATAATACCTTGCCACATGTTATCAACAAAATGTTTTAATTTTCCCTTCCAACAACAAAAAAGAGACCACTATAATATATTAAATAAATTCCCATAAAATCAAAAATGCTCGAAAATTATGAAATTTTGCCTGGCACTTTGAAATATTAAAAAAATTGTTCCCCAAAAATTTGGTCAAATTTCGTTGAAGTTTGGTCAACCGTTTGATTTTTCAATATACGGGCTTTTCGGCTCAAAATTCGACATCGGAAAAAAGTTATCAAAAATTACGAAATTTTAATTCAAAATTTATAATCACCCACGTAGTCATATCATCAAATTTTATGTTCCCGTCTAGTGCATTCATTTTATTTATCAAAAAAAAGGCATTTTTCATATTTTTATTTCATTTTTTAATTTATTTTATAAACTAGTTAAAAATGGGGAAAAAAGTAGGGTAAGATTCATCACACAAATAGTGAGTATGACTACTTTGGTGTGTATGAATTTTAAATTAAATTTTGGCTTTTTTTTTCTTTTTTTATTTAATTTTTTTATTTATTTTCCAAACTAGTTAAAAATGGGGAAAATATTAAACAAAATGGAAAATAAGTGATAGTTGGGTAAGATTTATCACACAAATAGTGATTATGACTACTTTGGCATGTATGAAGTTTAAATTAAATTTTGGCTTTTTTCTATTTTTATTTAATTTTTTAATTTATTTTCCAAACTAGTTAAAAATGGGGAAAAATTAAAAACAATGGAAAATTAGTGAAAGTATGGTAAGATTCATCACACAAATAGTGAGTATGACTAATTTGGTGGGTATGAATTTTAAATTAAATTTTGGCTTTTTTCTATTTTTATTTAAATTTTTAATTTATTTTCCAAACTAATTAAAATGGGGAAAATTTTAAAAAAAATGAAAAATTAGTTAAAGTATGGTAATATTCATTACACAAATAGTGAGTATGACTACTTTACGGTGTATGAATTTTAAATTAAATTTTGACTTTTTTGTATTTTTATTTAATATTTTTATTTTTTTTCCTAACTAGTTAAAAATGGGAAAAAATTAAAAAAAATGGAAAATTATTGGAAGTTTGGTAAGATTCATCACACAAATAGTGAGTATGTTTGGTGTGTATGAATTTTAGATTATATTTTGGCTTTTTTTTATATTTTTATTTAATTTTTTAATTTATTTTCCAAACTAGTTGATCGTTAAATTACCAAATCAAATAAATTTTTTTTGAAATTTTGGAAATAACATTAAAAAAGGATGGATCTTGGCCTCCGTACGGTTGGGTCATTGAGAAATATTTTTAAAAAAATCGAAACACGAAACCCTGACAAAACCCTATTCAGGGGTTCTAGTCAAACTACTACAAAAACTGTCTTGCATAGCGTTTATATTTGAACTTGCATAGCGTTTTTAAACGCTATGCAAGTAGGCGCTATTGAAGTGCAATTGCACTTGCATAGCGTTTTCATATACGCTCTCTAAGAACATCACTTTCATGGTGCTTTTATAAGCGCTATGCTAGTAAGCATTTCCTAAGTGAATGGACTTCAATAGCACTTGAAAGAACGCTACCTAAGTGATTAATTTCTGTAAATTTATATTTTAATTATATTTCTGGATTTGGTTTTACAGCTTGGAATATTCTTAAAATTTTCAAAAATACAATAAAAAATTAACACAAGTCAAGGTAAACTAAAATATAATTTGAATAAATTACATATATCAACTTTTATAAAACTAAAATATATCACTAATTCCGTTAAAAGAAATTACTAATTACACAAGTCAATCATTATACAATTATGCATTATAAAATAAGGATCGTCAGGCCTTTTGTCTTGTCTTGTGGCATCAAGTAGCTTAGCTTCCATCATCTTCTCTATATCATTTTCCACAAGGCCGGAAAGGTGCAATTCCAGGTCCAGTAGCAAAGCTGTATTGATAAATAAAAGAATCAATAACAGAAGTTTTAAACCCATTAAACCAAAAGCTGCAAATATTAGTATGTGCATAGCAGTATGTACCATAACAATAGTTGCAATGGGATCCTTTGGCATAAGCATTTCTTTTCCAACTGGTCCAGTTATCTTAACATCAGCCCCTGGCTTTAAGTCACCTGAAATATGAGGGTGAACATATCATTACTGGAAACTGGAAAGTCTTATCGCATTATCAGATAATGCTTCACTAAACATCTGCCGAATTAGGAAGACAAGTTTGCTTTTACTTGTATTTATCTTTTGAAGTGCTCTATTAAAACATTGTATAACAGGACCAAGTGCCAGCAATTGAAAGAGTGATCGCATGCTTACACAAAAATTTTTAGCATACTCCTTTAACTACTTCACCTTGGTCATTGGTATAGGCAAGCCTTTTTGACACACAATGAAACCTGTATAATATCGAATTCAAGCATCATGTGAAAAGAAGAACATTGAAAGAAATAGAACACAGAACTGAGCTCAAAGCCTCAAACTGCAAAAATGATGCCTTAAAGAAGAAAATGTAGAGAAACTATAAAGCTAAATCGCCGAGAGAGAAAAAAGGGCAGAGGGAGTGGGGAGAGGTCCGAGAGGAGATAGTTTGAGCGGCTATTTTACATAATATAAGGTACTGTTTTTGATGAAATTAAAATGTAATTTACATGGAATATGTTTACTTACAAAACGTTTTAACAAGCGCTATATAAGTATCGATAATTTTAAAAAAAATTAATCCAAAATTACTTAAAATACGTAATCTTGCATAGCGGTTTTGTAAACGTTATATAAGTGAAAACCAGCATAGCGTATCAAAGAAACGCTATCTAAGTACCATTTCCTAAGTCAAATTTGTAACTTGTATAGCGGTTTTTACATAAACTCTATGTAAGTGACTCACTTGCAAAGCGCATCCCGAAAAACGCTATGCAAGTAGTGTTTCCTAAGTTCATTTTTGTAGTAGTGACTACTAGTTGACCGTTAAATTACAAAACCAAATTAATTTATTTTTTTCTGAAATTTTGGCAATAACATTAAAAAGGATGGATCTTGACCTCTGTATGGTTGGGTCATCGAGAAATATTTTTTAAAAAATTGAAACACGAAACCCTAACGAAACCCTGTTTAAGGTTTATAGTCAAAATACTTATTGACCGTTAAATTACAAAATCAAATTAATTCTTTTTTCCTGAAGTTTTGGCAATAACATTAAAAAGGATGGATCTTCACCTCCATACAGTTGGGTCATCGAAAAATATTTTTTAAAAAAGTGAAACACGAAACCCTGACGAAGCCCTGTTTAGGGGTTATAGTCAAAGTACTAGTTGACCGTTAAATTATCAAACCAAATTAAATTTTTTTCTGAAATTTTGTCAATAACATTAAAAAGGATGGATCTTGACCTCCGTATGGTTGGGTCGTCGAGAAATTTTTTTTAAAAAACTGAAACATGAAACCCTAACGAGGCCCTGTTTAGGGGTTATAGTCAAAATACTAGTTGACCGTTAAATTATCAAACCAAATTAAATTTAAATTTTTTTTTCCTGAAATTTTGGTAATAACATTAAAAAAGATGGATCTTGATTTCCGTATGGTTGGGTCATCGAGATATATTTTTTAAAAAATTGAAACACGAAACCATGACGAAACCCTGTTTAGGGGTTCCAGTCAAACTACTAGTTGACCGTTAAATTACCTAACCAAATTAAAAAAAAAATTGAAATTTTGGCTATAATATTAAAAAGGATGGATCTTGAACTCCGTACGGTTGGGTCGTCGAGAAATATTTTTTAAAAAATCGAAACACAAAACCTTGACAAAACCCTGATTTGGAGTTCTAGTCAAACTACTAGTTGACCGTTGAATTACCAAACCAAATTAATTTATTTTTTCTGAAATTTTGGCAATAACATTAAAAAGGATGTATCTTGACCTCCGTACGGTTGGGTCGTCGAGAATATTTTTAAAAATCAAAACACGAAACTCTGACGAAGCCCTGTTTAGGGGTTATAGTCAAAGTACTAGTTGACCGTTAAATTACCAAAGCAAATTAATTTTTTTCTGAAATTTTGGCAATAACATTAAAAAGGATGGATCTTGACCTCTGTACGGTTGTTCGTCGAGAAATATTTTTTCAAAAATTGAAACAGGAAACCTTGTTAAGGAGAATTTTTTAATCTTATTATTGTAGTGAATTAAGAAGAATTTTTTATAGAATGTAATATGTGTTCTAGATACTCTCATTTTTTAACAACTAATTAGATATTTCTAAAAAATATTGAAAGTATCTAATGAGTAAAAAATCAACATTCTCTTATCATATGACTATATTTTTTGTACAAACTAAATTTGTAGGTCTGATGAATGTCATCCTTCTATTTATAAATATTTTTTCATGATGTGTACAAACATTTAAATATTTAATAACATTTTTTTCAATTTCTGAAAATAATAAATTCAACCGAATTTGGTTGAATTTAGCCTTATGGGATAAAAAATTGGCGGGACATTTTCCTCATTTTTTTCTGCCTACTAAATTCGATCGATTTTGGTCGAATTTAGCCGTGTGGGGTAGAGAAATTGGCGGGACATTTCCCGCATTTTTTTTTTTGCCGACTTCTAAATTCGACCGATTTCGATTAAAGTTCTAAATTCGATCGAACTGGGTTAAAGTGCTAAATTCAACCGGCGCTAAACTCGACTGGAATAAGTTGAATTTTGCTACGGGTACTAAATTCGACCGTAATCGATCGAATTTAGCCGCGATCGAATTAATTCTATCGAATTTAGCCTTGCTGTCTTGTAGTGAATTCAAACACAATTCCTACTTGGCCACCATGTTCCAATGTGTTTGCAACGCTAGCCATTCCTCCAACCACAATGCCAAGGATGGATCCCAATGCGCCAACAGTAGGACTTGATGAGTTACCCACAAAAATGCGCTAATCCTGTTAGTACATGACTCGAAATAGCCAACGGTTTGTTTATCAAAGCTTTCTTACCCAATTTAATGTAATCTCTCCATTTTCATCTTTGGAGTGATTACCATCCGAAGAGGATTGGTCCCTTGATTTGGGTGTTTTACCAAGGGTCGAGGTCTCTCAATCTATGGATTTATCCCTTGAGGTTGAGAAATTTGAGTCTGCGTGGTTGTTTTTGTTCCTGGGGTATAGTCCCTTGTTTAGTGACGACGGGTGGACTTGCGATGATGATGGTGGTCTCGGTTGAGATTGGTGTTTTCCGTGTAGCTATCATGATTGATGTCGTCTTTTCACAGATGACGTCAAATGTTGTGAAATATAAATTAGGTTATGAAATTTGAGGCTAGGATTTGCTTATATTTAATGCTAGGATTTAATAGTTTCGAGATTTAATGGATACGCTTGTGTTTCGTGACTTGATTCGTATCTTCACAAGACGCCTACTTATCTCCGGAGAAGAGAATCAAACCAAAAACAAAAACGTAGTTTTAAGAATGTGGTTCAAGCCCTTTTTAAACATCAAGAGCCTTGGATTTAGAGTAAGGTTAGGAGACTAGGCCAAGTCTCCCCCTAGGTAGGTGATTCGTTCCAATGAAGGATTCTCAATTTCCTTGTTCATTTTTATATCTCATATCAAAGATTATGGAAGCGGACAAACAGCGTCCTGAACCTGGATATAACTAATTTAAGACCAATTAAAATTCAGGGGGCCTCTTCATTTGAACTCATTTATTACATATAACTAATATAATATTAATTATATTTTAGAATTTTTTTATACCCATATCAATTGGCTTTTAAGCCGAGCTTAAAATTATTTTTGATTTTAAGTTAAAAAATGTTTGTTTGTGTAATAAGTCAGAAATCAACTTAAAGTTAAAAAAACAACTTAAAGTCAAAAGTTGGGAGGAGGTACTATTTCAAATTACTTATTTTATTTTGAGGATTTTATTTGATAAAAGTTAATATTATCATTCAAATAAATAATTTATCAAATTTATTTTTAATTTTACATTTTTAATAATTCATAAATTAGCTATAATAAAAAATTATCCAAACATATTAACTTAAAATTTTCACTTATCACTTTAACCAATTTTAAGTAAGCAACTTTAACTAGTAAGTAATAATTTTAAGCCTCATGTTTGCTATATGTTTACATCACATTAATTTCTTTCGTCTATATCAGCCAAATAGACCCTACACCTAAATGGCGAGCCCTGTCCACCCTCGCCCCCCTTCCATTAGTTTAGACCTAATAATATCGACTAAAAAATTTTACTTGTTTATATTAAAAATTAAAATTTTCATAATTTTAAATTTACAATATATCATAATATCTCTTAAATATTAAGTTTTACACTCTGAACCTAACGAGTTACTATCACTACTAGAAAATCGGCTAAAAATGACCGCACTTTTCCGGTCATATTTAGATAATTATGACCGCCGTCGGTCATATTTAGATAAATATGACCGGAAAAATTCGGTCGTTTTTAGTCTAGTCGAATTTATTATAATCGGTCAAATTTAGCTAAATATGACCGATTAAGTGTGACCGACTAAATTTGACCGTTTAAATTTGACCGACTAAAATTGACCAAAGACGGTCAATTTTAGTCGTTGTTCTTTCATCTAATTTTTCGGTCACATTTATAAATTCGACCGCCCTCGGTCAAGTATATAAAATCGACCGACACATAACTGGTCAAATTTATAAATATGACCATGAAAATTTTAGTCCAATTTATAAATATGACTACCTTTTCCAGTCAAATTTATAAATGTGACCACTTTACTTTTAGTCAAATTTGTAAATGTGACCCATTTTTCCTAGTCAAATTTATAAATTCCACTACCTTATTTTCAGTCAAATTTGTAATTGTGACTGCTTTGTTTTCTGGTCAAATTTATAATACGACTGATTTCGGTCAAATTTAATATACCATTACAACAAAAAAAAATTCACCCTGTTTAATACAACAAAATCAGTCAGCACTCGGAAAAAGATAATACACCAAAACCAAAAGATTTAAAACCATCCAGATGGGCAATCCTATGACCATACTGCAGCTATTCAGTGGAGGGAGTATTGCTCGGCATCTTCATCATCGTCTTGGTCAGGGTCATTGTTCCTATTTTGGAAGTTGTGGCTATTCAGTGGAGCCTTTTCAATTCTAGTACCCTGCCATTCAACAAGATCGATCAAATTTCTTACATTTTATTGCTAATAATGATAAAGCTACTTTTCAAGCTTGATAAAGAGAAACTTCAACAAGATACTGGTTCAGATGCTATGTAACAAAAAGGAGAGAATGAATAATCAAATTAATGTGGATCTTAGTGAATAACTGAATATATAGGATAAAAAGAATACATATCTTCTAAACCCATCGAAAGGGGTAGTGTACGGAAAATCGAATCAGCTAGCAATATTTGAATCAGTGGACACTCAGAAAATGCTAGGAGTTTCCTGAAGCCTGAGTAGTTCTATCTATGTTTCTGACCATTATTGTATATCAAAAGTTTCGACTATCAAAGTAATTTTTTAGTCTTGTATACATATGCTATATGTGATCTTCAAAATGATTTCAAATCACTGTACATATATCAACTTAAAAAGTGATGCAATAGATTTCGTGTCACTGAATTAAAATAGTAAAAAAAAAAACAGGTTTGAATCAATGTAAGTAACCTTGTCCAACTGATTAAATTAAGAGTGAGTAGTAAAATACTTATCAGAGAAAAATTAAACTTGAAGAGGAGCAAAGCTAGGCATATATAGAACACATAGGTCCCTTGCAGGAAAGTTAAATTTGTCTGGGTAAAAGTATTCAAGAAAACAACAGTTCTATTCATTATAAAGAACCTGCCAAGTTTAACAAATGTAAGAAAAGGGTGTATAAGTACTATTGCTAATTTTAACAAAGTCTAACTGAACAACTGATTATAAAGAGTATAAACATTGATACTCAACAATTAGCATGTAAGAGAAAAACTTGAATACTCAGCTTACTTGAACTCAACTTCCAAACTAGTATTGTAAGCAAAACATAACTAAATAACCGGAACACTTAGATTAAAAGGAACCAGAAAACAAATACAAGTGCACTACAACTTAAAATAATGTAATTAGCATGTTAAAGGGACTGGGGTAAGATTAGCATGTTAAAGTAGACGCTGAATGGAAAGGGGTAAAGTAATTAAGTGATTATTTCTTTTTCTAGTCCAAGGAGAATGTAGTATCAATAATCTTAATGCTGCTAGTATAGGGATATGTCGTAGTTGTCTATTATGTACAATCCAAGATATAAGGACCAACAGTGCATGTTTCAATAACACAGATTGGTGGAACTGGAAGCAGAGTGGGTGGCAAGTGGACTATGCTAGAGGTGATAAGTGACCAAGGGTGGGTGAGTTACACTAGAAATATTTTTTCTCTAGTTATTCTAAAAAATATGTAAACACTAACTTTTTTAATATTGCATTGTCAGTGCGGATAAACAGTATGAACAGAGTTAGTATAATCTAGCAGCAACAGATTTCCACAGGCTACAAAAAAATATTTAATCATGTGATTTGTCTTCCAGAAGTATCTGCAACAAGATATATCTCAGTCTGAGGGCAGGGCCCATGCTACGTGCAACTAATATACAGTCACACTGCCTGTGAACTAGTTTTTTGTAACTAAAAAATCAAAACTTGCTCACAGAGAACAAAGTCCAGAAGGACCTGTATTGTTTAGTTATCATACAATTTATACAAAACAAAGCATGAAGAACAGTTAACACTAACTAGTCTACAATAAGTACCACATAACGAAAATATATCATTACAATTTGTTTAGTGAATACATACCTCCAAAATGACCTTCTGGTTCAATGCCATTGCATCACCAACAAAAGCTGTTGCTAGCCGCATATACTCGGTCCATAATTCCTGTTGCATCAGATCATTTTGGTCCGGGAAAGCTTCAGTGGCCAGGCGATGCATCTGTTCATTTAAGAACGCACGTGGCACCTCTGTCATCTCCAAGGAACGAACCATACGGTGCACTTCACCCAAAACCCTCAATACCAAGTCCAATAATTTATCAGAAATCTTCTGGGAAGGTGCATCAGAATTTTTTTTGGATTGGGAGACAGTCAAGCAAGCTGCCTCATAAGCTCCCAGAACCTCTGCCACCGGCTGTCGAGGATGAAGCAGGGCTTTCCCTTTCTTTGGGGGTCTCGCCTGTATAGTTAGACACATTTCCTTCCTCCGGTGGTTCTTTTTTAGGGTACCTGGTGAAGGAGGTGGTTCTGAAGTCGACCCCTCGGGTGGCGTCTCGGGTGGCGTTTCTTCAGATTGTGAAAGCCGTACCCTTTCCATATCTTCCTGCAACAATCAACAAATAAGAAGTATATCAATCGCAAAAGGCTAAAAATTAGATAGGAAAAAATTAGATGGCCTATATGAGTGCATTTCATGTTCTTGTTGCATTCTTAATGCAATTACGTTTTTCCACTCAAAGTAAGAGGTTATGCAGTTACTTATTTAATAATAATAATAAAAAAAAGAGGTTGTGGTATTTAAATTTATGCAATTGAATTTACTTAAAAAGGAAAGGAATGGACAGAAACAAGAAAGAAGGGAAAGTAGAGATGGGAGCAAATGGAACACCCCTCTCTTTCGAAATTTACGATCTCACAACAACACTTCTAATCAGCTATTGACCTATCTTTCCTTCCTGTATCATAAATCTGTTATTGATACTTGACCTATTGTCACAGGGACCTATTACAGCTATTAGTTAATGCCCATTATGATCAAATTCAGTTGAGTATCGTGAAATTTACCAGCGTGTATATGTAATTATGTGCTGATGTGTATTTTCTTCTGGTTTGTTTTTGTTTTATAGAGGATCCTATAAATCCATTGATTCAGTTTACATGCATTACTGCAGAACAAGTTAGCGAGTACTCTTCACAAAAATGATTTAAATCGGTACTAATCTGATCACTGAACTTTACGCAATTGTGTGTCATCTAACGACTAGAACCTGCATTGGCACCCTAGTTTTTGAAACTTGGAGAGCCAAGTACTTCCCGAATCATAATCTTGGGTACCATATGCTTATAGAGTTGACAGTTCCGCTTATAAAGTTGACAGTTCCGACAGAGCCTATATCCTAGTAATTGAGTAACCATTGCGTAATTGGTATTTAATAATTAAGTAACCCCAAAAAATGGTAGTAGTACAGAATTAGCAAAAGGGAAAAGGCGTTAATGGAAAGATGTATGTACCCTCAATTGTTGATCAGCTGGATTATCGAAGTGGTAAACATAATCCATAAACTCCAAGTCTGAAATTGGTCTTTCCTTTTCAGCCTCTAGAATCTGTAAATTAGAGTTAGAGGTGGTTTAGTTATCATTACAACTGTTACAAGGAAACACATATAACATATTGTATATACCTCCCGTCTCTCGTCGAAAGGCATCGCGCCGCTGTAGTGGATATGTTCCAGCTGTGCTCGAGCTTTCTTAGCATTGACTGACCTCCCTTTAAATAATGGAGATTCCCAATATTCATTAAGGCTATCCCAAGTGCTTGGGGTAAAGTAATGAGGCCTAAAATTAAGTCGAGTATATTTTGGTTCGATCTTGTTTGCAAGTTCTGCATCCCTCTCTGCCCTGTCCTTCTCCTGATAAGGAAGACTCTTCCAACTCCTTTTTAAATACTCTCTAACAGCTCTGTCTCCCACGTTTTCATCATATCCTTTTGGATAGGCATAATACTTCTATAAACAGGATTACATATACAAGTATCAGGGAAAAACAGTATACAACTGATGAAATTAAATCAAAAGAATACAAAAACATTACAATACACAAGAAGGAAATAAAGGATTACATATACAAGTAATTACCTTGAATTCGTTAAGACAACGGTCATAAAAAGCTTCACGTTCTGCTCCCTTTGTTTTATGTGTATTCTCATCCCAATTCATCTTAACAATATAGCTTAGAGTCTTTTTCTTCTTAGGCTCCTTGATGCTATAATAATTAAGATACAATCAGAAAATATATAATGGATATATGTTGCATAAAATTGAGAATTGAGTAAGAAGTGGCATACTTTCTTCCTTCAAGAAAATGTACAGTGTCCCTATCTGCATCAGTGGCTGGTCTCTTCAGGTAATCACCAGTCGAACAACTACGTGCTGCTCTCTCATAGGTGATTCTAGGTACGTTTCGACCCTCCTGTTCTTCATCCTCCCCCTCATTTCCATCATTCCCCTCATCATCATTACCTAGCTGTCTATCTCCTCCACGGCCTCTTCCCTGCCCGCCATCATTTCCCTGTCTACTACCATTTCCCCGTCCACCTCTTCCCCTACCACCTCTACTTCCCCTTCCCCCTCTATTACCACCAGCCCCCAACGCCATAAGGACTAGAAACAGAACAAGCCAGAAACCTGACCTACCAACCTGCATAGTTTAACATTCCAAAATCACAGAACTCAGAAACTTAGCTAAGGAACAGAACACTATTCTGGCAACAAAACAAGGCTATGGAACTCAGCAACAAATCACAGCAACTAACAAAACTGAGTCACTCAAAAATCAAAAACCAGGAAACACAGCAGCAAAGAAACACAGTAACACAGCAGTAATTTACAAACTAAACACTAAATAAAACTTAGTAAAACAGAACTTAGAATTCGAAATAGGACTCGACGAAAACTCAGTCATAAACTAAATCAACGAAACACGACTCGGCAGTCATACTCGGCAAAAACAACGCCTCAACTGTAGATAAAATTTAAGTGTATCGTATTCATTATTACAGTACCACCCGAGACGCCACCCAAGTTCTTACAATTATAATGCATTACTCACAATAGATCCTTTACCCAAGTTGAAGAACAAGTCATTTTCTAAACTTTCATTAGTACAACATACTATTGTAAGTTAGAGAAAACTCCACATCATCCATTAAGAAAAATACAACTTACACCATGATTTACTTAGGTAATTTGTTTCAAAACTGATTAATCATTAAACCTGTGATGCAATTTTACACCATGATTCTGATTGACCATTATGTTACTTTAGTGCAATGTTTTCTGTCAACGACGAACATACAATACTTCTGGAATTTGTAAGCAACAAAATAAAAATAACACGAAACTTTACCGGAGTTTATTTCTTTGTACAACAAACGTTACACAATTCCAACTGACCATATATCTTAAAGCTCTTTGTAAAAGAAATATACCCTGCATAACAACTCCCAAAACTTACTAAAGACAAGGCTTTTACACTTCGAAAAGAACAGACACAGAAAAGAAAAGAAATGAAACAAATAAATCACATAACTTACTAAACCACCCCCCCCCAAACAAACGCATTTTTTGCAGAGTACTTCACATCACAATCTCTGGCTTCAGAATGCTAGACTTGATTTCCTTGTGAGGCAGAACTACACCTCCATTACTGTAAATTTCATCACAGACATGAACACCTCGTTTTCGAATTATGGATTTCTAAGAACCAAATATCCACACCCACAACACAAGTCTCAGTAAATAGTAATCACTGAATGGAAGGTCCTAACAATCTAACAAATTCAGTACCAACAAAATCACAACCCAATTTTCAGTACAAACAAAATCGAAACAGCCATAAACTCAGACAAACCCAGAGAATTAAACAAAAAGGACTCAAACTCAGAAGAAACTAAACAAATCTAAAGAACAACAACAAATCTAAAAGGATATATACATATACATATGAAAACATCGATTACCAGAAACATTGCTCGGTTCGCCTGAATTCGCCTGAGTCAATCTGATTTTAAACCCTAAATCCTGAGCGGCTACGTTGAGTTATGGAGAGAAAAGGGGAAAAAGTTCGCCTGGGTCAATTGATTTTAAACCCTAATTGCTGTGCGGCTGCGTTGAGTTGTGGAGAGAAAAGGGGAAAAAGTATATATATATATATAAGAAACAAATGTGACCGCATTCGGTCAAATATTCCCGTGCGGTCTAATTTAATTGACCGACCCCGGTCGAATATATTGGAACATAATTTTTTTAGACAGTAGCTACTGGACTAACATTCCTGTCTAAAAAAAAACTCAATCCCAACTCAAAAAAAAAATTACAAACAAAATTTAACATTACATATTTAATAATTGTTTTCCTACAATTCAAATACAAAGTACAAAATAAGAAAATTTATGTCAAATCATCATTGTCACTATGTTCTTCAACATTCATGTCTTTATTTTTATCTTCATTCTCGCTTTCATGTTGTTCTGCATCATTTTGTTCTTCTTCGTAATTCTCTATGATATGATTATTTCCAAACATTGTCAAGTCAATAAAAAAATTTGTCGGATCACGAACAATCACTCTTTCCACATGTGATGATGAAGCATTTGATGATTCATTTTGAAAAGCATCTTCGTTGGATGTATTATTTTCCGTAGTTGTCACGCTTTCATCAACTTGTCGCCTTTTTGTTGTTAGGACCGTGTACCACGATGATTTAGGATTTGCAATATTTGGAGCATAATACACTTGATGAGCTTGACTTGCCAACACAAACACATCTTCGGCATTTAACTTTGACTTGACATCCACCGTAGTCATCCGATTTCTATCAACTTTGACATGTCTTGTATGATCAAACCAATGACATTTGAATACCACAACTTCATGCCCATTACGATAATAGAGCTTTAGAACTTCTTCTAACCGCCCATAATTATTTTCACAACTTTCATTGTATGAAGTCCCTACAATTTAAAATGTGTGAAATTTCGATATAGACATCATAAAACAAATATAACTTAAATATATTAAATTTCTTACCAATGACAACTACACCGGAATTTGATGAGGTGAGCTCATTCACATTTGCACAAGAAAATTTATAACCATTACACTTGCACGTTTTATAAGATTCAACTTTAAAAATAGGACCTTTTATTAAATCCATAAATCTATTCTTGAGCTCCTCATCATCTTGTACCTAAAATGCAATATATAACCAAAAATTACATAAGTTCATGAATAAAATTATACAAGCCTATACGTGTGAATGTGTAAAAAAAGTACCCTTTTTTTGAACCAATCCATAAAATTTTCTTTTTGAAATTGATCTTTTTCGGCATCATTGTAGTGCGGGTATTGTTTTTGCACCAACCTATTGAAACCACTACACATTAAACTAGATTAGTAAGATAGATAATAAAGTTCTGTCAAGTGTGTGTTAAAACGGTCAAGATAAATAACTCACCGCAAATATTTTCCAACCTCGGGTGAATTGATAAGAACATAGTATGTTACAAGTCTATGTTCATCATTACTCAAGATTCTATCTCTAGTTCGTTGACCAGGTACTGTTGGATATGTGTAAACTTCTAACAAGTTAGGATCATGAGATCGTTGGGGTGCCTCATTTCGACGAAGTTGATTATGCACGGTTGCAACTTTAGAATCAAAATATAACGAGCAAAAATGTACACATTCCTCCTCAATATACCGTTCTGCAATTGAACCTTCCACTCGAGCTTTATTTTTAACTTTCAACTTCAAGTTGTGCAAATATCTTTCCACAAAATACATCCATCGAAAATTAGCCGGACCACCCAACTTGCACTCGGTAGCCAAATGTAGTGGCAAATGCTCCATCGGATCAAACAAACCAGGAATGTAGATGACTTCCATTTTGGACATTATTCTCACTATATCCTTCTCCATTTTTTCCAAATCATTGTACTTTAGATTCGAAGAGCATAAATCTTGGAAGAAGTTAGACAACTCAATAAGAACATTCGCAACATGGTTCGGTAGTAAGTCACGACAAACAATAGGCAATAACTTTTGCATGAATATATGACAATCATGCGATTTCATTCCATGAATAGTATTTTTTTCAAAATTCACACACCTAGAGATATTAGAGACAAACCCATCTGGAAGGTCAAGTGTATAAATCCACCTGAACAACTTATGACGATGATCCCTCGAAAGCACATACGGCGCACTTGGCATTGTGCCATCATCTTGAATCCATAACTCACGATGCACATGTAGTTCTTTACAATCTTCTCTTGATTTCTTGTGGTCTTTTGACTTCTTCTTGTCATTAATCATTGTGAAAAATATGTTATCAAAAACATTTTTCTCAGTGTGCATGACATCGATGTTGTGACGAAGTGTAAGCGTCTCCCAATATGGAAGCTCGAAAAATGGAGAAAAGTGAGTCCAATTATGTGTCACACCATAGTCCCTCGGTTTTCTCCAAGATGTCTTTCCCGGAGGGGGAAACTGTATATCCTCGCAAAGGCTTCTTATTAATGATGCTGAAAACCGACATGAAACTGAACGTGTCTCGATTCTTCCGAACTTTGTACTCCTTCTCAATGGATCATCCAGCTCCAAGAAATATCGAGCAGTGCCATAAAAACTAGGTTTACCACCATGCTTTAACTGGCTGGCTTTGACTGCTCCCATACAAACATGACATGCCAACTTACCTTTAGTGGACCACCCGCTAAGCATGCCAAGTGCAGGAAAGTCACTGATTGTCCACATTAATGCCGCTTTCATCATAAAATTTGTACGAGAATGCCTATCATATGTTTCCTCCCCAGTGCGCCATAATTTTTTCAATTCATTAATCAGTGGTCGGAGGTAAACATGGAGATCTTTTGTTGGATCCTTCGGGCCAGGAATCAGAAGAGGCATAAACATGTAGGGAGCCTTTGTGCACATAGATGGAGGAAGGTTGTAAATTACAACAACCACAGGCCATACAGTATATTCCCTAGCGTGTGCATCACGGAAGGGATCAAATCCATCAGTAGAGAGGCCAAGTCTGACATTCCGAATCTCTTTTGAAAAGTTTGGATATCTAAGATCGAATTGTTTCCACTCATCTCCATCCGCTGGATGACATAATTGACCTTCAACTTTGACTCTGTCATGGTGCCACCTCATATTTGTTGCGGTCTTCTCGTTCATAAATAAACGCTGCAACCTTTGGGTAAGAGGAAAGTATCGCAAGACCTTTCGTGGGATCTTCTTCTTTTTTGGATCGTTTTGATCCTTGTACCGGCTTAAATCGCATATATCACACTGTGTCTTGTTGCTATTTTCCTCGTAGAACAACATACAATCATTCTCGCAAGCATCAATTTTTTCATATCCCATATGCAATCCTCTTATCATCTTCCGAATGTCATAATAAGAATCGGGCAAATTATGATTAGGAGGCAATACTGATCCAATGAGGTGAATCAAATCATCAAAGCCACTATTACTACAATTATGCTTGTGTTTCCAATGTAGTAGTTTGTTCACAAATGATAATGTTGTAAAATCCCTATTATTTGGATAAATCGGTGTAGAAGCATTATCCACCATCTTGTAAAAATCTTTTGCTTTTATATTCGGTTCTTCCTCAAAATTCTCAAAATGAATATTTGCATCCACAAAATCTCTTAGCATTTCACGAGCATCACACATTTCTTCATCTCCATGATGAATATCACGAGAACTTGTTTCGGCTTCAACTCGAGGCATATCCCTCTCCCCATGCAAGTCCCATTTAGTATACCACTCCATAATACCATTTAGATATAAATCAATTTTCACGGCACTAGGATACTTCAAGTACTTATTTCCACATTCTTTACATGGACATCTAATAAGCCCTTCATCTCTTGGATTAAGATGATCACAAGCAAATTTAATAAAATCATCCACACCAATTTTGAACTCATCGGTTAAGTACTTGAACTCATTGTATCGATTATGACCAACCCAACTACGATCGAATGTCATCTACAAATATACACACATTTATATAAGTTGAATGCAATTCAACATAAATGCAAGTATATCATAAATAATCAATTTAAATTATTAAATTGTCAAATTGCCAACAAAATAATATTAACACTAATACACACCATTAAATTTCAATTCACTACATTTACATGGTTCACAACTAACAATAACTTTAATTTCATCAACAAATTAATAGAACCCAAATACTTATGCACATGAATACAACAAAATAATATTGCAATATCATACTAAGAAAGTAAAAATAAATATAAAAATTATGAAATGGAACTTACTTGATCTTTAAGTAGATATCATAAAAATGGAGGAAAGATGAGAAAGATATTGGGGACAAAGGAGGAAGATTTGGTGGGAGAAGAAAGAGGAAATGAAGAAGAAGGTGAAAGGAAAGCATGCTCGAGATGCAGGAGGTATCAGATCTGGAACGGGTTAATGTGACTGCCAGCGGTCATATTTATAAATTCGACCACGGGCGGTCAAATTTATAAATTCTACGGCTAGGGTTTGCGGTCACATTTATAAATTCCACGGCTAGGGTTTGCGGTCACATTTATAAATGTGACCGATGCCAGTCAAAAATATTAAAAGTGACCAACAGCGGTCAATTGATAAATTCGATAGATTTTTTTTTTCATTATAATAATCAAGATGCAATGCTTATAATCTAGTGATTTTTTGTGTAGACACTTTGAAACTTATAAGATTTAAATCCGTACGGTTGGATCGTTCAAATTGTAATTTGAATCACATAAAATTAGTAACCCTAAATATTAACAATCTAACCCCTAAATCTAAATCCTAAACCATATATTTCAAGATGATACTAAAGCAATATAACGTATTGTTTAAAATATTATGACACGATGTTATATTTAGTTATACTATTTCTTAACCTATACACTATATTGTCATAGTAAACTCATTAATTAATTGTAATTTATAAAATTTAGTAAGTATTAATTTATTTTTTGCAAACTTATAAAAAAAATATAAGTCAACTTTCCTTTGAAAGTTAAATATGCTTAGTGCGTGGGAAAAAAATTTAACATTTAAATTTTTTAGTTATGTACCGCACTTTTTTTTCAGGATTTTTTAAATTTTTTTAGTATTTATTTTAATTTTTTCAAATTTTTTAATATAAATAAAATTGACTGCCGACGGTCACATTTATAAATTTTACGGCAAGTGGTCATATTTATAAATTCGACTGATATGATTACGCCTGTCAAATTTATGAATTTGACCAACGACGGTCATTTTTATATATTCGACCGCAGGTAGTCAAATATATTCCTTGGTCATATTTATATTTATGACTTACAGTGGTCATATTTATAAATATGACCGAAGTTGGTCAAATTTAGACCGAGCAAATTTTGTGTCACGAGCGGGAAGTTTCCCTCCATTATTTTGTGGGCCCCGAATTCTAAATGTGACCGATTAAATATGACCGCCCTTAAATATGACCGCTGTCGGTCAAATTTGAGTCTGACCGATGACTAATCAAAGTTGACCTTAAATATGACCGCCGTCGGTCATATTTAGCCGCAGTCATATTTGTTCGGTCACATTTACCCTTGTTTTCTTGTAGTGTATAGTTTTTTCTAGATCTTTTTAGTGAGTCAGTTAAAATGTAAATTGATGATATTTTAGATTTAATTGAATCAATACAAATTTGTATAGATGGACATAAAAATGTTGGTAGAATTAAAACTAAACCCACGATAAATTGCACATTTTTGTATGTAATATGGTTTAGTTTGATTTGATTAGGTTAAAATAACAATCCAACTATAGTCATAATCCAAATTCAAAAATAAAAAATAAAAAAATACCTAAACTACTTTATTTTCTCGTCACAAACCAATTCCATTCCTCGTGTATGTCTTTCACATTAACGTGATCATTCAATAATTATATATTCTTACCCTGATCAATTACTTAGCATTTCATATCGCTAGCTTAATCAAGCACTTACCAATTATTATAGCACATACAAAACCTACCAGTTATGATATAAAGATAAACTTTAATCTCCATGTTAATGTTAGTTCCGAAATATACAAAGAATCAAAGAATTAATTAAGTACAAGCATAGTTGATCATGTAATAAGCTACATCAAAATAGCTTGCTGCCAAACTCTTCATCAAACTGTCCTTTATCAGCTCGGTCTCTTAATCCTGAAAGGCTCCTTCCCAGTTGCAAAGCCACTTTCATTTCCAACAGCTCTCCATTTTCTCTCCTCTCTACATCTTTTTCCTCCAAATTCGATGTTATGTACTCCTCCATTTCCTTAAAAATGCCTGCATTACTCCGGTACAATTCAAACACCATTCCTACTTGTCCACCATGTTCCAATGTGTTTGCGACGCTAGCCATTCCTCCGGCCACAATGCCAAGGATGGATCCCAATGTGCCAACAGTAGGACTCGATGAGTTCCCCACCAGAACACTACCGACAGCAGCTAAGCCTGTTAGAACAGGACCCGAAACAGCCAACACTTTGTTTATTTTCAAAGCTTTCTTACCCAATCTAATGTAATCAGCCTTATCGTGCTTTCCCAGAACTCCTACTATCTCCCTCATTTCTTTTTCTAGCCTTTCGCTCCATCCATTATTGTACATTCCATTTCCAAGTCCTTTCGCTTGTTTTCGCCTTTGTTGTGGCCACCACACTGCAGGTTCAACTGCACTTGGGAATTTTTCAAGCATTTTTCCGAGTAATGGAAGTGGGAAAGCTTTGTCAATAGCCAATACTTTCTCCATTGCTTCCGTCACATCACGAGTCGTTGGATTACCAATGGCTATAGTTGTTTTAATCTGGCTGTGAAGTTGCTTACACAATCTTGTCGCGTTCCGTTGTTCTTCAGCTAGTTGTGATGGTTGAATCTTGTTCATCATAACTAGCATTCCAGTGGCAGCCAAGTATAACAAAGTTGACGACATTTTCAAAGACAATAAAGCTGTTCCGTCTGCTGAACTTGTAGCTGCTATGCCAACCATGGTTGTGGCTGCAAGTGTAATTGTGTTGATGGATGTTAGAAGTAAGCTATTCCAGTTGTTTCTCTGCTCACAAATGTTTTTATGCATCTCAATCCTGTCGGCTACAGAGTCCATGATCGCGTAAAGCTTAGCAATCACAACCCTATTAGAAGGACTGTCTTCGTAACTACTCAAAGGAGAAGTGTCTCCGGGATGATTTTGTGTGTAGTTATTAGTACCTCTTCTAAAGTCAAACTCCTCTAAATTACTAACTCTTTGTTGAAGCTTTGGAAGAGACAAAGAGCTTAATGCGTGTTTCGGAATATTTATCGAAGCCCTCGTTGTCATACTTCTTGGATGATTGATTTTATTTGAAACAGAAGAACAAGAAGAGGAACCCAACAAAGTTGTAGCTTGAAGAGTTGCCATGATGTTATGAACAAGAAGATCTTTTCTTGAATTCTTTGGAACAAAAAGTAGAAAAAAAAAAAAAGTTGTTTCTACAAATTTTTCTGGGTTTTATTTGATAATCACAAAAACAGTTGCTAAGAAGAATGTTTGTAAAGCAAAGAATTGATGTATAGTTTTGTATCAAAGACTCAAAGTTGTGAGAATGTTAGTTTTGATGATTTGTGTGGAGTTGGGAAGCCTATATATAAATATAGGGTGAAGGATAGAATGAGGAAAATGTCAAAAATTCAAAGTTGGAACTTGGAATACTTCTAAATAATATTTTGTCTTGTCTTGACTTTCAACACGATAACTCAAACAGATGACAGACAAAGTAAATATTTTGAAGCGAACAATTCCAGCTCGGGCTCGGTTCGCAACAGTTTCTTTTTATAATAATTTGTCATCCTGTTTGTTAATTTCATCATTGCCGAATAATTGGACTTAATGCCATGCACGTTTTTTTTTTTTTTAATAATATATTATAACTTGCTAAAATCAATTGTATATGATCCATATGACCTATTTGTCCATGCTTACTGTTCTGCTTGAACTGTCTAAAATACAACTACCGATTATTGTACTAGTGTGCGTAAAATTTACCTTATCCAATCATTTAAATCAATTTTCACTTGGGAATATATAAATTTAATTATTTAAAAAAATATATAATATCATATATATGCACGTCATTATAAAATTGAAAATAAGTTAATTTGTAAAATTCAACGAATTATGAAATTAGTACTCTTCGAATTAAATAAAAAATCCGTATTTGTTAATATGCTAATATCATCTTGTATCTCAAATCTGATCATTGAATATGTTTCTCAATTTAAGTATTAACTTTTAATATTACTGAAAGATAACTTTATAATTCGTGTATTTCTTAATATTTTATTATGCATCTTTTGTAATTTACATATTTTAATTTTTATCCAACTAATAATATTAATTCATTTATTAGTTTATATGAATATTATAATTTTAAATTTAATAAATTTTTAATAAAGAAAGTATCTTTCATTATGTTTTAGTACAAAGGTATAAAGAGTCTAAATAATTTCAAGTGTTAATTTTTATTATTTTGTTTAAGCTTAATTTACCGTTCGACCATCAACTTTTTAGCGTTCAAACATTAATGCCGTGTTTGGGGAACTTATTTTCTCTAATAAGTCAACTTATTTTAAGACAAACTTTTTTCTGAAAAAATTAACTTTTTTTTTGCAACTTATAGAATTTCAAACATACATTATATACATGTATAAAAAAAATTTATCAAAATATGAATTTTTTACCCGAAAATAAGTTCATAAGTTAAGATAGTGCCAAACAGGCTCAATAATGCTAACTTACATTTTGGATGATACATGATTTATTTTAATATTTGTTGTTTTTCTCTTTTATTTCGATAATTATTTTGAAATTGAAATATTTTTACATGTTTAATTAAAAAAGATTTTTACAAATATTTGAAATAAATCTATAAAATTGTTTAAATTAGAATAGTTAAAGTTTTTAATATAATAAATCCATTAAAATAAATTTTTATAAATTGGATCCATTAAACTAGATTTTATAGATAAATAGGCCATATGCAAAAAGTAAAATAATAAATACACTTTAACTAACACAAATTATTATAATAATTAAATTTATTAAAATGCATCTTTAAAAATTGATATGAATCTTTACTACTGCGCCATGAACATATTTTTTTAGCCATTCAATCAAATTTAAATCAGAATAAACATTTTGAATTGTAAAAAATTTTAAATAGATAATAAATCTGAACAGTAATATATAAGATTGTTTGATAAAAATAATTAAATTTTTTGAATGATTATTTTAACCTACAATTTTTTTTAATATAAATATATTATCTTTTGATAATAATTTGATGTAATTATAAAATGTACCATGAATCATATAATTTTCAATTATCTTAAAGCGATAATACTCTTAAAATATATTTTACATTTTAAAGAGGTTCAAAGGTAATTTATGAATAAAATTCTCAATAGAAAACTCTTAATATTAAAAATTCTTAATTCTTTATTATTAGAATAAATGCTACTGCATGTCTTTAATGCAATTTTAGTTCAAGATATTCAAGATAGAGAACAGAACACCGAATTGAACACAATCATATTCTAGAAGATAAGAAATATTTAATGTAATTTAAACCGAATATATGAATATATAGAACACCTAACATACTTCTATGTATTCAATTTTATTTTAAAAATATTAATGAAATATTTAATATAATATTAATTGTATATATACACACCGATAAAATAATTACAAAAACATCCAATAGAACACCAACTAGAATATCTCTACATATTGAATCTTATTTAAAATATTTAATATAATTTGAATTGATTATAGTAGAGGACACAAGTAAAAAATCTGAACACCCACTAAAATATATGCGGCACAACTTGTTAGCCTTGTATACTTGTATAGAATTATTGTGATCACCTACTAGAATATTTTATTTAAAATTTAATTTAATTTAATTTTAGTTGAATATATAGAACACACCAACTAGAATATCTCTACATATTGAATCTTATTTAAAATATTTAATATAATCTCAATTGATTAATTGATTATAGTAGAGGACACAAGTAAAAAATTGAACACCCACTAGAATATATGCGGCACAACTTGTTAGCCCTGTATACTTGTATAGAATTATTGTGATCACCTACTAGAATATTTTTATTTAAAATTTAATTTAATTTTAGTTGAATATATAGAACACTTACTAGAATATATTTATACATTGAATCATTGAATTGTTTTCTAAAAATATTAACGAAAACTTTAAGAGCATCTCTAGAATCTCATATCCACTCCTAACTACTATTTTACTAAATTCATAAGATACATTATCTCTATCCCCACTTTTTTTTTGTCTTTTTATGAATTTCACTTATTTTTAATACTACAAAATTAAATAAGGAGTGAGTATAAAGAGTATTTTTGGAGATGAATGTATATTAAGTTACTAATAACCAATATTTTATATTATATTTAAGAATGAGTTAAGAGGAAGATGTTCTAATGTAATTTTAGTTAAAGATAGAAAACACCTAATTGAATATGTCTGAATCTTATTCCAAAAGTATATTAATGAAAAATTAAATAAAGTTTTAGTTGAATATAGAGAACAATCAATATAACACTAATTAGAATACCTAGTAAAATACCACTATGTATTTTATTTTATAATTTGTTTTTGACAAATTATTGAATTTTATAGTTGAATATATACAATAGATATAGTAGAACACCAACTAAAATTTTTCTACATAATGAATCTTATTTAAAATATTTAATATAATTTTAGTTGAATATAGTAAACACAAGTAAAAAATTTAGAAACCTAGTACAACACTGTAATATCTCTTTGTGTTGAATTTTATTGTATAAGTATTAATGAAAAATTTAATATAATTTAAATTGAATATATAGAACATCTACTAGAGCACCTACTAGAATATATCGATACATTGAATCTTTTCACAAAATATTAACAAAAATTTAATGTAATTTTAGTTAAAGATATAGAACACCTAGTAGAATGTAATTATTAGAAATCTTCATAGAATCGTAAATTTAATATTTAATAAAATTAATTATATTAATCTTATTAAAAAATTAAAGAAATATTTACAAAAAACACTAAATATAATATATTGTTTATTTGATTAATAATCACTCTTCCATATTCAGTTACTCAAATTTTCATTAACATTTTCTTGATATTCAATTCAATTAAAAAGATATGAAATATCCTAAGGAATCTTAAAAATAATTTTAATGAAATGAAACACCTCTAGGAATCTTCATAAGCATACGTTAATTTATTTTATGAGTTTATATTCATTGAAATGTTGTCTAAATTCTCCCTTATGTTTCTCACGACTGCATCAAAATTGTTTGTAATCTTATTTTGATATGATCATGTGTAAATATTGTAAACTATCCAAAAATAAAAATAATAATTATATGATATGATTGTATATAAATATTGTTTAATTTACAAAATTAAAAAGATTCTGATTGATAATGTAATAACTCAAATGGAATGAATCTTTTAATAAATCTTTTGAATTCAAATATAAAATGCATGTGTATAACTTCAAAAAAATCACACAATTGCCATTATTCTATTATTAAATCAAATATACAAAAAATTAAATAATCAACTGTTTAAATGGTGGTCTCTAAGTTTCTTATCAAAAAAAATTTTCTGTATATATATAATTATTATTAAATAATATCATTTAAAAATTTAACTTACAAATTCATATTTTAAAAAATTCATTCAAATTATTAAAAAAAATCATATAATATTAAAAAAAATTCGTACATCCTACATAATTAGCTTAATGGATTTTAGGTGATTTGGTTTGGTGGATTCTATAGCTAAAATATAATATAGGTTCAAAAAAAGAACTATAGATTATTTAGGGTAGATGTTTTAAGGAAAAAAAAATAGCAACACGCTATTATTAATATTCTAATATCTTTAAAATTTATAAATATTTGAATAAAATTTTAAATAATTATTTAAGAAAAATATAATATAATAACATATCAACACATGATATTAAATATAATTAGAAAAAGAAAACATTCAAATGTTGTAATAAAATAAAATTAATAAAAAAATATTCTAAAATAATATTCTAAATTTTTATAATATGCATGTAAATAAAAAGCAAGTCATTATTTTCATAATATTAATAGTAAAAATATATTAACATAGTATACAAAATAAAAAATATTCTGAAAAATACATAAATAAAAATTTTAAATTTTAAATCAAAATAAAATATTAAATATTTAAATTATATATTAAAAAAAAAAAGTAATTGTGCTTTGCATAGATTAATAGTAACCTTAAAATGCAAAAACCAAAAAACTCAACATAAAACTTTTGGCTTGAAGGTTACTTCTTCATTAATATTATTAACTTTTCAACTTTTTTTCTTTTATTGCTAAATAACTTTTCAACTTTTACCCTTACAACATCTAAATTTAGGAAATTATTTCTACGAAATATATCACAACAATGCAAAATCACTATATACTGCACTTAAAAGTACAGAAAGTTCTTTTAGTACAATGGACAGTTTATTCCACTAGTATGCTTAAATACAATTATACAAAGCTTAACAAAGAGTAAAACAATACAGCTTACACTTACACTTCAGTAAAAAGGAAAAAAAGAACCACAACACAATATCTTGACTACTGAATCAGACATAAAAATAACATTATTTAGCTGCAACCATTTTTACTCTTATACATGCTAAATTTCAATGAAGTAAATAAATTATGCAACTCAATTTGCCACTTAAATACTACATAAGACTAACTTGAATGCTAGTCCATCACATCACCTTCCAACCATCTGCTCACTGCTGCTTGATTGCAGGACTCAATGTCACAGCCTTCGCAGCTCGTAAACTCAAGAAGATGCCCCTGCAAAAAGAATAGAAAACAATTTTCAACTTCTTTTATAGTACATCATAAATTATAAATCTGAGAACAATATGTCATTAAATACATACCAGCAACATGCAACAGCACTTTGAACAATGACACGAAACTGCAATGGGACATGCTGGTGATTGATCCAACCTACTACCGGCCAAAACTGTATTTATAATACAGGGTCTTTAGATGAAGTTTTAACGGAGTAAAGTAGATCTAATATATCTCAAATAGTTACCGTCCATGCAGCATACTGGACTGTTGGATATTCTTTCTTGATTTTAGATTTTACTTGGTTCCAGGGTCTTCCTGCAGAGCACATGTAAAATTAGATCCAAACCAATTACATCAATTGATCTTACTTAAAGTCACTAGAGTAGTCCATGTCCAATTTTCTAATGCTAAATTCATCATGTTTTTGTCGAGATGCAATAAGGAATGGGATCATAAAGGTGATAACTATACCCTCAAATTGGTTTACTTCATAGGGAAACGATGAATTATATTATGAAAAACATTTATGCTCACGTACCCTCAATGATCGACCCATAGTATATCATGAAAAGCAGATTGTTCCAAGGGGAAGAAGTCAACTGTTCCACCAAGACCTGAAATTATTACATCGATCTCATCAGCCTAAGGATGTTTTTACAGTCTGTCCTGGTGACATCGTTTACTTTACAGAATTATAATCATATTGTACAAGAACAGAAAATAAGTAAAAGTTGAGCCCATGATTGCATAATCCAGAGATGGATTACATGTTGGAAATTAGAGGGAACTGAACAAGTGACACACACCTAGTTGCCAAGGATAACACAACAAGAACAGAAGTTCAGTCTTGACACTAATTATACAACATTTCTAGAAAATCTTCGAATATTACATACACACATTTTACTATAAAGGAAATGAATAACTCACCTTTTTACCAACTGTTGATGGGTCTTTCTTCCCCTTGAAAAATTTGTCCAGCAAGATATGAAAATAGTGGCCAAATGGTCCAAGATAGACAACTCCAAAGAGCTGCATTCAACTGTCTTAGCAATGCAAGTAATTGCGGAAAAAATGATCACAAAAACTAGCTCAACTCAATCATCCAAAGATTATTTAACTTGGTACTTTAGCTATATGAAGCACAAGGGCATATTAAAAGATACAAAAGACTAAAGATGGCAGGTAAATTTGCATGAATATGGTAGCGGATGATTGAAAGAGAAGCCTGCTACTTTACTAGAGCTACTAACGCATTTCTCCAGATCACTGCCCGACAAGATCAAACAGACAAAGGTAGATCTCCAACACCTTTTCTTCTCTACTACTACTGTTTCTTCCATACATTTGTTTTTCTGCCTAATCTATGCATCTTACCAGATGACAAATGTAAACAATTTCTATTTCATATATAATTTCAAAATAAGAATTTCATAAGTTTAGATGATATTATTACCGAAATTAGTTTGTTTTATAATTACCCTCAGGGGTGTAACATTACTTGGCAAAAAAAAAAAGAGAGTAGGTATCTCATCTTGTATTACTTTTTTTTTTGACAAAGAACCATCTTGTATTACTTTTTTTTTTTTTTTTTTTTTGACAAAGAACCATCTTGTACTGATAAAAATCATGGAAATGGCTTGATTAGTGAAGGATTGCAATTGTGGTTTCCATTGACACTAATTTCAGGGAAAAGGGGAGAGCATACATATCTGGTGAAATCTGATATTTTCAAATATCAGACCTTACCGGACTACTATTATATGTCAATATCCATCACAAACTTTTAATTCTTCAAATTCTATTTAGTACACTCCATCATAACTCATAGTATTATACATAACTCAACAGTCATCTAATTGCATCAAAACACAATTGCAATAATTCTGTAATCAATGAACTCTGTCTCAGCAAATAAAATAAAGAAAGACCCCATTAATAAAACTGATTAAAATTTCAACAAGGTTGCAATTTTTTTGCAATGTTTCCGCACTTGTATACAAAGTCAAGGCATTACAATCTTCTAGCAAAATCAGTAATAATCAAAGTTTACAATCAGCTTTAAAATAGTAAACAAGTCAACTCAGTCCCCTATACACAAAAATCAACTCATCAAATTAGCATAATAATTTTCTGCCAAACCAAATCATATAGGCACTAGGCAGTAAGCAGTGGTACTTAACCAATCGATTATAAGCAAAAATTGAATCCAAGCATGTATGCACACAGAGACAGAGCAAACTCATGAAACCCTATATACATATATGCACATTAAGTCAATAATAATTACATACCACTTTCAAGAGAAGGCGTCTAAGCTGAAGCTTCTGTATCCCAGTAAGCTTCTGTGAAGCTATATCACTAATTGCTGATAACACTCCTGCAGTAATTGCCTATAAAAACAAAACATTCATAAAAAAACTACACGCACTCGGGGAGAAAGAGGGGGGGGGAGGGAGAGAGAGAGAGAGAGAGAGAGAGAGAGAGAGAGAGAGAGAGAGAGAGAGAGAGAGAGAGAGAGAGAGAGAGAGAGTCAAACCCCATTTCACAAAGATCATCATAATTCACAAAACCCAAATCACAATTAACAAAAGATAAGCAATACCCAATTCAAATTAACATACTTAAACAATAGAAAGAAGCAGCAAAGAGGCTAAAAATGAAAACAAACCTTAGTTCTTAAAGGGTGTTGTTGGAGCTGCAAAAGATACTTCTTCAATCCATTTTTAGCCACTGACCCCATTTTTGATTTCTTGTAACTTCTCTCAAAAAATCAACACGCCTAGACCTAGTAGAGGGAGAGTGAGAATTGAAAAGACTGTTAAGAAGTAGTTCATTCTTGACTTTTGTTGTTGTGATGGATATTAAATACTCCTCCTAATTTTTATTCAATAGGCCCAAATTGACTGTTGATATTAAACTTTGGTGGGCGTCTGGATCGACTATTGGACTTTCGTGGTTGGTTTCGGTAAAGAGTAGAGAAACTTGTAAGAATCTAACATATATTTTAGGTAAATTCTACGAGATATACATATTTTATATGTATATATGAGATGAGCAATTTTGTAAGATTAAAATTTATTTAAAATTTTACTAATTAGTTTTGCGGACTCAATAAATATTAAAGAATTTTATTTAAATTTCAAGAAAGTTACCTGAGATATATCTCATGTTCCTTTTTCTTTTCCGTAAATTTCAAATGATCATGTTCTCATTTAGTTTTATTTCCCTTAGCGAAACCTTTATACATTGTAGGAATTAGAGAAAAATATTATTATAAAAAGTTTATTTTAAATTAGAAATTTATAAATTAAAATAAAATAAAATAATAACATATATTATACTAGATATTTAACTACTTAGATATTTGTATCTTATATATTCAAAAATGAGTTTAAATATTTATTAAGATACACGAATTTTAAGCAACCAAGTACAAACATTATGTATACTACTAGCTTTATGCCCGTGCAATGCACGGGGTGCTTTATAAATTATTTTAATACTTTTTTTTAAACATGTCATCCTTTGATTTAATTAATTTTTTAATATTTTTTATTTTATTTTCAATATTATAACATTCTTCTTTAATATTTTTCTCGTATATAACTTTCCAAGCAGATTTAGATTATTGATCAACTTGTTGTACCTCTCGAAAACTTGAGAGATACCTTCACCTAGTGTTGATCTGAAATGTTCATACTCAGGGGTGAGGATTTCTGGTTTATTATCTCTTACTTCCTCGATCCTTCATTGATGACTTCAATTGTCTCCCATATATGTCTCGTATCTTTACAATTAACCACATGGTTGTACATAATGGGATCATGGGACTCAACCAGAATGAGTTGTAGATTAATATTCAAAGAAGCATCCTCCTTTTCATCATGTGTGTAAGAACTTGGATCCTTCGGATAGGTTCTTCCAATAGCAGCAACAACTCCATTCTTAGTACGTTCCTGTTCACTAACCAATGGAACTTTTGAACCTGTCATCGATATACTAAGATAATTTGGATTGCCATTTGAAGAAACAGGGTCATCTTCTTCTTCCACAACTCAAAATTATCTCTATCAAACATAGGAATCTTAACACTACTAACTCTATGAGTGATCATCTTAAATTTAAGAGAGTTAATAATTCGAGCTTTCACAAAGATAAGGATCTTGATTTGTGTGTCAATCAAAAGACTCTGGATGCCAATAGTTAAGTCCTGTATTGTTTGTAGAAGAGGGGTTAAATACAAACGGTACTGTTTAATCGAATTTGTCCAGTTTGTTAAATATTAATTCTTGAATAAATTGATGCGGAATTAAATAAAACAATATTCAAGTTAAATATAACTTATATAAAACTTGAGAGGTTGTTACAAATACAGTACAGAATCTAGAATAAATTCGATATGAACTTATCTATTTTGTAATATAAAGATCGAATGCTAAAAAATAGTTCGAGATATAAACTAGGAATTATGATCCGCTAGATAGTTACAGAAGTGTGAGTAAACATTTCTAGTGGCTTGAATATTACAATAAAGACTAGAAATAAATTCTCTAATGAAACTTTAATTCTTTTGTGAACTTGGCTTTAAAGCAGAGAGAGAAAAGATATTTCGTTTGATAAAATGTTAAAGTGAATGAAGACTCTCTTGATCTTTTGTCTTTAATCACTTTCATTTGTACATGAAGACTATTGGAAGTATTCTCTCGGTAAGACTATGATTTTTTTTTCTTGAAAGACTATCAAATAAAGGCTTGTAAAGACTATCTTCATTTTGGGTAAGACTACCAGTGTAACAGCTTCAAAGACTATCACTAGGCTCAGTAAGACTATCAAATAAAGCCCTTGAAAGACTATCCTTTTCACTGCAAAGACTATCCCATATAATTTCGGTAAGACTATCCTTTCATTATTAAAAGACAAACGGCAAGGCTATCTGAGATAGTCTAACTAGAGTAATTTGATTATCTTTTAACAATTATGATTATCTTTAAACAAATACATCAATTCTAAATTAATTAATTAATTTAAGAAATAAATTAATTCTGATTAAACTAATTTATTAAATAAATCAACCAACTATTTTAATTAATTAAGAGATAATTAATAAAAATATTTTGATAGCAAAATCATTTCTTTGAATCGCTGAAACTTATGAAGAGCTTCCACTGAAATGATGTTGACACTCGATGTACTGTTTGGTTCATGAACGACTAACTACAATGACTGTAAATTCTGATTCAATTCTTTTCTTTTCCCTCTATAACCCTCTATACTCAGTATTCTTCTGTCACACTGAAAAAATCTCTGTCACTGTAAATAGATTCATTTTCTTGATTACCCCACTAAGGCTTGATCAAATAACTGAACTTCTTTTAATGCAGTAATCCTTCAAGTTTGTAGATTGACTTTATTCTTCTTTCTTTGAGAGATATTACTTTCGGAGATTCCTATGACAGTTTATGTATTATTTAGTTATTAGATTCTTGTTTAAGTTGAGTCGAATACTCGGTGTATACAAATAGGCTAAGTCATAAGCCTTTCAATCTCCCCATATTTATTTATTAGACAGTAACAAGCAAATCCCTAGAGGATAACTCAACTAACTCAACTAATAAACAAGTAAAAGATAAATCATTGAACACTAAGTAAATAATGAAAAAGTTCTGATTTATATTAACATTTTTCATATTCAATTAGTAAAGAAAAATACAAGATAAATATTTCTCTAGGCTGAACATATGATTACATTGATCCTATCTTGATCAACCTATGTTATAAACATATAACACTAAGAGCTGATCTTCATTTAGATGTGTTTACATCTCTTATCTCTCCTTCTTCATATTTCTCCAAAGCATTTAACAAGTCTTGATCATAGACACGATTCCTTTCAGATAGGCCACTTATTGTTCTGATTGGTTGAACTCTGATTATCTTTAGCTTATTCTTCATTAGATTATACCTTTTAATGTTCTTCAAGCAATAAGTCGAATGACATCAGCAACTTCAATCTTTTCTTGAGTAGCAAATCCAGTGATCTTTAACATATTCTTCATCCATACCAGATGCTTGGAAGGATATTCTTCCAAGTTCTTTGAATCGAGGTTGCAAGTTTGAAGTGTGCTATTCTTAAAGAATTTGACTTGGTAGGGCAAGTGTATAACTTCTGGACTGGCCCTATAAGCAAACTCCTTAAGTTTTTTATGAAGTACTTCATTGAGTTCAGAAATCCAGCATACCTAGAATCCAAAGTTCAAACAGTGTTCTATTTTCGAAGAAGTGAAGTGAAGCTCTGTATGATCCTTCCGTCTGACAATAGATAATGATGTCTAACTCCTCTCTGACTCTATCAAACCTAGCTACAATCCTTGAGATTTCGATTTTTAATGCATCCATGTAGATGTATTGTCTGGATTTGAGGTTTTGTACTTGTCAAAAATATGAAGGAGACCATGATCATTGTTTATACTTGGTTGTGGAAGGCCTATGATCCATCTTGCTTTATCCCATTTCTCACCAATTTTCTGTTCAATGTCCCTTCTTCTTTGTTGTATCTTAAGATTGTGAAGACGTTATTTTTCACCAGTGAACTCTTCAGTTTCAGCATATGCATCATAGTCATTCTGTTCACCGGTGTAGTAGAAGTGATCTAGCATGTCCTCTATGGCTTTACCTTTCCCCTTACCTTATTTTGAATCTTCCTGCCTTTTCTCCTTATTACTTCCTTTCCCCTTATCTTCTTCTCCTTTCTTCTCACCCAAATTTCTCTCGTTCTCCCCCTTAGTTGAGGAATCCTCTATAGGTTTGTCAAATGCTTTATCTTCTCCAGGGCCTTTATCTCTCTCATCACCATCTTTATCACCTCCTTCGAAGAATGCTCTCTGTTCAGCATTGAGTGTACGAGAATTCTTGATCATAGAATATTAGTGCTTCATCCCTTCATTGAGAAATTCCATGTTTCTTTCTATCCCTTCAAGGCGACACTCAGTAACTAAATGATTTTCATCTATGTCTTTCTGAAGGTTGTCCACTTTGGTAGAAATGGTAACAATCTGTCTGACAGTATCTGAGATTTGAACTTGAGATTCGGTTAGGCCTGTAATGTCAGAAGCTATGTGAAGTTAAGATTCTTGGATTGAGTTAATCTTGGGAGTAAGAGTTGTCTTCAGGTTCTAGATGTTATCCTTGAGCAGTGCAAGCTGATTGTAGACATATGTGGAAGAAGACGACCGTTCAACCACTTGTGCTTTGAATAATTGAGTTTCAGCCTGACTTCTAGAAAGTTGTTCCTTTAGAGAATTTATCTAATCCAACAATGATGCAGTGTGTGTGTCAGTGTGTGCACTCACCCTAATTTCTCTCGATGGTGTTTCACCCACCTTACGTATAACGCCCTAGAAATATCGTAATTATTATTATTATTATTTAATTATTTAATATTAAATGTGGATTATAGGGTGTGAAATTTTTTTTAAGATGAAATATATGTGACATCATGTCTACATGTTTATATGATGATGTATGTGTGCCGTGTAGGTCCGTACATTTTTTTTATTTGAATTTTTGTGATTAAAATCTATTTAATTATGCCTTATTGATCTTCGAAAATAATTATAAAATCATCTGAGTATGTAAAAATCCCGAAATCTTTTGCAGTCTCATATTTGTATATTTATTTAGTTTTTAAAATTATTGGGTGAATTATTTTGAGTAATTAAGCATTTTAAAATAATTTTAAGAGTTTACTTCAATTAAAGGTTCAAAATTTGTAAAATTTATATTTAATTCATTTTTTATCCTAAAAAAATAATATATTTTAAAAATATGGGGAGATATATAATTTTATTTTCTACATTTTAAAGATTAAATTGAGATTTTTCCCAAATATTACTTATTGATTTTCCATTTTATCAGGTGTTTATAAATTGTTTTAATTAGAAATAAATTGTGAAATTGTAAAATTTTCTTTTTCCCCTTATAAATCCCGAAAGCCAAAATTTTGATCCCAACCAATCTCCAGACTTCGAGATTCTTCTTGTTTCTTTCAGGGAGTTCTCGACTATTTTTCTTTTCTTACGCTAACTCTTAATATCTCCCCCTTCTCTCCCGTTTTCTCTCAAAAAATCTCTCCCCGCTGTTCTCCCCTGCAAACCCAAACCAGTGCTTGTGTGCATGCGTAGCTACGTGTGTATATCATGTGCCGCGTGTGGTTGTGTGTGTTGCTTCACTACAGTGTATGAGGGCGTGACATTACGTGCATGTGTTTCACTCGTTGTTTGCCTTACATCGCTCAAAATAATCTCTCTATTAGCTCCTGCTTCCAGTATACCTGCATTTAAGATCACCCTTGCCCCTTCTGGAGAGGTCAGTGGTGGTGCAATGGGAGTTCGTAAATCCCGATCCTTAGTCATCTATCAAATCATTTGAATTTGAACCCTGAATTGCTTCAGTGATAGATTGACTGAGTTGCCTTCCACTTTCTCCAGTTAAATCTGCAAGTGGAAATTACATTAAGGGAGCCAGAGATGTTCTCTTTGGGAGGGGAGAAAATGATTCTGTTATAAGTGGCAGAGAATCAGATTTTCCCTCTAAAGCCTGTGAAGGCTATTCTACCATAACTATGGTAGGCATTGTAACCATTCCTAATTGCTCTCCTAAGTGTCCTGAGTCTCATCTAGTTGTATGTTTTCTCCCATTATGAGTAATGGGAGTGTGCTTGACTCATTACAAAGTACCATGGCCCCATGGTGAATTTCAATAGATTCATCTTGTTGAGAGAATGAATCTAGTAACGATTCATTGCCATATCTAAGGATGGGTTCACAGATGCCTCAAGTATAGTTCTTCTCTTCTTTAGTGGTGGTTGAGCTATGGGATCACTCAATGATCCAATCAAACTACTTCCTTATCTTCTGACTGGTAATTTCTATAATGGTTGAGAGGTCAGGATAGGGTTTGAATATGTGTTTGGCTCTATGTCCTGGGTCAGAAGTTGTGGATTTACAATCCCTTGGTCAGCCCCAACAACCACTTGGATTTTAGAAGAAATAGACTGAGAACAGTTTCAGAGTTAGGAGGCAATACCTCTAACGTCTCAGAAATTTTAGTATTTTTATATTATATTATATGGTTATTTTTTTTTAATTTGTGTATTATATGACGTGGATATTTTTGAGGAAGTAAAATATGTGTGATATCATTTTGTGGGTTTATGTGACGATTTATAGGTGTCGTGTATGCCCGGGTATTTTTAATTGTATTTTGGGAGATTTAATTCCATTTATTTGTATTATAATTATCTTCCGAGAATTGTGTAAAATCTTTGGGATCAGTAAAAATTATGAAATCTTTTGTATTATTGACTTTATTAGTTTATTTGAGTTTTAAAAATAATAGGTGGATTTATTGTGATTTTTTTTAAGGATTTTAAAATGATTTTATTAAGTGATTTTTATTTTATTGATTTAATCTTGTAAAATCGATATTTAATTCGTTCTTGGTCCGAAAAATATTTTAAAAATATGGGAGTGATCGTAATTTTACATTCTTCATTTTAAAATTTTAAAATTTAATATCACATCCATTTTTGTATTTGATGGTGATTTTAAGATTTTTTTATATAATTTTAGTAAAGTAAAATCCTAAAATCTAATTTTCAGTTTTCCCCCAATTCAATTACTCCTTTAAAACCCTAATTAGATTTTTTTTTTCAATCAAAACCGACATTAACATCAGTCTCTTATCTCTCGAGTTCTCTAGACCCTGTTCTTTCTCTCGGTCTCTCATTCTCTCCCGGAAATCTATCATATATACATACATATTTGCTGGTTTCTGGGGGTATCTTTCCTTCTCTGTTCATCCTATATTCCTCTTTTCCTGTTCGACTTTAATTGTATGTATTGCGGTGTGTTCGAGCTGGTGAATTGTGGGACTGGTCAAAACAGTTCGTGGTGGGTGTGTGTAATTGGTGTGGTGTATGATTTCTATCTCCCTTTCCCCTGTTCTTGCTACCGTTGCTGCGTGTTGGTGTAAAGAACACTGTGTGTGTGTATGCGTGAATACAAACTGTGTGTGTGAGTGTGTGTAGTGGTCCATCGAGTGTAGGAATTTGTTGTTCCGTATGGTTTTGGAAGGATAGTACTGGTGTCCTATGTCCGAATTTTCGATTTTTGTGATGTGCAGTGATTCGATTGAGCTTATTTCTGTGATGCTTCGAACCCTGCTTTGTGGGTTTAATTCGTAATTTTTATGATTATAAACAAATGTCTTGGATGATAATTTCTGAGGAATAAATTGTGAATTTTCGTATAATAATTAATAAGTGTAGAGTCCCGAGATGGAAACCCTAAATTGGGGTACCTTCGGGATTTTGCCCCCTCGACGGTGATTTAATTTGAGTCGGGGGTAATTAAGGCGATGATGTATACTTGAGCCGAGATGAATTTTATAAATTATATTAATTGTTTCGTATTTAAATTTCTGAGTATTGTATGGCCGTTTAATTGAACCCGTTATAATTTGTAATATTGGTTGGGATGGTATTTATATCAGGAATTGGATTGTTTGGGTCGGTTGTAATCCGACGGGTAGTTCGTTAAATAAAACGATCCCGTCAAAATTTTTCTAAAATCTTAATTATTTGAATTGCGAGTTAATTATATAAATGTGGTATTGGATTGTATTTGATCCCTAATCGACTAATTGTTAATTGTTGTTTAGTAAGGTTTAAAATGTTTATGTATTAGTATATTGTTGCTTTTATCATGATACGTTTTTGTATTATATTAAGGGATTAACGAATGGGTAGAATTAGTATAGTATTACGTCGAGTATTAAATGAAGTACCGAAGTAGTATATTTTTATGTGTAGATTCGAAGGAAGTAGGTCCCAGTGACAAGGGCAAAGGCAAAGCGGAATAGCCAGTTAGTTCTCGATTAAGGCAAGTAACCTTAACTTGTTCTTCAGATATGTCGAATATTGTTTCATTTGTACTTGATTATATAACCTTACCTTCGTAGATACATCATGTTGTGTTGATTTACTTTCTTCCTTGTTATCAATTCAATTTATATCGAATGTTGTTTCCTTTGTACTTGATTGTACGACCCTACTTCTGTAGATACATCATGTTGAGTTGATTTACATTCCCCTTTGTTATCAAATCAATTCATTAATGCTGAATCATAATTACTTGATCATATTCACTTGATTCTATGTGTGCTGAACCTGAAATATTATTCCTCTTTGAAAATGAAAAAAAAATACTAGATACCTGATCTTCTGTCTGAATTATTGATTTATACCTTGACTCTAATTAAACAGGGTAGTCGATTGTCCCGACCCCTGGCCTGAGTATTAAACAAATAGAACTGGAAGTTTTATAAAATAAAAATGTTTTCAGGACTGAAGACGCCAGTCAGTACATAAGTATTATGTTAGGCCAAAATGGGCCATGGATCCAGTTGAGTATTTGGATATACCAAGAGAGTATATCCGGAGTTTTAGTGTGATTGATCATCCACTTTAACTCATAGCGTCGAAAATGAAATCCAATTCTAATCTCTAAATTGATTATCTAATTGACAACAATTGTTATCATTTGACCTGGAGTTCCGAGTATCATTAATGACTTGTGGTATCATTTACCCGATTGATTATCCAGTTGACAGCGAATGTTATCATTTGACCCTGAGTTCTGAGTATCATTATGGATTTGTTTTATCATTGCTTTACAGTTTATATATATATACTTGCCGAGCAAATTTGTTGCTCACCCTTGTGTTATATCTAACCTTTCAGTGAAATCAGAAGATGACATCGCCTAAGACTATGATCATAGGATTTCCAGGATTCGAGCAGACAGTCGAGATTCAGATTCCCTCTGAGGTTTTGTTATAGTTGTTGGATAGGCTTTTGAGCAGTGTAATATTGTAATGGTTTAAAATTGTATTAGATGTAATAACTTAGATATTTGGTCGTTGGTGTGGGTCCCTTATCGGGTCAACCCAACGATATTAGTAAATTGTAATAACTTATCTTTTGGAATAGTTTCTATTTCATACTGTAACCTGTTGTGATCCTAGTATATTTCGGGGTTTGTTTTCAAATATATATATATATATATATATATATATATATATATATATATATATATATATATATATATATATATATATATATATATATATATAAACGCAGGTTATTTTAAACTAGTATTTTAGTGAGCCCAAATCTCACCCCGGATTTGAGGGCGCCACAGGACCTGTAGTGGAATTGGTGTAGAAGTTCCAGCTCAGGTGGATTGATCCACTGGGGGTTGTTGTTCAAGAACTGGTGCAGCAATAGGTTTATGAGATTGGCCATATATGGAGTTATGACCACTGGGATGTTTGAAAACTTGTTCTGAGTGTTTAACCTAGTATAAAACTTTTTGTGGGTGGTCAGGGACACATGAAACTCACCGTTAACAAATAAATCTTGGTGCTGAGAAGAGACCAGATGATTAAAGATTAAAGAAAGAAAACGAGGATAATAACAGTAAACTTTACTACCCGCATCGTGATCTCTCCTGGCAGTTATGATTCGTTTTACAATGACACCCCAAAGTAGTTCGCCAAAATTGATTGTAAACAACCGTAAAACCAGTATACTGTATAATAGATGATATATTATGAAAAGAATTTTTAGTATAATTGGCAAACACTTTAGGGGGGTGTTTGGGGGAACTTTTTTTCCAGAATAAATCAACTTATTTTAAGACAAAGTTAGAGATTCCTAACATTCCAACTTATTTTTGTAACTTATTGAATCTCAAACATACATTAAATACTTGTATAATTTTTTTTTTTATCAAAATATAAAAATTTTACCCGAAAATAAGTTCATAATGACTTATATTAAGGTGTGCCAAACAGGCTCTAGATAGAATGTCAAAGAAGGCATCCCATTCAGTGACTAAGCGACTTTTGGAAAGTTTAGTCAAATCCATCGGACTCTGATAATGTATATCAGTGAAAAATGTTATTAAATATTTATTTATTTAAATATTTAATATTTACTCTGATAATCCGGTTATTACTCAATTTCATTGATCGTTCGGAGTAATATCTCGAGAATTTCTAATTAGGGTTACGAATCACTTTTAGTAAATTTCAGTTACATTACGTTGCCATATTTACAATGCGGAAATTATTCATACAACAAGGAATCTCATACTCCCTCTATCCCAAAATATATATTCTTTTTAATTTTTGATTGGTCAAATTGGTCAAAGTTTGACTAAAAATTATATGTATTAGATAATTGAGAAAAACTAAAAATATTGTATCATTATAAAGTACATTTTATCAATTTTAAAATGTAACTTTCAATTTTTTAAAATAATAATTTAATAATTTTTAATATTTAACCAAAAATTTGTCAATTTAACTACTAAAAAGTGAAAAAGAACATGTACAGTAATTTGGGACGGAGGGCGAAGTATTTTAATTCCAAATTTGACTAAAAATTACCTACTCTTCTTCATCTGTAGGAAAAAAAAAACAAACTCCACATCTGCCTCCTCTCCTTTAGCACCCAGGTCTGAAATCTCTCTCTCTCTCACACACACTCACACTTGTATAGTTTTAGTACATGTAGGGGTGAAAGACAAAAATGACCTGTTTTTAGAATTAAAGTAACGAAAGTAGCCTATTCCGGAAAAGTGCGCAAAAATGACCGGTGGGATACGCATTTAGCAAATGGGTATCTTCGGATACGCATTTGTCAAATGCGTATCATTCACAATTTTTTTTTTTTAAATTTTGCTTGGGTTACGTACACGCGCTATCTATTTTCTTCCGTTTGTATCAAGCGCGTGGCTTGCACGGCTTGCCAGGTGAGTGGGCAACAGTTCTGCATGTCTCCTACACCCACATGCGTGTCAGACTACTTGTTTCTATTTCATTTTACATTCCAGCCGACTTGCATTCATGCATGTTTAAAAATTAAACCCCAAACGTTAACCGTTGAACACGTAACGAAATACAAATAAATTTAAAAATTTTAATTAAACAATTGAATATTTTAATGAGTCCGGTGGCCTAATTTTTTTTTAAAAAAAAATTAAAATTAATTTTCAACGGTTAACCGTTGAAACCTCGAGAAATACAGATAAAATTTAAAATTTTTAATTAAAAAATTGAATCCGGCGGCCTGATTTTTAAACGCTATCGCGTTTAAAAATCAGGATAAGTTAGGGTTTAGGGTCTAGGGTTTAGGGCCCTAAACCCTAAACCCTAAACCCTAAGTTCGCACACGGTTTATCCGTCGTTTTAAATATTTCTAAACCCAAAATGGAATTATTGAACCCCAAGGGTTAACCGTTGAAATCCCGAGGGAAAACAAATAAAATTTTGTTGGATACGCATAAGACAAGAGAGTATTCTTTTAAATTTTAGAATAGATAAATACGCATTTAGGGATAGAGTATTGCGAATACGCATTTGAAGGTAGAGTATTTCTAAATATTTGAAATTTCATCCCCATTTTATATCAAGGTATTGTCAGGATACGCAATCATCACTCGGGTATTACCAATAATTACGCAATTTGGGATGAGGTATTTTGTGGGAGTGCTTCTCGCTGTTTGTTTTTTTTTTTCAATGTTGTGGGCCAGTGGTGTTGGATAGTAAGCATGGGTGAGTCAGTTTGTGTTACGCATTTTGTAGTGGCAGCTTCGAAAGGTTAAAATTGGCCATCTTTATGAAATCGGTCATTTCTGTAATATTTAACGAAAAATGAGTTATACGTGTCAATTTTTCTACATGTAGTACATAAACATGCTTGTTTTATTTGTATTGAATCTGCTGTTTTATTATGATTGGTTGTTACTAATAATTTAATTTAATTCAAATTAGGTTTTTTCTCTTCCACGCTTCTACTCCTTACTCAATTATTGTACAAATTACTTTTCTCTTTTTGATTTAATTATTTTGTATTATCATTTTTGATTTGTTCAAACCCCTTTGATCTTTAGTTGTGTTTATACATGTTTGTGTGTATATGTTAGGGCAATAGCTGGATAGTTAGTTAAGGGTTATGATGTGGTCTATTGTAAGGCGTAAAGTTGCTTCTACTGGATCTTCGGTTAGTTATTTTTCGTATTTATGCTTGCTAGTTATGTTTGTCGATATTATGTTTGTTTGTTTGTATTAATGTTTATTAGTGTGATTGTGATTGTTTTTAGAGGTTAGGGCAGTTTGTAGGACGTGTTCAGCCTGCTGCAGTAATATCGCATCCACGGACTTATATTGTAAATGAGGTATCATTTTTGTGTAATTGGGTTTTGTATTTATAATATATGGGCTTGTTTTTCGTTTATTGTTGCATTGACTAGAAATTTAGCTGATTCAACTGGTCAAGTGTTTGTTAGGGTAATTTATTGGGCTTTAAAGAATTTCGGTTGTGTAATATATCTGTATAATTTGAGAAAATTTTTTGGCATAAGGGTTAGATAAGGATTAAAACACACCGATGCCTTTAGCTACCAACAATTTCGGTTAAGTTTGGTATAATGATTCATATTTTGTCGAGTACTGAGAGATGTTGGTTATGATTCTAGATTGTGCCTAATTCCCTCATACAAGCATTTCCTACTATTTAAACTTCAAACTAAGCTAAATTAAGTTTGCTGTTCAGTTTTTTAATCGCAAATCTGTTTGGTCATTTGCTTAAAAGAAAAAACCACATGGTCTGAGCCCTGAGGGATAAGAACCAGAATATGAATCATTTTTTTTATTATTTACAGTATTTACTTTACAATGAAGGTTCATATTCAACCTACCCGTGATATTCTGACATAGAAGACTTTGTTTAATAAATGATTGTACATATTTATTGTGTTTGCTATTCATTTAAACACTATGAAATTTTCTTGTCTTCTACATTGAAGGTTTCCTTTTAATTTTGCATATCATGGTCAACTTAAATAAATTATATATTTCTTTTACGTAGTCACATTGGCCCTATAAACACTTAACTAATTTGGTGACCTTTACAGACACTACACCTTAAAAGAGGATCCAAACTTATTCGCAATGTTCGTCACCAAGGTAATCTGCTAATTTTGGCGCAAAAAGTATTATACATGCAGTTATTCTTGTTTCGTTACTGAAATTTTTTAAATTCTGCATAGGTTGCTCAGATAACTCAAGGCCTGTAAGGTTGGTATAATATTTATAGATATGTTGGTTCTCTTTGTTTGATTTTCATCAATATGTTTAACCTTTAAAAGTAAAAATTACAGATGCTTTTTCACTTAGAAATCTTTGCTGCGATAATTCCTTGTTCTTTTGTTGCATGATTCTCTAGATAATTAATATTCTTAAATGTTTTAATGAGCATAGGAATGTCGTATCATATCTTCGAAGTAATGAATCTGTATCAATGTGGAGCAGGTCATTTTCTTCGGATAGTGGTATGATTTTAATAATGAAATATTCATTTTGCTCTTTTTTTTAACGTCTACATCAGATAAGTTAAGGTAGCTCATGGTAATACTTTTTGTCATGAAGGTGAACTAGTTGAGGCTGTTGTACCTTTTATGGGTGAATCCATTACTGATGGCACTCTAGCCACTTTTTTGAAGAGTATGTTTCCATTTCTTGCTTTTTGCATTATGAGTATACTTGATTTAATGATTGACTGTATACCAAATAGTTCTGTAATTATATAAATAGTTTGCATATATTTATTTGGACCTCATTCTGTTATAACTGGAAGCAGAACCCGGTGATTATGTTGATATTGATGAGCCAATTGCGCAAGTTGAAACTGATAAGGTAATATTTTGAATATATTTCCCTCACCATTTAAAAGAATCATTATCAAGACTAAATAAATTTTCGACAACATTCAGGTGACAATCGATGTTGCAAGTCCTGAGTCTGGCATCATCAAAGAGGTAATACATATTAGCAGGATCAGTATTAGTACTTCACAAGTTCGTAACATTGCCATACTGCTAATTTACTAGGAGATCTGTTATGCTTCTGAACAAGTAGTTATTCTTATCAGTTTGTAGCCAATGAAGGTGACACAGTGGAACCAGGCACCAAGGTAGCAATCATTTCAAAGTCTAGTGAAGGTACAACACATGTCGCTCCCTCAGAGAAGCCACCTAGCAAGGCTGCGCCTGAGTCTGCTCCTGCTCCTGCTGAAACAAAGGTGGAAAAGCAAACGCCTAAGGCAGAAACAACCCCCAAAGACAAGCCTAAAGTACCTTCTGCACCACCTCCTAGACCCTCAGCCTCTGAACCTCAACTTCCACCAAAGGAAAGGGAAAGAAGAGTAAGCATCAGGAATTCTAATAACTTGTTCAAGTTGTCATGTTGCTGTACTTTACTGCTTAAAATTTTAATTCACGCTCCTTCCATTTAACTTTACTGTGATTTTTCAAATTCATATATCCAGTAGTTACATCCTCTTGGATTTGTCCATTACAAAATGTTACTTCTATTTTAGGTTCCAATGACAAGGCTGAGGAAACGAGTTGCGACACGGCTGAAAGATTCCCAAAATACTTTTGCATTGCTTACAACATTTAATGATGTTGATATGTAAGTTTCAAATAATACAAGTGATGCATATGAATCTTAATTTAGGCTTAATTTAGGAAACAAGTGATGCATATGAATCCAAGTCCAATGATTTATCTTAATTTTTATATGTTAAATGTATTGCTGGTGTCAACATTCCTGACAAACTGTTATGAATCTTTGAATGCCATTATATTTAATGAAATGAAAATGATTGAAAGTTGAATTTAAGGAAAAAAAATGATTTATTTGAAGGTATGGTCGAACCTTTAACCAATTCTATCGTTTAGCAAAATGAAAGCTGAGATTAGTTCAATGTTTAACATTTCAACTTTGACCATATCTAATTGTGTACATATCCTCCATTTTGTACTTCTTTTGGACACTAACATAGTGGTTGTCATTGTCTAGGACTAATCTGATGAAGCTTCGTTCTGAGTATAAAGATGCCTTTCTTGAGAAGCATGGAGTAAAACTAGGACTTATGTCTGGTTTTGTCAAAGTGCGTACAGTAATATGCTGGTCTCCAGCACCTTTAATGTTTGTTTTGATTTCTGTTTGTGGTTAGTGGTTACACCAACACCTGTGTAGCACTTAACTTCCCTTGATGTTTGTTTCAGGCTGCTGTAAGTGGGCTCCAGAACCAGCCTATCATTAATGCTGTTATCGATGGGGATGACATTATTTATAGAGATTATATTGATATCAGTATAGCTGTTGGTACACCAAAGGTCAGTTGCTAATGGAAGTAAATCTAGTTTCTTGTTTATTCTATGTTGCTCGGGTACCGAGTGTTTGCGCAAAACTTGTTCGACTCAAATTTAGGGAATTTAGGATCTTTGGACACGACATGGTTTTTTAACTAGTAATTTAATAATTTTGTTTAGTAGTTAAGATGCACCGAGTATAGTTCAATAGATACCTCTACTTCCACTTCTCACTATGAAATAATATAATTAATTAAAAAAAATCTTTTAAAGAATAAGTGCGTAATTTTCTTCATATGCATTGTTAATGCTTATATAAAAAGAATTAGATATAGCTAAATTTGTTATTAATTGGACTACAAAAAGTATGATATAATGATTCTGATTTCTGAATATATACTTGTTTTCCAAAGACAAATGAAATTTTCTTTGAAACATAGAATTCTAGGTACAAAGTATGTTCTTTTTAAAGTAGACCTCTTTTGAATACACAAACATGAACTGAAATAATTATTGCTAATTTCTAGGTTTTTTTATTAAAATTTTTCTATTTATGAATTTGATATATATTTATCACTGTACTGCAAAATACATTAACTGTGGACTGTCTTGAGAATTCCCAGATAATTCCAGTATGTACAATATTGAATATGATTTTGGAAATAAGTAACACCAAGATTACAATACCATTTTTTTTTACTGTGCAAGTGATAAACAGAATAATATTGAAGTAAAAGGTGGATAGCCTGTCCTAGTATGTTCCACTGAAAAAAGTATTCAGGTTTCCTCTAGGAGAAACTAACATGTCATATTGGTATTCGCTAAAAGTTTGCTGGTAAAATTCGCAGTGTATGACCGGTTTCTTTTCAAGTTTTCTTTTTGGAATACATCTTAATGGGAGTCCATTTCTAACCTATGCTACTGTATAAATCTAGTTCTTTGTGTTTTTCTTTGAAGGGTCTTGTTGTGCCAGTTATTCGCAATGCTGAGAAAATGAACTTTGCTGATATAGAGAAAGAGATCAACACCCTAGCGAAGAAGGCTACTAATGGTTCCATATCAATTGATGAGATGGCTGGAGGTTCATTCACAATATCTAATGGAGGTGTTTATGGAAGTCTTTTGAGTACTCCAATTATAAATCCTCCACAGGTAACAGATCTTATTAAATATATTCAGTACTAAAAATTTTAAAAAAGAATTACTTTAGAACTTTAAACGGAGTAGAATTTATCAGAAATCCTGGAAAACCCTTTTAATAAACGAGTCAAAGATGAAAATTTGCAAAACAAAACCTTTAAACAATTCATTAAACTGGACAATGAGGATGCTTACTCTGATATTTATGCTGGAAATTTATGATCACCCTTGCAACTGTATTTTGCGGGGCATAGCTGTTAAAAGATTAAGGTAGGACTTCGGTTTTTGGGCAAAGGTGGTTTATAAATCTCAGACAATTGATTACACATTTACCTATAAGAACATATAATGGAAAAAAATTAACATGCAAGCTGTAGACAGGACTATTTAAACTTACTGCCATACTAATATTGTTGCAACAGTATTTAGTACTTTATTTGGAGACAAGCCTAATGTTCTTTATTTAAATGTGGGATCAAACTTTGATTATAGAAGCACCTATGATACTTTATTTTCTTTTAATCGTCTTTGCAGTCAGCTATTCTGGGGATGCATTCTATTGTGAATCGTCCAATGGTTGTAGGAGGGGAGATTGTTTCACGACCAATGATGTACATTGCCCTAACTTATGACCATAGGCTAATTGATGGGAGAGAGGCTGTATATTTTCTGAGGCGTATCAAAGATGTTATAGAAGACCCTAGAAGGCTTCTACTCGACATATGAAAGCAGCAGAGGTAGGCACCTTTGTAGTAGACCCTAGTTTCTTATGGGAGAATAATGTTTTGTTGAAGTTCGGTTCAAACCCGGGGTTTCTACTGACGCTATCTTATTATTCAGTTGCGGCAACTATTTCGAGATTGCAAGTGAGAGTTTGTCATAAAACAAAAGTCAAAAATTATTTTACTGTATTATACTCTGAGGGTTCTTGCACCCGATTGAAGGAGCAACTTTAAAGGAAATCTTCTAATGAACTATTTGTGGTTATCATGATCCCCTTGGTCAGGGGCGGCCCTGAGATTCGGGAGGTCCTAGGTGAACCTAAATTTTGGGGCCCTAAATTTTTTTTCCCGGATACAAAATATATGCTTAAAATTTACTAATAAGACACAAAAAATATAGTACGTAAAACAATCTCATTATTTTATTTAAATATAACACGTCTTGCATTTTTAGAAGCAAAAGTATCAATTAAATTTGCATAATCAAGTTTCTGAACCATATCCTTTTCTATAGATAACGTAGCTAAACCACTTAACCTTTCTTTAGACATGAAAGACATGGTTGAACGAAGGTAGGATTTAATCAGCTTTAGTTTTGAAAAACTCCGTTTTGCATAAGCAACTGTAACGGGTATCGTTAGAAGAATTCTGTAAGTAATCCAAGCATTTGGATAGCTACCTTCCATTTTTTTATGTAACTTAACATAATTATTGTCCTCCTAGTATCTCCTGGCAAATTTTGACGCAACATACACAAGTCTTTATACAAATCATCGTTGTTCAAATCAGAAATCTCACCATGGTTTGTTATGTATAGTCATGTATACATTTACTTCGACTTAATATTTAATAAAGTAATACACAAAAGATTATAAATTAAATTTATGTTTGTCCTAACATAGAATTTTATTTTTTGTTACTTCAATAAAAAAAAAAATACAAATGTTCTACATAAAATAAATTTAACAATTAGATACTAGTTTTTAAATTTTTATGATATCCTTTTATAATTTTTTAATAACAAAAAAATGTTTAATTTTTTTTATAAAAATAATCAAATATAACATATATAGATATACCCGTCTTACCTCTAAAAATTGGGATCCTTGATTTTTGGGGATCCTAGGCACAAGACTACCTAGCCTATAGCCAGGACCACCCCTGCGCTTGGTCATATCACAAGCTACTATTGATAATTGATATTGATATGATCTGGTGCGCATATCATATTATTCGCCATCATATAGTACAAGCTACTAAACTTTGTATATTGATTTGCACAACAGCACTACTATTGATGCATGTAGATCATGTATATTGTGGTCAAAGTCATGTAGTCTGGATCCACTATGTTGAACATACATGGTGGTTTTTTCCGTTTTAAACATGATTTACGTTTTGGGATACTCTAGGCTAGACCTGACAATTCGTTCGTTTCGTGTACTTTCGTGTCGTGTACTTTCGTGTTTCGTGTACGTAATGCTAAATCCAAAACCGACCTGTTAAGGATTCGTTTCGTTTCGTGTTCGTGTACCTTCATTTCGTGTACATTTCGTGTCGTATTTCGTGTAATTTTTGAATAAAAATAAAAATATTTAAATATTAATTGTTTACTAGTCCAGTCTTAAGTCAATATGTCATAAGGAATGAAGTGTGCTTAAGTCTTGTGAAACTAAGATTTGAAACTATTTTGTATTTATCTTATGTAAAAATTATATATAAAATATAATTTTAAAATAGTATTCATATAATTTAATAAAATTATTTAAATATTTATTTATTTCGTGTATTTTCGTTTCGTGTCGTGTACCCAAGGGTAAACCCAAAACCGACACTAAATTCATCCGTGTAATTTCATGTTCGTATACTTTCGTGTTCGTGTACTGTAAAGGTCAACCCAAACCCGTAATTTTCGTGTCGTTTTCGTGTCGTGTACGAAATTGCCGGCTCTACTCTAGGCCATGTAAGGACATGCTTCTGTAGTTTCAAACTGTCAACACTTGCTATTGGTCTACTGAATAATGTTATGTTTCTTGTGGCACATAAAAATACTAGCTCATAACCTGCAGTAGTTTATACAAATTTCATTAATTTTTTTTAAATTATGTTTTTATATTTTTTTTGCTAAATATGTATTTATATTTTATTTTATTTAACTTATATATATATATTCAATTTGAATATTAAGGTCTATTATAGACCTTAATAAATTAGGTAAATAAATTGACCTTAATAAATTAGGTAAATAAATTAAGTACTTCCATGTATTTATGAATTAAGTATTATAGACAGTCTATATTAGAAGTAAATAAATTAAGTATTTCCATGTATTTATGAGGAATCATATTCTGATCTAATTTTTTGATGACAGCTAAGAAATAATTAATTATCTATTTTTTTGAAGTGAAATTAAATGTCCATTTGCTTCAATTAGAAATCAAGTGGTAAGTGTGCATCTCATGTCGTCATAAATTTTTGTGCTTGAGTGTGCCTCTTTTCTCAAGATTTATAAAACAAATTCTCATTTGTAAGTATATGAAATTAATGATTTTATTAAATGTTTGTAAACGATTTTTTATTGAAATGTTCTTAAATTTTTTTTTCAGAAATATTTCCGAGATATCTTTTTCCGGGAAATTTTTTTTGAGAAAAATTTTTCCGGGAAATTTTCTTCCGAGAAATTTATTTCGGGATAAGTTTTTTGAGAACTTTTTTTCCGGGAAATTTTTTTTGGAGAAATTTTTTACCCGGAAATTTTTTTCTGGGAATTTTTTTTCGAGAATTTTTTTTGCCGGGAAATTTTTTTCGGAAAAATATTTTTGAAAAGTTTATTTTTCGAGAAATTTTTTTCCGGAGAATTTCTTTCCCGAGAAATTTTTTTTCGGGAATTTTTTTCCGAGAAATTTTTTTTGAGATTTTTTTACCGGGAAATTTTTTCAAGAAATTTCTCAAAAAAAAGTTTTGATGAAAATTTTTCTGAAAAATCTTTTTTCCAAATTTTTTTTCTCAAATGAAATTTTAGCAAAAAACTTTTTTAGAAAATAAAATTAGATATTTATTTTTATGAAAAACATTTTCCGTGGTGAAAAATTTTTCCAGAAAAATACCTTATAAAGAAAATATTTTTCAGAAAAACATTTTTCAAAAAAAATATTTTGCAGAATAATATCTTTCAGGAAAATGTTTTCCAAAATAAAGTTATTTTCCGGCAAACAAACGGAACCATAATGTACGGTGACAATTTTAAACCACCTGATAAAATGACTTGAAAAAAGAATTGATACATTGCTTTTTTTTTTGGTAAAATTGATACATTGTTTTGATAATATTTGAACAAAAAACTTTTTAACACGTTATTTCGCTTTTCGATATTTACATAATCAAAACTTGTTTTGTTGGTGAATTCATCGTATCGCCCTCCAATTCACAATTTTTAAATAACTATGGGAAAATTTATTTAGAGTTATATATCCTTACGATTCCTGGTTTATTCTGCCAAAATATAATATTATATTTTTATATATAATATTAATCATATAGCACTTTTTAGATCCTGAAAAAGATAAAAAAGAGACAAGATCGTACTATATGTTTTTTTTATTTTGTTTTTTGCTAAATGTATTATGTGCATTCATTTACATTAGGGGTTACCACAAAAATCGAAAAAAAAATTGAAATCGAATAAAAATTGAATCATTTCAAATAGAACTAAATTACGAAAATTGAACCGAATCGATCAACAATATTTTAATATATAATATATAATTTTTAAGAGAAAAGTTCTATGGAGTACTGTTTATTTGGAGTACGTTGGAGTACATATACGTTCTGCATTTAATATAATTTAAAATTTATTATTTTGCAAACCTTGTTATATGAATATCATAATTTCATTGATAATTTTGAAAATCATGTATATTTTGCAATATGTTCATCTTGAAAATCTTTTATGTTTTGCAAACATATATGTTTTGCAATCCAAATGTGTTTCGCAGAACAATTCATTTTGCAATATTTTGTTAGGAAAACATACAAAATTTTCAAAATTTTCGATGAAATAATGATGTTCATGTAATAAGATTTGCAAATTAATAAAGTTTGCAAGATTTTGAATGCAAAATGTACATGTACTCCAAATACTCCATAGAGCTCGACTCTAATTTTTAAATATACATATATATAAACATATATTAGAGTATTAAAAATTTGGGGCGTTTTTGCAATATGTTCATCTTGAAAATCTTTTATGTTTTGCAAACATATATGTTTTGCAATCCAAATGTGTTTCGCAGAACAATTCATTTTGCAATATTTTGTTAGGAAAACATACAAAATTTTCAAAATTTTCGATGAAATAATGATGTTCATGTAATAAGATTTGCAAATTAATAAAGTTTGCAAGATTTTGAATGCAAAATGTACATGTACTCCAAATACTCCATAGAGCTCGACTCTAATTTTTAAATATACATATATATAAACATATATTAGAGTATTAAAAATTTGGGGCGTTTACTTGCTAGTGTAATGCTTCTTTCATTGAAGTAAAACCAAACCAAACCAAACAAACCCAGTATATCCCGCTCAGAGCTGGGGAGGGTAGGTTGTACGCAGATCATACCCCCACTTTTAGAGCAGGGAGGCTGTTTCCGTGAAGACACTCGGCTAAGTGCACGACATACAAATAGTGTGATAAATACAAAGGAAACCAAATGATACGGAAATGATGAAATCCATACCTGAGCCCATGGCGTTCTCCACATGGGGCATACATACCTGTGAGGCTTTATGATACTCATAGCTTGATGCGCTCCAACCACACGAAAAATCCCGCACCGAGATAACACCGAGCCAAGCTCCCTGCAACTGCAAAACCTGAAAACAGACGACACTAAAAACGAAAAGTGATAACGTTAAAGCAGAACTTCTAAAAAATCGCTAACCGGGACAACCCAACTCTGAGGCTCTCGACAACAGAGCCGCACCCTAAAAGGGAATCCACTACTCTGATACGCCGCCTCCAAGAGCACCTATCCGCGAACATGGTCTCATTTAAGTCTAAGGCCTTCAAATCCAGCCTGAGCTGCTCTTCCCACGATCTCCTCGGCCTGCCTCTCCTCCTCGCCCCAACAACCGCAAGACTCTCGACCCTCCTAACTGGGGCTTCAGCTAGCTTCCTACGGACGTGGCCGAACCACCTCAACCTTCCTTCCCTAACTTTCACAGAAAAAGGTGTCACTTCAAGCTCACTCCTAAACACCGAATTCGAGATTCTGTCCAACATTGTGCGCCCACAAGACCACCGCAACATCCTCGTTTCAGCCGCTTCCAACTTGCTTACGAGGGCCTTCTTCTCCGCCCAACACTCAGAACCATATAACATCGCAGGACGGATAGCCGCTCTATAGAATTTCCCTTTCAACTTTAAAGGAATTTTCTTATCGCACATTACCCCTGACGCTGCCCTCCACCTTAGCCAAACTGGGTACACTGAAGTGTAGTTCCTAATAGTTTTTCTGTGTTCGAATTGTGCAAGCGTTTTTTTAATTAGGTAAACTTTATTTAATTGAATTACAATATACATTTTTTGTTTATTATTATTTTTTAATTTTAAAATTGAAATCGAATCAATGACATTTGAAAAACGAAACTGAATCATTAATCCAGTTGCGAGTAAGGTTTTCAATTTATAAATTCAAAAAATACGATTTCTTGATTCCAATTTAATCTAAAAAACAAGTCAAATGGAACCATAGTCCCTTTGGAAAATTTTATTTTTCAAAAATAAGTTACTTAGGCTCTGTTTGGGGTTTCATTTTTCAAGCAACTTATGGCTTATAAGGCCATAAGAACTTATTAGAGGTGTTTGTTTATTTAAGTTTTAGCGCTAATTATAACTTATATGTTGATAAGTTGAGTGTTAGAAATTTCTAACATTCAACTTATTCTTATAACTTATTTCTCGATATACGCAATATATAATATCCTTCAAATCTTCAAAATCATATATTTTTTGATCCGTTCATTAGAAAATTGATATGTATATATCAAATTACTCTACTCATCGAGATCTATCTATTGACATCCATTGATATATATTAAAAAATAATTTTTTTGAAAAAAAAAAATTAACTTATAAGTTCTGATTTACCAAACACTGATTTATAAGTTCTGATTTACTAAACACTTTAGTGACTTATAAGTTATGCTCTACTTATCACTTATACAACATTTATGCTTATAAGTCATAAGCTAAGCTACAGTTTTTAAGATACCCCAAACATCCACTTATTCTGGAAAAAAATACATAAATATGTATTTTTTTCTGAAATAATAACTTATTTTTGCAAGATAACAAATATTAAACTTCCCATACACATTTTTCTCTAAAAAAAAGTACTTGAATACGTAATTTTTTCTGAAATAAATAATTTATAAGTTGCAATTAAGATTTGGCAAACAAGTATTCCATTAACTTAAAAGCCAAATAAGAAAGCTCGGTATTGGAATTGGAAACTGGACTGAAGTTGACAGGCAGAAGTTTAATAGAATAGTGAAATTCATTCGACGAAGAAGCTCCCATATCCATACTAGGGATGGGCATTCACCCCGGCCCGCCCGATCCCGATCCGTTCCCCGCACCGAACGGGACGGGGAATCGGGGATTTCAAAAAGAAATTTTAAGGGGTAACATATATGCTTGTGAATCTGAAGATATACTTATTATGCGATTAATGGTGATGAAAAAACGTGGTAACGTAACATCTAATCTAGCTTTAGTTGCTAATTTCATAATATATCACAAGAAAAAATTATTTCAAACTCACTAGTTAGTGTTTAAAATTATTTAAGATTTTATTTTTTGTTTAAAATGAAATTCCCCGATTCCCCGCGGGGATCCCCGTTACCTGTGTGGGCCGGGGACGGGGAATAAAAAACAATCCCCGACGGAGAGCGGGCCGGGGACGGGGATTTGGTTTGAATTCGGGGATGGGGGCGGGAATAGCACTCCCCGACCCCGAAGTGCCCAGATGCCCATCCCTAATCCATACATATATTCGTGGCTCTTGCTTCTCACAGTCTTCCCCTCTTCATTTTTTACACATCCCCTTTGCTTTGTATGTATAATTTATGTGTCACACATTTTTTTGTTCTATAACTTGATACTATAACAAACTATTGAATTCTGATCATTTCTTTTTATGTGCAGCTGATGAGATCACTTAACCCTATAAGGTTAGTTTTGCCTTCTCTTCTGTTTCAGTTTGCTGTTATTAATTAATTTATTTATTTATTGCTGAGAGTAAAAAAATACATGGTAAATTATTGGGATAATTGTTTGTGTAGTATTGAATTCTAGAAGCTGATTCTGATATGAATTTTCATGAAGACATTAGCTATAGTTTATCGTGTTTCGATCATATTTAATTTATATAGGTATTTTTACTGTGCACCTTAATTGAAAACCAACACTAAATTGTTAACAAAATGATTCTTTAAAGTTGTCGGTCATGCATGAATTGGCTATTTAAGTGGTTTGTACAAAGGTGACTTGTAGCCATTGTGATACCGGTGATTTGTATTTTTGTGACCGATGATTTGTGATTGTTGATCTGTATGTGGTTTTAGGCTGCTTATATATTAGAATCTATTGAATTAAAGTATGAAAGTGTGAAGCATGGCCGTTTCCCTAAATTCATGCTGAGTATCGGAATCTATTGTTTGTTCACTAGGCTTTAGATGATAATAAGGTACAAGTACTAGGAATGAAGTGTTATGTTGTGGATTATTTTATGCATTAGATGTATCTTTGGCTAAGTGTATGCTCGCTTTTGAAGGTAATTATATCATGGTTACACCATGTTGACAGTTCACAATTCTGGAGCTATCTGTAAGAGCCTAACATACTTGGACAACAATACCACACTACAAGAACCTGTTCGTTGCAAGGTTACAAATGTTAATCCTCCAAATCATACTGTAGTTTCATTGGTCAATATAAATAGTGGTTGTAGTAGTGGATTGCACACATCTCCGTTTTTTCAGAAAGGATATACTCAACTTAAGGTACATCATGTACCACATCATACAACTTCAAAACGGTGGCTGGTAAGTGATAGCTTTGGACTGGACAAGATATTCATCTCTTGCCTCTTAGATTTTCCTAATATTTCTCTTTTCATATTGGAATTCTAGTGTCAGTTACACGATTCCACTTCATCAGATGATGAGTATCGCTCTTCACGAAATATAGCAATCAGCTTGTTTAAGAGATACAAAAATGTCATTGACCGTGGTGGAGGTGACAACTTGAAGGTATGAATAATTTTCATTTAATTTTCACTTTCATTTTTAGTTAGCTACATTTGTCAAAATTTATGTTTCGACAATCCATACTAGGATTTTATTGGCGCTGGGGTAAATGCTTATGCTTTGGGATGCACTGATGAGGGACTTAGAAAAGAACTTGCAGCTATGAAGGAATCTGGTTTTCAGAATGAAGCAATGCAAACTTATGGTGGAAGCACCAGTTTAAAATCCAAGATATGCTATGAAGAGGTGAGTCCAATCTACTTCCATGTGCCATACCGCATACTTTATCTTCTATTAGTATGCCGTTAAGTAACCCCCATCTTGCCACATTTGACATTTATGAAGTATGATTTGTTTTAAAGGTCTTCACTGCTTCACGTGTTTACTTGTCAAGTAATTAAAACTGAATGCACATAACCTTTATGTTATTAATGATAATGTTGAAGCTGTTAGTGTCTCTCTGTGTGTCTAGGCAATTTAACGTTGTCAATAAGGTTCTTCTTAATTAAAATTCGATGGGAAGAACTTTTTCTTGATGCATTTAATAATGAGAGAAGGATATTTGTACCTTTTTTGATTGGACAACGATTGTAAATATAATCATGTGTTTCATTAATGCATGTTTGTCTTCATCAAATCAATCTATTATGAGCATGTATAAGTTTCTTGCATTTGGTGATACATCTTAAGTTTAATCTTCAAAACTATTAGCAATAATGATATTACACTATGTAGTCCTTGAGACATTTGGGTGATACTTCTTAAGTTTAATCTTCAAAGCTATTAGCAATACTGATATTACACTATGACGCCCAGTGTTAAGTTTTGACAAGTGATAGCTAAAAATTATATACTCATAACTCATTCATGGTAAGAGTTCTATCTTAATTTTTGGATCTCAAGCCATGCCATAGATCTGGGAAAATATTTTAATAGGCTAGTGTAGTTTTTCAAGGCGTGAAACGTGAGAAGTTTGGTAAAATTGTCCTTCCCTTTATATATCCAAAATCACACATTATAAGAACTTTCACCAACTTTGGATCCCGACCAAAAATTTACAAGGCAGTCATGTTTTCTGTTTGATATACATTTTATATTAATAAAGCGTTATTAAGTAATAACGTTATATAAAGCTTTATTAAGTTACAATGTTGTTCATGAGGTTATTTATAAGGATTACCATAAGGATCTATACTGGCCTACTTGGTAACATGAAATTCATTTGAAAATCTACTATGGCATGAGTTTGTGAGTGGTTGTATTTTTAATATCCATCTACCAATTTTAGTTTCCTAATTCCGTGTGTTCAGAGTAAACCACGCTTGTAAGAGCTCATAAACGGGGGTGGTGCATGACTAATATCTGAAAGATTTTAGTTGCTGTCATCTTTCTGTAAATTTTTTTATACCTTTCTGGTTTTCTTGTTTACAAATATAAGATATAACTCACACGCACAATACTTTTTATGAAAAGTGTAAATGTGACATGATGAATGTTAAAAAAATCACCAAACATGCTAATTATGTAACATTGTGGCAACCTGCATTCTCTTGGCAATGCAGATTTCTGAGTGTATTATGTGGCTGAGTATAATATTCATCACCATCCTTTGTACACCTCAACCAACCATCGTGCGTTGGTCTTCAACATCTCCAGTATCTGATGAAATGAAGAATCAGTGGAAAGGCTTCTGTGCCATCATAGCAAACGCATATTATGTGCGAGGAATGGCATGGTTAGCTTCTGTCATTACCTCTTTATTGTTAGTTATTGTTGTACTATTCACATTTGTAAATATAACTGCTAGAATTCATGGTGATGCAACTGTAGTCTACTCCTTCTCTACTCATTTTCCACGAAAAGGATTTTTGACAACTGAAATATTTTTAACAATGCAATCGCTTTGCAACTTTTGAAGAAAGTTTTATAAACACCTCTATAAACATCCCATTCTTCTTAAGAATTTCCAGTTTTCAAGAAGACGTAGTTGTGATTCAGTAAAAATTATACCCATCAAGCAATAGTATTACAGAATCTCTTAATTTATGTGTAATTAAATCCCGAAGTTGCTATTAGTATTGTAGAAATAGCCATCATTAGGTTCCTGTTATGATGAATTATATTTCTTATCCGTGCATCATTATCTTCTGCATGTGTGCATCCATTTTGGATCGTGATTCATGGCCATTGACAAGTGAACCCTGAAGTTATGTTTATTAAATGAAGGTCAAAGTTTGATGCAAAACAGATCAACCCTCTCATAGCCATTGGCTGATTAGCAAATCACAAATGAAAATTTCTACTTTTATGATCAAATGGATGTCTCTAACTTTCTCTAGTCGAAATTCATATTCTCTCAGTTAGAGCAATATCTAATTTAGTCTTTGTTTGAGCTTACACTATTGACGGTCCAAAATAGTCCTACTTCACATTCTACATATACATCTGTGTGTCTGGTTTTTCATTTATGTTTCAATGGTTTAGCTTGAGTTCTGATCTTTCAAAGACCATATGGAGGTGCTTTTGCATGACTTACTATAAAGAAAAATCTTTCAAGTGCGTTTAATCTCCAAGAAAGTCCCTGAAATATGAAATTAAAAAAGAAAACAAGCAATATGAATAGATATTTAGACAGAATATTAATATATCAAGCTCCGATGTCTTTGTTACTTCTGCTTCTATGTTCTTTTTTGTTTTAACTTTTTTTTGATAATTTTTTATGATCATATTTCAAGCATTGATATCGATTTTTTTTTCTTACTATTAAAGGCTTCCTGTGAAGACTCTTCAATTAGAACAATTGGCAGTATCTGGCTGTGCTGAGGAGCCTTCAGTAGTTGCCAGCCGAATGAGATTAGTGTTCAGTACACTGGAGGTTCGTGCTATTAATTTCTTGTGAAAAATTCCCCTGTTCTTTGGCTCTGTTTGTTCACAAGTGTTATCTGGGGACTGTTTTGGATTTGCTCTAATTTATTAGTCATCCGGTCCTATGATGATTATCGTGGACTATTCCTTTGTAAAGAAACATAGTCTTTAAATAATGCAGAGAGATTTGGATGAAAAGCATGGAAAGCATCACATATTATAGCAAAAAGAGGGCATTTGTACTTCAACGTGATTAGCTAGCAATGTAACTATTCGTGAGCTATGTTGTGTTTAGTTGGGTAGAATGAAACGTGGAAAGAATGGAATAAAATCTGTACTAAATGATGGATAATTTCTTCTAGTTTTTGCTCAGTCCTCCATTCCATGTCGAACAATGTAAAGCAAAGCTAGAATCAAACGATTTGAAAAAGAATGCCCCATGCTACATGTTACTCATTTTGTATACATATCTCATCATTAAAAATTATACCCCCTCATTTCTTGGCTCATTTTTCCTACCTCCGTTGTTTCTCCTTTTATTTTGTTCACAATTTTCATTCCCGCTTAGCTTGTAAAATATTCAAATCTGATTCGGCACTAATTTGAGCCGAGTTTGAGATACATATTGTTTGGTTCATGAGGCTAGTAAGCCTAAACAAGCTTTTGTTTTCTTATTATCAGTATATTGTAAAATATATCTAACTTTCGAGCCGATCTTGAGAACTTTTGTCGAGTCGAGCTTTTAGCTTAAAATTCATGATTTGGTCAGAACTCGAACTCGAGCCTGATACTATTTGACTCGGCTCAGGTCGTTACACCCATAAGTGTGCAGCTAACAATTGCGTGAATGTTATACATGTGGAAATTTATATAACCGGAAATTTGTAGAAACATGTAGTTCTACTTGATTAGTTGTGGTGCTTGAATTTGACATCTGATCTTTTGTTTGCAACAGGTTGTGAGCCCGCAGTGGCCAAGAGTATAGGGAATTAAGGAAGCAGCACACTGGAGAATTATGCAATTTTTTTGTTTATCTGGTCTGGAATACTATTGTAAATTGGGTATCCTAACAATTGATGTATATTTGTGTAAGTGTAGTAGTCAGGACTTAGCCACAGATGGTTTTCATTTCAAGTTCGTATTTATGCTATGGCATATTCAGTCAATGTTGCTTAAAAATATTATGCAAGGTTTTTGAAAGATTTATTGCCAGTCATCACTTTCTTAATTACAAAACTGTATCTTCCGGAATTTACAGGAGAGAGCCATTAATTTATCAGAAGCACTAGCCTTTATCAACAGGTTTACATGTGTGGAACCTTAATGGTCCCGCTGTATGTTATAATTGTATTGGTTCTCGTTGAGTCGTTGGGCTAGACCTCATTTATATAATACTAAAATTTTCACTGTATTAGAAATAAGAACACCAAAGCTACCGAAACTAGAAAGAATGATAAAACTACCACAAGTTTTTTAAGTTTGTACCAAAATAACGAAGTTTGGGTTGACTGGCCAAAACTACCACTCAATTACACATTTCGAAAATGCTTAATACAAAAAAAATCCTATTACGCATGTCACACATGCTTAACACATATAAAATTTTCACCTATTACCCATTTGGAGAATGCGTAATAGTATTTAGTATTTACCCATTCTCCAAATGCGTAATAGGGGAGTCTATTACCCCTATTTCAAATGCGTAATTAGTATAAAATCTATTAAGGACTCATGCACCTTTGTTGGCTTACAGTACCCCCCCCCGGGTTTAGCTGGTAAGGACTCATGCACCTTTGTTGGCTTACAGGTCTCTCTATTTCAACTCTTGGTGAGTGGTTGCTGGTGGTAAGTACTCGTGCGGCCTGTGCTCTCAAGTCTTACTATATGTGATAAATGTGATGCATAGGTTAGTGCTGGTTCGTGATTCTAGTGCAGTGCAGCAAGGGATTTGATTCCTAATGTCACGGCCTTAGAGTTTGTCCCCTTTCTAAGCCAACCGTGCCGGCATCTAGCACTTGTCGCCCACCTTGCGCTCTACTAGACCAGCCTTACCCCCAAGTGTCGCCTACAGAATAAACAAGTAGAGAAGAAGAATATTTACTAACAAAGCCCTTCTTTATTAGTAAACCTCAATATTACAAGAGTTGGATCCCCTTGATCCACACTAGCCCCTTGCTAGTTACAAGACAACCTCTATACTCCTCTCTTACTTTGTGTATCACCTTCTATCTATCTCTCCAAATGAGGGGTCTCACCTATTTATAGGCTCCTCCACCACTTGGAGAGAATTCTAGAACATGTACATCCTACATGGTTCTAGATTATTCCAATAACAATCTGTACAAGATAATTCTAGATCCTATCATATCTAGAATATACAACCATACATAGGAAGTCTCTAGAATGCTCCCAACTCTAGAAGGTTCCGGAAGATTCTACGAGGCTCCACCACGTTCCGCCACCTTCTGGAATCCTCTTGAATTGCCCAGCACCTTCTAGAGAACTCCGAAATGTTCCACTATATTCTAGAGTCATCCGGACCCTTCCGGCCTTCTCTAGAATATTCCGCACTTAGAGAGGTTGAGTTTTGGCGGGGCGTGACACTCTCCCCCACCGAATCTGTCGACGCCCTCGTCGACGTTGTTGCCTCCCAATAGCGCTCCAACGCCTCTTGGTGTTGCTCCAAGTTCTGCTCCAACTCCCACGTTGCCTTACTCGGTGCTACACCCTTCCACCTCACCAAGTATTGCCTACTCGGTGCCAAACCCTTCAATTTCACGAGCCGCTCCCCAAGTATTTCCTTGACCTCCTTGTGCCGCCCCTCGGCCCTTGTCGGAGATACCCGTTGCGACTCCTGCCTTGCAACGCCCCCATGTTGCCCCTTTTTGCTTGGCGACACACGCCCCTCGTCCTTGGCTCCATTTCCCTTAGGAGACTTTGGACTTCCCTTAGTTACGCCGCCTTTAGCCCCACTCATGGCCGTCTTGCCCTCACCCTTGGCTTCACGACCTTGCTTTTCCTTCGTTGAGGGTTGCTCCACCTCAACCATCCTCATACTCCCAAGGTAGGTCACCATGGGTTCCTCTGTTGGTGCCTCCACCCTCACCATGGTAGATAGCCTCCTCGGCTCCTCTTCCTCCCTTTGGATCATGGCACTCAATGACCCCAATTTTGGGCACTTAGCCATCACGTGTGACCCCTTGCACACGTAGCACCCCTTCTTCGGCACACAGCCCTTTGGTTTTGCCTCACTCGGGCCATGGCTTGTTGATGCCCCCGCATCCCTCTTCCTTCGTGGGCTTCCACTTCTCGAGCCAACACTACCCTCGTCACCCTCGCTGTCATCCCCATCACCCTCCTCGTGATGCTCCCTTAGCTTGGGCAACTCCCTTTGGAACTCCGTCAAGGATTCTGCCACGGTTATAGCTTCGTCCACATCCTTAACGTTCCTTCGTTGTAGCTCTTGCTTGGCCCAATTTTGTAGTCCATCCACAAAGCAAAACAAGAAATCCTCATCAATCATGCTAGGAATCTGCAACATTAAGGTAGTGAACTCGCTCACGTAGTCCGCTATGTTGCCCCGTTGTTTCAGCTCCCTCAATTTCTTCCTTGCCATGTAGACTACGTTCTCGGGGTAGAATTGCTTCTTAATTTCCCGTTTGAAGTCTCCCCAAGAATCTATATGGCAAAGCCCCTTCTTCATGTCGGCATGCTTCCTACGCCACCACAAAGTCGCATTGTCACTAAGATATCGGGTAGCCGTACGTACCTTTGTGGCCTCATCAACAATGCCGACTGCCTCAAAGTAATTTTCCACGTCCCAAAGGAAGTTCTCCACAACCTTGGCGTCCCTTACGCCATTGAACTCCTTGGGCTTAGGTGTCTCAATTTTTCGCGCCTCGAGCGCCCCAAAACCTCCACCAAGCATACCAGCCTCGATCCTAGCCAGCTGTGCCCTGACGACGGTGCATGCTTCGGTGACCATCTTCTCCAAGTTTGTGACCCGCTCCTCTCGAGCCACCTCCCTCATATGCAAGTCTTGGACCTCTTCCTTCACACGTCCAAGCTCCTCAAATACATGGTCTTCTAAGGTCTTGAAATTGCTCTCGATTTGCTCCATGCGTGCCTCCAATTTCTCCAAGCCCACGCCGAGTGCCATGAGAACTTCGTCAACCTTCTTCGCCATGATTCGTGTCAAGATTACGCCCTCCGTAACCTCTAGCTCTGATACCACTTTGTCACGGCCTTAGAGTTTGTCCCCTTTCTAAGCCAACCGTGCCGGCATCTAGCACTTGTCGCCCACCTTGCGCTCTACTAGACCAGCCTTACCCCCAAGTGTCGCCTACACTTGTGCAGCGGAATAAACAAGTAGAGAAGAAGAATATTTACTAACAAAGCCCTTCTTTATTAGTAAACCTCAATATTACAAGAGATGGATCCCCTTGATCCACACTAGCCCCTTGCTAGTTACAAGACAACCTCTATACTCCTCTCTTACTTTGTGTATCACCTTCTATCTATCTCTCCAAATGAGGGGCCTCACCTATTTATAGGCTCCTCCACCACTTGGAGAGAATTCTAGAACATGTACATCCTACATGGTTCTAGATTATTCCAATAACAATCTGTACAAGATAATTCTAGATCCTATCATATCTAGAATATACAACCATACATAGGAAGTCTCTAGAATGCTCCCAACTCTAGAAGGTTCCGGAAGATTCTACGAGGCTCCACCACGTTCCGCCACCTTCTGGAATCCTCTTGAATTGCCCAGCACCTTCTAGAGAACTCCGCAATGTTCCACTATATTCTAGAGTCATCCGAACCCTTCCGACCTTCTCTAGAATATTCCGCATCTAGAGAGGTTGAGTTTTGGCGGGACGTGACACTAAGGTATGATAGATGCCACAATATTGGGATCAGAATTTTAAACCTCTCAATATATTATGTACTCTAAACTGCCATTGTTATATTACTTCATGTTATCGGCAAACTTCTAAATTTCATCATACACTTGTGCAAACCAGAACTCCAGCGAAAGCTCTCATACTTGGCTAGAATAGAAATATAAGATAGCAAGGGCATATTAAACACAAATTAAAAAACTGAGGGTAATAATTAGAAAAAAAAACACTATACTTCCACTTGTTTCAACTCAAACAATTTAATGGAGGAGTAACTAAGGACAACAGAAGCATTCAAATATAACCAAATTGGAAGAAGAAAATGACTGAAACAGCTCAAAAATTAAAAACTTGTTTCTAGTACACTAGTACAACACTTGGAAGGGGAAGGAACTCTAGGAGTACACAAAGTCAAAACTGTAATGTGATATCATCTGCAGATGTTGATCACAAACTTTCAGAAGTTAGTAATGCAGCACTGTCTTTCAGTGTCTTCCTTGCCCGCCAATGGACAGCAGCAGCAGCTTCTGAAGTTCCCATCTGCAAGAATGAAAGTTGCGTTTGTGAACGTTGTCTATTTAATCTACAATATCACTCGGAAAGTAAACATAAACAAGTAATATTTCCCTACAAAATAACTGGGAAACGAGGGGCTGGGAGAGGGATTATAGTGTAAGTAGATTAAAGAGGATTATCTCTGAGAATGATCGAATCATATAAGCTCATGCACCCTATTGTGTATAAACTGCAAACTTACTCTAATCTCCAAATTATGATAATCTTGCCACAAGCTCACGTCTTGATCATAGGTTGCAAGTGCGGACTCAAATAATTTTTGGACTTCTACCAGACTGCTTTTATCACTTGCAGATGCAAGATTCTGTTCCAGCTCTATGCAACTTCTATATAATGCAAGACCTGGATGAGGTAATGCCAGATATCTGCATATGAAAAAAGACACGAGCTCTTAAAGTAAAACTACATGCTACACAATCTAGCTCTTATAAAATAAGCTCTGTACCCAACATAGTGTTCCAAGTGGAGATGAATTAAAGTGTCTTGTTAAGTATGTCACAAGGACCCTGTGCACGTGAGACCTTTATATAATTTGTGTGAAAAAAATAAACTGAGTACACCTCCCGAAAGAAGAAATTTCTAAAAGAGAACGACCCAAGATGCAAAGCCGACATTCTTTAAAACAATTCAATCAAGAAGACTGAATAAGAAGGAACTAAACTAAAATATATTAACTGTAATAAATTCAAAGACACATATAAGCAATAATAATAGTTCTGTAAAAAGCACTCATGCTGTGAACGGATACTTCGCTTCTGATTATCAGAAACGAAACAAATCAAAGTTTAAAAGCATACCGCTTATACATCTCTCTTGCACTCTGAATTCCATCTTTTTGAAGAAACATCTTAACAATTGCAGAAGAGAGGGAAAAGCCATCATCGCTACCACCATATTTAGCCAACAGACCAAGTGACATCTCCACCAACTTGTCAAAATATCGTCTTCGATCTGCGAAAAATTTGAGAGCCTACAAAAGAGGTGACATCAATGAACCTACAACTTTGTTAACCCAGTTTACGAATAAAGCATGAGAATGAAAGTAACAAAGAACAATGCTAAACCAAAAACTGTAGGCATGATACCATAAATAGATGACAAAAATTACTTCAAGCAGATGAAAAATATGGGTGTCAACAGTAAACAGTGTGATTCACACAAATGGTTTCCCGAAAGACTTTTCCTTCAACATTTTGGAGAAAGTAAGATCCAGTGACAAACATATATAAACTTTTAAGCAGAACATACTGCAGGAGTAAAACCAAGCTGTAAATATGCATATGCACTTTGTAATAATTCAAAATTCTTTTAAAGCATAGAAAAAAAAAATATAAACCGTAGCAGCAAGAAAGACGCAGAGCATTCTACTCAATCCTCGAGGGAGCTAAGTGGCTTAATAGCTTAACATTAACCCATATTTGTTTATTCCTAACTTCGAGGAAAGCAACGGCAACACTAAGGGATAGATTCTTTGACGCAGAGCATTCTACTCAATCCTCAAGTAAGTTAAGTGGCTTAATAGCTTAAGATTAACCCATATTTGTTTATTCCTAACTTTGAGGAAAGCAAAGGCAACACTAAGGGATAGATTCTTTACATACCATAAGCCACAAGCTCTGAGCTTCTGAAACTGAAATCCTCAATAGAATACTTCTAAAGAGCTCAAAGACAATTGAGAGATCAGTTTTGCTAAGAGAAGGAGATTTTTCTGTAATGCACCTAATCTCCATTGATAGCCGCAAATCCCATAATTGCACTGCATCTACTAATTTTCCACTGCAAAGCTTTTCTGCCAGTTTCCTAGCTTCGTCAGATCTCCCCAGTTCCATCAAGAATGTTACATGCTGGCAAGCAAGATCTTCCGTAACACAACCCATTCTCTCAGCTTTTTCATATACCATTATGATGTGCGAGACAAAATCTACACCATTAGCTAACGCAGAGCTACCCATTTTTCCCTTTTGTTGAACAATCGCATCCATTAAAAATTTTGTATAATGTTTAAACATCAAATCCGAAGGCACGATTTCTACAGCTTCCTCATAAATCTGGTTATCATTAAACATAAAGGCAGTCAGACGATATCAAAAAGTGCCCAAAAAGTATAATTATGATATCAACAAACTAACTACTGACATAAATAAAGCAACTGCAAAATTAAGAATTACGGATAAATTCACTGTAATTTTTACATGTAAAGCCTAGTTATTTTCACTATGCACACTAGGCAACATTGTAATCAGAGTCTCCTTACAGAGAATATTGCCTACGTTTGTCTAAAAATTAACATTCAGGACCTTAATATTTAAATAAGAGAACCTTGAGATCCTTTCCCGTACACGTCCACGTTCCAAAGAGTAACATAAACATTTCCACTTCCAAATCTTTATTTATCCCAAAACTAAAGATGCACTTCAGTCTTGTTTCTAATTTATAATTTACAATACTATGAAGTCCCTCCTATAGTATGCATAACTTATTTGAAGTATTTGGGAGCTTTTACAATAATGCAGTAGTAGGATCAATAAGGAACGCAGCTAATCTGTTTAAAACAACTCTCTATATAACATACAATATCTCGATCAAAACACACACACACACACACGTTTACGTTTTTATGCACAGATCACAAAAAAAAACAAAAAAATCTAACATTTTACGTTTATAAGCTGTAGCGAACACAACTAATAAAATCTGCAACACAGGAAGAGCCATAAAAAAAATGAAACACTGACATTTCTGCATAAACACAGCGAAAAAAAGAAACTAAAAATAAATGTCATTTTAGTATGGTAAATGTGAATACACATGCAAGCTAGTTCGAATCAAATTTTTCTTACTAATTTGAAGATACTATACCTGAATTGCTTTTTGCAACTTCTTTAAGCTAATATCTCCACCCATTCCATGGGTATTTTGAAGTTGAACTGCTTCACTTCTTGCAAGCCAGTCCCAATACTCAGGTTCTTTAGAAAAATCTCTTCTCATGTCAGCAAGTATCTTATTTTTCATTTCTTCTGAATGTGCTAACTCTGTAGCTTCAAGTATCTCCAGCATTCGAGTTCTCAAGCTAAAATCTGAGGGGAGAGCTTTAATGGCATTGCTATAAACAGTTTGAAGAATGCTCAGACCTTGCTCACCAAACAGATCCGATTTTTTCTCAACCTCTCCGTTTTTAGTATCTGATGCCTCATCGTTATTTTTATTGTCATTAAGAGCCATAAACAACTCTTTGTTTTCATCTCGCCATTGCTCATCTTCAGGATCATGATGCTCACGAGACAGTGTTCCCTCATCTTCTCCAAGAGCAACTTTGCGAGCTTTTAACTTATTAAGGTATGTCAGCTCCATACGAATATACTCTACCCATAGATCAACTGAAGTCGGGCAAGCTCTCAAACCAGCATGCATTAGAGCACGAGCAGATGCTACATTTAAGTTGGTGTCAAACTCCCAAGCTGCAGCATAAATCCAAACCCCTGGTACTTTGGGATGAAACCTAACTACTTGAGCAAGAGCCTACATAATAGAGTAGTCTGATATTTTAAAAATCACAATGAAAAGCTAAAGGTAATATGGCAAAGCAACCATGATATTAAATTGTAAATTTATCATACAAACCTCCATCAATAGAAAAACCAACCAAAACTACCTACTACAATTAACAAAGCCATATAACAACTGATTACCAAACAATTACATATATTACAATTAACCACAATATCCTGATTTATAATCTCCCAAAAATAGAGCAGGCACACTAACTGAAATCTTTAACATAATCAAAACATACACATCAATTGTTTGGAAGGAAAGGAATGAGATTTGCACTACTATGTGGGTTATCCATCACTTTGATTCCTTTCGCCAGTTAAACCTTAAATTTTATTCGAAATTTATCAGTCTTTCTATTCGAACCGAACGGAGAGAGCTAAGAGCAAGTCCAATGCTAAATGCAAAATTGATGTAGCCATTGCTATAATATTGGAATCAAAAAATGAATTTTGTTGGTAAAATTTAACATGCACTCCGATGCTAATTGCATTTTGCAATCAAATAATTTCATATTTATCGAACATTTCCACCATAGTCCATACCTTTTTCAAATGCCCATTCCTTTTTTGCCTACAAAACTCAAGATACTGAAACCAAATGTCCAAATCCCCCTTAAACCTATTGGTAGCCATTTTATAAATCTCGACAATTCTCGAAATCCCCGAATAATCGGAAACCGACTTCTTCATCCTCTTGTTCCCCTTTTCCTTGAGCTCTCGGGACACCGCCTTTCGTCGTAAAATCCTAAGCGTATCCAAATTCTTCTCATAGTCAATGTAATTCAAGTAGTCCTGTTTAAGTGGGCTGGGCCGTTTGAGTCTGTACTCGAACTTCCGGCGTTGTTTTACGATTTCGGCGATTTCGAGCTTGCTGAAGAGGTTGCGCCGCTCCAGGTCGTCGAGCTCTTTGACCATGCGCTCCAGCTTGTATTGGACCACGTCTGCCATGGCTGGGAGTTGGGGCTTCACACAGTTAGGGTTTTTTGTGTGTGTGTGTTGAGGAGAGGGGAGAAGAAGAGGGTTTTAGGTTTGGGGGTTTTGTTACAATGGGCTTTTCGTTATTGGGTTAAACCGTTTCAGCTAAAACTATCGTTAAAAAAAATTCGAAAAATTTGATATCTATCCTAAATATTTGCATTTGTATTCAATAAAAAGTGAATATTATTTGTATTTAAAATAAAATGAATATTATTAGTATCTGAATCAGGAATATTCGAATCCCAAATTAAATATATGATATTTAAATTATATATATATATATATATATTTATATTTATATATTTATATATATGTATATATTTAAAAAAAATTCTATTAGCTTATAGTATTTGTGTGTGTATTAAGCAAATGATATATGTATAGAAATTTTATATAATTGTAAAAATGGTATGGACATATATAAAAGATATCATCTGAGTTTAGTTATTTAAAGGTAATAAAATTAGATTAAAAAGATAAATAAAAGTAGTATGACGTTCGCTGTTTTATTTTTTTTAAATGAAAAATTGTTTTGAAATAATCGTGAATGCAAGTCAAAAAAATTTGAAAAATTCGATATCTGTCCGAAATATCTGCATTCGTATCCGAGAAAAGCGAATATTATTCGTATCTGAAATAAAACGAATATTATCCGTATCTGAATCCGACAAGTTCGAATGCGAATACGAATATAGGTAGATCCGTATCCGAATTATCCGTTTGACAGCCCTATTAGTCACTTTGGTGGCTAAAATCTTTTTAAAATAGACCCAAAATATATTATAACTTTATAATTGGCAAAAATTACAAGATATCAATATAATGATTTAGTTTTAAGTTGTTTTTCTTATAGATACTAGGCAACTTATCCGCGCTTCGCGCGATTAATAATTTTTTTTAGAAAAGATAAATTAATATAAAAAATAATAATTATTTTAAAAATTTCCTAAAAAATTGATTTAAAACAGTTTGTATGAATTATTAGTTGGAATAATACTTTCATTATATATCAATAATTTAAATAATCTTAAAAATATTATAGACATGAAAAATAGCAATTACAATATTAAATATAACTAAATAACGTTTTTAAAGCCAACAGTAGGGGTGTTCGCGGTGCGGGTGGTGCGGTTTTTTCCTCAAACCGCAAACCAAACCGCGCATGCGGTTTGAACAAATTTCCAAACCGCGACCGCACCATGTAACACAAAAACCGCGAAAACCGCACCACGAAAAAGTGGTGTGGTGCGGTGCGGTTTGTGCGGTTTATACATGTAAAAATTAATTTTATTAATTATTATATAAAATAAATATTTTTTTGATAATGTGAATAATACCTTGTGCGGTGTTGTTTGTGCGGTTTATAAAATAATACCTTGAACATCAAAGCATATCTTGAGGATCTAATGTACATTGTTTGTTCATCTAGTTAATTTTAAGCCAATCATATCAGTTTATAATTAAAAATAAAAACATGCAGGTAATCTATAATACTAAATTTGTAATAATAAAGCTAGATTTTTGTATAAAATGAAAGTCAATAAAGGATGAATTAATACATATAATGTAATAAATACTTCACTGAGAGGTATTAACCTAATTAACTTTTTAGTATTATTAATAAGTTTGGACTGGACATGTTAATTTAAATGGACTGATCGCTGATAGATTTATAAAATACATATAATATATGTTTATGTATATATAAATATAATTTATTAAATATTGCGGTGCGGTGCGGTTTGAACCGCGTGACTGAAATTCGAAACCGCAACCCGCACCGCACCGCGCAGTTTGTCAAAATTTTAAACCGCAACCGCACCACGAAAAATAAAAACCACGCTTCGCGGTGCGGTGTGATGCGGTGCGAGCAGTTTTTGCGGTTTGTGCGGTTTGATAAACACCCCTAGCCAACACCCTTCTCATAATATACATGCTCCGTAATAGTATAAGAATTTATATAATTAGAATATTAATTTATTTTAACACAATATTATGAAACAACATGTGTATAACATTTTGGCACAATAAAAAATGATGCAGTGTGAGCAATTTTAAGTCATGAATTTACATAAAAATAACCTTAATTTTATACATATAATTAATATTTAATTTTATACATATACTTAATATTTTATATTGAAATAATAATTATAATACTCAAATAAAGTTTGTCAATCTTTTATATAAATAATATGAAGTAAATTTAATATGTGAATTTATTTAAAAACTGTAATTAATGATTATGAAAATGTCAATAAGATGCCATTAAGCTGCTACTTAATGCAAGAAAAAAATTTAAATGAAAAAAAAAGAAGAGAATTCAGCAAAAATATCTTAAACGCTTCTGGTGTGTTTCTGATATGAGGCATTATAATATATCCTTTATTATAATACGTGAGTCTACTATACGTCAGTTAACCAATCAGAATCGAGGAATTATTTTAGGACCAATCAGAGGTGACCCCTAAATTTTAGACCAATCACCTAACTAACCATGGTTAGTTAACAATTCTTATTTAAACATAGTAATTACTTGATTTAACTATTGGGTTTCAAGCAATCAAACGCAGCGGAAAAACGCGAAAAATAAAAATAAAATTGAAACCCACCGCAAGGATCCATGCGAGAATTGTATATTTAATTCGTAGTTCAAAGAAATCAGTACCTTAAAGAGCTTTCCGATGTCTGAGAGTGAAGAATGGATTGTTCGATCACCACGTATCCCGCACGAGCGATGTACGTCTCTATGGTATCCACACGAACGCTTTCTTGAAGGAATCGCAGTGTACTAGCACCAAGAACTCGAATTTTCTCCTCTCTTGCTCTCTCATCTTTTGCTGTTAGGGTTTAGTGTTTTTAATGATAATAAAAACGTGTATCTCCTAGCAGCCACCAAAGAGAGTTATATAGCTGGAGATAAAAACGAAATTCTAACTCTAATCTCTTTAGAGTTTGTCTCAATCCAAATTCTGTTAAATCTCATCTTATTAAGTCTTACTTAATAAGCAAGCTACTGAATTTTGGATTATTAATAATTCGAATTTAGTTTCTTTAATTAATCAAGTCAATACTTAATTAATTAATTAACAATTTGATTTATCATCTTAATTTAAATCCAATTATTTAAATTAAATTATTCTTCAAGCGCTCTTGTGTGTGACCCTACATGTTATTATTATATTGGCAACAATTTTATTTAATAAATAAAATCGTAAACAATGAGCGGTATCTAGTAATACATCATTGTTATCCAATTAATAATAATTAAATTGGTGAATCGATTTCGCCTTTCGTGAATAATGTTACATGTAATATAATCCCTTTAACCATGATATTATAGATTAAACTGGAGGCATGGAATGTGTCATCCTCGTCATAATTTAATCTTTATTTTCTTGATCGATGAGTAGACTATTCAAACAAATCATTATTTGAGCACGGCCATGCATTTCATAGTCTCACTCAAACAAGAGGCCAATAATATCACTCCTATATATTTATATATATTAAGGAGGGTTAAATTCCATCTAGATCATTCACATTTTTCATACGATTCATAATATACCCAAGACCATCTTTATCATTACCCGATTAAAGATAACTTTTGATAGAATCAAAGTATATTAATTCTCATATAGAAATGTAATGACTTCAGGTCTAAGGATCATTACATCATTATCACATTGAGATTCATAATGACACATTTATTCATTCCATGTCGAATCTCATAGTGGGTCTATCCAGTACATCGTACTCATACATGTACCTATGCATTGACTTTAGTATCATCATACATATGATCAATGAGAAGTGATCATCAGTCAATCAACATACTAGTCTCGATGTATTATTATTGTTCCAATAACAATAATACTTGACTAGGGATATTCAAGATTATTATACTGTATATTATCTCATAATTATATAGTTCGTATCAATAATCTAGGGACATTTATTATACTAACAATTATATCGCAGTAAATACTAAGCATAATAAAATATCAATATAATCAAAATAGAACATAAATGTCAATGACGAAGTTTAACTAAACTGAAATGTATTGCCTCTAGGGCACCTACACTAACATTAACATATCCATATATTACATATATTTTAATGTTAAAAAAATTATAATAAATTAATATAAAATTAAAACCAATCAAAATTATACAAAAATATAATATTAAGCGATTTTTGCAATTTAAATTTTCCATTCTTTTGATTTATAATTAATCACAATTACCTTATTATATATTACTGATTAATTTTCATAAATATATAATAGCCAATCAGAATTTATTAGTGAAATTAAATTAATCATATCATTCTCATCCTAATTTACTTATCTTGGTTACTTAATAATTTTTTTGAAATACAAAATTTATTTTATTTAGTACATGCTTAAATTAAATATTTTTTAATGTGAGAAAATATCTACTAACTTATCAATCTTTTAATTTAAAGACAATCAAAATTATACTATTATATATTACAAGGTAATTTTCATAAATATCAACTATAATCATATTATAATATGTAGTTATATATTACGGATTAATTTTCATAAATACTTTTAATTAATTAATCACATTTTTTTATTTAAATCAACTACAATTATATCATTATATACCGACACATCTATTATTTGCACCCGTGGATAGAGCCATGTTCCAGAATTGTGTATTTATTAATTAATTTTAATATAAATATATTATTTTGACAATCAAAACTATACTATTATATATTACGAACTAATTTTCATAAATATCAACTACAATCATACTATAATATGCAGTTATATATTACGAATTAATTTTCATAAATACTGTTAATTAATTAATCATAAATTTTTATTTAAATCTAGTACAATTATATCCTTATATACCGACACATCTATTATTTGCACCTGTCTCTTTGGATAGAGCCATGTTCTAAATTTGTGTATTTATTAAATAATTTGAATATAAATATATTATTTTAATACCAAGACTATTTTATCTATATTATATAATGAAATATTTTAATATCTCAAACTCTCGATCTACAATCATAAGGTGCAATCAAATTTGAATAAATCTACTATTATTGAATTAAAAGTTTTAAAATTTGAAAAGTATTTGCCACACTATTTTAAATATAAATTTAAAATTAAAATATATTTTTAAATTAATCAATAATAAAGAAAACCTAACAACCAATTAAAATATTATTAATGTATTTTAAACTAATTATCTTTAATATTTTACTTATCAATTTTTTGTAGTTATGCAATAATTAATGGAACAAACAAATTGACCAGACAAAACATTTGAATTATTCACAATACTAAATATACTCTCAAATAATATTAGACATTATTTGGTGTATAAATCATCACATAACAGAGTCAATGAAAATATAAGCGCAACAATTCTTCTTACGGATTAATTTTCATAAATACTTTTAATTAATTAATCACAATTTTTGATTTAAAACAATTACAATTATATCATTATATATCGACACATCTAATATTTGCACCCGTCTCTTTAGATAGAGCCATGTTCCAGAATTGTGTATTTATTAATTAATTTTCATATAAAAATATTATTTTGACAATCAAATTTATGCTAATATATATTACGAGCTAATTTTCATAAATATCAGCAATAATCATACTATAATATGCAGTTATATATTACGAATTAATTTTCATAAATACTGTTAATTAATTAATCACAAATTTTAAATTAATTAATCACAATTTTTGATTTAATTCAATTACAATTATATCATTATATACCGACACATCTATTATTTGCGCCCGTCTCTTTGGATAGAGCCATGTTCCAGAATTTTGTATTTATTAATTAATCTTAATATAAAAATATTATTTTGATAATTAAAATTATACAATTATATATTACGAGCTAATTTTCATAAATATTAACTACAATCATACTATAATATGCAGTTATATATTACGGATTAATTTTAATAAATATTGCTAATTAATTAATCACAAATTTTTATTTAAATCAAGTACAATTATATCATTATATACTGACACATCTATTATTTGCACTCATCTCTTGGATAGAGCCATGTTCCAAATTTGTGTATTTATTAAATAATTTAAATATAAATATATTATTTTAATACCAAGACTATTTTATCTATATTACATAATATAATATTTTAATATCTTAAAATCTCGATCTATAATCATAAGGTTCAATCAAATTTGAATAAATCTACCATTATTGAATTAAAAGTTTTAAAATTTGAAAAGTATTTGCCACACTATTTTAAATATACATTTAAATTTTAAATTATACTTTTAAATTAATCCATTACAAAGAAAACCTAACAACCAATTAAAATATTAAAATGTATTTTAAAATAATTATCTTTAATATTTTACTTATCGATTTTTTGTAGTTATGCAATAATTAATGGAACAAACAAATTGACCCGACAATACATTTGAATTATTCAAAATACTAAATATACTCTCAAATAATATTAGACATTATTTGGTATATAAATTATCACATCACAGAGTCAATGAAAATATAAGCGCAACAATTCTTATAAATCACTATTTTTTTGATAGATACTTAATTTATCAATAAATGCACATGCGACATCTACAAAAATAGTCAAAAAAATTTAATTTCCTTATAAATCGCTATATTTTATATTTAATTAATTCATCAATAAAAGGGTATACAACGTCTACAAAAATAATCAAGATTGAACAAACACATATTAAAATAGATCATATCAAGGTTTTTTTCATCCAAACTACGATCGTTGATCAGATCTTAAATCGTGGTACGTCACTCGCTTATATCACTAAAATTGCTTAAAGGCCTTTTAACCCCTAAAGTTTAGTACGAAATACCCACCAGCCATCCATGTTTCAAAACGTACCTTTTAACCCCTGAATTATCTTTAAAGGTCCTATGAACCCTTATACTGGTATAGAAAAAAATTTAAAATATCGGTATAAATCGGAGGGGCAAAATAGACATTACACATAATCTTAGGACTAATTTTTTATTTAATTTCGATTTTAAAATGAAACATAACAAAACCCCTGCCCCTGCCTCGCGTTCACCACTGACCTTCATTCTCTTCCCTTTCCCGTTCACCACCCAATGCCACTTCTCCTCCTCTCTCCATCAAGCCAACCAGCACCACCATACTCCACTCCATCTTTCGTTTCCGCCTCCCGCCTTCCTCTGCTTCGCCGCCTCCACCCCCTCGCATTCACCACTCCTCCATTCGTCTATTCACCACTATTCAACAACTTAACTCCGCCACCACCGCTCAATCGCCCACAACATTAACTCACGCCACCACCGCTCATTTGCTCGACCTTCCACCGCCGTTCAACTCCGGCCACTATCGACCTTCTTCCATCCATCTCCTTCAACTCACACCGCCTCCCCATTTCCGTTCTTCTCCGACACCCAACAGTTCAACAATTCCACCTCCGTTCACCATTTCTTCTTCGACCGTCCCTCCGCCACTCTGCCTCCGTCTTCTTCACCCCATCTCGACCGTTTCCTTCAACCGCTCTACCAGCCTCCCTTTTTCTTCTCCATTCACCACCTTCATTCCCCTTTCTTCACCACACCACCTCCCTTCACTACTACCAACAACCATTGTTGTTTCTTTCAACGCCCAAAACACAACACTCACAGCGTCCCCCCTCCTCTATTTCTTTTTGTTTTGTTTTATTTTGATTATTTTTATTCACTTTTTTTTAATTTTTGCTTTTGATTTTCAATTTTGTGTAATGTCTGTTTTGCCCCTCCGATTTATACCGGTTTCATTATTTTTTATATCTATACCGGTATAAGGGCTAATAGGACCTTTACGAGTAGTTCAGGGGCTAAAAGGTACGTTTTGAAACATGGATGACTAATGGGTATATCGTACTAAACTTTAAGGGTTCAAAGTCCATTAAGCCCACTAAAATATATAGTTTTTTTGGTGACATAATTCAACGATTTATTGTAATCGTGAGGAAAATATATATCTGACATGTCAGAACGTATTCGAACAACCGATCATAGCTACGATTCTATACCATCCAAATAAATGAACCAATATAACAAAATCATAAGATCTAAGATTCTGGATGCCAAAATAAAAGAACCTACTCTTTCAAAAAGAAAAAACAAAACCCAATATATGGGTAGACAAAATCCACTAACGGGATACTAGAATCTCAATAAAGACATATTTTTATTGAAAAATAAAGTAAACTCAAGAAAAAAAATGGAAATTATCATTCACAAGGACAAAGTACAAAATCCAATATATTAATAGATAAAACTCACCAACGGAGTACTAGACTCTTGAAAAAGAGAGATTTTTATTGAAAAAATAAAGCAAAATCAACGAAAACAATTAAAAGGGGCTTATTATTAAGCAAATTGATGTCATCCCCTAAACTTTAGTTTAGTATTTTTTGGGAGAGGAGGGGAGAGAGGAACTGCTACAACCTTCGTTATAAAAATCACTATTATTGATAACTAGATAGGTCAATATGTAAAATTATATATTGTTCTAATAAAATGTGCCCTTTTTAATTTTTTATTCTTGAATTAAATTAATAGTATTTCAATTCCCATATCATAATCTAAGAACAGACATTTTGAATTCGCTTGGATGGTTGATAATATTTATTTTTAATGTTAACAGAACTTTAAATATAGGTAAAAAAAATTAATGACTTGGTAGATAGATTTTAAACAAACAAAGATATTTATTAGTTTTGTTTTGTCTAAACAAAACTAATGTATCAGGTTTCCATATTGGATTGGTTTCGGATCGGATATCTGTCCGGTACAACTGAAATCCAAATCCAAATCGAAACTATTTCGGGTTTAAAATTTAATTCCAAACTTGAATTCAAAAATTTGGGTTTTGGATCGGTTACCATTAGATCGAATTAATTTGCCACCCTTATTTATAAATAAAAGAAAAATAATATTTAATATACAATATTCTAATAAAAAAAAATCAACCTTCAAACTCCTAAAGTGAATATACACATTTTAAGTTGTCATTAAAAATAATTTGTGGGCAATTACCATGAAATCTAACAGTCATATCTTACTCTAAGAACATGATATATTGGATATGTTTAGTTGATTGATAATGTTTATTTCTCTATAGTAAATCGATTTATTAATAAAAGAACATATAATTTATAAAAATGATATTGAACAAACACATATAAAACTAGATTAGAAGAAAGTTTCTTTTGTCATAACTACGTTCGTTTAATGGATCTTAGACAGTAGAGATCCTTTCTCAGTTTGCTGAAACATTCAACCTTTTTTTGAGAGACAATATAATGATTTATAGCGTTCGTGAGAAATAAGTGTTTATGAACTTCCAATATGTATTTGAAAAATTGATCGCAATCCATACAAATTTTTGTTTTAAATTAATATGGTAAAAATTATAGAAACCCACAATACTGCACATTTAAATATATCAAATTTACAAAAGAGTAAAACTTAAAATATGGGTAAAAAACTTATAAACTTAGAAGGAAGATTCTGGAAAATGAGAAAAATCAAATAAAAAATAAAATTAAGAAAAAACAATAAAGAGGGGTGTTCGCACAAAATACACGCAAGCGCACGTGGACAACAAGTAATATAAAAGCAAGTAAGATTCGTTCCCACAGAAATTGTATACTTTGGTTTATGCGTCTAAGCAACAATGTTTGATTATCGTTCAATGCTAAGACAAAAGACAAATTAGGTTTTGATTTTATATTATGCTAATCAAATTTACTAATTACTAAAAGAGAATGATTTAATTTATGAATAGAAACATAGGGTCCTAACTTCATTAAATACGTCCATTAGAGATCATGCCTTTAATCAATTTGTATGGTGGTTACGATAACTAATAGGACAACACGGAGTAAGTATACGCTACCTTTCAGTACACGCACACCAATCTACATAATATCCACAAAAGATAGAAATCATGCAGGCACCAATTAGGTCTAGACTCTATATGTCTATAGAATTCGAAAACCTAAAGGTTGAAGAGCAAGTTATCCATAAGGATTACATAAGATAGTATGAGATGGTTAAAATCACACCACTAATCATGAAATCAATCACGAACATATGCTAGCATGGTAAATTCTAAATCTAGAGATCCACTGTCGCTTCACTAAAGATTAACAAGATAGATGTTCGCGACGCATCTATTTAATTAAATCACAACCATGCAAGGATATCGCAAATCACCACATGTATATCAATTAGGCATTCACTACTAATTTCTGTAAATAAATTCGTTAGGACCCCATGACGGTGATTAGTTCATAGTCGAATCGTTCATCATCATGGGGTTCGATGAAAATATGCTAATAAACATGACTAGAATGAAGAAAAGAATAATATTAATTAATAAGGGTTTAGAAACAAATCCGAAGAATGCCAAGTTACAAAAGATAGGTAGATCTTGATCCGTTGCTTGTCACGAACAATTGATCGTTCACTCCTTAATGTTAACAAAATAAAACCCTCTGTACTGATTACAATGATAACCAGAGTTTTTATAGGCCCTAAAAACCAGATCATACAATGAAACAACTCAGAATTGCATTAACATTCGAAAAGGGCAAAACTGTAAAATTCTCCAGAATTCAGGCTGAGGGGCCGCCTGAAATCTTGAGCTGCCGCCTGGACAATTCCCCCTGAGCGGCCGCCTGGGAGCTTGAGCGCCCGCCCGGACAACTTCCTGTAATTTCTGATTTTCATGGTAATTGTTGTTCCTTGCTTCATTTTCCCTCGCTCTTCTGGAAACCTTCTTAAGCAAACACCTTGGGCCTATATCCAACATAACATCTTCAATTACCAACTCCGATCCCGAGATAAAAATCCTGCACATTTCCACTAAAAACTAATCAAAACACGACATACTTGAGGCCAAAACTATCAATTCAAGCCGACATAAGACGTTTTAAGTAGATATAAAATCCACTTATCACACCCCCAAACTTGAACCGATGCTTGCCCTCAAGCATAAACAATATACAAACTAGCTAGTACCACTTCCGTAGGTGATCACGGTTGCATTTAGCATATGCAACAAGCCCTTTAAACCCCTAGGCAGCCCTAGTGGACGAGTAAGGTCTCCTGAGGGCCTATAGTGAATGTACCCACAAAATCCAACTGACACAAACGACTCAACAATGCAATGCATGAATGCAACTAATATGAAAATGCAAGGACCCCCTTTAGACTAACCAAAACCAACCAACAGGCAAACATCTCAAGAAGTGCAATACGTCCAAACAGAGCTCGACTAAATCCCCGTATATTAACTCTACATGATCAGAAACGTGCGTGTGTGCTATGCTCATCAGTTATACTCCCAGACAAGATAAAAAATCATACTAATACTTTGTCAAGACAATCGCAAGTTTATAAACAGAATAGGCGCTAAACACTTCATAACTTCGAAACACCTCCACCTTCATCTGAGTTAGACAAGAATTCATGCTTTTATTTCTAACTATGACTCATAATATACAGGCATGCTTATTTAACCGTGCAATGGATGAGACCCCAAAAGGCTTATACAATAATACCCATGTAGCGAGCGTTAGGTCAGTGGATCCCAGACTATAAAAGCCTTAGGTCACTAGGCACAAGTCCCCTCGTACTTAATAGCTCGAGTATTAAAGAGCTCACCCTGGTTAATTATGCATTTATAATAACTCTTTTTTTTTTCTTTTAAATTTTTTTTCTTTGCTTTTTTTTTTCCTTTTCTTTCTTTTTTTTTTAAATGAATTTTTCCTCTTCTTTTTTTTCCTATATGCCATCTGGAGTGAGAATTCTCATCTCCAACCCTAGACTACTCATAGCAAGTATGAGTGGCTTCACCTTTGACACCTAACATTTATTAACACTAAATACAATGAAGCATGAAATCCTTGTGTTCCCCCAAACTTAGACTTTGGTGTTCTAGGCCATCAAGGGAATAAAGAAAATTCTAGACATAAACAATTGATTAATCTCAAAACAAGCGAACCAGCATAACTTCAACCTAGTCCAAGAGCAACCTAATGAGACTTTTGTAAAATTTTGTTTCTGTTTCTGAAGCATGCAAGTTGTTGAGTATTGAATACAGTAAAAGAATACAGAGGGGGGGTGAATGGATTCTTGAACTTTTCTTTGTTCTTGAATCTTTGCAGCAAGATAAGTGATGAGTGTGTGAGATGTGAAGATGCGGATAAATAAAGACAAACACAACACAATATCACTTTAATCTAATATCTTATTAGATAAAGATTTTGCTACAATCTGTGAATACAAATGATAGTATTCTCAGCTTCGTTTTTCTCAGAGAGATATTTTCTGGGTATTTGAGAAACTTCAACACCTTAACAGCTAAGGAAGTGAGTCTGTATCCTTATAGACATGGATACACCCACTTACTACAAATGAGGTAGGTAAAACAAAAACACTTTCCAGTCTGTCTATCTCATTTTAGTAAGAGTCCAAACGGCTACAGATTTGACTTTGAAAAGCCTGTTTAGATCCACTTCTTCAGCTCCTTGTCCCTTGTCTTATCTCTCCAAGCTTCTTTGTAGGCTTTCCAGCATGCTTTATAGGACAGAGTCAAATAAAGTATCCTGGCTTGTTGCAGGTTTCTGACTTGTACAATTCTTCAGTATTTTGTCCTCAAGAATGTATTCGAGAAGTGACTAAGTGAGTGATTCGAGAACTGGAGTTGACTTGATCGATAACTCTGAGTTCTCGAATAGTGTTATCTTGACATATCGAATCACTTCTCGAATAGCTCTTTTCTCTGGGACTCCTTGAGATATCGAATAGAGCATTTTGACATATCGAATCCCTGAGATATCGAATAGCATATTGAGTCTTTGAGATATCGAATGTAGCATTGACTTGTTGACCCTTTGAGAACTCGAACTGTTGACTCCTTGAGTTCTCGAACCGTGTAATAGACATATCGAATCCCTGAGATATCGAATGAGATATCGAGAGATATCGAATAGTGTCTTCTGAGATATCGAACTCCAGACTTCTCGAATGCTAGACTTCTCGAATAAACAAATGTACTTCTCGAATTAGTACTTAGGCAATTTCTTCATTTCTTCAATTCTTCAAATCCCAACTGTGATTATTTGACAGTCTTCATTTCCTTGCTTGAGGCATGAACCTTAGAACTTCTTTCAAGCTTTATTCTTGACTTAGTAGGTACAGTTACACAGATAGAATTTGATGCCTATTACATAGTACAAACAAGTAGAAACTCTACAACTAGAGGTTCCCTCAGTTAAGAGGTCATGTAGGTAATGCATAGCATTACGAACCACTTGGGCTTGTTATTAGATGTATTCAGGCATGCCTCTGTGACTAACAATCTCCCCCAAATTGTGAGTAAGACCCTTAGTCACAATTTCATGTCTGATAACAAGCCTAACATACATAAAGATAAAACTTGACAGTACAGGTATGAATTTCCATTAGCAATTTGGATAGAACTACAGAGTGAGTAATCTTACAGCCTATGATGAAGAACTAGCCATTGTCTTTTGATTCCCTTTCCATAGCTTTGGCTTGAAATTCATCATATTCTTTCTCTCTTCTTTCTTTCTCCTTCCTTGTATTCTCATCCATAGCTTTTATTATTTCTGCCATAGCATCCAATTCTTCAAGCAAAATTGAGTCTTTGAAATCTTCAAGTACTGGTTCCAGAATATTTGCAGGATAGTGGTTGAGTAGATTCATTCTGATGTTGACTTGATTTCCATTTCTCCTCCTATACTTTACCATGTAGGGGTTGAACTGAACTCTACACAAACCCTTTTTCCTCAGCTTTTCTGCTTCACTTTCCAGTCTCTCAATTTCTCTCTCTCTCTTGCCAGCCATTTCTCAAAACACCCTTTTCTGACTTTTTCCTCATGATCTCTATTCATTTTCACAAAATCAATTAGCTCCAGCTTCCATACTCTCTCCACTTTATCTTCTGAGCTCAACAGTGCAATGATTCTCTCTATGTCATATAGCTTGCCCCAGTGTTGACATCCTCCTTGTTTGAATTTTTCCTCCCTTCCATCAGAATATTTAATCTCAAGGCAATTATCAACAATGGCAACATGATAGATTCTTTGAGCTTGCAAAAATTGCAGTTGGTCTACATCATAATCTTCATCTAGTGGTTGGAGTTTTAGGCCTGGATAGATTGTCAGGGTTTTTGATATGGTTGGCTTTGATTTCCTTGCAGCTTGCTTGAACTTGATTCTTTTTACATGATTACTTGGCAGCAGTATGTGACCTTTGTTTGTAGACCATTGTAGTATTCCATTAGCAGTTTACTTTTTGAAACATACAGATGGTTTCTTGACTTGAATCTTCTTCTCTTCTTGAGGTGGCAAGACAGTTGCAGAAGCCATAGATGCAAATTTTGAAAGGTCACTACTGGCAGCATTCACCCTAGACTTAGAGTCTTGCGTTGTGGTGAGGTTACTGTCAGCAATGCCTGAGGCTTGCTGTCTTCCACTTTTCCTCTCAGAGCCTTTACCTTGATCATCATCATTCTTCCTCTTCTCATCATCCTTCTTCTTCTTCTTGTCTTCATCACCCTTATTACTCATGTGATGTCTTCCCCTTCCGTCACTTTTATCTTCATCCTTGTCTTGATCTTTGCTTGGGTTGAACTTAGCAGTCTCAGATACAATGCCAGTTACAATATATGACCTGAGATAAGATATAGCTTCTAATTCTTCTGCTGTTCTTGATCCCTTCTTCTTGATCAGTTTCTCAATGATGGCTATGATGAGATTTTTATTTTGAGGAGTTAGATGCTTAGGAATGACCAGCTGCTTGATATCTTCAATTCTTGTTCCAGCCTGGTAGATAATAGTTCTAGGATCTGTGAAAAATTCAGGTAGCCTTGAAGGTTGACCATTCCTCAAGTCATCATGAAGACTCTTGTTGTTCTCATTTCCCTTCTCAATTAGTCCAAGGAGCACATTCACTTCTGAGTGCTTTAGACTCTGTAGAGTATTGATGGTTAAGTGCCATATCTTGTTCTTTCCTACCATCAATATCTCCTTGAGCCATAGATCATTAAGCCTCCTTGGTACTACAGTGAGACAGTCAATCTGACTCTTCAAACTCTCATGATATAGCAGAGCATCACCAGCCTATTCTCTAGAGACTTTCAGAAACTCCAAGAATGCATCATCATGATAGACATTTGAGTTTGCAATTTCTTGTAGCTTGGCCTCAGTGACCACCTTCACTTCTACTGGCTTGGCACTCTTAGATATTGAGATTTGAGGCTTGTCAGATGGCATACTCCCTGCAACCACTGTGGTTGTGATAGACTGCCTTTGACCATCAGGAGTAGTGATGTGCACAGTTGGTAGAGTGACAACTGGCAGAGAAGTGGGAGGCTTGGGAGGCTCATCAACTTTGTCCTTTCCTTTTCCAGGCACATGAGTAGTGGATTTCAAAGTTCTCTGATGGCCACCCTCAGTGATCTTGATGCCCTTTTCTAGTGGTCTCTCCCCCTTTGGATTTGAGTTCTTTGATATCCTCTTCTCCCCCTTAGGCTTGTTGACAGACACAGGGGCTGTAGGAGGCACCTTTGGAGTTGAAGATTCATCAGGTAGAGGGAGACCCATGTGCTTCATCATTGCAGACAACATTGATTGTTGATGCAGAAGAACATCAGCTGTGGTGGTGGCTTGAGTGTTCAACTGCTCAGTCAGAGTTGTCACAGTGTCTGTAAGATGAGCATTGGACTTGTGGAGAGAGACTACCTCCTTTTCAAGAGTATCCACTTTAATGAAGAGTTCATTGGCCTTAAAACCAGATAGGGATTGATCCTTCTGTCTCTGCACTTCGAACCTTGACATCTCATGCACAGGAACCTCAGTGACCAGCTTGTCTCCATATTGATTTGCAAAGAGGGTCCTGAGCATGGCATTGGCATCAGTTGTCTGATCTGATAAGGATTGAAATTTGTGCCCCAGACCTGTGACAGCATCCTTGAGAATAGCCAAACCATTGTCCATCCTGGTGCAAGTAGCATTGCAGGTTCGAATGTCCTTGAGAACAGTCTCCAATTGAGGGAATTTAGCATCAAAAGTCCTCTTGATCTCATGCACCTCCTTGGTTGTAGCTGAACACACTTCATTAATTTCTGTCTTTAAGCCTTTACCAAGATAGTGTGCAGCCTTGAGAATGCCTTTATAGCTATCATTCACTGCTTCAAACACATCAGTAGGGTTGAGAGATTTGGCATTGGACCCTAGTGAAGTGATGTACTCTTCTCTGAGGTACTGGAGACCTTCTGAGAGAGGGATTGAATTGGTTCCTTGCAGCCAAGCATCGATATTCCCATCTCTCTCAGTTTCATCTATGATCTTCTCCTTCTGTAGCTCTACATCCTCTTTGTGACATAGGAGAATAGCTTCATAGTCTGGATTGGGCATGTTTGCAGTGAGAAGGTGCTGAGCAATTTTTGTGAACTCAGGGATCTGATCCACAACTAAGCTTTGAAGTGCTTCAACCGTCAATTGTGGTGGAACAGACCCTGATCCTGAAGCACTGTCATGTTGCACAGGCTTCAGCCATTGAGACATAAAGTTAGAGCTAGAGCTAGGCTTGCTAGGCTCCTCAGTTACAGATGCAACTTCTGCAACCGGATGAACAGACTCTACTACTGCTGTCTCCACAGAAGTGGGATGAGTTACAACAGTAGTTGACACAGGCATAGAGTCTCTAGTAAGAACTAGTGAATCCTCTGTGTTTGTGATGGTGTCATTAGGATATGCCCCAGCATGCATTCCCTGACCATCCAAATGTGGTACCTGGGTGGTGAGCAAGGTGTCATGCACCAAGTCACTTGAATTCATTGGCTCATCAAAGGAAAAGAATTCTTGATGATCAATGCCTTGCTCCTCAATTGCTTGAGTTGCAGGCTTCAAAGAAATATGAGTGGTAGATTCTGAAAGAGAAGTGTGTTGTAGACAAGATTTTGGCAACTCCCCCTGAGAAATAGAGGGAGTTTCAGTTATGATGTGCTCTCCACTCAGTGTTGTGCCAGCCTTATCACTCCCTTGTGCTGACTCTTTACAGATAGGTGCATTGGGGAGGATGCTTGATTCTATAGATGCATCCTGTTGAGAGGATACATCTAGTGAGCTGTGTGCCCCTGATTTTACAACTTCAGCCATTTGAGTGACTGAAGAGGTGGTTTTAGACTTCTTCTTCTTCTTTAGGCTTATGATAGGTGACTCAGTTGTCTCACTTTCTAACCCTAGTTCTACAGCCAAGGCTGCTTCAGTTAAGATTTCTAAAGGTTCAGAAGCAGCCTGTTTTCTCTTCTTTTTACTAACATCACCCTTTTGAGAGGATGATGCAGTTGGCTCTTTGCTGGATAGAGTGTTTGGCTGAGGGGGTTGGTTAGCAGGCCTTGGGTTAGCACTTTGTTCTCCTTGCTTAGGCTGTGCTAACTGTGATTTTGAATCAAATATTGGCATGTTGTGGGGGTAAGACCTAAACAAACCCTCCATGTGGGGAGTTATGCTAAGTCTTACATCCACATCATTCCTAGTCTCCAAATTACCAAAAATGAGTTTGGTCATGGACTTAGGATAGCCTATTTTACTCTTATCTACTCCAGGCAATTCAATCAATGAAGCATTTTTAAAGTTAAGCACTGATTGAATAAAGCGAGGAAAGAAAATTTCATTACCTCTCTTGGCTGTGGTCTGACCAAGTCTCCCATAGAGTTCCTGTAGGATGAGAAGTCCAACATCTATCTTTCTCCCATGAGCCAAGGCATAGGCAAGCTGCTGCACGGGTGTACTAATCTGATCAAAGCTTGATTTCCGTGCAGTGAATACTTGAAGGAGTGTAGCAAATACAAAGCTCCATTCTTTCCTCAAGAACTTCCTATTCAACTTTCCCAGCTTGATAGTATCAGAGTAGTTGATGAAGTCAAAGAATTCTTCCAACTCATCATTGGAGGCCAGAGCATCATACGTCTCTTGCTGCATATCCAAGGCTTGATTCATGTCTGCAGTGGTGATAGTGATATCCTCTCCTTGAATCTTGCAGTGAACAATATAAGAGGTGATAGCATTCTCAAGAGCGATGACCTCCACAGTAGCAGTCCTCCAGAATTGTTCCAATAGATCTATGTATAGAGTTGGGTTGGCTGAGAGCGCACTCTTGATGTATGATTCAGACAACCACCGAACAAAGCACTTGAAATTGGCATTCGGTGCTTCCACATCACTGGAGATTGCGATGAAATTAGTTTGGGATGGTATGGTGAGTTGAGTGTTTGCCATTTGGGTAGAGAAGAAAAGAGAATTAGGATTGAAGAAGAAATTCGCAGTTAGGGTTTTTCAGAGGTTTCAGGAGTTGAGATGCTTGAGAAATCGAACGAAATGAATTGAATAGTTGTGAAGTTGTATATATATATATGAATGTCTTGAGTTGTCGATAGATAAGTGTTCTGTAGCGACAAGTCATTCGAGAAGTATGAAACAACTATTCGAGAAGTCAAGAAAGGCTTATTCGATATCTCAGGCAGTTTTTAACTCACAGCTGGCAGTGATTTAACTCAGAAAATAATTCAAAGTTAAGTAAAATATATTCTTATGAGTGAAATGAAGGTTTGAATATAAATCCAAAAAGCGATTAAGTGTCAGCGAAAAATCAGCCTTTTCAAATGATTCGATAACTCAAATGCAGCATTCGAGAACTCTATCATTAGAGAACTAAAATACTCTATTCGAGAACTCAAAGTGTGCTATTCGATTTCTCTAAAAGACACTATTCGAGAACTCAAGAGGGTTCTAGATAGGCCTATTCGAGAACTCGAGCCAAGACATAACAATGAACCATTCGAGAAGTCTGACTTATCGAACTGTATTTTTCACTCATAAAATTCAATTTCCACTATCCTTTAAAATTTACTAGAAATATTCATTGACGAATATTCTACCAAATTAAATAGTGGTTTACTCAAAATTTTTACAGAAATTTCAAGCTACATATGTATGATTTTCAACATGTGCAGCATTGGAATATTTATACATCATACTCCAGCCAATACTTACTTCAGAAATATTAGGCATTTGATAAAGTAAGTATTTACTGCTGCAACAATCTAGTTGATATATTCACTTAGCCAGAATTCGAAGAATTCAGCATTCCAATCTCACTGACCAGCCTAGTGAAGGTGGCTTCATCTAATGGCTTAGTGAATATGTCAGCTAGTTGTTTTTCTGTAGAGACATAATGCAACTCAATGGTTCCATTAGTTGCATGTTCTCTAATGAAATGATATCTGATGTCAATGTGCTTTGTCCTAGAATGATTGACAGGATTGGCAACTATAGAGATTGCACTTGTGTTGTCACACATGATAGGAATTCTTTCCAACACAAGTCCATAATCTCTAAGTTGGTTTCTAATCCAAAGCACTTGAGCACAACAACTTCCAGCAGCTATGTATTCAGCTTCAGCTGTGGAAGTTGACACAGATTGTTGTTTCTTGCTGTACCAAGAGACTAACCTTTGTCCAAGAAACTGGCAGCTACCTGATGTGCTTTTCCTATCCACTCTGCATCCAGCATAATCAGCATCAGAATAACCAACCAGATTGAACCCTGTGTCCTTAGGATACCATAACCCCAAGTTTGGTGTGCCTTTCAGATATTTGAAGATCCTTTTTATTGCTATCATGTGTGATTCCTTTGGGTTTGATTGAAACCTTGCACATAAGCATGTAGCAAACATGATATCTGGCCTACTAGCAGTGAGGTAGAGTAGAGAACCAACCATGCCTCTGTAGATTGAGATATTTACCTTTTTGCCCTTAGCGTCATCATCTAACTTGGTGGCAGTGGCCATGGGTGTCTTCGCAGGTGAACATTCTTCCAAATCAAATTTCTTCAGTAAATCTTTAATGTATTTGGTTTGACTTATAAAAATGCCATCCTTCCTTTGACTAACTTGCAGTCCAAGAAAGAATGTTAATTCTCCCATCATACTCATCTCATATCTGCTTTGCATGAGCTTAGAGAATTTTTCACACAGCTCCTCATTTGTAGAGCCAAATATGATATCATCCACATAGATTTGAACTAGGATAATATCATCACCATGTTTCTTGTAGAACAGTGTCTTGTCCAGTGTGCCTCTAGTGAATTGATTCTCCAGTAGAAATTGTGATAGTGTGTCATACCATGCCCTAGGAGCTTGCTTGAGTCCATACAATGCTTTAAGTAATCTGTAGACAAAGTGGGGAAACTGTGGATCCTCAAAGCCAGGTGGTTGTTGCACATATACTTCTTCTTCCAACTCCCCATTCAGGAATGCACTCTTGACATCCATTTGATAGACCTTGAAATTAGAATGTGCAGCAAATGCCAAGAAAATTCTGATGGCTTCTAGTCTAGCAACAGGGGCAAAGGTCTCATCATAGTCAATACCTTCCTATTGAGAGTATCCTTTTGCAACCAACCTTGCTTTGTTTCTTATGACTACACCATTTTCATCCATCTTATTCCTTAGAACCCATTTAGTTCCAACAACGGTTCTATCCTTTGGTGCAGGCACTAGTTCCCATACTTTGCTCCTTTCAAATTGATTTAGCTCCTCTTGCATAGCAATTATCCAGTCAGGATCCAACAATGCATCATCAAGTTTCTTAGGCTCAACTTGGGATAGAAAGCAGCCATAGAGACATTCATTTATAGTTGCTCTCCTTGTCCTTACTCCTGCATTTGGATTTCCAATTATCTGATCTGCAGTGTGTGATCTATCCCATTTCCTTGTATGTTCAGATTGATTTCTCATCCTTGATGTTGCTTCATCATTTAGATCATGATCATCTACATTTCCTCCCCCTGTGAAGTTGTCACTCCTCACAGGTGTATCTTGGATGCTTGTTTCTTCATTGTTGGTTGACACAGGTTCTTCATTCACTTGAGTTTGTTGGATTATGAGTTCAGATTCACTTTCAATCTCCTCATCAGAATCATCTAGATTGTCAAACTTCAAGGGATCTTTATCTTCATCATTGGCTTCTTCTAATCCAGGTAGTTTGCTGTCATCAAATGTTACATCTGTGCTCTCCATTACTTTCTTTTGACAAATGACATAAACTTTGTATGCAATTCTTTCCATAGAATAGCCAAGAAAGATTCCTTCAAATGCCTTTGCATCAAACTTTCCAACATATTCTGAGTTATCTTTTAGCACAAAGCACTTGCTTCCAAAAGTATGAACATACTTTAGAGTAGGCTTCTTTCCAGTCATCAAGTTGTAAGGTGTCTTTCCAGTGTTTTTGTTGATGAGGGTTCTGTTTTGGATGTAGCATGCAGTGCTCACAGCCTCAGCCCAAAAACATGTAGGCATCTTTGCATCAAGTAGCATTGTTCTAGCAGCCTCTATCAGAGTCCTATTCTTTCTCTCAACAACTCCATTTTGTTGTGGGGTCCTTGGAGCTGAGAATTGTTGAGAAATACCATTTTCTTTGCAGAATGCTCCAAGCATGGCATTTCTGAATTCTGTCCCATTATCACTTCTTAATGCAATCACACTTGCATTTATGGCCTTTGCTTCTTTGTCAACTTTTTTTATGTGCTCAATGATTACTTGTGGAGCCTCATCCTTTGATGCCAGAAATTCTACCCATGTATACCTTGTAAAATCATCAACCATCACTAGAGCATACTTCTTCCTTCCTAGTGACATAATATTGACAGGCCCAAACAAATCCATATGAATCAGTTGCAGGGGCTTGGTTATAGATGTCACTGTTTTTGACTTGTGGCTTGATCTTTTCATTTTTCCCTTTTGACACGCCTCACACACTCCTTCTTGACAGAATTCAAGTGTGGGCATGCCTCTCACTAACTCCCTTTTGACTAGGGAATTAATGGCTTTGAAGTTCAGGTGTGATAGCTTCTTGTGCCACAGCCAACTGTCTTCATTTGATGCTTTTGAGTAGAAGCAACAAATTGTGTCCTTGCTTGCAGAGTCCATATTGGCTACAAACAGGCTTCCCTTCCTTACTCCAGACAGAGCAAAATCACCAGTCTTCTTGTGGGTGATCAAACATTCATCTTTGTCAAAGTTCACTTTGAAGCCTCTGTCAGTGAATTGACCAACACTCAGTAGATTATGCTTGAGCCCCTTGACCAGTGCTACATTCTCAATGATGACATTTCCAATTTCCAACTTGCCATATCCCAGTGTGTTGCCAATGCTGTCATCTCCAAAAGCAACCATTGGGCCAGCCTTTTCCTCATACTGTGATAGCAGGGCCATATCACCAGTCATATGATTTGAGCATCCACTGTCCAAAATCCACATGACCTTCTTTTTACTTTCTTTGCCCTGCAAACACAAAAGTATTACTTCTCCTTTGGTACCCAAACGAGTTTGGGTCCATGTGACTTAGTGACAGTTTTATCAAAATCAGCATGCTTATCAGTTTTCTTGATGTTGGTCTTCTTGTCACTGTTGGGAGTCTTAGAATCAGGGTTCTTAGACTTAGGTGACAGAGGTACCTTCCTAACTTTAGGAGGACTTGAAGACTTTGTCCTTGTGTAGTGTGTGTGAACATTATGATTGATACAGCCCTCCATGAATTGTCTTCTCAAATTAAAACAACTAGTCATCACATTCATGTTACATGGCATACAATCAAGTTTATCACAGAAAGGAGAGTCTCTATGTCTTAAAGGCACAGAGCAATCATAGAATGGTTTAGCAACACTACCAGATGGTTTCTTGCAAGCATGAGTCAAATGATTAGAGCTAAAACAGTTTTGACAAACTTTCCTAGGGGCATTTGGCACATAAGCATAGTTGTTATCTTTGTTAATCCCTAATTTGCCATTCCTGTTTGGTCTCTTATTAGTCACTTTCTTCTTAGTCTCATAATTTCCAGCTGAAACAAAATTTACAGATTTCTCAAGTCTAGGTCTACCTCCTACTGGCTCCTTGGCTTTGGTTTTGACATTCTTACTCTCAGAGGATGCTTGTTGTTCATTTGATTGTGCCTCATCTTCATCCTCCAACATTTGCTTGATGAGTAAGGCATCCTCATCAATCTCAAGTGTTGGTGTTTTAAATATTGGATTCTCAGTCTTTTTCAAAACCTGAGGCACCTCCTCTTGAACAACAATGTCATCTTCAATGACTGCATAGCCTTTCCTCTGTTTAAGAGTGTCATAATCAAGTCCAATGGCAGCCTTAGGTCTAGCTAGATTTTTCTCATGATAAGACTGCAATAGACTAGAGGAATTCTTAAATGTCTTCAACTTAAATTCATTTTCAGCTAATTCATCCCTAAGAGCTTTCTCAACTTGACTAGCACATAGAACTTTATTCTTTAGATACTCAATCTCTTGTTTAAGATTTTCTATTTGCACAGTAGTTAGCTCTAGTTCCTCATTTCTCTTATTTAACAGTTCATTCCTAGTAGACAGTTTAGCAATCTCTTCATTAGCAGCAGTCATACTAGTATGAATGTTAAACATCTCAACGGATAGTTGTTCAACCAAAGATTTATATTCAGAAACAGACATGTCTATGGTAGTGAGAGATGGTACCTGTGAGTCTGATGCAGATGGTTCTTCCTTGGAATTGGCCATCAAGGCATAGTTGCAGAATTCTTGTTCTTCCCCATCACTGTCAGAATCATCCCAACACTTCCCTTCAGCTATGTAAGCCTTACCTGGTGTCTGCTTCTTTAGAAGGGCCTCATACTTAGCTTCAAGCTCAAGAAACTCCTTATCCTTCTTTTTAGGCTTCTTGCATTCACTGGCAAAATGCCCTAGGTCATTGCATCTATAACATCTTACAGATGACCTATCCACATAGCTGGTTTTGAATCTGTTCTTGTTTGTTTTCATAGGTGCCTTGCTCTTGTTGAATGAATGATTTTGAGGTCTAGGCTTGAAGGGCTGATTCCTCTTGAATCTGATGTTTGGGAATTTTCTAGCCATAAAAGCATATGATGTATTTTCCATGCCATCCAGCTCTTCAAGAGTGTAGAACTCATCTTCTTCCTTGTCATCAGCAGGTTCAGTCACTACTTCCTCAGTTTCTTCATCATCTACTATCTCTTCTATTCTCAGCTGACTTGCAGATGCTTCCAGGTCTTGAATAGATTTGTTGACAATCAAGGCACAGGATGTGTTTATCATTCTGCCTTGGTTAGCTTGGATAGCCCTCTTTTGAAGCAACTCAAGCTCGTGTGTCTTTAAAACCCCATAGAGCACATCATACGTGACTTTGTTCAAATCTCTTTCTCTTAGGGATATGACCCTTTGCTCTAGATGGTTTGGTGACGATAGTAGAAACTTCATATTTAATTCCTTAGTGCTGTAAACCTTCCCATTCATTTGGAGCTCAGTCACCAGCTTGTGAAATCTTTCAAACATATCAGTGATACTTTCCTTGGACTGTGCCATGAACGCCTCATACTGTGTGACCAGTATCTGTTTCTTATTTTCTCTTACCTCCTCTGTCCCTTCACATAACACCTCGATGTGATTCCACATGTCCTTGGCTGATTTGCATGATGCTATGTTGGCAAACATCGACATATCCATGGAGTCTATGATTAACAACATGAGGTGGCTGTCTAGGGCAATCTTTTCCTTCTCTGAGTCCGTCCATTTGGATGGCTCTTTTGGAACGTATGATCTAGGAATGACTACTGCGCCCACTGTGGATTCAGCAACTTCTTGTTGTGGTATGAATGGACCATTCTTGAGAATGTCAGGGTAGAGAGGATTGGCAGCTTTGATGAACAACAACATTTTTATTTTCCAGAGGTTGTAATTCTCTTTGTCGAACTTAGGGACCTTTACCGTACCTGTAGTCTTTGGTGTATTCGAACTCATGATCGTTTTCTGTTTAGATTAAACAGCCCGCTCTGATACCACTTGTTGAGTATTGAATACAGTAAAAGAATACAGAGGGGGGGGGGGGTGAATGGATTCTTGAACTTTTCTTTGTTCTTGAATCTTTGCAGCAAGATAAGTGATGAGTGTGTGAGATGTGAAGATGCGGATAAATAAAGACAAACACAACACAATATCACTTTAATCTAATATCTTATTAGATAAAGATTTTGCTACAATCTGTGAATACAAATGATAGTATTCTCAGCTTCGTTTTTCTCAGAGAGATATTTTCTGGGTATTTGAGAAACTTCAACACCTTAACAGCTAAGGAAGTGAGTCTGTATCCTTATAGACATGGATACACCCACTTACTACAAATGAGGTAGGTAAAACAAAAACACTTTCCAGTCTGTCTATCTCATTTTAGTAAGAGTCCAAACGGCTACAGATTTGACTTTGAAAAGCCTGTTTAGATCCACTTCTTCAGCTCCTTGTCCCTTGTCTTATCTCTCCAAGCTTCTTTGTAGGCTTTCCAGCATGCTTTATAGGACAGAGTCAAATAAAGTATCCTGGCTTGTTGCAGGTTTCTGACTTGTACAATTCTTCAGTATTTTGTCCTCAAGAATGTATTCGAGAAGTGACTAAGTGAGTGATTCGAGAACTGGAGTTGACTTGATCGATAACTCTGAGTTCTCGAATAGTGTTATCTTGACATATCGAATCACTTCTCGAATAGCTCTTTTCTCTGGGACTCCTTGAGATATCGAATAGAGCATTTTGACATATCGAATCCCTGAGATATCGAATAGCATATTGAGTCTTTGAGATATCGAATGTAGCATTGACTTGTTGACCCTTTGAGAACTCGAACTGTTGACTCCTTGAGTTCTCGAACCGTGTAATAGACATATCGAATCCCTGAGATATCGAATGAGATATCGAGAGATATCGAATAGTGTCTTCTGAGATATCGAACTCCAGACTTCTCGAATGCTAGACTTCTCGAATAAACAAATGTACTTCTCGAATTAGTACTTAGGCAATTTCTTCATTTCTTCAATTCTTCAAATCCCAACTGTGATTATTTGACAGTCTTCATTTCCTTGCTTGAGGCATGAACCTTAGAACTTCTTTCAAGCTTTATTCTTGACTTAGTAGGTACAGTTACACAGATAGAATTTGATGCCTATTACATAGTACAAACAAGTAGAAACTCTACAACTAGAGGTTCCCTCAGTTAAGAGGTCATGTAGGTAATGCATAGCATTACGAACCACTTGGGCTTGTTATTAGATGTATTCAGGCATGCCTCTGTGACTAACACAAGTCAATTTCATAGAGACTATAAATCATCCCTCTATTCATCAATACCACACTCAAATTAACATCGACCTATCAATCAGAATCAGCTCGTCCTAAGGGATCATGAAAATGCATGTAATGCAACTAAATGGACTCACATACAATATACGACACATGCAACAGAATGCTCTATATGACAGATATTATGCATGCTACTACTTCTACACATACAAATATGATGCAATATGACATTCTATATGAAAACAGACAACATTACTAACCTTGAAATCTCCCCCCAAACTTAAAATCTGCCATGCCCTCATGGAAGAAAATACAAGGGTTAGCAAACATACCTAGAACTCGGCTGAATCATCATCATCCCCCTCCTCATCTGTATCAGGGGGTGGGTAGACAGTGCGAGCACCATAAACAGGCCACTGAGCGGAAATACCTGCTGAGATCAAAGCAGAAGTCATATCCTCCGAATATTGACGGTTGCTCTCATGCATAGCGTCAATGCGCCTATTCAAGCGACGGAACTGAGATTCCATAAATCCAACTGACAACGCATCACCATGAGACGAACTAGCGCGAGCTCGCGGAACCCTAGGAACCTGCGGCACTCGTGGTGGCATACCGCCTCGCTCAGCCGCAGTAATAATGTAGCCTAACCCACGGCCATGGGGAACGCCGCCCGGCCATTCCACCATCCGCTCAATAAGGGCGTCATCAATAGCCCCCAACGGCATCAACACCGGCTCGTCCTCATCCCACCTCACACCAACTGCCCGACATAACTCAGTAACTAGAGAAGGATGAGGAATCGACATTGTGGCCCCCGAACGTAAAAACCTGATAATATTCTGATGAATGATGTGACCCAAATCAATGTAATGTCCATTTATAATAGCCCAGAGCAGAATGGCCCTCTCAACTATCACATCATGAGAATGAGATGATGGTGAAATAGACGCACATACAAACAGATTCCAAGCCCTAGCATAGCGGTTCAAAGCCGAAGATGGAAACGAACGAGGCTCATCAGTCCCGGCCCTAGGCTTCCAAACGGTGCCCGGAACACACAACTGCTCCACAATATCCTGAAGATCCACATCGGCCTTGGTCTTATGCGTCCAATCCTCAACCCGTCTTCCTCTATTCGGTTGCAGCAAGACTTGACGAATCGCACCTGGAGTATAATCAACAGTCAACCCCCGAACCACTGAGTACCCATTCGTCTCCCCCTTAGCATTAGCGTAAAATTCTCGAACTATGCTCAACGGGGCTGCTGTTGGAGATTCACAAAACGGTGCCCAGCCCAACTCCTCTACCAAAGCACGCAACTCCCCTGCCTGAAACGGCAAGAATCCCCTCTCTCTAATCACCGTCCTTGTCATTAACCTATTATATTCACTTTGAGCCTCCGGTGATATAAACTTCTCAACCTCCCCCAAACTTGAATCTGAACCCGAGGAGGGGTGATTACTACTGCTCCCCGCACCCCTCTCAACAACCCTTTGACGCTTTGGTGCCATGATCAATTAACAAAATAACTCTCAATTTCACAATCATCAATGAAGATAACAAATCCACAACTAACCCCCAATTGGCAAATTCACAATTCGTATGTAATGAAATTAATCGATAATGAGAAAAGAAAGTTACCCACACGAATCCGAGAGGTGAATTGCTTTAAAAACTTCCCCAATTTGAGTGAAAATCCTTGTTGCTAGGGTTAGGGTTAAGCAAGATGAGTTTAGATAGGGTGGAGTGTATGTATATATATGGAAGATAAATGGAGAGATATGAGATGGGATTGTAATCTAGGGGTGAATTAGGGTTAAGGAAGATATATGAGGGCAATAGGGAGTAGGGAATGAACCTAGACCTAAAATATGAGGTTGGGAGAGGTTTTAAAACACAAAAACGTGAGGGAAAAAAACTGACCAGGGGGTTGCTCGAGCGGCCGCCCAGAAGCTTGAGCGCCCGCCCAGAACTGACAGTAGGTAGCTTGAGCGGTCGCCCAGCCTGGAGAGCGCCCGCCCAGCCTGCGCACTGATTTTTTTTTTTTTTTTTTTTAAATGGAAAAACAACACTACAACGTATCCTCGCGTGGGTTGCCTCCCACGAAGCGCTCTTTTACCGTCACTAGCTTGACTTGATTCGCGGACGTTACGTTTCCGTCAAAACGACGGATTCCGTTTCACGGTTCAATGGATCCCCGATATGATAATGTTTCAAACGCTGTCCATTCACCTTAAACGCCAACTCAGGTGATTTCTCAAAGATTTCAACCGCTCCATGCGGGAATACGGTTTTCACAGTGAACGGCCCCGACCACCTTGACTTGAGCTTCCCCGGAAAGAGTTTGAGACGGGAATTGTACAGCAAGACTAGTTGACCAGGAACAAAAGCCTTCTGAATCAACCTTTTGTCGTGCCACCTCTTAACTTTCTCCTTATAAATCTTGTGGTTCTCGTAGGCCTGCGAGCGGAACTCTTCTAACTCATTCAGCTGTAGTAACCGTTTATCACCAGCAGCTTTAGTATCAAGATTCAACTTCTTTATTGCCCAAAGTGCTTTATGCTCTAGCTCAACCGGCAAATGACATGCCTTGCCAAACAACAGCTGATACGGTGACATTCCCAACGGTGTTTTATAAGCCGTTCTGTAAGCCCAAACAGCTTCGTCTAACTTCATCGACCAGTCTTTCCTTGACGGATTCACGACCTTCTCTAGAATCCTCTTGATTTCACGGTTAGATACCTCCGCTTGACCGTTTGTCTGAGGATGATAAGCAGTTGCAACACGATGTGTTACCTTGTACTTAACCAACAATGCAGTGAACTGACAATTGCAGAAATGAGTTCCCTCATCACTAATAATAGCTCGCGGAGTTCCAAAACGCGTAAAGATTTGCTTATGAAGAAAATTCAACACAACCTTAGCATCGTTGGTTGGTAAGGCTTTCACCTCAACCCATTTCGAGACATAGTCTACAGCTAGAAGGATGTACTGATTATTACATGAAGACACAAATGGACCCATGAAGTCGATACCCCACACATCAAAGATTTTTACCTCGAGAAGCATGTTAAGAGGCATCTCATTCCTCCGAGAGATATTCCCCACTCTTTGACACCGATCACACCTCAAAACGAACTGGTGAGCATCCTTGAACACTGTAGGCCAATAGAACCCTGCTTGAAGAATACGAGCTGCTGTTTTCTCCCCTCCATAGTGACCCCCATACACAGTGGAGTGACACTCTGTCAATACATCTTCTGTTTCACCATATGGAATACAGCGTCTGATAATCTGATCAACGCCTTGTTTAAACAAATACGGCTCATCCCAATGATACCACTTCACATCATGTAAGAACTTCTTCTTCTGAGCATATGACAAGTCCGGAGGAATAATACCACTAACAAGATAATTTACAAAATCTGCAAACCATGGCTCCTCTTCTTGTATCCTGAAAAGTTGTTCATCGGGAAAAAATTCGTTAATCACAGATTCAGACTGTACATTCTTACCGTGCTCCTCTAACCTCGAAAGATGATCCGCCACCTGGTTCTCGGTCCCTTTTCTGTCTTTAATCTCCACATCAAATTCTTGAAGCAACAGAATCCATCGGATCAATCTCGGCTTTGAATCATTCTTTGACATTAAATACCGGATGGCTGCATGATCTGTGTACACAATTACCTTCGTGCCAAGCAGATAGGCTCGAAACTTCTCAAAAGCGTAGACCACCGCCAAAAGTTCCTTTTCTGTCGTGGTGTAATTCAATTGAGCGTCATTGAGGGTTTTACTGGCATAATAAACCACAAGAAACATTTTCTCCTTCCGTTGCCCAAGAACAGCACCAACGGCAAAGTCACTCGCATCACACATTAGTTCAAAAGGCTGGCTCCAGTCAGGTGCAGTGATCACAGGTGCAGTAATCAACTTTGTCTTCAATAGCTCAAAAGCAGCTAGACAGGCTTCGTCCATTTTGAAAGGAACATCCTTTTCTAACAGATTGCACAGAGGTTTAGAAATTTTCGAGAAATCCTTGATAAAGCGACGATAGAAACCAGCATGTCCCAAAAAGCTGCGAATCCCCCTCACAGAGATAGGTGGAGGTAGATTTTCAATAGTAGAAATTTTTGCTCTATCCACCTCAAGTCCTTTACTAGAAACCTTGTGCCCAAGGATGATTCCTTCCTGCACCATAAAATGACATTTTTCCCAATTCAACACCAGATTAGTCTCTACACATCTTTTCAACACCAGACTCAGATTGTGCAGACATTCTTCATATGAAGATCCAAATACTGAAAAGTCATCCATAAAGACTTCGACATTAATACCAATCATGTCGGAAAATATAGCCATCATACATCTCTGAAACGTGGCTGGGGCACCACAAAGTCCGAAGGAGACTCGTCTGAAAGCAAAGGTGCCGAACGGACATGTGAAGGTAGTCTTCTCTTGATCTTCAGGTGCGATGCAAATTTGATTGTAGCCAGAATACCCATCGAGGAGGCAATAGTACTCATGACCAGCCAACCTGTCTAACATCTGATCGATGAATGGCAGAGGGAAGTGATCCTTGCGAGTAGCCTTATTCAGCTTGCGATAATCCATACTGACTCTCCACCCAGTGACGGTGCGCGTTGGAATCAGCTCATTTTTCTCATTGGTAACCACGATCATCCCCCCTTTCTTAGGTACACATTGAATTGGGCTCACCCAAGAACTGTCTGAAATCGGGTAGATAATACCCGCATCACGCCACTTCAGAATTTCTTTCTTCACTACCTCCTTCATTATCGGATTGAGACGACGCTGATGTTCCACCGTTGGCTTATATCCTTCCTCTAGCAGAATTTTATGCATGCAATAAGAAGGACTGATTCCCTTTATATCTGCTATGGTCCAGCCAATGGTGGCTTTGAACTCCCTCAAAATCCTTAAGAGCTTTTCCTCTTCACTTCCTGACAAGTTAGAGGCAATAATAACAGGTAAAGAAGATGCTTCACCTAAAAATGCATACCTCAAGTGGTCCGGCAGTGGCTTAAGTTCAAGTGTCGGAGCTTCCTCAATAGATGGTTTGAGACGAGCTTGTGATTTTTTTAACTCTTCTAGCCCAAGAGACTCGATTGGCAACTTAAAGCTTTTCCTCCACGGAGTTGCCTTCAACAATTGAAGCTGCTCTATTCCTTCTTCGTTTTCCATAGTAGACTCACCTGTCAAAACTCTTTCCAACGGATCAGACATCAACAACTGACTGACTTCCGTCTTTACTGAAGATTCTACCCAATCCATCTGAAAGCATTCTTCCTCGTCTGAGGGCAGTTTCATTGCCTTAAACACATTAAAGGTGATAATCTGATCTTGAACCCTCATTGTAAGCTCTCCCTTTTGTACATCAATCAAAGTGCGGCCGGTCGCTAGAAAAGGCCTTCCCAAGATTATGGGAATCTTCTTGTCTTCTTCAAAATCAAGAATCACAAAATCAGCCGGAAAGATAAGCTTATCAACCTTGACCAAGACATCTTCAACTACACCCCTCGGGTATGTAATAGAATGATCAGCCAACTGCAAAGACATATTTGTAGGTCTCGGTTCCGGCAAACCCAGTTGTAAGAAAACCGACAAGGGCATAAGATTAATGCTGGCACCCAAATCACATAAACATCTGTCGAAAGACAGATTTCCGATGGTGCATGGAATAGTGAAACTCCCTGGATCTTTTAGCTTTGGTGGCAATTTCTGTTGCAGAACGGCACTACACTCTTCTGTCAGTGCTACAGTGTCCAACTCCTCGAGTTTGAGCTTCCTAGAGAGAATTCCCTTCATTAACCTCGCATAGCTGGGCATTTGTTCCAGTGCTTCCGCAAAAGGAATGTTGATTTGAAGTTTCTTAAACACCTCGAGAAACCTGGCAAACTGCCTATCATTCTTTGGCTTCTTCAATCTGCCTGGATATGGAGGTGGTGGAAAGATTTTCGTGTTCTCCGTAGACTTCTTTGCAAGAACTGTCTCGTCCAGATTTTTCGGCTGCACAACCTCACTAACCAACTGCTCAACTGCTGTATCCGATTGCTTTTGTACCTCTTCTTCTTCTTCAATAACTGGCTTCGAATTGCTTGTCACCTTACCGGATCTCAAGGTGACAGCTTTTACATGCTCTTTACCATCTCTCTTTCCTGGGTTAGCCTCAGTGTCACTAGGAAGAGTTCCTGCCGGTCTGTTTAGCAGGGCACTAGCAAGTTGACCGAGCTGATTTTCCATTATCTTCAGAGATGCCCCTTGACTCTTCACTGCCATCCGCAATTCTTCCAGTTCAGCTTTTTCATTAGGATATTGACCACTATTCCCCTGAGATTGCTGTTGGAAACCTGGTGGCTGAAATTGTTGCTTAGGCTGATACTGCTGCTGAAATCCTTGATTGAATGGCCTAGATGCAGGATGTTGCCCTTGATTTTGCTGATAATGTTGTTGTTGTTGAAAACCGCCCTGATTGTTACTCCAGCTAAAGTTTGGATGATTGCGGTTATTCGGATGATAAGTAGCTGGCACTGGCTGCTGTGGCCTCTGATAATTACTCACGAACTGTGCTGATTCAGAAGAAATAGCACATTGAGTTGTATCATGTGCGCCCGCACACAACTCACATACACTAGCAACCTGCTGTAAGCCGTAATTAGACAACGAATCCACCTTCATAGCCAAGGCTTGCAATTGAGCTGTAATAGCTGTCGCTGCATCCACTTCCAGAACACCTGCTACCTTACCTTGAGACAACCTCTGAGTAGGATTTTGATATTCGTTGGCAGCCATCATCTCAATAAGTTCATAAGCCTCATCATAGCTCTTTGCCCATAGAGCTCCACCAGATGCTGCGTCTAACAAGGGTCTCGACTGAGCACCCAACCCATTATAAAAGCAATTTATCACCATCCAGTCGGGCATCCCATGGTGTGGGCACTTCCTGATCATCTCCTTATACCTTTCCCATGCCTCGCATAGAGATTCTCCAGATTGTTGCGAAAACTGAGTAATGGCATTCCTGATAGTTGCTGTTTTAGCCATAGGGAAGAATTTCGTGAGAAATTTCTGAGCAAGGTCTTCCCATGTTGTAATCGATCCAGCTGGTAGAGAATGTAACCAGCTCTTAGCTTTATCCCTCAGAGAGAATGGGAAAAGCCTCAGCTTCACAACATCTTCTGACACACCATTTGTTTTGAAGGTATCACAGATTTCAATAAAACTGCGGATGTGCATGTTTGGATCTTCAGTAGGAGCACCTCCAAACTGCACTGAGTTCTGTACCATCTGAATCGTGCCTGGTTTAATCTCAAAAGTATTAGCTGCGATCGCCGGCCTGACAATGCTAGATGCAATGTCATTGATCTTAGGCTGAGAGAAGTCTTTCAATGGCTTTGGCTCTGCCATCTCTAAAGTTTCAAGTTCTTCTTCTGTTCGGTCCTCTTCTCGATCTTTGTTTTCCAGCTTTTCTTGGCGAGTTTTCGAACGCGTTCGCATACACGCTCAAGTACCTGAAATTCAAAGAATCAACAAGGAAACAATTAGTAACCAATCCGAGTCAGTGAACTTTAACGACCACTGATGTCAAACACATAAACTATAACAATTCCCCGGCAGCGGCGCCAAAAACTTGTTCGCACAAAATACACGCAAGCGCACGTGGACAACAAGTAATATAAAAGCAAGTAAGATTCGTTCCCACAGAAATTGTATACTTTGGTTTATGCATCTAAGCAACAATGTTTGATTATCGTTCAATGCTAAGACAAAAGACAAATTAGGTTTTGATTTTATATTATGCTAATCAAATTTACTAATTACTAAAAGAGAATGATTTAATTTATGAATAGAAACATAGGGTCCTAACTTCATTAAATACGTTCATTAGAGATCATGCCTTTACTCAATTTGTATGGTGGTTACGATAACTAATCGGACAACACGGAGTAAGTATACGCTACCTTTCAGTACACGCATACCAATCTACACAATATCCACAAAAGATAGAAATCATGCAGGCACCAATTAGGTCTAGACTCTATATGTCTATAGAATTTGAAAACCTAAAGGTTGAAGAGCAAGTTATCCATAAGGATTACATAAGATAGTATGAGATGGTTAAAATCACACAACTAATCATGAAATCAATCACGAACATATGCTAGCATGGTAAATTCTAAATCTAGAGATCCACTGTCGCTTCACTAAAGATTAACAAGATAGATGTTCGCGACGCATCTATTTAATTAAATCACAACCATGCAAGGATATCGAAAATCACCACATGTATATCAATTAGGCATTCACTACTAATTTCTGTAAATAAATTCGTTAGGACCCCATGACGGTGATTAGTTCATAGTCGAATCGTTCATCATCATGGGGTTCGATGAAAATATGCTAATAAACATGACTAGAATGAAGAAAAGAATAATATTAATTAATAAGGGTTTAGAAACAAATCCGAAGAATGCCAAGTTACAAAAGATAGGTAGATCTTGATCCGTTGCTTGTCACGAACAATTGATCGTTCACTCCTTAATGTTAACAAAATAAAACCCTCTGTACTGATTACAATGATAACCAGAGTTTTTATAGGCCCTAAAAACCAGATCATACAATGAAACAACTCAGAATTGCATTAACATTCGAAAAGGGCAAAACTGTAAAATTCTCCAGAATTCAGGCTGAGCGGCCGCCTGAAATCTTGAGCTGCCGCCTGGACAATTCCCCCTGAGCGGCCACCTGGGAGCTTGAGCGCCCGCCCGGACAACTTCCTGTAATTTCTGATTTTCATGGTAATTGTCGTTCCTTGCTTCGTTTTCCCTCGCTCTTCTGGAAACCTTCTTAAGCAAACACCTTGGGCCTATATCCAACATAACATCTTCAATTACCAACTCCGATCCTGAGATAAAAATCCTGCACATTTCCACTAAAAACTAATCAAAACACAACATACTTGAGGCCAAAACTATCAATTCAAGCCGACATAAGACGTTCTAAGTAGATATAAAATCCACTTATCAAGGGGTTTAGAACATTTCAACGGGAATGTAGATGTTATGATAATTATTTGATAATATTAATATTATTGCAATTGGTATTAAATGATGAATAAGTAATTCTAAACTTAAATTAATTACATTCTCATGAAATTATCTTTTTTCCTAAATAATAAGTAAAATAATATGTTTATATTAATTAATTAATTCATTCATTTTATCGTTCGGTGCGTAGCTCGGGTACAACGCTAGTATAGATAATAGAGCAATGCTAGGGATCCCGAAATGGTTCCCGAAATTATTGCCGAATGCCAAGTGTCATTTTTCATTCGTGGACATGGAGGGTCTTTCTATTTTTAAATTACATATCCAACCACATATTGCCAACTAAGCATTTGGGAACGGTTTTAGAAATTTTTTTGGAAAAATCCTACTGTAGCATTCTCATAGATATATAGATAGTTTTTTTTATTTACTTTTACTATTTATGTCTTAAAATAAAGAGACCAGAAAAATGCTGCTGAAATTTAGCGTTTAGATGGATAATACTAAATTGTTTTCAAATCAAAATACCAATTGTGAATTGAATAATTGAAGTAAGGATCTATTTTCTATTTTTTAAGATTCAAGTTGTGAGTCAATTTGAACCTATTTTAATTAAAAAGTTTACTATTAATTTTTTTTTTTTGCTAAATACTTTTAAGAATAAATTATTAAGCAAAGAAATTAGACATTTGAGTTTGGAGCTTTGTTATATAATTTCAATCTTTTTCCCACCAAGTCCAAATTGAAACTGCATGCTGAGACTTGCAGTAGCATCAATCATGAATCAAACTACTTCTTATATAATTAACTTAGCTAAAATTGATTCAGGTAAGGTTGTATTTGCTGCAACAAGGACAAATTGGCCACCCGTAGGTGATTGCAAAATGGCAATGCAAATCTCGGTTCTTGTAGTCAAGCTAGCCAACTGGTACTTTTTGTTTCAGAAACCAGACAACTGGTACTCATTTCTCAGGAATGTAATTAGAATCCGATTACCAAGAGGCAAGAGCCAATAGGTAAGTAGCTCATCTCAAAAGGAGTCACTCATATACCTCACTGATCCGGAGAGGATTTTATATTAGACAGTGCTTTTCTTTTTTTGGTTCGAGTTGATGGTCGCCTGTTAAGAGAGACAGGAAAGTCGTTATTCATCACCTCGCTAGGTTAGTGCCATTTGAAATTTAACAAGTGTGAGAAAACCATGCCCTGGTAGAAGTATCACAATATGTAATATCAGACAACTAAAATTACAGTCTGAATACAACTTTAAAGCATTGGCATTATCAGATATAGAGAATGTGAGGAATGAAATTACAATCTGTTCAAGAACCTGGATGTTGGAGGCCCATCGGCCCAATAGGCTATATTAAGCCCATTACTGTACACCTAAGTTAAGAATCCAAGACATAGAGATCCGAATCCAAGACATAGCGATCCCTTAGGTGCTTCGGTCCAATCAACAAGTGACACCTCAGAATGTGGGGTATGACTGTTCTTTCCTCATCACCTCCTAGGGCCCATATCCGAAGGATATAAAAAGAAGAGAGCAAGCAACAACAACAAGGGACAATTCATTATCACTACTCAAGTATTCTCTATCATAATCCCTTTACGTTTTACCCTATTATCTAAACAACCAGAAACTTACTCTTACGCCGGAGGTGAATCGAGGGTCAACACCCTCGCATTCTTTTATCTTGCAGGTTGACCGAAGGACCTACTCGGAGAAATCTGGTTCCAACATTTGGCGCCGTCTGTGGGAACGTAAAGAAACGATTGTGTTCGAGTTTACCAAGAATTATGACAGTTGAAGACACGCCCTTAGCAGACGCCAGCACCGTGGCTGGAGATAGTCCCATCACTCCTACCATCCAAAGAGTCGCCCCTATATCCCAGGAAAATCCTTCTGCTACCCGAAGGATATTGAATTTTGATGAAGAAGGAGACGTGCCTACTCCCGAAGAGCAGCAAGAGATGCTAATGAAATGGAGAGAGCAGCAGAAGGCCAAAGGAAAGCAGAAGGAAGCAAACAATAAAGAAGCCGAAAGATTAGCTAAGAAAAAGGCGGCTGATCGATTGAAATTAGAAGCCCTCAAGCTCCAAAGAGAAGAGATCGAGCTACAAGAAAAACTGCTTCGTGAGGCCCTAGAGGTCGAAGATCCAAAAGCCGAAGATGAAAGAGAGAAGAGAACTAGAGATGATGAAGACGAATCTTGGAATTCGGAATCGCCATCTAAGAAAGCAAAATCCAAAACCAATTATTCCTCGGATTCTGAAGAAGAAGGCCCTCGCACAGATGACCGAATCCGAAGGCTAGAAAAGGTTATGTTCGGTGAAAGAAGGATGAGCCATGAACCTGTGGTGACTATAGACGTGGAACAATACCGACCTCCGCCGGGGAGACAATTTCCGAAGATGAACGAATTTAATGGGAAAGGTGATCCCGAAGATCATTGCGAGAAATATGAATCGCTCATGACCGGTATGGGACATTGTGATGTCATGCTGTGCAAGATGTTTAAGACATATCTGAAAGGATCGGCGTCAATGTGGTATCGTTCGTTAAGACCAAGGTCTATTGGTTCATACGCGCAAATCAAAAGGAAATTCATAAGGCACTATTCCCAAATGTGCCGAAGAGAAAAAGATACGGAGGCCTTGATTCATTGTAGACAAAGACCGAACGAGGAGTTGGGAGAATACCTGGCCCGATTCAAAGACGAAGCAGGAACGGTGATGAACTTGGACAAAGTCAAGGCTGCTGGGTTCCTCTCGGCCGGGCTCGATCCCATTAAAGGGAAAAAGCTTCGATCCTCCCTGTATGATGCACCTCCAAAATCCTTGAACGATATATATTTACGAGGAGAAGCTATCCGAAGAAAATCAGAATCCATTAATGGATACAAAGATAAGAAAAATGATAAAAGTGATAGAAGAGATGGCAAAAGGGACGACCGAAGAGATTGTGGGGATATCAGAAGCAAGCCGAATGACGCAAGGCCCAATAAAGGAACCGAACGAAGAAGAGATAGAGATAATGCCGTGTTTACACCTCTCAACACTCCAATCTCAAAAATTCTCCATGAAATTAAAGGAAGGCCTGGATTCACCCGACCACCTAAGATGCGGGCCCCCGAACACCGAAGAAACGAAAATAAGTTCTGTGATTACCATCATGATAAAGGTCATAACACCAATGATTGTTACCATCTAAAGAAGCTGATAGAAAGAATGATCAAGGAGGGAGACCTAGCACAATTCATTGGAGATATGAGGGAGAAGCTGGACAACAAAGAAAAGAAGGAGGCCGAAGTATCGGAAAAATACCGAGGGGAAGTGAAAACCATTTCCGGAGGTACGATTCTCGATCGGGATAGTAAAACCGCCCGAAAGAAGTATGCCAGACAAATCTACAACCTTTGTCAATCAAACACAGCGAAGCAGCCTTTACCTATATCCTTCACCGAAGACGATTACGAGGACGTAATATGGCCGCACGAAGACCCACTTGTCATAAACCCAGTCATCGGCGAAAATAAGATTTGGAGAGTGCTAATAGACGAAGGCAGTTCGGTAAACATTTTGTACCACCGAACATATTGCAAGATGAATCTTGGAGGAGAAGAATTAGAACCCTGCCATGAAGCACCATTGTACGGATTTGGAAATCAGCCCATACCGATTGAAGGAATAATCACCCTCTCCGTATTGCTAGGAAAGGCACCATACACTGTGACGAAGGAAGCAAAATTCTACGTGGTTCGGGTTGACAGTCCATACAATGGGATCCTCGGAAGGCCAGCTTTATCTTCATTTTAAGCCGTCTCTTCCATACCGCATCTAAAGTTAAAGTTTCCAACCGAGAACGGGGTCGGAGAAATGAGAGGTGATCAGAAAGCCGCACGGATCATCATTTTGGAAGACCTAGAGAAAGACAAGGACATAGAGATGACCGAATCTGGCAAAAGAAAGAGGATCAACGATGACACTGGAAGCAGCCATCAGTTGCTGAATATTGAGCTAGAGAAATTCGGAGTCGATTTATCTAGTCCGATTGCCGAACCAGCAACTGAGACCGAGGAGGTGGAGCTATACGTAGGCCAATCGGGCAAAATGATCCAGATAGGCAAGAATATAGATCCCGAACTGAAAGCGAGAGTCATCAAAGTCATTCGGGAATTTCACGACGTATTCACTTGGAATCCCGAAGACATGCCAGGATTAGACCCATCAGTCGCTAAACATTGCCTCAACGTGAAACCCGATGCCCAACCGGTGAAGCAGAAGAAACGAAATTTTGCTATGGAAAGGCAAAAGGTCATCCAAGCCGAAGTCGAAAAACTTCTAGAAGCCAAATTCATTGAAGAAATAGATTACCCCGATTGGTTGGCAAACGTGGTGGTGGTCAAAAAGTCAAACGGGAAATGGAGAATGTGTGTCGATTACACCGACCTAAACAAGCATTGTCCGAAGGACCACTACCCTTTACCGAATATCGATCAGTTGATAGATGCCACTTCGGGCCATCAAATACCCAGCTTCTTGGATGCGTTCTCCGGATACCATCGCTATGAATACCGAAGACATTCCTAAAACAGCATTCATTACACCGAATGACACTTATGCCTAGATCAAAATGCCTTTTGGACTAAAAAATGCAGGGGCAACTTTTCAAAAGATGATCAACAAGGTCTTCAAAGCACAAATAGGCCGAAACATGGAATGCTACGTGGACGACATGATTGTCAAATCCTTGTTTAGAGATCATGCCGAAGATCTAAAGGAATGCTTCGAAGCAGTAAGGAAAAACAACATGAGGATTAATCCGAACAAATGCACGTTCAGAGTTAGTAGTGGAAAATTTCTAGGCTATATGGTCAGCGCCCGAGGGATTGAGGCGAATCCTGAAAAAATTAAAGCAGTCATCGACATGGAAGCACCGAGGACGATCAGGGATATTCAGAAATTGACCGGACGAATGGCAGCCTTGAGAAGGTTCATTTCTCGATCAGCTGAAAAAACCCTGCCATTTTTTGAGGTGCTTCGGGGACCAAAAAACTTCGAATGGGGAACGAGTTGTCAAAAAGCTTTTGAGGAACTAAAAGAATACCTGGTGAACACCCTACTCTTAATGAGACCAAGCCCGAATGAAACTCTTCAGCTATATCTGGCTGTGAATGACCGAACACTCGGGGCGGTACTGATTAAACAGCATGAAGGGAACCAACATCCAGTGTTCTACGTCTCTCACATCCTAAAAGATGCAGAAACAAGGTATCCCAATGCCGATAAGTTTGCTTATGGGCTTGTGATGGCCTCGAGAAAGTTACGGCACTACTTCCAAGGCCGAACGATCCAAGTAGTAACTGATCAACCCCTAAAGAAGATCATGCGAAGACCAGAAGCCTCGGGCCGGGTGGTTGCTTAGTCGGTCGAATTAGGAGAATATGACCTGGATTTTGTTCCCCGAACAGCAATCAAAGCTCAAATCCTTGCCGACTTCATAACGGAATGCTCTTTCTCTGGTCCGAAGGATTTGACTCCTGAAGAACAATTAATACATTCTCCAGGAAAGTGGAAACTTTTTGTAGATGGTTCGGTAGCAGGATCGAAGTGTGGTGCAGGCCTCATATTAACTAGTCCCGAAGGCTTTGAGATATGTCAAGCGATCAGATTCACTTTCTCCTTAACCAATAACGAGGCCGAATATGAAGCGGTATTAGCAGGTCTAGATTTGGCAAAAAATTTGGAGGTGAAGCACTTAAGAGTTTTCAGCGATTCTATGCTAGTTGTCAAACAGTTTTCAGGAGAATACGGACAAAAAGATCCTCGAACAAAAGCCTATGCCACGAAGGTGCGTGAAAATTCAATATTGTTCGAATCATTCGAATTAAGCCAAGTAGCCAGGGAAAACAACAGCCGAGCCGATGCGTTATCAAGGTTAGCTTCGGCAGAAACTCAGAATCTCACAGGTTCAATTTATTTAACCGAAGTCAAGGCTCCATCGATAGACAAAAAACAATGCCTGGAAATTCATCAAGGAGTTAATTGGATGACGCCAATCAGAGCTTTCTTAGAAAAAGATACCCTTCCCCTTGATAAAAAACAAGCCCATAAAATTAGATATCGATCGGCCAGTTACTCCATCATTGAAGGCAGATTATTTAGGAGATCAGCCACTCAGCCATTGCTCCGATGCCTGGATCCCGACGAGCAGAAGATGGCATTAGAAAGTATTCATGAAGGCATTTGTGGTGAACACCTTGCAGGCCGGTCACTTGCCTTCAAAATCTTAAGACAAGGTTTCTATTGGCCAACGATAAGGGAGGACGCTTCGGAATACGCGAAAAAATGCAAACAATGTCAATTATTCAGTAACATCCCGAAGCAACCACCCGAAGAAATGACCTCGGTACTCAATCCGATTCCTTTTGCTATGTGGGCTGTAGATATTGTGGGCATTCTGCCAACTAGTACTAAACAGGCCAAGTATTGCATTGTGGCCATTGATTACATGACCAAATGGGTAGAAGCAAGACCCCTCTCAGCCATCACCGAAGAAGCTGCAAAATAGTTCGTGCTGGAACAAATTATTCTAAGGTTCGGAATCCCGATGATATGTGTGTCAGACAATGGGACACAATTCATTGGAAGCAAATTCAGGAAATTCCTATTTGAATTCGGAATTCAGCAAAGGTTCAGTTCGGTTGGCCATCCTCAAGGAAATGGAGCAATCGAAGCAGCTAACAAGATCATTTTCGACGGGATAAAGAAAAGGCTAGGAGATTCTAAAGGACTTTGGGCTGAAGAATTGCCATATGTCCTATAGGCTTACCGAACAACTCCGAGATCATCGACCGGAGAAACTCCATTCAAACTCGCCTTCGGTACCGATGCTTTGATGCCAACTGAGGTCGGCCTAGAATCGTATCGGACATAGGTGTTCAACGTGGAAACAAATGAATTCGGACTCCGAGCAAATGTGGATCTGCTTGAAGAAGAAAGGGAAGCAGCCTATCAGAGAAATTTAAGATACCAACTTCAGGCAGCCCAATATTACGATTCAGGAATAAAGAAAAGATCATTCCATGTGGGAGACTTAGTCCTTCGGGAATTAGCCATTTCGATACCGACCAGACAAGGTAAACTTATGCCGAATTGGGAAGGTCCCTACGTGGTAAAAGAGGTAGTTCGTCCAGGCACATACAAGTTAGCTCATTCGGACGGGAATCTTATCAAAAATACATGGCATGCATCCCGCCTTCGTCATTTCTACCAGTAAGATCTTCTCATCTTATTGTAAATAAAGCGAATATAAGGAACCCATGTTTGGGGCAGACCGAATAAAACATGTGTTCTTGTTTCTGGTTTAGTATTTATTATATTTTGACATAATTAAGGCAGGGAGGAAATATTTTTCATTGACCGAAGAAAGCCATAATCATTTACAAATCCCTTAAATACTTGGGGACATAACAGCTAGGCTACGGCCGAAAATGCAATAATAGTCCGAAGACGCATAAAACTAAAAATTATGCTAAGGACAATAACAGCTAGGCTACGGCCGAAGATGCAATAATAGTCCGAAGACGCATAAAACTAAAAATTATGCTAAGGACAATAACAGCTAGGCTACGGCCGAAGATGCAATAATAGTCCGAAGACGCATAAAACTAAAAATTATGCTAAGGACAATAACAGCTAGGCTACGGCCGAAGATGCAATAATAGTCCGAAGACGCATAAAACTAAAAATTATGCTAAGGACAATAACAGCTAGGCTACGGCCGAAGATGCAATAATAGTCCGAAGACGCATAAAACTAAAAATTATGCTAAGGACAATAACAGCTAGGCTACGGCCGAAGATGCAATAATAGTCCGAAGACGCATAAAACTAAAAATTATGCTAAGGACAATAACAACTAGGCTACGGCCGAAGATGCAATAATAGTCCGAAGACGCATAAAACTAAAAATTATGCTAAGGACAATAACAGCTAGGCTACGGCCGAAGATGCAATAATAGTCCGAAGACGCATAAAATGAAAAATTATGCTAAGGACAATATAATTGGACGAAGATGCATAAAAATAGACTGCATAATTATGATAATATTCAGAAAGTTCAACCCGAAGGCTTACATCATGTGATCAGAAATAAAAAGAAGATAATTCAGTCAGAGAGATCAGGTTCGGAGCCTGAACTGACTTCAAGAGGAAGATCGGGTTCTGGGGGACGAGTAATGGGATCCTCAAACATGCCCAAAATCTGTTTGTAGTCCCAACCAAGCTAATGAACCCGGACCACTGCTTCATCAAAACCAGCCGCATAGCTCCTATCTTCACATTGGATCATCTTCTTTTCGGACTTCTTCAGCAGTCGCCGACCCCGCTTGGCCTGCTCGGTCCTCCTTGCCACAAGCCTCATCTGAGCATCTCTCTCCAGCTCCAGAGATTTACGCTTAATCTCCAAGTTATTGACACGAGTCTGGAGTTCGGCGTTTTGTCTTCGAAAAGTTTCTGCCTCCTTCAGCTGCTTGGACATATCCTTCACTTTGTCCTGTACGGCCGCAGCCCAAGGAGCAGTCTGAGACAAACAAGAAAGCAAACATGAAACGAATGAAAAAACATGCAAAAAATACAAGTACAAAGTAACGAGAAATGTACCATGGTAAGGTGCCCCAACAGCTCGGCACAAGCCGACACAAGATCGGCCAATTCATAGACAGATCGATCGGCAGGAAGAATCATGGCGTGAAGGAAGTCGTCAGAAACTTGTTTCGCTTCCGCAGGAGCAGGGGCAGCAAACTTGTCCGTGGACATAATCGACCAAGAGGGTCGGTAGGATTGAATAACCTCTTCGGTGTTACGAATCCTCTTGTTCACATTATCAGCAGCTCCGCTAGCCGAAGAACCAGCAGGATGACCGGACTCGGCTAATGTCTTCGGATCGTTCGGATCGACCTCGGCTCTTTCGGTTATCAAGGGATGCTGTCTAGCCTCCTCTTCAGCCAACCAAAGCAACCTAGCTTCCTCCTCGGCCTTTTTCTTGGCCGCTTTCTCGGCCTGCCTCCATTTTAGAAGACACTGCAACAACAAAATGCAAAATCAGCAAAATATCATTTATGAACAGAAACTTACTGAAGAACGAAAAGATATGTTACCACCACGCCAATGGATAGCTTCAAGATAACCCTTGTCTCGGCTCATAGATAGGGGAATCTTATCTGGAATCATCGGTCGGCTAATTTTGTAATAATCAGCCTTATTTTCATCAGACATCTCGGGCGCAAGAACATTACGAGGTTCTATCTCTCTCCATACTCGATAATTATATAATCTCGGACCACTAATAAAAAACCACTTAGTATGCGTCCCATGATTACTAGAGTTGGTGGCAGCCCAATCTGCCCGACCAGATCTTCGGGCTACTGTGTAGAAGCCCGCCGACTTAGGATTCCTCCTTACATCATAGTGATGAAGAAAAAGGACCAATCTGGGTTCAACCTCGGCTTTGATACATCTAGTCTGAAAAGCATTAAAATGAATAAAACTATTTGGATCCAGCTGGCCTAAAGCTATCCTCGTATGAATCAAGAACCTCCTTATGATGGGAAGAAGAGGAAGTCTAAGACCGCAATGAAAGGCTCGTTCAGAAATGCCTATTTTAAAACTTCCATGGGGACAAGGGGAAACAGGGGTATGATAGACGAGGTCATCTTCCTCGGCCTGGTATGCCTCATATTGTTCGGGAAAGTCATATCTACTATGCATATGTAAAACTTCTTCTTCGGACATATCCGAAAGAAGATTGGCTGCTGGAAATTTTGACTCATCGCCAAAATGCGCCATCGCCGAATACGAGGGAGCCGCACCTGATTGAGCCATCTCCTGCGTTCGGAAACAGAGGAGTCAGCCATGTACTCGGAAAATAAGAAAATTTTGAAAAAAAACCTATTCGGTCAGTAACCGAGTACAGAGGGCTTGGATCAATCGGCCGAATAAAATCCAGGTTATGATTCATACGAACCGAAGGGTGTTCTTAAGTATTGGGGACACCGAGGAAAGTTCTTACCCCAAAATTCCCAAAACAAAAACGGAAACCCACAAAAAACTATTAAATGCCCAAAACAGTTCAATATCTCAAACCCATATCCCCAGAAACCTCTTATCTTCGAAAGGCCTCATTACATTTACACATACATATACAAACATACATGCATTTGCACAAAATAAAATCACGAATCATCATACTAACAAATATCATGAAAGAAAGAAGAAGAACTTACTGATTGTCCAGTAGGAGATAAGATCGAGTTCCTGGGGGTAATTTGTTTGAAGATAAACCGCAATTGGAGTTGGAGCAGCAGTATCTGTCGAACTCGCGTTCCCAATCGTTAATATTGGAAGAGAGGCTGAGAAGAAATTTTTTACCAAGTATCCGATGTGAAAAAGGAGAAAAAGTAAAACAGCAAAAGGGGTTTTTTAAGGTTTTAAATAGACACGACCCTTGAAAGTAGAAGACGTTACAAATTCAACGGCTGTGATTCGAGCACAAATCTTAAGGCGGGATACCTGTCATCATTAATGGACACGACTCCCCATGCGACTCCTTCTCATTAATAGCTGTCATCCATATCCGAAAAAGGCAGCCGAAAAGATAATCCGAAGATGGGCTGTTGGTTTCGGCCTTCGGTCCGAGGATACCTCTTACCGAAGTCCTAGGACATGTTGGAGGCCCATCGGCCCAATAGGCTATATTAAGCCCATTACTGTACACCTAAGTTAAGAATCCAAGACATAGAGATCCGAATCCAAGACATAGAGATCCTTTAGGAGCTTCGGTCCAATCAACAAGTGACACCTCAGAATGTGGGGTATGACTGTTCTTTCCTCATCACCACCTCCTAGGGCCCATATCCGAAGGATATAAAAAGAAGAGAGCAAGCAACAACAAGGGACAATTCATTATCACTACTCAAGTATTCTCTATCATAATCCCTTTACGTTTTACCCTATTATCTAAACAACCAAAAACTTACTCTTACGTCGGAGGTGAATCGAGGGTCAACACCCTCGCATTCTTTTATCTTCCAGGTTGACCGAAGGACCTACTCGGAGAAATCTTGTTCTAACACTGGACTTTGTTCGAAATTCTGTGTTTTGTACAAAAGACATGTTTGGATACAAACAACATATTTGGATAATCAAAATAATCTTGATTTCAATCAATTCCAAGGCATTCAATTATAAGCATGTATTTAATAAGTCAATATATATAATTTGAAATGAATATAATGTTCCTAAACATGAACCAAGTAATTTGATAGCATCAAACATTCTGCAACAGTATCCATGACCACTTATCTGCATATAGATTGTGAAGCTGTTGTCAAGGAGGCCAACCGTATTGGCTATATAAAAACTGATCTTACCATGTCTAAATTCATGCAGACTGGGACCGAAGAGAGTCCAGGGTCACCGGTCCCCTGAATTGCATATTCGTACCACATATGACATATGTTCACGAGAATTCCTAGTAGCTCTTCTGTTAAATTCCTAGTATATTGAGCTAATGAGCTGTACAATACTCAAATTTCGAATGATCTTCTTTGCTGCCACCATTATATAATGTTAATGGACTTACTCCTGATGTATGTGTAATAGAACAGACTATCTATTTTAACCAGATCAGCTGGCTACAAGAGCCTACAGGCTACAGTTTACGGAAATATTAATGTTACGAGTGCTTAACATGGAGCTTTGCCAGAATCGTTTTGTAGCACTCCACTATTGAAGTGCCGTTGATGATTTATAATCCCTGACAAGTTTTTTTTTTCCAACACTATCATTTAAGAACGTCCTTGCACAGATAACATGATGTCACCAATAATCCTTGCATGAACAGATGCCATTTGTAAAGTGGTGGAATCGGCTTCCATCTCTAAGAACTATTTCCCTTTGAACAAGTTTGGAAACATGTTTTCCAAATTCATGGCAATCACCACAAACCCTTAAATTTTTGTTAATTTTTATTGGAGTGCCATTACGAATGTTGATCAGCCCAAATGTTATAGCAAGTCTCTCACTATGGGTCGAAAGCCTCATCACTTTTTTCTCGTCATCTTCATCGTGGAGAACCCAACGAAGATCAGGAACATATCCAATTTTCTTCACAGAAGCCAACAAGAAATTCAGTTTCGAATATATTTTGTCAGCTTGAGGATGTGATTTGTCTCCAGCTGTAAAATAGTGAAGTTTACTTCTGACTGCAATCCAACTTTTCCCCGGAGGCTTTGTTAGACCTTTTTCTTGAAGCAGCGTTCTCAACTTGTTGACCTCTGACCAAAGACCTGCTGCAGCATAAATATTAGATAACAATACATAATTTCCTGCATTTGTTGGTTCTAGTTCTAAGAGTTTGTTAGAGATGGTTTTAGCTAGTTTTGTATCAGAATACACTCGACAACCACTGAGCAGTGCTCTCCAGGCAGATGCATCTGGTGCAATAGGCATTGAATCAATGAACTTCTTAGCTTCAGTTAAAGACCCTCCACGACAAAGAAGATCTACTACACAAGCATAGTGGATAACCTCTGGTGTAATATAAAATTCCTGAACCATGGAGTCATAAAGCTGCAAGCCTTTCTCTACTAAACCAGAGTGACTACAAGCAGACAAAGCCGATACAAATGTTATGCTGTTTGGTTTACAACCATCTTCTAACATTTTTGAGAAGGCAAGCAAAGCATTAGGACCAAGTCCATGCATACCGTAGCCAGCAATCATTGCATTCCACGAGACAACATTTTTTCTTGGTAAAGTATCAAATATATTTTCAGCACAATGCATGTCACCACATCTGGCATACATAGTTATGAGTGCATTGGCAAGAGATAAATCAAATCCAAATGAGAATTGTCTTCTCAGTGTGTAAGCATGTAATATTTGACCTAGAGGAAGATTGGCTGATTTGGTGCAACATGAGAGAACATGTATGATTGTAACTGAATTAGGATCAACTTTTGACATCATACTGTAAAAAAGAAACAGAGCCTTCTGTGCTTGATCAGTTTTTACATAACTACCAATCATAGAATTCCATGAGATTATATCTTTATCTTGAAACATCTCAAACAATTTTGTGGCTGTTTCTTCATCACTGCAGTTCATGTACATCTCGGTGAGTGCTGTGTTCAGTAATGGGTCTACTGCAACACTGTGTTTTATTGCATAACCATGTATCGACCTGCCCAAGATCAGAGACGTTTCATCTTTACAAGAAGCAAGGATAGAAATTATGGTGTGAGTATTAGGGCTGACCTCTGATTCTTGCATTTTCTTAAAAAACTCCCATGCTTGACTCTTTGAATCGTTTCTGGCCAATGCATTGATCAAAGTGTTCCATGATACCACATCTGCTGCATCTATCAATTCCTGAAAAACCTTCAATGCATCATCAATACAACTGAACTCCGCATAAATACTTAATAATGCATTACCAATATGGATGTTCCTGTTCATCCCAGTCTTAATGACAGAAGCTTGTAAGCTTTTACCATCTCTCAAACCAGTAGGCAACTGTAGACATAAACGCAACCCAATAATAATCGTTCGGACATCACCCGTAAAGCCTGCCAGTTGCATTTCTGTGAACAAAGCCAGTGCTTCCACAACCGAGTCATCCTTCAGATATGCAGAAATCATGGAGTTCCATAACGCAACATCTTTTGTTGATATAGATTCAAATAAATCACATGATGATCTTAACATCCCATTATTTCCATACATATTTATCAATGCATTTATTATGTACAAATCTTTAGTAATTCCAAATTTTAAAATAAGTTGATGAATTTGACGTCCCAAATCAAGAGAGCCATGTTCTGTACATGCCTGTAATACAGTTACCATTGTGACATTGTCGCATTCATATCCAGCTATGAGCATTTGGACGAAGAGTTGAAGAGCTTTTAAGTACTCACCAACTTCAAAATAAGCAGTAATCATAGCATTCCAGCTAACAGTATTCTTCGAAGGCATTAAAGCAAAAACACGAGCTGCAATTGTTACATCGAATTTCAAATAGCATCCTATCAAAGCAGTAGCAACATGGTTATTAAAATCAGACAAACCATTCCTCAAACAATACCCATGAATCTCCTTCCCAGCCCTTAAACCCAAGAGCTCCCCGCACGCCAAAAGCAATGCCACAATAGTAACTGAATTACATCTTAAACCTTCTTCTTGCATACGCGAACACAAAAGCATGGCCTCCTCATACTCACAACACCTCACACAACCAGAAATCATCGCATTCCAAGCAACCACATCAATTTCATTCATTTCATCGAAAACAAGACGAGCATCTTCAAGAAACCCACATTTGCAATAAAAATCAACAAGGGCTGTCCCAACCCGAACATCATCGATCAAATCTGTATCTACAATATGATTATGCAACATTTTCCCCTTTTCGAGAGCTCCAAGACGGGCACAAGCCTTAAGAACAAGAGGCAGAGTGGTGTGATCTGGCAAAAGTCCAATGCTTTCCATTTGGGTATAAGTAGTAAGTATAGCAGTGTCATTCTTTAACCTTGTATGCTGTTTTATTATTGAATTCCAGTGTTTAGACTGCTGATGATTTAGGCTGCTTGACAGTACAGAAATTTCCATTTTAAAACATTAATCACACATGCCCAGTGTATCCCGCTCGTAAAAAATGAATCTTTATTCTAAGTCTGTACATACATATATAAAGATACTAACTTTCAAGGAGCAGCCGGAAGGTAGATACTAGATAGAAGTGAAATGTGGTGCTTCATAGTTGTAGACTTGTAGCTGCTAACTCAAATTTTTTTTTTTTTTTTTTGAGGTCACTCAAAACTTATTTTTTTTTAGTATATCTGCAAAACTCAAACTTGACCACTCTTTTCAAAGATGATATCCCATCTGGCTTCAGATTTTTGTTTTTGTGGGCCACAAGTAATTTTTGAGAAAAAACTCTCATATGAACTGAATTTTATATTAAATTAAAAAGCACATGTAGAACATTTTTTTTCCCTCCCTGATGGCTTAGAACAGTTGTTTCCACAGAGGTCTTGACAATGCAGCATACCAGAAACAAAAGAGATGAACTTCTATCTTCTTCCGATATTATCTTTGAAACTGCTAGCAGCGGAACAGAAATAATGAAAAGAATAAAATCTATGCAAACATACAGGAACAAAAAAGATTGTGCTTAAATTAATCACATACGTTTAATTGTTCCGATTAATCTTTGCTTCAAGTTCATTGATTATCCATCATAATTTGAAATTTCGCTTGCAATTCCAGCGACCAGGAACCAATTAAAATTTGTGCTAGCTGAAATTTAAAGGAAGCAAGAGATGTAAGTCAATTATCTTGTACATGTATAATTTTATGGATGCCCTACAATCTCATCCACTGAACTTTATATATAACAGCATCTGACAAATTTATGGGATAGGCTGGCCACCAGCCCCACATGCATTTGCTAGTGCAGGGCAACCCCATTGCTAGTCCATATTTCTTACTATTAATTAGATTTCGAAAAAGCATTGATTTGAAGCTGATTTAAAATTCTTTGAATAGTTAATATTGCTTCCTAAAGTTCGCTTTTTTGGGGGAAGGCACGGAGTATTGAGAAGACTTGAGTGCTACTAAACAGGAAAGGGCGCAAAAATTGAACCCAAGGAATTTAAAAGCTCAAGGGAGAAGTAACAAGAGCGGGCAGTATCTGGAATACAATTGCTTTGTACTGGAAAAGTGGAACTAGTTGTTCCATATCATTGAATTTTCGAACATGTTACAAATTGTTCTATCTAGCCAGGAAAAAAAAAACAATGGTGCAACTTTATATAACCGAAAGAAATACGATGAACTAAACATATATGGCTCAGAGTTCTTGTATAGGAAAATCTAGTCACCCTCTCGTGACAGAATTCCTCAAAAAGGGCGAGTGTGACGCCCTCTTGCGCGACCACAAAGAAGAGCATTCTTAGGGATGGGATACTCATCTCGCCATGAATGTGCAGGGGAGTATACCCTCAAATAGAACTGCTGTCCCAAGTACTGTCTTGCCCAGTTTTCGGACCTTATGTTCCACATTCCCACGTTGTCCAAAGCCATGTAGATTGCAGTCCATGACTTAGGATATACCTGTAATACATAAATACAAAAAAAAAAAAAAAAAAAAAATTAGCTACCAAGAAAAAAAGCAAGAATATTCACATTTTTAAAGTTTAGTAGCACTGATATAGCTCATTTATTGATTTACTTTTTACTCACAACGGAAAAAAAAATGTTAATGGTTTGGACGAACCTGTGTTGTGCTTCGAGCAACTGTATCTCTCAAATTGTATCGTGATCTACTAGCTGGCGTCCATTGCCCTCCATCCATCCTGTTGACATCAAAGAGGGAACGCGATGAATGATAAAGACAAATCCAATAAGGTTCTCTGATAAAATAAATAAGTAAAAGTATATTAAATTTACCCGACAACAAAGAAAGCATGACCATCGATATGATAAGACTGAACTGTGTCCTCCCAGTTTTGGAAGATGATTTCAACAAAAGATCGAAAATCAGCAGCCATGACAGAAGTCGTAAGATAAGCACTACCATAGCTTGGCCTGTCAGGCATGCTGCCGAGGTTAAAAACTCCTCCAATGTTAAAGTAGTCTGCGAGTTTTAGTGGCGTGTCTCCAGGAACAAATGAGACACTGTTGATTGCATATCTTTGCTTGCCATTTATCCAAGGAGCAGAATTCACAAGCATAATTGTTCGCTGCGTCTTAATCAGTCCATAGTGGTACGAGCCTTGTGGATTGGGCCTTGGTCCACTTGCAGTTAAGTTCCAACTGCAATTAAAGACAGAAATTTAACACACCCATACTATATTTAAAATGACAATGCAGCAAAATACACATAACAAAACTATGTCTTTACCGTATTGATCTGGCCTGAGCGAGGGAGGAATAGACCTGACTCGTTGGTCCACGTGGAGGAGGCCCCCAAACTTGAGTCCGGGAGTTACTATAGTGAAGAATAGCCGTAGTGGTGCGTACTGGAGATGCAAGGCGTGAAGAAACAACTATGTAGTAATCCTTTGGTGCCTGATTTGCTGTAACCAATACAGAATAGGATTGTCCTAAATGGACATCAAGGGAGCCGTAGGAGTTTTGAAGTGTATGTGATCCTTCTGTTTCGACTAGTTTCATAGTATGTCCCTGAATTCTAAAGTTGATTGATGTTGTGAGTCCAACATTTGATATCCTAAATCTATATGTTTTACCTGTGAAGATATGTACGACAACAAAGCGATTAAATTGTAGAAAAAATATTCACAAAGAGTAAAAAGTATAATTTAGAATGCCTATTACTATCATTCTCTAGAGCACCTTGATCAACTGCAAACTTGTATCCATTCCAGCCTTGACCATTAATAAGAATACCATCCGGAGCAGGAAGAGCATGACCAGCATCTAAGATCATCTTTAATTGCTACAGAAGACAAAATGAATATAAGCAAACAAACATATATTGTACTTAATAAACGCATACAGCAACAAGAATAATTTAACATTTGGTTTATATAAATATACCCTGTGGCTTCGTTTGTACCAATCACCGGCTAGTACAGTGTGGTCACCAGCAGGTTGAGCAAAGGGTACAGGAATCCGGTAGCGACTGAAGATTTTGATGGCACCAAAACCTCCAGACGCTTTATGCATACCAAGTGAAGGGAAATAATAAAAACTTCCAATCTGATCTTTAGCTTGGAGCATATATGTATAGTTATGTCGTGGAGGGATCGGACAGTTGGTTCCGTAAACACCATCTTGCCACGAGTTCCTTCTGTGCTGCAAGCCATTCCTGCAGAGAAATGATAATTAGACTTAAATTTAGCTTATGGTTAAAGCTTAGTAGTACGAGCTGCTTGAAAAATCTCTATTTAGTCAGATTAATTAACCAGTTGACAACACTATGAAAGTAACAACTGTTATACATCTACTATGACAAGTGCAAATCTTTTAATGCAGGGAACATCAAAGTAAATGAAATGTACTACATATCATCAAGTAATGGGACACATGCTACACCAATTTTTTTAATTATTGTGGCAGAAGTAAATAATAAACAAAATAAAAATCAAAGTCAATAAAAATCAAAATCGAGTACATTTTAACTTTCATAAAAATGTCAGAGATCTAGCATGTGATAGATGAGATCCCCAACTTATGGGCCAGCATATAATTACTGCATATTTTATACATGGCACTGCTCAATAATTCAACCAAGAACTAGGCATATGTGCAGCAGTGTAACCAGAGTCCAGCCAGATTACAATTTTTTTTAAACAATTAAAATATTGCAAAAAGTATCAAACACATAAGTTGAATCTTTTTACTTTTCTGCACATTCTATAAAGCTCAGAATTTTTATCAAAGTATAAAACTGTATTTTTTTAATCTTTGAAACTTTTATCAGTTAGTAATGATTTTGTTTTCAAATGTGGTTACCAAGATTAATGTAGTAAAGATGACATTAGTTATAGTAATTCACATGACCCAAGATATAATATTGAGCTGCTGCGGGTTAGAGACAGAGCCAAACAAAACAAGTCGAGTTCAAGTCGAATTATTCAATAACTCAAATCGAATCAAATTACTTATCGAACCCAATTACTTGCTCGAGTTGAGCCAAGTCGAATTCGATTCAAATTGCGACCATAAGAGCATTCACATCCCATCCATCCCCAACCCCATCTTTATAATTTGAGGATTTGTCCAACTTTTCTTCTAAAACACTCCTCCATCCCATTCCCCATTTTGGGTTTGATTTAGGGACCAAAGTTTGAGTCCCCATATTTAGGGACCAAAGTTGATGCCTCATCCCCATCCTCATACACTCTCTCTCCTCATATAATAATATTAAATTGTATTTATAATAGTGGGTGAGTTTTGGTAGTTAAAATTGTAAGTGAAAGAGAGAGAAAGAAGTAATATAAAAAAGAATATAGGGATAGGGGAATGGAAAATTGGGAATGAGATGTAGAAACTTTTTGATAATTTTGGGGATTTACTATTTTTATTTGGGGATTTACTATTTTTAGTAAGTTTTTGGGGTTGGGGATGGGGAATGGAATGTGAATGCTCTAACAGGTCATAATTGTTATCAATCAAAATCTTGGGAAAAGAAAACTAGATCTGGAGCATCTATTACATGAGAACCCAAAAACAAGAAGATATACAATCTACATTGTCTTAAATATTCAAGAAAAACTGTAAACATAAAGGTATTAAGTATCTTTGAAGCTTACCAAGAAAGTAGAAATGGTTCACCCAAAGCATTATAAACACTGATAATCAAGTTGTCATTAGTAACAGCATTTATCTGAGGCCCTGGGAACTGCCCATTTATCATAATAACCTGTAAAATCCATCAACAAAAACATACATGTAACCGGACCGAAAAATATCATACTAATGTGAAGTTAAGGATTCATTGTTGCGCAGCCCAACAAAACGAAAGAACATAAGAAAAAGAACCTGTTGTTTGACACCAAGTGGGTAAACAAAGCCATAATGGATTCTCCATGAATAAAACCTATAAGGGTCTTCAGCATTAACACAACATTGTTGAAGAGCAACAAGAAGTAGCACAAATATGGAAGAAACTACACATTTTACATCTCTCATTTTCTCTCTCCCCACACCTTTGTTTTTGTTCTTCACTCACTTTATCTCTCCAAGTATCTTTACATGAATGTGTAATGTATGGGAAGTGGGAGAGAAGGAGAGAGATTTATATGGGGCTCGTGAGTTTTTTTGTCAGTGGAACTACAAGACAGAAGACTTCTGTATCCAGCAAGATAATCATAAAAAATAATAATAGTATAATTTTGGTTATTACATTCATCATGTACAGGACTTTTATTTGTGAGGCAGTCACCGCGTAAAATTAAGTGGGAAACTATTTTCTTGTGTAATCATTTTTATAGTATACTATTTGAGACATTAGTGCAGGTGATGAGGGTAATTCAGTGAGTTAAAAGGCAAAACTTGTCTAAAATTTATTGGAATTTAAGTGTTTCCCTTGTTTTTTAAATGTTGGGTTAAACTTTTATGAAAATAAATTTAAAACATTACTCGACATATACATCAATATAAATTAAAAAATGTAGCATTTCGTTTTTTTTAAACCAGAAAGCATGAGTTGATTCTTTGAAGTTTATAAAAGGACAGGACTGAATGCAAATTGATTACCAAGTGTTATAATTTAAATTCTAACATTGTGGAATATCACATATTAGATCATTTAAATTTGATTAGGAACCCGATTAAATGCAAATTGATTAAATGAAATTATTATAATTTAAATTTTCACGATAGTAGATGAATTTGACTAGTTTACAAAGTAGCAATTTATATGAAACAATTTATTAAGGAGTATTACCAAAATAAATATATTAACTATTTTGTGTTGCTAAAGTTTTTTCACACGTTTATATTATGGTATTCACATATTTCAATTTAATTTTTTTTTCAACTTATTACAATATTAATTCAATATTTTATATGTATTAACTTTTTTTCAAAACATATTTTTGATAGTGTAATATTTTTAGTTTTTTTAAATCTTACTGAAATATTTTATTTGACATATGTTAATTATTGTCGGAGATTTACTTTGCATGTAATACAATTTTAGTCATATATATGATAAGTATTACAAAAATTATTTATTATATTATCAATTGTACGTACAAATTCAAGTGCTGATTGTTGATATTCAAGAATTATATTTTTTTTGAAACTTCAAGAATTATATTTTAAAATTAGTTTGTTCATGTAAATCAATTTTAACTTATAAATTGTAAGGAAACATCACTCTAATACTATTTTTCATATTTGTCCTACTCGAAATTAGACTTGGTAAGAAGTGTACTGTTAACCAACTGACTTGGCAAAGGAGTACAGTATTACATATGTTGGCGCACCAATATTTACTAAATTGATGAGATGTTGGTTAAATGTTTATAATTTGATTTAACTCAGAAATTTATCGTATCTTCCGAATATTGATCATATCTTGATGCTTTTACGATATAAAAACATTGTTTTAAAAATCAATAATCTTGATTAAGAAAAATCATATTTTTGACATGGTAATTGGTAACTTATAAAAATGTTTTTTTGACGTCTGCTAACATTTTCTTGAAATGATCATTTAGCATATGACGACATGATATAGATTTTGACGAGTCGTCCAAATATTTTTTTTTTCTTTTAGCGCCTTTGAATGCAAGTGTTCTTGGCAATCCAACTTTGTACGAAAAAAATTAATAAATAATCTAAGATAAGATAAATGCCGCATCCCGTGAAATTTTTTATGGTCAATCGATTTAGAGTTGTGAGAGCAAGTACAATGCAATGCTATTCTCGGTGCTATTGCTATACTAAAAAAAGCATCTCTAAAAGGGTGCTATAGTTGAATGCATTCTTGATGCTATTGGTATATTATGCATCCTTGGTGCTAAATTTGAAACCAAGGATGCATTTATGCATCCATGCTACATCATCATTTAACTAGAATGAGATGAGTTTGTTAAGAATATTCAATAGAAGTTAAAAGAATTAGGTAAAAGTTAAAAGAGTTGATTAAATTTGAAATTAGTTATAGAACTAGCTTTGGAGGGTGAATTTATTTTAGCACCAAAATTCACTTTTTGATTCTATATTATAGCAATTTAGCATCTAGCATTGGACTTGCTCTGACTAGACATTATGAGTCCGTTTGGTTTTGCATAAACCAAGGGGCTTAAAGTCATTTTTGGTTTTAAGTTAAAAAAAATCGGTCTGTGTAATAAGCTAAAAAATGATTTAAAGTTGAAAAAATAGCTTAAAATTAAAAATTTGTAGGATGTACTTTTTTCAACTACTTATTTTACTTTTGAAATTTTATTAGAATTAAAATTAATACAATCATTCACATGTCCAACTTAATAATTATTTTTTATTTTTTGTAATTTTAATAACTAATATGTTATACATAATATTAAATTACCCAAACAAATATTAACTTAAAATTTTTACTTTTCACTTATGACTTTAACCAACTTTAAGTCATAAGCAATAATTTTAAACTAACCCAAACAGGCTTATAAGTGAGTTCAACATTTTTAGGGTTAATTATCTAATTGGTCACTAAGTCGGCCTGGATTATCAAGTTGGTCATTAAACTCAAAATGGACTCAATCAGGTCACTTACTCGACATGAATGTACAGTTTGTTAAATAGTCTTCATTATTTTTTTATGGAAGTTGTTAACATTTGCTAGAGATAACATATATACACATATAACACAGACTAAAACGCTTATAATTGTAGATTCACGTAACATTTCATAAATCTGAGACCATATCCGTGTTACCCAAATTATTCTCTTTAAAATAGATACAATGTTGATAAGTTTTATTTCAATTTTTGAAGAATAACAGTTTTAGTTCTTGAATTTTATTTGTCGATTTATATAAATTTAGAGCTCATAATGAAAATCTAAGACCGGTTTTGTGAGACTCATAACATCTAGATTAACACACTTTAATTTCACAAAATTTGGTGGAGATTTTTTGAACAAAATTTTGCGAATAATAACTTACATCAAAAAAATAAAGACTATTTAACGGACTGTACATACATGTCGAGTAAGTGGCCTGATTGAGTGCATTTTGAGTTCAGTGACCAACTTAATAATTCAGGCTTACTTCAGTAACCAATCTGATCATTAACCCAACATTTTTAGGATACAAAATATAATTTATTAAAATTTTGAATGAAAATGAATTTTATTTTAAATATAAGGGTGGAAAGTGCAAATTAATCATACTATTACATTAACATTTTTATATGGCAATTTGAACTTTTATCAGGGGACAGTAAAATAATGAAAAGAAATATCGTTCCCATCATGTGTTAAGACGCAGAAAAAGAATTCAAATTGTTCATTTTATTGCTCAAAATAGGCATAACTTTTTTTTTTATTATTATCTAAATGAGCCATAAGACAAATTATAAAATAAAGGAGAAGGTTTCAATACTTCTGATTAGTAAAAAAAAATGAGAGAGAATAGGAGAGAGAGAATAGGAGAGAGAAACCCTTTTGAAAATTTGAATTTCAAACCTCAAAACACAATTGCAGATCGTTTGGGAACTAAAAGCTGGGCTCATAATCACAGAGAGGATCAATGGTATCAAATGCAGCGCACACACAGATATGGGAAACTGAAAGCATCACCTGTAGAAGCGCCATGGAATAGTACTAACAACCCTCCCTCTTATGCTGAAGTGGTGAAACATGGAGACAAAAATAGGAAGTATCATCCTCAAGGTCCGAGCAAGGAACACCGTGAATACCAATCCAAAATTCCATTGAGAAGGATATCTGTTATGATCCACAACATCCCGGAAAATGCAAGAGCAAGAGAAATATGGGCATCATTTAACATCAATAACGTAGCTATTGATATAATCCTGCCCAAGAGAAGAGATAAAAACAACTATCGTATAGGATTTGTGGTTGTAAACAACTTCACTCAAGCAAAGAAATTAGTGCAGCTTATCCATGGAACCATATTCGGGGGAAACATAATAACAGCTAAGCTTTCAAAAGGAAATCAGGATTTCCTTTCAAGAAATGTGCAGGGAAAAGAATGCTCAGGAAAACTCTACTATGCAGGAGTTGACAGAAAGGAAGCAACACAAGCAAGAATCAGAAATAGTTCAACAGCCAAAGCACCGCACACTGACAGCTACAATAAATCAAGATTTTAAAAAGGAACTCCAAAGAAGCTGGATTGGGATTACTGAAGAAAGTGAATGGGCAGATATGCTACAAGAAAAATTATCCTGTCTAGACTTCTACGGCTTGATAGTAAAAGGAATCTCGCATAAGAAGTTTCTATTAACTTTCCCAGAGGAGTCGGACTTAACGGAACAATGTAAGAATAATTTGCGGATTCACTTCAAAGAAGTTAAGGAAGTTTCCTATTTTGACTTAGTGGTACCAAGAATCGCATGGGTAAGGTGTGATGGCCTTCCAATTGTAGCGTGGAACAAAGAAACATGGAGCAATATCATTGGAGACTGGGGTCATTTGATAACAGAGCACGTCAAGCCCTTACAAAATGGGATGTATCAAGGGCTTAAGTTATGTATTTCAACCAGGAAAGTGGACAACATAGAAGAAACGATGAAAGTTCTAATAGATGGAAACAGTCACTGGGTGGTAATAAAAGAATTTCAGTTGGAGGAACCATCTGAAGGTTCAAGCACAGTTGAGCAAAGGCAACATAAAAGGCAAGAACCCTCTTACTGTGACCTGTCAGAGGAGGCAGATAAAGCAGATAAGTTTGATCACAACAATGATGATGAGGAAGAAGATATTGGCCATAGGGAAGACTCGCAAAGATCGCTTATGGAGAACCTCAATGATAACTTTATTAATGAGGAGGGGCAAAAGGAAGACCTGCAAGGATATGAATCTGAGCACACGCATATTAGCATAAATATACAAGAACATGGTCATGAACAGGTCACTCATAATGAGGAAGCAGAGATTTGGAAAATCAGAGATAACTTGCATAAGGATTCATCTTTATCTTTAGATGCATTTGTGTCGTCCTCGGAAAGGGAAGAGGGCTATAAGGAAATCATGGAATCTGACCAACATATCCCTAGTTCAGATTTGGGAGATTCTGAAGTGTCTGCTAACATTGCTAAACTAAGCTTAGGGAAGAAAAAGGGTAGACCTAGGAAATTCCAAAAGAAATTTTCCTTCTTAGAAATTAGAGGAAAAAAGAAAAAAGTTTCTAGCAGGAAATTTTCTGAGAAAGAGGAATTGAATCACATAGGGATGGAACAGAAAGACTTGGCTACAGAAGTACTAGAGACAGGTATATTGATGGGTCTGATTCCTCTAAGAGACAGGAAGGAAGCTTTAGTGGAAATAAGAGCACGTACAACACAAGGTTAGTAGTAAGCAGGTAATTACAGTAGCTTTTCTAATATAGATGGAAAATATTACAATATTAAGCTGGAATATTAGAGGCATGAATAATAGTACAGCGACAAGGAACCTTCAGAGTCTGCTAAGGGTGCATAATCCAATGTTTCTTTTTCTACAAGAAACAAAATGTGACACCTTGACAAACAGCACACAAGACTTTCTATGGTCTTCACAGGAGCATTCTTGGATTTTTTCACCATCAAGAGGATTGTCGGGAGGCCTTTCGACCTCGTGGAATCATAGCATCTTTAAGGTGTCGTCTTTTCAAACGAACCATTCCTGGATATGGATTAGAGGTACCCTATTAAACTCAGTCAAGTTTATTAACTGTGTAAATATTTATAGCCCTATTGAGTTACAAGACAAGAAAGATCTATGGCTTCATATAAGCAACCTATTGGACTTGCATGAGGGTGAGGCTTTTTGTGTTATGGGGGACTTTAATTGCATCCTAGCAGAATCTGAAAGAACAAACTGTTCTTATAGAAGAACTGATACAGTTCATTTCAATAAGTTCATAACGGACAATGGTCTTTGGGATGTTCCCTCATCAAATTTCAACTTCACATGGTTCGGGCCTAAGGGTAAGTGCAGCAGGTTAGACAGGGCGTTAGTAAATACTGACTGGCTACAGGGGGAAGGAAATTGGAATTTACAAGGGTTAGGAAGAAAATCCTCTGATCACCAAGCGATTCTGATGAATCTATGTTCACAGAATTGGGGACCGAGACCTTTCAAAGTATTCAATTATTGGTGGAAGGAGGATAAATTTCTAAATGGGGTTATGGAGCATTGGAGAAACATAAGGGGTAGTCACCTAAACTTTCATGAAAAGTTGAGGTCCACCAGAATGTTTATAAGAGACTGGAACAAAAATTTCATTGGGGACTGTTTCAGGAAAGTGGAAGACTTAGAAATGCAATTAGAGGATTTGGATGCGAATGGAATTGTAGATGTGCAATCAAAACAAAAAACAGAATCTGCACTCCAAGAGGCATACAGAGAGAGGGAAGAAATCCTAAAACAAAAATCTAGAATACAATGGGATGCAGAAGGAGACTCAAACTCACGTTTCTTTCATAGAATAGTCAAATTCAAAGCAAAACGCAACAGCATTTTGGGCATCAAGGTAAAGGAGAAATGGATAACTAGCCCACACGAGGTCAAGGAAGCCTTTAAGAATCACTTTCAAAGATTCTTTAATGTAGATCAAGGTCCAGACATCTTTTCATTGGAGACATTAATTCAGAAAAGGTTATCAGATGATGAAACAGTCTTGCTACAAGAGGAAGTGAAGATCCAAGAAGTACATGCAGTAGTAATGTCCATGAATTCAAACAAATCTCCTGGACCAGATGGAGTGAATATGGAATGTTACAAGAGATTATGGACAGTTATGCATGGAGACCTACTTGAGTTGATCAAGAATTTTTTCACGATTTATAAACTTCCGCCAGGGGTTAACTCATCCTTCATAGTGCTCATTCCGAAAAAGGACTACCCGGAAACGGTATTGGACTACCGTCCTATCAGCCTTATAAACAGCTCAGTTAAGATAATTCTTAAACTTCTAGCAAATAGATTGGGAAGTATTCTACCCTCACTCATTTCGAAAGCTCAAACAGGCTTTGTTAAAGGAAGAAACATCACGGAGAATATCATCATTGCCAACGAAGTCATCCACAGCATTAGGACAAACAAAACCAAAGGTCTCATTATTAAACTAGACTTTGCAAAAGCCTTTGATTCTGTCAACTGGAGCTCCCTTTTTCACACAATGCACTGCATGGGTTTCCCAGCTAATTGGATAGCTTGGATTCAGACAATCTTCCATTCAATAAGAATGTCAGTTTTGATCAATGGCTGTCCTACTCATGAATTCAATGTCAAATGCGGATTAAGACAAGGTGATCCCTTGTCACCCTTGCTTTTTAATATAGTGGCAGAGGTCCTGAATCTATTACTAGGGAAAGCAGCACAGTTAGGACTAATCAGAGGCATATCATTGGGTAGAGGTCCAGTGATAACCCATCAACAATATGCTGATGATACGGTCATCTTCATTGAAAATACAAGTCACTCATGTAAAGGTATCAAAGTAGTTCTTAAACTATTTGAAGTCATGTCAGGACTATCCATTAACTACAAGAAAAGTTCCTTGTACTCCTCAAAGGTGGATCAAGCTAGGGCAAATTCCTGGGCTAGCTTAATTGGATGTGAGGTAGGAACCTGGCCTCTTTCTTACTTAGGGACCAACCTCGGGTGCTCAGCCAAGAAACAAAAGTTCTGGTTCCCTGTGGTAAAAAAAGTAAAAACTCAGCTCACCAAGTGGAAATGCAACTCACTGAACAAGGCAGGCAGAGCAACATTGATAACCTCAACCATGAATAGCATTCCAAGCTATTGGTTTCAGATCTTCAAAGCTCCTAAATCAACAATCAATCAGCTAGAGAAAATAAACAGAGATTTCTTCTGGAATGAGTTAACAGATCAGGAAGCGAGAAAGAAGAAGCTACATTGCATTGGATGGAATAAGATATCTTTACCGAAAGATTTGGGAGGACTAGGTGTGATGAACTTGGATATCAAAAACGTCACCCTCCTAGCTAAATGGAGATGGAAATTAATCCACGACAAAAAACATCTGTGGAACAAAATTGTTCTAGGGAAATACGGAAATGAGATCATCAACCCAGCAACATACCAAGATTCTGTGGATACGAAATTGTCTGAGTTCATGCAAAGCCTCATAAAAAGGCCAAATGATACCCTTCAGGAATCTGTTTTATCCAAAGAGTTCCATTGGAAAGTCAGAGATGGAACCTTGATAGATTTCTGGGTTGACAAATGGCATTCAGCAGGGGTAATTGCGGTCCAATTTGGAAACCTCTTCAAGTTAGCAAGAGAAAAGTGTTGTAATCTACAACAAATGAAGAGGATTTGTCAATTAGCTAGAGACAATGAAATGTTTTTGTGGGAAAGACAATTGACAATCCAAGAGAAACTGGAAGAAAAGAGATTATTAACGCTGGTAGACTCAATATTCTTGTCTAAAGGAGAAGACATTCTTTCATGGGGGTCGTTTGTGGACAAATTCGATTCTGCATCGTGCTACAGAAGTCTTATCAAAGTTCAAGGATTAGAAGGACCCTGGAAGCTCATTTGGAAACTTAAAATCCCCCATAGGATAAAGTTATTCCTCTGGCAACTAGCTCATGGCTGTCTACCCACCAAACTCTTCCTACGAAAAAGAAACATAGTGGAATTATCAATCTGCAATTGGTGTGGAAATGAAGATGAGGATATTCAACATTTATTTTGGAATTGCCCGTTGGCAAAACATGCATGGGACGGCACATCTAAATGGATGGGTATCAACCTCAATTATGATGAACATGCTAACTTGATAAACATCTTCGAGACGATATCCAAAGGTGAACACAAAATTGAAGGTGGCATTTGTTTAGCAGCAGTGCTGTGGACAATATGGAAGACAAGAAATGAACTTCACTTCAACAAGTTCAAGTTGCAGGTCTCGCAGATTGAATACTTTATAAAGTTTCATTCGTTTAGCTGGGGAATTGCAAATAAAATGATTTCACAGGACCAACAACAAGAATGGTTTTCCAACCCACTTCATCTGATCAGTAGAAACATCAAACTAACCAAGCATTATATCATTTCTCACTGGTCAGAAATTTCGGAAATTGTGGGATTTATAGATGGAGCTTGGAAGAAAGGGGAATCTGGCACGGTTAAAGCTAGTATTGGTGGATTCTTAATGAAAACATCATACACATTACTCTTCACTTTCTCAGGAATAATCAAGCCACAATCCCCATATGAAACAGAACTTGCAGCACTGTCTTTTGTACTAGACCAAGTGGGAAACAAAGAGTTCAAAGATTGCAGTTTAACGATATTCACAGACTGCAAGAAGTTGGTAAGTAACGTGTACTCGCTCAGGAATAACATCTCAAAGATCAATTATCTTGGCAGCTCGCTCCACAAGATCAACCTGGTGCATATAGAAAGGCATCTAAACATGGAAGCGGATAAACTTGCAAAGGAGGGGTTAAAGAGAAGTAAGTTAATTTTCGGCTAGACATAGACAATCAGAAACAAAGGAAAACATTTCAGCCTCCACAGTGCCATTGTATTATGCCCCCAACAATGCTACTGACCTGCTAATCCCTCAGCCTATACGCTTGGCCCATTAAGGAACTTACCCTACAGTGCATCATCCATGATTATGGGCCGATCACTCCAGTCCAAAACAGTCCATGTGTTGTTTAGCGTATAATCAAGGAATATATGTGTCAGGTATATCGGGGTGCAAGTACTTAATGAGGGGTTAGGTCTAAAGATCAAATCAGCATTAACAATTAGAGCAGAGAGCAGAGTACAAGCAGGGATATTTTCAGGGTTTCCCTCCCAAAACTTTAGCTAAAGTTGGCTCGACAGATGGTAACTTTCAAATTATTCGGAAGAATATTGCATTGCATATCAGTTTGCATTAAAAGCTTCTAGATGGACTACTGGCAAAGTAATTGTGCAAACACAGGTGGAGCTTTTCTAAGTGTCTTTGGGTAGTTTTCTTAATAACTACAAAATCTGGAGTTTATGAGCAAATCTCTTCCATTTATAGCATCTCAAGGAGAGGTAATTGTGACATTAATTGAGATTACCTAACTAATCTTAACTGGTATGGCTTGTACACATGAGAGGGCCTATATATTCATACGCTTCCTCAACTCTCTAAACCACCAGTATACTCAAACAATTGCTCAAGAAAAGTTTCAAACATGGCACTTCACTGGATTCCACCCCCCCCAGGTGCGCTGAAAATAAACGTTCATGGCACCTACTCAATAATCCCTCTGCCAAATCGTAACAACACAGGCATAGGTGCGGTATACAGAGATGCATTGGGTCACCTTAAGTTGCTCACTATAGGAGTGATCCCACGCCTAACAAGGGTGGGAAATTAACTTTGGGCAATCTACAGCGCCATGCGGAGGGCTTTCAAAGAAGGTTATCGCAATGTTATCGTCGAAACTGACAACAGAGATGCCTTCCTTGCAATCAAGAACTTTCATCTGGGAGCTCCAACATCTATCTATCATCTAGTGAACCAGATCGATCTCCTGCTAAAAAACAATTCTTGGATATGTATGATTGGTTTTGTGTTCGCTGCTCGTAACAAGGTAGCTCGCTCTGCAGCTACACTAGCGATGGAAGTCTGTGATAGGCTATACACTATCGACCATCCAGTGGGAGGTATTGAAGAGCTGGTGGACTGGGATCTAGGGTTAGGGGTGGATCACCCTGACTATGTCGATGTCTTTCTCCCTGCCCACGCTCCTGACCCAGTTAACTTTGATGGGGGTGTGGTATTGTCGGACCAAATCGATGACCTAGGGCTAGGTCAAGAGGACGCACCTCTAGCGGTTGTTATGGAAATGGAAGAAGACGAGCGTCATTTGGAAGTGGAAGAGCTAAGGGAGGAATTCTTTCATGCAGATCATGGAGCATACCTTATGGCAACTGATCCACCTCTGGGAGACTTGGACTAGGGTAACATAAGAACTCGATAAAGACAGTGGCTTCTCAGGTTTTCTAGTATCTAGCTCCTTACTGCATCATTTTGGACGTACTCGGTGACATCGTTTTGGGGTTTGTGGTTGTCGTAGTAGTTGCAGTACTATGTACTCGAGTAGTAGGTTTAGTATAAGTTAGCTTCTTTCTTTTGGTACCCAGTAATCTGAATGCTTAGCATATGAATATGCTGCTGTCTTGTATCGTGATCATATGGTTTTAATATATTTGCTTATCCAAAAAAAAATAAAAAAATAAAGGAGAAATTGAACATGTAACTTATATCTCGGTCTTCGTCATTAGGTTAGAACCACATACATAACTTTAAGATAATTAAAATCATTCTTTAGAAAATTGAATTTTAACTTAAATGATAATTTTTAAACAAAGAATTTTTTTATTAAAATTACAAAATTAAAATTTTAAAATTACTGTATAATAGTTAAATTTAACAAAATTTTTATATACTCCATAGTAAAATTAAGGAACAGCTTCTTTCATGTCTTAAACGATCACGATTTTCCACTTACGTATCCAAGTTATGAACGGTAGTTAATTTAGTCGTGTTTCGCACAATCAATAAATTTTTAGCTTTAGATATTAAATATAGATAAATTAATTTTTATTATTTATAAAAATTAAAAGGTAATTCATGATTAGGTATTTTAAGAATTGTATAAAAAAAGTGATTTAAAACCATTTATTTAAATTATTAGTTGGAATAATACTTTCATTATTATCAAGAATTTTGATAATCTTAAAAAATATCATAAACATGAAAAAGAATAATTACAATACGAACGCAATTTTTACGATTAAAAATTAAAATATTAAGCATAACTAAATAACGTTTTTAAAGTCGACACCCCTCTTTTAGCATACATTGTAACATCCCGATATTTTTTTAATTTATTTACATTATTTGATATTTAGTGTTATATAATATTAGTAGGTGATTATTAATATTTGTTTATGTAGGAGTCAATATATATTTTATGGTTAGAATATTGTTTTAAGATTATTAGTAATAAAAAAAGAAGAATAGTAAGAAAAAAGGAGAAAACATGAGTAAGGGTTTGGCTAAAAGAAAAAAAACGAGACTTACGTTACTTTTTAGAAGATAGAAGGAGGAGAAGAGGAAAAGAGAGAAAGGAGAAAAGAGAAAGATGAGAAGGAGAAAACCTAATTGGAGAAAGGATTTGGAGTTCAAGGTAATAGATACATATCCTCGTCGATGTATATTGATTATATTTCGATTATCTTACGTTTAGGTACTAGATTTCTGATTTTCATGGATTACGTATACATGAATTAGGGTTTTTGGATTAGAGGCTCTGAATATCTTGAGTAGCATTCACAATCTTTGATTTTTAAGGTACGGATATTTTTTATTCCTCTTTTCTATTCGCATTGTTGTTCAATTTCGTTATTTTGCCTTGTCCTGAATTCTTGTTAAATTCGTATAAAATTCATTATTCATCGGATTGGGTTGATTCTTGAGCTCCTGGAAAGATATTTGAATTCTCTACAACTTTCATTCTCTGTGTTTTGTGAAATTCTGCATGTAAGCATGTCAAAATCTGTTGTTTGTATAATCTGGTGCGTTAATTTCTATTGGTATGTCATAACTTCGAAAATTCGTAGTAAATTGAGGTTTTATCCGATTATTATGAGCAATACCATTCTGGAAAGCTCGTTTCGACCTCTGTGTTTTTTATTCATATTCCGCTGACCAATTATGTGATTTCAATGTCTTAAATATCGAATTACTACTGTGATTAGTGCCTGATTCTGTTATTGCAGTCCGCATTTTCATTGTTTCTGAATTCGTTACTTCCCCGTTTTTAACGACCCTTACCATTCTGGAAAGGTCTCATAATTCTCTACGACTTTCGTGTTTTATATGTTTTCATTTGAGCTCATCTTAGTGGAGTAAATATTTGATTGTATGGGCTGATCTATCCTACAAATTATTTGTGCATTATATAATATTTGATTTTTGAGTTCATTATCGAGTAAGTGATATGTAAGATATTTGTGAAGTTTGAGTAATGTATTTTCGGTTATATTTTGATATACAAATGATGTGGGAGATGTTAGATATTTGGGTAGCATTGTGCTTATTGCCGTGCAAGCCACTATAAGAATTTGGGTAGCTTTAAAGAAGCCCCTGTAAGATTTTGGGTAGCATTTGCTTTGTGCTTTGCAAGCCCCTGTAAGATCGTCTCCCATGTTAGTAAGTAAGTTACTTTGAATATTATTTGTAATTGTAAGAGTATGTGTTTTATATTTTATTAATTAAATTTTGGATTTAATAGCTGTGATTATTAAGTGTAAGTTGTACGCATATTTGTAAGAGTAAGATTATGTTTTAATTTGAAATCATTTAGATTTTTTTAAAATTATGAGTTGAGTTTCCTTTTTCTAATTGTCTCATTCTATATGTACTTGTTCTTAATTCTGATATTCGATTTTTATTCGTCATTTCATCATATTAGTCTTTGTTCAGCTTTGCATTGTTTTATATCCGTATATGAGCCTTTCGCTCACTGCCGGTCCTTTGTTTCTCTTATTTTTCCCGGCAGGTGATCTTATTTAGGTGGGCTACTTATTTGGAAGAGTGCGAGTTCCAATATTTGGAGAATCTAGTTGTACTTTTAATTTATGAATTGTAAGATTTTGGGTTTTGAGAAGTTGTATCGTTTCATTCAATTTTTAGTGGATTTTATAATTAAGCGTATTTGTTAGGGATGTTAAATACATGCTCAGTAATAGTACTAGAATATTAATTTATTTTGACATAATATAATGAAACAACATATGCATAACATTTTTAACGATTTAATCGATCGATAAAATGGGTGAGTTTATTATGTGTAAAAGTAAAAAATCTGTTAGTATTATTTGTAAACAAATTCTGAATTTTAAATGAAAAATCTATTTACTTCCACAACTTATAATTATTTCCACAATCATTGATAAAAAAATTGCTTATAAATATTAAAATATAACTAAATAACGTTTTTTTAAATTCGACACCCCTTTCATACATGCTCCATAATAGTATAAGAATCTATATAATTAGAATATTTATTTATTTTGACACAATATAATGAAATAATATATGTATAACTTTTTTATCTTTTAATCGGCCGATAAAATGGTTGAGTTTATTATGTGAAAAAGTAAAAATATTGTCAGTATTATTTGTACACAAATTCTAAATTTAACCGAAAGATCTTTGTACTTCTATACTTATAACGATTTCCACAATCATTGATAAAATAATTGCTTGAGAAATTAATATCGTTTGTCCTACAATCGTTCTAAAGATTGCAACGATCTTGAATATGGAATAAAAAAAATGATGTAATGTGAACAATTTTAAATCGTCAATTTTCATAAAAATAATCTTAATTCCATACATATAATTAATCTTTTATATTGAAATAATAATTATAATGCTCAATTAAAATTTGATAATCTTCTATATAAATAATATGAATTAAATTTAATATATATTTAATAAGTGTTATTGTTAGGTCCGGAATAACGTAGAAGGGGGGTTGAATACGTTATTTAAAAAATATTTCGATTTTTGATGTGGATATGAGATCAAAAATACTGAATCGAAATAACACAAATGTTTAGGAAATATCTTTTAATAGATAAAACCCGGAGGTTTGCTACACAATTTAATCCTATGGATTAGCTACAAAATCAAACACTCCTAAGGATAGTTTAGGCACGAGGACCTTCTACCCGACACTTCCTGAAAGTGGGCTAAGCCGACTTTCCTACTAGATGGACTGTCTAGCAGCTTACACAGAAAATATATGAGAGAGAAGAGAGAGTTGTGTTGAGGTGTGTTTTGAAATGAAATACAACTGGCCTATTTATAGACTTTAGAAAGTTACTATGCTGCTTAATATAACGTAACTGATGACGTTATTTTTTTCTTCAGCCGCGCGTGATGACTTTCCAGCTTCAAAACATTCTGAATCTTTCAAACATTAAAATTCAACAAATTGAATTTTATATTTGTGTGGGCCCCACCTGATTGAATAGTACTTTTGGGTACTATTCATGTGAATAGTAATTTCGGTTACTATTCATGTGAATAGTGATTTCGGTTACTATTCATATGAATAGTGATTTTTGATACTATTCATTTTTCCTCTTAATTTGACATCCTTAAATATGCAGCTTCCAAAATGGAGGATATCAATACTGCTCTAAACTCAATCATAACTCTTAACAGTTTTTCTGAGTTAGATACCTTGATTCCTTTGTGACGTGTTGACGCCTAGTGCAACTGGTCTGGTTCACAGACGACTAACATTCACTCATGGTCTTCGTATCATGTCTTTAAGAATACTGCTAAGAATTGTGCAACCATACAAACTTTATCACTGGAATCTTTTGGCCCTTCAATCTGAATCATCTGTACATCTTATTTTGTCACTGAGGCTTGATCATGTTAATGAACTTCTTTCAGCGACTTGATCCTTGTTGATGCCTGTTATTCAAATTTCATGATCCCTGTATAGAGTTAATATTATTTATCTTTTATCCTAGTTGAGTTATATATGTCCTCTATTACATATTACATTACATCTTGCTTTACAATCTCCCCCTATTTGATTGTTAGGGTTTGACAAGTAAATTCCTAGAGGATAACTCAACTGATACAAATAAAATACAAAGATAAATAATAATAAAGCGCATTCTGGATCATATATACATTTTCCAGATTTCTAAAAGTTGAACAAGTGCAAGACAATTGTTCCTCTAGACTGATGTCTTGCTTTCTTTCCACTAATACTCCCATTAGCTTTTCCTTTCCCAAAATAAAGTTAATTCCGTGTCAATAACCTTTTCCTTGCCCTTACGCCTAGTTGATTTTTCTTGATCATCCTCCTTCTCCCCCTCAGTTGGATTATCCTCCAGAGTAGTAGGATGTGGAGTTGGTAAATTAGACGAAGATGGCTTTACCAAGGAGTTGATTGCATGACTAAACTGGGTTGCCATGGTGTTCAATTGAACCTGGAATACATTTTGTTGAATAAGTTGCAAGTTTTTTATTTCTGTAATGGACTTACAGATATTTGATAACTCTTTCTCCATTGTTTGGACCCGTGTAAGGAGTCTGCTGTATTCCTTTCTGGTTACAGGTGCATGTGGTTGAGTAGGTTGCTCACTCGTATGTTCTGTAGGTGTTTCACTCAACACTCTATATTCACTCGGTTTAGTGGTTTGGGTGACACTTACATGTTCTGTTCGTGTTTCCCTCAACTCTCCTCCAGAGCTTCCACCGATATGTGTACCTACAAATGAAATCATCCTAGCCCCTTTTTCAGAGGTCACAGATGGTGCAATGACAGTTCGTGAGCTTCCATCCTCGCGTGAAGCGAGTTGCCGACCACTGGTAAATAGTGGTAAATCTCGAAAGAGATCCAGAGATTTTTCCTCTAGGAGGTTAAACTTGAATCGATTAAATGGCACAAAACCCAAGTTTCCCTCGTATGTCTGTGAAGACACTTGGTTCATAAAAGAACCACCTACCGATGGATCTTTCCGTAAAATGGAAGATTCACCAGCAGTTATTGAGGTAGGTAATTCCACCTCGGATGCTTGTGAAGGCATTTGATCTTTAGAAAGATCATCAACCACTCTTATGTTCCGTGAAATGGAACTCAAGATAGTTGCTCCCGTCAATTCATCCTCATTTACATTTTCACTCATTTGAAAAGGAAGAATTGTTTCACTAACAGTTACAGTTACCTCAGGTTCATTTGGTTTACTTCTTTTAGAATGAGATAGAGCTGCTGATATAACTAACTCCTTATGTGGTGCTGCTGAGGCACTATCTCCCTCAAAAATGTTGATGACTGGTCGTTTAAGTGACAATTGAGGTGTAGGAGTTTGTTGTGTTTGTGTTTGCATTTGTAGAATGGGCTCTTTGACCTGTGTTAGAGTCGGTGGGATTTCCTTCTCTTGGTCCGGTAAGATGGCCACTAGGGGCCGTAGAAACTGTATTTCCTATGACACAACAGGGAATACAGAGGTTGGAATAGCAGGGATTAAAATATTACCTTGTCGTATACCTGCTCTCAATGGTCTTGGTAACAACGGAAGTGGGACAATCTTTAGATATCCAGTTAGGACTGTAGGCACATCCGTATATTTCTTTTTGTTATGTAATTAATTACATTCGTCTTTATGGAAGAACATTCCTCCTTTTGACCATTTTCCAAGCGTACCCTGTCTTCATCATTCAAAAAATCATTTAGTATTAGCTGTAGAAACCTTGGATATAGACATTTGACATTTTGAGTCTGAACATCTCTTGTTCCTAAGTGTTTCATTTTTAAAATGATTTGCCCAAGCACTATTTTTCCAAAATTAATCCTCAAATTATTGGCGACCGCATACCCTATTTTCTGAATATATTCAGGTATTCGATCTTGATTTGTTCTATCTGAGGAAAAAACATGGTTAAGAGTGTGAAAGAAGAAATTCCAATACTAGGTTAGAAACGTTCTATAAAGATTACCAGTATTGAAATTTCCATCTTGGTACCTTATAAAACGAAAGAACATTTCAATCTGTTCAGGTGTAGGATCAGAAACGAGATTTTCCATAGGAAAATGAAGAATTCGATTAACGTCTCGTTCAGTGACCCTAATCGACCTACCAAATAGTCGATATGTGAGTGCACACCCGTCCTGTCCAGAAGTGTTAACCGCACTGCAATATAGTTCACGCAATGCATCATGGTTAAGCTGCACTGGTGTAACTAAAGCATAGCGAATTAATGAATGTTCATTCAAAAATTGTGTCCAAGCCCGAAATTGCTCATCCTGAATGGTTTCGATTTGCTGAATGGAAATAGGATTAACTTTAGCAATTAAAAAGCTTCCCTGCAATGCCATTTTCAAAACTTCGAGGAAATTCAAAAACAAGGGTTAGTTTTTATAAAGGATGATGTATAAAGCAAGAATATAAAATCTGATTTAAAAACCACCAGCTAGATTGAGAGATCTTTCCGATCAAAGCTCGAAATATTCAGCAATTGTGTGTATATGCTCTGTATATCTGAAAAATGATGATGTTAAACACAAACAAAAACTCATCATTTATAAGGTTTCAAGGACTAGTGGGTTAGGTGAGATATTGACAGGATATGTTGAATAACACCGCTTAATAATTTCTCACCTAATCAACCAATAATTTCTCACATAATTAATTAATTAGCCGAAAAACATCTTATCACCGAAACCTGTCAGCCGAAAAACATCTTATCACCGAAATCTATCAGCCTATATACACACACACATACAATACTTCTAATTATTATGGATTTAAAAATAATCACGCTGTAAATTAAGAATTAATCCACAATAATCAGATAAACTCACAATTAAATAGACATAAAATTAACAAAATATCATTAATTGATATATTTCAATAAAATATTTATTTAATTATGCTACAATTAACACAATTATTCACTAACTAATTACCATAAAAGATAGCATTTATAAGCATGGCAATTAATATAGAGATAACTGTAAGATGAGGATTGGATGCAAATTAAATTCACAAGTCCTAAAATTTATAACAAATTGAAGTTATTGATTATCCAAAATTAATTAGACAGATTTAACATCCCAAGTTCACCAACTAACCTGGAGAATGTGGATTCATCCAGTGGTTTAGTAAAGATGTCTGCAATTTGTTGATCCGTGGGAACAAAATATAATACCACAGTTCCATTCATGACATGCTCTCGTAAGAAATGATACCTGATATCAATGTGCTTAGTCCTGGTATGTTGAACTGGATTGTTGGCAATGGCAATGGCACTTGTGTTGTCGCATAGAATTGGAATTTTGTCCAACATGAGTCCATAATCCTGAAGTTGATTCCTCATCCACAGGATTTGAGCACAATAAGTACCTGCCGCAATGTATTCTGCTTCGGCTGTCGAGGTAGATACTGAGTGTTGCTTCTTGCTGTACCAAGATACCAACCTTCTTCCTAGAAACTGACAGCTTCCAGAAGTACTTTTCCGATCAATCTTACAGCCTGCGAAGTCAGAATCTGTATAGCCAACTAGGTCAAAACCTGTTCCTTTAGGGTACCAAATCCCAAGATTGGGGGTTCCCTTAAGGTATTTGAAAATAAGTTTAACGGCTATAAGATGTGACTATTTAGGGTCAGCCTGGAATCTATCACATAAACAAGTTGCGAACATAATATCTGGTCGACTAGCAGTTAAGTATAAGAGAGAGCCGATCATACCTCGATACTTCGTGATGTCAACTGACTTACCAGATTTGTCTTGATCAAGCTTCACAGCAGTTGGCATCGGGGTCTTGGTAGTAGCTGCTTCTTTCATCCCATACTTCTTCAGAAGATCCTTTATGTATTTTGATTGGCAGATGAAAATACCATCAGGCTTCTGAACAACTTGAAGTCCAAGGAAGAAGGACAACTCACCCATCATGCTCATCTCGTACTTACTCTGCATTAACTTAGCAAATCTCTTGCATAACAAATCATTAGTAGAACCAAATATTATATCATCCACATATACTTGCACCAGAATTATATCATTTTTATTCTTTATATGAAAAAGAGTTTTGTCGATGATACCTCTTGTAAAACCATTTTCAAGTAAGAACTTGGAGAGAGTATCATACCATGTTCGAGAGGCTTGCTTGAGACCATAGAGAGCTTTAAAGAGAAAGTACACAAAACCTTCAAAGTCCTTGTCTTCGTACCCAGGGGGTTGTTCAACATAGACTTCTTCTTCTAGATCTCCGTTCAAAAATGCACTCTTCACATCCATCTGAAAAACCTTAAAGTTGGAGTGTGCAGCAAATGCTAAGAACATCCTGATTGCTTCAATCCTTGCAATTGGAGCATAAGTTTCATCATAATCAATTCCCTCTTCTTGAGAGTAACCCTTTGCTACCAATCGAGCCTTGTTCCTCGTAACAATACCATTTCATCCAGTTTATTCCTAAACACCCATCTAGTGCCAATTACAGATTTATCTTTTGGTCTTGGCACCAGCTTCCAAACTTTCTGCCTTTCGAACTGATTGAGTTCTTCCTGAATTGCAGTTACCCAATCTGGATCATCAAGAGCTTCATCAATCTTTTTAGGTTCAATTTGAGATAAAAATCCTGAAAAATTACACTCATTTTGTGTTGCTCTTCTAGTCTGTACACCCGTGTCCGGTTCACCAATGATCTGTTCAAAGGGATGCGCTCTACTCCATATCCTTTGTCTTGGCAGATCTGATCTTGATGATTCCCCAAGTTCATGATTGTGTTGAGTGTGGTGACTAGTAGATCCAAAATCATTGTTTGCTCCCTCTGAGCTGTTGCTTTCAGAGTTTAAAGAATCATTAGTAGCAGATATTTCTTCACTTGATTGGGGTTCATCGTTCACTTGCTCCCCCTCAACATGTGCTGCTGTCTGATCTACTGGTATAGATTGAACAATAGAGTCTGAAAGAGTATCAGAATTTTGTAGATCGGCATTTATTTCTTCATTCTCAAATCTCAGCTGGTCATGTTCATCAAAATCTTCAAGTCCTGTTATCTTCTTATCATCAAAAGACACATGGATAGATTCCATGACCACTTTTGTTCTCAGATTGTAGACTCTGAATGCTTTTGTGGATAATGGGTATCCAACAAAGATTCCTTCATCAGATTTTAAATCAAATTTGGAAAGCTGTTCTGGATAAGTCTTAAGAACAAAACACTTACATCCAAATACATGAAAGTACTTCAGGTTCGGCTTCTTATTTTTCACCATCTCATATGGTGTTTTACCATGCTTGTTTATGAGTGTAGCATTCTGTGTGAAACAAGCAGCTTGCACAGCTTCAGCCCAGAAGTAAGTTGGCAGCTTTGCTTCATCAAGCATGGTCCTTGCAGCTTCTATGAGAGTCCTGTTCTTTCTCTCTACTACTCCATTTTGTTGTGGAGTTCCAGGTGCAGAGAATTCTTGCTTTATTCCATTTTATTTACAAAACTCTTCCATGACTGCATTCTTGAACTCAGTGCCATTATCACTCCTTATGATTTTCACTGTATGCTTAGATCCTTTGTCCAGTTGTCTGACATGCTCTGTTAAGATTGATGCAGTTACTTCTTTCTTGTGCATGAAATATACCCATGTATATCTGGTGTATTCATCAACAATAACCAAAGCATATCTTTTCTTTCCAATAGACATTATATTTACTGGACCAAATAAATCAACATGCAATAAGTGATATGGCTCAAGAATTGAGGATTCAGTCTTACTTTTGAATGAAGTTTTCCTTTGTTTTGCCTTTTGACATGAGTCACATAGGCCATCTGGAGTAAAAACTGATTTGGGCAATCCTCTCACAAGATCTTTCTTCACTAGCTCATTAATGCTGTTGAAATTCAGATGAGAAAGTCTCTTGTGCCAATCCCAGCTTTCTTCAATTGATGCTCTACTCATTAGACAGATTGCAGAGCCATCAGAGTTTGTTGAAAGCTTGGCTTCATAAATGTTACCATGCCTGTATCCCTTCAGAACAACTTTTCCTGTAGATTTGCTTACAACTTCACCGTGTTCTTCAAAGAAATCCACATGATAACCTCTGTCACAGATTTGACTCACACTTAGTAGATTATGTTTGAGTCCTGAGACTAGAGCTACAGTTTCAATGATGACATTCCCAAGATTGATATTGCCATATCCCAGAGTCCTTCCTATGTTTCCATCTCCATAAGAAACACTTGGGCCAGCTTTCTCCACAAATTCTGATAGCAGGGCTTTATTTCCAGTCATGTGTCCTGAGCATCCACTATCCAGAACAAGGATATTTTTCCTGTTACCCTGCAATCACCAAAACCACTAATGATTAGTTTTAAGGACCCAGACTTGCTTGGATCCTTTGGCCTTATTAAGTCTGTTAGCTTTTGCAGCAGAAGTCTTATCAGAGTTTGTGCTAACATTCTTTTTATCAGAATTTATACATGTATAATCAATCTTGAATTTATTAAAAGAGGGTTTAAGTTCATAATAATCATAATACAAATTATGATACTCTTTGCATGTATAAATAGAATGCCAAATACTGCCACAGTGAAAACAAGGATTCTGTGGCTTAAACCTAACCGAACCACTCTTAACTCCTGACTTAGGAGGTATAGAGTTTATATTTTTATTCTTCCTGCAAAAAGTAGCAAGATGGTTAGGATTTCCACAGTTGTGACATTTCTTCCTAGAAGCATTGGGAATAGGCATATAGTTATTGCTTTTACTGATGCCTACCTTTCCATTTCTGTTTTTCCTAGGTTCTTTTACCTTGTTCACTCTTTTTAACTCCTTCAGCTTATGTTTAAGCTGTTTCTGAGACATTAAACTAATATTTAATGATTTGACTTCATCCTGTTTTGGTTTGTCAGATTTTGGTACAAACCTCATGTGATTAAGTTTGGGTTTTGCAGCATTTTCAGTAAATACAGGTTTAGAGGTCTCAGTTTCTAGGTTGACAGTTTTCTTTTTATCAGTGTAACCTAGACCTTCTTTCCAACAATCATTCTCTATGATAATCTGAGTAGTTTTACCAGAGTTAGTCCAAGTTTTAATAATGTTTCTTTCTTTAACAAGTTTAGATTCAAGATAAGCATGCTTTTTCAATAATTCAGTTTTAATAATAATAGCATCATCTCTCTCTTTCTGAATTGTTAACATTTGGACTAATTCTAATTCTAGATAATCATTTCTCTTTCTAAGGTCTAGACTTTCAGATTTTATTCTTTCATTTTCTAAAGTCCGATCTCTGTAGCTAACATGCAAGTTTTTAAGAAAGAGTCTTAACTCAGATATATCAGTAGTATCAAAAGCTAGAGTAGAGTGAAGTACCTTGGTCTCAGTAGCTTCAGTGATACTATCAACATTTGCCATCAAGGCATAGTTCACCTCATCTTCAGAATCTGAAGTGTCAGCCCAGTCCTTCTTCTTTGTGATGTAAGCTTGACTTTTATTAGCTTTGGCTTTCTTGCACTCAGGTGCAAAATGTCCTTTCTCACCACAATTATAGCATCTGATCTTGGACTTGTCCACTTTCCCAGACCTGCCTTCCTTTTCCTCAGCATTTCTGAAATTCTTCTTTTCGAAGTTTGAATCTCTTCGTGTGAACTTCCTTCCCTTTCTGAAGTTCTTGTAAGCCATCTTCTTGAAGCTTTTTACCATCAGGGTTGCAAGTTGTATCATCTCCGCATCACTGCCATCATCATCAGGGTCCGTGAGATTGTCAGAGTTTGAGTCATCATCAGAGTTTGATGACTCAGTATCAGACTTTGTAATAAGAGCCTTTCCATTAGATTGACTCTTTTTCACAGTAACTTCTTTAGAAGCTTTCTCCTCAGCTTTAAGAGCAATTGATTTGGACTTGCCTCCATGCCTCTTGCTTCTTTGTTCCATCTTAAGCTCATGAGTTTTGAGCATTCCATAGATTTCATCAAGAGACATGTCTTCCAGATCATAATTGTCTCTGATGGTAGTGGACTTTAAATCCCACTTCTCAGGAAGAGCCAACAAGAATTTCAGATTGGAGTCTTCAAGATCATACTCCTTATCTACCAGTGACAAATCATTCAGAAATTTCAGGAATCTGTCATATAGATCTGTTAATGACTCATCAGACTTTGAGTCAAAGTGCTCGTACTCCTGTGTGAGTATTGTTCTCCTATTTTTCTTGATGGCTTTGGTTCCTTGACATCTGACTTCCAAAGCATCCCAAATCTCTTTAGCAGTTTTGCATCCAATGACTCTGTTAGACATAACATTGTCAAGAGTGCTATGTAATAAATTCCTTACCTTGGCATCTTTGCTAATAGAGGAGATATCTTCAGGAGTGTAGTCTTTCTTCTCCTTTGGAATCGTTTTCTGTTCCTCCCCAACAACTACAACAGAAAGTTTGGTAGGCTTATGTGGACCATCATGGATTCTGTCTAAGTACTCTGGATCTGTAGCCTCCAGAAACATTTCCATCTTCACCTTCCATGTGGGATATTCTGATGCCCTGAGTATTGGAACTCTGATTGATTCATATCTGCTTGTTGTTGGAGTTTGTGTTTTATCTGTCATGATTGTATAGATTTTTGGATCTTAACTGTTGTATAATAACAGAGTGGCTCTGATGCCAATTGTTAGGTCCGGAATAACGTAGAAGGGGGGTTGAATACGTTATTTAAAAAATATTTCGATTTTTGATGTGGATATGAGATCAAAAATACTGAATCGAAATAACACAAATGTTTAGGAAATATCTTTTAATAGATAAAACCCGGAGGTTTGCTACACAATTTAATCCTATGGATTAGCTACAAAATCAAACACTCCTAAGGATAGTTTAGGCACGAGGACCATCTACCCGACACTTCCTGAAAGTGGGTTAAGCCGACTTTCCTACTAGATGGGCTGTCTAGCAGCTTACACAGAAAATATATGAGAGAGAAGAGAGAGTTGTGTGTTGAGGTGTGTTTTGAAATGAAATACAACAGGCCTATTTATAGACTTTAGAAAGTTACTATGCTGCTTAATATAACGTAACTGATGACGTTATTTTTTTCTTCAGCCGCGCCTGATGACTTTCCAGCTTCAAAACATTCTGAATCTTTCAAACCTTAAAATTCAACAAATTGAATTTTATATTTGTGTGGGCCCCACCTGATTGAATAGTACTTTTGGGTACTATTCATGAATAGTAATTTCGGTTACTATTCATGTGAATAGTGATTTCGGTTACTATTCATTTTTCCTCTTAATTTGACATCCTTAAATATGCAGCTTCCAAAATGGAGGATATCAATACTGCTCTAAACTCAATCATACCTCTTAACAGTTTTTCTGAGTTAGATACCTTGATTCCTTTGTGACGTGTTGACGCCTAGTACAACTGGTTTGGTTCACAGACGACTAACATTCACTCATGGTCTTTGTATCATGTCTTTAAGAATACTGCTAAGAATTGTGCAACCATACAAACTTTATCACTGGAATCTTTTGGCCCTTCAATCTGAATCATCTGTACATCATATTTTGTCACTGAGGCTTGATCATGTTAATGAACTTCTTTCAGCGACTTGATCCTTGTTGATACATGTTCTTCAAATTTCACGATTCCTGTATAGAGTTAATATTATTTATCTTTTATCCTAGTTGAGTTATATATGTCCTCTATTACATATTCCATTACATCTTGTTTTACAGTTATTAATTACTAATTAAGATGTAATTAGAAAATAAATTAAACAAAAAAAAATGAAAATTTAAGATAAATATTTTAAACACTTACGATGCGTTTCGAGTATTCTGAAATTATAATATACTAGCTTATAACCCGTGCGATGTACGGTTTTTTTAATTTTTTTTATACTTTCTATTAAATATTAATTCAATTTTATACCTTCGTTTTACTATTATATATCGAAAAATAAAAGTTGTTAGATCTAAAATAGATAAATGAAAATTGTGGAATCTAATATTTAAAATTGTATTTGGTTGTTAGGAGAACCTATTCAAATATTAAAACGGATATTTTGAAAATTTAAACCAAAAAAATATGATTTCCTAAATCTAATAGATACTCAACATAATAATCCGTCACTTTTTTTTCTCTTTAGTTTTCGATCTATGCAATGCACAAATTTTTTTAATAAAAACTTTGAAGAATAGATCTATATATAATTCTAAATGTTCATCTATTTTATCTATAGTTAGATTCGAGACAAAATATATTTGAAATTTTTATAATCAAAAAATTTACATAGCTTGATTCTCGAAATTATGAAAAGATTGGTTTAGGGCATGTCAAGAGGACATATGTGTTTACTAAACAAAATATTGCTTTTAAAACAGAAAAAATGGAAAAGTAAATAACCAACACGCATCTTTTTTCCAAAATTTATTGACAACTGATAATAATTAAATATATTTTAATTCTCTTTACTATCAATTTAATTTCCGAGTTGGAGACATATTTAAATTTATATATTTAAATAAACTCGAACATGTATTTGAATTTGGTTTAGGTGTGAAATCGACCCAATTTCAAGTCTTATTAACATAGTTTGAATTCAAAAATTGGTACAATTTTGAATTCAACCTTTTTTTATTTTAGTTATATATAAGCGAAGCTAAGTTGAAAAATAGAATTTTTAAAACTCGAGAAAATACAACGCATTTTTTGATCTTTTAATTCGATCTAATTTTTCCTAATTATATTGGTGGATTACTATTTATTAATTTCTACTTCTAAAAGAATGTAATAGGACATGATTCCTTCGAAAAGTAGAAAATCAATTTCTTTGATTCTAATAAAACACATACATATAATATTTCATACAAATTTAACATAGTTTACAACACTAAAAAATTATTAAATAATACGTAGTTGTTGAGAATCGATCCTCTGACCTTGTACTCTCTTATTATCCATCTTACTCTTATTATATAATAGGATATAATACTAACTTAAAACCCGAGCGATGCACGGATTTTCTTTAATATTATATGATTTTTTCAATAATTTGAATAAAGTTTTTATGATATGAATTTTGTAAGTTAAATTTTTAAATGATACGATTTGATAATAATTATGTATATATATTGGCCATATTATTTCTAAATAAAGAAAAATTTAGTTGTAAAATATAGATAAGATGACCTTTTTAGCTGAAAAAGTTAATCAGTCAATTATTAATTATTATGATATAATTTTGTTGATTACAATCATCCGTGATATTATCGGAAAAAAAAGATTTTAGTAAAAGAAAATATAAAATGTGACGTGTTTTAGCTGAAAATGTAATATTTATTAGTAATCATAATAATATAATTTTATTTTATTAAATATAGTTGCCCATAGTATTTTTAGAATATAAAAATTAAATTAATTAGTTATGAAAAAATAGAAAAGGTAACATATTTTTACCAAAAATAAATATTTAATAAGGATAATTAATTAAGAAAAGAAAGTTTGAAAATGAGATATTTTAGTTAGAAAATATAGAAAAGATATTATATTTTAGCTGAAAAATGTAATCAATTAGTTATTAGTAATTAATTTTTTTTGTTTATTTCATTAAATAGAATTGCCCGTGATATTTTTGAAAATGAGAGATTCTAGTCAGAAAAGATAATGTGTTTTAGTTTAAAAAGGTAATTGGTTAGTTATTAAAAACTACAATATCATTATTTTATTTTATATAATACAAATACATGTCTTTACCAATCATAAATATTTAATAAGGATAATTAAGTAAAAAAATCAAGTTTGAAAATGAGATATTCTAGTTAAAAAATATAAAAAAGATATTACCTTTTAGTTGAAAAAGGTAATTAGTTAGATATTAATAATTATAATATTATTACTTTATTTCATTAATTAGAACGACTATATTGGAAAGAATAGATTTTAGTTAGAAAAGTTAGAAAAAGTAATAGCTGAAAAAGGTGGTTAGTTATTATTTTGGAGAAAATGAGATATTTTAGTTAGAAAAGATAGAAAAAATATTACCTTTTAGCTAGAAAAGTTAATCAGTTAGTTATTAGTAATTATAATATTGTTATTAATTTATTTCATTAATTAGAACGATCATATTTTTGGAAAGAAGATATCTTAGTTATGAAAGTTGGAAAATGTAGAAAAGATAATAGCTGCAAAATATAACTAGTTAATTATTATTTAGGAGAAAATAAAATATTTAATTAGAAAATATATGAAATGTATTACCTTTTAGGTGGAAGAGGTATTTTAGTTAGAAAATATAGAAAAGATATTACTTTTAGCGGAAGAAGAGGTAATCAGTTAGGTATTAGTAATTATAATATATTAATTATTTCATTAATTAGAACGATCATGTTTTTGGAAAGAATAGATTTTAGTTAGAAAAGTTAGAAAATGTAATAGTTGAAAAAATAGTTGGTTAGTTATTATTTAGGGGAAGTGTTGGGAAGAGATGCGTGTGATATTTTGAGAAAAGATTGTGTTTTGTTTTAAGTACAACAATTAAATAAGGTAAGTACTGTACCGTACCGTACCAAAACTTTTAATGTTTCGTTTTTTATAATATAGTATAGATTTTGTTAGTTATTAGAAGATATGATGTGATATTTTTGGTTATATATTAATTATTGCTAGATATGATATGATTGGAAGATATAATATGATTGGTGTTTTTAGATGTTTATAAAAGGTAATATCTTCAACTAAAAGTAAATGTGAAAAACACAATCGACTAATTAACATAATTATATTATGTTATTATTTATTTTATGTGCTTTAATAGTATAGATATTATATATATTTTTCTTTATAATAAAGGTTAAATAAGTAAATTCACGAAATACTAAAAAACATATACCAAAAAATAGGTGCCAAAATTTTTAATGTTTCGGCAAATGTTTCCTTATTATAAATAATGTATACATATTTTTAATATATTTTATTAATAATTAAAAAATATGATGTTATATTTTCGGGTATATATTAATAATTGTAAGATTAATTTTAAATTAAAAAGGTAACGTGTTTTAATTTGAAAGGAAATATTAATGATTGGAAGATATGATACGATTGATGTTTTTAGGTGTTAATAAAAGATAATAACTTCAATTAAAAATAAATATGAAAAAAGGCAATTGACTACTTACCATTAATTTATATTATGTTTGTTGTTGGAGGAATTTCGTAACAACACGAAATCGGAGGTTAGCTGAAATAGTATGAGCGAAATTATGAGTATGTGAATGTTTAGGGGATTAGGGTTTATGAAAAAAGAGGGGGCTGGACTTGACAGGTGTCTCGATTTGTCTCGTGTATCGGTCATTTCTTCTGCCAAGATGCCTACGTACCTATATGTTTATATAGGATCAAGCCCACGTAGTTCTGTGAAATTGATTTATGTCTATCCCTTAGAGACTTTAGGGATAAACTTCGTTAATCTGGGTAATTACTGATTTTATCTGATTTAATCTTATCGTTGTGATATCTTCCTGATTTGAAGAATATCGTTTGAAGATATTTTCCGTTATTGATTGATTGAGATTGATTCTTTCCTCGTTTCAGGGAGAGGATAAAACTTAGCGGTTAAGTAATAATTATTAATCTGAATTAATAATTAATAACTATTAGAAATTTGGGAGATTATTAGACATGCCAAAATATGGCATAACAACTAGTCCCCAGTTCTTCAGTGTAGCTTGTTGCAGTGGAAACCTAAGAATTCTTCATTTTTCCAAATTTCTTGAGTCGCTGAAAAAACTGAAAATAGATGATTAGAAAAATATTTAGAGCATCACTGTGCTCGTTAGGCGTATGCGGATGCAAGTGTGATAGCATGCGATGACCATTATAGGATAGATATTTGCCAAGGTTTTCAAATGTGCGAGGATAAATAATATTTTTGAAATCCTTTGCGATCCTTGTTGTCTAGTTAGGATCTTGGCGCTTGTATATATCCCGAATTGGCATACACGCTTTTCAAGTGTCTGATGCAACCAAATAAGGATGTGTTTGGCGGAGTCTTCACTGAGAGATGTAATACTCTCGAACTTTGCACGCGCGCTGGCTGTGCATGTCTTAAAGATATTGTGCATAGGGATGCCTTCCCACCCATGCGACCTTGAGCTCAAGATCTGGTCATGGGTCTTCAATAATAATCCAGAGGGTGCTGCACTTTACTAAGCATGTTGCATTGCAGAATTTATAACTTGTCCAGGCTTCCCTACTTGACAATTCAGTTTGCAAGTTCGAAAATATTTTTGACATATATGTACTATCGCGACGATATATGAAAATATTTTACAAATCCAAATGAAATAAAAAATATGCTCTTTTAAGAATGTCGCGAAATTTATTTTTTATAAATATAATGTTAGAAAATCTTTTACAAAATTATGCGTCTCGCGTATATAATTTTTTCTTCAAAAATATGTAGCTCGTACGGGATTTTAAAACAAATCCACAATCAATCAACATAAATATCCGCAATTCATCAGCATAAATATCTCGTACGATATTTTCTAAATCGCAATAATTTTACAAGCATAAAAATATATTGCTCACACGAATTTTTAAATAATAAATATTTTTTTTGAAAAATATTTAAAGACATGATATATGCATGCATGGCATAATAAATGTGCAATTTGCGGAAAATAAAAATCGAGGAGAGAAAATAAAACATATCTTTATTTTTTCGATTGATGCTCAGCTGGAATTTTCGAGAGTTGACAGTTTTCGTTGATGTTGGTGCATCTTGCTGCGCGTAGTGTTTTCTCCGTTTTTTTTTGTTTTCAAGCAGATCCCACCATATTTGTACATCTCTTGACTTTTTTGATTTAACTGCCTTCACTCTTGTCTTTCTTTTTTGCTTGATCCATCTGATTGTAGTTGTTCGCATAGTGGTTGCCTCCGTGATTAAATCAACGAACCAATAAAACCCAAAACTCCCCGAATTATGATTGATAAAAACCCAAAACTTCCCGAATTATGATTAAATTATTGGTCTTTCACGAATAATAAATTAAATATATATTTTTCTTTATAATAATATAGATATCATATATATTTTTCTTTATAATGAAGGGTAATAAGTAAATTCACTAAATACCAAAAAACAGGTACCAAAACTTTTAATGTTTCGGCTTTTATATAATAATATAGATATAGATAGATATAGATAAATGTACAAATAATTTCTTTAATTTATAATTTTTATTATAATATTTTATTTCTTGCATCCAAAAATTCGTATACAAAAAAAATGGGCTTGAGGATGACTTCAATAACTCCCCAAAGGTTATATCATTCTCACATATCTATACTCTTTATTAAAAGCATAAACCCTCTTTATTAAAAGCATAAACCCCCTTTAAATGGTATGTCATGTATACCGCGGTATGCACGGTATGTCACTAAATATTAATTAATTTAATTAATTAAAATTGTAATATTATATAATAATTTAATTTAATAATGAAATTATATACTATGAGTTTATTAACTAAAAATCTATGCTATTTATTAAAAGTAGAAATCCCCTTTAAATGGTATGTCATGTATACCGCGGTATGCACGGTATGCCACTAAATATTAATTAATTTAATTAATTAACATTGTAATATTATATAATAATTCAATTTAATAATGAAATTATATACTATGAGTTTATTAACTAAAAATTGAAATAAAAGTCATCAATATTGTATCAAATAGAACTTAGGATTCCTTTAATTAATAAATTTATTAAAAGCAGAAACCCCCTTTAAATGGTATGCTGTATGCCACTAAATATTAATTAATTTAATTAATTAAAATTGTAATATTATATAATAATTTAATTTAATAATGAAATTATATACTATGAGTTTATTAACTAAAAATTGAAATAAAAGTCATGAATATAGTATTAAATAGAACTTAGTACTCCTTTAATTAATAAAAAATCAGTAATATAGTATTAAATATAACTTAGGACTCCTTTAATTAATATTTAAAAGTATTTATAATAGATTAATAATAAATTCAATTAATAATATAACTACTCTTATATTATATTACCAGAATAAAGTTATGTAAATTTAATTAATTAAAATAACAATATTAAATATTAATTTAATATTAAATATTATATTACAACTTGGTGCTTCAAGATTTTATTTTATTAAAAAAAGTTAAAAATTAAAAATTTAAGATAATTTATTACGATCCGTGCTTCGCACGGGTTATCGGCTAGTATATTTAATAGAAATAACATTTTTGTAAATACTAATAATTCATCCTACATTTATATTAGAAATACTTATAATGACAAGTACCATCCTAATATCAATATTAGAAATACTTATAATCACAAGTACCATCCTAAGATCAACCTCAGACTTTTAAAATGTTAGTAAGGAGTATAAAATTTTGAACTTCATTGCGAATTATAAAAGAAGAAAATTTTCAGCCGGGCTAGCACCCCAGTCCCCAGTTCCACCCCGCATTGTGTGGATAAAAACTCATAAATACAGTATGTTTGTGCAAATGACAACAAAGTTTTCGGTAATGCCAAGTACAGTTGGCCCATTTTTGAAGGTCAACTATAGTCTGTGTGGGTATTTGAAAATACTCATTTTAAGGTCAACTGGATGAATGTGTAAATTCAGTCAATTACTTATAAAAAAATAGCTGAATGTATCATTGAAAACTCAAGCAATTTTGAGTTGTCGTTTAAACATGAGCTTCGAACCACCCAGATCATCATAAATTCATAATATAAAAGCTAAGTTACATTACATAGCATTACATGAGGCTTGCACGTTAATAGCTGTGTTAACATGGCGCATTCAACTGCTCTAATATTCCTCTTTCTCTTACATTATTATTAACTTCACATGTAGTAGCCACACCATGTGTCTCTATCTTACTGTATATAAATATATTATCTAAACCAATAAATCAAATACACAATATATATTGTTAGACAAACACATAAGCACTCAATGCATTGCAATTCTAATTAGAGTTCTGCTTACCGGCTTACAGAATACTGCAGCAGGACAATAGAGTATTTCAGTTGGTACTCCCGTAGGAGAGTAATCGCTGACTAAACCCCATATCATACATATTATATTAACCTGGTAAACTAAGTCTCAGTAATTTGGAATTGGTAAAAGTTTATGTAAATCAATGTGTGAAGACCTTACATACTAGGTTGGATCAACATATTACAACTGTACAAGAGACTTCCAACTTATATGATACGGTTTTTGTGAAGACCTTAGTTGTTTCTGTTATAACAGTGTCAATAAAATTTTCGCCATTAAGATGCATACGGATTGCAGAGACAAGATATCCACCAAAAAATAGTAATTCCATATCAGTTCATCTATGATCCATAAAACATTGATAGTTCTGAATCCAAAAGACTTTAAAAGTTCACATGACTGATATAATGTTTCGGTTTCTACCCGATCATGCTACTTGGAGCTAATTGTTAAAAGCAAGCCATAATGGTCACTAGGCAAAACAGGAAGCACAATATTTTTTACCTCCTTTTTGACTTTCTTTTCTTTGCAATATGATAAGCCTGGTATGGCTTCCATCCCAATCATTTCGATTCCATCTATTTTATAATCATGCAAAGAGCATAAAAACCGATCCAATCGTTTTTGCAGTGTCCGATTACAAGACAGCATCTTGTTAGTCTTTGTATCATATGTGTATCCTAGCTCTCCAGGTCTTAGCTCTGTCCAAACATCAGTCCAGCCATCAGCCAGAGGAACTTGACCATCCAATTTGTCATCCCAGTTCATGTCACCACAAAATATCACATTTTTGTGTTGTTTAAGCGAATTGATAGCCTCCTTAGCCTGATCAACCCGTTCTTTGCTATACATCTGATCCCATTTGGGAGGTGCTGGACAAGGGCTTTCAAGGTGACTTGTCGCTATGATTAAGTGTTTATCTTTCTCAGGTACAACTTCAGCAACACATAGCTCCCTTCCCATAATTGAGTTACGAAAGGGTTTGCAGCTAAACAATTTTACTGGCACTTTGCTCAGCTGGAAAATATTTGATAAAAAGGTCACATAGTATAAAGTGCAATTTAGCACGTTCAAGTTCGGATTACAAAAACACATTTCTAAAATGTGGGATAAAACACATACAAAACTGCAATATTTTTTCAAATTTACCTAGAAAATAAAAGAAGACCACTAAATACTTATAGTACTGAACTCAATAAAAACATTTACTATAGGATTAATGATTGCACGAGTATCAATTAGCTGCCACTTTATTTACCTCCACGCGTTATCAATATTAGAACATGACAGATAATGGCAAAGCTGGCATTAATGACTTATTGGGCCTGTTTGGCTTACCTTAAAATAAGTAACTTATAACTTAAAGTGATAAGTATCATATAAGTGATAAGTAAATTAGAACTTATAAGTTAATAGAGTGTTTGGTAAATCAGAAATTATAAGTCAGTAGAGTGTTTGGTAAATCAGAACTTATAAGTTAACTTTTTTAAATATTTTCAAAATATTTGTTTTTTAATATATATAAGTGGATATCAATGGATAGATCTCGATGAGTAGAGAAATTTGATATGTACATATCAATTTTCTAATGAACGAATTAAAAGATATATGATTTTGAAGATTTGAAGGATATTATATATTGCGTATATCGAGAAATAAGAATAAGTTGAAAGTTGAATGTTAGGATTTCTTAACATTCAACTTATCCCATATAAGTTTAATAAATGGGCTTTCTCTTATTTTGCCAAACAGGCTATCTAAATGGGGAATGGGCTTTCATCATATAAGCCGACTTATATGATGAGCCAAACACCCCCATTGACTTCAACACAAATGTAGTAAAAAATGTCAAACATGTAAGCTTATGAAAGGACCTAACCTGCAAGCAGAAGTATGGTCTTGTAAATGCCATTTCACCAGAAACTGAACATTTATACAACTTCCACCAGCCTGATTGCTGAAAGATTTCATAGATATTGGGAGTTACTTCCTGAAAATCAAGTTGCCATAATTAGAGTTATACTAAAATGGGGGTTTATATTAAAAACAAGGAATCACGTTTAAGAGGCTCGAGGAGGGCAAAGAAGCGACCTGCAAACAAATCAGATCCGGTGAGTGCATTTGGATTAGGTCACCCAGGGCTTCCATTCTCTTATGCATTTCTAAATCCTCTCTGAACCAAACATTATAGCTCAAAATCTTCAATGTCTTAAGATCTTTATTCACGCATGTTTCGTCTGAAATACATAGAATTAATATTAAGTGAATTCTTTAGAAGTTCATGATGACCTGAGTGTAACATAATTACATAACACGTAAGAATTTGAAATCTGAGCTTATGCATTTTTAAATAAAAAGGTCACTGTATACAGTGGGAGGCATCGGGAAGTGATACAAAAAATACCTAAGCCGAGATGTTATAAACTACCCACTACACCAAAACTTTCAGGATATGCCTCTCTGGTTTCCTTATGTTTGTATCAGACGGCAAACGGTAGATGGTATCATTGCTTGAAAATTGATATATTGTAACTTAAGGGAGTGGAGAGATACCAAGAGATTTATTCAGAGAAGTCAAAGAAACTCATCATATTATAGGATTACAAATAAAAAATTTAGTAATACCACGAATTGAATTTTCATTTAATTTCTCTTTCCTGGAACTTAAAGGATCTTATCTACTCCTACAACTGTAAAATAGGTTGAATAAAACATCAAGTAAGCCTACAGTTAGGAGGATTCCCACAGTAAATAGGATAAATTTATCAAATTTTTGAATAACAAGATTTACTAATCTAAGCACCTCACTAGGAATGTGAAAGTTTTATGCAACTGAACAACTATTTTTTACTTCTCTGAGAGTAAATCAGGGAAGCAAATGTTAAGCATACTGCTGAAATATGAATTATTCCAAAAACCTGAAAGTATGGGCTAATACTTCCTGTTAATCACGGTAAAAAGAGTTCTGATATCATGCTTACTTACATACTCTCCCGAAATCATGGATTGTTACTTGTTAGAATGAAGCTTATAGCATAGATCATGCTTTTATGTTAATACTTACTAAATACAAATACGACGAGCAAACCAACACAAAGGAAGTATGTATGAATCGTATCGTACACAGAAACCAAGTACTTGTCACAAAGTAAACACAAAGTATCACCACATTGACTATAAACTAGGCACTTGACTACACCTGACCCTACAAGATATCCGTTATATAATGAAGAATATACATGATAAAATCAAACACTACTATTAGCACTAACCATAAAAACCTCAGTGGCATTTGGTTCATGCTTATTATTGTCCAATTTAAGGCTTTAATTGGATGAAATGCAAAAATCATCCACATTAACTGGGTAATTCATTCCCTAAACACCTCCGGAATTGCAAATCAATACCATTCCCATCCCCATTCTCATCACAAACACTTAACTTACAACTTCCATATCACACAATTTCATAAATTTACACGCTAATTAATAATAAAAAAAAAACACACGAAAACATTCAATATAAAATATGTCAAGAACCGAGAAATACCCAAATCGACAACATCCACTTTAGCAGCCTTAACACCTCTAAATTCACCAGCATCATCCAAACCCTTATTTTTTAAATCCCCAATTTTCCTCTTACTACCCACAATAACTTCCACCTCATCAGTTTCGAAAGTCGACGAAACAGAAGCAGGGGCTCCAGTCCCACAAATCTCACAAAGAGTGTTGCAATTGGCATTGATAAAGGTACATGATTTGCAAGACCAAGTGGGTTGTGAAAAATGGGGAGTGTTTTGTGGAGTTAAGCAGATTTGACAAATGGGTTGTGGCGAATTAGGGTTGATGAATGTGCATTTTGAGCAAGTCCAAGAAGATGATGAAGAACAAGACATTTTGATTTGAATATTTCAAAGGGTTTTTGAATGTGGATTGTGATTTGTGACTGTATATGTAGATGGACTGATGTTTTTTGATTTTTGAATGACGATTAGGTATCTAGGTTTACCGCCTTTGGTTTTTGCATAGGCTGATTTTTTTGACTTAATTGCATTGTACGGAGCAAAAAATCGAATTGAAACCGAAATTGAAACTGAATCGAATTCGGTCAAAACCGAAATTGAATGCGGTTTTTGATTTTTAAAAACCGACCGGTTATAGGTTAAAACCGAACCAGTTAAAACCGAACCGAACCGATTATTAAAATAAATAAATAAATATTTAAGTTATATAAATTTTTATATTTAGTAGGGAGAACTAGGGGTGAGCAAAACCGAACCGAAACCGAAAAATCGAACCGAAATGTTGAATTTCGGTTCGGTTTGGTTTCCTTTGTTTGAAAGTTCGGTTTTTCGGTTCAAACCGAAATAATTCGGTTCGGTTCAGTTTTTTTTTTAAAAATTCGGTTCAAACCGAAATAACCGAATTATCTATATTATTTATATTATATATATTTTATTTATATTATATATATATATATATGTTTATATTATATATATATATATATATGCATGATTTAATTAATTCAAAATTAAGTTTAAATATTTAAATTGATAATTTGTGTTTCATTTTATTTTAATTGTTACCTATTTTAATATATTTGCAACTAAAATTAATTTTAAAATTAAAAAATAATAATATTATATATAATTTTTTTTAAATCGGTTCGGTTCGGTTTTTGGTGAAATATTTCGGTTCGGTTTCTGGTGATAAATCGGTTCGGTTCGGTAAAAAATGGATTTCGGTTTTTCGGTAATGATCAGCCCTAGGGAGAACTGATGTTGGATGAGCTTGCCCAAATTTGTAATATCAATACAAAAAGGGCTCATATGAACTGATGTTGGATGAGCTTGCCCAAATTTGTAATATCAATACAAAAAGGGCTCATAGCAAAACCAGCGGTCTGTGAATCTTTCTAGATTAGTGACTAAAAGGGAATTTGATTTTTTATAATTTCTTTTGTTTGTTTACGGTGGTTATTATGATGAGATTAGAGACTCTGAGATATATCTCAGGTAAGTTCCTGAGATAACTACTTTTTATATATAAAATGGGATGGGTATTTTAATAATTTTAGATATTTTTAATTACCCTTGCGGGCAAGCAAAATTTAAAGATTATTTTTTATAAGTATCTTAGGAAAAGTTTCCTGAGATATATCTCAGGTCCTTTTTCTCTATTATCATATTAGAATTATTGTCAGTAAGTTAAGTACTTAAATTGTACTGGCATCTAACACATTTTAGTTACTTCTTGGTAGTTAAGAGGACCTTTTTGACTAACTCTTCGGAATATATCTAGAGCCTTCATCCGATGAATTAATCTGTCAGTCTAGTCCTGTACCATATTCATATCTTCATCATCCCTTAGAAAAAATAGTTGCATTTCTTGCCCACTTGTTTTGTTTGCCAACACAGTTTTGTTTTCATGCGGTGTCTCTTGTGTGCTACCAGCAAGAGATGTGTTCCTTCCTCATTGCCAATGGTATTTCAGGACATATAATAATATTTATGATTTTTTTGTTCGGTTTTATAACCGAAACCGAACCGTTAAAAACCGAAACCGACGGTTCGGATGCGGTTTCCAATTTTTAAAACCGAAGACATGCAGTTTCGGGGCAAAACCGCCCCGAACCGAACCGTGCTCAACCCTACATTTTACAATGTTTTTTGCATAGAAATAGTTTTATTATACTCCCTCCATCCCTTTTTAGTTGGCACATTTGCAAAAAACACACATATTAAGAAAGATTTAAATATGTAATTTGTGAAAGGCAGAGTGTATAAACTTGTAACACTATATCTAATGTAACTCAACTAAAGGAAAAGACACTTAACCAGAAGACAATCAAGAACAGGAAGTCACAAGAAATCAACACTAAATGAAGACAAGGTAATTGATACAATTAAACATGCTAACTATGATCAAGCCAAGAAGAAATCATTGAGAGAAGTTCAAGTCAAAGTTGTTCATGCCTCAGTGATTTGATAAATCAAGAATCAAGATCATAACTATTAGTATCAACAAGACCAATTGATTTCAAGTGAAGAAGAAGGAAAGCAAATATTGGAAAGCCAAGTTATTCAGTGAATATGGTAATTTATTCAAGAAGCAGAAACACTATCAAGACTAGTCACTTATGAACCAGACCAGTGCATCAAGTGTCAGGACATTGATAGCAAGTTTATGTCAGTAATAAAGAACCATGTTCAAGAGCTTGTTGAAGAATAAAGAAGACATGAAGATATCACAAGTTCAAGATGTGCATTGAAGTTTCAAGTTGAAGACCAGAATATTTTCTAAGTACTAAATGTTCTGGATGGCTAAGTAGAAATTCTCAAGTAGAAGTTCTACTTAGGAATTTCGAGATAGCCAAGTAGAAGTTCTACTTAGGAATTTCGAGATAGCCAAGTAGAAGCTCTACTTAGGAATTTCGAGATAGTCAAGTAGAAGTTCTACTTAGGTGCAGCTTCAACATGACACATGGCATCTTCTGATTGGCAGATTTCCAAGCTTTCAAGTTAAGGCAAGATTTATGTGGACACCACTGGGCCACGTACATCTTAGCTGTTGAAGACTATAGGACATAGACTACATGTAGTATAAATAGAAGTACTTGTGTAATGTTTTATTAAGAATAGAGAGAGCAATATTTGAGAAAAACACAAGAGAAAGAGAGAGTGCATTCACAGAGCTTAGAATCCTTCACTTCTCTCTGAACTTCTGTTATACTTTGTAATGAATGTTGTAGCAACCCTTTCAAGTTATATATAAAGAAATATATTCCTTGAATCTGTGTGCTCATTTATTGCATCGTTTTTATTGCTTCTCATATTCGAAAAGTTGTATTCACCCCCCCTCTACAACACATTTGGACCTAACAATTGGTATCAGAGCTATATGTTTAACATACAAAACATAGATCCTTGTGTTGAGTAGAAGAATCGTGAGTTTTCATTTTTCAGATCTACTTTTCATTTTCTCGAAAAGTGTGTTTTAATTCGTTGGTAGTGAAAACTCATCTGAAAAATTATTTAAATACTCCAGGTGTGATTATTTAGCTTGGGTGTATTTTAATTAATTTTTGTGAATTTATCTGGGTTAGTTCATATTTGGTGTTCTTGAGTGTTCATCATCTGTTCTTATCAAAGAATACAACCCAACAACTTTTTGATCTCCTTTTCAATAGTAAAAGAATAAAAAGGTGGTTTTTGGACTTTTTGATTTACTTTATTCGGCCGAAAGTAAAAGACATACTCAGTACCTAGCAAGTGGGTTAGGTGGGTTTGGTGAGTAAAGCATCTAAAGTCAAAAGGTGTTAAAGTGATAATATTGTTTATTCAATATTTAAAGAAATCTGCAGAAAATTATTCTAAGGACAAAAGTTCTACATAGAATTTCTACTTGAGAATTTCTACATAGAATTTCGACTTGGCAATTTCGACTTGGTGATTTCGACTTGGCAATTTCAACTTGGCAATTTCGACTTGGCAATTTCGACTTGGCAATTTCGACTTGGCAATTTCGACTTGAACAAAATTTCGACTTAGAGAAATTTCGACTTAGGCTAAAGTTCTACATACATATTCTACATAGCCTAGTCTTGGGTACTTAGAAACTTTTAGTGACCAGAATTCAAATGGCTCCTAAAAATGCATTCAAGATCCCAATGTTCAACAGAGATCACTATGAAGAGTGGGTTTCCAGAATGAGACTATATCTAGAGACTGTTAACCCTGAATATCTTGAAGTCCTTGACAAGGGTAAATTTGTTCCAATGGTGGTTATTCCTTCACATACGGAAGGAGGGGTGGTTATAGCACCCCGGTCTGAGCCCAAAAAGGCAGCGGACTTTTCGGATGCTGATAAAGAGCAAATAGCTTTGGATACTGCCGTACGACAAACCTTGATGGAATCTCTTGATCATGAAATGTTCAACATAGTCAAAGGTTTGACTACAGCGAAGAAGATTTGGGACAAGATAGAAGTTGTCATGGAAGGATCTGCAGAGGTCAGAAATAACAAGACACTCATACTCAAGATGGAGTATGACACCTTTAGAATACGGAAAGGAGAAGGCATTACAGAAGTCTATCTACGATTCAGTCAGTTGGTATTGGATTTGAATCTGAGAGGTGTGACTCTCCCCATGGTTGAAACAAATACGAGATATCTGAGGAACCAGCCAAAAAGCATTGAGCATAGGGTCTACGCAATCAGAGAAACCAGAGATTTGCATACAACTTCTCTGGAAGAGTATTATGGAATATTAAAGACCTATGAGCTGGAAACGCTTCAAGATCAAGCATGGGACAATGATTCAAAGTCAAAAGAAAGTGCATCAGGATTAGTTGCTGATGAGGAAGAGTCTAAGAAGGCAATGGTTGCAGCAAAGCCTAAATCATCACTTGCACCACATCAAGTTGATAATGATGACGAGTGCGCATCTGACAGTGATGATGACTACTACACCCAAGAAGAGCTGGACAACATGGACGATAGTGTCGTGGCATACATGGCAAGGAAGTTCAGCAACATGAGATTTAGAAAGAGCAACCGACCACAGAGAAAATCTTCATCTTATTATCGGGCTGCTAAGGGTGGTGGTAGTTCGTCAGGCTACAAAGGAAAAGGCAAGAATACCAGCTACAAATCTCCTTTGGATTTCAAAATGAAGTTCAAATGCTATAATTGTGGTGAAGCTGGACACTTTGCCTCGGACTGCAAAAAGCCTAAACAGACTTATCCAAAAGAAACATTTGAAGCTCTCAAAAGCAACTATGAAGCACTGTTGAAGGAAAGACATGGAAAACGAGCTTTATTGGTGACAGAAGGAAGAGCTTGGGATGATTCAGATGAGGAAGATGTTACTCATGTAGCGAACTTTGCGCTCATGGCTGAGACATAAGAGGAACCAGAGGTACCAGTTCTGACTCTTAAAGTAGAAATGTCTATTGATGATTATAAAGAACAGAACGGGGCTCTTAGTGAAGAGATCTATATGTTGTGCAAAAGCCTAGACTCTTCTCAAAAGGAACAGAAAACACTTGTTGCCAAATGCAGAATGCTTGAGGCAAAAGTGGAAGAGCTAGAGGCTGCTTGCACTGTAGATACTTCTCTAAGAGACTTTATTAAATCTCTGGAACACAAGCTCGTCCTTAAGGAAGAAGTAGAAGCATGTCTTAGGAACAATCTAGCTGAGTTAGAAACTAAATGCGAAGCATACAAACTAGCTGCTAGTAAAGTGTATGTAGATAATGACACATTTAAGAAAATAACTGGAGTAGGTATAGGACTTGATTATTCTGACCTTCCTAAGAAAGAAGGAAAGAGACCTATTGACCCTAGTTCCAGTGACCTTAAAAAGGAAACACCTAGTATTCTTAAATCGGCTGTCAAACCTATCTACAAACATCTTGTTCCTAGAATAGAAGAAGAAGAGACTGAATTGATAGCTAGATATGAGATTGAGATGGAAGATCGCCAGAAAGAACAACCTGTAACTCCTATTAAACAAGTGAAAATCAATTTCCCTAGAGATGAATCTAGACTGGGATTAGGAGCTAAGGCTGTTAAACAACAAGGAAAGAAAGAAAAAGGCATAAAAGAGGTTAAGGCTGAACGAATAAAGAAAGCATGTTATCATTGTAAATCTACTGAACATCTTTCTTATGCATGCAAAGCTAACATGAATGTTCCTGCTGCACATGCCATGCCTACCACACATACAATGAATAATCTGCATCAGAATCATGCACAGTGTGGTCAACCTAACTGTATGCCATGCACTTTTAATATCATGCAAACTTTTGTGCATTTAATGAATGCATCTAGCCAGTCATGCTCAAATACTGTTGCTAGTTCAAATATCAAGAAAAAGTATGGTTGAGCCAAGACTGTCAGTCCTCCTAAAGTTAGGAGTGACAAACCTTCTCCTAAGACTGACAAATCTGTCAAGTCTGAGAAAGGAAAGGAGATAGTCGAAAGCTTTAGTAATGTGAAGAAAAGTGCATCTCTTGTTGTTAAATCTGTTGATTCTCGATCTTATCGAAAAGCCGGGCCCAATCAAAGTTGGGTTCCGAAGAATGTCTAATCAATCTGTCATTGCAGGGCATTAAGCAGAATAGAAATAAAGTTATATGGGTGCTAGACAGTGGAGCATCGAGGCATATGACTGGAAACAAGTCCCTGCTTACAGAGTTGGTTATGAAGGCTGGCCCTTATGTTACCTTTGGAGATGACAGCATAGGTGTGACAAAGGGATATGGCAAACTGAAAACTGGAAATGTCATCATTGAAGATATCTCCTATGTTGAGGGACTAAAGCACAATCTGTTGAGTATAAGTCAATTCTGTGACAAAGGTTACGAAATTGTCTTCAACAAGAAAGGTGTCTCAATCACTCACATCAAGGAAGGTTCACTAGCTTTGAGAGGAGTTCGAAAGGCAGATCTTTTTGTTGCAGATATGGATTCAGCAAATCAGAATGAGGTCACCTGTTTCTACAGCAAAGCCTCGGATGATGAAAGCTGGTTATGGCACAAAAAGCTATCTCACTTAAACTTCAAAACGATGAATGCTCTCGCGAGGCGAGAATTGGTGAGAGATCTACCTCAAATGGAGTTCGCTCCGAAAGGACTCTGTGAAGCTTGTGAAATGGGAAAGTCGAAGCGAGCATCGCATAAAAGCAAAGAAATTTCTAGTATTACTGAGCCTCTACAACTTCTTCATATGGATTTGTTTGGCCCAGTGAATGTCCTATCTTTGTCTAGGAAAAGATATGCTTTGGTAATCGTGGATGACTTCTCCAAGTATACATGGGTATTGTTCGCAATGACGAAAGACGAAGTACCTTTCTTAATCATTGATCACATCACTCAAATTGAGAATGTTTCAACACTTACTGTGAAGACGATTAGATCAGACAATGGCACTGAATTCAAAAACGCAGTGCTAAATGACTTCTGTGTATCTAAGGGAATACGTCGTCAGTATTCAGCCCCGAGAACTCCACAGCAAAATGGAGTAGTTGAAAGGAAGAATAGAACTCTGGTTGAAGCAGCAAGAACTTTGTTGTATGATTCAAAACTTCCTTTGTATTTCTGGGCCGAAGCAGTGAGTACCGTTTGTTACACTCAAAATAGAACCTTGATCATAAAAGATAAAGAAAAGACACCATGTGAGCTAATGAACAACAGAAGACCAACAATCAAATACTTTCATGTCTTCGGAGCAAAATGCTATGTGCTCATAGATGATGAAAATCTAGGCAAGTTTGCAGCAAAAGCTCGTGAAGGAATCTTTGTTGGTTACTCTACAGACGTGGTGGCAGCTTATAGAGTGTTCTTGGTGAATGATCGAAAAGTGACTGAAAGCTACAACGTCAGATTCGACGATACCAAACTCTCATCAATTTCAAGAGATTCTAGTGAACCTGAGTCCCTAAAATTTCAGAATCTGGACTTAGAAGATCTTGAAGATGAACCTGAGTTGGTTGTTCCATTAAATGTTCCAAGCGTACATGAAGAACCTGAGTCTAGTGAACAAGCTAATTCTACAAGATCAGGAGAGACTTCTTCAGTACCAACCGGCAACAACTCAGGGGGAGTAAATAGCAGCTCAAGGACTATTGTTCAAGGCTCGAGTCGAGTTGACTCTAGTTCTGTAGGAGCTGGCACTAACTCAGGGGGAGTTAGTGAAAATAATCTAAGTAGTCAGCACCCCAACTCAGAAAGTCAAGCTGAATCATCAAGACAATTTCCAGGTGAACGAGTATGGAATAGAGACCATCCGTTTGAGTTAATTATTGGTGATCCAGATGCTGGTGTGACTACTAGAAGAACTGCAAGAGCTGACATGGCTAATATCTCCTTATATTCTGGGTTCTTATCCAAGCTTGAACCTAAAGAAATAGAAGAAGCTCTTGGCGATGCTGATTGGGTGATTGCAATGCAAGAGGAACTCAATCAGTTTGAAAGGCAGAAAGTTTGGAAACTGGTACCCCGACCAAAGAACAAATCCGTAATTGGAGCTAGGTGGGTATTCAGAAATAAACTGGATGAAAACGGACTTGTAACACGAAACAAGGCTCGTTTGGTTGCAAAAGGTTATTCTCAGCGAGAAGGAATTGATTATGATGAAACCTATGCACCGGTTGCAAGACTTGAGGCAGTCAGGATGTTCTTGGCATTTGCAGCACATAAGAACTTCAAGGTATTCCAGATGGACGTGAAAAGTGCCTTCCTGAACGGAGAGTTAGAAGAAGAAGTGTATCTGGAACAGCCGCCCGGCTTCGTTGATCCAGAACATGCAGATTTTGTGTATCTACTCTTCAAATCTGTCTATGGCCTCAGGCAATCCCCAAGGCGATGGAATGAAACCCTATCTCTATTCTTAATTGAAAATGGTTTTGTTAGGGGAGTAATTGATAAAACATTGTTCTATAAAGTTGTGAGAAATGACTTAATACTTGTTCAAGTATATGTGGACGATATTATTTTTGGGTCATCAAATGAGCGCTTGTGCGAGAAATTTGCCAAGCTAATGCAGGAAAAATATGAGATGAGCATGATGAGAGAGTTGTCCTTCTTCCTTGGATTACAGATCAGTCAGAGAAAAGATGGTATCTTTATCTGTCAATCCAAGTACGTCAGAGATTTACTCAAGAAGTATAATCTAGAAGATGCATCAGCAGCTAAGACTCCCATGGCAACAGCCACGAAGCTTGATGAAGACAAATCAGGTAAATCAGTTGACATCACAAGCTATCGAGGTATGATTAGCTCACTCCTCTATTTAACTGCAAGTAGACGAGATATAATGTTCGCAACTTGTTTATGTGCAAGGTTCCAAGCGGATCCTAGAGAATCACATCTCGTAGCCGTCAAAAGAATTTTTAGGTATCTCAAGGGCACACCAAATCTAGGGATTTGGTACCCAAAAGATACAGGTTTTAATCTTATTGGCTATTCGGATTCAGACTATGCAGGTTGCAGGATTGATAGGAAAAGCACATCTGGTGCTTGCCAATTTCTTGGCAGAAGATTGGTGTCCTGGCAAAGTAAAAAGCAACATACAGTATCTACTTCTGCTGCTGAAGCTGAGTACATTGCTGCTGGAAGCTGTGTAGCTCAAATACTGTGGATGAGGAACCAATTGAAGGATTATGGCATGGAGCACAAGAAAATTCCAATCATGTGTGACAACACAAGTGCCATTGCCATAACCAACAATCCTGTAGATCACTCAAGAACAAAGCACATCGACATAAGGTATCACTTCATAAGAGAACATGTCGAGGAGGGGACTGTGGAGCTACATTTTGTGCCCACAATGCAACAAATTGCAGATATATTCACCAAACCTCTTGATGAAGTAACATTCAATAGGTTGGTTGGTGAATTGGGAATGCTTAACACAAGTTAGTAAAGCCTTCTATCTGTAAAATCCATGTTTATGTTTATATGTGCAAGCTACTCAATCATTATGTGCTTAGACTTTAATATGCCTAATTAATGATTGTTATAGGTTGCATATAGTGTGTTTTTGCATGAATTCATTGTGGTTTAAGTGTCTTTTATAGCACAAATCTTTGAATTTATGCTTGTTAGATTGCATGATCATAGGGGGAGTTAAATTCATAATATTCTAAATATTGCATGATTTTTAGATGAATTTACCTATGATTTTCATGTAATTAAAGGCCTTAGAATTATCAAGGAATGTTTTAATTATGTCATATATTAAAAATCCTTGAATTGATATTTATATTTATTTGGCAATTTAATTGTTGAAAAATCTAAGTATCTTCAAAATTTCGAGTTAGTCTCTATCTCGAAACTCATGTAGAAATTCGACTTGAATTTCGACTTGAGCTTCCAGGGTGAAGTTTTGAAAATTCTAAGTCTGGGAAGAATTTCGAGTTAGTACCTATCTCAGGACACATCCAGAAACAATTCTTCCATGTGGAATGGAATTACTTTTTCGAGGCCATCACAAGATGTTTTCGGGCACGAGAAAAAGATTTCCATTCCCATACAAACCTTTGGAATAGCCCTAGCACGAGAACTGGACATAAATTATGGACGCATAGTTCTCGGTGAGATAGTGGCTTCAATGGGATCTCCTGCAAGCAGAGACCTCTCCACAACTGACGTTGTCTGCTGGTTTCCCCGATTCCTACAATTGCTCATTAATGATCTAATACCGAAGGAAGCTCTTGAGGTTAGACAGAGATTTGCCAGAAGCCTAACATCTCAACCGCTAGGGATGGGCACTAAGTCACTGTCCACAATTAACAATCAGGATAAACATCACGGGAAACCAATGTCAATTCCTGATACCCTACAGACGTGGCTTACATATGATGCAGGGGTTACCAATTTGGAAGCATCATCGCAAGTTTCATCACATGCTCAGAATCCTTCTGCTCATGCTGAGGCATTTGAAGGGATTCCTGATGAGGGAAGCGATGACGAACAAGGTAATGAATCAGGTAATCTCTCTCTGCATACTACTCACTCCTCTTCCTACATATCTGATTCCGAGACCCAAGATTCTGCTAGCCCGCAGGATCTATCCCAGGGTGAGAGCCATATTTCTGACTCTGAGTCTGACACACATTCATATTCTCTTTCACCCCTGATAACGGAAGTCAGAAAGCCTTCACATCTAGATGTAGGAAATGATGAGGAGAGTGACCCCGAAGAGCAGCCTCTTATTCGCAAGAAAGCCAAATTTTCTCATGCTGCTACTTCAAAACCTCAGTCAAACCCTAGCGTGTCACACACAACCACTCCACCTCACGAGAGTGGTTCACCCCATGAACAATCTGCACATAGGGATTTTGATTTTGGTGAGGATGATGTACCCCTTAAAGATACTGTTGCTTCAAGGGGTCATGAAGTTTTAAGAACTTCAGCCGTACCTTCACCGGTACGTACTGATGCTGCAAAGAGGATCGGTTCTGATGTTGTACAAGAACACTTTGCAGCCTCTCAGCCTGAGATTCCAACTCAGGAACAAACAGTAATTGATCCCATAACTGTCAACAACATTTCTTATCAAATGTCTGCAGGTACAGCTTCATTATTTGGATCAATCATTGAAGACATATACGAGCGTGAGACAGGGAGTGTGTGTGAGAGGTTAGGGAGAGAGGGACCTTCATTTTTAAGGCCCGAAACCGAGCGTCAAATACTAACAGAACGAGTATTAGAGCGAGGTCACCCAAACCAAACACCGTCCCTTAACATTGAAAATCTGGAAACGCGTATGACTTCAATGGAGAATAAAATGGAGCAGTTCGGGTAGTCGATGGGGCAGTTGGGGATTAATGTTGGAAACAATCAACGGGCTCTAGACGACTACGCAGCAAGAATGTCAAGTCAAGCTGATGCTTTTAAAACTTTGACAAATCAGGTCAATGACTTGGGCCATGCTGGTGGTGTCTAAGGAAACACTCTCAATGAGAGGATGGGGGCAATGGAGTCTACAATGCATGCTATGGCTGTGGAGATCAGTAGATTGATGTTCGCATTCAGAAGTTTTGTGCCCCCTGAGTGTTTCGAGTCCCAGCAACCTCCCCCCGATAGTGGTGCAGGTGGAGCAGGTGGTGCTAGTGGAGCGGGAGCCTCTGGTTCTGGTTTTGGAGGTTCTTATGCAGCTGGTGGATCTGCACACCAAGGTGGAGCTCAGGATAACTCACCTAAGGGGGAGAGTGGAATGGAGACGAGACAGCAGGCAGTTTACATCGAAGAAATTGAAGAACCCGCTGATCTTGTCAAGGAGACAGAAATTGAGCCTGCTGTTGTTAAAGAGGCTCTCAGGACAGAAATTGAGCCTGCTGTTGCTGAAGAGGCTCTGAGGAGGAGAAAGGGTAAGGCAATAATGGTTGAAGAAGATGAACCAGTTATTGACCTGAGTCATCAGGAAATAGTACAGGAGGTACTAGACTCAGATTCTGATATGGAAGACGTACCTTTGGCACATGCAATAAAAAGATCTTTGAAGGAACAAGGTGGAGGTGCTGGGATGTCTTCTGGAATGCCTGAAGAACTTCCTGTTGATGAGGAAACCCTTAAAGCTCAACAGTTAGCCTTGGAACAAGCTCAGTTCCACAAAATGAAGATGATGCAAGAACATGCTGCGTTCCTAGAACAGAAGGTGGAGCTCCAAGGGAAGCAGTATGAGTATGAGCTTGCAAGGCTAGCTAATCCTCAAGTTGATCTGGACAAAAGAAGGATAGGGCAGAAATGGGATGAAGCAAGGAAGATATTGATGAGACCCTGTACGAAAGGAGTTCATAATAACGAGGCAGATGACCTGTTCTACAACCTGAATTTGCAGAATCCAATGACTTCGGACTACATCAGTGCATTGAAGAGATTAATTTCTAAAGTCAGGGTTGGATACAATGCTACGCTCAAGGAATGGCAGGTTATTTTGTCTTTGGTAGAAGGTGTCCCAACATCTTTCTTATATGTGGATGACCATTTCATAACGAGAAGATCTGCGTCAGAGTTGTACTTGCTAGCAACTAAAATTCAATACTGTTAGGTCCAAATGTGTTGTAGAGGGGGGGTGAATACAACTTTTCGAATATGAGAAGCAATAAAAACGATGCAATAAATGAAGCTGCTTTCAAGTTATATATTTACATTGAATTTGCAGAATCCAATGACTGGGGACTATATAAATGCCTTTTTCGCTTCTCCTTCTGCTGCTGTTCTTTCTTGTACACTGGATCGTGAAGCTGCTTCCACCTAGCATTCAACAGACTTATAGCTTCCATTTCTAGAGGGTTCCTGGGCTCTGGGTTAGGATGTTTGAAAAGCCTTCTGAGTTTATCAACCTCCTGAGTAGTCCTGATCTTTGGAATTTCCTCAAAGTTCTTCATTATGAGCTGAGGTTTCCAATGAGATTTAGTGGCTTTGAGATAACGATATATCATCTTGGGGTATCCCTTGACACGGTCAGTATTATAGACACTAGCCGCATCTCGCTCCATTCGCTTCTTCTCCACAATTACTTCAGACAGGTAACTCATGAGTCTCTGCTTTTCTTCAACAAACTTGACTTCCACTTCGCCCCATTTGAACACATATAACACTTTCTCTAGAAATGCAGCATCTTGAGTCTGTAGCAGCCATTGTCTACTCATATGCAAGAGTGTTTGTTTCTGGTCTGCATCTATGTATGCTAAGGCATCAGCTGTATCATCAGCATAAGAGTGTATCCAGTATACACTATCTTTCCCTGGAACGCCAACTGCCTCCCTTATTTCTCCTTGTTCCAGTTCTCCAGAAGGAAGAGTCAAAGCTTCATCTACATTCTTCATTGCTTGAAGAATATTCCATTTCTTTTCTATCAGCTCCGGCTCAATCTTCACGTTGTCGAGAGGGTTTGGAGCAATGACATCACACTTCCACACCTCATTGCTCTTCAAGAATATGACTCTTTCAATGATCCTCACGGATTTATCTTTAAGCTCAGAGGCGAATCCCTTACCCATCATTTGTCTACATACAGCTTTAAGAGATTCCACTGAAAGTTCCATTAAGTCCTTTTCCTCCATGCTCACCCTCTTCATCTTTCCTTGAACCACCATACGGACAAAATTTGGATAAGCTGAGAATTCTGGACCCTTGTCCTCTGCTAGCTGCATTAACTGATCCCTGTACAGAATGCTTAGCTCCTCAGATTGAGAGTACTGAATTTTAGTCGCTAGCAAGAACAACTCTGACGCAGATCTTCTCATTATGAATTGGTCATCCACATATAGGAAAGATGTTGGGACTCCTTCTACCAAAGACAAGATAACCTGCCACTCCTTAAGATTTGCATTGTATCCAACCCTGACTTTAGAAATTAATCTCTTCAAAGCATTTATATAGTCCCCAGTCATTGGATTCTGCAAATTCAAGTTGTAGAACAGATCATCTGCATCCTTGTTATGAACTCCTTTTGCACATGGTCCCATCATTATCTTCCTTGCTTCATCCCATTTCTGCCCTATCCTTCTTTTGTCCAGATCAATTTGAGGATTAGCTAGCCTTGCAAGCTCATACTCATACTGCTTCCCTTGTAGCTCCACCTTCTGTTCTAGGAACGCAGCATGTTCTTGCATCATCTTCATTTTATGGAACTGAGCTTGTTCCAAGGCTAACTGTTGAGCTTTAAGGGTTTCCTCATCAACAGGAAATTCTTCAGGCATTCCGGAAGACATCCCAGCACCTCCACCTTGTTCCTTCAAAGATCTTTTTATTGCATGTGCCAGCGGTACGTCTTCCATGTTAGAATCTGAGTCAAGTACCTCCTGTACTGTTTCCCGATGACTCAGATCAACAAATGGTTCATCAACCATTACTGCCTTACCCTTTCTCATCCTCAGAGCCTCTTCATCAACAGACGGCTCAACTTCTGGTTCCTTGACAAGATCAGCGGGTTCTTCAATTTCTTCGATGTGAACTGCCTGCTGTCTCGTCTCCTTTCCACTCTCCCCCTTAGGTGAGTTATCCTGAGCTCCACCATGGTCTTCAGATCCACCAGCTGCATAGGAACCTCCAAAACCAGAACCAGAGGCTCCCGCTCCACTAGCACCACCTGCTCCAGCATCGGGGGGAGGTTGTTGCGACTCGAAGCACTCCGGGGGCACAAAACTCCTGACTGCGAACATCATTCGACTGATCTCCACAGTCATTGTATGCATTGTAGACTCCAATGCCCCCATCCTCTCATTGAGAGTGCTTCCCAAGACACCACCAGCATGGCCCAAGTCATTGACCTTATTTGTCAAATCATCAAAAGCTGTAGCTTGACTTGCCATTCTTGCTGCGTAGTCGTCTAGAGCCCTTTGGTTGTTTCCAATATTGATCCCGAACTGCCCCATTGTCTGCCCGAACTGCCTCATCTGATTTTCCATTGAAGTCATACGAGTATCAAAATTTTCAATATTAAGGGACGGTGTTTGGTTTAGGTGACCTCGCTCTAATACTCGTTCTGTTCGTATTTGGCGCTCGGTTTCGGGCCTTAAAAATGAAGGTCCCTCTCTCCCTAACCTCTCACACACACTCCCTGTCTCACGCTCGTGTATGTCTTCAATGATTGATCCAAAAAGTGAAGCAGTACCTGCAGAAACTTGATAAGAAATGTTGTTGACAGTTATGGGATCAAATTCTGTTTGTTCCTGAGTTGGAATCTCAGTCTGAGAGGCTGCAAAGTGTCCTTGTACGACATCAGAACCGATCCTCTTTGCAGCATCAGTACGTACCGGTGAAGGTACTGCTGAAGTTCTTAATACTTCATGTCCTCTTGAAGCAACAGTATCATCAAGAGGCACATCATCCTCACCAAAATCAAAATCCCTATGTGCAGAATGTTCAAGGGGTGAACCACTCGCGTGAGGTGGAGTGGTTGCGTGTGACACGCTAAGGTTTGACTGTGGTTGTGAAGTAGCAGCGTGGAAAAGTTTGGCTTTCTTGCGAATAAGTTGCTGCTCTTCGGGTTCATTCTCCTCATCATCTTGTATATATGTACGTGCCGGTTTTCTGACTTCCGTTAACAGGGGTGATAAAGAATAGGAATGTGTATCAGACTCAGAGTCAGAAATATGGCTCTTACCCTGGGATAGATCCTGCGGGTTAGCAGTCTCTCGGGTCGCGGAATCAGAAACATAGGAGGAGGAATGAATAGTATGCAGAGAGAGATTACCTGATTGATTACCTTGTGCATCATCGCTTTCCTCATCCGGAATCTCATCAAATGCCTCAGCATGAACAGATGGATTTTGAGCATGTGATGAGACTTGTGATGATGCCTCCAAATTGGTAACTCCTGCATCATATCTAAGCCACATTTGAATATTTTCAGGAGTAGACATTGGTTTACCTTGATGTTTATCCTGATTAGCAATGGTTGCAAGTGACTTAGTGCCCATCCCTAGCGATTCAGATGTGGGGCTTCTGGCAAATCCCTGTCTAATAGCAAGAGCATCCTTCGGTATTAAGTCATTGATTAGCATTTGAAGAAACCGAGGAAACCAGCAGACGACATCAGTGGTAGAGAGGTCTCTGCTTGCAAGGGATCCCATTGAGGCCACTATCTCAGAGAGAACTATTCGTCCATAGTTTATATCCAGTTCTCTTGCTAGGGCAACTGCAAAGGTTTGCATTGGAATTGGAATTTGATGAAAGTCTTTTTCGCGTGCCCGAAAACATCTTGTGATGGCCTCGAAAAAGTAATTCCATTCCGCATGGAAGAATTGCTTTTGGATATTTCCCGTGATTGGGCCTTTTGTAGGATAACATCCAATTTCTTCAAAGAATCTGAGGCGTTCTGCAGCAGTAGGTTCTGGATCATAGGCATCTTTAATTGGGAATCCTAGAACTTTGTTGACAATTTGTTCTGTCACCTCATATTCCTGACCCGCTAAGGTAAACCTGAAACCGTAGGGGGTTGATTTACTCCCAAAAGTAACCGCACTAGTCCATAATTGCTGTAAAGCATCATGTACTAGTGTAGGTTTAGCAGTAAAAGCTTGGCTAGCTTTGGAATACAAATTGAGAAATCGTATCCAAAACTTAAACCGCGGGAGTTGATCACCAATTTCCGTAGAAATATTGTAAAAATTGTTTTTAGCAAGGGAAAATTGGTGAGCCATTTTAATTAAATGTTTTTCATTAAGAAGATGTGAATTTTTATTTTAATTTTGAAAAACAATTAATTTTCCGAATTACAAAAGAGAATTGTAACCCTTTTAATTTTTCAAGAACACCAAACGGAATCTGAGAAATCAAACTACGGGATTCAATTCAACAACCAATTACTATTTCGTGTGTATACCAGTGGAATCGTGTGTGTTTATAGATGGAGAAAATGGAATCGCGTTTATGAACAGTACACAAACAATATGTGTTCGTGTGTATGTATATGCGCGTGTATGGATGTTCACAAAACACATTAACACAAAGATTAAGGTTAACACAGACAATAGCAGTCAACAAATCGGCAGTAATTCGTGATTAGTACGAGTTTAATCACAAAAACACGGATCAAAGGTATGTAATTAGTGAAATCGCACTGTTCTTGTGAAACGGCTGCTGAAAATTAGGTAAAGTGAATTAGGCATCGAGTTAGAGATGTATATATAGGTGAATGAGAAATGACAAAAATGTCCCTGTTAAAAAATGTGAAAAGTACTAAGTCCATACAGGGGACATCTAAGTCGAACTCTATCTCGAACTTTTCTATCTCGAACTTTTCTATCTCGAACATCAAGTCGAACTTCGAGATAAAGTTCGAGATAGAGGTTAACTCGAACAATTATGCACAAAGAAGCACTTTAACCAAAATTACAGCAGAAACTATAGGGAAATACTATCTTGAACATTATTGATTTGTAGTAAACTTGGAAAAAAAAAATTCAAGATACTTTTCGAGTTAGAGTCTATCTCGAACATCAAGTCGAAATTCGAGTTGAGTTTCGAGATAGACTAAGAACTCTATCTCGAACATCAAGTCGAACTTCGAGATAAAGTTCGAGATAGACTAACTCGAAGTTAATCTCAAATTCTTTCCAAAATATTTCCTTGAATCAAAAAGTCCAGGGTAATTCAAGATATGTTTCGAGTTAGGAGTGTAACTCGAAAAATACCCTTTAGCTTAACTGAGAACTCTATCTCGAACACCAAGTCGAAATTCGAGTTGAGTTTCGAGATAGACTAAGAACTCTATCTCGAACATCAAGTCGAACTTCGAGATAAAGTTCGAGATAGACTAACTCGAAGTTAATTCTCAGTTCTTTTCAAAATATTCCCTTAATGGAAACCTCATCTCAACCTTAGAGATAAAATTCGAGATAGACTTTATCTCGAATATTTTGAAGATAGAACTAGGCACACTGGTAACTCGAACTCGAACTCTAAGTCGAATTTCGAGATGAATTTCGAGATAGGTACTAACTCGAAATTCTTCCCAGACTTAGAATTTTCAAAACTTCACCCTGGAAGCTCAAGTCGAAATTCAAGTCGAATTTCTACATGAGTTTCGAGATAGAGACTAACTCGAAATTTTGAAGATACTTAGAATAATTTGACAATTTTTCTTTGAAAAACTCAACAATTAATTTTGCCAAATTAATATAAATATCAATTCAAGGATTTTAATATATGACATAATTAAAACATTCCTTGATAATTCTAAGGCCTTTAATTACATGAAAAACACAGGTAAATTCATCTAAAAATCATGCAATATTTAGACTATTATGAATTTAACTCCCCCTATGATCATGCAATCTAACAAGCATAAATTCACAGATTTGTGCTATAAAAGACACTTAAAACACAATGAATTCATGCAAAATCACACTATATGCAACCTATAACAATCATTAATTAGGCATTTTAAAGTCTAAGCACATAATGATTGATTAGATTGCACATACAAACATAAACATGGATTTTACAGATAGAAGGCTTTACTAACTTGTGTTAAGCATTCCCAATTCACCAACCAACCTATTGAATGTTACTTCATCAAGAGGTTTGGTGAATATATCTGCAATTTGTTGCATTGTGGGCACAAAATGTAGCTCCACAGTTCCCTCCTCGACATGTTCTCTTATGAAATGATACTTGATGTCAATATGCTTGGTTCTTGAGTGATCTACAGGATTGTTGGTTATGGCAATGGCACTTGTGTTGTCACACATGATTGGAATTTTCTTATGCTCCATGCCATAATCCTTCAATTGGTTCCTCATCCACAGTATTTGAGCTACACAGCTTCCAGCAGCAATGTACTCAGCTTCAGCAGTAGAAGTAGATATTGTATGTTGTTTTTTACTTTGCCAGGACACCAATCTTCTGCCAAGAAATTGGCAAGCACCAGATGTGCTTTTCCTATCAATCCTGCAACCTGCATAGTCTGAATCCGAATAGCCAATAAGATTAAAACCTGTATCTCTTGGGTACCAAATCCCTAGATTTGGTGTGCCCTTGAGATACCTAAAAATTCTTTTGACGGCTACGAGATGTGATTCTTTAGGATCCGCTTGGAACCTTGCATGTAACACCCCCAGATCCGGGGTCAGGGATCTGGTGGTTACGGTCTTACATCCATTCATAATACTTGACTTGAGTCCACAATAAATAAATCACATGCTGTGACCCCACAATAATTACCACTCACACACACAACAGTTATAGTCCCAGAGATGAAATTGAAATAAGTCTTACATTAAAGGGTTACGAATAAAAGTTATTACAATCCCAAAAGGATAACATCATAGGTTTAAAAGTTTTGCCGTTGATTACATTAATTATACATATAGTTAAACAGGAAACAAAAGCTGTCTAACTATGCTACCTCAGCAATGGCGGCTAGCATCTCAGCGGGTAGTCCGGTGGGTCGGGTAACCTGCTTGCGCCGAGTGCGCCTGACGCGAGCCATCTGTCCTTGCTGTTGTTGTGACATAATATAAACAAAGCAAGGGTGAGCGAAAGCCCACCAACAAATATATAACTGAACGATAATTTAAAACAGTTCAAAGCTATCTTTTAAACCATATGCCATGCATTTACGGAAATGATGCCAGTATAATATGAACGATGAAGTTACAAGGTAACTTAAAGTATTTGTTTGAAGGAATATCTGCTACATCAAAGTAAGCGAGATATTATTATCGTTATTAAGAAGAGGAACTTGCAAGAAAGGGTTGCAATTCCAGTTATGACTCTTTTCCAACTCTGCCAACAGTAATCATGTTGCAGGAAATAAATGAATTTGGATGATGAACCAATGATGGAGTATTCACCGCGCCCGCTGTTCCAATCTTGATGATCAGTCGAGATCGTACAGCTCAATTTAGATTTACTACCGGTAGAAGGAAGAACTGACGGCTTTACTTGTATACCGCCATGCTAGCTCTCCCTGGCCAACGGTTGGGCCAAGGGGATGGACCGGCGCTACTCGGCCTCTTACACGACTCCTAGTTCAAATAGAGTTCATGATTCTGAATATAACGTTCGTCCCCCTTTCCCCAAGTATAATACTTGTTGATAAGACTCCACAAAGTAGTCGTATCTAGTTGGAAAGGAAAATTTACCAATAACTCCCAAGCTATTACTTGGTAACGGATATCAACTTGTTCCAGTAATCTTACCCCTCGAAAGATGAGAAGGTAAACAACGACTTAATAAGTCAACGGCACCCGAGTTGCGGGTGAAGGGAATACTTTATGACCGGGAAGTCGACAAGATAAATAACATTTTTCCAAGTAAGGTTCCCTTATTATTAAGAAGATAGACTCAAAGATGAATGATGTCTGGGAACCTTTCTTGATATAAGATTAATAATAATATGACTTCGAAATATTTTCTGTAATAATCGAAGAAGATTAACCTTATCGAGATTATTCTAAGTATGGAATAAATATTCAGAGAATATTTATTGAGTTAAAATATTGAAAGAATATTTGGGAATATGAAAGAATATTTTTAATCAGAGTATTTCTCAAAATAATCCCTGAAGAAATATCAGGAGAATATTTATTGAATAAATAAATATTTAAATGAATATTCAAAACAATATTCATTAATTAATAAGACCTGAAAAGAATATTTAAGGTAATATTCATGATTAATTAGGAATTTAAATGAATATTCAAAAGTAATATTCATTTAATGAATAATATCCTAAATGAATATCAAGTAATATTCATTTAGTAATCCAAGCCTTAAGGAATATTCGAAATAATATTCGATAATTAAATCAAGCTTCAGATGAATATTAAAATAATATTCATCAAGTATTTAATATCTTAAATGAATATTCAAAAGTAATATTGATTTAATAAAATAATAATCTAAAAGAATATCCAAAATAATATTCATTTAATAGTCTCATCTTTAGAAGAATATTCGAAATAATAGTCGATAATCAGTTCGACTCTGAATGAATATTGAGAAATATTATTCGTTGAATAGTTACGTTCAAATAATTATTTGAAGTAAGGATCGTTAAAATAATTATTCTCGAACGAATATTCAAATAATATTCGTCGCCCAAATAATAGAAAATATTTACTTAAATATCTTCTTCCGAGGTAATCTCGATATATCAAGGAATATTGACTCCCGGTCTATTTTTGATTAATAAGATATATACGCCCTTCTATGAGGGTCTTATAATAACCGGCTTATAACTGATATATAACTATCTAGCTTATAAGCCAACAATAACATTCAGGGAACAAGTATATCAATTCAACTTGAAAGTAGGCATGCATGCAATGGCATATGTATATCAGCAATCATATATATATATTTATTCAATCACAACAACAGCCTAAAAGAAGGGAATTGAAACTTGCCTGGTAGTCGAGTACGGTAAGGGGTAGTGGTAGCGGGTCCCGGTTCAGCCTGGTGATCTATAAATAGCCAAGGCATTCGGGATTAATCACTTAACATATTAAAAGTTAAGTTATACTTAAATCGAAACACGTTCTCGAGTTATCTCGTTATACCCCTATTAGTGGATTACTTATTATCACTGATCCGACCCGACATTCGTTCGTTAATACGACATGTCACTGCACTTATACTTGGGACATACTTGAGTCATACGAGTTCTAAGGTTGATCGTTACGAACCAATCTTATACTCCGAGTTTTATCGCCCGTTTTCTAAGTGTTTTACCAAAGTTACAAAAGAGTCGTCTTTTAGGGGTTCGTTCGCGTTTAACCTTGACTCGAACATTTTTAATAAATCGAAAAATGCTCTTTTTGACATACGGTTTTCTTTCACACCTTCCTTCTTACCCCTAGTATTTATTTACCAAGATTCGCCATGACGTTACATTGCTTACGAGGGTTCAATTTCAGTTACGAACTTTTGTTTACGGATTCGAACTACTTTTAGTAATTTAGTCATAAATCCTAAACCGTAAGTCCGTTTCACGTGATCTTTATATCAAAACGAAGCTTATAACATAATCTAGCCTTTCATGGCAAAATCCGAGACTGGACAGTGTGTTCATGCTACTGCTAATCACGGTTTCTTAAGGCTAACGACAATCGGGCATTACGACGGCTATGTTTACATGATTTCCAAATTTCAAACCATCCAATAATTATAGTTTCCACTCCAAACAACATTTACATGTTATTCAACCATGAACTAAGACCAAGCAATGTCTTTCCGTTCATCTAAACTAATTTCACATTTAATAAATCCCAATCATAATCTTAAGGTCCTAAACATGCATTAAATCCATATAACTCATCTAAAATACCAAAACTTAAACTAAGAGCTTGGTTTTCAAGAGTGGTATACCTTCCTTGGTGTATGTATGAACTTATCAAGCCTTGTTTAGCCCTTATCTAGCCTTAGTATAGCTTGAATAATCAAAAGAAATCAAGAAATAAAAGTTAGTTTATGAAGAACACTATTCATCATCATCTTTGATGATTTATTTGAAAATGATAAAAGATGAATTTGAAGCTGAAATTTCTAGGAGATCATTACCATGATATGTAGTACTTACCATAAAAATTTGAAGAACAAGTGATGGTTGGAAGTTGGACTTCCAATTAGCTAAGAATGGGCAGATTTTTATGAAGAAATGGAGAAAAATGGTGGTGGTTTGTTTTGTTTTGGTGATTTATGGCTAATACATGTATAACCCTTGCATATATAATGGATGCATCTCTTTTAATGTGTTGTTGGCAATCCAATGGTGCCACTTGTTGCTTCCTCATTGGGCCAAGTGTTGGCACTACAACAAACAACTCCATTTTTGCAAGAATGCAATTACACCACTCATCTTGTAGTTGACTTATAAGGATGTTACTTGGGTTTCTCCTTTTCCCACCAATTGCACTTGTTTGTCTCTTGGTTATTTATTCGTTCCTTTGTCCGGGTATTACTCAATTTCCTTGCTTGTTCGTTGATCGTTCGAGGGAATAACTCATTCGTTTCTAGTTAGGGTTTTACCGAAAACCTTCTTAATATTTCTAATACTATTCTTCATCTTACTTAATACTTCTCGAATTTAAATTCCTTAATTCCCTTTTATAACTCCTTAAGTCTTGTAGTGTCCAGGGAAATCTCGGAGAAAATAAAAGTGCTCTTTTTCTGAATCCGACGGCTTTTACATACACTTATTTTCTTCCTGGATCACTAATACGAACTCAGAAATCCGTTCCGAATACCGGGTATATCATTATTATAATAATATTCCAAATTCCACCAAAATCACTATTCATCACTTATTTTTATTTAATTCCTATAATTAGGAAAATGAACCTGGTTCACTCTCGAGTGCTTCTTAACCTTTTTACGGAACCGCTGGACTTATAATAGATATTGATTTGGATGACACAAGAATAATCTTACTTGAAGTAATATACTTATATCCTTAGGAGATAGATCATTCTTACCTATGCCGTCAACCAAAAGTATTCTGCATGACATGTAAGTAATTGAATTCAAATCCGTTCCATTTATTTAATAGATCTTCGTTACATCGCAGTCATAACCACTATTCATTCTTACATCATTAAATACATAAAAGTTTTAATCCCACCCAAAATCTGGGTTCTTACATTGCACATAAACAAGTTGCGAACATTATATCTGGTCTACTTGCAGTTAAATAGAGGAGTGAGCCAATCATACCTCGATAGCTTGTGATGTCAACTGATTTACCTGATTTGTCTTCATCAAGCTTCGTGGCTGTTGCCATGGGAGTCTTAGCTGCTGATGTATCTTCTAGATTATACTTCTTGAGTAAATCTCTGACGTACTTGGATTGACAGATAAAGATACCATCTTTTCTCTGACTGATCTGTAATCCAAGGAAGAAGGACAGCTCTCCCATCATGCTCATCTCATATTTTTCCTGCATTAGCTTGGCAAATTTCTCGCACAAGCGCTCATTTGATGACCCAAAAATAATATCGTCCACATATACTTGAACAAGTATTAAGTCATTTCTCACAACTTTATAGAACAATGTTTTATCAATTACTCCCCTAACAAAACCATTTTCAATTAAGAATAGAGATAGGGTTTCATACCATCGCCTTGGGGATTGTCTGAGGCCATAGACAGATTTGAAGAGTAGATACACAAAATCTGCATGTTCTGGATCAACGAAGCCAGGCGGCTGTTCCAGATACACTTCTTCTTCTAACTCTCCGTTCAGGAAGGCACTTTTCACGTCCATCTGGAAAACTTTGAAGTTCTTATGTGCTGCAAATGCCAAGAACATCCTGACTGCCTCAAGTCTTGCAACTGGTGCATAGGTTTCATCATAATCAATTCCTTCTCGCTGAGAATAACCTTTTGCAACCAAACGAGCCTTGTTTCGTGTTACAAGTCCGTTTTCATCCAGTTTATTTCTGAATACCCACCTAGCTCCAATTACGGATTTGTTCTTTGGTCGGGGTACCAATTTCCAAACTTTCTGCCTCTCAAACTGATTGAGTTCCTCTTGCATTGCAATCACCCAATCAGCATCGCCAAGAGCTTCTTCTATTTCTTTAGGTTCAAGCTTGGATAAGAACCCAGAATATAAGGAGATATTAGCCATGTCAGCTCTTGCAGTTCTTCTAGTAGTCACACCAGCATCTGGATCACCAATAATTAACTCAAACGGATGGTCTCTATTCCATACCCGTTCACCTGGAAATTGTCTAGATGATTCAGCTTGACTTTCTGAGTTGGGGTGCTGACTACTTTGAATATTTTCACTAACTCCCCCTGAGTTAGTGCCAGCTCCTACAGAACTAGAGTCAACTCGACTCGAGCCTTGAACAGTAGTCCTTGAGCTGCTATTTACTCCCCCTGAGTTGTTGCCGGTTGGTACTGAAGAAGTCTCTCCTGATCTTGTAGAATTAGCTTGTTCACTAGACTCAGGTTCTTCACGTACGCTTGGAACATTTAATGGAACAACCAACTCAGGTTCATCTTCAAGATCTTCTAAGTCCAGATTCTGAAATTTTAGGGACTCAGGTTCACTAGAATCTCTTGAAATTGATGAGAGTTTGGTATCGTCGAATCTGACGTTGTAACTTTCAGTCACTTTTCGATCATTCACCAAGAACACTCTATAAGCTGCCACCACGTCTGTAGAGTAACCAACAAAGATTCCTTCACGAGCTTTTGCTGCAAACTTGCCTAGATTTTCATCATCTATAAGCACATAGCATTTTGCTCCGAAGACATGAAAGTATTTGATTGTTGGTCTTCTGTTGTTCATTAGCTCACATGGTGTCTTTTCTTTATCTTTTATGATCAAGGTTCTATTTTGAGTGTAACAAGCGGTACTCACTGCTTCGGCCCAGAAATACAAAGGAAGTTTTGAATCATACAACAAAGTTCTTGCTGCTTCAACCAAAGTTCTATTCTTCCTTTCAACTACTCCATTTTGCTGTGGAGTTCTCGGGGCTGAATACTGACGACGTATTCCCTTAGATACACAGAAGTCATTTAGCACTGCGTTTTTGAATTCAGTGCCATTGTCTGATCTAATCGTCTTCACAGTAAGTGTTGAAACATTCTCAATTTGAGTGATGTGATCAATGATTAAGAAAGGTACTTCGTCTTTCGTCATTGCGAACAATACCCATGTATACTTGGAGAAGTCATCCACGATTACCAAAGCATATCTTTTCCTAGACAAAGATAGGACATTCACTGGGCCAAACAAATCCATATGAAGAAGTTGTAGAGGCTCAGTAATACTAGAAATTTCTTTGCTTTTATGCGATGCTCGCTTCGACATTCCCATTTCACAAGCTTCACAGAGTCCTTTCGGAGCGAACTCCATTTGAGGTAGATCTCTCACCAATTCTCGCCTCGCGAGAGCATTCATCGTTTTGAAGTTTAAGTGAGATAGCTTTTTGTGCCATAACCAGCTTTCATCATCCGAGGCTTTGCTGTAGAAACAGGTGACCTCATCCTGATTTGCTGAATCCATATCTGCAACAAAAAGATCTGCCTTTCGAACTCCTCTTAAAGCTAGTAAGCCTTCCTTGATGTGAGTGATTGAGACACCTTTCTTGTTGAAGACAATTTCGTAACCTTTGTCACAGAATTGACTTATACTCAACAGATTGTGCTTTAGTCCCTCAACATAGGAAATATCTTCAATGATGACATTGCCAGTTTTCAGTTTGCCATATCCCTTAGTCACACCTATGCTGTCATCTCCAAAGGTAACATAAGGGCCAGCCTTCATAACCAACTCTGTAAGCAGGGACTTGTTTCCAGTCATATGCCTAGATGCTCCACTGTCTAGCACCCATATAACTTTATTTCTATTCTGCTTAATGCCCTGCAATGACAGATTGGTTAGACATTCTTCGGAACCCAACTTTGATTGGGCCCGGCTTTTCGATAAGATCGAGAATCAACAGATTTAACGACAGGAGATGCACTTTTCTTCATATTACTAGAGCTTTCGACTACCTCCTTTCCTTTCTCAGACTTGACAGATTTGTCAGTCTTAGGAGAAGGTTTGTCACTCCTAACTTTAGGAGGACTGACAGTCTTGGCTCTACCATACTTTTTCTTGATATTTGAACTAGCAACAGTATTTGAGCATGACTGGCTAGATGCATTCATTAAATGCACAAAAGTTTGCATGATATTAAAAGTGCATGGCATGCAATTAGGTTGACCACACTGTGCATGATTCTGATGCAGATTATTCATTGTATGTGTGGTAGGCATGGCATGTGCAGCAGGAACATTCATGTTAGCTTTGCATGCATAAGAAAGATGTTCAGTAGATTTACAATGATAACATGCTTTCTTTATTCGTTCAGCCTTAACCTCTTTTATGCCTTTCTCTCTCTTTCCTTGTTGTTTAACAGCCTTAGCTCCTAATCCTAGTCTAGATTCATCTCTAGGGAAATTGATTTTAACTTGTTTGATAGGAGTTACAGGTTGTTCTTTCTGGCGATCTTCCATCTCAATCTCATATCTAGCTATCAATTCAGTCTCTTCTTCTTCTATTCTAGGAACAAGATGTTTGTAGATAGGTTTGACAGCCGATTTAAGAATACTAGGTGTTTCCTTTTTAAGGTCACTGGAACTAGGGTCAATAGGTCTCTTTCCTTCTTTCTTAGGAAGGTCAGAATAATCAAGTCCTATACCTACTCCAGTTATTTTCTTAAATGTGTCATTATCTACATACACTTTACTAGCAGCTAGTTTGTATGCTTCGCATTTAGTTTCTAACTCAGCTAGATTGTTCCTAAGACATGCTTCTACTTCTTCCTTAAGGACGAGCTTGTGTTCCAGAGATTTAATAAAGTCTCTTAGAGAAGTATCTACAGTGCAAGCAGCCTCTAGCTCTTCCACTTTTGCCTCAAGCATTCTGCATTTGGCAACAAGTGTTTTCTGTTCCTTTTGAGAAGAGTCTAGGCTTTTGCACAACATATAGATCTCTTCACTAAGAGCCCCGTTCTGTTCTTTATAATCATCAATAGACATTTCTACTTTAAGAGTCAGAACTGGTACCTCTGGTTCCTCTGATGTCTCAGCCATGAGCGCAAAGTTCGCTACATGAGTAACATCTTCCTCATCTGAATCATCCCAAGCTCTTCCTTCTGTCACCAATAAAGCTCGTTTTCCATGTCTTTCCTTCAACAGTGCTTCATAGTTGCTTTTGAGAGCTTCAAATGTTTCTTTTGGATAAGTCTGTTTAGGCTTTTTGCAGTCCGAGGCAAAGTGTCCAGCTTCACCACAATTATAGCATTTGAACTTCATTTTGAAATCCAAAGGAGATTTGTAGCTGGTATTCTTGCCTTTTCCTTTGTAGCCTGACGAACTACCACCACCCTTAGCAGCCCGATAATAAGATGAAGATTTTCTCTGTGGTCGGTTGCTCTTTCTAAATCTCATGTTGCTGAACTTCCTTGCCATGTATGCCACGACACTATCGTCCATGTTGTCCAGCTCTTCTTGGGTGTAGTAGTCATTATCACTGTCAGATGCGCACTCGTCATCATTATCAACTTGATGTGGTGCAAGTGATGATTTAGGCTTTGCTGCAACCATTGCCTTCTTAGACTCTTCCTCATCAGCAACTAATCCTGATGCACTTTCTTTTGACTTTGAATCATTGTCCCATGCTTGATCTTGAAGCGTTTCCAGCTCATAGGTCTTTAATATTCCATAATACTCTTCCAGAGAAGTTGTATGCAAATCTCTGGTTTCTCTGATTGCGTAGACCCTATGCTCAATGCTTTTTGGCTGGTTCCTCAGATATCTCGTATTTGTTTCAACCATGGGGAGAGTTACACCTCTCAGATTCAAATCCAATACCAACTGACTGAATCGTAGATAGACTTCTGTAATGCCTTCTCCTTTCCGTATTCTAAAGGTGTCATACTCCATCTTGAGTATGAGTGTTTTGTTGCTTCTGACCTCTGCAGATCCTTCCATGACAACTTCTATCTTGTCCCAAATCTTCTTCGCTGTAGTCAGACCTTTGACTATGTTGAACATTTCATGATCAAGAGATTCCATCAAGGTTTGTCGTATGGCAGTATCATAAGCTATTTGTTCCTTGTCAGCATCCGAAAACTCCGAGACCTTTTTAGGCTCAGACCAAGGTGGTATAACCACTCCTCCTTCCGTATGTGAAGGAATAACTACCATTGGGACAAATTTACCCTTGTCAAGGACTTCCAGATATTCAGGGTTAACAGTCTCTAGATATAGTCTCATTCTGAAAACCCATTCTTCATAGTGATCTTTGTTGAACATTGGGATCTTGAATGCATTTTTAGGAGCCATCTCAATTCTGGTCACTAAAAGTTTCTAAGTACCCAAGACTAGGCTATGTAGAATATTTATGTAGAACTTTTGCCTAAGTCGAAATTTCTCTAAGTAGAAATTTTGCTCAAGTCGAAATCACCAAGTAGAAATTGTCCAAGTCGAAATTCTATGTAGAAATTCTCAAGTAGAAATTCTATGTAGAAATTCTCAAGTAGAAATTCTATGTAGAAATTTTTGCCTTAGAATAATTTTTCTGCAAATTACTTTAATATTGAATAAACAATATTATCTCTTTAACACCTTTTGACTTTGAATGCTTTACTCACCTAACCCACCTAACCCACATGCTAGGTACTGAGTATGTCTTTTACTTTCGGCCGAATAAAGTAAATCAAAAAGTCCAAAAACCACCTTTTTATTCTTTTACTGTTGAAAAGGAGATCAAAAAGTTGTTGGGTTGTATTCTTTGATAAGAACAGATGATGAACACTCAAGAACACCAAATATGAACTAACCCAGATAAATTCACAAAAATTAATTAAAATACACCCAAGCTAGATAATCACACCTGGAGTATTTAAATAATTTTTCAGATGAGTTTTTCAATACAAACGAATTAAAACACACTTTTCGAGAAAATGAAAAGTAGATCTGAAAAATGAAAAACTCACGATTCAACACAAGGATCTATGTTTTGTATGTTAAACATATAGCTTTGATACCAATTGTTAGGTCCAAATGTGTTGTAGAGGGGGGGTGAATACAACTTTTCGAATATGAGAAGCAATAAAAACGATGCAATAAATGAACACACAGATTCAAGGAATATATTTCTTTATATATAACTTGAAAGGGTTGCTACAACATTCATTACAAAGTATAACAGAAGTTGAGAGAGAAGTGAATGATACTAAGCTCTGTGAATGCACTCTCTCTTTTTTTCTTGTGTTTTTCTCTAGAATTGCTCACTAACTAAAACATTACACAAGTACTTCTATTTATACTACATGTAATCTATGTCCTGTAGTCTTCAAAGACTAAGATGTACGTGGCCCAATGATGTCCACATAACTCTTGCCTTATCTTGAAAGCTTGGAAATCTGCCAATCAGAAGATGCCATGTGTCATGTTGAAGCTGCACCTAAGTAGAACTTCTACTTGAGAATTTCTACTTGGCTATCTCGAAATTCCTAAGTGGAAGTTCTACTTGGCTATCTCGAAATTCCTAAGTAGAACTTCTACTTGAGAATTTCTACTTAGCCATCCAGAACATTTAGTACTTAGAAAATATTCTGGTCTTCAACTTGAAACTTCAATGCACATCTTGAACTTGTGATATCTTCATGTCTTCTTTATTCTTCAACAAGCTCTTGAACATGGTTCTTTATTACTGACATAAACTTGCTATCAATGTCCTGACACTTGATGCACTGGTCTGGTTCATAAGTGACTAGTCTTGATAGTGTTTCTGCTTCTTGAATAAATTACCATATTCACTGAATAACTTGGCTTTCCAATATTTGCTTTCCTTCTTCTTCACTTGAAATCAATTGGTCTTGTTGATACTGATAGTTATGATCTTGATTCTTGATTAATCAAATCACCGAGGCATGAACAACTTTGACTTGAACTTCTCTCAATGATTTCTTCTTGGCTTGATCATAGTTAGCATGTTTAGTTGTATCAATTACCTTGTCTTCATTTAGTGTTGATTTCTTGTGACTTCCTGTTCTTGATTGTCTTCTGGTTAAGTATCTTTTCCTTTAGTTTGAGTTACATTAGTTATAGTGTTACAAGTTTATACACTCTGCCTTTCAAATACTCTCAATCTCAGGAGCTAAGCATTCTGTATAGGGATCAGTTAATGCAGCTAGCAGAGGACAATGGACCAGAAATCTCAGTACATCCTAATGTTGTCCGTATGGTGGTTCAAGGAAAGATGAAGAGGGTGAGCATGGAGGAAAAGGACTTAATGGAACTTTCAGTGGAATCTCTTAAAGCTGTATGTAGACAAATGATGGGTAAGGGATTCGCCTCTGAGCTTAAAGATAAATCCGTGAGGATCATTGAAAGAGTCATATTCTTGAAGAGCAATGAGGTGTGGAAGTGTGATGTCATTGCTCCAAACCCTCTCGACAACGTGAAGATTGAGCCGGAGCTGATAGAAAAGAAATGGAATATTCTTCAAGCAATGAAGAATGTAGATGAAGCTTTGACTCTTCCTTCTGGAGAACTGGAACAAGGAGAAATAAGGGAGGCAGTTGGCGTTCCAGGGAAAGATAGTGTATACTGGATACACTCTTATGCTGATGATACAGCTGATGCCTTAGCATACATAGATGCAGACCAGAAACAAACACTCTTGCATATGAGTAGACAATGGCTGCTACAGACTCAAGATGGTGCATTTCTAGAGAAAGTGTTATATGTGTTCAAATGGGGCGAAGTGGAAGACAAGTTTGTTGAAGAAAAGCAGAGACTCATGAGTTACCTGTCTGAAGTAATTGTGGAGAAGAAGCGAATGGAGCGAGATGCGGCTAGTGTCTATAATACTGACCGTGTCAAGGGCTACCCCAAGATGATATATCGTTATCTCAAAGCCACTAAATCTCATTGGAAACCTCAGCTCATAATGAAGAACTTTGAGGAAATTCCAAAGATCAGGACTACTCAGGAGGTTGATAAACTCAGAAGGCTTTTCAAACATCCTAACCCAGAGCCCAGGAACCCTCTAGAAATGGAAGCTGTAAGTCTGTTGAATGCTAGGTGGAAGCAGCTTCACGATCCAGTGTACAAGAAAGAACAGCAGCAGAAGGAGAAGCGCAAAAGGCAGAAAGAAGAGAGAGACCAAGCTGCTGAAGCTAGAAAGAGGAAACGGAATTAGGGTTAAAGGTCAGAGTGGTGTGAACTTGAAGTTGGAAAAACTTCATGTCTTTCGGTTGCTTTAACTCACTTGAGGAAATTCACCTTAGAGTGAATCCAATAAGGTGATATAAGTTTGACTAGAAGGTATGAAATAATCCAGGTGATAGGAATCATTCAAATGATCTTTAATTCGAGGTTCGAATTCTGTTTCTAGTTTTTAAGTTCTTTGCATTGTTTTCAAGTACTTTTCAATTGTATATTATTCAAGACTGTAATGTTAATTATCTTTTCTCGTCTCATTGTTTAGTTGAGTTATCCTTCATTAATTTGAATGTCATTGTTAGACAATCAAATTGGGGGAGATTGAAAGGTAGAGTGTATAAACTTGTAACACTATATCTAATGTAACTCAACTAAAGGAAAAGACACTTAACCAGAAGACAATCAAGAACAGGAAGTCACAAGAAATCAACACTAAATGAAGACAAGGTAATTGATACAATTAAACATGCTAACTATGATCAAGCCAAGAAGAAATCATTGAGAGAAGTTCAAGTCAAAGTTGTTCATGCCTCAGTGATTTGATAAATCAAGAATCAAGATCATAACTATTAGTATCAACAAGACCAATTGATTTCAAGTGAAGAAGAAGGAAAGCAAATATTGGAAAGCCAAGTTATTCAGTGAATATGGTAATTTATTCAAGAAGCAGAAACACTATCAAGACTAGTCACTTATGAACCAGACCAGTGCATCAAGTGTCAGGACATTGATAGCAAGTTTATGTCAGTAATAAAGAACCATGTTCAAGAGCTTGTTGAAGAATAAAGAAGACATGAAGATATCACAAGTTCAAGATGTGCATTGAAGTTTCAAGTTGAAGACCAGAATATTTTCTAAGTACTAAATGTTCTGGATGGCTAAGTAGAAATTCTCAAGTAGAAGTTCTACTTAGGAATTTCGAGATAGCCAAGTAGAAGTTCTACTTAGGAATTTCGAGATAGTCAAGTAGAAGTTCTACTTAGGTGCAGCTTCAACATGACACATGGCATATTCTGATTGGCAGATTTCCAAGCTTTCAAGTTAAGGCAAGATTTATGTGGACACCACTGGGCCACGTACATCTTAGCTGTTGAAGACTACAGGACATAGACTACATGTAGTATAAATAGAAGTACTTATGTAATGTTTTATTAAGAATAGAGAGAGCAATATTTGAGAAAAACACAAGAGAAAGAGAGAGTGCATTCACAGAGCTTAGAATCCTTCACTTCTCTCTGAACTTCTGTTATACTTTGTAATGAATGTTGTAGCAACCCTTTCAAGTTATATATAAAGAAATATATTCCTTGAATCTGTGTGCTCATTTATTGCATCGTTTTTATTGCTTCTCATATTCGAAAAGTTGTATTCACCCCCCCTCTACAACACATTTGGACCTAACAATTTGTTTCCATGTTTGCCCTTAATCTTAACATTAAATGATGAGTTATGAGTGTGTATATTAAATATAAAGTCAAACATTGGTATTAGAAATAAAGGGGTATATATGGAAAATTTGGTAAAAATATGTATTGGAACAAGGAATGTGACAACTATTTAGGAACAATTTTTTTTTGCAAATGTGCCAACTAAAAAAGGACGGAGGGAGTAAAATGTAATATTTTATGAATTGAACTACTTTTTTCTGATTGCTTTCCGTCAAATTTCACAGATGAACATTAATTTTTGAAGGTTTAAATTTTCAATATCAGTTTGAAATGTTTTTTTTTAAATTCAGAACTCGGGATATTTATATCCCTAATTATATAATTTCAGAGCCTTGCAATAGTCGGGATCCAATTATACTCGGTTCTTTTCTTCATCTAGCCAAAGCCTTCTGGATGCCCTATGCAAACATTTAAAATGATACTCCTTTTTTGGTAAAACTACTCTTATATTAGCAAAGAGTTAAATATCAAATTGGTCACTGAAGAACTTGACATATCTCAAATACACCACAAATAAATTTGGGTTCTAATTTAAAACATTTTTAAAGACATAAATGTCAAACAGATATCTTTAAAATGTAATCGAAAAGTAAAAATAATATTTCATTGAGTTATATACACTTGTTTTGAATGGTATCACAACCAAACAAAAGGTTAATAATTCTAGTATTTTTGATAAAATATTTAGATTTTAAGAAATTTTTATACTTTATTTTTAATTTTATAGGTATTTTCTTTGATTTAATTAAAATTAAATAGTAAATAATTTTCTTAAAATTTAAATATATTATAAAAAATACTAAAATTCATAACCTTTCATTTGGTTACAGAAGCATTTAAGAAAAATGTGTAGGACTCGATAAAAAAATACTTTTACTTTCCGAGTATTTTCGACCTTTCAGGATACCCATAAAAACAAGTGTGGCGCCATTCTGAATTATTTGCTTCCGAGAAAACCACATCAATGTGATTATGAGAATAGCCTGTAACTTGACAATTAACATGACGTTTCCAAAAAACAGCCAACCCACCACTACGACTAATACGATAAACAGCGATCAAAACCAAACCTTACTCTGAGGTCCTCAATTTTATTAGCAAACGAAATAGTCTCAATTAAATACAGAAAATCGGGCTTACGATCCTTTAAAAGATCGTTTAACACACGAACTGTCCGAGAGTTCCCCAACCCCCGGCAGTTCCAGCTTAAACAATTCATTTGAGCTGGCTAGCTTGCTCCGCAAGCTTAGCCAAAAAGGTTGGTTGGACTCAGTACAATCTTCATGAGAAAGTAAAGACTCCTTGTGTTGTATGTGCTCCTTATTACATGGATATCTGAATAAAGACGGGCTTCACCCATTCTTCTTTTTCTTTCCTCTGGGTTAAGCCCAAGTGACTCATCCTCCTCAGGCCCATCAGATATGTTATTGAAAAGATTACGACTCGTCAAATTTGAATTAACAACAACGTTATCTGACAACCCCTGCTTTCTAGCTATACCAGTTGTATTCTCACGATTGTTACGTTCCTGATTACCTGCATGCACATTAACCGGGGTTTGAACTCCCGAAAATTACTACCTATGATTATCCATTCCATATTTGCTCCCCCAGTCACCATCACCCTCATCCCTCAGGCACTTGCTCTTATTACCGCCGGCTCCTTTACGTGGCGGGGCAGGAAGCCAGCTACCCCAATCTTTACTGACCATGGACGTGCCTGAATCCAGTTTCTTTTTGCAAAAGCGTTTGGTGTGAGATAACAATCCACAGGTGAAACAAAAGTCCCCCAATCATTCATACTTACACTGGACGATTACCTCTGACTTGTATTTTTTACATATCTTTTTCCTCCTCTTCAAAGGCTTACGTACATCTACACGAATTCTGTTAGGTCCAAAATAGTTTGTAGAAGGGGGGTTGAATACAAATTATGTCGTTTAATCGAATTTGCTCTTTTCTTAAAATATTAAATCAAGAACAAATTGATGCGGAATAAACGAATACCAATATTTCAAGTTGAATATAAAATTATATTAAACTTGATGGGGTCTAAGTACACGGGTACAAATTACAAGGTTTGATGACCAAACTAATTATTACAAATTCTATAGAAAATTCGACATGAACTTTTCTATATTTGTAATAAAAAGAGCGAATGCTAAAAAACAATTCGAGAGATAAGTTCTAGGGAACTTAATCCGCTAGATAGTTCCAATAGCACAAGTAAACTATTTCTAGTGGTTTAGATTTAATGATACAAGCTAGAAATAATTTACAAGAATTAAATTGAAGCACATGAACTTTTTATCTCTTGGTCTCTGTCTCTCCTATGTGTTTTGCCGAGAGATGATATTTGTGAAGATTGTATGTCTTGTTGTTTCTGGCTGCTGGCTTATGTCTGTTTTTATAGCACAACCATAGTCATATTGCTTTGTTTCAACTGATATAACAATCAGTTAACAATAATATGACATTCGGTATGACTATCCACTGCAAGTAATATGACAGTCTCTTCCAATAGAACTTTCGGTATGACTATCCTTAATACTTGATATAACAGTCTGTTGAACTAGATATGACAATCCATCCCAATATAACTTTCGGTATAACTATCTCTTTGAATGAGATATGACTTATCCAGCTGAGATAATATGACTGTCCAATCCAACATTTTGATATGACTATTCTCTTGAACTGAATATGACAATCCAATAACTATATTCTTGGATATAACTTTCGGTATAACTTACTGAATTCTGCCGACACAAGCAATTCTCTTGAATTATTTAAACAAACAATTCTGTTTGTTTACTTGTTTTATAAGTACGGGCTTCGTAGAAATTCTTTTAAATCCGCATAGCTTATAATCTTTAATTAATAAATAATTCATTTAATTCAGAAATTATAAAAATAAATATATAATATTATTAGATATTTATAAATATAATTTTCTAATTAAATAAAATATTTATTAATATAAATAAAACCTTAAGTTCCAAGCTGCGGTCTCCTGAAGGTCTGGAACCGGACTCCTTTTGCTTAACAAAAAATATATCAATTCCAACCCGGGTTCCAGCTTTAAGAATATATCACTTTCCATATTCTTGTGATAATTCTATTTTCTCATAACCCGTCCACGTGTAAGCTACGATCTCTTGGGATGTGAAACCAGACTCTTTTTGCTTAACAAAAATACAACAATTCTAACCGGGGTCTCAGCATTAAGAATATATCACTTTGCATTTCTTTGTGATAAATCTTTTTCCTCACAGCCAGTCCACTTGATAGTAAAATCCTTGTGGTTAATTAATTTAGCACTTCTGTTGCTTGCACAATGATTCTTTCACATACCAGTCTTGATAGCTTGAACCACTGAAGTTAATGACGAACAACCACTGTTTAATGTTGACACTCGATGCACGGTCTGGTTCATGAGTGACTAACCGCAATGACTATTCTTCATATATTGACTTTAAAACTGTGGTTCATATCTCCCTTTTCTTCACTCTTTTTCAAACCTTATAATCTGTATTCTGCCACTGTAGGAACCTCTTGTCACTATAAAAAGAACCCACTGTCTTGATTACTCCACTGATGCTTGATCAACTGAATGAACTTCTTCAAGTGTAGTATAACTCAAAACAGTAGATTGACTTTGTCTTCTTTCTCTTGACAGTTATGCAATTGAGATCCCTGTGACAGTACATATACTATTTACTATTACATTCTTGTTTAAGTTGAGTTGAATCCTCGAAATACAAATAGGCTACATCATATGCCTTTCAATCTCCCCCTATTTGTTTGTTAGACAATAACAATCAAATACCTAGAGGATAACTCAACTACAAACAAGAAGAAGATAAAGCATTAAAGAACTATAGTAAATAATACATTAAAAAAAAATTTCTGGTTTAGATATAACATTTCCAGAATCTCAGTAGATGAAATGATAGATGATTGTTCCTCTGGCAATGAACTGATCTTCATTAAGTAACTCATCTTCATTTCTTGACATATCTGCCTGATAACCCTTTACATCTAACATTGAACATTATCAGGAGATACTTGGAAATTCTTCAGTGGTAAAGAATATGACTTTTCAACCGCATACTGAAGAACTCTTCTTTGTCGTTCATACTTCTCTCCTTCCTTATGTCTCCCACCTAAGGTGATATGTCTCCTCCTTATAACGGTGAATACTCCCCTTTCTAAGGTATATCCTTTTTCATATCTCTCCCCCTTAGATAGAAAATCTCCCCCTCACTAAGGTAAGCTTATACTCTCCCCCTTAGTTAAGTATCTAAGGCAGTCTTTGAGTAAATCTATATCTTCTTCAATTAGAGTATATCTATATCTTCTTCAATTATATCTCTTATATCTCTCCCCTTAGTTGAGTAATCCTCCAAGCATTCAATTATAGCAAACATCCAAATGTAAATTAGATGATACCATTTTTTTTCAATTATAACTCACTTCTTACCTTTAGTACAACAGATTCTTCATACATATAACATTTTCTGTTGCAATAAAGAAAAGAAGCTTTTCTTGTGTTGAAGGATTTTCATGAAGACTTCCAGAATAGAAGTATGTAGACTCATCAACTTTGCCCTTTAGATATTATAGAATGGCCTCACTATTGATCATCCTGACAACCAAATCTTCCAACAATTTCCTTGTATCTCCCAAATCTTGTAAGTAAACTTTGTTTGGGAATAGGGAATGAGATTTGGTGTTTATCTTTCTTCCTCACTGTGAGTGTGTGATTCTGTTTCGTGTACCTCACAACTGTTTAGCTCATCTCCCCACTCATATCACTTAAAATGAGTGATCTCATCTCTCAAGTGTTTACACTCATGCTCACTAGTGTATCACTCTTATCTCTCATAGCTCCAACATCCATGTGTACCTGCAAGGAAAATTCACCATAACCCCTTCTAGAGAGGTCACTGGTGGTGCAATGGGGTTTCGCAAATCCCCGATCCTCGTTAGACTCATCAGACGAATCTGAGTCATAATCTACAAGTTGATAAAAAATTTCCCTTTTTATGGGTTTCAGATTTGAATTCTGAGAAAGTAAACAATGAAATCAAAATTTAGAATTGAAATCATGTTTCCATCTAATGTCTATGAAGACATCACCTTATTAAACTCATCAGGTAAATCTGAATCATAGTTAACAAGTTGTCGATCCGCACCTATGTCGGATCCGATACCCGCAGGATCCAGAGATGTTCCCTTTGGGGAGTTAAACAGTGATCCTGAAAGATTTTACATTAGGGATCACAGCCTTCTCTCGAGGTCTGTGAAGACTCTTGGTTCTTTGAGGAACCTTCAACTTATAATTCTAACCGTAAAATGGTCGGAGTATGAGTTGTTTCTGTCAATTCATCCTTAGTGTGTGCAATCTCACTTTGTGCATAGGAAGTATTTTAGTATTGTGTATGAGGTAGTGACTTACCAACAGATGCCCTGACCGACAGGCGAATTTCAATAAACTCATCATTTTAAGATAATGAATCCAGAGACTATTTTAGTGCCATTTTCAGCTCTGCATCCTTTTGGGAGAATGCAGGCGAGCTTACAGATACCTCAAGTTATATACATCTATTCTCCTTGAGAGGTAGAGCTGTGGGTTTACTATCCCTCACATCCTTATTTGCTGTAACAAGTACATATACTCCCTTATTGACCTTTAGTCTAATAGGTTACTTCCACTTCAGGGGGTAAGTTAGGATGTGTTTAGATTTGGATTTATAGTCCGGGATAGAAGTTGTTGGGTTTACAACCTCATGACTTACAATGTGAGAAAACTTCCACTAGGAGCTGAACCTGCATCACATAACAATAGAGCAATATAGAGATAGAATGCATTTACATCATACCATAACATTGTGTGAAAACATATGCATTATATCTTGTAAGAGAATTGATGTGCATTTATGATTTCAAAAAGTTTTACAATTATAAACAATCACAACTGTTGAATGATTTGAGTTTTTTTTTAAAAAACTGTTAATGTGTAAGAGTCTGTATTTATGCGTAAAACAATGTATTATAATGTCTTTTAATGAAAACTATGTCATTTTATTTTTAAAAGACACAAACTCTTGACTTCGCAGTAATTTAGAAAGAAAGATTTTCTTTAAGTGCTTATTATGTATAGAGAACTTTAACACAAAAGTTAGTGAAAAGACTCATACAAGCACTGAATGTAGTTTAGGTAACAAAGATTACCAAGTACATAAGTACAGATAACCAATGTCTCTCCCTTGGCGCTGCATTACTTAGCACAACATAAACTAAGTAATCGTCTGATGGATGTAAAAATATTCTAAGAACTATCATGTATATAAAGTGGTGTATAACCAGAATTAGAGAATTCAATTTTGAAAATTTTCACCACTTCAAAATATGATAGGAGACCGAATGTAATTTTAAGTCTCACTTACTTAGAAAGTTGAACACCTTAATTTATACTAACACTAATGATTTATAGATAAGACACATTTACTCAGAATAAATTTAAGTAATATCATCAGAGATAATATATACATCACAATTAGTTTGCAATAAAGTATCAGAACAACTAGCAATTGTCAGTAAACAAATATTTTACTATTTGATACCAACTGCTAGTATTTATCAAATACTTTAAAATGCAAGTAATTGTGTTTATGATTACTTTACAAAAATTAAATTATGAGCAAATAAACCATTGAATTGCTTCACGTCATAATTTAACTAGGATATAAATAATCACTACTAAATACTAAATATTCAATGATACCAATTGTTTGATAAATTCAATCTATTGTAAGATAAATTCAATTTAGTGAAGATTGAATTGTTACATTGAGTACCAATTGACAGAATGAATATTAGTATTTAACTACTTAAGAACATCATTCACTGATATTCATAAGTACGAGGAACTAGTTGACAAGAAATACACAAGCTCTTAAGATATAACATTTCAAACTTATTACTTCAAGGCAACTCCTCGATAATAACAATTGTTAACTCCTAACAACTGTTTACTGGTAGACAACCTTGGTTCTATAGATAAGACTCGATTACCAAAGCTGTCTTGTCTGCAATCTTAGAAATGATATTCTAAGTCCTATACACCTTGATCCATAGTATATAACATTTATTATCAAAGTGATTAGAATCTTGCAAATAAGCATAAAAATTATTCCAAGTAACTGAACAATGGTCACTATAGATATTTCAATATCCATAGCTCTACTTAGAGAATTTTCATACTATGTATAGTAATATGAGTGAATTGTAAAAGATATAACAATGATTACTTAGAGGAGTTCTAAGTAATTTCACACATACCAATATATCTCATAATTAGTTAGTAAATAGAATTCTAACTAAATATCATTAACTGATATAAGTCAAAACTTCAATACAACCAATTGTTAGAGCCATGATATTAATCATAGTGAATTTCTGAAAATGGGATATTAAAGTTCACTAGAATTAACATCTCATAACTGATTGAAGACCAATACAGATTAGGTCCAAATTAGTTATGTTGTTTATTTATTTTTATAAATATGAGGTACAGAGCAAATACTAAATTGAATTGCTTTAGATTCTATAACTCATATTAATCAAAGTAAATAATTAAATAAATAAATACTAAATCTCTATGAGTTAGATTTTAGCATTTAAGTATTTTATTATCCTGAAATAATCACCACTAAAATATATTGCAATTATACACATGGAAATCATTCAACAGATAATTCTCAGCGTGAGGTCTGGATGTAAATAAGTTCACAAGTCCTTTCAATACGGACAATTGAATACTTGTGAGCTTACTTAAGAATTACTTAATAGATGGGATATACAAATCATATAGCATTAATAAAATCCCAAGTTTACAAACCAATCTTGAAAAATTAATTTCATCAAGTGATTTAGTAAACATGTCTGCAAGTTAATCTTAATCAAAAACATGCTCTCGAAATAATTGATACCTTATGCAAGATGCTTAGTCCTTGAATGTTCCACAGAGTTGTTGGAGATGAATTTGATTCCTTGTGTTCTCCTGCTTTCGTACAACTCATTTGATATGTCTCTATGCAGCAAAACATGTCAGAACTGATGTCTCTAGGGTACCATCTCCGCAGATTTGGGTCCAACTTAAGACATCTGAAAATCAAGTGTAATAACTACAAGAATAGATTCTCTAGGATCCACTTGGGGCCTTGCACATTTGCATATTAAGAATAAAATATGTGTAAGTGATCTATTATCAATTGAATAAGATAATGAGCTGATGATTCCTCTATAGCCTGATTAGGTCCTAATTAGTAGATCCTGAACTTGTTGGGTCAAATATCTGTAGGGTACCATTTCCTCAGATCCGGGTCCGTCTTAAGATTTTTGATTACCAACTTGTTAGGTCCAAACTAATAGGTCAAAAGCCAGCTAATGATGTGTTGGTAAAAAGTCTTGACAGGTCTAGAATCTTCTAAATAGAAACAAAAGATCCTCGACTTACTTTTATTGTCATCATTCTTTTGACTTACTTGTGCTCCAAATAGAATTATTCTTTTGGCTTGCCTGAGCTCCTAAAAGGATTCTTCTATTGGCTTGCATGAAGTAATTCAAAAGAATTGCAACTTTACCAATATCAAAACAGCAAATATCTTGATACCAATTTTTAGTTAATAAACCAACATAAAATATAGTCAAGATATCATTGCACATATTTATCATTTATGTTTGTGCCTAAAGATGTAGAGAGTTCTATAAATATGACACCAATTGTTAAAAGATACCAACTGTTAAAGATTGATACCAAATATTAAATTATAGGTAGGGTGTCATACCATGTCTTCCATGCTTGCTTGAGTGATGATACCAGTTCATACTAACCTGTAGAGATTTTCAATTATCTCACCAACTAGGAGTGCACTTGTTCACATTCCTCTAGCATCCAGATTCAGTAGGTCCAGATGTCCATTATGATCATGAATGTACAACAGGTTCCTGATATCCTCAAGTCTTGTCACTGGTGCTTCTTGTTAGAAATACTGTCTTATCAGCTTGTAACCTTCCACCCAGTTTGGCCTTGTCCCTCATAACAATGCCTTGACATCCAGTTAAACTTCTGGTTATCCTTATACCAAATACAGGCTTGTTGTTTGGTCTGGATACCAGCTTCCCTTCAATCTGCCTTTTATAGTGATTGAGATCATCTTGCATTGCAATCACTCAATCTGAATCTTTCAGAGCTTTTGTAGCTTTCTTAGTTTCTTCTAAAAGAAAACTAAAGAAATAATCATTAGTACTTGAAGCTCTGCTAGTCTTTTACTTCCACCATTAGAAACACTAAGAACTAGGACAAAGAATTAATTGAGTCAACATTCGTTGTCTTGGCAGACATGTTCTCATAGTATCCTTTGACTTTCAGTGTGGTGTTGAGTTGACTAGTTGATCCTTCTATTGCTCCCCCTAAGCTGCTGCTGGGTTTACATGAAGATTCTCCATGTTTGACATTGCTTGGATATGAATCACCATCACCATTGACAGCTGGGAGCTAGAGGTTATTGAACATCACTAAGACTTTCAATCACCTTCTGTTGATTAATAACAATCACCCTGTAGGCTGTTGACTCCACTGAGTAACCAAGGAAATTAACCTCTTGAGCATTAGCTGATTACTAGGATGCTCACTTTCATTTATCATTGCAAAACAATTTCCTACATACTTGTGGGGTCTTCCTATATTTCTTACTGATCAGGGTTCGATCATGTCAGTAGCAAACTATTGACTGCTTCAGCATTAATACTCTTGAAGGTGCAGAAATCATCCAGAACACTAATTGATAGGTCCTGTAATCTGGTCTCCAAGTTGTCATAGTCAGTTTTGCTTCTTGACACTCTTCTAGATGTGATCAATCACCATCAGTGGTGTCTTGTCTTCAGATTGTCTGAACAACAACTTGTTTCTTGGGAGAAGTCATCAGTCATCATCACTAAGGTATATTTTTCATTGATGTAGAACTTCTGTGTGATGCTTCTTTGACTTCTCTTTATGACATGCCTCATAATTTTATTTTACTTTGATTCCAGATGAGGTAGTCTCCTTTACTGATTCGATTTCCAGGAAAGAATCTCTTGATATGACATTCAGGTGAGAGAGCTCCTTATGTCATAGTTGAACTCTTGTCTGATGAAGCTTTAGATTTGACCTTGTTGACTTCACCTTTGATTGAGATTCCATGTCAGCTACAGATAAGTTCTCTTTCCTTAATCCTCGAACAGTAGGCTATTCATCTTGTAAAAGATGCTTTATTACTGACAACATTCCTTAGCTATTGAATAGCCTTGACCCTAGGTCATACCCTTGCTGTTGTCTCCAAGGGATAAACCACTTGGCCTGTCTTCACATTCACATTTGATAGCAGGGTTCTTTCTTCGATGATATGCTCTGAATAAATCAATAATAATGCATAATCGATTAACCTGTTAAGCCCTACATTCACAAATGGATAAAAAGTTCTTGGTACCCAAATTGTTTAATTGGGTCCAGATGGATTAGAGATTTCTCTTTTATTAGAGTTAACAACAGTTTTAACCTTAACATGCTCATTCTTATCTTTGACTGACCATTTCTCCTTTTTAATGTCATTGACAAAATATTCACTGAACAAGGAGAATAATGGTTTCTTCCTAACATAAGGAGGACTAGCAGTCTGTACCTTATTGTTATTCTTAAACATGCTTTTTCTATGATCAATGCAAATACTAGAAGATGCATTGCATTTATGACATTTGAAATAAGCAGGCATGATAATAAGAATACATTGCATACATTCAGCATTAAAACATTGCAGATAAGAATTATGCAAATTAGGCATGTTATGCATTTTAGAAAATTCAGTACTATCTACTTTAACCTATGTACACTTGTGTAACAGGTAGCAAGTAGATTTACAGATATTCAATAATTTTCTAAACATGCATGGAATAGAAGAATTAACAATTAATCACTAATTCTATCCAATCCATTCCTATTGTTATATTATATTATATAATCTCTATTACCTAAGTCAGTTTTACAAATGACTTGATGTTCTACTGACACCCTAGGTAATTATTCCATCTTTTAAACCTTTTTTAAACCTTAACAAACAATTCAGAATGAATAAGCAAATCTTGTTCTACTGGGGATCCTGAAACTAGCTTAAGCAGAGGTCATATATGCTTGACATATATCATTTAAGAATTGAGAGATATTGTCTAAGGAACACTTCTAACTCACTATTGCAATTAATTAAATTCAACAAATATTCATACACATAATAAGATCTTCTAACCAAAGATATAATAATTAAAAACTAAGATCTTAACATGCTTTGAATTTCTGAGAATTACATATTACACTAGTTCAAAAAATTGATACCTGAGATATGTGAGGTTAATCATCTTCAGAGATTTCTATGAAGGCAAGATATTAATTATGCTCTTCTCATCATCATCTGATCCATCCCAACTCTTTTCTTCAGCAAGATAAGTTCTGCACTGATGCTTCTGTTTCATCTCATTTAATGAATCCCTATTCATCCTTGTCTGTCAGAATTATGTACCATGTTGCACACCTTGATAGTTACTTATCACATTAAAACTTTTCATAACTGCAACTATCATGTTTTGTTCTTTCCACCAACTCAGTCTTGTAGCCACCTCTTGAACTGTATCCTGAAGAGTTTCTGCTTCGGAATAGATAGGCCTAATTCCTGGATTAAACATTTGTACTCTTTCTAAATTAGTAACTCTTCATGTATGTTCTGAGGTTCCATCATTAATTCCTGACTGAGATGTCTAACTGTCTAGTTCATTCTCAAACCTCCTTGATTCCACTTTTCTAAAATCTCTGTTGATTCTTTGAAAGATATTTCTTGGTACAATCCACTAAGTGTAGTAGATGTTACATTGGAGCAATCCACTTAGTGTTTGTATATCACAGAATCAATAGACTTAATTCAAATCTTCGAGAAAAATCCTATCCAATAAAACCTCTTCCATTCCTACTTTTGAAAAACCAGTGAATTCTATGGATATAACTTTGATGAGCTTCCACAAATTTTTCTTCCGTAGGTAGAAATTAATTTCATTGAAAAATGCATTTTCTTCAAAAGATTCAAATCATCTTTGACAATTCGGAGGAATCTTCAACTAACAACCTTCTTAGAACTATTGGCTTAGAATAAATTCAAAATATTTAACATTCAAAAACTTCAAGGACTTGAAAATTTTTGAGAAATAAAAAATCTGAAAGTAAGTTCAAATTAATTAAAATTTGAAATTAGAGTCAAATTAATTAATAATCAAAAAAATCTTAAGAAATGAAAATTTTTGAGAGTTAAAGAATCCGAAAATAAATTCAAGTTAATTAAAATTCGAAATTACCAAGAATTAAAAATTTTGAAAATTAAACAATTTGAAAATAAACTCAAGTCGTTTAAAAATCAAAATTTCCAAGAATTAATCATTTCAAGAATTAAAAAATTCGAATACCAATATTTCAAGTTGAATATAAAATTATATTAAACTTGATGAGGTGTGTCTAAATACACGGGTACAAATTACAAGGTTTTATGACCAAACTAATTATTACAAATTCTATAGAAAATTCGACATGAACTTTTCTATATTTGTAATAAAAAGATCGAATGCTAAAAAGCAATTCGAGAGATAAGTTCTAGGGAACTTAATCCGCTAGATAGTTCCAATAGCACAAGTAAACTATTTCTAGTGGTTTAGATTTAATGATACAAGCTAGAAATAATTTACAAGAATTAAATTGAAGCATAGGAACTTTTTCTCTCTTGGTCTCTGTCTCTCCTGTGTGTTTTGCCGAGAGATGATATTTGTGAAGATTGTATGTCTTGTTGTTTCTGGCTGCTGGCTTCTATCTGTTTTTATAGCACAACCATAGTCATATTGCTTTGTTTCAACTGATATAACAATCAGTTAACAATAATATGACATTCGGTATGACTATCCACTGCAAGTAATATGACAGTCTCTTCCAATAGAACTTTCGGTATGACTATCCTTAATACTTGATATGACAGTCTGTTGAACTAGATATGACAATCCATCCCAATATAACTTTCGGTATAACTATCTCTTTGAATGAGATATGACTTATCCAGTTAAGATAATATGACTGTCCAATCCAACATTTTGATATGACTATTCTCGGTATAACTTACTGAATTCTCTTGAATTATTTAAACAAACAATTCTGTTTGTTTACTTGTTTTATAAGTACGGGCTTCGTAGAAATGCTTTTAAATCCGCATAGCTTATAATCTTTAATTAATAAATAATTCATTTAATTCAGAAATTATAAAAATAAATATCTAATATTATTAGATATTTATAAATATAATTTTATAATTAAATAAAATATTTATTAATATAAATAAAACCTTAAGTTCCAAGCTGCGGTCTCCTTAAGGTCTGGAACCGGACTCCTTTTGCTGAACAAAAAATATATCAATTCCAACTCGGGTTCCAGCTTTAAGAATATATCACTTTCCATATTCTTGTGATAATTCTATTTTCTCATAACCCGTCCAGGTGTAAGCTACGGTCTCTTGAGGATGTGAAACCGGACTCTTTTTGCTTAACAAAAAATACAACAATTCTAACCGGGGTTTCAGCATTAAGAATATATCACTTTGCATTTCTTTGTGATAAATCTTTTTCCTCACAGCCAGTCCACTTGATAGTAAAATCCTTGTGGTTAATTAATTTAGCACTTCTGTTGCTTGCACAATGATTCTTTCACATACCAGTCTTGATAGCTTGAACCACTGAAGTTAATGACGAACAACCACCGTTTAATGTTGACACTCGATGCACGGTCTGGTTCATGAGTGACTAACCGCAATGACTATTCTTCATATATTGACTTTAAAACTGTGGTTCATATCTCCCTTTTCTTCACTCTTTTTCAAACCTTAATTTGTATTCTGCCACTGTAGGAACCTCTTGTCACTATAAATAGAACCCACTGTCTTGATTACTCCACTGATGCTTGATCAACTGAATGAACTTCTTCAAGTGTAGTATAACTCAAAACGGTAGATTGACTTTGTCTTCTTTCTCTTGACAGTTATGCAATTGAGATCCCTGTGACAGTACATATACTATTTACTATTACATTCTTGTTTAATTTGAGTTGAATCCTCGAAATACAAATAGGCTACATCATATGCCTTTCAAATTCGTAGCCTCATGCACTCTTTCCATATACTAGAGTTGTTATTCGAATCATACTGTAAAAATGTCATAAAGAAATTTCCCAACTGCTTCCCCACCATTTCTGACATGTAACCTACAGGAAGATCATAGATTTGAATCCAGAAATCAACCTCATTTAGAGGCACTTTCACTGGATCCTCACCCGCTTTGATGGTATTAAACACCAATAGTGCATTGTCAAAAGACCATGGACCGCCATTTGTGACCCATTGTAAATCATCCTTATGATAAAACTGAAAGAGAAAGATACCTGGTTTCAAGTCCTTGATACTGATTCCTATTGAAGGTCTGCAAATGTCAGCAAGTTTGGATTTCATGGCCTGGACGTTTAAATTTTTCTCTGTCAGAAACTTGCCCACCAGACATAGCTCTAAACGATTAACATCTTCTTCTACATCTCCTTCCAAGATTAGCACTTCATTCTCCTTATTGTCGATGTCTAGATCCTCTATTTGCATCTCAATATCTTCTGTGTTAGTGACTTAGTGGGCTGGACGCCTGGACCTGGACTGACAACTAATGGGCTGTTCAAATTTTAAACGGGTTGGGTTGGGTTGGGTGAAAAAAATCCAAACTCATACCCAACCCATTAATACCGGGTTAAATTATTTTTGACCCAACCTTGTTCCGGTTTGAAATTACTCGGTTTGGGTCGGGTGAAAATAGGGCCGGTTTGGGTCGGTTTGATCGGTTTGGCCGACCCATGTACACCCCTAGCCATGGTAATGAAACCCTCTCACGATTCTAGAAAATAGAACGAAGAGAAAACTCAGAAACTCTCACACAGCATGGAGATAAAACCTTTGTAAATAAGTTTAGTTATAAATCATTTGTTAAATATTTAAAATCCCAAATGAATACCTAATTACTCATGAAACACTTGTTAAAATATAAACTAGAAACTATAAATTAATTTAAGCCCTTAGATCAATCTAATCTAATGGCTTTCCAGAGGCACCATACACAATTAAAATACACCCTCCCATACATAATCCCACATAATCCCCTCCATTTTTTAATTTGATTTTTCTCGTCAATCGATGAGTTTTTTTTTTAAAAAATCTGACTTCACTGTATTTTTCTCCATATCCGAACAATTAGTTTACATATCATATTTGCTATATTACGGAGTACTAAAATTTTAGTAATTTTTGTAAGAACAATAGTGATTTCAAAATAAATCTAGTTATTTATTCTTATATGCATATAGATCTAGTGATTTTATGGTACAAAATTTGTGATTTACGTATATATATCTATATATCTGGAGAATAAATCACCAGATTTATGGCAAAATCACTATTTATTCTTAGAGAAATCATTAAATATTGTTGTGATTCACGAAAGTATAAATAGTGATTTATCCGGAATATAGCACATATGGTATGCATACCGATTGTTGTGAATGATTGAATGATTCTCTTAAGTTTGGTCATAAATGATTGTTTTTTACTGTTTCAATTGTATTTGCTATGATTGAATTTTTGTGAATGATTGAATTTTTTGAATGATTGAATTGTATTAATGATTGGTATAAATCACTAAGTATGATTGAATGTTGTGGTATGCAATCGATCCCTCCACCTCCTTAAAAAAAGAAGGGAACAACTACCATTGGGTCGATCAATGGACTTAGAGCATCTCCAAGGGCGTAAAACCCTTAGCTAAATTTTCTCCATGGTGTCTAGTTAGTATCTAGTGGCACTATTTAGATAATATTTAAAAGTTTGAGCACTCCAACCATTAATCCCTTAGCAAAAAAATATAGATAATAATATTTGGTGGGCTATATTTGTTGAACCAATGAAACCCTTATGTATAATTTTACATGACTATGATTATAGATAATCTTCTTGGAGCACACATTTTCACCTTTAGTAAAATTTTTTCATTATTATTATAGCCAAGGATTATATAGCGAACCATTTTACATAATACCCTTGGAGATGCTCTTAGTTTTTAATTTTATTGCAATGGTTTAGAACGGTATACTTAACATTTTGAAACATATATTATGCTATGGAGATAACTTTTTAATAATCAATATTGTAATGTTACATAAAAAAAAATAAATAAATACGGAGTAATCAATATTGTAATCGAATCAAACTTGTTTCAACTAAATTTATTATACCAAAATAGCGATTTAATTGTACTTAGACTATAAAAATGAAAACTAAATAATTTAAGGGTGAAAAACCAGAATACCCACATTTTAATTCGAGCTGCCCAAAATACCCACGGACGGGAACCTCCGCCCTTTTTACCCACCGACCACGCATTCTGCACATGCATATACAGTACACGCATGTGAGACATGCGTGGTCTTTGCAAAAGTGAAGTTTGGCATCACATCCTTAAATGGGATACGCATTCTAGAAATGCGTAACACTAGACACGCATTCTAGAAATGCGTAAACCAAGTACTGTTCATCGTCTTTACAGACGTGAACGGGGGACGACTTTCAGGTGAATTTTGCACAAAATCCGACCAGCCTTTGTTCAGTCCTTTCCAAGTTTCTAGCACACACGTACCATACATCAAAACGTTCGTCTTCGCCCCCCTCTACAAGTGTATACCATTCGATTTTTGTTTCTTTTGCCGGATTTTAAAATCCCAAAACCAAGCTCGTTTCCGATCCCAGTTTCCGATAAGTTCTACCACGCCCCTGCGGGGCAAAAACCAATAAATCGAAGGATCAAAATGAAGAGGAAGCTCTGGGCTTCGTTTTGATACCATAAGCAGTAATGGAGGTTGCCGGAATGTCATGGACGAGGGAGATGAACCGGAGAGGCGATTTTTCGCCTCAGAGAGACGCCAGCCAGCCAATTGATAGAATGATGCACGATGACGTCATCACGCATTCTGGAAATGCGTGACTTGTGATACGCATGTTCAACATGCGTATTACATGCTGCGCATTCCCAGAATGCGTAGCTCGTGGGTAATTTGGGCGGAAGCTCGCGTACATGGGCATTTTGGGCAACGATCAAGCAAAAGTAGTGTAGTTTGGGCATTATTTCATAATTTAATTATGCTTTTGGTGTAAAGTTAAAGTGAAGTGAAACACGGGGCTGATTTAATACTTTTATAGAACTCTAACTGCACTTATTTTATTTCAGAAAATGAGAGAAATCACAAATGAAATAGGAGGGAATCAATCCTCATTATAACCGTAAATACTCTCCTTTCATCGTATTGAAGGCCACAGACAGACAAGCCAACTAATTCTACAATAACATCAAGAATTGTAGTGTGATCTAAAGTTGACATCCACCTAGTTCTCCCACTTAAGAGTATACCAGCATAAACTGCAAACTTATGACTAGCCACAAGTAGACACTAGTGGAACCTTCAAATACCAACTAGGGCCGCGCGTGAACCTATAAACAACCCGCCAATCACGGTGAAAAGCACATGACATTCAACTATCATTTAAATTTTTAAGCCGTGTCAAATGATTACCAGTACGATTAACAAACCATGCAAACTGATGGTTGATAAATCGTTATATGGTTTTAAGTTTAACCTCGAGTTTCTATAGTATCTTTTTCTCTACATTGCACCGAAATACAGGAACATATAATAGTATTCCAGAGGTATGTCACGAAGGAAACGATAGGGATTAGGTTGACTCTGCATGTAAAATTAAGACAGTCTGCAGAAAAAACTTGCAAACTATGTAAGACGAAAAACTACCAACAGTTCGAATAGAGCAACTGAGTTCAAGCACTCAACATCTGAAATCGTTTGGAGCTACATAATTCTTGTCAAAAGTAATGGAAAGGTGGCAAGAACAGACAACTCCAAACAAGTATCTGAGCAATAATATGAAAAATATAAATACTGATATTACTGCATCTCCAGGGAACCAAACGTGCTCTCGCCACTGTATGTCATGTAAAGGAAGCCATCTTCATCCTTGTTTTCCTCATAGATTTTTGACATCAAGGCAGCTGTAGTAGCATAATATAGGATTTAGATTAAAGCTGTAATCTGTTATATCTTTGCGAGAAATATTTAACGTGAAAGTTATTTAAACTAACCATTTGGAGGTAGCAAATTCTTGACAAAGATGAAAATTGCCTTTTCAGCTCCTAGTTTGATCCTTTTCCGGATAACAAAGACGAATTGCCCAACCGTCAAATCACCTGGTACAAGGTATCTACAAGGCGCACAAAAATTAGAGGTAAGAATTAACAGTGAAGGTTTTTTTTTTGAAAAAAAAAAAATTAACACTGACAAAAGTGGGATACTTCAGCTTAGCAAAAAAAAAAAAAAAGGCTTAGCAAAAAAAGTGGGATACTCATTATACTTATCCCAAGAGAATCCATAAACTTTTGCTGAAGCTACATTTCATTTAGGCACTTGTAACTTGCAAGCGAGAATTAAGAATAGAAATGTGATCATCCATATCAGATGCAACATCTCCTTAAGAGAAGGCACGTAACTTGCCAATCAAAAGATCACAATATCTACTCTGTTCTGGACATCGATTATCCGTATATTGACATTTAGACATGATCACTTAATCTTTACCATGCATTGAAAGATGATATAACAGGACAACAGACGTTTCTATAACCTAAATGCAATTAATGATTTTAAATGCATTCAGAGGAATGTAGTTCACAACATCAACAAAGATATCCCGAGGTGGGTCGATTGCCTTGCACCTCTTCACCTCTATCATCAAATAAAGGCAAGCCAGGCAAAATACAGACTCAGACTTGTATTTGAAGTTTATCATAAGAGTTTAATACTGAAAATCATTAACTAATTACCTAAAGATATTCTTTGAACAAAGTGAAATGAAACTTTAACTAATTGGATGAAGGAAAGAATATTGCACGTAAGCACTTGTACTGGAAACTGAGTGCCAGAAAAGATGATGTAAAAGATCATAAAATATAATTGCAAGAAAATAGTAGGAAATGGCAATTGAAACCTACTTCTTTTTATCAATGTCTGGGATGTCACTTTTCCCTGCCCTCTCTATAACCACCTGCACCAGGAACTCTGCTGTTAAATACAGAGGAACACAATATACACAAAAACGTAACCCCAATTATATATCTTCTTACAGGTATTCTATCAGAATACTTCTCCCTTATCCGAGTTGCTTCTGCATGCCTCTTTTCTGAGATACATTAATCTAAAATTAGTACTTATACTGGAATGAAAAGGACATGTACTCAATTTAAATCTATAATGAGACTTGCTTGGAAACAGAGGCAGTACTTTAATAACATGCCTTATATAGAGAGTAATAAGAACGACTCGCATCAACAAGGGTGACACAAAAATCAGTTATGCACAGGCTTACATATATACAGTGACCTATTATATTTTCATCAAGGCTGGGTAAAGTTGATCAAAATTCAATTATTAGTCGGTATAGGCCACGACTCAAAAATCACTTCAAATTCAATCAGAGAAGTAGAAGCTTCAAGCTTGCATACCTTGTTTGTATCTTATTTATGAAATTCAATCGCAATAGGGGATCACGTAACCAACAGAAACGCAAACCAAGGTTCAAATCATCTATGCCATCAAGTTAAATTACAACAATCAGATAAGTGTGCCTTTTAACAATAAGCATAGTTTCTATTTCAAGGAGAAAATACTTTAATTTTAATGATTCCCGGTCACTGCTTTAGTTTGAGAAAGGGTAAGATGTAGGAATAACTTGTCCTACTCCAAGGAGTAGAGACCTATTCCGTAATCATATATCACCATAAATACCCTCTTATTCTCTGTTGAGTAATTGTTCGAGTAAGTCTTGCAGTTTCGTAAAATCAACGGAAACATAAACTAGATACGACTCAAAATAGTCTCTTGAGTCTCATCAAACCATTACACCACAACATCACTATCAAATAATCAAAAATCACAGTATCACACAACATTCATACATATCAAACACCAACCATGACCACAAAAATTAATTAACAACGAAATCGCAATCCAGAAACGAGGAAATCAATTAAAAGTTACCACAAAACAAGATCCATGTGCATATATAATACACAAAAAAGGGAAACAAGGCCATAATGTATACAAACAGTATATACCGAAGGGGTGCTCCATTTTGTAAGCAGACTTCGCCATAGATCTCTGCAAATTCAAGAAACCATCAAACACCCTTTAAAATACAAACATGTAAAATAAAACTAATCCATGCATGTAACGGACAACAAATATCCATTCAAGAAAATATTATATAGAGAATTCATCTTTTATTTACACCTTGTAAAAAGTACCTTGTGGTCAATGTATATAGAGAATACACAATTATATAAGTGTATCAAGAAAAGGGTTTCAGAACAAAGTACATGTATATATAGAATAGACGGGAAAATAGAGTTTTATTAGTAAAATATTAGGAAACAGATAATGATTTCTGTTTACGACTCTAATACGAAATCAGATAACCAGGAAGATTGTTCGTAAACATATTCTGCATGGGAATAGTTTTCTAACGTTGGGGTGTATTCAAAAGCCAATTTGTCTAAAAAAAAATAGTGCTAGAGTTACCAAATTGGGTATCAAAATTTGTTACTAAATGAGCACTAATTACTTGCATTTTGAGATGTTTTAATTGGTGGAAATTCATGCGAAATACAGGGGGTCCACAATTATTATTTGCATAGTAAGCAATCAATGCATGACACATGGCATTTGGATCAATTTTGGGAATAAATTTGGGGCCTTTACCATTTTCCTAAAAAAAAATACAAATGGGCTAATGGTGTGGAGATTCTTTCCCATACCAAACCACGTATCATATCATTTGCCATCAGTCACATTTATTTTATACTAATTTAATTAGACGATAAAGCCGCGCTTCGCGGCGGCATTACAATTTGTTTAAAAAAAATTCAATACATATTTACGATATATTATATTATCAATATTAAATTTTAATAGTTACATAATATACTCTACTGAACTGATTTCTTGTTAAATACGATTTGTTCGATTGAGCCGCTCTCTCGTTAAAATCGAAATTCCAACTTTAACACATATTATACAGATTTATATAATAATTTTTATCCTTAAAAATCGAACCTAAAAATAAAAAAATAAAAAATTATGATATCAGTATAAAATTCTAATAGCTACTACAATATATTCTAGTGAGCCGTCTTCTCATTAAACACGTTTCGAGCTGCTCTTATTTGGACCGAAATTCTAAAATCATTACAAATTATGGATGACACTTATCTTATAAAATAAAATTCTATCTTAAAAATTAAAATCTTAAAAAAGAGTAAATTCCAATTTTTACATTTTTTTAGAGTTTTAAAAGATGAAAATATATCTTATATTTTATGTATATGATAACGTGTATTTTATACACATTTTGTCTTTCATTCTCTTGCATTTTTGTTAGTTTCGAATGTTTTTTTATCGATATTAATTACGTTTTTCATCTTTCAGTGCCTCGTGCTTAATTGTTGAAAAGATGACTTATTTTGGGTTTGAAAGAAAAGATTATTCAAGAGGGAAGTTGGAAGATGCAAGTTCGCGATGCCGGGAGGTCGTTCAACACTTGCTGAAAATTTTTGGAAGCAATTGTCTTACTTGTCCTCTTGTCTAATGGATGTATTAATAGAATAGAAGTGAACCAAATATGATATATCATAATATCTTATCTTTTATCTCCTCTTTATCATCTCTACAACGTTCAATTAGGGTTAGTGAGTAGAGAGAAGCATTTATTACTCATAATCTAGCATTGATTATGAGTAACTAACTTCATTTAGTTGGCACAAGGAAGCATTTCTTGTACTAAATCCACTTCATTTTAAATGAGATCTATTTCACTCTATCTTGAATACTTGTGATGTATTGTTTATGATTTTATTTGGAGATTTGTAAGTTGCTTCACCTTACTCTTATTGTATCTTCAATTGCTAATTGTTTGTTCTAATACGTAATCGTTAGTTCATTCATTATAGTAGCAAAAGATTTAGTGTATCTAAATCCACAAAATTCAAGTGCAAATACCTAGGTTGAGCTTCTCATCCTTGGGTTTGTCCTAACCTCTCTTTGTTTAATTCCTTGACTTGGTTAAATTGATAGTGCTTCATTATTGGTTGCTAGTGTCAAGAGAGCTAATTTATGTGTTTCACTAAATTAGTGTTTTTAGAAGAGAAATATGTAATTGTATGCTTCACCAATTATCTTGGTTAGGTAGAGTTGGATATATTTTGCTTGTTTTTTAGGTTGAAGTGCTTGATTTGCCATATCCTTGGGTCAAAATATATCTTTATCTTGCTAATTTACTCATTGTGCCTTGTTGTGTTGGTAAATTTGGATGATTGCCATTAAATTAGTTGTATTTCTATAGCAATGTATTTATCGTATGCAAGGTGTTTGATAAAATGGCTCAACCAACTCAAAACCCCCCATTTTCCACACTTCTAGATTTTAAGCGATAATCTACTTGAAATCAATATTGATAGCAGTCCTTCGCTTATCATTCTCTGGTGATGCACTCGAGAGGTTTAATTCCATTTCCTCGCTTAAGGTTTCACTAGTAGAAAACTGGTCTTTTACGTCGGTTAAATTGGTCTTTTACGTCGGTTAATTGGCGACGTATGGAGGGGCGACGTATAAAGTCACCAGTTTTTTACGTCGGTTAAAAAGCCGACGTATAAAGTCATAATATACGTCGCCAAAAGCCGACGTATAATGGCACAAAAAGCCGTCGTATAATATCTGAAAACCGACGTATATTGTCTGAATAGCGACGTATAATGTCAAAAATGCCGACGTATAATGTCGAAAAGGGCCGACGTATAATGTCCAGAAAAAACCGACGTATAATGTAAAAAATTGACCGACGTATAATATTATAAAGACCGACGTATAAAGTCTAAAATATGGCCTAAAAAGAACCGACGTATAAAGTCTTTAAAGAACCGACGTATAAAGTTTAAAAAGAGCCGACGTATAAAGTCTATAAAACCGACGTATAAAGTCTAAAAAGAACTGTCGTATATAGCCTAAAAAGAACCGACGTATAAAGTCTAAAAAAGTCCGACGTATAAAGTCCAAGTACAACCGACGTATAAAGTCGAAAATGCCGACGTATAAAGTCTTAAAATGCCGACGTATAATATTAACTAAATATCCATTTTTACCCTGTATATGCCAGAATTCCTATTATTCAAACCAAAATAATAAATAAAAATTGCAACCCAAATTTCTCAAAAAAGTGATTAATTAAATTAAAACAAATATTATTACATAATTGATCCATAATATTTACAAATTCTTAATCCGAGTAACCATGAACACAAGTGCTAATAACTATCATAAAGCCAAAACATGTAATATCCATTTTCCGATTGCTACAAGATTCATATCATACTCCGTCTTTCCAGCACCTGCAAAAATTATGTGTTCGAACTTGTTAGCACAAAGTACATATAATATAAAATACATGTAAAAAATTCTTCAAATATATTTTTTTAACTTAAAAGAGTCGTACCATGTACCCCTCACATATATTCACGAGTAATATAATCTGCCCAAATATCTCGAATTTCTTCAATTTGCTGGTTTGTGTATCTTTTTCCAAGACCCTACATGTCAATTCAAAGAATTGTTAACTTTATATATTTTTTCTAATATCTACATAATTCCATTTCAGATAGTTCGTACCTCTGTCCACTTAACTTTAGGATCTTTACGAGATAACATAACTATGTCATACATATATCTCATCACAAAATAACCACATTCTGTGCCTCCTTTTTGTTGAGGACACTACAAAAGAAACTCAAAATATTTAAAGTTGAGATAAAACAGGAAAAAAAACTTTCAAGATCAAGCTATGTATTGAAATATACCTGAACAGCCTCGTGGTACCAAAGTAGGTTATTTTGATTATTTTTCCTACCACCATATCTGGTATATACTTTATATGCCCTGCATGTTATAGAGTTAAAATGTCAAAATATAAAAAAGGTTTTGAACTCTTTGAAAAGTAAATTAATATATTTATTGTACTTTTCAAGATTTTAATTTTTTCATAGCTTACGTATTCCAAGGAGCCTTCACGTAAAGGTCTCGTTTTTGATTTAGTGGATCAAACACATATACAGCACTTTCATGAACACAAAACAAAAGCAAGATCCAGTGGTCACTGCAATTTAAACATACTTAAAATAAAAAGTGTAGTTGTGTGTTTTGGATTCAATCATAGAACTTAACAAAAGCTTATGTTCTTACCTCTGAATGTATGGTGCTAGGATAAAACGTTTCTCCTTGGCATCTCTCATTACCTCAGAAATGTATCTAGATGTATCATCTTGATGCTTAGATGCCAATGTTAATACAGATGGACACATGAATGCAAATGAATTATCTTCCAAATCCTTGCACAATTTATGAATGTACCTTTAATGTATATGGATTCTGCACTGTTAGTTGTTATGAACAATCAATATATAATTATGTCTTATAAAAAAATGAGGAAGAAATTGATGTCTTACATCATAAAAACCTGCAGAACCGATATATTAAGACAACTTAACCTCAAAAACTCGTTGATATCTCCTGGGGTGACATATATTGGAATTTTATTACTTTCATGAAACTTGAACAACTCCAAGTTTTTAACGATGACAGTAGAAGAATCAGGAGGACTATTATCAATCAAGAAACGTAAAGTTCGGCATTTTTCACTTATTTTGTCCTCATTATGCAAAGATTGATTCTTGGGTGTTGCTGATTCTTTACTAACAGCCTTCTTTAGTATTTTCCGTTGAGCTATCTGGTGGCCTTTTTTCTTCTCAGGTTCCTAATTATAAACAAATTATGTTAAAACCAGAATTTTCTCTAATTATCTATGAATTTTCAGGTTCACAAGTTTGTAAAGCAGTTCGACTCTTGTAAAGATGCATGTGCAAACTATATGAATGAATTTGAATAGCATTAAAATTACCTGCCCCAAGATCACAAGATCCTTTGGCCACTCAACAAAGCTACCAGCTGCATTGCCTATAGTTTCATGTTCATCACAGGGCACCGGAAGTGGGGCAAGTTGAAATTCAACTACAACTTCATCCACACATACTTTCACATTACTTGTCGCAATTGGTTTGCCATGAATAAAATTTCCGCCCTCGCTATTCAATGGGAAAACTTGCCCTCTTGCTACAACAACCCTTCCTTTGTCGGGATGTTTAAGACATAGACGACACAAGGTTGGAATCTGCATTGATTCCTCAACGGTTATATGAAGCAAAGTGAAAGTTACATATGATATGTTTATAGTACTAAAGACACTGAAACAGGGTATTCCAGGTGAAATTTTACAGCGAGCAAACTTCACAAACTGTAGAATGTAATAGTCAATATCTCTGGGATACAATAGTAGGTATCCAGGTGCATGGCCCTTGCTTGACTGTATTTGTCCACCAGAAGGAACAGTGTACAAATTTACAGGTTAAGGGCTATTATAAAAGGTGTACATATATGTGTTCCTCTCTCACTCTGTATACTGAGAATTTTATCTCATAAAATAACCCAACATACGATAGATAAAATTCAAATTCATTAATAATTTGATTAAGACATCTTTTGCAGTTGAGAGATAGAATTGAGCTAGTTTTTGCTTGACATTCCATCAAGACAAATTTGCTAGCAAGGTTATTCCCTTGTTTGCTTTCTTTTCTAGGTTAAAGTATTGATGCTTGTTGGAAAGTCTGAGTAGTGACTGTTATTTACAACTCCTGAAAGAAGTAAACACTATTGTAGGTGTTTAAGTTGTAAAAATGTTGAGTAATTAACAGAAGGCTACAATATATATCGATATATTTGTTTAGTGATATATACTCTCTACAAAAAGTGTTAATCATGTTACGTAATCTAGACTAAAAACTTATACTGACTGTCATAATGTTTTGTAAGCAGGAACTGCTTGAGTTAGGTGACACAGTTGGAACTCAAAGTCGTGGTCTTTCCCAAGAAAGTATTTCCTTGCTTCCAGTCTCAAAGTTCAAGTGTGGGTTTTTTTCAAGAAGGAAATCTAGAAAAGAGAGGTAAAATTGAGATACAGAACTCGGTGACAGTCTCTTTATGTATGCATTCAATTGTGTATACCAGAGTCTAACTTAGAATCACGAAAACAGTCTAACTTGTAGAATTACCTGGATATCTAAGAAATTTTCTGCAGGCTGGTCCACCGATTGACAACTACTTCGAACCAAATCATTTGATGGTGTACCTTTCTCCATCTGCCCCAAATTACCATCTGGAAGTGGCAAACCCAACAGCTTTAAATGATCAAATATCCCTTTCAGCTGGACATTCATCATTTCTTGGCACTCCTCCCTCACTTTCCTTGTAATTTCTTGTTTGATTGTATCCAATTCATCCCTAGAGACGACCCCACTTTGTTTGCTTTTTTGTGATCCAAATACATCCTTGATTTTAGCTCTTCCTCCAACCCCTCTAACACGTCCTCCATGCTCCTTATTCCCAAGTGCACGAGACAGTACATCATCGTGACCAGATGGGGTCCATACTCCGTCAGAAATTTGCCCTTCCAACTCTCCCTGCCCATTTATAAAATAACTCAGTACACATAACAGGCAAGCAGTCAACCAAAAAAAAAACAGAATATATTATAAGGCAGGATATAATGTATATCAGCATATAGACGAACCTTGAACAATATATTAAGAACAGCAGGGGTGAGTACTATGAACTGCAAGATTTTTCGAACTTGTATATATCCTATACTAGTCACGGTGCAAGGACTAACTACTACTCGGAGAGGCACAAATGTTTCAGGATCGTATGACACGATTCATATATTTTTCGAGTTTTCGACTTAAAACAGCAAGTCAGTTATGTCTTTGCTTGACGGAATTCTCACAAATCCAAGCTCCTTCAAAATTCTGATAGCACTAAGAGGCCCATGGAGGCTCCAGCTACAACCAAATACTGTATTTGGCTAAAATCATTCACTAGCTATATATGGTTAAACTCACTACTCTGGCAAATACTTCAATGCAGCCGACACTGCATATATCTAGTAAAGACTGCTACTCCATTTTTAATTTAAACAAATCAAAGTCCAAATACCTCAAACAATTTCAGAGGGAACAATAATTTCTAAACTTTAGCATAACTTTTATAAAAAAAACCATGCTTACCATTTTCCCAAAAACTTCCCTAGTATGCTCGTTAGGGATGTAATAACTTCCATCATCCTTTTTTCTCATTCGTGCTCTTATCCAATCGTAACTACGCTGAGTTGATAGAATGGATGGATCAATGGATGATGTGTCTAAAGAAGCGAGGGGATCATTTTTGCGCCACTTGTCCCTTTTTCCTTTATATCCACCTTTTCCAACAAAATGCGGATCTTTGTTGTGTTTTTGACTTTCTTTTGCTTTTTCACTAATTTCCTACATATTCAAGGATGCAAAACATAAATAAAACCAAGATTTTATCCACAACATAAATAAATAAATAATTTCCTACTTTCTTCTGAATTCTGTTTCTCCATTTTTTTCTGATTTAGACTGTGTTTAGCATATTATGTATTAAGATCTGCTGTCAAAATTAAATGTACAAAAGGCGCTTCCAAGGCCCTGCTGATTTATCTGTTAACCGTAGAGTGGTGGACTATTGCAGCCAAGAATAAGAAATACAATACTCTAGTAAATAGTAGTGGTTGTTACAGTTCCCAACAATGGTTACAACGATTTGATATTTTAGAAGGTGAACATCATGATATTTGGCCAACTACCACTGTGCAAGACCACTAAAAACCATTAATAGATTTATAGTTAAATCCAAGCAATAAAGCAGCATATACTGGAAATTATTAGCAACACAAATTTGAAATTTTAAAAATGGATTCTTCCATTTATGCCTTTTGCACGACACCTGTAGGACCTCTCGTATTTGTGTAGGTGTACTGAGAATCTTTATGTTTTATAAATTGACGAAGAATTCTTTTCATGCAATTGCATAATTAATAGTTAAATGCACAAGGCCTCTCTGGGTTGAAAAATTTACGTCTAATGGCCTGAGCATGTAGCATAGTCTCCAATTCCATCTTTCAACTTCATGTGTCCTAGTTTAGTTCAACTTCAAAGAATTTCGTTATAAACAGTTTTCACTTGGCCTTTAGCAGTCCCATGCAAAGATTTTATTGTTCATTTAGTCATAATTATCTTGCAACCTTTTATATAGATAAAGTTACTGTATACATACATTAGTGTGTGTGTGTCGCTCTTGCTCTAGCAGTGACTCCCTGGAACTCAAGGAATTATTAATGTTTACCTGGAACTCATCCGTTTCGTGAGCCTTTTTAAAAGCTTCCCAATCATCTTCGCTGATGTAAGGATATGTTTCACATGGATTCCTGCCTGTTTTTAGAAAATGTCTACGAAGATTCCCCTTGAAATCCCTCCAACTTTTAGCTGCAGCTTCCATGACTGGTTTTTTAAGTTGATCATCCTCCAATTTCCAGTGCATCTGTTATAACTGATTTTAATTAGTAAAACAAATAAAGGCTATGAAGAATAAAGGCTGCTTTAATTAGTAAAACAAACAAAAGGCTGTGATTTAAATATATTTGCATACCCGAATATCTTCCCAAATCGTATTCTTCAATCCCTCGCTAACTAAATCCCAACTCTTTATATTTATGTTAACATGTAGTCGGACCTCTGTTCCAACATAAGACGCAAACTTGGAAGCCATATTCCCATGAGGGTTACCATCTTGATCAAACTCAATGCTGCAGTCTATTCTTTGATTTTTAATTTTGTCTTTTAATTTTGTGCACAATGTTGCACCTCTAGCCTTTCTCTTGTTTTCTTGACTAGAACTTGACTGACCATTATTCTGACCATTATCCTCATCCATGGAAAATAGCTACATCACGATAGCAAATACGAAGTTAGTTAGCCTGGAAAACTAGCAGGAATGCAGATTATATGTTTATAATATAAGACATATAAAAGTAATCAAGTACCATATAAAAGACATATAAAGTAGATATAGAAAAAAGCGTGATATTTTATGAGAACTGAAATGAACATATGCTATATAGAAAAAGTGGCGAGAATAAAAAGAAAAGAATCATTGTATAGGGCTGATTAGCTTTTAACATGTACATTATATGCAAACTGCAGCTAGTTTCATGTATAAATTTGAACCTCATCTTTGGGTTCTTTCACTCTCACTGAAAACTCATCCTCAGTATGGTGAGAACCAACCTAGAAAAGTTACATTAAAAATTTGAATGAATATTTCACTATTGTCCACAAAATAGCACAACATTCTTGCCAGTTGGCTCATAGTTTTTAACATTATTTTTCCCTGGTTCATCAGAATGAAAAACCAACAACCTGAATCCACTTTTATGTCCTCTTAAACTTGATGCTAAACTTCCGGAAAACCAAAATTAACCAACGGGATCCAAACCTTTAGAAAATTTGATGACCATTCTACATCAGAGGAGCACATTATTTTTAATAAGAAAGTTAACCATACAAACCAAAGAATACAGCCACATCCATGGTGTTTCAAATGCTGCACACATAGATGCTCAATATATGTAGATACACGACCCAGAATTTAAGAGACATTGTAATAATGCAGATCACGAATGAAACATATCTAATCAAATTAGTAAAAATGTAGTAGATTGTATTTTTCAGGCTGGAAAGTTCTTACATAAAGAAAGAGGCAGTGACAATCAGACCAACAATGAGCATGAACACAGCTTGAGTCGGATACTAATTTCCCTTCTTAATTGCCCTTGAGAGCTGTCACCAACACCAGCACATCCAACTTTAGAATCAATTTCTTATAATCACCACCATTCAAGTTTGAAACTTCAATTTTTAAAATTAAGACAGTATTTAAAAGCTATACTAGATAAAGTCCTAGATGAAACAAATGCAATACTAAAAAACCAAAAATAAGATGAATTCTAAACAATTGCTGTAGACAAAAAAATAAAATAAAAAATCAGCTCCAAACTAGCTGCAGTTTGAATAAAAAGAAAAGAATCATTGTGTTAGGGCCCTGCTAATTTTTCTGACCACAGCCACCGACATGATATTTTATAATGTCTATGCAAATCAGTAAAATGGTTAATCTATATGAAGTTTGTCATCTTGATTACTTGAAGAAATGGGGTTACTAGCTAACATATTTGAGAAAGATTTGCACTAGAAAGCTATTAGTAATCAAGTTCTTGTAGCGAAAGGCATTCTTCGATGTAAAAAACAATGCATGTAATATATAAAAAATTGATGCTCACTGCTATAGGTTTCTCCTTGACAGTCAGCTTTCCCTTGTGGATCTCTATCTCTTCACTGCAGGCATCAATTGCTTTTGTAAGAACTGAAATTCCTTGTTCCTGTCCAAGTAAATCAACCAGACTTGTATCAGAATTTTTAAGTTTCCTTAAACTAGAGCACAAAGAAGCGGCAAATTCAAAAGCATAAAAACCCCTGCTTCTGAAGTATTTTATGAATAATATAAATTTCAAACATGTTATGCTGTAGCCTGTACATAAGAATCTGTATATGACAATACCCATCAGATTCATTTTTCAGATTTTTTTGAAATATAGAAGGATATTAGTAGACACTAGAGTTCACAGCATACGCAGAATTAGTAATGATGACTTAAATAAAGTAATTGTTACGAGGATACAACACCATTTTTTTCTAATTAATTTCTTTCTATTTTTAATTTAAAAGCATCATTTTAAAAGCATACCATTCTAGAATATTCTAAAACCGCTCATTCTTGGCGGTTGATCCATAGTCCTTCATCATGGTCATTACGTAAATAATGCGCATCCATAACCTCATTTACATTTGGGGTTGGCAATCCCATTGAGAAAGGGGGGTTCTCATCAAATTGGTCATACTCATCCTCGTCTTCGACATTTTCAATACCAAGAATACGTCTCTTACCTTGAAGAACAATGGACCACTTGGAATCAGCCGGGTCACGAATATAAAATACTTGCTTCACTTGTGTTGCGAATATAAATGGGTCATCTTCATGGCCAACCCGATTAAAGTCGACCAACGTAAATCCAAACTCATCAGACCGCACACCACGCTTATTGTCAAACCATTTACATCTAAAAAGAGCAACATTGAATTCTTTGTAACCAAGCTCCCAAATTTCTTCAATTATCCCATAGTATGACTGCTTCACATCTCGTGATGCACTATCTTTACCTCTACCAAATTCTGTTGATGAAGCTTCCACCGATACGCCACTATTCTGAATAGTACTTTTGGCATCTTGATGTTGTGTGTAGAAACTGTACCCATTTATATCATAACCTTCGAAAGATCTCACAGGCATGTCAGGGCCATACGCCAACCATTTTAATGTATTGGAAATGACGTTAGGCTTATGTGACAATTGAGACATTACTCGTTCCTTAAACCAACGACTGAACGAACGATTGTGTTCATTCGTAACCCACTTCCCACTCTTTGAAGGATGCATTTGCCGAATTGAGACAATATGTTCTTTTAAATAAAGATCAACTTCACTCATGTGTTGTAAGACAAATAGATGGGCTCTTTCGCACAATTCAGCATTGGGAGAGATCATTTTTTTTCCCAATGTTCCTTGACCTTGAAGTCTACCCTCGTGACGAGATTTAGGAATACCAATAGGATCAACAGCCGCTAAATACTCGGTGCAGAATTCAATAGTCTCTTCAATAGAATATCCTTCAATTATGCTACCTTCTGGCCGGTACCGGTTCCTTACATACCCTTTCAGGATACCCAAAAATCTCTCGAAAGGATACATTTGTCGCAGATATAATGGACCACATAGTTTAATCTCTCTCACCAGATGAACGACTAAATGAAACATAATGTCAAAGAGTGCAACTGAAAAATACATTTCAAATTCGCAAAGTGTGACTATAATATCATTTTGCAATGTATCCAACATCAAAGGATCAATCACCTTGCTGCATATAGCATTGAAGAAGAAACATAATTTTGTGATGACCAATCTTGCATGCTTTGGCATTATCCCACGAATGGCAATTGGTAATAATTGTTGCATTAACACGTGACAATCATGTGACTTCAACCCCACCAGTTTCAAGTCTTTCATCGACACAAACCCTTTAATGTTTGAAGAATATCCAGATGGAACCTTAACACCAGATAAGCACTCACAAAAGCTAAGTTTCTCCTTCCTAGATAGAGTGTAACATGCCGGAGGCAAATATGAACGTTTTTCCGTGAATTGTGGTGCTAATTCTGTTCGTATTCCCATTTCTTGCATGTCTAATCTGGCATTGATGCCATCTTTTGTCTTTCCAGGAATATTCAACAATGTCCCAATGATGCTTTCACAAACATTTTTCTCAATATGCATAAAGTCAAGACAATGTCTAACCTGTAAGTGTTCCCAATATGGAAGATCCCAAAAAATAGATTTCTTCTTCCATACTTTGCTTTGGATTGGCTTTTTATAAAGTTTTCCTAATACTACATCAATATCTTTGACCCGTTCAAAAACCTGTTTTCCTGATAAAGGCAAAGGAGCAACCCGAGACTCAATATTTCCATCGAAAGACTTTTTGTTCTTCCGATAAGGGTGATTGGAAGGAAGAAATGCTCGATGACCCATATATACATTTTTCTTGCAATTGTTTAAGCGCCGATCAATCGTACCCTCTTCACAAATTGGACATGCTTTAGCTCCTTTAGTAGTGTACCCAGAAAGGTTTCCATAGGCAGGAAAATCATTTATGGTGCAAAATATCATGGCACGCAGAGTGAAATCAGATTGCATGTATGCATCATAAACCGTAACACCTTCATCCCACAATACCTTTAAGTCTTCAATAAGCGGCTGAAGATAAACATCTATGTTATTCCCCGGTTCCTTAGGACCTGAGATTAGCAACGTCAACATTATGTACTTGCGCTTCATGCACAACCATGGAGGCAAATTATAAACCGTCAAAAGAACTGGCCAGGTGCTATGGTTACACCTCATAGTGCGATATGGATTAATGCCATCTGCACATAATCCCAGCCGTAGATTTCTAGGTTCCTCGCTAAATTCTGGAAACTTTCCATCAATCGTTCTCCATTGCGGAGAGTCACCAGGGTGTCTTAGCATCCCATCGGATTTTCTCCCTTCTACATGCCACCTTAGAAGCTTTGCATCTTTTGCACTCGCAAAGAGGTGTTTAAATCGCTGCACTACAGGTAAATACCACATTACCTTGGCAGGAGGCCTTTTCTTATCCTCATTACAAGCATTATTGCTTTGTCGCCTGTACCGAGATGCTCCACATTTGGGACATATGTCTAAATCTTCATGCTCATTTCGGAATAAGACACAATCATTCGGACAAGCATGTATCTTTTTTACATCCATGCCCATGGGACACAATATCTTCTTCGCCTCATAGGTAGAAGTAGGGAGCTCATTACTCGTAGGAAGTATTTCTCCTAAAAGCTGAAGCATCTCTGTGAAACTCTTATCACTCCAATTATGCTTTACTTTTAGCTTACACAACTTCAAGGTTGTTGACAACCTAGTAAATTGATCCTTGCACCCTTGATACAGAAGTTTCTTAGAATCGTCAACCAAACTATTTAAAATGTCTGGTTGGTGCATGAAATGCTCCTCCATATCTTGTATCATCTCTTGTACCCTATCGTTTTCCATATATTCTTCATCATTATTCGTCATACTATCTTCCTCCCTTGCACGTTTTGTACCTGAGGTCCTCGTAGACTGTACTCCTTCACCATGCCAAATCCATTTCACATAGCCCTCCTTAAAACCACGACGGAAAAGATGATCCTCTACTATATCAACACTACGATACATTTTAAAATTCTTACAGTCACGACATGGACATAAGATCAATTGTTCTTTTCCCTCTTCCTTTTGCTTGTTTTCCAGGTATAGCGTCGCACAAGTAATGAACTCTTTAACACCATCAATATACTCGGCTGTTGCACGTGAAATTGTGTACATCCATGTATGTCGATCCATTATATATTACTAAAAGAATGCAATAAAGGGCAAATTTGAGAGTTAGATAATTTAACAGCAAGAAGATTTCATTATTTATGCTGAAAATCAAATTAAAAACATTTCGTATTTTTCTGGTTTTTATCACTACATTTATATCTTTTACTAAAATGTATTTTCATTACTTATTATAGTCTTGTTATATATCTTCTCATAATTCACAGATAATTATCAAATTCAAACTCAAAATCACACAAACTTTTCCACAAACCAAGCACCCCCTTCAACTAATTACACTACACACCCACAGCTTATAAATCAACTACAACACAAACCACTAAAAATCACCAATACAATCAAAACCCTGTCCAAGATTCAATCTTTAACTTGAAAGAACAACTATCATATCGCCAAGTATGCTGATATCAAGAAAATCACTAGTCAGTTTTGTGATAAACAAGGACAAGGAGGTTATGGACCAGTGTAAAATCACCACTGACATCAGTGTTGAAGTAAAGGTCCTCAACAGTGATCCTAAAGCTAATGGACAAGATTTTGCCAGTAAAGTGGGGACAATGGGGGCAAATCTATCATGTTAACGTGGTTTGCTTGGTAGGGTATTCTGTTGATAGCTGCAATTGAGCTCTTGTTTACGAGTTCCAGCCTAATAATTCTCCATTAAAATTCACATACACTGGTAAAAACCACCAGAACAAGTTTCTTGGTTGGAAGAAGCCACTATAGGCATAGCTAAAGAAATTAAATATCTTTGCCAACGCTCAGCAAATCCTCCATTTTTATATCAAACCTAAAATTATTTGTATGGATTTTTCGTTTCTCTGTAATATAAGCAGATTTAAGTTAACAAAGGCAACCTGATGAAGCCTTGCTGGTTTGCAACATTACAAAATGAAACAGTCTATATTTTTAACGGGAAAAGAACGACGATGGGATTTACAGCTTCAAATAGCGAGGCAACAAGCAACATTCAAAGGCACTTATTAAATATCAGACAGGCTACGCCCCTTATCCTGTAACTAATACTCTATGAACCAATTTCAGAATTTACCGCCTGTAAGAGTTTTAAAGAAAAAATTATTCAGTCTGTCCAGCCTCGGAGAAGGGGGGGAGGAGAGTGTGTCATTTTTTTAGTTATGGAAAGGAGCCTCATATTTTTATATCAAACCTCAAATAATTATCAAACATATACAGTTAATTATACATACACAAACATATAAAAAACATATGTGTTGATATACAAAGTAGTTAGGTACATGAATTTGAAGCTGGTGGAACACATACAGGAACATCAATACATAAATAAATTGAACAGGAGGAGGAGGAGAGAGAGAGAGAGAGAGAGAGAGAGAGAGAGAGAGAGAGAGAGAGAGAGAGAGAGAGAGAGAGAGAGAGAGAGAGAGAGAGAGAGAGCGAGAGAGAGCGAGAGAGCGAGAGATTAAGCGAGAGAAGGAGAGGGAGAGAGAGAGGGGGGGAGAGAGAAGGAGAGGGAGAAAGAGATTAAGCAAGAGAGACCTTCGAAGCAACAAGAAATCAGGCCGGCGTAGTTTCAGTCTCAAGCCGCCGGTGGTGTGTGCAATTAGGTCTGTTTAATTTGGGGAAACTGTTAGAGAGTTCAATTTGGGTATATAAAATTCGACTACAATCTTTTTCTTTTTTTTTTTGCTAAATCAGAACTTTATACGTCGGTTTGAAATCAGGCGACGTATAAAGTTTATCTTATACGTCGGCAAACAAGAAATCGACGTATATAAAGTGCATCATATACGTCGGCATTTTGTTATCCGACGTATAAGATGAACTTTATACGTCGCCTGATTTCAAACCGACGTAAAAAGTGTATATCTTATATGTCGCCTAGTAAAGCCGACGTAAAAAGTGTATCTTATACGTCGCCTTAAACTAAGCCGACGTATATAATTATTTTATACGTCGCCTTTATGCGGAACCGACGTATAAGATATCCAGAAAAATAAATATACGTCGCCTTTTGGCGGAACCGACGTATAAAGGTAGAATATACGTCGCCTTTAGGCGGAACCGACGTATATTAGGCGACGTAAAAGACCAGTTTTCTACTAGTGTTTTACCGTTTCGTTATTTTGATAAGCATGTTATGGAAGAGCTTGGTATTTGGGATAAGGTTAAGAACATTTTGACTACTTCCGGTTGGCCTACATGGTTAGATATGGATGAGCCTACTTGTCCGGCTTTGGTCTATGAATTCTTTACTACCGTGAAGTGTGATGTTGAAGTTGTGAATGAGTTAAGCCTACCCTCTCGATTCACTTTTAGGATGATGGGTTTATGGTTTAGTGTTCGTTTGGAGGAGATTTGTGACTTGTTGTGCTAAAAATAATTAAGACATTTGAATCGCAAGCGAACAATTCGTTCCGTTGTAAAATTTATGATTCGTTCATCAGGGACTAATATTTCGCATTCCTTAATTTCTAACTTAATCGAATTAGAACAAATAGTTTGAGAGAGTTTGATTTATTCTAATTTTAAACTAACTAATTAAAAACAAAACTAAATTATTCTAAATTCTAATTAAAAACTAGATTTTATTTTAAAAATCAATTAACCTATTTAAAAGAAAACTTAATTATTCTAATTTTTAAACTAAATTAATTAAAAAAAAACAAAAACTAAATTACCCTAGAAAGTAGAAACTAGAATTTATTTATTTATTTATTTTTTAAAGAAAAGTGAAGCAACTTCGAATTACACTACTCAATCAAAGTCGAAGGACTCGGAAACTTAAACAAATGAAAACAGAAAAAAAAAAACGTTTTCATCACAGAGAGAAACAGAAAAGAAACTACAACTCCAAGCAATTTTACAATCAAAGATTGGGCACAGCAGCATTACAAACTCAAAGTTTGGGTAGACTCGCTAGTAACTCAGTAACCTAAACCAAACATCAAACTAATGACTCAACTTAATACCACAAATACAAACTGAACTTGATTAACAACAATAAATTGGAAGGGAGCAACTACTCGAAAACAAAACTTGTGACTCCGGAATCTCGACAGCAACGACTCATACACAGCAGGAATCAACAAACTCAGACTCAACGCAAAGGAAGAAAAACGAAGCTCAGAAACAACGACTCGATGATTCCGCAAAAACAAAACTCAGAATCGCAAACCGACTCATAACTTGCAGAAAAAACACTCGGCGATTCAAACACAAGGCAACAAACTCAGATTTTGAAAATTAACAAACGACGTGGCTCCAGAAAGCACCAGATTACAACTCGGTAAAAACAGCTAATCACGAACTCAGCAAAGAAGACTCGGCAACAAACAAAATAATTAGCAATTTAAAAAAAACCAAAGTAAAGAAACAGAAATGGGGGACAGGGGATTGATTGGATCGAAAGGGGAAGGGGGACAGAGACTGTGTAATTATGTGGGGAAGAAAGGGGAAATAAAATGGGAAAGGCTGGGTTTTGGAATTAAAACAGGGCGTGGGGTAAGAATGGGAGAAAGGGAGTAAGAATTGGGTCTGTGTGTGTATTCATAGAGAGGAAGGAGAAATAAAGGGCTGGCACAAGGTATTAAAAGAGGAACAAATCTTCGAATTAAACACAGAAAATACAGAAAATACGAACTAAGAACTATTTAAAGTAATATTTTTATTTTTTATTTTTTTAATTTTTTTTAAATACGAAAATAAAGACATTAATAACGAAATGAAATTACTAAAACGATGATTTTGAATTAAAATGGCCCACAATAAAATTGAGATTTAAAGGGGCAAAATTACGAATTAACTTACGAGCAAGAAAATAAAATTTCGTTACTTTCAACCCATAATGGTTAGCTTTCGCTACTTTGTCCACTACTTGGATTTACGAAAATAACGAAACAAGGCAACAATAACGAAAGAGCAAGACAAGAAGTAAAGAAAATAAAAATTGCATTAATTATAATAGGAGTGTTTACAAGATTTGAAACTAAGAAAAGAAATACAAGAAAATAAAACTACCCTAAAATCTAAGTTACTAAATACAATGGGGGATGAGGCATGAGGGGGTATTTATAGGATAGGAATTAGGGTTAAGGGGGGTGTTGGGTAAATCCCCACCATACATTTGGGTTGTGTGGTGGTGGAATCCTAGCCATCTATTTGTTTCCTTCCCCCTTAAGCTTTGAAGAGTTGATCTTGGCCATACACTTCTCTAATGTGTTGGGATGATCTCCACTTTCCACTTGTCTTGAAATATTCCTTTTGCTCCAAGCTCCTAATTCTTTTCCTTCTTTCATTTTTGGTCCCTTTTCTTCCTCTTTTTCCCTTCCTTGCTCTTTATTTATCTATTTTGCCATTTCTTTATTTATTTACGAATTTCCTGAAATGCAACAAAATAAATTATTAAAATACGAGTTCAAGCAATAAATAGGTAATAAAAATATGCAAAAATATGCACTTATCAATTGGATTGGGTGGAAGTACAATGATGGATGGAAGAAGCTTCCCACACGATTTCAATATTCTTTTTGGCCGAAAATTTCTTCGGATCCTCAATGGCCTTCGGGTCGGATTAAGTCCACTAAAATCACGGATCCTAGTTTGTGCTACATTCATCGGGTTATGGTTCATTCTTTGTATGATAATGAAGGTTCAAATAACGCCGTTTCTTTGGGAGAGCTTGGGGTCCTCTATTGGTTGTACGAGGAGTGTCTAGTGGATTGGGGTTATATATTCTCTTCCCGGTTGTTGGAGCTAAAACGGCATAAAGGAAAGGGTTCCCTTATCTTTGGCGGGTTTATCACCCGCATTGCTACTAAGTTAGGGATTATTAATCGGGATTACTCCTCTATTTCATTGATGGAAGGTGGCCACCCCGTAGCTACTATAGACTTCGCGGTTTTGAAGAACATGGGGGTTATCTCGGTGACTTTTGATAGTTTTAGATGGACGGGCCACAAATCATCTCAGCTCGAGTGTCCTACATCTCCTATTCAGGCCGAGGAGGAGCCGGTTTCTGAGGCTCTACCACATTCTAATGATCGACAAGAATTCCCCTCTCATAGTCATGCCGATGAGTTTTCTGAGCCTCAACGGGCCTACTTACAGCGCATAGAGCAGTCCATCAAGGACCATGTTGATATGCGGTTTTCTGAGCATCGAGAGTGGATGAAGAAGTTTTGTGCTTCGATGATGGCTTAGTGTCGCACTAGTTCTCGGGATCTACCCTTGGATCCTCCTCATGATGCTTTATCTTATTGGATTTGCTCCCGGTCCTCGTTGCTTATTTTCAGGCTAGCTATCTTTCACTTTTGTTTCTCCCTCGTCTTAATTTGTCATGCATGAGGACATGCCATGGTTTAAGTGGGGGAATGATTGTTTATGTTCATCCTTGTAGTATAATATGTAGCTAGTATTAGTACTATCTTTTGTTCATTCCATGTCCGTTTCATTTGCATTTAGAAACAAGTTTAGTTATAAAGCTTGTTTACTTGTTTGTAAAATTTCAGTCATTGTGAGCTTGTAACCTTGTTTTCTCCTATTTCGTGCCTAGCAGTACCAATTTGATGTGAATCTATAAGTTTGATGCACCTTTTTGCACACACACACACTTAAAATGGCATGAAAAGTCTAGATTGTTGTAATTAAATTGTGAGCATGACGGTTATCTCTTAGCATGCATGGAAATCAAATCGAGAAGATGTTATTAATTTAAACCTTGTGAGGCCTTGAACGATGATTTCTTTTGCTTGTGTGTTTCTCCCTCTTTATGTGTGTTTGTTGCTCTAGGGCTTGCATTAAACCTTAATTTATGGATGCACCATAATAAGGAAATTCTATTTACGATAACCATTTTGGCCTTTTTAGCTTGTGAACCATGAAAATAATCCCTAGTTACCCCTTTGAAGCTTATATCCACGTTTTTCTTCGTCACTTTCCCCTTTTATACATGAGTCAAAGCCAAATACTTCACTCTCGACCTAGTTGAGCTAGTTGAGTCTTGGAAAGAATTGGTTGATGAGCATGAGAATTTGGAGATGTTGTGAAGAGGAAGAATGGTAATCATTGTAAGTGGGAGCTAGTTTGATATCTATGACTTAATGTGGTTCAAAGTTCTTTGTAGTATTTATATATGTAATGCATCCCCTTTGCTAAAAAAAAGAAAAAGTAAAATAAAATAAAGGGGTATGTAAAAAAAAAGCAAAAAAAGAAAGAAAAAGAAAAAGAAAAGCAATAAATCTTTGTACTTTATTTTGATTCAATTTTCTTGTTAAATGTGGTTGTGTTTTGTAATTGTAAATGAGTGGACATCTTCTTTAATTTGAGAATTTGGTGTATGAAGAGTGCAAGCATCATTTTTGACTCAACTAGCGAGACTTTTACACCTTTCTTGAACTTAAATTTTCACACCTTCACTCGTTACAACCCATTTTATGAATTCCTTGTTTTTGGTGCAATCCAGAATTTAGGTGGACATGCAAGGTCAAGTAGAGCGCGTGCATTTAGACATGGAGTTGAGTGAAATCTCTAGCCCATACTCGTGTGATTCTTAATTGAGAGATGTGAGATTTATCACCATACAATTTAATCTTCTTAATGCGAAGCCATGTATGCTTTGTGATAATCTTGTCTAGTGTTCACGATTGTATTGAATTCATTCTACCTTTATTGCCATGGTTACATTTTACACAAGGTGTGTTTTCTTGATTCTTGAATTGGTTGTTAGCTCGTTATAGTGGATGGCATGGTGAATAGTTCTATATGTTTGATTTTAGTTATAAGTAGATCTAGCACTATGCTTGGCTTGTTTCCTATTTGTATGATGACTCGGACATGTGAATGTAGTAATTAGCTTTATTAGTTGGTAATAATAGTGTCTTGTGGTTAGTGACTTTTGTGATTTTGTGGGTACATCATCTATAAACCCTCACGAGATAAAACTCATCCTCCAAAGCTACTTGGGGGTTTAAACGATGGTTTGAATGCTCTTGTTCAACCATTTTCTCATTTAGAGTAATAAATTTAGTTTAGTTATCTCGTTGTTAATATTAGTTTGCGCGGGACTAGCAAAGTTCAAGTGGGGGAAGATTTGATAACATGTATTTTATACACATTTTGCCTTTCATTCTCTTGCATTTTTGTTAGTTCCGAATGTTGTTTTATCGATATTAATTACGTTATTCATCTTTCAGTGCCTCGTGCTTAATTATTGAAAAGATGAATTATTTAGGGTTTGAAAGCAAAGATTATTCAAGAGGGAAGTTGGAAGATGCAAGCTCGCGATGCCGGGAGGTTTTTAATGTATTATCTTGAAGATTTGTCTTGCACGGGCTGTTGTACGGCCGTTCGCTAGGCCGTTCAAAGAGTTTTAAAGGAGCAGTCCCTTGTACGGGCAGTTGTATGGCCGTTCGACAGGCCGTTCAACACTTGCTGGAAATTTTTGGAAGCAATTGTCTTTCTTGTCCTCTTGTCTAATGGATGTATTAATAGAATTGAAGTGAACCAAATATGATATCTCATAATATCTTATCTTTTATCTCCTCTTTATCATCTCTACAACATTCAATTAGGGTTAGTGAGTAGAGAGAAGCATTTATTACTCATAATCTAGCATTGATTATGAGTAACTAACTTCATTTATTTGGCTCAAGGAAGTATTTATTGTACTAAATCCACTTCATTTTATGTAAGATCTATTTCACTCTCTCTTGAATACTTGTGATGTATTGTTTATGATTTTGCTTGGAGATTTGTAAGTTGCTTCACATTACTCTTCTTGTATCTTCAATTGCTAATTGTTTGTTCTAATACGTAATCGTTAGTTCATTCATTATAGTAGCACAAGATTTAGTGTACCTAAATCCACAAAATTCAAGTGCAAATACCTAGGTTGAGCTTCTCATCCTTGGGTTTGTCCTAACCTCTCTTTGTTTAATTCCTTGACTTGGTTAAATTGATAGTGCTTCATTATTGGTTGCTAGTGTCAAGAGAGCTAATTTATGTGCTTCACTAAATTAGTGTTTTTAGAAAAGAAATAAGTAATTGTGTGCTTCACCAATTATCTTGGTTAGGTAGAGTTGGATATATTTTGCTTGTTTGTTGGGTTGAAGTGATTGATTTGCCATATCCTTGGGTCAAAATATATCTTTATCTTGCTAATTTACTCATTGTGCCTTGTTGTGTTGGTAAATTTGGATGATTGCCATTAAATTAGTTGTATTTCTATAGCAATTTATTTATCGTATGCAAGGTGTTTGATAAAATGCCTCAACTAACCCAAAAACCCCCATTTTCCACACTTCTAGATTGTAAGTGATAATCTACTTGAAATCAATATTGATAGCAGTCCTTCGCTTATCATTATCTGGTGATGCACTCGAGAGCTGTAATTCCATTTCCTCGCTTAAGGTTTTACCGTTTCGTTATTTTGATAAGCATGTTATGGAAGAGCTTGGTATTTGGGATAAGGTTAAGAACATTTTGACTACTTCCAGTTGGCCTACATCGTTAAATATGGATGAGCCTACTTGTCCGGCTTTGGTCTATGAATTCTTTACTACCGTGAAGTGTGATGTTGAAGTTGTGAATGAGTTAAGCCTACCCTCTCGATTCACTTTTAGGATGATGCGTTTATGGTTTAGTGTTCGTTTGGAGGAGATTTGTGATTGGTTTGGGTGGAAGTACAATGATGGATGGAAGAAGCTTCCCACACGATTTCAATATTCTTTTTGGCCGGAAATTTCTTCGGATCCTCAATGGCCTTCGGGTCGGATTAAGTCCACTAAAATCACGGACCCTAGTTTGTGCTACATTCATCGGGTTATGGTTCATTCTTTGTATGATAATGAAGGTTCAAATAACGTCGTTTCTTTGGGAGAGCTTGGGGTCCTCTATTGGTTGTACGAGGAGTGTCTATTGGATTGGGGTTATATATTCTCTTCCCGGTTGTTGGAGCTAAAACGGCATAAAGGAAAGGGTTCCCTTATCTTTGGTTGTTTTATCACCCGCATTGCTACTAAGTTTGGGATTATTGATCGGGATTACTCCTCTATTTCATTGATGGAGGGTGGCCACCCCGTAGCTACTATAGACTTCACGGTTTTGAAGAACATGGGGGTTATCTCGGCGACTTTTGATAGTTTTAGATGGACGGGCCACAAATCATCTCAGCTCGAGTGTCCTACATCTCCTATTCAGGCCGAGGAGGAGCCGGTTTTTTAGCCTCTACCAGCTTCTGATGATCAACAGGAATCCCCCTCTCATAGTCATGCCGATGAGTTTTCGGAGCCTCAACGGGCCTACTTACAGTGCATGGAGCAGTCCATCAAGGACCATGTTGATATGCGGTTTTCTGAGCATCGAGAGTCGATGGAGCAGTTTTGTGCTTCGATGATGGCTCAGTGTCACTATGGATAACATCAGAGAGAAGTTTGTCTCTTTGCAAGAAAATGTGATCGAAAGTGGAGGGGTGTGTTATAAAATCAAGTGCAGGTGGCTCACCAACGGGAGTTGTAGCAATGGTACTAGGGTTGACATGGTCAGTATTAGATTCAGCTTCCCATTTAGAACAAATGTGACTTAAAGCCCCTAACAACTCATCAAAAGTAGGTGGTTCACCAACGGGATTTTTGACAACGGCTTCAACATGAACATCCTCGGGTGAAGTCTCCCATTTGGAACACATGTCGTCCAGCTCTCTTAACATCTCTTCCGAGGTCATATCCCTTAACGAATCAACATACTCTTGGTTAGACTCATGGTTGACTTTGAAATCCTCTTTGAAAAGAGACTCAATCTCACTATCCTCAAGGTTTGACAAATTAACAATGTCATCAACAAGATTAACCCATATTGTTTGTTCATAAAGTTCATTGGGTTCTTTTCCGACATTAAAGATGTTAATGTTAATTGTCATATTACCAAAAGTGAGTTTCATCTAACCATCCCTACAATTAATCAAGGCATTGGATGTAGCAAGAAAAGGTCATCCTAGAATGATCGGGATTTGGTTTTTAGGATTCGTGACGGGTTGAGTCTCGAGGACAACAAAATCAACCGGAAAGATGAATTCACCAACCTTAATTAGGACATCCTCAATTATTCCCTTAGGCATTTTGATAGAACGATCGGCTAATTGAATTGTCATGTTCGTCTTTTGAAGTTTGCCTAAACCTAGAGCTTGATAGACCGAAAATGGAAGAAGATTCACACTCGCTCCTAAGTCAAGTAACGCCTTGTCCACAAAAGTATTGCCTATGACACATGAAATTGTAGGACAACCGGGGTCTTTATATTTCACGGGAATTTGGTTCGAAAGAATTGAACTAACATGAGAAGTCAAAAAGGCTTTCTTAGGGACGTGTGTGGAACGTTTGTGAGAACATAAATCTTTTAGACACTTGGCAAAAGAGGGAATTTGTTGAATGACATCTAAAAGACACTACGCCATAGATGGCCTTCGGCAACACTTCAAAATTGTTGCCGAAGGCCCAAAAACTGTTGGAGTAGCCTCAAAAATCTCTACGGCGACACTTTTCAGGTGTTAGCTTTTTCGATGTTGGCGTAGGGTTATTTGCAACACTTTTACACCTACAGCAACATGATAAAAGGTGTTGCTATAGGATACACATTTGTTGTAAATGGCCCACAGACACGTGGCAGGACCCACTGACACGTGGTAGGACCCACTGACACGTGGCCGGACCCACTGACACGTGGCCGTATCCCACTGACACGTGGCAGGGCCCACTGACAGGTGGGGCCCACTGATAGGTAGCAACACTTTGTCATAGCTATTGCAACACCTTTGTCATAGCTATTGCAACACCTTGTCTTAGCTATTGCAACACCAAATTAACCTATTACAATATTTTATTAACATATGGCAACACCAAATTAATCTATTACAACATTTTTTGAACATGGGTAACATTTTATCATAGCTACTGCAACACCATTATAATGGGAAATTAAAAATACACTGCTCAAAAATACAATTTGCAGTACAACACACTTCTAATTTAAAAATTAAAACCTGTTTTTCAATTTCACAATCTTCATCAACTCCAAAATAAAACATGAGAACTACATTACATCAGTACAAAATGTAATAAACATCGACTTCCTAGTTTTCTAAATACCCAGTCACAACTAGAGTAATGAGCTGATCCATGCCAAGGTTTTTCGTCAACTGGATACCAAAATGCAACTGAAAACTTACATGGTTGACCAATGGTGAATTGCACATCCTGCAAGTTTGTCAATTAGATTGTTGGTGCATGGAAACTTAAAATGTTGATAGGGAATATTTTACTGCCAAAACACATGTCTCAATTTTTTTTTTTTCAGAGCAAAGAACATCATAATAAAGCAATCCGACAGAAAAATAATAACATATCATAGGAACGATAGAACTCATGTACGTAGTTTGATTTGTACTTTATAAATCAGAAATAACATAAGAATAACATCCATGTCACTAACAAATGTTGAACTACAGAGAGACATCAGAACTTGATTGGCCCAACATCCTTTCGGAGTATGTACTGAAACACATTTGACTAATTTTTCTTAACAATGGCCTCCTTTAGTACATAGGTACTCTAATTTTCTTACCATACGAGACTACCAGTAATGCATTATCTCAAATAATAATCTTTATCCCATTCTGAATAAAAAGCGCATGTTCTGTAAACCAGAGGTTGCAATTATAGTTCATCCTCTAGGCAATGTGGTAGATTTCACTTTAAAAGAAACATTTCAGATTTGAAATAAACTTTGAATCTATGAAAATTTAATTTTTCTGTGTTAAACCCTATAGGCCGAAAACAAAAAATATCAAAGCATCTAGTTATGTAAATGTACCCTGGCTCTTTAACATTATCTTCCAAGTCGGTCAATGCTGCTTCCACAAAGATCTAAATCTGATGTGTGTGTTTTTTTCCCTATTAAATATACTAGCTTTCACATCAAACAATAGGAGTGCTTGTAATCGACTATCATAAGTTTGAGTAAAAGGAGGCGACTGGCCGTCCACCAATTACTTGTAAGGAATAGCTCAGTCTTTCTAGTATAAATTAATTATTCAGAGAAAAGGGGGAAAAAAATAATGTCTCAGACTACCAAAAAATCATTATTATCAGCAATAGTATGGAACATTAAAAGAGAAAATGTAGTTATTAATAGAGACAATAGTGTACAAGAAAAATTTTATTATGCAATGAACATATATAGCACGCTTATAGAATATCAGTAGCAACATAACTAACCTTTAAGGTTTTTAGTTCTTCTTCTAGTTTTACTTTTGTCTCTTTGGTCTCCTGTATTTCAGTATTAAGCTGGTACAAAACACGAATGGCATCCCCAAGAACAACTAATTTGTCAGAGGTGGCAGGCCTCCCCGGTTCTAAGGTAGAACTCAATTCCTGAAACCTGCAACATACATTCAAGATATTTTCTTACAAGCACTTCAAATTATTATTCCAGAAAGCTATTCGTCAGACACCTTAGATAAAAATAAGAAGAGGAACGATGTGTAATGCAAATATATGATGTTTGCACTCATAAATGGACTTGTCAAATCCCAGTTAAATTACTTAATGGGTGGTACAATGATAAATGTCAGAAAAGAATATATTCACATTGATGGGTGGTACAAAGATAACAAAACAACATTCTGAATAATCTTAGCACTACTAAAAAAACGTTAATAGACATCGGTTTCTGGCCGATGTCTTTGAAAAATCCTGACCGATGTCTTTGTCGGTGATGTCTAAAGTCGAAATTTTAGACATCGGTTTCTCGCCGATGTCTATTAACATATAGCACATCAGTTTTAAATATATTCCTGATGTTTATGTCCTTTCTTCTTGGTTCATCTGCATGAGGTTAATTTTTTAATTGTTGTATTACAGGTCTTAGATGTTATTTAACATATAGCAAACATAGAATAATTCGACATATACATCTATTTTTTTCCAAATACCGATGTCTAAGCCATTATTAACATCGGTCAATATTAGGAAAACTGATGTATAATGTGACCATAGACATCAGTTTTAGACGATGCTGAAGATATCTATTGCATTGGTTACCTATTTTTTTAAACCGATGTCTGAGGTCCCTATAATGTTATTCTGGTATAGAACATAACTGATGTCTATAATAGTTTTACATATCACTTTTATAGAACATAACTTTTATGCAAAAACTCACAGTCTCGCACCAAAATAACCAAAACTCAATTATCATTACCAAAGAAATTCAATATATACAAGTCAATGTACAAAGTAAACCAAAATGGCTTATAATGATAAAGTTGTCTATTTACTTGCATCATTAGCAAAATCAAAATGGCTTACTTTGAGTCTATATATACCAAATCCCCAAAACCAAATTGTCACTACATAAATTCGCAAAAGAAAATAGCAATCACCAAACAACTAGCTATGTTATCGGTTTTCAAAACCAGCATGTTGTGTAGATCCAAACTGTAAGACCCTGAGGTTTAAGACGAATCACTGCAATTATCTGCAAAGATGAAAGTAATGGTCAGATGACACAAAACTGTATTGGACTGTATTGAAGTTACAGATCCAAAGCATATTAATGAAGACTTAATACCAGAGGAACTTCACATTTTCTGTACATAATTAATGAAGAATGATGATGACATTCAGCATTTAACTATAAAATTTTAAGTACAAGCAACTTCTTGACATAGACGATATACATGATAGGTAAAGCATATGATAAGATTTTTAATTTCTAAACCACAGTAAACATAATCTAAATAAATAAATCAATATCCATTAGAGTCCACGATTAACTGAGCATTTCCACCTTTAAGATTACTAAATAGCAGTTTATAAAAAAAAACAATTATAAATTACAGAATGGTAATAAACTTGAACAGAGTAATCTAAGGAGGATCAAAAATCTAAGGAGTGATATCTACCTACCTGGTCATACTCAACCAGCTCAGACCAATCCCTTGTAAAGACAAGCTAGCCAAATTATTCTGCTGCCAAGTGAAAATTTTTACAAACTCAGAGATGGCATTAAAAGTTGAGAATACTTCTGCTACAGAGAGAATAATACATAATTGATATTCTTTAACTGCATATACACTGCATTTATCATTTTTTAAGGGAACAGGACAGACAATGATCACGAGATGGGTAGTCTCATCGATTATGCCAAAACCACATTAGCAGAATTTTATAAGTCTTTCACATGTTATCCCAGGCAAACAAGGATGTTACTATTTGTTAGTCCATGTCTGCATCACATGTTACCGTCTTAGAAGAAACTTCAATTCCTAACAAATTATTTTTTAATGACCAAGTTCCCTATACAATTATCCCCTCTAATGAGTATTCGAATATTAATCTCAGTTCACACGCAGAGTAACAAATAAATTGATTTGACATGGAGTTCAAGTTATGTCGCATTTTCGTAAAAAATAACATAAATTATAAAGTATGAAGGCTTAATGTACAAAAATTAAAATGCAATAATACATTATTTACTTTACATGCAGTATGCAATAGCAGCTTAACATCAGGGGATTTTTTCATCTATTCGTAAATAAGCTTCAGGAAGTCAAGTCCGATATCAAAAGGTATAAGCTAGTGGGATAATACATCACTTACCAGTGATAGGAGCAAATACCATACCAAAGAGCACACTGCATGAAGTTAGCAATTGCATTTTTATTTTGTGTCTATGTCATTTCTTCACATTACCAAGTTATCAAAGAATGGGCTCAGGAAAAAAGAAAGGAGGGAGAGACAAATTAATGCTAAAATCTAAAATCTTAAGGCTTGGCCTAGTGGTTGCTGCCTCTCTCTTGCAAGTGGAGGACAGTTCAAGCTTCCTAGGTAACAAATTGTGGTGTGTCACTTAAAATAGAAAACAAACACAAAAGAAAATATAGTTAAACTTAAAGTTTGAAAGATCAAGTACATATTAAACTTACTCCTTTAAATCTTTGCAGTGCTTGTGCAAACGTAATAGAGTATAGATCTGCCTGGAAAGTTCATTATCACCAATTTCTATTAGACACGAGTGATACATTTCTACTTTTTTCCAGTACCCATCAAGAATCAGCCCCAAAAACTCATCTAAGTTGAAGTACTTCGTCCTACTGTGTAAGACCCCGATAATTTATATAATTAACAGAAGCAGATAGTTAATTAACTAAATCTATCAGATGATATATATTTTTACAAGTGACGAGCAAAGTCATAAAGTAGGGAAAATAACAAGACGAGTGACGATTTACTGTGTCTCCTCTTGTAAAGTTTCGAACATGCAGTCGTTCCGAGACAGATCCATTGCTGTGATCTTAAACAAACAGAGAAGTTTTATGCGGAAAGTAAGATTCAAGACCATATAAATCAGTGAATGCGACTTTTATTGGAATTGTAAAGAACCGAAAGATAATGTGGTTTGTTTTAGCATAATTAAAGCTCCAAAGAAAGTTAAATAAAAATCAGAAAATATATGGGCATAGCAGGGCTACATTACATAACAGAAAGATCAGTAACAAGTGAACATAAATCTTTAAGCTTCCAATCTGAAAAACAGGTTGGATGAGCTTATATGGGGGAACAATGTTGTCTATATCAACAAGTTGGTGTAAATCTAAAGATATATGCATATGGAGTAAAAGGAGACTATGGAAGCTTCATCACATATCTTTATATAAGTGTAATTAAATCAAAAGAAGTAAGCAATTGGACATTAAAAAATATATATAGCTTCTTCACCGTAGTGTAATTAAATCTGCTCGTTGAATGGACAACAGCACAACGGTCCATCCACTGGCCACCAGCAGTAGTCTACAACCATAAATTGAAGACCAAATGTTAGTTCATGGCATAATCCAAGCGTGTTCATAAGTAAACGCACAAGATAAATCATACATTTAAAAGTCTAAAGAAGACCAAATATGAATGTATTAACAGTTCTAAATCTATGATTACATGTATTGTTGACTTCTTAGGTGGCTTAAAGAATATGGAATTTCTCCGCTAAAGTGATTATCAGAAAGATCAAGAGTGTGCAGCTTTCTGAGTCTTCCTAGTTCTACTGGAATTAGTCCAGTTATGTTGTTTTGTAAGAGTCTGCAACACATCATACACAAAAATCAATAAAAATATCTGAGCATGCCTATATATAAGATCATAAAGACAAAAAAACACACACATATTTCATAGAGTACTTACTTAATCTGCACATTTTTTAAATTGCCAATGCTAGGAGAAAGGATGCTAGATAACTTTTGGCTAGGAGTTCCACTGAGAGGATAATAGACATTATAGGTCACAAATGATGGGCCATCTATGTAAAATTGTCTCTAAAAGCACTGCTCTTTGGTCTACCTGGGTGAACACTACTGCTCTAAAACGCCAACACTTCTGGACAATGCAAATGCCTACGGACTGCTCTTAGATCATGAGAAATGTGCTCAAGCTTAGACCCTTGGCTAGACAATTTCTTTCCTACAATCTAGGAAGTGGTCATGCAACGTCTTTATGGTTTGACCCCTGGTGGAACTCTAACTGCTTGGCTACGTTCAATACAGATACTATCATTGCACAGTCGGGCTTGCCACATGATGCCTCTGTTAACTGTCTAATTCTAACAGGTGCTTGGGTCTTGCCAAGGCCATCACTTAGAATTCATCATATAGACCCTGGCCTAACTTCTTGGCACGAAAATTTTTCATATACTAGCTTTAACCTCGGTACTAACGACGTCCTATTCTGGGGCACTCTGCCGCTTAAGAAGTTAAAAATCTGGGATATATGGGACTCTATTAGAAGCCCTTCTTCACAGGTTTTTTGGTCTGATCTAGTTTGGCATCGTCTCAAAATTCAAAGATTTGCTCATCATGAATGGCTGTTGTGTTTGGGTCGGCTTCCCATAGCTCAACGATTACTCTCTTTTGGATTGGACGTTCAACCTCACTACTTGCTCTGTGTGGGAGGCCTAGAAGATGATTCTCACTTGTTCGTCTCTTGTGCATATGCCAACTATATTCTTACCAAGATAGCAGGTGTCTTGCATGTCAACATTGTAGGGGATAACTGGTTAGGCCTTTTATCAGCTTGGGGTTCCAATCCTGACCAAGTTCATAAGGTCGTTCTTTTGCTAGCGGCTCAGATTTTTGCTTACCATTTATGGAGGGAGCGCAATGCTCGTTGGCACAATAGGGGAGGTCGTCGTCCTGCCCAGTTAATTGCTATCATCATGACAGACTTGAAAACTAAGCTGAGAAACTCAACTTGGTTCATACAGAATGCTAATTTAGTTCTTTATAGGTGGCTTTTCATTTGATTCAGTTTGTTTTTTCCTATTCTTAGGGACCGGCCCTTTCTGTTCTTTCTTTGTTCAATCTAGCTTTTAGGGTAGATTTTATTTAGATAGCTCTCTCTCCGCCTTGGTGGACGAGCAAGGGTTAATCCCATTTTCTTTTTCTAATATAAATACATTTAGTAAAAAAATAAAAACAAGACAACAACTAATTTGTATTATAAAACTCGAAAACTGGATTTTATATGTAGGGCTTACAAGACAATGACCAAGCTTTCAGCATTACAAGGACCAGCAGTTACTGGTTTACATAGTCACTAGCAGTGCCTCTGCACCTGAAGTAGCAGTACCTGCTACAACAACCAAAAACAAAAACACGAGGTGAATTTAAAGATGCACAATACAACATAAGTAAAACCTTGAAATTTAAAGATGCACAATACAACATAAATAAAACCTTGATATTTCAGATTTATATCAAAACTAAAATAGCGTTTGATTCAACATGAGCAATAACATACATATTACGAATGTTCTATTTCAAGTCCATAATCCTCCGGAGCTCCTCATCTGTAAACTTCACCTGAAAGATAAACATGTAAACATTAGCCACAAAACATCGCACTAGTCTTCCTAATAAAAAATAAATCACTTACCATCTTGTCAGCCGCTTAAATTTTAGCAACTAAAATAGTACTCAAAAAGCTTCTAACTCAAATCTTCCTGCTCAACACAAAAAGAAAATAAAAAATACACGATACCCGATTCAATATCCATCGTAATCAACTACAAAATCATCACAATCAAACATACAACAAAATATCTACGCTCAACTAACCAAAAACAAACATCTACTTGATCAAATCTAACTTCATATCTTCATATAAATAGTAGATAAAAACCTAAACTAGAGTTTCAATCGAAACCCCTAAACTTCAAAAACTAGGGTTTCAATTGAAACACCCAAACTCAAACTAAATCAAAACAAAAGCAGAGTTTACCCACTTACTAAATTGAGATTTCATTTTTTCGAATTGAAGAACTAATCCATTTTGAGCTTTCAAATTGAAGAACAAATCGATATGAACATGAACAAATCCATGCGATACACCGAAGATTGAAGTGCGGGCTGGAGAGAGAAGTGAGAGTGGAGAGAGAGGTGAGAGTCGCGAGAGAGATTTGAGAGTCGAGGTGAGAGAGAGTTTAGGTGAGAGAGACTTGAGAGTTTTTTAGTTTTTAGATTTTTGTTTTTAGTTTATAATTTGTCTGAGCTAGCAAGGATTAGAAAAGTGAGAGGAGGGGGGGGGTTTGGGGGGAATCAAAAAAAAATTGGTTAAGGGGGAAACAAAGCGGGCAAAATAAAAAGATTGATGGGGAAAATATTTGAGGGCGCGCGAGTTTAATTTTTTAAGGAGAGATTTACACATCGGTTGGTAAATGAAGTGATGTCTAAATGTTTTTAAGGAAAAGTTTAGACATCGGTTGATAAATGAAGTGATATGTTTGAATGTTTAAAAGACATCGGTTTTATTTTCATTGATGTTAAAAAGAGTTTTAACATCGGTTTTATTTTAATCGATGTTAAAGACCGTGATGTCTATTAACAGATTTTTAGTAGTGTAGTCTGATGTATGCACATACAAAAACAATAAAATAATTATATCAACATGACATTACACTGCTTGTTAGGACATGAATGGCAATCTATTTATTTAGAATCACTTACATTATCTAGTGCTTCTAACTACTTTATCCCAGAAATATAAACAACCAACAAGAAGAGATAAAAGATTAATTGCAAAACACCTTACCTCTTTCTCGAGCATTCTTTCTCGGCACATTCTTTGCCTTCAAATGCAGCACCACTAGAAAGTGGAGCATCAAATTCTGGACCACCACCGTAACCAAACAGCAAAACCAAATTAATCCCTTCTCCTACTCTTAAAATCAAACATAACAACACGCTCAACCAAATCGATCACTAACTTCAGCATGATCCCGAAAAATTATCAACTAAAATCGAGCATGATTTTACTAATTATCTGGGCTGTAGGATTGAAAGTAAGAGATTTAATTATTGTGGCTAAGCTTTGAGATCCAAGGCTTTTAAACATAGCAAAGTAGAATGTATTCAAAATTAGCATGTTATATGTCCAAACCAATGCTTTGTATGACTAGGAATAACTCATACTGATCCTCCCCTGCTGCTCCTACTAGGTGTCATCTCATTACTTGCATTCAGTATACTTATTGCCTTTGAAGGTTTAGAGTCAATATCCATGTGGAAAGAAAACCGGCATGAAATCAACAACTAATTAAAACCAAAGAAAAGAACCCTTATTAACCCTGAAACAAAAAGAGAACCCAAATTAATCAAAGCCCTAGATAAATTAATCAATTTAAACTCTTATACTGAAATCAATTTGAAAATTAAAATACCTCAAATCGAACCTCCAAAGCTTCAAATCCACTGAAGAAGACCTGAATCAAAGAGAGAGAACCCTAATTAGTTGAAATTTAAGTGAAGATACCCTAATTTGAACTCAAAACTTAGAACCCACATTTGAAGAAGCCCTAATTTGAAGCTTTCGAATTTGACACAACGTTGTGAAGCTGAAATCAATTAATTACTCGAAAGACTCCTCGATCTAATACGTAAAGAACTGAGAGCGAGAGATTGAGGGTTGGGAGAGAGAGAAAGGGATTGGGACAGAGGGGTTGAGACTCGAGAGAGATGTTATAAAAAATAGAGGGGCGGTGTTTAGTGAAAATAATAGCGGGTGTTTTGCCGCTCCAAAATTTCAGCCCACATTTCAATTTTCACTGTCTCGGTGTCTCCTAAGTTTATATTTATGTATTTTCAATTTTCTTTTTAAAATTATAAATTTAAATTTAATAAATAAATATTTTAATTAATATTTCAAAATTAATTATTTCAATTTTCTATGACAAATTTTATTACTTTTTAAATTCGAAATGATTTTTACTAATTTCAATAAATAATTATTAAAAACACTCTAATTTATAAAATAATCTAATTAAAAATACAAATTTTATGTAAAGTATTAGTTATTCTGTGAATTATTTTTAATACATGTATATAATTTCATAATTAAAAAAATAAAATTTGTAAATTTGTAAATTTAAAAATTATTGAAAAATACATTATTTTACAAAAAAAATACAATTTACTCCACTAGTCAACTGCCACGTCAGCAAGGGGTGGGACCCACAACCACATCAAGTGCCACGTAAGCATGCCATGTTAGCAGGGTGGGTTCCACCCGCCACGTCAGTATGCCACGTCAGCAAGAGTGGGTCTCGTTAGCAGGGGTGGGGCCCACCTGCCACGTCAGCATGCCACGACAACAGTGTGGGGGCCACTACCACTTCAGCATGCCACATCAGCAAAGTCCATTCAGTTTATAGTATGGGGCCCACTGCCACGTCGGCGCACAGTCACCATTGCCCAATCAGTATTATTATATAAAATAAAAAAAGAAAAATAAATACATAATAGTATAATACATTATAAAACATCTACGCCAACACTTTTCGTGGCTAAGCTAACACAAATACTTGGTGTTGTAATAGGCAACGATGAAAATAGTTACGGCATCACTTTTTCAGAGGGCAACACCTTGCAAAAATGTTGTGTAAAGTCATCTATGGTGTAGTGAGAGGAATGTTGATCTCGACTTGCTTGAAAACTTCCAAAATCTTTTCTATTTGAGGCGATTGTTTGTTGGAAAGGAGTCTTTGAGGATAAGGATCTTTAGGCTTAAAGACTCGTTCGCTAGACACATCGGGAATGGAATTGGAAAGTGGAACAACAATCGAAGATTCGTTAGGTGAAGGTGGTGATTGAGTCGATGAAGGCTCGGTAGATGATGATGATTTATGAGAAGATTCTGATTACTCGGGAGTGGATTTTGAAGATGAAGGTTCAAGTGGTGAAGGTGTGTGACTAGATGACTCGAGAGGCTCGGGATTTAGAAGATGGTTTGAAGGATCGAGTTTAGGGTTTGGTTCAACATTTGACTCGTCTTCTTCGTCGGGGGACTCGATTCCAACTTGATTATCAACTTTGTTTCCCGACCTTAGAGAAATGATAGCATTAACATTTTCGGGAGGTCTTTGGTTGAGAGGAAATTTAGGGTTGACCTCGGGTTGACTCGGGAACTTGTTATTCTCTCGCTCACACATGGCGTTTGCTAATTGACTCACTTGAACCTCTAACTTAGATATGGCTTGAGTAATAGCATTTAAAAGTTGCCTATCTTGAGTCATGGTTTGCATGAAAGTTTGTTGAGATTGAGCCAAATTAGTCGTTGATTTCAAAAGCGCATCAAGAGTCTTTTCCAAGGAATTTATTCTCTTATCCGACTCATGAAAGCCGGGAGGGTGGGCGGGTGTTTGAGTCGGGGCTTGAGTCGAGTTTGGATAAGGAACTTGATTTTGAATCGGGTACGAGTTTTGATTGGGCTTTTGAAAACAAGGTGGCGGAGATTGGTAGTTTTGGCCTTGGTTCCACGAGAAATTCGAGTGATTCCTCCAATCAGGATTATAAGTAGGTGCAACCGGATCATTCCTAGTGATTGGTTGAAACACCGCATTAATTTGATCATAGGCGGGGAAGTCCGAAAAACCTTGATTAAAATTAGAGCACATAGACACATTTGAGGGGGCCTTACTAGTTTCTAGGGCTTCGAGTCTTCTAGTAAGGGTGGCTAACTTGGCATCAGTAGCAATATTGTTTCCAATTGAATGCATACCCCAAGAAGAACTAGACGACTCGTTGGACTTATGAGGTTCCCTAGTAGACTCCCACAACATGGTCTTCTCGGCTAATTCTTCGAAAAATGCCCACCCTTCGTCCCCATCTTTTTCCATGAATTTACCTTGGCACATAGACTCTAACAAAGCGGTTGTTGGACTATCTAAGTCCTCGTAAACGATCTTACAAAGTCTCCACTTTTCTATTCCGTGGTGGGGGCATTGTGATAAAAGATTTTTAAAACGATCAAAATATTTCCAAAAAGACTCATTTTCCTTTTGATGAAATTGATTTATTTCGTTTGTAATCCTTTTAGTCTTATGGTTTGGAAAATATTTCTTAAGAAAAATTACCACAAATCCCTCCCACGTGGAAATAGAATTAACCGGTAGGCTATACAACCATTTCTTAGCATTTTTCTTAAGCGCAAAATTAATGAGTCTAAGCCTAATCGAGTCCTCGGTTAATTGTTGGAGTTTTTGTAAGGCACAAACCTCCTCGAATTCATGGATGAAAAGATACGGGTCCTCACCTTCACTCCCGGTAAATTTGGGTAACATGCTGATGTGTTGAACATTGATTTCGAAATTATTACCATTTACGGGAGGAAGAGTGATACACGAGGGTTGGGCAGAACAGGTCGGGTAGCAACGGTCCTTAAGAGACATGGTCATGTTTACTATTGGTTCGGAATTATCTAAAGACTCGGAATCAGAAGAAATCTCAAACGATCTCACTAGTCTAGAAGAATTATCCCTAATCCAAATAGTTCGCATAAACCATGTAAGGAAACACGTAGCAAATAAGTGCGAAGAAAAATAAACACACAAACAAAAAAAGGTGAAAAATCAAAAGAAAAATCCTATACCTAGGGTTTCCTAAAAAAATTGATCTAGACCTTGCTCCTAACTTTAAGGGCTACCAAAAACTAGGTAAATCAATAATTATTCGAACCGGCTTGGCCAGGTAGGTGCAAGCATTTCCAAGAGGCTAAACACCAGCCTAGACACCAAAACCTTAATTGGCCAGGTCAGCTTTCGCTTTCCTAGACACTAAAAAGTCGGAATAATTAAAGATTACTTCGTTTCTTAAGCACCTTCCTAAATGAGCGCGAGATTCCTGGGGCAAACGTCTAATTAATTTTATTAAAGGCTAGGGTATGCAAAATGAGGGATTAAATTGTTTTTGGGCTAAGGAAAAAGTGATGAAATCCCTTCCCTTATCTTTTAAGAGGTTTTGCCCTTAAGATTTATTTACAAAATGATGCAACAAACAAAGAGGTATAAAAACTATAAACATTTACGGATGCTTAACTACGTGCTCTAACTAAAGAAAGAATTTAACGTACCTTGGGTCCGCCATCAATCACCACAATTATAAGGTACGAAAAATTGAAAACAAGAAAATAAAAATCTAGATGCATAATGCAACAATTATGTATTTACAACTAATTTTTTTGGAGTTTAAATTTTCAATTTTTTGATTTTTTTGTGATTTTCTAAATAAGGAAACAAAAAAACGAAAGAGGAAAATTCTTCCGCTTTAATCCAAGTTTCCCGAATATTTCTCCAAATTCTTCGAAAAAATGCAAACAAGAAAAAGGGTGAGAAAAGAGCTAATCCGAAAAATTAAAAACTAAGGTGCGAAAAATAATTAATTCCCGGCAGCGGCGCCAAAAACTTGATGTGCTAAAAATAATTATTTAAAATTGATTGCAAGTGCACAATCTCGTTTTAGTAAATTTAATTCGTTCCGAAAAGACTAATATTTTCGCAAACTTAATTTTTAATTTAATCGAATTAGAAAAGGTTGATTTTTGAGAATTTGGATTTTTTATTAATTCCTAAAAGATAATTTATCTATTTTTAAAAGAAAAATTAAATCTATCCTAATTTTTAATCTAACTAATTAAAAGTGAAAAGAACAAAAAATAAATTATTCTAAATTCAAATTAAAGCTAAAATAAATTTCAAAACTCGAATTAAACCAAATTTTATTCTAAAAACTCATTTTTTTTTCAAATTAAAAATTATTTACAGAAAATTTTTAGAAAAATTGGGCATGAGGTATTCGTAAAATGAACTAGCCAAAAATGAACCCAATCACCATAGCCAATCTCATAATTCGAATAAACAAGAAGATCAAAATTTTTTCCTAAAAATCAAACAGAGTCAGCAACTAAAAAAAATAAGAACTCAGTACACAGCAACAAACAGCAAGAAACTCAGGGACTCAGCTGCGAATTCAGCTGCGAACTTAGTAACGATTTAAACTCAGCAAACAAACCAAGACTTTGATTTAATTTAATTCAAAGTCTTTAAAAAAACACAACTGTAACTCTGCTGCGCACAAAATCACACAACTCGAACAACTCAAAACCAACACAAAAACAACTCAAAAACAAAATGAAATCAGTTACCAAAACTTGCAAAAACAGACACAAAAACAGAAACTAAATCACAAAGCTCGAAAACTTGCTCGTAGAAACGCAGCAACACCGAGGATCAAACGGCAATTCATTTACGAATTTTAGCACGGGGAAGATTAACTCGGTATACACGACAATTCAAAAACCAAAACTCGAACTACAACTCAAAAAATGAAAGCAAAACGCAGCTACGAACGTAACAGCAAACGCTAAACAACAGTGACTAAAAACAAACGAACTCAGCAACTCGAATCAGTGACACAGTAGAAAAACAGAGCAGATTAGCGATAAAAACCAAATTAAATCAAGGAAAAAGGGGAAGGGGGTGTGGAGATTGCAACGATAAGAAAAGAAAAGGAGGAAAGGAGAAGGGGAAAGTCGTGGGTTTGGGGGTTGTAAACGAAGAAGAAGAAGTGAATGTGAAGGCTAGGAAATTGATGTTCTAATCGAAAAGAAAAGGGATAACAAAGGGAGGGTTGGATTGTGTGTATGTATAGAAGAAGAAGTAATAAAAAGGAAACGGGTTTGGGGTTTGTACTAAATATGTAGGGGAGGTTAATACTTTGAATTTAACAAAATTAAAGACAGGAAAATAAAATAGCTGCTGAAATTTAATCAAAACTAATTTTTTTTAAATAGGTACAAAAATAAAGAGATTAACTAGGAAATTAAAATTAACAATAAAAACGAGGATTTGGAATTAAAATGGCCCACAATAAAATTGAACTTTGAACGTTCAAGAAACACGTGGGTGGACGAGCTGCTGCCTATACTGTGGGCATATCGTACCACCTGTAAAGTAACAACATGAGCTACCCCGTTTTTGCTAGCTTATGGAGCAGAGGAAGTAGTGCCCGTGGAGATCTCTCACGTGTCTTCAAGGGTGGAAGCATATGAGCAAGAAACTAATGAGGAAGGCATGAGGCTTGCCCTTAATCTAATTGATGAAGTCAGGGACGAAGCGAACGCCCGCAATGTTGAGCACTAGAAGAGGGCATCCTTTTATTACAACCATAGGGTTAAAGAAAGGTTCTTTAAATAAGGCGACTTGGTTTTAAGGAAGATAGAAGCATCTAGAGTTGGACAGACAGGCAAGTTGGACCCTAATTGGGAAGGGCCGTATAGAGTCAGCAAAACGTTGGGAAGAGGTTCTTACAAGCTGGAAACCTTGGATGGAAATGAGGTGCCTCGCACTTGGCACACCTCAAATCTCAAGATTTATTATGTTTAAGCTCTCCTAGTAAGGACTTAGCTTCTTGCCTATCTAATAGAAATAGAAATAAGGTTCATATAAAACCATTGCAGAGCGTGTTGCTCATAGTAGGACATATTATTATATGTAAGGGCTGAGCCCGTTTCACGTTATTAATACAAACTTGTTTTCCATTCTACGATTCTGTGATTTTAGTGATGTACCAAACACCTGATATGTGTAAGTCTAGGATGACCAAGTACCGTAAGTAAAGGAACATATGAATTAAAGGAAACAAGCATGTAGATAAAATACCCCTAAGGGACAGAATTCGAGTCATAAGTTACAAACACACCGAATAAAAATACAAGTCCATGAAGGACCACAACCAAAATCAGGATGAAATAAGAACGGGATAAAAGTCACATGAGGCTAACATAGGCCATGCAAGGCTCAAAGGATAATCACTTCTTAATAGAAGCAGTCTTCACCAACCGTATCTTCGTTTTGGGAGGAGCAACCTGAACAGGGACTTCTTCTTCACTGGATGATTCCATCTCACCTTCTTCCTTTCTTTTGGAAGTTGAAGTCGAGGAACTGCTAACACTCACCGATCTGGGTTCACGAATTCGGCCAGCTAAAGGGCGTTCTGAACTGCCACTTTGATCCTTCCCACGGGATTTTAAAGGGTGTCTCCCGGAACTAGATCCTGAACGTTGGGGAGTGGCCTTAGGCCCAGAGCCAGAAGCGTGCCTGTTTACATGGCCTTGAACACATTAAAGGTGACATTCTGGTCTTGTCGTCATTGTAAGTTCCCCTTTTTGCACATCGATCAAAGTACGACCCGTAGCTAGAAAAGGCCTTCCCAAAATTATGGGAATCTTCTTGTCCTCTTTGAAATCTAGAATCACAAAATCGGCAGGAAATATGAGCTTATCAACCTTCACCAAGACATTCTCTACTATACCCTGGGGTAAGTGATTGACCGATCAGCCAGCTGCAACGAGATATTGGTAGGTTTTGGATCAGGCAGACCAAGTTGCTTGAAAACAGACAAGGGCATGAGATTAATGCTAGCTCCCAAATCACATAAGCATTTGTCAAAAGACAACTTTCCAATGGTGCATGGAATTGTAAAGCTTCCCGGATCCTTAAGTTTAGGAGGTAATTTCTGTTGCAACACCGCACTACACTCCTCTGTCAATGCCACTGTTTCAAATTCTTCCAACCTTCTCTTTCGTGACAAAATATCCTTCATGAACTTTGCATATCTCGGCATCTGCTCCAATGCTTCAACAAAAGGAATGTTAATGGATAGTTTCTTGAAGACCTCCATAAACTTCTGAAATTGTTTTTCTTGATCTTGTTTCTGCAAGCGTTGAGGGAATGGAGGAGGTGGATAAATATGCTTTTCTGGTATTGGTGCTTTAACTGGTTCATCTTTTCTGGATTCTTCATGCACCAATGCTTGAGGCTTTTCATTAGACTCAGATTCCCTGATAACCTCTTCATCAGCTTTCTTTGAGGTCCCTTCAATCTCCTTACCACTTCTTAACGATACTGCATTGCAAGTCTCCTTCCGCTCATTCTTTGGATTTGGCTCGGTGTCACTAAGAAGAGTTCCTTGTGGCCTGTTTAACAAGGCATTAGCAAGCTGCCCAATCTGATTCTCCAACGTCTTGAGAGATACTGCTTGACTTTTAACCAACAACTTCAATTCATCCAATTCAGATTTTTCATTAAAAGATTGCCCCGCACTAGCCTGAGGCTGCTGCTGAAATCCCGGAGGTTGGAATTGTTGCCTTGGAGCATACTGCTGCTGATAGCCCTGATTGAATGGCCTAACTTGCTGACCCTGGAACTGATGATAAGGATGTTGTGGTTGTTGAACACTTTGATTGTTGCTCCAGCTGAAATTGGGATGGTTCCGATTGTTCGGATGATTAGTTGCTGGAGCTGGTTGCGGTGATCTCTGAAAGTTGCTCAAAAACTGAACTGATTCACTAGATATGGCACATTGATTTGTATCATATGCACCTGCACAAAGCTCACAAACACTTGCCACTTGTTGAACTCCATAGTTAGTCAATGAGTCCACCTTAATAGTCAATGCCTTTAACTGGGCTGCTATAGCTGTAGCTGTATCAACTTCCAGAATTCCTGCTATTTTGCCGTGTGATAGTCTCTGGGTTGGATTTTGATATTCATTTGCCGCCATCATCTCAATAAGCTCATAAGCTTCATCATAGCTCTTAGCCCACAGAGCTCCGCCTGATGCTGCATCCAACATTGGTCTTGACTGTGCTCCTAACCCATTGTAGAAACCATTAATAACCATCCAATCAGGCATCCCATGATGAGGACACTTTAGAAGCATCTCCTTATAACGTTCCCAAGCCTTACACAAAGATTCACCAGTTTGCTGTGCAAATTGAGTTAGAGCATTCCTTATTGCTGCAGTTTTAGCCATGGGGAAGAATTTTGTAAGAAACTTCTGAGCAAGATCCTCCCAAGTAGTGATGGAACCGGCTGGTAGAGAATGTAACCAGCCCTTTGCCTTGTCCCTTAAAGAGAATGGGAAAAGTCTCAATTTGATAGCATCATCTGACACACCATTGAATTTGAAAGTGTCACAAATCTCGATAAAGTCCCTGATGTGCATATTAGGATCCTCCGTTGAAGCTCCCCCAAACTAAACTGAGTTCTGCACCATCTGAATTGTGCTTGGCTTGATTTCAAAAGAATTAGCTGCAATGGCTGGCCTGACAATGCTATATAGACTGAATGTCATCGATCTTTGGCTGGGAATAGTCCTTCAAAGCCTTCACAGCTACTGCTACTCTGTCGCCCATTGTTGCTTCTACTATCACTTCAAGCTCTTTTTTTGCTTCAAGCTCTTCTTCTTCCAGCTTATCTTTCAAAGCTTGAGAACGTGTTCGCATAAACAACTTAAGATCCTTATACTGGTAGAGCGAGAAAACACGTCGTGAGAGAAAAAAAACTATCCAAGTCAGTTAAGTTTAACCTCCGTTGATGTTAAACACAAATTCTAAAAATAACACCGAAGTCCCTGGCAGCGGCGCCAAAAACTTGTTGGTTCGAAAACTAACTGCGCAAGTGTACGCGGTCACAAGTAATATAATAAATTCGTTCCCACGAAGACTTGGTGTTTGTTCAGAAATAATATTTAAGCAACGCTGTATGATTAAACAACAAACTGCTTGAATAAATATAAAGGGGGGTTTTGTTTGTATTTTTCTAATTGATTAACTAAATTAATAATAAATAATTCAAACTAATTAATTAAATGAGAATTTATATGTGAGAAAAACATGGGATTCTAATTTCATTATTTATTTCATTTAGAATTGATGCCTTAATTTCAAAGTAATTTTGATAATTTACGAAAGCTAGTCGGGAACACGAAAATAACATAAGCGCCTTTCAGTCTTAACTTATATCAAACCACACAAACATCCACTTAAAAAGATAGAAGTCGAGAGGACACCTTTTATGTTTAGACCTTATATGTCTATAAGATTTGAAAACATAATTGGTTTACGAATAAATTCCTTTATTATGACTACATAGGGTGATGTGAAAAAATTCTATCACTTATCGTAAATGTACATGACAATTACGAACCTATGCTAACATGGTAAATTCTAAATTCCTAAATCCACTTTCGCATTCATTAGGAATTAATAATTTAGACGTTAGCTACGCATCTAATAAATTAAGTGCAACCACATTAGGCAATCTGAATTTTTATCATAATACAAATTATTAAGGCATCGAATTACTAAATTACGTAAATAAATCCATTAGAATCCCATGACGGCGATTAGTTCATAATCGAACGGATCGTCATCATGGGATTAAATGAAAACATAATAATAACAATAATAATAATAATAATAATAATAATAATAATAATAATAATAATAATAATAATAATAATAATAATAATAATAATAACTGAATTAAAAATTGCGATAAATTAAATATGAAAATTACGAGAGTTAGAAAGTAGAACCGAAATAGCTTCCAATGAAAGAAAATAGCGCTCCTAATAATCCTCGTAAATTCATCAACCAAAATAACAATTATACTAAAATTGCAAAAATTTAATGTGTATAAAAATGAAACTTAAAATTACAAGAAAAAAAAAGAATACAAGAGAGAATTTATTGCTCTCCAAAATGTTGTGTGAATTCAAGCATGAGAACTCACCTATTTATAGCAAAAATTTAGCACACCAATTAATAAAATAAAACTAAAAAGAATTGAAAAGAATTACAAAATAAATAAATCACAGCACTCAATATTATTCAATCAGCCGAAAGCAATCACCAACAACAATCCACTAACTGCACTCAGCCGCATGAAACCCTCGCCCAGTCGCAGGCCACGCGCGTGTCGCACACGCGCGGCACTTGGCTTTGCTTTAGACTGGCGCGTGCGTGCCACCTCCAACACTAACATGCAGCTTTTCTATTTTGCTTTCCTTTCTTGCTGCTTTTCGTTTCTTTTTTTTTTCTTTCTTTCCTTGGCCGACCACAACAATACAACTGCACTGCTTTGATAATTATATGTCCGGAAAAATTGGTTTTTAAACCGCATAGCTTTTTATCTTTAATTAATAAATAATTAATTTAATCCAGAAATTATAAAAATAAATATCTAATATTATTAGATATTTGAAAATATAATTTCCTAATTAAATTAAATATTTATTATTATAAATAAATCCTTAATTCTTAAGCTGTGGTCTATTGCGGGTCTGGAATTGGACTCCTTTTGCATAAAGAAAAATATATCAATTCCAACCGGGACTTTCTTTTTAAGAATATATCACTTTCCATCTATTTGCGATAATTCTATTTTCTCCTTGCTCGTTCAGGTGTAAATTACGGTCTGCTGAGGATCTGAAACTGAATTCCTTTTGCTTAACAGAAAATATATCAATTCCAACCGGGATTTCTGCTTTAAGAATATATCACTCAGAATTTCTTTATGATAATTCTTTTGGCAACTCTGAATTCCGAATTGGTGCAAAATTTCACCGTTTTTAGCCTTTTATCGCCACGATACCTAAAGTTGCGAGTTCTGCACAACAATTGCTGAAACACAACAAAAATGAATTAAAAGACACAACATACTTAAGGATAAACCACCAATCTAGGTCAAAATAGTGCATAATAAGTGGATATAAAATCCACTTATCAATGTCTCTAAAAATGAATACAAGTCAACAAGTGACAAGAGATCTGTAACAGATAAAAGCCTTGTTATTGATTCTGCTTGGGAAACCTCATTGCCATACAGGTTGGCTATGAATTTTATCTTTGTACAAGCAAAGTTTTCCAAGCCTATTCTAGACTTTCTGATTGAAAGAGTTCCAAACCTTTCATATCCTGAAGAATATGGGCTTCTATATCGACGGCTTGATCTTATGACGATGCCCTTCTATGCCTCCATCAGAGTTTAATTGAGAAAGAAATTTGGACTTACAAAGCATGGTGCACTTCAAACACTTCACACATATCTATTTCATAAAGATTATATTGTTGAAGATACTCCAACACAGGGTAAACAAAAGGAGGTAGTAGAGAGTGGAACGCAATCACACTACAAGAAAAACTGAATCAGACGACACACATCAGACAACGCTTCAACGAAAAAGTGTTGGCTGAAATTTTCACACAACGGTTTATTGTTCATGCTCAAAATTGTATTGTCTGATCATGAGCTTTACAACAGTTTTAAAAACTGTTGTCTGGAAGATCAAAAAAGACAACTGCTTTACAACGGTTTTGGAAAGTATTGTTGTCTAACAGGTTATCTTACAATGTTCCCGAAATGCATTGTAAAACTTAGACAAGTGTTTTTATCAGATATTGCTTCAAAAGTAGTCACACAACGGTGACTAAATACTATTGTCTGATTTTAACAACGTTTTTTGTAATCATTGTCTGAAGAATATTCAGACAAGTGTTTTGATAAGACGTTGCATAAAATGTAATCAGAGAATGGTTTATGAATACTGTTGTCTGAATTGCATGCAACACACAATGGTTTTTGTACATTAAATCGTTGTCTTCAACACTTTCAGACAAGCTTTTAAAAATTTAAACTGTTGTCATAAACTTATTTATACAAGCGTTTTACAAATAAATCGTTATCTTAAGTGATAGCACGTGATTGGTGGAAAACCTTTCACCTGGATTGCTGAGGTGGTGAAATAAGAGCCCTTGATTGAAATGAGATTATATATTAGCCGTTAGATTAAGAATATATATATATATATATATATATATATATATATATATATATATATATATATATATATATATGTTCACACAACGGGTTTGTATATTAAACCGTTGTCTTCAACACTTTCACACAAGCTTTTTCAAATTTAAATTGTTGTCATATACTTATCTATACAAGCGTTATACAAATAAACCGTTGTCTGATGTGACAACACGTTATTTGTAAAAAATCTTTCACCTGGATTGCTGAGGTGGCGAAATAAGAGCCCTTGATTGAAATGAGATTAGATATTAGCCGTTAGATTATATATATATATATATATATATATATATATATTCACATAACGGGTTTGTTTATTAAACCATTGTCTTCAACACTTTCAGACAAGCTTTTTTAAATTTAAACTATCGTCAAAACTTTATTTATACAAGCGTTTTACAAATAAACCAAGCATTGTCTGATGTGGCAGCACGTGATTGGTGGAAAATCTTTCACCTGGATTGCTGAGGTGACGAAATAAGAGGCCTTGATTGAAATGAGATTAGATATTAGCCGTAAGATTAATAATAAAAATATATATGTTTATTGAATGTATCACTAAAAATTTTCAATTTATTATGTTTATTTATAATTATATTTAAAAAAACATAATTAGTGTCAGACAACGGTATCTTTATAAAATATCGTTGTCTGAAGCTTTACAATACAAATATATTTGTACCATTGTCTGTTATTAGACAACGGTTTATTTGTCCAAAATCGTTGCCTGGTATCACTCGAGACAACGGTATTTCACAAATAACCACTTCATTTAGCAAGACCACTTCATTTATTAAATATTAAATGTTACAAACCAAATTAATTTTTTATTTTTTTAAAATTTGTGAATATCATTATATTAGATATATCTTGACATCCTTACAGTTGAATTGTCGCGAAATATTTTTTAAAATATAGAAACAAAAATCCTTGACAAAGCACTAGTTACGGGTACTAGTCAATATACTAGTGATCTACTAAGATCTCCAACCAAATTAATTTTTTATTTATTAAAAATTTGGGAATATCAATATATTATATATATCTTGACATCCGTAAGGTTGGATCGTAGAGAAATAGTTTTTAGAAAATAGAAACAATAATCATTGACAAAACATTAGTTACGAATACTAGTCAATATAGTAGTGATCTACTAAGATCTCTAACCAAATCAATTTTTTATTTTTTGAAAATTTGGTAATATCAATATTTTAGATATATCTTGACATCCGTACGTTTGGATCGTCGAGAAATGTGACCGAATATATCATTAAAAATTTTCAAATTTATTATGTTACTTTATATTTATGTTCAAAATAAAAATAAATTGTGTCACACAATGATATCTTTATAACATATCGTTGTCTGAAGCTTCACATTACAACTGTATTTGTTAAAACATTATTGTCTATAATCAGACAACGATTTATTTGTCCAAAACCGTTGTTTGGTATCACTCGAGACAATGGTATTTGACAAATAACAACTTCGTTTAGCAAGACCACTTCGTTTATTAAATTTTACAAATAAAATTAATTTTTTATTTTTTGAAAATTTGTGAATATCATTGTATTAGATATATTTTGACATCCTTAGGGTTGAATTGTCGAGAAATATTTTAAAAAAAAATAGAAACAACAATCCTTGACAAAGCACCAGTTACGGGTACTAGTAAATATATTAGTGATCTACTAAAATCTCCAACCAAATTAATTTTTTATTTTTTGAAAATTTGGGAAAATCAATATATTAAATATATCTTGACATCCGTACGGTTGGATCGTTGAGAAATAGTTTTAAAAAATAGAAACAATAATCAGTAACAAAACACTAGTTACGAATACTAGTCAATATATTAGTGATCTACTAAGATCTCCAACCAAATCAATTTTTTATTTTTTAAAAATTTGGGAATATCAATATATTAGATATATCTTGACATTCGTATGTTTGGATCATCGAGAAATGTGACCGAATATATTATTAAAAAATTACAAATTTATTATGTTAATTTATATTTATGTTCAAGAAAAATATAACTAGTGTCAGACAACAGTATCTTTATAACATATCATTGTCTGAAGCTTCACATTACAACTGTATTTGTTAAAACACTATTGTTTGTAATCAGACAACAATTTATTTGTCCAAAACCGTTGTTTGGTGTCACTCGAGACAACGGTATTTGACAAATAACCACTTCGTTTTGCAAGACCACTTCGTTTATTAAATATTAAATTTTACAAACCAAATTAATTTTTTATTTTTTAAAAATTTGTGAATATCATTATATTAGATATATTTTGACATCCTTAGGGTTGAATTGTCGAGATTTTTTTTAAAAAAAATAGAAACAACAATCCCTGACAAAGCACTAGTTACGGGTACTAGTCAAGATATTAGTGATCTACTAAGATCTCCAACCAAATTAATTTTTTATTTTTTGAAAATTTGGGAATATCAATATATTCGATATATCTTGACATCCGTACGGTTAGATCATTGAGAAATAGTTTTTAAAAAATAGAAACAATAATCAGTGACAAAACACTAGTTACGAATACTAGTCAATATAGCAGTGATCTACTAAGATCTCCAACCAAATCAATAATTTATTTTTTGAAAATTTTGGAATATCAATATATTAGATTTATCTTGACATCAGTATGTTTGGATCATCGAGAAATGTGACCGAATATATCATTAAAAAATTTCAAATTTATTATGTAAATTTATATTTATGTTCAAAAAATATATAACTAGTGTCAGACAATGGTATCTTTATAACATATCGTTGTCTGAAGCTTCACATTACAACTGCATTTGTTAAAACACCATTGTCTATAATCAGACAACGATTTATTTGTCCAAAACCGTTATTTGGTATCACTCGAGACAACGGTATTTGACAAATAACCACTTCGTTTAGCAAGACCACTTAGTTTATTAAATATTAAATTTTACAAACCAAATTAATTTTTTATTTTTTAAAAATTTTTATTTTTTAAAAATTTGTGAATATCATTATATTAGATATATCTTGACATCCGTACGGTTGTGTAAGATACCGAATTATTTTAGAATTTATTATTATTATTTTATTAATTATTATGTTAATTAGTATTTAAAGAATAGAATTGGATTTGAGAATATCGTTGCGGAATTCAACGATATTTAGTATTGAGTTTATATGAGTATATATTGAGTTATGTGTGCCAATGTGTGCCCCAGTATTTTATTGGTATTTTAGTGATTTAAAAATATTTAAATCAAGTATTATTGATCTTCAAAAATCTTTATTTAATTATTGGAGGGCTTAAAAATCATGAAATCTTTTGTAAAATTATCTTTATATATTTATTGAGTTTTTAAAATTGTTGGGTGGATTAATTTGGGAGATTAAGTATTTTAAAATGATTTTAAGAGTTTTATTGTATTTAAAGGATCAAAACTTTGAAAATTCATATTTAATTCATTTTTGATCCGAAAAATATTTCGAAAATATGTGGGTGCTCGTAATTTTATATCCTTTATTTTAAAAATGATAAGTTTAATTTTTTTTTTGAATATTTTATTTAAGTATGATTTAAAGATTTATTAGCGTGTATTTGGGCCGAAGAGAGGAAAGTGGTAATAAAAAGAGTATTGGGCTAGGCCCAATAAGAGAGCCCAGCAGAAGGAAGGTTCAAGAACACTGGAGAAGAGAAAAGAAACGCAGAGAAAAGAAAAAAAGAAAGAGAAACAAAAGAGAAGAAAAGAGATTGGGGGGAGAAGAAAAAGAGAGATTGTGAGAGAAATTGAGAGAGATTAAGGTGAAGAAGAGGAATATATATATATATATATATATATATATATATATATATATATATATATATATATATGTGTGTGTGTGTGTGTGTGTGTGTGTGTGTGTGTGTGCGTATATACCCGTGTGTATATGCGTAAGTGTGTGTGTGTGTATATTATTAGTGTGTGTATGCAATGGCGAATGAAGAGCAGCGGCGGCAGGGCAGTCAAGCGAGTCGCGGGCGTCGGGCGGAGCTTGTCGTGGCTGTGCAGTGGTTAGGCGTGATGGGCGAAGGAGAAGGGGAGGGGCTGGGTATGGCTGCTGGGCGTAGGTGGAGTGCAGAGAGAGAGAAGAGAGGCTGAAAAAAAGAGATGTTTCCGGGAAAGTTGGTTTTCCGGTGGTTCGGGTTGAAATCGAAATGGTATTTTCTTTTTCGAGTATAATTATTTAATTTCATTTTAGATTAAATTGTGATAATATTGTTGTAATTAATTTAGATTTAATTGCGATACAATTGATTTAATTTTTGTAGTTCAAGAAGTTTATGATTGTTAATTAATTGTGAATTTGATTATAATTGTGGGGATTCATTTCGAGTTCGATAATATGTTTTGGTGATTGTTAATGGCTAATTATTGCTATTGTGTAGTAAATAAAGATACAATTTCGAAAGTTGAACTTGGGGGATTTTGATGAATGTCGGGAGTTATATGATTGTTGGTTAGGGATTGTTGTTGTATAATATATAATTAATTGAGTTTGCTAAGTTATAATTGATATGTGCTAAATATTATAAGTCGAGTTAGAGTATTGGTCGAAATTCATAATTGTCGATTACTTGGTATTGGTTGGTAAGTAGTTGCATGACTGTTAGTTGCTAATTATTATATGTCATATATTGTTGGAGTTTAGATGATGTTACTAATTGTAAATGGTGTATATGGATTAAATGTCGTAAGTCAAGTATTATTAATTATCGGTTATGTTATATGATTAGTAAATTGTGTGTTGAATTTGGAGTGACAATTATACTTGTAAAATCACTATTTGTGGATATGGGTTTTAGGATAAAAGAAGTTACATGTATATTTTAATTGGATTGTGATATATGTCCGTAATATGAATTGTCTCCTGATTGTATAGTTTTCAAATGTAATCTATAGTAAAGTTAAACTGTTATTTAATTTTCTTTATATGTTTATCTGCGAGGAGTTGTAATGAGATCACGAGTCTTAAATGTCAATATTTAACGACTTGTGTAATTCTCTGCAACTAGTTACTCGGGCTTACGGATATCCATGATTAGCTATCACGAGTATAATTAATATGCTTGAGTGATGTGATCATCGATATAGCGTAAGTAATAGTTAGTGCTAGGGGTTGTTCCTTAGGGCTTACGAACATCAATGATTGATTGTCACGTGTATCAATAAAATGCGTGAGAAATACGATCATTGGTGTACCGTAAGTAGTAGTGTAATGTAAATTATTATGTGCTATGTGCCGCATGTCAGGGTGGATACTTTCTTATGTGTTTACTTTAAGTTGCTGCCATAGAAGCATGTTGATATTTTCCTTGGGATTGTTGAATTGTAAAACAGGGTTGAATTGTATTTGAGGGGCTGTGCCCATAGTCCGATAAACAAATACTTCATGCCAAAATTTTTTGAAAATCCCCTGTATTTAAAGTTATTTAAATTATTTCATTTAAGGATTTATAGGCATGTATGTGTATGAGTGTTTAAGTACATATGTATTGATTAGTGAGGTGGATATATATTTATGTGTGTATTTCTTTGCGAGTTATAAGTAATTAGTTATCGATTGGGTTGTTTATGTACTAAATAGTACTTTACTATTATTTCGAGTATAATCAGGGATTCGATATGGACCCGGCGAGCGTATTGGCGAGACGATTGAAGGAAATGAATGCGTGATCGAGTAAAGACCGAAGTATAGTAAGTAGTGAATCGACGCATTGGAATCGAGGCAAGTGTACTAACCCTCGCTTATCGTTCAAGCGAGATAAATATGTTTCTATTCAATATAAGTATTCCCTTCAAATCCTTATTACTAGTATCCTCTCCTTCAAATTATTGATAAGGATTTATTTTATTCATATATCATGTGGAAAGTAGAATTTCAGTTTTATTGCCAGTATTATTCTTTCTTAAGTATTCTCAGTAATATTCTGTTAAAGTTTTTGCTGGTATTGCATTCTTATTCCTTGTTTTAGTATAATGTTCTTAATGTATATGGTTCCCTGAGATTAATTGATAGTAAAGTAGTTTAATGAAATTGGAAGAATTTTATAAAAATGTGGACCAGCTTCGTGGTCAGAGTAGTAAAGGCCAATGTCAATAAGTGCCTAATGAGGGATCCCAGAGTATTGTTTTTAGCTGGACTTTACGTGGCTGATCACCCGTAATGTCCAGAGTATGATGAAAACTCCAATTCTATTAAATGTTGTTTTTATGCAAATATATTCTTATGATATAATGTTTAAGTTAAAGTACATTTTCATTTCCAAGTATGTTGTATATAAAGTTTTGATTTGAGTTAAAAGTTATGATTTGAGTTAAAAGTTATGATTTGAGTTAATAAATACTGTTAGTATAAAAATGGAAAGTTATTATACTAGTGTTTTGAACGGTGAAAACTAATTCACGGTTATTATGGTCGCTGTGGCATTTGTTGCGCAGTGATAGTGAGAACCGAGAATGAATTGAGATCTTCTTATTTATTCAAACTCATGATTGTCAGGCCGGTTAGGCAGCTAGGTGTGCAAACGCTTAGTGACATGAATGAAATTTGAGTAACTGAGAATTTCTTGGAGATTTTGTTAAAGTAATATTTAAAGTATTTGCAAGTATTAAAAGTATTGAATCTAGTATTTCAAACCTTCTCAGTTATTAAATTCTGATTTCGAGTTATAAATGTTTTAAATGATATTAATCTTCTGTTGAAGTTAAGAATCCAGATTTCAACTATAGTATTGATTATAAATTGGTGAGCATTCCTTCGCTCATATTTAGTGTGCCTATTTCTTGAATTGCAATTATTGCATTCTTATTTCATCCAGTTCAGTTCTATATATATAACTTGCTGAGCATTCTTTGGCTCACACTTGTTGTTTTTAAAATCTAATTTTTCAGTAGACTACTTGGCGAGGCTTAGCTTGTGCATTTCAGAAAGTGGAAAGAAGAAGCAGGATGCTGTTGTGAAGCTAACGTGGATCAGGGTATTTAGATTTAAAGTTTAATTATTGTATGTAAATATAGTTTAGTAGTTATAGTATGTATTTGATTAGTTGGCCTGGTATACTTCCATTCGAAGTTGTACCAGTGTATTAAGTCTGTATAAAGTTTTGTATATAGAGTTGTATTTAAGTTGGTTTTGGGTTTTCTTGTTTCTAGAACTGTAACCTAAGATCCTTAGTTGGGAGTTGGGGTCAAAGAGCTTTTGATTGAGTTTTTATTTTTATTTCAATTTTATTTTGATTTCAGATTTTTAGTTTAGTATTCAGCAGGTTTATGTTGTATTTACGAATACATCATGACCAATTTTTGTTAGAATTATTGAGTTTGTTAGCGTGACACCCAAATCTACTAACCCCGGATTTGGGGGCGTTACAGTTGGATCATCGAGAATATTTTTAAAAAAATAGAAACAACAATCCGTGACAAATCACTAGTTACATCCGATAAAAGTACTACTCCCTCTAACTAGTGTCATAGGTTTATATTATAAAATCATACAAGATTAATCTTAAAATTTCTAATTTTTTGTGCACATCATTATAATAAATAGATGTTAACATCCATACAGTTGGATCGTTAAAAAAAGATTTTTTTAAAAAATTAATGTGCAACCGATGCCCAAATTAAACTTGTAAAAAACTCAAAATGAATTGTTTCCCTCTTATATAACAAAAATATTCCCCAGCCAAATTTCATTTTCCCCCTAAACCCAAATTTCTATCCCCCCCGCATATTTCCCCTTCTCTCTCGGTACACACACTTTCCCCTTCTCTCTTTATTCTTTCTCCTCTCTTTCTGCTCTTCAAGATCCCTAAAATTTGATTATTAAAAATCCTAAATATTATGTTAAATTTGCTAGAGTGTTCGATTAAGTGAGCCAACCCAAACCCTAGTTCTTTAATCTCAAATTCCGGCTAAACCTGCAATCTGACATAAAATTCAAGCATGGATTCGTGTTCCTCTCACTATTCTCTTCAATTTAATATTAAGAAATCATCAATCTTAGTTCAAAAAGTCCTGAACTCACAAACCCTAAAATTGCCCTCACTTGGTTTCATCAATTTTTGCTGAAATTTGATACACTTCAGTATCTCTACAATGTCCTAATGATAAAAAGGAATCTCTCTCATTTTGTTCTTCTATTCGAAGCCCTACTTGATCTTATTCATCACATCGACGGTGATTCAAGCTCTCCGATGGTCATTCTCGACGAATCTTGGCGATTCCATGGAGTACAGACGTTCAAGCTCAATAAATGGTGATTCTCGAAGATCAACTCTGTGGAGATTTAATGTGACTCAGTGAGTCAACTCGGGATTCAAGCCACTACAACTCGGGGTGGCTCAGTTGCTGCAAATCCTTGTTTTCTTAACTTGGATACACTTGTAAGTCCATGTGTATGGACTCCACGGCTCAGATAAGTTTTTTTTTAACACTATTGGATTGATATCTTTTAGTCCTGCTTGTAATTTAGCTTCGTAAATGTTTATAGTATGTTAGTAGTTTAGTACAGAATGACATTGAGCTCCATATCTAGTCTTTTTAATTTACATATCTCTATCTTTGTTTACCTTACAGTAATTAATATAATGTAGTCTTTATCTTATTTCTTTTGATGGGCTTATTGCAAATCTGGAGAATGCTAATTTGGTGACAAGATATGTGTTGTCACTACGCCATAGATGGCCTGCAGCAACATTTTCAAAATGTTGCAGCAAGCCAAAAAAACATTTCTGTAGAGCAAAAAAATGAAATGACAACGCTTTTTCAGCGTTGCATTTGGCACAGCTGCCGTAGGGGTTTACGGCAACGCTTTTGTTCACTACGGCAACGCTACTACTTTTGTTACCAGATTTAGCAATTACAAAATTTCAGCAATACAGAACAGAAAATTAATCACCCATAAAATTATTTACAGGTTCGGCAGAAGTTTGACAGGGATTGGGACTTCATAGGCTTTAGATCATTCAACTGTATGCAAAAGAGAAGACACTGTTAGAAATACAGTGAGAGGTTAGTGATGTGCTTGTTTGTAATCATTCAGTCATAGACTCATAAATATTAAGGCAAGTTTTAATGTCATGGAAGCTACTGAAATTTGTTTTATTATGATTAATATTGTTTATTTATTTATTTTAGTTTGCATGAACTCAAAATCTATAGTACGTCTTGAGAATTTAAATTGTCTTATGATCTAGTCTGTAAATTAACCTAGTATATATGTAGAAGGATGACCTCTAAACATCTAAAAATGGTAACAAACATGGACTTTAGAGTAATAACATTCAGCAATACAGAACAACAAATTAATCACCCGTATACAGAGTTAGGAACTTAGTCATACCTCTACAAGCTGGAACTACAGTTTTGACTTGAGCATGGGACGGATGAGCTCGAATATAAGGACCTTGAGGATCGACTTCGGAACCAGTACCTTGAGGATCGACTTCGGAACCAGTAGTCCCTATCCCACCAAGTTGATCTGGATTCTTTCTTTCATCATCTACATCTCTCCCGGTTCTTGTATTAATACCTTTATGAGGCAATTCAGAATATATACCTTTACGCCGTGCAACATAGATAAGAATATATTGGACAAACAAGTTAAGAATATAAAGAAGAAGAGTGCAGAATGTGATAGAAATAGATAAGAAAGAAATACCAAAATTAATAATTAGATCAACTGAGCAATTCAAAATTCCGAATTCAATTGGACCTCAAAAACCCTTATTGAAGCCCCAAATCGAAACCGTGCAAGTTTGAAGCAACCCCAAACCTTGAAAATTATGGAGTGAGTGAGCAGTGAACCCTAATTTCTGAGTGAGATTTGAGTGGGTGGTAGAGAGAGGTGGTAGAGGGAGGGAGTGTGTTTGTTTTATCTATAACTCTTTTTTGCTGTTAGTCTAGGGTTTTGACAAGGCGGCAAAATTGCCGCTTCTATGAAATTCCTATAATTCGGACCGCGCCACAGTTTGAGGCCCAACTGCATTATTTTTTCATATTTTTAAAATTTTTTATTTAAAATTTCATCAATTAAAAATTTTATAAGAAAATGTGTCATTTTTATAAAAATGTCATGTTTCACTTCAATAATGAATATAGAATTTTTTTAACATCAATCTTAATATTTATTATCAAACTTTATTCATTTATGTAAAATTTGTAAAATTTAATTTTTAAAAATTAAAAAATTAAAAAATTTGCTCTATTTATTACGTTTTTTTTAATAATTTGGTCTATATTCAAATTATAAAAAATGTTCTATTTTATAAAAATTATAATATTGACTCTAATAACAAACTTTGAAAATTTAAATTAATTGTTTTTTAAATTAATTAATTTTAATTCACAATAATTATTTATTTCAATTTTTGTTAAAAAGATTGTGTTTAAATCATAAACACTTCACAAGTGTTGCAACTTGCTACGTTTCTTATAGCTATGGCAACACCATGTTTTGTATACAGCAACACAAAAACAAAGCGTTGCTGCAGGCCATCAAGTTTAGAGCTACTTTAACGTTTTTCATTGAAACACCGAAAAAAATCGTTGCTGCAGGCCATCAATGGCGTAGTGTGTTGATTTCTTAAATTATGTAAATATTGTGTTAATTTTTTTGTGTGACTGCTTGAACTATGGAGTCATAGAAATCGAGGACTGAACTTCATTGAGATATTGAAATGCAATTATGGAACCTTTGTTGCTTGCAGTTATTGTATGAGTATGTTTACATATTACATCTTATATCCTTGCAACCAATCTGTGAGCTTGTAGTGAACTTGCTACATGGTTTTTCTGAACTAGACTTGCTCATCCTAGTTAGATATGTCATGATTGATGCTATGTCTAGCTTAGCTTCATATTAGGAAAATAGTCTAAGTGAGATTATTTCTTGTAATTGCAGTCCTACCTACTTTGGTTTTGTTTCATTGGTATTTTATTTATTCTTTGGTGTTATTCTGTTCTATGTAGCATGATAGAACATGAATATCAATCATGTGAAGAACAATGATGATGCCGAGCTTTTGATACAAGAGTATCAATCATGGTGAAACGGTGCCATGGCAAGCTCCTCAGAGATTTCCCTCAACGAGAAAGGTAATCTATGTCATGTGAAGTTAACTTTCTTTTATATCTTATATCTTTACGTGCTAGAATAACAATCACAAAGGAAAAATTGCTAAGCTGTTTACAGAAACCAGTTTTAGCCTTTCTTTATTTGGGTGATTCTTAAAACCTTCTGGTGGTGTTAATAAGAAACTAATTACCACACACGTCACAGATTCAGTAGAGTTAAATTTTTAATAAGTAAATACAGGGGATGTCTAAGTTAAATTTTTTGAAAGGTATTAATAAAAAGTTAAATAACAGTTCTCAAGATTATAGTTTCTTTGTGTGGTTTGCGAAGGCTTGTTTTGTTCCTATACCTTAGTGAGATCTGCTACGATGTTGCTGTTTCACTCTAATTTATCAATTATCTATCAAATAAATTGATTTTAAAAGTAGAGGTAATTGGAGTTCTTGTTGTTGTAGGGAATGAAAACTTATTTTTAAATATTGGCAATGAAAGAGGCCATTATATTCGCAGCTGCTAAAGCTAGAGAAAAGCTCGTTAAAAGAAAGGAATTGGCGAGACAAGATTTGTTGAAGCCATTACCACTGGAGACAAAAAGAGGACCAACTATTAACATAAAGAAAGATATGGCAAGTGAGGTTTCAGGTTCAACATCTATCATCTCCTAAACAAAGCATCCAACATCACCATCACTATTTTCAAGTCCAAGGAGACGGTTTTCCAGTTCCCCATCAAGAACAGCTGTTGCTGCAGCTTAACCAAAGCATAGATATAAAACCAGTTTCGACTTAAAGTTAACTGAGGTCTCGCGGGAGCTTGAGACTTACATTCCGAGACAGATTTTGTGTTCTGTAGTATATCACTATCACACATAAATTTGTTTTAAGTATAACCCATCCCTTTGTCCTTTTTATTTTAGTTTTGTGGACAAGTTGTGTATTTGTAATTTTGGTAATATTTGGATTGTTTATAAATGTTCTAATTTTGTATTTTTATTTTGGTAAATCATTGTTTATATATAAAAATGGGAAAATAGTTTAAATTAAACCATAGTGTGAATCAAATAAAAATGATGCTTTGGATGATTAATACCATTGTGTGTTAAGATCTCTAACAATGGTTATCTTTCAAGAAATTGTTGTGAACATAACGAAGAGACAACGCTTTATTTTTCGGGAACCATTGTCTGTATATGGCAGAAATAATAGTTCAAATTAAACAAATCATTGTCTATAGATGACAAAAATAACAGACAATCGATCAAATTTTAAAAACCATTGTATGATTCTAGTAGTACACAATAGACATGTATCAAGAAACCCTTGTTGAAATCATAATGAGACAATAGACCAAATTTAAAAAACCATTGTATGATCCAGGTATTACACAATAGACATGTCTGAAAAAACCCTTGTAAAAACATAATCAGACAATAGACCAAATTTAAAAAACTATTGTATGATCCAGGTATTACATAGTAGACATGTCTGAAAAAACCTTGTTAAAAACATAATCAGACAATAGACAAAATTTAAAAGACCATCGTATGATCCATGTATTACACAATGTTTTTAAGAAACGTTGTCATTGTCTTTCAGCAACACAGACAACGATTATGCTGCTATTGCCTGATACGAGTATCAGACGGCATCGAGATAGACCACGATTTTCGAGGGCTTCACAAGACGGAGAAAAACCGTTGTTAGGTCCATTTTTTTTCGTAATGTCAACAGGAGATACTATTGCACCAGTGGTGGATAGTAGGATAGATCAGGTCACAGTCACTGCAACACAAGAACCATCTAGTCAGAGGTTGGATGATTCAGGAATTGTGATAGCTGATGCTGAAAGGTCTTCTATGATGACTGAAACTGCAATTGAGATACCCAATAATATGGGAGGAATGACTTTGATTGATTTTCCTGAAGATCAAACAAATATATTTCAGTCAGATTCTATCAACCTTGAGGGTGTGTCTCAGCAAACAACACTTAAAGACGGTGACACACAAATTGTGGTGCCTAATAACGTATTCACGAAGGCATCAGAGTCTAGTACGTAGACCTTGAAAGTGCTATACTAGAGCCTGTAGTCACTGGAAAGACAGTAGATGTTTGTGAGGGTTTAGAGACTATAACAGCTCACTCCATGAAGAAAACCTCAAGCCCCTTCCCAAATAAGGAACCCTCTCTCCATGTGAGTTCAGGTAAAACAACTTCTCCTAACCCCTATTTTTCTGTAGATCCTGAGAGCACTTTTCCAAATTTGAGTCAAACAATCGAAAAGGTTGACATAGATCCACAAACAGAGAGGCTGGCTACTGACCAGGCAAAAGAAGAGGTAGAAAGAGCGTTGCCTTTAGTAAGCCAAAGTGAGAATGAGTGTTTGGTTATTTTGATCAAAAGTGGCCAACTACTTCAGTAGAGGCTCATGCTTTGGGTATTGATTCTCCGAATGTCGCATTTATTCAAAAGCTTCAAGCTAATGACAGAGAACATGTTCTTGAGAAGGCTACTCCTTTTCATCTTAAATATCAAAATCAGATTAATGATCATGTTTCTGATTCATCTGATACTGAATCTGAAAATTAGAAGGCGTTAACTTACTGAGATCAATCTTTTCCTAAGGATGATAATGATGTTGCTAGTTGTCAATTCAATGATGATCTTGAATCTTTTATGTTTATTAGGCACATTGGTAAAGCTGAAAGTCTTAGATCCAAGGACAAACTAAAATTCTTTCATAAGTATGGTATTTATGCTGAAGAAGTTTCAGATCCTACAACATTAGCTCATGCCAAGATAAATGCTAAATTCAATTATAGGAGTGAGCTTCTGCTGATTCTCATCAAATTTCGGATGCTGATCTTTCTTCAGTAAAACACTTCCAACATTAATGCTCAACAATCTTCGCAACGAAAAGTTATTGAGGCCATTTAATAATCTCAAACTGATGTTCATCATAGGCTTCAAACATTGGAAGATAACCAGGTCACTATCATGGAAAATCAGGTTGTTTTGATGAAATTTTTTTTTTTGCTAATCTGGTAATTATATAGAAAAAGAAAAGGGACTACAAGAACGGAACAATCCACGAGTAAATAAGGATTACTCGTAGAAAGCAGTTCAAAGCTTGAAAGAAACTAGGGCATTACCCATACATGCGAATTAACCTAAATAATCCAAGAGTACATAGAAGTTCTGTTACAGTTTGCAAACCATGGAATGGTTGTCAGGCGAGCTCGAAGATCAGCTCTGATATCATCAAGTAGTTTGTGCGGACTGAAGGCACCTTTGTCATGAGCCCTTGAATTTCTTTCCCTCCACAAGTGGTAGGAGAAGACCTGTAGAACAAGGAGAACCAGCGTTCTGTTATCTCCTGTCCTCAGGTGGTGTATATTAGTGATAAAAGAAGGCCAACTCTGATTATAGTTGAGATTCGTTCGAAGAGGAGCCAGCAATTTTTCTAGAATAAATCGTGAATAGGGACATTGTAAGAATAGATGGGAATCTGTTTCAGTTCCGCCTACACAAAGATAGCAGTGAGAGGTGGTAGCAATTCCAAAAGCATGAAGTCTCGCAAGAGTATATAGGCGACCATGACAAAGTAACCAGTTGTGATGAGCGTAACGAGTTATGCCGTGCTTGAACCACACAGAATTGAACCAAGTAACCCCTTCTCTAGCAGTTCGGATCGAATCCCAAATGACCCAAGTAGAGACCTTAGAAGCTCCATCCCAGAGAATAGTATCATTTTGAGAAAGATCAAAATTAGGATATAAAAAACTTGCAAACCAATTAGTTAGGAGACGAGTATTGTGGTGCTGATGAATATTGGCTCTTGGAAGTAACCATTCCCCACTATGAATGAATTCTCCCACCGTGGCATGCATGTTAGATCCTGAATTAATGATAATGCAATCCCTAGATGATGAAGCGATGGGCCTGTTAATCCACCAAGGATCTAGCCAGAAAGATATCGACCTCCCATTTCCAATCTTGTAAGAAATGTGAGAGCGAGCAATATTTCTCAACTTAAGGAGATTACGCCAAAACCAGGAGCAGTCCTTAGGAATTGGCATTGTCCAAAAGTGAGATCTTTTGAGAGCAGTGTTTGTTACCCAATCAACCCACAAAGATTTCCGTTTAGTGACAAGTCTCCACAGGTGCATCAGTAGTTGAGCCTGGTTCCATTCAACAGGACATTTTAGCCCCAGACCTCCTTCGATTTTAGGTTTACAGACCACCTGCCAGGCAACTTTGGTCCCACCAGTTTTTGTGTGGTCTCCTTTCCAAAGAAATCCAGTGAATATTGATTGAAGACGCTTATGAACACACTTTGGCAACATAAAGTGGTTGGTCCAGTATGACTGCATAGCAAAAATTACTGCTCGAAGTAGTTGTACCCTCCCCGCAAGAGATAAGAAGATATTAGTCCAAGACATCATTCTCGAGGTGATCTTCTGAATTAGAGGGATGCAAATATTCTCACTTAAATCAAAAGAGATGAGAGGAACACCAAGAAATTTGACTGGCAGCTCACCATGGGGTATTCCATAAGTATTATCAAACCAGGAAATTAAATTTGGATCGCAGTTAACCAGATAGCAGCTACTTTTTAACATGCTGGGGTATAAACCACTCCAACCAGAGAAAATATGCAAGCAATTCATAATATGAGTAATTGAATTACGATCGCCATGAGAGAAGAATAGAACATCATCTGCGAAAAAAAGGTGATTCACCTTAGTATCCTTGCATTTCCAGTGGAATTTGAAAGCTGATGGAGCATTGTTTAGCATACATGACAAGATTTGCATTGCAATAGTGAATAGATATGGTGATAAGGGATCACCCTGTCGAAGTTCTTTAGCACCTGCAAAGTAGCCATTTAGAGTGCCATTCAGTTTAACAGAGTACATAGGTGAGGAGATACAAGCCTCGATCCAAGAAATAAAACGAGATGGAAATCTCATTTTTCCAAGAGCTGCTAGCAGAAAATCCCACTGCACTGAGTCAAAGGCTTTGTAGAGGTCAATTTTGAGAGAGCATTTAGCAGCACCAGTGTCTCTAGTGTACCCTCGAAAGAATTCTTGAGCAAGAATCACATTGTCAGAGATTGATCTACCAGGAACGAAAGCTGACTGAGCAGGGTCAATAAGAGATGTAAGTACTCTTTTCAGCCGACTAGCCATAAGTTTAGAGATGCACTTATAGGCTACGGTGCATAGAGATATGGGATGAAATTCTTTCATATTTGAAGGGGATTGCACCTTAGGGATCAGAGCAATACTGGTGGAGTTCACCCCTTTGTGAAGATAATTTGTGTCAAAAAAAGATAAGACTGCTTTGCAAAAGGAGTCACCAACAATATGCCAGCAAGCAAGGAAGAATTCCACATTAAAACCGTCGGGGCCAGGTGCCTTGTTTCGTTTCATTTTCTTAAGAGTTGCAAACACATCATCCTTGGTGAATGGCCTTAGTAATCCCGTAATCTGAGTCTCTGTGAGAGTGTTGCAGTGAACAGATGAAAAATCCAGCCCCTGAGAGCGACCAGCATTGGACCCAATAGAGTTAGCAAAATAAGCAACAGCTACCTTGGCTACATTTGAGTGTCCTTGCACAAGGTCATCGTTTTCATTTTTAATTGCAAGAATCTTGTTGTGATTCCAGTGAGATTTGACTTGATTGAAAAAGAAGGAAGTATTTCCATCTCCAAGGCGAAGCCAAGAAGTCCTGGATTTTTGATGTAACAGTTTTTCTTCATCCTCTATTGCCTTATTGAGGGCTTGAATTGTTTCTTTCTCTAATAAGAGCAATCCCTCATCAGAATAATTAGATTTCAGATCATTTTGAATTTGGTGCAAAGAGCTCCTTAAAGTTTTGACCTTCGAGTGTAGATTACCATTCGACTTGTTTAGTTGAACAAGTTTCTGTTTGGTCAGCTTAAGTTTCCTACAGAAAATGCTCATTGGGTCACCCCATAGGTTCGTCTCCCAAACATTCTTCACAATGTCAAAAAAACCATCGAGATCAATCATAAAATTAAAAAACTGAAAAGGTTTAGAGTACCTTTCCAACGTTATGGGCACAGTGAGTAACAGGGGGCAGTGATCCATGACTCCTCTTGGAAGAACCAGCACCTGTGCTTCAAGAAATGTTGTCAACCATACAGAATTTCCCAACATACGATCCAGCTTTTTGTGAATAGGGCTTGCAAGTCTGTTATTACTCCACGTGAGATGATCCCCAACTGAACGGATATGATCTAGGCCAATTTTTGTGATACAATCTTTAAAAATTTGCATATCTGGAGTCCATCTTTCACGACCTCCCTCAATCTCATCCATAGATAAAACACAGTTGAAGTCGCCACTCACTACCCAAGGTAATGTGGTAGAGACAGATTCTAAATACCTCCAAAAAGATGTCCTATCACGAGCATCATTATAGGCATAAACAAAAGTGGCCAGAAAGGAAATTTGTTTCTCTTTGAAAAGAGCGATGCAAGAAATGTGTTGAGCAGATGCATTACAAAAGGTAACCTCCCATACATCACTGTCCCAACCAACCCAAATTCTTCCATTCTGGTGAGAGTCGTAATTGAAAAGCCATTTCCAATTTCGAGCAATTTTTCTACTAACAACATCACTATTTTCCTTTTTAACCTTAGTTTCCATCAAACCAACAAAACTTAAGTTATTTGACTTAATAAAATGAATAACCTCCTTTTGATGAGAATTCTTATTGAGACCTCTAACGTTCCAACTAGCAAAATTCATTAAAAAGAGTGTTTGTTGATCACATAACCTTGTGATCGAAGGCTTCTTTTGTTAACCACAGATGTAAACCCTTCAGCATCAGTGAGCTTGCCTTTCTTATTAGGAGAACTCAGCAATGTAAGAGACAGAGGAGCATGAGAGGCCCATGGACCATTCTTAGCTTTGCTTTTGCTTTGTTTTCGTTTCTGTTTATTTTTACTGCCAGAGCTCATAGGTGTAGTAATTTCACCTTCTTCACATTCTTCAATTGTCACCAGGGCCTTTGAAATGTCATCAGTGGCTGAAGTGAAATCTCCTCTTTCTAGTGTTTCTGTATCAATCTGATTTCCTGTGGCTTTTTCCAAGATTGAATTTTCTCCATATCGTGTGAAGTCGACATGAAGAATAGGCTTTTCTTGAGCACTTTCCTCAGCTCTGCAAGTTTCAAGTGTAACCATTTTTTGAATGGTAGCTTCATTTTGGACCAGTCCCTGAATTTCAATTGCAAGGTCCAAGATCATGTCTTCCTCGTCATCAAAATAGGTGTGCTTATTAATGGAAGTGTTGTTGCTGTTCCTGATTGGGTTTGTTTGCGTTGCCTCTTTTCCATTTTTTGCAGATTTTCCAGACTTTCCAGTAATTGGAAATTTTCCAGGGTTTGCATGTTTATTAGACTTATCAATAATAGGCTCTCTGTTAGGGTTTTTATGACATCTGGCCAAGCTATGACCAAAAGCTTTACAGATATTACATGATTGTGGCATGGCAGTGTATTCGATTCCAACTCTCATTTGCTGCTCAGAGCCATCTTTGTCATTTAAGACAGGGACCAAGAGATCATTCGGACAACGTGCTCCATAGGTAATCTCAACTAAAATGCCAGCATATTTCATTGGTTCCATTTTTGCAGTCTGAGCATCCAGCTTCAAAGGCTTACCAACAACTTTGGCAATTGATTCAATACCAGCTTTGGACCAATAAGAGTGAGGGATTTCTTCAAGTTTGATCCAAGTGGCCACAGAGGGGAGACAATTTTTTTGAAAATCAAAGCCCTCAATCCAAGCAGATAAAACCATTCTCTTACCACCCATAGTAATAGAGCTTAAAGACAGGACAGAATTCATGCTTTCAACGGTGTTAAATTTAAAGGTATAGTATCCCTTTGAGTTGTAGAACACATTTACAAGGCCCTTATTTCTCCACCACCTGATGGCAGTTTCTTTAACATATTTAAAGGAGAAGGTAGTGCCCACAAAGAAACCTATGCAACTGGTATTCCATAGCTTCCTAGAATTCACCAAAAAATCCCTTGGCATTTTTAGAACTGCAGTTCCATTTTCATTGTAAGTAATTTCTGGTTGAATATTGTAAACATTTTCCTGGCCAAATTCTTGAGTATTTGAGGGTGTTTGTTCTACAATATTCTTCCAGGAAAGTCTTGGAAGAGAAGGATTTACATTCCCAGCTGCAACAGGATGTTCCGAGGCAGGGGAACTATTACTAGCAATATTCTCTTCTAAATTACTAGTAGGTGAAGCTGGTTTTTCCTGTAAGGTAGCTAAAACCTGGGAATTAGGTTTAACTACTTGAAGGGGAACAGGGTTTGCACATTTTCAAGATTCTAAAAAGTGCAAGAAATCATCATTACTAGCACCAATCGATCGTAAAGCAGAAGAAAATGCATCAAGTTTAGCAGGACCAATTACCTTGGTGTCAGTCAATATCTCCGAACTGTGAGATGAAGCAGAGTTAGGTCTTGAGTGATTTTGGACACTGCCACCATTAATATTGAGTAAGAATTCTTGTCTCATCCTTGTAGTATCCCCCGGGGCACCACCAACAATCAAGTCATTTGTGTTCAGGCTTTGAGAAGAGCTATCAGATAAATCCATAGAATAACCAGTTTACCGACTCGCTGCACTGCTCTAGATACCAAGATCTGAAAAAATGAGAAGTGATAGATCCAGAAAACTAAGACGTGAGATGCGTGTTTACAGAGAAAGCAAAACGGAAGCCGGAAAAGGACCGGAAAAAGGATCGGACAGGAGGCTGAAAGTGTGAAAACGAGCAAGAAAAGTCAACAAACGGGTGCTAAGTGGGGTTCTAAAGAAGAAAAAGGTGGTGAGTTGCAGTATGGGCTAAGGTGGTGGGAAAACAACAGAGGAGAGAGAAGAGAGTATCTCGCTGGTACGTTTTGATGAAACTTATTTGTTCTCTTTCTGCAACTCTTGGTGTTGCTAATGTTAAAAAGGGGGAGAAATATGGAGAGATAAAATCAATTAAGAGAAATCAAACTACTGGGATAGTCATCAGAGATACTTTTTGCAAGGCTGATGCTATTAAGTACAGTATTGATAAAGGTGATGCCAACTCTTGGTGTTGCTAATGTCAAAAAGGGGGAGAAATATGGAGAGATAAAAATAATTAAAGGAAATCTAACTACCTGGATAGTCATCAAAGATACTTCTTGCGGCTGATGCTACTAAGGATAGTATTGATAATGGTAATGATGGAGGCAGTGATGGTTCAGCTGTTGGAGATGAAAAAGGAAAAGAAGGCACAAACATTGTTATTAAAGACATTGTTACTAGTAGATCTGGTTCTTCTGGATCTAAGGGAAAATAAGTGATAAGCTAAGCCAGTTATAGTCTACATCAAAGCAAGTACTAGATGCTTGATCAAATTTCTACAAGAACAAGATTGAGTAATTGTTGGGTTTCGGTGCATTAAACGCAGCGAAAAACAGTATTAAAATGATAAAAATCCAAAACCCTAACTCAGGATCTGTGTACAAGTGTGGTAGATTATGGAGAATCTGTACCTTATTAAGAGCTTTACGAATTTTGAAAGATGGAGGTCCAAGATGTAATCACCACGCAGCCCTTGATGCAAGATCTGCGTCTCTAATCAGTCCACATGAACGCTTGATTGTCCAACAATCACCGGAGTCCTTACTAGCCGAAAAATTGCCCTCGATCTCTTTCTCTCTCTAGCCTTTTTTGATGTAGAGGTGCAAAGATTAAACCCTAAAACAAAACATCCTCATGTATTTATAGAGAAAGAGTTTGGGCTTAAAACCCTAATCCGTTTTGGGCTTCCTAAGACCCAATCTGATTTTGGTTTTAATATTAATTCAAATTATATTGTAATTAATCAAGTCATACTTAATCAATTCTATAATTCGAAATAATAATAATAATAATTTATTTAAATTCGTAATTTAAACAAGATTCCATTTAAATCGTTCTTTGCGTGTAACCCTTTAGGTTATTAATACGTTGGCAATAATTTTAATATCTAATTAAAAAATTATAAACAATGAACGACATCTGGTAATACATCATTCCTACCTAAGTAATAATAATAATTGGTGATCCAATAAAACCTTTCGTGATAAATGTTTCCGTGTAATATAATCCCTTTAACCAAATATTATAGATTAAACTTGAGTCATGTATTTAGTCATCCTCTTCAACGTTTATCCGGGTTTACTTTATCAATGAGTAGACTATTAAAAACAAATCAATATTTGAGCATGACCATGCATTTTTATAGTCTCACTCAATCAAGAGGCCAATAATATATCTCCTAATAATAGGAGGGTTAAATCCTTTATTTATCATTTATATTTCTCAAACGTCTATGTCCACTTTTATCATCACCCGGTCAAAGGTAACTTTTAATGTACTCAAAGTATATTACTCCTCGTATAGAAATATAATGATCTCAAGTCTAAGGATTATTACATTATTATCACTGTGAGTCCTTCTAATAACATTATCAACATGTAGAATCTCATTGTGGGTCTATCCAGTGCCATGTAGAATATTACATGCACCTATGTTCTTGACTTTAGTATCACTATAGCTATGACCAATGAGATATGGTCATCTGCCAATAAACATACTAATCTATATGCATTATAATTATCCCATATTATTAATGCTCGATTAGGGATATTTAGGAATATTAACACTATTAATATAATCCCATTTTTAAGTCACATACTTAAAGATATAGAATACGTGTTACATATTCCAAGGACATTTATTATTCTAACATTTATTTCACAGTAAACAAAGACATAATAAACAATGTAAAATAATCCATAAACATAATAATCATCAAATAACAAAAAGTCTTCCCTAGAAGCACAATTACATTATCTCTGGGGCACTAACACTAAGGTACTTGTTTGACTTAACTTCATGTATATTCTATTCTAGTTGTTTTGTTAAAATTTTTGACATCAACAACTCAGATTTATGCTTCACATTATAAAGCATAAATAGGAGGAGATTGTTAGGAATAATTTATGAGTTGTGATGTTTAGAATAGAATGATTTAGCACTTAGTATAGGATGAATAAGTTATTCAGAAACTGCAGAACTCTGAAGGGTGTTCAATCAGGAACTATGCATCACGGACCATATACGACAATTCAAATCCTGATGCTATGATCAAATCCTGATGGAATGATCAGATCAATTAAACTATTGGTGGAAACTATCAAACTATACGGCAAAAGATTACCATGCATTTATTGTTACCTCCTATTATTTTGTAATATGTGTGCTAACCAGTCTGTATTAACTTGTGTGTTAAGGTTTTTACAGAGAGCCGCTGCTAAAGATATTTGTACACCTTTGTAGAGTTTGTATTTGATCTTATTAATACAAACTTCTGTTTGATTCATTGGGTTGTGTTTGTTTTAATTATTCAAGCAAAAATCAGACACTAACTATTACTTATACTTGTATTCAACCCCTTCTACAAGTATATTCGATTTAACAATACTTATACTTGTATTCAACCCCTTCTACAAGTATATTCGATTTAACAATGTGCATTCAACAAAATTTTAATTATTATTTGATAAATGATGTTGAACCGAAGTTATAAATATGTTAAACAAAAAAAGATTGTAAGTTTGTATTTTAAGAAAATTTTGTATTTGATGCTAATTCATCAAATATATTTAAACAAATTATAGAATTCAACTAGTTTTCTGAAACGTAATTAAATTAAAAAATATTAAGTTTACCGAGATGGAATATTATCATAAAAATTATAGTACAAATATGGGATAATCCACATATCACATCTAAAATTCAAATTACTAACAAAGGGGATTATAAAATAGAAAAAAAATAAAATACAAGTATTATACACGTATTTATAAAACGATGAAATCATTACATAAAGAAAACATAAAATTGTAAAGAAGTAAACTTGAAAACTAATAAAAATTATATCACAAACGACGTTAATCTAAATATTTACGCGAATACTGGAAATTGACTGGAGGCACAGATTATTATGCTATTATACAATGATAACTAAATTAACACAACTTGTGTAAAATTTTTTAAAATTTAAATTTCTTTAAAGTTTTTTGTGTTAAAATAATTATTGGAAGAATGGCCAAGTTTATATTATAACATTAATATTTGTGTAGGCCAGCAGTGAAGTCGTTATACAAATAATAATTTACAATATCTCAGAATTTTATATAAAATTTCATTTAGATACTAATTTTCACACTAAAAAAGTTTTCTGAGAAATAAAAATAGGATTTACCAAAAAATAAAGATCAAATATAACATGATTGCACATAATTATTTTTTGTTACAAAAATACATATAAGATTTTACCGGATTCGATAATGGATTCTAGGTAACATATGATTTTCAAATTTATGTAAAGCTTAATTGTTGCTAAAATTTATGATTCTAATATTAAATTTATGAAAAATAAATACTATGATAGTGTTATTTATTATTCTTTTTTAAAAAAGGTGTTTTTCCTAGGAACTTCTAATAAAAAGATAATTTAATAAGCTAAAATTTGTACTCAATTGATTGAATATACAAAAGTGAAAATAGTAATGCGTATTATACAAATAAATTAAAATATTGAATATGTAATTTAAAATTTATTTTCACCATCTTCACCATAGTATAAATAAAAAATTAAAAAACTTTTTAAATAATTTTTCTTTTTGTAAATCAACCATTTTTAACGAATATATTAATATAATCTATGAAGGGTATCAAGTTATAGTAAAATGTTAAGTTCAGTATATATTAATAAAATATGTTGTAATATTTCTAACAACTAAATTAATTTTTTACATTACATAATTTTGTTAAGTAGTTGGTTTTTAATTAAATTTGAAATTTTTTAAAAGATGTATATAAAAATCTAAGTAGTTAAAATTAACCCTAATTTTCATTATATATATCTTTTCAGTTTATATATATCTGTTGGCCTCTCCAGTGTTGGCCGCTTAACCGTTATTGACATTTTCTTTTTTAACCTAAGTTTATTTTTGATCTCTTAATTTTACATTTTACAAAGTTATATGTTCTAATTATAAGGTTGAATTTATAGAAGTGAAAAATATGAAACTGACTGCTTTACATAAAGATATGTTGATGAAGATGATGTTTATTTGATTTTAAATGTTTTGATTCCATAATTTACAGAAAGATGACATTGATTTTGATTGCCATGTTTTCAGTACATGATATGTAGACTTTTTAAATAATTGTTGGCATGAAAAATCTTAAGATATAGAACAAATAACATCAAGTCACCTTGTTTAATTTATGTAATTTTAGTTTATGTTATTAAACTTTGTTATGTTATTCCATGTGTTTTAACTAACAACTGATTTCATTACCGTATGAGCTATATATAATTGCCAAATAATTTTATGGCCCGTGGTTCATTTCTTTTTTGTATGACGCTTAAAGTTATTATCAGCTACTGTTATGCCCAAATCTGGCATAATGGCTAAATTGATTTGATTAGCTAAATTGATGCTTCATGATCTATGATGGGCCTAGAAGATGAGCATTGAGTCACCAAAGCCCATTATTGGAATCAGCCCAGCATGCCTTGGACATAATATCTCCATTACAGGAGCGCCTCGCTCACTACATGATTCAACCTCGCATTGTAGCGCCTCGCCATAAGGCCACCTCGCTACAGGAGCACCTGGTCTATCCTCCCGCGCTAGGCCTATGCGCCTCTCATGCGGCTTCGCCTCGGGGTCGCTACCCGGGGATCGCTTCGTTTGGTTCCCGTCAAGGGATCGCTTCGCGTGGCCAGGCCTCTCTAGGTCGCATGCAAGGGCCCTGGTGGATCTTTCATTCCAAACCTATCCGTTCGAGGTCATGGGCTTCTACAGCTGGATCAAGGATAGGATTGATGACTCATTGCCACGTCAGCCCTAGCTACATGGGTTTGGACTTTGGCTTATCTCTTAAAACCCTAGCCCGCCTAGGTAACTTGTGGCCCAAGAACTACGTATGGCTTGATCCCTATAAATAGGGTACGTAGGCACCTTGATACGGATGAGAAACAGTTTACCTGAAAATACCTATCAAGCTCAGCCACATTCATACACACAAACCCTAATCCTTTGTTCTTCTTTTAGCAAAATATCCGTATTTTGCTCTATAAATCCAGCAAACCTCCAAAATATTGTTATACAATATTCTCCCTATAACATTTGGCGCTAGAAGGAGGGGCTCCTCGGTCATTGAATTGGGAGAACGATGACTAAATCACACAAGAAGAGGAACGATGGTGAGACCCCGGGGTCGCATAAGGTGAACAAGGACGATCCGCTGACAAGAGGCCCCCCAGAGGACGAGGCGTCCAAGGACAACTCTCAGACTGGGAACGGGGAGGAGCACACTCCCCCAGCACAGAGGGTGACATTGAACAGCGAGGTCATGTCTTTCCTAAAAGGCCTCGGTGAGCAGGTGACCGCTGTGCATGAAAGGGTCGCAAAGGTAGAAAGGCGCTACAGCTCTAGAGGATCGAAGAGGAATGCAAGGACAGGCGGTAAAGCACCCGGGGAAGGAAGCAAACTCCCCCCTAAGAAACTTGTTGATGACTTCGATGATGTCCTAACAGATCAAACCAACCCTGACTGGAATGAAGGGGAGGACTCGTTCGGACAGAAAGGGGGATCGCATGACAAGGTCGCCTCATCTGAAGGGAGATCGGTCAGTGTTTTTGATCGTCTCGGAAAGAAGCTAACTGAGCACGACCTTCGTCTAAAGTTGGAAAAGGCTAATGCGCCTCGTCATGAAGGATCTAAGAACAGAAGTAAGGGCACACATCGACAATTGTCTCCTCGAGATCGCGAGCGGTCATATCGTCGCGATGACAGACCCCCCTCTCTCCGTAGAGAGCGTGAGCGGTCCCATCGTCGCGATGACAGACCCTCATCTCATCGAGACCAGGCACGATCTCAATATCTTGAAGAAGATCGTAAAAAGAAGGATCGCGGGAATGACCAGGAGGAATCCAGTGTCCTGAAAAAGACCCAGTCTCATCATGGAAGTACTGGAGGTAAAAAGGAGGCCGAAAAGAAGGTTAAGGTAGGAGACTATAAGCTGGAGGAGTTGAAGAAGGCCCTGGACGCGATGAACAGTGAGAAAGGGATCTTTAGCACTATGGGCTCATCATCGCCCTTTACTCACGAAATTCGAACCGCTCCGCTTCCTGCAGTGTTTCGAGGCCATCAACATGATATGACCTATAATGGCGACACTGATCCAGCGGAGTTCGTGATTCGATTCAACAATGAGATGGATGTTTATCAGGTTTCGTTACTAGCGAGGTGTAGACTATTTGCGGCCTCGCTCAGGGGAAGTGCTCAGCAGTGGTTTTCAAAGCTAGGGGCGTTGATTGTCATCGATTCTTGGGAGCAACTCGTGGACATCTTTATCAAACAGTTCCAGTCCTCGATGCTCTATGCACCCCCTGTGTCCACCTTAGCAAACATAAAACAGAAGGAAGGTGAAACCCTTCATGATTACTTCAAAAGGTTCAATGCTGAGGTGCCTCGCGTACGAGGTGCAAATGACGAAGCTGTGAAAAATTTCCTCATCGCTGGAGTAAGGGAATGAACAGAATTTTGGAAGAAGTTACAAGAGCAGACCCCTAGTACTCTCTCTGAATTGCACAAGATCGCTGAGCCTTTCAAGCGTGTTGAGAAGTCACTCGCAGATTTGAAGAAGAATAATGAAAGGAGTGGCAGTTGAAATAGGAATCGGGGGGTAAAAAGAAAGGACTCCAGGAGTCCGAGGCGAGGACGGGATCGAAGTCGTAGCCCCAGCCCAAAAAGGAGAGATCGCGATCCTTTGAGGCGATCCCCACCGAGATCTCGCCCCGCGAGAGATGGAGACAAGTATATCCCTCTGGTCGCCCCAATTGATCACATTTATGCAGTCAATGAAAGCAAGGGGATATTCAGGAAACCTACGCCGATGGGTCTGAAAGGGACTGCAAACACGAGCAGGTATTGTGTCTTTCATGAACAAACAGGGCATGATACATCAACCTGCCGAGAGCTGAAGCAGCAAGTGGATCAGTTAATTCGTGAAGGAAAGTTAACTGAGTGGGCCGTTCGCGAGGTGAAGAAACATAATCCCAAGTCTGGCCTTGGGTATAATCAAGCCCCCCCACCTGAACAGAACCCAGTCATTAAAGAAAGGGAAGCGCGAGGCGGAAGTATTCATGTGATAATTGGGGGACCCCACATCGGGGGAGACAGCAATAAAGCCAGAGAGAGGTATGCTCGCGAGGCCAGGGAGCGACCTCTCACCAATGTACATCACTTGCAAGAGCGACCCCCAAAGCTCTTTAAGGGGGAAGATACGAACATCATGTTCACTGAGGAGGATGCGAAGTGGGTTCATCACCCTCATTCTGATGCCCTCGTTGTTCGAATTCGCATTGGATCGCAGAATGTCTATAGAGTTCTGGTGGATAATGGGAGTGCTGTGAATCTCCTGACATACGAAGTCTATCAAAAGATGGGCTACGTGGATAAAGATCTCATCCCAACTGTGGGACACTTGTATGGTTTTACTGGAGCCTCAGTAAGTGTCAAAGGTCTCATACGACTTCCTGTGACTTTAGGAGACGAGCCCTGCATCACTACCCAGATCGCAGACTTCATGGTGGTGGATCAACCTTCAGCATACAATGCTATTGTAGGGAGACCTATACTTAAGGAAATGAGGGTAGTCACTTCTATCTATCATCTTTCCATGAAGTTTCCTACCCCAAATGGAGTGGGATGTGTCAAGGGGGCGCAGCATGAATCAGGAGAATGTTACAACAAGGCCCTTAAGTCCGCTGAAAAGGGTAGCATATCTATGGTAGACAGGATGGAGAGTGAGGAGGAAGATAGAGCTCGCAAATCGGCCTCGCGACCCTCAAATGAATGCAACATCATATCAATCGAGGAACTCCCAGCTGGTTATTTTGATAATTTGGGAATTCAGGTAGAACCAGTACCAGGTGCTTTAATGATGGAAACCTCGCAACCGGTAATGGTTCTACAGGAAGGAATTGTTGAAGAGGCTACAGATAGTAATAGCGAGGAGAGCCCAGAGCAGGCCGCTGTGCGAGCCCGAAAGGGGAAATGGGTTCGCAAAGAAACATCTACACTGACAGAACTGCCAAATGGTATCACCCAGACAACAACTGTTGTTAAGGAGTTTGGGCACGCAGGTGTCAACCCCTGCGAGGCGGAATCTAGTCAGGCTCGTGAATATGATATAGACTTGGATCCTCGCATCCCAGAGCATGTGGAGCGAGCGGGGGCAGCTGAAGACACGATCCCTATTCTTGTTGATGTGCAGGACCCTTCAAAGGTGCTGAAAATAGGGTCGCAACTCAATCCTGATCTGAGAGAGAGATTTGTCACTTTCCTGAAGGCCAACCTTGATGTGTTCGCCTGGTCGCATGAAGACATGATTGGGATCGATCCTAATGTGATGTGCCATAGGCTCAACTTGGATCCAAGCAAAAAAGGCGTTAGACAGAAAAGGCGACCAATAAGTGGAGAGCGAGCCGAGGCTCTCAAAGAAGAAGTGGATTGAATACTCAAGGTTGGGCTCGTTAGGGAATCATTCTACCCTGACTGGCTCGCGAATCCTGTCCTCGTGAAGAAACCAAACGGAAAATGGAGAACCTGTGTAGATTTCACTGATCTCAACAAGCATTGCCCAAAAGATAGTTTCCCATTGCCAAGGATTGATCAGTTAGTGGATGCAACGGCAGGGCATGCACTCCTCTCTTTTATGGATGCGTATTCTGGGTACAATCAGATACCCATGTACGGTCCCGATCAAGAGCACACCTCGTTTATCACGGATAGAGGTCTCTACTGCTACATAGGGATGCCATTCGGTCTCCTTAATGCTGGGGCCACCTATCAACTGCTCGTTAATATGATGTTTGAGAAGCAGATTGGGAAGACAATGGAAGTTTATGTAGATGACATGCTGGTAAAATCCAAAGAGGCTGGGGATCACATCGCCCACCTCGCTGAAATGTTTGATATACTGAGGAAGTACAGAATGAAGCTCAATCCACAGAAGTGTGTCTTTGGAGTTGAGTCTAGAAAGTTCTTGGGGTTCATTGTCAATCACAGGGGAATTGAAGCGAACCCAGCAAAAATAAAGGCCTTGTTGGACATGCGATCCCCAAGAAGTGTGAAGGAAGTTCAAAGTCTGACGGGACGGATCGCAGCCCTTAACCGGTTCGTCTCTAAATCATCAGATAAATGCCACGAGTTCTTCAAGGCAATTAAAAAAGTTGGAAAAAACTTTGAATGGACCCCTCAATGCGAGGAGGCTTTTCAGAACATCAAGGAGCAACTTGGCTCGCCGCCAGTATTATCTAAGCCCAAGGACGGGGAGACGCTCATTGTCTACCTCGCGGTGTCAGAACATGCGGTCAGTGCAGTGTTAGTTCGCGAGGAGGGGAAAGTTCAGTATCCTGTGTACTATGTTAGCAAAAGGATGTTAGATGCTGAGACTCGCTACACCAACATGGAGAAGCTAGCCTATGCCCTGGTGCTGGCCTCGCGGAAATTGAGGCCCTACTTTCAGGCCCATAGCATTGAGGTTCGCACAGCCTATCCATTGAGGCAGGTAATGCATAAGCCAGAATCTTCAGGGAGATTGTTGAAGTGGACAGTGGAACTTAGCCAATTTGATATTGAGTTCAAGCCTCGTGGTCCCATTAAAGGTCAGGCACTTGCAGACTTTATTCTGGAATTCCCTCCTCAATCTGAGGAAGATAAAATGGCTATCATACCGATCCCGGAGACCACATCTAGCGAGGCTAAGAAAGAAAATTCCGCCTCGTGGTGGGAACTATATGTTGATGGAGCATCTAATAAGGAAGGAGCTGGGGCCGGCATCGAGTTAGTAACTCCAGAAGGTCGCAAGATACAAAGTGCAGTGCACTTCGCCTTCGAGGCCACCAACAATGCAGCAGAATACGAGGCCCTCATTATTGGCCTCAGACTGGCACTTGAAATGAAGGTGGAAAATCTCACAGCTTACAGCGATTCCATGCTAGTAACATATCAACTCTGGAGTGGGTGGCAAGCTAGAGGTGAGCAGATTGAACTATATCTGCGATGTGCACAGAAACTGATGAAAAAGTTCAACAATATCAAAGTGGTTCATATTAGAAGAGAAAAGAATCAAGGGGCTGATGCATTAGCAAAGTTGGGGTCGCGTCGCGAGGCCACCCTACTTGGAATCATTCCACTGGAAATTCAGACAAAGCCCAGTGTGCCAGAGGAGTTTGTTATGGAGATAGCGACCCCAAGGTCGACCTGGATGACCCCCATATGGGAGTATGTGAAAAGTGGAGCCCTGCCTCAAGACAAAAAAGAGGCAAGAAAAATCAAATATCAGGCGGCTCGCTATGTCATCTATGACGAGGTCCTATATCGAAGAGGGTTCAACACCCCGCTCCTAAGATGTGTGGATGGAGAAGAATGCAATTACATCCTCAGAGAAGTTCATGAAGGAATATGTGGCAATCACTCGGGGGGTAGTTCTCTAGCCCAAAAGATTCTTCGCCAAGGGTACTACTGGCCTACTTTGAAGAGAGATGCTTTTGAGTTCGCAAGGAAGTGTGATAATTGCCAAAGGATCGCTAACTACAGCAACGCTCCTGTCTCCCACCTCACCTCGCTAACGAGCCCATGGCCCTTTGCTATGTGGGGTATCGACTTAATTGGGGAGCTACCTAAGGCCAAGGGAGGTGTCAAGTATGCAGTTGTGGCCGTTGATTATTTCACCAAGTGGGCCGAGGCCGAGCCACTTGCCACTATTACTGCAAAGAAACTCAAGGACTTTGTGTACAGGGCAATAGTGTGTCGCTATGGGATTCCTTATCAGCTCATATCAGATAACGGAAAGCAATTTGATAGCAAAGACATGAAAGAATTCTGTGAGAACTTGGGGATTAAGAAGAGCTTTTTAGCTGTGAGTCACCCCCAGACAAATGGTCAAACTGAGGCCATCAACAAAATCATCAAACATACTTTGAAGGCCAAGTTAGAGGAGAGCAAAGGCGATTGGCCTGAAGAACTACCAAGGGTCTTGTGGTCGTACAACACTACCCCAAGGACCACAACTGGGGAGACTCCCTTTTCCTTAACATATGGCTGCGAGGCTATGGTCCCCGTTGAAGTGGGCTCGGGGTCGTTTAGAAGGGAACACTACGATCCCGATGCAAACGAGGTGAATCATAGATTGTACCTAGACATGATAGAAGAAACAAGAAGCGAGGCTCAGCTTCGCCTCGCAGCTTACCAACAGAGGACAGCGAGGTACTATAATGGAAAGGTCAAAGCAAGTTCTTTAAAGACAGGTGACCTCGTGCTTAGGAGAGTCATGCCTAACACTAAGGTCCCAGGCCACGGTGTCTTTGGTGCTAATTGGGAAGGGCCTTACAAAATCTATGCTACTCTCTCAGAGGGAACTTATTACCTCACTGACATAAAGGATAAGGTCATTCCGCGAGCTTGGAATGCGGAACATTTGCGCAAATACTATCAGTGAAGGCATCGCTTCTGGTAGCTTCTATCTATTTCGCATGAATAAATCCATACAAAATATTGGGGGGTAGTGGTCGTATAGACACCTTCCCTTTATGATGTAATGGCACTGGGCTTCGCCCCACTTACCACTTGTTTGGGCCTCGCCCCACTTATCAATTATTGGGCCTCGCCCCGCTTGTCAACTTGTTTGGGCTTCGCCCCGTTTATCAATATAAAAGTTCAATTTATCTATGAATTACTTTTTATTGTACATTTTACTTGCCTGTTTGTTAACATTCACATACTAAGGTCCAAGCCATCTCAACGATGCAAGGATCGCATTTGAAGTTACTGCTACAACAATCTAAGGAATATAAGCAAAGGCATGCAAATCTAGCATTATTCAAGACAATTCAACAAAGATGAAATAAAGATATAATCTCGAAGTCAAAGTACTAAAGAAGCGAAGCTAAATTACTTGTGCAAATACGTTATGTGCAAAAATAACGAGGCAATATTGGATGGAAAAGTTAAAATGCAATATTCATAAAGAAAGGGTCGCCATGCGATCCCAGTTCAGTTAAAGGTTATCAAAGTTAAATGAAACAATATTACATGATTGCGAGACATTCAAGGGGTGTCCGCATCCCCAGTTCAATATTCAGGAACAAAGAAATAGTTTAAGTCTTGGAGGCTTCAGCTGCGTTGGCTTGGGTGGCTTCGCTGGCGAGCCTGGCCGCCTCCTTCGCATCCTCTTCTTCTATTTCCTTACGAAGAGACTCAGCGAACTCAGCATTTCCAGGCCCGAGCTTCTCCCAGTCAAAGTCAGGAACCCTTCGGATGAAGGTCTTCATGAATTCAACTTGGGCGGCCTCCACAACAGCATCATGGTCGAGCTTGGCAGCATCGAGTTCCTTCTTCAACTTGCCGACCTCCTCCCCATGCTCTTTTCTAAGAGTCTCCTCGAGCTCCTCTACTTCCTTCAGGGATTTGCTTAATGCGTTCCTCTCATCAGTTATTTTCTTAAGCTCGGATCGCAGAGAAGCAGTTTCTGTTTCGAGGGCGAGCTTGTGAGTCTTCATCAGCGATCTCTTGTCCTCTTCCTTCTGGAATCTAAGGACTGCGACCTCCTTCTCCAGTTTGGTTTTAGCGGAGGCAAGGGTCTTCAGTTCCTTTAGATGAGAAGTTTGACGGATGAACGCTTCAGACAAGCACTTGGACAGAGACTCGGCATTATCAATCAGCTCAGCCCCCACCCAGCTCGTGCACTCCTCTTCGGTAGCATGGTTATACCCATGCTTCGCGAAAAGGTGATGAACGGGGGTAGCGGTGGCTGGATGCTTAGGAGCAGGGAGCAGAGATTCATCCTTTCTGGCTTTCTTACAGATGTGGTCCTCAGGGGTACCCTGGGCTCACTGAATGATCTCAGTATTTAGAGATAGGGGTGGAGGAGGTGGCAGTTCAACAGATTTTGGTTTTGGAGGGACTGGAGCAGTCTTCGGAACGGGTATGGCCCCGCTCTTCTGGAGAAAAGGAGGTCTGCGACCACTCTTACCCGACATGCCTGAAAAATAGAAGTAAAATAATATTAGAAGCATGATAATAATACAAGTTATGCAAATGCGAGAACAATAAGGATGAATGCAGTGTTAAAGTTAGCGAGGACAGAATAATGGTCATATTATAATGAGGAGAATACCCTCGTCAGTGGTAACAACAACTCGAGAGGACGAGGCCTCCTCGCGAGCCTTTCTCTTTAAGGAGGTCTTCCTCGCTCCTGAGGGCCTCGTTTTAGAAGGAAGACCGACCCCTTCTTTCAGAAAACCGCACTCGATCAGGTTCTCAAGTGAAAGAAGAGTCCTAATGTTGCGAGCCTCCCGTGGGGTCTTCAGCACGTCATCGGCACGTTGCTTCTCTTCGCCCTTTAGGACAGTTCGCACTTGACCAACTGCGATCTCAGGAAGAACGAGTTAGCTCATGGATTGAGTGAAAGGGGGATGAAACTAAAAGGTTAAGTTCCATACCTGGAAGATAGTTAAAAGAAGTCTTGACTCTGGGCACGTCGTGAACATAAAAATAAGGACCTTTCCACGACCCGGCATTACTTGGGGCACTATGGTATAGTTCCTTCTTGTTGAACTCCGGCCACATGGAGAAATAAACGTAGCCAAAGTCTGATGCCCCGCATCGCTTCAATTGCAAGAAATATCCCATGGTCCTCGCATCCAACTCAGGGTAGCCGAGCTTGTGGTAAAGGATGTAAAGAGCAATCATGGCTCTGTAGCCATTGGGATTTATTTGGATTGGGGCAAGATGGTACGTTTCACAAACATCCCTAATAAAAGGGTGAAGGGGAGAGGATACGCCTATCTTCATCATGGCCGAGGTCAGAACCATACGAGGCACTCTACCACCATTCTCTCGATGATCGAAGCGGTAGCATCGCATCGCAGATTTCGGAAGAATAATTTTGCCTTCTGGCCTGAAAATGTCGACCGCCTTAGATAAAGATTCTGTATCTAGGGTCGTTGACAAATCTCTGCAGCCTAAGACACGAGGTTGGCCAGGTTTCACTTTCGAGCCTGGCTCGATGTCTTCAGGACGAGGACCGCCAACATAAATAGTTTCTTCTAACTCAGGTTGAGGAGTTGGTTCGTAAGGTTCAGGGGAAGCTTCTGGAATATAATTGTAATCAGTAAAATTGACGACCTTGGCTACTTCGTCGAGGCCGCCATCATCAGAGGAAGGCTCTTCGTAGTCAGTGTCATCAGAATTGGCTTCGTTATCAGCACCTCCCTCGATGTCGTAATAGGCATCGCCTAATGAATCTGTTGGAGAGTCACTAATGTGAATGGGTGACACGGTTTGTGATGGAGGCATGGTTCGCGGTGGAGGCGCTTTGGAGAGAATTTCCGCTGCCCTAGCGCTGAATTCATCTCCTTTCTTTGTCAAAGTTGCGATGTCATGCTCAATGTCAGTCATAGTGTGAGGTTCGTCCCCGGCTGGGAGTACATCCAGAGATTGATCCCGCGAGCTGGAAGGGTGCTTTGTTCTCCACGAAATCAAAGGCACTTCGCGGGTATATTCCTCGTTAGACCATAAAGGGTCGAAGTATAGTTTGAACGAGCTCTCACTAGTGCTCGTAGCTTTTGCAATGTTGGCTGCTGCAGCATCGCTGATTTGTATATCAGGCATAGGAGAAGGTGTCCTTGAGCTATCGTCTTGAGACATCTGAAAAGGGTGAAATGATTAAGTGTGTGTCCTTACAGAAAACAAATGAAGGAGGAAAGAAACAAGCGGACAGAAAGGCTCTATGTGTTCTCGCGTCGTTCAAAGAGAATATGGGGGGTCGCAATCCTAAGGGAAAGGCTAACGTTCTTAACCTATGTTTCTATCTAAGTAATCACGGATCGCACTCCTACAATAGCGAGGACGGGTCGCATCATAAAATTGACATTTTGGGATCGCAATTATTTGGGTTCGCATCGCATGCAATTTACGCTATCTAATCGTGCAATTATAATGAAGAACAGTAATTTAAATGCAAGAAGATAAAAAAGACTTACTTTTTGAAGAAGAAGGATGAAGAAATTGGAAGAAACTTGGGGTCGCTGGTGAAAGAGCCTGAGAATTCTTTGCGTTTGATCCGGGAGCAAACTGACAGCACTTCAATAATGTGTTTGTGAGAATAAAAAAGGAAATGATAGTGACAGGAGTATATATATTCATCAGGAGAGAGAAAGACATGGGACACGTGTTGAAATCTCGTCCGTTGGACACACATCTCGAGACACAACAGCTGTCAAAACCTTTCAAATTCTTGGGGTCGCGACTACTTCAATGGTTATATCTGTTCTTGGGCTCGCTTCGCAGTGACAACTCGTATTTTTGAGTCCACATCGCATCTCCAATGGCAATATGGACTCGGGGGGTAGTTGTTATGCCCAAATCTGGCATAATGGCTAAATTGATTTGATTAGCTAAATTGATGCTTCATGATCTATGATGGGCCTAGAAGATGAGCATTGGGTCACCAAAGCCCATTATTGGAATCAGCCCAGCATGCCTTGGACATAATATCTCCATTACAGGAGCGCCTCGCTCACTACATGATTCAACCTCGCATTGTAGCGCCTCGCCATAAGGCCACCTCGCTACAGGAGCACCTGGTCTATCCTCCCGCGCTAGGCCTATGCGCCTCTCATGCTGCTTCGCCTCGGGGTCGCTACCCGGGGATCGCTTCGTTTGGTTCCCGTCAAGGGATCGCTTCGCGTGGCCAGGCCTCTCTAGGTCGCATGCAAGGGCCCTGGTGGATCTTTCATTCCAAACCTATCCGTTCGAGGTCATGGGCTTCTACAGCTGGATCAAGGATAGGATTGATGACTCATTGCCACGTCAGCCCTAGCTACATGGGTTTGGACTTTGGCTTATCTCTTAAAACCCTAGCCCGCCTAGGTAACTTGTGGCCCAAGAACTACGTATGGCTTGATCCCTATAAATAGGGTACGTAGGCACCTTGATACGGATGAGAAACAGTTTACCTGAAAACACCTATCAAGCTCAGCCACATTCATACACACAAACCCTAATCCTTTGTTCTTCTTTTAGCAAAATATCCGTATTTTGCTCCATAAATCCAGCAAACCTCCAAAATATTGTTATACAATATTCTCCCTATAACATTTAATGATTAAGTGTGTGTCCTTACAGAAAACAAATGAAGGAGGAAAGAAACAAGCGGACAGAAAGGCTCTATGTGTTCTCGCATCGTTCACAGAGAATATGGGGGGTCGCAATCCTAAGGGAAAGGCTAACGTTCTTAACCTATGTTTCTATCTAAGTAATCACGGATCGCACTCCTACAATAGCGAGGACGGGTCGCATCATAAAATTGACATTTTGGGATCGCAGTTATTTGGGTTCGCATCGCATGCAATTTACGCTATCTAATCGTGCAATTATAATGAAGAACAGTAATTTAAATGCAAGAAGAGAAAAAAGACTTACTTTTTGAAGAAGAAGGATGAATAAATTGGAAGAAACTTGGGGTCGCTGGTGAAAGAGCCTGAGAATTCTTTGCGTTTGATCCGGGAGCAAACTGACAGCACTTCAATAATGTGTTCGTGAGAATAAAAAAGGAAATGATAGTGACAGGAGTATATATAGTCATCAGGAGAGAGAAAGACATGGGACACGTGTTGAAATCTCGTCCGTTGGACACACATCTCGAGACACAACAGCTGTCAAAACCTTTCAAATTCTTGGGGTCGCGACTACTTCAATGGTTATATCTGTTCTTGGGCTCGCTTCGCAGTGACAACTCGTATTCTTTGAGTCCACATCGCATCTCCAATGGCAATATGGACTCGGGGGGTAGTTGTTATGCCCAAATCTGGCATAATGGCTAAATTGATTTGATTAGCTAAATTGATGCTTCATGATCTATGATGGGCCTAGAAGATGAGCATTGGGTCACCAAAGCCCATTATTGGAATCAGCCCAGCATGCCTTGGACATAATATCTCCATTACAGGAGCGCCTCGCTCACTACATGATTCAACCTCGCATTGTAGCGCCTCGCCATAAGGCCACCTCGCTACAGGAGCACCTGGTCTATCCTCCCGCGCTAGGCCTATGCGCCTCTCATGCTGCTTCGCCTCGGGGTCGCTACCCGGGGATCGCTTCGTTTGGTTCCCGTCAAGGGATCGCTTCGCGTGGCCAGGCCTCTCTAGGTCGCATGCAAGGGCCCTGGTGGATCTTTCATTCCAAACCTATCCGTTCGAGGTCATGGGCTTCTACAGCTGGATCAAGGATAGGATTGATGACTCATTGCCACGTCAGCCCTAGCTACATGGGTTTGGACTTTGGCTTATCTCTTAAAACCCTAGCCCGCCTAGGTAACTTGTGGCCCAAGAACTACGTATGGCTTGATCCCTATAAATAAGGTACGTAGGCACCTTGATACGGATGAGAAACAGTTTACCTGAAAACACCTATCAAGCTCAGCCACATTCATACACACAAACCCTTATCCTTTGTTCTTCTTTTAGCAAAATATCCGTATTTTGCTCCATAAATCCAGCAAACCTCCAAAATATTGTTATACAATATTCTCCCTATAACAGCTACCATACCTTTTTGAATTTCGTGGTCTTTTTGCAGCAGATTTTAAGGCTCGACAGCCTCTTGACAAAGGCTGGACTTTAGTAGCTTACCAAAATATCTTGCCAACGCTAGGCAACTTTTTTTTTTACAGAAGGACACTTGAATCAAAGATTTATTCACTTGGAAATGTTAGAAAAAACAAACTTGACTACAAATGCTAACAAAACAAAACAAACTTGGAGAAGTAACTACAATTGTAGGTTAGGAAAATAAGTCAAATAAAAACATACATGTTCATACATGTACGAGGTAAGTGAATATGTCATCCTTGAATTTATGTAAGCAATGATGTAATCAATTAGAACCTATAAAAGGCTGCCCATATGCATTGTAAAGAAATAGTGAGAGAAATAAAGAAATTGTAATTTATTCTTATATATACATACACGTTTCCAACAAGTGGTATCAGAGTTTGGTTGTTAAATTTTTAAAATTTTGCAAATTTTCCGGTAAGTTACTATTCCGGCAGCACTGTTCACGCCGTAGAAGACGAAGTACTGTTCATACATATAGTACTGCTCATGCATATGGTACTGTTCATACAAAGCACTGTTCATACGGAACTGTTCATACATACGGTACTGTTCATACGAAGTACTGTTCATACGGCACTATTCATACATACGGTACTGTTCACTTATACTGTGAAAGGATATATTTTTTTTGAAAAAAAATGGCGAATATGGTGCAACAAAATATTCCAAAGTTGACGGCTACAAATTATGGAAACTGGAGTATCCAAATGAAGGTGTTACTTGGTTCGTACGATAATTGGGATATCGTTGAAAGCGGCTATAGCGAGCCCGAAGATGCAACCGCTGAAGCAGCACTTTCTAATGCCGATAAGACGGCGTTAAAAGAATTTCGAAAAAAAGACAACAAGGATTTATACAAAATTTTTCAAGGTCTCGACGAATCCACCTTCGAAAAAATTTCAAATGCAAAGACAGCAAAAGAGGCGGGGAAGATTTTACAAAAATCATTCCAAGGTGTCGAAAAAGTGAAAAAGGTACGGCTCCAAGTTCTTCGTGGCGAATTTGAAAATATCAAAATGAAGACTTCAGAGAATATCGGTGGATATGTTACGCGTTTGAAAACGGTGTCAAACGAAATGAAAAGAAATGGCGAAAGTCTCGATGATGTTCGGGTCTTGGAAAAGCTCCTCCGCTCGCTAACAAGAAAATTTTATTATGTTGTTACTGCTATCGAGGAGTCGAAAGATTTGTCCACGATTTCTATTGATGAGCTAGTTGGTTCACTTCAAGCGCATGAGCAGCGGATGAACCAATATGATGATGCAAGCCATTTGGAAAACGCGTTGCAAAGTAAAGTATCCATCGGTGAAAGTTCTGGCAGTAGCAGTTCTTCACATGGAAGAGGTGGCTATAAAGGTAGCTACCGAGGTGGACAAGGACGTGGAAGACAATCTTTCAACAGAGGCCAAAATTCTCAAGGTTATCAACCATCTGGTCGTGGTGAAAATTTCAGAGGTCGAGGAAGAGGCGGATTTCAACAAAGAGGTGACAAATCTCAGTTTCAATGTTACAACTGTAATAAATTTGGTTATTTCAGTTATGAGTGTAGATCTCCAAAAGTGGAAGAAAGAAGTCATTTTGCCGCAACAAAAGAAGACAAATATATGGGTTCTGATATGTTTCTCACATACAAAGGAGATGAAGAAGGCAAGAAAAATATTTGGTATCTTGATTCAGGCGCTAGCAATCACATGTGTGGCCATAAAGAATTATTTACGGAGATAAATGACACCATCAGTGGAGAAGTTACTTTTGGTGACTCGTCAAAAATTCCAGTCAAAGGGAAAGGTACTGTTACGATTGTGACAAAGAGAGGTGATAAAAAGTATATAAATGATGTTTGTTATATACCTGCTTTGAAAAGTAATATCATCAGTCTTGGCCAACTTGTGGAAAAGGGATACAATATTCAGATGCAGGATAATTCTCTTATCATCAGAAATCAGGTTCGAGAATTAATTGCGAATGTGGAGATGTCAAAGAATCGTCTATTCACTCTGGATATGCAGACTAAGGTGCAGAAGTGTTTGAAGTCAGTCATTAAAAATGACTCGTGGTTATGGCACTTGAGATTTGGTCGTCTTGGATTTTTTGGTCTGAAGTTATTGTCAAAGACAAAGATGGTGGACGGTTTGCCAGCAATCAACGAACCAAATAAGTTGTGTGAAGCTTGTGTTAAAGGAAAGCAACATCGACAAAGCTTTCCAGTTGGAAAATCATGGCGAGCTAGAAGGCCACTGGAGATAGTTCACACAGATATTGCTGGTCCATTTGATGTTGCATCTCTTGGAGGTAATAGGTATTACCTAACATTTATTGATGATTTTAGCAGGAAAAGTTGGGTGTATATCCTTAAAGAAAAGGCGGAGGCTCTTGATAAATTCAAGGAGTTCAAAGCACTGGCGAAAAAATAGAGTGGCCATTATTTGAAGATACTTCGATCAGATAGAGGAGACGAGTACACTTCAAACTTGTTCAGAAGTTTTTGTAGAGCACATGGAATAAATCATCAGTTGACAACGGCATATACTCCATAACAAAATGGTGTTGCAGAGAGGAAGAATCGCACCATTCTAGATATGGTAAGGAGCAAGGTGAAAGCAAAGCATACGCCGAGGACTTTCTGGGCTGAAGCCATTCTATGTGCAGTTTATTTGTTGAATCGATATCCAACAAAAAGTGTTAGAAACAAAACTCCAAATGAAGCATGGAGTGGTAGTAAACCATCAGTTGGACATCTCAGAATTTTTGGGTGCATTGCATATGCACATGTTCCTGATCAGAAAAGGAAGAAGCTGGATGATAAAGGTGAGAAGTGCATGTTTACCGGATATGACAAAAGGAGCAAGGCGTATAGACTCTATAATCCTCTCATGAAGAAATTAATCATTTCTCGAGATGTTGAGTTTGATGAATCTGATTACTGGAGATGGAGTGAGGAAGAAAGAAAAGTTGCAGGCTTATTCTTTAATGATGATGATGATGATGGTGATGACTCCAACATAGAAGATGGCGGAGATGATGATCCAACTCCTCCACAAAGTCCGAATCAACAAATTCCTACTTCAACACCATCGAGTTCAGGAAGCAGCAGTAGCAGTAGTTCAGGGGGAGCCCCGAGAAAAATGCGGAGTCTGGATGACATTTATGATGCAAAAAGTCCGGTACAAACATCCTTTGATTATTCTTTATTTTGTTTGATGGCTGAATATGATCCAGTTACATTTGAGGAAGCTTCTGAAGAAAGCAAATGGAACAAAGCCATGGATGAAGAAATTGGCACAATCAAGAAGAATGATACTTGGGAGCTTACAAGTATTCCAGAAGGACACAAAGCAATTGGTGTCAAATGGGTCTATTAGACAAAGACAAATCAAGATGGAGAAGTGGAAAAATACAAGGCGAGGCTAGTGGCTAAAGGCTACAAGCAAAGATATGGCATTGACTATGATGAGGTATTTCCTCCAGTTGCAAATTGCAGCTCAGAACCAGTGGAAGATCTACCAGATGGATGTGAAGTCCGCATTCCTGAATGGTTATCTTGAAGAAGAAGTCTATATCGAGCAACCACCTGGATATGTTCAGAAAGGCCAGGAAAATAAAGTCTACAGACTGAAGAAAGCCTTGTATGGTCTGAAGCAAGCTCCGCGAGCATGGAACACAAGGGTTGATGAATATTTTCAGAAGAATGGTTTTGTGAAAAGTCCATATGAGCATGCACTCTACACAAAGACAAATTCAGGGGGAGATATCATGATTGTGTGCTTGTACGTGGATGACATGATTTTCACTAGCAATAACCCTGGTATGTTCAGATATTTTAAGAAAGTCATGACTAACGAATTTGAGATGATAGATATTGGTCAAATGTCATACTTTCTTGGAGTCGAGGTGAAGCAAAGGAAAGGGGGGATTTTTATGTCTCAGAAAAAATATGCCGAGCAGATTTTAAGCTAGTTCAGAATGGAAGAATGCAAGCCGGTGAGCACGCCCACAGAAACGAGCATAAAGCTCAAAAATGATTCAACGAGAGAGTCGGTAAATCCGACATTGTTCAAAAGTTTGGTTGGAAGTCTGAGGTACTTAACTTTCACTCGTCCAGATATCATGTATGCAGTTGGACTGGTTAGTAGGTACATGGAGAAGCCGAAGCAAGATCACTTCATGGCAGCCAAAAGAATTTTGAGGTACATAAAAGGTACACTTAATCATGGTCTGTTCTACACGCATTCTCAAAATTCAAAATTAGTTGGCTATTCAGATAGTGATTATGGTGGAGATTTGGATGACGGGAAAAGCACTTCAGGTTATGCTTTTCATATCGGTTCAGCGATATTTTCGTGGTCATCTAAGAAGCAACCGACAGTTGCTCTCTCAACATATGAGGCAGAATACATCGCAGCAGCAGCGTGCGCATGTCAAGCTATGTGGCTAGGCTACATACTGAGCGAGTTAAAACTCGCAAAGGAGGATCCGGTTACTATATACGTGGATAACAAATCTACTATCTCACTTGCAAAGAATCCGGTGTCACACAGTCGAAGCAAGCACATCAACATCAAATATCATTTCATACGAGAGCAGGTGAATGACAAAATTATGACGTTGGTGCACTGCAGGACCGAAGAAAATTTAGCAGATATTTTCACGAAGCCGTTGAAGCTGGAGTTATTTCACAACATGATTAAGAAACTCGGAATGCAAAGTCAAGTTTGAGGGGGAGTGTTAGAAAAAACAAACTTGACTACAAATGCTAAGAAAACAAAACAAACTTGGAGAAGTAACTAGAATTGTAGGTTAGGAAAACAAGTCAAATAAAAACACAAATGTTTATACATGTACGAGGTAAGTGAATATGTCATCCTTGAATTTATGTAAGAAATGATGTAATCAATTAGAGCCTATAAAAGGCTGCCCATATGCATTGTAAAATAACACACCAAAAGAGATAGAAAGAAAGAGATGAAGCTCTTGTGAGAGAAAGAAAGAAATTGTAATTTCTTCTTATATATACATACACATTTCCAACAAGAAACCACTGAAAAGGATTGTAACAAGAAGAACTTGGTACAGATGTCTGTTTACATATTTTGTGATCAGGCAGAAGAAGTCATCAAAGACTTGGAGGAACAACTAAAAAGCACTGTAATGGATTTACGCAAGCTGGAAGATACAGTTAATCGGCTCAAGTCATACATCAACACCGTTGGAGCTGGTAATATGCTGAATAAGGTGAATCATTTGGGACATCTGGTGAAGGATAAAAGTGACACTCTTAGCCTGAGAAATGCATTGATGGAAGTAAAGCTCGAGAGTGAACGTTTTGAGAATGAAATGGATGATTACTTTTTGATGTTGTCTCATGGTGAATCTCATTCATATGATGTGGATTCATTGATAAGTGCTGTATTACTTGACCCCATTACTCTTCATTTGAGAAGGCTTTGATGTATTGGTTGATTACAAAGGGTGAAGAGGAAATGTACCAATTCTGAAGATGATATGTACCAATCTCGTTTGCATGGTTGCAAATCTCATTTCATTTTGTGCTATCTCAGATTGCAAGTATACAATTACTAGGCAAACCACAAACCATTTTATCAGATTGCAAGTTTACAATTACTAGGAAAACCATTTTGTCAATAAAGTCTATTGTTGGTGTTTACAGAAAACCATTTAATATCAATAAGGTGTATTTGTTTTTGTTGGAACTGAAATGGACCTCACAAGTATTTAAACTTGATTTAATTTAAACACAAACTCACAATATATATAAGAGATTTTGATAATAAAGCAAACACACACTTTTTATTTGGTTGACATATATTATGATATATATTATTATGGGAAAAATAGAGACTTACCTATAATATTATTATTAGTTAAAAACGGAGAGTTCCGTTATTATGTTAATTTCCATTATTGAGAATTAGGGATTTGCTATATAAATCAATATGATGTTGTAATAAATTTTGAGGCGAGTGCCTCCAATTGTGAATGAGAAAGATAACCTTGAGAGCATATTTATCATGGTATCAAGAGCCAATGGAGAGAAAAAAAAATTCTACTAGAGTTCGTGGGTGTGAGAAAATCCTGCGAAAGTTCGTGGGTTGGATAAAAAAAGTCTACGAGAGTTCGTGGATTTGAGAAAAAAAAACTTCTACAAGAGTTTGTGGGGGTGAGAAAAAAACTTATGGGAAATCGCTGAAAAAAAAAGAGACAGTTCTTGGGTATGAAAGAAAGAAAAATCATGAGAACCAAGATGATGACAGGGTAAAGCATAAGGATATGATGAATTTGTGGAAGAGACTATGTCAACCAACGATGATAAAAAAATGAATTTCGAGAAGAATCGTGACAGAAAATAATGGTGGCAATTATGACAAAGATGATGATAGAGAACAAAGATGACGAAGACAAGGATGGAAAATTGATCGCAACGAGAAATCTGATTCAAGTTGATTCAAGTGGGTAATTATATTGATTGGAGTGGATGATTCAATTTTTAATTTTGGCAAATTCTCGATTGAGTATCGTGAGTTTGAGGGGGGATGTTACATATATTATGATATATTATTATGGGAAAAATACAGACTTAACTTTAATATTATTGTTAGTTAAAAAAGGAGATTTCCGTTATTATGTTAATTTCCTTATTGAGAATTAGGAATTTGCTATATAAATCAATATGATGTTGTAGTAAACTTTGAGACGAGTACCTCCAATTGTGAATGAGAAAGATAACCTTGAGAGCATATTTATCATATTTCTTACAAACACAAACAATGCTACAGCCAAGACTACTATTTTATTCAAGAGCTTCGGCTCTCTTTCACTCTAGAACTTCACTCTCTTTTTTCACTTAATAGACATGTATCTAACCACCACCTTTCATGTATACCTCTCGCTGCTACCTACCATAATTCCAGGATGCAAATCTGCACTTATTTAATTCTTTTGTATTATCCATTAATAATGCTCATGGAGAGTTTGACTTCTAACACTCCCCCTCAAACTCGACTTTGCATTCCCAACTTATCTTTCATTTTGTGAAATACGCCCCACTTAATTCAATGACTTCATAAATATATCATCTGACATTTCTTTAGTCTTGTAGTGCACCTGTTCCACAATTTTATAGTTCACATGTTCTCGATTTATGTCACTTTCTTCGCTTGCCTCTAAACAAAACAATGAATAATCATTGGTTGTTTGTGCCAAACAAAACAATGAATAATCATTGGTTGTTTGTACCAAACTTGCCTCTTCATAGATAGTATCCAGAGTCTGCATTTTCCTAGATGCTCCCCCCTAAACTGTTGATACTGTTGTAGGAATTGTTATTAATGGATACTTTGCTTTGCAACAATTTTTCCAAATGGCTCGTATCATCATCATCATACTGATTCATCAGCTGTTCATTTTCTTCGAGCAAACCTAGAAGCTTGTTAATCGAAATCTTTGATAAATCTTTCGACTTTTCAAAAGATGTAATATCATGATCAAATTTCCTTGTTAGCGAGCAAAGGAGCTTTTCCATGACCTGAATCTCATCATGCCTTTAACGATTCCTTTTCATCACATTTTTCACCGTTTTCAAAGGAGTAACATATTCACCAATTTTTTTTGAACTCTTCATTTTTATATTTTTGACCTCTCTCCAGAGAACTTGGTGCTGCATCTCTTTTACTTTTTCAACACCTTGGAATGATTTATGCAAAATCTTCCATGCATATTTCGCCTTTTTTGCTTCTGCAATTTTATCAGAGGTGGATTCGTCGACACCTTGAAAAATCATGAAAAACGCTGTATCATACAAACTAAGTAAAACCTTCATTTGTATACACCAATTCCCATAATTTGTGCTCGTCAACTTTGGAATATTTTATTGCATCATATTTGCCACTTTACCTCGATTGAAACTTTAGCTCTCATGCCACTTGTTGAAAACGAAATGGACCTCACAAGTATTTAAACTTGATTTAATTTAAACACAAATAAAACAAACACACGCTTTTTATTTCTTACAAACACAAATAATGCTAAAGCTTTTTATCACTAATATCTCTAATACAATACTACTATTTTCTTCGAGAGCTTCGACTCTCTTTCACTCTACTACTCCAATTCTCTTTTTTCACTTAATAGACATGTATCTGACCACCACCTTTCATGTATACCTCTGGGTGCTGCCTACCATAATTCCAGGATGCAAATCTGCACTTATTTAATTCTTTTGTATTATCCATTAATAATGCTCCTGGAGAGTTTGACTTCTAAAAGTTTTCTTATTTCTTAATCTTTAAGTAAAGTACATGGTGTAAATTTGTATTTCGTAGGATATAGTTTGCATTTTAGTTTAATACCTTCAATTGTAATCGTTTTGCAACCCCAACTCAACAATTTATAATGCAATGAGTATTGTATCTATGATATCATCTCACTTATTTTTAGTTTTATAAAAGAGTTGGCGTAAAGTCGTAAATGATGTTAATGGTAATTTTGTTAACTAATCATTTGAAAATTAAGTTTGGTACTAAGGTTTTTCTTATAGTACTCGCCAATTAACCTTTTTTTTTTACTAATTAACTCGTCATTCAACTTTGCTTTCATTTAAATCGAATGCTAAAATCAAATATAAATAAAAAAAATATGTAGATCTGTATGTATGTTACTTTTTTTAGGGAATATGTTCTGCTCGCACAAAGGTAATCAAATATACAAGATCATCTAAAATAAAATTAGTAGGAAGTAAAAGAAAACGGGGTTGTTGATTGGGATCCCAACAGCTCAAGTACGTGACTTTTCCAAGAGATTATTCAGATTATTTGGTCTTGATCTTGATCTTATGATTCTTCAGATTGTTTCACTTCTGCCGCATGCTTTGATAACCAAATTTGGTAGAAGAGGACTTGGGATTGTTCTTGATGTGATGATGAAGTGATCTGATGGGGTAAATCCACCAGCAGAAGCCTTGATCTCTTAAAGCCTCTACTACCCCTACGCTTGCAGCCACCGTCCACACTTTGCTTGTTGAACTCATTCTCTATTGTTTCTTTGACTGAAAATAGGTTACAGGACTACTCTCTATATTTTTTATTGAAGATGATATTGTTTGTGGTTTGATGAATGAAGAAGTGAGATATATCAGCCTAGGTACTCCTGATTTAACAGCCAAGCAGCGCAAAGATTGCTTGGATGCATCGTTTTCTTACCTTTAAACTTTTTTTGATGGAAAAAATGGAGGAAGAACTGTATGCCTAGTTGTAATTTAAGATATGAAACTGGTTCGCCTTTTAATCTTTGGACAGGAGCTGATATCCCTCCACAGACTGGTGGATGGGAGCTGATTTCCAAGGTTGTATACTAACTTTTCAAAAAAATTATAAAATATAAAAAGACTAAACATATGTGACCGTTGGCCGAACTAAGTGTGCAAATGATTCTTCTGTAATAGCTTCTATGACAATGTTTCATTTGGAAACCATATGATGTTACTAATAAGAAATATATCTTTATGTATAGGCAAAGGCGGCGATGATAAGAAAACAACTACAATTTTCATTGTCATCCTACAATTATCATTGTCATCGTTCTGGCTATCAGTTTATCAATACTAGTTTGTATTGGTGTATACATCTATTGTTACCGAAGAAGAAAGCATAGAGGAATTTTTAGGATGATTCTTATTGTAGGCTTAATGTGCTTTGGAGTACTTCTACAACAAATTTGATGTTGATGACATTTTGCAAATACAACCTATCTGAGCAGGCCATGGGACATACTTTTTTTAAAGGAGAGTATAATGTTTACAACTTAAATCCATTGTGTAGCATTAGATATGGCAAGACTTTTTACAAATTAATCAGGTTAAAGGCATTTTCGTCTAACTTATAAGTGGATCATCAAACTCAAAAAACTTTCAAATTCATAACTCAGCCAATTAAACCTTGCAATCTAGTCACTCAACATTAAAAAAACATTCACGTCCTTTAAGTTAAGTTTGTCTTTAAAGGAAGTCCGTTAAATATTGCTTTGCTAGCCCACCTCACTTGCCACATAAGAAAATGATGTGTAAATTGATGGGAGAGAAAAGATCATTCAATAGATTCCCAACTTGAAAGTAGGTCATCAAACTCAAAATTTTATACAATTTAGTGATTGAACATAAAAAACTTCACTCAAAAAATTTAAAAGCATTATCTTAATTATTTACTGTAGTTACAAATAAATGCTAATTCAGATGTAAAAGCATTATCTTAATTAGAAATTTTAATATTAATAAATCAAATATTAACAAAATAAAATATTTAAAAATTTGTCATTGTTTTTCTATTTATGTTAAATATATTGAATACCAATTTCACTTAGCTAGAATAACCCGAAGAAGAGTTTAAATCAATATTGTTAAAAATTTGTATTTTACTTATTTATATCAAACACATTTTTTTTCTTATTACTAGCAACATACTAAAAGATTTTTAAATAAATATAAACTTAATGATGCATTGTTTTTTAACTAGTTTTATACAAACTAAATGCTTCTCAAATTAATATAACTTTATAAACTGGTAATTTTATCACATAATCAAAACAAGTATTTTAATTAAAAGGATAAAATAAATAGTTTAATGACTTCATTGCAAGTGTTTTTGAGTTGAATGGTCCATTTGCAAGTTTGGTCTGAGTTAAATAATTTTTTAGCTATTAAAAAGCCACCTCAACATTCCACGTCATGTTTGTGTTTGATTTTGAATGATAGTAACCTAATTGAAAGTTTTAAATATTTTATTAATTTGATTGCAAATTTTTTGAGTTGAATGACCTACTTGCAAGTTTAACTTTAGTTGACTGATCTTTTTAACATTTTATATTTTAAATAAAGCTTTGGATGAGATGAATTCTGAAGAATCTGTGAACTACGATTTTGATACTGTCAAAATTCCTACAAAAGATTTCTCTGATAATAATAAACTTGTACAGTGTATTTAACCTTTGTATTGGCTTCTGAAGTATAAATCGCATATGAACAATAATTTTGCTAGAATTATTCAAGGGTAGTGTTGTGGAATAAAAACGAGGGTTTGTAAATTGCGGCTAGGGTTTGTACGTATTAAATACAAGGGATGGTGAGCTTCGAGCTTTAATGGCTGTTCTTGCGTTTGAGACTGATCGGTCCTCACAAGATGCCTACGTATCTCTGTATTGCTAGAGAATCAAGCCAACGTAGTTCTGAGAATGAGGGGTCAGGCCCTTTATATAGGCTGAGAAGCCTTAGAATTATGGTAGGAGTCAAAGACTTGGTAGACAAGTCTTCCTTGAGGAAGGTTCCAGATCTATTCCTTGTAGGAATCAGTTTCCATATCGAATTGGATGCCTTGGTGGCTAAGTCTGATGGAGATAATATCCTTATCCAACTCTTATTGCTGAGCTGTTTATTTCCCTCAATATTAATTACGAAATTAATATCAAAATAGGGATTCTGACCTCATTAATGGGCCCCACGTTTGGACCATGCTGGGTCTAATTAATGCCATATTAAATGTGTCTTTAGGGCTTATTTTTAGCCCATATCATTTGCCCCCCAACTTCTAGGAAAATTGATCAGGTTTTCCTTGAAGTTTTAACGGTCCTTTCCAAGACTCGGGTCAGGGTTCATCTTTATACACTAGTGTTTCACGAGTATTGTCTTTATGTAAAGCGTGGAGCGACCGACGCGTTTACGACAATGTCAATTCGATGCTAATCGGCACTAATCAGCCTTAACGACATTTAAACAATGTTTAAACGACGTTGAACGGCATAAAACGGCACTAAACGGTACTAACTTGCCTTAAACGACACTTAAACAACGTTTAAGTGACGCCAACCGGTATTAAACGACACTGAACGGTGCTAGAAGACACTGTCGGTGCTAACGACATTACTGGTGCTATCGGCACTAACGGTGCTAATCGGTACTTAATCGGTGCTTATCGGCACTGACGATGCTATCGGCACTTAATCAGTGCTTATCGGCACTAACGGTGCTATCGGCACTAACGGTGCTAATCGGCACTTAATCGGTGCTTATCGGCACTAACGGTGCTATCGGCACTAACGGTGCTAATCGGCACTTAATCGGTGCTTATCGGCACTAACAAGCCTTGAACGACACTTAAACAATGTTAAGCGGTTCTAAACGGCGCTAAACGGTGCTAAACGGCACTAGCGGGGGTCCGGGGGCAGCAGCCCCCGGGCGGGGTCCAAGGGGCGGCAGCCCCTGGCGGGGTCCAAGGGGCAGAGCCCCTGGCTGGGGTCGAGCTGATAAGGAAACTTCACATTTTCGACCAGGATTTCGACCAGGATTTCGACCAGGATTCTGGTCGAAATAAGGTCTGGTTTTTCTCCTGGTCGAACGGATTTTCGACCAGGATTCTTGGTCGTTTCGACCAGGATTCTGGTCGAAATAAGGTCTGATTTTTCTCCTGGTCGAACGGATTTTCGACCAGGATTCTTGGTCGTTTCGACCAAGATTCTGGTCGAAATAAGGTCTGATTTTTCTCCTGGTCGAACGGATTTTCGACCAGGATTCTTGGTCGTTTCGACCAGGATTCTGGTCGAAATAAGGTCTGATTTTTCTCCTGGTCGAACGGATTTTCGACCAGGATTCTTGGTCATTTCGACCAGGATTCTGGTCGAAATAAGGTCTGATTTTTCTCCTGGTCGAACGGATTTTCGACCAGGATTCCTGGTCGTTTCGACCAGGATTCTGGTCGAATTAAGGGTCCAAAATTTCTCCTGGTCGAACGGATTTTCGACCAGGATTCCTGGTCGTTTCGACCAGGATTCTGGTCGAAATAAGGTCTGATTTTTCTCCTGGTCGAACGGATTTTCGACCAGGATTCCTGGTCGTTTCGATCAGGATTCTGGTCGAAATAAGGGCCAAATTCGTGGCCTCGTCGAAGAGTTTTTCGACCAGGATTCTTGGTCATTTCGACCAGGATTCTGGTCGAATTAATGGCCTTTTTCGTGGCTCAGTCGAACAATTTTTCGACCAGGATTCTCTTCTTTTCGAATTAATGGCCTTTTAATGGCTTGGTCTGTCAAGACCTCGATTTTACGTGACTAAAAAGTAAGGTCTCAATTTTCTTGAGCCCATGACCGTGCCTAAAGCAAACTTCTCTATAGCGGAGTGATTCAGGTCAGCTTCATGAAGCACCTTGGTGACATAGTAAATGGGTTTCCAAACCTTCCACAAGAAAGCTTCAAAATCCTCTCAAAGGTTTCATGCTTGCCTAATCTTACATAGAATTACTTTGAACCTTTCATCCACCTTGTTGGAATGTTGATTCAGTTACTCATTCTTGAGTTGTTCACGAATCTCTTGATCCAAGGTTGGATCTGATAGCTTTGTTGGCCTTCTAAGGCTTCAACTTAGTTCCTTAGCCCGTGATTTATAACACAAGGCCTGGATTCTAAGGTTGATGTTGGTGTTCTAGATCACCAACACGAGGTTTCAGGTCAATATGAGGTGTTTGTTATGCCTTAAATGGTTTCGTGAACCTTGACTTGTGACCTTCCGGGCCTTAACTTATTTGCTGAGACCTTGGTTTTAAGGTTATTATCAACCCTTGATTCCCTTGATTCTCATTCTAAGATGTAGGAATGATGAAGTCCCTTAGTTCTTGCCCCCCTTGCTTCATACGGAGGAGGTCTTACTTTTCAGTTGATCGTTCAGGGAGTTCACTTGCTCCTCAGCGTTTGACTTCAAGTCCGGTGTGTCTTGGCTGGTTGTTAACCTTCTTTTCTTGATTCTAGGTTTCCAACCTTCTTCTTATGCTCACAGGACCTTGCTTTGGTTTATATTCGATTGAAGGCTCTTGATTCAAGTCCTTAAACTTCAAATGACAAATTTGATTGGAGGCAGACAGCCTTTTTGGCCATCAAGGCTAAAATTTTATGTCGGGATTTGAGATTCAAGATTTTAAGTAAGGAATGACAAAAGGACCTCTCATCTCAACACTCTCACTAACTGTTTCTGTGCCTTCAAGGCATTATCAGGGAGCCAACTAGTCTCGAGATGAGCTCGAAGAGGGTCTATCCTCCAGCTTACATCAACTGGTGCTACCAATTTTGATTCGATGGTGGGGTCTTCATGACCTGGAAGCAAAAGCTCTCTGCATAATTCTTTATCTCAGAAGAGCCATACTTAGACTGGGCTTCGGCCTTAATGTTCTTTTCTCTCTTGGGATATACTCAACATGGCATTTATCGAGCGGGGCTATCACGGCTTTCACAATCCTCAAGTGTTTGGCCATATTCTTTTCTCTAGCCTCAAACTCTCCATTGACTTGTGAGACTACCAGATTTGAGTCTCCACAAACTTTCAGGTTCTTCACCCTCAGGCTCTCGTCAATCCAAGGCTGGCCATCAGAGCTTCATACTCCGCCTCGTTGCAGGTTGTTTGGAAGTCCAATCTTCAAGGCATACTCGAGTGTGAACCCATCGGGGCTTTGCAAAACTTAACCTGCACCACTGGTTTTTGTTTTAGATGCCCCATGAAAATAGAGCTTTTTGTTTTTGATGCCCCATCAAAATAGAGCATCCAATACTCCTTCTTTTCTTCCAGGGGTTTCTCACCTTGCTGACCTTCCTGGTCTATTACCTCCTGCCCCCCGACTTCTTGGTTGTCAATGGTATATTCAACCATGAAGTCAGCTAGAGCCTGGGCTTTGATGGTCGTCCCATGCATCAATTTTTCCTAGTTTGATTGCCCACTTGATGAGCCTTCCATTGGCTTTCGGGCTATGCAATATGTTTCTTCAGCGGGTGTTCCATCAGGACTTCAACGTTTGTCTTTATCCAGGATCCTTCAAGGACTTAAACTCTTATCTGCTGTAACCTAACTCTACCATTCGAGGTATGCATTCGTTTGTTTTCATTCGTGTATTCTTTTATTTTCGGTACTTGGTCTTCTTTGACTCACACATCAGGTGCTTGGCACATAAATAAAATCACAATCAATGAATGGAAAACAATCTTGCATTAATAACTTGAAATGGGTTCAACCCTTACATAGAGTACTACTGTCCTACTCGGAGCAACATGCTCTGCAATGGTTTTAATGAACCTTATTTCTACTTCTACTATATAAATATTAAGCTAAGTCCTACTAGAATAACTTAAGCCCAATCGGGGTTTTGAAAGACTAGGCCTGCACCACTTGATTTTGTTTTTGATGCTCCATCAAAATAGAGCACCCACCACTCCTTCTGGTCTCCTCATTCTTATTCTGAAGTTCACTTCCTGCTTGGGGTACTACCTCCTGCCCCCCAACTTCTCGGTTGCCAATGCTGCACTCAACCACAAAGTCAGTTAACGCCTTAGCCTCAATGGCTGTCCGAGGCTTCTGTGTGATGTCCTCTGCTGACCTTTCTTTGTGTTCCTTACCACTGTGGACATCCATGTCTTCAATCGGAAGGACCTGCCCCCCGACTCCATCAGGCCTTAATGAGGCTACATAACAGCTTCGTGCCATCTTCTGATCACCTTTATGTTCTCCAACACCATTCCTGGTAGGGAACTTGATCTTCACATGATAGGTTGAGGCAACAGCCTTAAATGCATGAAGTCCAGTCCTTCCAAGGATAGCGTTGTACGTTGAAGCTGCCTTGATTACCAGGAAGTTCAACATCTGAGTGGCCTCCTTGGGCTCTTGCCCAATAGTTACAGGCAGCTGAATAGTCCCTTCAACTTTTGATTTTACTCCATTAAATCCGTATATAGGCATGTTATTGGGGGTCAACTGAGAATCAGTGTATCCCATCTTCACAAACGCATCATGAAACAGAATGTCAACGGAAGCTCCATTGTCTATCAAGACTCGCTTCACCTCCGAGTTTCCAATCACAGGAGTTATGACCAACGGGTCATCATGGGGGAACTTCACCCCTTCCAAGTCTGAGTCATCAAAGCTAATCGCTACCTCAGTTTTTGCACGCTTCTGGGCCTCTCCCACGATGTGCAACACCTCTCGGGCATAAGCCTTTCTAGAGTTCCTAGTTGTCCCGGCCGCAGTTGGGCCTCCTGAGATCATGTTGACTACTGGCCCTCGGGGCTGTGGGTTGCGATCTTGATCGTCATCGCTTCTATTATAGTCTCTTCTCTGATTAGCACGGTCTTCACCCTTAGTGAAGTGCCTCAGCTTCCCTCTACGGATCAAAAACTCAATCTCATCTTTGAGTTGCTTACAATCGTCAGTGTCATGCCCCACGTCTCTATGGAATCTGCAATACTGATTCTGGTTTCTCTTTGCGGGATCACCCCTGAGTGGCTTCGGCCATCTGAAATCCTTATCATTCTCAATGTCCAACAAGATTCGACTCCTAGGAGTATTCAACCTTGCATACTCAGTGAACCTTGACCCTTGGTTCTTCTTAGGGGCAGAGTCGGAGTCCTCGCTAGTTCGGGGATACTTGTCCCTAGCATCATACTCTTGATCATCATAGTCCTTGTCTTGCTTTCGCTTCTTGGAGTCATTGTTATTTCCTCCTCCACCTACGGTGGTTTCTTTATTCAAGCTATCCTCAGCTTTAATATACTTATCAGCCCTTCGTTGGAGCTCAGCCATGTTCTCAGGGGGATGCTTCGCCAATGATCTCTTGAAGAAGAGGTCAGTGGTTCCGTGCTCCAGGGCTACCATTGCCACCTTATTTTCCAAATCAGTGATATTCAGGGTCTCCTTAGTGAATCTCTTGAGGTAGTCCCTCAGATTTTCATTCTTTCCTTGCACCACATACATAAGAGATGCGGAGCTCTTCTCATGCACCCTTCCGCTAATGAATTGGCTAACGAAGGCGGCACTCAACTCCTTAAAAGAGCCAATAGAGTTCGCAGGCAATCGGCTATACCATCTCTGAGCCATGCCCGACAGGGTTTGGGGGAACGCTCTGCACTTTAGGGCATCACTTGCAGGCTGCAGCAGCAGTGCGTTCGAGAACGTCCTGACGTGGTTTGCGGGATCACCCGTTCCATCATAAGCCTTTATTGTAGGCATCTTAAACTTCCTTGAGATGTGAGCATTCATCACTTCCTCGGTGAACGGGGGTGTTGGATCATCAGGATCTCCGAGAGGCATCAGATCTTTGGGGTTTCCCTTGGGAATTTCCATCCTTGTGGTTGTTCTTCCGAATGAGGCATCAGCCCTTCTTTGTCTCCTTGAAGACCTCTCCAAATCAATAACGGGAATCCTTCCTGAGATTGGAGGGGGTCGAATTAGACTCTGTCTTGCCTGTTCCCTTGCCATATCTTCCTTCAATTTTAAGATCTCGGCCTCATAAGCCTTGATCCTTTCAGCAGTTGTCAAAGATTGTCCATCACGGATGTCTTGAGTCCTCCTTCGATGTTCTCTACTAGCACGTCGCCTCCTCAGGGCTTCATCACGGTCATCATCCTCATCATCGGAGGAGGTTTCATCAGTATAATGACCCGAATAATCGTGATACTCTCGATCTCGGATCTGCAAAGCGTGACCACTTGGGCCTGTCCCTCGGATAAGAGGATAATTAGGCAGCCCGTATGTCGGGTTAGTACTCACGGGGAGATCTGTAGTGTGGATCTGGACCCCATGCGATGGGTTGTTCGGATCAATCAGAGGAGAGACCACCATCTGAAGAGGATTGGTTTCTCGTCTTGTACGGGTAATCGGAGATAATGTACTCTCAACGTGGGGGATCGCCCCTGATTGTTGAGAAACTTGAGATTGGGTGATCGCCCCTGATGCTGGCGGAGCTTGTTGGGCAATCGCCCCTGATGCTGGGGGAACCTGTTCGGTGATGGGTGGAGCAGATCTGAGAGGTATGGCCTCAGTTGCAACTGGTGTTGTTCTTCGTGTTTGAACCATGGTTGATGTTGTCTTCCCACAGACGGCGCCAAATGTTGTGGAATAAAAACGAGGGTTTGTAAATTGCGGCTAGGGTTTGTACGTATTAAATACAAGGGATGGTGAGCTTCGAGCTTTAATGGCTGTTCTTGCGTTTGAGACTGATCGGTCCTCACAAGATGCCTACGTATCTCTGTATTGCTAGAGAATCAAGCCAACGTAGTTCTGAGAATGAGGGGTCAGGCCCTTTATATAGGCTGAGAAGCCTTAGAATTATGGTAGGAGTCAAAGACTTGGTAGACAAGTCTTCCTTGAGGAAGGTTCCAGATCTATTCCTTGTAGGAATCAGTTTCCATATCGAATTGGATGCCTTGGTGGCTAAGTCTGATGGAGATAATATCCTTATCCAACTCTTATTGCTGAGCTGTTTATTTCCCTCAATATTAATTACGAAATTAATATCAAAATAGGGATTCTGACCTCATTAATGGGCCCCACGTTTGGACCATGCTGGGTCTAATTAATGCCATATTAAATGTGTCTTTAGGGCTTATTTTTAGCCCATATCAGGTAGATAACATAATGGTAGAGAAATAGATGTGAAAGGCTGTCAACAAAGGTGAACTAAAGTTTAAAACTATTGGCAAAACTCCAACATATTTATTATTATTTAAAAATACAAATACAATTTTATTACTTTAGTACATGACATATCTTTAATATTCACAAATATTCCAACTCTAGAACTACAAATGAATGATAAGAAATCAAAATATTAGATAATCTTATAAGTCATGTTTAATTTCATGTGCTAAATATACAAGTAGTTTGTTAAAAAGTTACCACTATATTTTTAAAATTTACAATTTCATTTCTTACACTACTACACATTTAAACGGAGACACCACTTACATAGCGTTTTTTGGGAAGCGCTATGCAATTATGTTACTTAGATAGCGTTTTTGGAGAAAGTGTGCAAGTAATTATGTAACACAATAAAATAAAATAAAAAATGAAATAAAAAATACTTACATAGCGTTTTATTAGAAAATGCTATGTAAGAGTACACTTACATAGAGTTTTTAAGACACGCTATTTAGATTCCGTATTTTAAGTAATATTTTTTAAATTTTCGTAAATTTATGAATATTTATTTACTCTTATATAGTGCTTTTGAAAGGGCTAGCGTAGTTAATATATTTTAAGTATTATCTATACTCCCCGTATAATCCAACAATATGCTTTATCTGAAATAACCTAATACTCTCTCCCTAGCCGCAGCTCTCAATTATCTCTCCCTCTCCCTCTCCTCTCAATATCTCTCCCTCTCCGTCAGCTATCTCCGTCAAACTATCAATAAAATAAATTGATCATTAAACCGATCTCCAATTCAAACTATCGATCCTCAATCCTTAATTCCCAATTGATCTCCATCTTCCCAAGATCTCATTTAAACTACTTTGGCTTTCAAGAACTCGCTATGGCGGTTTCGTCTCTCTCCGACGCTTCGTACTCTACTTGGAGCGGTCCTTCTACTCTCTTCACTCCTGATGACGCTTCGATTCGCGCTTGCATCGCCTGTTCTTGCTCCGTCACTCGTCTCCTTCGTGAACACATCGTTCCAGGTCTCTCTCTCTTCTCTCTCCCCCTCAGTCTCCCTCTCTTTCTCAATCATATGATACTAAGAGCATCTCCAAGGGTGTAAAATCATTAGCTAAATTATGTACATGGCGTCTAGTTGGCATCTAGTGGCATTATTTATATAATATGTAAAAGTTTGAGCACTTCAACCATTAATCCTTTAGCAAAAAAATATAGATAATGATATTTGGTGAGTTATATTTGTTGAACCAATGAAGCCCTTATGTATAATTTTACATGACCATTAATATAGATAATTCCCTTGGAGCACACATGTTCACCCTTAGCAAAAATTTTACATTATCATTATAGCTAATGATTATAGCCAACCGTTTTACATAATACCCTAGGAGTTGCTCTAAGCAGTCGGTTAAGAAGTGATCTCGAGTTTATATTGATATCGAAAAGTGTATGGAGCTTGGAATACAACAAGGATTAACAATTAAGTTATCTAATGTTTTCCTTGCTGGTCTATCCTATAATTTCCATTTTAAATCTGAGCCAAAGTGAAATTCTGGCACCTTGTTAATTTGTTTGTTCAATTAATTTTTAAACACTAAATGAACTGCTATTTGAGTTTTACAACCGTAATCACTCATTGCTCCTGTCTGAAAGTGGTTAAGGGGTCTATGAGTTCTCTAGTGTATCCTATATTCCTATGTTTTCCATTAAGGAGTCAAATTCTGACTACCTTATCAACTTTTTGATTCAGATTATAGTCAGGTTAAGGAGTGTGAGGAACAATTTCCGTAATGATTGATATGAATAATATACTTGGTCATAAATTTGTTTAGGTTTTGTCAGCAACTGTTGCTACCGCCTTACATGACATGAATCATGATTGATACCCCATGGAAATACAAAAATGCATTGATCAGGCTAGTAACCTTCCTTTCTGTCTTTTTCTGCTCGCTGGAAATTATTTTTCAAATCTTTTCAGAAAAAACCTATTATTAATGGCTTGTATACGATTTACAGACCTTCGTCCAAGTTGATGACTTTAGGAGAGCTCAACCTGATGCAATTGCACACTCAGCTGCAAGGGTATTCAAGCAGAGGTAAAATACTTAAATGTGATTTTTTGTTTCTTATTATTGATGCAATATTTTGAGAAAAGTGGTCTGTTGTTTTAAGAAACTTTTGTACAATAACTTTCATGGGAAAGCTAAGCATATTGTGTTTTTTGTAGATCTTGTGACTTGAAGTGGAACCAAGTTGATAAACAGCTACATAGTATGCTTAACTAGTGCCTATTAATATTAGTGTAAAATGTTTCAGCCTTTTTTTAATCTGAAGGCTTTTATTATACAATTGAGACCTACATTTTGTGATCAAAATTTTATGACTTTCTTTTGCCAAATATATTGTGGAGTATATTATTGTTTTTGTATTATTAATTTTGAAAATGGTAAGAATAGTACAGGTAAAAAGGAAGGCAGAAAAATAAATATATAATTTTTTTTAAAAAAAATTATCACTTACATAGCGCTTTGAAAAGAGCTATACAAGAACATGTGCTTAGGAAATGCTTACTTAGATATCGTTTCTGAAAATGCTATCTAAGCGCTGCACTTACAGAAAGGCAAAAAAAACGTTGTGTAAGTGATCCTCACTTCAATAGCGGCTCCTTAGATAGCGTTTAAAAACGCTATGTAATAGCTTAAAAAAATGCTATCTAAGTCCAAATCTGTAGTAGTGTAATTAGTATGTGACAATAATCTAAGTCTTAGACATGTAATACTAAGTGAAAAGATTTTAGTAGTTTGAATGTCAGCCATCAAAAGTTATTATGCACAAGCATATGGAGTTTTGATTTTAAGCCTCATAAATATTCGGTTAATGGGAAAAAAAAAATTAAAGCCTCATAAATTTAAAAAGGCAATAAGCTCACGAGGCATGGTTAGCATCAGAAATTCACCTAAAAAATCTCTCAATTAAACTTGCAAAGCACTATATACATACATATATATTGTATAGGCCAATAAGAATGATGAAGGTCAATATAAGGGTGTGAAAATAAACTTAAAAAGAAAAATGAATAATGATGCACGGGGACATATGTGCCCAGAAGAAAGAAACTAAAGGAAATACACCATATGTTCGTGAAATGATATGATCCAAGTAAAGAAATGATATAGGTATTTTTATTGAAGGCATAATGGTGTGGTAGCATGTGATATGATGATTAAACCTTAGATGAATTAATGAAGACTTGTAGATAATTTTCGTTGAGCATTCACTGGCATATGACAACTTAAATTAGATTGTAATAAGTAAATATGTCACAGAAATCTCAGACAATGATTAAAGTCAATCTACATATTTGAAGGACTGTTGCATTGAAGTGGATTGATTTAGAGTGACTAATATTCCTACAGTGATAGATGAAGTACAGATAGAGTATCGAAAGGGTTTACAGATAGATGAGAAAAAAAACCACATCATAAAGTCCAAAATGAAGAACAGTCATTGGAGTTAGTCGTTCATGAACAAGATATTACATTGAGCGCCAACAAAAAATTCGGTGAATTTCATTAATTAGAGTGGTTTAAAAAAATGGTTTGGCTTTCAAATTATTTATATTATTTCTCCTTTAATTAATAAATTAATTCAATCAGAATCAATTTATTTTATATATTAATTAAATCTAAATAAATACATTAATCATAAAATTAAGAATTAAATGATTCGATGACTATTTGATTAGTTCTAAAATGACTAACTGAATTAGTCATGCCGAAATTCTTAAATGAATAGTGATGGCAGGTTTAAATCATTAGTCATGCCGAAAATTGAAGAAGAAAGTCATGCCAAATTAAGGCAGTGCTGCCAAGTTAGTCATGCAAGCAATACTACCAGTTAGTTCTGTCGAATGGAGGTGATAGTCATGCCAAGCCACAACTAGTCATGCCAAAGGTCATGACAAGACTACCTTAGTCATGCCGAATTTAATCACAATGACTCCTAAATCATTCGAGGGTAATTGTGAAAGAAAGAGGCAAGAGATTTGTTTTTGGTTCACTTAAATATCACCATGGCGGCCAGACACAAAACACACTTAACATTAAATCAAAAGCAGCCATAAAGGTCAAAAGCTCTAGATTCTCTCTCAGATTAACGAAAAATTGTAGGAGCATTTATTTTCTTATAAATTCAAGTTCTTAGCCTTTGTAAAATTTTATCCGGTAGAACTTGTTTGCTGGTAACTCTTGTACTACTAGCGAGTTTTTACTCCTAGTTTATATCTCAGAATGCTTTCTATCATTTAGACTTTTATTAATAAATATAAAAAAGTTTATGTCCAATTTTCTAGTTTTTTTTTATTAGTAAGATATTTCTCTGTACTGAAATTGTAACAACCCTCAGGTTTAGTATAATTTTATATTCAACTTGAATCTTGTTTTTTTAATTCTCCACAAATTTGTCTTGAACTAACTTTAAAACTACTGAACAAATTTCGAGAAAATAGTATAGTTTGTATTCAACTGAACAATGCCAAATGATTGTTCTTGGATTCTCAGAAATGTTCTCAAGCTACGTTCTGTGGCCCGCCAAATTATCTCTTTCAAAATTGGAAACGGACTTGGGACGTCACTTTGGTTCTATCCTTTGTGGAAATCTATATTCTTGGCTGCCAACAAACCTGCTCACATCATTGCTCAGTCTGGTATTTCTAGTAAGGCTACTGTGCATTCTCTAATCAATACGGGGGCTTGGGTTCTTCCTCGACCCTCGAACAGAATTCATCACTTGCATCCTGACTTGGTCTATTGGATTCAACACTTTGACTACCCAGACTTTGATCTTAGCAACTCAGATGTAATTCTTTGGGATGGGTTGCCAATTCAAAAGGTCAAAACTCGGAATATATGGAACTCTCTTCGAACGTCTTCTCCACAGGTTACATGGTTTAAATTTGTTTGGCACAGGCTCAAAATTCTTCAATATGCTCATCACGAATGGATCTTATGTCATGGACGTCTGCCCCACCTCGCACATGCTTGCGTCTTTTGGCTTGGACGTGTCACAGTTCTGTTATTTTTGTGTGGGTGGCATTGAGACAGACTCTCATCTGTTTATTACATGTCCTTACAGCAGCTGCATCTTATCGAAATTGACTAGCCTACTCAAGGTTGATTTTGCTGGAACAACTTGGGTGGAGGTTATGCATTCCCTGGGTGGCATCACTAACCACATCCTTCGAGGTGTTTCCCTTCTTGCTGCTCAGATTTACTCGTATCACCTATGGAGGGAAAGGAATGCTAGATTACATGGCAAGGGCTCGTTTGGTCCTAAAAATCTGATTAAGGGTATTATGGTGGATCTTAAAACGAAGCTTCGTAACAAAAAATGGTTCCTCCAACATGCTAAACTAGAGTTGTATAGGTGGATTTTTATTTTATAGCTTGTAGTTTGGGTTGTATTACCTTCTTTTGTTCTTTCTATATCCAATCTACTTAGTAGTCTAGATTGGTTGTAGATAGTCCTCTCTTTGCCTTGGCTTAGAGCAAGGGTCAACCCCTGTATATTCTTTTTCCTTTTATATAAATATTTAATTAGCAAAAAAAAAACTTAAAGGTCCTAACAACTTTCTTGCATATGTCATGTGAATATAGAATTAGGGAATTTCTTACAAAAAATGAAGAACCTAAAGTTAGTGATATCACAACCTCAAATGCAAGTGAGCATATCGTAACAAGTAGTACACAAATTTCTTGTCACGGAGACTAGTTCTAAGTTGCTAATCACCAAGCATTTTTCTTCTTCTAAATATCACAAGATAATAAATTAACATAACTAAATTTTTAAGAAAAATATAAAGTAGGCCTTTAACTTCACCTCGTGTTCTTTAACAAACTACTCATAAGTGTCTACTTTTATGCTCTAATTACTAGTCAAAGGGTTTTAAATAATAATAAGAACCTTTCGAATATCAAGTGATCCTAATTCATTAACTAATTCGTGAATTTCTACCAAGAATTTAAGTTCTTGAATAACATTAACTTCCACCTTATAGTGACTACCGAGGGTGATAGGGTATATTCCTAACCGAACCACAAATTACTAGTATATACTAATCCCAAGTTATAGTGACTAAGCCTTAACTTAGATTTTCTTTTCGAAGTCCATCTAAATTAACAATTCAATTCCAAGGTTGATTATTCCTTGAAAATCAATAAACACAATCATTATAAGCAATTATAATGAATAACAAAAATAGAAAATTAAATAATAATTTATAAAAAAATAGAAGAATCCATTTCAGACCTTGAAAGGTTTTTAACTAAACAACATAAAAGTGAACAATAAATACAAGAAAGAAGACATGATATTCTACAATAAGAAAAGGTGAACAAGATAACATAAAAATTTTAGAATTCTTCCTCCTCCAATGTAATGGTTTTTTCTTAAATACTCGTTCTTCTCCCCCGTGTTCTTGCTCTCCAATATCTCTAACTGCGGTCTCTCTTGGTGTAAGTATGTGTCTTCTTCTATCTCTCTGTTTTATTATACACAACTAAATTTGGTCTAATAATTATATAACTTATCTTTAATAATAAAACAAAAGAGATTCCTTAATAAAGTAGGATTCCAACATAGAAATCGGGGTAGTTTGGAACATCAATAAAATCTGAGACCATACTTGAATTATATGTCTTCTCATAAGCTTTCTAATGCCACCTTAATTACCTCGATCCGACATCCGAAGCTAACGTAATAGTCAAAATAGTGAACACTGCGCAAACTGTCTCGAAAACCCACATTTTGCTAGAATATTCGATTCATATTTTGAAATTTCAGCCACAATCCTTCCATTATAAGAAATCCTTTTATTCTACAATAAAACATAATAATTAATTAATTAACAATCCAATTTCACGTCCTCGGGCAAATAAAAAGAACTAAAACTATAACCTACTTATTAAAACCACTTTTGTAGGTGATACGATTAAGCGACAAGCCTTTAAACCCTTAGGCAGACCTACACTACAAGAAAATCGTTTTAAACCGACCGTCAAAAATGGTCGGTTATAAAAGGAATCGGTCGGTTTAACGACTAAAACCGACCAAAAACGCTGGTCGGTTTAAGCCTGGTTGGTTATGTCATTTGGTCGGGTTTAACACACATAACCGACCAATAATTTGGTCGGTTATATGTGTTTAAAAATTCTCTAATGTGGGGTCCGAATTGGACATGTGGCACCACGTGTCACCACGTGGCGACAGCTGGTGACAGACGTCATCAACACATAACCGACCGACAGCGGTCGGTTATGACTTAAAAAATAGAAAAATACATTTTGACTGGCACACATAACCGACCACAGTAAAACGTGCACAATCGGTCGGTTTCATGCCAGTAGCTGTGCTAATTTGTATAACCGACCACCATAATATAACCGACCACTTAAACCGACCACCCTCGAAGGGATCGAATGGTAAAAAATGATCGGTTATGTCTTTTTGTGGTCGGTTTTCTGGGAATTGAATGGTAAAAAACGGTCGGTTATAAGGCACGTCGGTCGGTTTTCTGGGTTTTTTGTAAAAAAAATTGCAGGTTTTGCCAGTACTGCAGCCTGCCATTCCATTTCAACATTAGCAATTCACCAAACCATTCAACTTCATAATAACATAATTAAACATACAAACATAAAAACCAATTTCATAAGTTTGATCATTCCAACAAATATAAAAATCACGTTCATACAAACATTCCAAGTTTTCTGGTCATTCCAACTAATTACAAACAGCTTAGAAAAAAAACAAGTCATAAAAACCGATCACACTTAAAAACCTAATGATCCGACAAAGAAACATCGGATGATTGATGACCATCTTTTTCACCCTCTTCCCCACCACCATCACCAGCGCCATCACCATCATCTTCACCACCATCTTCACCGCCACCCATATCCTCATCCTCGGAGGTATAGTCCTTTTCGTCTTCCAATGCAAGCCGATCCTTTGCCTATGTACACATATAACCAACTAATTAAAAAGTAAGAAATATAAATATTTAAGGACAATTTAGAAACTCCCTTTTCCCAATATTTAGCAAGATCCTTCCAAAATGTCTCGGACCAATACGGGGGCCATCATACACACGATCATTGAAACCATTATGATCATCACTAGTCAACCGAGCACCTAAAATTAAAAAAAAACATTAGTACACAAATAAATCGAACATAAACGTGGAAAGAAAATCGAACATAAGTACACAAACATAAATATCTTATTAATTTAACTATAAGTACACAAACATAAGCAAATTGAACATATAAGTACACAATGCATATTTAACTCTAAATTCAAATACAATTTCGTATACAAAATCGAAACAATTACAAATACATGACCTTCAATTCAAATACAAGTCAATATCGTATACAATTAATTATAAGCACTTAGGGGAAAATCGATATTGACCTTAAATTGAGCAAAATATAAGTTCATGTGTCTATCATTATATGACATAAATCGATGCTTAATTAAACCCATTAATCAAACCTATAAATCGAACCCATAAACCCAAAAATCCAATTTCAAATAAACAAATATATATAAACATGAAAATATAAACAAATGGGAGAAGATATATGCATGAATTTCAAATGGGAGCAAATTAAACTATGAAAATATAAACAACAAACAAAAAACACATAATTAAAAGCAAACAATACAAACAAGAGAATAAAATAGACCAATTAAAGGCACAAAATGGAAGATAACAATACTTTTAAGAAGAGGAAGGGTTACAAGAAGCTTACATCAACACAAAATGGAGAGGAGGAAGTTTGGGTCCGAATTGTACGGAACGATTTTAGTTGGGAGCGGATTGGGTTTGCACAGGTAAGCGCCATTTTTACTTGAAGGAACTGAGTTTGAATGAATTTTAGTTTGTATTGAAAGGATAATGAGAGATAAAATGAAAGGGGGAGGGGATTTCTTTTTTATTTACACTCAGACTATAATCGACCGATCATAACCGACTGAATGATCGGTCGATTATGTCATTGGTTAGTGTGACTCGAAAATTTGGGCAAGGGCGGGATTTTTGACTTTTCACGAAAATTTTCCCACCCAAAAAAATCGGTCGGTTATACGTCAATTCGGTCGGTTTTAACGTGAAAAGAAAAAAAATAGAATAAATATAGGGGAAAAAATAGAATAAAAATAGTAAAAAAATCCTATATTTAATTTAAAATTTATACAATTCCAACTATTCATGCTAATTATTATTGTGATTATTATTACCTAATTTTCTAATAATTTGAATTTTCCCTCATTTTTAATTTAGTTCGTAAAAAAATAAAAATAGAAAAAATGTCAATCTTTCGATAAAAGATTAGCATACTCACTATGAACACTACAAAACAACTAAAAATAGTAGTAGTAGTAGTAGTAGTAGTAGTAGCAATGGAAAAAGAAACGGGTCAAATAACTCAAATTAAAATTTTAAACAATGACGGTGTTTAAGGGTTCGGGTTTTGCTTTTTAAAAAAATATTTATCGATGACCCAACATTAGGGAAGTCAAGATCCATCCTTTTTAATTTTATTGGAAATATTTTACGGAAAAAAAATTTAGTTGGTTTGATAATTTAACGATCAACTAGTAGTTGACTAGAACCCTAAACAGGGTTTCGTCACGGTTTAGGATTTCAATTTTTTTAAAAATATTTCTCGATGACCCAACCTTACGGAAGTCAATATCCATCCTTTTTAATGTTATTGGCAAAATTTTAGTGAAAAAAAAAATTTATGTGGTTTGGAAATTTAACAGTCAACTAGTACGTTGACTAGAACCCTTAAACAGAGTTTCGTCAGGGTTTATATTTTCAATTTTTTAAAAATATTTTTCGACTGGACTCCTTTTGCTTAACAAAAAATATATCAATTCCAACCGGGATTCCAACTTTAAGAATATATCACTTTCCATATTTTTGTGATAATTTTATTTTCTCATAACCCGTCCAAGTGTAAGCTACGGTCTCTTGAGGATCTGAAACCGGACTCCTTTTGCTTAACAAAAAATACAACAATTCTAACCAGGGTTTCAGTATTAAGAATATATCACTTAGAATTGATAGGTCTCTTACGAATTTTCTAAAAAAATAAATTTATAAATAATTTACATTAATTATTAGTTGGAAAAATACTCTGATTATATATCTAAAATTTTGATAATCTTAAAAATATCACAAACATATAAAAAAAAATTATAATACGAACGTAATATTTACGATCAAAATTTACAAATATTGAATATATAACTTTTGTTACAATTAAATCTTTCGATAAAATGGTTGAGTTTATTCAATTTAATTAGTTTGGTCATAACTCATGTGTAATTTATTCACGTACAAAAGTAAAAATATGTCGATATTATTTGTTTACAAATTTTAGATATTAAGTAAAGATCTGTGTACTTCCATAATTTATTACGATTCCACAATCATTGATAATAAAGATTGTTTGAGAAGTTCAGGTTAAAAACGTTTTTAAACAAATTAAATAGAGTAAATTTAATAAATATTTAATAGGTGTAATTAGTGACTAAATAAATTAGCATTAATAGCTATTTAATGCAAGAAAAAAATTTACATAAAAAAATCAAAATACAAAAATTTAAGTAAAATATCTCAAATTGTTTTGGTGAATTTTCGATCTCCTGGCATTACAATATATATAGATTATTAAGACATCGATCATTTTAGCAAGTGATGTCCAGAAAGTTGTTTAACATAGCTTTTAAAATAACTGATGTTAAAAACGTTTTTAACGTTGGTAGTTTTTTAAACCCATGTAAAAGGTGTGATGTCTAATCCAGTTTTTCTAGTAGTGCAATAACGTAGTAAAAGTGTCGTTTCCTATCATGGGACATGATCCAGTTTCTCTGAATAATTTTTTTGAATAATTTTTTGATTATCGAACCGTACGGATGTTAATAAACACTAATTTTAGTGTTGGAAAAAAATAGTCAAAAAATAAAAAGGTCGATTTGTTCAAGATTTTAACAAAAACGTAGTAAAAGTGTTGTTTCCTATTACGGGGCACGATCTAGATTCACTGAATAATTTTTTTGAATGATTTCTTCGACGATCAAACCGTACGAATATTAATAAACACTCATTTTAGTGTTGAGAAAAAATAATTAAAAAATGAAAATGTCGGTTTGTTCAAGATTTTAACAAAAATGTAGTAAAAGTGTTGTTTCCTATAACGGGGCAAGATCTAGATTCACTGAATAATTTTTTTGAATGATTTCTTCGACGATCGAACCGTACGGATGTTAATAAACACTCATTTTAGTGTTTGAAAAAAATAATCAAAAAATAAAAAGGTTTGGTGGTAGGAGATTTTAACAAAAATGTAGTAAAAGTGCATCTTTCGATAACAGAGCACGATCTAGATTCACTGAATAAATTTTTTTAAAGATTTATTCGACGATCGAACCTTACGTATGTCAAAAACCATCATCTCTAATGTTATTTCCAAAATTTCAGAAAAAAATAAAATTATTTGATTGGATAATTTAATGATCAACTAGTATTTTGACTAGCGATAACGGTCGGTTATATACAGAATCGGTTGGTTTTCTTGTTTTTATTTTTGGGAACGGTCGGTTATATATGAAGACGGTCGGTTTTATGGCGTTGCAATGGTAAAAGACGGTCGGTTATATATGAAGACGGTCGGTTTTCTGGAAATTGATTGGTAAAAAGTGGTCGGTTATGCAAGTTGTCGGTCGGTTTTCTGGATTTTTAAAAAAAATATTGCAGGTAAATTTTTCCAGCAGCCTGTAGCCATTCCATTTGATTTCAAGACTGCAATCACCACCAAGCCACTCAACTTTAATAAACTACAGATTCACACCTACAGTGAATTTAAATCCAAAAACAAACTCATTACAATCATAATCAAACTCATTACAAACAACTTTAATATTCAACTTTGGGACTACAATATCTATTACAACTAATAGAAACTAGTCCATATTTTCAAAACCATCGGTCTCATCACCATCTTATTCTTCTTCATTTTCTTCACCTTCTTCTTATTCTTAAACAATCATTAGCATCATAATACACCAGATACATAACTAAATCATCGCCTTATACAAGTAGCTCTGACACCATTGTTGGATTTCGAGGCAGTAAAACACAACGATAGTAAGGATAAGCATAAAAAAAATCGAAATCCAAAACCATTGATCCATGTATAAGGGAGATGATTTGGAAAAAGAGTTTTTTAGTCCAAATTTCGAAAATGAAAGTTAAAAGGGAGAGGAATTTTGGTGAAGTGGATGTAAGGATATAGATGAAATTTGGTGAATTGGTTTGTTTAAATGAAATTTGGTAAAAAATTTGAAATTTTTAGTTTGGGCTCCATTTTTAAAATTTTTATGAAATCAAGGCTTATTTCCGACCGATATGTGGTCGGTTATGAGTTCGATCAAAAATTTGAATTTTTCATTTGGGCGGTATTTTCGAAATTTAGAAATTTGCATAACCGACCACCTAAAACCGACCGTCATTTATAAAACCGACCACCTAAAATCGACCGACAATTATCGGTCGGATTTGACATCTAAAATACGTCATCAAAACGACAACATTTCTTCGTTTGGTCAAAATGTAACTGACCGCAGTGGTAGCGATCGGTTTTAGATGACGTGTCATGGAAACCAAAAAAGTGAGTCAGCAAAACGGGCCCGGGTCCACACCGGTCGGTTTTAGATGGTCGGTTTTATTTTAAAACCGACTACCTACGGCAGCGGTCGGTTATAATTAATGGATTTGTGACGGTCGGTTTTGTAACGGTCGGTTTAAAGCTATTTTCTTGTAGTGAGTAGGATGAGTTTTCTCTCGTGAGGGCCTAGAGCAAATGTACCCACAAAATTCATTTAGCTTATATAAATTAATAAAGATGTTAATAGAATTAAGTCTGTCTACCAAGTATTTGATGCACGCCAATGTAACTCCAAAAAAAAAGATCACTTGTGTTATCTCATCTCACAAATCAAGATGCAAATGCTAAGTCTTGGTGTCAAAAGTGCAAGTATGCACATACTCAACTCAAAGAATATACAAAAGTACTCAAAAGTTCGTGTCAAATGCAAAACAAAGTTGGAAATCATAATTACATTAAGTAATACCTCACCGTCCACTCACAAAATAATTGCACTCAAGAATAGTTTAAGTATGTATCACACAATTTGATCATATATATAAACATGCTTGACACTTGGCATCGATCTAACTAAAACATAACTTTCATGAATAATGATAATCAAAAGGACTTTTTTTTGGATTGTAGTGGGGCTTAGGAGAAGGTATGTCAAGAAATATCAAATAGGATTAATTGTCAAAAACTAGTGATTCTCTATATTTAATCACACACTATTATTGTCATTGCCCTCCCCACACTTAAACTATTATGTACATGTAGCATAGTAGCTTGAGATTATGGATCATCAAATACAACTAAAGAAAACAAAAGAAATTGCTCTCACATGAATGTTTTTTTTTTCAAGGCATTTATTCTTTTTCTTTGTTTCCATTTATTTTTTTCAAGAGCTACAAGTAAAGTACTAATAAGTATACAAGCACAATGATTCTCTACAAGTCCCAAAAACACATACTAAGAAAGTACAATCAACCTCTACATTCCCTAAAATATAGAATATGATCACAAGTAACACATGATTCCTTTGAATTAAAAGCCTCTAGGCATGCATCTTGTGCATCAATTTCTACTTTCTGCTCGTTGAGTTCCTTTATTAAGACATCATTCCTCTTAAAAAGTACTTTATTGACCCCTTCAAACTGCGATAGCTTTAAGATCAATAATAATTTTGGGATGATTGCTAATTCTCGGTGATAAGATAAAAAATGATCTTTCTTCTTCTTTTCAAGTTCATTGTTCTCATTATTAAACTACATGAACTCTATAATAGAGATATCACTATGGTCCTACAGGGTTAGTCTATCTAGTACAGAAGTAGGCAGTCATTTGAATCTGAGATATCACTTTCTACGAGGCCATCTTGATTAATTCCTTGAGCATTGTTCTCATCACCGAGACCAAAAAGATTTTTAAGATAAATGTTGCGACATTATGTAGTATTACGACATATCATGTGAGTAAGAGTTTGATTCATTCAAAGATCCGGCTAAGGACGAGGTAGTTAATTCGAAATTGCACGAGCTAACTAGAAAACGTTTCTTCTATGACTTTAGTAACATTGTGAACATTACAGGGAGTACTAAAGGACTATAAACACGATGCGAAATACGATTATCGACATACGTTTTGCTTTCTTGGTTTTGTTTGTACCTTATTACATTGATAATCAATTATACTTCATTTGATGATGAAAGTTGTATATCAGATTCAGTTAAACACATTTCTATTCTTTGAGAGATACCTCTAATTTTCCATGTGTTACTTGATCCGACGTCTTAGATATAAACTTTTGAAACTCTTGAACTTTTTCTAAGTTTCCCCAAATATTTGGTCTTCTATACTCAAACTGGGATGAAAAACCCTTGGTATATGGGGGATTCAGAGACATCATATTTTTGTGATAGAAGTCTGGTGGGACACCACTAATTGTGTTTGTCATGGCTTTTTGTACTAGGACGGTTGACCTAATTGACAAATGCAACATGATAAAAGTTCAGTGATCATATTGATCTCTCGGTTAAATTCTTTTACAAAATTTTTTTTTAAACATAACTCAACTTATATTCACACATGTTGATACCAACTCATTTTATTGATTCATTTTGCTAGAAACCCTTATGATTCTTATGCTATCATTGAATTGGTTGAATAAGTTCGAGAAACTAATATTAAAATAGGGATTGAATATTAAGTCGGTTTACTTATTGGATTCACAACACATATACAAGATTCAATATTATTGAGAATTGAGTAAAGATAAGGAACAAGTAACAAGGGTACCAAATTATTAATTTTGTGAAAGTTGGAAATAAAGTGATAGTGGAGATATTTGGTATATGATAGGCGTTGTTGATGAAAGATTATTTATGAACACTTGAGTATTACATGTTTCACTTTGGATATAGTAGATGGAATATCACCAAATTTGGAATGTTTCGAGATTAATTGTGAATATAAAATTTTAGAATCAAAACAAGATAAGTTGAATGAAGCAGATCAGAGTTAGATAGTTTGTTTCTAAGAAGGGTCAATAGAAGTGAAGCTTTGAAAGGATTAAAGTGACTATGTTGGAGTTAACAACTTATATGAATAATGAAAAGGGATATCAACATCATTTGGGCCGTTCAGTGATTTATGGGTTTGTTCTTAGAGACCCTCTGAATTTAGAATCAAGAACGCTCATCTGCACCTGCGGGTCTTTGCCTGGACACCTTCTTCTCTAAAGAGGGCCCCCGTCAGTTCTCCATTTATTTTATGCGGTGTAGGGTCAGAAAAATCGTGGTTTCCTCTGTAAAAAGGGTCCAAACCTTCAAAGTATTGACACACATATTCCTGGTGAGGTTGGTGCCACTAGTTTGATATAAAGGCATCCTATATGTAGGGCTTTGGTAAAGGCATCCCAAAGGTAGGATTTTGGTTGGTTTGAGTACAATATTAGAAACTTATAATGTCTGTGTTGCACTAGCATTCAAAGCTAAAATTATCATATGAAGTTGTGAATTCGACCCTTGAAGTTGGGAATTTTGATTTTTCCCTGGATATTCGACCATTGATGTTGGGTATTCTTCCCGATGTTGGATAGTTGTTTGGAGTGCTCTGCCTTCTAGCCCTCGTTGTTGTTGTCTTTCGCAAGCCAACAATAAATGTTTTTGCATAAATAGTATATTGTAGTTAATACTAGGGTTGAAGAGCTATGGAAGCTTTTTTTTGGTTATTTTTATGATTAGATGGAGATTATGTCCTTACAAGATGTCTATGTATTTGTAGAAGATGCCAATGTTTTTGGTTTTTGTAGAGATGTTTTTTAGAGATTCAAGCCACGACAACTAGGTTTAGGAATTTTGGTAAGAAATCACCTAGTTAGAAATTAATTTTCCCCTTAATTAATTACGAATTCATCAAATAATTAGGATTTTGGGTTTTAATTACTCACCTCCTTTTTGGACCAAACTACATTGAACTAATGCAACATTATATTTCAGCCCATACGAATACTTATCAAAAATTCCTTAGTTAAGATTTAATGTTTGGGTTTTAATTACTCACCTCCTTTTTGGACCAAACTATATACATTGAACTAATGCAACATTATTTTTCAGCCCATACTAGTACTTATCAAAAATTCCTTAGTTAAGATTTAATGTTTTAGTGATTCAAGTAGCAAATGGAGATTTGGTTCAATTTTAAAAATTGATTATGTGTGATTGTAGGTTATCGCTGGAGGGGAAAAGGCTTGTTAGTATGATAGTATGGGACAAGGCCATTTAAAAAATAATATTTGATATATTTTTTGGGATGTTACAATCCTTAAATTATTGAATTTAATTACAAAAGTGTCCATCTATTTTGCGTGTGTTGTTAGTAATTCTAAAATAATTTTTTATCATGAAATTGATTTTTGATTTTCAATTAATTTTTTCACTAGTACCCTTTACTTGTAATTGAATAATGCTAGGATATCAAATTCCAAAAATTGTTACAAAATTAAATGTGACATGATAATATTAAAGGTTTTGGTACATAATTTTTGCCCAATTTTTTGTCTCTCTACCATTTTTATTTATAAATAATCTAAACCTAGTTATGGTTGCAGGGCTTGTTGTCACCACAATGGCTAGATATTATATATTTAATTTAAAAAATATTTTGAAAGAATTAGCTAGAGAGAGCTGTGAATAAAAAAGAGTTTCTAGAAAAATAAGTAAAGTTTTATAAATTAAATAATTAGTTTTTATTCTATTAAATATAAACTTAAAATATAAATGGCATAACACATCTATGAGATTTTTTTATAATAGTTCTATACATATACATGTATTTTAAAATAATTAAATGCATATATATTGGTAAATTATATACCCACACATTTACATATAAGTTTTAACATTTTGCCTTTAACAATAATGGAATGGTAGTGCTGAGGCAATTAAAATTCTGGATGAAGGGCCGCTTATGCCAATCTTTAAAGCATTTCGTAAGCCCACGCACGACATGGATCAAGAAGAGGTGATTGAACGAGTTCGAGTCAAAAGTGTACTTCATGCTCCAGCCCTAGACAAGCTGTTGGGAAAGGCTCCTGTTCCTAAAACAAGCTTGTTGTTCTAATAATTAACTAAAATAGCTAGGGAGGGAGAAACTGTTGGGAGTTGTTCATATCCATTATGCGACGGGCATATTGCTAGTTAATAAGTAGTCAGTTAACTCGATTAGTAAGTATGTATGAGGCCTTTTGTGAGTTATACTAAAATGGAGCCTAACAGGTGGTATGAGAGAGTTATGATTATAAATGTCCATAACAATCTTAATGGACTCCGAGATGGGTACGGGGAGAGGCAGATGGGCCTAGCGGGAGTTAAGTCCTGCTTAGCAAGTCCAACAAGTGTTATGAATGCTATGATTAAAAACGGTCTATTAAAATTTCATTTCTATGGTCTGGATCAATGAAAAGGCAAGTGGGTTATCCCAGGATGGGTTTCAAGAGGAGACAGATGGCTTGCAGTAAACATGGGCGCCTAGGGGGAGTCAGATTGCAAGAAGCTTCCACTATGGTTGGAGAGGAGGGAGATCACAGGCACATTCGACAGGTGTTGAGCCCGATGGTGATGGGAGAGATTGTTGGAAGTTGTTTCACATCGTTTGATTGCTAGTTTAATTAGCGGTTAACTCAATTAGTTTGGGAGTAATTCAAAAAATGTGGTGTTAAGGCCTCCTTAGCAAGCCTAGCAAGTTAACTCCCTAAGGCCCATACGGGAAAGTCCATCTACCTCTTCTTAGACCCATCTAGTTCTATGGTGATATTGATCTGATGGCTGTAGATGGTTCTATTTGAGAAAGTGGAAATGGGGAAAGGAAGAAACGGTTGAGTTAAGGCAATAGCATCTTTGCTTGGATTCTCAGCTGAAGGTTGTTGGTTCAGAGTTGTCAGTTCTTTGTTTATTTCCTCCTAAGCTAATTTCTGTTTTTCTTTGTATTTTGTTTTATGTAAGTAATTTGTAATCCTTTAGTTTATAGCTCGTGCAAAGCACGGGTTACCTTTAATTTTTATAATTTATTTACACTGTACACTACAAGAAATCTGGCCATTTACGATGGCAAACTTACGACGGTTTTTTTTTCGCGCCCAACTTACGACGGAAACAGCAAAACCGTCGTAAGTTATTACGACGGAACGGAAATTCGTCGTATGTTCGGTGTTGGTAGCAAAGTTACGACGGAATTTACGTCGTAAATTGCATTTTTTTCAATTAAATTTAAATGAATAATGAATTATTTTTAATGATGACGGAACGATATCGTTTTCGCGCCCAACTTACGACGGAAACAGCAAAACCGTCGTTAGTTATTACGACGGAACGGAAATTCGTCGTAAGTTCGGTGTTGGTAGCAAACTTACGACGGAATTTACGTCGTAAATTAATTTTTTTTCAATTAAATTTAAATGCATAATGAATTATTTTTAATAGAAACATATTTTAAAAAATAGAAACAATAATCTTTGACAATATAGTAGTGTTCTACTAAGATTTTCAACCAAATTAATTTTTTATTTTTTAAAAATTTGGGAATATCATTATTTTATATATATATTGACATCCGTACGGTTGGATCGTCCATAAATGCTTTTTAAAAAATAGAAACAATAATCTTTGACAAAGCACTAGTTACGAGTTTTAGACAATATAGTAGTGTTCTACTAAGATCTTCAACCAAATTAATTTTTTATTTTTTTAAAAATTGGGAATATCATTATTTCAGATATATATTGACATCCGTACGGTTGAATTGTCAATAAATGTTTTTAAAAAAATAGAAACAATAATCTGGGACAGAGCACTAGTTACAAGTACGGGTCTATACAATATTGATATACTAAAATCCCCAACCAAATAAATTTTTTATTTTTTGAAAATTTGGCAATATCATTAAATTAGACATGTCTTGACATCCGTACGGTTGGATTGTCGAGAAATATATTTTAAAATATAGAAACAATAATATGGGACAGAGCACTAGTTAGGAGTACTAGTCAATATAATATAGTAGTGATCTACTAAGATCTCCACCAAATTAATTTTTTATTTTTTAAAAATTTGGGAATATCATTAAATTAGATATATCTTGACATTCGTACGGTTTGATCGTCGAGAAATATATTTTAAAAAATAGAAACAATGATATGGACAGAGCACTTGTTACGAGTACCAGTCAATAAAGTAGTGATCTACTAAGATCTCCAACCAAATTAATTTTTTATTTTTTGAAAATTTGGGTATATCATTAAATTAGATATATCTTGACATTCGTATGGTTCGATCATCGAGAAATATATTTTTAAAAATAGTAACAGTGACACGGGATAGAGCACTAGTTACGAGTACTAGTGAATATAGTAGTGATCTACAAAGATCTCCAACCAAATTAATTTTTTATTTTTTGAAAATTTTGGTATATCATTAAATTAGATATATATTGACAACCGTACGGTTGGATCGTCGAGAAATATTTTTAAAAACATAGAAACAATAGTCTAGGGCGAAGCACTTGTTACGAGTACTAGACAATATAGTAATGTTCTATTAAGATCTCCACTCAAATTAATTTTTTATTTTTCGAAAATTTGGTAATATCATTTAATTAGATATATATTGACATCCGTACGGTTGGATCGTCGAGAAATATTTTTAAAAACATAGAAACAATAGTATGGGACGAAGCACTAGTTACGAGTACTAGACAATATATTGGTGTTCTAATAAGATCTCCAATCAAATTAAATTTTTTTTTTAAAATTTGGGAATATCATTTAATTAGATATATCTTGACATCTGTACGGTTGGATCGTCGAGAAATATTTTTAAAAATATAGAAACAAAAGTCTGGGACGAAGCACTAGTTACGAGTACTAGACAATATAGTAATGTTCTATTAAGATTTCCAACCAAATTAATTTTTTATTTTTCGAAAATTTGGTAATATCATTTATTTAGATATATCTTGACATCCAAAATTTTGGCCTTTTTTGTCTAATTTTTACTTAAATTTTTCAATTTATTTTATAAACTACTTAAAAATCGATGGAAAATCATATAATTAGCCAAATTAGTGGAAATAAGGTAAAATTCATCACAAAATTATTTAGCATGCCTACTTGGTTGTGTATGAATTTTAAATTAAAATTTAACTCTTTTTCCTAATTTTATTAAATCTATAAAGTAATTCTACAAATTACTTAAAAACATTAATATTTGACATTTAATGTAAATATTTTGTATAAACTAAATTTTAACATGTAGCTAATATTGTCTTGTATTTTAGATGATTTAAATATACATATATATAATAAAATTTGTATTTTTATTTTTATTTTAAAAAAATAACATAAAATCCATGGACAAATAGGATAATAGGGGTGAAATAAAATATGGTGCAAACCAAATTTTGTTACAAAGAGTACCATTAAAAAGGAGTTTTGCTTATTAATAATTATTATGATAATTGAATTAATTTTGAAAAATGTTATTTCAGAACTATTTTTTTTATTTTCAAAATAATATTTGTAACATATACTTCTGCATTTACAAAGTTTTGCATATTATGATATAATGTGCTATAAATAGTTTTTAAAATATAAAAACGGTTCAGGAAATAATATTTTCCTTAATTTTGAAACCATGTAAAATATTTTTTAATATTTTAGGAATATTATTTTCGCCCACGCGAAGCGACAACTTGTTAGAAAGTTAGAAAGCGAGAGCACTTGAAAAAAGAGTAAATTAATCTATATTTAGTTAACATTGCAAAAAATTGAAGAATATGCATGATAACAAATATTAAAAATCAAAACTTCACAATAAAGCTAGAATATCCACGTGCGGGTAACGAAGCTAGTATATGTTAAAATGTTATTAGTATTAATTAATTAATTATGATGAATTCTCCTACTTTCACATAAATTTTATTAATTAAAAACTTTCAAAATATTACATTTTTGAAAATTTTATTTAAAAACATTTTTGGAATACATAGCATTACTGGCTAAGCTCATATTAAAACTAGAGTTTTTTTTTTCAAAACTACCCAAGTTGCAACATATTTTTACAAAAATACGATTTGCAATCTTTTTTCCAAATGCTTGCAGTATTTGTAATCTTTTTTTGTCGGCGTTTTAAACTCATTTGCAACCAAAAAAAATTGTATTTTTGTATATAATTTCAAAAAATTAAATAATTTTATAAATATCCCTTAAAATTATCATAATCAATTTACTTTACGCAATTATTAACCAACATTTCCCCCAACATGTATAACGTGCAAGATTAAATAAACAACAAAATGAACAACAAGTCCACAAATTTGCTTGATGACAAAAAAGTAAAATATTAAAAAATAATACTAGAGTGATTAATTGCAACATAATCTGCGTTGTTAGTGGGGAAGAATAAAAAAATATTACACCCCGAAATTCAGTCGGAATGAAATTGAAATTCAAGCAAACGGCTCCCATTGGCTAATCACAATTCACGCGGATCACACTCCTTCCACCGTTACATTAAAACCAAGAAACACACATCCAACGATCAATATCATCCCATTGACCCATCTTATCTATTTCTCCTCATTAAACTCTAGCCTCCTCATTAACCCACCTGCACAAAAGTTACACAAGAATTAAAATTAAACCCACTTTCTCCTCTCTCTCGTCTCTCTCCGTCACCCACTTTCTCTCATATCTTTCTAGCCTCTCTCTAAACTTCTAAAATTAAACCCAAATTTCTTAGTGATTTTGTTAACCAAATCAAGAGTTTAGGTAACCAAAATCATCCTCTTCTTATCCTCTACAATTATAAACCCTCAATTTAAATTTCTGTAAATTTCAAAATTTTGGGGTTTTGATTTGAACTCAATTTTTGAGTAAATAGTTGCGTTTCAAGTCTGTTAAGTCATGTCTTGTTTGGTTAAGTAGGTTGCTTTATGTTTTGTTCCCTGCCTACTCCATGGGCATATAAAAAGTACTCGACCATAGCCAAGTAGCCAACACAACTCCGAACCATCAACAAATCGAAGCCCCCACTTCAAGAACCGAATCGAGATTAAATCGCTCGGAAATCAAATACCTCGAAATCGTTATATATTTATGTGGCTATGTAGAGGGTGATGAGAGGATCAATATAATTATAAACACTATAGGGTTTAGAGATCAAAATCATGATCAAAATTAAATTTGATTATATGTATATTTGTATGTTCTTGAAGAGAGAGAGAGAGGTGGGTTGAATATTTTTTTTAAATATTATTAATTGGGAAGAAAATGGAAGAAATGAGTAATATTTGGGAATAATAGGTTTATGTAGATAAATAAATTGGTTAAATGGAGTGATGGAGATAAATTGGAAGCAGCAGAGGCTGCTATTTTTTTTTAAAATTCTGGCATTAAACTTACGACGGAACTGGCGTCGCAAGTTGATCTATTACTTTAATATCAATGTGGGCCCCCTGGTTCGAACTTATGACAGAAATGTGAATTTATGACGAAATTTTAAACTTGCGACGAAAATTTGAACTTACGACGAATTTGTAATTTGTGACGGAAATTTGAAGTTCCTACTCGAGCAAAAACGACGGAACTATTCCGTCGTAATTGACACCATTTACGACGGCAAACTTACGACGAAATTTGAACTTACGACGAATAACTAAATTTACGACGAAAATGATAATTTGTGACGGAAATCTGAACTTACTACTCGAGAAAAACGACGGAAATATTCCGTCGTAATTGACCCCATTTACGACGGTTTTAGTTCAAAAAAACCGTCGTAAATGCCCCTTTTTATTGTAGTGGTAGTATAATATTATAAATATTAATTTTAATATGTTATTGGAAAAATTCGAACCTTACATCTTTATATATAATAATTTTTAGTACTAAATATAAATTAATATGTTGTTGGTGGGAATGGAACCTTAGACCTATGTAAATTACAATTTTTAGTATTGTTGTATTTAACGGTCTTGAAGATAACGTTGTGAGTAAGGGATAACCAAAAAAAGGGTAACTAAATTACAAATTATACCCCTTTATAGTATAGATAGTATAAATATCTGATTTTGAAAAAAAAAAATAAAGTAATTAAAAAAATACATATGTATATACATAGAAGTATAAGTAAATATAACTAGAATTATAGGAATATTCATTTAGCAATAAAATGAATTATAGGAATATTCATACAAGTGATATTAAAAAATTAAGATTTTAAGAAAAAATATTATTAAAATTTTGTTATAAAACTTTAATCATATATTTAACTAAAAATAAAAACAAATAAATTACCTCAAAATTAAAGAAAGCTACGCGTGGAAAATGCTAGTTGCTTAATAGTACGTGGAGGAATGATTTAGTTATAATGTAGAGTTACCGGAACAAGATTTTGATCATATATGAAGATTTTTTTAAATAAGACCTTGATAGAATTTTTAATAGTAGTAAAAAAATTTAAATACCTATATCAACTTATCTGTGATCTTTCATAAATTTGACTCAAAAAAGGTAATAAAATTGAGAATAGAGAACATCTAACTTAGATATTATATAATTAATTTAGAAAGTATTTTGAAAGAAGTAGAGAGCTGTGAAGAAAAATGATTTCAAGAAAAGTAAGTAAAGTTTTATAAATTGAATAATTAGTTTTTATTCTACTAAATATAAATTTGGAATATAAATGACATAACACATCTATGAATTTTTTTATAGAAGTCCTATACATATACATGTATTTTAAAATAAATAAATGCATAAAAGGTTTAACATATACTCATACGTTGCATATAAATTTTAATATTTTGCCTTTAACAATAATAGTATGTTGAGTGCTGAAGCAATTAAATTCTGGATGAAGGGTCGATTATGCCAATCTTTAAAGCATTTGGTAAGCCCACCGAAGGAGTTCAAGTCAAAAGTGTACTTCATGCTCCAGCCCTAGACAAGTTGTTGGGTAAGGCTCCTGTTCCTAAAAGAAGCTTGTTCTAACTGTTCCTAAAAGAAGCTTGTTCTAATAATTAACTAAAACAGGAAGGGAGAAATTGTAACAGCCCGACTTTTCGTACTATTAATCCTAAATCGAAACTAAAAGGAAATACAGTTTTATTATCCAAAAGTCAAAAGTCAAAAGTCAATTACAAATGTACTTTTTACAAAAGCACAGCTCCCATTTATCAAAAAGTCAATCTAGCCCAATTATATGGTTCTCGAACTCCAATGCTACCAAACTCGATTGTACACCGAAGCTGAAAATTGTAAGTAATGAACTATACAGCCCAACAAGTAACCAATCGAATCAACTGGTATGGCCAAGTAACACGTATACATATAAAGACAGTATAATATTCAATACAATACTAAAATGATATACGAAACAATCACTTACGATGCACTTATTCTTATTCGATACAATTCGATAGCACATAACAACAATAACAATAACTTGAAACCCACAATTCATACCACGACCAATACAACCCGGTGATAATGGTCCTAAATTTTCAGAAAATTGTCACTACAACCCGGTGACTCGGTCCTAAGTCTTTATTTTCGCAAACCATGACATAAATCAGAGTTCCAAGACTATTGATTACACATAACACATATATCAATTCAAAATAAATAATCACTTATCCCAATTTTTAATACTCAAATATACACACATAACGCATTGTTTTGAACACACTAGAAAGAACGATCAGAAACTTACCTCTGCGCGGAAACTCAAGAATCAAATCATCCTATCCAATTCTATCTAGACCTGGATTTACCCTTTTTGACCATCTAAACAATGTTTTCTTGAAAACCTCAAAGAACAAAAGTTGTAGAACACGAAAATATCTTTCCGTAAAGTCCAGAATCAACGAATTCTGACGTAAGATGAATTTCTACGAATTTTACAAGTCTACTGAATTGTGTTTGAAAAAACCCTACGAATTTTGTTAATAAAGATGAGGAAGGAGAATATGATGTATTTATAATGTATCACAACCCTAATTCCAGACCTACTTGTAATCCGTATTCAAATCTGATCCATGTTTTAAGCCCATTATTCTAATCCAATTTTACATCCTAATTATTATCTAATTTTAATCCCTTATATTTGTATTTTTTTTGTTATTACTAATCTAAAAATTACTGGATATTACATACTACCCTCCTTAAAAAGTATTTGGTCCCCAAATTCTCCAACAATCCTATATTTCAAAAGTTTTTGACGCATCTATTCTAAACGTCTACTCCCAAACGATAGTCTATAGGATCGCATCCTAGGGAATGTACCAGACCCAGAACTAACACACTCCGAAGGACAACCTGCTCGGATACCAACTGTAACAGCCCGACTTTTCGGACTATTAATTCTAAATCGAAACTAAAAGGAAATATAGTTTTATTAACCAAAAGTCAATTACAAAGGTACTTTTTACAATAGCGCATCTAACATCTATCAAAAAATCAATCTAGCCCAATTATGTGATCCTCGAACTCCAATGCTACCAAACTCGTTTGTACACAGAACCTGAAAATTGTAAGTAATGAGCTATACAGCCCAACAAGTAACCAATCGATCCAACTAATAAAGCCAAGTAACACGTATACATATAAAGATAGTACAACATTCAATACAATACATAAACGATATACCAAACAATCAATTACGATGCACTTATTCTTATTCGATACAATTCGATAGCACATAACAACAATAATAATAACTTGAAACCCACAATTCATACCACAACCACTACAACCCGATGATAATGGTCCTAAATTTTCAGAAAATTGTCACTACAACCTGGTGACTCGGTCCTAAGTCTTTATTTTCGCAAACCATGGCATAAATCAGAGTTCCAAGACTATTGCTTACACATAACACATATATCAATTCAAAATAAATAATCACTTATCCCAATTTTTAATACTCAAATATACACACATAACACAATGTTTTGAACACACTAGAAAGAACGATCAGAAACTTACCTCTGCGCGGAAACTCAAGAATCAAATCATCCTATCCAATTCTATCTAGACCTGGATTTACCCTTTTTGACCATCTAAACAATGTTTTCTTGAAAACCTCAAAGAACAAAAGTTGTAGAACACGAAAATATCTTTCCGTAAAGTCTAGAATCAACGAATTCTGACGTAAGATGAATTTCTACGAATTTTACAAGTCTACTGAATTGTGTTTGAAAAAACCCTACGAATTTTGTTAATAAAGATGAGGAAGGAGAATATGATGTATTTATAATGTATCACAACCCTAATTCCAGACCTACTTGTAATCCGTATTCAAATCTGATCCATGTTTTAAGCCCATTATTCTAATCCAATTTTACATCCTAATTATTATCTAATTTTAATCCCTTATATTTCTATTTTTTTGTTATTACTAATCTAAAAATTACTGGATATTACATACTACCCTCCTTAAAAAGTATTTGGTCCCCAAATTCTCCAACAATCCTATATTTCAAAAGTTTTTGACGCATCTATTCTAAACGTCTACTCCCAAACGATAGTCTATAGGATCGCATCCTAGGGAATGTAACAGACCCAGAACTAACACACTCCGAAGGACAACCTGCTCGGATACCAACTGTAACAGCCCGACTTTTCGGACTATTAATTCTAAATCGAAACTAAAAGGAAATATAGTTTTATTAACCAAAAGTCAATTACAAAGGTACTTTTTACAATAGCGCATCTAACATCTATCAAAAAATCAATCTAGCCCAATTATGTGATCCTCGAACTCCAATGCTACTAAACTCGTTTGTACACAGAACCTGAAAATTGTAAGTAATGAGCTATACAGCCCAACAAGTAACCAATCGATCCAACTAATAAAGCCAAGTAACACGTATACATATAAAGATAGTACAACATTCAATACAATACATAAACGATATACGAAACAATCAATTACGATGCACTTATTCTTATTCGATACAATTCGATAGCACATAACAACAATAATAATAACTTGAAACCCACAATTCATACCACGACCACTACAACCCGATGATAATGGTCCTAAATTTTCAGAAAATTGTCACTACAACCTGGTGACTCGGTCCTAAGTCTTTATTTTCGCAAACCATGGCATAAATCAGAGTTCCAAAACTATTGCTTACACATAACACATATATCAATTCAAAATAAATAATCATTTAGCCCATGTTTTAATAATCAAATACACACAAATAACACATAGTTTTGAACATACTAGAATGAACGATAAAAAACTTACCTCTGCGCGGAAATTCAAGAATCAAATCATCCTATCCAATTCTATCTAGACTTGGATTTACCCTTTTTGACCATCTAAACGATGTGTTCTTGAAAACCCAAAGAACGAAAGTTGTAGAACACGAAAAGATCTTTCCGAAAAGTCTAGAATCAACGAATTCTGACTTAAGCTGAATTTTCTACGAATTTTACCAGACTGCTGAATTGTGTATGAAAAAACCCTACGAATTTTGTTAATAAAGATGAGGAAGGAGAATATGATGTATTTATAATGTCTCACAACCCTAATTCTAGACCTACTTGTAATCCGTATTCAAATCTGATTCATGTTTTAAGCCCATTATTCTAATCCAATTTTACATCCTAATTATTATTTAATTTTAATCCCTTATATTTCTAGTTTCTTTTGTTATTACTAATCTAAAAATTACGGGATATTACATACTACCCTCCTTAAAAAGAATTTGGTCCCCAAATTCTCCAACAATCCTATATTTTAAAAGTTTGTGACGCATCTTTTCTAAACGTCTATTCCCAAACGATATTCTATAGGGTCGCATCCTAGGGAATGTACTAGTCCCATAACTAACACACTCCGAAGGACAACCTGTTCTAATACCAACTGTAATAGTCCAATTTTTTGGACTATTAATTCTTAATTGAAACTAAAAGGAAATACAGTTTTATTAACCAAAAGTAAGTTACAAAGGTACTTTTTAAAAAAGCGCAACTTACATCTATCAAAAAGTCAATCTAGCCCAATTATATGATCCTCGAACTCCAATGCTACCAAACTCGATTGTACACCGAACTTGAAATTGTAAGTAATGAGCTACACAGCCCAACAAATAACCAATCGATCCAACTAGTAAAGCCAAGTAACATGTATACATATAAAGATAGTATAATATTCAATACAATACAAAAACGATATACGAAACAATCACCTACGACGCACTTATTCTTATTCGATACAATTCGATAGCACGTAACAACAATAACAATAACTTGAACCAACAATTCATACCATGACCGCTACAACCCGGTGATAATGGTCCTAAATTTTCAGAAAATTGTCACTACAACCCGGTGACTCGGTCCTAAGTCTTTATTTCCGCAAACCATGGCATAAATCAGAATTTCAAGACTATTGCTTACACATAACACATATATCAATTCAAAATAAATAACCACTTAGCCCAATTTTTAATAATCAAATATACTCACATAACACATAGTTTTGAACACACTAGAAAGAACGATCAGAAACTTTCCTCTGCGCGGAAACTCAAGAATCAAATCATCCTATGCAATTCTATCTAGACCTGGATTTACCCTTTTTGACCCTCTAAACGATGTGTTATTGAAAACCTCAAAGAACGAAAGTTATAGAGCACGAAAATATCTTTCTGAAAAGTCTAGAATCAACGATTTCTGACTTAAGATGAATTTTCTACGAATTTTACAAGACTGCTGAATTTTATATGAAAAAAACCTACGAATTTTGTTAATAAAGATGAGTTAGGAGAATATGATGTATTTATAAAGTCTCACAACCCTAATTCCAGACCTATTTGTAATCCATATTCAAATCTGATCCATGTTTTAAGCCCATTATTCTAATCCAATTTTACATCCTAATTTATTATCTAATTTTAATCCCTTATATTTCTATTTTCTTTTATTATTACTAATTTAAAAATTACGGTATATTACATACTACCCTCCTTAAAAAGAATTTGGTCCCCAAATTCTCGAACAATCCTATATTTCAAAAGTTTGTGACGCATCTATTCTAAACGTCTACTCCCAAACGATGGTCTATAGGATCGCATCCTAGGGAATGTACTAGTCCCATAACTAACACAGTCCGAAGGACAACCTGCTCTGATACCAACTATAACAGCCCGACTTTTCGGACTATTAATTTTAAATCGAAACTAAAAGGAAATACAGTTTTATTAAACAAAAGTCAATTACAAAGGTAGTTTTTACAAAAGCGCAGCTAACATCTATCAAAAAGTCAATCTAGCCTAATTATATGATCCTCGAACTCCAATGCTACCAAACTCGATTGTACACCGAACCTGAAAATTGTAAGTAATGAGCTATAAAGCTCAACAAGTAACCAATCGATCCAACTAGTAAAGCCAAGTAACACGTATACATATAAAGATATTATAATATTCAATACAATATAAAAACGATATACGAAACAATCAATTAGGATGCACTTATCCTTATTTGATACAATTCGATAGCACATAACAACAATAACAATAACTTGAAACCCAAAATACATACCACGACCACTACAACCCGGTGATAATGGTCCTAAATTTGCAGAAAATTGTCACTACAACCCGGTGACTCGGTCCTAAGTCTTTATTTTCGCAAACCTGGGCATAAATTAGAGTTCCAGGACTATTGCTTACACATAACATATATATCAATTCAAAATAAATAATCACCAAGCCCAAGTTTTAATAATCAAATATACACATATAACACATAGTTTTGAACACACTAGAAAGAACGATCGGAAACTTACCTCTGCGCGGAAACTCAAGAATCAAATCATCCTATGCAATTCTATATAGACCTGAATTTACCCTTTTTGACCCTCTAAACAATTTTTTCTTGAAAACCTCAAAGAACGAAAGTTGTAGAGCACGAAAAGATCTTTCCGAAAAGTCTAGAATCAACGAATTCTGACTTAAGATTAATTTTCTACGAATTTTATAAGACTTCTGAATTGTGTATGAAAAACCCTACGAATTTTGTTAATAAAAATGAAGAGGGAGAATATGATGTAGTTATAATGTCTCACAACCCTAATTCTACACCTACTTGTAATCCGTATTCAAATCTGATCCATGTTTTAAGCCCATTATTCTAATAAGATTTTATATCCTAATTATTATCTAATTTTAATCCTTTATATTTCTATTTTATTTTATTATTAATAATCTAAAAATTACGGGATATTACATACTACCCTCCTTAAAAAAAATTGGTCCCCAAATTCTCCAATAATCCTATATTTCAAAAGTTTGTGACACATCCATTCTAAACGTCTACTCCCAAACGATAGTCTATAGGATCGCATCCTAGGGAATGTACTAGTCCCATAACTAACACACTCCGAAGGACAACCTGCTCTGATACCAACTGTAACAGCCTGACTTTTCGGCTTATTAATTCTAAATCGAAACTAAAAGGAAATACAGTTTTATTAACAAAAAGTCAATTACAAAGGTACTTTTTACAAAAGCGTAGCTAACATCTACCAAAAAGTCAATCTAGCCCAATTATATGGTCCTCGAACTCCAATGCTACCAAACTCGATTGTACACCGAACCTGAAAATTGTAAGTAATGAGCTATACAGCCCAGCAAGTAACCAATCGATCCAACTAGTAAGGCCAAGTAACTGGTATACATATAAAGATAGTATAATATTGAATACAATACAAAAATGATATACAAAATAATCAATTACGATGCACTTATTCTTATTCGATACAATTCGATAGCACATAACAACAATAACAATAACTTGAAACCCACAATTCATACCACGACCACTACAACCTGGTGATAATGGTCCTAAATTCTCAGAAAATTATCACTACAACCCGGTGACTCAGTCCTAAGTCTTTATTTTCGCAAACCATGGCATAAATCAGAGTTCCAAGACTATTGCTTACACATAACACATATATCAATTCAAAATAAATAATCACTTAGCCCAAGTTTTAATAATCAAATATACACACATAACACATAGATTTGAACATACTAGAAAGAATGAGCAGAAACTTCACATATGTGCGGAAACTCAAGAAAATCATCCTATCCAATTCTATCTAGACCTGGATGTACACTTTTTGACCCTCTAAACGATGTTTTCTTAAAAACCTCAAAGAACGAAAGTTGAAGAGCACGAAAAGAACTTTCCGAAAAGTTTAGAGTCAACGAATTCTGACTTAAGATGAATTTTCTACGAATTTTACAAGACTGCTGAATTGTTTATGAAAACACCCTACGAATTTTATTAATAAAGATGAGGAAAGAGAATATGATGTATTTATAATGTCTGACAACCCTAATTCCAGACCTACTTGTAATCCGTATTCAAATCTGATCCATGTTTTAAGCCCATTATTCTAATCCAATTTTACATCCTAATTATTATCTAATTTTAATCCCTTATATTACTATTTTCTTTTATTATTACTAATCTAAAAATTACGGGATATTACAGAAACTGTTCGGAGTTGTTCGTATCTAGGAGTGTATTGTTAGTTAATAGGCAGTCACTTAACTCGATTAGTAAGTATGTATGAGGCCTTTTGGGAGTTATACTAATGTGGAGCCTAACAAGTGGTATGAGAGAGTTCTGATTATAACCGTCCATAACAATTTCAATGGGCTCCGAGATGGGTCTAGGGATAGGCAGATGGACCTAGCGGGATTTAAGTCCGGCTTAACAAGCCCAACAAGTATTATGAAAGCTATGGTTAAAAGAGGTCTATTAAAATTTCATTTAGATGGTCTGTCAGATCCAAGGATGGGTGTCAAGAAGAGATAGATTTCTTGTAGTAACTATCGGCGCCTAGAGGAGTCAAATAGCCAGAAGCTTCCACTATGGTTGAAGGGGTGCCAGATCACATAAAAGGAGGCACATTCGATAGGTGTTGAGCCCGATGGGTGAAGGGGGGATTGTTGGAAGTTGTTTCACATCGTTTGTGGGAGGAACAGATTGCTATTTAATAAGCGGTTAACTCAATTAGTTTGGGAGTAATTCAAAAAATGTGGAGTTAAGGCCAGCTTAGCAAGCCCAGTAAGTTAACTCCCGCTAGACCGAAACGGGAAGGCCCATCTTCCTCTTCTATGACCCATCTAGTTCGATGGTTATATTGATGTGACGGAAGGAGTTCAGGTTATTTTGCAGTTGGTTTTATTTGAGAAAGTAGAAATGAGGAAAGGAAGAATGGGTTGAGTTAAGGCAGTAGCATTTTGCTTGGATTCTCAGTCGAAGGTTGTTGCTTTAGAGTTGTCAGTTCTTTGTTTATTTCCTACTAAGCTAGTTTCTGTTTTTCTTTGTGTTTTGTTCTGTTCAATTATTTTGTATATGCAAAAAAAATAATTAAAAATAAATACATATGTATATACATATAAGTAAATGTAAATATAACTAGAATTATAGGAATATTCATTTACAAAAAATAATGAATTACAGGAATATTCATACACGTGATATTAAAAAATTAATATTTTGAATTAGAAAAAAAAATATTAAAGTTTTGTTATAAAACTTAAATGGGATAGTTTCAAAACTACCCATGTTAACTATTAGATTTTTAAATATATACTACCAACCTTTCTAAAATTCTAAAATACCGACCTTGTTTTCAATATTCCAAAAATACTACCTTCCTCAGTTGCAACTTTTGCAACCTCATTTGCAACTTCGATGCTACAAATTTCTGATTGCAAGTTCCCGGTTTTAGATGTCATTTTCGACCACTTTTTTGGAATATATATGTATATATATATTCCAAAAAACTGGTCGAAAATGACATCTGAAAATTGAAACTTGCAATCAGAAATTCGTAGCATCTCAGTTGCAAATGAGGTTGCAAGGCCCCACCAGGGGCACTCATAATTGGTGGATTTGGGTTCAAGGCCCCGCCAGGGGCACTCATAATTGGTGGATTTCTGATTTGCAACTTTCAGTTTTCAGTTGCAACTGAGGTTGCAAAAGTTGCAACTGAGGTTGCAAAAGTTGCAACCGTTGCAACTGAGGTTGCAAAAGTTGCAACCGTTGCAACTGAGGTTGCAAAAGTTGCAACTGAGGTTGCAAACCGAGGTTGCAACTGAGGTTGCAAACCGAGGTTGCATCGCAAAAGTTGCAACTGAGGTTGCAAAAGTTGCAACTGAAAAATGAAAGTTGCAAATCAGAAATCCACCAATTATAAGTGCCCCTAGTGGGTATTTGCAACCCAAATTCACCAATTATGAGTGCCCCTGGCGGGGCCTTGCAACCTCATTTGCAACTGAGATGTTACGAATTTCTGATTGCAAGTTCCGATTTTCAGATGTCATTTTCGATATATATATATATAGATTCCAAAAAAACTGGTGGAAAATGACATCTAAAACTCGGAACTTGCAAGCATTGAAGTTGTAAATGAGGTTGCAAAAGTTGCTACTGAGGAAGGTAATATTTTTGGAATATTGAAAACATAAAATTATAATGAGGTAGTATTTTTGAAAAAATGATTTTATAGAAGTGAAATGATAGTTGGATGGTAGTAAAATTGGAAAGAATTGTTAAACTCTTATGTATTTCTGTAAATATCCCAACTTAAATCATATATTTAACTAAAAATAAAAACAAATAAATTACCTCAAAAGTAAAGAAAGCTATTAGTGTGTGGGAAATGCTAGTTCCTTAACAGTATGTGGAAGAATGATTTAGTTATAATGTAGAGTTACTGAAATAAGATTTTGATCATATATGAAGATTTTTTAAATAAAACCTTGATAGTATTTTAAATAGTAATAAATAATTTTAAATACCTATATCAACTTATAATCTTTCAAAAATTTGACTGAAAAGGTAATAAAATTGAGAATAGAGAATATCTAACTTTTGGGTACAATCAATTCATATTTAGAAAAACTATGCATATTAATATCTAAAAAGATTGTGCAAAAGATTTTAATTATAAAAAATACAAAGTCAACTTTGTTATGTTCCTTTTTTTCAACAATATTTGACTTTATTACAAATAAAAAATGTGTTTTTGAATATGTATTCCTGATAATATACCAGTATAGGAATTAGACAATGATATTTTAAAAATGAAATTTAGATTTTTGAAGAAATTGATCCGGTGAAATAATTTGTTGGACCATTGTAATTCATGATAAGAAGTTAACTTATAATACTAGATACGTATAACACTAGATTGGGATTTTATAATACTTGATAGTTATAATAGAAGAATATATGTAGTATATCAGATTATCTTAAATAGCAAAAAATAATTAAAATAATCTTAGATATTGAAAATTAAAAAGGAACCTAAAAACTTGGGCATATACACATATCCTAAATAAGAATTTTAACGCGTCTATTCTCCTAATATAAACCCACATAAACCTGCAGCCTCTCTCATCTCCACAACAATCTCCAACCAGCATTCTTGTTCTTCATAAATTTCCGGTATATTTGCAATGAAATCTATGGTTTCAAGCTCTGTTAAATCTTCACCGATGAAGAGAAAGAAGTACGTACCTACTTTTCACAGGTATCTAAAACCTGGAGCATTAGCTCAAATCCGACACTCCAAATTCACTGCTAAATCCAAAGGACTCAGGTCTGATGATAGTTCTATGGATGTAAAACTCATTGGTTCGCCCTCAGCAGAGATGATCTCTCAGACCCAGATGCTTCAAATGCCTATTGACAGGGTCCCTTCTTTCCCTTCTTCAAAAATTAGTCAGTTTTCTCCTTCGGGTCCGCGGAAGAAACTGTTCGCTGCTCCGCCTACTTTTTCTGACGACACTCAGTCCTAATGTGTATCCATTTATGAGATCTGCTTAATCTATAAGATTGCATTGTTATTTTTAGTATGTCTGGAATAATTGTAGGTTAGGGTTTAAACAATGCTATGCATTGTACTGGCCTATTCATACCTATTCATATTCCTTTAATTAATACCATTGTATGTGTTTTTATTCTTTAAAATATTGGACTTCTGCATTCTTAAAATTATTTTGATAATTTTTATTATGTTTATGGTGCTAAATGGTAGAATGATTGATTAGATTTTGAACGCGAAACTAAAACCACAGTTTGGTGCTGTGGAGAAGAGCATGTATTTTTCTTTTTTAATAGAAGCATAGCGTATAATTTTTGATGAAATATAATATTTATGCCCATTTTCTATGATGATTGTTTTGAATAAGAGATACTACGAACCCATCAAATAGTACATTATATTATATTTACATGTGTGGTGCAAATTTGCTACCTACATGTAGTTGGGGGCAAAACTTAACAATTTTTCCAGAAATTTTGACAAAATCGACAATAATGTTGTACAAATAAGTGTGCAATGGTCTACCTGAAAAATTGTCACCGGAATCATTTACCAAATGGCCATCGGAATGGGTCTGGTTCGTGCGCCTATCTCCCCCTTAATCTGAACATATTTATCCCAGGTTTTTGACACCCAAGATTTTCCGGCATCTTCCCATACTTAGCTGTAGACAGCGCCTTTGTTAGGATATATGCCTTCTGTTCCTCCGAGCTGACATGCTTGATTTTTACTTCGCCGCGTTCAACACATTATCTAATGAAGTGAAATCGCGTGTTTACTCCTTCCATGAATTATGGGGTTTTGGCATAGTCTAAGGCTAATCTATCAGATAATTAGTATGTCTGGAATAATTGTAGGTTAGGGTTTAAACAATGCTATGCATTGTACTCGCCTATTCATACCTATTCATATTCATTTAATTAATACCATTGTATGTGTTTCGATTCTTTAAAATATTGGACTTTTGCATTCTTAAAATTATTTTGATAATTTTTATTATGTTTATGGTGCTAAATGGTAGAATGATTGATTAGATTTTGAACGCGAAACTAGAAGCCCACTTTTGTGCTGTGGAGAAGAGCACATATTTTTATTTTTTAACAGAAGCATAAGGTATAAATTTTGATGAAATATACTATTTAGGCCCATTTCTATGCTGACTATTTTGAATTAGAGATACTAGGATCCCATCAAATAGTACATATTTTATATTTACATGTGTGGTGCAAATTTGCTACCTACACGTAGTTGGGGGCGTCCCCCATACTCTTCAATAATCTTCTTCCAAAACTTAACAATTTTCCAGAAATTTTGACAAATTCGACAATAATGTTGTACAAATAAGTGTGCAATGGTCTGCTTGAAAATTTGTCACCGGAATCATTTACCGAATGACCATCGGAATGGGTCTGGTTCGTGCGCCTATCTCCCCCTTAATCTGGACATATTTATCCCAGGTTTTTGACACCCAAGAGTTCCCGCATCTTCCCATATATAGCTGTAGACAGCGCCTTTTTCAGGATATCTGCCTTCTGTTCCTCCGAGTTGACATGCTTGAATATTACTTCGCCGCGTTCAACACATTCTTTAATGAAGTGAAATCACGTGTTTACTCCTTCCATTAATTATGTGTTTCTGGCCTAGTCTATGGCTGATCGTGTTAGGTTAAGGGACTATACACAATTCGAGATTCATAAACTCCAATACAGAGCATACACATAACCAATCGATTAGTTGACAAGATCCACCAAAGCGCGATCACACGTTATTCATGTAATACTTCTACTTCTATTATCAATAAGTAAAAGTAAAACAAGAACACAAAACAGTATTTGACGTGGAAACACCCACGTCCCAACTCGTATTATTAATCTAATCAATAATCAATAATACATCAAAATAATAACATCTTAACGGTGTATCAAACCCGATGCTTGAGCCAACAATGCTCAAGCATCTCCTAAACAATACCTAAGACTACATCTCTTAAGCTTTCACCTCATCAAACAAATACAATATGACTATGTATATACAGCCACCTAAAACTTAGCCACCAAGACTTACCATACTTGTTTTACAAGTCTTACCATACTTGTTATACAAGTCTTCCCATTCTTGGCACTTAATTACCCAACTTAGTGATCAAGACATACCATATATAATAATTTTCTACAGATACAATTATTATCTTACCAATATATATCTTGGACCACCCAAGCCCTAAACATGATATTAGGTTGAAACCAAACAGATCGATTATCTATATAAAGAGTGACAGGCCGGCTTTCATATCAGTAATTTGACTCAACAAATTTCGTAGCCAAATGCCTTGACAGGCTGGTGCTGTGGCGGTCATAAATACCGCCTCGCATGAGGATAATGCAACATAATGCTGCTTCTGTGACACCTAGGTGATAAGACTTTCACTTAGATAAAATACCATACCATCCGTGCTCTTTCTATCGTCGTTATTACCTCCAAGATTTTTATATTAGTATCCAGACAACATGTGATTCCCAGAATTAAGTAGTCCATACTTCAACATCCCTTTCACGTACCTAAGAATTCATTTCACTGCATTAAGATGTAGCATAGTGGGCCTCTCCACGAAACGGCTTAGTACGCCTATAGCGTATGATATGTCTAGTCGAGTATGGACTAGATATCTAAGGCCTCCAACCAGGCTTTTAAACTTTGTTTAATCAACGACTTTTCCTGCAGTGTCCTTGCTGAGTTGATGTTTTGGCTCCATAGGATATCTGGTGGGATTACAGTCCATCATGCCTACCTTCTCCAATTACTTCTTTGTATAGGCCATTTGTTTTAGCTCGAATTTTACTCATCTCTTTTCAACCTCAATGCCAAGATAATAAGCCAGTTTTCCCAAATCACTCATATCAAATTCACTCCTCATTTGATCCTTAAATTTATTAATGTTGCCAACGCTCGTACCTGTCACCAGCAAATCATCTACATGCACACCAACAATTAATGATTTGTTACCTTCTCTTTCGGTGTAGACCACCTGCTCGTATGGGCATTTTATAAATCCCAACTTCTCAAAGAATTTTCGCAGTTGAGCATACCAAGCCCGTGGGGTTTGTCGTAATCCGTACAGCACCGTTAACAGCTTATACACCTTCCGTTCCTGATTTTCTTTCACGTAGCCGTCTGGTTGTAACACATACACCTCCTCATATAATTTACCATTCAGAAATGCAGATTTCACATCCATGTGATGCACTTACCAACCGTTCTTAGCTGATAATGCCAAGAGTAGCCGTACGGCGCCATTCGCGTAACAGGGGCAAAAAACTCTTCAAAATCTACACCTTGCTTTTGCACATACCCCTTAGCCACAAGTCTCGCCTAATTTTTTATTATTTTTCCATTTGCATCTTTTTTCACTTTAAAAACCCATTTCGACCCAATTTTTTTGTGTCCAGGGACAAGTCTGTCAGAACAAAAGTGATGTTTCTTTCGACGGGGTTTAATTTAATTTCCATCTCTTTTCTTCATTCTTTCTCCTCGGTTGCTTGAATATACAAGTTGGGTTCTTCCACATATAACAACAAACATGTCTTCATCAAGCTCAATCTCTTCTATCTCATTGTACACATCACTTAAGAGTCTGAAATTCCTTAGTTCACTACTCATTTCAATCAACTCCGATGAGCTTGACCCATCTTCAAAACCTGCAGAGTACTCAGATGTGCTGGAACTACGAGATTGCTGTGGAGGTACAGCTTTATTTTGTGTCTCGATGGCCAAAACTTCTTCAGATGGTTTGTCAATGGAGATAAAGGAATTTGGGAATACAATTTCAACTATTGGTTGTTGTTCCCAGGGCCACATCTTATGTTCTTGGAACACCATGTCCCTGTTAACATGCAGGCACTTTGATATTGGGTCATACAAATGACTGGCCTTGGTTCCAGGCTCCTTACCCAAGTACACCACCGCTTTACTACGGTCATCCAACTTCTTTTCATGTACTTGAGGGACTTTCATATATGCAACACATCCAAACAATTTTATGTGATCAAGATTGGGCTTCTTACCTGTCTAGGCCTCATACAGAGTTTTTCCTAATAGCATCCATGTTGGCAATCTGTTATGAATGTAGACGGAATGATGCACTGCTTCTCCACATATATAAGATGGTAGCTTAGAGCATTTCAAAAAACTCTTGTCATCATCGCTCTACCATCCCATTTTCTTGTGGGGTGTAGGGAGCTGTATAGCGTCTAGTTATGCCTGCTTCTTCACAATATGAGCTAAACAAAGATGAACAAAACTCTCCCCCACGGTCTGAAAATCTTAACCCTTTTTAAAAATAAATACATATGTATATACATATAAGCAAGGTTGTAAAAATCGGAAATCGGACCAACTCGGTTTTGGTCTAGAAAAATGAGTAATCGGAAACTCGGCGAGTACTCGGAATGAGTACACGGACTACTAATCGGATATTGTTTTTTAACTTTTTTTTTTCTCATAATTTATATGTATTTATTCTAATTTTAGTGTACATGTGTTAAACTTAAAACTTAACAATAATATTAATATTACTAATAATATTATTACAACCCTGCTAAAAAGTAATAATATTTAGAGCTTTTTTTAGAAATATACTAGATTTCTGAAATTTTTGCATATTCTAATTCTAGTGTACATGTGTCCAAGTAATAATATTAATATTATTAATAATATTAAAACGTGATATAAGTGTATGTATAGAATCTTTGAGAGAGAGGACTTTTAATTGGGCGGAATCTAGATTATAACTATAGTCTATAAGTTGAGCACTAAAAATTATATTTTAATACTTAGCAAAAAAAAAAAAAAAAATAGTCAAACCCGAGTTTGACCCCGATTACTCGGAATCAACCCGAGTCTTGACCGAGTTATAGCAAAAACCGGTTTTTGGTCCGATTACTCACTACTCGGATCGGTTTAGGGGTCCAAAATGAGTACTCGACCGAGTACTCGAACCGAGTTACCGATTTTCAGAACCCTGCATATAAGTAAATGTATATATAACTAGAATTATAGGAATATTCATTTACAAAAAAATAATGAATTACAGGAATATTCATACAAGTGATATTAAAAAATTAAGATTTTGAATTAGAAAAAAAATTATTAAAGTTTTGTTATAAAACTTAAATGTGATAGTTTCAAAACTACCCGTGTTAACTATTGGATTTTTAAATATATACTACCAACCTTTCTAAAATTCTAAAAATACCGACCTTGTTTTCAATATTCCAAAAATACTTCAAAAAACTGGTCGAAAATGACATCTGAAAACTGGAACTTGCAATCAGAAATTCGTAGCATCTCAGTTGCAAGGCCCCACCAAGGGCACTCATAATTGGTGGATTTGGGTTGCAAGGCCCCGCCAGGGGCACTCATAATTGGTGGATTTCTGATTTGCAATTTTCAGTTTTCTGTTGCAACTGAGGTTGCAAAAGTTGCAACTGAAAAATGAAAGTTGCAAATCAGAAATCCACCAATTATGAGTGCCCCTGGTGGGGCCTTGCAACCCAAATCCACCAATTATGAGTGCCCCTGGCGGGGCCTTGCAACCTCATTTGCAACTGAGATGTTACGAATTTCTAATTGCAAGTTCCGGTTTTCAGATGTCATTTTCGATATATATATATATAGATTCCAAAAAACTGGTGGAAAATGACATCTGAAACCCGCAACTTGGAATCAGAAATTTATAGCATCGAAGTTGCAAATGAGGTTGTAAAAGTTGCAACTGAGGAAGATAGTATTTTTGAAATATTGAAAACATAAAATTATAATGAGGTAGTATTTTTGAAAAAATGATTTTATAGAAGTGAAATGATAGTTGGATGGTAGTAAAATTGGAAAGAATTGTTTAAATCTTACGTATTTATGTAAATATCCCAACTTAAATCATATATTTAACTAAAAATAAAAACAAATAAATTACCTCAAAAGTAAAGAAAGCTATTAGTGTGTGGGAAATGCTAGTTCCTTAAAAGTATGTGGAACAATGATTTAGTTATAATGTAGAGTTACTGAAATAAGATTTTGATCAGATATGAAGATTTTTTAAATAAAACCTTGATAGTATTTTTAATAGCAATAAATAATTTTAAATAACTATATCAACTTATAATCTTTCAAAAATTTGACTCAAAAGGTAATAAAATTGAGAATAGAGAATATCTAACTTTTGAGTACAATCAATTCATATTTAGAAAAACTATGCATATTAATATCTTAAAAGATTGTGCATATTAAAAGATTTTAATTATAAAAAATACAAAGTCAACTTTGTTATGTTCCTTTTTTCAAAAAAATTTGACTTTATTACAAATAAAAAATGTGTTTTTGAATATGTATTCCAGATAATATACTAGTATAGGAATCAGACAATGATATTTTAAAAATGAAATTTAGATTTTTGAATAAATTGATCCGGTGAAATAATTTGTTGAAATAATTTGTTGGCCCATTGTAATTCATGATAAGAAGTTAACTTATAATACTAGATACGTATAACACTAGATTGGGATTTTATAATACTCAGATAGTTATAAAAGAAGAATATATGTAGTATATCAGATTATCTTAAATAGCAAAAAATAATTAAAATAATCTTAGATATTGAAAATTAAAATGGAAACCGAAAAACTTGGGCATATACACATATCCGAAATAAGAATATAAACCCACATAAACCTGCAGCCTCTCTCATCTCCACAACAATCTCCAACCAGCATTCTTGTTCTTCATAAATTTACGGTATATTTGCAATGAAATCTAGGGTTTCAAGCTCTGTTAAATCTACACCGATGAAGAAAGAAGTACCTACTTTTCACAGGTATCTAAAACCTGGAGCATTAGCTCAAATCCGACACTCCAAATTCACTGCTAAATCCAAAGGACTCAGGTCTGATGATAGTTCTATGGATGTAAAACTCATTGGTTCGCCCTCAGCAGAGATGATCTCTCAGACCCAGATGCTTCAAATGCCTATTGACAGGGTCCCTTCTTTCCCTTCTTCAAAAATTAGTCAGTTTTCTCCTTCGGGTCCGCGGAAGAAACTGTTCGCTGCTCCGCCTACTTTTTCTGACGACACTCAGTCCTAATGAAGGGAATAATGTGTATCGATTTATGAGTTCTGCTTAATCTATCAGATTACATTGTTATTTTTAGTATGTCTGGAATAATTGTAGGTTAGGGTTTAAACAATGCTATGCATTGTACTGGCCTATTCATACCTATTCATATTCATTTAATTAATACCATTGTATGTGTTTTTATTCTTTAAAATATTGGACTTCTGCATTCTTAAAATTATTTTGATAATTTTTATTATGTTTATGGTGCTAAATTGTAGAATGATTGATTAGATTTTGAACGCGAAACTAAAACCCCAGTTTGGTGCTGTGGAGAAGAGCATGTATTTTTCTTTTTTAATAGAAGCATAGCTTATAATTTTTTATGAAATATAATATTTATGCCCATTTTCTATGATGATTGTTTTGAATAAGAGATACTAGGAACCCATCAAATAGTACATTATATTATATTTACATTGTGTGGTGCAAATTTGCTACCTACATGTAGTTGGGGCATCTCCCATACTCTTCAATAATCTTCTTCCAAAACTTAACAATTTTTCCAGAAATTTTGACAAAATCGACAATAATGTTGTAAAAATAAGTGTGCAATGGTCTACCTGAAAAATTGTCAACGGAATCATTTACCAAATGGCCATCGGAATGGGTCTGGTTCGTGCACCTATCTCCCCCTTAATCTGAACATATTTATCCCAGGTTTTTGACACCCAAGATTTTCCCGCATCTTCCCATACTTAGTTGTAGACACCGCCTTTGTTAGGATATCTACCTTCTGTTCCTCCGAGCTGACATTCTTGATTGTTACTTCGCCGCGTTCAACACATTCTCTAATGAAGTGAAATCGCGTGTTTACTCCTTCCATGAATTATGGGTTTTCGGCATAGTCTAAGGCTAATCTATCAGATAACATTGTTATTTTTAGTATGTCTGGAATAATTGTAGGTTAGGGTTTAAACAATGCTATGCATTGTACTGGCCTATTCATACCTATTCATATTCATTTAATTAATACCATTGTATGTGTTTCGATTCTTTAAAATATTGGACTTCTGCATTCTTAAAATTATTTTGATAATTTTTATTATGTTTATGGTGCTAAATGGTGGAGTGATTGATTAGATTTTGAACGCGAAACTAAAAGCCCACTTTTGTGCTGTGGAGAAGAGCACATATTTTTATTTTTTAACAGAAGCATAGGGTATAAATTTTGATGAAATATACTATTTAGGCCCATTTCTATGCTGACTATTTTGAATTAGAGATACTAGGAGCCCATCAAATAGTACATATTTTATATTTACATGTGTGGTGCAAATTTGCTACCTACAAGTAGTTGGGGGCGTCCCCCATACTCTTCAATAATCTTCTTCCAAAACTTAACAATTTTTCCAAAAATTTAGACAAATTCGACAATAATGTTGTACAAATAAGTGTGCAATGGTTGGTCTGCTTGAAAATTTGTCACGGGAATCATTTACCAAATGACCATCGGAGTGGGTCTGGTTCGTGCGCCTATCTCCCCCTTAATCTGGACATATTTATCCAAGGTTCTTGACACCCAAGAGTTCCCGCATCTTCCCATACATAGTTGTAGACAGCGCCTTTTTCAGGATATCTGCCTTCTGTTCCTCCGAGTTGACATGCTTGAATATTAATTCGCCGCGTTTAACACATTCTTTAATGAAGTGAAATCACGTGTTTACTCCTTCCATTAATTATGGGTTTTTGGCCTAGTCTATGGCTGGTCGTGTTATGTTAAGGGACTATACACAATTCGAGATTCATAAACCCCAATACAGAGCACACACATAACCAATCGATTAGTTGACAAGATCCACCAAAGCGCGATCACACGTTATTCAAGTATTACTTCTACTTTTATTAGCAATAAGTAAAAGTAAAACAAGAACACAAAACAGTATTTGACGTGGAAACACCCACGTCCCAACTCGTATTATTAATCTAATCAATAATCAATAATACATCAAAATAATAACACCTTAACGGTGTCCCAAATCCGATACTTTAGCCAACAATGCTCAAGCATCTCCTAAACAATACGTAAGACTACATCTCTTAAGCTTTCACCACATCAAACAAATACAATATGACTATGTATATATAGCCACCCAAAACTTAGCCACCAAGACTTACCATACTTGTTCTACAAGTCTTACCATACTTGTTATACAAGTCTTCCAATTCTTGGCACCTAATTACCCAACTTAGTGATCAAGACATACCATATATAATAATTTTCAACTGATACAATTATTATCTTACCCATATATATCTTGGACCACCCAAGCCCTAAACATCATATTAGGTTGAAACCCAACAGATCGATTATCTATATAAAGAGTGACAGGCCAGCTTTCATATCAGCAATTTGACTCAACAAATTTCGCAGCCAAATGCCTTGACAGGCTGGTGCTGTGGCGGTCATAAATACCGCCTCGCACGAGGATAATGCAACATAATACTGCTTCTGTGACACCTAGGTGATAAGACTTTCACTTAGATAAAATACCATACCACCCGTGCTCTTTCTATCGTCGTTATTACCTCCAAGATTGTTATATTAGTATCCAGACAACATGTGATTCCCAGAATTAAGTAGTCAATACTCCAACATCCCTTTCACGTACCTAAGAATTCGTTTCACTGCATTAAGATGTAGCACAGTGGGCCTCTCCACGAAACGGCTTACTACGCCTATAGCGTATGATATGTCTAGTCGAGTATGGACCAGATATCTAAGGCCTCCAACCAGGCTTTTCAACTTTGTTTAATCAACGACTTTTCCTGCAGTGTCCTTGCTGAGTTGATGTTTTGGCTCCATAGGATATCTGGTGGGATTACAGTCCATCATGCCTACCTTCTCCAATAGCTTCTTTGTAAAGGCTGTTTGTTTTAGCTCGAATTTTACTCATCTCTTTTCAACCTCAATGCCAAGATAATAAGCCAGTTTTCCCAAATCACTCATATCAAATTCACTCCTCATTTGATCCTTGAATTTATTAATATTGCCAACGCTCGTACCTGTCACCAGCAAATCATCTACATGCACACCAACAATTAGTGATTTGTTACCTTCTCTTTTGGTGTAGACCACCTGCTCGTATGGGCATTTTATAAATCCCAACTTCTCAAAGAATTTTCGCAGTTGAGCATACCAAGCCCGTGGGGTTTGTCGTAATCCGTACAACACCGTTAACAGCTTATACACCTTCCGTTCCTGATTTTCTTTCACGTAGCCGTCTGGTTGTAACATATACACCTCCTCATATAATTCACCATTCAGAAATGCAGATTTCACATCCATGCGATGCACTTCCCAACCGTTCTTAGCTGATAACGCCAAGAGTAGCCGTACGGTCTCCATTCGCGTAACAGGGGCAAAAAACTCTTCAAAATCTACACCTTGCTTTTGCACATACCCCTTAGCCACAAGTCTCGCCTTATGTTTTATTATTTTTCCATTTGCATCCTTTTTCACTTTAAAAACCCATTTCAACCCAATTTTTTTGTGTCCTGGGGCAAGTCTGTCAGAACAAAAGTGATGTTTCTTTCGACTGGGTTTAATTCAATTTCCATCTCTTTTCTTCATTCTTTCTCCTCGGTTGTTTGAATATACGAGTTGGGTTCTTCCACATATAACAAAAAACATGTCTTCATCAAGCTCAATCTCTTCTATCTCATTGTACACATCACTTAAGAGTGTGAAATTCCTTAGTTCACTGCTCATTTCAGTCAACTCCGATGAGTTTGACCCATCTTCAAAACCTGCAGAGTACTCAGATGTGCTGGAACTATGAGATTGCTGTGGCGGTACATCTTTATTTTGTGTCTCGGTGGCCAAAACTTCTTCAGAGGGTTTGTCAATGGAGATAAAGGAATTTGGGAATACAATTTCAACTATTGGTTGTTGTTGCCAGGGCCACGTCTTATGTTCTTGGAACACCATGTCCCTGTTAACATGCAGGCACTTTGATATTGGGTGATACAAATGACTGGCCTTGGTTCCAGGCTCCTTACCCAAGTACAGCACCGCTTTACTACGGTCATCCAACTTCTTTTCATGTACCTGAGGGACTTTCATATATGCAACACATCCAAACAATTTTATGTGATCGAGATTGGGCTTCTTACCTGTCTAGGCCTCATACAGAGTTTTTCCTAATAGCATCCATGTTGGCAATTTGTTAAGAATGTAGACGGAATGATGCACTGCTTCTCCACATATATAAGATGGTAGCTTAGAGCATTTCAAAAAACTTCTAGTCATAACAGTCACTGTTCTGTTTCAACGCTCTACCATCCCAATTTCTTGTGTGGTGCATCTAGTTATGCCTGCTTCTTCACAATATGAGCTAAACAAAGATGAACAAAACTCCCCCCACGGTCTGAAAATCTTAACCCTTTTTAAAAATAAATACATATGTATATACATATAAGTAAATGTAAATATAACTAGAATTATAGGAATATTCATTTACAAAAAAATAATGAATTACAGGAATATTCATACAAGTGATATTAAAAAATTAAGATTTTGAATTAGAAAAAAAATTATTAAAGTTTTGTTATAAAACTTAAATGAGATAGTTTCAAAACTACCCATGTTAACTATTGGATTTTTAAATATATACTACCAACCTTTCTAAAATTCTAAAAATACTGACCTTGTTTTCAATATTCCAAAAATACTCCAAAAAACTAGTCGAAAATGACACCTTAAAACTGGAACTTGCAATCAGAAATTTGTAGCATCTCAGTTGCAAGGCCCCACCAGGGGCACTCATAATTGGTGGATTTGGGTTGCAAGGCCCGCCAGGGGCACTCATAATTGGTGGATTTCTGATTTGCAATTTTCAGTTTTCTGTTGCAACTGAGGTTGCAAAAGTTGCAAATCAGAAATCCACCAATTATGAGTGCCCCTGGTGGGGTCTTGCAACCCAAATCCACCAATTATTAGTGCCCCTGGCGGGGCCTTGCAACCTCATTTGCAACTGAGATGTTACGAATTTCTGATTGCAAGTTCCGGTTTTCAGATGTCATTTTCGATATATATATATAGATTCCAAAAAACTGGTGGAAAATGACATCTGAAACCCGTAACTTGCAATCATAAATTTGTATCATCGAAGTTGCAAATGAGGTTGCAAAAGTTGCAACAAGATAGTATTTTTGGAATATTGAAAACATAAAATTATAATGAGGTAGTATTTTTGAAAAAATGATTTTATAGAAGTGGAATGATAGTTGGATGGTATTAAAATTGGAAAGAATTGTTTAAATCTTATGTATATCTGTAAATATCCCAACTTAAATCATATATTTAACGAAAAATAAAAACAAATAAATTACCTCAAAAGTAAAGAAAGCTATTAGTGTGTGGGAAATGCTAGTTCCTTAACAGTATGTGGAAGAATGATTTAGTTATAATGTAGAGTTACTGAAATAAGATTTTGATCATATATGAAGATTTTTTAAATAAAACCTTGATAGTATTTTTAATAGTATTAAATAATTTTAGATAACTATATCAACTTATAATCTTTCAAAAATTTGACTCAAAAGGTAATAAAATTGAGAATAGAGAATATCTAACTTTTGAGTACAATCAATTCATATTTAGAAAAACTATGCATATTAATATCTTAAAAGATTGTGCATATTAAAAGATTTTAATTATAAAAAATACAAAGTCAACTTTGTTATGTTCCTTTTTTCAAAAAAAATTGACTTTATTACAAATAAAAAATGTGTTTTTGAATATGTATTCCAGATAATATACTAGTATAGGAATCAGACAATGATATTTTAAAAATGAAATTTAGATTTTTGAATAAATTGATCCGGTGAAATAATTTGTTGAAATAATTTGTTGGCCCATTGTAATTCATGATAAGAAGTTAACTTATAATACTAGATACGTATAACACTAGATTGGGATTTTATAATACTGGATAGTTATAATAAAAGAATATATGTAGTATATCAGATTATCTTAAATAGCAAAAAATAATTAAAATAATCTTAGATATTGAAAATTAAAAAGGAAACCTAAAAACTTGGGCATATACACATATCCGAAATAAGAATATAAACCCTTATAAACCTGCAGCCTCTCTCATCTCCACAACAATCTCCAACCAGCATTCTTGTTCTTCATAAATTTACGGTATATTTGCAATGAAATCTAGGGTTTCAAGCTCTGTTAAATCTTCACCGATGAAGAAAGAAGAACCTACTTTTCACAGGTATCTAAAACCTGGAGCATTAGCTCAAATCCGACACTCCAAATTCACTGCTAAATCCAAAGGACTCAGGTCTGATGATAGTTCTATGGATGTAAAACTCATTGGTTCGCCCTCAGCAGAGATGATCTCTCAGACCCAGATGCTTCAAATGCCTATTGACAGGGTCCCTTCTTTCCCTTCTTCAAAAATTAGTCAGTTTTCTCCTTCGGGTCCGCGGAAGAAACTGTTCGCTGCTCCGCCTACTTTTTCTGACGACACTCAGTCCTAATGAAGGGAATAATGTGTATCGATTTATGAGTTCTGCTTAATCTATCAGATTACATTGTTATTTTTAGTATGTCTGGAATAATTGTAGGTTAGGGTTTAAACAATGCTATGCATTGTACTGGCCTATTCATACCTATTCATATTCATTTAATTAATACCATTGTATGTGTTTTTATTCTTTAAAATATTGGACTTCTGCATTCTTTAAATTATTTTGATAATTTTTATTATGTTTATGGTGCTAAATGGAAGAATGATTGATTAGATTTTGAACGCAAAACTAAAACCCCAGTTTGGTGCTGTGGAGAAGAGCATGTATTTTTCTTTTTTAATAGAAGCATAGCTTATAATTTTTGATGAAATATAATATTTATGCCCATTTTCTATGGTGATTGTTTTGAATAAGAGATACTAGGAACCCATCAAATAGTACATTATATTATATTTACATGTGTGGTGCAAATTTGCTACCTACATATAGTTGGGGGCATCTCCCATACTCTTCAATAATCTTCTTCCAAAACTTAACAATTTTTCCAGAAATTTTGACAAAATCGACAATAATGTTGTACAAATAAGTGTGCAATGGTCTACCTGAAAAATTGTCAACGGAATCATTTACCAAATGGCCATCGGAATGGGTCGTTCGTGCGCCTATCTCCCCCTTAATCTGAACATATTTATCCCAAGTTTTTGACACCCAAGATTTTCCCGCATCTTCCCATACTTAGTTGTAGACACCGCCTTTGTTAGGATATCTGCCTGTTCCTCCGAGCTGACATGCTTGATTGTTACTTCGCCGCGTTCAACACATTCTCTAATGAAGTGAAATCGCGTGTTTACTCCTTCCATGAATTATGGGTTTTTGGCATAGTCTAATCTATCAGATAACATTGTTATTTTTAGTATGTCTGGAATAATTGTAGGTTAGGGTTTAAACAATGCTATGCATTGTACTGGCCTATTCATACCTATTCATATTCATTTAATTAATACCATTGTATGTGTTTCGATTCTTTAAAATATTGGACTTCTGCATTCTTAAAATTATTTTGATAATTTTTATTATGTTTATGGTGCTAAATGGTGGAATGATTGATTAGATTTTGAACGCGAAACTAAAAGCCCACTTTTGTGCTGTGGAGAAGAGCACATATTTTTATTTTTTAACAGAAGCATAGGGTATAAATTTTGATGAAATATACTATTTAGGCCCATTTCTATGCTGACTATTTTGAATTAGAGATACTAGGAGCCCATCAAATAGTACATATTTTATATTTACATGTGTGGTGCAAATTTGCTACCTACAGGTAGTTGGGGGCGTCCCCCATACTCTTCAATAATCTTCTTCCAAAACTTAACAATTTTTCCAAAAATTTAGACAAATTCGACAATAATGTTGTACAAATAAGTGTGCAATGGTTGGTCTGCTTGAAAATTTTTCACCGGAATCATTTACCAAATGACCATCGGAATGGGTCTGGTTCGTGCGCCTATCTCCCCCTTAATCTGGACATATTTATCCAAGGTTCTTGACACCCAAGAGTTCCCGCATCTTCCCATACATAGTTGTAGACAGCGCCTTTTTCAGGATATCTGCCTTCTGTTCCTCCGAGTTGACATGCTTGAATATTAATTCGCCGCGTTTAACACATTCTTTAATGAAGTGAAATCACGTGTTTACTCCTTCCATTAATTATGGGTTTTTGGCCTAGTCTATGGCTGGTCGTGTTATGTTAAGGGACTATACACAATTCGAGATTCATAAACAACAATACAGAGCACACACATAACCAATCGATTAGCTGACAAGATCCACCAAAGCGCGATCACACGTTATTCAAGTATTACTTCTACTTCTATTAGCAATAAGTAAAAGTAAAACAAGAACACAAAACAGTATTTGACGTGGAAACACCCACGTCCCAACTCGTATTATTAATCTAATCAATAATCAATAATACATCAAAATAATAACACCTTAACGGTGTCCCAAATCCGATACTTTAGCCAACAATGCTCAAGCATCTCCTAAACAATACGTAAGACTACATCTCTTAAGCTTTCACCACATCAAACAAATACAATATGACTATGTACATATAGCCACCCAAAACTTAGCCACCAAGACTTACCATACTTGTTCTACAAGTCTTACCATACTTGTTATACAAGTCTTCCAATTCTTGGCACCTAATTACCCAACTTAGTGATCAAGACATACCATATATAATAATTTTCAACTGATACAATTATTATCTTACCCATATATATCTTGGACCACCCAAGCCCTAAACATCATATTAGGTTGAAACCCAACAGATCGATTATCTATATAAAGAGTGACAGACCAGCTTTCATATCAGCAATTTGACTCAACAAATTTCGCAGCCAAATGCCTTGACAGGCTGGTGCTGTGGCGGTCATAAATACCGCCTCGCACGAGGATAATGCAACATAATACTGCTTCTGTGACACCTAGGTGATAAGACTTTCACTTAGATAAAATACCATACCACCCGTGCTCTTTCTATCATCGTTATTACCTCCAAGATTGTTATATTAGTATCCAGACAACATGTGATTCCCAGAATTAAGTAGTCAATACTCCAACATCCCTTTCACGTACCTAAGAATTCGTTTCACTGCATTAAGATGTAGCACAGTGGGCCTCTCCACGAAACGGCTTACTACGCCTATAGCGTATGATATGTCTAGTCGAGTATGGACCAGATATCTAAGGCCTCCAACCAGGCTTTTCAACTTTGTTTAATCAACGACTTTTCCTGCAGTGTCCTTGCTGAGTTGATGTTTTGGCTCCATAGGATATCTCGTGGGATTACAGTCCATCATGCCTACTTTCTCCAATAGCTTCTTTGTATAGGCCGTTTGTTTTAGCTCGAATTTTACTCATCTCTTTTCAACCTCAATGCCAAGATAATAAGCCAGTTTTCCCAAATCACTCATATCAAATTCACTCCTCATTTGATCCTTGAATTTATTAAAGTTTCCAACGCTCGTACCTGTCACCAGCAAATCATCTACATGCACACCAACAATTAGTGATTTGTTACCTTCTCTTTTGGTGTAGACCACCTGCTCGTATGGGCATTTTATAAATCCCAACTTCTCAAAGAATTTTCGCAGTTGAGCATACCAAGCCCGTGGGGTTTGCCGTAATCCGTACAACACCGTTAACAGCTTATACACCTTCCGTTCTTGATTTTCTTTCACGTAGCCGTCTGGTTGTAACATATACACCTCCTCATATAATTCACCATTCAGAAATGCAGATTTCATATCCATGTGATGCACTTCCCAACCGTTCTTAGCTGATAACGCCAAGAGTAGCCGTACGGTCTCCATTCGCGTAACAGGGGCAAAAAACTCTTCAAAATCTACACCTTGCTTTTGCACATACCCCTTAGCCACAAGTCTCGCCTTATGTTTTATTATTTTTCCATTTGCATCCTTTTTCACTTTAAAAACCCATTTCAACCCAATTTTTTTATGTCCAGGGGCAAGTCCGTCAAAACAAAAGTGAAGTTTCTTTCGACTGGGTTTAATTCACTTTCCATCTCTTTTCTTCATTCTTTCTCCTCGGTTGCTTGAATATACGAGTTGGGTTCTTCCACATATAACAACAAACATGTCTTCATCAAGCTCAATCTCTTCTATCTCATTGTACACATCACTTAAGAGTCTGAAATTCCTTAGTTCACTGCTCATTTCAGTCGACTCCGATGAGCTTGACCCATCTTCAAAACCTGCAGAGTACTCAGATGTGCTGGAACTACGAGATTGCTGTGGAGGTACAGCTTTATTTTGTGTCTCGGTGGCCAAAACTTCTTCAGAGGGTTTGTCAATGGAGATAAAGGAATTTGGGAATACAATTTCAACTATTGGTTGTTGTTCCCAGGGCCACGTCTTATGTTCTTGGAACACCATGTCCCTGTTAACATGCAGGCACTTTGATATTGGGTGATACAAATGACTGGCCTTGGTTCCAGGCTCCTTACCCAAGTACACCACCGCTTTACTACGGTCATCCAACTTCTTTTCATGTACCTGAGGGACTTTCATATATGCAACACATTCAAACAATTTTATGTGATCGAGATTGGGCTTCTTACCTGTCTAGGCCTCATACAGAGTTTTTCCTAATAGCATCCATGTTGGCAATCTGTTAAGAATGTAGACGGAATGATGCACTGCTTCTCCACATATATAAGATGGTAGCTTAGAGCATTTCAAAAAACTTCTAGTCATAACAGTCACTGTTCTGTTTCAACGCTCTACCATCCCAATTTCTTGTGTGGTAAAATCCAAAAAACTGGTGGAAAATGACATCTGAAACCCGGAATTTGCAATCAGAAATTTGTAGCATTGAAGTTGCAAATGAGATTGCAAAAGTTGCAACTGAGGAAGGTAGTATTTTTGAAATATTGAAAACATAAAATTATAGTGAGGTAGTATTTTTGAAAAAATGAGTTTATAGAAGTGAAATGATAGTTGGATGGTAGTAAAATTGGAAAGAATTGTTAAAATCTTATGTATTTCTGTAAATATCCCAACTTAAATCATATATTTAACTAAAAATAAAAACAAATAAATTACCTCAAAAGTAAAGAAAGCTATTAGTTTGTGGGAAATGCTAGTTCCTTAACAGTATGAGGAAGAATGATTTAGTTATAATGTAGAGTTACTGAAATAAGATTTTGATCATATATGAAGATTTTTTATATAAAACCTTGATAGTATTTTTAATAGTAATAAATAATTTTAAATATCATACTACTTTCACAAAAAAATATGCTCTCTCTTAAAACCTTTTCATGGCTCCCTTCCGGCCACCGTTGACTGCCTTTTTCTCTACCTGCGCTCGCTGCACTCTCTTTACGCACCTTCTCTTCTTGTTTGCCTCTCTCTCTCTTCTATCAGATCCTAGGTGATTCAAACTCGATCTGTTCCTTATGGGCTCTATGAATTCTGAGCACTCGGGCTCCATGAACTCAGATGAATTTTCTAACTTCATCGGCCACAATTATGCTGTCCCTTTGCTACCTGCGCTTAATTTCCATCCTCACCTTCATCTTGAGGCTGAAAATGTCATGGGTGAGCCTCTTTCTCCTCAAGCACAACAACGAATGCGAGAACAGATTCATTTGATTCTCAATGATGGAACTGAGTTACTCAATAGTGGTCTTACAGTTGTAGTTTCGTCTAAATCTAGCCATGAACCATCATCCTCTCGCTCTCATGACGTTAATTCAACTTCAAAAATTCATCCCCCTCTGACTGCTCTTCAAGAAGATATCCAAGTAAAACAGGGAGCTATGTTGGTGACTCACTTGGAGGAGGGTGAGATTGGTAATGAGGAAATTAAGCATCCAAGAAAAACTGTCACTTGGAGCAATATTGTTACGAGAAATGTGGTAACTGAGGAACCTATGGATGGAAAAGAAAATATTAGTTATAATGAAGATGGTACTGCAACTATTAAATTCTCTGATGCCTTCTTTGTTAAAGCGCAAAAGCAATGGGAAACGAGCATTATAGGGTATTTCATTGGAGGCTCTTTCGCCTTCAAATACATTCGGGAACAGGCTATGAAATTTTGGCAAAATCGTGGCTTAACAGGGGTGTATTACAACAATAAAGGTTATTACACTTTTAGGTTTGCCACCCTAGAGGATAAAAATACGGCTTTGAGCTTGAATACAATTCAAATGGGGGGAAAACTTTGTATTTGATGCCTTGCACAGATGGCAGAAATTTCAAACGCAATATTGTTGATAAAGTGCCATGTTGGATACGTTTGGTTGATGTTCCAGATATCTTATGGTTTAAAGAAGCTTTGACCTCGATTGCTAGAACAGTGGGAAAGCCCCTGAAATTTGATGTAGCCACGGCCCGGTTTGAACCCCTAAAGTATGCTGGAATTCAAGTTGAACTTGCATACTCAGCTCCGCGACCTGATTTTGTAAGAGTTCCAATTCCAAACTCAACTGAAGAAGTGAAAATTGAAATTCAATATGGTGAGTTACCATACTCTTGTAGTCTTTGTCCAGCCTTTGGTCACTCTTTGGCCAGGTGTAATAATAATCCGGAAAGAGTCAGTAAGAAACCTAGAAGGGATCAACGTAGGGATGGGGCTGCTGGTTCGACTAGTTCCCATGTTTCACCTACTAAGAATGATTATCTAAATAACATGGAGATGGTCCCGTATAACATTGGCAAATTCTGCGGTTGTGATGTAGTAATGGACGAAGATGCATATTGAAGGAGCTGGATAAAGATGATGGAATGTTAGAAAATGTTTTCGGAGATGAGGGGAATAAAGGTGAAGACAGTTTGGAGGAATTTGATAGAATTCCAGGGAATTCAGATCATATGTATGTGGATCGCCAGGCCGATGATTTGTTGCCTATCGCTACTGACAATGGTCCTGGGCTACTCAGAAATCTTGTTGTCGATTTTACTGACCCAAGTTACAAGTCTCCTGGACAAAGGAAACGTAGCCAATCTCCAACCAAATCTTTGGTTATTAGCCAGGCATCTAAGGTTAATAGCAGGAAAAAACATGTTGATGAGGATGGTTTTACTCACGTCCCAACAAAGAGAAGCAACAGGTTGGCTGGTACGCCAACAACACTTCTTCGTCTTGAATGAATTTTGCAGTTTGGAATGTTAGAGGCCTCAATAAGGGTACTCACCAGGATGAGGTAGTTCATTTTATTTCCACTAATAAAATTACTTTTATGTGTTTAGTTGAAACTAAAGTTATAGTTCAGAATTCGCTTGCTATCTCCACTCGAATTAACAAGAAATGGAATTGGATTTTTAATTATGATGAGCATGAGTATGGTCGTGTTTGGGTTGGTTGGGACCCATCAGTGTGGTCAGTTCAAGAAATGTCTAAGTCTTCCCAACAAGTTACTTGTTCTGCTAGTTTTCTGGAGAAACAAATTTTGTTCAATGTAACGTTTTTTTATGCTTTGAATAAACCCCACGAAAGAGAACATCTGTGGGCTGATATTGATTGTCTTCGTCAAACTATTTCTGGGCCGTGGTGTGTAAATGGTGATTTTAATTGCATCCTTTCTCTGAATAAAGTAAAAGGGGGACGTGAGCATTGGACGCCTAGAATGCAATCCTTTCTCGATTGTGTCTCTAATTCTGCTCTTGGTCATATTAAAACTTTCGGTCCTTTGTTCACTTGGACTAACAAAAGGTTTGCTCTTATTCAAAAATGATTCGATCGAATGCTTGGAAACAAGGATTGGTTTAATGTTTTTAGTGAATCTTCAGTCATGGTGAAGAACAGAGGTATTATGGATCACTGTCCGCTAATTTGTTCAGTCCCAATGCAACTAGAGAGAATCTCCAAACCTTTTCAGTTTTTCAATTTCATGCTTGAAATTGACGGTTTCCAGGAAGCAGTTTCCAAAGCATGGGAGAGTAGTTGGTACGGAGATCCAATGGCAATCTTATTTCATAGGTTTAAGGAAGTTAAAAAATACCTATCTTCCCTTAACAAGAAGCATGGTGATGTTCACAGCAATGTCGTTTTGGCTCGTGCTGCTTTGTCGGAATTGCAGGATCATTTAATCTCTGACTGTGCAAATCAAGATCTTTTATTTGCTCGAGTCTCAGGCATGTGGTACTCTAGAAAAGGCTCTTCTCGAGGAGGAGCGGTTTCTACTCCAAAAATCGCGGGTAAACTGGCTTACTACTGGGGACGGTAACAACAGATTTTTCTTCAATTAAATCAAGGCTAATTGGAATGTTAATAAGATGCTTGCTATTGAGAACAAGGATGGGGATATGGTTACAGGCCATAAAAATGTTTCAAAAGTTGCAGTTGACTACTTTACTAACACACTGGGTACCTCTCAGAATCTGCCCTCCTGTGATTTTGCTACTCTAGACTACGCTTTGATTTCCCCTCCTCAGGCTATATCTCTTGAAGCACCTGTCACTAATGAGTTAATTTTAGCAACTTTAAAGGCTATGAAAAGGAATAAAGCTCCAGGTCCAGACGGTTTTACGGTGGAATTTTACTTGGCAGCTTGGAACACAGTTGGACCCAACTTTTGTGATGCAGTCAAGAGCTTCTTTGTAGATGTCTCCTTATATAAGCCGATAAATGCAACTAGTATTGCTCTAATTCCGAAGGTATCCACCCCTGCCACTATGCTTGACTACAGGCCTATTTCCCTATGCTCTATTCCTTATAAATGTATCGCAAAAATACTTGCATCTCGCCTCAAATTCGTCATGCCCAGTATCATTGACAAATCTCAATCAGCTTTCATTCCGGGTCGAAATATTTCTGATAATATTTTAATGGCACAAGAGATTTTTCGAGGTTATCATAGAGATAGTGGAGTCCAAAAATGTGCTTTGAAGCTTGATCTTCACAAGGCGTTCGATTCATTGAATTGGAACTTCATCTTAGGCGCTTTGCGTAAGTTGAATTTTCCAACTAAATTCATAGATTGGATACGGTTATGCATCTCTACCACTACTTTCTCTGTTAAGGTAAATGGATCATTGTGTGGGTTTTTTGAGGGAAAGAAGGGAATTCGGTAGGGGAATCCTATTTCTCCCTACATCTTCTCGATTTCTATGACTGTTTTGACATCGATGCTTGCCAAGTCATCTGCTAATTTTAAATACCATTGGAAGTGTAAAGACTTGAAACTTGCGCACCTTCTTTATGCTGATGATGTGCTTCTGTTTTCCAACGGTGCTAAGGACTCTGTTACTCACCTCATGAATTGCATTTCTCGGTTTTCCTCTACTAGTGGATTGAATCCAAGCATTGCGAAGAGCACAGTTTTTTTTGGAAATTGTGATGCTGACTTGATTAGCTGGTTTGATTCCTCGTATGGTATACCACATGGAAATCTTACTGTGCGTTTTTTAGGGGTTCCTTTAATATCATCGCGTTTGAGTCACAATGACTGCCTTCCGCTTCTAGATAGAATTACTTCAAGGATTTCTTGCTGGACTACTATGTTGCTTTCACTGGCTGTCCGTGTTCAACTCATAAGGTTTGTTCTCACGGCTGTTCAATCTTTTTGGACGGCTCACTTCGTTCTCCCAACTTCTATTCATGCAAGGCTAAAAACAATTTTCACTCGTTTCTTATGGAAGGGTGACGCTATTTCTAAAGGAGGAGCCAAGGTTAGTTGGGAAACAATTTGCTTGCCCGTTAATGAAGGTGGCTTGGGTCTCAAACAATCTTAGCAATGGAATCAAGCACAGATGCTTCATCATTTATGCAGAATTGTTTATAAGAGTAAGGCCTTGTGGCCTACATGGGTTAATACTACTCTGCTCAAAAGGAAAAATTTCTGGAATATGCAGATGCCAAATGACTGCTCTTGGATTATGCGTAACGTTCTCAAGTTACGCTCTACGGCGCTTCAATTCATCTCTTTCAAACTTGGGAATGGCATGGACACCTTACTTTGGTTTGATCCTTGGTGGGCTTCTAAGTGCTTAGCAACAAACAAACATGATCCTGTTATTTCTCAAGCTAATGCAGCTCCTGATGCCTTTGTGCATTCTCCAATTCATTCGGGAGCTTGGGTGCTACCTTAGCCGTCGAACAGAATTCATCACCTAAACCCAGGCCTGGTTCATTGGATTCAGCAATTTACTTACCCTCCTTTTGATCTTAATGCTTCGGACTCTATTCTTTGGAGCGGTTTACCTCTACGAAAATTAAAGACCTGGAATATTTGGGACTCCATTAGAGTTTCTTCTCCTGCAGTTGCTTGGAGTAAGTGTATTTGGCATAGGCTTTGAGTGCTTCGGTACGCTCATCATGAGTGGATTCTATGCCACGGACGTCTCCCAACTATGCATAGACTATCTTCTTTTGGTCTTGTGATGTCTCTCAGTTTTGTCTTCTGTGTATAGGGGGTACCGAAACTGACTCCCACCTCTTCATAGAGTGCCCTTACACTAGCTTTATTCTCTCCAAATTGGCCGGCCTCCTTAAGGTCGATTTTGATGGTGTAACGTGGACTGAAGTTTTGCTATCTTTGGGAAGGATTTCTGACCACATTCATCGGCACTTGGCTTTCCTTGTGGCGCAGATTTTCACATACCATGTTTGGAGGGAAAGAAATGCAAGGTTACATGATTCTGGCGTCTTGGGTCCAAAATGTTGATTCAAGGTATTATGAGGGATCTTAAGGCAAGGCTTCTTGGCTCGGAATGGTTTCTCAAATGAGCTAATCTAGATTTGTATAGGTGGTTATATATTTGATTTGTTGAGGTTTTTTCTATCTCCAATCTAGCTTGTTTAGATTGGTTGTAGATTGTTCTCTCTTTGCCATGGCTTAGAGCAAGGGTTTATCCCTTCTTTCTTATATATAAATTTAATTTAGCAAAAAAAAATAATTTTAAATAACTATATCAACTTATAATCTTTCAAAAATTTGACTCAAAAGGTAATAAAATTGAGAATAGAGAATATCTAACTTTTGAGTACAATCAATTCATATTTAGAAAAACTATGCATATTAATATCTTAAAAGATTGTGCATATTAAAAGATTTTAATTATAAAAAATACAAAGTCAACTTTGTTATGTTCCTTTTTTCAACAAAATTTGACTTTATTACAAATAAAAAATGTGTTTTTGAATATGTATTCCAGATAATATACTAGTATAGGAATCAGACAATGATATTTTAAAAATGAAATTTAGATTTTTGAATAAATTGATCCGGTGAAATAATTTGTTGGCCCATTGTAATTCATGATAAGAAGTTAACTTATAATACTAGATACTCATAACACTAGATTGGGATTTTATAATACTTGATAGTTATAATAGAAGAATATATGTAGTATATTGGGATTTTATAATACTTGATAGTTATAATAGGAGAATATATGTAGTATATCAGATTATCTTAAATAGCAAAAAATAATTAAAATAATCTTAGATATTGAAAATTAAAAAGGAAACCTAAAAACTTGGGCATATACACATATACGAAATAAGAATATAAACCCACATAAACCTGCAGCCTCTCTCATCTCCACAACAATCTCCAAGCAGCATTCTTGTTCTTCATAAATTTCCGGTATATTGGCAATGAAATCTAGGGTTTCAAGCTCTGTTAAATCTTCACCGATGAAGAAAGAAGTACCTACTTTTCACAGGTATCTAAAACCTGGAGCATTAGCTCAAATCCGACACTCCAAATTCACTGCTAAATCCAAAGGACTCAGGTCTGATGATAGTTCTATGGATGTAAAACTCATTGGTTCGCCCTCAGCAGAGATGATCTCTCAGACCCAGATGCTTCAAATGCCTATTGACAGGGTCCCTTCTTTCCCTTCTTTAAAAATTAGTCAGTTTTCTCCTTCGGGTCCGCGGAAGAAACTGTTCGCTGCTCCGCCTACTTTTTCTGACGACACTCAGTCCTAATGAAGGGAATAATGTGTATCGATTTATGAGTTCTGCTTAATCTATCAGATTACATTGTTATTTTTAGTATGTCTGGAATAATTGTAGGTTAGGGTTTAAACAATGCTATGCATTGTACTGGCCTATTCATACCTATTCATATTCATTTAATTAATACCATTGTATGTGTTTTTATTCTTTAAAATATTGGACATCTGCATTTTTATTATGTTTATGGTGCTAAATGGTAGAATGATTGATTAGATTTTGAACGCGAAACTAAAACCCCAGTTTGGTGCTTTGGAGAAGAGCATGTATTTTTCTTTTTTAATAGAAGCATAGCGTATAATTTTTGATGAAATATAATATTTATGCCCATTTTCAATGATGATTGTTTTGAATAAGAGATACTAGCACTACAAGAATAATTGAATCAGACAAGGCTTTTTGCCCGTTGTCTGATGCCCTAGAAAACCGTTGTCTATTGAGATGCAGTCTGTTACGCAGCTCAGACAACGGTTGTCGTCTTATTCCCTACAGACAACGGTTTTCGTCTTAGAAAACGTTGTCTGAAACGCGTGAACAACAACGGTTGTTGTAGAAACCATTGTCTGACAAATAAATCAACAATTGTTTATTAACTAGAAAATGTTTTTATTTTAATTTTCAGACAAGGATTTATTTTCCAAAAGAGTGTTGTGTGATCTAAATATTTACGACGGTTTTAGTAGAACAACTCCATTGTCTTAATAGTTTAACACAATGGTTTCCTTTCTAAAAACTGTTGTCTATTCTTGACTTGCACAATTGTTTTCTTTAAATACCTGTTGTCTGAAAGCTGTTAGGCAATGGTTTAAAAAGATAAACATGTTTGAACATTAGCAGAACCACAACAGTTTTTGTTTCTAAAACACTTGTTTCTGATTTTGATAGACAACGGTATTGGACAAAAAACTGTTGTCTGAAGTGTTTACGACAATGGTTTAGCATAAAATACGTTGAATTATTTTTAAAACAACAACGGTTTTTATTAGTATATTGCTTGTAAAAAATCTTTTTGGACAGTGGTTTGAAATTAAGTATCTGTTGTCTGATGTCTTTACCACAATGGTTTCATATGCTTGTATTGAAGTAATGTATTTGGACAACTGTTTTTTTTAACAAGAAGTTGTTACCTAGCTTAATAGACAATGGTTTCATAGAAAATTCAACACATTGCCTAGTACAATGCTTGACAACAGTTTTCATTATAGTCCAATTACCTAAAATAACAAGAGACAATGGTTTTATATAACAAAATTAAAAAACCAAAACTGGAAATATAAAAAAACCAAACTGACAATATAAAGAAGCCAAACTAAAACCAAACCAAACAGCCATTCCATTCCATCGTGTTCAATAAACCATTACAACCAACACATCCAACCAAGTAAAATTCACGAACTAATTAAGTTAAATATGTTCAACAACATCAGATTTTCGGATGCACATACCCCAAAAGTAGAGACTGAAATGTGCAAATACATGTGCATCAGAAAATTAAGTTATATATACTGCGCAACTCCCAAAAATACATGTGCATCAGAAAATTTGCGGTGCGTGGTTACTAAATGTGCAAAGAACCTAAGAAATCTCGTGCTTCATGAAGTACTTCGCCCACTCGATCCTGATTTCATTGAGATCATCGACTCCATAGGATAAGCTGCCCCTCCGTAGCCACTGAAAGATTAAACTATATTATCACCAGATTTCAACATAGAAAAGAAGAACACAAAATTAAAAATTTTATACCTTTGAAACAAATTTGAGCTCCTTATCAAGACATATTTCCTTCATATATCGCATGATAAACAGACCACAGTCCTTGGTCCCGGATTGGGGAGGAACACCCTGAAAAATATTTATATAAATATTAACTCATATATGAAGCAACAATTACAGATATATATCCATACATATATCCGAGAAACTAATATAAGAATAACGGGCGGCCAAGAAATAATTATACCGCAAGATTCTCCCATATGATCTTCTTCTTCGCAATCTTCTTCCCAGCATCCTTGTAAAGATTAATGGCACTACAAAAAAAATATAAATTCGCATTACGACATTTCTCATTAATATAAAGAACAGAAATAATACTATCACACTCACTTGTCAACCACTTCTATCCATTCTTCGCCTGCAATTCGACGCTTCAATGGGTCCATGTGGTAGACTAATTGTGACTCGGGATTAACAGCGGTGAGCGCCCAATGGTTCCTACAATGACAATTTTAATATTAATAACATAGACGGTGAAAATTAAATTAGAAATACAATTACTCACATATTATTATATGGCAAAAGAAAGAGCTGGCCTGGTTTGGCAGTCTTGAACCGTTCAGCAAGATTATGCGACCTCTCCCCTGTTGTACCACAATTTTTAGAGCCAGTGACAGCAGGATCAACAAACGATATCATGTCGGTCATCTTGTGCTTCCTCAAATAAATATGCAGTAAACTGTACATAAAAAAGTAAAGAATTAGGCCCTTTTACGATATAACTTTGAAGTTGTCTATTTTTCCAAAAATTAATATTTGAGTTTACAAGTCAGAAAACTGGATAAATTCGCAAGTATAAGGTAAGATCCTAATTATTGAAAATTTTAACAGAACTTAATAATACTTACTTGATGAAATAGCAAATGGTTGATCCTGATATTTCTCCTCCAAAGCACAGAGCATGCACGTCGGATAAGAACATAACATTCTTCTTACCTGATCCAAAAGCACCTTCATGTAATTTAAAAGCCAACGTACGACCATCCTTTAATGTGTCACTTGCCCAGAGCCACAAACGCTTTAGTGACTGGTGGAATTCAGGACCCATCTTAGCGACCAACTCTGGTTTTGAGACACATTCAGCCACCTTTTTAAACTTCTTTTCAGTAAGTTTCTTCCCTCCCTGAAAAAAAATTAGGAATGCAATTATGCATACTAGAATGAAAGAACAGAATATCCAACGGAATGTAAACTGAAAGTAAGTACTTAGTCTTTACTTCTAAAGACTTCTAATATTTAACCTTCAGATTATATTCAAGTTAAGTAGTTAACCTTAAGATTTCCTTTCACTGGAGCAGTATTTGTCTTCACTTTCAAAATATTGCTTTTCGGCCATGCAATGTACGTTCCGACAGCTTGTTGCACAGTCAAGATTTCATCATTGATTGGATAAGAAATCGGTGCATCTCCATTCATTACACGAGTAATCGAGACTCGTGCATTCTTCTTTCCAAGTGGCTTGCCATGAACAACATCGCTTTCCATATCAACTGTTGCATAAGCAACAACATTGCTCGAGCCGGCTATTGTCAACTCCCAATGATAATCACCCTCATCATTGTCAACAACTTCAACAGCCTCAACATTTTTCCCCCCATCAAACTCCTCTTCATCATGGACATTTTCTTGAACATCAATCTTATCTTCCAAATCAATCTTGATCTCTTCCAGCTTATTCAGCGCTTCCACCACATCATGAACCTCATCAATGACTTTCTCCTCACCAACATCTTTCTTTTTATCAGCAGTAACTTGATCACCCACGAGTTCAAGTTTCTTCTTTACACCTTCAATATCCAAATCATTAACTTGCCCCCCCTTGGAACAACTTGCCTGTTGTGATCCAATATTCGGGCTCCCATCAAACACAACATTTTTTGCATGTAAAGCGGCATTCATCTTCTCCATTTCTGCAGCCCAAAATGCATCGCGCTCTTTAATAATCTTGTCTTTTTCCTCTGCCATGTACTTCTGAATTCCCTCTTGGATCTTTTCCTCAATTGACTTGCCTTTCCTTTTCTATTTTGGAAGATCAAAATACACAGACTGCTTAACATGGCATCCCTGGCCACGTACTCGTCCTCGGTGCTCAGGGTTACCGAGCACCTTGGTCAAGACATCCTCAGTGCCTTCCAGTGTCACTTCCCCGGCACTGACTCTCTTCTTCATCTCAGCCTAAAAAATGAATAAAACATATATTAAGTTAACTAACAATGCATATATTATGCTCACAAGGAAATTGAACCACAATAGAAATGAATAACATACAATATTCGCAGCAATAGTAGCAACATCATTTGACTTGAAATTCCCGTCTCTATCCTTCCGGGCAAGAACCCAAGTATCGGATCGATCTATTTCAAATTCAGGATCACCACCAGACTACATGTATGAACAGACAAGGGAATTAAATATCAAAACATAATCAAACATGTCATGGGAAAAATAATATAATGTATAAAGATCACTAACCAACTCCTGTTCCAGGTTGGCATAACCCTTCCGAGACAAGTAGTGATCGTACTTATACATACCCCTTCGCCTTTTCTGCTCGGCATGTACCTCCTTCATAAAAACACAAAAGAAGTTATCAACAAAGATGTACCACTAAATATATTTGGTTTTATGTAATCACGCTAAACAAATTGAAAATCTTACAAGGAACTCATTAGATAAACGTTTGGCAACAAACATGTCCCAGTGCGGCTTCTCAATGAATGAGTAGTCAGCTGGAGGACTTTCTAGCAACTCGGGCTGATCACGATATGCCAGGACATAATAGGTAGATAAACGGCTCTTAAACTCCCTCCATTTTCGGCACGCAGAATTAAGCACCACCTTCCTCGCTGTTGATGGTACATCAAATGCCATCTGGTACAAACATAAATCAATTAGTCAAGATTCAAGAATAAAAAATACACACAGTGAGATGGTATTGATTTTACCTGAACACAATCCCAAATCTTTTTTTTTCTTTCAGCCGGAACTTTTTTCCAAGAATCATACCAAATCGGGGCCTTAGATCTCGCAAGAACCCCGATATAAGACTGCATCTCTGTGGCTGCCTTGCCGTACGGCTCCCCTTTTGCATTAAAATTCACCGTGTACTTGATGCCCAACATCTTCCGCCTAACAATCCTATGCATTGTAACAGCACCCCGTTTTAAAAGCCTAAGTCCCAGGGTTTTGGTAGGCACATGTTCTGCCTTTCGTTTCCTGTTCTTCATCTTGGACAGTTGCTGTTGCAGAGTTGTAGAAATAGCCTTATTCTTTACCGATTCAGGAGAGGACGTAGTAGAAGTAGCCTTCTTCTTTACCTCCTTATTTACCGCACCAGTGTCCAGGCTACTATTCCTCTTTAAAGCCTTCATAAGGCAAGACGCGGTTTTATTTGGAGCAGATCGTGTCTTCTTCAAAGGCGCCATATTAATCTACACACCACATAAATAATATTAGGATATAGCAAACAAGATAAGGTTACTACTAGTATTAAGGATGCCACAGATCACACATATGTGAGATGTAAGAAACCAAACAGTCCAAATTTAGGAATTAGATTATTAACTGAGATTTGAGCATATAATTAAATTTAGGAATTAGCACCCAATGTCCCTGTTTCTTGAATTAAAGGTCAAAACACAAAATATTACACACATTTCAGCCCTAATGTAGCTAAATTAAAATTACTTCACAAAATATTAAGCCAAACGAAACAACACAATATATATATTACTTCACAAAGCACAAGAATAAACCAAACAAAACAGCACAAAAACCGTAATGCACAAAAATCATTCATAAACAATAAACCAAGTGCATGCAGAGTAAAAGAGAGAGGGGTGAGAGAGAGACAGAGAGAGGGGGGTGAGAGAGAGGGGGCAATAGAGAGAGAGAGAGAGAGAGAGAGAGAGAGAGAGAGCAAGAGAGAGAGTGAGAGAGAGACAGAGAGAGAGAGCAATAGAGAGAGAGACATGAAAGAGAGAGAGCAGGAGAGAGAGAGGGGTCAGAGAGAGGGAAATAGAGAGAGAGGGCAATAGAGAGAGAGGGGGTGAGGGAGAGAGCAATAGAGAGAGCAAGAGAGATAGTGAGAGAGAGAGTGGGAGAAATAGTGAGAGAGAGAGTGAGAGAGAGGTGTGTACCGATGATGGAGACGGAGACGTAGACGGAGTCGGAGAATCGAAATCACCGGCGATGGAGACGAGAGTGAATTGGGGGAAATTTGGGGGGAAGAAAGTGAATTGTGTTTTGGGAAATGAGGGAGTGACCGAGATCTATCCGAACCCGGGAGTGAATTAACGGTTGGATTTAGATCTCTTTTCATCTAACGGTCGTAAAAATTTGATTAAAAGTAATTTTTTTTTAATTTTTATCAATTTTGGTATAAAAGTTATGATTTTAAATATGATTAATATTAAATAAGATAATATTAAAAAAATTGATAGATACAGATTATCATAAGATTTGAAGTATTTGAAGTAAATTACAACAAAGGTTTATTCTTAAAAAACCGTTGTGTTTTTTTTTTATAAAAATTTTTTAATACCTTTGCCTAACTTATTTTTTACACTTCTTTGAAGATACCGAACATGTTATTGATTGAAAATTTTATAAAATTATACTTATAATAAGAGATTGTGCTTAGGGTTTTGTGGTTTAGGGGTTATGATTTAGGGGTTACGACTTAGGGGTTATGTTAGTTTACACACGAAATTATGTAAGTCATGTATAAGCGAGACTGTACGCCATTCCCGACTTGTATGTTTAGTAAATTGTGTGGTGTCCTTGGTCCGACAAAGAAAAATATGTACATTTTATATGTTGTTAAGTATAATAACGAGGATAATACGAAAGTCTTAATATGATAAGAGAACTACAAAGTATGATATCCGGCTTAATTAAGAATATTATCCTATAATTAAGTGTGTCAATTAAACATAAACTTTATTATTCAAACAAAGTTCACAATTAAAGTTTGTCACGAACGACAAATTCAAAAAAAAAAAAGTCACACAACTGTTTTTAAGTTTTTATGGTTGCACAATTCTTGGCAGTATTCTTAAAGACATGATACGAAGACCACGAGTGAATGTTAGTCGTCTGTGAACCAGACCAGTTGCACTAGGCGTCAACATTTTCACAAAGGAATCGAAGTATCTAACTCAGAAAAACTGTTAAAGAGGTATCGAAACACGAAACCCGGACGAAACCCTGTTTAGGGGTTCGAGTCAAACTACTAGTTGACCGTTAAATTATCAAAGGGTATAATGGGTGTCCAGTTTGTGTTGATAATACAAAAGCTACAAGGTTGAAAAATTACCGTAAGTGTGTGGTCATGAGGCATCGGAGGTGGCTTCCACCTTTTCATCCATATCGCCGGCATAAAAAGGAGTTTGATAACACTGTGGAAAATGAAACAGCCCCAGTTCCATTAACCAGAGAGGAGGTGCTTAAAAGAACACAACATTTAAAGGGCCATGTGTTTGGTAAGACACAACAGCAGCCTCGATTTAAAAAGGGCGATGACAGACCTATTTGGAAGAAGGTATCTATATTTTTCGATCTTGAGTATTGGATGTTTTTGCCTGTTAGACATGTTCTTGATGTGATGCACATAGAGAAAAACATATGTGAAGCTTTACTTGGTACATTGCTTAATATCCCAAAGAAGACAAAAGATAAGGAAGCTGTCCGTCTTGACATGGCTGAAATGGGAATCAGAACAGAGCTAAGGCCAAAAAAACCGGGGAAAAAGGAGAAGTTACCATTAGCGTCTTGGAACTTAACTCATGTTGAAAAAAAAGTTGTTTGCTCCTCCTTTCTGGGAATGAAGCTGCCTGATGGTTTTTGTTCTAACATTAGGAGTCTTGTATCAATGGAAACTCTCCGACTTACTGGAATGAAATCTCACGATTGTCATATGATTTTGCATCACTTGCTCCCGATTGCAATTTGGTCCTCACTGGAAAAAAAGGTAAGGAACACTGTCATTCGGTTTTGTCTCTTTTTCAAAGCAATATGCAGTAAAGTTATAGAGGTCGATAAGTTGGAGAAAATGCAATCACAATTAGTAGAAACTTTGTGTCACCTAGAAAAATACTTCCCTCCTTCGTTGTTTGATGTAATGTTTCATCTATCGGTTCATCTTGTAAGAGAAGTGGAGCTTTGCGGACCAATTTTTCTTAGGTGGATGTACCCGTTTGAGAGATATATGAAGACATTCAAGGGATATACAAGAAATCGGGCTCGTGCGGAAGGCTGCATTGCAGAGGCATATATCGCAGAGGAGGCAGTTGAGTGTTTGGTTGATCATGAAGAAAGGACTATTGGGGTGCCCAAAAATGGTGGGCATATGCAAGACACCACTTCCAGGCCATTATCTGGTGCAACCATCATCACCCCGAGCAACACTGATTTGCACGCAGCACACTTATGCGTCCTACAAAATACTACTACAGTTATGCCATTTTTTGAGTAAGTCAAGAATTGTTTATTCATTATGTCTTTCATTTTCTGCACCTTTTTGACATTAATAATTTTCTGCAGCGAACACATGTCATTCTTGATGTCCAAATTTCCGGAACATGAAAATGATGCAATATGGCTAAAAAACATGCAAAATGACACATTCCCAAATTGGTTCAAAGAGAAGGTATTATGTGCATTTTTGTTAAAAATTAATGCATTTTTCTGATAAAATAGTTGACATGAATCAACAATTTTTTGGCAGATTGATTTGGATTTAAATGCTGGAGAAGAGGTACCGGATGAGCTAAGATGGATTGCAGATGGGCCTAACAAGGATGTCCCCACATTCAGTGGCTACAAAGTGAACGGGGTTACGTTCAGTACTAAGGATCGGGATGACACGCGTCAAGTTCAATGTAGCAGCGTCTGTGTACAAACCGATACAATGATTGTGGAGGGTAATGATAAAAATATTGAGCATGCTTCACAACTATTTTATGGAGTTATAACAAGTATATGGGAGCTGGATTATGAAAACTTTAGGATCCCTATTTTTCGGTGCAAGTGGGTAGATTTGAATAGAGGGACTAAGGTAGATGACTTGGGGTATGTATTGGTTAATTTGAATAGGTTGGGGTTTTTAAACGATCCATTTGTGTTAGCTAAACATGTCAAGCAAGTATGTTACATAGACGATCCCCTTGAGAAATTATGGTCCGTGGTGTTAAAATTACCCGAGAAGAACTACTATGAAGTTAATGATGAAGAAGATGAGGGATCCGTAGAGGTACAACTTGAGAATGAGTGTTTTGTGCCTAATTTACCGGACGTTGATTTGCTTGAGGAGGATGACTATAGTTACATGCGAGATGTTGATGAACAAATTTTACTTTCTTGATGTAATTTTATTTATGTACTTTGAATGGTTGGCTGCTATATGGTTGTTTGGTTTTGCCTTTGAAATTGCAAACTACAGAATGTTCTTGTGAATTAGTGTTAATGTATGCAGTATTGATTGGTTTTGCCTTTGAAACTTTGGCAGGGGGTTTACTTCTTTATATTATTTTTTTTTAATTTTTTTAACTATCAGACAACGGTTTATGTAAGCTAAACAATTATGTGACAGCAACATATTTAACAGCCAAAAACCATTGTCTCTAAGATTTCAATTGGACAACGGTATGCAGAAACGGTTGTGTGAATTAAGTATAGTCCACATACAAGTAAAACACTTGTCTGATTCTAACAACGGTTTACAAAACCATTGTCTGAAGTTTCTTCAGACAATGGTTTTGTAAACCGTTGTTAGAATCAGACAAGTGTTTATTCAAACTGTTGTGTGACATCCATTTAAGTAACAAAAAAAAACACTTGTCTGTTTTTAACAACGGTTTATGAAACACTTGTCTGACCTTTCTTCAGACAACGGTTTTATAATTCCGTTGTGTAAAGCCTCTGCTTTACTCTTTCTAATAGACAATGGTTTTAGAAACCGTTGTGGAAGTTCTTTCAGACAACAGACAGATTTTGCAAAAAAAAAAACCGTTGTGTGAAAATTTCAAACAATGCTTTTACTGCCGACCGTTGTGTGATAAAGTGTTGTCTGTTTCAGTTTTTCTTGTAGTGTAGGAACCCATCAAATAGTACATTATATTATATTTACAAGTGTGGTGCAAATTTGCTACCTACATGTAGTTGGGGGCATCTCCCATACTCTTCAATAATCTTCTTCCAAAACTTAACAATTTTTCCAGAAATTTTGACAAAATCGACAATAATGTTGTACAAATAAGTGTGCCATGGTCTGCCTGAAAAATTGTCACCGGAATCATTTACCAAATGGCCATCGGAATGGGTCTTGTTCGTGCGCCTATCTCCCCCTTAATCTGGACATATTTATCCCAGGTTTTTGACACCCAGGAGTTCCCGCATCTTCCCATACATAGCTGTAGACAGCGCCTTTTTCAGGATATCTGCCTTCTGTTCCTCCGAGTTGACATGCTTGAATATTACTTCGCCGCGTTCAACACATTCTTTAATGAAGTGAAATCACGTGTTTACTCCTTCCATTAATTATGGGTTTTTGGCCTAGTCTATGGCTGATCGTGTTAGGTTAAGGGACTATACACAATTCGAGATTCATAAACACCAATACAGAGCACACACATAACCAATTGATTAGTTGACAAGATCCACCAAAGCGCGATCACACGTTATTCAAGTATTACTTCTACATCTATTAGCAATAAGTAAAAGTAAAACAAGAACACAAAATAGTATTTGAGGTGGAAACACCCACGTCCTAACTAGTATTAATAATCTAATCAATAATCAATAATACATCGAAATAATAACACCTTAATGGTGTCCCAAATCTGATACTTTAGCCAACAATGCTCAAGAATCTCCTAAACAATACCTAAGACTACATCTCTTAAGCTTTCACCACATCAAACAAATACAATATGACTATGTATATATAGCCACCAAGACTTACCATACTTGTTCTACAAGTCTTACCATACTTGTTATACAAGTCTTCTAATTCTTGGCACCTAATTACCCAACTTAGTGATCAAGACATACCATATATAATAATTTTCTACTCATACAATTATTATCTTACCAATATATATCTTGGACCACCCCAGCCCTAAACATCATATTAGGTTGAAACCCAACATATCGATTATCTATATAAAGAGTGACAGGCCAGCTTTCATATCAGTAATTTGACTCAACAAATTTCGCAGCCAAATGCCTTGACAGGCTGGTGCTGTGGCGGTCATAAATACCGCCTCGCACGAGGATAATGCAACATAATGCTGCTTCTGTGACACCTAGGTGATAAGACTTTCACTTAGATAAAATACCATACCACCCGTGCTCTTTCTATCATCGTTATTACCTCCAAGATTGTTATATTAGTATCCAGACAACATGTGATTCCCAGAATTAAGTAGTCCATACTCCAACATCCCTTTCACGTACCTAATAATTCGTTTCACTGCATTAAAATGTAGCACAGTGGGCCTCTCCACGAAACGGCTTACTACGCCTATAGCGTATGATATGTCTAGTCGAGTATGGACCAGATATCTAAGGCCTCCAACCAGGCTTTTAAACTTTGTTTAATCAACGACTTTTCCTGTAGTGTCCTTGCTGAGTTGATGTTTTGGCTCCATAGGATATCTGGTGGGATTACAGTCCATCATGCCAACCTTCTCCAATAGCTTCTTTGTATAGGCCGTTTGTTTTAGCTCAAATTTTACTCATCTCTTTTCAACCTCAATGCCAAGATAATAAGCCAATTTTCCCAAATCACTCATATCAAATTCACTCCTCATTTGATCCTTGAATTTATTAATGTTGCCAACGCTCGTACCTATCACCAGCAAATCATTTACATGCACACCAACAATTAATGATTTGTTACCTTCTCTTTTGGTGTAGACCACCTGCTCGTATGGGCATTTTATAAATCCCAACTTCTCAAAGAATTTTCGAAGTTGAGCATACCAAGCTCGTGGGGTTTGTCGAAATCCGTACAGCACCGTTAACAGCTTATACACCTTCCGTTCCTGATTTTCTTTCACGAAGCCGTCTAGTTGTAACACATACACCTCGTCATATAATTCACCATTCAGAAATGCAGATTTCACATCCATGTGATGCACTTCCCAACCGTTCTTAGCTGATAACACCAAGAGTAGCCGTACGGTCTCCATTCGCGTAACAGAGGCAAAAAACACTTCAAAATCTACACCTTGCTTTTGCACATACCCCTTAGCCACAAGTCTCGCCTTATGTTTTATTATTTTTCCAATTGCATCCTTTTTCACTTTAAAAACCCATTTCAACCCAATTTTTTTGTGTCCAGGGGCAAGTCTGTCAGAACAAAAGTGATGTTTCTTTGGAATGGGTTTAATTCACTTTCCATCTCTTTTCTTCATTCTTTCTCCTCGGTTGCTCGAATATATGAGTTGGGTTCTTCCACATATAACAACAAACATGTTTCATCAAGCTCAATCTCTTCTCTCTCATTGTACACATCACTTAAGAGTCTGAAATTCCTTAGTTCACTGCTCATTTCAGTCAACTCCGATGAGCATGACCCATCTTCAAAACGTCCAGAGTACTCAGATGTGCTGGAACTACGAGATTACTGTGGAGGTACAGCTTTATTTTGTGTCTCGGTGGCCAAAACTTTTTCAGAGGGTTTGTCAATGGAGATAAAGGAATTTGGGAATACAATTTCAACTATTGGTTGTTGTTCCCAGGGCCACGTCTTATGTTCTTGGAACACCATGTCCATGTTAACATGCAGGCACTTTGATATTGGGTGATACAAATGATTGGCCTTGGTTCCAGGCTCCTTACCCAAGTACACCACCGCTTTACTACGGTCATCCAACTTCTTTTCATGTACCTGAGGGACTTTCATATATGCAACACATCCAAACAATTTTATGTGATCGAGATTGGGCTTCTTACCTATCTAGGCCTCATACATAGTTTTTCCTAATAGCATCCATGTTGGCAATCTGTTAAGAATGTAGACGGAATGATGCACTGCTTCTCCACATATATAAGATGGTAGCTTAGAGCATTTCAAAAAACTTCTAGTCATAGCAGTCACTGTTCTATTTCAACGCTCTACCATCCCAATTTCTTGTGGGGTGCGTCTAGTTATGCCAGCTTCTTCACAATATGAGCTAAACAAAGATGAACAAAACTCCCCCCCCCCCCGGTTCTGAAAATCTTAACCCTTTTTAAAAATAAATACATATGTATATACATATAAGTAAATGTAAATATAACTAGAATTATAGGAATATTCATTTACAAAAAAATAATGAATTACAGGAATATTCGTACAATTGATATTAAAAAATTAAGATTTTGAATTAGAAAAAAAATTATTAAAGTTTTGTTATAAAACTTAAATAGGATAGTTTCAAAACTACCCATGTTAACTATTGGATTTTTAAATATATACTACCAACCTTTCTAAAATTCTAAAAATACCGACCTTGTTTTAAATATTCCAAAAATACTACCTTCCTCAGTTGCAACTTTTGCAACCTCATTTGCAACTTCAATGCTACAAATTTCTGATTGCAAGTTCCGGGTTTCAGATGTCATTTTCGATCAATTTTTTGGAATATATATATATATATATTCCACAAAACTGGTCGAAAATGACATCTGAAAACTGGAACTTGCAATCAGAAATTCATAGCATCTCAGTTGCAAATGAGGTTGCAAGGCCCCACCAGGGGCACTCATAATTGGTGGATTTGGGTTGCAAGGCCCCGCCAGGGACACTCATAATTGGTGGATTTCTGATTTGCAACTTTCAGTTTTCAGTTGCAACTGAGGTTGCAAAAGTTGCAACCGTTGCAACTGAGGTTGCAAAAGTTGCAACTGAAAAATGAAAGTTGCAAATCAGAAATCCACCAATTATGAGTGCCCCTGGTGGGGCCTTGCAATATATATATATATATATATATATATATATATATATATATATATATATATATATATATATATATATATATATATATATATATATATTCCAAAAAACTGGTGGCAAATGACATCTGAAACCCGGAACTTGCAATCAGAAATTTGTAGCATCGAAGTTGCAAATGAGGTTGCAAAAGTTACAACTGAGGAAGGTAGTATTTTTGGAATATTGAAAACATAAAATTATAATGAGGTAGTATTTTTGAAAAAATGATTTTATAGAAGTGAAATGATAGTTGGATGGTAGTAAAATTGGAAAGAATTGTTAAAATCTTATGTATTTCTGTAAATATCCCAACTTAAATCATATATTTAACGAAAAATAAAAACAAATAAATTACCTCAAAATTAAAGAAAGCTATTAGTGTGTGGGAAATGCTAGTTCCTTAACAGTATGTGGAAGAATGATTTAGTTATAATGTAGAGTTACTGAAATAAGATTTTGATTATATATGAAGATTTTTTAAATAAAACCTTGATAGTATTTTTAGGGTGATGGCCCAAAATAATCAAAAATAAATGCTGTTTGCCCAAAATACCGACGGGACACGGTAGATCATGTACCGTAATAGGGGGTGTGTTGCGGAACACGATCTTCCGTAATAGGGCATGATACGGAGCTGCGTCCGTGTTCCATGACAGTGCTGCGCACCCACCTAACACGGAACACCGTCCACCGTATCATGCATAACACGGTAGACGCAGCTCCGTATCTACGTAATACGGAGGACGATGCTCCGCATCATGCTAACACGGAGGACGATTCTCCGTATACCGTCGGTATTTCGGGCACGTTTTTTCAAAATCAGTATTTTGGGTAAACACTTGTGAAAAATAGGCATTTTGGTCATTTTCTCGTATTTTTAATAGTAATAAATAATTTTAAATACCTATATCAACTTATAATCTTTCAAAAATTTGACTCAAAAGGTAATAAAATTGAGAATAGAGAATATCTAACTTTTGAGTACAATTAATTCATATTTAGAAAAACTATGCATATTAATATCTTAAAAGATTGTGCATATTAAAAGATTTTAATTATAAAAAATACAAAGTCAACTTTGTTATGTTCCTTTTTTTTCAACAAAATTTGACTTTATTACAAATAAAAAATGTGTTTTTGAATATGTATTCCCGATAATATACTAGTATAGGAATCAGACAAGATATTTTAAAAATGAAATTTAGATTTTTGAATAAATTGATCCGGTGAAATAATTTGTTTGCCCATTGTAATTCATGATAAGAAGTTAACTTATAATATTAGATACGTATAACACTAGATTGTGATTTTATAATACTTGATAGTTATAATAGAAGAATATATGTAGTATATCAGATTATCTTAAATAGCAAAAAATAATTAAAATAATGTTAGATATTGAAAATTAAAAAGGAAACCTAAAAACTTAGGCATATACACATATCCGAAATAAGAATTTTAACGCGTCTATTCTCCTAATAAAAACCCACATAAACCAGCCTCTAGGGATGGGCATTCACCCCGGCCCGCCCGATTCCGATCCGATCCCCGTATCGAACGGGGCGGGGAATCGGGGATTTTTTCGGGTACGGGCCGGGGAGCGGGGACAATTTTCAAAAAAAATCGGGGAGCAGGCCGGGGCCGGGGTTTTATGTCTCCCCGGCCCGATCCCCGACCCTCGCCCCGATTCTCAATCCCCGACTCGATTTCCCCAAATTATAATATATGTATATATATATATGTGTGTGTGTTAATAATCATATATTAATATATACGAATTTCCAATACTTTATATTGGAAACAAAATGATACTTTATTCTTATATGATTGTCTTTCTAGTAGTTAAATAACTTCATTTCCATGTTATTTATAATTGTTTATTTAAGTAATATTTTTTTATCTTAATTTAGTGCTTAAAAAATTGTTTCAAACTTAATAGTTAGTGTTTAAAATTATTAAAAATGTTATTTTTTGTTTAAAATGAAATTTCCCGATTCCCCGCGGGGATCCCCGTTACCCGTTTGGCATGGGGAAAAAAAAATAATCCCCGATGGGGATCGGGCCGGGGACGGGGATCGGGTTTGAATTCGGGGATGGGGGCGGGGATAGCACTCCGTGGCCCCGAAGTGCCCCGATGCCGCCTCTCTCATCTCCACAACAATCTCCAACCAGCATTCTTGTTCTTCATAAATTTCTGGTATATTTGCAATGAAATCTATGGTTTCAAGCTCTGTTAAATCTTCACCGATCAAGAAAGAAGTACCTACTTTTCACAGGTATCTATAACCTGGAGCATTAGCTCAAATCCGACACTCCAAATTCACTGCTAAATCCAAAGGACTCAGGTCTGATGATAGTTCTATGGATCTAAAACTCATTGGTTCGCCCTCAGCAGAGATGATCTCTCAAACCCAGATGCTTCAAATGCCTATTGACAGGGTCCCATCTTTCCCTTCTTCAAATTAGTCAGTTTTCTCCTTCGGGTCCGCGGAAGAAACTGTTCGCTGCTCCGCCTACTTTTTTTGACGACACTCAGTCCTAATGAAGGGAATAATGTGTATCGATTTATGAGTTCTGCTTACTCTATCAGATTATATTGTTATTTTTAGTATGTCTGGAATAATTGTAGGTTAGGGTTTAAACAATGCTATGCATTGTACTGGCCTATTCATACCTATTCATATTCATTTAATTAATACCATTGTATGTGTTTTTATTCTTTAAAATATTGGACTTCTGCATTCTTAAAATTGTTTTGATAATTTTTATTATGTTTATGGTGCTAAATGGTAGAATGATTGATTAGATTTTGAACGCAAAACTAAAACCCCAGTTTGGTGCTGTGGAGAAGAGCATGTATTTTTCATTTTTAATAGAAGCATAGCGTATAATTTTTATTGAAATATAATATTTTTACCCATTTTCTATGATGATTGTTTTGAATAAGAGATACTAGGAGCCCATCAAATACTACATTATATTATATTTACATGTGTGGTGCAAATTTGTTACCTACATGTAGTTCGGGCATCCCCCATACTCTTCAATAATCTTCATCCAAAACTTAACAATTTTTCCAGAAATTTTGACAAAATCGACAATAATGTTGTACAAATAAGTGTGCAATGGTCTGCCTGAAAAATTGTCACCGGAATCATTTACCAAATGGCCATCGGAATGGGTCTGGTTCGTGCGCCTATCTCCCCCTTAATCTGAACATATTTATCCCAGGTTTTTGACACCCAAGATTTTCCCTCATCTTCCCATACTTAGCTGTAGACATCGCCTTTGTTAGGATATCTGCCTTCTGTTCCTCCGAGCTGACATGCTTGATTGTTACTTCGCCGCGTACAACACATTCTCTAATGAAGTGAAATCGCGTGTTTATTCCTTCCATGAATTATGGGTTTTTGGCATAGTCTAAGGCTAATCTATCAGATAACATTGTTATTTTTAGTATGTCTGGAATAATTGTAGGTTATGGTTTAAACAATGCTATGCATTGTACTGGCCTATTCATACCTATTCATATTCATTTAATTAATACCATTGTATGTGTTTCGATTCTTTAAAATATTGGACATCTGCATTCTTAAAATTATTTTGATAATTTTTATTATGTTTATGGTGCTAAATGGTAGAATGATGGATTAGATTTTGAACGCGAAACTAAAAGCCCACTTTTGTGCTGTGGAGAAGAGCACATATTTTTCTTTTTTAACAGAAGCATAGGGTATAAATTTTGATGAAATATACTATTTAGGCCCATTTCTATGCTGACTATTTTGAATTAGAGATACTAGGAGCCCATCAAATAGTACATATTTTATATTTACATGTGTGGTGCAAATTTTCTACCTACATGTAGTTGGGGGCGTCCCCCATACTCTTCAATAATCTTCTTCCAAAACTTAACAATTTTTCCAAAAATTTTGACAAATTCGACAATAATGTTGTACAAATAAGTGTGCAATAAGTAATGACCATCGGAATGGGTCTGGTTCGTGCGCCTATCTCCCCCTTAATATGGACATATTTATCCCAGGTTTTTGACACCCAAGAGTTCCCGCATCTTCCCATACATAGCTGTAGACAGCACCTTTTTCAGGATATCTGCCTTCTGTTCCTCCGAGTTGACATGCTTGAATATTACTTCGCCGCGTTCAACACATTCTTTAATGAAGTGAAATCACGTGTTTACTCCTTCCATTAATTATGGGTTTTTGGCCTAGTCTATGGCTGATCGTGTTAGGTTAAGGGACTATACACAATTCGAGATTCATAAACACCAATACAGAGCACACACATAACCAATTGATTAGTTGACAAGATCCACCAAAGCGCGATCACACGTTATTCAAATATACTTCTACATCTATTAGCAATAAGTAAAAGTAAAACAAGAACACAAAATAGTATTTGAGGTGGAAACACCCACGTCCCAACTAGTATTAATAATCTAATCAATAATCAATAATACATCGAAATAATAACACCTTAACGGTGTCCCAAATCTGATACTTTAGCCAACAATGCTCAAGAATCTCCTAAACAATACCTAAGACTACATCTCTTAAGCTTTCACCACATCAAACAAATACAATATGACTATGTATATATAGCCACCTAAAACTTAGCCACCAAGACTTACCATACTTGTTCTACAAGTCTTGCCATACTTGTTATACAAGTCTTCCAATTCTTGGCACCTAATTACCCAACTTAGTGATCAAGACATACCATATATAATATTTTTTTACTGATACAATTATTATCTTACCAATATATATCTTGGACCACCCAAGCCCTAAACATCATATTAGGTTGAAACCCAACAGATCGATTATCTATATAAAGAGTGACAGGCCAGCTTTCATATCAGTAATTTGACTCAACAAATTTCGCAGCCAAATGCCTTGACAGGCTGGTGCTGTGGCGGTCATAAATACCACCTCGCACGAGGATAATGCAACATAATGCTACTTCTGTGACACCTAGGTGATAAGACTTTCACTTAGATAAAATACCATACCACCCGTGCTCTTTTTATCGTCGTTATTACCTCTAAGATGTAGCACAGTGGGCCTCTCCACGAAACGGCTTACTACGCCTATAGCGTATGATATGTCTAGTCGAGTATAGACCAGATATCTAAGGCCTCCAACCAGGCTTTTAAACTTTGTTTAATCAACGACTTTTCCTGCAGTGTCCTTGCTGTGTTGATGTTTTGGCTCCATAGGATATCTGGTGGGATTACAGTCCATCATGCCTACCTTCTCCAATAACTTCTTTGTATAGGCCATTTGTTTTAGCTCGAAGTTTATTCATCTCTTTTCAACCTCAATGCCAAGATAATAAGCCAGTTTTCCCAAATCACTCATATAAAATTCACTCCTCATTTGATCCTTGAATTTATTAATGTTACCAATGCTCGTACCTGTCACCAGCAAATCATCTACATGCACACCAACAATTAATGATTTGTTACCTTCTCTTTTGGTGTATACCACCTGCTCGTACGGGCATTTTATAAATCCCAACTTCTCAAAGAATTTTCGCAGTTGAGCATACCAAGCCCGTGGGGTTTGTCGTAATCCGTACAACACGATTAACAGCTTATACACCCTCCGTTCCTAATTTTCTTTCACGTAGCTGTCTGGTTGTAACACATACACCTCCTCATACAATTCACCATTCAGAAATGCAGATTTCACATCCATGTGATGCACTTCCCAACCGTTCTTAGCTGATAACGCCAAGAGTAGCCGTACGGTCGCCATTCGCGTAACAGGGGCAAAAAACTCTTCAAAATCTACACCTTGCTTTTGCACATACCCCTTAGCCACAAGTCTTTCCTTATGTTTTATTATTTTTCCATTTGCATCCTTTTTCACTTTAAAAACCCATTTCAACCCAATTTTTTTGTGTCCAGGGGCAAGTCTGTCAGAACAAAAGTGATGTTTCTTTCGACGGGGTTTAATTCACTTTCCATCTATTTTCTTCATTCTTTCTGCTCGGTTTCTTGAATATACAAGTTGGGTTCTTCCATATCTAACAACAAACATGTCTTCATCAAGCTCAATCTCTTCTATCTCATTGGACACATCACTTAAGAGTCTGAAATTCCTTAGTTCACTGCTCATTTCAGTCAACTCCGATGAGCTTGACCCATCTTCAAAACCTCCAGAGTACTCAGATGTGCTGGAACTACGAGATTGTTGTGGAGGTACAGCTTTATTTTGTGTCTCAGTGGCCAAAACTTCTTCAGAGGGTTTGTCAATGGAGATAAAGGAATTTGGGAATACAATAGGGCCACGTATTATGTTCTTGGAACACCATGTCCCTGTTAACATGCAGGCACTTTGATATTGGGTCATACAAATGATTGGCCTTGGTTCCAGGCTCCTTACCCAAGTACACCACCGCTTTACTACGGTCATCCAACTTCTTTTCATGTACCTGAGGGACTTTCATATATGCAACACATCCAAACAATTTTATGTGATCGAGATTGGGCTTCTTACCTGTCTAGGCCTCATACAGGGTTTTTCCTAATAGCATCCATGTTGGAAATCAGTTAAGAATGTCGACGGAATGATGCACTGCTTCTCCACATATATAAGATGGTAGCTTAGAGCATTTCAAAAAACTTCTAGTCATAGCAGTCACTGTTCTGTTTCATCGCTCTACCATCCCATTTTCTTGTGGGGTGTAGGGAGCTGTATAGCGTCTAGTTATGCCAGCTTCTTCACAATATGAGCTAAACAAAGATGAACAAAACTCTCCCCCCCTGGTCTGAAAATCTTAACCCTTTTTTCCGTTCCTTTATCAACGAGTGCTCTAAAGTTTTTGAATGCAACAAAAGCTTCATGTCTTTTTTTCAACATGTATACCCACATCTTTCAACTGAAATTATCAATTAGCAAGAAGAAATGCATGTTACCATTGGGTGTAGGTGGCGTTATTGGCCCACATAAATCTCCATGTATCAATTCCAACGTGTGTTTTGTGTGGAAACTAGCTTGTGATGGAAACAATTTCCTTGTCTTACCGGGCTGCACGAATTTGGGAATATCATGAGCCATCTATTCCTTTAACATTAGAACCAGCGCTTTGAAGTTTAATTGCCCGAGCCTTGAATGCCAAAGCCATGTTTTTCTTCCACTTTTGACATTAAGTACATAGGATTGCTGTCTTCGAGACTTACAATGTATAGTCTATTTGTAGACCTCTGTACATGTATCAATAATGTTTCCTTCCCATCGTACACCCACAAGTATTCTCCACTGAGAATTACCCTGTTGCCATCCTCTGACATCTGTCCAAGGCTAATTATGTTGTTGCATAGCATTGGAATGAAATAAACTTCTTGGAGTAGATTTTCTTCTCCGTTCTTGCACCTAAAAGAAATCGTTCCTTTACCCTTAATGTTTATGGTGGAGCCATCTCCATATCTTACTTGTCCTATGACACTCTCATCGAGCTCTTTGAATTTTCCCCGTTGTCCAGTCATATGGTTGTGGCACCATTTTCGAGATACCACACTTGTGAGTCCACTAGTGTCTCTGTCCTTGACCTTAATTTTGGTATAACTCCTTCTTCATTCAATAGTACCATTCCTTTTCCTTCACGTCCACACTCAGTGTATAATAATGTCAGCTCATCTTCTTCAAGTTTAGACAGATTAACCTCTTTGTTTTCTTCCTTATCTTGCCGAGGTTCCCTACATTCTGATGCATCGTGGCCACGATTTCTATAATTAAAGCACCCATTACTAGAAAAATAACATTAGACATCACACATTTAACATCAGTTACTACAACACACTACAAAATTCTGTATTTTATACAACGATAATATACAACGGGAACCACAAAACCGTTGTATAAAGAATTAATACAGCGGTTATTATCTAGCTACTGTATAAAATACAACTTATACAGCAGTCACCTTAAAACCATCGTATAAAATATTATAAAAGGCGGCTATAACACTTGGATAAAAAAAATTGAAAAAATGTACCGTTGTATAAAGGAATTATAAGTTCCCGCATATTTTTTCACCAATTGTTTAGACTTTCCCGGTTTATATTTTCACCAATTTTTTAGACTTTCCCGGTTTATAACCAATTTTTTTCCCCAATTTACTTAATCGAGTGACAGGGTCACCATTTCCCCCCAATTCAATTGCCTTCACCATTGTTCTTCATCTCGTAATTGCCTTCTCTCTTAATATACATGCTAATTAATCGAGTAAGGAATTGCAAGTATATGATTTGGTATGAATGTGTATGAGAATTCTCTCTCTCTCTCTCTCTCTCTCTCTCTCTCTCTCTCCGCATCATTACCTCACCATAACTAATCTCCCTCCCCTCTCTCCCTGTACAAATCTCTCTATCTCTCCCTACATATACACACAAAATACACACACATAGATCTCTTCACTCTTCTCGTAACTTCAATCGCAATTTCGAGTGCGACGCAGCTTCAATTCCATTACTCTCCGCTCTATCTTCCAGAAGGTTCCTTAGCTTCTCCACCTTTCCCAAGAGTATGTCTCCTCTCTCTCTCTCTCTCTCTCTCTCTCTCTCTCTCTCTCTATCTGTCTGTCTATGTAAGCATCAAAGAGGTTATAAATTTGATTGTCTACCTAGCTAGGTTATAAATTTGTAGTGGAATTATATTTTTAACAGAAGCAGTATGATTACATATATGATAATATTAATAATCTTAGATGTCTAATAAGATCTGGTAATTCAATTTAATGTATGCTAAGGGCAGAGCTTATGGATTCTTAAATTTGTGCTTTATATGTCTAGAAAATGGTTACTCATGGATTCTTTATTTTCGTTTGCTTGTTCAATTTTAACATAGTTAATGTACAGCTAACTATTTGTTTATGGTTAATTGGAGAAGTCCATGGTAATTTAGTATGGATAACATTTTTTTCACATAAACTTGATTTCTTGTTCGTAATTATTTAATTTTATTGTGCTATTCTTTTACTTAATATAGTTTTATGTTCACAATAATCTGGATTTTATGTGCATCTGGCTTCATCTTTCTCACACCTGTCTTGTTACATTATGTATGATGTAAAACTTCTTCTACAATATTTGCCCTGTTTTATATTTGCTTAAAGCTTGGCTTTCAAATTTCCATTTTTCCGTGTTCTGTTATTCTCAGTTACTCATTTTATGACATGATAATTTGGACTGCATCAAATTTATTCTTATTGTTAATATTTTGATAGGGTCATTATGTCTATTTTATGTAAAGATTGGATTGACTTGGTTAATAGAACTTCATTTGATTATGTAAATGGGATAGAAAAATTTCTTGACTTTTCTTTCTCAAAAAGACCACCTGGAACAAAAGAAATTCTTTGTCCATGCAAGAATTGTTCAAATCATTACTACAGAGATCGAATGACAGTTAAAGAGCAGTGTATCGTTGAGGGTTTCGAAAAATGGTACAAGAATTGGACTTTTCATGGAGAAGAATATGTCAACTTACAAGGCTCTCAAAATCAAAACACCGACTATCAGGATACAAGAAATGATGATGTAGAAGATATGAATGTTCGCACAAATATGAGGAAACTAGTGGAAGAAGGTTTAGGAATTCGGGAACGGCTACATGAGATTGATGAGGTGGTACAAAGTGACAAGGCTACTGCTGATTTTCTCCAACTTTTAAAAGATGCTGAAAGTGAGTTGTGGGAAGGCTGTGAGGAATTCACTACATTGTCTTTCATTGTCGAACTCTTGCACCTCAAGGCTATTTCAAGATGGTCCAATAAGTCTTTTACAGAATTGTTGAAGATTCTAAAGCGGGCATTGCCAAAAGCCACAAAATTACCAAATTCTTGTAATGATGCATATAAGATGACTGGTGACTTAGGATCAGTTACAAGACTTGGGATGCTTGTGTTAATCATTGCATGTTGTTTAGAAATGAAACCGAGAAACTGGACAAGTGTAAAATTTGTGGTGCTTTAAGGTATAAGGAAATGGATGCGGATAAATGTAATACAGGTGGTAAGGTTACTAAAGTAGCAGCAAAAAAAATGTGGTATTTTCCCTTAAAGCCAAGACTACAAAGGTTGTTCTGGTCATCTAAAACTGCCTCACTCATGACATGGCACTCAGATAAAAGAACCGATGATGGTGTGTTTAGACATCCGGCTGATTCTCAGGCTTGGAAACATTTTGACAATATATTTCCAGCTTTTGCAACAGAAACTCGCAATGTAAGGCTTGGATTGGCGTCTGACGGATTTAACCCTTTTAGAAACATGTCACTTACCACCTTGTTTGTGCATGAAACAAACAAACTTTCTCTTGTCAGTTCTTGTCCAAGGTCCAAGAGAGCCTTGTATGAAAATTGATATCTATCTCCAGCCTTTGATAGAAGAGTTAAAAGAGTTATGGGAAACTGGTGTTCGTACTTATGATGCTTCCAAGAATGAAATGTTTACATTACATGCATCTTTGATGTGGACAATAAACGATTTCCCAGGCTACGCGGATTTATCAGGTTGGAGTACTAAAGGCGAGTTTGCATGTCCAACATGTAATAAAAAACCGCAGGCTCGATGGTTAAAGAATAGTCGAAAATGGAGTTATATTGGACATCGACGATTTTTAAAGATCAATCATGCCTTTCGAAAAGACAAGCACTCCTTTGATGGAAATTGGGAAGTGAGAACAAAGCCCAGTGGTGAAATTTTGAAACAGGTGGTGGATATTGAAACTGTGTACAGAATAGAAGATGTTCTCGGAAAAAGAAAAAGAGAACAAATGGAGAAGCATCAAGCAAAACTAGATAAGAAGAAGGTTCCCAAGACACCCCATAATTGGAAAAAGAAGAGCATATTCTTTGAATTACCATACTGGCAACATCATCTCGTCCGTCACGTTCTCGATGTTATGCACATAGAAAAGAATGTGTGTGATAACCTGCTGGGTACATTGTTAGACACTCTGAAATCCAAAGACAAGTTGAGTTCCAGACTTGACCTTGAAGAAATGAATATTCGAAAGCCATTGCATCCTCAACCATTGCCATCTAAAAAAAGTATCTTACCTCCCGCTCAATTCACAATGAATAAGAAGCAAAAAGAGATATTTTTAAAGGTTTTGAAACAAGTAAAAGTACCTGATGGATATCCATCAAATATTTCGCGATGTGTGCACATGAGTGAGAGGAGTATTTGGGGGTTAAAAAGTCATGATAGTCACATTTTACTGCAACAACTACTTCCAATAGCTGCTCGAAGGACATTGCCGAAGGTTGTTGTAAAGGCTTTCATTGAGCTGGCTAACTTCTTTAGGCAATTGTGCTCCAAAACAAATAATTTGGAAGATTTGAAATCGAGTGAAGAGCGGATGCCTTTGATACTTTGTCAACTTGAGAAGATATTTCCTCCTGCTTTCTTTGATGTCATGGAGCATTTACCTGTGCATTTAGCAGAAGAGGCAATTATGTTGGGTGCAGTGATGTTTCGATGGATGTATCCTATTGAAAGATTTCTATTGTCTTTGAAATTGTATGTGCGTAATCGTACTTATCCAGAAGCCTCAATTGCTAGAGCTTATATTGCTGAAGAATGCATGACATTTTGTGCACGATATTTAGATGATGTAAAGACGAAGAATAATCGTCCTGGACGTAATGATGATGTAAACAATGATACTGGTCGTAATTTGGGGAAGGCTACTGACATTACTCTAGATTATGTGACAAGAACACAAGCTCACAGATATGTGTTATTCAACACCGAAGCAGGTGAGCCTTACTTGGAGTAAGTAATATATATATATATATATATATATATATATATATATATATATATATATATATATATATATATTATTGTGTTTGTGTAATATATATTCATAAATATATATCTGATTATGAATATTCTTACATTGATTTTAACAGAATGCATCTTGATTATCTAAGAAGGACAATCCCCCGAAATCAAGCACATCGAATTCAAGTTGAGCATAATGAAAAATTTGATAGTTGGCTCAAAGATTATGTAAGTGACTTTAATGAAATTAAGGATGGTTACTTCTGATACATTTATGATATTTACTAACATAATTCATTGTTATTGTTTTATGAAGGTATGTGGGACAAAAGAAAGGATACCAGAAGATATAAAATTATTGGCATTAGGGCCTCATATGGATGCCAGGAGGTACAAGGGATATATTATAAACGGGTGTCGTTTTAGAATCAAAGATGTTGACTTAAGAAGAAAAAGTCAAAATTCTGGTGTGATGTTAAACGCGAGTGTTCCATGTTTTGCTAGCCGGAAGGATAATAATCCAGTTGTCGGAGATGTTAATTTCTACGGGGAATTGATTGACATTATTGAGATATGCTACAGTAACTCAATGAAGTTTGTGTTGTTCAGATGTGATTGGATAGACAACCGCACAGGAATGCTGAAAGATGAATTCAAGTTTACACTTGTAAATTTCAAGCACAAGCTGTACAAAGATAATCGGGTGACTGATGAACCTTTTATTTTAGCAACACAAGCCAAACAAGTATGGTACATACAAGATCCTTTGGAAACAGATTGGCATGTGGTCATGAAAATGACGGCACGCGATAATTTTGATGTCTATTCTACCGAAACTTCTCCAAACTCAACATCTGTACCCCAAATTGTGCCTTTTGACACACAGGAGTTTGATGACAATCAAACTTATGCTGAATCCTCTTGGGTGCGTGAAGGAGTAAAGGGAGTGGAAGTTCCCTGGCCTGAAGAAACTGATAGTAGAATTGATGATCAAGCAGACTAGCATATGTGTCTCATTATCTTGATATTTCTTGTTTAATTGCACATTAGTTTAGATATCAATTTTACAGATTTATAACCAGTTTTTATTTTTTTTAAAGTTGTTTTTTTGTGCTGGAAAAATTTACACAATTATATATTGTAGTTGTATTACGCTTATTAATTTTGTTTTTGCTATGAGCATATATTCCGTTACACTGTTATACTTCTTGGTGCAAGCTAAAGTGTGGTGTGTAATTTGCAGGACTAAACTCTGACAAGTTCTTTTGGAAGATAATTCGTGCTTTCCATTTCAAAATTTGTGCATTGTAAGTTAAATCTTTCTCTGTTTTAATCATTACTTTAAAATTTTATCTTTTCTGTTTTTTTAATAGTCAGTAGATGATCTTTCCTTACTGACCAAATGGCACGAAGAATATATAACTGGCACTTTTTTTTATATTTAAAAGATTTAATAGTTATGGCAAGTCGAGACTCTTCGAACAATGGAAGTTTTTCAAACGAGGGTTCTGCTAGTGAGGAACGTCCTACCAAAAAGGGCAGAGGGCTAGCAAAAAAGACATCGCGGTGGGGCATAACCAAGCTGAATATTGAAGTAAATAATGAGTGGCAACCATGCGGAGGTGATTATAAGGAATTGTCAACTCGGATTGGATTTTTTATGAAGGATGGTTACACATTTCCTCTTACTCACACTTGGAAAGATATGGATCTTGTTTCTGTAGAAAGAGTGTGGGAAGAAATTCAGGTAACAAATGTGAACAGATATATGTGAATTGTACGACTTATTATCATTATCGTAATATTTGTCTCTTATAAGTTAGAATATATATGTGCCTTGTTAGTTTGTTGCATGTAAGTGTTGTTTCTCTTTCACTGTAGGATAATACAAACTTAACCCCTGAATCCAAAAAAGTTTGTCTTGAGAATATGGCTCGATCATGGAGAGATTGGAAGGCTCGTGTTAAGAAAAACAACTATTTTGCATATAATACCGATCAAGAAAGGTTAGCAAATTGCCCTGATGGAGTTGTAGCAGAACAATGGAGTTCGCTTGTTGCTATGTGGAATCTTGAAACCTCTCAGGTTTTGTTTCTTGCATTTTATAGCCTATCTTGTAACTCTTATTTATTTATTTTTTTGATAGCCTGTAAATAAATATCGGTAATTGCAGATATCAAGTATTACTGAAGATAACTCTTATTTTGTTTCTTGCATATTATCGCCTATCGGTAATTGCAGATGAGTATTACTGAAGATTGACCGCTGAGTCAAGTACAGTCAAGTATTTGAAATTAATATCAATCTGCATGAAAAATAATCAGAACTGGTGTTATTAATTGTTTATAATATTGTAATTTTAAGTTCTAATACTAACAGGACTAAGTTCTAGTTCTTTCCTTTGTCCAGATTTAGCGGAAGTTATGATGTTTCTAAATATAGCTATTTCAAGATTTTAATATCTAGGAGAACTCATATCTGAACTCTCCATGCATGTGCATTGTGTTGCTCATGGTTTTTCAGAATCATGAAACATATATAAGAGAATTTTTTTAACCCAGACTCCACATATAAACATATAAGACACTAAGAAAGTACTCTACAAGGTGTCGTACAATGTATAATTAGCTCTTTGGAAATTTAAGAGATGCTTGAATCATTTCTTTAGTTTGGAACAATTGTAATTCATACAATTTTTTAACGAGTGATGAATATCATATACTTGTGATGTTGGAGCAGTTTCCCTCGTTTGAATCTTGTTTTTTGACACTATAGTTTGGCCTCAGAAACTTGAGTCAGTATTTGGCCTTCCTTAATTGCATCATGTTCATGTGATACAGTGATACCATTTGTTGAATTATATCTGAAGCCTGACGGTTAGACATTTCATAGATAATTTTAGGCTCATCTAAAACAGCTTAAAATTAGTAAATAGATAATCTTCAATTAGGTTGAGTTTGATTTGCAAAGGCACGTGTGCAGTTTAGTTCTAATTTTAACTCGGCTGCAATCCACTTCTTTATCGTATGCAGACCTGGTCTTATTGGTGGGAAGATGCATAGCTGTATAATTCTTGATTTCTTATTTCCCTACTGAATAAATGTATACTACTGGTGTGGCTATAGTGACTGCTATGAGCATGAATAAATGACATGTATATGTTATATTCCTATATATGTTAATACATGCTCGTTCCGTAAATTATTAGTACTTGGAACTGAAGCAGATTTATGCTTTATTTGTATTAAGAAACATATATCACTTGTTATGGTTGCGGTTTGATTTAGGCATAGCTGCTGTCTTTCTGAATCTCTTTCTCTCTCTGACAAGTTTGTTGAAATACATGTAACTGTCTCTTTCGAGTAACTTGTTAACAATGCTTTCATAATTTATTATACACAGAAAGTTGCATTCAAAAACAGAGAAAATGCAAAAAAACAAGATCACTGGCAAGCAAGTGGAAAGAAACTGTTTCCAGTTCTTAAAAAGCAGGTACATTTAATCTTCAGTTTAATAACGTTATTTTAATAATATAAGATATGTGTACCTTTTTTGTGAAACATATTATGAATTTTTTTTTGCTTCTGTACTAGTTGAGTGATGAAGGGAAGCCGACAGATAGACTTAGCGTGTATGTGGAATCTCGCTCTAAGACTAAAAATGAAGCAACTAAAAAAATGCTTGTAAGTTTTCCTTTCAAGTAAATATTGTTACCAATAATATATATATGTATATATATAGAAATGCTATTACATATAAAGTTAATGAAAGCACATGAATTATATTACAGGAAAATCTTGGACTTGCTATAACTGATATGCAAGAAGAACTTCAAAATGATCCGGATGCACGTGAGAAGTTGTTTGTTGATATTTTTGGTAAAGACACACATGGTCGGGTGAGGTGTATGGGACGTGGTATCACACCAACAATGGTACATGGTCGAAAAAGAAGTGCTACAACTGATGAAAGTGTTAGAAGTGTTCTAGCAGAATTTGAGGAAAAGATGGAATTGCAAAAACAATAAATGGAGACAAATATGCAAGCAGAACGAGAGGCGTACCGGGTTGAAATGGAGTTGCGTGTTCAAGCTGAGCGTGACGCAAATAGATTGGCAATGGAAAATTTCAAGAAAGAAATTCTTTCACAACTTCTAACTTTCGAAAGATTTGGTGTATTATAACTTTGGAATGATTTGGTGTATTGTAACTTTGGAATGATTTAGTGTAGCATTTTGGACCTCTTATTAAGTGTTATTTTGATTTTCATAATGGTTATATTTTTTCATAATGTCACTGTATTGCAATTCTTTAAGTCAGGTAAAAGTAAATAATAAAATGTATAAAATCTAAAAAAAAATTAATTTAGCAAAAAAATCAATCTTTTACACCGATAGCTGTGAAATCCGTTGTATAAAACTGTTTACAATGCATGTTTGGAACTGCTGTATTAAACCATATACAGGAGTAGTAGAGCTGCTGTATAAAGTCTTTTACAGCGGTAAACCAATAAACGCAGTATATAACTATTTACAGCGGTTTTTCAAATTTCGTTGTAAAAATGTTTATACAGCAGTTATAATCGCCGTATATACTATATTCAACGGTAGTTTATACAGCACTAGATAAGCCGCCGTACAGTCGCTGCATAAAACTTTATACAGCAGTTTGGACACTTTATACAGCAGTTTTCCACCGCCATATATAATTGATATTTTTGTAGTGACATGTTAATAGAGATTTTTACATCCCTTTTGATAAAACTGATGTGTTTTAGTATTTTAGACATGGGTTTGATCTATAACTGATGTGTTAAGTATGTTTTCAAAAAAACTAATCCCGCGTTATCCATTTTTATTTCACCCTCATTCAATTTTTTGTATATGGCAAAATTCCCCCCCCCCCTTAACAATTTCAGATCCCCGCTCTTTTCTTTATTAATTCAATTAAAAATAATCAAAAATAAAAAATAAACCCACCCAAAACATAAAAACAATAACAAAATCATAAACATAAAATCAAAAAAAAATGTAAACACCCCCTTTCACTCCCCGTTTTCTCTCGACCTTCCCCATGAACCCTAGCCCAATTTACTCCAATTAAAGCTCCATCTCCGATTCAAACTCTATGAATCTCCGATTAAAGCTCCATCTCGATATATTAGCTCGTATATTAGCTTGATTAGAGCATCTCCAAGGCTCACCCCCCTTACCTATATCAGTCTACGTGGCATCATTTAGGGAATCAAAATTGAAAAATCACTCTCCAATGGTACAACCCCTTACCAAAAAAATTTAGGGGGAGGAGAGAGGTTCCCTACATGTAGGGGGAGGAGAGAGGCTCCCTATCTTGCCAAGTCATTTGCCAAGTCATTTTCTTCATCTCCATTAAATTCAGAATCATCACATTAAATTCATAATCATCAAATTTATCGCCAAACTCAAAAACCGAAGTCAAATTAAAATTTTACCCAGAATTTTTTTATATCAAAATCGATGAATTTATATATCAGTAGATAGCTCCCGAATTATAGAACACACACATATATAAATCACTAATTTTGAATGGATAGATTTAAAGATATGAATTTTAGAAGTTTAGGAATATATGGAACCGATATATTTAAATTTCAAAATACTAATTAAATGTTACTTTTGAATTATAGGGAACCGATATAGGGAATACCGTTGGAGTAAAACAGTTTTTTGGTACCCTATATTTTAAGGAATGATTATTTTATTATATTTTAGGGGTTGAAGATGAGGAATGGCATTGGAGATGCTCTTAGAGCTCAAATCGGTATATTAGCTTCACCCTAATATTTTTCAGCTCGATTAGTTCTACTTGCTTCAAGCCCTAATCTTTTTCAACTACAGCTCCAAATCGAATTGGGTTAGCTTTAAATCGAACCATAATTTTTTCAGTTTATTTTTATATTGGGGTTAATTATATCCAAACCCTAATCTTTTAAAGTGTTTCTTCTTATCCTCACTTGAATTATTATGTTTTAGCCTTTTATTGTTTTATTGTTGTTCATTTAGGTATTAGTGAAAGCCAACAAAGGATTGAGGTTAAATTCAAGAGGTTTCAGGTTAAGTTCAAGAGAAGTAGAGGGGAGACTGATTATGTAATAGGATTCCATTGAGCATTTTAGGTATTTTAACCCTTCCCCTGTATATATTTGATTTAATTTTTAAGTTGAATTTGTGATGTTGGATTATTTGTTGTGATGCTTTATGTGTGTAATGTCGACAAATGATTACAATTTAACACTTGCTTGTGTATAATGTAGAAAAGTGAGGACACTTAGACAGTTACTTTCTCGTGTCTTTTTTGTGTCGGTGGACGGGAGCATCTAACTAGACACCTGGTAAATGTGCTAATCCGGAAGGAGAGATCATTGTGCTAATTCGAAAGGAGAGATCATTGTGTGCGTAGGTCTCGGATATGGGCATAAGCAAGAGCCATTCTGGTGGAATGACTTCATTTTATAATCAGGCTTCATTATCTAAGCAAACAATTGGTAAATGTCCTTCTGTACTTTGAATACTACTTGTTTTGTATTTATTTTTGAAAGCGAAGACTCAAAACTGTTACAGTGACCCACAAGTGACGCAACTCATGTACCATTTGCAGAGCAAAGTATGCAAAGATGAAACTTATTCAATTTCCTTAGAACATGAGCATTCTATGTATACCTTGTCTTTTCTACACTTCAAAGTAAAGTTAAAGACTGATTTACGATCCATGGCATCATGGTAAACTCCCTACAGTCTCACACTGCACATGTTATTGCTTTCCTAGTGAAATGACACAATTATAGCACACATGTCTACTACAACAAGTATAAACTGCATTAATAAAGTGACAAGACTTTAACTCAGAATGCTGGATACTGTCACACCTATATAATTGAGGTTTGTAGATAATTCGATTTTCTTGTAAACATGTAAATATGGGGAAAAAAACTATGTAATACTATTTTAAAGTAAATGGCTATCAACGAATTTTGCCCATCTTTACAACAGCCTTTTCCTTTGGGTCATCGGGTTCCACTGCTTCCCATACTCCTTGGGCTTGCAAAAAAACTTTCATCTTCAATGGCCAGGCTGTGTAGTTCTCCTTCGTCAGCATTGGGTAGCTCAATCCAACAATTCCATCCTTTCCCTTTGTAGTGTCCATTGCTGTGGATTTAGGCATGTATTTGGGCATGCACGACGTAGGGCTCTGATACCAGGTGTAAGGAAAGATATATATTTATAAGTGTGTGTATTGCAGATGCGTATAAATTGATAAAAACTAATTGCATTTCCTTAAACAAATTGAGCGTTACAAAGATATAAATAGAAGGCTATCCACAAGTGGTAGCTACAAACCAGCTAACGTGCATAACAGACATATATCACTACTCCACTTCATTTATTTGTGCTTCTAAGACTAGTAAAAACAATCAGCCAACTAGAGACCAATTCAATTGACTCTAGACAACTAAATAACTTCGAATAAAACCACTTATTTAAATATGTTAAGATTAAATCTCCAACAGTGCCTACATAGCTCAACTAAAAGTTTTTCTAATCCAACCCAACACTGGATGTTCGAGAAGGTCCTTTTTTTGCGGATCAAACACTACAATATCCATAAAAGAAAAAAATTACTACATGTTCACAACATATAAAAAAAAGAACATACAATATCAAAAACCTAGCCACCTATACTTAAATCTCTACAAATATGTAGAATTACCACTACAAGAGGTATGCTACAATTTATGTAGAAAATAAGGTCAAGTATAATTTGTATATAGAAGATGAAACATACTTAAGTAATGAATATAATAAAAAGAAATTAAAAAAATTACTTTTTATTATGCATGTAGTTTGTACCAGTGTCATTTAGTGAAGGACAGTCTACTTACAAACAAACTTGTCAGACTTAAGGATGGCAGAAAAACCCGACCCGACGGATACCCGATCCGATCCGATCCGTTTGGGTCTACCCGAACCCGATTTTTTGGATTTGGATTTGGATTTGGATCTTATTTTTGGACCCAAAAGAGTTTGGATCTGGATCTGGATCTTAGGTAACCCGATCCGAAACCCGAAACCCGAAACCCGATCCGAACCCGAAACCCGATAAAAACCCGAATATATATATATATACACACGTACATTTAATATTTATTATTATTTATTATATCATTTTATATATTTGAGATTCATATCAAACAAATAGACAAAATGATCACCCACATATATATTTGAGATAACTTAAATAATGTGATATTATTTTTATTTAATTTTTCGGTATGTAAGTCTTGTGTATATTTTATTATTATATATATATATATATATATATATATATATATATATATATATATATATATATATATATATATATATATATATATATATATATATATAAGCCACAATTTTGATTTATTTATTCAAATCACAATATTATTTTTTTTATTAAAATTCTAATATAATTATATAAATATATATTCTTTATTTTTTAATAGTTTTTAATTTTTATCATAATATCCTATATTTTTATACAACTAAAATATTTTTAAATTTTAAATATATTTTTACGTTTATATTTTGCTTAATGTGATTATTTTAATTTTTAATTAAAAACCCAATTTAAACCCGAATCCGATCCGAAACCCGATAAAACCCGAAGATTTGGATTTGGATTTTGATTTTCAAACCCGGATCCAGACCCGATCCGATCCGAAACTTTGGATTTGGATTTGGCAAAACCCGATCTGATCCGACCCGGTGCCATCCCTAGTCAGACTGAACCAAAACTAGTATATATGCACCCACTGGTCACAAGTCCCCAAAATAAATCCATAACATATACATACACACCCACACCTAACAAAAACAAGGAAAGAAAACACAAACAGATAAATCTTTTCAAGAAATGGCCATGAATGCAAGTGAAAGCGGTGATCTAGCGAAAGGAAGAAAAGAGAGGCCAAGAAAAGCCAATGTGACTGGGAATTTGTTGGCGCCTTTGCGGAGTTTTGTTTTTTCATCGCGGATGATGGGTGTTAATTCATCTCTATTGGTAATAAGTACTATTGAATCAGGGATGGTGATTAGTGTTATTGCATTTCTGCCAGTGATAAGTGTTGTTACATCAGTGCATATGATACATGTTGTTGCATCTCTTCCCCTAATAAGTGATGTTGCATCAATGCTGATGATAAGTATGGTTGCTTCACAACCGTTAACAAGTGATGCTGCCGGTGTCTCATGTTATTTGAGATACACCCCCTTACCATGTCTCATTCAGTTGTTCTGCTTAATGAGACAAGGTCAACACAACGGTATTTTTGAAATAAAATGTGGCACCCGCGGTGCCATCACAACACTTATTAATGGCGGTGAAGCAACAACAATTATCGTTGAAATTGATGCAACAACATTTATCATCAAAATTGATGCAACAACACGAAGGGATACAATAGCACGTATCATAGGCATTCATGCAACCACACTTATTTTCGGTAGAGATTCAAAATCACTTATCATGGGCCCTGATGCAACCATACTTATCACGGGAAAAATAACTCGTCACCGGTAATATAGAAACAGAATTCCGTGGATGCACGAGCAAATTCCCCGCCACCTAGGGCTTTCTCGACCTCCCTCCTCTTCTTTTCGCTGGATCATCACTTCCACTTGCATTCATGGCCATTTCTTGAAAGGTTTTATGTTTGTTTCTTCTTTCATATTTTTTATTGTGTGTGGGTGTTTATGTATATCACTACAAGAAACAGAGTCATTTCCGACCGAACAAACGGTCGGATTTCATATAGTAACGGTCGGTTTTAACTCTAACGGTCGATTTAGAATGGTCGGGTTAAACCTAGTCGGTTTTACACCGTAACGGTCGGTTTTAGCGTTGACTCTCATTGACCAACAAAAGACTTTCAGCGCCACGTGTTAAGGGGTCCATATGACGTGGCAGGCCCACGACACTGACATGTCAGTGACACGTAGGTGGGACCCAACTGACCTGGCAACCCCACTTCAGTGCCACGTCACTGCCACGTAGTTAGACCTCTATTGGTCGGTTTTAGTGGTCGGTTTAGGAACCGACTATAATGGTCGGATTTATTCCAGAGAGTTTTTAAGCCGACTAAACTTAAACGACCAAAGCTATTATGAAATTGGTCGGTTTCTCATAACCTGCCTCGTCATATATTGGTCGATTTTATTGGTCGATTTATGTACCGACCACAGTGGTCGGATTTATTCCAGAGAGTTTTTAAACTGACCAAACTTAACCGACCAAAGCAATTATGAATTTTGTCGGTTTAACATGAATACGGTCGGGTTTATTTAGCATTTGGTCGGTTTTCTGGGGCACCGAATGGTCAAGTACGGTCGATTTTGGTTGGTTAATCGGATTAAATGGTCATTTTTAAGTGTGCAATTTTTTTTTGGCTGCAGTTCTGGTTCCCCTGTACAATATTACCCATATCAAATATTCAACCAAAACTGACGTACATTACCAATTACAAATGCAGTACCAACAAAAGAAGTACATAACAACCATCAATTTTACATTGAACCACGAGTAATCCATCATAACCAAATATATAAATTAACATTAAACCACGAGTTTTCCAAAATATAGCAAGCTTAATTTACATGCAATGTTTTAAAAACCTAACAACCGGCTACTCTTAGTCATTATCAGACCTTTCATTACCCTCCTCTTCATTAGCATCGTGTCCTCCATCATCTTCTTCATTATCATGTTCCTCTTCCATCATCTTCTTCATTATCATGTTCCTCTTCTCCATCGTCCTCCCCCCCATCATCGGCACCACCTTCAGCCCTCCTTATCGCCTACAAATAAGAGTAGACGAGACATGAGATATATTCAAAACTACACTAGCTAACATTTATAATAATAAATAAACTAAAAGGTGACTTGAAAATTTCTTATATTTATTTACCTCCGCATTTGCATTTTCATATTTGTTGTAAATCGATTGGAGGATTTCTCCAACCAATCGAGTTACCTCACCAACAATAGCATTAAAAAATGCTTGTGACCCCATTTCCGGGTTCCTTTGCATTTCTAGAGCGGCATTGGCGATATTTGTGACTTGTTCGAAGGTTGGTGGAGTATGGTAGGCGCCCGGATTTGCTTGTGCTTCATTTAAGACATTCCTCACTACATTGATGAATATGGGATCCGGAATAACCGATCTTTGATTAGCTTGGCTTGAAGAACCTGCACCACTGTAATAACCCTAACTTTAGAAAGGCTACAGTGCCCAAATGAATAGTGATCTTGAGGAATCCATGGAAATGGTGTGTAGGTACTCTATATTAGGGATGGAAAATGAGTGAACAGAAACCATATTAGTATTGTACATTGAAAATAAGTGACTCGAAATGACGATGGATTTTAGAAATTCCTGAATTTTGATTTTTAGGATTTTGAGCTCGAACGAACTTCTATATCTTGGATATTAAGGAGTATAGAAATAATAAAGGAATTATATATTGAGGAATTAGTGAATTTAAGTTAAACTAAGGGATTATTAAGTTAAGAGAATACCAAAGGAAATTGGATTTGTAAATGATTTCGAAAACCACTGAGATAATGAGGTATACTCGAAATGAATCACAATTAGACGAGTATGGAGACTAAGTAACCAAGGTTAGTAAGTGATAAAGATATTTACCACATTAATATTTATAAGGTTATTAGTAAATACTTAAGATTTAAAAGAACAAGCTTACAAAATACTCATCCATGACATCACACCTTACATCATCTTCCACTAACTCAAAATTTAGGACAAATTAGTCATTTAACCATGGATTTTCTACTAAACTCTAGAACTCTTGATGGATTAGGATGAGATGAGATAAGACTAGCAAGCAAACACAAAAAAAAAAAAAAATCTCTCCACTTCTCCACCTTTCTTCCATTCGAATTTTTGTAGAAAAAAGAAAAAAAAAATTAAAAATCCTAGCTCTCTTCAATAACAATTCAAGGGAAAAATCATGGAGTTTCTTGGAGGTTAGGAAGGATCATTTACAAAGTTTCAAGGCCAACCATCATCATTTAGCAAGGTAATAAAATCATGGAAGTTGTTAGAAAAGATGATGAATAGTGTTTTCAAGTGTTAACTTTGTTTTAATGGTTTCTCTTAGTGATTCAAGCTAGTATAAGGTTGATTAAGGATATATCAAGGATTGTTAAGGGTTGTCAAAGCTTCAAGAAGGTATAATCATGCTTGCTCTTTTATATTTATGGTGGATATTGTTTGGTTTAGTGATTAAGTAGTGTAAATGTTAAGATTATGATGTTATATGTGTTTGTAAGTGGTTTGAATTAAATATGGAAGTGTTTGGGATTGTAACCATGGCTGGTGAAGAAGACCACATGGTCTAGGTGATGATTATGGTGTTTGATAATTGATTTGGAGGAGTTGGATTTATGGAAAGTACGAAATTATAGCCGTTATAATGCCCGATTTTCGTTAGGATGTAAGTTGCCCTGTTTTGGACCCCCTGCATCCGTACGGTACCCTACTGTCCAGGTTCCTAATTAACTATGAAATGATAGAGCTTAGTTCATAGATCGTTTTGATATAAGGTGCGTTAAAATCTGATGAACGGTTTAGGAGAAAAGTCAGTTTTAGTGAAAGCGGTTCAGAAACCGAGAAACTGTAAATGTATCAAACTTGAGGTTACAATTACCATACCTTAACATTGTTAAAAGTCACGAAATTTTGGGATATGATAGTAGTGTGGTCAAAGAACTATTTCCAGTTGACCTTACATTAAAATTCGAAATTTAAAAATTATAAGAAATTCTGCAGTCGAGTGTGGTCGTTAAGGGAAATGGTGAAAACCCCTGAAACTTCGACTTAGGTTATAAATGGTTAAGTTCTTGAACCTTTGGGGTAATAAGAATACGTTAAACATATATTAAAGTTTCAAAAGGTAATGTTATACAATAGTGTAGTGAGTAAGAGATGTGGTTCTAACGACGGTCCTTTTGTGTTTATAGAAACTCCGGAAGAGGGACGAGCCATACCGTCAGGATATCGAAACCGAGGCAAGATTTCTTCTATCCCTATTTGTAAAACTACTTATCTTCACAAAGAAACTTGATTTCATGGAATATATATATGTGATGCTATTATTACTATATTGTGAAGAAATTGTCTTCCTTGAGTATTAATATTGAAAAGAAAGATATACGAAGATGTATATGAATATGGATATGAGTATAAGATGTATATGAATATGAATATGAATAAGAGTATGAGATGGATATGTATAGAGATGATTATGCATGAATTGAACATGTCTTATGATTATGAGTATAAGAGAGAATGGTATCAGTTGTTATCGAGGGTTATATGGTTATAATATTATATTAAAAATGTTCTTTTTGAGTATCAGTGGTTTAATAAACATTATTTGATTATCATGCATTACTCTTAAAATAGATGGAATATTTTACGAATATAAAAGTATATATGATTTCTGAATATGAAATAGAGGTCTGAATCATAATCAAAGCATTATGACATATATATTTTATAGAAGTAATGTGCGAGAATGGAAATGATATGAGAGAATGATAGGTGGAAATGAAAGTGAGAAAATGGAAATGTGGAATGATATTTTGAAAAGAGAATAATGATGTGATAAAGAGGGGGATTGCAACAGACTTGCGTAAGTGGCTGTGTCAGGGCTGTGTGCGACACAGTCCAGCATTTATTATTTTATTACGGCACGAAGATGCCAATGGAGGATGTTAGCAGGTGGCCTTCCTCCAGGGATGATTTTCATTCCTTCTACCGGTAGTAAAAAGAGAGCAGGTACGATTAGGCGACTGATCATCGTCTTAACGTATCAGGCGACAGCAGATATCCCCAATGTTTTTGAAAAGAAAGTGTAGATAATGGTTTTCAGATTTCTATACTGAAAACAGAATAATGATATGAGATGATGGAATTATGATTACAGATGAAGAAAAACTGATATTATATTATTTCAGATTTCTATACTGAAAACAGAATAATAATATGAGATGATGGAATTATGGTTACAGATGAAGAAAAACTGATATTATATTAATTTATATTTCTTTCTTATAATAGTAAGTGGAAGATGTATTACTAAATGAGAGCTCTATTCTTCCTTAAGGATTTTAATTGTTTCCTGCTATTATATATGCATATACATATATGTATACTTGTTCACATTTTAAATTTTAGTTACAGTATGATCTTGCTGAGCTATTATAGCTCACTCTTGCTACTTATGTATATAGCAGCTAGGTCCCATGCCGATACTACGTACCACACCCCGCAAGAGGGTAAGGGAAAGGCGACCTTTTGAGCGTGTGCTGGCGACCATCCCCGAGGTAGTGACAAGCGAAGGGGCTTAGTATACTTATGTAAATTAAGTGTGTAAGTCGTAATAAACTTTAGTTGTTGAAGTGCTTCCTGTAGAAGCTTTGTTCAACAATGTACTTAGTAAATTCTGGGCTTGTAATAAATGTTAACTTTAAAACTTTTAAATATTGTGGTTGTTGTTCTATGAGCATATGACTGGTGTGTGTGTGTATTAGTGTGGGGTCAACTGCTTATTTATTTATTTATTTATTTATTTATATAAAAAAAAGGACTACAGAGATATTGATATTGATCGGAAATTGGACCTTGACGGCCCGGATCCTTGACCCCGGATCCCGGGGCGTCACAACCACCAACACGTTGGGCCCGATAATTTGCCGCAAGATCTGGGATGAGAGTGGACGCCGGGATCCGTGGAAAACCAATAAGCTGATTTCTCGGGGGTCTTGCACACCCCGGGGCAGTTGCTTCAAGCCACCATTGTATAGGATGAGTAGCTTCCTCCTCCCCGCCGGGTTGACTCGCAAACCAATCCTGGTTTCGCTCGACTATGTCCGCGTATCGAGCCTATATATACAAAATAAAATTAAAAGTACTATAAATAGCATATACATATACTATGATAGGAAGGAAAAGGTTTAAATTTATACCGCAATTGAAGCTTTCATCGGTCATGAAATCTGAATCACATGGAAGCTCATCTATCGCGACTTGTTTACCATTTTTCTTCAAATGAGTCTTCTAATACCACCAACCTTGGGGGGGTTCCCAACCTTTTCCACATATTCCTACAAATTACAAGTATTCAAAATTACAACAAAACATCAAAATGTTAGTAAACATAACCAAGAAAAGACAATACATACATCTTCCATCTCCGTAAATGACTTTGCACCCGCACTATGCAAAGTCTTTAACTTTTTTATGTTATTGGCACCAACTTCGGAGCGATAAGCATGGGGTCCGCTATTCCAATACTCCGCAAGCTCCTTCCAAAATTAATCATCAAAATAACCCAGGTTAACATCAAAAAGGCTTTTGTTTAACCTCTTCGCATTTGCCTTGGCCGTTTTTTTCGTCTCATTTAAGGTGTGCTTAAGTTCGCTTTGAACATGCTTATAAATACTCTCATAAGCACCCTCGCCGGTTTGTTCATCCTTCTTGTGTGTGTAATAATTCTATAAAAAAAAAAAGATAAGCATCATAAAATCACACACACATGCACACACACACACACACACACAGACACACACATATATATATATATAGTATTTGATTTACATTGAATTCGGCTATCACATCCGTAATCCATTTTGGGTTCTTCTCCACAATATCCCAATAGGTAAACAAACGACGTGGCCACGATGATCGTATGATTTGTAAGATCGTTTTTTTAGCCACCGGATGCTTGATACTACAATCAATAATAACAATGACAACTCAATAATAATAATGACAATAACAACTTGATACTATATATATATATAGCAGTGTCTTTTAATACCAATCAAAGGCATGCAAATTGTGTATTGTTTTGGTTGTACTCGATTACAAACATAAAAATATCCATGCTTAATTACATGTTCCCTAACATATTCATGATTAATTACTCCATTAATATGCCTTATTAATTCAACGAATTACAACGAGAGAGGAAACTTACTGTCCATTCGATATATTTATGACATGAGGGTGTGTTGGTGGATTTTCCAAAATTCCGATTGAATGTGTATGCCGAATTGGTGTTGCAATTATTCGAGCTCACCGTGCTGCTTCTTGGTGCACAACCAACATCCTCCGCTCTTCCTCTTCATTAACATCTTGTTGCTCATCTTGCTGCTCATCTTCGCCATCCTCCTCTTCGGGTTCATCCCTCAAATGACCGCTAGTTCTTCGTCTACCCCGACTCGTATGCCGACTTGTATTTGCATTAGTTAGTACGTGCCTTCTTCTTTCCCTTGCCTTTAGCACCTACTCTAGCCATTAGTGCCGAGATAGTGATAACAAGCATACACACCAACAAAAAACACCAAACAACCTACAAAGTAAGAGTGATCAAAATCAAAATCATGTAAATGTATAAAGTATATATATCCGACCAATTACACAATCTCATGCATGCACGTATATATACGTACACACACTTTTCATCACATGTATTTACCAATTCATATAACATTTACCAATTCACAACAATTAATATAAGCATAATTCACATAATTATACAAAACAAATTATATCATCATCTCAACAAATATATTCCCACGGCCAAATTAGTTACTTAAACAAAACAAAACAAAGTCATTACCCCAATACGAAATCAAAACCCATTTCGAAAATTATCTAAAACAAAGTCATTTGGAAAAAATTTCATATATAAAAGAAAAATAAATACCAAAAAAGAAGTAAACAAGTAAGAATTAGACAAATAAAATCCATGGAAACAAGTAGATATATATAAATATATGCAAGTAATTAAACCATGAAAACAAGTAAAATTGGAACAAGTAAATACAAACAAGTTGTAAAATCGAGACAACCATGCTTGAAAACAAGTAGATACCTCCATGGAACCCCATCTCAATAACCCACTTACAAACCTAGCACTTAAAGCTCTTTTTTTGGGATTTTCGGTAGTGGATGAGTAGCTAAGCAGCAAGACAAGTGCAATCAGTAGAGAAATCACATAATTGAGACCCATATTGTTGAGTTTTTATAGTTGAGGCTTGAGAGAGAAAAAGGAGAAAAGAGAGAAATGGGGGTAAAAGAGATAAAAAGAAAATGGGGAGACTGCGGCTTTTGTTACCCTAATCAGTCACAAAACTGACCGTTAACTTGTAAACGGGTCGGGTTAGAATGGTCGGTTTTAATATTTGGCGCGATATTGAAATTTTACTGAAATTTAGAATTTTTCGTTTCCCTCCATTTAAAACCGACCATATTTTACTGAAAATTAGAATATTTCCGTTTCCCTCCATTTAAAACCGACCAAATTAGTCGGTTATATGTATAATAATTTTCAAATTTATGAAAAATACTACACAAAAATTTAAAACACTTAATTATTAAAACTATCAAAATTGTGCTTAGTCATTTTAAAGTGATGTTTAAATGCGTAAGGTTTGTTTGTAACATATTTTTTGCAAAAATATTAACAAAGGATAATTTTGGACATTTTGATAAATGGCTAGGAATTGTATTACTTTGTAATCATGATACTCTGGTTTCTCCATAAACCGAATCTTAAATGTTGTCAAATAAAATTTTTGAAGACTTAACTTGACTTTATATACAATACAACATAAATAGTTCGAGAATTGGTCAAAATTATAGTATTACACTATTTTACAAATATTATTTAAAAATGATACTTAATTATGCATTAATTACACAATATTAGAAATTTTTTAAAACAATATGAAAACATTTTTTAATGTTATTTCTTATGAAGAAAGTCAACACTATGAAATTAAAATTTTTTAATATTTTTTAAGTTGGTAAATTTAATTGTTTGTTATTTTTATTGTTTTTTATTGCCTAAAATAATATATAATTATTGAAAAATATGTAACTTTATTAAAAAAATTGATTTTTGTTTAATTAAATCATAAAACTTAGTACTAATCATATTTAGAAAAAAGAATAATTAAAAAGTGGCTGAAAATCATTGAAATGAGAATGGTTATTTTGCTATTTATGACATCAGCAATAAACCGACCATTACGGTCGGCTACAGACCAACCGCTAGGGTTTCTTTGGTCGGTTTTAATATGGGTGGTCAAAAATCACAGACCGACCGTTAGGGTTTTTACGATCGGTTTTATTGATACTTTACCATTAAAACCGACCAAAACGTTATAAATTTGAATACGGTCGGTTTTACTGGGAACGAAATGGTCAGTAATGGTCGGTTTTGGTCTGACCGTCGGTTTAAACGGTCGGGTTTGTACTGCATTTTTTATTTTTTTTTTAGGCTGCATTTCTGGTTCCTAAAAAAACCATAATTGAAATACAACAAAAGTCCAATCAAAACCAATAAAACAAAGTCCGAATGAATCATAAAAAGTTTTCAAAATACATAATCAAAATAAAAATCAAATTACATAATCAAGGAAACTCGTGATTATACAATTTCCTTAAATGTGCAATCTCCATTTTTGCCTCCTGCAAAGCCTCCTGGAGATCCTCCACTTGTACCTCAAGTTCGTCAACTTTTTCTTGGAGTAACTTGTTCTCCATCCTTGCTTCTTTCAACTCCTCTTGCAACTTGTTCTTCGACGACTCGGTCTTGCTCGAACCCTTAATCGAATCCATAACTGCAAGATACAGATTATATTAAAATACCAATGTAATATTTGCAAAGGAGAGAAAATATACAAACATGTATATATATATATATATATATATATATATATATATATATATATATATATATATATATATATATATATATTACCAATGTAATGAGAAGATTTACATTATGTAACGACTTATGAAACTACATGATATATATAGGCATATGGACGCGCCCCTTCACTGACTGGTGTCACCTTTTCATTTTCCATAACCGCACGGATTACCAGATGCATTGAACAAGAAATTTTTTCTAACTTAAACCCGACCGCTTTTTTGAATTATTGGTCGGTTTTGACGGTCGTTTGTCAACAGTCAAAACTCTTAAATAACCGCATAGAATATCATAAGTCAACATGTTCAATGTTAAACCCGACCGTTAAAAGTAGTCGGTTTAGGAACCGACTACAATGGTCGGATTTATTCCAGAGAGTTTTTAAACCGACCAATTTAATACCGATAACTATTTATGAATACGGTCGGTTTTCCTGGAGCGAAATGGTCAAAAACGGTCGGTTTTGATTCTGGACTTTTTTTTACCAATAATTATATTACCTATTCCCCTCTAACAGTATTACCAATAGCAAAGATTCAATCCAACCCTGAACAAGTACAATAACCTATTCATACATAAAATCAATCCAACCACCTATTCATACATAAAATCAATCCAACGAAATATTTAAAATCCAATCTAATGAATTGCATTAAGTTATAATTGCAAACATCGTCTCATACTTGATTAAAATACAATTATTTTACACTTAATCATAATCGGAATCATCATCACCATCTTCTTCTTCTTCTCCTTCTTCTCCTTCTTCATTATTCTCTTCTTCTTCTTCTTCCTCCTCCTCTTCCTCTTCCACGTCTTCTTCTTGTTGGTGATTTTGTGTCATAGGCGCATATTGAGCAAAATCAACAAATAAAGAAAATGAAGGTCTCGATTGATTTTCTTGAAAGGCTTCTTCTTCTCTACATGAATTTATCGATTCATCGAATGGACAAATTTTACTTGTAATAATCGTATATATGTTACCTTGTGGATACAACACACTAGGAGCATAATACACTTGAGTAGCTTGACTAGCCAAGATAAATTTCTCATTTGATTGTAATCGTGAACTTACATCAACTGTAATAACACGATTTCGGTCAATCCGTACACCGGATCCGGCACTATTGAACCAATCACATTTGAACAAGTAAACTTGTTTTCCACCTTGATAAATAAGCTTGATGATTTCTAGCAATTGACCATAATAATTATTTAAGACATTATTATGTGAACTACATTTGACCATAACTCCGGAACTAGCACTTGAAGAAGATTTAGTATGAAATTTGTAGCCATTAATGGTACAAATTTCATAAAACATTGCAAATTTTGCTGGTCCCAAAAGTAAGGATCTAAAACATGGACCGTTCACATCATCGTTTGCAACCTTTGTGCGAAACCATGATTTAAATTCGGTTTTTAACAATCTCTCCCATTCTTCCGGTGTTGTGTTTGGTTGTTCTTCTTTCACGTGAGCTTCATACTCTAGTATGTAAGGGTGAACTTCGGGTGAGTTCATGAAAACATATTCTTCCGCAAGTAATCGTTCTTCATCTGTCAAATATGCATTTTTGTGCTTTCCCATGGTACTAAGAGGATATATGAACACTTCGAGTTCATTTTTATCATTTATGCCACACACAACCTCGTTACAACGTAATTGATTATGAATCATGACCGATTTAGAATCAAAGTAGAATGAGAAAAAATTCAACATCTCCTCTTCTATATAACGTTCTGCAATTGAACCTTCAACCCTTGCCTTATTACGAACCTTATGCTTCATATATCCCATCATTCTCTCAACAAAATACATCCAACGATAATTAACGGGACCTCCTAACCTACATTCTTCGGCCAAGTGTAGTACCAAGTGCTCCATTGAATCAAAAAACTTGGTGGAAAAAATGTTTCTAGCACGAGATCGTTCGGACTATAGACTTTTCCAAAAATTTTAAATCATCTCGGATTAAGGTAGAAGAACAAATGTCTTGAAAGAAATTTGAAAGCGAAGATAGTGCATCAATAATATATTTAGGTAGAAGCTCACGAATCGCATGCGGCAACAACTTTTACATGATAATATGACAATCGTGTGATTTGAACCCCGAAAACGTACAATTCTCTTTACAACAACGGCCTATATTTGATGCATAACCATCCGGAAGTGACAATGAACGAAACCAATCACACATAAGTTTTCGTTGTTTTTTTGTGATTGTAAAAGGTGCTCTTGGCTTTTTTCCACCTTCGATCCACAACTCGGGCAAAACATTCATCAACTTGCAATCGATCCTTGCCTTCTTGTGATCCTTCATCTTGTTTGTATCATTGATGATAGTATAAAAAATATTGTCAAACACATTTTTTCGGTGTGCATGACATCGATACAATGACGCATCGAAAGTGATGACCAATATGGCAACTCAAAAAACATTAAAAAGTGCGTCCAATTTTGATCAACTCCGAAACCGAGGCTTTTCTTATTTTTATTTTCTCTTCTGGGTGGTGGAAATTCTAAATTTTCACAAAAAATCTTCAAAATCTCACCACTTGAGCAACCAACAAACACCCTTTTTTCTTCACTTTGAAACTTAGTACTTGGAAGACGGAGATGATCATCTTCGGGTAAGAAACAACGATTTGTACCAAAAAAACTACACTTTCCACATGTTTTCAATTTAATTCCTTGAATTTTTCCACCACAAACCGGACATGAGAGTTTTCCATGTGTTGACCATCCGCTAACCATACCTAACCCAGGAAAATCGGTTATTGTCCACATAACCGCCGCCCTCAAGTTAAAATTTTGCTTTAATCCGACCGTTACGGTCGGATTAAATAAAGAATTATCAACTTTTTCTCACCATCGGTGCAGAGGTAGTTATAAGCATTTAATGCAGTTTTAATCCGACCAACACGGTTGGAATAAGTGGTCGGTTTTGCAACCGACCATTATGGTCGGATTTATTCCAGAGAGCAAGAAAACCGACTAATTTAAGCCGACCACTATATTAAGAATACGGTCGGGTTTACTGGGGACACAATGGTAAAAAACGGTCGGTTTAAGGCTTTCAGTAGGATTACTCGGTTGGTTTAAAGCCTGCAATTTTTTTTTCTGCAGTTCTGGTTCCCAGCTGTACCAATAACACAATCAACGCAATAAAATCAATCCATCCATAAAATCAATCCATCAAATCTATCTATCCATCCAGTATCCAGTATGTTAGGATCAGGCGCTTACCACTGCGCTAAAAGCCCCGGTGCTTGTAGCAAGGCGCAACCTTATTTCCTTTATCCTTAGCCAGTGCATAGCGCCACGGTCCGATTTAGGGAGATGCTGGCCATGCCACACAATCCCCCCCCTAGCATCTGCCCGCCACATCACGTGACAGCACAAATGCCTTCTGCGCTAACACTGCGCCTTATGGGATTCGAACCCGCGACCTAACTCTAATACCAATTGTTAGGCCGAATACACATTTATAATCAACTAAGTATGAGAGAATAACAATAAGTTCTTTAAAAGCTTTAAAAAGTGTTTGAAATTAACTTCTCTCTCAGTGATGTAAATTATCACAAAGAGCTGCTTAGGTTACACTGAATGATATGATATTACACGATCGATACCCTTCTAGGGTTAACCTAACTGTATTTATAAAGTATACAGCTGCTATACAATCGATAATTGATACTCCTATAAATTAGCTATACAATTGATATCAATTACGATTGCTACTCGTCTCCTTAGTCAACTCAATCTCTTTGACAGCTATCCAATCTTCAAAGATATTGCTTCCATAATAAATCTTCAAACATTGTTGACCAGTAGACGCTGCCTCCAGACAGAGTTTAACAAACTCTGTCGAGCTTCCAGCAGTCATCGTATAGCAAACTCTGTTTAGCTTCTAACTGTCAGAGTTTAACTAAACTCTGACTGCTTCCTGTTTAAACTCTGTTTTTCCATGCAAAACTTAAACACTAATATTAACCATATCAATTATATTTAACAATCTCCCCCAACTTGTTCATTAGTAAAAATGCACAAGTTAACAATAATTGATGATGTCAAAACAATTTCATACAAATACAGTGTTTATTAAAATAAGCAGAGTTTAAACTTAACTTAACAAAAGTCTACAAATAACAAGAAAATTCTTACAGACTTTAATCTCTAATCTCCTCAAGATCTGGCATTGTTCTGAGATAATCTATGAGTAATCTTCTTTCTGCATTTTTAAGCTCAATCTCCATAGCTTCTTTAATCTCTCTTAGCTGAGGATCACTCTCATCTGTTTGATAGATAGCAGATCTAAGATCATAGATTTTGTTTCTTCTCATCTCATTTCCCAGTCTAATAAATTTGACTTCTTCTGACTGTGAATTGAAGTCAAGTACTGTGATTCCCAAATCAGTCTTTAATTTCGCAGTACCCTTCTTCATTTCAATAAGATTTCCATTCCAATCCCTGTACTTAGGAACATATCTGCTATTGCACTTCATCCCTCTAATTTCCAAATTCTGGAGCATTTTCTTTCTGAGCACATTTGCAACTGATTGAGTCCTTTGACTATTCACCTTGAAAAGATATAGAACATATTCTAATTCTTCCCAATATTTCAAGCCAATATCATTCTCACCAATTCTAAATACTGTCCCATCAGCCATGAAGTACAAGAAAAAGTCCTTCTTTAAACTCTTCTGATAAACTAACTGTACTGATTCCAGTCTGTCCAAACTCTCTTGAGTGACACCACGACCTGGAACAGCCAGTGAAGAAGGATCTCTAGGACCAGTATATTACCTTTTGTCCTTGTGTGAGCCTAGACCACCCTTATTGTTTCCAACCTTACCAGACAAGGCTCTTCCATCAGAAAAATCCATAGAAACTCCAGATAATAGATTTGGATCATGAAGTGTTCCTTTCCCAAAAACTGATTGCAACTGAGAAGATAAAGGTCTAGACACAACTTGTGTAGCAACAGAGGTTGTGTTTTCTTTCTTCTGTACAACTTGTGTAGAAACAGAGGTTGTAACTTTCTTCTGTGAACTTTCTCCTTCAATGCCTTTCAGCTTGAGTTTAGCTTCTGCTGCCATTGTTTCCTTTGATAACTGTGATTTTTGACTAACATCAGCACTTTCCTTGATCACAATGCCTTTAAGAACAGGCCTAGAAGCTTTTCCTTTCTTTAACTTACCAGACTTTAAAGCCTTGAGATGTTCTTCTTGTAAACTCTTTTCTTCAGCTTTAATGTCCTCAATTGTAACTCCTTCCTCATTTTCTTCAATAAACAACTTAGCAGCCAATTCTTCATCAGATTGTGGATTAGAAGATAATAGCAAACTCTTGGTCTTTGAAGTACCTTGAGTATCAGTGTTTATCCCAACAAACTGTGATTTAGAGGACTTGCTAGTTTTCAGAGTTTGAAATTCTTCAGTTTTGCCCCTTCCTTTATTACTTGCTCCTCCATCTCCAGCATTATCCTTTCTGATCAGAGTTTGAGATTGCTTGCATTTGTCTTTAGCAACTCTCTCCCCCTTTTTGACATCATCAGGAACCAAGATAGAAGTGATCAGCTCCAAGGAGGTAGCAATGGAATCAATTTTCCCAGACAATATATTCTGATTTTGTTCAACTTGCCCAGCCTCTGAAACAGAGTTTCTTGAGCTTTAGAAATGGTCTTAAACTTTGTCTGATTATCCCTCTGCATAGTCATATCTCTAGCAACAACATCAGCTCGCAATTCATTAATAGCTTTTTGAGACTCATCAAATCTTCCATTCAGAGTTTTGACTTGAACAATGGTTGCTTGCAGACTTGAGATAATATCAGGATTTGAGATCTTCGTGGCAGATTGATAAACAAATTTAGCTGTCTTTCAACAGGAAAAATACAGTCTGACTTATACCAATCCCTTGAATTCTTGGCAAAGTGCTCAGCTTCAACGTTATGTTGATCTGAAGGTTTAGAGAAAGGTGTGTGCTTAGCATCAGTTTGAACCGGTATACACTGAGAAGAGTTTGACTCTGCACTTGCTTCATCTTCAACATCAACAGCTGTATTTTCAACTTGATCAGTATGCACTGCAACATTTTCTTCAACAATCTCTGCAGTTTCAGTAACATTCACTGCAGTTGTGTCTCTAGCCTCAACAGACTTTGGAACTTCAACTTGTTCAACCTCTTCACCTTGTTCAAGAACTTTGTGAGCATCAGAGAATAACTCAATGTGTGATGCCACTGTTTCATCAAGTACTACAGTTGGCTGATCAGCTGCACCAGTTTCTTCAGAATTTGCAAGGATAGGTGAAAGAGGAACATTAATGTGATCAGAGAATGGTATAAATGTTTCAACAAAATCATCCGTAGCAGTAAAACCTTCTCTGTTGTCCTCATCCATTTGTACATTTACAGGTGTTTTGGCAGCTTCTTCTGCAATATATGTCTCAACAGTAGGTATATCCTTGGAAATCACCTCTGGAGCTTCAAAATTAACATCTTCATCAGATTCATCAAGAATTAATCTCCTTCTCTTAGCTGGAGGATTCACTTCTGCTCTCTCTTCTGTTGAAACAGAATCATCAGGTATAGAAGGAGATTTAGGTTTGTTTGCCCGTTCCTTATACTTCTTTGGCTTATAAGCTTCAGCCAACCTCTATTTTCTTGATGGCCTTATAGCCTTGCTTTTCTTTGGTTTCCTAGGTTTTGATTGTGGTTGAGGTTGAGGATGTGATGAGGATTGTGGTTGTGGAGATGTAGTTGTAGTGATTGGCTCAGTGTTTGTGGTTTGAGGTGGGTCAGTGTTTGTGGGTTGAGGTGGTGACTGTGGAGGTTCAATGATTGGTTCATTTTGTGGTTCTTGTTGTTCTTGTGGTTGGTTGAGGAAGTTTCTTAGAGCAAGAGGATAGATAAACTCTAGTAGTTGCTCTTTGTTAGCATCCTTATTTGTCAGATCAGAGAACATTCTCTTATGACATTGGAAAGGTTGGATAACATCCTCAACAGCAATTGTCAAATTTCGTAAACAAGCAGAGAATAAAGACTGACAAAAACGTGAGAAGTAAACAGTTGTACTAGACTCTGCAAGTTTTTCACCTAAATTCATAAGTACAAGACGACCAAAATCAAAGTTACTCCCATTAAGAAGAGAATACCCGATTTGAAGACTTTCACCAGGAATTGCATCCCAGTTGGTGACCTTCTTGCCAAATGCACGAGTAATGCAATCAAAGAAGAAGCTCCACTCCTTCCTGAGCCCTGGCCGTTTGACATCCCCAATCTTATCCAATGAACTAGAAAACCGTATTTGTTGTAACATTTCTTTCAATTGACCCACAACAGCCACAGAGTATGAAGTGTGAGTGTCAAAGTCCAAAACCTCACGAACAGTTGCAGGAGTTATGACAAACTCTTGGTCTTCATAGGTAAACACAATTGATGGAGTCCCATTCTCTCCACCATCATCATAAACATAGTTTTTCCAGAAGATTGAGATTTGTGTGGCTGAGAGTGTCTCTGGATGAACAAGAGCCTTACCAATCTCAGAGTCTCTTAAAAAGTTTTGGATCAGATGAAATGATGCTGGAGCTTTAGCAGTGTCTAGAATTGCAGCATAATTGTTGGTAACAAAAGTTAATCCCTGAGCCACAAAGTTCTTGGTTGCCATTAGAACAGTATAAGACAGAAGAGAGTATATGGAAAAGTGTTTGTGAAAATGTTTAAGTGAAAGTAACAGAGAAATTGTGTGTGATGTTGTGTGTTTATGGTTGTAAAGATGAAAAAGTGAATAATGAAATGATTTTGATTAGATCTGTAATTGAAAAACAAAACCCAATCGATTTAGACATTAAACACGCAACCAATTTCTTGTTAAGTGTGTGAGTGGGACACGTGTCACATAAACAGTGGAACAGTTATTTACACGCGCAGTAATAATGCCTATTATTACTGCTATTCTCTCTCCTATTTCCAATAAGCTTTAACTGTCTGACACAATTAAACAACTGGCAAATATTACATGCAAATGTCAAAAACTCTTTGTGTACCCCAAGTATATATTCTGTCTGAAATAAAATATTACCTTAGAGTACTCAACAAAATCCATCAGTGTTTATCAATTCTCCAACTTAACTAATGTTATCCTTTCAAACACTGCACAGTTGTGAATATACGTGTGTGTAGAGCAGAGTTTACTAGATCAGTATTTAGAGCATCTAGTATTTCATAAAATCCATAAAATAAATCAGTAAACACTGGATGCACAAACTCTCATAGTAAATACTGAATATATGATGAATGGTAAACTCTGTATTAAATAGTTTATATACAGTAATAATTAACCTATAACCCCCAAAAAAAAAATCTTTTTTTTTTTACTTTCTCCAGTAATCAGAGGTTGAAACTAGTCACCAAAAATCCTATAATTTTAGCCCTTATCAATTTGATAAGTTCTTGGGTCTTCCTAGCTTTCGACTAGTCACCAAAAATTAGAGAATTTTAGCCCTTACTATGTACCAGTAAGTTCCTGGATCGTCCTAGTTACAAACATGATCTCAAAGGAGTTCTAAAAATCTATATAGGTTAGCTTTGGGGTTATTCTAATAACATAATCAAATTTAACATCAGAAACGAACAGAGTTTAGAGCTCATCAACATCAGAAATTATTTATGGGAGGCAATGCACACAGTATTTACAGACTCAGAGTTTAGGATAAATAAAGTAAGAGATGCTATAAATATAGAACAGTATCATGCTGTGTTAACTTTCTGCACAGTTTAAGATTAGATCACAGATAACTTAGAAAGATTCATGACTAATTACTGAGAATAATATTTCATACATGTATCTTCATCGGTGTTTATGTTCAGAAAGAAACATTATCAGAGTTTATTCAACAGTTGATAGTGTATGACTTAAAAGCATGCTACCAGAGTTTAACATTCATTGAGCAGAGTTTGCATATCAGAGATTAACATACCACAGAAATATGAGCAACACAGTACATAAGTAGAGTTTTGAGTCAAACCAAAATCTCTAGTCAAAACTAGAGACCATTCCTAGTTCATTTACCAGCCTTGTAAATACTGCTTCACTCAATGGCTTGGTGAAGATATCTGCAAGCTGTTGTTCTGTAGACACAAAATGAAGCTCAATTTTTCCTTCTTCTACATGTTCTCTGATAAAATGGTACCTTATGCTGATGTGCTTGGTCATTGAATGCTGTACTGGATTACCTGTCATAGCAATAGCACTTTGATTATCACAGTAAATAGGTATTTTACTGTACCTCAATCCATAATCCAGTAATTGATTCTTCATCCACAGAATCTGTGCACAACAGCTACCAGCAGCAATATACTCTGCTTCAGCTGTAGATGTAGATATTGATTTCTGTTTCTCACCGTACCAAGAAACAATTCTATCACCAAGAAATTGACAACTTCCACTAGTACTTTTTCTATCTATCTTACAGCCTGCAAAGTCTTCATCAGAGTAACCAAGAAGCTGGAAGTCTGATTCTCTTGGATACCACAAGCCTAAAGTTATGGTTCCCTTAAGATATTTGAAGATTCTCTTCACAGCTGTTAGATGTGGTTCTCTTGGATCTGCCTCAAATCTTGCACAAAGACATGTTGCATACATGATGTCAGGTCTGCTAGCTGTTAGATAAAGAAGTGACCCAATCATTCCTCTATAGTTTGTCATATCCACTGATGAGCCTGTGTCTCTATCCAACTTTGTTGCTGTTGCCATAGGAGTTGTGGCAGATGAGCAATCAAGCATGCCAAATTTCTTTAGAAGATTTCTGGTATATTTTGCTTGATTGATAAAAATTCCATCATCTGTTTGCTTCACCTGTAGCCCTAGAAAATAACTAAGCTCTCCCATCATGCTCATTTGATACCTAGACTGCATGAGCTTGGCAAACTTCTTACAGAGTTTATCATTAGTAGATCCAAAGATTATGTCATCAACATATATTTGAACTAATAACAGATCACTACCAAGATTGAAATAGAACAAGGTTTTATCAATTGTACCTCTGTGGAACCCACTTTCTAAAAGAAATTGAGCCAGAGTTTCATACCATGCTCTTGGTGCCTGTTTGAGACCATAGAGTGCCTTGTCAAGCCTGTAGACATGATCTGGATACTTGGGATCTACAAATCCTGGTGGTTGTTCAACAAACACTTCTTCTTCAAGTTTTCCATTCAGAAAAGCACTCTTCACATCCATCTGAAAAACCTTGAATTTCTTGTGAGAAGCATATGCTAGAAAGATTCTTATTGCCTCCAATCTTGCAACTGGGGCAAAAGTTTCATCATAGTCTATTCCTTCTTGCTGTGAATAGCCTTTGGCCATAAGTCTGGCTTTGTTTCTTGTAACAACCCCATCACTGTCAGTTTTGTTTCTGAAAACCCATCTAGTACCAACAACAGATCTATTCTTTGGTCTAGGTACAAGGGTCCATACTTCATTTCTCTCAAATTCATTTAACTCCTCCTGCATTGCTGTTATCCAGTCAGCATCTTGAAAAGCTTCTTCCACTTTCTTTGGTTCAGATTTGGACAGAAATGCATGGAACAGACATCCATTTGTTGTAGCACTTCTTGTCCTAACTTTTGCATCTGGATCTCCAATGATTAAATCAGGTGTATGTGATTTTGTCCATTTCCTAGCTGTAGGTAAATGACTTCTATCAATAGTTGATCCTCCCCCTTGATCAATGTTCTCCTGATTATCTTGATGCTTTTCTTCATTCGCTGAGGCTCCCCCTGAATTTGATCTCTTAGAGTTTGAACTGTCAGAATTTGGACTTTCAGAGTTTGAGTCATCAGAGTTTGAGTTTGATCCAGAATTTTCAGTTGACTCACTATCAGAATTTGAGTCATCACTATGATCATGATCCTCCTCAACTGGTTCTCCTCTTTGTTCAGACTGTACTATTTCTTCTGTGTGTACCAGTAGAGGTTCAGAGTTTGCAGCAACAGAGTTTGTTGGACTAGTGTCATCAGAGTTTATTTCATCAGAGATTAGATCTTCATTTTTGAAATGCAATTGATCATGTTCATCAACATCTTCAAGTCCAGTGATTTTTCTGTCATCAAATGACACATGAATAGATTCCATAATCACCCTTGTTCTCAGATTGTAAACTCTGAATGCCTTGGTTGACACTGGATAGCCAACAAAAATTCCTTCATCTGCTTTCAACTCAAACTTGGTCAACTGTTCAGGATGAGTTTTCAGCACAAAGCATTTGCACCCAAAAATATGAAAATATTTCAGTTTTGGCTTCTTTTTCCTTACCATCTCATATGGTGTTTTTCCATGCTTGTTGATCAGTGTTGCATTTTGAGTAAAACAAGCAGTTTGAACTGCTTCTGCCCAGAAATAGGTTGGCAATTTTGTTTCATCAAGCATAGTTCTTGCAGCTTCTATCAAGGTTTTGTTCTTCCTCTCAACTACACCATTTTGCTGTGGTGTACCTGGTGCAGAAAATTCTTGCTTAACTCCTCTGTTCTTGCAGAATTCTTCCATTGTTGTATTTCTGAATTCAGTTCCATTATCACTTCGGATTATTTTGACTTTGTGTTTTGATCCTTTGTCCAGTAGCTTTACATGCTCCATCAGTGTTAATGCAGTTTCATCCTTCTTTGCTAGAAAATACACCCAAGTGTATCTGGTATATTCATCAACAATAACTAGAGCATATTTCTTTCTTCCAATTGACAAGACATTTACTGGTCCAAAAAGATCAACATGTAACAGATGATATGGATCAACAATTGAAGATTCAGACTTGCTCTTGAAAGAGGTCTTCCTCTGTTTAGCCTTTTGACATGAATCACACAGACCATCGACATTTAGTAAAGACTTTGGAAGTCCTCTAACAAGATCCTTTCTTATCAGCTCATTGATGTTGTTCAGATTCTAATGAGAAAGTTTCTTATGCCAATTCCAACTCTCTTCATTTGACATTCTTGTTGACAGACACATTGTTTTTCCATCAGAGTTTGTCAACAAGCTTGCTTCATAGATATTGTTGCGCCTTTGTCCAACTAAAACAACTTTCCCTGTGGTTTTGCTGATAACCTCACAGTATTCAGGTTGAAAATCTACATGAAAACTCTGTCACAGATTTGACTCACAGATAGCAGATCATGCTTGAGTCCTGGAACCAGAGCTACATTTGTGATGATGACACTTCCAAGATTAATATTGCCATATCCCAGAGTATGTCCTATGTTGCCATCTCCATAGGAAACTTTTGGGCCAGCCTTCTCCACATACTCTGATAGCAGGGCTTTATTTCCAGTCATATGTCCTGAACATCCACTGTCCACTACTAGGATGCTTTCCCTGATGCCCTGCAATCATAAACAATTACTGAGGATTAGATTTAAGGATCCAGACTTGCTTGGATCCTTTGGCTTTCTTAATTTTGTTAGCTTTAGCAGCGGAATTTTCATTATCAGAGTTTAAGCTAACTTTATCAGAGTTTACACTTGCAGAGTTAACTCTAACACATTTCAGATTAGGTTTCAGTTCATAGTAATTATGATAAATAGCATGACAATTTCTGCAAGTATAAATAGAATGCCAAGTGCTTCCACAGTGTTTGCATAAAGTCTGTGGTTTAGTTCTAACATTATCTTTCTTTACTTCAGACTTGGAAGGTAAAGAATTAATGTCTTTGTTCTTCCTGCAAAAACTAGCAAGATGGTTAGTACTACCACAGTTATGACATGTCTTTCTTGGAGCTAAAGTAGCAAGCATTGGATAGTTGCCTTGAGTAATGCCTACTTTACCATTTCTGTTCTTTCTAGACACTTTCTGTTTCTTAACAGATTTTAACTCCTTAAGCTTATGCTTAAGTTGTTTATCTGTCATTAAACCAATATTAACCTGTTTAACATTAGTTTTTACTGGTTCATTCTTAACAGCTTCTTTTCCACCTTCAAATCTAGGTTCATTTATTCCATTAACAAATGTTCCAAAATTCTTAGGTGGAAGAGGTGGTCTAATCTTAACTGTATTCTGAAATCTAAGTTCATCTTTCTCAGAATAACCTAGACCTACAGTGTCAGATTGAAAAACTTCTTGAGTGTCTTTTCCTGAGTGAGTCCAAGTTTTAATAATGTGATTTGCCTTTTCCAACTCAGATTCTAGTTGTTTATACTGACTTAACAACTCTTGTTCAAGATAGACAGCATCATCTCTCTCCTTTTGAACATGCTGCATCTTAACAAGTTTCTCTTCTACAACCTTATTTCTCTCTTTGAGTTCAGAATTCTCAGTTTTGATTCTCTCATTCTCTAAAGTCTGATCCCTATAACTGATATGCAAGGACTTAAGATAAATTCTTAATTCAGTTATATCATCAATGTTATAAGCATAGGTAGTTAGAGGTACCTTGTTTTCAGAATCTACAGCTTCATCAACAGTAGTAGCCATGAGAGCATAGTTTACATCCTCATCTGAGTCAGAGGTATCTGCCCAATCTCTGCCTTTAGTGAAGAGTGCCTTCTCAGTTTTACCCTTCTTGCACTCAGGAGCATAATGACCCATCTCCTTACACTTATAGCATTGAATCTCAGACTTGTCTCTTTTCCCAGATTTGGTATCCTTTCTCTCAGATTTTCTGAAATTCTTCTTGTCAAGCTTTGAATTATTCTTGGAGAATTTCATTCCTTTCTTGAAGTTCTTGAAACCCATCTTCTTGAAAGTCTTTACCATCAAAGCAGCCATTTCCATCATTTCCTCATCATCTTCAGAATCAGATGATTCATCTGCATTTGAGTCAACATCAGAGTTTGATGACTCACTTTCAGAATGAATGACCAAGGCTTTTCCTTTTGCCTTCTTCCTGAATGATTCCTTCTTTGAGGGTCTTTCTTCAACTCTTAGAGCAACAGATTTTGACTTTCTACCTGATCTTCTGCTTCTCTGTTCCATTTCTAGTTCATGAGTTTTGAGCAGCCCATAGATCTCATCAATATCAGTATCAGGCAGATCATAATTGTCTCTAATAGTGGTTGTTTTGACATCCCACTTTTCAGGTAGAGAAAGAAGAAACTTGAGATTTGAATCTTCTAGATCATATTCTTTATTAACCAGTGACAGATCATTAAGTAGCTTACAGAATCTGTCAAAGGTTTCTATCATTGATTCTTCAGATTTAACCTCAAAGTGTTCATACTCCTGTGTGAGTATGTTCCTTCTATTCTTCTTAATTGCAGCAGTTCCCTGACATCTAACCTCTAGAGCATCCCAAATCTCTTTTACAGTTTTACAGTTGATCACTTTGTTAGACATAACATTATACAAAGAACTATGAATGAGATGTCTAACCTTTGCATCCTTTCCAATAGATGAAATATCCTCAGGAGTCAAATCTTTCTTCTCCTTTGGAATAGATTTAGCTTCCTGTCCAGCAGCAACAACAGATAATTTTGTAGGCTTATGAGGGTCTTCATAAATTCTGTCAAGATATTCTGGATCTGTAGCTTCCAGAAACATAGCCATTTTCACCTTCCAGGTTGAGTATTCTGCTGGCTTAAGAATAGGAACCCTGATTGTTTCATATCGACTCACAGTTGCAGGTTGAGCCTTCTCAGCACTAGAGCCTGATGTAGGAGGAGGAATTTCTGCCATTGATTATAGTTGTGTATGTGTGTGGATCTTAAACTGTATTAAATTAACAGATCAAGCTCTGATACCAATTGTTAGGATAAGGCGCTTACCACTGCGCTAAAAGCCCCGGTGCTTGTAGCAAGGCGCAACCTTTTTCCTTTTTCCTTAGCCAGTGCATAGCGCCACGGTCCGATTTAGGGAGATGCTGGCCATGCCACACAATCCCCCCCCCAGCATCTGCCCGCCACATCACTTGACAGCACAAATGCCTTCTGCGCTAACACTGCGCCTTATGGGATTCGAACCCGCGACCTAGCTCTGATACCAATTGTTAGGCCGAATACACACTTATAATCAACTAAGTATGAGAGAATAACAATAAGTTCTTTAAAAGCTTTAAAAACTGTTTGAAATTAACTTCTCTCTCAGTGATGTAAATTATCACAGAGAGCTGCTTAGGTTACACTGAATGATATGATATTACACGATCGATACCCTTCTAGGGTTAACCTAACTGTATTTATAAAGTATACAGCTGCTATACAATCGATAATTGATATTCCTATAAATTAGCTATACAATTGATATCAATTACGATTGCTACTCGTCTCCTTAGTCAACTCAATCTCTTTGACAGCTATCCAATCTTCAAAGATATTGCTTCCATAATAAATCTTCAAACATTGTTGACAAGTAGACGCTGCCTCCAGACAGAGTTTAACAAACTCTGTCGAGCTTCCAACAGTCAGCGTATAGCAAACTCTGTTTAGCTTCTAACTGTCAGAGTTTAACTAAACTCTGACTGCTTCCTGTTTAAACTTTATTTTTCCCTGCAAAACTTAAACACTGATATTAACCATATCAATTATATTTAACACAGTATATTATCATTAAAACATTAAAATTTACGTAAGATCTTTAAATATATGAAACCATAGTTTACAAATCCAAACCAAAAGTCTACAAATCCAAACCATAGTTTTTAAGGTACACAATCATCGAATCGGACCAAAAGTAATCATACATCAATGTCCATCAAATCCGGACCATTTTTCTTGTAGCAAATTACAATAAATTTCCTAGGATTAATAGGCCCCTTGGTAAAGACTAGAACATCTCCAACTTCTAGCCCTAACGATTTGGCAAAACCCACCCAAGCTCGATCCTGAATTCTTATTCGTCGACCGGTCCCCGTAACTTGTAAGTGCCACATTTTATTGTTAAGCTCATCCTTAATTTCCAAGACATCACCGTCATGCCCCTTCTCCGCCACTGATTTGAACTTTGCTGCTAGCTCCTACACATTAATCACTTGTTAAACAATTGAAAAATCATAAATCTTTTTTTGCTAAATAATTAAATCATACAAATTTTAATATAAAACAAACAAAAACTTACAATTCCATAGAAATAATTCAGGAGATGTGATTGTACAATTCCTACTTTGAATTCATTAACAGAATATGATTTCTCCACGTGGCTTGGACCAAATAAAATTGCTTCAAATCGCCCATCACCAAGATAAGTAAGCACAATAATGTCTCCCTCCTCAAAAAACCTCAAGCCAGAAATCTTGCTTTCCGGTGAGTAAGATCCAATGAAGGTTTGGCCATTTGGTAAAGTAATGGTAATTTCAGAAGGTAGAAGATGAGCAAATCGCTTAAAAAAAGCCGGGGAGAGGGCCTGGATTTGTACATATGTATATGATCAACCAAAATTATATAAAAAAAGACGAAAATTGTATTGCATGCATTAAAAGTAAGATAATGTGAACTTACTACGAGACCCCTTTCTGCGTCGGATTTAGTCTTACATAATGAAAAAGCCTTACATCCAACCATGGTAAGTTTATCTAAAAATAAAAACACAATTACTTAAGTTAATTACTAATTGATAGCTCTATATATATATATATATATATATATATATATATATATATATATATATATATATATATATATATATATATATATATATATAACAAAGGATAAATGATAGAAAAATTACCATAGGTCTGGGGATCATACTCAACCTCTTTCAGATATTCATTCAAAATATTTACCATAAAGATCCCGTTGCCCTTGTAGGTAAACACGGCGCATATACCATAGTTGCTCCGAAATTTCTTAAAAAATCCCAATATGTTTTAAAAAATCCCATCCTCCCGATCGAATCTCACATGGGTCTTTTCACCGTTAGGAAGCTCGAATATTATTGCTTTTGGCATCTGAGCTCCAAAAAGTGTTAAAATCGGCGGTGGTATTCTCTGCGGAAAAAAGAGGTGTCATACATATCTATATATTCAAATGCATACATTAATTGACCATTACTCATACCATTTTATTTTGCGGTGTATATACGTTGGGATGGACAAGGCGCATAAAACGTGGAAAGAGGTAATTTTGACCATCCATCTCTATATATTCAAAAAAAGAGAATGAACAACAAAATTACATAAAAATCGAACATAAATTCGAATGTGTCAAATCGAACCAACAAATCCAACAAACAAAATCCTATAATCGAAAATAAATTTGAATCCATCAATTCAAACCAAGAAATCCAACATACTAACTCATATAATCGAACATAATTCGAACCAAGAAATCCGACATACAACATCATATAATCGAACATAATTCGAACCAACAAATCCAACATACAAAATCCTATAATCGAAAATAAATTTGAATCCATCAATTCGAACCAAGAAATCCAACATACTAACTCATATAATCGAACATAATTCGAACCAAGAAATCTGACGTACAACATCATATAATCGAACATAATTCGAACCAAGAAATCCAACATACAAAATCATATAATAGAGAATCAATTTACTAGCCCCAAATTCATAAATCCATAAAGTTAAAAGCCTAAATCGAATATATAGATACAGTGTGTGTGTGTGTGTACGTATATAATAGAGAGAGAGAGAGAGAGAGAGAGAGAGAGAGAGAGAGAGAGAGAGAGAGAGAGAGAGAGAGAGAGATGAGTTACCAGAGAGAGAGATGAGTTACCAGAGAGAGAGAGATGTCGGAGAGAGGAGTTACCGGAGAGAGGAGAGAGTTAATTGGAGAGAGGAGAGAGTTAATTGGAGAGAGGTATAACGGTATAAAAATAAAACGGGAACTACAAAAAATATTTAAGTGTCGCATAAACCCGACCATCCTAACGGTCGGGTTAGTCTGACGTGGAAAGGCCAGAAACAACGGTCGAAAGTAATGGTCGGTTTTATTCTTTAGTGTTCGTGTAGGATCCACAAATAATATTGGTCGGTTTTAGTGGTCGGATTAAACTGACGTGGTTCGTCAGTCAACAAAAGTGGGCTCCACAAGACCTGTTGGTCAGTTTAAGTGGTCGGTTTTGTACTTTAGTATTCGTGTGGGATCCACTAAGAGAATTGGTCAGTTTTATTGGTCGGATTAGACTGACGTGGCCCGTCAGTCAACAAAAGTGGGCTCCACAAGTCATATTGGTCGGTTTAAGTGGTCGGGTTTAAATTAAATCCGACCGTCGTACCAAACGGTCGGGTTTAGCTCCATTAAAAAGTTGGTCGGATTTATGACGGTCGAAAAAGACTGTTTCTTGTAGTGTATGTTGGGGACTTATGGCCTGTCGGTGTATGTATCGGAGTTTATGGTTCAGTCTTACTAGGGAGTTTGTAAGTAGACTTCCCTCCATTAATTGAAAAATATCAAACTATACATACATTATAGATACTAACTTTACTTAGTTCATCCAAATTCTTGTGATAAAGTTCGGTAAACTATAACAAGTTTTTGCACATTATCTTTGGTGCATAATTTCACACTCCACGATTAGATTAAGCTATATAAGAAAATGTCTTCAAAATTTTTTACTATTGATTGAGACAGTGATGGTCAGTCATGATCTACTTCTTAGTTTAATGATGTTTTGACGAGTGCATGCTTCATTTTAAATTTTTTTCGTTTAATAACTGATTGTTGAAACACTACAAGAAAAAAGGCCAAAACCGACCACGCGATTGGTCGGTTTTGGCCCTTTTTTGGTCAGAAATGCCGTCAAAACCGACCAACTCGAATGGTAGTAATTGCTCCAATCGGAAATGCCTATTGATCAGAATTGCTAGCTTTTTTTCAAATGGCCCCCACATACCATGTGGCTCGCCACATAGGCTGCCACGTGGTGTGGGACCAAGACACGTCACATGCCACGTCATCTGAAAATGGACCCCAAATGTTGACGTGTCATCCACGTGTCAAGTGGGACCAATCCACGTCATTTCTGCCACATCATTTTTTTACTTTAGTCAATGACTATTTCCCACCAACATTGGTAGGAAGTAGGTCATTTTTGACTTTGGTCAATGACCTATTTCCTACCAACATTGGTAAGACCAACGGAAGGCATGTCAATTTGGTAGGTTTTATAACAGAAGCCATGTAAATTGGTATTTCCTGCTAATCAATTCCTAACAATGCTGTCCATTTCCTACCTAAACCATTAAAATCAATCTAAACCTGTAATAAACTGTAAATACATTACATATTCGACAAAAACATCGAATCATAGATAAAAACATCCAATCACATTCGTAAAAGTAGCACTAGTTAATTACATATCCGACAAATATATCAAATACCCAAAAAAAAAGTAGTACTAACTCTCCGACAAGTTCAATATCATCTAGCTATCAACCACTACATAATTCAATCGCAAATTGTACACTAACCCATAATCCACCCCACCTATGCTCCAACAACTGCTACAATAAACTACTTACATAGTTCTTGAATTCGTAGATCTTTGTTCTAGCCTTTGCACTATACTCAGATCTTTTGTAGTTCTTTACAAGTATCCATGGCTGTCGTTGCATATTCATCAAAGGATCTACTATGTTCTTCTTCTCCTATAATGAAGAAAAGGGTAATTGTGAGTGCAAGACTTGCAAAATGAATAAGATGGTATTAGGATAAGAACAGGCGACGAAATGTAAAACAAAATTTATGTCTCTCCTAAATACCAAGAACTACTTTATATATTCCTCTCACGTAAATCACTTCATTATAAACTGTACTCATAACAAATAACAAATAAACATGCTAACATATGCATTCAGATTTAGACAAACCTAGAAAGAGAACTAGAAACAACAAGAAAAAAACTAATGTAATGTTAAAAAAAAGCCTACGATAATTGAAGAATAAGTCACAGTAAGATTATTTGCCTGCAATTCACAAACTGAAGATATAAATGAGAGAACTACAGCATTTCAATATCAATCATACTTTCTAATTCTGAGGTACCTGTTGCACCAATACTGATAAAGGTTCCCATGGCACCAAATTCACCCCAATCCACGAACTCCAAGATCTTACGAGTTCCTGCAAGCTGCAATGGCATCCCTGCAAGTACACCCCCCATAGACCCTTGAACACAAACCTACACAAAGACAAGATGGTAACTTGATAAATTATATATGTACATTGCTTCACCACAAACAATATCTTAGACATAAAGACTGTCTACCTTTAAAATTAAAAGTAATGTTAACATTTGATATAATGAAGACAAACATCTTTTAATGGGGATATTATATGGATATCTCTTGAAGCTCCTGGTTAGTTATTCTGGACCGGTTTCTCGGACATAACTGGCTTTGACCCGGTCTCCTACTTGATATCTGAAAACATAATAGATTAAAGACACTGGCCTCCAAAAAGTCACGTAAAATCTTGCCATTGTCACAAGGTATAAACACACTGGTATAACATTATCAAACATCCTGGTAATGAAAAGTTTGATAATATGAATATTTTATTAACGCTACTAATGAATCAGACAAGTCAATTTACCATACATATAACACTTGATACATCCACACAAAGCAATACTTGTGCATATATCTTAAATAAAATTTAAAATGCATCTACATATACATGATATTTGTACATACACACAATTTAATGAAACAAAAAGAGGGTAGTACCTAAAACTCGAAGCCAACAAATCGAATTGAATTTCGATTCAAAAGACCCCAAATTGAAGTGCTAATTCAAATTGAAGAAACAACCACACCTAAGTAGAGAGAATCCAAATCAGCCCTGAAAGAAACAAGGAGAACCCAAATCAATCAAAAAATAATATTCAATTTGAGTTCTTAGACTAAAATCAATTTGAACCCAAATAAAAAAAACCCTATTCCAAAATATGGTCCAATTCGATAGCAATCAATAGAAGAAGCCTGAAATAGAAGAAACCCCCTTTCGAATAACCTAATTCGTTGTGTTTTGAGAACGAGTTAGATGGAGAGTTAAGAGGAGAGAGATATAGAGAGATTTGAGAGGGAGGGAGGGAGGGAGGGAGGGAGGGAGGGACCGGTGAATGTGAAAGTTTGGAACAAAATTGATAAAGGAAAGAATTGGAAAAGGGCGGTCTTTTTCCCGCGGCTCACCAATTTTCACCCCACAAAAAACATCCTTTTTTTTTTGCTAAATAAGGAAAAAACAATTTACTTTTTCATTTTTTATTTATTTCTTATATTTCATTAAATATTCAATTTCCTTTAGAAAATTTGAAATAATATATTCAAATATTTTTAATCATATATGACAACATTTTTATTTTAATGATGTATTAAAATATATTTAGAAAAAAATTCATTTTAAAAATTTTGTTTAATAATATTTAATGAACATAAAAATAAAATTATTCATCATAAAATGTTTTAGAAAATTAGGGAAAGTTGGGTAACAATCGTCACACAAATAGTGAATATGACTACTTGGGTGTGTATAAATTTTAGTTTAAAATTTGGCATTTTTTTCTATTTTTATTTAATTTTTTAATTTATTTTACAAACTAGTTAAAATGGGAGAAAATCAAAAAAATAGAAAATTAGGGAAAGTTGGGTAACAATTGGCACACAAATAGTAAATATGACTACTTGGGTGTGTATGAATTTTAGTTCAAATTTTGGCATTTGTTTTCCATTTTTATTAAATTTTTTAATTTATTTTATAAACTAGTAAAAAATGGGAGAAACTCAAAAAAATAGAAAATTAGGGAAAGTGGGTAACAATCGTCACACAAATAGTAAGTATGACTACTTGGGTGTTTTTGAATTTTAGTTCAAAATTTGGCATTTTTTCTATTTTTATTTAATTTTTTAAATTTGGCATTGTTTAGAGGATGTAGTCAAACTACTAGTTGACCGTCAAATTACCAAATCACATAATTTTTTATTTTTGAAATTTTGGAAATAACATTATAAAGGATGGATCTTGACCTCCGTATGGTTATTTCGTCGTGAAATATTTTTTAAAATTTTGAAACACGAAACTTGGACGAAACCCTAGTTAGGTGTTCTAGTCAAACTACTAGTTGACCGTTAAATTACCAAATCAAACAATTTTTTTATTTTTTAAAATTTTGGCAATAACATTAAAAAGGATGGATCTTGTGACATTCGTATGGTTGTTTCGTCGATAAATATTTTTGAAAAAATCAAAACACGAAACCCGAACGAAACCTTATTTTGGTGTTCTAGTCAAACTATTAGTTGACCGTTATATTACAAAATCAAATATTTTTTTATTTTTTGAAATTTTGGCAATAACATTAGAAAGCATGGATCTTGACCTCCGTATGGTTGTTTTGTCGAGAAATATTTTTTAAAAATTCGAAACACGAAACCCGAACGAAATAATGTTTAAGGGTTGTAGTCAAACTACTAGTTGACCGTCAAATTACCAAATCAAAAAAAATTATTTTTTGAAATTTTAGCAATAACATTAGAAAGGATGGATCTTGACCTCCGTATGATTGTTTTGCCGAGAAATATTTTTTAAAAAATCGAAACACGAAACCCGGACGAAACCCTGTTTAGGTGTTTTAGTCAAACTACAAGTTGACCTTTAAATTACCAAATCAAATAATTTTTTTATTTTTTGAAATTTTGGTAATAACATTAGAAAGGATGGATCTTGACCTCCGTTCGGTTATTTCGTCGAGAAATATTTTTTAAAAATTTGAAACATGAAACCCGGACAAAACCCTGTTTAGGTGTTCTAGACTTGTAGTCAAACTTCTAGTTGACCTTTAAATTACCACATCAAATAATTTTTGTGTTTTCTTTGAAATTTTGGCAATAACATTAGAAAGGATGGATCTTGACCTCCGTATGGTTATTTCATCGAGAAATAATTTTTAAAAATTCGAAACACGAAACCCGGACGAAACCCTATTTAGGTATTCTTGTCAAACTACTAGTTGACCATTAAATTACCAAATCAAATAATTTTTTATTTTTTGAAATTGTGGCAATAACATTAGAAAGGATGGATCCTGACCTCCGTATGTTTTTTTTCGCCGAGAAATATTTTTTAAAAAATCGAAACACGAAACCCGGACGAAACCCTGTTTAGGTCTTCTAGTCAAACTACTAGTTGACCTTTAAATTACCAAATCAAATAATTTTTTATTTTTTGAAATTTTTGTAATAACATTAGAAAGGATGGATCTTGACCTCCGTTTGGTTATTTCGTCGAGAAATATTTTTTAAAAATTCGAAACACGAAACCCAGACAAAACCCTGTTTAGGTGTTTTAGACTTCTATTCAAACTACTAGTTGACCTTTAAATTACCACATCAAATAATTTTTTTATTTTTTGAAATTTTTGCAATAACATTAGAAAGGATGGATCTTGACCTCCGTTTTGTTATTTCGTCGAGAAATATTTTTTAAAAATTCGAAACACGAAACCCGGATGAAACCCTGTTTAGGTGTTCTAGACTTCTAGTCAAACTACTAGTTGACCTTTAAATTACCACATCAAATAATTTTTTTATTTTTTGAAATTTTGGCAATAACATTAGAAAGGATGGATCTTGACCTCCATATGGTTATTTCGTCGAGACTTTTTTTTTTTAAGAAATTGTTTATTAATCTAAAATATTGGTTTGATGACGTGGGATGACGTAATTTGCATCTGCCCTCATTTCCTACCAATATTGGTAGGAAATGCCCCTGGCAAAATAAAATTATTTTTCTTTTTTAATTAATCTGAAAATAGATGGAATAGTTTGATGATGTGGAAGGCCAAAATTTGCATGCACTCATTTTCGACCAAGATTAGTGGGAAATGCCTCTAACAAAATAAAAAAAAATTCTTTTAAAATATGAGGGATTATGAAGTGGAAGGTGGGGTCCTTTCATGGTCAAAACACAACCAAAATCGACCAATATTGGTAGGTTTTGATTGAGCGGGAAATTCAACTTTTTTCACGAAATTTTTGACGGAAATCTGCTCATCAATTCCGACCAATATTGGTCGGTTTTGAAGTGCGCGGGAAATTCAATTTTTTGACCAAATTTTTGGCGGAAATCGATGTGGATGGTGGGGCCAATTTACAGTCAAAACCGATTAACAGGTGATCAAAACCGACCAATATAGGTAGGTTTTGATTTCCAACCAAGAGTTGGTAGGAATTGATGCTTACGTGTACATATCTTAGGCCCCACACACACCACCTCACTCATTTACGATCAAATTTTTTGGTAAGATTTGCTTGGTCGGTTTTGACCATTTTTCTTGTAGCGAAACTATTTTAAACTCATAAGCTCTGTACATCTAAATTCTAGCACTAAAGTAACCTTAAGCAACTTAATTAAATTGACAAGGAAAGTAAATTCCAAGATGAAGTAATTATTGAAAGTGGAAACCAAAGGTGCCTAACACTAGGAGAAATTCATAAAACTTATGAAACTAAGTTTATATGCTCAAGTCTACTACTCACAAGTGAACCCTTCATTTCTTTTATTGGCTGAACTAAAGGTCTACAAGTCGGGGATAATATCTATGCAAAAAGAAATAATTATTTATGTAACGACTTAGAATTTTTAATTATAAAGCTTTATATGTGTTTAATATTTAAATATGGGAATTATGTGAAAAATCCTCTTTGTGCTAAATAAATTATTTACCGAATTGTATATGTGTGATTAATTGATAAAATAAATGTTATATATATATTAATATTTTAGTTGAATTAATTGGCATTGTAGATTCGTTTAAAAGTATAATTTTGGTGATTTATATTTTTATCCCAAAATTCTTTAAAAATATTTGTATAAAAATATTATTTGCACAAAAAAATACTTATAAAAATTATTTTGTTCAAGATTTAATTTAAAATTTTATTTTAAATATTTTGGACATTTATGCATTATTTTTTATAATAACAAAATTTATTTTTAAAATAAAGTGAATTACCTTTTTAAATAAATGATTAACTTTTGAAAAATCGTTTTTATGGGATTGTGATATTACTTTTAAGGACAACCAATTTATTTCTACAATTTTTGAAGGTGGGTTATTTCAGTAACTTCATTATTAAAATCAAAATTATCCTAAATTGATTTCTAAAATTCCCAAACCCACCCCATCCCTCTTAATCAGCCGAGAACACCCCCCCCCCTCTGAGTTCTCTCTCAACTTCATTTCATCTCCTTCTCCATTAATTCATGCTTTTAAGTTGAATTATAAGTGAGTTTCTTTGTTAAAACTAGTATATGAATTATTGTTTTCAAAATCATGGATTTTTAATTGAATTTCATGGAGTTCATGAATTAGGGATTTTGTAAATTCTTACAGAAAGATGTTTATACTTACATGCAAGGTGTATGTGTGTATCATGAGTTTACACTACAAGAAAAACGGGCTTTTTCTACCGTCAAATCGGTAAGAAAAGGCCCAAAATCTGTAGGAAATGTGGCATTTCCTACCGGCCCCCTTCAGTACGAAATGCTTAAGTAGAAAATGACTTTGGTAGGAAATGATACTGGTCAATGTCGGGCCCACATGATGATGTGGCATGCCAAATGGCGAGGACCCACATGCCAACTTGGACGATGACGTGGCAACACGTCAGATGCCATGTCATATGACACGTGGGCGGGCCACCAGCCACGTCAGCTGCCGACGTGGAAATTGTGGAAAATGAACAACCATTTCCTACTGACTCCTTTTGCACTCATCGGTAGGAATTGTTCCAGGAGCATTGTAAAATAGCATTTTCAACCGCTCATTTTCAACCGCTCAATTCCTACCGCCGTTTATCATTTCCTACCGTGCCTTTTAAATGCGGTAGGAAAAAACATGAAAACGGTAGGAAATACTGGGTTTTGAATGGTAAGGTCGGTAGGAAATGGGTTAGGTCGGTAGGAATTACTGGGTTTTTTTTATAAAAAAATTGGTCTTGTTGATTTTCTTTTACAACAAAATGCTTAAATCATAATGAAAACTGACAGAGTCATTACTTTCGCTCTTTAGGTTTTGGAATTTGTCAAAATAAAAGTGAAATTAAATTATATTTAGGAATACACTTAGAATCCTCCCTAGGGGACGACATAATTCAGGATTCAAGTCAAAATGGTCAAACCGAGCCAAAAATGTTTTCCGACATATTTTCGACATTCACTTATGATGAGAATATCATGATATCGGTATTTTATATTCTAAGTTATTTATGTCAAAAGAAAATAGGCATTTGGCTAAAGGCACAAAAATCAAGAATTTCCTAACACTGCGTTTACGAGTCAAACGGTTCGATTTATTTAAAAGCATGTTATTCTTAAATGTTTTCCTCTCAAATATTCTTGATATATTTATTTAATATTTATATTCAAATTGCCTAGCCAAAAGCCATGCCAAAAGACCCAAAACAGATTTTATTCCGAAATACCCGTAATTCCTTATTTATCCGGATAAAATCTTTTTAAATTCAAACTTAAATACTCTTTGAACATCATAGTCATTATTTCATAAGGAATATTATGTTTGAATATTTTTCAAGTCAAAACTTTTGTCTTAGTTGTCGGTAAAGACAAATGAATTTTTCGGTCGCTCCGGAAGGTTATTTTTTAACATTCAAAAAATTCGTAAAAATATTTCCACTTATCTTTTTGACTTGAAACTTTGAATGTGTCCTTAGTTTCCCCATAGGACATTGTAGAATAAATTTCGTAAATTTTGGATGACTTTTTTCCGGGACCCCTTAAATCGATACGTAATTGATTTATCGGTCGCTTAAAAGTCATAGTTGGTCAACTCATTTCAAGGTGAAATTTTGACCACAATCTTCTGGGCATATTTCTAGGAGATTCCCAAAATTTCATAATTTTTCAATGATTTTTCGATTTATTGCGATTAAACCCATTTCGGCTCGACGGTGCGCGCGTTCTCGCTTTTTAATCGTTTCGTTAAATGGAATGACATGAAAGCACATCCAAATCAGAAAATTTGAAATGTGCACAGCTGGGGAGTGTGTCTAACACATGCCAACTCATGCCTAGCACAAGCCAACACATGCATGTACCTTTTTAGCTTTAAAATAAAGCTAAAATGCCTTATTGTTGGCTATAAATAGCCCCTCCCCACACTCTTTTTCCCAAGCTTTGAGAGCCAAATACATGCTGAAGAAACACTCTCTCTACTGCCCAAAAGTTGCAAAAATGTTTCTTGGTGTTAAGCCATTTTTACATCTTGATTTTACATCATTTTGGCTTTTTTTCTTCACTCTTTATTGCTCTCATAAACACACCTTTGGTCACCAATATTTTTGTGCTCTCTTGACCTTGTTTTAACAGATTATAAGTGACCTTTTGAGCCTCCAAAAGTCCGGCCATAAAGTCTTATTCCGGCCATTGTCCAGTGACTTTTCCGGCGACTCTTTTTGTGTGTTTTTAGCTTCGTTACTAGCTTTTTCTCTTGTTTTCTCTCTAGATCTCAAGGGTTACAAGTTGGTTTTCATATTTCCTCACTCTCCTATATATAAGTCGAGTATATGTAGTTGTAGTGGTGGTGGGTGGCTTTAATATTTAGTGTTTAGTGCTTGTTTGGTTAGATCTACACTTATAAACACTAATATTCAACATTCTTGCATTTTGTCACTAATATACACTTGTTCTTGAAGTATATTCGTGTAGTGTATAGTTGACATCTTGTAAGGTGTGTTCTTGAGGTTGAAAGTTGAGATCTACCTCATTTAAGTCCTTTAATCCAAGTTGAGTATTTGGATTAAAAAGGCTAGTTAACTATCTTTTGATTTAGAACAAAAAGCTTACATCTTGTTTTTACCTTAAGTGATTTAAACTTGATATTTAAAAATCAAAAGATAAGTTTAGTTGTTAGTCTTGTATATCCAAGTCCTTTGTTCATCTTGTGTTTTACAAGGACATAACAAATCAAGACTATACAAGCTAGCTCTTTAAAACAAGTTGGTAGTTTATTCTTGGCCTTTTCTTTCTTTGTTATATTCGGCCATTACTACCATTAGTAGTCTATCTTGTTCAAGTTGGTTACTCACTTGTCATATCTTTATATCTTGAACAAGTATTTAACAACAAGACTACTTGCACTAGTTTTAGGACTTTGAAAAATCCGGCCATACCACTTTACATACATTCGGCCTAAGTACTCTTTAAAGTACTTATTTTTGCTTGCTTGAACTACTTTCTCTTTAGTCTAACATTTTTTCTTGTGTGGTGTGTGTAATAGTTTAACGCATATTAGCGGCCTCGTTTTATCCTATAGATAAGCGAGCTACTTTTCTGTACGTGTGCGTTTGTGTGCTTATGTGTAGTGTGTGTTTGTGTACGTGTGTGTACCGCTTGTATGACAAGTCCATTCGTGTGACTTATCCCTTGTCGTTATATACTAGCTTAACGCGTAATAGCGTCTTCTTGTCTAGTACCTTAACATACTAGCTTGCACGGTTTTATATTTCTTAATATAAACTGTTTGGTTATTTGTTGGACTTGTATTCTAACCTTTGCAGTGAGGTGAAGTGAAGTGAGGTGACTCTTGTTCTAAGACCCAAGTCTTAGGCATACTAACGGGGAGTTAGTAGCCTTTGCACCGTGAGGAAAAGAGAAGATCCAAGACCTAAGATCCAAGACCGGCAAAGTTGTAGAAGTACATAGTCTTCCAGGGGATACTACAAAGTCTTTGAGGAGGTGACGGGGAGTTACGTTCCAAGACAAGTTTTGTAGTTTGTATTTAGCTATTTAATTTGAGGAGAATACGTGTGTGTATTGCTCTAAGATAATTAAATAGTGGTTTAAGGAGTTGTAAAGGCTTCTTCGCCTACTATAACGGAGTATCTTTGTAGTAGAGAAAAGCTCGAATCCGGGGAGGAGTTCGGGGAGTGGAGTAGGGGTGTTCGAATCCATTAGGGGTTGTGGGCATCGCCAACCAGGATAAAATCGATCGTGTGCTACTCTCTTTTCTTTCACTCTTTACTTTCCGCACTTTATTTACTTGCTTACAAGTCACGAAGTTTAAAAAAAAAAAAAGCGAAAGAATTTTCAAAAAGCCAAGCTGTAAATTTTAAGGTGATAAGCTATTCAACCCCCCCTTCTAGATTATCTAACCCATATACGGGACCTATCAATTGGTATCAGAGCGGTGCTTTTAACCGTATTTTACGATTGTTGAGATAATCGAAAATACAACAAAAAGTCGATCCTTATCGGGTTTATTGACTGTTGAGAAAGTCGTTAAATAAAACCGTAAAAAGGACATCTTTTTGATGGCTTACTTGAACACTATTGGTTGCGGAGAAGGTCTTTCTAGCTCCCGACCACCTTTGTTCGATGGCACAAACTTTGCAACTTGGAAAACACGATTTAGGATTTATGCTAGATCCCAAGGTGTCAAAGTTTGGATGGCCATAGAAGACGGAGTCACCACTCCTACTAAAAAGGTAGGTGACGTAATGGTCGAAAAGAAAGTGAGTGAATATACTCCGGATGAAGAAACTAAAATGAACATAGCCGCGAAAGCGGAAATGGTTCTTACTAGTGCACTTGCAGAAAAAAAAATTATAAACGTGTTAATAATTGCAAGTCCGCACAAGAAATATGGAACAAGTTGGTTATTACTTACGAGGGTACAAAAGATATTAAAGAATCTCGAATGGATACTTTAATACAAGAGTATGAAAATTTTAAACTCCTCCAAAGTGAAACCATCATCGACATGGAAACGAGGTTTACTCGTATAGTCGATGAACTTGCACAACTTGGAAAGGTATATACTATTAATGAGAAAAATCGTAGGATTTTGAAAGCATTACCTCCAAGTTGGAAAGTCAAAGTTACCACAATAAAAGAAATGCATAACTTATATTCATACTCCATCGATAGCTTATTCGGAAATCTTCGTGCCTACGAGGAAGATAATATTCCGGAAAAGGCCCTTCCTAAAGTGGAAGACAAAAGAAAGAACATGACCCTAAAAGCAATTCTTATCAATGAAGATGAAAACGACGATGAGTTGAACGAAGAGTTGCAAAATCTCGATGAACAAGAGATTGCACTACTTTCGAGACAACTACGTTGGGTTTTTCAAAGTAAAGCTCAACGGTACGGAAAAGGATTCCTTAAGTCGAGTAATCAACAACATGTATTCAACTCGAAAGGAAGGGCTATTATAAGAGTAATAACAACTTTCCGACCACGAGTTTTAACAAAGGCAAAGGTGCTCAACAAGGGAATAATGCTTTCAATAATACAAATCATTCGAATAATTATTCTTCACCTAAGCCGAAGGAATCACCAAGTGAGGAAACACATGATTTATGTTTCGAATGTAAACAACCCGGTCACTTTAAACGGGAATGTCCAAAGTTGGCTAAAGGACGAAGTCTTGTAGCTGAAAATGGATGGGATTTAAGCGAGGATGAAGAAGCTCCCGAACAAAGTGAAGAAGTTGTTAACTTGTGCTTGATGGCGATCGGTGATGAAACTACACCAACGGAAACCTCCACTACTAATCAAGAGGTAACCCTAAACTCTACTAATAATGTGGCATCTTGTAGTAGTGATAATGTAAGTATAAAGTTATTAGACTATGAAAATTTTGGTGTCTTGGAGCTTATTAATCTTGTAAAAATGTTGAAAACGAGTCATGATGAAATTAGCCAAAGATACATCACGGTTAGTTCCGAAAGGAATAAAATACGAGATGTGAATATTGAGCTACAAAAAGAGGTCACTCGTTTGACCGATATGCATGTCAAGGATGTGGAATATTACGAATTCATTTCATCTCAAAAAGAGCGCTTGAATCTTGAAAATTCTAAGAAGGATGAAACTATTCGAAATCTCGAGATTGAGTTTATTCAATCCGAAGAGATGGAAAATGAGAAAGTTCAATTATCTACTAACACTAGTGATCTCCATGTTGAGATGTTAAATTTAAAGATTCGAAATGAATCTTTGATTCGTGAAAATGAGACACTAAGTGAAAAGATAAAAGAACTCGAACAAGCTTTAACGGGAGATATTGAGGAAGAGCTAAACGAAGCCATAAAAGAAAAAGAATTAGATTTTCAAGTTATGTTATCCGATAAAGATTTCAAACTTGGAAAACTAAATGATTTACTCGAGACCAATTCAAAGGAACGAGAACATGCAGTCTCGGAACTTAAATCGGTTCTTGTGGAAAATCAAAGGCTTCAAAATGATAATAGCAAGCTCTTATCTCAAGTCTTCGATCAAGCAAATTTCTTTAATAACAAGATTAATTCTTTGTTAGCCGAAAAGGAAAATCTTGATAAAACCGTTAAGCAATTCACCAAGAGTAATACTATATTGGATAGTATGGTATTTAACTCGAAGGTACTATTTAACCGAGAAGGTTTGGGATATAATGTGAACTCTCCTCCGAAACGAGAAGTTCCACTTCCAAATACTTCAAGGAATAGTCCTCCAAAACCATCTTCACCTAAGTGTTCATATTGCAATGTTAGTGGACATATAAGTCTTTACTGCAAAGCCAAAGAAGGTGAAAGAAAGGGGAAGTATAAATGGATTCCTAAAGGTGGATGTTCGAAAAATGGTAATAAAACTAAAGGTGCTAAAAATAAAGAAAAAGTCGTTGTGAATGACAAAAAACAACCTAAGTTTCATTATCAACAAAGACCGATTAGTTTTCAACAAAGGAACGTGCAATATCAAGCTAGTACTAGTACCAACAATGCTAGTTCTTCTAAAGTTCCTAATCAAGGTTATAAAGCAAAGAATCCAAATGGTCATGGTCATGCTCGTAACTTAAATGCTCATTATATGCCTAGGAATGCTAGTCTTGTTAATACTAGATCGAGTCAACATGCTAATGTGAGTCATCATGCTTACCCTAGAAACTCTCATGCTCATGTTAGCAATAATCATGGTAATTATCGTGCTAATAATCACTCTAGAGATTCTGTTATTACTATATTTCCCTGTAGTAATAATAATGCTTTTCGTGGTAATTCGAGATATGCTCCTAGAAGAAATCCATATCATATATCTAATAGGAATCAGGCATCTAGAAATGATATTGTTTATGTGAATGATTATCCTATGCCTCGATTTATCTATGAAAGTACTCGATTGCCTTATAATATACTAACACCCGGACCCTCAAGTAAAAAGGGTACCAAAAGATTTAATTAATCTTTTGTGTAGGTGTGCCTTGCTGCTAAGAAAGATGTGTGGTACCTTGATAGTGGGTGTTCTCGACATATGACCGGTAATATACTAACACCCGGACCCTCAAGTAAAAAGGGTACCAAAAGATTTAATTAATCTTTTGTGTAGGTGTGCCTTGCTGCTAAGAAAGATGTGTGGTACCTTGATAGTGGGTGTTCTCGACATATGACCGGTAATAAGTCGTTGTTGAACAACATTAGAAAGGCAACCGCCGGAGTTGTAATTTTTGGAGATAGTAGCAAAGGTGACATTATTGGCATTGGTGACATTGCTAATGAAAGCTTTAAAATTTATGATGTACAATTAGTCACGGGTTTAAAGTACAATTTGCTTTCAATAAGTCAACTATGTGATAATGGTTGTAAAGTTATTTTCTTTCCATCTCATTGTGCTATTTATGACAAAGAGTGGAAACTAATTCTTAAATGTCCACGAAGTAAGAATGTTTATTCGTGTGACCTAAATGACTACGAAAATGTGTGTTTGGTATCCATGAATGAGGACCCATGGTTATGGCATCGACGTTTAGGTCATGTCAACATGAAACTCATCAAAAATATATGTTCGAATAAACATGTACGTGGATTACCAAAACTCAATTTCGTTAAAGATCATATATGTGAAGCTTGTGAAATTGGAAAACAAATTCGAGCATCTCATAAAGCCAAATTCATGGTGTCTACTACTAGACCACTAGAGCTTTTGCATATGGATCTTATCGGACCCGTACCCATACAAAGTTTGGGAGGAAGTTTATATACTCTAGTAGTAGTAGACGACTTCTCACGATAAACGTGGACGGAGTTCCTAAAAGTAAAAAGTGATGCCTTTATATCATTTGTTGCTCTTTGCAAAAGGATTCAAACTCAACAAGAAACGTCTATTGCCTATATAAGGACGAATCATGGTAAGGAATTTCAAAATTCTTAGTTTGTTGAATTTTGTAGAGCAAATGGCATTACTCACAACTTTTCTCCTCCTTATACACCTCAATCAAACGGGGTTGTTGAAAGGAAGATTATAATGTTACAAGAAATGGCAAACACTATGCTTAACGAATATCGTTGAAGGTAGGTTTTTCGTAGTTCGTTCACAGGGAAGGACTATCAATATTGATTTCGAGTAGATTATCTCTTACAATCTAGAAGTGTGTAAATGGGGGGTTTTGAGTTTGGTTAAGGTGTTTTATCGAACACCTTGAATACAAGAAATAAATTGCTATAGAAATACAACTATGTTAATGACAAACATCCAAATTTACCAACACAACACAATAAGTGAATTAGCAAGATAAGAGATACTTGACCCAAGGATAATGGAAAATCAAGCACTTCAACCCAACAACAAGCAAATATATCCAACTCTACCTAACCAAGATAATTGGTGAAGCACACAATCACTTATTTCTCTTCTATAAACACTAATTTAGTGAAGCACATAAATTAGCTCTCTTGACACTAGCAACCAATAATGAAGCACTATCAATTTAACCAAGTCAAGGAATTAAACAAAGAGAGGTTAGGACAAACCCAAGGATGAGAAGCTCAACCTAGGTATTTGCACTTGAATCTTGAGGATTTAGGTACACTAAATCTTGTGCTACTATAATGAATGCACTAACGATTACGTATTAGCACAAACAATTAGCAATTGATATTACAAAAAGAGCAAATTGAAGCAACTTACAAATCTCCAAGCAAAATCATAAACAATACATCACAAGCATTCAAGATAGAGTTAAATAAATCTTACTTAAATTGAAGTGGGTTTAGTACAAGAATTCCTCCTTGAGCCAAATATATGGAGTTAGTTACTCATAATCAATGCTAGATTACGAGTAATTGATGTTTCTCTTTACTCTACTAACCCTAATTGAATGGACCTTGAAGAGGCTAAGAAGAGATGAAGATAGATATATCAAGATGAGCCTTATGTTATGTTGAGATCTAGCTAATTAATACACAGCAGCAGTTGCACGGCCTGATGCACGGCCGTGCACAGGCCCGTGAGAAAAACTGCACAATATTCACTACTTGGAACACTCTGCACGGCCTGTTGCACGGTCGTGCAGCCGCCCGTGCGAGATAAAATCTTCAAGATAACACAATAAAAACCTCCCGGAAACGCGAGCTTGCATCTTCTAACTTCCCTCTTGAATAATCTTTGCTTTCAAGCCCAAAATAATCCATCTTTTCAACAATTAAGCATGAGGCACTGAAAGATGAAAAACATAATTAATATCGATAAAACTACATTCGAAACGAACAAAAATGCAAGAGAATAAAAGATAAAACGTGTATAAAATACACATTATCAAATCTTCCCCCACTTAAACTTTGCTAGTCCCTAGCAAACTAAAATTAACATAACCATATACTCCTAACTAGTACCACTTCCTTAGGTGATCACGGTTGCATTTGGCATATGCAACAAGCCCTTGGAACCCCTAGGTAGCCCTAGTGGACGAGTGAGGTCTCGTGATGGTTTATAGAAGATAACCGACAAAATCTATAAAATTTACTAACAAACAAGAAGATAACAATACCTACTAATTAAGCTAACTACTACACTCACATGTCCGAGCCGTCTACTTGTAACTAAAATCAAACATATAGAGCTATTCACCTTGTCATCCACTAAAACGAGCTAACAACCAATTCAAGAATCAAGATAACACACCTTGTGCAAGATGTAACCAAGACATTAAAGATAGAATGAATGCACTTCAATCGTGAACACTTGACAAGATTATCACAAAGCATACATGGCTTCGCATTAAGAAGATGAAATTGTATGAAGAAAAATCTCACATCTCTCAATTATGTATCACACAAGTATGGGCTAGAGATTTCACTCAACTCCAAGTATAAATGCATGCGCTCTACTTGGCCTTGCATGTTCACCTAAATTCCGGATTGCACCAAAAACAAGGAATTCATAAAATGGGTTGTAATGAGGCTAGGGTGAAGGTGTGAAAATTTAAGTTCAAGGAAGGTGTAAAAGTTTCGCTAGTTGAGTCAAAATGACGCTTGCTCGCTTCATCCACCAAATTCCAAACTAAAGAATATCTTCACTCATTTAAAATTACAAAACACAACCACATTTACCAAGAAAATTGAATCAAAATAATGTACAAAGATTTATTGCTTTTTTTTTCTTTTCTTTTCTTTTTTTTTTACATCCCCTTTACTTATTGCTTTTTTTTAGCAAAGGGGATGCATTATATATAAATATTACAATGAACCTTGAACCACATCTAGATATACACATCGAACTAGTTCCCACTTACAATAAATAGAATTCTTCCTCTTCACAATTTCTCCAAATTCACATGCTCATCAATCAATTCTTTCCAAGACTCAATTAGCTCAACTAGGTCGAGAGTGAAGTATTTGGCTATGGCTCATGTATAAAAGGGGAAAGTGACGAAGAAAAATATGGATATAAGTTTCAAAGGGGATAACTAAGGATTATTTTCATGGTTCAGAAGCTGAAAAGGCTAAAAAAAAAAAAAGTTATCCTAAATAGAATTTCCTTATTATGGTGCATCCATGAATGAAGGTTTAATGCAAGCCCTAGAGCAACCAACATACATAAAGAAGGAGAAACACACAAGCAAAAGAATCATCGTTCAAGGCCTCACAAGGTTTACGTTTTAATAACATCTCCTCGATTTGATTCCATGTATGCTAAGAGATAATCGTCATGCTCACAATTTAATTACAAACATCTAAACTTTTCATGCCATTTCAAGTGTGTGTGTGTGCAATAAGGTGCATCAAACTTATAGATTCACATCAAATTGGTAATGCTAGGCACAAAATAGGAGAAAACAAGACTACAAGCTCACAATGTCATAAATTTTACAAACAAGTAAACACGCTCATGACTAAACTTATTTCCAAAATGCAAACAAAAAGGACATCAATATCAACAATCCTTCCCCCACTTAAAACATGGCATGTCCTCATGCATGACAAATAAAACGAAGTAGAGATATGAGTGAAAGAGAACTCCCCTGGAAATAAAGAACAAGAACCGGGAGCAAAACCACTCATACTTGTCAAAATCCAACTTCGAAATGTGCAAGCCAAGGATTGAATTAATGCCACCAATCACAATCATCCCAACGAAAATAACCAACAAGCCAAATCCACACCCTACAAAGCCACTAAAAAACTAATTAAGGATTTATAAATAAGTAATATATTTGTTTTTGTTTTTTTTAAATAAAAAATAAAAACAAAATAAAATAAAATAAAATAACTAACCTATTATAAATAAAATCAAAAATCAAATTTAAAAGTGAAAAAAAATTTATTCTTGAATTTATATAAATTATTAAGTTTTTTTTTAAAAAAATGAAAAACTAAAATCAAAATTAAAAACAAATAAAATAAAATAAAATAAACCATTTTAAAACTAAAATAAAATCAAAATTCAAATTTAAAATTAAAATAAATCAAATTTAGAACAAAAAAAAAATTATTACTTAATTTTAGAAAATTAAAAACTAAAATCAAAATTAAAGAAATGAAATAAAAATAAAACAAATAAAATAAATAAAACAAAACTAAACAAAAAACAAAATAAAATAAAAACTAAACAAAAATATAATAATAAAACGGGTGGGGGGTCGTGCATTGTTTGTGCAGGTGTGGGGGTGGTGTTGGGAAAGGGAGTGGCAGGAAGCGGACGAGAAAAGAGGAGATGGGTCGGGAAGGGGTTGCAGGAGATGGAATGAAATGAGAGAATGGAGAGTGGTGAAGGAGAAAACGGAGAGTTGCGGTGTGGTAATTTGATGTTGAAGATGGCGACTGAATGAAGAAGATGGGAGGAGGAAAGGGAGACGGAGGATGGGCGGCGTAGGTGCAGTTGCAACGAGGTGGAAGAAAAGGTGGATTGTGGTGTTTGGTTAAAGACGACGCGGTGGAGAGGATGTAGGCGGGTGAAGGGAGAAGAGAGAAGCGGAAAGGGGGGAGAAGTGGTGGTGTGTTGTAAATGAAAAAAAAAAGAGAAGGAGTTGGAGGATTGTGCAGATGGCGACGACGGGAAGAAGATGGAAGCGGAAATGGAGAAATGGCGGAGGGAAAGAGATGGAGGGAGTGATGTGGTGAGGTGGACGGTGGTGGTTCCGTGTTGGAGTGAGTTGCGAAGTGGTGTGGACTGAGAGAATGGGTTGGCTGGTCGGAGAAGGGGTTTGAGTAGTAGTGGTTGCGCGAATTGGTGGCGATGTGAGTAGAAGGAAGGAGGTGAAGTGGGCGGCTTAGAAGAACGAAGAAAGGGAGTTGGTTGCCCTATTTTTTTTTTTTTGTTTCTATTTTTGGTGGAAGTTTGCACAGCCATGAGAAGAACCGTGCAAAGAGGGAAGTTGGTGAAGTTTTATGCAAAATGAAGCTGAAATCTCACGGTCTGTTGCACGGTCGTGCACAGGCCCGTGAATAAATCTGCTTAAACATGTTGTAATGCCTCTAAAATTTCACGGTATGATAAGCAATTTCACGGCCGTGCATAACCAAAAATCACACAAAAAATTATACATAATCCCCCTTTTTTTTGTTTCTTTTTTTTTTACTACTTTTTTTTTAAACGCACATAAATCCTTGAATGCTTGAATATAATATTAAATCCTGAAAACATGAACAAACACATCAAGGCAAGTGTGGAATAATATAAAAATTAACGATACTAAATATCATTAAGCGGGGCATAATTTTTACATTTTTTTTTTGAAAATCTATTATAAAATTCATTAATCACACCACAAAAATACTTTTTTTTTTGTTTTTGAATTATTTTCTTAGAATTAAAATGGATGAAAAATGGAATACCCACTCACTAATATTTAGATCAATCCTCAAACTCACAATATGCATAACGCCTACATAAATGCAATCGAGGAACAAAATTTAACACACACATAATAATATATAAACACATACGTACCTTGGGTTGCCTCCCAAAAAGCGCTCTGTTTATTGTCGTTGGCTCGACTTATTTATACAAGTACCATAACTAATGAGGTGAAAAAGCAAATAAATGCACATACCTACGAATCAATAATAAGAATAAGGTGTGCAAATATACCTTCGATCCATAAAAATATAAAAATATTTTTATGATCTTCACATCTTCGGGAGACTTTGAAAAGGCAAAATAGTTAGAAAAATCGTCAGAATAATCATTATAACTACGACTCAAAATTGTTCCCAAATTGGATCCTTATATACCCAAGCAAAAATTTCAACCTCATCAATCTTAAGCTCAAATTCCTTCTCAATTTTAATTGGACAATCATCAATTTTTATCTCATCTACCAATTCATTAAGCACAAAAGTATTTCCTATGTTTGGTAGATCCTCAACTACATCCAATTTATCATTGTCAAGCTTAGGGCAATCGTCAACTAAACAAGCAAATTCATCATGCACAACATTTTCATCAATTACAAAACAAGAATCGTGATTAGTAGGAGAATTGACCTCCTCTAATCGACTCACGGTTTCGGCTAGTTGACTGATTTGCTTTTCCAAGTTGGATATGGTTTGAGAAGTGGTGTTTTGAAATTGGAGGTTGTTTGCCGCCATTTGCTTCATCATTTCTTCAAGTGATGACAATGTAGATGAAGAAGACCCTTGATGGTCTTGAGAATTATATTGCGGATCATAACATTGATTTTCACAAGCATATGAATAATCGATGCTAGAAAGGTAAGGAGCATAGCATGAGTTCGTAGAATATAAAGAATTTACCTGATACGCATTAAAATTCTGAAAAGAATTAAAATCTTGATATCGTTCTTGATCATAGGTGAAATCTTGAGCGTTATTCCAACCAAAATAGTTATCCATCGTCTCCTGAAAGAGTTAGTTCATGTCTATATCCAATAAACATGAAGACACACCAATAAAAACAACAAAGAAAGAAAGAAAAAATTATCTACAAAGATAAAATCTAAAATATAAGAAACAATTAACTCAAAATTAATATTGTTGCCTTCCCCGGCAGCGGCGCCAATTTGAAGGTAGGTTTTTCGTAGTTCGTTCATAGGGAAGGACTATCAATATTGATTTCGAGTAGATTATCTCTTACAATCTAGAAGTGTGTAAATGGGGGGTTTTGAGTTTGGTTAAGGTGTTTTATCGAACACCTTGAATACAAGAAATAAATTGATATAGAAATACAACTATGTTAATGACAAACATCCAAATTTACCAACACAACACAATAAGTGAATTAACAAGATAAGAGATACTTGACCCAAGGATAATGGAAAATCAAGCACTTCAACCCAACAACAAGCAAATATATCCAACTCTACCTAACCAAGATAATTGGTGAAGCACACAATCACTTATTTCTCTTCTATAAACACTAATTTAGTGAAGCACATAAATTAGCTCTCTTCACACTAGCAACCAATAATGAAGCACTATCAATTTAACCAAGTCAAGGAATTAAACAAAGAGAGGTTAGGACAAACCCAAGGATGAGAAGCTCAACCTAGGTATTTGCACTTGAATCTTGAGGATTTAGGTACACTAAATCTTGTGCTACTATAATGAATGCACTAACGATTACGTATTAGCACAAACAATTAGCAATTGATATTACAAGAAGAGCAAATTGAAGCAACTTACAAATCTCCAAGCAAAATCATAAACATTACATCACAAGCATTCAAGATAGAGTTAAATAAATCTTACTTAAATTGAAGTGGGTTTAGTACAAGAATTCCTCCTTGAGCCAAATATATGGAGTTAGTTACTCATAATCAATGCTAGATTACGAGTAATTGATGTTTCTCTCTACTCTACTAACCCTAATTGAATGGACCTTGAAGAGGCTAAGAAGAGATGAAGATAGATATATCAAGATGAGCCTTATGTTATGTTGAGATCTAGCTAATTAATACACAGCAGCAGTTGCACGGCCGTGCACAGGCCCGTGAGAAAAACTGCACAATATTCACTACTTGGAACACTCTGCACGGCCTGTTGCACGGTCGTGCAGCAGCCCGTGCGAGATAAAATCTTCAAGATAACACAATAAAAACCTCCCGGAAACGCGAGCTTGCATCTTCTAACTTCCCTCTTGAATAATCTTTGCTTTCAAGCCCAAAATAATCCATCTTTTCAACAATTAAGCATGAGGCACTGAAAGATGAAAAACATAATTAATATCGATAAAACTACATTCGAAACGAACAAAAATGCAAGAGAATAAAAGACAAAACGTGTATAAAATACACATTATCAATCGTCGACCTAAATATTTTTGGGCCGAGGCTATGTCAACTGCTTGTTATGTTCTTAATCGGGTTTTACTACGACCTATTAAAATGAAGACTCCCTACGAGCTTTATTTTGGTAAAACTCCGAAGATAAGCTACTTCAAGGTTTTTGGAAGTAAATGCTTTATTTTGAATACAAAAGATTATCTAACGAAATTCGACCCAAGATCTAGTGAGGGTGTCTTTCTTGGATATTCAAATACAAGCAAAGCTTATCAGGTATTTAATCTTAAAACTTTAATGATGGAAGAAACATTGAACGTTGTGTTTGATGAATCGAAACCACTATCAAAGTATAAAGACTTGGTTGAAGAGGAAAGTGATCCAAAAGAAGATTGTCAAGATAACGTTGAGAATGTTATTATACAAATTGAAACTTTTGATCATGGAACTATGGTTCTGAATAATCCTCTCGAAGTAGTTGAGGTCGATAATGGATTACCTTCGGACGTACCTTGGGTTAGAAATCATCCTATCGAGAATATCGTGGGTGATAGAACTAAAGGAGTCCAAACTCGATCTCAAGTCCATAATATTGCTAGTCACTTAGCATTTCTATCACAAATAGAACCCAAAACTGCAAAAGAAGATTTATTAGACGAGGATTGGATTCTTGTTATGCAAGAAGAGTTAAACCAATTTACTCGAAACAAAGTTTGGGAACTAGTTCCACCTCCACTCGATAGTTCTACTATTGGAACCAAGTGGGTCTTTCGAAATAAATTAGACGAAAGTGGAACAGTGGTTAGGAATAAAGCACGACTAGTAGCTCAAGGTTATACACAAATGGAAGGTATAGACTATGATGAAACTTATGCTCTCGTAGCTAGACTCGAAGCAATTCGAATGTTCTTAGCTTTCGCTTGTCATAAAGGCTTCAAAGTCTATCAAATGGATGTTAAATCGGCTTTCCTAAATGGTGTCTTAGAAGAAGAAGTGTTTGTAAGACAACCACCGGGATTTGAAGATTTAACAAATCCGGAATATGTGTATAAACTTTATAAAGCCTTATACGGACTAAAGCAAGCTCCTAGAGCTTGGTATGAGCGGTTAAGCAAATTCCTAGTTGATAATGGTTTTAAAATGGGAATTGCCGACACTACTCTATTTACGAAGTCTGAAGGTAATGATATCTTGCTCGTTCAAATTTACGTAGATGATATTATCTCGGAAATGATGAGTAAAGAATTCGAAATGAGCATGATGGGAGAATTAAATTTCTTCTTAGGTTTGCAAATAAAGCAATCTAACGAAGGCATTCATATATCTCAATCAAATTATTGCAAGGAAATGCTCAAGAAATTTGAGATGGAGAATGTTAAACCACTTAGTACTCCTATGTCTCCCTCGGAGAAATTAGTGGCGGATGATTCCGGAAAACCGGTTGATATAAAGAAATACCGTGGTATGATTGGTAGTTTACTTTATATTACCGCTAGTAGACCGGACATTCAATATAGCGTTTGCAAATGTGCTCGATTTCAAGCGGCGCCTAAAGAATCTCATTTATCCGTGGTTAAACGGATTTTTAGATATCTTAAAGGCACCACTGAACTTGGTCTTTGGTATCCGAAAGAATTACCATTCGACTTTGTGTGCTTTTCTGACTCGGATTACGCGGGTCACTTGATCGATAGAAAAAGCACTAGCGGCACTTGTCAATTCCTTGGTGGATGTTTAGTTTCTTGGTTTTCGAAGAAACAAAACTCGGTATCCTTATCTATCGCGGAAGCCGAATATATAGCAGCGGCAAAATGTTGTGCTCAAATTTTATGGATGAAGCAAACATTAGCCGACTATATGATTAAGTTTGATGCTATATCTATTTTCTGTGATAATACGAGTGCGATTGATTTAAGTAAAAATCCGGTGTCTCACTCTCGTACTAAACACATAGATATACGACATCATTTTCTTCGTGATCATGTCAACAAAGGTGATATTATTATGGACCATAGTGATACGGAAAATAATGTCGCTGACATATTCACGAAACCATTGCATTCTGAAAGATTCGCTAAATTACGATTGCTTTTAGGAATGTTGGATTGTCCAAATAATTAAATATAGTTTTTCTCTACATTTAATTATAATTGAAATTGATATATAAATCATGTGATTTTCTAGTCAACGCACTCAAGCTTATTGTGTGAGCGGATTTTCTTGGGACTTCGATACTCGAAAATTCAGATTTCTCTACAATAAATTTGTTTAAAAATAGACATTATTATGAGTTGTCTATGTTTTGGCGTTTGTATTTAGCTATTTAATTTGAGGAGAATACGTGTGTGTATTGCTCTAAGATAATTAAATAGTGGTTTAAGGAGTTGTAAAGGCTTCTTCGCCTACTATAACGGAGTATCTTTGTAGTAGAGAAAAGCTCGAATCCGGGGAGGAGTTCGGGGAGTGGAGTAGGGGTGTTCGAATCCATTAGGGGTTGTGGGCATCGCCAACCAGGATAAAATCGATCGTGTGCTACTCTCTTTTCTTTCACTCTTTACTTTCCGCACTTTATTTACTTGCTTACAAGTCACGAAGTTTAAAAAAAAAAAAAGCGAAAGAATTTTCAAAAAGCCAAGCTGTAAATTTTAAGGTGATAAGCTATTCAACCCCCCCTTCTAGATTATCTAACCCATATACGGGACCTATCAATTGGTATCAGAGCGGTGCTTTTAACCGTATTTTACGATTGTTGAGATAATCGAAAATACAACAAAAAGTCGATCCTTATCGGGTTTATTGACTGTTGAGAAAGTCGTTAAATAAAACCGTAAAAAGGACATCTTTTTGATGGCTTACTTGAACACTATTGGTTGCGGAGAAGGTCTTTCTAGCTCCCGACCACCTTTGTTCGATGGCACAAACTTTGCAACTTGGAAAACACGATTTAGGATTTATGCTAGATCCCAAGGTGTCAAAGTTTGGATGGCCATAGAAGACGGAGTCACCACTCCTACTAAAAAGGTAGGTGACGTAATGGTCGAAAAGAAAGTGAGTGAATATACTCCGGATGAAGAAACTAAAATGAACATAGCCGCGAAAGCGGAAATGGTTCTTACTAGTGCACTTGCAGAAAAAAAAATTATAAACGTGTTAATAATTGCAAGTCCGCACAAGAAATATGGAACAAGTTGGTTATTACTTACGAGGGTACAAAAGATATTAAAGAATCTCGAATGGATACTTTAATACAAGAGTATGAAAATTTTAAACTCCTCCAAAGTGAAACCATCATCGACATGGAAACGAGGTTTACTCGTATAATCGATGAACTTGCACAACTTGGAAAGGTATATACTATTAATGAGAAAAATCGTAGGATTTTGAAAGCATTACCTCCAAGTTGGAAAGTCAAAGTTACCACAATAAAAGAAATGCATAACTTATATTCATACTCCATCGATAGCTTATTCGGAAATCTTCGTGCCTACGAGGAAGATAATATTCCGGAAAAGGCCCTTCCTAAAGTGGAAGACAAAAGAAAGAACATGACCCTAAAAGCAATTCTTATCAATGAAGATGAAAACGACGATGAGTTGAACGAAGAGTTGCAAAATCTCGATGAACAAGAGATTGCACTACTTTCGAGACAACTACGTTGGGTTTTTCAAAGTAAAGCTCAACGGTACGGAAAAGGATTCCTTAAGTCGAGTAATCAACAACGTGTATTCAACTCGAAAGGAAGGGCTATTATAAGAGTAATAACAACTTTCCGACCACGAGTTTTAACAAAGGCAAAGGTGCTCAACAAGGGAATAATGCTTTCAATAATACAAATCATTCGAATAATTATTCTTCACCTAAGCCGAAGGAATCACCAAGTGAGGAAACACATGATTTATGTTTCGAATGTAAACAACCCGGTCACTTTAAACGGGAATGTCCAAAGTTGGCTAAAGGACGAAGTCTTGTAGCTGAAAATGGATGGGATTTAAGCGAGGATGAAGAAGCTCCCGAACAAAGTGAAGAAGTTGTTAACTTGTGCTTGATGGCGATCGGTGATGAAACTACACCAACGGAAACCTCCACTACTAATCAAGAGGTAACCCTAAACTCTACTAATAATGTGGCATCTTGTAGTAGTGATAATGTAAGTATAAAGTTATTAGACTATGAAAATTTTGGTGTCTTGGAGCTTATTAATCTTGTAAAAATGTTGAAAACGAGTCATGATGAAATTAGCCAAAGATACATCACGGTTAGTTCCGAAAGGAATAAAATACGAGATGTGAATATTGAGCTACAAAAAGAGGTCACTCGTTTGACCGATATGCATGTCAAGGATGTGGAATATTACGAATTCATTTCATCTCAAAAAGAGCGCTTGAATCTTGAAAATTCTAAGAAGGATGAAACTATTCGAAATCTCGAGATTGAGTTTATTCAATCCGAAGAGATGGAAAATGAGAAAGTTCAATTATCTACTAACACTAGTGATCTCCATGTTGAGATGTTAAATTTAAAGATTCGAAATGAATCTTTGATTCGTGAAAATGAGACACTAAGTGAAAAGATAAAAGAACTCGAACAAGCTTTAACGGGAGATATTGAGGAAGAGCTAAACGAAGCCATAAAAGAAAAAGAATTAGATTTTCAAGTTATGTTATCCGATAAAGATTTCAAACTTGGAAAACTAAATGATTTACTCGAGACCAATTCAAAGGAACGAGAATATGCAGTCTCGGAACTTAAATCGGTTCTTGTGGAAAATCAAAGGCTTCAAAATGATAATAGCAAGCTCTTATCTCAAGTCTTCGATCAAGCAAATTTCTTTAATAACAAGATTAATTCTTTGTTAGCCGAAAAGGAAAATCTTGATAAAACCGTTAAGCAATTCACCAAGAGTAATACTATATTGGATAGTATGGTATTTAACTCGAAGGTACTATTTAACCGAGAAGGTTTGGGATATAATGTGAACTCTCCTCCGAAACGAGAAGTTCCACTTCCAAATACTTCAAGGAATAGTCCTCCTAAACCATCTTCACCTAAGTGTTCATATTGCAATGTTAGTGGACATATAAGTCTTTACTGCAAAGCCAAAGAAGGTGAAAGAAAGGGGAAGTATAAATGGATTCCTAAAGGTGGATGTTCGAAAAATGGTAATAAAACTAAAGGTGCTAAAAATAAAGAAAAAGTCGTTGTGAATGACAAAAAACAACCTAAGTTTCATTATCAACAAAGACCGATTAGTTTTCAACAAAGGAACGTGCAACATCAAGCTAGTACTAGTACCAACAATGCTAGTTCTTCTAAAGTTCCTAATCAAGGTTATAAAGCAAAGAATCCAAATGGTCATGGTCATGCTCGTAACTTAAATGCTCATTATATGCCTAGGAATGCTAGTCATGTTAATACTAGATCGAGTCAACATGCTAATGTGAGTCATCATGCTTACCCTAGAAACTCTCATGCTCATGTTAGCAATAATCATGGTAATTATCGTGCTAATAATCACTCTAGAGATTCTGTTATTACTATATTTCCCTGTAGTAATAATAATGCTTTTCGTGGTAATTCGAGATATGCTCCTAGAAGAAATCCATATCATATCTCTAATAGGAATCAGGCATCTAGAAATGATATTGTTTATGTGAATGATTATCCTATGCCTCGATTTATCTATGAAAGTACTCGATTGCCTTATAATATACTAACACCCGGACCCTCAAGTAAAAAGGGTACCAAAAGATTTAATTAATCTTTTGTGTAGGTGTGCCTTGCTGCTAAGAAAGATGTGTGGTACCTTGATAGTGGGTGTTCTCGACATATGACCGGTAATATACTAACACCCGGACCCTCAAGTAAAAAGGGTACCAAAAGATTTAATTAATCTTTTGTGTAGGTGTGCCTTGCTGCTAAGAAAGATGTGTGGTACCTTGATAGTGGGTGTTCTCGACATATGACCGGTAATAAGTCGTTGTTGAACAACATTAGAAAGGCAACCGCCGGAGTTGTAATTTTTGGAGATAGTAGCAAAGGTGACATTATTGGCATTGGTGACATTGCTAATGAAAGCTTTAAAATTTATGATGTACAATTAGTCACGGGTTTAAAGTACAATTTGCTTTCAATAAGTCAACTATGTGATAATGGTTGTAAAGTTATTTTCTTTCCATCTCATTGTGCTATTTATGACAAAGAGTGGAAACTAATTCTTAAATGTCCACGAAGTAAGAATGTTTATTCGTGTGACCTAAATGACTACGAAAATGTGTGTTTGGTATCCATGAATGAGGACCCATGGTTATGGCATCGACGTTTAGGTCATGTCAACATGAAACTCATCAAAAATATATGTTCGAATAAACATGTACGTGGATTACCAAAACTCAATTTCGTTAAAGATCATATATGTGAAGCTTGTGAAATTGGAAAACAAATTCGAGCATCTCATAAAGCCAAATTCATGGTGTCTACTACTAGACCACTAGAGCTTTTGCATATGGATCTTATCGGACCCGTACCCATACAAAGTTTGGGAGGAAGTTTATATACTCTAGTAGTAGTAGACGACTTCTCACGATAAACGTGGACGGAGTTCCTAAAAGTAAAAAGTGATGCCTTTATATCATTTGTTGCTCTTTGCAAAAGGATTCAAACTCAACAAGAAACGTCTATTGCCTATATAAGGACGAATCATGGTAAGGAATTTCAAAATTCTTAGTTTGTTGAATTTTGTAGAGCAAATGGCATTACTCACAACTTTTCTCCTCCTTATACACCTCAATCAAACGGGGTTGTTGAAAGGAAGATTATAATGTTACAAGAAATGGCAAACACTATGCTTAACGAATATCGTTGAAGGTAGGTTTTTCGTAGTTCGTTCACAGGGAAGGACTATCAATATTGATTTCGAGTAGATTATCTCTTACAATCTAGAAGTGTGTAAATGGGGGGTTTTGAGTTTGGTTAAGGTGTTTTATCGAACACCTTGAATACAAGAAATAAATTGCTATAGAAATACAACTATGTTAATGACAAACATCCAAATTTACCAACACAACACAATAAGTGAATTAGCAAGATAAGAGATACTTGACCCAAGGATAATGGAAAATCAAGCACTTCAACCCAACAACAAGCAAATATATCCAACTCTACCTAACCAAGATAATTGGTGAAGCACACAATCACTTATTTCTCTTCTATAAACACTAATTTAGTGAAGCACATAAATTAGCTCTCTTGACACTAACAACCAATAATGAAGCACTATCAATTTAACCAAGTCAAGGAATTAAACAAAGAGAGGTTAGGACAAACCCAAGGATGAGAAGCTCAACCTAGGTATTTGCACTTGAATCTTGAGGATTTAGGTACACTAAATCTTGTGCTACTATAATGAATGCACTAACGATTACGTATTAGCACAAACAATTAGCAATTGATATTACAAAAAGAGCAAATTGAAGCAACTTACAAATCTCCAAGCAAAATCATAAACAATACATCACAAGCATTCAAGATAGAGTTAAATAAATCTTACTTAAATTGAAGTGGGTTTAGTACAAGAATTCCTCCTTGAGCCAAATATATGGAGTTAGTTACTCATAATCAATGCTAGATTACGAGTAATTGATGTTTCTCTTTACTCTACAAACCCTAATTGAATGGACCTTGAAGAGGCTAAGAAGAGATGAAGATAGATATATCAAGATGAGCCTTATGTTATGTTGAGATCTAGCTAATTAATACACAGCAGCAGTTGCACGGCCTGATGCACGGCCGTGCACAGGCCCGTGAGAAAAACTGCACAATATTCACTACTTGGAACACTCTGCACGGCCTGTTGCACGGTCGTGCAGCCGCCCGTGCGAGATAAAATCTTCAAGATAACACAATAAAAACCTCCCGGAAACGCGAGCTTGCATCGTCTAACTTCCCTCTTGAATAATCTTTGCTTTCAAGCCCAAAATAATCCATCTTTTCAACAATTAAGCATGAGGCACTGAAAGATGAAAAACATAATTAATATCGATAAAACTACATTCGAAACGAACAAAAATGCAAGAGAATAAAAGATAAAACGTGTATAAAATACACATTATCAAATCTTCCCCCACTTAAACTTTGCTAGTCCCTAGCAAACTAAAATTAACATAACCATATACTCCTAACTAGTACCACTTCCTTAGGTGATCACGGTTGCATTTGGCATATGCAACAAGCCCTTGGAACCCCTAGGTAGCCCTAGTGGACGAGTGAGGTCTCGTGATGGTTTATAGAAGATAACCGACAAAATCTATAAAATTTACTAACAAACAAGAAGATAACAATACCTACTAATTAAGCTAACTACTACACTCACATGTCCGAGCCGTCTACTTGTAACTAAAATCAAACATATAGAGCTATTCACCTTGTCATCCACTAAAACGAGCTAACAACCAATTCAAGAATCAAGATAACACACCTTGTGCAAGATGTAACCAAGACATTAAAGATAGAATGAATGCACTTCAATCGTGAACACTTGACAAGATTATCACAAAGCATACATGGCTTCGCATTAAGAAGATGAAATTGTATGAAGAAAAATCTCACATCTCTCAATTATGTATCACACAAGTATGGGCTAGAGATTTCACTCAACTCCAAGTATAAATGCATGCGCTCTACTTGGCCTTGCATGTTCACCTAAATTCCGGATTGCACCAAAAACAAGGAATTCATAAAATGGGTTGTAATGAGGCTAGGGTGAAGGTGTGAAAATTTAAGTTCAAGGAAGGTGTAAAAGTTTCGCTAGTTGAGTCAAAATGACGCTTGCTCGCTTCATCCACCAAATTCCAAACTAAAGAATATCTTCACTCATTTAAAATTACAAAACACAACCACATTTACCAAGAAAATTGAATCAAAATAATGTACAAAGATTTATTGCTTTTTTTTTCTTTTCTTTTCTTTTTTTTTTACATCCCCTTTACTTATTGCTTTTTTTTAGCAAAGGGGATGCATTATATATAAATATTACAATGAACCTTGAACCACATCTAGATATACACATCGAACTAGTTCCCACTTACAATAAATAGAATTCTTCCTCTTCACAATTTCTCCAAATTCACATGCTCATCAATCAATTCTTTCCAAGACTCAATTAGCTCAACTAGGTCGAGAGTGAAGTATTTGGCTATGGCTCATGTATAAAAGGGGAAAGTGACGAAGAAAAATATGGATATAAGTTTCAAAGGGGATAACTAAGGATTATTTTCATGGTTCAGAAGCTGAAAAGGCTAAAAAAAAAAAAGTTATCCTAAATAGAATTTCCTTATTATGGTGCATCCATGAATGAAGGTTTAATGCAAGCCCTAGAGCAACCAACATACATAAAGAAGGAGAAACACACAAGCAAAAGAATCATCGTTCAAGGCCTCACAAGGTTTACGTTTTAATAACATCTCCTCGATTTGATTCCATGTATGCTAAGAGATAATCGTCATGCTCACAATTTAATTACAAACATCTAAACTTTTCATGCCATTTCAAGTGTGTGTGTGTGCAATAAGGTGCATCAAACTTATAGATTCACATCAAATTGGTAATGCTAGGCACAAAATAGGAGAAAACAAGACTACAAGCTCACAATGTCATAAATTTTACAAACAAGTAAACACGCTCATGACTAAACTTATTTCCAAAATGCAAACAAAAAGGACATCAATATCAACAATCCTTCCCCCACTTAAAACATGGCATGTCCTCATGCATGACAAATAAAACGAAGTAGAGATATGAGTGAAAGAGAACTCCCCTGGAAATAAAGAACAAGAACCGGGAGCAAAACCACTCATACTTGTCAAAATCCAACTTCGAAATGTGCAAGCCAAGGATTGAATTAATGCCACCAATCACAATCATCCCAACGAAAATAACCAACAAGCCAAATCCACACCCTACAAAGCCACTAAAAAACTAATTAAGGATTTATAAATAAGTAATATATTTGTTTTTGTTTTTTTTAAATAAAAAATAAAAATAAAATAAAATAAAATAAAATAACTAACCTATTATAAATAAAATCAAAAATCAAATTTAAAAGTGAAATAAAATTTATTCTTGAATTTATATAAATTATTAAGTTTTTTTTTAAAAAAATGAAAAACTAAAATCAAAATTAAAAACAAATAAAATAAAATAAAATAAACCATTTTAAAACTAAAATAAAATCAAAATTCAAATTTAAAATTAAAATAAATCAAATTTAGAACAAAAAAAAAATTATTACTTAATTTTAGAAAATTAAAAACTAAAATCAAAATTAAAGAAATGAAATAAAAATAAAACAAATAAAATAAATAAAACAAAACAAAACTAAACAAAAAACAAAATAAAATAAAAACTAAACAAAAATATAATAATAAAACGGGTGGGGGGTCGTGCATTGTTTGTGCAGGTGTGGGGGTGGTGTTGGGAAAGGGAGTGGCAGGAAGCGGACGAGAAAAGAGGAGATGGGTCGGGAAGGGGTTGCAGGAGATGGAATGAAATGAGAGAATGGAGAGTGGTGAAGGAGAAAACGGAGAGTTGCGGTGTGGTAATTTGATGTTGAAGATGGCGACTGAATGAAGAAGATGGGAGGAGGAAAGGGAGACGGAGGATGGGCGGCGTAGGTGCAGTTGCAACGAGGTGGAAGAAAAGGTGGATTGTGGTGTTTGGTTAAAGACGACGCGGTGGAGAGGATGTAGGCGGGTGAAGGGAGAAGAGAGAAGCGGAAAGGGGGGAGAAGTGGTGGTGTGTTGTAAATGAAAAAAAAAAGAGAAGGAGTTGGAGGATTGTGCAGATGGCGACGACGGGAAGAAGATGGAAGCGGAAATGGAGAAATGGCGGAGGGAAAGAGATGGAGGGAGTGATGTGGTGAGGTGGACGGTGGTGGTTCCGCGTTGGAGTGAGTTGCGAAGTGGTGTGGACTGAGAGAATGGGTTGGCTGGTCGGAGAAGGGGTTTGAGTAGTAGTGGTTGCGCGAATTGGTGGCGATGTGAGTAGAAGGAAGGAGGTGAAGTGGGCGGCTTACAAGAACGAAGAAAGGGAGTTGGTTGCCCTATTTTTTTTTTTTGTTTCTATTTTTGGTGGAAGTTTGCACAGCCATGAGAAGAACCGTGCAAAGAGGGAAGTTGGTGAAGTTTTATGCAAAATGAAGCTGAAATCTCACGGTCTGTTGCACGGTCGTGCACAGGCCCGTGAATAAATCTGCTTAAACATGTTGTAATGCCTCTAAAATTTCACGGTATGATAAGCAATTTCACGGCCGTGCATAACCAAAAATCACACAAAAAATTATACATAATCCCCCTTTTTTTTGTTTCTTTTTTTTTTTACTACTTTTTTTTTAAACGCACATAAATCCTTGAATGCTTGAATATAATATTAAATCCTGAAAACATGAACAAACACATCAAGGCAAGTGTGGAATAATATAAAAATTAACGATACTAAATATCATTAAGCGGGGCATAATTTTTACATTTTTTTTTTGAAAATCTATTATAAAATTCATTAATCACACCACAAAAATACTTTTTTTTTTTGTTTTTGAATTATTTTCTTAGAATTAAAATGGATGAAAAATGGAATACCCACTCACTAATATTTAGATCAATCCTCAAACTCACAATATGCATAACGCCTACATAAATGCAATCGAGGAACAAAATTTAACACACACATAATAATATATAAACACATACGTACCTTGGGTTGCCTCCCAAAAAGCGCTCTGTTTATTGTCGTTGGCTCGACTTATTTATACAAGTACCATAACTAATGAGGTGAAAAAGCAAATAAATGCACATACCTACGAATCAATAATAAGAATAAGGTGTGCAAATATACCTTCGATCCATAAAAATATAAAAATATTTTTATGATCTTCACATCTTCGGGAGACTTTGAAAAGGCAAAATAGTTAGAAAAATCGTCAGAATAATCATTATAACTACGACTCAAAATTGTTCCCAAATTGGATCCTTATATACCCAAGCAAAAATTTCAACCTCATCAATCTTAAGCTCAAATTCCTTCTCAATTTTAATTGGACAATCATCAATTTTTATCTCATCTACCAATTCATTAAGCACAAAAGTATTTCCTATGTTTGGTAGATCCTCAACTACATCCAATTTATCATTGTCAAGCTTAGGGCAATCGTCAACTAAACAAGCAAATTCATCATGCACAACATTTTCATCAATTACAAAACAAGAATCGTGATTAGTAGGAGAATTGACCTCCTCTAATCGACTCACGGTTTCGGCTAGTTGACTGATTTGCTTTTCCAAGTTGGATATGGTTTGAGAAGTGGTGTTTTGAAATTGGAGGTTGTTTGCGCCATTTGCTTCATCATTTCTTCAAGTGATGACAATGTAGATGAAGAAGACCCTTGATGGTCTTGAGAATTATATTGCGGATCATAACATTGATTTTCACAAGCATATGAATAATCGATGCTAGAAAGGTAAGGAGCATAGCATGAGTTCGTAGAATATAAAGAATTTACCTGATACGCATTAAAATTCTGAAAAGAATTAAAATCTTGATATCGTTCTTGATCATAGGTGAAATCTTGAGCGTTATTCCAACCAAAATAGTTATCCATCGTCTCCTGAAAGAGTTAGTTCATGTCTATATCCAATAAACATGAAGACACACCAATAAAAACAACAAAGAAAGAAAGAAAAAATTATCTACAAAGATAAAATCTAAAATATAAGAAACAATTAAATCAAAATTAATATTGTTGCCTTCCCCGGCAGCGGCGCCAATTTGAAGGTAGGTTTTTCGTAGTTCGTTCACAGGGAAGGACTATCAATATTGATTTCGAGTAGATTATCTCTTACAATCTAGAAGTGTGTAAATGGGGGGTTTTGAGTTTGGTTAAGGTGTTTTATCGAACACCTTGAATACAAGAAATAAATTGATATAGAAATACAACTATGTTAATGACAAACATCCAAATTTACCAACACAACACAATAAGTGAATTAACAAGATAAGAGATACTTGACCCAAGGATAATGGAAAATCAAGCACTTCAACCCAACAACAAGCAAATATATCCAACTCTACCTAACCAAGATAATTGGTGAAGCACACAATCACTTATTTCTCTTCTATAAACACTAATTTAGTGAAGCACATAAATTAGCTCTCTTGACACTAGCAACCAATAATGAAGCACTATCAATTTAACCAAGTCAAGGAATTAAACAAAGAGAGGTTAGGACAAACCCAAGGATGAGAAGCTCAACCTAGGTATTTGCACTTGAATCTTGAGGATTTAGGTACACTAAATCTTGTGCTACTATAATGAATGCACTAACGATTACGTATTAGCACAAACAATTAGCAATTGATATTACAAGAAGAGCAAATTGAAGCAACTTACAAATCTCCAAGCAAAATCATAAACATTACATCACAAGCATTCAAGATAGAGTTAAATAAATCTTACTTAAATTGAAGTGGGTTTAGTACAAGAATTCCTCCTTGAGCCAAATATATGGAGTTAGTTACTCATAATCAATGCTAGATTACGAGTAATTGATGTTTCTCTCTACTCTACTAACCCTAATTGAATGGACCTTGAAGAGGCTAAGAAGAGATGAAGATAGATATATCAAGATGAGCCTTTTGTTATGTTGAGATCTAGCTAATTAATACACAGCAGCAGTTGCACGGCCGTGCACAGGCCCGTGAGAAAAACTGCACAATATTCACTACTTGGAACACTCTGCACGGCCTGTTGCACGGTCGTGCAGCAGCCCGTGCGAGATAAAATCTTCAAGATAACACAATAAAAACCTCCCGGAAACGCGAGCTTGCATCTTCTAACTTCCCTCTTGAATAATCTTTGCTTTCAAGCCCAAAATAATCCATCTTTTCAACAATTAAGCATGAGGCACTGAAAGATGAAAAACATAATTAATATCGATAAAACTACATTCGAAACGAAAAAAAATGCAAGAGAATAAAAGACAAAACGTGTATAAAATACACATTATCAATCGTCGACCTAAATATTTTTGGGCCGAGGCTATGTCAACTGCTTGTTATGTTCTTAATCGGGTTTTACTACGACCTATTAAAATGAAGACTCCCTACGAGCTTTATTTTGGTAAAACTCCGAAGATAAGCTACTTTAAGGTTTTTGGAAGTAAATGCTTTATTTTGAATACAAAAGATTATCTAACGAAATTCGACCCAAGATCTAGTGAGGGTGTCTTTCTTGGATATTCAAATACAAGCAAAGCTTATCGGGTATTTAATCTTAAAACTTTAATGATGGAAGAAACATTGAACGTTGTGTTTGATGAATCGAAACCACTATCAAAGTATAAAGACTTGGTTGAAGAGGAAAGTGATCCAAAAGAAGATTGTCAAGATAACGTTGAGAATGTTATTATACAAATTGAAACTTTTGATCATGGAACTATGGTTCTGAATAATCCTCTCGAAGTAGTTGAGGTCGATAATGGATTACCTTCGGACGTACCTTGGGTTAGAAATCATCCTATCGAGAATATCGTGGGTGATAGAACTAAAGGAGTCCAAACTCGATCTCAAGTCCATAATATTGCTAGTCACTTAGCATTTCTATCACAAATAGAACCCAAAACTGCAAAAGAAGATTTATTAGACGAGGATTGGATTCTTGTTATGCAAGAAGAGTTAAACCAATTTACTCGAAACAAAGTTTGGGAACTAGTTCCACCTCCACTCGATAGTTCTACTATTGGAACCAAGTGGGTCTTTCGAAATAAATTAGACGAAAGTGGAACAGTGGTTAGGAATAAAGCACGACTAGTAGCTCAAGGTTATACACAAATGGAAGGTATAGACTATGATGAAACTTATGCTCTCGTAGCTAGACTCGAAGCAATTCGAATGTTCTTAGCTTTCGCTTGTCATAAAGGCTTCAAAGTCTATCAAATGGATGTTAAATCGGCTTTCCTAAATGGTGTCTTAGAAGAAGAAGTGTTTGTAAGACAACCACCGGGATTTGAAGATTTAACAAATCCGGAATATGTGTATAAACTTTATAAAGCCTTATACGGACTAAAGCAAGCTCCTAGAGCTTGGTATGAGCGGTTAAGCAAATTCCTAGTTGATAATGGTTTTAAAATGGGAATTGCCGACACTACTCTATTTACGAAGTCTGAAGGTAATGATATCTTGCTCGTTCAAATTTACGTAGATGATATTATCTCGGAAATGATGAGTAAAGAATTCGAAATGAGCATGATGGGAGAATTAAATTTCTTCTTAGGTTTGCAAATAAAGCAATCTAGCGAAGGCATTCATATATCTCAATCAAATTATTGCAAGGAAATGCTCAAGAAATTTGAGATGGAGAATGTTAAACCACTTAGTACTCCTATGTCTCCCTCGGAGAAATTAGTGGCGGATGATTCCGGAAAACCGGTTGATATAAAGAAATACCGTGGTATGATTGGTAGTTTACTTTATATTACCGCTAGTAGACCGGACATTCAATATAGCGTTTGCAAATGTGCTCGATTTCAAGCGGCGCCTAAAGAATCTCATTTATCCGTGGTTAAACGGATTTTTAGATATCTTAAAGGCACCACTGAACTTGGTCTTTGGTATCCGAAAGAATTACCATTCGACTTTGTGTGCTTTTCTGACTCGGATTACGCGGGTCACTTGATCGATAGAAAAAGCACTAGCGGCACTTGTCAATTCCTTGGTGGATGTTTAGTTTCTTGGTTTTCGAAGAAACAAAACTCGGTATCCTTATCTATCGCGGAAGCCGAATATATAGCAGCGGCAAAATGTTGTGCTCAAATTTTATGGATGAAGCAAACATTAGCCGACTATATGATTAAGTTTGATGCTATATCTATTTTCTGTGATAATACGAGTGCGATGGATTTAAGTAAAAATCCGGTGTCTCACTCTCGTACTAAACACATAGATATACGACATCATTTTCTTCGTGATCATGTCAACAAAGGTGATATTATTATGGACCATAGTGATACGGAAAATAATGTCGCTGACATATTCACGAAACCATTGCATTCTGAAAGATTCGCTAAATTACGATTGCTTTTAGGAATGTTGGATTGTCCAAATAATTAAATATAGTTTTTCTCTACATTTAATTATAATTGAAATTGATATATAAATCATGTGATTTTCTAGTCAACGCACTCAAGCTTATTGTGTGAGCGGATTTTCTTGGGACTTCGATACTCGAAAATTCAGATTTCTCTACAATAAATTTGTTTAAAAATAGACATTATTATGAGTTGTCTATGTTTTGGCGTTTGTATTTAGCTATTTAATTTGAGGAGAATACGTGTGTGTATTGCTCTAAGATAATTAAATAGTGGTTTAAGGAGTTGTAAAGGCTTCTTCGCCTACTATAACGGAGTATCTTTGTAGTAGAGAAAAGCTCGAATCCGGGGAGGAGTTCGGGGAGTGGAGTAGGGGTGTTCGAATCCATTAGGGGTTGTGGGCATCGCCAACCAGGATAAAATCGATCGTGTGCTACTCTCTTTTCTTTCACTCTTTACTTTCCGCACTTTATTTACTTGCTTACAAGTCACGAAGTTTAAAAAAAAAAAGAAAGCGAAAGAATTTTCAAAAAGCCAAGCTGTAAATTTTAAGGTGATAAGCTATTCAACCCCCCCTTCTAGATTATCTAACCCATATACGGGACCTATCAATTGGTATCAGAGCGGTGCTTTTAACCGTATTTTACGATTGTTGAGATAATCGAAAATACAACAAAAAGTCGATCCTTATCGGGTTTATTGACTGTTGAGAAAGTCGTTAAATAAAACCGTAAAAAGGACATCTTTTTGATGGCTTACTTGAACACTATTGGTTGCGGAGAAGGTCTTTCTAGCTCCCGACCACCTTTGTTCGATGGCACAAACTTTGCAACTTGGAAAACACGATTTAGGATTTATGCTAGATCCCAAGGTGTCAAAGTTTGGATGGCCATAGAAGACGGAGTCACCACTCCTACTAAAAAGGTAGGTGACGTAATGGTCGAAAAGAAAGTGAGTGAATATACTCCGGATGAAGAAACTAAAATGAACATAGCCGCGAAAGCGGAAATGGTTCTTACTAGTGCACTTGCAGAAAAAAAAATTATAAACGTGTTAATAATTGCAAGTCCGCACAAGAAATATGGAACAAGTTGGTTATTACTTACGAGGGTACAAAAGATATTAAAGAATCTCGAATGGATACTTTAATACAAGAGTATGAAAATTTTAAACTCCTCCAAAGTGAAACCATCATCGACATGGAAACGAGGTTTACTCGTATAATCGATGAACTTGCACAACTTGGAAAGGTATATACTATTAATGAGAAAAATCGTAGGATTTTGAAAGCATTACCTCCAAGTTGGAAAGTCAAAGTTACCACAATAAAAGAAATGCATAACTTATATTCATACTCCATCGATAGCTTATTCGGAAATCTTCGTGCCTACGAGGAAGATAATATTCCGGAAAAGGCCCTTCCTAAAGTGGAAGACAAAAGAAAGAACATGACCCTAAAAGCAATTCTTATCAATGAAGATGAAAACGACGATGAGTTGAACGAAGAGTTGCAAAATCTCGATGAACAAGAGATTGCACTACTTTCGAGACAACTACGTTGGGTTTTTCAAAGTAAAGCTCAACGGTACGGAAAAGGATTCCTTAAGTCGAGTAATCAACAACGTGTATTCAACTCGAAAGGAAGGGCTATTATAAGAGTAATAACAACTTTCCGACCACGAGTTTTAACAAAGGCAAAGGTGCTCAACAAGGGAATAATGCTTTCAATAATACAAATCATTCGAATAATTATTCTTCACCTAAGCCGAAGGAATCACCAAGTGAGGAAACACATGATTTATGTTTCGAATGTAAACAACCCGGTCACTTTAAACGGGAATGTCCAAAGTTGGCTAAAGGACGAAGTCTTGTAGCTGAAAATGGATGGGATTTAAGCGAGGATGAAGAAGCTCCCGAACAAAGTGAAGAAGTTGTTAACTTGTGCTTGATGGCGATCGGTGATGAAACTACACCAACGGAAACCTCCACTACTAATCAAGAGGTAACCCTAAACTCTACTAATAATGTGGCATCTTGTAGTAGTGATAATGTAAGTATAAAGTTATTAGACTATGAAAATTTTGGTGTCTTGGAGCTTATTAATCTTGTAAAAATGTTGAAAACGAGTCATGATGAAATTAGCCAAAGATACATCACGGTTAGTTCCGAAAGGAATAAAATACGAGATGTGAATATTGAGCTACAAAAAGAGGTCACTCGTTTGACCGATATGCATGTCAAGGATGTGGAATATTACGAATTCATTTCATCTCAAAAAGAGCGCTTGAATCTTGAAAATTCTAAGAAGGATGAAACTATTCGAAATCTCGAGATTGAGTTTATTCAATCCGAAGAGATGGAAAATGAGAAAGTTCAATTATCTACTAACACTAGTGATCTCCATGTTGAGATGTTAAATTTAAAGATTCGAAATGAATCTTTGATTCGTGAAAATGAGACACTAAGTGAAAAGATAAAAGAACTCGAACAAGCTTTAACGGGAGATATTGAGGAAGAGCTAAACGAAGCCATAAAAGAAAAAGAATTAGATTTTCAAGTTATGTTATCCGATAAAGATTTCAAACTTGGAAAACTAAATGATTTACTCGAGACCAATTCAAAGGAACGAGAATATGCAGTCTCGGAACTTAAATCGGTTCTTGTGGAAAATCAAAGGCTTCAAAATGATAATAGCAAGCTCTTATCTCAAGTCTTCGATCAAGCAAATTTCTTTAATAACAAGATTAATTCTTTGTTAGCCGAAAAGGAAAATCTTGATAAAACCGTTAAGCAATTCACCAAGAGTAATACTATATTGGATAGTATGGTATTTAACTCGAAGGTACTATTTAACCGAGAAGGTTTGGGATATAATGTGAACTCTCCTCCGAAACGAGAAGTTCCACTTCCAAATACTTCAAGGAATAGTCCTCCTAAACCATCTTCACCTAAGTGTTCATATTGCAATGTTAGTGGACATATAAGTCTTTACTGCAAAGCCAAAGAAGGTGAAAGAAAGGGGAAGTATAAATGGATTCCTAAAGGTGGATGTTCGAAAAATGGTAATAAAACTAAAGGTGCTAAAAATAAAGAAAAAGTCGTTGTGAATGACAAAAAACAACCTAAGTTTCATTATCAACAAAGACCGATTAGTTTTCAACAAAGGAACGTGCAACATCAAGCTAGTACTAGTACCAACAATGCTAGTTCTTCTAAAGTTCCTAATCAAGGTTATAAAGCAAAGAATCCAAATGGTCATGGTCATGCTCGTAACTTAAATGCTCATTATATGCCTAGGAATGCTAGTCATGTTAATACTAGATCGAGTCAACATGCTAATGTGAGTCATCATGCTTACCCTAGAAACTCTCATGCTCATGTTAGCAATAATCATGGTAATTATCGTGCTAATAATCACTCTAGAGATTCTGTTATTACTATATTTCCCTGTAGTAATAATAATGCTTTTCGTGGTAATTCGAGATATGCTCCTAGAAGAAATCCATATCATATCTCTAATAGGAATCAGGCATCTAGAAATGATATTGTTTATGTGAATGATTATCCTATGCCTCGATTTATCTATGAAAGTACTCGATTGCCTTATAATATACTAACACCCGGACCCTCAAGTAAAAAGGGTACCAAAAGATTTAATTAATCTTTTGTGTAGGTGTGCCTTGCTGCTAAGAAAGATGTGTGGTACCTTGATAGTGGGTGTTCTCGACATATGACCGGTAATATACTAACACCCGGACCCTCAAGTAAAAAGGGTACCAAAAGATTTAATTAATCTTTTGTGTAGGTGTGCCTTGCTGCTAAGAAAGATGTGTGGTACCTTGATAGTGGGTGTTCTCGACATATGACCGGTAATAAGTCGTTGTTGAACAACATTAGAAAGGCAACCGCCGGAGTTGTAATTTTTGGAGATAGTAGCAAAGGTGACATTATTGGCATTGGTGACATTGCTAATGAAAGCTTTAAAATTTATGATGTACAATTAGTCACGGGTTTAAAGTACAATTTGCTTTCAATAAGTCAACTATGTGATAATGGTTGTAAAGTTATTTTCTTTCCATCTCATTGTGCTATTTATGACAAAGAGTGGAAACTAATTCTTAAATGTCCACGAAGTAAGAATGTTTATTCGTGTGACCTAAATGACTACGAAAATGTGTGTTTGGTATCCATGAATGAGGACCCATGGTTATGGCATCGACGTTTAGGTCATGTCAACATGAAACTCATCAAAAATATATGTTCGAATAAACATGTACGTGGATTACCAAAACTCAATTTCGTTAAAGATCATATATGTGAAGCTTGTGAAATTGGAAAACAAATTCGAGCATCTCATAAAGCCAAATTCATGGTGTCTACTACTAGACCACTAGAGCTTTTGCATATGGATCTTATCGGACCCGTACCCATACAAAGTTTGGGAGGAAGTTTATATACTCTAGTAGTAGTAGACGACTTCTCACGATAAACGTGGACGGAGTTCCTAAAAGTAAAAAGTGATGCCTTTATATCATTTGTTGCTCTTTGCAAAAGGATTCAAACTCAACAAGAAACGTCTATTGCCTATATAAGGACGAATCATGGTAAGGAATTTCAAAATTCTTAGTTTGTTGAATTTTGTAGAGCAAATGGCATTACTCACAACTTTTCTCCTCCTTATACACCTCAATCAAACGGGGTTGTTGAAAGGAAGATTATAATGTTACAAGAAATGGCAAACACTATGCTTAACGAATATCGTTGAAGGTAGGTTTTTCGTAGTTCGTTCACAGGGAAGGACTATCAATATTGATTTCGAGTAGATTATCTCTTACAATCTAGAAGTGTGTAAATGGGGGGTTTTGAGTTTGGTTAAGGTGTTTTATCGAACACCTTGAATACAAGAAATAAATTGATATAGAAATACAACTATGTTAATGACAAACATCCAAATTTACCAACACAACACAATAAGTGAATTAACAAGATAAGAGATACTTGACCCAAGGATAATGGAAAATCAAGCACTTCAACCCAACAACAAGCAAATATATCCAACTCTACCTAACCAAGATAATTGGTGAAGCACACAATCACTTATTTCTCTTCTATAAACACTAATTTAGTGAAGCACATAAATTAGCTCTCTTGACACTAGCAACCAATAATGAAGCACTATCAATTTAACCAAGTCAAGGAATTAAACAAAGAGAGGTTAGGACAAACCCAAGGATGAGAAGCTCAACCTAGGTATTTGCACTTGAATCTTGAGGATTTAGGTACACTAAATCTTGTGCTACTATAATGAATGCACTAACGATTACGTATTAGCACAAACAATTAGCAATTGATATTACAAGAAGAGCAAATTGAAGCAACTTACAAATCTCCAAGCAAAATCATAAACATTACATCACAAGCATTCAAGATAGAGTTAAATAAATCTTACTTAAATTGAAGTGGGTTTAGTACAAGAATTCCTCCTTGAGCCAAATATATGGAGTTAGTTACTCATAATCAATGCTAGATTACGAGTAATTGATGTTTCTCTCTACTCTACTAACCCTAATTGAATGGACCTTGAAGAGGCTAAGAAGAGATGAAGATAGATATATCAAGATGAGCCTTTTGTTATGTTGAGATCTAGCTAATTAATACACAGCAGCAGTTGCACGGCCGTGCACAGGCCCGTGAGAAAAACTGCACAATATTCACTACTTGGAACACTCTGCACGGCCTGTTGCACGGTCGTGCAGCAGCCCGTGCGAGATAAAATCTTCAAGATAACACAATAAAAACCTCCCGGAAACGCGAGCTTGCATCTTCTAACTTCCCTCTTGAATAATCTTTGCTTTCAAGCCCAAAATAATCCATCTTTTCAACAATTAAGCATGAGGCACTGAAAGATGAAAAACATAATTAATATCGATAAAACTACATTCGAAACGAACAAAAATGCAAGAGAATAAAAGACAAAACGTGTATAAAATACACATTATCAATCGTCGACCTAAATATTTTTGGGCCGAGGCTATGTCAACTGCTTGTTATGTTCTTAATCGGGTTTTACTACGACCTATTAAAATGAAGACTCCCTACGAGCTTTATTTTGGTAAAACTCCGAAGATAAGCTACTTCAAGGTTTTTGGAAGTAAATGCTTTATTTTGAATACAAAAGATTATCTAACGAAATTCGACCCAAGATCTAGTGAGGGTGTCTTTCTTGGATATTCAAATACAAGCAAAGCTTATCGGGTATTTAATCTTAAAACTTTAATGATGGAAGAAACATTGAACGTTGTGTTTGATGAATCGAAACCACTATCAAAGTATAAAGACTTGGTTGAAGAGGAAAGTGATCCAAAAGAAGATTGTCAAGATAACGTTGAGAATGTTATTATACAAATTGAAACTTTTGATCATGGAACTATGGTTCTGAATAATCCTCTCGAAGTAGTTGAGGTCGATAATGGATTACCTTCGGACGTACCTTGGGTTAGAAATCATCCTATCGAGAATATCGTGGGTGATAGAACTAAAGGAGTCCAAACTCGATCTCAAGTCCATAATATTGCTAGTCACTTAGCATTTCTATCACAAATAGAACCCAAAACTGCAAAAGAAGATTTATTAGACGAGGATTGGATTCTTGTTATGCAAGAAGAGTTAAACCAATTTACTCGAAACAAAGTTTGGGAACTAGTTCCACCTCCACTCGATAGTTCTACTATTGGAACCAAGTGGGTCTTTCGAAATAAATTAGACGAAAGTGGAACAGTGGTTAGGAATAAAGCACGACTAGTAGCTCAAGGTTATACACAAATGGAAGGTATAGACTATGATGAAACTTATGCTCTCGTAGCTAGACTCGAAGCAATTCGAATGTTCTTAGCTTTCGCTTGTCATAAAGGCTTCAAAGTCTATCAAATGGATGTTAAATCGGCTTTCCTAAATGGTGTCTTAGAAGAAGAAGTGTTTGTAAGACAACCACCGGGATTTGAAGATTTAACAAATCCGGAATATGTGTATAAACTTTATAAAGCCTTATACGGACTAAAGCAAGCTCCTAGAGCTTGGTATGAGCGGTTAAGCAAATTCCTAGTTGATAATGGTTTTAAAATGGGAATTGCCGACACTACTCTATTTACGAAGTCTGAAGGTAATGATATCTTGCTCGTTCAAATTTACGTAGATGATATTATCTCGGAAATGATGAGTAAAGAATTCGAAATGAGCATGATGGGAGAATTAAATTTCTTCTTAGGTTTTCAAATAAAGCAATCTAGCGAAGGCATTCATATATCTCAATCAAATTATTGCAAGGAAATGCTCAAGAAATTTGAGATGGAGAATGTTAAACCACTTAGTACTCCTATGTCTCCCTCGGAGAAATTAGTGGCGGATGATTCCGGAAAACCGGTTGATATAAAGAAATACCGTGGTATGATTGGTAGTTTACTTTATATTACCGCTAGTAGACCGGACATTCAATATAGCGTTTGCAAATGTGCTCGATTTCAAGCGGCGCCTAAAGAATCTCATTTATCCGTGGTTAAACGGATTTTTAGATATCTTAAAGGCACCACTGAACTTGGTCTTTGGTATCCGAAAGAATTACCATTCGACTTTGTGTGCTTTTCTGACTCGGATTACGCGGGTCACTTGATCGATAGAAAAAGCACTAGCGGCACTTGTCAATTCCTTGGTGGATGTTTAGTTTCTTGGTTTTCGAAGAAACAAAACTCGGTATCCTTATCTATCGCGGAAGCCGAATATATAGCAGCGGCAAAATGTTGTGCTCAAATTTTATGGATGAAGCAAACATTAGCCGACTATATGATTAAGTTTGATGCTATATCTATTTTCTGTGATAATACGAGTGCGATTGATTTAAGTAAAAATCCGGTGTCTCACTCTCGTACTAAACACATAGATATACGACATCATTTTCTTCGTGATCATGTCAACAAAGGTGATATTATTATGGACCATAGTGATACGGAAAATAATGTCGCTGACATATTCACGAAACCATTGCATTCTGAAAGATTCGCTAAATTACGATTGCTTTTAGGAATGTTGGATTGTCCAAATAATTAAATATAGTTTTTCTCTACATTTAATTATAATTGAAATTGATATATAAATCATGTGATTTTCTAGTCAACGCACTCAAGCTTATTGTGTGAGCGGATTTTCTTGGGACTTCGATACTCGAAAATTCAGATTTCTCTACAATAAATTTGTTTAAAAATAGACATTATTATGAGTTGTCTATGTTTTGGCGTTTGTATTTAGCTATTTAATTTGAGGAGAATACGTGTGTGTATTGCTCTAAGATAATTAAATAGTGGTTTAAGGAGTTGTAAAGGCTTCTTCGCCTACTATAACGGAGTATCTTTGTAGTAGAGAAAAGCTCGAATCCGGGGAGGAGTTCGGGGAGTGGAGTAGGGGTGTTCGAATCCATTAGGGGTTGTGGGCATCGCCAACCAGGATAAAATCGATCGTGTGCTACTCTCTTTTCTTTCACTCTTTACTTTCCGCACTTTATTTACTTGCTTACAAGTCACGAAGTTTAAAAAAAAAAGAAAGCGAAAGAATTTTCAAAAAGCCAAGCTGTAAATTTTAAGGTGATAAGCTATTCAACCCCCCCTTCTAGATTATCTAACCCATATACGGGACCTATCAATTGGTATCAGAGCGGTGCTTTTAACCGTATTTTACGATTGTTGAGATAATCGAAAATACAACAAAAAGTCGATCCTTATCGGGTTTATTGACTGTTGAGAAAGTCGTTAAATAAAACCGTAAAAAGGACATCTTTTTGATGGCTTACTTGAACACTATTGGTTGCGGAGAAGGTCTTTCTAGCTCCCGACCACCTTTGTTCGATGGCACAAACTTTGCAACTTGGAAAACACGATTTAGGATTTATGCTAGATCCCAAGGTGTCAAAGTTTGGATGGCCATAGAAGACGGAGTCACCACTCCTACTAAAAAGGTAGGTGACGTAATGGTCGAAAAGAAAGTGAGTGAATATACTCCGGATGAAGAAACTAAAATGAACATAGCCGCGAAAGCGGAAATGGTTCTTACTAGTGCACTTGCAGAAAAAAAAATTATAAACGTGTTAATAATTGCAAGTCCGCACAAGAAATATGGAACAAGTTGGTTATTACTTACGAGGGTACAAAAGATATTAAAGAATCTCGAATGGATACTTTAATACAAGAGTATGAAAATTTTAAACTCCTCCAAAGTGAAACCATCATCGACATGGAAACGAGGTTTACTCGTATAATCGATGAACTTGCACAACTTGGAAAGGTATATACTATTAATGAGAAAAATCGTAGGATTTTGAAAGCATTACCTCCAAGTTGGAAAGTCAAAGTTACCACAATAAAAGAAATGCATAACTTATATTCATACTCCATCGATAGCTTATTCGGAAATCTTCGTGCCTACGAGGAAGATAATATTCCGGAAAAGGCCCTTCCTAAAGTGGAAGACAAAAGAAAGAACATGACCCTAAAAGCAATTCTTATCAATGAAGATGAAAACGACGATGAGTTGAACGAAGAGTTGCAAAATCTCGATGAACAAGAGATTGCACTACTTTCGAGACAACTACGTTGGGTTTTTCAAAGTAAAGCTCAACGGTACGGAAAAGGATTCCTTAAGTCGAGTAATCAACAACGTGTATTCAACTCGAAAGGAAGGGCTATTATAAGAGTAATAACAACTTTCCGACCACGAGTTTTAACAAAGGCAAAGGTGCTCAACAAGGGAATAATGCTTTCAATAATACAAATCATTCGAATAATTATTCTTCACCTAAGCCGAAGGAATCACCAAGTGAGGAAACACATGATTTATGTTTCGAATGTAAACAACCCGGTCACTTTAAACGGGAATGTCCAAAGTTGGCTAAAGGACGAAGTCTTGTAGCTGAAAATGGATGGGATTTAAGCGAGGATGAAGAAGCTCCCGAACAAAGTGAAGAAGTTGTTAACTTGTGCTTGATGGCGATCGGTGATGAAACTACACCAACGGAAACCTCCACTACTAATCAAGAGGTAACCCTAAACTCTACTAATAATGTGGCATCTTGTAGTAGTGATAATGTAAGTATAAAGTTATTAGACTATGAAAATTTTGGTGTCTTGGAGCTTATTAATCTTGTAAAAATGTTGAAAACGAGTCATGATGAAATTAGCCAAAGATACATCACGGTTAGTTCCGAAAGGAATAAAATACGAGATGTGAATATTGAGCTACAAAAAGAGGTCACTCGTTTGACCGATATGCATGTCAAGGATGTGGAATATTACGAATTCATTTCATCTCAAAAAGAGCGCTTGAATCTTGAAAATTCTAAGAAGGATGAAACTATTCGAAATCTCGAGATTGAGTTTATTCAATCCGAAGAGATGGAAAATGAGAAAGTTCAATTATCTACTAACACTAGTGATCTCCATGTTGAGATGTTAAATTTAAAGATTCGAAATGAATCTTTGATTCGTGAAAATGAGACACTAAGTGAAAAGATAAAAGAACTCGAACAAGCTTTAACGGGAGATATTGAGGAAGAGCTAAACGAAGCCATAAAAGAAAAAGAATTAGATTTTCAAGTTATGTTATCCGATAAAGATTTCAAACTTGGAAAACTAAATGATTTACTCGAGACCAATTCAAAGGAACGAGAATATGCAGTCTCGGAACTTAAATCGGTTCTTGTGGAAAATCAAAGGCTTCAAAATGATAATAGCAAGCTCTTATCTCAAGTCTTCGATCAAGCAAATTTCTTTAATAACAAGATTAATTCTTTGTTAGCCGAAAAGGAAAATCTTGATAAAACCGTTAAGCAATTCACCAAGAGTAATACTATATTGGATAGTATGGTATTTAACTCGAAGGTACTATTTAACCGAGAAGGTTTGGGATATAATGTGAACTCTCCTCCGAAACGAGAAGTTCCACTTCCAAATACTTCAAGGAATAGTCCTCCTAAACCATCTTCACCTAAGTGTTCATATTGCAATGTTAGTGGACATATAAGTCTTTACTGCAAAGCCAAAGAAGGTGAAAGAAAGGGGAAGTATAAATGGATTCCTAAAGGTGGATGTTCGAAAAATGGTAATAAAACTAAAGGTGCTAAAAATAAAGAAAAAGTCGTTGTGAATGACAAAAAACAACCTAAGTTTCATTATCAACAAAGACCGATTAGTTTTCAACAAAGGAACGTGCAACATCAAGCTAGTACTAGTACCAACAATGCTAGTTCTTCTAAAGTTCCTAATCAAGGTTATAAAGCAAAGAATCCAAATGGTCATGGTCATGCTCGTAACTTAAATGCTCATTATATGCCTAGGAATGCTAGTCATGTTAATACTAGATCGAGTCAACATGCTAATGTGAGTCATCATGCTTACCCTAGAAACTCTCATGCTCATGTTAGCAATAATCATGGTAATTATCGTGCTAATAATCACTCTAGAGATTCTGTTATTACTATATTTCCCTGTAGTAATAATAATGCTTTTCGTGGTAATTCGAGATATGCTCCTAGAAGAAATCCATATCATATCTCTAATAGGAATCAGGCATCTAGAAATGATATTGTTTATGTGAATGATTATCCTATGCCTCGATTTATCTATGAAAGTACTCGATTGCCTTATAATATACTAACACCCGGACCCTCAAGTAAAAAGGGTACCAAAAGATTTAATTAATCTTTTGTGTAGGTGTGCCTTGCTGCTAAGAAAGATGTGTGGTACCTTGATAGTGGGTGTTCTCGACATATGACCGGTAATATACTAACACCCGGACCCTCAAGTAAAAAGGGTACCAAAAGATTTAATTAATCTTTTGTGTAGGTGTGCCTTGCTGCTAAGAAAGATGTGTGGTACCTTGATAGTGGGTGTTCTCGACATATGACCGGTAATAAGTCGTTGTTGAACAACATTAGAAAGGCAACCGCCGGAGTTGTAATTTTTGGAGATAGTAGCAAAGGTGACATTATTGGCATTGGTGACATTGCTAATGAAAGCTTTAAAATTTATGATGTACAATTAGTCACGGGTTTAAAGTACAATTTGCTTTCAATAAGTCAACTATGTGATAATGGTTGTAAAGTTATTTTCTTTCCATCTCATTGTGCTATTTATGACAAAGAGTGGAAACTAATTCTTAAATGTCCACGAAGTAAGAATGTTTATTCGTGTGACCTAAATGACTACGAAAATGTGTGTTTGGTATCCATGAATGAGGACCCATGGTTATGGCATCGACGTTTAGGTCATGTCAACATGAAACTCATCAAAAATATATGTTCGAATAAACATGTACGTGGATTACCAAAACTCAATTTCGTTAAAGATCATATATGTGAAGCTTGTGAAATTGGAAAACAAATTCGAGCATCTCATAAAGCCAAATTCATGGTGTCTACTACTAGACCACTAGAGCTTTTGCATATGGATCTTATCGGACCCGTACCCATACAAAGTTTGGGAGGAAGTTTATATACTCTAGTAGTAGTAGACGACTTCTCACGATAAACGTGGACGGAGTTCCTAAAAGTAAAAAGTGATGCCTTTATATCATTTGTTGCTCTTTGCAAAAGGATTCAAACTCAACAAGAAACGTCTATTGCCTATATAAGGACGAATCATGGTAAGGAATTTCAAAATTCTTAGTTTGTTGAATTTTGTAGAGCAAATGGCATTACTCACAACTTTTCTCCTCCTTATACACCTCAATCAAACGGGGTTGTTGAAAGGAAGATTATAATGTTACAAGAAATGGCAAACACTATGCTTAACGAATATCGTTGAAGGTAGGTTTTTCGTAGTTCGTTCACAGGGAAGGACTATCAATATTGATTTCGAGTAGATTATCTCTTACAATCTAGAAGTGTGTAAATGGGGGGTTTTGAGTTTGGTTAAGGTGTTTTATCGAACACCTTGAATACAAGAAATAAATTGCTATAGAAATACAACTATGTTAATGACAAACATCCAAATTTACCAACACAACACAATAAGTGAATTAGCAAGATAAGAGATACTTGACCCAAGGATAATGGAAAATCAAGCACTTCAACCCAACAACAAGCAAATATATCCAACTCTACCTAACCAAGATAATTGGTGAAGCACACAATCACTTATTTCTCTTCTATAAACACTAATTTAGTGAAGCACATAAATTAGCTCTCTTGACACTAACAACCAATAATGAAGCACTATCAATTTAACCAAGTCAAGGAATTAAACAAAGAGAGGTTAGGACAAACCCAAGGATGAGAAGCTCAACCTAGGTATTTGCACTTGAATCTTGAGGATTTAGGTACACTAAATCTTGTGCTACTATAATGAATGCACTAACGATTACGTATTAGCACAAACAATTAGCAATTGATATTACAAAAAGAGCAAATTGAAGCAACTTACAAATCTCCAAGCAAAATCATAAACAATACATCACAAGCATTCAAGATAGAGTTAAATAAATCTTACTTAAATTGAAGTGGGTTTAGTACAAGAATTCCTCCTTGAGCCAAATATATGGAGTTAGTTACTCATAATCAATGCTAGATTACGAGTAATTGATGTTTCTCTTTACTCTACTAACCTTAATTGAATGGACCTTGAAGAGGCTAAGAAGAGATGAAGATAGATATATCAAGATGAGCCTTATGTTATGTTGAGATCTAGCTAATTAATACACAGCAGCAGTTGCACGGCCTGATGCACGGCCGTGCACAGGCCCGTGAGAAAAACTGCACAATATTCACTACTTGGAACACTCTGCACGGCCTGTTGCACGGTCGTGCAGCCGCCCGTGCGAGATAAAATCTTCAAGATAACACAATAAAAACCTCCCGGAAACGCGAGCTTGCATCTTCTAACTTCCCTCTTGAATAATCTTTGCTTTCAAGCCCAAAATAATCCATCTTTTCAACAATTAAGCATGAGGCACTGAAAGATGAAAAACATAATTAATATCGATAAAACTACATTCGAAACGAACAAAAATGCAAGAGAATAAAAGATAAAACGTGTATAAAATACACATTATCAAATCTTCCCCCACTTAAACTTTGCTAGTCCCTAGCAAACTAAAATTAACATAACCATATACTCCTAACTAGTACCACTTCCTTAGGTGATCACGGTTGCATTTGGCATATGCAACAAGCCCTTGGAACCCCTAGGTAGCCCTAGTGGACGAGTGAGGTCTCGTGATGGTTTATAGAAGATAACCGACAAAATCTATAAAATTTACTAACAAACAAGAAGATAACAATACCTACTAATTAAGCTAACTACTACACTCACATGTCCGAGCCGTCTACTTGTAACTAAAATCAAACATATAGAGCTATTCACCTTGTCATCCACTAAAACGAGCTAACAACCAATTCAAGAATCAAGATAACACACCTTGTGCAAGATGTAACCAAGACATTAAAGATAGAATGAATGCACTTCAATCGTGAACACTTGACAAGATTATCACAAAGCATACATGGCTTCGCATTAAGAAGATGAAATTGTATGAAGAAAAATCTCACATCTCTCAATTATGTATCACACAAGTATGGGCTAGAGATTTCACTCAACTCCAAGTATAAATGCATGCGCTCTACTTGGCCTTGCATGTTCACCTAAATTCCGGATTGCACCAAAAACAAGGAATTCATAAAATGGGTTGTAATGAGGCTAGGGTGAAGGTGTGAAAATTTAAGTTCAAGGAAGGTGTAAAAGTTTCGCTAGTTGAGTCAAAATGACGCTTGCTCGCTTCATCCACCAAATTCCAAACTAAAGAATATCTTCACTCATTTAAAATTACAAAATACAACCACATTTACCAAGAAAATTGAATCAAAATAATGTACAAAGATTTATTGCTTTTTTTTTCTTTTCTTTTCTTTTTTTTTTACATCCCCTTTACTTATTGCTTTTTTTTAGCAAAGGGGATGCATTATATATAAATATTACAATGAACCTTGAACCACATCTAGATATACACATCGAACTAGTTCCCACTTACAATAAATAGAATTCTTCCTCTTCACAATTTCTCCAAATTCACATGCTCATCAATCAATTCTTTCCAAGACTCAATTAGCTCAACTAGGTCGAGAGTGAAGTATTTGGCTATGGCTCATGTATAAAAGGGGAAAGTGACGAAGAAAAATATGGATATAAGTTTCAAAGGGGATAACTAAGGATTATTTTCATGGTTCAGAAGCTGAAAAGGCTAAAAAAAAAAAGTTATCCTAAATAGAATTTCCTTATTATGGTGCATCCATGAATGAAGGTTTAATGCAAGCCCTAGAGCAACCAACATACATAAAGAAGGAGAAACACACAAGCAAAAGAATCATCGTTCAAGGCCTCACAAGGTTTACGTTTTAATAACATCTCCTCGATTTGATTCCATGTATGCTAAGAGATAATCGTCATGCTCACAATTTAATTACAAACATCTAAACTTTTCATGCCATTTCAAGTGTGTGTGTGTGCAATAAGGTGCATCAAACTTATAGATTCACATCAAATTGGTAATGCTAGGCACAAAATAGGAGAAAACAAGACTACAAGCTCACAATGTCATAAATTTTACAAACAAGTAAACACGCTCATGACTAAACTTATTTCCAAAATGCAAACAAAAAGGACATCAATATCAACAATCCTTCCCCCACTTAAAACATGGCATGTCCTCATGCATGACAAATAAAACGAAGTAGAGATATGAGTGAAAGAGAACTCCCCTGGAAATAAAGAACAAGAACCGGGAGCAAAACCACTCATACTTGTCAAAATCCAACTTCGAAATGTGCAAGCCAAGGATTGAATTAATGCCACCAATCACAATCATCCCAACGAAAATAACCAACAAGCCAAATCCACACCCTACAAAGCCACTAAAAAACTAATTAAGGATTTATAAATAAGTAATATATTTGTTTTTGTTTTTTTAAATAAAAAATAAAAACAAAATAAAATAAAATAAAATAACTAACCTATTATAAATAAAATCAAAAATCAAATTTAAAAGTGAAATAAAATTTATTCTTGAATTTATATAAATTATTAAGTTTTTTTTTAAAAAAATGAAAAACTAAAATCAAAATTAAAAACAAATAAAATAAAATAAAATAAACCATTTTAAAACTAAAATAAAATCAAAATTCAAATTTAAAATTAAAATAAATCAAATTTAGAACAAAAAAAAATTATTACTTAATTTTAGAAAATTAAAAACTAAAATCAAAATTAAAGAAATGAAATAAAAATAAAACAAATAAAATAAATAAAACAAAACTAAACAAAAAACAAAATAAAATAAAAACTAAACAAAAATATAATAATAAAACGGGTGGGGGGTCGTGCATTGTTTGTGCAGGTGTGGGGGTGGTGTTGGGAAAGGGAGTGGCAGGAAGCGGACGAGAAAAGAGGAGATGGGTCGGGAAGGGGTTGCAGGAGATGGAATGAAATGAGAGAATGGAGAGTGGTGAAGGAGAAAACGGAGAGTTGCGGTGTGGTAATTTGATGTTGAAGATGGCGACTGAATGAAGAAGATGGGAGGAGGAAAGGGAGACGGAGGATGGGCGGCGTAGGTGCAGTTGCAACGAGGTGGAAGAAAAGGTGGATTGTGGTGTTTGGTTAAAGACGACGCGGTGGAGAGGATGTAGGCGGGTGAAGGGAGAAGAGAGAAGCGGAAAGGGGGGAGAAGTGGTGGTGTGTTGTAAATGAAAAAAAAAAGAGAAGGAGTTGGAGGATTGTGCAGATGGCGACGACGGGAAGAAGATGGAAGCGGAAATGGAGAAATGGCGGAGGGAAAGAGATGGAGGGAGTGATGTGGTGAGGTGGACGGTGGTGGTTCCGCGTTGGAGTGAGTTGCGAAGTGGTGTGGACTGAGAGAATGGGTTGGCTGGTTGGAGAAGGGGTTTGAGTAGTAGTGGTTGCGCGAATTGGTGGCGATGTGAGTAGAAGGAAGGAGGTGAAGTGGGCGGCTTAGAAGAACGAAGAAAGGGAGTTGGTTGCCCTATTTTTTTTTTTGTTTCTATTTTTGGTGGAAGTTTGCACAGCCATGAGAAGAACCGTGCAAAGAGGGAAGTTGGTGAAGTTTTATGCAAAATGAAGCTGAAATCTCACGGTCTGTTGCACGGTCGTGCACAGGCCCGTGAATAAATCTGCTTAAACATGTTGTAATGCCTCTAAAATTTCACGGTATGATAAGCAATTTCACGGCCGTGCATAACCAAAAATCACACAAAAAATTATACATAATCCCCCTTTTTTTTTGTTTCTTTTTTTTTTTACTACTTTTTTTTTAAACGCACATAAATCCTTGAATGCTTGAATATAATATTAAATCCTGAAAACATGAACAAACACATCAAGGCAAGTGTGGAATAATATAAAAATTAACGATACTAAATATCATTAAGCGGGGCATAATTTTTACATTTTTTTTTTGAAAATCTATTATAAAATTCATTAATCACACCACAAAAATACTTTTTTTTTTGTTTTTGAATTATTTTCTTAGAATTAAAATGGATGAAAAATGGAATACCCACTCACTAATATTTAGATCAATCCTCAAACTCACAATATGCATAACGCCTACATAAATGCAATCGAGGAACAAAATTTAACACACACATAATAATATATAAACACATACGTACCTTGGGTTGCCTCCCAAAAAGCGCTCTGTTTATTGTCGTTGGCTCGACTTATTTATACAAGTACCATAACTAATGAGGTGAAAAAGCAAATAAATGCACATACCTACGAATCAATAATAAGAATAAGGTGTGCAAATATACCTTCGATCCATAAAAATATAAAAATATTTTTATGATCTTCACATCTTCGGGAGACTTTGAAAAGGCAAAATAGTTAGAAAAATCGTCAGAATAATCATTATAACTACGACTCAAAATTGTTCCCAAATTGGATCCTTATATACCCAAGCAAAAATTTCAACCTCATCAATCTTAAGCTCAAATTCCTTCTCAATTTTAATTGGACAATCATCAATTTTTATCTCATCTACCAATTCATTAAGCACAAAAGTATTTCCTATGTTTGGTAGATCCTCAACTACATCCAATTTATCATTGTCAAGCTTAGGGCAATCGTCAACTAAACAAGCAAATTCATCATGCACAACATTTTCATCAATTACAAAACAAGAATCGTGATTAGTAGGAGAATTGACCTCCTCTAATCGACTCACGGTTTCGGCTAGTTGACTGATTTGCTTTTCCAAGTTGGATATGGTTTGAGAAGTGGTGTTTTGAAATTGGAGGTTGTTTGCCGCCATTTGCTTCATCATTTCTTCAAGTGATGACAATGTAGATGAAGAAGACCCTTGATGGTCTTGAGAATTATATTGCGGATCATAACATTGATTTTCACAAGCATATGAATAATCGATGCTAGAAAGGTAAGGAGCATAGCATGAGTTCGTAGAATATAAAGAATTTACCTGATACGCATTAAAATTCTGAAAAGAATTAAAATCTTGATATCGTTCTTGATCATAGGTGAAATCTTGAGCGTTATTCCAACCAAAATAGTTATCCATCGTCTCCTGAAAGAGTTAGTTCATGTCTATATCCAATAAACATGAAGACACACCAATAAAAACAACAAAGAAAGAAAGAAAAAATTATCTACAAAGATAAAATCTAAAATATAAGAAACAATTAACTCAAAATTAATATTGTTGCCTTCCCCGGCAGCGGCGCCAATTTGAAGGTAGGTTTTTCGTAGTTCGTTCACAGGGAAGGACTATCAATATTGATTTCGAGTAGATTATCTCTTACAATCTAGAAGTGTGTAAATGGGGGGTTTTGAGTTTGGTTAAGGTGTTTTATCGAACACCTTGAATACAAGAAATAAATTGATATAGAAATACAACTATGTTAATGACAAACATCCAAATTTACCAACACAACACAATAAGTGAATTAACAAGATAAGAGATACTTGACCCAAGGATAATGGAAAATCAAGCACTTCAACCCAACAACAAGCAAATATATCCAACTCTACCTAACCAAGATAATTGGTGAAGCACACAATCACTTATTTCTCTTCTATAAACACTAATTTAGTGAAGCACATAAATTAGCTCTCTTGACACTAGCAACCAATAATGAAGCACTATCAATTTAACCAAGTCAAGGAATTAAACAAAGAGAGGTTAGGACAAACCCAAGGATGAGAAGCTCAACCTAGGTATTTGCACTTGAATCTTGAGGATTTAGGTACACTAAATCTTGTGCTACTATAATGAATGCACTAACGATTACGTATTAGCACAAACAATTAGCAATTGATATTACAAGAAGAGCAAATTGAAGCAACTTACAAATCTCCAAGCAAAATCATAAACATTACATCACAAGCATTCAAGATAGAGTTAAATAAATCTTACTTAAATTGAAGTGGGTTTAGTACAAGAATTCCTCCTTGAGCCAAATATATGGAGTTAGTTACTCATAATCAATGCTAGATTACGAGTAATTGATGTTTCTCTCTACTCTACTAACCCTAATTGAATGGACCTTGAAGAGGCTAAGAAGAGATGAAGATAGATATATCAAGATGAGCCTTATGTTATGTTGAGATCTAGCTAATTAATACACAGCAGCAGTTGCACGGCCTGATGCACGGCCGTGCACAGGCCCGTGAGAAAAACTGCACAATATTCACTACTTGGAACACTCTGCACGGCCTGTTGCACGGTCGTGCAGCAGCCCGTGCGAGATAAAATCTTCAAGATAACACAATAAAAACCTCCCGGAAACGCGAGCTTGCATCTTCTAACTTCCCTCTTGAATAATCTTTGCTTTCAAGCCCAAAATAATCCATCTTTTCAACAATTAAGCATGAGGCACTGAAAGATGAAAAACATAATTAATATCGATAAAACTACATTCGAAACGAACAAAAATGCAAGAGAATAAAAGACAAAACGTGTATAAAATACACATTATCAATCGTCGACCTAAATATTTTTGGGCCGAGGCTATGTCAACTGCTTGTTATGTTCTTAATCGGGTTTTACTACGACCTATTAAAATGAAGACTCCCTACGAGCTTTATTTTGGTAAAACTCCGAAGATAAGCTACTTCAAGGTTTTTGGAAGTAAATGCTTTATTTTGAATACAAAAGATTATCTAACGAAATTCGACCCAAGATCTAGTGAGGGTGTCTTTCTTGGATATTCAAATACAAGCAAAGCTTATCGGGTATTTAATCTTAAAACTTTAATGATGGAAGAAACATTGAACGTTGTGTTTGATGAATCGAAACCACTATCAAAGTATAAAGACTTGGTTGAAGAGGAAAGTGATCCAAAAGAAGATTGTCAAGATAACGTTGAGAATGTTATTATACAAATTGAAACTTTTGATCATGGAACTATGGTTCTGAATAATCCTCTCGAAGTAGTTGAGGTCGATAATGGATTACCTTCGGACGTACCTTGGGTTAGAAATCATCCTATCGAGAATATCGTGGGTGATAGAACTAAAGGAGTCCAAACTCGATCTCAAGTCCATAATATTGCTAGTCACTTAGCATTTCTATCACAAATAGAACCCAAAACTGCAAAAGAAGATTTATTAGACGAGGATTGGATTCTTGTTATGCAAGAAGAGTTAAACCAATTTACTCGAAACAAAGTTTGGGAACTAGTTCCACCTCCACTCGATAGTTCTACTATTGGAACCAAGTGGGTCTTTCGAAATAAATTAGACGAAAGTGGAACAGTGGTTAGGAATAAAGCACGACTAGTAGCTCAAGGTTATACACAAATGGAAGGTATAGACTATGATGAAACTTATGCTCTCGTAGCTAGACTCGAAGGAATTCGAATGTTCTTAGCTTTCGCTTGTCATAAAGGCTTCAAAGTCTATCAAATGGATGTTAAATCGGCTTTCCTAAATGGTGTCTTAGAAGAAGAAGTGTTTGTAAGACAACCACCGGGATTTGAAGATTTAACAAATCCGGAATATGTGTATAAACTTTATAAAGCCTTATACGGACTAAAGCAAGCTCCTAGAGCTTGGTATGAGCGGTTAAGCAAATTCCTAGTTGATAATGGTTTTAAAATGGGAATTGCCGACACTACTCTATTTACGAAGTCTGAAGGTAATGATATCTTGCTCGTTCAAATTTACGTAGATGATATTATCTCGGAAATGATGAGTAAAGAATTCGAAATGAGCATGATGGGAGAATTAAATTTCTTCTCAGGTTTGCAAATAAAGCAATCTAACGAAGGCATTCATATATCTCAATCAAATTATTGCAAGGAAATGCTCAAGAAATTTGAGATGGAGAATGTTAAACCACTTAGTACTCCTATGTCTCCCTCGGAGAAATTAGTGGCGGATGATTCCGGAAAACCGGTTGATATAAAGAAATACCGTGGTATGATTGGTAGTTTACTTTATATTACCGCTAGTAGACCGGACATTCAATATAGCGTTTGCAAATGTGCTCGATTTCAAGCGGCGCCTAAAGAATCTCATTTATCCGTGGTTAAACGGATTTTTAGATATCTTAAAGGCACCACTGAACTTGGTCTTTGGTATCCGAAAGAATTACCATTCGACTTTGTGTGCTTTTCTGACTCGGATTACGCGGGTCACTTGATCGATAGAAAAAGCACTAGCGGCACTTGTCAATTCCTTGGTGGATGTTTAGTTTCTTGGTTTTCGAAGAAACAAAACTCGGTATCCTTATCTATCGCGGAAGCCGAATATATAGCAGCGGCAAAATGTTGTGCTCAAATTTTATGGATGAAGCAAACATTAGCCGACTATATGATTAAGTTTGATGCTATATCTATTTTCTGTGATAATACGAGTGCGATTGATTTAAGTAAAAATCCGGTGTCTCACTCTCGTACTAAACACATAGATATACGACATCATTTTCTTCGTGATCATGTCAACAAAGGTGATATTATTATGGACCATAGTGATACGGAAAATAATGTCGCTGACATATTCACGAAACCATTGCATTCTGAAAGATTCGCTAAATTACGATTGCTTTTAGGAATGTTGGATTGTCCAAATAATTAAATATAGTTTTTCTCTACATTTAATTATAATTGAAATTGATATATAAATCATGTGATTTTCTAGTCAACGCACTCAAGCTTATTGTGTGAGCGGATTTTCTTGGGACTTCGATACTCGAAAATTCAGATTTCTCTACAATAAATTTGTTTAAAAATAGACATTATTATGAGTTGTCTATGTTTTGGCTAAAAACCATATTGAAATATTTCAATACGAATAAAATTTAATTAGTCTTAATTTTTGCATGGCCTTGAAATGATGTTGTTTCAAAACTCGGAGCAAAAATATAAAAGCTAAATTAAATTTGAGAACTTATAATTTAGCATTAAATTTTAAAATTCTAAATTTTAGTTTACTAGAAATTATTTTTCTGTGATTTTAGCATATTTATTTACAGAATTATTTTGTATTTAAAGAATTAGTTTAAAATCACAAAAATTATTTTCAAAAAATCAGAAATGATTTTTCAGCTGAAATGGTTCATATGCTTTGATCTCAGCCTTTCATCTCTAAACCCTACGATCTCAGCCATTCAAATTATATCATACTTATACTACAGTTTGTACGGACACTTTTCATAATCTCTCTCGCCTCTCATCTCTCTCTCGAACCCTAAAACGGCGATTTGCCATCAACGGCCGTCTCCGACATCTTCTGTTAAAATGAATCATATATTCGTGATCCTCTCCTCAAAACTCACCTCTCTATGGTCTCATCTATCATTTTTCATTCATATCTCTCAGACCCTAGAATCTGATTGATTCAATTAGGCTTCAATCCGATGAAGTTTTGATTGATTCATGTCTTATTCGCTCTTGATATGATGTTCTTAACATCATATATCAAAATCCCCTTATTTTGATTCTGAGCATTTCAAACCCTAGTTTTGATTTCTTTAATTCACTGTTGTATACGTATACTTTAACATGTTTTTTAAATGTTTCAGTGACTTAGAGATGTCTAGTGTTGAATCTGTAAGATTTGAGCACTGACTCGGTGTTGACTCCGTGAGTCCGGTGACTCAGTGGAGGGATTCTTGGTTTGATTCATCAGTTTTGTGCTTTTATTATGATATTTATGCGTTTCTTTTTGGATGTGCTATGTGTATGACCACCATAGCTAAGGTGCACAAGTTCTAATCCTTTGTTACACACTGTTACATTCTTTCTGTAGTTTGATATTGTGTGAATGGTGATTATGTGAGTTTTTATGAGTCCTTAGTGGTTGTTGAGATCTGTTGACTCAAGATTATCTAATATCTTGCTCTGTTTTTGTTGATACTTGTAAAGTCAGTATGAATCTTTGTTAAGTCCTGATTACTTACTTGGTTATTTGTATCTTGATAAAATGTTGAACTTTGACATATTTCCTGTATGACATTTTTGATTGTCTGGATGGTTGAGGAGTTTTTGTGTTAAGCTTAGTTGCTGTGACTTGAGATCTCTGATCTTTGTCAGCCCTTATGTGCTTACTTGAACCTGCATTGCTTTGATTGTATGCTATTACTGCCTTGTGCTCACACTAACTCCCTTGTGAGTTCAAGAGATGGTTAGTTTTTTTGAATATGGTAAGAGTGTTGTTGAATGGCAGTTGTTATATAAAAATATGGACTTGTAGAGATGTATTGCTATTACTTGTATCTATAAGTATTGTAATATTACTTAGATATTATTTGTAATGTCTGTGTGATGACCTTCTAGAACTCTGAATGTTGTCTAAATTCTTGAGATTATTTCTGAGGAATGTGACTTGTCCGTTTGGGTGATATCTACTTAGTTCAATGTTACATTGTGTGGTCACTTAGATATTTTCTGCCTTAGTTGGATTCTAATTGATCTTCTAGAAGTTTAGTTCAGTGCTCAGATCTATAATATGTTATATGTATACATTGCCTGTATGATATGTGCAACAGCATGCTTGAGATTTGTGTTGATTTTATAATGTACAACTTTATGGTGATGATATGACCTTCTTTGCTTAAGTTAATATTTGTTTTGCATGAGTATTTTCTCTTTGCTGCATGCTTCAACTTTGCATTAAATGATATTACTGTTTTAGGAAATGGTTTCTATTTTTACCACCCTGTCTGTGCTGGTATCTGGTTTTTGTCCTTATTGTTAGTTGTGATCTGCAGCTTTACAATATGACATATTGATTTGATATTTGTCCTTTCCTGAAATCCTATGTACTTTATATGTACTGTGCAGTCCTTTCTCTGATAATTATGTACTAGTCTGACTCTCTGTTGTACTGTTCGTAACTGTTCATTGTTAGAAATCTGTGCTTGCCTATGTATTTAAGAGTATGCTCACTGCAGTGTTTAATTCATTCTTGTTGTCTTCACTTAATTGTTTACTTGCTATAAATATACACACTTGCACACCATGTCTCTCACACCAATTGATACCACTCTTAACCTATTTTCACCCACTTCTCAGCCTGATAACTCTTCTTCTTCCAAAAACAAGAAACACAAAAAGGCCAAACATAATTCCCCTATGTTTATCTCTAGTGAAGCCCAGAATAGGTTTGTTAGGAACAAATTTCAACCTGGTAAAATTGTTCAACTTGCTAGAGACTCTGAGTTGTTTGGTTTGTTTGTTCATGCTAAGTGGAACCCTTTGTTAGTCTATCCTACTAAGAGAGTTCTACCAAATTTGGTGGCAGAGTTCTTCTGCAACATGGGTGTAGGGAATGGAGTTGGTGGGGTGTCCTACCTGACTTCTGTGATTAATGGGAAGCCTATTCTCATTGATCATTTATTGTTGGGAAAGATACTTAAGCTAGATCCTAAGGTTATGTCATTGAGTCCAGTTGATGTGACCAAGACTTACACTTTTAACCCTGATGAAATAAGGTTGTTCAACTCTGTTTTCTGTGGAGTTGAAGTCCCTTCAAATGTCTTTAACACTGATAGGGGTATTGATTATGAGCATTTCACTCCTTTCTACCAAACCCTAGCTGAAATTATTAGGGTGAATATCTTTCCTTCTCAAACTGCTGGCAAACTCATGAGTTTTGTGGAAATGAAAATTATGTATAAGTTGGCCTGCAAGAAAATTGATTTTAACTTGCCCTATATGATAATCACCAAAATGATTTCTGCTGTTAGATTGGGGTACATGCCTTATGGTCTCTTACGTACTCAAGTGTTTGAGCACTTCTCTTTTGATAAAAACCTTCCTCCTTACTTCTCTGTGTCACACACCATTTCTGATAGAATGAATAGAACAGCCTTGCCCTTACCTGAACTAAATGTTATGCCTGCTGCTTTGAATGTTCAATTTGGTACCTTACCTCCTGTGTCTCTTGCCATGCCTGATGTGACTGTTGCTTTACCTGCTATTTCTGCTATACCTGCTCATGTTGAACTTGATGTTGTTATGCCTACTGTAATGCCTGTTGTCTCTACAGCAAATGTGTTACCTGTTTCTACTGAATCTGTTGCTGGACCTTCTGTGGTTCACCCTGCTATCCCTGTTTCCAACATTTCTCATGCTCAGTTATCTGCTTACTTCTCTGTACTTGTGAAACTATCCTCTAAGTATGATGAGTTGGACATTGAGTATAAGGACTTGAAAAACCAGTTTCTTGCTTTGAATGAGAGATATACTCAGTTACTTGAGAGGGTAGATATATTGATGACTGTGTTGGGATCTGCTATGGGAAGGTTGAGTGTTCTTGAGAATAATTTATCTCAACTTGTTCAAATTCAAATTGATGCTAACACTCCACCTCCCAAACCAGTTGCTCCATCTGTTGTCATTAGGGATCTTGATACTGAGATAGGTGATACTGTGAAACCTGAGGTTGTTGGGAATAGTGATGGTTCTGGTAATGTTGCAAATGATATTAGTGCTGATATGATGGATACTGCTATCAACTCTGATTCCTTTAATCAAGTTGATTAGATTATATGTTGGTTATTTAAGTTATCTACTTTTGTTGTATGAATGCACTATCTGTTTTGTGCATTTATTAATTGATGAATGCTCTAGTTTGTTGTTGTTTTCTTTTGGGTACCAATACCAAACTGGCTTGTATGGTTGTTTCTAGTTGATGTTGGCTGCTGTAATGCTTCTAGTTGGTTGATGCAATGTAGTACTTCCCTTTTGCAGAAATCTTTAAGTACTTAATTTTCATAATTGTAAATTGCATTATAAACTGCATTTTTTTTACACAATTAGGACACATTGGCCTCACATACTGCTGATTCCATCGACTGCCTGAATTCCCTTAGAGAATTCTTGATCTGAACCCAGGATGAACCAGTCACTTCTTAGAAAGCATACATTTTGCATTCTCTTGACTAACCTTGCAGATTGATACGGAATGTATCTTGAGCTTAAATTGACATATCCTAAGGTTGGGTGAGATGATGGCCAAATGATGCCAGTCTCATAACTTAGTTTCTATGAGGAAGATGAGACTGCTGATGGCTTTCTAAACCTGCAAAAGAACCCCTACTAACTTGGTTTTCTTTGTTTGTTTTGCAGGTACTCCCCTCCCTAGGGGTGGCTAAGTGATGTCAAATTTCTTCCACAATCATTCTGATTTAGCTCTGATTATTTTATTAGACTGATAGCCACTATAATCATCTCATGACCTTTACTAAATTTTTTTGGTTATCTGTTTTGCAGGTACCTTCTTGAAAAGAAGGTGGCTAAGTGATGTTGAAAATCATTGCACTGTAGTTATGATACAGCTATGATTCAATATATATCACTCAGCTGATAGCCACATATATGCTAAAACTTCTTAAGTGAAAGTATTTAGCCTATATGACCATTCCAAGATACTTATCTTTGATAAGATCATCTCTACACTTGACCTTAGTTTTCTTTTGCCTGAATGGTGTCTTGCAGCCTTGCTAAGTGGAATATGCCTTGGATTTGAGCATGCCTGGTCATGGCTCTCTATTGCATACATGCACTGTTTGTTCTCTTTGTCATGAATTGATTACATATTGCAATTTTTTTATTCTCTTTGCAATTATTTATTCTTGAGAACATTACTAACATTGTCCTGTTTAGAAGAGCAATGATGAGCCAAGCCTGAGCTCTGCCCTTCCCCTTCCCAAGATCATCAAATGTTCTTTAGTTCATTGCCCTTATAACTATTTGAAAATGTTGATGACCTAACTTGAATTGATGTATGCAGGAAATAGAAGCAAAAGCTTCCAGTCACTTGGTCATTTTCAAGAAGTGCCAAAGCTTTTCAACTTCAATAGATTATATAGTTGTTGATTACTTTCTACATTTCTTTTGCATACTCAATTTATATATTTTTTAATCCTTGTATAACTCGATTTACATTCTTACTTAGATACGATTTGATATGGCGTTAAGCGATGCCCTACATACTCTACATTATATACAACATAAAAAAGGATTTAAATTGAGTCACATCATTAACCTCTAAAACCTCCTATCATAAAACCATAATTCAGTCGGCTTTCACTTTACTATATAGTCAAAATTAAAGGGTGAAAGCCCGTTATATCCAATCTTCACTTTATCATGCCCAAAATATCTCTCGGCATAAATTTTGTCCGAAATAACCAATTGTATGTACATTCTGGTAATGCGAGAGTACCCACACGCATTTGAACAATGCGTGTAGATTGTTAGTTTACTTTTATATTTGATTTATGTTAAATAACACGCATCTCCAGCATTTGTAGTTCATTTTTTATTTGTTTTTCAAAAAATTCAACCTACGCATATTGTGCATGCGTGGTTTATTTTTTTATTTTTTTAAAAATTTCAACAAGGCTAGCTCTCGCATATGTTTCATGCGTAGCTGAGTAAACGCATTTAAGAAATGCGTGGGTGGGAGGGAACCACGCATTTTGCACATGCGTAGGTTTTTTTAAAAAAATTCTTTAAAATAAATAAAAATCTACTAACTCTAAAATTCAAAATGAAACTGTTGAATCCCAAAGGTTAACTGTTGAACCCCAAAGAATAGAGATAAATTTGGAAATTTTAATTTTTCGAAACCCAAAATGGAACCCTTGAACCCCAAATGGAACCGGTTAACCCCAAAAAAAATATTGAAAAACATTTAAAATTTTAATATTTTAATAAAACCATCAGATATGTCTTAAATGCTATACGCATTATTAAATGTGTAGGCTCCACTTTATTCATACACATGACAAGTATTGGGTTGATTTCTTTCTTCTCTGCCAGCTACAGCATGGTCAATTGGTTAAATTAAGTATACGCATCTTATAAATGCGGGTTCACTTGGTTAGAAAGGACACAAAACCCACCCGACATTTGTTATTTTGGAACATACAGTAATCGATTATTGGTTATTTAAGACATTTTCTCGAAATTAAAGAGGTACAAATTAAACGTTTTGAATTTATATGTTGTCATATATCTAAACTTCAAAGTTCAAACAATCACATTCAAATTTTATTATATATTTAATATAAAAAAACAAGTTTTGTTAATTTTATTAAAAAATAATTATAGAACTAACCAACTCTAATATAAAATAAAAAATAAAATTATAAAAAATTATTTTTAAATAATTTGTAGAATAAAATTAAGTTCACATGAGGCTAGTAAATTATAATTTAACAAATATTTTTTACAATTGATTTAAGTTTTTTTTTTTTTTTTTGTTATCTATGTTTTCTAAACAAGCTTTTAGCTTCTTTACCTCTAACTCCAAGTAATAACATCTCTCCAATGTTAACGAAAATATTTGCCTAAAATGATATCAAATGTTGTTTATGTATATTTTACTGAATTTTCAAGGTATTGTACTCTAATGGAGTTGACTATAATGATTATTTATATTTTAAAAATAATATGTTATTATTATTTCAAATTGTTAAAAATAGAATATCTTATTTTAATATGATAATAGATGGTGTGGAGTTTCATTATTAGAGGTTAGATACTAATAATGTCTCAGTGGAGATGAATATTTTTTACATATTCTCCATAATTTTATTTAGCTAAAGGTTCTTCTTGGAGATGCTCTTGGTGTTCTGTAAAATGATTAGCTAAATATTAATTATGTAAAATTTTGTTGAACTTGTAACGTGTTTTACTCTGATGGGATTGACTATATTGGTTGGCTGTATTTTAAAAATTATATGTTACAATTATTTCAAGTTGTTAAAAATAAAATGTATTATTTCAATATGGTAATTAATGATGTGGAATTTTAATACAGGTTGCTAAAAATTCGACAAATATGACCTATTGTGATTGTCTAAATTTTTACCTAAAAATTTTGTCCTCTACTGAACAAAATTTTACAAATTCTCTATAATTCTTATTTAAGGTACATGATTTGGATTTTGGAGATGCTCTTACAATACACAAAAATAATCTTTTTATATTTTTAAATAAAATAGTTTTGTTTAATTGTTCTTTGCTATATTGAACTTCATTAATTTAAAACTAAACGGAGTTTATAAATTTGTTTTTAATAAGAAACCAAAAAGGCGATAGTAATTTTGCATCATATTAAAATATGGAAACAATTTCTAGCATAATATAATTACCAATTGCTATACATGATAATTCACATTCATTATATTTGTCAGTAGCTGATGAACTTTCAACATATGCACCTGCAAACACAGTGACGAACACAATAGGGTGACAGAACGTGTTTGTATATGCCACCTCCCACAGCTAACCAGTTCTCACTTATAATTTGTAAGTAGCTGATGAACTTCAACATATGCACCTGCAAACACAGTGACGAACACAATAGGGTGACAGAACGTGTTTGTATATGCCACCTCCCACAGCTAACCAGTTCTCACTTATAATTTGTAAGTAGCTGATGAACTTCAACATATGCACCTGCAAACACAGTGACGAACACAATAGGGTGACAGAACGTGTTTGTATATGCCACCTCCCACAGCTAACCAGTTCTCACTTATATTTTACTATGGAAAAAAAAAAAATCAAGACCCATCACAATCCTGGCATCAAGCTATGTGAGGATCTCGACAATCCCAGTTATTTACATGATTAGTTATTTACATGATTAGAAATGTCTACAGGCATAACAGTACCACAACTTTCATCTTGATCCACATATAAACTGGAACTACTACTACATGCACCTTTCCTAGTTCTCCTACCACGGCTGACAATAGAATTCATATTGAGCTGTTGAGTGGTCTTTAAATCATGTGATGATGATACATATTTATTACTTGGTCTTGTAACCTTGCACGATCTGTTCAAATTAGAGCCCAATTTGTTTTTGCCACCAGACCGTCTTGGATTTCTAGCAACTGCATGTTGTTTCGGTTTTATAGCCTGTGAAGGAGGATGTGAGTTTAAATTCAAGCACAATGAACTAGTCCGTTTATATTTCTTTCGGTCCTCTATTCTCAACCTTTGCTTGCTGCCTTCAAGACTGAAACTAACATTGTGATCGGGTTCATAAAGGGACCTTGATTCAGGTTGTTCATTATTGCTATCACCGTCCATTGCTACTTTGTTCACCACAATATCAGAGACCTCCTTGGAACAAAGCAGATGAATTAACAAAATATTTGCAGTTACATATGCTGATATTATATAAAAACATGGCAGCCAAAAATATACGGAAAAAAGTACACCAATACAGATCCATAGGAAAGATGGACTAAATAGCGAAAGGACCTTCCATTAAAAGGCACTACAAAATAACAGAACTTAAGCATTTTTTTCTTCAAAAAACTGTATACATGCAGAATTAACAAATAACAAAAGAAGAGACCCACATTTTCAGTCTAAAAATGCTTTATGGGGAACAGGGAGATTAAACATGATAAGTGGGTCATTTACCAGCCTAAAAAAAACACAAGATAAACAGGTCATCCGTAACCAATTTGCCAAGGCCCAAGTTAAGGGAACCAGACAAAGCGAGAGGAGGCAGAAAAAGAGTATCGATAAAACTAAACAGCAGCTCCAACAATTTACTCTCCTCAATGACTATGGACTATCAATTTACTTCATTAGTTTACGGTGCTGCGTTACTAAAAAACTTTCTATAAATTTACTTTTAGGAATTCAAAAACTGCAAGGTGATGAAACCTAACCCAAGTCTTTATACAATTAGACTCACAGGTTAGTCGTGAAATTCACATCAGAAAATTCTCCTCAAGTCCTTAAACAGAGGGGAAAAAAACATACAAACATTCATATATATATATATATATATATACATACATACATAAATACATACATATATATATACATACATACATACATACATACATATAGGCCATTGTTCCAGAGAGAACCTTCTTATATAGAGTCCCAGAGAGAACCATTGATTCCACCACATAATTTCATCAATAAATTACAAATAAAATTTTTTAAAACATAAATTTTGATTCTAATGTAGAAAACTAACGACATATAAACTTTATAAAGGATTTAACTCATAAAATTTGAACAAAAAACTTGATTTGAATTTGATTTTACAGTAGAATCATTTTGGATAAACTTGATTCTATGCTAGAAATGCATTGGGTTATTTCATTAATTTTTAATGACTTTCCAAAAAGAAAAGTTGTGTAATTTCATTTTCAATTTCTTAATTAATATTTATAATTAATTTTCATACAAAAAAAGATAAATATATGTATTTTGTGGTGGTTCTCTCTTGGACTCTATATATTTATGTATATGATCCCACCAACTTGAACTTTTCAGGGTACAACTAAAGAATAGAGAAAAATACTACTGAGGAGTTGCTAATGCGGTATAACCTCAACAATTTAATACTCAAAAAATTAAAAACCGTGATGAAAAACTACTATTTGCCAGTCCCAATTATTATAATATAGGTACATTATGTTACTCCGACTCTTCTGTTTAGGTCGCCGTACCCGTGTCGGACACTTGGACACCCGGACATGACACTTATTTCGTGTCGGATCCTTTGACAAAAATATGGATACTTTGACCAATTTAAAGATCAAATATAAGTCACACTTATGATTCAAAATAAATATGTGAGAAGAAAGAATGAAGCAAGAATGAGATAAAAGTAGGAAAGATGCATAATTCGCAAAATCCTTTAGAATATCAAGTTTAATTTAAGTTCTACTGTTACTTTCTTCTAAGATGTCCAACTTACCATACTTGTTTATTAATAGATTATGCCTCCCCGTACCCATGTCCAAAAATAGGACAGTGTCCCCTTGTCCCCAATTTTTAGACTTTTTAAGTCCGACACTCGGATATGTGTCGTGTCTGACACTCCGTACCCGAGTCAGAGTAACATAAATAAACATAGCATACTTACAAACTTGATTATTAATAATTTTAATTTACTTATAAATTCTGTTAGTCTAAAAGGGATTAATTTGCCAAGGTTCGGCTTATATGTACAAAGCATAAACAATAACAAATTCACAACTGCTCAAAACTGGGAAGACGCACAATCCTATGAACTACAGAATTAATCAAGCCAGGTGTAACATATCATCATCAAATTAAAATCTACTTGTCACTTATTTCTTTCATTCTTTTTTGGGACCGGTTGGGGTAGGGGGGGGTGGGAAGGGAGGGGGATTGCAGTATTTTTTTTGTCATATCTAGCACTATTGAATGGCTCATATATTTCAAAAACAAAGATTGCAGGCTGGAACTACCTTAATGCCTTGGGAGTCAATATGTTCAGAGTCAGATGTCTCTTCTCCTTCGGTGTCTGTCATCTCTTCACATTCAAATTCAACTTCTTCTGTAACTTCATCCTCTGAATCACTCAACTCTTCCTGTTCCATCACAATTTCAGAAAGTAACTGGTTTGGTGTATTATGTTCAACCTCTGTACTTGCATATTGATTGGTTTGAAGTAGTGCATGGGTAACTGAATCAACATTTTGGACAATCACAGGAGGAATAGTTTCTGCAGAAGATCCAGTGGGGTGCTTTAATAAATTTGAAGTGTCTTGAATATCTTTTATTCCAGATACATGAGCACTCGGTGCTTCTCTTGTCATGTTTTCTTTGACACCATTCCTGCTTTCCGCGAATATCTGCTTTGTGGATGTACAGCTCAGGTGAATATCCAGATCCAGTTCATTCAGTTTTCGAATTGGATTAAAAGGGATATCAAGGGCAGACACTGGAACAACATTACTCACAGCAGCATCAACTGACTTCTGAGATCGAGCATGCTGGATCCCAGACAATTCAGCAGGGTGAGATTGCTCGGCAACTGGACGTATAGAGCTGCTATTCACATCACTGGATCTTTGAAGAAGTGGATGGAAGTCAATACCATTAGATCCTTTTTCCATCGAATTTGAAGGCTTCCTGGATTGACTAACCGTGTAGTTTGCTTGTTTAGGATTATGAAAGAGACTGAGATTTAACAGAGGCTGACTTCTCGGGAAAAAATTGAAAGAACTAGATGCATTAGTACTGCAATTTAATGGGTAATATGGCAAACGCCTATCTTCAGGGGTCCGAAATAACAAAGGATGCATGTGAAGATCTGACCCATCTTGGTCTTCTATGGTTCCTCTATTTCTGAGCACTGATTCTTTTGGTTGTAAATGAGATGCACTATTCCGCAAGGGAATACTGGTACGTCCAGATTTTGTTAGATCAATGGTTCCTGACTGTGCAACAGTAAGAAGTTCACTAACGGTATTTGGTGTTGAAGGACCGGCAAAACCATTTTGAGAACTAGAAACACAACTCGATGCATCACCCTGGTAGTTTTTAAAGGCCGACTGTGACATAACACGGACAGATGGTGGAAGGTTAACAGGAGGTAAACCTGGTGCTAGCTTGACCAGACGGGGCCTCCTACATCTACGGGGTTGATATTTTGACGAAGAGGGTTGGGATGTGGAGGATTTTAGAAGCACATCAGGAAAGGGGTTATTCAAATGACTGGTTGATGCACTTTTAGCTTGAGTACCATCAGATGATGCAAGGAACTGAGAATGCTTCAAGGACTCTGAAAACTGTTGACCAATTTGGCACTGCAAATCTCGAAAACCACTACTGTTACTCTGCTCTTTGTTGTGGCAATTCTCCTGCGATGAAAAGAGAGAAGGTATGGATTTTACCACAAAATTCGAGGTTGGTAATTCCAAGGAAACACCAGAAGTATCTGGCCTCCAGTCTGCTAAGAATGCCTCGTGGACATAAGCTTCATTCTCATTGTCAATGCAATCATTTCCACTGTTATTTTCCTCGCCAGCGCTACAGTCCTGCAATAAAAATGTAGGTAAAGAGAAACTTGTATTATCATATCAAGTATTTCATAAATACAGGTTTAGGATAGATACATACAGAGACATACATATTTGTCCATAAAAAGCACTTGCAACTTGGCAGCAAATAAAAAAAAAGTAGCCAACAGAAAAATCAAGAGCTCATAATTTAACCAAGCCTCCTAGAAACTACTTTGCAATTGAGTATATTCAAAGTGCTTATAAATAGTCTCTTAGTAACTCATCCACTACCCCAACTACCATTCATTTGCTAGTAACTTACTGAATGCTGTTTTATTTAGACAGAACAGGAATGTAGATATATTTGATGTAGTAAACAAGAAGAGCAATAATATATAAGAAAAAAAAATTGTTGGAATGAAAATTCTATTTTGTTTTTTACCCTCTAACCATTAATGTAATGAGTTTGTTGGAATCTCAACCACCTCCTGAAGAACTACAAAACAAAACTTAATTTTAGGTGAAGCCTAACCCAAGTGAATGCTTATAAACGTGGATTCACATGTCAGTGTACAAGATTTGTCATCATGCATGCTGGGTGTTCCCAACAGACCTACACTTGATCAGATAATAGGTCAGTAGTTGGGTTCACCCACCTTTGAGGCTTTGACGAGGTTAATTTGTAATCGGTAGGATGCAATATCTGACTAGATGTGTCTAAAAATCTATACAGGATTCCGTCAACCAAGTTGTTAATTGACATTTCAGCCAAGAAATTAGAAAGAAAAAAAAAATCATCAAATTTAACAAATATAAAATTCGTAGTTGGCATTGAAGCTATGTGCCAATGCCCCTACTCATCACTCTCCTTACCAGCCAGAGGGGGAGCAAAGCACTCTCATCGGAGAATAAAATTCGACGACTCTTGCAAAAATGACGCATTTCAAGTTCACCTAATATTTTTTCTGTTGGAATTTGGTCCATAAAAAAATCACTATGACCAAATTGATCAAAAAAACAAAAACAGTACAGCACAATTTGACACAGCCAAGCCACTTTACAGCATCAACCGATAAAATGTTCAATATTTCATCAACTACTTGAAAAAGTTTACTTAAAATGAAACACTCAAGATTAATTTTTTTAGTTGTTGGATGCGGATATCTAGGTAAAACCTAGCATATGGACAGAATAAAAGGAAACACACCAGATGGTCTTTAATGATAGTTTAGCTTCATGCAAAATATAAAGGTTTCCGGGAGGTTTTACAGAGTTGGCTGAGATTCTCAGTAAACAATTTGCAGTCATGCATGAAGTACAATAACCCAAACACTTTGATTGCTTTTAAAAATCAAGTCAAATTACAGAGAGAAACACTAAATTAAATTCTTTGCCAATAACATTTTTGGGTCCAAGATAAGAGGAGCTACAGAAATACAACAAGCTGAAGCCAGGTTACTCCCAAGACTCAGAAGTGTTCATATTTAAACAAAGCTACCTCACTGAAGTTATAGGTTTCCTGGGTTAGTCAAAGTGCATCCACAATCCTATATAGGGTAGCTCCATATACCTTCTTATGGTAAAATTGATCAAAATGAATCCCTTCATTAGTCTATCCAAGTATTTGAAATTTTAAATGTGATCGGTGAACACAAACTTATACTATACATTAACATGTGAATTCATTTATTATAGATTTAAAGGCCTTCTACTGGCTAACAGACAAACAAGATATATTTCCAATGTCTCTTCACTTGCATAAGTTGCACTAGGCCAATGAAGTGATGCATTTTCCACTCAGTGCTCGGATCCAACATAACGTTGAACAAGGTACCTGACAGCCTTCATGCCTAACTAACACCTAATCTCATGACTTTAAGCTTACAAAAGATAGGTGTTCAACACCTCACTTCGTTAGAACATTGTGTGTTTCTGTGTACACAGATAATATGGAACTCATCATTGGCGCAACTATAAGGGGAATAGCCACACATGTTATCCCCACTTCAGTCACCAAGTTCCCTAATAGAGTGTGTGTGTGTGTGTGTGTGTGTGTGTGTGTGTGTGTGTGTGTGTGGTAGAGTTGAAGGACTAAAGCAGGAGGCACCGATCCCTTTTCAACTACAGTCAAAAGGCTTAATTACAAGGCCTCTCTCACGTAAGCCCTTCATATTCAGCAATACATCACTTCAGGGGAAATGCTTCATAATATTTAACAGAGAGCATACCTCTTTTTCAGATGAAGAATGCCACTTTATAGGATTTCCAGGTTTGCCTTTTCTTCTATTTGATTCATATAACCGTCTCTTCTTCTTTTTTTCCTCATCGACTTTATAAGACTTTTGGGTTCCAGTAGCAACGCGCCACTGTCGAGGTAGCAACATTGGATCCCTATAAGGCACAACAGATTTCCAGACAGACATCAAATCGTTCTTAAAAATCACCAATCCCTGCATAGTTTGTTGGATCAGAGAGTCAAAAAAAAATATATTAATCACATAACAAAAAACTATGAAAGACAGTAAGTCAATAAATGCATCAAAAAGGATTTCACAGATATATTGGTCCAACATGATGGATGCATAGTACCTCACGTATACGAGCTCTCTCTTCTACAGTCAAGGGAGAGTTTTTTAGCCTCCGAACTGCCTGTAAGATGTATTAAAATTAATAAAATCTTGTAAAGAGCCTGTGCAGTGAGTTTTAATCCACTATATTAAGATAATATAACCTATTCCCCGTGACCTGTTTGGCAACTTATAAGTCAAATTAATCATTAACAATTTTCTACGACACACATCCACGGCTCAATTCTATTTTACTTATAGCCGTTCAACAAATCACTAGACTTAAAATGGCATTCTTACATATTCTTTTTCTGACTGAATAAAACAGAGTGATAACACTTCAGCCATTTAGCTATTTAAGTATGTCCATTAAGAGACATGAACTCTTAAGGTAATAAATAGTAACTCCCTACCCTTTATTTGTCCTTCGTACAATTTGACCCTATTTATAAATTCTATACCAATTATACCCTTGCCAGAATTACGAATTCCAGTTGAATTTGTGAACTCTGGCCAATGTCCTTCCTTTGTATTTCAAACGGCTGAGAAAGTGATTATGAAATATAAGAACTGAAAATTGTCTCAGTTTTTAGGCCAAAATTTAATGGGTATTTATGAATCCGGTGAGGCTTAAATTGGTATAAACTTCAAAGAAGTGGTCGAGATGTACAAAGCACAAACTAAGGGGCACCAAGGTACACAAATTTTCATTAAGAATCTATGCATTCAATTTGATATTCCTATAGTTTTGATGATCATAAACAACAAGCCAAAAGGCTTGAACTTAGATATAAAACAGCATGCCATATTGTTTTGTACTAACTTAGTGTTGCAGGGTAAAACAGTGTACTGATTGATAAATCAGTATGTCATAAACAGCAAGCTAAAGATCCTGAACATAGACAGAATGGCAAGCCAATTGTACAAAGATGAATAACAATCAGGATGCCAAAGTCAACTGTCCTGTTTCAACAGAGGTAGAGTTCAAGTGCGGAAATCATGGAGATTTGTTAGGAACTTCATCTAAACAGTTGTAAGGGCTCCTAAAATATATCATACGTATATAGTATATAATATATATATGTGTGTGTGTGTGTGTGTGTGTGTGTGCGCGCGCTCATTATAAACGTTTCTAAACTATCAAAACTATTTTTCCTACTTTATAGGAGTTTGTTAGCATTTTAAACACTTTCTTCTACAAACTCTATATACACGATTTATAAGCATTTTTTCAGTAGAAACGGTTTATTAACGTTTTACCCTTCTTCTTTTTTCTGTTCAATGTTCACAATAACGTTAAGAAATAGTCAACTAATTTGAACGTTAGAACTGGATTCTATACGTTGCAAGTTGTTAGGACAGTTTTTGAAAGTTACGTGTGAGGCTTCATAAAAATGTTCTTGTGTTTATTTTGTGTGTAACGAAGTAAACAAGAACATAACAACTCAGTGCTTTATTGATACATCTTTTAACGATTCTCTTGAGCTCATAGTATATCATATTTGTATTATATACTAGAGTCTATAGTTTGAGTTGTAATCTTTATTGATTTGTATGGTTCTAATTGTAATCATTAGTTGTTGGATACTTGGCTGTGAATAGTAGGGTTTGGTGAATTGTGCTAGAGAAGTGTACTCGGGACCCGGACATAGACCTTTTAAAGGTCGAACCTGGTTAAAAGATCTATGTATTCAGTCTTACCAATTATGTCTGCATAAATTGTATTCAGTAAGCTATTTTCGGTAAATATTAAAATTGACTATAGTTAGCCATTTACACCTATTCAAACCCCCCCCCCCCTCTCTAGGTGTCTATTTTCACATTTGACAAATTAAAGCTTTTAAGGCACAATATGGGTGTTTTGTCACTATACACGACTATTACTTTACGACACACCTAAGCTGTGCTCAATTTAAATTCTTGCTTTCAGACGAATTTTAATTCTTTACATAGGCATTTATCATTTCCATTCCTTCCTCCATTACATTCCTTAATTCCTATCAATCTAAACCAAAAAACTCCAGGTCAGACTCGACCAATTTAGAATAAATCCTCCGTTCTTCCTCTACTCATTTCCTTCACAGACCTCATCACATAAAATTTGAACTCCCCTAATTTTTTCACTATTTCCTCTTCTTATATACTCTCTCCCCTTTAGTTTTGCTCACGATTTTCATTTCGTTCCTTCCCTATCCATTATATTTCTCTCCAACCAAATGGAGCATAAGTCTATTTTATTCACCAACTTTAGAGGTGCCTTGCATTTAGAATAGAATTATTGTGTTTAGACAAAAAGATTGTACTCCCTCCTTCCAATTTATTTTGACCACTACTCCTCTTTAACATGTCCCAAAAGTATTGGCTACATTTCCTTATTAAAGCAAATTAACTATTAAATATGTTACTTTTTTCCTAAAGATATTAATAGTTGAGATTAACTTTGGTAATTTTTGCTTGATTGCCAAAAATGAGAATTTTTGATGGAGGACAGAATAAATGGGACGGAAGGAGTACTTAAAAGGGGGGATTTATTTTTACATCAGTAAATATTGCATAAATTTAAAATTTTGGATTTTAACACATGAGCCTCACAATTCAATCGCTTCAATTTTATTTTGCTAAGAAATGTTAATAAATAATATTCCTAAACCATAGTAAATATCCTAGATTCCTGCAATATGTTAGTAAAAAGTAATGTCAACATTCTTAACATAAAATTTCTCGTCTTTGGAATGTGTTACTAATCCCACCTTATTATAATTAAAAGAGCAGAATAATAAACCAAATATTACTACAAAAGAAAATCAGAACAAAACTTTCAATGCTTCCAAATAAATGAAGAATAAATAAATTAGCAGTAGGAATTAGTGCTTAGTCACATACCTTAATTGGATTCTCTGGTGCTCTAGAACATGAACGATTTTTCTGCCTGACGAATATCTGAAACGCAATTACGCATACAAAGATCACCAAAATTTCTAAATTCAAAAGTTATTACTTCAAAATCAAAAAAAAAACCTGTGTAGATACATGTTAGATGGCCAAGTAAAGAATTACTACTTTAGATCCACCTCACTTATAAAGCCGGTACAGCAGAGCAATTGATTTGGCAATCAGCGTTTGTTAAGCAAAAGCAATGGGATAGGCCAGTGCAATTATATAAGTAGTTTCTATTAAAGTCGGTAGTAGTCTGAACAAAACAGTGTGACAGAATTTGTACAAATCTACCCTCATTAATAATACTTAAAACTCCCTGTGTAGATATATATTAGATGGCCAAGTAAAGAATTACTACTTTAGATCCACCTTAAATTGACTTATAACAACTTGAATTGGGATAAATAAACCACACTTAGCACCAGTGGCTCAATGAGTTCCCAACTAACAATTTATGCCTAAGATTAGTTTTCTTCAGTTTTGACAGAATTAATTATTAAAACAGGTAAACTGGTTCATATTTTATATATTTTGCTAGTCAGGTAATCTCTTCTAAATTTCGTTTTAAACTTTAACAAATACAAAGTGAAGTCCATGTCACAAGTTACCTGATGCTTCGACTTACAAGGAAGAAAACATTGCTGGATTAACTTCCAGTCCGTATTATATTCCATCAAACCCGACGCTAGTAACCTACAATAAAATTCAAGTGCAACACGGTACATTGTTATACAATTAACAGATATAAAATTAAATACTCCCTCCGTCTCTAAATATGTTTCCTGTTTCCCTTGGACACGTTTGCCAACGCACACTTTTAATTATTTATATCTTCAATTTCGTATTGCAGTCAACCATGCCAAGGGGATAAAAGTCAACAACTCAGCATCACCACACAATATTCACCGGAATAAGCAGGACGAGTTCATCAAAAACAAGGTTTAAGCTTTCATTTTGCTTGTAGGCCATTTAGCTATGTTACCCGGGCTCTTCATTTTTGCCCCGAGCATCCACGATGGACACTTGACACTCAAATATGGTATGGACACTCGGACACTTATTATAGGCTAAAACATGTAAAACTTTCAAATTTTGACGGGTCCAACAATTGGACATGTATTCATGTAACACACTTCCAGCCAAATCCTAGTAACAAAGCTGAAGTATTCAGACCTTAATGTCTCAACAATTCTACACAAGAACCTTGGGTTTGATACACAACTTGTGAGAACCTATAATTTACATCTACAGATAGTTGAACACTTAATGAAGCAAATATGTTGCCATGAAGTAAGAGTAGTACTTGATGGGCTTTGTTAACCCAACTCTTCAATTATATCACTGTACCCGTGTAACCTGGAGCACGGAATTAGGATATTTATGTTAAAATTTTATGATGCAGGAACAATATAGGCTGATGTACTTGTTCTCATGTATAATTGAACTTATTTTCATTCGACTGCTGTCTATGAGGATTGGTTGGGAAATAATACAAGGCTGGTGGTTAGCTTAATTACCAATATGGGCTGATTCATTAGGCTAGACAGAATATTACATTATAATTAAGTATATTTTATTCTTACAAGGTTTTAACTTCACTTAGAAAGGCTTTTCCTTTTTCGAACCGCTAAAGGTTTTACTGTTTCCCAGTTGGATTTGGTTTTTATGTGCTTATAGCACAAGAATTCAGGGCAGCCCTGATGCAACAATAAAACATTTTTCCATGAACTCCAGTTTGATGTAATCGAAAAAATCTAGCATATTTTCACAATTATTTTAACAAAGAAAATGAAATCTTTAAAGTCCCATGTATGTGTCTCAGCATGTCTACTTGACATATTGAATCTTGACACTTGAGCGCATGTCTCAACTAAATATGAGCCCCATGGTCCCTTGACTTTGAAAGTGTATAAATAGGTTGTATAGTTAACTTTGATTTAAGGACAGAAAACCCTTGGCATCTAATTTCATCATCTTAATACAATCAAAAAGAAAGAAGGGTACATGTAGAAACTTTAAGTTGGAGATCATTTGTCAAATCTATTTCGCAATAACATGGAATATTTTATAGTGCTTTTGGTCAAAACTTATTCACGACAGTTACTTATCTTGCTCAGAATTCATAATTGATAATACTAGACAAAAATATGTGATTATATTTATACCAAAACCGAAGACAGTGCAGCAAGGCCTTGCAAGTGATTTTAAAGCAAAGGCACAAAACCAGGAATACTAATATTGCAAATAGGCAAAACTAACCACAAACAGTGAGATTTGGAGTTAGAGTACACGAACTACCCAGTGATGGAAGGTGGGTTATCAGAACAAAGTTAAAAGTGAGCTAGCTAACAAACAAATAACAAACATTTTGGCCAGGAAAACACATAAAACAGAAAACACAACTTACATATCTTCTGCATCAGTGAAAAGCACCCGGTTTACCACAGCGGGAGGGGGTGGTTTATGTGGGAATAAGGCAGGATTAAACAGGAAAAAAAATCTCTGGGCTAATTTGGCAATTTGCTTCGGGACTGGAGCCACAGACTGCTTCTTGCTCATTTCACCAAGTGTACCTGCTAGTGTCATTTTAGGTCCCTGATCATTCCCTGAAGATGGCTTTCCGCTGACAGCTTCAGACCCTCTCTGCACTTCATCAGCAGAAACGTGGAAAGTCTTCAAAGGGAACAAGGGTTCCTTCTCAAAGCGAGTATCACAAGCATCTCCCACATGTCGCCTCTGATACTCTTGGACAGCTGTCAACAATGCCAATCACGTGATAAATGTCAGAACACACTAAAGAAAACATATAGAAAAATAAATGCAGGCATAATTCCTACAAGATTGCATACCAGAAGAGACATCATCCATATAACTCTTAGCTAGATTCAGCGGAGCAACATCTAAAATTGACAGTACATGGCCATTTATATAAGGCATCCACATGGGACCCTCAGTGCCTTGTAATTGACCTTCCTTTCTACAAGATACAGATTTATGCCTACCACTATCAGAAGGCAATGTCATATTATTTTCAGGACAGCTGTCTGTTTCTGAGGCATTCATAGAAGATGGAGAAGTGTTTTGTGTCTGTAAGGAAACATCACGTTCATTTGACACTGATGGACGAATGTATGGTGGAAAGAAGTAGGAATTTGGATAAGGTGTCGTTCTCCATGTCAATACATGATTGCGTTTTTTTAGAATCTCTAAAATTAATTGTTGTATTTGAGTAGCAATGTTCCCCTTAGAAGGCTCAAATATACATAAAGAATACACCTGTATAAGGAGTTGAACATGCTCATGAATTAAACAGTGCAATTGGCCTATTTGATGTGGAGTAAATCCATTCAGCATGCTTTCATATGCAGAAGACGGCTGGCGGCGTGGAGCACTCTCGAGCATTATTAGGTTTCCCTGAAAAGCAGTAGAAGGTAAAACTGGTACATTAGGTAAAAGGGGACGTAGTGGCATATTCAGATGTCCAGAACTTTTCTTTCTTAGCTGAGCAGAAGATTTCTGCCGTTTATTCTGTCTAGTTTCAGGCCGCCGACAACCTCTGCCGAAGCATTGTACTTGGGATGGTGACTTTAAAATTTCATCAACATCACTCTCAAGTGCCTCTTCAATTTCTAACTCAAAGTCTGCATCATTATCTTCATCTTCATCTTCGATATTTTCATTTTCTTTCTCTGCCACGTGATCAGCATCTCCACCATGTAGAACAGCTGCAAGAAACTTTCTGTATTCTGCCTCATCATCAACATTTGGAAGGTCCTCCTCATCATCGGTCTCTTGAAGAAAAGTCTCAAGTTCATCAAGTGTAAAACTGGCAAGAGAATAACGAGCTCGAGTACGCCTACAAATAGCATCCTCGTCATCTACATCCATGATGACATTTGTAGACTGTAAACCTGTGTCCAAATCTCCCACAACGACACCATTAACAGCCTTTCCATTGTTTGAACCACTATCCTTTTCGGTTACAGTGTCAATCTCAAGTCCAGAAACAAAAATTGATTTTTTATCCTGAAACACGCCCGCTCTTTCAGCTTTTCTAGCATCATCAGAAGCAACTGAAGCCTGAACTAAAATTTCCCTGCCATTCTGGCAATCGCCTACATCATAGTCTTTCACATGATTGGCTGGCTTCGACAACAACACAGTAACTGAAAGTGGAGAATTTTGTATTCCACTATCAGCAACATCAGCCTCTACTCCTTCAATTTCAGAACTTAAGCTCGAAGAAGCTTCCATAGAAAGGGTTTCTTTTAAAAACGGATTAAAATCAAAATCCTCGTCCTCATCCTCATCATGTTCCCCACACTCTTGTTTATCGTCACTCCCACCCTCGGAGGAACATTGACCATTTTTACTTAAGCTTACATCTACAGCAGTTTGCTGATCGGAACACTCAGCCTCATTTAACAAGGCATCTGAACTAGAAGCCATACTTAATCAACTGAATTACGTAAAAACCCGCAATCAATATAATAACTTCATACAAACCCACCGTATCGACAAGTACAAACTATCCTATCTTCTTTGCAAAAGGAAAAATTTTCCCTGGAAATAAGCCAAACATTCGATTACTCAAACGTAAACGGAAATATTAAAGCATTTGCTAGAATTCAAAAACCGAAACATAAACCTCCAGCTAACATTAAACAAATTGACAAACACGAAACTAACAAGACATTCCGAAAAGCACAATTTACGACCTTCCAATCAAGAATCAAACAAATCCACAAACTACAATCATTCCGTACCCTAGAAAACCTTAATTATCCCAAACCAAATCAACTCTATAGTAAATATATTAAATTCCTCAAGCTTTTTAAATCTTAACAATTAGATTTAAATAACTATAACAATAATTTAATTTCAACAGAAAGAAATACTTACAACAGCGAATAAATTCGAACACGGAGGATGTTAACAGAACCTAATCGGCATCGATTTTCGAGATTTGATGATCAGAGAGAAATAATGACGTAGTAGTATGATAAATCTGTTTGTTTATTTTATTTTTTTTGTTTGTGATAATAAAAAGAGAGAATTGAAAAATGCTGAGATGGTGGGTAGGTGTTTAAGGCTTGTGCAGGCGGTGTTCGATTGATTGGAATTAGGAGCGGTCTGGGCTGAACCGACGACCAAGAAGAAAGAGTGGGCCAAACAACCGGGTCAATTCTTATTACAACCCGGATTATTTAAGGCTTACTCCTATTCCTATTCCTATATCCATAAAAAAATAATACTACTAATAATAAAGATTAAAGGGATCTAAAATTATTTTTAATAAATTTTTCTAAAATTAATTATATTAAATTACATTATTTAGTTTTTGAAAAAGAAACTAACACTAAATTCCAATTTTATTTGTATTTATAACAATGAATTCTATTATATTAAAGACAATTCTATGTTAAGGGTATGAATAAATATATAAAGATATATTATTTAACTAAAAATTATAAAAACAAATCCTTTATTATAATATCTGAGTCTACCACAGTATGCAGTTAACCAATCAGAAAAGAGAATTATTTTAGGACCAATCAGAGGCCATCCCTAAATTTTAGACCAATAATATTCATTTTTCAACTTTCCTTCTGTTAAATTTTAACAAAAGTATTAACCACATACAAGTTAACCATGAGTTAACCAATACATATTTTTAGTATATAATATAATTAATTGATTGATATAATAATGCTTATTCGATAGTGGGACGTTTTGTGTTTAATTAGGAAATTTAAATATATTAAATTACTTCAATTTGATGAATATATTTGATAAATTAATTACGTGCTTATGTGGTTACCTTTTTGTGCTATATCAGTGCTACCTATGTGACCCCATGATTAATTGAGTTTATTTGTAACTCCTTCCGTCCCAATGATTTCTATATATTGGGGGACGGGGGCGTGACACGCATTTTTAAGGCTCCTAACTACTATAGTTACATAACTTATTTTTACAAATTTCTTTTTTTATAAAAATAGAACAATCCTACTTTTATACAAAAAAAAAAAATTAAAAATAAGTTATGGAACTATACTAGTTATGCACCTTAAAATGCGTGTCAGACACTTTTAAAAAATGTATAGAAATGAATGGGACGGAGGGAGTATGTGTTAGAATTGTGTGCAGCCAAAATTTTTAATTAATATTTTAATGACGGAAAAATTTTGGGTAATTATTTTAAATTCCCATTTGAGTTAAATTATTAAAATTTATAAATTGGGTTCTTTTATTTTATTAGGACTTAATTTGGTCATTTTTATTGTATTTAAAATTTTGTCACACTTAAATTTCAAAAATATTTTATTTATTGAAAACATTATTAAAATATTCCATTTTATTAAATATGGTGGAAATTAGTCATTTTATAATATTTGAGCCCATTTAATATTTTAAAAATTTTAAAAGGTTATTTGGGTTAGATTTTTTTAAAATATTAATAAATTGAAATATTTGTACTTTTTAAAATATTTAAATATTCTAAATTTGTGTAATTAATTATTTTAGTTATTTTAGAAAATAAAATTTTATTATTTTAAACCCGTAAATAAAATTGGTATGGATGTTTTTTGAATTAAGGGTTTTAGGATCAATTAGAGGCCATCACTAAATTTTAAATAATATTCATTCTTCAACTTTTCTTCTATTAAATTTTTACCAAAGTGTTAACCACATACAAGTTAACCAATACAATTTTTTAGTATATAATATAATTAATCAATTGATATAATTTAATTATTACTCCCTCCGTCCCACTTTTATTGTCCACAGTTTCCTATTTTCTTTGTCCCAAAATAATTGTCTACATTTAATTACTAAGGTATATTATATGTTAATTATGTTAACTTTTATAAAAAAAATAATACAATTATTTGGTAACTATGAGTTTAATTGACATGACTGAATAAAAGGTCGATTTTGATAGATGGACACTAAAAATGGAACGGAAGGAGTATTTTATTATATAATACCTGAGTTTACCACAATATGTAGTTAACCAATCAGAAAAAATGAATTATTTTAGGACCAATCAAAGGTCATCCCAAAAGTACATATTTCTTTACTTAAAAAAAATAGATAAACTTGAAGTTCATGTCATCTGACATGGTTTGTTCTCTCTAATATTGGTTTGTGTACTTCTGTCATATTAAATATCTATATCAAATATGAATACTACTATGGATGAATTGTCAGATCAATATGCAGCTATCAGTCTTGAGGAGGAGGAATTGGGAGGGATCGCTTATGAGGCAGAGGAGAATCTTGATGGAGGAATTGACACACGATGGTGTTTAGTAGGCCATTTTTTGTCTAAGAGAGTTATTGACTTTGAAAAGATGCAACATGCCATGGCTAATTTGTGGAAACCAGGGAAAGGAGTGTACATCAAAAGTCTGGAGCCAAATCGATTTCTTTTTCAGTTCTACCATGAAGTGGATATTTCAAGGAAAATTGATGGGAGCCCATGTACATATGACAGAATGCAGCTTGTGATTGAGCGCTTGAAAGAAGGAGATAATCTACGTTTGGTGCAAATAAATAAGTTGCATTTTTGGGTTCAACTCCACGATGTTCAACCGGGTTTCATGTCGGAAAGAGTATGCAAGGATGTTGGCAATTATATAGGGAAATTCATTGAATCAGACAGAAACAATTTTGTAGGAGTGTGGCGTGAATTTCTACGTATTCGAGTTAGAATACAAGTTGATATGCCGTTAAAAAGGCGCATGAAGATTAAGAAAGCAGGTGGAGAATGGTTCTGGGTCAATTTCAAGTACGAGCATGTTCCCACTTTTTGCTTTATATGTGGACTGCTTGGACATGCTGAGAAATTTTGTTCCAAAATATTTGAATTGCCGATGCAGGATATTGTTAAACCATATGGTCCATGGATGAAAGCTATGCCGAGGAAACAGTCATATCTTACAAGGTCTAAATGGTTAAGGACGGGCTCTTCAAACCGGTACACGATGGCTAATGGTGGGAGTAGCAGGAATGGTGCAGGCATGGATAGAGAAGGAAGCAAAAATTTAGGAACTGGAAGTTACAATCCTAAATCCAAGGAAAATGAAATCGCAAATGAAGGAAGGAGTGCTGGAGATCAGGAGTTTACGGATATGGAGGAAGGTAATGGGCGGGAGGATAAAAATTCAAATAGCGGAAATAATGCTAATAGAATGGAAGAGGAGTCTGAGTATTTTTTTAATGATCCAAAAAGAAAGCGGCCCAATGAACGTACTATAACCAATCCAAATAGCAATAATATTGGGCTTCCGAAAAACGTGCAAGTGGCAGGCCTTCATGGGGGGGTCTGCCAAGAGCCATGAGTACACTATCTTGGAACTGTCGTGGGCTTGGGAACCCACGGGCCGCTTAGTTCCTTATGGATGTTATAGTCCAAAAGAAACCCAGATTGATTTTTCTTTGTGAAACTCTATGTAAAAATGATATGGTGTGTAACACCCCTAGATCCGGGGTCGGAGATCCAGGCTGTCACTCTATCCTTAATTCCCATTTTAATAAACATTATTCTTAATCTTCGTTTTAGCATGTTGTGACCCCTCAATCACACATAACATTTACAGATTATAGGCTCAGAGACGAAATTAAAACATTACTAAGTTATTACAACCATCTTGAAATAGTTATTACAAACCCAAATTGTCATAATCTCAAAAGTTCAACTTAAAAAGGGATTACCATCTAAGGTGGCACTTGCGTCCAAAAAGAGGTTTGGTTTTCAGAAACTTACACAAGTCATGCTTGTAAATAAATCTAACCAACCTAAGCTGTAAACCTATCCAACTTAGTCTGCTCACCTGTGGTAATGCTACTGGGTGCTGCCCTGGCACCTGCCTCATAAACAGTCTCCTTAACTGCTGACCAGTTAACACGCTTTTACGTAAGGTCTGCCTTGTTCTTGCCATGAGTATCTGTTGTTGTGTGGTGGTATATATGAAAGAAAAAGAAGAGTAAGCAATACAGCTCAGCCAAATAATAATAGTTTTCAAAGTACTTTTATTAACATAAACCATATGCCATATTGTATACTGATATTGTACCATCATTAAACATTTTTCATTCTTTATCCAGAAATATAGCGAGGAATTTCTGAGGTACTTTGAATAATTCATCATTCTGTCAACACTATCGGTAATTGAGCACCTAGGCTTTCATTACAGTGTTGTAGTACAATTCCAATTGGAAGAATGGGATTATGCTGGAGCCTCTTCAACGATATCTGGTGATCAGCCAATGTATCGTGCCTCTGCTTCTCTACTAGTAGAAGGATGACGTTCCCTTATCGGGTCGCACCCTGACCGCATATGGGCCTTAATATTTGGATTATGCCCGAAGGCGATGTCCCCTCTTCCTCCAATCCCTTAGAGAATTCTGTGCATCAGGAATAGAATTTAATCCAGTTCCCTCAAGCACACAGCTTGGTGACTGGTTTGCTAACCTTTACTTAGCTTTACTTCCAGGAATAATTGAGGAAGTAATTTTAACATGTGGGTTGACTTTAGTCAACAAATTTCGATTACTAAGAATCGCCTCATCAACATAACTTGGGAGTGGGTTGGAGTTTTTGAGTGCTTAGTCAAACCTGAACCCCTCCTTACTAGGTAGGGTGTGTTTCTTATTGATTGCGAAGGGGGAAAACATTTAATATTGGCTCCCAGAACCTTGGGTTCCCGAGTTTTGATAAGTTTGAGCGAGGTAGCGATACTTTTCGATGAGTGAAGCTATAGTCAGTGAAGAAATGGGAACCCGTACTATTTTTAAATAATTTTTCGACGATCAGAAAATATTTAAAATAATTTTTAAAACCTCAAATAACTTTTAAAATAATTACATATGATTTTTAAATCATCCTGGAATATTTAATCAATATTCAAAATAATATTTATTAAATCAATAATCAGCTTGGAATATTTAATAATTATTTAAATAATATTTATTAAATAAAAATCATTCATAATTATTCTCAAATGGGAATAATATTCTACTTATTAATAAATATTCAAATAATATTTATTAACATCATTAAAAGGATTTTTAATCCGGAAATATCCAATTTATAACTATTTGAACATTTTTAAAACAAAATATACGTCATTTAACATCTCCGGTGACTTCCGGGTTTTTATGTCCTTATCCGGACGAAATATCTCCGACTCCCCTACTAAGAAAGGGTATTATCGTACCCTACTTGGAACTTTTAACACATCATCGCATACATGTATATATGTATTCATGCATACGTACTTACTAAACATGTTTATAAATCAACGTAAATAAACCATATATTTCATGCTGATTCGCAAAAATACTATTAAAACAGTTCATAATAGTTATACCACAACAATAACAGTTTGAAAATACTTGAAGTACAAGTTTCGAAAACTTGCCTGATCGTGTCTGAGTCGTCGAGGCTCTGGCTCTAGGGTAATGATCTATAACAACCAATAATGTTTGGTTAGTTCGTTTAAACGATCTCGTCGAATCGACTATTCACGTAAAGACACAACTTCGTAACGATACATTCTTACTACACATTTGGCTTATTATAAGTCCACGATACCCTTTAACCACTTTTGCTAATTATTGGTTTCGTAATGACTTTCGTTAAAGGTCATTTTTAACGAAACTAAAGTTCGTCTCGTATCCCGCTTGAAGTACTTTCTGAGCTGTTTTATCACCACCATAGTGGCCTCCATATGTGGTAGAATGACAATCATGTAAAATAGCTTCCGTTTCACTATACGGAATGCACCTCCTCAAAATCTGATCTACACCAAGCTTGAACAGGAATGGCTCGTCCCAACGGTACCACTTCACATCATGCAGAAACTTCTTCTTTTGAGAATAAGAAAAGTCCGGAGGGATGACATTACTAACAAGATAGTTCACATAATCTGCAAACCATGGTTCCTCACCTTGCACCCCAAAAAGTTGCTCATCTGGAAAAGATTCATTAATAAGAGAATTGCCATATGAATCCTTACCGTGGTCCTCCAAACGTGATAGATGATCACCCACCTGATTTCCTGTGCCCTTCCTATCTTTGATCTCCACATCAAACTCTTGCAATAAAAGCACCCAACGAATCAATCTAGGTTTTGAATCCTTCTTCGACATGAGATATCGAATAGCAGCATGATCCGTATAAACAATCACCTTCGTACCATGCAAATAAGACCTGAATTTCTCGAAAGCATAGACAACGGCCAGCAACTCCTTCTCAGTAGTAGTGTAGTTAAGCTGTGCATCATTAAGGGTTTTACTAGCATAGTAAATCACATGGAAAACTTTATCCTTTCTTTGCCCAAGCACAGCTCCAACCGCATAGTCACTAGCATCACACATTAGATCGAACATTTCCTCCCAATTCGGTGCGGTAATGATAGGTGTAGTAGTCAAATTCTTCTTCAAAAGCTCAAAAGCTGCAAGGCACTCATCATCAAATTTGAAAGGAACATCTTTCTCCAACAAATTGCACAGAGGTTTAGAGATTTTTGAGAAGTCTTGAATGAATCGCCTATAGAATCCCGCATGACCAAGAAAACAGCGAATTCCTTTAACAGAGATAGGTGGAGGAAGATTTTCGATAGTCTCTACCTTAGCCTTATCCACTTCAAGCCCCTTTCCAGATACCTTGTGCCCAAGAATGATTCCTTCTTGCACCATGAAGTGACACTTTTCCCAATTAAGCACCAAATTCGTCTCCACACACCGCTTCAAAACCAAACCAAGATTATGCAAGCACTCATCGTAAGAAGTACCAAAAACCGAGAAGTCATCCATAAAAACCTCCACATTCGAGCCAATCATGTTTGAGAAAATAGCCATCATGCACCTTTGAAAAGTGGCTGGAGCACCACAAAATCCAAGAGAAACACGTCGGAAAGCAAAGGTACCAAAAGGACATGTGAATGTGGTCCTCTCTTGATCTTCCAGAGCAATGCAAATCTGATTGTAGCCTGAATAACCATCAAGGAGGCAATAGTACTCATGTCCCGCCAACCTGTCTAGCATCTGATCAATGAATGGCAGAGGAAGGTGATCTTTTCTCGTGGCTTTGTTGAGCTTCCTATAGTCCATGCAAACTCTCCACCCCGTGACTGTTCGAGTATGAATGAGCTCATTCTTATCATTAGCAACAACTGTCATGCCTCCTTTATTTGGCACACATTGAACCAGACTCACCCAAGAACTGTCTGAGATAGGATATATAATACCCACATCAAGCCACTTTAGAATTTCCTTCTTCACCACCTCTTTCATAATCGGATTAAGTCTCCGCTGATGCTCAACAGTAGGCTTAGCTCCCACCTCTAGCAGAATTTTGTGCATGCAATAAGAAGGGTTGATTCCCTTGATATCTGCTATAGTCCAACCAATGGCTGATTTGAACTCTCTCAGAATTCGCAAGAGCTTTTCTTCCTCACTACCTGACAAGTTAGAAGCAATAATAACCGGTAATTTAGATGCATCACCAAGAAACGCATACCTCAAGTGTTCGGGCAATGGTTTGAGTTCAAGTGTAGGAGCTTCCTCAATAGATGGTTTAAGACGACCCTCAGAATTTCTCAGCTCTCCTAACCCCAAAGATTCAAATGGTAAGTCAAATTTCCTCTTCCACGGAGCTGAATTCAATTGTTGCAATTGCTCGGCTACTTCCTCATCTTCAAAATCAGAATCACCAACTAACACTCTCTCCAAAGAATCTGACTTAAGCAATTGCTCCATCTCTGTAGTAACCGCAGAATCAACCAAATCCACCATCAAGCATTCTTATTCATCTGTGGGAAATTTCATCGCATTGAACACATTAAAAGTGACATTCTGGTCTTGCACCCTCATGGTGAGCTCTCCTTTCTACACATCGATCAAGGTACTACCCGTAGCTAAGAACGGCCTTCCCAAGATTATGGGAATCTTCTTATCTTCCTCAAAATCCAAGATAACAAAATCAGCAGGGAAGATTAGCTTATCAACTTTCACCAAGACATCCTCTACTATGCCTCTAGGATAAGTAATTGAACGATCGGCCAACTGCAAAGAGATGTTGGTTGGCTTTGGATCCGGTAGACCAAGTTGACAAGGGCATGAGATTGATGCTAGCTCCCAAGTCACACAAGCACTTCTCAAAAAATAGATTACCAATAGTGCATGGAATAGTAAAACTACCCGGATCCTTTAGCTTCGGAGGCAACTTCTGTTGCAGAACGGCACTACACTCTTCCGTTAAGGCAACGATCTCTAATGCATCAAGCTTCAACTTACGAGAGAGAATACCTTTCATGAACTTGGCATAGCTTGGCATCTGTTCAAGAGCTTCCGCAAAAGGAATGTTAATCTGCAACTTCTTGAATACCTCTAAAAACTTAGCGAACTTCGTATCCAAATTCTGCTTCTGGAGTCTTCTAGGATATGGAGGAGGGGGATAAATCTGAGTGTTCTTTGTAGACTTCTCCACAGAATTTTTAACAAGTTCCTTGCTCTTCTCTACTTCACCATTCAGCTCCTCAGCTACTAAGTCAGATTTCTCATTGTCAGGCACTGCAGATTTTTCAACTTGCTGATTCTGCACTTCTTCATCTTCTTTAGCGGCTGATTTAGGATCTGATGTCACCTTTCCCGATCTCAAAGTCACGGCCCTCACCTGCTCCTTGTTGTCCCTCCTACCTGGATTTGCTTCCGTATCACTAGGAAGAGTTCCTTGTTGCCTACTAAGTAAGGCACTTGCAATCTGTCCCACCTGGGTTTCCAAGACCTTTTGAGAAGCTTGCAGGTTCTTCACCATCATCCACAAATCATCCCTTTCTGATTTTTCATTAGATGATTGCCCCGCATGAGCCTGGGGCTGTTGCTGCTGAAATCCAGGAGGTTGATATGGTGCCCTTGGAGCATAAGGATGTTGATAGCCTTGATTGAATGGCTTCGCTTGCTGATAAGATTGTTGAGTATTTTGATTATTGCTCTAGCTGAAATTGGGATGATTCTGATTATTAGGATGATAAGTGGCTGGAACTGGTGCAGCAGGTCTCTGGAAATTACTCACGAACTGTGCTGATTCAGAAGAAATAGCACATTGATTCGTCTCATGTGCGCCCGCACATAATTCACAAACACTAGCCACCTGTTGAACTCCATAATTAGCAAGAGAATCCACCTTCATAGTAAGAGCTTTCAACTGAGCCGTAATCACTAAAGTTGTATCTACTTCCAAACCTGCTACCTTGCCTTGAGATAGCCTCTAGGTTGGATTTTGATATTCATTAGCAGACATGATCTCAATAATATCATAAGCTTCCTCATAGCTCTTCGCCCACAGAGCTCCACCTGATGCTGCATCTAGCAAAGGCCTAGACTGTGCTCTCAACCCATTGTAGAAACCATTAATAACCATCCAATCAGGCATGCCATGATGAGGACACTTTCGTAGCATCTCCTTATAACGTTCCCAAGCCTCACACAAAGACTCGCCAGATTGCTGTTGGAATTGAGTCAGCTGGTTCCTTATTGCTGCAGTTTTCGCCATAGGGAAGAATTTAGTAAGGAACTTCTGAGCAAGATCTTCCCATGTAGTAATGGAACCAGGTGGTAAAGAGTGTAACCAACCCTTGGCCTTATCCCTAAGAGAGAATGGGAAAAGCCTCAACTTAATAGCATCATCCGACACACCATTGAATCTGAAAGTGTCGCAGATCTCGAAAAAGTCCCGAATATGCATGTTAGGATCCTCCGTAGAAGCACCCCCAAACTGAACCGAATTCTGCACCATCTGAATTGTGCTCGGCTTGATCTCAAAGTTATTTGCTGCAATAGCTGGCCTGACAATACTAGATTGTATGTCATTGATCTTCGGCTGAGAATAGTCCTTCAAAGCCTTAAATGCTGCTGGTGCGTCACCCATCTCTACTGTAGTCTCAAGTTCTTCTATCTTATTCTCTTCTTCTTGAACCTCTGGAATTACCGGCTCTTCCTTGCTTTGATCTTCACCTAACTCCAGGTCTCGAGTCTGAGAACGCGTTCGCATACACGCTCAAGTACCTGAAACACCAAGAAACAAACAACTACGTAAGAAGTCCGAGTCAGTGAACGCTAACGACCACTATTTACAAGCACATAAACTGAAAATAAAAACACCGATGATCCCCGGCAGCGGCGCCAAAAACTTGTTAGCACAAAATCACGCAAGTGCACGTGGTCACAAGTAATATACTTAAAGTTCGTTCCGCAGAGATATGGTTAAGTTTTAATCAGTAAATATGCCTATGCAACAATGTTTGGTTTTAATCCACTGCTAAGACAAATAACAAGAATGTGGTTTAATTATCTAAATTAACTAGAATGCAAATTATTAAGCTAAGAATAATTAACTATTGAGAATTAAATCTGAATTACTTATATGAGATAAAACATGGGACTCTAACTTCATTATCTACCTTCACTTAGAGTTGATGCCTTTAATCAATACATGTGATGGTTTTGATATCTGATCAGACAACACGAAACAAGCAAATGCTACTTCTCAGTATACGAATACCAAACTAAACATGCATCCACAAAAGAGATAGAAGATGAATAGACACCAATTATACTTAGACCCTATATCTCTATAAGATTTGAAAGCATAACGGTTGAAGAACAAGTTGTCTATTAAGATCACATAGGGTAGCATAATATCTCTATTTACGCCACAAATCATGATGTTAAAACATCAACCTATCCTATGCTAGCATGGCAAGTTCTAAATCTCAAGATCCACTCTCGTTTCGCAAGAGATTAACAAGTTAGATGTTCGCGACGCATCTAAATACATGAAACACAACCATACAAGGATATCAAGAATTCATCACACATAAATCTTTAAAGCAATCAAACTACTAAGCTACATAGATAAATCCATTAGAATCCCATGACAACGATTAGCCCATAATTGAACCGTTCATCGTCATGAGATTTAATGCTAACATGATATAAAACAAGATATGAAAGAAAGCAATAAAGATATTATTAAAACTAAGAGTTGAGAAAACAAATCTGTAATTCAACGTATACAAAAGATGAAGTTGATCTAGATCCGTGCTTGTCACCGAGCTTGAATCCTTCTCTCCTTTTCTCTCTTGCAAAAACTAAGCTATGATATGTAATTGTATGTAATAATATGTTTACAAGGGTTGGATGTGTTTATATAGGCTCTAGAAATCTTGCCTAGCAAGAAAATACCTTATAATACAACTTGAATTCGATTTGGGTGTCAAAAACTAAGTAGAATACAATTTCAGATCGAAAAAGGGCAAAATTGGAAATTTCCAGTGCACAGTCCCGAGCAAAGTGCTCGAACCGCGCAAGTTGCCTGGAGCCAATCTGCTGGAATTTGGCGCAACTTGCCCAAACGGCGCAAGTTGCCCGGCTGCGATCTGCGGGAAATTTTATTTCTTCATTTTTTTCAGCTTTTCTTCCCGTTCCTTTTGCATGAGCTTCCGTCTTCACTTCCTCTTGACTTTTACACTTCTTGGGAGTTGACATTAGCCTTCATTCTTCATTCCATATCATAAATCAACTCCACAAAACAACGGAAACTACACCTTCAATCGGCATTTCTTCAACCCTGAACAATTAAACAAAACACATCAAAACTACCACAAACTTGAGGCCTAAGCAATCAATTTAAGCCGAATTGGAATGTTTCAAGTAGATATAAAATCCACTTATAAGGTTGGCAACTGTAATGGATATGTATGGTATTTCAAAAGTGGTCGAATTGGGGATGATTATGTGGTCAATATGGAAGGCTCGAAACATGATAGTCTGGCACAATACTTTTACTCATGTTGATGAGGTTGTTCGAAATGTACATGTTACTCTTGATCAATGGCTTGATGCTCAGTCAAAAAATTTCACTCCGTCCATGGGTGTTATGCATCCGATGGATGGTAAAGAGCACTGGACGAAACCTGTACGGAATACAATCAAGATAAATGTGGACTAAGCTCTATTCAAGAATGAGAATAAGTTTGGGTTCGGATGTATTGCTCGAGACCACACAGGTAGGCTGATAGAAGCAAGGACTGTGAGTCGTGTTGGGAAGATAGATGCAGAGCTTGCAGAAGCGATTGCGTTCAAAGAAGCACTAAGTTGGATTAAGGTAAAGCAGTGGAATAAGGCTATGGTGGAGACTGACTGCATTAACGTGGTGAAAGCTCTTCGTAGTTTGGTGTCTCTAGCCTCTACATTTGGTCTGGTTATTTCTGATTGTAAACAGCTATTGCAGGATGTTGCAGATGCTGATTTTTGTTTTATTAAATGATCAACAAATAAGGTAGCACAATGCTTAGCAAGGCAATCCTATTATTTCTCTGATTGTAGCTTTGTTGAGACTACTGCCCCATCTGAGGTGGTCATTCTTTGTATAAGTGATATTTTAAGTGAATGAAAGTATTCTATTCCTCATCAAAAAAAAAAAATCAAAGGTCATCCCTAAATTTTAGACCAATAATATTCATTCCTCAACTTTCCTTCTATTAAATTTTAACCAAAGTATTAACCACATACAAGTAATAATATTCATTCCTCAACTTTCCTTCTATTAAATTTTAACCAAAGTAATAACCACATACAAGTTAACCATGAGTTAACCAATACAATTTTTTAGTATATAATTAATCGATTTATATAATTTAATTATTATACCATGCAATCCTCGCAATCAAGACCAACCCCCTCCCCCCACTGTGCTAAAATCAATCTCAAAAAACAACTAATTAATTCATCGTTGTCCTCGTTAATTATACTTTTCTTATATCAAAACATTATTCAATAACAATGAATCATCAATCACCTCCGCTTTTCCATGAAATTATATATTTGCATAATTTTGATTTTAATATATTTTTTATATGTTATACCCCAATTTACAACACATGCGAGATACGTCTAATTATATTTTTTTTACTTAGTTTTGGACTACTCAATATTTATTATTTTAATTTAAGTTAATTTATACTTATATTTTGTTCATTAAAAACTTAATTAAATTTAGTTAAAAGATTATTACTTAGCTATTTATCATAGTGTCTATGGGATGATCTTAGCTCCATGCGAACAAAACTTGCACCAGGGCCTAGACAATTATGCATCCCAATATAAGTATAAATTTAGTTAAAAATTTATTATTTAGGTGCCCTAAATTTTAAATTAATAATATTCATTTTTCAACTTTCATTCTATAAATTTTAACCAAGATACTAATCAAATATATTTAAGTTAACTTTGAGTTAACCAATATAATTTTTTAGTATATAATATAACTAATCAATTGATATAATTTAATTATTAATTAACTTAAATTGGGCTTATCATCAAATGATATGTAATTGTCATATTTTTTTATTTTCACGTATTATTTTCGTTTCTTATACAAAAAAAAATTAATGTAATTTAGTAGTATTTTATGTTCGAATTTTGGGTGCACAAAAAATCATGTCATTTTCATGCAATACCTCAAAGACACTCGGCATTAATGTACACAACACAAACAATTTGTCAGGTCTACTTAAGCGCTTTCTTCTAATATATGTCAGAAAAATATACTCACTTGAAAGGCATATGACTCAGCCTATTTGTAGTTCGAGGATCCTAATCCAATTAAACTAGATTGTAATAAGTAAATAATATCAACTGTCACAGGAATCTCAAAAGATGATAACCGTCAGAAGAAAAATCAACAAGTTAATCTATAGTTTTGATGTTTTACACTGGAAGAAGATTCAGATATCTGATCAGGCCTCAAGGTAGCATTGAAACAAGTGGATTCATTTTCGAAGACAGAGATTTCTATTAGTGACAAGAAACAATTTCAGTACCGAATGATTGATGAGAGTGAAGAGTATAAAAGACCACAGTGTTAAAAGTCAAGATGAAGAACAGAGATTGGAGTTAGTCGTTCATGAACCAAACAGTACATCGAACGTCAACATCATGCCAGTGTATGTTCCTTATTATAATTACGTGGTTTTCAGCGGAGTATTGACTATTAAAGAATTTATATTAATTCTATTTTAATTGATTAAGTCAAGTAATTAAGTTAATAAATAAATTAATTCTATCAGAATTAATATATTTGTTAAAGTGATTATTAGATTAATTAAATAAGAATTAATATGGAAAAGAATTAATTAGTTAAATGATTTTTTATAAGTCATTTAATTAATTATAAGCTGAAAAATATGAATGATATAACTATCAAATTGATAGTTATACCTATAGTCATATTCAGTTAAATGGAGATAGTCATATTCAGTTAAATGGAGATAGTCATATTCAGTTAAATGGAGATAGTCATATTTCATTCAATTGGTAAGTTATACCGAATGTTATATTCATTTGGTAAGTCATACCGAATGTCATATTGGCTAGTTAAGTTATACCGAAAGTTATATTTAAGCTGGACAGTCATATTACATTGATTTGATAGTCATACCGATTGTCATATTAATGTAAAATGATTGTCATATCAGTTTAAATCAAGTAGTATGACTATGGCTGTGTATATAAGGCAGAAGAAGGCAGTTAAATCAGAACAAGTCGAGCCAAACAAGAAAAATTCACACAGCAGCCTATTTCTTTCTCTCTCAAGCTCAAGAACACCTACAAGTTTAATTCTGTAAATTCAAGTTCATCTCAGTTGTAATATCCTATCCATTGGAACTTGTTTACTTGTGATTCTTGTACTACTAGCGAATTAATTTTCCTAGTTCACAAATTGATATCTTTATTTTATTAACTAAATTAGCAAAGTTCATGTTGAATTTTCTAATTAGTTATTAATCACTTGATAATCATTTGGACTGATTTTGTAACACCCATCAAGTTAATATATTGCTATATTCAACTCGAAATTTGTGTTATATTATTCCGCACAAAAATATTCGTTTAAGGCAAAATTATTTAACGAATAAATTTTGAGAAAATGGTATAGATTGTATTCAACCCCCCCTTCTACAATCTTATTGGACCTAACAATTGGTATCAGAGCCTATTGATTGATACACAAATCAAGATCCTATTTTTACTCAATCAAAAATTAAGCTCGAATTTTTAACTCTCTTAAAAATTCATCATGTCTGCCAAAGGCAATGTCAAAATTCCTATCTTTAATAAAGATAATTATGATATGTGGAAAAACAAAATGGAGTTATTTCTTGATGTAGCAAACCCAAGTTTTTTGTGGGTTTTGGAAAATGGACCAGCAATTCCCATGTAACATGATACTGAAACAGTTGTAAATGGAACTGTAACAGTCCCTGCCAGATCCTATCCAAAGGACCCTAAGAACTATACCTCTGAAGATAAGGAGGCAGCTGGATTGGATAAAAATTTGAGACTCATTCTGTTGGATTCCCTAGATGCTGTAATGTATAGCCATGTGAGAAATTGTAAAATTGCTAAGCACATCTGGGAAACTATTGAGGTCATTAATGAAAGGACTGATGAAGTCAAGGAAAATAGACTGCAAATTCTAACTTCTGAATATGAACACTTTAGAGCTGGCCCTAATGAAGGCATTCAGGAAGTGTTCGAAAGGTATAACAAGATAATCAACAACTTGCAAGTTCATGGCAAGCATTATACTCAGAAGGAGATTAACATGAAGTTTTTACTAACTATGCCTACTCACTTGGAGCATAGAATCACTGCCATCAGAGAATCTAGAGACTTAACTCAGGTTGCTCTTGAAAGGCTATTTGGTGTTCTGAAAACATATGAATTAGAACAAGTACAGCAAAAGGAATTCTATGGCAAAGGCAGAATGGCAAATTCTTCTACAGCTTTAGTGGTTGAGGTTCCTAAGGAAGTGGAAACTAAAGTGGTTCAACCTATTAGTTTCAACAAGGAACAAACTGAAGTAGAACTTGGCCAAACACCAGCTACTCAGGATGGTGGAGAATTTTATTCACTTGAAGAGCTGGATCAATTGGAAGATGAATCTATGGCAATGATGGTGAGACAATTTAGTAACTTCAGATTCAGAAGAAATCCAAAGTTCAGGTTTAAGTCAAATAACAGGTTTCAGAGAAGAGGTTCTTCATCCTCTAGTAACAGGGGAGGTTATAAAACTGGAACTGTTGACAGAAGCAAAATTCGTTGTTTCAATTGTAATGAGTTGGGACATTTTGCTACTGAGTGTCAGAAACCCAAGCAAGCACAGAAGAAAGATTATGCTTCTGAAAAGAAGAAAAGTGGAAGAGCTTATGTGGCTGCTGGTAAAAGCTGGGATGATACAGATAGCGAAGATGAAGAATATGGAAACTTTGCGTTGGTGGCAAATGCTGAATCTTCAACTTATTATACCACTCCGGTAATTCTTACTGATGCTCAGTTAATTGATAGTTTACGTCGTTCCTTGAATAATGCAGAAAGAGGGTACGAGAGAATAAGTCTTGTTAACACTAATCTTGAAAATCAAATACTAGATTTAAAAAAGGTACAGGTTAATCAAGATAAGAATATAGAAGAAATAGCTCGACTTAACTGCAGAGAAAAGGGTCTAGGAGAATACATGACAAAACAAGTTGATAAGATTGCTGAACAAGAAACCACCATTAGGGAACTTGAAACATTAGAGCGTGTTATAATACTGTTAAGGTTTCTAAAGATTTCTTCAACAAACAAGCATTAGAGCAAACTGTAGGAATAGGATTTGATTACAGTCAAGCTGTTGGTTCTTTGAGTAATCATTTCCCTAATTCTATACCAGCTAAAGAAAGAGGTATACCACATATTCTTAAGAATGTTGAAAAACCAATGTTTACAAAATCTGATGCTGGACCACCAGATATTTGTTCCATGGTTATACATGAAGAAATGAGAAATGAGGATGCTGCAAATGGCACAGTTCTTGTTAAGAATAAATGTGTTAAGAATAAAACTGCTAAGAACTATAATACAAAGAATGTGTCATCCAAGAAAAATGTCACAGTATTTGTTAAGGCTAAATCAGTTGAGGACGTTAACACAACAAATGTGTCACCCAAGAAAGATGTACCTAAGGTACCAGTCAAAGTTGTTGAATCAGCTAGTACTTCTAAGACTGGATTAGGTAGTAACAAGTCAAAGCAGAAAAATACCATGCCTACTATTAACTCTAATCATAAAGCATGTGGTATTATCAATTGTATGTCTTGTGCCTTTAACAATATGCGTGCTTATTTTAATGGTAATTATGCATGTGTTAAACAGAATGCTCCTCGACAGCACATGAACAGGAACAATAATATTCGATCTAAGACTGCTTTTCCTCCTCAAGTTAGGAGAGAGACATTTGCACCTAAGACTAAACAAAAGATTACCAAGAATGTCTACCAGGTCAAATGTCCAGTCAATGACACAAGTGTTACTGCTGCGAGAGAAACATGGATACCCAAGAGTAAACAAAAGATTTTCAAATCTGTTTATAAAGTTAAATGTTTATTGACTAAAGAGGTTAAACTTAAAAATGTTGTTTTGCCTGACAAAGGTCAATACTTTAAGTACGCAGGACCCAATCAAATTTGGGTCCCGAAGAAGGTTTAACTCATTTGTCATTGCAGAGTATTGAACAGGTTGATCGAGTGACCTGGATCTTGGACAGTGGATGTTCAAGGCATATGACTGGAGATAGAACCCTGCTGACAAATGTGGTGGAGAAGGCCGGCCCAGTAGTTACCTTTGGAGATAACAGCAAAGGTAGAACTGATGGATATGGCAGACTTGAAGCTGGAAATGTTATCATTGATGAAGTTTCTTTTGTGAAAGGACTTGAGCACAATTTGCTCAGTGTCAGTCAATTCTGTGATAAAGGTTATGAAGTTCATTTCAACAAGAAGAATTGTCTAATTTCACACAAGAGACATGAAAAGCCACAACTGACAGGAGTTAGAAAAGGCAATCTGTACGTAGCCAATATGAACTCAGGAAGCACTGAAGAAGTTACTTGCTTCTACACTAAAGCATCTAATGATGAGAGTTGGCTATGGCACAAGAAACTTTCTCATCTTAATTTTAAGACAATGAATTCTCTGGTCAAAAGAGAATTGGTGAGAGGTTTGCCTTCAATGGAATTCACTCAAGAAGGACTGTGTGATGCATGTCAAAAGGGCAAGCTAAAAAGGGCAAGTCACAGGAGCACTGATACATCTTCAATAACTGAACCATTACAATTACTTCATATGGATTTGTTTGGTCCAGTTAATGTGATGTCTATGTCAAGGAAGAGATATGCTCTAGTGATTGTTGATGATTTTTCGAAATACACATGGGTTCTGTTTTTGAATTCTAAAGATGAGACTCCACAACTGGTGATTGATCACATCAAGTTAATTGAGCGAGATTCTACGTATCCAGTGAGAGCTATAAGATCAGACAATGGAACTGAATTCAAGAATGCAGTTCTAAATGACTTTTGCACTGAGAAGGGTATAACCAGACAATATTCAGCTCCAAGAACTCCTCAGCAAAATGGGGTAGTGGAAAGAAAGAATAGAACCTTGATTGAAGCTGCACGTACTATGCTAAGTGAATCAAGGCTTCCATTGTACTTTTGGGCTGAAGCCGTCAATACTGCGTGCTATACCCAGAATCGAACTCTAATCAATAAAGATCAAATGAAGACACCCTATGAAATTATGGCTGATAAGAAACCTTCACTCAAATACTTTCATGTATTTGGGGCAAAGTGCTTTGTGCTTAAAGAAGGTGATGATCAAGGTGGTAAATTCGATACCAAAGCATTTGAAGCAATTTTTATTGGTTATTCAATGAGAGCATACAGGGTGTATGTGATTGATGAACAGAAGATGATGGAAAGTGTCAATGTAACATTCGATGACACTAAACTCCCTAGTATCCAAACTGAGAATCCATCTGAGAAGCTATCTTTCAATGACATGACAGATACAGATTCAGATGATGACAATGCACCTGAGATTTTTGCTGATGCTAATGACAACAATGATGATCAGGGTAATGGTGATGAAATCAATGATAGTGGTCAAAATTCCCCTGACTCTAATAATCAATCATCATCTAGTCAACCTGGCAACAACTCAGGGGGAGAAAATGAAGGGTCAACTGGTCACACACAACATCCCAATGAAGGTCAAGGAGAATCATCAAGATCTAATCTTCCCAGACAGATTGTTTGGAATAGAGCTCATCCTTTTGAGTTAATCATTGGTGATCCAGTTGTTGGTGTAAATACTAGAAGAGCTCTTCAGAATCAATGCAATTATTCAGGGTTTCTATCTGAAATGGAACCTAAGAAAACTGAAGAAGCTCTTTCTGATCCTGATTGGGTGATTGCTATGCAAGATGAACTCAATCAATTTAAACAACAAGAAGTTTGGAAGCTGGTACCCAGACCTACAGACAGACCAGTAGTTGGCACAAGGTGGGTATTCAGAAACAAACTTGATGAAGATGGCACAGTGACGAGAAATAAAGCAAGACTGGTAGCAAAGGGTTACTCCCAATCTGAAGGCATTGACAATGATGAGACCTATGCTCCAGTGGCTAGACTTGAGGCCATAAGAATATTCTTGGCATTCGCAACATTTTCAAACTTTAAATTTTATCAAATGGATGTCAAGAGTGCTTTCTTGAATGGCAAGCTAGATGAAGAGGTTTATGTAGAACAGCCCCCTGGCTTTGAAGATCAGGATTTAATTGACTATGTCTACTTCCTTTTCAAGGCTGTCTATGGTCTTAAGCAAGCACCAAGGAAATGGTATGACACTCTCTCTGAATTTTTACTTGAAAATGATTTTGTTAGAGGTGTCATAGACAAAACTCTCTTTACAAAGAAACATAAGAATGATACAATTATAGTCCAAGTCTATGTGGACGATATAATATTTGGGTCTACTAATGATCTTTTGTGCAAGAAATTTGCGAAGTTAATGCAGGGTAGATTTGAAATGAGCATGATGGGTGAGTTGAAGTTCTTTCTTGGATTGCAAATAAGTCAAAGGACAGATGGAATATTTATCTGTCAATCCAAGTATGTCAAAGAGCTTCTCAAGAAGTATCAAATGAAGGACTCTTCTTCAGCAAAGACACCATCATCCACAGCTGTCAAATTTGGAGCATGTGAAAATTCTGTCAAGGTAGATATCACAAGCTACAGAGGTATGATAGGCTCATTACTTTATCTCACTGCGAGTAGACCTGATATTATGCATGCTACGTGTTTGTGTGCAAGGTTCCAATCGGATCCTAGAGATGTTCATCTCATTGCTGTTAAAAGAATTCTGAGATATCTTAAGGGTACGCCTAACCTAGGCATCTGGTACCCTAAAGATTCTGGTTTTAATCTTGTTGGATATACAGATTCTGACTATGCAGGAAGTGTTGTGGATAGAAAAAGCACATCTGGGAGTTGTCAATTCCTAGGTGGTAGACTAGTTTCCTGGTACAGCAAGAAACAACAGACAGTTTCCAACTCAACGGCTGAAGCTGAATATATAGCTGCTGGAAGCTGTTGCGCACAAATTTTGTGGATCAGGAATCAGCTGAGAGACTATGGCTTTGTGCTTGATAAAATTCCAATTTTATGTGATAATACAAGTGCCATAGCAATCTCTAACAATCCTGTGCAGCACACAAGGACAAAGCATATTGACATCAGGTATCATTTTATTCGAGAGCATGTCATGAATGGTACCGTGGAGTTATTTTTTGTACCCACGGAAGAACAAACAGCAGATATTTTTACTAAGTCTCTTGACGAATCCACATTTACCAGAATTGTTGGTGAATTGGGTATGTTAAATAGTCCTAGTAATTAAACTGGTTAATATCTGAGGTTTGATCTTTAATAATTTACAAGTGATTATTGTGTTAATATTTCTTATTAAATCACTTGTATAATTATTTTATCAACTTATACCCTTGCTTATTTCATCTTAAAATCATTGTTATTATCTTCTGTACATATTTTTAATTACTTATTATATTTTTAGATTAATTCATTTTCTTTGAAAATATTTTTCTCGAATTTTACAAGCTGTAATTTATGAGAAATCTATTTTTCTTGAAAATGTTATTGTGTTTAATTCAATTTGATTATTTTTGTTGTTTAAATAAATCATAGTTTCTTCTTGAATAATTTTCTATATGGAAATTGTTTTATTAGAAAATTTATAGATTTATTAACTCATCAGAAATAATTATGTAAATATGTAGTATAATTATTTAGTTTTATTTTATTTTATTTTATTTTAATTTGTAATGTTTGTCCTTCTGTTATTAATGTTTGATTTCGTAAAAAGGACCACATATGATCGTTTTTATAATTTTTATTAGGTTTTATAATTTTAGTATAAATTAATTTGATATTTTTTGATTATGTAAATTATTAATGTAATTTTCTTGATTTAAATTCTGTTGATATTCTGTTTTTAGTTAGTTATATTAACTGATTTGTTACAATATAACTATCGGTATAACAATCTCCTTGATTGTTATATTCGAACGTTTGTTTAGTTATATTAGTGTTAAATAATGTAATATAACTTAGAAATAAATTAGATATAACTTTGTTTTTGTTTTTGTTTAAATATAACTGTTAAAATAGTTTATAGTTATATTGAGTGTTTTAACAAGTAATATAACTATCGGTATAACTAAGATTTAATTGTTATATTGACTGCTTTCGGTAGTTATATTAGAACAGCCTAGGATAGTCATATTACGTTTTAAACGTAATATAACTATCGGTATGACTATCACCCGATAGTCATATCTTAGTTATTTGGTATATATTAACTAAGTTATATTTTGACAGTCATATTATCAGTGGTTGTTATATTGGCGTGTTAAGTCACCCAATCTGTTCGATATACACACAGATACACACGAATTCGAACGAATCTCTGTCCAATTTCTGCCTCGAATCTTACTCAAAACGCTTTTCTAAGGATTATTCTTGATTACCCAGTCCATAATCTTCTTAATCAAGATTGAATATGTAAGATTTGGTCAAGTTTTGAGGTTGAAAAAAATTTCGAATTTTTGATCTAAAAATCCGAACAATTGGTTGTGATTTTGTAAAAACTAAAATTACATGTGTGTTTGTATTACAATCAAGATCCTTGTCTGAATTTTTCATAATTTTTGATAGAGATTTTGATTTTTCGAATTTTTTAATTATTAATTAATTCGAATTTTGTAATTTAATTGGGTTAAATTGTTGAATTTTGCAGATTTACTAATTTTAATCCCTGATTTGCAATGGCCGGTGCTTATAATAATTTTGAACTTGTGAATCACAATTATATTGGATACTTTAATCCCGAGGATTGCCCAGTGGATCGGTTCAAGCCCTGGATAAAGTTTCTAAATGAGCAAAATCTCTGTAGTCACTCTATAACTGCAAATGTTCCAATGAAATTTGGTCCACTCAAATTAATGTGTACTACAGCTGTCTCAGATGAAAGATCATTTTCATTCGATTTTAATGACCAGACATATACTGTGGATGAAACGGTCTTCAATGCTGCTCTGGGACTTCCAACTGAACGATTTGCTGAATTACCTTCACATGATGAGTTGACTCAATTTTTCACAAATATCAACTATCATGGTCAACTGAATCTGAAACGACCACTCAAAAGTAATCTTGTTCAAGAATGGAATATCTTCTTCGAGATCATAGCAAAGGTGTTTGCTAATTCTACAAAGAGCAACAATACTGTCATCACAGGTATGTTACAGTCAATTGGTTTCGCTATTGCTCACAATAGAAGAATCAATTTTGGCAGTTTGATATGGCCTATTCTGCTGAATCGATTGAAGAAGGCTACAAAGAACTTTGGAAAAGGTAAACCGGTTAAGTGTCATTATCCTCGATTTTTGACACTAATTTTTAATCATCTAATGCCTAAGGATCAACCTGCTCCGTTTCCAAATGATCGAATTCAATGGTCTGGTAAACCAAACAAGAAGTTCTACACCAGGCTGGACACTTCTAAGGTCTTGTTGCATGTTCCTGTAGTCATAACACCTTATATGTCTACATACATACATTTGCCAAATGTCATGCCACAGCCAGATGCTGTGGTACCTTTAGTTCAACAAGCTCCACAGCCTGAAGCAGAACAAGTTCCAGTACCTCAACCTGATTCTGAACCCTTGAATGTGCTTGAACATCAACTTCCAATGGATAAACACACTTAGAATGAAGATGATGTACATGTCAATGATCAGGTATTTGACTCAACTCCACTACAATCTCAATATCTTTCTGGTAGTCAAATGATTGTGAGAAGTGACCAAGGGGTTGTAGATCCACAACCTTTATCCCAGGTCAATGCACCAAACACTGATCCTAAATTCTCCAAACACTATCGTAGAAAGAAATTGTCATTCAAAAGAGCTATTCCCAGTAGTGATATTGTGAGTGAAACAGATTTGCCATCGCAAAAGAAAAGTAAAACCATGTCAAAGGCAATCTTAAACCCATTCATTCCTTCAAGCTCACCCCTGTTACTCACAATGGGGGAAGATATTTTTGCAAATGAAGCTGAAAATATTGTTATGCAAGTGGAGCAAGTTACAGTGCCTGCCATTGTTACGGCAGAAGAACCTTCACAGGTTGATCGGGATTTGAGAAATCCCATTGCACCACCACTGACCTTCCAAGAGGAGGCTAGGGTGATCTCCAGTGCAGGTACAATGGATGCAGCTAAGGATAATGAGAGGAGTGATGTGAGAATTACTTCAAATCTGAGTGAAACACCAGCACGTGAGGTGAGTGATACTCAGAGAACTATTGAAGTGAGAGCACACAATGACACATACACTTTATCTCTCATTACTCAACTCAATCAGATGAAAGAAAGTCTTGCTCAAGCTGAAGAGGACAACAAAAACTTGAGGTTTGATATGGACAACATGAGAACTATCTTCAACAACAAAATCAATGCACTTAAACTCTCTCAACAACAAGCAGTTGAAGACTCTGGAGATGTCACAGTGGCTCAAGATCTTATTATCTCATCTATGGCTAATCAAATTGAAGATCTTCAGAACAACATAAATGAAAATCATTTAACCACTGAACATCGTCTCAGTCAGATTGAAAAGCAAAGTGATGATCAAGTAAAGGGGTTAAGACATTTATATAATATCATCAGCAGAACTCACTCACTTACAGCAGAAGAGAAGAAATTCTTTGGAGGTAGTGATGGAAGTGACCCTGGAGCTGGTACAAGTCACAAGACTGTAGAGGATTCCTCAACTAAGGGGGAGAAATCTAGAGGGGGAGCAAGTGCAAGTGCAAGTAAAGAAAAATTTGAAGATAGGAGTGAAGGGAAGAAGACAACTCATCAAGCAGCAGAACAGGAAGATGATGATGTAGAAGGTTTTTACTATACAGGTGAACCTGATATTGATCTGTTTGCTGACTTACAGTTTCCTGATGTTGGTGAAGAATTTGATGAACCAGATCTCAGTTTTTGGGATGATGAAGAGCAAATAATTCCTGATTCTGTTGAAACACAACAAATGAATTTTGAAGCAAACAAAGAACTCGAACAGAATGAAGCTAATCTGGCTATGAGAGAAGAAAGACTCAAGAAGACACTTGAACAGTTAGCTCATAATGAGAGACTTCAAAAGGCAGAACAGGAAGCACTTCAAAAGCAACATGCTCAGAAACTGGAAGCTAGGAAGATGTACATCAAGTACAAAAATGGTGATAAGTGGGAACGTGCTCAAAAGGTAATTGACTCACCACAAACTTCTGACTATGATGATCGTCGAATGATTGCTATCTTTGAAAGCTTTAAACAGAAGAACCCTATACATGATATGTATTTGAAAGCTTTAAAGACAGAAATTGTGAGAATAACCACTGCATCTGATCCTAAGAATGGTGAGCTACTTATCTTCGTTGAATGTCATAAGCTTGGATCTCACAAAGTATCGCTTCAGTTCTTCTATGATAGATCTCTGTCAGAGCTTTGGGTGTTGAGACCAAAAGTATGAACATCTTCTGAACTAGGCATACTGCTTCATGAAAAGTTTCAAGAGTTTGCTGAAAGAGCTGGTCCTGAAGTTATAAATGACCCTCCACAAGTTAAAATTCTCAAGGGAGAAGTCATTCATACTGTTAATCTTCAGACAGACGAATTGTATACACATCTTGCCAGACACTTAGTATATGTTGAATATGCTCTTCGGAATCATGGTTTTGCATCACAGGAAAAGATTGAAGATGCAAATCATATTCGATCCTATGCTCAGACCAACATGAAAAAGTACAAGCAATATCAAGGTGAGTTGAGAAAGAAACTTGGAATACCACTGGTCTATCCTACAGATGTGGCATCCAGAAGGGATTTACTTGTTGATTCAGAAATGATCAAGAATCTACCGGACATGGATGAACAAGAAGAAGGAGAAATCAATGAGAAAGAAAGTGGTAAATGAAGATTAGCTCTACAAGTTATATCATTAGAGCTTTGATAGAACAAGATAGGATAATTGTCTTATATGATCAGTCTAGAGGATCATCTATCTTGTATTTATCTTTTCTGTTTGAATCTGGATAATGTTAATATAAACAAGAACTTTTACATTATTTACTTAGCATTTAAAGTGTTTTCTTTTACTTGTTTAATTGGGATTAGTTGAAGAATCCTCTAGGTATTTGCTTGTTATTGTATAACAAACAAATAGGGGTAGATTGAAAGGCATATGACTCAGCCTATTTGTAGTTCGAGGATCCTAATCCAATTAAACTAGATTGTAATAAGTAAATAATATCAACTGTCACAGGAATCTCAAAAGATGATAACCGTCAGAAGAAAAATCAACAAGTCAATCTATAGTTTTGATGTTTTACATTGGAAGAAGATTCAGATATCTGATCAGGCCTCAAGGTAGCATTGAAACAAGTGGATTCATTTTCGAAGACAGAGATTTCTATTAGTGACAAGAAACAATTTCAGTACCGAATGATTGATGAGAGTGAAGAGTATAAAAGACCACAGTGTTAAAAGTCACGATGAAGAACAGAGATTGGAGTTAGTCGTTCATGAACCAGACAGTACATCGAACGTCAACATCATGCCAGTGTATGTTCCTTATTATAATTACGTGGTTTTCAGCGGAGTATTGACTATTAAAGAATTTATATTAATTCTATTTTAATTGATTAAGTCAAGTAATTAAGTTAATAAATAAATTAATTCTATCAGAATTAATATATTTGTTAAAGTGATTATTAGATTAATTAAATAAGAATTAATATGGAAAAGAATTAATTAGTTAAATGATTTTTTATAAGTCATTTAATTAATTATAAGCTGAAAAATATGAATGATATAACTATCAAACTGATAGTTATACCGATAGTCATATTCAGTTAAATGGAGATAGTCATATTCAGTTAAATGGAGATAGTCATATTCAGTTAAATGGAGATAGTCATATTTCATTCAATTGGTAAGTTATACCGAATGTTATATTCATTTGGTAAGTCATACCGAATGTCATATTGGCTAGTTAAGTTATACCAAAAGTTATATTTAAGCTGGACAGTCATATTACATTGATTTGATAGTCATACCGATTGTCATATTAATGTAAAATGATTGTCATATCAGTTTAAATCAAGTAGTATGACTATGGTTGTGTATATAAGGCAGAAGAAGGCAGTTAAATCAGAACAAGTCGAGCCAAACAAGAAAAATTCACACAGCAGCCTATTTCTTTCTCTCTCAAGCTCAAGAACACCTACAAGTTTAATTCTGTAAATTCAAGTTCATCTCAGTTGTAATATCCTATCCATTGGAACTTGTTTACTTGTGATTCTTGTACTACTAGCGAATTAAGTTTCCTAGTTCACAAATTGATATCTTTATTTTATTAACTAAATTAGCAAAGTTCATGTTGAATTTTCTAATTAGTTATTAATCACTTGATAATCATTTGGACTGATTTTGTAACACCCATCAAGTTAATATATTGCTATATTCAACTTGAAATTTGTGTTATATTATTCCGCACAAAAATATTCGTTTAAGGCAAAATTATTTAACGAATAAATTTTGAGAAAATGGTATAGATTGTATTCAACCCCCCCCCTTCTACAATCTTATTGGACCTAACATCACTCTTAAAAAAAAATGAATTTCATGTTTTTTAGCCTGATAAATAAATGACAACGACACATATATAATAACGCGATTACATGTTTATATATTAGACATTTGATTTTAGTTTCATATACAGTTTTTTGTTTTAACATGTAAGTCAAACAGGAAAAAGATAGGTGATACTCATTTTCAAATGTCTTATTTTATAAGTATGGATGACAACGAATTGGGTTCGATCCGAATTTTCTAAAATCTAAAACCATATCCAAATATTTTCGGGTTTTAAAAATAAATTCAAATCCAAAACTCAATATCCAAAACCAAATCCGTTGGGTTTCAGATTAGATCTGATTTTTTCGGGTATCCAAAATTAGTAATTATGTAGTCAAATGTAACATATTGTACGAATTGACATACTAAGTAAAATTTAAAATATGTTAAAAAATAATTCTTTGTATACAACACAAATTAAAATTTTATGTAAAACAGAAAAAATTAGATGTTAAATATTTCAATGAAATTTGAGATTGAGAAATAGAAGTTATAATTACTAAATTAGTTTTGACTATTTCTAATGAAATATTTAAATAAAAATAAATAAATTATATGTCTTACATCTAAAATATTACATATAATAATTTCGAATTATGATATTATATTATTTGTGTATCAGGTTTCGGATTGGATATCGGTTCGGTACAACTAAAATCCAAATCCAACTCAAAACTATTTTGAGTTAAAAATTTAAATCCAAACTTAATCCAAAAATTCGGGTTCGGTATATCCAATATTTCAAATTTTGGATCGGGTATCATCAGATCGAATTAATATGCCATCCCTATTTATGGGTAAAAGAAAACTAATATTCTAAAAATTCTTCGTATACAACACAAATGAAAATTTTATTTAAAGCAAAGAAAATTACATATTAAATATTTCAATAACTTGAGATTGAGAAATAGAAGTTCTAATTACTAAATGACCAATGCTATGTCCCCTGAGATGGATCCCGAATTTGTTCCCGAATGACACATGACTTATTTTTATTTGTGGATTCATGTGTATACACGATGGGCCCATCTCATTAATGTAAGGAACAACCAATATTATAATAACAACTCATCATTTGGGAATGGTTTTGGGAACCTTTTTGTGGACTATAGCATTTCTCTTACTAAATTAATCTTAACTATTTCCAATGAAATATTTGAATAAAAATAAATAAATTGTATGTCTTACATCTAAAATATTACATTTTATAATTTCAAATTATGGTATTATATTATTTATGCATCGGGTTTCGGATTCCGGATTGGATATCGGTTCGGTACAACTAAAATCTAAATAAAAAATGAAACTATTTTTGGGTTTAAAATTTAAATCCAAAACTAAATCCGAAAACCCAGGTTCAGTATATGCAAATTTTCGGGTTTCGGATCGGGTATCATCAGATCAAATTAATTTGGCATCTCTATTTCTGGATAAAAAAAAAACTTATATTTAATATACCATTTTCTAATAGAAAAAAATAAAAAATTCAACCTACAAACTCCCAAGCTGAATATACATATTTTATGTTGTCATTAAAAACAAGCTGAGGGCAATCACCATAAATTCTAACAATCATATCTTACTCTAAGAACATAATATATTGGATATGTTTGGTTGATTGATAATTTTTATTTTTCTATAGTAAATCAATTCACTAATAAAAAAACATACAATTTATAAAAATGACATTAAACGAATACATAGGAAAGTAGATTAGACGATAGTTTCCTTTGTCATAATTACGTTCGTTTAATGGATTGCACTATAGAGATCCTTTCTCATATCGTTGAAACATGCAACCTTTTTTTGAGAGACAATCAAATGATTTATAACGATTGTGAGAAATAAGTGATTATGAATTTTAATATGTATTCGAAAAATTGATCGTGACCCATATACATTTTTTGACTGAATGAATATGATAAAAATTCTTGAAACCCAAAGTACTGCACATTTAAATAATAATAATAATAAATTTTCAGAAGAACAAAACTCAAAATATGCATAAAAAACTTATGAATTTGGTAGAAAGATTCTAAAAAATGAGAGAAATCAAATGAAAAACAAAATTAAGAAAAAACAATAAAGAGGGGATTAGAACGTTTTAATCGGGGATGTGAATGTTATGGTAATTGCTTGATAATATTAATATTAATGCAATTGGTATGTATTGACGAATAAGTAATTTTATACTTAAATTAATTACATCTAATTTATAATTTTTTGTAAATAACAACTAAAATAAGAGTAAAGTGCACTTTTTGTACCTGAAGTTTGGCCTTGACACCACTTGCACTACCGAACTTTAAAATCGAGCATATGCAATACTGAACTCACAATTTACTTACACGTTATGTACTGCCGTCAAATTGAGTCTAACTCCGTTAGAAACACAGGGGTAAAAATGTATTTTACTCATCAAACAATTCAATCAAAATAAAAATAAAAATTAAGAACACCTTCTTCCACCTCCAGAATCCGGCGACCGGAGGTGGAATCCGATGAGCTCGATTTCCGGCTACAATACCATAGAACACAGCACAACACACACGATTCTGCAGCTAAATGAATTCCCAACATCTGGACAACAATAAACCCAACAAAACACACTCAAAATTCGATCAAAACAGACCAAAGAAACAGATTTTCCGGCGAGCTTAACATCCCTTCCGGCCAAAATTTGTTTTCGTTCATATCAAAACCAAATCGTGTGTTCTATATATCACAAATCAAAGCTTATGCAACCCCCAGTCTTTCCCCTAACACCACAAACATGAACAAGCAACACATACTATGGACGACTGATTTGAAAAAATTGGTCAAAACTTACAATTCGTATATCTCATAATCGAAAACAATTGAAGCAATTAAACATATAAAACAACTCCCTAGGATCATATGAAGCTATTCAAGCAATCAAATCAACTGAACAATCACTAAAATCGAAAACCGCAATTTTTGAATAAGAACCCTAAAATCTGCAGTTTTATACAAAAATTCATAACAAAACATAAAGTTACCCTCCATAACGATTGATTGCAGATTATGAAACTAGATGTCGATGGCTACATTTTGAGCACTTGCACGTCGAAATCGGATTTTGCTAACCTCTCCAAATTTGTGTTTGATCTTGATGAACAAGAGAGAGAAATTCTAATTTCTTATTAATTAAAATGATTTTTATGATTTTTACGCCATAGCAAAGAAATAGATAGGAAAGTACAATTTTACCCCTGTCAAACTAACGGAGTTAGTGCCCGACTGACGGCAGTACACAAAGAATAAGTAAATTATGAGTTCAGTATTGCATATGCTCGATTTTAAAGTTCGGTATTGCAAGTGGTGTCAAGGCCAAACTTCAGGTACACAAAGTGCACTTTACTCTTAAAATAATATGTTTATATTAATTAAATAATCAATTTTATTGTTCGGTGCGTAGCACGGGTAGAACGCTAGTTGTGTTAACACACAGAATATATTATGTAAAATACGAGTTATAAAATAATATTGCTTAACCTAAAATTACAATATTTAAGTTTAATGTTTTCAACTTTTATTTTTCCTTATTCTAATTCTATTTTAAATATAATTAATAATTTTTATTAATTAGGTCAATATGATAAAATAAATTTGAAAAGTGAATACACTTTTTTAATAATATTTTAAAAATAAGCTAACTTATATATTAATTAACTAAGCATTTATTAAAATTCATGAAAGCATAGGCTCGAAAAACAAAAAATATATTAAATTATAAAATTTTTATAAACATTTGTTAAAGTTATGTTAACTAAAATATAGTTCATGCGACGTACGGACAAAAAATGTATGTCGTAGTGACACTTTAGAACATCACATAAAACATCTAGAATAGTTCATAAAAACTATGAAACTTGGAATATTACTTTCTGAAAAAAAAAAATAAGAAATCTTTAAAAATAAAAGAGAATATCTAGGATATATTATAATTAAATATGGATTATAATTAAAAAATCATTTAGTATAAAAAACACAAAATTTAAAGATAATTGGAAAAAACTAAAAAGAAAGAAGTTCAACAAATTTTAGGGATAACTAATTATGCAGCTGACCACTTATCTAAATTAAAACAATCATTACAAGAACTAACAAACAATAAATCTAATATGGGTTGAAAATAAGCCCTAAAGACATAATTAATGATGGATTAATTAGACCTATCTTGATCCAAACAAGAAGCACCATTAATGAGGCCCAAAATCTTAATTAAATATTAATTTCGTAATTAATATTGAGGGCTAATTAACAGCTGGAAATAAGAGTCAAATATGGATGTAACTTCTACAAGAAGTAGCCTCCAAGGCACCTAATCATACATGGAAACTAATTCCTACAAAGAAGGATCTAGAATTTCACAAAGGAGGTGACTTGTCCACCAAGTCTCCTAACCTACTCTAAATCTTAGGCCTCTGATGCCTATATAAAGGGCATGACCCCTCAATCCCAGAACTACGCTTTTTGGGTAGAGCTTAATATATACGTCGTTGATAACGTGTATTTTATACACGTTTTGTCTTTCATTCTCTTGCATTTTTGTTAGTTTCGAATGTAATTTTTTATTTATATTAATTATGTTTTTCATCTTTCAGTGCCTCATGCTTAATTGTTGAGAAGATGGCATTTTGTGGTCTTGGAAAGCAAAGATGATTCAAGAAAGAAGTTAGAAGATGCAAGCTCGCGATGCCGAGAGGTTTTTAATGTATTATTTTGAAAATTTTGTCTCGCACGGCTGTTCCGCGGGTCATTCGCTGCTAGGCCCTTCAAAGAGTTTAAAAGCAGCAGTCTATTGTACGGGATGGTGTACGGCCGTTCAACAGGCCGTACAGCACCTGCTTGAATTTTTCGGAAGCAAATTGACTATCTTGTCCTCTTGTCTAATTGATGTATTAATAGAATAGAAGGAAACAAAACAACATAACTTAACTTCATCTCATCTTTATCATATTAAGAACATTCAATTAGGGTTAGCGAAGTAGAGGAAGCATTTATTACTTGTAATCTAGCAATTATTATGAGTAACTAACTTCATTTATTTGGCTCAAGGAAGGAGCTCTTGTACTAAACCCATTTCATTTTAAGTAAGATCTATTTCACTCTATCTTGAGTGCTTGTGTTGTATTGCTTATGATTTTGTTTGGAGATTTGTAAGTTGCTTCACCTTACTCTTCTTGTAAATTTAAATGCTAATTGTTTGTGCTAATCCGTAATTGTTAGTGCATTCATTATAGTAGCACAAGGTTTAGTTTACCTAAATTCTCAAGTTTTAAATGCAAATACCTAGGTTGAGCTCATCATCCTTGGGTTTGTCCTAGACTCTCTCTGTTTGATACCTTGATTTGGTTAAACTAGTACGGCTTCATTATTGGTTGCTATTATCAACAGAACTAATTTATGTGCTTCACTAAATTAGTATTTTTAGAAGAGAAATAAGTGATTGTGTGCTCCACTAATTGTCTTGGTTAGGTAGAGTTGATTATATTTTGCTTATATGTGTTTGGGTGAAGTACTTGAATTTCCATAATCCTTAGTCAAATATCTCTTTATCTTGCTAATTTACTCATTGTGCCTTGTTGTGTTGGTAAATTTGAATGATTGCAATTTACTTAGTTATATTTTAGCAAATGATTTCTTGTATGCTAGGTGTTTGACAAAATACCACAACCAACTCAAACCCCCCCCACCAATTTACTTGACACTAGTATTGAACACTATTCCCATGGGTTCGATCCCTACTTGCCACATTTGCTATATTTTGTAGTTAAGTACGAACATAGTAGCGCTTAATTTTTATTTTCAATTTGGCGCATTGACGACGGGCGTGGCCAGTCGTCGATGTTTCAGGCTTAATCCTCGAATAAAAACATACAAGCAACTACGTCCTTGGTGTGTCGTAGCCGCCATAGCCCCGAGGGCATCACCAAGAACTACGTTTTGGCTTGATTTTCAACTCTGAGATACGTAGGCATCTTGTGAGGACCCGATTTTAAGTCACGAAACACAAGCACAACCATTAAAGCTCGAAACTCACCATCCCTAGCATTAAATATACACAAACCCTAGCCGCAATTTGATAACCTAGTTTTTATTTCACAACATTTGGCATCGTCTGTGGGAAGACAACATCAACCATGGTTAATACACGAAGAACACCAGTCTCAACCGAGGCTACCACCATCACTCTGCTCCACCCGTCTTCACTAAACAAGGGTACATACCCCCATTAACGGAGTCGACTACTCAACATCAAGTTTCTCAACCTATAGGGACGACTACTCCCCAGATTGAAAGAACTCTACCCATGGTAACCCATCCGAATCAGGAGACTAACCCTCTTCAGATGGTGGTCTCTCATTTGGCTAATCGTCCCTTTCCCCTTGGAGCACAAATCTCCACCACCGTTCTCCCTACAAGCACCAATCCGATATACGGGTTACCTAACTAGCCCCCAAATACTCGAGGTGTTGGACCAAGCAGCCATGTCCTGCAGATACATGAGTTGTATCACCCTCCCTATATTAGAGGCTTGGGTCCTGATCAAGGATATTATGATAACTCTGATCCTTATACTGACGATTCGTCATCTGAGAATGATGACCGCGATGAAGCCCCAATGAGGCGACATACTAGTAAGAAACCAATAAGGCGGACTCGAAGGATCCATGATGGACCCCCACTGACAGCTATTGAGAGAATCAAGGCTCATGAGGCCGAGATTCAGAAGTTGAAGGAAGATATAGCAAGGGAGCAGCAAAGGCAGAACCAGAATCGACCCCCTCCAAGGTCAGGAGAGATTCTCTTTGTCAACTTGGAGAGGCCTTCAAGGAGGCAGAGAAGGACTGAGGTCCCAACAGGTGAAACTACAAGGGTGGAAATCACCAAGGCTAGTGATCAACATGATCTTAGGAGGCTCGACAATGACCTTCACAACAAAGAACTCTAGAAAAAGCAAATGCTAGAGAGGTGATGCACATCGTGGGAGAAGCCCCGAAGTGTGCAAAAACTGAAGTAGCAATTGGGTTTGATAATTCGGACTTGAAAGGGGTGAAGCTTCCCAATGAAGACCCGCTAGTCATAACTCCAGTTATTGGAAATTCAGAGGTGAAGCGAGTCTTGATAGAAAATGGAGCTTCCGTCGACATTCCGTTTCATGATGCATTTGTAAAGATGGGGTATAACGATTCTCAGTTGACCCCCACCAACATGCCTATATATGGATTCAATGGAGTGGAATCCAATGTTGAAGGGACTATTCAGTTGCCCGTAACTATTGGATAGGAACCTAATGAGGTCACTCAGATGTTGAACTTTTTGGTAATCAAGGCGGCCTCTACATATAATACTATCCTTGGAAGGACTGGACTTCATACATTCAAGGCTGTTGCCTCAACTTATCATATGAAGGTCAAATTCCCAACCAGGAATGGTGGTGGGGAAAATAAAGGTGATCAGAAGATGGCAAGAAGTTGTTATGTAGCTGCATTAAGAGCTGATGAAATCAGGGGAGGCAGGTCCTTCCGATTGAAGACATGGATGTCCGTAGTAATGATGAACACCGAGGAAAGCCAACAGAGGATTTGATCCCTATCCCTCTAGAGCTTGGAGACCCTACAAAAGTCACATATATCGGAGCATCTCTGAAAGAACCCTTGAATAGAAAAATAATAACATTCTTATAAGAGAACAATGATGTGTTTGCTTGGACAGCAGCTGACATGCCAGGGATTAATCCCCAACTCATCACCCACAAGTTAAATGTGGATCCCAAACGGAAGATAATAAAGCAAAAGAAGAGGAACTTTGCTCCTGAAAGGCAAGAGGCCATTAAGTAAGAAGTTGAAAAGCTCTTAGAAGCTGGGTTTATTGAAGAGATACAGTTACCTGAATGGCTAGCTAACCCCGTGATGGTCAAAAAGGCCAATGGGAAGTGGAGAATGTGCATAGACTTCACTGATTTGAATGACGCATGTCCTAAGGATTGTTTCTCTCAACCAAGGATTGACACTCTTATAGATGCCACAGCTGGGCATGAGATGTTGAGTTTCATGGATGGGTTTAGTGGTTACAACCAGATAAAGATGCACAAGGATGACATCCCAAAGGTATCATTCATAACTGATTTTGGTGTTTTATGTTATCTTGTCATGGCTTTTGGACTAAAAAATGCAGAAGCCACTTATCAACGATTGGTGAATAAGATGTTCGTCCATCTGATTGAAAAAATCATGGAGGTCTATGTTAATGACATGTTAGTCAAGAGCCTATATAAGGAAGATCATATTGAGCACCTCCGAGGGGCATTTGAAGTGTTAAGGCACCACAAGATGATGTTGAATCCAGCCAAGTGTGCTTTTGGCGTTGGATCAGGAAAATTTTTGGGTTTGATGGTTTCAAAGCGAGGAATAGAAGCCAACCCTAATAAGATCAAGGCAATTTTAGATATGGAACCACCTCGTTCTATAAGGGAGGTGTAGAAGTTGATTAGCAAAGTAGCAGCCTTGGGGAAATTCATCTCCAAATCTGGTGACAAGTGTTTGCCTTTCTTCTGAACATTGAAGAAAGTGAAGAGCTTTAAGTGGACTCCAGAAAGTCAAGAGGCCTTTGAAAGTGAAGAACTTTGAGTAGGCCTTTGAACAGTTGAACAAATAAAATGTGGGTACAAATTATTGTCAATTAACATTTGGCACATATATTCAAAATTAGGAACAATGATTTTTTGCCTTTAAAAATTTGGTTAATAATTTCATCGGTAGTTTGGTATATTCAATTATATATTTTATAGTAAGTGTGAAGGTTAATACTTTACAAATTTTATATTTAATATATAGAACACTAATAATGTTTTAAGTTTCGAATCTTGTTAATAACATTTTAAAATTATATATATAAATATATATTATTAATTTTAAAGATGCAAATAAGATATATTGTTATTTATTGAAAAAATAAAAATAAAGTTTATATTAAGTAAAGATACTACTACATACCTTGTAATTCAATAAAAAAATATCGCTAAAATCCAAAAAATATCTAAAAATAATTTTCATCAAATAAACCATGTCCATTTGGTGAGTTATAAAAGTGAAAACCTAATTTTTTGTAAAACCATAATAGTTGGGTAGAATTCTGGTAGACTTGGAGTATAGTATATATCTATATTATTATATTAAAGCCGAAACATTGAAAGTTTGTCGGTTTGGTTTTCGGTACGATTATCCTAATTAATAAAATAAATAATAACATAATATGATTAATATATGATAATTAGTCGATTGCCTTTTTCATATTTACTTTTAGTTAAATATTATCTTTTATAAACACCTAAAAAAATCAATCGTACCATATCTTTCGACCATTAATATTTGCTTTCTAATTAAAACACGTTACCTTTTTGGTTTAAAACTAATTTGAAAATTATAAATATATACCCGGAAATAACCCACCATATCGTCCAATTGTTCAAAAAAATAAGTAAAAAATCCGTATACGTTGTCTATAATAGGAAAATATTAGTATAATTCGTAAATATGAGTATATTAAATTAAATTAAATTAAAATAAATTATTAAAAATTATGATTATATAAAAACATAATTGTAATATTAAATAAAATTTATAACATTTTAAAAGAAACTCGTGCATCGCACGGACATTGAAACTTATTACATATAAAATTATATATAAATGATTATATAAAAATATAATTATAACATTAAATAAAATTTATTACATATCAAAAGACTAGTTATCTATACTATACTATTATAAGCGAAACAGGGTATAATTTGTTGGTTGGTCGGTCGGTTAACACCTTCCAAAAAATAAATTAAAATGCATATAAAATTTTATTTTGCACAAAGTAAACTATGGGCCTGTTTGCCAAAACTTAAAATAAGTCCTTATGGACTTATTTTCGGGTAAAAATTTGATAAAATTTTTTTTATACAAGTGTTTAATGTATGTTTGAGATTCTATAAATTACAAAAAAAATTAACTTTTTTCAGTCGGTCGGTTAACACCTTCCAAAAAGTTTGTTAACACCTTCCAAAAAATAAATTAAAATGCATATATAATTTTATTTTGCACAAAGTAAACTATGGGCCTGTTTGCAAAAACTTAAAATAAGTCCTTATGGACTTATTTTCGGGTAAAAATTTGATAAAAAAATTTTTATACAAGTGTTTAATGTATGTTTGAGATTCTATAAGTTGCAAAAAAAAATTAACTTTTTTCAGAAAAAAGTTAGAAATCTCTAACTTTGTCTTAAAATAAGTTGACTTATTCTGAAAATAAGTTCCCCAAACACCCCCCCTATATCTTTTACTTAATGACAAACTCTTTTAATTATCTATACTATACTATATATTATAAGCGAAACATGGTTGGTTCGTCGGTCAACACTTTCCAAAAAGTTTTTTAACACCTTCCAAAAAATAGGAAATAAATTAAAATGCATATAAAATTTCATTTTGCACAAAGTAAACTATATCTTTTACTTAATGACAAACTCTTTTAATTATAATCCAATTCTTTTTCAATTACACACTCTTTCAATTATATTTAAATTAAATCACATATTTATTAACAAATTTACAAAAAATTATAAATCAACAAAGTGAAAACAATCTAAAACTATACAATAAATAGTAAAATTTTCATACAATTATAAATTAATATTAAATTTTATTTTAGACAAATATTACATTATGGATTATTATAGAATCATAATTTGAATATGATAATATCAACCAAAATTTGAATATAAGCATATACGATACTTCCATTTATATTTATATTATTATAATAAAATATAGTCATAATTCGAATAATATATCATATAATTAAACGATTATTATTTAATAATACATATTATGCCATATTATATTAAATAATATATATATGAGATATAGTTATTAAATATAAATAAATATTATTTAAATTTAAGAAAGCCGTGCATGGCATGGGTTATAATTTATTATCTATCTATACTATATTATTATAAGCAAAATAAGGTATATTTGGTTAGTTGGTTGGTTAACACCTTTCAAAAAAATTATTAATATCTTTTACTAAAAATAATAAGTTAAAAAAATTATATTAAAAATATTAATTTACTTATTATAAACAACAAAATTTATCAGTAAGATTATTAACACCTTCCTAGAAATAACAAGTCAAAAAATTATATTATAAATATTAATTTATTTATTTTAAACAACAAAATTTACCAATAAGACACAAAAGTAAATTTTTAAAAAATTAAAAAAACGTGTTAAAAATTCCAAATTCAGTTAAATTACACTTCCTCCGTCCCGTTTATATTGGTCATCAATCAAAAAATACGTATCTATCTATACTATACTATTATAAGCAGAACAAGGTATATTTGGTTAATTGGTTGGTTGGTTAATGTCTTTCAAAAAATTTGTTAACACCTTCCTAAATATAACAAGTTAAAAAAAATTATATAAAAAATATTAACTTATATATTATAACAACAAAATTTATCAATAAGGTTGTTAACACCTTCCTAAAAATAACAAGTTCAAAAAGTATATTAAAAATATTAATTTATTTATTATAAACAATAAAATTTACCAATAATTCACAAAAGTACATTTTTAAAAAATTATAAAAATGTGTTAAAAATTCCAAATTCAATTAAATTACACTCCCTCCTTCCCGTTTATATTGGTCATAAATCAAAAAATACGTGACTATCTATACTATACTATTATAAGCAAAATAAAGTATATTTGATTAGTTGATTAGTTGGTTGGTTGGTTAACGCCTTCCAAAAATTTTGTTAACATCTTCCTAAATATAATAAGTTAAAAAAGAACATAAAAATATTGTTATATATTATATACGACAAAATTTACCAATAAGGTTGTTAACACCTTCCTAAAAATAACAAGTTGAAAATTTATATTTAAAATATTAATTTATTTATTATAAACGACAAAATTTGCCAATAAGGCACAAAAATACATTTTTAAAAAATTAAAAAAAACGTGTTGAAAATTCCAAATTCAGTTAAATTACACTCCCTCCGTCCCGTTTATATTGGTTTCAATTAAAAAATCCGTATGTAGCAATCAAGTGAAAACTGCCAAGTTTACTCTCAATTGTTTACATATTTAGAAAAAACTTAACATATTTAACCTTTATTTTGGTTTATTAAAGAAACATGGTTGGTACATGCAAAAAAAAAATATAAACGAATATAAACGGGAATGAGGGAGGATTTTTTTTTTTATAAAAAAAATCACATTTTTTATAGAATTATAAACGTTTTAAATTATGTCCCGATTAGAATCATCATCGCATACACTTCTTACTACGATTCTTTCTTCTACGATTTTAGGTTACACTAATAATTTTTTGAAGGTATCTATTGAATTCTTAAGATTTTTAACAATAAATTTAAAAATAACAATAAATTAATGATATTTATTTATATCATGAAATTAAGTATGAAACATATGTAATTTAGCAAAAAAAAAGTATGAAACATATTTAAATTTAAAATTAATAATAAAAATTATAAAATAAATTAAAATTTATATTAAATCAAATAACTAATATATTTATAGATAATAATAATATATGATATTCCGTGCTTTGCACGGGTTATAGGCTAGTAAATTTGAAAGGGGTAAAATGGCTAATTGGTCATTGTAGTCACTAATAACTTGCAAGTAGGTCACGAAGTTAAAAAAATTTCAATTTACTAATAAAGTACTTAAAAACTTGCAAATAGGTAATTACCGTCAGTTCTGTTAAAAACCCTAACGGAAAGATGACATAGATGCTGACGTGGAACAATGAAATTAAGATTATTTGCTAATTTATCACTAAACTTGCAACAATTTTCAATTAGGTCATTAGCTAATTTTAATTTTACACTGATTAAATTTTAAATTCAAATTTTTTCAATATTGATAACCCGTACCAAAATTATAAATTTTTAGAATTTTAAATTTTTTCCGAATGATTAATAAAATTTAAAATTATACATACCAATTCAATAACATACGCTTATAAATAAATACAAGTAAAGGAAAAGTAACAAAAAAAATCGAGTGTTTACATTTTTGGGAATTTAAGAAATATACTACGTTTTTAATTAGTTATTGCAAAAATACTATCTTTTCAAATTAATTGCAAATATACTATTTTATACTATCTTAATTGCAAATATACTCCATCTTCTTCAACCCCCATTCTTCTCCTTCTTCTTCACCCACCCCACCCTCCAGCCCCGCCCGCCGCCATCGCCGTCGCCGCCGCCCTCCTCCCTCCATCTCCACCCTCCTCCCCCATCTCCGCCCACTAGGGCCACATGCCACCAACTCCGATCTATTCTCCACCGCAAGGCCCCGCAGGGCATTCATAATTTTCTATTTCTAATAGTTGTAACTGAATGCAACAACATACAACTGAACGCAACTACATATGCAACTGAATGCAACTAAAAACTAAAAGTTAAATTTCTATTTTTTGATGATGCCCAGCCCTTATATAGATCTGGAAGTTGGTAAAAAAATTGAAAATTCAAATTACAATTTTTGATAATAATAAGTGATATCAAAAGTATATTTTTTTAATATTAATTCTTTGAATGATTACAATTTAAATTTGAAAAAGCATAATTTTTTTAAAAAAAAATTCCTTAAATATTTTTTGAATATATATATATATATATATATATATATATATATATATATATATATATATATTTTTTGGTTCAATAACCTAAAAATTGCACATAGTTGAATGACCCGTGTTGTCAAAGAAGGAAAGAAGAGAAAAGGAGATAAGTGTCCTAGATACGTGGCACAGTGGCAAAGGCCGAAACACACTCCCAAACACATAATTACTTCGCCGATCTCGAGTTAAACACCACTACACACACATTTATGAACACACACGAGAACCAACTGAACTAAACTAAAAGCTAAGCTCTTACAACAATGGCGTTTTGTGCTAAACTCGAAACATCCTCCATTCTAACATCTCAAAACCTCGTCAAATTAAGCAATGCAAAAAGCTTGTCCTCTTCTTGTTCTCTGCTCAGTTGTTTTCCATTTGTGATATCTCGTAATCTCCGTCTCAGGAATCACGCTTCTTCTCTGGTGGTTAAAGCTTCTTCCACTGTTACGGAACCCGAAGCGCTTAAGGTTGCTATACATTTCTCTATTTGAATTTGTGTTTATGTGGTTTTACAATTGTATGATTTATTTGCTATTAATTTGTTTGGTTTCTAATGTTTAGGTTTATACTGTTCCGACAAAGCCGATTGAAGGTCAGAAAACCGGAACTAGTGGTCTTCGTAAGAAGGTACACTAGAAACTCGTTAATTCATATTTGTTCTCGGTCCCGATGTAGTTGATCCATTGTATTTTTAATCTCGATGAATTGATACAGTATTCCAAGACTATTAATTTATAGAGGTTTTCATATTGCATTTTGTTTTTAATTTTAGGTGAATTTAATTTCAGTGCAAAGTAACGTTTTATCTATGAATTGTTAGGTAAAAGTGTTTATGGAAGAAAATTACCTTGCTAATTGGATTCAGGTTAGTTGTTACTCCCTCCGGTCCATTATGTAAGGCATTTGACTTTTCTGCACCTAATTGTAGGTGCTTTGACTATATATTAAAAATTATTATTTTTCAATTTTTCCTTTTTGAACAAAAATATAATATTTTAATTTTTATTTAGATAAAGAAATTTTAAAAAAATAATAATTTTAGCTATGTAGTCAAAGCACTTAAAATTACGTGCACAAAAGTCAAATGCCTTATATAATGGACCGGAGGGAGTATTATTTTATTTTTGATTTTTCATGTGTTTTGGTTGCAGTTAGTAATTAAGAGCGCTACTGATTTTGTTACTTTTGAAGTTATTAAAGTTTGTTTGATGAGCAGGCGTTGTTTAATTCATTACCACCGGAGGATTTTGAGAATGGATTGTTGGTGTTAGGAGGTGATGGTCGGTACTTTAACAAAGAAGCTGCGCAGGTCTATTTTATGATGTTGCACATTTACTTGTGAGATGTAAATATATCTTCTGTGTTATCTGAATTGAGATATGAATGCAGGTAATTATCAAAATTGCTGCTGGAAATGGTGTTGGTAAAATTTTGGTTGGCAAGTGAGTTTTTATTTCTCAGTATATATAATACATTACTCCATATATTATCACTAGGACATGTCTAAATTTAATAAAATTTCTGATAGTGAGAGACCTGCATACCCTCGGTTCTAAATAGCTTTTCACTGAATTAGGTAGAGGTTTAAATGTAATTTTGGAATCATTTTTTTTTTTCCCAAAAAAATTCTGCATTAAGTTTGTGTCTATGTTAGTAAAATTACACATTCATTCATGCTGGTTGGAATTGTATTCTTATTAGACGAGTAGGCAAGGAAGAGATATACATATGAGAAAAGTCGGTCTCACACTTGTAAGTGATTTATATATGTTTGGAGAAGGATTTTATATATTCATGGATGTGTAAATACAACATTTTTTGGTGCGTTTTTATGATGTGAATTTGGAGATACAACCACAATACAACACTTGTGAGTCACATAAAAAGCATATGTAGGCACTTTATTTTCCTTTGATCATCCTCATTGGAGGCGGATCCCCCTTTTATTTTAAGTAATTGCCCTTGCTTTTAATTTCTAAATTTGTGATGGCCGGATTTAAGTGAATACTATTGAAGAAACTTGTTGACTTGTTTTTTTTTTCCACTGACAGTAAACATAAGAAAGTTCGGTACTAAAAAAGACTTACAATTAAAACTCCCAACTGAACAATGAAAAGGAATAATACTCTTTAATCTTTATGACTCTTAAACTGATGAACCAAATACTTGATTATATATACCGCTACATTAGGGACATTCTGAAGTTGCATTTATTCTTATAACTTGATTTTACCCATATTTCAATACATGTGAACACTTATGTAAATTGTATAGGTCTTGCGAGACTATTAGAAGTGTTGTTTGATTAACCAACTTGTATGTATTTTTTTTATTCATTTGGGTTAACTAACTATTAAATTTCATCATTAAAGGGAAGGGATCATGTCAACTCCTGCTGTGTCGGCAGTTATAAGGAAGAGAAAGGCAAGCACAAAACTATTCTAGCTAGTAGAATCGCTTAACCATACATATCTTTTTGTTGCTCTCTCTTCTTTTGGGATATCAAAAATTGTTTGTTTTACAGGCCAGTGGTGGTTTTATAATGAGTGCGAGTCATAATCCTGGTGGGCCTGACTATGATTGGGGAATCAAGGTTAGAATCGACCGCATATATAATTTTAAAAAAAAAGATAATAATAAAACGGAACGCTGTTGCTAAGTTTAGCCTATTTCTGCATTCACACAGTTTATCTTAAGTATTACTTTTAGTTGGGATGTAAATATATCTTTACACGAGAACTATATTGTATATATTATCTGAGTCAGATGCAGGTTTGAATATTTGTGTGTAGTCATTTGTAGAGACCAACTTAGATATGCTTCTTGATATAAATAGTTTGTCATATATGGCTGTGTAAACTTGAGGAAAATCCAAAGCTTGACTAAGATTTGTGTGCTTTGCTTAAAATTCCAGTTCAATTACAGCAGCGGGCAACCAGCACCTGAATCCATCACAGACAAGATTTACGGGAACACACTTTCTGTACGTTAACAGTTTATTAACTTTATGCAGAGCTGGTTACATCTCTGACTATGTTCCCATCAATATGCTCATTTATTGTAAAGTTTTTTTAAATTCAAGCCACAAGGTGTTCTTATGTCTCCTAATACTTTTTCAAGCACACAATGTCTAAACAGTAGAGGATAACTTTGAATACATTCAATCCTCGTTCCCTGAGCATTGGACTTCTATAGTCTCAACTCTCAAGACAACCTTATTTCAGAAGACTGGTTGATCAACTTAATGATAGATGTTCTATTTTGTTGTTAATATGTTATTATTTCAAACTCTACAGACGGAGAACCTCCTAATTTATGATGAAATTAAGATGCTGTTTATTAATGTAATATACACCGGTCCAGTATGTTTAATGAGGTTTCTTTGGGAGCCAAATGGACCATCACTTTCTTTTGCTTTTTTATTTGGTAACTAAATGGACCATCACTTTCACTTTATAATGCTTAAAGATTTAGATTTTTTTCTTACCCTTTATTTAATTGTTGCATGTTTTGTGTCCCCTGAAAATATCCTTGCCATTTAATGTAAATACCTTTTGCTATATGTGTCGATATTTAGATTAAATGACAGGAGTTCATATCTATTATTCTATTACAAGTTCTTATTGAATCAGTAGATTGCATTTGGATTATAAAATTCAAATTTGCTATGCAGATTTCTGAAATTAAGATGGCGGACATTCCAGATGTTGACCTCTCTCATCTTGGTGTTACAAAATATGGAGAATTTTCTGTTGAAGTGGTTGATCCAGTTTCTGACTATTTGGAGCTGATGGAAGTAAGAATAAGGACAAGTTTGCTTTTAAAATTTTTTTATGATGCAATTTTACTTAATTTGTTAGCAATGATATGATATTTTGTGCAGACTGTGTTCGATTTTTCACTAATTAGAAGTCTGCTATCACTGTCTGATTTCAGGTAATAAGTGAAGTAAGTATATATCTATGCATTTGTAATAGGTTAAAAATAAAAATGTCAAACTTATGAACCAAACATAACCACTATCCCACTCTTGAATGGAAGGATAAAATGTTCTCCGACCTTATTACCACCACAATCTTCCTCAAATTCTTACTCTTACATCATATCACTTTTTTTAACAGACCCGACTTTATATTTTCTGTAAGATCTCATTTGGTATCAGTCCATCGTAGTACATCCCCAAGTGCACCAAAATAGGCTCATTTCTTATCTCTTCCACTTCCAACTTCCGCTTCATACCTTCCTTGTCGCACAGCACTCAGCCCATACATTAAAGGTGGCTTGATAGCCCTACTCCCCAACACAAATGTGTTCAGCTGTAATTTGTCATATTCAGCCTATTACACTTGCCCATTACATGATATTAACTTTGCATGAGAAATATGCTACACTCAGGTTGGTTTTTGATGCAATGCATGCAGTCACGGGTGCTTACGCAGAACCCATCTTTGTAGACAAGCTTGGAGCTAGTGCGGTATGTCTTCTTCCATGTTTGATGATTGCGGATTAACTTAAATCAACTGCTATACTAGTATTTTTAATAGTACGTTCATAATGGTCGTGCAGAATTCTATTTTAAATGGGGTGCCTCTTGAAGATTTTGGGCATGGCCATCCAGATCCGAATCTTACGTAAGATAGTTTGGTGTTGATTTAGTCTACTTTTAATTATAAAACATTGAAATTGATATGTTTGGGATAGATATGCTAAAGACCTGGTGAACATTTTGTACAAAGAGAACGGACCAGACTTCGGAGCTGCAAGTGATGGTATGTTAATTGTCTTGTGTGCCGTTGTCTCTGTTTCTACTTCTTTTCAGTTCTTAGCATATAAATTTGACCCCTCATGACCTGTATATTTATATTTTCGTGGAGGTTTTAAAGTTCACTGTTCACACAAAATCTCGCAAGCGTACGCGGGTCACAAGTAATATAGAATAAAGTTGAGTTCGTTCCCTCAGAGATTGGTAATAAACAGAATATGCACCTATGCAACAATGTATGATTTCTATTCACTGCTAAGATAAGTATCAAATTTGGGTTTTGATTTAACTAATTAACTAAGAAGCAAACTAACAATATTTAGATCTAATTAACTAATGTGATTAATAATCGAATTACTTATGAGAATAAAAACATGGGATCCTAACTTCATTAACTACTTCGCTTAGAGTTGATGCCTTTAATCAATGAATGTGATGGTTATGATATCTGATCAGACAACACGAAACAAGTATAGGTTTCCTGTCAGTATACGAATACCAAACTACTCATACATCCACAAAAGAGATAGAAGATGGGTAGACACCAATTATGTTTAGAAGATGGGTAGACACCAATTATGTTTATCCATTAAGATCACATAGGGCAACATAAGATGGTTAAAATTACGCTACAAATCATGATGTCAAAACATACATAAACCTATGCTAGCATGGCAAGTTCTAATCTTTAGATCCACTGTCGCTTCAATAAAGATAAACAATTTAGATGTTAGCTACGCATCTAAAAACATTAAGCACAACCATACGAGGATATCAAGAATTCATCACACACAAATCTTTAAAGCAATACTAAACTACATACATAAATCCATTAGAATCCCATGACAACGATTAGTTCATAATCGAACTGCTCGTCACCATGAGATCTGATGAAAACATGATACTAAACAAGATCTAAATAATAATAATACTAGAGTATTGGAGTTAAGAAAACAAATCCCAAAATCCAGAGTATCGCCTAATTTAGAAGAATACAAAAGTAGATATAGATCTCCGAATGCTGTCACGTCCTTCCGGGAATCCGTCTCCAAGTCTGAATCTCTAGCTTTAGCTCTCTCTGTGTTTTATCTAGGGTGTTGGTACGTTTTAAGATGATAGGTTGTGTTTATATAGGCCACGGAAATCTTTTTCTCCAAGAAATTCCAAAAATACAATTTTAAGTCAAAATTGGAATTTCCCAGCGGCAACCAGCGCTCCTGCGCTCTCCTGGCGCGTGCCTGTGCATCCTGACTGACTCCCCCGCGCAGCTGCGCCCTCTATACGCGCAGCTGCCCTCCTTGCTTCTGCCAGCTGCAGATTTTTTTTCTGATTTTCTTCGTTTTCCTCCGTTAGCCTTCGTTTCTCTTACAAGTTGTAAATCTTTGCTTCTTGAACTCAAATCCACCATAAAGTATGCAATTAATATCTTCCAACCTCAATATAGCAACCCTGCACAATCTCACTAAAACGAACCAAAACACGACATACAAATCAAAACACGACATACTGAGGCCAAGTTAATCAATTTAAGCCGAAACGAAGCGTTCCAAGTGGATATGAAATCCACTTATCATTTACCCGTCACCATAATTTTAGTTTTCGTGCAACCAGATGTTGGTTTGATCTTCTGCTAAACATTCAAAGCATAATAGAAGAATTAGTATGGACAGTTGTAAGGGTTTAATTGACTTTAAGTGAATTGATGACATGCATTTCTTCAATACAACAGATCCATATATCAGATGCATGCTTTGTCTATAAGTAGCAATAATTACTTGTGCAGCTCTTCACGAGACTGTTATACATCTGGAGATAAAATTCAGATGTTCCTCTAATTTCCTGCTGGCTGCTTCTTTTTGTAAAGTCATGTATGCCAATTGTTTTTAGTAAGCCTCAGCAGTCAATATTAATTAGAATATCTTTTCAGGTGATGGTGATAGAAACATGATTCTTGGTAGACAATTTTTTGTCACCCCCTCAGACTCAGTTGCAATCATTGCAGCAAATGCACAAGATGCGATCCCGTATTTCCAGAGTGGCCCAAAAGTGAGAAGCCTCTGTAGCATTTCTTTTAGATTTGTTCATTATATTATTAAGATTATATGTGCTGTTAAACCTGTAGGGTTTAGCGAGATCCATGCCAACAAGTGGTGCTCTTGACCGTGTTGCTCAGAAGTTAAATCTGCCTTTCTATGAGGTTAGTGTTTAGAAATGTTATCTAAGAGATGGATGGTATTCTATGCCGAAAATTGGCTTGAAATTATTTTTGCTTCCGCGCGTCTGCCAGGTCCCCACTGGTTGGAAATTCTTTGGAAATTTAATGGATGCTGGAGTGTTGTCAATCTGTGGTGAAGAAAGTTTTGGAACAGGGTCTGACCATATCCGTGAAAAAGATGGCATATGGTATGTATACATTTTTAATTAATCGTCTCTGTCATTCGATTGTTATATGTCAGATCACTTAAATATGTAGTGGAAAATATTTCTGCAATATTTTTTTTCTCTAAAAAGAGAAATTAAATCTTTTTAAATGTCTATTGGGTGTTGTAATACTTTCATTTTGACCCTTTACAAGAATGGATATAATTAATTTTTAGATGCAAAATGTATATAAACCACTTCTCTTTTTATAGTGTTACAAATTATACTGTAAGTACTAGATTGTTCTGATTTTGGAGGCAACTTAAATACAGATTTGTCTTCCAAATACAAACACTTCTGAGTGTGTTTTGTATCACTGATTGTATTATAATCGATCCAGTTACTGGACACGCTGCTTTAGACTTTAATACTTATATATGACATGGATGCTTATTTAGATACTATTATATCCCACGGCCGCTTACTTCAGTACCTGTTATTCACAGGGCTGTGCTAGCTTGGCTTTCAATACTAGCATACAGAAACAAGGACAAGAAGCCTGGTGACCAGCTGATTTCTGTCTCTGATGTTGTAAAGGAGCATTGGGCCACTTACGGAAGAAACTACTTCTCTCGATATGACTACGAGGCAAGGATTAATAATTTCTTTTATTACAGTTTCTTGATTAAAATGAATAGTTATATAATCATATGGATTTAATGTAATTATGATTCTATATAACTGACTATTCTGGTATCGAATTTTGGCTAGGAATGTGAATCTGAAGGTGCCAATAAGATGGTAGAGTATCTTAGAGATTTAATTTCAAAGAGCAAGGAAGGCGATATATATGGTATACAGTCTATACATCTTTGTCAAGATTTATCATATTTACTGTAAATTTCTCACTAAAAGAGTCCTATTGTAGGAGATTATGTCCTTCAATTTGCCAATGACTTCACATATACTGATCCTGTAAGTTGATGTTTATTTCTATAATTCCTTCTATGGTTAGGCCAATCCTAAAACTTTTTTCGTTCAGCAATTAAAATCAGAGCCTTGAATTCACAGGTCGATGGAAGTGTTGTATCTAAGCAAGGTGTACGTTTTGTTTTTACTGATGGATCAAGGATTATTTTCCGCTTATCGGTACGTATCTATCACCTTTGCTCTCACTTTTTTAGTCCTTTAATTTCATTCCAATTACGACTTAGTTACTGCTTGGTGTAAATAACTCATTCCGGTAATTTTACAGGGAACTGGCTCTGCAGGCGCAACAGTGAGAGTCTACATTGAGCAGTATGAGCCCGATGTCTCTAAACATGATATGGATGCTCAAGTTGCTCTGAGGCCTTTAATAGGTTTGTATCGTTAGTCCAATATTTTGGGCATTAATCAGTCTTCAATATACCTTTGTATTAAATAAATATATGGTGTCATGATCACAGATATCGCGTTGTCTGTTTCGAAGCTCAAGGACTTTACTGGCAGGGAAAAACCTACTGTCATTACATAGACAGTTTTGTTAACGGTGCACAATGTAAGGAAAGTAAGTTGGTTGTTTAGCAGGTCGGCAATTTGTCACTCATTTTTTTTAATTTCAAATTACCTTTTTCTTTTCAGATTTTAATTTCTTTAATGTAATTGTGCTCTGGGTCCAATAAAAAGCACCTTTGTACAGTACATGTAATATATCACCCCCATGGCCATATATGTAGTAAAGTTCGTTGTACTGCTATTTTTCCAGTTGAGTACGTGAGTTCGAGAAATCTTACTCTACACATTATGCTGTAGAGAATTTTGAACAGTTTGTACAATTTTTATGAAAGCCAGTTTCATTTCATTTGCTGTAAAAGTTTATCTTCTATGTTTGAGCATTACTTTTTTAAGAAATTCTGGTTAATGCTCTCCTTACTGTGAGAGCATGAATTAGTGTTCAAAAATGTTCCTGACAGTAACAAATTTATTGCATGTGGTGCATGGATGATAGTAGCATTTTGGCACCTGGAGCCAATGTTTTAGGAAAAACCGTCAGCTATGTTTCAGAATGGGGGATGACAGTAACTTTTACTACATCTGGATGAAAAAGGGTAGAGTGAGGTATTAGAACTGTGCATGTTGCTGACAGTGCTGCTATAATCTAATACTGTAATTTAGGCTATTTGTTTGGGAAACATATTTGGATTTTGTGGGAATAGAGTATAAATGAAGTTGGTAATGTTGAAAGAAGCTAAAATTATAGTAGTATTTTTTTCAAAAATACCAAGTTACAGATTTTTTTTTCCAAAAATACGGTGCAATTTAGTTTGCAACACCAAATGCAATTTGCAACTTCTACAACTTTTGACATATTTTTGAAAAAAAATCAAAAAATTGGATATTTTTTATATTTTCCCAAAATTATAACATCGCCTAAATTAGCGTCCCTATTCATTGCTTAGCGTCCTTATTCTTGTTGGTTGTGTAAATTATAGCATTTTGATAGCAAAGTGAAATTCAAGTCGATAACAAAATGCAAATTGGATAAAAAGAATTTGATTCACAAAATAACATTGCAAGAAAGACGATCGAAAAAAAAAAATGAAACAGTTAAAATTAGAAATTATATAACTTTTGTTCTCATTACAAGATTTTCAGAGTTTCCATATTGTCTATCATTATTTACAAAGTATATTTAATTACACTAAAAATAACTTTTATTTATCGTAAAATTAAAACTTACAACTTGGTAAAAATTAAATGTGTTTCACTTTCATGCTATCCTCAAGTAATTACCTAAAATTAAATAAAAAAATTCCATATAAACGTATGATGATATCAATATAATTACAGGGAATTTTTTACATTTACAAAAATATCACAATTTATTTATACTATAATATAAAATCTCCTAATCTCGTGTAATTTTCATGGGATTTTTTTTTCAAATTATTAATATACCATATACGTCCAATAAAATGTTTGTTAATATAAATACATGAATGTATTAAAGAAAATCATTCTATTCATTATAAGTATAGTCTTGGGATCATTTGTTAAATCTGAATCATTGTTTTTGAATCGTTAATATTTTTGAACGAATGATAATATGAGTATTGGATGAGTGATATCATTTGTTAAATATTTTTCCGAATCGTTAACTGTTTTTAAATTTGTTTGTAACATTTGCATATATGTGTTTTTTTTTTCTAGATTTTTATTATCAAAACATTCGGAGCAATTTGCGTGATGATAAACTTTCTTAAATGAAAAAGTTTCTTTTTTTCAAATATTATATTTCTGAAGCAATTTTTTTTTTGCTAATTTATATTCTGAAGCAATTTATTTATGAATTAGTAATTCTTTTCAAAAAATGAAAAAAAAAATACTTCTTCCGTTCCATTTATATTGTTCATTATTTCCAATTTTTTTTTTCAAAATTATTGTTCACATTTAATTAATATAATAAATTATGTGTTTATTATGTTAATTTTTCTGAAAAATAATATAATTATTTGATAACTATTAATTTATTTAACATGATTAAATAAAAGCAAATTTTTATTATAGACAATACAAATGAGATCGAGAGAATACTAACCAAGAAATTTGGTCAGTGAGTTATCCTTAAACAGAAAATCTGGACGAGTCTACCTACTATTTTTGAAGGCACTCGTTCAGAAAAATTTGTTGTCTTGTCCGAAAATTTTCCGATCGTCCAGCACAAAAATAATCATCCAAATTTGTTGTCTCGTCCAAAAATTTTCCAATCGTCCAGCACAAAAATAATCATCCAAACAGTCTGAACAACCGATTCCATTCGTTTGGTAAAGTATTAACAAATGGATCCTTAGATCATGTTTGTTTCATGGAATTATAGTCTAAGTATTATAATCATTTCAATATTATCCTAAGGATTATATTCCTTTAAATTATCCAAAACTATGTTTGTTTAGAAGTATTAAATCAAGGATTGGATTATAATCCTTTAAATTTTAATCAAGGATTTGTTAAATTATTATTTAACTGAACGACTCAAACTTTTTCTGGACGACACAACAAAGGGGGTGTTTGGGGAACTTTTTTCCAGAATAAGTCAACTTATTTTAAGACAAAGTTAGAGATTCTTAACATTACAACTTATTTTCCAACTTATTTTTGCAACTTATTAAATCTCAAACATACATTAAATACTTGCATAAAAAAATTTATCAAAATATAAAATTTTTACCCGAAAATAAGTCCGTAAGTTAACCTAAGCCAAACAGGCCCAAAATTTCTGGATGATTGGGCCATAAAACTAAAGTGGATGGTCCACGGTATACTCAACACGGGAGCTTATTGCTTTTTCTTTTATCCTTGTGCTTTATTATGTTAGTAAGTAATTTTCTATAGAAAACAATATGTGATATTTTGTTTTAACTTTTATTTTAAAATAAATATATTAATACTGATTTAATATGTCATTTTTCCAACGAGTAATTTTAACCAAAACAACGTTATTAACATAATTATGCAACTGAATTATTCAATTACATTCAATTTTCTGCAATTAAATAATTATAACAAAAAATATTAATTATAGTACTGCATAACAAAGAGTGTTATAATTTTTTTTAAGTTATCTAAATTATTTGTTTAATAAACATAAGAATAATTAAATAAAATAAAATATATAAATATCATCATTCAGAAATTTTTTATCAAACAATATTTGTTCATTCAGCGTTCAAAAATTTTAATTATCCAGAATTTTAATCATCGAGAAACTGTCATTCAGATTTAACAAATGATCCAGTCTCGTATATTCCGTCTTACCAATTTACATATCCTTTTGAATTTTTAATGGTCAATTTGACCAATCTTTGATTTAACATTAAAAATTATTTAATTATTATTTTTAAAAATCAAAAATTATGTTTTAAAATAAATCATATATATTTTTAAATGATATAATTTTTTTATTTTTCTATTTTTTTTTTTTTTTACAATTCTCTGAAATCTGTTGAACCTCTAGTCAAAAGGGTTTTATCAGCGAAACCCATACATTCCGGCCGGAAGAAAGCAGTAAACCCCATGGATTTCGACAAGAGAAAATCCTCAACTCTGTCCCTAATCAACACTCCCCCACAAGACTACTCTGACAAATCCCCCAAAGGCACTCTCGATCTTCCCATTTTACCCCTCCTCACTCTCATTAATTCCCACCCTTCTTACTTCACTACCAGCTCTTGCTCTGGCAGAATCTCAATCCTCTCCACACCCATCAACACCTCAACTCCCAACAAAAAGGCCAAAGGAGGCAAGTGGGTCCTCATATCTCATGACCCAGTGGACCCCACTTCAGTTCTTGACTTACTCTTCAGCCCCTCTTCAGTTCTTGATCAAGGGTGTGAGTTAGTGTTTAGGTTTGAGCCTTTGATTGTTGCTGTTGAGTGTAGGAGTGTGGGGGATGCTCACAAGTTGGTTTCGATTGCGAGTGCTTGTGGGTTTAGGGAGAGTGGGATCAGTAGTGTGGGGAAAAGGGTGATTGTGGGGATTAGGTGTTCGATTCGATTGGAAGTGCCTTTAGGAGGGAGTAACGGGTTGTTGGTTTCGGAGGAGTATGTGAGGTTTTTGGTTGGGATTGCGAATGGGAAAATGGAGGTTAATAGGAAGAGGACTGATTTGTTTTTTGATAAGTTGGTGAGTAGTGGGTTTGGAGGAGAGAATGGTGTGGGGAGTGGTGACGGTGATGAGTTGGAATGCGTGGAGGTGAAAAAGATTGAGGCTTGTTTAGGGTCTTTGAGTGAATCTCGGGAAATTGATGATGGTGGTATGTTACTCTTGTTTTTTTTTTACTCGGCGTACGAGTATACTTTTAAATTATTGCATTATTTTGAATTGTAGGTGGTTGTATGATTTTTTGTTTATGTTAAAAGTATTGATTGAGTCTTTGTACTTCATGTTGTAATCTTTTTCAAGGAGTTGAGTTGCTGAGAGGATCTGTAGGATAATTTTTCTGCACAATGCTGAAGGTTAATTGTTTGAATTAGTACAAATTATGGAACACACACATATTGCATTGATTTGGTATAATTTTTCTCATTGTGTATAAAGTTTTGCATCCCCTTCACCTTGAAAGCTCGTATTGTCTCCCTGACTTTGAAGTCTAGTTCTGCCAGACTGCCACTGTCAACAAAGAACTTAAATGTTGTATATCTAATAAATATATTATAGTGGGAAATTCTGAGTAGGAAATTCTCGGTAAATCATTTATATGTCTATATGGTTAGATTGGTTTACAAGTAGACTTTAAAAAGTTATTGTGTTAGTTTGTATCATAAAAGGTCATATGAATGCGTGTACGACTGTACGTGTACAGAATTGACTGAGTTTTTTAATGTGTGAAGTTTAGTTTGTTGTTTTCAACTACATCAACAGACAGTGTTGGAAGCAGGGGGGGGGGTCTTGGATTGGATAATCAGTACTAAATGTTGTAAATTTTGACAACGATTTGAGTTATGAGATGATTTTTTAGGAGAACTTTTCTGCACTCATCCTTCATTATTTTACTATATTTATTTTTCATTGTGTACAAAGTTCGCATGCTCTCCCACTGATCCTGAAAACTTGTATGGAATTACCCAAACATTGAAGTCTAGTTCTGCCACTATCAACAGATTATTCCATGGACTGAGATTTTGCATAAGGTCCTCCATTCACGAAACTAATTGATAGGTGCAGGTCTAGCTTTCTAGTGCACGCACTGTCAAATTAGCATGCGTTTTAGTATATCTTTTAAGAAAGTAGGGTTGAGTAGCTCCATTTTGTAGCTACACTGTAGTTACATTCTTATATACGTTTTATTGCAGGAGATCTTCTACTAAATACTGCAAGTTTGAACTTTTGTTATGTTGGCAGGGTCTACCGAAGTTCCTGTTAACAGTCTTTCCATTGACCAGTTGGTAGTTGCTGGTGAACCTACTGAGAAGGTTTACCTTTGGGGTCACTCTGCTTGTGAGATTGGGAATGAAACCAAGAAGAAAGTCCTCATTTTCGGTGGTTTTGGAGGCATGGGGAGGCATGCTCGAAGAAATGATTGTTTCTTACTTGATCCATTCTCTGGTAAACTTGAAGACTTCAATACTCAGGGGCGTCCATCCCCACGCTTGGGCCACACATCCTCCTTAGTAGGAAATTTGATGTATGTTATTGGAGGCAGGGCTGATCCATCAAATATTTTGAATGATGTCTGGCTTCTGAACACAGAATATAATCAATGGAGGCCGTTAGAGTGTACAGGCACTTATTTTCCGTCCAGGTGATGTCTTTAGTGCGTAAATATTTTGTTATCCTATTATTCCATTGTTTGTTTTTGGTTGATCTGGTGTACGCACCAGATCATTATAAATATAACAGCTTCTCTGTGCAAGTTTGTTCACGACATATGCAGTTGTAACATTTTGAATTTACTTGTCTTTTGTTTGTGCATTACACAATCTGATAGATGGATAATTGTCTTAAGCATATATTCTTCCTCTTTTGTGTCTTTCCATCTTATTATAGTACACAAAAAAATATTAAATGAGCATTGTATGCATGGTGTTGTGCAGGCATCGACATGCAGCTGCCACTGTAGGGTCAAAAATTTATGTTTTTGGCGGAATTCACAGTGATTCAATCTTTTCGTCATTACATGTTTTAGACACACAAAATCTAGAATGGAGTGAAATATGTGTGCAAGGTGAACAACCATGCCCACGGCATTCACACTCTATGGTGTCTTATGGCACCAAACTATTTATCTTCGGAGGATATGATGGGGAAAAAGCTTTAGGAGACCTTTATAGTTTTGATGTTCTGACATGCTTGTGGAAGAAGGAAAATATGGCAGGAAGAACGCCGTATGCAAGATTTTCCCACTCAATGTTTGTGTATAAGCATTTTGTAGGTATCATAGGAGGATGTCCAGTCAGACAACATTATCAAGATTTGTCTGTACTGGACTTGAGGGACTGTTTATGGAAACATATTAGGCTGAGTTCTTTTGGCAACGAGCTTCTTGTTCGTAGCAGCGGAAGTGTCATTGCTGATGATCTTGTAATGATTGGTGGTGGGGCATCGTGTTATGCATTTGGAACAAAATTTAGCGATCCAATGAAAATGAGCTTGCGTCCATTAGTTTGTCTAACTGATACTTCTGCACTAATGTTGACGAAGCAAGTATATTACAGGAATGAAGACACCCAAAAAACCAAAAATGGTTTCACAAAATCTCCAGCCAGCATAATTGAAGAATTATCTAACGATACCTCCGGCTTGAAACTTGGTGATGGAGGCATGGAAGCCAATGGTGGACATCAAGGTGTTGTATCACATTTCGTTCTACAACTTGAGAAAAAATATGCTAAACTTGGAAAGGACCTGCTAAAAAAGTTTGGCTGGTTAGATCTTGAGCGCAAAGTTTATTCCCTTGAAAACGGATTATATATATGTTTCCCTGTCACAGGACTATTTTGTGCGTTATACGATAATATTCAACAAGATGCACACACTGCAGATATTGAACCAAATGACCCTTCTCTACTAGAGAAGATAATGGCGAAGGGGCTTCTACCTGATGTTACCATTTCATCAGCCCTGAGTTATCTGATCACATGTGGTGCCACCAAAATTTTAGATGAGGTTGTGAGAGTTAAAAAAAGTTCTAGCTCTCCATTAAAGATGATGATTGATTCCGTAACTTTATTGATTAATGAACAAGGGCTTCCAGCAGAACTTCTAGAGCAGCTGCCCACAAGGTATTTCTCTTACAAATATTATTATTAAAACATCTTGCATACTTTTTCAAATTTTGTTTAGTGCCTTGGAGGGTTGAACCCTTATCTTTGAGTTCTTCCATAGTTACATCGTAGTACATTTTTTGCAAAACAGATGACAATTTTAAAAAATGCAATTTCAGGATATAAGTTTATCACTTTTAGTATAAGCATGTAATGACTACAATCTGATATGTACAGTGCACACATAAAGTTCTGATCTATCTTCATTTTAGAGTTCTCTAGAAGTGAGCATGCACACGCATGTTTGCAATCTTCAAATTACTTATATATTAATGTATACACATAATTAGAAAAAATGAACAGAGAAACTAGTGATTTCTGTTATTGTGATATACTGACAAAGTGTTTAGGCATACATTTTATTGGAGTAAAGTTCTTGCTTTTTCTCAGTTTATTATCATTTTTTTTGGTAATGAATTTGGTAATAGAAAACCTCATTTTGGCCAAGTAGTATGAGGGAGTATCATGCTTCCTTTTTTATGTTTTCGTAAAGTTATTCAACTACTGTTAATCCAATTCATATCACACAACTTTATAGATGGGAACGACTGGGGGACATTGTTTTGCTTCCATCAACGTCATTTAAGGATCCATTGTGGGAAACAATTTCAGATAAGCTGTGGCCAACTGTTGCTGCATCACTTGGAACTCAACGGCTTGCTCGACAAGTAAGAATGTTCCGGAACAATGAGTTATGTTTCACTAAGTTGTCAAATCTTTATGTGTAGAACATGTTTCTTATTTTTACTTTCTACACATTAACTGAATTCTGTTATTATTGGTTGGTGAGAATGTGTTTATGTGCTGATAGTGGGAGTTGTTTCATGTGCTGATGTGCTGCATGTGCATGTCAAACTAAATGGAGATACCGATGTGCACTTGCAATGAATTTTCTAGTATGTCCAAAGATCCTCCTATAGAAACAAATCTCATACAGTATGCCTCCCGTTAGCGGAGCAGAATTATTTTTAGTCAATTCCTAACTACAGCCTTATTAATAGCCACTACGTCAACTTGTCAAGCCAGCTAGAAAGAATTAAAGAAATCTAGACATTTTAGCAATAAAGGATTCTCACATCAGCAAATAGTATACTTGCAATGATACATTTTTCTGTTGGTTAGGTCATTGCTTGAAGGTTGGAAGGAGTATGTATGTTGCAGTACTACACATAATGTATTAGTGATTGACCTATCTATTTATATAGTTGTATTGTTAATATCTAGGGCAGAGTGGCAAATACTGGAACAAGGGACAGTAGTTTGGAGATGCTTGTTGGAGATAATGGCTGGGTGAGTCATCGCGAAAACGGAATTCTTTATTCTTTTGATGCCACAAAGTGCATGTTCTCCTGGGGCAATCTTTCTGAGAAGCTACGTATGGCCCAGTTGGACTGTATAAATGAAATTGTTGTGGACTTGTTCGCTGGAATTGGATATTTTGTGTTGCCGTTCCTTGTCAGGTATATTATGATTGCATTTCTGTGAATAGTATCAGCTATGTAATTTCTTGTACTGGTTTAAATATGTCCAATTCTTTAAATATCTTAAATCTTAAACACTTGCGTCTTCATAAATTTTCTCTTTATTTTATTTTGTGTTACCTTAATGCTCCTATGTTCTGAATTTACTTTTGTGAACCATTGTGTAGTGCCCACTTTGGCATTATATTCTATTGCCTTGTAGAGTTGTAGGTGAAAATTGTGTTCTATATCTATAATGTTAGGTTTCCGTTAGTAACTTGAAAGGCCCGTCAATCAAATGAGAATCACTTGATGATCTGTACTTGATCAAAGAAATGTAAAACTAAGTCATAGTGTAAAAGTAGATTTTTTTTTTTTATCACACACGTGTTGCAATCAATTTCCATTTGCGATATTTCGAGATGAATGATGGATATTTCCAAGGTGTCAGGACACCAGTTGCGATTAAGTCATTAGTACGTATAGATTTCTTATACAATTCTTTATGTTCCATTACTTAGCTTATTTTGTGGGCTGCGCAGGGCCAACGCAAAAATGCTGTATGCTTGTGAGTGGAATCCCCTTGCCGTTGAGGCACTTCGACATAATCTGCATGCTAATTCTGTAGCTGATCGTTGCGTGGTGCTTGAAGGAGATAATCGACTTACAGCTCCTAAAGTATGCATATTACATTTATCTCTTCTTATAATAGTATTGTATAAGTTATTTATTCTGATTTATTTCATGAGTATCGGTATTGTGAATAATAATCATCTTCAACTTGCTGGTTTCCCGAAAATTCTTGCTATTTTGCTGCAACTATCTACTGGTAGGTTATGTTCCATCTGGAATTCAAAATTCTAGAAATACTCATCACACACAATGCAAGCATGGTTGGGATGCCTCAATCAAGAGATAAAAATCATGAAAAAAAGGCTCCAAAAGAAGAGGATCAAGGATCAAGTCTTGACCATATTGGTATCCTATAGAATATCGGAGTCCATGTAACCCAGATCATACTTGTGCAATAGTGACAAGTTAGATGTTGTACTGCATACATCAATCAAGATGTACAGAACAGTAGTACAGCTATTTGTCTAATATTCCCCTACTTACATTGCTACAGATGTGGCTTGAACTTGATTCATATGATGTTTATAACGTATAAAACTAATTTGGAGCGATTTTATTTGAAATTAGATGTTTATACATGATAAGTTTAAGGAAAAGAAGCTCAAGTAGGTGATCATTTTTTTTTCAGGGAGTTGCTGATCGAGTTTGCCTTGGCCTCTTGCCAACAAGTGAGGGCAGCTGGGTGACTGCTGTAAGGGCGTTAAGGTTTTATATCTTTCCATGCATCTCTAAAAAATTTAAATTTACAATTATAAGGGGTCTTTAAAACACATTGGTTAATTAGAATTTTTTAACATATAAACTTATGCACCGCATGTGCGCACACACATATGTAGCAGAACGTGACACCCCCCCCCACACACACACCACCACCACCACACACAAAACTATGCATTCTGATGATTAACCAATATTCGAGGACTTTAGTAGCTTTTTTGTCTTTTAAAACTTCCATTGCTTTTGTATAACAGTATCCATGTTTTTCTACTTTTCTAGTTTTTTTTCCTTAAGAACTGTAATTGGAACATATGTTGGCACCTAGTGCATTCTGTTTATAAATTTTATGTGGAAATGGTGACAATTCAGGAGTACGGGTGGGATACTGCATGTGCACGCCAATGTGAAGGACTCGGAGGAGGTTGAGTGGAGCAAATACGTCTCAAACTCCATCAGTGATATATCATTATCCGAAGGTATCTCTTTATTTGAGTGCCAATAAGTTGTTTCATATATGTATTTCAAATTTTGGTATTCGAATGCCATTATACTCTCATTCCTGTGGGTTATTAAAATAGTTTCAAATTTTAAAACTTATAGGTTACCAATGGAAGGTTTCAGTGGAACATGTGGAGAGAGTGAAATGGTATGCACCACATATTAGGCATCTTGTTGCAGATGTAAAATGTGAGCAAATTGACAGATAACAATTGCAATGGAGGGTGCTTTTAGGTTGGCAACATTATTCTTACCAAATGTTCATGATTGCACCATGGATGGATGTTTTACGGTGAAACACCCAGCTTTAGCCCGGTTGCAGTACAACCCTTGGCAGATTCAAATTAAAAGTAGCTTGAGCTTGCATCCATGATTATAGAGGAGTCATGCAGATTCCAGAAGCTAGTAGAAATAGCTCAGTTGCATATGATGGAATTAATGTTGGGGTGGTTGGTTGTGTTTTCCTTAAAGATACCAGATATCGTCAGGGAGCTAGCCCTTTGTTTTATGGTCAATCTTCATCTCCACAACCAGAAAAGTTACAGAATCGTGTAACTATTGGATTGGCCCCAGTTGCGGTAACAAAGGTATCTAAAGTTGGCAATAAATTTTCTAGTGCACCTTTGTTTCCAACAGCACTTTAGGATAACCCTCTAATTGAATACTATATATTTTTTCAATGTTGAATGCTGAGGTATTTCTCATCTTGATTTTACTTATACTCTTCTCCGCTCATGTTATATAAGCATACTACAATGTTGAAGTTGGAAATTCTATGGTTGCGTTGTTTCACATCCTGTCCGGGTTGGCAGAATGGAACATATGTTAATTGTGTAGCATGAATGAAATACAAAACTGGATAGGAGATGATCTCATTGTTTGCCAGTAATGTGGAGATACAGATAGGAATGAAATTGTAAACACTTATATTTTTTTTTTCGTCAAGTGTATCTGCAACAAAAAACCAAATGCTATATACAAAATGAATTTTATGTGGACAGGGGTCGGTGGTAGGCGTGTCGTATCAAGTGCTCCCTCTATTTCAATAGGTTTTTTTTCTTCTGAATAAAAATTTAATTTTTAAATATTTATTTAAAAATGGAAAATTTTAAAAATAAGTTGTGGAACTATATTTTATTTATAAAACAGTTTTTCTAGTGTGTGTCCAATGACACATACTAAGAATCACTCATCAAACACGGATTCTTAGCATGTGTATTTGAAAAATAAACAAACTGTCAGGGACAATTGTGTGATTATTTCTTAATAAAAGAGGGGATGATGACCCAAAATATTTATATGGGAACCATGCTGGCCCATTTTACTGACCAGACAGCCATGCTGGCCCATTTTACTGACCAGTACATAGTGTACCGTGATATAAGGGGTGTTGCGAAACACGATCTTCCGTATCATGCATAATACGGTACACCGTGTTCCGTATCATGCACGAACACGGTACACCGTGTTCCGTATCATGCACGAATACGGTACACCGTATTCCGTATCGCGCTAATACGGAATACCGTGTTCCGTATCATGTATAATACGGTACACGGTGTACCGTATTCAGCTAATACAGAAGTCGAAATTCCGTATCCCGTCGGTATTTCGGGCCATTTTTTTTCAAAATCAGTATTTTGGGCAAAAACTTGTGAAAAATAGGCATTTTGGTAATTCTCTCTAAAAGGGGGGCACGGGGTAATTTATTATTATATTATTGTTAAAATTATTAAGTTTTAAGTTTTAACTTTTCTTGTTGTTTTGGGAAGATAGGGTCGTAAAGCGTTAAATTTTGTAAGAGTTGGTTTGGGTTTGGGGTGACGAAATGATTTACCGGAACGAGGGAGCAGAAATAGAAGACCGGTAGATGACTCCAAAGCAATTTAGAAACATGGCCTTCTCATGAAGCAATGCTTTTTAATTTTTAATATAATAGTTTCACAATTGTTTAAAAAAAATGTAATCTTCATACTTGTTTTTAGCCCTCTTTTCTGGCATTATTAAGGTTTTTATGTTTTGTAACGTCCTTCCAATACCAGTAACTATACATGGCCACGGTTCGTGAACCGTCGGTTCCGGTTCGTGAACCGTCGGTTCCGGTTCGTGAACCGCCGGTTCCGGTTTGTAAAAATCTTGAACCGGAACCTAAACCTTAACAGGATATAAACCGCCGATTCCGGTTCAGACGGTTCAGGTTCCGGTTTTGACCCGGTTTTGACCCGGTTCAAGACCCGGTTCCGGTTCCGGTTTGAACCTTATATATACATTATACTTGATACGTTTTTTTTTCGAAATACGATAAGTTTTTCTGAATTTGGATGGAATGAATTATAATTTAGAAGTATTGTAATGCTACGTAATTTTTTAAAATTTGTAAGATGTAAACCGTTTTAAAAGTTCAAGGATATAATAGTTTCACTTTTATTAAGTGGTACTTTCACGTAAATTAATTTAATGTTAAATTCATTGGTACTTTTTTTTATTAAATCATTAGTAAATATATTACAATAAATTTTAAATGTTTTATAAGAATACAACAAACAATTAAATATATTACAATAAATTTTAAATGTTTTACAAGAATACAACAAACAATAAAATTTATTACAATAATTTTTATAATCTATACTACATTAATACATAACCAGTCATTATTAACGGTTCACCACCGGTTCGAACCGCCGGTTCACCGGTTTCAATACACACAAACCTGAACCTGGACCTTTAAAATAAAGAAACCGGCGGTTTAGGGCCGGTTCCGGTTCGGGCCGGTTTTGACCGGTTTTGACCCGGTCCGGTCCGGTTCGGTTTTCCGGTTCCGGTTCTGGTTTAGCCATGTATACCAGTAACCCACTACACAATTCCTATTTAACTAATTTCTACTTTCAAAAACAAAGGAATGAAGAGGCTGTTGAACAAAGAAATATCATTTAAAATATAAATGCATGCAAAAAGTAACTAAAGAACACTATAACCAAGTGGTCCAAAACTCGCAACAAATTTAACAGCTTCTCTGCATGCTATCATCTAACATAAAAAAAAACCAAGTTCTTCATAATACTATTTGACTAGCAATCTCATCCCTGAAAATATCCTCTTCTTCAAATTCTTCAACGTCTTCCCAATCTTGATCTTCAATCTACGTATTCTCACTCGCAAATACCACATTTTCCTTCGTTTTGGCGAGTCCGTAGCAGCCTGTTGTAGCACTTTGTAGATCAAGAACTGGGCTCGTCGATGTTGCATCTCTTCAGGGTCTTCCATTTCCATTTTTGAGTAACCATAAGACCTTCTGATCACAGGGCTTGTCATCTTTTCTCATGAACTAGAGACTAGCAGTTTCATTAACATATATAGAGAAATGGATACTACTGTAATATATTATAATTAGTTGGTAAGACTCGTGGGAATGGAGGTCCACTACTTAGGGAATTTTAAGTTGTTTAGTTAAGTTATTATATCAAATATTTTTATGTGCTTTCCACGCAGTACGGAGTACCAAATTGTTAAACCTTTGCGTACAAGTATTTGTGACTTGTGAATATTAGGTAAGTAAACGGAACTCACGACTTTTGGCTTTGATTTTTGTTACGGTAAGTCTTTCCTAACAATATATAATTCCTAGTAGCGTCTAGTTTATGTAATGATATGGAAAAGCTGTGCTCAGAGCATCTCCAATGGTGTAAAGCCTTTAGGTAAAATTCAAAATAAATTACCTTAAATAAGATATATAGAGAATTTGTAAAATTTTGTCCACTCCAATGGGACAAAACTCTTAGGTAAAAATATAGATAACCACAATAGGTTGGCTATATTTGTCGAACCTTTAGCAACCTGTAGTTTAACTCCACATCATCAATTACCATATAAAAATAGTACATTCTATTTTTAACAACTTGAAATAATGATAACATACCATTTTTAAAATATAGCCAACCAATATAGTCAATCCCATTGGAGTAAAACACGTTACAGGTTCAACAAATTTTACATAATCAATATTTAGCCCATCATTTTACAAAACACCGTTGGAGATGCTCTCACGAGAGGTCACCAAAATCAATAATTTATTATAATATATGACCGCCATAACATATGACGCTTGTGATTTGAAATTTAGTAATAATTCATACTCAATGGGATGTTTGGGTAGCTTATTTTCCAAAAAAATTGATTCATTTCAAGAAAAAAAATAAGATTTCTAGTTTTTTTCTGAAAAAAACACAATTTTTTTGCAATTGATGTAATTTCAAACATACACTAAATACATTTATAAAAGAAATTATCAAAATATGAAAATTTTACTCGAAAATAAGTTCATAAGGACTTATTTTATGTTTTGCCAAACAGCACCAATAGTTATAATTTTTTGGCGTGCTAAGAGATTATGAGAAAAGAGAGATAATTTGATACTAGGGTTAATTATCAAGTTGATATCATACATAATTAGGAAAATTTTAAGTATATTATCAATAAAGTCGGGTTTCTTTTTTGAAAAAAGAAATCAATTTATTAATAAAAATTCATACGTTATCTGTAAATACAATCAAAATTGGATGGATATTTAAAAATATCGCTATTTAATCTTTCCTTCCTGAAGAGACAACCAAACGATTTCAATCTATGATTTGAATGTATGTTCTGTTCTGTGTATGATTTGAATTTGGGATTTTAAATTTGAAAGAATGTTAAAAAAGTATAAGGATGATGATATATGACCACCGCAAATTTATAATTGCACATCCTATATAATATTTTTCCTAAGTTACCTTTGCTTTACGTATTTGTTATGTTAAACCTCACGTTACAGTTAGTTAGATGATTAGATAATTTTTGTTCATCATCACTCTGATGCAAAAATAATTTAAGTGCAATATGAAATTGTAAAAATAAAATTATTTTTATTATTTATTCATCTTCTAACATAAATATTAGCTAAAACACTATAGTAATTAGTCAATTACAAAGATATCAAAAAATTGATTACTTATTGTTATGTGAAAGTTTTTGTCCTGTTAATGACTTATTTTAGTTGCTACACCAAGTTTTCCATCTAATATCCCATATATAATTAACTTATTTTTCATTATATTTGAATAACTTTCAATATTTTTGTCTATATTAAAAATACGTTAGTGATAGTTATTTAATTGTAATGTTGTTTGTTAGGTTTTGATGTAATAGTTCAACATTTTTAACTACACATCATTTTTTTAAAATTTTAGATTATCTATTTTGTTAAAAATAGTTCAATAAAATAAAGTCTATTATTGATTCATTTTGTCAAGTAGAACGTGTGCACATTATTTATATATATATATATATATATATATATATATATATATATATATATATATATATATATATATATATATATATAATTTGAGTTAGCCCACGTATATGTTGAAGTCTGGATCTGCCGCCGCTTAAGATGACATAAAATTATAATAAAAAGAGTATAAAGATTCTAACCACATAAACTTAACATGTAGTTCAAACAAAACAACCAAATTACAATTTAGCAAAAAACAACCAAATTACAGGAAAGTACCACGTGAATACAAAATTATCTTGTAAAAGTTTTGAACTAAAAAAAAAAATCTCAACTAACATACATTAGATTGAAGATTCAAGTGACAAAATACTTTTGGCCACTTTACATATAACTAAAAATTTTTGCCTTCCAAATCTATGGAATTCATTTTCAAAATTAAGCAAATCGATGTTCATAGTCACAACATCCAGCAATGACTTCACATTGGTACAATTTTAAAGCTTTGCGCACTAAAAATTATGTAATTCCACTTCTAATTTTTCTTCTCCAGTACCATGTCATCCCTTCAACTGTTGCCTCAGCTGCTTTTGTATCACTTCTCGCTTGCTAAAGATGTCAGAACACGAATCGGATCAACATGGAAGGATTAGAGCTGTTCGAATTATTGAATGGTTTATGTGTTAGCTATAGACGGTCATACGAAGATATACACGTACAAAAGTAGTGTATAAAAAGTCAATTACCCTACAGTTCTACACTCCCTCCTCCTGAAGGAGGCACATGACCATCAAGCTCAAAGATTGGTATCCGTCATTCCTACAGATCTAATTTAGAAGGATAGTTAGGCGAAAGGCAAAGACTGGGCTCCAGGAAGTGATTGTCATTGTCAATATAGTTACCAACACTGGCTTAAGATCAAGAAATTCCAAAAAATTAATTCCTCAAATTTTAGTATTTCCAATTATTTTGTTACTGAGATTAAATAGAATAAAATTTCCCATGCGAAGAAGCTAATCAGGACTCAAATCACTTGAATGACAATGCCCTTTAGCTTTGTATATATATAACTATTCAAAATTATAACAGTGTAGTCGGTAAAGTGTGAGAGGGTAGGAACACCATTAAAAAATTAAAAACATTAATGTAATTATACAAAGAGTTGAGATGATTACAGACTCATCCATTGATTGGTTTCGCCTCTCGAGTCGGTTCTTCAGTCAGCACCTCAACTCTAGCAACACCAAAATCTGTAATCTTTTGACTTGTTAGCATATATCAATACAAACATGTAACTTAAAACATCAGAATATTATGATAAAAATTTATAAACCAATCTACATGTCTGCAATATATCAAAGAAATAGAAACATGAAAATAAGTGAAATACATATGAACGATGTGCTGATAAAGTATACTTCACTATTGCACCACTAATACAAATGTGAAAAAATACTAATTAAAACATAAACTTCCTAATTTACCACAAAGCTGTGAAGCATGGGTGTGCCAGTTTCATACCGCACCGCGCACCGGGTGCGGTTCGGGTGCGGCTAGGGGTGATCATTCGGTCGGTTCGGTTAACCGAACCGAATAACAAAAACCGAATAACCGAAATCCGATTTTTACCAAACCGAACCGAACCGATTTATCCGTAGAAACCGAACCGAAAAACCGAAAAACCGAAAAACCGAACCGAAATATTTCGCCAAAACCGAACCGAACCGATTTAAAAAAAATTATATATAATTTTTTTTTAATTTTAAAATTAATTTTAATAACAACTATATTAAAATATGTAACAATTAAAACAAAATAAAACACAAACTATCAATTTAAATATTTAAACTTAATTTCGAATTAATTAAATCATGCATATATATATAATATAAACATATACATATATAATATAAATAAAAAATATATATAATTCGGTTATTTCGGTTTGAACCGAAGTTTTTTTAAAAAAACCTAACCGAACCGAAATAAATTTCGGTTTAAACCGAAAAACCGAAATTTTGAGAAAAATACAATCCAAACCGAACCGAAATTCAACATTTCGGTTCGGTTTTTCGGTTTCGGTTCGGTTTTGCTCAGCCATAGGTGCGGCGGTGCGGCGAGGTGCGTACCGGGTGCGCCACCGAGCGTATCCCCGTACTTTGCAGCGGGGATTCGTGGGGGATACGGGAAGGGGATTCGGGAGGGGCACTTTTGGTAATTTTCCAGTAAAAAAACATGACTTTTCAAAATTATATCCCCAAATTGATGAGCCCTAATTGGTAAATCAGTAAACACTAAACACTTACAACTTTCATCATCTCTCTGCCGGTCTCGTCGCTCTCGTCATCTCCCCGCCGGCGACTTCATCTCCGGTAAGTCTTCTTCTCCTTCCTTTATATATATATATATATATATATATATATATATATATATATATATGTATGTATGTATATATATAGAACGATTTGTATATATGTATGTATATATACAACGATTTGTATATATATGTAACGATGTGAATTGTTCTTCAGTTTGTATGTTTGTATCATCTGTTCTTCACTTCTTCTTCTTCCATTTGATTTTGTATGAATGATTGTATACGTATATTATATAACCAGCCTCCACTGTTGACTTTTTTTGGACGACCATTTTTATGAAAGTTATGTTGTTAGACTTCTATTATAGTAATTATAAGATGTTTTTTATGGCTGAATATTTTTTTTGGCTTTAATTGAGAAAGTTTTTTTTTTAGTTGAAAGCATCAGTAGGTTCTCCCCTGTTCTGCCCTGTTTTACCAAAAATTATTTTGTTTTAAAATGCCAAAATTTTAAACCAAAAGATCTTGATAGAGTTCAAAAGATGAGGAGCACGATACTTGATGAATATTGGTGGGATAAGGTTGATTATATTATTGAGTTCACTGCACCTATGTATGATATGCTTCGTTTTGCCGACACGGATAAGCCTTCTCTCCAGTTGATCTATGACATGTAGGATGATATGATTGAGAAAGTGAAGAAGATCATATACAAGCATGAAAAAAAGGAGCTCTACGAGGATTCTACATTTTATGATGTAGTCTATGCGATTCTCATTTCTAGATGGACCAAGAGTTCATCACCAATTCATTGCTTGGCACATTCACTCAATCCAAGGTAAACTTTTTTTATTGATCATATTTCTTGGCATATTTCTTTTATTGATTTGTTGTACTTGTACCAATTGATTTGTGTAGGTACTACAGTCATGAATGGCTTAGTGCAGCTACTAATCGTATTCCTCCTCATCAAGATATCGAGATTTCACAAGAAAGAAATAAAGCATCAAAAGATATTTTCCAGATTCGGAGGCAAGAACAAATGTAAGTATTGAGCTTGCTCGTTTTTGGGACAAATGGATATCTTTGGAAGTGCCGAATCTATTGAAGATAGAGCAACTATGGAACCAAAGATGTGGTGGCTTGTTCATGGAGCCTCAGCTCCAAATGTTCAGAGAATAGCTATGAAGCTATTAGGACAACCATGCTCTTCTTCTTGTTGTGAGAGAAATTGGAGTACATATTCCTTCATTCATTCAGTTAGAAGGAATAGGATCCTACCAACTCGGGCGGAGGACTTGGTTTATGTTCACACCAATCTACGTCTCCTTTCTAGAAAGAGTGACCATTATTTGAAAGGAGAGACAAGGTTATGGGATGTTGGAGGTGATCGCTTTGATCCACTTGATGGTGCTGAGGAACTTGAGATAGCTACTATTTCTCTTGATGAGCCAGAGATGGAAGCCATGATCATTCGAGATGATTGATGTTTAGTAAAATGATGAACTTGTGTATTTGACAATTTCATTTAATTTGAATGTTATTTCTTGGTTTCTCTAATTAATTATATATATAATATATATTTTAATATTTTAATATTTGCCGAATCCCCCCGCACCCGAATCCCCATATTTTTTATTTTGCCGAATTGGCGAATCCCCGTACCGCGTATCCCCGCACCCGCACCCTTGCTTCCCAGCCACAAAGTCATGGCTCTTCACACCGGACAGTGGGACAATCTACGAAAGTCAAGAAATTCTCTTATTAGACATGATAAAAATGTGAAAAAAATAACAACCAGAGGGTCAAAAGTTTAAAATCTCCAATAATCATAAAACAAATCCAAATTTAAAATTACAACCAAAACAAAAAACTTAGTTTTAAAACATAGACTAACCATGTAAGTTAATTAAGTATTAGTAATACACGAAATTAAGTAAGAAACTCCATGATGATTATGCCATTAAATTTCAATTTCTAGTGACAAAACCTGTAGAAGTAAACTTCAAAATTAATGATGAATATGGACACTTTTGGAGCAAATTAAAAATAGCAGGTGTAAAAATAGCAGGTGTTAAGTAGATGAAAATAATTTTTTGAATGCGAACATCTCCACAAATGGAACATCTCTACAAATGGAACATCTCTAACTTACGGGCACCCTACAAAGATGCAAATAAACAAATGGAACTTGTCAAAGGTCACCTCTTGTACGCACAGAATGGTGTGTTGCTTAGCCAGCCTCCGCTGCTCACGCACAACATCAGTAACATTAGCCTAGTAATATTCTTGGTCTGCCCCTTTTCGTAGGAGATTTTTCCATTTACCTGCAAAGCCAGAGAAGGTTTGATTAGACAGCTAGGAAAAGGCAAGATAGGCTAGTGTTTTTTTTTTTTTTATCATTTTTGAGAAGATCGTAACTCAAAAACATTCCAAATGAATATCAATTTAATTTAACATTTAACCCTTTTGCAAAAGCAACCAACTTCTGTCTGGAACATAGGTGAAGTATTGCAAATTAACCGAAGAGCAGAAATCCACAAAATTGTAGGGACCTAAGAAAATTGCAGCAAGTTTACGAAAATGCAGAATTTACAGGTGATGATAAGTTTGAGTGTTTACTCATTTGTGATGAGGAAGCATAAGTTTCCAAGTCCAGGAAACAAATGAGCACTCAAAAATTCTGAAGCTTTTCGTGGTGCTCACTCTATCGAATAATTAACACTTCCATAGTGGAGATTAAGATAAGACAGTAGACCTGTTTTATGTGCAGCCTTGTAAAAAGTAAAGAAACTTAAACATGAAACAATAGACAGTATAATTTTTTTTAAAACTTAAAAATACCCCTAAGTCATATATTTATTAAATTGACAAAATACCAATAATTGCAAAAATTTCTCCATTTACCTCAAAGTGTGACCAGCAAGTCAATGACTCTTTACACCAGATAGTGGAGCAATCTACAAAAGTGAACATATTCTCTTGTTAGACAGGAGTGGAATGTTCCTTCTCTTTCGTGTAACTTAAAGCACACAAACACAAATATCTTTCATATGCTCTTCAATCTATAATTGGAAGTTGAAAAAATCTAGCACGCACCCTGCTGGTAATGACTTCATTAGAACCGACTTCGATACCCACCAAGTCATGTGTTTCAGTTATGGAAGGAAAGGTCATGATTGAGAATGCTAAAAGATCTCTCACTATGTGTAGAAGCTTTCAACAATAAAGTAGAGATGTTGGTGGGTACACCATGCAATAGTCAAGCACTGACCAAGCCTAATAAACACAGATAGTATAAAACTCTTAGTTTCATATAAATTTTTTTTTAAAACAAAACAAATCTATATTATTGAAGGTGTATAATTCACAAATCGTAAATTTTTTACTAAAACATAAGGATCATAACATACCAGATTCACAATTTATAGGTTTCTCTGCTTAAACCAATATTCAAAAGATCACAATTCTGAGGAGAGAAATAATAAAGAAAATTTATCAATATAAATATATATGTATCAAACATATTCGCAAACACATTAATTTTTCAAGATGAATTCGGAGATGGAAACCTATCAATTGGATTCTTAAGATGCAAACTATATATAACACTCGATAACTTACCTGATTGTTCTGTAGATAATGCGTTAATATTGTATCAACCATTATTTTGCAATAAAATAATTGGAGATGAGATCAATTAAAGAATCTCCGACCGATTGAGCATATCTACAATAAAAATTAATGAATTAATTAGTGATACACAAACATTCAAAAAGAACACAATATGAAAAGAGAAACATATGTATCAAACACATATACAAACACTTTGATATAATACAAACACCAAACAATATATATACATTAACATACTTTGTTTGAATCCAGGTGAATGATGTAAAAATGGGAAAATATGATGCTTCTCTTTTACCCAAATCCAGCTTTCTGCAAAAAAGAAGAAAATAATCAAAACACCATAAATTAGACAGATAGAAGAGATGAGAATGTTTTGAAATACAAATTGAAACACAATAAGATAATAATCTTGTTATAATGAATATACATATATAATCATATACAAACCGTATAAATATATACTAAAAACCGTATGTAAGATTAAAACTCTTTAACTGCTCTTTTTCCCACTCTCATCAATCTGCGAAAAAATACAAATCAATACATGATTAGAAAATATATGAGTATAAAGGTTAGAATTGAATATCAACATCTAATTGAACATGGGGCTGATGTTTAAGAATACATGAGAGACTCAAAACCATAACCATGATATTTGGAGATGAGTAGATGAACGTAATACATGTTTTAGCCTAATTCAAAAAAAAAACTGTCACATAATCATCGGCCTGAAATGGTGGATCTTAATTCGACAGTTGTTTTGAGTGTTGAATGTAGCGTGTTCACCTATATTGTACGTGTATTGATTTATTGGATTTGGGAAATATGGATCGGGTCTGGTGGATTCTATAAAAAATACCTGGCTTCTTTGTATTTTAGAAAGTTGGATCATACCCATTTTAAATCTGGATAATCCATGTTTCAAGTAGATTTACCAAAAAGGACATGGGAATGGTGTAAATTCAAATTTGGAAAGGATAGAAAATGTCTTTTTCCAAATTTTTTGTGTTCAGGAATTAAAGATTATATAGATATAGATAGATAGATGTGAGATGAGAGACAACCTCCTTCTCCTTAGCAAGGAAGATGGCGATTCTATCGATAGGCAATATCAGAGACGGAATCGCTGGGTATTCCCCTGTTACCCCACTTTCTTTAAAGAACTGGCACTAATATATGAATGTATCGTTCGCGTAATATATGAATGTCTCGTTCGCCTGGTCAAGAAGGGTTTTGTTTGAAAACTTGTCCGACGATTTACTTGAATTCTTTGGTGATGTTAAATGAATTAACATAACGATAACGATCTATGCAAGACACAACTTTGCTCTATAAACACATATTCCCCTTTTCCAACGAGTTCTTTACAATTAGGAACTCGGCACGCATTTCCTTTTAGGGAATTCGGCACGCATTCTAAGGCTTCTGCAAATAATTTTATAACTTATTTTAATTTTTTTTATTTTAAATTTTTATTTAAAAATAAAAAATTTAAAAATAAATTATGAAACTATACTTTATATACACCTTTAAATACGTGCCAAAAACATGTAAAGAAATGAATGGAACAAAAGAAATATATCATTATAATTTTTTTTTATTATGCATCTATTTTTTACCAGGTATCCGGGGCATTTTGAACCTTGAGGTGATAAACCTCAACGGTCCTGGTAACCAGCGGGAATATAATTTATAGTTACTTTGTCAGTTTGTCACTCACTCTCTATGAACTTTAATTGCGACAGTTCATCAGTAGTTAACCGCTCAATGATAGCAATAACCTCATTATTAAAATGGTTAAAAACACTATATCATTTGTGACAGAAAATCTGCTCTACATATTGCGCAAATCATTCTGTGCAATATGCCATCCAGGAGGATAGGATTATTGCTACAGGTCTACTAGGATGGGAGGGGGTTGGTTATATACCAGCTGGGTAACTAGGATGGGTTTCCCCCTCTAACTTGTTTATGCACTCTGCTTATTATGTAACCTAAATCTAATTTGTTTAAAAAACAGTAACACAAATCTAAAGAAACAGATTCTTTAAAACTTTATCAATATGACAATGTATTAATTTTTACATGACTATTACAACATTTCAAAGATCAAACAGTTCATACAAATTACAGTAGTTTATGACAGTTCATACAGATTATTCGTCAATCAATATAGTTTAAACTATTACACAATTTATCGACCTTCAATTGTAGTTACTGTCATTTCAGTAGCCGTAGTGGCTCCAATTTCGGAAGAGGAACTTAACTTCACAAGTCCAAAATCTCCTCTGGCTCTATTTATAAATGCAGGCTGTTCGGGGGGAGATGGAGGAGTTCTTTCGTTGCACAACATGGAGGCTACCTCTGACATAGTTGGCCGAACAGTAGCAGATTCTTGTACACACAACAACCCTGTATGAATGCATCTTAGAACTTCACTAACCTCGTATGATTCTCCCAGTGATGAATCAACTATTTCCAAAGGTTTTCCTTCTAGCCACCTATCCCAAACCTACAAATCAAGCATCACATCCATGAAGTTTGGCTGTTGCAATCAAATTCCAAAGTACATTTAGTATATGTTAATAAACTTACATGACCAATTAAATTCACCGAGTTTTCAGCATCGAAAGTGCTAGTGTTCTTTCTGCCACTGATGATTTCTAGTAGTAAAACGCCAAAGCTGAAAACATCCGATTTTATTGAGAAATGTCCTTCCATAGCATATTCTGGTGACATATAACCACTACAATGCAAACATATAATGTTGATTATGTGTCGTCCCTAATTCTCATATTCCATAGCATTTCTGTTGACATATAAAATTTGCAGGTAAAACTCACTATGTTCCAACAACTCTCTTTGTAGTATCTTCATTTTGGTCGCTGCCAAATATTCTAGCCATTCCGAAATCTGATATTTTAGGGTTCATAGAAGCATCCAGTAATACATTGCTAGCTTTTAAATCCCTGTGAATGATTCTTAATCTTGAATCGTGGTGAAGATATATCATTCCTCGAGCAATTCCCATTATGATATCAAAGCGTGTACGCCAGTTTAGTACTGAATTTCCTGCTTTATAATATATATCAAAAAATAACATTAAATTTCATATATAAATGAACTAATGATTGTACAAAAAGGGATATACCAAATATGAAGCAATCTAATCCTCTGTTTGGCAAGTACTCATAGATTAACATTTTCTCTTGCTGAATGCAATACCCCAACAGTCTTACTAGGTTCCTGTGCTGAAGTTTTGCTATTAGAATAATTTCATTTCTGAATTCCTCTAGCCCTTGGTTTGATGTAACTGCTAATCTTTTCACTGCAATATCATGTCCACCGTGCAGTTGCCCCTAAAAGAACAGTTCACTAGTGAGGAAGGTCTAATGTGAAACTGTTAATTGTGAAATTGATTTCCTTGTTGATCAGGAATTTGTTTAAATTCTAAATTTAACCAACACAAAAACCAAGCACCAAGTTGCAGTCTTCTGATGTACAAAACCAGTACTCTTTTAAGACAACATACAACCTATGTACATTGTTATGATGTTAATGGTATTCAATTAAACGCTTATTCATATCACTATCACAAAAATTATGTAAACATGCTTGATCAATATACAAAATATACCTTGTATACAGTGCCAAAACCGCCTTCTCCCAACTTTTTAGAGAATGAAAAATTGTCCGTGGCTTTAATAATTGTACTCAGCGAAAAGCAGTGCACCTCTGCGCTACTTGTACCTCTTTCATTTAGTGCATGTACATCCGAGTAGCGTTCCATGAATGCTACATCACCGTTTTCAGAACCATATGACAGTTCCAGGTTTCTATTGTCCCTTTCTGTTACTGTATTCGAAAATGTCAGAAATTAGTCTGTGTGAAAAAATATAACACTGAAAGACAAAACACCTCACTGGTTATTGTAGTTGTTTTCTCATTCAATATCTTGGCAAGCGAATATGATACATTTGTCAACATATTTAAGATATTACCTCTCTTCTTCTTTTTCCAGAGCAACCAAAATGCCAACACAAGTATGAGCACGATAATGAGGACTACTGGGAGCAAAATTTTTAAGACTCGCTTCTTCGAAGGATTCGCTGAAACATAAATCACATAATTGTGTATTTTAGATAACATTATGATTAATGATATGATACTTCATGTGCACAATATTAACGCAAAAAGTTGGAAACTGTTGTTAAATTTTGAAACAGTTAAACCGATTGTTTTATGTATAATGTTAAGTTACCAGTTCCACTAAATTATCTAAAAGAAAAGTTTACTGGCCCTAAGGTTGACCCCATGATCTTATATGAGGTCAGATGAATACGTGAGGCTATCCTCAGGGTAATCAATCTCTATATTATGGTAAAAAGTAATAAAGGAAGCAGAAGATTTGGTAGGTTTTGAAGTTCCTTTTATGTCCATATTAGTCATGTATTCAATATTTGGAGTATATTTATAATTATTGTAAATAGAAAGAGGATACAGAAAAATAAAAATGAACAATTGTACTTATATTACATAATAATTGATTTCATTGGCATTTTAACTCTTTACAGAGGTAACCAGTTTTTGTCAAAACTTTCTGGGGCGGTTTTAAAGGTGCTGTCTGAAAATGTAATTTGAACCCTGTCGATGACAATTGAAATGAGATACAGGACCCCAAAAATGAGTAAGTAGCCCTTGTGTTGGCTTGCATGCTATTCTGCTGGAAGCAGGTATTTCTGAAATCAAGTGATCAAGTCTTAACAGCTCTATTTTTTAATGTCATTTATATGTCAACTTGGATGCTACTGAAGTATAATTTTGCTTAAAAATCAATGTCAACTAGCTTTTCGGAAATTCACATGAAACTTGTATTGCGTGGTCAAATGTACAAAACATGACCAATCAAGTTCTGGATCAAAATATGAACATGAGAATGAAAGGATACATTTAAAACGTGTAAATAATGATTGCCAAGTCAAACAACAATGGACTACATACCTAACTCATCGCGATCTACCCGTAAATACAGATCCTGACCTCCATCGGAGAATTCTCGTACATCTACCAGTTCTCCATACCATGTTAAACATCCTATGTTGTTAGTAATATTAGCAGTAGCATACGCTGTGCATGAGCAGTTCTTTAAGCAAAAGTCGTTGCAAGCTTTAATTCCCAAATCCGACCTCACTTGAGCATTGATGGTGTCTGGTACCTTCACTCCCGTGACGACCTTGAACCCCTCTCCATTTCGACACACGAGGGCCTCAGGCTTTCTCACACAGCCCTCAAATGAGTTGGTCGGTGAGTCCCCTTTGGACTTATCTGTATATCCTGGAAGACAGTCGCAGCCTTGGTCAGCAACTCTGAATGAGTTACAAGTACTAAATGCACCACAATTCGCATACTTATCACACTGACCGTCTGGCCCCGTCCAGGAAGCCTTCCATTTTTGCGATTCTGAGTTCCAGTCTAGCCTTTCGGCAATACCTCTGTAATTCAGTACAGATCTTGTAGTAAATTTAGTGTCATTAACAGTATAGTATATCGACACCTCTTCTTCATTGTCAATATAGTACAACTTGGAAAATTCATCGACTGAACCTACCACATATTCAGGAAAACCACTAAACGTAATGCCATTCCATGATCCTATTCGCATTAAGGGTTTCAAACCATCGTAAATGAATAATTGGGGGACGGATCCATTAACATCGACTCTGTAGGAATACTGACCTGTTCCTGGATTTTCAGGAGACTTCCAAGAAGTGGCAAACTTATTGTTTCTTGTCCTTTTGTTCCACCCAAGCTTCATTTGTGGAAGATAGGTATCAGTCGGATGATCAAAACCTTGCCATAAGAAGTTCTTTTCACTAAATGTATTCTTGAATAAAACCAAATTTCCAGTATCCAGCAGCTTGGCAGAGTTGTTGTTATCTCCGGACAATAAAATGTTACTTGACCAAATTGAAGCCCGAGGAGTTTCGCTGTAAAATAAAACAAGCTGTCCTGTATTATCTACAGCGAGAACACCAGAAGTGTTTTTTAGTGGACTATCTCTGTTGGCCACCCAAACAATGTTTTTTTCTGCAATTTTGTAATACCAAACACCAATATAACGGTTGCTAGAGGTACCAGGGGAAAAGAATCCAAGTTCAAAGATTTCCCCTTCAGAGACAAGAAATTCACCGTCTTTAAGAGTTTGGTTTACAGTGATGGAATCGATAGAAAAGCATGGTTGGACTACAAGTAATACAAACAAGTAAACGAGTATGTCTTTTCCAGGGTACATGATTTGTTCACAGATTACCAATTCTCTATTCTAGTGGCTATATAGTCTGAATAGACATTCAAAACATACGGAAAGTCTAAGTCAAACTATCAAGACAAATATTTAATTTCTGTCGAACAGGATTTTCTATAATATCTGTGAAGGGATTTGTCGAAAAAAAAAGGATTTATCAGATACGTCGACATTTTATAGTAGATGAGTCACATCTGATCTGCACAACTTACATGCATTGGCAAATTATCAGATAGAGGTGGACCTACTATTCATTTTCCCAAAGGATGCCTTCGGGGAAAGTTCACCCTTATATCATATTAGGTTATGTATTAAGTGAAGACTGGCATGTTCCCTCTCCTCTATCTATTCTTATAGTTCCGTGCAATTACTTTTGTAAAGATAAAAAATTTGCAGTTACATGATAACTAATCGTCAAAAACAGTAGAGCTTTAATAGAGAGATACTTCAACATCAGTAAATTACATTAACTCACAATATTGAGCTAAATTATATAGCAAATATTGCAACAATTTTTAAAGTCCATACATGCATGATGCTCGTAAACACGTACGAGTTCCTATTGGGAGTTTTCTACCCATTTATTAGGTTATCAGCCGAATCTTTATATTATATTTTAACATTGGATTGGTTCCTTAAGAGCTTTTACCCATAGTTTGTGCTTTGTTCTATCTTCGGTCTGATTCAATGTTCGGGGTCTTTGATTTGTAAAAAATTCATAATATTGGTTTATTGAGAAGGCAAATGCAGGTGGTTTGAAGTGAATGCAAGAACGAAGAGGAGTGTCGCTCAGCGGGATCCAGAGAAAGATAGATCTATGGGATTGTAATTATGATTAATTTCTCAAATGTTGCTTATTTCTCATGACTACAACAAAGAGTTAGCTTTTTCCTACAAAAAGATTCCGACGAAGTGAATGAAAGATGACCGCAATGCAAGATGTACTCGATCATCGTAGTTTTAATGTGTTATAGCCAAAATTTTACTTGGATAATTTCAAGGTTGATTCAGGTCAATAAAAGGTTAAATTTGGGGATTTATTTGATGAATTAGGATTTTTAGCAAGCTGAAGAAGAGTTAGACGCGCTCTCCCTTTCCTTAACAAGGAGGGCCCGCCCTCAATGATAAATTGAACTGAGGAATTTATTGTTGGTTAGTTTTCTAAGAAGTTATTGAAGAATTCCTTCCTGCGGTACACCAGGAGGGGGATGTCTGTTGCATAAGACCTCCAGGAGTTTTCCTGAATTTAAGGACCTTTCTTAAACACATAGGGAGCGTCCAAAGGTGAAAAGAGGGGTATTGTGTGCTTTGGAGCTCTGTTCTTGTTATCAATGGTCGCACCCTCATTCGAGAACTTCGGGATAATCCTGCACTTTGCACCTAAAAGCTCTGGATCACGTGTCCTGCTATCTGGTGGGTGCTTATCATTCGGGGGACAAGGATGCGCTCCACACTTGGGGTAAACCATGACTATACCTACGTCCTTGAAATCTAGAAATAGCTGGTAGCGAAAAGGACTAGTCCTCGACAAAGGAAGTTTCCTTATTCGTGAAGTCTAGAGATCATGGATGGGCCTTGGGCCTTTGTGGTTAGACCTCATAGTGGAACATTCCGGAAGCTGGATCGTTAATCCAAGCCCGTTTGGGTTTTTTGCTCTCCAAGAACTACGTATGGCTTGATCCCCTATAAATACCTTGGTACGTTGGCCGATAGGGAGGTTGGAAGTTGAGAGCTCAAAAGAAACCAATACTAACCCTATTCAATCTCAGCCACCAATTATACCACTACGCACCACCACTTTTTTCGGCAAAGAACCACCATCGTAGATCTTGTTTCCGGCAGTGTACCTCGAATTTTGTTATTCCCCAATTCCTCCGTCAACAAATTGGCGCTAGAAGGAGGACATCCAATCAAGATCTGAATTTTAAGTGGAAAAGATGTCTCATAATCATGATGGAGGTTCCCGTGAAGAAGATGGTTATTACTCAGAAGATCAAGCCAATCATGATGAGTATGTTCCGGAGGAAGTCCATGATGTTCAACATCCCCATGGAACTCAAGCCGTCGGCGGGCAGCCGCCTGTTCTGGTCAGCAATGCGGAGTTATTGGAATAGTTGTATTGTATGGGAACTGCCATAAATAACTTCGGGGCAAGATTGGATTCTGTGGAGCAAGAACAAGGAAGTAAGAGAAAATCTCGGAGTATCCCACGAAATCACCGTCGAGTAGGGAAAGGTCCTCAAGTTGAAGAAAGCTCTCGAAGAGGTGAGGAAGTGCAGGACAGGAGGTTTCAGTTGGTAACTCCTAGAAGGTTGGATTACTCTGTTGAACATTCAAGTGAAGATGATGATCGTGAACGTAGAATGCTGGATGTTCCAGAGAGGGCGTGCCCTCACCCTCACCGTTCAGGGCGCACCCCAAGTGAGATTCAACGGGATGAAGAGAGGATGGCCAGGGAAAAGAAGGACTTTGCAAGTTTGAAGGAACACCTTGGAATAAGGCTTAATGATGACGACCTAAGGATGGTACTTTTTGAGCATCAGAGGAAAGAGAAATAGTTGGAATCGAGGCCCCGTGATCCACAACACGCGCCCTCTAATAACAGGTCGAGGCCCCTTGGACATGAGCGAGCCCTTCCTCGGAGTGATGATCCACAGTGTGTGCCCCCTGATAATAGGTCGAGGCCCCTTGGACATGAACAAGCTCCTCCTCGTGATAATATTGAAAGAAGAAGTAGCCGTGATAACAGCGATAAAAGAATGAATATATATCGAGGGAATGGGTGACCTCGTAACAATCAGGGCGTGCCCTCTGGTGGTAGATCACCTAGTATTTATCAAGTTCCTTCAACTACCTCCAATGAAGTGAGGTCCCCTCCCTCGAAATGAAGGTCTTATGGAAACTTTCAGGGATATTCAAGACCTGAGGGAAATCCACAACCTCAGGAAAATCCACAGCCTTAAGAAAATCCACAGATCGAGGGAAATCCCCAGGGTCAGCAGAATCAGACTCAAACCCAAAGAAATATAGTTACAAAACCTCATGTTGAGGCTCCAGGAGGTGCTCAGACAATAGTTCCACCTCCACCTCCGGGGGGTACTCAGTCAGGTGCACAACCAAACATACAGAATATTCCTGGAGTACGAACTTTCAATGTGGATGACTTGAAGAAGCTCCAGGTTCATTTGGATGGAGGAAGAATATCTGTTATAGCGCAAACATCTTCCCCATTCTCAACAGAGGTGAGAGAGAGGCACAACTCCCTGCTGGGTATAGATCTATGACGAATGACTTGTGTTTTCATGGAAATGCAGACCCTGTGGAATTCCTAGGATGTTTCGATATCGAGATGGATGTCTATCAGGTGACTGAGTTAGCCAGGTGTCGATTGTTGGCAGCAACTTTCTGGGAAAGTGCTCAGCAATGGTTTCAGAAACTTGGGCCGGGATTAATTACGTCTTGGCAGATGATGAGGACTTTGTTTTTTTACTAAATTCCAGGCATCAGTGAAATATGCTCCTCCTGTTACGACCTTGGCCAACATCAAGTAAAAGGAAGCAGAAAGTTTGCAATCTTATTTCAAGATTCAACTCGTAGTCCACCTTGGTGCGGGGAGCAATTGATGAAACACTTAAGAGTTTCTTGATAGCTGGATTGCAAGTAGGAACGGATTTATAGAAACATCTCCAAGGAAGAGATCCTGCTACTTTGGCTGATGTGTTTGCACAGGCTGAGTCTTTCAAGATTGTAGAACAATCCTTGGCATATAATCGAAAGACATATACGCAAGGAGGCTCTAAACGGAGAGTCAATAAGAGGAAGGATAGGTCTGTGAGTCCTACACATCGTATTGGGATTGCCGCTAATGAAGTGAATTCAACTGAAGTTGGAAGAAATTTGGGACCTTCGAACACCTAAACTTATGATAGGAGGCCAAACAATTATACACCTTTGGCGGCTTCAATGGAGCATATTTTTGAGGTGAACAAGATCAAAGGACTCTTCAGAAAACCAGAGAATTTTTCTACTTGGCAGAGTAAAGACAAGAAGAAGTACTGTGAGTATCATGAGTCTTCAAGACATAACACTCATGAGTGTCATCAGCTGAAGGATGAAATCGAAGACTTGATCAAGGAAGGGTACTTAACTGACTGGATCATCAGACAGGTCAAGAAGCATAATGAAAATCCTGATAGAAGGGACGGAAGGCGCGCCCTCTGTAGTGAAGAAAAGCCTGAAGAGAAAAAGTTTGTCAAAGAGGGGAGAATCCACACTATTTTTGGAGGACATCACTTGAGGGGTGATTGTAATAATGCTTTAGAGAGATATGCTAGAGAAGCAAGGTACAAACCTCTTACTAATGTGAATAGCTTGGAGCTAAGGCCACCAAAATTGTTCAAGGGAGAATGTGTAGATATTACATTTATAGAGGAAGAAGCTAGATGGGTACATCATCCTCATAATGATGCTTTAGTAATGGCTATCCAGATTGGTTCTAAGAACGTACATCAAGTTTTTGTAGATAGTGGAAGCTCGGTAAATATTCTATATTACAGTACTTATAAAAAGTTGGGGCTCCTAGATGAGGACATGATACCGGACAATGGATGGATTTATGGCTTTTCGGGAGAATCTATGAAAGTAATGGGAGCTATCAAGCTACCAGTGACTCTTGGGGAAGGTTCACTTTCTATGACTCAAATGATGGACTTTATGATTTTGGATTAGGAATCATCACACAATGCTTTGGTAGGGCGCCCCCTATTGAAGGAAATGAAAGTTGTGACCTCCATCTACCATCTTGCAATGAAATTTACTACACCAAATGGTGTGGGAACTGTACAAGGATCTCATCATGACTCAAGGGATTGTTATCACAAGGCAATCAAGGGATTTAGAAGGCAACAAGATGGAGGGCGCGCCCTCGGTGAAAGTAGTTCAGGAGGAGTCATGAGCATTTTCCCGGGTGAGGTGAAAGTCCATTATCTTGTCCAAGAACCAGAGGATGAAATGCCTCTTTACAAGGCACGCCCTGGGGGGTTGCAGGTGAACGGTACTTCAGCACTTGGTGATTTACAGGAAGGAATCTTGTAAGAAATTGAGGAAGATTTAGAGGATATTATATCAATTAATATTAGAGGTGAACAAATTGTAGGGAGATGAATGTTGCTGGAAGGCTTGGTGAATACCCTTGTTGAGGAAGAATTCCCTCTTAAAGAGGACGCGCCCTCCAAGGATGAAGGCCTGGTGGAAGACCCTCGAAGCTTTGACTTTGATCTTGATCCGAGAATATCACAACCGGTTGAGAAGACTGGCTCTGTAGAGGACATGATTTCAATTATGGTAGATGCAAAGGATTCGAGTAAGTTTTTGAAATCGGATCTCAATTGAATTCCAAGTTGAGAGGAATGCTCACCAACTTTCTCTTAAATAATCTGGATGTTTTTGCTTGGAGTCATGCTGATATGGTTGGCATTAACCCGAAGGTGATGTGCCATCACTTGAATATAGATCCTGCTAAGAAAGGAATATGACAGAAGCATCGACCTATGTTTGGGTTGAGAGTCGTGGCATTGAAAGAAGAGGTTGATAGACTGTTAGACGTTGGTTTGATCAAGGAGTCATACAATTCGGATTGGCTGGCTAATCAGGTTCTTGTTAAAAATCCTAATGGAAAATGGAGGACTTATGTGGATTTTATAGATTTTAATAAGGCTTGTCCTAAAGATAGTTTTCCTCTTCCCCGGATTGATAAGTTGGTGGATGCTACAGCCGGCCACGCTCTCTTGAGTTTCATGGATGCTTACTCGGGCTACAACCAAATTCCTATGTATGAACCTGATCAAGAGCATACTTCTTTCATCACTGATAGAGGTATGTATTGTTATATTGGAATGTTGTTTGGTTTGATCAATGCCGGAGCAACCTATCAATGGTTGGTGAATATGATGTTCAAGGATTTGATTGGGAAGACCATGGAGGTATATGTGGATGACATACTTGTTAAATCCATGAAGGTAGAAGATCACGTAAAGCACTTCGAGGAGATGTTTAAAATTTTGAGAAAGTTCAGGATGAAGCTAAATCCTCAAAAGTGTGTCTTTGGGGTGGAATCTGGAAAGTTCTTTGGGTTTATTGTCAATTATCGTGGAATCGAAGCAAATCCTGCAAATATTAAGGCTTTACTTGACATGAAATCTCCATCTAGTATGAAGCAAGTTCAGAGTTTGGCTGGAAGAATATCGACACTGAATCATTTTGTGTCAAAGTCCTCGGTTAGATGTAAGGAGTTCTGTTAGGAATATGTTGTACTTGATGATAACCTCACAATTAATCAAATTGTATAAGGTTTTGTAGCTGTCAACGGATGAGGATTTATAACTCTATCCGTTGACAGGTAGCTCATCAACGGATGAGGTTTTGTAGCATACTGCAAGTATCTCTATGTTATCAGTTGATAGTGTTTTTATCCACAGTCATGTTGACTATCAACGGATAGGCAGAATAGGGTAGCCAATTGTAAATAAGCTATGCTATGTAATTCTGTCTAAGTGAAAGTGTATCAACGGATGAAGACAAAACTCTATCAACGGATACAACTCAAATCCACTCTATCAACGGATACAGCTCAAGTCTCAATATCAACGGATACCGCTCAATACATCATCAACGGATGTTAGTGTACAATATCAACGGATAATCATTGACACTGTCTTCTATGATTAGCTGGGGATTAGCAGTTGATAAGGACATGTTTGACTGACAGATCACATGGGTTGATAGTAGATACAAAAAGCAGTATGGCAGCCATACTTTGGAAACACAGAAGAAAGAAGCATTCTATTTACACTATGAATACAAGAAAGGTGTGTTAGTCACAGAGGCATGCCTGAATACATCTAATAACAAGCCTAAGTATGTGTAATGCTATGCATTACCTACATGACCTCTTAACTGAGGGAACCTCTAGTTGTAGAGTTTCTATTTGTTCTGTACTTGTAATAGGCATCAAATTCTAGTTGTGTTACTGTAATTATAAAGTCAAGAATAATGCTTGAAAGAAGTTCCAAGGTTCATGCCTCAAGCAAGGAGATAAAGACTGCCAAATAATCACAGTTGGGATTTGAAGAAATGAAGAATTTGCCTAAGTACCAATTCGAGAAGTACATTTGTCTATTCGAGAAGTCTAGCATTCGAGAAGTCTGGAGTTCGATATCTCAGAAGACACTATTCGATATCTCTGAATACACTGTTCGATATCTCAGGGATTCGATATGTCAAAATGCTCTGTTCGATATCTCAGGGATTCGATATGTCAAAATGCTCTATTCGATATCTCAAGGAGTCCCAGAGAAAAGAGCTATTCGAGAAGTGATTCGATATGTCAAGATAACACTATTCGAGAACTCAGAGTTATCGATCAAGTCAACTCCAGTTCTCGAATCACTCACTTAGTCACTTCTCGAATACATTCTTGAGGACAAAATACTGAAGAATTGTACAAGTCAGAAACCTGCAACAAGCCAGCACACTTTATTTGACTCTGTCCTATAAAGCATGCTGGAAAGCCTACAAAGAAGCTTGGAGAGATAAGACAAGGGACAAGGAGCTGAAGAAGTGGATCTAAACAGGCTTTTCAAAGTCAAATCTGTAGCCGTTTGGACTCTTACTAAAATGAGATAGACAGACTGGAAAGTGCTTTTGTTTTACCTACCTCATTTGTAGCAAGTGGGTGTATCCATGTCTATAAGGATACAGCCTCACTTCCTTAGCTGTTAAGGTTTTGAAGTTTCTCAAAAATATCCAGAAAATATCTCTCTTAGAAAAACGAAGCTGAGAATACTATCATTTGTATTCACAGATTGTAGCAAAATCTTTATCTAATAAAATATTAGATTAAAGTGATATTGTGTTGTGTTTGTGTTTAATTATCCGCATCTTCATATCTCACACACTTATCTTGCTGCAAATATTCAAGACCGAAGAAAAATTCAAGAATCCATTCACCCCCCCTCTGTATTCTTTTACTGTATTCAATACTCAACAAGTGGTATCAGAGCAGGCTGTTTAATCTAAACAGAAAACGATCATGAGTTCGAATACACCAAAGACTACAGGTACGGTAAAGGTCCCTAAGTTCGACAAAGAGAATTACAACCTCTGGAAAATAAAAATGCTGTTGTTCATCAAAGCTGCCAATCCTCTCTACCCTGACATTCTCAAGAATGGTCCATTCATACCACAACAAGAAGTTGCTGAATCCACAGTGGGCGCAGTAGTCATTCCTAGATCATACGTTCCAAAAGAGCCATCCAAATGGACGGACTCAGAGAAGGAAAAGATTGCCCTAGACAGCCACCTCATGTTGTTAATCATAGACTCCTTGGATATGTCAATGTTTGCCAACGTAGCATCATGCGGATCAGCCAAGGACATGTGGAATCACATCGAGGTGTTATGTGAAGGGACAGAGGAGGTAATAGAAAATAAGAAACAGATACTGGTCACACAGTATGAGGCGTTCATGGCACAGCCCAAGGAAAGTATCACTGATATGTTTGAGAGATTTCACAAGCTGGTGACTGAGCTCCAAATGAATGGGAAGGTTTACAGCACTAAGGAATTAAATATGAAGTTTCTACTATCGTCACCAAACCATCTAGAGCAAAGGGTCATATCCCTAAGAGAAAGAGATTTGAACAAAGTCACGTATGATGTGCTCTATGGGGTTTTAAAGACACACGAGCTTGAGTTGCTTCAAAAGAGGGCTATTCAAGCTAACCAAGGCAGAATGATAAACACATCCTGTGCCTTGATTGTCAACAAATCTATTCAAGACCTGGAAGCATCTGCAAGTCAGCTGAGAATAGAAGAGATAGTAGATGATGAAGAAACTGAGGAAGTAGTGACTGAACCTGCTGATGACAAGGAAGAAGATGAGTTCTACACTCTTGAAGAGCTGGATGGCATGGAAAATACATCATATGCTTTTATGGATAGAAAATTCCCAAACATCAGATTCAAGAGGAATCAGCCCTTCAAGCCTAGACCTCAAAATCATTCATTCAACAAGAGCAAGGCACCTATGAAAACAAACAAGAACAAATTCAAAACCAGCTATGTGGATAGGTCATCTGTAAGATGTTATAGATGCAATGACCTAGGGCATTTTGCCAGTGAATGCAAGAAGCCTAAAAAGAAGGATAAGGAGTTTCTTGAGCTTGAAGCTAAGTATGAGGCCCTTCTAAAGAAGCAGACACCAGGTAAGGCTTACATAGCTGAAGGGAAGTGTTGGGATGATTCTGACAGTGATGGGGAAGAACAAGAATTCTGCAACTATGCCTTGATGGCCAGTTCCAAGGAAGAACCATCTGCATCAGACTCACAGGTACCATCTCTCACTACCATAGACATGTCTGTTTCTGAATATAAATCTTTGGTTGAACAACTATCCGTTGAGATGTTTAACATTCATACTAGTATGACTACTGCTAATGAAGAAATTGCTAAACTGTCTACTAGGAATGAATTGTTAAATAAGAGAAATGAGGAACTAGAGCTAACTACTGTGCAAATAGAAAATCTTAAACAAGAGATTGAGTATCTAAAGAATAAAGTTCTATGTGCTAGTCAAGTTGAGAAAGCTCTTAGGGATGAATTAGCTGAAAATGAATTTAAGTTGAAAACATTTAAGAATTCCTCTAGTCTATTGCAGTCTTATCATGAGAAAAATCTAGCTAGACCTAAGGCTGCCATTGGACTTGATTATGACACTCTTAAACAGAGGAAAGGCTATGCAGTCATTGAAGATGACATTGTTGTTCAAGAGGAGGTGCCTCAGATTTTGAAAAAGACTGAGAATCCAATATTTAAAACACCAACACTTGAGATTGATGAGGATGCCTTACTCATCAAGCAAATGTTGGAGGATGAAGATGAGGCACAATCAAATGAACAACAAGCATCCTCTGAGAGTAAGAATGTCAAAACCAAAGCCAAGGAGCCAGTAGGAGGTAGACCTAGACTTGGGAAATCTGTAAATTTTGTTTCAGCTGGAAATTATGAGACTAAGAAGAAAGTGACTAATAAGAGACCAAACAGGAATGGCAAATTAGGGATTAACAAAGATAACAACTATGCTTATGTGCCAAATGCCCCTAGGAAAGTTTGTCAAAACTGTTTTAGCTCTAATCATTTAACTCATGCTTGCAAGAAACCATCTGGTAGTGTTGCTAAACCATTCTATGATTGCTCTGTGCCTTTAAGACATAGAGACTCTCCTTTCTGTGATAAACTTGATTGTATGCCATGTAACATGAATGTGATGACTAGTTGTTTTAATTTGAGAAGACAATTCATGGAGGGCTGTATCAATCATAATGTTCACACACACTACACAAGGACAAAGTCTTCAAGTCCTCCTAAAGTTAGGAAGGTACCTCTGTCACCTAAGTCTAAGAACCCTGATTCTAAGACTCCCAACAGTGACAAGAAGACCAACATCAAGAAAACTGATAAGCATGCTGATTTTGATAAAACTGTCACTAAGTCACATGGACCCAAACTCGTTTGGGTACCAAAGAAGAAGTAATACTTTTGTGTTTGCAGGGCAAAGAAAGTAAAAAGAAGGTCATGTGGATTTTGGACAGTGGATGCTCAAATCATATGACTGGTGATATGGCCCTGCTATCACAGTATGAGGAAAAGGCTGGCCCAATGGTTGCTTTTGGAGATGACAACATTGGCAACACACTGGGATATGGCAAGTTGGAAATTGGAAATGTCATCATTGAGAATGTAGCACTGGTCAAGGGGCTCAAGCATAATCTACTGAGTGTTGGTCAATTCACTGACAGAGGTTTCAAAGTGAACTTTGACAAAGATGAATGTTTGATCACCCACAAGAAGACTGGTGATTTTGCTCTGTCTGGAGTAAGGAAGGGAAGCCTGTTTGTAGCCAATATGGACTCTGCAAGCAAGGACACAATTTGTTGCTTCTACTCAAAAGCATCAAATGAAGACAGTTGGCTGTGGCACAAGAAGCTATCACACCTGAACTTCAAAGCCATTAATTCCCTAGTCAAAAGGGAGTTAGTGAGAGGCATGCCCACACTTGAATTCTGTCAAGAAGGAGTGTGTGAGGCGTGTCAAAAGGGAAAAATGAAAAGATCAAGCCACAAGTCAAAAACAGTGACATCTATAACCAAGCCCCTGTAACTAATTCATATGGATTTGTTTGGGCCTGTCAATATTATGTCACTAGGAAGGAAGAAGTATGCTCTAGTGATGGTTGATGATTTTACAAGGTATACATGGGTAGAATTTCTGGCATCAAAGGATGAGGCTCCACAAGTAATCATTGAGCACATAAAGAAAGTTGACAAAGAAGCAAAGGCCATAAATGCAAGTGTGATTGCATTAAGAAGTGATAATGGGACAGAATTCAGAAATGCCATGCTTGGAGCATTTTGCAAAGAAAATGGTATTTCTCAACAATTCTCAGCTCCAAGGACTCCACAACAAAATGGAGTTGTTGAGAGAAAGAATAGGACTCTGATAGAGGCTGCTAGAACAATGCTACTTGATGCAAAGATGCCTACATGTTTTTGGGCTGAGGCTGTGAGCACTGCATGCTACATCCAAAACAGAACCCTCATCAACAAAAACACTGGAAAGACACCTTACAACTTGATGACTGGAAAGAAGCCTACTCTAAAGTATGTTCATACTTTTGGAAGCAAGTGCTTTGTGCTAAAAGATAATTCAGAATATGTTGGAAAGTTTGATGCAAAGGCATTTGAAGGAATCTTTCTTGGCTATTCTATGGAAAGAATTGCATACAAAGTTTATGTCATTTGTCAAAAGAAAGTAATGGAGAGCACAGATGTAACATTTGATGACAGCAAACTACCTGGATTAGAAGAAGCCAATGATGAAGATAAAGATCCCTTGAAGTTTGACAATCTAGATGATTCTGATGAGGAGATTGAAAGTGAATCTGAACTCATAATCCAACAAACTCAAGTGAATGAAGAACCTGTGTCAACCAACAATGAAGAAACAAGCATCCAAGATACACCTGTGAGGAGTGACAACTTCACAGGGGGAGGAAATGTAGATGATCATGATCTAAATGATGAAGCAACATCAAGGATGAGAAATCAATCTGGTTGGTTCTCTACTCTACCTCACTGCTAGTAGGCCAGATATCATGTTTGCTACATGCTTATGTGCAAGGTTTCAATCAAACCCAAAGGAATCACACATGATAGCAATAAAAAGGATCTTCAAATATCTGAAAGGCACACCAAACTTGGGGTTATGGTATCCTAAGGACACAGGGTTCAATCTGGTTGGTTATTCTGATGCTGATTATGCTGGATGCAGAGTGGATAGGAAAAGCACATCAGGTAGCTGCCAGTTTCTTGGACAAAGGTTAGTCTCTTGGTACAGCAAGAAACAACAATCTGTGTCAACTTCCACAGCTGAAGCTGAATACATAGCTGCTGGAAGTTGCTGTGCTCAAGTGCTTTGGATTAGAAACCAACTTAGAGATTATGGACTTGTGTTGGAAAGAATTCCTATCATGTGTGACAACACAAGTGCAATCTCTATAGTTGCCAATCCTGTCAATCATTCTAGGACAAAGCACATTGACATCAGATATCACTTCATAAGGGAGCATGCAACTAATGGAACCATTGAGTTACATTATGTTCCCACAGAGAAACAACTAGCTGACATATTCACTAAGCCATTAGATGAAGCCACCTTCACAAGGTTGGTTAGTGAGATTGGAATGCTGAATTCTTCAAATTCTGGCTGAGTGAATATATCAACTAGATTGTTGCAGCAGTAAATACTTACTTTATCAAATGCCTAATATTTCTGAAGTAAGTATTGGCTGGAGTATGATGTATAAATATTCCAATGCTGCACATGTTGAAAATCATACATCTTTAGCTTGAAATTTCTGTGAAATTTTGAGAAAATCACTATTTAATTTAGTAGAATATTCTTCAGTGAATATTTCTGGTAAATTTTAAAAGATAGTGAAAATTGAATTTTATGAGTGAAAAGTATAGTTCGATAAGTCAGACTTCTCGAATGGTTCATTGTTTTGTCATGGCTCGAGTTCTCGAATAGGCCTATCAAGAACCCTCCTGAGTTCTCGAATAGTGTCTTTTTGAGAAATCGAATAGCACACTTTGAGTTCTCGAATAGAGTATTTTAGTTCTCTAATGATAGAGTTCTCGAATACTGCATTTGAGTTATCGAATCATTTGAAAAGGCTGATTTTTCGCTGACACTTAATCGCTTTTTGGATTTATATTCAAACCCTCATTTCACTCATAAAAATATATTCTTAACTTTGAATTATTTTCTGAGTTAAATCACTGCCAGCTGTGAGTTAAAAACTGCCTGAGATATCGAATAAGCCTTTCTTGACTTCTCGAATAGTTGTTTCATACTTCTCGAATGACTTGTCGCTACAGAACACTTATCTATCGACAACTCAAGACATTCATATATATATATACAACTTCACAACTATTCAATTCATTTCGTTCGATTTCTCAAGCATCTCAACTCCTGAAACCTCTGAAAAACCCTAACTGCGAATTTCTTCTTCAATCCTAATTCTCTTTTCTTCTCTACCCAAATGGCAAACACTCAACTCACCATACCATCCCAAACTAATTTCATCGCAATCACCAGTGATGTGGAAGCACCGAATGCCAATTTCAAGTGCTTTGTTCGGTGGTTGTCTGAGTCATACATCAAGAGTGCGCTCTCAGCCAACCCAACTCTGTACATAGATCTATTGGAACAATTCTGGAGGACTGCTACTGTGGAGGTCATCGCTCTTGAGAATGCTATCACTTCTTATATTGTTCACTGCAAGATTCAAGGAGAGGATATCACTATCACCACTGCAGACATGAATCAAGCCTTGGATATGCAGCAAGAGACGTATGATGCTCTGGCCTCCAATGATGAGTTGGAAGAATTCTTTGACTTCATCAACTACTCTGATACTATCAAGCTGGGAAAGTTGAATAGGAAGTTCTTGAGGAAAGAATGGAGCTTTGTATCTGCTACACTCCTTCATGTATTCACTGCACGGAAATCAAGCTTTGATCAGATTAGTACACCCGTGCAGCAGCTTGCCTATGCCTTGGCTCATGGGAGAAAGATAGATGTTGGACTTCTCATCCTACAGGAACTCTATGGGAGAATTGGTCAGACCACAGCCAAGAGAGGTAATGAAATTTTCTTTCCTCGCTTTATTCAATCAGTACTTAACTTCAAAAATGCTGCATTGATTGAATTGCCTGGAGCAGATAAGAGTAAAATAGGCTATCCTAGGTCCATGACCAAACTCATTTTTGGTAATTTGGAGACTAGGAATGATGTGGATGTAAGACTTAGCATAACTCCCCACATGGAGGGTTTGTTTAGGTCTTACCCCCACAACATGCCAATATTTGATTCAAAATCACAGTTAGCACAGCCTAAGCAAGGAGAACAAAGTGCTAACCCAAGGCCTGCTAACCAACCCCCTCAGCCAAACACTCTATCCAGCAAAGAGCCAACTGCATCATCCTCTCAAAAGGGTGATGTTAGTAAAAAGAAGAGAAAACAGGCTGCTTCTGAACCTTTAGAAATCTTAACTGAAGCAGCCTTGGCTGTAGAACTAGGATTAGAAAGTGAGACACCTGAGTTACCTATCATAAGCCTAAAGAAGAAGTAGAAGTCTAAAACCACCTCTTCAGTCACTCAAATGGCTGAAGTTGTAAAATCAGGGGCACACAGCTCACTAGATGTATCCTCTCAACAGGATGCATCTATAGAATCAAGCATCCTACCCAATGCACCTATCTGTAAAGAGTCAGCACAAGGGAGTGATAAGGCTGGCACAACACTGAGTGGAGAGCACATCATAACTGAAACTCCCTCTATTTCTCAGGGGGAGTTGCCAAAATCTTGTCTACAACACACTTCTCTTTCAGAATCTACCACTCATATTTCTTTGAAGCCTGCAACTCAAGCAATTGAGGAGCAAGGCATTGATCATCAAGAATTCTTTTCCTTTGATGAGCCAATGAATTCAAGTGACTTGGTGCATGACACCTTGCTCACCACCCAGGTACCACATTTGGATGGTCAGGGAATGCATGCTGGGGCATATCCTAATGACACCATCACAAACACAGAGGATTCACTAGTTCTTACTAGAGACTCTGTGCCTGTGTCAACTACTGTTGTAACTCATCCCACTTCTGTGGAGACAACAGTAGTAGAGTCTGTTCATCCGGTTGCAGAAGTTGCATCTGTAACTGAGGAGCCTAGCAAGCCTAGCTCTAGCTCTAACTTTATGTCTCAATGGCTGAAGCCTGTGCAACATGACAGTGCTTCAGGATCAGGGTCTGTTCCACCACAATTGACGGTTGAAGCACTTCAAAGCTTAGTTGTGGATCAGATCCCTGAGTTCACAAAAATTGCTCAGCACCTTCTCACTGCAAACATGCCCAATCCAGACTATGAAGCTATTCTCCTATGTCACAAAGAGGATGTAGAGCTACAGAAGGAGAAGATCATAGATGAAACTGAGAGAGATGGGAATATCGATGCTTGGCTGCAAGGAACCAATTCAATCCCTCTCTCAGAAGGTCTTCAGTATCTCAGAGAAGAGTACATCACTTCACTAGGGTCCAATGCCAAATCTCTCAACCCTACTGATGTGTTTGAAGCAGTGAATGACAACTATAAAGGCATTCTCAAGGCTGCACACTATCTTGGTAAAGGCTTAAAGACAGAAATTAATGAAGTGTGTTCAGCTACAACCAAGGAGGTGCATGAGATCAAGAGGACTTTTGATGCTAAATTCCCTCAATTGGAGACTGTTCTCAAGGACATTCGAACCTGCAATGCTACTTGCACCAGGATGGACAATGGTTTGGCTATTCTCAAGGATGCTGTCACAGGTCTGGGGCACAAATTTCAATCCTTATCAGATCAGACAACTGATGCCAATGCCATGCTCAGGACCCTCTTTGCAAATCAATATGGAGACAAGCTGGTCACTGAGGTTCCTGTGCATGAGATGTCAAGGTTCGAAGTACAGAGACTGAAGGATCAATCCCTATCTGGTTTTAAGGCCAATGAACTCTTCATTAAAGTGGATACTCTTGAAAAGGAGGTAGTCTCTCTCCACAAGTCCAATGCTCATCTTACAGACACTGTGACAACTCTGACTGAGCAGTTGAACACTCAAGCCACCACCACAGCTGATGTTCTTCTGCATCAACAATCAATGTTGTCTGCAATGATGAAGCACATGGGTCTCCCTCTACCTGATGAATCTTCAACTCCAAAGGTGTCTCCTACAGTCCCTGTGTCTGTCAACAAGCCTAAGGGGGAGAAGAGGATATCAAAGAACTCAAATCCAAAGGGGGAGAGACCACTAGAAAAGGGCATCAAGATCACTGAGGGTGGCCATCAGAGAACTTTGAAATCTACTACTCATGTGCCTGGAAAAGGAAAGGACAAAGTTGATGAGCCTCCCACTTCTCTGCCAGTTGTCACTCTACCAACTGTGCACATCACTACCCCTGATGGTCAAAGACAGTCTATTACAACCACAGTGGTTGCAGGGAGTATGCCATCTGACAAGCCTCAAATCTCAATATCTAAGAGTGCCAAGCCAGTAGAAGTGAAGGTGGTCACTGAGGCCAAGCTACAAGAAATTGCAAACTCAAATGTATATCATGATGATGCATTCTTGGAGTTTCTGAAAGTCTCTAGAGAACAGGCTGGTGATGCTCTGCTATATCATGAGAGTTTGAAGAGTCAGATTGATTGTCTCACTGTAGTACCAAGGAGGCTTAATGATCTATGGCTCAAGGAGATATTGATGGTAGGAAAGAACAAGATATGGCACTTAACCATCAATACTCTACAGAGTCTAAAGCACTCAGAAGTGAATGTGCTCCTTGGACTAATTGAGAAGGGAAATGAGAACAACAAGAGTCTTCATGATGAATTGAGGAATGGTCAACCTTCAAGGCTACCTGAAGTTTTCACAGATCCTAGAACTATTATCTACCAGGCTGGAACAAGAATTGAAGATATCAAGCAGCTGGTCATTCCTAAGCATCTAACTCCTCAAAATAAAAATCTCATCATAGCCATCATTGAGAAACTGATCAAGAAGAAGGGATCAAGAACAGCAGAAGAATTAGAAGCTATATCTTATCTCAGGTCATATATTGCAACTGGCATTGTATCTGAGACTGCTAAGTTCAACCCAAGCAAAGATCAAGACAAGGATGAAGATAAAAGTGATGGAAGGAGAAGACATCACAGGAGTAATAAGGGTGATGAAGACAAGAAGAAGAAGAAGGATGATGAGAAGAGGAAGAATGATGATGATCAAGGTAAAGGCTCTGATAGGAAAAGTGGAAGACAGCAAGCCTCAGGCATTGCTGACAGTAACCTCACCACAACACAAGACTCTAAGTCTAGGGTGAATGCTGCCAGTAGTGACCTTTCAAAGTTTGCATCTATGGCTTCTGCAACTGTCTTGCCACCTCAAGAAGAGAAGAAGATTCAAGTCAAGAAACCATCTGTATGTTTCAAAAAGCAAACTGCTAATGGGATACTACAATGGTCTACAAACAAAGGTCACATACTGCTGCCAAGTAATCATGTAAAAAGAATCAAGTTCAAGCAAGCTGCAAGGAAATCAAAGCCAACCACATCAAAAACCCTGACAATCTATCCAGGCCTAAAACTCCAACCACTAGATGAAGATTATGATGTAGACCAACTGCAATTTTTGCAAGCTCAAAGAATCTATCATGTTGCCATTGTTGATAATTGCCTTGAGATTAAATATTCTGATGGAAGGGAAGAGAAATTCAAACAAGGAGGATGTCAACACTGGGGCAAGCTATATGACATAGAGAGAATCATTGCACTGTTGAGCTCAGAAGATAAAGTGGAGAGAGTATGGAAACTGGAGCTAATTGATTTTGTGAAAATGAAGAGAGATCATGAAGAAAAAGTCAGAAAAGAGTGTTTTGAGAAATGGCTGGCAAGGGAGAGAGAAATTGAGAGACTGGAAAGTGAAGCAGAAAAGCTGAGGAAAAAGGGTTTGTGTAGAGTTCAGTTCAACCCCTACATGGTAAAGTATAGGAGGAGGAATGGAAATCAAGTCAACATCAGAATGAATCTACTCAACCACTATCCTGCAAATATTCTGGAACCAGTACTTGAAGATTTCAAAGACTCAATTTTGCTTGAAGAATTGGATGCTATGGCAGAAATAATAAAAGCTATGGATGAGAATACAAGGAAGGAGAAAGAAAGAAGAGAGAAAGAATATGATGAATTTCAAGCCAAAGCTATGGAAAGGGAATCAAAAGACAATGGCTAGTTCTTCATCATAGGCTGTAAGATTACTCACTCTGTAGTTCTATCCAAATTGCTGATGGAAATTCATACCTGTACTGTCAAGTTTTATCTTTATGTATGATAGGCTTGTTATCAGACATGAAATTGTGACTAAGGGTCTTACTCACAATTTGGGGGAGATTGTTAGTCACAGAGGCATGCCTGAATACATCTAATAACAAGCCTAAGTATGTGTAATGCTATGCATTACCTACATGACCTCTTAACTGAGGGAACCTCTAGTTGTAGAGTTTCTATTTGTTCTGTACTTGTAATAGGCATCAAATTCTAGTTGTGTTACTGTAATTATAAAGTCAAGAATAATGCTTGAAAGAAGTTCCAAGGTTCATGCCTCAAGCAAGGAGATAAAGACTGCCAAATAATCACAGTTGGGATTTGAAGAAATGAAGAATTTGCCTAAGTACCAATTCGAGAAGTACATTTGTCTATTCGAGAAGTCTAGCATTCGAGAAGTCTGGAGTTCGATATCTCAGAAGACACTATTCGATATCTCTGAATACACTGTTCGATATCTCAGGGATTCGATATGTCAAAATGCTCTGTTCGATATCTCAGGGATTCGATATGTCAAAATGCTCTATTCGATATCTCAAGGAGTCCCAGAGAAAAGAGCTATTCGAGAAGTGATTCGATATGTCAAGATAACACTATTCGAGAACTCAGAGTTATCGATCAAGTCAACTCCAGTTCTCGAATCACTCACTTAGTCACTTCTCGAATACATTCTTGAGGACAAAATACTGAAGAATTGTACAAGTCAGAAACCTGCAACAAGCCAGCACACTTTATTTGACTCTGTCCTATAAAGCATGCTGGAAAGCCTACAAAGAAGCTTGGAGAGATAAGACAAGGGACAAGGAGCTGAAGAAGTGGATCTAAACAGGCTTTTCAAAGTCAAATCTGTAGCCGTTTGGACTCTTACTAAAATGAGATAGACAGACTGGAAAGTGCTTTTGTTTTACCTACCTCATTTGTAGCAAGTGGGTGTATCCATGTCCATAAGGATACAGCCTCACTTCCTTAGCTGTTAAGGTTTTGAAGTTTCTCAAAAATATCCAGAAAATATCTCTCTGAGAAAAACGAAGCTGAGAATACTATCATTTGTATTCACAGATTGTAGCAAAATCTTTATCTAATAAAATATTAGATTAAAGTGATATTGTGTTGTGTTTGTGTTTAATTATCCGCATCTTCATATCTCACACACTTATCTTGCTGCAAATATTCAAGACCGAAGAAAAATTCAAGAATCCATTCACCCCCCCCTCTGTATTCTTTTACTGTATTCAATACTCAACAAGGTGCAGGAGACATGTCTGAACACTAGGACAACCTTTCGGCTACATGTGTATTTGGAGTGTAGTAGCAAGTCAACTAGAATTAGATTAGTATTATCTTATTCCAGTAGTACTTGTAAAACTTGGGATATATAACCAAGGGTAGCAACTCTTTGTAGGTTAAGAAAACAGACATATTTGCTTAGGGTTTCTTGAATATCCTTAGAAGCAAAGAGTTGTAAAACGGTAGCTGTGTACATTTTGTATCACAGAGTTTTCTTCAAATAAAAGCTTCAGGTGGTGCATATTAACCACCTGATTTTATATGTGTTTGTGTTTAAATCTTACATTGCAATTATCTCTTCATAAGTTTCTGGAATTCTTATCAGAAATTTATAAATATCAAGAATTGTATTCAACCCCCCCTTCTACAATTATACAAGTGTGTAATCTGGGAATAACAATTGGTATCAGAGCAAGCTTCTAACATATTTGAAGTTTAAAGATCAACACACTTCCAACATGTCTAAGAAGGATTATGGAGTAAAGATTCCAGTTCTTGATAGAGAAAATTACTTTCACTGGAAAGTAAAAATGCGTCTACATCTCTCGTCTATTGATGAGGGTTTTGTGGATTGCATTGACAAGGGTCCTCACGTTCCAATGAAGACAGCAACAAGAGTTGGCCTGGCTGATGATGTGCCTGACACTCTCATTCCCAAACCTGTTTCTGAGTGGAGTCTTGAAGATATTGCAGAAGTCCACAAAGACAAAAAGACCATGAATATTCTGTTCAATGGTCTAGAAATAGACATGGTTGACAATGTTATTAACTGTACTACCGCCAAGGAAGTATGGGACACTGTTCAAACCCTGTGTGAAGGAACAGAACAGGTAAGGGAAAACAAGATGCAACTACTAATCCAACAGTATGAACATTTTCACTTTAAGAGTGGAGAAACATTGAATGATACATTTAGTAGATTTCAAAAGCTACTAAATGGTTTAAAACTGTATGGAAGAATCTATCAAGTTAAAGATTCTAATCTCAAATTTCTGAGATCACTGCCCAAGGAATGGAAGCCAATGACTGTTTCTCTAAGAAACACTCAAGAGTACAAGACATTTACTCTTGAAAGGCTCTATGGAACTTTAAAGACCTATGAGCTGGAAATGGAGCAGGATGAAGAGATTGAGAAGTCTCAAAAGAAAAGTGGGTCAGTTGCACTTGTTGCCAACTTGGAGCAAAAGGAGGAAAGGACAGAAACTGCTAGTTCTACACCAAACAGGGAGGTTTGTAAAGGTAGAACAGAATCAAGCAGGAGCAAGGAAAAGGTGTCTGAGGAATTGAATGCTCTTCAGCAGGATGAATTGGATGAGATAGATGAGCATTTAGCTTTTCTCTCTAGGAGATTCTCTAAGCTGAAATTCAAGAGAAACTCTGGGATGGCCAAACCATTTAACAAGGATTTTTCCACAAGCAACTATGTGGATAAATCCAAAATTAAATGCTACAATTGTGGAATTGCTGGTCATATGATAAGTGAATGCAGGAAACCTAGATCTGAGAACAAGGGAAAGCCAACTGAGGCTGTTGACTATAAGAAGAAATATTTTGATCTTCTCAGGCAGAAAGGAAAGGCATTCTTGACCCAAGAGTATGACTGGGCTGTTGATGACAATCATTCTGATGATGATGTTGAGTTAGTCAACCTTGCTCTAATGGCTGATTCTGGAGAGCAGGAAGCAAGTTCAGCTAGCAATCAGGTATTTTCTACTAATCTCTCTGAGCTCACTAAAGAGGAATGCAATAGTGTTATAGATGATATGTCTACTGAACTATATCACTTAAGTGTCTCTTAAATCACTTACTAAAGAGAACAATAGAATTAAAGAGTCTAATCTGTTGTTAAGTGATAGAAATGCTGCTCTAGAAACTCAATTTCTAGAATTTGAGAAAATGATAGTTGATTGCAATAATGCTAAAAGTGAACTTGAAGCTGTGTTAAAAAGAGAACTGATTTTAAAAGACCAGCTTGAAAAAGAACAAGGGATAATTGCTAAATTTCAAAGTTGTAGGAATATTTCTCAAAACATAATAGAAGTCCAGGGAATAGAATCATTTGTGAAGGATACCTGGACTCAAAAGAAAAAGGAGCTAGAACCTGGCCTTGAGGATCTAGAGACTATTTGTGAATCAACGGATAGTGATCATCCGTTGACAGATGAACCGTCAACGGATGAGAGGTATCCGTCGACTAACAAAAGGTCTGTTAGTAAGAAGGAACTTAGGAAACTGGATATCAAGTATGGTCCAGTAGACAAGAATTTTGTTAGTGGTGAGTGCAGCAAAACCAAATCCAGTGGGAAGGCTAAGACAGGTGATTTACACAACAAAAAGGCTGTTGGTAAATCAGACAATGAAAAGGTAGAAATTGAGGGCAAAAAGAAAAAGAATAGAAATGGTAAGATAGGCATCAACAAGAATAACAATTACTCTCCTGACAAGTTTGCTCCTAGGAAAACTTGTAGTAATTGTAATAGTGTCAATCATCTATCTTCTAATTTCAAGATTGTCAACAAGGCTCCTGTTCATGTACCTCAACCAATGCCATGTATGCCTGCAATGCCTGGTTTGTATCAAAATGCTAGTTTTTCAAATCCATATGTGAACATGCCATATACGTCTAATCCGTACTTTCAATCTATGAATGTGCCACAAATGTCATGGAACATACCTAACATGAATAATATGTATGCCAATTTTCCACACATGCATGCATCCAATATTCATGCTAATGAGCATTTGTCAAACCCCATCACTCAAGCATCTACACCTAAGTTGAAGAATGCTAAGAGTGCAAAGTCAAAGGCTAACAAGAAAGGACCCAAGGAAGCTTGGGTACCAAAATCAACTTGATTTGTTTTTGAAATGTGTGCAGGGAAACAGAAGGAATCTATGGTACCTAGACAGTGGATGCTCTAGGCACATGATAGGAGATTCAACCCTGCTCACAGAGTTCAAGGAAGGAGCTGGCCCTAGAATTACCTTTGGAGATGACAGCAAAGGATATACTAAAGGATATGGCCTGATTTCAAAAGACAATGTCATCATTGAAGAAGTGGCTTTAGTTGAAGGTTTGAAGCACAATTTGCTAAGTATCAGTCAGATTTGTGACAAAGACTATGAAGTAAAGTTCACAAAAGAAGCCTGTGTTGTTTCTGCCAAGGAAGACAACAATGTGGTATTGACAGGCTTTAGAAAAGGAAATGTTTACATAGCTGACTTCAACTCAGCATGCTCAGAATCCATTACTTGTCTCTTCAGCAAAGCAAGTAAGGATGAGAGTTGGCTATGGCATAAGAAGCTGTCACATTTGAATTTTAAAGTTATGAATGATTTGGTAAGAAAGGATCTTGCTAGAGGAATCCCTCAATTGGAGTTTGTCAAAGATGGGCTGTGTGATGCCTGCCAATTAGGGAAACAAAAGAAATCATCCTTCAAAAGCAAGACAGAGTCATCCATTGTTAAGCCTCTTCAATTGCTGCATATGGATCTATTTGGTCCGGTAAATGTCATGTCTATTTCAAAGAAGAAATACTGTCTGGTGATTGTAGATGATTTTTCTAAGTTCACATGGACCTTCTTCCTGCACTCCAAGGATTGTGCAAGTGAAATCATCATCAATCATCTCAGAATGCTAAACAATGGTTCTGAAGACAGAGTACAAAGAATCAGGAGTGACAATGGTACTGAATTCAAGAATTCCACAATGAAGATTTTCTGTGAAGAGAATGGAATTGTCCATGAGTTTTCTGCTGCCAGAACACCTCAACAAAATGGAGTTGTTGAAAGGAAAAACAGAACTCTCATTGAAGCAGCTAGAACAATGTTAATTGAATCAAGGTTACCAACATATTTATGGGCTGAAGCAGTCAACACTGCATGCTTTACTCAGAATATTTCCTTGGTCAATCAAGCTAGAGGAATGACTCCTTATCAGTTATTAACCAACAAGAAACCAACCTTAGCTTTTCTACATGTCTTTGGGTGTAAGTGTTTTGTGCTAAGGAATCATGGAGATAACTTGGGCAAATTTGAAGCAAAGGCAGATGAAGCTATTTTCGTTGGATATGCAGCAGGGAAAGCCTACAAGGTCTACAATCTAAGAACCAACATTGTTATGGAATCTGTACATGTTGTGTTTAATGATCAAAAGATTCTAGGCCTAAATGATGAAGGTTACCACGAAAAGTTGGAATTTGAGAATGAAGGTGAAGGAAGAATGTACTATGATGATGATGAGGAAAATGAAGATCATGACCACAGAGATCCACCTAGAGCTGTTATACCAACTAGAAGTGATGCTTACACTGAAAATGAAGCATCCGTTGACAGTCATTCTGCAACATCCGTTGACAGTCATTCTGCAACATCCGTTGACACTATTAGAGATGCATCCGTTGACAGACATTCTCAAGGATCCGTCTACAGGCAAAATGATGCATCCATTGACAGTCAACTTCATAATTCAGCAAGGACAACAAACTCAGGGGGAGTTTCTCAAGGTCAAAATTCAATGCTAAATCAACATGATCATGGAAATGAAGCAACCTCATTAAGATCAAACCTTCCACCTGCAAGGAAATGGACTAGAAATCATCCATTTGAGTTAATCATTGGTGAATCAAATTCAAGAGTCCAAACTAGAAGGGCCACTCAAGCAGAATGTCTATACAGTAGCTTCCTGTCTCAAGAGGAACCTAAGAAAGTGGAAGATGCCCTTCTAGATCCAGATTGGGTGTTAGCAATGCAAGAAGAGCTAAACCAATTTGAAAGAAATAAAGTATGGAAACTTGTGCCCAAACCTGATGATAGAAGTGTCATAGGTACTAAATGGGTTCTCAAGAATAAGACAGATGAAAATGGCATAATTGTGAGGAACAAAGCTAGATTAGTGGCAAAGGGCTATTCTCAAGAAGAAGGAATAGATTTTGATGAAACTTTTGCTCCAGTGGCAAGACTTGAGGCAATAAGAATCTTTCTAGCCTATGCAGCACATGCCAATTTCAAAGTCTATCAGATGGATGTCAAAAGTGCCTTTCTAAATGGGGAACTGGAAGAAGAGGTCTATGTCCATCAACCTCCTGGTTTTGAGGATCCAGAATTTCCAGAATATGTATATCTTCTCATGAAAGCACTTTATGGTTTGAAGCAAGCACCAAGAGCCTGGTATGACACTTTATCTCAATTTCTTTTGGAGAACCAATTCACTAGAGGTACAGTAGATAAAACCTTATTTCATAGGGATATTAATGGCTCTTCAATACTTGTTCAAATCTATGTAGATGATATTATTTTTGGGTCTACAGATGAGAAGCTTTGCAAAAAGTTTGCCAAACTTATGCAAAGTAGGTATGAAATGAGCATGATGGGTGAATTAACTTACTTTCTTGGCCTTCAAGTAAAGCAAGTTAATGAGGGAATTTTCATAAGTCAAACAAAATATATTTATGATCTCTTAAAGAAATTTGACTTAATGGATTGTACATCTGCTAAAACACCTATGGCCACTGCAACTAAGCTTGAGTTGAATACTAAGGAAAAGTCTGTGGACATCTCAAGCTATAGAGGCATGGTAGGTTCACTTCTATACCTAACAGCTAGTAGACCTGATATAATGTTTTCTACTTGTCTTTGTGCTAGATTTCAAGCTGACCCTAGAGAGTCTCACTTAATAGCTATTAAAAGAATTTTCAGGTATCTCAAGGGAACACCAAACCTTGGCATTTGGTACCCAAGAGAATCTGGTTTTGATCTAACTGGCTATTCAGATGTAGATTATGCAGGTTACAGAGTTGATAGGAAAAGTACTACAGGTTCCTGTCAATTTCTAGGAAACAGGCTTGTTTCATGGTTCAGTAAGAAACAAAACTCAGTCTCCACTTCTACAGCTGAAGCTGAGTACATTGCTGCTGGAAGCTGTTGTGCACAGATTCTATGGATGAAAAACCAACTCATTGACTATGGTCTAAAAGTTGAGAAGATTCCAATTTTCTGTGACAACACAAGTGCTATTGCCATCACAGGGAATCCAGTGCAACATTCGAGAACCAAGCACATTGACATCAAATACCACTTCAAAAGAGAACATGTGATGAATGGTACAGTAGAAATGCACTTTGTGCCAAGTGAAATGCAGCTTGCAGATATCTTCACCAAGCCTCTTGATGAATCCACATTCACAAGATTGGTAGGTGAGCTAGGTATGCTTAACTTGTCATAATTCCTAGTGATATTTGATTTCAATGAATTGAAGCTAGAAATGTGTTTTGATTTACTTGAAAGTTAAAACTTTCAGAAAAATTTTCTGCAGTAATTTTGTCTAAGGCAAAATTAGCTTATCAACGGATATCCTTTTATCCGTTGATAGTATAAACACATTACTAGATTTTTGCATGTCAACGGGTAACAGGCTATCCACGTCATCAACGGATAAATTGTATCTCAACCGTTCATTCTATATCCGTTGATATACATTTTTTTTATATAACCGTTGGTAACCGTGTATATCTAATCATGGCTGTACTTATTCTCTTTTTTATTTATTATCTGACAGTTACTTTTGACCAATGGAGTAATTACTTCTAATTATTTCATTTTTAATTCTTGAAAAATATAAAAGGCGGACTTGTACTCTCACATCTCACTTTTGTTCATCTTCAAGCATATCAAAAGTTAACTGCATCTTCTTCCATAAAACTCTCTGTAACCAAAGTTCAATCACTTCAATGGCGCCTATTGTTAAGATGATGTCCTCCACTAGGTTTACCTATGAGAAGAACAATTTCGCGGCCTTTGTTGACACAGTGAATGCTCCAGAAGCTTACCACACTTTGATGAGTTTCGTGAAGAAATGCAAACTGTCATATGCTATGACGGCTACCACTCCCTTAATCCACGAGGTAATTGATGAAATGTGGACATCTGCTGAGTACAATGGCACAGACGGTACAATTGCTTTTTCTTTAAAGGGTAAAAACTATGTGGTTAATTCTGATGTAATAACTGCTTGTTTAAAATTGCCTGAGAATAACTGTCTGAAAGTACCCACTGATGCTGAAATTGTTGCCATGCATAATTCTCTTAATTATGCCCTTAGTACTGAAAACTTAGGGAAAATTGTTAGAAAAGGAATGGTTAAAGAATGGAGCTATTTCTGTGATGCCTTCGTTAAAACTTTTTCAGGAAAAATTAGTAATTTTGATGCTGTTACCCAGTCCATGCTAACTATGATGTGTATGCTCTTAAATGATAAATTCTATAATTTTGGCACATTAGTTATGTATGAGATAGCTGCAAAGTTGGGTAAAAAGGAAACTAGGAGCAAGAATATCTACTTTGCTAGATTTTTAATGCTCTTAGCACTGCATGTATCTGAGAATAAGCTATCCATTGCTAACCCGGATAGCAAGTTCCAATGTTTTGTTCAGGAGAAGAGAGTCTTAAGTGACCTAATTCGAATGAACCTCAATGCAGGAGTACAATTGGTATATCTACCAATTGTTCAGGTAACTATCTCTAACTCTGAAACCCCTATCTCCAACCCCCAAATTTCTTTGCCTTCTAGTGTCACAATGGAGTCTGTAGTTGTGACCAAATAGGCTCCTACCAAAGTGACCAAATCCAGAGTTCCAAAACCACATTCTAAAAAGCAAAACCTCAAGTGTCTCTCAAAAGACACCTGTTGTAAAATCTACCAAACCTCTTGAGGGGAGTGTGAAGGTGGTAGTGAGTGGTGAGGGACAGGGTGAACATCAAAGAAGCCCTAAGGATAAGGAAGGAGAGATGAGTGCAACCACCATTTCAGTCTCTCAAAAGACTGCTAATGTAACTACAGGCCAAATTCTAGTTACACTCTCTCAACAGAGTGTGACTACTGAATCAAGTTCCCCACAAGGAACACTGCACAAGAGGGTTAGGGACACATATAGCCCAATCTCAAAAACCTATGGAAGAAGAGTGAAATCTAAAACCACAGGGGAATCACAGGGTGCACACACTGTACAGGAAACTGTACCTTCTCAAACTCAGTTTGATGTGGCTTCAATAAATGTGGAGTCACAGCCCCTTGATCTTAATCTTCAAATCGACACACATTACAATCCACCATCACCAACTCCATCTCTGGATGTGGATATGATATCTACATCAATTCCTGATTCTCCATCTTTAAGATTCTTGGAGAAGCCCCACTCTGTAATTGGTGGTCATCATCTTTTAGATGATTTGTTGGACCATCAATCTTCCCTTCCAGAATTCTCAACACAGACTGTGGCCTCAAACTTAAAATCAATCTCCACAGATTCAGTGTTGGTTTTCTCTTCAACGGATAAAATTATTCCTTCCTCAACGGATATCCTTCATCCGTTGACAAGTGTTTCTCCATCAACGGATGTGCCTCTATCTAGCCATCCGTTGACAGCTATAACTACACCATCAACGGATATTCCTTATCCGTTGATAACTCACTCTACCACTGCTATATCTGACATTCCAGTGTCAAGTGTGGGGGAGTTCTCAGTAGTTGAAACACTTTTAGGATTGAGGGAAGGGAGTGAGAGGCTGCCTTGTGAGCAGGCAAAAGGAGAGGTAAATAATGAGAGGCTGGCCATTTCTTCCGGTCAGGCAAAAGGAGAGTTTGAGAGTTCCACCTTAGTAGGTGAAGGTGAGGGTGTGAGAGGTGTGAGCCAAGGGGAGCCCTTGATGCAAGAAAAGAGAGATGAGGGGAGAGAAGGGACTACAGGAGAAATAAGGATGGAAGAAGCAGCCATTGCTAGTGAGTCAATGGAGGTTGAGGATGCATCCAAGGAAATGGAATATCAAAGAGAATATCAGTCCATGATTGACTTCATTTCTTTGAATGCTGAAACCTTTACTCACCCTGTTCCTGCCTATCAAATTCTGGCACAACAGGGCAATGTGGAAGCAGAGGAGGCAATGCACCTAGTGCACACCTCACAGTCTCTACTTAGAGCTAAGGAATCTATAGCAGCTCTGCCAACCATTGCTGAGAGTGAAGAATTTGACAATTCTGAAGATGAAGACAGCCAGAGCTCTGAAGATGAAGGTGGTAGCAGTATTCATGATTTTGCATTTGCTCACAACTACACCTATCATCAACTTGATATGGAAATCATAAGGCAATATAAATCTGCCCTGGCTGAGCACCCAGAAGCAGATCCACAGAGAAAGGTTGTTCTTCAACAGGCAATTGACTCCCTAAAGTTACAAAAGATGCAAATGGTGATTCAGAGATCCAACTTAGAGGAGGTCAAACAAGAAATCAAGGATGTGAAGATCTCTGTGGATTCCAAGCTAGAGCAACTAGCTCCTACAGCCACTCAGAGGGTGTTGCAACAAAGGTTCCTCAAAGAAGACAACCTGGCTAAGTCTGTGCAACTTCTCAATTCAAGAGTGGAAAAGATGGAATCCCAGATGGAGCAATTTCTTCAACATCAGAAACTGCAAACCCAACTGCTAGAGAAGTTAGTTGCAGCCCCAACTTCTAGTCAAACCATTGATGCTAACAAAAAGGGGGAGAAAGTGGAAGAGGCTGTGGCAACTCCAAGTCAAATCTTAATTTGTGAAAGCAGGGAAGCAGCAAGTGAGGGGGAGTAGCAGCCTACCATAGTGGTCAATCCACAAGAATTCATTGTCACAGCTTCCCCCAGCAAATCCAAACCTGAACAAGTAGCTCTATCTGAAGAGTTTGATTTCTCAAACTTGACAGAAGAGGAAAAGCTAGCCAAAATTGAAGCTCTACAAAAGATGAAAGAGGAAAACTATGAAAGGATAATGAGGACAGAAAGATTGATCAATCAATCTATTGCATCAACTCTATTCTCTAGCCAAACCTCAGCTCCAACAATATCTACAACAATTCTGAAGGTGCTCACTCCAGCAATTGTGGCTCCTACATTCTATGATGCTGAGCCTTCTCATGTTAAGGAATTTGAACCCTACATCAAAACAAGACCCTTCTCACCACCAAAAGCAAATGGGAAGAACAAGTTACAATTGGACTTTCCATTTCCCGAGGATGATGAAGAGAAGCTGATGGGTAAGGCAATCAAGGAATTCAAGGAGAAGACTAACAGTTGTGTAAGAGAATGGATGGCTGTAATCATAAGGAATGGAAAAGTTCTAAACATATCCAACAGCCATCCTAGATTTGTTGAAGCCAAGAGAGAAGAGACTTCAAGGCTGCTAAGAGAATCTCAACCAAGCACTGAATATCAATATGAAAACTCAGATGAGAAGCAAGCAAGGCTGGCTCAAGAGTTATTGGATGAGGTAGAGGATGAATTGAGGGAACCTGAGGAAGTCCCCAAATTCAAAAAGAAAGGGAAATCAGTCCCCAAATCCAAGAGATTAAAATCAAAGGCAGGGAGGCCTGTCTCTCCAGAAACTGAAAACAAGAAGACAGTTGGTTCATCACAACCTATTGATGTAAAAGTATTCAACCCAGATGTGAATTTCCATGGTGAGCCTATAGTACCTAAAGAGGAACCAATGAATCTTTACTCCATTGAGGTTCCTTCATTCTTGCTGAAGCCTCAACAGAAGCCTATACAGAAGAAAAGGAAACCAAGGAAGCAACCTTCAAAGGAACCAATTCAAGTTGCTAGGGTACCTGCTATTGTCAGGCAGCCAATCTTGGAAAACAAGGATGATTTTATCTATCAGGCAGATATTGAAGAATACTCTGGCATGAATCTTTATCTGGATGAATTGTCAGAAGTAAGAGGAATTGACAAATATAGACATTTGCCTGAAAGATTGGTCTTTGTATACAAGGGAGGAATGGAAAAGACATGGCCACTACAAAGGGTTCTTGGAGAAAATTATCATACCTTAACCAAAGTGTTCTCTGCAATTAAGAGATACACAGGGTTCTCCAAGATAGCAAAAGGGAAGATACTGGACAGAATAGAACAAATAAGGAGGGAATGGAACTCACCATCAAGTCTACCAAGGAAAATGAAGATCCCATACAATGGACAGAAAATCCACCTCCAACCTTTCTGGATGATGGAGTTCAGGGATGAAGATGGTAACAGGAGATTCTTCAGGTTAGAAGACCAACTACCAAAGGCTAGTTCTCAATACCTGAGATGGTTACAACAAAAGCTAAATCCAAAGGTAGATGAAGAAGATGCCTTCTATAGGCAACTCCAAATACAGATTGAGTCCAACTCTGCCTAGGAAGGAAAATCAAGGGTGATGCCAACAAGAGGAAAGAAACAGTCTTAATCTGCTCAGTCTAGAGGAGCACTTCTCTGTAAATTTCTCAAACTTTCAGTTTTCAATTTTTGTAGCTTAATACAATTTAAGCATTGTTCTTTATATATCTTTAGGAATGTTTTGTTATCATCAAGGTCCTGAATTTATGCTTTATTGCCATCAAGTATAAATTGGGGGAGATTGTTAGGAATATGTTGTACTTGATGATAACCTCACAATTAATCAAATTGTATAAGGTTTTGTAGTTGTCAACGGATGAGGATTTATAACTCTATCCGTTGACAGGTAGCTCATCAACGGATGAGGTTTTGTAGCATACTGCAAGTATCTCTATGTTATCAGTTGATAGTGTTTTTATCCACAGTCATGTTGACTATCAACGGATAGGCAGAATAGGGTAGCCAATTGTAAATAAGCTATGCTATGTAATTCTGTCTCAGTGAAAGTGTATCAACGGATGAAGACAAAACTCTATCAACGGATACAACTCAAATCCACTCTATCAACGGATACAGCTCAAGTCTCAATATCAACGGATAGCGCTCAATACATCATCAACGGATGTCAGTGTACAATATCAACGGATAATCATTGACACTGTCTTCTATGATTAGCTGGGGATTAGCAGTTGATAAGGACATGTTTGACTGACAGATCACATGGGTTGATAGTAGATACAAAAAGCAGTACGGCAGCCATACTTTGGAAACACAGAAGAAAGAAGCATTCTTGTAAGAACCCCAAATTTTGGATATAATTAAAAACTTTTTATTATGTATTGAGGTAATGGTGAATAGTGATTTCGATTACGATGTAACGATTGAGATAATGAATGAAAGGAGTAGATTTGGATTCAAATGCTTATATGTCATGAAGAATGCTATTGGTTGACAATCTAGATAAGAATTATCTATCTCCTAGGAAATTAAGATTTGATCATTCCAAGGGGGAAGGTTATTCTTATGTCATCCAAATCGAAATCTGTTATCAGTACAGTGGTTCCGTAAAAGGGTTAAGGAACGATTGAAAGAGAACCGGGACATTTATATAACCCTAAAAGAATAAGTAAATATTAAGTGATGAATAGTGATTTTGGTGGACGTAGGAATATTATTAGACGACGCTATATAGAAGTACCCGGAACGAAATTCTGAGTTCGTATTAGTGATCCAGGGGGAAAAAGAGTGTATGTAAAAGCTGTCGAATTCTGAAAAATAGCACTTTTATTTTCCCCGAGATTTCCCTGGACTCTGAAAGACTTAAGGAATTATTGAAGGGATTTAAGGAAAATAGGTTCAAGAATTATTAAAGAGAATGGAGGATGATAGTATAAAAATTGAGACAGTTTCCGGTAAAACCCTAACTAGAAACGAATGAGTTATTCCTCCCAACGATCAATCAAATTAAGTAATAACCGGACAAAGAGACAAGCAGAGAGCCAAGATACATGCATGTGCAAATAGATAAGATCAAGTAACTAAGTAGTTACAAAGTAACTAGCATCTTTAGAAACCAAATCACTTAGTTAGCTTGCATGACACCTTTCCACCACAAAATCACAACACTTGTCCCTTGGATTGCATCATATATGAGCAAAGCACTTTAATAAAGTAGCTTTATGCTAGATATTATCATCAATAATGCATTTTGGACAAGGATGATGATAGAATATAATTTACATATATTTTAGAGGATTTTATTCCCACATTTAATGAGCTTTTGCGAATAATCGTGTCGATTTAATAAGTTTTATTGGAGTTTATTGCAGGAAATAAATAATTCCCAAACTTGGAAGGAATTGAGTTTATTTGGACTTAAATTACTAAAAAATTCGTAACTATTGGGCAGCTTGCGTGTACATCACTGTTTGGGCCATAACTTGAGTTTCAGACATCAGAATTGGGTGATCTTACAGCCCACGCGAAGATAACAGAATTTTCTACAAGTCAAAGGTGGTCCAATATCAATATTCCAACTGGAGAAGCCCAGAAACAGGCCTGAAAGACAGATGACGAATTTCACTTCCTGGAATCCTATTTCAATTCTAATTACGGCAAATCTTGGACAACAAATTCTTATCCAACACAAAGAGGGAAATTACCAGAAGTCTACGAGGCTTATCTAATTCAAGGAGGATATTTCCTTTTTTATTCCTACTTCTATTACAATTGTAATATTTTATTAGCTGTTTCCTACTTAGTTTTGGTTAGCTAATTTTTAGGCTCCTGGTGCCTATATAAACACATCTAGGGGTATTGTTTTATCATCCAATCTTAGAGATCAAAAGCATTGGTACGTATACTTTTGTAAACACTTTTTCTCTATTCTTATAATTATGTGTTCTTATATTCATTCTTGTTTTGTTAATTCAAACATGTGTGAGTAGTTTATTAATCTAGGGTTGAGTTGAACCCTAGTTATGGTCGATGTGTGAATTCCCCAATTTGATTGTTTAATTGCTCTTGCTTATTGAGTTGTTTTAATTAGCAATTGCAGATCAGACGTGATTATGTGTATTGTTTGAACCATTATCTATTTATCAACGAGAGTTGGATTTAGATGGTTGTGATTTATCCAATAAGAACATGAACTTCTCCATGAGAATAGGTAGAACGGATTGTTAGGAAGTTAGGGTGCTGTTATTAATGTCTCTGAATTGCATGATACCATGAGAATAGGCTTGATTGTATTTTAGAGAAGCCATTAATACCCGAGAGGGATTATTGGTATTTATAGGGCGCATCTTTCCTGTTGAGTATTATACGATTAATTGGGGAGGAAAATTCACGATTGCATTGACCATGCTAGTGGGGATACTTAATTCTGGATGTTTTTAGATCTGATTAGTATAAACACAATTCTTCTTAGTATAAATTAGTTTAATTAAATCCTCAAAATTTATTGTGTTACTTGCTTAGCTAAATTAAATCAGAAAAAGACTGGTGATTGGCACTTTTGTCTCTGTGGGAACGACTCTGACTTACCCTACTGCATAGTTAGAAGGATTTGTTAGATTTTTATTATTTGATAGGCACGCGACAGCCTTGTCAAATTTTTGGCGCCGCTGCCGGGGACAAAGCAGTGTTAGATTGGTTAATTTTTGAGTTAGTTTAGCTAAGTTTTTTAGTTGTGTTGCTTCGGCTATTATTCTTGTTCTGTTTGATCTTTGCTTGTGGTTTTTCTTGTTTCTTGTAAAATTGATTTTCAGATTCCTATGACAAGAAATTAAGCGAGTGAAGAGAGGAGCAGGAAGAAAACATGGAGGCATTGATTGAGACTATGCGGGCATTTTCTCAAAAGATCGATGAAATTGAGTCAAGAAATTCTTATTTGGTTGCTACTTGTGATGTTTGCGGTATACAGGGACACACTCTAAATTTTTGCCAATATAATACCCCTTATTACCCAAGCCAAGCACAATATTGGGATAATAATTTTCATTACAATGCCCATTACAACTCTGACCAGCCACCACAATACAATCCTTATTCCGAAACATACACTTCTAGTTTGGAAAATTATTCTGATTTTTCCTACCAAAGCAATCTAGCTCAACCAGAAAAATCAAGCTTGGAAACTGCCTTGGAAACTTATTTCTCTCCATGTGCCAAGATGAATGAGTCATTAGCCACTTGTGATGCTCAACGTCAACAGTTTAATGCTCAGTTTGAAGAGAAGCAAGTTAGTCCATGCCAAGCTCAACCACCTCAAATCAACTACTTTCAGCCACCACAAAAATCCAACTTGGAAAGTCTGTTGGAAGGAGTTGTTGTTACACAGCTGAGCAAGAATGAAGAGGTTGAGACAAGTCTTAATGAGTTGAAAACTCAAGGTAAGTTGATTGAAATCTCAATTGCTCAACTAGCTCAAGAGGTAACTGAATTCGTTGAGAGGCGCTCTCAATTGGAGGAAATACCAATGAGTCAATTTGATGATACAACTTTGTGGAGTGGTAAGGAGTTCAAAGAGTCACCAAACGAGGTTAGTAATAGTGAGCTAATTTTTGATGATTATGATGATTTTGATGATGATTTTGAAAGTCTCACTCTTATTGATCCATATGCTTCTCAAGAAATTAACTCGTGTGAAAACTCTTTTGATAATAATGATGTTGATATCTTAGATGACTCTATTTGCATGCTATTTGACGAGGGTGATAGTATGGTTGTGGAAGATATAAATTTGAATAAGGATATTGTGATTCCCATTGTGGTAGATGAGATAGAACCGAATTTGGATACGCTTGATTTGAAGAATGCTAAGATTGAGAATGTATATATGCCTGTTGCAGACCCGATTTGGGAGGGATTTGTGAAAAGTAGTCATAAATGTTTTGATGCGGATTTTGCTAAATATTTTCAAATCCCGAAATTTTGTGAGCATCACATGAGTCTCACGTGCCAATTTATGTATCTTCTTGGTTATCTAATTGGTGCTCACATCACTAGATTAATTCAAATTAGGAGATATGTACATCTATATGCTTTTTCGCCAGGATAATTGTCAACAGGTGTCGGGCTAACGACGTTAAACAAATGCGCTACTTGGGAGGCAACCCATGGATTCTGTATACTGTGGAGGACTGGTGCACTTCATGCTTTGGCATAGGGGAGTATTTCTTTCCTTCTTATTATTAGTTGATATTCTTAGTATTGTGCCATTGAGGACATTGCCACATTTAAGTGTGGGGATGTGCTTAATATATATATGTGTTTTGTTATAAAAAAAAAATTCAAAAAAAAAAAAAAAAAAAAAATTGAAAAAAAAAATTTGAAAAATACCAAAAATAATTCTAGCCATGTGAAGATTACTTACGTAAATACACCCATGCATGCTGTTAGAAATCTTGTGTTTATGGATGCTTTTGATTGAGAGATGATATGTGATGTTCTTGTGCACACACGTACACTAGCAAGTAGAAACTAGTAGACTTATTGAATGTGCTAAATGATTAGAATGACATGAATATGTGCAAGATAATTTGGTCTATATGCTTTGAATACAAGTAGGTGCGTTAGAGAGACTATTACTTTGGGATTGATTATGTTTTGTCACACCAAGTGAGTTTTGAGCTTATATGCACATCTTTTGCATAACTATTTGTTTGCTTGAGTGTCCACTTGTTGTTTACATTGCTAGCACTTGCTTGAAGTCTTTCTTGAGATGCATGACATTAATTGATGATAAGATGATAAAGGCAATTAGGTATAACCTCATATTTCCTATAATTCCAAACCATTTATACATGATCAATTAGTTAACCCTTTGAGCTTAATCCTATTCTTTCGGTGACACACCACGTTACTTGCCATATATCCTTTTCTTGTATTGGCCTATATTAAATTTGAACCCAATTGTCAAAGGCTAGTATTGTGCTTAAGGGAGTAATAAGGTGTGTAATAAAAAGGGGGGTTTTATTGATGATCATACTTTTGGGGAATATTTGGGGTTTGATTGTTAGCTTGTTAGTCGAAGTTGGAAATCATATCTTAAGGATCATTGTTCATCTGGTTATTATTCAGCTCTCTAAAAAAAAAGGGAAGAAGCAAGTACTCCTTTGAGATCATTGGGTGGTAAGTGCAATGACATATGAAAGGGACGATCCATGTGCATGCGCTGGTATTAAGCAATTGTATTTTGGTGACTTTTCGCTACCCGTGGTTACTGGAGAATTACTTGTCTTGAAAAAAAAAAAAGAAAAAAAAAAGAAAAAAAAGAAGAAAAAGAAAAAACAGAAAAAATAAATTTGAGAGCATACTTATCCTTTGTGATCCTACTTAGATTCGACTAGACAAAGTTTTTGGACTATGATAAAAGTTCAAGTGTGGGGAAGTATTCATTGGTTTTCATAAGTATGGGAGTTGTTTGAATTTCATTGTTGGGTACTAGCTTTTGACTTAACCTTCTTTAGCTTTCTTGACATACCTTGTCCCTAGCCCCATTACAACCTGAACAAAGACCTTTTGATTGTCATCGATAATGTATGTTGTGTTAAGAGTTAGATTGATAACAAGGACAAAGCATGTTTATGATATTGTTGGAGTTGAGTGAAACACTTACCCTTGTTTTGAGTGAATATTCTTTGTGAGTGAAGGTGAGTTTTTGCTTTTGGCATAGGAGATCCCAGATTTTGTCTCAAAGATGTGCTCTTGTGTGCTTAGCATGTTTACCAACCTATTCTTACATTTGACATGGATTTCTATAATTTTATGCATCTTTCTTGAGTAAACTATGTGGATACTTGCACTTTAGACACCAAGACATTGCATTTTCATTTTGATTCTTAAGTTGATATGGCATGAGAGGACGGGTGTGTGTGGTGTTGTGTTGATGTGTGATCTTTTGCATGAGTTGGATGGATTTTGTGGGTATATTCACTATAAGCCCTCACGAGACCCTACTCGTCCACTAGGGCTACCTAGGGGTTTAAAGGACTTGTTGCATATGTTAAATGCAACCGTGATCACCTACGGAAGTGGTACTAATTAGTTAGTGTAGTTATTATTTTAGCTTGCACGAGGACGCGCAAAGTGCTAAGTGTGGGGATATTTGATAGAATATAATTTACATATATTTTAGAGGATTTTATTCCCACATTTAATGAGCTTTTGCGAATAATCGTGTCGATTTAATAAGTTTTATTGGAGTTTATTGCAGGAAATAAATAATTCCCAAACTTGGAAGGAATTGAGTTTATTTGGACTTAAATTACTAGAAAATTCGTAACTATTGGGCAGCTTGCGTGTACATCACTGTTTGGGCCATAACTTGAGTTTCAGACATCAGAATTGGGTGATCTTACAGCCCACGCGAAGATAACAGAATTTTCTACAAGTCAAAGGTGGTCCAATATCAATATTCCAACTGGAGAAGCCCAGAAACAGGCCTGAAAGACAGATGACGAATTTCACTTCCTGGAATCCTATTTCAATTCTAATTACGGCAAATCTTGGACAACAAATTCTTATCCAACACAAAGAGGGAAATTACCAGAAGTCTACGAGGCTTATCTAATTCAAGGAGGATATTTCCTTTTTTATTCCTACTTCTATTACAATTGTAATATTTTATTAGCTGTTTCCTACTTAGTTTTGGTTAGCTAATTTTTAGGCTCCTGGTGCCTATATAAACACATCTAGGGGTATTGTTTTATCATCCAATCTTAGAGATCAAAAGCATTGGTACGTATACTTTTGTAAACACTTTTTCTCTATTCTTATAATTATGTGTTCTTATATTCATTCTTGTTTTGTTAATTCAAACATGTGTGAGTAGTTTATTAATCTAGGGTTGAGTTGAACCCTAGTTATGGTCGATGTGTGAATTCCCCAATTTGATTGTTTAATTGCTCTTGCTTATTGAGTTGTTTTAATTAGCAATTGCAGATCAGACGTGATTATGTGTATTGTTTGAACCATTATCTATTTATCAACGAGAGTTGGATTTAGATGGTTGTGATTTATCCAATAAGAACATGAACTTCTCCATGAGAATAGGTAGAACGGATTGTTAGGAAGTTAGGGTGCTGTTATTAATGTCTCTGAATTGCATGATACCATGAGAATAGGCTTGATTGTATTTTAGAGAAGCCATTAATACCCGAGAGGGATTATTGGTATTTATAGGGCGCATCTTTCCTGTTGAGTATTATACGATTAATTGGGGAGGAAAATTCACGATTGCATTGACCATGCTAGTGGGGATACTTAATTCTGGATGTTTTTAGATCTGATTAGTATAAACACAATTCTTCTTAGTATAAATTAGTTTAATTAAATCCTCAAAATTTATTGTGTTACTTGCTTAGCTAAATTAAATCAGAAAAAGACTGGTGATTGGCACTTTTGTCTCTGTGGGAACGACTCTGACTTACCCTACTGCATAGTTAGAAGGATTTGTTAGATTTTTATTATTTGATAGGCACGCGACAGCCTTGTCAGATGAGATCAAAGCAAGCAAAACAAACACCATTCCTCTCATTCTCTCAAACTGTCCAGCAGAAACACTCTCCAAAGACAAATTCATATCTCCATTTCTATCCATGATAAAATCACCAAATTTTAACCATAGCCTCTCCACTCCATGGTTAAGATTCGCTCAAAATTTCATGTTAAAAAAAGTAGTATAGCCTAGTCAAATCCATGCTCAAAGTTGAAGAAGCCAAACTGATTTGTGCTTGACAGTTTCTGTCCAGAGGAGAAAGGGGGCTCAAAACCCTAGCTAGGAAGCTTCAAATCTGATGATCTAGGACTCAAAAAAAAGCTTATGAAGAGGCCAAGATGTGGTAAAAATTTGAGAGACAAACTCTTATTTTTCTATTTTCTATGATTTTTACAAAAGTGATGATGAATAGTAACCCTTAGAAACTAACTTGTTTTTTTCTTGTTTTCATGGATGATATAGCAAGCTTAAGCACACCTAAGGACCATACAAGGCTTAGTAAGGCTATATCACACTCTAAGGAAGGTATAATACTTGAAAACCCTTGGTGTTATTTTAAGATCTTATGAGATTTATGGATGATTTAGTGATTAGTATGTTATTATAAGTTTAGATCCATGTTAGTAGTGGTTATGATTATGATTTGGTTTATGAACCATGTAATGGTTAAGATGAGTTGTTGATAGACTAGTCATGATGATTATCATGTGTTTGTGTGGTTGGATTGATTTTTGTTAGATCGAGATAAAGTGTAAAAACTTTGGAAAACGCGTAAACATAGCCGTTATAATGCCCGATTTTACAATATCATGTTTTGTATGCCATTTTTCACATCAAGACCCTACTGTCCAGAAACGTTTCTGCCATGTTAGGATAGCTTATGTTATAAGCTTCGTTTTGATATAAAGATCACGTGAAACGGACTTACGGTTTAGGAGTTACGATAAAATTCATAAAAGTGGTTCGGAGCCGTAATCAAGTATTCGTACTTAAAATTGAACCCCGATAAAATACGTAAAGTCATGACGAATCTTGGTAAATAAATACTAGAGGCAAAAAGGAAGACGTGAGAGAAAACCGTATGTCAAAAGGATCGTTTTTCGATTTATTAAAAATATTCGAATCGAGATTAAATGCGAACGAACCCCTAAAAGACGACTCGTTTATAACTTCGTTAAAACACTTAGAAAACGAGCGATAAAACTCGGAGTATAATATTGGTTAGTAACGATCGACTTTCGGACTTATATGACTTAAGTATATGCCAAGTATAAGTACAGTGACATGTCGTATTAACGAACGAATGTCGGGTCGGATCGATGATAAAAGAAATCCCCTAAAAGGGGTATAACGAGATAACTCGAGAACGTGTTTCGATTTAAGTATAACTTAACCTTTAAAGTTTTAAGTGATTAATCCCGAATGTCTTGGCTATTTATAGATCACCAAGCTGACCCGGGACCCGCTACCACTACCCCTTACCGTACTCGACTACCAGGCAAGTTTCAATTCCCTTCTTTTAGGCTGTTGTTGTGATTGAATATATATATGTTTTCCGTTATACATATGCCATAGCATGCATGCCTACTTTCCAGTTATATCGTTATGCTTGTTCCCTGATTGTTTATTGGCTTATAAATTAGATAGCTAACGTATCAATTATAAGCCGGTTATTGTAAGACCCTCATAGAAGGGCGTATACATCTTATTCATCAAATATAGACCGGGAGTCAATATTTCTTGATATATCGAGATTACCTCGGAGGAAAATATTTAAGTAAATATTTTCCATTATTCGGGCGACGAATATTATTTGAATATTCGTTCGAAATTATTTATTTAACGATCCTTACTTCAAATAATTATTTGAACGTAACTATTCGACGAATAATATTTTTAATATTCATTCAGAGTCGAATTATTTATCGATTATTATTTCGAATATTCTTCTAAAGGTTGGACTACTAAATGAATATTATTTGGATATTCATTTAGAATATTATTCATTAAATGAATATTACTTTTGAATATTCATTTAAGATAGTAATTACCTGACAAATATTATTTTAATGTTCATCTGAAGCTTGATTTATTTATTGAGTCTTATCTCGAATATTCCTTTAAAGCTTGGATTACTAAATGAATATTACTTGATATTCAATTAGAATATTATTCATTAAATGAATATTACTTTTTCAATATTCATTTAAATTCCTAATTAATTATTAATATTATTTTGAATATTAATCCAGGGTTCTATTTAATCATCGAATATTATTTTAAATATTTTAAATATTCCTTTCAGGTCTTATTAATTAATGAATATTATTTTGAATATTCATTTGAATATTTAATTATGCAATAAATATTCTCTCGATATTTCTTCAAGGATTATTTGAGAAATACTCTGATTAAAGATATTCTTTCATATTCCTAAATATTCTGTAAAATATTTTAATTCAATAAATATTCTCTGAATATTTATTCCATACTTAGAATAACCTCGATAAGGTTTATCTTCTTCGATTATTACGAAAAATATTCGGAGTCGTATTATTATTAATCATATATCAAGAAAGGTTCTCAGACATCATTCTTCTTTGAGTCTATCTCCCTAATAATAAGGGAACCTTACTTGGAAAATGTTAATTATCTTGTCGACTTCCCAGTCATAAAGTATTCTCTTCACTCACAACTCGGGTGCTATTGACTTTTTAAGTCGTTGTTTACCTTCTCAACTTTCGAGGGGTAAGATTGTTGGAACAAGTTGATATTCGTTACCAAGCAATAGCTTGGAAGTGATTGGTGAATATTCCTTTCCAACTAGATACGACTACTTTGTAGAGTCTTATCAACAAGTATTATACTTGGGGAAAGGGGGACGAACGTTACATTCAGAATCACGAATTCTATTTGAACTAGGAGTCGTGTAAGAGGCCGAGTAGTGCCGGTCCATCCCCTTTGGCCCAACCGTTGGCCGGGGAGAGCTAGTAAGGCGGTAGACAAGTAAAGCCGTCAGTTCTTCCTTCTACCGGTAGTAAATCTAATTTGAGCTGTATGATCTCGACTGATCATCAAGATTGGAACAGCGGGCGCGGTGAATACTCCAACATTGGTTCATCATCCAAACTTATTTATTTCCTGCAACATGATTACTGTTGGCAGAGCTGGAAAAGTGTTCATAACTGGAATTGCAATCTTTTCATGCAAGTTCCTCTTTTAAGGACAATGAGAATATCTCGCTTACTTTTGATGTAGCAGATATTTCTACAAACAAATACTTTGAGTTACCTGGTAACTTCATCCTTTATATTATACTGGCAATAACTTCATCAATGCATGGCATACGATTTTAAAGGATATTTTGAACTGTTGTATATATGTATCACTGTTCAGTTATATTATTGTTGGTGGGCTTTCGCTCACCCTTGCTTTGTTCATATTATCACAATAACAGCTAGGACAGATGGCCCGCGTCAGGCGCACTCGGCGCAAGCAGGTTACCGCCGTTCGAGGACTACCCGCTGATGTCCTTGCTGCCATTGCTGAGGTAGCATAGATAGGCAGCTTTTGTTTATCAGTCTATTTATATGTAACATTAACGTTAATCAACGGCAAAACTTTTAAACATATCATTTGGCTTGTAATAACTTTTATTCGTAAACTCTGATATTATGGACTTATTTCAATTTCATCTCTGGGACTATAACTGTTGTGTGTGTGAGTGGATATTATTGTGGGGTCACAGCATGTGATTTATTTATTGTGGACTCAAGTCAAGTATTATGAATGGATGCAAGACCGTAACCACCAGATCCCTGACCCCGGATCTGGGGGTGTTACAGAAGTGGTATCAGAGCGTACGTTATAAACCCCAGAGATGAGGCGACGTTAAAACAATAAATTCACTAAGATAATAAGAACTCTTGCCAAGTTCATAGTCGGACTACTTAATGTAGTGATGACTTATAAAACCCTTATGGGAACTATTAAGTATCATGATAGTAACTTAGCTCGATATCGCATCGACAAGTAAGGCAACAGACCTTGAGGCATACGAGCAGCAGCGCGATGATGCTTTATTATATGCTGAAGATTAGCGGGTAAATTCAATAGAGTACCCTACTGGAGACCCGGAAGAGGTTCCAGCAGATAAGGAAAATCTTGTTAGGATAAGGAGCTTACCCTCGAGGAATGAGGGCTGTAGCTAGAAAGACTGAGATGATTAAGGTATAGTGCTCAGAAAAGTGGGCATAAAGAACTAAGCTATTAGCAAGAGAACTGAAGATTCATGTTGGATTCGTGGCTGGACTACTGGAGGTAGTACCAGCAAGTAAGACGGATTGGAAGAATTACTTGAGATCTTATACGGGAATAGACGAGAATCCTCAGAGACTTTCATATTAACGAAGAGAGTGCTAGAAGGATGTATGATTATCAAAGGCATCGATATAAGGCGAGGAGCAGAGTCCCTAGGAATAGTTGAGAAGAGGCAGTAAGTGCCATATCATTTGATAAATGAATAAGTATGAATATTGTCAGTAATAATTCGCCATGAGAAGGCAGATGTCATAGGTTGTAATTTATGGAACCAAATTGAGGTTGATGAAGTTGTTTTATTCAGGAAAATGTCCATTTTATGAATGAATCAGTTAGAAAGTGAAAACATTGGGAAGTGACAGCATGATTGGATAAAGTTATATAGGGAAGTAGTAAGCAAGACAATGATCTCAGAACCTACCGGAAGATAAGACCAGTGAGTCAAGATGAACTCGTAATGAGACTATTGTCAGAGACTGAGTATAGAGTTATCGTAACACAGTTAAATAATGAACCAGAAACGTTAGATGCATGTGATTCAGAGAAATATTAAATTCTTTCTTTCCGTTGAATGGATTATAGTAGTTACCTTAAGTTTACTCCGACGCGGAATTATAATGGATCAAGTAATACGATCGGTAGTTAAAGAGAAAAATGTGAGAAAATCTTCCTGGAGCTAAAAGATGAAATTGGTAATGACCAAGAGTTGGCATTGCTTAATGGAAAAAGGAGACTTTGTGCTTCCAACGACGCTTCGCATAAAGGATTATGATGCACGGCAAAGTACTTGCGCATGCATTCGAACAGCACGGTCCGCGAGATCGGATGGCCTTAGTAGTGCCAATTTTGTGGGACAACCAACTCCGACGGTAATGTTCCTTCTGAGACTAGTAGTCAGGTAGACTGACATTTGGTAATATTGAATATCAGGACGTTTGGGTATCAGGACGTATAGGCATCAGGACGTTGCGACAAGTTTCAGTTTAAAACTGTTGATTCCCTTCCAAGGGATATATATAATTGGTTCCTCTCCAGGGGTTAAACTTTCAACCTGATGACAATTATTTCGTTAATTATGACTGCCTACGATTCTACCTGCTTGGATGTTCATTAAACTATTCTTCAGGTTTTGAAATCGGTCTCCTTAATGTTACCAGTAGATGGATAGATTGACCAAAATTTCCCTAATTCTGGGAAGAATTTCAACGAATTTTGGCAAACCTTGTCTTTCTGATTATCACAGAACATCATGGAAGAGAGTAGAAACTGGGGCGAACCCCGTGAATTGGGTAAAGTAACCGCTATATGGGTTGGTGGACAGACCCTGGTTATCGCGATTGATTGTAGAAATACAATGATGAAGTGAGATTGGACGAAAACAGGAAATGTAAGTAAGAAACCAGCCGGACTGAGAAACTCCGCGATTGACTTAAAGTGAAAAGGCTGTTATGCCAGGAATGGTAAGCTTGCGTGGCACGTGGGAGTGATAAGAATAGCTGAAAAGATAAAAATAGAAGAAAGGTTACCGGAGACGGCGCTGAGTAGCCGATTAAGACTTATATGAAGTAAAGTTTTGGAAAGGTAGAAAGGTATCAAAGAAGAAGGCACTATGCCAGCAATTGCTAGAAAAGTAATGCTATTAGCCAACCCCTAAAATCATATATTTTTTTATTTTAGTGTGGCCAATTGAGGCCAAGTCACAAAGGACTATCAAGTGACTAGACCAGCAATGAAAGGACAAAGCAGGGTTGCTTCTAAGTAAGCACCGACTGCAAGGGCTTCTGATATGACGGAAATATTAATGAGATTGTAGGAATCTTCTACTGAACCCTTTGCAACCCATGTTTGGATTGGGAATTTACTAGACTTTTGGAATGGGGTCACCCGTACTAAAGTGATTCATGTGTATATGATCGTCCAAGATTACGAAAAAAAAATGGAAGTATAATGACTTGAGATGTATGGTGTTAGGGTATCATAAATACCATGAATATATTATGACTAAGGAAAGTAAACAACGAAGGTTTATGAAGAGAGTATAGAAATGGTCAGAGATGGATCAGTATGCTGTAGAAATTTCGTCTAAGGCAATTACCTTTGAGAAGAACGATAAGTACTAAGAGATTCACGTTGAACTCGACTCGACCAATATCTCCCAGAACATCCTTGCTACCAGTACCAAGTTCTGTTAGAGAGAAGATAGACATACGTTGTCTTTTGGAAGGTCAAATAGGCTGACAACTATCTGAAAGAAGAAATTAGCAGTAAGCTACCGATCGATTATCAAATAAGAATGATTGAAAAGAGACCCTTATTAAGGATACATGATTTGATTGCCAATTATAGGATGCAGGAATTCCTTGGCAGTTGAATTAAGGATAAGATATCCATAAAGTAAGGCAAACCCTGGGTAATGCAAAAGGGATGTCACTAACCCTAATAAAGACATTGTAAATTCAGATGATATGAGTTGGATTTGCTAAGGCAACAATGACCTGTAAAGATTATTAAAAAGAGTTCTGGAAAGAACAGAGATAGAATTATTAGAGTATTGATCAATGACGTTTTGATATACCCTGTATCTAGAAAATACAGGAGGAATGATGAGGACGACCTAAGAAACCTTACAAGGAAAAGTTAATATTCTGAGTTTCCAACTAGAAGTTTGGAAGAGAATGTAAGACACAATAACAATATACCAGATGATGCATGTATGAAACCCTGAGGGAGTATGGATTGAACCTATAAAGGTTGAGATTATCCTAAGATAAGGAAAGAACTAAGAAAAGAAGTATCCTAAGTAGGAGTGGGAATAAACGTGATAAAGTTCCCACGGGTAGATGGAAGCAATGACTTATGGAAAAAAAAAAGAGACTGATAGATATATTTTCTCCTTCAGCAGAGCTTAAGGGAGAATTCTTTCACCCAACAGTGATGGGAATAAGGTAGAAAAATTTGGGTTGGAATGTATCCAGAAAACATGGATTACAAGGAATTATTATTATCAGGAAAGGCCAATGAGGTGGCCGACAGTCTAAGTATAAAGGAATAATTACAAATGTTCATACCGAAGAAACAAAATGATATTTGGAAAGACCTGGAAGGTCATATCGGAGTGGAGGAATTTACATTCCTTTTGATGATTGTGCAAGAATCGAAGGTAATAATAGTTTAAGTAAAGATTCGATTCCTGATGGAGTCTTAAGCATATTACGTACCTTAGAAGGTCCCGTTTTGAGGCAAACCAGGACCATGATACAAAATTGACGAAGTAAACCGTTAAGTTTCCAGTCTTTTATGGAAGCTGCATGAGTGATAGTTTCATCAACCGGACCTAGCTGCGATGCTTGCAACTCTTCTGCAATTTTATCTACTTCATGTAATATCTACATTAAGTTCAAGAAGTGTTCCTTAGGGATAAGGAATAGTGATTACTTTGTCTCCCTAAAGGATTTGTAACCCGTAAGGTTAGCTATTAACGCATTACATAAACAACAATCGATGGTGATTCTTCTAAGAAAGTAGATGACAACGTAAAGATAAAGAAAGTGCTGCTATTAATGAGCTAAGTGGCATGTTGATGAATGACAAGCAAGTTTGTGTTAGTGTACTTCTGCGCAAACAAGATAGAGAATATGAGGTAGATGATTCATGATACTAAATGTATTCCCGTGAAAAGAATTAATGAGACTTAGAGAGAAGGGCAGTTGAGCCCGAGACTTATTAGGCCACCTGAGAGTTTAAAAGTGTTCGGAAGGTGGCATTCGAGCCAGTTTTACCCCCAAAGCTTATAGCATGGCAGTAACGTGTTTCATGTGGCAAAGCTACACCAGTAAAATGCAGATGCTCAACAGATGATAAGAGTGCGAGCAGGTAGGTGTGTGACCTGGTCTGACTTACGAAAGACAACCTGTGAAAAACCGCGGGTAGAAAAGAATAAGTGATGAGAAACAAGTTGACAGAAGTAGATTATATTGGATCTAAGCTAAAGAAATCGGCCAGATTCATTTCGGAGGTTTTAAATTTGAAATAATGTGATGATTATAGAGTAAATGTGACGGGATACCAATAAGGAGGTGTCAAGTGCAAAAGATGTCTCAATAAAGAGATGAAGGTGGAAGTAAATAATAGAAGTAAATAAGAATCAGATAATAAGAAGGATGTGATTGATAAAGAAAGGACGGGGAAAGAAACTACGAAATAGGAAGCAAGGAATGTTAGGAATGGATTAATAAATGGGTTTTCCGATGAATTCTCGGGATGACAACCTGATAGTGTTAATATTATAGATATGAAAAAGCTAGTAGCGTGACATGGAATGTCAGTAACAATGGTGTCAAGCGAGAAACTAAGATTTAACCTGAAAGGTTCAAAGATTTTCCAAAAGTAAGTGTTGCTAAGGTGGAACCAGGGTACAGGTCCAGAGAATAGTGGACAAAGCAGCAAGATATGTTGACACGTGAGGTTACGATCAAATAGTATTGGATATAATTATGATTAATTTCTTCCTTAATGAACCTCTATAGTTCAGAGGTAAATTCTGAGTATGATATTTTACAATCATGAAAACTTTCTATAATCCTTTAGAATTCTTTTCTTTTCTTCTCTCTTATTCATCTTCTTTATGAATTGAGAAGAACAACCCTTTAAGGAGGGGAGGTACTGCTACGTGACTATCTGTCTATGTGATAGAAGTCTAAGTGGAATACCATAACTTGTTTAATTGCTTGTCAAGTACTAAAGGCTGGCCCCCTTCTGTACTAGCTATGCAATATAACAAATGTTCAATTGATCATAGCGATCTCTCAATAAATCTTTCCACTTCTCTATATTGATCGAGATTGCGAAGATTAAAGCGATCAGGAAATGCACAGTGCGAGCGAGGTTACCTCCAAATTCGCAGTGGGATAGCGAAACCAATGTCACTGCAGGTATCAATAAGGATAAGACTGAGTAAGATCATAACCCGGATAGTGTGTCGTACGAAAAGTAGCAAAGTTGATGGAAAAAGGATAAAGTATGGATTGTAGCACTAGAAGATGTGCTGAGAAAGGGTAGAACGACTAAGAATTGACCGGGAAGCTAAAAAGTAAACGACAGACAAACGACTCTTTGCTTCCTACCTGATTCCGGGACGGAATCCTTTTAAGGAGGGGAGACTGTAAGAACCCCAAATTTTGGATATAATTAAAAACTTTTTATTATGTACTGAGGTAATGGTGAATAGTGATTTCGATTACGATGTAACGATTGAGATAATGAATGAAAGGAGTAGATTTGGATTCAAATGCTTATATGTCATGAAGAATGCTATTGGTTGACAATCTAGATAAGAATTATCTATCTCCTAGGAAATTAAGATTTGATCATTCCAAGGGGGAAGGTTATTCTTATGTCATCCAAATCGAAATCTGTTATCAGTACAGTGGTTCCGTAAAAGGGTTAAGGAACGATTGAAAGAGAACCGAGACATTTATATAACCCTAAAAGAATAAGTAAATATTAAGTGATGAATAGTGATTTTGGTGGACGTAGGAATATTATTAGACGACGCTATATAGAAGTACCCGGAACGAAATTCTGAGTTCGTATTAGTGATCCAGGGGGAAAAAGAGTGTATGTAAAAGCTGTCGAATTCTGAAAAATAGCACTTTTATTTTCCCCGAGATTTCCCTGGACTCTGAAAGACTTAAGGAATTATTGAAGGGATTTAAGGAAAATAGGTTCAAGAATTATTAAAGAGAATGGAGGATGATAGTATAAAAATTGAGACGGTTTCCGGTAAAACCCTAACTAGAAACGAATGAGTTATTCCTCCCAACGATCAATCAAATTAAGTAATAACCGGACAAAGAGACAAGCAGAGAGCCAAGATACATGCATGTGCAAATAGATAAGATCAAGTAACTAAGTAGTTACAAAGTAACTAGCATCTTTAGAAACCAAATCACTTAGTTAGCTTGCATGACACCTTTCCACCACAAAATCACAACACTTGTCCCTTGGATTGCATCATATATGAGCAAAGCACTTTAATAAAGTAGCTTTATGCTAGATATTATCATCAATAATGCATTTTGGACAAGGATGAGATCAAAGCAAGCAAAACAAACACCATTCCTCTCATTCTCTCAAACTGTCCAGCAGAAACACTCTCCAAAGACAAATTCATATCTCCATTTCTATCCATGATAAAATCACCAAATTTTAACCATAGCCTCTCCACTCCATGGTTAAGATTCGCTCAAAATTTCATGTCAAAAAAAGTAGTATAGCCTAGTCAAATCCATGCTCAAAGTTGAAGAAGCCAAACTGATCTGTGCTTGACAGTTTCTGTCCAGAGGAGAAAGGGGGCTCAAAACCCTAGCTAGGAAGCTTCAAATCTGATGATCTAGGACTCAAAACAAAGCTTATGAAGAGGCCAAGATGTGGTAAAAATTTGAGAGACAAACTCTTATTTTTCTATTTTCTATGATTTTTACAAAAGTGATGATGAATAGTAACCCTTAGAAACTAACTTGTTTTTTTCTTGTTTTCATGGATGATATAGCAAGCTTAAGCACACCTAAGGACCATACAAGGCTTAGTAAGGCTATATCACACTCTAAGGAAGGTATAATACTTGAAAACCCTTGGTGTTATTTTAAGATCTTATGAGATTTATGGATGATTTAGTGATTAGTATGTTATTATAAGTTTAGATCCATGTTAGTAGTGGTTATGATTATGATTTGGTTTATGAACCATGTAATGGTTAAGATGAGTTGTTGATAGACTAGTCATGATGATTATCATGTGTTTGTGTGGTTGGATTGATTTTTGTTAGATCGAGATAAAGTGTAAAAACTTTGGAAAACGCGTAAACATAGCCGTTATAATGCCCGATTTTACAATATCATGTTTTGTATGCCATTTTTCACATCAAGACCCTACTGTCCAGAAACGTTTCTGCCATGTTAGGATAGCTTATGTTATAAGCTTCGTTTTGATATAAAGATCACGTGAAACGGACTTACGGTTTAGGAGTTACGATAAAATTCATAAAAGTGGTTCGGAGCCGTAATCAAGTATTCGTACTTAAAATTGAAACCCGATAAAATACGTAAAGTCATGACGAATCTTGGTAAATAAATACTAGAGGCAAAAAGGAAGGCGTGAGAGAAAACCGTATGTCAAAAGGATCGTTTTTCGATTTATTAAAAATATTCGAATCGAGATTAAATGCGAACGAACCCCTAAAAGACGACTCGTTTATAACTTCGTTAAAACACTTAGAAAACGAGCGATAAAACTCGGAGTATAATATTGGTTAGTAACGGTCGACTTTCGGACTTATATGACTTAAGTATATGCCAAGTATAAGTACAGTGACATGTCGTATTAACGAACGAATGTCGGGTCGGATCGATGATAAAAGAAATCCCCTAAAAGGGGTATAACGAGATAACTCGAGAACGTGTTTCGATTTAAGTATAACTTAACTTTTAAAGTTTTAAGTGATTAATCCCGAATGTCTTGGCTATTTATAGATCACCAAGCTGACCCGGGACCCGCTACCACTACCCCTTACCGTACTCGACTACCAGGCAAGTTTCAATTCCCTTCTTTTAGGCTGTTGTTGTGATTGAATATATATATGTTTTCCGTTATACATATGCCATAGCATGCATGCCTACTTTCCAGTTATATCGTTATGCTTGTTCCCTGATTGTTTATTGGCTTATAAATTAGATAGCTAACGTATCAATTATAAGCCGGTTATTGTAAGACCCTCATAGAAGGGCGTATACATCTTATTCATCAAATATAGACCGGGAGTCAATATTTCTTGATATATCGAGATTACCTCGGAGGAAAATATTTAAGTAAATATTTTCCATTATTCGGGCGACGAATATTATTTGAATATTCGTTCGAAATTATTTATTTAACGATCCTTACTTCAAATAATTATTTGAACGTAACTATTCGACGAATAATATTTTTAATATTCATTCAGAGTCGAATTATTTATCGATTATTATTTCGAATATTCTTCTAAAGGTTGGACTACTAAATGAATATTATTTGGATATTCATTTAGAATATTATTCATTAAATGAATATTACTTTTGAATATTCATTTAAGATAGTAATTACCTGACAAATATTATTTTAATGTTCATCTGAAGCTTGATTTATTTATTGAGTCTTATCTCGAATATTCCTTTAAAGCTTGGATTACTAAATGAATATTACTTGATATTCAATTAGAATATTATTCATTAAATGAATATTACTTTTTCAATATTCATTTAAATTCCTAATTAATTATTAATATTATTTTGAATATTAATCCAGGGTTCTATTTAATCATCGAATATTATTTTAAATATTTTAAATATTCCTTTCAGGTCTTATTAATTAATGAATATTATTTTGAATATTCATTTGAATATTTAATTATGCAATAAATATTCTCTCGATATTTCTTCAAGGATTATTTGAGAAATACTCTGATTAAAGATATTCTTTCATATTCCTAAATATTCTGTAAAATATTTTAATTCAATAAATATTCTCTGAATATTTATTCCATACTTAGAATAACCTCGATAAGGTTTATCTTCTTCGATTATTACGAAAAATATTTCGGAGTCGTATTATTATTAATCATATATCAAGAAAGGTTCTCAGACATCATTCTTCTTTGAGTCTATCTCCCTAATAATAAGGGAACCTTACTTGGAAAATGTTAATTATCTTGTCGACTTCCCAGTCATAAAGTATTCTCTTCACTCACAACTCGGGTGCTATTGACTTTTTAAGTCGTTGTTTACCTTCTCAACTTTCGAGGGGTAAGATTGTTGGAACAAGTTGATATTCGTTACCAAGCAATAGCTTGGAAGTGATTGGTGAATATTCCTTTCCAACTAGATACGACTACTTTGTAGAGTCTTATCAACAAGTATTATACTTGGGGAAAGGGGGACGAACGTTACATTCAGAATCACGAATTCTATTTGAACTAGGAGTCGTGTAAGAGGCCGAGTAGCGCCGGTCCATCCCCTTTGGCCCAACCGTTGGCCGGGGAGAGCTAGTAAGGCGGTAGACAAGTAAAGCCGTCAGTTCTTCCTTCTACCGGTAGTAAATCTAATTTGAGCTGTATGATCTCGACTGATCATCAAGATTGGAACAGCGGGCGCGGTGAATACTCCAACATTGGTTTATCATCCAAACTTATTTATTTCCTGCAACATGATTACTGTTGGCAGAGCTGGAAAAGTGTTCATAACTGGAATTGCAATCTTTTCATGCAAGTTCCTCTTTTAAGGACAATGAGAATATCTCGCTTACTTTTGATGTAGCAGATATTTCTACAAACAAATACTTTGAGTTACCTGGTAACTTCATCCTTTATATTATACTGGCAATAACTTCATCAATGCATGGCATACGATTTTAAAGGATATTTTGAACTGTTGTATATATGTATCACTGTTCAGTTATATTATTGTTGGTGGGCTTTCGCTCACCCTTGCTTTGTTCATATTATCACAATAACAGCTAGGACAGATGGCCCGCGTCAGGCGCACTCGGCGCAAGCAGGTTACCGCCGTTCGAGGACTACCCGCTGATGTCCTTGCTGCCATTGCTGAGGTAGCATAGATAGGCAGCTTTTGTTTATCAGTCTATTTATATGTAACATTAACGTTAATCAACGGCAAAACTTTTAAACATATCATTTGGCTTGTAATAACTTTTATTCGTAAACTCTGATATTATGGACTTATTTCAATTTCATCTCTGGGACTATAACTGTTGTGTGTGTGAGTGGATATTATTGTGGGGTCACAGCATGTGATTTATTTATTGTGGACTCAAGTCAAGTATTATGAATGGATGCAAGACCGTAACCACCAGATCCCTGACCCCGGATCTGGGGGTGTTACAATTCTATTTACACTGTGAATACAAGAAAGGTGCAGGAGACATGTCTGAACACAAGGACAACCTTTCGGCTACATGTGTATTTGGAGTGTACTAGCAAGTCAACTAGAATTAGATTAGTATTATCTTATTCCAGTAGTACTTGTAAAACTTGGGATATATAACCAAGGGTAGCAACTCTTTGTAGGTTAAGAAAACAGACATATTTGCTTAGGGTTTCTTGAATATCCTTAGAAGCAAAGAGTTGTAAAATGGCAGCTGTGTACATTTTGTATCACAGAGTTTTCTTCAAATAAAAGCTTCAGGTGGTGCATATTAACCACCTGATTTTATATGTGTTTGTGTTTAAATCTTACATTGCAATTATCTCTTCATAAGTTTCTGGAATTCTTATCAGAAATTTATAAATATCAAGAATTGTATTCAACCCCCCCTTCTACAATTATACAAGTGTGTAATCTGGGAATAACAAATTCTTCAAGGCGATCAAGGGAACAGCCAAAGACTTTGTATGGACTCCAGAATGTGAAGAAGCTTTTCAGAAAATTAAGGAGCAATTGGGAAACCCTTCACTCTTGGCCAAGCCCGTGGATGGAGAAACTTTGATATTATACTTGGCGGTTTCAGAATATTCTATCAATGCAGTGCTAGTAAGGGAGGAGGTTGATCATCAGTCCCCGGTTCATTATGTGAGCAAATGTTTGCTTGATGCGGAGACTTGGTACACTAACATGGAAAAGTTGGTTTACGCCCTAGTCTTAGCGGCTAGGAAGCTTCGTCCTTACATTCAAGCTCATAAGATCAAAGTTCATACTGCTTATCTGTTAAGAGGGATTCTCCATAAGCCGAAAGCTTTTGGAAGAATGTTGAAATGGGCAATTGAGTTGGGACAATTTGATTTGGAATACACTCCAAGAACTGCTATCAAAGTTCAAGCTTTAGCTGATTTCATCATGGAATTCGATGGTGGATTGCAAGTATAGAGGTCCGAGGACAGAGCTTTACATGAAGTGCACACAGCGACTGATCCAAAAGTTTCGTGGGGTGAGATTAGACTGCATTTCCCAGGATGAGAATTGCAGTGCAGATGTTTTAGCCAAGTTTGGATCTCAAAAGGATGCCATGTAGCTAGGAACGGTTCCTCTACAGAGTCCAGACGTGCCTAGTATTCCAGAGGTGGAAGTCATAAAGATAGAGACTATTCCACAAGTTACTTGGATGACTCCAATTCAAGAATATATTCTTGAAGGGGTACTTCCAGATGATAAGGTTGAAGCAAGGCGTCTTCGGTACCAAGCAGGAAGGTTTGTAGAGTATGATGGAATTCTGTACAAGAGAGGTTTCATCCAACCACTTCTCAAGTGCATAGATGGAGATGAATGCAACTACATCCTTAGGGAAGTGCATGAAGGGATCTGTGGTAATCACTCGGGGGGTGGTTCGTTGGCAATGAAGGTGTTGAGATAAGGATATTATTGGACTATTATGAAGAAGGATGCCTATGAATTTGCCAAGGCACATGATAAATGTCAAAGGTTTATCAACTATTCAACAAGTCCTGTGATTACCCTGACTTCCATGATGAGTCCATGGCCTTTTACTATATGGGGGATAGATCTCATTGGAGAACTTCCAAAGGTGAAGGGAGGTGTTAAATATGCTGTTGTTACTGTGGATTACTTCACCAAGTGGCAGAGGCCATGCCCTTGGCCACAATCACTGCAAAGAAAATCAAGAACTTTGTGTTCAACTCAATTGTGTGCAGATTCGGGATTCCTTACAAGCTTATTTCAGATAATGGGAAATAGTTGACAGCAAGGAGTTACGGAAGTTGTGTGACAACTTGGGGATCAAGAAGGAGTTTGCATCTGTGTATCATCCTCAAAGTAATGGGAAGACAGAGGCTATCAACAAGATCATAAAGCACACTTTGAAGGCGAAGCTAGAAGAAAGCAAAGGGAATTGGCCCAAGGAGCTTCCCATGGTCTTATGGTCGTACAACACAACTCCAAGGACCACAACTGGGGAATCTCCCTTTGTGTTATCTTCTGGATGTGAAGCAATGGTTCCTGTAAAAATTGGAGCGAAATCATTTCGAAGAGATTTTTATGACGAAGAGACAAATCTGTTTAATAAAAGGTTGAGCCTTGATCTATTGGAAGAAACAAGGTCTAATTCGTAGTTGAGGTTGGAAACCTATCAACAAAGGTTTGCAAGGTACTACAACAGGAAGGTGAAGACTCGTCTTTTTAAGGTAGGCGACTTGGTTCTTCGGAAGGTCATGCTAAATACAAGAGTAGCTGCTCATGGTGTCTTTGGTCCAAATTGGGAAGGACCCTACAAGATCAAGTCCATCATTTGGGAAGGGGATTATCATCTAGAAGACCTGGAAGGCAACACAATACCAAGAGCAAGGTATGCGGAGCACTTGAAGAAATATTATCAATAGGGTGCGGCTTCGGCCCCCTATTCTTTGAAGGCTTATTTTTAAGTTATAGACTACTATCAATAATTGTTTTCCTAGTCTAGGGGGGAGTATATGTACACCTTCCTTAGTTGTGGTCGAGAATTGCTTGTTTTTTCACGTTTTTCAATAATTGTTCTCCTTAGCTGGGGGTAGTGCCTGTACACCTTCTTTTGCTTTGTCGAGACTTGATTTTAAGGAAGATTTGAAGAATAATAAGGATTTTCACAAAGTTTGTTCGTTGATTGAATTGGTCAAGAAGCTGCGCCCTAACATAACAGGGCGCACCCTTCCCTTGTATAGAAGTTTTTGAAGATTTGCTTTTAACTTGAAAGTTACGATCACATGTTACGTAGTCAGAAGTTTACGAACTTTTAGGCACCTCACTGAAGTCTCACAGGAATATGGTCGTGCCCTTCTTTCCTTGTTAGGGCACACCTTAAGCTTTAACTGGAACAAGGCAATGTATGTTACAGGAAATCTTAAAACATAAACACAAAACATAACCAATAACATAAAGGATACAAACAGTCAAAACATCACAATAAACAATTTACGCGGTCAAAACTTGAAATGATGGCATGGGAGTGTACCTTAGAAGTTGATGAATAAGATCCACGAAAGAAAATAACAAAAAGCGTCGAGTTTGGTCGAGTTTTTGGCCGAAAAAGTGAACAGCAGCGGTAGGTACGGTTTTTGGAGAAAAAGAGATAAAAGAGTAAATTAAGAATAATTGGGAGGTATTTATAGACGGAAGAAAAGGGAATGTGGATGACAGCTGGCAGAAGAGAAATGATTAAAATTCTGAAGACGCGACCTCGGTCAAGGCGCGCCCTAAGGAAGCGTTTGTGAGGAAATTTTGAGTTTTTTAGGAGAATTTCATATTTTATCTTTAATTTCATATGAAATTGGGGGGTAGTCGTTATAGCCAAAATTTGACTTGGGTAGTATCAAGGTTGATTCGGGTCAATAACAGGTTAAATTTGGCAATTTATTAGACGAATTAGGGTTTTTAGCAAGCTGAATAAGAGTTAGGACGCGCCCTCCCTTTTCTTAACAAGGAAGGTGCGCCCTCAATGATAAAATGAACTGAGGAATTTATTGTTGGTTGGTTTTCTAAGAAGTTATTGAAGAATTCCCTTTTGTGGTATACTAGGAGGAGGATGCCCGTTGTAGAAGGCCTCCAGGGGTTTGCCTAGATTTAAGGACCTTTCTTAAACACATAGGGCACGTCCTAAGGTGGAAAGAGGGGTAATTTTTGGTATGTGCTTTAGAGCTCTGTTCCTGTCATCAATGGGCGCGCCCTCATTGGAGAAATTCGGGGTAATCCTGCACTTTGCACCCAAAAGCTCCGGATCACTTGTCTTGCTATCCGGTGGGTGTTTCTCATTCGGGGGACAAGGATGCGCTCCACACTTGGGATAAACCATGGCTATACCTACATCCTTGAAATCTAGAAATAGCTGGTAGTGAAAAGGACTAGTCCTCGATGGGGGAAGTTTCCTTATTCGTGAAGTCTAGAGATCATGGATGGGCCTTGGGCCTTTGTGGTTAGGCCTCATAGTGGAACATTCTGGAATCTGGATCGTCAATCCAAGCCCGTTTGGGTTTCTTGATCTCCAAGAACTACGTATGGATTGATCTTCTATAAATACCGGGTTACGTAGGCCAATTGGGGGTTGGAAGTTGAGAGCTCAAAAGCAGCCACCACTAAGCATATTCAATCTCAGCCGCCAATTACATACTACCACTGCGCACCACCACATTTTTCAGCGAAGAACCACCATCGTAGATTTTGTTTCCGGCGGTATACCTCGAATTTTGTTGTTCCCAAATTCCTCCGTCAACATGATGAATGAAATTCTTGTTAAATCTTTTTTGTTATGTATTCATTAAATTTGAATTATATTCATCTATGCCGTATGTTTTATTCAAGTAATTGATTTATGTGTCAAAAAAAACATTTGAGAACCTAAATCTCTTTGGTTAAAAAGAATGAAATAAACACAGTCCTTTCTTCATTCCATGATGTTGGTGCGAGATAAAAATTCAATCCATATTTAGGTCCAATAAGGGGAAGGGGAAGCCGAATCGTGTACGAGAAAACTCATCACAACTAGCTAGGTGACTTGCTCCGATGGAATAGAAGTATTGTTTTAACTAAAATTCTATATATGAATAGTAATGGATCATAAAACTACGTAGACTTCATTAGTCAACTTGAGAATTGATCCTCGACATCGAAAATTAAAGAGTTTCTTTTGGAATTAAATCTCAAATTCAGTATAAAACTCTCCCAAAAGCCTAACTTCCTGCATAAATGGCCAGGTAAATATATTTTCTATTACAGCTCTATACAAATATTCGTTATTATGATGTCTCGTTCATGACAAAAACTGACATCAGCACATCATTTATTAATTTGATCATGTCCTCGTATCCACCAAATTTTAAAATCGATGCGATTTTCCTTTATAGTATATAGACATTCTTCACAATGCTTAATATCAAAATTTTGGAATTTTATTTTTCATTCTTTTCGTTTCCTTCCTTTACTTCCACATTTAATTTTATATGTAATTTAATTTTTTGTTACTCACAACCAACAGAGCAAGAATGTTTTTCTACAAAAATATATTATTCGTAAGAAAGTAAAAAAAATTTTTACACTACTTCTCAAATGAGCTCGATGAAAGACTAAAATCGATAATAACAAATAACCTCTGCCCAAAAAGTAGGGGAATCGAAAGTATATTTATCTGACAATTACTAGAGGCACGTTGAAGGACAAAGTTATCGATTTTGGATGTAGACAAATACCTTTGAGAATTAGCGGTCATGATTAACGAATTTAATGAGCAGTCTGAATACTTAAAAAAGAATTTAATCCATAATCTAGCTCGATGAAAGACCAAAATTGATAATAAAGAATGACCTCTGCCCAAAAAGTAGGTGGATCGAAAGTATTGTTATTCGACAATTACTAGAGGTACGTGAAGGATAAATGTATCAATTTCAGATGTAGATGAATACCTATTCTGAGAATTAGAGAGTATGATTAATGAACTTAATACGCAATTTGAAATGAGATATCTCATGATGCATATTTTTGAACAAGTTATCTTAATTGCTGTAAATTTTGAATTAAATAATAATATATTTTAATAAAAGCAAGTTATCTAATCAATGGATATAATAAAGAATAAACTAACTGATTGTCGTGTTGATACAAGTTGGTTTACAAATCTATATAGGGAACTCACACAAGTGTTCTTTAATATACATATATACATTAAAACCTTGCAAGTGAAAATTCAGTGGGATAAAAATTGAAGAATGAAAAGTACGGTCCCCAATGAAAAAAATGCCTGACATTTTATCATCTTGATGTAGTAAATTTTTCGATCTTTAAATCTAAATTTTATCCCGAAACTTCTCAAATATTGACGTGAGTAGTAATTTTATGAGTAAATATGACAAATTATCACAGAACCTTCCTGAAGAATTTTGGCAAGATGTGCTTTAGGATCCAGTGATTGACCCTTCCTTCAGTTGTTAGATATATGCATAATTGTAAGACTATTTCATAATCGACCCGATTTTTACCAGACCTGTTCTAAAGTTCATGGAACCTGTAACTGCTAGTTTTATATATGCTTTAAACTAAGACTTTAACTTTCTATTAAAAATTTATATAAATTATCAATAATTTATTTATTTATTTATTTTAATAATCAGATCAGTTCCGTTTTTATTCGATTCCAACATAAAATCGGAACCGAATCCGAAAGTCTCGGTTTTTAAAAATCAAAAATCTCAACAGCTAGTTCGATTTCGATTTTGGTTTTTTCGGTTCGATTTTCAATGATTTCGGTTTCGGGTTTCGATTTTTCTTTTTTGTTCATCCCTACTCATATCTGAGTACTGGACATGTCTCGGCAAAAATTTTGATACCGATGAAGAGTATTATGAATACCAGAATGCCAAGCACAATCTCGATAGGTACCCGAGAGAAATATTTTTGTTGAATACGATGATCCTTGGTGGAGGGTTCATCAATAAAATATAGGGTATCATAAAAGATTTTAACTATGTAGTAGGACCAACTAGGTACAATTGCCTTGCGTTTGTTGAACATTTAGAAACTGGATTAGGAGTCAAGCTTGAGGTTGGATTTGGAGAACTCCCATACAGACTTAACTGCCCTTTAGGGATAGTATCTGTGTGCTTTTAAATGATTCTACTTGGGAAGTTGTGCCCGTCCTTGTTACCTTAACTAACTAGTACAAATAACCTTTATCTAATCTGAATTTCATAATATTAAAGGCCTAAAGATAGTTTAGCTAAAAAAAAGGCCTAAAGATAATTATCCATCTTATTCCGGGGTTAACCTCATAAGCCCCCCCTCCCCAATTATCTCAAAAATCAATTCAAAGACTATAATACACAGTTGCATTTTATTCCCAATATTAAACAACTTCCTTAATCATCTATACACCTTACATATATTTTTTTTTATTTCAAGGCTAAGTAAGGAGTTTAACTAGGTGAAACATTTCCCCAATTTTGTTTTTCTCCAAATCCCGAGGGTCATGTGTTCCCCACACTAAAACGGCAATAACTCCTAGCTCGTTAATTGGATTTGCGCACCGTTTGCGGCCACGCAAACTAGACTCCGAGTACTACAACTTTCATTTACAAACCATGGCCAAAACAGGCTTTTAACTGTTCCGAAAAATAATCCCAAAATCTGGGCAGAAACTATCCAAAAACCTGGAATGTTTCTTCCACCCATCTATTATCAACCTTAATCCATTTATTTATAATACTAAACCATCATCAAGCATAATCATTTCAAGTTCAAGAACCAGAAATTTCAGTGGTTATAACCCATCATAATATTACATAAACTCAAAGACTTACAAAGATTTAAGGATAGAAAATTATACCCCTTAACTAGTAGCTTGATTTCCTTGCTTTTGATTCTTGAAACAACAACAACAACAACAACAACAACAACAACAACAACAACAACAACAACAACAACAACAACAACAACAACAATAATTTTAATTTTAATTTTAATTTTAATTTTAATTTTAATTAAATGAGATAGAATTTTTTTTGATAGTTTTATCATGCATAATTAAAAAAAATATAAAGGAAAATATAGGAAGCAGATTTTTTGAAAATGTAGTTGATGATTTCTAAGTAGGTATCAGAAATTGTTATGGTGTAGTGGTTATGTGCATAAATTTAAGTTGTTTGTATAATAGAGGAGATTATAAAATCTATTCCCAGTATTTCTTTTTTAAACATTAACATAAAGAAGGGTATATTAATAAATTACTAAATTGACTTAAAAGAGCATTTTGACATATAATATATGTAATAATAAATGAAAAGAGACATTATTTATTTTATTTTCTTTGAAATTATATCTAAAATAAATATCAAATAAAATGTAGAATTAAGAGCTACTTAAGAATCTAGTGGATGAGTTCCAAATTTTTATGAATGGGACTTCTAGCATGATGGTCATGTTGTGACCATAAAATAGATTCCTAGCAAGAGGCCATGGGTTCAATCCTTGGCAACAACAATATTTTTAATATATTTATAAAATTTGGGGGTATTTCAGTAAATTACTAATGTAACTGATGTATGCTTATAATATAGATATTTTTCTTCATATTAATCCTCAAAAGCCTTGTTTTATGATGTTTTGGTCCATTTACATGGATGCTAAGTGAGCATTTTCTATGTTTGTAGGAGATTCCAAAGGAGCAAGGTGTTGGGGACAAGAAGGCATGCTGAAAGGAGACAAGAATTAGTGAAAATAGGTCCTGAGCCTTGGCTCAAGGGCCTTGAAACAACCGGAATTTTTAGTATTTGGAGCGTCAGGGCCCGAGCCTTACACTCAGGGGCCATGAGCAGATTAAAATTCTCACTTTTTGGAGTCATGGGACCTGAGCCTCGCACTCAGGGGCCTTGAGGGTAGCTTCACCAAGCTCAGGGAGAAGAGAGAGAGAAACACTTTTGAGAAAAGATTTGAGAGCAAGGATTGAAGGGATTCCATCTAAGCTTTAAGAGATTCTTCAAGTTGTATTTTCTTTACTCTAAACTCTTGTAATCATGATTTTGCCCATTAATATATACTTGTTTTCTGTATCTACCATGGGTAACTAATTCTCTAATCCGAGAATTAGGTAGTATTTGTTGGTGATATATGTTTGTTTGATTTTGTGCGAATTCTCTACTTTGCTAATCTATCATTCAGGGCTTAACCCAATTAAGGGAGTCGCGAACCTTTGATTATATCTATAGGAATTGTGATGAATTGGGAGAGGATTCACAATTCTTGTTCATGATTTAGTAGACATAGTTCGAATATTGAATTGGGAGATTAACAAGAGGACTGTGAAACTTGTAATTCTTGGGTCTTAATAGTTTATAATTGTATTTCAATTGATCATGGGAGTGACTTTTGAGATATAGTTGTAGGCACTATCTTGTATCTTGGGAGAGAACATTATAAAATTTAGAAGAATTGTTTTTAGCAAAGTACGGGAAGTAGATATCGCATTACATCTACATCATTGAATCAATTGAAGAACCCTAGTTCTCGGGTTGCTTTTCCTCATCGATAAAACTTAGTTTTATATGCTTATAACTAGTTTACTTTATTTAGTAATAAACACACCAATTATTTTCCACACTTCTGAACTGTAAGAGATAAAAGACTTAGAATTGGTATTGATATCAGTCCTTCCCTGTGAACGAACTCATAAAAATACATCAACAAATTGGCGCCGCTGCCGGGGAAGGCAGCAATATTGATTTTGAGTTAATTGTTTCTTGTAGTTTAGATTTTATCTTTTGTACATAGTTTTTTTTCCTTCTTTTGTTTTTTTGGTTTGTCTACAGGTTTCTTTGAGGAACCTAGAGCAAGCGTTTGAGGTAAAGGGATGACATGGATAACAAATATGGTTGGAATAATGCTCAGAATTTCTATAGCAATCAGGAACGATATCAAGACTTCAATCCTTTCCAACAGTTCAATTGTTATGAGGATTTTAATCCATATCAGGTGAATTCGTTCCATTCTGAAAACTCATATTATGCTTCATACCCTCCTAGCACAGATTTTTCATGTGCCTTTGAAAATCAATATTATGATCCTTATCCATACATGTGCAATGATGTTGATACAAGCTTAATTCATTCTAATCCTTCTTTATATTCTTTTGGGACTTTTTAAACACTTTGATGACCCAACTTTTGAGGTTGCTAATAATAGTGATATTCCATGTGAACCAGAATCAATAGGTTGGTACGAGGAGAATGCTAAAAAAAAATAGTTTTATTATGTAAGTTCAACTTGTGATGCATAATGGTTGCCTTCAAGTTCCTCCTTGTGTCAATTTTCCAATGATCCATGATTCATGTTTAGTAATTGATGAAAATTTTGTGTTTGATGAGTCTGCTAGTTTAGTTGATGATTGTTCCATGCGTGATAATGATAATTTGGATGCAATTGAAATTATACCGAATCTAGAAAATATTGTTGAGCTTAATACATTGGTAGACGAGATAAAAATTGACGAGTGTCCATTTATATATAAGAAGGAATTAAAGATTGATGAAATGGTAAATCTTGCTTTGGAGTATAAAGATCCAATTTGGGAAGAGTTTATGAATCGTACTTGTGATGATTATTCTGACGACTTTTCTAGCTATTTTGATGTTTCCAAGTCTCAAGCATGTGGAGATCATAAAAATTTTCTTACATTTTTATGGATCAAAGGTATATCGACACATCATACAGTTGTTAATGATTCGTAAGTATGTACATTTGTTTGCTTTTTCTTCTCACTAGTATTACTGTTTGTGTAAATAAGTCGAGCTAGTGACAATAAACAAGCGCTTCTTGGAAGGCAATCCAAGATTTTGGTATTAGTTTGTTATGGATTGTGATTGTTGTTCCTTGGGGACAAGGAACATGCTAAGTTGGGGGGTGTCTCTTTGTTTGTAGTATTCGTGTGGGGTATATGGTGGAGTAGTAGTAGTATCATAAAAAATTAAAAAGTTGAAAAATCAAAAATAATTCTAGCCTTGTAAATATTACTTGTTGTAATTTGCCTTAATGCACCCATGCATGCTATATGAATTTTGTGTTATTGACGCTTTTGATTGAGAAGTGATATGTTTTTTTCTTGTGCACACACATACACTAGTAAATTGAAACTAGTAGACTTATTGAATGCTGTAAGTAATTAAAAGGGCATGAATATGTGCAAGATGATTTGGTTTGCATGCTTTGAGTACAAGTAGGTGTATTAGAGAGACTTTTTGCTTGGGATTAACTATGTTTTGCCACCAAGTGAGCTTTTGAGCCTGTATATCTTTTGCATCTTATATTCGTTTGCTTGAGTGTCCACATGTTGTTTGCATTGCTAGCACTTGTTTGAGACCTTTCTTGAAACACATGACATTATTTGATGATAACATGATAAAGGCATTTAGGGATAACCTCATATTTCCTATATTACCACACCATGTATACATGATCAATTAATTAACCCGTTGAGCCTAATCCTATTTTTTCGGTGACACACCACATTACTTGCCTAGACCTTTTTCTTGTATTGGCCTTAGTTTAACTTGAACCCAAATTGTCAAAGGCTGGTAGAGTGTTTGAGGAAGTAAAAAGGTGTGCAAAGGGGGGGGTTTATTGATGGTCATTACGTTGGAAGAATATGGGGTATGGTTGTTTACTTTTTAGTCGAATGTTGTATTAATATCATGGGATCATTGTACTTGTTTATATTTAGCTCTCGAAAAAAAAAGAAAAAAAAGAAAAAAAAGAAGAAAAAAGGAAAAAAAATATTATTTATATGAGAGTATATTTATGTTTGTGTGATCCTTCTTTGTTCGACTATTCAAGTTATTTGTTGGAAGAATAAAAAATTTCAAGTGTGGGGATGATAGATAAGGAGTTGAATAGTCTATTTAGTTGGGTACTAGCCTTTGGCACTTCACTTTTTTTGGTTTTACTGGACATACCTTGTCCCTAGCCCCACCCGAATAAAGACCTTTTGATTATCATCAGTGGTGTATGTTGTGTTAAAGTTAGATTGATGCCAAATGTCAAGCATGCTTATGATTTTGTTGGGATTGAGTGATACACTTACCCTATTTTTGAGTAAATATTCTTTTGTGAGTGAAATGTGAGTAATTACTTGTTTTTACATCCGAGTTTTGACTCAAAGATGTAATCTTGTGAGCTTAGCATGATTATCAACTTATTCTTACACTTGACATGGACTTTTGAGAACTTATGCATATTCTTTGAGTAGACTATGTGAATACTTGCATCTTCGACACCAAGGCATTGCATTATTCACTTTGATTCTTAAGTTAATGTGGCATGAGAGGACTTGTATGTGTGGTGTTGTATTGGCTTGCAATCTTTTACATGAGCTAGATGGATTTTGTGGGTACATTCACTATAGGCCCTCACGAGACCTCACTCGTCCACTAGGGCTACCTAGGGGTTTAAAGGGCTGCATTTGCATATGCAACAGTAACTCCTAAAATAATTACACACAGTCTTTGAACTTGTTCATTGTTAAGAAGTATATAGAAAAGTATACTTGTACTTCTAAAATCAATGGTATAAATATGTGAAATTTGTTAAGTAACCAGTCCATCTAAACAATTCCCGCCAAGCTCTATTATTTCTCTCTCTAGCTAGACACTAAATCAAACACTTCCCGCGAGTTCTGAGTTTACTACCATGGAGAGGAATCTGATGAGTCCACATTGGCCTTTCAGTATGTGCCACCGAAACAAATGGCAGTTGAATCTATGAAGAGTTTCTTAAGTTGGTAGAAGTGGCTTTTGGGAAAGACTTCAAGAAATATAACTGCTTCATCAAACTTATAGAAGAATTTAAGGCAAAAGGGGTTTCACTTAAAAAATTTTCATCTAGGATGGATGACCTTTTCCCGGATGAACCTGGACTCTTTGTGAAGTTCTATGACAAATTACTCCCATCCTTGAGGCCTCAAATTCACAAATTTGATGAGTATCGTTTCCTTCGCACCGTTAAGATTACTTTTCCAGATAACACAAAACTCTATTATTTTGTTAATCACTTAGTGGTGCGCTATCGAGAAGGCACAATTAGCCTAAGAAAGATGACTATGGAGATGCCAGATCTTCTGGAATACAACCACACAGCTTTACAAGCATATGTTGATTATGTCCCCAAGTTAGAACAGCGGCCAGATGAAGTGCAAGAAGTGATCCCAACTAGGAGGACGTGTGTACCACTCATGGCCTTTGTTGTCGTCACGACAATTTCTTTTGGTCTGGCTGGATTACTCAAGAAATAGAAGAATTCTTGGTGATATCTGTAAAACTTGGTGAAATAGATTTTCTTTGTGTAGTTTTAGATGGACTGCCCCAACATGATCTTATGCTACAACATAAACACTCCCCCTAATTGTACGATACATTTCGTTACGATTGACAGACGACAAACAGATAATGAAGACATGAAGGAGACGGACAACAAATAATGAATTAAATAAATGGGGGTGAAAGGACTCGAACCTGAGACCCCTCCTAAACTGAGCTCTGATACCATGTTAAGTAACCAGTCCATCTAAAACCTTAAGGTGTTAGAGGAAGGCTCCAACAGGATCTTATGCTACAACATATATTATTTAATAGAATCATCTTCATTATTTGATGAATGTGTCAAATTGTTTACATGTGCGGGAGAATATGGACACTTTCTTCTTCTTTCTTATAAAACTGAGAAGTTTGGAAGTTCAACAATGCTTTGTTTCATGGTATCAAGGAAAATTCACCTTCTTGGATCATAGAATATGTGTATGATTATTCAGAAGAATTTCAAAATGGGTGATCATGTATCATAAGAAATATAGATAGAAACCTCAGATTGCTAGTCGTGTTAAGAAAAATACAGATGCATCTCTTGGTTATGTTAAGGTCAATTTTGGTAATAGGATCATTTCGAAATCATGTTAGGGACCCTAATGTGCATATATTGTGCAATTTAAAATAATTGTATATAGAGAATTTAAAAAATTTGGGATCCTTTAATATCGGAAGAAGTAACTTAAATTTGGAATCCTTTAGTACGGGGTATCTAATCACAAGTTTTTTTTCACATATAAGCCATATATGTGAATTTCACATATACAAGTTTAAATTAAGCTTAATTTGATGAATTGCAGCATAGTTCTTCTAGTGAATTTCAAGTAATAGGTAGTTCCATATTAGGTGAATATATAATCCATTCGTAAGTAATAGGTTGTTCCATATTAGGTGAATATATAACCCATTCGTGATTGTCCGAAATAAGGGCCAACACCTACATATTCAGCTGCAATGGATATTTCATTATATTAACTTTGCCATGATGATATCTCAATAAATGTTTATTACATTGGGGGTGTTTGGGGGAACTTTTTTTCAGAATAAGTCAACTTATTTTAAGACAAAGTTAGAGATTTCTAACTTTCCAACTTATTTTTCAACTTATTTTTTAAACTTATTGAATTTCAAACATACATTAAATACTTGTATAAAAAAAGAAATTCAAAATATAAATTTTTTACCCGAAAATAAGTTCATAAGTCCTTATTTTAAGCTTAGCCAAACAGGCACATTATAATATCTCTAGTTGGAAATGATATCTCAGTATATGTTTGATCAACTGAAATGAAGATATCTCAATATATAACATGTTTATGATTTTGTTAATTTTCAGAAAAATGAAAAATTCATCGGCATTATAGAATAATGGATAGACTTAATTCTTTTATAAGTTGCGTTTATAAAAATTATGTGCATGTTTGGTTTATCATTTTGGAGGTAACTTATGGCTTATAAGTCCATAAGAGTTTATGGGGGGTGTTTGCCTTTTAACTCAACTTATGACTTATATGTTGATAAGTTGAATGTTAAGAAATCCTAACATTCAACTTATTCTTATTTCTCGATACACGCAATATATAATATCCTTCAAATCTTCAAAATCATATATATATTGATCCGTTCATTAAAAAATTGATATGCATATATCAAATTTCTCTACTCATCGATATCTATCCATTGACATCCATTGATATATATTAAAAAACAAATATTTTGAAAATAATAAAAAAAATTAACTTATAAGTTATGATTTACCAAACACTATAATGCTTTATAAGTTCTGATTTACCAAACACTCTACTGACTTATAATTTCTGATCTACTTATCACTTATATGACACTTATGCTTATAAGCCATAAGCTACTCATTTTAAGGTAAGCCAAACGGCCCCTATATCTTATATATCATGCTATGAACGAGTTATTTTTAATATTATCTATTAAATTTTTTGTATTTTATTTTTTATTTATTATACATTGTTTCTTATATGTTAACTTACTAGTTGTAATTTTTCTTATTATGTATATGCTTTTGTTTTAAAGATATATTTAAATTGAAATGTTTTATATACCTATAATTTTTTAATATGTATTGTTCAAAAAATAGGCTCATAGATAATGTAGATATATTAACATGTAGATATATAATACTGCCTCAATCCCTTTCATTTCTTTATTAGGCACGGAGGTTAAGAAAATGTGTAAAATAACAAAAAAAAATGAGTAAAATAGTTGATCAATCAAAAATGTATAAAGTGAGTATAGTGGAGAAAAATAGCAGTTTTAGATAATTTTTATATGAGAAAATGCCCTAAATGCCCACCATTCAAACTCATTGGCCCGGAATACCCACGCGCGGAAGTGTTGGCCCTATTTACCCACGGGTTACGCATCCCATGGATGCGTGTGCTGGGATGCGCATGTTGAACATGGGTGTCACGGGTCAGATGCGTGATGATGTCATATGACGTCATTCTCATAATTGCAGCTCCGGCGTTGCTCTGCAGCTCCAAATTGCCTGAAAATTGTCTCCCTTCGTCCATCACATTCCGGCTACCTCTACCACATCCAAGGACATCAAAACGAAGCCCAGACATGCCTCTCCATTTTAATCCATCGTTTTGTTGATTGGGCTTTCACGAACACATCAGAAAAAGAAATCGGAAAAAGCTTTGAATTTGGTCTTTCGAAATCGGCGAAACAAACTAAAAATGAAGTGTATAGGATTGTAGATGGTGGAAAGGCGATCGGTTTGGTATATAAAATGGTAGTGTACGATTGCTAGAAAGGGGTGAACGAATGGCCCGAAGTTTTGGTCGAAAAAACGACGTCGGCGCGAGCTTGAGGACGATGAACAGTAACTGCACACACACACATGTTGGACATGCGCATCTGAAGACACGCATTCACAACATGCGTGTCCCAGCTACTGTTCACGAGTGCAGAATTCAGTTTTACGAAGGATGCTCATGTGACACATGCGTGTCCGGACACGAATCTCCCAGATTAAAAATGACTTCCATGGCCGTCCGAGCAATCCAGCCTGCATCATTCCTGAAACCAGTAGTTTCACAATTGACCCTCACAATAATTTCGTGGATATAGCCGTGTTCAGAAGACTCAGTTGCAGAAACTGAGCTTAGAGGTAGCAAAGGCCTCATATTATGAACAAACTTTTGTTGTGAAAGGTGAGCACATGCGATTTTCACCACTGTCCCAAACGTACCCCAGTTATCGACATGCAGGAAACCAGGTATAGACATGCCGAAAGTGTAAACGATGTGGTTAATCTAGATCTCCCAATAAACCATATAATTCATTTTCAATAACGTAGCAAAGGGAACACTCGCACAGAGCAATACAACTAACAATAAAACGGATAACACACGGCGCATAATGCGTTATTTCGCCCCAAAGCGATACAAATTCAAAAAGTCAAAGATCTCAGATTTACACCAAATTTTGATATGATTTTAAGCAAGAGATTTTGAGTCTAAGAATTGTGTTTATTTGCAAAAACGTGCTCTAATCCGAAACAGATCTGTGAAAATTCGATAGGAATTTTTGGGGCTTAAAGCTCGATTTATTGAAGGAAAAGAACTAAAAACAAGAAAGAGGGGTTTAGAATATGGGCTTGGGCGGATGAGGGATTGATGGGAGGATAAAGATGGTGGAGAAGATTGTAGGTCGGGATCTATGAAAGAATGGAACGGTTGATTCTCATGGGAGAGAGGCTATGTTCGTTAACTAATTAGTTTTACATAAATATTGTCACGGGATATAAAACTGAAGACTAAACCAACTAAAATTATAATATGTGATAAGATAGTATTGATAGATTTAGATAAATAAATGAATTTTCACTTTGTTCACATTCTTTATTTTAGGTGTTTTTTGATTCATTCGGATTTTAAAAAACTTAAGTATATCATTCAAAAGCCATAGATTTTTGAGAAATGATGCGAAAGAGTTATTTAAGTAATACATTTTAATAGCATGTTCTTAAATATTAAATATATGATCAAAATCTGTAATTACAAAAATGATGAAGTTGTATTTAAATTGATCTCTCTTCTTCTTCTTTTTTTGTATTTCATATAGTTGGAAGTATTAATCCTAGATTTTAAAGGATTGTAGTTTATTTTAATTAGAACCAGAATTCACATGGTAAGTAAAGTTCAAATGGATTAGAATCTCTTTGATTTATGCTGAAGTTAAGAAATTATTAAAAACAATATGAATTTTAATAACATACACTAGTTAATATTATATTTTGAAGTGAATAAATTTTTGAATACCAATAAAAATTAAAAATTATTTTTAATTTTAGAATTTGAATTCGGATTTTAGATGATAAATTTAAACTAAGGTTCAGTTCATTTGTTGAAAAATAACATAATTTCGAAAAATATTTCTTGAGAAAGATATATTCCCAACAGAGCCTTCAATTTGAAATAAAAACTTAAATAATGTCATTTGAAACGAACATTCACCCGGGAGGTGAACAATAAAGAGCAGCCTAGTGAACACTGACACAATGGATCACGATTTCCAACAATTTCCAAGAAATACAAATTATTTAATTATAATATTCCATAATTTTTAGAATAATAATAATAAAAGAATAATAAAATAGAAAGATATCAAAATAGGTAATAAATAGGATTTAAATTTAATTAGAATAGTCAGGTTCCGTGTACGAGTTTGGTAGCGTTGGAGTTCGAAGGCCTGGGTTAGACTTTTGGATAGATGTTAGCTGCTTTTGTTTTGTAATAACTATTTTGATTAATAAATTAATAAATTGTATTTTCCTTTTAGTTTATTTTTAGAATTAATACAAATTATTTAATCTTCTTCAAAAATATACAGAGCTTCTTACAAACAATTACGTCTAAGTTCTAACTTACCGCTGTCAAAATATTTTAAAGATCAAACAAATAAACAATTAATAATTTTGATCACCGTAGTTAACAATTATGCCTTCTTTTGGATGACAAACCAATCCTCTTCAAGAATACATCCATATTCCATAAACAAGTTAATTATTTTAATTAATCGTCAGAAGATAGTAGATGCAACCAACATATTATTGTTTGATGTTTATGACTTTACTACTCAAATAACGCTTATTAGTACTAATCCCACAATGAATGATGTATCCATGATTGATAATTTACAAAATGTACCCTGTATACGGTGCCAAAACCGCCTTCTCCTAACTTCTTGGATAGAGAAAAATTGTCTGTGGCTGCAATAATCGTATTCAGCGAAAACAAGTGCACCTCTTCGCGACTTGTTCCCCTTTCATCACTATTTTCAGGACTGTCAACCAATTCAAGTTGTCTGTTGTCTCTTTCTGTAACAGCTTAGAAAAAGTAAGAAAGTACTAAAGAAATTTAAAATTTAAAGCAAATAATCGCTTACAGGTTTATATAAGATCGGACACTTCTGCTGTAACTTGAACAGGTTCTAGTTGTACTGGGAGGTTCTAGTTGTACTGAGGTCCCAGTTAATTTTTTTTATTTTTCTCTTCAAATTAAGCGTCCCAGGGAATCGAACTCGTGACCTCGAGGCAGCAAGTCTTCAGCGCTATTGCCCGACCATCTGTGACATCCCGTGGGGGTAATGTGCAGAAAATGTAAAAGGAAATTATCCTATATTGCGCATGACCTCTCTGACATCTATTTCTCTGTGTAGACAAGTGATCAACTCATTGGCAACAATTGTTGAAGGTATTTCACCTAGTACTAGATTATGCGTCATGTGTTGGCTCTTTTCAATACCATCAATAAGCTGGTGAGGTTCGTACTCTAGTGCTTCGTCCAGCCATGCTTGAAAGGCGTAATTAAACTTTTTCCCCTCAAGACTTGTTTCTCCATTTGATAGGCTCGTACTTGAATTAAAATTTTAGTTGAAATGAAACTAAAGTCTCATCACAACTCTCTTTACTGAATAATATAATATAGAACATGTAAAACCTGTGCGTAATAAATTTTGATCACTTCTACAAATTGCAGAACAGGCGTAGAACATGTGCATAATAACTTTCTCATCAGATAAGTATAATTCAGCTCCAAGTTTAGTATTTTCTGGTTATCTGAGTATCTGGCTGCTAGTAGTTAGCTTTGAAATCAACCGATCAATTCTTTAACTGTGTATAATGCTTTCAGTGTGATAGTTAGCTCAGAAATTGGATGCTATGGATTATCAAATTTCTTCCAGATCAACGTCAACTAGCTTTCATTTTATTAGTTTTTTCTGGAAAATAACGTGAGCTTGCAGCTGGTGGTAAAATATGCAAACCATGACAACTTAAGCTGTGAATCATAACTACGACTGTAATTAAGAGAAAAGGCCAATAAATAATAAGCAATATTTTATTTATAGGCAAGATTTAAACATAGATAAAACATCCGATAAATGACATACCTAAGTCGGCATGATCTACCCTTAAATAAAGAATCTGACCTCCATCCGAGAATTGTCGGATATCTACCAAGTCTCTGTACCATGTAAAACATCCGACACCGTTACTCATATTAGCAATCGTGTACCCTGTACACGAGCAGTTACTTAAACAAAAGTTGTTGCAAGCTTTAATTCCAAATTCCGCCTCCAAATGTGCATTGCTGGTGTCAGGAATTTTAATTCCGGGGACCTCTAAGAAGTAAGAACCCTTCACCATTTCTACACACGAGGGCCTCAGATTTTATCAGACACTGTGATGTATCAGTTAGAGAGTCCCTTTTAGACTTGTATCCTGGAAGACACTCACAACCTCGCTGGCCTACACTGGCCGGGTTGCAATTACTAAATGCACTACAATGCCTATAAAAGTCACACGGGTCTTCTGGTCCAGTCCAAAATGTATACCATTTTTGCGTAACTGGATCCCAGTTTAATCTTTCTGCAATACCTCTTATCTCATTCACTACAAATCTTGTAATATTTTTTGGGATTATTCATAGTATAGTACCATAACACCCTTCTTCGTTGTCAATATAGTATATTCTGGAGTATTTATCAGCACCACTTACTGTGAATTCCGGATAACCACTAAATGTAATGCCATTCCAGGGTCCAACTCGCATCAACTGTTCCAAACCATTGTAAATGAATAGTTGGGGGTTTGATTCATTAACATCAAATTTAAAGGAATATTGACCTGTTCCTGGATTTTCAGGTGACTTCCAAGAAGTGATGAACTTATTTTCTCCAGTCTTTTTGTTCCACCCAATCTTCATTCCTGGAAGATGTGTATCCGTCGGATGGTCAAATCCTTGCCATATGACATTCTTTTCACTATAGTCATCCTTAAACAAAACCAAGTTCCCTGTATCCAGTAGCTTAGCTGAGAAGTTGCTATCTCCGGATGCTGAAATGCTACTTGACCAAATTGGATCTTGTGGAGATCCACTGTAAGAAAGAACAAGTTGTCCTGTTTTATCGATAGATAGAACACCAGAAGTGTTGTTTATTGGAATATCTCTGTTGGCCACCCAAACAATGTTTTTTTCTGAAATTTTGTAATACCAAATACCAACATAACGGTTTTTAGAGCTACCGGGGGAAAAAATCCAAGTTCGAAGATTTCCCCTTCGGAGATAAGAAAATCACCATCTTCAAGAGGTCTGTTTTGTGTGATGTAGTCGATGGAAAAACATGGTTCGATTACAAGTAACACAAGAAAGTGCAGGAATACTTTTTTTCTAGCACACATGCTTTGTTCACAGATTCACAGTTGTGTAGTCTGGTGACAGTATAATCTGAGAGGAGATTCATAACATATTAAAAGTCATAGTCAAACATTAAATTCAATCGTTTGATTTCTTCTACATAATTATTATTTCAGAACTAGTATATGACAGCAATGTTACTTCATTATCTAATATATAAGGTGCAATCCGATGTGCAAACTTCTATATTTTAAAATATTTTGGAATAAACGTGGAATTGTTTAAAAGAAAGATCGAGTCTATTTTCTACAATGACGGAACTTTTGTTCGGTTTAAAATATTTTGGGATAAACGTGGAATTATTTAAAAGAAAGATCAAGTCTATTTTCTATAATGAAGGAACTTTTGTTCGGTGAGGAAATCCTATTAGGTTGGAAAATGGGTAATTAATTTACTACCCTTAGATTGAACAAAAAACCAGTAGCTGAGAATTGAGATTACAAACAAACTTTGATTTTCTTTCATGTTCATGTGTCAGTCAGTGATCTCGTCTCCCTCTCCCAACTCTCTGTTTTTCCCCCAGTGCTCTTTGTGTAAATACTTTCCCGTGACTCGCTTTTACGTGTGTTTTTTGGCTAGCATGCTGTTAAACATGCAAAAGTATATAAGAAGCAACAAGAGTGGTTACAAATGATCGTCATCGAGTTGGGGAATGATTTATCTGATGAAAATTCACTAGGTGTGTTGTAGAGTTCTTGGGGGGATTTCTGGTTAAGGTGAGGATTTTTAAGTGTTCCTTGGCAGTAAAACAAACATATCTCATTATTCTCTTTTCTACAAACATGTGATATTAAGTAATAAATTGGCCGGTAAAACTTAAAATAAGTTTTTATGGACTTATTTTCGGGTAAAAATTTCATATTTTGATAAAAAAAAATTTATACAAGTATTTAATGTATGTTTAAGATTCTATAAGTTGCAAAAAAAAATGTTAGTTTTTTTTCGAAAAAAATTAAGAATCTCTAACTTTTTCTTAAAATAAGTTAGACTTATTCTGGAAAAAAGTTCTCCCGAACACCCCAAATGTAGGAGACACATCATTTGGAGGAAAGACTCTTGAGGAAGCAACAGCAAACAGCAAGCAACAGTCATTTTACAAGAGAAAATAAGTCACAGGCTATTGCCCGATTAACACAGAGGAAACACCTCTCTCCACCTATTATAAGATAAGATTTGGTCTCTACAGCCAACCTAACAAATAAATGAGTTTCGTTAACCTTGATTTTGTAATGCTGGGTTCCTGCAATTTTTTTAATCATTGTTGAAAACTAAAATTTATAACCAAGAAATATAAAATAATCATATTAAACTAAAATTTTTATGTATATTATGGAGTATAATAACTTAAACATAATTTATTTATTCTACGAATTATAAGCTACATACTATTAGAAAGGAAAAATGCAAGACATTTACTTTGACCAAATTTTATGATTGTAAATAAATTTTATGATTGTAAAAAAAAAAAAAAATCTGACATGATTTTTCTATCACATTTTTATGAGTGAGGATTCTCTCTCCCCTTCTTCATGTCCCCTGTACAATGGCGGGGCCCATTTTAAGAAAAATGGAAATAAAAATATTATTTCATAAAATGGGCCCGTCAGGGGCACTTTTTAATACAGGGAACACAGAAGGAGTCATGGAGACAGAGGATTCGGGTTCCATTTTTATTCATTTTGTAACAAAATAACGATTTGCAGAAGAGGTGGCCAAAAGTACCCATTTATTACGTATTTGTCAAATACTTAACAAAAAAAAACCTTGTTAAGCATATGAAAGAATAATAAGATGCATAACAAAAAAAAAAAAAGATAAACAAAACCCCCCTATTACCCAAGAGTCAAGTAAGTAACAAAAAAAAGTTATTACTCGATGGACAAATGCGTAAAAAAGTTATTACCTCATGCACAAATTACGTAACAAAAGTTATTACTCTATACAAATGCTTAACAAACTATTTTTAATATATATAAAAATGAAATACATGTATTACTTTTTTCACAAATGCGTAATACTTCTTATCCAGATTGAAAATGTGTAATAGATCGATATTTTTAACCATCCTCTCGCACGCGTGGTATTCCTGTTGGGAAAAGTTAAAAAAAAATGATATTTTTGCTCTTCACAAAAAAGGCAGACTCTTTTGTTCTAGATAATGGACCAGAATTACCGAATAGTGGGTGGAAACATGCAGTACTAATCACAATCCTAAATTTCAAACCGAAATGTCAAATATCTTCTCACTTCCAGAAAACAAAAGTCAGATGTTAAGAATGGTCAAATGCGGTACACGCACCCCACACACAACAATAGAATAGAATGGTTCAACTCCATTCTTGTATTTTCAATTAGTGGTAGATACACTATAAATAAAACCCAACCCCGCACTCTTAAATTTCACACACAACCCTCCTTTACCAATTAAAATGGTGTCTTTTAGCATCGTAAACAAAAAAACCTGTACCTTAATTTTGGCCGGAATCCTCGTCTCGAGCATCCTTCCGGAACTAATAGCTGCTCAAAACTGCGGTTGTGCCTCGGATCTATGTTGTAGCCGGTTTGGTTATTGTGGTACAGGCAGTGACTATTGTGGCACTGGGTGTCAAGGTGGTCCTTGTGATGCCCCTCCACCCACAAATAGTGTATCCGTAGAGAATATTGTCACGGATACATTTTTCAATCAAATAATAGATCAAGCAGAAGCAAGTTGTGCCGGCAAAGGGTTTTATTCCAGATCCAAATTTCTTCAAGCTACAGAATCCTACTCTCGGTTTGGTAGAGTTGGGTCGGAAGATGATTCTAAGCGCGAGATTGCTGCTTTCTTTGCCCATGCAACCCATGAAACTGGACGTAAGTTTTTTCCCATATATATGATCCATTTCTTATGGCTTGGCAAACCTTATTTATTTATTTAAGTACTGATGATGCTTCAGTGTATGTATCTATAGCTTCTCTAGGTTCTAGCTATAAGGTCCTTAATTCCAGTTAGGTCCATTACAAAGATTTGTTTCGTATTTTACACTGAATTTCAAAAATATGATCAAATTTTCAAGTTCACAAATTAATGATTTATTTTTATCTACATCTTTTTAAAAAATAACTTGTGCAATTTGTGAACGTAAAAAAAAAATCCATTTTTTTTAAGAGTGGAAAAAATTTTTGACCATTCTTTTAAAAAAAGTTGGTGAAAACCATTTTTTTAATACGCGAAATCAAACGCTAGCATTAATTTACGAACTTAAATATTCATTCACTTTTTTAAAATTTAATATAAAATACGGCGCTTCTATGTAGTGGTCGATCTAAAAGAAAAGGTATTACATAATTTATTCATAGATTTATTATACAATAAAAGTTTTGGTAACTGCTACATATGAACCCCATATTCAAATTCAGTGTTGTAGTAGGGTCATATATATTTATGAACCTAATAATGTGATGAAATTTTAATTGTATCATATTGAATAATCTATATTGTATCATGACCTACCACATTCCGTATTCTGTTGTCCATCTTCTACCATTAACCTACCATACACGGCAATTTGATATGTGACTAGCTACATAATCTAATGGTGTAATTTGCATGTACAGATTTCTGCTATATAGAAGAGATAGATGGTCCTTCCAAGGACTATTGTGATGAAAACAACACACAATATCCATGTGCACCTAACAAGGCCTACTACGGCCGAGGACCCATACAACTCTCCTGGAACTTCAATTATGGACCTGCCGGAAAGAGTATCGGATTCGATGGCCTAAACAATCCAGAAATAGTTGCTCAAGATGCAGTTGTGTCATTCAAGACGGCCCTGTGGTATTGGATGAACAATGTGCAGTCTGTCCTTACTTCTGGACAGGGTTTTGGAGCAACTATACGTGCTATCAATGGTGCTCTTGAATGTGATGGTGCTAACCCTGATACTGTCAATGCTCGTGTTGCCTATTTTACAGATTATTGTCGCCAGCTTGGTGTTGCTCCTGGGGATAATCTTACTTGTTAATTTTTAAGCCTTACAATATTATTGTTTTGTTTTACAACAATACAAACTAGAACATATCTACTTTCTATATATGGGAAATAAAAATTTATATGTTACAGTGATTTGATTCTCAGAATGCGCTAGTTCACTTGTCATTTTAACAATTAAATTGTATACCCAATAAATCTTAATTTTTAGGATTTGTTTCAAAATTATCCATGTTAGCAATTTTTTTTCATAGGTAAGTTGCTATCTAAAATGCAATTATTGCAATCTTAAATACAACTACTTTCAATTAGTTGCAATGTAACCTCGTATACAACATTCATTGTATTTCTGAAAAAAATTGAAAATATGGGTATTTTTGGAAAATTCCCTAATAATTATTGTTGTGATTTGCTTTGAATTTAATTATTAATAACCAATATATAATCTTTATTAATAAGCGAAACTCTTTTTAAATAATACCTATCAAATTTGGTTCGCACTATATTTTGATTTCACCCATAAAATCCTATTTTTCCTAGAATTTTATGCTGTTTTTTAAAAAATAGAATTAAAATAGTAATCATATTATAATTATAATTCATTTATTTGTAATTTTTTTTATAGGATTAAAATAGTAATCCTATTTTCCCTAGAATACTATGTTTCTTTAAAAAAAATTAAAAATAGAATTCTTAGAATAATTGTAATTCTTTTGTTTATAATTTTTCTAACTAGATAAAGACTACGATCAAATTAAAAATCACCACAACAAATAGAGGGTAAACACCAACAAATACAAAATACAATCTAGGATTACTTGATATAAATTTTGGTAAAAACGTAGCCTGTTCTTATAACATTTTATAAAATACTAATGAATCTATAACATTTATTAATAAATCCCTGTTTAATGCACTACAATGCGGATTTATCAATGAAAAAATTCTGTAGTCAAATACGGCTTAGAGACGAAATAGCTTCCGTAGCAAAACACTTCAACATTATTTGCAAGAGAATACCAACGAAATTACGACGGATATTTACCGTAAAAATGCATACCTTTTGTAAGGGATTTGCAACGTATTCGCGACGGAAAATAGCAGCGCCAATTTCCATTGCTTATCCGTTGCTAAAATAGATCCGTCTTACTTTATTTTCGTCGTTGTTCCATCACTAAAGTAGATCCGTAGTACTTTAATTTCGTCACGATTCCGTTGCTAAAATAGATCCTTAGTATTTTAATTACATAGCTATTCCGTTGCTAAAGTAGATCTTTAGTACTTTATTTTCGTAACTACTCTGTCGCTAAACCTGATAGATTTAATTCACCACACCAAACCTTCTGCACTCTTTCGCTTTACTCATTTATATCTATATCATCTCCTTCTTATCAACATCCGATTTTTCTATATAGCTTGGCGATAATTCTACATAATCTTGTTCCAAAATATAAGGTTAGTTCATTTTACATATCATTGTTTTGTATTTTCATTTCTTTGTTTATGTCATCTATATTTTTAATATTACCTTGCTATAGCTTATGGTAGAATACGTGTGTTGACATTGTTACATATGTATCTTCAAATAATTTTTTGTTTGTTTTGGTAATTTTAGTTAATTAATATTTGAAAATTATTCATGTTAATTACCTTATTTGTAAAATAACACATGAGTATCTTGTTAATATGATTGGCTCATTTATATAATTTTGTGGTCGATCATGCTAATTGCTAATTTTATCTCAATTGTGACATATATTGGTAAAATTTTATATTTTTTGTAGATTATTATTTGTATGAATATGAATAATAATCGGTCATGGATGTATCAAAGAAAGGATGTGGTAAGGGAAATCTATTCGGAGCTTTTCTTGTCGGGTTAAAAGAATTTACGAAACATGATATATCTCAATCATCTTCCTTGAATGGGACTAACATACAATGCCCTTGTTCTATGTGCAAACATAAAAGATTTTGGGATGCAGATACAGTAAAGTTGCATCAAGTCGCATCTCTTGAAGAAAGGATTTTTCGAAGATATTATTAGTGGAACCGACATGGAAAGCCATACATTGCTAGAGAAAGTGCTAGACAGTCCTCGACAAATCCTTCAAATAATTTTGGAGAAGGAAATAGGAGGAACCCAATGTATGATATGGTGATGGATGCCCGGTCCAAATTTTGATCCATATTCTTCGGAGAAAGAGTTGTTTGATGGTTGTGAAACTTCTCAATTGTCAGCCATGGCTCGGATGTTGAGTTTGAAATCTGATCATCATTGGTCAGAAGCATGTTATGATCAGACATCCCAGTTCATCAAAAGTGTCTTGCCTCTAGATAATTCATTTCTTGATAGATTTTACAACACAAAAATGCATTTTAAAGGATTGGGTCTTCCTTCAGTTTGGCATCTGTTAGTTTATTAATTATGAGCAATATTTTTCTCTCACATTCAACCTTTTAATAATAACTTTCCTACACTCAAAATCTATATTTATTCTCCTGGGAGAAGCCTTTCCATTCTATCTAATATAATCATATATCATTTCTTTTGATTAATTTTAAACCTAACCTTTTTCATTACCTTACTTGATGTTTATGCCCTTCTTTTTACAACAGTTGTAACACTTATCTAACATTCAATTATGTGATTTATAAATCTCAATTTTGTAGAAATGGTTCGTATAGAGGTAACCAGATAATGCGATATATGCAGCATGGTTAAAAAGTGTTGCGCAGCGTTATATTGATCTGCAATCTAATGCTCGTAGAAATTGGGAAAAAGGCAAGTTGAATAACAAAGTTGGATAGGACGTGTGGCTTAGTTGGATAGAGGATTGAAAATCCCCAGAATTTTAACGCAAGTCTAAAATAAAAAAGCTAAATCGTAAGGGTGGAGTTGAGGATGATGTCCCCGACCCTGGAACACACACAAGTGGTTCAGCTTCTCATAGATTTCTTACAACTCGCTTGGTAAGCTTCTTCGACATTTTTTTATAGGAAAATTTCATATTTTGATCATTGCACTAATATGTTGTGCAGGGAGATCCGGCTGCCACTACTTTGTTTACATATGGGCACACCAAAAACCACGACAATGTGACATTTGTTGACAAGAAAAGAAAAAAGTTACATGTGAGTATATAGCGGCAAACACACTAAAAATAGTACTTATTGTAGGGATATGTGTAGATTGTTAGTAGTCAACCCATCCGTTTTACAGTTTAAATGAAAATTATGGATAGGATTTTATCTTTTTTTTCTATTATTATTAAATGTGGAATAAATAAAATATTAAATGTTACTTGTATTAGATAGGATATGTCTGACTTACTTTAATCGTAATTTTTACAGGAAACAATTGAGAATCTTCGGGCTGAGCGTCCTTAGCTTATTGATGGCTCTTCGGTAAGTCAATCTGTTGATGAAAATAGATTGTATTATGAAGCTGTAGGTGGACGTAATGATAAGAATAGGATATATGAACTTGGCTCAACGCAGAATATTTATTATGATCCAAGTAGCACTGATCTCTCACATTTCAGTAGCTTCCAGCCTAACGCTCAAGATTATCAAAAGCTTGAAGCCGAACTCACTGAGATGAAGGAAGGAATGAGAGAAATGGATGAAATGCAGCAGCATTTAGCGATGATGTCAAATAATCAGAACTCATAGGTGAGCGATGAAAAATTAAACATTCAGGGTAAGTTTCTACTACTAATATTCTAGTACCAATGTATTCGACTAAACATCTTTAATTTAGTTGTAGTGCTAATTAAAACTCTACCACCTGCGTAAATTAAGGCCTAACGTAAGAGATTTTATTGTATAAAGTATAAACCAACTCTTGGTGCTAGACAACATTTTTAGGAAAAAATAATTTTTTATAACTTAATGCTACTAGACTGGCTATTTTTACATTGAAAGAGACACTAATTAAGCTTAATGTCTTAATATTATTTATATGAAATGGATACTGGATAGATGGATGATTTGCTTTTTTTTTATGTTGCTTGGAATGGAAAAACAACTTCAGTAGGATATATCAATAATAGTTAGCTGGGTTTATATAAAGTTTAATCATAATTTGGGGTAACATTTAATTAAGCTATTTGATCAATAACATATAGCGAACGCAAGGTAAAAAATGTGATCAGTAAAGTGAGAAACAATTGACAAGAGGTCTAATTACCATCATTTTCTATGAGCATCAATTTGGTTAGGCTTAGTGATTTTTGGTTGTCTAAGATATATCTTTCTGCAGGTTCAATTGTTAGAAAAATATGTTGATTGATTTTACTTTTGGTGAATTACAGGAAAATTGGATTTGGCTCTATAAAAGCTGCTTGTTTGTTTAATCTGGGAATCATTCTTGGCTTGTTTTTTTTTTTGCTAAGCATTGCTTGGCTTGTTATTTAACTATGATGTTTAAACTTTTGACTTGTATCAAACAATTATTATGATGCTATCTAAATTTTCCAGACTGTGTTAATTTCTACTTGTATTTGAATGTGTCATGTCAGATCTTTGAACATTTGAAGTTAAGAATGGATGTTTTGCTTTGGTAACTTACATTTTCTACATGTTTTGAGCTCTATTTGTTTTCCAATATACTAGAAGACATCATGTATTATTGCAAGTCAATAAGAAAAAAAATTTGAATGATGATGAATTTCTAATAAAAAAATTGATTTTATAAATTAATTCAAACAAATTTCACCAACGGATTTGCAACAGAGGTATTATTGTTAATGATTCCGTTGCAGATCTGTCAAAAATTGCGACAAAATTCCGTAGGCAAGTAGTCAGTGTAAAATGGTCATACATATAGGAAATTCGTTGACAAGCTATTGCAAATCCATTGGTAAGTTGCCCACGGAAAATTTTCCATCGACAAACATTTGCCTACAACCATTATAGCTACGGAATTTGAATGATGGCGACGGAATTTTCCGTCGGTGACTGCGAAATTTCTTGATGGTATTTTCGTAACAAATTTGGTTCCACCCTTATTTTGGTTTCACCACATATTCCTACTCCCCTAAAATTCATACTATTTTCTTAAAAAAATGGTTTGGAATTCTTTTATAATTATAATTCTTTCACTATAATCTTACTGAATTGTACAAATAACGTATTTATTAGAACCAGAACCAGGTATGTTATATTTTCTTGATTGTTTAAAATAATCTTAATTAAATAATAAATAAGATTTATATTTATAATCTTTATTAATAAAAAAAATTCCTTTTTAATATTCTACTTTGTAAAAATAGAAAATGCATTCTTTAATTTTGATTTTGTAGAAAAGATAATATATACAAAAGGTAAGTTTTTCCATGAATTTTGGAATTTTAAGTATTAAAATTGAAGCTACCTTGTTAATCTCGAATTGACAAAAAAAGAAGACAAACTCTATACAATATCTATCTATCTATACTTCTAAACTATTATATTAAAGTCGAAAGATTGAAATTTTGTCGGTTTGGTTTTCGGTTTTGATATCCTAATTATTAAAATAAATAATGACATAATATAATTAATGATAATTAGCCATTGCCATTTTCACATTTACATCTATTTGAAGATATTACCTTTTATAAAAATATCAATCGTACCATATATTCAAATCATTAATATTTTTCTTTCTAATTAAAATACGTTACCTTTTTTATATAAAACTAATCTTACAATCATTAATTTATCTATCTATCTATACTATTATATTAAAGCCGAAAAATTGAAAGTTTGGTCGGTTCGGTTATCCTAATTATTAAAATAAATAATGACATAATATAATTAATGGTAATTAGCCATTACCATTTTCACATCTACTTTTAGTTGAAGATATTACCTTTTATAAAAACATCAATCGTACCATATCTTCAAATCATTAATATTATCAATCGTACAATATCTTCAAATCATTAATATTTCCTTTCTAATTAAAATACGTTACCTTTTTTTAAAAAAAAATCTTACAATCATTAATATATACCCAAAAATATCACACCATATTTTCAATTATTAATAAAATATATTAAAAATCCTTATACGTTGTTTATAATAAGAAAATATTAGTATAATATGTAAATATGGGTATATTAAATTATATTAAATTAAAATTTAAAAAATTATTAAATTGACAATTATATAAAAACATAATTGTACTATTAATTAAAATTTAATAAATACCTAAAATATTTTTTTTTTAATCAATTTAAAAACGTTTACTTTTAATTGAACATATTATCCTTTATACACACCTAAAATATCGTATCTTCCAATCATTAATATTTCTTTCCTAATTAAAACGCGTTACTTTTAATTTAAAACATAATTTTGCAATCATAATCTTCCAATCATTAATATTTCTTTTCTAATTAAATTCACTACCTTTTAATTTAAAACATAAATTTACAATCATTAATATATACCCAAAAATATAAAATCATATTACTGTTAGATTTTTAGTCATTAATAAGAACTGTTAGATGTAATTATAAGGTATATTTAATGATAAAATTACTTTACTAGATATTCAAGGTTCGAATCCCGACATATTTAATTTAAAATTTTATTATATAAATTTTAAATCATGCAAATCATTTATTAAATTTACTTCAAATTTTATTAAATTAATATTAAAATAATTTTTAAAATTAATGATTATATAAAAACATAATTAAAAAATAAAATAAAATTTATAACATATCAAAAGAAACCCGTGCATCGCACGGGTTATAAGCTAGTACTATTATATTAAAGCCAAAATATTGAAAGTTTGTCGATTTGGTTTTCGGTTTAGTTATCCTACTTATTAAAATAAATAATGACATAATATAATTAATGGTAATTAACCATTGCCATTTTCACATTTACTTTTAGTTGAAGATATTACCTTATATAAAAACATCAATCGTACCATATCTTCAGATCATTAATATTTACTTTCTAAATAAAATAAATTACCATTTTTTATTTAAAACTAATCTTACAATCATTAATATATACCCAAAAATATCACACCATATTATCAAGAGCTTTTTTGATAAATAAATTGATGAAAGTAAATTTTTTCAATTTTACCTTTGTTAAGAATAACTATTTGCAATTTTACTATCTTAATTGCAATTATACCAACTTCTTTTTAAAAATTGCAAAAATACCATCTTTTAAGGCACTTTCTTTCTGCACAATACAAACAAGGTAACTTCTGAGGCCTGCGGCCCCCAGTGAAATTATAAAATCTGTCGGACTCTCTCTCTCGTCGACTATCTCAAAATACAAAGTTCCGAAAGCAAGATTCAACAGTCGAACAAGAATACAAAGTCTCCAACCATTCTAATTATGTAGATTATTCAGACAATACAAATTAATTAACCACCCAAGATCTAACTTATCTCTTTCTACCAAAACTCATAAACACAACAAGAAACAGTATTTGAGAAAGTCGTCTACGGTGGTAGAGTCGGATCGGGTCGGAAGGCGAAGGCGGAGGCAGAGGAAAGAACCGTACATATAGGGTTCATCGTCGGAGAAGAAGGAGGTTACGGCGGAGATGATGGTGGAGTGGTGGAAAAGGAGCATAGGGGAAGTAAACAAGTGGAGGCGGAGATGAAAAAAGATGGATGAAAAAAGAAGAACCGTACTACTTTGCCTGTGCTGAAGGACCGTACTTTTGCAAAGCAAATTATTTTATATTTAAGAAATCGTATAAATGCAATACTATATAGAAGACCGTAAAAGTGCAAACAAAACAATGAAAACACGTATATTCATCAAATTCTCTATTATCAACTATTAACAAAATATATTAAAAATCCATATACGTTGTTTATAACTGTGGCATCCCATAATTCGGGGTACAGATTTGGGGCCATTAATCACAATCAACATCTTACAACCTTGGATATGAACATTTTATAACAAAAGAAAACAATAAAAACCCCTTAACCAAGATCGTATACAGGTTACGGTATGAAACAAACTATCGAATTACATTATTACAAATCGTTCTCAGAATAAAAATATTATACAACTTTATGACTAAATGAAATCTTTGACTAGCTAGTCATCGAACCTTGACAATTTCCAATCCATTACCCAACGAAATCCATATCTTGAATGCCACCTCTCGCTGCCGAAGAAGCAATACCAACTGACCACTACTAGGTCCACTACTCTTCTCTATTAATTGAAGAAAACAAACAACAAACAAGGGTGAGCCAATAATGCTCAGCAAGTGCAAATAGTGATAACAATTTTCAATAACGACGAGAAGTTCCGATAAGCAAGGAGAATTATCTCATACTGTGAAAGAATCAGATAAGTCAAAATTTTTGATTCCCACGAGGAGCCAACATTTCACCATTATTATGAGGTGCACCAACAACGAGAACTGACAAGAGTTCAGATATCAATTTGTTATTGAGATAGACTTTCAAGGAATCAAGTATCAAACATCTCAATCTCAATGTATAGATTAGAATTGGATTTTTTTTATTTATTTAAAAAAATAGTGGAGTTAGGCGGTTGATCAGTCTCGCACTAACCCCGGACAATGCACACAGCAAAGTCCCTCCAAGTGGATCCACGGCACACATTGGCCTCAACTTTTGACCATTAAACTGGTCTCTCCGAAGGGACATCCGTTGACCATAATATGGTCTCCCCGAAGGGATATCCGTTGACCATACCGTGGTCTCCCTGAAGGGACTTCCTTTAAAAACATTCCAATTCTATCTCAAAAGCATTGGGTGTCGGGAAGATCGACAACCCTTGTTAACCAAACAACTGGAAGCTCACGTCCAGAATAAAACTTATGATTAATTGTCAATGAGGAAACAACAATAACCTCTAGTATTGACAAGTTCGATACAGTACAGGGTGATAACTGAATATTCGAGATCGTCAATAAATATCGATGAGTTCGATAGTAAACGGGGGTGGAAGATATAAAGATCAACATCTTGAAATCAACCAGATAGATATGGGTAATAGGGGCATAACATCATTAACTTGTCCAAAGAGAGAGGTCACTTGAGCAATGATTAAAGATATAATCACAACAGGATTTACAACAGTTAACATTCTAAATTAGAGCATGAATAGGATTAAGCACTACGAATTAATCAAATCATTCAACACATGGTAAGGTTTGACTCAACAGAAGCGAGTAAAATAGCTTAAACGATTATTTACAAAAAGATAGTTTTAGGATAATCAATTTCAAATCACTTTGGAGAAAACATTTTAAAAAGAAAGGAGTCACTGGTGAAATTATGTTAAAAAACAGAAATTTCACTAACAGGTATTTACGGGGATTTAAAACTTGGATTCTCTCTATTTAGAGAGTCCCTTAAACATTTTCAAGAAAATAAAAGAAAGGCCTTCCACTAAGGAAGCTTTAACATTCCATGAATAAAATAATATGTGAAAAAAAAAGTTATTGGTAAGGTTCTTTGAAAAATTTGGTGTTTGGACTATGGGTGGGGAAAACAATTTATTTCACGCTAACTGAAGAAGTACATCACTTTCTAAACATACTTGACCAATCCATTTTATACAACAAAGGAATTGCATCACTTGAATGATAAGTGAAGAGCAAAACACTTGCCTCGTTATACGAAGTTCTCGATCCTAACATGGATCCTCGACTCAATTTCACGTTAGTCTTTACTTCTTTACACGCTGGCCTCTTACTCAGCCCTACTTCCATCTTTCCTTCATAATTTGTCAATCTTCACGTCATACACTCGTGGTCTTCGATGATTACCCTTTTTGTTCGAATTGATGTTTACCCATGCACTGCTCTTGGCCAGGTCTCCTACTCGTACCTTTACAAGGTCAAATACTATTTCAGTAACAACCCAAGCAAAACCTTATGGTTTGCTCTAATCTACCCATGCGCGTCCGATAACGCTTACACATATAAACACGACCAGTTATATATATAAAATAGTTTTAGTATAGTCAACTAAGTCAAATAAACACCAGCATAGATTGCCATATAACACTGGGATATTATCCAGTGCCAATACTTTAAAACCATACAACTCCTCAAATCTTCAAATCAACAATTAGCCCTCGAGAAAATCACTAACACATACCTAAATCTTTAAAAATCATAACATACTTTTAAATCACTGAAATCAATTAATCAAATAGATTTACAAGGGATTTTTAGAAAATTTCGGCATGAAGTATTAGTAAATAGGACATTCCCCCTGTTTTTCAATTCAAGATTTTACCTCAAAATCATCCAAAAACAAAGCTGCCTCAACTTGCAGCAACAGAAAAGTAAACAAATAAGAAAAGTACCCGCTCAGACTTGCGGCAACTAAACACTTAAGAAAATAATCCGCCCAGACATGCGGCAACTAAACAATTAAGAAAATAATCAGCCCAGACATGCGGCACCTCAACACGTAAGGAAAATAAACTAGCAGTTTAACCTTGCTATTGACCACATTTAAAACTATACAACCAATAGACGAATTCATAATATTATATAAAAATTTCGAAATAATCTTTTGTAAATAACTCATACATCATCAACATCATTTAACTATGACAACTTCGACATCCACCAATATTTATAATATGACTCACCTAACTCAATCCATATGCATGACCAATGATCATTTAACCACATATACTTCACCACCAATTACTTGACTACTACTAAACGACAATCCCTTACCCACGTATAGACCAACACCAATTAATTGACAATCATGACATCCTACAAGCACTATAACTCAACTTATGGCATTTAGCACATAAACATTTACAACTAGTAAAATCACATAACTTCACATATTATCCGACGATTAACAATTACCCACTAACTTGACAAGTATTAAATCCAACAAGTACTTCGACTCGACTTATAATAGTTAGCACATAGCAATTATAACATAGCAAACTCAAATAATTCTTACCACATTATATTCGGCAATAACAATTAGCAATTAACGATTAACAAATATCAATTACTAATCCGAATTTATTTTCGGACTCACAATTAATCCCCATATTCATAATTTACAAATATGCTTTCCGAATTAAATAATGGGAATTAAAACAATAACCTCGAAATTTAAAACTAATTAAATTACAAAAATTAACACAATTTACCTAAAATGAAAAATTAAATACTAAAATGAAAAAAATTAAATAATTACATCGAAAAATAAATTAAAATAAAATAAATTAAACGAAAAGGAAATACCTTCTTCGATTTCCTAGCTCCCCCAAAATCTCCCTCTCTCTCTCTCTCTCTCTCTCTCTCTCTCTCTCTCTCTCGCTCTCTCTCTCCTCCCTTTCTTGCCGCTGCACAAACCACCACCACCATCGGTGGTGGCTCTCCACCACTGCTCCACCGCGCAACACACACACACGCGCGTAGTACATACGCACACACACACGCACAGTACATACTACATACGCACATACACACGCACATATACACACGTATACATACATATATATATATATACACACACACCTCTCTTCCCCTTTTCTCTTTTTCAATTTCAACCCCCAAATTGAAAATCCCCCAATTGAAATGAATAAGAACCCTAATTTTCTTCCCCCTTTTTGTTTTCTCTCTCCCGTTTCTTATTCTCTCGGCTGTTCTATTTTACCAATTGGGCTTGGCCCAATACAATTATAAATATTACTACTAACAACCTCTCAGGCCCAATTAAAACACCACTTATTTGTTTTTAATACCAATAAACAGCTTTTATAAATCGAAATTAAATAAAATATTCAGAAAATTAAAATTTTCATTTTTAAAATAAAGAACATAAAATTACGAGCACACACATATTTTTAAAATATTTTTTCAGATCAAAATTGAATTAAATATGGATTTTACAAGTTTTGATCCTTTAAATGCAATAAAACTTTTAAAATTATTTTAAAATACTCAAACCTCCAAATTAATTCTCCCAATAATTTTAAAAACTAGACAATAATATAAACATAATATTACAAAAGATTTCATGATTTTTAATCACTCCAATAATTTTATAAAATTCTCAGAGAATCAAAAAATGCACGATTTAAATATATTTAAACCCTCAAAAATACAAATAAAAATACACCGACTTTACACGGCATACACAAATCATCACGGGAGCACATAAACATAATTTCACATATATTCCACCTTTCCAACAATATCCACATAATAAAATTCATAATTTAAAAAAACAAATATTTATAAAATAAGAAATTTTTCTAGGGCGTTATATCCTTCCCCCCTTAATAGGATTCTGTCCTCAGAATCAATCCTAAGGACAAAAGTAACAGTACTTCTCAAGCATCTTGCTTCCAATTTCCCAGGTTGTATCTTCAACTCTAGGATTTTCATATCAACTCATACTTTAACAGGCTCGTCTTGTGAGCCCTCAAATTCCGACATAATCTTAAACTTTGTTTTCCGAGTCTCATTAACTCTATACGTTTAACTCACGTAGGTGAATATCTTTCCTCCGGGAATTGGCACGACCTTTTCGTGTAACGGACTATCCCTTGCGTAAGAACTTATAATACCACGCCAATCGTTGACAATAACGCAAACGCATAATATGCCTTGACCCGCAACAACCTATACTTAGTACAACTCCCTCGCTCTTACTTATAATCATACGGTTCAGATAAACTTCGAGAAAAGAAATCTCAAGAAATCTTCTGACCGTTTTTATTCCACTTTCCACGTGCAATCGATCAAGAAGGAAATAACTAGAAAATTTCTATCTATTCTTAATCCCACTATTTCAAAGAGTAACTAGTGAAAAAGCTTAATCTCATATCACCTATTCTCCGTCGCATCTTTGATATCGAACAACACATTCAACTTTCGCTGCATGACATACACGTCAACCACAATTCAGTTCACAATTCAATTTTTCATCTCCTCAAAACATTGGTTGTTAAAACATTCGAAAGAAATTCTCGAATATTTTGTTGGTTTAAAATAAATCAAGGATTATTTTTAGTTACTGAAATTCCTTTTGAAAAATATTTTATAAGAATCATTTTAAAAGAAACACATTTAAAATAATAAAGTTTTAAACAAAAAGCTTTGAAACAAAATTTCTTTAAAAACCTTTAATCCTTGACTTTTAAAATTTTGAAAACTAGTAAACTCCACCTTTGATATAACTTTCCACAATCATCATGGTGGAAACAACTTGTTTATAACTTCACTACCCAATGCCCTCTGAAATTGACTTTCGAATCGCAAATTTGCATACTTGACGAGTCCTCGACTTTGACTATACTTATTACCAGTTCAACATTTAATACCATTCACGTTAGTCACAAAATCACGACATCCAAAAATTCACCTTACAATTCTTGTGCAACAATTTTTTTTCTTTCTTTTCTTGGAATCTTTTAAAGTCATTTTCGATTGATTTGCATACGCTTCACAAGTCTTCAAACATCTTGATATGTCATCTATGAACATAATTAACTTCTTCGTCTAAATGTTGTTTGAAATCTTATTCATTGAAATATGCTTCGTCATATCCATTTCCTCTTTGATATCTCCTTTTTGGGCAAAACAACTTCATACCCTTGGTATAACAATTTCTTGATATTCTTGATGGTTAAGACCTCTATGTCTGCTTCCGACCTCAAAACACCGCCTTTACCTTTTTTAAAAATCAAGGTCTCATTTCTCGTCCTCACAATTTGCCCATACGTCGCTATTAGGAAATAAATCCAATCTTGGATCATATTTACTCTTTTTACAATCATTACAATCCACTTCTAGCCAACTTCCTCCATAATCGTATTGAATTTTTCTAGATTCCTAATGGTTATAGAAAACCGTCTTGTCATTCTTATCGTAGGTTTCACTAAGTTTAATATAATACAATCTCTGGCAAAAATTCCTATCTTTTCAAGCTCATACCACATAACTTTAACTTCTGACTCTGTTATTTGTTACCACAATACCCTTCTAGTTACAGCCACAACTTTCCACATTTATCTTAATAAAATCTATAGGGACTCTTCTCTTGAAGTCTTATTCTCTGATCAAGGGGTCTCGTTAATCTCTGTTAATTCTCATCCTATAGGCAACTATTGTGCCCTTATTCTTCTAACTCCAAATCTTCGGGATTCCACATTCTTCCCTTAACTAATTCATATGTCTTCTGTTTACACGCTTTTGAAAACTTCCTGATTTTTTTGTCTTTCTCTTCTCGTCATTTTGTTCCATCCTGGTCATCTTTCCTCCATCCTTAATAATCATGATTCTTTAAACTGGCTTGCACAAGTTATTTACTCTACACCGTTGCTTTACCCCTTATTCCGTCTTAGTTTCTCTAGATAATCCTTACAAACCATTCGGTTCTGTTTCACTTCGCTTTACTCATGTCATCTTTCTTGATTCTAACATCTTATGTCCCACGATGGTTTCCAAACGTTCATAATCTCATGATACTCCATCTACTACCTCTGCATTAACATAATCTTCCTTCAGCATTGAACATCTTATACCAAACATCTCCATCACCATTCTCTTTTCGCCCTTTAACAATATTTACAATTGTTTGCCCTTATTTACTGCTCTTTTCCTTTATTCAATTCTCATTAGTCTCAAATCCTGTCCATGTTTTATCCATCCAATAAATGATCCAATTTGACACGACATATCTATCTTAATCACCACTTCTTAGACTCGCACAACCAATTCTTTATCAACGTAATTGTGGTTTCAATCATTTAAGACGTCGTCGCGTCTATCTTCGCATCTATTCATTGCTAGTAATTCTGGGATCAATAAGATTTTCGACAAAGGAAGTCAATAAAATGAATGGGCATCAAGCATGAATATACACTGAGTTTGTTTGAGAAAACTTTTATAGAGGAGTTTAACCGAGAGATCAATATGATCTTTGAACTATCATCAGGTTGCATTTGTCACTAGGTCAACCACCATAGTACATAAAGATGGCCAGTCTTTAGTACTTTCATGACAAACACAATCAGTGGCGTCCTAGTGGACTTCTATCACAAAGATAAGATGTCCCTGAATCCCCTATTTATATAGGTTGTTCATCTCAATTGGAATAAATAAAATCAAGTGTTCATGAAAAAAAAATGGAAGGGAATCAAGAATTTCAAAAATTTTTGTGAAATGTTGGATTAAGTGCCCTTTGAAAAATATAGATATTTCTGAAAGAAATGAGATTGAATTTCATATACATTTGATATACAAAGCTCATTATGAATTAATGCATAATGGACTTTTCAATGGGTGCATCAACTATTGATTAGATAAACGTTCAAGAAATTCCTAATTATTCATAATCTCACTCTTGTCGACTAAGCAATAATATACTTAGCTGCCAAAACCGACCTGACAATCATGAGTTGAATAAATAAGAAGATCTCAATTCGTTCTCGATTTTAGACCGTCACTGCATAATGAATGACTCAGTAATGATACAAACCGGGAATTAATTTACGACTATTCAAAAGAAAAATACGAAATGCCTTTAGGCAATAAATTGAACGAAATCAATGATTAGGGGTGCACAGCTACGCCCTTACTTCCAACTCAAGTCAATAATCGCTTCCCACATTGTGTTCATAACCTGCTCGTATCCTTTCCATAATGTTCACATCGTAACTAAAGCCGTAGAAAAGTTCTAAAATATACGTGAAAACCTCGAGATAACGTTCTCCAGACTGGTAGTCCCAACTGCCTGCGGCTTCAGGTTTGCTGTCTCGCTCCTAGCCAAATCCTTAAACGATTCAAATTCCTACTCACGTGCGATATGCCGAAAGATCGTATAACGTCGCAATACTTGCCGAAGTATCCTAAGGCGATCCATATCCTAAATCGTTCTACCCGACTTCTATCTTATACACGTACGCCTAGCCCTCCTAATCTGTTTCAGTGACCATAACCTGTAGCTCTGATATCAACTGTGGCATCCCATAATCTGGGGTACAGATTTGGGGCCATTAATCACAATCAACATCTTACAACCTTTGATATGAACATTTTATAACAAAAGAAAACAATAAAAACCCCTTAACCAAGATCGCATACAGGTTACGGTATGAAACAAACTATCGAATTACATTATTACAAATCGTTCTCAGAATAAAAATATTATACAACTTTATGACTAAATGAAATCTTTGACTAGCTAGTCATCGAACCTTGACAATTTCCAATCCATTACCCAACGAAATCCATATCTTGAATGCCACCTCTCGCTGCCGAAGAAGCAATACCAACTGACCACTACTAGGTCCACTACTCTTCTCTATTAATTGAAGAAAACAAACAACAAGAAAGGGTGAGCCAATAATGCTCAGCAAGTGCAAATAGTGATAACAATTTTCAATAACGACGAGAAGTTCCGATAAGCAAGGAGAATTATCTCATACTATGAAAGAATCAGATAAGTCAAAATTTTTGATTCCCACGAGGAGCCAACATTTCACCATTATTATGAGGTGCACCAACAACGAGAACTGACAAGAGTTCAGATATCAATTTGTTATTGAGATAGACTTTCAAGGAATCAAGTATCAAACATCTCGATCTCACTGTATAGATTAGAATTGGATTTTTTTTATTTAGTTAAAAAAACAGTGGAGTTAGGCGGTTGATCAATCCCGCACTAACCCCGGACAATGCACACAGCAAAGTCACTCCAAGTGGATCCACGACACACATTGGCCTCAACTTTTGACCATTAAACTGGTCTCTCCGAAGGGACATCCGTTGACCATAATATGGTCTCCCCGAAGGGACATCCGTTGACCATAACGTGGTCTCCCCGAAGGGACTTCCTTTAAAAACATTCCAATTCTATCTCAAAAGCATTGGGTGTCGGGAAGATCGGCAACCCTTGTTAACCAAACAACAGGAAGCTCACGTCCAGAATAAAACTTATGATTAATTGTCAATGAGGAAACAACAATAACCTCTAGTATTGACAAGTTCGATACAGTACAGGGTGATAACTGAATATTCGAGATCGTCAATAAATATCGATGAGTTCGATAGTAAACGGGGGTGGAAGATATAAAGATCAACATCTTGAAATCAACCAGATAGATATGGGTAATAGGGGCATAACATCATTAACTTGTCCAAAGAGAGAGGTCACTTGAGCAATGATAAAAGATATAATCACAACAGGATTTACAACAGTTAACATTCTAAATTAGAGCATGAATAGGATTAAGCACTACGAATTAATCAAATCATTCAACACATGGTAAGGTTTGACTCAACAGAAGCGAGTAAAATAGCTTAAACGATTATTTGCAAAAAGATAGTTTTAGGATAATCAATTTCAAATCACTTTGGAGAAAACATTTTAAAAAGAAAGGCGTCACTGGTGAAATTATGTTAAAAATCAGAAATTTCACTAACAGGTATTTATGGGGATTTAAAACTTGGATTCTCTCTATTTAGAGAGTCCCTTAAACATTTTCAAGAAAATAAAAGAAAGGCCTTCCACTAAGGAGGCTTTAACATTCCATGAATAAAATAATATGTGAAAAAAAAAGTTATTGGTAAGGTTCTTTGAAAATTTTGGTGTTTGGACTATGGGTGGGGAAAACAATTTATTTCACGCTAACTGAAGAAGTACATCACTTTCTAAACATAATTGACCAATCCATTTTATACAACAAAGGAATTGCATCACTTGAATGATAAGTGAAGAGCAAAACACTTGCCTCGTTATACGAAGTTCTTGATCCTAACATGGATCCTCGACTCAATTTCACGTCAGTCTTTACTTCTTTATACGCTGGCCTCTTACTCTGTCCTACTTCCATTTTTCCTTCATAATTTGTCAATCTTCACGTCATACACTCGTCGAGTTCGATGATTACCCTTTTTGTTCGAATTGATGTTTACCCGTGCACTGCTCTTGGCCAGGTCTCCTACTCGTACCTTTACAAGGTCAAATACTATTTCAGTAACAACCCAAGTAAAACCTTATGGTTTGCTCTAATCTACCCATGCGCGTCCTATAACGCTTACACATATAAACACATCCAGTTATATATATAAAATATTTCTGGTATAGTCAACTAAGTCAAATAAACACCAACATAGATTGCCGTATAACACTGGGATATTATCCAGTGCCAACATTTTAAAACCATACAACTCCTCAAATCTTCAAATCAACAATTAGCCCTCGAGAAAATCACTAACACACATACCTAAACCTTTAAAAATCATAACATACTTTTAAATCACTGAAATCAATTAATCAAATAGATTTACAAGGGATTTTCAAAAAAAATCGGCATGAAGTATTCGTAAATAGGATATTCCCCCGGTTTTTCGATTCAAGATTTTACCTCAAAATCATCCAAAAACAAAGCTGCCTCAACTTGCAGCAACAGAAAAGTAAACAAATAAGAAAAGTACCCGCCCAGACTTGCGGCAACTAAACAATTAAGAAAATAATCCGCCTAGACATGCGGCACCTCAACACGTAAGGAAAATAAACTAGCAGTTTAACCTTGTTATTGACCACATTTAAAACTATACAACCAATAGACGAATTCATAATATTATATAAAAATTTCGAAATAATCTTTTGTAAATAACTCATACATCATCAATATCATTTAACTCTGACAACTTCGACATCCACCAATATTTATAATATGACTCACCTAACTCAATCCATATGCATGACCAATGATCATTTAACCACATATACTTCACCACCAATTACTTGACTACTACAAAACGACAATCCCTTACCCACGTATAGACCAACACCAATTAATTGACAATCATGACATCCTACAACCACTACAACTCAACTTATGGCATTTAGCACATAAACATTTACAACTAGTAAAATCACATAACTTCACATATTATCCGACGATTAATAATTACCCACTAACTTGACAAGTATTAAATCCAGCAAGTACTTCGACTCGACTTATAATATTTAGCACAAAGCAATTATAACTTAGCAAACTCAAATAATTCTTAACAAAATATATTCGGCAATAACAATTAGCAATTAACGATTAACAAATAATAATTACTAATCTGAACATATTTTCGGACTCACAATTAATCCCCACAATCATAATTTACAAATATGCTTTCCGAATTATATAACGGGAATTAAAACAATAACCTCAAAATTTAAAACTAATTAAATTACAACAATTAACAAAATTTACCTAAAATGAAAAATTAAATACTAAAATGAAAAAAATTAAATAATTACATCGAAAAATAAATTAAAATAAAATAAATTAAACGAAAAGTAAATACCTTCTTCGATTTCCTAGCTCCCCCAAAATCTCTCTCTCTCTCTCTCTCTCTCTCTCTCTCTCTCTCTCTCTCTCTCTCTCTCCTCCCATTCTTGCCGCTGCACAAACCACCACCACCAGTGGTGGCTCTCCACCACTGCTCCACCGTGCAACACACACACGCGCGCAGTACATACGCACAGACACGCATAGTACATATGCACACACACGCATATATACAAGCGTATACATATATATATATATATATATATATATATATATATATATATATATATATATATACACACATACACCTCTCTCTCCCTTTTCTCTTCCTAAACTTTAACCCCCAAATTGAAAATCCCCCAATTGAAATGAATAAGAACCCTAATTTTCTTCCCCCATTTTGTTTTCTCTCTCCCGTTTCTTATTCTCTCTTCTGTTCTATTTTACCAATTGGGCTTGGCCCAATACAATTATAAATATTACTACTAACAACCTCTCGGGTCCAATTAAAATACTACTTATTCGTTTTTAATACAAATAAACAACTTTTATAAATTGAAATTAAATAAAATATTCAGAAAATTAAACTTTTCATTTTTAAAATAAAGAACATAAAATTACGAGCACATACATATTTTTAAAATATTTTTTGGATCAAAATTTAATTAAATATGGATTTTACAAGTTGTGATCCTTTAAATGCAATAAAACTCTTAAAATCATTATAAAATACTCAAACCTCCAAATTAATTCTCCCTATAATTTGAAAAACTAGACAGTAATATAAACATAATATTACAAAAGATTTCATGATTTTTAGTCACTCCAATAATTTTATAAAATTGTCAGAGAATCAAAAATGCACAATTTAAATATATTTAAACCCTCAAAAATACAAATAAAAATACACCGACTTTACACAGCATACACAAATCATCACGGGAGCACATAAACAAAATTTCACATATATTCCACCTTTCCAACAATATCCACATAATAAAATTCATAATTTAAATAAACAAATATTTATAAAATACGAAATTTTTCTAGGACGTTAATAACAAGGAAACATTAGTATAATATGTAAATATCGGTATATTAAGTTATAATAAATTAAAATTAAAAAAATTATTAAAATGATAATTTTATAAAAACATAATTGTAATATTAAAAAAAATTTAATAGATACCTAAAATATCGTATCTTTCAATCAATTTAAAAGACGTTTACTTTTAATTGAACATATTACCCTTTATACAGACCTAAAATATCGTATCTTCCAATCATTAATATTTCTTTTCTAATTAAAACATGTTACCTTTTAATTTAAAACATAATTTTGCAATTATTCATATATAGTAATAAATAAGAATCGCTAGATCCAATGATGGAATATATTCTATATAATTAAATTACTTTATTAAAGATCAAGGTTCGAATTTCGTTAACAACATATTTAATTTAAAATTTCATAATATAAGCTTTAAATCATGCGTATCATTAATTAAATTTATATTAAATTATTTAAGTTAAACATAAAATAATTATTAAAAATAATGATTATATAAAAATAAAACTGTAACATAAAACAAAATGTATTATATATCAAAAAAGCCCGTGCATCGCACGGGTTCTAAGCTAGTACTATTATATTAAAATCGAAAGATTGAAAGTTTGTCGGTTTGGTTTTCGGTTTGGTTATCCTAATTATTAAAATAAATAATGATATAATATAATTAATGGTAATTAGCCATTATCATTTTCACATTTACTTTTTGTTGAAGATATTACCTTTTATAAAAGCCATCAATCGTACTATATCTTCAAATCATTACTATTTCCATTCTAATTAAAATACTTACCTTTTTATTTAAAACTAATCTTACAATCAATAATATATACCCAAAAATATCACATCTATTTTCAATTATTAATAAAATATATTTAAAATCCCTATACGTCGTTTATAATAAGGAAATATTAGTATAATCCGTAATATGAGTATATTAAATTATATTAAATTAAAATTTTAAAATTTATTAAAATGATAATTATATAAAAACATAATTGTAATATTAAATAAATTTAATAAATACCTAAAATATTGTATCTTTCAAGCAATTTAAAAGACGTTTACTTTTAATTGAACATATTACCCTTTATACACACCTAAAATATCGTATCTTCCAATCATTAATATTTCTTTTCTAATTAAATAACACTACATTTTAATTTAAAACATAATTAACAATCTTTCATATATAGTAATAAATAATAATCGTTAGATCCAATGATCAGATATATTTTATATAATTAAATATATTTATTAAATATAAAGATTCAAATTTCGTTAACGACGCATTTAATTTAAAATTTAATAATATAAGCTTTAAATCATACGTATCATTAATTAAATTTATATTAAATTATTTAAGTTAAAAATAAAATACTTATTAAAAATAATGATTACATAAAAATAAAATTGTAACATAAAACAATATTTATTATATATCAAAAAAAACCGTGCATCGCATGGGTTCTAAACTAGTACTATTATATTAAAGCCGAAAGATTAAAAGTTTGTCGTTTGGTTATCCAAATTATTAAAATAAATAATGACATAATATAATAAATGATAATTTGTCATTATCATTTTCACATTTACTTTTGGTTGAAGATATTACCTTTTATAATAATATCAATCGTACCATATCTTCAAATCATTAATATTTCCTTTCTAATTAAAATACGTTATCTTTGTTAGTTAAAACTAATCTTACAATCATTAACCTATACCCAAAAATATCCCACCATATTTTCAATTATTAATAAAATATATTAAAAATCCCTATACGTTGTTTCTAATAAGGAAACATTACTATAATCCGTAAATATGAGTATATTAAATTATATTAAATTAAAATTTAAAAAAATATTAAGATAATAATTATATAAAAACATAATTGTAATATTAAATAAAATTTAATAAATACCTAAAATATCGTATCTTTAATCAATTTAAAACACGTTAACTTTTAATTGAACATATTACCCTTTATACACACCTAAAATATCGTATCTTCCAATCATTAATATTTCTTTTCTAATTAAAACACGTTACTTTTTAATTTAAAACATAATTTTGCGATCATAATCTTTCATTCGTTAATATTTCTTTTTTAATTAAAACAATATTACCTTTTAATTTAAAAAATAATCTTGCAATTATTAATATATACCAAAAAATATCACAACATATCTTTCATTCACTAATAAAACTATAATAGAAATACGTATACAATGAATAATTACCGTTAGATTTTTAGTAAAAAAATCAGAACCGTCAGATGTGATGGGTAAATATTTTATATGAATAAGTTACTTTACAAAACATTCAAAATTCGAATTTCGTTAATGACGTATTTAATTTAAAATTTCATAATATTAGTTTTAAATCATGCATATCATTAATTAAATTTATATATATTATTTAAATTAAAATTAAAATAATTATTAAAAATAATAATTATATAAAAATATAATTGTAACATAAAATAAATTTTATTTCAAAAAAAAAAACCTATAGAACGCACAAGTTATAAGCTAGTATATATACAAGTATACCTTACAATTCCATTTTATCTTCCTTTCAAAATCAAAACGGAAAATGAAGTTGTATTATAAAAATATAGATTAAAAGAGTTTTCAACCTTGAATTTTATAATATTGCTGAATCTACGTCTTTAATTCTCATGAGAAGAAGGAAAAAGATTGATAATCATAATTTTATTTTAACTATATAATTTATATGAAAAAATTATCCAAAATGCCTCCTACTGGGCTCAGTTTGTCTTCTTTTCTTTTTTTTTTAAATGACTGAGTTTATTGAAAATATCTGTTGACGAGTCTAGCATTCAAAAATCCCATTTAATCCCACTTATTACGTTCAAAATATCCATTCATTATGCCCTTATTAACGACATATATCTGACTGAAATTTTCAAGCATTCAAGAATGACTTAATGTATATGTGATACTAGCGTTACCTATTTCCAGATATACTCAATCATGTATATTTGTTTATAATTGTGTTTCAATGTGTATATGTGTTTACACAAATATACGTAAAATACTGTCACGTTGTAGACGTAGTTAACACTCGTGATGCACCGGGTCATTTTTCAGAGACTTGCTTGAAAAACCCAATCAGATATAAGGCGTAATGAGTGAGTATACATATATTTTGGACAAATTAAAATAGGAGGCATCTCGGGCTCGAATTAGTGACAGGCTTGTTACTTTGTTTCTCAAGCTGACTTGTTTTCCAGTCATGTAACATATTTAGTGCACCTGCATGAACTCCAAAGACTGATCCTACAATCTTGCTCCACACCCAGCGATTACGTCGGTTCCATAGACTCCAGCAGACCATTGCTATCAGTACTAAAGTCTCTTTAGTACAGACACTAAAAAGAAAATTAAACACATCCCATACCGATCCTTGATGTTGCACAGTATTCATCTCCTGGATTCCTACTTTCAACCACACCTCTTTTGCAAATGAACAATGAAACAGTACATGCTCAATGTTTTCCTCTGGTCCCAGACACCACGAACACCTCGTATCAATCTGCACTTGTTTAACGGATAAGGCCACAGCTGTTGGTATCACAGACCTGCATACTCGCCACATAAAATTAGTAACTTTCCCTGGGATATCCAGTGCCCATAATTTCTTCCAAAACACCACATGTGGCCACTGCTGTTCTCCTAACAGTCGTCTGTAGCAGCTTTTCACAGTAAAGATCCCTGTTTGTTCTAAAATCCAAAACCACGAGTCATGTCTGGTTTCCACCACCTCAAGGCCGGATAAAAGTAAACATTGATGCAGCCCTTTTTGAAGCAACTGGAAGTATTGGTATTAGCTGTGTAATTAGAAACGAAGCTGGGGAATTTATTCGAGCTCGAGTTCAGAAAATTTCAGCAAGGATGCAACCGCGGGAAGCAGAAGCAGTTAGTTTAAAGGAAGCCTTGTCATGGACAAAAAATCTGAATTTTAAAAAATGTGTTTTTGAAACGGATGCTAAATTGCTTGCTGATGCATGTAGGGGAGTTCAGGGAAGCTCGTTTTTTCATACAATTGTGTTAGATTGTATTGAGTATTTTAAGCACTTTGATGATGTGCTAGTCAGATTTGTTCATAGGTCTGCGAATGGTGTTGCTCATACTCTAGCAAGGCGGCACATTCTATGTCAGACTTCCAGGAGTGGGTGGATGTTGCTCCGGAATTTATCTCAGATGTACTGATATTTGATTCTATTTAATGAAAGCAAGTACGTTTATTTCAAAAAAAAAAAAAAATAGGAGGCATTTTGGATCATTTTTCTTTTTTTGATAACACATATTGTATTTTTAGGCATATTTTATAATAATAAAAATATATAAAAAGTTGTAATAAATGTTTTTTTCCATTTTTTTACAAATATTTGAATTGATTAATATTTAAAAAAATCATAATTATCTTATATTCTTCAAAAAAAAATTCCTCAAACTAAATTACCATCTTAATATTATAATATTAGTCAAAATTATTATTCAAATCAAATTATCATCTTAATATTTTTTTTTTAAACTTACAATTTAGTAGCATATTATAACACGGTCCAGCACAGTTTAGTAAATTAGTTGATATAAATTAGGGGTGTATTACGTAAATAATGGGTTTTCTAACTTGTTAATGCTGTGATCCTATTTTTCCAATCTCAAAATTGCTTTCTCAAAAATAATAAGAAATTGAATGATCAGAAATATTCAGATCTCCTAAAAGTTCCAAGAAAGTCTAAGCATGTAAGTTCTTAAAATCCCTTTTTTACTGCACATATTTCTTTACTGTATCGTACAATTTTTGTTACATTACTATTCACATTTGTTTATATCAATGTTACATTCTTCGAAAGGTACTTAATTAACCCTATAGTTTCAGTGTGACTCATTTTTTGTTATATATATCTCTGGGTTTGTTCAAATTTTAAGGGGTAGTCCTAATATGTAATGGGGTTGTTATGTGTAGGTTACAAAATCAGAAATTAGGTGGGAAGACAACATTTGATCTGTAAATCAATTCTTTAAATTAGACAAAATAAATGGCAAAGGGGTTTGATTATTGTTCTTGTACATTGATGTATCCAAATTTTCTATTGATTTCATCGTAATTGTGATTTATTTGTGATGAACTTAATTGTTAAATACAGTAATCTTCCAGCGGGCACATCGACGGGGCAATGATTTACCTAGTATAGGATTTTTAGGTGGTGTTCCGTCGATAAGGTTTAAAATGAATCAAATGGAAGGGAAAGAATTATTACTTAAATTATTGTAAATTATTTATTGAAGACGTGATACGAGTAATAAAAAAAATAATATTGAAGAAAAATTCGATCGCTATTTCGTGAACATGAAAGATTTGATTGAAATTTGTTACTATAAGGAAATTGATGTTTTGTGTTTAAAGTCACAATTTTGAATATTGAATTGTATATTTACAAATAAAAATAAAAATTTGGATTCATAATCTTTTTTGAAAGTAATATCTGCATATGAAGCCATCTCATGATTTTGTATAGTTTTAGCATTCTAAAACTTGCTAATAAAATTGGTTTCGTAGCACATTCCAGGGGGAAATTATGTTGGCTGCCAAGTAGATGAGATTACAAAATTATTCATTTAGATTCTCTGTGCATAATTTTAACCATGTTTTTTGAAATATTGAATTTGTAGCCTAAGTGGCTTCAGTGATACCTCAAATGTTTTAGGCATACAATTAACTTGTTTGCAGCAGAATATGTCTTTCTTGGTTCATCTTATGAATTAATTGTGATTCACCAGTTGTTAGGTAGCTTTTGTCATATTAGATAAGAATATAAATAGAATTGCAGAACTATATCAAACTACTATATCCTCACAGTTATGTCATGCAAAACCCTCTGCCTCAGCTCCCAAACCAACTGTTTGATTCCATAAATTTCATGTTTTTGCACTGGTCTGATGCAAACAAGAAGTGTGTTTGTTTCTTTGTTTACCTTTAGGAAAGATATTAAGACAAAATAATGTAAGTGCAGGATAACATGTTTACCCCAAGAAGCAGCGTTGCTAAAATTTATAATAAATTATTCAGTGAGTTTAGTTTCACATTGTCTTTCAAGATAGAGATCTTTTGACATATTAGAAGAGGTTAGTTGGAATTTCAAATAAACTTTTGAGTTATAAATCTGTGTTGGTTAATAATTGAGTGTCTGTAGGAGAAAGATTGTTCTTCTTTAAATTTTTCTCCAATCTTATAAACTGAATTTACGATGCTTCATTGACTAATTTGCCTTTTGCTTCTAGTCTCAGGTATTGCAGAGCTTCGTCGTAGCAAAAGGAAATATTCTAATGTGATGTATGTAAACAATATCACTACTACTTGTACACTTCCACTTATACTCCAAGTCAAATGCAATTTTTATCCTCCATTTCTTTGGTTGTTATGCTTATTCCTTATCTTATCTGCTATCGTCCTTTTACTTCCTTGTAGAATGGTATTGCTGCCTGCTATTTGTTTTTAATTTTTTGGTCAATCATTAAAGTGCATATTTACCACTGGAATTCTGTTATTGCCATAATCTGTGCATCCCAGTTTATTAATAACCATGAGGCCCTACTGCTCTTTCAGAATATTTTATTGGCCTTCAATCTGTTTCTGTGTTATCTGCTCTGTATATTTGGTGCTATTACGTGCATTTTTTATTTGACATATTTACAGAAAAAGGTGCGTATTTTGATGGTTTTGTTCCTTAGATTTGTCTATAAGCTGCACTATCAGCACTCAAGAAAGCACATGCATGTAAGACACACATGACTAGGCGACTGGTTACGTTTAATTTATAAACTGACTACATAAATTTCTTTTCCCGTCTTCTTTATGCCAGAAAGGCCAATCTTACATACATCTGGCCTTCATTAGTGATGGAGGATAGAAATGGTTAACAATGAATTTGAGAGACTGAAAATATAACTTGGCTGGATTAAGAGCAGAAAATTTACTACTCCAATGGTGCGTTCACTTCGCATGAATGAAATGGGACGGAATGGAATGACATATGGGAATGGAATGAGGAGAGAATGGAATGATTAAGGAAAAGAATGGTGATTCCATTCTTGTGTTCACTTCACAAATTTTTTAAAATGGAATGGAATGAAAATAAAGAAATTAATATTTTTTTATTTATTTTTGTAATACTTTTTCTATTCAAAATTTAATTAATATTTATAATTTTTAAATTTTAATTAATGTGAGGTATGTTTTCTTTTTTTGTAAAAGATAGGGAGTATTGTTCTAACTTCTAACCCCAGGTTTGCTTTTGGCTAAGAAACACGAGGATTTGGTTGTAAACAACTGGTCACAATTTTACACAAACTAGCTACTGGCAATATTGCAGGTAATAAATAATTTAGGAATAAAAAAGCAAGCTGGTAATATTCATACAAATCCGGACTGCAACCAATTGTACAGATAAACTCTGCACTCAGTTCGATTAAGTTACAATAAAAACTATGAAAAATAAATTATTCATCATTGAACTCAATACATTAACTTCATCATTGAAAAGTGCCACTTCTACAATCAATCCCTTCGTTCAGACTTCAGCTTATGTTCAACATGAATATGAGATTATAGTTCACCGGCAAGTAGAGCGTCCACAAGTTGTTTCTTCTCTGTATCAGATGCTCCAAAAAATAACACCATTAAATTTTCACTGTCAGCAATCTTCTTTGCAGCCTTGAACCTTTGTACAATATCAATGTTGGAGATCTTTGACAACTCTTCCATAAGTTTTTCTTTTTTCTCCGACCTTTCGGTCTCTGCTGCAATTAACATCTTGGTTGAACTCGCAAACTTAGCAGCCATCACCTTAGTCGAATTTGCAAACTCATCAGCTATCATCTTAGAAGCATTATACATCACTTCAGCCATTTGCTCAAAATCAACTTTTTTTCTCTTCGAGCTCCTTTTAGAAGTAGATTCATCAGATGTTTGCATACTCGAATCATCATTCCTATGAGCACAAGTAGCTTCTACTAAATTGATGGCTTCTTCCGCCTCCATTCCACTTTCAGCATTATGACCGGTTGCCCTGTCTTTGCCGAAGACGGTTGTCAGATCATCAAAAAATGGAAATGGGGTGCTTCTCCATTTCAGAACCCCAACATGAGCCTACAACAAAAGTTCCAGAATAAAAAAATAGAATGGCCATCAACATAATAACATGAATACTGCTGGACTGAATGAAACTGATAGGTGATGCAATGCCATGTAGTTCCCTCGAAATATATTCTAAGAAGATAATAAGCATTTACATATGTTGTATTTCTTTAAAAAATTATTTCCAAATCAAGCCGTTAAAAAAGAATCGTACAAGGATAACATTCTCAAGTAAGGTCTGTGAGATTCTTTCAGCTACAATCCGGGCATTATCTGGTTAGTTAATCTCTCTTTCATTCACTCTGTGTTTGTGTGATTTCTTGAAGAACTATATTCTTTGGCTAGACCATTTTCTAGACTCCAAAAACAAAAACAGAAGAGTTGACCAGAAACAACAAAACATGTTTTATATCCACCCCACTTAAAGTAGTAAATTCACTCTCCTTCAATTTCAGTACAACAGGACAAGCAATTTGAAAGTTAATATCTTCATGTTTAAGATAGATAATATGTGAAACTAATTCATGGGGAAGCCCCTACATACTCGGCATAACAGCTCAATGACACTGCCACTTCATTTGTGACTGACAATTGACAAACATCTAAAAATACTTCCCATCTAAAAATAACTTTTAGCTAAACTATAATCAGAGAAAAAGCTGACAGAAGTTAAGCTCACGTTCTTAATAATTTCAATGTCATCCAATAATTCCAAGGTATAGTTATAGTTCTATCTACAAACAACTTAAGCTGAACAAGAATCGAGACACACTCAATCACTACATGTTCACACTGGAATCCATATAATTAGAGTTTAGAAGCATATTAACTCGAGATTAAAAGTGATTATTAAAGAAGATCAGGAACTAAAGGTAAGAACAAAATAAATTGCATGTTAAAAAATTCATACAATTTCACCCCACAATTCATCAAGAAAGCAATGTAGTATAGGCATACAATTGTGTAGATAGTAGGTATATCTTAACATACAGCTACATATCCTATTCAAATAAATTCATGCTCATTTTTATGCCAGTTGACTAACCTTGGTTTTTGTAAAAGGTTAAAATTTAAATGCAACAAAACATGTTTTATATCCACCCCACTTAAAGTAGTAAATTCACTCTCCTTCAATTTCAGTACAGAGTAATGCTAAGGATACAAGCTACAGAAGAAACAAAAACAGCAGAGTTGACCAGAAAATGAGACTGAACCAACTGGGCAATTTCCCAGAGGTAAACAACAGAATAATGTTAAACAAAATGATATTCAAGTAACTTGTAAAATTGATTTGTTCATTTGGATTAAGCGCCAGTTTGTCTAAACTTATAAGTAATAAGTGTGACTATGTGAAAGTAACTTTTACATAATCAATTTACCTTGGCATACTCAGCCCATACATCTCTTGATGCCGTGACAAGTTGATTTTCAGCATTCCAGCCAAAACCAGATGTGTTTCCATATCTTAAGTCGTAAACCATAGTAAAATCCTTCTTGAGAGTTTTAAGTCGAGACTCAATATGTGGCTTTCCCTTCAAACCTGAATCTGGTAGTTTGACGCTCAATGAGTTTCCAAAAACCCCAAATATCCAGGCTTAAAACCATTGTCGGCTTTGTATGCTCCATTGTTCACAAGTTCCAAAAGAGACTCGACCAATTTCTCATCTTCTAGTTCAGTCCATTTCCTCTTATTTCTCCCTGCACCTCTTTCCACAGCAATTTCATCTTTTTCCCTAGTGCTATCAACATTAGATTCCATGCCTGTACACAACGAAAACAAGAAAACAAAATAAATTAATCTTTTATTATTCTTTTTTCTATCTCAGAAGTGAAGCCAGAAGTGAAGCCAAAATAAACCAAAATCCAAAATGCAAAATAAAATAAACCAACACAGCAAGTATTCTTGAATCTTTCCTCCTCTAATGAAAGTAAAGAATTCACTAAACATCAAATATCATATTTTAACAAATCTACAGACAAAAAATATATAAAGAAAAACCTAAATATGATATGAATCAGCAACGTAGAAAGATGATTAGACAAAATCAACAGTAATAGTTACATAATAATACTCTCTGGTCAAAGTTACCAAGTTTACATAATAATACTCTCTGGTCAAAGTTACATAAAGTTTATATAACTAATTCAATCTAATGATTCCATTCATTAAACATCGACTCAGCCAAGTTGTTTCTAAATTCTGTCCACACATCTGAAGTGCCAATAGTTGTGATGTGATCTCCGACAGCCTCATCCTCATTTTGCTCATTGTGATCTTCTGGCCCATGCAAATCGAAATCAATTTCAGCTTGATCAAAAGCTGATTCAGTCCGTATGTAATTGTGTCTTAACGGGATAGAAAGATGGGCTTCTCAGGATCGCCCATCTCTTTTTAAGAATGCCAAAACATCTCTCAATTACATTCCTAGCTGATGAATGCATCATATTAAAGTACTCACGAGCAGATGTTGGTTGATTGCCAACATCCCAATCATTTAAATGATATCTTTCTCCTCTAAAAGGTGCCAAAAAACCTTCCCCGTTAGTATATCCAGCATCAACTAGATAATAAGTACCGGTCGGGACAATTAATCCATGTCTGTATATAGCATCTCTAAGGACTCTGCCATCTGCAGCTGATCCTTCCCAACCCGTCAAGACATACTGGAATTGTAAATCCGGTGAACAAGCTCCAAGAACATTTGTCGTAATTTCACCTTTTCGATTTCTGTACTTTGGCCTATCTTCAACGGGTATAGTCATCTTAATGTGCGTCCCATCCAAAGCTCCCAAACAATTCTATAAGCCAATATACATAATTAAGGTTCACATTATCATACAACTTATGTAAGTAATGTAAAATATAGAATATTAAGTATACCTTAAAATGTCTCCACGTTGTGTCCGTTGAATCGCTTTGAATAGGTTCGGGTTTCTTAAAATATTCTCCTTGCAACCTCAAAACCCCATTTAGTACCGCATGAAAATACCTAGTAATTGATTGTTTTGATCTTTGAAAGTCCGTGTGAATAATTCGCATTTTAGTGTGGTGTCCTAGAATATGTAAAAATATAGCAACCTTTTCTACCACGTTAACGTGTCTACTATCTTGCACATAACCCCTTGATTCCAACATGAAACACAACTTATAAAATGATCTTTTATCCAATCGAAGATTTTCAACACAACTAGAGGGACCCTCATGAATCAGCCTATGTATATATTGATTTCGCTCCATCTTAAAAATCGTGTATCGTTCTCTCAATGTTCTTCTCGTCAATAGAGAAAGATACATAAGTTGGAAATTAACACTGGATAAAATCATATGCATCCATAGTGTATATACTAACATAGCTTTCTTCTTCCGAATTTGTTGAATCGTAGTTAACCGAAGTCGAGCCATTGCTACATTGAAATCAACATATACATACTTATAATACATACAACAACTAACCTATAAAATCAAATTTACGATAATCATACATAATCATATTCCACAATAAAATCAGATTATATGATTAATTGACTAACACAAAGACAATTAACACAGCGAATTAGTAGCATATAGGCCAAAAAACAACATAGAGCTCAAATTAAAAATAATTCTCGAATAATTCATACAAAATTGTCATAAAAAGTAAAGTAAATTGAAATTAGGCCAAAACACGCTAACCACTACGAAATTCCAACTTTCACTTCCATTAGACAGAAAACCGAGACCTAATTTCGACAAAACGCTATACAACAATCGTAATTGACTTGAATGTAGCATAGACTATATAAACAGTAAGCGAGATGGAGAAGATCGAAGCAGCTGAGGCCTAATTAGTGAAGTGAAGACCTAGTCAAACAGTAATTATGAAATTAAAAGCAGAATCGAGTTGAATTAGCGCAAATAAGTATCTCAGATTCGCGAATCTAGAGTTCAATTAGTAGTAATTAGCAATGTAGGTAAAACAATAAATCTGACCTAGGGAGGGAGGGGGAGAGGGGGAGGGGGAGAGGGAGAGGGAGAGGGAGAGGGAGAGAGAGAGAGAGAGAGAGAGAGAGAGAGAGAGAGAGAGAGAGAGAGAGAGAGAGAGAGAGAGAGAGAGAGAGAGAGAGAGAGAGGGGAGGGAGGGAGAGAGAGAGAAAGGGGAGGGAGGGAGAGAGAGGGAGAATACCTAATTTGAGACGAGGAAGTAGCGGCAGAGAGAGAGCTCGAGACGTAGAAATGAAAATCCCCGATTTATTTTTGTGTGCTGGAATGGGTGTATACCTTGTGTTTTAAAATGAATGGATTTTATTTATTTTGAGCCCAAAGGAATGGTGAAGGAATGATCCATTCCATTCAGTTGGCCCAAGCAAACAGCCCATTTTTTCATTCAGACCAGAATGGTCATTCCATTCCCTCAATATTGATTCCATTCAGCCCAAGTGAACGGAGCATAAGGGTTTCCCAACTTCAGAAGGAAGAAATTAAGATGGATTGCTATCCATGAACAAAGAAAAACTCTAAATTTAATAATTGCACTAATCAATCAAGTCTAATATATTTGTTAGGTTTACATGATTTAAATAGGGATTAGAAACCCTAAAAACTTAACGTGATGGACTAAGGCCCAAAAACTTGGGAACCAACATAATTATTAAACTCCTAAAATATATTGTACATAAGCACAATATTTCTCCCTACACTGATATGTTTAAAATAATCATAAATCTCCTTATGTTTTTCCTTTCACCCTCTGGTGGCAACCATTTTTTTAAATCGTACTTACTTTTGATTTTTTTTTCTTATATATATAATTAAACTCACACACATCACTTTGCTTCTCTGGAAACTTGAACTCTCAACCACTAGGCAAACAAGGGTGAGGGCTACCAGAATTACAATATTTTATATAGCATATCCCATATTTCTCCTGCATCAGCTTGGGAGATATAATAAGGGTGAGACCTTTAACTGCCGCTTGTTGCTTTTTAACAGCTTTCCTCAGGTTGAAAGAATCTTGTGTACTTCTTATCCCCGGTGTCTAGAGATTCCTGGGGCATGAATTAAAAAAGAATATATTGTTGATCTTGCTTCTTTTCCCAGTGTTACTGTTTTTTGAGGAAGCTATAGTGGCACATCATCCACTCATAAGTCATCTAGAATTAAAATAGATCCTTGGGAGAACTCTGTCTGCGAATAGTGCTAGGCACTAAAGATTTTGAAAAACATCTCCCAGTTAATCTTACTTGGGGACCAAAAAGATAGGACCTTTCGAGTTACGTAGAGATCCAGAGTGAGTGTTCCTCGTTCTCAATGAGAGAGTATAAACAGAACCATTTCTTCTTGCCACTCATTATAAGCAGTCTTGTAAAAGAAAAAACACTTTAGCTAGTCAGCCTTCAACGGGCACTTAAGCAGAGTCGGAAACCCTTCCAAGGCCTCTCGGGGGGGAATGTTAATAAGATGTATCTTTATTAAGTGTATGTAGTCAGATCGATAGGGTCTAACAAGTTAAGCCACACAACAGAGACTTGGCGTTCTCGAGTCCTTTTAGGGAAAAAAATTGTATGAACAAATGTATCTTAATTGTAGGGTTTGGGTCTGTATTTGAAATAAGTCTATAGGTATATTTCATATTTGTCTTTTATTGAAAGTTTAAAAGTGATAATGACGTATAAATAAACAGAGTAGAACTCTGAAACGGCCTACATTCAGAAACAGAGAAAATAATCATTATATATATATATATATATATATATATATATATATATATATATATATATATATATATATAGAGTTGCACTCCATAGCAAACACCTTATATAACAAACAATAAAGAACACCTCGTATCTAATATAATTTAAGAGTTTCGTCATAGCACCCAATACAAAAAGTTGTTATTTTTTTACCCTCTAGCAAATCAGCAAAAAAAAAATTAATTAAAAATTTACTGTTCATTGATGACGTCATCAGTGACGTCATCAGTGAACAGTAATTTTCATTTTTTTTACAGACTTGATAGAGGGTAAAAAAATAGAAACCTTTTGTATTGGGTGCCCCTGGCGGGGCCAAAGGATCTAATAGATCTAAAGTGTTCTTTGTTGTTTGTTATATAAGAGTGTTCTGTATGGAGCAAAAACCTATATATATATATATATATATATATAGGTTTTTGCTCAAATACAAACCACTCTTAAAATGAGAACTACAAACCAACACAAAATATATTATATTTTATATATTCTAAGGGCCCCGCCAGGGGCACCTTCACAAAAAATATTATAATTCAACCCTCTATCCATTCATAAAATAAAAATAAAAATAAAAAAACTGCTGTCACGTCATCATTTTTTAAAAAAAATTATATTTTTTTAATTTTTTTTTCGATGAATGGATAAAGGGTAGAATTATAAGACTTTTTCGTATTGGGGTACCCCTATTTTGATCATTAGATTAGCTTAAATGTTGGATTGAAATTTGGTTTTTAGGTTTGTATTCTAAAGAGGTTCAATATGAATACTACTAAAATTTTCTTATTAGGGCATAGAGCTTTCTGAATTTTCTCTTTCAGTCTTAATTCTTAAATAACAGACATTGTGATGTGATCGACAATCTCTCACCACAAATTGCACATCATTTCTTCTCCCTTTCTATGGATTGCTTCTCTGACTATCATCCATGGCACATCAGGGATAAATCTGCACTGACCATTGTGATTGATTTAATCGTGTTCTCTCAAGCAACCTGTTGTTATAGCCAGGTTTATAGGATTGTGAGTTGATTTTTTTATTTCTGATTCTACAAACTAGGGTTTGTTAGCTTCTATGATTGCTTTACAATTTATCATAATATGGAAATTAATTGCATCGGTTATGGTACCCAATTCAAAAGGTAGATTTATTAAGGATGATTGCTGATCAATTTGGTCAAATCTAAAGCAAACTGTACGAAGTAGGAATAACTTTTTTCCCAATTGACTTTATGCAAGTCCTTTACAATTTGATGGGTTGCTACTTGCTAGTTCGACATTTATGATTTAAATATCATTAAATTAGAGTATGTTTTTTTAAGGAAAATTCTTAAATTTAATCTCTAGTATGTAAAAATGAAAACAATGAAAAATAGGTCTTGTACAATTTATAAGCTTCAACAAAAGCAAGTTCTATTCTATTCCACAATCCTTTACGAAACATGATATACATTAGAGTTGAGACATATTAGGAAAGGAAATATGAATCATAATCTTTACTATATGTACTGTACTATATTATTAAAGCTGAAACATTTAAATTTTGGTAGTCAATTAGTTGGTATTTTTTTTGGGGGGGGGGGTAAAATAATAAGAATATAAATGATTTGATCCTTTTAAGCAATATTTTTAAGAATCCCCTGCAACCCTTGGCTCCGATTAATGCATGATTTGATGTATGGTCTTTTCATCTATACAGAACTATATTCATATAATTTATCTTATCATGTGTTTGTGGTTTAATCTATGATTCTATACAAAATTAGAAAAAACAGACATATTACGAATTTTTCATGAGAAAGGAAGGCATATGATTGTGGTCTCGTGGCTTAATATTTTAGACATCGTATATTAGTTTGCAATGAAATCTGATTATTATACTGTTAAGTTGAAGAGTAACTTAAGAAACATCTGAAGGGAAATGATTGGTGTTCATGTGCAGAGGAGCAGCTTAAGTGACATTGTGTTCGTTTCATCAAATGAGTCAACAAAATATGCTGATTGGAATACCGGCTCCAACAGATCTCCCAGTAAAGCGGAAGCGTGGCCGTCCTCGCAAGGATGAAAATCTTGTGAAGAAAGATAACTCACAGCTATATGTAACTCCTGCATCTGATGTCATTGAGAAAAATCAAGAAGCTGAACTTATTCAGCGTAATGATGTTGATGACAACATGGTTGGCAAAGTAGTTTCTGGTGTTATTGAGGCATCTTTTGAGTCTGGATATTTGCTTTCTGTGAAGGTTGGCAACAGCAGCACTCTTCTGCGTGGTGTTGTATTTCAACCAGGGAAAGTTAGTCCAGTTACTCCAATTAATGATATTGCTCCTAATGCCAAGATGTACAAACGACAAGATATTCCTATCCCAGTCGTCAACCCACCAAGCCAGGCTAATGGCTCTCTCTCTCAATCAACAAACACCATTGAGAACCCTGTCCAGCTAGAGAACCAAGTACCTGTTGCTCTTAACCAAGTGTTACCTCCTGTAATGCAGTCAACTGCGCCATTTGCATTAGGAAGCTCATCTTCTGCTGGTTTGCCTCTGAACAATATGCCCCAGAACGTTGCTGGAGATTCTTTTCCGGGAAAAACTACAACCGCTCAAAATTCAGATTTGCAATTTGTGAATGAATCTTTGTCGGTTACATTGCCGTTCAATATGTCAAGGACTGATGCTGAGATATCCATGGGTGGTGTGAGCGTTATGCCGCAGCAAATTTCAGATCTTAAATTTGAGAATCAGGCCCCAAGTATTGTTCCTTTGCCCAACATAATGAATAATGTATCAAACGCTCCACTGGATGTGGGAAAAGTAGCATTGCAGCAAACTCCAGTGTTCGGATTTCAGAACCGGTCTCCTCACCTGTTAAAGAATCTTAAAATGGTTGAACAGGATGAAGTGATGCAGGTCTTTGAAGCTCCCGCATCTGAACCAATGGACAGTATCTTCCCTGGTAATAAAACAAGTAACCAGTTGCCTCCAGTCCAAAATCAGGTTCCTGAATCTGAAGCCGAGCTCCACCAGACTTCCTCTGGTGGTGAATCTCAATTTTTGCTTTCGGAACCTCAAACAGATTCTGAACCATGCCCAACTGAGACAGTTCACAATAATTTAAATAACTCAAATAATGAGCTCCGTCAAACTACAGTTGTTACTGAGCCCATGGAATCTGAATATGTGGACTCCGGTCGTAAGTCAAGTGAACCCGTCCAAGACAAAGTAGCTGACACAAATTTTAATCTTAACGAAGCCACTGTTGTTGTTGAACCTCAAACTGCGACCCCAGAATCAAAAACTGAACCCATGGATATAGTAAAGGAGACGCCAGTATCACCAACCAAAAATACCCCTCACGATGAAAAGCTGGAGCCAACAGAAAAGGATTTAAGTAATTACGAGACGTCTCATAATGGCAAGCAGGTGAATGTCGTTGCTGATAATGCTGAAGTAGGCTCGCACCCTACACTAAGGACAGAAGCAGCTCTTCCAGTAAAACCAGCTGAAGAATCTGACATGGATTTTGCTCTTGCTGAAGCCATTCCACCTGCACAATCTCAATGCTGAGCTGGGAATGTTACTGAACTGCGGAGGCCATAGGAAATTGATTGACCATACCAAATAAATGGAATAATGATGTTGAGGCGAAGCTGATAAAATCAATTTTATGACTACCAGAGGGAGAAAGGTAAACTTTAGAATCTCATATGCATTTTTGTGTTTTGCTTTCTATGTTATTTGTTTTTTTATAAAGATTTGATCTGGACAATTTCCGGATAGTATGGATGGAGATTTACCCGCATGCATTTGAGTCTTAGTTAAAAATTATCGAATTTTAAATTTACAAGCATTTCTTCATAAATGGCTTCCTATCATCAATTTTGTCTACTTAATTTTGTTTCCTTGTGTCCTTTTGTTGTCGTGAAGAAGAGACACATATTGCTTGATAATGTTGCGTATAAATTGCATTTCATATCTTCGTGTAATGTAGCAATACGTTTTATAGGAATAATTCAAAAAAAAAAATAACAATTGAAATTTGATTTTTTTTTTGAAAAATAAAAATAAAGAGTCTCGTTCTGCTGATACGCCATAACCAGAGTAGAGATGGCAACGGGTCGGGTCGGGTCGGGTTTTTCAATATCCAGATCCAGACCCGATTTTTTTGATAGGACCCGGACCCGACCTGGACCCGAAAAATACCCGAAAACTAATACCCGGACCCGGATCCAACGGATTTCGGATCGGATCGGATTTTACCCGAAATCCGAATGTTTGGATTTTACCCGAGACCCGAACCCGAATTACTAAAATATTATAATTAAAAGAAAATTTGATTATTTAACTATTAATTGTAAATATTAATAATAAAATGATATAATAAACAATAATTAGATTAAGTGCATGTAAATATTAATAATGAAATGATACAATAATTAGTGAAATGTATGTAAATTAAGTAATATGTATCATGGTTATAAAATTAAGTAATATATTAATATATTTAATAATTCATTATATATATATATATATATATATATATATATATATATATATATATATATATATATGGTTTTTAATCGGGTTTCGGGTTCGGATCGGGTTTGGATCGGATTTCGGGTTTCTGGTCGGGTATCGGATCGGAACACCTAATATCCAAATCCAGATCCAAACTCTTTCGGGTCCAAAAATAAGATCCAAATCCAAAAAATCGAGTTTGGGTAGATCCAAACAGATCGGATCGGATCGGGTATCCATCGGGTCGGGTATTTTTGTCATCCCTAAACCAGAGCATGAAAATAAGATCTGGTTTCAGGCTAACTATGATGGCCTGATTGCTGATTATAGTTTCAACTTGGAAATTCAGTAAGGTACTCTTGTAAAGTTGTAATTGCTTCTTCAGTTTTCACTCTCGTTTAATACACTAAAATCCAGTCTGGATTTTTATTTGGAAATAAATAATTCTTCCGTTACACTCATCCCGAATCCACCTTTTTTAGTGAAATTAAAGAAGTTCATCTTTATCAATAATTGGATTAATTTCATATAAACTAACATGAGGTTTTTGATAAATAAATTATTAAAAGTAATTTTTTGCAATTTTACTTTCTTTAAGAAAAGTTATTTACAATTTTACCATCTCTATTGTAATTATACTAATTTCTTTTTAAAAATTGCAAAAATATTAATCTACATAAATATAGACCACTGTTCACTTTCTCTCTCCTCAGAACAATCCGTCGCCGCCGCCAGGGACTTTTCCGCTGATCAAATAATCCGGCAAGTCGTGCCGGAAGAGTAACAATCCGGGTAACTCTTCTAAATTAGATTCTTGTGTAGGCTTCGTCCTTCTTGTAAAAAATAAGAAGAAGGTTGACTTGTAATTTGCTGAATTTTCAGATAACGACTTGCTCATTTTCAATCCATTCAATGATATTGCTCCAATTCATGGAATATACTATATTTACAATATAACCAAATATTATAATCAAAAATAATAACCAATATATCATTGGAGCACAAGATACAGCAAATTTTACATAATCAATATTTTATTTGATTTAGATAATCATTTTTAACCAATACTATTAGAGATGCTCTAGTAGATAATTGTTCCGCGCTTCGCGCGATCTGATATATTTTTTTAAATATATATTTTAAAAATAAATTTAACATTGTTAAAGTAAATGTATTATTTACAGTAGATGAGTAATGGTCAAAATTTAAAAATAAAAAACTATAAATTTTGATACATTTTATTAAACCAATACCCTCTCACCACTTAATCTTTAATTTATACGTTTTATTAAGTGAATTCCCTCTAACTACTAGAATTTTATGAGTTATTCAAATATGTTTATATAAATTTTCTTTAATTATTAAAAAAACTAACAATATAACTTTTGGTTCAGGAAAATACTATAACCATATATAATTCATATTAAGTAAGAATTTTTTTTCTGAATTATAACAATGATAAGTATAAAACAAAATTAATAGTTATACATATATATTATCTTATATTTAAAATTTTATGTTGAATTTTATGTTACAATTTACATAAATGTTTAAATATCATACATTATATAGTACTTGAAGACATGAAAATATATGTATTTAGATATGTTGACTTGATTTTTTATTGGTGTAAATAGAGCTTACTTTTAATAAATTTAATTACAACAAAATTACAAGAAAAAGTGAAATGAAAAAAGAAAGAAGTGCAAGGTGGAATAGGCTAATAGTTAGGCGCCAAAAACTAATGTAAAACTAATGCGGGAGATGTGGGTCGATGACCCAATCATTTCTATCGTGGCCAGCAGCGCCATTTTGATAGGAAGTTGATGCTTAAGAAATTGTTAAACTTACTTCTAAGAATTTACAGCCGCCACGTAAATGGACCAATCTCCTGTTTTTATTAAATACTAGCTATAACGGGTCAAGGTTGTTAAAGGGGACATTGGCTGGTTTGTGCTTAATGTTGAGGGGGAGGCATGGTTTAACTCAAGGGCGAGTGCCTGCGGGGACTGTTATTTGCAGTTGGTGCGCAGGGCTGGTCGGGAGCTATAGCCGCTTCCCTGATGAGCCCAAGGCAGGGCGAAACCAGTCATTATTGTTCCGAGACGTAAGGCTGACTTTCTGTACGCATGGGGCTGACGTAGAGTGCCATACGGGGCGGGGTGCGAGTGTTGCCGCACAACCCTGTAACAATTGGTATCAGAGCAGTGTTGCGAGAATGGTGGCTGGTAGTTCGACTGCAGAAAGGTTGCTAAGGCTAGAAGAGTTTCTGGGTGTGCCTTTGTCAACAGATGAGATTCCGGTAGCGAATCAAGTGCAGGTTCTGAGGGAGGGCCTGGATGAGTTCAAGACGACGGTTCATGATCTTATTAGGGTTATGAAAGAAGGGTGTGATGCCAAAATTCAAGAGTTGAGTGATGAATTGGTGTTGGTTAAGCGTGTCGCGGTTGCTGGTTCGACTGGTGGTAGAGAGGACCACTCGAAGTTGAAAATTCCAGAACCCAAGTCTTATGATGGGGCAAGAGTTGCCAAGGATTTGGAGAATTTTCTGTGGGATATGGAGCAATATTTCAAGGCTGCTCATATTGAGGAAGTTGAGCAAGTTTCAATCACAAGTATGTACTTGGTTGGTGATGCTAAATTGTGGTGGCGTACGCGAACAGATGGTGATGCTAGTGCGGACAGGCCAGAGATATCCACGTTTGAGGCGTTAAAGAAGAAATTAAAGGAGCAGTTCTTACCCCTTAATTCTTCTTGGCTTGCTAGAGATAGTCTACGGAACTTGAAGCAAAAAGATTCTGTGAGGGACTATGTGAAAGAATTCAGTTCGTAGTTGCTAGACATTAAGAATATGTCTGATGAGGATAAGTTGTATAATTTCTTGGCTGGGCTAAAACCTTGGGCGCAGGCAGAATTGAGGAGGCAAGCGGTTAAGGACCTGCCTACTACAATTGCAGCTGCTGATAGTCTTGTGGACTTCAAAAACGCTAGTTCTAGTGATGCTGATAAAGGGAAGGGCAATGGAAGAAATAACAAGGTTGAGGGCAGAGACAAGAAATTTGACAAGAAAAATGGTGCGGGTGACACCAAGAGTGTTGGGCAGTCCCAGAGTTTGAAAGAAAAGGGATGCTATATTTGTGGAGGACCACATTTGATGAGAGCGTGTCCAATGAGGGAGAAGCTTAATGCGATAACCGTGGACAAAGAGAATGATGTTGAAACTGAGGATGTAGCTGCGAGGGTTAGTCCTATACGTTTAGTGACTTTAAGGATGGGAAAGTCAGTGCCTAGTGATGGGCTTATGTATGTGAATGTTCAGATGAATGGGCATGAGATGATGGCGATGGTGGATACCGGGGCCACAAATTGTATTGTTGCAGAAAGGTGTGTCGAGTTGCTGGGGTTAAAGATGAAGCCTAGTAATTTGAAATACAAAGCTGCAAACATGGATGCACAACAGATTCGGGGCACTTCAGATATGAGCTTGAAAGTTGGGGCATGGCAAGATAAGTACTTGTTCAGTGTTATACCTTTAGATGATATTGATTGCATTCTTGGTATGGACTTTTTGAAATATGCCAATTGCATGATAATGCCGCATGTTGGTGGTATGTTGATGGGAAATGAGGAATGTTGCTTTGTGAAGGCAGCTTCAATGTCTTTGGAAAAGAAAATAGAGAAGTCGAGGTTAAGTGCAACTAGGGTGTTAATTGGCGATGTGATGTGTGATCTTGAGCCTGGAGTGAAAGGCAAGTCAGAAATACATGGTTGCAGGTTGGAGTCTCCATCTGTTGGGGACATTGTTGGGAACTGATGGGTAGCAATGCTAGCAGGCGGCCTAGAGCCTGTACTTGTCGCAAAGCTGGTGTACTTGGGCGACATTGCTGGGAATAAACGGTATGGTTTTTGATTGTTGGTTCTACGAGGTGAAGTGGGACTACTGAAGTAGCAAACAAGCTGATGAGGACATCAGGCTCAAATGGTGTGGGTGGGTTTGTAAGACCTCTTGGTTGCTGATTGTTTTTGGCTTGGCGGTGGCTGATCCCCAAGGCCGCCAAGACCAGGCATCGATGGTTGGTGCCGACGCTGTGGTTAATGTGGGCTTAGTTGATGGCTTGATGGTGGGCTAATATTGTGTTTAGTTGCTAGAGCTGGTTGGTGGCTTGACATTGGCATTGGGCTGAAGACATGGCTGGCTGGGCAGCCCAAACATGAAGCCCAAAGGCTTGGGTCATTTGTTGGGCACATGTGGGGAAAATGTGATTGTGGGCATTACAGGTGGCATGGCTGAGACAACAAAATCGTGGCTAAATGTTGGGTGTGATATATATATATATGTGTTATATATATTATTGTGGGTTATTGGAGTTGCTGGTAACTGCCCAAGGGTTTGCACAATTGGTTGGCTGGCTGACAGGTGTCCTTGTAACTGCTATGGATGGGAGTAACTGCTGGTAACTGCCCATGATGGAAGAAAAACGTGGCTGGATGTAGATTAGCATAAATACATGTATTCTATAGCATTGTATAGGCAAGGAAGAGTGTTCAGATATGTGCAAGTGAGTCACATATAGTTGTATTCTGAGAGAAAGCCAAGTGAGTGCTTTTGTATGTATTTTGGTGAAGCCAAGTGAGTGCTTCCAGTTGTAAGGTTCCTTTGTATTGAGTTGAGCAATAGAAGGTTGGGTGTTTTCCCTGTAAACAAGTGTGTTCATTTACTTTTATACACTGCACACACTAAGCCATCATTGGTATTTGTGATTCCGCTGCGTAGTATTAAGGTTGCTGGGTAACAACCTCCGTTTTGGGCTGACTGTTCTTGGTGCGTTCGAGCATAAGGGCAGGCCGCACAGGTTCAAGTTTTGGTGAAGAACCCGACCCTGTGACAACAACCCTCCACATCGGTTGATGTATGCTACGATGTTTTGCCGAGCGCTTGAAGAAACAAGTAGGCAGGGAACCTCACATTGGGGTGGGGGCGTATGTTGCTCACTCTGGTGTAATCACGATGTTGTTCCAGATGTGCACGAGGGCGTGCACCATTTTAAGGGGGGGAGGGTTTGTAACGGGTCAAGGTTGTTAAAGGGGACATTAGCTGGTTTGTGCTTAATGTTGAGGGGGAGGCATGGTTTAACTCAAGGGCGAGTGCCTGCAGGGACTGTTATTTGCAGTTGGTGCGCAGGGCTGGTCGGGAGCTAGAGCCGCTTCCCTGATGAGCCCAAGGCAGGGCGAAACCGGTCATTGTTGTTCCGAGGCGTAAGGCTGACTTTCTGTACGCATGGGGCTGATGGAGAGTGCCATACGGGGCGGGGTGCGAGTTTTGCCGCACAACCCTGTAACAATTGGTTTGTAACGGAGAGTGCCATACGGGGCGGGGTGCGAGTGTTGCCGCACAACCCTGTAACAAGTAGGCAGGGAACCTCACATTGGGGTGAGGGGGCGTATGTTGCTCACTCTGGTGTAATCACGATGTTGTTCCAGATGTGCACGAGGGCGTGCACCATTTTAAGGGGGGGAGGGTTTGTAACGGGTCAAGGTTGTTAAAGGGGACATTGGCTGGTTTGTGCTTAATGTTGAGGGGGAGGCATGGTTTAACTCAAGGTCGAGTGCCTGCGGGGACTGTTATTTGCAGTTGGTGCGCAGGGCTGGTCGGGAGCTAGAGCCGCTTCCCTGATGAGCCCAAGGCAGGGCGAAACCAGTCATTAAAATATATTAATATTGAATTTTTGAATGATAAATTTGAACGCTTTTTCATTTTGAACCAAATATTTTGAATTAACCATTTTTTCAATCATGTAAAACATTAGTTAGTTGATAGATTAAAAATAAAAACATGAAAATTTGATGTATTACAAAATAAAATTTAAGTGTTTAAAATTAAAAAAATACTCAGTGTATTGAGTTTGAAATTCTTTTATTAAATGGTTGGTTAATAAAATAAAATTCTAAATCTATTTTATAAGTATGATATGAGTAGACATTCCTCTCTCTCTCTCTCTCATTTATGTTTGACAAAAGTTTTTAATAAATTGGTTGGTTAATAAAAAAAAAATCTAAGTGAATTTATAAGTACGTTATTATTATGTGACCCCACTCTTATTTATGTTGATAAAAAAAAATTCTCGATTGGTTTTCAAAAAAGAACAAGATAATTTTATATTTTTCTTCAGAAAACAAAGACGAAAAGTAGGATAAAAAAAAGTGAAAAAAATCAAGGTTATAAAAATTGAAAATCAGTTTAACTTGCTACAATCTTGTAAAAATATGTATACGAAAATCGGGAGAATATTCAGACAATTAATCAAATAATTTTTCATAATTTATATTCAATATATCAAATTCACATGATAAAGTTTAGTAAATCAATGTTTGAAGATATATATTTTTGTTGTTTACTAATAATCTTATTTAATATTGAATTAATACTTACTAATATTTTTGACAATGTATTACCAAAATGATATTCAAATATAACTTTAAAATTTTTACCAATACAACTAAAAATAACTATAATGATAATCAAATATATGTATTTTACAAAAATAATAAAACTTACAATAAAAAATTGAATAATAAGAAAATTGAATATAATTGAGAATACTCGGATTTTGATTGAATATTAATCGAGTTATGTAATATAGTTTAGATTGGATCATAGCCAATAAATGAGTGCTCAAACCGAGTACTCAATCGATTCAGAAATTTTTAGAAATCCTAATTTAAAAATAATATGTAAGCTACTAAAAGCATGAGAAGAAATGATGTGAAAATAAATGTTTACCACAAAAATTGGTGTTGCCAAGCGCCACCGGGAGAAGCATGTCCAAGCACCACTCTTCTAGAAAGTGCATGCCTAAAAATTTGATAATAATGTTAGATAGGGTATAAAAGTTGCCATGTCATCGAGGCAATCTCCTACTTTTATTATATACTAGTCAATTTATCTGTGTTTTCGTGGTTTATAAATTTTAATTTTAATGTATTGTAATAGATAAATTAATTTCTATTATTCTTAAAAATTGATTGTAGGTCTCTTATGAAATTTCTAAAAAAATAATTTAAAAATAATTTGAATGAATTATTAGTTGGAATCTCATTATATATCTAAAATTTTGATAATCTTAAAAATATCACACACATATAAAAATAAAAATTACAATATGAACATAATATTTACGATCAAAAGTTACAAATATTGAATATAACATAATATCATTTTTTGAAGCAGACACCCCTCTCATAATATACATATTCAATAATATAGTGTACGAATTTATTTAATTTGAATATTAATTTATTTTTACACAATATAATGAAACAACGGGTGTATAAATTTTTTCTCAATTTAATCTGCCGATAAAATGGTTGGGTTTGTTCAATTTAATTAGTTTGGTCATAACTCATGTGTAATTTATTCATGTGCATTATTTGTTTACAAATTTCAGATATTAAGTAAAGATCTTTGTGTTTTCATAATTTATTACGACTCCACAATCATTAATAATAAAGATTGCTTGAAAAGTTAAGGTTAATAACATTTTTTAAAACCGACACCCCTCTCATAATATACATTTTCAATAATAGTTTAAGAATTTGTTTAATTAGAATAAAAAATTATTTCGACACAATATAATGAAACAATGGGTGTATATGTTTTTTATCGATTTTATCTTCCGATAAATGGCTGGATTTGTTAAATTAAATCGATTTGATCATAATTCATGTATATTTATTCATGTGCAAAATTAAAAATCTGTCTGTATTGTTTGTATACAATTCCAGATATTAAGTAAATATCTTGTACTTCCATAATTTATTACGACTTTCACAATCATTGGTAATAAAAATTTCTTGAGAAGTTAAGGTCTACCCTATTATCATCCGAAAAGAAATTATAGTGACCTTGAATTGAGAATAACAAAATAACGCAATATAAATAATTGTTAGTCGTCATTTTACCTAAAAATAAACTCAACTACATATAATTAATATTTAATATTGAAATAATAACTATAAAGTTTGCTAATTTTTAAACAAATTAATAGAGTAAATTTAGTATATGTTTAATAGCTTTAATTAATGATTAATTAAATTGTCATTAATAGCTATTTAATACAAGAAAAGAATTTTGTAAATAATATCAAAAAATGAAAATTTAAGAAAAATACCTTAAACTGTTCTGGTGCATTTCCGCTCTCCAAGATATATATATATATATATAGGCTTTTGCTCAAATACAAACCAATCCTTAAATACAAACTACAAACTAACACTAGATTAATTATATTTCATTTATTCTAAGGTTCCCGCCAAGGATACCTTCACAAAAAAACGCCGTACAAGAAGGTGCGAAGCACCGTTAACCAGTGAAATCCACTACCACGTCATCACGTGAACAGTGATTTTTTTTTTGCTGAATGGAGCCAATTATTTTAAACACATTTTGTATTGGGGTACCCCTAGTTTGATCATTACATTAGCATGAAATATTGATTTAGTATTTAGTTTGTAGTTTGTAGTTAATTTTAGTTTGTAGTAGAGTAGCACCCTCTATATATATATATATATATATATATATATATATATATATATATATATATATATATATATATATATATATATATATATATATATATATATATAAAGAGAGAGAGAGAGAGAGTGAGTTTTCAAAGAAAAACCATTCAGAAATTAATCATATGTACTATTAATTGGAAGAATATTCTTGTTAGATATTCAAAATTTGATAATTTAAATAAAAATTATAAAATAAAATATCATAATTACAATATGTACATAAATTTACATTAAAAAGTTATAGATAATAAATGTGAGTAAATAACATTTTTAAAATCGACGCCCTTTCATAACACACATGTTAGAATATTAATTTATTACAGCATAGTATATTAGAGTAGTGTATGTCAAAATCTTTTATTAATTTAATCGATCAAGAAAAAGATCAAGGTTCAATTTAATCGAATTTGTCACATTTCGTATGTAATTTGTTCATGTGCAAAAGTAAAAACCTATCAGTAATATTTTTGTACAAATTCTATATGTTAATCAAAAAATCTATCATAACTAATCGCGATCAATTCATGATTAATAATAAATAATTTTTCAAAATTTAAGACCATCAGCCTAAAATCTCCTAAATGAAATCGCAGTGATTTTGAATAGCAAATAATAAATTACGCATTATAAAAAATGACTGAACAAAGAATAATTTTTTTATATAGATGTTAATATTTTATATTAAAATAATATTTATAAAATTAAAATAATATTTGCTAAAGTTTAATATAAATAAAATAAAGTTTGCTGAATTTTTTATTAAATATTTTCTTAAATAAGTCATTAATTACATCAATTGAATATATATATATATATATATATATATATATATATATATATATATATATATATATATATTCAATTGATGTAATTAATGACTAAATAAGATTATATTAACTGCATAAGAAAATATTTAATAAAAAATTCAGAAATTGTAATATATATTTAATAGATAAAATTAATAAGTAATTAACATGGTATTAAGTGCATAAGAATTTTTTTTAATAAAAAAATTAAAAATTGGAAAATTTAAGAAAAATGTTTTGGAAGCTTTTAAGAACACTCTGATCGATCACCTGTCATTGTAATATACTAGTCAACTTATCCGCGATTCGCGCGGTTTATAAATTTTTATATGAGTCTTGCTCAAATGAGAACCCTCACTTATGGTGAGATATGAGATCTAATCCTAGCCATATATTTTTATATGTAAATTAAATCCTAGCCCCACAATTAATATTTAAAATTTTAATTTTTATTATTCATTTAATTCAACATCATCTTCCACAATCATTTATTTTCTACTCCGGTCACCATTTTCGATCACCATCTCCGGCAACAAATTTCGGCCAACCCAGAAAATCACCACTGTTAAAAAGAAAATCACCACACTTCCGCCACCTCCGGCCACCACGCCGCCGCCACCACCAACAAAAATCACCACCTTTAAACAGAAAATCACCGCACTTCACCGCCTCCGACCACCATGCCGCCGCCACCACCAACAAAAATCACCACCAAATAATGAAAATCACCACAACCAAACCCATTACAAATCACCCCATTTCCGCCACCACCTCCGACCACCACCAAAAATCACCACCGGAAGCCAAAAATCACCACCTCTTTTAACAATAACACACCATAATCACATCCGACTACTTTTTCCAAATTCAAAAATCACCACCTTTAAAATCACTGATCTTACCAACGGAGGCTGTCACCACCATAATCACCAAACCACCACCTCCGATAAACAGAAAATCACCGAACTGCCGCCACCTCCGACCACCACGCCGCCACCACCACAAACAAAAATCACCACCAGTAAACAGAAAATCACCGCACTGCCGCCACCACCAACAAAAATCACCAGCTAAAAATAAAAATCACCGCGACCAAAACCATTACAAACCACCCCATCTCCGCCACCACCTCCGGCCACCACCAAATATCACAAATCACCACATTTTGTCCCCTGCGGGGCCTGAGATTTCAAAGTAAATCGTCAGAATCAATGGTGACCACCCGCACCAGCATTATATACCACCAGCACCAAAATCACCAGAAAAATCCATTACAAATCAGTATAAACCACAAAAATCACCAGCCGGAGTTGGATTGATTATGAGCATATCCACAATTAAATCAGAAAAAATCGCAGAAAATCACCATTAAATCTTCTGTCCATAACTCAAACAAAACAAAAAATTGCCAAAGCCGGTTCATCTTCGTTTGTTTCTGTTTTCGGCACCGTCGTCGACGTTTAGCTCGTCGAAATCGAAGTCCGATCCACAACGTCCGTACATGTCTAATCTAGCTAGAATTGACTCCGACGTGTCCTCTTATGTGTTTAATCGCCGGCCTAAAACTACGACAAAGTGATCTTTAACAGAGTTTTAACAACAGTAACGGCGGTGGGGACCGACCAAGCTGACTCGCCTTCAACGCCCATTGATTTAGATCGAGGTGGGTGAGTTAAAAGTCGTAAATGAATCGTTTAGAAATTAATACAGAGGAGAGAGGGTGGAGATGATTATCTGAGGAAGAGGATGAGTTGTATACGTGTATGGGTTCCGACGAATGGCGGTGGGGGGACAGAGGGTGGGGGGTGTGTGTGTAGTGCATATGTGGTGTGTGTGCTGGGTGTGTGTATATGTGGTACTTAATTTGTGTGATCAGGATTAAAACTGATTTAAAAATTGTGGGGCTGAGATTAGATCTCAGTTCTCACCATAATAGGGGGTTCTCATTTGAGCAAAAACCATTTTTATATAAAAATACTGTAATAGATAAATTAATTTCTATTATTCTTAAAAATTGATTGGACTCCTATGAATTTTATTTAAAAAAATTGATTTAAAAATAATTTACATGAATTATTATTTGGAAAAATACTCTCATTATATACAAAATTTTGATAATCTTAAAAATATCACAAACATATAAAAGTAAAAATTACAATATAAACGTAATATTTACGATCAAAAGTTACAAATGTTGACTACAGCTTAATAACGCTTTTTAAAACCGACACTGATAAGTGGATTTTATATCCACTTATTGTCCGCTAATTGGACCTAGATTGGTGGTTTTTCTTAAGTATGTTGTGTCTTTTATTTCATTTTTTTTGTTAATTATGATTTTGTTATGCAGAACTCGCAACCTGAGGTATTGTGGCGTTAAAAGGCTAAAAACGGTGGATTTCTGTCTCAATTTTATCAAGTGGGCTGGCTACGAGGAAAAAGAATTATCATAAAGAAATTCTATATGATATATTCTTAAATCTGGAACCCGGTTGGATGTGATATATTTTTCGTTTCGCAAAAGGAATCCAGTTTCAGATCCTCAAGAGGCCGTAATTCGCACCAGAACGAGCATTGAGAAAATAGAATTATCACAAAAAGATGGAAAGTGATATATTCTTAAAGAGAAAAGCCCGATTGAAATTGATATATTTTTCGTTAAGAAAAAGAAGTCCGGTTTTTGGTCCTCAATTTACCGTAGCTTGAGACTTAAGGATTTATTTATATTAATAAATAATTAATTTAAATTAGAAAATTATATTTATAAATATCTAATATTTTAGATATTTATTTTTATAATTTCAGAATTAAATTAATTATTTATTAAATTAAATATGCTTTGTTGAAATTGTATCAAGCCCCAATTTATTCCTGTACCAATTGAATTAACAAAAGGAAAAGAAAAAAAAAACAATTGTGCAGAGCAAACATAAATGAGGCCGAAAGTTGCCAAGTTGTAATAACAATAGTAAAAGAATTCAAAGTGCTGTAGGCAGAAAAAAAAACGAAAAAGTCAGAAGAAGAAGCTCTGTCCAATCCTGTCGGCTGAAAAAAAAAATTCCCACTCTCCCCCATCCCGCATGGTCTACACGCGCGTGGCCTGTAGTTGTTTTTTTTCTTAGCAGCTTAATGGACGAGCAGTAGTGGATTGAGTGGGTGTGATGCTTTCGGCTGAGTGGATTAAATTGTGTGCTGTTTGTGTATTTTTTTTATTTCTTTTTATTTCTTTTTAGTTTTTTTTATTTATATTTTATTAATTTGGTGTGCTAATTTGTAGTATAAATAGGGGTAGTCTCAAGCTTAGAATCACACAACATTTTGGAGAGCATCATTCTCTCTTGTAATTTTCTCTAGTTCTTGTAATATCAAGTTTGTTTTTATACACTTCAATTTTTGACAAGTTTTAGTATAAGTGTTATTTTGGTTGAAGAAATTACGGGAATTATTTGGAGTGCTCTTCTCTTTCGGTGGAAGCTATTTCGGTTTTATTTGCTAATTTCTTATTTTACAGGGAATTATCGGAGTGCTCAGTGGAAATTATTTCGGTTTTATTTTCTAATTTTTATTTTACAGGGAATTATCGGAGTGCTCGTTTCTTGCAAGTGGAAATTATTTCGGTTTTAGTTTCTAAACTCTTATAATTTTCATATTTAATTTATCGTAATTTTTAATTTAGTTTTATTATTGTTGTTATTAGTATTATTATTATTATTGTTGTTATTGTTATTATTATTATTATTGTTATTATTATTATTATTATTATTATTATTATTATGATTTCAATTAATCCCATGATGACGATTCGTTTAATTATGAACTAATCGCCGTCATGGGATTCTAATGGATTTATTTACGTAATTTAGTAATTCGATGCCTTAATAAATTGTGTTATGATAAAAAATTTCCGATTGCCTAACGTGGTTGTGCTTAATTTATTAGATGCGTAGCTATCATCTAAATTATTAATTCTTAATGAATGCGAAAGTGGATTTGAGAATTTAGAATTTGCCATGTTAGCACAGGTTCGTAATTTTCATATATAATTACGATTAGTGGTAGGGTTTTGGATCACATCGCCCTGTGTAGCCAAAAATAAGGAATTTATTCGTAAACCAGTTATGTTTTCAAATCTTATAGACATATAGGGTCTAGACATAAATGGTGTCCACACAACTTCTATCTTTTTAAGTGGATGTTTGTATGGTTTGATATAAGTTAAGGCTGAAAGGCGCTTATATTAGTTTCGTGTTCCCGGCTAGCTTTCATAATTATCAGAATCACTTTAAATTAAGGCATCAATTCTAAATGAAATAAATAATGAAATTAGAATCCCATGTTTATCTCATCTTTATCATATTATTTTTAGTCGTTATTTCATTAATTAATTGTGATTTAAACAAACCAACCATTTCGTTGTTCAGGCTTCTATAATTAACCGAACGTTGTTGAATAAACATATTTACTTAAATACACCAAGTCTTCGTGGGAACGATCCTTATTTCCCTATATTGCTTTTGGACTGCGTATACTTTCGTAGAGAAAATAGCGAACAAGTTTTTGGCGCCGCTGCCGGGGACTCGGTGTTATTTTGTTTATGTGTTTTACTACAATAAGAAGTTAATTTGTTTGACTTGAACATTTTATCTTATATTTTGAAGTGATTATTTGTGTTCAGATACTTGGATTTTTATGCTAACACGTGCTAAAGCATTAAAGGCCAAACAAGTACTTAAACTAGCAAATACTCACAAGATGGACGGAGAAGCCGAAGTAGTTGCACCTGCAGCAGCAAGGGCTTTAATGGACTACTCGCAACCGAAGATTGATGACATTCAGTCAAGTATCATTCGTCCAGCAATTGCGGCTCCTACATTTGAAATTAAATCCAGCACTATTCAGATGGTGCAGAATCAAGTACAGTACGGAGGAACTGCAACGGAAGATCCTAACTTACACATTAGGAACTTCATAGAAATATGCGACACATTTAGATTCAACAATGTGTCAGATGATGCTGTGAAGTTGAGACTCTTCCCGTTTTCCTTAAGAGACAAGTCCAAAAGTTGGTTACACTCTCTGCCACCGGGATCTATCACCACTTGGGCTGATCTAGCTCAAAAGTTTCTTAGCAAATTCTTCCCCATGGCAAAGACTGCAGCTATAAGGAATGCTATCACGCAATTTTCTCAACAGTCTGGAGAATCTTTATGTGAAGCGTGGGAAAGATACAAGGAAATGCTTCGACAATGCCCTCATCATGGCATGCCAAATTGGATGGTCATAAATTGCTTCTATAATGGACTAGGAATACAATCAAGGCCAATGGTAGATGCAGCTTCAGGGGGAGCATTATGGGCTAAAAGTTATGAGGAGGCCTACGATCTTATCGAGATGATGGCAGCTAATGAATATCAAAATCCCACTCAGGGGATGCCACAACAGAAGGTAGCAGGAATTCTTAATGTCGACAAGGCCACTTCCTTAGCAGCTCAGATAGAGGCTTTGAACTTGAAAATAGACTCTTTGACAGCACAAGGATTTCATCAAGTTGCTAGTGTTTGTGAGTTGTGTGCGGGTGCACATGAATCAAACCAATGTGCCATCTCAAACGAGTCGGTTCAATTCGTAAGCAATTTCCAAAGACAGCAACAGCCAACTCCAAATTCCGACCATCCGAACAACCGAAATCATCCAAATTTCAGTTGGAGCAATAATCAAGGAGGAGCACAACAATCAAATCAGCCCTACCAACAATTTCAAAATCAGCAGTTTGGAGCTAGGCCATATAATCCATCTGGATTCCAGCAACAATAGGGGCACCAATATCAGCAACAATATGCCCCACGACAATTTCAACCCCCAGGATTTCAACAACAATCCTATGGGAATTCTGGGCAATCATCTTCTAGTGAAAAGGCAGAATTGGAGGAGTTGAGGTTGGCGTCCAAAAGCCAAGCGGCTTCTATTAAAAATCTGGAAACTCAATTGGGACAACTCGCTAGTTTCATGATGAGCCGACCACAAGGAACACTCCCCAGTGATACTGAAGCTAATCCAGGGAGAAAGAACAACCAAGAGCACATTAAAGCCATCACTTTAAGATCGGGAAAAGTCACAGAAGGCACTGAATTGGAAAGAACAAAAAGAATTATGCCCGATGAAGAAACAGTGACACTACACCATATATGCTCTTTAGCAACACCTGAAAAAAGTGTAAAAAGCCTGAAAAGTGTTGCCATAAGCCCAGAATTGGTCTAAGGCTACACTTTTTCCAATTTCAGTGGTGTTGGATCTGCTCGTGTGGCCTTATGTGGGTAATCCAACACTTTTGGCACCCTACGGCCACATCGCTATAGATGTTGCATTAGTCATCTATGCCCACACTTTCGGGTGTATAACAACACTAAAGGGGATGTTGTAATTGACCTATTGCAACATCGATTTTTTCCTATTGCAACATTGGTTCATCTAACACTTTGTTTTTTGGCAACACTTTGTTCAGTATTTAGCAACATCATTATTTCTTTGGCAACATATATTTGTTACAATGCTTTTCATATTATAGCAATACCTTTTTTTTGTTATCCCAACTATTATAGCAATAACAGATTTTTTTTTGTTACAACGCTTTTCATATTTTAGCAACACCATTTTTTTGTTAGATGAATACAATACAATAAAATTGACAATGCCAATCCAAATTGTAAAAAAAACTAGAAACTAAAATTACTTCGTTAAAATTGAAATAAATTCCAAATATCAACAACTTACAAAAAATATGAAGTAGCAATATAAATCTAAAGTATACCTAACAACTATAGAACATTAGCAACTACACAACGGATACAAAGACCATCCCTTTTTCTTGGAAAATATTTGGAAGCTTGTATATTCCTAAATATGCAGCAAGCAATCTATGTAAGCAAGCAATCTGTAACATCTGCAAGAGAAGAAAGTGAAGTCACATTAGCTCAATGTAAAGAATGCCAAGCCAATAAAGAACTACCTTAGCTCAATAAAGAACAATAAAGAATGTCAAGCCAATAAAGAACTACCTTAGCTCAATGTAACAACAACAACTAGTACAAATTGGTGTCATTTTTTACTTCAGGAAGCCTTAACCAAAATGAAAACCTGTGGACCGATATGAACTTGATAGGTTTGGCAGTTTATGTGTTGCAATAACGCCAGTAGCAAGGGCAGATAAATAAGCCAGGACAAATGCTGGTATGTTGCCTTCACCAAACAATTCATCCCAGGGACCAGCACCAAGGGAAACAATCATCTATGACAGGCAAATAATACAAAGGAAGAGATATTATAGTCATTTAAAATAATATCCTAATTTTCTGGTGTTCGTTTAGGCTCAGAAAATATTTTTTACGAGTGTCTAATATTTTGGTGTAAATTTGATTTCAGGATATATTTTACGGATTGTCAAGTGTCTGTTTCGTTTCCGAAAAAAAATATTTTCTAAGGGAGGAAACTTTCTTTAGAAGATATTAAATGACTTTCTCTAATTAAAACAAAAACATTTTCCAAATTTCTCACTATTTCATGATAATCAAATGGAGGAAATATTCGTTGATGCAGTTAAAAAGATCAAAGCAAATTCTAAGACAGTTATAGGGAGGTTAACAATGCAACTTGTGATGTTCAATAGGTATGCACAGGCATAATAAGTGGAGAGTGGGGAAAGACTTACAGAAAGTGGGAAGCTCAGAAAGCAAAAACAACCAGGGAAGCAATCTTGGTGCTTCTTCCATTCCCTCCAACAGTATGCCCAACTGTATGCCTATAACTGATTCATACAACTGTATGCATCGAATCCTGGAATTCTTAACATAATTAATTTTTTTATCATCAGGAAGATGTCTACAAAACGACAAGTACTTTTGTTTGATTTATGAGTTCTTACTGAATTCAACAGCAAACCAAAAGCACCTTCACTGACACCATGATCATAAGCTTCAACTTTAAATAGATCTCCATTTGGGTCTCCATGATAAACTTCTCTTCCCATCCAATCAGTGTCAAATAGGAAAAACGGAAACCAGGACAGCTACAGTAAGAATCAATATAATATATAAACTTCACCATAACTGTTTTATCTTTGAACATTTCTAATAATGTAACTGGTAAGAAAAACAAAATGATAAAGGAAGGCCCCATACGAAAGAATAATACAATCTTTTCAACCTCTTTCAAATTGATTATAATAAAAAGAATAGTAGATCTTTAGTAAACAGAGAAACTCAAGCGGTAGCTAAATAAAACATTGACATGTAACAATAAAAGAGTGAGGCACCCTCTTTTAATCAGAAATTGATTATCTTTATCATGCTCTTGTTCTGTTATGTTTTGTAAATCAGTAAATCTGATTGAGAATGTTCTAGTAAATCACATTCAACCAGAAAGCAATACTTATCTTCAGGGAAGCTCACCAGACCAATGCCAAGGCCATAGATTACACGACCAACCAAAAGAACAAAAAGATTTGGAGCATATGCTACAGATCTAAACTTGACTTTAATTTTAGATGCACCTGCAATGAGATGGTAGCACCAGAGGTGGCACCTATGTCATAGCCATGTAACAAGCCGCCCAAAGCCGGAAAAAGAAACCTAAAAAAATTAATTAGTAAACATACTACTGAGATACTTTAAAAAACATATAGGAATTATCGAAACTATCAATAAACGACCTGACTAATTAAGATTAACAAAGTTCAGCTACCAAATTGTTCAGCTTTGCTTTGGATTCAATTTCAGAAGTTGTCCGGTCAATACGTAGAGAGGCAGTACTAGCAATTTCAACCATTAAAGATGAGCTTCAATGATCAAATGAATTTAAACAGTTAAATAGCAAACATATACTTCACACCATGCCTCACATATAGCTCAATATCGATGTACGATTTATTATGAATTTATGAGAAATCGCTGCATATAACGTGTTATTATCCACATTGCTTGATATATTTGAAACCAAAACAAACAGAGGGTCACTTGCAAACTACAGAGAAAAAATCCCAAAATAATTACATATATTATATAGCAAATCAACATGTTTAAATATATTTATGCATAGATATATACATAAAGCCCCATTTCAGTTCAAACTAAAGCTTCTTCATAGAGTATAAAATGTAGTATAATTTACTAATGAGTAACAACATGCTAGAAAAATAGAGACCAGGCTGATAAAATTATATTTAGAAATAGTTTCACATGTTTTCTTCGCAAGACAAACAAACTAAGTCCCCTCTGCTGCTCTTGCAAATCAACTTAATTATAGTTTTATTTTAAAAATATTACTTCTCCAAACTAACCTGTCTCCCCACTTCCAAATCGATTCAGATGACTCTGAAAAAACAACATATCATAGAATAATTGAATTATTTCCCTTGTACAAAAGTAAAGCACCACAAGAAAATGGGAGAGATAAAGATTAGTCTTACATTCATAGAAAGCTGAAATTGTCTTGTTTCTTCCAACCGGAAAATCTCTTTTTCGAAGTTCTTTGAGATTTCAAGTATATTTGGAGAACCAAAAATTCGTAGAAATCTGACAACGAATACAGACAATGTAATTGTAAGACAAAACAATCTATATCACTCACAGAAAGAAAATAAATGTAAAAATAAAAGATGATGTACACCTTGTTAATATGGATTTTATGAACCACTCTGCACATTGTTAGTATCAGGAAATTGAATTTTGAAAAAGAAAATCAATAAACCCCCAAAAAAAGTCCCAATTAGAAAAAACCCCCAAAAACTAGGGTTTGTAAACCCCCAAAACTAACAAAATAAAAAAAACCCCAAAAACTAGGGTTTGTAAACTATAAACTACGAATAAAGGTAATTAGATGAACTAATTAGACGAAGAAACAAAAATACCACAAACTAATTAAACGGAGATGAATTTTGAAATGAGCTTCGACCCGGAGATGAGCTTCTACCCGGAAAGAGTCAGCTTCAATCGAAGAGAGTTGAGAGAGAGAGAGAGAGAGAGAGAGAGAGAGAGAGAGAGAGAGAGAGAGAGAGAGAGAGAGAGAGAGAGAGAGAGAGAGAGTGTGTGTGTGTGTGTGTGTGTGTGTTTTTGAGGGAGAGAGTGTTTGAAAGAGAGAGTGTGAGTTTTGTGTTTAATATTTCTAATTATCTTCAGACCGTGTATTTTATTTTGAGCGGGATTCAATTTTTCAGTAAGCGGGCTTTTGCCCTCTGCTTTTTTAATATTTTTTCGGGTGTATAAGGCAACATCTAAATAAGTGTTGGCATTGAGGAAAAAATTGCATCTAAGGCAACATGAACAGTAACATCGGATATGATGTTGGCATACATCCATTTTAATTGATTTTTATACATCTAAGGCAACATTTCTCGTGGCAACATTCTTTCCGAGTGTTGGTAAAGGCCATATATGGTGTAGTATGAACGTGGGAGATACCGAGGACAAGGGTAAGGCTCCAATTTCAAGCACGGAGGTAGAAGAAAGTGTACCACCTCCTAAACAATCAGTCCTTGCACAGAAAGAAGCAGAAGAGCATGTCTATCCACCTCCGCCATTTCCTCGACGTTTGCAAAAACAGAAACTGGACAAGCAGTTTGGCAAATTTCTTGAAGTCTTTAAGAAATTACATATCAACATTCCATTTGCTGAAGCCCTGGAACAAATGCCGAGTTACGCCAAGTTCATGAAAGGCATTCTATCGAGAAAAGTAAAACTTGAGGACTTAGAAACTGTTGCTTTGACAGAGGAGTGTAGTGCGTTATTGCAACAAAAGTTACCGCCTAAGCTAAAAGATCCTGGAAGTTTCACCATACCATGCACCATTGGGAATTTGTCTTTTGACAAATGTTTATGTGATTTAGGAGCAAGCATCAACCTCATGCCATACTCAGTTTTCTTACAACTTGGCCTTCCTGAGCCAAACCCGACGAACATGTCACTTCAGTTGGCTGATCGCTCTATCACTTATCCTCGGGGAATTGTTGAAGATGTCCTAGTGAAAGTAGACAAACTTATCTTTCCAGCTGATTTTGTCATACTGGATTTCGAAGAGGACAAGAAGATTCCGATCATTCTTGGTAGACCATTCTTGGCGACAGGACAAACGTTGATTGACGTCCAAAAGGGGGAACTTACAATGAGAGTGCATGATCAAAATGTCACCTTCAATGTTTTCAAAGCCATGAAGTTTCCAACAGAAGAAGAGCAGTGTCTGAAAGTAGACTTGATTGAGTCTACGGTACAAGAAAAGTTGGATCACATGTTCATGAATGACACTTTGGAAAAGGCCCTCAGTGGAGAGTATTCATTAGATGAAGATGATATAGATGAACAATTGCAATATCTGGATGCTTTGCCGTGGCAAAGAAAATTTGAAAGACCAGTTGAATCATTGGATCTGCCAGAACTAAAGGGGCCGCATCAGCAAATGAAACCATCTATCGAGGAAGCTCCAACTCTAGAGCTCAAACCACTTCCTAATCACTTAAAGTATGCTTCTCTTGGTGAATCATCTACCTTACCTGTGATTATATCTGCTAACCTTTCAGACTCTGAGGAAGACAAGCTTTTAAGAGTCCTGAGGGAATTCAAAACAGCCATTGGTTGGACCCTAGCGGATATCAAAGGCATCAGCCCAGCTTATTGTCAACATAAAATTCCATTGGAAGAAGGTAGTAAACCAACAGTGGAGCATCAAAGGCGGCTAAATCCTCTTATGAAAGAGGTAGTGAAGAAAGAAATCATCAAGTGGCTGGATGCAAGGATTATCTATCCCATTTCTGACAGTGCATGGGTGAGTCCAGTGCAATGTGTACCGAAGAAGGGAGGCATGACTGTGATTACCAATGAAAAGAATGAACTCATCTCTACTCGCACAGTCACCGGTTGGCGAATCTGCATGGACTACCGGAAGTTGAATAAAGCCACAAGGAAGGATCATTTTCCCCTTCCTTTCATTGATCAGATGCTAGATAGACTAGCCAGCCATGATTATTACTGCCTTCTGGATGGTTATTCTGGATATAACCAAATCTGCATTGCTCCTGAGGATCAGGAGAAAACAACATTTACATGCCCGTTCGGTACTTTCGCCTTTCGACGGGTTTCTTTTGGCTTGTGTGGAGCACCTGGTACTTTTCAAAGGTGCATGATGGCCATCTTCTCAAACATGATTGGCAAGACTGTTGAAGTCTTCATGGATGACTTCTCTGTATTCGGTCTATCTTTTGATGAATGCCTGCAAAATCTTGGCTCAGTGCTGAAAAGATGCGTGGAAACTAACCTAGTGCTCAATTGGGAGAAGTGCCACTTCATGGTACAAGAAGGAACTATTCTCGGACACAAGGTGTCAAGGAAGGGTCTAGAAGTGGACAGAGCAAAGATAGAAGCTATTGAAAAGCTGCCGCCACCTAATTCAGTGCGAGGGATTCGCAGTTTCCTTGGGCACGCAGGTTTCTACAGGCGTTTCATCAAGGACTTCACAAAAATTTCCAAACCTTTGTGTCAGCTGCTGGAAAAAGATATTCATTTCAAATTTAACGAAGAATGTCTCATAGCTTTCGAGACTCTGAAGAAGAAATTGATTTCAGCACCCGTGATCATTGCTCCAGATTGGAGTGAGCCTTTCGCTATGATGTGTGATGCTAGCGATTACGCAGTTGGGGCCGTTCTTGGCCAAAAGAAAAATAAAATGTTTCATGTCATCTACTATGCAAGCAAAACCCTCAGCGATGCTCAATTAAACTACACTACCACTGAGAAGGAGTTGTTAGCCATAGTTTATGGTTTTGAAAAAATTCCGTTCATACTTGCTTGGCACGAAGGTGACTGTGTACACTGATCACGCGGCTATCAGATATCTGCTCTCTAAAAAGGACTCCAAACCTAGGTTGATTCGATGGATTCTTCTGCTGCAAGAATTCGATGTGGAGATCAAGGATAGAAAAGGGACAGAAAACCAAGTAGCCGACCATCTCTCACGATTGGAAGACCTTGGGAAGACATCCCAAGACAAAACCGTCATTAATGAATCCTTTCCTGATGAACAGTTGTTTGGGATACAAGAAGAAGAGCCTTGGTTTGCAGACATTGTGAACTTTCTGGTGAGTCGAGTGATTCCTCCCGAGCTCTCTTTTGCACAAAGAAAGAAATTCTTGCATGAAGTCAAATGGTATCGTTGGGACGAACCATATCTGTTTAAACAAGGAGCAGATCAGGTGATTAGGAGATGTGTGCCATACAGTGAAACAGAGGCTATTCTAAGGGATTATCACGCCACGACATATGGTGGCCATTATGGAAGTGAAAAGACCGCAACTCGAATTCTTCAAGCGGGATTTTATTGGCCATCCCTTTTTAAGGATGCCCATCAGTTTGTACTGAAGTGTGATCGTTGTCAGCGTGTTGGTAACATATCTAGGAGGGATGAGATGCCCCTCAATATAATGCTAGAAGTGGAAATCTTCGATGTTTGGGGCATCGATTTCATGGGACCATTCATTTCCTCATGTAACAACCAATACATCTTGCTGGCCGTTGATTATGTTTCCAAATGGGTTGAAGTCAAGGCACTTCCGACCAATAATGCCAATGTCGTGCTCAACTTCCTTCACAAGAACATCTTCACAAGATTCGGCACTCCTCGAGTAATCATAAGCGATGAAGGTACTCACTTTTGCAATCGCAAATTTACTAATCTTATGGCAAGGTACAACATCAACCACCGGGTAGCTACGGCATACCACCCGCAAACCAATGGCCAAGCCGAGGTATCTAATCGCGAGATTAAGCGCATTCTGGAAAAAGTGGTGAATCCTTCGAGAAAGGATTGGTCTTTAAAACTCGATGAAGCCGCATGGGCTTATCGTACAGCATATAAGACACCCTTGGGTATGTCACCATATCAGCTTGTCTATGGGAAGGCTTGTCATCTGCCTGCCGAACTAGAGCACAAAGCTTATTGGGCGCTGAAGAAGTTGAACTTTGACTTATCAGCTGCAGGTGAGAAAAGAATGCTTCAGATTAATGAACTGGATGAGTTTCGGCTACAGGCTTATGAAAATCACAAGTTATACAAGGAGAAGGTCAAGAGATGGCATGACAGACGTTTGGTGCAAAAGTCTTTTGTACCGGGACAGTTAGTCTTGCTGTTCAACTCTCGTCTCAGACTTTTCCCAGGGAAACTTAAGTCAAGGTGGTCAGGACCATTCACGGTTAAAACAGTGTTTCCACATGGTGCAGTGGAAATTTTTGATAAAACACCGGAAGCGGCTTTCAAAGTAAATGGACAAAGGTTGAAACCATATTTTGGTGATCATGTGAATCGCGAAGCGGAAACCATGGTTCTTGGTACTACCAATTGAAGTGCGAAGGTGAAGTCAAGCTAGCGACGATAAACAAGCGCTTCGTGGGAGGCAACCCATAGGTTTGGTATTTTTAGGTGTGGTTTGATTTTGTGTGATTTTGTTTAGTATTATGTCGAGAGTGCAGGTCATTGACGAGTTACAGGAGCTGGCTTTGCAAAAGATAAAATTTTCTTTTGAGGTAGACTGGCCTCAGTTTGGAGCTCATGCAGCATTTCCACCAATTGATTCACCACCCGAGGAGGGTGACGATACCGATAGTTAGGGGAGTTCTCTATTATCTTTTATATATACCTTCAATGAGGACATTGAATATTTTAAGTTTGGGGGTGATGATTTAGGATAATTGATTTCTCGAGTCATAGTATGCATACAGTTTCATGTAGTTCATAATATACCATGCTAGTATAATTTCATATAATTCATATATATATATAAAAAAATATAAAAAAAATTGCATATTCATGATTAGTTGCATATCATATTTTCCTTGGTCCCGTAGCGCTTGGTGATTCCGTTTAGTAGTCAATGATGAATTTGAGTGTGATAATGATGGATAGAGGGCTGATTTAAATACTTATGAATTGACGTGCATGTTGCAGAAACACAATCTTACACAACTCATCGGTTACTTTTGGGCTAGGTTAAGGTCATGCTTGTTTGGTTGTTGAAATTTAATCACCTGATTATATTTGGAATTTTCTTTATTCCCTTGATAGCGTAGAATCACTAAATATAAGTTTGGGGGAAACCAGGGTTCATGCTAGTTTGTGTGTATTTGTTAATAATGGTTAGGTGTCAATTGGCTAGTAGCCAGCTCATATTTATATGAGTAGTCTAGGGTTGGAATTGAGAATTCTCATTCCAGATTGCATATATATATATATATATAAATAAAAAAAAGAGTTTTGTGAGAGTGTGAGAATGCAGAATTGGCCAGGGTGAGCTCTTTAATACTCGAGCAATTAAGTTCGCGGGGACTCAATCCTAGTGACCTAAGACTTTTCCGGTGTGGGATCCACTAACCTAACGCTCGCTACATGGGTATTATTGTATAAGCCTTTGGGGTCTCATCCATTGCACGGTCAAATAAGCATGTGTGTTGTGTATAGTATTATGCGTCATAGTTGTTAATAAAGCATGAATTCCTGTCTAACTCAAATGATGATAGAAGTGTTTCTAGGATATGAAGTGTCTAGCGTCCATTCTATTTATAAACTTGTGATTGTTATGACGAAGAATATGTATGGTTTTGATCTAGTGCTAAGAGTAATTCTGATGAGTATTGCACACACGCACGTTTCTGTACTTGTAAATGTTAATATGCTGATTTTTAGTCGATCTCTATTTGGAGTTATCACATTCTCTGAGACTCTCTGCTAAATTGGTTATTGCTTTGCTTATGGGATCCTTGCATCGTTTGCATTCATGCATTTAGAAGTAGTCGAGTCTGTTTTCGCTTGAGGACAAGCATCAGTTTAAGTTTGGGGGTGTGATAAGTGGATTTTATATCCACTTATTGTCCGCTAATTGGACCTAGATTGGTGGTTTTTCTTAAGTATGTTGTATCTTTTATTTCATTTTTTTTTGTTAATTATGATTTTGTTATGCAGAACTCGCAACTTGAGGTATTGTGGCGTTAAAAGGCTAAAAACGGTGGATTTCTGTCTCAATTTTATCAAGTGGGCTGGTTACGAGGAAAAAGAATTATCATAAAGAAATTCTATATGATATATTCTTAAATCTGGAACCCGGTTGGATGTGATATATTTTTCGTTTCGCAAAAGGAATCCAGTTTCAGATCCTCAAGAGGCCGTAATTCGCACCAGAACGAGCATTGAGAAAATAGAATTATCACAAAAAGATGGAAAGTGATATATTCTTAAAGAGAAAAGCCCGATTGAAATTGATATATTTTTCGTTAAGAAAAAGAAGTCTGGTTTTTGGTCCTCAATTTACCGTAGCTTGAGAATTAAGGATTTATTTATATTAATAAATAATTAATTTAAATTAGAAAATTATATTTATAAATATCTAATATTTTAGATATTTATTTTTATAATTTCAGAATTAAATTAATTATTTATTAAATTAAATATGCTTTGTTGAAATTGTATCAAGCCCCAATTTATTCCTGTACCAATTGAATTAACAAAAGGAAAAGAAAAAAAAAGAAAAAGAAAAAAAACAATTGTGCAGAGCAAACATAAATAAGGCCGAAAGTTGCCAAGTTGTAATAACAATAGTAAAAGAATTCAAAGTGTTGTAGGCAGAAAAAAAAAAGAAAAACGAAAAAGTCAGAAGAAGAAGCTCTGTCCAATCCTGTCGGCTGAAAAAAAAAATTCCCACTCTCCCCCATCCCGCGTGGTCGACACGCGCCCCTGTTTGTTCCTGTTTTCTTCCGCGCGTGTGTAGCACGCGCGTGGCCTGCAGTTGTTTTTTTCTTAACAGCTTAATGGACGAGCAGTAGTGGATTGAGTGGGTGTGATGCTTTCGGCTGAGTGGATTAAATTGTGTGCTGTTTGTGTATTCTTTTTATTTCTTTTTAGTTTCTTTTATTTATATTTTATTAATTTGGTGTGCTAATTTGTAGTATAAATAGGGGTAGTCTCAAGCTTAGAATCACACAACATTTTGGAGAGCATCATTCTCTCTTGTAATTTTCTCTAGTTCTTGTAATATCAAGTTTGTTTTTATACACTTTAATTTTTGGCAAATTTTAGTATAAGTGTTATTTTGGTTGAAGAAATTACGGGAATTATTTGGAGTGCTCTTCTCTTTCGGTGGAAGCTATTTCGGTTTTATTTGCTAATTTCTTATTTTACAGAGAATTATCGAAGTGCTCAGTGGAAATTATTTCGGTTTTATTTTCTAATTTTTATTTTACAGGGAATTATCGGAGTGCTCGTTTCTTGCAAGTGGAAATTATTTCGGTTTTAGTTTCTAAACTCTTATAATTTTCATATTTAATTTATCGTAATTTTTAATTTAGTTTTATTATTGTTGTTATTAGTATTATTATTATTGTTGTTATTATTATTATTATTATTATTATTGTTATTGTTATTATTATTATTATTATTATTATTATTATTATTATTATTATTATTATTATTATTATGATTTCAATTAATCCCATGATGACGATTCGTTTAATTATGAACTAATCGCCGTCATGGGATTCTAATGGATTTATTTACGTAATTTAGTAATTCGATGCCTTAATATATTGTGTTATGATAAAAATTTCCGATTGCCTAACGTGGTTGTGCTTAATTTATTAGATGCGTAGCTATCATCTAAATTATTAATTCTTAATGAATGCGAAAGTGGATTTGAGAATTTAGAATTTTGCCATGTTAGCACAGGTTCGTAATTTTCATATATAATTACGATTAGTGGTAGGGTTTTGGATCACATCGCCCTGTGTAGCCAAAAATAAGGAATTTATTCGTAAACCAGTTATGTTTTCAAATCTTATAGACATATAGGGTCTAGACATAAATGGTGTCCACACAACTTCTATCTTTTTAAGTGGATGTTTGTATGGTTTTATATAAGTTAAGGCTGAAAGGCGCTTATATTAGTTTCGTGTTCCCGGCTAGCTTTCATAATTATCAGAATCACTTTAAATTAAGGCATCAATTCTAAATGAAAAAAATAATGAAATTAGAATCCCATGTTTATCTCATCTTTATCATATTATTTTTAGTCGTTATTTCATTAATTAATTGTGATTTAAACAAACCAACCATTTCGTTGTTCAGGCTTCTATAATTAACCGAACGTTGTTGAATAAACATATTTACTTAAATACACCAAGTCTTCGTGGGAACGATCCTTATTTCCTTATATTGCTTTTGGACTGCGTATACTTGCGTAGAGAAAATAGCGAACAGACACCCTTCTCATAATATACATGTTCAATAATAGGGTAAGAATTTATTTAATTTGAATATTAATTTGTTTTGACACAATATAATGAAATAATGGGTGTATAAATTTTTATCAATTTAATCTTCCGATAAAATGGTTGGGTTTGTTCAATTTAATTAGTTTAGTCATAACTCATGTGTAATTTATTCATGTGCATGATTTGTTTACAAATTTCAGATATTAAGTAAAGATCCGTGTACTTCCATAATTTACTACGACTCCACAATCATTGATAATAACGATTGTTTGAGACATTAAGGTTAATAATGCTTTTTAAAGCTGATACCCCTCTCATAATATACATACTCAATAATAGTGTAAGAATTTGTTTAATTACAATAAAAATTTATTTTGAAACAATATAGCGAAACAATGGGTGTATAGCTTTTTTATCAATTTTATCTTCCGATAAATGGCTGGATTTGTTAAATTTAATCAATTTGATCATAACTCATGTATTATTTATTCATGTGCAAAATTAAAAATATGTCTGTATTTTTTGCATACAATTCCAGATATTAAGTAAATATCTTGTACTTCCATAATTTATTACGACTTTCACAATTATTGATAATAAAAATTGCTTGAGAAGTTAAGGTCGTCTACCTTATAATCATTCGAAAAGAAATTATAGTGATCTTGAATAGGTAATAAAAAATAACGCAATATATTGTTAGTAGTTATTTTACCTAAAAATAAACATAACTATATATAATTAATATTTAATAATAAAATAATAACTATAATGTTCAACTAATTTGATAATTTTTAAACAAATAAATAGAGTAAATTTAATATTTGTTTAATAGGTGTAATTAATGATTAATTAAATTGTCATTAATAGCTATTTAATGTAAGAAAAGAATTTTAATAAAAAAATCAAAAAAAATGAAAATTCAAGAAAAATACCTTGAATTGTTCTGATGCATTTCCGATCTCCAGGCATTATAATATATATAGATATATATAGATTCTTAGAGCAACTCCAACAATCTCTTTGCATTCTCCTTATAAATAATATAATTAAATTGTCTCTTAACTATTTAGGCGGCAAAATCAAACATTTTCTCCAACAATTCTTCTAAACTTACTCCTTATTCATACATAATTAATTAGTATCATGTATTGTTTTGACTTTTAATAAAACTTTCTTTTTTAAAATTGTAACAATAGATAATCAGTGACGTTAAAATACAGAATATTCATATAAACATTTTTGTGAACTACACATACATATTTTGGTGAACTACACATACATATTTTGGTGAACTACAGATATGATTGGCGGGAGAGGGAATTATGTGTATTATTAAAATAATAAAAGAGCTAAAGAGAGTTATGTGTATTATTAAAATAATAAAATAACGGAAAAGGAGAGGGGAGAGGCTCTTAATATTGAGGAGGTTCGAACGGCTCTTAACTTTTTGAGTTAAGAGGAGGATTTAGGAGCCTGTTGGACTTTGTTTTTGCCTCACTTTTGTTATAATTTTGAGTTAAGAGCCCCGAATAAGGTGCCTGTTGGAGTTGCTCTTAGTAGTTTATCAATCTTAATTTTATTTTTTCTAATTTCATCTTTATCAAAAAAAATTATTAAATTGATTTTGAATTATATGTTGAAAATATTTGAACCATATTTTTCTAAGAGATAAATTATTCGATAATAGTTAATTTATTATATGGACTACCGCTTGTCTAGACTATTATATATATAAATTTATAGAGAGAAAACTGGGCCTGAGGTTGTCCTTAGGGAAGGACCCTGAGGTTAAAAGATTTTGTTCCTATAAAACAAGTGGCCCCGCAGGGGCAATTTTGTAAATATAAATATTGATTCAAAACAATTTACATGAATTATAAGTTTGAAAATATTCTTATTATATATCAAAAAATTTGGTAATCTCAAAAATATCATATCCATAAAAAGTAGTAATTATAATACAAAGATAGTCTTTACGACCAAAAGTTATAAATATTATATAGAGAATCATGTACCTGAAGATGACCTCAGGTACAACCCTGAGGTTATAACCAAACTCTATACAAATGCAAATAGAGTAAATTAGTAAATTTAGGAAAAGTTGTTCATAATTACCATAATGCCATTAAGTATATAACCAAATAACTTATAATCTCAAGAGAGTCATTTGAGACTCATATTACATATAATAACATTTTTAAAGCTAACGCCCCTCTCATAACCTACATATTCAATCTTAACGTAAGAATTTATTTAATTAGAATATTAACTTATTTCAACACAATATAATAAACAATAGGTGTATACAGGGGCGGAACCAGGAATCTAACATTGGGGGGACCAAAATAAATAAAAATAGAAAACATACCGATTTATTCGAGATGTGTGCGCCTTTCTTTGATCAAATAAAAAGAATCAATGATCTCCTGGTAGAAATGGTCTCCGCAATCTCCTTTTCAATATACACTATCAAATAGTCCCTAAGAAATTCATCTTCCATTCGATTGCGAAGACTTGTTTTCACAATTTTCATAGCAGAAAAAGCTCGTTCAGATGTTGCAGTAGATGCTGGAAGAGTCAAGACAAGCCTTAATAGTCTATCAACTAATGGATACATGTCAGCTTTCCCTGTGGTTACCAATCCATGACATAAATCACCAAGAGTAGACAGATTCTTCAAATCTGGAAGAACCGGAACATCTAACCCATAATGTTGTAGTTCACACTGTAGATGAATTTTTTCATCTCCCAAAAAATCTTCTGGATAAAACTTTTCAGCTAACTTGCAAATGTTCTCTATATTGAAAGACCTGTAACCATCCCTAGGACTTAGTGATGCACTTAAAATGAGAAGCTCCGTCATTTGTTCACTGAATCTATTGTTTAGCTCCTGTAATTGTTGATCTATGGCAGCTGTAAAGATTTCTACTCGGTAATGATGTTCCATTGTCACCATTTGCTTTTGTTTTCCTTGCCGACGAAGAGATTTAAGCACATCAAAGTAGGGAGCATTCATATCCGGAATCAAGATAGTATGTAGTTCACAACATGATCTCACATTTTCTAAGAGACTCTCCCAACCATCACTTCTCAATTTTTGAATCAACATCTTTGTAGTAGAAACCAGATGCATGGCATTTAAAATATCTTGAGACTTTTGTTGTAATGCTCGACAAAGTAGATCAGTAATAGCCATTATCTCCTTAACCACATGTAAAATAAACACAAATTCATAAGACATTAACATTTTAATAGCACTTAAAGCATCACCTCGTTGAGAAAAGTTGTCCCTTGAGCAGCAACGTCAATTAAAACCGAACGAGTAGCACCATACATTCTTATCAAACTACATATAGCAGTGAAATGTGAACTCCATCTAGTATCTCTGGGACGTTGTAATGTTCCAATTTTATTGAGACCTTTACCTGTTTGAATCTCTTCTAGAAAGCCGCTTTTATCAACGAACCTAACCCCAATAGCCATCTGCTCCCTTTTAGAAATATCTCTAGATTCATCCACAATCAAACAATATTTTGCATCATCAATCTCATCACGAATTAAATCTTGCACTTTCCTAGCAAAAACATGTAAAAGTTCTTTTTGGATTTTTGGTGAAGTGTATTTGGCATTTTTGGGGGCTTTATCTAAAATTATTTCTTCTACTTGAGGATTGTAAGAAGCCAAAAGTTTTAACATCTCAAGAAAATTACCCTGATTCTTCGAGTTGCAGCTTTCATCATGTCCTCTGAATGCACAAGCTTGGAATGTCAACCATTTGATTGCATCTATCAATGTTTTAAGACGCATTCGATTTCGTTTGATCTCTTCTGCACTTTGTTTCTCCACTATCTTCTCCAAGTGACAAGGCTGATTTTTAAGATTATAATAACATTTAGCCGCAAAATTATGAGCTGAATTAGAACCATCTCCTTTCCCAACATGACATCTAAAAGCACAATCTTTTCCATTGTTTACTTTCCTCCAACTGTTAAACCCCTTGACAGTAAAAGTATTCGAGCCACACCTTCCTAATGGATTTTTAGCAAAAAGAAAACAATAAAAACAATATGCTGCATCTTTTTCTAACCAAGAAAATTTATCAAACCACCTCTTTTGAAATCGACGGGGATGATGTTCTGGACCAGAGAAGGGATAAACTTGCACAGGTTGATATGGGCCAAGATCAATGTATGTTCTCCTAATTAAATCTTTTTTATTTGGATGATAAGTCTCAATTTGTTTCTGCAAATCAGTATCACGTATTAACGAATTGAAATCAATAATTTCATCAGTGTTCTCAGAATCAATACCTTCATTAACAATCTCTGGATTTTGAGGATGTTGCTCAGAGTTGCTGTTTATCCCACCAAAAATCAGAGGCTCAACTCCATCTCCAGTGACTTCAATTGAGGCGACAGAAGGTTCTTCATCTTCACAAGTAGTTGTTTGCTTCTTCTTGGTTGAAAATAGGATGTAATCTCTTTTCTCTTGCTCATATTTACGGATTAGATGCAAAGGTAGAGTAGATAAAGAGATATGATATTAGGGATTGTAATTTTGTAACTTGTATGTATAGTGTGTATTGGGGGTTTTGGGACCGGGGAAGAACAACTGAACAAGTATGTTCTGTTTTTAGACTTTAGTTTAAGCATCATTTTTTTTGTTTCAAATTGTACTATCTTTATCTTATATGTTTATTTATTAATTATTAAGATTAATGAACAAATTCCATGATTTCCATCTAACCAATATTATTTTGGATGAAATAATTAACAAAATCAATAAAATTTTGTATAATCAATTCTCAATTTCAAATTATTTTTTTAAATCTAGGGGGACCAAAAAAAATTTTAATAGTAAATTTTAAAATTTTATATTAAAATTTTGGGGTTATTCCGCAGTTGGCAGGGACCGGGGCTCCCTTCGGTCCCCCCTAATTCCTCCCCTGGGTGTATAACTTTTTTATCAATGTAATTTATCGATAGAATTGAATTTTTTCAATTTAATCGATTTGAACATAACCCATGTGTAAGTTATTAAAAATAAAAAACTATTAGTATTATTTTTATTACGGGTATTAAGTGAAGATTTTTAAACTTTCATAGTTTTTTACGATTTCCAATCACTAATGATAAAAATTGCTTGAGAAGTTAAGGGTCGTCTATACTACAATTGTCTAAAAAGATTGTAATGGTATTCGCTAGGGAAAAAAAAGGACGCAATGTAAATAATTTTTAATCATCATTTTACTTAAAGATAAACTTAATTATATATGTAATTAATATTTAATAATGAAATAGAAATTATAATGCTGAAATAAAGTTTTCTAATATTTTAAATAAATAAAATAAAATAAACTTTGATATATATATATATATATATTTATTAGGTATAATTAATGATTATTTAATATGTCATTAAGAGTAATTTAATGCAAGGAGACAAGTTTAATAAAGAAATTTAAAAAAACGAAAATTCAAGAAAAATATCTTGAACGCTTTTGCTAGTTTTCCGATCTCCTGGTATTATAATATACTAGCTTATAGCCCGTGCAAAGTACAACTTACTTTTAAATATTTTTAAAATTATATGATTAAATATAATAGAGTATAATAATTTATTATGGATATAATTTAATTTTGTAATATTAATTAAAAAATTAATAGTAATAATAATAGTTATTTAATAAATGACATGTATTGTTTAAAACTAATAATATAAAATATTAATGTAAGTTTGTTGTTGACGGAATTCAAACCTTGGATCTTTAGAAGAGGGATTTAAATATAGAATATTCCTTATTATTAGATCTAACAGTTATCATCTATTTACTAAATATTTAACAGTCGCTATTTTTTTACCGGTAGATTGAACCAAACAACCAAATTACCAATTATCTCCTAGTTTGGTTATGAAAAATAGAAGGGAACCAAATAAAAGTTCCCAAAACTTTCCCAAATGCCACATGTTTGATTTTAATTGGTTGTGAAAATAAGAATGAGATGGACCCCCCATGTATTCACATCAATCACCCAATTAAAACATTTCATGTGTTGTGTCACATCATTTTGGAGAAAAATTTTGTAGATTTTTTTGGTTCCCTAGCATTGCTCTTTGGTTATTATATACTCCCTCTGTCCCGGCCAAATATTTGGTTTGGGCACAGAGACCAAGGATAGTGGGTGTAATATTGTTAAAATAAATGAAGTAGTGGGTATAATAATAATTTTATTGTTAAAATAAGTGAAGTAGAGGGTGTAATGGTGTAATAGTGTAAATGTTGAAAAAGTAGAATGAAGTAGTGAATGTAATAATGTATTTTATTATTAAAAATTACTATTTTTAATAATGTAAAGAATTGGTGGGACCTCCCAAAAAGGAAAGTGTAAAAAAATGGAAGAGACGGTGGGGGAATATTAGTATAAATAAATATAGATGGATAGAGCGTCCTAACCTATTGGCAAATGGCAAGTCATGTTATTATATGCCGCAAATTTGGCAACGTCCATACCAAAAATTTAAAGTGGTGGATAAAAAATTTAAAATTGTAAAGAAAATCGTAATTCTTTATGTTCGGTAGATTTGGAACTTCAAATTATGTCTATGCGACTAAATTGAATAAATAAAGTACAAGTAAAAATCTAAAAAAGTTTTGAGAAGAAATATGATATGTAACACTATTCAAACTGAAATAATTTCAACACTTGCTACTATGGCTGCAAGCGAACCGAGTCGAGCCGATCTTTGATCGAACCGAGCCAAGTTTTGATCTTAACAAACCGAGCCGAGCTTTGATCTTAACGAACCGAGCCGAGCTTTGATATTAACGAACCGAGCTGATTTCTTAACGAACCGAACCGAGCCGAACTCGAGTTGTTCACGAACAGCCTCGAGCCGAACCGAGCTCGAGCTGTTCGCGAACAATTAACTTGATTGGAGATCTTAGTAGTAGTAACTAGTGCTTTGTCACGGATTGTTGTTTCTATTTTTTAAAAAATATTTCTCGACGATCCAACCGTACGGATGTTAAAATATATCTAATTTTGTGATATTCCCAAATTTTCAAAAAATAAAAAATTAATTTGGTTGGAGATCTTAGTAGATCACTACTATTCTAACTAGTGCTTTGTCACGGATTGTGCTCTATTTTCTAAAAAATATTTCTCGACGATCCAACCGAACGGATGTCAAGATATATCTAATTTAGTGATATTCCCAAATTTTAGAAAAATAAAAAATTAATTTGGTTGGAGATCTTAGTAGATCACTATTATTCTAACTAGTACTAGTAACTAACTAGTGCTTTCTCACGGAATGTTGTTTCTATTTTTTAAAAAAATATTTCTCGACGATCCAACCGTACGGATATCAAGGTATATTTAATTTAGTGATATTCCTAAATTTTCAAATAATAAAAAATTAATTTAGTTCGAGATCTTAGTAGATTACTACTATTCTAACTGGTACTAGTAACTAGTGCTTTGTCACGAATTGTAGTTTATATTTTTTTAAAAATATTTCTTGACGATCCAACCGTACGGATGTCATGATACATCTAATTTAGTGATATTCCTAAATTTTCAAATAATAAAAATTTATTTGGTTGGAAATAAAAAGAAGTAAATTTTTTGATTTTTTTTGAGCTTTAACGAGCCAAGCTCGAGTCGATTCGAGTACGAGCCCATATCGAGTCGAGTCGAACACTAAAAAAACTCGGCTCGACTCGATAACCTTAACGATCAATTTTTTTTGTTCGAGCTCGTTATCTTATCGAGTCGAGTTAAACGAGTCGAATCGAGTCTAACGATCAGCTCGGTTCGTTTGCAGCCCTACTTGCTACTCTGTATTTGCTACATTAAACTGGTGTGTAACAGTAACATTATCCAAACCAAAATAATCCCGACACTTGCTACTTACAAATAATCCCGACACTTGCTACTTCATAGTTAATACAGGGGATTGAAGCAATACATGTAAAAATCATTAAAAATTTTCAGATGAAAGATGATACTTGTAACATTAACCAAAATGTAATAATCCCGACATTACTACTTTGTATTAGCTACTTCATAGTCAATACGCATTCCCCTTCTCAAAATAACCACCTCAGTCATACCCATCAAAAGTATACATGTCAATATCACAGTTACCCACAATGATTCTCTAAATAAAAATTATCCTAATACATAGGGAAAAGAGAATGGAGAGACAAAGAAGGATAGAAAAACAGGCAATTGAACTTGTACATAAGAAAAAGTCTGGTGTCCTAACAAAGAACAGACATAAACACCTGTTTTAACAATGTAGAATAAAAGGTAAATGCACTTCTTGCAACGAAAATCTGCACATCCCAGCTCATCAATCCCCGTGCTATATCTTGCATTGGCATTGATGCGGCAATCACTGCAAATAACCACAGGCATTTAGCTTTACTGGAAAAATCCTAGCATGCTAACAAACAGAGGTGTATGCAGTGTGTGAACAGGGCCCATTTTTCCAGAGTCAAAACATTATAGCGACAGAAGTTCATTAAACCAAATGAAGAAATAAATTATCCTACATGAGGTTGCTGCTGCTGCTGCTGGTTTTGGGGGTAGTTCCCATAGCCTGGGTAGCCACCATAATAAAGATTGGGAGCTTGGGCAGGTGGGGCATATCCATAAGCTTCATAGCCCTGTCCATAACCATAATACCCACCACCACCACCACCACCACCATTTCCCTGGTTTGCATCTACCTGAGGCTGAACAATCAAATTGGAGGAAATTAAATCCCATGAGTCAGCTAAAAGGAATTCATTAATTGACCGTAATTAAATTTCGGATGTAGAAACCTGTCTGTTTGAAGGTGTACGACCCCAGGAAAGCCTAACACTTTGTCCACCCAACTGACTTCCGTTCAATCTATTTAATGCTTCCTCAGCACAAGCTCTGTATTAACAACATCAGAAACATACTCTATCATACTTGAATGTCAACTGGAAATCGGGAAAAAGGTTCCACAACCACAATGTACCTGTCAGCATACTGAACAAACCCGCATCGTTTGCCTACAGGAATTTTCACATGAACCACTTGCCCACAGGTGCTGAACACTTCTGTGAGATATTCCTCAGACACACTAGAATCCAAACCGCCAACAAAAACCTGCAGCAAGTGTTATTAACTCGTAAACACATGTTAGCAAAGAAACAATATCAAAGAATTCAAACTCTAAGGCAAATATACTAACAGTGGTGTTATTCGGATCATCCTCACTTTGACCTCCTTGCGTATTTTGATATGTGGCTGCAAATAACAAAGTGTACGGATGAAGGCAAAAAAGAAGTGGCGGAAAATAAATTTCAATAATCTTCGTACCAAAACCCTATAAATGCACTCAACAAGGATCTTGAAATTTGGATATTTTTACAGATATAGCAGAAGCATTAATCAACAAAAATAACACTGCTATTTTATAGTTGATTTCCGACAGAAAGTTACTAGGAAAAATAATGCAAAACAAATCCATTGATTTTTAAAAACTCTAGCCCTAACAGCAGTACACTTTCACGAGACAGAATTCTCGATCAAAAAATCATAAATCTAAACTAACGCATGCAAAGATATTCCAACTTAAGAAGCCACAACTCAAGAAAAAAAAAAATAAGGCTCTCCACACAAAAGAAGATGCTATCAAAGCAACAAAGAACTTTACTATATCACCCTCCATGTTTAAAGAGATACTAATGTTTCCTCCCATTGATTTCTTGTTTCTACACAATTTTTATTTTACTGCTAATAAGAAAAGCTGGAGGAAGATTGACTTCTAGGTGTGACACCACTGATCCCATTAATCATGAAAAAAAGCTCAAATATTTGTTTTACTAATCATCAATTAACAGAACACAACCATCTATGCTTTGTTCTTCTCCACTTTGAAGTTTACTTATCAAACGGAAGCCAAACTACTAAACAGGAATTTTTTTTAAAAGGATAACAAGTTCAAACAAAAACATCATTCCGACACCAATCACAAGACCATGAGTCCTTTGGAGTTCTTAATGCTTTACAACAATACATAGAACTCCAAAACGCATTTGAATATGAAGTAGAGGTGCATAACAGAGGACTTCACAATAAAACTTATGCTGTATCAAATCCAAAAAAATCTAAAGAAATGTCTGCCTCTAATTGTTTAGTAGATCAAGACAAACTAACGTGCTGATATAAATAATACAGTTAATCATTACTAAAATAACATCTTTCTTCCGTAAATTGAAATTGATAAGAAGAGGTTTGAAGGAACATCCATAAACATAAGCATGTGAACCACCGGGAAAAAAAAATAAAAAAATCAAAGGCAATTGGGTTGAGATGTATGATGGCAACAAAATTTGAACACTGCATACTAAATCAAGCAGCTAAGTTGATAAACAGCATAGTGAAGGAGATATATGCTCCAACTATATGTCCTAACATTAAAAAGAATAAAGGAGCGTCAAGATGAGACAAATTTCAACAGGGAAAGTGGTCTTCTAACTAGTAGACTAGGAATAAAAAACAGGCTTAGATATGTACCATAACAGAGCTTGACAGAGCTTGACAAACAGCTAAATTTAAAATGGACTTGAAAGAGACTAAGTTTGTATGATACCTAATGCCACAAACAAGCTGAAATAAAGAGCAAGGGAAAATAATGACATTAAATTGCACACTGACCTAGGCAAGGCCAGGCACTAATTAGATAATCATTTCAGCTGAGATCAGAGCCAGGCCCCTATAAGATAGAGCCTCTTGAAGCCCTGCTCAAGACATTGCAAGTTCTAGAAGAAATTTGCAAGTTAGTGATAACGATGAGAACCAAAGGCCATGTAATTATCACATAGCCTGTAGATTTTCAAGCATTACTTTAAAAAGTGAATTAATTACAGTGTTTGGTATATATTAAAACTAAATAATACCATTAAGATGGCTCAATGAAGAAACTAATGGTGTGTCTGGTTGGGAAGATTGTAATGATTGTGTGCAAATTTTCTATGATGAGAATTATGAAGAAAATGTGCATGGTGGAAAATGGAGCATTCCTTCTCAAATTGGGGGGTTTGAGCTCTAGTTTAGGTTGCTAGGGATGGAATGGAGGAAGAAAAAAATATTTTGAAAAATAAACCATATTTTTCTTTAAATTTCATTCCATTCCTTCCAATTTCATTCATCCCAACCAAACATAACACCAAAGCAACACAACATCATAGCTGAAGATCAGCAACCAAAAAAAACAACAGTCTGAAGGTAACACAGATAAATCACAACGAAATGTTGGAATAAAGTGACTAAATTTTACCTTTTGGGTATTGAGGAGCGTCCATGCTCTTCTTGTTAGCAGCTGGGCCAATACGCATGGGCCTACTTGAACACATACTTCCATTCATCTCAGTCATCGCTCGCAATTGTTCGCTTTCATCCCCAAACTTGACAAACCCATAACCTTTTGAGCGTGATGTCTCCCTATCAGTTACAACCTTTGCGCCTTTAACTGATGGATAGTGTACCCTAAAGGTTTCTTGAAGAGTGTAGTCTGAAACATCAGCAGCCAAATCTCCAACAAAAATGGTATAGGCAGCACCATCATCAGCACGCTTCTCCCCCGCCCCAAGAGATGCCCAGTTCAGCCTAAAATTTTGTTGAACATTTGGCATCAGTGTGCCATTATATGTCTGTAAATACCTCTCAGCCGCTTCACGACTTACGAATTCAATGAATCCATAGCCATCCGACTGATTAGTTGACTTGTTACGAATAACTTTTGCGGAAACAACCTACAAAGGGTGATATATTGTCAGATCACACAAAAGAATTCACAGCCGTGAACAATACCCTAGAAAAGAGTAAAAAAAAGTAAGCTTTCCAAATACAGATAATACTGTGAAATGTGAATACATGTCAATAGTAAGATTTCAAAGAGGATCACCTCGCAAGAAATGCACACTGAATTGGCAGAGCATAATAAGGGTCCAAGCTCGAAAATTTACACATACATTACCTTCTATTCCGTGTATAAATTTACATTTCCAACAAACATCATAAAAGAAACATACCATAAACATCTTTCTCTTCATAAAACCCAACTAATTTGGGAAATGGACAAACTAATTTCATAGACCTAACAGCCTTTTGGGTAACATTACACGGTGGCCAAAACAGCTTATAACCCATATCAACTAATTAATCAATTAAGAACTTATTCAATTAAAAACTTACGACTTAAAGAACTTGTATAATTAAAAAACTTCCAACTTAAAATGGATGTAAAATTGTGAAGTACCTATACCTGCTCTTCTTTCTTTCTGTCTGTCTTTTTTCAGTTGCTAATTTGACAAATTAAACTTCCCCTCACAAGAAGCAATCTCGACCGCACTTGTTAGTCATTTATCTACTTTTATTAAATTACAGGCTCTACATTAACAAACACCTAACTATCTTATAAACTCAACCATCCAAACCAATATAAATTACAACATAAATCAATCACTTCTGCTTAACAAATAAAGGTAATTCTCAATTTTCAATATCGTAAACACGAAAAGCAAGAAAAGGGAGAGAAAACAAGAGTAGACCTCGCCAGAGTGAGCAAAACAGGAAAGCAGGTAAGTCTCATCCATAAAGTGCTGGAGATCTCCAATCCAAAGGGTGCGTATCTCATTATTAGCACCGCCAGAAGGGGGCTGTTGAGCGGTGGCTTGAGGCGGTGGCTGTTGGGGATAGTACATCGGCGGCGGGGGTTGCTGGTACTGCGGCGGTGGCTGTTGATAGAGAGATTGTTGTTGCTGTTGTTGTTGGAGGTACCATTGTTGTTGTTGTTGGTATTGAGCTGGATCCATTGGGGTTGGGTGCGTTAGTGTTAGGGTTTTCTACAAACCCTAGAGAGACGGAGAGAGATTCAGAGGAGAGAGGGCAGAGGATTGAGGAGAGAGAGAGAGATAAGGTCCGGAAATTCAAGATTTGATTTTTATTAATAATCTTTTCAAGGCTAAAACCATCATTTCATTGCTATGAAATTAATATTTGTTGAAAAAATATGATAAAAATATCATTTTTTTTAAAACAAATTGACATGAATATCAATTAGTTTTTCAGCCAAAATTACCAATTTATTATGCATTTTAAAAATGAGTAACATTGATACGTATTTTACAAACTAGTCGATGAAGCCGCGCTTCGCTGCGGCGTTACAATATTTTTAAAAAAAACAAAACATTTATGTTATATTATAATATTAATATTAAATTTTAATAATTAAATAATTTTCTCTAATGAATCGATTTCTTGTTAAACATGATTCTTTCGATTGAGCAGCTCTCTCGTTAAAACCGAAATCCCAATAACATATATTATAAAGACTTTATAATAAATTTTATCCATAAAATCGAACCGTAAGAATAAAAAAAATTATGTCATTAGTATCAAATTCTAATAGCTAATATAATCTTTTCTAGTGAGCCGTCATCGCGTTAAATACGTTTCAAGCCGCTCTTATTTGGAATCGAAATTCCAACTTCATTATATAAAGAAAGAGAGTAAATTCCAATTTTTATATTCTTTAAACTTACAGCTTCTGCATGGGAATGTCTTTCTATTATGTTAACATATCTAAAAAAAATTAAATATGAAGACTTTTCGTTACGAAAATAATATTAAATTTATGGATATATTTTTCTAATGCAAGTATAATTAACTTGTATAACAAAGTTAAAATAAAGGATTTCTAAGAAAAAAAATATATAGTTTTAAAAAATTGTATAAGATGTCTCCACCGTACTCGTATTCTACTTCCAATAAAATATTTTATTTATGTATTCCTTATATATTCAAATATCATTTATACGGTCTTCTCTAATGAACCGTTTTCTCGTTAAACACGGTTGTTACTATTGATCCGCTCTCTCGTTAAAACCAAAAACCTAAATTTTACATATATCACTTGAATGATAATGTTTATCCATAAAAATCAAATCCTAAAAATAAAATAAAATTTATAACACCAATATGATATTTTAATAGCTAATACAATCTTTTACAGTGAGTCGTCTTCCCGTTAAACACGTTTCGAGCCGCTCTCATTTGGGATCAAAATTCTAACATCATTACATATTATTGATGATACTTATCTTACACAACAACTTACTCCTTAAAATCAAAACCTAAAAAATAGAGCGAATTCCAATTTATACTTATTCTAGACTTTCTAAAAATTTTGGAGTTTTAGAAAATGAAAACACATCTTATTTTCTCTTTATATTATAGATACTCGTATTTATTTAGGATTCCTATATGACAATGTTCTTTTATTATGTTAATATATCAATTATTTTATTTTTTAAAAACGATGACCTTTTTATGACAATAGTATTGGATTTATGAATAAATTTTCCTAATAGAAGTATAATTAACTTATATAAAAAAGTATAATTTAAGAAGTTCGTACTTCCTATAAAATATTTAATTATATGTCTGCTCTATATATTCAAACACATATTCTACTTCTAATAGAACTTTTATTTATATGTTTTTTTTCTATAAATTCGAATCTTATTCTCTATAAATTCGAACTCCTATTCTACTTCTAATATAACTTGTAATCATATGCATTATAAATACTTATTCTACTTCCGGTAGAACTTATATGATATGTCTTCCCTATAAATTTGAACTATTCTCCTCTATAAATTCGAACACCTATTCTAGTTCTAATATGTTAAATGATATTTTTCTACTTCTAATAGAAGTTTTATTTATACATTTTTTCTATAAATTCGAACTCTTATTCTCTATAAATTCGAACTCCTATTCTACTTCCAATAGAACTTTTAATCATATGCATTATAAATACTTATTCTACTTCCAATAGAACTTCTAATCATATGTCTTTCCTATAAATTCGAACTATTCTCCTCTATAAATTCGAACACCTATTTTACTTCTAATATGTTAAATGATATTTTTAATTTATTAGTGTTTAAAATTCTAAAATTCTAGAAAATTAGAAAAATAGATTGAGACGATCTTAGAGCGCCACCTAAACTCCAGCGTATCCTCCTTTATATATATATATATTGATACTTATTCTACTTCCAATAAAACTTCTAATTATATATATATTTATATATATTTATTCTACTTCCAATAGAACTTCTAATTATATATTTTCTCTATAAATTCGAACTCTTCCCATCTATAAATTCAAACACCTATTCTACTTCTAATACGATAAAAGATATAAAAATTCTAAAAAAATTAGAAAAATAGATTGATACGATATATCTTAGAACGCCACCTAAGTGCCCGCGTATCCTCCTATATATATATATATATATATATATATATATATATATATATATATATATATATATATATATATATATATATATATATATATATATTGATGATATTGATATATATATTGATAATAATTTAAAATTTGGGATAAAAGAACAAAGTTCTATAACAAATTAAACTCAATAAATAATATGTACAATTGAATAGATTAACTATATTATACAGTATTAAATAAAGATTTGAAATCTGTATGTTTTACGATTTTACTTCTTAAAACTATAATAATAATTATAAATTATTGATTAAAAATTTCTATTTTTTACGACCCATTAATTAATATCATCATTGTTTAACTCCGATATAGTCTTATACTTATCAATCGATTTGGGACAAATGAGCAACGATAAGTTGTAAATTCTTTAGATGTAGCGGATAAAGAAATTCGAGGATATTAATTCTCTTATGCAGTATGATGAACTACGGGCCATAACCTTTTCATGCATATCGATTCTTGACAAAACCTATAAATATTATTATAAACAAATATAAATAACTACACATTTATAAACAATATTAGTTATAGGTTGGAATTAAATTATTATTCAGTTGAAGAAAGTCATGGTATTGTAATATACATGAAAAACGAACATTTACAATGTAATTTGTCTGAGTGCTATGACCAAATGGCAAAGAAAGATATATATGATGACGTGTCTTATTAACAATAATTTATATTAGGGTGAGAAACCAACAATAAGAATTGAATTGCAGTCAATATATAAGCATAAATATAAATCACCCGTGATTTATAACAAAAATAATAAATCACCTGTGATTTGGTCTCGTCTTATTTCCATCAACAAAAGTCATCCAGATATAAATAGAAAACACATTCGCGTGAATTAATATATGCATATAATAACTTACCATGTGATCAGTTATCAACATAGAAAACACATATAGATACAAACTTTTTTTTTTTGATAGTTTACAGATACAAACCTGATGTCAAGTAACGAAGGAAAACAAAACAAAAATGGTCAGTGCTACAAAATTTAAAGTCTTAAAGCAAAATAACAAATGCCTAAAGAGTATCAGAAATAATATTGTAATATCTTCTTTATAAATTTGAACTTTTCTGCACTATATATACATTCAAAATACTTATTCTACTTCTAATATAAGTTTTAATTATATATATATTTTTTATGAGTACGAACTCTTCTTATCTATAAATTCGAACACCTATTCTACTTCTAATATGTTAAAAGATATTGTTTTAATTATTAATACTTAAAATTCTAAAATTCTAGAAAATTAGAAAAATAAATTGAAACGATCTTAACACGCCACATAAGCGCCCGTGTATCCTCCTTTATATATATATATTGATAGTATTGCATAAAAATCAAAAACAAAAAAGAAAGAACACAATTAGAAAAATAATTTGGTGCTGTTATTTGAATGTGTATCGGCTTAGTAGTGAAAGTGATACACATTCCCGGTGTCTCGTATTTAATTTTTTGTTTAATTTATTTTTATTTTTAAATTTTTTACAAAATATGCATTTTTCAAATGCGTAAAAACAATACCCAATTTAAAAATGTGTAATAGACGAATATTTTTGGCCAAAAATTTTAAAACTGGTATTTACGTAATAAAATTTTAAAAAATAACATTTTTGGCCATTATCCATTGAAAAACAATAATATCACTTTTTTAATGTTTATGTAAAAGTTAGGAAAAAGTAAGTTAATGTTGGGAATCAAACCCCTAATCTTCACGGTGAGCAAAAAACCGAATTGAAACTGAAACCGAACCGAAACCGGCGAAAACCGAACCGAAAAAACCGAAACCGAAATCGAACCGGCGGTTGCGGTTTTTGATTTTTAAAAACCGAGACTTTCGGTTCCGGTTCCGGTTATAGGTTAAAACCGAACCGGTTAAAACCGAACCGAACCGATTATTAAAATAAATAAATAAATAAATACAAATATATTTATATATATATATATATATATAATTTATATAAATTTTTAATAGCATATAAAGATGAATATTCTCTGGCTCATTATCTGAACAATCTTACATAGTAAACATAGGTTGCATTTGTTGTGGAGTCTTGTAAGGACGAGGCTACCAATCCATGCACATAATTTGAGAGGCAACTTGTGTTGTGTTGCATGCTACGGAGATGTTTAGTACTAATAAGCAAGGGCTTCATATCTTGACCTAATAATTCATATGCAACCCAAAACAGTGCATTTTTTAAGTTTTGTTGTGTAAACTAATATATTGTTCTCGTTTTTATTTTCATCCGGTTTTAAAACCGAAACCGAACCATTACAAACCGAACCGGGGTTTTGAAACCGAAACCGAACCCGAACCGGCGGTTGCGGTTTTCGATTTTAGAAACCGGGGATATATGGTTCCGGTTCCGGTTTTACCCTAAAACCGGACCGAACCGGCCCATGCTCTACCCTATCTTCACCTCTGAAACTCATATCATAACCACATCTTAAAAATCTAAGTTTAAAAATCTTACTAAATAAACTACTTTTGTCCTATTTTTTATTTTTTATTTTGATTAATAAAATGTTGGTTTTTACTCATTTTGGAATATTGTTTGAAATATAATTAAAAAATATTTTAATTGATTGAGCATACTCAACAATTCTCTTTTACCATATTAAATGATTGAAACTTAAAAAAAATTAAGAAAAAATTTAAGATTATACAAATGTAACTCAGTTGAGAAAAAACATATTTATTTACATTCGTTTCCAAATATATATTAAACTATTTAAATAAAAAAGTTGATAAGAATTATGTTAATCTTATTTATCAAATCATACATAATTAATAATTATGTTACATAGGTTTTTTTAAAAATAATTAGACTTATATGTCTTGCAAATGACAAATCTCGGAGATGAGTGAGAATTGAGCCTAGGACTTGACAAGAGATAAGCCCTTCACTACCTAAGCTATCTCATTGCGCTCACATCACATAATATTTAGATATATGAAATTTTAAATATATATATATATATATATATATATATATATATATATATATGAGTCATATTAGATATTTTTTATTATCAAACTATTTATACTTTCAACAATTTAAATATATGATTGATCTCTAAATATAAATATTTAAAGATATACGAAAATTAATATATGATTGATCTCTAAATATAAATATTTAAAGAAATACGAAAATTAATTGAATTTATGTTAAAAAGATGAGAATTATAAAAATATGTGTTATATGCAAAAAGTTAAAGTAACTAACTATTAATATTGAATGAAGAAAGATATGATTTTTTATTCATATATATTACAAAACTGCAATAATTATTAACAATGATTGGTTATAATATAACTCGACTATAAAGTATGATTTTATGAATTTTTATATAATAGAGTGAATTGATCAATAACATATATAATGGTTGAGCTGTAACATATGCTTATATTAATATAGATAAAACCAAAAAATTGATCTCAGATTTCATATAGATTCACAAGTTATTAAGGTCATCTAATCATATTTTACATCGATTTAAATACTTGGGAAGATTTAAAGTTGGGTTAAGAACTAATTCAAAATTTTAATATAAAAAGTATTTCAAATCACTTAATTTTTAAAATAGAACTTCGACATTGTGTAATAAACATTAGACTAAAACTAAGATCACATGAATTTACATGCGTCTATGTTATTTATTGACAATTTTACTAAAATAATTATTTATATTATACTAAAATATTCATTTTGATAAATTTAATTTCACGTCATTTTGAAAATTAAATTAATACTTTTAGAAATTAAAAGTAATCGTGTTATTACTATCGTATGGTTCATGAAATCTAATCAAATTATAAATAATTTGGTTCAAAAATTTTGTGTAAAAAATTACAAAGTAACTATAAGAATATGAGATGAATTGAAATATTATCATTTATCATATTTTTAATTACAAAATTATTTTAATATATATAAATTTTCAAGCGAGAAATTTTTTCAGTGCCCGTGCTGGGCGTTTACGCTATCTGAAAATTTTATATGTTTATGGAGAATTGAGATTAAAAGTTTATTAATAAAATTTAATACATATTTTTTTTTAATTATTATGCTAGGTTCATTAGATATATACTATCTCTGTCCCATTCATTCCTATACATTTTCCTTTTTTTGGATATGTCTCTCAATTTTTTATATTTCAAAACTTTACAAAAATAATAAAATATATATAATATAAAAAATAATTATATCCGCTATTTTCCTCCGACATAATCACTTTATATCTTATGAATTGATTGTTTCCATCATTATACTCACCTTTCTTATTTTTCTCTACTATTTCACACATTTTTTTAAACATTTCTGTCCAACTCAATGAGATGGACAGAATGATTATCCTTTTTCATTTTAGAAATGATTAGCTTTTACCTATTTATTGAAACTTTATGTAATATTGTTTTGGATATTTGTGTCATAGTGTGACATCATGATAAGTACTGCTAATGTTAGTTACTGATTCTCTTAAAGGTAAGTTGTTCGAATTGGGTTAGTCAATGTAATATTTCATTTGTTGTTGTGAGTTTTGTGTGGCATAAACTTGATTGTAAACTTTGCAATATCATATTTTATTAATTTTTATGTTGGTAGAAGATCTTTAGTAAGATTGTATAAATTATACATGTTTCGAATCATGTGTCATATATGTGTCATATCATAGATTAGATAAAAAAAAAATTATTTTTGGTGCTATTGTTTGTATAATATTTTACTAAAACGTGCACTAGTCCATGTACGTCATTTTTAAATTATTATTAAAAGGAATTAATTTCTCTCCCAATTGCTTAACAAGAAGAAAAAATAAATCATCTCTTCTATATACTCCCTCTGTCCCGATGCTTTGTTCACATGGTAGTTTTGCACAAAGACCAAGGCAACTAAATAAATTAACTAAGGAAATCTATATTTAAAGAAAGCACTGGTACAGAGATTAGCTTTATATTAGGAGATTAACATAAAGGAGGGAAAGGGAAAGTAAATTAGTGCACCCCGCCTAAATCAAATTAGCTGATTACAAAAAGATCTGCATTTGCCTCCAATCTCCATAGTTGCACCCACTTACTATAAATAAATAGCTTTACACAAATATCTAAATCTACTTTACAGAATACAGTACATTAACAAAATGGCAGCTGGGTCTATATTTCCAGATTTAGGAGGAGATGGAAATAGTGAGCACTTCAACACTTCTACAAATAACTCTATGTCATCATTTGTTGAGGGCACTGCAAACGGAAAAAGGATTGACAAATTTAAAAAAAAAAACTTGTTTACAAATTGTCATTAAACTACAGCAATAAAAAGCTCAAGTTGGGATCAATTAAGTACTTACCATTGATTATGGAGTTAGCAGGATAACCATTTGCAATATATGGAAAGATGTTCAACATTCAATTAAAGATGGTGAACAACCTAATGTTGACAGAAAATATAAAGGTGGCAACCAAAAGTATGTTTTCGATTTGGAAAAGGTAAGATCCATTCCTTTGCACCTAAGAACCAATATTAGGACTTTAGCTTGTCAACTAAATGCTGATAAATCTACTGTGTACAAAATGATCCAAAAAGGCAATATCAGATCTCATTCAAATACCTTGAAACCTTATTTAACACCTACAAATATGGAAGAAAGGGTGAGGTTTGTTTTAAAACATATTGAAAACTCAACACTTCATACAAACCCAACGTATATAGGCATGTTTTCTATAGTTCACATCGATAAAAAGTGGTTTTATATGACTAGAACTTCACAAAATACTACATATTGCCAAGTGACCGGAACCACATAGAACTTGCAAGTCCAAAAGATTTATAACTAAAGTTATGTGTATGAGTGCGGTTGCAAGGCCTAGGTATGACAAAGATGGTATTTGTATCTTTGATGGAAAAATAGGGATATTCCCTTTCATTATAGAAGAACCAGCACTTAGAGCAAGTAAAAACAGAGCACGGGGTGTACTAGAACTCAAACCTATAGAAAATATCAATAAACTTATGATTAAACAGTGTTTAATCGAAAAAATTTTGCCGGATATTAAAGCCAAATGGCCACTAGACAATAATAATCATATCATCATACAATAAGATAATGCTCGACCTCATATCAATGGTAATGACGTCGAGTTCATCAAAGTTGTACAATCTGATGGATTTAACATAACATTGGCTAATCAACCGGCTAATAGTCCGGATCTGAATGTCAATGATTTGGGTTTCTTTAGAGTCATACAAGGACAACAACATGAGAAAGCCCCTAAAACAGTTCATGAGCTAGTTGATGCCGTGATTGGAGCATATGAAGAAGTGAATCCTTCTACTTTAATTACGTTTGGTTATCTTTACAGAATTGTATGACCAATGTACTTAAACATGGTGGAAATAACAATTACAGGCTCCCTCATATAGGGAAGAAAAGGCTCAAGCGACTTGGACAATTACCAACTCAAATGACTGCTCCACTAGATGTTGTGGAAAAGGCATTAAACGACTCCCTAATCTTACGGTAAATTATAACTGTTGCTGATGATATAAGAGGACAAAAATTTTGAGGTAAAAAACTTTTGTAAATCTACTGTAGTTCAGGTTGTATTAATCTTTTATAGTTTGTAAATTATTTGTCCTAGATATTAATCTCTGTATTAATCTCTTATGGTTTGTAAATTATTTCTCCTAGATATTAATCTTTTATGGTTTGTGAATTTAAGCAGCCCCTTTTATGGTTATCTTTTATGCTTCTCTCAACAAGTATGATAGGAACACATTTTATTTATCCTGCTTGCAAGCACTACCTCAGTAGAAGACACACTACTAAAACCAATTGTGACTCTGCATGACTTTCTATCATCAACTGAGGTGAATTCTGTATGTGATACAGTGTACTTAGATTATGTTAATTTTAAGATTTTTGCATTTGTTGAATTCTGTCTGTTGATTCTCACCATCAGGCATCAAGGTAACCATTAGCGCGATTTATCAATTTATTTGACTGACCATTTAGACATACTAGTTCTTAATCCATTCTAACCAAAGGGCAGACACCTATCAAACAAAAACAAGAACTATGTACATTTCTTGTTCCCATAGTTACAAAAACCGGTTCAACTTATACCAGTGGACTAACAACTACTCACATTTACAACAACAACAGGTTCAACTTATTAAAGGAATTAAGGTCTATACTTCCATATAATATGCTTCAGTGTTTTTATTATAATCGAATGTCAAGTGTGGACAGACATACAATGGTTGAGAGTAAGGGAAACACTGATCATAAACCACAAACCACTATTACAATACATGATCTACTTCAACTAAATAACATTTCAATCTAACCAAATCCCGGATGATATCAATTGGCAAAAATCAAACACAAATCACAAATCCAACATTTCAACCCCAAACTCAAGGCAACAAACTCAAGGCAACAAACACACTAATAGTTAACTAAATCTTAAACAAATCTTATAGAAATCGTAAGCAAATCTTACACGAATTGGGGGAGATAAAATTGCAGTAATCCAATTGGGTCTGGGTCCTTGAATTGTAGTTTTCGGTCCTCGAATTTTAGTTTTTGCGGTTTTTAAGTAGTCTTCTTAGGTTTCACGAATTGCTCTTTCACCCTATTAGGTGTATCTTCAACGATTTCGAACCAATCGAGATAATCCTCTATAATCAATTTTGTGAGATGTTTAGTAGGAAGTGGTAATGAAGGGGGAGAAGGAGAATTTTCGGAATGAAGATCGAGGATTAGGGCTGAATCATTGAGAAACTGAGACTCCATTGAAATTTAAAAGCTGAGTTAAAGAGAATGGAATCAAGATCGAGGTTCGGGGATGAATGAAGAAGGGGTTTTTTTTGAGAAGCGTGACAAAGAGGGGCAAGTGGGTGGGTGGGTCAATAAAAAAATATGATTAAACGTATAATTAAGATTGATTAGTAGTAGTATATTTGTAACTTGTATAATCAGATACATACAAGTAATATAATAATATATAATAGTTGATATTTAGGGTAATGTAAAGAAATGGTGGGACAGCTCAAAAAGGAAAGTATAAAGAAATGAAGGGGAAAGAGGAAGTATAATACACCGATTAGGGGTAAAACTTGCCAAACAAATGCTCATGAAATGTTGAATATATCCCTAACAAATTCTAAATGACATTTCAACCACAATCTCTAAAACGAGCCGCCGAAGACTCTTCCATCATTGTCTTAAACTATTACTCTGTGCTCATTCTACTTGTCATCCTAATACACAAGTCTAATTATCTTTTTCGAGATGTTGTCATCATCTTGTTGTGAGTATGTAACCAACATACGGGTTATACTGATACGGTAATTTATCACTTAATTAATTTATATTGCCTGAAGGTTTTTATGAAATTCAATGATTGAAATGTTCGTCCACTTTTTACATATTTACAGTAAAATGTTACTTGACCAGTTGACTTATACTAACTTTTAATATACATTATAGACATAAACAATCACGTGATTATTGACAAAAGGCTCGATTGCATACACACAGTACATAAAATTTGAAATTCAATTTGAATTTTAAAATTCAATTTGAATTTTGAATTTCAAATTCTCATTAATGTATTCATCTACTATTTATATAGCTTTCTCTTTCTCGCTATTTGTGTTATTTATTCTTTTTTATTATAACATTATTTTGTTTACAGTAAAATCATAGACTATAAATTCTTATTTGTTCATTATTTTGGTTAATGTGATTAATAAGGTCACCAAAAATTTGATTGAATGTTCAAATGAATTATGTTGACTGTTCAATGTTCAACTTTTGGATCAGAAAAAGTTCTTAATTTGTAAATTATATATGTATCATAAACTAGTCATGGTTGTTCATTGTTTCAGATGATGGTGATTAACGATTTCAAAATATTTTGATGTTGGTTGGTAACTTCTTCCCTTCTTTCTTCAACTTTTTTAATAGTTCTCAATTGCATATTGAAGTTAATATAAATGTCACAAGTGTTTGGTATAATGCTTCAATGAATTCCAACTTAATTTTCATAACTTTAAATTATGCATGTATGTGTTTGTGTAGGTTTAATATGTACATATGTATTTTATAGGATTGGGATTTTATAATAAATATTATAATGGCTAATTGTTTCATTTGGTATCGAATAAAGTTGTAGAAGATATCGAATAAATATTGCAATTGTACATACACTAGTACAAAACTGATTTTTTATGTCGCCTAATATACGTCGGTTCAAATGAAAGGCGACGTATATTATAACTTTATACGTCGGTTATACCTAAAAGCGACGTATATTTGCATTTCTCAGTACCATTATACGTCGGTTCTGCATAAAGGCGACATATAAAATACTCATATACGTCGCCTTAAACAAAGGCGACGTATAAGATTAACTTTTTACGTCGCTTCTGTTTAGGCGACGTATAAGATATTAACTTTTTACGTCGGCTAACACAGAAGGCGACATATAAAGTTTGTTATATACGTCGGTTGACAAAAGCCGACGTTTATGAAGAACTTTTTACGTCGGCTTACAAATAAGGCGACATATAAAGTTTAATATATACGTCGGTTGACAAAAGCCGACGTATATGATGAACTTTTTTACGTCGCTCGGTATAATACCCGACGTATAAAACATTTAAGTTAAAAAAAAATTAAAATAAAAAGTTAAGAATTCATAATTAACTAGCGCGTTCTTCTTCAGTTCCCCCAAATTGAACTCCTCTCCCAAACCTAATTGCAGACTGAACAAACTCCACCACCGTCAATTAACTGCACCACCACCGTCAATTAACACCACCACCACCGTCTTCAACACCCACCACCGGTTTCACCCACCACCACCGTCTTCAACAGCACCACCGTCTTCAAATTCGCAATGTTTACTTCTAATTTACTTCTAATTTACTTCTTATTCTCAACTTTCTAGTTTACAAAAGCTTGTACTACCAAAATAGTGAAAATACCTAAGTTAATTATTGAGGGAGGAAAGTCATTGTTGAAGCCCAGTGAGCAAGCCTGAGTTTTCTGCTGGTAAGTAGATATTTAATCTATATCTCTACTGGTTACTGGTTTAAAGATTATAAAAAGGTGATCTTTTGAAGTTGGGTGGGCTTAAAATTAGGAGATTTTTGGTTATTCTGGATGTGCATTTGATTTGGTTTTGTTCTGTTTCTTTAACGGAGAGATATGTATGTGATGGTGTTAGGTACATTAGTTAACTAGTGGTGTGCTGACAAGAAGATTGAGATCTGGGCTCTGTCTTTGTGAGTTGCTGTTAGCTCAGAAAACAAGGTAAATTTTATTTGTGTCAATACATAATAGAGAACTTTGTGTTCATGTTTTGAGAATTTTTATTGCAGTTTATATTGATTTTCTCAGTTGTTCTTGATTATGGTAATGAGGTAATCACATTGTGTAATTTGTAGTTAATTTTTAGATTAACTATGCAGAAGCCAACATTTTAAGGAACAGAACAGGGGTTTCCTGAACCCAAAATCAAAGAACAAAACCAGAACGTCTGGAACCTTAAGATTCAGGGTTTTACTGAATATCACTTTATATCCTCTGGAGTAACTACTAGGGTAGTTTCTGGCCATGCTGAAAGATACTCAACAGACTTTATTTCCAGACACTGATAAGAATTTAGAAATAAACCATAAAAAGTTGTATACGGAAGAAAAAACACATGGATTCAGACTAAATACAAATACAACTCACCTTGAATTCAGAAAGTTCTCAATCTCATCATCCTTCAATCCTTCTTCAACTAAAGAGTCCTGTTGGTTACTTCTTTTGCTCGACCTTTCACTATCAGCATGCCTCTTATCTTTGTAGCTTCTACCACTGCTGCTTTAGCTATTTAGCGTACAGCTTTGAAGCATGTTCATGGTTTCAGTATGGTGTTTGTACCAACTCTGTGATGACTGATGGCTATTTCTTTTATTCATTATTCTTCAAATGCCTCTGGAGATGATAAATGGCTTAGGTACAATATCATCTTTCTATGCAACTTAGGTACCGACATTGGTACAACATCTTTGGGAATCCTCATGCCCTTGGCAGGTGTACAACATTTCCCTCCCTCTGGTCCAAGCGTCTTCTGGTTTTTTCCTCCCGTGATTTGATAAATGCAGTGATTCTACAAACCTGGTAGGCTAATATCTAACATCTTAATAAAAGTTTAGGATTAAACAAAGTAATTTTTGTCTCCAACTTTTTTGTATACTACCCTTTTTATGCTTATTGCTTCTGTTGTCCTGACTTTATTATATACAATATTATCGATAGTCTTTTTATGTCAGTTGTCTCGTCCTATTTTCAAATTACTGCTTCCTACTGAACTGTTGTTACTGCTTAGTTTAGTCTTATTGAACTGCTTTTACTTTCTGGTTCATTTAAGCTGGGGTCTCTATTTTAGTCTACTCTTTTAGAGTATAGATTAGAGATAACGTTTGCGTGCATCTTTAATTTGTGGACCATGCCCTACAAGCGGGCGGGATACCCAGGAAATGTTGGAGTTCCAGGGAAGGGCGTTTGTTGACAACATCTGCTAAAGAGGGAAATTAGTCTCCTTCAAAAAAAATGGAGGGAAATTAGATGTGAACTGTGCTAAGAAACAAAACAAAGTGAGATGGCCACTTGGGGACAGAAATAGAATCTGAGCCATCACTCAATCAGGGGTGGAGCAGACTTGTGGCATCAATTTTGAGAGTCAAATTTAATAGTATTTTATTTGATATTAGATTAAAAACTAGAAATGGTATACATATATAGTAGGTTTATGTGTAGGCAGTGTAGCTGGACAAGGGGCAAATAGACCCCTCAACTCGATGTTGCAAGAAGTTTAAGCTTCTCATTTGGGTTTTAAAAGTTTAACCTGTTAATATCAGGTTAACCAGAAGGCTGCAGAGTCTTTGGCTGATCCTGAAGAGTATCCGAACCTATTTGAGGACTGGCAAGTTGCACTTGGTGTTGAATCTAAAGTTGCAGACACAAGGTATAACCCATTCTCTTGCTTTATTGTTTTTATTTTTTGAAGTCTTACTTTGTTCAATCTGTTATTGCTATATTTCTTGCATGCTTCTCTCTTATATATATATTGACAGCATTATCAAAGCTGAACATCTGTTATCACGACAATCGAATCAGGCATACATGTACATCGTCAATTTAGTCAATTTCCCTTAATCAATTGTCCATTAACCTGTCTATATTTTATCATATACTTGTTGTTTTACAATATATATACCTAGTTATCGATCCGATGTGGTAACTTGTATGCCATAAACTATGCTAATGCAACTAAGGTAAAACAATGCTAATGTAGGAGAGCTAGAATTTATGTTATTAGGGTGTATCTTTTTTAAGTTTGAATTTTGGTTGTGATAGTCAAAGTAAAACTAGATATGTGCAATGTACATGATTTAAGTGCAGTCCCAGTCTTGAAGATGAAATGCAAATTAGATAGATAAAAAGAAAAAAAGTAAAGGTTAAACCTTCGTTAATAGTTAAAAACCTCTTGTTGAATTAGAACAACCACACAAGTAGAACATGCTGGCAAACTAATAGAATCATTGAACAGGAGAAATCAAAATGCTAGTTAACATTAGCATTTGATTGCCTTGTATTTCATTTTGTATAAGATGACCATAGTAATAACCACTAATTATTTATGTAATGACCAAATCTGCCCTTTTTTGCAATATTTTAGTAATACATAATGGATCGACATACATGGATGTACGAAATTTCACGTGCAACAATCGAGTATATTGCTGGTGTTAAAGAGTTCATTACTTGTGCGACGCTATACCTGGAAAAGAAGCAAAAGGAAGAGGGAAAAGAACAAATGATCTTTTGTCCATGTCGTGACTGTAAGAATTTTAAAATGTATCGTAGTGTTGATACAGTGGAGGATCATCTATTCCGTCGTGGTTTTAAGGAGGGTTATGTGAAATGGATTTGGCATGGTGAAGGAGTAGACTCTATGAGGACCTCAGGTACAAAACGTGTAAGGGAGGAAGATGGTATGGCGAATAATGATGAAGAATATATGGAAAATGACAGGGTACAAGAGATGATACAAGATATGGAAGAGCATTTCATGCACCAACCAAGCATTTTTAATAGTTTGGTTGACGATTCTAAAAAACTTCTGTATCAAGGGTGCAAGGATCAATTTACTAGGTTGTCAACAACCTTGAAGTTGTGTAAGCTAAAAGTAAAGCATAATTGGAGTGACAAGAGTTTCACAGAGATGCTTCAGCTTTTAGGAGAAATACTTCCTACGAGTAATGAGCTCCCTACTTCTACCTACGAGGCAAAGAAAATATTGTGTCCCATGGGCATGGATGTGAAAAAGATACATGCTTGTCCAAATGATTGTGTCTTGTTCCGAAATGAGCATCAAGATTTAGACATGTGTCCTAAATGTGGAGCATCTCGGTACAGGCGACGGGGCAATAATGCTTGTAGTGAGGATAAGAAAAGGCCTCCTGCCAAGGTAATGTGGTATTTACCTATAGTGCAGCGATTCAAACACCTCTTCGCGAGTGCAAAAGATGCAAAGCTTCTTAGGTGGCATGTAGAAGGGAGAAAATCCGATGGGATGCTTAGACACCCCGGTGACTCTCCACAATGGAGAACAATTGATGGAAAGTTTCCAGAATTTAGCGAGGAACCTAGAAATCTACGGCTAGGATTATGTGCAGATGGCATAAATCCATATCGCACTATGAGGTCTAACCATAGCACGTGGCCAGTTCTTTTGACGATTTATAATCTGCCTCCATGGTTGTGCATGAAGCGCAAGTACATAATGTTGACGTTGTTAATCTCAGGTCCTAAGGAACCGGGGAATAACATAGATGTTTATCTTCAGCCGCTTATTGAAGACTTAAAGTTGTTGTGGGATGAAGGTGTTACAGTTTATGATGCGTACAGTCGATCTGATTTCACTTTACGTGCCATGATATTTTGCACCATAAGTGATTTTCCTGCTTATGGAAACCTTTCTGGGTACACCATTAAAGGAGCTAAAGCATGTCCAATTTGTGAAGAGGGTACGATTGACATTCGCTTGAACAATTGCAAGAAAAATGTATATATGGATCATCGTGCATTTCTTCCTCTTAATCACCCTTATCGGAAAAACAAAAAGTCTTTCGATGGAAATATTGAGTCTCGGGTTGCTCCTTTGCCTTTATCAGGAAAGCAGGTTTTCGAACGGGTCAAAGATATTGATGTTGTACTAGGAAAACTTTATAAAAAGCCTAGCCAAAGCAAAGTATGGAAGAAGAAATCTATTTTTTGGGATCTTCCATATTGGGAACACTTACAGGTTAGACATTGTCTTGACTTTATGCATATTGAGAAAAATGTTTGTGAAAGCATTATTGGGACATTGTTGAACATACCTGGAAAGACAAAAGATGGGATCAATGCCAGATTAGACATGAAAGAAATGGGAATACGAACAGAATTAGCACCACAATTCTTGGAAAACCGTTCATATTTGCCTCCGGCCTGTTATACTCTGTCTAGAAAGGAGAAACTTAGCTTTTGTGAGTGTTTATCTGGTGTTAAGGTTCCATCTGGATATTCTTCAAACTTTAAAGGGTTTGTTTCGATGAAAGATTTGAAACTGGTGGGGTTGAAGTCACATGATTGTCACGTGTTAATGCAACATTTATTACCAATTGCCATTCGAGGGATAATGCCAAAGCATGCGAGATTGGTCATCACAAAATTATGTTTCTTCTTCAATGCTATATGCAGCAAGGTGATTGATCCTTTGATGTTGGATACATTGCAAAATGATATTATAGTCACACTTTGCGAATTTGAAATGTATTTTACAGTTGCACTCTTTGACATTATGGTACATTTAGTCGTTCATTTAGTGAGAGAGATTAAACTATGTGGTCCATTATATTTGCGACAAATGTATCCTTTCGAGAGATTCTTGGGTATCTTGAAAGCATATGTAAGGAATCGGTACCGGCCGGAAGGTAGCATAATTGAAGGATATTCCATTGAAGAGACTATTGAATTTTGCACCGAGTATTTAGCGGCTGTTGATCCTATTGGTATTCCTAAATCTCGTCACGAGGGTAGACTTCAAGGTCAAGGTACATTGGGAAAAAAAATGATCTCTCCCAATGCTGAATTGTACGAAAGAGCCCATCTATTTGTCTTACAACACATGACTGAAGTTGATCCTTATTTAAAAGAACATATAGCCTTGATTCGACAAATGCATCCTTCAAAGAGTGGGAAGTGGGTTACGAATGAACACAATCGTTCGTTCAGTCGTTGGTTCAAGGAACGAGTAATGTCTCAATTGTCACATAAGTCTGACGTCATTTCCAATACATTAAAATGGTTGGCATATGGCCCTGACATGCCTGTGAGATCTTATGAAGGTTATGATATAAATGGGTACAGTTTCTACACACAACGTCAAGATGCCAAAAGTACTATGCAGAATAGCGGCGTGTCGGTAGAAGCTTCGTCAACAGAATTTGGTAGAGGTAAAGATAGTGCATCACGAGATGTGAAGCAGTCATACTATGGGGTAATTGAAGAAATTTGGGAGCTTGGTTACAAAGAATTCAATGTTGCTCTTTTTAGATGTAAATGGTTTGACAATAAGCGTGGTGTGCGGTCTGATGAGTTCGGATTTACTTTGGTTGACTTTAATCGGGTTGGCCATGAAGATGACCCATTTATATTCGCAACACAAGTAAAGCAAGTATTTTATATTCGAGACCCGGCTGATTCTAAGTGGTCCATTGTTCTTCAAGGTAAGAGACGTATTCTTGGTATTGAAAATGTCGAAGACGAGGATGAGTATGACCAATTTGATGAGAACCCCCCTTTCTCAATGGGTCTTCCAACCTCAAATGTAAACGAGACCGTGGATGCGGATTATTTACGTAATGACCATGATGAAGGACTATGGATCAACCGCCAAGTATGAGGAGTGTTAGAATATTCTACAATGGTATGCTTTTAAAATGATGCTTTTGAATTCATAATACATAGAAAGAAATTAATTAGTACCTAATTTTTAAGTTCTGCATGATATTTTCTTATCAAACACAATAACATAGAAAGAAATTAATAATACATAAAACCGGGTCAAATAAATAGAAGTCAGGGCTCCAGGTATTATTAAGGCCAATGGGCTCGCCTTTTCCTCTGCTAGAAAAAAAGGCATAAATACAGAATTTAACCAAACTTAAAATAAACCCATATATCTATAATCTATAAATAAAACTGAATCACTTTAATTTTCTAAAATATCAATAATCACTTTAATTTTCTAAAATATCAATAATTTTCTAAAAACTTGTTAGTACAAACATACTGCAATTCCTTTTAGGTCAATGACAGTTTGTTTGGTGATCTTGTTTTCGTGTAGAATTAGTTTAGCTAATTGAGGAATGTAGTGTCCTGCATAGCTCTCTCCAGCAAAGAAGAAATCTCGGGTTCAGTATTCGGGAAACCTTTCTAGCCAGTTTATTAAAAATGTATAAGTATTTGCTACAGTCTTTCTATCCCCGGTTACATAATCTGATGTTGTGTTCGAGTATGAAAATCCAACACCAGCTGGGGATTCCAAGAACAACATATTTGCCACTGCATTGCAAACAAAACTATTGTTTGTACCTTGGAAAGTAATTTGCAGAACTGACTAATGGACTGCTTATTTATAATTTTTCAGGAACAGCCAAATGTACCATCTTCTAATAATTTCTGTAGCATGTTAAGGGCTTCATGCCAAATGTAATAAAACTTGTAATTAAATTTCAGTTGTCAGTATAATTTTACCCCTATTTCCAAAATATTCATGCCGCAAGCAATAAGTACAAACCTTCTGCAGTGTATGCAGGAGTATAGCAGTAGACTAAGTTAAACAGGCCGAAAAAAAACGAATATTTGAGTATTGTCAGATAAGTCATGAATCTGCTTAACTGTTAAAGAGCATCTGCAGTGCACTGATTTGTAGCAATGTTCTTTATATTATTACTGTTAAATTCATGAATCTTTATATTATTACTGTTAAAGTTACTAATTCTTTATTTGTTGTCGTGATGCAGTTATTTTCAATGGATGAGGATAATGGTGAGTCAACTTCTAGTCAAGGAAACAAGAGAAAGACTAGAGGTCCAACATTATGTAAAAAATTAAAAGAAAAAATTATGAATCAAAGAATGGACAGCAGCATTGAGTTTGATCAAGATGGTAACCCTGTCGGGGACAATGCTTCCAAGTTTGCGTCTTATGTTGGAACAGCGGTTCGACTACATGTTAACATAAATATCAAGAGTTGGGATTCAGTTAGCGAGGGATTGAAGAATATGATTTGGGAAGATATTCGGGTAAGTATGTAAGAGTGCAACTGTGATATGATAATCAATATTCACGTTTATGATATGATATGATAATTATTATTGTGTTCTTCTTTTTTCACAGCCTTATTTGTTTTACTAATTAAAATCAGTTGTAACAGATGCACTGGAAATTGAATGATGACCAAGTTAAAAAACCAGTGATGGAAGCGGCAGCAAAAAGTTGGAGGGATTTCAAGGTGAATCTTCGTAGATATTTCCTACGAACGGGCAGGAATCCATGTGAGTCATATCCTTACATTAGCGAGGATGATTGGGAAACTTTTAAAAAGATGCACGAAACTGATGAGTTCAAGGTAAAAATTATGAAGTTAATAACAACTTTGATTTCTGAAGTAAACATATATCTAATATAATGCAGGATGACATCCTAATAATTTTTATGCTTAACATCCTTAAATATACAGGAAATTTCTGAAAAAGCAAAAGAAAGTCAAAAACACAACAAAGATCCACATTTTGTCGGAAAAGGTGGATATAAAGGAAATAGGGACAAGTGGCGCAAAAATGATCCCATTGCTTCTTTAGACACATCATCCATTGATCCATCCCATCTATCAACTCAGCGTAGTTTCGATTGGGTAAGAGCACGAACAAAAAAAAAGGAAGATGGAAGTTTTTACATTCCTAACGAGCACACTAGGGAAGTTTTTGGGAGAATGGTAAGCAATGTTTTCCTTGAGCATTAATGTCTAGAATATGCATAAAATATTTATGTATCCTCAGTAATTCAAAGCTTTTTAATCAGAAACATCTTTCAGTACTTTTTATGCATAAAATATTTATGTATCCTCAGTAATTCAAAGCTTTTTAATCAGAAACATCTTTCAGTACTTTTTATGCATAAAATATTTATGTACTGACTTATTCTATAAATGGACAGGGAGAGTTGGAAGGGGAGATTTCTGATGGGTTATGGACCCCATGTGGTCAGGATGACGTACTGTCTCGTGCACTTGGGAAGAAGGAGCATGGCGGACGTGTTAGAGGGGTTGGAGGAAGAGCAAAAATCAAGTCTGTATTTGGATCAGGAAAAATAAAACAGAGTGGGGTCGTCTCTATGGATGAATTAGATACAATCAAAGAAGAAATTACCAAGAAAGTGAGGGAGGAGTGCCAAGAAATGATGAATGTTCAGCTTCAAGGGATTTTTGATCATTTAAAGCAGTTGGGTTTGCCACTTCCACCTAATTTGGGGCATAAGGACAAAGGTACACCATCACCTGAAGTGGTTCGAAGTAGTTGTCAATCGGTGGACCAACCAAAAAATTTCTTAGATATCAAGGTAATTTCTTATATGAAGTTGAACTGAATTTTCACTTTCATTTATACACGTAATTTTCACTGCCTAGCCTCACTCTTCGTTTCTATTTCTTATGTTACTAAAGGATAAATTTCAATGCAGATTCCAACCTTGTGTCGTCTCTGTGTTCAACATCCCGACAAAGGAAGGATTGTTGTAGCAAGAGGGCAAGTTTTCCCATTAAATAGCGAGGGCAAAACTTTTATTCATGGCAAACCAATTGCGCCAAGTAATGTGAAAGTATGTGTGGATGAAGTTGAAGTTGAATTTCAACTTGCCCCCCTCCCCGTGCCCTGTGATGAACATGAAACTGTAGGCAATGCAGCTGGTAGCTTTGTTGAGTGGCCAATGGATCTTGTGATTTTGGGACAGGTAATTTTATATATAGTTTGCACATCTTTATTTAAGTCAAATTGTTCTAAATTATATGATTACCACGTAATGTGTTTGTAATTAGGAACCTGAGAAGATAAAAGGCCATAAGATAACTCAACGAAATCTGAACAAGGTTGTTAGTAAAGAGTCAGCAACACCTATTCCCAAGAATCAGTCTTTGCACAACGATGACAAAATAGGTGAAAAATGCCGAACTTTACGTTTCTTGGTTGATAATATTCCTCCTGATTCTGCTAATACCGTTGATAAAAATGTGGAGGTGTTCAAGTTTCATGAAAGTGCTAAAGTTCCAATATATGTCACTCCTGGAGATATTCATGAGTTTTTAAGGTTAAGTTGGCTTAATATACCGGTTTTGGAGATTTTTATGATGTAAGACTTCACAATTTTTTGCTTATTTTTCATAAGATATAATTATATATTTATTCTGCATAACAACTAACAGTGCATAATTCATATCACAATAAAGGTACATTCACAAATTGTGCAAGAATTTGGAAGATAATTCATTTGCATTCATGTGTCCATCTGTATTAGCACTGGCATCAAAGCATCAAGATGATACATCTAGATACATGTGTGAGGTAATGAAAGATGCCAAGGAGAAACGTTTTATCCTAGCGTCGTACATTCAAAGGTAAGAACATAAGCTTTTGTCAAATTCTATGATTAAGCTTTTGACGGTCACCAATATAATGAATTGTTAAGTTGTATTATGCTTGTGAATGTGCTTATGTGTCTTGAGGATACATTGGGTTATGGTTTAATGCTTTGGTTAAAAATTTGTGCTTATATAGTTTGCACTTAACAATGTCACCATAAATCACCATGATTCCATGGTTTAATGCTTATATTTTTGACTTAGACAAGTTTTCCCTTTTATACAGTTTACAGGTAGTTTTCCCTTTTCTACTGCGTGTCAGATTAGTCTTTTCTACTGCGTGTCAGTTAAAGTATGTTTAAATTTCAAAACAATACAAACCGTCGTAGTTATTAATAGGTGATAACATAAATAATACTGAAAATGTTATTTTATTCGGTGCGCGCATTAGTCATTAAGCGTGCTTGTTATGACTGCTATTAAGAGCTAGTGTCCTTAATATATATTCTAATTTTCTACATTGTTAAATTGCAGTAAACATTGGGTGTTGCTTATGTTTTGTGTTGATGAAAGTGCTGTATACGTGTTTGATCCATTAAAACAAAAACGAGACCTTCACCTAAAGGCTCCTTGGGATACGTAAGCTATTAAACAAATTTAAATCTTGAAAAGTAATATTAATTTAATTTTTAAGAAGTTCAAATTTTTTTTATATGTTGACATTTTTATTCCTCTAACATGCAGGGCATATAAAGTATATACTAAATACGGTGGTAGGAAAAATAATCAAAATAATCTACTTTGGTACCACGAGGCTGTTCAGGTGTTCTATATCTATTTACTTGTCTTGAAAGTTTTTTTCTATTTTTTCTTGGTTTTTAAATATTTCGAGTTTGTTTTGTAGTGTCCTCAACAAAAAGGAGGTACAGAATGTGGTTATTTTGTGATGAGATATATGTATGACATAGTCATGTTATCTTGTAAAGATCCTAAAGTTAAGTGGACAGAGGTATGAACTATCTAAAATGAAATTAATATATACTATTATAGATATTAGGAACAAATTTTACTTACATATAAAATTAACAATTCTTTTGGCATGCAGGCTCTTGGAAAAAGATACACAAACCAACAAATTGAAGAAATTCGAGAAATTTGGGCAGATTATTTTACTACTGAATATATGTGATCGGGTACATGACTCTTGAGTTCAAAAACTCTTTGTCCTTTTGTTTTTTAAAAAAAATATACTCAAAAACTTACGATAGACGAGGCTGCAGAGAAAGTCGGAATCTGCTCCACTTCATTTAAGACCATTTTAAAGAGAGAAAAATTCAGCTGGCCCTATCAAAAGGTCTTCGAGTCTTCCTGCGCTTAACTGAATTCAGTATATAATTATTTACATCTCTATGTTTTGCGCATGCATTTTTTGAGCAAGTGCAGACCGGAAAAGGTTTGTTTTCTTTTTATTGTGTTTCAAAATGTTTGGCTTTCATGTTTTCAGAATATTTATGCACCCTTTCGAAAACTCGAAAATTAACTGTTTCTGACTCTTTAATTTATACATGCTTATATCAATCCTTGTTTCTTTGATTTTCAGGAAATGACCAATTTTATGATGTTTCCAAAATTAAACACAGCACCAAGACTACAAGAGAAGCATATTCAGGTTATGGCAGCTCACTGAGTACGACAAGATCATCTTCATGACTCTGATATAGCACACAGCCGTTGGTGGAAGGTCCATGACAGCATGGACGAAGGCTTGCAGAAGCATTGCGCATTGTCGAAGAAGAGGAAGATTGAGTTGGAGTGGGATAGAAAATTGGCTGGAAAAATGGGATTGCAAGATGAACACTGGAAAATTAATGTTACTGATCCACGCCGCTTGCATTAATAATTAATTTTCAGTTTCATGTTTGATTCTTTCTTCTTTTCCTTATGTAATGATAATTATTTTAATTTAATTAATCATTTTGTTGAGAAATTTAGATTGCAAATTTTATCAATTTTTTTGGTTTGAATAACAGGAATTTTCGTATATATATATATCATAAACAGGGGAAAATTATCTTTTTTAAATAGGCATTATACATCGGCTTTTAAGCATATACGTCGGTTTTAAAATTGGCAGATTTGGACAATATACGTCGGTCTTTCAGACATTATACGTCGGTTCATCTAGGACAATATACGTCGGACTTTAGCACATTATACGTCGCCTTTTTGACATTATATGTCGGTTGTTTATGAACAATATACGTCGCCTTTTTGACAATATACGTCGGTCTTCTGGACATTATACGCTGGTTCATTTTCGACAATATACGTCGCACTTTTTGGACATTATACGTCGGTTGTTTATCCATTATTTCAGATAATATACGTCGCTTTTCTTGTTCATATACGTCGGTATTCTGTACAAATATACGTCGGCAAATGTTTACTTTATACGTCGGTTTTTTAGCGACGTATAATTGTATCTTATACGTCGCCTTTTTAACCGACGTAAAAGACACCTTTATACGTCGCCTTTTTAACCGACGTAAAAGATCACTTTATACGTCGCCTTTTTAACCGACGTAAAAGACCCCTGACTTTATATGTCGCTGCTCCATACGTCGCCATTTAACCGACGTAAAAAGCCTTTTTAACCGACGTAAAAAGCCAGTTTTGTACTAGTGATAAAAGCAAAAAAATACTCATTGCTATTATATGAACTCGAAAGGTAAACTTTAATCAATCGAGTAGATTTTATTAAAACATGCTATGATTTGCAGATGTACATGCATGTCACAATAAACTTTATGCAGGGTAGTTTTAACAGAATGTGCTCTATTATATCATCAGACAAGGAGGAGTAATCAGGCTTTGTTCTATTTCATTTTTAAGAACAACACCCGATGACCATTCTTCAGCAACCTATGATTAAAAGAAAAGGGTCTTTAAGAGTGCAAGTGATCCACCGGCTTTATGAGCCTATCGATCCCAACTTTGCACATATCGATCCCAACTTTGCACATTGCGAACATAATTCTTTAACTTCAAGAATTGTAATCAATAAAGAGATGCTTTTTGTTTCGAATATATTTGTCAAAATATTAGCAAATTATGACATATTCTCACTTAGAATCTGAATGCATATATTATACACATTTATACAAGGAGGAAGAAAATATTTTCCTAATTTTTCTCAAGCTTGTAAATTTTACATATTAACAATTAAAATTTCCTTATACGTCAAAAACTAAAACTTAAAAAAAATAGAAAAAGTAGATTTGGAATATTCGAGTAACGTTATCTCAAGATCCTAGACCTCTACAATTTTTTTTAATCCTAAATTTTAAACTTTATATCTTGTTGAGTAAATCTTCTTTTTACGAAGACATTACCTTCACGTAAAGGGAAATTCTTTTGTGTCTTAAAAAATTGCTTTTTTCTTTTACTATTTTTTCTTAACTAAATTTCTTTTATAATCTGCTCAAAAGAAAAAATCTCTTGTAATATTCATATCAATAGAAATTGCAATTGCCTATGATTTAAATTAATAAATTTAATACATACACACGTGAATATAATCGTATATTTACATTACACACGTATAAAACCACGTGATTACTGGCAAAAATCTCAGTTGCATACATATAGTACATATAATTTGAAATTCATTTTGAATTTTGAATTTCAAATTCACATAAATGTATTCATCTATTATCTATATCGCTTTTTCTTTATCGCTATATGTGCTATATACTTTTTTTTTTCGACAACTAACGAGAGAATTTTATTAATAATTCAAATCAATCGCAATACAATTTCTTACTGCAACAGGCACAGAACTCCTATAAAAAACAGGACCAGGATAACTATATGACGCCCTAGCAAGCTCATGAGTCGCCATATTTGCAGACCGTTTTATAAAATACAATTCAAGATTGTTTGACTTCTGAAAATGCCGACGACATTCCTCAATGACCTCGCCAAATCGAGATCGCATAGATGTTTTGCTTCGAATGGCCTGTACCACCACTAAGCAATCTGATTCTATGATCACCTTCGACCACCCTATCTACATGATCCAGCTTAGGGCCTCTTTAACTGCTATTGCCTCCGCTAAAACAGCCTCCACCACCTCCTCCTGCAACTTCGTTCTGGCCTGGATCAGCTGACCAACATCATCTCTCGCAATCAAACCAACTCCAAAAGCTCCTGGACCATCAAAAATAGTTGCATCCACCGTAACCTTAACTACATTCTTTTGAGGTTTAGCCCAAACTTTAGCTCCGTCTCCTTCGAACAAAGGTTGGAGAGGAACAATGGTAGCTCTTCCCTGGGCTGTTATCCACTGTGTAAGGTACTCCTTCGCTACTGCAACTACTCTATTGACCATAGAGACTTTTTTATTCAAGACCAAATCATTACGGGCCCGCCATATTGCCCAGCATACCATTACAATATCTGTCTTCTGCTTGTTGTTTCTTCGACTTAGCATTTGTTGGAACCATGTATCAAACTCTACTTACTCATCTGCTTGAAAATTTTGATCAATTACTCTCCAACACTGTCTTGCAAAGTGACAGCTCACCAATGCATGGTAAATAGTCTCACTTCCCGAAGGACAAACTGGACATCGTGCCTGTACAGGCACATGCTTATACTGAAGTTGAACTAAAGTTGGCAAGCAATGAGTTAGAGCTCTCCACACCAGATTAATGGCCTTTGCTGGTGCCTTGATATTCCACAGTGCCTTCCATACACTATAATTCATCTGAGGATCCCATGCTCCTTTTTTAACCTACAGCATTTTATAAGCACTTTTAACCGAGTATATCCATGTGTTCTCATACCTCCATAAAATAATATCTCTGTCATTGTTTTCTTCAAGCTGGATATTCAAAATACAGGTCTGATCTCGATCATTAAAAATGTCACGGACTATATCCACGTCCCAGCTTCTATTATCCATCTGCATAAGGGATGACACAGTACCATTCTTAATCGATAGAGACTCAGTAGTGATGTAGAAGTTGTTATCATCTAGAAACCAAGGTTGTCCCTTGATCATGATCTCGTTTCCTGGCCCTATTCTCCATCTCACTCCCTCCAACACAACCTCTTTTGCTACAAAGATACTACGCCAGATAAAACTGGGACTGTTTCCCAAAGATGATTGTAGAAAATTTTTATCAGCAAAATATCTCGCTTTATACAACCTGGACACTAAACTGTTTGGATTTGACAGAAAACGCCACCCCTGCTTCTCGAGCATTGCATAATTAAAGTCTCTGAAGTTTCTAAAACCCATCCCCCCTGCATCTTTATGTTTAGACAACCGGTCCCAGCACATCCAGGTAATCTTTGAGTCATTTGTCTGCCCCGTATCCCACCAATATTTCGATAAACTCTTCTCAATATCTCTTGTAATTTCCAAAGGCAGAAGGAACACATTCATAACATAAGACGGTAATGCCTGAGCTACTGATTTAATAAGAATTTCTTTACCTGACTTAGCTATCACTCTACCATCCCAGCTTTGGATTCTGGCCTTTACTCTCTCTTTTAAATAGCCCAGTAAGACCGACTTCTTCCTGCCCATTAAATTTGGAAGCCCCAGATATGTACAATGTTCATCTGCTTCATACATTTGCAATTCTTGACAAACTGCACTCCTGTTATACTGGATGACATTAGTGCTAAAAAGATCGAGGATTTAGCATTATTTATCTTTTGTCCCGAAGCTTTCTCATAAACAGATAAAAGCTCCAACACTTTCCTTGTCTCTTCCGTATCTGCCTTACAAAACAAATAGCTATCATCCGCGAATAGCATGTGCGAAATAGTCGGCGCTTTACGACATATTTTGACCCCATGAATCCAATTTTTGCTTTCATAATTCCGAATTAATGCAGGCAAGCCCTCAGCACAAATGATGAATAAATATGGAGACAAGGGATCTCCTTGCCTAATACCCCTTGTAGGCACAATAGGACCCATCTCTTGCTCGCCATGAATAAGACTATAAGACACCGTCATCACACATTGACTGATTAAATGAATCCACCTGCCACTAAATCCCATTTTCTCCAATATAGCTCGTAAAAAATCCCATTCAATCCGGTCATACGCTTTACTCATATCAAGCTTCAAGGCCATGTATCCTTCCTTACCAAGTCGTTTTCTCTTTAAGTAGTGCATAACCTCATAAGAGATCATGATGTTATCCGAAATTAAACGCCCTGGTATGAACGCACTTTGAGTGTCCGATACAACCGTTTGTAAAACCTCCTTCAATCGATTAGCAAGCACCTTTGTAACCACCTTCATTAAGACATTGCACAAAGCAATTGGACGGAGCTCATTCACTGTGGAGGGGTTCTTTTTCTTCGGAATAAGGACTATATTCGTGTCGTTAAGTCCTTTAAGTACATCCCCTCAATCAAAAAAATTTCTTACTAATTCCACCACATTTTGCCAAACTATAGACCAATGTTTTTGAAAGAATGCAGGTGTCATTCTATCCGGTCCCGGTGCTTTATCCGGATGCATCTGGAACAAAGCCAACTTCACTTCCTTCTCCGTAATTGGCAACAATAATTCCCTGTTTTGCTCTTCTGAAATCGTTCTCGGAACACAGTTGATAACTTCACCTGCATCTGTACTTGCAGCCTCGAACAGGTTGCGATAATACTTAGTAATGTGGTTTGCTAGCCCACTTTGCCAATCCACCCAATCTCCATTCTCATTTTTGAGCTTATGTATCTGATTTGTTCGCCTGCGAGAACTGCATGAAGTGTGAAAATATTTAGTATTTTTGTCCCCTAATTGAAGCCATAGTTGTTTCGATCTTTGACGCCAAAAAATCTCCTTCTGATCCAGAATTAAGAATAACTGTTGCTTGGCATGTTTATAACGATTCACTGACTGCTCATCTTGTTTCCCTCGTAAAGATTTCAGTTGTGCTTTACATTCTTTTATACGTTTATTGAAACAACCTGTGATTTCCTTGCCCCAAACTTCCAAATTCTGACCACAACGAACTACCCTCTGCATGATGTCACTACAATTCGTATCGTCCTAGCAGTCTTTAACAATATGGAAGCATAATGGCTCTGTCAGCCATGCATTCTCAAAACGGAATCGTTTCTTCTTTTACTGTTTAGCTTTCTCCATTGGCTCCAACAATAACGGACTATGATCTGAGGGAGAACCCTCCAAGTTATACAGCTTAGCCACAGGAAATAAATCCAACCATGAAGTGCTTGTAAGAGCTCGATCCAATTTAATCTCCATCCAGTTTTCGGTATTCCTTCCTTTCTCCCAAGTGAACTGATGTCCTACTAGCTCCATGTCTCGTAATCCTGTCTCCCTTAGCACTTCATTAAACCCTTCGATCAGCCATCCAGGATATGTTACACCACCCTTTTTCTCCTCTTGACACACTATGTTATTAAGATCCCCAATCAAACACCACGGAAGGTTGGAGTCTCTAGCCAAATTACGAAACAGATCCCAAGTTTTCCTCCTACGAGCCCGAACTGGTTCCCCGTAGAATCCTGTTAGTCTGTAGGGATTAACGTCATTCATACTAAGCTCCATATCAATGTGGTTCTGAGATAGACTAACAAGTTTTGCTTGCACAGCTTCCTTCCATAGAATTGCGAGACCTCCACTTTTTCCTTGCGATTCAACTACCACCATCCCCTCAAAACCTAATTTACTTCTAACTCCTTCCATCTTCTTTTTATTACTTCTCGTTTCACACAGAAAGATACAAGTAGGTTTCTCTACACGGACTATGTCCTGAAGGAACTGTATTTTCCAAGGCGAGCCCATACCTTGGCAGTTCCAGCTTAAGGTATTCATGAGGAATGGCGGGCCTGCAACGTAGTACCCGCCAGCATCAAGTTTTTTGGGCTTGTTTTATCCCCATCTTGCAACCCACTGTTATCCAAACCCCCAATATTATTTGTCCCTTCCACATCCATTACACTTAACGTATCAGGCCCACTTCTTTTTCTTTTGAATTGCAGCCCACCCATTTCCTCATCCTCGGACCCATATAGTGGATTTGAATTTGATATAAATCCTGCGGAATTAGTGCTAACAACCTTCTTATCTGAGCTTTTTTTTATCTGCACTAATGATTATCAAATCCCTATTATCTTGTCTTGCATTACTCACCAGATCAGAATTTGAACTTTGATTATCCTGAAAATTCGCCTTGCTATTTTCCCGCCCAACTCTGGACTCCCAACTGTCATCGTCTTCCTCCCAAAGCCATTTACTTTTCACCGTTCCGGCCATTCTTCGTGGAGGAGCTTTCAACTAGTTTCTGTTAGGTCCGATAAGATTGTAGAAGGGGGGGTTGAATACAATCTTTACCTTTTTATCGAAATTTGTCCTTTAAATAAAATTTGATAAAGACAAATTTATGTGCGGAATTATTTAACACAATTTTTCCAGTTTAATATAACTGTATATTAACTTGATGTGGTGTTACAAAATCAGTATAACAACTTATCAAGATGTTAATAACTAATTAGAAAATTCGACATGAACTTTTCTAATTTAGTTAATAATAATCAAGATAAGAACTAGGAAACTTAATTCGTTAGTAGTACAAGAATCACAAATAAACAAGTTCTAACGGATAGAATATTACAAAGATGAAGAACTTGAATTTCTTGGAATTGTTTAAGCTTTTGTGTTCTTGATGTTCTTGAGAGAAATCTGTTCTGGATGATATGTTTTCTGCTGTGTTTCTTGGTTATGACCTAATCTGCTCTGTTCTGTTCTTTTATATCAGTAACAGGTCTTGCTGGCTTTCTGTAGGATATTTAACTGCTCCAGCATGACTTAAACTTCTTCCAAGACTTGATTTTTCTTCATTAAGACTTACACAAACCTCCATTAAGACATATACTTTGTCGGTATGACTTAATAGAAATTCGGTAAGACTTACAACAGCTGGCAAGAAGTCGGTATGACTTAATCAGGTCGGTAAGACATAATCTTAAATGGTCGGTATGACTTAACTCAACAGTTGTGTTCGGTATGACTTAACTGATTAGGTCATACCGAATTTTGACCAATAATACATAATCCTTCCAGCTTTATTTAAGTCATTTCTTTAAGTCATATTGATCCAATTAATTGATTAATGATTAACTAATTCATATTTAATTGATACAATAATTAATTTAAATAAATAAATTAATTCTTCTAGAATTAATTCATTTAATTAAATCAACTAAATGATTTATATCAATTATAAATGAATTTAATCAAATCAATAAATAATTAATTGGGTAAAAGGACATTTTCACCACTGTACTATTTCCGGAATTGCAATTGCACTACTGTACTACAAATGGACTACTGTACTTTAGCGTTTTTAACAAATTCACCACTCCCGTCAGTCAAATTATAACAAATTCACCACTACTGTTTTACAATTTGACTGACGGGAGTGGTGAATTTTTTAAAAACGCTAAAGTACAGTAGTCCGTTTGTAGTACAGTAGTGCAATTACAATTCCGGAAATAGTACAATGGTGAAAATGTCCTTTTCCCCATAATTAATTTAATTCTTACAAACCACTGAAGGTAGTAAAGAATTACCACTGATTTGTGTTGACGTTCGATGTACTGTCTGGTTCATGAACGACTAACTTCAACGATGCTTCTTCACTTTTGACTTTAGGTTGTGGTTTGTTTCTTCTCTCAATTCTCTTGTACTGTAACTGACCTTCAAACTATCACTCGAAATATCTGTCACTGTTCAAATGAATCCATTCACTTCAATGCTATACTGGGACTTGATCAGATAACTGAATCGTCTTCCAGTGTACGACATCAAAACTATAGATTGACTTTTCTTCTTTCTTCTGACAGATAATACTTCTTGAGATTCCTGTGACAGTTCATATGTATATTTACTTATTACAATTTGGTTTAAGTTGATTAGGATCCTCTAACTACAAATAGGCTGAGTCATATCGCTGGTCCTTCATCTTCCCAGTGACTAAGATCAGGTTCAGGAAGTTCTTCACCTTGATCAGGGAATTCAAGATCAGCAAAAACATCGAAGTTATCCGGTTCACCCGTGTAATAATAACCTGTGTTCTTGTCTTGAATTTCTTCTTCAGTTTCTTCAACTACTTTCTTCCTTTTATCTCTCCTATCTTCACTTTGGTCAGATTTTCCAGATTTTCCCTCTCCTCCCTCTCTTTCTTTAGTTTTATCTTGTGACCCCTTTGATTTCTCCCCCTTAGTTGAGGAATCCTCTACAGATTTATCAGTTGCCCCAGCTTCAGGATATTGTTCATCATCATCACCACCCTTACTTGTAAAGAATTCAATTTCTTCATTTGAAGGTTTGCGAGTTTGACTTACAAGATTAAACAGATGTCTTATACCTTTAGCCTGGTGTGCATTTTGCTTTTCGATCTGGTCCAGACGAGAATCAGTAGATTCCTGATTATGCTGTACCTCTGACTGTAGAGTGTCAACTTTCATGGAAATCTCAGAAATTAACATGTCTTGAGCAACAGTAATATCTCCAGAGTCATCAAGTGCCTTTTCATGTGAGAGTTCGAGAGAATCTATCTTCTTGGTGAAAGATGTCTTTAAGTAGTTTATTTCCTTTTTGATTCCAGCAAGCTGACTGTTGACAGAGGTGGATGAAGAAGATCGCTCACCCACTTGTGCTCTAAGGATTTCTGTTTCAGCCTTGCTGACTGCAAGTTCTTTCTCTAAAGCAGCTATCTTTTCTAATAGTGAGAGAGTGTATGTGTCAGTGTGTGCACTCACCTGACGTTCACTTTGAGATCCACTCACCTGAAGTGCATGTGTTTCACTCAATTTTATGGTATTCCTCACATCACTCCTCTCAGATTCCTTAGCTGCTTCCAGATTTGTACCTGCATGTAAAATCACCCTAGCCTCCTCTGGGAAGGTCAGTGGTGGTGCAATGGGAGTTCGCAAATCCCTTTCCTTAATCAAATCTACTTGAACATTTGAAATTTTTGACTGAATTGCTTCAGTAGTAGATTGATCAAGTTGCCTTCCACTTTCTCCAGTCGAAACTGTGAGTGGAAAATCCCTTGAGGGAGCCAGGAGTGTTTGTCCTGGGAGGGGAGATGATGGTTCTATTAAAGTTGGCTGAGAACCAAGATTTCCCTCTAAAGCCTGTGAAGACTCTTCTACCGTAACTATGGTAGGCATTGTCACATTTTCTACGTGCTCTCCTTGCAGTGTGTCCTGAGACTCATCTAAAGGTATGTCTTCCCCCATTGTGAGTAATAGGGGTGTGCTTGACTCACTACAAGGTGCCACGACCCTATGGCGAATTTCAATAGAATCATCCTGTTGAGAAGATGATTCCAGTAACTGTGTAACGGCCATATCAACTTCCATATCCTGTTGGGAGGATATAGACGGGCTTACAGTTGCCTCACTTTGAGTTCTACTTTTCTTTTCTAGAGGCAGAGCTGTGGGTTCACTCATACTACCACTACTGATTCGACTTCTTTTAACTTGCAATTTCTTTCTGGAGTGAAAAGATATAATTTTTGTTGGTTGAGTATTTGGCTCTACGACCTTGGTTAGAGGTTGTGGTACTACAACCCCTTGGTCAGACCTACCAACCACTTGGGTTCCAGAAATAGATTGAGAAGTAGTAGTTTGAGGGACAGAAAGCAATACCTGGTCAGCTGATTCCGCAACAGTCTCTGATAAGATTGGTTGATCTAATTCAGGTTCAGGGACAGATGCAGTTTCTTGCACTGGATGTTCAACAGCAAGTGCATCTGGCTGAGGAACAATTTGCTGAGCAGGTTCAACTCGTTGATTGCCTTGATCTTCATTATCAACAATTATGTTTTCCACTGGTGGTTCAGGGTTTTGTTCAGGTTCTGGTACAGGTTCAATGACAGGTAGTTGTATATAGTTTGACATGTATTGGGTGACAACTACAGGTATGTTTGTGAATTTAGGTTTGTTGCTGTACTCAGTGAACAATCTGGTAGTAGGTTTACCAGACGCCAGTGATTCTCCATTCAGGAATTGGGCTTGGTTTTCTAGTTCCACAAGATGATTAAAAATCAATGACAAGAATCTTGGATAATAGCATGATATTTTTTGTCCATTATCAAAATTCCTCTTTGCATTAATGATTCTTCTAACCATCGGAACACACAGTAGTCTACCAATATTAATTCTTCGGTTGTGTGCAACTGCATATCCAATATGCTGCAAGAAGGATGGTAATACCCCGAAGTTCCCTTTAGTAGAATTGACAAAGACTCTACCTAATGTGTCAAACAGATAGTCCCATTCCTGAACGAAGTTCCTTTTATTCCAGACAGTTTGATCAGGACTGTCTTGATAGAATACACCATTCAAAAAATTTATCAATTCTTGATCTGATGGTAATTCTTCGAAATTGTCAGTTGGAAAATTTAAGACCGTATTTATTGTATTTTCATTCACTGTGTACTGATTGTCTCCTACAGAGAAGACAAATGATCTATTATCATTAGAAATGACAGCAGTAGTACACATGATTCGCAAAGGTTCAATTTTCAATGGAGCATCCAAGATCAAAGCAGTGCGAACCAGTGAATTTTCATTTAAAAAACGAATCCACGGTCGAAAACGTTCAACTGAACATTTTTCTGGATCAAAATAACCGATTAAATTATGTTTAATAATTTCAAATCGATCAGCCATTTTAATCAAGATTTAATTTCTTTGAAAATTTCAGATTTTACAAAATTATGATTTAAAAATTAATTTTTCGAATTAATAATTAATTAAAAATTCGAAATAATTAACTTTTCTCCAAAAATTCTGAAAAATTCACACAATGATCCTCTTACACACACGAACACACGTATATTTTTAGTTTTGCAAGAATCGAAACAAGTTTTTCAGAAAATCAGATCTTAAAAACGATTTTTCGAAAACTAAAACCTTTAAAAACCGAACCAAATTACGATTTTAAACACTCAAAACGTAGATAATCAATCAAGGAATCCAAATATGTGGTCAGATCGTGAAATGGGTGAGTGATTCCGGTCAAAAATCCAGCAGAGGTTCGACAGAGTTGTGTATATATGTATGTATCGGTTAGAATATTCTGTGACTTAACACGAGAATGACTTAAACTGAAAATATGACTTAACACATTCTAACTGTTATATATATACTAAGACCTATAATAAGACTTAAAAATACATTAAGACATAACTGATAAGACTTAACTAAATAAGATTTAGATTAGAAAACAAATAAGACTTAAGTTTAAAATAAGACTTAAACTCAACAATACTTAAACTCGCTAAGACCTAATTGAATAATACTTAAATTAAATACAAGTGAATAAGACTTAACTTATATACAGACAAGACTTAAAAATTATATATATAAATTATAATCGATTAAGACTTAATGTTAACAGACTAGCGAATATGACTTAATAAATAAAAAAAAACTCGGTAAGACTTAACCTGTTTAAGTCATACCGATTTTAAGTTAAGTCATATTAATTGTTTTTCCTAATTTTAAGTCATATTTACATTAAACAAAAATTAAAAAAACACAATAAAATATACAATTAACTTAAAAAATAATAAAAATATTATTGAAAATTAAACAAATAATAAAAATAATTATAAATACCATATGCTATCCTATTAACGAAAACAAAGCAATATTAACAGGACAAACATTACAAAACATATGATAAATTAATTATAAAAATAGAAATAAATATCTACAAATATTCTAAAAATACAGAAGTATAAAGTATTAAATAATATGAATGAACAGAGTGAAAAATAACTAAACAAGCAAGAAAATCAGATGGTAAAATAATTATACAAGTGATTTCAAACAACAAATATTCACAGAATATTCACTTGCAAAATTATTAAAGATCAAATTTCAGATATTAACAGTATTAATTACTAGGACTGTTTAACATACCCAATTCACTAACAATTCTAGTGAATGAGGATTCATTAACAATTCTAGTGAATGAGGATTCATTAAGCGACTTAGTAAAAATATCTGCAGTTTGATCTCCAGAGCCTACAAATAGTAGTTCCACTGTACCATTCATTACATGCTCTCTTATAAAATGATACCTTATATCAATGTGCTTTGTCCTTGAGTGCTGCACAGGATTGCTGGCGATTGCTATGGCACTTGTATTATCACATAAAATAGGAATATTTTCCAATACAATGCCATAGTCCATTAATTGATTCCTTATCCATAAGATCTGAGCACAACAGCTTCGAGCAACTATATATTCAGCTTCGGCTGTAGAGTTGGAAACTGTTTGCTGTTTCTTACTGAACCAGGATACCAATCTTCCACCTAGGTATTGACAACTCCCAGATGTACTTTTCCTGTCTACAACACTTCCTGCATAGTCAGAATCTGTATATCCAATTAAAGTAAAACCAGATTCATTAGGGTACCAGATGCCTAAATTAGGCGTACCCTTTAGATATCTTAAGATTCTTTTGACAGCAGTGAGATGGATTTCTTTAGGGTTCGCTTGGAACCTTGCACACAAGCATGTGGCAAACATTATATCTGGTCTACTAGCAGTTAGGTAAAGCAATGAGCCAATCATACCTCTATAGCCTGTGATATCTACCTTGGCAGAACTTTCAAATAAACCAATTTTGACAGCTATAGTTGATGGTGTGTTTGCTGATGAGCACTCCTCCATGTGATATTTCTTGAGGAGATCCTTAATCTACTTGGATTGACAAATAAATATTCCATCTTGTCTCTGACTTATTTGTAATCCAAGAAAGAATTTCAGTTCTCCCATCATGCTCATTTCAAACCTACCCTGCATTAACTTAGAAAACTTCTTGCATAGAAGCTCATTAGTAGACCCAAATATAATATCGTCCACATAGACTTGGACTAATATAATATCATTCTTATGTCTTTTAGTGAAGAGCGTTTTGTCTATGACACCTCTTATAAAACCATTTTCTAATAGAAATTCAGAGAGAGTGTCATACCATTTTCTTGGGGCTTGCTTAAGACCATAGATAGCTTTATAAAGAAAGTAGACATAGTCCAAATGATCTTGATCTTCAAAACCAGGGGGCTGTTCTACATACACTTCTTCATCTAGCTTACCATTCAGAAAGGCACTCTTGACATCCATTTGATAAACTTTGAATCTTGAATAGGATGCAAATGCCAAGAATATTCTGATGGCCTCAAGTCTTGCCACTGGAGCATAGGTCTCATCATAATCAATGCCTTCAGCTTGAGAATAACCTTTAGCTACCAGTCTTGCTTTGTTTCTTATCACAGTGCCATCTTCATCTAGTTTGTTTCTGAATACCCATCTTGTGTCCACCACTTTTCTATCTTTAGGTCTGGGTACCAGCTTCCATACTTCTAGTTGCTTAAATTGATTGAGTTCATCTTGCATAGCAATCACCCAATCAGGATCAGATAGAGATTCTTCTGCTTTCTTAGGTTCCATAACTGACAAGAACCCAGAATAGTTACATTGATTATGATAAGCTCTTCTTGTTTTCACACCAACATCTGGATCACCAAGAATCAGCTCAAAAGGATGAGCTCTATTCCAAACAGTTTGTCTGGGAAGAATTGATCTTGACGATTCGCCTTGTTCTTCAGTATGATGTTGAGTATGACTTGTTGACCCTTCATTATCTCCCCCTGAGTTGTTGCCAGTTTGACTTATTGATGGTTCAAGAGTATTAGTGGTGTCTTGAAAATTATCATTGTTTTCACCAGCATCATCTTGATCATTACCATCAACATTTGGATTATTATTATCAGTAACAACGTCAGGTTGATTGTCATCATCTGAATCTGAGTCTGACATATCATCAAACTTAAGCTTTTCAGATGGATCTTCATTTTGGATACTTGGGAGTTTTGTGTCATCAAATGTAACATTGACACTTTCCATAGTTTTCTGTTGATCAATAAGATACACCTTGTAGGCACTTCTAATATAACCAATAAATATTGCTTCATGTGCTTTTTCTTCAAATTTACCACCTTGATCATCTCCTTCTTTCAGCACAAAGCATTTTGTTCCAAATACATGGAAGTACCTGAGAGTTGGTTTCTTGTCATGTAGAGCTTCATATGGTGTCTTCATTAAGTCTTTATTGATAAGTGTTCGATTCTGGGTATAGCATGCAGTGTTGACAGCTTCAGCCCAAAAGCTCAATGGAAGCCTTGATTCACTTAGCATAGTACGTGCAGCTTCAATCAAGGTTCTATTCTTTCTTTCAACTACCCCATTTTGTTGAGGAGTTCTGGGAGCCGAGTACTGTCTAGTTATACCCTTTTCAGTGCAAAAATCATTCAGAACTGCATTCTTGAATTCAGTTCCGTTGTCTGACCTTATAGCTCTTACTGGACGATTATAGTCCAGCTCAATTAACTTAATGTGATCAACTACCAGTTGTGGAGTTTCATCTTTTGAGTTCAGAAATAGTACCCATGTGAATTTTGAGAAATCATCAACAATCACTAGAGCATATCTTTTTCTTGACATGGACATCACACTAACTGGACCAAACAAATCCATATGGAGAAGTTGTAATGGTTCAGTTATTGATGATATGTTAGTGCTCCTGTGAGTTGCCCTTTTTAACTTCCCTTTTTGACAAGCATCACATAGACCTTCCTGAGTAAATTCAATTGAAGGTAAACCTCTCACCAACTCTCTTTTCACTAGAGAATTCATTGTTTTGAAGTTTAGGTGAGAAAGTTTCTTGTGCCATAACCAACTTTCATCAGTGGATGCCTTTGAATAAAAACATCTAATTTCTTCTGTGCTTCCAGAGTTCATATTGGCTATGTACAAGTTTCCTTTTCTAACTCCAGTCAACTGCGGCCTTTCATTTCTCTTGTGTGATATTAGACAATTCTTCTTGTTGAAATGAACTTCATAACCTTTGTCACAGAATTGACTAATACTGAGCAAATTGTGCTCAAGGCCATTCACAAAAGAGACATCTTCAACGATAACATTTCCAGCTTCTAATCTGCCATATCCATCAGTTTTACCTTTGCTGTTATCTCCAAAGGTAACGATTGGGCCGGCCTTCTCCACCACATTTGTCAGCAGGGCTCTATCTCCGGTCATATGCCTTGAACATCCGCTGTCCAGAATCCACATGACTCGTTCAACCTGTTTCAAACCCTGCAATGACAAATTGGTTAGACTTTCTTCGGAACCCAAATTTGATTGGGTCTGGAATACTTAAAGGATTGGCCTTTATCAGGCAAAGCAACACTTTTTATTTTAACAACATTTACTTCAGGTACTGGACATTTAACCCTGTAAACAGCTTTAACTTGTTTTGGTTTCAGCTTGGGCAACCATGTCTTTACCATATCCTGAGAAGGACTTGGAGTTCTAATCTTAGAATTAGGTGATGTTACATTCCTGGATCTAACATGTTTATTTCTGCTCATATGCTGTCTAGGAACAATCTTATCAACACATGCATGATTACCGTTAAAGTAAGCAGACATTACATTAAAAGCACAAGACATGCAATTAACAGCATTGCATTTCTTATGAGCAGTATCAATAACAGGAATAGCATTCATGGTAGATATGTTGTTGCATTTATTCATGTTGTTACTTCTACTACTAGTTTTCAAGGAACTAGTAGACTCACCAACTCTTTCAGTTTTCTTAAACACAGACTTTCTATCTTCATCATTTTTAACAACTTGATTACTTTCTAAGACTACGCCATTAGCTAAATCCTCAATGCGCATCTCTTCCTTAATGATTAAAGATGTTGTATCCAAAGGTTCTGCTATGGATGTCTTAAAGAGTGGGTTACTAACACCCTTAAGCACTATTGGTATACCCCTTTCTACAGCACTGACACGATTAGGGGTATTAATGCTTTTTCGTCCAATAGCTTCATTATAATCAAACCCAATTCCTACGGTTTGATTAATAGCTTGTTGGTTAAACAACTCTTTAGCCACTTTACATGAATTAGAAGTAGCACTAACCTTTATTTCTAGTTCAGCAATTTTTTCACGTTGTTGAACCACTATCACTGCTAGAGACCTCTCAAGTTCTTTTAGAATTCTTATTTCTGATTTTTGTATAACATGGCAATTTTGTACATCGTGTAATTCTGATAATTGATTTCTAAGATCTGTATTTAACAAATTGATCCTTTCAATCTCTCTATTAGCATTACCTAGTGAATCACTAAGTTGATAAATATATTGAGTTTCAATACAAGATACCTCAGATGAAGTACCACTGGAGTTATCAGATTTTGCCATCAGGGCAAGATTGCCATACTCTTCGTCTTCAGAGTCTATATCATCCCAACTCTTTCCAGTAGCCACATAGGCTTTACCTGTCTTCTTCTTCTCAGATCCAAAGTCTTTTCTTTGGTTTTGTTTTGGCTTCTGACATTCAGTAGCGAAATGTCCAAGTTCATTATAGTTGTAGCATCTAATTTTACTTCTTTCAACTGTTCCAGTTTTGTAACCTCCTCTGTTACTTGAGGATGAAGAACCTCCTCTCTGGAACCTGTTATAGTTAGATTTGTACCTGAACTTGGGATTCTTCCTGAATCTGAAGTTACTAAATTTCCTTACCAACAAAGCCATGGACTCATCTTCCAACTGATCTAGCTCTTCTAACGAATAGAAGTCTCCTTCATCTGGACTAGCATTCGTTTGACCAACTTCAACTTCAAGCTTACCACTATCAACATTACAAGGTTGAATAACCTTATCTTCCACTTCCTGTTTGTTCTCAACAATAAGAGCTGTAGAAGTATTAGCAACTCTTCCTTTTCCATAAATCTCTTTTTGTTGAGATTGTTCCAGTTCATAGGTTTTTAAAACACCAAAGAGTCTTTCTACAGTAATTTCACTTAGATTCCTCGACTCTCTGATAGCTGTAATTCTATGTTCTAGATGAACAGGCATTGACAGTAGAAATTTTCTGTTGATCTCTTTCTGAGTGTAGTACTTGCCATGCATCTGTAAATTGTTAACAAGTTTGTTATATCTTTCAAACACATCTTGAATACTTTCATTGTATGCTGATCGAAAGTGTTCATACTCAGATGTCAGAATTTCTAGACGATTCTCCCTAACTTCCTCTGTTCCTTCATTCACAGTTTCAATGGTTTCCCACATGTGCTTTGCTGTCTTGCAGTTAATCACATGACTGTACATCACAGAGTCTAGAGAATCTATTAAGATCAGTCTTAAATTAATGTCAAGTCCAGCTTCTTCTCTTTCAACAAGAGTGAATTCAGAAGAATCTTTGTGTACAAACTTTGCAGGGGCAATAACTTTTCCATCAGTAACAACTTCAGGAATTAATCCAAAAGGTATTATTGGTCCTTCTGATAAGACTTTCATGTATTTAGGATTTGCAACCTCGAGGAACATTAACATTTTGTTCTTCCACATATCATAACTGTTTTTGTCATATATGGGAATTTTCACAGTTCCAACTTTAGAAGACATGATGAATTTTTTAAGAGAGTTAAAAAATTCGGGGATGATTTTTAATCAAGTAAAATGGGATCTTTGATTTGTGTATCAATCAATCTGCTCTGATACCAATTGTTAGGTCCGATAAGATTGTAGAAGGGGGGGTTGAATACAATCTTTACCTTTTTATCGAAATTTGTCCTTTAAATAAAATTTGATAAAGACAAATTTATGTGCGGAATTATTTAACACAATTTTTCAAGTTTAATATAACTGTATATTAACTTGATGTGGTGTTACAAAATCAGTATAACAACTTATCAAGATGTTAATAACTAATTAGAAAATTCGACATGAACTTTTCTAATTTAGTTAATAATAATCAAGATAAGAACTAGGAAACTTAATTCTCTAGTAGTACAAGAATCACAAATAAACAAGTTCTAACGGATAGAATATTACAAAGATGAAGAACTTGAATTTCTGGGAATTGTTTAAGCTTTTGTGTTCTTGATGTTCTTGAGAGAAATCTGTTCTGGATGATATGTTTTCTGCTGTGTTTCTTGGTTATGACCTAATCTGCTCTGTTCTGTTCTTTTATATCAGTAACAGGTCTTGCTGGCTTTCTGTAGGATATTTAACTGCTCCAGCATGACTTAAACTTCTTCCAAGACTTGATTTTTCTTCATTAAGACTTACACAAACCTCCATTAAGACATATACTTTGTCGGTATGACTTAATAGAAATTCGGTAAGACTTACAACAGCTGGCAAGAAGTCGGTATAACTTAATCAGGTCGGTAAGACATAATCTTGAATGGTCGGTATGACTTAACTCAACAGCTGTGTTCGGTATGACTTAACTGATTAGGTCATACCGAATTTTAACCAATAATACATAATCCTTCCAGCTTTATTTAAGTCATATCTTTAAGTCATATTGATCCAATTAATTAATTAATGATTAACTAATTCACATTTAATTGATATAATAATTAATTTAAATAAATTAATTAATTCTTCTAGAATTAATTCATTTAATTAAATCAACTAAATGATTTATATCAATTATAAATGAATTTAATTAAATCAATAAATAATTAATTTAATTCTTACAAACCACTGAAGGTAGTAAAGAATTACCACTGATTTGTGTTGACGTTCGATGTACTGTCTGGTTCATGAACGACTAACTTCAACGATGCTTCTTCACTTTTGACTTTAGGTTGTGGTTTGTTTCTTCTCTCAATTCTCTTGTACTGTAACTGACCTTCAAACTATCACTCGAAAAATCTCTGTCACTGTTCAAATGAATCCATTCACTTCAATGCTATACTGGGGCTTGATCAGATAACTGAATCGTCTTCCAGTGTACGACATCAAAACTATAGATTGACTTTTCTTCTTTCTTCTGACAGATAATACTTCTTGAGATTCCTGTGACAGTTCATATGTATATTTACTTATTACAATTTGGTTTAAGTTGATTAGGATCTTCTAACTACAAATAGGCTGAGTCATATGCCTTTCAGTTTCCCCACTCCCTACTGCCTTCATCACCTCTTTTGTCAATGAATCTCCTACAAATCCTTTCAGTGTGAGTAACTAAACCACATGAGAAGCAGAATTCTCCCAACCTCTCGTATTTGCAGGAAACAACAACCTCAGACTTATTCTTCCTTGTAATTTTCTTCTTGCGTTTCAATGGCTTCCTAACATCAATGCGTATCTTCACCCTCATAAACTCTCTCCATATAGATGCATCATTTTTCACATCATACTACAGAAACTCACCGAAAAAATTACCTAACTGTCTACCCACACTTTCATTCATGAATCCAGATGGTAAGTCGTAAATCTGGATCCATACAGCCAGATGCCATAAAGGCACTTTCACCGGATCCTCCCCGTTTGGAATAGAAGATAAGGCTAACATAACATTATCAAAGGACCACGGACCACCATTGAGTACCCACTGCATATCCTCTTTGTGATAAAACTGAAAAAGAAAGATACCTGGTTCCAGTTCCCTTATATTAATGCCCATCGTTGGTTTCCAAATGTCCGCCATTTTCGATTTCATAGCATGTACATTCAAGTTCTTCTCCGTTAGAAACCTTCCCACCAGGCACAATTCATATCTATTGTCATCCTCCTCAATATCTCCCTCAAATATTAGACTCTCGTTCTCCTCTTCCTCAATATTCAAAGCCGTCATCTGTTCATCTACATTCTGGTATCTCGCCATTGATACCCTCTCACAAAAGTCCTACCTCTGAGATCAGGGAAAGAGTGGAGAGAAAAACAATACTCTCACAAATACATAGAGAGAAAGAATGAGTCCACCCAATTTACTTTTCTTGTACAGGGCAAAAAAAAAGGTTTACATTTTAAAATTGAAATATATATATATATATATATATACTTTTTTTTAATACAACATTATTTTGTTTACAGTAAAATCACTGATTATAAACTCTTAGTTGTTCATTGTTTTGGTTGATATGATTAACAAGGTCACCAAATGTTTGTTTCAATTTTTGGATCGGAAAAAGTTCTTCATTTGTAAATTATATATGTATCATAAACTAATCAGAATTGTTCATTGTTTCAGATGACGGTGATTAAGGATTTAAAGATATTTCGATGTTGGTCGATAATTCCATCCCTTCTTTATTCAACTTTTTTGTTAGCTCTCAATTGCATATTAAAGTTAATACACATTTCAGAAGTGTTTGGTATAATGCTTCAATGCTAAAGGCTAATATTTTTACTTTTAATTGGTAAAAGTTCATTAATTTAAGTTATGCATGTATGTGTTTGTGTAGGTTTAATATGTATATATGTATTTTGTCTAGAATTGGGATTTTATAACAACTATCATAATGGTTGATTGTTTCATTTGGTATCGAAGAAAGTTGTAGAAGATATTGAAGAGGTATCTTTCTTAAGATCTCTAGATCTCTAATTTTTTACCCTTTAGTTGTTTGATTATATTTAGTTACAATTGTACGATGATATTGATAGTGTTAGTGCCCTAGAGACAATGTTATTGTGCTTCTAGTAAAGACTATTTTGTTATCTGATGATTATGCTTTATGGATTATTCTACATTAATATATTATATCTTTATTTATTGCAATACAAATGTTAGAGTAATAAGTGTCCTTGGAATATATAACATGCCTTCTATATATTTAAGTACGTGACTTAAAAATGAGATTATATGAATAGTGTTTATATTCCTAAATATCCCTAATCGAGTATTATTAATATGAGAAAATTATAATGCATAAAGATTAGTATGTTTGTTGATTGATGACCACATCTCATTTTTCATAGGTATAGTGATACTAAAGTCAAGAACATAGGTAGGTGCATGTAATGTTCTACATGGCACTGGATTGACCCACAGTGAGATTCTACATGTTGATAATGTCATTAGAAAAACTCATAGTGATGTGGTTTAATGATCCTTGGACTTGAGATCATTATATTTCTATACGAGGATTAATATACTTTGACTACATTAAATTTATCTTTGACCGGGTGATGATAAAAGTGGACATCAGGTATATTATGAGTCGTATGAGAAATATGAATGATAGATATAAGATTTAACCCTCCTAATATTAGGAGAGATATTATTGGCCTCTTGATTGAGTGAGACTATGAAAATGCATGGCCATGCTCAAATATTGATTTGTTTTAATAGTCTACTCATTGATCAAGAAAACCCGGATTAAATGTTGAAGAGGATGACTAAAAAAAACATGCCTCGAGTTTAATCTACAATATTTGGTTACAGAGATTATATTACACAGAAATATTAATCACGAAAGGTTTAATTCGATCACCAATTATTATTATTACCTGGGCAGCAATGATGTATTACTAGATGCCGCTCATTGTTTATAATTTTATTATTGGATATTAAAATTATTGCCAACGTAATAATAACCTAAAGGGTTACATAATTTGAACGTTTAAAAGGAGTTTTAATTTATATTACAAATTTAAATTAAATAATTAAATTCAAAATTGGTTATTTAATTAATTGAGCTGGTCTTAATTAATTATTAAAGAAAATTTGAATTTAATATTAAAACCTAAATCAGATTGGTTTAGAGAAGCCCAAAACGATTTAGGGTTTTAAGGCCCATCTCATTCCCTATAAATACATTATGATGTATTGTTAAAGGTTGCATCTTTGCAAATTCATTTTTCTTAAACCCTAGCTACTCTAATACTTTGAGAGGCTAGAGAGAGATATTGACGGCTGTTCTTCGGCTAGTACCGGCTTCGGTGACCGTTTGTACTATCGGACGTTCGTGTGGACTATTCTTTGGAAACGTAGATCTTGTTGCAAGGGCTACGTGGTGATAGCAGTTACGACCTCCATCATACAACCATTCATAAAGCTTTCAAAGGTATGATTCTTTTTCTCCGATCCTGAGTTAGGGTTTAGAAATTTTACTGTTATTAGCACTGTTTTCGCACGTTTTATGCCTCGAAACCCAACAGATATATATTATTAAATCATTAAGAATACGATGCACATAAGGTACATTAAAATCTGCATATATTATGAGAGAGAGGTGATTTGATACATCTATCTTAACTCATTGAGAAGTAATCTATCTTAACTTTTTGAGAGTGTTTGGTAGGAAGAACGTATGTGATGTTTTACATAAAAATTATTGAGATTGAATAAATGTATGTTGGTCGCGCAACACCCATTAACTCCACATTAGTATGATATTGTCCGCTTTGGGCTGTGGCCAAACCCGCACGGATTTGTTTTTGGACTCCTCCCAAAAGGCCTCATACTAATGGAGTTGTTTGGCTGCTTATATTCAAGATAATCCTTTTTTATCTTATCGATGTGGGACTTGGGTTGACACCTGCTCTACAATTTCCCCTCAGTCCAAGAACCACCAATCTTGTGACCCTTATACCGCCGCTATTCATCTATGGCTCCTCATCTTGCAGGACTCGTCACCCGACCATCTCAGTGTCAGGAAGACTTTCGACACATGCGTCTAAGATCTCCAATCGTAATTCTGGAGAGCCTCCCACACCACACAACTTGTAGCCTGCAACCCCAGGATCAACTTCTTAACCATCGGTTCTAATACCACTTGTTGGGCCGCGCAACACCCATTAACTCCACATTAGTATGATATTGTCCCCTCTGGGCCTGGCCAAACTAGCACAGATTTGTTTTTGAGCTCCTACCAAAAGACCTCATACTAATGGAATTGTTTGGCTGCTTATATTCAAGATAATTCTTATTTTCATGTATTATTATGTTTTTTTTACTAATTTTCATGTATGTAATTAAATGCTGATAATATCTTAATGTGTACAATTGTGTGCAAACTCTACAAAATTTAAAATTTATCAATTTATTTTTAAAATATGCACAAACTAATAATTATCACAATTAAGAGCTTGTCATTGATGTATTTTAATTAGCAGTTTAGCATAAACATGGATAATTTGAAATTCTTTGACATCTATACTATACTATTATAAGCGGAATAGGGTATATTTGGTTGGTTGGTAGTTAGTTTGGTCATTTTATTTGGTACACTCAATAACAACCGTTGGATTTTTAGACAGATTAATGAGAACCGTTGGATTTAATGTTAAAAGAATATTCCTTTTATAATATATAAAATACTCGTATAGGTTCAAGTTTCGAATCCCGTCGATAACATATTATTATTAAGCATTTATATCATATTATAAACTATTCCTAAAAGTTCAAGGTTCGATTCCCTCAACAACATATTTTAGTTTAAAAATTATATTATTATATTATAAACTACTTCAAGAATTTCAAGATTCAATTCCCGTCAACAACATATTAAATTTAAAAAGTTATTTATCTATTTTCAATATATAAACAAAAAACTATCCTTTAGAATATTATCATATACGTATTATTATATTTTATTATCTTATTTAATTTATTTTCTTAATAAATAAAAAAATATTAAAATTATGAATAATAATATAAAAATATTAAATATTAAGATAAAAATATTTAAAATCTTCCATGCATATAAGTGCAAGAATCAATTTTTACTTTCCTATTTTTTCGAAAAGCTTTCATTCTAAGCTTGCCTAGCTAATTCAGTGAAAATGAATTCATTGTCTTTATTTAATTTATATCTTATTCTTAAAGTGAAAAATACCCAAAAAGATAATACTCTGACCTGTTTATTTGATACCTAGGTAATGAAACATTTAAGTTTAACTGACTTTCATTTAACTACTGAATTGATTTGGTAAATATTGGAAATTCACATCTATTTTAAAACATAGGTTATATTTTTGTTTCAGGTGTTTAAAACATAGGTTATATTTTTAAGAGAGTAGGGAACCTTAGATATATATCAGGTAAGTTCCCTTTATATATAAAAATGAGGTGGGTATTTTATTAATTTCAAAAATTTTTAATTAGTCCTGCAAATCCAGCAAAATTTAAATTTTATATATATTTTAGGAAAAATTCTCTGAGATATATCTCAGGATCATTTTTCTCTATTTTTAAACCGATTTAATCCTACCTTTGATTGAGGAGAAACTTACCCTGCTTTTGTCCCGTATGTGATTTTGCCTTTAACAATAGTTGTATATTTAACTTCATTTGATAGATATAATATAAAGGAATTCATAACATGAAAATTAAAACTTAAAATAAGTTTTCCAGGCTATAAGTCCTTTCATAATTTGAAATTAAAAGCATTTCATATGTAATTTTCTATCAATGATTTTACATAAATTGATACTTAAAACTTATTATGTAATTAAATTTCAATTTTTAGTGTCTACGTAACATGGAAGCTATTAAAATAATCAGAACTAAGACACTTCATGTTACACATTTTATTATTCTCGAATCAAAATACAAACTGAGATAACATTTAACAAAGTTGATTCTCAAAAGTAAATTAAGATCATCATTTTTAAGTTGGAGGAGAAAATTATACATCCATAACGAATTCCCAAATCCCAACTGAATGGATTGAGATTTGAGGGTAACTAGTAAATTAGAAGACTTCATAATTGTTCCCCAACCTAATAAGAAAGAAATAGATTGAGATGGGAGGGTTTACGTACCCTGATAGATATGTAAATTTATGTAATTGACCTACTAAAGAAAGAGACGTCGATGAGAGCCGTATAAACTGATCTCAAGAGTTAAAAGTGTACTTGCCATGAACTTGTGAAGTACGTTACTATTTTACAAAATCTAACTCCAGGTAATGATTAACAATGCCACAATTGTTCTTCCGGAAATCAACATTTTCTAGATGTCATCAACAGCTTGATACATTGCACACAATCTTTAACACTCTGGTCAACTTAATGTAGATTTGCTTGCTAGTGTAATTTACTACATACATGCAACAGGCGCTTATAAACTACACAAAAACTTCTTCCAAGCAACTAAACAACATTGCCACGTTTTACATCTCTAGTGAATACCCTGAGCTCATCAAATGTCAATCCACCCTAATTGAACCAAAGCATTAGCAACATCCCGCGAAAGAACAAACATCATACAATTCAGAGTTAGAGGACCTTCTTTAACATAGGTTTTCTCCTTAAATGTTGAACACCATATGCCGCAGTGGAAGCCACGGTTGTTGAAGCCACTAACCAGCTGCACCAATATACGTTTAGATATAGTATTTACTACTGAAAGTAAAATATACAACACATCACATTAATAGGAAATGTACTGCTTACCTTAAGTATGTGATGTATGACTGGGTATCTTGGGTTCCTAAATCAGGTTGAAGAAGAGCTGCAGTCACTAACACAAGTTGGAACACTGTATTTACCTGTAAGCAATTACAATAATACCAAGAAAAGTTAAAGATATGTCAATTAAAGAACACTGTATTTCCCACTTAAGCAATTTAAATATAATAATTATTAGGAAGGCTGATGATGGGTAAATCTTATTAACAAGCCTTGGGGAAAAAAACGAGGGAAAAGAACTAAAATAATTTGGACTGAGGTTGTTAACACAAAAAAAAATATTATAATCAACAAAAACAAGTTCAGTAACCGCAATCCCACAGATATTATTGACATATATGTAACTTCAACTTTCATCACTTTTTATCAAATCTGTATTCATCTTCAAGAAACAGTTTTGGTTCCCTTCCATATATGCTTAAAATGTTTTGGAATGTATACTAACAGAGAAAAAGACAAATGGAAAAACTAAAATGCATCAAGTGCTTTGCTTTGGCAAATAACAAAGAACAATGGTTATCAAAAATCTTTTATCCAATTTTTTGCTTGAAAATATACAAAGTAACAAAATAGCCACATAGGTGACTTAAGGTACTTATCGAATTAAATAATTTAATTCTTTTTCATTAAACGATTAATATAGAGCGTTGCAGTTTCTGAGTGGCCAAATGTTTACTGAGATGAAATTAAGCGGCTGAAAGAATACATTCAATGTGCATCAACACCATAAAACTCCCAGAATTATATCTGCATTAATGTCTTAGCATGAAATTTGAAAAAGATATCATCTAATCCATACAGGTCAGTGGGATTGTGGGAATCAATCAATAGAGATCAGTAACCAAAAAATCAGCCCAAAGGCAATTCATTACCTTGCTAAGAAGGAGAGGTTCCACTTTCTGGGCTTGAATCCCATCAAGGTTGAAGAAGTCTGACCAACTTTTCCACTGTTAGACAATAGATACAGTTAGATACGTAGTGCAGTGCAAATGAAGATTCTTGCAACAGGATACTCCGATTCAGGTAAGAGCAACTCACATTCCAATGCAAGCTGCTAGCTCTGTTATAGATTGCACCACCAACAAGAGCCACATCCCTCAGCACAATTATCCCAACAAGTCCAGCTTCACAATCGAAAACAATATTGGATCTACTTAGGCTTGTGGTGATTCTTACAACGGAAAGGATAAATATATACGCAAATGACTTCCTCACTAATTATCTCTTCTTCAGTATCTAAACTTAAGTGTATGGTCTTGCAAGCAGAACAAAATATATATGACTGTTAAATATCTTAAACACCAAGAACAATTGACAGTTGACATATAAATAAAAGACCAAGACTTGCATCATTCCATTTGCCTATTGCCAGTCAACATGTAGTTGAACAACTTTATACCAAGTCAGGAATTGCTCCAGCAGCCTTGAAGAGAACAAGCTTGCATTAGTCACTTATACCACTATATGCTGCTTTAGGTTAGCAACCTCCCAAAAAACCACATGCACCTGGCCCTCCTCGTATATCAATAGCTTACAGACGTGCAAGCCGATTTACAAGCAACTCATAAGTCATAACAATATTATGATCTTAAACTATACTGCTACAATGAACAAGATTACAGATAAACATTGGAGAAAGAAGGAAATTACAAAGAAAAGAAAAGCAAGATTGTTGTTCGCTCGGGAAAGAAGGAAAAAAGAAATATAAAAAGAGTGAAAGCATCGGAGAAAGAAAAGGAAGCTGCCAGTCTGCCATCGCCTTCCAGAACTAAGCATGTACATCATCACAATCAAAACTTGTCTTCTCCAGGAAAATCATCAAAATATAGTGGTTGAAGACTTAAAAGCACCAGGAATAAAGTTGAACTGAAAGTAGGCGCAAAAGTATGTTCGAATCTGTTACTTTTTTGCATGCTTAATGACTATTTCTTAGACTCTTACTTCTACTTGCAATATTTGGACAGTTAGTTGCAGATATGGAAAATGTCAAAACATTGTTGGAAAAAGAAACAGGGAAAACAGCTAGCCTTGAGTAGCTGGGCAGAAGCTGCTCAAGTTGACAAGAGCTTGCAGCAGAATCTGCACTTTGGGTGTCAATGCAAGGATGAGCACCTGAGAAGCACAAGATCTTTAATTGTTTACATTGCAAGGAATTATAGGGGCCTCCGAGTGGGGTTTGAAGATTTTATTTGGGTCGAACAGCTGTATCAAAAATATTTAACTGCAATAAACAATTATCATCTAAATTCTCAATATAATGCCACTGACATTAGGGCTAAACAAACATATGCATTGCCAGGTTTACAGAATTCTGAACCGGTTAGTACTACAGTCTGAACTTTTTTTAAATGAGCTTCATTCTGTGGAGAAAAAGAACCCATATTAGATAAAAATGCCCAAAATAATTTTATTCTTTTTACAAAAATCAATTCCTCTTCTAGAATATTAGTTAGCATGGTGATTCATCACAATTTTGTTGCTCCTTATGGTGATGCATTGTAGTTGCTCATAGTGCAGTGTAGCGTTGTTCCTTACCATGGTAATGTATTACAGTCTACAACTGTTGCTCACCATCATAATTAATCAGTTGAAAAGGGTCTCAAATACCAAATCTGCTATTTTGGTCATTAAATTATAATCTTTAGCTAAAATTTGACAATATCGCATTTCATTCAGGCTTACACCAAACCTCTCCTTCCCCACCAAGTTCCTACAGTAACGAAGATGATCAAGTAAGTTTCAGATTACATTTGAGCAATAGTTATCTAAATTCTATATTCATTTCTCATTTCAATTTGTGCTGGCAGCCATGGCTGTCCTGCAAGGTGCAGAAAGGTTTGACCACACTAGGGGATGCCGTTTTTCTATATACACATAGTAAAAACGTAAATATGTATCAAAATTGCAAGTCAGATTTACAAGCAACTCATAACAATATTATGATCTCAAACTATACTGCTACGATGAACAAGATTGGAGATAAACACATAGTTCGAGAAGAAAGATATATTTTTAAGCTCCCCATCAACTAATCTAGTTCTACCAAGAAAATTGTTAAATTATACTTACAGTTGAGAAGACCCTTCTCAACCATAGCCAAAGCAACGGATCCGATTAGAACCTGTACAGAATATAATTAATACATTCTAATTCCAGCAAGCGCTAACTTAAAGTGAAGACAAGCATCAACAAACATTATAAAGGAAAGTAACTACAACTCAGACTCATACCTTATCAGCAAGAGGATCCAGGTATGATCCAACTACAGAATTGATTCCCATCTTCCGCGCTACATACCCGTCTAGCTATATGAAAAATAAGCCCAGGTTACTATTAAAGTAAAGTTTACACCATTTCAGCTATCCTTGAGTTACAGAAAAACGTATAATAGAGGTTCACCCAATCTGTTGCACCCGACACAGCTAGACAACCAAATGCAGGAAGATACATTTCTTGCAAAATCATCCTGCATTGAAGTTGTTAAAAATAGTGAAATTTAAATTTCAAGTTGCTAAAAAATAGTGATACTGATACATTACTACAAGTTCAGGGCATACCATCCAATGACCGGACCGGAGATCAACCTACTCATCGAAATCAAATTCGGCAAATTCACGAACCCATCCACATCTCCCCGTCCACCACCCTTCTCCACCGGGTCTCCACCACCCACATTCTCTCCGCCCGACCCGACCAGCTTAGACACAAAATTAACCCGAGAAAAAGTCGGAAAATTCACAAACCCATCCACACCTCTCCCACCCTTCTCCACCGGGTCTCCACCACCCACATTCTCTTCACCCGACCCGACCCGCGAAAAATTCGAAGAAACGAGAGCCTGGACACTGGGAAAGAAAACGAGGTGGGGTTGGGAGTAAAAAGGTGTAGCAGACTGAGAAAGAGTGAACGGATAAGAAGAGAGCAAGAGAGAGGCTGGGAAGCATTTAGAGAGAGGAGAGAGATTGGGAGACGGAGAGATTGGGTGGGTTTTAGAGAGAAAGAGACAAGTGGGGTTGAGAATTGAGGAGAGATTGAAGATGGGTTGTTGAGATTTGGAGTGTTGGCTTAGTTTTATTAGTGATCTCAAGAAGATACCCATTACATTAATGGTGTTCAAGAAGCATCAAGGGTTTTGCAGAAGAGGGGTTTCGGGGGATATAACACGTGGTGCCTCCGAGGGGTTTTAGTGTTCTTTTTTCATCCCCAATAGGGTGTTTAGGACCGAGCTCGAAGTGGCACCTCTCTCTGAGAAAGTTAGGGAAGGGAGTTTGAGATGGTTCGGCCACGTCCGTAGGAGGCGGGCGGAAGCCCCAGTGAGAAGGGTCGAGAGTCTTTCGGTTGTTGGGGTGAGGAGGAGAGGCAGACCGAGGAGGTCATGGAAAGAGCAGATTAGGTTGGATTTGAAGGCTATGAATCTAAGTGAGACCTTGACCGCTGACAGGTGTTCGTGGAGGCGACAGATCAGAGTGGTGGACTCTCTTTTAGGGGACGGCTCTGTAGTAGAGAACCTCAGAGTTGGGTTGTCTCGGATGACCTTATCATAGGAGTTCGGCTTTCTCCGCTATCTTTTTCAATTTTCATTTTTCATTTCTATAATCATATGTTTCCCGGTTGTGCAGGTGTAGGGAGCTTCGCTTGGTGGTATCTAGGGACATGGTAGGTAAGTCCCGTGTGGAGAAAGTCATGGGCTTAGGTATTGCTGTGAACTTTGGCACATATCTTTTAGATTCCTTTGTTCATATCACTCACCGTATATGTCATGCTCATAGCCGAGGGTCTTCACGGAAACAGCCTCCCCACCCTAAAAAGTGGGGGCATGGTCTGCGTACAACCTACCCTCCCCAGACCCTGCTCTGAGCGGGATATACTGGGTATGTTTGGTTTGGTTTGGTTTTTTTCATCGCGCTGAGTGTTTTTTGTTTTTTTGCTAAATGGAAATAGTGTTTATTTTAAAAATAAAAATATATGTTAGATTTTCTAAAAAAAATAATTAAAAAAATTGTGAAATTCTAATTGATTCCATTTTTTTTTTGAAATCAATACGGAATTTCATTAATAACTCAAATCTTTATCAAGTACATCGATAAGAAAAGAGAGTGGGCTAAACCACTCCTCATGATCAGACATAGAATTAGCTACTCTAGCCATGGAATGAGCTGCTAAATTCGCTGACCTCCTAATAAAGTAAACAAAATGGGACCTCAAGTCCTTTAGATATTTCGAACAATCAGTAATAATGGAACCAAAGAAAGAATCATGACATAAATACCACAAAATTGAGTAAAAGTGACAAGAATATCACAAAGTGTTAATGCTGGCCATAAATACACGTCTATTACGCATTTGAGAGAGGGGTAATAGATTTTATACATATTACGCCTTTTCGGTAATAGGCCCCGCCAGGGGAGCCTATTACGCATTTGAAGAATGGGTAACCCTATTATCCATGCTCCAAATGCGTAATAGGGAGAAAAATTTATGTTAGTTACCCCAATATCAAATGCGTAATATTGTTACCCTTATACGAAATGCGTAATAAGCGCTTTATGGTATTCTTGTTATGTGATATATGTTTTTGTGGTATTGTTGGCCAAAATCCTTTTAACATCGACTTTTTCAAATAATGTTATTTCATGTTTTGATCTTAACAGGAACATCCTTATAATAAGTGATTACATTCGTAATACCTTTAGAATAATGAATACGTTAACGAAAAGTTAAAAACATCTATACTATAATATAATAAGCAAAATGAGGTATATTTTGTGGTTTGGTTAATCCCTCATTTTGATTATGACCTCATTTTTTGTTATATCTTTCATTCATAATCGTTAGTTCTGCAAATCACATAGATGCTAACCGTCAGATACAATACTAAAAGTTGTTATAAACAGAGGTATAAGATTCGAATTCCCCAACAACATTTTAATTTAAAATAAATATAAAACGATGTTATATAGAAAAGCCGAAGGTTCGATTTCCGCCAACAACATATCAATTTAAATTTAATACTAAAAGTTGTTAAATACAAATGTGTAAGTTTTGAATACTCCGATCCTAACAACAAATAATAATATTTAAAATATTATATATATACTACACTATGAGTAAATTTAAATTTAAAAGTAACCCGTACATTGCACGGGCTATAAATTAGTACAACTAATCCTTAAACAAACAATTCCCTTAACTTCAAAAATCAGTCCAAAACATCATCATAATATTTCAAATATCAAAATTTCATATAAAAAATTAATTAAGATCATGGTTGAGATTTAAAAACATCATCATAATGTTTCAAAATATCAAAAGTTCATATAAAAAAGTTAATTAAGATCATTGATGAAATTCAGATGTAGGCCCTTGTGACGTGTTGATGCTTGTAAGGCTCATATTTTTGCTACCTTGGCTACGGTTCTTGTTAGAACATCACTCTCTTTCATTTTCTTTAATTTTTTTCCAATCAAGCGCCATTTACATGTCCTGAAATTATGTCTATAACACTCACACTTCTTGTATTTCACAATTTTAGTTCTTTTTTCATTATGATCTTTCTCTTCCTCTTCCTCCATTCTGTTATTCCCACATAATCTTCCACTCCCTTCTTCAATATTAGAGACATAAGGCAAATCATCATGTTAAAACCATTGGTCTTTGTCAGAAACAGAGGCGGACCCAGGATTTTGGTTCTACCGGGGCTGAAGTAATTTTTTTTTTTTGCTCGTATTCAATAAAATGTAATAATAACAGCAAATTCTGTTTTCATGACCTTCTAAGCATTTGCAGCTGTGATTAAATGTTAAGTACACGATGGAACCTAAACTAAAGGTCTGTTTTTATTCATTGTAAAGATGAAACCTCAATTAAAGGTTTGTTTCACAATTCTACTATTTTTCCAACTCCTCGCATTCACATTCTGTAAACAAACCTACATATTTACTGTTTACCAATGTTACAAACTAACAATGAACAATCATTCCTGAATTGAAATTCAATAATAGCGACTTGCCAGACTCCAAAAACGAGTTAAGAGTTTAACTGAACAAAGTTTTAATCACTCGATTCGGAACTACAGCAATATTAAAAATACAATCAACCAATTTCCAAACACAAAGAGAGAGCGAGCGAGAGAGAGCGAGAGAGAGAGAGAGAGAGAGAGAGAGAGAGAGAGAGAGAGAGGGGGGGAGGGAAGGAGGGAGTGACCGAGTGAGGAATTTATTGAATACGTGGAACATATTATCAAACAGTTTCCAAACACAATCAACAAGTTTCAACACATGCTTTGACATAAGTATTCAATACATATAAATCGGCAAACATATATATATATATATATATATATATATATATATATATATATATTAACTAACTTTTATACATAATTCAAAATGTGTGAGTAAAATCTTACGATCAACATAAGAACGTGACTTATGTTTGTGGGTAAAAGTGTTTTCTTCTATATCTGATAGTTTGTCTCAAATGTGTGGTTAATTGCTTTAGGTAAGTTTTCTATAACAGGGCTCAATTTTACATCACCTGGGCTGGACGTTAATTACAAATTAATAGTTAAAAAGGCTAGCAAATTCTGATCCGGGCTAGAGCCAAACCAAGCCCATGCTTGGGTCCGCCCTTGGTCAGAAACAAGATTTTTGATGAAATTGTAAGTCTGTTAATATGTCCAACTTAACATGGTACTATGAACAACCATTCGGGGATCAATTTTGGCATGGACCATTACCCTACTGGCATGCTTAGGGATACTAGATATCTGTCAAGCAGGACTCTACACATAGGCCTTGAAGTTAATTGTATTCTTGCCAAAAAAAAATTATCCTAACTCATCTTCGGGCAGAACTCTTCACCAGTCCATCTTTATGCAATCTCATCTTGAAGCAATTCTGATCAAAACTTCTAATTCCTATTAAAATAATATGTATTAGTAACCTAGTTTATATTATGCATTGCACGAACAAATAACATATAATTACATAACAAGTTACCGTGAAGTAATGTCAAAATTGGCCTACATCTATCAATGCAAGTGTGTGTTGGGTTTCAACCCAATATGATGTTATGGATTTGGGTAGATAATTATATACCAAGTATGATTAGAATTTGGTAGGTAATTAGAAACCAAATATGATTATGCTTGTATGGTAACGTGGTGGCTAAGTTTGTGATGGCTATATATACATAGTCATATTGTATTTGTTTAAAGGTGAAAAAGCTTAAGAGATGTAGTCTTAAGTATTGTTTGGGAGATGCTTGAGCATTGTTGGCTCAAGTATCGGGGTTGGGACACCGTTAAGGTGTTATTGTTTTGATGTATTATTGATTGGATTAATAATACAAGTTTGGGACGTGGGTGTTTCCCCGTCAAGTATTTGTGTGTTTTTTGTTTCGCGCTTTGGTGAATCTTGTCAACTAATCGATTGGTTATGTGTGTGCTTTGCATTGGAGTTTGTAAATCTCGGATTGTGTAAGTCCCCTAACCTAACAAGTGGTATCAAGAGCCAAGGGGTTCGAGATGGATGAGGTTGAGGGAAAGCTCGAGGTTCAATTAGTATGGCAGAGCATGATGAAGGATTTGCTGACAAGGAGACTACTAAAGCGGGAAGAGACAAAGTTACGTGCGGTTTGACGGTTGGCTTGCACCGTGGATCAATCCTGTGTTCGGACTCGAGATGGAAGAAGAGGGAAGAGGTCATCGTAATTGTTTCAATGGCTTGATCAACCAGGCAAACTATTTGGATGATACTAGTGATTTTCTTTAGGAGACCGAAGGATTGTGAAAGCAAGGATCGGGCGACACAACATGTGGAAGAGCACTCGTGGTGATTGATGCACGTGATTTTGTAGATGGATACATCGTTATGGTGAAGAACGGTGGTTTGGAGGGTCACTATACGGGTTTTAGCGACACTCAAGATTGGAAGAACAAGAAGAGGTTCTTATTCGAGGGGAGGCATTGGCGAATGGACGTTGATGGCTACCGTTCAATCCAATATGGGTATTGGGTTGAAGGGGAGGATTGTTGGGTTTCAACCCAATATGATGTTATGAGTTTGGGTAGATAATTAGATACCAAGTATGATTAGAATTTGGTAGGTAATTAGAAACCAAATATGATTATGCTTGTATGGTAACTTGGTAGCTAAGTTTTTTTATGGCTATATATACATAGTCATATTGTATTTGTTTAAAGGTGAAAAAGCTTAAGAGATGTAGTCTTAAGTATTGTTTGGGAGATGCTTGAGCATTGTTGGCTCAAGTATCGGGTTGGGACACCGTTAAGGTGTTATTGTTTTGATGTATTATTGATTATTGATTGGATTAATAATACAAGTTTGGGACGTGGGTGTTTCCCCATCAAGTATTTGTGTGTTTTTTGTTTCGCGCTTTGGTGAATCTTGTCAACTAATCGATTGGTTATGTGTGTGCTTTGCATTGGAGTTTGTGAATCTCGGATTGTGTAAGTCCCATAACCTAACAGTGTGGAATTGAAACTTTCAAATGTTGGAGTCGTTACACACATTACAACCAAACTTATGCTTACTTGATGTATCCCTTAGTTGAGCGAATTATGTCATTAGGATCCACTAATCGTATTTAAATACGACTACATGTGTATACATATTGATAAATACATTCATATGAGTGAATCAAATACATATCCGCAAATTCAGATGAGATGATTGTGACGATACTGAGAAATTCCACTTTTCTCTTTTTAGTTATTTTCTCTTTTTTTCTTTTTAATCGAACCATATTTATTTGTAACTGAACTTGATTGATGATCTACACCCAACCTAAACTTTTCTTTTATTTCGTTTAATGCAATAATAGAATCAAATTTTTAAAAATTAGGAAGATTTAATCAATTAAGAGTAAAGTGCACTTTGTGTACTCGCACTTTATTCAAGACAACACTTTCAATACTCTAATTAAAAATCGAGCACTTGAAATATTAATAATTATATTTTATTACACTTTGTTTCATTATATTAATTTGGATTAACTCTGTTAGTAATTTAGGTAGTTTAGTGTACTTTGTGTACTCATACTTTACTCTAAAGTGCATTTTGTGTACTCACGCTTTATTCTAAATTTTAAACCAAAGTATTGCAAGTGATGTCTTGAATAAAGTTCAAGTACATAGAATGCACTTTACTCCATAAATTATTGATGGAGTTAACTTTTTTTTTTTGACGAAATGCATAGAATTATATTACTGGATCAAACAACTAAATATAACAGCGGGACAAACCCCTGACTGTCAACACGACCAGGCTGAAAAACAAATAAATTATTTTCTGATCGTTCAACAAGATGAACATAAAAGTTCTTGAAGTTAAAAACAAATTTGAAAACATCCCAAGCGATCCAAACTGCGCCAAAATCCCTGAAAACAGCGATATCACAATTAACCACATCACATAAGAACCGTTTATACCCCGGTGTTCAGAATCCTCACTCCAGCTATCTACATGCCGGATACCAGCTATAGACATGTCGAACATGGAAACCCCCAAAGGATGAGTAACACCCCAGCTATCTACATGCCGGATACCAGCTATAGACATGCCGAAAGTGAAAATCTCCAAAATTTGATGAACCATCTTTGGTTGTGAGTGGTGAGCTCTTGCAATAATCTTCACCGTCCTAGCTTCGATGCAGTCTTTCCAGATCCCGCAAGACATCAACAAAGTTATTCTCAGCAGATCCAACCACGAACATAGAGATACATAATTAATTAAATACATAAAAACACTTCAAACCACTCCAAAAGGAGAGACACACGGACTCCCAAACAATTAAATTAACAGAATGAAACAAAGTGTAATTAAATATAAAAATTAATATTTTAAGTACTCGATTTTGAATTAAAGTATTGCAAGTGGTGTCTTCAATGAAGTGAGAGTGCATAAAGTGCACTTTACTCATAAATTAATACAATTTTTCAGTGCAATAGAAAATAAAATTCATCACTTTGTGCGATTATTTTAACTAATGAACTTTTTTGTCATGACCTGCTAGGAGGTTCATTCGATCTAGATCTAGTATGCTGAATTGTGTTTGAATGTATTTTAGCTGGCTTTATGTAATTTAGAATTTGAAAAACAATTGTTTGAACTTTTTATTAAATTTTTTTATTTCAATAAACTCGAATAATATATTACAATAAGATAACAAATACACAAGCAACCAGCTTAACAACTGAAAATTGTTGGGGTTTGGGATACCGCGAGGGAAAGACAACCGAGACAGCAAACTAATAAAATAACATGATAAAATGGATTATTAGTAAAGGCAAGTCCAACTCAATGTTAAAAAAGTATTATTATCTATGATATAGCGTTAGATGACCTTGATAAAATGGATTATTAGTAAGAGTAAGTCCAAGGCAATGTTAAAACAAGTATTATTATCTATAAAATAATGTCAATTATAGAGCACAATTCTCTAATGTTATGTTATATTTGATTCTAAAATACAAAAATGCTAAAACTGGTTCTAAATATGGAATCAAATGTATAGATGTTGCCATAATTGTGACATAGAAATGCAAATGACAAATTTATAAGAAGTGAACAAACAAAGCAATAGTAACAAACATATTTGTGAATTTGAAGGTGTTATTGTTAAGGTATATTATTAAAAGATATTTATATATAATATATTATGGGATGTTGAGATATTGCTTTTATTTATATTATTGAGAATAGGGAATTTCCTTACGAGTGCTTGGAGTTACTTGGTATGTCTTGTGCTCCAAGTTAAATTTTATGTATTTAAGTATTGATTTGGTGAATGAATAAAACATAACCTTGAGAACATATTTTATCATGGTATCAAGAGCCTAGGTTATCCCCGTAAGAGTTTGCGGGTGCGAGGAAAATAAAACATGTTAGAGTTGGTAGGTGTGAGAATAATTAACACTACGAGAGTTCGTGGTGTGTGAAGAATCCTGCAAGAGTTTGTGGGTGAGAAAAATACCACTACGAGAATTCGTGGTGTGAGGGTTTTGTAAGAGACTGTTCCAAATCAACAACGACAAAAAGAGGAATTATGAGGAAAATCGTGAAGCGATGAAAGAGACGCGTTGGGAAAAAAGTTATGACGAATACAAAGAGAGGAAAATGAATCAAGTGGGTTGGGAGCAAATGATTCGATTTTTTTTTATTTTGTTAAACTCTCGATTTTGAGTATCGTGAGTTTGAGGGGGATGTTAAGGTATATTATTAAAAGATATTTATATATAATATATTATGGGATGTTGAGATATTGTTTTTATTTATATTATTAAGAATACAGAATTTCCTTACGAGTTGGAATTACTTGGTATGTCTTGTGCTCACTTAAATTTTATGTATTTAAGTATTGATTTGGCGAATGAATAAAACATAACCTTGAGAACATATTTTATCAGTTATAATTAAATTATACATTAGCTAAATTTAGTATTATTTGGTGGGCTATAAGTTCTATTCTAACATAAAAAATTACTTTTGATTTCATATTATAGTACTCCCTCCATGCGATGGATGTTTGTTTTTTTTTTTTTTTACTTTATTCAAATCCCATATTAAGGGATGTTTTTAGGTTTTCAAGATAAACAAGGTACATTTTGATTTACATATCCCTATCAACTCCTGTAACACTTAATAATATTCATTTTTCTATGTTAATGTATTAAATTAAATGACTTTCTGTTACATCTATATAAAGCATAAATTGATGTACGCATATATCTTCATATTTTTTTTATATTAGAAGAAATTGAAATTTTATAAATTTTAAGAGTATAAATTATAATAAATTGAGATTATTTTTTATTCATATAAATTAAAATTATACTCTAAAAACCATATGGAGAAAAAATAAAAATTAGAAAAATAATGAGATTATTATTTATTAATACAAATTAAACTTATGCTCCAAAATTATTCAAATAAAATTTTGCATTATCTTCCAAAAAAATTTCTAAATTTTATTTTTGATTTTGTAAATAGATTATGTTATTTTAAATTTATACTCTTAGACACTTTTGAAGCAAAATCCAAATCATAAAAAAAATTGAGGTCATTATTTATTGATACAAGTTAAACTATACCCCAAAAATGTTCAAATAAAATTTATAGCTTTTGCATCTCCCAAAAAAAATTTTTAACTTTTATTTTTATATTTATAAAGAGAAAATAATTGTTTTTGTTTTATATTTTACAACATAATACAATTTAAACTTCTTTTGGAGATACAAGTTAAATTTACTTAAGACATTTTTAAAGCAAAGATAAAAAAATTAATTTAGATTACTGTTTTTATTGATATAAGTTAAATTTATAGGAGTACTTTAAAAATGTGCAAATACAATTTCTAGTTTTTGTATCTTCCAAAAAAAGTTTAAGTTTTATTTTTATATTTATGAATAGAACATATTGTATTTGTTTATATTATTCAATATTTGTTTTATATTATGCAACATAATAAAATTTAAACTATTTTTGGAGATTAAGTTAAATTTATACTCTAAGACATTTTTAAAGCAAAATAAAAAAAATTAATTTAGATTACTGTTTTTCTTTATCTAAGACATATTTAAAGTAAAATACTTCAGAAACAATAATCAAATATTCCATTCAAAATTTCTTAAAATACATAAAAGAATATCGGAATAGATAAAAATAAATAATGACAAATGGAAGTAGAAGGGTAAAAAGGTACCTTTCTTGAAAATGAGAAGGAGATTCATTAAAGTTAATTACGATTTTGTATTTATCATATGGAATGTAAATGGAGTGTAAAATGAGTTGACGTAGGACAAATATGAAAAATTAAAAATATAACATATTAATAAATGTAATCTTAATATAATTAAAAATATAACAGATTAATAAATGTAATCTTATATGTGCTCGGTCAAATATTTATAAATAGAAAATGATGGTTTTGTTTTATATTTTACAACATAATACGATTTAAACTTCTTTTGGAGATACAAGTTAAATTTTCTTAAGACATTTTTAAAGCAAAAATAAAAAAATTAATTTAGATTATTGTTTTTATTGATACAAGTTAAATTTATAGGAGTACTTTAAAAATGTGCAAATACAATTTCTAGTTTTTTTGTCTTCCAAAAAAAGTTTAAGTTTTATTTTTATATTTATGAATAGAACATATTGTATTTGTTTATATTATTCAATATTTGTTTTATATTATGCAGCATAATAAAATTTAAACTATTTTTGGAGATTAAGTTAAATTTATACTCAAAGACATTTTTAAAGCAAAATAAAAATATTAATTTAGATTACTGTTTTTCTTTATCTAAGACATATTTAAAGTAAAATACTTTAGAAATAATAATCAAATATTCCATTTAAAATTTCTTAAAATACATAAAATAATATCGGAATAGATAAAATTAAATAATGACAAATGGAAGTAGAAGGGTAAAAAGGTACCTTTCTTGAAAATGAGAAGGAGATTCATTAAAGTTTAATTACGGTTTTGTATTTATCATATGAAATGTAAATGGAGTGTAAAATGAGTTGACGTAGGACAAATATGAAAAACTAAAAATATAACATATTTATAAATGTAATATTAATATAATTAAAAAAATAACAGATTAATAAATGTAATCTTAATATATGTGCTCGGTCAAATACCTAAACTGAGACTTTTTTTGTCAAAAACTGAGGCTTAAACAACTGGCTTGGAGATATTTGGAATGACTAGGATGTTATGTTGTTGCATGTGCCCATTGCTTCTTCATAAGCTGCCATTGCTAACAAAATTTCATCCACATCCATGACTGTTGGGGTCCGTCCCGAATTCCTAATTAAGTTATGAATCCTATTATGAGCAGAATTCTAATTTATGATAACTGAGGTAATTCTTATTATGGTAGGAATATTATTTGTGGAAGATTTTCTATCCAAGATAAGAAAAGATGGTAATTGTCACAAATAGGATTTGATATAGAATAGGATTATAATATTTGTGGTGCCTATAAATATAGATATTTGTAGGGGTTTTGAAGTATTGCAAAAGTTAGAGTGTTGTGTGCGATACAAAAGAGAGAGCTTTTGTAATTAAGGTGAGGTGATTGTATTCAACAGTGTCGAGTGAGGGAGACTCCAATCTTGTAATACATTCATATTTAGTGGATTTGTAGTTTTACCCTCCCTTGAGGGGTTTACACGTTAATTCGTTGTGTTCTTTACTTTCGTGTTTGTTATTGTGTTTGATTAACGTTGATCTATAGTGGATGCGATCCTAACAAACTGGTATCAAGAGCTTGGGTTCGAGAATTAGATTCGACGTTAAAGAGAAGGCAATGACGAAGTAATTTGCGCGTTGTTAGTTGGTCTTGAGTTGATTTTCTTGGCTTGATGGAGGATCTAAAGTCGCTAAGGATTGATGCACCCAAGTATGATGGGAAGACGGATTTTACTATGTGGCAGTTAACCGTCAAGGATGTGTTAATTCAACAAGGACTTGATGATGCCTTAGAAGAGAAGAGAGCGGCGAGTACAATCAGGCTGGTACTTGCACCTGAGGTGAGGTATAACGTGTTGAAGGAGTCGACACCGAAGGAGATATGGGACAAGTTAACAAGCATCTATGCGTCGAAGTCGTTGACCAACCGACTTAATTTGAAGATGGAGTTGTACTCTTTAAAACTGGATGAGGAGGTAATCTCCATGATCACATTAGTTATTTTAATCAGCTAGTATGTCATCTGGCTAATGTTGATGAGCCGATGAAAGACGAGGAACAAGCTCTGTTGCTGTTGTCATCGTTGCCCTGTTCCTTCAAATATTTTAAGCAGACGCTGTTAGTAGGGAGGACAACTCTTACGCTTGATGATGTGTTAAAGGCATTAAGAGATAATGAGAGGATGACAAAGGATGCTGTTTCTCAAAGTGGTGAGGCAGTTTTAGTTGTCCAAAGTGCTAAAAGAGGGAGGAGTCGCAGTTGCAATGACCTACAAGGAAGAAGTAAATCTCGGTCGAGTAAGAAGGATATGAGCACTGTAGTGCTATTATTGTGGTGAAACAGGTCATATGCGAATGTTCTGTCCAAGCTTTAAAGAAGATTTGAAATCCTTTAAGCAGATGAAGGGAAAGAACAAAGTTGATGATGCGAACTCTACACATGTAATCGAGGATGGAGAGTTTTTGATGGCAAGTGAGGATACCATTCCTGGTTCGGTGAAGAATAAATCAGAATGGGTGATGGATTCTGCTACTTCCATGCATATATGTAGAGATCGAGCGATGTTTGAGACTTTATGCACTGATGAAAATCTTGGTAATATCATTGTGGGGAATGATGAGAAGATGAAGGTTCAAGGAGTTGGAACTGTACGTCTTAAACTCCATGATGGTACGATCAAGAAATCTCTCAATGTGGGACATGTACCAGATGCGTCAAAGAATGTGTTATCTTTGAGTATCTTGGCATCACGTGGGTACAGATTCGTTGGACGAGGGCGAAGTTGTAAGGTGTATAATGGAAAGAGCTTTATTCTACAAGGGGTGATGAATAAGAAGAACATCTATTGTTTAGACAGGAAAGCAACGACGATGAAGACCGAGAAAAAGGTAAGTTTCTCGGAATCGGTTGAGGTATTAGGGAATTCGAGCCGAGGGAGGATTTGTTGGGGTCCGTCCCGAATTCCTAATTAAGTTAAGAATCCTATTATGAGCAGAATTCTAATTTGTGATAATTGAGGTAATTCTTATTATGGTAGGAATATTATTTGTGGAAGATTTTCTATCCAAGATAAGAAAAGATGGTAATTTTCACAAATAGGATTTGATATAGAATAGGATTAGAATATTTGTGGTGCCTATAAATATTGATATTTGTAGGGGTTTTGAAGTATTACAAAAGTTAGAGAGTTGTGTGCGATACACAAGAGAGAGCTTTTGTAATTAAGGTGAGGTGATTGTATTCAAGAGTGTCGAGTGAGGGAGACTCCAATCTTTTAATACATTCATATTTAGTGGATTTGTGGTTTTACCCTCCCTTGAGGGGTTTCCACGTTAATTCGTTGTGTTCTTTACTTTCGTGTTTGTTATTGTGTTTGATTAACGTTGATCAATAGTGGATGTGATCCTAACAATGACTTCACTGTTTGGATCAGGAACCTGTTTTTCCAACGTAACTGCATTCGGGATGGAGCCAATTTTGATGCCCTTATTGTTACCAGAAGCGGATGAAGAGGGCAACCATGATCACATTTAAGCTGCCTCTGACAACATAGTCAAGGATCTCTTTGTGGTAAAATTCTTGAGAATCTTCTCATCCAAGTCTATCACTGCTTTGCCAAACTTTTTAAAGATCCATTTTAGATGTCCTTATGGATTCATACAACAAACAAGTACCGGATCATCGATCAAGGAAGCAATCTTCGAGGTAGAGGTTTTAACTTGACTCTACACTGGCATGTCATTCCCAAGGCTGGCAAACTGTTTGCTGACAAAATTGTCATGACTGGTTACCGCTTGCCTGAGACATATAGATGAGGTGGAATTTCTGTGTACTGACATATGTTTGTATCAGTAATTACCTCATTTTGCTGTGATATAGATAACGCGATACCGGAGTCTAAACCCTTACCCGAGATGTAGCTGTGCCGGCTTCTTAGGTTTGCTTATTTTCTGGACATAGTTTAAATAGAAATATTCACATAACTCTGCCAGTTTTCATTGTCTGTCCGAAGTCATGATAAAGGAGAATGATTAACGCTTCCTTTAACAAAACTCCTGCTCTGCATCTCTCTAAACTAACCCATGCCCTTTTCCGGCAATCCCTTATTTTTTCTTCTTTCTTAAACTTTTTAAAAGTTACTCTGTTCTGATTGTTTTTTTGCCTCAATATCGTCTATTAGATTTATTGTTCTATCCCATAGTTTCTCAATATATTTTGACATACAAGTTGATCGGGATCTAGTGGTTGAGAATATACTGAGACTGTTGAAACACATAATAATTTATAAAATGTTTAAAACATGCAACTTATAGAAGAAACTAAAATTTTACATAATTATCGTAGAAGAGGAGGTATACTCTGTTCATGCCTAAACAAGTTATTAGGATCAACAATAGACTTTACTTTGACCAATCTATTGAAAACTTTCTTTCCTATGCATTTGCTTCTTCATATCTTGAGCTTCCTCTACCAAGATCAAGATCAAGATAATTAAAATATGAAATTCTAGGACTTTTGGTAACAAATGGAGCATAATAGCTAAATATCCATTCGAGTCGTTGTCTGACATTATTATCAAGAACGACTGCAATGTTGATCATGCACAGTACACCAGGTCGGTGAGGGATTGGAAGTGCTGATTCTGAAAATTCGTTTATTTTCCCTCCAAACGGTGTGTATTGAATGATAACCCTTTCTGTTGAAAGCTGTAACATCCTTTCCCATATCCCGTTTAACCTTTCTTCTGAAATTGGCTGCTGAAGAAAGCTGGATTTTCCCTTGTAAGCATATCTAGCACCAGCATGTTAGGAATCTGCCCGATTCCCAGCGAATACGGAAGCGATTTGGTAAATATGTGTGCTTAGATCCCACAAATATACGTGATAGTAATGAAACAACAAACCAACAATACAGTAAAAGAGACAAGAGATTTAGCGTGGTTCGGCCCAGCCTACACCCACAAGAGCAACAACTTCACACTATATAAAAGAGATTATAATATCCCGGTATCCGGCCCCTGAATTTTATACACAAATTCAGCCTTACAATACCTATTATGTATATCCCCAACTCACTGAAGTGTTTATCTCAAAACCTCCCCCTATCACTGTTTCCCGACTACCTTTCCTTCTCTCCTTCTCCCAACCCGGACAGTGCCACACAACCTGATAGAAAGACCCCTGCAGCGGGACCACCTCCGATGGCTGCAGTCAGACCCAAGTACCCTAAGGAATAGTTTAGGCACGAGGACCTTCTATCCCGACACTTCCTGAAAGCGGGCTAAACCGGCTCTCCTACTAGACGGACTATCTAGCAGCTATATAGAGAGAGAAGAGAGAATTTTGGTGTGTTTGATAATGAAGGAGAAGAGGAGTATTTATAGAAGAGAAGATGTCGTAGGTGGGGGGTTGGTGGAGTTTGGTTGGTGAAGATTTGGTGGAAGTTTTGCAAAGAATTAGGCTGCCTAACAATCTCCCCCTCTTTCCAAACTCATAGCTCTTCACTTGCACTCCATACCTGCGCCCTGTTGGCACAACTCCAACTTTTTCCTCGATCCGTATCATTCCTACGACAAAACTCCCCCCGAGTCCAAGACTCCAAACTATACCCTAGTTTGCACATTCATTCTCGAATGCCCACTTGCTATACGCACAAGTGTACCATTGACCTCTATTTGTCCAACTACATACATGTGAAGCAATCTGTTGTATACACACATACTCACTTGATTCACGTCGGCCAATACCATTTGTAGTCCATCACACACGCAAGTGTGACCATCACACACGTAAGTGTGACCATCGATCTTCAATTTACACCCCAACTGCATATCAAACAAATCAATCTGTTGCATGGTTCACTGCTCACTTGATTTGTGTTGATCGATGCCCATATGCAGCTGCAACACACCAACTACTCGTTGATGTCGTGGAAGCCCTTCGACCAAGCATCCATCCCAGCAGTCCTTGCACAATCGTCTAGACTGGAAGGCAATACAACCGCAGCAGTATCCTTAAAGTCACTCTTCCCTCGTGCACGAGATAACCAGATTTTCGAAGTTCCAGTACGTTCTGGCCACGTACTAATCAGACGATATATTCCCCCACGTAGCTCTCCCTTCATCCGAACCACACGGCCTCTTTTGATATTCATAGCTCCCCCTACTACAGAGCATCTGTAGCCTTCTGAAGCTAACCGACCGATAGATATTAGATTCTTCCTCAGCTTAGGCACATATCTTACCCCGTTCAAGCTGCGAACTATTCCATCGAACATTTTGATTTTCACAATTCCAACCCCCTTGATCTCACAAGTAATCCATCAGCCAAAGAAATTGTTTCATTCTTTGTATCTTGGAATTTGTCAAAATGCCCCCTCTCGGAACATACATGGTAAGATGACCCTGAGTCTAATATCCATTCTCCTGGAGAACTAGTGCCTCGATTAAAGACGGTGCAAACATCTTCACAATCGAGAGTAACCAAAGCCAATGATGCATCTGGATCCTTCTTATTAAGATGACAATTCAGCCTAATATGACCCCACTCCTTGCAACTAAAGCACTGCATGCCCTTTTCGCTGTATCTGGATTTACCCCTGCTATTGGTAGATCCTCTCACGGCACCCCTTCCTCTATTATTTTGACTACACAAAGCCAAAACTGTCATTCCGTCCTTGTCACCATCCTGGTTCTTCCTTCCAGCATTTGACAAAAGTGCTGACTAAACCTCCTCCATTTTTAACATGTCCTTTCCGTACAAAATGGTTGTGACCAAATGATCGAATGACTCCGGAAGCGAAGTAAGAAGAATAAGGGCCTTATCTTATTCCTCCAATTTTACATCAACCTTTTCAAGTTGATCAACAATACCATTAAACACATTCATGTGCTCAATAACATTGCCTTGAGCTGCCATCTTCAGCTTGTATAACTCGCGCTTCAGATTTAACTTTGTAGTGAAGTTCTTCCCGAGATACAATGTCTCCAACTTTGACCATAATTCCTTCGGCGTGCTTTCGTCAACAATATTATTGATAATGTTATCAGCAATGCATAGTCTGATGGTACTCATGCATTGCGACTCAGCATCCTCCCAATCTTCATCGCTCATCTTTGTTGGCTTTCCCTCCTTCCCCTTCAAAGCCCTTGCTAGCTTCTGTTGGGTTAGGATATCTTTTACCCTTCTCTTCCAAAGAGTAAAACTTCCTGTACCATCATATGGAGTCACCTTGAATCCTCCAATACTTGCCATGATCTCCGTTTGCACACACAAACCAATCCAAACAACTAAATCAATTGGCCAGGTAAGTGTAAGAAACAATGGGAGCACTTCCGTCAAAACGGCGCCTTATTAGACAACCACTTTTCTTAACGACTTTCCTTCGGCACCAATAATTTAGACACAACTAGCTCTGATGCCAACTGTTAGGAATCTGCCCGATTCCCAGCGAATGCGGAAGCGATTTGGTAAATATGTGTGCTTAGATCCCACAAATATACGTGATAGTAATGAAACAACAAACCAACAATACAGTAAAAGAGACAAGAGATTTGACGTGGTTCGGCCCAGCCTACATCCATAAGAGCAACAACTTCACACTAGATAAAAGAGATTACAATATCCGGGTATCCGGCCCCTGAATTTTATACACAAATTCAGCCTTACAATACCTATTATGTATATCCCCAACTCACTGAAGTGTTTATCTCAAAACCTCTCCTATCACTATTTCCCGACTACCTTTCCTTCTCTGCCTCTCCCAACCCGGACAGTGCCACACAACCTGATAGAAAGACCCCAGCAGCGGGATCACCTCCGATGGTTGCAGTCAGACCCAAGTACCCTAAGGAATAGTTTAGGCACGAGAACCTTCTATCCCGACACTTCCTGAAAGCGGGCTAAACCGGATTTCCTACTAGACGGACTATCTAGCAGCTAGCTGTATAGAGAGAGAAGAGAGAATTTTGGTGTGTTTGATAATGAATGAGGAGAGGAGTATTTATGGAAGAGAAGATGTAGTAGGTGGGGGTTGGTGGAGTTTGGTTGGTGAAGATTTGGTGGAAGTTTAGCAAAGAATTAGGCAAGAATTAGGCTGCCTAACACAACACTCCTATTCAACAAAATCTCTGGTGGGGTGCCGAGTGGAAAACCAGAGAAAAATGGAGGTGACTGGATCCAACTTAGTTCTTTACAATCTTCCCTAACCAGACCCAACCCCAGGAAGTATCTTTGCATAATTTGAAGAAGATTATCGATCTGTCCTAGGTACAAAGAATGAAACAGAAACCTTACTGTTTTATTATCTTTATGAGTGCTCGAATTTCTCTCTATTTTGTCTACTACAACTTGAATGTCTAGATCTCGAGTTTCAAAGTTTGGACTGATTGTTTCCCATCTTTCAAAAAGGCTACTACCATTTTGTTCTAGAGTTCTATACGCTCAGAAAATGGTCACCAGTTTTGGAACAGTAACTAGCTTTATTTTCCATGATAGGACAACACCAAAACTAGAAACTCCGCCACCTCTAATAGCCCAAAAAGATATTCTCCCCTTGGTTTTCTATCAAGAATTCTTCCCTTAATGTCCATGAAACAAACATCAAGTGCATTATCAGTAGCAAGTACGAATTACGTTTCATCATATCATACAACATATATTATTTAACACTCCCCCTCAATCGTACGATACGTTTCGCTACTACTGAACAAGCTCTGATACCATGTTAAGTAACTAGTCCATCTAAAACCTTAAGGTGTTAGAGGAAAGACCCAACATGATCTTATGCTACAACATATATTATTTAACACGCATAACCCTCTAGAATCTTTGCTTTTCCTTTATTCAAGCCCTGCATTCGTAACTGGAGGAGTGGAGTTCAAAAGATCTTTTGCAGTGTTGGTGTCTATAACATCCGGAGTCCCTGCCCACAGAAAAAAATTGTTGCTGACAGTAACAATAAGATTGCCATGCATGTTTTTTGGCCCCGAGTGAGTAATGTCCGAGTAAAATTCTTTTTTCCTGAACTTACTTCCAAGTCATCAACCTTATTATTTGGTATGGAGACACTTTTACTGGAAGCAAGTGAGATTCTGGAGGAAGGATGAGGTGTGGAAGCATCTGAGCCTCTGCGAGATTTGGAACAGGTTCAATGACTGGGTCAAGAATTTGAAATTTAATTTTTTAGATCGAGAATGAATCATATTACATATAACGATACTCTTTCATTTTTCTACATTAAATCATTTACGTCATATATTTGATTGATTCCATAATTGAATTTTATAAAAGGCTTTAAGTAGAACCTTTGCACTTTCAAAGAATAACAAAATAACCATACATTCACATTTGAAAATAAAAATGTGTTAACGAAAGTCAAGGTACACCCAACAAAATATAGTTAAGAAACTTGTGAAATTCTCATAATTTTACTTAATTAATCAACTTCTAAGAGAATAGCCAACAATTTAGGCCCTTTGCCACTCTCTATCTCAAATTTGAAAGGAACAAAATACAAAAATTTATATATCAGTAGGGAAATGCATGAGCTTTATATAAAATAGAATTTGTGTCTGTGATCTCGTAAATTCTTGTATGCCTTGAATTGATTGTACAGTTAATATTTTACAGTAGCTAAACAATGAAGAAAACACCACATACAAGGTCAAAAAGTAATATCCAGGGCCCCTGGAAATATAACCATGGAGGAGGAGGAGGAGGAGATGCCTTGTCCTCCATTGCCCGAAGTGTATCGATGAAATCAGGTTTTCAGTTTCGATATTTTACTTAGTAAAATAATGTTAGATATCGCACCATGTATCGGTTTTTATCACGTATCTGTTAGATTTCTTGAAAGATTTTTATAGATTATTTCATATCATGCAGGTTTCAACAAGCAGAGAACGATGAACGATGCTGGTCTCGAACATGGGGAAGTAGGCGTTCCTGCTAATATTTTCAAATTCCGAGAACTTGCTGCAGCAACACAAAATTTCAATCCAGATATGCTAATAGGCGAGGGAGCTTTCGGGAGGGTGTACAAAGGACAACTCAAGCACAATAATGAAGTCTCTTAACTTTTCCTATCAACTGCATTTGTGTTTGTATTTTTCAAAGTGCAACATGGTCTCATTTTGTGCTTTTTGTCCTTCAGATTGTTGCAATAAAACAACTTGATCAAAAAGGGGCGGAAGGTGGGGTGGAATCAAATATAGAGTTTTTGGATGAAGTTGTGGCACTAAGTCATGCTCGGCACCCAAACCTTGTCAATCTAATTGGTTATTGTGCTGATGGCCGCCAAAAATTGTTGGTAAATGAATATGTTTCCAACGGATCGTTGGAAGATCACCTTTTTAGTAAGTGAATAGTATGTGGATTCAGATTCGATGAGTTACCACAAATCTTACCAAAAGTGAAGTTTACGGATAAGTTTCAAAAGTACAACTACTTATAAGTTTGTTGCTTCTGTTTTCAGATGTTTCTGCAGAAAGGCCGCCTCTTGACTGGTCTGCTAGGATGAAAATAGCTCAAGGAGCAGCACAAGGATTAGAGTATTTACATGATACTGCCAACCCTCCAATTATTTATGGCGACTTGAAATCATCAAACATATTATTAGACAATGAATTTAATCCTAAGCTCTCTGATTATGGGCTCTTGAAGTTAGCTACAGATAAGAATATAAAAGATCACAGGTCCATGACGGTGATGGAAACATATGGACATTGTGCACCAGAGTATGCAGAAACAGGTGAGGCAACACCGAAGTCAGATGTCTATAACTTCGGAGTTCTGTTGCTTGAAATCTTATCAGGACGAAGAGCTATCGATACAACAAGACCAACTCAGGAACAACATTTAGTTAATTGGGTAGGTATATATAACCGTTGAGCCCTTGAAAATGTGGCTTTGCTCTTGCTTTTGATCATACTTCTCAAATGCTCACATATCAAAGTTTGAGCAATTTTGGCCCCCATATTTGCGCAGATGACCACATAGAACCCCAATGTTTTGGCGTTTACCTTCTTAACCTTAAATCTCAGTTCTTGAACAATTTAAACTCTATAACGAGGGACTCGACTCTTGAGGTATAGGTTGATAATCAAGACGTTCAACTGATTGAAAATTAAGCTCAATCAAGATGTTCAACTGACTGAAATTTAAGATTTAAATAGTAATTGTCTTGATGTTGAGAGCATATATCAGTGTGAAATTGTCATTATGCTATGAAGATTTAAACTAATATTCTTGTATGGAACTGGAATTGCAGGCACACCCGATATTTAATGACAGGAAAAAGTTTCACTTAATAGCTGATCCTTTGCTTGAGGATAAATATCCAGTAAAGGGTCTTTACCAAGCTATAGCTATGGCAGCCATGTGTTTACAAGAAGAAGCTAGTACCAGACCTTTGATTTCGGATGTAGCCACTGCTTTGGAGTACTTGCTCAGTGAGAATTTCGAAACCAGTGACATGTACATGACGGATAATGAACTAGAAGGAAAATTCGGATATCAAGAAGATGAGGATACTTCATCAAAGGAACAAGATAATACATCTACTAGTTAGCAATAACAACGTAGAAAACATTTGTATAATGACAATAAATTACATAAATTTCAAGACAATCATGTATCTGCCTTAAAAATCTTGAGTTTGAAGGTTCTTGTACTTGAAGTTAGAAACTGCATGTATATCTGCAGCTTCAACAACTGAGCAATTTGCCGGTAGGCGAAAACTTGTGGATTTTTGTTTTCTCCTTATTAGGAAGTGAAGATTAAGGCATGAGTTACCTTCACTATAAGAACTATCTTTTTTTCCATGGCAGAATTCGACTCGTCGAAAATACTCCATCTCTTTCTTAACAAGTGATCCTACTGTCCCTTTTGTGCCTACCTCAGTCGGAGCTGATGAACTCATTTTAAAGTTCAACCAAGTTGATAGAATTTGTTGATTACAAGAACACAGAAAGAGACTACTGGGTGTGTAATCCTATGATCGGAGTGTTTTTGTATGGGGATTACTTTGCTTATATTTTACACCAACTCCTCCTTTTTGTTGTGTTTAACTGTTTATTAATATTAATTCTAAATCATCACAGGGCACTTGGGGTCATGTAATTATAATCTTTATACTAGTGGATATAATTATGGCAATTGACAATGCATGCTTCATTTTTTTTTTTTGAATAATTAGGTTTATATGTTTTACAAAATGAGTATTTGTTCTAACAAATTTCGGGAATAAGCGAGAGTCGAACCCAGAATTTGAGACGACAAGAGATAAGTCCTTTACCACTTGAGATATCTCGAGATAAGCTTGTGGTATTTACCATTTGAGCTATCTCGGCGCATTGACAATGCATGATTCATTGAATACCAAAATGGATACAATTCCATTTCATGCCCAAAGAAATGACAACTCACAATGCAGAATAATTCAAGTTTTTAATCATATACATCATACACCAAGTTCTTAATATATTGCCAATTTAAAAACCAAGTTATAAGCAATTTATTACTTACAAGCTATAAACAGTCTAGAAATGCTCTTTATCCAATGTTGAAAATTTGCTTTGAAGACAGAAAAACCTACAATTTATAGCTTTTGCATAAAATATCTTTAATTTTTTTTTTTGAAAACAAATATCTTTAATTATATTTCCTTATTTTAAATAAATATTTTAATGAATTGAAGCTTCAGTTTAATCCTAGTGCATAAACGAAATCAACACAAAGAAAATCTCGAAAATGAGACAAGGGAAACGAAGAGCAACAGAAATATTTATAATTATAAATATTTTGATGTTTGCGTTCATGTATAATTCAGGAAAAGAACTGTCATTGAATTTATTTCTGAAAACTAGTCTAGAAATGACTTTATTTGGTATAGAAAGTTTCCTCGAAAAAACTGTATATGGGAGTTCCCGAATGCTGTCTCTTTAAGCAACTATCATATGATTACCACAAAAACTATTTCCATGATGTCCTCAAGTTGTCCCCGCTGATCTAACTCCAGATACATGTTGATCAAAGGCAAAGAACACTTTTAGTTTCCCTAAACCTCTTTTTTTTTTTTGGTAGGGAATTTGCTTGCATCTCTTTTATCATCTACGTAAAGTAACAACTCAAACTTTCAGCTTTTTCACTGCTTTGCCTGCTCAAAACAATGGCAAAAACTTGTCAATTTGCATATCACCTGCGAGATAACTAAACACACCAATCCACATCTATATAGTCGTATCAATAAATACACAGAAGTATTTGTATAAGCACACATATATGCACATTATAAACCAGTTCTAATGTCACGAAAGTAGCAATTTTACCAAAGAACGAATCACACCCTGTTGATTGGGTACCAGTTACCACCTACTAGAGGCGTTGACCAGAAACGCAAGTGGGGCATACTTAAAAAGCTTGTAAGAAGCAGTGGCTTCATATGTAAATTCATGTTCAACTAGCTTAAAATCATCTAAATAAAACAATATATGTATACACATATATGCTTGAAACAATGGGGATAGTGTCTTGAATATAAACATGTAGGAAAGTATTACATGAAGCAAATCATCAAAATTTCAGCTGGCTACATAACTTTCCTACCAGAAGAAACTAGTAAAATATCTAATCCATCAAATTAATATCAGCTAATTGCTCTAAAAGTTAACAAAAGACTGTAGAATTCTAATACAATGAAGTTGTATACTTGAAATGCCCCAGCCATGCCAATGCATGGTTAGAGGAATTTGTCGAGCAGTTATGACATGGCATACATATGTAAATAATAGACCAATTAGAACAGGGAACGTAAATTATTTTATGTAATAAGGACCTCTATAATTAAAACATAAAAATCAATTTAAAAGGCATATGCATATAGCACATTCTCATTTGAAACAAGAAGGCAAAACTGATGCAAGCAATCTACACTTCAAGAAAGTGATCCCAAAATGAACATATTAAATTCTAAAATAAGTCAGAGCTAGAGAAAATGAGAGAATGGTACACTTAATGAATTCTTAGATGTATATTCTTCGATAACTAGAGTGGTAAGTGGTAGCTAAGGCATAAATTTACGTATGTATTCCCAATATGTAATGCCAGCGGCCAAGGAGTATCAAAATTTCCACTAAAAAATTAAAAATAAAATATATGTTTAGGACTCTATTTGATTGACATTACATCAATCCTTATTCCTTAGCCAACCATCTTGTAGCGATGACTGCTTTTGGACAGTTGTCCCATATTATGTAGAATGATCTACTCTTAGTACATATATAGCTTACATGTCCAGGAGTGGATATTCATCATTTTCTATTAACTGTAATTTACAGCTGAGCAAATCAAGAAGAACTGAATGGCAGTTTAAACTGGTAAACTTTGTGCAACTCAATAAAAAGGCTTACAGCTTATCAGTAAAAATAACGGTTCGCATTTCACACATGTACTTTGTTTCTTTGAGCACCTCTATTTACCTCTGCTAATAAACAGCCAAAAAGGGACCCAAAAAAAAAAAATGACCCACGTAGCGTTCTCCATTTTGACAACTTGTTCGTTCGAAAGAACTATTACTAAAATATCAACAGTAACCATAAGTAGAACAGATTAAACTCAAGACACAATACTGATTCCCTAAAAAATCCCTGTATCAAGATTTATAAATTTGATTCTTGATCTACAATATGAACAAAACATGATTGTCCTATTCTTATGACCTATGTAATAACAGTTAGACTGGATGTAGATTAAATATTAAAACATGGCGGCACACCTATTCAAGGTTATATTTTCATTTATGCCAAATGACTGTATAACATTCTAGTTGCACATATAGTTCATTTGATAGAATGAGAAACGGGAGCAGAGAATATACATTCAATGCAACATCCCTGTACCTTAAACTTTGTTTCTTGCTAATGATTGCAAAAATATGCCGCACATGCAACTTAACAGCGTAGAATATCAATGTTTTATAGCATGATATACAGTCTATAATGTTATTGCTCAACTTCTTTTTTTTTTTATCTTATTTCATTAAAAATATAAATCACAAATGTCATGGATTTCTAATTTCTTACATGCAATCTTGGTCTCAAAATATATTGATAAGCATTATGAACAACTAAATTAGAAAAAACATATAAAAATGTACCTGTGAATAAAGGAAGGTCCCAGCTATAGCTATAGCAGCTCCAAGGGCATTGACAGGTTGGACAGGGTTACGAAAAATAATGATGGAGGAGACTATGACAGATATCCGTTTCATTGTATTTCCTACGCTAAAAGTCAAGGGAGAGATCTGATCCAGAGACATGTATGACACCTGGTTATACAAGTGATAAAAGACACTTTGGGCAACCACCCACCTGATTGTTCAATAAAAAAGTAAGTCATTTAGTCATTAATGTACAAGGAAAGAAACCAAAATAAAAATTACATTTATTTATTCACCTCTATCCCAAATAGATTAATAAGTAGGTTGCCTACTGCCTAGAAGTACACTCAGGCATCAGCTAGATAGTTAAGGTTGCCTACTGTCAATTTGTTCAATGTTCTTAGAACGCTGTAGTTAAAAACCATTTTATGACAGTACGACGAACAACCTTTAAGAAAAAAGTTTGGAAAATGAAAGTTAAATTCAAGATATGGAAACACTACTAATAGATATCAGTCGATGGGAAGTTATATATATTAAGTGATAATATTTCTACACAATCAATATTGCATTTGAAGCTCAAGTGTCACAATAAAGCGTTCCAGGATGGATCCACAAATGCAAATAACTAAAGTGTGACAGCAATCGCTTTCTACATCAAGTTTCAAGTACTAGAAAGTAATTTTTATTTTGTTTTAAAATCAAATCTTAGAAGTAAAACAAAAAAACAAGCTGCTTCTATAATTTTGAATGAAGTATGAAGCACTGTAGATGGCAAACGAAATTGAAATGCCTTCATAAACATTGATCAATACTTCACAAAGATTTTTGGTGCCATGTATGTGCATATAATTTCAGTTAGTTATTGATCAATATTCGGGAAAAATATAAACTTGATGATCAGTGTTGTAAAAAGCGGGAATCGGACTTAATCGGTGGAGGCACCGTCCAGGGATTAATCGGGTAATCGGGGATTAATCGGAATGATTAATCGGATCATTAATCGGAACTAATTTAATATTATTTTTAAATATAATTATTATTAATATACGTAATTATTTTATTATTTGATTATACATGAATAATTATCATATATTTATACAAATATATTTAAAATATATAGAATTATTAAAGTAAATATAAATTTTAAGATCTAATTTTTGAATTGGGGTCAATATGAGAGAAAAAATTGATAAAATCATAAAATTCATGATTTAACCGTTTAAAATATTAATTTGTAAATGAGAATAATATTTTTCTAAAAATTTATTCATTTTTATACTTTTTGAATTTTTTAAATTTTTCTACAAATTTTTCAATTTTTTACCAATAATTCCGATTTTTGACCGATTAATCCGATTTTTGACAGATTAATCCCGATTTTTCAAAAAACGATTTTTTAGCCGATTTTTATAAAATAAGTTCGGTGACCTACCGAACAGCGATTAATCGGCGATTAATCCCGATTAATCGCCGACTTTTAGAACAGAGTTGATGATTCTTATAAGGCCAAAATTTAAACATATTTTAGACTCACTGGAGTAATATGACCACAAATAAATTGTCAAAACAGTTTTCCCATTTCTCTTCGTCAATGACCAGATTGCCATTCACATAATAAAACTTATTAACTTGTTAGCTTTGTTTCTATCTGGTACATGCTTAAAACTAAGTCACAAACTTCATTTGATTTCACTTATATCGACTAAAATCAATAGACAAGCAAAAGTACAACAGGGCAACAGAAAGGTGTGTGGAAATTCACATGTCTAAAGTTTTAGTACGTACCATACGAAATTTGGCCCGATCTGAGATATAGCCGTTTGCCAGCCAGCTGCCCACATTTGAGGGCCCTCCACAGCGATCGCAAAAGGTGCTACGATAAGTAAAGATAACATAGACAAACAAGCATAATAGTTCATCCCACTGACAGATTTTCCCTTCATTCCCTTCTTTGAAAAAATGTTGCGGAAGACAAAAAACAAATTTGATATCATCGCGCCCATAAAACCTAATGAACAATTGAAGATTAACAATTAAAATATCATCGCCTCATGTCCATGATCCATCAAGAAATTATGATATGCCAAAACCTTTACATGTCCTATGAACTTCATTGAAGTGAAAATAATTCAAGTTCATAAATTTTCTCACCAGTCATGTTAAAATTAAGCTCGGTTGCAGCTGAGAGTGCACAACCACCAATAATAGGCAAAAGGGACAAATAGACCGGCATGGGGAAACTTTCTCCAAGTATAAACCTCGAAACCAACACACTAAAAGCTGGTTCACCACTCTTAATAATATGAGTAAACGAAACCGCAACCTTTGACATACTAACAGTAGCTGCCACATGTCCAATTGTATGAGCCAACGCAACCTAATACACATAACAAACCACTGAATTTACAAAACACAAAATCCCAGAAACCCACAAATAAACAAAACTATGGGCCCCTTCGGATCCTGGAATATGAACCCGGTTAACAGATAATGGGAAAGAGATTGTACAACAAAAATGTAATAGAATCTTATCCCGATTCCCATTAACCGGGTTCAAATCTCATGATCCAAATGCCCTCTATAAACATTTCTTACAGGAAAAAGAGTCTTCCAGAACTCAAAATCAGTCTTGGGAGCTTCAGCAATCCTAGCAGCCCAAGAAACCAACATAATCAAAGACCCCGCGGCAAGCGAAAGAGTTGAAGTAAGCCAAGGGTAAGGAAATGCATTCAAAACCTTCTTATTATACACATTAAACACCACATTCAAAGCCCACCAAGTAGCAAAATAAACACTGATTTTCACCTTCTGAGCAGCCTCAGAAGGACCCACTTGAGCAGGCAAATCAACGTTCAAATCCAAAGGCTTAGAATGGTCAGCTTCATAAGCCTTACACTCAAAACCACCCTTTTTAAAACCAATTAAAGAACCACATTCGAGCCCAGATACCAAATTTAAACCCTTTTCACTGAACCCTCTCGATTTCGACAAATTGAAACTGTTTCGCAACACAAATTTAGGGTTTTTAACCAAACCCCATTTGGTTATTACTTGAAAAGAGGGGTTTAAATTTGAATGCATGAAAGAAGAAATCATAGTGAATTTTGAGAAAATAAAACAGTGGTAAGCAAAAGGAGAGGATGAAATTAAATGGGTTATAACCAAAACGAAAATGGGTTTCAGAAAACAAAGAAAAACATTGAAATTGTAAAAATGTTTCTAGTTCTAAGCTGGCAATTGTAGAATACTAGAGTTTAAAAAGTTGGGCATTTGTGAAAAATGAGAGAATATTCAGTGGAATTGTCCAAGTGGGTCGACGTATTAAACAAGAAAGGAGAGAGAGAGAGAGAGAGAGAGAGAGAGAGAGAGAGAGAGAGAGAGAGGAGAGGCTTTGTAATCGACGATGTAGTATGAAGATCAAATATATGGGATTTTGTTTAAAAGCGGCGGAGTGGAGTGGAGAGTCATGCATAGGGAAAGGTGACCAAAATACCGGGGACCAAAACACTGCGCTACGTGTTTTTTAGTAATTTTTATACTATGCTCCTATATACTGATTTTTAATATTTTTTATTTGTATTTTAATAAAATTTATTTTATTAATAAGGAAATAAATTATAAAAAATAATAATATATGTACGATGATATTATAAAAGACGATATTTTCCTTATTGAAATTGTAACTAGATAATATAAACGATTTATTATAATATAGGGTAAATGGCCAAAATCATCATTGTATTATTCGAAAACTTTCACTTGGATTACCAGTCCAAAAAAACTTTCAGTCAAACATTTGTACAAGTAAAACATTTCAATTGAATTTCTTCCTTTAGTTCCGTTAAAAAAAAACTAACGGAATAATGAGGTTGATGCTGACATGACGCACCAATATTATTTTTATTATTTTTAACAAATAATTAAGAGTTTTTTTCTAATATGTCCCACTTTAAAAGGTCATTTATAATTGTGTCCCATATTTATTTGTAATTACAAATCTATCCCAATTTATGAATATGTCCCATTTTAAAGTATAACCATGATTAATTTATTAACCACACATTTTCAAAAGACAATTTTATCCTCCTTTATCAATTACATTTTATTAAATCTGATACATGTAACTGTAATCGAATAACACTAAAATATTAACTCTAAAATTTTGGCAACTCTCATGTACCATTTAGTCATCAACAATAAAATATATTTTATTAGACTAACTTATTTTAGTAGAATTGACAAATTTGTTACAAAAAATTTTAAAAAAATTAAAACTGGAAGCAGTACAAAAAAATTTATTGTTCAAACTAATTCAAGTATTGTGCCCCTGCGGGGCCGAATTCAAACAAACGGTCTCAAACTCGAACGAGTTGTTTTACCCAGGTTAGGCGATGAAATCTCAACAACAAATATGGATCCATTCTTTTGTTTACGTCATGTTAATCTCACTTTGTTTGTACTCTGTTTTTTTTTTTTTTGACAAAGTTTGTACTTTGTTAATTGTTATTAGCAACGAGACCATAATCATTCGTAAGAAACAACCATCTGCGGGGAGGGAGGGATACAAAGAGAAGGGTATTATAGCCTTATTTAATTTAAATATATGTATAATTATATATGTATAAGTTATATATGAGTTAAATTTAATCATAGGACATATTTATAATTATTCAATAAAGATGGATATATTTATAATTGACTTGTTAATTTGGGACATATCAAACTAATACCCAATAATTAATTCCATATTTATAATTAACACCCAAATATATTATTTACATATACACACATACATGGATGTGTTTCGAAATTTGAAGATGGGAAGAAGTTGGGGCGATGGTGGTGAAGATGGTTGGAGAAGTTGGGGTCGAGGGAAATAAGGGGTGAACTGAGGAGGACTGTGGTGATTTGCAGGTGGGAAGGCAGCGATGGTTATGGCGAAATTGGAGCAGCAGGGCGGAGGCTGTGGTTTGATGGGGGAGGAGGAGTGAATGGCGTGGAGGGGCGGTGATGAAAGGGGAGCAGCTGGGTTGAAGGGGATGGTTGCAGCGGTGGGTCGATGGCGTGTGGTGCCGGAATTGAATGAAATGGGTGCGAGGTTGTGGAAGAGAAGAAGGTGTAAGGGCTGTTGCCGACGGTTGATTGAAGGTGGGGAGAGGTGGTGTGGGTAATAGTGGTGAAAGAGGTGGGTGGACGAAGATGTTCGGTGGTGAAGGAGGGAAGAAGTGGTGGGGCGATGGTTGTTTTGTGGCGTGGACAGAGGAGAAGAGGGGAGGGAATGGAGCAGGGATGGAGGTGGGGCGGCGTAGGTGGAAGGGGGTGAACAGAGGTGATGAGAGTTGTAAAAGGCAGGAGGTCGAGTTGCAGAGAAGATGGGATGTTGGTGGTGGCTGTTGGTGAAGGGCGAGAGGGGGGTTGTGTTGTGGTGCCGTGAGCAGTGGCGTTACAGAAGGCGGAGGGTGTGAACGGAGATGTGCTGAGGTGAAGAGGTGAACGGCGGAAACGAAGAAGGAGATATGTTAAATAAAGTTTATTATATTATTTTGTTAAATAAATAATATATTAAATTTTAGATAGATGACATGGATGATGATATGGCGCTGATGTGTAACTAGTTGGCAGTTGATGTGTAAAAAGTTAACAGACTTCTGTTAAGTCAACGAAAAATTAACGGTAGTGAAATATTTTTAATGTATAATGATCCAATTGAAAGTTATATTGAGTTTAATAATTCGTTTGAAAGTTTTTTTGGGCTGGTGACCCAAGTGAAAGTTTTTCAAATAGTACAGTGATGATTTTGGCCATTTACCCTTATAATATATTGTTATTGATAATCAAATTCATAATTTTGAAAATAATTTAGAAAAAAAATATAAATATTTAATAATAATACATTTTGAACTTACCAAGTATTTTAGATATTAAATTTCTTGTTAGGATTAGAATAATCCGGTACATGATTAAAGATACAAATCATACAAGTGTACCCTTTTTATGTACTTAAGGCAACTCCAACAGTGGAATAGAAATTCAAATTTGGGACAATTTACCCCAAATTATTCCAATCGTGTATTAAAAAGTGATCCAAATTTAGATTAATGAATAGTACTGATCCAAATTTGGATCACTACTTTTCATTGATCCAAATCTTTATATCATTATAATAGCCATTGTTTTAAAAATAACCAAATTATATAGAGAACCATAACACACCACTAATTTTCTGATTCTATAGTAAAATCAGAGTTTTAATTTTTGGTTCTATAAAAGAAAAGGACCAATCTTTCTGATTCTATAATACAAAAAATACCAATGTTCTGATTATGTGGTAGAACCAAATTATGACATGGTCACGTCACCAACGCCACGTGATGACGTGGCACTGCCACGTCAATAATGACATCATCAATGCTGACATTGATGTGCCACATGTCATTGCCACATCAGCAGTGACGCCATCACTGATGACGTGTTACTATCACGTGTCACTACCACGTCAGCACTGATGACGTGACACTGTTACATGGTTAGTGTCACGTGTCACTACCATGTCAACACGGTGACATGGCACTGCCACGTCAGCAATAGTGACGTCACTGCTGACATGGCAGTGACACGTGGCAATACCACGTCATCAGTGATAACTTGGTAGGAGGCAGAATTTTTTTTTTGATATTTTTAATTTGTTTTTTTAATTAAAAAAATTTATTTTCTTTAGTACTTTGATCTACTATAGAATCAGAGAACTAGTGGTGTGCTGCGGTTCTCTATATAAAAAATCCTCCGTAGAGTGCTACTCTCTTTATATATCTTGAAACATAATTTTATACAATCATATATCATTATCCAAAATTTTGCAATTTCACATTTCTCTCAAATAAACATTTCATAATAATAATAATAATAATAATAATAATAATAATAATAATAATATTGTTATTATTATTATTATTATTGTTAATATTATTATTAACTATGATGATGATATAAAACATAGCTTAGATATAAAAATATATCTCCAACTCTTCAAATATAAAAATTCGAAAATAAAAAAAATTAAAAATAAAATCAGCCACTAACATAAATAAGTCTAAATTTATGAAAAGCACAATATAACAATTTTGTGTCTTTTAGTGCTAGAAAAAACGCAATATAACTACTCCTGCATTGTATTTCTTTAATTTTGAAATCCATATCCCTCTAAAACCCTAACCCAAACATTCCCAATCCCCAACTTCCAATTCCTTCCATTGAGCGTGTTTGGCTCACCTTTTTTAAGTTTTTATGAATTTATTTTCGGGTAAAAATTTCATATTTTGATAACAAAAATTTATACAAGTATTTAATGTATGTTTGATATTTTATAAGTTACAAAAAAAGTTAACTTTTTTCAGGAAAAAGTTAGAAATCTCTAACTTTGTCTTAAAATAAGTTACTTATTCTGGAAAAAAGTTCCCCCAAACACCCTTCCAAGTTTTTTAAATTGAGAGAAGCAATGAAAGTTACTTTCATCTCATTTTTCAAATAAAAATTTTAAAATGAAAATCTATATACTATATTACCATAATTAAAATGTTGAAAGTTTAGTCGGTCGGTCGGTACGATATTTTGTATTTTTATTTAATTATCTTTACTCAATATTTTACAATTATTATTAACTACCCTCACTTAATAATTTATAGTATTACTTAATTACTCTTACTTAATTATTTATAATTACAAATAACTAATCAATTTTCTTTTTCATGTAAAACATGTTACTTTTAATAACTAATCAATTTCCTTTTTTATTTAATTACTTATAATTATCGAGTACCTTTTTTTTTTTTACCTAAAATATATCATCTGTTCTATATTTTCTAACTGAAATTCCTCATTTCCTAGAAATATCGTAGGCAACATTTATGTAATCATTATCAAATCATATCATTTAAAAATTTGAACCACAAACTTCATATCTTAAAAAATTTAATTCAAATTAAAGAAAAAATCATATAATTTTAAAGAAAATCGGTACTTAAATTTGTCACTTGTACCATAGTTCCTCCCTTAATTATTATAACTTTTTTTTGATCCATAATTCTACTTAATTGAATAAAGTAATATTGTAAGTACCAATAACTAATCAAATTTCTTTTTCAGGTGAAACATGTTTTATTTTCTATTTTTCAGTAAACAATCAATTCCCATTTCAGATAAAGCATAGTATCTTTTGCATTCTATCTAATTAAAATATCTTAATCTCAAAATACTACAGTAAGTTCTATTTAATTAAATAATAATATTATAATTAGAAGTAATTAACTAAATACCTTTTTCAGCTAAAACACATTACCTATTTTATTTTTTCTAATCGAAACCTATTATTTTGAAATAATAACAAAAACAATTTTATTTAAATAAAATAATTAATAATATTATAATAATTAATAACTAGCCGTTTACCTTTTTAACTAAAACATATCATCTTTTATAAATTTTTAAATTAAAATCTCTCATTTTCATTTTTTTCATTAAAATTATTTTCTTGCATTAAATAGCTCTTAATGACATATTAATTAGTCATTAATTATCCTAATAAATATGCATTAAATTTATTTTATATTATTTATTTGAAAAATTATAAAACTTTATTTGAGCATTATAATTATTATTTAAATATTAAATATTAATTACATATAAGTAAGTTTATTTTTAGGTAAAATGATGAATAAAAATTGTTTACATTACGTCCTTTTTTATTCCCTATCGAATACCACTCCAATTTCTTTTTGGACAATTGTATTATAAACGATCCTTAACTTCTCAAGTAATCTTTATTGGTAATGATTATGGAAATCGTAGTAAATTATAGAAGTATATAATTCTTCGCTTAATATCTGTAATAAAAATAATACAGGGAGTTTTTTATTTTTACACATGAATAAATTACACATATGTTATGATCAAAAAGATTAACTTGAAAAAACTCAATTTTGTTGGTAGATTAAATTGATAAAAAAGTCTTACACCTGTTGTTCATTTCATTATATTATATTGAAATAAATTAATATTCTAATTTAATAAATTCTTACACTACTATTGACCATGTATGTTATGAGAGGGGCGTTGCCTTTAAAAAATGTTAATATATATAATATTTATAATTTTTAATTTTAAATACTACGTTTGTATTATAATTGCTACTTTTAATATTTATGATATTTTTGAGATTGTGAAAATTTTAGTTATATAAGAGACTTCAAACTTATAATTCATGCAAATTGTTTTAAATCAATTTTTTAACAAATCTTAAGAGACCAATCAGTTGTAAAAATAATAAAAAATAATTCATCTGTTTTCAATATTTTAAAATGAAAATTTATGAATTGCTCGAAGCACGAATAAGTTACTTAATTTCAATTAAAAATTAATAAAATTTTAAATAATAGTAAATATTAAAAACTCGATTGAACAAAAAAAAAACTCGAAAATATAAAAAGAAATAAAAATGAAACTATTTTTCTTATCTTTCCGGACCCTAATTCCCGTGCCACAAAATCAATCAAAAGCCCAAGACTCCAATTCCCAATCGATTCAAGCTCATGTTAAAGAATCGTCAAGATAAATTCAAAGCTGAGGATTATATGAATGTATTGTGCTTGGATTCTTGAGGTATATATATTGTCATTGTATGTGTATTTATGTTGCAGTGATAAAGTTTTCGGATTTTGCGAGTTGGGTTTTTTTAGCTGGGATTGTGATTACGATAATGGATGATAATGGTATAAAGCTGATGTTATAGATTAATCAAGTTTAAAAATTGACAAATTAATTAATTTCTAAGTTTAATTAATTTGACGACTACTTGTTATTGCTTGTTAGTGAACTTCTATGAGTAATTTACAAAATGTAAAACAATGTAATTCGGTTATTATGAAGGATGCGAATCACTAATGAATACGAATCACCGTATACAGTCACACAAATGTGTTGCAGTAACCATGACTCTACTTGGTTCTATTCACAGTTACAGCAAGATGTTTATGAACTAATAGTGATAACAGAGAGAACCAAATAGAAAGAGAGAGGGAGAGAGAAAGAGAGAGAGACTAAAAGGAAGAGAGAGATAACAAGAAATGTAAAGTTTGTGAGTAAAAAGCACTTCGTGTACTTGAACTTTCACGAAATCTGCATTTGGGATACTGAATTTCAAAAACCCTACTTGTAATACTGTACTTTCAAACTTTTTACGAAGTGTGTACTTTCGCCAATTTCCTTCTAACGTCGTTACTTTTGCGAGGGCAGTTTGGTCATTTCAGCTCTAAACGTATTTTTTAAAGAAATAGATTCTACAAACACTTTTGACAATAGTAGAGGAGCATATTAAACAAGAAATTAACGAGAACACATAATTTTTCATATCACGTCTGGTTAGTAATTCATTATCACAAAAGGTAAATTTAGCAAGTCTGAAAGCGAGTAATCCTCTTCAGTTGTCATTTCCCCTACACAAGTGCACACCTTCAAAAAAGTATCAAACTGCTTTGCTGAGAATCCCCAAACACCCATCTCCTTTCTTCTTTCTCCTCCTCCGTTCACCAACAACAACCTCCCTGCCTCCCACCCGACTACACTGCGGCCCATACTACTCCCATCTTCTTCAACTCTGTCCGTCTACTTCTCCGCTGCCCAGCACCCATTTCATTCAACTCCTCTCCGTCAACCCACAACGCCACCACCGTTCTTCAACACCCACATGCAACAGCCCCATCCCCTCCATTTCCGCCACCTGCAAACCATCTCTTATCTCCCCTGCTTCTCCTTCAATTCCAACACCCCACCTCGACTCCACCAGTCCTTTAACACCACCACCGCCATCAACTTTACCCTCCACCCATTTCCATCCACCACCTGCAACACACGCCCATCTCCCACAGCCATCCCCCGTTTCGTTCTTCACCTCCTCTACCTTCTCCAGCATCTCATCACCACCAATCTTTTTTTTTTACCTTCGACCATCCGTCCCCCTTCTAATCTCCTTCTCCGTTTAATCCATCCAACCTCGCACCTCTCCTCCTTCATCGCCATTGGATTGGTGTGATTGGTTATGTAAGGGATTAATTTCGACATCGGAATAGGAAGGAGGTGGGAGAGATTGGGGAGAGGGAGGAGAGAAAAGGGGATCGGAGAAAGGGTGGTGTGAATCGGAGGAGAATGAAGTGAATGTGCTTTTGTAAGTAGAGAATGAGTTGGAGCTGAGTGAGTCCGAGTCAATTTTAGGGTTTGTTTTTGTTCTTCTGAGCCCATCATTTAATCGAGAGAGAGAGGGGGGAGGGATGAAATGAAAAGGAAAAAAGATAAATTAGAAAAATAATCGTATTTATAATTACTTAAAAGTAAATCCTCAAAACCGAAATGACTGTTTTGCCCTCAGAAAAGTAACAGAGTTAAGTAACAGAGTTAAGTAACATTTGACGGAAGTACACACTTCGTAAGAAGTTTGAAAGTGCAGTATTACAAGTAGGGGTTTTTGAAGTTCAGTATCCCAAGTGCAAATTTCGGGAAAGTTCAAGTACATGAAGTGCTTTTTACTCCAAGTTTTTCATAACCTCCAAAATGATTACATTTTCGTTATATAAAGACCTCTAATTCTCTAACTAACTTTGGCGTCCAAAATCACTAATTGACTAATTGAATTACAATTTATTTAGCCCTTTTATTCAACTAATATCCCATATCATACCACCCCTCTTCAACAAGACTTGACCACAAGTCTAAGTTCAGTCAAATCATAGGAAACTCGGGAAATCTCTGTACAAAATCCTCAGCAACTTCCCAACCTAAGAAGCATCAGTAACTCCTTCCCATCGCACCAAATATTGAACTTGAGCCTTATTCTGAACTTCACCATTCTTTTATCCAGAATAGCCACTGGAACCATCTCTGCATCATTCTGCACTTGCACTTGTTTTATAAACCACCAGTCAGGTACCTCAGTAGTTACAGGTGGTTCACCATAGAACTTCTTCAATTGAGAAACATGAAATACATTGTGAACCACAGATTGAGAAGGCAAATGAAACTTATAAGCAACCTGACCAATGATCTCAGTAACCAACAACGGTCCATAAAACTTATAAGCTAGTTTCTGATTAGATCTTCTCTGCACAGACTGTTGCCTATATGGCTGCAGCTTCAACCAAACCCAATCTCCTACCTAGAAAACTCTTTCAGTTCTATGTTTATCTACTTGCATCTTCATTCTAGCCTGAGCCATAGTCAAATGATACTTGACAGTATCAATCATAGCTTCTCTTTTCTGCATTGATCTATCCACCTCTTTATTACTTGATTCTCCTGGAAGGTAAGGCAAATGCAGAGGAGGAGGTTGATTATAGACAACCTCATAGGGAGTGAAACCAGTGGCTGAGTGGTAATGAGTGTTATACCACCACTCAACTTGAGACAACCAGGAATTCCACTCACTAGGGCAATCACCACACATACATCTTAAGTAAGTTTCCAAACATCTGTTAACTACTTCAGATTGCCCATCTGTTTGTGGATGATAGGCTGAAGACAAAAGTAAATCTGTACTATGAAGAGCAAACAACTGCTACCAAAAATTACTCAAAAAGATAGCATCTCTATCACTCACAATTGTTCTTGGCCATCCATGAATCTTAAAGACATGGTCCAGATAACATTGAGCAACTTGTTTAGCAGTAAAAGGATGTGTCAAAGGAATAAAATGTGCATATTTACTCAGCCTACCTACCACCACCAAGATTACATCCTTTCCTTGAGATTTTTGCAACCCAGTAATGAAATCCATTGAAATATCCAGCCACACCTTTTCACGTATAGGTAAAGGCTGTAAAAGACCAGGATAAGCTGCTACATCATACTTAGAAGCTTGACAAATACCACAATGTCTCACATAATTTCTAACATCTTTAGCCATTCCATTCCAATAAAACAGATTCCTTACCCTCTGGTAAGTAGCATCCCCTCCTACATGACCACTCTCAGGTGCTCCATGTTGCCAAGCTATCAATTTTGTTCTCAGATTGCTATCAGATCCCACTACAATTTTACCCTTCTTTCTGAGCAAATTGTCAATCCATTGAAACTGAGGAACACCTATATGATTCTATAGGTTCTGGATTATCTGCACTAGATGTTGATCCTGACTATAACTATTATTTATTTAAGTACACAAGTCAGAATCCACAACAGATATGGCTAAACATAACACCTTAGTACCTTGCACTCTGGAAAGAGCATCAGCTACTACATTCTCTTTCCCATGTTTATACTGAATGTCATAATGGAATCCCATCAATTTAGACAACCAGAATTGCTGAAACGGTGTTGAAATTTTTTGCTGTAATAGCCATTTTAAACTCTTTTGATCCGTTTTAATCAAGAAATGGCCCCCACTTAGGTACTGCTCCCATTTTTGTACTGCACAAACTATTGTTAAAAGTTCTTTCTCATAAACAGATAACTTTTGCCATCTGGGTCCTTGTGTCTTACTGATGAAAGCAATAGGATGGTCCCCTTGCATCAGAACAGCTCCTATACCATCCTTGGAAGCATCAGTCTCCACTACAAATTGCTTACTAAAATCAGGTACTGCAAGAACAAGTGCAGTGGTAAGTGCTTTCTTCAATGCCACAAAACCTTTTCATTCCAAGTAAATTAACCTTTTTTTAATAAAGTAGTCAACTCTTTACTTATCCAAGCAAAATTTTTGGACAAACTTCCTATAAGATCCAGCAAGGCCTAAAAAACTCCTCAACTCTTTAACATTCTTTGGAATAGGCCACTCTGCAACAGCTTTAATTTTCCGAGGATCTGTCTCCACACCTTTCTGAGAAATAAAATGCCCCAAATACTCAATTTTCTCCATAGCAAAACTACCTTTACTGGCCTTAGCCTACAACTGATGAGCCTTCATTAATTCGAATACCTCATCCAAATGTTGCCAGTGTTCTTCAGTAGATTTACTATACACAAGTATATCATCAAAGAATATGAGCACAAACTTTCTTAACAAATGTGAATATATCATTCATCCATCCCTGAAAACTAGCAGGTGCATTGGTAAGGCCAAAAGGCATTACCAAAAATTCATAATGTCCAGTATGATTCTTAAAATCTGTTTTATAAACATCCTCTGGACAGATTCTCATTTGATGATATCCAGCTCTCAAATCAAGTTTATTAAAAATAGTAGCCCCAGCTAACTCATCTATTAACTCCTCCACCACCGGAATAGGGAATTTATCCTTGACAGTTCTTTTATTTAATTCCATATAGTCTACACAAAGCCTCCATGCACCATCTTTCTTACCCACAAGTACCACAGGTGATGTAAAAGTACTTGAGCTTTTCTGAATTATACCCTTATTTAGCATTTCTTCTATACTTTGCTCAATAATAACCCTTTGCTTGATAGGATATCTGTAAGGCCTAATGCTAACAGGTTTTGCATCTGGTTCTAATGGAATTCTATGATCAAACACCCCTCTACTAGGTGGCAGTGCAGTAGGTTCTTCAAAAACACAAGCATATTTAGACTTTAAAGTAATAACCTCAGTTGGTTCCTCTAATGTTATAGAGTTTATCTGAACTGATGCATGAACATCCAATTGTCAACATAACTGAGCTGCATTGAGCATCATCTTTTGAGTTGGAGCTTTTGCTATTACCTTAACTTTCTTTGGAGCCACCCCTTTCAGAATAATTGCTTTTCTTTGAAATTCAAATTGCATTATTAGGTTTTTAAAATCCCAGGAATCAGCACCCAAGGTACTTAACCACTGAACTCCTAACACCATGTCACAGCTCCCTAAAGGTATTAAAAGAACATCAGCTTGAAATTGAATTACATTCAGTTTCCAAGTAAATTGTTTCACCATCTGCTGGCAAACAATATTGTTTCCATCTGCTACTGTAACAGCTTGAGTCTCAATTTTATGTACTTTCACCCCTAACTTCTTAGCTACTTCCACATCTATGAAGTTATGAGTACTTCCTGAATCAATTAAAATGTATAAAGGCTGATTCTGAGTTACTCCTTTAACCCTCATTGTTTGATAAGACTGATTCCCAGAAAGAGCATTGACTGAAATACAAGGATCTGGCAAACATTCTACATCTGCATTACTATCTTCAAACAACTCCTCCTCCTCAGTGGATGGTATCTCTACAGTGAAGAGTTGCGCTTCTTTAAATTTACATTTATGACCTTTCTCATACTTTTGATCACAATAGTAACATAAACCCTTTACCAATCTCTCAGCTCTGACTTCTGCAGGAATGTACTTAAAAGGTCTAGAATTTTCTTTGGGAATCACAGAAGTTATTGGTTTCATTTGTGGATTAGGAAGTAAAGGAGGTTTGCCACTGTTACTGTTATAAGTCTGTGTATTCTTGGATATTGGAAACACTTGAAAAGTGGATTTATGATGCTTACCAGAACTTGCAGCCAGAGTTTCTTCTTGCAATCTTGCAAACCTAATTGCCTCTGTCATAGATGTAGGTTTAAAAGCTTTCAAAAAAAGCTTAATTGTTGGTTTCAATCCCCCCACAAAACTATCCAAGGTATAGTTAGCAGGTAACCTATGGTTTTGCTGAAACATTACTGATTTTAGACTTTCAAATTCATCAATATATTCTTCTAAAGACCCTGACTATTGGAGCCCGTTACTGTTCCACAATATTATCCCCTAATTCATCTCTAAACCTAGCATCCAAATCCATTATAAATTCACTCCACACTACAGTCCTCCTACCGGTCAAGTAATTAGAGACCCATACTTCTGCTTTATCAATCATGTATAACGAAGCTAAATCCACCTTTTGATCATCAGGAATTTTACACAAACTAAAGTACTTTTCACATTTCTTGACCCAATTCTTAGAATTAGATCCATCAAATTTTGGAAATTCCAAGTATAACCAAGAGGACGAACAAAATTATTACTTGTACTTGTGAATTTGCTAAAGGAATTTGAGGATTAGATCTAGAATTAGGGTTTTGCATTTCAAGAATGATTTTCATCAATTCCTCCAATCGATGTTGTTGTTTATCGATTTTCTTCTCAAGCACCTTGAATTGATCATCAGATGATGTTGACGCCATCGTCGTCACAGTTTTTCTGGTAATCGGCGCCAAAATTTCCTGTCGAACAACAAAGAAAAATCAACAAAGAACATTAGTTTTCGCCAGGAAGAACAGCTCTGATACCATTGTTGCAGTACCCATGACTCTACTTGGTTCTATTCACAGTTACATCAAGATGTTTATGAACTAATAGTGATAACAGAGAGAACCAGAGAGAAAAAGAGAGGGAGAGAGAAAGAGAGAGACTAAAAGGAAGAGAGAGATAACAAGAAATGTTAAGTTTTTCATAACAATTTCGTTATATAAAGACCTCTAATTCTCTAACTAACTTTGGCGCCCAAAATCACTGACTGACTAATTGAATTACAATTTATTTAGCCCTTTTATTCAACTAATATCCCATATCAAAATGACTAGTGATTACTGATTGACATTAAAATCAAAACTAATATAAAATTTGGTGTTTATACCTTGTCTTTTCTTTAATGAACTTCAATCAGGCCTGACTTTTGGGCGTGGTCCTGTTTTCTGGACTTCTAAATGCACCTGTAACAGATTCAGTTGGGTTCAAATGCATCTTCTTCTAGGCATATCAATTATTTGTTCTACGCACATTTTTCGCGAAGTGATTATACAAAAACTGTATATTTGTTGTTTCTTTTTGAACTTTTTGCATCGGCTGGGATGTGCTGCAGAGGATATTCGAAGCAAACGGATGAGGACAAGCTAATTGCTGATTAAGACCGGCCTTCAGGTCCTCGTAAACTTAATATTGACCGTTGAGTTTCTTGTTGATGATCTGAGCTTTACATAGTATTACTTGGTGTAAAAAGATTAAAATTTCTCATATGTTGTAAAAAGCGGGAATCGGATTTAATCAATAGAGGCACTGTCCAAGGATTAATCGGGTATTTGGGGACTAATCGGATATTCGGGTTATTAATCAAGGTAAAATAGCTTATAGGCGAGTATGATGCTATATATGTTTGCATAGCAACGTTTTATCTAAAAACAAGAACAAATGTATATACAAAATTTATTTGAAGTAGATAGTTTTCCTTAACTGTTGCTACAGCGATGAAGAACAACCATTTCCCTATAGTTTACGCTTTACCCTTCATGAAATACCCTTCATGAACAAAAGCAAACCAAACATCAACGATGGTAGAGATTGTTTGAGGAGATTGGGAGAGTCTACGCTGACCTTATTTCTGGGAGCAGAGAACATGTTTTCCATAAACATCAGAATAAACAATACCCCCCCCCCCCCCCAAAACACACACGTGCGCGTTATGACGGCATTTTTAGAGCTTTTTACCGAATGTATGTTTTGGAACTCCTTAAGGAAGTACTTTACTGAGTTGCTGGTCATGAATGCTTACGAAGTGTGATCAAAACAAACTCTGATCAGGAACAACATGCGATTGAGAAACAAGATAATTCATGTGGTACTAGGAAATGTAGATCTTATGGAGGATGATCATCCCCAAAAGATCTACATTTCCTAAAACACACCCTCTAAAAGTTCTTTAATGTCTAATGAAACACAACTATGTTTCTTTGAGGTTCAGCCCAATTCATACAATGGACCGGAAATTCTAATCCATATCCAATCTACATCACAATTGCATAAAAGTTTCAATGCCTTCTCAACATAATAAAAGGCTCAAAATTGTATTTTGAATCTGAAGTAGAAGGTAAAATTGTATCTGCAATATTTTTAGTATTATAGAATGGGGAAAGAGAGAACTCAATACTTGAGTTTTGAAGTGCAGACAGCAGTAACATTCGCTGTTAAAGGGACTAAGGAAATGTCACAAGTGTTAATATTTTTAACCTTAATCTTCAAAATTTTCAATGCAGTTGCTTTACCGTACAAGGTGGTTGATGTAGTAAAATTATAAATCCCAGCAGCAAAATCACCACCGAAAGAAGGATTCAAGACCATTTTATCACCTTCTATCACCACAATTGTGCATATATCGTGTGTTCCACGTGCTGGAATCGTGTCATTTTCAATGGGCGCTTCAGCAATATCTGTTCCATGATAAGTAACATATGTTGTACTATCTTTGTACTTGAAACTTCCGTAGTTTGGGTTGTCAACTCTTACAGTTATTGCCAACGACACGTTTAGAAGAAATGGAAGAGGAAAAAATTTGATGTTTTGAAGGGTAATAGATCGTAAGGTAATGTCTGGTTCTTTTGGCTTAAACACTGTGAAAAACAGGATAATGGCAACCACTATAAGAATGATTATGATAAGTGCAGTGACACCGCAACATATTTTAAGACCTCTGCGAGATTTTGCCATGAAAATGTTATTGTTAGAGGATGAGAATTTGAGAGTTTGGGGAGTTCAGGTTCCAAAAGTAATGATGGTGGAGACAGCAATATATTGGTGAATTGTTATGGAAGTACACACAGCTAAGAAAAGTTTCTGGATACAGAAAAGACAAACTTGGAGATTCTTTCAATGTGCATTTAGTTAGGACTAATGAATGACTTGTAACAGGTTAAATTGTCTCAAAACCGTTTTGTTTGTTCACTCACAAGGAGATGAAAGCAATGTATTAATTATTTATTATTCGGCTTGTGCCTGTTGCAGAATATTTCTTTTTTGTTACTAATTTTGCTGAATATTTATGTGCCCAGATTGTATTTGAGTGATTAAAAACAAATTCTTTTTGATCTTAATATAGTAGGTTTTATTGAATGGAAAGATTTCAGGGAATCAGCAGTTTTACTAGTTATGGGAATTCGACGAAAAGGTCTGAGCATAATGTCAGGATATAATAGGAATATTGCATAAAAGTATAAAACTGATGTAGAAAATTCTTTATGTTTTGGTGTTTATTTAGAGGCAAGCAGAGTTTGGTTATGATAAACGCACACACATGCCTCACCAGTACTTGACCTCTCGACCTCTTGTTCTCGAAAAATATGGAATTCTAATATATAAAAACGAAAGAGTAAAATAATCTATGTCTGACATACTAAGTTTAGCACATGAAGTTGAAGCTAGAAGAGCACTAAGCAGTATCAAAGTGAATTAAGGTGATTTACTAATACAAAAATACAGAAATAGCTAAAGAAATAAGTGTAACTACTAAATTTGCATATGTTCTATGTCCAAAATCCGGTATAGGATAATGTGTAGGAAGGGAACATTCTTCCCCATTGAAAAACAGCTTCGTAGGGAATCCATCTCCCTTTTCAATTTTCAAATTTTTAAGATTTTTCTTATTGAATGAAAGCACGGATTGTTGTTTACCGGGTATCAAGTAATCTCTTCTCGGATTAGTTCCGTTGGCTATTGCCATCAAGTAAGTCAACCCCGGAAGGCCTTCCAAGAAGATGGTGTTATTAAGGTTTCTGATCAATGTTCCGTTGAAAGAATACGCCTTTTCAAATCCACGACCAGCTTTCTTTAATTGAGCAGCTACAAACCAGTCCTGGAAATTATTTTGCTTCCAATTAAAAAGGGTGACACGGGCACTCCATCCAGCCTTGAAATTTGTACTAACATGCCAGTTAATGGTTACTCCACAATTATCACCACAAGGTAAAGGTCTCTGTACGCGTCGATGCCTTAATCTTGACCAAGCCAAGGCCTTCGCTGTCCTGTTTACGAAAGGAATAAGAAGAGCTTCTGGAGGGATAAGTATTGGTGCTGCTTTTATACTGCACGTTGAATCTTCATCACATCCACAAGCACACGTGTTACAAGGTATAATAGATTCGTTATAATAACCCGAGTAGGAAACACAACATTTTGTTTTTCCCTTTTTAGGACGCGTTATATTGCAGACTATTTGCCAACTAGCAATGGCTAGGCTCACCTCATCAAGCCCACTTGGATCTGGAAATTCTGCTTGAGACACTCTTAAAGGAGTTCCACACTTAAAAGTTGAGCTAACGATTCCTTCAATTTTCCATTTTGATGGAGGTGTGATAGATGTCATATTCAAATCTGGAGGGAGTTTAAAGACCTGAAGTTGAAACACGGCCTTGGCATTCGTTTTGTTCATTAGAGGTGACATGAGACTGCCATTTTTGCAGCAAAATGGAATATTTCCAATCAACTTATCTTTAGCTCGTTCAGGTGGCAAATCAGCTATAACAGGATTTTTTTGGCAGGTCTGGACTTGCGAAAAATCCATATCTGTATAATAAGTTGCTGCAGGACCAAGAATGCAATCTGAATAGTCTTTAAGATGAGTATATGCTCCTTTCATATTATATATGAACTCCCCTCTCATCCATTCCCAGGTCAAGTTCCAGTGATCCAGACGCCCTAGTGGATTAGTGTTTTCCATAGTTACCTGAGCCTGATAGTTATTTTTAGTGGCTTGAGTAACATCATATGATATAACAAGATCACCTTTTCGACGAGCATAGACCTTTGTCTTTTCTTTTTTGACCTTGAATTTTGGGTCCTTAACACAGCAAGCGTACATTGTTTTAGCTGCATAAACAACGACAAAGTAGCAAAAAGTTTAGAGTGCAGAGAGAACACCATAAACAATATATCAATGTGTCTAGTTATTTAGAAAAAATTTACAGGGTTGTATCAGACAGTCCTTATGGTACAACCCTGTCATGCATTTTCTTGATAACTACAAATTTTGTGCATTTCACGAAAAAGATGACTGGCTACATTGTTTATACGTTACGTACCACCACGACGATTTGGTGCAGGACACTTGAATCCATCGTTTTCAAGTCTAATTGTCTTAGGCATAGGAACCCCTGGTGGCCTAACACCAAATTGAGTCCCTACAAGTTTAATCTCAGCCTGTATTTGAGTAAGATCACCAGCAGTTTCAATCGATGTTTTTAAAACCGACTGAGCAGACCCCATAAGAGTGGTTCCATTACTAACATCAGCTGGGAAGTCATCTGCATCCTCTATAGTAGCACCACTTGCTGAGACTAACATCTCCTTGTGTTGAAATTTAATGAACATTTTCCATTCTTTAAGTTCAGTTGTTCCTGTATTCAATACCGTAGCGGTAGATTTAAATGCCCATGGTTGTGCAGTCGCATTTTTAAGGCGAGGGTATTCTTTTTTTCTTGACATAAACTTGTATGATATAAAAATCCCATTGCAGCTAGCTGCTTGAGGAGGTGGCGCTATCGGTTTTTCAGCCCCATCACCACCACCAGCAGCACCACCCCCAACAGTAGGATCTTGAGCTTTACTAATAAAGATTTCGAAAGAAAATAATAACAAGAACATAATAAGAGATGTTACAAATCTAACATTCATATTGATTTTATTGTTTGGATGTTATTGAAGTTTAGAGATACAAAGGTGAGATCTGTGAGAACTAGACATTGTTACAGTGAGTGGTGGACACCGAGAGGATTGAGATTTTTTTTTATTTTTTTTTTGGCAGAGAGAATGCTTGCAGAGTGAGAATTGGGTTGTGTGAGAGTGAAGACCAAGTCATTCAAATCCCATCCTCTAGTTTTACCGAATTATTTGGCTTGGAGAAGTATTAACTGTCATATAATGATTAGTTGATGTGATCACTGTTTCAATTTTTTTAATTTGTTTTTTTTTTCAAAGAAAAAATGAATTTCTAAATAATATTTTAAATTATACGAATTTTTGGCAAACGACTTGTGTAAGTTTCTCACTAACTTTGCAATGACAAGTATAAACATACGAGTTCGTACTTTGATCCCGTTTGGAAAAAATCTTATTTCTCAGAAATAAGTTACTTATGTCCTCTTTTCGACCCAACTTATCTTGCAGCTGCAAAAGAGGGTAGGTTACATCTTTGCCACAATCTTTTATTTCTTATAGTTCCCTGATTATGTAGTTTCCTAAGATAGACCTTTAGGTCTGTATATATATACTTGTGTATCACTTTACAATGTGTATAAGAGAATTACAATCCTTTTCTCTACTATTAATATGGTATCAGACCTCGGTTTCGGAGGGGTCTTAGGTTCGAATCCCTCCATCTCATTTATATAATTCATTATTTGTTGTTTTCATTATCTGTTATCTACCATTCCGTTTGCCGTTTGTCTGGTCAATCAATCGTAGCAAAACGTATCGTACGATTGAGGGGGAGTGTTAAATAATATATGTTGTAGTATAAGATCCTATTCGGGTCTTCCTTTTTTAGATGGACTGGTTACTTAACACTTTCGTTCATCACATTTTACTCTCATGTTTACATGCAAATCCATGATTTCTGGAAATTCCGTGTTGCTGTATTGTTAGTTTGTAAACTATCCTTTTGTTTTAAGTTTGAGCTGTGACTTGTCTCTGTTTTGTTTTTTCTTGCAACATATTGGCATCTTCTCAACTTCTATTCTTGAGTTTTAATTTCTGCTGCATTTATTCTTTAGTCATAGAGGTTCCTTGGTATCACTTTTCTATGGAGTTTATGGTTGCCTGTGTTTAATGGAATCCGGTTCTGCTTCTTTTTCCATAACACTCTTCTGATCGAAAATTTGGACTTACCAATTGATGCTCTGCATAATTCAGATAATACTATGTGTAGTTTTCTGGGAGCTAGTAAGAGTATAAATGGTCGCTTGCATCAGTTTTGTTGAATCATTTGTTAAAAGTGAGGATTGTGGTCATTTAATATTAAGGAGTGCAGTGCATAAATCAATAAACTACAATCCAAAACACTACAAAAGTATAGCAGCACTAAGAACTAATTAACCTCTTCTACGCTCAACAGCTTCAGTCTCTCCCGCTAACATTTTTTCTGCAGCTGGCATGTCAAGCTTCACACCAACATCTACGGAATAATCACTATGAACCTAGACATGCATTACCAAATCCATCAGTACATGTTTTACAATTTAGCAAGCAGTACTCACTCACAATGTATCATGCATGCAACAAGATGTATAAAGCATAACCCAGGAAGCATGAGTGCGGGTGCGGGTGCGGGTGCGGGTGCGGGGGTGCGTAGTGCGGGGATACGGAAATTCGGCAAATTTAAAAATACGGGGATTCGGGTGCGGGGGGATTCGGCAAATATTAACACATTAAAAATACGTTTTATGTATGTATTTCAAGAGTTTCATTTAAATTGAACTAAATTGTCAACTAATTAAGTTCTTTATTCTTAATATTGCATATCATAATTAGTTAATAACACAACTAATGCATTTTAATGTAGTTAATTGATTAAGTATTTAAGTATTTATATTATCTTCTCTCATTTGTGGGTGAGAGAAGAATCCCCGCGCACCCAAGAATCGGGTGCGCGGTGCGGTGGGTAAGTGAAGAATCCCTGCTTTCTAGAGCATAACCTTTCACTTAAAAAACATGATCTCACCTTTGTAATTGTTGCCCTTCATCAACTTCATATTAATAATAATCTTCTTCCTGCACAAAATAGCAGAATGATCACAAACTTACAACATTCTAATAAACATTCTAATGTATATCTCTAGCGTCCAACTGAAGGACAAACAGGACTGAAACAAATAGACATGGCAATAAAACAGATAGACAGAGCTCATATCCGTAACCTTTGATGTTGTTTACAGAATCCGCTAGAATAATCCTCCCTTATTTAAAGATATATCAACTTCTGACCTAATCAAGATTAAATTAGTTTCACCTATGACCTTAACTGCTGGATTGGGGATTGGAATCTGATTCCTTGAGAGATCCCGCGAGCAACAGGGCATCTTTTGACTTACCACTACATGGTTTCCCACAGAGTATAACCAATGCCATTCAAAGTAAATTCAGATAAGGGCAACCGTGCTGCTAAATTTTATCTACCAGTTGAACTAAGGTCCTGCCAGTTGGTAAAAACACCGATTAATATAAATTTTGCAGGCTATTAATTTAGTTTTTTTGTGTTTTAAAATATTGGTGATTACATGACTCACAAATATTAACTTTGTTCATAACAATTAACTTTAGTGTAGATATTAAACAGAGGCCCGAATTATGAAAACCTATAGAAGTGAGCATAAGACACTAAAGCAATTGAACCAAGAATTCAATGAAACTAGTTGGTATGGGAGTCATGAGCTCAACACAAACATAATACGAGATTGCACAGGTCTAGAATAACTAATTAATCTAGCTCTACAAACCAGACACAAAAACAGAAAACAGTAAATATCACAAAGTATACAACAGAATCACACCTGTAATATGTAGCCAAAAGTGAAAAATAAAAAGAAACCATTTAAATCCTTTGCAATTAGTGTGGAATCGTATCCTATATAGCAATTTCACTTATATAAAAACCGATGTGAAGACATTAATGTATACAATACCATAGCAATTTCAGGGATTTGTTTTGAATGTATCAAGCATAATGAACACAAGTTCACGGCTTGTAGAAGTGATTATATGCTACATTAAACTGTCATCATGTAAAGTATATACGGAATATGGTTTCTCAATCAAGCAAAAAAATTTACGATGTAGTCCAGAATACAGTTTATTTCACTTAATTATAAAGAAAGGCATTTGAACATGCCATTACAAAATGATATTTGTTATCTTGGGAAGTTTCCTTCACAATTCTGAAAGTGATGAACAGTTGAACTTAAGCTAACTTGAGTAACTTCAGAACTGGTACTCTTACTCAATCCTCATCATAAATCAAGCCTTTAACTAGTAACCTCAAAAAATCATTAATTTCTTCTTCTATATTTTGCAGAGAACACATTTGAATTTCCGAGTGTTCTCATATCCCTAGCATTGTAGGCTACAAGATACCCTTTATCTTTTCGTAAGAAGTGGTTTAGGGTTCAATCCTCAATGTGGGCATGTGTGCATCCGTATCATGGCATGGCAAGGACCCCCTGCTTGTCTTTCAAGGACAAGAAAATTTATACTCTGCCAGCGACCTCTAACTTTTTCTTTGTTATGCTAAGTGAACGATCTCTAACTTTGAGATCATAAAAAAGGTGTGGAAGATGAATGTATTTAAGAATATATTTGTTTCCACAACTAAACTCCTTTTATCAATGGAACAATGGCTTTGAATAGATTTGCAATCTCTTTGAGTGGAAACGTGGAAGATAAAACCAACAGAAGGCAATGAGGTATACTCGACTCTACTCGTACTTAACAACAAAGAGGCTCTGCTTAATTTATTGAAACCTAAAAGTTTCTGTACTATATAGTCTATACACATTCAAAGAAGTTTTAATTGATGGGATCATTTTACTCCTACTCACAATTGTTCTCTGTTATGGACGTGATGATTTTCTCAATCTTCATATCTTGCTCATTTGGATTTCTATTACCGTTTCACTCATCTTCACAGGTCTGCAATATCAGGGATCTAAAGTCACCAATTCTTTGATATATCGAGTGTCATGATGTGGACCTAGATTAATGACATTTGTTTCGGTTGACCATCAATAAAATGGAAGTAGGACACTTGTTATCCATATTGGTCCAGTGGATAGAAACTAATCCTAGAAATTAATGTAGATTATCAAATTCCTATTGTCAGGGCTTAAGCAACGTGGCTTGAGTCCTAACATTATTTTTAAGAGTCAAATTAATGAATAGCGTCACGTACAATGGATGAATATAGTCAAATATCTGATCATCATTCAGCAGTGTCATGATTCCCACAAGTATAAACTTTTTTTATTAATTACTTTCAAGATAGTAAGTGTGCTTCTACTATTCCACATTTTAGAAGCTGCTTGTTTTTTTTATCTCAGTGTCATATGAACTAGATTACTTAGTTTTATGGAACAAACCATGAGAAATCTGTTGGGGCGGCGTTGAAGGCTGTGGCCCCACTGAACTTGTTAAAGGGTGAGGCAATGTTGAATGATGTGATACCACTGGAGCTGAAGGCTGAGGCAACGTTGAAGGCTGTGATGGCACCGGATCCAATGGGTGAGGCAACGTCGAAGGCTGTGATGGCACTGGATCAAATGGGTGAGGAAACGTTGAAGGTTGTGATGGTGCTGGATCAAATGGGTGAGGCAACGTCGAAGGCTGTGTTGCCACTGGACCTGAAGGTTGAGGCAACCTTGATGGGTGTGGCTCTAGTGAGCCTGAAGGGTGAGGCATTGTTGAAGGGTGTGGCTCTAGTGAGCCTGAAGGGTGAGGCATTGTTGAAGGGTGTGGCTTCGCTGAGCCCGTAGGGTGAGGCAGTGTTGAAGAGTGTGGCTCCGCTGAGCCCGTAGGGTGAGGCAGTGTTGAAGGGTGTGGCTCCGCTAAACCCGAAGGGTGAGGTAGTGTTGAAGGGTGTGGCTCCGCTGGACCTGAGCCCGTAGGGTGAGGCAGTGTTGAAGGGTGTGGCTCCGCTAAACCCGAAGGGTGAGGTAGTGTTGAAGGGTGTGGCTCCGCTGGACCTGAAGGGTGATGTAGTGTTGAAGGGTGTGGCTCCGCTGGACCTGAAGGGTGATGTGGTGTTGAAGGGTGTGGCTCTTCTGGACCTAAAGGGTGTGGGTCCGCTGGACCTGAATGGTGTGGTTTCGCAGGGTGTGGTTCTGCTGGACTTGAAGGGTGTGGCTCCACTGGACCTGGACCTGAAGGGGGAGACACCGTGGAAGTGGGTGGCAACCCTGGACTTGAAGGTGGGGGCAACGTTAAACTTGGTTTGCCTATTCCAAAAGTCGTGCCTGCACTTTCCGGCCCTTTACGAAAATCTTGCATCTACATATTGAACCGAAACATGACACAGTTTCCATGTTAAACTTAAAAAATAAGGACTAAATTACATTTGAAATTTACAAAACTGTGTAATTTACTCACCCAAGATGGTGCATTACCAGCCGGAAGGTTCTTAAAACCACCAGAGTCAGGAACAGCAAGAGGATTAACAACACTAGCAGATTTCTGAGCTTCACTAACAAAGATTTTAAAAGAAAGCAAGAACATGATCAAGAAAGTCACAAGTTTAAAGTCCATCTTTATTTATGTTTTATTTATTTACTTATCGGAATGTAACTAAATTTTAAGATGACATGAAGGCGGGGTTCGCAAAAGCAAGACAATGATTTATTTGAATGGTGGATGTTCTGAGGGAAAATTTGCAGAAAAAGAATTCAGGTATGCGGATTAGTGAAGACCAGGTCAGGTGAAATACCATCCTCTTGTGTAACCGAATTATATGGCGATGGAAACTAATAACTTTCTTTTATTGAGTTTCTTTTTTTTTTTTTTTAATCACTTTATTATCAATAATATTTTAACTTAAGACAAATTTTGATTATTATATTCTTTCACCATTCCTGTTTTCTCATATAATATTTTCTTCCATTGTCTATTATTAAGTTCCATCAAATTTTCTTTTTTGATCGCCAATGCAACATTAATTTTGAACAAATTAAAGTTGTGGTTTATTTAAGCTCCATCACTAGTTCTTATGAATTTAAAAAGCCCATCTTACCATTTATTAGATCATACAAGTCACAAGCTACAAACAAAACACAACCAAGCTAGATTAGGAAAACTGAACTAAATGGAAGTCCAAACTTAGAGGCCTTCGGTGTAGGTTACTCCAGTGGACTTCAACCATGCCCCTCCTTGGATCAACTGCGCCACCGTAAATTTGGATGCTTCGGTTGCACTAGTTATAACACGGTATCCGGGCCATTTTACACGACCTGAAGTTCCAGCACCAGGTCCCCGGTTCATGTACTCACCATAATACAAAGTTTTTAATGCAAAATCTCCATTCCATTCCGCCCAACCCGCAGGATCAATGTGATCACCAATTTTTGATTGCATAAAGACAGTTCTCGAGAACTCTTTCCATGGGCGGCCCAAGTATGTTTTTATGGTACCTCTCACTGGGTATAGATCCGTGCTTGCATAAACATCGCAATTTTGGATTGATGTTCCTGTGTTCTGGTTTATGTCAGTTCGACCTTGGGCAGTTAGCATGTTTTTTTGATTGGCCATGGGCTTACGGGCCACGATATTTGAATTCTGAAAGACAACGGCAGCGTTACCAAATATGAAATCCACAGTACCAGTTATGTAGCAATCTCGGTAGAATTGGCGTTGGTTGTGAGCGTACAGGGTGTCTTGGTATGCATCAATTCGACACCGGTTGATTACAGATTGATCAGCTCCTACTCGCAGTGCTACAGCTTGGTGTTTTTCAGGCCCAGCTGTGTTCTGAAACCCGATATCTTGTGCCATGAATCCAAATCCAACAGCAGCTGCAATGCCATGTAAATCCAACAGTGAAAAACTTTAAAATGTGATATATAAATTTTTAGTTACTATACAACACAAATCTTATTATTATTTTGTGCATGTCCATTTTCCCCAGTCAGTAGAAAAGACTAGATCTGTCCCTGCAGTAGTGCAGAGTAAACGAAAAAATGAGCATAAAGAAAAGGACAATATATAGTTTACCAACAGTTGCAGAACTGAAAGTTGTTGCTCCATCAATTACATTTAAGCTACCAGTGATAATAGTTGCATCCATGCCATCTCCTGTTAACATTATATTTTGCTTAGACTTTCCGATGTCAACGTTTTCTTTATAGATTCCTTTTTTCACATGAATTACATAGCGCGATTTGCTTTTGTCTGGTGCAGCTGCAACAGCTTCGTTTACAGTCTTGTAATTACCACTACCATCTTTTGCGACTACAACGTCAGCATTGATCTCGTGAGGCATAGACCGTAACAGCTTCCGATCCCTACTAGTGATCCAAGATGGAAAATTCCCGTGCAAGAATTCAAGCGCATATTCTCTTGATGGTGAAATCGCCACTACCATTGCCAAGTATATTCTTGCTCTTGATATCAAGTCATTGAGCTTAGGCTCCATGATGGGTCGGGACGACCACCCATTAAGCCCATCCAAACAAGTGACATAGTTAGTAAGTGCAGCACTAAGCCATGTATGAGCATCCGAATGATATTTTAGCGTCTGCTGTCCAAGAGCCCGAATAGAATCCACAAGACTATCATTGGACATATCCAACAACTGTAGACAATCCGCTAAAGCCACTTGTTCTCGTGCATCATTAATCTTATTCTTGACATCACTCGCAGTCTCAACAGCATCACGTACATGAGACTCGGACTTCTGTAAGAGCATTTGCAACAAAACGATGTCGTTGATCTGCACCGATCCACTGGATGTGACTTGGGACACCATGTTCACACATAAAGTCTGGTCATGGGCCTGATCACAGATACGGGCACTCAAAGAAGTTGAACTAGTGTCAAACAAATGATAACTCACAAAAGCAACTGGGCTTATCACTGCAAACAATGAAAGAAACACAAAGATAGCTTTGTACAAAGAAGGCTTTGTGGTTGGAGATTGTTGAAGGAGAGGTTGAATATTTAATGCCATTGCTTAGCAATTTTGTTACACTATGGTTATGCATTCTTCTCTTCACTTATCCACTATAAATACACTTGATGAGATCTAATCAGTCAAATCAATGACTGTAGAATTAGCACAAAAGAAATGACTACTCCATTAAGAACTATTTTAAGAAAAGGATTGGATTAATGTCGTTACCATGCATGTGGTTTTGATTCCCTGGCTGAATGATACTGCTCCCCATAACAATTAGTATTAAATTGGACACTTGACAAAGACAGATCTTTTCACCAAACCTTGATGAAAAAAATGTTGTTGATATGATAGCACAAAGGAAACATTATCCTTAATTCCATGTGAACTTTTCTCCCATAAAGTTTTTGTGATTGGTTCACTGAATTTATTCAAGAAAAAACACATAGCTTTAGGAAGAGAAAAGAAAAGTTGATCAATAAAAGAGTCTAGAGCATTTCTTTTGGTAAAGTTTGTACTGCATGATAATCTTTCAAGGATAGTTTATAAATTACTAATCAAATCATTTTTTTTTTCAAAATTTTGTAAATGATCGAGAATCCAGACCAATAAAATATAATTTTTTTTATTAAATTATCCTGTATTAATGTATTTTTTTTTTTTTGAATATTTTGGTTTATAAACTTTTACAATGGGTATATGTTCATTGACCAATCTCGTAGTAAGCGAGCATCGAATCCAGAACCTCTGGATCGACTAAAGATAAACTCAACCAACTGAGCTAATGTATTAGTTGAACTCGCCGATAATATTGAATTATATTTTGTGCCCGTGAGAGAAAATGCCCAAAACGGCACAAAAATGGGGTTGACTGTCCAAAATAGCACTTCTGGAGAAGGGTGCCAGCGCCTGGCACACACATCACGCATCTATCACCTGCGTTAGGGGGTAACGCATGTTCAACATGCGTTCTTCGTGTTATTTGGGTAGAACCAGCTGAAAAAACAATAAAACACACAAGACACACATGCGTTTAGGGGTAACGCAAGTGCGTGATGCGTTACCCCCATAACGCATCACGCACATGCTTTACCCCTAAACGCAAGTGTTTGATGCGTTTTATTGGTTTTCTCAGCTGGGGAATAAGAAATTAACACGAGTAACGCATGTAGCAAATGCGTTACCCCCTAACGCAATTCCTACATGCGTTATGTAAATGCCAGGCGCGGGCACACTCTCCAGAAAGTGCTATTTTGGACATTTTTCTCTAAAAAAGTGCCATTTTGACACTTCACCCTGAGTATGGCTTGTGTGTCTGAAATATTAATTTCACAAATTTTTATAAAATTACTCTCCTCCCATCCATATGATCATGATTAATAGTCATAAAATTAAATTTTGAACCATCCCATTATATGTTATTGAGTAAAAATATATGATATTATTATTTTAAATACTTGATTTATATTATAAAATTGAATGTGGACAACTTTTTCAACAAATATATAATTGTGACGAATAAAGTGTTACATTTCTACACTATTATATAAAAGCCGATATACTAAAAGTTTGTTTGGTCGGCCGGTCGGTCGGTACGGTACCTATTAATTTTACTTATTTACCCTTACTCAATTACAGATCTACTAACTAATCAATTTCCTTCTTGAGGTTAAACATATTATCTTTCATGTTTTTCAAGAACAAAATAATTTTCTTTTTTATGTAAAATATAATATTATTTTATATTTTATCTAACTAAAATTTCTCCTTTATTTCTCATATTATTATTTTAAACACTTGATTTATATTATAAAATTGAACGGAGACAACTTTTTCAACAAATATATAATTGTGACGGATGAAGTATTACATTTATATCATTATTTCTATATATAATGGCTTCTGCAATTATGAAATTTTACAGTAATAATCACATGTAATTAAACTGTTAATATTAAAAGAACACAATATCTGTCAAAAATTAAAAAAAAACACACAACAGGAAAACCCGTTTTGATTGAATCCAGAACGAGATATTTTTCAATTAACAAAACAGAGGCCGGATTCGCATTCAGCAACACCACAACATAAAAGAGCACGTTGATTTACTGTTATTGCGTTTTTTCGTGCATTCCATTAGAACACAGATATTGAATATCCGACACACGAATTATTTTGATAAAATTGAATTTTTATGACTATTATAGCAAAAATTAAATTTTAATAAATGAATAATGTCCATAAATAAAAATTTGTGATCGGTAGATAATTAATTTTTAAAATCAAATCTAAATTATTACAAATCAAATCGGATCTAAATGTTGAATATTCATTCAACTGACCGATTTTTAAAACACAACCTAAAACACAAATGGAAGATCCATAACGGGCATATTCTCAGAGAGCACGTGGAATCAGTTTTACCTGCTACTATAAAATATTCAGTCTGTGTTTTTGTGAGGAATATTTTAAAATTCTGCTGCTAGATGTGCATCTGGTTCAAGTGTTCACGGTTTTAATAGGGTGGATCCGTTTGGAAAATCTTATTTTTCATAAATAATTTACATATTTTTGAAAAAAGTTAGGAAATATGAATTTTTTTCTGAAATAAGTAACTTATTTTTGGAAGATAACGAATATTTTTTTTATCAAAGAAATATAACGAAATTAAACTCCCCATACACATTTTTCTCTATAAAAAAGTATGTAAATATAAATTTTTTTCCAAAATAATTAATTTATAAGTCAATCCTAAAATTTGCTAAACGGGCACGTGAGTAATGGGTTGCCTTTCGAACTTTTTGAATGGACTTGAGTCGGTGAATATCAAATTAAAGTAAATCAACTTGGCCATTTGAATTTTGAGGGTATATGCAACAAATTTTGATTTCAAGTCTGAATAAAAGATCTGCAAGAACGAGTGACATTTGTTGAACAAAAAATTTCGCATAACCAAAAATCACCATGGATAATATTCAGAATATCTTCGGTGTAAGAAAGTTATTATTACATTTATTTGAAAAATCTTTTTAACAATTTTAGGATCTGCAAATTTTTTTAACACTTTTAGAATGATTGAGAGAGAGAAAAAAAAATTCACTTTTACCTTTATTTTCTTTGTCAATAAAACATGCCTCACCACAAACCATGGGGGGTAATACTTTTCTCTTAAAAAGCCCCTTCCATGGATTAGTCTGTATATTATCCTTTTATATTACTTGTAAGGGTGTTTGGGGAAACTTATTTTTAAAATAAGTCAACTTATTTTATGACAAAGTTAGAGATTCCTAACTTTTTGAAAAAAGTTAACTTTTTCTTTGCAATTTATAGAATCTCAAACATACCTTAAATACTTGTATAAAAAAATTTATCACAAACAGGCCAGAAACTTACAGCAAGTCCAATAATGTTCTAGTTAGTGCCCTATAAATATAATAAAATATAGTATTCTAGTGATTTAAGTCATGATTTTTGTGTATCAATTCCAACAACATGACTTATAATTGTGCCTTATAAATTAAAATAATAATATATTTGAATTAGAATTGGAGGGAAAGGAAAAAAGAGAGGAGAGAGAAGTGTAGAAAAAGGAGGGAAGTTAATTTTTGAATGTTAAAGATGATTTAGGACAAGTATAGAGGTGCCTTAAAAAAAGGGCATGAGATGAATGTCCTAGTGTTTTAAGGCATCATTAGGACATTGTTGGAGCACAAAAAGTGACTAAATTAGTAGTTGTTGGACTTGCTCTTAATTAGTAGTTTAACAAACGGATGATTTTATGATAATTAAATTTGAGGTTATTCTTCGGAATCAAAATTTATGATGGTAATTTATTGTTGGAAAAATCATCGAAGAGCAATAGTTTATATGTTTAATAATGGCTGAAATTAAAGAGATAACGACAAGCTTTAAACGTCCAATCCCTTTAATATGCATACATATCCCTATATTTACACTGGATCAAACCTCACGTAATTTTTGAAGAGTAAAAAACTTAAACCCAATAAAAGTAGATCTCTTGCTAGCAGGCCCGGATCCACTATGAATGGTGGTTGAACCAATCGTTTACGAAACTCGTTTGAAAAAATTCATGCGATGAAACCTAGCCCAACTCCCATGGCTCAATTATATTCGAGAACTTCATGGATACAACATTAGCCCTATTTATTGGAGCTAATATCAACTCTTACCATCTCTTTTCTCGTACGTGTAATTGCATGGACATTTATGACTTACTCCAAATGCACGAAAATATCATTACCCTCTGATTAAACTAACCCAACAAAATATATGACAAGTTCTATCAAATTATGTCACGCAGAGCATCTTGTAGTTGTTAGGCAGCCCATCTTGTTCTTACCAAACTACAAACTTCACCAACCTCACACCAAACTCCACCAACCCCCACACCTACATCTTCCCTTCTATAAATACCCCCTCTCCCTTCATTACCAAAACACACCAAAACATCTTACTCTCTTTTCTCCATCATAGCTGCTAAATAGTCCGTCTAGTAGGAAACTTACCTTGCGGTAGTTTCAGGCAGGTCAGAATAGGGGGCCCTCGTGCTTCTCTCGTCTTTCGTTTCGGGTGAGTTAGTGTGAGAGTTTGGTCGGGCTGTAGCCATCTGGGTCTACAGCATTAGGAGTTCGTCCAGCTATTGCAATCGCAACAAGTGGAGTCCTCCTCCAGGTTATCCGGTCAAGTACCGAAGGGACAGTTCTATCCAGGTTATCCGGTCCAGTACAGAAGGAATAGTTAATCGTTATATTACTATTCAGGTGTACCTCAAGGGTTACTTCTTACACTTGAGAGAGAATATTGTAACCATTATTATCATTATAGTGTAAACATTCGGAGTTGGTCCCGTGGTTTTTACCTCTTTAGCTTAAGGGGGTTTTCCACGTATAAATCTTGGTGTTCATCTTTCAATATCTGTTATTATTATTGACTGTTATAATATCCGTATTTAATTTATGCAAAGACAGAAAATGGGAATTCCTAACAGTTGGTATCAAAGCTGGGACCCACGTTATTGGTGTCCAGGAAAGTGCTTTGTGCGTAGTGGTTACTTGATAACGCGCCGTACTAATACGGAAGGCTCCCCAAACACATCCACTTTCCTGGCCAACTTGTGTGGTTCTAAGTGAGATTCCCATAGTCTTTGGTAAATTGAAATGGATGATTCTTCCAGTGTAATGGTAAGCCTAACAGCTTCAAATTATCCGATGTGGAAAAGCAGAATAAAGGATTTGCTTTATAGTAAGGACTTGTTTGATTCGGTGGAGCTGAAATGAGTCAAACCTGCAGCAAAGTCTGATGCTGAGTGGAAGAAGATGAACATGAAAACTATCAGTCTCATTCGTCGATGGATTGATAATTCGGAGTATCATCATGTCTCTGAAGAAGAAGACGCTTATACGCTTTGGACGACATTAGAGTCTACGTTCCAAGAGAAAAGTTCACAAAATGTAACTTTTCTAGTTCGTCAGCTGGTGAACTTGAGGTACCAGGATGGGAACAACATGTCAGAGCATATGAGTGAATTCCAAGGGTTGTTAAATCAACTATCAAATATGAAGATGGAGTTTGAACAGAAATTCCAAGCAATATTTCTTCTCAATACTTTACCATCCGGCTGGGATACGCTAGTGGTGACAGTAACTAATGTTGTACCAACTGAGCAACTAATGTTGCAATCAATTAAGCAGAGTATTCTTAGTGAATCCATGAGAAGAAGAGTACATGGAGTTAACCACGATTCCCAGGCTTTTGTTACTAAAAACAGGGGCAGAAGCAACTACAAGGATTCGAACAGGGGACGTAGTAAAAGCAGGAATTTTAGGAATTTCGGTGGCAAATCAAATTCCAATGTTGAATGCTACTATTATAAGAAGAAGGGTCATTACAAAAAGGATTGTAGGGCCTGGCTCAAGCAACAAAATAATGGTGAAAAAGGGAAACATGCCGAGAAGAACACAACAGCTGCTATGACAGAAGATGTTGTGATCATTTCTATTGGGGAAGAAGAATGATTACATGTTGATGATCAGAAGATCGAATGGGTGATAGATACTGGAGCAACGTATCATGCAACACCCACTCAGGAATTCTTTACGACGTACAAGTCAGGGGACTTTGGGACTGTAAGAATGGGTAACTGATCAGTCAAAGATTGCAGGCATTAGTGACATCTGTATTGAGACAAACACGGGTTGTTCAATGACTTTGAAAGATGTCAGGCATGTTCCGGACTTACGGCTCAACTTGATTTCTGGCATGGCACTAGACAAGCAAGGGTACGCAAATACATTCAGTAGAGGAATGTGGAAGCTTACTACGGGTTCGTTGGTGGTTGCAAGAGGTTCCACTTGTGGCTCTTTGTACAAAACACAAGTGACGATGTGTTCAAATGAGTTGAATACAATTGAAGATGTAGCTTCAGCAAGTTTGTGGCACAAAATGCTTGGTCACATGAGCGAGAAAGGGCTGCAGATTCTAGCAAAGAAATCCCTCATTCCAATTTGCTAAAGGAACTGCATTGCAGCCGTGCGAATATTATTTATTTGGGAAACAACATAGAGTATCTTTTAGCAGTCTGTTGTGGAATAAAAAGTGGGGTGTATTTAATTCGTGTATTGATTGCTAGGGATTGAAAGCTTTGAGCTTTAATGGTGGCTGCTCTTGTTGTCGGGGACTAACTCGGTCCTAACAAGATGCCTACGTACCTTGATGAACATCAAGAATCAAGCCAAAATGTAGTTCTAGAGTTGCCTATATGGCTTGATGTGCCTTCGCGGCGTAGTGACGTATGGAGCGGTGTCCAAAAAACGTTTTTCCTAAGAATGAGTGGTCAGACCCTTTATATAGGCTTTAGAAGCCTTGGAATTAGGGTTTAGTAACTTGGTGGGCAAGTTATACAATTTAGACGGGCTTCTAGGTCCTTCCATATGGAAGGCTGACTTCTATTGGACTCAGATGTCTTGGGGGCTACTCCTTAGAGGAGTTGGTTCCCTTTTTGGACTCAATATTGGAGTCTGAAAATCAGCTAACTTATTAATTACGAAATTAATATTTAATTAGGGTTTTGGGCCTCATTAATGGGCTCCGTATCTGGACCAAGCTAGGTCTAATCAACGCAACATTAATTGTGACTTTAGGGCTTACTTTCAGCCCATATCATTTGCCCCCAACTTCTAGGAAAACTGATCAGGTTTTGGTAGAATTTATATTTGCCTTAATCGAGACTTGGGGTCATTTTTATCCCTTACCTGGGACTTCTTAATTTTCCTACCCTTATATGGGAATTTTGGTTTATACTAGTGTTTCACATATATCGCCTTATTATAAAGTGTGGAGCGACATACACATTTACAACGATTTGCCTTATTCGCGGCTTTAACTTATGCTTGCTTTTAGCAATTTCGGCATTTTCATAGAGCTTTTATGCATTATTAGCAGAAATTATTGCTCAATTTGTCAAGAAAATATTTCTATAATTTTCCTCATATTTTTCTATACCTTTCCTAATGTTTGAGGAATTTTTGTATACTCACAGGTATTTTTCTTAATTATTCTTAATAATTTAGGAATTTTTATTTGCCCACGGGTATTTTTCGTAATTATTCCTAATATTTTAGGAATTTTCTTGTACCCACGGGTATTTTTCGTAATTATTCCTAATTTTTTAGGAATTTCCTTGTACCCACGGGTATTTTTCGTAATTATTCCTAATTTTTTAGGAATTTTCTTGTACCCACGGGTATTTTTCGTAATTATTCCTAATTTTTTAGGAATTTCCTTGTACCCACAGGTATTTTTCGTAATTATTCCTAATTTTTTAGGAATTTTCTTATACCCACGGGTATTTTTCGTAATTATTCCTAATATTTTAGGAATTTTCTTGTACCCACGAGTATTTCTTGGTTTATTCTTGACAATTTAAATGTGTCATTCACGAATTATCTGGTCTTACACGAGGCTTAAAATAATTTTTGGAATCTGAATCCTACGAAATTTGTAATTTTTTGGTGTCATCGGACAATTTCTTGAAAATAATTCGAAAGTTTTAATCAAAAATATTGAATTTGTGCACACATGCATTTTAGGGGGATTATTTCATAATTTTTCAGGGACTCTTTTTGTGAACATGGCAAAAATAGGGGTACTAAATTGCACTTTTTCACAAGACCTCAATTGAGGTCGTCCAAGCCCTTATTTTGGCCGTGGTCGTTGATTTGTCGAGCTCAATTCGCGACCTCACTTGAGGTCGTGACCATTTTCCTTTTTTTAAATAATATTATTGAATAATATTATTTATGTTATTCAAATTTTGAATAACTTTCATACCCAAATCAGGGCTGTCCTATCCGGATAAAATTTTGCTTGAATAAACTCCGATCGATTTTTAATAATAAATAATAATAATTTTTTACAAATTATTATTAAATAATAATATTTTCTTGTAATTTGTGTGGGGTCCAAACCCTGATAGACCTTAATTGAGGTCTAACTAAACCCTCAAATTGTCCAGGTCTGGGGTCTTCAGGGCCTCAGCTCTAAGACCTGGTCGTGAGGCTTACAACCTCAATCCACGACATGGATTGAGGTCGTGTAAGGCCTTCAATTTAGGCTGGTCGTGAGGCTTACTACCTGGATTGAGGTCGTATAAGGCTTTCAATTTAGGCTGGTCGTGAGGCTTACGACCTCAATCCACGACCTGGATTGAGGTCGTGTAAGGCCTTCTTTTGACACAGGTCGTAAGACTTTAGACCTCAATTCAAGAGCTGGATTGAGGTCTTCGAATTCTCAGACCTCAACTATAACCTACATTGAGGTCTTGAAGTGCTTAAACCTTGATTAAAGAGTTGGATTGTGGTCTTCAAATGCCTTCATTTTGACATGGTCGTGGAGCTTTACACCTCAATCCAAGAGCTGGATTGAGGTCGTGTATTGGCCCAACTTTTCAGAGATCGTGAAGTTTCAGACCTCAATCCAAGACATGGATTGAGGTCGTATAAGGCCTCTACTTTGAGCTGGTCGTGAGGCTTACGACCTCAATTCATGACCTGGATTGAGATCGTGTAAAGACCCAAAATATCAGTGGTCGCGAGGTCAACGATCTCAAACCATGACCTGGATTGAGGTCGTGTAAGGTACCATAATATCAATGGTCGTGAGGTCTACGATCTCAATTACGAATTGAATTGAGTTCGCCACAGGGCTTCACTTTGGTTGGTCGTGGGGACTTAAGAACTTCATCCACGACCTGGATTGAAGTCGTATAAGGGCCCCATTTTTGACTGGCCGTGAGGTGTGTGACCTCATTCTATGACCTCGATTGAAATCTTTTTAAAGCCTCGTTTGTCCTATGTCTTGGGTCATCACAACCTTACCTCTGAAACCTAGAGGAGGTCAATCGTGACTTGAAATTCCAGCCCCTGAAGACATGGATTGAGGTCACATTTTTGTCCTTTAACTCGATTATTAGGCCCGCTTATTCCATGAGTATTGAAAAATCCGTATCTTTTTGCTCGTTGCTCCGATTTGAGCTTACAATATATCGAATCGAAGCTTGTTTCGAGCTCTAACTCCTTGCAATATTTTTTTAACTTATTTCTCGCATTTTTTGAGCCTTCAAATGGATGGTACGTGGCCTTTTCGAGCCTTTGGTTGGACGAAACACGGTCTCTACGAGCTTTCATTTGGACGGAGTGGCGCCTTCATGAGCCTTCAGTCGGGTGGAACGTGGCCTCTTCGAGCATTCAATTCCTTACAGCTAGCTTCCCTGCCTCCGTGGCATCATTTGGCAACCAACCATTCTCAAGGTGTGTTTTGATACGATCTATCCAGCATCCTCCTATCCCGATAGAAGCAATAAGCTTATAATCAATTGTAGGGGTTCTCAGAACTTGGAAGTAGACGCTCCCAGAATGGGTCTCGACCTCTGAAGAAGTATACTGAGATAAGGCATCGACCTTTGTATTCTCCTCCCGTAACACTCGTCGAACTGGGCTATCGCATCTTTCACAATCCTCAAGTATTTGGCCATATTCTTTTCTCTAGCCTCAAACTCTCCATCGACTTGTGAGATTACCATCTTTGTGTCTCCATAGAATTTCAGGTTCTTCACCCTTAGGGCTCCTTTCAATCAAAGGCCGGCCATCAGAGCTGCATACTCTACCTCGTTGTAGGTTTTTTGGAAGTCCAACTTCAAGGCATACTCGACTTCGAACCCATCGGGGTTTTGAGTCCCCACAGACTTTCAGGTTCTTCACCCTCAGGGCTCTTGTCAATCCAAGACCGGCTATCAGAGCTTCATACTCTACCTCATTGTAGGTTGTTTGGAAGTCCAACTTCAAGGCATACTCGACTGCGAACCCATCGGGGCTTTGCAGAACTAAACCTGTACCACTGGTTTTTGTTTTTGATCCCCATCAAAATAGAGCATTTAATACTCCTTATTCTCTTCCAGGGGCTTCTCACCTTGCTGACCTTCCTGGTCTATCACCTCCTGCCCCTCCGACTTCTTGGTTATCAATGGTATATTCAACCACGAAGTCAGCTAGAGCCTGGGCTTGATGGTCGTCCTAGGCTTGTACTTAACATCGAATTCTCCTAGTTCGATTGCTCACTTGATGAACCTTCAATTACATTGAACGCGGCCTATTCGAGCCTTCAATTGCATGGAACATGGCCTATTAGAGCCTTCAATTAAATGGAATGCGGCCTATTCGAGCCTTCAATTCCTTAGAGCTAGAAACTTGTGGTTTCATCGAACCTTATTTCCACTTAGTCTGATCAGGTGGAGTGTCCTAACCGGATGCTCAAATACCATAAACCTTAAGGTTTGGGGTGTGCCAAGTCTAGGCACCATATTTCTTTCAAACAATTCCAGCTTGTAAGAGCCTCATTTTTGAATTGTCATCCATTTCTGGCTACAAGGATTGGTGGAAGTCCATATCTACGTATCACACTTTCCCACAGGAATTGTGTCATATACTTGATGGTTATCCAGGCTTGGGGTTTGGACTCAGTCTACTTCATGAAGGTATCAATTGCAACTATCAGGAACTTCCTCTGGGCATTTGCCACTGGGAATGGTGGAACAGATGGTTTTCAACATTTCAATGGATTGATCAACAATTGCGTGTTTATGTATATCGATCATACATAACTTCTGGCATCAGCCATCATGCCTGGCTGGTAGAATCCAAATCGGGTCATCTTTTGGGCAAGGGTCCTGCCCCCCGAGTACTGCCCCCATATTTCCAGATGAATTTCTTTAAAGGCCAAATTTGCGTTTTGAGGCCTCAGTGTTCTTATTGACAACTTTCGTGCCTCCAAGGCATTTTCGGGTAACCAACCAGTTTCCTGGCGAGCCTATGTAGGATCTATCCAACGGCTTTCATACCTATAGGTGTTATCATCTTTTCTATCAACGCTTCGGGTCTCCAAGACTTAGAAGTAAGAACTTTCAACATAATTCTCTATCTCTGAGGAGGCAAACATAGATAGGACATCAGCCTTTACGTTTTCCTCCCTCGTAACACTCATTTAATTGAGTCAAGTTTCAAGTATTTTGTCACGGATCCGGCCCAGACCTCGAACTCACCATTCACTTTTGGTACTACCGATCTTGGGTCTCCACAGACTTTAAGGTTTTGACCCTCGGGGCTCCGGCCAAACCAAGTATGGCTATCACGGCTTTGCGTTCAACCTCGTTGTTTGTCGTTGTGAAATCCAACTTCGGGGCGTACTCAAGCATGAGCCAATCGGGGTATGTTCTGACTTAATTTTATTTTTGATTCTCCATCAAAACTGAGCATCCAATACTCTTGAGTACCGCTTTTCAATCTTCCTTCTCTAATTCCTTGTCCTCCTAGGGTACTACCTCATGCCCCCCGACTTCTTGGTTGTCAATGATATATTCAACCATGAAGTCAGTGAGTGCATGGGGATTTATTGTGGTTACTTTGTCCAATGCAAGACCTTTTTACCGTAACAAATTGGTTTCTGAACCTTGTTTTCCTTTTTCGCGAGGACGACATTTAAAGCTGTATTAAGTACAGCCAAGTATTGATACAATAACTTTCTGTAATTTGGTTATGTCAACACGTGGCGGTTCCATGTCAAGGATTGTTCTACTCTTATCGGGGTTGGCCTCAATTTCCATGTTTGGAGACCATCCAACCCAAAAAAAAAAATTCTGATCCTATGCTGAAGGTGCATATAGTCAGATTCAATATCATCTTATGGTGCCTTAACACCTCAAACGCCTCATGAGAATGCTCGATGTGATGTGCCTTATCGAGGTTCTTGATTAACATATCATTAACATGGACTTTTATAGTCTTTCCAATAAGATGCTAAAAAATCTTTTTCATCAATCTTCGATATGTCGCCCCTTTGGGACGTCACCTTTATGGACTTTGATTTGGTTGTAACCACTGAATCCTAGCATTTAATGGCCAATTGCTGCAATGGTTAATATATCATTCCTTGGTAGGGGAAAGTAGTCATTGGGACATGCATCATTCATATCAATAAAGTCCATACACATCCTTCAATATCCATTGGCCTTCCTGCCTCTTGGAATCAAAGTTTCTTTCCTTCCATTTCATCGTCTCCTTATTCGGGTGGACGTTTAGTTTACGTAATCAACTAGGGATCGACCCCTGGCATATCAGCTACTGTCCAAGCAAACACAAACCGTTATTTTGTAGGAACGCATCCAATTCATTCATCAAAGATTCATTCAGCAATGCCCTACGTAGGTAACTTTTCAGGTTCTTCAGGAACTAAGGGAATGGGGACCGAGTCCTTGGTGGGTTTTCCTCTTTGTTTCTGATTTTTTTGGACATCCATGTCTTCAATCGGGAGGACCTGCCCCCCGACTTCATCAGGCCTCAAGGTGGCCGGATAGCAATGCTCTCTCTTTTCTTCATCAACTATATTCCTTGTAGGAAATTTGATCTTCAGGTCTTAGCTAGCCTGAGGCAACCGCCTTAAGCCTGTCCTCCTAAGGATAACATTGTAAGTGAAAGTTACTTTAACCAGCAAAAGGTTCGACATATGAGTGGCCTCCCTAGACTCTCGTCCTATTATCATGGATAGCCGAATAGTTTCTTTAACTCTTGACTCAACTCTATAGAACCCATACACGGGCATGTTGGAGGGGGCCAATTGAGAATCGTTGTTTCCCATCTTCGAGATATCCACTAAAGTCCCATTGTCTACCGAGACTCCTTTCACTTGCGAGTTTCCTGTCACAGGTGTTATGACCAACGGGCCATCATGGAGGCACTTCACCCCTTCCAAGTCAGAATCATCAAAGGCAAATGCCATTTCAGTTTTTGCTCGTTATAGAGCTTCTCCTACAATGTGCATAGCTTCTCGAGCATAAGCTTTATGAGAGCACCTTGTATTCCCGACCGTCGTCGGGTCTTCAAAAATCATGTTTATCATCGGCCCTCTGGGGTTATGGATTGCGATCTTGATTGCCATCCTTCCTTTCATGACCCTATTGGCCATCCTTGGAGAACTTATTCAATCTTGCTATTTGGATCAGAAACTTGACCTTGTGTTTCAACTATTTACAATCGTGAGTGTTATCCCCAAATGGCTTATGGAACTAATCGAATTGGTTCTTGTTTCTCTTCCCGAAATCAGTCCTTAGTGGTTTCAACCATCATAGATCCTTATGTTTCTTAATGTCCATCGGGATTTGGCTCTTTGGAGTATACAAATGTGCATAGTTGGTGAACCTCGATCCTTGATTATTCTTCTTCCTGGGAGAGTCAGAGTCTTTACTTGTTCGAGGATACATATCCTTAACATTCTACTCGTGACCACCTTCACTTCTTTTTATTACCTGCATTGCCTCCATTAAGGGTTGAGGCATCCCTTACTCTTTTATCTACCTTGATAGCTACTCTATTATCCAAGTTTGGGACCTTCAAGGCTTCCTTGGTGATTCGGTTCATGTAATCCCCCAAGTATGCATTCATTTTCCACATTCACAGGGATGTAAAACATTTCTCATGAACTTTCCATCAATAAACGGGGCGAAGAATGCCCTTCTTAGTCCTTTAAATGAGCTGATTGAGTTCGGGGGCAACCGACTTTGCCATCGTTGTGTCACGCCCCCCAGGGTTTGAGGGAACGCCCTATACTTGATTACATCAATCACGGGTTAAAATTTGTAGTGCATTAGAGGATGTCTTCACATGATTAGTGGGGTCTCCTGCCCTAACAAACACCTCGATAGTGGGCGTCTTGAATTTTCTTGAGATATGAGCATTCATTATCTTGTTGGCGAATGATAGGATAGGATCGTCATGATCTCCTAGAGGCATAGAATCATCGGGATCATCCCTTTGTGTATCAACCCTTCTCCTCATAGGGGTATCACTCAAATTAATAACATGGGGGATCCCAGCTTTTGGGGGCTACCTAGCCTATTATACTTCCAGATCTTTCTTTAATTTTTGGATATGTGCTTTATATCCTCCCTCCTGAAGTCTTGGGAGCCAATCCTTTGGATCCTCGGGGCTGAGAAGGCCCTAACCCTCATTCGAGATCCTTGCATAGTTATCCTTCTGAGATAGTTATCTTCTTCAGTGGATGACAAATCGTCAACAATATAGGGTCCGGGAAAATCATGACTCCTTCATTGGTGTTCTAGGCCTTGAATGCATTGAGGTACGTATGCCTCGTGTTGCTGGCTACTCCTACCATCGATAAATGACATCCCGTTGGTGGGAACCTAAGTTCATCGTTTAACGATGGAGATGGACATCTATAGTCCCAACGGTGCACTGGAGGGGAGACACCACTGTCCGGAGGGGATTCGTCCCTGAATTCATTAAACCCATAATCAGCTGCTACGGATGAGTAATTTGAGCCCCAAAATCCTTTCATTTATGGCCTAAAGAACCGTTCCTTGAGTCCTTCGGGGTTAAGAACGTCCTGATCCTATGACGGGATCCTTGTCTTGACGTCTCTTGCTAGAACGGACGTCCTCATCTTCATCTTTTTCAGACGAGAAGTCTTCTTTGGTGTATGATTCGGATAAACTTTGATTTCCTCCAACAAGGGGACCAAGCCTTCAATGTATTGAGGCACATACTTCTCATGAGTAAATTGATAGTTTCTTCGGTATTTGGGAACGATGACAACCCATAAACAGGGTTTCGAGTTATTGGGATTAGCATGACGGTGGTGGCGGTCTGTACTCCTTGTGCTCCATTATCCAGAGGTGAGGCCACCATCTGTAATTGGGAATTCGCTCCTTGAGTTAGTGAATTTTGGGGTCACCCCTTGAGGGATCACCCCTTGGAGACTCGTCTATGGGGGAGTCGTTCCCTGAATGAAAGTCAAAAGGGAGTGGATCATCAATTCAATTACTCTTTCATCGTCATTAGTGTACGATCGAGACTTCTTCCTTCTGCTACATACGGAGGTTCCAAGCCTCAAATACGGGGTGAATCATCCCCTCATTGGGGTGGGAGCCCATAATTTTGGTTTTTAGCTGTTAGTGGTGGGGGCACTGTGGTAGAGATTTGTAATCATGCTTGCCTATTATGGGCATAATCATGCCTAGGATTGGGGATCCGCCCCTGGAGAGTTTAAAATTGTTCTTTGGACTCCAGATCCTTGGAGTCTCGTTTAAATTCTTGTTCCTAGCGGGTTCAACCATTGAATATTGGTATGTGTTGGGTAAGTTCCAGCAACGGTGGTCGGAATGCGCATTGAGGCTGGTGGATCGTCACATCCATTTTTTTTTGTATATCCGTGTATCTTTCATGGTTGACGTCTTCGTCCCACAGACGGCGACAAATGTTGTGGAATAAAAAGTAGGGTGTAATTAATTTGTGTATTGATTGCTAGGGATTGAGAGCTTCGAGCTTTAATGGTGGCTGCTCTTGTTGTCGGGGACTAACTCGGTCCTAAAAAGATGCCTACGTACCTTGATGAACATCAAGAATCAAACCAAAACATAGTTCTAGAGTTGCACGTGGCTTGATGTGCCTTCGCGGCGTAGTGACGTATGGAGCGGTGTCCAAAAAATATTTTTCCTGAGAATGAGGGGTCAGACCCTTTATATAGGCTTGAGAAGCCTTGGAATCAGTGTTTAGTAACTTGATGGGCAAGTTATACAATTTAGATGGGCTTCTAGATCCTTCCATAAGGAAGGCTGACTTCTATTGGACTCAGATGTCTTGGGGGCTACTCCTTGGAGGAGTTGGTTCCCTTTTTGGACTCAATATTGGAGTCTGAAAATCAGCTGACTTATTAATTACAAAATTAATATTTAATTAGGGTTTTGAGCCTCATTAATGGGCTTCGTATCTGGACCAAGCTAGGTCTAATTAACGCAACATTAATTGTGTCTTTAGGGCTTACTTTCAGTCCATATCACAATCCATTGAAGAAAAAGTCGGAGCTGTTAGAAAGAGTTTATTCTGATGTATGTGGTCCGTTTGAGGTGGAGTCCTTAGGCGGAAATAGGTACTTTGTTACCTTCATTGATGAAGCATCTCGAAAGGTGTGGGTTGAGATACTCAAATCCAAAGATCAAGTGTTTGAGTACTTCCAGAAGTTTAATGCCATGGTTGAAAGATCAACAGGGAAACAACTGAAGTGCCTTCGTAGTGATAACAGGGGGAGTACACTTCAAAAGAGTTTCAAGAGTACCTTACAAAGCATGGTAACGACATGAAGTATAGTTCCTGGCACCCCACAACAGAATGACGTTGCGTAAAGAATGAACCGCACCATTGCTGAACGAGTGAGATGCATGTTGAAAATGTCTAAATTGCCGAAGTCATTTTGGGGAGAAGCTGTAAGAACAGCTTGCTACTTGATCAATCGATCTCCATCGGCACCTCTGAATTTTGAGATTCCAGAGAAGATCTGATTAGGAAAGGATGTTTCCTATTCCTACTTGCGGGTGTTTGGATGCAAGGCTTGTGCACACATCCCAAAGGAGCATAGAACAAAGCTTGAAGATAAAGCAAATCCGTGTATTCTCATTGGCTACGGGGATCCAGAGTTCGGGTATCGGTTGTGGAATCCTGAATCGAAGAAGATATTCAGGTGCAGAGATGTGGTGTTCCATGAGTCTTAAAATTATGAGAATTTTGGGAGCACTCAACAACCAAGGCAAGCTAGAAATCCAGATACATTAAAAGATGATGAAGATGATATGGCAGATGATGAGGCTGCTGAGCAGGGGGAGCTACTGCCTCAGCCTGAAGCTGAAGAAACTAAGCCACGACGTTCTATGAGAGAACGGAGACCATCAAGAAGATATCTTTCATCCGAGTATATCTTAATTGCTGATGAGGGGGAGACCGAGAGCTTTGAGGAAGTCAAGACTCATAAAGAAAGCAATTGCTGGTTGAAAGCAATGCAAGAGGAGATGGATTCTTTAAACAAGAATGAAACTTATGAGTTGACTACACTTCCGAGAGGACGGAAGTCTTTGAAGAACAAATGGGTCTTCAAAGTAAAAAGGGAGGATGAAAAGCTTGTAAAGTATAAAGCACGCTTGGTGATTAAAGGCTTTGCATAGAAGGAAGGCATTGATTTCGATGAAATCTTTTCTCCTGTTGTAAAGTTGACATCAATCCGAACAGTTCTCGGATTAGCGGCTAGCATGGATATTGAGCTTGAGTAGTTAGATGTGAAAACTGCATTCCTTCATGGAGATTTGAAGGAAGAGATCCACATGCACCAGCCAGAAGGATTTGAAGTGAAAGGGAAGGAGCACATGGTTTGTAAACTCAAGAAGAGTTTATACGGGCTTAAGCAAGCGCCAAGACAGTGGTACAAAAAGTTTGATTCATTCATGAGGAATCATAAGTTCAAGAGAACTACATCCGATCACTGTGCTTATGTGCAAAGGTTTTCTAACGGTAACTTCATTATCCTGCTGCTTTATGTTGATGATATGTTAGTGGTCAGCCAAGATGCTAACATGATCCGCAAGCTGAAAGAAGATTTGTCCAAGTTCTTTGATATGAAAGACTTGGGTCCAGCAAAACAAATCCTAGGGATGAAGATTATTCGTGATAGAACATCTCGGAAGTTGTGGTTGTCACAACAAGGATATATTGAACGAGTATTGAAAAGGTTCAATATGGATGATGCTAAACCTGTTAGCATACCATTGGCGGGACATTTTAAACTTGACAAGAAAATGTGTCCGTCAACAGACAGATAGAAGGAGGATATGGAGGAAGTTCCCTACTCATCCGCAGTGGGGAGTCTTATGTATGCATTGGTTTGTACAAGACCAGATATAGCTCATGCTGTTGGAGTTATGAGTAGATATCTATCAAATCCAGGAAGAAAGCACTGGGAAGCTGTCAAGTGGATTCTCAGATATCTCAAGGGCAATTCCGGGTTATTCTTGAAGTATGGACACGGTGAACCAGTCTTGGAAGGTTTTACAGATGCTGACATGACAGGACATCCAGATGGGATGAAGTCCACCTCAGGGATGCTTTTCACTTTTGCGGGGGGAGCTGTAGCATGGCAGTCCAAGTTGCAAAAGTGTGTTGCGTTGTCAACAATCGAATCAGAGTATGTTGCTGCTTGTGAAGCAGGCAAGGAGCTGGTTTGGTTAAAGCGGTTTCTCCAAGAATTGGGTCAGAAGCAAGATAACTTTGAGTTGTATTGTGATAGCCAGAGTGCTATTGACTTGAGCAAGAATGCTACTTGTCACAGTCGTACTAAGCATATTAATGTACGTTACCATTGGCTACGGGAACAGGTTGAAGATGGGGTGATACAGATAGAGAAGATACACACGGATAAGAATCCGTCTGATATGATGACAAAGGTGGTTCCGCGAGAAAAGTTGGAGTTATGTAAACAGGGCGCAGGTATGGAGTGCAAGTGAAGAGCTGTGAGTTTGGAAAGAGGGGGAGATTGTTAGGCAGCCTACCTTGTTCATACAAAACTACAAACTTCACCAACTTCTCACCAAACTCCACCAACCCCCACACCTACTACATCTTCCCTTCTATAAATACCCCCTCTCCCTTCATTACCAAAACACACCAAAACATCTTACTCTCTTCTCTCCATCATAGCTGCTAGATAGTCCGTCTAGTAGGAAACTTACCTTGCGGTAGTTTCAGGCAGGTCAGAATAGGGGGCCCTCGTGCTTCTCTCTTCTTTCGTTTCGGGTGAGTTAGTGTGAGAGTTTGGTCGGGCTATAGCCATCTGGGTCTACGGCATTAGGAGTTCGTCCAGCCATTGCAGTCGCAACAAGTGGAGTCCTCCTCCAGGTTATCCGGTCAAGTACCGATGGGACAGTTCTGTCCAGGTTATCCGGTCTAGTACCGAAGGAATAGTTAATCGTTATATTACTATTCAGGTGTACCTCAAGTGTTACTTCGTAAACTTGAGACAGAATATTGTAACCATTATTATCATTATAGTGGAAACATTCGAAGTTGGTCCCGTGGTTTTTACCTCTTTGACTTAAGGGGGTTTTCCACGTATAAATCTTTGTGTTCATCTGTCAATATCTGTTATTATTATTGACTGTTATAATCTCCGTATTTAATTTATGCAAAGACAGGAAACGGGAATTCCTAACAGTAGTTCCCTAATAAGGATAACTTTTTAGAGTACAAGACTAAATCTCCAAAACGTATTGATAAGGCTTAATTATCTTTGATCCTAATACAACTTATTGAAATACAAAATTAGATCTTCAAATATATAAAAAAATTTCACTTCGTCTTCATAAAGCATTCAATGTTTAGAGAACACGCATGGCTCCGGATGTTTGATATGATAACACAAACTAAGGAAACAACAAACTAAGGAAACATCTATTATATATTTAATAGCACAACAAGGGGGTTTAGTAAGACAATTTAATCCAGCTCACCCAGCCACCTCAGCGCCACTTCAGCTAAATCAAACCACGTCTTATGTTGACCTAGGTATATTGTATATACAAAGATCGACACTTAATTCCCACTTCTGCCATTACAACTTCTGTCCTGTGGTCTCCAGCTATCGCCTATTGCAGTGCAAATAATATCCAAACCGGCCAGAATTATGCTAGCGACATCCAAGAAAAATCAGGTATTTATTTTACCTGATCCCTTAAAATTTTTTGTACTAATACAGGGTTTTTTTTTTATAAATAAGGAGATGACAGTTGAGGTGTTTTGTGATAGCAACTGCAGCGGGGAATCTGCGAAGTCAGTCTAAGGCAACAAAAATATCGATTGTATGTATTCCAATTATCTTAATATAATCTTTGGGTAAAATAAAGTATATTAGTGAATAGTTGGGTAAAGCTGATTTTATCTTTTTGCTTGGTTATTAGGTTTTGGGCCTTTGTTAATTTGCCTTGGTTAGGTTTTTATGGTTGGAGCAACAAGAGGTTCCGTCAGATAATTTATTCCACGTCAGTACTCTGTTACATGTCTGTTATGCCTTCGTTAACTACTGTTGATGAAACCCTTCAATTATTCAATCCTTCCAAAACTTCTGACGTCACCAATATGCCTTTTCCATCCCTCTTCTACCAATATACTTGCAAGTATCCCTTCCCGGGAAAGAGGTTACCTGATGTTTTTTATATATATCGTTCAAACAGATGATCGCGTTCACCAATGATGCACTGTGACCATGTGTTTGATCAAATTTCACAGTGACTAGAATTTTGTGCATAAATAGCGGCCTGTTTGTTGAGAAACCAATGTGGCAAGTGTGTCGGAGATTATGGTAAAACCACAATTTTGATCGAATCTAAAGCTTCGCACATATTTTAGTTGGTGTTAGTTTAATGTCGAAGCAACTAAACCAAATCAGCAAGCTGAATCATCCATATGGTTCTACTGACAAATAAACTCTATCATATGTCTGTGGAATGTGGTGATGGACTTCTCGTATGAACAGAAGACCTCGACAGATCTTCTAGGTGAGAGTGGTGACCTACAAAACAGTATAATAGGTAATTATTACATCTATTTCATGCTCTCAGGGCTTCTGTCATAATGTTAAGGAAGTAGACCCAAATCTGCATATCACAAATGTCCATCGTTATGATCTTTATGTACAATTGATTGCTTATATAATATTCTATAACATTGCATCGCATACATATATTGCCACATTGGCTGCAATTTCTAGAATTCCCATGAGGTGCTGGACCAAATGTTTTTGGCTAATATAAGTATCACTTTTGTAATCCATCCGTGATGTTTGAATGAAAGCTTGCTTACAGTACCAAACCAAAATTCACTGTAGATTTGATTATTTCTCTACTACTATGTATATGTTTTAGTTGTCTTCGTTTTTAATTCATGCTATCTCCCTGTCTTTTGAAGGTTTAAATGCCTAATTCTTTAAACTATTGATTTTTACAAGGAATAAGTATTAACAGTTGAATTTTGCAGTTGCCATTTAAGGAAATTTTTCTTGATGAACAACTATGGCATGATCCTGATTTTAATGTCTCTAATTAATCCCTTGCAATTTCTGGAATTTGCCTGCTCAGTCTCACAATTCTGATCCTAATCCTCGGATTTTCAGCTAGGAGATGCCACTATAGCCTACACATTGCAAACATGATGCCTCCATATATACATTTCCGTGTATACTGTTTTGTCTCTGCTCAATATATTACACTCTGTGTGCAAAACGTCTTCAGCCTCTTCCGTTGGCTTCAATGGCAACTGCCATATTTTTGTCGCTCTTCACCTAGGTGGTTATGCAAATTATAATATGCCATTCTCTCATCTTTTAAACTACTTTGTTTTACTTTAATTGATGCCTGATGACTGATGAGTACTTGCTTAATGTTTATCATAGTGATAGAGCCACTTTTATTCGAGCATAAAACAATGCACACCTTTACATTTTTATTGTAGTGTATATACTTGCAGTTGCAAACCCGTTTAAATATTCAATTCTTCACTTCAATGTTATTTATGCCAATGTTGGTGATGCAAAGTTTATATCCTGATTGGGTCAGCTCAACCATATAAACTCCACAATTTTTCTATTTGCTTTGTATGTTGAGTTATAGTGGCAGAACTTCAGCCCTTAAATTTGTATATTAGCTATTAAATTTCTACTTATATCAAATGCTGTTAACTAGAATAACTTGTAAAAGGAGGGGGGTTTGAATACAAGTTATATAATCGTGTCTGATTTTTGCTTGATTAGATGAACAAGAAAAAACGAATGAGTCAAACTTTGTTTGTATTAAAATAAATCAAATACAAACTCTACAAAAGGTGTACAATACCTTTAGCAGCTGCTGACAATACAAATCTCTCTCTTTCTGTTTGTTTCGAACTCTCGAATACAAACCTTATACAGAGCTTCACACGACACTCAAAAATCCACTCTTTTTCAATGATATAGAGAGAGTATTTATAAAGCTACCTATCAACTAATAACAGAAAGTAATGATCAATTCATGACAATGTTCTGCCGTCCAGTTGATAGTTTCCATCAATAGAAAATTCTTTCCTTCATGATATCTTCTTGCTTGTTCTTCAAAACAACGATCCTGTTTTATAGCACTTGCCAGTTTCTGTAGCATCCATAATGACATCATCAGTAACACGACTGATATCAGGATTCCACCTTGCATCAGGATTCGACATCCATCAGTATTTGACTTGGCGTATCAGGATTTGATCTCAGTTCCTGACATGTAGTCCTTGATGCACTGCTGTTCCTGACTAAACTTTACAGATTACTGTCTAACGCAAATATCCTATAAAAAGTGCTAAATCCTTTATAAGATCAGGATTTACAAGAAGTATAAACAAAATTCTATTCTCAACATCACGACTTATGAATTATTCCTAACAATCTCCCCCTATTTATGCTTTAGAATCTGAAGCATAAATCTAAGTTGTAGCTGTCAAAACATATGACAATTCATCTAGAATAGAATTTATGAATTTAGGATCATGAAGTTAAGTACCTCCTTCTTCTTCAGATGTAGACATAGTATTCAGTACTTAGAAGAAAGAATTCAACTATTATATGCTTCCACTTCCTTGTTGAGAGTCTCCTCTGTCACTCTTAGTTCTTCCTTTATCTCCAGTATGTTCATCTCCCCCAGTCTATTGCCTCTGAATTGTTTTTATCTCCCCCTTTTTGACATCAGCAACATTAATTTGAGAGATTCAGTAACAGAAGAAATAAGATTCATCAGAACTGCTTGATTTTCCATAATAGTGACTTGGTTATCTTCAAGTGTTTGAAGTCTCGATTGAATAGTAATTTGAGATTTCTGAATATCCTTTAGAATTCCAGAATTAACTTCAAAGTTGGAAGTGCTTGTTGTATCTTCAGACTCAGATGCAGAAATAACCTTATCTTCAATCCTTGTAGAAGAAGTTGTCTGTGTAGCATGCTCTACTGGAGTAGAATGATATTCAAGTAATAATACTTTAGTAGAAGTACACACATCTTCACTTTTCTGCTCTGAAGCTAAAACATGATCATCCTGTCCTTCACCAGTATTCTGTGTACTAACATCTATAAATCCTGACTCCTCCTTAGATTGATCAGATACTGTTGATGTCTCAATTCTAGCTGATATTGGAAGTACATACAAAGGAATACTAGGATCATTAGGAATATCTTCTGGTACATGTGGAGTAAGAGATTGTCTTAGCCTTTCACCTCTTTTGTTAATGATTCCTGCAAGCCTTTCTTTCTGTTTCTGAGCTTTAACTTCTGACTTTGCATTGTGATGTGCTAAGTCATGCTTCTCATACATCTTGATAAAAGAATAAGTACCAGCATCCATACAAAGATCTTCAGACCAAGATTCAGGAAAAACCTGATCCCAGAAATCAAACGATGGTGGTTTCCTAATTTTCTCTCCCTCACTATGGAGTTGATCATCCATACCCTCATTCTCAATTTGACTATCTAAAGTCAACACTCTTTCTACCTCTCCTTTTGCCTGGTCAGGAGCCAGCCTCTCTTTTTGTGGATCTATATCCATCTTTTCAAGTGTATCACTCAAATTTGGATAAGTGCTCTCATGACCTACAGAAAAATAGGGGTTAGAAGAAGTTTTTATACCTGAACTCACATGGAGAGAGGGTTCCTCATATGGCATGGGGCTTGAGGTTTTCTCCAAGGAGTGAGCTGCTATAGTCTCTGAACCCTTACAAACATCTACTTTCTTTCCAGAAACTACAGGCTCCAGTATACCACTTTTAGGTTTTACACTAGACTCTGATGCCTTCAGTAATACTTCATTAGACACCATAGTTAGTATGTCACCGTCTTTAAGTGTTGGTTGCTGAGACACACCCTCAAGGTGGATAGACTCTGAAAGAACAATATTGGTTTGATCTTCAGGAAAATCAACCAAAGTCATTCCTCCAATATCATAGGGTCTCTCACTTGCAATTTCAGTCATCACAGAAGACCTTTCAGCATCATCAATCACAGTTCCTGAGTCATCCAACCTCTGACTAGATGGTTCTTGTGTTGCAGTGACTGTGATCTGATCTATTCCACTATTCACCACTGGTGCAATAGTATCTTCTGTTGACTGCTTCCCTCTATCAACTACCTCCTCTTGTTCACCTTGAGCTGAAGCATCTTCAACAATGACATCCTTGTTAAATAGATATGCATGAAGTGATTGAAGTGCAACATGCTTAGGAAGTCCAAATTTCTTGTGCAATTCCTTTCTTACTGATACATAGAAGTACATCTTCATTAAATCAAGTCTTTGATGTAACAGTCCATATTTTCCAGGAAATGAAAGTTTGGGAACTCTTTCAATCAGAAAATCTAGAACAGGCCTGGAAAGCTTCAATTTTAGAGAAATAAGTTCCATAGCCAGTCTGTATGTCAATGTAGTTTCCTACGAAGAATCAAGATCCAGATCTCTCTTGTCAGATACTGACATGGATATAGCCTTATTTGTAGAGACTTGCATAATGTTAGTTGGACTAGACACTGTGTGTAGGTGACAAATGAATCTTTCTCCTTGTTCTCCTAGTATAGTGAGCAACAGATTTATCTTGAGAAGACTCAAGAGGTGTAAACACAGAAGTGATCTTGGGATGAGATCCTTTTTCAATAGACACAGTCTTTTGAAAGACAGTATCCAGTAACTATTTTCCCTTTTTAAGAACTACAACCGTTTGGGAGACAGCAGCCTGGCTGTGACTATGTGTTCTATCTCTTTGTCCTTGCTTAGGAAGTTGAATTGCAGCCTTCAATTCTGCTCTCTCAGCAAGAGATATATTATCATCATCTTTACTAGAACTACTACTATAAACAACAAATTTCCTCTTCTTTACAACTGATGTTTTTTGAGAAACACCAGAGGTTGGCTTTTTTTGAAACAATAGGCTGTGGATCAAAATTTGGTTCTGGAATTGTTTTAGTGACTGTAATGTTTTTGGCTACTTGGGTAGGCACAGGGGGGTTCTCCTCCAATTGAGATTCCTGAGTCATTTCACCACCAAAGAAAGAAGAATTATAGATAGTAGGAAGATGAGTTCTTAAAAGTACCTGAACATGATTTGGATAGTGTAATGCAGGTATTTCATCTAGATTCTTTTCACTGTCCTTCTTTGTAATGTCAGAGAAAATTCTCTTTTGCTGTACATAAGAAGAAACACAATATTCTCTACCAAATCTAGCTTCAACATCAGGAATGAAATGGTTAATAAACAGTTGCATGAATCTGTGATAATAAACCATATTCCTGTCATGATCTCTTGACCCAAGTTTAATACACATCTGACTTAAGATAATGTGACCAAAATTAATTACTCTATTATAAAGCAAGCCATATACAATGTAAGATGTAACAGCAGTAATTTGTTGAAAAGAACTACATTTACCAGTAAAACATTTAGCAAGTTGGTCAAAGAAGAAAGACCATTCTTTCCTAAGAAAGGATCTATTTAACTGGCTAATGTTATCTAGAGGTCCATTATACCCTAACTCAGATAGCATAGTTCTAACATCATCATCAGATGGTACATTCTCAAAATTCATACTAACAGGTAAGTGAAGTACTGAATGAACAACAGATTCAGTAATATCAAATGAGTCTTATCCTAAGTGTAGAACAATCTTACCTGATTGACTCTGAGTAGAATCAATTACCTCAGCATTCTCCCAAGCTTGTGAAACAGCTACTTGATTAATTTTTGGAGATGCTGTCAAGGCATAACTTAATGGTCTTTTGCCATAAAGTCCATAATTGGGTGAAAATCAGTTGACACCCCTTCCTTGTTGGTGATAGCTGCAACATGATTGTTCATCATAAAATCAAAGTCACCAAACTTGAAAGCTACTGATTTGGGTAGTCTTCTTTGAGTTGCCATTTTGATCTGAAAAGAACTTAAGAAAGCTTTGAAATTGATTAGTGATTTTGAAAACTCAAGAGTGTTTTTTGCTTTAGAAAATGAAATTAGAGAAGGCAATTACACGATTAGAGTTTCAAAATAATTATATTTAAAAAATCCTTCAGAGCCATTATCCCACGTTGACACGTAGGTTGACAAGTGTCAGTCCCTGAAAAATGCAGTTACCCACGATTTTATTTTGAAAAATAAAATCCAAAATTGATTTCAAGTAAATAAATCAAGGTAAAATCAAGATAAAAGTCAATATTGATCAGCTTCCTCTCCTGATGTGATCTTATCACCAAGATAATCACAAGATTCAATGTGATTTCTGAATAGAAAGAATTACTAATCCTGATGTGAACACACTTGTATTCCTGATCAATATCATCCTGATTCCAGAGACTAAATGGAGTTTCCACGTGGCATTTTCTTTTACCTGTAAAAGAAATAAATAAAATCTGAACAAAATCAATTGGTTAGATACGTTCAACATTTCTTGAAAATATAAGAAATACAGTCACACATAATTATGACTGACTGCATTAATATCCCCCAAACGACTGTTCAGCTTCCCACGTCTTTCTATAAAAGAAACTAACGCCTTATGCAATACTCCAAAACCTTTTCATTCTTTCCTCTTTACACCATGGTTTTCAACCCAAATCTTCATATGAAGCCTAGCTTTTGGTTCATTACCACTGAGAAGTTCTTTATTCTTGATGATCAGGAGCAAGTGAACTATCTCTTAGAAGAGATGACTTTTCTCATCAAGTTAGATATGGTTGGTCTTAACCCAGATGATTTCCAAGAATTTCCTTTAAAACATCTACCAGTTGGATAAAATCCTCCTCTAATCTCTTCACACCTTGAGGATGAAGAATTTGGCGAAGAGTCTGAGGTTGATCTTGATGGAGATGCTTCATTTTCTTCAATAAGCATGAAGATGAGTCAGCTGCTCTCATTCAATTCATCCTGAGATGAGGTCTAGAAGCAGATGAGGCATGTAAAATCCCTAACGCGGATCTTGAGATGCTCCTTGTCTTGTCTCTTAGACAAATGAAAGAAGCAAGATTCAAAAGTCCCAACTTTAGACAAGAATAGGATTATCAGTAGTAGTTAGACAAAAAGAAGAATTGTATTTCATTTCCATGTATGTAATGCTTTTGATTAATGAAAATACAAGTTTTCTTATTATCTACTTGTCTATTGTTGTTTATTGACTGATCTGAATAATGATATAAATTATCAGTATGCATGTGGTAAAACTTGCTAACATAGACTTCACAAAACTCAGAATTGAACCACTGTATAGAATGATCTTCAGGATTTGAAATAGTAAGACACACAAATTTCGCAATCCTGATACTGACGATACAATCTTAATGTCAATACTGATGATGTCAGCATCCTGATATTTATTAATAAGTCTATCACACTGAAATTTATCAAAGTAAGATGTTACAGCTTAAGCATTTAACAGTCAAGTATAGATCCTGACAAAGATATCAAGTCTATAAGCTGAAACAACATACCTTGCTACTTGTGCAGATGTTAAAGATCTAAAAGTTTAACATTCCTAACTCACTAAACAATCTAATGAATGTAGCCTCATCAAGTGTTTTAGTTAGAATATTTGCAAGCTGTTTGTCAGTAGGAACAAAATGAAGTTCCACAGTACCATTTTCAATATGTTCTCTAATAAAATGATACCTGACATCAATGTGCTTAGTCCTTGAGTGTTGAACTGGATTTTCTGCAATTTTGATAGCACTAGTATTATCACAAAACATAGGAATATTACTAAGTGTCATACCATAATCCATCAACTGATTTATTATCCAAAGGAGTTGAGCAAAACAACTGTCTGCTGCAATGTATTCAGCTTCTGGAGTTGATGTTGAAACTGATTGTTGCTTCTTGCTTGCCCAAGAAATCAATCTGTTTCCCAAGAATTGACATGTACCTGTAGTGCTTTTCCTGTCTATTTTACACCCTTCATAATCAGAGTATGAATAGCCAATTAGGGATAAATCAGATTCTCTTGGATACCACAAACCAAGATTTGGAGTTCCCTTGAGATATCTAAAAATTCTCTTCACAACAATTAAATGAGATTCCTTAGGATCACTTTGGAATCTAGCACATAAACAGGTAGAGAAAATTATATCTGGTCTACTTGCAGTTAAATATAACAGTGAACCTATCATGCCTCTATAGCTAGTGGTATCAACACTCTTTCCCTTAGAATCAGAGTCTAGCTTAGTGGCTGTTGCCATGGGTGTCTTTGCAATTGCACAATATTGAAAGTCAAACCTTTTTAAAAAATCTTTGATATACTTTGACTGATTAATGAAAATACCAGTCTCAGTCTGTTTGACCTGCAATCCTAAAAAGTAATTTAGTTCACCCATCATGCTCATCTGATACTTAGACTGCATAAGCTTGCTAAACTTAGCACATAACTTTTCATTAGTAGAACCAAATATAATATCATTAACATAAACTTGAACTAAAAGTAAATCACCTTTTATCTTTCTAAAGAATAGAGTTTTGTCAATTTTACCTCTTGTGAAGCCATTTTCAAGAAGAAATTTAGACAAAGTTTCATACCATGCTCTTGGTGCATGCTTTAGTCCATAGAGTGCCTTGTCAAGTTTGTAGACATGATTTGGAAACTTTGGATCAACAAAACTAGGTGGTTGCTCCACATACACTTCCTCATCAAGCTTGCCATTAAGAAAAACACTTTTTACATCCATCTGGTATACCTTGAATTTTGAATGAGCTGCAAATGCAAGAAACATTCTGATTGCTTCCAATCTTGCTACAAGGGCAAAGGTTTCATCATTGTCAATTCCTTCTTCCTGAGAATAACCCTTGGCCACCAGTCTTGCTTTGTTTCTTACAATCATACCAGATTCATCTAGCTTGTTTCTGAAAACCGATTTAGCACCAACAATAGATCTATCTTTAGGTCTTGGTACCAGTTTCCAGACTTTGTTCCTCTCAAACTCATTTAGTTCTTCCTGCATTGCAATTACCCAATCAGGATCCTGTAAGGCTTCTTCAACCTTCTTAGGTTCATTCTTTGAGAGAAAACAACTATACAAGCATTCATTTTGAATTGATCTTCTAGTTCGAACACCACTATTTGGATCACCAATTATCAAATCTTCAGTATGATCCCTTGTCCATTTTCTAACAGGTGGTAGATTGCTCCTGATAGACTCTCCCCCTAAGTTAGTGGTATCTCTTATAGAAGAACTTTATCTGCCTTCAAAAGCTCCCCCTTCATTAGTAGAATCAGTGGATTCAATACTGCTGCTAGTTTCTGATCTTCCTTCATTAGACTCTGAAGGATCAGTTCCTGATGAAGTAGACTCTGAAAGACTAGTCTGATCCTGACTAGTACTGTGTTCTCCTTGATTGAATTGCTCCCCCTCAACAGTAGCATTCCTTTGAGAAGCAATAGAGATTTCCTCTAGAGAACCTTCATCATCACTGGAGAGAATCTCAGAATACTTAAGATTTTGAAATTCCAGATTGTCATGGCTTTCATCAGTTTGCAAAATTCCAAACTTCTAATCATCAAATGCAACATGAATTGATTCCATAACAATGTGAGTTCTAAGATTGTATACTTTGAAGGCCTTTGATGCTGAATATCCTAGAAAGATTGCTTCATCCGATTTGGTTTCAAATTTTCCAAGTTGTTCTGGATGAACTTTCAGGACATAGCATTTGCATCCAAAGATGTGAAAATATTTCACACTTGGCTTCTTTCCTTTGATCATCTCATAGGGAGTCTTTCCATGGCCATTTACCAAGGTACAATTTTGAGTAAAACATGCAGTGTTAATAGCTTCTGCCCAAAAATAGGTTGGAAGCTTTGCATCTGCAAGCATGGTTCTTGCTGCCTCTATGAGAGTTCTGTTCTTTCTACTACACCATTCTGCTGAGGTGTTCCAGGTGCAGAAAACTGTTGAGTAATTCCATTGTCTGCATAATACTCCTCCATTGTAGAATTATTAAATTCTATACCATTGTCACTCCTGAGCACTTTGGCCTTGTACTCAGAGCTATTTTGAATATTCTTGACAAGTTCAATGATTTGCTGAGGAGTTTCATCCTTTTTGTGTAGAAAGAATATCCATGTGAACCTTGTGTAATCATCCACTATAACTAGAGCATATCTTTTCTTGCTGATAGACATAATGTTTACTGGACCAAATAAATCAAGATGCAGCATATGAAATGGTTCAGTAATTGAATTTTTTGTCTTGCTCTTGAAAGTGGTTATTCTTTATTTTCCAAGCTGACAAGCATCACAAAGTCTATCTTGCACATAATTTACCTGAGGTAGGCCTCTCACCAGATGGTGCTTAACAAGTTGATTAAGCTTCTTGAAATTGAGATGTGAGAGCTTCTTGTGCCAGTTCCAGCTTTCATCATTTAATGCCTTGCTGTAAAGACATCTGACAGTTCCTTTAGATGTGTCACTCAAGCTGGCTTCATATATGTTACCAGTCAGAACAATGTCTCCATTTTTCATATTCAAGATTTTGCATCCTTCACTGTCAAATATTGATTGGTAACCCTTATCACCCAGTTGACTTATGCTTAAAAGTGTGTGTTTCAAGCCTTCAACCAGTGCTACGTTTTCTATGATGACATTCCCCAAAATAATTGAGCCATATCCCAGAGTTTCTCCTTTGTTGCCATCTCCAAAGGATATTACTGGGCCAGCTTTCCTCTCAAACTTTGTAAGCAGGGACTTCTTTCCGGTCATATGTCCAGAGTATCCACTGTCCAAAATAAATGAATGCTTCTTTCCAGTGCCCTGCAAACAAAAAGTATCTAGTTAGAATTTTTTAGGACCCAACTTTGATTGGATCCTTTCTTACTAACTTTTGAACCAACAGGCTTTGAAGATTTTGCTTTTGATTTACCTGTTGCAGAGTCAACCTTAGACTCTGATTTCACAAACTGTTTGTGACTAGGAGTTTTAGATTTCAGAGAATAATAGTCATAATACAGTTCATGATATTCTCTACACATATAAATGGAATGAAGTAAACTACCACAATGATAACAGGGTTCTTGTGGTTGGTATTGAATTCTCTGAGTCTTGGGGAATTTGGACTCAGTTTTCCAAGAAGATTTTTGATTGCAGTCTAGGGACAAATGATTATGATTTCCACATTTGTAACATTTCTTCCTAGGTGCATAAGGTACATTCTTGTAATTATTTTCTTTGTTAATACCTTTTTTTCCATTCCTATTTCTTCTGATCTTGCTAGACTCTGAAATACCTTTTAGTCTCTGTTTCAACTGAGACTTAGACAGAAAGCCTATGTTGACATTTTTAGGTTTTTCTAACACTCTCTCATCTGAATTGATATTGTTAATTCTTTTGTGCACAACTGGGGTACCATTAGAATCAACAAATTTAACATGTTTAGGTTCAGAAACTATCTTCTTATCTTCAGATTTGGATATGCTAGTTTCTTCTTTCCTATCATCCAAGACAATAGATACAGAATTTTCACTTTTACTCTTTCCAAAACCTAAGCCATAGACTTTACCAAGAATTTGATTGTCAATGATTTCTTGAGTCTTTTTACCAGAAGTGTTAATGGTTTTCATCATATCTCTCTCTTCCTCTAGTTCTTTTCTAACATAGTCATAAGCCTCAAGGATAACACCATAATCATGCTTAGCTTTATCAGAACTTAACCTATATTCTTCCATTTGAATTAAGATTCAAGAAAATTATTTCTACTAACTAATTCATCATTCTTTGCCTTAAGTTCATCTTTTTCACTAGCAAGAATTTTGAAATTAGTCATAAGATTCATAAACTCAACATGAATAGATCTAATATCATCAGAATCTAAACTATCAAATGAATCAAGAGAGTGAAGTGATACCTTAACAGAAGATGAAGAAGTTTTTTTTGGAGATCCAGGCTTGTCTGAAGCACTTGCCAACAATGCAATGTTGTCATAATCCAATTCATCTTCAGAATCACTGGAGTCTGCCCAATCCTTCTGTGTGACCATGAGTACATTACCCTTCCCTGAATTCCTAGGCTTCTTGCACTCACTAGCAAAGTGTCCAAGCTCATTGCAGTTAAAGCACTTGATCTTGGCCTTATCAAGCTTGATAATTGTACTCTTGCCTTTGTCACTCTTCTTTTCCTCTTTCTTCTGAAAAGATCCTTTGCTAAATCTTCTCCTGTTGAATCTTCCTTTCTTGAAAGCTTTAGCAAACATAGCAAAGAGTTCTTGCATCTCTGATTCAAAATCATTATCTTCAGAGTCTATATCTGCAGTCTCTGACTCAGAACTTTCTTTGCTCTTCTTTTTCCTCAAGTCTCTTTCAGTAGATTCAGACTTTTCTTCTGGAAGATTCTTTGATTCAGATTGAGCAGTGAGTGCAACAATTTTCAATTTTCCTTCACTCCTGCTCTTTTTCTGCTGCCTGTCAAGTTCATAAGCTCTCAATTTTCCATAAACTGCTTCTAATGATATTTCATCCAGATCATTAGCTTCCTCAATTGCAGATATCTTCTCATTGTAGAAATCAGGAATAGCTTTCATGAACTTAGTATTCATATCCTCCAAGTCTAATATTTACCATGCATGGCCATCTCATTGATGAGTTTAGTAAACCTATCAAAGGTGTCAGTAAGTGACTCACCAGACTTGGATTCAAAGTACTCATACTGTTGTATGAGAAGTGTCCTCATATTCTTCCTGACAGGTTTTGTTCCTTCACAGTGAACCTTTAGATTGTCCCATATCTCCTTAGTAGTTTTACAAGAGAGAACATAGTTAGTGAAAACAGAATCAAGACTGTTGAATAGTATGTTTCTCACTTTAGCATCCTTAAGAACGTTCTCCTTTTTCTTATCTGTCCATTCAGATTTAGGCTTCTCTGCTGTGTGTTCTGGAACAACTTTTCCTTCGACAGTTGCTTGAGGAACAAGCCTTGTTGGAACAAAAGGCCCATATCTGATTCTGTCAAGATAATCAGGATCTGTTGCTTCCAGGTGATGCAACATCTTCACTTCCCATAGAGTATATTCGTTTCTCTTGAGCATAGGGATCTTAGTATTACCATCCTTGTAACCAGACATGATTGCAGATCTTTATGATTATTCGAAATCAACCTGCTCTGATACCAATTGTTAACTAGAATAACTTGTAGAAGGGGGGGTTTGAATACAAGTTATATAATCGTGTCTGATTTTTGCTTGATTAGATGAACAAGAACAAACGAATGAATCAAACTTTGTTTGTATTAAATAAATCAAATACAAACTCTACCAAAGGTGTACAATACCTTTAGCAGCTGCTGACAATACAAATCTCTCTCTCTCTCTCTCTCTCTCTCTCTCTCTCTTTGTTTCAAACTCTCGAATACAAACCTTATACAGAGCTTCACACGATATGCACTCAAAAATCCACTCTTTTTCAATGATATAGAGAGAGTATTTATAATGCTACCTATCAACTAATAGCAAAAAGTAATGATCTATTCATGACAATGTTCTGCCGTCCAGTTGATAGTTTCCATCAATAGAAAATTCTTTCCTTCATGATATCTTCTTGCTTGTTCTTCAAAACAACGATCCTGTTTTATAGCACTTGCCAGTTTCTGTAGCATCCATAATGACATCATCAGTAACACGACTGATATCAGGATTCCACCTTGCATCAGGATTTGACATCCATCAGTATTTGACTTGGCGTATCAGGATTTGATCTCAGTTCCTGACATGTAGTCCTTGATGCACTGTTGTTCCTGACTAAACTCTACAGATTACTGTCTAACGCATATATCCTATAAAAAGTGCTAAATTCTTTATAAGATCAGGATTTACAAGAAGTATAAACAAAATTCTATTCTCAACATCACAACTTATGAATTATTCCTAACAAATGCCATATATATTCATGGACAAAAATATATTTTGTGGTTGTTTTGCTAAGTAGTGTGTGGCTTTTGCTGATAGTACAGAAAGGGACAACCACAAATGCACATATGATCAGGCCTTTCCACATAATACAGGGACCGGGCTTGAAAGTCAGAAGAGCATAGACCACATTATGCTTGATCTCACAAAGTCCATGGCACCCCGGGGGTATCAAAGTAATTCTCTTGATAATATATGCACGTTTTGCTTTTAATTGAAATGCAAAAATAAATCAATATCGTTTTACATCCTATTAAATTTATTTTGCTAGCTACTAGCTTGAGTTCATTTGTGTATCAGAAGGTGTTTAGAGATGTTGAAAAATTATTGTCTCTCACCCCGAGTTCCCCAAATTGTCAACCTTTATAAGGATATACTAGATTCAATCACACTAACATTCCAGCATCATCGAATCCTTTTGAGGGTACTTGCAGTAGCATTATTTTCTGTAGAAGTATTAGGACTGGGGATCCAATTGTGCCCGCTGACCTGGTAAACTATTCAAAAATTGGTAATTTTTCCAATTCTGCATTTTGCTTGCCTTTATAATTTTAAAAATACAAGTTTCTCAAACAAGAGGTATCTTGTATGCTTTTTAGATTTTGGAATTTATCAATGTAGTTAAAGGAAATTATGTGGTCTTTTTGTAGTTTTTTTGGCCAAGTATTGTGTGGTCTTGTCCTGATAGGGAGAGCGTCAACGACAAAGGTGCAAATGATTAGGCTGGTTAGAATGCTACTAACAACATCTTAAGTAAGAATTCTGTCTATCCGTTTTCTCTTTGCATCCAAATAATTTCAAGCTTTGCCGTTATCAGTTGCGTATTTTGTGCAAAAACAAAAAAGAACCAAATTATGGTATTTTAGGCTACGACCTCTAAATGTTGCATACTAAGTGGTCAAGTTGAACATAACCATGGGATTCTAGGCAAAACTCAAGTTTTTTAAAGTGTTGTGAGAAACACTACCTCTAGTGTTACGGTAATTTACATGGAATGACTGTAGTTTATTTATCATTTTTTCCCTCGTACTAAAATAATTTTAAACAGTTCTAGATTGAATTATTTAAACCTCTTACCTGCTTGGTAGTGAAGTAATCTATGAGATGTTTTCGTGGATATAAGTTTAGAGAAAAATGGAGAATGGTGAGCCCTTGAGTCTTGATTGTCAACCGAACTAATAATGCCTTATGTCCAACAAATGTGTGTACAGGATAAAAGTGTTAAAAGTCAGTGGTCATATAAACCACCTTACAAGCACTACACACAATAGAGTGGTTGTCTCTCATATTCTCATTGATGCAGACTTCTAGATGACCCATATTTTCATGCTAAGTAGTGCTCAAACTCTCTATAATGGTTTTTAGTCTTTAAGAAATCCTGCAATATTTGGATTTATAACTTCTGTCTGCAAACTTAATTGTTGCTGATAAGAATATATGTGATGCAGGCTTCCAACGTAAGTTTGTAGTCAAAATGATGAAAATGTGAATTGATGGGATAATAATCCTTTACAAATGAGATAAATAAAGTGATAATTTAGGGATTATAGTCCCTTGAAACAAACATAGCCTAGGTGAATATAATCCAAATTTTCTTATTTTCGTTATTAGTAAATGGTAGTGATATATGCGCACCCTGAAGTGATGGTTGCACGCCCTAATTTTCATTTAGATTAAAAAGTCCCTAACAATGAATAAAATTTATTTGGTTATTTCTCATATTATATAAAGTTTTTTTTCATCTCACTCAAACTAAAAGTTTATCTTTTTCTAATTGCCTGAGCTTTCACACAGATCGATTTCGAGTACTTATTGAAAATTCATTATGGTAATTAATTGAATATAGAAACTTAATATAAATCTTTCTCGGTTTCCTAAGCTTAGCAATAAGCCTGTATATAGAGCACATAAAACTATGAGACTGTGGTCTTACTATAAACAATATATTTGTTTTGGAGCAACTCTTTAGTCCTATTATTGTCGGCTCATAACCTAATGTATTGACTTATATCTGATTTTTTGGTCAATTGTCTCATGGGAATCATATTAGGGCAACTGGAAAGCACATAGGAGGACCAAAGGTGTCCATTAGTCGTCCAACTTAACCATTTATATTTATTTCTGTAACAGCTGGTCTTCATAACTTAGGATTACAATGGATGTATGTGAAATCTATACATAGGTGAATCCTAACCCTCCTATGTTGCATTATGAATATGAAACATTCCTCTTTTTAGAGGTTCCTCTTTTCTATCATGAGCAATATTATGAAATATTTCTAATAGTTCTACGAAATTTTCATGCTTTATTTTAATTTTTATATTGGTCGCATAACTCTGGTACCATCGGATGTTGAAGTAAAATGTAGAGATTGATTTTATAATTTACTTTTAAATATCTTAACAGCTTAGTAATTCATCTTCAAATTTCAGGTTGACAGAACTTGAGAAGTCTCATTGTACCAGCCTCAAGGATGTTGCACAAAAAACATATTATCTCTTAGATTTTAATGAAATCCAAATTCAGTTCTTATAGTCATCTAAACGTGTTTACTTCGGTGCTTATAAACCACCTTTACAGTTGCTTAACGGCAAAACCAAAAACAAGGCTCTCTTGCACCTGGCTAGAAAAACACAAGCAGCCAGCTATCTTGTTGTTGAAACACATAATCTGATATAACATTGAATGCATTATTTACAAATTTGTTACATTCACGATTTCCATGACGTCCTACCGCCAATATCTACATTGCATGTGAACACCTGGAAGCATGCTCACTGTGTTGTAATGAAATGCATGCTCATTATATTGTAATGAAATGCATTGACAACTGGGTTTATGCCGCGAAATATCACAACTAAATTTACACTACTACATTCTTCCCTCTGTCTCTTGTTGTGCATCACTTAGCATTACATATATGTTTTCGGCTACAAGAAATCAGAATCACAATAGGTGAACTTTTGCTTTTAACAAGGTTCCAAAAACATAAAACACAACACGCTAGAACATGCCGACGCTAGAACATGCCGGTGCCTCGCACGGGCTACAAAGCTAGTTATCCTTAATTCCACGTAAACTTTTCTCCCATAAAGTTTTTGTGATTGGTTCACCGAATTTATTCAAGAAAAAACACATGACTTTAGAAAGAGAAAGAAAAGTTGATCAATAGAAGAGTCTAGAGTATTTCTTGTGGTAAAGTTTGTACGGCATGATGTTTATATCTTTTAAGCATAGTTTATAAGTTACTAATCAAATCATTTTTTTTCAAAATTTGTAAATGATCGAGAATCGAGAACAATAAAATATAATTTTTTTATTAAATTATTCTGTATTAATGTATTAGTTGAATTCGCCGATAATATTGAATTATATTTTGCGACCGTGAGTATGGCTCTGTGTCTGAAATATTAATTTCACAAATCTATCTATCTATACTATCATATTAAAATCGAAATATTGAAAGTTTTAAAAGTTTTGGTTTTCGGTTTGGTTATCCAATTTATTAAAATAAATAATAATATTATGTTAGGCCGAATACACAATTAATAATCAACTTTGTATGAGAGATTAATAAGTAAAAGCGTTTATACACTTAAAAACTTCTTGTATTTAAAACCCTCTTCGTGATGTAAAATATCACAAAGAGCTGCTAGGTTACAATAATGATAATTCGTTATCGATACCCTTCTAGGGTTAACCTATCTGTATTTATATAACATACAGCTACGATACAATCTCTAATTGATATTCCTAATAATCAGCTATACAATGATATCAATTACAGATTGTCACACGTCTCCTATGTCAACTCGATCTCTTTGATAGCTATCCAATCTTCAAAGATATCGCTTCCATAATTAATCTTTAATCACTGTTGAACAGTAGACGCGCTTCCTTCAGACAGAGTTTAACAAACTCTGTCGAGCTTCCAACTGTCAGAGTTTACCCAAACTCTGATTGCTTCCAGCTAAACTCTGATAACTCCCTGTAACACTTAAACACTGATCAAAACACATCAATTATATTTAACAATCTCCCCCAACTTGTTCATTAGCAAAAATGTACAAGTTAATGACAGTAATTGATGATGTCAAAACAAATAGACAAATACAGTGTTTATACAAATTCATAGTTTAAGCTTCTACTTAATAAAAACTAAAGAGAATAAGAAAATTCTTACAGAACTTAATCTCTTATAATTTCAAGATCTGGCATGGTTCTGAGATAATCAATCAACAATCTTCTTTCTGCATTTTCAAGTTCAATCTCCATTGCTTCTTTGATTTCTCTGAGATGAGGATCACTTTCATCTGTTTGGTAGATAGCAGCCCTAAGATCATAAATCTTGTTCCTTCTCATTTCATTACCCAGTCTGATAAATCTAACTTTTTCTGCCTGTGTATTGAAATCAAGTACTGTGATTCCCAAATCAGTTTTTAACTTTGCAGTACCTTTCTTCATTTCAATGAGATTGCCTTGGTAATCCCTGTACTTAGGAATATATCTGCTATTGTATTTCTGTCCTCTAATTTCCAGATTCTGAGTCATTTTCTGTCTGAGTACATTAGCAACTGATTGAGTCCTTCGACTATTCACCTTGAGAAGATATAGAACATACTCTAGTTCTTCCCAACATTTCAAGCCAATATCATCCTCACCAACTTTGAATACTGTCCCATCAGCCATGAAGTATAAAAGAAAATCCTTGTCTAAACTCTTCTGATGAACCAACTGCACTGATTCCAGTCTGTCCAAACTCTCTTGAGGAACACCACGACCTGGAACAGCCAGTGAAGAAGGATCTCTAGGACCAGTATATATATATATATATATATAGGGTCTTGTTCAGGTGAGAACCCACATTAAAATGAGATATGAGATCTAATCCTAGCCATAAATTTTTTATATCTAAATTAAATCCTAGCCCCACGATTAATATTTTATTTTTTATTTTTTATTATTCATCTAATCCAACATCATCTTCTTCCCCACTCCGGTCACCAATTCCAGTCACCATCTCCGGCGATCAATTCTGGCCAACACAGAAAATCATCAACGGTAAACAGAAAATCACCACACTGCCGCCACCTCTGGCCACCACGCCGCCGCCACCACTAACAAAAATCACCACCTTTAAAAAAATCACCGCACTTCGCCACCTCCGGCCACCACATTGCCGCCACCACCAACAAAAATCACCATCATTAAACAAAAATTACCACGACAAAAACCACCCCATCTCCACCACCACCTGCGGCCACCACTAACAAATCACCACCAAAACCCGAAAATCACCACAAAATCACAAAAGAACATCACTGTCAAACAAAAAATCATCATCACACCGACACTAATCACCACCAGTTTCATCTTCTCTGGTGAGTTCACCGAAAAAATTAATCACCTCCACCGTAAAAATAACTTCCACCGCATCTTCCGTATCATGTCTCTGTCCAAAAATAGATGTTAATCCAAACTTCGGACCCTCCGATCAGAACTCAGGATCCGATTTAGAATCATCAAAATTCGATTCAAACATTTACGTTGCAAGTCATCATCAACTTCATTCTCCTTTGGATTTGAATCTAAATTTGAAGCCTCACGTTTCTGACTTTTCCGGTCATTCTTCGGCAACATAGCCTTAACATCCGCCGGAATAAAATTAAACTGATGAATCTCCATTTTTCTTTTTCTCACCATTTTAGATCTCGACTTCACTGGTGGGGGTGGGGGAGAGTATGTACGTGTTTGTGTGTATGTATATTAAAATCATCGAAAATAGAATCGCAAGTTTTTACTGGAGGATGATTGATGAAGACGATGGAGACGAAACTGATTTCCGGTGGTGACATTGGGGACTGTGGCGGAGGAGGCAGGTGGTGAGGGGACAGGGTGTGGGTGCGTGTGTTTATGTGTGTAGTGCGTGTGTTTTGTGTGTGTGGTGTGTGTATGCGTGTGTTGTGTGTGTAGTGGGTGTATGTTTAAAATGTGTGGTTATGATTTAAAATGGGTTAAAAATTGTGGGGCTGATATTGGATCTCAGTTCTCACTCTAATATAGGGTTCTCATTTTGCTAAAAATATTTCACATCATTGATTTCGTGGATTTTATTCGTCTATCCCTTTGGTTGATAGTTAAACGAGTAAGTCGTTTGCAAAGATGACCAAACATATTTTACTTTTAAGTAAAGAATAAGCATACTTAGATAACTTGAAGATCCAACCAACCACAACAGTCTTAGCTTCATTATTCATGAATATGAATGATTTAGATGATGATAATCATCAAAATGATTTGAATAAAAATGCTGAATTAGCTGAGTATCCAAAGAATTTGGATAAATTAAACAAGTGGGTCATACCCTCCGTTCCCATGAGCCAAATTTACACTATTGGCTTTCTCGATTTCAAATTGCGGCAGGCCATCAAAACGATGGAATAAATGATTAAAGTCACTGACACTAATCAAACCATTAGGTTATTAAATAAGAAGGATTTACTTCCTTTTAAAAGCTATAACTTTATTCATATAGGATTAATTCAAATAGCCTTCAAGCCCTTAACTTTGTTAGGCCTAAATACCAGTATTATGGCCTCTGTTAGAGATGGTAGATGTACAGATTTTAAATAATCTCTAGCCGCGTTAATAGAAACTAGTTTATGTCATGGACCAGACTACTTTGATGTGGCTCCAAATTTAACACTATCTTTATCTGATAATCATCTGTTAGATGCTATGCAACTAACATTGCATACTCATGCATATGATTTCAAACCAGGAAGTGAGATTATAGTAATATGCTATAGAATTTATTATAAAGTCTTAAATACTTTAAACCCTAAGGCTAAACAAATATCCTTTCCAGGAACTACAACTGTAGTTCAAACTAACTTATTAACCTCAAATATAGTCACTAATAGGCTGATTAAGTGGCAAGAGATTAATTTTCTAGAAACTTGGTCTCTTCCTCAAGAGCTAGAACCTGAACCCCAGATCAATAAAGAAGTTGATCAGATTATTCAAACAACTGAAGGAGATGTAGAGATTAAATTAAATTCTCAAAGAACTATTAGGCTTCCTAGAGCAATATATGCTAGATATTCTACCGCTAGTGAATATATCATAGCCCCTAGCGTCTCAGATAGAGCCTCTACTTCTCAATTAAGAGAAGAAGCCGAGTCTGTAGAAGAAATAAGAATTAACCAAAATAGAATTCCAGAAGGAATTTATGGAAAGAGTAGGCAATCTCCTACTCCATCAGAAATGAGCTTCCTTATCAATGATTGATTTATCCCCAGGAAGCACGATGAGGGAAATCCTTAATAAGGAATTCCAGCAAGAAAAGCATGCCTAATTTAGGCAATGGTATTTTAAGAATTATTCATCAGAAGACCTAAAAAGGTTCAAAGATGAATACTATTCCTATTTAACTAAGACAGAGGATTATATATCTTTTGTCTATTGGTTTATGAAAACCTATATTAGTAACACAACTAAAGAAATTTTAGTGTTACAAAGACCTTAGAAGACTTCCAAGGGAGATATTATTAATTCTCCATTTCCTCGAGAACAAATAATTTGTTTAAGTAATACGACAGAAGCCACGGCTTATACAAGCCTTCAAAAGCTTGAGAGTACTCAAGCTACCGTAAAAGATTTGAATGCAATAATTAAATTACAAAATTATACCAACACCTTTCTTACTTGTTTAGGTGACCAATATATAGCCTTAGAAAATAAGATAATTTCTCTTAGGCAAGCCATAAAAGACGAATTAATTTCGCTCAAAAAATCAGTTGAGAAACAAGAAACTTAGAATCTTTTACCAGAATCGTCGTCTAATAAAGACAACATTCCTATGATTCAACCTCCTATACCCATAACGGGATTTAAGATAGAAACTAGTGGTGAAGAATTCCTGTAAATTCTTCAGCAAAAGTTTCAAAACTTAAACTTAGCAGTGTTATCTAAAGATGACTCTTCCCAACAATCCAAAGCTTCAGACCCTTCTGAAGACCTAGATGACATCAATCAATTAGCAACCATGTTTGCTAAACAACAAATTAGTAGTGCAGAGCTAAACCCTATTTATGCTCCTAAACCTTTAGAAAAGTTCTATTATCAAAGACCTTCTCCTCAGGATCTTCTATTTGAAGAACCAGAATACATCCAAACTTCCTATTCAGGAAAAGCCATCTATGAATCGAACATCGATGGTTTAAACGAAAAACAAATTTTCGATGTTATACATAGGATGATTATGTATTCCACTGTTTGTAAACAAAATGGAAGCACTGACAGTGCAATAGCATCCTTTATATCTACAGGATTTGTAGGACAAATTAGTGGATGGTGGGATCATTATCTTACCCAAAACCAGAGATTAGAAATTGTTAATCGTAAAAAAATCGTAAAAATAGAAGATAATACTACCACTACTGGAGAAGAAGATGCAGTTTATACTCTGTGTATTGCTATTCTACAACATTTTGTAGGAACACATATTCCTGTAACAGAAAAGCTATGTACGCTTCTTTAAAATCTTAGATGTCCCTCGTTGACTCATTTTAGATGGTATAAAGATACATTTTTATCTAGGGTTTATCAACTTAATGACCCTAATTCAATTCATCGGAAGTTGTTTGCACTAAATCACGCAAGCATACGCGGTCACAAGTAATATATAAGGTTAAGTCCAAATTCGTTCCCACAGAGACTGGTTTAGGTTTAATACAGATTTATGCACCTATGCAACAATGTATGATTATTATTCACTGCTAAGACAATATCAAAGATGGGTTTTGATTATCTAAATTAACTAAGAAGCAAATTAGCAAAACTAAGAATTACTTAACTAATGAGAATTAAAACATGGGATCCTAACTTCATTAAATACTTCACTTAGAGTTGATGCCTTTAATCAAAGTATGTGATGGTTATGATAACTGATCGGACAACACGAAACAAGTATAGGCTATCTTTCAGTATATGAATACCAAACTACTCATACATCCACAAAAGAGATAGAAGATGAATAGACACCAATTATTCTTAGACCCTATATGTCTATAAAATTTGAAAACATAACGGTTGAAGAACAAGTTGTCCATAAAGATCACACAGGGCAATGTAAAATAGTTCAAGTTACACCACGAATCATGTTGATAAACAATCATGAACCTATGCTAACATGGCAAGTTCTAAATCTCAAGATCCACTCTCGCTTCACAAGAGATTAACAGATTAGATGTTAGCTACGCATCTAACAATTAAGCATAACCATACGAGGATATCAATATACATCACACACAGATCTTTAAACCATCAAAATACTAAAGCTCCATAAATAAATCTGTTAGAATCCCAAGACAACGATTATTTCATAATCGAACCGTTCGTCATCATGGGATCTGATGAAACCATGGTAAATAACAAAGTCTGAATGTAAATAATAATACTAGAGTATGAGTTTAGAAAACAAATCCGAAAACTAGAATCCAAAGTACGCCTAAGAAAAGAATATAAAAGATAAAGTAGATCTAGATCTCGTTGCTTGTCACGAGCGTTTGTGAATCCGTCTCTGCTTTTCTCTCTTGTGTCTCTGAGTATTGGTACATTTTATGATGAGGAGTGGTGTTTATATAGGCCCCAGAGTCTTGAACAGCAAGCAAATTCCATAAAAATCGAGTTAGAATCAAAATAGGACTTCTGGCAGCCACGATAGGCGCACCCGCGCACCACAGCCAGCGCCCGCGCTCCAGGCACCTTCCTACGCGTGCCCGCGCGGCATATCTAGGTGCCCGCTCGGTTGGTTTCTGCCAAGTGCCGGTTTCCTTCGTTTTTCTTCATTTTCTGCTCCTTTTCTCCCGTTCCTTTTTCATATGCTTCCGTCCTTCTTCCCCTTAACTCATGAATCTCCGAAGTATCATAGTGCACAACTCCATTCTTAATTCTAAGCTCCATTTCGATTCCAAGATCGACGGAAATCACCAATCCTAGCCGACGTATTTAACCCTACACAACTAAACGAAAACACATCAAAATACAGCATACTCGAGGCCAAGACAATCAATGTAAGCCGATATGGAACGCTCCAAGTGGATATAAAATCCACTTATCAGAAGTCTAAATTTGTAGACGGTTTACTCCATCATTCTTATTTCTTAATGATTGTCTAACCCTTTCAACAAAGAGATGGGGTAAAGTCGGCCATTATGCCAATCATTGTTGGACAAAGAAAGCTCTTAATGAGATAGAAGATGAACAATTACGTTCACAATTAGAAAAGGTTATGCTTCATACTTCAGATGAAGAAAGAGAATCTTCTAATGATGAAGATTTAGCCTTAATTTATGAGTCTCAGTTAGTTCTTACGATATTGATTGTCAGTTTAATGAGCTAAATTATTACAAATCCATAGTAGATATGAATGGATTATACGTCTTAACGGCTGATCAAGATCGAGCCCTAAAGATTATAGATTCAATTACGAATTTTGATTTAAAGAAGCAAATGCTCGAAGCTCTTACTAGAGACAATAAAGAGAAAGAAGCTCCTCTAGTCATAGAAGCGCCTTATCAATTAAGTGAGGTTTTAGAAATATTTTAGCAGTCTACTATTAAGGAGACTCTTGTTTCTATTAATGACTTAAAAAAAGAAGTCAATTTATTAAAATCTGAAATTAGTCAGATTAAACAGAATAACACCCTGTTAGCACAAAAAATTATTTTGTTAGAAGATAAATCTTCCTCTTTTACTAAAAAGGAAGAACCCAAGGATATCCCATCTACCAGTAATACTGAGGTTACAGAATATTTGAATCTTTTTGAACAAGTAACATCCCAAAGTTGGTACATTAAGGTTACCTTAGTGGTAAATAGAGATTTATCCTCAAAGATGAGATAGCTCTAGTTGATAGTGGAGCTAACTTGAATTGTATTAAAGAAGGAATAATCCCTACCAAATATTTTGAAAAAACTGCCCAATCAATTTCTCATGCTGCTGGAGACAAGCTCCAAGTTAGGTACAAGTTGCCAAATGCTTATATTTGCAACCAAGACGTTTGTCTTCCCATATCTTTTATTCTAATAAAGAATATTAACCAGAGAATAATATTAGGAACCCCTTTCCTTCACAATATTATGCCCCTCAACAATCTTGATCAAAGTGGGATTTCTACCATAATAGAAGGGAAAAGTATAAAATTTGAATTCGTCACCGACCCCCAAACTCGTATACTTAATGAAGTTAGAGATCGTCTTCTTGGCAAAGAAAACCAATTATGTTTTCTTAAAGAAGAAATCAAAGTTTTGAGCATTAATGAACAGCTCAAAAAACCCGATATCAAAAATCAAATAAAGATCATTGAAAAACAATTCAATGATGAGGTTTGTGATGACCTTCCTAATGCCTTTTGGAATAGAAAGAAACATGTTGTTTCTCTTCCATATATGGATGGTTTTAATGAAAACCAAATTCCTACTAAGGCTAGACCAGCTCAGATGAATAAGGAATATTTAGAATTATGCAGAATGGAGATTAATTCTCTCTTAGAAAAGGCTTAATTCGAAAGTCTAAATCCCTTTGGATACAGCATTTTATGTTAATAATGCTGCTGAAAAAGAAAGAGGTGTCCCTAGGTTAGTAATTAACTATAAAACTCTTAATAAAGTGTTAAAATGGATTAGATATCCAATCCCTAAAAAAAAGGATTTGTTAAATAGATTAAGCGATGCTTTAATCTTTTCTAAATTCGATATGAAATCAGGCTATTGGCAGATACAGATTAATGAATCTAATAGATATAAAACTGCCTTTACAGTTCCTTTTGGTCATTATGAATGGAATGTCCTTCCTTTCGGTCAGACTAATGCCCCTTCTGAATTTCAGAATATAATGAATGATATATTCAATCCCTATACTGAGTTTATAATTGTTTATATAGATGATGTTTTAGTATTCTCTAAAACAATTGAGCAACATATCAAACATTTAAAAATATTTATGAATTTGATAAAACATAATGGGTTAGTTATATCTGCCCCTAAAATTAAAATGTAACTATTCCAGACTCAGGTCAAATTTTTAGGTCATATGTTTAATCAAGGGAAAATTATTCCTATAGATAGAAGTATTGAATTTGATTCTAAATTCCCATATACAATAACTGATAAAAAATAGTTACAAAGATTTTTAGGGAGTCTGAATTATATTTCAGAATACTCTACTAAATTAGCACAAGATACGGCAATACTGTATTCTAGACTCAGGAAAAAACCTAAGCCATGGACAGAGAAACATTCTCAAGCAGTCCAAAAGATTAAAACTAAGGTGAAATGTTTACCTTTCCTATCTTTGGCTAATCCAAAATATTTCAAAATTGTTGAAACAAATGCCTCTGATATAGGCTATGGAGGAATACTAAAACAAGTAATTCCTGAAACCTCAAAAGAGGTCCTGGTACGATTTACATCAGGAAAATGGAATCCTACTCAATCGAAATATTCGACTATTAAGAAAGAAATGCTTTCTATTATTAAATGTATTACAACATTTCAGAGTGATTTACTAAATCAGAAATTTCTGTTAAGAATTGATTGTAGCTCAGCTAAATCAATTATTGAAAAAGATGTAAAAAATCTTGTAGCAAAAGAAATTTTTGCAGGATGGCTCAACTTTCAGCCTTTGAATTAGATATTCAATACATAAAAGGAGAAAATAATTCCCTTGCTGATTATTTAACCCGTGAATTTTTACAGGGTAATTGATGTCAACCCCTAATAGGGGAAGAGGTCGCGGATATGGCCGTGGTCGAGGTTATGGGAGTAACAATATGTTGCCCCATCCAGAATCAACTGTCCCAATAATAGAAGACTGGACAGTTCAGCATTATAGATCCAGAGGAATGCAGCAATTTCCTGCTCCTACAAAAAAGGAAGATATACCTTCCTCTTCTAGTAAGTCAAAATCTTACAAAGATATAGCAGTCACTGACGCTCCACAGGATAAAGAATATTTCGAAAATCCTATTTCAGAAAAATATTCTGTTTCTTGATGACGAAGACCTTCAGTCAACTCCTATTGATGGATGGTCTTTAAGATCAAGGTATCTCGAATCTAGAGGATACGCAGGGCTTCATAATCAAGCTCGGCAAAATTTATAAATTTTGCTAACAATTTCTGAATCAGTGACAATTACTCACCATTATCAGAATAATAATCCCATTAATTTTATAAATTTTAGTAAATGTCATATTAACAAAATTCTCCTTCCAAGAGAATGGGGATTAAATCCTAATGCGTAAAAAGCTATTAAGATAGCAGGAGGTAAATATATTTACTTTAATTATTGGGATTATATCCAGGCTTTTACTAAAGCGTTCTATTATCAAAACCCTAAGAATAAACATTCTTAGTTTTTCACTATCAATCAAGAGGTGCTTAATAAGCCAGTTCCTATTGGTTCTTCAGATGGTGGGCAAAATTCGGTCCTTCTTTGGAAATCTTACCAAAAGTAATAAAGGATTTATATAATCCATGGTGTGACAGTAGTCCACTAGTCTCAAAATTGGATAATTTGATCACTGGACAATGTCCATTCTTATTTTTTGCTAAATTTCAAATCCCTTGGATCTGGACATGGTCCCTTGACGTTTTTGGAGATGAATTAAATATTCCAATTCTTCGAAGGAAATTCTTCTTCAAATGGTGGAATAATATGGATTCCGAAGACATCAAAATTTTGGTAAAAAATATTAATCTTGCCATTTCAACCGAAAAGGGCAAAGCATCTCAGGAGAAAAATTCTCAGCAACCTTCTTTGGCAAATATCAAGGAATATTTTGAAAGAAAATATCCCTCTGAATCAGAAGAACAAATTATGGTTCGAGTTTTGGACTATATGAAAGAACAATTTTTCAGCTCTTTTCCAACACAGTCCTCAAAGGATGATGATTCAATGAAGGCTGCTTCATCCCAAGGATCAATGGATTCTAATACTTTTAATTGTCTAGCAGGAGAATCTCAAGCTGAGGATTCTGTTCAGGAAGAACCCACCCTAGAAGATTTCTGGGATTCTATGACCCAGACTTTAATTCAGAAGTCTCAAGGTAAAGGAAAAGGTCCAGCATCCAATTAATCAATGTCTCCACTAATCCAGGCATTCAGAAAATTAAAGAAGGAAGAAAAAGAGCTCCTTCACCTTAGCAGTCAAATTGACATAATTGATTTTAAATATAAGCAAGAATCTCTAATGGAGAGAAGAAATCGGTCAACCCTTGAGATATTTACCGATTTCCAAAATCTCAAAAGGTTTTTCAACCGGAGAAGGGATGTGAGGAGTAACTTCACTAGAAGACGAATATTACTTCTCAAAGCTGCCAACCTTACAGGATGACTCATCGGCAGGAAAAGATAATGGAATCTTTCTTTCTAAAAGGAAACATCAATAAAAGTTGCTTTTTGAAGAATAATTCAGATAAAGGAATCCACTTTCTCCTAGTGGCCGGAGCATAATATTTGTTTTTATGAAGTTTGTTGTTTGTTTATTTAAAGTTGTTTGTATGTATTCATTTTTCATTGCGTCGATGGGGCCCAATAAGCACCCGGCAACAATAATGTTTCTTTTCTTTTAAAAGTTTGTTGTTTTTTGTGTGAATCAGCCTAAATCCAGAGGCTTCCTACTTTATATATAATGAGAGCTTTGTATCCGTTTTCAGTGTGCTTCAATAATATATTTTCTGCTTTCTCCTTCATTCTCTCTTGCTCATGTGTTGAGCCCCCCTTCTTACTTCAATTCATTATAGTTTATATTATATAAATCTAGATCCTTCCTGCTAACGCTAAATATTTGCTTTTATAAAGTTTGTTGTTTGTTTATTTAAAGTTGTTTGTACATTATTGATTGCGTCGATGGGGCCCAATGAGCACCCGGCAACAATAATGTTTCTTTCCTTTTAAAAGTTTGTTGTTTTTGTATGAATCAGCCTAAATGCAGAGGCTTCCTACTCTCTATATAATGAGAGCTTTGTATCTATTTTCAGTGTGCTTCAATAATATATTTTTTGCTTTCTCCTTCATTCTCTTGCTCATATGTTGAGCCCCCTTTCTTACTTCAATTCAATACAGTTTATATTATATAAATCAATATCCTTCCTGCTAACGCTAACTTTGGTATCAAAGCCATTACAAGTCTAAAGCCCTGGTCAAGGTACATATCCTTTTTTTTTATAATTAAAATTTTCAATAAGGTTGGTAACACTTCAAGAACAAGTCTAGAAGCCCAGCCGACCAAACAAAAGAGAGCCCAAATAGATGGGCCAAGCAAAAACGCATACAAGCAAGACCAAAAGCTAAAAGAAAGAAAAACAACGAAAAGGCCTAAGGCCTGAGGAGAACCCAAGATGCTAGTCACAGGAGCAGGCATGGAGACAAAAGACGCCAGCTAACTAGCAAACCAGTACAGAACAAGCATAGATCTTAGTTGAACGCCTCCCCATTGTCTGAGACTTGATCCATAGGCGTTATAGTAGGAGCAGTCGGGGCATCCACTGCCGGAGCAAACCCAATCACCTGGCCCTGAGCATCCATGGGGACGGGAGAGACTAGTAGTTGAGGGATTGGAGGGCCGAAGCCCATATCTAGATTGAGCTTCTCTTGGAGACGTCCAAAAGGCTCAAAAAAGTAGTGCGTGGTAGTCCAGTTGTTAAGACCAACGACTGCTAAGTAGTGTGCAGATCGATTAGTGGATTCCGAGACATATTTAAAGCAATTTTCCCACTCCGGTTTGTAGCCTAGAAGTTTTTTGATTTGTTCGATGATCCACAAACAGGTCCTGTCGCCTCTACCATCCTGCCTCTTAACTTCAAAGAACGGATTATAGTTATCCGTTTCGAGCATTACCAGTTCGCAGTGAGAGAGACGAGCTTGGTTAAGTCCCATATGGAGTGCCCAGAGTTGTGTAGCAAGTGGAGATAGACCTCAGATGGAGCATGTGAGACCTCGGACCAGACGACCCCTGTGATCACGAATCACAATCCCAACACCATTGTTGTTTCCATTGTGTTGGCGAGAAGTGTGAAGAACATGAACATTAACCTTATATTGACCACGAAGAGGGGCCTTCCATGTGTAGTAAGGCATAATGAAGAGAAGGAAAATGGTGTAGAAAGGTGGAGAGTGGAAGGATATGTGATGTAAAGTGTAATGTGATTGTAATTTATACTAGAAAGATTGTGTAGTGACTGTTGGATCTAGATGATGCCCAGAGAGGGGATATAAAGGATGACAAAAAAGAAGTATGGCTATGTGATATAAAGTGATGAAAAGTATACGTCTCTTAACAGTGGAGGCGGAGCGTATGGTATAAGCAAAGTGATGTCTGAAAATTGTACTGTATCTCGAGCCCAGAGCTGGAAAGAGAAAAAATGAGGCAAGGCGGGAAATATTAGTGGGCTAGACCAGCTAGTAGCCCCAGATAATATTGGGCCTGTTAAGCCCTTGTTTAGCAAGGAAATCAGCTCCAACATTGTATGTGCGATCTACATGTACCAAATGAATGTTATGTAGTCCTATCAAGTCTCGAGCCTCTGCATAATCAATAGTGGTGGCCATGCCTGATTTGTATCGCTGCACATTGTTCATTAATTCCATGGAATATGTATGTATTATTGTTTTCTGATCATTTGTAATGAAACTATTCGATTTATTGAGTAAAAAGATGAGGGCTTTTGTTTCAGCTTCTAAGGGCGTGGCGGCAGATGTCGGGCCACTAAAAATTAGACACAGGTCATCATATTTGTTGATTATATATCCGTCAATTCCAGACTTGTGATTAGTATTATAAATTTTCCAGGCACCATCTGTGAAGCCAATAAAGTCCCAAACTCTTTTGAGATCAACCATGTGCTGAAGTCTAAGTGTTCTGATTGCCAATGGAGGATTCCTTGACCAGTCCTTGTCACTGCTAGTGTGTAGTGCCCCCCCCCCGCTAGTGCACCACAGAAAAGATCGCTTTTTAATGAGAATCTCCATTTGTGTAGTGCTTGTATCTCTGCTATTAAAAATATGATCATTTTTACAAAGCCATAGGGTCCATAAAATTGCCGCGACCGTGGTTTGCCAATGAAGGCCATGACGAGTGTTCTTGGCTGCATTAAAAATCTCCCACAGCCAATCACTATTGCTTAAGTTTATGTCTATAACCTTCCACCACTTGTCTACGAATTTCCAGACCAGTTGAGCTTTTGGACAGGCGTTGAACAAATGTTTGATATCCTCTGTTTTACCCATATTGCACGTCACACAAGAAGTGTCAGTTCTGGAGGAAATTCTTCGTTGGCAGAATATTTTTGCAAATTTTCCAAATAAAGATTTTGATCTTCGGTAAGGTACATATCCCTTACCTCATCTCATCTTTTATTAATGTCTCGTGGTAGCTAAATCCCTGTTGTGCAAGGTTGGATGTTCTACGGTAATTAAGTATGTAAAAAAAAAAGAAAAAAAAAGAGACAAAAATCGAAATTTTTTTATTGTTTTCTTAAAACATCATCTTTTATCACGAGAGATAAAATGGGAGTTTTTCATATGATTTCATAAAAGAAAATTTTTGCTAAAAATATTTCAGAACTTTGATTTCGTGGATTTTATCCGTCTATCCCTTTGGTTGATAGTTAAACGAGTAAGTCGTTTGCAAAGATGACCACAAATATTTTACTTTTTCACAATTTTACTTTTAAGTAAAGTATAAGCATACTTAGATAACTTGAAGATCCAACCAACCACAACAGTCTTAGCTTCATTATTCATGAATATGAATGATTAAGATGATGATAATCATCAAAATGATTTGATTAAAAATGCTGAATTATCTGAGTATCCAAAGAATTTGGATAAATTAAACAAGTGGGTCATACCCTCCATTCCCATGAGCAAAATTTACACTATTGGCTTTCTCGATTTCAAATCACGACAGGCCATCAAAATGACGGAACAAACGATTAGAGTCACTTACAATAATCAAACCATTAGGTTATTAAATAAGAAGGATTTACTTCCTTTTAAAAGTTATAACTTTATTCATATAGGATTAATTCAAATAGCCTTCAAGCCCTTAACTTTGTTAGGCCTAAATACCAATATTATGGCCTCTGTTAGAGATGGCAGATTTAGAGATTTTAAACAATCTCTAGCCGCATCAATAGAAACCAGTTTATGTCATGGACCAATCTACTTTGATGTGGCTCCAAATTTAACACTATCTTTATCTGATAATCATATGTTAGATGCTATACAAATAACATTGCATACTCATGGATATGATTTCAAACCCAGAACTGAGATTATAGCAATATGCTATAGAATTTCTATAAAGTCTTAAATACTTTAAACCCTAAGGCTAAACAAATATCCTTTCCAGGAACTACAACTGTAGTTCAAACTAACTTATTAACCTCAAATATAGCCACTAATAGGTTGATTAAGTGGCACGAGATTAATTTTCCAGAAACTTGGTCTCTTCCTCAAGAGCTAGAACCTGAACCCCAGGTCAATAAAGAAGTTGATCAGATTATTCAAACAACTGAAGGAGATGTAGAGATTAAATTTAATTCTCAAAGAACTATTAGGCTTCCTAGAGCAATATCTGCTAGATATTCTACCGCTAGTGAATATATCACAGCCCCCAGCGTCTCAGCTAGAGCCTCTACTTCTCAATTAAGAGAAGAAGCCGAGTCTGTAGAAGAAATAAGAATTAGCCAAAATAGAATTCCAGAAGGAATTTATGGAAAGAGTAGGCAATCTCATACTCCATCAGAAATGAGCTTCCATATCAATGATTGATTTATCCCTAGGAAGCACGATGAGGGAAATCCTTAATAAGGAATTCCAGCAAGAAAAGCATGCCCAATTTAGGTAATGGTATTTTAAGAATTATTCATCATAAGACCTAAAAAGGTTCAAAGATGAATACTATTCCTATTTAACTAAGACAAAGGATTATATATCTTTTGTCTATTGGTTTATGAAAACCTACCTTAGTAACACAAATAAAGAAATTTTAGTGTTACAAAGACCTTGGAAGACTTCCAAGGGAGATATTATTAATTCTCCATTTCTTGCAGAACAAACAATTTGTTTAAGTAATACCACAGAAGCCACGGCTTATACAAGCCTTCAAAAACTTGAGAGTACTCAAGCTACCGTAAAAGATTTGAATGCAATAATTGAATTGCAAAATTATACCAACACCTTTCTTACTTGTTTAGGTGACCAATTTATAGCCTTAGAAAATGAGATAATTTCTCTTAGGCAAGCCATAAAAGAGGAATTAGTTTCGCTCAAAAAATCAGTTGAGAAACAAGAAACTCAGAATCTTTTACCAGAATCGTCGTCTAATAAAGACAACATTACTATGATTCAACCTCCTATACCCATAAAGGGATTTAGGATAGAAACTAGTGGTGAAGAATTCCTGCAAATTCTTCAGCAAAAGATTCAAAACTTAAACTTAGCAGTGTTATCTAAAGATGACTCTTCCCAACAATCCGAAGCTTCAGACCCTTCTGAAGACCTAGATGACATCAATCAATTAGCAACCATGTTTGCTAAACAACAAATTAGTAGTGCGGAGCTAAACCCTATTTATGCTCCTAAACCTTTAGAAAAGTTCTACTATCAAAGACCTTCTCCATTTCCTGCAGAACAAACAATTTGTTTAAGTAATACCACAGAAGCCACGGCATATACAAGCCTTCAAAAACTTGAGAGTACTCAAGCTACTGTAAAAGATTTGAATGCAATAATTAAATTGCAAAATTATACCAACACCTTTCTTACTTGTTTAGGTGACCAATTATATATATATATATATAAGATTTCACACATTCGATTTAATATTTGTACTATATCTTGAGTTCTTATTATTTAATCTGGACGATTTTACGGCACACGTAAAATTAACAAAATAATCTTTTATTTAGTAATGGCTTAACAAATTTAACATTGAAAGTTCAATTCGATTTATGAATTCTACTTATAATTCATTTTGATAATCAAAATACCATTGTCATTATTTGAAGATAGTTTTACTAACAATAAAATATAATTTTAATAATAAATATAAGAGAGATTTTTTCCAAAACTTTGATAATCAATAGTCTAGTCCTCCGTACTACAAAATATTACAAAAAATATTGTACATTTTAATATATTATAAACTAAAAAGTGTATTTATATTTAAATACGGAAAAGGGTATGTCAATGATTTAAATCATATATAATTAAATTTTCTACATTGAATAGGCTTATCAATGTGCTTAGCAAAAAAAAAGAAAAAGAATAGCATTATCAATGTAGGACTTCTACATTGAATAGGATTAATGTAAAATTTCTTAATTATATTTTCACTTGAGATTTTGAGAGTTTAAATTTGAATATTAATTATTAAATCATCATTAAATTAAAGATAATTTTATGAGATTCACGTGGATTATAAAATCATCCAAATCTGATTTCTATATCTCAAAATATGGTGCGAACCAAAAAAGTAGTAAATAGGAGTTTAGAAGTGAAACCAAAATATGGTGCGAACCAATGCTAAAAAAATAACATAGAATTCTAGTAAAAATAGGAGTTTAGGGGTAAAATCAAAATATGGTGCGAACCAAAAAAATAGTATCATTAAAAGGGGGTTTCGCTTATTAATAAAGGTTATTATAGATGATGGCTTCAGCAATTATGAAATTTTACAGTAATAATCACATGTAATTAAACTGTTAATATTGAAAGAACACAATGTGCCTGTTTGGGAAAAAAAAAATTAAGGACTTATGGACTTATTTTCGGGTAAAAATTTTATATTTTGATAATTTTTTTTATACAAGTATTTAATGTGTGTTTGAGATTCAATAAATTGCAAAAATAAGTTGGAAAGTTATGAATCTATAACTTTGTCTTAAAATAAGTTGACTTATCCCGGAAAAAGTTTTCCCCAAACACCCCAAATATTGTCGAAAAAAAAAACACAGTATGAAAACCTGTTTTGATTGAAATCCAGAACGGGATATTTTTCAAATTACAAAACTGAGGTGACTCATGCGGATTCGCATTCAGCAACACCACAACATAAAAGAGCATGTTAATTTACTGTTATTGCGTTTTTTCGTGCATTCCATTAGAACACAGATATTGAATATCCGACACAGGAATTATTTTCATAAAATTGAATTTCTATGACTATTGCAGTATAAATTAAATTTTAATAAATGAATAATGTCCATAAACAAAAATTTGTGATCGTAGATAATTAATTTTTAAAATCTAATCTAAATTATTACAACTCGAATCGGATCTAAATGTTGAATATTCAATCAACACACCGATTTTTAAAACACGGCCTAAAACACAAATGAAGATAATGGGCATAGTCTGAGAGAGCACGTGGAATTAGTTTTACCTACTACTATAAAATATTCAGTCTATGTTTTTGTTTCTTAAAATTTGTTAATGGACGAATTTAGTGATAACAAATTTCGGAGATTGCTGGAATAACCAAACTATGAAAATTTGGGGATTTAGAATTTGAATATTTGGGGCTGGACTTGATAGATTTCTCGACTTGTTAGATGTGTTGGATCCCTTTTTCAATATGCATGCGTACTCTATATTTATAGAGATCAAGCCAACGCAGTTCTATTAAGTATTTATTTTTAATCCCTATGATTGTTAAAAGATGTATTTTAAGAATTAGTAAATTTTATCTCTTTAAATTATATTCGCGTTTGGATACTTGATTTGAAGTATATCGTTTGGAAATATTTTCTATCATAAATTGGAGATAATTCCTCGTTTCGGAAAGAGAAAATAATTAATTTAGGAATTAAGTTAATTATTATTAAATTCGTATTTAAAAATTTGAAAAATATTAGAGACTACAGAAGATATGAAAATATGGCGTAACAAAATTCTGCTGCTAGATGTGCATCTTGTTCAAGTGTTCAACCCACTTGTGTTCAAGTTTTAACATGTGAGTAAAATGTGTTGCCTTTCGAACTTTTTGAAAGGACTTGAGTCGGTGAATATCAAATTAAAGTAAATCAACTTGGCCATTAAATTTTGAGGATAGGGTAATATGTTTCTATTATTAATTTTATTGTTAAGATTGTGACACATATTTATAATTAATAATGTCCTTGCAGGGCCTTTTAAATAAAAAAAATCGGTTAACTTTAGAAAATTTTCTATAATTAAATGTAGGATCATTTTTCTCTTGAGGATATATGTAACAAATTTTGATTTCAAGTAATGGCTACTAGATAAGTTGGCCACTGATACTAATGAGAATCTGGTAAAAACAGCCATAGTGCTTTGGGGAATCTGGTTTGCTAGGAACCAGAGATTGTGGGAAAATAAAATAGTAACCCCTTGTATAGCAATGGCATGGAGTTCTAAACAGGTCATGGAATGGTCCGAGGCAAACAAGAATAAACTTCAGAGAGGCATGAAGATTTCGACTGGGGCTGATCAGCATAGAAAGAAGTGGTCTCCTCCAACAGAAGGAATCCTGAAGCTTAATGTTGATGCCTCCATTTTTCCTGATGCAGAGTTTTTCTCATTAGGTATGGTTATAAGGGATTGTAAAGGTCAGTTCATTCGGGGTAAAGTTATGAAGATAGTAGGTCGTGTTCCAGTGGAAGAAGCAGAGATGACAGGAATCCTCGAGGCTCTTCTGTGGCTAGCTGAGTTCCCAGAGAAGAAAGTAATAATCGAAAGTGATTCTCTAATTTGTGTTAATGCAGTTAACAGCATGAAGCAAAACCTGTTGGAAATGGGGGACTTAGTCGAGCAATGCAGAGAACTCTATCATCTTAGGACTGGTACTTCTATTGTTTTTACGAGAAAGCAGGCAAATCAGGTAGCACATAGCTTGGCTAGATTACCTTGTACGCCTAATGGCTTTAACATTTTATCGTCTCCTCCATCTTGTTTGTTGGAGACACTTATGTCGGATTGTTTGGTAAATTAATGAAATGCAACTTTATTTCAAAAAAAAAAAAAAGTCTGAATAAAAGAATTGCAAGAACGAGTAAAATTTGTTGAACAAAAAATTTCGCATAACCAAAAATCACCATGGATAATATTCAGAATATCTTCGGTGTAAGAAAGCTATTATTACATTTATTTGAAAAATCTTTTAACATTTTTAGAATTTGCAAAATATTTTTAGAGTAATACTAGGTGTACAGAAAATTTGTACAGAAAAATTCACAGAATGAATTGGATTCCACGTGAATATTTTCATTGGTTGATATTAATGTGAATGCAGTAACCCATTGAATTATAACCAATGAAATTGAGATACTTATCATTTTTTAAAACATTATGTAACTCTACCATTTTTCATATTTTTAACACTTTTAAAATGATAAAGAGAGAGAAAAAGAATGATATAGAGAGAGAGAGAGAAAAAAAAGATTGGCTTACTTTTAGAATGATAAAGATTAAAGAGAGGGAAAAAAATTCACTTTTAGAATGATATAGAGAGAGAGAGAAAAAAAAAAATTCACTTCTACCTTTATTTTCTTTGTCAATTATATGCCTCACCAGTCACCACAAACCATGGGCCGTAGTACTTTTCCCTTAAAACACCCCTTCCATGAATTAGTATCTTAAAACCCGTCCGATAGTAATTATTTAGGAGAAAGTGTTTGAAAAAAGATTGTGTTTTTTGGATAATTAAGTAAAAAAATTAAGTTTGAAAATAAGATATTTTAGTTAGAAAATATAGAAAATGTATTATCTTTTAGCTATAAAAGGTAATCAGTTAGTTATTAGTAATTATAATATTATTAGTTTATTTTATTAATTAGAACGATAATATTTTTGAAAAGAAAAGATGAGAAAATTACCAAAATATTCAATTTTGAGAAAAAATGACCCAAAATACTGAAAAACCAATTTATGGCCCATTTTACTGATCTAATACGAAAGATCGTCTTTCGTATCTCCCTTTTAAAATATTCCTTCATCAATTGATGTCTTTCCTTCACTTCCCCCTCTCTCTCTAATCCTCAATGTTAATCTCTCTCTCTCTGTCCCTCCCTCTATTTAGATGTACGTATGCATTTATTTAATTAATTTGTTGATGCATAATGATCTGAATTGTATATAAATATGTATGTAAAATAGAGAAAGAGAAAGGAACGGGATGGACACGATTTTTACTTTTTGTTCCTGGAGTTATTACCTTTGGCCTCGGGACTTGGCAGATCTTTTGATGAAACGATAAGGTCATGTGAAGTGGAGAAGGAGAAATTGAAGTTAATAGATTAGAAAATTTAGGAGGTGTTGATATGAGAGAGAAATGGCGAATGTGTTAGAGATGAGGGTTGATTGTATATGAGTGTTATGAATTGTGATAATTGACACTTACAGGGGTGAGCATCTTCTCCATCTCTCAGATAACGCTGACGGCCCCACAGGGGACTCAGATTCCATGAAGTATTAAGAGTTTAATACTTGTTGAGCCCTCATTTATGCAATCGAGAGATAGACCTGAAATTGAGAGAGACCAGTATGCCTATTATGTTATTCCCTGTGATACGCTCTTTCTTGTTTCGTAATAGCTTTTATTGTTGAGCATGAGATACCGTATCGAGCTAATACTCAACACGAAACTCCGTGTCAAGCTAATACTCAACACGCAATAGTGTATCAAGTAGGTAAAAAGGATCACTATTCAGATTTTCAGTATTTTGGACCAACACTATTTATTTTTGATTATTTAGGACCTTCACCCAGAAAAGATTTTAGTTAGAAAAGTTAATAGCTGAAAAAGGTAATAATTGGTTAGTTATTATTTAGAAGAATTGTTAGGAAGAGCTGTGTATAATATTTTGAGAAAAGATTATATATATATATATATATGTATATATATATATATATATATATATATATGTATATATGTATATATGTATATATATACATATATATATTTATAATTAAATAAAATAAATAAAAATTTTAAAATGAGATATTTTAGTAAGAAAATATAGAAAAGATATTACCTTTTAGCTGTAAATGGTAATCGATTATTTATTAGTGATTTTAATATTATTAGTTTATTTCATTAATTAGAACGACATATATTTTAATTAGAAAAGTTAATAGCTGAAAAACGTAATTGGTTAGTTATTATTTAGGAGAATTGTTGGTAAGAGATGGGTGTAATATTTTGAGAAAAGATTGTGTTTTATTTTTTTTATAATTAAGTAAAATGATTAAGAGTAATCAAGTAAAACATGGGAAGAGCTGCGTGTAATATTTTGATAAAAGATTGTGTTTTATTTTTTTATAATTAAGCAAAATAATTAAGAATTTGAAAATGAGATATTTTAGTTAGAAATATAGAAAAGATATTACCAGCTGTAAAAGGTAATCAGTTAGTTATTAGTAATTATAATATTATTACTTTATTTCATTAATTAGAACGACTTAAAAAAGTTTGAAAAGTTAATAGCTGAAAAAGGTAATTGTTTAGTTATTATTTAGGAGAATTGTTGGTAAGAGTTGGGTATAATATTTGAAGAAAAGATTGTGTTTTATTTTTTTATAATTAAGTAAAATGATTAAAAATAATAAAGTAAAACAATTAAACAAGGTAAGTACCGTAGCACCATACCGTATCGTACTAAAACTTTCAATATTTCGTCCTTTATAATATAGTATAGATAGATAGTATAGATACTAGATTGTAAATTCATGATTTTTTTTAAATATTATATGATTATTTTAATAATTTAAATAAATATTTTTAAATATAAATTTTGTAAGTTAAATTTTTAAATGATATGATTTAATAATATTTGTGTGTGTATATATATATATATATATATATATATATATATAACATTGACCTTAATATTTTTTTAAAAAAAATTTGTTATAACACATAGATAAGATAATATGTTTTACTTTAGTTGAAAAAGGTAAACAGTCAATTGTTAATTATTATGGTATTATTTTACTGAATACAATTGTCTGTCATACTATTGGAAAAGAAGATGTTTAAGTTAGAGAAAATATAAAAATTAACATGTTTTAGGTGAAGATGTAATTGGCTACTTATTAGTAATTATAATATTATTATTTTATTTTATTAAAATATAATTGCCTATGACATTTTTAGAATATAAAAGATGTGTTTACGTAATTAATTAATTATTTAAAAATAGAAAAGGTAACATATTTCAACCAATAATAAATATTTAAGTAAGGATAATTAAGGGGAAAAAAAGCAAGTTTGAAAAAGTGATATATTAGTTAAAAAAATATAGAAAAAAAATTACATTTTAACTGAAAAATTAATAAGTTAATTATTGCTAATTATAATATTATTAGCATATTTCATTAAATAGAACGACTCGTGATATTTTTGAAAAGAAGTTAATTTAGTTTAAAAAAGTTAAATATGGTAATAACTGAAAAAGTTAATTGGTTAATTATTAAAAACTATAATATCGTTGTTTTATTTTACAAAATAGAATTGCCCGTAACTGTCAAATAAATATGTACCAAAATAAAAGAAAATAAGTAAAGAATAACTATGTAAGGGTAATTAACTAAATACACGAAATAATAGACTAGCTTAAAATCCTTGCGTTGCACGGATTTTTTTTAATATTATATGATTTTTTATTAATTTTAATTACTTTTTTTAAAATATGAATTTTGGAGACTTAAATTTTAAAATGAGATGATTTGATAATAATTATATAAATGTTATCCATGATATTTCAAGGAAAAGAGGGATTTTAGTTAGAAATATTGAAAAGATGATACATTTTAGTTGAAAAAGGTTATCGGTTAATTATAAGTACTTATAAAATTATTATTTAATTTTATTAAATAGAATGTCGTGATTTAACTGGAAAAAGAGAGCACTTAGTTAGAGAAAATAAAAAAGAAAACATGTTTTAGGTGAAAAATGTAATTGATTAGTTTATAGTAATTATAATTCAATTATGTTATTTTACTAAGTAAAATTGCTCATAAGTTTTTATTAAAAGGAAAAATTAATGTTGCTCGTGATAGTTTTTGAAAAAGAGGTATTTTAGTTAGAAAAAATAGAAAAGATGATACATTTTAGGTGAAAAACTTAATCAGTTAATTATTAATATTATAATATTGTTATTTTATTTTATTAAATAGAACTGCCCGTGATATAATTAAAAAAAGTAAGATTTTAGTTAGAGAAAATAGAAAAGATAATGTGAAAATTAAAAAGGTGACATGTTTTAGGTAAAAAAAAGTAATTGATTAGTTTATAGTAATTTTAATTTAATTTATGTAATTTTATTAAATTAAATTGCTCGTAGTGTCTTTAGATAGTGAGAAATTAATGTTGCACGTGATATTTCTAGAAAAAAAAAAGAATTTTTAATTATGAAGTATGAAAAGATGATACGTTTCAGCTGAAAAAGGTAATCGGCAATTATTAGTATTATAATATTATTTTATTTTATTAAATAGAACCGCCCGTGATATAATTGGAAAAGGAGATATTTTAGTTACAGAATAGAGAAAATGTAACATGTTTTGGCTGAAAAAGGTAATTAATTAGTTAATAGTAATTATAATATAATTATGTTATTTTATTAAACAAAATTGCTCGTAGTGTTTATAAGAAAGGAGAAATTTTAGTTAGATACAATATAAAAGATATTATTTTTTACTTGAAAAGAGAAATTATTAGTTAGTTAAAAATAGAAAAGGTAATATGTTTAATCTGAAAAAGGAAATCACTTGGTTAGTAGAATGGATTTTATTTGTAATTAAATAAGGGTAAATAAGTAAAATCAACAGGTACCGTACCGACCAACCAAATTTTTAATGTTTCGGCCTTTATATAATAGTATAGACTAGATTAAAACCCGTGCGATGCACGAATTTTCTTTAATTTTATATGATTTTTTCAATAATATGAATGAATTTTTTATGATATGAATTTTGTAAATAATATAATTTGATAATAATTATATATATATATATATATATATATATATATATATATATATATATATATATATAACGTATTCATTTAGTTATTAGTAATTATAATAACATTACTTTATTTCATAATACGAACGACAATATTTTTGAAAAAAAGAGGTTTTATTTAGAAAACTTAGAAAATGTAATAGCTGAAAATGATAATTGGTTAGTAATCATTTAGAAGAATTGTTGGGAAGAACCGCGTGTAATATTTTGAGAAAAGGTTGTGTTTTGTGGATAATTAAGTAAAAAAATCAAGTTCGAAAATGAGATATTTTATTTAAAAAATATAGAAAAGGTTTTACTTTTTAGTTGTAAATGTTAATCGGTTAATTATTAGTAATTATAATATTATTAGTTTATTACATTAATTAGAACAACCATATTTTTGGAAAAAAGATAATTTAGTTAGAAAAGTTAATAGCTGAAAAAGGTAATTGGTTAGTTATTATTTATGAGAATTGTTGGAAAGAGCTCGGTGTAATATTCTGAGAAAAGATTGTGTTTTGTTTTTTTGTAATTAAGTAAAATTATTAAGAGTCATAAAGTAAAACAATTAAATAAGGTAAGTACCGTACCAAAACTTTTAATATTTTATCTTTTATAAATAGTATAGATAAGAATTGAAAAGGTGACGTATTTTAGTTGAAAAAGGTAATTGGTTAATTATTAGTAATTATAATCATAACTATAGTATATTATTTTATTGAATATAATTGCTCATAGTGTTTTTAGAAAAAAAAAATTCAGTTAAATAAAATGTAAAAGATAATATATTTTACGTGAAAAAGAAAATTGAGTAACATGTTTTTACCTAAAAAGGAAAATTTATTAGTTGTTAATAACTAAAAATATATATAAGGATAATTAAGAAAAAAACATATAAGGATAAATAAGTAAAATCAGTAGTTACCATGTCAACCACTAACCAACCAAACTTTTAATGTTTCAGATTTTATATAAGTACTAGCATATAACCCGTGCAAAGTACGGGCTATCATATATTATTATATTATTATTATGAATTAATATATTAATTATTTAATTAATTTTAAGCTTACATATGTTTCATACTAAATTTAATGACATAAACAAATATCATTTATTTTATTTTTAAATATCATATTTTTTAAAAAAAATTATTTATTATAACCTAAAATCATAGAAAAAAGAATCGTAGGAAGAAGTGTGTGTGGGCGATGATTTTAATCGAGATGTAATTGAAAAAGTTTATAATTCTATAAAACATGTGATTTTTTATTTTTTAATACATTATATATAATTTAACTGAATTTGGAAATTTTAACACGTATTTTAAATTTTTTGTTTTTTGTAATAAAGAAATTGATATTTTCAATATAATTTTTTAAACTTGTTCTTTTTAAGAAAGTGTTAACAATTTTTTTGGAAGATGTTAACCAACCAACCAAATATGCCTTGTTTTGCTTATATTAGTACATTATAGATTTTTAACACGTTTTTTTTAATTTTTTAAAATTATATTTTTGTGCCTTATTGGAAGATTTTGTTGTTTATAATAAATACATTAAATTAATATTTTTAATATAATTTTTTAGCTTATTATTTTTAAAAAGGTGTTAACAATTTTTTTGAAAAGTGTTAACCAACCAAACAACTAACTAAATATACCTTATTTTGCTTATAATAATATAGTATAGAAGGGTGATTAAGAAAGAAAAGCAAGTTTGAAAAGAAGATATTTTAGTTAGATAATATAGAAAAAATATTACATTTAGTTACCTTTGATCTCCTAATAAGGACAACTTATTAAAATACGGAATCAGGTTTTCAAATATATAAAGAATTTTCTGATTCAAAAAAAAAAATATATATATATAAAGAATTTTCGCTTCGTCTTTATAGAGCAATTGGTGTTTAGAGAACATGCATGACTTCAGAGTTAAAAATATATGAAAGGTATTTCCGGTGCAAAACGCCCTCAACTGCAAAATGTAGTTTGAGTGCAGAATGCACTAATTGTTAAATAAACTAGGTGCAAAATGCCTTATTTGTAAAATACATTAGATACAAAATGTACATCAAGATTGAAACTCAACGCTGAGCATAATTGGGCCAATCCAACACTAATAAAAATCAATATGATCAAATATTCTTCATCTTGCATAAATCAGATAAGCGAGCGATAAAATTTGACTTAGTACATCTTGTATCCTAGTTGACTTTTAATGACAAAATCAACTATTTCCTTGTATAAATTTTGGGGCTAACATTTCTGTTCTTAAATACTCTCGAAATAAGTAAGAATTAAACTCATAATCTGATACAATACAAAACAAGTTCTGTAATTGAAATATTCTAGTAGTTCACTAGAAAAATGCGTAAATCTCCATGGGAGGCACTTGTGTTTGGATCTTTACTTTAGGATATAATTTTGTTTTACCCTTAAACAATTCTTATTAGTAAACGCTTGTCAAATGTCTAAGTATTAGTTTTGGGTTACAGGGCCAGATACAATCTAAGAAAGTTTCTATTAGTTGCTTAGTTGGTGTGCGTGAATTAGTGTTTTAGAAAATACACAAAGATTTACTCATGCCGCAACTGATCTACCATCAAGTAATAGATCGACAATAATAACTGCATCCAATCAACAAACTCGAACTTAATCAAGTAGTATTTGTGTATTAGTTTGAAGATGCAAAGCATGGGATGCTTAATCATGTTATACATTTATACTCCTACCCTTGGATGACACTAGTGAATGTGTTAACGAGCATTTTCAAACTACTCTTGGAACTAGCAGCCTCTCTACTCGCCACGGAAGTTGCCTTCATATTTTTGAGATTACCGGGCAGATGAACTTCAGAGACTGGCATTGTTAGCTACTCACACATTTAACTATCTTCGCAACGGGAATACGTCAGATTAAAAGAACTAGAGAATGTTAAAGGGAGCTACAAGAGACTGTCCAATATCCATTAAAGCATCCTTACAAAATTGTGAAGTTTGGTATGCCTTTACATAATCTATGGAGATATGGTCAAAGCAATTGCCAACCAATGTCAAGCAAACTTTAGCCGCGTAAAGGGACATGAGTTAGTTACCATGTGGTATAGAGAGCAAGAAAATGCACGGGAAATAGTAGACAAGACGCATAATATAAGGGACATAAGTTGCATACCATTGTAATTTACTCGTAAATCTACTGCTTAAATCCTATTTTAAAGAACTGCACTCTATCGCAAAACAGGAGAAGCAGTGTTGGAGATGTTGAAGGAGCGATTGATTGGGGTTTGAATCAACCTTATAAAAAGACTCTTTTCAAATCGGGACACAAACAGGCATACCATAATTGGCTGGTAAATTTACATTCTTCTGTATGACAAGCATCTCATCTTTCCTTATTTTAGCAATATAGTTGTATACATGCAGGTTCATAGCTACATAAGTTACAGGTGTCAAAGGATCAAGTAGTTTCATAACTCTACGATTGTAGTGTGGTTCATAAGATATAAACGTAATTAAGTTTATCATGGGAAGCTGTTAAACTTTTGTATTCTCTCAGAAATTACGCAGATGATACACAGAAGTAATAGCTACTAAACGGCTCGTCCTTACTCCCCTTCCATGGATTTAAATCATCACTCCCCTTCTTTATCATACACCAATTAGAATACATCAAAGAGGCAGGACAAAAGAAAAACAGGATGGCTCTATCAGTACATACACAATATTCAAAAATAGTATGTAATAAATACAGATGGCAAATATTGATATATGTCCACAATAACTCAATCACTAATTGCCAATAGGAAGACCTCCTGGCCACGACCTAAAGAGTCTCTCAAAATCCTGCAACTTCTAGTTTTGGAATAGTTAGAGGAAGCATCATTTTCTTACTGGGCATTAGATGATTGCATAGAAATTCTCGAAGAGAATAGGCGAATAAGATGACGGGGCCAGAAATGGAGAATCCGTCATAACCCGCTGCAAGTGGGACTATGGGACATCACATTCCTGGCCTCTTCATAGGGGGTATAGAGGCCAGAATAGGGCATGACATCTTCATAATTTTGCACCACAAAAAAAGTTGCACAAGTAATTTATAAAATGCATTATCATTACCAATACAATATTTATTTATTATTTCATTTAACTCATACTGTAGAACTCCTTACATGTCTAGTTTGATCCTTCCATAATGCCAAATTACATTAGCAAATATGCATATCAAAGAAAGAAGGATGGTTCAAATGTGGGCAAAACAGAGAGGGGGCTTGCGACGAGACATGATTAAAGCAATTCCTTGCGGAATATGGACAGACATGGCATAAGAAAACAGACATGGGGCAAATTTGAGAATCAAGATCTCTGTCCTGTACCCGTGCTGAAGAGCTTAAGAATTAAGATTCCCACTGCCCCATAACTTCCCTTTCATATCTCTAAATGTTTCCACACTGCTACATCTCGATATTTAACTGAGACAAGTAGTATCACGGTATCAACAACTATTAGTTCCTAAACAGAATGTAGCATTCAAGATTTTTTTTTGACTTGCACATGACACATCATGACCAGATGATATTTGTTTTGGACCACTGAAGATAAGGTTGTTACATTTTCCATGTATATAATCAACACCACTGTCCTTCAGCCAAAGTAAAAGCCTAAATAATTGCGAACAGGCTCCCCTTTGAATTCAGAAGACAATGAGCAAGAGATGTATTTCCGTATGCAAAGAACATAATCCCTCAAGAACTTGTAAACTACTCTAGACATTAATCCAACTATAACACTAAAATAGTGCAAGTTTTAGTGTAAAACCAACTCCAATGCAACACTATAATAGTGTAAAAGTTACACCAAATGAATAGTGTGACACCAAATTTGGTGTCAAAACACATTTGGTGTAATTTTTACACCAATTTGGCATATTTCCTAATTCCCATAATGCCCTCATGTTTGTTATCAAAAACAAATTTATTCCCTCCCATGTCCCATTTATATCCTATAACATCCCAGCAAAATACTTACTTTTGGAAAGGTGAGAATATCATATCTTTTCTTTAGACAAAAGATTCTTTTTAGTGTAAGATATGGTGTAAATGGGTTGGAGTTGATTTTGTGAATAATGTAATTTCCACACTAAAATAGTGAAGAAGCTACACTAGTTTAGTGTTCTGGACTGGAGATGGTCTAATCAAATACCTTTCAACCAAACACGACCTTTGTCGATTAAGGGACCATTCGTAAAATCTGAAAGATCCACATTAAATGATTCAAATTTCAGAATCGTTCAGCTACATTGCTACTAATATTATAATCAATTTTTGTACCATTAAATTTTAAATTCAGCTCAAATATACAAGTTACCACACATTTTTAATTGATGGCTTCATTTTAAACCCATTCAGCTCCGTTTACTTGTAAACAAATTAATAAGGTTCATATGCCTACACCGGAGCAAGAGTTTATTCTGCATTGTTTAATAGGTGATTTATAAATTAAGATAGGCAGCCTTCTGGTCCTTAGTTTTGCCATATAGGAATCATCATTAGTTTCTCTCATTTGGTATTGCCTAATAGCACAGGATGGGTTTGTAACTTGGATTGAGCATATATAAAAGGTTAAGAAAGCCCAATAATAATATTTCCCTGACAGAATAACTATCTGACTTGTCTTTAATACTTTTAACTCATCTTATATAATTTAGAAATTTTTTCAATTTAAGAACAAAGGCACAGCGATACATATGTTGACTTCCTTTGTTGAACAACTAAACTCTTGTCCAAGACATAACTATTCAGTTCTCCGCCACTACAGTACTGACACTTCCTCATCGCCTAATTTCTCTTTGTAGGTATTGGGAACCTTATGATCATAATATTAACCGCTGATTAACTACTCTAGAAAACACTTTATTCAGCAACATCTAAAGAAACAGTTACTTTTTCTACAGAACACCTCTTTCACATATTAACACCATCACACTCGAGCCATGCTTGTTTTAAGGGACTATAATCGGCGGACTATAACCATATTTACTCATAATTTGAAGGACCAGCACACAATATTTCAATCCTCTTTTGGTTCAATTTTATGGGATTATCATACTTTCTATGAGGTTTTATAATCCCATTAAACTGAAATAAGAAAAAAAAATATAGTCCCTAAATTTAGAGTAAAGAAGGTGACAGTCTTGGGCTGTGATGCTCAGATTCTCCGGAATACCCAGCCGTACCTGTGTCGACAGGACACGGCCCTGACACGGACACTCGGATCTGAACACCATACGGAAAATGTACTCTTCTTCTCAGCAACCTACTTTTAATTTCGATAACCTATCTTTAAGTGGAAGAGAAGAGTAAGAAAATAAAAGCAGAAACAGAGGTGAAATTGATGTAAAAGGAGAAAATAAGCAACTTGTGCCTTGTTTTGTGCCTTGATTTATATATAATACTCCCTCCGTCCCATAAAAAATGTCTTAGTTTTTTTCAAGTCTTTGGCACGCATTTCCACGCATATAAAAAACACTTTTGTAGATATTATTTTCTCATTTTTTTTGGTCTATATAAAAATAGGATGTTCAAACTTTTATACAAAACAAAAAATATGAAAAAATAATACTTACAACTATGTTTTGTATATGCGTAGAAATGCGTGCCAGAAACTTGAAAAAAACTAAGACATTTTTTATGGGACGGAGGGAGTAGATATTATTTACCTTTTTTTCAAAAGTTTATATCATAATTTTAAATAAAGTGATAGGTATTTATTTATAAAAACTATTAATTAATGATTGCCGTGTCCTAATCCAAGTGTCGGATCCTTATCAAACGTGTCCCCGAGTCTTTAATTCTGCAGTTTGAAGGATCTGACACTCCGATTTGTGTCTGTGCTAGATCCTTCTAAAAGAGTCCGAGCATCATAGGTCTTGGGAGATTATATCTAATGGGATAACCAGAAATATTTCTGATACAATTCTTGGTTATGCTACATTACTAAGTGTACAGTACCTCAAAACAACATACGTTCACACACAACAAAGAATGATCACCACAGTAAAAGAAACACAAGTTGAATAGTGATTTAACATAGCATGAGTACACTAGCTATTGCTGTAATTTAGGGATGATGCTTTGTCTGTCCTTCAGAAATTATAACAAAAGCTATAATACATGCGCACATATAACTTAAATAAATATATTATACTCTACTGTCATAGGAAGGCTGTAAAAGAATCAAGAACGTATGTGGATCCTAGTTCATTTCTACAAATTGATATATAGTGATCCTTATTTCTAACAAGTATGGACAAATGGGACCATGCAACAACTATTGTGGTAGGTTCTATACAACCAATAGCATTCTAATGTGGATCTGACCCTTGAAAATCAATGAACAAAGCTTTCCTAAGATTGATACAGAAATGAGTAATGAACACTAATCTGCTGCGCCACAGTTAGTCGATTAACCAGTAAAATACTTTCTGAAAGTTATACAAAAACCCCATGCAGCACTACAAGGCACATGAAAATGATTTAAATACCTCTCTGATAATTGAGAATATAAAAAGTCAAAAGACTCAAAACGTATTCGTCGTTCATAACTAGTACTAGCAGCAAGTCACAGACAACATATTCCAACGCAGGACAATACTAAGACCATACTGATTGCAAGAAGTTACTTAATATCCAATAACAGCTTATAGCTAAATCAAGCAAAAATGTCGTATCAAATGCAGTTTCACACTGCATCTTTTCCTCAATAGAGTTATACAATGTTCAACAAGTAAAAAAACTAGTTCCGTACCTATAACGAAACCGACGACATTTCCCTTGTCCTCAATCATCAGTTCCAACTCGAGGGCCAGTATCCGTGAATCCCATACCCCGTCTTCCAATTATCCAAAAGCACAACCCGATTAACAGCCAAAAACGATACGAACAGCGCCACAATCATCACCAACCTCTGCGCATTCACATTCCTAACCCTAACCAACACATGAGTCATCAAAGCCAACAACAACCCAACAATCGTATACAAAAACCCAATGGTAAACCCCTCCGCTCCCAACTGCATTCCCGAACCCTGATAAAAAAACACAAGCTTATTTGGATCATTCCTATCCGGAATAACCATCGGCATTTTCCTAATAATATTAAACATAGCACCCGAAACACTAAAAAAGTACACAAACACCGCACCAGCCAACCAAACCTTCCAATCATGTAACATTGTATCGCCAACAATAACCCTCTTAATCAAAAACGGCAACATTATCAAAACCCCTAAAACAATAAACCCCATTTGCTTTTTCGAAACAATCGGAGGCCTAACAATACTCCCAACAACCACATTCGCTCTCGATTCAACAAACTCCGCCATCGAATCCGCTAATCTCGAATAATCCCCAGCATCCATCTTCACAGGCTCACTCTTCATATCCTTATCTGTGGGACCCACAAGTCTAATATGCGGCAATGAACTAACCCCAAACTTCGCAAACGTAGCCTGAGATTCCCCAAATTCAATTACACAAAAGAACAATTTGGAAAGCTCACCAGGGTTATTTTGATTGTTTTCGTAAAACGATTTCGAGACGAGATTGAACTCGGATTTGAGAGATTGAAGCTGGAGTTCAGGTTTGTTGTGGAGCTGGGTAGCGTCGAAGAAGATGAGGAGAGAGAAGGAACGAGGGTGGTGGGAGAGAATGCGACGAAAGAGAGAGTCGGAGAGATGGATAGTGGAGGAGTCGGAGGTGGATCGGAGAGATTGGAGTTCAGGGAGAGGGTCTGAGGAGGAATGGGAGGTGGGTGTGAGAGAGATGAGGAGAGAGATGAGGAGGAGGAAGTGGAGGGTCATCGACATTTTTGGGGAGTTGGGGATCTGAGCTTTGGGATGGGGAGACGCTGACTTGGGTTTGTACAAGGGGTTTTCGTTAAATTTGGTCCAATTTATGAATACGTCATCAAATTTGTGATTTTAATACTACACTCTTTAAGATTGGTATTTTGCTTATTAAGCGGGGAAAATGTAATTTTGGTTTGTATTAATTTTTGACATGTAGATGTTATTCAACTACTCCCTCCTGTCCCTTTTTAGTTGATCCATTTGTAAAAAATGCACCATATTAAGAAAGATTTAATTATGTAATTTATTTTTATATTTGTCCTTAATTTTAACATTAAATGATGAGTTATGAGTCAAACATTGGTATTAGAAATAAAGAAACAAGGAATGTGATAACTATTTAGGGACAATTTTTTTTTTTGGAAATGTTCAAACTAAAAAAGGACAGAGAAAGTATGACGTAAAGTTTCATCAAGAATTTGAAGTTATTAAACCTTACTTAATCTCGAACCTGATTTTGATTAAGTAATTACCGGAAGAATCACTTTTCATATACTTATGGCTTAATGACCTTTTAGCCCTCGAAGTTTTATACGAAATACCTATCAACCCTCAATGTTTCAAAACGTTCCTTTTAGCCCCTGAAGTATTCGTAAAGGTCCAGTTAACCCTTGTACCGGTACGAAAAATTGTAACGGTACGTATCGGAGGGGTAAAATAGACATTACATGTGTCCGTTACAATTTTTTTTTTAATTTGTACCGGTATAAGGGTAAATAAGACCTTTCCGGATACTTCAGGGGCTAAAAGGTACAACGTATTAAACTTGAGGGTTTGATTGGTACAAAAGGTCATTACTATATCTTCTAGTTTAATTCAGCCACCACCATCTCCATATCCCTCGAGTAAGACTTACATACACTCTTCTCTCTTTGTTTACCACTAGCAAATCTTAAAATGGAAAAAAATTCTTTTTTTGTAATAGAAGATCAAATTCTATTTCATGACAAAACGAATAAATTAAGAATATTAAATTCAGTAACGTAGCTGTTTAACTACGAAATCACCATATGAACTTAATTGACTACTTTTGTACAAGGATATTTTTGTAATCAAATAAATCCATATATATCAATATATAATAAATTAGTGGATAGCCCTTATCTCAATTTCGGGATCCATATTTATGTTTGGAAATTATTTTTCTTATTAAATTCGTATATGGTTCGCATAAGATCCATATTAATATTTGATTTTTTTTTATAATAGAAATTTTTTGTACATAGACACTAGGAAACGTTATGATTATGGGGTCAACATCAACAATAATAATATTTACTGGTTGGATGTTGATGACATGTCCAACAAATTTGTTACTGTTATGCATTTTCGAAAAACTAAACATAATGTATCAATGAAATAAAAATAATAATATATGCTAGCTTTAATTACCTTTTATTTGCATTGAATTTTTTAAATATAAATTGAGCACTGCTTTTCGGCGTTATCATTTTTTTTCCCAATTTTTTAGCCTTATTATATATGTAATAATTTTAAAAATTAATATACAAATGATACTTTGAATTCAATTTTAGTGTCATTAATGGAAAGCTAGAAACTATTACAATTTTTGACAAAAATATACTAAGATAAATAATAAAAAATTCCTTAAAGTTAAAAATAGAATAAAAAATTGTTAAAATATGATGCAACCCTATATAATCCTCACGGGTAATAGTCACCACAATTTCATATTTCATGGATCCTATATTTATTCAAACCAATCATTAATTTGGGATCCAAATTTATTACTACAAAGTTACCGGGATTTCCTAAATTTCTCGAAACAACCCAAAGTTTCTTTTCTAACCAAGGTTTATTTTTTAAATTGCTATTTAAAATTAAAACAAAAATTTTAAAAATTGGATTTTTTGCTAATAATATTGATATATGTATATGATATTTAAAAATTTAGGTATTAGATTAAGTTTGTTAATCATTAAAAGAAAATATAATGTACAATGGATTAGTTTATTTTTAATTAAAAGTCATTAATTAAAATATTTTACAAAATTATTTAAAGACATATTAATCACGAATTTATGTAACGCATGATCAACTAATATTTTACAAATAGAAGTAGCTCAGCTTAATGTCTTATATTTATTTTAACCAATGTATTTGAATTTCTACACTTATGTCAAATACATTATTAATATATTTTCTGTTCGTAAACATTAATCATGTATCTTTCAAAATGGATTTCTTAGTTTAATCTATATTATAAAAATGACCAGATACTTATGCAGAGACTTAATAAAAGATACAAGTTTATATTTTTAAAAAATTAATAATACCAGGGTCGAGTGCTAAAGTTAAAAAATATCAATTTAATTTTTTCACTAATTTATTGAATATTTATTTATAAACAGGATATCCTCAAAAGAATTTGGATGAAGAAATATTATAATTAGATCTATTATTAATTTTTTGTGAAAAATGTTATATTTCCGAACATGTAAAAATAAAGCACGTATAGAAAACTAGTGGTGGCTGAATTAAACTAGAAGATATAGTAATGACCTTTTGTACCCATCAAACCCTCAAGTTTAATACGTTGTACCTTTTAGCCCTTGAAGTATCCATAAAGGTCCTATTAACCCTAATACCGGTACAAATTAAAAAAAAAATTTGTAACGGACACATGTAATGTCTATTTTACCCCTCCGATACGTACCGTTACAATTTTTCGTACCGGTACAAGGGTTAACTGGACCTTTACGAATACTTCAGGGGCTAAAAGGAACGTTTTGAAACATTGAGGGCTGATAGGTATTTCGTATAAAACTTCGAGGGCTAAAAGGTCATTAAGCCTATACTTATTTATAAGGCTCATAGTTGTGACTGTGCCTTTTGTTCAAGAAGAATTAGTTGAAGAGCTCATATACAATGTATGTCAAGTCCTCAAAGATGTAAGAAGAAAAAACTCAAACTTGGAGAAGTTTGTATTCGTTCTTGTCATGGCTAATGGAAAGGCCAGACATTACTTACAAGGGTGTAACATCAAAGTTCTGTCTAGCCAACCATTTAGAAAGATCCTTGGTAAAATAGTTAATTGGTCACTAAAGTCACTAGTAACTTGTAAGTGGGTCACGAAGTTAAAAAACTTTCAATCGCATCATGAAGTTACAATTAGCTTGTAATCACAATACTAAACATAAAAAAATTTGCACGACCGTTAAATTATGTTGACTTTTAACGGTTCTCCGTTAAAAGATAACATATTTACGGTTAGGTCACTGAACTATGTGTTAATTTTCAGTTAGGTCACTGACTAAAAAAATTAAATATTCAAAAAATATCTAATGAAATTTTTTTTTTTAAATTATGTTTAAAAATTGATCATGTTTAAATTTATGAATGTTTTTTCATGTATCCTTGCTGTGTCACCTTCTCAATTTAAATTTCACTGGAAATGTAAGGACCTTAAGCTCACCCATCTGTTTTATGCGGATGACGTCCTTCTATTTTCTCATGGTGATAAAAACTCAGCATCTCACCTCATGGACTGTGTCTCACGTTTTGCTGCTTCGAGTGGTTTACACCCTAGCTTTGCTAAGAGTTCTGTTTTCTTTGGTAATTGCACACCATGATTCATTTCTTGGTTTGATCAAATGTATGGTATAGTGCATGGGGAGCTGCCAGTTAAATTCTTGGGAGTGCCATTGATATCTTCCAAACTCAGTCATAATGACTGTATACCTCTTCTCGATAAGGTTGCAGCTAGGATCTCTACTTGGACATCTCGATTACTGTCTTTTGACGGAAGGGTGCAGCTCATACGATCTGTTCTCTTTGTTATTCAAGCCTATTGGACTAAACATTTCATGCTTCCGGGCACTGTGCATCAGAAACTTCAGACTCTGTTTACGAGATTCATATGGAAGGGAAATATTAATGAGAAGGGAGGAGCTAAGGTGAGCTGGGACAGAGTTTGTACTCCTATTGAAGAGGGGGGTTTGGGCCTCAAAAACCTCAGAGACTGGAATCAAGCACAACTCTTATTCAATTTATGCAGCATTGTGAAGAAGAGTAAATCTCTCTGGTCTTGATTGGTTAATACCACAGTGTTAAAGAGGCATCACTTCTGGACCATGACCATGCCTACTGATTGTTCTTGGATTCTTCGTAATGTTCTTAAACTTCGTCCTTTGGCACTCCAATTTATCACCTATAAAATTGGGAATGGACACGGGACTTCTTTATGGTTTGATCCTTGGTGGAGGTCTTCATGTCTTGCTAGCACTCAATTTGACACCATTATTGCTCAGTCTAACTTGACTCACGATGCTCAGGTTCATGTTTTAATTTCTTCTGGAGAATGGACCTTGCCCCAACCTTCTAACAGACTGCATCACTTGGACCCAGGTCTTGCTATTTGGCTTCAACAGTTTGATTACCCTGCTTTCGACTCTAATGTGTCTGATGACATATTGTGGCATGGCACACCTCTTCCTAAAATCAAAACTTAGGACATATGGAATGATATTCGTACTTCTGCCCCTGTTGTCTCGTGGCATAGTCTGGTGTGGCATAAGCTAAAAGTTCCTCGTTATGCTCACCATGAGTGGCTGCTTTACCATGGTCGTTTGTCTACTCTGCATAGGCTAGCTTCTTTTGGACTTCATATCACTAAGTTATGTCATTTTTGTGTAGGAGGTACTGAGACGGACTCGCACTTGTTTGTAACCTGTCCTTTTAGCAGTTTCATTCTCTCTAAACTAGCTGGTTTGTTGAAGATTGACTACTCTAGTTCCTCGTGGGTGGACTTATTGACTAACTGGGGCCACATTGCAGACTGTTCTTTTAGGCATGTTGCTCTCCTAGCTGCTCAGATATTTTCCTATCATCTATGGAGGGAGCGTAATGCTAGGCTTCACGATAAAGGGTGATTTGGCCCGACCAAGATGCTTCATGGAATTGTGTTAGACCTCAAGACTAAGCTGCAATCTTCTAGTTGGTTTCAACAGTTTGTTCATATAGATATGTATAATTGGATTTTTATCTCTTAAGTATTATTGGCTTATGATGTAGTTGGTTAGCATAGTTTGCTAGTTTTGCTTTCTATTAGTAATCTGCTCTTTGTAGATTACTTATAGATAGTCCTCCCCTTCGGCTTGTCGTTGGGCATGGGTTAATCCCTTTTTTGCTTGTTAATATATATATATATATATATATATCAAATTAGCAAAAAAAATATTCAAAAAAATTATTGTTTAAACCCAAGTTCTTTGATCATGTTTAAAATTGAGATTTGGAGTTAAGCAAATTTAAACTTGATTATGTTCCTCACACAACTATCAAAGGACCAAGATCTCACTAACTACATCGTGGAATGTAATTTTTTTGAACAAGTTGAACCCACCTGAGACTAATCTTTTGAACTCGACAATCTAGACCAAGACATGGTCACCCATACCTGACACATGGTCACCTTAGAGAGAAATAGAGTAAGAATTACTCTATCTAACCCGATGACTTTGAAATCTAGGAAGCCTTTCGCCTAAAGTTTAAAACCACTAAATATCAATCTGAATACGAAGCCCTTCTATCCATTTTAGATTGGCTGCACATCAAAAAAATATCGAAGGTGTAACTTTTAGAGGTTGTTTCTTTTGTAAAAATTTTATTTTTTTGTATATTAATATATAATCTTTGCAAAAAAGGATAAAAATTACGCGTATATAAACTAAAAAAAGGCTAAAAAAGCCTGGCCCGAGGGCCTAAAATAAGTCTCATATTTTAGGAAAAGCCCGACCCGATTTTTGAAAAAGCCCAGCACGGCCTGATTATTAAAAAGCCCGATCTTTTTAAAGTCCGGATAAAACCCGGTCCGAAGGACTTTTGTGCATCTCTATTCACAAATCAGAAAAAGAAAGAAAAAAGAAACAACTTCCCATTTCCCTCCTCTTGATGAATTACAACAGGCTTGCTTTAGTTAGAAACAAACACACAATTTTCCACCTCCAAATAAATGAATCACAGCATGCTCTCTTAAATAAATAAAGAAATTAGCACTAAGATAAGGATTAATTAAATGATTACGAGATAAGGAAATATAATGATAATTATTTAACTTTAGAAATCCTTCAGATAATTTTTTCTTTCCATTTCTCCCGACTTCCCTTTAATAAATTTAAACCAGGCTCGGCTCTTGTACATTGTCAGATTGCTTCTGTAACACTTTGGCTATCCATTCAAGACTCTTTAATGACTTCACAAATAATTTGATGACTTGTGATTGTGAAGTTGGAAGGTTATAGGGCACCAACACTTGCCAAAAATGAAAAGATGTTGTTCAGGCACTTTGCTTGTGTATATTGCTGTATTACTGTTACATATAATGTTATCATGCTCTATGATATATTTGGACAAATTTTCTATTGTCCCTTGCTGGTCGTGCTCAATTGATCACCTCTGTCCTCTTTTCGATGCAATTCTATTGGTCAAATCACTTCATTCTTCCAGGTGCTGTCCAGCAGAAGCTGCAAACAATTCTTACTCGGTTTTTGTGGCAAGGAAATATAATGAGACGAGGAAGGGCCAAAGTTAAATGGGAGCATGTTTGCCTCCCAAGGAAAGAAGGGGGTCTTGGCTTCAAAAACCCGAGGGAGTGGAACAAAGCTCAGATTTTGCTTCACCTGTGTAAGGTTGTGAATTGTAGTAAATCCTTATGGGCTATGTGGGTCAACAAAATGGTTCTCAAATGACACTATTTTTGGACCATGGATATCCCAACATACTGCTCCTGGATTTGGCATCGAGTGCTGAAACTCCTCCCGCTGGCTAGCCAGTTTATCTCCTATAAACTAAGGAATAGTTTACACACCTCTCTTTGGTTCACTTCTTGGTGGAACTCAGAATGCTTAGCTAAATCAAAGAATGATCTTATCATTACCCAGGTAGGTCTTCATGCTGGTGCTACAGTGCATGATCTTATTAACATAGGTACTTAGATTCTCCTCACTCCCAATAGCAGGCATCATTATGTCAATGAAAAACTCTCGAGATGGTTGGATTCATTTACATTTCCTGCATTTAACCTCAATCAGAATGATATTATCACCTGGAATGACATGCAACTTTCAAAACTCAAGGCCTGGCACATTTGGGATGCGATTCGGTTTAAACTTCTAGAAGTGCCTTGGCATGGTCATGTCTGGCACCGTCTTCACATTTCTAGATTTGCACACTATGAATTGTTACTTTGCTTAGATAGATTGCCTACCCTTCAAAGATTATCTAATTTGGGTATTGTTACATGCAAGTAGTGCTATTTGTGTGTGAGTGGGGAAGAGGATTCTAATCATCTTTTCTTGCATTATCCATATAGTCAATGGGTTTTAAATCAGCTGCCTTCCATGCTCCAGCTCTCATCCCAAGCTAATACATGGCTTCAACTTCTAAGAAACTGGTATGCCCCTACCAGTTCACCTCATCGCACGCTTGTCTTGCTCACAGCTCAGGTTTTTGTCTACCATATTTGGCGAGAAAGGAACGCTCGTGCTCATGATAGAGGTTGTTTTGGCCCTGCTAAGCTCCTAGCTGGTATAATTATAGATGTAAAAAGTAGATTAACCAGTTCTAACTAGTTTGCTTGCCATAACCATATAGATGGTCTTCGTAGATGGCTAACCTTTTGATGGGTTGTTCTCTTGGTTTTCTTTCTATTTTCAATCTTGTAATTTAGATTGATCATAGACAGCTTCCTCTATTGCCTGTCATAGAGCAAGGGTCAATCCCTGTATTCTTTTGTTCCTTTTAATATATATATATATAGCTTAGCTAAAAAAAACAACGATATATTAACAATTAACAATAAATAAATAAATAGTGAATGGTAAAAGTCCAAACCTTTTGTGCCAAGTTTCTCAAGTGTTTCTACTTCTCAAACAGAGAAAGATCTCCTAATTCTTGTTCACACGATCAGGTGTTCCTGTACCGAGATCACTAACAAAAAAAATACAAAATCCAAAGCAAAACAAAAAAATAGACGAAGACAAAAGCAAACAGAAGCAATAAAAAAAGGGTTACAAACAATGTGCTAAAATTTGATCGTTATAAGCTATGATTGTATATATATATATATATATATATATATATATATATATATATATATATAAGAATATAAAATTTCTTTTCTATTTCAAATATATAAGAATTTAAAATTTCTTTTCTATTTCAAATATGTGAATTTGAATTCTTCTTCCATACAAATTCAAAAACCTTTTCTATTTCGAAGATGTTAATATAAAAAAAAAGGTTCTGAATTATAATTTTTTTTTCTGTTTTAAATATATAAATTTGACTTCTTCTTCCCTACGAATTCGAAAACCTTTTCTATTTTGAAGATGTTAGTGCTGATGTTAAAAAAGAAAGTTTTGATTTCTTTTCTAAAAAATAGGGTCTAAAGAAGGAAGTTATGATTTTATTATTTAAAATAGAAGTTATATAATCGTGTCTGATTTTTGCTTGAATAAATAAACAAGAACAAACTGTAAGCTCCCGTAAGAGGGTTAATTTAAGCTAGAAGGGGGGTTGAATAGCTTAAAATCCAATTTAAAAATTATTATGACGTTTTAAAATAATTTTCCCTTTTTAAAACTTTTACCGAGTCGTTATGCAGTTTATAAGTGCAGAAAATAAAAGACAAGGGAAGAAAATACCACACAGGAGATTTTATCCTGGTTCGCGATGGCGCAACCCCTAATGGATTCGCTCACCCCTACTCCAGTCCCCGAGCTCCTCTCCGGACTCGAGATTTTTCCTTAAAAATATCTCGCTCCTTTAGTAGGCGGAGAAGCCTTTACAACCAAATAAATATTGGTCTTGGTACGTATCTCCAAGATACTACATCACAATAAATATAAAAACCCACAAGACTCGTCTTGGGTCGTAACTCCTCGTTACACCCTCAAAGTCGTTGTGAAAAACCTACACAACTTATCTTAGACAGCAACTCCCCGCTACTTCTTCAAGGTTGATGTAGAACCCTTGGTGTAGTATTTGAATTCCTCGCTTTTGCCGGTCTTGGATCTTAGATGAAAGATCTTGGGTCTTTCCTCTTCTTCATGGTGCAAAGGCCACTAACTCCCCGCTAGTGCCTAAGACTTGGGTCTTAGAACGAGAATCACCTCACTTCAACTTCACCTCACTGCAAAACTTAGAAAACAATATCTACGAAACAAACTGTAATATAAAGAGAGGTTTGGACTAATATGTCCTAGGGTGATTATAATATTCTTATCCGAATATTATTTATAATAAGTTCAATAAGCTTTATTTGCTTATGACTTTATGTGTATTCTTTATTCGATATGACTTGCATATCGAAGAATACTTTTGATACAATACTCTGTTTGATGAGATTTAAATATATCTCGGAGTTTGTAAATATTGATTATGTCCTTTAAGCTCGTAGGCTTATAAGGTTTTATAATCGTATACTATGTTCGTCTTTTATAAAGATCGAAGTATACTTACAATTTACTTCTTTATCGAAAATACGTCTATTTTCGAAGTAATGTAAATACCAAGTCCGTAAAAGCTTTATAGCTTAAGGATCTTTGATAAACAACTTCTCGTTTGATATAGTCTTGATTAGACTATTCGTATATATTTATTTAAACGAGAGTGTTACAATTTTACTTTAACAATTTGCACTTTAATATAATTTGGCCAATTAAACACAACACACAAATAAACGCACACGTACAGGAAATGTAGCTCGTTTATCTATAGGATAAAACGAGGGCCGCTATTATGCATTAAATTAGTGCGAAAAGTAAAATCACTCACAAGTGTGAGGACGAGGAAAGAAAAAAGGTGCGGAAAGTAAAATCACTCACAAGTGTGAGGAAAAAAAAGTGCGGAAAGTAAAATCACTCACAAAGTACGGAAAGTAAAATCACTCACAAGTATGAGGACAAGAACAAAAAGTGCGTAAAGTAAACAAGGCTTTCGCCACGCTATTATCCGTTAAAATTAACACACACGTATTAGTAATTAAACACACCACACAACAATAAAATATTAATGGCCAAAGTAAGTGCGTTAAAGTTTTAATTAAGGCTTTGAGATTCTTTTCCCCCGGAACACTAAGGTGATAGAAGGGAATCAAATCAAGCTCGATGTAATAATTTGACCGTCGTCAAATATAACCTCCTTTTGAGGTTTTGTAATATTTCGAATCGTTGTTCAAAATTTAATCCTTGAACGGATTTTTATGGTCTCGTTTAGAGACCCGATATAAGAGCTTAGAGATGAAGAGAAGACGAAGATAGAGAGCTCTTATATGTATAAAAATATGGTCGGTTAAGACTCGGATGTGAAGCTACATTATTACCACTTTTGGATATCGCCGGAAAAATTCACCGGAGGTTCGGCCGGATTTTGGCTTATGGCCGAACTTGGGCAGCCCTTCGGGAGGCCGGATTGTAGTGGTAGAAGAGCTTGCTACGTGTGAGAGAGCTTGGTTGGATGAACTAAGCTTTTTGGAACAAAAACCTTGTATATATTTGAGTATATATAAGAAAGGGAATGTTTTTGAGATGAAGTGGGTGTAGAGAGTGTTTGGATATATTGAGAGAGCTCACACTTCAAAAATCCCAAGAATTATTGGACTCTTTAGCTTAGTAGAAATGGTTGGGAGAAGGGGTTTATTTATAGGGGGAGTTGGGTGGAAGGAAGGGTGAGGATTTAAAGTAAAAGAAGTGGTTGAGATTGAAAGCACTTGGATTGATGAGGTGGAAAGTGGTATTGTGTTTGTTGGGGGTGGTTTTGTGTTTCTTTGCAAGTGGGAGTGGTATTCTACATAAATATCCAGCTGATCTTATCTCCCTAATATATTGTATCGGACTCGTATCAATTAACGAATAAATACGTAACATGTTTCGTTAATTAAATAACCGATTAATACGAAAATTCCCAATAAATAATCCTAAAATTATGGAGCACTTAGGAATATCATAAAATAGAATTCTGGAAGTTTTGGTCAAAAAATGGTCAACGTTGACTTAGTCAAACGTGGTCAAACGCGGACCCACTGTCTCGATTTTCGTGCCTAGACCAAAATTCTCCGAAAATTACGAAACTTTTGCCATGCATAGAAAATAAGATTGAAGTGACCCATCTCAAGTTTCAAGTCATTCTAGCAAGTGGAAGTATTTTATTTGGATTTAATACGATTAAATCAGGTTTCGGTTCCGAATAAAATACGATTGGTCTTTCTATGAAATAGATGCATCTTTTGACCAATGTTTTAACTTGAATAAATACTTAGAATATATTTCCTAATATATAAAATATATTGATAGCGTAGGAAATATTTTTGAGTATTTAAAATAATTTTCTCCGAAAATAGAATAAATTGAAAAAGAGGGATAAAAATTAATTTAAATATTTCTGGCACTAGATAAAATTAAGTATTAATATTCTACCACTGAATATTAATATTCTTGAGGGTAACACCATTTTGAGTGCGAAGGCAGAATATTTTTGAATAAAAACTAATCGTTTTTAAATATAGCACAAGTTCTCTAAAGAATATTAATCCCCGAATATTCTTTGTTCGAGCCTGTCGCCTTATCACTTTTTGCAACGTAGATCTAAAAAATAACAAACCTCGATATTTCTTGTTCGATCTTATTGCCTTGATGTAGAGATATATTCCGTAAAAATATAATTTGATTTTTCACAATAATGGAATATCTCTTATAAGGTAAAAATAGATATTGCTAGAATTGACTTTTGACTTTTAACGGAATCAGTTAAAATAATGACCTAGTGGAGAGGATAACTAAGTGTAATTAAATTTTATGTTAAATCGTACAAATACCAAAATAAATAATATATCGAAGATATCCTTTCACAAATGAATAAATCAAACTGTTTGTATTAATAATATCAAATACAAACTCTACCATAGGTGTACAAATACCTTTAGCAGCTGCTCTCAATACAAATCTCTATCTGTTTGTTCACTCGTATACTCACGATGTTCACAAATCTCACCTTACGCTTCTATTACAATGATATAGAGAGAGTATTTATAATGCTACCTATCAACTAATAACAGAAAGAAATAATCAATTCATAGTAGGATTCTGTCTTCTAGTTGATAGTTTCCTCCAATAGCTTAATCCTTTTCCTTCACGCATACTTCTTGCTGTTTTCTAAACAACCGATCCTGTTTTATAGAACTTTCCAGTTCCCACAGCATCCATAATGATATCAGGATTACATCATCATCAGGATCAGAATTTTTGTTGCATTCGGTGTATTACCGAATAGTTTTTCCCTTTTTTTTGTAATTGATGTATTATCAATTATTTTTCTTTTTGAATCAAAGTAGTACAGAATTTCTTTCTTTTCTCCTTTCCGTTTTTTTAATCGTTCATTTACTTGCAAAATTTTCTTTTATTTTAGTAAATGAATCATATGTTCTTTTTCTTTTGTTGTGGTACAAAAGATTTTTGTTTTTCTCATTTTTTATCAAATATTTATGAGTTTCAATCATTTTTGTCGATCTGTGTTGCTCTGTGTTTGGCAATCATGATTCGTACAAATAACATTCTAATCACCTATTTTCTTAGTAATCGAAAATATAATAACAGGTTTTTATTCAACTATTTTCACTCTAACCAAGTACGATTCTGTATATAACGTTGTTCTAATGATCGTTTAGTACAAGAATTTTGACAAATAAACAGTCCATAAACGATACAAACGTTATAACATAAGTTACTCAGATTTAAAATTACAAGAATAATCTCGAATGTAGTCTGAATAGTCTTTCTGGATATAAGTTAGACCTATTCCACATAATCATAAATCATTCAGTCTTAAAAGTACATAATTCTTTTCGTAAGCAAACTGAATGTTTAAACGAGATTGTTGAAGGTTGATCAAAGAGTAAGTTCTTCATACACAAGCTGCAAATTTATACTACTAAGGAATCTGATAAGATAATCAATCGTAAGAGCATAGTTTTTGAGTATACGTATTCATCGATATGCAAACTTGATAGTTTTCTGAGTACTCTTTTCCTTTACTAAATAGCAATAACAAATGCTAATTCATATCATCTCCAGGAATACTTTATTACCTTGCGTACTATGTAACTTAAGTTATGTTGTCCCAACAAGAATGCAATATTGACATCTAGATATCTCACTTAGATTTTTCATTCTAGACCAAGAATTTGAGAATATCATAACAACTACCTTCTCATATTAGTACTTCGCATGATGTCAACCATAGATAGTTCACAGTACTAGATTATACTAGATTTTCAGAGATATTTATCCAAAAGTTAAGGACATACATAGGTAAAACAAGTGCAGTAATCAAACTTCAGTCAATGCAATTGTATATACATCAAAAGAGTCCTAATTTATCAGTGTGGTTCACTAATTCATAGAGAACTTGATTGCATTAGTCTTATTCCAAGCAGAAAACAACATCATAAAACAACAAAAACATAGCAAATTAAGTACCACAAGCTAAGATCTCTTAATCAGTAGTAGACAAAACAACTTTCAGGCTCAAGTATCAGCAAATAGTAGCACAAAATATGCAAGCAAGCATATCAGTTCATAACAGGATCAGAAGCAACACCACCTAGGTCTTCACCTAGATCAGGTAAAGAGGCATAAACCTTTTCCATATCGTCACTGGTACCAACAGAAACCAATTCACCAACCAACTTTTTCTCAGTTTTCTTAGCAGATTCAACAACAGTATCAGTCTCAATGACTTTTCCCTTACTCTTATGGACTGTACTCTCTAGGTTTTCAACTCTAGTATGAAGCTCACTGTTTGATTCCTTAAGGACATCCACTATAAGGCTAAGTTTGTTAATCTCTTCCCTAAAAACAGCATAAGCATCAGTTTTTGGTGCAAGGGATGGGATAACAATCTTATTAGGATGACTGGTTTGACAGTTCTTGAGGGTAAGTTTAGGTTGGACTAGACAATCAATAGCACAATAGTCAATTTTGTTCAAGTGCATCCTAGACATGTGTATGTAGTGAGTTTCAAAAACAGAGGTTAAGAGCAAACCATAAGGCATATAGTCCACATTAAAGGCATTTATCATGTTTAGCACAATCACATAATTGAGATTAAAGTCAATGGAGTTTGACACAATTTTAAACATCACTTTGAGGTCAACAAAGTCAAAGAATTTGTCATGTTTTGGCTTAGGCAGAATGTTTGACTTAATGATTATAGCAAGCTGTTGGAACTTAGGCAAGAAATGTCTAAAATTTATAGCAAATTCCCTAACACACAAACCATTAGGTACATCCTCTTTACAGAAAAGACCAAGAAATAGCTCAAATTCACTTTGGTCAAAGACAAACTTTTCAAATATATTGACACAAGGCAACTCTGGTAGTTTGTTTTCTAATCTTAGAGACTTATTAAGAACATTGTGATCCACATAAATATTCTTACCATTCACAAATGAACTTAAGTAGAAGATTCCATCAGTTCTTTGTTGCACTTCCATATTAGCATAAAATTCAGCAATGAGATGAGTGTAGTAGTTTTGACCTCTATAAAACACATAATTTTCCCATCTATTGGAAGTGAGCAGGCTATGAATGTCTCCATTTGGTGGAACAAACACCATCATTCCAGGTTGGTTATTTTTGAGCATTCTATTGAGTTTGCCAGTGTTTGACAGCCTCACTAGAGTAGGGTTTGGAGGTTTGATGTTTGTTCTAAGCAGATGAGAGTTTACAGATTTCTCAGAAATGGGCATAGCTTGAAACACAGGGTTTGGGTTAGGATGTCTAAAGACTGGTAGCTTATTACTATTAGAGAAATAAGCAAATTCATTTAGGTCTGAGGGTTCATGTTTGATTTTCTTGTGATAGTGTTCTTTGGAACTATCTGGGTGACAGTATGGTGTGAAGGGAGCAAATTGGTTATGGTTGAAGTTTTTCTTATTCATGGTAGGAAACAGATTAAAGAGTTGGGGATTTTTAGCTTTTGGGTTGGGTTTCAATGGTGTAAATTCCATAAATGGAGACTAAGTGTAGGTGTGTGTTGTTTGTGTTATGCATGCATTGTATATATATATATAGCCAGTTAGCTCAAGTAAGGATAGGTAATACATACACATATTTTTATCAACACATAAGTGGTGATGCAGGTTTGATGAACACATAGTACACTTAATAAATGAGTTGCAGGGCATGCATAGACAAGTTTCATGCTTATCAGATAGCATGCAGCTGTAAAACATGAATTTTGAGATATGTGTATGCATATATACCATTTAAATATCTGTTTTTGCATGAGTTCTCAAGACCAAATCCGGATATGCACACAGATAAGTGACAACTTCAGAGTAAGAGTGTGTAATTCATGATGCAGCAAGGTACACTACAACAGTGATTTAATTTAATGAGGGGATTTAAAAAAATGGATAAAAGTATTTATCAAATTTTGTCAGGCATGTGTATCAATGCAACTCACAATATGCTCACAGAATATTACATATATATTATATGAAGTGCATGAGAAGAGCATGATGTTTTTGACTTTTAAAAGTATGCACAAAAGGGGACACATGGCTGATTCTACAAAAAGGTTAGTCCCTTAAGACAAAACTTGCATCCTTTAAAGTCCAATGTGGTCACTTCTCAATTAATGCCAAGCTATAACTTTTAGTACTATAAGAATATATTAATGACACCAGGCAATATATAAGACAAATGATTGATTGATAGAAACTCTGCACACCAGACCACAATCTTGCTTTCATTTAAGGAGCACAGATAACATATTGACTAAGTCATATCACATAGACAAGAACTTTTTATACAAACCAAGCATGCATTCCACACAGACCACATTAGTGGTTTCTCAGCACACAATATAGATCAAAAACTGCAAGACATGAATCCTATTTCATCTAAGTGGCCGTTGCACCCCAGTGTCCAGATACTAGGCCTCTCTAAGGGAGTCCTAGCCAAGGCTTTGAGTGAGGGCTAGTGTGTGAGTGTATGCATGACTGTATACACTTACTAGAATTGTAAGCTTGATTGACACAGTTACAATAATGAACTAATCAGTTTAAGTACACAACCAAGTCACAAACATCTAACTCATTACCAAGGTAGCAAACATAACCAGAGAATAAACTTATATTAAATCATATAAAGTAAGCACAGATAAAGACAGTGTTCTCAACCATCTTCAAGTATATAGGTATAGGTGCACACTTAATTTGTAACAGAGAAACATTCAAAATCATCTTCATTTTATCCAGAAAGGTAATATCCATTCTATCTCTAATCAGATAGCTTAATTCTTTTATAGCATCACAAAATCATATAATTGACCAAGTCAACTTAAAATTGAATAAACAAACTCCCACTGTCAAGAATCTTTATCATCACAAACTGTAACTCACAATATACTTGATTTAATCAATTTACTCTATCTTGCAGGTTCAATTTTAATCAAATATCAAGCAAATTGATTGTCTTTTCACATCAGTAAACAGGAATTAGAAGTCAGACATGTCAAGTTTTAACCACAGTTGGAGTTATCAGAAAAGTAATTATCATAGATGCACAGAATTGACTAAGTCGATTTAATAATCTTATACAGGCAGTATTGTTAATCAAACCAAAGTCACTTTACAGCTCACAAGTCCCGAAAATGTTTAACCCTCAATATATCAAGCAACACTAAAACTGTAATTGACTTTTCCAGATCACAATATCCCAATTATGTCAACATCTTGCATATTCGAAGAAAAACAACCAAATTCACTATAGCATAACTTCATAATTTTGAATACTCATAACAATGAGTAACAAATTATTTCATAATCCAACTATGCGAAGCATATACCATATTTCATGAACTCTTTGCTTATATAACACTGATTTCATCATACCATAATAAACTCGCATTCTCAATCACTTAGGCATTATACCAATAACTCAAAACATCCAGATATCACAGAAAAGTTCTCGAAAGTTCACAAAATCACATGGAAATGCAAGAACTAAAGATTTATCACCGAGTTTGAGAATACTAATGAATTAGTCAGAAATATACCGACGCCCAAGGCCTTGTCGTCTTCTTGGGAACTTACCGATCCTAAAATCGTACGAGTTCGAGTTGACTCACGAGTTAACTCACTGAGTTGAGAGCGATTCCATTGATTTCGAGCTTTCTGAAGCTTGACTTGAGGCTATTCATCACAGCGAAGCCTTGAATTGCATTCTTCTCCACTAAAATATGCAAAAATTCTCAAGGCCATAGTTAGGGTTTCGTAAAATCAATCTCAAACTAGAAAAATAAAGTGTTGACGTGTGTGTATATAGTGTATATATGTATACATGTTCGATTTTGATCTATAAACCGAAATCAATTGTGATGATAACGATTTGATAATCAAAAATCATTTCTTCTAACATAACTCAGCTTTAATTCACATCGATTATTGGATTAATCGACATAACACTACAAGAAAACAGTCAATAGACATCGCCCTTTTAACATCGTTTGCATTGGTGACCGATGTTAAAGGATTGTTTTACATCAATTTTACTAGAACCGATGTTAAAATAGGTTTTAGACATCAGTTGTAATTAAAACCGATGTCTCAAACACTTTTTAAAAAAATAAAAAAACACGCAGATCTTTTCCGGCCCACTTTTCCACTAATTACTTAGAAATATTTCCCCCGTTTCTTTTTTTTTTCATTTCCCCCCTTCAGACATTTTGTCTCCCGCTCCTCAAACTCACTCACCCTCTCCTCAAGCTCACTCACCCTCACATGTACCGTATTTTCCATTTCCTAAAAACTAATTCACTCACACTAATTCACTCACTCACAAACTCAGTGAAGAACCCTAGCTTACAATCCCCAAATTCAAACCCTAACTTACAAGCCCCCAAATTCAAACCCTTGATTTCAAAACCCTCTAGTCAAATCCCAATTAGTTTGAACCCTAGCTTTCGATTTTTGTTAATTGGTTACAGAGGAGGCTTTATCTATCTAGAATCCACTCAATTAGTAAGTATTTTTCTCATTTTTGTTTGAAAATTCAAATTTTTGGTTTTTAATTTAAGCCTTTTTAGCAGATTGGTTGATTCTTAAGCTAAGCTTGGGTCATCTCTAAAGTAAGTGATTTTTCAGATTTAATGTTATAGATGTATGGATGTCTATTTTACTTGTAATTTTTGTTGATTTAATGTTCTTTGTTGCCTCCTTTGCTGGTTGAGTTGTCCTTGCTAGTATTTTTTTCTCCCACATGGATATGTTAGAATGAATTTGGTTGGTTAGATGTAATGCTTTTGTTTGTATATTCCCTAATTATCTTTGTTAAATATTATATATGTAGGTTCGCAGAGATGGGAAGCAATCAACTGATGAGCCTTTTTCATGGCAAAGTAGAGAGTTTCTAAGAAAACTTTGCATAGGAGAGGTAAATTATTTTCAACTTATTTATTGAATGTGGCTCTATTATTTCTACTCTAATTTTCCTATATATGAAGCTATGGTTATTGGTCAGCTACAGGGGAGAAGTTCTGTTAAATGAAATAGTCTATTAGAATTTAGAAGAATGAATCGGACAATAAACATTTACAAAAGGAGCACTGCAAATTCCTAGGTAAGCTTGTTTATAAACATATACACACTTGAGTGTTTTTTTATATAGTTTTCAAATACCCTTAATGAGTTTAAGAGTGCATTTCTTAATGATGCAGATATTTTAATAAGAATCTAAGCGTAAAATGGCAGCAAAAGAAGAGATTAATGGAGAGAGTAGGCAGCTGCAAGAGGGTGTTTTCGAAATGGAAGAAATAGTTGATGAGAGAAAAAGACTACGACCGTGGAAAAAACAGATTACAGTAAGAGGGGTGCTATCAAGCATTTTTATAGGGAGCTTGTACAGTATTATCGCGATGAAGCTTAATCTAACAACCGGGATTACTCCTAATTTGAATGTCTCTGCTGCTCTTCTCGCTTTTGTGTTTATGCGTACTTGGACAAAGATGTTGCATAAATTTGGAATTACGACAACTCCGTTTACTAGACAGGAGAATACTATGATACAGACATGTTCAGTTGCATGCTGTAGTATAGCCGTTGGAGGTTGGAACTGAGGCTATTCTGTTAAATTGTATATTACTAATTAACTTTTTCATTTTTTACATGTTTTTTTCTTGTGTATATGGAAACTGCAGGTGGATTTGGATCATACCTTTTAGGGTTAAACAAAAAGACATATGAGCTAACAGGGGGTGCTACTCAAGGGATTTCTGCTGGAAAATATAAGGAACCAGGGATTGGTTGGATGACAGCCTACCTTTTCTTAGCCTGTTTTGTTGGTCTGTTTGCGTTGATTCCTCTGCGAAAGGTACTAATTTTCGGTATCTCCATAAAACAACAAATACTTCATGTGTATGCTATTTAGATTTTTCACATTAATGTCTATACATATGTTGTTCTTATTAATGGACTACAAACTGACATTTCCAAGTGGAATGGCTACTGCTGTTCTTATTAATGGATTTCATACCAAGCTCAAATATCTTGATTGACGCTTGCAGAAAGCATGCGTATACCATGAAGCACTGCAGGACAGATGTGTTCGATGCATGGCACACTGCAGCTTGGGTCAGGATTCCATACCCTCTGCAGTGGGGTACTCCAATATTCCGTTTGAGGACTTCAATCATCATGATTATCGTATCACTGATTGCATCAGTGGAATCGGTTAGTTTCTACCAAAAACATTGCAAGTCTTGTTTGAAGTATACAAACCTCACGAGTCATGCCTAGTCTGCTGATAATTTTTTGTACCTGAACAGGTTGGAACATACCACTCTGCATCCATTCGAATTAGATTGAGGCCTCCTACCCGTGGTATTGTCAGCAGAGGGATTGGCTTGGAAGGTTTTTGTAGTGTACTGGCTGGAGTCTGGGGCTCAGGGACTGGGTCAACAACCTTGACAGAGAATGTACACACTATTAACATAACTAGAGTAGCAAATCGGAGAGCTTTGGAACTTGGAGCAGCTTTCTTGATCCTTTTTTCAGTCATTGGTATGTATCTTTTGACTTATTAAATTTAAAATGCGTGTAATTATGTGTACAACCTATGAACGAGAAAAGGATCGAAACCTAGAAATTGGTAGTGGCAGAAAACTTAAACGCTTAGTAATCTAAATAACAAAACTTTGCATGCGAAGCTTGGCAATTGGCATCTTACTTCTTATCAAAACAAATATATATAGCTAAGTACTTAATTTAAACAGATATTCGGGTGACAAACTTAATTTAAATTATAGGTATTAAGACTACTAATATTCAACAATTTATATTATGTCCGAGGATGCTGGATTCCCATGTTCGAGGAAAAGAAAACCTTATGATCATTTTCTATGCTGCATAAATTCAGACTTCGACGATGTAACAGCCACACTTAAGGGATCACATAGAATTCATGTATGTATGCGGCAGTGACCCTATCATTAATTTCAATCCTCTCAACTGCCTCTTTGATTTCCAACCTTTTTTCCACGTCTGGTTCACAACACCTCAAACCTATTTCTAAAATCTTTAACATCTCGTCTTCACGATTTGATTTACCTGTCATGCTTTTATCAAGCGCTTCAGTCTTCCATTCCTCTCTATCGATAGATTGAAGCCAAGCTGCCAAATCCGTCTCATTTCCCCTATCCTGTTGCGAGGTATTTGATGGGTATCTTCCTATTAGGACTTCTAGGATCACAACTCCGAGGCTCCAAACATCCGTTTTTCTGGTTATGCGGCCTTGTTGCTTATATTCGGGTGACCTGTATGTGATCATGATCTCATGTGCTTTATCTTGGTTGATTATGGGAGATAAAGCATAGTCAGTGAGTAGAGGTTCCCATGAATCATTGAGAAGAACGTTTGCAGATTTGAGGTGACCATGAGGTGCGACTATGCTTGGTAGCTCGTAGTAAAGGTACTGAAGTCCTTTGGCTATGCCTTTCACAATTTTCAACCGCTTTGGCCAGTCTAGGCTTGGTACTCCCCGACCACGATTTCCTGAAATTGAATTACAAAATTCTATAGTACAACATTTGAAAGATGATATGTGTGGTTATAGTCTTTGCTAAGAGAAGCACAACCTACACACCTATTCTGTAACTTACCATGTAGATACGCAGACAAGTTTGCATTGTCAATGTATTCTGTAACCAAAAGCTTTTCTTCCTTTCTATAGTAAAAAGCCACAAGAGGAAGCAAGTTGTTGTGTTTCAACCTTCCTAACCTTCTCATATGCTCCTGGAACTCTTCTCTTCCAACATTATTCATTTGCCTAAACCTCTTCACAACCATGACCCGGGAGCTTCCAAGAGCTGCTTTGAATGTAGATCCAAACACACCGCTCCCCAATATCTCAGCCGAGGCTTTCAGTAAGTCTGGCAAGTCAAATTTCTCTGTTTCTTCTCTCAAGAATGTCAATCTCACATTCATCTGATTATTGTTCTTGGCAGCTGCCTGCGAATTATCTGCAGAAGGCATTCCTTTCTCCAGCTTGTCTATATCCATAGAGGGTCTTTTCTTGTGGACTTGTGTTTCAAGTAGTACTTGTTGCTTATCTGCTACATGGTTTTCTTTACGACCACGAAGGATGACAATAGCCACGAATATTGCCGCCAGTGCCACCACCGCAAGTAATACACAAAGAACAACGGTTCCCGTTGATATTTCTGTCGGAGCAGGACATGGAGGCCTGTTTACCTTTAGTAAGAAAGTTACCAGAATAAGTTATGCAAATGGATTGTTTTTTTTACTAGTAAATTTTGTTTTTTTATCCTATTATTGTTGATGGTGATCTGGCTTTGTACTACAGGATGCTAAAAGATTTCATATTGGAAAAAGCAAGTTGCAAAGAAGCCATTCCCATTGAATGGAGCCATTCCCTTGCTATTCAGGGATCATTGCGAGAGACTGCTAGAAACTAGTTTTAGTTGGTTTTTCATATAACGTAATGAAAGCTTGTTTTTTGTATATAGGCTCATGTAGAGTAGGCAAATTTAGTTTTACTCAATGATGTAAGAATGTTGTATTTCTTTCGTTAATGAAAAAATCAGTTTTACTTACTTTCTAGTGTGATTTAGTTTTGGTAATTGTAGTGTGTTACTTTCTAGTGTGATTTAAATTTAGTAATTATAGTGTGCAAATTTATGGATCTATTTGACATCGGTTAAAAACCGATGTAGTATACAGTTTATTTTGGCAATTTTTGGGAGATATTTTACATCGGTTAAAAACCGATGTTGTATACAGTTTACAACATCGGTTCTATCTAAAACCGATGTAGTACAAGAGTTGAGATATCGGTTCTGTTTTGAAAACTGATGTTGTTGACAACAATTTACATCGTTTCACAACTGATGTAATAAGTACTTTTTAACATCGGCCTAGAACCGATGTAAAACACATGGACATTTAACAACACCCACCTAGACATCGGTTTTGAAAAGTTTTTACATCGGCTCAGAACCGATGTTGTATCCAGTTTTTCTAGTAGTGTAATAGTGATAAACAAGACTCGATTTGTTGTTTAGAAGCACAGAAAACCATAGAAATTTAGGGTTTGATCGAGATATTTAGGAAACGGCAGAGAGAGAGATTAGGGTTCGAGAGAAGCGAGAGAGAGATCGTGGCTAAACAGTGTACATGCACAAATGAATTGTGTGTATAATTTGTATATGTATTTTAAGAACCAACTGTTAGTGTAGGTGCCCTAGAGGCAATACATTGTTTCTTTGAATAAACCTTTATGTCATTTGATCATTCAATAAACGTATTTATTATGACTTTAATTACTGCGATATATTTGTTAGCATAATAAATGTCCTTAGAATCATGATACACATTATATAGTTTAAGTATATGACTTGAACTTGAGATTATATAATATATCATATTCTTAAAAGGTCCCTGGTCGAGTATTATTATTATAGGATAATAATAATACACAAATAGACTAGTATGTTGTTTGACAGATAACCACATCTCATTGGTTATAAGTATGGAGATACTAAAGTCAATACATAGGTACATGTAGGAGTACATGGTACTGGACAGACCCACAGTGAGATTCTTCATGTTTAATAAAGTCATAAGAAAGACTCACAGTGATAATGGTGTAATGATCCTTTGACTTGAGATCATTATATTTCTATACGAGGATTAATATACTTTGACTACATTAAAATTTACCTTTGACCGGGTGATGATAAAAGTGGACATCGGGTATATCATGAGTCGTATGAGAAATATGAATGATAGATAAAGGATTTAACCCTCCTATAATTAGGAGAGATATTATTGGCCTCTTGATTGAGTGAGACTATAAAATGCATGGCCGTGCTCAAATAATGATTTTTTTAAATAGTCTACTCATGGATCAAGTAAACCCGGATTAAATGTTGAAGAGGATGACTAAATACATGCCTCGAGTTTAATCTATAATATTTGGTTAAAGGGATTATATTACACGGAAACATTAGTCACAAAAGGTTTAAATTGGATCACCAATTATTATTATTACTTGGGTAGCAATGATGTATTACTAGATACCTCTCATTGTTTATAATTTTATTATTAGATATTAAAATTATTGCCAACGTAATAATAACCTAAAGGGTTACACAATAAGAACATATAAAACAGAGCTTTATTTAAATTATGGATTTAAATAGTTATTAATTCGAATTTATTGAATTAATTAAGTGGGACTTGATTAATTGCAATATATATATGTATATATATATAAATAATTCGAATTTAATTAAAACCAAAACAGATTGGGTTTAGTGAAGCCCAAAACGTTTTAGGGTTTTAAGCCCAAATCTCTCTTTATAAATACATTGAGATGTGTTGGTTTAGGTTAACTTTGGAAAACTCGTTTTTCACTTAAACCCTAGCTGATCTACATCTTAGAGAGGCTAGATAGAGAAGAGAGAGAGAGAGAGAGAGAGAGAGAGAGAGAGAGAGAGAGAGAGAGGCGTTTCTTGGCTAGTACCATCTCTGTTGATCGTTGGACGATCGGTGTGTTCGTGTGGACGATTTAGAGACACAGATCTTGACGTAAAGGGCTGTGTGGTGATTACAAGCTAGGATCTCCGTTGAGTTCATTAAAGTAATGTTTGTAATAGGTACGATTCATTATCTCCATAATCAGTTCATAATTATACATGGATCCTGCGTTTGGGTTCCGAAATTATTGTTTTATTTACGTTTTTCCGCTGTGTTTTCTGCCTCGGAACCCAACAAGGGCTACGTGTATAAGGGGCTGATTTGGTTACGTGTTTACTGTATTCGATGCATGTATGCATGTTATATGAATCTTCCATGAAACAATTATAAGATATGTCGATTATAATATGTTATGTCGTTCATATATGATTCTGTAATGTTGAATATTATGATATAATGATACAAGCATGTTTACAATCTGTCATGACTGATAAGTATACGATTTTTGTATGTTATGCATGTTGTCAGGTTTATATAGTGATATAAACTGTTGGACAGATTGTGTATGGACACGATCTGTAAACTGTGATACGATTTGAATGTATATGATACATGCTTCCAGAACTGTATATGATGCAGTGACGGCAGAGGCTAAAAGATATGATCTTTTGTTAAGAAATTGATGATTTCTTAAGAGGACGAGTCTTCTGGAATTAAAAAAATCCCGAGTTTGGTTGATGAACTTAGAAGCATAGAGAACTGTATATTGATGAACTTAGAAGCATAGAGTTTGGTTGAAAATCTATTTGATAGATAAGATCAATTGTTGATCACCAAACTATCCAAGAATTATATATGATATAATTGACAACTGTTGTCTACCTAAATAATCATGTTTTAAGGACTACCAGTGGTTGACTTAGGACATGACGAAATATGGATCTTGGCTCACTAGAAAGATTTATGGGATATACTTTCCGAATTAATAGTAAGGGCTATTGATTTGATAAAAATAGTGGGAGATATATTATGAATATATATCATAATCATTTGAACATAATAATTTATAAATTCAGACAATCTAATGTTTATTATGTGCTTTTATCGTTGTAGATACTAAATAATGGCAAACAACACAAACACACTATCCGTACGATCAGTCCTTGAGAAGGACAAGCTGACAGGAGGAAACAACTTCCTAGACTGGCAGAGGAATTTGAGGATTGTCCTCAGGCAGGAGCGTAAGCTTCATTGCATTGATATCCCTCCGCCAGGTCCCCTTCCTGAGGGCGCTACTGCTGAGGAAATAGCGGCCCACGCAAGGGATGAGAATGATGTAAATGATGTTGCATGTCTTATGTTGGCAACTATGAGTGCTGAGCTTCAAAGACAGCATGTGCATATGGATGCATATACTATCAATGAGCACTTGCAAAGCATGTTTGCAAGCCAAACTCATCAAGAAAGGTTAAACACGAGTAAGTCACTCTTTAATTGCAAACAAGGGGCAAGTGAACCAGTTGGCCCACATGTTCTGAAGATGATTGGTTACATTGAGTACCTTGCTACTTTGGGTTTCCCGATTGCTGCGGAAACTGGTATTGACCTAATCATGAATTCTTTGAATAACAAATTCACTCAGTTTGTTGTGAATTACAATATGAATGAATTTGACAAAACACCTACTGAATTGTTGCATATGTTGAGAACATATGAGACCAACATGAAGACAGCTGAACCTGCTCCCATACTGATGGTGGGCAATAAAGGTAAGGCCAAGGGGAAAAGCAAGTGGAAGGGTAAGAAGAAGACTGGATCTGATTCTACACCCAAGCCAAAGTCAGGTCCCAAACAGGCTTTAAAGCCTAAAGGTGGGGTTGCTAAGGGTGAATGTCACTATTGTAATAAAACTGGTCACTGGAAGAGAAACTGTTACTTGGAGGATCTGAAGAAAATGAAGGCTGTTCAGATTTCTGGATCAAGTATTTATGTTATAGAAGTCAATCTGTCTACTTCTACATCTTGGGTATTGGATTCTGGATGTGCTTCTCACATTTGTATAAATGTGCAGGAACTGTAGAGAAGTAGGACTTTGGCTAAGGGAGAAGTGGACCTACGAGTAGGCAATGGAGCAAGAGTTGCTGCTTTAGCTGTAGGAACTTATTATTTATCTTTGCCCTCTGGGCTTGTTTTAGAACTTGAAGACTGTTTTTACGTGCCTGCGATTCGCAGAAACATTATTTCTGTTTCTTGTTTGGACAAGAAAGGTTTTTCGTTTACAATAAAGAACAACATTTGCTCTTTTGCTTTGAATGATTTAACCTATGGTGTTGCGCGTTTGTTTAATGGTTTATATGTTCTTGATTTAGATAATCCTGTCTGTAATATAGAAAACAAACGACTTAAAGTTAATGACTCAAATCAAACATACCTCTGGCATTGTCGTCTAGGCCATATAAATGAGAAACGCATATCCAAATTACATAAGGATGGATATTTGGATAAGTTTGATTTTGAATCATACCAAGAATGCGAATCTTGTTTGCTTGGTAAGATGACTAAAGCCCCTTTCACTGGTAAAGGTCAAAGGGCCACTCAACGTCTCGAGCTAATACATAGTGATGTATGTGGCCCAATGCGTGTGATGGCTAGAGGAGGATACTACTACTTCATAACATTTACTGATGATTTCAGTAGATATGGATATGTATATCTTATGAAGAACAAATCCGATTCTTTTGAAAAGTTCAAAGAATACAAGGCTGAAGTAGAGAAGTAAATTGGCGGTGGAGCAAGTATTAAGATCTTATGATCCGATCGTGGGGGTGAATACTTAAGCATTGAATTTAAAGAGTATTTAAAGGAGTGTGGTATTGTATCACAACTCACTCCGCCAGGTACATCTCAATGGAATGGAGTTTCAAAGAGGAGAAATCGCACCTTATTGGACATGGTGCGATCGATGATGAGTCATGCAGATCTTCCAATAAGTTTCTGGGGTTATGCTCTAGAAACAGCGGCTTTCACACTTAACCGTGTTCCTACTAAGAAGGTTCAAAAGACTCCATATGAGATATGGGAGGAGAAACGGTCAGGCATGAGCTTTATGAAAGTTTGGGGATGCAAGGCGTTTGTGAAACGTCAAGTATCTGACAAGCTTGGACCTAAATCCGAAGAGTGCAATTTTTTGGGATACACTAAAGAAACAAAGGCGTATTATTTTTATAGTCCTTCTGAGCAAAAAGTGTTTATTGCTCGAGATGCTGTCTTCATGGAAAGAGATTTTGTTTCCAAAAGAAACAGTGGGAGAACTATAGATCTCGATGAAGATCGAGAATCACAAAACAACATTGAACCTGAAGTGGAACAAGAGCAGGATGATAATAATGCTCAACAAACACAGGTTGTTCGTAGATCTGGTAGAATTCACCATGAGCCAGAGAGATATGGATTTCTCTTGACTCAATGTGGTGATTTGATGCTCATAGATGAAGATGAGCCTCTTTGTTAGGTCCAAATGTGTTGTAGAGGGGGGGTGAATACAACTTTTCGAATATGAGAAGCAATAAATACAATGCAATAAATGAACACACAGATTCAAGGAATATATGTCTTATATATAACTTGAAATGGTTGCTACAACATTCATTACAAAGTATAACAGAAGTTCAGAGAGAAGTGAATGATACTAAGCTCTGTGAATGCACTCTCTCTTTTTCTCTTGTGTTTTTCTCAAGAATTGCTCACTTACAAAAAACATTACACAAGTACTTCTATTTATACTACATGTAATCTATGTCCTGTAGTCTTCAAAGACTAAGATGTACGTGGCCCAATGATGTCCACATAAATCTTGCCTTATCTTGAAAGCTTGGAAATCTGCCAATCAGAAGATGCCATGTGTCATGTTGAAGCTGCACTCTAAGTAGAACTTCTACTTGAGAATTTCTACTTAGCCATCTCGAAGTTCTAAGTAGAACTTCTACTTAGAAACTTCTACTTGGCCATCTAGAATATTTAGTACTTAGAAAATATTCTGGTCTTCAACTTGAAACTTCAATGCACATCTTGAACTTGTGATATCTTCATGTCTTCTTTATTCTTCACCAAGCTCTTGAATATGGATCTTTATTACTGACATAAACTTGCTATCAATGTCCTGACACTTGATGCAACGGTCTGGTTCATAAGTGACTAGTCTTGATATGGTTTTTGCTTCTTGAATAAATTACCATATCCAATTAGAAATGTGGCTTTCCAATATTTGCTTTCCTTCTTGTTCACTTGAAATCAATTGGTCTTATTGATACTGATAGTTATGATCTTGATTCTTGGCTTTCCAAATCACTGAGGCATGAACAACTTTGACTTGAACTTCTTTCAATGATTTCTTCTTCGATTGATCATAGTTAACATGTTGAATTGTATCAATTACTTTGTCTTCATTTAGTGTTGATTTCTTGTGACTTCTTGTTCTGGATTGTCTTCTGGTTAAGTATCTTTTCCTTTAGTTTGAGTTACATTAGTTATAGTGTTACAAGTTTACACACTCTGCCTTTCAATCTCCCCCAATTTGATTGTCTAACAATGACATTCAAATTAATGAAGGATAACTCAACTAAACAATGAGATGAGAAAAGATAATTAACATTACAGTCTTGAATAATTTACAATTGAAATTTACATGAAAACAATACAAAGAACTTAAACTAGAAACAGAATTCGAACTTCGAATTAAAGATCATTTGAATGATTCCTATCACCTGGATTATTTCATACCTTTTAGTCAAACTTGTATCACCTTATTGGATTCACTCTAAGGTGAATTTTCCTCAAGTGAGTTAAAGCAACCGAAAGACATGAAGTTTTTCCAACTTCAAGTTCACACCACTCTGACCTTTAACCCTAATTCCGTTTCCTCTTTCTAGCTTCAGCAGCTTGGTCTCTCTCTTCTTTCTGCCTTTTGCGCTTCTCCTTCTGCTGCTTTTCTTTCTTGTATACTGGATCTTTAAGCTGCTTCCACCTAGCATTCAACAGACTCACAGCTTCCATTTCTAGAGGGTTCTTGGGCTCTGGATAAGGATGTTTGAAAAGCCTTCTGAGTTTGTCCACCTCCTGAGTAGTCCTGATCTTTGGAATATCCTCAAAGTTCTTCATGATGAGCTGAGATTTCCAATGTGTTTTATCAGCTTTAAACTGACAATAGATCATCTTGGGGTAGCCCTTGACACGGTTAGTATTGTGGACACTAGCCGCATCTCGCTCCATCCGCTTCTTTTCCACCACTACCTCAGACAGGTAACTCATGAGTCTCTGCTTTTCTTCCACAAACTTATCTTCCACTTCGCCCCATTTGAATACATATAATACTCTCTCCAGAAATGCAGCATCTTGAGTCCGTAGCAGCCATTGTCTACTCATATGCAAGATTGTTTGATTCTGGTCTGCATCTATGAATACTAAGGCATCAGCTGTATCTTCAACATAAGCGTGTATCCAGTATACACTATCACTTCCTGGAACACCAATAGCCTCCCTTATTTCTCCTTGTTCTAGTGCTCCAGAAGGAAGAGTCAGAGCTTCATCTACATTCTTCATGGCTTGAAGAATATTCCATTTCTTCTCTATCAGCTCCGGCTCAATCTTCACGTCATCAAGAGGGTTTGGAGCAATGACATCACACTTCCACACCTCATTGCTCTTCTTGAATATTGCTCTTTCAATGATCTTCACGGATTTATCTTTAAGCTCAGAAGCGAATCCCTTGCTCATCATTTGTCTACAGACAGCTTTGAGAGATTCTACTGAAAGCTCCATTAGATAATTTTCCTCCATGCTAACCCTCTTCATCTTTCCGTCAACTACCATCCGGACAAAATTTGGATATGCTGAGAATTCTGGACCCTTGTCCTCTGCTAGCTGCATTAACTGATCCCTGTACAGAATGCTTAGCTCCTCAGATTGAGAGTATTGAATTTTAGTCGCTAGCAAGAACAACTCTGATGCAGATCTTCTCATAATGAATTGGTCATCCACATATAAGAAAGATGTTGGGACTCCTTCTACCAAAGACAAGATAACCTGCCACTCCTTAAGATTTGCATTGTATCCAACCCTGACTTTAGAAATTAATCTCTTCAAAGCATTTATATAGTCCCCAGTCATTGGATTCTGCAAATTCAAGTTGTAGAACAGATCATCTGCATCCTTGTTATGAACTCCTTTCGCACAAGGTCCCATCATTATCTTCCTTGCTTCATCCCATTTCTGCCCTATCCTTCGTTTGTCCAGATCAACTTGAGGATCAGCTAGTCTTGCAAGCTCATACTCATACTGCTTCCCTTGTAGCTCACCCTTCTTTTCTAGGAATGCAGCATGTTCTTGCATCATCTTCATTTTATGGAACTGAGCTTGTTCCAAGGCTAACTGTTGAGCTTTAAGGGTTTCCTCATCAACAGGAAATTCTTCAGGCATTCCGGAAGACATCCTAGCACCTCCACCTTGTTCCTTCAAAGATCTTTTTATACCGTGTGCCAACGGTACGTCTTCCATGTCAGAATCTGAGTCAAGTACCTCCTGTACTGTTTCCTGATGACTCAGGTCAATAAATGGTTCATCAACCATTACTGCCTTACCCTTCCTCATCCTCAGAGCCTCTTCATCAACAGACGGCTCAACTTCTAGTTCCTTGACAAGATCAGCGGGTTCTTCAATTTCTTCGATATGAACTGCCTGCTGTCTCGTCTCCTTTCCACTCTCCCCCTTAGGTGAGTTATCCTGAGCTCCACCTTGGTCTTCAGATCCACCAGCTGCATAGGAACCTCCAAAACCAGAACCAGAGGCTCCTGCTCCACTAGCACCACCTGCACCAGCATCGGGGGGAGGTTGTTGTGACTCGAAGCACTCCGGGGGCACAAAACTCCTGACTGCGAACATCATTCTACTGATTTCCACAGCCATTGTATGCATTGTAGACTCCAATGCCCCCATCCTCTCATTGAGAGTGCTTCCCAAGACACCACCAGCATGGCCCAAGTCATTGACCTTATTTGTCAAATCATCAAAAGCTGTAGCTTGACTTGCCATTCTTGCTGCGTAGTCGTCTAGAGCCCTTTGGTTGTTTCCAATAATCATCCCGAACTGCCCCATCGTCTGCCCGAACTGCCTCATCTGATTTTCCATTGAAGTCATACGAGTATCAAAATTTTCAATATTAAGGGACGGTGTTTGGTTTAGGTGACCTCGCTCTAATACTCGTTCTGTTGGTATTTGGCGCTCGGTTTCGGGCCTTAAAAATGAAGGTCCCTCTCTCCCTAACCTCTCACACACACTCCCTGTCTCACGCTCGTGTATGTCTTCAATGATTGATCCAAATAATGAAGCAGTACCTGCAGAAAATTGATAAGAAATGTTGTTGACAGTTATGGGATCAAATTCTGTTTGTTCCTGAGTTGGAATCTCAGGCTGAGAGGCTGCAAAGTGTCCTTGTACGACATCAGAACCGATCCTCTTTGCAGCATCAGTACGTACCGGTGAAGGTACGGCTGAAGTTCTTAAGACTTCATGTCCTCTTGAAGCAACAGTATCTTCAAGAGGTACATCATCCTCACCAAAATCAAAATCCCTATGTGCAGATTGTTCAAGGGGTGAACCACTCGCGTGAGGTGGAGTGGTTGCGTGTGACACGCTAGGGTTTGACTGTGGTTGTGAAGTAGCAGCGTGGAAAAGTTTGGCTTTCTTTCGAATAAGTTGCTGCTCTTCGGTTTCACTCTCCTCATCATCTTGTATATATACCCGTGCTGGTTTTCTGACTTCCGTTAACAGGGGTGATAGAGAATAGGAATGTGTATCAGACTCAGAGTCAGAAATATGGCTCTTACCCTGGGATAGATCCTGCGGGTTAGCAGTCTCTTGGGTCGCGGAATCAGATACATAGGAGGAGGAATGAATAGTATGCATGGAGAGATTACCTGATTGATTACCTTGTGCATCATCGCTTTCCTCATCAGGAATCTCATCAAATGCCTCAGCATGAACAGATGGATTTTGAGCATGTGATGAAACTTGTGATGATGCCTCCAAATTGGTAACTCCTGCATCATATCTAAGCCACATTTGAAGATTTTCAGGAGTAGACATTGGTTTACCTTGATGTTTATCCTGATTAGCAATGGTTGAAAGTGACTTAGTGCCCATCCCTAGCGATTCAGATGTGGGGCTTCTGGCAAATCCCTGTCTAACAGCAAGAGCATCCTTCGGTATTAAGTCATTGATCAGCATTTGAAGAAACCGAGGAAACCAGCAGACAACATCATTTGTAGTGAGGTCTCTGCTTGCAAGGGATCCCATTGAGGCCACTATCTCAGAGAGAACTATGCGTCCATAGTTTATATCCAGTTCTCTTGCTAGGGCAACTGCAAAGGTTTGCATTGGAATTGGAATTTGATGAAAGTCTTTTTCGCGTGCCCGAAAACATCGTGTGATGGCCTCGAAAAAGTAATTCCATTCCACATGGAAGAATTGTTTTTGGATATTTCCTGTGATTGGGCCTTTCGGAGGATAACATCCAATTTCTTCAAAGAATCTGAGGCGTTCTGCAGCAGTAGGTTCTGGATCATAGGCATCTTTAATTGGAAATCCCAGAACCCTGTTGACAATTTCTTCGGTCACCTCATATTCCTGACCCGCTAAGGTAAACCTGAAACCATAGGGGGTTGATTTGCTCCCAAAAGTAACCGCACTAGTCCATAATTGCTGTAAAGCATCATGTACTAGTGTAGGTTTAGCAGTAAAAGCATGGCTAGCTTTGGAGTACAAATTGAGAAATCGTATCCAAAAACTTAAACCGCGGGTGTTGATCACTAATTTCCGTAGAAATATTATAAAAATTGTTTTTAGCAAGTGAAAATTGGTGAGCCATTTTGATTAAATGTTTTTCTTTAAAAAGATGTGATTTTTGTTTAATTTTGAAAAACAAATAATTTACGAATTAAATGATGTATCCCTTTTAATTTATCAAAAAGAACAAAAGTCCCTTAGAGAAAATTAAACTACGGGATTAACAATCAAAAGCCAATTACTAAATCTGAATATTCAAAGAAGATGAATATTCGTGTGTACCAGAGAAATCGTGTGTGTTTATGAATGGTGAATATGAAATCACGTTTTATGAACAGTACACAAACAGTTATATGTTCGTGTGTATGTATATGCGCGTGTATATGGATGAACACAAAACACACCAACACAAAGATTAAGGATAACACAGTCAAGATTAGTCCAAAAATTGGCAGTAATTCGTGATTAGTATGAATTTAATCACAAAACAAAGATTAATGGTATGGAGTTATGAAATCGCCTTGTTTTGTGAAGAGGCTGCTGTGAAAATTAGAATTAGGTAAAGTGAATTAGGCATCGAGTTAGAGATGTATATATAGATGAATGTAAAATGACAAAAATGTCCCTGTTAAAAAATGTGAAAAGTACTAAGTCCATACAGGGGACATCTAAGTCGAACTCTATCTCGAACATTTCTATCTCGAACATCTCTATCTCGAACATCAAGTCGAACTTCGAGATAAAGTTCGAGATAGAGGTTAACTCGAACAATTATGCACAAATAAGCACTTTAACCAATATTACAGCAGAAACTATAGGGAAATCCTATCTTGAAGATTATTGATTTGTAGTAAACTTGGAAAAATTCCCTTCTAAGAAAGACAAGGAAATTCAAGATACTTTTCGAGTTAGAAGTCTATCTCGAACATCAAGTCGAAATTCGAGTTGAGTTTCGAGATAGACTAAGAACTTTATCTCGAACATCAAGTCGAAATTCGAGTTGAGTTTCGAGATAGACTAACTCGAAGTTAATCCCAAATTCTTTCCAAAATACCCCCTTGAAGCAAAAAGTACAGGGTAATTCAAGATATGTTTCGAGTTAGGAGTGTAACTCGAAAAATTCCCTTTAGCTTAACTGAGAACTCTATCTCGAACACCAAGTCGAAATTCGAGTTGAGTTTCGAGATAGACTAAGAACTCTATCTCGAACATCAAGTCGAAATTCGAGTTAAGTTTCGAGATAGACTAACTCGAAGTTATTCTCAGTTCTTTTCAAAATATTCCCTTAATGGAAACCTCATCTCAACCTATGAGATAAAATTCGAGATAGACTTTATCTCGAATATTTTGAAGATAGAACTAGGCACACTGGTAACTCGAACTCGAACTCTAAGTCGAATTTCGAGATAACCAACTCGAAATTCTTCCCAGACTTAGAATTTTTCAAAAACTTCACTCTGACAGATTAAGTCAAAATTCAAGTCGAATTTCTAGATGAGTTTCGAGATAGAACCTAACTCGAAATTTTGAAGTTTTTTAATTCTAAGGCCTCTAATTACATGAAACTCATAGGTAAATTCATCATAAAGTCATGCAATATTTAGAATATTATGAATTTAACTCCCCCTATGATCATGCAATCTAACAAGCATAAATTCACAGATTTGTGCTATAAAAGACACTTAAAACACAATGAATTCATGCAAAAACACACTATATGCAACCTATAACAATCATTAATTAGGCATATTAAAGTCTAAGCACATAATGATTGAGTAGCTTGCACATACAAACATAAACATGGATTTTACAGATAGAAGGCTTTACTAACTTGTGTTAAGCATTCCCAATTCACCAACCAACCTATTGAATGTTACTTCATCAAGAGGTTTGGTGAATATATCTGCAATTTGTTGCATTGTGGGCACAAAATGTAGCTCCACAGTCCCCTCCTCGACATGTTCTCTTATGGAATGATACCTGATGTCAATATGCTTGGTTCTTGAGTGATCTACAGGATTGTTGGTTATGGCAATGGCACTTGTGTTGTCACACATGATTGGAATTTTCTTGTGCTCCATGCCATAATCCTTCAATTGGTTCCTCATCCACAGTATTTGAGCTACACAGCTTCCAGCAGCAATGTACTCAGCTTCAGCAGTAGAAGTGGATACTGTATGTTGCTTTTTACTTTGCCAGGACACCAATCTTCTGCCAAGAAATTGGCAAGCACCAGATGTGCTTTTCCTATCAATCCTGCAACCTGCATAGTCTGAATCCGAATAGCCAATTAGATTAAAACCTGTATCTCTTGGGTACCAAATCCCTAGATTTGGTGTGCCCTTGAGATACCTAAAAATTCTTTTGACGGCTACGAGATGTGATTCTCTAGGATCCGCTTGGAACCTTGCACATAAACAAGTTGCGAACATTATATCGGGTCTACTTGCAGTTAAATAGAGGAGTGAGCCAATCATACCTCGATAGCTTATGATGTCAACTGATTTACCTGATTTGTCTTCATCAAGCTTCGTGGCTGTTGCCATGGGAGTCTTAGCTGCTGATGCATCTTCTAGATTATACTTCTTGAGTAAATCTCTGACGTACTTGGATTGACAGATAAAGATACCATCTTTTCTCTGACTGATCTGTAATCCAAGGAAGAAGGACAGCTCTCCCATCATGCTCATCTCATATTTTTCCTGCATTAGCTTGGCAAATTTCTCGCACAAGCGCTCATTTGATGACCCAAAAATAATATCGTCCACATATACTTGAACAAGTATTAAGTCATTTCTCACAACTTTATAGAACAATGTTTTATCAATTACTCCCCTAACAAAACCATTTTCAATTAATAATAGGGATAGGGTTTCATACCATCGCCTTGGGGATTGCCTGAGGCCATAGACAGATTTGAAGAGTAGATACACAAAATCTGCATGTTCTGGATCAACGAAGCCAGGCGGCTGTTCCAGATACACTTCTTCTTCTAACTCTCCGTTCAGGAAGGCACTTTTCACATCCATCTGGAAAACCTTGAAGTTCTTATGTGCTGCAAATGCCAAGAACATCCTGACTGCCTCAAGTCTTGCAACTGGTGCATAGGTTTCATCATAATCAATTCCTTCTCGCTGAGAATAACCTTTTGCAACCAAACGAGCCTTGTTTCGTGTTACAAGTCCGTTTTCATCCAGTTTATTTCTGAATACCCACCTAGCTCCAATTACGGATTTGTTCTTTGGTCGGGGTACCAGTTTCCAAACTTTCTGCCTTTCAAACTGATTGAGTTCCTCTTGCATTGCAATCACCCAATCAGCATCGCCAAGAGCTTCTTCTATTTCTTTAGGTTCAAGCTTGGATAAGAACCCAGAATATAAGGAGATATTAGCCATGTCAGCTCTTGCAGTTCTTCTAGTAGTCACACCAGCATCTGGATCATCAATAATTAACTCAAACGGATGGTCTCTATTCCATACTCGTTCACCTGGAAATTGTCTTGATGATTCAGCTTGACTTTCTGAGTTGGGGTGCTGATTACTTTGATTATTTTCACTAACTCCCCCTGAGTTAGTGCCAGCTCCTACAGAACTAGAGTCAACTCGACTCGAGCCTTGAACAGTAGTCCTTGAGCTGCTATTTACTCCCCCTGAGTTGTTGCCGGTTCGTACTGAAGAAGTCTCTCCTGATCTTGTAGAATTAGCTTGTTCACTAGACTTAGGTTCTTCATGTACGCTTGGAACATTTAATGGAACAACCAACTCAGGTTCATCTTCAAGATCTTCTAAGTCCAGATTCTGAAATTTTAGGGACTCAGGTTCACTAGAATCTCTTGAAATTGATGAGAGTTTGGTATCGTCGAATCTGACGTTGTAACTTTCAGTCACTTTTCGATCATTCACCAAGAACACCCTATAAGCTGCCACCACGTCTGTAGAGTAACCAACAAAGATTCCTTCACGAGCTTTTGCTGCAAACTTGCCTAGATTTTCATCATCTATAAGCACATAGCATTTTGCTCCGAAGACATGAAAGTATTTGATTGTTGGTCTTCTGTTGTTCATTAGCTCACATGGTGTCTTTTCTTTATCTTTTATGATCAAGGTTCTATTTTGAGTGTAACAAGCGGTACTCACTGCTTCGGCCCAGAAATACAAAGGAAGTTTTGAATCATACAACAAAGTTTTTGCTGCTTCAACCAAAGTTCTATTCTTCCTTTCAACTACTCCATTTTGCTGTGGAGTTCTCGGGGCTGAATACTGACGACGTATTCCCTTAGATACACAGAAGTTATTTAGCACTGCGTTTTTGAATTCAGTGCCATTGTCTGATTTAATCGTCTTCACAGTAAGTGTTGAAACATTCTCAATTTGAGTGATATGATCAATGATTAAGAAAGGTACTTCGTCTTTCGTCATTGCGAACAATACCCATGTATACTTGGAGAAGTCATCCACGATTACCAAAGCATATCTTTTCCTAGACAAAGATAGGACATTCACTGGGCCAAACAAATCCATATGAAGAAGTTGTTGAGGCTCAGTAATACTAGAAATTTCTTTGCTTTTATGCGATGCTCGCTTCGACTTTCCCATTTCACAAGCTTCACAGAGTCCTTTCGGAGCGAACTCCAGTTGAGGTAGATCTCTCACCAATTCTTGCCTCGCGAGAGCATTCATCGTTTTGAAGTTTAAGTGAGATAACTTTTTGTGCCATAACCAGCTTTCATCATCCGAGGCTTTGCTGTAGAAACAGGTGACCTCATCCTGATTTGCTGAATCCATATCTGCAACAAAAAGATCTGCCTTTCGAACTCCTCTCAAAGCTAGTGAGCCTTCCTTGATGTGAGTGATTGATACACCTTTCTTGTTGAAGACAATTTCGTAACCTTTGTCACAGAATTGACTGATACTCAACAGATTGTGCTTCAGTCCCTCAACATAGGAAATATCTTCTATGATGACATTGCCAGTTTTCAGTTTGCCATATCCCTTTGTCACACCTATGCTGTCATCTCCAAAGGTAACATAAGGGCCAGCCTTCATAACCAACTCTGTAAGCAGGGACTTGTTTCCAGTCATATGCCTCGATGCTCCACTGTCTAGCACCCATATGACTTTATTTCTATTCTGCTTAATGCCCTGCAATGACAGATTGGTTAGACATTCTTCGGAACCCAACTTTGATTGGGCCCGGCTTTTCGATAAGATCGAGAATCAACAGATTTAACAACAGGAGATGCACTTTTCTTTACATTACTAGAGCTTTCGACTATCTCCTTTCCTTTCTCAGACTTGACAGATTTGTCAGTCTTAGGAGAAGGTTTTTCACTCCTAACTTTAGGAGGACTGACAGTCTTGGCTCTCCCATACTTTTTCTTGATATTTGAACTAGCAACAGTATTTGAGCATGACTGGCTAGATGCATTCATTAAATGCACAAAAGTTTGCATGATGTTAAAAGTGCATGGCATACAATTAGGTTGACCACACTGTGCATGATTCTGATGCAGATTATTCATTGTATGTGTGGTAGGCATGGCATGTGCAGCAGGAACATTCATGTTTGCTTTGCATGCATAAGAAAGATGTTCAGTAGATTTACAATGATAACATGCTTTCTTTATTCGTTCAGCCTTAACCTCTTTTATGCCTTTTTCTTTCTTTCTTTGTTGTTTAACAGCCTTAGCTCCTAATCCCAGTCTAGATTCATCTCTAGGGAAATTGATTTTCACTTGTTTAATAGGAGTTATAGGTTGTTCTTTCTGGCGATCTTCCATCTCAATCTCATATCTAGCTATCAATTCAGTCTCTTCTTCTTCTATTCTAGGAACAAGATGTTTGTAGATAGGTTTGACAGCCGATTTAAGAATTCTAGGTGTTTCCTTTTTAAGGTCCCTGGAACTAGGGTCAATAGGTCTCTTTCCTTCTTTCTTAGGAAGGTCAGAATAATCAAGTCCTACACCTACTCCAGTTATCCTCTTAAATGTGTCATTATCTACATACACTTTACTAGCAGCTAGTTTGTAAGCTTCGCATTTAGTTTCTAACTCAGCTAGATTGTTCCTTAGACATGCTTCTACTTCTTCCTTAAGGACGAGCTTGTGTTCTAGAGATTTAATAAAGTCTCTTAGGGAAGTATCTACAGTGCAAGCAGCCTCTAGCTCTTCCACTTTTGCCTCGAGCATTCTGCATTTGGCAACAAGTGTTTTCTGTTCCTTTTGAGAAGAGTCTAGGCTTTTGCACAACATATAGATCTCTTCACTAAGAGCCCCGTTCTGTTCCTTATAATCATCAATAGACATTTCTACTTTAAGAGTCAGAACTGGTACCTCTGGTTCCTCTGATGTCTCAGCCATGAGGGCAAAGTTTGCTACATGAGTAACATCTTCCTCATCTGAATCATCCCAAGCTCTTCCTTCTGTCACTAATAAAGCTCGTTTTCCATGTCTTTCCTTCAACAGTGCTTCATAGTTGCTTTTGAGAGCTTCAAATGTCTCTTTTGGATAAGTCTGTTTAGGCTTTTTGCAGTCCGAGGCAAAGTGTCCAGCTTCACCACAATTATAGCATTTGAACTTCATTTTGAAATCCAAGGGAGATTTGTAGCTGGTATTCTTGCCTTTTCCTTTGTAGCCTGACGAACTACCACCACTCCTAGCAGCCCGATAATAAGATGAAGATTTTCTCTATGGTCGGTTGCTCTTTCTAAATCTCATGTTGCTGAACTTCCTTGCCATGTATGCCACGACACTATCGTCCATGTTGTCCAGCTCTTCTTGGGTGTAGTAGTCATCATCACTGTCAGATGCGCACTCGTCATCATTATCAACTTGATGTGGTGCAAGTGATGATTTAGGCTTTGCTGCAACCATTGCCTTCTTAGACTCTTCCTCATCAGCAACTAATCCTGATGCACTTTCTTTTCCCTTTGAATCATTGTCCCATGCTTGATCTTGAAGAGTTTCCAGCTCATAGGTCTTTAATATTCCATAATATTCTTCCAGAGAAGTTGTATGCAAATCTCTGGTTTCTCTTATTGCGTAGACCCTATGTTCAATGCTTTTTGGCTGGTTCCTCAGATATCTCGTATTAGTTTCAACCATGGGGAGAGTTACACCTCTCAGATTCAAATCCAATACCAACTGACTGAATCGTAGGTAGACATCTGTTATGCCTTCTCCTTTCCTTATTCTAAAGGTGTCATACTCCATCTTGAGTATGAGTGTCTTGTTGCTTCTGACCTCTGCAGATCCTTCCATGACAACTTCTATCTTGTCCCAAATCTTCTTCGCTGTAGTCAGACCTTTGACTATGTTGAACATTTCATGATCAAGAGATTCCATCAAGGTTTGTCGTATGGCAGTATCATAAGCTATTTGTTCCTTGTCAGCATCCGAAAACTCCGAGACCTTTTTAGGCTCAGACCGAGGTGGTATAACCACTCCTCCTTCCGTATGTGCAGGAATAACCACCATTGGGACAAATTTACCCTTGTCAAGGACTTCCAGATATTCAGGGTTAACAGTCTCTAGATATAGTCTCATTCTGAAAACCCATTCTTCATAGTGATCTCGGTTGAACATTGGGATCTTGAATGCATTTTTAGGAGCCATTTCAATTCTGGTCACTAAAAGTTTCTAAGTACCCAAGACTAGGCTATGTAGAATATTTATGTAGAACTTTCGCCTAAGTCGAAATTTCTCTAAGTAGAAATTTTGCTCAAGTCGAACTTCACCAAGTAGAAATTGTCCAAGTCGAAATTCTATGTAGAAAATCTCAAGTAGAAATTCTATGTAGAACTTTTGCCTAAGTCGAAATTTCTCTAAGTAGAAATTTTTGCTCAAGTCGAACTTCACCAAGTAGAAGTTATCCAAGTCGAAATTCTATGTAGAAAATCTCAAGTAGAAATTCTATGTAGAACTTTTGCCTTAGAATAATTTTGCTGCAGATCACTTTAATATTGAATAAACAATATTATCTCTTTAACACCTTTTGACTTTGAATGCTTTACTCACCTAACCCACCTAACCCACGTGCTAGGTAATGAATATGTCTTGTTCACTTTCGGCCGTGAATAATGCAAATCACAAAGTCCAAAAACACCTTTTTATTCTTTTACTATTTTTCTGTTTGAAAAGGAGATCAAAAAGTTGTTGGGTTGTCTTCTTTGATAAGAACAGATGATGAACACTCAAGAACACCAAATATGAAAGTACCCAGATTAATTCACAAAAATTAATTAAAATACATCCAAGCTAAATAATCACACCTGGAGCATTTAAATAATTTTTTAGATGAGTTTTCAATACAAACGATTTAAGGCACACTTTTCAAGAAAATGAAAAGTAGATCTAGAAACTGAAAACTCACGATTCTTCTACTCAACACAAGGATCTATGTTTTGTATGTTAAACATATAGCTTTGATACCAATTGTTAGGTCCAAATGTGTTGTAGAGGGGGGGGGTGAATACAACTTTTCGAATATGAGAAGCAATAAATACAATGCAATAAATGAACACACAGATTCAAGGAATATATGTCTTATATATAACTTGAAATGGTTGCTACAACATTCATTACAAAGTATAACAGAAGTTCAGAGAGAAGTGAATGATACTAAGCTCTGTGAATGCACTCTCTCTTTTTCTCTTGTGTTTTTCTCAAGAATTGCTCACTTACAAAAAACATTACACAAGTACTTCTATTTATACTACATGTAATCTATGTCCTGTAGTCTTCAAAGACTAAGATGTACGTGGCCCAATGATGTCCACATAAATCTTGCCTTATCTTGAAAGCTTGGAAATCTGCCAATCAGAAGATGCCATGTGTCATGTTGAAGCTGCACTCTAAGTAGAACTTCTACTTGAGAATTTCTACTTAGCCATCTCGAAGTTCTAAGTAGAACTTCTACTTAGAAACTTCTACTTGGCCATCTAGAATATTTAGTACTTAGAAAATATTCTGGTCTTCAACTTGAAACTTCAATGCGCATCTTGAACTTGTGATATCTTCATGTCTTCTTTATTCTTCACCAAGCTCTTGAATATGGATCTTTATTACTGACATAAACTTGCTATCAATGTCCTGACACTTGATGCAACGGTCTGGTTCATAAGTGACTAGTCTTGATAGGGTTTTTGCTTCTTGAATAAATTACCATATCCAATTAGAAATGTGGCTTTCCAATATTTGCTTTCCTTCTTGTTCACTTGAAATCAATTGGTCTTATTGATACTGATAGTTATGATCTTGATTCTTGGCTTTCCAAATCACTGAGGCATGAACAACTTTGACTTGAACTTCTTTCAATGATTTCTTCTTCGATTGATCATAGTTAACATGTTGAATTGTATCAATTACCTTGTCTTCATTTAGTGTTGATTTCTTGTGACTTCTTGTTCTGGATTGTCTTCTGGTTAAGTATCTTTTCCTTTAGTTTGAGTTACATTAGTTATAGTGTTACAAGTTTACACACTCTGCTTTTCACTCTTACATACCAAGATGCTATGAACAGTCCAGACTAAAGATTCTAGGAATGAGGATCTATAGAGATAGATCTAGAAGGATGATCGGTCTAAGTCAGAGCACATACATTGATAAGGTTTTGCATCATTTTGGTATGCAAAATGCAAAAAGGGGATATGTCCCCGTGTCTCAAGGGATAACGATCTCTAAAGACCAGTGTCCGAAATCATTGGATGAGAAGGATCACATGAGTAAGGTTCCATATGACTCAGTAATTGGATCTATCATGTATGCAATGGTATGTACTCGCCCAGATGTTTCGTATGCTTTGAGCATGACGAGCAAATACCAGTCTAATCCAGGTGAAGGTCACTGGACGGCAGTCAAGAATATTCTAAAGTACCTGAAAAGGACTAAAGATTCATTTTTGGTGTATGGAGGAGAGGAGAAACTGGTTGTAAAAGGTTACACCGATGCAAGTTTCCAAACAGACAGGGATGATATAGTATCACAGTCTGGTTTTGTGTTTTGTCTGAACGGAGGTGCTGTAAGCTGGAAGAGTTCAAAGCAAGAAACAGTAGCTGATTCTACAATGGAGGTTGAGTACATTGCAGCTTGTGAAGCAGCTAAGGAGGCTGTTTGGATTCAAAAATTCATTACTGATTTGGGAGTGGTTCCATCGATCGCAGATCCCATTGATCTATACTGCGATAATAATGGAGCCATTGCACAGGCTAAAGAACCTAGATCACACTCCCGATCCAAACATATACTCAGGAGATTTCACCTTATTCGAGAGATTAATGAAAGGGGTGACATACACATATGTAAAGTGCACACAAATGATAACATTGCAGACCCACTGACCAAAGGCTTGTCGCAGCAGAAGCACGATGGTAATACTAGTTCCATGGGTATTAGATACATGGGTGATTGGCTCTAGTGCAAGTGGGAGATTGTTAGTGTAGGTGCCCTAGAGGCAATACATTGTTTCTTTGAATAAACCTTTATGTCATTTGATCATTCAATAAACGTATTTATTATGACTTTAATTACTGCGATATATTTGTTAGCATAATAAATGTCCTTAGAATCATGATACACATTATATAGTTTAAGTATATGAATTGAACTTGAGATTATATAATATATCATATTCTTAAAAGGTCCCTGGTCGAGTATTATTATTATAGGACAATAATAATACACAAATAGACTAGTATGTTGTTTGACAGATAACCACATCTCATTGGTTATAAGTATGGAGATACTAAAGTCAATACATAGGTACATGTAGGAGTACATGGTACTGGACAGACCAACAGTGAGATTCTTCATGTTTAATAAAGTCATAAGAAAGACTCACAGTGATAATGGTGTAATGATCCTTTGACTTGAGATCATTATATTTCTATACGAGGATTAATATACTTTGACTACATTAAAAGTTACCTTTGACCGGGTGATAATAAAAGTGGACATCGGATATATCATGAGTCGTATGAGAAATATGAATGATAGATAAAGGATTTAACCCTCCTATAATTAGGAGAGATATTATTGGCCTCTTGATTGAGTGAGACTATAAAATGCATGGCCGTGCTCAAATAATGATTTGTTTTTTAAATAGTCTACTCATGGATCAAGTAAACCCGGATTAAATGTTGAAGAGGATGACTAAATACATGCCTCGAGTTTAATCTATAATATTTGGTTAAATGGATTATATTACACTGAAACATTAGTCACAAAAGGTTTAAATTGGATCACCAATTATTATTATTACTTGGGTAGCAATGATGTATTACTAGATACCGCTCATTGTTTATAATTTTATTATTAGATATTAAAATTATTGCCAACGTAATAATAACCAAAAGGGTTACACAATAAGAACATATAAAACAGAGCTTTATTTAAATTATGGATTTAAATAGTTATTAATTCGAATTTATTGAATTAATTAAGTGGGACTTGATTAATTGCAATATATATATATATATATATATATATATATATATATATATATATATATAATTCGAATTTAATTAAAACCAAAAACAGATTGGGTTTAGTGAAGCCCAAAACGTTTTAGGGTTTTAAGCCCAAATCTCTCTTTATAAATACATTGAGATGTGTTGGTTTAGGTTAACTTTGGAAAACTCATTTTTCACTTAAACCCTAGCTGATCTACATCTTAGAGAGGATAGATAGATAGATAGAGATAGAGAGAGAGAGAGAGAGAGAGAGAGGCGTTTCTTGGCTAGTACCATCTCTGTTGATCGTTGGACGATCGGTGTGTTCGTGTGGACGATTTAGAGACACAGATCTTGACGTAAAGGGCTGTGTGGTGATTACAAGGTAGGATCTCCGTTGAGTTCGTGAAAGTAACGTTTGTAATAGGTACGATTCATTATCTCCATAATCAGTTCATAATTATACATGGATCCTGCGTTTGGGTTCCAAAATTATTGTTTTATTTACGTTTTTCCGCTGCGTTTTCTACCTCGGAACCCAACACCAACGGCTGAGATTAACTCATTTTAGAAATAAACGGTTTAGATGCTAGGGTTTGATGTAATGGACTGGGTCAAGCTGAGTTGGGCTGGGCCAATTTATATGGACTGGGTCAAGATGACCAAAATATTCAGAAAATATTTATTTTTATTTTCGAAAATAGTTTTGAAAACTAAAAATAATTATTATATAATAATATAATAAAATAGTAAATATTAATACTTAAATACAAGTAATTATACTAATATTTTGATTCTTTGTATTTGAGATAAATATCAATTATTTAGTATCTGAAAAATATTTCAGATTTTAATACCGATAAATATTTGCTCGAATAGTTTTATCTTTTTCCGTTTAAGTTCTCAATAAAACCCGATCGATAAAGTTTCATATGTTATCGTTATCAATGAATCTGAGTTTTAGAGTTTTAATCATCCGGAAAGATATCTTTTTCGTGAGATGACTATAAATAATGAAAAATATTCTCACAAAAATATATAAATATTTATAATATTTATATATCAATATAAACCATTTATTTTGGAATTTCCAACATTCCTAAATCCAAACGGAGTTTAGTGAATCTTTCGGAATTCAATGATTTCGTGAATATGTCTGCGAGATTGTACTCAGTTTCAATATGAGTCAATTTTATATCGTCTTTATTGACATGATCACGTAAGAAATGATGTCTCACATCTATATGCTTAGATCTTGAATGTAACACGGGATTTTTGCTAAGATCAATAGCACTCGTGTTATCGCATAAGATTGAGATTATATCAAATTTAGTATTATATTCGGCTAATGTTTGCTTCATCCATAATATTTGAGCACAACATTTTACGGCCGCTATATATTCAGCTTCCGTGGTGGAAATAGATACCGAATTTTGTTTCTTGGAAAACCAAGATACTAGGCATCCTCCCAGAAACTGACATGTACCACTTGTACTTTTTCTGTTGACTAAATGCCCGGCATAGTCCGAATCAAAAAAACATACTAAGTCGAATGGTACTCCTTTTGGATACCAAAGACCCACGTCAGTGGTTCCTTTTAGATATCTCAATATTCGCTTTACCGCGATTAAGTGAGATTCTTTTGGTGCTACTTGGAATCTAGCACACTTACCAACACTATATTGAATATCGGGACGACTTGCGATAATATATAGCAAGCTACAAATCATGCCTCGATATTTCTTAGTGTCAACGGGTATTCCGTTGGGATCTTCTGTTAATTTATTAGAAGTCGACATAGGAGTAGATATGGGTTTTGAATTTTCCATTTCAAATTTCTTTACCATTTCTTTACAATATTTCGATTGTGAAATATGAATGCCTATATCCGATTGCTTAATTTGCAATCCTAAAAAGAAATTTAATTCACACATCATACTCATTTCGAATTCTTTGCTCATATTGTCAGAGAATTCTTTACATAGTGCATCATTGGTTGAACCGAAAATGATGTCATCTACGTATATTTGTACAAGCAAGATATCGTCTTTTTCTTGTCTTGTGAATAAGGTTTTATCGGCCGTTCCCATTTTAAAACTGTTTTCTAATAGGAACTTGCTCAACCTTTCGTACCAAGCTCTTGGGGCTTGTTTTAAGCCGTATAAAGCTTTGTATAACTTGTATACATATTCCGGATGTGTGGCATCTTCAAAACCGGGAGGTTGTTTAACATAAACTTCTTCTTCTTCTTCTAATATCCCATTTAAGAAAGCCGATTTGACATCCATTTGGTATACTCTGAAATCTTTATGACGCGCGTATGCTAATAGCATTCGAATTGATTCAATTCATGCTACGGGTGCATAAGTTTCATCAAAGTCTATCCCTTCCATTTGGGTATAGCCTTGAGCGACTAATCTCGCATTATTTCGAACAACCGTTCCATTTTCATCTAACTTGTTTCTAAATACCCATTTGGTTCCAATTATGGAAGTATCTTTGGGTTTTGGAACAAGTTCCCAAACTTTGCTACGAGTGAATTGTAATAATTCATCTTGCATAGTCGAGATCCAATCTTCGTCTAGCAAAGCTTCTTTAGCGATCTTAGGTTCTATTTGAGATAGAAAACTAAGATGATTCATAACGTTTTGTACTTGTGACCGCGTTTGAACTCCTTTATTTAAGTCTCCGAGAACATTATCTAGTGGATGACTTCTAATAATAGGAATTTCTTTAGGAAGTTCTACTTCCATTTCGGCTAATTCTAATGGATTTCTTGGAATCGGTGTTCCGAGATCCATATTTTTGAATTGTCGAATAATATTTTCTACATCGTATTGTTCAACATTCTCGTTTTCGACAAGATCTTTGTACTTTGATGGTGGTTTGCTTTCATCAAATGCAACATTCATTGATTCTTCCACCACAAGTGTTTTAAGATTGAATACTCGATAGGCTTTGCTATTTGTAGAGTATCCAAGAAATATACCTTCATTTGATTTAGGATCAAATTTGGTAAGATAGTCTTTCGAGTTTAATATGAAGCATTTGCATCCGAATACTCGAAAGTAACTTAGTTTCGGTGTTTTGCCAAAATAAAGCTCGTAGGGAGTCTTTTGTGTTATTGGTCGTAGAAAAACCCGATTAAGAATATGGCAAGAGGTAGACATAGCTTCGGCCCAAAAGTATTTAGGTCGACGATATTCATTAAGCATAGTGCTTGCCATTTCTTGTAATGTTCTATTTTTCCTTTCTACAACTCCATTTGATTGTGGAGTGTATGGTGCGGAAAAAATTATGTGTGATACCATTTTCATCACAAAAGTTCGTAAAACTAGAATTCTCAAATTCTTTACCATGATCCGTCCGAATATAGACTATGGTACTATTTTGTTGATTTTGAATCCTTTTACATAGAGAAGAGAAAGATTCAAAAGCATCACTTTTTGGTTTGAGAAATTCCATCCACGTGAATCGTGAATAATCATCAACGATTACTAACGTGTATGAACAACCTCCGAGACTTTGTATTTGAACCAGACCAATAAGATCCATATGTAAAAGCTCGAGAGGTCTAGAGGTTGATACCATGAATTTAGCTTTGTGAGAGGCTCGAATTTGTTTTCCAATTTCGCAAGCTTTTAATCAACTTCATGTTTGCATGTCCTAATCTTCGATGCCATAACCAAGGGTCATCGTTCGTTGTGATTAGGCATACATTCTCATTCTTGCCCATGTCAAATGTGTAGACATTTTTGTTTCGAGGGCAAGTGAGAATCAATTTCAAATCTTTGTCTAAAATACAACAATGAGTAGTATAGAAAATTACATTGTAATCATTATCACAAAGTTGACTTATCGAGAGAAGATTGTATTTTAGTCCCGTGACAAGTTGTATGTTTGAAATCTTGAAGCGACTATTCCCGATGTCTCCAATGCCGACAATGATGCCTTTACTACTATCTCCAAATGTAACACTACCCGCAGTGACCTTTTTAATGTTGTTCAACAATGATTCATTACCGGTCATGTGTCGTGAACAACCACTATCAAGGTACCACATGTCTTGTTTCGCGGCAAGACAAACCTCTTGATGAGAAGTGGAGGCTCTCGTTGAAGTAGCTTCATCTCCTATAGCCATTAAACACAAGTTGACAACTTCTTCACTAGCTTCCGGAACTTCTTCATGTTCACTCAAATCCCAACCGTTTTTCGCCACGAGAATTCTTCCTTTAGCAAGCTTTGGACATTCTCTTTTGAAGTGACCCGGTTGCTTACACTCGAAACACACTTCTTGTGTTTCCTCCAGATTTTGTTCTTTATATTTTGGAGGAGTGTAAGGAGGATTATTATTGTTGTTGGCATTATTATAGGCATTAGTATTTTGAGTGCCTTTGCCTTTATTATAGCTCGTTGTTGGAAAATTACTCTTATAGTTAGGACTATAATTTTGGGAGTAATTAGGTCTTCCTTTAGAGTTAAAAACTCTTTGTTGATTATTTGATTTTAGGAAGCCTTTTCCGTATCTTTGAGCTTTGCTTTGTAGCACACGATGAAGTTGTCTCGTTAGTAAAGCAATTTCGCTTTCATCAAGATCTTGGAGTTCTTCATTTAACTCCTCGTCGTTTTCATTTTTACCGATTAATATATCTTTTAAAGCCATATTTTTCCTTTTGTCTTCTACTTTAGGAATGACCTTATCCGGAATATTATCTTCCTCGTATGCATGAAGATTTCCGAACAAACTATCAATGTCATAATCATTTAGATTATGCATTTCTTTTATAGTAGTAACCTTAACCTTCCAACTAGGAGGTAAAGATTTAAGAACTCTTCGGTTCTTTTCATCTCGAGAATAACTCTTTCCGAGTTGAGATAATTCATCGATTATGCGAGTAAATCTTGTTTCCATATCGATGATATTTTCTCCTTCTTGGAGTTTAAAGTTCTCATATTCATGGATTAAAGTTTCCATTCGAGAATCTTTTATATCAATGGTTCCTTCGTAGGTAACCACTAATTTGTTCCACATTTCTTGTGCGGACTTGCAATTGTTTACTCTTTTATATTCTTTTTCTGCAAGTGTACTTGTGAGAACCATTTCCGCTTTTGCGGCTATATTCATCATATTTTCCTAGGCGAGAGTGTATTCACTAACCTTCTTTTCAACAATGGCACCGTCAACTGTTTCGGTAGGAATAACAACTCCGTCTTCTATGGCCATCCAAACTTTGACTCCTTGAGATCTAGCATAGATGCGAAACCTCGTTTTCCATGTTGCAAAGTTGGTGCCATCAAATAGAGGAGGGCGAGAGCTAGATAGGCCTTCACCGCAACCGATGGTATTTAGATACGCCATGTAGGATCACTTTTTGTTGTACCTGCAAGTCTGAAAATCACTTAACAAACACGTTAAAAAGCACCGCTTTGATACCAATTGTAAGGTCCCATAAGAGGGCTAATTTAAGCTAGAAGGGGGGTTGAATAGATTAAAATCCAATTTAAACATTATTATGGCGTTTTAAAATAATTTTCCCTTTTTAAAACTTTTACCGGGTCGTTATGCAGTTTATAAGTGCAGAAAATAAAAGACAAGGGAAGAAAATACCACACAGGAGATTTTATCCTGGTTCGCGATGGTGCAACCCCTAATGGATTCGTTCACCCCTACTACAGTCCCCGAGCTCCTCTCTGGACTCGAGATTTTACTTTAAAAATATCTCGCTCCTTTAGTAGGCGGAGAAGCCTTTACAACCCAATAAATATTGGTCTTGGTACGTATCTCCAAGATACTACCTCACAGTAAATATAAAAACCCACAAGACTCGTCTTGGGTCGTAACTCCCCGTTACACCCTCAAAGTCGTTGTGAAAAACCTACACAACTTATCTTAGACAGCAACTCCCCGCTACTTCTTCAAAGTTGATGTAGAACCCTTGGTGTAGTCTTTGAATTCCTCGTTTTTGCCGGTCTTGGATCTTAGATGAAAGATCTTGGGTCTTTCTTCTTCTTCATGGTGCAAAGGCCACTAACTCCCCGCTAGTGCCTAAGACTTGGGTCTTAGAACGAGAATCACCTCACTTTAACTTCACCTCACTGCAAAACTTAGAAAACAATATCTACGAAACAAACCGTAATATAAAGAGAGGTTTGGACTAATATGTCCTAGGGTGATTATAATATTCTTATCCGAATATTAATTATAATAAGTTCAATAAGCTTTATTTGCTTATGACTTTATGTGTATTCTTTATTCGATATGACTTGCAGATCGAAGAATACTTTTGATACAATACTCTGTTTGATGAGATTTAAATATATCTCGGAGTTTGTAAATATTGATTATGTCCTTTAAGCTCGTAGGCTTATAAGGTTTTATAATCGTATACTATGTTCGTCTTTTATAAAGATCGAAGTATACTTACAATTTACTTCTTTATCGAAAATACGTCTATTTTCGAAGTAATGTAAATACCAAGTCCGTAAAAGCTTTATAGCTTAAGGATCTTTGATAAACAACTTCTCGTTTGATATAGTCTTGATTAGACTATTCGTATATATTTATTTAAACGAGAGTGTTACAATTTTACTTTAACAATTTGCACTTTAATATAATTTGGCCAATTAAACACAACACACAAATAAACGCACACGTATAGAAATGTAGCTTGCTTATCTATAGGATAAAACGAGGGCCGCTATTATGCGTTAAATTAGTGCGAAAAGTAAAATCACTTAAAAGTGTGAGGACGAGGAAAGAAAAAAGGTGCGGAAAGTAAAATCACTCACAAGTGTGAGGAAAAAAAAGTGCGGAAAGTAAAATCACTCACAAGTGTGAGGACGAGAAGAAAAAGTGCGGAAAGTAAAATCACTCACAAGTGTGAGGACAAGAACAAAAAGTGCGTAAAGTAAACAAGGCTTTCGCCACGCTATTATGCGTTAAAATTAACACACACGTATTAGTAATTAAACACACCACACAACAATAAAATATTAATGGCCAAAGTAAGTGCGTTAAAGTTTTAATTAAGGCTTTGAGATTCTTTTCCCCCGGAACACTAAGGTGATAGAAGGGAATCAAATCAAGCTCGATGTAATAATTTGATCGTCGTCAAATATAACCTCTTTTTGAGGTTTTGTAATATTTCGAATCGTTGTTCGGAATTTAATCCTTGAACGGATTTTTATGGTCTCGTTTAGAGATCCGATATAAGAGCTTACAGATGAAGAGAAGACGAAGATAGAGAGCTCTTATATGTATAAAAATATGGTCGGTTAAGACTCGGATGTGAAGCTAAATTATTACCACTTTTGGATATCGCCGGAAAAGTTCGCCGAAAAAATTCGCCGGAGGTTCGGCCGGATTTTGGCTTATGGCCGAACTTGGGCAGCCCTTCGGGAGGCCGGATTGTAGTGGTAGAAGAGCTTTCTAGGTGGGAGAGAGCTTGGTTGGATGAACTAAGCTTTTTGGAACAAAAACCTTGTATATATTTGAGTATATATAAGAAAGGGAAGGTTTTTGAGATGAAGTGGGTGTAGAGAGTGTTTGGATATATTAAGAGAGCTCACACTTCAAAAATTCCAGGAATTATTTGACTCTTTGGCATAGTAGAAATGGTTGGGGAAGGGGTTTATTTATAGGAGGAGTTGGGTGGAAGGAAGGGTGAAGATTTAAAGTAAAAGAAGTGGTTGAGATTGAAAGCACTTGGATTGATGAGGTGGAAAGTGGTATTGTGTTTGTTGGGGGTGGTTTTGTGTTTCTTTGCAAGTGGGAGTGGTATTCTACATAAATATCCAGCTGATCTTATCTCCCTAATATATTGTATCGGACTCGTATCAATTAACGAATAAATACGTAACATGTTTCGTTAATTAAATAACCGATTAATACGAAAATTCCCAATAAATAATCCTAAAATTATGGAGCACTTAGGAGTATCATAAAATAGAATTCTGGAAGTTTTGGTCAAAAAATGGTCAACGTTGACTTAGTCAAACGTGGTCAAACGCGGACCCACTGTCTCGATTTTCGTGCCTGGACCAAAATTCTCTGAAAATTACGAAACTTTTACCATGCATAGAAAATAACATTTAAGTGACCCATCTCAAGTTTCAAGTCATTCTAGCAAGTGGAAGTATTTTATTTGGATTTAATACGATTAAATCAGGTTTCGGTTTCGAATAAAATACGATTGGTCTTTCTATGAAATAGATGCATCTTTTGACCAATGTTTTGACTTGAATAAATACTTAGAATATATTTCCTAATATATAAAATATATTGAGAGCGTAAGAAATATTTTTGAGTATTTAAAATAATTTTCTCCGAAAATAGAATAAATTGAAAAAGAGGGATAAAAATTACTTTAAATATTTTTGGCACTAGATAAAATTAAGTATTAATATTCTACCACTGAATATTAATATTCTTGAGGGTAACACCATTTTGAGTGCGAAGGCAGAATATTTTTGAATAAAAACTAATCGTTTGTAAATATAGCACAAGTTCTCTAAAGAATATTAATCCCCGAATATTCTTTGTTCGAGCCTGTCGCTTTATCACTTTTTGCAACGTAGATCTAAAAAATATCAAACCTCGATATTTCTTGTTCGATCTTATTGCCTTGATGTAGAGATATATTCCATAAAAATATAATTTGTTTTTTCACAATAATGGAATATCTCTTATAAGGTAAAAATAGATATTGCTAGAATTGACTTTTGACTTCTAACGGAATCAGTTAAAATAATGACCTAGTGGAGAGGATAACTAAGTGTAATTAAATTTTATGTTAAATCGTACAAATACCAAAATAAATAATATATCGAAGATATCCTTTCACAAACGAATAAATCAAACTGTTTGTATTAATAATATCAAATACAAACTCTACCAAAAGTGTACAAATACCTTTAGCAGCTGCTCTCAATACAAATCTCTATCTGTTTGTTCACTCGTATACTCACGATGTTCACAAATCTCACCTTACGCTTCTATTACAATGATATAGAGAGAGTATTTATAATGCTACCTATCAACTAATAACAGAAAGAAATAATCAATTCATAGTAGGATTCTGTCTTCTAGTTGATAGTTTCCTCCAATAGCTTAATCCTTTTCCTTCACGCATACTTCTTGCTGTTTTCTAAACAACCAATCCTGTTTTATAGAACTTTCCAGTTCCCGCAGCATCCATAATGATATCAGGATTACATCATCATCAGGATCTGATCATTCCATCAGGAATTGATCATAGCATCAGGATTTGACTTGATGTATCAGCATTTTTCCATAGTTCCTGAAATATAGTCCGTAACGCATAGTTCCTGATTGAATACTGTTCACTATTATGCAGTTCTTGAATAACTTATTTCATCCTATACTAAGTGCTAAACCCTTAATAAGATCAGGGTATTACAAGAAGTGTATGCAAATTCTATTCTAAACATCACAACTCATGTATTATTCCTAACAAAGTTTAAACCTTTTGTGCCAAGTTTCTCAAGTGTTTCTACTTCTCAAACAGAGAAAGATCTCCTAATTCTTGTTCACACGATCAGGTATTTCTGTATTGAATACGCTACCGTACTCAATACGCCAAGTTAAATATAAATACTCCATTTTAAGTTATTGATATAAACAATGGATCCCTGTGATATAGGGCAACTCAGAAAAATTCTGGGGCTATATACCCCTCAGACAATATTGAGAAGCCTTACATTTTTGTGCCTGCATTCTAGCACCTGGTTCATTTCTTATCTTGACAGGCTCGGTAAGGAAGAAGAAACCATATATGCCGCCTTACAGAGGTTAGAAATTCCCCAAATCGAGGAGGACGAATTGGTTGAGTCCCCCAGGCTCCGTTGTGTTAATGTAATATGTTGGGAATGATGCCTTGGGCATTATTCGCAATTTAATCGAGTTGATTTATGTAAAATCATAAAATTTAAAGAATAAAAGTTGCTAAAAATTAAATTTTATATCATGTTGTTCAATTACATTAAATATGTGTGCATCATATTTATGTATGAATGCATCAACGGCTAATACAACATTGTTAATGGAAATTACATGCCAAGAATATAAAAAGTTAAATACGTAGAATTGAAGGCATGCAGGAAGCCTTCAATTGAAGGGGTGAATGAAGTCCATATTGTCAAGTTGAGGTAGCACTTGTGAAGATCCAGCTGCCTCCATAGATTATTGTTGAACCTCAACTGAAAATGTACCATCCTGATCGATGGTATTCCAGTTGTGTCTACCATCCGGACAACCTTGAAATATAATGGATTAGTGATAGTCCAGATGAGCACGCCATTGTTATATTGGCGATCTGTTAATGTTTTCCCTGTTCGAGAATCCATTGCTTAAAGCACCCCTAATTGCTTGTATCCCCTGTTTGATCGTGAAACAAGGGTGCGTCTATGAACTCAAAGAAGGCATTTTTTCTGTCCAATCTTTGAGAGACGTGTTGAAAGGCTTGTCCAAGAAGCCTTTATAACTTGTGCCCTCGCCCGGGTTGCATAGAATAATAGCCGGGACCCCACCTTTTATTTGAACCGGCTTTGAATATTTGAAGTTGGACTGCCAGTCGTGTTGGGCCCCTATCAATTCCTTCCAGTGTTTTATTGAAAGATATTTAGGAGGAATGTCATCGATGACATTATACTCAACGTCATTACTGAAAGTCTTCTTATTGAAGTCGAGATGGCCGGAAATGTAATTGTGATTGCCCAAAGATCGTGCCCAACCACTGACTGAGAATCTGAACTGTATAGCTCAAGTCTGGCCTAGTATTAGTCAAAAAATTGAACTTACCAACTAAGGATCTATACAACTCTGCATTTGAGAAGAAATCACCATCCAAAGCTGTAAGTTTGTGATTAATAGGTAAGGGAGTCAAAGCTGTCTTAGATAAGTCTTCATCAACAATATCAAGAATTTCCTTTGTATATTTGGACTGACTAAGAACAGTTCCCTCTGGGAGATAAGAAACTTCAATCCCAAGAAAATAATTCAAAACTCCAAGATCCTTTATAGTAAAGGTAGAATGCAGATGTGTTTTTAGAGCATCTATTTTAGCAATTTTACTACTAGTAACCAGAATGTCATCCACATAAACAGCAACAATTGTAATATCAGTTTTATCTTTGTGAATAAACAAACTGTAATCCAATTTGGACTGACAAAAGCCTTGATGCACTAATTCCTCAATCAAAGTTTCATTCTATTCTCTGGATGCTTGCTTTAAACTATATATAGATCTGTTTAGCTTACAAAATTGATTTGTAGAATGAGGTATACCATCTGGAACCTTCATATAAATTTCTTCCTTTAAGGTACCATGTAGAAAAGCATTATTGACATCTAACTGGTACAAGGTCCAGTTTTTATGTGCAGATAAAGCAATTAAACATCTTACTATGTTCATTTTCACTACTGGAAAAAGGTTTCTTGATAATCTATACCATACTTCTGTGTGAAACCCTTAGCTACCAACCTGGCTTTACACCTTTCCAGAGAACCATCAGGTTTTAACTTGATTTTATTAACCCATCTGCAACCTATTGCTTTCTTTCCCTTAGGTAAATATATTAAAGTCCATGTCTTATTTTCTTGTAAAGCTTGAATTTCCTTAGACATGGCTTCAACCCAAAGAGGATTACCAAAAGCTTCTAAATAAGAAGTTGGTTCAGTAATTTGCATAGTGTTACTAAGAAAAGCATAGTGACTTGCAGGTAACACAGAATTTGAAACCAAATTGCACCAATGAGATTTGGGTTTAAGAGTTTGACTAATGTGACACTGATAATCCTGAAGATAACCAGGTGGATGTTTATCTCTTGTTGACTGTCTAACAGGAATTATATCAGCAGTAGAATCACTAAGATCCATAGATAAAGAAGTATCATGATTACAGAACCAGATGAACTAGGAACATCAGTTGTACTAGAATCAGATGAAGAAACATGGGAAAAATTGGATTGAGTAGCAGAATCTTGGGGATTATGTGAATGAGTATGTAAGATGAATCAGAATAAGAATCAAAATAAGAATCTGAAGTGAAGGAAGTTGTATTTGGCAGGAAAATAGAAGATTGATAAGGATTGGAAACTGATTGCTTGATTAAATGAAAGGAAAATGATGTTCATGAAAAACAATGTCCCTAGAAACAGTAATGTTATTAGTAACTAAGTCAAGAATTTTGTATCATTTTTGATGAACAAGATAACCTAGAAAAGCAGCAGGAGAAGCCCTAGGATCAAACTTGGATCTATGAACTTTAGGAGTAGAAATATAGCACAAACAGCCAAAACACTTGAGATGTGATAAATCTGAATTAGAATGATACAATCTGAAATATGGAGTTTGAAGATTAATGCTTTTTAATGGCATTCGATTGACCAAGTAAGTAGCAGAAAGAATAAAATCACCCAAAATTTAGGTGGAACCTTAGATTGAATATATAGAGATCTTGCAATTTCTAACAAATGCCTATGTTTCCTCTCCACAACCCCATTTTGTTGTAGAGAGTAAGCACATGTAGTTTGATTGATAATTCCCTCTCTAAGATATAAATCCTTCAATTTCCCAGCAGTCAATTCTAAGGCATTATCAGATCTTACACACAAAATACTTGTATGTAATTGATTCTTAACAAAAGCTATAAAACTTTCAAACACAGAAGAAACATTAGATTTATTCTTAAGAAAATGAATCCATGTAAATCGACTAAAGTCATCAATAATAGTGAGAAATTGATTACAATCACTATGAGTTTTGACCTTGTATGGTACCCAAACATCAATATGAATTAATTGAAAAGCAGCAGTAGTCTTTATACTACTTGAAGGAAAAGAAGATCTAGTCTGTTTTGCTAATGGACAAACTTGACAAATATGATCAGAAGTAAAAGCTTTTACATCACATGAAGGAAGGAGAATTTGAGGGAGGACATGTGCCCCAGTCTCATATGCCAAAGATTGATTGAAATTGATTCTGCAGAAGAAGTAAAACAAGATTGAATTTGTGGAGAAGGGATGGACTATTGTTCCAGACCAGCTCTATCCACACTATACAAGCCATTATGCAATCTACCAAGAAGAATTGGAGGACCTTTCTGAGAATGGTCCTGAAGAAGACAATGTTTAGAATTGAATATTAATTGACAATTGAGATTAAGACATAGCTTATGAGTTAAAATAAGCTTGAATTGGAAATTGGGAACAAGAAGAACATCCTTTAAAAGAATATTGTCGTGTAAAATGACATTGCCAATATATGTTACCTTCACTGTGTTGCCATCAGGAATTGTAATAGTACTATCAACCTCAGAAATAGACTTGGAGGAACAAAAACCATCTAAACTATTAGTTATATGATCTGTGGCCCCATTATTAAGTAACCACACAGATTTAGAACAAGACTTAAATAGCAAACATGTTTTATCTCTAAGAAGAGCAGTATGAGAAGATGATTCTGCAACTTGATCAGTAGTATTGTTGTCTGAAACATGTTGTTTGATGAGAAGTTCCATCAAGTGATTATATTGCTCCATAGAAATGTTGTTAGAGTGACCAACAGAAATATCATCTGAATGATCATTCTGAAAAGAAGATGTTTCAGAGGAACCTTGAACACAAGCAACAACTTTGAAATCTTTGTTTGGCCTGAAATTGGCTGGAAAACCATGTATCTTAAAATACATGTCAACACTATGACCAGGTACCTTGCAGTGAGTACAGTAATAGTTGGAACCAGATTTACTTCCAAACTTTCTATTTCCAGTATTGACTCCAGAACTATTACCAGAATTATTGCCACAAAAACTTGAATATCCTGAATTATTGTACTGAAAACCAGCTCTATTTCCATTTCTGTTAGAAAACCTTTTGTTTTCTGCTATAAAAGCCATAGACTCATTAGAAGCAGATGTTTGAGAAATCTCTTTATGTCGTTCTTCTTGAGCAAACAGCCTATAAGCTGCTGAAACATTACGTAAAGGATGCATCATCAACACATTTGCTCTTATTACTGCAAAATTATCATTCAGCTTCATCATGAATTGGAGCAACCTCTGATCCTGTTGTCTGTCATGAATTCTCGGAGTCAAATTGCATGTACAGTTCTTACAAGTACAGGAAGGAAGTGGATTAGCATCAGCTACACTATCTCAAACTGTCTTAATAGTAGTAAAAAATTCTGAAATGTTCTGTGAACCTTGCTGGATCTCAGCTAGTTTCTGTTCTAGAGAATACACCTCTGTCATTGATGCATATCCATAACGCTCTTCTAAATCAGACCAAATCTCTCTAGCAGTTTGTAAAAACAACAAACTCTTTGCTATTGTTGCATCAAGATTAAAGATTATCCAAGAAATAACCAGATCATTACATCGAGACCAGAACTTATACGCAGATGAAGTTTTCTCATGCCCAGATATAGTTCCATCGACAAATCCAATCTTATTCTTAGCAGATAATACCAGCATCATCGATCTCTTCCAATTATTGAAGCCATTACCATCAAACTTAATAGAAACTAACTGTGTCGAAGAAGCATCAGATGGATGTATATAATACACACTAGATGGATCGTGATTACTAGATGCAACAGTTGTGGAAGAAGTAGACATGTCTATTAAGTCTTTCACAGAGTAATTTCAACAAACAACTAGTTTTCAATTAACAAAACAAACACTTATATCTATATCAACCGAGTAGATCACTAAAAACTCAACAATCAATAGAAATCAACCGTATATTTTCAACAATCAACAAGTTGAATCAGATTTCAACAACGAAGATCAAATTTCAGATTCAGAACAAACAAACAAAGATCAATCTCAATACGATTGACAGAAAAACTAAACAAATTTCTGTGATTATTGATCTTGAACGATCATAAGTGTAAATTTCTGATCAATTTTTGTAAAAATTGAGCGTATAGAACCTGTATCTTGATGTAAAAGAACTCAAAAATGAAGGAGACGACAACGAAGATATGAATGCGGAAGCACAAAGAACAATTGATCAAAACGCCGACGATCGATCAAGACGCGCCATCTCTGATACCATGAAAGTATAAGAAAAACTTAACTCTTCATTATTTACAAGAACTAGAAATTACAGAATATTCAGAGAGAGTAACAATGATACAAGAGATGAACTCATATCTTACTATACAAGCTAACAAATCTAACTAACTATTTGGCGGGAAAAACTGACTACTAGTTTGTATTTACAAGACTAAATAAAATTAAGTAACTGCACTATCTTGTAGCTTTGACTTTGACATATTATCACCAATATCCTTATTTAGTGTAATCATCTGCTTAAAAATATCAGAACCACGTATAGCAGAATCGTGATTGTTTTTCTGCCCATTTCTCATGCTTGTGAGACTACTTAAAATAAATGAAGCGGATCAATACTTTTGTTTGGAGCACCTTTTATGTCTTATGTTTCTTTGGGCTCCGCTGTTATGTGAAATGTATATTCATAGACCTCCTCGGTTAGTAATCACTCCGTTTCTAATTAGTTGTCATTTTAACTTTATGCGCATATTTTAAGGAGCATATAATACATAGCTTGATAAATTATTTTTTGAATTTTCTTTTGTAAATATAAATTTGATATTTAAATTTTTATTTAGTAAAGGAAAATTTGAAAAATAATTTATCAAGCTATGTTTTATATGCTCCTTAAAATACGCGTAAAATGTCAAAGGGATAACTAATTAGGTACGGAGGGAGTAACATTTTGAACATCAGTCACATGTTTTTTTGCTTCTATATGTTTTTTATAAGCATTTTGTAATCCTATTTGTTATAGCTGAACATGTGAGAAACCTTAGAGTTCTCATTTTTCGAAACTTTTTGTTTTTCTGAGGTCCTTTAGGCATTCAAATACTTAATACTTAAATAATTAGTGTAATTACATATGCTGGTTTATGCAGGATAGCGGTTCAAATATTTTCACATCCATGATGTTTATAATCTTATTAATGAATTATAATGTTTCTTGGTCTGTTAAATCATGATATTATTTAATGCAGCAAACACGAGAATTCGAACTTGAGCTCGCATGTTTAGTAAAGCAGTTTATGATAGGTGATAGGCCATAAACAGCCTAGGCCCAACAAGGAGCCCAAAACAATGAGTAAATCATCTCATGAGAATAAGAGCGGCCCAGCCCAGAGTAGCGGACCCCGGGCCCGGGGCCACTACCACGTGGCGTAGTCTCCACCCCAGACTAGGGGACCCCAGATGGGTGACACTCGACACACGTGGCACCCCACCTCAGCTGACATTCCGACATATGGCGTTGACCAACACTAAAAGACAAGGGAAGGCACGTGCCAAATCATTTCTGCAACAACATGGCCACACTCCAGTCAACGGTCACCCCAGACTGGTCCACGTGTCCTACATCCCGAATATTCAGCGGTTTGTCTCCCAGATCCAACGGTCGGGGGTGAAGGTAACCTACCCCTAAACCCTAGGCCTAGGGCTATAAATACCCCTAGTAAATAGGGTTTAGGGGTTGAACACTATTACACATCCACACACTCTCATTACTTTGTGGTACTCTACTTGATTATTACCTTCCAGAGCCAACTCTTATTCTCACGCCGGAGGCACCTCGGGGCCCAACCCCCCTCCGGTGTTGTTTTGCAGACACCCCACAGCAGCTACACTACTTCCGAGACAGGAGTTGGCGAGGAAGGACCCGATCAAGATTTGGAGTTATCACATACCAGAAGAATTTGGAAACTGTTCCTCTTTGAAGTTGGTCGGCTACTTGAGAGGGAACAATTTCACCCAAAGAGTACCTAATAAAAATTCAGATGATGGTGACTTGACATCCCGCAAAAAAAGGACAATCTTGCTCATACTATACATAGTTCTTCCCATTACCATTGGCGTTCCATTATTGATACTAGCCATCGTGCATTTTGGTCGGCCTACACGGAAAGATAAGAAAAACAAGATGAATGACAGGAATGGTGATATGTGTTCAATATGGAACTTTGACGGAAACCTTGCGTACGAGGACATTATAAGAGCAACAAATAATTTTGATAACAGGAGCTGCATTGGGACGGGCGGCTATGGCAGTGTTTATGAAGCCCGGCTACCGAGCGGCAAAACTGTGGCACTAAAAAAACTTCATCGCCTGGAAGCGGAGGAGCCAGCATTTGACAGAAGTTTTAAAAATGAAGTGCACATTTTGTCGAGTATAAGACACAAGAATATTGTGAAACTCTATGGTTTTTGCTTTCACAATCGCTGCATGTTTCTTGTATACGAGTATATGGAGAAGGGAAGTTTATTTTGTGCTCTGAGAGTCGATGCTTACGCCATGGAATTAGATTGGAGTAAGAGAGTGGACATTGTGAAAGATATAGCACATGCATTATCTTACATGCACCATGACTGCACTCCACCTATAGTTCATCGTGACATATCAAGTAATAACATACTTTTAAACTCTAAAATGGAGGCATTTGTCGCTGACTTTGGTGCATCAAGGTTTCTAGACCTCGATTCATCTAATAAAACTTTGGTTGCAGGCACTTGCGGTTATATTGCTCCAGGTTATCTCTTCCTCTCCTGATGCAACAACTTTTTTACTCACAAGCCTTTTTTTGTTGTCACTTTAAATTGTGCCAGGATATTTTGTAAAACATGTTATCTAATTTTCTAATTGTGCAGAGCTTGCATACACTATGGCTGTGACTGAAAAATGTGATGTGTATAGCTTTGGAGTGGTGGTACTAGAAATAATCACAGGAAGCCATCCAGGGGACTTCCTCTCATCATTCACATCTCCCAGATGCACTCAAAGTAAAATGTTGAATGAGCTGTTGGACACACGCATCCCCCGTCCCACGAGACAGCAAGAACATGACATAATTCTTGTTTTGAAACAAGCATTCGCGTGTCTGTGCTCCAATCCTAAATCCCGACCATCTATGATTAATTTATCTCAGGAGTTTTCACATACTCCGAAGGTGTTGACTACAAATTCTATCTATACCACTTCAGTTGAACAACTTTGTCGATTTCCTGCACTAACTAGAAGCAACAAGACCACTGACGTGATTCTGGTTTGAATATTCACTAGACTCGTTACATTTTGTATTCCACCTAGACATATCAGAATTGTAACACCTAGACATATCAGAATTGTAACAGAGCAAAAGAACAATGATTTTTTCTGCCCATTATTCATGCTTGTGAGGCTAATAAAAAATAAGCGAGTAAGAAAAATAACTATATTATTACTTGTGGACTTTTGTCTCTACAAGTTCTTTCTTATGGCATTTTGTATTCCTATTTGTTTTTCTGAGGTCCTTTAGGCAATTAGCTAATTGTTTTGCTATTTATGCCTAGTATTTTTACTCCAACTGATTTACAGCAATAGTGTTTGTATATTCTGCACTGTAATCTAAGAACTATATCCTACTATATAAAGATTGAGTTTTTTAAGCCAATCAGAAGCCAGAGAATTACAGCCAATCACAAGACATGAAAAGTTGAGTTTTCTACAGCCAATCAGAAGAAGACAGAGAATTCCAAGCCAATCACAATATACTAAATTTGAGTTTTCTACTATCACATGACTATAAAAATATGATTCTATAAAAGTAAAAAAATATTCATAACCGCCTCTTACTTGGATATTCATAGGTCCACATAAATCAGAATGAACCAATACTAACAGTTCTTCGGCTTTATTTTCCTTTGGCTTAAAGGGTCTATTAGTCATTTTACCTTCCATGCAGGACTCGAAAATCGAAAATGGCTACACTACCAACGAGCCTAAAGGCCCATCTACTACCAGTCTTTGAATCCTTCTCAAGTTAATATGATCTAATCTTAAGTGTCAAAGAAATGTTTGGTTCATTTTACAAGATTCCTTTCTTTTATTTATGTTAGAAAATGCGTTATTAATTTCCCTCTGTTGCATCATTGGTTGGATATGATTAATAATATAAAAATTGTCATTCAATGTACCCGAACATATAACTTGTTTATTTATCATAATAGAAACCTTACGATCCAAACAAACATTATAAGCATCCATAGCAAGATTAGAAACCGAAATCAAATTAATTCTAAACGAAGGTACATAAAGACAATTGTTCAAAACCAGAATCCTATCAAAACCAAAAGATAAAGTAATAACTTCAACTACTGCTACTTTCGTAGCATCTCCCATGAACACATATATCTCGCCATCTCTAAGCAGTCTAGTTTACTGGAATCCTGCATAGTATTACAAACATGGTCAGTGGCTCATGTATCTACACACCAAGTGCTCGTAGATATAGCCGCTATATATGTTTCTGTAACTAGAAAAAGAGATATACCAGTATTGTTTGTCTTCTTAGGAAGAGGATAATCCTGTTTCCAGTGACTCGACTGCTTGCACCTGAAGCACTTGTCCTTAGGCTTTTTCACACCACCCTGAACTCCCACTGGTTTAGCAGCTTTCTATAACTGAACCTTTTTCTTCTTCTTACCTTTCGGTTTAGAGGAAGAACCTTTCTCAGCCACATTGACTTGAGCACTCTGCTGAAACAATCCTTCAGCTGCCTAAAGTTCTGTCAGAAGTTCCACGAGACTACACAACCTTTTGTTAATGGTGTAATTCAAGCGGAACTATTCAAAACTTTTGGGTAGACTCATAAGGATGATATCGATATGCGTTTCCGCATCAATATCAACACCAAGGATCTCATCTCATTAAGATGCGACATCATCTTAGGAACATGATCCTATACAGGTGTTCCTTCAGGCATCTGAGTATTCATTAAAGTCTTCTTTTCTACTTGCCTAGCAGCCCTATTCTGATCATCAAAAAGTTCCTTGAGATTATAGAGCATATCCGAAGCTGTAGGCATAGCCTAATGCTGATGATACAAAACACCCGATCCCGGTAATTAAGGACAAACACCAATAATTTATAAATATAAAATGGAAAACTTTGAAATGAAGCAATACCCACCTTGATATGTCTGCAATATATGGGGGAATATGGGGCAACATTAAATCAGCATTTATACCCTTATGTTCCTGCAAAATACAAGTATACACCTCCAAAATACTGCAGCTCAGTTGATTACCATATTTCCTCATCTCCCCATCTTCGTTGTCCAGCATCAATGCACATAACACTACAGCTCTCTTCATCATTTGCACCACATTTTGCATGTACTTCTTAAAGTTTTCTCCAATTACAAGAGCAATATCTCCAAAGCATGAGATTATCAGAGGTGTAAGAGAATGGTACATCTCAACACTGTAGAGATCCTTGAGAAGAAGTAAAATGATCCCATCATAGTATGGTAAGATTTTGTCCTCCAAAGAACGATAGATGTCGTTGACCACCCCAACTGTGATAGCACAGACCTTGTATTCTTCAAAATTCTGCAGACCTATCTCTAGATACCTGTAAAACTCTTGCATATACTTCTCAAAAGCTGTTCCAATAGCACAAGCCACAGACCCAATGGCAAGCATTGCTTCTTCATGCACTGTAGAGCTATGGCAACCCAAAACCATAAGTAGCAGCATCATAATCTGATCTGCAACTTGGAATATTATGGGTTTTGTCTCATCGGCACTATTGAGCTTCTGGATGATAACTTGGAGGACACCGCATAGAGAAGCATGCAAGTCTCCTTGCTTTCCCCTAACAACTGATGACCAAGTTTGAAGGTCTAGCGTCTTTTCCAACTTGTCCATTATATCAGCAAAAAGTTTAATCATAAGTGGAGAAGTTTCTACAAAAGTTGCACATTTAAACACCTAAGCATTGACGAACCTATAACAGCATCTCCGTATCCTCGAACAAGGTAGTAGATAGCCCTACATACCTTTTCAGAAACATGTGGTGCATCATTTAAGCTCTCTAACAAAACCTCAAGAATTCGCTTGAGATTGGCTGGTAAAAAAATAGAAAAACCTAACAATGGTGCGTGCAATAGCTCAAATATACGCCCCAGGGTCCAAGCAGTTGTGTCCCTCATATGGCTGTTTACATCCTCCATTGACCCATGTACGAGCTTCTTCATGCTCGGGCCTTATAGGATTAACCCAAAGGTATAAGTAGCTGCCACACGAGATCTCCAGTTTGATTTGAAGATGTTACCTTGAACGAATGGCAGTACAAGAGGAAAAACAACATCTCCAATTGTCCTAACCACAAGACTGAGACACTTTCCACTAGCCATAACAAGATCCCCAACCCCATCATTCCGATCCTCATCCTGTTCAAGTAATGTTTCCAGCAACATAGGAACTAGATGTTCCAAAGCCTTGTCGATAAAACAAAAATGAGGAGGGGTAACAGAATTACTACTATCATCAGGGCATCATGAAGTTACAATTAGCTTGAAATCACAATACTAAACATAAAAAAATCTGCACGATCGTTAACTTATGTTGACTTTTAACGGTTCTCCGTTAAAAGACAACACATTTACGTTTAGGTCACTGAACTATGTGCTAATTTTCAGTTAGGTCACTGATTGAAAAAAATTAAATATTCAAAAAATATCTAATGAAATTTTTTTTAGAAGATTATGTTTAAAATTGACCATGTTTAAAAAATATTCAAAAAAATTATTGTTTAAACCCAAGTTCTTTGATCATGTTTAAAATTGAGATTTGGAGTTAAGCCAATTTAAACTTGATTATGTTCCTCACACAATTATCAAAGGACCAAGATCTCACTAACTACATCATGGAATGTAAATTTTTTGAACAAGTTGAACCCATCTGAGACTAATCTTTTGAACTCGACAATCTAGACCAAGATATGGTCGCCCATACCAGACACATGGCCACCCATACCTGACACATGGTCACCTTAGAGAGAAATAGAGTAAGAATTACTCTATCTAACCTGATGACTTTGAAATCAAGGAAGCCTTTCGCCTAAAATTTAAAACCACTAAATATCAATCTAAATACGAGGCCCTTATATCGATTTTAGATTGGCTGCACATCAGAAAAATGTCAAAGGTGTAACTCTTTAGAGGTTGTTTCTTTTGTAATTTTTTTTTTGTATATTAATATATAAGCTTTGCAAAAAATGATAAAAATTACGTGTATATAAACTAAAAAAAGGCCGAAAAAAGCCCGGCCCGACCCGAGGGCCTAAAATGGGTCTCATATTTTAGGAAAAGCCCGACCCGATTTTTGAAAAATCCCAGCCCGGCCCGATTATTAAAAAGCCCGGTCTTTTTAAAGTCCGGATAAAACCTGGTGTGAAGGACTTTTGTGCATCTCTATTCACAAATCAGAAAAAGAAAGAAAAAAGAAACAACTTCCAATTTCCCTCCTTTAGATGAATTACAGCAGGGTTGCTTTAGTTAGAAACAAACACACAATTTTCCACCTCCAAATAAATGAATCACAACATGCTCTCTTAAACAAATAAAGAAAATCCTTCAGATAATTTTTTCTTGAGTAAATTACAAAGAGGTGGCTAAAGTTTGCACCGATTTTCAAAATGTTGGCCACTTTTTCAGATTATCAAATTGTTGGCCAGAGTTTTGCTCTGTATTTTGAAAAGGTGGCGCCCGTCAAATATCCAGTAACGGCTGTAACGGAGCAAAGGGCAAAATGGGGTTTTAAGAAAATACAACGGTCATATTGTATGTATATATAATAACGACTCTATAATAGGTAAGAATACAACCCTAGAACATAAATTTATACTTTTCTTGCACCCAACTAACAGAAAAAACATGGCATACTGCTACTATGGTAGACTTGCAGCGGATAGAGTGGCTTGGACTGATGCTAATGCTGGTCGAAGATTCAAGAATTGCATCGATGAAATTGGTGGTTGTAGGTATTTCCAATGGGTCGATGCTCCTCTTTGTCATAGACCAAGAGTTGTAATTCCAGGTCTTCTGAGTAGGTTGAAAGCCTTGGAAGCTGAGCATGAGCTTCAATTGATTAAAGTTCAGAAGAGGGAGCAAAGAAAATGGATGGTTCGATTTATTTTAAGCTTTATTGCTTTGTTGGTACTCTATATGTTCAGTGGCAGTAAGGAGTAATGAGGTCTGTGTATGGTAGGTATAATGAATTGTAGTTAGTATTTATTATGTGAACAAGATTGGAAAAAAGCTTTGGTTTGTAGTTGGTTTGTGTATCTGTAAAGATTGTAGTTGGTATTTAATGAAATTGCAGTTGCCATTGGAATGAAAATAGATCCATGCTTTCTTATAAAATTAAGTTCAATATTGACATGCACTGCATTTCTCTGCTTTGATTGTAGTTGATCAATATCGGAATGAAAGCACTTATAAAAGACATGGCATGAAACCCTCAAAATGTATTTCTTGGCATAGAAAAAACAGACATAGTTTGTCACATAACTTACAAAAGACTTGCCCCACAACTTAAAAAAGACTTGCCACATTACTTGGCACACAAAAGCACTTAAATGTTTGCAGTTTGCATAGTTGGCAGACTTAGATAGACAGATATAGTTTACAGACTTAGATAGACATAGTTTACAGACTTAAAAACATCAACCCACATATTTTTTGTTAATTTTCTTCTCCCTGGAACTCCTTGCCCTTAAAACTGCAGCCCTTGTCACAGTTTGCTTTTTCTTCTGCCATGTTTTAGGAATCACACCACTTGATCCTGGATTGAAAGGTGCAGTTGGAGCAGTGAAAACACCTCCTTGACTATCATCTACCTCAATTGTAGGTTGGGATGCACCTAGAACAAATTCAGTATGAACGTGTTGGCCACCTTCCTCATTTTCATCAACTTGATCACCTTGTACTTCTTCAGCACCACCTTGATCAACTTGCACCTCCTTAGCACCACCTTGATGAACTTGCACCTCCTTATCACCACCTTGATTATCTTCAGCTTGATTAGTGTCATTTCTTCAGCTTGATTAGCATCATTTGTACCCTCAGTATTAACATCATTTGTAGCCTCAGTATTAGCCTTATTTGTACCCTAAAATAATACATGTTAATACCTTATGCAAAATTCTATCAAAATTCATAAGCAAATAATTTGTATACCTTAGGACATGTCCTTCGATTATGCCCCCATAACTTGCACCTTCCACATTGTACACTAGTTTTGTGCCTTTTGAGTTTAGTATCATCAGGATTTTGGTGGTGCTGGCACATCATTTTTTCTGCTTCTTTTGAGTTTAGGTCTTCTAGTGGAGGGTTTAACAATTGGAGGTAGGGGTTCTGTATAAAATGTCTTCTCCCACTCCTTTTTACCATTAATTGGCTCAACAAATTGTCTATACACCTACAATAAATACACATATAAATAAGGATTGGGTTGCCAGGAGTTTCATGTAGAATTAAGTATGAGAAAATACCTTCTTAAACATGTTTATTGAATAACAATGATGAATAAAATCATGCAAATTGAAGTCATGTAGATTCATACAAGCAACAGCATGAAAACATGGTATTCCACTGAGTTGCCATTTTTTGCAGGCACAAGTTTTGGCAATCAAATCTACCACTAGCTCATAGCCACCTGCAGAAGTTTGAACCAAATATCTTGGTCCTCCTGACCAAGTGACATGGCAACCTACTGATTTCTTACTTGCCCTACATTAGAACACAAGTCAAATGCAATTGGAACTGGAAAATGTATAACACATGACAACCAACCTAGTTAATTAATGGAAAGCATAACTTACTCTTCTAGTCTTTTTAGTGAATTAGGACAGAATTTTCCTTGCCAATCTTGAGCCTCAGTCATTCTTCTCTGAATTCTACGCATGACAGCTATGTGTATGCATCTCAGCAGTGCAACAATGGGTAGGTGTCTAACTTTTCTGATTGAGGCATTAAATACCTCACAGTGATTATTGACAAATAAATCACTTTTACAGTAGGTTCTAAAGCCAGATCTACTCTACTATTCTTTTGGTTTGGCATTTAGCCACTGCCAACAATGTTTGCTCAACTAATGGAAATAATAAATAATGTTGTTAGCAATATGTATAGCTTTTTCATATAAAGTCAGCTCATTTTTTAAGAAAGGTAAGGCATTTATACCTTTTTCATTGCTTCCATTTCCTCTCATAGTGATATAAAGTTGTTGACACAAACAAATACATGTGGGAGACAGAAAGGTCCATTGAAAAGCTAATCACAACATAAACAATCACTTTCGGGACCAAATGAACAATAATATACTCTTACACTATGTAACTAAACAAATATTCCTAAATCAGTAGTTAATTAGTGCGTTGAAGAATTTACGTGTGTAATCAGGGCACTCATGAGATCAGTATGCGTGCATTTCATTCCTAGGTCGTATAAACCAATCCATTGTTGCCTTCAACTCAAGCTTTTGATGTAGCCGCTAGTATAGTAATTAGGGTTTTAACTGGGTAAGTGAATTGATTAGTTAGACAACAATAATGTAATGGAAGTACTTTAGGGGTAATTTCCTTAATTACCCTCACAAATTACGTTTATTTTAAGTTAACGGGGCATCATTTAACAGACATTAATGGGCGCCACCTTTTCAAAATGCGGAGCAAAACTCTGGCCAACAATTTGATAATCTGAAAAAGTGGACAACATTTTGAAAATCGGTGCAAACTTTAGCCACCTCTTTGTAATTCACTCTTTTTTCTTTCCATTTCTCCCGACTTCCCTTCAATAAATTTAAACCTGGCTCAGCTCTTGTACCTTGTCAGATTGTTTCTGTAACACTTTGGCTATCCATTCAAGACTCTTTAATGACTTCACGGATAATTTGATGACTTGTGATTATGAAGTTGGAGGGTTATATGGCACCAACACTTGCCAAAATTGAAAAAGATGTTGTTCAGGCACTTTGCTTGTGTATATTGCTGTATTACTATTACATATAATGTTATCATGGTCTATGTGGGAGTAGTTTTGATTCCCGTTGTTCAGCATGCATGATAGCATAGGGGTGGCTGGTAGGACAGGGCAAATTTGCAAAGAACACAATAAATTGAAAAGAACTCATGAAAAAGTTATTGAAGAAAAATGTCATGATGAAAAGGGAGTGAGAAGAATGCGATCAGGGGGCCAAGTAAAGACTCAATACGAAATGGACAAGAAGAGATTAGAAGTTTAGGAATTAGGTTTGAGAAACTGTTAAGGCCGAGCAAATGGCAAAGGTGAAAGAGGAAAAAGCAGAGAAGGCCAAATACACTGCTGAGAATGAGGCTTACCAGGTGAAGAAGAAAGCCTAGAGAGATATTGAGAAGTTGCCAGATGAGATTGCAAAGCATACTGAACAAATATTATCTATTAAGGAAGAATCTGAGCTCAATAATAGGAGTAGTGCTAGTATGCAAGATCTTATGTTTAATGATCAGAAGAGGGCTGATGCCGCTAACCAATTAGCAACTATGTTGAAGAAGGAAGATATGTGGAGGCCTTCAAGAAGACTGATGGATATTGGGCTGCTGTTGGAGAAGATAATGGCAAGAATTCAACCTTTCTATAGAAGCTTCTCAATCAGTCTGGTTCTATCTTCTATCTTTCTGATCAATCGTGACGAAACATATCATACGATTAAGAGGGGGTGTTAAATAATATTTGTTGTAGTATAAGATCCCGTTGTGGACTTCCTTTGAAACCATAAGATTTTAGAGTTATTGGTTACTTAACAGAAAGGTGATATGAAGAAACATGGCCTTGTTTTCTTGCTTTCTATTTTCAACGAATTTGTGCAGCAGGGGAAGACTGAAATTAGAATTTAAGCCATGAAATAATACACCCCTTGTATATGGCTTTTAGTTTCCCACTACTCAAGTAGTAGAGTGGCTTTCTAGTGCCTGCCCGAAGTCGAATGTAGTATTGTGTCTATTGTAGTAGATGTTCTGTTTTAAAATGCTGAAGTTGCCTCGTTTTTTTGGTTAAAAATTTGTCCTCCTTTCGTTATTTGTTTTATGTAGTGTCCTTAAAAATTTGTATCCAGGTAGTTCATGGTTAGGAAGAAGTGTGGAGCAGGATTTGCAAAAAGGAATGACAAAAGTTTTGGGTAAGGTGATAGTAGTGATACTAGTTCTTTCAGTGGGTTTAACATAGTGGAAATGCTGGTTTAAGAATTTCTCCAGAGTTCCCTTTGATAAATTTAAACCTCTCTTGGCTCTTGTACATTGTCCAGATTGTTTCTATAACATTTTGGCTCCAGACTCTTCAAGGACTTCTTAGATAATTTGATGACTTGTGATTATGAAATTGGAGGTTTATGCCAAAAATGGAAAAAATGTTGTTCAGACACATTTCTTGTGGATATTGTTGTTTTACATTTAATGTTATTATGCTCTATGTGGGAGGGGTGGCTGGTAGGACAGGGTGAATTTGCAAAGAATACAAGGAACTGAGAAAAACTCATGAAAAATTTATTGAAGAAAATGTCATTCTGTAAAAGGAGTGAGAAGATGTTAAGTTACCAGTTGTCGATCACTAGGTTGTTGGTGATGATGTTTTTCAAATATGCACTCACATTCTCACTTCTGGTATTATTCCTAGTAAGCTTAATGATACAGTGGTTGTCTTGATTCCTAAGAAGCAAAATCCAGAGTTTATCACTGATTTGCGTCCGATTTCTCTTTGTAATTTCCTGATCAAAGGGGTTACCAAAATGTTAGCGAATAGGCTGAAGAACATGCTTCCAGATATTATTTCAGAAACTCAAAGTGCATACATACCCGGAAGATTAATAACGGATAATGTCATAGCCAGGGACGAAACCAAAAATATATTTTGGGGGGGCCAAATTTTTCGGTCAATCTGAAAATGACCAGATCAGAAATTTTTTGTTAAAAATATATGACTAAATGAAGATTTTTGTAAAAAATATGAGGACTAAATGAAGATTTTTGAAAAAAATAAGGGAACTTTACGAAACAGGGCAGAGATTCAACTATAAAAATCGATATGAGTAAAGCATATGATAGGGTGGAATGGGAGTTTATTAGGGGAATTTTGCGAAAGATGGGATTTGCAGAAAAATGGGTGGTATGGATTTCTCTATGTATGACGATAGTGGAGTATAAATTTCTTGTTTCAGGAAGGGAGGTGGGTGCAATTATACCATCAAGGGGATTACGTTAGGGTCACCCGATATCTGTTCTTACTTTGTGCAGAAGGTCTTTCAGTTGTAATCCAGCGGAAACTAGATATTGGTGTTGAAAAACAGGAAAGAAATCAGCTACTTAGAGTCAAATATATCAGCTAGACATTAACCATAGTTCAACAATTGTAGGCTATAGTTCTGATGTAAGGCATGAGCTCAAGCATAATTGTGATGTAAGGCATGAGCTCAAGCCATCCTATATGCAGCCTATAAATAAGGCTTCTATGTTTGTATTATAAGATATAACACAATATCAGACATTTTATTCTAATTTACATGGTATCAGAGCACTCTTCCGCTCCATCAATCAAGAACAAATTCTGCAGTTTTTCAATTTTTCTGCAGTTTGTTCATCAAATTTTCTGCAGAAATTTTTTAATTTTTCTGCTCTTTTTAATCAATTTCAGCTCCTATAAATTTCTGTAGGTTGCTTCACAAACACCAAATCATATACACCATCATCAAACATCATGACTGAACCAGATTCTAATCCTGGTTGGAAGCTCTCATCAGTGCTGCTTAATGGTATCAACTATGTGCCATGGTCAAGGGCAGTTACTTTGTCATTAGGAGGAAAAAGGAAGCTTGGTTTTGTTGATGGATGTAGAAATTGTCCGTCGAAGGCAGAATCTGGATATGAAGATTGGATGGCCACTGATCAGCTTGTTAGGTCGTGGCTGCTCAATTCCATGGAACCACATATTGCTGAAATCTTCACGTTTTCTGACTCGTCTAAGGAGTTATGGAATGAAGTTGTAGAATTATATGGAAATCAAAATAATTCTGCTCGTATCTTTGAACTAAAGCTTGAAATAGCAGCATCAACTCAAGGTGAGAAATCCTTTAGTGAACACCTTGGTTCCTTGAAGCGTCTATTGGATGAGTTGAATATCTATCGTCCTCATACTAGTGATTCTAAAGTTCTTCTACAAAGGCCAGAAGAAGATAAAATTTTCTCCTTACTAAGTAGTTTAAAGCCAGAATATGAGAATATCAAGAGCAATGTGTTTATGGATGCCAAACTACCATCCTTATCAAGCATTTGCGCAACAATCCAGAGAGAAGAGACTCGAAAAAAAACTATGAGTTCTGAGATGAAATCTTCCGTTGAAAAATACACTGAATCAAGTGTTCTTTTGGTAGAGAAAGATAAGCATGTTGGAGGACAACATAATTTCCGAAATAAGGGCAGGCCTCGTTGTAATCATTGTGGCAAAGATGGACATTTGAAAGACAAGTGTTGGGCGTTATATCCACATCTTAAACATCAGTTACATTCACATATCAAATCAGCAAGGACTGCATCTACATCGCAAACCAACAGTTATGATCATTCATCCATAGTTGATCCCACCGCCAATCATGCATTCGTAGCAGATTCTGCTGCCATGAACCAGTTTAGTCAAATTCTCCAACAGTTGCTCAATAAATCCAATGCAAAAGGTCATTCTTCTTCTACTCATACTTTAGGTAATTCCCTTACATATCATACACTGTCTTCTAAGCAAAATTGTTGGGTTATTGATTCGGGTGCTAGCAATCATATGGCTAATAATTCTTCTCATGTGGATAATTTTGTTCTAAATTCCATCAATCATGATGTCTCTGTTGCTAATGGGAATGTCATACCTGTAAAAGGAAGTGGGAATGTAAAATTCTTTCCTAACTATCCAGCCTCCGAAGCTTTAGTTATTGCATCTTTTCCTGTCCAACTTCTTTCGGTTGGAAAAATTACAAGAACTCTTGACTGTGATGTTATTTTCTCTCCTAATTCAGTAATATTTCAGGATCGCAAGACCAAGAAGACGATTGGTAAAGGAATTTTTTCTCATGGTCTTTACCAGCTAACTCGCATTAGTAAAGCATGTCAAACTAGTAGCTTGGTTGAAAACCATATTTTGCACAAACGACTTGGGCATCCATCTAGTCGAATTTTGTCACAAATATTCCTAACAATTTCAATTAATCACAATGTTTGTGATGTTTGTCAATTTTCAAAGCAAACTCGTTTACCGTTTCCTAGTTCTTCATCTATGTCTTCCGAATTGTTTGAATTAATACATTCTGATTTATGGGGACCAGCACCTATTGATTCTTATGATGGATATAAGTATTTTGTTTTATTTATAGATGATGGATCTCGTGCTACTTGGTTATACTTTCTTAAATCTAAAGTGAGGCTGCATCTGTATTTAAAGATTTCCATGTTATGGTAATGAATCAATTTGGTGCAAATATTAAAACCTTCCGGTCAGATAACGGAACCGAATACACTAAGGATCTCTTCCTCAATATTTTCGTGACAAGGGAATATTTCATCAAACAAGTTGTGTTGGCACACCATAACAGAACGGTGTCTCAGAGAGAAAGAATCGCCACATTCTTGAAGTTGCAAGGGCAATTATGTTTCAAACAAATGTTCCCAAACGATATTGGTCTCATGGTGTATTAACGGCTGTTTATCTTATCAATCGTCTCCCTAGCAGCGTGCTTGCCTTCAAATCACCACTGGAAATTCTGAAGGAACGCAAAGTCAATATCTCTTATTTGCGGGTGTTTGGATGTGTTTGTTATGTCCACCAACAAGCCAATCACCGTGATAAGTTCGATGCTAGATCAGTGCGCTGTGTATTCTTTGGATATAATTCAACAAAGAAAGGGTACATATGTTATGACACATCATCTCGAAAGGTTGTTATATCTCGAGATGTTCGGTTTGATGAATCTGAACCTTTCTTCCAGTCCTTGCAAAATTCTGGAAACCACTCTCAGGGGGAGTATCTGTCAGATTTCTCGGTACCTCCACCAATGCCAATGGAGAATGATACCGTAGATAATGAAGCAGTCCTTTATCCACCTACTTTGCCAGCAAATAATGAGTCTATACCACCTACTGTCACACCTCCTTCCACTGCTACAATTGACAATGATACAACTGCACAGCCTTCACAGCCTCGAAAATCAACTCGCATTTCACAGCGTTCCACAAAATTGAAAGATTTTGTTAGTTATAATGCAACTCGCTATCGTATTCAAGCTCACTTAGTGTATGACAATATTTCTGAAGGCCATCATACCTTCTTAAATGCATTGTCTTGTGAGTAGGAGCCAATGAATTTTCGAGAAGCGATTTCCAATCCCCTTTGGCAAAAGGCTATGCGAGAAGAACTACTAGCCCTTGATGAGAATCAAACTTGGGACATTGTTAAGCTACCTCCCGGAAAGAAAGTAGTTGGGTGTCGATGGGTTTTCAAAATCAAATTCAACTCCGATGGTAAAGTAGAACGACATAAGGCAAGGGTGGTCGCTCGAGGTTTTTCTCAAACTTATGGCGTGGATTACAAAGAAACCTTTGCACCCGTCGCCAAGATGAATACTATTATAGTTCTCATATCTCTTGTAGCAAATCAGGACTGGAAACTTTTTCAACTTGATGTAAAAAATGCGTTTTTATATGGTGATTTAAAAGAAGAAGTATATATGAGCATCCCCCCTGGCCATGCTCAAGAATCCAGTTTTGGGTTGGTTTGCAAACTCAAAAAAATGATATATGGCTTGAAGCAATCATCGCGAGAATGGCATGCCAAACTGAGTTCAGTCCTTCTGTCAAATGGACTCAAACGAAGTGGTGCAGATTCCTCCCTTTTTATCATAAAAACTGCTCATGGTACTACTATCATTTTAGTCTATGTTGACGATTTAATTATCACTGGCAACGATCAAGTTGGAATCTCCGATAACAAGGCTCTCCTACATCAACGTTTCGCCATAAAAGATTTGGGTATCCTAAGACATTTTTTTGGAATTGAAGTTGCTTACTCTAAGAAAGGCATTTTTCTTAATCAAAGGAAATATGTTCTGGACCTATTGCAAGAAACTGGCAAGCTTGGAGTCCAACCATCTCACACACCTGTTGATAGTAGTGTAAAACTTGATGATAGAGGGGAATCATTTACTGACATTGGCAGATTTCAGAGGTTGGTTGGCCGACTAATTTATTTAACGGTTACTCGTCCAGATATTTGTTATGCAGTCAGCTTGGTCAGCCATTTTATGCATGATCCCAAAATCCCTCATATGAAGGCAGTTGAGCACATATTAACTTATCTGAAAGGTTCTCCAGGGAGGGGAATATGGATGCGTAACAATGGCCATACTTTTCTTCATGCTTATACCGATTCTGACTATGCTGGAAGCTTAGTTGATCGCAAGTCTACTTCTGGATATTGCAGCTTCATTGGAGGAAACCTGGTAACGTGGAGAAGCAAGAAGCAAAACGTCGTTTCCCGTTCTAGCGCTGAAGCCGAATATCAAGCAATGGCTTCTACCACATGTGAAATTATTTGGCTTCGTGCTTTATTGAAAGATTTGGGATTTGCTTCCCTTGAACCAACTGAAATGTATTGCGATAATAAGGCGGCTATACATATTGCTTCAAATCCAGTGTTTCACGAAAGAATGAAACATATTGAAATTGATTGCCACCTTGTTCGAGAAAAATTAGAAGCCAAAATTATTTCAACTCCTTTTGTTCGCAGCAACAACCAACTAGCGGATCTGTTTGCCAAAGGTCTGGATCGCGGCAAGTTTCACGAGTTGTTATCCAAGTTGGGCTCAATTGATATCTTCGCACCAACTTGAGGGGGAGTGTTGAAAAACAGGAAAGAAATCAGCTACTTAGAGTCAAATATATCAGCTAGACATTAACCATAGTTCAACAATTGTAGGCTATAGTTGTGATGTAAGGCATGAGCTCAAGCATAATTGTGATGTAAGGCATGAGCTCAAGCCATCCTATATGCAGCCTATAAATAAGGCTTCTATGTTTGTATTATAAGATATAACACAATATCAGACATTTTATTCTAATTTACAATTGGAGTGCTTCACGGCTATAAAATTTCAAATAGAGCCCCTATAGTCACTCACCTTTTTTTCGAAGATGATTGCTATTTGTTTTTTCGAGCAAATTTGACTGAAGCCCAGGGTATCAAAGACTGTCTTCGTTTTTATGAAAAAGCTACAGGTCAGCAAGTCAATTTTCAAAAATCCTGTATCCATTTTAGTCGTAATACTCCTAATTCTATGGCTGAGTGAATTAGTCAGTTCCTAAATGTTCAGTTGAGTGATGGGACCTCTCCTTATTTGGGTTTACCAAGCAGTGTGGGAAGAAATAAATGGGAGATGTTTCGAAATGTGAAGGAAAAGGTATGGAGCAGGATGCAAAGCTGGAAAGGAAAGACTCTCTAGGGGGTAAAGAAATCCTTATCTGTCAAATTTATAACTACTAATATAAAGAAAGTAACAGAACTGTATGATATTAAGATACTCTCATTGAAGAAGATGAAATCAGGATACAAGAACTGAAAGAGATAAGATATTATCTTAAGGAACAATACAACTAATGTTTTGATATATATAAGACAAAAAGAGTAGCAGCACAGAACAACCCACTACTTTCCCTAACGAACTTTGCCACCTGGACTGCTACAATACCTAAGTGGACTGGACCTGAGATATTTGAGATGGGCTTGAGTTTCTTTGATTCTCTGATTGGGCCTCATTTATGTTAACATCTCCCCTCAAGTTAGGAGGGGAAAACATATTGGACACTCCTAACTTGGACAGAAGAAATCTGAGTTGAGCAGCAGAGATGGCTTTAGTGAAGAGATCAGCTGGTTGTTGTTGGGAGGGAAGATAGGCAGGAGAGATAAGGCCTTGAAGAAACTTTTCCCTAACCAAATGACAATCTATTTCTATATGTTTAGTTCTTTCATGGAACATAGGATTAGCACCTATATGCAGTGCTGATTGATTATCACAGAATAGATGGGCTGGAGTTTGAACTGGAACATGAAGCTCTTTTAAAAGGGTAAAAATCCAAGTAAGTTCGCAGGTAGTGTCTGCCATAGACCTGTACTCAGTTTCAGCTGAGGATCTAGATATAGTAGGCTGCTTTTTACTTTTCCAGGCAATAAGAGAGCTTCCTAATTGGATACAAAAACCAGTGATTGACCTTCTAGTTATGGGACAACTTCCCCAATCAGCATCACAGTAGGCTGAAATAGTGAGTTTGCTGTTAGCTGGGAGAAAAATACCTTGACCCCAAGTAGATTTTAAATACCTAAGAAGCTTAAAGGCTGCCTGAAGGTGTTGAGCTTTAGGATGAGCCACAAACTGAGAGAGAGTGTGAACTGAGTAGGAAATGTCTGGTCGAGAGATAGTTAAATAAATAAGTCTCCCAATGAGCCTTATATACAAGCTTCCTTTGGGAATATCAGGTTCATCTTGATACTTGGCTAATTGGTGGTTTTGTTCTATTGGCAAACAAGAGTCTTTGCAGTTGGACAACCCTACATCTTGTAAGAGATCAGTGACATACTTACTTTGATGAAGGTATATACCAGAAACAGACCTGGCAATTTCAATCCCCAGAAAGTATTTAAGATGACCCAGATCTTTGATTTGAAACTTGGTGTTTAGGAAAGCTTTAACTTGTTGAACAACTGACACATCACTTCCAGCAAGAATCATATCATCTACATACACCAGCATGATAGTGATAGAAGAAGTTGTTTTGAAAACATATAAGCTATGATCACTGTGAGTTCTGGTGAATCCAAACTCAATAAGAGCTGTACCTAGCTTAGTAGTCCACTCTCTAGGAGATTGCTTAAGACCATAAATGGTCTTGATCAACCTGCAGGCCAAGGGCTGATTAGGGTATTTGGCTGCAATTGCAGCAGAGGGATGATATCCTGGAGGAAGGGCCATGTAAATCTCCTCATGTATGTCACCATTTAAGAAGGCATTAGTAACATCCAGCTGCGTGAGGGAACAATTATAGATGGAAGCAAGAGCTAAAACAATTCTAAGAGTGACCATTTTTGCAACTTGTGCAAAGGTATCAAAGTAATCTACTCCTTCAGTCTGAGTATATCCCTTGGCTACAAGTCTAGCCTAATATCTTTCCACTTCCCCATTTGGCATATACTTGACTTTATAGATCCACCTACAGTCTACTAGATTGTGACTTGAGGGAACATGAACCACCTCCCAAGTGTTGTTTGCTTCCAATGCTGCCAGCTCTACTGCCATTGCAGTACACCATTCTGGATGTAAAGCAGCTTGGTTATAGGAGTAAGGTTCAGGAATCTGAGAAACATTGGCTAAGAAGTGATTGTAAGTTGGTGTGAAAATGGTATTGATGTGATTGACAGCATTGCTAGCATAGTTTTTGTACAATGAGGGTAGATTAGTATAATCTGAGAATTTAGAAGGAAGAACCTTAGTTCTAGTAGGTCTGATAGATGGCATGGAAGGGTTTATGACTTCATTGTCATCCCTAGTATGAGAAGAATCCAGAACATCACTGTTAAAGTTGTCAGTGTTGTTCATGGGGGTTGAGGTTGATTCAAAGTTGTCATAACTAATACTATCACTAGTATCAGTTAAATTACATGTAGTATTATCACTAAGAGGGTCATACTCATAAAGAGCAGAAGTGGAGTTGAATAGTTGGGGAACAGGAGGTGAAGCAATTTGCTTAAAAGGAAAAATATGTTCAATGAATTGAACATCTCTTGAGACAAAAACTTTCTTAGTATCAAGGTCTAGGATTCTATATCCTTTTGTCCCATAAGGATACCCTAGAAGACCCCCTTTATAGATCTTGGAGCAAATTTATCTCTTTGATGAGGGACAATGGTTGCATAACTCAAACATCCAAAAACTTTGAGATTTTTGTATGAGGGAAGACTGTTGAACAGAATTTCATAAGGTGAATGACCATCAAGGATAGGAGTAGGTGTCCTATTTATATGGTATGTAGCTGTCAATAGACAGTCACCCCAGAAATGAATATGTAAACTAGCCTAAAATCTCAGAGCTCTAGCTACATTTAACAGTTGCCTGTGCTTCCTTTCTACTTTTCCATTCTGCTGTGGGGTATATACACAGCTAGTCTGATGAATAACTCCTAAAGAATCAAGAACAGCTTTGAGAGAAGCATTAAGAAATTCTGACCCATTGTCTGACCTGAGAGCTTTAATAGTGACTTTAAACTGAGTTTTCACAAGCTCAAAGAATTTCTGAACAATTGATGAAACTTGGGATTTGTCAGATATGAGAAATACCCAAGTAGTTCTAGACTTGTCTTCTACAATAGTAATAAATTGTCTACAATTACCATGAGTGGGACATCTATATGGTCCCCACAAATCAACATGAACAAGATCAAATAAGCAAACACTTTTAGAATCACTTGTCTCAAAAGATAATCTTGATTGTTTTGACAAATGACATATATCACAGTCTTGAAGTTTCTGAGAATTACAATTGAAAGGAAGCAATTTCAACACAGTAGCAGGGATATGCCCCAATCTAGCATGCCATAACTCAACATCTTTATTATTTTGTGAACTACCAGCAAGCAGATTACACACTTGATGTTTTTGCTTGATACAGGGGACAGAAATAGTAGAGGTACCTTGATTAACCAGATACATGCCCTTGTTAACTTTACCAATCTCGACTGCCTTCTTCCAAACAGGGTCCTGAAGAAAGCAAGAAGATGCTGTAAACTGAACTGATCTTCTTGTATTCACTAGAAGCTTAGGAATAGATATAAGATTATATTTAAAAGTAGGAACACAGAGAACTTGATATAGGACAAGTTCAGGTGAGATTTCCATATCTCCAATGTGAGTTACAGCAGCACATTGACCATTGGGTAGTTGCAGATAAGAACTGCTAAGTGTGACATTTTTCAGCATTGTAGGAGAGGAGACAATGTGATCAGTGGCTCCTGAATCAAGGATCCACTGATTGGAATAATCATTGCATAGATTACTTTGAATATTGAAGATAACATGCTGAAAAGTACCTGCAAACTAAATGGTATTAGCTGTAGGTAAACCACTTGACTGCACTTCTCCACCTTTAATATTACTTTGAAGCATTTTCAATAGATGCTGATACTGATCTTCAGATATTCCACAGGTGGTTCTGAGCTGTTCATCTTGTCCAGAGGAGTGAAGACTAGAACCAGAAGACTGGGAGAGAGATACTGAACTCTTAGAGATGCTATTGGCTGTTGAAGAAGTAAGATACTAGGGACGAGGCTTAGGTTTACCATACATTTTATGCCAAGCAGGATAGCCTTGTAAACAGAAACACTTATCCTGAGTATGTCCAGTGAGATGACAGTACTCACAATACAGAGAGACATTTCCAGCAGTAGTTTTCTTAGCATTTTGAGATATCTTGAAACCAGTAGAAGTACCAGACACAGGGTGAGAGTGAGAATAAGTAGATGTGTCTGAAGGACCCTTAGCTGACATGGCCATGTTGCCAGTAGAATGAGAAGACTGATACACCTCCCTCTGATTTTCTTCTTGCAATAACATTGCGTAACACTGGCTTAATGTGGGAAGAGGGGTCATCAAAAGAATTTGACCACGAATAGCAGTGAAATGGTCACTCAAACCCATAAGAAATTGAGACACCTGAATAGATTGATCATACTGTTCAGAATTTGCATTAATATTGCAAGTGCATTTTCCACAGTTACACATGGGCGAGACACAAGACTGTTCAACTCATCACTCAACGTCTTATATTTAGTATAATAGGCTACTATACTCATAGTACCTTGGGTTAATTGAGAGAGTTCTCGACGTAGACTAAAGAGTTTAGGCATATTACTCTGAGAATAACGAGTTTCAAGATCTCTCCAAATCAAACTAGCAGTATTAAGATACACAACACTGTTACGAATATCATTGGAAACAGAGTTAAGGAGCCAAGAGATTACCATATGATTGCAGCGAGTCCAGTGGACCAACAAAGGAGAGTTAGCAGGAGGAGGAGCATATGATCCATCAACAAAACCCAGCTTGAGTTTCGACGAGAGAGCAATCGTCATCGATCTGCTCCATTGAGAGAAGTTCTGCTCATTGAGAACCACAGTAGTCAGAGACATCCCTGGGTTATCCGAAGGATGTAGGTAGTACGGATGATTAGCATCAATGGTGGTAACAGCTAAGGTAGGGTTAACATTTAGAGAAGGGGTAGATATAGATGATCCTGCAGCTATAGTCGCGTAAGAGGGTTGAGTAGCCATTAAAACAAATAGGTGAGCTACACAGGTGAGCTACACAGATTATCCAAACAAAAAAAGTAGATCTAAAGGACAGAAAGAAAGATATTTGCGGAAGAACAAGAACAAGAACGAGCACTCTGATACCATGTCAAATTTATAACTACTAATATAAAGAAAGTAACAGAACTGTATGATATTAAGATACTCTCATTGAAGAAGATGAAACCAGGATACAAGAATTGAAAGAGATAAGATATCATTTTAAGGAACAAGACAACTAATGTTTTGATATATATAAGACAAAAAGAGTAGCAGCACAGAACAAGCCACTACTTTCCCTAACGAACTTTGCCACCTGGACTGCTACAATACCTAAGTGGACTGGACCTGAGATATTTGAGATGGGCTTGAGTTTCTTTGATTCTCTGATTGGGCCTCATTTATGTTAACATTATCAAGTCCGTTGTGCAGGCTATTCCGTCCTATGTGATGAGTGTTTTCTTGCATCCCAAAAAACTTTGTGAAGAAATTGAAGTTTTAATGAATAGATTCTGATGGGTCTCTAACATGGAGAATACCCGGGGAATTCGTTGGATGAGCTGGGATAGGTTGTGTTATCCGAAAAAATTTGGAGGAATGGGGTTTCGTAAAATAAGGGAGATGAATCTAGCTTTGCTTGGAAAACATGCTTGGAGGCTGCTGAACGACTCAAACTCTTTTATAGCCAGACTCTTAAAAGCTAGGTATCACCCTTCAACATCCTTTTGGGAGGTTCGATGTGGAAGCAACCCAAGTTTCATTTGGCAAAGCATTTTTGAGGCCAAAGACCTGTTAAAGGCAGGGTGTAGGCTAAAGGTTGGCAGAGGTGAGTCCATAAAAATTTGGCAAGATCCTTGGATCCCTGAAATTTCAAATGGTTATATAACCACTCCCATCATTCCCGAATTACAAGAGACAAAAGTTAGCAGCCTTCTCAAAGTAGATGCTGTGGAATGGGATCAAGAAGTGGTCCGAGATATATTGAACGACCATGATGTTAAAAATATCCTCAAGATTCCTCTTAGTGTAAATACTTCAGACGATAGTTGGATCTGGTTGGAGGATGAGAAGGGTAAATATTCTGTGCGAAGTGGATACAGACTTCTATGCAACTTGATGGGCCGATCGCAATCTTCTGCTACTAATTTTAACTGGATGAAGTTATGGGCTTTATCTGTCCCTCCCAAAGTAAAAAACTTTCTCTGGCGAGTTGTACATAACTGTTTACCGACTTTATAAAACCTGTAGAGAAGACATGTGGAGGTCTGCTCTTTATGCCCAGTCTGCAAAACATCAGAAGAAACTCTTCAGCATATTGATAGGTCCATAATTAATCATATTTTTAATACCTATTTTATGTCCGTTTTCGTAATTTTATTAATTAATAAATTGTTTTATTTTGTTTTGTAGGAAAATAAATAAAAACAGATTTCTAGCAGGAAAAGGTGCAAAAAGGGAAAGGAGGTGGAAAATACTTGAAGAAAAGGAAATTGGAGGAAAAATCGATTACTTATTGGAGAAGAAAAGGAAATTGAAGAAATTATATTCAAGATTGGATTGTAATCAAAGGGGCCAAACCCAATATTTTCCCCTATATATATGGCCTTCTCCCTTGTAATTTGGGACACCTAGAATTTGATAGCTCTTTATTTTCTTGCTTTTTACTTTCGTTGGTAGCTTTTATCCGACATACTCGTCTGAATTATTAATATTTTTTAGTTCTTCTTTTCCTTCTTTCGTGCGTTCACTTGTTTCAAATCTTCTGCTACGACCTTACTATTTGATTACATGCATGCTTCATTAGTTAACTAGATTTATTAATTTATTATATAAATACTTGCCATTCACGTTATTAATATTAGGCTTATTAAGTTTCTGACCATATATAGATTAAAGTTAGTTTTGTTAAAATCGTTGATTCATGTTTACTTGGTATTATTATAATTGTTTCGTTATTTTTATAATCATGAGTAGCTAATTCTCTTGCCCTAGGATGAAGATGAAGTTAATTTAATTACTCTTGATTTCTTCTCGTTCCTATTAATTGATTCTCATAATTTTTCTTGGTGCTTAATTATTCAATTGACAAAGTGATTTTGATATATTATTGTTACCGGATTTGTTTTTCATAGCCTATGCTTGCTCCTTGAAGTTTTGATAGGTTATTGTTAGATAACAAGTTTCATAGTATATGCTTGTCTCGTTGATTGATATATCTTATTTTTGAAGAAAAGAGGATTGATTTAGGGCGAGTTGATATTATTTGTGATTGATTAACGGATTCGGATTCCTAGGTTTTCCATATTATTTGATAATCTTTGTTAATTAGTTTAATTAGGTTAATTAAAACTCATCTCAAACCTATTTGTCTAGTTCGCCTGATTTAATTATTAGGGTTTTGAAAATTCATAGTCTCTGTGGATCGACCTGTATTTGCTACAATTAACCACTGTGCGCTTGCAGTTATTTTACACATCAAGTTTTTGGCGCCGCTGCCGGGGACTATTGGTAATTTTCTTTCCTTGATATTAATTCTTCGGATTAGTTTCTTGTTTTCTTTTGTTTGTTTTTTTTTAGGGAATTGTGAAGCGGAGAAAAGCTTGGACAAGAAGATCGCTAGAAGGCCTCGCTGTCTCTTTTGAAATTTTTAGAAGCGCTTTTCGGTATTCCGTATCACCTCTCTCTATTTTTCTTTCTTTCTCATTATTAAAAAACACAAAAAAAAAATTAAAAATTCAAAAAACCAAAAAATATCAGTTAGTTAATTGTTTGTTAAACCAATTTGCTGCATCATTCATTCTGTCACATAGGATCACATCATCTAGATTTCTTTATTGTATTTATTACTTTCCATCTTATAAAATTGTGGTGATTGCTGGAGGAAAGAGGTACGTACAATTTAGAATAGAACACGTAGTGTAGTGCATCCATAAGTGTTTATTTTCTTGTTCTTTGTGTGTTGCATCATTCAATCAATCTTAAGGGTGCCACCCAATTACAAGATAAGGTGAGGGATTTCATCACCCTTTCCTTGGCCCACAAATCATTAATTCGTTCATCTGCATACCCCTTTTCCTTAATAAAACTAAGTAGACGTTAGCCCCTAGGATCTCACGCTCAATTAGGAAGAGAATCTAGGAGGAACAAATCACTAAGTATTCTTTCGTTTGGTGTCTAGGCAAGCGTGACGCTTACCTGGCTAATTTGGATTGGTGTCTAGAAAGGTGTTTAGCCTCTTGGCAATGCTTGCACCTGCCTGGCCAGTCAGGACGAATGTTTTTTGAGTTGTGACTTTTAGTAGTATCTTATTGTTAGGAGCAAGGTCTAGAATTTTTTTAGGATAATATAGATTTTTCTTTTTAATTTTCCATTTTTTTTTTGGGGTTTACTTATAGTTCTTGTCTGCTACGTGACTAATTGTTTACTTCTCTTGTATGCAAAGTGCTTGGGTTCGAGACACTACATCTAGATTAGTAAGACAAACCAATCTGTCATCTCCTAAAGTAGTAAGGCAACTTGAGTTCTCTTCACCCACTAGAATTGAGTCAAAAGAATTAGAAGTTCAACCCGTAGTCATGGCTGTTTCACTTAAAGACCGTTGTTACCCCGCTCGTACCGCTCAACCCTCATGCATAGTCTTACCCGCAGTAACCGCGAATAACTTTGAAATCAAACATCACAACATTAGCATGTTACCTAGGTTTGCTGGGGTAGAGGGAGAGGATCCATATCTTTTCATTCGAGAGTTTGAGGAAGTGTGTGCATTACAAAAACTTCAACAATTGAGTGAGGATTCCATTAGGCTCAGGCTTATTAATTTTGCTTTGAAAGAAGATGCTAAACAGTGGTTGTATAGTCTACCCGTTAATTCTATTTCCACATGGGAGGGATTTGTTGCTATCTTTCTAAAAAAATATTTTCCAAACCATAAGGCAAACAGACTTAGGAATGAAATCAATCAATTTCAACAAAATCGGAATGAGTCTTTTTGGAAATATTTTGATAGATTTAAAAAGCTATTGTCTAAGTGTCTTCAACATGGTATAGAAAAATGGAGACTTTGTAAAATTCTTTATGAAGCCTTAGATAGCCAAACCACTGCTTTGTTAGAGTCTATGTGTAATGGTAAGTTTATGGACAAAGATGAAGATGAAGCTTGGCAATTTTTTGAGGAGTTAGCTGAAAGAACAATGTTTTGGGAGTCAACTAGGGAACCTAATCAGGAAGCTGAAAAATCTAACTCATCTAAGGGCTTACACACAGTTGGTAATTCTATTGCAACCGAAGCTAAGTTAGCTACACTCACTAGACGTCTAGAAGCCTTAGAAACCAACAATGCGTCCTCTCAAATGTCTCTCTGTGCAAACTGTAGTTCTCCTAATCATGTGGTAGAGAATTGCCCTGAAATTGAACAAGTCAATGCCATGTTTCAACCTAGAGTTAGGAATGATCCTTATGCACCCACATACAATCCTGGTTGGAAGAGTCACCCAAATTTCTCATGGAACCAAGGTCAATACAATCAGTATAATCAAAACCCTCAACCTGCTTTTCAAAAGCCCAATCCTGGCCCATACCCAACTCAAAATCCTAATTCCTATCCTCCTCAAAATCTTGGTCATTATCCAAACTCAGTCCCCATGAATCCTCCTGGTTTTGCTGAATCTGATAAGAGATTCAATTCTTTAGAAAAGAGTATTGAGGCGTTATTGAAATCTCATGCTAATCTAACTCAATCTCAACAATCTTTTATGCAAACCATGACCCAAGATAGGCAGTTAATAAATTCCAACACTCAAGCCATATCTAAGCTAGAGGTCCAAGTCAGTCAATTGGCAAACACAATCAATGAGAGAGAGAAAAATAGATTTCCTAGTCAACCCGAGACTAATCCTAAATTTCATCCAAATCTAAAGTCTCATGAAAATGTAAATTCTGTTATCTCTCTAAGGTCTGGTAATCAATTCAACAATCATGCTGGTGTCAATACTCAAGAAGAAGATAAGCTAACATCTGAACCAAATCCTTTACTCTTGAATCCTAGTCTTAAGCAATCTTCAAATTCCAAGAGTTCTGAAGTAGATAAAGCTGATGAGTCACCACCATCCGATGAACCACCTTCGAAACCCCACTCTGATGTGTCTAATGAAAAAGTCTTTAAGCCGAAAGCCCCATTTCCTCAAAGACTTACTTCAAACAAACAATCTGCTCAATTAGATAAGATTTTGGAAGTCTTTAAGCAAGTCAAGATTAACATTCCTCTTTTAGATGCGATTCAACAAGTTCCCTCTTATGCTAAGTGTCTAAAAGATTTATGTACTCATAAAAGAACCACTCATGTTCCTAAGAAAGCTTTCCTAACATCTCATGTTAGCTCTATTTTGTCAAATCAAATCCCTGTGAAGTATAAGGATCCTGGTTGTCCTACCATCTCTTGTGTCATAGGTGATACTTTCATTGATAAAGCTTTACTCGATCTAGGAGCTAGTGTGAATCTTCTTCCATTATCTGTCTACCAAGCCTTGGGTTTAGGTGAACTTAAGAAGACTAGTGTCACTCTTCAGTTAGCTGATCGTTCTGTTAAAACTCCTACAGGTATAGTGGAAGATGTGTTGATTAAGGTTGGTGATTTTGTCTTCCCCGTCGATTTTGTTGTTCTAGAAACCGAACCAGTCAAAAATCTCAAAAATCAAATTCCCATAATTTTAGGAAGACCTTTTCTTGCCACATCTAATGCCTTAATTAACTGTAGGAATGGTTTAATGAAGCTAACTTTTGGAAACATGACAATTGATCTCAACATTTTCAATGTAGGAAAACAACCCAATGACTATTTTGACCAACCCATAGAAATTAACATGATTGATGAGTTAGTTGATAATGAAGTCATGAATGTTGATGATGTGCTTAGCTTTTGTCAAAACTACTTTGGTCAAGAATGGGATGATACTTGTCATAAAAATGAGGTCAATGAAATGTTAGAGTCCACCATTCCTAGTTCCAACCAAGAGTTAGAACCTTCTCCTTTGCCACTTTATGAAGCTAATGAATCAGTTGAGACAAGTCCACCAGAATTAGAACTTAAACCTCTTCCCGAAACTCTTAAGTATATGTTTCTAGGCCCTTCTGAGTCTTTCCCAGTCATAATTGCATCTGATCTGTCACCTTCTCAAGAGGAAGAACTCTTACTTGTACTTAGAGAGAATAAGGAAGCCATAGGGTGGAGCATATCCGATATCAAGGGAATTAGCCCTGCCATTGTCCAACATAGAATTCACTTAGTTAATGATGCTAAACCAGTTAGGGAGCCACAAAGGAGGTTAAACCCGACTCTTAAGGAAGTTGTTAGGAAGGAAATCCTTAAATGTCTAGATAATGGAATCATCTATCCTATATCTGATAGTTCTTGGGTCAGTCCTGTTCAAGTAGTGCCTAAAAAGTCAGGGATCACTGTAGTTGTCAATGAGGATGATGAACTAGTTCCCACTCGTGTCCAATCTGGTTGGAGAATGCGTATTGATTATAGGAAACTAAATGCTGCCACTAGAAAAGATCATTTTCCTCTACCCTTCATTGATCAAATCTTAGAAAGGTTAGCAGGTCACTCATACTATTGCTTTCTAGATGGTTTTTCTGGTTATTTTCAAATTCCCATTGCTCCTGAGGATCAAGAAAAGACCACCTTCACTTGTCCATTTGGAACCTTTGCCTATCGTCGTTTAGCTTTTGGTCTAACCACTGCCCCTGCCACCTTTCAAAGATGTATGATGAGCATTTTCTCTGATATGGTAGGAGAATTCCTAGAAATCTTTATAGATGACTTTTCCATCTTTGGTTCTTCTTGTCATCAGTGTCTTCATCATCTTGACTTAGTTTTAAAACGATGCAGAGAAACAAACCTTGTTCTTAATTGGGAAAAGTGTCATTTCATGGTTAAAGAAGGAATTGTTCTTGGTCATAAAATTTCGTCAAAGGGAATTGAAGTTGATAAAGCTAAAATTGATCTCATTGCTAATCTACCTCCACCAAAATCTATCAAAGAAATTCGTTCCTTTTTAGGGCATGCTGGTTTTTATAGGCGTTTCATTAAAGATTTTAGCAAAAAGGCTAGACCATTGACCAATCTTCTTTCCAAGGACATAAAATTTGAATTCTCTAATGAATGTCTTCAATCATTTGATCATCTTAAGAAAGAATTGACCTCAGCCCCTATCATTCAATCCCCTGATTGGAATCAACCTTTTGAGCTTATGTGTGACGCGTCTGATTATGCCGTAGGAGCAGTTTTGGGACAAAGAATTAATAAGATACCTCATGTCATATACTATGCTAGTAAGACTCTAAATGATGCTCAACTCAACTACTCCACCACTGAAAAAGAACTTCTAGCTGTTGTTTTTGCTCTTGAAAAGTTCAGGTCGTATCTTATAGGTTCTAAAATCATTGTTTACACAGACCACTCTGCTCTTAGATATCTCTTCTCTAAGAAAGACTCAAAAGCCCGATTGATTAGGTGGGTCTTGTTGCTCCAAGAGTTTGACCTAGAAATTAGGGATAAGAAGGGTTCTGAAAATGTTGTTGCTGATCATCTTTCCCGTTTAGTAGTGGAGTCCACCATTGATATGCCTTTGAATGAGTCTTTTCCTGATGAGCACCTTCTTTCCATATCTACCACTCCTTGGTTTGCTGATATTGTTAACTACCTTGTCACTGGTGATATTCCTTCTCATTGGTCTAAGCAAGATAAATCCAAATTTCTCTCACAAGTCAAATACTTCTTTTGGGATGATCCCTATCTTTTTAAGTATTGTTCGGACCAAATCATTAGGAGGTGTGTTCCAAACCATGAGTTTAGAAGTATACTTTCCTTTTGTCATGATCAGGCTTGTGGAGGTCACTTTAGTGCTAAAAAGACTGCTGCTAAAATACTTCAATCTGGTTTCTACTGGCCCAATCTGTTTAAAGATTCTGCTGAATTTTGTGCCGCTTGTAGTAGGTGTCAACATTTAGGAAAGATCACTAGAAGAAACATGATGCCAATGAATCCAATCTTAGTTATTGAGATCTTTGATGTTTGAGGAATAGATTTTATGGGTCCCTTTCCTAACTCTTTTGGTAACCTCTACATTCTCTTAGCGGTTGATTATGTCTCTAAATGGGTCGAAGCCATACCAACTAAGTCTAATGATAACAAGGTAGTTCTTAAGTTCTTAAAGGAGAATATCTTTTCTAGATTTGGTACGCCTAGAGCTATAATTAGTGACCAAGGTAAGCATTTCAAAAACCATCAGTTTGAGTCTCTTTTGAGGAAGTATTCCATCACTCATAAGATAGCCACACCTTACCATCCTCAAACTAGTGGTCAAGTTGAGGTCTCTAATAGGCAGATTAAACAAATTCTAGAGAAAACTGTCAATTCAAATAGGAAAGATTGGTCTGTTAAGTTGATAGATGCACTTTGGGCTTATCGCACTGCTTTTAAGACTGTTTTGGGCATGTCTCCTTATAGGATTGTGTTTGGTAAAGCATGTCATCTTCCCGTTGAACTTGAACATAGAGCTTTTTGGGCCATTAAAGAGTTGAATTTTGATTTACCCACTGCTGGTAGTCATAGGAAGTTACAACTGTCTGAGTTAGAAGAAATCAGGAATGATGCCTATGAAAATGCTAAGATTTATAAGGAAAGAACTAAAATTTTGCATGATAAATCTATTTTGAGAAAATCTTTTTCTCCTGGTCAAAAAGTTCTTTTATACAACTCTAGGCTGCATTTATTTCCTGGCAAATTGAGATCTAGATGGGAGGGCCCATATGTTGTTAAAGTTGTTTTTCCTCATGGTGCTATTGAAATTGAAAATCCTAAAACTGGTGAAACATTTAAAGTTAATGGTCAACGCCTTAAACCATTTTTAGAACTGCCAGTTGATTATGAGGAGGAGGTGATCCACCTCCTTGATGCGTGACTCAAGTAAGTTACCTTGTTGTACATAGTTATATTCCTCCGTCTTGCCTTTATCAGGTATTCTCGTCCTTTTACTTTGTCATTTCTTTTTCTCTCATTTGCATACATTGAGGACAATGCATGATTTAGGTATGGGGGAGGGATTTAGTAGTATTATTTAAAAAAAAAAACCCAAAAAAATTTGAAAAATGAAAAAAATACAAAAATAATTCTAGCCTTGTGAAATGATTACTTGTTATAAGTTGGCTTGATGCACCCTTACATGCTATAGTACTCTTGTGTTTCTGAAGCTTTTGATTGAGAAGTGATAAGCTAAGTTCTTGTGCACACACATACACTAGCAAATTGAAACTAGTAGACTTATTGAATGTTGTAAGTAATTAAAAGGACATGAATATGTGCAAGAAGATTTGGTTTCCATGCTTTGAGTACAAGTAGGTGCATTAAAGAGATTTTTGCTTGGGATTAATTATGTTTTACCACCAAGTGAGATTTTGAGCCTATATGCATATCTTTTGCATTTTATATTCGTTTGCTTGAGTGTCCACATGTTGTTTGCATTGCTAGCACTTGTTTGAGACCTTTCTTGAAATGCATGACATTATTTGATGATAAGATGATAAAGGCATTTAGGAATAACCAATTATTATCCAAATTACCACACCCTTTACATATGATCAATTAGTTACCCCTTTGAGCTTAATCCTATTTTTTCGGTGACACACCACATTACTTGCCTAGACCTTTTTGTTGTGCAGCCTTACGTATATTTGATCCCATTTGTCAAAGGCTAGTAGTAAGTTGAGGGAGTAATAAGGTGTGTGAGATGGGGTTTACTTTTGTTCATTACTTTTTGGGAAATATTGGGTTTTGTTGCTTACTTGTCAGTCGTTATTCAATAAATTCTTGAAGAAGGATTGTGGTTTCTTATATATTTATATTATCTATCTTAGCTCTCCAGAAAAAAAAAAAGAGAAGAAAAAAAAGAAAAAAAAGAGAAAAAAAATTGAAAAAAAAAATCATATGAGAGCATACTTATGTTTATGTGTTTTGTGCGATCCTTCTTCATTCGACTAGTCAAGCAGTTTGTTGGAAGAAAATTAGAAATCCATGTATGGGGAGGATGTATGTTGTTGTGTATGATTTATTATGGTTCCTACTAGCTTTTGACACTTCACCTTATTTGGCCTTACTTGACATACCTTGTCCTTAGCCCCGTTACAACCCAAATAAAAGACCTTTTGATTATCATCATTAATGTATGTTGTGTTAAAGTTAGATTGATACCAAATGTCAAGCATGCTTATGATTTTGTTGGAATTGAGTGATACACTTACCCTTGTTCTTGAGTGAATATTCTTTTGTGAGTGAAAGGTGAGTTATTGCTTGTTTTGTGCATATGAGATCCCAAGTTTTGACTTTAAGGTGTACTCTTGTGGGCTTAGCATGGTTACCAACTTATTTTTACACTTGACGTGGACTTCTAATGACCGCTGCATATTTCTTTGAGTAGACTATGTGAATACTTGCACCTTACACACCAAGACATTGCAAATTCACTTTGATTTCTTAAGTTGATGTAGCATGAGATGACTTGTATGTGTGGTGTTGCATTGAGCAATCTTTTACATGAGCTAGATGGATTTTGTGGGTACATTCACTATAGGCCCTCACGAGACCTCACTCGTCCACTAGGGCTGCCTAGGGGTTTAAAGGGCTTGTTGCATATGCCAAATGCAACCGTGATCACCTACGGAAGTGGTATTATATATTTAGGTAGTATTTTATTATATATTTTTCTCGAGGACGAGCAAAAGATAGGTATGGGGGCATTTGATAGGTCCATAATTAATCATATTTTTAATACCTATTTTATGTCCGTTTTCGTAATTTTATTAATTAATAAATTGTTTTATTTTGTTTTGTAGGAAAATAAATAAAAACAGATTTCTAGCAGGAAAAGGTGCAAAAAGGGAAAGGAGGTGGAAAATACTTGAAGAAAAGGAAATTGGAGGAAAAATCGATTACTTATTGGAGAAGAAAAGGAAATTGAAGAAATTATATTCAAGATTGGATTGTAATCAAAGGGGCCAAACCCAATATTTTCCCCTATATATATGGCCTTCTCCCTTGTAATTTGGGACACCTAGAATTTGATAGCTCTTTATTTTCTTGCTTTTTACTTTCGTTGGTAGCTTTTATCCGACATACTCGTCTGAATTATTAATATTTTTTAGTTCTTCTTTTCCTTCTTTCGTGCGTTCACTTGTTTCAAATCTTCTGCTACGACCTTACTATTTGATTACATGCAAGCTTCATTAGTTAACTAGATTTATTAATTTATTATATAAATACTTGCCATTCACGTTATTAATATTAGGCTTATTAAGTTTCTGACCATATATAGATTAAAGTTAGTTTTGTTAAAATCGTTGATTCATGTTTACTTGGTATTATTATAATTGTTTCGTTATTTTTATAATCATGAGTAGCTAATTCTCTTGCCCTAGGATGAAGATGAAGTTAATTTAATTACTCTTGATTTCTTCTCGTTCCTATTAATTGATTCTCATAATTTTTCTTGGTGCTTAATTATTCAATTGACAAAGTGATTTTGATATATTATTGTTACCGGATTTGTTTTTCATAGCCTATGCTTGCTCCTTGAAGTTTTGATAGGTTATTGTTAGATAACAAGTTTCATAGTATATGCTTGTCTCGTTGATTGATATATCTTATTTTTGAAGAAAAGAGGATTGATTTAGGGCGAGTTGATATTATTTGTGATTGATTAACGGATTCGGATTTCTAGGTTTTCCATATTATTTGATAATCTTTGTTAATTAGTTTAATTAGGTTAATTAAAACTCATCTCAAACCTATTTGTCTAGTTCGCCTGATTTAATTATTAGGGTTTTGAAAATTCATAGTCTCTGTGGATCGACCTGTATTTGCTACAATTAACCACTGTGCGCTTGCAGTTATTTTACACATCACATATGGTGTTCTCCTGTCCGTTTATAAGAAAGTGTTGGGACTTGTCAAAAATTATTTTGCGGAATGGAGAAGATATGACAGTTGCTTAATGGTTGACGGATGTGTTTGAAGTTTTAGTAAGCAGGGATCTGGAGATATTTTGTTCAATTGCCTGGAATATTTGGAATCATTGAAATTCAGTAGTTTGGAAAAATTTATTTCAAAGCCCGTCGATGGTGGTTAATGTAGCAGGTACAATGTTGTTTCAGTGGCAGAGTGCGCAGGTCAAGCCAGAACATTTAACAGTGATAAACCCTCGTGAGGGAGTGTTAGTTTGGCAAAAGCCAATCCATGGGTGGATTACTTGTAATGTAGATGCAGCTATTAATGTGTCTAATAACAGTAGTGCTTTTGGCTGTCTTATAAGGGACGAGAAAGGTTCGTTTTTGGCAGGATATGGTGGTAAGCTGTTAGATTCTACTGATCCAAAGATTTCTGAGGCTATGGCTTTCAGGGAGGCTCTCTCATGGCTAAAAGGGAGGGCTGTGGTTAACGTGTTCATCGAGTTAGACTCTTTAAGTGTAGTTCAAGCAGTGCGGTCAGCAAAGGAAGATTCATCTTACTTTGGTTCTATTATTCAAGATTGTTTGTCAATTATGAAGGATTTGAGATCCTTTAAGGTTTATTTCATTAGGCGATCAGCGAACGTGGCGGCTCATTCAATTGAAAGAGAGGCTACTTCTATGTCTGATTGTAGGGAATGGATATCCATTCCGTCTTTTCTTATCGATGTAATTGCTATTGAATCTTAATAAATATCAGTTGTTTTGATTTCAAAAAAAAAAAAAAAAAAAGGTTGTTCATGCCTTTTTGGCCCTAGCATCTGGTCAAATACTAGGTGGGATCTCGTCCCTTTTTGTGCCCATGTTAATACCAGTTCTCCTAAAATCTCAAGGTGTTAGGGAAGCGGGATACCAGGATCATATCACATATATTCAACAGAAGAGTGCGTTCAGTGGGTAACAACTCAGTGTAAAGAGGACAAGAAGGGATTGGAAGTTTAGGTTTGAGAAGCTGTTAAGGCTGAGCAAATGGCAACGGTGAAAGAGGAAAACTGAGAGAAGGCCAAAGACAGTACTGCTGAAAAAGAGGCTTAGCAGGTGAAGGAGGAAGCCAAGAGAGATATTGAGCAGTTGGAAGAGGAGAAAACAAACCTAACGGAACAAATAACAAGTCTTGAGGAAGAGGCCGAGCTTAATAACAGGAGTATTACTAGTCTGCAAGATCTTATGTTTAAGGATCAGAAGAGAGCTGAAGCCCAAATAACCACTATGCTGAAGAGGGATGAATTTTGGGCTGCTGTTTGAGAACATAATGTCAAGACTTTAACCTATTCTGTAGAAGCTGTTCGTGAGTACAGAGTACTTGAAAGGTCATATGAAGAAACATGGCCTTGGCTTTCCTGCTTTCTTCAACGAAGTTGTGCAGCGGGTGAAGGTCGAAAAGGCTTTTAGTTTTCCACTACTTGACTAGTATAGTAGCTTTGTCGAATGTAGTATTGTGTCTGTTGTAGTAGATTTTCTGTTTTGAAATACTGAAGTTGCCTTGTATTTTTGTTAAAATTTGTCGTCCTTTCATTATTTGTTTTATGTAGTGTCCTTGGGATTTTGTATCTAGGCCGGTAGTTCATGGTTAGGAAGAAGTGTATAGAATGATTTGCAAGCAAGAACGACAAAAGTTTTGGGCAAGGCAAGAGTAGCGATACTAGTTAGTTCTTTCAGTGGGTTTGACATAGAGGAAAATGGAAATGATGGTCTTGAGGGAAATAGTCAAACATCAGTGTCGGTGAAATTTACTGTCACTAATTCTTGCATCGGAGGTGCTTGATGTCAATCATCTCGGAGCAAACATTGTTTTGCAGGAGTTTATCGCACAACACCACCACCCCGAAACAATGTAAGGTGTAGGTGAAACGAGTACAGGAGCTACCATCTACTAGAAGCTGATTACAATAATTTTTTTTAAGTAATCGTTTTCAAGTACCTATTTAGATAATAAGTTTGTATAAACAAAGAAAAAGTTCCATTATTTCAAAAGGCCAGCCACTTTGGTACATCAATGAAATTAACCACACATCTTTTATCTACAAAATCAACCACAAAGCAGAATCAACATTTGTTTTCCATTTCAACTTATTATTCTTCCACAAAATCATCTAACAACATTGATTTATGCATCAACAATGTCGTCAGCTGCATCAGCAATGACAAACTCTGGTTGTGCCTCTTTCAATGCATTTGGCAGTCCCAATGCCCTCAATGCCAAGTGAGCTGCTTTCTGTCCGGACATCATCATAGCTCCAAATGTTGGGCCCTGTGAAAAGTATAGATTCATTGCTTAGTGAATTACGAGCAAACTAATAATTCGGTTGTAAAATTCGAAACGTTGAAATTATTACGCTTTATACCAGTAGAACAGAACTAATATTAGTGAAATAAAGAATTTACCATTCTTGGTGATCCGTCAATTTCAGCAACTTCCATGCCAGTAACAATCATTCCTGGCACAATTTCTCTGGTAAGCCTAACAATGGCATCCTCAGCTGCATTCATGTCGAGTGCCTTCATCCCAGGAACGCTCTCAATCATGCCTATGCTCCTCAATCTCTTGACTCCAGTAGCTCCAAAGGGACCATCATGGCCACAAGAACTAACAACCACCTTAGCCTCCATAACATTTGGGTCCATACATGACTGTGTGTCATGATTCATGGACACCAAAGCCCAGTTTGTGACAACTCCAGCTACTCTGTCTCCTCTCACAATCAGATCTTCAGCAGCCACAGCATTGAAGAGCTTGACATTGGGTTTAGCCAATAGCTTGCTCATGATTGTGGATGTGAAAAGTGCTGCATGCTTAATAACAACGTAGTTATCTTGCTCGTCATACTCAATTTCGAGCTCGTCTAGGAACTTGTGGGCTGGTTTACGGACAATCATGGCTGAAAACAATTGTCCTCCGAGCCATGCACCACCACCTGGACTGACAGATTGCTCAATGATGGCAATGTTGATATCAGGGTTCTTGCTGAGCTCGTAGGCGCATGAAAGTCCAGCAGATCCAGCTCCAACAACGACAACATCTGTGTCAGCATATGTAATCATATCAGTCATGTACCTACGAGTCATTTCTCGGGAGACAATGGACTCTTTGATAGGACTGAATTTGAAGTTGTCCAGGTCATAGGGTGTAGATGATGAATTAGTAATTGAAATGTTATGTGGGGTGGATTTGATAGGTTGAAATGACTTTGAGATGATTTGGGAGCCATGGAACGAGGACTTGTTTTCGAGGAAAGATTGTTTCGAGGCTGTAGAAAGAGAAGAGGTTAAGGTTGTAGCCATGGTTGCCATTGGATATGTTGTTTGGCGGTAGTCTAGATGAGTTTTGTTGCTGGTCCTGAAGATTGATGAATGGTACTATATGTTATAAGGTAAGTTATATAGCACAGTGATGGTAATAAAATATCTAAAAAGTAGGGTGGAAGAAAGTGAAAGATAGGATTTGAATGGCATAAAATGGATCTTTGAGTTGATATTTTTACAAGTTGAGAAGATTTTTTAACACCAGGTGTAAAGAGCACCACAGAACTGCATAAAGTTGTAGCTCTCATATGTTAACATCAGTATCCTTTTTTAGCTGATTTTGTAAGAAAGTAATAATATATGAATATTGATAATAATGTTCATGTATTTAATTCAGATCATGATATTTGTTCATATTTAAAATTTCATATAATATTGACCACGATTGTTTCAATTCAATAAAAAATGTAGATTGAAGATGATGGGAAGAACAACTCTATTTAGCAAAATACATATATATAGATGAAGGGAAGACTACTGCTCATTTTGTTAAACCAAAGTACACTGGTTCAGTGGTTATTAGGCTCATCTCCTGACATCAATGTTTAAATCTTAAGTGCACACAGAAAAATCTACAAGTTACAAAAGATATACCTTATGGGCTGGTTCGACTTTCTTTTGTACACAGCAAGGAGTCATTACATTTGATAGTGAGACGGTGACTTGAGCAGAATGTTCATTGCAGTATTAAAGTCATTTGTAGAATGAACAAGTGCTTGTATGACAGAGCTCCTATTGAAACCCATCAAAATGAGTGTCGCAACTGCATCCTGCAGTGGTTCTTGCATCAATGATGTAGGAGTAGAATGTAAAATTTGTTCTTTCTGTAAACCTTGTTGCAACAATCAGGGTTCATTGGTAGAAAGAAATTGTCATAGTTTTGTAATTAGCTGCTGTTAATCGATATTCATGTTGTATTGTATGTGACTGGGTCTATTGCTTCATTTCATTGGTAGATGGATGGTAGTTGGTTTTCGGGATGTTATTTTACAACTGAATCAAGTTGATCAGGCTTACTGTGGTTTGAATTTTTCGTTTTATATTTTTTTTGGGCCTAAGGAGTAAGGTCTCTATATAAAAGATAAATATTTCTGATCCATAGAGAATAAATATTTATATATCTACTGCTAAACAGAAATCTTTCGAGCAGAGAATGATTACACCTCTCTAATTCGTCTGTCTGAAACACAGAGTGAAAAGAAATAAATCGAGTCCAAGACAAAATTAAATTATCCAATGTGCATAAAGTACACACTGATCCAGAACCATAACCATGGCCACTAGAATGAGCAAATTGTTTCTTCTGTTTCAGAGTATCATCAAGAATCTAAATATTCATTTTCTCAAGTGACTGTGAAGAGTCATCTTCAAAAGCATAGAAGAATGAGATAAGCTTAAACAAGGCAAAAACAAAGAGAGTCATTTCATGTCCCACAAGGACAAAGATCACGCCCTAGATTATATCAGTTTCATATTAGTAACTTTGGTCCTTATTCATACTTGGTAGCATGATAAGTTATATTTTTATATATATTTTAAATAATTTTATTCCCATATTTAATTGCATTTTGCATTAATTTGGATATTTATTTAATAAATCTTAATGTTTTATTGTAGAAAATAAGAATTCCTGAATTTGGAATTAAAGAGCTATTTTGGAGATAAAAATGGAGAAAATTCGGATTTATTGAGCTACACCCGCTTTCTGCGGTATTTATTTCATATCCGGAGTTGTAGAAGTCGGATTTGGACGATCTTACAGTCCACGCGAAGCTTAGAAAATTATCTACAATTCAGAGGGATTAAATAAGCAAAAATCCGATTGGAGCAGCTCGAATTCTGAGGAGAAAATTCAGTTCCGAATTTCAGTAAAAAATCTTTTTACTTTTGGAATTCTATTGTAATTTATTTTAAAGTGTAAAGTGTGTGTATTGAGTGTTTAGCCATTTGGAAAATTAAGTGCAGCCGAAAGTGATGAAGTAGTGGGTTGGTTGGCTTGGAAAAGAATATATATATATATGTGCCAAAGTGGCTAATGATGAAGGATAATGATAATGATGGAAGCATTTTTTTATGCAAATTGGAAGGCATGAATGGGCTATAAAATGAAGACCTTGCAGGAGGGGAGAGATATATACATTACACCAACTTAGACATTTGGCTACAACAAAAGCTCAGCATACATTACATTCCCGCATCCATTTATTTCGGCTAGTACAAGTTTTTAAGTGGTTTGGTTTTCTTCTCTTTTATGTACACCTTGGTTTAATTCTTCATTTTATTGCAAATTCGAGGTACTCCTTACTTTTATCTTATTTGTTAATATATGTTTTATATGTTTTGTTTAATTATTTTTGTTAATTTTATTTATAGAATGAGTGAGTAGTTTATTTCTAGGGTATAAGGGGGAGTCATGTTTACACCACGATAATGTTTTAATCTTATTAGTTGTTTAACGGATATAAAATAATTCTAATCGATATGTTATGAAATTTGATTTGTGTTATCGGCCGATATCATTAATTAATTATTTGCAAATAGGAATAATAGATCGAGAGATTTTATTCACTAGAGGCATACATACGATTAGCGGAATTGAATTTTAGTGCGAGAGCATAATTGGATTTCCGAGAGCGTTAATGCTTGAGAGAGATTAACACATGCTCTAATTATTGAAATCCGTTAAATTACTACATCCATATAATTTGTTTCGGTGTAAACATGGTGAACCCGATCGCCCTAGACTTTTAGTTAATCGACCTTAAAACTCATTTATTTGTGTTATTTAGTTATATAAAAATTCTCAATAATTATTTTTATTTTAGAAATAATTCGTGACAATTAAATTAAAATTGATAAAAATTGTCTCCCTGTGAACGAACATAAAAATATACCGCATCAATTTTAGCGCCGCTGCCGGGGAGGCAGTTATTTTTTATAAATTTTAGTTTAATTGTCAAGGTTTCATAATTTTAATTGTAGAATTAATGTTTTATGTGTTAGTAAAATTAAATTAAAAAAAAATCACAAAAATATTAGATTTATAAATTTTGAGTACGTTTTTATTTGTTTTTAATTTGTTCAATTCGAAGCCTAGCACTTCTGCTCTGTTTTCTCCCTGTTTTACTACTTCTCGTACAAACCCAAATCATTTCCTATGACCTTGTTTTAAACCCAGCACTGCACCCCTTCTTCGAACAACCCCTCTCTCGATTTCACTGCGCCCAAACACCACAATTACCTTCTCCTCCACTCTTCAAACTCCCCTTTTCTTCAACACTCGAACTCATCCCACCAACATCACACCCAAACAGCCCCCTTCCCTTTCTTTGCAAAACCCAGCCTCACACAACAATCTCCCATATTTTCTGTTTTCGAGTCACTATTTAGTCATATTGTTTGTAAGTTTGTGAGTTTGCTGCGTTCGTATGCCGAGTTGTTGAGTCGCGTCGCCAGTTTCCGAGTCGAGTTGCTGCGTGTTTATGTCCTGTTTCGTTGTAATTTGTTGTTGGGTTTTAATTCGAGTTATGTGGCTGAGCGATTGCTGTTGATTTTTACTGCGTTTTCGAGTCCTCTTTTCTGAGTTTTTCTGTTGTTGAGTTCACTGTGTTTTCGAATTCGCCTTGCTGTTGTTTGTAGAGTCCAAGTCTGTCACTGCATTCTGTTTGTTTGATGATGCCGAGTGGATGTTTAACTGCGGTCTGATTTCTGCGAGTCTTGTATGTTTTTATCACTGTTCAGTTTTAGTTTGACTAGTTTATGTTCTTCTGAGTTTCATTGTCGATTCGACCGAGTGGCTTTGTATTCGTAGTACGAGTCGACTGGGTTTGTAATGCTTTGAGTTGCTGTTTCTCGAGTTTCGAGTTTGTCACTGAGTCTGGCGTGTTAAGTTTTTGCTGAGATATTGCGTCGACTGGTGATTGTGAAATTGTAAAACAATTCTGAGTTTTAGTCGAGTTTTGTTCTTGTATATGCGGCTGAGTTCTTGGTTGAAGGTTACAGTGCTGTTTGCCTTTTTGTTTAATTACTGTCGAGTTGCTGTGTAAATTCCGAGTTCTGAGAATCGCTAAATTCACAGTTCGTGTTTGCTGATTTGTGTTGCTGCGAGTTCTTCGAGTTTTGCTGATTGTTGAGTGAACCGAGTTGATGCTTGAATGCGAGTTTTAGTTGCGAATTTTGTCTGAGTTTTGTTCGTTTTAGTCGGTTTTTCGAGTTTTCGAGTTTACATTGTTGTTCATTGAGTCGCCAAGTCTGAGTTCTACTAAGAGTTTTGTTAATTTTGAATTTTCTGTGGTTGATGTTTGATTTGTTTTAGTTCTTTTAAATTGCTGAGTTGTGAGTTGTAGTTTGTTGTAGTCGTTGCTGAGTTGTCTTTGGCGAGTTCGAATTGTTGAGTTCGCCAGGTGATTGTTTCACTGGTTTATTTGGTTCGTTTAATTTTGTATCATTGTTTTTGGCTAGTTAGATTTATAAGTGAGTCATGCCAAAATTTTGTTAAAATTTTCTTTAAATAAAATTCAATTTTATTTAATTAAAATAATAATAATAATCAAAATTCAGTTTTTAGTTTAAATAAAAATTAATTTTCTTTTTAAAATAGTTTAAATTTCCTGGCCATAATTTTTTTTTTAAAAAAAAGTAAAAAAAAGAAAACATATTTTTACACTTTGTTTAATTTGTTAAATTTTGTGTTAAATTTTTAATTCGTTTTTTTTCCATTGTCTCATTGGAACTTTAGTTCCAATTGAGACCGGTTTTACTGCTTTTCTTGTTTTTGTTGTTGATGCACAGGTCTACAAAAGACGCATTTATAACTCCTGATTCTACTCGGAATCTTGATTCCGGAAAACCTCTGCAACAATATATCGATAAATAGAGAAATAAAACGCAGTGAAAGATCCATTTCTCAGAGATTAAAATGGTCAACCCTCCGGTTAAATCTTTGAAGAACTATTCACAGCCTTCTCCGAGTGGGGTACCAGTTGGTCTTGCTATGCCAGCTATTCAAGCAGCAAACTTTGAGATCAAACCGGCGTTGCTCAGTATGATCCAACATAATCAGTTTGCTCGTCTTCCCTCCGAAGACCCTACACTTCATCTGCAAAGGTTTCAACGGCTCTGTTCTACCATTAAACATCAGGGAGTCACTCCAGACCAGTTGAAAGTCGTGTTGTTCGGTTTCTCTCTTCGTGACAAAGCTCAAAAATGGTTGAATGATATTGACTTGACCGAGTGGGATGAGATTGCTCAGCCTTTCTTAACTGAGTTCTTCCCTCCTAACAGAACCGACGATTTGATCGACAAGATGATGGGTTTTAAGCAAGATTATGGCGAATCTCTTCGGGATGCTTGGGACAGATTCAAGGATTATCAACGTGCATGCCCTCACCATGGTCTTGAGAAGTGGTTTCTGCTTAAACGCTTCTACAATGGTCTTGATCCTGAAACAAAAGGTACAGTTGATAACGCTGCAGGTGGCGTGTTTTTAGACAAAGGAGTTGATGATGCACATGCTTTTTTTTCAAATTTGGCTGCCAATCACTTCAGTAACCCGAGAGCAGCCAAGAAAGGGGGTAAACTTGAAGTGGATGCATATTCACTATTATCATCTCAACTCGCTGCATTGACTCAGGAGATCCACTCATTGAAGACATCTCAGCCCTCTACTCCACCTATGAGTATCAATGCATTGTCATCCGTGACTCCTATGAATTATCCTGTTTGTGAAGTCTGTGGCATCCAAGGCCACTATGGTAACGATTGCCAATACAATGCTCAAAATTCACAAAATTTTCAGATGGAGCAAGCAAATGTTTTCCAACAGAGGCAGCAGTACAATCCGTATTCCAACACTTACAATCCTGGTTGGAAAGATCATCCGAACTTCTCATATAGGAACAATAACGCTCAGAATTCAAATGTTCCTAATCAGCAGCAGCAATATCAGCAGTCGTATCAGCCTCATCCATAGCAGCAGTATAGGCCCCCGCAAGGACCTATGAATCCCCCTGGATTTCAGAAGCCTTATCATAATTATGCTCCTCAAGCCAATCAAGCTGCACAGGCTGATAATCAAGGTGATATGATGAAGATATTGTTGCAAATGCAAAAGAATATGGAGGATACCAATAGGAAGATGAACCAGATGGAGATTCATAATAAGATGCTAGAAACTCGGATTGCTCAAATGGCTAGTTCTTCGTCTACAAGGCGACAAGGCTCTCTACCAGCACAACCAACTCAGCCAAAGGAAAATGTGAATGCCATTACTCTTAGGAGTGGTCATACATATGATGCTCCTCCTATGCCTACGGACGATGTTCCTACTAAGAAAGAAAAAGAGAATTCTGAGGAAGACAAGGTAGAGAAAGTTGTTGAAGACACAAACGAAGGTGAAACTGAGGAAAGCAAGGAAAAGGACAAAGAAAAGACTGCAGTCACCCCTCCACTATTTGTGCCAAAGCTCCCATTCCCTAGCAGGATGAACAGAACTAAGGTGGACCGGCAGTTTGGTAAGTTCATGACACTTGTCAAGAACCTTGAGGTGACAGTTCCTTTCACTGATTTAATTTCTCAAGTTCCATCATATGCAAAGTTTCTCAAGGATATTCTCACTAAGAAAAGGTCCTTTGGTGAGGTAGAGACAGTAGCTTTTACTGAGGAGTGTAGTGCTGTTTTACAGAATAAGTCTTCACCTAAGCTTAAAGATCCTGGTAGTTTTTCGATCCCGTGTCATTTAGGTGCATTGTTTATTGATAAAGCTTTATGTGATTTAGGCGCTAGCGTCTCAGTCATGCCTCTCTTGATTTTTCAAAAATTAAACATGGAAGAATTAAAATGTACACAGATGACTTTGCAAATGGCAGACCGCTCGATAAAATATCCTCTTGGAATTTTAGAGGATGTGCCTGTTAGGGTTGGAAAATTCTATATTCCTGTAGACTTTGTAGTTCTAGATATGGAAGAGGATAGCCAAATACCTATTATTTTAGGTAGACCATTTCTCTGTACTGCAGGTGCTGTAATTGATGTTAAAAGTGGGATTCTCACATTGAGCGTTGGTGATGATAAAATTACTTTTACTCTAACCTCTGCTCTTAAATCCCCTTTGCTTGAGAATACTTGCTGCAGGATTGATGTTATAGATGAAATTGTCCAAGATGAGACGCCTCAGATTCTATTGAATGATGCATTGGAAGCAGTGCTCATGCTTGAAGCATACGAAGGAGAAGGACATGCTGAAGTCGATTCATTGATTCTTGAGTTGGATGGTGTAGCTGATCCGAATTGTGAGGTAACCAACACTGTCACTTCTGTGGTCAACCTCAGGTAAAAAAGTTAGAGTTAAAGCCTTTGCCATCTAATCTTAAATATGTGTTTCTTGATGATGAAAAGACTTGTCCTGTGGTTGTTAGCTCTAGTCTTGATGATAACCAGGTTTTTAAGCTTCTTACTATTTTGCGTGTGCATAGAAAAACTATTGGGTATAGTACTGATGATCTTACAGCGATTAGCCCAGACTTTTTCATGCATAGAATTCACTTAGATGATGACCATAAGCCTTGCATACAGGGACAACGTCGCTTGAACCCTAACATGCAAGAGGTTGTTAAAAAAGAAGTTTTGAAGTTGTTAGATGCGGGCATCATTTACCCGATTTCCGATTCTAAATGGGTAAGCCCAATTCAGGTAGTTCCTAAGAAAGGAGGAACAACGGTAATTAAGAATGATAAAGATGAATTAATTCCCACTCGAATTGTCACCGGTTGGCAAATGTGCATTGATTACCGTGAGTTAAACACTGCTACTAGAAAAGATCATTACCCTCTCCCATTTATTGATCATATGCTTGAAAGAGTTGCTAAGCATAAGTACTTTTGATATTTAGACGGATATTCAGGGTTCTTTCAGATCCCTATACATCCTGATGACCAAGAAAAGACTACATTTACTTGCCCATATGGTACTTTTGCATATCGTAGAGTGCCTTTTGGATTGTGCAATGCCCCTGCTACTTTTCAGCGTTGCATGACTGCCATATTTTTTGATTTCATAGAGTCTATCATGGAAGTATTTATGGATGATTTCAGTGTTTATGGGTCTGATTTTGATGTATGTCTGCATAATCTTTCTAAAGTGCTTAAACGTTGTGAAGAGGTGAATTTGGTTTTGAATTAGGAAAAGTGCCACTTCATGGTAAATGAAGGAGTGGTACTTGGTCACTTGATTTTTGAACGTGGCATCCAAGTTGACAAAGCAAAAATTGAGGTGATTGAGAAGCTTCCTCCTCTTGTTAATGTCAAGGGAGTGAGGAGTTTCCTTGGTCATGCGGGTTTTTATCGTCGTTTTATAAAAGATTTTTCAAAAATTGCAAAACCCCTCACTCAATTGTTGCTTAAGGATGCCACCTTTGTGTTTACAGACGCTTGTTTGGAGTCTTTTAACAGGATCAAGGAAGCTTTGATAAGTGCACCGATCATACAACCTCCAGATTGGAGATTTTCATTCGAAATCATGTGTGATGCAAGTGACTATGCTGTGGGAGCCATTCTCGGTCAAAGGAAAGACAAGGTATTGCACGCCATCTACTATGCAAGTAAAACCTTGGATGAAGCTCAGGTCAATTATGCTACTACCGAGAAGGAGCTTCTAGCTGTGGTCTATGCTCTTGACAAGTTTCAGACCTATCTCATTGGCTCCAAAGTCATTGTTCACACTGATCATTCAGCACTGAGATATCTGTTGGCCAAGAAAGAAGCAAAACCGAGGCTTATTCGTTGGATTCTGTTACTCCAGGAATTTGACTTGGAAATCAAAGACAAGAAGGGTGCTGAGAAAGTGGTTGCAGATCATCTTTCACGATTGGATTTCACATCAGATGTTGCATCCGATACTCCTATTGACGACTCTTTTCCTAATGCTCATTTATTTGCTGTTGCCACTAAAACTCCATGGTATGCAGACTTTGCAAATTTTTGTGTGAGTGGCTCTCATCCTCCAGACTTGACCTATCAACAACGAAAGCGGTTCCATCATGATGCTAAACAATATTTTTGGGATGACCCTTTCTTGTATCGAAAGTGTGCTGATGGGATCTTTCGTAAATGTGTCCCTGAGTTTGAAGTTAATGACATTCTCAAGCATTGTCATTCTCTTGCATGTGGAGGGCACCATGGTCCTTCTAAAACTGCTGCTAAGGTACTTCAATCCGGTTTCTTTTGGCCTTCTCTATTTAAAGATGCTCGTGCTTTCTGTTTGGTTTGTGATGCATGTCAAAGAACGGGTAATATTTCTAAACGCAATGAGATGCCTCAGACCGGTATTCTTGAGGTCGAGATATTTGATGTATGGGGTGTTGATTTTATGGGACCTTTCCCGACTTCTTGTGGGATGAAATACATCTTAGTTGCAGTTGATTATGTTTCCAAGTGGGTTGAAGCAATTGGATCTCCAACCAATGATTCTAAGGTTGTTATGAAACTCTTCCAGAAAATCATCTTCCCGCGCTTTGGAGTTCCAAGAACAGTGATAAGTGATGGTGGTTCTCATTTTCACCATCGACAATTTGAAACTTTGTTGAAGAAGTATGGTGTCACTCACAAGGTTGGTCTTGCTTATCATCCTCAAACAAGTGGCCAAGTCGAGGTTTCAAATCGTCAAATTAAAAGCATTCTAGAGAAGGTGGTTGCAAAATCTAGAAAAGATTGGTACTTGAAGCTAGATGATGCTTTGTGGGCTTATCGGACAACATATAAGACCCCTATTGGAACTACCCCATATCGGTTAGTATATGGCAAGGCATGTCACTTGCCAGTTGAGTTGGAACATCGTGCTTTTTGGGCTATAAAAGAACTCAACATGGATTTAAAGGCTGCGGGACAAGCAAGACTTCTACAATTAAATGAATTAGATGAGCTTCGATTTGATGCTTATGATAATTCCCGGATTTACAAAGAGAGAACGAAGAAAATGCATGATAAGATGATCCAGCGAAGAGATTTTCAAGTTGGTGACAAGGTATTGTTATTTAACTCAAGGCTCCGACTCTTTCCTGGGAAGATTAAATCTAGATGGTCTGGACCCTTCACTATAACTGGAGTTAAATTTCATGGTGCTATTGAGATCATGAGGCAAGATGGAAAAAAATTTAAGGTAAACGGTCAACGCCTTAAATTATATGTGGACGGCGCATTTGTTGGAAAAATGGAGACGATTCGGCTCGACAATCTCTCCATGGAACCTTGATTCGAAGGCAGAAGTCAAGCTAATGACGGTAAAAGAGCGCTTATTGGGAGGCAACCAAATGGTTTGAGCAGGCTATTAGGGGAGTATTTCTTACTTTTCTTTATATTTCTTACTTTTCTTTTATATAATTGTTCATTGAGGACAATGAACCACTTAAGTGTGGGGATGAGTTCTCGATGATTAATAAAATCAAAAATAAATAAATAAATAAATTAAAATTAAAATTAGAAAATTAATTGCCTCGTCTCGTAGTGTGTTAACAAGGATAGGTACACATCTTGTGAGCTTATTTTGCATGATTATTTGACATGTCATATCTCTAAAAAATCATTTGTTACTTGATGATTCCTTGTTCGTGCTTGCGAAAATTTTTAAAACTTGAGATACATCTTTGTCAAATTTAGTGAGTACTGAAGCATGCTTTCACCCTGTGAGATCTTGAGCCTAATTTGTGATTGGTACATTTTATATCGATCGACTTTTATTGTTGTGTGTTGTTCATCATTGAGTATGTTGCTCTAGAACTTGTTTCAAACCATTTTGAGATTACATGATATCTGTATGCATGAAAATGATAAAGGCACTAGGATTAACCGTATTTATCCAAACAGTACCCTTGAATCATATATCCTTAGTGAACCCCTTTGAGCTTTTTATCCGTTATTTTTGTGTATCACCAATCTAAATTCTTGAGCCTACTTGTTTATTCTTCTCTTGATTTACTAGTAGAGCATTTTAATTCATTTGGAGGTTGGTGAGTGCATAGTGTGGGGATTTCATTGTTAAAGTGTGAAAATTTGGTAGGAATAAAAAAAATATGAAAAAAAGAAAAAAAAAGAAAATAAAAGATCAAGTAGAGTTGTGTTCATTGGTTTCTACAATATGAAAATGGAAAAGTACATGGTAATATGTGCTTGGGGTTTAATACTTGTGAGAATTTGCTCAGCTTTTACATGATCGAAACTTCATGTTAAGTGCTTTAATTAGAAATGAACATTGTGCTCTATTAGTTTGTCGAGTTAGCCACTTGTTAGCCTTTTTCTTGATTCCCTACTCTTCACCTTCGCCAAATTACAACCTTTAACAAAGACCTTTTGATTTATGCATGCATGTATTCAAAGTAGTGGAAATTTGGTGGACGACGAAGCCTATGGTTGCACATGTCTTAGTTGATTGAGCTTGAGCGAATACACTTCACCTATACACTTGTGTGATTTGAGAGTTATGTGAGATTTTCTATCCATATCATGTTACTCATTAAATGCGGCATTGATATATATTTCATGATCTTTTTATCTATTTAGACTGTATGTTTACTTGGATAGTCTTGTACATATGATGTGTAAGTGAACAGACTTTCAGTATTGTGCAAATGAGGTTTACTGGTGTGGAGTACTATGATATGTTGCATACATGAGACTTGGCAGAAAAAAAATGGATTTTGTGGGTAAATTCACTATAAACCCTCACGAGACAAAACTCGTCCTACTAGGGCTGCCTAGGGGTTTAACGACTTGTTGCATATGCTCAATGCAATCGTGTCATCTACGAAAGTGATATTAGTTAGGATTTAGTTTTTATTTTGCTAATTTGCCCGAGGACGTGCAAATGCTTAGTGTGGGGATGTTTGATAAGTTATATTTTTATATATATTTTATATAATTTTATTCCCATATTTAATTGCATTTTGCACTAATTTGGATATTTATTTAATAAATCTTAATGTTTTATTGTAGAAAATAAGAATTCCTGAATTTGGAATTAAAGAGCTATTTTGGAGCTAAAAATGGAGAAAATTCGGATTTATTGAGCTACACCCGCTTTCTGCGGTATTTATTTCATATCCGGAGTTGTAGAAGTCGGATTTGGACGATCTTACAGTCCACGCGAAGCTTAGAAAATTATCTACAATTCAGAGGGATTAAATAAGCAAAAATCCGATTGGAGCAGCTCGAATTCTGAGGAGAAAATTCAGTTCCGAATTTTAGTAAAAAATCTTTTTACTTTTGGAATCCTATTGTAATTTAATTTAAAGTGTAAAGTGTGTGTATTGAGTGTTTAGCCATTTGGAAAATTAAGTGCAGCCGAAAGTGATGAAGTAGTGGGTTGGTTGGCTTGGAAAAGAAATATATATATATATATATATATATATATGTGTGCCAAAGTGGCTAATGATGAAGGATAATGATAATGATGGAAGCATTTTTTTATGCAAATTGGAAGGCATGAATGGGATATAAAATGAAGACCTTGCAGGAGGGGAGAGATATATACATTACACCAACTTAGACATTTGGCTACAACAAAAGCTCAACATACATTACATTCCTGCATCCATTTATTTCGGCTAGTACAAGTTTTTAAGGGGTTTGGTTTTCTTCTCTTTTATGTACACCTTGGTTTAATTCTTCATTTTATTGCAAATTCGAGGTACTCCTTACTTTTATCTTATTTGTTAATATATGTTTTATATGTTTTGTTTAATTATTTTTGTTAATTTTATTTATAGAATGAGTGAGTAGTTTATTTTTAGGGTATAAGGGGGAGCCATGTTTACACCACGATAATGTTTTAATCTTATTAGTTGTTTAACAGATATAAAATAATTCTAATCGATATGTTATGAAATTTGATTTGTGTTATCGGCCGGTATCATTAATTAATTATTTGCAAATAGGAATAATAGATCGAGAGATTTTATTCACTAGAGGCATACATACGATTAGCGGAATTGAATTTTACTGCGAGAGCATAATTGGATTTTCGAGAACGTTAATTCTTGAGAGAGATTAACACATGCTCTAATTATTGAAATCCGTTAAATTACTACATCCATATAATTTGTTTTGGTATAAACATGGTGAACCCGATCGCCCTAGACTTTTAGTTAATCGACCTTAAAACTCATTTATTTGTGTTATTTTGTTATAAAAAAATTTCCAATAAATATTTTTATTTTAGAAATAATTTGTGACAATTAAATTAAAATTGATAAAACCTGTCTCCCTGTGAACGAACATAAAAATATACCGCATCATAGCATATAACAATTTTAAAGCCAAATAACATCTGAGAAAGACCAAATATAGGAAAAGGATCTAAGCAAATGAAGTACTAAGAAGAAATTAAAGTACATTGATGAGTTAATGCAACATATCCAGCTTTATTAAGGTTTAAAACATACTAAACAGAACAGTAATAGCATAAACACTAAAATAGATGAACTGCCTGTCCATTCTTACTTGCCTGAGACCAAATCGCTTCTACCACTTACTTACATAAACCCCTTGACAGAAACAAGGCTCTCGGCGTAGTTGTGAGGTAATTTGAAATACGAACAAGTTCGGTGATGAAACTTCTTGATCCTCTTCTTTTCATGATCATATAAGATGACACTCCTAGAATTCTCGCACGTAACAGACTCTACATCACCCAAATACATAGTTCTGGACTCTGCCCTAACACTGGCATCTGAATTAAAGTTCTTCCTCCAAGGCACGGACCAAGTTGGCTGTTGAAACATCTTGATCTCCTTATTTTTATGATCATATAAGATGACACTTGTAGAATTCTCGCACGTAACAAATTTTCCATCACCCAAATATATAGTTCTGGACTCTACCCTAACACTGGCATCTAAATTAAAGTTCTTCGTCCAAAACACAGAGCCACTTTCATCGTCTTCATCTAATGTCCATAGACTTTGTGATTCATCACCATGGCAATACAAGATTAAACCAACACAACCTTCGTAATTAAAAATCCTGGACCTGCTGGGCTTTGCATCTTTTTGGAGCTTAATACTAGGTAATGGAACTACTTTAAATTTCTCATCACACAATTGAAACGATATTAGCTCATCTTCACTGTTAATGTACAATACCCTGTTTACAACCATACCACATATCATCTTCGAAGGACGACAGCAAGATATAAACCTAGCCTCTTCTTTAGTAACTTCAATTTCTCTCCAATTACCCGAATTTTTGGAATAAAGATCTACTCGTACAGGACAGTCACGAAACATGATCCTAAGAATCTTGTAGTCATTACAGATAGGATCATAATAAAACACTACAGAAGGTTTCTCCAATATAAACATATCATCAAATTGTCGTATCCCTGGAGAAGGTCGTATTTTGTAGCATTGCCTAGTTGCCGGGTTCCATAGGAAGATATCATTACACTGGATATTGGATAGACAGACAAGGCCATCACAGGATGTAAATTCATAGTCTTCCAAATTTCCAGCTAAACGAGGAGGCACGTAAAGATCAACATAATATCTAAAGGCACTGGAGATAAGCCAGAAACCATAGTTACTGAATGCAGAACCTATCAATACTGAAGGATTTTTCTGGGAAATGGTGAGGTGGGCTCGAGTAAATCGAGGGTCTGAAATAATGGAGAGCCACTGCTTGCAAACAGACTTACATCGGAGTACAAATAGTACGGGCAGCAAGGAAAGTATTTGGAACACAATGTCTGCAGAGACTTCATTGAAGGTTGCCATGTTAAATGTATTACGAGGGTTTAAAGAACCACTAAAGCCGGTTGAGAATTGAGATAGATAATAGATGTTGGGCCTGCAAGTAATTAATACATCACATAAACAACAAAACTATAAAAGCATACGAAAAAATATATTTTTGAGGGATATGAAGAAAATGTGCATTTTCTAAAGCAAACATGATGCACATTTCAAGAAAGATTTCATCCTAATTTTTTTTATCACTATTTAGAAGTAAAACTGTTTCAAGAAAATAAAATAATAATTTAGGATATCTATATAAATTTTGTACCTTATCAGTTAATATAGTTAAAATTGAAAATAGATATAATCTTCACTTAATTTTAAATGAGGAGTATTTTTTTATTTTTTCTCTTATTGTATAATACCGGTTTGATGTACGACAAAAATATTAATTTATCAAATTAATATAGCACTTTTATCAAAAGAGAAAACTAGGCCTGAGGACAACCTCAGGATGTCTCCTAAGGTTATAAGTGATTTGTATTTATAAAGTAAGGGGTCCCGTAGGGACATTTTTGTAAATATAAACTTTTTAAGTGATTTCACATAAATACCCTTAAATTTGTATTAAAAATGTTTTAACCTCATGTATAACCCGAGATCATCCCGAGGCACGTGAAACCCTTATCAAAATATTAATTTATCACTTGATGAGCTTGTTATTTTCAAAATGTATCCGAATAATATAGTATGAGAACCAATTTTTGCATCTGATTAATTAATAAATAAGATTAAACACTTTGTATATATATCAATAGTTTTGTTATTAAAATATATACCTTAAATTTATTAGCTACAATCATTAATTATTTTTATAATATTTTATTATTTCACAAACTTAAATTTTAATAATTTTATTGTTATACTTCCTTGTTCAAATAGGTAAACAAAATTTAAAATCATCATAAATTATAATAATTATAATAAAACATGCGAAATAAAAAGTTTGAAGAAAGTTTATGGAAAATTAAAATGTTTTTAATCATAAGTATGTATTAAAACAAAAGTACAACATTAATTGATAAGGAAATGTACAAAAAATATTGAAGATAAATAAATAGAATGGTAACTAAAAAGTATAAAGAATTAGTAAATGATAAGACTCAAATTATAAAATTCATTTGATTTTGAAAATCAGAATGCATCAAGTTGTTAGTGTTTAATAATCTAAAATAATATAAATACAGCATGTTCTGTTTTTTTTTTTGAGAGGATACAGCATGTTCTGTTATATTGGTTATCATTGGGGTGTTTTTTTTTTTTTTTTTTTTTTTAACATGGGAACCCGCAGCTGCTATCCTTCGGGTACGCTCTGGATAAACCTATGGGCTCACGCAATAGCCTGCAAACCACGTGATACAAGGCAAACCGCACAACAGGCTCTGCCCCAGGATGACATAATCACAAATCCGCCTCCCATGGTAGTCGAACTTGTGACCAAGATGTGAGATGATCTCTCTTTAACGAACTGAGACAACCCTTGCGGGCGGGGTATTGTGTTTTAGGGAATTCATTGTTCTAGAAAGCAAGTTGTTCAACGAATTAACGGATTCAAGGAATGTGATTCGCAGTATTTAAATCAAATGAGCAAAGTTAGAGATTCTGGAATTCAAGTGAGCTATATATTTACTCGAGGGAATTGAAACAGATTTTTCAGCAATTGGATGTAAATGAAGATATAGTGTTATATCTTGTAATTGTTAATTTGTATGATCAATTATATATTCTCATACGAAATTGGTAACGAATCACGACATAGACCATCTTAAATTAGTGATCAAATTTGGCTAAAAGTTCAATGTGTTATTTTTTACTTTTTGCATTTTATATTTTGCACCACATTTTGTCATATAACAGATTTCCATTATAGATTGTTAATTGAACTCAACAAGTTGTTATTGGATAATTATTAAAATTGATCATAATTACCCATATACTCTATTCACCCTCCTCTAATTATGCATTTTTATATGGTATCAAAGTTTTGGTGTACTAATATTTTTGTACATGAAGGTGTAAATTGTATGGCACACTTTAATGTAAAGGAAGAATTATCAAACAAGCCACCACTTCTCGTGGGGGAAAAAGTTACGATTTAAGAAGATAGAGGATGAAGGTGTTGCTCCATAGGAATACACTTGAGTGGAGAGTTGCAGTGGTTGGAAAATGTATTTTTGAAAATGAAAATTAAAAAACAGCATTTTTAAAAATAAGTTTAGAAATGAAAATTTTTTCAAAAAAAAGTTTTAAAATGCAAGCATTTTTTGATAATTTTCCTATATATTGATGTTTTAAATCAATTTATGTAGAAATTATCAAATTTTGAATATTCCGATTTCAAACACACTTATGACTTTCAAAAGAATAAAGATCTTGTCAAAATACTTTTCCTAAGATCACAAATTTTACATGTAAATAAATACATGATGTAGCCATTTTTTTATCAAATATTCACTTACCATTTATTTTGTTTTGTAGGTAAATTAGAAAAGTAATATAGTTAGCTAACCAATATTCCTATGTTTTTTTTTTTATTGTTATACAAGCAAACTCAGAGACCAAGATGAGATAATTAATAGGTTACAACTCATTTACCAATGACTATGTTTTTACTTCAATACCCTTAAACTTTAAACTATAAAGAAAGATCATTAAATTAAGAAGGGACATTGGTTATAAAATCGGTTATTCATTGTATCTCAGAAACATGAGACGTCATATAAAGAGAAAAAGGGTTTGTCTAGTATGTGCCTAAGGGCACATGCTAAGAATTCGTATTTGATGAGTTAGAAAATTTTGATTGGTGGAGATTTTTGTGCATACAGGGGGTCCATCATTATTAATGAAATTTCTACCAATCAAATTTTGGAGCATGGATTCTTAGCATATGCCCTTAGACACACACTAGAAAAACCGAAAGAAAAAATAGCAAAAGTCTAAAACTTCCATTATAAAGAAACAGAGGGATTATAATACACTCATTAAATCATTATCTTTATTGTCAAATATTTACTTACCAATAATTTTGATTTGTATGTAGGTTAGGATACAAGTAATTAGAAAAATAATACTCCCTCCGTCCCACCCATTTGTTATCGTTTCAAAACAGGGTGTCTGACACGCATTTTAAGGTGGATTTTAAGGATAATTCCATAACTTATTTTTGAAATTTTCTTTTTTTGTATAAAAATAGAACAATCCTATTTTTATACAAAAAAAGAAAATTTTAAAAATAAGTTATGGAACTATCCTTAAAATTCACCTTAAAATGCGTGCTAGAAAGTGACAAAAAAAGTGTAAACAAATGGATGGGACGGAGGGAGTATAATACACTCAATAAATTACTATCTCAGGAAAAATGTCCTGAAATCTACCTCAGGATCCTTACTTTCTTATTTATCAAAATTCATATAATAAGTATATAAGTAAAATCTAGTATATATGTGTAGTACAATAATTTAGTATGTATATCTTGACAAAATAAAATAAAATAATTTAGTATGTATACAATTTTTATAAATGACATGTGTTCATCACAAAGTTAATTAATTTAAAATTTGTATAAAAACTATTAAAGGACTTGTAAAGTAATTATGATAAGTTTTATATGATAGTTAACAAGTATGTTAAATCTTTGTTGAGGTGATTATGTATATATACTCATATTTATTTTAGTAGTGTTTAATATGTAGTTTTAGTTATTGTTTGGGAGCAATTAGGTATTGTTAGTTTGAAGTATCAGTTGTAACACTATTGAGGTGTAAAATAATACACGCTGGAACGTGGTTGTCTACGTTAAATTTGGTGTACTTTTTTCATTTTTACCTATTTTTAGTAAGAAGTAGAAGTGATATTTGAATAAGGCATGACCACGATGTAGTAGAACTTGTCAACTAATTATTCTGTTTTGTGTTTCTTGCATTGGTTATGGATCTCATATTTGTTTTAAAAAGTATTATCAAAGTCAAGGTTTGTGATGGATGAGATTTTGAGATTCAGTTGGCATGGCAGAGTATGATGCAGTATTTACTGGTAAAAAGTTCCTAAGTGGGTAGTTGTGAAGTTGTGTGTGGTATGGACTACACATTTGGTCCTTGCACCTTAGATCAATCATGAAGTTATTAAGGAATCATTTTTTCAAACATATTTGTTCGGACTCGAGATGGAAGAAGAGGGAAGAAATCATCACAATTTTTTCAATGACTTGATCAACCAGTCGAAAGATTTTAGATGATACTCTTGATGTTCTTCTAGAGATTAAATGATTAATAAAGTAAGGATCAGGTGACTCATCAAATGGGAGAGCACTCGATCATGATTGATGCATGTGATTTTGTAGATGGATATGTAGATATGATGAAGAATGGTAGTTTGGAGTTCACTAAACGAAGTTAGCGATACTCAAAGGATAGAAGAGCATGAACAAGAGATTCTTGTTTGAAAGAAGGAATGAGATTATTGTTGGATTTATCGCAATACGATAGTATGGGTCTTGGGGTAATTTATGACAAAATATGGGTTGTGCAGTATTTATGTGTGTAGAGAATCATTATAAATGGCATGTCTTGGTCACAAAGTTAGGTAGTTAGACACTAAAAATGGTCAAACTTATATAATAATTATGGTAAAACTTGTATAAAAAGTATGGTAGTTATTCGCGACTAAGTATAAGATGGTCATGTCCACATTCTTATTAAATTTGATAGAAATACTTAAAATGTAGTCTTAGGTATTGTTTGGATATACTTAAGTGTTGGTAGGATTAATATCGGTTGAAATAGTGTTATTAATTGATTTTATTATTGATAATTACTTTCATTAATAATACAAGTTGGGATGTGATTGTCTCCATATCGAACTTGGTGTTCTTGTTTCCATTTTATTTATTGATTTAATAAGAAGTAGAAGTGATATTTTAATAAGGCATGACCATGACTTAGTAGAACTTGTCAACTAAGTATTTGGTTTTGTGTATACTTTGCATTGGTTGTATATATAGATTGTGTATTTGGTATTCCCCAACAGTTTGCTCAAAGCTTTGCTCATCAAATATGTATTTTAATCAATTATGTTATTTTTGTACAAAAATATTAATAATTTTCTTTATCACTTTTCAAGTTACAAATATTTTAATTCTCTTTTGGATTGTGTTTAACACAAAAACAAGCCAGATATATTTAACTCCTCTATTATAAACTTGATCTATTTAGTAAAAAAGAACTTCAGCTAAATTAAATTGCTATCAAGTTGATACTAGAACTGAATTGAACAATAAAGATTAGCAAAAAATTGAATCATATCATATGCCCTAAAACTAGCAATACTTTATGTGTGTTCGGTTGCGATTAAAAGAATGAAAGAAGATCATAATAAGTGAGATTTAAGAAAATAATATGTGATAGGGGGAAGACTGAAAAAGGGGATGATGGAATGGATTATTACTTCACAATTTGGGAATTCGAAATCCAGTTAAAGGTTGAAAAAATTGTAATAGTGGAAAGAGTGATAATTTCAATGTTTAATAATAATTCAGATTCATTCAATTACTTTGTTTTTTTTCGCACCAACCAAACACAACAATAATATTTTACAATAATTACATCGTGAAATACATGAGTTCATAAAAACTCTTAGACCCACAGAAACTTCATTCCAAACATGATTTTTTCTAGTTTTTGAACATTTGTTGCAGATTATTAAAGAAATTGACTTTATAATGTATTAATTACTTGAAAAATCGAAGATCTTAAAGAAGCATAAAAGAAAACAAGAAAATGAAGGACTACATAATAAATGAATTACATACTTGAAAAATTGAAGATCCAAAAAGAAGAAAAGGAGGGAGATCTCAAGGCTGAGCAGTTGGTGGCGAAGTTGCGGAGGAGTAAGTTTTAGTCGGTGCTCGTGACTCGGCAAGAGGTTCAGGATGGTAAGTTTTGTAAGTTATTTTCAATTCACGTTTTTCATGTAGTAATTGGTTTTCTATGGGCTTCTATTTATTAGGCTTCTAGTACTAGTTTGTTCATTATACAAGTTTTAGTGGGTTCCTTGTTAATAGTCATCTTACAATTTTTTTCCAAGTGGAAGGCCCAATCGATTCAAGGGCACCTATATGATATATTTCACACAAATTTATAAAAAATTATTTAAGAAAAAGTTTGCACCTATAACAAAAGCTTTTTGAATAATATTTCTATAAATAAAAAGAAAAAATGCCTCAAATTTTTAGTTCACGTTAGACCCCCAAAAATCTTGACCTGGCCGTGCCCATAGCCCAAGCTATGGGTCCGCTTCCCACTGAACCACCATTTTGGACTCAAGAACCGTCTGCAACATGTATTGGGAACTCGAGATCCCTTTACAAAAAGTAATCATATCAAGCTGGTGCCAATGAAAAAAGGAAATCGAACAATAATGTTTAAACACTGAAACCCTAAAAAAACATTATAATTATCGAATAAGAGTTATGTTAGATACTAGTACTTTATTTTTTTTATCTCACCATTAGTATGATCTCAGTACGTATTTAGATAAAAATGATGGTTTTTCTCTTCTATTTATTAAAGCATTTGACACTCTTCAAATTTGTACATGTCATTGCAAGTGAGAAAATAAATTAAAAGGTAGCACCAGATAGAAGTGACAAATAAATTAAGGAACATGTTTATAGGACTTGCCTCACAATTAATAAACTACAATTAAATATGGATTCTGCCTATCATATTAATGTAAGGTCCTATGCAATGGTTCTACTTAATTGTGCGAGTTATGCAAATACAAAATCAAAATCTCGAACTTTTCTAATAAGTGACAAACGAAATAATGCAATGACCAAATATGTAGAAATTTATAGGATGCTTACGAATTTTGTAGTCATTGTACGTACATTTATAATCAACCTCGAAATAATTATGTTTCACTATGTATATAACCAAGATCAGGAATTGAGTTGTCTATACGAAACCTGACTTAACTCACACATACAACAAGAAAGAAGTGGAGCATGTAGCTTCTCTAATAAAGTTACCATGTATTAGCATGGATATTTTATTATAGTTCATGAGTGAATGGGTAAGGCTGATATTTGAAGGATAGGACAATAGTTAGAAAGCTTAGACGCATGATACCCACGTTAGGCGAGTGTACAGTTAGGATTGTAAATGAGTCGAACTAAGCCGAATTAACTTTTGATTGTTCATGTATCAGTTTGTTAAAAATACATCAAACTCAGACTCGAACTCGAGCTCAAACTTATATCGATCGAGACAATATTTTTGTTTGTGTATCGACTCAATAAGAAAAATGTTATTCACGAACATGTTCATGAACGGTTCATCGCACGAGTCATTACTCACAAACGTCTAATGAATACTAACAGGAATATCTCATTAACATTGTTCATGATCTCGTGTTCACGAACATCTTAAGACTTTTTTTCAGAAATAAAAAGAAAAAAGGGGGATAAAAACTTGAAAACTAGAAACATGCTTCTAATTTAGACTTATCAACGAGTCAACTTTTGATCAGATTTAGTCATACATAACCAATTAATGTTATAATTTATTTATTTTTGATAAAAATAATATGTAGATTTAACAAAAAAAATTGAAAAAATAAATTAACATATTACTTCATAAACGTTTACATATATAATGATTTACTAGTTATGGTGAATTCAAAACAAATCATGAAATGTTAATGAAATATGTTCACGAGTATATATATATCGAGATTGTGCACGAACTCATTCATAAATCATATTTACGAGCTTGTTCACGAACCTGGTTCACGATCTATATTATCGAACTTGTTCACGAATTATAAAATCGAACTTGTTCACGAACTTTCGAGTTGAATTACATCATGCTCAAGTTCAGCTTATATATGGAATGAACCTCAAAATCGTGTTCATGTTCAACTCATTAACAAATTGAACCGAACTCGAGTTGAACTTTTTTGAATCGAACACCGAACTGTTCGTGATCGTATCGACTCATATACAACCCATTGCATGCTTTGTATCATAAACAATAGGTAAGCTCCATATACTAAGTATGATATGTTTACGTTCTAGGCTGTATGCCTTAGACTTTAGGTTGTAAGCTAATGAGGCATGATAACTTTGCATAATAGGTTGTAATTTTTTTTTTTTTTTACTTTCTCATATATATAAACACACATTCAAAAAAGAATGAACATATTATACTTACTATATTGAACACTACTTTTCACTATTACACCCACTACTTCTCCATTCTATAATCTTTTTATATTAAATAAATACTATTACACCCATTATTTTCTTCCACTATCTCAAATTTATTATTAATTATTGATAGGTCCCATCACTTTATCCATTTTTACCTAATTATATTTTTTTTAACCAACTTTTCTTAATGTCCGTGAACATCAAAGAAGCTCATACAATATGGGATGAAGGGAATACTATTTTTTTATTTTTTTCATTCATTTAAATCAAACTGTATCTTATCTTGAACAAAGAAATATGTACCTTTGTGTATATTGTCAAATTAAATAATACATATATATTATACATAACATACAATTATAAAAGTATGCGATAAGATACAATGTTTGATATATACTTGATAATTAGGTGGGGGATTTTAAATAAAACAAATTGAACAGGGTTAGTTCTATATAAAACGTCAAAGATATAGAAAAGTACAAATTTTTTAAAAGAAATTATATTGATATTTGAAAGAGATACATGTCTTATTCATCTTAAGTGACTTTATATAATAGCTAAAATTTAAATTGAATACATAGCATTTACCAAAAAATTTAGTTAGGTTTAAAAAAACTAATAACAACTATTATCTATATAAACTTGGTGATGGTCCAGAATACCTACTTTAAATATTGAAGGGCCCAAAATACCCATATCAATATTGAAGGGTCCAAAATGCCCATTTCTTTGTCATATAGCAATCTTTTACACTTATGCTATTCTGACATATTAGAGGAACTATCCTCCGAATTCTTAATCCTATTACGAGGATAGGGTTCTAATTTCATAATCCTTTTTAGATTGCAAATTTCATTTTCTATGCTACTAGAAAATCTTCTATAGAAAGTGGGCTGCTCTTCTTTTATGGCTTTTAAATCCCAAATTAGGTATCTAGTTGCTGCTTGATTTCCAGGGGAAACAATATTTCTAGAGGTCTCTAGGAGATGATTTAGATATTCAAGGTTAGACATGTTAATCATGGCATTACCTTTAACATTAACAAACCAAGGTTTATCATTCATGATTATAACAATTAATAAAAATTGTTCAAATATAAAAATTTTCTAAATAGGGTTGTGAGTTTTACCAGGCTCCTTCACTGATCTTTGTCTACATCGAAATTATTGATCTTTAAAACTTCATTTTCTCTTTAAATCTTCTGGTTATTATTATTTGTCTTCAATCCTATGAGCGGCGTTTCCCTTACGGCCTCCTGCCTAGCGGTGCTCCCTGTGCTCCAAAGCGGACTCCAGAATAACTAAAATATAACCAAGATTTTTGAAGAAAAAGACTTTTTATTGATTCATATAATTATACAGATACAGACTCATTATGAGCCTATTTACACACACAACCCCTAAGGGTTTTACTCACTCATTATGAACTTCTTTGAATGCTTAGTGTACCGTTGGTAGACTCTGCTAAATTCAAGATGTCCTATACTAAAATGGAACTCATCCTTTTATAGACTAAGGAATGAGGATCTATACAAAGGTTCTTACGTAACTGCTTACGTAATTTGTATAAAATTGATGCACTAGTGTCTGAAGAGATAAGATTCCTTATCTTTCTTGTCTGGTGTTGCACTAAAATGATGTCCACTAAGGAAAAGTAGATTCGTTCTGTTCTGAAAACGATGTCCACTTAAAGCAGCTTCATCTTTTTGCATAAAGTAGATTCTTTTCTACTTTTCTTCCATCACCATTTTTCCTGATGCTTTATCATTTGGTGTAGTGGTGGGACTGCAGTGTCGGTAATCAAACTGGATGCCAAACTTCTTTATTTCCTTTTGCTTTCTTTTACAAAAGTGATCTTTATGGGAACCAACAGCATCTTTGTGTAACAGCTGTTTTCTGAAAGCCACGATCTTGCTGTAGTCTTCTTCAGTTAATCCCTTATGTGAGTAAGATGTCATTAAAGAGTAACATGTTGCAAGGTTAACCTTTAATTTATCCTCTGGCTTAATGCTGAATAACTTATTGATTAAAACCAATAATTTTTGCTCAGCAAGTTCTCTTAAATCTTTCTTTTCCAAGGTAGACTCCATGGCTTGACTTGGAGAGTAGATTTTTTCCTTTGCAATACCAACCTGGACATAATGGGTTGGTTGATTTGCTGGACAGTCATATTCTTCTTCATCTTCCCAACAAATAATTGTACTGGTGGTTTTAATGAAGATATCGACTTCTTGGCCTTTAAGACAATTTGCTTTGTATGCCTTGACCGCTTTTCTAAATTCCTTAGGGAATCTAGAAATTTCCAAGAGATTACTAGTAGTAGGATAAACTTGTGCTAATAATCCATATTGATATGCCTCGTATACCATGTCTGGATCGGCATTTGGATAGAAGTTGAAGTAGCTGACATTCTTCTTATCTGTGGTGAAGAAATGTTCATCAACGAACTTCTGTTCTGTGGATGACCTGCCATATTGATAAAGATAATTGAACCTTGAATATGTAATTTCAATGGTATCTTCATCTTCTTCTAGATGTTTCAACAATGTTTGTTGAATCTTCGGAATTGTTCCTAGCACTATCTTGCTTGAAAAATCTTTCTTTTGAGTAACTGCATCTGCATAAGTTAGTTGTAATACATCTACGTGACTTATCAGCTCAAGTGGTGGCTTGGACTGTTGAGTAGTATAAATGTTTGAAACAACTCTTGCTTCTGTAAAAGATTTATACTTCTTGTGCTTGACATTAGAGAAACCTTTAACAGCTTTCTCTGCAATCTCCCATGTGGTGTAAATTCCTGCATTAGGACCGTTAAACATAACATAGTAGGCTTTAGGGCCTTTATATCCGGAAGGGACTGCTGAAGTTTGACCTTCAGTCTTTTTAGGGATTTGAATTCCCCCGTTAGGTCTCAAACTTAAGTCTGAGGGATTCACTAACGTTGTGGAGGTCTATACCTCATTCTGAATTTTTGGCAAATTCACAACCTTCAACGAATTTGTTGAATATTTACCTGGAGCCGTTTGTTCAAGATTAGTCACTTCTTGACTCATTTCTGAGGAAGGTGAAGTAATTACCTTTTGAGACGAAGTTGAAACTACGTGTTGGATTTTTGCCAAATCCACAGGCGTCAACGGATTTGATATGCCTTTACCGGTAGCCGTTTGCTCCGGGCTAGTCTCAGATTCGTTCTTTGAAGAAGAAGGTTCAGAGATAACCTTTTGTTGTTCATGAAGAGAATATTTCTTCATAAATTCTATTTTTGCTCGAATTATTGAAAGTCTATTTTCCAATGATTCGTATTCTTTTAGCAAAATCATTTGTTTTGCCAATAATTTTCTATGGAAAATTCCATATCTTTTATCTCAAAGAAAGAGATTTCTATAGAGCCAAGCTCTTTGATCTAAGAAAAAGATCTTTTGTGTAGAGAGGATGTTTGGTGTTTGGTGTGGTTTCCAAATGCTGAATTCCTCTTCTATTTATAGGCCTGAAATGTCTTGGATAACTGTAATAGGATGTGACATGACTCTGTAGAGTTTTATTTGTCATACCTTTTACTTTTGCTAATATTCCCTTGTTAAGAAGTCGGCAAGACAATTCTTAACTCAATCAAGGTGTTCAACCTCGAAGCTGTATCTGGAAAACCATTGCTGCCATCGCACAAGTATTCTTTGCTTATTATCTCCTTCAATCGTTATTTTAAGGAAATAAGTAAAATTCTTATTATCAATCCTGACAATAAATTCAACTTGGGTTAGATAAATAGAAAATTTTGTAATAGCTCTTTCGACCGCCAAGTATTCTTTTTCATTAGAATGATATCTTGTTTCTGCGTCTTTAAAGCTTCCTGATGCATATCTGCATATTAATTCTTGATTATCAGAATTAATGGCTTTGAGAACTCCACCCCAATGTTTATCGGATGCGTCTATTTCTACAATAAGCTTGTCTCCTAGCTCTAGATGATAGAGCTTAGGGAAACTTACCAACTGCTTCTTAATTTTCTTAATGTAACAAGTGTCGGATTCTATCCATTTCCATGGAATTCCTTTTTTGAGCTTAGCTTATAAAGGAGATCTTATAGCTGCAAGTTTAGGAATATAATCAGACGCATAAGTTAATATACCTAGAAACCTTTGCAACTGTTTCCTGTCTTCTATTTGATCTGGAAACTTATGGATATGTTCCAGAATATGATTTTGAGGACAGTGATTTCCTTGATCAATTTCTAAACCTAAGAAATAAATCTTTGTTTTGAAGAGCTGCGCCTTCTTCTTGGATAGGATTATGCCAAGACTTTCGTATTTCTTCAGTACTGCTGCCAAATGTATAAGATGTTCTTTTTCATTATTAGAAAATATAAGAATATCATCTACATAAATACAACATAATTTTTCAAAGGATCTAAATACATTCTGCATATGTCTTTGAAATATTGATGGAGCCTGTTTGAAACCAAATGGTAATACTCTCCACTGATAATGTACTTGAGGACATGTAAATGCTGTCAATAGCTGTGATTCTTCATCTAACAGTACCTGCCAGAATCCTGATTTATAGTCTAATGAACTAAACATTTTCTTACCTCTTATAAAGGTTAGCAAACTATCCTTATTTGGTAAATTATGACCATCACCTATAGTAAGATCGTTCATCCTTTTATAGTTGACAACCATTCTTTTCTTACCTCGTCGTCGCTCAGCTTCATTCTCTACTAGGAATGCTGGTGACATGTGGGCTGATTTACTGGGATGAATACCTTCATCTCGAGTAATTCTTTTATTTGCACTGCAAATTCTTCAACATCTTTAGGGCTATACTTCATGGGTTTTACCCAGCAAGTATCCTTAGGATTGTTGAGCTTTATTGATGCTTTCATCCAATGCTTGGTCTTTTTAGGATCCAGTGGATTGTCTGAGCATACTTTGTCTAAGAGTTTTTCAATCTTAGCTTTCCTGTCAATATCTTAAGATAAACTTGTTAGAGCAAAATTCATTTCTCGATATTTATTTAACATATCTCTCCCCCTCTCTAAAAGTTGGATTTTGTTCTGGGAAATGTTAACAGGTGTGACGGGTTTTGTTTTAGAATTCTTTTTCTTTGATTCTAAAAATGTACGAAAACCTACTCCATTAGCTTGAAGAAATTTCTTAACCCATACTGGTTCACCTTTGAGTGTGAAAATAATCCTTTTATCATCAACTTGTATAAATGGTTTGTAGGCTAGACAAAAATTATTTCCTAAAAGAAAGTCTATACCTGATTCTTGTTGATAAACAATAGGAATATGAAATATTTCTTCTGCTATCATAATATCAAAATCTTTACATACCTTATCAATCACAATGGTTTTACTATTTGCGATTTTTACCTCAATAGGCCTTTCGGCATTCACCCAGTGTTATGGTGGAATGACGTTTTTACTTGCTATGCATAGGCTTGCACCTGTATCAACATAACAATGTAACTCGATCTTTTTATATCAAGTAAACTGAAGTGTACCTTTTATATAAATCGATGATGGATTAGTAATGTTTGGCATTACTAATTCTTCATATGAATCTTCAATCGCTTTCTTCTGTTGATTCATCTTCTGACTCGTCGGACGATGGTCCAGGGTCAATCTCTTCTATGATGAAGATGTTTTATTTTTCATCATATATATCTTCTATAGGTTCATAACCAATGTAGTAGATTTCTTCTAATACCATGATCTTGTCAGGGTATTTCTTTCTGTTAGGGCATTCATTTGCATAATGTCCTTCTTCGTTGCAGACCCAACACCTGCAATTTTCTTTCCTTTCGGGCAAAGTTTCTGTTTGTTAGCCAAAAAGTTTTTCTTTCTAACATATTTTCCTGGTTTAAAAGTTTTCTTTTTCTTTTAAAACAGATATTTGGAAGATGTCTTCTTATTCGAATACTTCTTCTTCTTATAATTTGGATTGCATTCGAAATTATAATTTTCTTTGTTAAGCTTTTCACAACATTTTTTACCAAAAGCTTTCAGTTGTTTTTGTGTTTTTGCATCATCACAATATCTAGTGAGTTCGCCTTTCACAATTTTCTGTGCAAAAGCCAAACTATGTTTTGTCTGGTCGGATCTTTCCTGCAAAAACTTAGTCATTGCTTTTTCACCTATCAAGGGTATCTCACGTATGTATTCTTCTACATAAACGTGATATCCTGTTTGATCTCCTGTATTGACCAAATGCTTTTCATATTCACAAAAGAATGTGTCAATAAGGCATATATCGCATAATTGCATTATGCTCATAGCTAACTTAGCATTTTGTTTGATTTTATCTTTTTTCGGTTCTTTAGAATAAACATAATCTATTCCTAAAAACATGGTATAGATAGCATCTACAATTTTATTAAAGGCTTCTGTGGGTTCATCATCGAAGAAATTCTAAACGACGTCTTTAATAAACCTGTTAACAACTTCTGTTGTTTTATGATCTACTAATAATAATACTGTGTCTGTATCATCATAAGCTTTAGGATTAGTCTGTATTATCAAACTAATTTCCTTTTCCCATATATCAATTAATGCCTTTCTACCCGATACACCGTCAATATGTAAGACATTTGAACCAAAAGGACCTTGAATCATTTTAAACTCAGTAGTAGGAGGATAGAAGTCACCTTTGTTTCTTACTGGCATTTTCTTTGTTCCTGAAATTGATGCAAACAGGTTGTCATTGGCATGTACTTCATGTTCTTGTTTATACATTCTGAACGTTTGTTTTTGTTGTTGAACAAATTCTTCGTCTGATGTATCTTCTGTTTGTTGAAAATCTGATTCTGGTGAACTAAATTCTTCAATAACATTCAAATAATTAGTAGAATTAAATCCAAATAAAGACTGTAACTCTAAATTATTTGTTACTTGTTGATTAGCTAGATCGTTGTCTTCTAATCCAAGTAATTCCATTGCTTTAGCAAATTGTTCTTCTTGATGGTCATCTTGAATTTCTGATTCAAGAACTTTCCAAAAGAATTTTTCTATATCTTGCATATAGTTCATATTTTCTTATTAGAAACAGAACCAAATGGCCAAGTCATATTGTTCGGATTTTTACCTGTTCCGAGTTCTTCGTTTCCTACATCATGGTTAGGATAACTATATCGATAACGACTTTTACCTTTATCTTTATTACCTTGTTCTGATGTGAGAACAATATGTTTTTATTCTGAGGTCTTTGGTTGTTTACCAATTACTTCAAAAGTTTCTTTTTTGCTTTGATAATCTTGAATTGTTGTTTTCAACTCTGTGATTATCTTTGCAGTAGCAGCTTCAATGTTACCTTTGACATCATTATCTGCATTTTTCTTAAGCAAAGCTAAAATTTCTGTTAGCTGGGGATTAACATTGTTGTTGAAATCCTCAATTAACTCTTTAAGGCTCATTTTTAAATGATACTAGCAAATTTGTCTGATAGATCATTTATTCTTTGGGACATGCTTCTAAGGAGTATATCGTTTCCTTCTGCTAAGGGTTCTCTAATAGCTAGATTTCCTTTAGCTCTAAAGCTTCTTCTAGGTTTTTCCTGTAAAGAAGGTTTATTTCTAGCAATGTCAAATGCCCAAGTATGGTCTGTAGGAGTCAATTCTGCAAATAGTTTATCTTCTACTGAACCTACTTTAGAGAATACATCTAATTCGATGTATTCTTTTTTCATATAGTCAATACTGTGATGACTATTAGTTAAAGCATAAGCAACTAAATAAGTAATGCTAAATACTTTATCACCTTTTTGCATCAAATCTTTTCTTTCAAAATCATGAATAAAAGATAAAATTTGATTAAATCTTTCAGTATCCATACTAACTACGTAATTGGGATATACTGTAAACATGAATTTTTAGTATGCTAAATTACCTCTAGCAGCACCTAAAATACTGTCATTTCCTGGTATAATTCGATTATCCAGCAAAGCCATTTTTATTGAAGAATCTATACCTTCAGGAAATTCAGATTTTATCAAAATCTTAACAGCTCCTAAATGAACCATAGAGATTGTTGATCTAGTCTTTGAATCCATTTTCTGTAATTGTCTATTAATCTCTTCTTTAGTGATTAAAGGCTAATACACTTTTCTTGTGGTATCTTTTATATCTACATGCATTTCTTTCGTAGATACATAATAAAAGATATTGTTTTTTCTTTTTAATCGATCCAACCAAGGAACATTAAAAGTAGTTTCTTTGTTTGAATCAAGCTTTGTGCTCCAGATTTTAGAAATTAAATGGTGTTTTATTAGAAAACTGGCTTGAAAGCCTTTTTCTGATTCTGAAAACTCGATTTCTAAATTATCAGAAGTTTCCTCTTCAGGAATCTGATTTTTCTCTTTTAAAAGATTCATTTTAAAAGAATGTTAACTAGGCTCTGATACCAAGTTTTGCTGGGAATTCGCGGAATTTGAATTAGATTAAAATATAATTTTTTATGAGTTTTACAAGTCATAAAAGTTAAAAATAACTTAATGAAACATGTAAATAGCTTATGTGGTCCTTGGTGGGTAAATAGGGCCAAAGTTCTGAGAAAAGGTAAATGGGGCCACACCTTGCAAAATGTAGGCATTTAGGGCAATTTCTCATATAAACTTGGCATAAGTTGATTCATTATATAAATAATTTAAAATCTAAAATACTAGATATAATTTTAACACTCCTTAGTATTAAATTAGATTATAAACCGCTTTACCCACAACATATTTCAAAAAATTATTTTTATAAAAGTTATATTATATAATAATAATGATAAATTAAATAAACTTAATGAATTACATAATTGTATATTTATAATCAGAAATACAATGATGAAAGAAATAATATTAATTAAGTAAAGTGTTGTCATATCTATACTATATATAATAAGCGAAAGGGGGTTTAATTTGTAGTTGGTTACCCCTTATTTTTGGTTATCCCCTTATTTTTGGTTATCCTCATTCGTTATCCCCTTATTTTTGGTTATTCTCATTCACAACCGTTAGATCTTCAATTTAAATAGATCATGACCGTTAGATACAACAATACTAAAAGTTGAAGGTCTAAGGTTCGAATCCCGCCAACAACATTTTAATATAAAATTAATACTAGATTATGTTATATAGAAAGGTTGAAGGTTCGACTCCCACCAACAGCATATTAACTTAGATTTAATACTAAACTAAAAATAATGTTTAAAATATTATATATAATAAACTATAAATAAATTTAAAAAAAAATAAAAATAACCCTATAAGCTAGTATTATGGTAATACAACTAAATATTTGACCATGTATATTATGTGATCATTTGCATTAATGAATATACAAAAATTGAAAGATCAATTCAATTTTTATTAATAAGCTTACCATAAATATTATAGGTGACATTAATGTATTGAATCAGAATGTCAACATTATTTGTGTTTTTTTTTTGTCAGGAACATTATTTGTATGTTTGATTGTAAAAGGATGGTAAGACATGGCTTTAGGCGTTTTGTAATTGCCATACATATATATGGCTCCCCTGTTTTGTAAAGCATATAGTAAGTATATTCAAACTGAAATTGACAAATGATTCACTGAAAAGTTGAAATGTTTGTTTTGTATCTGTACAAACTAGGAAATTAGATCCAGTAATATAATAAATGTATATTCATATGATATGCTTTTCGTAATTTATATCTACTGCATTGCAACAATTTATATTTGTTAGTTAAACTTTGTTTGTATGACTTGAAAGGACAATTTAATAGAGAATGAGAGTAGTAGGTAGCACCTCTGCAAAGATTAAATAGGAAAGCTTGTTTATACGTTAGGTAACTCAAATCCCAGATTCACAAGTAAGGCATGGACAATGCAGGATTGTCTGGTTGCTAAAACTTCAAAATATTCGGATCGGAAGCACAATCCAGGGCATCAACAATTGGTTTCATGTGACAAATGAAGTTGCGATAAATGATCATCTACTTTAAGTGAAGGCATTCCACGAAAAACAGGAATGCTCTGATCATGCCTAAAGAAATTGTTTGGATCATGTTCTGTCTTCACTTGAACCAACCTCTTAAAATTATTTTTGAAATACATATTACCCCACAAGCTAGCTTCGTCATACGTCTTGCTTCCCACTCCCAAGTCAAGATCATTGTAGTTCACATAACTAGCTCTTGGATTCTTAGACACAAAAGGAGTCAAGTACATGTGCAGTCTTTCGAGCCATTTCAAGAGCTTGTCTTGTTTTGCTAGTGGCGTTTTTTCGTTCCACTGGATGCCTTCAAGCATCATGTATAAATTTCCAGCTCTATGAGGAAATGGAAGTGCGGATTCTGAAAACTCTTCCATTTTGCCTCCATATGGTGTTATTTCTAGTTGTGCGTCTCCTGCATCTAACTCAGAGAATAGTTTCCAGATCCCATTCAAGGCTTCTTCCGATAAAGGCTCTTGAACAAAATCTGATTTTGCCTTAAAGTGGAACTTTGGAAATGCATTTCTATTCAGCAAAAGTTCAAGAGATTCGCCATTTGGGAAACCAGCATTTGCAAACCAAAGTGTAGATTTCACCCAACTCATTTCGGTGCAATCTTCCTCGACCAAATTTAATTTCGGGAAGCTCTTCTCCATTATATCAAGTAGCCTTTTAATCGGACCAAGAAACAAGGACTCGAAAGAAACTTGTAATGTTTTCTCCTCTCCGTCTGCTGTTAATTTGACACTTATAATTTTGACTTTGATGTAAAGATCTCTATGCATATTTGGAGCAACGTATTGCCACCGATGAAAAATCCTAGTCGCATTTTGTGCCAAGGTCCTATGAACGGCAAAAACAGTCACTGTTTTAGGGACCGGAACCAACTGTATTTTCCATTCAAGAACAATCCCAAAGCTAGAAGCTGTTCCTCCTCTGACAGCCCAAAATATATCTTCACTACCTACAACTGAAACTCGGTCAAACACATTACTTTCGTAGTTCAAGAAGCGAAACTCAATGACACTGTCAGCTCCAAGTCCATATTTACGAGTCAACGAACCATATCCTCCTCCACCAAGGAACCCACCAATTCCAACAGTAGGCCAAACACCTCCAGGGAAGGCAAACTCACTAGTTTTCTCAGCAATCCTGTAATTGAGTTCACCAAGATTTGCACCAGATTGAACCCAAGCAGTCCCATTAGCAACATCAACTGTAATGTTACTGAGATTGATGAGATCAATCAATACAAAGGGCTGGTCGGAAACATACGAAAGACCCTCGAAATCATGACCTCCTCCTCTAACTCTAACATCAAGTTTGTGGTTTTTGGCACAAAGAACCACAATTTGTACTTGTGAATAGATAATCGGTGTGACAATGAACAACGGCTGTTGGCTTGTAAACGCTGCGAACCTGAGGTTTTGGATTGATGCCTGCAGGACAGAAGTGTATGAACTGTTTTTTGGTGTGTAGAGGATTTCAGAGAGGTTAATGCCTTTGTAATATGGGCTAGAAAGGCATTTAAGAAAATCTTGATCGGCTTTATCAGCCAAGGAAGCTAATGGACAAAGATTTATTAGTAAATGTAGAAAAGTGATTGTAAGCAATGAAGAAGAGATTGCCCTCTTCATTTTTGCTGGCTTCTGATTTGTTAGCTGCAGAAAAGATCATATGTTATATGTTAATACTTATATTACATTTCATTTGTCGAATACAATTAAAGTAAAAAGATCATGTGAAATAAACAAAGACTAATGACACATTCAAATTATTATCTTTGTGCCTCTGGAGGATTTAAAAACATTGGTAATCTACTTGTATGTCGAGGAATCAAATTCAGTGCAAGAGTACACAAGAAAGTTGACTAAGTAGTACACAGCTAAATTCTTGTTATCAGCATAAAAATTACTAAAACTTGAAATGTACTTGATCTACTTAAGCACTTTCCATGATAAACAACACAATCACCTTCTTCATCTTTGTGTTAATAAAAAGATGTATGAAATATACCATAGTTGCAGCAAATGTTTTTATGTACAAAAATTTGATAAAGCCTTTAACTTTTTGTCAGTGTCAATGGCACCACGCCAATGCAACAAGTCCAAAACAATCTGACTAATTGAATCTGGCATAATTTAATATGTATGATTTACTAAATCTTTTGCGTTTTTTTTTTTTCCTTCTGGTTGACAGCAAAAATAGAGATAAGCTAACGCTAGTGCCTACTAGTAAGTTTCGACGAATGCTTATCAGAAGGCTCAGTGCTCACCCAGCGGTTGTATCATTATCACTAGCAAGAACAAACTGGTGGGATCGATCATCGGTGTGATGCTTAACATCCCGCAAAAGAGAAAAAATGATGTTTCTTGGGTTAACACTTGAGAGTTGAAAGATCTAGGCGCAGTGGTAGAGATGTTACACAGAGCGAATCATAGGAACCTTTCTGGGTCTTGTAGGTCCTGAATTCTATGGTACAGTGGTTTGGGCTATTCCTCCGGGGGGACGATTGGGACGTTGCCACGGAATGCGGGTTTCCTTTTCCTCAACGAGCTCACGTTTTTTTGTCTCCATGGAAGCTGCATTATTATACTCCCTCCGTCTCATAATGTGTTTCTCGTTTTCACTTTGGACACTGTTTATTATAAGCGATTGACTACTACTTTACGCATAATTTATAAGACAAAATATAGTCATGAGTTATTTTGTTTGATTCATATTTATGAGTACTTTAATACAGTGAAGTTTTTATATTTAATACTAATACGAAATTCAAGATATTAACGATCAAAAGTGTGCGTTGGCAAACGTGTCCGGAGGAAACAGGAAACATATTTAGAGATGGAGGGAGTATTATTTAGTGTGTGTGGGTGACACATGAATTCTATTGTACTTTACGGAGTAGTTTTTATGTTGTGTGCCATTTATTTTGTTTAGACTTCTTGACTTCTTAGCACTTTTATATCGGTTTTTATATCAAACTAGCCACCCGTTTCATTCAAAACATTAATTACACTATCCATTTAAAAACAATATCATTTAAATCATTAAAATCATAATAAATATCAAAGTGGCTATCCATTATAGTACTCGGGAAGTAAAAATAATTTTTCATCGAGTTCTACACATTTTGCTTGAATGTTTCAATAACCAAACGAAAAGTTAATAATTCTAGTATTTTTGATAATATATTTAGAATTTAAAAAGTTTATTTACTATTTATTTTTATTTAAAACAAGGAAAATGACAATAAAATATAAAATAAATAGTAAATGAATTTTTAAAAATCTAAATATATTATCAGAAATACTAGAATTATTAACCTTTCGTTTGGTTATGGAAGCATTCAAGAAAAATGTGTAGAACTCGATAAAAAATTACTTTTACTTCCCGAGTACTATAATGGGTGGACACTTTGATATTTATTTTGATTTTAATGATTCAAATGATATCATTTTTGGTCTAATTGATAGTTTTGAGTAAAACTGGTGGCCGTTTTGATATAATACCCTTTTTATATCTATATTTAAGTCGAAATTTACTTTACACTCAAAATTTTAATTAATTGCATTTTATATCCTAAAAGTTTTAAATCATTACAGTTTACACATTTTTAACGATGTTATGTTAATTTTGACTGTTACCGTTAATCAGAAGGAGGACATTTCGATAATCAAATTTAATTTTTTAAAATTAAATCATTTTAATTATTAATATTATTTTTATTTTTTTAGATTTACCAAAATTTTATTTATATAATTTATAATTCAGACTTTTAGAAAACATTTACATTACTAAATTCTCATAAAATATTATTTACAATATACACTATAATTGTTATAATTTTCAAAGTATTTGTCATAAAATATATATCATAAATTTAAGATTTCATTTTTTTATAAATAAATCAATTTTCAAACTATGTTTCATTATTTTTTTAAGAAAACTTTTGTTTAACATAGTAATTAATGATTGAAATATCCTCGTTTTGACGAAAATTAACAATAAAATTTAACAATCAAATAGAAATTAGTAGGAATTGTAATTTATAAAAATACAAAATACAATTTGGTAAAGTTCTGAATGTAAAGTGAATTTCGACTAATACACTAAGATACAAAGTGCTAATTAGTTTTTTATTTGTGTGTTGTTTTAGTTGTGATATATGTTTCCATTATTTGAAATGTGATGCAGTTGCATTATAAAAAAGAAAAATGCTAGAGGTATCAAATTGGGTATCAAAAATTGTTACCAAATGACTTGATATTATTTTGATTGGTTATAATTGTAATTGGTCCGCCAGGGCTACCAAATTAAAACATCCCAAAATGTCAAGTAATTAGTGCCATGTCATTTCGTAACAAATTTTGATACCTAATTTGATACCTCTAGCACTACTCCAAAGAAAAATGGAAATTAGTGGACTTTATTCCATCTTTCTTATTGTAAAAATATTGTCACCACATCTAATATTTAAACAGAATGTCTTTTAAACCACCTGAGCTCCAATTGCATGCTTAAAATATCAAATCATGCAAGCCAATAATCGAAGAGGTTGGCCTTGGTCAATTCGTGTCACGAAAAATTGATCAAGATCAAGCCATTTTGTTAAACTGAAAACGGTAAAAAGGAAAATGTTGAGGAGAATTACAATTTCACCATCATTATAAACACTGATGGACCGGAGGTTCCGCTGTTTTACTTATAAAACACTTTTTCCCAAATTTTTAACTTTACATTTTTATCTATTTTAACCATTTTACTTAAAAGATTAGGGAGCCTGAGATATATTTATGAAGATACTTATCTTTTATATATAAAAATGGGATGGACGTTTTAGTAAATTCAGAATTTTTTAATTAGTCATGCGGGTCCAATAAAATTTTAAGTTATTTTGTATGTATCTCAAGAAAAGTTCTCTGAAATCTATTTCAGGATCCTTTTTCTCTTTACTTAATTATTTTGTTACATTATAAATAAGTTATTTAAGTTAGATTCGCTTGGTCGAGAAAACAGTAATCTATTATATATATAATAGACCAACACAAGAAAAAAAAAAATTAAACTTAGGTAAAACACCAACACATTTTTATTAAAAAAAGTGTTGTTTATGGGAATCTATCAAGTAACTTATGCATGCTCTTGGCACTACGCCACAATGTCACATGTGTTTATAAATAATATGTGAATGTCTTAACAGTAATACATTTATAAATAAATTTGGAGCTAAATTAAAATTTATAATAATAATAATATAATAATAATCAACATAATATTCATAGGGTCACCAATTTAATTCACACATCTTTCTATCACTAAATCATAGTGAAGTAAAAAATTTAAGTCAATATCTATTTGACTAATATTATATTATGAATGATTAATGAATAGTTAAAAATGTAAACATAAAAATAAATTTGATAAATTATCTATTTGAATGATGATATTAATTTTAATCAAATAAAATTCTCAAAACAAAATAAGTCATTCAAAAAAGTACCTCCTACCAACTTTTGACTTTAAGCTATTTTTTTAACTTTAAGTCAATTTCTGACTTATTACACAAATAGACATTTTTTGATTTAAAGTAAAAAATGACTTTAACCTCCGACTTAAAGCCGTTGCCAAATAGGCTCTTAGTCTCATGTGTTTTAAATCATACACATTATAGATGTGTGTGCATGCATTACTTGAGTGAAACAAATTTTGATATTTTTATTATTGTAACATATTAACAATTTTTGGCTATATTTTATTTTTACATTTATTGATTCGGATTATAGTATATTATGTTATATCATTTATTAATATTATTCTCTATCGATGTCAATATTTAGAACTATACAAATTATTCATTTGACGAATTTATTAATTTATCAAATATTTATTTACCAAGACACAATTAATTAAAGGTAAAAATTTTAAATTTTTTTAAATAATTAAAATATCAATTAAAAAATTATAATAAATTTTAGAAAATAAGTAAGGCTAGCTAGAGACTCGTAATTTAACAAACTCATTCAAGTCTTTGGTCTATCAATTAGAATCCAATAATAAACTTGTAGTTACACAAGATATATTTACTCAGTCAATTAGAATTATCTGGTGTTTTACAAGTCTAGCGGATAGAGGAATAGTAAAGGACAAAGGATGCTTAAAATGAAGAAATTAGAAGAAAATAGATGAAAGAGTTGGAAAGATAGTTTTAAGAAGTGAAAGTGCAAGGCCAGAGTAGAATATTTGAAGATTTACGAAGTTTTTGATTAATATCAAGAGTAAAAACCTACATTCGCAAAATGCAATATCTTGAAGCCTATTTAGTTTCTATCATGAATATTATTGGAGATCGAACTAAATGGATGTATCATTTTCAAATAAGTGGAAGAACAATTTAGTATTGTAATTGTTCTGAAAAATCTTCTTAATTAGACGATGCCTATAAAACACTCGAATTCTATTATATGACTCATAAAAAGAAAAACTAACATGACTATTATCAATATTACTCATATTAATTTTCAGATTACAAACTTGAACATACTTAAATAAGTACACAATAATAGCATATGTGCCATTAACAAGCAAAATTCCATTAAAATCAATCACATAAAGTACTTTGAAAGACATTGATCATGCATAATTTAATTTAAAAATACAATTTAAAATAGCGACCCGTGCCTCGCACGGGTTTTTATGCTAGTTAATGATATATGTACCTTCTCCTCTCGTTTTAAGGGAAGTCGAGAATTTAAATGTTATTGTAGACAAGCAAGGTATGTGCGAGTGCATATAATAAATAAAATAATTTTTTTTGTTATTTTTATATATAATTAGTATAAATTATTTATTTTAGAGCAAAATGATGAGGCATGTCTGGGCATCATTTGTATGTCCTCAGATGTGGTGGAGGCAACCGGAGAGTTGTGAACAGAGGTGGACGAACGAAACGACGATTTTGAGGTCGCCTGAACGCCGGAGACGTTTTATGAGATAATGACGTCATACGATGTCATTACGCATCCCTCAGATTCGTGACTTGAGATACGCATTCCTGGAATGCGTATCCCAGATCACGCATGTACAGTATGCGTACTCCGTGGTCATAAAGGGCAGGCACGATTGGAAATCGGTATTTCGGGCACTTTCCACACCAAAGTGGTGTAGTTTGGGCATTTTCTCTCTCTCAACAAATACTCTGGGTCCGTTACTGATTATAAAGAAGCAACAAGAGAGTATTTTTTTTTTACCCAAACTTTTGCTTGTAATTCTAGTATCTCTGATACACGCGGTAGGGGAGAATCGAACTTTGGCGGTTCAACAAGGCATAGTCCTTATTTACCACGTGAGCTACACATTTAACAAAACAAGACCACATGAAACATACAGTTTGCATTATTTACCCGATCTTTCTATATATAATACGAGAACATGTACTTGTCAAACCTGCATCGTGAGCAAATAAATTAGCTCCCGAACCTAACTCCGAACCTAACTCAATTATAATATTTAAAAAATATTGTTGTTCCAAGGAATTGAACCCATGACCTCTCGTAATGAAACTAAACTCACCAACCAATTTGGCTAGATGGGCATTTATACTTATAATGGAATTCATTAACTATATACATAAATACTTTTTGGGTTATATTATGTTTAATATATATTAAACTATTAATTTAAGATAAAATTACTTATAGTATAACTTGTACGCATTATTTTTTATAATTACTTATAGGCATACCCAGCTAAATAAATTTTATAGAAAATTTTCTAATATTTTTTAAATGGAGAAAATAATTATTATTTTGAAATAAATTGTTTTGTTCATAATCTCATATATGAAATGCATAGATAAAATAATTATTCTTTGAGATCAACTATTTTGTTAACAATATCACGTATGAAGTGCTCGTGGTAAAATTTGTTGTGAAATTTAATAAAAAATGCACTAAATTAAAATTGGTTTGTCAAATTAGAATCAATTAAACTATAGGCATACTAAAAATATGAATTTTAAGAAAATTTATAAAAAAATATACAAATGCGATGTGGATTACATATCGATTATTGGTTAATAATTACATATAATATATAGTTTATTTATAAGACGGTATGATAAATACTATATAAAATATAGCAAATTAATTAGCGAAAAAGAAAGATATGAAGTTTTGAAAAGAAATTTGAAACATCTTTATATTATATGAAGGAAATTCCCCGGACGTTTGGTGGGGATAATTATTATTTTAAGATAAATTGTTTTGTTCATAATCTCATATATGAAATGCATAGATAAAATAATTATTCTTGAGATCAACTATTTTGTTAACAATATCACATATGAAGTGCTCGTGATTAATTTTGTTGTGAAATTTAATAAAAAATGCAATAAATTAAAATTGGTTGGTCAAGTTAGAATCAATTAAACTATAGGCATACTAAAATATGAATTTTAAGAAAATTTATAAAAAAAATATACAAATGCGATTTGGATTACATATCGATTATTGGTTAATAATTAAATATAATATATAGTTTATTTATAAGACGGTATGATAAATACAATACAAAATATAGCAAATTAATTAGCGAAATAAGAAAGATATGAAGTTTTGAAAGAAAATTTGAAACATCTTATATTATATAAAGGAAATTCCCCGGGCGTTTGGTGGAGCTTTGTAATCACTTGAAAACTATTTATCTAATTTTCTAAATTATCTCAATTTTCAAATATAAAATATGCAATTAAGAAAATAATTGTTGTTATTAAAGGCAAGTCTCAACTATATTATATTTAGGATATAAAAAAAGGGTGTCGGCTTAAAAAATTATGAGACAAAATCGATATAGAAAAATATATGAATAATACATCTTATTATCTATGTATATTTAATTTATACAATATTTTGTTCATCAATCTATATTGATATTATACATATATTTTTATCGATTTTTTCTTAAATAATCTTTATTTAAAATTTTTAAAAAATTGTTATAAAACCGTCACAAAGTGCGACTTATATTTGTAATCTAGAGTATGTCCGTGCCTTGCACGAGATACAAAGCTAGTGTGCATAATAATGGAGGTTAAAAATTGGCGATAATTTATGTTAAGGCAAAAGGAGGAGTGCTCTGCTCATGAATGTTGAAATTTTCAGCATCCATCATGTTATTCAAATGAACCAGCCTTTCGAAATTGCTGTTAAAATACCTTGTACCCCAAGTGCTTGATTCTATATAACTACTATTTCCTTCTCCCAGCTCAAGATCATAACAGTTTATATACGAACGCCTCGGATTGCTTGATACATAAGGAGTCAAGTCATTTAATAAACTTTTAAGCCACGGGAATCTATTGTTTTGAGTCTTGACTGGTGTATTTCCATCCCAATAAACCCCTTGAAATAGCATTATAGAAGTTCCCATTTCTATGCGGAAACGGAGTGGCACCTTCCGGAATAGTAATCATTTTCCCACCATATGGTATCATTACTAAGTTTGTGGGGCACCTTGTCCCATCTCCATTAGTCTTAATCATATACTCTCTCCGTCCCATTTTAATTGGCTTATTTGACTTTTGCACACATATTAAGGAAAAATAAATTTTATCTTTACTTTAACTATAATACCCTTGTAATTGCATTAATGTATTAGGTGGAAAGAAGGAGCTCTTACATTAAATAATACAAATAATAGATTACCAATGCATGATTAATAGGGGTATATATGGAACTTAAATATACATTAAAGGAAAGAAGACAAGTTTTTGGGACAAACTAATATAGTAACCAAGACAGATAAATTGGGACGGAGGGAGTATATATTCAAGCCCATTTTTGGATATAGGTTCTTCAGTGTAGTCCGATTTTGACGTATGTTGTGTTTGGTTGGGGTGAATGAAATTGGAGGGAATGGAATGGAATTTGAATAAGAATATAGTTAAATATTTAAAAATTGAGTTAATTGCATATTGCACCCCTGTGGTTTTGGCCAATCGCAATTTTTACCCAAACTTCATATAATTTCAGTTTGCATCCCATAACATGTTTTGGCGGTTCACTTTGCACCCCTTTCACCGAGTTCCGTCAAATAAGTCCGTTAACGTTATTATTGATAAGGGTAAAATCGTCATAACTTTTATTTTAGTCGTACCTAAGTTAAAAAAAAAACGAAGTAAATGTAAGAACCGATCATTTCTCTCTGTAAAACCCTAATTCCCAAATCTACAAACCCATTTAAATCTGTACAATGAGAGGGCGATTAAGAACTATGGTTAGGGACTATGATGAAGAACTGGATGATGAAAAAGCGAAGCTTGAAGCCGGAGTAAAAGGAGGCAAAGTTATTGACTATGGTCTACCCAGTGGCAAAGAACTTCCCGACTATGAGGGTAATCGTCTTTCTCATCATAAAATGTTTATATACATATACGAAATTGCAGTTGCATGGTTTTATAAGTGTGTGCATTTTTTGTTGTTTTGTTTTCTGATGATAGCATGCAAGATATTAGAATAAGAGGCATAAAGTGGTTGTTTTCCTTTTATATATGTGGTCCCATATGTTTTTGTTTTTGTATGAATACTGCATGTGGTATGTTGAATTAAATAGTGTGTGTTATTTTTTTGCCTATTTTGAAATGAAACCCTAATCGTATGCAGATTTGAGTGGCTTCTTTACACTTAAACTCCATTTTGGTGGCAAATTCGAAGATCAATGTAGTAAATATGTTGGGGGACAAGTAGCTTATTTTGATATGTGCTCTGCGTTTAAATTTAAGTTAAATGAAATTGATGCTATGCTTGGACAAGTAGGCTGTAGTACTGAGACAATGGATATTTGGTTGTTAAGCAATGAGAGTGAAATGTGTCAACAAAATATCATTCCTGTTGAAACTGAAAGAGATATAGAGATGATCATTTCCTTGGTTGAGTGTAATTACAACTTCATAAGGCTGTACACAACTTCAAACACACCAGCATATGATAATGAGAATTGGGATTTTTCATTTACTCAAATGGAAATAGATGAAAGGATTGAAAGGATTGAAGATATTAGAGTGGAAGTAGATGCCACTATGAATGAGGTGATAGAAGAAGGCACAGAAGATGAGGAAGAAAAGAGTTTTCATGGTGACAGTTCCAACATGGACTCTAGTGAAGGTGAGTGTTTGATACCTAAGAAGAAAGGTAGGAGAGTGCCACCACCTAATCCACCATACAGGGCAAGGAAGAAGGGCAGGTACTCAATGCTTAGGGGTTTGTTTAAGAATACAGAGCAAACTCCTGTGGTTATAGATGATGATAATGTGCCCAGTCCAACTGAGAAGAGCCCTAAAGAGAAGAAGAAAACTGAGACAAAGAAGAAAACTGAGATAAGGAAGGGGAAACAGAAGGGGAAAGAAAAGGTGAAGCAAAAGGGGAAAGAAAATATCAAGCAAAAGGTGATAGATAAGGTCAAAGAGAAGAAAGCATGTCCTGGTGAAACATCAAAGATTGATGAGGATGGGGGAGCACCTTCTGACAAAGCTGGGGAAAAACCTTGTGAGACATCTGGGAATGATGATAAGTCAGAAAAATATGCAGATTGCCCTTTTGAAGAAGAGGAAATGGAGAAAGTTATAAACCAAGATTCTGACAGTTCAGAGAGTGAATTTGACAGTAATGATGAGAGGATGGCAATATCATCCTGTGATGAGCAAGATATAAAGTATCCTGAATTTAATGAATTGACTGACATGGAGGATCCTCAGTTCAGTTTAGGCATGTTATTCAGTAGTGGTAAGGTGTTTAGGGAAGCTGTCAGGAAACATGCTATTGCACACCAGAGAGGGGTTAGATTGAAGAAGAACTTAGGTGATAAAATCAAGTTGATATGCACTGAAGGTTGCCCATGGAAATGCTATGGCATTAGACAACAAAGATCAAGCAATATTCAGATTAAGACTTTGGTTACAAAGCACACTTGTAACCCTACATGGGTTCAAAAACAACTTAACTCCACATGGATAGCCACAGCCTATGAACATGAAATTAGAATGAATCCAAGTTGGCCATTACAAGCTTTTCATTCTAAGGTTGTTAATGATTTGAAATGCAACATTTCAGAGTCAATGATATATAGAGCTATGAGGAAGGCCAAAGACAACATAATTGGAAAGCATGAAGAAGAGTTCAAAAAACTTTATCAGTATGCTAATGAAGTGAAGAAGGTGATGCCATCATCAACCATCAAGTTGATGACAGAGCCAGCAGAGTCAGGTGTCGATGGAAGAAGATTTAAAAGATTCCATGTGTGCTTAGGACCTCTGAAAGAGGGTTTTTTTGATGGCTGCAGACCCTTAATTGGGTTAGATGGATGTCATTTGAAAGGTCCATTTGGGGGCATTCTACTTACTGCAGTTGCTACAGATCCAAATGAGGGAATGTACCCAATAGCTTGGGCCCAGGTAGAACAGGAAAATAATGACAGCTGGGGTTGGTTTCTTGGTTTGTTGAAGGAGGATCTGAGAATTGAAAACACTGGGACTTACACATTCATTTCAGACAGACAGAAGGTAAATCCTAATTACCTTCCTTAGTTATGTACTTTGTTCATTCACCTTTTACTAATCCAAATTATATGTACACTTGTAGGGCCTTGTTAATGCACTTGAAAGTTTTTTTCCGGAGTCTGAGCATCGCTTCTGCGTAATGCACCTGTATAATAACATGAAGATTCAGTTTAGGGGTATTGGGCTGACAAGGCTACTATGGCTTGCTGCAAAGTCCACTACTGATTATTTCTTCTACAGAAACATGGAAGCCCTTAAGCAGGTAATTTTTGTACCTTGTACTACTTATTTGTACACACTTGTACCTGAATAACACTATATTTCATAAATTTGACAGATGAATAAGAAAGCTTATGAGTGGTTAGCAGCCAAACCTAGGTCCCAATGGTCTAGGTCAGGGTTTAGGGACATCTGCAAATCAGATGTGTTTGTGAATAATAACTGTGAGGTTTTCAATCATGCTATAAACAAATGGAGAGATAATGGGATTGTGACCATGTTCAAGAACATACACAAAGCTTGCATGCAGAGAGTTCAGGAGAGGAAAACAAAAATGGAGCAAAGAAATACTAGATATTGCAGTAAGACCTTAAAGAAAGTAAACAAGTAAGTTTTAATTTTTAATTCAACATTACTTGACCATTATTATTCATGTTTTAATTTCTATTAATACATTCTGCAATATTTTTACTTAGGGCAATAAAATTAGCTTGTAAAGCTGCACCTGTTTGGAATGGTGGGGATAAGTATCATGTAACCATGTCAGCTGGAGGGCATGAAGTAGTAGTTGATTTAAATGAAAGAACCTGTGCTTGTAGGAAGTGGCAGCTCACAGGAATACCTTGCTTCCATGCTATTGCTTGTATTTTTTTCCAAAAACTGGATCCAATGGATTTTATTCATGAGTGCTACACAAGGGAGAAATACTTGCAGGTCTATAGTCACGTTATTGAGCCAATAAGTGGGGAGCCCTATTTGGAACACACAGAGCAAGAACCACCTTTGCCTCCATTGAAGAGAATTTCCCCAGGTAGGCCCAAGAAAAATAGAGAGAAGAAAAATGTTGGGGTCCAGACAAGAGCTAATGATTCCAGTATGTTGAAGAGACAAGGCACTAGTTTAAAGTGCTCAAACTGTGGCCAGTGGGAACATAATATCAGGAGTTGTCCAACAAAGGTTGAGTGTAACATTTACTTTTTGTTATATGTCTATGTATAATTTACAAGCATAAATTTAACCACTTGTGTATATAAATGACAAGCACCAGAAGAAAATATGACTGGAATGGGAGAAGATGGAATGGAGCAAGATGGGGTGAAGAACTGGCAAGGAAAAAGACCAAAATGCTCATATTGCAATGAAGCAGGACATAACTCAAGATCTTGTCCATCTAAGGTATAATCTCTAACTATTTTTGATGGCATCAACTCATGCCTATGTTTTAAAAATCCTTTCATTATTTTTTCAGAGACATGACCTAGAAGTACAGAGGAAAGAAGAACTAGCCAAAGAGGCAGAAAACCACAAAATCATGTTGGAAAAAATACGAGCCACTCAAAATGAAATGCATGCACAGAAGGGGATATCTCAGAAGACTGCAACTGCAAAGCAAACTCCACCAAGGACCAAACAATTGGCAAGAAGAAATCCCAGGTCAAAGCCTTTCAAGAATGCTACACCAGTGAAGATACATGGAGGAATTGTACAGCCTTTAAAGGCACCAGCTCAGACTGCACAAGGGGTGGAATGCTTCGAGAGAAATGGTCAGAATTTTACAACACTGAGGCAGTTGGAGGCAGCAATTAGGAAGAACAAGAATAAGGGTACCATGGATAACAAGTAACTAGGGTAGCTATTATTAGACGGTTTCATCAAACTACCTTATCTTTTGGTCTTATTTCACATATCGGAACCTTTTATTTTGCTCCAAATGTTAGCAGCAAACATGGTGGTAGCTCATATGTAGCTATATGTTTGTGTTAAACATGGTGGTACCTATGGTTGGTATGTGAATTTATGATTTCCATTCAATTTTGTTGGTTTGCTTGCATTTATTGTGTTAGTTTTATCTGTTTGTATCTTTTCCTTTCATTTCAATCTTTCCATAAATTCTTACCGAACAAAAAGAAGGAACTGAATAAATACATGGATCCTTCAATTTCATTGCATTACAAAACAACACATACATGGGTAGTACTGATTATTCCAACAGGTTATTCCAGTTTTACCGTTAATTTTTTTATTTTCCAGTTTTACCTTGTCAATATAACATTAACAGACCTCATTTGACGGAACTCGGTGAAAGGGGTGCAAAGTGAACCGCCAAAACATGTTATGGGATGCAAACTGAAATTATATGAAGTTTGGGTAAAAATTGCGATTGGCCAAAACCACAGGGGTGCAATATGCAATTAACTCTTAAAAATTTCATTCCTTACATCATTCCATTCCTAACCACCTAAACTAAAATTTAAACACACCAATTTGAAAAGGAATGATTCATTCTCCCTTCAACCTATTTGCTTCCCAAATCCTATCATACAAAATTTGCACCCACTCATTTTTCTTTAAAATTTTACCTTTCATGTTCATGTTCCTTTAATTTCTAATCATTCCATTCCATTCCATTCAATTCTCCTCAACCAAACACAACCTTATGTTGTGTTTGGTTGGGATGAATGAAATTGGAAGGAATGGAATGAGATTTCAAGTATAAAATGAGTAGAAATTCAAAATTTTCATTCTTTCCTCCATTCCATTCCTAACAATTGATATTATAATTCAAGCATCTCATTTTGAGAAGGAATGCTCCATTCCTTACCACCCTCATTTTCTTCACAATTCTTATCATAACAAATTTGTCCTATCTCAATTTTTTCCAAATCTTCTTTAATCTTCACTAATTTCCTTTAATTCCACCCATTTCATTCCATTCACCCCAACCAAACACAACATTAGTGTATTGCTTAGGAGCCAAATCTTGATTCAGCAATTGTTCAAGTGAATCGCCCTTGGGAAAACCAACATATCCTGCAAACCATAATGCAGATTTTCCCCAACTCATTTCCATGCAGTCTTGTTTTACCAATCAAACTCTGGGAAACTATTTTGCATTATATTTTGTGCTCCACTACCTTTTCCAAGGTACAAGGCTTGAAAATACACTCCTACAGTTTTTTTGCTATTGTCTGCATTCAAATTTTCAGGTGAGATTCGGGCTCTAATATATACATTTCGGTCTGTACCTTGGGCAAAGCTTTGATCTCCCCCTTGCATTTAGAGACCAATGATGCTGTATTTATGAAGTCACTAATTTTCTGGACCGCGAAATCTCATGTCTATTTCTTTCCTTTCTCGGTTTTCTGTCTTGGCCTTCTATACTCAACAAAGAAACAAGTAGTAGTTCTTTAAAATTATAGGCTCAGATGATGATAGCAGCTGCCGGTGATTATAACCACGAAAACCAAATCAAATAGGAAACTTAATATCATGCAACAATCAAAGAGTTAAATGATATGTGAACCGTTAAAGTAGTTTGGTTTAGCAACACAACTATTATAAATCTCAAATTTATGTATGTACAGTTACAAAAGTTGACAATACAAGTAGGAAAAAACTGAATTAAAATTCCTTGGTGGCTCCCCCGTGACCCCGGTTGCTGATGTGGCAACCAAAGCCCGGTCGTGATGCTATGCCCTTGAAATCTCACCAAACCATGGGCACTTGTTAATCCAGATACCTTCCGAACTCCACATAGTCAACAAAAAATCACATTCCAATACACATGCACATCTAGCTGACGATGCCGTTTGAGAATTACAATTTCCATAGATGAGAATCAAAATTGGAGAGGAACCTGAGACCTACCCAGCCTATGTGTCAACTAATAACAAAAATTGGTAGGATACTGAGATAAAAGTGACACTTGGAATCACTTAACAGTTAACAGATGAGAAAAATGGTTACATTTGTAGTGACAGAAATCGATACCTGATTATTGAGTGTTAATGAGTTCATAAAACCATTGACCACAGGTGATCAAACATTTTTTGCTACTAACTTTACTTGATTTCAAATGAATTGTTCTAAGGTAACTCTGCTTGTAGCATATTCAAATGAATTTGTTTTATCAGGACAGAGAGTATTATGTTTTTTATTGTTCTAAACAGAAAACCTGTTTTTTGTTAAAGGATAAATTAACAAAAAAGGATAAATTATTTTATTCTTCGATAGAAAATAGTACAGATTTCTTGGTCTTACTACTTGTGCCAAGTTCGTGTTGATTTGAGTAATGCAGGAATGTCTAGTCAGCTTTAGATTCCCTTTAGAAAACAATCGATAATGTTGCCAGATCTGAACCAAATTTCAATATAAACCAGCTGCTGCAAAGTCAGCATCTATAAAATTTTTAAAATGAAAGAGAAGTCAAACAATCATGCTAGCAACTAGTTGCAAGTTAGATAATGCAGAAAAGACTGATCAAGATCAAGCAAGCCCCTTGTAGATTATTGTTCTATTATTTTATTGTTGCGAAAATAAGATCTGAATGAAATTCAGTTATATTCAACTGGCATAAAAACAAGAAAATAGACAAATGTAGAAAAGACATCTTCGTGTAGCATTACAGTTTTACAACAATAGTAGTAATCAACCAAAAGATTAGACAAAGCAGTGATGAACACGGAGATGAAAACAATTATAGTTTATGTCAAGGCAAAGGGAGGAATGCTCTGCTCATGCAGGTAGAAATTCTCAGCATCCATCCTGTTCTTTAACTGGACCAACCTTTTGAAATTATTGTTGAAATACCTTGTACCCCAAGTGCTGGCTTCTGCATAAGTACTATTTCCTACTCCCAAATCAAGATCGTTATAGTTTACATACGAACGCCTCGGATTGCTTGAAACATAAGGAGTCAAATCATTTGATAAACTTCTAAGCCATGCCAATCTACTGTTTTGAGTCTCTAATGGCGTGCTTCCATTCCAATAAACCGCTTGAAACAGCATATACAAGTTCCCAATTCTATGAGGAAATGGTGTGGCACCTTCCGAAAATGTACTCATTTTCCCACCATATGGTGTCATTATTAAGTTTGTTGCTCCTTGTTCAATCTCCAATAGTCTTTTCCATATTTGTTGAAGCCCACTTTTGGAAATAGGTTCTTGAACATAATCCGATTTTGCTTTAATGTATAGCTTAGGCGCCAAATCTCTGTTCAACAATTGTTCGAGTGATTCCCCATTTGGAAAGCCAACATCCCCTGCAAACCATAGTGCAGATTTTGCCCAACTCATTTCTAAGCAGTCTTGTTTCACCAGACCTAGCTCCGGGAAATTATTTTGCATGATTTTTAGTACTCCACTAGCTCGTCCAAGGTACAAGGCTTGGAAATACACTGCAACAGTTTTCTGGCTGCCATCCGCATTTATATTTTCGGGAGTGATCCGAGCTCTAAGAAATAGATTTCGGTCAGTATCTGGGGCAAAGGTTTGATATTTATGAACCAGATTCGTTGCATTTTGTTCTAATGTCCTTCTGACATTGAAAACAGTCACAGTGGCTGGGACAGGAACTAGCTTTATTTGCCAAGCTAAAACAATGCCATAGTTCGAAGCAATTCCTCCTCTAACAGCCCAGAAAACATCAGCACCGATTGACTGCTTGTCAGTGAAAATGTTTCCGTTTTTATCCATAAAGCGTATGTCAATGACATTGTCAGCTCCAAGGCCATATTTACGCATTAAAGTGCCATATCCTCCTCCACTTAAGAATCCACCAATTCCAACACTAGGCCAAGTACTACCCGGGAAGCCTAATGCACTACTTTTCTCCGCGATTCTGTAGTACAATTCTGACACTGTTACCCCAGCCTGTACCCAGGCTGTCCTATTGGCAACATCAATAGTAATGTCACGGAAATTTGTGAGGTCAATCAAAAGGAATGGCACCGGAGATCTATACGATAGACCTTCCATGTCATGACCGTTTCCACGTATCCTGACTTGAACAGCAAAGTCTCTGGCACAGCCGAGGACTACTTGTAATTGTGCCTCATCGACTGGAGTGACAATGGCAAGAGGTCCAGGCGTGGAGGGTGATAAAAATCGGAGGTTTTGAATCGAAGATTGAAAGATAGAAGTGTATGAACTGTTTGTCGGATAGTAAACAATTTCTGCTGTAGTAATGCCAACAAAATGAGGTTCAACAAGGCATTGAGTGAAGTTATCGGCAGCTGATGAAGTTGGCACATTCGATACTATGATCAAGACAAGAAAAAAAGCTATTGAGAGTAGTGAAGAAAGGACAACTATCTTCATTGTTTATGATGTGCTTGTATAAGATCGGAAGATAGTCCTATTTATAACTCATTTCCGGAGACATAGTCAGAGACATTTAAAAGATAAGTGTGAGATGCAAGTTGTGAAATAATAAAAGAGTGCTAGTCAATGGTTTATAATGTTATAGTACACATTTCATTTGATTGTAGGGATGTATATTAAATAGAGTCAATAGGTTTAAATTCTCAAGGGATGGTAAACATAAGAAGAAATGAAGTCGATCTACAGAAAATGATTTATGCAAAAATGTTGAAAATCTGAACAGCGGGGATTGATGGCAGCAAACAGCTGCAAGTAAGTTGCAAGTAGTTGATTATGGGGGTGTTTTGGGAAAACTTATTTTTTAGAATAAGTCAACTTATTTTAAGATAAAGTTAGAAATTCTTAACTTTAAACTGAAAAAGTTAACTTTTTTTGCAACTTATAAAATTTCAAACATACATTAAATATTTGTATAAAAAAAGTTATCAAAATATAAAATTTTTACCCGAAAATAAGTTTATAAGAACTTATTTTTAAGTCGTAGCCAAACAGGCTATATTGTCTCATCAGCTTCCATTTTGTAATTTCTATGATTATTGATTAATCTCTACGGAATTTCGGTATTCCTGCATCTAGCACCATTATTTTACGGAGCAAGTTAATTTTTTTTAGCAATATACGATAGTAGTAAAATAGCCATTCAGCACATATTTATATCTTACACGGCGGAGCCAAGTATAGGATTCTACTACATTTTTTCCCCCTAAACATGATAAACAATGATGAACAAAGTCAACAACCAACATGAACAAAGTCAACAACCAAGTTTCGATCAATAGTAAAATAAATAAATTGTAGCTTAAAAAAAATAAACGAAACAATATGATCGTACGGAAGTACTAATGACGGATAAAGATGGGAGAAAGTCTTTACAACAATTAAATAATGGATAAATGAAGAACATAGCATGTATGCAAGTTAGTGAAAAGAAGACATGCTTCATATTTACTTTAACTTAAAAAATATATATTTTTAGTTTAAGTTGAATTAATCTGTTTAGGTAATTTTACTATAAGTAATTTTTTTTTTCAAACTAACGTACTTCTTCATGCATTAGAAAAATCAATCATAATAGTCTCCAACAATTGGGGAGGAGGAGACGTAAAAACATGGAAGCAACTGATTGAACAAGGAAACCTAGCTAGACTATGTGCCGCCTTGTTTGCCTGCTTTTGAATATGAGTAACCATTAAGCCGGGAACCGATTGAAGGAGCCATTTGCAATGATCCACCACATGACCAACCTCCAACAAATAATCTTTCTTGCCCTGCAAAGCTCTAAGAGTAAGGAGGGAGTCTGATTTTATGATAACATTGGCATCCCCTCTCTGCATAACCCAGGAGAGCACCTCTCTTACTTCGATACTTTCAGCCTCAAGAACTGTAGCAGGACATGGCAGTGCTATGACTAAGGCTGAGCATTCGGTCGGTTCAGTCCAAAACCGAACCGAACCGAAATAACCGAAAACCGAAATATTGGTTTTTTAAAGGACCGAACCGAACCGAAATTGCAATATGAACCGGATCGGAACCGAACCGAAATATTTCGGTCTATTCGATTCGGTCCAGTTTAACCGAAATTTGGGCAAAAAAAACAAGTCACAACATAAATTACAGCATAATAGAAAGGCATTAAAGCACCCTTTTACCACTGAATTACAGCAGGAGATAAGATAAATTGAAGTAGAAGTGTATGACAATGAATAATAAATCACAAGTCACAACTCAAAACATGAAATATATAGCCCAATAGCAGGTCTGGTCACTGGTGTGCAGAATTACGAAGAAATACAAGGTCTGGTGTGCCAATATTTGATACAAAATATATAGGTAAAGTCAATAAACAGTTTAAAAAATCTGTTAAAAAAATGAGGATTGAGGAAGCATTATCCATGATGTCTGCTGTGTAACCTGTGTTTAATTAGACAGCAGCACTAAGAGGTAAAGTCAATAAACAAACTGCCGAACTTAGATTGGTGAGTGATGACTGAGGACTGATGAATGGCGATCGGGCGGCGAGGGGAGGCAAGGGGCGGCGAGGTTTTCAATTTAGGTGATTAGGTCTCGTGTTTTAGTCGTGTACTATTACCGTGTTAGACTTAAACAGAGGCTGTTAGAACTTAGATATATTATTTGTGTATATAAAATATAAAATGTAAATATATATTTTTATAATTCGGTTTATTCGATCCAGAACCGAATTATTTTGAAAAAAACCGGACCGAACCGAACTATATTTCGGTCCAAACCGAAAAACCGAAAAAACCGGAGTTTTAGAAAATTTGGAACCGAACCGAACCGAACCGAATTAACATATTTCGGTTCGGTTTTTCGGTTTCGGATCGGTTTTGCTCAGTCCTAGCTATGACTTTAGCCTCTATGAACATCCCACCGTGGTCTCTCGCAACCATCCCTATCGAGAACATATCAGACTGAGGATATACAGAAGCATCAACATTTACCTTTAGCGTACCTTGTGGAGGAGGGCACCATTTCCTTTCCCTTGTCACACTTGAATTACTATTACCAGTACTAGTAATTTTATCTTTCTTCCTAGACTTCCTCCATTCATGAACACTGTTGAAACTCAGCTCCATAGCTAATTCTGTAGTAACCACCTTATCCTCCCATACCTTCTTATTGCGCCAAAACCAGATGCCCCACAGAATGGTTGATAGCTTGACACTCTCAGCCTGGTTCTACATTTCTAACTTGTTTAGAAGCCATTTTGGGGCTGAGAAAACTTTAGACATGTCAAAAGAAAGACCTGCAGCATGCCAGCAATTCTTTGCAAAAGAATAATCAAAGAACACGTGGAGTAAGTGCTCCACATCCACATTACACATAGGCCACAAAATGGTGATAGGGACACTCTTATGCCCGAGTCTATTCCTCACTGGTATGTTGTTCGTACAGAACCTCAATAGAAAAACCTTCATCTTGTGAGGCACATTGAGTCTCCATAATTTATTCCAACCACCAGATCTAGTACATAAAGAATCACCAACATACCGATTGTGCCAAAAATGATATCCAATATTAACATTATATATTCCATCATTTGAAATGGACCAAACTATTCTATCTTCAGCTGTTCATTGTGGCACAAAGGTTGCCAGAATAGCTTATGCATCATCAATATTGAAAAATTCATGTACCTTATCCGGGTCCCAACGTTTAGTACCAAGGTAGAAAAAAGAGGAAACAGCTTCATTTCTGCCTTCATACCTCCAATAGTTCTCAACTCTAAAATCCCTCTTCTTTGACAGCCAGGGAGCCTTCGTTGCTATAATTCTCTGACCATCTCCAACTACCCACCTGTAACCCTTGCACAGAGCTTCCTTTGATTGACACAGACCTTGCCAAACAAAACTAGAGCCTTGCCCCTTATCAGCATTTAAAACATGTACCCTAGGGAAGTACCATGCTTTTAAAATACGAGAAACCAACATGTTATGCTGTTCTATGCACTTCCATATATGTTTTTCAAACATTGCAATGTTGAAACCATATAAACTCTTAAAACCCATTCCACCTCGACTCTTTAACATACTCATGCCTTCCCATGATAGTCAACTCACCCCCTTACTTTGAGAAGACCCCGACTTCCACCAGTAACCGTTAAATAACCTTTCAATCTCCAGTGATAGTGTCTTAGGAAGTAAAAAACACGACATACTGTTAACCTGAATTGTTTGATCCATGGTTTTAATGAGAATCGACATTCCACCATTGAATACGTTTTACAACTCTATCCAGCACATAGCCAAAGACTTTCTTCTTTGATCTCCCTACTAGTGATGGAAGACCTAAATAATGGGTGCTAGATATGTCATTATGCACACCTAACACTGCAGAGAGCTGATTTTGATTATCCATACGTACATTAGAGCTGAACATAATCCCTGACTTCTGATAATTAACTTCTTGACCTGACATTTCAGCATACTTCTCCAAGATTGCTTTAATGCATGAAGCTTCCTCAATCGATGCATGAAGACACCTCAGGAGCAGTTGAACCAATATTACACCCATGGATCCTTCATTCCTCTTCTGTATTATCCAACAGATTTGACAATCCCTCTACGCAAAACATAAAGAGATATGGAAATAGAAGATCTCCTTGACGGATACCTCTCTTAGAAATGATAAGGCCTACAATCAAACCATTAAAACTGATATCCTAGGAAACCGTTGAAACACATCTCATTATCCAGCAAATCCATTCATTACAAAAACCAAGAGAGTGCATACGTTGTTTCAAATAATCCCAGCTCACCTTATCATAAGCTTTACTAATGTCCAGTTTAAGCGCAACCTCACCATCTTTACCACCTCTACTCCTTCTCATATGGTTCACAACTTCAAACGCTACTATGACATTATCAGTTATACTACGATTGGGAACAAAAGTAGACTGTTTCTCTGATATAAGGCATGGTAGAACTCCTCTTAGTCTATTTGCCAATACTTTCGCCACAATCTTATATAAAACGTTACACAAAGCTATTGGACGCAAATCTTTCATATGACACGCATTTTCTTTCTTCGGAATTAACACAACATTAGTATGATTCAGATTAGCTGGAAATGAATTAATTTTAATCCAATTCCTACAACATTCAAACACCTCTTTGCCCATTGCTTTCCAGAAATTTTGATAGAATGCTGGGTTTAATCCGTCAGGACCACTAGCCTTATCCGGGTGCATCTGGTGAACAGCCTCTGTGAACTCCTCAAAGGTCACTTATGCTACCAATCTCTGATTCAGCTCACGAGAAATTACTTGAGGACTTGTAATTGATGCACTTGTGTGCATATTACTGCAAATAGCAAAAATATTACCGAAATACTCATGCACTACAGCACATATGTCAACATCGTTCTCCACTTTAGTTCCCTCATCAGTCATAAGAAAATTAATAAGATTAGTCTTCTTTCGTGTAGAGGCATGTGCATGAAAAAACTTCATATTATCATCTACTTCTTTGAGCCAAAAAAGTTTATCCCTCTGCTTCTAATATAGCTCCTCATGCAACAAAATTTCATTCAGTTTGTCCTTCTCAATCATATATTGTTTCACACTGTAATCATCGTTTCTACTCTTCAAACCATCCAAAATAGCCTTTTGTTGCCGTACTTTTTTCTTTAAATTTATTGAAAAAATTCCTCCCCCACTTCTCCATATATCTTGACACCGAATTCAGCTTAGGCAATAGATAAGATGAAGGAATATTCTCCCAATGCCCTGTAACATCTTTAATAAAATCTGGCTCCTTGAGCCATGTGTTTTCAAATTTATATCTGAAAACTCTTTTAGACACTGCTACCTCCAGTAATTCAAGATGGATGGCATCATGATCAGACACAGGAGTCGTATAGACTGTTAGCTTGCACAACGGAAATTTTAACGACCAATCCCTAGTACCAAATGCCATATCAAGGCGCTCTTGACCCCAATCGCCTGTACCTCTACCCTTCTCCCAGGTGTACATACCACCTGTCAAGTCTATCTCAGATAACATACTTTCTTCAACAGCATTCCTAAAACCCTCCATAAGAGCCCTAGGATGAGGATGAGTTCCTTTCTTGTCTGCACTATACAACAAAGGACTGAAATCCCCCTTATACACCATGGAAGACTCGAGACTTTTGACAAACGACACATCATATCACAAGCATCTTTCCACTACGTACACTCAGGAAAACCATAATAGAGAGTTAACCTCCAACTAGCAACATTATTCTCATTAAAGACTAAATCAATATGGTTCTGCGAGTACCCAGTGATACTACAATCGATATTGCTTCTCCAGAAAATTGCCAGACCACCACTTCTACATATTCTATCAACTGAAAAACCTTAAGCAAAACCAAACTTTATTCGAATTTCCTCAATCTTATTAGCAACTGAAATTGTCTCACTCAAAAACAAAATATCGGGTTTTTGGCCTCTAACATGGTCGTTCGGAGCTCAAACTGTATGAGGATTCCCCAATCCTCTATAGTTCCATCCTAAGCAATTCATTGTGGATGGCTAGCTTGCTGTGCAAGCTTAGCCAAAAAAGTAGTAGAAGATTATGTGCAATCACCTTTAGAAAGCCCAGAGTCTGTTTGTGTTGCAGAAAAACTCCCTCGACATTCATTCTATCACTCAACCCAATTCTCTTTCTTTTCCTCTCCTTTATATCCAGCCCATCTAACTCCTCATCTATAGGCCCAATAATGTTTTTAGAATTTATTTTTCCCTTTTTTCCGTTATTATTATTAACATCTTGATTGACAGATCCCTTAAAACTCTCACTCATAACCACTTCAGTATCTTTCTGTTGCTGGAACCCCGCTTTCTTTGTTGACATTTGAATTTTAAATCCCTAATTACTATCCTTACCTTTTTTCTCGCCCCACCCTTCATCCCTCTCATCACGCAGCCATTTGCTCCGCCCCTGCGCAGCCTGTCTTCATGGTGGTGCACGGAGCCATGACCCCCACTCACGACTGTTGCCATCCACCTCTCTATCCATTTTCATTTTACAGAAACGCTCAATATGTATCAATAGACCACAGATAAAACAAAACTCACCCAACTTTTCATACTTGCAGCTCACAATAAATTCAGACTTATCTTTTTTGCAGATCTTTTTCTTCCTCTTCAATGGCACTCTCACATCCACCTTGATTCTAATCCTCATATATTCACGCCAAATGCTCGCATTATTACTTAAATTATAAGAAACAAAAGAGCCAAAAAAAATTACCAAACTGTTTGCCTACTGGTTCCACCATATATCCACTAGGCAAATCATAGATTTGAATCTAGAATTCAACTTCATTAAGTGGCACCTTTGCAGGATCAACTTCGGCTGGAATTGTGTTGGTGACCAATGTTGCATTGTCAAAAGACCAGGAACCATTACTCATCATCCAATTCATATCGTCTTTATGATAAAACTGGAAATGAAATAGACCCGCCCGGTGTTAGCGTCTTGATGTTTATCCCCATGGCCGGTTTCCATATGTCAGCAATCTTAGACTTTATTGCACGCATATTCAGCTTTTTCTCCGTCAAAAACTTCCCTACCAGACATAGCTCAAACCTATTCCCAGCTTCATCACACTCGACATCCAGAACCAATTCCTCATTTTCTTCATTTGTTATGTCTAGATCGGACATCAGCACATGCATCAATATTGTTCACCGGTCTCATTGTTCCAATATCCTCTCACAAAACTGTAAAGAAATGGAGAGAAATGATTCACAAACTCTCAAAGAGACATGGAGAGATTATAAGTAATTTTTAATTTTTTGGTTGATTATAAACATTATATCCTATTATATAATAATCTATACTATTATATAAAATCCGAAACATTAAAAGTTTGGTCGGTCGGTCGGTCGGTACGGTACCTGTTAATTTTACTTATTTAACCTTGCTCAATTACAGATCTACTAAATAATCAATTTCCTTCTTGAGGTTAAATATAATATCTTTTCTATTTTTCAAGAACTAAATAATTTACTTTTTCAGGTAAAATATAATATCTTTTTATATTTTATCTAACTAAAATTTCTCCTTTATTAATCAATTTCCTTTTTCACGTTAAACATATTACCTTTTCTATTTTTCAATAACTAAATAATTTCCTTTTTCAGGTAAAATAGAATATCTTTTACATTTTATTTAAATAAAATTTCTCTTTTTTTAAAAATAGTACGAGGTTTGTTTAATAAAATAACATAATTATATTATAATTATTATTAACTAATCAATTACCCTTTTCACCCAAAACACGTTACCTCTATACTATCAATACTATATTATAAAAGACGAAACATTAAAAGTTTTGGTACGGTACGGTACTTACCTTATTTAGTTATTTTACATTACTACCCCTAAGGATTTAACTTATTTGCTTAGCTAAAAAAAATGATTTAACTTAATTATTGAAAAACAAAATATAATCTTTTCTTAAAATATTACACGCATCTCTTCCCAACACTTCCCCTAAATAATAACTAACCGATTACCTTTGTCAGCTATTAATTTTTTAATTTTTCTAACTAAAATCTCTTTTTTCCAAAAATATGGTCGTTCTAATTAATGAAATAAACTAATAATATTATAATTATTAATAACTAATTTTTTTTTACTAAATTTGTATATATATAAAGAAAAATTATACAGGGATTTACCCTTGGTCTAAGCGAGAAGGAAAGATAAAGCTTTCTACAAATAAACTAATCTAAAAGACTAGATTAGAAATAGAAAGGACCAAAAGTAGAACTACCACTCAAGAAGTAGCATACTACTAACCACCACCAAAAAAGCTAAGGTTTATACTAGATCAAATCAAATATACAACCATCTATACATATGAAGGTGAGAAAACTGGTGGAACCATTTGGAGTTTTGCAGTCTTGCTTTGAGATCAACCACGATTCCTTGCAGTATAATGTTTGGACCACAAGAGCCGTTGTTGTGATGTCTTGCATTACGCTCTCTCCACAAGTGATAAGAGAATATCTGTGCTGTGAGTAAAGCAACCTGTCTGTGAGAGTAATCCGAGATAGAACCCCAATGCGAGATGAAGTCCACCCATGTGTTACCAACACAAGCCAAGTTTAGAAGACCTGCTAATTTAGACAAAATGAAGCTGCTGAAAGGACAGCTAACAAACAAGTGACTAGCTGTCTCAAATTCTCCAACACAGAAGTGACAGAACGGAATGATATCTAAACCAAAAGAAGCCAATCTGTGCATAGTAGGCAGTCGTCCATGGCACATGAGCCATTCATGGTGAACATAACGAAGCACTTTCAGTTTATTCCAAATTAAATGGCACCAAGGCACCTGGGTGGCTGGTCTGCGGAGAACATTCCAAACATCCCAAACCTTGATTTTTCGGAGAGAGATTCCATTCCATTGAATATCATCCAGAGCCGTAAGATTGAATGGAGGGAAATCAAACTGTTGGAGCCATGTGACAAGGCCAGGGTCGGGATGATGAATTCTATTAGTGAGCCGTGGCAGCACCCAGTCTCCAGTAACAAGCAGCGTGTGGACTGTCGAATAATGAGGAATATTTGCTTGAGCAATGATTGGAGCAAACCTAGATGTAGCCAAGCAACTCGAATTCCACCAAGGGTCAAACCATAACGAAGTTCCTTGCCCATTTCCAATTTTAAAAGTCATAAACTGAATGGCCAAAGGTCGCAGCTTCAAAACATTTCTCAAAATCCAAGAGCAATCTGTTGGTATTTGCATTGTCCAGAAATGGTGGCGTTTGAGCGCAGTAGAATTAACCCACATAGCCCATAAAGATTTTCGTTGCCGAACAATGTTACAAAGGTGTAATAGAAGTTGTGCTTTGTTCCAAGTTGTAGTCTTCTTTAAACCAAGGCCTCCCTCTTCATAAGGAGAACAGATTCTATCCCAACTTACCTTGGCTCCTCCTTTAGAATTAACATCCCCCTTCCAAAGAAACCTAGTAAAAATGGTTTGAAGTTTTTTATGAACTGTGCCTGGAAGCAAGAAGTCATTCGTCCAGTACGCTTGTATGGCAAAGAGAACAGAGCGGATGAGTTGAACCCTGCCAGCCAAAGACAACAGAAATGAAGTCTAACAAGTGATTCTAGCAGTTACCTTTTCAATAAGAGGAATGCAGTTATTGTAGCTGAGTTTGGAAGATATTAGGGGAACCCCTAAAAACTTGGCAGGCAGAGAACCATGGGGAATTCTATACTCCTCATCAAACCAAGAAACCAAGTCAGAGCTGCAATTTCCAAAATAAACTGTGCTTTTAGTGTTGTTTGGACATAAGCCACTTGAGGCAGAAAATTTAGAGACACAGGCCATGAGATGGCTAACTGAGTTCCTGTCACCATTCCCAAACAAAAGAACATCATCCGCATAGAAAAGATGGGTGAGTTTAATGAAATAAACTAATAATATTACCTTTTACAGTTAAAAGGTAATATCTTTCAAAAATTTGATCGTTCTAATTATTGAAATAAACTAATAATATTATAATTACTAATAACTAACTGATTACCTTTTCGAGATAAAATATAATATCTTTTCTATGCACCTAAATAATAACTAACCAATTATCTTTTTCAGCTATTACCTTTTCTACATTTTCTAGCTTTTCTAACTAAAATCTCTTTCTTTTCAAAAAATATGATCGTTCTAATTAATGAAATAAACTAATAATACTATAATTACTAATAAATAACAGATTATCTTTTCCGACTAGGTAATATCTTTTCTCTCTTTTCTAACTAAAATATCTCAATTTCTCCTAAATAATAACTAACCAATTAACTTTTTCACTATTACCTTTCTTAACTTATTTAACTAAAATCTCTTCTTTCCAAAAATATGGTCATTCTAATTAATGAAATAAACTAATAATATTATAATTACTAATAAGTAGCTTAAAACCCGTGCGATGCACGAATTTTTTTTTAATATTAAATGATTTTTTCAATAATTTGAATGAATTTTTTATGATATGATAATAATTATATATAATTATTAACAAATCATATATATATATATATATATATATATATATATATATATATATATATATTGGCCATATTATTTGTAAAAAAGGAAAAATTTAGTTATAAGATATAGATAAGATGATACGGTTTAGTTGAAAAAGGTAACATGCTTTAATTCAAAAGGAAATATTAATGATTGGAAGATATGATATGATTCATGTTTTTTTTGACAAAGTTACTATTCATGTTTTTAAGTATTTATTAAAGGTAATATCTTCAACTAAAAGTAAATGTGAAAAAGGTAATCGACTAATCACTATTAAATATATTATTTTATTATATATTTTAGGTGTTTTAATAGTATAGATATTGATTGTAAGATTAATTTTAAATAAAAAAGGTAACATTTTTTAATTCGATAAAAGGTAATATCTTCAACTAAAAGTAAATGTGAAAAAGACAATCGACTAATTACCATTAATTATATTATGTTATTATTATTTTAGGTGTTTTAATAGTATAGATATTGATTTTAAGATTAGTTTTAAATCAAAAAGGTAACGTGTTTTAATTCGAAAGGAAATATTAATGATTGGAAAATATGATACGATTCATGTTTTTAAGTATTTATAAAAGGTAATATCTTCAACTAAAAGTAAATGTGAAAAAGACAATCGACTAATTACCATTAATTATATTATGTTATTATTTATTTTAAGTGTTTTAATAGTATAGATATTTTTCTTTTTAATGAACGGTAAATTAGTAAATGCACGAAGTACCAAAAAACATGTACCAAAACTTTTAATGTTTCGGCTTTTATATAATAGTGTAGACTAGTTGATTACCTTTTCCAACTAAAAGCTAATATCTTTTTTATATTTTCTAATAAAAATATCTCATTTTCAAAATTTATTTTTTTGAACTTAAATATTTATTATTAGTAGAAACATGTATCTCTATTTAATAAAATCAAATAATGATATAATAGTTTCTAATAGGCTATTCTATTAATGAAATAAACTAATAAATTTTTTTTTTGCTAAATTAATATATATTCGAAGAAAGAAGCTACAAACGGGTTGACCCTTGGTCTATGACAAGGCATAGATGGATCTGATAAGACACTCTGAAAACCGCAGAATGTCAAAAAAGGCAACAAAGAAAAACTAGGCTAAAGCTATACAATCAAATCTGGTCTACTAATAATAACTTTAGAGAACCATGTGAAGCTTGTAAGTTTTGCTCGAGTGTCAACGATGATACCATCCAAATGCCACTTCGGGCCAAAGGTCCCTTTGTCATGCTTCCTAGCATTTCTTTCCCGCCATATAAAGTAAGTATAGATTTGAATCATAAGCAAGGCCACCCTCCTCTTTGAACCATCCTGAATATTAAGAACGTTTTCCTGAAAAGCTGCCCAAGTGTGCCCAATAACTCGTAATTTGAGCATAGAAACCATTTGAGAAAGCACAAAACAGCTGTACGGGCAGTGGAGGAACAAATGAGTATCAGTCTCGCGACCCATGACGCACAGGAAGCATTGTTGGTCCAGTTCAATTCCGAACCTAGCAAGTCTGGCTAAGGTGTAAAGGCGTCTGTGACATAGTAACCAGTGGTGATGAGCATATCTGTCTACCTTACTTGCATATCCTTACTTGAATATTTATTATTGATAAAAACATGTTACCTTCCTATTTTTAAATAAATAATTGATTTCATTTTTTTATTCTAAAAATACTACGGGCAACTATATTTAATAAAATAAAATAAAATTATTATGATTACTAAAAGTAATACTGTAACTAACAAATTACATTTCCAGCTAAAACACGTTACCTTTTACGTTTTATCTTACTACAACCCCTACTACAACCCCTTCCTTCCCAATAGTATCACGGATAATTGTATTCAATAAAATAATACCAAAATAATTATTATTGACTAATTACATTTTTCAGCTAAAACATATTATTTTATCAATATCTTATAACTAAATTTTTCCTTTTTTAAAAATAATATGGCCAATATGTATATAATTTTGTTTACGGCTTTTTTGATAAATATATAGGAAAAAGTAAATTTTTGCACATTTACTTTTGTTAAGAATAACTATTTACAATTTTACTAAACTAAGTTCTAAATTGCAAAAATACTAGAAATTAGGGCACCCCTTCTCCCCTCCTCCTCCCCTGCTCTTCTCCTTTTTTTTTTAAATTTTTTTTAAGGTGAGGTGATTTTGGTGGATTTTGGTTGAAAGGCCCCGCAGGGGGCATATTCAACTGAATGCAACCATGCAACTCTTTTTTTTTTTTTTTTATGGTGGGGTGATTTTGATGGATTTGGGTTGCAAGGCCCGCATGTGCCATATTCAACTGAATGCAACCACATGCAACTTAATGCAATCACATGCAACTTTTTTTTAAAGGTGGGGTGATTTTGGTGGATTTGGGTTGCAAGGCCCCGATTTGGGCCATATTCAACTGAATGCAACCACATGCAACTGAATGCAACCATATGCAACTAAATTTATGATTGCAAGTTCCATTTTTCAGTTGTCATTTTTGACCACTTTTTTGATATATATATATATATATATATATATATATATATATATATATATATATATATATATATATATGTATATTTCAAAAAAGTGGTCGAAAATGACAATTGAAAAATGGAACTTTCTTATGCAACTGAATGCAACCACATGCAACTGAATGCAAAAGTTGCATTTAGTTTAATATGGCCCCTAGCGGGGCCTTGCAACCCAAATCCACCAAAATCACTCCACCTTAAAAAAAAAAATTGTATGTGGTTGCATTATCAGTTACGTTCAGTTGAATATGGTCCCTGGCGGGGCCTTGCAACCCAAATCCACCAAAATCACCCCACCTTAAAAAAAAATCGATGAATACGTGGCAGCCACGTTGCAGGTTACTGTTCATCCCAATTATTTTTTAAAAAATGTTTTTTTAAAAAAAAATTAAAATTGGCTTGGAAAAAGAAAGATAGTATTTTTGCAATTAAGATAGTAAATATGCAATTAATTAAAGAAAATGGCATTTTTGCAAATAGAAACTTCAAACCGAGTAATTTTGGTAAATTCTCTTTTGTTTATATCTATATTTATAATTATTATCAAATCATATCTTTTAAAAATTTAATTTACAAAATTCATGTCATCAAAAACTTATTCAAATTTTTGAAAAAATCATATAATATTGAAGAAAATCCTTGCATCGCACTGGTTTTAAACTAGTAAGAGTAAAAGGGATAATTGGATAATACAAATATAGGTCTCGGGATCGATTCTTTACACCAACAATTTAATAATATAATATTATTTATGCATTATATATACGGGCACATGCACACTACATGTTCCTGCCATTTACGAATTCTAAAAGAGTCCAACGCGTATATTTGTATAAATTTAATTGTACAAAGTAGAAAGGTAAAACAAATTTAATTAATTGATATTTACATATTATTTTAGTTCATCTAAACTTTTTGAAAGGGTCAATATATTTGATTAATTATAGCTTATATTATATTATATCTTTATTATATCCTTACATATAATAAGCATAAAAGAGATTTTATCCTTAATTTTGGTCACTGCCAAAATAATCTCAATCATTGAATTTAATATTTATAAAAATAAACGATCAAGATTATATCATATTAAAATAAAATCATAATCAAAAAAGGATATAATTAGAAAATGCTATATTAGAAGTGAATTTTAAAAAGAAAATCATAATCTAAAAAGAATATAATTAAAAAAAATGTTGTATTAGAATTGAATTTTTAAAAAAATTATAATCTGAAAAAAATATAATTAAAAATGGTTGTATTACAATTGAATTTTTTTTATTAGTAATTAAAAAATTCATATTTATTATTTGGACTTTACCTTGAGATCTAGAAATCAGATTTGTATGATTTTACAATCCATGCGAAACTCATAAAATTATATATAATTTAGTGAAGATTTAATAATTATTATGCAAATGAAAACTCTCAAAATCTTAAGAGAAAATATGATTACGAATTTTTACATTAATCTCATTCAATGAAGAAGACCTACACTGATAATGCTATTCAATGTAGAAAACCTAATTATATATTATTTAAATCATTGACATATACATTTTCGTATTTCAATATAAATACACTTTTTAGTTTATAACATATTAAAATATAAATTATTTTTTTTATCCTAGATTCAATGGTTTTTAACTTTTTATTTTAAGATTTAACGGTTTTTATTTATTTTTTTGTATGGAGGACCAGACCACGTATTATCAAAGTGTTGGACAAAATTTCTCCTACGCTTATTATTAAAATTGTATTTATTTGTTGGTAGAACTACCTTCAAATAATAAGGATATTTTGATAATCAAAACAAATTATTAGTAGAATTCATAAATCGAATAGAATTTTCAACATAAAAAAGCGTCAATTTCTTATCTCTTTTGTTTTTGTGTAGGCTTCATTGAAAAATAATTGTTAAACTATTATTAAATTAAAGATTATTTTGTTAATTTCACGTGTGCTGTAAATTGTCCAAATCAAATTTAAGAATTCAGGATAGAATACAAATAATAAATCAAATTTCTAAAATCTTATATATATATATATATATATATAGGCCTTTGCTCCATACGGAACACTCTTATATAACAAACAACAAAGAACACCTTAGATCTATTAGATCCTTTCCAATACAAAAAGTTGTTATTTTTTACCCTCTATCAGGTCTGCAAAAAAAATGAAAATTACTGTTCACTGATGACGTCATCAATGAACAGTAAATTTTCAATTTTTTTTTTGCTGGTTTGCTAGAGGGTAAAAAAATAACAAGTTTTTGTATTGGGTGCTATGACGGAACTCTTAAATTATATTAGATATGAGGTGTTCTTTATTGTTTGTTATATAAGGTGTTTGCTATGGAGTGCAACTATATATATATATATATATCAGTTTTTTAACAACATTTTGATATTTAAATTTATAACACATAAAATTAAAAAAAAGATAAATATACACCGGTTATAAGCTAGTATCTACAAATACCCTTTCCAACATAAATAGTTGGATGTGGTCTTGACCAGTAAATCAAATATATTGTAATTACAATTTTTCATGTTTGTAATTTTTATTTAAATTATTAAAATTTTAGATATATAATGAGAGTATTCTTCCAATGAATAATACTTATGATTTATTTTTGAATCAATTTTCTTAGGAAACTATTTAAATAGGGCAAATTTTTCAATATTAATATATTTTAAATTTAATCTATCTATTCATATATATATATATATATATATATATATATATATATATATGAGTAGAGATCTAGAGAGAACCCCTTAAATGGAGAATTTAGAAAACTAAATTAAAATATAGCACATATGGTATGCAAACAGATCGTTGGGAGATGGAGAAAAATGTGGTGAAATTAGATTTTAAAAAAATATCACCGATTGACGGGAAAAAACAAATTAAAAACGGAGGGGATTAGGTGGTATTGCGTATGTGAGGGTGTATTTCATTAGTGTGTGGGTGCCCCTGGCGGGGCCGTTGATTATAATACATCCAGTGGTTAGGATTACTACATTAGTTTTCTTCAAAAAATGAGTTCTCTTTTAAGCCAAACCCTATATATATATATATATATATATATATATATATATATATATATATATATATATATATATATATATATATATGTATGTATGTATATATATATATATAATAAAAGTAGGATATTGCCTCGGTGACGTGATAACTTTTATAATCTATCCAATATTATTCTCGATCAAATTTCTAGCCATGCATTCTTTACAAAAGTGGTGCTTGGCCATGCTTCAGAGACTCAATATTAATCCCCACCAATGATAATAATTTTCACATGATTCTTTTAACACGCTAATAATATTTATACAAAATTGTTTGTTTGATACTTGATAATCATTTGTCAGATAGTTTCTTTTTACCATTTATTTGCATTATGATTACTCCATTTTCCCGCCTGACACTTTTGTTTGATATTGGCGCTTGATAGAGATCCAACCAAATTCCGTGATTAACATTTATTTTCACATCATCTCTTCTGATGTGATGCTATTAGTAACCTGTATTGTTATTGTTGTGGAATAAAAAAGAGGGTTTGTAAAATGTGGCTAGATTTATATAATTAATGCTAGGGTTCATTAGATTCGTACTTTAATGGCTGGTTCCGCGTTCGAGACTAGACGGTCCTTGTAGAATGCCTACGTATCTCAGAGTTGAGAATCAAGCCAAAAAATGTAGTTCTGTGAATGAGGGGTCAGACCCTTTTATAGGCTTGAGAAGCCTTAGAATCGGAGTAAGGTTAGGTGATTTGGTGGGCAAGTCACCGTCTTGAATCAATTCTAGAATGTTCCGTTTAAGAAACAGATTCCTAATAGACTTAGTAGTCTTGGAGGGCAAGCCTCGTTCTTGGATTTATACTCTTGAATTTAAACGCCCGGTATGAGCTTGTTAGAAAACAAGCTCATATCGGGCATTCCCAGTTTGGGATGTTTCTCGGGCTTAATCATTAATCACGAATTTAATGCTCAGCTATGGTTTAGGGCCTCACTAATTGGCCAATCATTGCAACATTAATTATGTCTTTAGGGATTATTTTCACCCACATCATTTGCCCCCCAACTTCTGGGTTAGTGCCATTTCGAGCTCGTAAACACTAACCCAAGTGTGATTCGTGTATGGGATCCCTTATCATAATTTCATAAGTGATTAATTACCACCAACTTAAGTTGGGGTTAATATCAGGTGGTCGCTGCTCGTAAGCTTTAATAGAGGCTAATTATCGAGCAAAAGACAATAATTCTGCCCTAATCGGGGTTAAACAACCCTAAACAGGGATATAGAGACCTCAATCAAGGTTAACTAATTTCTCCTCGAGGTAATGACTATTAGGATAACCCTCTATAACCTTAGGATAGGTTAATTTTTAGCAAAAGTCCTTAAACGTCGCTAATCGAGGTTTAATTACCCCCTAACTGGGATTAGTAAAGCCCCAACCACAAATTTTTAAGTCAAGCTCATATCATAGAGATTCTTATAATCTCCTTGATGCAAAAAAATCACGTAAAAATACCCCTTTTTGAGTGTTCTAGACTAGAAATACAGTCCCTTAAAACTTATTTTCAAACAAGACCTTGTTTTCAACCGTGGTGACACTTTTTTCAAAATTTCAAGTGACAACCGGGGCACCTACATAGGCTTGCAGAGGGCCTTAAATGGTTCTTGATTCTCAAATTTGAAGACCATCCAACAATTTTTGAACGCTCAGGGATAAATTAGAATTCATCCAGGGGTTCCTTGTTTTTAGAAAAGCCCTTATTTTCAAACAAAGGTCTCAAAATTTTCCCCAAGGGCACCTAGTCGGCCACCCCTGGTTGATTTTGTGATCCTTGATTCAAACAACTTGCTTCTCAACTTTCGTGACCTTCTAGGCCTGAACTCGTTTATTGAATCCTTGGTTTGAAATCTTGAATCCATTCATGGTTGTTGGTTATCACCAACCTTTCATTCTCATTCTAGGATGTAGAATTTGTGATGAAGTTCTTTTGCTCTTACCCCCCTTTGTTTCACAAGGAGGAGATCTTACTTCTTAATTGTTCGCTCAGGGAGTTCTCTTACTCCTTAACATTTGACTTCAAGTCTAGGATACCTTGGTTGGTTTTCAATCCATGATTTTGATTCTAGGATTCCAACCTTCTTCTTACATTCGTAGGACCTTGCTTTGGTTCAAATTTAACTGACGGCTCCTGATTCAAGGCCTTGAATTCAAACAACAAGCTTGATTTGAGGTAGACAGCCTTGTAGGCCATCAAGGCTTAAGTTTTGTGTAGGTATCTCAAATTCAACCTTTGACCTTAGAATACATTTTCCAGATTTTTTCCTTCTCATCTTATTATAAAGTATTAGCTTTTTAGCTAATCTCTTGGATTAGTGCCCTAAACCTGGGTTTTGGCTTAATCCTCAACTTAGACTTAATAAGCATGAGTTAGCATAACTTCTTGAGTTGCCAACTGTACTTTTGCTTCTGTCTGTATTTCCATTCATTTCTTTCATTTATTTTTATGAATTTGATCGTTCATTCAGCCCAGTTTCGAGTTTGTCAGCTCCTTTTTTTGCCATTTTCAACTATTTGACCTGTAAACGCGTGTCATTGGAAAGATAACCTATTATCAAAGGTCACCCTTCTTCCTATAAAAGAGTGGAAGGTGGAATTCATTTCTTCACATTTCCTTCCTTTTACAAAGAAATTTTTCTCTCAAGAGCTCCTAAGCTTTAAGTTCTTTACTTTGTCAATTTCATTCAAGGAGTCAATGGCGGATGAGACTGATCAAAGCACCGTGGTTCCTGCTTGAGCCCTCCTTCAATTGATTAACAGGAGGTCCAAGGACAAGAACATGAAAGGAAATAAGGTCTTTCCTCCTCGCTATCATTTAACTTTGCCCGAGCTCTTGAATGAGCCCGAAGACTTATTTCCAAATAACGCCGAGTTTGATTCATTCATATTCCCTAGTACTTTAGGCATGAATGATCTTAAGGATTTACTTAAGTACGAATTCCCTCCTGGTTTGAAACTTAGGGTTCCAACACCATGATAGTGTTAGTGCTCTAGAGAAAATGTAATTGTGCTTCTAGGATAGACTATTTTGTTATTTAGTGATTATGTTATATCGATTATTCTACATTAATTTATTATGTCTTTATTTACTGCGATATAAATATTATAATAATAAATGTTCTTAGAATATGTAACATGTATTCTATATCTTTAAGTATGTGACTTAAAAATGAGATTATATGAATAGTGTTTATATTCCTAAATATCCCTAATTGAGCATTAATAATATGGGACAATTATAATGCATAAAGATTAGTATGTTTGTTGATTGATGATCACTTCTCATTGGTCATTGTTGTAGTGATACTAAAGTCAAGAACATAGGTGCATGCAATATTCTACATGGCACTGGATAAACCCACAATGAGATTTTACATGCTGATATTGTCCTTAGAAAGACTCACAATGATAATGGTGTAATGATCCTTAGAATTGAGATCATTATATTTCTATACGACGATTAATATACTTTGACTACATTAAAAGTTACCTTTGACCGGGGTGATGATAAAAGTGGACATCGGGTATATCATGAGACGTATGAGAAATATGAATGATAGATATAGGATTTAACCCTCCTATTGGTAGGAGAGATTTTATTGGCCTCTTGATTGAGTGAGACTATGAAAATGCATGGCCATGCTCAAATATTGATTTGTTTTTACTAGTCTACTCATTGATCAAGGAAACCCGGATTAAACATTGAAGAGGATGACTAATTACATGCCTCGAGTTTAATCTATAATATTTGGTTAAAGGGATTATATTACACGGAAACATTATATCACAGAAGGTTTAATTGGATCACCAATTATAATTATTACTTGGGTAGCAATGATTTGACTAGATGCCGCTCATTGTTTATAATTTTTTTATTAGATATTAAAATTATTGCCAACGTAATAATAACTTAAAGGGTTACACAATAAGAACGTTTAAAAGGAGTTTTAATTTAAATTATGAATTTAAACTAAATCATTAAATTCGAAATTGGTTATTAATTAATTGAGCTAGTGTTAATTAATTATTAAAGAGAATTCGAATTTAATATTAAAACCAAATCAGAATGGGTTTGGAGAAGCCCAATTCGATTTAAGGTTTTAGCCCAATCTCTCTTCCCTATAAATACATTATGATGTATTGTTTAGGGACACACTTTTGCAATTCGTTAAAATGTGTGAGAGGCTAGTGAGAGAGGCAGGTTCTTCGGCTAGTACCGGCTCCGGTGATCGTTGGACGATCAAGCGTTCGTGTGGAATACTTAGCAACGTAGATCTCGAAGAGGGCTGCGTGGTGATTGCTTTAGACCTCCATCTGTCATCAACTGTTAAAGCTTCGTTTTAAGGTAAACGTTCATCACTACAAATTAAACGTCTTGTTTTGCATGGATCCTGCGATAAGGTTTCAATTTTATTGATTTAATTATCGCTTTCCGCTGCGTTTGTTGCCCCGAAACCTTCCAATGGTATCAGAGCTACTTGCAAAATGCTTTTAATTCGATTATGTGTTTAACAGTTTTGGTGTATATAAGCATGTATGTGATTTTCATGTTTTTGTGATTATACGAGATGTGTATGTATATGTTTTGAACATATGATATATTAATGGATTTTATAATCATGGGATGATTGTATATATTGCTGAGTGTATATGATACATGCTTGTTCTTATTTTTGGAGATTGTATACGATACGATTTCCGAAAAATTGTGCAGATTTAGTGAAATTTACTTATTGTGTCTGATTTTTGCAAATAAGATATGTTGTTTGACTGGAATCGGGCCACTGAGCAAGACTGACATAGTCAGGTTCGCATCTGTAAGCCGTTTGACGTAGTTTACTGCATGTAAACAGCGCTTTATGGTTTTTTGATTTAAATTCGAATTTTTTGAAAATTGTTTTTGAATTATAACTTATTAGGTCATATTGGATATGATATTTTATGATGTGTTGATGATAATCATATAATCTGTATATATATATTGATATATACATGAAATATGTTTGTTCTTGTTATGATAATCATATTCGATATGATTTCTGAAAAGCTGCGCAGATTTGGTGAAATCTGTCCATTGTTCGAATTTGACGAAAAAGTACCTTTTAGGAAAGGAAACGAGCGTCTGAACAAAACTGATAGCAAAGCTGTCACTAACTCGTCGGTAAGGCGTTCGACACCATTTATTGCCTTAAAACGGCGATTTATTCTTTTCAGAATTTGATTTTGATTTTCTGATTTTTGCGTTATATGATTTCTTTGATTGGATCATATGAAATATGATATGGTTTAATATGATTAGATAATATTCTTTAATTATTACATGAGCATGGTGATTGGTTATGGCCTTAATGACCCATAGATTAGTGGTTTTGATATGTAATTATGGTTTTGATAAATACGACTTGCATGTCGTCTTTCGTTCTTGTAATTGTTCTATCTCGAATGTAACTCGAGTTTACTTATGTAAGTTGATAAGTATAGTTTGAATTTCAATTGTCCATTATAATTGCACTTAGAAGGATGACCAACCAAGGAGGAGCAAGGAGCAAGACAAGAAGAAAGCAAGACTTGTAATGCTGTATTTATTTTATACCTTAGACTGACCATTGACCCTTCCATTAGCTTGGAAGGATCTCATAGGATCAAGGCCATAACCAAACAGGTTTGCATACTGCACTTTACATATTGATGTATGAATGTATTTGTAGGATACATTATGATGCATGCTTTAGTTAGATTAATCATGTATGAATGAATGTATTAGATACATCACCCATGCCATGCCTGCTTAAACAAGATAAAATCTGTAACGACTCGAGATTTTAAAAATAAACATAACGATTATGAGATTCTTGTGTTTATGAAACACGGAATTAAATACAAATTTTCAATGATTTTGATATAGGAAGATTTTGTCAACAACGGGCCATGCCTGTAAGGAAGTCGGGTATTAAGTGAGATCGTTGTGTCTTCTCCGATAACCTGGAAATCAAACCATTGATGAATATTAATTTGAAGTATTTAATTCAAGGAAAAATTGGGAATCTCTTTACGATGGGATCATGGTCGTTTTAATTAAAACCCCTAAGAAAAATATTAAGTTTAATATGCCTTCCAAATGGGAAACACTCGTCAAGACCTAGATCGATAAAGGGCGGGTTCGCTAGAGCGAAGAACCCATGTCAATCGTGGTAAGGCGCGATGGAGTAAATTAGTGATACTTAACTGTCAGACCATTGGGTTCGACTTAACTAAGTGACCACAATAGGATTGTGAACTTAGAGGCATAGAGTTTGGTAAGATTTATTAGATAAATAGGAACAAATGTTGTTATACCAAACTATCCAAGAGTTATATATGATATAATTGACAAATGTTGTCTACCTAAATAATCTTTTTAAGGAGAAAAGCCAAAGCCGACCTTAAAAGTAATGAAATATGGATCTTGGCTCACTAGAAAGGTTTAGAGAAACTTTTCCGAATTGACAGGTAGGGCTATTAATTTGATAAAAATAGTGGGAGATATATATTTTGAATATATATGAATTGACTAATTATTTTATGCATTTTAACATTGTTGAAATTGGAAATGGCAAACAACTCAAATAACTTCTCTGTACGATAGTCCTTGAGAAGGACAAGTTGACAGGAACTAACTTCCTAGATTGGCAAAGGAATTTGAGGATTGTCCTCAAGCAAGAGTGAAAGCTCTATGTCATAGATACTCCTCGCCCTGGACCTCTCCCTGAAGGTGTAACGGAGGCACAATGAAATTTTTATCAGAAGCATTTGGATGATGACACCGATGTCACTTGTTTGATTCTTGCGACAATGAGTACTAAGATGCAGAAACAACATGAGAATTTTGATTCTTATATCATGATCGAACAGCTTAAACTTATGTTTGAAGGACAGGCTTGTCAAGGGAGATTTGATACAAGCAAGGCCTTGTATGCGAGTAAATAGGGTGAAAGGAAGAGAAACTGTCAAAATTATTTGGAGGATCTAAAGAAACTGAAGGCTGTTTAGATTTCTGATTTAGGTATTTTTGTTATAGAAGTCAATTTGTCTACTTCTACATCTTGGGTTTTAGATACTGGATGTGGTTCCCATATTTGTATAAATGTGCAAGAACTCCGAAGGAGTAGAACTTTGGCGAAAGGAGAAGTCGACCTACGTGTTGGCAATGGAGCAAAGGTTGCTGCCTTAGCTATAGGGACTTATTATTTATTGTTGCCCACTGGGCTTATTTTAGAACTGGAGAACTATTTTACATGCCTGCAATTTGCAGAAACATTATTTCCATTTATTGTTTGGACAAGATTGGTTTTTTGTTTTTGATTCAGAACAATGGTTGTTCGTTTTTATTGAATAATGTTACCTATGGGGTTGCACGTTTGTTTAATGGTTTATATGTTCTTGATCTTGATACTCCAGTCTATAGCATAAGTAATAAACATCTTAAGACAAATGACCCAAATCAAACATACCTCTAGCACTGTCATTTAGGCCATATTAATGAGAATCGCATTTCCAAGTTACATAAGGATGGATACTTGGATGAGTTTGATTTTGAATTATAAGAGGAATGTGAAACATGTCTCATTGGCAAAATGACTAAAGCTCCTTTTAGCGGACAAGGTAAGAGGGCCACCAAATGATTAGAATTGATACAAAGTGATGTATGTGGTCCAATGCGTACGATGGCAAGAGGTGGCTTTTATTATTTCATAACCTTTACTGATGATTTTAGTAGATTCGGATATATGTATCTTCTGAAGAACAAATCCGAATCGTTTGAAAAATTCAAAGAGTATAAGGCTGAAGTTGAAAAGGAATTAGGTAAAAGTATTAAAACTCTATGATCTGATCGTGGGGGAGAATACTTAAGCTTGGAATTTAAGAATTTCCTAAAGGAGTGTGGTATCGTATCACAACTCACTCCTCCTGGAGCACCACAATGGAATGAGGTGTCTGAAAGGAGAAATCGTACCTTGTTGGACATGGTGCGATCGATGATGAGTCATGCGGATCTTCCAATCAGTTTCTAGGGTTATGCCCTAGAGACGGCTGCAAAAACACTAAACCGAGTTCCTTCAAAATCGGTTCAAAAGACACCATATGAGATATGGACTGATAAATGTAATAACGTGTCATTTATGAAAGTTTGGGGATGTGAAACGTTTGTGAAATGCTTGGTCTCTGATAAGCTAGGACTGAAATCAGATAAATGTAATTTTGTAGGATACCTATTAGAAACTAAAGGGTATTATTTTTATAAACCTTCTGAGAACAAAGTGTTTGTTGCTCAAACGGTTGTGTTTCTAGAGAGAGAACTGCTTTCTAAAAAAAAATTGGGAGGACAATAGATCTCGATGAGGATCGAGAACTACAAGATAATGTTGAACTAGAGTTGGAACATAAGTAGAATGAGACTCAAGAAGTTGAGAACAATACTGCTCAAGAAACACAGGTTGTTCGTAGATCTAGTAGGATTCGCCATGAGCCAGAGAGATATTATAGATTTCTCCTGACTCAAAGAGGCGATGTGATGATTGTAGATAATGATGATCCTCTCACCTACAAGGATGCTATGAATAGTCCAGATTCTGAGAGATGGCTAGAGGCCATGAAATCTGAGATGGATTCCATGTATGAAAACCAAGTATGGACTTTGGTTGCACCACTGATGGGGTAAAACCCATAGAGTGCAAGTGGGTTTTCAAGAAGAAAATTGACATGGATGGAAATTTACAGACCTACAAATCAAGACCAGTGGCGAAAGGTTTCAAGCAAATTCATGGTATTGACTATGATGAAACTTTCTCACCGGTAGCTATGGTCAAATCCATCAGGATTTATTTGTGATAGCAGCTTATTATGACTATAAAATCTGGCAAATGGATGTCAAGACTACTTTCTTAAATGGGAGCTTAGAAGAGGATGTGTACATTACACAACCTGAGGGTTTTGTCGATTCGAAGTTTGCTAGAATGGTTTATAAGTTACGACGATCCATTTATGGATTGAAGTAGGCCTCAAGGAGATGGAACATCCGTTTTGATGAAACAGTCAAAGAGTTTGGCTTCATACAATATGAGGATGAGCCGTGTGTTTACAAGAAGGTTAGTGGGAGCCATGTGGCATTCCTAGTGTTATATGTTGATGGCATATTACTAATAGGGAATGACATTCCTTCTCTACAGGCTGTGAAGACTTGGTTGGGAAAAAGTTTCTCGCTGAAAGACTTATGCGATGCTACCTATATCTTAGGGATCAAAATCTATAGAGATAGATCTAAAAGATTAATCGGCTTAAGTCAGAGTACATATATTGACAAGGTATTGCATCATTTTGGGATGCAAGAGGCAAAGATGGGCTATATCCCGGTGTCTCATGGGATAGCGATCTCAAAGGAAAACTGTCCTAAATAATCAGATGATAAGGACCGTATGAGTCAAGTACCATATGCTTCACCAATTACCATATGCTTCGCCAATTGGTTCTATAATGTATGCAATGATATGTACTCGTCTTGATGTCTCGTATGCTTTAAGCATGACGAGCAGATACCAGTCTAATCCAGGTGAGGGTCACTAGATAGCTGTAAAGAATATTATTAAGTACCTTAAATGGACTAAAGATTCGTTCTTGATATACGGAAGAGATGAGAAGCTGGTTGTAAGAGGTTACACAGACGCTAGTTTCCAAACAGATAGGGACGATACCATGTCTTAGTCTGGATTCGTGTTTTTGTCTAAACAGAAGTGTTGTAAGCTGGAATAGTTCACAGTAAAGACAATAAATGATTCTACAATGGAGGCTGAGTATATTGAAGCTTGCGAAGCAACCAAGAAGGTTGGTTGGGAATTTACTTAGGCGATATCACCTTATTAATGAGATTAATGATCAAGGAGATATACATATATGTAAAGTGCATACTAATGATAATGTTACGGAACCACTGACCAAGGCTTTGTCGCAGCAGAAACACGAAGGTCACACTAGTTCTATGAGTATTAGATACATGGGGGATTGGCTCTAGTGCAAGTGGGAGATTGATAGTGTTAGTGCCCTAGAGGCAATGTAATTGTGCTTCTAGGATAGACTATTTTGTTATTCAGTGATTATGTTATATCGATTATTCTACATTAATTTATTATTTCTTTATTTACTACGATATAAATATTAGAATAATAAATGTCCTTGGAATATGTAACATGTATTCTATATCTTTAAGTATGTGACTTAAAAATGAGATTATATGAATAGTGTTTATATTCCTAAATATCCCTAATCGAGCATTAATAATATGGGACAATTATAATGCAAAAAGATTAGTATGTTTGTTGACTGATGACTACATCTCATTGGTCATTGGTATAGTGATACTAAAGTCAAGAACATATGTGCATGTAATATTCTACATGGCACTGGATAAACCCATGGTGAGATTCTACATGTTGATATTGTCATTAGAAAGACTCGCAGTGATAATGGTGTAATGATTCTTAGACTTGAGATCATTATATTTCTATACGAGGATTAATATACTTTGACTACATTAAAAGTTACCTTTGACCGGGTGAGGATAAAAGTGGACATCGGGTATATTATGAGACGTATGAGAAATATGAATGATAGATATAGGATTTAACCCTCCTATTGGTAGGAGAGATATTATTGGCCTCTTGATTGAGTGAGACTATGAAAATGCATTGCCATGCTCAAATATTGATTTATTTTTACTAGTCTACTCATTGATCAAAGAAACCCGGATTAAACGTTGAAGATGATGACTAATTACATGCCTCGAGTTTAATCTATAATATTTGGTTAATGGGATTATATTACACGGAAACATTATATCACAGAAGGTTTAATTGGATCACCAATTATTATTATTACTTGGGTAGTAATGATGTATTACTAGATGTCGCTCATTGTTTATAATTTTATTATTAGATATTAAAATTATTGCCAACGTAAAGGGTTACACAATAAGAACGTTTAAAAGGAGTTTTAATTTAAATTATGAATTTAAATTAAATAATTAAATTCGAAATTGGTTATTAATTAATTGAGCTGGTCTTAATTAATTATTAAAGAGAATTCGAATTTAATATTAAAACCAAATCAGAATGCATTTGGAGAAGCCCAATTCGACTTAAGGTTTTAGCCCAATCTCTCTTCCCTATAAATACATTATGATGTATTGTTTAGGAACACACTTTTGCAATTCGTTAAAACGTGTGAGAGGCTAGAGAGAGAGAGGCAGGTTCTTCGGCTAGTACCGGCTTCGGTGATCGTTGGACGATCAAGCGTTCGTGTGGACCACTTTGTCAACGTAGATCTCAAAGAGAGTTGTGTGGTGATTACTTTGGATCTCCATCTATCATCAACTGTTAAAGCTTCATTTTAAGGTAAACGTTCATCACTACGAATTAAACGTCTTGTTTTGCGTGGATTCTGCTATTGGGTTTCAATTTTATTGTTTTAATTATTGCTTTCCGCTGCGTTTGTTGCCCCAAAACCCTTCACCCCAGGTGATAGAATGTGTAATTGGCATCCTGAAAACTTGTTTGTGTATAAGAGTGCTATCCCTTTCGGCCTTAGATTTCCAGTCCATCCTTGGATTGTTAGATTGTTAGTTAAAGTTAAAATTAGCCCCAACCAACTATATCCAAATGCATGGAAGTTCATTTTCATTTTTATGGTTCAATGTCTCAAGGGAGGAATTCGCCTTAGTATTCCTCTGTTTCTCACTATCATCTCTTTGAGTTTCTCCTGCAACAAAAAGAGTTGTTGGAAATTTGACTTAGTTTGAAAATATAAAAAAAATGAAATAATTTGTACGGAGTTACAAATGTATTTATTGCAATATATTTGATTTGGGAGTTACAAATGATTTATTGTGGGAATTACAATATTTATTATTGTGGGAGTTATAATATTTCTTTATTACATAGAGAGAATCATGGGGCGGTTACTTCTTGAAGGGGGTGGAAATGGTGCTAGGCATTCCTATAAATAGTGAGGAATTTCTCAATGAAAAAGCACAAAAAAACATTTCTTGTTCCTAACTCTTATTGGAATCCCCTTCCTTAGTATAAACTTTTCTTCATAATAAGTATATTAAATAAATTCATACATATTTTTGTATACAACATTGGTATCAGAGCGGGGTCATTTTCTTTATCATCTCTGGGATCTTTTCTCAGCAGTGCCCATGTCACATCAGTTTACTTTTAATATTATATCTCATGCACATCTATTCTAGGCTTCTTTCATGGCTTCTCTGCTTTATTTTTGCTTTGCATATTTTTTTAGCACGTTCCTTGTTTTGACAATTTGCTTTTACCATGATACATCATTTTTTTGGATTGGTATTATACATGGATAGGCTTTGTTTTTATATTACGAGTTTTTGTCCTTTAGTTAATTTTATTAATGCCATGTTTTAATTGTTTATTACATGACAGTATATATGCATGATCAAGAGTTTTGTTTGTACCAGTTGTGTTTTTTTTCCGTGTCATATTTTTTTTTAAATTATAATTTCTATTAAGTGTGTGTTCTTAATCTGATTGTCTTGAATAGGCTATGATTTTGTTGTAGTTCATTTTTGTCAAGCCTATTTCATGTATCATTTTTGTTGTTTATTAGTTATTCTTCTAAAATGCTTAGACTGAATAATTTATGTATACTACTGATAGCATGCATGTCTCATGATATTCCGTTGGTTTTTCACATTTCTCATTTATGCTCTAGTTTATGTTTTTTTTATTAATTGTGATGATTTTTTTTTGTTATAGTTATACTTCATTTTTTTGATATGTATAACACCTTTACATCAGTTTTTTTTCCCTCACATAGAATTTTTTCTTGTGAAGCATTCCATTATTTATTTGTTTGGATTATCTATCTTTACACAATTTTAATCAGTGTTAAATTGTTTTTCCTAGATTGAAATGACGAGCAAATTGATTGCATCCGAATTGGCGAGAATCGAAAAACTGAATGGCACTAATTATGATATGTGGAGCCAAAAAATTAAATATGGTTTGATTCATGATAATTTGGAAAGCGCCATTGAAAAGGATGGTCCGACTTTGGGAGAAAAACCTAGTGATGCTAAAAAGGAGGAGTACGAGCAATGGAAAATTTGTGACAAAAAGGCGAAGAGTCTCATGTTGATGTTTATAGAAGACAATTTGATCAAGGTATTTGAGACGTATGAAATTGTTAAAAAGCTTTGGGATTCGCTCAAAGAAAAATATAATGTCATTTTTGATGTGAATGTGCAACTGTTTTGCACAAGTACAATACTTGCAAGATGAGTGAGGGCGATAATGTAATTGACCATTGTAACAAGATGCTAGTGATGGCCAAGGATTTGGCAGCGGCTGGAAATGAGCTATCTGAGAATATGCAAATTGCTGGGATTTTGAATAGTCTCCCGAGCTCACTTAACATGGCTACAACAACTTTGAGGTTGAACGAAACTATCAAAAGTGCATCTCCACTTTCTGCGGCTTTGGCTATGAAACATGATTTGGTTAATAACCGAAGACAGTTGGAGTTGAATATGGTGCAAGATGAGGAGCTTAACTTAGCTCAAGGAAAATTTAAGTCAAGCTATCAAACAAGGAACAAGGAAGGCTAGGTCCTTCAAAAGGAAGATTTCTAAGCCACATCAGTAAAAGAAGAAGTTTCCACTTGGAAGTTGTTATGCTTATGGAAAGTATGGACATTTCAAAAATGAATGTCCCGAGAATCAAGAAGGAAATGAGGGCAAGGGCCAAGATCAAAAGGAGCAAAACAAACGTGAGTTTGTTGGGGTTATTGAATGCAATAGTGGTCATGTAGCCATGAACATTGATGGATGGTGGATTGACTCTAGAGCAACCCGCCATATTGAAAAAACTAAGCAAGGCTTGACCGAGTTCGAGTAGTTGAAAAAGGGTGAAAAAAGAATTTTTATGGTGAATAACACCTACTTAAATGTTGTGGGGATTGGGTCTTATAGGTTGGATCTTGGGGATAGTGTGATGGTCCTCAAGAATGTGATGTTTGCTTCTGGAATGAGGTGCACTTATTTCTGTTCCTACATTGCTTAAAAATGGATTGGAAGTGATGTTTTATAATAATCGAGTTTCCATTGGAAAGGATAAGATGGTGTATGCTATGGGCAAGTATGAGCCTGATCATGAGTTGTTTAAACTTTGAATATGTAACTTTAATTTATGAATATGGACAAGTGTGGTCCCGGTCATGAGTTGATTTGAGTTTTAAATTGTGTTTTGAGTGTGTCAATAATGGGCATGTATGAGGCCATGAAATGTTTGAAGTTTTGTTGGAGTATGATCAATGGGCATGTATGAGCCCGGTCATGAGTTGTTTTGATTTTTGCTTGAGTATTTTATCGATAATAAAATACGGATTTCTTGTTTAAATTATTTTGGTGTAATATTACATATGTATGTATGACATGTAAGTTTGAGATGTTTTGAGAAAATTAATAAATAAATTGTTGCCTACAAGAATGATTAAAAGTTTTAAGGTTGCAACCAAGAAGTTTGGAATAATTAAAGGCAAAAAAATTGTTTTAGAGGTTAAAGAATCTCTAGTTTTTGTTGTTAAAGTGTTTAATTGTTTGGGATGCAGAATTGTAGTCCGACGTCAATCTCGTTGATCATGAGAAAAACGATTTAGGTATTTAGTGCGAATTTATATACCGAAAGTATTAATGTATGTTAAGTGGCAAGACAAAATTTTTGTTATCATTAGTGATGTTTTTAATAAAATAATTTTTAATATGTGAGAAAAGTAGGAGTTATATAGATATTTATCAAATAAGTCAAGTGGGAGATGTTGGAAATTTGACTTAGTTTGAAATATATAAAAAAATAAAATGCAATAATTTGTATGGAGTTGCAAATGTATTTATTGCAATATATTTGATTTGGGAGTTACAAATGATTTATTGTGGGAGTTACAATATTTATTATTGTGGGAGTTACAATATTTATCATTGTGGGAGTTGCCATATTTTCTTTATTACATAGAGAGAATCATGGGGCGGTTACTTCTTGAAGGGGATGGAAATGGTGCTACGCATACTTATAAATAGTGAGGAATTTCTCAATGATAAAGGACACAAAATTTAACAAAAAGAGAAAAAGGACACAAAACAATGTTTGTTCGTAGCTCTTATTGGAATCCCCTTCCTTAGTATTAAATTTTCTTCATAGTAAGTATATTAAATAAATTCAAACATATTTTTTTATACAACAAGAGCCACTGCTGCTGCTTCAATTTCAAAGGGCCTGAATTCCAAGAAGTCAATCCCTTTAATCATGATTAATACAAGCTATGTTGATCTGAAAATTGGCAATCTTGATGCAATATGATCTCCCATAATTTTTGTAAGGAAATAATTGATAAATGAGAATGGAGTGATTCATTGCATTCTCCACTTCAATGTACTTAAAACAAGAAGTTCCATCCTCTGTATCATTTTTGCTTCAAATACAAATTTCGACTGTACAACCTGTTAATTTAAAAAGAGAGGAACTTCAGTCTCATCCATTTTGGTTGCCAGAGACAAGCAACCGCCAACAAGTGCATCATCCATTTTTTGCCAGTCGGTAACTCATAGGCAGAGAGAAATCTATCCAAGTAGTTAAGGGATAAATACGTGCACAGAGGTCTAAAATTGAAATGGGAATGAGCCTTACTAATCCAATCAACAGCTTCTTGTCTAGCCATAAAATCGAAGTCCCCATTTTACAATCTTTCGAAATAATCATGAGCAGGCAAATGCTAACATTCTGTTACAAACATTAAATGTATACACTCATCACTTTGCAATGGTAATAAACGTCACAAGGTCACTTTTTTTCACCAAAATTGAACCTGTGCGGCCTGTCCCTTTTCCCGAACATACCAAGAGCAGTCAACCCAAAACAGAGGTTGTTTCCCACCAACCTTAAAACTATGCAGCGGAATGACAAATACCAAAGATGAATTAGTGTGTGCAGTGTATAAAAGTAAATGAACACACTTGTTTACAGGCAAAACGCCCAACCTTCTAATGCTCAACTCAATACAAAGGAAACTTACAACCTGAAGCACTCACTTGGCTTCACCAAATACATATAAAAGCACTCACTTAGCTTTCTCTCAGAATACAACTATATGTGACACACTTGCACATAACATTCTTTTCTCTCTTCCTATTACAATGCTATAGAATACATGTATATATGCTAATCTACAGCCAGCCATGTTTTTCCCTCAGTCATGGGCAGTTACCAGCAGTTACTCCCATCTATAGCAGTTACAAGGACACCTGTCAGCCAACCAGCCAAATGTGCAAACCTTTGGGCAGTTACCAGCAACTCCAGTCACCCACAACTACATATATAACACACACACATATATATATATCACCCAATAGTTAGCCACATTTTTGTTGTTTCAGCCATGCCACCTGTAATGCCCACAATCATTTTCCCCCACATGTGCCCAGCAAATGACCAAAGCCTTTGGGCTTCATATTTGGGCTACCCAACCAGCCATGTCATCAGCCCAACGTACGCCAATATAATTATTGTCAAGCCATCCAGCTCCAGCCACCAAGTACAATATCAGCCCACCATCAAAGCCATCAGCCAAGCCCACATTTAACCACAGTTTCGGCACCAACCATCGATGCCTGGTCTTGGCGGCCTTGGGGAACAGCCACCGCCAAGCCAAACCCAACCAACAACCAAGAGGTCTTACAAACCCACTCGCACCATTTGAGCCTGATGTCCTCATCAGCTTGCTTGCTACTTCAGTAGTCCTACTTCACCTCGTAGAACCAATAATCAAAAACCATACCGTTTATCCCAACAAAGTCGCCCAAGTACACCAGCTTGGCGATAAGTACAGGCGCTAGGCCGCCTGCTGGCCTTGCTACCTATAAGTTCCCAACAATGTCCCCAACAGATGGAGACTCCAACCTGCAACCATGAATTTCTGACTTGCCTTTCATTTCAAGCATAAAATCAAATATCACATCGCCAATTAACACACTAGTTGTACTTAACCTCAACTTTTCTGTCTTCTTTTCCAGCGACATTGTGGCTGCCTTCACAAAGCAACATTCCTCATTTCCCATCAACATACACCAACATGCGGCATAATCATGCAATTGGCATCTTTTAAAAAGTCCATACCAAGAATGTAATCAATATCATCAAAAGGTATAACACTGAACAAGTATTTACCTTTCCATGCCCCGAATTTGTTGTGCATCCATGTTTGCAGCTTTGTACTTTAAATTACTAGGCTTCATCTTTAACCCCAGCAACTCAACACACCTCTCTACAACAATACAATTTGTGGCCCCGGTATCAACCATCGCCAACATTTTATGTCTATTTACTTAACATTCACATACATAAGCCCATCATAAGACACTGACTTTCTCATCCTTATAGTCACCAAACGTATAGGACTAACCCTCACACCTACATCCTCAGTTTCGACATCACTCTCTTTGTCCACGGTCATTGCATTAAGCTTCTCCCTCTTTGGACACATTCGCATCAAATGTGGTCCTCCACAGATATAGCATCCCTTCTCTTTCAAACTTTGGGACTGCCCAACACTATTGGTGTCACCCACACCATTTTTCTTGTCAAATTTCTTGTCTTTGCCCTCAACCTTGTTGTTCCTTCCACTGCCTTTCCCTTTATCAGCGTCACTAGAACCAGCGTTTTTGAAGTCCACAAAACTATCAATGGCTGCAATTGCAGTAGGCAGGTCCTTGACCGCTTGCCTCATTAATTCTACCTGCGCCCAAGGTTTTAGCCTAGCCAAGAAATTATACAACTTATATTCATCAGACATATTCTTAATGTCTAGCAACATTGAACTGAATTCTTTCACACAGTCCCTCACAGAATCTTTTTGCCTCAAGTTCCGTAGACTATCTCTAGCAAGCCAAGAAGAATTAAGGGGTAAGAACTGCTCCTTCAATTCCTTCTTCAATGCCTCGAACGTGGTTATCGCTGGCCTGTCCGCGCTAGCATCACCATCCGTTCGCGTACGCCACCACATTTTAGCATCACCAACGAAGTACATACTTGTAATTGAAACTTGATCAACCTCCTCAATATGAGCAGCCTTAAAATATTGCTCCATATCCCTTAGAAAATTCTCCAAATTCTTGGCGACTCTTGCCCCATCATAAGACTTGGGTTCTGGAATTTTCAACTTCGAGTGGCCCTGCCTACCACCTGTCGAACTGGCAACATCAGCACGCTTAACCAACACAAATTTATCACTCAACTCTTGAATTTTGGCATCATAACCCTATTTTATAACCCTCACAAGATCATGAACCGTCGTCTTGAACTCATCCAGGCCCTCCCTCAGAACCTCTTCTGTTGTCAAAGGCACACCCAGAAACTCATCTAGCCTTAACAACCTTTCTGCAGTCGAACTACCAGCCACCATTCTCACAATACAGCTCTAATACCAGTTGTCACAGGGTCATTTTTTTTCACCAAACTTGAACCTGTGTGGCCTGCCCTTTTGCCCGAACGCACCAAGAGCAGTCTGCCGAAAATAGAGGTTGTTTCCCATCAATCTTAAGACTATGCAGCGGAATGACAAATACCAATGATGGCTTAGTGTGTGCAGTGTATAAAAGTAAATGAACACACTTGTTTACAGGCAAAATGCCCAACCTTCTATTGCTCAACTCAATACAAACGAAACTTACAACCTCAGTTACAAGGACACTTGTCAGCCAACCAGCCAATTATGGAAACCATTGGGCAGTTACCAGCAACTCCAGTCACCCACAACTACATATATAACATATATATATATATCACCCAATAGTTAGCCACATTTTTGTTGTCTATGCCATGCCACCTGTAAAGCCCATAATAATTTTCCCCCACATATGCCCAGCAAATGACCCAAGCCTTTGGACTTCATGTTTGGGCTGCCCAGCCAGCCATGTCTTCAGCCCAACGCCAATATAATTATTGTCAAGCCAACCAGCTCCAGCCACCAAATACAATATCATCCCACCATCAAAGTCATCAGCAAAGCCCACATTTAACCACAGCTTCAGCACCAACCATCGATGCCTGGTCTTGGTGGCCTTGAGGAACAACCACTGCCAAGGCAAACCCAATCAGCAACCAAGAGGTCTTAAAATAAACCACTAGTAAAGCTCTCTTCAACCATTAAGTTTTGATTTTTATCACTACGAAAATTAGTACTTTGATACTCTTGGACAACATCAACATCGAAATAAATACTTTCATTTTCATCAGCACACAGTAGGGTTGCTACATCACAATCAAGACCGGGAGCCATTCTAATATTTAGATATATAATTCTGTCTCTATCTTATTCCACAAAATTTTGATGATGAAAGTGGAATGTGAGCAATGGTTTAATGAAAATGAAGAGGAGACGATAAACCAAAATTTATACTTTTTTTTTTCCGAAAGAGTTTCAATAAAATATTTAAATTTAATTCAAAAACAAAATAATAATTAAATAATGTTGCATTTTCTCTTTCTATAAACATTAATTAAAGGAAACATACTGACATAACTTGTAATATCCCGTAATTTTTAGATTAATAATAGTAATAAAAGAATAATAGAAAAAAAGGATTAAAATTATATAATAAATAGGATTAAAAATTGGATTTGAATAATGGGCTTAAAACATGGATCAGAGTTGAATACGGATTACTTGTAAATCTGGAATTAGGGTTGTAAGACATTATAAATACATCATATTCTTCTCCTTCATCTTCTGTAACAAAATTTGTATACATTTTCTCTCACAAATCAGCAGTCTTCTAAAATTTGTAGAATTCATCGTAAGTTAGAATTTATTGATTCTGGACTTTTCAGAAAGATCTTTTCGTTCTCTACGACTTTCTTGTTTTGAGTTTTTCAAAAAAAACATTGTTTAGAGGGTCAAAAAGGGTAAATACTGATCTGGTCAGAATTGGATAGGATGTTTTAATTATTGAGTTTCCGTGTACATGTAAGTTTCTGATTGATCTTTCTAGTGTGTTTAAAATTATGTGTTATGTGTACGTATTTGTTATTAAAACTTGGGCTAAATGGTTATTTATTTTGAATTAATATGTGTTATAGTATATGTGTTATGTGTAAGCAATAGTCTTCGAACTATGATTTATGCCATGGTTTGCGAAAATAAGAATAAGGAATGAGTCACTGGATTGTAGTGATAGTTTTCTGAAAATTTAGGACCGTTATGACCGGGTGTATCGTATCGTATTGTCTCGTATCGATTATTGTATTATTCTATATGTGTTTATACGTTACTTTGTATGGCTAGTTAGATCGATTGGTTACTTGCTGGGCTGTATAGCTCATTACTTTAATAATTCAGGTTCGGTGTAACATCGAATGTGATAACATTGGAGTTCAAGGATCTTAGGTTTGGAGTACATTGTCTGTGCTTTTGAAATAGTTATCTTTGTAATAGAATTTTTGATTAATAAAATGTACTTTATGTTAGTTTTCAATTTAGAATTAATAATCCGAAAAGTCGGACTGTTACATAACTATTTTTTAACAAGACAATATTAACATAGTAAAAATTAATTTTTTATATAAGTTTAGTGTTTAAAGGGAAAGTAACCACAATAACACATGTTGATATCTTCTTCTTGACATTTTTTGGGAATATCTAAGCACAAATGTTCCCTTTTTCAATTAAGCTTGGAAGATTATGGGCCTGTTTGGCTTAGCTTTTATTAAGGATTTATTGACTTATTTTCGGGTAAAAATTTTATATTTTAATAAATTTTCTTTATATAAGTATTTAATGTATGCTTGAGATTCAATAAGTTGCAAAAATAAGCTGGAAAATAAGTTAGAAAGTTAGAAATCTCTAACTTTGTCTTAAAATAAGTTGACTTATTCTGGAAAAAAGTTTCCCAAACACCCCCTATATCCTGATATACATTTTCTGACCACGCAAAAAACTTAAAAGGTAGAAAATAGCCGAAGTTTTGCTAAAACAAGTTACAACTTTTTTAAAGATTAATCTATAACTATAAATCCAAATTTTTAACCCCTTATTCAAGATATTCGTTCTTTTAAGTTCGTATTTTTAACAGTTCTAAATGTTTTCTTAAAGTATAGTCGCGAGCTCAACGTTACAGTAATCACAAAGTTAACTTTTCCATTTTACCCTCGTAAAATTCAGAGGAACAGAAAATAAAGCTGATTTGCTTTTTTCTAACTTGCCTAACCAATTTTAATCTTTTTGCTTAGTTTTGTAATATGTTAGATTTTCGGTTTATAATATAATACTCTAGGTGTGAACGTGTAAGAAAGATGTTAGAAAATTAATATTTTTTTTTTCAATTTTAACCTAAATGTTGGAGTGCATGTGAAATGTGTTAATTAAAAATAATTTCAATAAAAATATGAAAGGAAATTTACCAAGAATACTAGATTTAAAGTTTTTATTTGTAAAAATACCATCTCCTTGAATTAATTACACTTTTACCAACCTAAGTTTCAAAATTGCAAAAATACCAATCCTAACCTTAACCCTCCCCCTTTCCCCTCTCCCCTCTCCCCTCTCCCCTCTCCCCTTTATCCTTTCAAAACGCAGGCGGCGGTTGTACTTTTTTTTTGGATTTGGGTTGAAGGCCCTGCAGGGGCATATTCAACTGAATGCAACCACATTCAACCAAATGCAACCACATTCAACTTTCTTTTTTTTAAGGTGGGGTGATTTTGGTGGATTTGGGTTGCAAGGCCCCTCCAGAGGCAATATATAACCAAATGCAACCACATTCAACATTCTTTTTTTGTAAGGTGGGGTTATTTTGGTGGATTTGGGTTGCAAGGCCCCGCCAGGGGCAATATTCAACTGAATGCAACTGAAATAAGAAATTTAGTTGCATATGGTTGCATTAAGTTGCTGATTTCAAGTTCCATTTTTCAGTTGTCATTTTCGACCTCATTTTTGAACTATATCAAAAATGAGGTCGAAAATGACAACTGAAAAATGGAATTTGAAATCAGAAATTTAGTTGCATGTGGTTGCATTCAGTTGCAAATTTAGTTGAATATGCCCCTGCGGGGCCATGCAACCTAAATCCACCAAAATATCACCACCTTATATATATATATATATATATATATATATATATATATATATATAGAGTTCAAAAATGAGGTCGAAAAAGACAAATGACAAATGGAACTTAAAATCAGAAATTTAGTTGCATGTGGTTGCATTTAGTTGCAATTAGTTGCATGTGGTTGCATTCAGTTGAATATGCCCCTGCGGGGCCTTGCAAACCAAATCCATAAAAATATCCCCACTTTAAAAAAAAAGAAGTTGAATGTAGTTGAATTCAGTTGAATGTGGTTGCATTAAGTTGAATATGCCCCTGCGGGGCCTTGCAACCCAAATGAACCAAAATAAAACCCCACCTTAAAAAAAAAGTACAACCGCCGCCTGCGTACAAAGGAAGAGGGGGGAGGGGGGGCTGGGGCTAGGGTTAGGGTTAATATTTTTGCACTTTTGGAACTTAGTAAAATTGCAAATAGCTATTCTTAACAAAAGTAAATGTGCAAAAATTTACTTTTTCCTATTTATTTATCAAAAAAAACCCAATATGAAACTCGTATATATATGTATTCATAAATTAAACTGTGACATTTGTGTTATAATTATTTTTTGAATATGTAGCATGCATAAATAATTTATACTAGGAGATGATGGTGCTAACTATTAAAATAGTAATTTTATTAACAGTTGTATTATTCGATCCTACTATTAATAGATAAATATAAATATATATGTCTTTAGTTTATATGCATATGTTTTAATATATATTTACAAAAAATGAATTTCAAGATTAATGTTGAAATCCAAAAATTGAAATCTATACTATATTATAATAAGCGAAAGGGGTATAATTTGTAGTTGGTTACCCTTATTTTTGGTTATCTTCATTCACAACCGTTACATCTTCTTCAAATAGATGATGATCGTTAGATACAACAATACTAAAAGTTGAAGGTCTAAGGTTCGAATCTCGCCAACAACATTTTAATATAAAATCTATACTAGATTATGTTATATAGAAAGGTTGAAGGTTCGATTCCCACCAACAGCATATTAATTTAATTTAGATTTAATACTAAACTAAAATTAATGTTTAAAATATTATATATACTAAACTATAAACAAATTTTTAAAAAATAAAAATAATCCGTGCTTTGCACGGGCTATAAGCTAGTAAAATTAATAAACCTAATTTATTAAAGTAAAGGTTATAATTTAATACATGCCTTTATGATTCAGGTTAAAATTCGTTTATAGAAAGGAAAATGAAAAGGTTATAATAATATAAGTTTTGCATTGATATGATTTATATCAAAGTAAAATGTTAGGTACCCGAAATTGGTATTATGACTAATTATAACAATATAATTAACATTTGGGAATTATTTTGGGTTCCAATTTAAGACACCTATCATTTTCCTTTTTATCAAGTACAAGTTAATTTTATTATTCAAGAATTAATATTTAAAATAAGACTATATATGATGTAAGCCGTGTGACCTGTCCACCTAACAAAACCCTTAAAAAAAATGAAAAGTTTACTGCATATGCATGATTTTTTTTTTTTGAATAATTAGATTTATATGCCTTATATATAAAGTGAGTATATCGAATTCATCACCTCCGACGACGAGAGATAAGTCCTAAGTCCTTTAGCACTTGATCTTATTAATGTTGTGTACAATGTTGTGCATAATGCACGTCATGCTGAGGAAATTAAGACGTCTATATTTCTAGTAACTCAAAGAAATTACTGAAAATATAATACCAAATCAAATGAATCAACAACAATTATTCAAAGCAAATCTTCGCGTACCATATTGTTGCACAATCATGTATTAAATTTAATAACCCCGGCCCAACTGGATAAGGAACGATATTTGAATTTCCAGATAACAGAACTAAAAACAAATATTACCAAAACTAATGGAATTTTTAAGAAATTGCATTCATACACCTAATCTGGAGAATCAACTCTTATTTCATAATAAAAAGAAAACCATTACCTAAGTAAAAGCTCATCAAGATGATCCACCGGAAACACTTCCATTGAAGATTTCGATCATATCCCCATTACTAACATGGTGCCATCGGAATGATCTGTCATCCTCCATAACATTTTGTTTGTAAATGAAAAAATATCCTTCTGGAGGAAGACTAAAATGAAGGACCTCTTGTAGCCTCTTTAGCTCTTTCCTTAGCTCATCAACAATATCAGAAGCATTAATTTCCACAGGAATTTTATTCGTTCCACATTGCGTCGAAACTAAAATTTTCAATCTTTTTGAATTAGAGTTACCTACTCCAGATGATGATGGTGTCACTGTGGTCACAGTATTATTCTGCAATGGTTTGATCATAACGTCAATCTCTGAATTATCGCTGATTTCGTAGTCTCGTACAAATTGGTTGTCATGCAGTTCATTACCATGCACGTAGACTGAAAAACCTCTTCCATTCAGTGATGCACTTTCGACTTCACAGATTTTCTCTTTTAAGTGCACAATGGTATCATCCACATCTATCTCAACTCGTTTTTTCGACGTCCCCATCATCCGTATGAAAACTTGGAGTTTCGATGACTTTGGGGGTGAATCCTCGAGCTTTACTGTAGTGTCAGGGGTTAACATGAGTTGGATTCGTGAGTTGTGGAAAATTTCACAGTATTCCACATCACGTCCATCTTCAAGGCAATGACCTTTAAAAATTAGAGTCTGTCTAGAAATCGGAATCCCTTGATACTTATGGACTTTCTCTTTGATCTCAAGAACAGTATCGAAATACCCGATTTCAATGCAGAATGGTTTCCCCATTCTTGTCTCGAAATACACATCCATTTGTTGGAGATGAACTACTTTGAGATGAAGAAATGAGACTGAGTTCTTAAGCTTCAATTGTCTTATGGAGAAAAATGTGTGTATATATATATAAAGATATCAATTTGAATAATAAAACAGAATCTTCAGAAAATGTCGAAACACTTTCCTATTTTAGAGATTATCACCCGATATATTAATTGAATAAGAAGGAAATGAACCAATGAGAAAAGTGATATTAGGATGGAAGTTGTAACAGTTTCCGAATTTGAATTAACTGTCACCCTATCACACCGGTGGATCAGACAATTACCATAACAGTCATCGCAGAAGAAAATAGAGTGGTATATTTCCTCCGGAATTCTGTTTAATATATCCATTTTGAACATCATAATTCATAAGAGATGCAGCCCTTCAGAAAATAAATTTCTTTTGAAAAATTATTTGGATTTGTTCTTTAATTTTACTAAATATTTTCTACACTTTGATAAATATTTTCGATTTTCTAAATTTTCCATTTTGCTAAATGATTACAGTTAAACTTCTTTAAAGTAATACTATTGGGACCGGGAAAAAATATTACTTTACCGAATTTATTACTTTATCAATATAATAATATCTTATTACTTTATCGATAAAGTAATATTTTATTACTTTACCGAATTTTTATGTTTATGTATTACAATACTTTATGTTTAAAAAGAAGAATCAATAACATGCAATGTATTTGATCTAAAATTACTTTTGTTATGATTAATTATATCTAAAAACTAGTTCATGCATATAATAAATTACACCAGATACATGTAACATGTGTTGTGTACATCGTATAGAAACTCAATCATCTAAAGTTTATTGTATGTAATTCTAAAATATAAATTCATGAACATACAACATAATATTAACATGATAGAATTTCATCAGCACTTTGAACAATTACTTGTTACAACACGAGCAAAACATACCAGGAATTATTTATGCTTTACATAAAGACAAGGATGAGGTTAATTTTGGCTTTGGTTTATGCTTTACATAAAGACAAGGATGAGGTTAATTTTGGCTTTGGTGGAAAGAAGAAACAATCTACTATAGATTCATATTTTAAAAAGAATTAAATTTTGTAACTCATATACATTATATAAATATATATATATATATATATATATATATATATATATATAATTCTGAAATTATTACTTTACATATTACTTGGCCCTTAATGACTTTCTAATTTTTTATTATCTTATGCTTTTAGCGAGAATATTACTTTACAACACTAGCCCAAGTTGGGACCGACGAAATTTATTACTTAAGCGAGGTTATTACTTTATCGAATATTACTTAATCGAGGTTTAACTGTAGTAATATGGCCATGCTTGGCACACGTACATACATTTTCATTAAATTAAATAATTTTTTTAATAAATATGAATTTTGTGAAGTTTATTAAACTATTATATTAAAACCGAAAAGAATGAAAATTTTGGTTTTCGGTTTTCCGACCTTTTTTATTTAAATAATAAATAATAAAATAATTAATATTAATTACCTGATTGCCTTTTATATTTAAAACATGTTACCTTTTAATTAAAAGGTATGGCCTTTTATAAATGTTGAGTATGAAATACACTAAGATAATGCAAAGGGAGTGAATGTATTATCAAATTTTTCTTCAATTCTCTTTTACTGCTTAAGTGTTTGAATCTGTTTGGTTATTGTAGTTTGGGTATGTATGCTTAAATAAAAGATATTGCGGAATAAAATAAACACACAAACTCATTTCAAAACTAATATTTTATTAAATCAAAAATTGCTACAAATTGTGAATACAAAGAGTATTCTCGGCTTCTAGAGATATTCAGATATTACAATGAAAAACTTCATTTTATTTTAGCTAAATTGGTGAGCCTGTGCACTTATAGAACATGTGCACAGTTCACTTTTACAAAACTAGTAACAGAAAAACTAGTAAGCTAAGCCTGTCTATACTATTTTGGTGAAAGGTGGCACCATGTGATTTCAACTCGTTTTGCATACTTGCATACTGACCATATCCACTTCTTTAACTGTTTCTTCTTGAATTTTCATCCAAACTTCTTTGTAGGCTTGCAAGGTGCACATTGTAATAATTAGACCAGTGCAGGTACATTGGTTTGTGTAGATTTTCTGTCTTGAGAATCTTTCAGAAATTTGTTATTGTAACATTCGAGAATTAGCTAAGTACTTGATTAGAGAACTACCTTTGAATCGCTAAAGATCTCCGATTTCTATATCAAGTCTTTTGAGATATCGAATGCACTTCTCGAATAAGTCTTTTACTTCTGGAATCCTTGAGATATCAAATTACTCTTTGAGTTATGAAATTCTTGAGATATCGAATAACTCTTTTGACTTATGGAATCCTTGAGATATCGAATAGTTATTTAGACTTGTGGAATCCTTGAGATATTGAATAAATATTTTATAAATGAAGTCTTTGAGATATCGAATAGAGTTTTGACTGGTTGACTTCTTGTGATATCTAATAGTGTCTTTTACATATCGAATTCTTGAGATGTCAAATCCCTGACTTCTTCAATAGAACAAGTGATTTCTCAAAATTCTACTTAAGCAAACTTCATTCTTCAAACATCAATTATGTTTATTGTAGCTTTCTTCTTCAACCTTGTGGCATGATCCATGGATCTTCTTTCAAGCATTATTAAGTGACTAATTTGTACATTACACGGATTAAATTGATGCCTATAACTAAGTACAATTACAAGACAGAAACCTAACCAATTGGTTCCCTAGTTAAGGGGTCATTTAAGTAATACACAATATTACTATAATCAAGTAATCTTATTATAAAATGAGTACAGACATGCCTCTGTGACTAACAATCTCCCCAAATTGTGAGCAAGGTACTTAGTCACAATTTCATGTCTGATAACAAGTAGGGATGGATATCGGGGAACTTTGGGGTCGGAGAGTGCTATCCCCGCCTCCGATCCCCGTCCCCGACCCAATCCCCATCCGGGACTATTTTTCATTCCCCGTCTCCGGCCCAAACAGGTAACGGGGATCCCCGCGAGGAATCGAGGAATCTTATTTTAAAAAAAATAATATTAAATAATTTTAAACAGTAATTATTGAGGTTTGAAATAGTTTATTCTTGTGATATATAGCGAAATTAGCAACCATAACTAGATTAGATGTTAAGTTACAACGTCTTTTCATCACCATTAATATAATAAAAAGTACATCTTCAGCTTCACCTGCATATATGTTAACTCTTAAAATTTCATTCTGAAATCTAAAAATTAACTGCTTTCAGTAGCTCAAATGCACCAAATTAAAATAAAAAATATTACTTAATATAATTTTTTTAAATGACATGAAAATGAAGTTATTTAACTACCGGAAAGACAAACATGTAAGATCAAAGCATCATTTTATTTCCAATATAAAGTTTTGGAAATTCGTATATATTAATATATGATTATTAATATATATAATTATGCATTATAGTGTGGTGAAATCGAGTCGGGGATTGAGAATCGGGACAGGGATCGGGGATCGGGCCGGGGAGACATGAATTCCCCATCCCTATAACGCCCTAGAAAATCTCGCTTTTGTAAGTGTTTATTTAATTTTAATTAAGAATTATAATGTGTGAATATTGCTGAGAAGGTGAAATATGTGTGAGATCATGTTAATGTGATTATACGGTGATTTATATGTGTCGTGTAAGGTCGTGTATTTTTATTTGTATTTTTGACGATTAAAATCTATTTAAAATATGCATTATTGATCTTTTGAGATTTTTGTAAAATCATTGGACTTGCTAAAAATCATGAAATCTTTTGTGTTATTATCTTAATGTTATTACTTAGTTTTCAAAATATTGGAAGAATTATTTTGTGTGTGTAAGTATTTTAAAATGATTTTAAGAGTTTTATTGCATTTAAAGGACCTTTATTTGTAAAATTCATATTGAATTCAATTTTGATCCTAAAAATATTTTGAAAATATAGGGATGCTTGTAATTTATAAATTTTATTTTAGAATATTTATATTTATTGTTCTACCCATTTTCTGTTTAATTTCAATTTTTAAATTATTTAAATCAGAATTTTAATAATTTTCAGCATGTGTGAAATGTCCATTTTGCCCCTACCCCTATTAACATCACCACCGCCACTCTTTTCTTTCTTTTGCTCATTTTTTCAGTCTCTCTCTCTTTCTCTCTCTCTCGGTACTCTCCTTTTCTCCCTTCATTTCTTTAGTTTTTAGCTTCTAAATTGTTGTAAAAAATCTGATTATATAGTGGTTTGTTGAAGTTTGGAGAAGTTATGTATATAAATATGTATGTATATGTTCCAAAATTAACATGCAAGGATCTGGGGTGTTGAATTCGATGTTTGAGGCCAGTTTATTGTTTGTAGAGTATAAAAATCGAGTTTGGAGGCTGTTGGAGGGTTGAGGAGCCCGATTTTAGGCCTTCCCCATCGAATAGCCACCGCCGGGGATAAACTTCGACGAATCGGCGGCCGGGGTGTTTTGAAACTGTGGTTTGTTTGAGTGATAATTTAGGAGTAGGGCTGAGCATTCGGTCGGTTCGGTCCAGAACCGGACCGAACCGAAAGAACCGAGAACCGAAATTTCATTTTTTTAAGAACCGAACCAAACATACCTTAGGAACCGAACCAGACCCGAACCGAAATAATTCGGTCGGTTCGGTTCGAACCATAGAACCGAAATTTTTGAGCTTTGCAATTTTACAGCAAGTCAGTAAAACAAGCAGAATTTTAAAAGGTTAAAGTACTTTCAACCAAAACCAAGCAATAAAAACCACCAGAAAGTCTAGAATCTGAACTTCATTACTAGTTATTACAGTGCTATTTCAAAAGCTGAACTTAACATGAAATTAAACATATGTAATTTTCTCTAGAAGGACCAAATATTTTTGTTGTCCTGCACTCCTGTTAATGCTCTCCTGCAGCCCGTGGTACATAATTCATTTACAAAAAAACTTGCTTCATGCTCCAAGTCGTAGTGATGTACTGATGTAGGCTATATCATGTGATTGACATCATTGATCTGGAATCAACTGGAATTCTGGAATCTAGACAACAAGTCAACAATAGAGGAACCATTAAACAAATAGTTTTGAAATCAAAACTCAGTGAGAAACAGTAGTTTTGAAAATGCGGTTGCTGATACACAGTTAGCAGAACAGAAGGAATACAGTTGATGAAAATGCTGATGAGTAAAGTGTAATCTGATTATTATAATCCATTGCCACAGGTTAACCATATGCCAGCATCTATCTTGTTTAAAAAACTAATCAGTCAAAGTTGATACACAGTTATTACTTATTTGTCTCAAAATGGCATTTGCTCTCAACTGAAGTGACTACTTTGTTCTATTCAAATAGATCTTGTAAGCAAAATAGCTATGCTTTTGTATCGGTTAAACCAAGCAGGCCAACAAAGCTGGAAGAAGTATCCAAGTCGGAAAATATAACATACAAGAATAGACAGACCTGAGACCACATTAAACAGAAATTACAAAGCTGAAATTTCGTTTAGCATTAAGTATCACCGCCAGATTATTGAATAATAGATAATTATGGTATGATTAAAAATATGATTGGTTCATAGTCGTTTTCCTTTCTGGAGAGGTTAATGCAACAATTGTCTCTAGTTGATCTGTACTACTTTGTAAATAGGGAGACCAAGAGAATATTAGAAAGGACATTTTGGTGGTACCTAGGGCATCTTAAGAGGTGCAGAAAATTATGTTTTTACAGAAAGTATGAAAAACGAAACTAACCAGATGTTATAACCATATCCTTGTTGAATACTTCTAACCAGAGGCATGAAATAATCAGCAGACTGCAATATAGAATAAAGGACAGTTTCATATAAAAGTGGGGCAGTGTTTATTACCAATCGATGTCCAAGTCTATGGCCTCATTTTGAACATTCCCATTGACGACAAGAGCAGAAAATGCTGCAAAACGAATAAAAAAGACACATTAACTCAATTAAATCACAGTAATGGACTAATGCTTAATGACTCTTGAAATGCAAAACAAAAAAGTAAAATACCTTCTTCAAATTTTTCAAGATCATCAAAATCTTCTTCAATTGTTTTTGGACGTTTGGCCGAGCGCAACCAATCTTGAGCACAAAGTAAACCTTCCACAACTTTAGGCGACAAAGAACTTCTATACGGATCAAGGACTCTTCCACCGGTACTAAAAGCGGACTCCGATGCTACGGTGGAAATAGGGATCGCTAGTACATCCCGTGCAAGTTGTGAGAGGATTGGAAATCTACTTGAATTAACTTTCCACCATTTTAAAATATCAAAATCTTCACTTTTTGTTACAAAGACACTCTCTTTAAGATAAAAATCCAATTCACACTTGGATTCCACTTCTCCACTCTCCATTTTTTGTCTCATGAATCTTTCCCCCAAGGCCGATTGTGTTCTTGAAGATGTAAGCGAAGATTTGCTTCAAGTTGAGGATTGATTTTGTTGATTCATTTGAGTTTGAGTAGCATTGGGTTGAGAAATCTTCTTATACTCTTCAAACAACTCTTTTATGGCTACTTTTGTATCGTTTGCCAACTTCCAACCAATTTCATCCCCATATTCTTCAACAAGTGCAAACTCAATAAACTCTAATTTGTATCTAGGATCAACAACGACCGCAACATAGATGAGTTTGTTCATTTTGTTTACATCACCCCAATACTTATCATATTTCTCTTTCATTTTGTCACCCATTAAACTCACCTCAACATCATCACTCTTAATCCACTCTTTCAATAAGTAGTTAACCGTGCTAATCTCATGATAAAATACATTAGATGTGACAAACAAAGAACCCGAAATTCTCAAGGTTAGTTCATAAAAATGAACTAACATGTCAACCATCCTTCTAACCATACCCCAATCATAAGATGTAGGCACCCCACCGTTCTCATTTAGCTCAAGTACAAAGTATGGATCCATCCCTTCAAACAATTCAAATGCTTTTTGAAGCTTTTGGGCAACATTTAGCATCAAATAAGTGGAATTCCATCTTGTACGTACATCTAAGCACAAGTTTGATTTGCAATCAATATTTTGTAATTCAATACACTCCTTGAATTTGGCTAGTCTAGCCGGAGATTCCTTCACAAATCTAATCGCCTTTCTCACTCTTCTAACCGGTGCTTTCACATCAACAAGTCCATCATTCACAATCAAATTAACTATGTGTGCAATACAACGCATGTGAATATACTTTCCTTGGAAAAAATCAGCCCCCTAGAACACAACCTATCTTTCAATTTTTGAATGCAAGTATAATTTGAACTTGCATTATCAACCGTGATTGCAAAAACTTTTGCGATTCCCCATTCTTTCAAATACAAATCAAGGTCCCGAGCTAAGAGCTCACCCTTATGACCCTCTATTGGACAAAACTTAATTATTTTCTTGTTCAAGTTCCAATGTTGATCAATGTAGTGAGCCGTGATGCACATATAATTTATCTTTTGTATTGAAGTCCAAGTGTCGGTAGTGATATTCACTCTTTGACCCGACATCTTAAAGTAGGAAGTCAGTTTTTTCTTTTCATCCAAAAATATTTGGTAACAATCTCTTGCAACGGTGAAACGAGATGGCATCTTAAAAAGTGGTTGAGTACTTTGCATAAAATCCTTAAACCCCTCACCCTCAACAAATTTAAAGGGAAGCTCATCAATAATAATCATAGAAGCTAGCTTATGTCTAGAAACTTTTTGATCAAATTGCCATTTTTTAAGAATGCCATCGTTTCCTCCGCTTGATTGGAAAGACAATTGCGTTTGTTTTGACTCACCACTAAGTGGAAGTTGTTTACAAACATTTAGGTGTTTCCAAAGTGAACTTGTGCCATTAGAACTAGGATCACTACAATATTCTTTTTCACAATATTTGCACTTAGCTTTTTTGTTGCCCTCCGCATCCTTAAAGGTGTCAAAATGATCCCAAATGTCCGATCTCGGTCTTATAGTCTTTCTTTTCTTTCCCGCTGAACTTGCTTGAGTATTAGCAGGTGTAGGTTGTTGCGGTTATTGAGTATTAGGATCATTGGAGTCCCCCGTCTCTGCTTGTGAAGACATTGTTAACTTCAAACTGAAATAAAGATTGTGAAATGTCAATAAACAAGTACAACAATAACAAGTAACAACAATAACGTCTAAGATAGTAAACTCTATAAAGATTACTGCCTAGTCTGCCTATGAACATATCATACAAAAACTTACTCACATGCTCAATAATGGCACAATTATTATTGTAATTACTTAATCAGATGCATCACCAAACACGTAAAGGAACTACTTAATCTATGTATCCTTCAAGGACTAGTAACAGGTCAATAGTGTATGGATATGAGAACCAATTAGCATCGATATAGGCATATAGCACAGAGAGCATGGGACGATAGGAAATGCCTGATTTTTCACCTAGAGCCACACCCCCAACATTTATAGAATGATACAAAAAACTCTTTCGAGTTTACATATATGCCAATTTACAGTATACGCATATAGGGTCTGGCTCATGAAACATTACTATCTTAAATTAAAGCCACTTGTTTTCAAAATACTAATTAGAACACTTAATTTATTGTAATTACTAATTAGAACAAGAATATAAACCTAGGGCCTATCTAATTAGGAAATTGAAGAAGAGAAAGAACATACCTTTTAAATTGGAATCGAAAGTTTGAATCTCTGATTCTCTTAGAAGTCTGGGTTTATGAAATTTGAATCCCTAATTCCCTATCGACTAGCAGCAGCGTGTATACAGATCCGCCCGTGGTCTCAAGAGACGGAGAGAGAGTCCAGTTCCAGTCGTATACAGTCAGTAGTAGTACACATATTATGTCCAACAATAATTGTGCTATTTATTAAATATATAATTATTAATATAAATATAAATAATATATATATATATATATAAAATTCGGTCGGTTCGGTTCTAACTGAAATTATTTATGGGAAAACCGAACCGAACCGAAATTTATTTCGGTTTTAACCAAACAAACCGAACCACCCGAAAAAAAAAAATTTCTGGACCGAACCGAACCGAAATTGTGCGGTTCGGTTCGGTTTTTCGGTTCCGGTTCGGTTTTGCTCACCCCTATTTAGGAGTAAACGGCCTGTATTTGTAGTTTAGGGGCTTAACTTGAATTTTCGGATATATCAGTAGTATGATTTCCACTTATATGAATTGTTGTGTGTATAATTAGATGAATCGTTGATCGATACATGATTATTTGATGACATAAAAATTTGCATGTATGTTGTATGGATGTTAGCCTTAAAACTTGAATTCTTAAGTGTTAATTTGTATAGATATAGTGTAAATTTGGATTATATGAGTTGTTAAGAATTGATTTGAAAGTTCTAATGATTATTAGTTGGTAACTTAATAAGGTTATGAGCTGCATACGAATTTATATAAATTTTAGTTAATTTTTCGAGTTTAATTGGTAAAGAATGTGATAAGAACTTGCTTTATATGATTGTTAGTGATAGTTAGAGATTAGTGGATAATTGTTAGAAGTGAAATAGTTTAATTGGACGATTATTGAGAATGTTAGTTAAAAAATAACAAGACTCTGGCATTACTATGGAGGATTGGTTTGATGTTTAAATGAAGTAAATTGTAAACGTACATGGATTTAATTTATGAATAATCACTACAAGGTTTTTTGCTTCAGACAACAGGCAAAACGTGTTGTCTGAATATACCAAAAACTGTTGACTATTGAGAAGTCGTCTGATACACACCTCAGACAACACACAGCAAATCGTTATCTGATCGTGTACAAGACAACATACCTGAAAATACACCTAGAGGGGGGGTGAATAGGTGTTATGACTAACAATGACCAAATAAAAAAAAAATTATTCTGCCTAAGAAAATATATACTGGCAGTTAGCTGGGTACGATAGGCAGCTAACTGGGTTCAGCAAAAGAGACAGATTAATGAATAGGCAGCTAGCTGTGATATGCAATGCAGAAGGACAAAATTGCAGTAAGTAAAGAACACCAAGACTTTTAGCTAGGTTCGACCCCTAATCGTCTATGGTCTACGTCCTAGTCCCTTACCAACTTGGTAAGAGAATATATTATTGATCACTCGAAAAACCAATTACAAGACTCAATAATATATCTCCCTTATCACCCAGTTACTAACTGCAGCTAGCTGGAACCTTTTATTTCCTGAACACAGCTCTCTAAGTTCTATACTTAAACCAAGTATAAACTTCTCTACCCTGATGCTCCTTGAATCATGGTTCCACCAGCTCAACAATTCAGCAACTACTTATCTTTACAAGATGAACAATACAATGGATAAAAATAATTACAACTCAAGGATTCGAACTCTGTAAAGACTCGATGTATATATTATAGTACAGGAGCTCTTTTGAAATGAGGTGCAGAGTTGTTTCTTGTATTCTTGAATATAGCTTGAAGGTTCTTATTCTCTGGTGTTCTTCTTCATGAATAATCACGCAGCCCTTTATAGTGAGTTGTAGGAGATGAGATTTTGAACAATCTTTGCAACGGTCTTGAAGATATCTTCTCACGTGTGGCTTTGTTCAATATAACTGTCCTACTAACGTTCACCTGCAGGTTTTATGAGTATTAAACTAAAGATTATAATGATTCTTATTTGAGAGAATAAACCAGAGGAAAGAGAGAAGAAAATGTGATTAATGCTTGAAGAAAACCGTTAGATAGAAAATGAGGAGCATAAGGAATTTGATAATTAGTACATGTGTTTTCTTCTCATACTTTCTACTAGACAATCAGTGGTGGAGGTGTAGAATTAAGGAAAGTTTGAGTATTAAAAGGTGCATGCTTGAAAAGTAAGCACATGGGTTGCTTTTAGAAGAACATTAAATAATACAAAGATTCCCTTACTTAAGGAAATATGTTTTTGTGAAAAAGCTATTGAATGAAAAGAGCTTTTAAAATATGAATATTTCTATCATGAATGTTCAGACCACTCTTGATTAATTATGACTTAATTAAAAAAAGTCATATAGTCGAACTTCCCTGTTATACTGGACAGACAGCCAGCTAACTGTGATACTGAGTCAGCTAGCTTAGATACCTTGCCAGCTAGCTGAGATGCCCTGTTTTCTGCTGAGTAATTAACCTGCAACAACAAAGTTTATCCAGAACATATTCCCAGCTTGCTACCTAGGTATGATCATCAAAATTAGAGGGTTTCAATCTCCCCCTTTTTGATGATTATACACCAATTTTAGGAGAAATACAAAAACTCCCCCTAAATCTAGCAACCATATTAAAGACAAATAAGTACTAGCTAAAATGCCATAGATTTAGACATAGAAACCACATTCATCAGAGTTTAAACTTAAACCAACATCATAGGCAAATTTGTTGAGCACACATAGGACAAGTTCAGAAAACCAAGTTTAAAAACACACATAACAAAGCAAAGCAACATAATCAGTTTTAATCAACATAAGCAAGTTTTAATCCTAAAATGATTCTCCCCCTTAATCATTAAAAAGAGGACATTTAGGACTCATCATCAACTTCATCATCCTTTGCTTCAGAGGGCTTAGCAGCATTCTTTGAACCAGATGCATCCAGAGAAGGATCAGGAACACTAACCACTGGCACAGTTCCAGCAGTTCTAGCAGCAATATTGGCAAAATCATGAAGAACAGAGATGTCTGCAGAGTGAACTCCTGTCCTAGTGGAGGCAGAAGTGCGAGAACCAGTAATTGCCTCTCGGAGAGATGACATTTCCTCAGCCATGTCTGAAACCTGATCAGATAGCTTCTGAATTGCAGCTTTGAGATGCTTGAAATCCTCAGAATGATCCATACCAGCCACATTAACATTTCCAGGAATAACATGTGCAGACGAAAGAGGGGTAACAGGTGGAGGAGGGAGAGGATCCATGCGAATAACCTTACCATCAGAATCAAGTTTGAGATGGGATTGCAATAGACTTTTAGCATCCAAAAACTCTCTAGCCAACTCACAGTCTTCATCCTTGAGATTAAGTCCATACCACTGAAACACCCTTGTCAATAGACAACCATAGGGTAGTGGTGCAGTGTTTGTTTCAAACACATCCATCATATTTTTCAATATGAGACCAGCCAAGTTAAAAGGTTTCTCAGATAATAGCATAGACACAACAGATACATCTTGACCAGAAAAATTCGAACGAGTGCCCGTACGAGGGTTAACATTATCAATGCACACTTTAAACAGCACATGAGCCAAGGGAGTCACAGTGTTAGTTGTTGGAGGAGTGTATTCCGTCAAATCATCCATCCCACGAATAATTTTCAGTTGGTCCAATTCAGAAAAATTTTCTAATTCAGTAGGACCCTTTTTAGTTCCAATAGACACATTAGAGGGTTGTTCAATGCTTAAAATAGAGCTAAGCACAGGAGCATTTAAAGAAATTCTTTGACCACGAACATAGGAGACAAATAGAGCAGGTTGTTCAATGACTAAGTTCGCATAAAACTCATAGACACACGAGGGATAGCATTCTCGGGGTAGGTCTTTGATGAATGACTCAAACCCTAATTTAGTAAAACAACTAATAGCTCCACATTTAACATAGGAGTTACCTGCAAGCGGCCGACCAAACACAATACGTCGATTGCCCAAATCAAGTTGCTTGAAACGTGATTCCAGTTCCTCAGTCATGAACGAGATCCCATACTTTGTTCGTTTTGCAGACACACCATCTCGTTGTCCTGATTTCTGAATTTCCGACATTTCATCGCCACTGTCCACTTGAACCCGTGTGATTTCTAGGTCATCATCTTCATCGAATAGCCTCTTGTTCTTCCCCTTTTGAGTTTTGGAGACAGTAACTGGGGTTTTCTTGGAAGCTCGAGTTTTTCCCATTGTTGATTGTTAAGCAGGTGAAGGGTTGTGAGAGAGATTTGTGTTAGTCGAGTGGGTGCGGCTTGAAACCCTAATCTTAATTGAGGGGAGGTTAAGATAATAAGAGTCAGACACTAAGTGACCCTCTTTTATTAATTAAGGGGTAAAATCAATTTCATTAAAACCAATATGATTTGATCCAATAATAAAATAGAGACAACACATATGCATAATTTTATATAGATAAGCAAGATAGAATATTGAAATAATATCATATAGAAAATCAATTTTAATATCAACACTTAAGAAATATAAACAATTAGCACAAAATTTTGAGCATGAAATTGTACATAATATCATAAAAATGTACCGACTTTCCATGGCAGCTAGCTGGCTAGACATAAAAATTCCATCCTTCCATAGCAGCTGGCTGGCTAGACATTACACATGCCTAATTCTCTACACAGCACAGAGAAACGCTCCTCAGCTAGTGGCTTTGTGAAGATGTCAGCTAGCTGGTACTCTGTACTTACAAAGATTAGCTCAATTTTTCCCTTTGCAACATTGTCTCTCAAGAAATGATGTCGAACATCAATATGCTTTGTTCTTGAGTGATTCACTGGATTCTTTGATATGTTGATAGTGCTTGTATTGTCACAATAAATGGGGACTTTGCCACATTTAATTCCAAAATCTTGAAGTGTTTGTCTCATCCATAGCATTTGCGAACAACAACTTCCAGCTGCTAAATACTCCCCTTCAGCTGTGGATAATGCAACAGAAGTTTGCTTCTTGCTTTGCCAAGATACTAAACTCTGTCCTAAGAATGCACAAACACCACTTGTACTCTTTCGATCAGTTTGACAACCTGCATAATCTGCATCACTATACCCAACAAGATCAAATGCATTTGTGATTGGATAAAATAAACCAAGAGTAGTAGTTCCACTTAAATATTTAAAAATTCTTTTAATAGCATTCAAGTGAGATTCTTTTGGTTGAGCTTGAAACCTAGCACAAACACATACACTATACATAATATCAGGTCTAGAGGCTGTAAGATATAATAAACTACCAATCATACCTCTATACTTTCGAACATCTACATCTTTACCTCTTTCATCTGCAGCCAGCTTGCTGGCAGAACCCATAGGTGTAGATTTTGCCTTGATATTCTCATATCCAAACTTCTTTAGCAAGTTCTTGATGTATTTGGACTGATGTACATATATTCCATCTTGAGTTTGCTTGATTTGGAGCCCCAAAAAGTAGTTGAGCTCACCCATCATACTCATGTCAAACTCACTATGCATGCACTTAGAAAACCACTTGCACATCTTATCATTAGTTGATCCAAATATAATATCATCTACATATATTTGCACAACTAGAATATCATTACCAGTAAGTTTAGTAAACAATGTAGGATCGATTTTACCTCGAATGAACCCATTCTTTATCAAAAACTTACTTAGCCTTTCATACCAAGATCTAGGAGCTTGTCGTAATCCATATAATGCCTTCTTCAATTTGTAAACATAATTAGGAAATTTGTCACTCTCAAATCCAGGAGGTTGCTTGACAAATACTTCTTCTTTCAAGTATCCATTAAGAAATGCACTTTTCACGTCCATTTGATATAGCTTGAACTTCTTGAAGCATGCAAATGAGAGTAGCATTCTTATTGACTCTAGCCTTGCAACCGGGGCATAAGTTTCATCAAAATCTATTCCCTCTTGTTGATTATATCCTTGAGCAACAAGCCTTGCTTTATTTCTAGTAACCGTTCCTTCTTCATCAACTTTATTCTTGAACACCCATTTAGTTCCAATGATTGAAGCATCTTTAGGTGGCTCTACAAGTTCCCAAACATCACATCTTTCAAATTGATTAAGTTCTTCTTGCATTGCCATGATCCAATTTTCATCTTTCAGTGCTTCATTGACATTCTTTGGTTCCTCTTGAGCTAGGAAGGCAGAAAATGCACAAAAGTTAGCTTGGCTTCTCCTTGTCTTGATGCCTTCTGATTTATCACCAATAATCAACTCTGGAGGATGATTCTTTACTGTCCTTGTTGACTTTGGAAAATGATGATGAGCCATAACTTCTTCATTGGCTCTAATTCTCTTGGATGGAGGAGGGGATTCATCCCCATTATAAATTGGCATCTTTTCTTGTGATCTCTGGCCTCTAGATTCTTCCAATCTGAGTTTTGACACCTTATCACAAGTTTCATCTACTGGAGGAGAGATTTCAGCTTGATTATCATTAGCTGAACTTGATTCAGTTTCTACTGCAGCTCGCTGGGTTGCTGCATTTCCTGAGTCTGCTTCATTGGCAGCTCGCTGAGTTGCTGTATTTTTGGAATCTGCTTCTTTGTCAGCTAGCTGAGTTGCTGTATCTGACCTTGGCAGCTCGCTGGAATCATTTGAACCTGCAATATCTTCCTCATCTCTTGACAGATCAACATTAGATTCTTGAAATGAGACATCAATTGACTCTTCAACAGTACGTTTAGATATATTATAAACTCTATATGCACGACTTGTTGTAGAATAACCCAAAAATATAGCTTCATATGATTTCGCATCAAATTTACCATCTCTATCAATGGATTTGAGTACAAAGCACCTGGATCCAAAGACCTTGAAGTAGCCTATGTTTGGCTTCTTGTTCTTTAGCAATTCATAAGGAGTCTTGTTGAGAATAGGTCTGATTAGAACTCTGTTAAGAACATAGCTAGCTGTGTTCACTGCTTCTGCCCAGAAACTCCTTGGCAGCTTGCTTTCTTGCAGCAATGTTCTAGCTGTTTCTTGCAATGACCTGTTCTTTCTCTCCACAACTCCATTTTGTTGTGGGGTTCTTGGAGCAGAGAATTCATGTGAAATGCCTCTATCTTCACAATATGAGATAAAGTCCTTTTGGAATTCACCACCTCGATCACTCCTTATTCTCACAAGTCTTAACTTAAACTTGTTCTCAAGTAACTTAATTAGCTTTTCAAATTCACTGAAAGCACAATCTTTAGTACGAAGAAACAATACCCAAGTATATCTAGAATAATCATCTACTATAACAAATGCATATTGTTTACCTCCAATGCTTTTATATGCTTCCGGACCAAATAAATCTAAATGAAGTAGTTCTAAAGGTTTAGAAGTTGATACCATCTTCTTTGATTTATGTGGAGTCCTGATTTGTTTGCCTAATTGGCAAGCCGAACAAGTTTCTATTTTGACATACTTCAATTTTGGCAATCCTCTAACTAGCTTCTTCGAAGACAGCTTGTTGAGTAAGTCCATATGAGCATGTCCAAGCCTTCTATGCCAAATTTCTGGATTTGAATCAACAGCAGCTAGACAACAAGATGAATCCTGCATTTCAAAGTCCAAAATATATATATTTCCTTCCCTTCTAGCAACTAGGGGGACTTTGTTAGTGCCAACAATAATAGTACACTTTTCCTTATAAAAAAGAACAGAATGTCCATCATCATATAACTGACTTACACTAAGCAAATTATATTTAAGACCTTGAACATATTGAACTTTATCAATAGAAATGACACTATTACCAATTTTCCCTTTCCCAAGAATCTGGAGTGTTTTGCTATCACCAATGGTGACATTTCCACCCTTTTTCTTACTGAGAGACAGGAATTGTGATTTATCACCACTCATATGTCTTGTGCATCCACTATCCAAAATCCATTGATTTGATCTCACTTTGACAACAAGACATACCTACAAAACAAATAAAGAGCCAACTCAACGTTTTGGTACCCATATTTGCTTGGGTCCAGAATGGTTAGTTGATAGAACATATAAAACATTTAAATCAGATTTCTTGATCCACATTTGGATCACTTTAGAAGCTGTATTTCTTGTTCCATCTGTTCTGTCAGCTAGCTGCCTGTGACCTGTCTGTCTGTTCCAGCTAGCTGGGTTGGCATTCTGAATTTTGCAATGATTTGCCAAATGGCCTTTATTTCCACATTTATGGCAAATTCTCCATGGCATGGCATAGTCATAGGGGATTCCATGTTTGCCATCATACTTTAGAGGTGTTTTGGAAGCCGATCCAACTCCTTCTCTTTCGATTGGAACTTTTGCATATCTCATCATTGTTTTGAGAGTATCTTCTCCTTGAATGAATTTTCCCATTCCTTTCTGGAGGTCCTTGATTTCCGTTTCCAATTATTTGATTCTTTCAGCTTGTTGAGATATTTCCTTTGAGCATGATTCCCTTGGACTAAATGCCTCTAAACATGCATCTTGAGCTTCTATTTCTGTTCTCAGCTCGCTGAGTTCCTTCATAAGTGTATCATTTCTCTTGATAAGCACTTTGTTTACACCTTCAAGCTGGGATATCTCAGCCTTAAGATCAGTAAGCTTTTGAGTATGATTTGTAGCAGGTGTCTTCTCATCCATTAACTCAGATATGATCTTCTTAAGTTGAGTATTTTTCTTCTTGAGTTTATCATTCTCATATCTTAATTCTTCAACCACTTCATTTGATAGATTACTATGATCCTGCATGGTTAATTCATCTAACTTTGAGGAATGAGAATACATATCAGAAAAATAATTTACCTCACTATTGTTGTCATCCGAATCCGAGACATCACTATCTACAAGGCCATCTTGAAAAATTCCTTGAGCATTATTCTCATCATCAAGACCAACAAGAGCTAGGTTCACCATCTCATCACTTGACTCATTATCAGAATCCGAATTTTCATCATCACTCCATGTCAAAAATGCCTTAGCTTTCCTTTTGTCTTTAGAGGCAGCTAGCTGCTTCTGCTTATTTTTCAGCTTATAGCAGTCTCTTTTGTAGTGTCCTTTCTTGCCACATTCAAAACATGCTTCATCTTTGACATCTTTCTTCGTTCCAGAAGCTCTACCTTTCTCCTTCTTTAGCTTGTTCCTTAAGTCAAGCATCTTCTTGATTTTTCTGGATAGAAGTGCTAGTTCTTCATCAGAATCTGATTCTGATTCTGAATCCAGCTTGCTGCTACTGGAGTGCAAAGCTAAATTCTTCATCTTTTCAACTGGAGCCTTGACTGATTCCATCTTGCTACTGTTGATTTTGCTTTCAAATTGTTCCAATTCTGCAAATACGGCCAAATGATCCATAGAATCAATGAAGGGACTTGATTCCAATGCAGTGACTTTAGCTTCGAATATAAATGGGACTGCACTTAGAATTTTCATGTTTATTTCATCTTGAGGAATGGTTTTTCTAAGTCTCTTCAGAGTGTTGATAGTGATTTGAAACCTTGCTTGGCTCTCTTTGATAGTTTCACCATTCTTGAGCTTGAAATTTCCGAAGTCATTCATCAATTTGCTAAGTTTAACTTTTCTCAAAGTTTTCGAACCTTCGTGATAGGATTCCAAAAGCATCCCACATTTCTTTTGCTGTTTTTAGAGAGGATACCTTGTCATATTCAGATTGATCAAGTGCATTCATTATGGAGTTTCTTGCTTCTCCATTATAGCCACACTTGATAATCTCATCGAGGGTGAGATCATCAACATCTTTTGGTTCGTTTTTGTCATTGAGAAATTCATAGTTCCCTTTCTGCACAACTCTTAGAACCAGAGGTTTCTTGGACAAATAAGTCTCCATTCTGCATTTCCACCAACTATAGTTTTCTGATCCAGTGAGAAGTGGAGCCTTATAATCCGACCTGCCTTCTAGGTAATTGTCAGCCATTTGATCGATACTTTTCCTGTTACAGAAATATTAGTATACCAAGGCTCTGATACCAAATGAAAATACACCTAGAGGGGGGGTGAATAGGTGTTATGACTAACAATGACCAAATAAAAAAAAAATTATTCTGCCTAAGAAAATATATACTGGCAGTTAGCTGGGTACGATAGGCACCTAACTGGGTTCAGCAAAAGAGACAGATTAAAGAATAGGCAGCTAGCTGTGATATGCAATGCAGAAGGACAAAATTGCAGTAAGTAAAGAACACCAAGACTTTTAGCTAGGTTCGACCCCTAATCGTCTATGGTCTACGTCCTAGTCCCTTACCAACTTGGTAAGAGAATATATTATTGATCACTCGAAAAACCAATTACAAGACTCAATAATATATCTCCCTTATCACCCAGTTACTAACTGCAGCTAGCTGGAACCTCTTATTTCCTGAACACAGCTCTCTAAGTTCTATACTTAAACCAAGTATAAACTTCTCTAGCCTGATGCTCCTTGAATCCTGGTTCCACCAGCTCAACAATTCAGCAACTACTTATCTTTACAAGATGAACAATACAATGGATAAAAATAATTACAACTCAAGGATTCGAACTCTGTAAAGACTCGATGTATATATTATAGTACAAGAGCTCTTTTGAAATGAGGTGCAGAGTTGTTTCTTGTATTCTTGAATATAGCTTGAAGGTTCTTATTCTCTGGTGTTCTTCTTCATGAATAATCACGCAGCCCTTTATAGTGAGTTGTAGGAGATGAGATTTTGAACAATCTTTGCAACGGTCTTGAAGATATCTTCTCACGTGTGGCTTTGTTCAATATAACTGTCCTACTAACGTTCACCTGCAGGTTTTATGAGTATTAAACTGAAGATTATAATGATTCTTATTTGAGAGAATAAACCAGAGGAAAGAGAGAAGAAAGTGTGATTAATGCTTGAAGAAAACCGTTAGATAGAAAATGAGGAGCATAAGGAATTTGATAATTAGTACATGTGTTTTCTTCTCATACTTTCTACTAGACAATCAGTGGTGGAGGTGTAGAATTAAGGAAAGTTTGAGTATTAAAAGGTGCATGCTTGAAAAGTAAGCACATGGGTTGCTTTTAGAAGAACATTAAATAATACAAAGATTCCCTTACTTAAGGAAATATGTTTTTGTGAAAAAGCTATTGAATGAAAAGAGCTTTTAAAATATGAATATTTCTATCATGAATGTTCAGACCACTCTTGATTAATTATGACTTAATTAAAAAAAGTCATATAGTCGAACTTCCCTGTTATACTGGACAGACAGCCAGCTAACTGTGATACTGAGTCAGCTAGCTTAGATACCTTGCCAGCTAGCTGAGATGCCCTGTTTTCTGCTGAGTAATTAACCTGCAACAACAAAGTTTATCCAGAACATATTCCCAGCTTGCTACCTAGGTATGATCATCAAAATTAGAGGGTTTCAATACCTCGTTCTGGAAAATGTTGTCTGATACCTAGAAACAACAACAGTCGGTTGAAAAATGCTTGTCTGAAGTCATTTCAGGCAAGTGGTTTTTAAAACATGAATGTTGTTGTTCAATAGAAAAGACAACAGAATAAAACCCTTGTTAGAGAGCATGACAGACAACGGTTTTATATAAAAAGGAATTATGTGACAACTGTTTTTGCCCGTTGTCTGATACTTTTTTCTCGTCGTCTATTGAGATGCCGTCTGATACTTGTATCAGACAACAGTACACAAAACATTGTCACAAAGGTTTTCACACAACGTGTCTCGTTATGAAAATCGTTGTCTGATACCTACAAACAACAACAGCATGTTAAAAAACTCTTGTCTAAAATCATTTCAGACAAGTGTTTTCTAAATTTCGACTGTTGTTATTTAAAAGAAAAGACAATGGTTTTTGTTATAGTGTTTGTTGTATTTCATTTAGTTAGACAATGGTTTTTCCATATTGTTTGTTGTATTTCATTTAGTTAGACAATGGTTTCTATGTTATATACCTCAAAATGAGTCTTAGACAACGCAACAAATATACATAAAAAGAAAATTATAATCCATTCTGAATCACAAACAAAAATTTCTAAAAATATCCATAGTAGTATATAATTACAACAATGTTAAAAATGTCCAAAGTTGTCAAGCACTGATGCATCTATTTTGGCCTCCACTTCGACCTTGTCTGATAAATTATCGTCCCCTCCACCTTTGGTAGAAACCTTATCCAGATATGTGTCCACCATTAGCTCCATTAAGGAATCATCGTTCTCAGTAGCATATCATTGTCTAAAATAGACATTCTGCATACCAGAACACAACAACAATCATATATCAAGCTAATGTTTGCAACTGATGATATAAAGAGGGACATCTGCTCTCTATAGAAAAACCAATGATTCTAACATACTAAAAAAGAGATTAGGTAAATATAATACCAAAGTCTTGGATAAAGTTACGCTGAAATGAATTCAATGCGGTCAGGGCCAAAAGAGGTACCAAATATAATCCTTCCATTGGGGCATGAACAGCTCCTTTAAGTAATGCAACTATTAGCTAAAATGCATCTTCTTCGCACATATAAAGGAGCAACAAACCAGCTAGACACCCCATCCCCCAACTTTGGCCTCATATGTTCCAGGTATCAATCTGTTCCCTGAGGACAGATCAGAATACATAATATATTCTGCAGCTAACTTACGACTTGAAATAATTAAAAACCAAGCGAAAAGAGTAACTAGTTACCTTAAATCACGAGATAACAATTCATGTGTAACAACCTCATATACATCATAAACAGCTTTGGCGGCCCCCTTGGCTAGTTTTGGGGTCTCATTCCGTATCTAATACAAAATTTAAAGTGTATTTAATGCAGGTAAACAGCAAAACAAAAAGGAAACAAGAAAACTGAAATTTAAACACAAAAATTAAAAAAAAATAAAAAAGCAGATGCAATTAGAAACACACAAAGAATATCATGTTATCGAAATAATAACTATCCAGTACAATGCATAATGCATTAAGCTAAAACACTGTATAAGTATATATACCGACAGATTTAGTATGGATGTTTACTTAGAGTTAGACTAAAGGGTGGTACAGTTCGGTTGCTTTAGAGAAGTATGAATGATATTAACATGATCATAAGTGCATGTAAACTGAATGTAAGTTACCGATGCCATTCGAATTTGATATAGTGTTGCATCAAATATATCCTACAATCAAAGATACTTCCATGATCGCCTAAAAACCAGGGAGATGTAATCTTACATCCAAGAAACATATTATACTAGTTGTTCCATTAATGAGTTAAAGTAAGCCATCTACTAGAACAATTTAACGCAGCTTGACTGTCAGTCATTTATTTAAGAAGAATAAGTTACACTTAGAATCCCTTAACTTTGGCCTCATCTCACTTACCAGAAGTCATAAGAAATGCACTACACATCCCCCAACTTTGGCCTCATCTCAGGTCAATGCACTGCATTGACCTGAGTATAAAAAGCCATATTAGATTTTAATCTCACTCACTAGCATCAATCAACAATTGCATCCAACTGTTTCTTCCTTATAAAGTAATACTTGTGAACGACTCACATTATTGTTCCTGCTTGAATATTCTTTAGCCACAACCTTTGTGAAACCAATCACCCCTGCTTTTGCAGCACTGTAATTTGCTTGCCCAACATTGCCAACAAGACCAACAACGGATGCAATATTTATTATCCTTCCCTGGAAAATAACAGTTGATATTAAATCCAAATTCACCTTGATCCTTGTTTCAAATATGCAAGGCACGATCCATCTTAGGAAGATCATGCTCATTCTCATCTCATTCTCATCAACAATCCATCCCTGGTAATACCTGACATATGTTACTAAACATTAACCATCATTAAGATAACAGGCAAACATGTCATCGGAAAGGAGCCAACAATAGCTAACCTGCATTGTTTATCAGCACATCAACAGTACCCCATGCATCAACTGCCTGCAGATACAACATTACAACATTAACAGATCATTATTCGAACTAAACAATCAAGAGAGAGAAATGTCCTCACATTTTTTATCATTGACTCAACATCTGCTTCTTTTGAGACATCTCCCCCGAAAGTAAGAGCTTGGCCACCAGAAGCTTCAATCTGTAATTTTTAAAACAATGCACCATGTTACAAGAGAAATCGGAACACAATTACATTACATTTTATTTTGTTTTTAAAACGTTGTATATGTATCAGTAGAATTGCTAACCAACTCTCTCATCGGCTGCAAAGAGAAGTCATCATTAACATCATCATCATCCTAATCATCTTCCCAATGTTGCGTTACATCAATCCCAACTTCCTTCTTTTCATCGAACTCTGTTCCAACAATTTTCAATCAAAAACAATAACTGTCAATCAAAAACAATAATTTATTTATATAAATGAGACGTGAGAATGCTAATAGAAACAGTAACTGACCGTGAAGAGATGTCAAAATCGCGAATTACGCTTTCGACTTATAAAGCAAACCAGCGGCAGAGGTCTCCACGGTGCGTGATGGCTTCAAGTCGTAACCTAAGTGAATAAAATTGATGTTTTCACAATGAAGGGAGGGGAGTCGGTGACTCGTAAAGATAAGAGGTGTACGATGAGGTCGCCATCTAGATTAGTGGAGAGAGAGAGAGAGAGAGAGAGAGAGAGAGAGAGAGTAAATCAATTGGGTCACATAGAAGAAAATGACTCCAATTTAGATGCCTGAAGCGTAGAGAGACAAAGGGCTAGAGGGACAAAGCGCTTCAATTAGGTCTATGTTTTGATAAAAGGGGAATTTTAGTAAAGGGGGAAGTGAAATGAAGGGGTGAAAATTAAATATTAACAGGCGGCAATATAAATTAGTGAAGGGAGGGAAGTGAAATTTTAGATTTTGGATCATGAAATTTTAAGAAATTTAATTCGAAACAAAAAAAATCAAATTTTCGGAATATCAATAGAATAGATATTCATTCTAGTGTTTTGCCACAGATTATTATTTCTATTTTTGAAAAAATATTAACATCCGTACGGTTGGATCGTCGAAAAAAAATTAGAAAAAATATTATTCCAAGTAGTACTTTTGGAGGATTTATATTATAAACACGTACAAGAATGAATTCTTTTTTCTTAAATTTTTGTACGCAGCACTCAAATCATTAGATATTAACATCCATATGGTTGGATCGTCAAAAAAAAATTAGAAAATATATTATTCCAAAATTATACTAGTTTGACCAAGTAGTATATTGACTAGTACCCGTAACTCGTGCTTCGTCACTGATTATTGTTTCTACTTTTTAAAAACTATTTCTCTACGATCCAACCATACGGATGTTAAAATATATCTAATATATTGATATTCCCAAATTTTCAAAAAATAAAAAAATAATTTGGTTGGAGATCTTAGAAGATCAATAGTATATTGACTAGTACCGTAGCTCGTGCTTTGTCACTGATTATTGTTTCTATTTTTTAAAAACTATTTCTCTACGATCCAACCATACGGATGTTAAGATATATCTAATATATTGATATTCCCAAATTTTCAAAAAATAAAAAATTAATTTGGTTGGAGATCTTAGTAGATCACTAGTATATTGACTAGTACCCGTAACTAGTGCTTTGTCACTGATTATTGTTTATATTTTTTGAAAACTATTTCTCTACGATCCAACCATACGGATGTTAAGATATATCTAATATATTGATATTCCCAAATTTTCAAAAAATAAAAAATTAATTTGGTTGGAGATCTTAGTAGATCACTAGTATATTGACTAGTACCCGTAACTCGTGCTTTGTCACTGATTATTGTTAATATTTTTTAAAAACTATTTCTCTACGATCCAATTACCATACGGATGTTAAGATATATCTAATATATTGATATTCCCAAATTTTCATAAAATAAAAAATTTATTTGGTTGGAGATCTTAGTAGATCACTAGTATATTGACTAGTACCCGTAACTCGTGCTTTGTCACTGATTAATGTTTCTATTTTTTAAAAATTATTTCTGTACGATCTCACCATACGGATGTTAAGATATATCTAATATATTGATATTCCCAAATTTTCAAAAAATAAAAAATTACTTTGGTTGAAGATCTTAGTAGATCACTAGTATATTGACTACCCGTAACTCGTGCCTTGTCACTAATTATTGGTTCTATTTTTTAAAAACTATTTCTCTATTATCCAATCATACGAATGTTATGATATATCTAATATATTGATATTACCAAATTTTTAAAAAATAAAAAATTAATTTGGTTGGAGATCTTAGTAGATCACTAGTATATTGACTAGTACCCGTAACTCGTGCTTCGTCACTGATTATTGTTTCTACTTTTTAAAAACTATTTCTCTACGATCCAACCATACGGATGTTAAAATATATCTAATATATTGATATTCCCAAATTTTCAAAAAATAAAAAAATAATTTGGTTGGAGATCTTAGAAGATCAATAGTATATTGACTAGTACCCGTAGCTCGTGCTTTGTCACTGATTATTGTTTCTATTTTTTAATACTATTTCTCTACGATCCAACCATACGGATGTTAAGATATATCTAATATATTGATATTCCCAAATTTTCAAAAAATAAAAAATTAATTTGGTTGGAGATCTTAGTAGATCACTAGTATATTGACTAGTACCCGTAACTCGTGCTTTGTCACTGATTATTGTTTCTATTTTTTGAAAACTATTTCTCTACGATCCAACCATACGGATGTTAAGATATATCTAATATATTGATATTCCCAAATTTTCAAAAAATAAAAAATTAATTTGGTTGGAGATCTTAGTAGATCACTAGTATATTGACTAGTACCCGTAACTCGTGCTTCGTCACTGATTATTGTTTCTACTTTTTAAAAACTATTTCTCTACGATCCAACCATACGGATGTTAAAATATATCTAATATATTGATATTCCCAAATTTTCAAAAAATAAAAAAATAATTTGGTTGGAGATCTTAGAAGATCAATAGTATATTGACTAGTACCCGTAGCTCGTGCTTTGTCACTGATTATTGTTTCTATTTTTTAAAAACTATTTCTCTACGATCCAACCATACGGATGTTAAGATATATCTAATATATTGATATTCCCAAATTTTCAAAAAATAAAAAATTAATTTGGTTGGAGATCTTAGTAGATCACTAGTATATTGACTAGTACCCGTAACTAGTGCTTTGTCACTGATTATTGTTTCTATTTTTTGAAAACTATTTCTCTACGATCCAACCATACGGATGTTAAGATATATCTAATATATTGATATTCCCAAATTTTCAAAAAATAAAAAATTAATTTGGTTGGAGATCTTAGTAGATCACTAGTATATTGACTAGTACCCGTAACTCGTGCTTTGTCACTGATTATTGTTTATATTTTTTAAAAACTATTTCTCTACGATCCAACCATACGGATGTTAAGATATATCTAATATATGGATATTCCCAAATTTTCAAAAAATAAAAAATTTATTTGGTTGGAGATCTTAGTAGATCACTAGTATATTGACTAGTACCCGTAACTCGTGCTTTGTCATTGATTAATGTTTCTATTTTTTAAAAATTATTTCTGTACGATCTCACCATACGGATGTTAAGATATATCTAATATATTGATATTCCCAAATTTTCAAAAAATAAAAAATTACTTTGGTTGAAGATCTTAGTAGATCACTAGTATATTGACTACCCGTAACTCGTGCCTTGTCACTAATTATTGGTTCTATTTTTTAAAAACTATTTCTCTATTATCCAATCATACGGATGTTAAGATATATCTAATATATTGATATTACCAAATTTTTAAAAAATAAAAAATTAATTTGGTTGGAGATCTTAGTAGATCACTAGTATATTGACTAGTACCCGTAACTCGTGCTTCGTCACTGATTATTGTTTCTACTTTTTAAAAACTATTTCTCTACGATCCAACCATACGGATGTTAAAATATATCTAATATATTGATATTCCCAAATTTTCAAAAAATAAAAAAATAATTTGGTTGGAGATCTTAGAAGATCAATAGTATATTGACTAGTACCCGTAGCTCGTGCTTTGTCACTGATTATTGTTTCTATTTTTTAAAAACTATTTCTCTACGATCCAACCATACGGATGTTAAGATATATTTAATATATTGATATTTCCAAATTTTCAAAAAATAAAAAATTAATTTGGTTGGAGATCTTAGTAGATCACTAGTATATTGACTAGTACCCGTAACTCGTGCTTTGTCACTGATTATTGTTTCTATTTTTTGAAAACTATTTCTCTACGATCCAACCATACGGATGTTAAGATATATCTAATATATTGATATTCCCAAATTTTCAAAAAATAAAAAATTAATTTGATTGGAGATCTTAGTAGATCACTAGTATATTGACTAGTACCCGTAACTCGTGCTTTGTCACTGATTATTGTTTATATTTTTTGAAAACTATTTCTCTACGATCCAACCATACGGATGTTAAGATATATCTAATATATTGATATTCCCAAATTTTCAAAAAATAAAAAATTTATTTGGTTGGAGATCTTAGTAGATCACTAGTATATTGACTATCAATAACTCGTGCCTTGTCACTAATTATTGGTTCTATTTTTTAAAAACTATTTCTCTATTATCCAATCATACGGATGTTAAGATATATCTAATATATTGATATTACCAAATTTTTAAAAAATAAAAAATTAATTTGGTTGGAGATCTTAGTAGATCACTAGTATATTGACTAGTACCCGTAACTCGTGCTTTGTCACTGATTATTGTTTATATTTTTTAAAAACTATTTCTCTACGATCCAACCATACGGATGTTAAGATATATCTAATATATTGATATTCCCAAATTTTCAAAAAATAAAAAATTAATTTGGTTGGAGATCTTAGTAGATCACTAGTATATTGACTAGTACCCGTAACTCGTGCTTTGTCACTGATTATTGTTTCTATTTTTTAAAAATTATTTCTCTACGATCTCACCATACGGATGTTAAGATATATCTAATATATTGATATTCCCAAATTTTCAAAAAATAAAAAATTACTTTGGTTGAAGATCTTAGTAGATCACTAGTATATTGACTACCCGTAACTCGTGCTTTGTCACTGATTATTGTTTCTATTTTTTGAAAACTATTTCTCTACGATCCAACCATACGGATGTTAAGATATATCTAATATATTGATATTCCCAAATTTTCAAAAAATAAAAAATTAATTTGGTTGGAGATCTTAGTAGATCACTAGTATATTGACTAGTACCCGTAACTCGTGCTTTGTCACTGATTATTGTTTCTATTTTTTAAAAATTATTTCTCTACAATCTCACCATACGGATGTTAAGATATATCTAATATATTGATATTCCTAAATTTTCAAAAAATAAAAAATTACTTTGGTTGAAGATCTTAGTAGATCACTAGTATATTGACTACCAGTAACTCGTGCCTTGTCACTAATTATTGGTTCAATTTTTTAAAAACTATTTCTCTATTATCCAATCATACGGATGTTAAGATATATCTATTATATTGATATTACCAAATTTTCAAAAAATAAAAAATTAATTTGGTTGGAGATCTTAGTAGATCACTAGTATATTGACTAGTACCAGTAACTCGTGCTTTGTCACTGATTATTGTTTATATTTTTTAAAAACTATTTCTCTACGATCCAACCATACGGATGTTAAGATATATCTAATATATTGATATTCCCAAATTTTCAAAAAATAAAAAATTAATTTGGTTGGAGATCTTAGTAGATCACTAGTATATTGACTAGTACCCGTAACTCGTGCTTTGTCATTGATTATTGTTTCTATTTTTTAAAAATTATTTCTCTACGATCTCACCATACGGATGTTAAGATACATCTAATATATTGATATTCCCAAATTTTCAAAAAATAAAAAATTACTTTGGTTGAAGATCTTAGTAGATCACTAGTATATTGACTACCCGTAACTCGTGCCTTGTCACTAATTATTGTTTCTATTTTTTAAAAACTATTTCTCTATTATCCAATCATACGGATGTTAAGATATATCTAATATATTGATATTCTCAAATTTTTAAAAAAAGAAAAATTAATTTGATTGGTTTGTTTAATAAAAAATTAATTTAGTCCGATTATTCTAATATATAATGCTAAATATTTTAAATATATTTATGTAAAAATATGATAATTATATATGTTTAATCAAAATAATTTCAATTCCAAACCCAAATTTCGATTCCCCAATTTCATTTCCCTCCCTTCATTTCAATTCCCTCCCTTCATTTAAGTTTCCTTTTTTATCTCCTGACACAAAACACACAAACACTCATTAAGAACACTGGCTTCGATTTTGTTTGTTCCAGTTAGGGCTTCGATGTGTTTAAATTTGGGGATGGCTATGTGCTCCGTCCACCTCCACCTCCGTCCACCTGTGCTCTGTGCTCCACCTCTGAATCGTGGTTCCATAGATGGTATAATATGTAGTTTATCTCGTAACTCTAGTTCTATTTGTAAGTGCAGTGATGTCCAGCTTTTATTTGTAAGTGCAGTCCTTTGCAGTATTGAGCCACTTGCATCTATTGGTCATGCGTGCACCAATGCTATTTTCTAGAGATTACAAACACTTTTATTGCCTGTATAATGAGCCGTTCTATGTTAAGAAATTGAAGCTTGAGATGTTGACTGCCGTGGCGAATGAGAGCAATACTTATGAAATTGGTAATAATATTTCTTATACTTCTTCTGTAGTTTTGCCTATCGTGATAGCAATGTCTCTTGGTTTTTTAACGATTCTCAGTCTCTTATCTAATCTCAATCTTTCTGCAAACAACTAGTTAAGGTTTTTTTAATTTCATTACAGTGACAGAATTATGTGAATATGCTGCAATTGTTGATATTCCCATGGCTAGGGAATCGATTCGGGCTGTTGGAAAAATAGCCCTTCGACAGTATGATGTTAATGCAATTGTTGACAGGCTGCTTCAGTTTTTAGAGATGGAGAAGGACCATGTGACAGCTGAAACTTTGGTAACTGTAATCCAGTTAATGGATTATATTCTTGAAAGTCCCATGCGATGTACTTAAACTTTGCTAGATATGAATCTTCATAGTCTTACATTCTTCGTACAGGTTCTTGTGAAAGATCTTCTCAGAAAATATCCACAATGGAGTCATGATTGCATTGCAGTGGTTGGAAATATCAGCAGCAAAAATATCCAGGAACCTAAAGCCAAGGCAGCTCTGATACGAGCCTTGCAACAAGGTGTGGTTGCCCCTCAAAAGGCCTGGGACGTAGTCCGAAGAGCAAGTATGAAGCCTCGCAACTCCCTAGTCACCTCAAGATAGTTAAGCTAGTGGAACATATTTGTACAAAGTTCTCAGATGTTTTTTTGGGACTGTTTAGATATTAAGCATCTGTATAATCAGCCACCACATGGTAGTTATCATTCTTTGAGTTGTTTTTTCTTGCTAGTTTGTTCACACATTCTAGTTGGCCATATATCATAGGGGTAGAAGTTGTCAGTTATAACAGCTTGTACATGATTCAACATAGCATACTTCAAATATGTACATTATGATTTGGAGTTCGAGTAGCCAAATGACCTTCAGATTTTTACTTTATTGTCTTGTGATATTCAGTGTCCCCTGTTATATTGAAGGAGTAAGAAAATGAGGCATCTGTAGAAGCAGAACTTGAGAATGACTTTTTTATGCCCAATTTTCCGGATGTTGATGGGGAAGACATGCCTACTAGATCTCGATGTTGATGAACTAATACAACTTTCGTAATGTAATAAATTAATTTGTGCTCTTTAATTTTTAACTATAATTCTTGATAGATTGTTGGTTGGTTTGTTCTCTTCTGTTTGGCCTTTGTTGATTTGTTGGACGCCAATTTGGTAGGTTAGTCATCTTTTAAATATGTTTTTTTTCATGTACAGTTCATTAGACAACAGTTTTAAACAGAAGACACTTGTATGAGTTGAAACACACAATAGGCAAGAACCTGTTGTGTGTTGGATTAACTTCATACAACACTATGTAAAGAACTTGTGTTAAATATCATTACACAATACCACATTGGAAATCACTTGTCTCATTCTAACAATACTTTTTCGAAGTATTGTCTATGCTTCATTCACATAATATTTCTAAAAAATGTTGTGTGTTGGTTAACTGTCACACAACATTATGGATAACATATTGTATGACTGCTACTTAGACAACAGACCTAAAAACGCTTGTCTAATCTAAAAATACTTATGCATTTACACAACACCCCTGTTTTTGGCCCATTGTGTGAATGTAGGATTAGACAATACTTTTTCGAGTAGGAAAGTACTAGTTGTCTGATCATTTCGGGCAACACTTTTTTCCATGGGTGTTGTCTGATACGTGTCGTCTATTACCAGATTTCTTGTAGTGAATACGAGTATATGTGTTATGTGCACCATTACAAATTTGAACTTAGGAGACACCGCTTGCATAGCGCTTTTTCAGAAGTGCTGTGTAAGTGTGTCTCTTACATAGCGCTTTTTTCAAAAACATTATGCAAGGAATTATGCACGTTCATAAAAATAAACAGAAATAAAAAAAAATTCTTATATAGCGTTTTTTCAATAAACGCTATGCTAGCTTAAATTTACATAGCGTTTCTATAAGCGCTATTGAAGTTACAATATTTCAAGTACTTTTTATTTATTTTTTATTCATTATTAAACTCTACTATAGCGTTTTGAGAAGGGCTCTGCAAGTTAACGTATTTTTATCATTTTTTAATTATTTATTGTAACACTCATAAAAATGTTAACTACGTAATATCAATTAGTTTCTTCAAAAAAAACAAAAGTATCAATTAGTTCAGTCACTCCCACTGGCGGCCACTACCAATATTCAATCGCTTATCATCTTCATCTTCAATCAATCGCAGTTTCATCGAGGCATCGTTCAATCGCTATTTACAACTCACTGGGTTTCGATTTGGATTTAATCGGTTGTTTATCTTTCCCTCTAAACACGTATAAATAAACATGAGTCATTTGGGTTTCGGTTTGTTCTGCAATCGATTTGTTCTATTACTATGTTCTTCTCAATTTTAGGGTTCTATTTTGAAGTTTTAGTGGTTTAATTTTAGGTATTTTCATTTAATTAGTTTTGGCTTTAAATTAATTTGATGTTTCAATTTTGTAGCTGCTTCAAGATTAAAAGTATTGGCTTCAATTTTGGTGTGGGGTTTGGCTTCTCAGTTCACAAGATTGAAAGGTATGTTTTGGGTTTGGCTTTTCAATTTATTACTAGAATTACTATTTTAGTTTCTGGAAATAGGAGTGTCAAATTTAATGTTAGTTAAAAATTATTTGAACTGAATAGTATTCACCCGAGTTTTGGAAGCAGTGATACCTTGTTTGGATTGTCAAATTATGAGTGAATTTTATACATGTTTGTCATTTGTCAATTAGTTGGCTGCGACTAGCCTTGTTAACGGAGTGAAGTAATCGAGTAAGGTTTAAAACAATGCCTACAATCCCATGGGGGATGCTTTTTTGCTTTTATTATCCTAGTTTGGTGCTCCCTGTTGTGTGTTTGTGGGGTTATTTAATACTAGAATGAGGGTTTAGAACCACCTGTATAGCAGAAATGATCTCCACAACTTAAGTAGCAGTGCCTAGGTCTTAAAATAATGAGAATTAGTCCTAAAATCATATTGACAGACTTGGGCTTGACAATCTGTTGTAAGGAAAGAAACGAGATAGGAACAGATTAAGGTCTTAAAATAATGAGAATTAGTCCTAAAATCATACTACGCTTGACAATCTGTTATAAGGAAAGAAACGAGATGGGAACAGATTACAATTTGAACTGCTTAGTGAACAATTATGCCCAACTTTCATTAAACTGTCCATATAATTACAAGTTAAAACTAAAGCATATTACTTCCAGTTTATAACAAATGGTTCTTACGAGATATTAAATATAAGATTAAATATAAGATATTAATCTTAAATGTAATATCAAACAAGTATCATTGTTAATCTTAAATGTAATTAATCCCTCGAAGTATCGTTATTCCATTTTAAACAAGATATTACTTATTTAATTACAAGATATTGTAAATATAAGATATAAGATATTACGAGATCTTTTCTTTAATTACTTACTTAATATATGAATATTAGTTAGTTTGTTGTGTGACCTATTCCATTTTGATGCTAAATTGTACAATAAAAACTTCAGGTTGTCTCTCTTTTTGTGTTGTAATGGATCGTAATTGGATAAAAGCACCTCGAAATTCTGAAGAATATAAGAGTGGTGTGAAATTTTTTTGTAAAGTTGCGGCTGAAAATTCGAAAAACATCAACTTCATCTTATGTCCGTGTATGAAATGTTTAAATATTATTGAAGTTAATGGTGTGGCTGAGTTGTATGATCACTTGATATTTCACGGTATTGATGAAACCTATACACGCTGGACATATCATGGAGAAGAGAGAGGAGAACAAAGCTCTAATAATTATTATACCAATCATTAGTTTATTAATACCCAGTTTGTTGATAGTGAGTGTGTTGAAAAGGATATTCCCAATGTGATTAATGAAGAATTACGTGATCAACCTGATATGCATGAAAAGTTAAAAAATGATGCTGCATTACTGTTACGGCCGAGCTACACCAAGGCTTCTAGATTATCAGCTGTGTTGACTCTGTATAATTTAAAAGTTGGACACCAAATTTCTGATGTGTTCTTCTCAGAGATGCTCACGGCTGTTAGTGACATCTTACCAGATGGCAATGTCCTCCCACGTAGAGCGTATGAGGATAAAAAAATGCTTAAATCTATTGGATTAGTACATAACCGGATTCATGCCTGTCCAAATGATTGTATTCTTTATCGAAAAGAGTATGCAGATTTGGATGAATGTCCCAAATGTAGTTTAAAACGTTTCAAGAATGGCAATTCTCCGACCAAGGTCATGTGGTACTTCCAAATATTACCTAGACTTAGGAGGTTGTATTCTAGTGTAGAAGATTCTAAACATTTAACATGGCATCGTGATGGGAGAATTAAAGATGGAATGTTGAGACACCCGGCCGATTCACCTCAGTGGAAGACATTTGATGATGTACATCAGGACTTTGGGAAAGAACCAAGGAATCTTCGTTTAGCACTTTCAACAGATGGAATGAACCCTAACAGTCTTCAAAGTAGTTCTCATAGTACTTGGCATGTAATTCTTATTATCTATAACTTGGCGTCGTGGCTCTGCATGAAGCGCAAATATATGATGATGTCTACATCGATATCTGGTCCTGTACAACCTGGTAATGACATTGATGTATATTTGGCACCTTTGATCGAGGACTTGAAGCTACTTTGGGAAGAGGGTATTGAAGTACATGATCGACATAGAAATGATCATTTTAGGTTGAAGGCCATGTTGTTTGGAACAATAAGTGATTTTCTGGCTTATGGTAATCTTTCTAGATGTAGTGTTAAAGGCTATGATGCATGTCCTTTGTGTGGTATGGAGACCGATAATCTCCGATTTAAGAATTGTAAGTAGTGTGTGTATATGGGGCATAGGCGGTGGTTGGAACCAAATAATCGGTATCGAAATATGACAATGGCATTCAATGGTGAAGTTGAGGAACGAGGTGCCCCTCGTATACGCTCTGGCACTGAAGTGTTCAAAAAGGTTGAAAATCTGAACATAGAGTTGGGTAAGAAATTTGCAAAGAATGTTCCCACTAGGGGTTGGAAAAAGCGTTCAATCTTCTTTGAATTACCTTATTGGAAGGACCTCTATGTCAGACATTTTATTGATCTCATGCATGTGCAAAAAAATGTGTTTGACAGCCTAATTGGTACTATGTTGGGTGTCATGGGTAAAACTAAGATGGTCTTAGTGCAAGAATGGACATGATGGATATGGGAATAAGAAGCGAACTAGCCCCTGCGGAAGAAGTGGGAAAAAGACCTTATTTACCTCCTGCTGCCCATACTTTATCTAGGAATGAGAAGAAAGTGTTACTCCAAACACTCCATTCTGTTAAGCTCCTAGAAGGATATTCATCCAATATCAAGAGTCTTGTGGATTTGGATGAGTTGAAGTTAAAGGGTTTAAAATCCCATGATTGCCATGTCATCATGGAGAATTTGATTCCTATTGCTATCCATCCCATCTTGCCAGAAAAGGTGAGGGTAATAATCACAAAGTTGTGTTGGTTCTTTAAATCAGTGAGTAGCAAGGTCATTGATCCTAGAAGGTTGTCATATCTACAACGACAAATTGTGGAGACACTTTGTGAGGTTGAGATGTATTTTCCATCATCTTTCTTCGACATCATGGTTCATTTGACTGTTCACCTAATTTATGAAACTAGAATGTGTGGTCCAGCTCGTATGAGATGGATGTATCCAGTCGAGTGATATTTGAAAATTTTGAAAGAATATATGATGAATAGGTCTCGACCAGAGGGTTGCATAGCAGAACGCTATCTGATAGAAAAAGCAATAGAATTTTGCTCAGAATTTATCCCAAATGTAGAAGCAATTGGTCTGCCAATCCATCATCATAGTGGTAGGGTTGATGGTGAAGGTGTAACTGGAGGTCAACAAGTGGAGATCGATATTGCACAATGCCGTCGTGTGCATCTTTGTGTTTTACACAATAGTGTTGATGTTGTTCCCTTTGTAGATTTACATAAACAAACTATCACCTTAGAGCATCCACGTAGAGGTGCCAATTGGATTGAAATCGAGCATAATCGAACATTTATTGATTGCTTCAAGAACCATGTCACAAATGAGTTATTACAGAACAATGTGTCAATATCAGATAGGATTAAATGGTTGTCAAGAGGTCCCGATTTATTTGTCTTTTCTTACAAATGTTACCTCATAAATGGATACACTTTTTACACCAAGGAACATGATGCAACAAGCACAATGCAGAATAGTGGAGTTGCAATTACTGCAACGGCACTACATCAATCAAATAATGACAAAGATCCAGTTTTGACTAATACAACTTACTTTGGAAGAATGGAGAATATTTGGGAGCTCGATTATGTTGGATTTAGGGTGCCAATTTTCGATTGGAATTGGATTAACAATGTCGGTGGTGTACATGTGGCAGATTCAGGATTCATACGGGTTGATTTTTCCAAGGTCGGGTACAAAAATGATTCGTTCATAATGGCAACACAAGCCCAACAAGTTTTCTATGTTACTTTTCCGATTGATAAGAAATGGTTGATTGTCGTGTTGTCAAACAAGCTCAACAATAGCTATCAAGTTAGTGATGATGTAGATGAAGAAGTTGATGCTATAGATGATCCTTTTGTTAGAGCCAACATTTCTTCAACAATGAACGAGGATGATGATTATGAATGTTATTATTCTAGAAATGATCATGACGAAGGAGAATATGTGAATCCAGAATTTTTGAATGTGCATGGGCACGAAAGATCAAAGCCTATTAAAAAACGCAAAAGGAAATGAAAGCTAAAAAATGTATGTATACTTTTTGTAAACATTCCTATGATATCTGTGATATTATTCTTGTATATGACATTGTTTTATCATAATTCATTCGTTTTGGATTTATCATGCATTACAAACATGTAACATCTATTTGATCTAGTATTAATCATGTCATTAATTGTTTTTCTTTTTTTTCTGTTAAATATTATGACTTCTGGATCACGCCGGTCAAGTGGAACAGGTGGCACGAATGACACTGGTCTCACACAGAAGAGTACTAGGCGAGGGACAGTAAACATGAAAAAGGTCAAGAAAGCAAGGACTAAAGGGGTAGTGCAAATGGTAATAGAAAAATGCAAAATAGTTTTGAAAAATGCTGGTTTCATTACTATTAAAAATTACTTGTATATTATTTTTCTTTTCCAATAATCATCCACATATTTTTAGGTAAACTGGAATGAGATGGGACAACCAATTGGTAGAGCATCTATGACCCTGGTACATTATATTGGCTCTTATACAAGGCGGAATGTTCCAATCACATGAGATAATTGGCGCAGAAAAGATTTGCTTTGTGTGAAAAGATTTGCAATCACATTCCGGGGGTGCAATCAGGAGGTTCCAGCCATATGGACAACTTTGACAAGGATGATGACTTCGATGGTGACCACGATGATGATCGTGATATTGATTTAAGTGAAGACCTTCCTGAGGTATAAATTCATCGTTAGCTAGGTTATTATCTAATCAAAGTAAGTACCTGTGCACTTATATATACACAGGCTACATACCTACATGTCAAAAAAAGAGGTTGTACATTTGTCTTTGCATTCGGTTCTGCATAGGAATCAAGGCTTTCCAAAGATCCTGCTAGAATACATTTCTGCATTAAAAAGGAAATATGTACTTAATTAGATGCAAGGAATATTATTACATAAATAACAGGGAAATCATTTCTGCATTTTTGCTCTTAATTTCAGAGATCCTGCTAGAATACATTTCTGCATTTTTGCCCTTAATTTCAGGATTCCTGGCAAGAAAAATCCTTAACTAATAACCATACAGTAAATCATTATAATAAAAACAGGGAAATCAATCAATTATATATTCTCCTTTCTTTCTAGTTTTAATCATTATATTGTGCTTACTCTAGTTTTAATTTTGTTTTTCTTTCTAGTTTTAATCATTATATTCTGTTTACTCTAGTTTTAGTTCTGCTTTTCATTCTAAGTCTATTAATTACATATTTTTGTTGATAATATTTTCATATACAGGGAAAAAATCCTTGTTATTTGTTCCTGGAGCCCGGTCGTAGGTATGTTGGGCGAGGGACCTTGTGGAATGATCCTAGTGATCGAATGCTTCATGGTGTTCCATTAGAAGAAGGAGATGTCAGGGTACAGTTTGAGGTGGCGGTACCTTTAGAGTTGAAAACTAAACTACCTAGAGCTTGTGATGAGGCCAATCTTGTCGGGGAAGCTCCAGGATATTTTCTCGTATCGCCACGCAAATTGGTCTCCATGAAGTTAGAGGTTGAACATCTTATTTAATTTTTTTTTGGTTTTGTGTATGCTTGGTAGAATTGTTGAATTACCTTAACAACCTATTATCTTATCTAATATTCAATTATTTTTTCCTACTATGTAGACACCCCCCAAAAACCAATAAGGAAAAGAACATAAATGCTAGTGATCAGGACAAGGACAAGGATAAAGAGAAGGAGAAAACACTTGAGTTAATTACTGGTGCGTCTTCGAAACAACTAGGTTGTCCACTCTAAGGAGATGTTTCTCATGATGGTGTTTTCGAGCTGGTTCGTCTTGTTTTTAAGTTCGATCGCGTTACTGATATAGAGGTTGAAATGGGACCTTTTTAGGATGGAGACCCTTGGACCGAGCATATTAATAAAGAGAATGTTTTAAAGGTATTGAATGAATAGTGGTTAAGTGCATCGAGTCTTGCCTTCTACATTAGGTAATATTAGTTCACAAATTTCATGTATGTTTGTTTGTACGTAGTTTTTCTAATCTTGTTGTTTCTTAGGTATTTGTGTGAGGTTTATTTGTCCAAAAATCCCGCCTTGGCAGCCAACTACTTTTTTGCATCACCACATATCGTGTCTCACCTAACCGATATATTTGAGGCTTCAGCTAATTTAGCGAAGTTTCTGCTGGGATATGTTGACAAGGAGCATCTACTTTTTGTGCCTTATAATTTTCGTAAGTTACAATTTTTAGGTGGATATATAATGCTATTAATTTTATATAACTTCTCATTACTAATACACAAAATGTAGGGAACACTGGGTTTTGATTGCCATTAATACAAAAATGGAAAGCATCTGCTTTATGGATCTAGCTCCGAACGCTACCATTGTAAAGTACAAAAATTTGAAATCACTCATTGAAACGTAAGTAAATATAGGTGTTTATTTATTAAGCATGTTAACTCATTACCTGCTTTATTTTGTACAAATTGTATGTTGTTGTAAAATTATCTTCGCCAATCTGTAGTAGTATCTTGTTTCCTGTTAAAAGAATTCTTTAGTATATTGAGGTAAAAATAAATTTGGGCAAAAGTATCTTGTTGCCAATCTTTAGTAGTATCTAATTGACTTAAAATGTTCTAATTGCTGTGTTGATTTCTTTTGCTGACCTTGATCTATTCATGATTTAAACTGATGAGTTACAAAAATTAGTGGTAAAATTATCTTTGCCAATATTTAGTAGTATCTTGTTGCCTATTTTTATTAATTCATTGATATACGACTAGTTTATTGTTAAATATTTGGATTGGAGTCATTATTTATTCTTTTTAATTTATTTGAGTTCATATAATGTGCGGTAGCTGAGTTTCTCTCATCATCGAGATACAGATCTGGTCATAAAAAGAACTTGTTCATACTGCTCACTTTCCAACCAGTATATAGAAGAATGCAGACAACAAGAAAATGCCAAGATTGCAGAAACAAAATTGTTCTTATTTATGACCATCATCAAAAGAACTTGCCATAAATTGTTAGTGTACCTAGACTCTAAACATGTTAATCTCTAGACAGCCTCTAAATTAGGAGCTAGTAGTAACATGTATGTTCCTTGTTTTTTCCATAAATGTACATTTCATTTGCTTCAAATTGCTTGTTTTGTGTGTTGTTAAATCATGGGAATCTCATGTTAAATCCAAGAATTCGAATAGCTCTAAAAATCCAATAATGTAAATCTGTGTAGTACTCATACTATATTTGTAGCAAGTGTCTGATCCAGAAAATATATTCCAAGAGTTTGTTTTATCATCTCATGTCAAAGATATTCTCTACTACTTACAGTGCTCTAAAGTCTTTCCGGACTCAATGTGGGAAGGTTTATCCCAAGATGGTGTTTAACACATTTAAATGGATGAATGTAAAGGTGAGTATGTGTGTAGATGTCTATTTGAAATTTTGCTCCAAATTCAAGTTCAGAAAGTGCAAATGTTTATCATTTTGATAATTTAAGGCCAGAAAATCTTGTGTTTGTGCATGGCCATCGAATAAAAGTTAACTTTTAGTGTTTGTGATTTGTTTTATAGTGCCCTAAACAAGTTATGAGTGATGGCATTTTTTGTGGCCAATATGTTGGATGCTTCATCGAAGATGTCTTGCATTCCGGTGAAACAAGTATTAGCATAAATGTAAGTAAAATATTATTGTTTCTCAAACCATTACGTGAGTGCACCAGTAATGTTCTGAAGTTATGAAGATGTTCTAATTGGTTTTATATTTTTTTTGGTGTATAGTTCACACGTGCCAACAGGTTAATTTACTATAATCACGAGAAGATGGTTCGCTTCCGAGATAATTGGGCAGGATTTCTGTAAAATCGATTTCTGAAGGGGAAGCTTTTAAATTAGTCCATTGTTTTGTTTTTTGTATTGCTATCCTAAGACTTTATCGATCATCTGGTCAGTGACTTTGTTAATGTATTTTAATTTTATGCATGACTTTGTACTGTACATGTGTCCTACGGCTTTTTTACATATGGAATTTGTTAATTTATGACTTTGTTAAAGTCTTTAGTTAATATTATTTGTTTGGGATGTAAGTTCATCATTTTAATTTTAGTTTCTAGTTTGTGTTATTGTAGTTGGCAATTTTATTTTTGGTTTGTATTTGATTTTTAGGGTTATAATACGTACTTGCATAGCATTTTATAAAGCGCTATAGAAGATGAAATTATAACCTGCTATCAACTTGCATAACATTTCCAAAAGTGCTATCTAAGTAAGTGTTGTGCAGTACAATAGCACTTCAATAAGCGCTATAGAAGATGAAACCATCAAAACGGTATATACTTGCATAACATTTCCCAAAGCGCTATGGAAGATCTTGCACTTTGGAAACACTTTCTACAAAATCGTTTCTAAAAATGCTATCTAAGAGCAGCACTTAGAGAGCTGCAAAAAAACGCTATCTAAGTGATTTGAACTTGCATAGCGGTGGCTTATACAACGCTCAAAAGCGCTATGTAAGGCTTAAAAAGAGCGCTATGCAAGTGCGATTTTGTAGTAGTGGTGCCAACTTTACGGATTGACAGAAGTTTATGGATACTATACATTAGTATGAATTGTAATGCGTGTGAGTTATGTAGAAGCAAAGGATTGCTTGAAATGTTTTGGGTCGGCTGTATTCCGATAGGTTAGGTCAATTTATAAAGGTGGTGCTGTCTGATTTTCGTTAGAATTATTTTCTATTTCTTTTAGTAATTTGATAAAAGCTTGTTAATCAATATGATAAATAACAGCCTAGAAAATTTCGTATATTTTTAAATATTTATATAATATTAATTGTGAATTCTGTTATGTGAATATTGTTGAGAAGGTCAATTATATGTGATATCGTGTTTTCATGTTTATATGATGATTTATGTGTGCCGTATAAGTCCGTGTAATTTCATTTGTATTTTTGATGATTAAAATCTATTTAAATCATGGAGTACAAATCTTCTGAGAATTTTATAAAATCATCGGAGTTATTAAAGATCTTCTGAGATCTTTTGTGTTATAATCTTTACGATATTATTTAGTTTTTAAAATTATTGGGAGAATTATTTTGGGTGTTTTAGTATTTTAAAATGATTTTAAGAATTTTATTGCATTTAAAGGGTCTTATCTTGTAAAATTCATATTTAATTCATTTTTTATCCTAAAAATATTTTGAAAATATGTGGGTGGTTTTAATTTCATTCTTTTGATTTTAAAATTTTTAAAACATAATTTTTCAACTATTTCCCATTTAATTTCGATGTTAGAAGTGATTTAATTGAGTTTTGTTTATTTTCAACTTGGTAAGAAGACAAAAATACCCATGTATTCATTAAGAGTAAAAAGCACTCCGTGTACATGAACTTTCCCGAAATCTGCACTTGGGATACTATAGTTCAAAAACCCCTACTTGTAATACTGCACTTTCAAACTTTTTGCAAAGTGTGTACTTCCGTCAAATCAGGTTAACACCGTTATCTAAAATAGGGGTAAAACAGTCTTTTTACTAGTCATATACTCCTTGAAACTGCAATTCACTATTGATGAACGTTTTTGCAATTCAGAAAATATATATTTTTCACAGGAGTCTAATTCTTCAGTCCATTCCCAACAGAGTGAGGAGAGAGCTTCAATACTTCGTGAGCTTCCATCAATCTTTTATTTTGACAGAGATAAACAGTCAATTCATTTACTTTTAATGTATACCCATTCTCAAAAACAACTTGCACAATCTCAGTTGCTTTACCTCGCACACCATATCTCCTCTTACTTTTCTTGCACACCAGATACAATTTCCTTTGCTTTTCCTCTTGAAATTGCTTTTCTTTTCTTACCATTACCATCTTTCTGTCCTTTTACTCCAATTTCTCCACCCGGGATTTGCTCAGAAACTATGTAACATTCATACTGAACGATATGCCAAACACCTTAATAAGTTGCAGGACAACTAAATACTTGATGGAGAGTGCAGAGTAATGGTGCGTAATAAAGCATCTGCTGGATTTAATAGCGGAAAGGACCCTGATGGTCTTCAAGAAAGTCAAGAGAAAAATCCCGAGGACCAGTGGGATGATTTCAGTAATAAGGATGTAAAGATCGCCTTTGAAGAGGCTCTACGGCATAAACGCACTGCCAAGCTGGATGTACACAGATAAATTCATTTTGTATCTGATGAGTTTTCCCATCCACTTGAGGATGGAGAACATAACGTATGCTAAATTTCTTACCTGAAGTTTTAGAATCTGTAGTAAATTATAATAAAAATAAGTTTGATAGTCTTTTAAGTCTGATACCAGGTGTGATAGTCTTGCTTACACATGATTTTTTGACTGACACCATGTAATTGTATCTGTGTCTTTACGTGTGTGAACTGGACAATGGTCAAACCCACTTCCCTATTTAGCACTAAAACTCGCCAGTGTCTTGGTTTCCCTTTCTTGGTCAAACCCAGCTCGTTCAATACACACACATAACTCAATATACACACACATGAACTGTTTTGCATACACCCACAGTTCACAACCTCGACCCACGAAGCACACACAGTCACACACACATCAGCACACGCAGTTCATCACACATACATATACGGCTTCAAAAGAGAACAGAGGAGGGGAAAAGGGTTTCCATTCGCAACAAACAGCGCACACCCCATCCTTGTAACAAGCAGCAACAAGAGGCTTACATCCACCATCTTGTAACAGTATTTCCTTTTCAACAACTCATCAAGCAGCTTCTCAGATTTCTCATAATCCTTCTTCTGACAGAAAGTCCCAATCAGAATACTATATGATGTGTGAATTGGGGATAAGAAGATATGAATTGGGGATAAGAAAAATGTAATTAGGGTTCATGTTGCTGATTCGGGGGTAAGAAGATATGAATTGGTTCCGAAATGACTGTTTTACCCTCGTCAAAGTAACGACGTTAAAGGGAAATTGACGGAAGTACACACGTTGCAAAAAGTTTGAAAGTCCAGTATTACAAGTAGGGGTTTTTGAACTATAGTATCCCAAGTGCAGATTTCGGGAAAGTTCAAGTACACGAAGTGCTTTTTACTCATTCATTAATAAAAAACCTAGCTCTTCTTCCCCATTTCCTGATTGTTCTCGATTGTTCTGCTCGGGATACTCTCTCTCTCTCTCTCTCGCTCTCTTCTCAAACTCTCTCTCTCTCTCTCTCTCTCTCTCTCTCTCACTCTCTCTCTCTTTCTCTCACAATGTCTCTCTCAATCTCTCCTACGCAATCTCTCTCTCCCTATCTCACTCTCTCTTTCTCTCAAAATTTTTTATGGAGAAACATCCCTTCCTTCTCCTTTCTTCATAGCAGCGGTTTGGGTGTGTGTGTAGGTGAGGTAGACGATTTTGTTGAAACACCACCATAAATCCCCTCATCCCCCTGGTACAAAATTGATTCAAGCCCAGTACTTTTGCTATAGTGTAGCTCGGGTCTGTGTGTGCTGCGTGTGGGTGTTTATAGCGTGCGTGTGTATGTAAGATTGGTGGGTATGTGCAACCGGGTGTTGAGAGTGAGTGTGTGGTCATGGTAACTACTCACCAGTGATTGTTTATGAATTATATGATCCAATCTATATTTATCTATGATTTTATATTGCTAAGTAGACTACAAATAAATTTTGTTGCAATTGTTGGTTGAGTTGGTGCCTTTAAATCTTTCGGTTATATGAATACGGCATTGTAATAGATAGTATAGTTGTGTTACTTGTCTAAAATTGAGCCCAATGAATAATTAACAAATGAATTTCAGAGTCAGTGCTGAGTATGTCAAGTTTTGGGGTTCGGGTGTTGATTTCCGTTGGAAATTTCTCAAACGGTTTGTGTGAATGGTTGGCTGAGTGGCTGTCTACAGGGTGTATGGTGTTATGAGAGCATGTATGTAAATGCGTGTTGGTGTTTTGTGTTGGCTAAGGGTCAAGAGAGAAGACAGATTTGTCAAGGGAGAAGGGTGGTGTAATTAGGTGGTAGTGAGGATGTGAAAGTGCTATGTGGGTACTCAGAGGTTCATGTATGAGGTGTGGGAAGGTCTGGTCAGTGAGTGTGTTTCGAGGTGGTGTGAAGATGTTGTAGAAATTAGAAGAGGGGCGGAACAGGGGAAGGTGTGGAGAGTAAGGGGTAGTACGATGGTGTGTGTAACTCGGCTGATGGGCTGGGGGATGTGTATGATAGGGTCGTGGAATTTCGAGGGTAGCTGTGTATATAGTGTGCTGCTTGTGTGATAATGAAGGAAGACAGGGCAGAGATATATGTATGTATGGTGTAAAGTTGAAATAGGAAGATGGCAGGGGGTGTGTGGTTAGGTTTGTCTGTGTCGAGAGATTTAAGGAGATGGAAAAGAAAAGTGAAAGAAAGCAAAAGTGTTGTGAATTATATGTGTGTGTCTGAATGTTGGTACGTGTGTGTGTGTGTTTAGGTTATGTTCGAACGAGTCCAAGTGGGTGTGTTCTAAAATTGCTAAGGTAAGGAGACATGGGAGATTAAGAGATGAAATTGGTTGTGTAATGGTAATTGTTTATATGGCTAAGGTTTGATACGAGTAAGACCGAGTTATAAGTATAATTATTATGTTATGTTATCTTATATGATAAATTGGTAGTGATAAGTACATGAATTGTCAGAAATTGTAAGGAATGTATATTAGTATGATTTGTGATGCTTGTGAGTTGTATAGAAGTAAATGATTTCTTGATTTGTTTTGGGTCGGTCGTATTTCAACAGGTTAGGTCATTTGTTTAAAGGAGGTGTTGTCCAATTTTTATTAAAATTATTTTATGATTCTTATTGTATTTTGATAAAGATTATTGGTGTGCAAGTGTTATATGTGTGATATAAGATATAAGTGTAAGTCGACAATATGTGTTACGTGCTTATGTGGGTTATGCGATTTTTCTACACTGTTTTGCGAGTACGAGCAGTATGTGCTATATGTGTTAAGTTATAAAATGTTATAGGACACGTTGGGTAGAACTAAGTTAAACGGTTAAGGATTATAGTGTACTGAAGTAGTACTTCACCTTTATATAGGTACGAGTAAGAGGCCGGTTAAGAGCTTTTGCCAAACTTAAGGGAAATTTGGAGAAGGGAGATAACTATCGGAGTTGACAAGTGTGCCCATGTAGAGGCTGACAAGTGATAGAAGAAAGACAGACGTGTGATCGAATAAAGGCCAACGTATAAAGAAGAAGAGACTGAGGTAAAGTGAGTGAGTAATCGAGATGATGGAATTGGAAACTTCGTGTATTGAGGCAAGTAGACTATCCCTCACTTATTGTTCAAGTGATGTGAAATTCTTTTGTGTTAGTTATATGTTCTATCAAATTTCTTCTTGCAAGCAACTATACTCTTCATTTTTAATTTAAATAATGTGTACCTGTTCTGCTAATTATATAATGTTCCTTTCAAATCATTTTGCTAGCGCCTATACCCTTCATTTTTATTTCCAGTGACTTCTTCTATTAATTTACAAACATTCATTCTCAATTTATTCTGTCATTGTTTATTTTTCTCACCTATCGTTCAGGTGTTGATTGTTCACTCAAAATCATGCAAGCGTACGCGGTCACAAGTAATATAGAATAAAGTTGAGTTCGTTCCCACAGAGACTAGTTTAGGTTTAATTCAGTTTTATGCACCTATGCAACAATGTATGATTATTATTCACTGCTAAGACAATTAACAAATTTGGGTTTTAATTATCTAAATTAACTAAGAAGCAAATTAACAAAACTAAGAATTACTTAACTAATGAGAATTAAAATCGAATTACTTATGGATGAGAAAACATGGGATCCTAAATTCATTAAATACTTCGCTTAGAGTTGATGCCTTTAATCAAAGTATGTGATGGTTATGATATCTGATCGGACAACATGAAACAAGTATAGGCTACCTTGCAGTATACGAATACCAAACTACTCATACATCCACAAAAGAGATAGAAGATGGGTAGACACCAATTATGTTTAGACCCTATATGTCTATAAGATTTGAAAACATAATGGTTTAAGAACAAGTTATCCATTAAGACCACATAGGGCAACATAAGATGGTTAAAATTACGCTACAAATTATGATGTTAAAACATTCATAATCCTATGCTAGCATGACAAGTTCTAAATCTCAAGATCTACTATCGCTTCACAAGAGATTAACAAGGCAACTTAGATGTTAGCTACGCATCCAAGAAGAATAAGCACAACCATACAAGGATATCAATAATTCATCACACATAAATCTTTAAAGCAATCGAACTACTAAACTACATAGATAAATCCGTTAGAATCCCATGACAACGATTAGTTCATAATTGAACGGCTCGTCATCATGGGATCTGATGAAACCATGGTAGTAAACAAAGTATGAATAATAATTATGCTAGAGTAATAGAGTTAAGAAAACAAATCCGAAATCCAGAGTATCGCCTAATTAGAAGAAAACAAAAGTAGATCTAGATCTCTGAATGCTGTCACGTCCTTCCGGAATCCGTCTCCAAGTCTGAATACCTATCTTCGGCTCTCTCTTTGTTTTTCTGAGTAGTTGTACGTTCAAAGAGGATAGAACGTGTTTATATAAGCCCCAAGAGTCTTTTCTAGCAAGAAACTACAAAAAATATCAATTAGAATCAAAGTAGGAGAATTTCAGGATGTTCTGCGGGCTCCTACCCCCATCTGCACGCTCCTGCCCCCAACTTCAGCCCTCCTGCGCGCTCCTGCGCCCAGCCACGCGCTCCTACGCCCAAACATTCTGTCGGAAACTGATTTCTGTGCTTTTTCTTCATTTTAACTCCGTTTTCTCCCGTTCCTTCTTCGTGAAGTGCCATTCTTCAACTCCTTGACTCAAAATCTTCTTAGTATTGTAGGTAAAGACTCTATTTTTCATTCCAAGCTCAGAATCCCATCCAAGCTCAACGAAAATCACCAACCCTAGCCGACGTTTCATAAACCTGCACAACTAGATGAAAACACATTAAAAACACGACATACTTGAGGTCAAGACACCAATTTAAGCCGAAACGAAGCGTTCCAAGTGGATATGAAATCCACTTATCACACCCCCAAACTTAAACCGATGCTTGTCCTCAAGTATAAGACAGACTCAAGACTACCTAATGCAATACAATGCATGGATGCAACTAATATGAAAATGCAACGATCCCCTTAGACTAATCGAAACCAATCAGCAAGCAAATATCTCAAAGAATGCAACTAAATCCAAATATAGCTCGACTAAGTCCCCGTATACTTACAAAACATGAACAGAAACGTGCGTGTGCGATGCTCATCAGATATACTCCTAACACTAGATCAAAATCATACATATTCTTCGCCTAGACAATCACAAGTTCATATATAGAATAGACGGTAAACACTTCATAACCTAGGAACACTTCCATCATCATTTGAGTTAGACAGGAATTCATGCTTTATTACTAACAACTACGATACATAATACTATACACAACAACACATGCTTATTTAACCGTGCAATGGATGAGACCCCTAAAGGCGTATACAATAATACCCATGTAGCGAGCGTTAGGTTAGTGGATCCTAGACTATAAAAGCCTTAGGTTACTAGGCACGAAGTTCCCTAGAGCTTAATTGCTCGAGTATTAAAGAGCTCACCCTGGTTAATTCTGCAATTTAACAATTCACAAAACTCTTTGTTTTTCACACACAACTAACTTGGAATGAATGCATTTCGCTCCATCTCATCCAACCCTAGACTACTTATTATTATGACCGGTTACTAGCCATTTTTGACACAACTAACTTTCATAGCATGAAATCCCTGATTTCCCCCAAACTTATATTTTAGTGCTCCTACATTATCAAGGGAATAACGAAAATTCTAAATATAAAAAAGTGATTAAATCTAAAACAACCAAACAAGCATGACCTCAACCTAGCCCAAAAGCAAATGACGAGACTGTGTAAAGATTTTGTTTCTGAAGCATGCAAGTCAATTACATAAGAACTATAAATCAACCCTCTATTCATCATTACCACACTCAATTCAACATCGACCTACCAAACAAAAATAGCTAGTCCTAAGGGATCATGAAATATGCTATGCAAATGCAACTAAATGGACTCACATGGAATACATAAACAATATGCAAACAAACATGCTCTATATGAAACAGAATTGCAACAAATATTAATGAAACTAACTACATTAAACAGGAAAATATCCAACATGATATATGATTCCTACATGAACAATGACTCTACCACTAACTACTAATCCTCAAATCACCCCCAAACTTAAAATATTCAATGTCCTCATTGAAGGCAATTAAAAGGATAGTAGATAACTTACCTAAATGTCGGCAGGGCCACCCTCCTCGGGCGAACCAGGCGGTGGATAAATAGAATGAGCTCGAAAACGAGCCACTAGAGTTGTGAAACTTGCCCCTTTGAATCCCCCAAACTTGGATTAGAGATTCCTTGAAAGCTTGAATGGGGTTGAAAAGATTTGAAGTAGAGATAGGGCTACTCCTCACTGTTCATTTTTTTTTGAATGAAAATGAGAAAAGGCATGGGTTACCTCCCACGAAGCGCTGTCATTAACGTCATTTAGCCGGACGTTACTTCTTCTAATCACGGTGGTTTCATAAGAATAACCGAACCATCCTCAACAGAAAGACCATCCATGCAAATGTTGACATCTTGCTTGCTTACACCCAACACAACTCTTCTTTCAGTCTTCACCTTGACTTTTCCCCCAATCGACTTCTTCATCTTCTTCGTCTTCTTTTTCTTCTTCACACCTCTAAGATGTTTATCCCCCTTAGCCGACTAAACAGAACACTCATCTACCGCATCATCAACGATCCACCTTCTTAACACAGTATCATGATACTCTTCGAAAATCACTAACTCATTATTCAGGAGTACATACCTCAAATGTGGTGGAAGTTTTCTGAGCTTTACATTCGAGAGATCTTGAATGGAAGATTTATCATCATTACTTTTCCCAAGCATCTTAACTGAGTGAGAGTCCTCCGAATAATTTGTAACACTAGGCAATGCATCAAATTTTAAATCACATGTTTCTTCTTGGAGAGACAACTCGAGGGAGTCACAAGTGTTATGCTCGAGCATATTGGTATCAGTTTCATCAGCAAGAGATTCCACAGAAAATCACACTTCTGGATCTTCTGAAATCTTCGTAGGAGCAAACACATTAAAGGTGGCCTTATCATCTTGAACCCGAATAGTTAACTCCCCTTTTTGCACATCAATTAAAGCTCGGCCGGTGGCTAGAAAGGGCCATCCCAAGATGATGGGAATCCTCTTGTCTTCCTCAAAGTCAAGAATGACAAAATCGGTCGGAAAGATAAACTCATCCACCTTTACTAAGACATCTTCCACTATTCCTCTTGGATACGTGATCGATAGATCAGCCAGCTGTAGAGAGATGTTTGTAGGTTTCGGGTCTGGTAGACCAAGTTGCATGAAGACAGACAGAGGCATGAGATTGATACTAGCTCCCAAGTCAAACAAGCACTTGTCGAAAGATAAGTTGCCAATAATGCATGGTATGGTGAAACTACCAGGATCCTTTAGCTTCGGTGGCAATTTCTGCTGCAGAACCGCACTACACTCCTCTGTCAGAGCAACAGTTTCCAATTCCTCGAGTTTCAGCTTCCGTAAGAGAATACCCTTCACGAACTTAGCATAGCTCGACATCTTTTCTAAAGCTTCTGCAAAATGAATATTAATGTACAATTTCTTGAAGACGTCCAAAAATTTCTGAAATTGCTTTTCTTGACTTTTCTGCAAGCATCGAGGATACGGAGGAGGCCGATAAATCTGATTGCTCTTTGTAGACTGCTCCAGAATAGACTTTTCAGCAGACTTCTTATTCTTTTCCACTTCACCGTTCAACTGATCAGCCACCAAGTCAGATTTCTCAAATTCTGGCCCTGCAGATTTTTCAACCTGCTGATTCTGAACTTCTTCGTCTTCCTTAGCTGCTGATTTCTGCTCGGTTGTAACCTTTCCGGATCTCAAAGTTACTGCCTTCACCTGCTCCTTGACTTTCCTCTTGCCTGGATTAGCCTCCGTATCACTAGGAAGAGTTCCTTGTGGCCTATTCAATAACGCATTAGAAATTTGCCCAATCTGATTTTCCAAGGTCTTAATCGAAACCGCTTGGCTTTTGCACATCAATCTCAATTCTTCCAGTTCAGATTTTTCAGAAGAAGATTGCCCCGCACCTGCATGAGGCTGCTGCTGAAATCCCGGAGATTGGAATTGTTGCCTTGGAGCATACTGCTGCTGATAACCAGAAGGATTATAGGGCTTAGCTCTATATTGCTGGCCTTGAAATTGCTGATAGGGTTGTTGAGCACCTTGATTGTTACTCCAGCTGAAATTAGGATGATTTCTGTTGTTGGGATGATAAGTGGTTGGAGCTGGCGCGGAAGGTTGCTGAAAATTGCTCAAAAACTGTGCTGATTCAAAAGAGATAGCACACTGAATTATATCATGAGCACCCGCACAAAGCTCACAAACACTTGTAACCTGCTGTACTCCATAGTTGGTAAAAGAATCCACCTTCATCGTTAAAGCCTTCAACTGAGCTGCAATAGCTATAGCTGCATCCACTTCTAAAATTCCAACTACCTTGCCTTGAGATAGTCTTTGAGTTGGATTCTGATATTCATTAACAGCTATCGTCTCAATTAGCTCATACACTTCCTCGTAGCTTTTCGCCCATAAAGCTCCACCAGATGCTGCATCTAGCAAGGGTCTTGATTGTGCTCCCAGCCCATTATAGAAACCATTGATCACCATTCAGTCTGGCATACCATGATGAGGACACTTCCTAAGAATCTCCTTGTAGCGTTCCCAAGCTTCACATAAAGATTCACCAGATTGCTGTACAAATTGAGTAAGAGCGTTCCTTATTGCTGCAGTTTTAGCCATGGGGAAGAATTTAGTGAGAAATTTCTGAGCAAGATCCTCCCATGTAGTAATGGAACCGGTTGGTAAAGAGTGTAACCAGCCCTTAGCTTTATCCCTTAACGAGAATGGGAAAAGTCTCAATTCGACAGCATCTTCCGACGCACCGTTGAACTTGAAAGTGTCGCAGATCTCGATGAAATCCCGGATGTGCATATTAGGATATTCCGTTGGAGCACACCCAAACTGAACTAAATTCCGTACCATCAGAATCGTACCAGGCTTGATCTCAAAAGTATTAGCTGCAATGGCTGGCCTGACAATGCTAGAATGGATGTCATTGATTTTTGGCTGAGAATAATCCTTCAAAGCCTTAGCTGCTGCTACTGTTGGATCTCCAATATCTACTGCTGCTGCAAGTTCTTCTTCTGCCAATTTACGAGATTGAGAACGTGTTCGTATACACGCTCAAGTACCTGAAACACACAAACAAAGTAACTAAGTAAGAAAAAATATCCAAGTCAGTGAACTTTAACGACCACTGTTGACAAGCACATAAACTATAAATAACACCGAGTCCCCGGCAGCGGCGCCAAAAACTTTTTCGCACTAAATCACGCAAGCGTACGCGGTCACAAGTAATATAGAATAAAGTTGAGTTCATTCCCACAAAGACTGGTTTAGGTTTAATTCAGTTTTATGCACCTATGCAACAATGTATGATTATTATTCCCTGCTAAGACAATTAACAAATTTGGGTTTTAATTATATAAATTAACTAAGAAGCAAATTAATAAAACTAAGAATTACTTAACTAATGAGAATTAAAATCGAATTACTTATGGATGGGAAAACATGGGATCCTAACTTCATTAAATACTTCGCTTAGAGTTGATGCCTTTAATCAAAATATGTGATGGTTATGATATCTGATCAGACAACACGAAACAAGTATAGGCTACCTTCCAGTATATGAATACCAAACTACTCATACATCCATAAAAGACATAGAAGATGGGTAGACACCAATTATGTTTAGACCCTATATGTCTATAAGATTTGAAAACATAACGGTTTAAGAACATGTTATCCATTAAGACCACATAGGGCAGCATAAGATGGTTAAAATTACGCTACAAATTATGATGTTAAAACATTCATAATCCTATGCTAGCATGGTAAGTTCTAAATCTCAAGATCTACTGTCGCTTCACAAGAGATTAACAAGGCAACTTAGATGTTAGCTACGCATCAAAGAAGAATAAGCACAAGCATACAAGGATATCAATAATTCATCACACACAAATCTTTAAAGCAATCGAACTACTAAACTACATAGATAAATCCGTTAGAATCCCATGACAACGATTAGTTCATAATTGAACGGCTCGTCATCATGGGATCTGATGAAACCATGGTAGTAAACAAAGTATGAATAATAATTATGCTAGAGTAATAGAGTTAAGAAAACAAATCCGAAATCCAGAGTATCACCTAATTAGAAGAAAACAAAAGTAGATCTAGATCTCCGAATGCTGTCACATCCTTCCGGAATCTATCTCCAAGTCTGAATCTCTATCTTCGGCTCTCTCTATGTTTTTCTGAGTAGTTGTACATTCAAAGAGGATAGAATGTGTTTATATAGGCCCAGGAGTCTTTTCTAGCAAGAAACTACCAAAAATATCAATAAGAATCGAAGTAGGAGAATTTTAGGATGTTCTGCGGGCTCCTGCCCCTAACTTCAGCCCTCATGCGTGCTCCTGCGCCCAGCCACGTGCTCCTGCGCCCAAACATTCTGTTAGAAATTGATTTCTGTGCTTTTTCTTCATTTTAACTCCGTTTTCTCCCGTTCCTTCTTCGTGAATTGCCATTCTTCAACTCCTTGACTCAAAATCTTCTTAGTATCGTAGGTAAAGACTCCATTCTTCATTCCAAGCTCAAAATCCCATCCAAGCTCAACGGAAATCACCAACCCTAGCCAACGTTTCACAAACCTGCACAACTAGATGAAAACACATTAAAAACACGACATACTTGAGGTCAAGACAACAATTTAAGCCGAAATGAAGCGTTCTAAGTGGATATGAAATCCACTTATCATTGATATCTTCTAAAATTATTTTATATCGATAATCCTCATCTTTATTAATATTCTTCAAAGAAAGTTTTTCTTCAAATTGTTGTAAACTAATTCGAGGCTTATACTGTCATGGAAGCTTGTGTAGCTCAGTGACGGTTAAAACCGAGAATGAGTTGAGATCTTCTTATTTATTCAAACTTATTATTGTCAGGCCGGTTCTGGCAGCTAAAGCATATGCGTGCTTAGCCGACAAGAGTGAGACCTTTGGTAATTGAGAATTTCTTAAATCTTCGTTTTAGACTATTCAAATCTTTTATGTAAGTTCAAATTTTGCCACAAAAATTTTATTAGTTGATAACCTTTGAAATGAGTGGTTATAGCTTCTAAAGTTACTTAAATCTACTGTTGAACTTAAGATTTCTTTATTCCATGCTTTCCTTATAAATTGTTGTTCAGTTCTAGATATTGAATAATTGCTCTGTTCCTTAATTGATTAATGTTTCCTTGTTCATATATGATTCTGTTTTGTTGAACAGTACCATGTTTAGTTCAATCATATTACTTTGTTGTTTATGATTCCTCATATTAAAATGCTTCCCTGATCCTCAGTCTTTTATAATTTCAAATGAAAATGAAAGGATTATTTAAAGATGTTTTTTTTTAAATTTCCTTATACTAGGCTGTTCCGTTATCAGTGAGTATAAGGATTGAAAAGTGAAATGTTTTAAAAGTTTTAAAGGTTGATGTGGGGGAATTTTGTTCAAATGTTTTCCACCGATTCCTTCAGATTGGAGGCGTAAGAGGCTAGGGTGCTCCTAGTCCGGCATTTTTTTAATTTAGCGTAAGAGGCTAGGGTGGTCCTAGTCCAGCATTAAAGGTTAATGTGTTGCCTAATTGGGAACCCAATTTCAAGGTCCAGACGGACTTCATGTCCGGTATGGGGACTTTACGTGGCTGATCACCCGTATTGTCCGATGTTAAGGGAAAAAAAAACTCCAATCAACTTAAATGTTTTTAAAGTGTTTTATGAAAATTATGTTTTAATGATGGAATGGTTTTAAAGAAAGGAATGTTTTGATAAGATGTATATGTTTCAAGGTAAATGGTCATTAGTTTCGAAATTGTGGATATCAAAGTTAGTCATTTTCTATCTTGATCAAAATTGGGAACTCAATAAAACAATGGGAGTAAGGATGGATAGAAGTTTCCTAGTTATTCCCTTCTCGAGTAACATTGTACGTTGAAAGGGGAGTAAGAATGATTGGGTAATGTCTTGATATTCTTTTTCTTAAAGTTTTATCTGAGGCAGTATAGTTGTAGAAAATGGAAAATTCTTACTCTATGATGGAAATTGAATGTTCTTTTGAGATAATTAATCATTGATATTGTTCATCAATGAACTGTTGAGATATTGTTGTTTCACTATACTATTTACTTGATGAGCATTGTTGGCTCACTCTTGCTTTGTTTTACCTTCCCTTCAGTTAGGGATTAAGGAGTTGGATATCTATGTATTACAATTCGAATAAGAGCGGTGATGCATTCTATAGAGAATAGAATCAAAGTCAACATGGACGCATACGGTAAAGGACTGCGCTACAGATAAGAAGGTATAGTGGTTGTAATGACTGTTGTAATATAGATTCTTGTTTCATACCATAACCTGAGATCGATCCTCGGTGAGGGGTCGTTGTATAATCAAGTTATATTTGATTGTAATGGTTTGTGCACCAAATCCTAACCCCAGATTTGGGGGCGTCACATGATATGTGTTATATGATGTGGGTGTAAGTTGACAATACATGCTAAGTGCCTATGTGATTTATATGGTTGTATTATACTACTTTAAGAATGTGATCGATACGTGCTAAATGCTTATATGGTTTATATGATTGTACTATACGTGTTAACTTATAAAACATTATAGGATGCGTTTTCTTAGAATAGAGTTAGACGATTAAGGGTATATAGTATACTGAAGTAGTGATTACTTTTATGCCGATACGAAGGACGTAAGCCCTAGCAATAGAGGGAAAGCTAAAGCAGAGATACAGTAAGCTGAGCTGTTGCTATCTACCAGAGGCAAGAAACTCAAACCTTTCTTTGAAATTCATATTCTTTAAATTGTTTATAGATTATTGACAAGATTATGCATATCTTGTTTCTTTGTTGACTATAAACCTTATCATAGTCTGTCTTTGTATGTACCTAATCCTTTGTCATAATTACTTAATTGAATCACACCCGTATCCTAAAACAATAAAGAATCTTAAGTTCATTTCTTGACCTTGATGAACCCTTAAACCATTATTGATTAACTTTACTTGTTTAATCAGTCACTCTAATTACGTGATCTAAACCTGGACCAGCTATACAATTTGACACAAAACCTTTATGTACTATAATTATAACCTGATCATTATTCTAAAAACTTTTATGAATTTTTTGTCAGAACACCAGGCTTATGAACCTTATGCCTTTGAATCAAAATGCTTGTTTAGATCCCTAAACCTTTGTCATTGCAAATCAAAATGTTTTAAAATCTTTAATGCTTTTAAGATTTGAAAGTTTTTCTAAGCTTTACTGTTTAAAAAGTATGATTTATAAACTGTTAGGAATTCCGTCTTATGGTTTCTAGGGATTCCTAAAGATTGAAGGAGTAAGAGGTCGAGTGACGTCGGTGCAACACTTTTGTTTTTGACATCCATTTGATACACTTTGAAATTTGAATGTGTAGCAAATGCCAAGAAAATTCTAATGGTTTTCAATCCTGCAACAAGTGCAAAACTCTCATCATAGTCAATGCCTTCTTGAGAATAACCTTTTGCAACTAACCTTGATTTGTTCTGTGTTACTAAACCATTTTCATCCAATTTGTTTCTGAACACCCATCTAACTCCAACAATTATCCCATCTTTAGGTGCAGATACCAATTCCCAAACATTGTTTCTTTCAAACTGATTTAACTCCTCTTGCATGGCAATAATCCAATCAGGATCCAACAGTGCTTCATCAACTTTCCTTGGTTCAACCTGGGACAAAAAGTGACCATAAAGACACTTTTTTTGACTTGCTCTTCTTGTTCTCACACATGCATTTGAATCTCCAATAATTTGCTCTACAGTGTGAGCTCTATCCCATTTCTTTGTATGCTCAATTTTATTTCTATAGCCTCATCATTCAAGTCAGGTTCATCTTGATTTTCTCCCCCTATGAAAATGCTCCCATTCACATGTGTTTCTTGATTGATTGGTTCTTCACTATTGATTGGCAAAAATTCTTCATTTGCATTCCCATTCACTAGAGTTTATTGAGTGTTAAACTCAACTTCAGCTTCAGTCTCTTCAAAATCATCCATATTTTCAAAACTTATAGGGTCTTTATCTTCATTATTGGCTCCTTCAAGGCTTGAAAGCTTGTTATCATCAGTAGTCACATCTATCCTCTCCATTACTTTCTTTCGACTTATAACAAATAATTTTATGCAGTTCTTTCCATTGAATAGTGATGTGTAAATTAACTGCAAGCGCACAATGTTTAGTTGTAGCTATCACAGATCGATCCTCAAAGACTATGAATTTTCAAAACCATAACAATTAACTCAAGCGAACTAGACAATAAGATTTGAGATGAGTTTTAATTAAGCGAACTAGACTATGAAACTTGTTATCTAACAATAAGCTTTCAAAATTTCAAGGAGCAAGCATAGGCTATGAAAAATAAATCCGGTAACAATAATATATCAAAATCACTTTGTCAATTGAACAATTAAGCACCAAGAAAACTCATGAGAATGAATTAATAGGAATGAGAAGAAACCAAAAATTATAAAATTAACTTCATCTTCATCCTAGGGCAAGAGAATTAGTTAGACATAATATTGAAAAATGAACAAGAATTTAAAAGCATGAATTAAATAACAGAATACTGTTTGAATAAAGCAAATAAAAAAATTTTGTATCGAAGGACAACTAAATCTACTCATACTCCTAGATTGATGTCTAAATTGGTGTCTAATTTGTTGTCTCAACTACAAGGGAGAAGCCCCATATATATGGGAAAAAATAAATGGGTTTGGGTCCTTTGAATATAATTGGGCCCATTTGGTATAGTTAAAATAAGTAACTTATAGCTTAAAGTGATAAGTGTCATATAAGTGAAAAGTAAATCAGAGCTTATATGTCATTAGAGTGTTTGGTAAATCAGAACTTATAAATCAGTAGAGTGCTTGGTAAATCATATCTTATAAGTTAACTTTTTTTATTATTTTCAAAATATTTTTTTTCTAATATATATATCAATGGATAGATCTCGATGAGTAGAGAAATTTGATATATAGATATCAATTTTCTAATGAATGGATCAAAAGAAACATGATTTTGAAGATTTGAAGGAGATATTTTATATTGCGTGTATCGAGAAAACAGAATAAGCTGAAAGTTGAATGCTAGTATTTACAACTTTTAGCTTATCAACTTATTTGTATAGAATAAGCCCGTTCAAAAAATTGGCCAAACAGTCCGTCAAAATACAAAAAGGCCGTTTTGCCCCCTTTAAGTTGAAAACGGGCTTTTTGCCCTTTAGCCAAACAGGCACATTATTTCTTCAATTTCCTTTTCTTTTTCGATAAGTATTCGATTTTTCGTCCAAATTCTTTGACTTCAAATATTTTCCACCTCCTTGCCTTTTTTTCACATTTTTTGCTGAAAATCTGATTTTATTTATTATCCTACAAAACAAAATAAAACAATTTATTGAATAATAAAATTATGAAAACAGACATAAATATCATGAATTATGGACCTATCAGATGCCCCCATACAGGATATAATTGGTTGGTTGGTTAACACCTTCCGAAAAAGTACGTTAACACCTTCCAAAAATGAAAAAATAAATTAAAATGCTTAAAATTTTTTATTTTACTTAATAACAAATTCTTTTAATTACACTCCAGTTAATATTCAATTACATACTTTTTATTTATATTTAAATAGACTTAGACTTCTATCAAATAGACAGATAATCACGTAGCAGTACCTCCCCTCCTTAAAGGGTTGTTCTTCTCAATTCAAAAAGAAGATGAATAAGAGAGAAGAAAAGAAAAGAATTTCAAAGAATTATAGAAAGTTTTCATGATTGCAAAACATCATACTTAGAATTTACCTCTGAACTATAGAGGTTCATTATAGAAGAAAAATAATCGTAATCATATCAAATACTACTTTATCGTAATCTCACGTGTCAATATATCTTCGCTGCTCTGTCCATCATTCTATGGACCTATACTCTTGTTTACTCTTAGAAACACTCACTTTTGGAAAATCCTTCAACCTCTCAGGTTAAATGTTGGATTTCTCGCTTAACATCATTGTTACTGACATTCCACGCCACGCTACTAGCTTCTTCATATTCACAATACTAACACTATTAGGTGGTCATCCCGAGAGTTCGTCTGGAAAACCCATTCGTCAATCCACTCATAACATTCCTTGCTTCGCATTCCATAAGCATTTTCTCAATCTTTTCTTTCTCAATCACATCCTTCTCGTTATCTGGTTCTTATTCATTTCTGTTATTCATTTCCACCGTCATCTCATTATTGAGACATCCTTTGTACTTGACACCTTCTTATTGGTATCCCGTCAACTTTTATTCAATAAGCATCACATCTTTGGGGTCAAACTTTCCTTTGTTCAACCATCTAAATTCTCAATTTCTCGATCCATGAGTCTCCTTATTAATCAATAAATCTATTTCAAATTTCCTCAAATTCTCTCAACTTAAAGGGAGTTAATCTATATGTCATTTATGCTTTCAATTTCAGCTCTCCGTTGTGACCAACAACCTTTGCAACGTCAATTTCATACTTTTCTATCTTCATTGCTGGGGTTCTCAGTAGTCCACATATCTAACTCCCTTATTGATTCCCAACTCCATTCATTTATATCAGCCGTCTTGTTTCTATTTAGGCTATAATCTCTTTATGAACCATCATGGCATTATCGTTTATTTCAAACATCTCGTCATTCCAAAATTAAACCATCCAAATAAACCTTGACGATTTCTCTAACTTAGATCCAATACAATCTATTACTGTTTTCCATTCCGACATCTCCACCGTCGTTATCACCTAATTTCTTAGAAGAATCGCCACTACATTAAGGTAGTCCATTGTTGAATCACCATCGTTATCGTTTACGTACTGCTTTAATTGCTAATCACATGGGTTTAATAATTGTCAGATCAAAATCCTTTAGGAAGACAAAATAATCACTATTCCTTATCCATAAGGAATACTTCCTGAACTTGATGTAGATATTAATGAAGTCAATAAAGTTGTAGGAGAGCTTCAAGAATTGTAGCTATGATAGGTCGATGAAATTATTAATCACATTCTTCATTAGAAGACTGGAAACTTCATGGTTCACTTAATCAATTTCGTACCATGGTCCTGGTTTTCCTCAAAATAGGACCTCCTAAAGTATGTAATATACTTAAGACGATGTCAGGAATCGAATCTTTACTTAAACCATTCTTTATAGTTGATTCTTGCATAATCATTAGAAGGAATGTAAATTCCTCTACTCCGATATGACCTTCAAGTTTCTTCCGAATATCATTCTGTTTCTTCGGTATGAGCATTTACAATTACTCCTCTATACTTAAAGTGTCGACCACCTCATTGGCCTTTCCTGATAATAATAATTTCTTGAAATCAAAGTTCTCTGGATCTATTCCAACTCAAATTTTTCTACCTCATTCCCATCACTATTGGGTGAAAGCATTCTCCCTTAAGCTCTCCTGAAGGAGAAAAGTATCTATCAATCTTTTTCCATAAGTCATTGCTTCCACCTTTCTGTTTGATCCTTATCACGGTTACTCCTAATTATACCTATGATATTTCTCCTCCTAGTTCTTTCTTGTTTTAGGATAATCTCAACCTTTATTTGGTTCAATCCATACTTCCTCATGGTCTCACACATGCCTCACCTGGCATTATTATTATTATTATTATTATTATTATAATTATTATAATTATAATTATTATTATTATTATTATTATTATTATTATTATTATTATTATTATTATTATTATCGTACTTTCCTTACCAGAATTCTATTTTCGAAATTCAGAATATTACCCGTTTTCCTTATAAGGTTTCTTAGGTCGTCCTCACCATTCCCCCTGTATTTTCTAGGTACAAGGTATATCAGAATATCACTAATCAATCCTATAATAATTCTGTTTACGTACCTTCCGAAACTCCTTCCAAGGAATCCTTAAAGGTTATTGTTACCTTGGTCAATCCAACTTATATCATCTGAATTCACAATGTCTTTATAGGGGTAATGCCATCCTTTGTGCATCCCCAGGGTTCATCTTAATTTATGGATATTCTATCCTCAACGAATACTTACATCCTGAAATAGGCAATCAAATCATATATCCTTAATAAGGGTCACTTTCAATCGTTCTCATCTTGATAATTTATAGGTAGCTTAACGTTAACCTTTTCTTTCTAACGGATGTCAGTCCACATGACCTTTCAAAAGACAACATATGTCTATCTCTCTTTCTTACAGAACTTGATGATGGTAGCAAGGATGTTCTAGAAGATATTGGTCGTGTTCAACGTGAATATCTTAGTACCTATCACTCTTCTTAAGGACATAATTTTTTTCAGATAACATTTATGCATCATACAACACCATTTCTGACACTCTTCATAACCTCCATTAATGTAAAATCCCATCGTCAGGTATTTCCATTCACTTCATTTCTTCTCCTCGATACCTTCTAACCTTTCCAAAATTTTACTCCATATAAATCTCAATCGACTTCTCGGTACCGTCTCCGGGCACCTTTCCTTTATTTTTATTTATCTTTTCAAATTCTCTTATCGATCCCTCGTGCTACACAATCTTACACTTTTGGCATAATAACCTTTTCATTTAAGTCAATCCCGGAACTCCTCACTCCGTTTTGGTCCTTAAGTACATTTCCCCTTTACCGTCCAATCTCAACTTCATCATTTTATTTCTACAATCAATTGCAATAATCAGGGTCTGTCCACCAACCCATACAGCGGCTACCTTACCCAATCCACGGGGTTAGCCCCAATCTCCACTCTCTTCAGTGACGTTCTCTGATAATCAGAAAGACAAGGTTTGCCAAAGTTTGTTGAATTTCTTTCCAGAATCAGGAAAATTTTGGTTAATCTATCCACCCATTGGTAACAATTAAGAAGATCAATTTCGAAACCTAAAGATCAGTTCTACGAACATCCAAGCAGGTAGAATCGTAAGAAGTTATAATACGGAATGTTTAACACAAAGTTGAAGTTTATCCACTAGAAAACATCCCATAGAAGGGAAATCAGAAGTTTCAAACTGAAACATGCCATATCTTTCTGATGCATATACGTCCTAATAATCGATACTACCAAATGTCAGTCTACCTAACCATTAGTCTCAGATGGACCACTATCGTCGGGGTTAGTCGTTCCCCAATATTGGCACTATCAAGGCCATCCGAATCTGGTGAACCGTGCTGTCCAAATGCATCCGCAATTACTCTGCCGTGCTGCATAAGCAAACCACCTAAACCTATATGAGGTACATCATAATATATCACAAAGTCTTCCTTCTTCCATTAGGCAATGCCAATGCTGGGTCATCACAGTTTCATCTTTAGCTCTAGGAAGATTTTCTCACATTTTCCTGTTCATTCAAACTCCTTAGTCTTAAAAATAAGTCTGGTTGCAGGACTGCAATCTTTTTAAAGTCCTGAACCAATCTTTGGTAATACCTGGTGAATCTTATGAAATTTCTCACCTTAGTCAGTGTGGTTGGCCTTTCTCAATTGAAACTGCCTTTAACTCGGCTGGGTTAACCAACACTACTCACTATTGATCGCATGTCCAAACAACTGAACTTTATTTTATCAAAATTCATACTTCAAGAACTTGGCATGCACTTGCTCTTTCAGGTTTCATCTCAAAACATTCTCCATTATCTCTTAACCACTGATCGCATTACTTGATCCATTTATGATTCACCGTAGGAGTAAACTTAATGTAACTATTATAATCCATTCAAGGAAAAGATAGAATTTAATATTCCTCTGAATCACATGCATCTAAGGTTTCTGGTTCATCACTCAACTGAGTTGGATTAACACTATACTTAGTCTCTGGCAACAGTCTTATTACGAGTTTATCCTAGACTCACTGGTCTTTTCCTCTTGTCGGTCCTGAGATAATTGTTTCGCTTATTACTTCCTTATATAGCTTTATCCAATCATGCCATCACTTCCCAAGGTCTTTACTTTCTAAGCTGATCCATTCACGAAATGAACATTTCCCTGAATCAAACCACCTCATCAATCTCAATATGGTTTCATAAATTATAACCTATGAAATCTGCCTTCTCATGGCGAATTACTATTGACAATATTCAAACTTAACCCATTTATCAAATGATATGTCACTTATTGCCTCTATCTCAATTGTTCCTGGGACTTTGTTTCCTGTCATATATCGATGTCTTTGATAATCATGCATCATTCTCACTCTTTTTCCCATTAATCTGAAAGTCTTTAAAGAATCTTATCTATCCCCATATAAGATCTCAAGTAATTCTTCAATCCCGTCTTACTTGCCGGTACTTCATCCGGTAGTCCGGCTATGAATCCAATATGCCTCTTTACTTCTCTTAATAATATCTCAGTTCTTTACTCTCACTTCTCTGAGCACTGTACCTTAACTCTTACAGTCTCTCTGGTACATCCCTCATTTCCTCAAGGGTAAACTCCTTGCCCTTAACAGGATTCTTCTCCTCTGTTGGAACCTCTTCCGGGTCCTCAGTATTGTACTCTATCGAATCTACCATCCGATTGTCAGCATATAATAAAGCATCCTCGTGCTGCTGCTCGTAAGCCTCAAGGTCCGTCGCCTTACTCATCGATACGATATCGAGCTAAGTTACTATCATGATATTTAAGAGTTCTCATATGGGTTTTAGGTGAACTTGGCAAGAGTTCTTATTATCTTAGTGAATTTATTATTATATAACGTCGCATCATCTCTTGGGATATATAACTCTCGCTCTGATACCATATGTTTAACACCCCCAGATCCGGGGTCGGGGATCCGGTCGTTACGGACTCAATTTCCATCCACAAAATCAATATAACTTAAATTACAACCTTGTGACCCAAAACAACAACATAAAAACACACTAGTTATAGTCCCAGAGATGAAATCAGTGTAACCAACAAATATTATTAATCACAAGTTTTGTGTTCTTATAACCTAAAAGAAATACATACTCTTTGCCATCCATTTACATATGTCATATAAGTAAATATATCTAATAAACCAAAAGCTGACAGTCTAGCCTACTAGTTGCTTCTACCTCAGCAATGTCGTCTGTTAGGACCAAACTCAACACGCAAATGCACGTGATCTCAAGTAATACAGATAGCAAATAAGATTCGTTCCTACAGGGACTCGTTGTATTGTCTAGTTAATTCACTCACCGATGTATGATTATAATTCGATGCTAAGACAGATTAGCAATTGGATTTTTGTTTTTCACTACAATTATTCTAAGATTTTTAACTAATTATCAACTACTTGAACTGAGAATTATGTCGGATTACTTATGCAAATAAAACATGGGATTTTAACTTCATTATACAATCCATCTATAGTCTCCAATTCTCTAGCCTTTTCATGTGATTTATTAATACCTGATCGAACACACAAAATTGATATAAGCCAACCTTCGTTGCACAGATACCATCCTAAATAATATCCACAATAAAGATAGAAATCACTTAGTCTCCCAACTATGCTTAATCCCTATATGTCTATAAAGATTGAAACATAATGGTTGAAGTACAAGCATTCAATTGATCACATAGTCGTCATAAAACGGTTAGAGTTACAACACTAATTATGAATGATATTCTCACGCATAAACCTATGCTAGCATGGCAAGTTCTAAACCCTTATATCCACTTTCGCTTCAATAAAAATTAACACACAATTACAGGAGTTAGCTACTCTACTATAACGAATTAAATCAACCATGATAGGATATCACATCAATCACACTATAGGCATCGAGAAAATTTAACAAATAGATTTCATGAATAAATCCGCTAAAACCCCATGACAACGAATTAGTTCATAATCAAACTAATCGTCACCATGGGTTCCAATGTAAACATGATAGAAGAAAACGAATAATAACTGAAATAAATATCAAGGGTTCTAAAGAATACACCCGAGCCAAGCATCCACAACTAGAAAAATACAAGAATAAATTAAAATCTATCCTCTTCCTCCTTCTTCGTGCTTCAAAAACTTCGTAGATAAATACGTGGTCTCTCCCCCTATTATAGGGTTTTTTCTTCCTTTATATAGGCCTCCAGGTGCAAGTAGTTCGTAAGGAATTTTATTTTTTACTTCATCTCGAAAAATCAGCAAATCAGGAATTTTCGTCAGACCAAACGGCGCTGCAGCGCCACTTCTGTGTATGAAAACGGCGCTACCGCGCCACATCTATGCTGATTCCCCCTAGCGCTGCCGCGCCATCCACAAGCTCTAACACGGCGCTGCCGCGCCGTGCCTTCTGTCCAGCACATTGAATTTTTCCGTTATCTTCGTTATAACTTCGATTTGTGCTCCGATTGCTCCGCTTCATTCCTTTAACACCTGTGATTGATATTCCTGCACAATACCCTTAAAAGAGATAAAAAAAAATACCACAACTCGAGTACAAGCATTCGTTTTAAGCCAAATGGAAACGTTTTAAGTGAATAAAATATCCACTCATCACACCCCCAAACTTAAACCGATGCTTGTCCTCAAGCATAAACAGACAAATTATTTACAACTAACTATTACCACTTCCGTAGGTGATCACCGTTACATTTGGCATATGCAACAAGCCCTTTAAATCCCTAGGCAGCCCTAGTGGACGAGTAAGGTCTCGTGAGGGCCTATAGCGAATGTACCCACAAAATCCGATCTATAATGCAACTAACAATGCAGCTAACTATATGTATGCAACTACATGAAAAATGCAAGGATCCCCTTTAAACTCACCAAAACCAACTAACAAGCAAATATCTCAAAGAATGCAACAAATCCAAATAGAGCTCGACTAAGTCCCCGTATACTAACAATACATGAACAGGTTTATAACTAGAATAGACTGTAGACACTTCATAACCTAGGAACACCTCCACCCTTATTCAAGGTAGACAGAAACTCATGCTTTATTACTATGACACATAATACTATATACAATACGCATGCTTATTTAACTGTGCAATGAATGAGACCCCAAAAGGCTTATACAATAATACCCATGTAGCGAGTGTTGGGTCAGTGGATCCCAGACTATAAAAGCCTTAGGTCACTAGGACTAAGTCCCCTCAGACTTAATTACTCGAGTATTAAAGAGCTCATTCTGATTAATTTTGCATTTAACAATTAGACTTTTGACTCTTTTTTTTTTCTTTTTTTTTTTCTGATTTTTTTCCTTTCTTTTCTTTATATGCAATCTGGAATGAGACTTTCTCATTTCCAACCCTAGACTACTCATATAAATATGAGCCGGCTACTAGCCATTTGACACCTAGCCATTATTAACAAATATTTACTACTAGCATGAAATCCCTAGTTTCCCCCAAACTTAGACTTTAGTGCTCCTACGCCATCAAGGGAATAACGAAAATTCTAAATATAATCAAGCGATTAAATCTCTAAACATCCAACAAGCATGACCCTAACCTAGCCCAAAAGCACCCAATGAGTCTGTGTAAAAGTTTTGTTTCTGAAACACGCAAGTCAATTTCATAGGCACTATAATTCAACCCTCTACTCATCATCACCACACTCAACTAGACACCTACCTACCAGTCAGAATTAGCAAGTTCTAAGGGATCATGAAAATGCATGCCATGCTCATGCAACTATATGAACATAAATATCACAATAACAGAATGTCCTATATGGCATACATCAAAAAAAAAAACAAAATGCTCTAACTAACATTCTCATAACTAACATACAAATATGCTCCTAACATGCACACACCTATTATACAAGTGCACCTTGCATCCCCACCCCCAACTTAAAATTTTCAATGCCCCCATTGAAGGTAAGAATAAAAAGTGTGCAAGGCATACCTACTCGTCGCCCGAGCCACTCCCATCGGGAGTGTCCGGTGGCGGATAGACAGCGCCAGCTCCTGCTCCAAAGGACGGAAAAGTCACGTCCACTCCAAAGGACGGAAAAGTCACGAAAAGCCATGCTCAAAGCCTGTGCAAACTGATTAAAATCTGCTGCAAAACCTGCCTGCATATCGTGCACCGCATCGATACGCCTCGTCAAACGCCTATACTGTCGCTGACTAATAAAAGAACCTCGTCCCTGAGGCTCCTCCTGCTGCTGCTGCTGCTCTACTACATAACCAAGACCCCACCAATCCGGCTCACCTCCATCCCACTCAGCCAGCCTCCGTATACTCTGCTGATCCAGCGCTTCCTGTGATTGCTGCACAACCTCCTCTGCTGACCAACGAGCACCACAATCCCTAGCCAACCTAGCAATGGCCGAACCATAAGGCATCGCCGCAGTGGTACTACCTTGCATAAAACACATAATCCCCTGATGGATCAAATTGCCCACATCCACAAATTCTCTGCTGCATATAGCATACAACAGGATAGCCCTCTCAATTGTCACCTCATTCGAATGCCTAGTAGGGATAAGGTTGGCACAAATGAACAAGTGCCAAGTACGCCCATATTTATTCAGAGCCGTCGACAAGAACGAGGTGGGCTCAGTAGTGCCTCTCCTCAAACGCCACTCTGTACCTGGAACACACAACCGCTGAATAATCAACTGAAGATCCACAACATCGCGAGTCTTCCCCGACCAATCCTCTTGACCCCTCCTAGGAGCCGGAAGCCCAAGAACACGACGAATAGCACGCGGCTGATAATCCACACGAAACCCACGAACCTGGCTAATCCCATTCCTTTCCACACTAGCGTTCGCATAGAACTCGCGAACCACAGTCATCGGAACAGGTTCCGGAACCTCACAAATTTGCTCCCAACCTCTATCCAGAATATTCATCAACATGTGCCCATCCGATGCAGTAGGCAAAAGACCCCTCTCACGGGCAATAGGACGCCCCAACAATCGATTATACTCCTCACGAGCCCCATTATTAATAAATTGAGGTCCACCATTGCCTCCCTCAGAATCAGTTGAAGATGAAGAACGAGGGTTCCTCCCACCAGCACCACTACCACCAGCACCCTCACTACCACCAACAACAACCCTTTGTCGCTTGGATGCCATTGAATTGATTGGAAGAAGTGTTTAGAGTGTTTAAGAATTTTGAGATTTGTAAGTTGTGTATGTATATGTAGGATTGTGTAAGGGTAGGTATATATAGGAGAATTTAGGGTTAGTAGGTGTGAGTAGTGGGCTTGGGTAGTGGGTCAACTAATAACAAAAACTATTTTTGTGTTTTCAAATTTTCTGAAATTTTTTTTTTCTCAGCAGACCGTGCGGCGCTGCCACGCCAGAAATACGCTTGGAAACGGCGCTGCCGCGCCGTGGTTACTGTTGCAAATATTTTATTATATATATATATATATATATATATATATATATATATATATATATATATTTTCAAATACAATCCAAGTGGGTTGCCTCCCACGAAGCGCTCTTTTTACGTCATTAGCTTGACGTAGCTCCATTTCCTTACGTTGCGCAAATTAGAACCGCGGTCTCAACTTCGCGATTCAACTTCTCTCCAAAATATGGCTTTAAACGCTGACCATTGACCTTGAACGACTGATCCGGTAACTTGTTGAAAATCTCCACTGCCCCATGCTGAAAAACTGTTTTGACTCTGAATGGACCTGACCAACGAGACTACAACTTTCAAGGAAATAACCGAAGTCGAGAGTTGTACAACAACACCAATTGCCCGGGCTCAAACGTCTTAAGAACCAACCGACGATCATGACACCTTTTTACTTTCTTTTTGTAAAGCTTGTTGTTCTCGTAAGCTTGCAATTTTAACTCGTCCATTTCATTCAACTGAACCATACGCTTCTCACCTGCTGCTGTAAGATCAAAATTAAGCTTCTTCAACGCCCAATAAGCCTTGTGTTCAAACTCAGCTGGAAGATGGCATGCTTTCCCATACACTAGCTGAAATGGTGACATTCCCAAAGGTGTTTTATAGGTTGTCCGATAAGCCCACACCTCTTCATCAAGCTTCAACGCCCAATCCTTCCTAGAAGGACTAACTACCTTCTCAAGAATCCGTTTAATTTCACGATTAGACACTTCGGCTTGCCCATTGGTTTGAGGATGATAAGCTGTAGCAACTCGATGATTGATATTGTAGCGTGCCAGAAGAGATGTAAACTTTCGATTGCAAAAGTGCGTACCTTCATCACTGATGATCACCCGTGGAGTGCCAAACCGAGTAAAAATATTCTTGTGAAGAAAATTGAGTACCACCTTAGCATCATTCGTTGGAAGTGCTTTTACCTCCACCCACTTAGACACATAATCCACGGCTACAAGAATATACTGATTACCACATGACGGAATGAACGGTCCCATGAAGTCGATTCGCCACACGTCAAAGATCTCTACCTCCAACATGACATTAAGAGGCATCTCGTCCCTACGAGAAATATTACCAACTCGTTTACATCGATCACATCTCAACACAAACTGATGAGCATCCTTGAATAGAGTCGGCCAATAGAAACCTGCTTGAAGAATACGTGTGGCTGTCTTTTCACCCGCATAGTGGCCTCCATAAACTGTAGCATGAAAATCAATAAGAATAGCCTCGGTCTCAATGTAAGGAACACACCGTCTAATAATCTGATCAGCTCCTTGCTTGAACAAAAACGGTTCATCCCAAATATACTGCTTGACATCGTGCAAGAATTTCTTCCTTTGAGCATAAGAGAGCTCATGTGGAATGATGTTGCTTACTAGATAATTCACAATGTCGGCAAACCATGGTTCATCATCTTGCACTCTGAATAGTTGCTCATCAGGAAAAAACTCATTAATAACCGTGTTGTCCTTAGGTGAGTTTCCATGATCTTCCAATCTAGAGAGATGGTCAGCGACCTGATTCTCCGTCCCCTTTTTATCCTTGATTTCCACATCAAATTCTTGCAACAGAAGAACCCAACGAATCAACCTTGGTTTAGCATCTTTCTTTGCAAGTAGGTAGCGAATAGCAGCATGATCCGTATAAACTGTCACCTTAGTACCAAGCAGATAAGAGCGAAACTTTTCAAACCCATAGACAATAGCAAGTAGTTCCTTCTCAGTGGTGGTGTAATTCAACTGAGCATCATTGAGAGTTTTGCTTGCATAGTAAATAACATGGAACGTTTTTTCTTTCCTTTGGCCTAGAACGGCCCCAAGTGCATAATCACTAGCATCGCACATCAAAGCAAATGGTTGGCTCCAATCAGGAGCTGTAATAACTGGAGAAGAAATTAGTTTCTTCTTCAAGATCTCGAACGCATGTAAACAAGCCTCATCAAAATTGAATGGCACATCTTTTTCCAAGAGATTGCAAAGCGGCTTAGAAATTTTTGAGAAATCCTTTATGAAGCGCCTGTAGAACCCTGCATGACCAAGAAAGCTAGGAATACCCTTGACTGGGATAGGGGCAGGAAGATTCTCAATAGCCTCCACCTTTGCCTTGTCAACTTCCAAACCCTTACTCGAAACCTTGTGTCCCAGAATGACACCTTTTTCTACCATGAAGTGGCACTTTTCCCAATTAAGAACAAGATTTGTCTCCACACAACGTTTTAAAACCAAACTCAAGTTTTCCAAGCACTCAACAAAAGAATCCCCAAAGACTGAGAAATTGTCCATGAATACTTCCACATTAATTCCAATCATGTCAGAGAAAATGGCCATCATACACCTCTGAAAAGTAGATGGTGCACCACACAACCCAAAAGAAACACGTCTGATTGCAAATGTACCAAATGGACAAGTGAATGTAGTCTTCTCCTGATCCTCGGGTGCTATGCAAATCTGATTGTAACCAGAATACCCATCAAGCAAACAATAGTACTGACGTCCAGCCAATCTGTCAAGCATCTGATCAATGAACGGGAGTGGAAAATGATCTTTCCGAGTGGCCTTGTTCAACTTTCGATAATCCATGCAAATTCTCCAACCAGTAACTGTTCGCGTAGGAATGAGCTCATTCTTCTCATTAGTAACCACTGTCATGCCTCCTTTCTTAGGCACACATTGCACCGGACTCACCCAAGATCTATCAGAAATCGGATAGATAATGCCCGCGTCAAGCCATTTAAGAATTTCATTCTTCACAACTTCTTTCATAACAGGATTCAGTCTCCTTTGATTATCGACTGTAGGTTTAGCTCCCTCTTCCAAAGGAATTTTGTGCATGCAATAAGAAGGACTAATACCCTTGATGTCTGCTATAGTCCACCCAATGGCTGATTTGAATTCCCTTAAGATTCCCAATAGTTTTTCCTCTTCTATGCCTGAAAGCTTAGATGATATAATAACAGGTAAGGTAAAAGAATCACCAAGATAGGCATACCTTAGATGTTCAGGCAATGGCTTAAGTTCCAAGGTAGGTGCTTCCTCGATGGATGGTTTAAGTCTAACATGAGACTTCTTCAATTCTGACAACCCCAATGATTCAAATGGAATCCCAAACTTCTTCCATGAAGATGCATTAAGATATTGCAAGTGTTCTTTATCCTCTTTGTTCTCAACCTCCAAGTCATTAGCAAGAACTCTTTCCAACACATCAGCTTTTATCAAGTGTTGAGTCACGGAGTTAACCACCTTGTCGACCATATCAATTTTGAGACACTCTTCATCGTCAGTTGGAAGCTTCATTGCGTTGAAAACATTAAAAGTGACTTTTTGATCGTGCACCCTCATAGTGAGTTCTTCCTTTTGGACATCAATAAGAGTTCGGCCCGTAGCCAAGAATGGTCGTCCCAAGATAATATGAATCTTCTTGTCTTCCTCGAAGTCAAGAATAACAAAGTCGGCTGGAAAGATAAGCTTGTCGACCTTCACCAAAACATCCTCAACTATCCCTCGAGGATAAGTAACTAAACGGTCCGCAAGTTGTAGAGTCATGGTAGTTGGCTTTGGTTCTGGAAGACCAAGTTGCATGAAAACTGATAAGGGCATGAGATTAATACTTGCACCCAAATCACACAAGCATTTGCTGAATGAGAGATCTCCAATAGTACATGGAATGGTAAAGCTCCCGGGGTCCCTCAACTTAGGCGGCAACTTTTGTTGCAAGATGGCACTACATTCCTCCGTCAAGGCAACGGTCTCTAGCTCCTCAAGTTTCAATTTCTTCGAGAGTATGCCCTTCATAAACTTCGCATAGCTTAGCATTTGCTCAAGAGCCTCCGCAAATGGTATGTTAATCTGAAGCTTCTTGAAGACATCCAAGAACTTAGCAAATTGCTTTTCGAACTTTTGCCTTTGAATTATCATTCTTACTAGAATGATAATTATCATTCTTACCAGTTATAGGAGTCGAGAGAGTAGCATTAGGTAGCCATTTAGGACCAGATTCGACCCCAACATCAAAATCATATTTTTTCTCCAGAAGCTGCGGCGCTGCCGCGCCAGTATTATACTGGGAAGCGGCGCTGCCGCGCCGTGCAGACTGTTCCAATTTTTCCATTTTTTCCTCGGTTGATTTTTCTTCGTTCTGACCTTGTAGAAATCTTCCTGATCGTAATGTTACTGCCTGGACCTGTTCCTTGTGATCTTTCTTGCCTGGGTTTATCTCTGTGTCACTCGGAAGCGTTCCTGGTTGACGGTTCAACAATGCATTGGAAAGTTGGCCAATTTGATTCTCTAAAGTTTTCAATGACACCGCCTGACTCTTGTACATCATTCGAAGCTCTTCCAATTCAGATTTCTCAGACTGATTCAATGAATTCCCTTGAGATGATTAAAATCCCGGTGGATTGAATGGTTGCCTTGGAGCATTAGGTGGTGGTTGAAAGTTCTGATTATATGGCCTCGCATTGAACTGCTGATTTTGTGGTTGCTGAACACCACCCTGATTGTTGCTCCACCTGAAATTAGGATGATTCCGATTGTTGGGATGATAAACATTAGGCACTGGTTGCTGTGCTCTTTGAAAATTACTAACAAATTGTACGGATTCAGATAAAATAGCACACAGACTCGTGTCATGAGCCCCTGCACACAATTCACACACCATAGCAACATGGTTAGTCCCATGATTAGAAAGGGAATCTACCTTCATTATCAACGCCTTGCGTTGAGCAGCAATAGCAGTAGCTGCATCCAAGTCAAGAACTCCAGCCACTTTAGCTGGTGGCAAGCGTTGAGTATGATTATGAAACTCATTGGCCGCTATTATTTCAATAAGATTATAGGCATCCTCATAGCTTTTTTCCCATAGCGCACCTCCAGAAGCTGCATCTAACATAGGCCTGGACTGAGCTCCCAACCCGTTTTAGAAATTGCTGATTATCATCCAATCCGGCATCCCATGATGAGGACAACGTGCCAATATCTCCTTGTACCTTTCCCAAGCTTCCCCCAAAGATTCCTGAGGTTGCTGAGCAAACTGAGAAATAGAATTCCGATAAGCTGCTGTCTTCGACATGGAGAAATACTTCGTCAAGAACTTTTGAGCACAGTCTGCCCATGTTTTAATAGAGCCTGATGGCATAGAATGTAACCAACTCTTGGCTTTATCCCTAAGAGAGAAGGGAAATAGTCTCAATCTGATTGCGTCATCTATAACTCCGTTGAATTTGAAGGTGTCACAGATCTCAAGGAAGTCCCTAATATGAGCATTGGGATCTTCAGCAGGACTACCCCCAAACTGTACTGTATTCTGAATCATCTGAATGATGTTTGGCTTAAGCTCGAAATTATTAGCCCCAATAGCTGGGCGAACAATACTGGTATGAATACCCTCCACTTTTGGCTGAGAGAATTCATACAAAGGCTTCGCTGGTTGTGCTTGATCTGCCATTTCTTCTATTGATTCAAGATCGTCTTCTAAACCGATGTTCTCAAAGTCAAGTTTTCTCCTTGCTAGTTCTTCTCTACGTGCTTGAGCTCGTGTACGCATACACTCTCAAAAAGTACCTGAAATTCACCAACAAGAAATTTGGTGAGAAACGTCCTAGTCACCGAACTTTAATGACCACTAATGGCAAATACTGAAACTAAACAAACAAAACCGCGTCCACGGCAGCGGCGCCAAAAACTTGTTAGGACCAAACTCAACATGCAAGTGCACGTGATCTCAAGTAATACAGATAGCAAATAAGATTCGTTCCTACAGGGACTCGTTGTATTGTCTAGTTAATTCACTCACCGATGTATGATTATGATTCGATGCTAAGACAGATTAGCAATTGGATTTTTCTTTTTCACTACAATTATTCTAAGATTTTTAACTAATTATCAACTACTTGAACTGAGAATTATGTCGGATTACTTATGCAAATAAAACATGGGATTTTAACTTCATTATACAATCCATCTATAATCTCCAATTCTCTAGCCTTTTCATGTGATTTATTAATACCTGATCGAACACAAAAAATTGATATAAGCAAACCTTCGTTGCACAGATACCATCCTAAATAATATCCACAATAAAGATAGAAATTACTTAGTCTCCCAACTATGCTTAATCCCTATATGTCTATAAAGATTGAAACATAATGGTTGAAGTACAAGCATTCAATTGATCACATAGTCGTCATAAAACGGTTAGAGTTACGACAATAATTATGAATGATATTCTCACGCATAAACCTATGCTAGCATGGCAAGTTCTAAACCCTTATATCCACTTTCGCTTCAATAAAAATTAACACACAATTACAGGAGTTAGCTACTCTCCTATAACGAATTAAATCAACCATGATAGGATATCACATCAATCACACTATAGGCATCGAGAAAATTTAACAAATAGATTTCATGAATAAATCCGCTAAAACCCCATGACAACGAATTAGTTCATAATCAAACTAATCGTCACCATGGGTTCCAATGTAAACATGATAGAAGAAAACGAATAATAACTGAAATAAATATTAAGGGTTCTAAAGAATACACCCGAACCAAGCATCCACAAATAGAAAAAGAAAAGAATAAATTAAAATCTATCCTCTTCCTCCTTCTTCGTGCTTCAAAAACTTCGTAGATAAATACGTGGTCTCTCCCCCTATTCTAGGGTTTTTTCTTCCTTTATATAGGCCTCCAGGTGCAAGTAGTTCGTAAGGAATTTTATTTTTTACTTCATCTCGAAAAATCAGCAAATCAGGAATTTTCGTCAGACCAAACGGCGCTGCCGCGCCACTTCTGTGTATGAAAACGGCGCTGCCGCACCACATCTATGCTGATTCCCCCCAGCGCTGCCGCGCCATCCACAAGCTCTAACACGGCGCTGCCGCGCCGTGCCTTCTGTCTAGCACATTGAATTTTTCCCTTTTCTTCGTTATAACTCCGATTTGTGCTCCGATTGCTCCGCTTCATTCCTTTAACACATGTGATTGATATTCCTGCACAATACCCTTAAAAGAGATAAAAAATACCACAACTCGAGTACAAACATTCGTTTTAAGCCAAATGGAAACGTTTTAAGTGAATAAAATATCCACTCATCATCGTCCATGACATCAGTAATCAACCCTATGACTGCTGTCCCAGCTTGCACTAGTGCGCCTTGCGCTGGCCATCAGATCTAGCTATTGTTGTGACATAATAAATAAGCAAGGGTGAGCAATAGCCCACCAATAATAATATAACTGAACAGTGATGATATATAATAGTTCAAATATCTTTGAAACCATATGCCATGCATTAACGAAGATAGTGCCAGAATAATGTAAACGGTGAAGTTACAAGGTAACTCAACATATATAATCCGTGGAAATATCTTCTATGTCAAAGATTAACAAGATATTGTCATTTATCATAAAAGAGGAACTTGCAGGAAAAATATTGCAATTCCAGTTTCAAACACTTTTCAACCTGCCAACAATGATAATGTTGCAGAAAATTTCCAACTCTGAGAAAATGAACTAATCCTGGAGCATTAACGCGCCAGAAGACATAACATTTACGATGATCAGTCGCATATTATGCTCCCCACTTTTGTTCTCTACATGTAGAAGGAAGCACCGACGGATTTACTTGTCTACCGCCCTCTGGAACCCCCCGGCCAAGGGTTGGCCCATTGCTGGACCGACGCCACTCGGCCACTTACGCGGCTCCTAGTTCAAATAACATCCACGACTCTGAAACGTAAAGTTCGTCCCCCTTTCCCCAAGTATAATACTTGTTGATAAGAGTCCACAAAGTAGTCGTATCTAGTTGGAAAGGAAAATTCACCAATATTTCCAAAGCTACTGCATGTTAATGGATACCAACTTGTTCCAACAATCTTACCCCTCGAATGATGAGAAGGTACACAAAGATTCAATAAGCAAATAGCAACCAAGTTGCGAGTGAGAAGAATAATTTCGAAGGATTTTTGACCGGGAAGTCAACAAGATAAATAACATTTGTCAAGTAAGGTTCCCTTATAATTTGAAAGTTAGATTTGAAAGAAGAATAAAAATTTGAGAACCTTTCTTGATACAAGTATTAATAATAAGACTTGGAAATAATTTACATAATATTCGAAGGTCGAAGATAATATTTGAATGAAGTAAATCATTTTTGAAACGAGTTAGAAGAATTAAATAAATATTCCAAAGAATATTTATTAAGTTAAAAATATTGAAGGAATAATCTTAATATAAAATATCACTCGGAATAATCCTCGAATAAATATTCACAAATTATATTCTTTAAATAATTATTGAATATTTAAATTAATAATACTTATCAAATAAATAAAACTCGAATGAATATTTGAAATAATATTTAGATAATGATCAGATTAATATTTGAAATAATATTCAATAAATAAATAATGAATAAATTCCAAAGGAATAATCGAGATAATATTCGATAAATGAATCAACTTTAAATGAATATTAAAAATAATATTCATTGACTACATAAAGTTCGAATGAATATTTGAAATAATATTTATTGAATAAATAATGGAGAAATATTAACTTAAATATTCTCTCCGGAATAATCAAGATATATCAAGAAATACTGACTCCCGATCTATATTCGAAGAATGAGACTCAAATGTCCTTTTCTAAGGGTCTTAGCAATATCAAGCTTATAACCGATACGTTATCAATCTAGATTATAAACTAACAATAAATCAGGAAACATGGATCACAATATAACTTGAAAGTAGGCATGCATGCAATGGCATATGTATAACAACAATCATATATATAATATCACAACAACAGTTCCAAGAATTGGAAACTTGCCTGGTAGTCGGGTGTGGGTAGAGGTAGTGTGTCCTGGTTCCGTACGGTGATCTATAAACAATTAGGATATTCGAGATTAATCACTTACGCTTTTTAAAAAGGCTAAGTATAAACTTAGCTTAGGTCGAAACACCTTTTCAAGTTATCTCGTTATGCACCCTTTAGTGTAACTCATTTTATCACCGATACGATCCGACATTTGTTCGTTATTAAGACATGTCATCATACTTACACTTGGTATATACTTAAGTCGTACAAGTTCTAAGGTCGGTCATTTACGAACCAAGATTATACCTAGAGTTTTATCGCCCGTTTTTTAAGTGATTAACCAAAGTTATAACTAAGTGTGCTTTTTAGGGGTTCGTTCGCACTTAACCTCGATTCAAACATTTTTAAAAAATCGGAAAATGATCTTTTTAACATGAGATCTTCACTCAAACCTTCCTTATGATCTCTAATATTTAATTACCAAGATTCGTCATTGAATTACTCGAGTTACAGGGGTTCAATTTCAATTACGAATTTGCAGTTACGGTTTCGAACCACTTTTAGTAAATCGACCATAATTCGTAAACCGTAAGTCCGTTTGTTTCGATTCTCACGCCAAAACGATCTATAACTCGAGATCTACAAGGGTATGTCATATAATCATCAAGATCAGTGAATTGTGGCTACTGCTATGCACGAATTTCAAAGGTTAACGAAATTTCGACATTACTACGGCTATAAATCGAACGTTTCTAAATTTGTTACGTCAAAACCAAGCCACACCGGGCATACCATTCATCATAATCAGTCCATAAACATCTGATTTCACCCTCATATGCATCATATTACTTAGATCAACTAAACCACTTAACTAATCATGCTTACATGCTAATAATAACACCATAATCATATCTCATCTAAAATCTCTAAGAACAATCACGGAACTCAAAGTATGATCTAGGGTTTATGAGAGTTATACCTTCCTTGGAGGATGTAGAGACCTTACTAAGGCTTGATTAGTCCTTAGAACACCTTAACCAAGCTTAGATCATCCAAAGAAACAAGAAAACTAATGTTAGTTCCTCGAAAATTACTATTCATCCTCATCTTATAAAATTCATAACAAATCGAAAAATAAGATTTTGGTGCTCAAATTTTTACCTCATCTTCTGCCATTCAAGGGATTTCTTTTGAACTATAGATCATCAAATTTGAAGCTTGGTAGCTATGGTTTTGAACCCGTTTTTCCTACTGGACAGAAACTGGTCAAATTTGTTTCCCCAACTTTGAGCATGGATTTGACTAGGCTATACTACTTGGATTACAATGAACTTTTGAACGAACCTTACTCATGGAGTGGCAAAGCTATGGTTAAAATTTGATGATTTTTGAAGCTCTAGATTGGGAGATATGATTTTTTCTTCCCTTGCGGGTCCTGCTCAACAGTTTTGGGAGAGATGGAGTTTGCTTGCTTTTCTCTTGGTCTTTTGCTCTCATCTCATCTACTTTAGTGTATTATTGCTTGCCTTGGAAAATATCTTGGCCAAAAGCTACTTTAATAAAGGTAGTATGTCATGGATGATGAAATCAAGTGGACAAGTGTTGGCTTCTCTTGGTTTGTAAGCTATGTACTTAGTTTGTTGCTAAGTATGCTAGTTAGTCATGTAACTACTTGGTTACTTGATATTATCTACTTGCATATGCATGTACTTTGGTTCTCTGCTTGTTCTTTTGTCTGGTTATTGCTCAATTTCTGTGATTGTTCGGAGGAATATCTTAAGGATTTCTAGTTAGGGTTTTACCGGAAACCGTCTTAATATTTATACTATCATTCTCAATTCTCTTTAATAATTCTTGAATCCAAATTCCTTAAATCTCTTCAGTAAATCCTTAAGTCTTTCAGTGTCCAGGGAAATCTCGGCGAAAATAAAAGTGCTATTTTTCAGAATCCGATAATTTTTACATACACTCTTTTTCCCCTTGGATCATTAATACGAACTCAGAAATCCGTTCCGGGTGTTGCTATATAGTGTCGTCTAATAATATTCCTATTTCCACCAAAAACACTATTCATCACTTATTCTCTCTTTAATTCTTATAATTAGAAAAATATCCTTGCGCTTTCCCGAGCGTTCCCTAACCCTTTTACGGAACCACTAGACTTATAACAAATACCGATTTGGATGACATGAGAATACTTCCTCTGTTTGTATGCCATATCCGACTTTCTTGACGATAGATTATTCTTACCTAAGTTGTCAACCCATTGCATTCTTCATGACATATAAATATTGGAATCCAAATCCATTCATTAGAACAACTGTTACACTTATAATCCATTACATAATAAAAGTTTTAATTACAACCAAAAATCTGGGTTCTTACGGTCTCCCCTCCTTAAAAGTAAACCCAAATAAGGTGAAGTGTCAAAAGCTAGCAGAAACCATAATAAATCATACACAACACCATACATCCTACCCATACAGATTTTCTTATTTTCTTCCAACAACATGCTTGACTAGTCGGATGGAAGAAGGATCACACAAAACACATAAACATAAGTATGCTCTCAATTTAAATTTTTATTTTATTTTTTGTTCTTTTTTTTTTTGCTTTTATTTTTCATTTTTTAATTTTTTTGTTTGGAGAGCTAAAAATAGATATATAAATATAGAAACAACCACAATCCTTCTTCAAGTAAACAACGACTAACAAGGAAGCAACAAAACCGAATATTTCCCCAAAATTAATGAACAAAAGTAAACTCATCTCACACCTTATTACTCTCTCAACTTCCTACTAGCCATTGACAATTGGGATATACATAAGTCTACACAAGAAAAATGTCTAGGCAAGTATTGTGGTTACCAAGTATACGTAAGGTTGAACTCTTTCAGAACATAAGAACATCCTTCATAAACCTTAATTAGAGTATCAAACCCATAAGAACATCATTCACAAACTCTTTCAGTTCAACCTCAGGAAAACATCGAAAGGGATCAGAAATAGTTTATGGAGAACCACAAAGAATGTGAGGTGGAGTTAGAGTTGTAGGTGGAGGAAGTTCAACCTAGTAAAGTATATCATTCTTATCTAGCTGTAGACCAGATAGAGAAAAACATATCTTGTCTAAAAACTCTTGGCCTCATCAGTAAAATCCACACCATACCATTCAAAAACCTTAGTTAACATTAACCCAAACGGAAGACCCGTAGAGGCATTGTTTGTAAAAACCTCAATCATCTGATTTAAAATCTAATTAGACAAATCAAACCCAGTTCCAAAGAGTAACATATCAACTACAATCACATCTTGGCATGAAAAATTTGACCAAGTACCCAACCTAGGACAACTATTAGCTAGAAATATACGAAATGCAATTGTTCAATTTCAGGAGCACCTCTAACCAAATGTAATTGAGCAATCGCATGAAAACCATCCAAATTATTTTAACTATTTTTCTTATAAAGTAAAGTATTAGCAACAGGATTGATACCCAAAATGATGTTCAAAATAATATGGGTAATGATAAATGGATTTTATATCCACTATTTGCATTCCATTCGTACTTAAAACGATTGCGAGTTCTCAAGTTTCGTGTTAGTTTGATGTGTTTTCATCTAATTTGTGTAGGTTGCATAGTAGGGTGGCATTGGTGGTGTTGGTGAAGAATTGGTGGTATTCTGTGAGCTTAAAGTAGAGATTACAGGAAGTCCAGGGCAAGGGAATTCAGGAATTTGAGCACAATGCGCAGTCTACACTGTTTTGGCCATATCTGGAGTTCTACAAGTTCGATTCTGACGATCTTACAGCTCACGCGAAGAGGAGAGAAATTTCTACAAAACTGGGCAGGGGCCAGCAGGTGCTCTTGCGCGATTCTAGGCGCTACAGCGCTGTTTTCAGGCGCCATTGCGCTAAATGAGGCGCTATAGCTCAGTTTGAGGGGCTATAGCTCAGTTACAGGAAGTCCAGGGCAAGGGAACTCAGTTTTTTGAGCAACAGTGCTATGCAGTCCCTGCCTTGGAGATTTTTTATGATCTAGTTTTATTTTCTTCCGGGTCAAAATATTTTTTGGCCCATTTTATTAGGGCAAGCAGCTGGTTTTTATTTGTATTATTTTAGACATTAAAATGATATCGATTATCATGAGGAGTATCATTATCATCGACATTTTTATTCTAGAAACAAAAATCAAGTGAGGGTTCTTCAAGCTAGTGACAAGCAAGGAGGCCTATTTTGATTCCATCTTCTGTATTCATCTTTACAATTTGGGGATTTAATTCTACCTTATTTCTTTGATTATTATTATTTGTTTTAGATCCATGTTTTCTTTAGAACCCATGATGGTGATAGGTTCAATTATGAACTAATCATTATCATGGGGTTCAAATGGATTCGATTTCGTAATTATTGTGTTTGACATGTGATCGATATTGGGTGATTTTATTGTGATAATCTAATAGGGTTTGATTTAATTGATAGATGTGTATCTAGCTTCTAATTTATTAATCCTTGATGATTGCGAAGGTGGATTCTAGGATTGAGAATATGCCATATTAGCATGGGTTCATGAATTAATCGTTATTCATGATTAGTAGTATGTTTTTACCCAATTCATATTGCCTCATGTAATTATAAAAGATAACTTATGCTTAAACCAATTGCTTTTCCCGATTGTATAGACATATACGATTTGAACGTAATGTGGTGTCCTCTTGATTTCTATCTCTTGTGGATATTAAATGGTTTGATACGAGTGTACTGAAAGGTAGCTCGTATTATTGTCGTGTTATCTGATTAATTATCTTGTTGATCACCTATGTTGATTTAATGTGTCAACCTTTAGTGAAGTTGTCGATGAAATTGGAATCCCATATTTTCTCATATATAAGGAATCTTAATTGTTCATTTTGTCTCGCTTAGTTAATTACAATAGTTTAATCAAAAAACCCTATTTGATAATTGTTCAAGCATTAAGAAGTAACCATACATCGTTGCATAAGTACTAAATTTGGCATTTACACCTAGTCTCTACGGAACGAATCTTACTTATCACTTGCTATTTGTGATCGCGTATACTTCCGTGTTTACGAGTCAACAAGTTTTTGCGTAAGATCAATCTTCTTATCAGTAACATGCGAGACATATTGACCCTTATCATTAACATGCATATTACCATAAAATTCCTTAACCAAATCAGGATAACAAGTGCTAGGTAAATCAGTAAGAAAGGACTCAAAACCAAAATTCTTAAACAACCTAAGAGCACTAGAGTCCTTAAGAAAAGTACCATTCACGGGTTTTCTCGGCCTAGAATAACTGTACGAGTACTGTTCTCCTTCGTTATGACATAGCATGCCTTAAACTTATCCTTAACGTGAATCTCCTTTCAAAAATACTTCACATCAGAACCCAATATTGTACCAAACCGATTAACGCCCCGTTGTTCACCATCACAGTCAACATGAATGGGGGACTCGCGAGAGAGAGTAGTTTCATCATCGTCACAAACCTTCTGTTTGTTCTTGAGGTCATGAGGAGTTGCTGAAGCAAAGGGTGTTTTCGTATTTCTTGTTCACCTCTTGATTGACAGTAGAGAGTATAAAGAAGAAGCAACCTAGGTATATCGATTGAAAAAATAGGGGAAAACCCTAGATCTGGGGATGAAGGATAATAAAATTGGAGAGTCAGATATGGGATAAGTGTTTTAAACTTCTTTTTAGGAAAATAAAGGAAAATAACATAAACAATATAAGTAAGCTGAAAGTACCCAAAATTTAATCTTAGCTTGCTAACTCGACATTACACATGCCTAGTTCATGTCGAAGCATAGAAAATCTGTCTTCAGATAAAGGATTTGTAAAGATTTCAGTTCAGGTAAAGGCTTTGTGAAGATGTCAGCTAGTTCTCACGAAATAATGTTGATCGTGCTAGTGTTGTCGCAATAGATAGGAATTTTGCCACATTTGATCCCAAACTCTCGAAGTGTTTGAATCATCCAAAGCACTCGAGAGCAATAGTTACCAGCTACCAAGTACTTTCCTTCAACTGTCGAAAGTGCAACAGAAGTCAGCTTCTTACTTTACTAGGAAATCAAACTTCATCCTAAAAATGTTCTTTTGCAATCAGTTTAACAACCTGCATAATCTGCATCACTATACCCAACAAAATCAAATGCATTTTTGATAGGATAAAATAAACCAAGAGTAATAGTTCTACTCAAATATCTAAATACTTTCTTAACATCATTCAAGTGCTACTCTTTTGGTTTTTCTTGAAACCTTGCACAAACACATACACTACACATAATATCAGGTCTAGAGGCAGTAAGATATAGTACACTTCCAATTATACCTCTTTACTTTCGAACATCAACATCTTTACCTTACTAATCTGCTGTCAGCTTTCTAGCAACACTCATGGGTGTTGATTTCGACTTGATATTCTCATATCCAAACTTCTTAAGTAGATTCTTGATGTACTTTGTCTGATGCACATATATTCCATCTGGAGTTTGCTTGATTTGGAGCCCCAAAAAGTAATTGAGCTCACCCATCATGCTCATATCAAACCCACTTTGCATACACTTAGAAAACCACTTGCACATATCATCATTAGTATATCCAAAAATAATACCATTCACATATATTTGCACAAATAAAATATCATTACCATTAAGCTTAGTAAATAATGTGGGATTGATTTCAGCATGAGTGAACCCAACCTTGATCAGAAATTTACTTGGCCTTTCATACCATGATCTTGGAGCTTGCCGAAGTCTACATAAAGCTTTCTTCAATTTAAATACATGGTTAGGAAATTTTGCACTCTCAAAATCAGGAGATTTCTTGACATATACTTCTTCCTTCAAGTAGCCATTTAGAAATGCACTTTTATGTCCATTTGATGTAGCTTGAATTGCTTGAAACATGCATATGAAAGTAGCATCCGTATAGACTCTAATCTTGCAACTAGGGCATAAGTTTCATCAAAATCGATTCCTTCTTGTTGATTGTACCCTTGTGCCACAAGTCTTGCTTTTTTTCAAGTAACCATTCCAAATTCATCAACTTTATTCTTGAAAACTCATTTAGTGCAAATGATTGAAGCATCTTTATGTCGCTCTATAAGTTCCCAAACATCATGTCTTTCAAATTGATTGAGTTCTTCTTGTATTGCCATGATCCAATTTTCACCTTGAAGTGCTTCCTTGGCAAATTTTTGTTCCTCTTGAGCTAGAAAAACAACATATGAACATAACTATGTGACGTTCTTGCATTGCCATTTAGAAATGCACTTTTCTTGTCAAAGTTAGCTTGACCCTTCCTTGTCTTGATTTCTTATGATTTGCCACCAATGATCAACTCTGGAGGATGGTTCTTCAATAATCTAGTTGACTTCGGCAGAGAGTGTTGAGTTATGATTTCTTTATTGACTCTAACTCTCTTTGATGATGGAGAAGTTTTATCTCCTTCATAAAGTGGCATATTCTCTGGTGATCTCTATCCTCTGGGATCTTCCAAGGTGAGCTTTGACAATTCATTAAGAGTTTCATCAATTGAAGAAGAGATTTCAGCTAGTTTTTTTGCCGCTAAAGTTGAGTCAAATTGCTTGTCAACTAGCTGAGATGCTATCTTCATCCTTGTTAGATCGCTGTCTATACCTGTCTCTGCAATTTCTTCCTCATTTCTTGATAGATCAACATTAGTCTCTTGAAATGAAACATCTATAGACTCCTCGATAATATGTTTAGAAACATTATAGACTCTATATGTACGACTTTTCAAAGGGTAACCCAAAAATATTGCTTCTTAAGATTTAACATCAAATTAACCATCTCTATCAATAGTTTTGAGTACAAAGCACCTGGATCCAAAGACTTTAAAGTAGCCTATATTTGGCTTCTTATTCCTCAACAATTCATATGGAGTCTTGTTGAAAATAGGGCTGATAAGAACCCTGTTAAGAACATAGCTTGTTGTACTGACTATTTCCTGGAATGACCTAGAAACTTTGTGGCAGCTTGCTTTCTTGTAAAAATGTCATAACTATTTCCTGGAATGACCTGTTATTTCGCTCTACAACTCCATTTTGCTATGAAGTCCTTGGCGCAGAGAATTTATGAGATACGCCTCGATCTTCATAGTAGGCTATGAAGTCCTTTTGAAATTCACCACCTCGATGACTTCTTATACTTACAAGACTCGTCTTAAGCTTGATCATAAGCAACTTGATCAGCTTCTCAAATTCACTAAATGCACATTCTTTAGTACAAAGATACAATACCCATGTATATCTAGAGTAATCAACTATATTAACAAAGGCATGTTGTTTATCTCCAATAACCTTATATGCTTTCGCACCAGACAAGTCTAGGTGTAGAAGCTATAAAGTTTTAGAAGTTTATTCCATATTCTTTGACTTATGTGCAGTCCTGATTTCTTTACCTAATTGACAAGCTATACAGGTTTCCTTCTTGACATACTTCAATTTGGACAATTCTCGAAGTATCTTATTTGAAGATAGCTTGCTGAGTATGTCCATATGAGCATGTCCTAACATCCTTTGCCAAAGTTCTGGATTATCATCAACTGAAGCTAAACACAAAGACGATTCCTGCAACTAAAAGTCCAATATATATATATATATATATACATATATATATATATATTTATATATATATATAGAAAAATGATCCTGAGATATATCTCAGGGAACTTTTCCTAAGATACAATACAAAATAACCTTAAATTTTACTGGGCCCGCAGGGCTAATTAAAAAATTATGAATGTACTAAAACGCCCACCCCAATTTTACATATAAAATATAGGTATCCCAGGGAACTTACCTGAGATATATCTCAGGCTCCCTAATCTCATATATATATATATATTAATAGTACATTTCTCCTTATCAAAATCAACAATATGTCCATCATTATATAACTGACTTATACTAAGTAAATTATATTTTAGACCTTCAACATATTGTGCTTTATCTATAAAAATGATACTATTACACATAGTTCATTTTCCAAGAATCTGAAGTGTTTTGCTATCACCAGTTATGATATTTCCAACCTTCTTTACTTTGAGATTCAGGAACTGAGATTTGTCACCACACATATGTCTTGTACAGCCACTATCCACTATCCATTGATTTGATTTCACCTTGACAACAAGACATACCTAGAAGACAAATAAAAACAACTCAATATCTTGGTACCCATATTTGTTTGGGTGCAGCATGGTTTGTATATAAAACATAAAGATCGATCATTTAATTCAGATTTCTTGATCCACATTTGGACCACTTTGGGGACATGATTTCCTGTTCTCCTAGTTCTATCAGCTTGATGTCTGTGAGTTGTCTATCTCTTCAAGCTTGCTAGTTCTGAATTTCGAACCTTGAAGTTCTTGGATAGATCTCCATTCTTTCCATAATTGTAATAGATTCTCCATGGCATGGCATCATCATACCGAATACAAAATTTTCCTTCATATTTGAGACCCTGATCCTCTGAAATTGAAGCTATTCCATGACCTTCTCTATCCAACGGGACCTTTTTTTTGTTTCATCATAGAGTCCTTTCATTTCAAATAGGGATCGTAAGAAATCCCTAAGAGAAAATTTTAAATTATTTTAAGGGCAATGAGTAATAATCCTGGTTAAGAAAGATAAATAAGGAAATTCTTTTGTACAATTTAATTTGTCTAAAATTAGATGTAGGATTGTTCTAAAATAAGTTTGATTTATTAACTAGACATTGTGGTAGATATTATAATTAAGGATATCAACAAATTTATTGTAATCCATAATTTTATAAAAATATTTGAGATCATCAAATTTAAAAGAAAAAAATAACAATCCAAATCAGTTATCACCACATTTTAAACATTTAAAATTCCAAATAAAATATAGGTAGATATTGTATACTAACTAATTTTAACGAAAAATTTGAAATCAATGTTACATATATTTGGATATTTAAGATTTAAAAACAATTTCAATAATCTAAGTTCAATACACTCGTTTAAATTTTTAAATACATCTTCTATAATCTAAATCGAATATGTCCTCTAAAATTCTTTTGAATTTGAATTTTTAAAATCGAACTTGAATATATTTACATTAAAAAAAAAGTCATTAAAATCTAAATTAAATAACAACTTGCTATTTAACTCAACCCATTATATCAATGCCACTATCGACCCCCAAAGTCCTGGCTGCGTCGTAAAATAACCTCTCAAGCTTCTATCCTTCTCTTAACTTTTATTTGTGGTTTTATTGTGAAATGAGTAGATATATCCAAACTTGTTTTGAATTGTGTCCAGACATGGTGAAAAAAAAAGTATGGGCAACAAATGAATTTCTGTTGGACCTCTGCAAAACTAGGAACATTCACTAGTACATAAATGACCTATAGCGTCGCCACCTATAGCGTCGGTTGTTGACCTATTGCATCGCACTTTTACCTATTGCGTCGGTTGTTTGCATTAACCGACGCTATAGGCCTATTGCCAGAAGCTTTGGCGTCGATTGTTTGCATCAACCAACGCTATAGGTATAGCCTATAGCGTCGCCCCTCAAAAGGGCGACGCTATAGGTATACCTATATCGTCGCCATTAAAATACCGACGCTATAGGCTACACCTATAGCATCGCCCCCTAAAATGCCGACGCTATAGGTATAGCGTATAGCGTTGCCCTTTGAAATGTCGACGCTATAGGTATAGCTTATAGCGTCGCCCTTTGAAATGCCGACGCTATAGGTGTAACTCAAAAATAACAGTATAGCGTCGCACCTATAGCGTCGGTTGTTTGAATTAACCGCCGTTATAGGTGTAGCTTATAGCGTCGCCCCTTAAAATGCCGACGCTATAGGTATAACTTAAAAAAATAAATAAATAAAAGAATAAAGGCCAAAAAAATTAAATAAAAATAGGAAAAATGACAATTTTTGAAAATAAATTCATACACACCAAAGTAGTCATACTCACTATTTGTGTGATGAATGTTACATTATTTTCACTAATTTTCCATTTTTTTTATTTTTCCCCATTTTTAACTAGTTTGTAAAAGAAATCAAATAATTAAATAAAAATAGGAAAAATGCCAATTTTTGAAAATAAATTCAGACACACCAAAGTAGTCATACTCACAATTTGTATGATCAATTTTACCCTACTTTCACTAATTTTCCAATTTTTTTATTTTTCCACATTTTTAACTAGTTTGTCAAATAAATAAAAAAATTAAATAAAAATAGGAAAAATGACAATTTTTGAAAATAAATTCATACACACCAAAGTAGTCATACTCACTATTTATGTGATGAATGTTACCTTATTTTCAATAATTTTCCATTTTTTTATTTTTTCCCATTTTTAACTAGTTTGTAAAAGAATTCAAAAAATTAAATAAAAATAGGAAAAATGCCAATTTTTGAAAATAAATTCAGACACACCAAAGTATTCATACTCACAATTTTTATGATCAATTTTACCCTACTTTCACTAATTTTCAATTTTACTCGATTTGGTATTTTTTTTGACTAATTTGCCCGATTTTATCATTTTTTGACAGATATTGGTAAATTTTTAAAATCGTGATTTATAAATTGATTTTTTGTATTTAATGATTTTAAAAATTCCCTCACCCCTTTAAATCCCTAAATAGGCACTGTTCTTCCCCAATTCATTATTTTAGCAATCTCTCGAGTTCTCTCTCAATCTCTCTTTTGAACTCTCTCTCTCACACACACGCCAAACACACACACATCGTCTCACTCCCAACGTGATCTCAAAACAAACAAATCAATGGCGGCGACAACCACAATAATGACAAGCAACGAAGAACAAACAATCTGAGGTTTCTGAGTTCAATTAGGGTTCAACCTCGGTTTAATCGAAGCAACCTTCATGTTTCTGAGTGTATGATATAAATTTGAGGTACGAATCTCTTTCTATATACTTCAGTTTGTATATATATTTAGCTTAATCTGTGTTGCATTTTTCGATTTCTATGTATCTCTCTCCCCCTCTATGTTTCTCTCTATCTCTCTCCCCCCTCTCTGTCTCTCTCCCTACTCTCTCTTTCTCTTTCTCCATTTTTCTCCTTTCTCTATCTCTCTCCCCCTTCTTTCTCTATTTCTCTCCTCCCTTACCCCGCTCACTCTATCTTTCTCTCCGTATCTTTCTCCATCGTCTTTCTCAATTATACACACTCATTCACATACATATCAACAATGTACAAGCCCTAATTTAAGCAACTAACAGAACCATAAATTGAGGAAAACCATACCTGTAACCATAATTTGAGAACTTGATTCTCGATTCTCTAGAAGAGGATACTCTGTAGTACTTTTGGTTTATGATTTCACAATCATCAGGTTTCATTTTCTTAAACCTAATTTTTGTCTCTTGGTTTCATCAGGTGTAATTGTGTAAACCAACTTATGTTAATCACATATTCAATTATGGATCGATTTTGTTAATCTTGTTCCATAGTCAGATAAAATATTTTTTGATGCCAACGTTGGACCTTCTATCTTGCAAAAAGTTATTACGTGTGTAGTGACCACATAATCTCCGTTACTCAAACGTGGTGATATTATATGTTCAATATTCTCTATAACTCAATTTCTGGCTATCTCTGCTTTGCTCTTTCTCTCTGCGGCTCTCTCGCATCTCTCTTTGCTTTTGAAGTTCATTATATTTTATCTATAAATGTAGGTCGAGTTCAGGCCTGTTTTAAGCACCAGCGAGAATTTACAACTTTCTGTTGAGGTTAGTGAAACATGATATCCCCTGTTTAAACTCCTACATAGTGATTTATATATGTTTTTCACATGAGGTGGGTTGGTTAGAAGGATTTAGGCTTTACATACTTTATGCTTTCTAGTTTAGTTTTGTGCTCAGTGTTTGATGTTAGGAGGGTAGTTAACCTGCTGCCTGCCAAGATATATAATTTTGTGATTCTTTCCCTTGCTTTTGTGAGAATGTTCATAAGGCTAGAATGCTAAGAATTACAAGTGTGTGAATTACTGAAACTGAACGTCATTACAGAAAATATTTATGTTAATTATGTTAAGAGACAAGGGAAAGTAATACTTTTTAGAGAGGAGTATCTGATATGAAGTGTCTTTAACTAGTTAATGTAGTACTGTTAGCCATAATTATTTAAAATTATACCATGCACAGTTGTTGTTTTAAAAACATCAAATAATTTAGTTGATAGGAATAAATTGATTCAGTTTTGTGATCAAGGTAAAGATTGTTTTAGTTGCGTGTGTGTGAGTGTCTACATTATAGATATTTAAAATTTATGTTTGTGGGTGTCTATGCTATAGATATTTATAATTTGTGTGTGCAAAATATTGGCCATACTTGGTCCCAAACTGCTTAGTAGTTTTACAACTAGGAATCTTTGCTTCTATACATCTTGAACTTTAATTGTACACAGAGTAATGACTTTTAGCTAATATTGTAATCTCCTTAATCATTTTGTATAAATTTTTTAATCTATTTTATTCTCTTGTTTGTGGACTGATGAAATTAAATTGGTTACGCTGATTGTCCATCAGCATAAAAGCACACTTTTATGCTAAGATATATAATTTTGCTTCCTGATTATTGATATGCAATATCTTACTTTATGAAGGAATTGGTTCAAGTGCATGATAGGTTTTTATATTAAAGTTCAAGTGCGTGAGTATGCATTCAGCCAATTAACTTTGTTCTAGATTACAAGTTTTAGTACATGCTAAAAGAAACTCACAGAGCTGAGTGGACTACGTTGAGCTTGCTTCACCACATGTAGGCCAGACAAACAATTCAGTCTGGTTAAATATGTACATGTTTTCAGGATCGTAGACCATATATATAAAATTTAGTTAAAAATTGAATTGTTAACCATTATTAATTTGACTGTGCATGTTAAGGCATTAGACTTATGATAATCTTGAGTTCTCTTCCTCTAATAAGTTTCTTGAAAGAGTATGAGCTGCAGTTCAAGAAGAGGAGCGCCAAGCAAAAGCTGCTGCTGCTAGTGCTGCTAAGGATGCCATTGCAACTGCAAAGGAGTCCAGGAAAGCAAGTCAGAGTTAAATTAGAAAGAATTTTTATAAAATTGAAGAACTTGATTTTGTAAATCAAATTAGAAAGAATTTTTGTTAGCATTTTCAACATTAATGTATTTTTTTTTGTATACTAGCATAAATTCTTTAATTTAAATTTATTTTAATAATAATTTGTGTTATAATTTTTATTTTTTGTAGTTCATGTTTGTTGATGTGGCTGTATCAGTGTATATAAAAGTGAAGCAGGTTAAAAATAGTATATTAATTAATAAAACAGGTTCCAATTTTGAAATTATTTAAAAAAAAATTGACCTATAGCGTTGGTCATTTGAAACGGCGAAGCTATAGGCTTTTTTTCTAAAAAAAATAAACCTATAGTGTCGGTCATTTGAAAGGGCGACGCTATAAGCTACACCTATAGCGTCGGCATTTTAAAAGGCGACGCTATAAGCTATATCGATAGCGTCGGCATTTTAAGGGGCGATGCTATAAGCTATACCTATAGCGTCGGCATTTTAAAGGGGCGACGCTATAAGATATACCTATAGCGTCGGCATTTTAAGGGGGCGACGCTATAAGCTATACCTATAGCGTCGGTCATTTAAATGACCGACACCTAAAGTGGACTTTAGCGTCGCCATTTTAACCGACGCTATTGGCCTATACCTATAGCGTCCCCTGCATATACTACGCCAAATAATCGACACTATAGGCCTATATAGGCGACGCTATAGGTCCAGTCTGTAGTAGTGATTAATGGAACCTTGGGTGGTGAATCTGCATCAGGTGAGAATGTTATTATTGAAATAATTAAATTTTCTTGAGGGGGTTTTTAATTTTCTCTTACTTTTTCAAAATTTCAATTTTGGGGCAAGATCCTACTGAACACCCTTTTGCCGCTTTGCCGCAACTACTAAGGCTAATCAACGCAAACCCACAAACAGAAGTGCTTTGTGGATTAAGGTTAATTTTGAGCATCCGACTACATTTGAGACTCTAGCATTGAAGGCAGAGATGAAGAAGGACATCATGGATGATTTGATCATTTTTATCGAGTTCGAAGACTATGGAAAATCTAGTTTGATGGCTGCAATAGCCAATTTATTGAATTATGATGTAATTGATCTTTAGTTAACTTCTGTTTAGGACAATACAATGTTGAAAAAATTACTTACTGAAACTTGTGGAAAATCAGTAATTGTGATAGAGAATATTGATTGTTCACTTGATCTCACTAGGAAACATTAGCTTTTTAGCAAATGATGTACACGCTTTCTTTGACAATTTCTCAAATAATTCTCTTTCCCACGAGCTAATACTTGTTTCTTGTAACCCTTGGTAATCAAATCACGATTCCAATTTTGAAATATAAGAGTATAACATCCTTGTTTCTCTTGTTTTGACGACTGCGACTTCGGCATGTGTTAAAACTCCACCATGCTTTTGTACCTTGATATTCATCAATTATATCTTAATTATTAGCCATGCACTGAAAAACAGATTGACGCTCTTTTATTGAATCATAATTCAGTCATTATTCCATGCGTGAAGAATTTGCCTTCCGATAGTGCTGAATTGCCACATAATCTGTGCTATACTCAGCAAGTTCATAGAATGTCGTAATATGGATGTAAGGGTCACCACTTGACTCCATTTTTTGAATGTATCTCATGATTAATTGTTAAAGATAAGGACTCCATTGGTGAATCATTGCCCCAGGAAACACTACACTGTTGAATAAACTTCAAAAATTATGACTATATTGATGATCATTTTCCATGATAAACATCATACTTTCAAAAAAAGAACCCATGCTTGTCCACGGTTTTCTTTTCGTTATCTTGGGAGGAAATAAAATTATCTTCATTGACTCTGAAATTATGTTTCAAATGGTTAATATAAAAACATAATTCAAATTAAATATATAAAATGAAATCGAAACTAGTTTAAAAATATGGAAAGCATATTGAGCGTCTGTAGTTTCAGATCAAACATCCTACAACACCACTGTTCAAATCATAGAGTAAAAGTATCGAATGGTAGATGCAATATACTTTCATCCCAAGGCATACCTTCCAGACTTTTAGAATTCAAACCCTCTATCAATAAAAAGGTGGCGGCTAGTTTTTCAATATGCAGAATAAAAGGTGGCTTCCCACCAGAATAAATAGAAGACTTAGTGTGCAGTTCAAATTTTTTCTATTAGTGGCATTAATATCAATAGTTGGGGCTATACATGTAGTAATATGAAGGAAGGAAATAATAGCAGGTGTCAGCAAGAAACCCAGAAAACATGGTAGGCGCATATGTTATAAGGTGGAAGTCAAATACGTGTGTAATAAATTGAGAAGGTGGTAACTACAAAGTTTCACAATTACAGCAACAGTGGAGTTAAGGAAGTGCAGTTTACAAGTACGTGTGAATATACGGCTAGTAAATAAGAAGTATGCATGCATGCAGTTTATCTACCCGAATATATGGAATGGAGACAGCTATAACACGGTTAGCACGTACAGCTGATATTTTAGACTTGTAATAAATACCAGAACCCATGATGTCAAGGTACTATGCTAGAGCCTATAAATAGGTCTGGTCATTTGTAGTAGTGTTGTACCAAGTGAAAAAAGAAGTACACTGAGTGAAAGAAATTGTGAAAAAAAGAGCAGAAGCTATGTGTCTTGTATTATATAGAGATAAAAGCTGTAGCTTTGTTTGTGTTTGTAAGAAATAAAAAGTGTGTGTTTGTTTTATTCTCAAAGTCTCTTATACATATATTGTGAGGTTGTGTTTAAATTAAATCAAGTTTAAATACTTGTGAGCCCATTCACATTTCCAATAAGTGGTATTAGAGCCAAGGTTCCGTTCGTGAAAAAAATGGCAAATATGACGGCACAACCACAAATTCCGAAGTTGACGAGTACAAATTATGGAAATTGGAGCATACAAATGAAGGTGCTTCTCGGATCATATGACAATTGGGATATTGTTGAAAGCGGATATGAAGAGCCCGTTGATGCAACTGCCAAAGCAGTCCTATCTAATGCCGAGAAGACGGTGTTAAAGGAGTCCCGAAAAAAAGATAAAAAAGCATTATATTTAATTTTTCAAGGTGTCAATGAATCAACCTTTGAAAAATTTCAAATGCAAAAATGGAGAAAGAGGCGTGGGGGATTTTGCAAAAATCTTTCCAAGGTGTCGAGAAGGTAAAAAAGGTTCATAAAATATTGGCGAATATGTTATGCGAGTTCGAAAATCTAAAAATGAAGAGTTCATAAAATATTGGCGAATATGTTATGCGTTTGAAAACCGTGACAAATGAGAAGAAAATGAATGGCGAAAGTCTCGATGATGTTCGGGTCATGGAAAAATTGCTCTGTTCATTGACAAGAAAATTTGATTATGTTGTTACGTCTATCGAGGAGTCAAAAGATTAGATCTGTCCACAATTTCTATTGACGAGCTTGTAGGTTTACTTCAAGGGCACGAGCAGTGAATGAATCAATATGATGATGCAAGCCATTTGGAGATGGCGTTGCAAAGTAAAGTATCCATCAGTGACAGTTCTGGAAGTAGCAGTTCTGTACGTGGCAGAGGTGGCTACCAAGGTGGACGAGGATGTGGTAGGCAGTCTTTCAACAGAAGCCAGAATTCTCAAGGTTATCAACCATCTGGTCATGGTCAAAATTTTAGAGGCCGAGGAAGAGGCGGATTCCAACAACGAGGTGACAAGTCTCAATTTTAGTGTTATAATTGTAACAAATTTGGTCACTTCAGTTATGAGTGTAGATCGCCAAAAGTAGAAGAAAGAAGTCATTTTGCAGCAACAAAAGAAGTTAAAGATGTGGGGTCTCCTATGTTCCTCACTTGCAAAGGAGCTAAAGAAGGTAACAAAAATACATGGTATCTTGATTCGGGAACCAGCAACCACATGTGCGGTCACAAGGAATTATTTACGGAGATAGACAACACCATTAGTGGAGAAGTTACTTTTGGTGACTCATCGAAGATTCCAGTCAAAGGAAAAGGTACTGTTATAATTGTGTCAAAGAAAGGTGATAAGAAGTATATAAATGATGTTTATTATATACCTGCTTTGAAAAGTAATATCGTCAGTCTTGGCCAACTTGTGGAGAAGGGATATAATAAACAGATGCAGGGTAATTCTCTTATCATCAGAAATCAGGTTCGAGAATTAATTGCAAATGTGGAGATGTCAAAGAATCGTCTGTTCATACTTGATATGAAGACGAAGGTACAAAAGTGCTTAAAGTCGGTCATTAAAAATGACTCACTAGACCATAAAACACCTTTTGCAACCACTGAAATACGTTGCAATATGCCCTATATTCGTTACAATAGGGTTTATGGTAACGATTATTGAAAAATCAGGCGTAAGGTTTGCTCTGGTTGCCATAGGTACCTTATGGCAACGAATTTAGTACCATATAGCAACGTTGAATTATCGTTGCAATTACGGTATATGGCAACGATTTAAGGGCTATAGCAACAAGTTTAACACGATTGCAATAGCTTGGAGGAGCTATGGCTTACTTTTTGTAACAATTTTTTTTTGTGTTAATTGTTGCAATACATGCCCAATTGCAACGTATTTTGAATCAAATGCAATGAAATATTTTAAAGAATATGACATATATGGCAACATTTATGTAACCATTTCGACGCTGAAAAAAAAACCGGCATGACCTTTAGATTTTATAAACATCCACCAATTTTAATTGGTATTTCAATTCATAACCAACCATGCAACCAAGCAGTTCATCAGTTCCAACATCCATACACAAAATGATCAAATTCAAGCAAAATAACTAAGTTCAAAAGACAATCTAACTTAGTAATACATAATTAAAAGACCAACTTAGTGGCCGGTTAAACATTGCATATATTGAGTCATCATGGTGCTAGCGCTTCCTCCTCTTCTTCTTCCTCTTCAACTACATCGGTCTCATCACCATCGTCAACAGTAGCACACAGTTCTTTTGCATTGATATTGAGAGTTGGATTCTTCTCGGCCAATTTTGCAAGAATATTTTCCAATTTCTTGTTCATTTTGTCCTCCATTTCTGCAGCTAACTCATCTCTTAGCTGTTTAAGTTGTGCAGAATTTTTTATGTCAATTGTTGACATATCTTTCCTTGTATTCCTGGTTCTCCCACTCCTGTCAACCAGCCAATTTGGTCCATGAGCTGCAAAATTCAGTTCAGGTCCTTCCCCTTCTTGTTCCCCTTCTTGCTGACCCTCATCACCATCCAAACCTTCACCCTGCCAATTCTTGCTGACCCTAGGTGCAACTTCTGCACTCTGTCCAGAAATCTTAGTAACCACCACAATACCATCATCAACCAATTTTTTCTTTTCTTTTTGCTCTTTTTGAAGACCTTGTACTGTCACAAACTTGCGTTTCAACTGCAAATCTTTACATACAAAGAAAAAATGATAAGAACAAATCTTTACATACAAAGAAAAAATGAATAGAATAAATGATAAGAAAAAATGATAAAAAAAATGTCCAGAAAAAATGATATGCCTTACTATACTTTGGAAGTGATATCCAATTTCTAACAAAATCTTTTACCCCATCACAATATGCCTTACTATACTTTGGAAGTGATATCCAATTCATCTTTGCAAATTCACAAACCTATTATCTACACAAAGAAACATAAACAGAAAAACAAAGCTAAAATAACAGAGCATAAAATCAACACACAAAAAAAAAGAATAGGTCCAAAACAAAGAGAGGTAACACACCTTGTTCGAAAAAACAGAGCAACGCAAACAAGTATAATCCAAAATTTGTAAAAACAGAAAATTAAAATCAAATAAACAAAAACAAAACCTAATTAATCCCCAATTTTAACAAAAAAACATCAACCTAATTAAGCCCCAATTAATCGATGCAGAGAGATAGAGAGATAGAGAGATGAAGAGATAACACAAAACAAAACCCAATTAATCCCCAATTTTAACAAAAAAATCTCAACCTAATTAAGCCCCAATTAATTGATGCATGCATAATCGATTAGAGAGAAAACACACCTTGTTAGATCTTGAGTGTTCGAGCTTGATTGTTCGTCGAGCTGGAACCCTATGTAAGATCCCGGATTATTTTAGGATTTATTATTATTATTTTTTATTGTTTTAATTATGTTAATTAGTATTTAAAGTATGGAATTGGATTTGAGAATATCGTTGTGGAATTCAACGATATTTAGTATCGAGTTTATATGAGTATATATGGATTTATGTGTGCCAATGTGTGCCCCAATATTTTTATTGTATTTTAGTGATTTAAAAGTATTTAAATCAAGTATTATTGATCTTTGAAAATCATTATTTATTTATCGGAGATAGATAAATCATGAAATCTTTTATGAAATTATCTTTATATATTTATTGAGTTTTTAAAAGTGTTGGGTGGATTAATTTGGGTGTTTTAGTATTTTAAAATGATTTTAAGAGTTTTATAGTTTTTAAAGGATCAAAACTTTGAAAATTCGTATTTAATTCATTTTTGATCCGAAAAATATTTCGAAAATATGTGGGTGTTCATAATTTTATTTTCTTTATTTTAAAAATGAAAAGTTTAATTTTTCGAATATTATATTTGATTTCGAATTGTAAGCGTCGTTTAGTAGTGTTTTAACTGGGCCGAAGGGTAATGTTAGTAGTTATAATTGGTAATTGGGCCAAGCCCATTAGTTGAAAACAAGAGCAGTCAGAAGGTTCGAGAGAATACAGGAAAAGAAAAAAAAAGAAGGGAAAGAATTGGGGAAGAGAAGAGATGGGGGATGAGTATTAAATACATATATAGATACATATATGTGTGTATATATATGCAAGAATTTGTGGCAGGTGCTGGGTGCTGGAAGAACGCACGTCGGGGAAGAAAGGGAGAAGGAGGACAGGTCGGGCGGCGTCGCCGCCGTGGTGGGGTGGCGCGGTGGCGCACAGCTGCAGCGGAAGGAGGAAGGTGAAGACGTGGGAGTTGCAGGTCGAAAGAGAGAGATGAGAGAGATGGCAGGAGGGAGATGAAAGAGGAGCTGGAAAGAGATTTTCGGGGGTAGTTCTCCGGTGAGTTGACTTTTCCGGCGAGACGGAGCAAACCGAAATGGTATAATTTCGTGTCTACCTATTTAATTTCCGTATTTTAAATTATTTAATTGTTTTAATTTAGTTAGTTGTAAATTATGAGATGTATGTGTTAATTTTGATAATTAGTGTATATTGAATTTGGAGAATATGGTTGTGATTTAATTAGTTAAATTGTGAGTATATAGCTTAATTGTAGTAGTTTAATTATTAAATTTAATTTGTGAGTTAATGTGTAAATTTTAGTAGTTAGATTAAATTCCGAGAGTATATGTTTGTTAATTGCAATTAGTGGTATTAATTGCGAGTTTATGTGTTAATTGTTAAAGTATAATTGTTAAGTTTAATTATGAGTCCGATTAAATGTTCGGGTTTATAATTGTTATTTAATTAGTTTTAGATTGTGAGATTATCGTTTTAATTTCCGTATTTAGTTCGGAAAGCATATCGTAAAGTATAATTGTGATGAATGTTAGTTGTTAATCGTTATTACGTAGTAAGTGAAGTTATAATTTCGAAAGTTGAACTTGGGAGATTTTGATGGATGTCGGGAGTTATATGGTTTTATTAAGTTATAAATGCTATGTGTTAAGTGTTATAGGTCGAAAAATCGTATTTGCTAAGTGCTTACCTGTTAAATTCTTGGTGGTAAATTATATGTGGTCGAGTAATTTTGATTAAGAAATTATATGGATGTACTAGTCGGTAAATGCTTATATGCTAAATGGTATTAAGCGAGTCGTAGTATTTAATGGCTTTACTAATTATGAATGGTACATGTTAAATGTCAGAATCTTATAATAATTAGAATTGTGCTAGGGGTTATGAGAAGATCACAAGTTTTTAAATGTCAATATTTAAAGGACTTGTGTAATTCTTTTCGACTAATCCCTAGGGCTTACGAATATCCATGATTAGCTATCACGAGTATAATTAATATACTTGAGTGATGTGATCATCGATATAGCGTAAGTAATAGTTAGTGCTAGGGGTTGTTCCCTAGGGCTTACGAACATCAATGATTGGTTGTCACGTGTATCATTAAAATGCGTGAGAAATATGATCATTGGTGTAGCGTAAGTAGTAGTGTAAATCATTATGTGCTAGGTGCCGCATGTCTGGGCGGGTTTTATTTGTTTACTTTTTGTTGCTGCAAGTTGAGGCATCTTTATTTTATTTTATTTTTGTAAAACAAGGTTTGAATTGTATTTGAGGGGCTGTGCCCATAGTCCGATAAACGAATAGGTCATGCCGAAATTTTCTAAAAATCCCCTGCTTTTTAAGTTATTTAAATTATTTGATTATTTGATTTAAAGGCATGTATGTGTATGAGTGTTTAAGTACATATGTGATGATTAATGAGGGTGCATATATATATCTATGTATGTATTGCTGTGTGAGTTACAGGTAATTAGTTATCAATTGGGTGTTTATGTACTAAATAGTACTTTATTATTATTTCAAGTATGATTAGGGATTCGATATAGAGCCAATGTACATGTTGACGGATTATTGAAGAAGATGTATGCGTGATCAAATAAGGACCGAGGTTAAGTAAGTAGCGAATCGACGCATTGGAATCGAGGCAAGTATACTACCCCTCACTTATCGTTCAAGTGATGTGAAATATCCTGTATTGTTCATATGTTCTTTCAGATTCCTTCTTGCAAGTATCTGTACCCTTCATTTTCGGTTTGAATGATGTGAACATGATCTACTAATTGTAAGTTTTTCTTCAAATTTATATGGCTAAGGCCTACACCTCTTTCATTGTTTCTATTGACTCGAACCTTGTATTGAAGTCCAGATTCCTGAACTGCTTATGAATTGTTGTTTAAATTCTTATACCTTACTATCATTTCTTTTTAATTATTGCTGAACCCATCATACCACATTGTTTATTTCTTATCAATTATTGTTGAAACACCTAAACCTTGTTTATCCCTATGAATCATTATTTAAACTTATGTACCCTATTAATTACCCCGTTTCCTGTTGAACCAGAATCTTTGACTTATAATTGATGCCTTGCTTTATCTTAGTGTTTTTCTTATGCTTATTCTTTTAGACCCTACCAGTGAAACCAAATTTCATAACCCTTGAATTAAATTCTAGAACCCTAACCCTTGTTTTGTTCTCTATTAACTAATGACTCTTCATTAGTTTATGATCAATGCAGTAATCCCAGTCTCTCAATTTAACTCCAGATTCCTTTATTCCATGAATTTTCTTATAAATTGCCGTTCAATTTCCAGAATTTTAATAATTGTTTCGTCCCTTAATTGATTTATGCTTTCTTGTGGATATATGATTCTGTTCTGTTGAAGCATACCATGTTTAGTTTAATCTTGTTGCTTTACTGTTTATGATTACTTATATCATTGGTTTCCCTAACTCTTAATCTTTTATAAATGTAAATTAAAATGTTTTTTTTATTTAAAATGTTTTAAGATTCCTTAAGCTGGGCTAATCTGTTATCAGTGAGTTTAAGGACCGAAAAGTGAAATGTTTTAAATTATTTATAAACTTGTTTATAAATTGGAAAAGCGTAAGAGGCTAGGGTGGTCCTAGTCCAGCACTTTTATTTAGCGTAAGAGGCTAGGGTGGTCCTAGTCCAGCACTTTTATTTAGCGTAAGAGGCTAGGGTGGTCCTAGTCTAGCATTAAAGGCCAATGTCAATAAGTGCCTAGTGAGGGGATCCCAGAGTATTGTTTTCAGCTGGACTTTACGTGGCTTATCACCCGTAATGTCTAGAGTATGATTAAAACTCCAATTCTATTAAATGTTTTTATGTAAGTATATTCTGAGTATAGAACTGTTTAAGTTTAAAGTATGTTGGATATCAAGTATGATTTGAGTTAATAAGTACTTTTAGTATAAAAATGGAAAATTATTTATGTTAGTATTTTGAACGGTGAAAACTAATTCACGGTTATTACGGTCACTGTGGCATGTGTTGCGCAGTGATAGTGAGAACCGAGAATGATTTGAGATCTTCTCATTTATTCAAACTCATGATTGTCAGGCCGGTTAGGCAGCTAGGTATGCAAATGCTTAGCGACATGAATGAAATTTGAGTAATTGAGAATTTCTTGGAGATTTTGTTAAAGTGATAGTTAAAGTATTTTGCAAGTATTAAAAGTATTGAATCTAGTATTACAAACCTTCCCAGATATATATGTTTCAAGGTAAATGGTTTCTAGTTTCGAAATTGTGGATATCAGAGTTAGTTGTTTTCTACTTGATAAAATTTGGAACTCAGTAAAATATTGGGATTAAGGATGGATAGAGATTTCCTGGTTATTCTCTTCGCGAGTAACATTGTACGTGAAAGTGGAGTAAGAATGATTGGGGAATTTCTTGATATTCTTTTTCTCAAAGTTTTATCTGAGGCAGTATAGTAGAAGAAAATGGAAAAGTTTTACTCTATGATTGAAACTGATTGATCTTTTGAGATAAAGTATTCATCGATATTGTTCATCAATGAATTATTGAGATATTATCATTTCTCTATATTATTAACTTGCTGAGCATTCTTTGGCTCACACTTGTTGTTTTTTTTTAAATCTAATCTTTTCAGTAAACTAGTTGGCGAGGCTTAGCATGCGCAGTTCAGAAAGTGGAAAGAAGAAGCAGGATGCTGTTATGAAGCTAACGTGGATCAGGGTAATTAGATGTACAGTTTGAATTGTTGTATGTAATTATAGCTTTAGTAGTTATAGTATGTATTTGATTAGTTGGCCTGGTATACTTCTATTCAAAGTTATACTAGTGATTTAAGTTTGTATAAGTTTTGTAAATTTAGTTGTATTTAAGTTGGTTTTGGGTTTTCTTGTTTCTAGAACTGTAACCTAAGATCCTGAGTTGGGAGTTGGGGTCAAAGAGCTTTTGTTTGAGTTTTATTTTTAGTTCAGTTTTATTTTAATTTCAGATTTTTAGTTTAGTATTCAGCAGGTTTATGTTGTATTTACGAATACATCATGGCCGATTTTTGTTAGAACTTTTGAGTTTGTTAGCGTGACACCCAAATCTACTGACCCCGGATTTGGGGGCGTTACAGGTTGGTATCAGAGCGAGGTTATAGTAAACTAGAAACGAGAGTGTGCAGGAGTGTGTATAGTTAAGTAAGGAACGTCAGAGTTCATATAGGACTCGTGTTGGACTATTGGATATAGTACCAGTTAGTGTGTTAAGATGTGAGTGGTGGCAGATAGTGAGCTGAGTTGGGTAGGAACCCTTGTGACTGTAGATGTAGGTAGTGGAACCTTCAGAGTCTAGTGCGAGTGCCAACGACGTATAGAATAGATAACTTTAGGACGTGTAGCAGAAGAGTTTAGATCGAATGACGAGTCAGCGAAGGAGTCGACAAAGAAGATGTACGTGGAGACCCTGGCAATACCTTCCTTTTCTTTTAATCAATATTCCTTTGATGAGTTTATTTTGCCAATTGTCCTTCCCTGAAGTTGGATTTCCAGTTATGATGGAGGCTGTAATGCCTATTTCTTTTATTTCTAAACCCTGTCAAGTTTGATTATGAGTTTCGAAATTTCTTCATTAGTGAATAATTCTATTGTTGATAGATCATCATTTCTTAGTATTGTGACAGTCATTTCTTTCCTGATTATCCTTTTCTTCTGAAATAGTACCCATGGAATCTGTTTAGTTGTAATCCAGGGGTATGTCTGAGAATTTCTCATCAATTGATTGTTAATTCGATGTTCGAATCTTTTTATGTTTCTTTACTCCAACTGAGGTGAACAACCCTATTTATAGGGGACACAAGGACTGTTTGTCTGTGTGATAGCAGTTTAATGGGACGCCATCACTTGTGTGTTGTGAAGTACAAGAAGGTTAATTACCTTTAGTCATGTCTTGAATAAGGCACGCAACAAGGTTCATTTGATCATGTTGATCACTCAGTAATCTCTCATTTCAAAGAATATTTGTTTGGAAACTCATTGATTCCACAATTGTAGAAACCTTTGCTACGATGTGAAATCTTTCTCTTCAAATATCATGAATCATAATGCCTCGACTAGTCTTGGATGTACGCCAATGGAGTTTAGAATGCCAGTAGCGCGTGATGTATAGTACTACGATTAGAGTTGCTCTATATAGAGAGATCAGTAGAGATCCCAGTATAGTAAATAAGTATCCAGAGTACAGATTAGTAGAGTTGCGGATGCAACCCGAGTTGGTAGAGTAAACCCCAGTAACCCTTCTTTACCTGATTCCGAGGTCGGAATCCTTTTAAGGTGGGTAGAATGTAAGATCCCGGATTATTTTAGGATTTATTATTATTATTTTTTATTGTTTTAATTATGTTAATTAGTATTTAAAGTATGGAATTGGATTTGAGAATATCGTTGTGGAATTCAACGATATTTAGTATCGAGTTTATATGAGTATATATGGATTTATGTGTGCCAATGTGTGCCCCAATATTTTTATTGTATTTTAGTGATTTAAAAGTATTTAAATCAAGTATTATTGATCTTTGAAAATCTTTATTTATTTATCGGAGATGGATAAAATCATGAAATCTTTTATGAAATTATCTTTATATATTTATTGAGTTTTTAAAAGTGTTGGGTGGATTAATTTGGGTGTTTTAGTATTTTAAAATGATTTTAAGAGTTTTATAGTTTTTAAAGGATCAAAACTTTGAAAATTCGTATTTAATTCATTTTTGATCCGAAAAATATTTCGAAAATATGTGGGTGTTCGTAATTTTATTTTCTTTATTTTAAAAATGAAAAGTTTAATTTTTCGAATATTATATTTGATTTCGAATTGTAAGCGTCGTTTAGTAGTGTTTTAACTGGGTCGAAGGGTAATGTTAGTAGTTATAATTGGTAATTGGGCCAAGCCCATTAGTTGAAAACAAGAGCAGCAGTCAGAAGGTTCGAGAGAATACAAGAGAAGAAAAAAAAAGAAGGGAAAGAATTGGGGAAGAGAAGAGATGGGGGATGAGTATTAAATACATATATAGATACATATATGTGTGTATATATGCAAGAATTCGTGGCAGGTGCTGGGTGCTGGAAGAACGCACGTCGGGGAAGAAAGGGAGAAGGAGGACAGGTCGGGCGGCGTCGCCGCCGTGGTGGGGTGGCGCGGTGGCGCACAGCTGCAGCGGAAGGAGGAAGGTGAAGACGTGGGAGTTGCAGGTCGAAAGAGAGAGAGGAGAGAGATGGCAGGAGGAAGATGAAAGAGGAGCTTGAAAGAGATTTTCGGGGGTAGTTCTCCGGTGAGTTGACTTTTCCGGCGAGACGGAGCAAACCGAAATGGTATAATTTCGTGTCTACCTATTTAATTTCCGTATTTTAAATTATTTAATTGTTTTAATTTAGTTTGTTGTAAATTATGAGATGTATGTGTTAATTTTGATAATTAGTGTATATTGAATTTGGAGAATATGGTTGTGATTTAATTAGTTAAATTGTGAGTATATAGCTTAATTGTAATAGTTTAATTATTAAATTTAATTTGCGAGTTAATGTGTAAATTTTAGTAGTTAGATTAAATTCCGAGAGTATATGTTTGTTAATTGCAATTAGTGGTATTAATTGCGAGTTTATGTGTTAATTGTTAAAGTATAATTGTTAAGTTTAATTATGAGTCCGATTAAATGTTCGGGTTTATAATTGTTATTTAATTAGTTTTAGATTGTGAGATTATCGTTTTAATTTCCGTATTTAGTTCGGAAAGCATATCGTAAAGTATAATTGTGATGAATGTTAGTTGTTAATCGTTATTACGTAGTAAGTGAAGTTATAATTTCGAAAGTTGAACTTGGGAGATTTTGATGGATGTCGGGAGTTATATGGTTTTATTAAGTTATAAATGCTATGTGTTAAGTGTTATAGGTCGAAAAATCGTATTTGCTAAGTGCTTACCTGTTAAATTCTTGGTGGTAAATTATATGTGGTCGAGTAATTTTGATTAAGAAATTATATGGATGTACTAGTCGGTAAATGCTTATATGCTAAATGGTATTAAGCGAGTCGTAGTATTTAATGGCTTTACTAATTATGAATGGTGCATGTTAAATGTCAGAATCTTATAATAATTAGAATTGTGCTAGGGGTTATGAGAAGATCACAAGTTTTTAAATGTCAATATTTAAAGGACTTGTGTAATTCTTTTCGACTAATCCCTAGGGCTTACGAATATCCATGATTAGCTATCACGAGTATAATTAATATACTTGAGTGATGTGATCATCGATATAGCGTAAGTAATAGTTAGTGCTAGGGGTTGTTCCCTAGGGCTTACGAACATCAATGATTGGTTGTCACGTGTATCATTAAAATGCGTGAGAAATACGATCATTGGTGTAGCGTAAGTAGTAGTGTAAATCATTATGTGCTAGGTGCCGCATGTCTGGGCGGGTTTTATTTGTTTACTTTTTGTTGCTGCAAGTTGAGGCAGCTTTATTTTATTTTATTTTTTGTAAAACAGGGTTTGAATTGTATTTGAGGGGCTGTGCCCATAGTCCGATAAACGAATAGGTCATGCCGAAATTTTCTAAAAATCCCCTGCTTTTTAAGTTATTTAAATTATTTGATTATTTGATTTAAAGGAATGTATGTGTATGAGTGTTTAAGTACATATGTGATGATTAATGAGGGTGGATATATATATATATATCTATGTATGTATTGCTGTGTGAGTTATAAGTAATTAGTTATCAATTGGGTGTTTATGTACTAAATAGTACTTTATTATTATTTCAAGTATGATTAGGGATTCGATATAGAGCCAATGTACATGTTGACGGATTATTGAAGAAGATGTATGCGTGATCAAATAAGGGCCGAGGTTAAGTAAGTAGCGAATCGACGCATTGGAATCGAGGCAAGTATACTACCCCTCACTTATCGTTCAAGTGATGTGAAATATCCTGTATTGTTCATATGTTCTTTCAGATTCCTTCTTGCAAGTATCTGTACCCTTCATTTTCGGTTTGAATGATGTGAACATGATCTACTAATTGTAAGGTTTTCTTCAAATTTATATGGCTAAGGCCTACACCTCTTTCATTGTTTCTATTGACTCGAACCTTGTATTGAAGTCCAGATTCCTGAACTGCTTATGAATTGTTGTTTAAATTCTTATACCTTACTATCATTTCTTTTTAATTATTGCTGAACCCATCATACCACATTGTTTATTTCTTATCAATTATTGTTGAAACACCTAAACCTTGTTTATCCCTATGAATCATTATTTTAACTTATGTACCCTATTAATTACCTCGTTTCCTGTTGAACCAGAATCTTTGACTTATAATTGATGCCTTGCTTTATCTTAGTGTTTTTTTTATGCTTATTCTTTTAGACCCTACCAGTGAAACCAAATTTCATAACCCTTGAATTAAATTCTAGAACCCTAACCCTTGTTTTGTTCTCTATTAACTAATGACTCTTCATTAGTTTATGATCAATGCAGTAATCCCAGTCTCTCAATTTAACTCCAGATTCCTTTATTCCATGAATTTTATTATAAATTGCCGTTCAATTTCTAGAATTTTAATAATTGTTTCGTCCCTTAATTGATTTATGCTTTCTTGTTGATATATGATTCTGTTCTGTTGAAGCATACCATGTTTAGTTTAATCTTGTTGCTTTACTGTTTATGATTACTTATATCATTGGTTTCCCTAACTCTTAATCTTTTATAAATGTAAATTAAAATGTTTTTTTTATTTAAAATGTTTTAAGATTCCTTCAGCTGGGCTAATCTGTTATCAGTGAGTTTAAGGACCGAAAAGTGAAATGTTTTAAATTATTTATAAACTTGTTTATAAATTGGAAAAGCGTAAGAGGCTAGGGTGGTCCTAGTCCAGCACTTTTATTTAGCGTAAGAGGCTAGGGTGGTCCTAGTCCAGCACTTTTATTTAGCGTAAGAGGCTAGGGTGGTCCTAGTCCGGCATTAAAGGCCAATGTCAATAAGTGCCTAGTGAGGGGATCCCAGAGTATTGTTTTCAGCTGGACTTTACGTGGCTGATCACCCGTAATGTCTAGAGTATGATTAAAACTCCAATTCTATTAAATGTTTTTATGTAAGTATATTCTGAGTATAGAACTGTTTAAGTTTAAAGTATGTTGGATATCAAGTATGATTTGAGTTAATAAGTACTTTTAGTATAAAAATGGAAAGTTATTTATGTTAGTATTTTGAACGGTGAAAACTAATTCACGGTTATTACGGTCGCTGTGGCATGTGTTGCGCAGTGATAGTGAGAACCGAGAATGATTTGAGATCTTCTCATTTATTCAAACTCTTGATTGTCAGGCCGGTTAGGCAGCTAGGTATGCAAATGCTTAGCGACATGAATGAAATTTGAGTAATTGAGAATTTCTTGGAGATTTTGTTAAAGTGATAGTTAAAGTATTTTTCAAGTATTAAAAGTATTGAATCTAGTATTACAAACCTTCCCGGATATATATGTTTCAAGGTAAATGGTTTCTAGTTTCGAAATTGTGGATATTAGAGTTAGTTGTTTTCTACTTGATAAAATTTGGAACTCAGTAAAATATTGGGATTAAGGATGGATAGAGATTTCCTAGTTATTCTCTTCGCGAGTAACATTGTACGTGAAAGTGGAGTAAGAATGATTGGGGAATTTCTTGATATTCTTTTTCTCAAAGTTTTATCTGAGGCATTATAGTAGAAGAAAATGGAAAAGTTTTACTCTATGATTGAAACTGATTGATCTTTTGAGATAAAGTATTCATCGATATTGTTCATCAATGAATTATTGAGATATTATCGTTTCGCTATATTATTAACTTGCTGAGCATTCTTTGGCTCACACTTGTTGTTTTTTTTAAATCTAATCTTTTCAGTAAACTAGTTGGCGAGGCTTAGCATGCGCAGTTTAGAAAGTGGAAAGAAGAAGTAGGATGCTGTTATGAAGCTAACGTGGATCAGGGTAATTAGATGTACAGTTTGAATTGTTGTATGTAATTATAGCTTTAGTAGTTATAGTATGTATTTGATTAGTTGGCCTGGTATACTTCTATTCGAAGTTATACTAGTGATTTAAGTTTGTATAAGTTTTGTAAATAGAGTTGTATTTAAGTTGGTTTTGGGTTTTCTTGTTTCTAGAACTGTAACCTAAGATCCTGAGTTGGGAGTTGGGGTCAAAGAGCTTTTGTTTGAGTTTTATTTTTAGTTCAGTTTTATTTTAATTTCAGATTTTTAGTTTAGTATTCAGCAGGTTTATGTTGTATTTACGAATACATCATGGCCGATTTTTGTTAGAACTTTTGAGTTTGTTAGCGTGACGCCCAAATCTACTGACCCCGGATTTGGGGGCGTTACACCCTAGCTAGTCGCCGCCTCTTTCAATTCCCTCGAGCTCTCAGTGTTTCTGTTTTTGTGTTAGTGTTGTGTGTGTTTTGTCTGTTTTGTGTTTTGTGTGAGTGGTTTCTTTTTTTTTCTTTTTCTTATTTTTTGGCAATCCCGCTTAATTATCCCGCTTATGCTAGGAGAGCGGAAAAATATTCACATTATCCCGCCCAGCCCGCCAATACATTTTGGTCCAAAAATCTGGCTCTACAGCAACGGTTTCTAATATCGTTGTGATTGATATCAAGTTTTGTCTAACGCAACAATTTCTTAATTCAATTGCAACGCGTTTAAAATCGTTACAATATCTTTGAAATTTCAAAATTTTTTGAGGCAATAGCAACGATTTTTGAGTTTTTTTTCAGAGTTGGTTGCAAAAGGTGTTTTATGGTGTAGTGACTCATGGTTGCGGCACTAGAGATATGGTCATCTTGGATTTTCTAGCTTATAATTATTATCAAAGACAAAGATGGTGGACGGTTTTCCAGAAATCAACGAACCAAAAAATTTGTGTGAAGCATGTGTCAAAGGGAAGCAACACCAACAAAGCTTTCTAGTTGGAAAATCATGGCGAGGTAGAAGGCCATTAGAGATTGTTCGCACCGATATTGCTGGTCCATTTGATATTCCATCACTTTGAGGTAACAGGTATTACCTAACATTTATTGATGATTTTAGCAGGAAAAGTTGGGTATATATTTTGAAAGAAAAGTCGGAGGCACTTGATAAATTTAAGGAGTTCAAAGCTTTGGCAGAAAAACATAGTGGTTATTATTTGAAGGTACTCAGATCGGACAGAGGAGGCGAGTATACTTTAAATCTGTTCAAAAGCTTCTGTCGAGCACATGGAAATAATCATCAATTGACAACAGCCTATACTCCACAACAAAATGGCATTGCAGAACGGAAGAATCGTACTATTCTAGACATGGCAAGGAGTATGGTGAAAGCAAAGCACATGCAAAGAACTTTCTGGGCTGAAGCCGTAATATGTACAGTTTATTTGTTGAATTGCTGTCCAACTAAAAGTGTAGGAAACAAAACTCCAAATGAAGCATGGAGTGGTAGCAAACCATCAGTGGGACATCTCAGAATTTTTGGGTGTATAGCATATGCTCATGTTCCTGATCAGAAAAGAAAAAAGCTGGATGATAAAGGCGAGAAGTGCATCTTTACCAGATATGACAAAAAGAGCAAGGCATACAGACTCTATAATCCCCTCACAAAGAAATTAATCATTTCTCGAGATGTTGAGTTCGATGAATCTGATTATTGGAGATGGAGCGGGGAAGAAATAAAAGTTGCAGTCTTGTTCTTTAATGATGATGAAGACTCCAACATGGAAGATGATGAAAATGATGATCCAACTCCTCCATAAAGTCTAAATCAACAAACTCCTGCTTCAACACCTACGAGTTCAGGAAGCAGCAGTAGCAATAGTTCAGGGGGAGCACCAAGAAAAATTCGGAGTCTGGATAATATTTATGAAGCAACAAGTTCGGTACAAACATCTATTGATAATTCTTTATTTTGTTTGATGGCAGAATGTGATCCAGTTACATTTGAGGAAGCTTCTGAAGAAAGCAAATGGAATAAAGCCATGGATGAAAAAATTGGTGCAATGAAGAAGAATGATAATTAGGAGCTTACAAATCTTCCAGAAGGACACAAAGCTATTGGTGTCAAATGGGTCTATAAGACCAAGACAAATCAAGAAGGCAAAGTGGAAAAGCACAAGGCAAGGTTGGTGGCTAAAGGCTACAAGCAGAGATATGGGATTGACTATGACGAGGTATTCGCTCCAGTTGTAAGAGTTGATACCATAAGACTTTTCACAGCACTTGAAAATGGATGTGAAGTCAGCATTCCTGAATGGTTATCTCGAAAAAGAAGTCTATATTGAGCAGCCTTTCGGATATGTTCAAAAAGGCAAAGAAAACAAAGTCTACAGATTGAAGAAAGCCTTGTATGGTTTGAAGCACGCTCCGCGAGCATGGAATACACTGGTTGATGAATACTTTCAGAAAAATGGTTTTGTGAAGAGTCCGTACGAGCATGCACTCTACACAAAAACAAATTCAGGGGGAGATATTATGAACGTTTGCTTATATGTGGACGACATGATCTTTACCGGAAACAACCCTGGTATGTTTGATGATTTTAAGAAAGCTATGACTAATGAATTTGAGATGACAGATATTAGTCAAATGTCATACTTTCTTGGAGTTGAGATGAAGCAAAGCAAATATGGGATTTTTATGTCACAGAAAAAATATGCGAAGCAAATTTTATGCAAGTTCAGAATGGAAGACTACAAGCCGGTGAGCACGCCAGCAGAAGCAAGCATAAAGCTCAGAATTGATTCAACGAGAGAGTCGGTAAATTCGACATTGTTCAAAAGTTTGGTTGGAAGTCTGAGGTACCTAACTTTCACTCGTCCAGATATTATATATGCAGTTGGACTGGTTAGTAGGTACATGGAAAAGCCGAAGTAAATCACTTCATGGCAGCAAAAAGAATTTTGAGATACATAAAATGTACACTTGATCATGGTATATTTTACACACATTCTCAAGATTCAAAATTAGTTGGCTACTCAGACAGTGATTATGGTGGAGATTTGAATGACGGGAAAAGCACTTCTGGATATGCTTTTTATATCGGTTCGGCGATATTTTCATGCTCATCAAAGAAGCAACAGACAATTGCTCTCTCAACATGTGAGGCGGAATATATTGTAGCAGCAGCATGCGCATGTCAAGCTATGTGGTTAGGCAACATATTGGGCGAGTAAAATCTTTCCAAGGATGATCCGGTTATAATTTATGTGGATAATAAATCTGCTATATCACTCGTGAAAAATCCGGTGTCACACAGTCGAAGCAATCACATCAACATAAAATATCATTTTATTCGAGATCAGGTGAACGACAAAATTGTGGAACTGGTGCATTGCAGAATCGAAGAAAATTTAGCGGATATATTTACGAAGCCATTGAAGCCGGAAGTGTTTGGAAAAATGAAAAAGAAACTCGGAATGGAAAGTCGGGTTTGAGGGGGAGTGTTAGAATTCAAACCCTCTATCAATAAAAAGGTGGCGGCTAGTTTTTCAATAGGCACAAGAAAAGGTGGCTTCCCAGAATAAATGGAAGACTTAGTGTGCAGTTCAAATTTTTTCTAGTAGTGGCATTAATATCAATAGTTGGGGCTATACATGTAGTAATATGAAGGAAGGAAATAATAACAGCTGTCATGTTACAACGGAACAAAAATAAACGTAAAGGAAGAACAAGAATTTTGGCAGAAGAGAAAACCTTTTATTGATCTTGAGGATACAGATTAGAGAATATGTTTAGGTTATGCCCTAGAGAGTTTATATAATACTCTCTAGGTGGTTACAGAAAAGTCCAGAAATTAGGCCCAAAACAGAAAACCATAACGTACCATAGAAGATACTGTAAAAGTTGGGGCGTTGTTCCGAAACCCATAACTTCAGGTTATGGGTGTTTTTCCCGAAACCCATAACTTGAAGTTATGGGTGTTTATATACCATAACTTGAAGCTAGGGGCAAGTACTGATTCAAGGCATATTTTAACAAATCTCCACCTTGACTTGAATCCTCTGACAAAAAAAAATAGAAAATAGATGTACCAGATGCGTCATAATAATGCCAGATGTACAAGAAAAAAAAACTCTTCTGCCTCAGATTTTGCGCTAAAAGGGAAATCAACAACTCTGAACATTTAACAAGTTCAAACAATGTTGAAACTTGCTATGTGGAACCGGCTTGGTAAGCATATCAGCTGGGTTATCTGTAGTACCCACTTTGCTCACCTTGATTCTCTTCTCACTTCTTAGAAAATGATATCTTACATATATGTTCTTAGTCCGCTCATGATGGACTTGATCCTTGGCTAAGCAGATTGCACTGAGACTATCACAAAATACTGTAGCTTGATCATGATATAGACCTAAATCATTGACCAATCCTTTCAACCAGATTCCTTCTTTTGCGGCTTTTGTCAATGCCATGTACTCTGCTTCTGTAGTAGACAAAGTCACTATAGGTTGCAGAGTAGCTTTCCAACTGACAATCGAACCACCCAGAGTGAAAGCATAACCAGTCATAGATCTTCTACTGTCAACATCTCCAACATAATCAGAGTCTGAAAACCATATCACCAAACACTCAGTATCACCTCCATAAATGAGACCAACATCAGACGTACCTTTTAAGTACCGAAAAACCCTCTTACAGCTTGTCAATGCTGCTTGCCTGGATCATCCATGAACCTACTAACAATACTGACAGACTGAGCAAGATCGGGTCTAGTGTAGACCATTGCATACATCAAGCTTCCTACTGCACTAGCATAGGGAACTCGAGACATGTACTCCTTTTCCTCATCAGACTTAGGTGCAAAAGCGATAATAGATATGCATTTGTTGTATTAGGAGTATATATGGGCTTTGCTGTAGGCATGCCAAACCTTGACAAAATCTTATGAATGTATCCCTTCTGTGACAAGAAGAGCTTTCTTTTGATTCTATCCCTATAAATCTCCATTCCCAGAATTTTTCGAGCCGCACCCAAATCTTTCATTTCAAGCTCAGCACTGAGGAAACCCTTCAACTTCTGAATATCAGACTTATTCTCTGCAGCTATCAACATATCATCTACATACAGGATCAGATAAATGAAAGAATCATTTGCTGTCTTACTATAATAAACCAGCAATCAAACGGACTCCTGGTATAGCCAATACCTATCATATAGCTGTCGAATTTCTTGTACCACTACCTCGGAGACTGCTTTAGCCCATACAAGGACTTCAATAACTTGCACACATAGTCTTCTTTACCAGGAACTTGAAACCCATCTGGCTGAGTCATGTATATCTCCTCTTCCAACTCTCTATGCAGAAAAGCTGTCTTCACATCGTGTTGTTCAAGCTCCAGATTCTGATGTGCAACTATTGCTACTAGCACCCTGATAGAAGTGTGTCTGACCACTGGTGAAAAAATCTCATTTTAATCTACTCCCTCTTTCTAAGTGAACCCTCGAGCTACTAACCGAGCTTTATACTTGATACCCTCAACTGATGTTTCTCCTTCTTTGTTCTTGTAGACCAATTTACTAGTAACAATCTTTTTGTCTCGATGCCGCTTGACTAATTCCCAAGTCTTATTCTTCTGAAGTGACTCTATTTCATCTCCCATTGCATCAAACCATTTTGTAGACTCAGTACATGTGACTGCTTCTTTGTAAATGGATGGCTCATCAGAGCTAGGATCTACCTCTTCAGCTACCTGTAGTGCATATGCCATCATATCTTTAAAACCATATTTCTTTGGAGGTACCCCATAATTAGCTCTCCTTGGTCGATCAAGAGCCAAACTGTGCTGATTTACTACTGGTACCGATGATTTTGATTGTGACTATGGTTGTTGAACTTCTTGTTGTGGTTCACTCTCATCTTGAGTGACTTCCTACTCCACCTGTTTCTCAACACCACCAATTTCTAAAACAATAGTAGACTTCATAGTAGGGTTAAACACAGAATTTTCATCAAAGACTACATTTCTACTTAGTATAACCCTATTTTCAGATGGAGACCAGATTCTATAACCTTTAACCCCATCCCCATAGCCTACAAATACTCCCTTTTTAGCTCGTGGCTCCAATTTTCCCTCATTTACATGATAATAAACAGTACAACTAAAAACTCTTAAATTGGAGTAATCAGCAGGCTTACCAGACCATTTCTCAATAGGAGTTTTGAGATGAATACCTGTGTGAGGTCCACGATTAATCAAATAACACGATGTACTAACCGCCTCTGCCCAGAATCTTCTAGTTAGTCCAGCATTAGAAAGCATACACCTAGCTCTCTCTAGAAGTGTCTGATTCATACGCTCTGCTACACCATTCTGTTGTGGTGTATCCCTGACTGTATGATGCCTAGAAATCCCCTTATTCTTACAGAAATCTGTAAACTCAGACGAGCAAAATTCCAGGCCATTATCAGTTCGCAGCCTCTTAATCTTCTTCCCTGTTTGATTCTCCACTAGCGCCTTCCACTGTTTGAAAACCTTAAAAGCTTCACCTTTGTGCTTTTGATGAACGGCCAAGTCATTCTTGAGAAATCATTGATCATTGACACAAAACATCTATGACCCCCTAAAGACTCCACCCGGGAAGGACCCCAACAATCAGAATAGATGTAATCAAGTGTGCCTTTTGTTTTGTGGGTTGCTTTTGGAAACTTGCTGCGATGTAGCTTTCCAAAAACACAATGTTCACAAAACTGAAGACATGTTACCTTATGGCCACAAAGAAGATGAGCTTTTGACAGAATCTGCATCCCCCTTTCACCCATGTGACCAAGCCTCATGTGCCACAACCTGGTCATATTTTACTTTTCAATTTTCGAGGACACAATAGCAGTAGAATATGTTAATAAAGAACCTTGAAGAAGATACAAGGTACCACGTTTAACACCTTTCTGAACCACATCAGAACCCTTGTAGACATGTAGAACTCCACCTTCACCTTGAAAACTGAAACCCTTGTTGTCTAACATATTTAGAGATATCAGATTCTTTGTCATAAGTGGAACATGCCTAACATCATTCAATGTACAGAAATTACCATCATGCGTCCGAAGTTTAATCGAGCCTATTCCAACCGTCTTACAAACAAAATTGTTAGCCATAGAGATTTTGCCACCGTCTATTTGTGAACCACTCCCTACGCGGACATACATGATAAGACGTTCCAGAATCAAGAATCCACACATTAGAGTGATGCGTGTGAATAGCAGCAACAAGAGCAATATCTTCTTCAGAAGTAGCACCAGCTACAGCAACAATACCTGAAGCATCAGATTTCCCTTGTCCTTTCTCTTTACAGTAATTGAAGATATCATTAGGTTTCAAACCCTTCGGAGCTGGTTTCTTAGATTTATTTTTCCCCGACTTTCTATGTCCAATACTCCCGCTAGATACCAACCCAACAGCTTGATTATCTGCACCTGTACCAACTACCTTGTGGCACAGCTCTCTAGTCTGAAGAGAAGATCTAACCTCCTCTAGAGAAATAGTTTCTTTACCAACAATAAATGATTGCACAAAATTCTCATACGATAATGTTAAAGAAAGTAACAGAATTAAAGTAGCATCCTCATCTTCAACTTTAACATCAATATTACACAATTCTAATAAAATTGTGTTTAACTGATCTTAGTGATCTCGAAGAGGCATACCTTCCTGTATTCGCAGACTGAACATGTAGAGACTTTCAATCTTCAACCAAAAACCAGACGCGATATCCTCCTCAGCAATTTCAGTAATAATATCATCTGCAAGGCACAACAAAATTGCTGAGTGTGCCTTTTCTTCACGTTAATACCTCTAGACATCCCAGACATAGCTCTAATACCAGTTTGTTATAACGGAACAAAATTAAACGTAAAGGAAGAACAAGATTTTTAGCAGAAGATAAAACTTTTTATTAATCTTGAGAATATACAGAATACGTTTAGGTTATGCCCTAGAGAGTTTATATAATACTCTCTAGGTGGTTACAGAAAAGCCCAGAAATTAGGCCCAAAACAGAAAACCCTAACGTAACACAGAAGATACCGTAAAAGTCGGGGCGTTGTTCCGAAACTCATAACTTCAAGTTATGGGTGTTTGTCCCGAAACCCATAAGTTGAAGTTATGGGTGTTTATATACCATAACATGAAGTTAGGGGCAAGTACTGATTCAAGGCATATTTTAACATGTCAGCAGGAAACCAGAAAACATGGTAGGCGCATATGTTATAAGATGGAAGTCAAATACGTGTGTAATAAATTGAGAAGGTGGAAACTACAAAGTTTCACACTTGCAGCAGCAGTGGAGTTAAGGAAGTGCAGTTTACAAGTACGTGTGAATAAAAAAGGAAGTCTATGGGCAGGGCTGTCAATATACAGCTAGTAAATAAGAAGTATGCATGATGCATTTTATCTACCTGAATATATGGAATGGAGACAGCTATAAAACGATTAGCACAACTGAAATTTTAGACTTGTAATAAATACCAGATGATGTAACCCATGATGTCAATGTACTATGCTAGAGCCTATAAATAGGTCCGGTCATTTGTAGTAGTGTTGTACCAAGTGAAGATAGAAGTACACCGAGGGAAAGAAGTTGTGAAAAAAAGAGCAGAAGCTCTGTGTTAGATATAAAAGTTGTAGCTTTGTTTGTGTTTGTAAGAAATAAAAAGTGTGTGTTTGTTTTCTTCTCAAAATCTCTTATACATAATTGTGAGGTTGTGTTTAAATTAAATCAAGTTTAAATATTTGTGAGCCCATTCACGTTTCCAACATAGTTCTCCCTTCTTGCAATCTTGTGATACAATAATTTAGTCTTGTTTAGTCTCTTGTTTAGTTCTATATAGTTCTATATAAAATAATTCATCTTTTGTTCTATTTCTTAGTGCTTTATGAACCTCTTGTTGGTCTCTATTTCTTGGTGCTCTCCGTGCTCTCTGTACCTTTAAATAATCTCATATCTTTGTTTACTATTTGTCTTTTACATTTACAAATGTAATTTAAAATGTATTTTCTTTTAAGAAGAAAAAGTTTGAAATTCTGAACTTCGTCAAAATAAATATGAAAATCTAATGACCATGATAAACAAATACAAATATATGCAGCCAACTAACATGATCAGGATCAAATAACGTCACAACATGGTCGTGGATATTAAGTCCAAGTTTTGCTTCCTCTTAAAAATCTTATTTACTAAATTTGTTAGATTTCACCATGATCGTCAAATGCAAATTCTCTTGTTTTCTAATTAGTGATTGTAGCATAAACTGGCAACGTTCACTGTGCAAATATCACTACAAGAAATATGGCAATAGACGACACATATCAGACAACACCCATGGAAAAAAGTGTTACCCGAAATGATCAGACAACTGTTATTTTCCTACTCGAGAAAGTATTGTGTAATCCAACATTCACACAATGGGCCAAAACTGTTGTGTCATAAATCTTACCAGACAAGCATTTCTTGACCAGGGGTGTTGTGTAAATGCATAAGTATTTTTAAGATTAGACAAACATTAGAAAATAAGTGTTGTGTGAATGCCTGCAACACAATATCCCGGAAAACCTTGTCTAAGTAGCAGTCATACAATATGTTATCCATAGTGTTGTGTGACAGTGAACCAACACACAACATTTTTTAAAAATATTATGTGAATGAAGCATAGACAATACTTTGTAAAAAGTATTGTTAGAATGAGACAAGTGGTTTCCAACGTTGTATTGTGTATTGATATTTTACACAAGTGCTTTACATCGTGTTGTATGAACTTAATCCAACACACAACAGGTTCTGGCCTATTGTGTGTTTCAACTCATACAAGTGTCTTTTGTTTAAAACTGTTGTCTAATGAACTGTACATGAAAAAAAAAAATTTAAAAGATGACAAACCTACCAAATTGGCATTTTAACAAATTGGGTTAATAGCTACATTAATAATATTCTAGCCCTATGTGCCTTCCTTGGCCACATCTACACAATACCAATATGTTCTCAATCACTCTTCTTCAAAAATTCATTAAAAGTTAATATGTCCAGTGCCTTGTTCAGATTCATCATGAACGTGCTACGTAGAATGAGTGGGAACATACCAAGCTTGTCACAACCCATGTCACCACACTTTACAAAAATAACATAAAACTAAAAACTTTCAGCACATGGCATACCAAATCTTTACAATGGTCTCCGGTTTTTCTTAACCAACTAACCAACATATTTACATTAACTTATCTACAGAAAAGGGATAGGTTTACTTCCCCTCTAATTACACAAAACAATAGTACACAAAAGGACTAAACAAAAGAACACCCTTTGGTGTAAATTCCTACTCTCTTTATCCGACCTTTTCCTTCGATTTCCCAACTGGTTTAGCTACCAAACCACCTGAGCACCGTTGACACCCTGTAAAAAAAATTGGATTAGCTCATTAATTTAAGAAAAAGGTGAAATTTACATGTCTCAGTCATATACAGTATAAGTTTAAAACTAGACACGCAGTGTGGATTTTCTATTCTACTGAACAATGTTATCATTCCTACATCAAAAAAAAAAAATCAAAATACTGATATCTCAAGGCTAAGCAAGTTCAAACACAGTAACATACTAACATGTCTCCAAATATATTAATTATCATTAACTCTCCTAAGAAATGATTTATGAACATAGAAAATAGATGAGTCAAAGGAGGGTCACTACTAATTAGCAGAGTAGCACCTTTCTGAAGAGAGAAGCCATGCATGAACTGGAGAGTGGAGAATGTAGCCCAAAAAAAAATTCAGCAGGGGCAAAAAAAAGTGGTGGTGCTACAAGCCAGCAATTAAATCAGAAAGTTGATTTATCTTTTCCTATTTTCCATATTTCTTTTGTGTGTGTGAGTGAGTGTGTGCGTGCGTGCCGGTTGGGAGAGAGGGTAGATATCAGAAGTATCTCTGTCAGTGTACAACTGCAGTTATGCAGTATGACACTATGAACCATAATATTTACAAAATTACTGCTTCAAAAGGAATGCACTGAGACAACCTTTAGAAATATAACTTCCTTCTATAATGCAAGCAAAGGGGAAACACATTAGCACAATGTACAAGAAGAAGAAGGCATAGTATTGCTACTATCCTTTGTAACGCAAAGGGAAAGGACAGAAGAACACCTTGTGAGTAGAATTTGAAAGATATAAGCATGCCAAACCATTATTAACAAAAGAACATGCAAGGAGAATTAAGAAGACGTATAAACATACCAAACCATCCCAATTCTCTTCAAATAAACAAATCGAACCATCGGCTGCTCCACTAGCAATTATTCCTTCGCTGTAATTATTGCATGTGGAAGATAACAATATCAAAGTAGGAAGTAAAAAAGAGGTGTACATTTACATTTACTGAGATCCAAATGGCAAGTGCAGTGACAAAGATTTTCTTCCTACTAGGCGGTAGTTACAAACTTACAATAAACTAAACGCTTGCACTCCTTTTCTTTCGTTACTAATGTAGCATTTCGAAACTACTATTTCTTTATATCACTTAAATCTTTAGTTCGGAAATGAAAATTAATATTAATTGTTAATCATAAGAGTATTATCTTTCTGTCATAAAATGCATGCCACAACATAGTTTGAACCATAAAATCAAAAGTCAACTGGACGAAGTAGTTTATTATGATCCAGTACCTTGACCAATGGATTGAGAAAATTGTTCGCTAATGATAGCCAGATAGAGTGTAAAGAAGTCTCCTGAAAACCCCAAACACACTTTAATCAGCAGTTGCATCGTCAGAAGTTACCTAAGTTTTGATGCTCCCAAATATAAACTTCATCTACCTTTAACCAAATACTAACTACTTAGGGCTAATTCAAATAAAAAAGGAGCAAATTCGAAATATCCATTTTCAAATAATTAACTTGTGTGATGATGTCTAAGAAGTGGAGAATCATGTAACTTCAAAAATAGAGGTGAATGTTTAGTAGGATAACAATCAGGTTAGTGAAGGTCAACTCTAGCATAAGTGATCAAGGCTAGTTGGCTAGTTCTTGTATAAATACTAAATTATAATATCCCAAATATTTATATTTCAAATCAATTATCAAATCCCATGTCAATATCTACCTTTTTTCATTGCTACCAGATGGGCATTCGTTCTGTTAAGAGAGTAAGTTGAACCATCAAATTAGTGAATCATATTACACCGGCAGCAGTAGGAAACATACCAAGTGTGTAGAGAGGCAACAATTTAAGAGCCTCTGGAAGAATAAGTTGTCCAGCGGAAGATACTTGCCTTGTTCTTTGCTCTCTTTGCCTCAATCTTCTCCCTAGCCTTCTCAGCCTTCATTTTATTGATGATCTCCATCAGGACACGCCTATGTTTATAGACTTGACCCTTAACCTTCAAAGCCCTAATTTGAAGAACCAAAGCCTCTATCGAAGAACCAAAACCTCAACCCCTCAAATCGACTTAGCTAAAATTTGAAATTATAGTAATTGAACCCTTAACAAGCCCTATTTACATAGGAATTTGAAGATACGAAAGTGAGAGATTCAAAGCCAGAGAGAGAGAGGGGGTGTGTACTGGAGAGAGTAAAAGAGAGAGGTGTAATTTAAAGTTCGTGAAAAATTGGGCGGTTTATTATTGAAAAATTGCCCCTCTTAACCTTTCACTGATACCTGTGTTGTCTAAATATGAGCTCTACTTTTCTATTTTTAATTGTACAAAATTTAATAATCTTAATTAATTTTTAATATTAAATATTAAATTTTTATTGTTAGAGTTAGTAGTAGTTTTACGAGGTTTATATTATAAATGTTAATAAACACTCATTTTAGTGTTGGAAAAAAATAATCGGAAAATAAAAAGGCCGGATTGTACGAGATTTTAACAAAAACGTAGTGAAAGTGCTGCTTCCTTTAACAGGACACGATCCAGATTCACTGAATAATTTTTTTGAATGATTTGTTCGAAGATCGAACTGTAAAGATGTTAATAAACACTCATTACAGTGTTGGGAAAAAAAAATTGGAAAATAAAAAGGTTGGGTTGTACGAGATTTTAACAAAAATGTAGTGATAGGCTACTTCCTTTAACGGAACACGATCCAGGTTCACTGAATAATTTTTTTAAATTATTTTTTCGATGATCGAACCGTAGAGATGTTAATAAACACTCATTTTAGTGTTGGAAAAAAATAATCAGAAAATAAAAAGGCCGAGTTGTACGAGATTTTTACAAAAACGTAGTGAAAGTGCTGCTTCCTTTAACGGGACACGATCCAGATTCACTGAATAATTTTTTTGAATGATTTGTTCGACGATCGAACCGTACAGATGTTAATAAACACTCATTACAGTGTTGGGGGAAAATAATCGGAAAATAATCGTGCCCCGCTATACGAAACAACAATTTTACTACGTTTTTGTTAAAGTCTCGTACAACCTGACCCTTTTATTTTTTTTTATTTTTTCCCAATACTAAAATGAGTGTCTATTAACATCCGTACGGTTGGATCATCGAAAAAATCATTCAAAAAAATTATTCAATGAATATGGATCGTGCCCCGTTATAGGAAGCAACACTTGTACTACGTTTTTGTTAAAATCCCTTACCACCCACCTTTTTATTTTTTGATTATTTTTTCCTAACACTAATATGAGTGTTTATTAACATCCGTACAGTTGGATCGTCGAACAAATCATTCAAAAAAATTATTCAGTGAATTTGGATCGTACCCCGCTATACGAAACAACAATTTTACTACGTTTTTGTTAAAATCCAGTACAACCCGACCTTTTTATTGTTTTTTCCCAACACTAAAATTATTGTCTATTAACATCCGTACGGTTCGATCATCGAAGAAATAATTCAAAAAAATTATTCAGTGAATTTTTTTTGTTTCACTTCCTTCCCTTTATTTAATTCATATTGCCGCTTGTTAAAATATTTGATTTCCCCCCTTCATTTCAATTCGACTACAGGAGCGTCAAAATCTGAATTCAATAACGTCTTCGAATTGGACTTTGATCTTCAAGAACAATATTTACCGGAATCTATACTATTACAACGTTTTTGTTTTTGTTAAAATCTCGTACAAGCCGCCTTTTTTATTTTTTGAGTATTTCTTATCAACACTAAAAGGAACGTTTATTAATATTCGTACGGTTCGATCGTCGAAGAAATCATTCAAAAAAATATTCAGTTAATCTGGATCGTGCCTCGCTACGAGAAGCAGCACCTTTACTACTTTGTTATTAAAATCTCGTACAACCCGACCTTTTTATTTTTTGATTATTTTTTCCCAACACTAAAATGATTGTTTATTAACTTTCGTACGGTTAGATCGTCGAAGAAATCATTCGAATAAAATATTCAGTTAATCTGGATCGTACCTCGTTATAAGAACCAACATTTTTACTACCTTTTTTTTTTAAATCTCGTACGACCCGACCTTTTTATTTTTCGATTATTTTTCCAAGCACTAAAATGATTGTTTATTAACTTTCGTACGGTTTGATCATCGAAGAAATCATTCAAAAAAATCATTCAGTGAATCTGGCACGCGCCCTTTTACTTGAATCGGTATTATTATAACATTTTTGTTAAGATGCGGCACGACCGAGGCTTTTTAATTTTTGATTATTTTTTTCCAACACTAGAATAAGTATCTATTAACATCCGTGTGGTTCGATCGTTGATGAAATCATTTAAAAAATCATTAAGTGAATCTGGATCGTGCCCGTTATAGGAAGCATCACTTTTACTACGTTTTTGTTCAAATCTCGTACAACCCGACCTTTTTATTTTTTGATTATTTTTTCCCAACATTGAAATGAGTGTATATTAACATTCGTACGGTTTGATCGTTGATGAAATCATTTAAAAAAATCATTAAGTGAATCTGGATCTTGCCCGTTACAGGAAGCATCACTTTTACTACGTTTTTGTTCAAATCTCGTACAACCCGACCTTTTTATTTTTTGATTATTTTTTCCCAACATTGAAATGAGTGTATATTAACATTCGTACGGTTCGATCGTCGAAGAAATCATTTAAAAAATCATTCAGTGAATCTGGATCGTTCCCGTTACAGGAAGCATCAATTTTACTACGTTTTTGTTCAAATCTCGTACAACCTGACCTTTTTATTTTTTTGATTATTTTTCCCCAACATTGAAATGAGTGTATATTAACATTCGGATGGTTCGATCGTCGAAGAAATCATTTAAAAAATCATTCAGTGAATCTGGATCGTGCCTGTTACAGGAAGTATCAGTTCTACTACGTTTTTGTTCAAATCTCGTACAACCCGACCTTTTTAATTTTTGATTATTTTTTTCCAACATTGAAATGAGTGTATATTAACATTCGTACGGTTCGATCTTCGAAGAAATCATTTAAAAAAATCATTCAGTGAATCTAGATCGTGGCCGTTACAGGAAACATCACTTTTACTACATTTTTGTTCAAATCTCGTACAACCCGACCTTTTTATTTTTTGATTATTTTTTCCAACATTGAAATGAATGTCTATTAACATCCATACGGTTCGATCGTCGAAAAATAATTCAAAGAAAGTATTGAGTGAATCTGGATTGTGCCTCGTTATAGGATGTAACACTTTTACTACTTTTTTGTTAAAATCTCGTATAATCTCGTTTATTTTTTTCCAACACTAAAATTAGTACATAAATAAATGTAAAATTTAAATTTTTAAAATTGAAATCAAATAAATTCTTGATAAAATTGAAATAAAATTAGAATTTTATAAAAATATTTAAAAAATCAAAAAATGAAATGAAATAACACATTGAAAATGTTAATGGCGCACAAATTCCCCCCTTAGCCAAATTTTCCTCATCTTTTTTCCTTCCTTGTTTCTTGAAATTTCACTAAACCTAAATTCCCCCTTAGCCAATTTCACTTCCCCCTCTTTTTTTCTATACGCCTCTCCGTGACTCTTATGTCTCTATCTCTCACACACACCAACACAAACGCCTACCTCACTCCCATTATCTCAAGTACTCACCTCTCTCACAGACATGAACCCTATTTATTCAAAAATCAAACACACAACTTAGATCAAAATCAATGTTTCTCTCTATCTTCATCTCTATTCATCGATTTGGGTATTCTGATAATTTGGAAGTTCTTGGATTTAGGTATTTTAATCTCTATCTCACTTTGACCCCCCCTCCTCTCTCTCTGTGAATTATATTCTTTTAGGTGGGTATTCATAGTAGCTTGAGTAATTGTATCTTTTAGATGGGTTTTTCATTAGGGGTATGTTAGATACTAACAAACTATGATTCATTATATTTATTCAGGGAAAGTAATTGCATTTTTGCCTAGATGTTTTACTTTTCTGCAAGTTTTCGTAGTTGGAACTATGAATCCAACTCTCCCTGTGATGGCTTGAATGGACTTGGACTAATGTTTGTCTAAAATGCAGCGTGTAAAGTACTATCGCCTGAATGAAGACGGGAAATGGGATGACCAAGGAACTGGGCATGTTACTGTGGATTATTTGGAGGTCTGACTATTCTTTTGCCTAGTCTCAATGAATTTTAAAGCCTCGACAATTGTTTGTCTAAATATTTCGATATAAATTACTTTTCTCGAATTCCGTTTCCTAACTTCTATAACACAAAGATCAGAAGAGCTGGGTTTATTTGTTGTTGACGAAGATGACATTGAGACATTGTTACTGCACCGCATAAGATCGGATGACATATATCGGAAGCAAGAATGTCAGACTTTCAGCTTTTACCAATGTATAACGGACTTGCATATGGCTGCTCTCGCCTTGGAGCTCTGCTCTACCTTAATGTCTGACAGAAAGTCAACACCAAATGTTGTTTTAACAGTCAGGAATAAAGTTCTTCCTCAAGCCCTAACTTTAGTAAGAAGCTCATTGCTCCAGGGACAAGCCCTCTCGGTAGAACCTCACTTGCACAAATTTATAGTTATGACTTGGAAGGATTTGTGTTTTTTTCATGCAAACCTTGTCTACCTGTACTTAGGCTTTGCAAAGCTTTTTTGCTGCTCTCGTGTACTCTGCAAATACCAGCTTTGATGATCTCCTAGAGTCGCTTCTATTAACTGCTAAACCTTCTTCCAAGTCCGGCTGTGGTGTTGCAAAACAGGCTTATTTTCTATTGCACAATGTGTTGCTGTTCTTTGCCTCGCTGCAGGTGATCATAAGTGTTCATCCACGGTGAAAATGCTTACAGCCATGTTGAAAGCTGATAGTGCTACAAATTCGGTAAGATTTGGAACCTCATGTTGAAAGCCATATTCTTCAAGTTCTGTTGATTTTTCAAATGTAGCATTAGTTCTTTTGATTTTTAAAATGTAGCATCTCTGAACCTCAATTTCACAGTACTTGTGTGCTTATTACTTTGCCTATATATCTTTTTTCAGGGAAAGCAACACCTTTCCTTGCTATGTTTGGGGGAAATCGGTCGCAGGAAAGATTTGAGCTCACATTCACATATTGAAAATATCGTTATCGAATCTTTCCAATCTCCCTTTGAAGAGATAAAATTTGCGGCCTCTTATGCACTTGGGAACATTGCTGTTGGTAATCTATCAAGGTATCTGCCCGTTATACCTTAAAACCACTCCATTTATTTTTGTCCTGAGAACTTTGAAGTTTGGAAGATAACAAGGTCAACATGGAAATGGATAAAAATAAATTAGACAGCATATTTTTGTCTTTTACTATCACCAATTTCTCGTATGATTGACAGTGGTACATTCTCATCACTGCTCTGTTGGTGTACTTGGTTTTGGACTGCCCTCACAGCTGCTACTCGTGCTGCAGTGGCAGCTCTGTTGGCCGTGGCAACAGCTCTGTTCACCTTATCCTCAACCTTTGTGGCAGTAGCAGCAAGTCTTGCTTCCTGATGGGTGTATGACATATTAACAGTTTAGTAGCAAGTCTCGTAACTAAGGTTGGGTACCATGTGAATCTTCATATCACATGAATTTAGAAGCAGACACTCCAAAGGCTATTAGCATATATGATACTAGATTATTGAGCCACGGAAAGTCAAGTAAGGTGAAACTGGCAAATGTAAGCAGTAGAATTTCATAAAGAGCTCGTAATAAAATATTACCTTAACTGCATTAAGAACTCTGGAACTACTATAATCTCTGAGCTCTTTGGTCTCAATGCTATAAAAGGATGTTTTTCCTTAATGCAGATGGAAAAATTCTTGTTGAAGACATTGTGAAGTTGGGCATTCGGGCAGAAGATATCAATGCAGAAGAAGATGCCAATGCAGATGATAGAGTGTAGTAACAACAAGGCTAGTGCTAGTTCGGGTACATACACATTTAAATCTACACAACTTCAATGCCTGGCTAGAGAATTATTTGTTTCTCACGAGGGTTCATTTTGATCGTTAACTAGTAGCTAATATTTGTCGGGGGTACAATTGTCTACTTATTGTTTGCCCGTGGTAAGTGGCATGGAACTGGTCCTTGATCAATTTTCACCAATATTTGAATTGGTTTCTATTGTTTGTTTCTGGCATTTTCATTTTATAGTGTAGTTTGGTTTTCTTTACATGTCCAGAACCATTGTTTAAGATAATTTTATCCAATGTCCACCAATGATTAACACTTGTTGTATTATATATCAAGCAATGCTTTTATTAAAATCCCTTGTGAGAAAATGATTCACACAACAGGAAAATAAAAATTACTTAATGTTAACAGTTGTAAAAAATGCAATCAAACAACATGTACCATTTAACAAAGTAATGTGCGAGAAGAATACACACAGCAGGTTAAAACCCACAAAACTGTTGTCTCTTTTAACAAATAACAACATGTTATACTCTGTAAAACAATTGTTTGAAATAATTTCAAACAAGAGTTATATACTAAGAAAGTGTTATCCTTCCTACTGTATAACAACATGCCATATGAGATAACCTGTTGTTAATCTAACCATAAAACAAATCGTTTTTGCTAAGAAACCGTTGTCTGTAGTGACTTACAACAACAGCCCTGATCAAGTAAAGGCTTGTACCTTTTGCACTTCAACAATAGGCTTTCTTTTAAAAACCATTGTCTTTACTGCTTAAAACAACAATATATTCGTTAAAACGTGTTGCATTATTGGAGCTTTGACAACAGGTTTCCAAAGAAGTGTTGTTGTTTCTGGGTATCAGACAACTTTTTTCAGGTGGCTTTTACTTGTCTTTCAACTCTCACACACACAACAGTTTGCTGTGTGTTGTCTGAGGTGTGTATCAGACGACTTCTCAATAGTCAACAGTTTTTGGTACACTTCTCAATAGTCAACAGTTTTTGGTACATTCAGATAACACGTTTTGAGTGTCGTCTAAAACAAAAATCCTTGTAGTGTACCTAGATGCGAATCCTATAATTAGCTAGTACCCTATATGATGATCATAAGTATGGGGATGCTGATGCGGTTTTTCTATCTCTTATTGCTTGTTCCTTTCGTTCCTTAATGGGGTTAGGAATTTGTTCTATAATATATAATGTACTATGATAATTTTTGGGTTTTAAGTCTTAATATATACTGTGACAATAATGTGAAAATAGGGATCTATCATTACTAAATTCTTTAATATGAGTTATGGCTAATATTTTTGGTCATGCAATAAATGTATTATGGTAGGACACTTTACCCGTGCATTTTCCACGCTGACTAAAGGAAGAAGAAGCACATAAATTTTGGTTCTATCACGAAAAGAATATACCATGGTCATAGTAATACATTTTGGTTCTATCACTTAGTTTGTTCTCTAATACATTTTGGTTCTTATTTGTGTTTCTAATTTGAGTGCATATATATAGTTTAATGATAACGTGAAAATACATAGTAAAAAAATTTCGGCACTTGGTGTACGTGTGTTCGATCCTTCTAGTTGGTTTTTTCTGCTATGGCTTTAATTTAAAGTGATATTTTGTTTTACATTATTTCAATTATTCTATTTTAAATCTTTAAAATCAACATGGGTTTAAATTTATAATTCTTTTACAAGTATTATTTGTTGTAACATATTTTCCATTACATTTATCTTATGATTGGAGGGGAGTGGGGGATGCTGATTGAACCCACATGTCATTATTGTCCATGGAAAGGGTAGGCTATTCCTTGATCCACATCTTATGCATCTTCTGTGTAGTTACATGCACAAGTCTCTAAATTTTCGTTAATTGTATTGTTGTAGTTGTTAGTATTATCATTCCTTGTGATGGCTAGATGTACACATTTCGAGAAATGTTACTCTGACATTGAGGTGAAAAGCAAGAAACTATGAGTTATCAAAATATTAATGATTTAATGGGTAGATACTCACAAGCTGGGAAACATGGGTGCAAGTGTCTTGTTTGGGAAGGTAACTAACTTCAGTTACTCTTGTTCCTGTTATCTAGGTCGGAGTTATTCATCAAAAATAATTTTTTTTTTTGGTAGACTACTTTGTATTAGATGTTCTTTCACCGTACTATTGAGAATGAATTTTGTTATTTAGGAGAAAAAGAGAATGACTTTTGTTACTCCAACATGGGTAATCTGTTGAGAGGTCATACTAATGAGCTCATCTCAGTTGCTTCTTAGTGAATGGAGATAATCAAATCTTGATTCCAGGCCATGTGATCTTGTCCTGCGTAGTAAAAATGTTGTAGCGAGACTTTTCGCTCAAAAAATTAGTAGAGTTGTTTGTTTTATAATTTACGTTGTGCCTTAACAAGCAATTACTACCGAATGTCAGACAAGATCGGTTTAATTCCAACTTCTAAAATTGTTCTTATTTAATGGCAACCATCATGAGATCATTGAAATGGATGCATTCTTTATGTACTATATTAAGTACTTTAACTGAGAGCTACCAAAGAAGATCTCTCCCTCCTTGCTTAAGTGAAAGTTGTGGTTACACTTGTTGATCATGTCAAAGCAAAGGAAGAGCTGGAAAAGATGAGTGAGATAGTTAATGATGTCTAGATGGCTTACATCAAAGTGGAATCCGATTTGCATGAGTTATCGGATATATAAATGTAATGTACCATAATTAACAAACTTTAATGCACCAAAGACCTGACTATACAAAAATTGCAGCAGCTATCCAACACAAACAAAATATATAATTTTGATTTTAATAACACGAGATAGATGTGGATAAAAAAGTTTATTGAATATTTATTTGGTTTTACATAGAATAATGGAGTACGTAAGACCGTCAGCTTAGAATCAGATCCTAGAAATCAAACAAACGAACTAGAAAACAATATCAGAGTGGCTCCTCTTGCTGGAAACTGTACCTTGTTACTGGACTGCGAGGTGAAGCTGATCAACTGGCAAGATCATCTCGTGTATGAGCAGACATAGTACCAGTACAAGCAGTAGTTTTGACACGCACAACCAGCGGACTTCTAACAAAGTGAAAACCATCAGATAATATTATCTCACCAAAATCATATCTGTCCTGAGACTTCTTCGTCGGTGAGAGAGTAACATAATATGTCAGTTCGTCCTTAAAGTACGAGAAGATCAATACAGTAGGCCATACGGAAACTTCCACCCCATGAGGTTTTACAACAGTGACAAAGTATATAGTGATCCCCGTCTTTTTCATAGAAACATTACGAACAGTTCTCTTAATGGTTATTGTGGATTGAAGATTTGATACCATAATTGATGGGTAATTGATATTATAGGTGTTTTTGTCACCTTTTGGACACTCAACTTATGTACTAACTGTAGACAGACTAACAATTCTTCCAATTTGGTCGTTATTGTAGCCAATATCAAATGGATCGGATACTTTCATATGTCCGCCACCTAAAATGGTGTCATGGGTTGTGTCTTTCTTGTTGGCTGCATGCATATAGTTAATCATCAGGAGGGTAGGTATACATAATTGGATAACAGAAAAAAAGATTAACAAGTTGCTCTCTTACAATTATTTCAGATTCCAATTTTAATTTTCCAACAAAAAAAACAACTTACATTTAAGTTGGGGGGTGACCCCTAGTGTGTATCGGAATTTTGTGCATAAATATGGTACCAGTAATAAATCAAAGATGTTAATATAGTCACTTACCTGTAGTCATGATAGCAGATTTTACTGCGGCCGGAGACCACTCTGGGTACAATGACTTAATAAGAGATATAACTCCAGAAACATGAGGACATGACATAGAAGTCCCTGATTGGAAGTTCCATTCGACAGAACGTTTATCACAGGGAAACAAAGTTGGAGAAGTTGCTGTAGGCCATGCTGCTAATATTGTTACTCCTGGAGCTGTTATATCTTGCTGCAATTGTTTATTTGTAACAATTGAATTAAATCAATCGAAACACAATATGATCCACAATTTATCTGATACCAACAGAATTGAGTTCAACATGTATTACATTTGCAGAGCTTCTATATGTAACTAGAGCAAAGGCTGTAAATTAATAATCTTGTTCTTATTTACACATTTTCTTAGAAAAGAAATTGCCTAGGAGTCTCAATCATACCTTAAGGATATCAGGCGTTATTGAGCTTGGACCTCTAGAAGAAAAGTATGCAGCAGTTGGTGCTGGAGACTTCTTGATAACTGTTCTAGTTGGCCATATCTGGACCAAAGGCCGCCTTCATTTAAAGTATTTCATCATTATATATGGTATGAACACTAAAAAATTCAATTACTGTAACATATAAGATAATTGACATAATATATTGTTGGATTCATCTTCATTTATTGTTAGCTAACAAAGAAACAATTTATTTTTTTTCAAGAAATGTGATCTGACCTCGTCTATACATTATGTAGCTAGTAGCAGACGATTTGTACCTTAAAGATTGAGCGAGGTATTGAATGATTTTAGTCCCCCGAATTATATCAAGATACACGGTAGGTATGATATCAACATCAACAGTCTGCAAGGTAGGAGGCTCAATCAAGATTACAGCAGAGGCATTAGCTCTCCTTGTTGCCACTTCGGCATCCACACTCACATCGGACCCTGCTGTGGAAAAGCATAATATTACTCTTCCACCTGCCGATTTTCCATTCCAGTTTTCCGGTTTGCAATCCCTACATATATATGACTCAATAAATAATTATGTCGAAAGAGAGTCAGTTCAACGAAATCCATAAGTGAGTTTACATTTAGAACTCCAAACATCTCTAACTATGGAGATTAATGCTACAGGTAAACGTGCCATTAATAAATTCATACTCGCAGCTCATTTGTAGCCATTTAATTATGGGCCCGTTTGGGAAATTTTATTTTTTAGAAATAAGTTACTTATTCTGAAAAAAAGTTAGGAAATATGTACTGTTTTCTGAAATAAGTAACTTATTTTTACATGATGATAACGAATATTAAACTCGCCATACACATTTTTCTCTAAAAAAAAGTTTGTAAATACGATTTTTTTTCCGAAATAAGTAACTTATATGTTCTTCTCAAGATTTGCCAAACGGGCACTATGTTGTATTTCAGCGGCTCATTTGTAGCCATTTCAGTTTTACATTTTTATGTGCAATATATTCTTGGCTCATTTGTAGCAATTTTAAGTTGTATTCCCGTGGCTCATTTGTATCCATTTCAGTTGTCTATTTTTATGTGCAATATATTCTTAAGTAAGCACAAAAACTTTAAGGTGATAGAGGAAGGCTAAGTTGGATCTTTACATGATGATAACGAATATTAAACTCGCCATACACATTTTTCTCTAAAAAAAAGTTTGTAAATACGAAATTTTTTAGGAAATATATTTTTACATGATGATAACGAATATTAAACTCGCCATACACATTTTTCTCTAAAAAAAAGTTTGTAAATACGAAATTTTTTCCGAAATAAGTAACTTATATGTTCTTCTCAAGATTTGCCAAATGGGCACTATGTTGTATTTCAGCGGCTCATTTGTAGCCATTTCAGTTTTACATTTTTATGTGCAATATATTCTTGGCTCATTTGTAGCAATTTTAAGTTGTATTCCCGTGGCTCATTTGTATCCATTTCAGTTGTCTATTTTTATGTGCAATATATTCTTAAGTAAGCACAAAAACTTTAAGGTGATAGAGGAAGGCTAAGTTGGATCTTTATATTATACTAGCCGATATTATACTAGCCGATAACCAGTGCGAAGCACGGGCATACAGATTGAACACCAATCGAAATTAAAATATTAATATTAATACACTATTTAATTATGTAGTACTGAGAATCGAACCCGAGATAAAATAAAAAAAATTAAAATAAATAAATTTTTATAATTATGTAGTTGTAAGGAATCGAACCCGAGGTGAAGTTAAAAAAAAATTAAAGTAAATAAATCTTGTATAATTATGTAGTTGTAAGGAATCGAATTTGGTACTTTGGTACTATTATGTACCATTAAAATACGGTTTTACACATTAATAAAGAGTATAGGTTCTATCACTCCCCTCACTCCAAAGTCCATTTTTGGGTTCAAGAGTGAATTATGGGTGTCCATCTTCGGAACATTAATTTGTCGTCGTGTCCATATTAAATTATTAGAATTTTGGAGGGTGGTAGGGAGTTGAACCTGGTCCTCAACTTGAACTCTGGAATGTTAAGTAAGAGCATCTCCAATGGTAAAACCTGTTAGTTAAATTCATCTATGTGTCACCTACATGGCATCTATGTGGCACATTTTAGATATTAGGTAAAAATTCAATACTTCAACCATTATCCATTAGCAAAAAAATATAGATAACTAAAATTGGGCTAGCTACATTTGTAAAACCTCTAAATCTATTAGGTATAATTTTAGAAAATACCATTGGAGTAAACCTAGAACCTCTTAGCTATAATTTTAGATAATTATCAATATATTATATTATAGCTAACAAATATACATAACACCCTTGGAGATGCTCTAATAAACTCATCTAAATGTAACAATTTCATCTAAAACCTCATGGTATTAGAAAAAGACCCCAACCGGATATTTATATTATATTTTAATACTCCTACTAACTCGAAAGTCCATTTTTGGATTGAGAGTGGATCACGGGTATCCATCTTTGGAACATAAATTTTATTTCGTTTCGATAATAAATATTGAGAATACTGAAGCTGGGAAGGAATAAAACATGAGACCCCGCCAAAGAGAGCTCGGATACCATTTTAAGTAACCAGTGTTTTAAAATCTTAAAGAGTTAGAAAAAGTCTCAACTAGATCTTTATATTATTTTCTAACAAATATCGTATTGAGTAAAGCTATTGATATGGGATAAAAGTAATCCCTAAAGACACATTTAATGTGGCATTAATTAGACCCAGAATGGTCCAAACGTGGGGCCCACCAGATGGGCCCAAACCCTATTTACAATATTAATTTCGTAATTAATATTAAGGGTAATAATCAGCAGAGCAAATAAGAGTCAAACAAGGATATCACTCCTGCCTGACTTAGCCTCCAAGATACATATTTCAACATGGAAACTGATTCCTACAAGGAATAGATCTGGAACCTTCCTCAAGGAAGACTTGTCCACCAAGTCTCTGACTCCTACCATAATTCTAGGGCTTCTCAGCCTATATAAAGGGTCTTACCCCCATCTCAGAACTACATTTTTGGCTTGATTCTCAACAACGAGAAACGTAGGCACTTTGTGAGGACCGATCAGTCTCGTAACGCGGAAACAGCCATTACAGCTCGAAGCTCAACCACCATAGCATTAATTACAAATCGTAACCTAGTTTTTATTCCACAACATTTGGCGCCGTCTGTGGGAAAACAACATCAACCATGGTTCAAACACGAAGAACAACATCGACTGAGGCCATACCCCTTAGCTCTGCTCCACCTGCCACCTCTGATCCGCTTATCACCGCTGATGAAGGACAATTACCCCCATCAACCTGGACGGTCATTCAACCTCTAGCCTCTCAACCCTTAGGGACGATTCCCCATGTTGAAGGAACTTTACCTGTGATTATCCCTCAAAACCAAGAAACTAACCCTCTTCAGATGGTGGTTTCTCCTCTTGATAATGTTGGTCGAACACTACCCCCGGGAATACAGATCCACACTACGGATCTCCCCTTCAATACCAACCCGATGTACGGGTTGCCTAATTATCCCCCTCGACAAAGGGAACCTGGACCTAGCGGTCATGCCATACAGATCCGAGATCGAGAGTACGATGACTACTCCGGCCCCTATACTGATGATTCGACATCTGAGGATGACGATGATGATTGCGAAGAAGCCCCAAGGAGGCGACGTGTTAGTAGAGAACCTCGAAGGAGGTCCCAAAGAATCCATGATGAACCTCCACAAATGGCTGAGGAAAGGATTAAGGCTCATGAGGCTGAGATCCAAAGGTTGAAGGATGATATTGCTAGGGAGCAAGCAAGGCAAAGTCTGATTCGACCTCCTCCAGTTACAGGGAGGATTCCCATTATAAATCTGGAGAGGCCTTCAAGGAGACAGCAAAGGGCCGAAGCCCCAACTGAAAAATCGACAAGGGTGGAGACCCCCAGAAGTAACCCCAAGGATCTAATGCCACTTGGGGATCCTGATGATCCCACACCTCCGTTTACTGAAGAGGTAATGAATGCCCGCATCTCGAGGAAGTTCAAGATGCTGACGATTAAGGCTTATGATGGAACGGGCGACCCCGCAAACCATGTTAGGACATTCTCAAACGCACTGCTGCTGCAGCCTGCAAGTGATGCCTTAAAGTGTAGGGCGTTCCCTCAAACCCTGTCGGGCATGGCTCAAAGGTGGTATAGCCGCCTACCTGCAAACTCAATTTGCTCTTTTAAGGAGTTGAGCGCTGCCTTTATTAGTGGGAGAATTCATGAAAAAAGTTCTGCATCCCTCATGTATGTGGTGTAGGGAAAGAATGAGAATTTGAGGGATTACCTCAAGCGATTCACCAAGGAGACGTTGAATATCACTGATCTGGAAAATAAGGTGGCCATGGTAGCCCTGGAACAAGGAACCACTGACCTCTTCTTTAAAAGGTCTTTGGCAAAACACCCTCCTGAAAACATGGCCGAGCTCCAACGAAGGGCCGATAAGTATATCAAGGCTGAGGACAGCATAAAGAAGGAAACCGCAGGAGGCAATGGCAAGGGTTCCAATGTCTCAAAGAAACGAAAGTCAGAGCAAGAGTACGACGCTAGGGACAAGTATCCCTGGGCTGGCAAGGACTCCGAGTCATCACCAAAGAAGGGTTTAGGGCCGAGATTTTCTGATTATGCAAGGCTGAATGCTCCTAGGAGTCAGATTTTGTTAGATATTGAGAAGGATAAAGACTTTCAATGGCCGAAGCCACTTAGGGGTGATCCCGTAAAAAGAAATAAGGAGTAGTATTGTAGGTACCACCGTGATGTGGGTCATGATACAGATGATTATAGGCAGTTGAAGGTTGAAATTAAGTTCTTGATCCGAAAAGGGAAGCTGTACAAGTTCACAAAGGGTGATGATCGTGGAACCCAAAGAAGGGACTATTATAGAAGAGACAATGACAGAAGAGATAACGATCGCGATCATGATCATAATCAACAGCCCTGAGGGCCAGTTATTAACATGATTTGGGGAGGCCCAACGGCGGCCGGAACAACTCGAAACTCTCAAAACTCTCGAAAGGCATATGCCAGAGAAGTGATGCACATCGTGGGAGAAGCCCCTAAACGTGCTAGGACTGAAATAGCAATTGGGTTTGATGATTCAGACCTTGAAGGGGTGAAATTCCCCCATGACGACCCGTTGGTCATAGCCCCTATTATTGGAAATTTGGAGGTGAAGCGAGTCTTGATAGAAAATGGAGCTTCTGTTGATATTTTGTTTCATGACGCATTCGTAAAGATGGGATACACTGACTCTCAGTTGACCCCGACCAACATGCCGATATACGGGTTTAATGGAGTCGAGTCAAAGGTTGAAGGGACTATTCAGTTACCCGTGACAATCGGGCAAGAACCTAACGAAGCCACTCAGATGCTGAATTTTCTGGTGATTAAGGCTACCTCAACGTACAATGCAATCTTGGGGAGGACCGGACTTCATGCGTTCAAGGCTGTTGCCTCTACCTCTCACATGAAGGTCAAATTTCCAACCAGGAGTGGTGTTGGGGAACAGAAAGGAGATCAGAAAATGGCCAGGAGTCGCTATGTGGCTGCTTTGAGAGCTGATGGAGCCGGGGGCAGGTACTCCCGATTGAAGACATGGATGTCCGTGGTGATGATGAACACCGAGGAAGGCCAGCAGAAGACTTGGTTCCCATACCTCTAGAGTTGGGCGACCCTGGAAAAGTTACTTATGTAGGAGCTTCTCTAAAGAAACCTTGAAGGGCAAATTGATAACATTCTTACAAGAAAACAGTGATGTGTTTTCTTGGACAACGGCTGATATGCCAGAGATTGATCCCCAACTCATAACTCATAAGCTATTGTTTATAGACTTATGACTCCCTCTAATACTGTTCACTCTGACTCCCTCTAATACTGTCTGGACTGCTGATCGGAACCATACTTCCCGTCTGGAAAGGTTTAGTGAAAGCAAGAGTGAGCCAAAGAAAAGACCAGCAAGTATATATATAAACAGTTTCAAAATAAAACCAGAACAATTTCTGCATAATATCGACTGAAAAGTAAAACAGTTTATAAAGCAAACTGAATCAACAACTGAATTATACTTCGATCATAATTGAAATCATTTGACATGACATAAAACTGAAGCATTTGTCAACTCACAATATATAATAGCCATTCGGGCGATATGGATTGGATATACATAACTGGAACACCATTGCTCCCTGATCAGGTTCAAAAGCAATGGGACCCTTTATACTCCACTGGTACAGCTATACCCGTGTGTATAATCCGGATTTCATGAGGGTACCAAAATAGGCAAGTAATGTTAGCCTATAGGAAGATGGAATGGTTACCATATCCTCCTTAAATATTGCTGGACCATGACAGCTATCATGGCCTCCTACGCTTTATCATTTCCCAAATCCAATAGAGCAATTTCCGAATTCAACAGGAAATGCTTAGTTTCACATACAGTTCACATCCCTATTATTTACTACGATAATAAGGATATGAAGAGTTTATCTTAAACAATTTCCCACATCAAGGGTACCAATATCAAACAACCGTGTTCGCACAAAATATTTAAGAATCACAAATAGCTCTGAAGAATAGCTATTCGTCATGGAGGATGTTTATAGACTTCACCGACTTGAATGACGCATGGCCTAAGGATTGCTTCCCTTTACCAAGGATTGACTCACTAATAGATATCATGGCTGGGCACGAAATGTTGAGTTTCATGGATGGATTCAGTGGCTACAATCAGATAAAGATGCACAAGGATGACATCCCAAAGGTATCCTTCATAACTAACTTTGGTGTTTTCTGCTACCTTGTTATGGCTTTTGGTCTAAAGAATGCAGGAGCTACCTATCAACGACTGGTGAATAAGATATTCGCCCATCTGATTGAAAAAACCATGGAGGTCTATGTTGATGATATGCTGGTTATGACCTTGGTCAAGGCAGACCATATTAAGCACCTCAGAGAGGAATATGAAGTGCTGAGGCACCATAAAATGATGTTGAATCCAGCCAAGTGTGCCTTTGGCGTTGGATCAGGCAAATTTTTGGGTCTGATGGTTTCAAAAAGAGGCATAGAGGCCAACCCTGACAAGATCAAAGCGATTCTGGGCATGGAACCACCCCATTCTATACGGGATGTATAGAAGTTAACGGGCCGAGTGGCAGCCCTAGGGAGATTCATCTCCAAATCAGGTGACAAGTGCTTGCCTTTCTTCCAAGCATTGAAAAAGGTCAAAAATTTTGTATGGACTCTTGAGAGCCAAGAGGCCTTTGAACAGCTGAAGAAATACATGGCCGAAGCCCTGTTGTTGACCAAACCAAGTCCTGGGGAGACTCTTTACCTATAACTTGCGGTATCTAAACAAGCATTGAGTGCTGTCCTCATTCGGGAAGAGGAGAAAATCCAGAAACCTATCTACTACGTGAGTAAAGTGTTGCATGGGGCTGAGTTTAATTACTCACCCATAGAAAAGTTTGCTTTGGCATTGATAACAGCCTCGAGGAAGCTACGCCCGTACTTCCAGGAACATAAGATTGAAGTCCTGACGGACCAATAGTTGAGAAACATATTGCATAGCCCGAAGGCTAGTGGAAGGCTAATGAAGTAGGCGATTGAGTTAGGAGAGTTTGATATCACATATAAGCCTCGAACAGCCATTAAGGCTCAGGAATTGGCTGACTTCGTGGTTGAATGCACTATTAACAACCAAGAAGTCGGGGGGTAAGAGATAGTGACTACCCTTGGGAAAGAGAAAAAAGAATAGGAACTTACACCTGATCTGAAGGAATATTGGGTGCCCTATTTTGATGGAGCATCAAAAACAAAATCTAGTGGTGCAGGTTTGGTTTTGAAAAGCCCTGATGGGTTCACAGTTGAGTATGCTTTAAAGTTAGATTTTCCTACTACCAACAATGAAGCAGAGTATGAGACAATAATAGCTGGTTTGGGTTTGGCTAGAATCATGAGGGTCAAGAATCTCAAAGTTTGTGGAGATTCAAGGCTTGTGGTATCACAAGTAAATGGTGAATTCGAAGCTAAGGACGAAACTATGGCGAAATACCTGAGAGTCGTAAAGGCTGTTATGACTCAGTTTGAGGAATGCTATGTTGAGCACATTCCGAGAGAAGAAAACAATAAGGCCGATGCCCTGTCTAAGTTCGCTTCTTCTGAGATAGAAAATTATGTTGGGAGTGTCTACTTCCAGGTCTTGAAGGCCCCGACCGTTAACTCGAAATTAGTGGCACCAATTGATATAGGGGGCTCTTGGATAGATCCTATCAAAGCTCACCTTGAAACCGGGTGGCTCCCAGACAATGCCTTGGAGGCACGAAAACTTTCAGTAAGAGCATTGAGATACGCCTTAATTGAGGGCATTCTGTACAAAAGGTCATTCGTCATCCCATACTTGAAGTGTTTGAGGCCTCAAGAGGCAAGAGAAGCATTGGAGGAAGTTCATGAAGGGATCTGTGGGCAACACTTGGGGGGCAGAGCCCTAGCTCACAAGATCACTCGTTTAGGGTTCTATTGGCCGGAGATGTTGGCTGATGCACAAGACTATGTCAAGAGATGTGAGAGATGTAAAAAACATGCTCCAATTGTAAGGTAACCGCCTGAGATGTTAACTTCAATTAACTCTCCTATTCCGTTTGCGATGTGGGGGATGGATATCCTTGGTCCTTTTCCCATGGCTTCAGCACAAAGGAAGTTCTTGATAGTGGCCATTGATTACTTCACTAAGTGGATTGAGGCTAAACCTCTAGCCAAGATAACCACCAAACAAGTTGCCCAGTTCTTTTGGGAGAACATATTTTACAGGTATGGAATCCCACGAATTTTGGTGACAGACAATGGGACACAGTTCAATAATGAAGAGTTCAAGAAGTATTGTGAGGAGAATGCAATTGAGCTTCGTTTTACCTCAGTGGCTCATCCACAAGCTAATGGGCAAGCTGAGGTAGCTAATCGAATTATCCTTGATGGATTGAAAAAGAGGGTCGAACGCTCTAGGAACACTTCGGTAGATGAGTTGCTGCCCATACTATGGGCATACCATACCACTTGTAAAGTGACAACTGGAGCAACCCCATTTCTGCTGGCTTATGGAGCGGAGGCAGTTGTGCCTTTGGAGATCATGCAAGCGTCACCTCGAATAGAGGCATATGAACCAGAAACTAATGAAGAAGGGATGAGACTTGCCCTTGACTTAATTGACGAGGTTAGAGATGAAGCCAATGCTAGAAACACTGAACATCAGAAGAGAGCCTCCTTTCACTATAACTAGAGAGTTAAGGAAAGATTCTTTCGACAAGACGACCTGGTTCTAAGGAAGGTAGAAGCCTCTGGAGTTGGTCAGAAAGGAAAGCTAGCCCCTAATTGGGAAGGGCCGTATCGAGTCAAGAAGATGTTAGGACGGGGATCCTACAAGTTGGAGACCTTGGATGGGAACGAGGTACCCCATACTTGGCATGCCTTGAACCTCAAGATTTATTATATTTAAACTACCCTTGCAAGGAAGTTGCTTTTTTTATCTATCTATTAGGAGAAGTAGAAATAAGGTTCGATGAAACCATTCCAGGGCTTAATACCCCGAGTAGGACAATAATAAGTTATGTAAGGGTTGAACCCATTTTGAATTATTAATGCAAGTTTGTTTTCCTTCAATGATTCTGCGATTTTGTTTATGTACCAAGCACGTGTTGAGTGTAAGTATAGAAAGACCAAGTACCAAAAACAAGTAAACAAACAAATGAGGAAACAAATGCATAAATAAAGACCTCGAAGGGCCAACAGTTAAGTTACATCACTGAGACAGATAAAAGTTTGATCCCGAAGGACCTTGATTGAAATCTAGAAATATAAAGCCACATATGGCTAACAAGGCCATGTAAGGCCACAAATCAGCTCCAGCTACTCCTCCCCAGACTCCTCTTCGCCACTCTCCTCTTCCCCACTCTCCTCCTCCGAGTCTTCACCGGAGTCATCACCGGGCTCGGCAATCACCATTGGCTGAACATTAGCAACTTCGGCCCCTTCTTCCTCGGAAGATGAATCAGAAGTAGAACTGCCCTCGTTTCGGATCAGTCTCTTGCCAGTGATGGGTTCGCGAACTACTCCAACTTTCCTTGCAGGTAGGGGTTTCTTCCCACGGGAGCCAGAAGAAGATGAGTCTTGGCTAGCAACTTGAACAGCCCCCTTGGAGTTGGATCCAGAGCGTCGATGACTGCCTTTGGAGCCGGATCCTGATGTCTAAGGAACAACTTTAGTTCCCGAACCAGAAGCTAGGTTAGCCGGGTTGACACCCCAATTTGGGCAAGGAAAATCAGCCGGGTTGACAACAGATGGATGCCTATGACTCACAGCGTTAATGGCCTTATCCTAACCAACAGACATGTTGAAGGGACGCATCTCATCATCATGATCATCAATGAGCTTAAGAAAATCTTTAGACCTATGGTAGGCCTGGATCACCTTGTCAGCATCAGATGCCTTCTTTTTGGCTAGAGAAGAAAGTTGTTTACGGGTAGATGCACCATTAGCTTCAACACGAACGACGTGGGAGTGCAGATCATCAATCTCTTCTTTGAACCTTGCTTAGTCATTCTTCAAGGTAATATTCTCATCCCTAAAAGCCCGGCCTTGAGTCGAAACAGTTTGAAAGTAAGCATTGGCCTGCAACAAGGAAATGGGTGAGCTACAAGGAATATACAGAGTCAAAATCAGAAACAGTATTGAACTTAACAGAGGGAATTTCATACCTGATACAAGGCCTGAGCGCCCATGAGCTGAGACTCATCCATTTTGTCGCCTGCATGCATTGTCACTCGGTCAGGAGGAGTGATTGAAAGCTTGGACCAGTCTAGGGCTAGATAAGGACTCCCAAAGACCGAGTCTTGTTCACATATGCCCCAAGGAGGTATGAAAGGAGTCCTGACGTCCCCATCAGCGTTTCGGGATCGTTTACCGCCTTGAGAGTAGTGCTCCAAGAAGTTAGGGATATGAGGCTTAGTAGGATTCAGTTTCTCCTCAGCCTTCTTCTTCATCCTTTTAGTAATAGTTGGCCGGTTCTCAGGATGATTATAAATCTCTTCAGCAGCTGAAATACAAAGAGAAAAATATCGGGATAAGAACAAACAGAGTTCATAATAAGCTCAAGTAAGAAAGTTACCCTCAATGGAAAGAAAGCTAAGGCCAGCCTCAATAAGATTCTTTTCATTCAGAAAAGTTTTATAGTGTGTACGGCCGTCATCAGCAAGAAGCCTATCTCGATCCAACAATTCTGAATAAGTAAGGTCACACACGAAATGTGAACTGTCCTCCACGGACCCAAATCTCTTCACAAAGAAGTTGCCCCAGTCACCACCTTTCCACTCAAGAACTACAAACTCCCTTTCCCAGAAATGCTGTGAATCTGGAAAGGAGAAGGGATTCACTATGTGTGGAAGTTTAGCTCGGTGCTTAAGGCTAACCCATCCTTTCTTGGAGTCGGAAGAGTTGCTGGCCCCAAAGATACTTCGAAACATTGTAGTTGTCGGATGAATCTCCAGTTGGCGGCACCTTATTAAGAAAATAGAGATGTACCTCCAGGCATTGGGATACAACTGACAGGGGTGGATCTGATACTCCGCCAGCAATCTATTGATAAAATTGTCAACCGGGAATCTGAACCCAGCATCTAAGGCACCCCAGTGAACACAAATCCGCTCAGGATGCCAGTTGCATGTTCTATCTGATGGGTTTGGGAGACGAACCTTAGGCACTTGGGAAGTGATATGACTCCCATATCTCTTGGACATCTCGTTCCGACAACTTACTTGGACTGTTAAAAGAATCTAAGCTAGAACAGTTTTGGAATGCGTCCCTCATAATGTTCAGGAGATCTAGCAAGGATTCAAATCTATGTTCAACATACGAAGGAGGTTTGATTTGTTCTTTACCTTTGGTGGTCCTCATCTTACTCCTCTTCGACATAGCTTCCATCATGGAGACAGGGGGAGCCATTGGTTGATCACCTTCCGACATCTTGATCTTGAAGCTGAAACTTGATCTTGAATCTGAAACTTGATCTTGAAGATTGAACTTGATCTTGCAACTTGAAGCTAGAGAACTTAAGAATTTGAGAGCTCTGAAATGAAGAAGTGAATTGAAATGAAGGCTACTTCTCCTCTTTTATAGAAAATGCATGACCTGCTACATGAGGTTGAATCTCAGCTTGGTTCGCGTTTACAGGTCATCTATCGTTTATAGACGAAAAAAGGACAAAAATTATCCGCGTTATACAGAAAGAATCATTATAATTCATATATGCCAGAAAAGAAATAGCTGAAATATTTGATGCACGGATGGTTGTGCTTAAGAACTTAAGTAACGAGTTTAGCCTTAAGCACAAGATTAGCAGTGCTAATCATAAATTAAGGAGTAATATCGTTAGAAGTCACGAATGACCAAACTAACGACTAAAGATCAAGATCAAGGTTCTTGATCCTTAGGATCACGAATGATTTTAGATCCTAGATCTTTGACGACTTAAGATCAAGATCGAGGTTCTTGATCTTTAAGATAATGAAGTCACGAATGACCAAGATAGTAACTTGAGATCAAGATCAAGATTCTTGATCCTCAAGGCCACAGATGGTTTTTAGGTCCGGGTTTCCTAGCCAACCACGAGGTAGCCGACAACCGTGCCCGAGGGACGCCGGCCGACCACGAAGCAGCTGACCACGACGCACGAGGGGCCGCAGCCGACCACCTCCCGACCGACCACCTCCCGGCCGACCACGAAGGTTTCGGGCCTTTCGGCCGACCACCTTCCAGCCGACCATGGTGTGGCCGACCATGGTGGCTTGCAACCTTCTGGACGATCACCTCTCGGCCGACCATGAGCTATCCCGTGGTCCGGCCGATCGCGGGTTAGTTCGTGGTCCTGAATCTCGATTTTTTCAGCAAACCTCGGATAGTTTCTGATCCTAAATCTCGACTTTTTCAGCGAATCTCGGATGGTTTTCAGTACTAAAAAGAGGTCAAGATTCGCACATTTTAGTGCCAATTAGCACCGTTTAGTGCAGTTTTAGCACAGCTTAGTGCCTGTTAGCACATTTTAGTGCCGATTAGCACCGTTTAGCACCGGATAGTGCCGTTAGTGCCGTTTTATGCCATTCAACATTGTTTAACACTGTTTAAACATTGTTTAAGTCTGATTAGCGCTGTCTAGTGCCATTTAACACCGATTAGTGTCGTTCAACATCGTCGTAAATGCGTCGGTCGCTCCACGCTTTACATTAAGATGATATTATTGAAAATACTCGCATAAGAGCAATGAACCCTCACCCATGTCTCGAATATGGCCGTTATAACTTCAAGGAAAACCTGATCAGTTTTCCTAGAAGTTGAGGGAGCAAATGATATGGGCTAAAAGTAAGCCCTAAAGACACATTTAATGTGGCATTAATTAGACCCAGAATGGTCCAAACACGGGGCCCACCAGATGGGCCCAAACCCTATTTACAATATTAATTTCGTAATTAATATTAAGGGTAATAATCAGCTCAGCAAATAAGAGTCAAACAATGATATCACTCCTGCCTGACTTAGCCTCGAAGATACATATTTCAACATGGAAACTAATTCCTACAAGGAATAGATCTGGAACCTTCCTTAAGGAAGACTTGTCCACCAAGTCTCTGACTCATACCATAATTCTAGGGCTTCTCAGCCTATATAAAGGGTCTTACCCCTCATCTCAGAACTACGTTTTTGGCTTGATTCTCAATAACGAGATACGTAGGCACTCTGTGAGGACCGATCAGTCTCGTAACACAGAAACAACCATTAAAGCTCGAAGCTCAACCACCCTATCATTAATTACAAATCGTAACCTAGTTTTTATTCCACAACAGCTATGTTAAAAGAAATGGATACACAATTATGTAACCAATGACAAATAAATTTAAAATTATTTTGTTGAAAAAGGTTAAAATGGAATACTCTTAAATGCAGGATTAATTGTTGTATTCAGTAACAGAAATATCATGCCACTTGAAATTTAGCACTCATATTTTGTTAAATTTTCCTTATGTTTTCTCCGAACTCAACTATATAAACTAATTTTGAACTTTTCTCAGAAGCCTTTATTTTTTTTATAAAGAAATCCATTGAAAATGCTGCGAAAATAAAATTCAATATTTAGAGTTAAAGAGAGATAAAATAAAAGCTACCCAGATTCAAAAAAGGCTCCTGCTCCAGCAAGTTTTGCTTTTATTGCTGTTGTAATCAAGCTTTCTCCCTGTAGAATTTAAAAATATTAGGATACAACCGAAGCTCGGAAATCTAGAAACTCCATAAATATATTATTATTACGCAAAGGTTATGTATATTTCAAAGTTACCATAAGAACAAGTTTGTCATGATCCAGCACAATTTGTGTTGGGAAATTGCGGTCAATAGAAGCTGCAGCCACACAGATGCTCCAAGGAGATACATTTTGCACCAAAGCAGGAGTTGGGCCTTCATTGCCCGCCGAGAAAACAACACTGACACCTTTTTGCATGGCATGAAATGAGCCAATATCTGCACTTGACTCGAAAAACGGAAACAATGGAGGTGGAAATCCGAGGGAAGCAGAGATCACATCGACGCCATCGGACAATGCCTCATCAAAGGCAGCCAGTATATCGGCCTCGGTGCATTTACCATCAAGTTGATAGTTCCAACATACTTTGTACACAGCTAGTCTAGCTTTAGGATTTCCTCCTCCTGCCATTCCTTGTCAAGACCAAGAAAACTTGCATTTTGTACAATGGAGCCAACAGAAGTTGATGCCGTGTGAGTTCCATGGCCCAGGTAATCTCGAACTGATTTATATTCTTTGGATGTATTGACTTTGCCATACTCCTCCTCGAAGCCTTTAAAATAGTAACGGGCTCCGATTACCTTCCTGCTGCAATGAATTGAAGGCTCAAATTGCTGACCGGCACAGCATTTCCCTTTCCATCTTTTTGGAATGGGTTTCATACCTTCCTCTTCTTTGAAACTGGCAGATTCAGGCCAGATACCTTGTGCGCATGTAAAGAGAATTGATAATCTCGGATAAGATAATTAGCTAAGTTGGTGTACGGGCATGGTATAGTTATAAGCCTATATCTATTATAAATTTCCATTCTAAACAATGAATTTGGACCTAATCATCTATTTTTTGTAGATGAAACGCTTTTTGTTTTTGTATTACAAAACCAAGTTACTAATCTTTGATGCAGAAAACTTTAAAGCAAGTTTCTAGAACAAACAGATATACTTGATCGTAAAGTTCTTGTAGTAAATAATTTTTTTTAATAAAAAGTAGGTTGCAATTATTTTCATTGATGTACCTGTATCAAAGATACCAACGATAACATTATGGGCACCATAGACTAACTGTTGTGGAGTTGTCAGTAATTTCGGACTCATGTAGTCCAATGAAAGGCCCATGAAATCCCAGCTTCTGGTTGTATGCAACTGAAGCGTCTTGCTCTTGAACAGTACTGAAACCACTCCTTCAATCTCTAAATACATGCAGGCAAGTACTTAGAACCATCTCTAACACAACAACGCTATTACTCTTTAAAACAGATTCAATCCCCTTTTATCCAAATAGCTTTATTACTTTATTACTTTTAATACTAAATAAAATCTTTGACCTATAACAAGATTTCTTTCATTGTAAAATTTGGTACAAAAGTGCGGAAACATAAAATACACCCATGCACGCAAATGCATGATTTCCTTCACCCAATTGACTGTACGTACCATTTTGGCATTTCAAATATTTGCTTGGGTGGCAGTATTTTATATCCATATATATAAGCATTTCATGTATAAACGTATGCATAATTGATTGCGATGACCTAAAATTTGAACATATATGTTACAATTTACCCGACAAGCTGGTAGCTTGTGTTGAATTAAGCTTGGCAGAAAACCCTGAGAAACTGTGTTTGTAGCTATACAACATAGGTTGCGTTGCATCTTCCTCCCTATGACATTCAAAATCAAGAAATAGAAAATGAATATTTAGCATACATACAAATTAAGATGGATAATATGCAACTAATTTTTTCAAACCAAACATAACCTGTCGAATACATTGGTAAGGAGCTGGGAATGGTATTTGGAAGTGAGGATAGGATCATTGTCATGTTTGATATGTCCTAGGTAAACTATATAGACCTGCATTGTAGATTGACGATATGTATATATTTAATTTAAATAAAATGAAAAAATGTTAATTCTTATGAAATAGTGAGTGGTAAACAAAAAAAATATAAGCACACCGAGGTTATAAAAAGCATATTACGGAAGTGGACGCCGAGTGAACTAGATAAAGTGAAAGTAGAAAGAACAGCCTCCCAAAAAACCGAAAAGCAGTGGCCATTTTTATGAGTCCTTTGAGGTCATTTTTACATATAGGTCATTTTTACAATGTTTTGTAGCTTCAAAAGTGTTGTTAGATTCAAAATGCATAATTGTTTTTAGCCCACCCATATTTTTTTCTATTGTGTGTTAAGAATTTAGACAATGATCCTTGCGATTTAGACTGTTGTCTTTCTTCTTCTTCCACAATAGTTCATTTTTACACACGACACTTTTATCAAGATTGCTGTTGTAAGATATGATTTATAACATGTTTTCTTATAAATTCTCTCATTGGCTAAAAATAAACTAGACAATGCACCAATAAAATACTACCATTACGACCAATATTCCCTATTCCAACAAATTAAAATCCACCATTACAACCAAAATTCATCAACCAACTAAAATTGAACCACCTAATTCCATTCAAATTTCTCAACAAAAATCAATTACAGAACCCTAAACAAAGTTCCTTGTAATAACATGCTGATGGTTTGTTCCTTGATGTTCTAAACATAAATATTCATACAATGCTGATGGTTTGTTCTCTTGACAGGCAAAGACCTCTAGTCTCAGGCATGTAATGATGGCCCTGCAATAAGAGAAATTTTGAATACCAGAGGTACTAGGAAAACTGTAGTAATAGAAAGAAAATTTCAGTTTCAATTCAACTTTTGGCGTAAATTTATCCCATAATTATATCTGGTTTTATGAATAAAAAACTAGAAATCCCCGATAAGTACTTGAATTTATAAGTGTTATACCTCATAATCAGTATTGGTACATTACAACTATGACAGCGGAAACATTCTGGATGCCAAAGACCACCCATGCTAGAGCAAGATACGTATAGATAATACGGAGGGAGCGGTGAAATGATATAAAAGAGTAAATAGAAACTTATATAACATACCTGAACCCAAAACTAACAAACCAAGATGAACATGAGAATCATGAAGTGGTGATGAACATACATATGGCAATCTCTGAGCAGAAATGCTTGGAAAAATCACCTCACAGAAATTGCTTTATATTTTTGAACAGTTGCTTCTATTGCTTGCTCAACTGGTAGCCTCTCTAAACTTGATGCACCATAAAATCCATGAACTCCATTGGTTCTTTTCGGTATGAACTCTACTTCTTCAGGACCAAAAATAGGACCTGTAAACCACAAAAGACTTCTGCTTTAAGCTAAGCTGCATGAACTAGCAAAGATGGATACTAAACATGCTCTTGATAATAATGCTTATATACTACTCAAGTATTAATGCAATCTGACATAATATTTACCCCAAAAATATATACTGATAAAGCTCATGCACTGATCAATGATAATATATACACAAGTAAAGACTTCATACAAGAAAGGATAGAATATTAGTTTATCACGTCAAAAAGGTTCTAGAGATGAACCTCCATGGCAAAGCACAATAGTGTTAGGAAGATACACTTTCCTCTAGTGAGATTGATGTTTTTGCACCAATTGACCCGTATGTTGTTAAACGCATTGTTAAACCCATGTGAGAGGCACCAGCTTTAGCCATTGCATCAGATGTATCTTTGTTAAAAGCATAAGGGGTCATCAAGAAGCCCATTTTATGGGCTTTTCCAATGTACAGAATACATACCACAGAAGCATCTACGTAGAATAAATTACATTATCTTTTAAAAGAAAGATAATGAGCAGGTCTTTGGTCAGGGAAAGGGGACAGCACATCTCTATTGTAAGAAAGCTCATCCAAAATTATTTCTAGCACAGGAGTTCTGCACCAAATTATAAGAGAGATAAGTAATTTGATGGAAGTTATTAAAAAATATATAGAGATAAGTAACTTTATTACTAGAAATCAAGACCTGATAGAATAGCAAAAACGGATCAAATATGGAAGGCCAGGACTTCAGTAGTGATAGGCATGTTCTTTGCACAGTACTTAGCAAGAGAAGCCCAACCCCTGGAAAAACATTCTTTTATTTTATAAGCAAAGTAGAGATAATATGTACAACCAAATACCGATCTAGGCATTGATATAACTCTGTCCTTACCCCAAAGTGTGTGAGGTTTACTAATCCCCACAATTACAGCCATGGCTGCTCGACTTTTTGCTTCTCTAACTAGAACTTTCCGCAATGAAGGCCCTTTCAAGACTTCTCCAGTAAGATCTATTTGAGTAATAAACACATCGAAGTGAGATAATATAAATCAAAGAATCATACAAATTACAAATCGAAGTGAGAGTATATAACCTGAAAGCGAAACTTAAATTCAAGAAAATCCCTAATTCAAGCCAAATCCAAGAAGCACCAACTTTAATCAAACCACCAATCGAACCCTAAATCAAGTGAATGAGAAAAAGCTTTGACGCTTGCAAGATAGAGAGTAAGACAGCGATTATTGCGGACACATCAGGTTTTGTGGGAGAGATATCAGTTTTGTATATATTCTGTGAGAGAAGTAAGTTGTAAGTTGTGGGTGTTTGGGTTTGTTAGAGAACAAGAGATGAGCGGCTGCTGAAAAAAAGGGGAAGTAGAAGGGGAAATGAAATGATGGGAAAGAGGGAAATGAAATTTTCATTAAGGGGGGAAATGAATTATTGGTTGAGGGGGAAATAAGAATACATGAAATAAATTTTGGCTTGATTAATAATTTGGGAGGGAATAAAATTAAATAAAATATATTTAATATTTATAAAATTTTAATTATTTGTTAATTTGGTAGATTTAAAATTTTAATAAAAATCATTTTTTTGGTTCCTCAAAAGTCAAACCAATTTTTGTTAATATTAATTAGTTCTAAAAGCTAATAATTATTCAATTTTGAAGATTTATATTATAAACTCATATAAGATAAATTTGAAAATTCTTAATTTTTTGTGCACATCACTAAAATCATTAAATATAAACATATGTACGGTTGGATCATCAAAAAAAAATTTTAAAAAAATATTATTCGAAAATTATACTAGTTTGACCAAGGAGTACTTTAATAGTTGATACAAGAATGATTCGGTTTTTTTTAATTTTTTGTACACGTCACTAAAATCAGTATATACATCATTCGTACGGTTGGATCGTCGAAAAAAAATTTTAAAAAATAGATCATGTTCAATCGGTACGACACTAGTTAGAGGGAGTAGTACTTTTGACGGATTTCTATTATAAACACATACAAGAATGATTTTTTTTTTCTAACTTTTTGTACACATCACTAAAATTAGTATATAACATCATCTGTACGGTTAGATAGTCCAAAAAAATTTAAAAAAATATAATTCGAAAATTATACTAGTTTGACCAAGGAGTACTTTGATAGTTGACCATTAAAATATCATACAAGAATGATTTATTTTTTTCTAATTTTTTGTACACATCACTAAAATCAGTATATAACATTATTTCTATGGTTGGATCGCCGAAATTTTTTTTTAAAAAAATAGATCATGTTCAATCGGTACGACACTAATTAGAGGGAGTAGTACTTTTGGCGGATTTATATTATAAACAAGTACAAGAATGATTTTTTTTCTAACTTTTTGTACACATCACTAAAATTAGTATATAACATCATCCGTATGGTTGGATCATCCAAAAAAAATTCTAATAAATTATCAACAAAAATAATTTATCCAAAAATATAACAATAGAGTTTAAATTATCAAAACTGGAAAAGATAGTTTTGAGCAATGTGAGAGCCATCACCTCATTTTATTAACATAAAAAGGTAAGTTGTGATATTAATATTACAACTAACTAGGTAACAAAGCCGCGCTACGCGCGGCACGAATTTTTTTTAAAAATCGTATATATAACATCATTGTTCGTTGAGTTTCATTATTTGAAATTTGATATGATGAATTTAAACTTGTGTAAAATGTAACTAAATTTGAATGTTAGAAATTATAGAGAAAAGATTTAGCAGGAAGAAAACATGTTTCAGTTAAACTCTTAAGTAATAATAATAATATTTTCGAATATATTACCGACACTTATTTTGTTACACACAAAAATACTTTTGAAATTCAATATTGATAAACATTTGTAAAGTTCAACAATGGATAAGTAAAAGTAAAATTTTGTATCATTTTTGCTGTCAGTGGCATTATGAGAGACATAAAATTCTAATAAATTATTTTTCGAAAATTATACTAGTTTGACCAAGGATTACTTTGACAGTTGACCATTAAAATATCATACAAGAATGATTTATTTTGTTCTAATTTTTTGTACACATCACTAAAATCAGTATATAACATCATTTCTACGGTTGGATCGTTGGAAAAAAAAATTAAAAAAATAGATCATGTTCAATCGGTACGACACTAATTAGATGGAGTAGTACTTTTGGCGGATTTATATTATAAACACGTACAAGAATGATTTTTTTTCTAACTTTTTGTACACATCACTAAAATTAGTATATAACATCATCCGTATGGTTTGATCAATCAAAAAAAATGTAAAAAAATTATTATTCGAAAATTATACTAGTTTGACCAAGGAGTACTTTGATATATAGTTGACCATTAAAATATCATACAAGAATGATTCATTTTTTTCTAATTTTTTGTACACATCACTGAAATCAGTATATAACATCATTCCTACCATTGGATTGTGGAAAAAAAATTAAAAAAATAGATCGTATTCAATCGGTACGAAACTGATTAGAGGGAGTAGTACTTTTGGAGGATTTATATTATATACACTTACACGAATGATTTTTTTTTTTTCAAACTTTTAGTACACATCACTCAAATTAGTATATAACATCATCCATATGGTTGGATCATCCAAAAAAAATTTAAAAAAATTATTATTCGAAAATTATACTAGTTTGACCAAGGAGTACTTAGATAGTTGACCATTAAAATATCATACAAGAATGATTCGTTTTTTTCTAATTTTTTGTACACATCACTAACATCAATATATAACAGCATTGCTACGGTTGGATCGTAGAAAACAAATTAAAAAAATAGATTATGTGCAATCGGTACGACACTAGTTAGAGGTAGTAGTACTTTTGGCGGATTTATATTATAAACAAATACAAGAATGATTTTTTTTTCTAACTTTTTGCACACATCACTAAAATTAGTATATAAGATCATCCGTATGGTTGGATCATCCAAAAAAAATTCTAATAAATTATTTTTCGAAAATTATACTTGTTTGACCAAGGATTACTTTGACAGTTGACCATTAAAATATCATACAAGAATGATTTATTTTTTTCTTATTTTTTGTACACATCACTAAAATCAGTATATAACATCATTCCTACGGTTGGATCGTTGGAAAAAAATTTTAAAAAAATAGATCATGTTCAATCGGTACGACACTAATTAGATGGAGTAGTACTTTTGGCGGATTTATATTATAAACACGTACAAGAATGATTTTTTTTCTAACTTTTTGTACACATCACTAAAATTAGTATATAACATCATCCGTATGGTTTGATCAATCAAAAAAAATGTAAAAAAATTATTATTCGAAAATTATACTAGTTTGACCAAGGAGTACTTTGATAGTTGACCATTAAAATATCATACAAGAATGATTCATTTTTTTCTAATTTTTTGTACACATCACTGAAATCAGTATATAACATCATTCCTACCATTGGATTGTCGAAAAAAAAAATTAAAAAAATAGATCGTATTCAATCGGTACAAAACTGATTAGAGGGAGTAGTACTTTTGGAGGATTTATATTATATACACGTACACGAATGATTTTTTTTTTTTCAAACTTTTAGTACACATCACTCAAATTAGTATATAACATCATCCATATGGTTGGATCATCCAAAAAAAATTTAAAAAAATTATTATTCGAAAATTATACTACTTTGACCAAGGAGTACTTTGATAGTTGACCATTAAAATATCATACAAGAATGATTCGTTTTTTTCTAATTTTTTGTACACATCACTAACATCAATATATAACAGCATTGCTACGGTTGGATCGTAGAAAACAAATTAAAAAAATAGATTATGTGCAATCGGTACGACACTAGTTAGAGGTAGTAGTACTTTTGGCGGATTTATATTATAAACAAATACAAGAATGATTTTTTTTCTAACTTTTTGTACACATCACTAAAATTAGTATATAAGATCATCCGTATGGTTGGATCATCCAAAAAAAATTCTAATAAATTATTTTTCGAAAATTATACTAGTTTGACCAAGGATTACTTTGACAGTTGACCATTAAAATATCATACAAGAATGATTTATTTTTTTCTAATTTTTTGTACACATCACTAAAATCAGTATAACATCATTCCTACGGTTGGATCGTTGGAAAAAAAATTTAAAAAAATAGATCAAGTTCAATCGGTACGACACTAATTAGATGGAGTAGTACTTTTGGCGGATTTATATTATAAACACGTACAAGAATGATTTTTTTTTCTAACTTTTTGTACACATCACTAAAATTAGTATATAACATCATCGGTATGGTTTGATCAATCAAAAAAATTGTAAAAAAATTATTATTCGAAAATTACACTAGTTTGACCAAGGAGTACTTTGATAGTTGACCATTAAAATATCATACAAGAATGATTCATTTTTTTCTAATTTTTTGTTCACATCACTGAAATCAGTATATAACATCATTCCTACCATTGGACTGTCGAAAAAAAAATTAAAAAAATAGATCGTATTCAATCGGTACGACACTGATTAGAGGGAGTAGTACTTTTGGAGGATTTATATTATATACACGTACACGAATGATTTTTTTTTTTCCAAACTTTTAGTACACATCACTAAAATTAGTATATAACATCATCCATATGGTTGGATCATCCAAAAAAATTTTCAAAAAATTATTATTCGAAAATTATACTAGTTTGACCAAGGAGTACTTTGATAGTTGACCATTAAAATATCATACAAGAATGATTCGTTTTTTTCTAATTTTTTTTACACATCACTAACATCAATATATAATATCATTCCTACGGTTGGATCGTAGAAAACAAATTAAAAAAATAGATTATGTGCAATCGGTACGACACTAGTTAGAGGTAGTAGTACTTTTGGCGGATTTATATTATTAACACGTACAAGAATGATTTTTTTTTGCTAATTTGTTATACACTTCATTAAAATTAGTATATAAATCATATGTATGATTAGAACGTCCAAAACAAATTAAAAAAAATATTATTCAAAAATTATACTAGTTTGACCAAGCAGTACTTTTATTGTTGACCACTAAAATATTATACAAGAACATTAAACAACGGTTTTTTTTTTGAAAAACTGTTGTTGTGCTTAATATAACACAACATTTTTTATAAGAAAACCGTTGTCTGATTATTTTCATTATTTCTCACCAAATTCAATTCAAATTATTTCATTATTCCCACCAAATATTTCATTATTCCCACCAAATTCTATTCAAAATTTTTGTAGTTCAGACAACTGTTTCATAAAAACCGTTGTCTCATCAAAACACGATTTAACAACGGTTAATTATTCCGTTGTGTAAATTGTAATAACGCAATGGTATATGAAAACAGTTGTGTGAATCATACAACGGTTTATAAACGTTGTCTTAAAACAGATTAAACAATGTTCGTAAAAACAGTTGTGCAACCTTACTCGTCTTTACAACACCACATTGCAAAAGCCATTGTCTGAATCAATTTACTAGACAATGTTTTTAACCCGTTGTAGGGTACCTGGATGACACAATACTTTTTTGAAGTTACAAAAAAACCGTTGTCTCTTAATTCCAAACAATGCTTTTTCGTCCGAGCGTTGTCTGATGAGTGTTGTCTGATTGCGATTTTCTTGTAGTGCCAAACGGGCTGATGAAGAACATGCCAGATGGGCAAATAAGTAGTGCCAAACGGGCAAAAAAATCATGCCAGACGAGCAGAGAAGTTGCAAAGCCATACTGGCTGATAAAGAAGTTGCCATATGGGCAAGAATGAACTTGGCACTGCATTTGGACGACAGAGAGGTTGCTGCGGTGTTTGAGATTATGTGGGAGATTGTTGGAGTTGATCTCAAACAATATTTTTAATAAGTTAACGTTTGATTTGATTATGATTTGTAGTATTTGATTTGATTTGGTCGGATGTCTGTTTTCTTGATTTTAGGATCGTGGAATAAGTCATGGGTTGTTAGAGTTTGTTTAGGAAAGTAGTGTGTGACGTGTTCTGTTTTCTAACTTGTAGTTTCCTTGTATTGCACTATATATTGTGAAGTGTTTGCAGTAATAAAATAAGAAGAAGAGAATATAATGTAGTCTTTTAATTTTTGTTTCTTCACATGTACATACACATATAGATATAAGTGTCTTGTATAAGTTTTATTTTCTACAATATTTAGCATATGTGTGTAGTTTATACATCTCCATTCTTTCCCTCATCACTCTTTGTGGTTAATAGCTCTATTTTCCTTTCCCTTTCCTTTTTCAACTCTACACCTAGATACCAGTTTAAATCAAAGTTTCACTTTTGTTTGTGTTCCTCTGATCTTTTTTCTTTAAGCTAGAAAGTAAAAAGTTACTAGCAAGACATCTCTGTATTCTTTAAATCTTAAATCATGTCTTGAAAATCAAGAATTTAAGCTGAATTTGGTCAACTTAAAAGGATAGCACCATTTGAATTAAGGAAGGACTCGAGTTAATGACACAATTTTCTTTTATTAAGCTCAGTAAAGCAAAGCTATTTCTCCACCCTTGCTCCATAAAAATACAAATGTAGATTTTATCGGTTTACAAACCATAAATGGATGTCCATTTATTGTTAGCTCCCTACCAACCATCCATTATGATTTAAATATCTTATTTTTACGTTAATATTATTAATTATAGGAAAAAATGTTTATAATGTTTTATTTACAGTAGCTTATAACGTATGTCATGTACAAAATTTTATTGTAAATTTTTATTTTTTTTTAATATTTGTCTCGACATTTAGTTAAATTTTAATGGAAAAAAATGAATATAATTTCATGTATTTTTTGTAATATTTTCGATCACTTAAAGTCTAATAAATGACAATACTTAATAAATTACTTTTTTTAAGACTATTGCATTTAATGGGTACCAGCATGATGATATGACATAGTCGTATCACATTACAAATTATGAATTGCAAAAGATAATAAAAATTTTAACAATAAACTAATTACAAAATCACCAATATTTACCTCATGATGCTTGTGTTAAATAGATTATTTTGTTGGCTTCTTTGCTATCTCGATTCTTTGATTAGGAGTTATTGCAGTTATTATTAAATTTTTACACTAGGTATCTATAAATTTTCACAATTATTTGGTTCTTTCAGAGTTATATGTCTCCTCTAAACCCGTTTAGTTCGAATATTATTGAGTTCAATACAAAAAATGAGAACAATAATAATATTTAAGAACAAATATATACATAGCATTAAAATGTAGAAGGAAGAAGAAAATATCATTTGACTTCGTTGTTCTTTTGTTATATTAGCTTAGTTCTTTAGATGCCTCTAGCTCAATTATTTGCTCAAACTGTAAAATTCATAACACTTTCTTAAACTTTCACATATTTTGGTGTAGGAGGAATTTAGTGCTAATTGAGGCTCATGACTCGCGAGAAGATAACAATAAAATAAAGGCATGAGCACTCATCTGAGGATGCTTGATGGGAGGAATACCACATGATCATGCCAAATTTGGAAATCTTGTCAGACGCTTCAAGTGAGAGGATTGAGAGATTGTGCATGCTCACACCTAAAGCTGCATGATCACGCTTAATTTAATTATTATTTAGTTTTAATTAGGATTTAGTTTTATTTTGTTAAGGGTTTTATATCCCTATATAAACAACATTCCGATGTACTGGATGAATAATCTTTTATTGAAATTGAACCCTAAGAGTTTTTTCTTATTTTTCTTGTGGATTCAAGAACCCCTGTGGATTCAAGAATTGCCTTGTGGATTCAAGGTTTTTAAAGATTTTTCGTGTAAGAGTCCTTGTAAGGATTAGCGCTCGCTTTTCCTTGGCTTCCGTGCTGTGTCAGTTGGAATCAGAGCAGGCTTTATTCTATCTTTTCGATATTGATTCACTGCAGAGATTACGACGGCTTTTACCGCGACTCTTAAGGTTTTAATATACAGGATGAGTACGTTGACGGATGACATGAATATCAATAACAAGCAACGTAGAGGTGAAAGAAAAGATCGGAATCGAGTCCGTCGATGTAGAAAATATCATGTTAATGAGAATCCTGGCTCGATGTCAAATATGGGTAATCAACATAATGATTTAGTAAAGGATGATATACCATTATTCGATGGAACCATGGGAGTTGATGAATTTCTGAATTTGCATATTAATGTTAATTGTTTCTTTGATGTGATGGGTATTCCTGAGAGTAAGCAGGTGAAGATGGTATATATCAAGTTAAAGAGTATTGCTATGGCTTGGTGGGATAAGTTGATTTTGCAACGAAAGAGACAAAGGAAAGAATCGATCAAAATATAGCGACAAATAAGACAATTGATGATGGAGAGATTTTTACCGGAGGGCTATGATTATAATATGCGTATTAAACATAAACAAGGGGATGATACAGTTCAACCTTATGAGCCTTTTCACGTTGATAATGTGTTTGATGAATGTCCTTAATCAAAACAAGATAATTTGTTGGAGGTGGTTGAAGATGAGTTTGAGATAGAGAATTGTGAAGAGTATATATCTACTGATTTTGTCAAGGTGGATATGGTTAAATAAGAAGACAAGGACAAGGCTGTACAAAAAAGTTTTGAGAATGTCTGTAAAGTCACGAACGATGAAGATGATGATCTACTTGTCATGACTTTAGTGCTAATTTAGGCTCATGGCTCGCGAGAAGACAACAATAAAATAAAGGCATGAGCACGCTGCTGAGGATGCTTGATGGGAGGAACACATCGTTGATTGACATGATCATGCCAAATTGGGAAATCTTGGCAGACGCTTCAAGTGAGAGGATTGAGAGATTGTGCATGCTCACACATAAAGCTGCATGATCATGCTTATTTTAATTGTTATTTGTTTTTAATTAGGATTTAGTTTTATTTTGTTAAGGGTTTTATATCCCTATATAAACAACATTACGATGTACTGGATGAATAAACTTTTATTGAATTTGAACCCTAAGAGTTTTTTTCTTATTTTTCTTGTAGATTCAAGAACCCCTTGTGGATTCAAGAATTGCCTTGTGGATTCAAGGTTTTTAAGGATTTTTCGTGTAAGACTCCTTGTAAGGATTAGCGCTTGCTTTTCCATGGCTTCCGTGCTGTGTCAGTAGGCATCCTGTCTTTTTGCTATTGATTCACTATGGTAGGTGAACCAATTTCCAAAAAAGATCTTGCAGAGATTACGATGGCTTTTACCGCGACTCTCAAGGTTTTGACAGACAGGATGACTACGTTGACGGATGACATGAATATCAATAACAAGCAACGTAGAGGTGAGAATCCTGGCTCGATGACAAATATGGGTAATCAACATAATGATTTAGTAAAGGATGATATACCATTATTCGATGGAACCAAGGGAGTTGATGAATTTCTGAATTGGCATATTGATGTAAATTGTTCCTTTAATGTTATGGGTATTCCGAAGAGTAAGTAGGTGAAGATGGTATCTATCAAGTTAAAGAGTATTGATGCGGCTTGGTGGGATAAGTTGATTTTGCAACGAAAGAGACAAAGGATAGAACCTATCAGAATATTGCGACGAATAAGACAATTGATGATGGAGAGATTTTTATCGGAGGGCTATGATTATAATATGCTTATTAAACATAAACAAGGGGATGATATAGTTCATCCTTATGAGCTTGTCATGTTGATAATGTGTTTCACTACAAGAAAAAAGGCCAAAACCGATCACGCGATTGGTCGGTTTAGGCCCTTTTTTGGTCGAAAATGCCGTCAAAACTGACCAACCCAAATGGTAGGAATTGCTCCAGTCGGAAATGCCTACTGGTCGGAATTGCTAGCTTTTTTCCAAAAGGCCCCACATGCCATGTGGCTCGCCACATGGGCTGCCATGTGGCCTGGGACCAAGACACGTCACATGCCACATAATCTGAAAATGGACCCCAAATGTTGACGTGTCATCCACGTGTCAAGTGGGACCGATCCACGTAATTTTTGCCACGTCATTTTTGACTTTAGTCAATGACTATTTTCGACCAACATTGGTAGGAAATTGATCATTTTTGACTTTGGTCAATGACCTATTTCCTACCAACATTGGTAGGTTTTATAACAAAAGCCATGTAAATTGGCATTTTCTACCAATCAATTCCTACCATTATTGTCCATTTCCTACCAACATTTTCCTACCACATTCATGAATTTTCTGGGAAATGGCTTGAATGTGGTATGAAATAGCTCGAATGTGGTAGGAAATAGTCAAGATTGGTAGGAATTGGTGGGCTGATTCTTTTAAAAAAGAAGTGATTCATTAATATTCATGTACCACAAATTGCACAATAGAATGAATATCTAAATCAGATACAATCATAACTAAAATTTATACATTCATCATAAATCATAATTCGCCCTTGATAACATCATAACGTAACATTAAAATTACAGTGCAAAAGTAATTATTCAAATTCACAAAAATGACCATCATTACAAAATATTAAGAAATGCTTTGAAAGTTTAAACTAAAAATCTTCAAAGTTGCCCTCATCGTTGGATCCTTCACCTTCATTCTTTGTAATTTTGTCAACTTTGTTGTTGTTTTTTCGATTTCATGGCCCACAGAACCAATAAATTCGCTTTAAGAGGACAACAATCTACATAAAAAGTGTAAATGAATAATTAGTACAATCATACACACACACATGAACATAAGAATAACAAGTTCGTTTAAACAATAAAGAACTAATTACATACAATATTAGTAAAAAATAATTAATATATGAATGAATCAAGAACAAAAAGGTTTAAGAACACACACAATAAGAAAGATAAAGATTTGTACCAAAATAATTGAGATGGTTAAGTGAAGGAAAAAGTTGTTGGAAATGAAATTTTGTTGGAGAAGATTAGAATGAAAGTGAAAGGAGAGAAGAAAGTTGTTTATAGTTTCAAGTCACCTATTTCCTACCAATTGTCGTAGGTTATATGTTTGGGCGCACTTTTTGAAATTTTTGGTTTGGGCGAAAGTTTTGAATTTTTTGGTTTCGACGCCATTTTTGAAATTTTCACGAAATTATTGCTCAATTCCTACCAATATTGGTAGGTTATGGGGTTGGACGAAAATTTTGAATTTTCAAGTGTGAGCGCCATTTTCGTAAAATTTTTGTAAAAATGTGACCATTTCCTAACAATATTGGTCGGTTTTAACCAAAAAAGTAATAATATATTTTTATTAACATACCAATATTGGTAGGTTTTGGCAAAATTTGACAAAAAAATGGAGTTGTACAGATTTGATCCCTAGACCTCTCCACAAATGACTAAGTACCAAACCACTAAGCCAACTGCTAACTTTGAATAAAATCATACATGTAAACAATATATTCCATAGAATCTTCATTTAATAATTAAATAACAATAATCTTTATTTTCTTTAATAAAATTATAAATATATTAAGAAAACATGATAAAAAAATGGGACTTATATCCCAATACAAAGAACTAAATTTTCATATTTTTTAAATGAAAAACTATTTTTTTTCTATTTTAAAAAATTAAAAAATTGTAATTTACTATGTTCGGCCCTTTTCCTACCAATATTAGTCGATTTTAATTAGTTAATTTTTATTTAATTTTTTAATTTATTTTATGAATTACTTAAAAATTTGGAAGTGTGACTACTTGAGTGTGTATGAATTTTAGTTCAATATTTGCATTTTTTCTATTTTTATTTATGATTTTAATTTATTTTACCAAGTAGTTAAAAATGGGAGAAAATCAAAAAAATAGAAAATTAGTGAAAGTAGGGAAACAATCATCACACAATATTGAGTAAGACTACTTGGGTGTGTATGGATCTTTGAGAAATATTTTTGAAAAATCAAAACACGAAACCCGGACGAAACCTTGTTTAGGGGTTCTAGCCAAACTACTAGTTGACCGTTAAATTACCAAATCAATTAATAATTTTTTTTTTGAAATTTTGGAAATAACATTAGAAAGGATGGATCTTGACCACCGTACGGGTATTTCATTGAGAAATATTTTTTAAGAAATTGAAACACGAAACTCGGAAGAAACCCTATTTAGGTGTTCTAGTCAAACTACTAGTTGACCGTTAAATTACCCAATCATATAATTTTTTAATTTTTTGAAATTTTTGCAATAACATTAGAAAGGGTGGATCTTGACATCCGTATGGTTGTTTCGTCAAAAAGTATTTTTTTAAAAATCAAAACACGAAACTCGGACGAAACCCTGTTTAGGTGTTTTAGTTAAACTACTAGTTGACCGTTAAATTACCAAATCAAATAATTTTTTCATTTTTTCAAATTTTGGCAATAACATTAGAAAGGATTGATCTTGACCTCCGTACAGTTGGGTCGTCGAGAAATATTTTTTAAAAAGTCGAGACAGGAAACCCGGATGAAACCCTATTTAGGGGTTCAAGTCAAACTACTAGTTGACCGTCAAATTACCAAATCAAATAATTTTTTATTTTTTGAAATTTTGGTAATAACATTAGAAAGGATGATTCTTGACCTCCGTATGGTTGGGTCATCGAGAAATATTTTTAAAAAAACCGAAACATGAAACCCAGAGGAAATCCTGTTTAGGGGTTATAGTCAAACTACTAGTTGATCGGTAAATTACCAAATCAAAAAAGTTTTTTATTTTTTGAAATTTTGGCAATAACATTAGAAAGGATGGATCTTCACCTCCGTATTGTTGGGTCGTCGAGAAATGTTTTTTAAAAAATTGAAACATGAAACCCAGAGGAAATCCTGTTTAGGGGTTATAGTCAAACTATACTAGTTGACCATTAAATTACCAAATCAAATAATTTTTTTATTTTTTGAAATTTTGGCAATAGCATTAGAAAGGATGGATCTTGACCTCCATACGGTAGGGTCGTCGAGAAATATTTTTTAAGAAATCGAAACACGAAACTCAGACGATACATTTTTAAGGGTTCCAGTCAAACGACTAGTTGACCATCAAATTACCAAATCAAATAATTTTTTTATTTTGAAAATTTGGCAATAACATTAGAAAGGATGGATCTTGACCTCCGTATGGTTGTTTCGTCAAGAAATAATTTTTAAAAATTTGAGACATGAAACCTGGATGAAACCGTGTTTAGGGGTTGTAGTCAAACTACTAGTTGACCGTCAAATTACAAAATCAAATAAAATATTTTTTTTTCAAAATGTTGGCAATAGCATTAAAAAGGATAGATCTTGACATCCGTACAACTAGATCGTCGAGAATAATTTTTCTTAATTCAAAATGTCTAATCCTAAACTATCCCTAAATCTTAAGTAAAAATCTTTCGTTTTCTAAACGATTTTAATTTTTTACAATTTATTTTTCAACCAATTTTTTTCTATGCTTCCTCACATAAAAATTAAACTGTTTCATAATAAACTTATAATTTATTCACATATCTCGATATTATTATATATTTTTATTTTATTTACTGATCAAAACCTACCAATATTTGTAGGTTTTGATGTGAGCGGGAAATTCAACTTTCACGAAATTTTTGGCAAAAATCTCCTGATCAATTTTGACCAATATTGGTCGGTTTTGAAGTGAGCAGGAAATTCAATTTTTCATGAATTTATCACGAGTATATGTCATTATAATTCGACTTTGGTGGTTGATTTTCGAAACTTTTACAATTTAATCAGTACTATGATTGATTTTCTGTGAAATAATCTGTTAAATTGTTCGTAATTTGATTTGTGTGGAATCTCGAGCTGGAAACCCAAATTAGGGTACCCTCGGGATTTTGCCCCATCGACAATAAGATTAAAAATTAAATCGAGTCGGTGGTAATTGGCGATGATGATGATTCTGAGCCAAGTATTTAAATTTAATATTTAAGTAATAAATTGTAATTATTATTGATTTAGTAGTAATTGTTTAAACTATATTGAATTGGGATTATAATGAATTGAGAATGTTAGTTGAATTATAGATTCGATTGGTAATTGATGATTGTGATGGTTGTGTCGGCTGTATCCCGACTGGCAGTCCCCCGTATAAAGGGGATGCCGTCAAAATTTTTCGAAGAATCTTAATTTATTTCTTGAAAATGTATATGTATAATTATATAACTTGAATAAATTTTGAGTCGGGCTTCATATTTTTTTTAAAAACTGATTGATTATGTGGTAGTGTACCATTGTTAATTAAATACTTTATCAATGGTTTATATAATATTAGTATATGATTAAATAAATGTAAATTAAGAGATTATTCGTGGGGGGTAGATTAAGTTAAGCTTCGTTATTGATTAGCGAATATTGTGTAGAATTCTAAAATAGTGTTATATTGTGTGTAGATCCCACGGATAAAGGGAAAGCCAAAGCTGAGGACGTAAAGACTCTTCGAATCCTGTGATTTCCTGGTTAAGGCAAGTAAATTACTTCACTTATCTTTCAAGTGAATTATGATTATTATAACTTGATTCATATGTTCGTTCGAATTATCCTTGCTATAATTGTTCCGTTAATTTCCCTTAATTTCGAATATTAAATTGTTATACCCCAAATCAATTATATTGATTTCGTTGATTCTTTTAGTGGCTTGACTTACATCCATACCCCTTGTATATATATCGAACTTGTCGATATCTAGGCCAGAAATTACCCGACCTTATTTCATTTTGCGAGATTTGAGATGTTGAATTGGAACGAAAGTGTCCAGGGTGTTTGGTAGTTGAGGTGGTCGATTGTTCCGACACCTGATGTCTAGTTATAGGATTGGACTGTTACTTTTTTTAAAAATGTGGACCGTAAGGGTCGGACCAGATTCGTGGTCATAAATTATTAAGGCCAATGTGTGCCGTGGATCCATTAAGGACATTGCTGTGTGCGTTTATCCGGGGTTAGTGCGTGACTGATCAGCAGCCTGACCTTATAATTGCTTTTATCTCATGCTCGCTACTTCGATTTGTGCGAGCCGCGCATCTATAAAATGCATGATAGTCCAATCCTCATCTATTCTATGATCAAGACAGAGAGATGTATCATTCAGTTGAGCTTATATATTGTTGATTGTTAATTCTTGACAGACTTGCAAACATTTCAGTTTGTTTATGCTTTTGATTATATATATACTTGCTGAGCATTTTAGCTCACTTGCTTGCTAATTCTGTTTCCTCAGCTAAGCTCGAAGATGTCTAGAAGGAGAGGACCGTCTGGTTGGGGTAGCCATAGAGGCAGCCAGAGAGTCGAGGTGGTGGGATGGGTAGTGAGCCTATAACCCTGTTTCATATTATTTCTGTATTAGTAGCCAGAATATTTTATTCTATGGAGTTGTATATTATTTTATTCTGTATTGGGATGTAATAGTTAATTAGTAGTTGTTTCATACTGTGGCCTGTGAGCGGTCTTGGTTGGTGTAGTTATATTTCTCTGTGGTTTTGTTATTATCACGCAAGTGAACTGTTTTAGTATTAGTTGGTTGGTTTGGTTGATCTGGACAGGTGGTTAGTCCTAGTTACGAGCACATCATGCCGAATTTTCTAAAATCTCTTCAATATAAATGTTTAATTAGTTATAAAAGCTTATAATCTTGATATTGGTAAGTGAGGGTGTTACAATCTAGAACTGTGACTTTTCTTTGCTAATTGTGACATTTCTACCCTTCTTCATTTTGAGATTTAGGAACTGAGATTTGTTACCACACCTATGTCTTGCACAACCACTATCCAATATCCATTGATTTGATTTCACCTTGAGAACAGGACATACCTACAAAATAAATAAAAAAAAACTGAACATTTTGGTACCCATATTTGTTTGGGTCTAGCATGGTTAGTAGATAAAACATTAATATCATTTAAATTAGATTTCTTGATCCACATTTGGACCACTTCTCCTAGTTCTATCAGCTTGATGTTTGTGAGTTGTCTGTCTCTTCTAGGTTGCTAGTTCTGGTTTAGAACCTTGCAGTTCTTGGATAGATCTCCCTTTTTTCCATAGTTATAAAAGATTCTCCATGGCATGGCATCATCATACGGAATACCAAATTTGCCTTCATATTTGAGACCCTAATCCTTTGATATTGAAACTGTTCACCTTCTCTATCCAACGGGACCTTTATTTGTTTCATTATAGAGTCCTTTCAAATAGGTATCGTAAAAAATCTTTAAGAAAATTGCACTTTGACTTGGTCTTTAACAACTTCTGAGCGTCTTAGCTTGGTTCTTGTAAAATCAGCTTAATCAGCAATATAGCTGATGTGGATCGCTCCACGAATAAAGAAAACGAGAAGAAAAGGATATTTCAAAAGAACAAGATCAATCCACAAATGTTTATATCATTCATTATCTGTCTTAAAACAAAAGTTTATATCATTCAATATCTGTCTTAAAACATTACATGAGATGGGTATATATAGGCTTAAACAATAACCTAAACCCAATAGGAATCCAAGAACAATTCAATACCAGCTTGAACATTAGCTAATATTTGAATCCATCCAGGAAACACATTTAAAAACCCAATCCAAATAAAAAATACCTAAAACCTAATCCAAATAAGAAAATAAAACCCTAAGTGTTTAAAACATGAAAAACCCTTTCAAATGAAAAGTAAAAACTTGGAAGCCAAAATCTAATTATAATTATATAATAGGCAACTACTTGTCCAAGCTTCATTCGCCTAGCTTCATTCCTTCTTGTCCAAGTAAGCTTCTTGCACAAATTCCAACTCGAATCTCTTCATGAATAATAATATAAAATATTTACCAATTAACATATTCATTCCTTGATCCTCATCAAAAGCTTAATCAGCAATATATGAAGAGATTAGGGAGTTGGGATATATCTCAGGTAAGTTCCATGAGATACCTATCTTTTATATGTAAAATGGGGTGGGCGTTTTAGTAAATTCAGAATTCTTTAATTAGCCCGGCAAGAGATTAGGGAGTTGAGATATATCTTAGATACCTATCTTTTATATGTAAAAAATAAAAATGGGGTGGGCGTTTTATTAAATTCAGAATTCTTTAATTAGCCCGGCCAGCTCAGTAAAGTTTAAAGTTATTTTCTATGTATCTCAGGAAAAGTTTCCTGAGATCTATCTCAGGTCCTTTTTCTCATATATGAATATAGCTTGATAACATAAAAAAAATGAACTATGAATCAATTAAGAGAAAAATCAACTATGAATTTTTTATACCAAATAATGATTAACACTATTTATAGTATATTTTCAACTTTTTCCTAATTAAAATATACAAAAACATATGTATCTACATATATATAGAATTCTTGAAAAATATTAATGTTGGTTTGACGACAAAAAAAATTTAATTAGAAAACTTTTACTATATGAAATTATTAAATTAAGAGATCATAATCGAATTATTTTAACCACAATGAGTAATAATCCTCGTTAAGAAAGATAAATAAGGAAATTCTTTTGTACAATTTGATTCTTCTAGAATTAGAATTAGAAGTAGGATAGTTCTAAAATAAGTTTGATTGATAGACATTGTGATAGATATTATAATAAAAGATACCACCAAATTTATTGTAATCCACTTTTTATTAAATCTAAGAAAATATTTGAGATTATCAAATTTAAAAGAAAAAAAATACAATCCAAATCCAATATCATCAGATTTTAAAGATTTAAAATTCCAAATAAAATATACGTAGATATTGTATACCAACTAGTTTTAACAAAAAATTTGAAATCAATGTTACATATAATTGGATATTTAAAATTTAAAAATATTTTCTATAATCTAAGTTAAATACACTCATTAAAATTTTTAAATACATCTTCCTCTATAATGTAAATTGAATACGTCCTCTAAAAATTCTTTTGAATTTGACTTTTTAAAATCAAATTTGAATATCTTTACATTAAAAAAAAGTCATTAAAATCTAAATTAAGGGGGTGTATTCAACTGGAATTTTGAAGGATTTCTGATAATCCATGGATTTTGATGAATTTTTTAAATCCATGGATTGTTTATATTCTACAAAGACTCTATAAAGAATCTTGTAAAATTGATGTAGAGTTGAAATATTTTTTTAGAAATTCATCAAAATCTCATTGATTTTTGCAAGATTTCAAAACTTATAAAAACAACTAGCAAATCCACCAAAATCCATGGATTTTAATAAATCTAAAAATCCATGAATTTTTGAATACCATCATATTTGAATAGATTGTTTTAAATCCAGATTGAATACACCCAGATTTTAAAATACTTTTTGAAATCCTAATTGAATATCCTCGGATTTTAAATGACATTTTGAAATCCAAATTGAATACTTCAGGATTTTAATGGATTTAAAAAAATCCAAATTGAATACCCTAGATTTCTAAAATCTCTCAAAATCCTTCAAAATCCGAGTTGAATACATCCCCTAAATAACAACTTGCTATTTAACTCAACCCATTCTATCTATGCCAATATCGACCCCCAAAGCCCTGGCTGCGTCACATAACCTCTCAAGCTTCTATCCTTCTTTCAACTTTTCATTCGTAGATGTTTATTTGTGGTGTGATTGTGAAATGAGTAGATATATCCAATCTTATTTTGAATTGTGTCCAGACATCGTGAAAAAAAAAGTATGGGCAACAAATGAATTTGTGTTGGAACTCTGCAAAACTAGGAACATTAACGGAGCCTCGGTGGTGAATCAACATCAGGTGAGAATGTTATTATTGAAATAATTAAATTTTCTTGAGGGGGTTTTTGTTTTAATTTTCTATTACATTTGTGGAACTGATAGTATTTGCACTCTGTGCTTCTGCTTCAGTACTGTCAGATGACCACCTTATACGATCTCATGACCACCTTATACGAGACATGGTTTATGGGTAAACAATTATTTTCCACTCCGTTATAAATTTATCGGATTTAGTTCACATTTTTTGAATTGATAATTATTCCTACTTATTTTTAATTTTGAAAACTATGTCACAGGAAGAAGGGACAAAACAGACGGATGTATTGTGCAGTTGTGACAGTGGGGTATGAGTTCTGTGTGTTTGTATTGTTTTTCTTTTCGTTTAACATTTTGTCATTAATTTTAGTGTTATTCATTTGGTCAATCTCTTTTGTTAAATATGTAGGACCACTGTGGTGGCTGCTGGACTTTTTCAAATTTTGGGGCAAGATCTTGCAGAACACCCTTTTGCCGAAACTACTAGGGCCAATCAACGCAAACCCACAAACAAAAGTGCTTTGTGGATTAAGGTTGATTTTGAGCATCCAACTACATTCGAGACTCTAGCATTGAAGGCAGAGACGAAGAAGGACATCATGGATGATTTGATCGTTTTTATCGAGTCCGAAGACTATGGAAAATCTACTTTTGATGGCTGCAATAGCCAATTTGTTGCATTATGATGTAGCTGATCTTCAGTTAACTTCTGTTTAGGACAATACTATGTTGAAAAAATTACTTATTGAAACTTGTGGAAAATCAGTAATTGTGATAGAGAACATTGATTGTTCACTTGATGTCACTAGGAAACTTTGGCTTTTTAGCAAATGATGTACACGCTTTCTTTAACAATTTCTCAAATAATTCTCTTTCCCACGAGCTAATACTTGTTTCTTGTAACACTTGGTAATCAAATCACGATTCCAATTTTGAAATATAAGAGTATAACATCCTTGTTTCTCTTGTTTTGACTGCAGACTTTGGCATGTGTTAAAACTCCACCATGCTTTGGTACCTTGATATTCATCAATTATCTCTTAATTATTAGTCATGCACTGAACAACAGATTCACGCTCTTTTATTGAATCCTAATTCAGTCATTATTCCATGCGTGAAGAATTTGCCTTCCGATAGTGCTGAATTGCCACATAATCTGTGCTATGCTCAGCATGTTCATAGAATGTCGTAATACGGATGTAAGGGTCACAACATGACTCTATTTTCTGAATGTATCTCATGATTAATTGTCAAAGATAAGGACTCCATTGGTGAAGCATTGCCCCAGGAAACACTACACTGTTGAATAAACTTCAAAAATTAGGACTATATTGATGAATATTTTCCATGACAAACATCATGCTTGCAAAAAAAGAACCATGCTTGTCCACGGTTTTCTTTTCATTATCTTGGGTGGAAATAAAATTATCTTCATTGACTCTGAAATTATGTTTCAAATGGTTAATATAAATACATAATTCAAATTAAATATATAAAATGAAATCGAAACTAGTTTAAAAATAGTGAAAGCATATTGAGCGTCTGTAGTTTCAGATCAAACATCCTACAGAACCACTGTTCAAATCGTAGAGTAAAAGTATCGAATGGTAGATGCAATATACTTTCATCCCAAGGCATACCTTCCAGACTTTTGTTTTTTACTATACCTCGTTAATTAATGGTTACATGAACTGTTACAAATACACAATGTACGAAAGGAGATAAAAGATAACCTGTGTTTGAGACCTAGTGCAAGCACACGGTTAATGGATAGTTCTCCCTTCTTGCAGTCTTGTGATACAAGAATTTAGTCTTGTTTAGTCTCTTGTTTAGTTCTATATAGTTCTATATAAAATGATTCATCTTTTGTTCTTTTTCTTAGTGCTTATGCACCTCTTGTTTGTCTCTATTTCTTGGTGCTCTCCGTGCTCGCTCTCTCCACCTTTAAATAATCTCATATCTTTTCTTACTATTTGTCTTTTACATTTACAAATATAATTTAAAATGTATTTTCTTTTAAGAAGAACAAGTTTGAAATTCTGAATTTCGTCAAAATAAATTTGAAAATCTAATGACCATGATAAACAAATACAAATATATGCAGCCAACTAACATGATCAGGATCAAATAATGCCAGAACATGGTCGTGGATAATAAGTCCAAGTTTTGCTTCCTCTTAAAAATCTTATTTACTAAATTTGTTAGATTTCACCATGATCGTCAAGTGCAAATTCTCTTGTTTTCTAATTAGTGATTGTAGCATAATATAGCTAGTACCCTATATGATGATCATAAGTATGGGGATGCGGATGCGGTTGTTCTATCTCTTATTGCTTGTTCCTTTCGATCCTTAATGGTTAGGAATTTGTTCTATAATATATAGTGTACTATGATAATTTTTGGGTTTTAAATGTTAATATATACTGTGACAATAATGTGAAAATATGGGTCTATCATTACTAAATTCTTTAATATGAGTTATGGCTAATATTTTTGGTCATGCAATAAATGTATTATGGTAGGACACCTTACCCGTGCATTTTCCACACTGACTAAAGAAAGAAGAAGCACATAAATTTTTCGGTTCTATCACGAAAAGAATATACCATGGTCATAGTAATACATTTTGGTTCTATCACTTAATTTGTTATCTAATACATTTTGGTTCTTATTTGTGTTTCTAGTGTGATTGCATATATATAGTTTAATGATAACGTGAAAATATATAGTAAAGAAATTTCGGCACTTGGTGTGCGTGTGTTCGATCCTTCTACACTACAAGGATTTTTGCTTTAGACAACAGGCAAAACGTGTTGTCTGAATATACCAAAAACTGTTGACTATTGAAAGTCATCTGATACACACCTCGGACAACACACAGCAAGCTGTTGTGTTAAAGTTGAAAGACAAGTAAAAGAAACCTGAAAAAGTGTTGTCTGATACCCAGAAACAACAACACTTCTTTGGAAACCTCTTGTCAAAGCTCCGATAATGCAACACTTTTTAACGAATATATTGTTGTTATTAAGCAGTAAAGACAATGGTTTTTAAAAGAAAGCCTATTGTTTAAGTGCAAAAGATACAATCTTTTACTTGATCAGGGCTGTTGTTGTATATCACTACAGACAATGGTTTCTTAGAAAAAACCATTTGTTTTATGGTTAGATGTACAACATGTTATCTCATACGGCATGTTGTTGTACTTTAGGAAGGATAACACTTTCTTAGTATATAACTCTTGTTTGAAATTATTTCAAACAATGGTTTTGCAGAGTATAACATGTTGTTATTTGTTAAAAGAGACAACAGTTTTGTGGGTTTTAACCTGCAGTGTGTATTCTTCTCCCACATTACTTTGTTAAATGGTACATGTTGTTTGATAGCATTTTTTACAACTGTTAACATTAAGTGGTTTTTATTTACTTGTTGTGTGAGTCATCTTCTCACAAGGGATTTTAATAAAAGCATTGATTGATATATAATACAACAAGTATTAATCATTGGTGGACATTGGCTAAAAGTATCTTAAAAAATGGTTTTGGACATGTAAAGAAAACCAAACTACACTATAAAATGAAAATGCCAGAAACAAACAATAGAAACCAATTCAAATATTGGTGAAAATTGATCAAGGACCAGTTCCATGCCACTTACCACGGGCAAACAATAAGTAGACAATTGTACCCCCGACAAATATTAGCTACTAGTTAACGATCAAAATGAGCCCTCGTGAGAAACAAATAATTCTCTAGCCAGGCATTGAAGTTGTGTAGATTTAAATGTACATGAACCCGGACCAGCACTAGACTTGCTGTTACTACACTCTATCATCTGCATTGACATCTTCTTCTGCATTGATATCTTCTGCCCGAATGCCCAACTTCACAATGTCTTCAACAAGAATTTTTCCATCTGCATTAAGGTGGATAAAGAAATAGATGAACAGAAAGAACCAAAATGATATTCACTTTATTAGTAACTAAAAGACAAAGCAATACATCGATTTTTTTTTCTTTTACAGCACAACGGTGCATTTATCAGTCAATAAGTTAAAAAATGTTCACCAGATATATAATTCCTACGAAGAAAATAATTTGCAGGGAAGGAAAAAACAAACATAATTTTTTTGGTTATTCACAGGTGGCAAGCTGCAAAACAGCTAAACCCAGACTCTTAAACTGAGAGTTGAAGAAAAAATTCATTTTTTGAAAATTCAACCATTAAATACTTAACGGCAAGAAGACACGTTCATGTATAACGCTTTAAAAAGTTGATCTTCAGTTGATCAACAGAAACTTGGCCTTCTTATAAATGCATTCAAATACCATAGTAAAACAATGGCAATTACATCTAATGTTTAACCTTGTGTAACAGAGCTTTAGAAAAGAACCCAAGTGGGAAATACAAATATTTAATATTTTCTCTGCACTGGAGGTGGTTCTACTACTAACATAGACTTGCCTCCACAAATCTCAGGCATAGAAGAGAATTGCTAGTTAATGATTACAATTAACCATTTGTTTGGTGTGGGAATGGTAATTAGTTATTAGTGAAAATTACTCACCAAGATCTGTAGTTTGCTCAAGTTGGGACCACTCCGTATCAAACAGAGTAAGCAAGAAAGCAAAGAGACATCAGAAAACTCTTGCAACATGGAAAACTGAATTTTCTTAAAACAACAATCACCTGCTCTTTCTAACAAAAGTCAAAAAACAAAAACTAAGCATATTTGTAATTGAAACTTACTTTCCTTATATAATTGAATATAAGCAATCCAGTCAAAGCAGGCAAATACATAGCTCTTGTAAATTACTAAATTTGGTTAATTCTTGTTCACCACGATACTTATGGAAAACATAGAAGACAAAGATTATAAAATGGAAGTAAAAAGTGAATATATCTTAAATATTTATCCACATGAACATTTTAATACGATACAAATAGTATAAAATAATTAAATAAAATAATATCTATACGACTAGTTATCGAACCGCAGGTGCTGGTGTTGGTGGTGTAAGAGGGTGTTTGGCTGATGCTTCTTAAAGGAGTTTTCAGCTTTAAGTCAATTTTGGTTTGTTTGTCTCCTCCGGCTATAAGCCAACTTTAAGTTAAAAAACTGTTTTAAGCCATAAGTTCCATTTAGGTACTTTTGGCTTATGACTTATGACAAATGGATTTTTTTATTTTTTATTTTTTTTCACAATTCTTGTAAAGCTTAAGTATCATGAATTTAAATTTTTTTAAAGTCAAATTTCACTTTAAGCAAAAATTATTAAACCCCCATTTAACTTTAAGTAAAATTACCCAAACACTTTCATTCAACTTAAAGTAAACAACTTTACTTTCTCCTTTAAGTTAAAAATACCCCCATTAAGTCAAAAGTAACTTATTTTAAGCAATCTCAAACACCCTCTAATTCATAAACGGGAAGTGGAAGCGAACAAAAAGAATTAAAGCAAACAAACAGGTTATCAAGATCAACTAGAAGTACAAATCGGCAGCACGACTAAACACTAAACCTAAATACGTAGAAACACATAAACAAAATAAAAATGAACCCGTAAAGCTCGTGTGCAATGGCAAGAACGGAAGTAGTTTTTTCAGTTCCAGGTGGACCATAAAACAGCATATGTGGGCACTACATATTAAACAAAAACCCCCTATTAATACACTTTCCGAAAAATAATTACAAACACATTCACATAACAAAATCTTATTAAAAACTCAATTAAAAACAATAAAACGCTTCCAAATCAACAAAATCAATTATAACAAAATACTTGTACAAAACCCTAGCGAGAGAAGGAGAGGGAGAGAGGGGGGGAGAGAGAGACGGGGAGACACACAAATAACACAGAAAGAGAGAGAGGGAGAGAGAGAGAGAGAGAGAGAGAGAGAGAGATTTGCAGAATAACCACAGCCGTCGACCAAAAACTCTGATTCAAGATCCCAAAATAACAAAAACTTTGAGAGCCGTCGACTTTCCAAGATTTGGTGACAGGTAGATGTAATATTTGGGTTTACATCTCGTGAGATAGGGTTTGTGTAATTGTGTTTGAAGATGGTGAAACCTGATTTTGATTTGTTTGCCTTATGTGTATGTCTTTTTCATTTTGTTGGATAAGGTTTTGGTTTTTTGGTTTTTAAACTGAGAATGGGATTATGAAATTTTGAATTGGGGGAACAAATTATTGGTGAAGTGGGAAATCAAATTATGATTTGGGGGAAAATGAAAGTGTAAGAGGGAAATAAAATCTGTGTGTTTGGTGATAAAAGGGGGAAGTGAAATTTTAGTAAAGGAAGGGAAGTGAAATTTTAACAAGGGGTAATATGAGTTAGATGAAGGGAGGGAAGTGAAATTTGAGATTTTGGATCATGAAATCTTAAAAAAAATCAGAAATTTGATTCGAAATAAAAACATATTTAATTTTTGAAATTTTAATATAATACATACAAATGTGCTTTGAAAAAATAATCAAAAAATATTAAAGGTCGGGTTGTAGGAGATTTTAACAAAACGTAGTAAAAGTGCCAAATTCACGGAATGATTTCTTTAACGATCGAACCCTACGGATGTTAAAGACACTTATTCTAGTGTTGTTAACAAAAACGTTGTAATAGTACAGATTTCGGTAACAGGGCGCGTGCCAGATTCACTAAATGATTTTTTTAAATGATTACTTCGACGATCGAACTGTACGGATGTTAATAGACATTCATTTCAATGTTGGAAAAAATAATCAAAAAATAAAAAGGTCGGGTTGTACGAGATTTGAACAAAAACGTAGTAAAAGTGATGTTTCCTATAACGGGCACTATCCAGATTCACTGAATGATTTTTTTTAAATTATTTCTTCGACGATCGAACCGTACGAATGTTAATATACACTCATTTCAATGTTGGGAAAAAATAATCAAAACATAAAAAGGTCGGGTTATACGAGATTTGAACAAAAACGTAGTAGAAGTGATGCTTCCTGTAACGGGCACGATCCAGATTCACTGAATGATTTTTTTTAAATAATTTCTTCGACGATCGAACCGTACGAAAGTTAATAAACAATAATTTTAGTGTTTGGAAAAAATAATCGAAAAATAAAAAGGTCGGGTCGTATGAGATTTTAACAAAAAAGGTAGTAAAAGTGCTGGTTCCTATAACGAGGAACGATCCATATTAACTGAATATTTTTTTTGAATGATTTTTTCGACGATCGAACTGTACGAAAGTTAATAAACAATCATTTTAGTGTTGGTAAAAAATAATCTAAAAATAATAAGGTCGGGTTGTACGAGATTTTAATAACAAAGTAGTAAAGATGCTGCTTCTCGTAGCGAGGCACGATCCAGATTAACTGAATAATTTTTTTGAATGATTTCTTCGACGATCGAACCATACGAAAGTTAATAAACAATCATTTTAGTGTTGGGAAAAAATAATAGAAAAATAAAAAAGTCGGGTCGTACGAGATTTTAATAACAAAGTAGTAAAGGTGTTGCTTCTCGTAGCGAGGCACGATCCAGATTAACTGAATAATTTTTTTGAATGATTTCTTCGATGATCGAACCGTACTAAATTTAATAAACAATCATTTTAGTGTTTGGAAAAAATAATCGAAAAATAAAAAGTTCGGGTCGTACGAGATTTTAACAAAAAAGGTAGTAAAAGTGCTGGTTCCTATAACGAGGCACGATCCAGATTAACTGAATATTTTTTTTTGAATGATTTCTTCGACGATCGAATCGAACGAAAGTTAATAAACAATCATTTTAGTATTGGGAAAAAATAATTTAAAAATAAAAAGGTCGGGTTGTACGAGATTTTAATAACAAAGTAGTAAAGGTGCTGCTTCTCGCAGCGAGGCACGATCCAGATTAACTGAATAATTTTTTTGAATGATTTCTTCAACGATCAAACCGTATGAAAGTTAATAAACAATCACTTTAGTGTTGGGAAAAAATAATCTAAAAATAAAAAGGTCGGGTTGTACGAGATTTTAATAACAAAGTAGTAAAGGTGCTACTTCTCGTAGCGAGACACGATCCAGATTAACTGAATATTTTTTTTGAATGATTTTTTCGACGATCGAACCGTACGAAAGTTAATAAACAATCATTTTAGTATTGGGAAAAAATAATCTAAAAATAAAAAGTCGGGTTGTACGAGATTTTAATAACAAAGTAGTAAAGGTGCTGCTTCTCGTAGCGAGGCACGATCCAGATTAACTGAATAATTTTTTTGAATGATTTCTTCGACGATCGAATCGTACGGATGTTAATAAACGTTCCTTTTAGTGTCGATAAAAAATAATCAACATAAAAAAGGAAGCTTGTACGAGATTTTAACAAAAACGAAAACGTTGTAATAGTATAGATTCCGGTAAATATTTTTCTCGAAGATCAAAGTCAAATTCGAAGACGTTATTGAATTCGGATTTTGACGCTCCTGTAGTCGAATTGAAGCTCTCAACGAACCCTACGTGTTTTTGCCAACAGATGTGGTGCAGGTGATTTCGATTTTTTTTCTTAAATTCGATTTATTTTCAAAATTATTAGGATTAAAAATAAAACAATTTGTAAATAGTGTTTGTTGTGAAATCTGAAGATGCTATGTTGTAGATTTTGTTTTTTCTGGGTAATTTCATATATCATATGTTGGATTTTGAGTTCCATAACATATAGAAATTGGAGATTGATTATTGTGTTCTTCGTGTTCTTCATGTTCTTGGAATGAAAGCTTGAAGATGGTGATGAATAGTATTGCTTTAATCCTATTTTGGTAAAAAGGTAAAAATGGAAATGTTTTTAACCTTTTCACCTTTTAACTTATTTACTTCTAATTACTAAATTACCTTTTATTTAAAAAGGTAAATTATTTATTTACTTTTCATAATTATTTTTATTTTGATTATTTATTTTAAATCCAAAATTTAGTTATAAAAATGCAGAAAAGTTATTTTCTAAAATTGTCATTCTAACAATACTTTTTACGAAGTATTGTCTATGCTTCATTCACATAATATTTATAAAAAATGTTGTGTGTTGGTTCACTGTCACACAACACTATGGATAACATATTGTATGACTGCTACTTAGACAACAGACCTAAAAACACTTGTCTGAATACAACAACGGTTTTCCGGGATATTGTGTTGCACGCATTCACACAACACTTATTTGCTAACGCTTGTCTAATCTTAAAAATACTTATGCATTTACACAACACCCCTGGTCAAGAAATGCTTGTCTGGTAAGATTTATCACACAACGTGTCGTCTATTGCCAGATTTCTTGTAGTGCTAGTTGGTTTTTTTTGCTATGGCTTTAATTTAAAGTGATATTTTGTTATACATTATTTCAATTATTCTATTTTAAAGCTTTAAAATCAACATGCGTTTAAATTTATAATTCTTTTACAAGTATTATTTGTTGTAACATATTTTCCATTACATTTATCTTATGATTGGAGGGGAGTGGGGGATGCTGATTGAACCCACATGACATTGTTCATGGAAAGAGTAGGCTATTCCTTGATCCACATCTTATGCATCTTCTGTGTAGTTACATGCACAAGCCTCTAAATTTTCGTTAATTGTATTGTTGTAGTTGTTATATTATCATTCCTTGTGATGGCTAGAGATATACACATTTCGAGAAATGTTAATCTGACATTGAGGTGAAAAGCAAGAAACTATGAGTTATCAAAATATTAATGATTTAGTAGATACTCACAAGCAGGGAAACATGGGTGCTAGTGTCTTGTTTGGGAAGGTAACTAACTTCAGTTACTCTTGTTCCTGTTATCTAGGTCGGAGTTTTTCATCAAAAATAAATTTTTTTTTGGTAGACTACTTTGTATTGAGAATGAATTTTGTTATTTAGGAGAAAAAGAGAATGACTTTTGTTACTCCAACATGGGTAATCTGTTGAGAGGTCACACTAATGAGCTCATCTCAGTTGCTCCTTAGTGAATGGAGAAAAGCAAATCTTGATTCCAGGCCATGTGATCTTGTCCTGCTTAGTAAAATTGTTGTAGCGAGACTTTTCGCTCAAAAAAGTAGAGTTGTTTGTTTTATAATTTACTTTGTGCCTTACCAAGCAACTACTACCGAATGCCAGACAAGATGGGTTTAATACCAACTTGTAAAATTGTTCTTATTTAATGTCAACCATCATGAGATCATTGAAATGGATGCATTCTTTATGTACTATATTAAGTACTTTAACAGAGAGCTACCAAAGAAGATCTCTCCCTCCTTGCTTAAGTGAAAGTTCTGGTTACATTTGTTGATCATGTCAATGCAAAGGAAGAGCTGGAAAAGATGAGTGAGATAGTTAATGATGTCTAGATGGCTTACATCAAAGTGGAATCCGATTTTGTACACCATTAAATGAAATTGTTGTGAAACCCCTTCTAGCTCTTCAAGAAAAAATTGGATAGGTTTACTATAAGTTTTGCAAAGGCCTTAAACTTTTAATGGTAGTAAAAGGTTTTGGATTTGTGTAGGACTATTATTGAGTGCTTAAACCTTTAGTTCTCATATCTTGTGTCCGAATCAACTAACTCCGACCTAATTATATATGTATAAGCTTTATTAACTTCAAGTTCTAAGAAAAATTAAAAATTTCTTTGTTACATCATATATCTTATCGCACACCCCAAATTTAATCATTTTGGGTCATCAACATCAGCAGTTCACCATATACAATATTAATGTACTTGAAGATAAAACACTTTGCATGAGTTATCCGATATATAAATGTAATGTACCCTAATTAACAAACTTTAATGCACCAAAGACCTGACTACAAAAATTGCAGCAGCTATCCAACACAAACAAAATATATAATTTTGATTTTAATAACACGAGATAGATGGCGATAAAAAAGTTTATTGAATTTTTATTTGGTTTTACATGGAATAATGGAGTACGTAAGACCGTCAGCTTAGAATCAGATCCTAGAAATCAAACAAACGAACTAGAAACCAATATCAGAGTGGCTCCTCTTGCTGGAAACTGTACCTTGTTACTGGACTGCAAGGTGAAGCTGATCAACTGGCAAGATCACACTACAAGGAATTTCAAGTCTAACAACGGATTTTATCCGTTGTCTGATACCTGCAAACCCCGTTGTCTATCGGGGTGTCGTCTGATACGCACCTCAGACAACGGTATGAAAACTGTTGTGTGTTAGAGCGAGAGACAACGGTATCATCTCTACACGCCGTTGTCTAATATCCAGAAACAACAACACAATGGTTTAGAAACTGTTGTTGTTTGGGATGCTACACAATGGTTTTAATTGAAGTAACACTTGTTTGAAAACAAATCACACAATCGTTTTAATTGAATAAACACTTGTCTGAAAGGAAATCACACAATGGTTGTAATTGAATAAACACTTGTCTGAAAGGAAATCACACAATGGTGTTAATTGAATAAACACTTGTCTGAAAGGAAATCACACAATAGTTTTAATTGAATAAACACTTGTCTGAACTGAAATCACACAACAGTATGGTGGAATATTTCCATTGTTGTTTGGGACTCTAGACGTGGCACCCATTGACACATGGCATCTTGACACGTGGTACCCATTGCCACGTGGCATATAGTGGGGCCCACACTGACACGTGGCATATTTTGGGGCCACACTGACACGTGGCACACTATGGGGCCTACACTAACACGTGGCAATTGTGGGACCCACTTTCTAATGCAACACTATATAATTGTCTAATGCAACACTACATAATTGTCTAATGTAACACTGTAATTTTCTATTGTAACACTGCAATAAGGCTAATTTAACACTTTTGTATTCTAATGTTACACTAAAATTTAATATTGCAACATTAGTAACTATAGCAATTGCAACACTAACAATGAAAATTTTGCAGTATACCGTTTGTACATATAATAATCCCATTTACAACAAAACTAATCAATACAAAATTTCATTGATCAATATTAATCTCCATCCACAAAATCACCAAAATACAATCTCTACGTACCAACAACCAAAATAAAATCCACCATTTCGTCAAAATAAAATCCTAGTACCAAACCAACTTCATACACCTTGTCCACAGCTACGACTAATTCTGAACTGATCCAACCTCTACTATTTCATCACTTCTTTAAGCTGCCATAACTTTGTTACTCCAAAAATGGCACTAGCAATCAGAGGGTGCTTCAAGACAGGCTGCAAAGGGAAAAAAAATTAAGATTCGAGTAAAGAAACAAGTCTGTAAAGGGTGCATTAGGTACTAGTATCTCAATTTAGCCAAACAGGAGGCAAATGTTTATGTGATTCATGTAAATGTCATAAACAAGGCTCCAAAAAGTGTAAGCAAAAATGTAGTGCCTAGGATGTTGGTGGTGACCTTTGTAGAGCCGGACATTAAAATGTATGATAGCTGAAAAATAAAAAACAAGGCTTACCATATTTGCAGCAAAGCTTATGTTATCCAGCAACATTAGCACTGCACTATACATGAAAACGAAATAGGCCTTTCTTAGTTCATAGAACAGCTAAAAAATGCTTTTTATCCGAGAAATATGAAGAAAATGTGTATTAAAATAATAGGGTTTTTGGTACTTACCAAAGACAAAAAAGGATGGGCTTATAACCACCTTGTCTAGGATTATGCATGGCCTGGTAAGATAGATCTTCCAAAACTTCATTATTTGGTGCCTGAACATATTCAATTGATATTAGGATACCAAGAATAATAACAGATGTAATAGCCCCTAGCCACTGTGACTTTTTCGCTGTCAAACCATATAAGATGGAATAGACAACTAGTACCAACAATGAGCCACAATATAAGAGACCCAGATGTAAAGCCTTGCAAAACATGAATTAACTGAGGAAGCAAGAAATAAAATATAACATTTTTATAAAAAAACAACAAAACGCATGGACCTTTATAATGTAAAGTTGCATCTAGTTAATAAACTAATGCAAAACATTAAAGTCTATAAACTTGATATCAGTTTGGATCTGGAAATGTAACCAACTGATATGAGAAGGTCTAAGTGATCTAATATATTGGAACGCACACGGTACTACAAAGATAATAAACGTTTTTTAAATACAAGCATATAGTAAAAGAAGTTACTATACTTGCCTTCTTGATTGTCGAGGATACAACTCATTGGGATCTGGTGGTTCAGGTAAACTAGCAACAGGACCCATTTCAATACAATCAGAGTAAGCAAATTTATATGACCTTCGAACATATTCATCCACATCTAAGCCATTCCCTATTGCAATAGGTCAAAAAGGTAGCACAATGAGGATTAATAGAACAAGACATTCATCCCAGTGAAAAAAGGGAGCAGCAAGCCAGCAACTATTTACTTGTCATCTACTAGAATACCAGGCAGATGGATAAAATATAATATGCAGCCGTCACACCAGGAGGGTAAGGAAGCAAGGAGACATAGTACATCATAGATTAAAGTAGCGAATTTACCATTAAACACCATTCTGCAAATGAAGAGCATGTTGATCGCTAGAGCAATAGCAGACACGCCAAAGAAGAAGCCTGAAGCTGAATACCTCTCAGATGCACTCCTTCCTGCAGTCACATACACGGCACAAATTTCATATGCACAAAGAAGGGCAACGGCTAAAAGAAGAAGTACAGCAACAGCCCCTGCACAGAAAGCATGTGGTAAGTGACCAAAAACAGTTGAATATGTAAGTTGCGTTGCAGAAAGTGGAATCACACTATGTTAAAACATAACTATGAAGTCAAACTTTTAACAATTACCTTCCCAACAACTCTCTACCTATACCTACAAAGAATTCGGTCTAGAATACAGAGCAAGTTTCTCTACCATTAAGTATAGCCAGTTTTTATTGATTATTTTTATTAACATCAAGTTAAAATCTAAGAACAATAGTTCCTAGTAAATTAATAATTCAATGGAGTCCTACTTTAAAAATCTGGAAATCTTCAACGTATTAGGATAAGCTGATTTCCATAACAAAGATCAGACTATAAGCTTTAATTCCTAAAAACATTAATTTACAATAACGAACTCAAAACAGAAAGCAACCAATTAACTCAGAACTCAATTAATCCGTCAGACTCAATTACAAACTCGCGACTCAATAAACTCGGTAAACTCAGTGACGACTCGCGCATATCAAGTCACAGAAAAAACAAAAACAAGGGGAAAAACAACCTAATCAAACTGAAAGTTGACCAAGAGGAAGGGGTGAACAACAAAAAGAGAAGAAAAAGGGAAAGGGGTTATAATCAATCTTAAAACAAATCTAAGTCCTAAAAATAGCTCAAAAGTAAAAATCAACCTAGGTCAATTCGAACTAGTTCATATTTTTTTGAAGTAACAGAGGATAGGAAGAGAGAGAGAGAGAGAGAAGGTCAATTCGAACTAGTTCATATTTTTTTGAAGTAACAGAGGACAGGAAGAGAGAGAGAGAGAGAGAGAGAGAGAGAGAGAGAGGACCTGTTTGTTGATTTCAACACCAATAGCACCATCAACCAATTAGACCTCTCGGTACCAAAACCCTAATTAAAAGGCCCAAAGTAAAACCCTAATTAATCACCTGAAAAATCAAAAACCAATTAGATCGAAAACCAATTAGAAAAGAGAAAAGAAAAGTAGAAAGAAGAGAAGAGAATAGAGGGTTTTTGAAACTATGGCGGAAGAGAATAGAGAGTTCTTTGACGGCGGCAGAGAGTGTGAGTGTGTTTGAGCGAGGGAGTGTGTGAACCTGTAATTGTGTAATTGTGTAAGTGTTTTAAGGGGGGAAAGGGGAAAATGTACGGGTAATAATTTGGGTTTGGTGGGAAAGTTGCCGCCCATATTTATTTAATTTTTCCATTTTCTTTCTAGCTTAAAAATAAATAAGTAAAAAGGAAAAAAATAATTTGTTTAGATAATTGTTATAATTTTTTAAAAAATATATTTCTACCACCCAACCATACGGGAATCAAGATCCATCATATTTAATGTTATTCCCAAAATTTTAGGAAAAAAAATTATTCGATCGGGTAATTCAACGGTCAACTATCACTTTGACCCGAACCCCTAAATAGGGTTTCGTCAGGGTTTAAGGATTCGATTTTTTAAAAATAATATCTCGACCACCCAATCATACGGGAATCAAGATCCATCATATTTAATGTTATTCCCAAAATTTTAGGAAATTTTTTTTTATTAGATCGGGTATGAGCAGACATACCAGTACAAGCAGTAGTTTTGACACGCACAACCAGCGGACTTCTAACAAAGTGAAAACCATCAGATAATATTATCTCACCAAAATCATATCTGTCCTGAGACTTCTTCGTCGGTGAGAGAGTAACATAATATGTCAGTTCGTCCTTAAAGTACGAGAAGATCAATACATTGGGCCATACGGAAACTTCTATCCCATGAGGCTTTACAACAGTGACAAAGTATATAGTGATCCCCATCTTTTTCATAGAAACGTTACGAACAGTTCTCTTAATGGTTATTGTGGATTGAAGATTTGATACCATAATTGATGGGTAATTGATATTATAGGTGTTTTTGTCACCTTTTGGACACTCAACTTCTGTACTAACTGTACACAGACTAACAATTCTTCCAATTTGGTCGTTATTGTAGCCAATACTACAAAGGTACATTATGTAGTCAACGGTTTTCATGTCGTACACCAACCCAGGATCCAAGGCCTTCAAGGGGTTAACGTGACCCGCTCCAATATCAAATGGATCGGATACTTTCATATGTCCGCCACCTAAAATGGTGTCATGGGTTGTGTCTTTCTTGTAGGCTGCATGCATATAGTTAATCATCAGGAGGGTAGGTATACATAATTCGATAACAGCAAAAAAGATTAACAAGTTGCTCTCTTCCAATTATTTCAGATTCCAATTTTAATTTTCCAACAAAAAAAAACAACTTACATTTAAGTTGGGGGGTGACCCCTAGTGTGTATCGGAATTTTGTGCATAAATATGGTACCAGTAATAAATCGAAGATGTTAATATAGTCACTTACCTGTAGTCATGATAGCAGATTTTACTGCGGCCGGAGACCACTCTGGGTACAATGACTTAATAAGAGATATAACTCCAGAAACATGAGGACAAGACATAGAAGTCCCTGATTGGAAGTTCCATTCGACAGAACGTTTATCACAGGGAAACAAAGTTGGAGAAGTTGCTGTAGGCCATGCTGCTAATATTGTTACTCCTGGAGCTGTTATATCTGGCTGCAATTGTTCATTTGTAACACAAATATGATCCACAATTTATCTGATACCAACAGAATTGAGTTCAACATGTATTACATTTGCAGAGCTTCTATATGTAACTAGAGCAAAGGCTGTAAATTAATAATCTTGTACTTATTTACACATTTTCTTAGAAAAGAAACTGTGTAGGAGTCTCAATCATACCTTAAGAATATCAGGCGTTATTGAGCTTGGACCTCTAGAAGAAAAGTATGCAGCTGTTGGTGTTGGAGACTTCTTGATAACTGTTCTGGTTGGCCATATCTGGACCAAAGGTCGCCTTCATTTAAAGTAATTCATCATTATGGTATGAACACTAAAAAACTCAATTACTGTAACATATAAGATAATTGACATAATATATTGTTGGATTCGTCTCCATTTATTGTTAGCTAACAAAGAAAGAATTTATTTTTTCAAGAAATGTGATCTGACTATGTAGCTAGTAGCAGACGATTTGTACCTTAAAGATTGAGCGAGGTATTGAATGATTTTAGTCCCCTGAATTATATCAAGATACACTGTAGGTATGATATCAACATCAACAGTCTGCAAGGTAGGAGGCTCAATCAAGATTAAAGCAGAGGCATTAGCTCTCCTTGTTGCCACTTCGGCATCCACACTCACATCGGACCCTGCGGTGGAAAAGCATATTATTACTCTTCCTGCTGCCGATTTTCCATTCCAGTTTTCCGGTTTGCACTCCCTACATAAATATGACTCAATAAATAATTATATATGTCGAAAGAGAATCTGTTCAACGAAATCCATAGGTGAGTTTACATTTAGAACTCCAAACATCTCTAACTATGTAGAGTAATGCCACAGGTAAACGTGCCATTAATAAATTCATACTCGTAGCTCATTTGTAGCCATTTAATTGTGTTTTATTCCTGCGGCTCATTTGTAGCCATTTCAGTTGTCTATTTTTATGTGCAATATATTCTTAAGTAACCGTTCCCACAAAATTTTAAGGTGATCGAGGAAAGCTCAGTTGGATCTTTATATTATACTAGTCGATAACCCGTGCGAAGCACGGACATACAGATTGAACACCAATCGAAATTAAAATATTAATACACTATTTTATTATGTAGTATGAGAATCGAACCCGAGATAAAACTAAAAAAAAATTAAAATAAATATTTTTTTATAATTATGTAGTTGTAAGGAATCGAACCCGAGATGAAGCTAAAAAAAAATAAAGTAAATAAATCTTGTATAATTATGTAGTTGTAAGGAATCGAACCTCGAATTTAGTGATAACCAAATTTGGTATTTTGGTACTATTATGTACCATTAAAACATGGTTTTACACATTAATAAAGAGTATAGATTCTATTACTCCCCTCACTCCAAAGTCCATTTTTGGGTCGAAGAGTTGATTATGGGTGTCCATCTTCGGGACATTAATTTGCGGTCATGTCCATATTAAATTATTAGAATTTTGGAGGGTGGTAGGGAGTTGAACCTGAGTCCTCAACTTGAACTCTGATAGCATGTTAAGTAAGCAACTCATCTAAATGCATGTAACAATTTCATCTAAAACCTCATGGTATTAGAAAAAGACTCCAACCGGATATTTATATTATATTTTAATACTGCCACTAACTCAAAAGTCCATTCTTGAATTGAGAGTGGATCACGGGTATTCATCTTTGGAACATAAATTTTATTTCGTGTCGATAATAAATATTGAGAATACTGAAGTTGGGAAGGAATAAAACATGATACCCCGCCAACGAGTGCTCGGATACCATTCCTCTTCTTTGAAACTGGCAGATTCAGGCCAGATACCTTGTGTACATGTAAAGAGAATTGATAATCTCGGATAAGATAATTAGCTAAGTTGGTGTACGGGCATGGTATAGTTATAAGCCTATATCTATTATAAATTTCCATTCTAAACAATGAATTTGGACCTAATCATCTATTTTTTGTAGATGAAACGCTTTTTGTTTTTGTATTACAAAACCAAGTTACTAATATTTGATGCAGAAAACTTCAAAGCAAGTTTCTAGAGGAAACAGATATACTCGATCGTAAAGTTCTTGTAGTAAATAATTTTTTTTAATAAAAGTAGGTTGCAATTATTTTCGTTGATGTACCTGTATCAAAGATACCAACGATAACATTATGGGCACCATAGACTAACTGTTGTGGAGTTGTCAGTAATTTCGGACTCATGTAGTCCAATGAAAGGCCCATGAAATCCCAGCTTCTGGTTGTATGCAACTGAAGCGTCTTGCTCTTGAACACTGAAACCACTCCTTCAATCTCTAAATACATGTAGGCAAGTACTTAGAACCATCTCTAACACAACAACGCTATTACTCTTTAAAACAGATTCAATCCTCTTTTATCCAAATAGCTTTATTACTTTATTACTTTTAATACTAAATAAAATCTTTGACCTATAAAAAGATTTCTTTCATTGTAAAATTTGGTACAAAAAGTGCGGAAACACAAAATACACCCATGCACGCAAATGCATGACTTCCTTCACCCAATTGACTGTACGTACCATTTTAGCATTTCAAATATTTGCTTGGGTGGCAGTATTTTATATCCATATATATAAGCATTTCATGTATAACGTATGCATAATTGATTGCGATGACCTAAAATTTGAACATCTATATTACAATTTACCCGATAAGCTGGTAGCTTGTGTTGAATTAAGCTTGGCTGAAAACCCTGAGAAACTGTGTTTGTAGCTATACAACATAGATTGCGTTGCATCTTCCTCCCTATGACATTCAAAATCAAGAAATAGAAAATGAATATTTAGCATACATACAAATTAAGATGGATAATATGCAACTAATTTTTTCATGTAGAGAATTAACTAAACATATATATATATATATAGGGGCTACTCCAATACAAACCTCCTTAAAATACAAACCTACAAACCAAGCATAATCTAATATTTCAAGCTAATCTAATGACCAAACTAGGGGTACCCCAATACAAAAAATGCTTAAAATAATTGGCTCTATCCAACAAAAAAAATAAAAAAAATAAAAAAAAATAAAAAAAAATCACTGTTCACGTGATGACGTGACAGTGGATTTCACTGGTTAACGGTGCTTCGCACCTTCTTGTACGGCGCTTCGCGCCTTTATCATTCTAAAGTTGTAAGGAATGGCAATCAATGGTAAAGGCAATAGACGATTGACGGGTGTGTCGAGGGCCTGCGGCCCTCATGACTACCTAACTCATCCGTTTACTGTCTTAAATGCTTCGCATTTCCACGAAAAGTTTTTTTTTTTTTTTTTTTTTTTTATGGATAGAGCCAATTATTTTAAGCATTTTTTGTGAAGGTACCCTTGGCGGGAACCTTAGAATAAATGAAATATAATTAATTTAGTGTTGGTTTGTAGGTTTGTATTTTAAAAGTGGTTTGTATTTGAGCACTTGCCTATATATATATATATATATATAAGTGTTTGAATGTATATGAGAACTGAGAATTGAGGAACTACTTCCTTGATATTAAAACTCAAACGAATACAAGAATTATTTATAGGCTATGCTCACCACAGCGGTAGCTACAAAATAGGTTCTTAATAGATAAAACTTACACTACTTTACCTAAAATAACTTGATATAGCTAAGACCAAATCTTCACACTGGTGTATACAAATCATCACAGCGTGTTTATTATCTTCACACATCATACCAATGTGTGTTTATTTATCTATACACATCATACCAATGTGTACGACTCTTATCTAGTTTGGATTAACTAAAGCAATAAGCCCATCAACTTAAGTAAAAACCCAACATTCTCTCCCTTAATCCAAACTCATTCAACCCAAACTCTTCATGCCCATTAGCTTCCTCATCTCTTCAAACTTTGTCACTGATAACGCCTTTGTTAACATGTCTGCTCTTTGTTCACCAGTCCTTACAAACTTCAGAATCACTTCACCCCTCTCAATGCAATCTCTAATGAAATGATAACGGATGTGAATGTGTTTACTGCGACCATAAACTCAGCTTCACAGGTAGATAAAGCTACGTACCTTTGCTTCTGAGACACCCACGTTATCAAGTTTTCATTCAAGTAAAAACACATGCCACTCGTGCTCTTTCTATCATCTGTATCTCCAGCAAGATTACTGTCTGAAAATCCAGCTAGCAAATAATTACCCGTTCCTTTTGAATACACGAGTCCATACTCCAACGTACCTTTCACATAACGAAGTATACGTTTCACTGCATTGTAGTGCAGCACCGTGGGCCTCTCCATATATCTGCTTACTACACCAACCGCATAAGCAATGTTTGGACGGGTCTCTCTCCCTGAGTTTCAGCATCAATATTAATAACAACAAATGAATCAACAAGTGATTTCGAACCTTCTGTCACTTGTTTACTCCAGTCCCAACTTTTATTCTCTTCACCTGTATTCTCCCAGTATTAGGATCATAAAGTCTATAGGCTTTTGTACCTGGTTCTTTTCCAAAATAAACCACAAGCTTGCTTCTATCATCAAGTTTTCCTGTATGTGCCTTAGCAATTTTCATATGAGCCAGACAACCAAATACTTTTATATGGCCCAGGTTTGGTTTTGAGTCCGTCCATGCTTGATAGGGAGTCACCTCAGACAAAGCACGAGTTGGTAAACGGTTCAAAATATACACAGCTTGATGTACTGCCTCACCCCAGAAAAATGATGGCAGCCCTTTCTCCTTCAAGAAACTTCTTGCCATAGCAACCACAGTCCTGTTACGTCATTCTACCACTCCATTCTGTTGCGGAGTGTAGGGAGCAGTTAAATGTCTTTGTATACCAGCTTCTTGACAGTATTCTTCGAATGCCTTCGAGACAAACTCACCACCTCTATCTGTTCTGAGTGTTTGTATCACTTCTTTTGTTTCCTTCTCTACAAGCACTCGAAATTTTTTAAAGTGTTCTAAGGCTTCATCTTTCGTTTTCAACATAAAAACCCACATGATCCTTGAGAATTCATCCACTAACAGAAAGAAGTATCTGTTGCCACTTGGTGTTGGAGGTTATATGGGGCCACACAAATCAGCGTGTACCAATCCCAATATCTTTTTTGCTACAAAGGTGCTTTGTGCAGGAAATGGCTTTCTTGCCTGTTTTGAGAGTAGAAAACCACTGCATATTTCTTTTGGTTGAACAAAGTCAGGTATGCCATCAGCCATGTGAGCATTGGACATCAACTTCATTGCTTTAAAATTAACATGCCCTAATCGTGAATGCCACAACCAGGACGTTTCTTCCGACTTTGACAACAAGCACTCATTACTCACTACAAGAAAAACTGAATCAGACAACACCTATCAGACAACGTAAACTGGAAAAAGCGTTGCCCAAAATCAACAGATAAGTGTTTTAATTTTTTTTTTTAAAAACATTGTCTGATCCAGCCTTCAGACAACGGGGTTTTGACAATTTAATTCCGTTGTCTAACAAATTGAATCAGACAAGTGTTTTGTTTTTCAAGGTGTTGTCTGAAGAGACTTCAGACAATGTTATAATTACCGTTGTTTTTTTGATTTGATTTGAGTTGGCTCAGACAACGGTTTATAATTGTGTTGTGCAAACGAGTTGATTTAGACAACGGTTTACAAAATACCATTGTTTGAAGAAAGTTCAGACAATGTATCAATTACCGTTGTTTGTCTGATTTGAATAGACAAGTGTTTTTTTTTATTGTGTTGTGCAATAGAGTTGGTTCAGACAACGGTTTGCAAATACTATTGTTTGAAGAGACTTCAGACAACGGTATTATGCTAGTGTTGTGTTTATTTAATCATGTATCAGACAATTGTTTTAGGATAAAAACCGTTGTCTGAATCACTGTACAAAATTAAAAAAAAACCACAGTAGCAGCCAATCCTGGACAATATATCCAACATACCAAACCAACGAAGAAAGAATTGCCATGTCAACAAAACACTAATTGAAATAAACACAAATCAAATTACAAACTTCATGAAAATCAAAGAAACACAAATCAAATTACATTATGAGAGTTGAATTAGTTCCTCTAGATCATCTCGCATGTAGCTAGTCATGTCGTCATCAAGTAAATCAACATCCGGTAAATTGGGCACAAAGAACTCATTCTCAAGTTCTACTTCGACAGATCCCTCATTCTCATCTTCGCTATCTTCGTAGTATTTTTTTTCGGGAAATTTCAACACCACGGACCATAATTTTTCAAGAGGGTCGTCGATGTAACAAACTTGTTTAACATGTTTCGCCAACACAAATGGATCATTCAAAAACCCTAACCTATTCAAATTAACCAATGTATATCCCAACTCATCAACCTTAATCCCTTTGTTCATATCTACCCACTTACAACGAAAAACAGGGACCCTAAAGCTATTATAGTCCAACTCCCATATACTTAAAATAACCCCGTAAAATGTATGTGAAGTATGTTCAATGTTGTTACCCTTAGCTTGCACAACCATTGTATTAGCATCCACACACACACCACTGCATTGAACTTGACGCGTATCATCCCGATCCTTGGTACTGAATGTAGACCCATCTATTCTGTAGCCGTTGAATGTAGGCACCTCCTTGTTGGGCCCATCTGCAATCCACCTTATCTCTTGGGGTACCTCCTTTTCATTTTGCAAATCTGAAGCAATCTTCAAAATACAAAAAAACAAATTGCAAACTCATTCATCTGAGCTAAGGAGTTCTAAAAATTGCACAAGCCTATTGAGTTGTAAAAACTGCAAGTTTAAAAGTTACAATTAACTCTCCTCGCAAATAAGTTTAAATATTAATTTATACTAATTTCATGGGGCATAAAGATCAAAATAGCTGGCACAGCCTAATTTTCATACCCTCTTAAAATCAAGGTGGTTCAGACGTCTATGCATTTTTTACCCCCTTTCCGCCTAGGCGACGACTAGTTGACACCTTGACAACTATGTACTACAGCAGATGTTGTCAATAGTGGAGGAACTTATTAATTTTGGGCCAAGACTGAGAGTTGATTAGGTTTTACTGTTTGGCTGTGAAAGTGGATAGCCGGGTTTTGGTCAGTTTGTGAGGTTGCCATCGTTCTTCTTAGGTTGATGAGAGGAGATTACACTTTTTTCAGTTATACTCCTAGTTATATCATTCTAGTAGATTGTTAGAGATTACACATTTCTAGTGGATCACAGTTCCAGGTAATCAACTGTGCAAGTCTAGTGCCAATTTGCAGGGTAAGTTTAGCGACTGACTTCCGGGTGCCTATGAAATTGTCTGCTGTCCTCTAGGCTTAGTCGAGTGAATGTCAAAAGAGCATAACTCAATTTTCTTGCCAGTTATTTTACTGTAATAAGAAGAAAAATTTAGGTTCATGTCCATCCAGCTGAAAAAAAGTAAATATGAATAGTTTTATAAATCAGTCTCTATTCCCTTTTCCAGTTCTGTTGTCAGCAAGGCAGGAGGGGCATCATTACTTCCGGAAAACATAAGTCGGGTATGACAATACCAATTTCTTGGGTTTTCCTTGAACGAAAAGTCTAGCCATTATAAATAAGAATGCTAAAGTTCCCAAGTTGTATCCCAAAATGGATACTAAAAGTTTAGGTGGAAAACTTTAATTGGTTTTACCTCTTTAAAATCGTTACATCGATAAACTAGTATTTGATATTATGTGATTGATACTAAATTAGTAACTTATAAAATCTCAGAAACAATTAAAAATGTGTAAACTTGATAGAATAATTAAAATTAAAATGTATAAGCTTATAAATTTCTATTATACTACTCTGTTGGTTTTTATAAAGATCTACCGCCAAAATAAGAAGAGTACCTTTTCTTGGAACCATCTTGGGAAAATTTCATTTTGCTTTTACTTTAGCCACACCTCATCATTTTCATGTTCCGGATATTCTGTCATCAAAACTAACATGTGTTCACTGAAAGCAATTAAAAGACACTACATAAATAATGACAAATGCAAAACAATAGTCCGTTCAAATCAGTGTATTTTGTAAAGTAACTTACTTAAAGTAAGGCCTAACAGCAGTAGTATTTTGTACAATACACAAATGAGCTACGTGCAAATCAGTGTTGCTCGGGGTTATAATCGTTGCACCAGATAATGGCCTGCATATTGCGTCTTTCGTATGTCTACCATTTTTCGGTACCCTAATAGTCCGTTCTTCAAAATTCGCCAAACATTCTACGGCCTCTTCTGCAATATAGGCCTCATCAGTGCAACCTTCTGCATGAGCCCGGTTCCTTACATATCCCTTGAATGTCTTCATGTATCACTCAAAGGGATACATCCATCTAAGGAAAATTGGCCCACAAAGCTCCACTTCTCGCACAAGATGAATCGAGAGATGAATCATTACATCAAACAAAGAAGGTGGGAAGTATTTTTCCAGGTTGCATAAAGTTTCCACCAACTGAGATTGCAATTTCTCCAACTTATCGACCTCGATAACTTTACTGCAAATTGCCTTGAAGAAGAGACAAAACCTAATAACAGTGTTCCTGACCTGTTTATGCAGTGATGACTGAATTGCAATTGGGAGTAAGTGATGCAAAATCATATGGCAGTCATGAGATTTCATTCCCGTTAGTCGAAGAGTTTCCATCGATACTAGACTCTTAATGTTAGAACAAAAACCATCAGGCAACTTCATTCCAAGAAAGGATAAGCAAACAACTTTTTTTTCAGCATGACTTAAATTCCAAGACGCTAACGGTACCTTCTCTTTTTTCCCAGGTGTTTTAGGCCTTAGCTCTGTTCTTATTCCCATTGCAGCCATGTCAAGACGGACAGATTCCCGGTCTTTTGTCTTCTTTGGTATATTAAGCAATGTGCCAAGTAAAGCTTCACATACATTTTTCTCGACGTGCATCACATCGAGAATATGCCTAACTGGCAAAAACTTCCAATATTCGAGCTCAAAGAATATAGATATCTTCTTCCAAACAGGTCTGACATCACCTTTCTTGAATCGAGGTTGGGGTGTGTTTTACCAAAGCATGGCCCTTGAGATGTTGTACTCTTTGAAGCACCTCCTCTCCAGTTAACGGAACAGGGGTAAATTCCTTCTCTACGGTGTTATTAAAATCTAATTTCTTTCGATAAGGATGATGGCGGGGTAACCACCTACGATGCCTCATGACGACTATCTTACGGTAATTAACCAGCCTGGTAGCATTTGTTTTATCAACACAGATAGCACACCCGTTATACCCTTTGATAATGTTGCCCGACAAGTTACCATAGGCAGGATAATCGCTAATTGTCCACAACAAAATGCCTCTTAACAAAAAGGACTCCTGCTTATATGCATCATACACTTGTTTCCCATGCCACAACTTTTGTAGATCTTCTATAAGTGGCTGAAGGAACACGTCAATATCATTTCCAGGTTGAGTTGGTCCAGATATAATCAAACATAGCATAATATATTTCCTCTTCATACAAAGCCACGGTGGAAGATTGTAAATTGACATCAAAACTAGCCAACATGAGTACTCAATACTTGTACCGTGGAAAGGATTGAATCCATCGGAGGAGAGAGCAAACCGAAGGTTTCTAGGATCTGAAGAAAACTCAGGCCACTTCGCGTCAACATCCTTCGCGTCAACATCCTTCCATGTTTGTGAATCTGCCGGATGTCTCATTTTACCATCCTTTATTCTTTCTGTGTCATGCCAAGTCAAGTCCTTGGCTGTTTGAGGCGAATTGAATAAATTCATCAAACGTGATATTAACGGAAAATACCATAGAACCTTGGCGGGAACCCCTTCCAATTCATCTCCTTTTTTGTTCAACTTCCATCTAGAGGCCTGACAAATGCGGCAATGTGTCTCATCTTCATATCTCTCGCCACGGTATATGAGACAATCATTCGGACACACGTGTATTTTTTCATATTCCATTCCTAAAGCGCACAAGGTTTTCTTGGCTTCACTGAAGGAAGAAGGAATAGTGTTGCCTTCCGGAAGCATAGACCCAAAAATTTGTAGAATTTCAGAAAAACAGCAATCAGACATTTCATGTTTTGCTTTGAAGTTATATAACTTTACGAAAGCAACCATTTTAGTATGTTCTTGACATCCTGGATAAAGGGGTTCAGTTTCACATCGAACATGTTTAAATAAATCCGAGTCTAGGGAAACATCATCGTCACCATAAGAATTCTCTGTTTTTATGGGGATCTGATCGACGGACTGTGAACTGCCGGATTCCGTAACATTCTCTCCATGCCAAATCCAACATGTGTAGGTCTCGTCAATACCATTTACGAACAGATGGTCCCTCACCCTTCGAGCATTCCATGATTTACTGTGTGCGCATTTCAAACATGGACAACTGATTTTGTTTTCATCACACCCATGCTCAAATGCATACATCAACAATTCTTCGACTCCTCTTTGATATTCTGTTGTTCTTCTGTCAGCCCTCATCCAAGACCTGTCCATCTTTTAAAATAAAAAGAAAACAGAGGTATATCAACACTTTTTTCCAAACAATTAAAGTGAGACTAAACTAATTAAGATAAGATTGTAAATTATCTCAGCCGATCATGTTCTGTAGTAACACGTATTAATCAGTTTAGATGTGAGTTTGCCTAGGTTGTCGTTTGCCTAGAACAGGTGCAAATCTATATTAAGGAAGAGAATAACAAGAGGAGGAATCTCTTGCAGAAATATATTAACCTCTGTACTGATGCCAGAGTGCGTTTACATGTTCAAGAATGACTGGCCTATCATCCGGAAATCAGGACTAGAACATTATAACTGACTTATGTTTCGTATTTCATATACATATACATATACATATACATATACATATACATATACATATACATATACATATACATATACATATACATATAATATACAGATAATATACATATAACGGTATCAATTCATATACAGATACTACAAATGGTACATCAATTCATGAACTCAGTTATTACTTATTGCAGGACTAAGTATATATATCAAATTAAACTTTTAAAAACTAACAATTAATATATATTTACATGTTCTTCAAATCGAATGTCTTAGGTTTGGTGAGCTCGATTTGGACTGAGTTAACCTCGATTTGGACCTCGATTTGGACCTCGATTGGGAATATCAGGTCTGAAAAGATTCAGACAAAGATTGAGAGCAGATTTGAACCTCGATTGAGAGCGGATTGAGAGCGGATTTGTACTCGATTCAGACAAAGGTTTGGTGGTTTGGGGGTTTGGTGTTCAGACAAAGATTTTATGTATATGTGTATATGTAATAATATGTAATATTTGATACGTTTATTGTTAATATTAGGTAATATTTGATACATTTATTATTAATAATACGTAATATTTGATACATTTATTGATAAAAATACATAATATTTGATACGTTTATTATTAATAATACGTAATATTTGATACATTTATTGATAAAAATATATAATATTTGATACGTTTATTATTAATAATACGTAATTAATTTTTTATTTTTTTTAAATTTGGGAATATCAATATATTGGATATATATTGACATCCGTACGGTTGGATCGTTGAGGAATAGTGTTTAAAAAATAGAAGTAGAAATCCGGAACAAAGCGCTAGTTACGAGTACAAATCAGAATAATACTGATCTACTATGATCTCCGACCAAATTAATTTTTTATTTTTTGTAAATTTGGGAATATCAATATATTGGATATATATTGACATCCGTACGGTTGGATCGTCGAGGAATAGTGTTTAAAAAATAGAAGTAGAAATCCGGAACAAAGCGCTAGTTACGAGTACAAATCAGAATAGTACTGATCTACTATGATCTCCGACCAAATTAATTTTTTATTTTTTGCAAATTTGGGAATATCAATATATTAGATATATATTGACATCCGTACGGTTGGATCGTCGAGGAATAGTGTTTAAAAAATAGAAGTAGAAATCTGGAACAAAGCGCTAGTTACGAGTACAAATCAGAATAGTACTGATCTACTATGATCTCCGACCAAATTAATTTTTTATTTTTTGTAAATTTGGGAATATCAATATATTGGATATATATTGACATCCGTACGGTTGGATCGTCGAGGAATAGTGTTTAAAAAATAGAAGTAGAAATCCGGAACAAAGCGCTAGTTACGAGTACAAATCAGAATAGTACTGATCTACTATGATCTCCGACCAAATTAATTTTTTATTTTTTGCAAATTTGGGAATATCAATATATTAGATATATATTGACATCCGTACGGTTGGATCGTCGAGGAATAGTGTTTAAAAAATAGAAGTAGAAATCTGGAACAAAGCGCTAGTTACGAGTACAAATCAGAATAGTACTGATCTACTATGATCTCCGACCAAATTAATTTTTTATTTTTTGTAAATTTGGGAATATCAATATATTAGATATATATTGACATCCGTACGGTTGGATCGTCGAGGAATAGTGTTTAAAAAATAGAAGTAGAAATCTGGAACAAAGCGCTAGTTACGAGTACAAATCAGAATAGTACTGATCTACTATGATCTCCGACCAAATTAATTTTTTATTTTTTGTAAATTTGGGAATATCAATATATTAGATATATATTGACATCCGTACGGTTGGATCGTTGAGAAATAGTGTTTAAAAAATAGAAGTAGAAATCTGGAACAAAGCGCTAGTTACGAGTACAAATCAGAATAGTACTGATCTACTATGATCTCCGACCAAATTAATTTTTTATTTTTTGTAAATTTGGGAATATCAATATATTAGATATATATCGACATCCGTACGGTTGGATCGTCGAGGAATAGTGTTTAAAAAATAGAAGTAGAAATCCGGAACAAAGCGCCAGTTACGAGTACAAATCAGAATAGTACTGATCTACTATTGAACTACTTCCTTTTTTGTTCGTAATTTAGGAGACGATGAAAGAGAGAGTTGCTGCTGGGGAAGTAACAGAGGAAGGCAGTGATGATGTTTTGACCATGGTGCTCGGTAAAGCTGAACACCCGGGACGAGTACGCGGCCAGGGGACTCGTGTTAAACCATCCGTGTACTTTGATCTTCCGAGGAGGAAGAAGAAGTCCAAGACGATCAAGGATAAGATCCAAGAGGGTATTCAGTAGTTTAGGTCAGAAGAGACTTCTCGGATTATTAATGAGCGAGATGCTTATTGGGCTCAAGAGATAGAGAAATTGAAATCAACTTTCTGTGTAAAGAATGCAGAGACAGTTTCTAGTCCAAATTTGGGTTCACAGCAAGCAAGTTGTGGCAAGGATGGACCTTCTAATGAGGAGTCGGAGTTGCTAAAAGGTGTAAAGAAGAAATTGGATCTGGTTGATGATGTTTTGTTGGAAGAAGAGAAACAAGATGAGAAGAAAACTGAGGTGGAGAATGTGTGTAAGGAAGCTGATCAAGTGATAACTCCGGTATTAGCAGTTGGTGGTTGTTTGGAGTGGGAATTGGCAATTGGGTCCCGAACCAATGTTGTTGCTTATGCAACAATTGATACAGTTAGTGATGTTCTTCATGGAAAACCACTGCCGAAAGAGAATGCGCGAGTTTCAATTACTCGTGTAATCCAAGGAGCTGTTGAGATTCCTTTCCCAATTGGCGATGAAATCGTGACTGTGGAACAGGCTCTTGGAACATATATTGCATGGCCAAGAGATCTAATAGTGGAAGTGAATGCAAGCAGTGTTCAAGTGAATCACACTCCCACTCCGAAGGTTAAATTCTGTTTATCCCTTAAATTCAGAATATATTACAATATTTTTAATAATATCTGTACAACTTAGATATTGTATTTTAGATGTAAAGAATAAAACCATGCTTTCTATTCTCCTTTACTTAATGGATCATTCTATTTTCGATGTAAAGAATAAAACTTAGATATTGTATTTTAGATCTTTCTTTGCCTTCTCATTTTTTTCTTAAATTTTTCCTTTTCAGGAGACCAAGAAAGTTCCCGGAAAGAAGAACAAGTACAAGTCGATGGCAGATTGTTTAGCTGATCGAAATGTAGAGTATGCGGTTAACATGGGTGCAAATTACCCCCCTAGCTTGAAGCGTTTGTGGGTCTGGGCAAATGAAGCCTTGAAGGATGGTCTTACATACCCTTTTAAGCTAAGCGAAGAAGCTTTTGGATCATCCCAAAAACAGGTTCTGTTTTTATCAGATGTGCATGCTTTGTGCTTTGGAGGTGAAATCTCAGGCTCCACTATTTGCATTTATATTCAGTAAGTGTCCAACTTCTAAAGTTTTATAAATTTTGTTGACTTCATGCATCAATAGTTTCTTGAATGAAATTAAGAATTTGTGTTGATGACTGTTTATTTTTGTATACAGTTTATTGGAGGAATATTTGAAAAAGCACAAGATGAACCACATGGTAGCGTTCGTTAATCCAGGCACAATAGGCTCCACCGGTTGTGGCTCGTGCACTTTGTATCAGATTCCAGAATGCTAAGCCAGGCCAATATTTTTTGTTGCCTTATAACCATATGTGAGTACTTTATTTCTTATTTGTTCTTCCTCTACATCATCAAAATCCTGTAATTTTTATTATCTTTCTTTTGGATGTAAGTGTAACATGAAATTACCTTGGAGATATATAATCCACTAGTATTAAAGAGAAATGGATAAAATTTTCATACATATGATGTGTCTAAAATATTTTTGATCTGATTAATTTACGATTCTTTTTATATGATTATTAGTACTTATAATTTACGTGTTTATAAGTGCTAATTATAATTTACTTTTGCCATTATACCCTTGGAAACTAATTTATAGTATGTATATATCTATGACGTGTTAATGCATGATTTTGTAGGAACCATTGGGCGTTGACTGTTGTGAATCCAGAAGCACAAGTTGTTTACCACATGGACCCGTTGAAGCGGCGACTTGGTGTTGAAGAATGGTTAGAAGTGGTTGACAAGTTAGTATCACCAGAACTTTATTTGATTTTGAATCGGTTAAACAATTGATAAGGAAAATTGTCTTAAAGAATTGTTTTATATTGTTTTGTTGTAGTGGCATCAAACTCTACAAGGATAAAGCGAAAAAAATTTCCAACAAGAAAATTCCTTGGGAGAATATGGCGGTATAATAATTTTTATTAATGTATATAATAATTTATCTGTTTTCTCTAAGTGTAGACATGTAATAATTTTTTAAAATATTTTTCAGGGTGTTCTTCTCCAGCACGGGCCCACGGACTGTGGTTTGTTTGTGATGCGCTTTATGAAAGAAATATGTGAAGATAAGGAATTAAATTTTGCGAATAAGGTCAAAATTGCAATTTTCTTATTTTTTGTCAACATCCTTTTTTTTTTCTGGTTAAAAAATGCAACTTTGTTCAATTCTCTGTGCAACTTGGAAATATATATTCTGTAGTATATATTGTTGCTTGTCTTTAATATATTCCATGCTCTCTTGGTAATTCCATCAATGAAAGGTAGATATGACAGCAGTAGAGAAATGGGCCGACAAATCTTATGATAATTGATACATGCAATGTTGTCCTATCAATTGAAACTTTGTGTGCATTGCCATGGACAACATGTAACTTGGGGATAATACATTCAAGTCTTTTCATTATATTAATATATTTTATCAGTTTATAACTTTTAGTATGATGTGAACTAGACTTGTGTTCTTTAGCAAATAAGCCAACTGCTGCCAAAACCAAGAATACTACAATGCTTATTTGAAATATAAAAATGCTCATATAATTGTTGCAAGTAAAGAGCTCCCTTTCTCATTGGTGGTCCTTAGTCAAGCCTGATTTAGGTGCTAACATTGTACTAATATTATTGAATACTTGGCTAACATTGTTTCATTTTCCAGTGGGCACGGAGGGGCAACTTGGCTTATAGCACCAGTGATATCGTTGAAATCAAGACCGATTGGGCAAAGTTCTTCATGAAGCACCACGCTTGTTAGGTGCTTGATCAGAAAAATATAACTTGGTCATTTTGGTTATTTTTGGGTGAACATTTTAAAGTACTTTTGGTAGCCTTCCTGTGGGGTAATTGCAGTAACTGATTTAACATGAACCTGGTTTAAAATGTTATCTCTTTTTGGTGGATATGTTCATCCCAAAATATGTTAGTAGGCCAATGTTTGTGGATGTTTTTATGAATATTAGTTGGTTTATTGGTGAATATTGTTTTGAACCTGGTGGTAATGGTGAAATGTTAGTTGGTTGGTTAATTTATTTCTTGTCGATTGAATTGTCCAATTGCTTATTGTTTGTTGTTTGCGTAAATAAACCATTGTCTAAAATTTGATTAGCCAATGAGGGCATCTTCAATGTTTTACTTGTTAAAAAGCATATCAGACAATGTCCATGCTTTACAAAAGCATTTTGGCTACAAAATTAAAACTAAACCATTGTGTAATGTATTTATCAGACAATGTTTTATAAATACTAAACCGTAGTCTGATACCAACTACCACAACATTTTATCATATTATAATGTTGTTTATTATCCAAACAAACAATGCTTGTAAAACTAAACCATTGTGTAATGTATTTATTACAACGGTTTAAATTAAACAAACCATGTCTAGAGTCCCAAACAACAATGGAAATATTCCACCATAATGTTGTGTGATTTCAGTTCAGACAAGTGTTTATTCAATTAAAACCATTGTGTGATTTCAGCTCAGACAAGTGTTTATTCAATTAAAACTATTGTGTGATTTCCTTTCAGACAAGTGTTTATTCAATTAAAACTATTGTGTGATTTCCTTTCAGACAAGTGTTTATTCAATTAAAACCATTGTGTGATTTCCTTTCAGACAAGTGTTTATTCAATTAAAACCATTGTGTGATTTCCTTTCAGACAAGTGTTTATTCAATTAAAACGATTGTGTGATTTGTTTTCAGACAAGTGTTACTTCAATTAAAACCATTGTGTAGCATCCCAAACAACAACGGTTTCTAAACCATTGTGTTGTTGTTTCTGGATATTAGACAACGGCGTCTAGAGATGATACCGTTGTCTCTCGCTCTAACACACAACAGTTTTCATACCGTTGTCTGAGGTGCGTATCAGACGACACCCCGATAGACAACGGGGTTTGCAGGTATCAGACAACGGATAAAATCCGTTGTTAGACTTGAAATTCCTTGTAGTGACTGCTACTCTCAATTATAATCTTATACAGCCTGTTCAGTGAACGCTTAACTTTCATCAACAAATCTCCCTGTTTTTCATAAATCCACAAGAAATCTCCATGCATAATAACTTTATTCCCATTTTCAGAGAGCTGTCCTAAGCTTATGATATTACTGCACAAACTTGGAATAAAATATACCTCATGAGGCAATCTCTCTTCTCCATTTTTACACTTCAAAATGATCGATCCCTTTCCTTTTATTTCAATAGTCGAGCCACCTCCAAACTTTACCTTGCAAGTGACTCCTTCATCCAGCGTTTTAAACTTCTCACGGTGGCCAGTCATATGATTACTAGCCCCGTTATCCAAGTACCACAGATTTGAATGCACATTTTCACCATGGCTAAGTTTTGGGATTACTGCTTCCTCATTCAACAACACCACGTTATTTGGCTTCACTCCGCATTCTGCAACCAGCAACGCGGGTTCATCATCTGGGATTTGGGTCAGGTTTGCCTCTGATTTTGCATCACCTTCTCGACCCTTTTCACGCTTGGGTTTACGACATTCTGATACATAATGTCCGTAACCATTGCAGTTGAAGCACTTCAATGTACTCATATCTCGACCTTGATTGTTACGCCTGCTGCCTTCTTCCTGTCGTGACTGCTGTCCTCTACCAAATCCAGCATTCCTGAAAGTACCTCTACCTCTTCCACGATTATAAGTTGTGTTTCTTGGTTTCTGATTGTGAGTCCCAGGGGTCCAGTTTTTATTACTTCTCTTCGACCACTCCTCCTGAGTTAAAAGTAATTTTCCGCCGGAACTTCCAGTGTTCTCTATCTGACCCCTCATTCTTTCCTCATGCGCCTTGAGTCTACCCACAACCTCATCAATTGTCATCTTCTCCACATCGCCAAATTGCTCAATCGTTGAAGCAATCTGCATGAATTTAGAAGGCATCGCTCGTAACAGTTTTTTCACAACATAAGATTCCTCCATGGTTTCACCTAAAGTGCGGATATTGGTCACAATCCCATTCACCTTCATGCAGAAATCTTCTAACTCGTCACCTTCTTTCATGTTCAGTGATTCCAGTTCCGTTTTTAAAGTTTGCACCTTTGCCAACTTAACTCTATCAGCTCCCACACACATCAGTTTCAATGCCTCCCATGCCTCCTTCGCAGTCTTTTTCTCAGCAATCGACCAGAGCATATCTTCAGGAATTCCCTGATAGATAGCTGCAAGTGCCATCTTATCCATTTTGGCTTCAACTACACCCTTAGTATCACTCTGCTCTACAGCCTCCCAAACGCCTTGGGCCTGCATAAAAACATGCATCTTTATCGACCAGGCTGTGTAGTTAGTACGTGCCAACATAGGATAGCTTAACCCAACCATTCCATCTTTTGATTTTGTGGTCTCCATCGTTGCTGGTTTTGGCATATATTTGGGCATATACCACTGTATGGCTCTTGATACCACAATGTAGAGAATTAACTAAACATATATATATATATATAAGTGTTTGAATGTATATGAGAACTGAGAATTGAGGAACTACTTCCTTGATATTAAAACTCAAACGAATACAAGAATTATTTATAGGCTATGCTCACCACAGCGGTAGCTACAAAATAGGATCTTAATGGATAAAACTTACACTACTTTACCTAAAATAACTTGATATAGCTAAGACCAAATCTTCACACTGGTGTATACAAATCATCACAGCGTGTTTATTATCTTCACACATCATACCAATGTGTGTTTATTTATCTATACACATCATACCAATGTGTACGACTCTTATCTAGTTTGGATTAACTAAAGCAATAAGCCCATCAACTTAAGTAAAAACCCAACATTTCAAACCAAACATAACCTGTCGAACACATTGGTAAGGAGCTGGGAATGGTATTTGGAAGTGAGGATAGGATCATTGTCATGTTTGATATGTCCTAGGTAAACTATATAGACCTGCATTGTAGATTGACGATATGTATATATTTAATTTAAATAAAATGAAAAAATGTTAATTCTTATGAAATAGTGAGTGGTAAACAAAAAAAAGTATAAGAACACCGAGGTTATAAAAAGCATATTACGGAAGTGGACGCCGAGTGAACTAGATAAAGTGAAAGTAGAAAGAAGCCTCCCAAAAAACTGTTGGAAATATAATCTAAACTTATATTTTATTGTTTTACTTTTATTTAAATAAGTGTTGTTATTAACCTGATTAGTAGCAGCAAAAAGAAAGAGTCATTAGTAGTTGAGTTATTATAGGATGTAGTGGTGATAGAGTTGTGTTTGAATGAGTCTAGGTAGTTGCTCTTATATTTCCTATTTTCTTGCCACCACTTTGGTGTGCACTGCTATTTATATTCCTGTATGCATTCTTTTATAAGGTACAAAAGAAAAGAAGTAACGGTTTTGTACTTCACAAACACAGGGACTCAGTTTTATATTCTGCAGTAGAATAGCTTTACACTCAACAGTGGTATCAAAGCTAGAGGGGGGGTTCAAGGCTTAACAGCCTTCCGTCTGTTCCTTGGGTTATCGCTGGGTGGTGGCGGCACAGACGCTGGTGGCAAAGCTGCATGTGTAGTATGGGATGCATGTGTAGTATGGAGCTGCCGAGAAGGACGAGGCGATGCGTGGGTGAGAAGTGCACCTTGGAGAGAAGTGCTCCAAAAACAAAGATGGTAGTTGATGTGAAGTGCATCAACAAAGTAAATGGGAGGGTGATGAGAAGTGCATCACAAGATGAAGATTGATGGTGGTGAGAAGTGCATCACAAAATGAAGAGAAGTGCTTCATAAGTTTAGATTAAGGGGGAGAATGTTGGAAATATAATCTAAACTTATATTTTATTGTTTTACTTTTATTTAAATAAGTGTTGTTATTAACCTGATTAGTAGCAGCAAAGAAAGAGTCATTAGTAGTTGAGTTATTATAGGATGTAGTGGTGATAGAGTTGTGTTTGAATGAGTCTAGGTAGTTGCTCTTATATTTCCTATTTTCTTGCCACCACTTTGGTGTGCACTGCTATTTATATTCCTGTATGCATTCTTTTATAAGGTACAAAAGAAAAGAAGTAACGGTTTTGTACTTCACAAACACAGGGACTCAGTTTTATATTCTGCAGTAGTATAGCTTTACACTCAACAAAAACCGAAAAGCAGTGGCCATTTTTATGAGTCCTTTGAGGTAAAGCATAGCATAGCTTAAGGCTTTATATAGAGACTACACCGAAAATAATGTTCCTCATTTTTGTTTTTCATCAAGCACCTAAGGTTTCTAGTCAAGTAGATGATTCGTATATTTAAAGGGTCATTGATGGTTACAAGTTGACACAATTCTAACAATCTTCCATTAGATCAATATATTACCAAGAACACATATAGGTCGCACTGTTTCTTAAGCTATATAACCTAAATTTAAGGGCATTTGTCTGCCATTGTTTCTTCCCTTGCTGGTTTCACCACCACTTTGCAGGTTACTTTCACTTTAGTGTAAATATGTCCATCATACCTGGCTATGAATCTTAGGAGAACTACTAGAGTCTAGACACACTACCTTACTCCACCTCCACAATGGACAATGTGATTCTCTAAAGTACTTGAAAATACATGTGCTCCCTCTTCATCATTCTTTAAACAGAAAAAGCAAAAAGAATTTAGCTAGACTGGTCTCTTTTCGAACCATTTCTCCTATTGTATTCCAGTTTCCCGTGTATGTATTTTGGACAGAATGCTTATGGAACTATAATTCTCTTAAACAGAATATTTAATTTTACCAACCATTTTTTAATCAATTATTTTCTTGTGATACACACCTTCCCTAAGTGAATGTACTCCATTAATGTTGTACTCAATTTTTGGTAAGTGTTTATAATTAATATCTGCACGTAAATGAGGAAACCAGAGAACCCTAACCCTTTTAAAATTTTCTGGCCCCTTTTTTCGTGTCCTTTGAACATTTTACTAGCGGATAAAATTACTTCAATCATGTTGTGCTAGTATTATAGCATGCAAATGATGTTTCGCTTGAGATCTAAGGTAAAACTCCTCATCTGCAAACTACCAACACTGTGACCGTTATCTACTCTTGTGTTATACCTTAAAGTTTATGAGTGAGCACACATTTTATATGAACTCGTTTGTGTGTATTTGAACAAAAGTTGAGCTTGATGTCTCCCTAAAAAAGGGCACTTTCTTGTGTAATCTTTAATTTTCTTAGTGGATGGGTGATTTTTAATGGGTTTTTATATTTGGTGAAACACGTAATTACTTGTAAAACAAGATTTTTGGTGTGATAATATGGGCTCATCTCACTACTTACAACAGAAATTTCTGCAAAACGATTTGCTAAAAAAAACATTTGATGGTGACCGCAAATCTTTATATTTAGCATATGTTTGTAGTTTATACATCTCCATTCTTTCCCTCATCACTCTTTGTATTTATATTTGTTAGATTTAATCTCAAACAATCTTTTAAATAAGTTAACTTTTGATTTGATTATGATTTGTAGTATTTTATTTGATTTGGTCGGATGTCTGTTTTCTTGATTTTGGGATCGTGGAAGAAGAGCATCTCCGACCTCAATCCCCTTTCCTATTCCCTAAAATAAGGATTTTTAAAAATGTAGGGGACGACAGAGAGGTTGCTGCGGTGTTTGAGATTATGTGGGAGATTGTTGGAGTTGATCTCAAACAATCTTTTAAATAAGTTAACGTTTGATTTGATTATGATTTGTAGTATTTGATTTGCTTTGGTCGGATGTCTGTTTTCTTGATTTTAGGATCGTGGAATAAGTCATGGGTTGTTAGAGTTTGTTTAGGAAAGTAGTGTGTGACGTGTTCTGTTTTCTAGCTTGCAGTTTCCTTGTATTGCACTATATATTGTGTTTGCAGTAATAAAATAAGAAGAAGAGAATACAATGTAGTCTTTTAATTTCTATTTCTTCACATGTACATACACATATAGATATAGGTGTCTTGTATAAGTTTTATTTTCTACAATATTTAGCATATGTGTGTAGTTTATACATCTCCATTCTTTCCCTCATCACTCTTTGTGGTTAATAGCTCTACTTTCCTTTTCCCTCTCTTTTTTCAACTATCACTAAAAGCATTTACACATTTAACTCTACACCTAGATACCAGTTTAAATCAAAGTTTCACTTTTGTTTGTGTTCGTCCCATCTTTTTTCTTCAAGCTAGAAAGTAAAAAGTTACTAGCAAGACATCTCCGTATTCTTTAAATCTTAAATCCTGTCTTGAAAATCAAGAATTTAAGCTGAATTTGGTCAACTTAAAAGAACTTAAAAGGATAGCACCATTTGAATCAAGGAAGGACTCGAGTTAATGACACAATTTTCTTTTATTCAGCTCAGTAAAGCAAAGCTATTTCTCCACCCCTGCTCCATAAACATACAAATGTAGATTTTATCGGTTTACACACCATAAATTGATGTCCATTTATTGTTAGCTCCCTACCAACCATCCATTATGATTTAAATATCTTATTATTACATTAATATTATTAATTATAGGAAAAAATGTTTATAATGTTTTATTTACAGTAGCTTATAACGTATGTCATGTACAAAATTTTATTGTAAATTTTTATTTTTTTTAATATTTGTCTCTACATTTAGTTAAATTTTAATTGAAAAAAAAATGAATATAATTTCATGTATTTTTTGTAATATTTTTTATCACTTAAAGTGTAATAAATGACAATACTTAATAAATTACTTTTTTTAAGATTATTGCATTTAATGTGTACCAGCATGATGATATGACATAGTCGTATCACATTACAAATTATGAATTGCAAAAGATAATAAATTTTTTAACAATAAACTAATTACAAAATCACCATTATTTACCTCATGATGCTTGTGTTGAATAGATTATTTTGTTGGCTTCTTTGCTATCTCGATTCTTTGATTTGGAGTTATTGTAGTTATTATTAAACTTTTACGCTAAGTATCTATAAGTTTTCACAATTATTTGGTTGTTTTAGAGTTATATGTCTCCTCTAAACCCGTTTAGTTCGAATATTATTGAGTTCAATACAAAAAATGAGAACAATAATAATATTTAAGAACAAATATATACATAGCATTAAAACGTAGAAGGAAGAAGAAAATGTCATTTGACTTTGTTGTTCTTTTGTTATATTAGCTCAATTCTTTAGATGCCTCTAGCTCAATTATTTGCTCAAATTGTAAAATTCATAACACTTTCTTAAACTTTCACATATTTTGGTGTATGAGGAATTTAGTGCTAATTGTGGCTCATGACTCGCGAGAAGACAACAATAAAATAAAGGCATGAGCACGCATCTGAGGATGCTTGATGGGAGGAATACCACATGATCATCCTCACACCTAAAGCTGCATGATCACGCTTATTTTAATCATTATTTATTTTTAATTATGATTTAGTTTTATTTTGTTAAGGGTTTTATATCCCTATATAAACAACATTCCGATGTACTGGATGAATAATCTTTTATTGAAATTGAACCCTAAGAGTTTTTTCTTATTTTTCTTGTGGATTCAAGAACCCCTGTGGATTCAAGAATTGCCTTGTGGATTCAAGGTTTTTAAAGATTTTTTGTGTAAGAGTCCTTGTAAGGATTAGCGCTTGCTTTTCCTTGGCTTCCGTGCTGTGTCAGTTGGAATCAGAGCAGGCTTCATTCTGTCTTTTTGATATTGATTCACTATGGTAGATGAACCTATTTCCAAAATCTTGCAGAGATTACAAGGGCTTTACCGCGACTCTCAAGGTTTTGATAGACAGGATGACTACGTTGACGGATGACATGAATATCAATAATAAGCAACGTAGAGGTGAAACTAAAGATCGGAATCGAGTCCATCGATGTAGAAAATATCATGTTAATGAGAATCCTGGCTCGATGTCAAATATGGGTAATCAACATAATGATTTAGTAAAGGATGATATACCATTAATCGATGGAAAAATGGGAGTTGATGAATTTATGAATTGGCATATTGATTTTAATTGTTTCTTTGATGTTATGGGTATTCCTGAGAGTAAGCAGGTGAAGATGGTACATATCAAGTTAAAGAGTATTGCTACGGCTTGGTGGGATAAGTTGATTTTGCAACGAAAGAGACAAAGGAAAGAATCGATCAAAATATAGCGACAAAAAAGACAATTGATGATGGAGAGATTTTTACGGGAGGGCTATGATTATAATATGCGTATTAAACATAAACAAGGGGATGATACAGTTCAACCTTATGAGCCTTGTCATGTTGATAATGTGTTTGATGAATGTCCTTAATCAAAACAAGATAATTTGTTTGAGGTGGTTGAAGATGAGTTTGAGATAGCGAATTTTGAAGAGTATATATCTACTGATTTTGTCAAGGTGGATATGGTTAAATAAGAAGACAAGGACAAGGCTGTACAAAAAAGTTTTGAGAATGTTTGTAAAGTCACGAACGATGAAGATGATGATCTACTTGTCATGACTTTAGTGCTAATTGAGGCTCATGACTCGCGAGAAGACAACAATAAAATAAAGGCATGAGCACGCTGCTGAGGATGCTTGATGGGAGGAACACATCGTTGATTGACATGAGCATGCCAAATTGGGAAATCTTGGCAGACGCTTCAAGTGAGAGGATTGAGAGATTGTGCATGCTCACACATAAAGCTGCATGATCATGCTTATTTTAATTATTATTTTTTTTAATTAGGATTTAGTTTTATTTTGTTAAGGGTTTTATATCCCTATATAAATAACATTACGATGTACTGGATGAATAGACTTTTATTGAAATTGAACCCTAAGAGTTTTTTTTCTTATTTTTCTTTTGGATTCAAGAACCCCTTGTGGATTCAAGAATTGCCTTGTGGATTCAAGGTTTTTAAGGATTTTTCGTGTAAGACTCCTTGTAAGGATTAACGCTTGCTTTTCCATGGCTTCCGTGCTGTGTCAGTTGGCATCCTGTCTTTTTGCTATTGATTCACTATGGTAGGTGAACCAATTTCTAAAAAAGATCTTGAAGAGATTATGATGGCTTTTACCGCGACTCTCAAGGTTTTGACAGACAGGATGACTACGTTGACGGATGACATGAATATCAATAACAAGCAACGTAGAGGTGAAAGGAAAGATCGGAATCGAGTCCGTCGATGTAGAAAATATCATGTTGATGAGAATCCTGGCTCGATGACAAATATGGGTAATCAACATTATGATTTAGTAAAGGATGATATACCATTATTCGATGGAACCATGGGAGTAGATGAATTTCTGAATTGGCATATTGATGTTAATTGTTTCTTTAATGTTATGGGTATTCCGAAGAGTAAGCAGGTGAAGATGGTATCTATCAAGTTAAAGAGTTTTTATGCGGCTTGGTGGGATAAGTTGATTTTGCAACGAAAGAGACAAAGGATAGAACCGATCAGAATATTGCGACGAATAAGACAATTGATGATGGAGAGATTTTTATCGGAGGACTATGCTTATAATATGCGTATTAAACATAAACAAGGGGATGATATAGTTCAACCTTATGAGCTTGTCATTTTGATAATGTGTTTCACTACAAGAAAAAAGGCCAAAACCGATCACGCGATTGGTCGGTTTTGGCCCTTTTTTGGTCGAAAATACCGTCAAAACTGACCAACCCAAATGGTAGGAATTGCTCCAATCGAAAATGCCTACTGGTCGGAATTTTTCCAAAAGGGCCCACATGCTATGTGGCTGCCCAGGTGGCTCGCCACATGGGCTGCCCAGGTGGCTCGCCACATGGCTGCCACGTGGCCTGGGACCAAGACACGTCACATGCCACATCATCTGAAAATGGACCCTAAATGTTGCCGTGTCATCCACGTGTCAAGTGGGACCGATCCACGTAATTTTTGCCACGTCATTTTTGACTTTAGTCAATGACTATTTCCGACCAACATTGGTAGGAAATTGGTCATTTTTGGCTTTGGTCAATGACCTATTTCATACCAACATTGGTAGGTTTTATGACAAAAGCCATGTAAATTGGCATTTTCTACCAATCAATTCCTACCATTATTGTCCATTTCCTACCAACTTTTTCCTACCACATTCATCATTTTTCTAGGAAATGGCTTGAATGTGGTAGGAAATGGCTTGAATGTGGTAGGAAATAGCTTGAACGTGGTAGGAAATAGTCCAGATTGGTAGGAATTGGTCGGCCGATTCTTTTAAAAAAGAAGTGATTCATTAATATTCATGTACCACAAATTGCACAATAGAATCAATATCTAAATCACATACAATCATAACCAAAATTTATACATTCATCATAAATCATAATTCGCCCTTGATAACATCATAACATAACATTAAAATTACAATGCAAAAGTAATTATTCAAATTCACAAAAATGACAATCATTACAAAATATTAAGAAATCCTTTGAAAGTTTAAACTAAAAATCTTCAAAGTTGCCCTCATCGTTGGATCCTTCACCTTCATTCTTTGTAATTTTGTCAACTTTGTTGTTGTTTTTTCGATTTCATCGCCCACGACACTAATAAATTCGCCTTAAGAGGACAAAAATCTACATAAGAAGTGTAAATGAATAATTAGTACAATTATACACACACACATGAACATAAGAATAACAAGTTCATTTAAACAATAAAGAACTAATTACATACAATATTAGTAAAAAATAATGAATATATGAATGAATCAAGAACAAAAAGGTTTAAGAACACACACAATAAGAAAGATAAAGATTTGTACCAAAATAATTGAGATGGTTAAGTGAAGGAAAAAGTTGTTGGAAATGAAATTTTATTGGAGAAGATTAGAATGAAAGTGAAAGGAAAGGAGAGAAGAGAAGAAAGTTGTTTATAGTTTCAAGTCACCTATTTCCTACCAATTGTCGTAGGTTATAAGTTTGGGCACACTTTTTGAAATTTTTGGTTTGGGCGAAATTTTTGAATTTTTTGGTTTCGGGGTCATTTTTGAAATTTTCACGAAATTATTACTCAATTCCTACCAATATTGGTAGGTTATGGGGTTGGACGAAAATTTTGAATTTCAAGTGTGAGCGTCATTTTCGTAAAATTTTCGTAAAAATGCGACCATTTCCTAACAATATTGGTCGGTTTTAACCAAAAAAGTAATAATATATTTTTATTAACCTACCAATATTGGTAGGTTTTGGCAAAAATTGACAAAAAAATGGAGTTGTACGGATTTGATCCCTACACCTCTCCAAAAATGACTAAGTACCAAACCACTAAGCCAACTCCTAACTTTGAATAAAATCATACATGTAAACAATATATTCAATAGAATCTTCATTTAATAATTAAATAACAATAATCTTTATTTTCTTTAATAAAATTATAAATATATTATGAAAACATGATAAAAAATGGGACTTATACCCCAATACAAAGAACTAAATTTTAATATTTTTTAAATGAAAAACTATTTTTTTTCTATTTTAAAAAATTATAAAATTGTAATTTACTATGTTCGGCCCTTTTCCTACCAATATTAGTCGGTTTTAACTAGTTAATTTTTATTTAATTTTTTAATTTATTTTATAAACTACTTAAAAATTGGGAAAAACCAAAAAAAATTGAAAAGTAGGGTAACATTCTTCACACAAATAGCAAGTGTGACTACTTGGGTGTGTATGAATTTTAGTTCAATATTTGCATTTTTTCTATTTTTATTTAGGATTTTAATTTATTTTATAAAGTAGTTAAAAATGGGAGAAAATCAAAAAAATAGAAAATTAGTGAAAGTAGGGAGACAATCATCACACAATATTGAGTAAGACTACTTGGGTGTGTATGGATCTTTGAGAAATATTTTTGAAAAATGAAAACACGAAACCCGGACGAAACCTTGTTTAGGGGTTCTAGCCAAACTACTAGTTGACCGTTAAATTACCAAATCAAATAATATTTTTTTTTAAATTTTTGCAATAACATTAGAAAGGATGGATCTTGACCTCCGTATGGGTATTTCATTGAGAAATATTTTTTAAAAAATCGAAACACGAAACTCGGAAGAAACCCTATTTAGGTGTTCTAGTCAAACTACTAGTTGACCGTTAAATTACCAAATCAAATAATTTTTTAATTTTTTGAAATTTTTGCAATAACATTAGAAAGGGTGGATCATGACATCTGTACGGTTGTTTCGTCAAAAAATATTTTTTAAAAAATCAAAACACGAAACTCGGACGAAACCCTGTTTAGGTGTTTTAGTTAAACTACTAGTTGACCGTTAAATTACCAAATCAATTTTTTTTTTCATTTTTTGAAATTTTGGCAATAACATTAGAAAGGATGGATCTTGACCTCCGTACAGTTGGGTCATTGAGAAATATTTTTTAAAAAATCGAAACAGGAAACCCGGATGAAACCCTATTTAGGGGTTCAAGTCAAACTATAGTTGAGCGTCAAATTACCAAATCAAATAATTTTTTATTTTTTGAAATTTTGGTAATAACATTAGAAAGGATGATTCTTGACCTCCGTATGGTTGGGTCGTCGAGAAATATTTTTAAAAAAATCGAAACAAGAAACCCAGAGGAAATCCTGTTTAGGGGTTATAGTCAAACTACTAGTTGATCAGTAAATTACCAAATCAAATAATTTTTTTATTTTTTGAAATTTTGGCAATAACATTAGAAAGGATGGATCTTGACCTCCGTATGGTTGGGTCGTTGAGAAATATTTTTTAAAAAATCGAAACATGAAACCCGGAGGAAATCTTGTTTAGGGGTTATTGTCAAACTATACTAGTTGACCATTAAATTACCAAATCAAATAATTTTTTTATTTTTTTGAAATTTTGGCAATTGCATTAGAAAAGATGGATCTTGACCTCCGTACGGTAGGGCCATCGAGAAATATTTTTTAAGAAATTGAAACACGAAACTCGGACGGTACATTTTTAAGGGTTCGAGTCAAACAATTAGTTGACCATCAAATTACCAAATCAAATAATTTTTTTATTTTGAAAATTTGGCGATAACATTAGAAAGGATGGATCTTGACCTTCGTATGGTTGTTTCGTCAAGAAATAATTTTTAAAAATTCGAAACACGAAACCTAGATGAAACCGTGTTTAGGGGTTGTAGTCAAACTACTAGTTGACCGTCAAATTACCAAATCAAATAAAATATTTTTCTTTTTCAAAATGTTGGCAATAGCATTAAAAAGGATGGATCTTGACATCCATACAACTAGATCGTCGAGAATAATTTTTTTTAATTCAAAATGTCTAATCCTAAACTATCCCTAAATCATAAGTAAAAATCTTTAGTTTTCTAAACGATTTTAATTTTTTACAATTTATTTTTCATCCAATTTTTTTTCTAGGCTTCCTCACACAAAAATAAAAATGTTTCATAATAAACTTATAATTTATTCACATATCTCGATATTATTATATTTTTTTATTTTATTTACTTATCAAAACCTACCAATATTGGTAGGTTTTGATGTGAGCGGCAAATTCAACTTTCACGAAATTTTTGGCAAAAATCTCCTGATCAATTTTGACCAATATTGGTCCGTTTTGAAGTGAGCGGGAAATTCAATTTTTCACGAATTTTTTGGCGGAAATCTGCTGATCAATTCCGACCAATATTGGTCGGTTTTGAAGTGACCGGGAAATTCAACTTTTTCACAAAATTTTTGGCGGAATCTTACCGATTAATTCCTAACAGTTTTGGTAGGTTTTGATGTGTTAGCGGGAAATTCAGCTTTTTTCACAAAATTTTTGGCGAAAACTTACTGATGACATTGGATTATGACGTGGAAGGTGGGATCCTTTCGTGGTCAAAATGCAACCAAAACCTACCAATTTTGGTAGATTTTGGTTTCCGACCAAACTTGGTCGGAAATGACCCTGATTTTCAGAAATTGTTTATTAATTTAAAATACGTGAGAGATGATGATGTGGAAGGTGGGGCCACTTTGCATGCAAAACCGACCAAAGTTTGATCAAAATTGACCGATTTTGGTAGGATTTGCTTTCCGGCAAAGAATTGGTCGGTTTTGATGCTTATGTATACAAATTTTGGGGCCCACACACACCTTTAAAACTGCTGCTGAATCCATGGGCAGGCAAGAGACAACCTGGCGAACTGAAACATCTTAGTAGCCAGAGGAAAAGAAAGCAAAAGCGATTCCCGTAGTAGCGGCGAGCGAAATGGGAGCAGCCTAAACCGTGAAAACGGGGTTGTGGGAGAGCAATACAAGCGTCGTGCTGCTAGGCGAAGCGGTGGAGTACTGCACCCTAGATGGCGAGAGTCCAGTAGCCGAAAGCATCACTAGCTTATGCTCTGACCCGAGTAGCATGGGGCACGTGGAATCCCGTGTGAATCAGCAAGGACCACCTTGCAAGGCTAAATACTTCTGGGTGACCGATAGCGAAGTAGTACCGTGAGGGAATGGTGAAAAGAACCCCCATCGGGGGGTGAAATAGAACATGAAACCGTAAGCTCCCAAGTAGTGGGAGGAGCCCGGGGCTCTGACCGCGTGCCTGTTGAAGAATGAGCCGGCGACTCATAGGCAGTGGCTTGGTTAAGGGAACCCACCAGAGCCGTAGCGAAAGCGAGTCTTTCCGACCAATTTTTTTTGGTTCGTTTTGCTTGGTCGGTTTTGGATTTCTTTCTTGTAATGTTTGATGAATGTCCTTAATCAAAACAAGATAATTTGTTGGAGGTGGTTGAAGATGAGTTTGAGATAGTGAATTGCAAAGAATATATGTCTACTGATTTTGTCAAGGTGGACATGGTTAAACAAGAAGACAGGACAAGGCTGCACAAGAAAGTTTTGAGAATGTTTGTAAAGTCACGAACGATGAAGATGATGATCTACATGTCAGAGGCGTGCACAAACTATTTTTGGACATCAACAAATCTGACGGTGATTTAGACCCTCAAAGCTAATTAATCCGATCATTGTGTAAGGTAAGTCACCATACTTTTAAGGTTATGGTAGATTGTGAAAATAAAAAGAACTTAATTATGAGGGACATGGTTAATGAAATCAAGTTATCTCCATTAATTTATGTAGCACCATATAATGTTGATTAGAATAACCCCTTGGTTGGTGCTAATGCAAGTGAAAATTATGTGATTGGCATCGCTAGTGTGAACTACAAGGATATCATAGCTTTTGATAATTTTGATGTTGATGCATGCTAGTTAGTAATGGATAGACCTTATCAGCTGGATTTGAATTTATGTCACAAAAACAGGGAGAAGACAATTGAGTATATCGATGATAATGATGTTGTTAAGTATGTTTTGTATCCGTTGGAAGATAAGGGTGTCTTGCAGCAGTCATATGAATGTGTTGTGTCTCTTCGTAAAACAAAAGAATTAAGAGTTGCTGAAGGTCATTTAATTTCTAGCTAGACAATAGTTAATCAAGATGTCACTGGGTCAATTCAAGTGTTGTCATTGCAATATTTGAATTTTTCGAAGAGTTTGGGTACAAAGTTCGTCGAAGGTGTTTGCCTAATAAAATACCACCATGGCGAGACAAGCAAAAAGCTCATGTATTTTATTTTTATATGAGAACTCAGGGTCGAGTTCTTCAAAGTGGAGGGACTGTTGTAGGAGGGTTTTTGGTGTCAATCAAGGTTGAAATGGATTGTGAGAAGGTATTTCGAGAACGAAAGCATGATCATATCGATGATCGTGTGATCATGCCAAAACAAGAAAATATAGTAGTTGATATTATGCATGCTCATGCTGCTGGATTGTCTGGTCATGCCAAAATTGAAAAATACAACCGTGGCTTTTTGGGATCAAGATGGGAGACCTTCACGCTCATGCTCAAGTTTGCATGATCACGCTATTTTATATTAATTATTTAGTTTTAATTAGAATTTGTTTTTATTTTTCTTTAGGGTTTTACACCCCTATATAAACTATCTAATGATGTAACAAATTATTAATCTTTATATTGAAATTTAAAATCCTAAGAGTTTTTCTCTTATTTTTCTTGTGGATTCAAGAACCCCTTATAATTCAAATATTGCCTTGTGGATTCAAGGTTTTTAAGGATTTCTTGTGTAAGAGTCCTTGTAAAGATTAGTGCTTGCTTTTCCTTGGCTTCCGTGCTGTGTTAGTTGGCATCAGAGCAGGGTTTTTTTCCTGTCTTTTCGCTACTGATTCACTATGGGAGACGAACTAATTACCAAAGAAGATCTAGAACTGTGACTTTTCTTTGCTAATTCTGACATTTCCACCCTTCTTCATTTTGAGATTTAGGAACTGAGATTTGTTACCACACCTATGTCTTGCGCAACCACTATCCAATATCCATTGATTTGATTTCACCTTGACAACAGGACATACCTACAAGATAAATAAAAACTCAACATTTTGGTACCCATATTTGTTTGGGTCTAGCATGGTTAGTAGATAAAACATTAAGATCATTTAAATTAGATTTCTTGATCCACATTTGGACCACTTCTCCTAGTTCTATCAGCTTGATGTCTGTGAGTTGTCTGTCTCTTCTAGGTTGCTAGTTCTAGTTTAGAACCTTGCAGTTCTTGGATAGATCTCCCTTTTTTCCATAGTTATAAAAGATTCTCCATGGCATGGCATCATCATACGGAATACCAAATTTGCCTTCATATTTGAGACCCTAATCCTTTGATATTGAAACTGTTCACCTTCTCTTTCCAACGGGACCTTTATTTTTGTCATTATAGAGTCCTTTCAAATAGGGATCGTAAAAAATCTTTAAGAAAATTGCACTTTGACTTGGTCTTTAACAACTTCTGAGCGTCTTAGCTTGGTTCCTGTAAAGTCAGCTTAATCAACAATATAGCTGATGTGGATCGCTCCACGAATAAAGAAAACGAGAAGAAAATGATATTTCAAAAGAACACGATCAATCCAGAAATGTGATCTTTGGATCTCAAATAACTTAGATCAATCCATAAACTAAGTAATTTGTATCTAACCTTCAAAACAATTTAGTAATGGAAGTTTAGAGGAAAGAAAAACTTGTCATAGTATATCTCAAAACAAAAGTTTATATCATTCATTATATGTCTTAAAACATTACATGAGATGGGTATATATACGCTCAAACAATAACCTAAACCCAATAGGAATCCAAGAATATTTCAATACCAGGTTGAACATTAGCTAATATTTGAATGCATCCACGAAACACATTTAAAAACCCAATCCAAATAGAAAATACATAAAACCTAATCCAAATAAGAAAATAAAACCCTAAGTGTTTAAAACATGAAAAACCCTTTCAAATGAAAAGTAAAAACTTGGAAGCCAAAATCTATTTATAATTATATAATAGGCAGCTACTTGTCCAAGCTTCATTCGCCTCACCTTCATTCCTTCTTGTCCAAGTAAGCTTCTTGCACAAATTCCAACTCCAGTCTCTTCATGAATAATAATATAAAATATTTACCAATTTAACATATTCATTCCTTCTTGATCCTTCCCTGAGATACCTATCTTTTATATGTAAAAATGGGGTGGGCGTTTTAGTAAATTCAGAATTCTTTAATTAGCTAGCTCAGTAAAGTTTAAAGTTATTTTCTACGTATCTCAGGAAAAGTTTACTGAGACCTTTTTCTCATATATGAATATAGCTTGATAACATAAAAAAATGAACTATGAATTAATTAAGAGAAAAATCAACTATGAATTTTTTATACCAAATAATGATTAACACTATTTATAGTATATTTTCAACTTTTTCTTAATTAAAATATACAAAAACATATGTATCTACATATATATAGAATTCTTGAAAAATATTAATGTTGGTTTGACGACAAATAAAATTTAATTAGAAAACATTTACTATATGAAATTATTAAATTAAGAGATCATAATCGAATTATTTTAACCACAATGAGTAATAATCCTCGTTAAGAAAGATAAATAAGGAAATTCTTTTGTACAATTTGATTCTTCTAGAATTAGAATTAGAAGTAGGATAGTTCTAAAATAAGTTTGATTGATAGACATTGTGGTAGATATTATAATAAAAGATACCACCAAATTTATTGTAATCCACTTTTTATTAAATCTAAGAAAATATTTGAGATTATCAAATTTAAAAGAAAAAAATACAATCCAAATCCAATATCATCAGATTTTAAAGATTTAAGATTCCAAATAAAATATACGTAGATATTGTATACCAACTAATTTTAACAAAAAATTTGAAATCAATGTTACATATATTTGGATATTTAAAATTTAAAAATATTTTCTATAATCTAAATTAAATACACTCATTAAAATTTTTGAATACATCTTCATCTATAATCTAAATTGAATACTTCCTCTAAAAATTCTTTTGAATTTGACTTTTTAAAATCAAACTTGAATATCTTTACATTAAAAAAAAGTCATTAAAATCTAAATTAAATAACAACTTGCTATTTAACTCAACCCATTCTATCTATGCCAATATCGGCCCCCAAAGCCCTGGCTGCGTCACATAACCTCTCAAGCCTCTATCCTTCTTTCAACTTTTCATTCGTAGATGTTTATTTGTGGTCTGATTGTGAAATGAGTAGATATATCCAATCTTATTTTGAATTGTGTCCAGACATCGTGAAAAAAAAAGTATGGGCAACAAATGAATTTGTGTTGGAACTGTAGAAAATAAAACTTATACAAGACACCTATATCTATATGTGTATGTACATGTGAAGAAACAGAAATTAAAAGACTACATTGTATTCTCTTCTTCTTATTTTATTACTGCAAACACTTCACAATATATAGTGCAATACAAGGAAACTGCAAGCTAGAAAACAGAACACGACCCACACTACTTTCCTAAACAAACTCTAACAACCCATGACTTATTCCACGATCCTAAAATCAAGGAATCAGACATCCGACCAAATCAAATCAAATACTACGAATCATAATCAAATCAAACATTAATTTATTTAAAAGATTGTTTGAGATTATCTCCAACAATCTCTCCCATAATCTCAAACACCGCAGCAACCTCTCCGTCGTCCAAATGCAGTGTCGAGTTCATTTTTGCCCATATGGCAACTTCAACTTCTTTATCAGCCCGTATGGCTTTTAAACTGAGCCCTTTTAAACTGAGCCCGTATGGCTGATTCGACTGAGCCCGTATGGCTAATCTGATCTGCAAAACTAGGAACATTAACGGAGCCTCGGAGGGGAATCAACATCAGGTGAGAATGTTATTATTGAAATAATTAAATTTTCTTGAGGGGGTTTTTGTTTTAATTTTCTATTACATTTGTGGAACTGATAATATTTGCACTCTGTGCTTCTGCTTCAGTACTGTCAGATGACCACCTTATACGATCTCATGACCACCTTATACGAGACATGGTTTATGGGTAAACAATTATTTTCCACTCCATTATAAATTTTTCGGATTTAGTTTATATTTTTTGAATTGATAATTTTTCCTATTCATAACTATGAAAACTATCTCACAGGAAGAAGGGACAAAACAGACGGATGTATTGTGCAGTTGTGACAGTGGGGTATGAGTTCTTTGTGTTTGTATTGTTTTTCTTTTTGTTTAACATTTTGTCATTAATTTTAGTGTTATTCATTTGGTCAATCTCTTTTGTTAAATATGTAGGACAACTGTGGTGGCTGCTGGACTTTTTCAAATTTTGGGGCAAGATCTTGCAGAACACCCTTTTGCCGCAACTACTAAGGCCAATCAACGCAAACCCACAAACAAAAGTGCTTTGTGGATTAAGGTTGATTTTGAGCATCCAACTACATTCGAGACTCTAGCATTGAAGGCAGAGACGAAGAAGGACATCATGGATGATTTGATCGTTTTTATCGAGTCCGAAGACTATGGAAAATCTACTTTTGATGGCTGCAATAGCCAATTTGTTGCATTATGATGTAGCTGATCTTCAGTTAACTTCTGTTTAGGACAATACTATGTTGAAAAAATTACTTATTGAAACTTGTGGAAAATCAGTAATTGTGATAGAGAACATTGATTGTTCACTTGATCTCACTAGGAAACTTTGGCTTTTTAGCAAATGATGTACACGCTTTCTTTAACAATTTCTCAAATAATTCTCTTTCCCACGAGCTAATACTTGTTTCTTGTAACACTTGGTAATCAAATCACGATTCCAATTTTGAAATATAAGAGTATAACATCCTTGTTTCTCTTGTTTTGACTGCGACTTTGGCATGTGTTAAAACTCCACCATGCTTTGGTACCTTGATATTCATCAATTATCTCTTAATTATTAGTCATGCACTGAACAACAGATTCACGCTCTTTTATTGAATCCTAATTCAGTCATTATTCCATGCGTGAAGAATTTGCCTTCAGATAGTGCTGAATTGCCACATAATATGTGCTATGCTCAGCATGTTCATAGAATGTTGTAATATGGATGTAAGGGTCACAACTTGACTCCATTTTCTGAATGTATCTCGTGATTAATTGTCAAAGAAGGACTCCATTGGTGAAGCATTGCCCCAGGAAACACTACACTGTTGAATAAACTTCAAAAATTAGGACTATATTGATGAACATTTTCCATGACAAACATCGTACATGCAAAAAAAGAACCATGCTTGTCCACCGTTTTCTTTTCATTATCTTGGGTGGAAATGAAATTATCTTCATTGACTCTGAAATTATGTTTCAAATGGTTAATATAAATACATAATTCAAATTAAATATTGTTGAAATTATGTAATAGCATACATAGAGAGTATTGACAGGAGAAGAAAGATTGTATATATTTGTGGTATATTCAGTTGATTATTACAATGAGAAGAGATCCTATATATAGAAAATTAGATGCCCTAAAGTCTAGAGGAGGTGCCTAACATTGGACAAAGTCATAGACGGTGCTGCCTAACATACTGACTTTTGACACTCCCCCTCAAGTTGATGCATATATATTACTCATGCCCAACTTGCCAATAAGTGGATGAAGCATCTTCTGATTTAGACCTTTGGTAAATATGTCAGCTATCTGGTCCTCTGATCTTACAAAGTGAATACCAATGGTATCATTATTGATCTTCTCTTTTATGAAGTGTCGATCAAACCATATAAGATGGAATAGACAACTAGTATCAACAATGAGCCACAATATAAGAGACCCAGATGTAAAGCCCTGCAAAACATGAATTAACTGAGGAAGCAAGAAATAAAATATAACATTTTTATAAAAAAAACAACAAAACGCATGGACCTTTATAATGTAAAGTTGCATCTAGTTAACAAACTAATGCAAAACATTAAAGTCTATAAACTTGATATCAGTTTGGATCTGGAAATGTAACCAACTGATATGAGAAGGTCTAAGTGATCTAATATATTGGAACGCACACGGTACTACAAAGATAATAAACGTTTTTTAAATACAAGCATATAGTAAAAGAAGTTACTATACTTGCCTTCTTGATTGTCGAGGATACAACTCATTGGGATCTGGTGGTTCAGGTAAACTAGCAACAGGACCCATTTCAATACAATCAGAGTAAGCAAATTTATATGACCTTCGAACATATTCATCCACATCTAAGCCATTCCCTATTGCAATAGGTCAAAAAGGTAGCACAATGAGGATTAATAGAACAAGACATTCATCCCAGTGAAAAAAGGGAGCAGCAAGCCAGCAACTATTTACTTGTCATCTACTAGAATACCAGGCAGATGGATAAAATATAATATGCAGCCGTCACACCAGGAGGGTAAGGAAGCAAGGAGACATAGTACATCATAGATTAAAGTAGCGAATTTACCATTAAACACCATTCTGCAAATGAAGAGCATGTTGATCGCTAGAGCAATAGCAGACACGCCAAAGAAGAAGCCTGAAGCTGAATACCTCTCAGATGCACTCCTTCCTGCAGTCACATACACGGCACAAATTTCATATGCACAAAGAAGGGCAACGGCTAAAAGAAGAAGTACAGCAACAGCCCCTGCACAGAAAGCATGTGGTAAGTGACCAAAAACAGTTGAATATGTAAGTTGCGTTGCAGAAAGTGGAATCACACTATGTTAAAACATAACTATGAAGTCAAACTTTTAACAATTACCTTCCCAACAACTCTCTACCTATACCTACAAAGAATTTGGTCTAGAATACAGAGCAAGTTTCTCTACCATTAAGTATAACCAGTTTTTATTGATTATTTTTATTAACATCAAGTTAAAATCTAAGAACAATAGTTCCTAGTAAATTAATAATTCAATGGAGTCCTACTTTAAAAATCTGGAAATCTTCAACGTATTAGGATAAGCTGATTTCCATAACAAAGATCAGACTATAACGAACATGTAGACCAAGAAAGCAACCAATTAACTCAGAACTCAATTAATCCGTCAGACTCAATTACAAACTCGCGACTCAATAAACTCGGTAAACTCAGTGACGACTCGCGCATATCAAGTCACAGAAAAAACAAAAACAAGGGGAAAAACAACCTAATCGAACTGAAAGTAGACCAAGAGGAAGGGGTGAACAACAAAAAGAGAAGAAAAAGGGAAAGGGGTTATAATCAATCTTAAAACAAATCTAAGTCCTAAAAATAGCTCAAAAGTAAAAATCAACCTAGGTCAATTCGAACTAGTTCATATTTTTTTGAAGTAACAGAGGATAGGAAGAGAGAGAGAGAAAAGGTCAATTCGAACTAGTTCATATTTTTTTGAAGTAACAGAGGACAGGAAGAGAGAGAGAGAGAGAGGACCTGTTTGTTGATTTCAACACCAATAGCACCATCAACCAATTAGACCTCTCGGTACCAAAACCCTAATTAAAAGCCCCAAAGTAAAACCCTAATTAATCACCTGAAAAATCAAAAACCAATTAGAAAAGAGAAAAGAAAAGTAGAAAGAAGAGAAGAGAATAGAGGTTTTTGAAACTATGGCGGAAGAGAATAGAGAGTTCTTTGACGGCGGCAGAGAGTGTGAGTGTGTTTGAGCGAGGGAGTGTGTGAACGTGTAATTGTGTAATTGTGTAAGTGTTTTAAGGGGGGAAAGGGGAAAATGTACGGGTAATAATTTGGGTTTGGTGGGAAAGTTGCCGCCCATATTTATTTAATTTTTTCATTTTCTTTCTAGCTTAAAAATAAATAAGTAAAAAGGAAAAAAATAATTTGTTTAGATAATTGTTATAATTTTTTAAAAAATATATTTCTACCACCCAACCATAGGGGAATCAAGATCCATCATATTTAATGTTATTCCCAAAATTTTAGGAAAAAATATTATTCGATCGGGTAATTCAACGGTCAACTATCACTTTGACCGGAACCCCTAAATAGGGTTTCGTCAGGGTTTAAGGATTCGATTTTTTAAAAATAATATGTCGACCACGCAATCATACGGGAATCAAGATCCATCATATTTAATGTTATTCCCAAAATTTTAGGAATTTTTTTTTTTATTAGATCGGGTATGAGCAGACATACCAGTACAAAGTAGTTTTGACACGCACAACCAGCGGACTTCTAACAAAGTGAAAACCATCAGATAATATTATCTCACCAAAATCATATCTGTCCTGAGACTTCTTCGTCGGTGAGAGAGTAACATAATATGTCAGTTCGTCCTTAAAGTACGAGAAGATCAATACATTGGGCCATACGGAAACTTCTATCCCATGAGGCTTTACAACAGTGACAAAGTAGATAGTGATCCCCATCTTTTTCATAGAAACGTTACGAACAGTTCTCTTAATGGTTATTGTGGATTGAAGATTTGATACCATAATTGATGGGTAATTGATATTATAGGTGTTTTTGTCACCTTTTGGACACTCAACTTCTGTACTAACTGTAGACAGACTAACAATTCTTCCAATTTGGTCGTTATTGTAGCCAATACTACAAAGGTACATTATGTAGTCAACGGTTTTCATGTCGTACACCAACCCAGGATCCAAGGCCTTCAAGGGGTTAACGTGACCCGCTCCAATATCAAATGGATCGGATACTTTCATATGTCCGCCACCTAAAATGGTGTCATGGGTTGTGTCTTTCTTGTAGGCTGCATGCATATAGTTAATCATCAGGAGGGTAGGTATACATAATTCGATAACAGCAAAAAAGATTAACAAGTTGCTCTCTTCCAATTATTTCAGATTCCAATTTTAATTTTCCAACAAAAAAAACAACTTACATTTAAGTTGGGGGGTGACCCCTAGTGTGTATCGGAATTTTGTGCATAAATATGGTACCAGTAATAAATCAAAGATGTTAATATAGTCACTTACCTGTAGTCATGATAGCAGATTTTACTGCGGCCGGAGACCACTCTGGGTACAATGACTTAATAAGAGATATAACTCCAGAAACATGAGGACAAGACATAGAAGTCCCTGATTGGAAGTTCCATTCGACAGAACGTTCATCACAGGGAAACAAAGTTGGAGAAGTTGCTGTAGGCCATGCTGCTAATATTGTTACTCCTGGAGCTGTTATATCTGGCTGCAATTGTTCATTTGTAACACAAATATGATCCACAATTTATCTGATACCAACAGAATTGAGTTCAACATGTATTACATTTGCAGAGCTTCTATATGTAACTAGAGCAAAGGCTGTAAATTAATAATCTTGTACTTATTTACACATTTTCTTAGAAAAGAAACTGTGTAGGAGTCTCAATCATACCTTAAGAATATCAGGCGTTATTGAGCTTGGACCTCTAGAAGAAAAGTATGCAGCTGTTGGTGTTGGAGACTTCCTGATAACTGTTCTGGTTGGCCATATCTGGACCAAAGGTCGCCTTCATTTAAAGTAATTCATCATTATGGTATGAACACTAAAAAACTCAATTACTGTAACATATAAGATAAATGACATAATATATTGTTGGATTCGTCTCCATTTATTGTTAGCTAACAAAGAAAGAATTTATTTTTTCAAGAAATGTGATCTGACTATGTAGCTAGTAGCAGACGATTTGTACCTTAAAGATTGAGCGAGGTATTGAATGATTTTAGTCCCCTGAATTATATCAAGATACACTGTAGGTATGATATCAACATCAACAGTCTGCAAGGTAGGAGGCTCAATCAAGATTAAAGCAGAGGCATTAGCTCTCCTTGTTGCCACTTCGGCATCCACACTCACATCGGACCCTGCGGTGGAAAAGCATATTATTACTCTTCCTGCTGCCGATTTTCCATTCCAGTTTTCCGGTTTGCACTCCCTACATATATATGACTCAATAAATAATTATATATGTCGAAAGAGAATCTGTTCAACGAAATCCATAGGTGAGTTTACATTTAGAACTCCAAACATCTCTAACTATGTAGAGTAATGCCACAGGTAAACGTGCCATTAATAAATTCATACTCGTAGCTCATTTGTAGCCATTTAATTATGTTTTATTCGTGCGGCTCATTTGTAGCCATTTCAGTTGTCTATTTTTATGTGCAATATATTCTTAAGTAACCGTTCGCACAAAATTTTAAGGTGATCGAGGAAAGCTCAGTTGGATCTTTATATTATACTAGTCGATAACCCGTGCGAAGCACGGACATACAGATTGAACACCAATCGAAATTAAAATATTAATACACTATATTATTATGTAGTATGAGAATCGAACCCGAGATAAAACTAAAAAAAAATTAAAATAAATATTTTTTTATAATTATGTAGTTGTAAGGAATCGAACCCGAGATGAAGCTAAAAAAAATAAAGTAAATAAATCTTGTATAATTATGTAGTTGTAAGGAATCGAACCTCGAATTTAGTGATAACCAAATTTGGTATTTTGGTACTATTATGTACCATTAAAACATGGTTTTACACATTAATAAAGAGTATAGATTCTATTACTCCCCTCACTCCAAAGTCCATTTTTGGGTCGAAGAGTTGATTATGGGTGTCCATCTTCGGGACATTAATTTGCGGTCATGTCCATATTAAATTATTAGAATTTTGGAGGGTGGTAGGGAGTTGAACCTGAGTCCTCAACTTGATCTCTGATAGCATGTTAAGTAAGCAACTCATCTAAATGCATGTAACAATTTCATCTAAAACCTCATGGTATTAGAAAAAGACTCCAACCGGATATTTATATTATATTTTAATACTGCCACTAACTCAAAAGTCCATTCTTGGATTGAGAGTGGATCACGGGTATTCATCTTTGGAACATAAATTTTATTTCGTGTCGATAATAAATATTGAGAATACTGAAGTTGGGAAGGAATAAAACATGATACCCCGCCAACGAGTGCTCGGATACCATTCCTCTTCTTTGAAACTGGCAGATTCAGGCCAGATACCTTGTGTACATGTAAAGAGAATTGATAATCTCGGATAAGATAATTAGCTAAGTTGGTGTACGGGCATGGTATAGTTATAAGCCTATATCTATTATAAATTTCCATTCTAAACAATGAATTTGGACCTAATCATCTATTTTTTGTAGATGAAACGCTTTTTGTTTTTGTATTACAAAACCAAGTTACTAATCTTTGATGCAGAAAACTTCAAAGCAAGTTTCTAGAACAAACAGATATACTTGATCGTAAAGTTCTTGTAGTAAATAATTTTTTTTAATAAAAGTAGGTTGCAATTATTTTCGTTGATGTACCTGTATCAAAGATACCAACGATAACATTATGGGCACCATAGACTAACTGTTGTGGAGTTGTCAGTAATTTCGGACTCATGTAGTCCAATGAAAGGCCCATGAAATCCCAGCTTCTGGTTGTATGCAACTGAAGTGTCTTGCTCTTGAACACTGAAACCACTCCTTCAATCTCTAAATACATGTAGGCAAGTACTTAGAACCATCTCTAACACAACAACGCTATTACGACTCTTTAAAACAGATTCAATCCTCTTTTATCCAAATAGCTTTATTACTTTATTACTTTTAATACTAAATAAAATCTTTGACCTATAAAAAGATTTCTTTCATTGTAAAATTTGGTACAAAAAGTGCGGAAACACAAAATACACCCATGCACGCAAATGCATGACTTCCTTCACCCAATTGACTGTACGTACCATTTTAGCATTTCAAATATTTGCTTGGGTGGCAGTATTTTATATCCATATATATAAGCATTTCATGTATAACGTATGCATAATTGATTGCGATGACCTAAAATTTGAACATCTATGTTACAATTTACCCGATAAGCTGGTAGCTTGTGTTGAATTAAGCTTGGCTGAAAACCCTGAGAAACTGTGTTTGTAGCTATACAACATAGATTGCGTTGCATCTTCCTCCCTATGACATTCAAAATCAAGAAATAGAAAATGAATATTTAGCATACATACAAATTAAGATGGATAATATGCAACTAATTTTTTCATGTAGAGAATTAACTAAACATATATATATATATATATATATATATATATATATATATATATATATATATATATAAGTGTTTGAATGTATATGAGAACTGAGAATTGAGGAACTACTTCCTTGATATTAAAACTCAAACGAATACAAGAATTATTTATAGGCTATGCTCACCACAGCGGTAGCTACAAAATAGGATCTTAATAGATAAAACTTACACTACTTTACCTAAAATAACTTGATATAGCTAAGACCAAATCTTCACACTGGTGTATACAAATCATCACAGCGTGTTTATTATCTTCACACATCATACCAATGTGTGTTTATTTATCTATACACATCATACCAATGTGTACGACTCTTATCTAGTTTGGATTAACTAAAGCAATAAGCCCATCAACTTAAGTAAAAACCCAACATTCTCTCCCTTAATCCAAACTCATTCAACCCAAACTCTTCATGCCCATTAGCTTCCTCATCTCTTCAAACTTTGTCACTGATAACGCCTTTGTTAACATGTCTGCTCTTTGTTCACCAGTCCTTACAAACTTCACAATCACTTCACCCCTCTCAATGCAATCTCTAATGAAATGATAACGGATGTGAATGTGTTTACTGCGACCATAAACTCAGCTTCACAGGTAGATAAAGCTACGCACCTTTGCTTCTGAGACACCCACGTTATCAAGTTTTCATTCAAGTAAAAACACATGCCACTCGTGCTCTTTCTATCATCTGTATCTCCAGCAAGATTACTGTTTGAAAATCCAGCTAGCAAATAATTACCCGTTCCTTTTGAATACACGAGTCCATACTCCAACGTACCTTTCACATAACGAAGTATACGTTTCACTGCATTGTAGTGCAGCACCGTGGGCCTCTCTATATATCTGCTTACTACACCAACCGCATAAGCAATGTCTGGACGGGTCTCTCTCCGTGAGTTTTAGCATCAATATTAATAACAACAAATGAATCAACAAGTGATTTCGAACCTTCTGTCACCTGTTTACTCCAGTCCCAACTTTTATTCTCTTCAAACACCACGTCACGACTGACATGTATTCTCCCAGTATTAGGATCATAAAGTCTATAGGCTTTTGTACCTGGTTCTTTTCCAAAATAAACCACAGGCTTGCTTCTATCATCAAGTTTTCCTGTATGTGCCTTAGCAATTTTCATATGAGCCAGACAACCAAATACTTTTATATGGCCCAGGTTTTGTTTTGAGTCCGTCCATGCTTGATAGGGAGTCACCTCAGACAAAGCACGAGTTGGTAAACGGTTCAAAATATACACAGCTTGATGTACTACCTCACCCCAGAAAAATGATGGCAGCCCTTTCTCCTTCAAGAAGCTTCTTGCCATAGCAACCACAGTCCTGTTACGTCGTTCTACCACTCCATTCTGTTGCAGAGTGTAGGGAGCAGTTAAATGTCTTTGTATACCAGCTTCTTGACAGTATTCTTCGAATGCCTTCGAGACAAACTCACCACCTCTGTCTGTTCTGAGTGTTTGTATCACTTCTTTTGTTTCCTTCTCTACAAGCACTCGAAATTTTTTAAAGTGTTCTAAGGCTTCATCTTTCGTTTTCAACATAAAAACCCACATGATCCTTGAGAAATCATCCACTAACAGAAAGAAGTATCTGTTGCCACTTGGTGTTGGAGGTGATATGGGGCCACACAAATCAGCGTGTACCAATCCCAATATCTTTTTTGCTACAAAGGTGCTTTGTGCAGGAAATGGCTTTCTTGCCTGTTTTGAGAGTAGACAACCACTGCATATTTCTTTTGGTTGAACAAAGTCAGGTATGCCATCAGCCATGTGAGCATTGGACATCAACTTCATTGCTTTAAAATTAACATGCCCTAATCGTGAATGCCACAACCAGGACGTTTCTTCCGACTTTGACAACAAGCACTCATTACTCACTACAAGAAAAACTGAATCAGACAACACCTATCAGAAAACGTAAACTGGAAAAAGCGTTGCCCAAAATCAACAGACAAGTGTTTTAATTTTTTTTTAAAAAACATTGTCTGATCCAGCCTTCAGACAACGGGGTTTTGACAATTTAATTCCGTTGTCTAACAAATTGAATCAGACAAGTGTTTTGTTTTTCAAGGTGTTGTCTGAAGTGACTTCAGACAATGTTATAATTACCGTTGTTTTTTTTATTTGATTTGAGTTGCCTCAGACAACGGTTTATAATTGTGTTGTGCAAACGAGTTGATTTAGACAACGGTTTACAAAATACCATTGTTTGAAGAAAGTTCAGACAATGTATCAATTACCGTTGTTTGTCTGATTTGAATAGACAAGTGTTTTTTTTTTATTGTGTTGTGCAATAGAGTTGGTTCAGACAACGGTTTGCAAATACTATTGTTTGAAGAGACTTCAGACAACGGTATTATGCTAGTGTTGTGTTTATTTAATCATGTATCAGACAATTGTTTTAGGATAAAAACCGTTGTCTGAATCACTGTACAAAATTAAAAAAAAACCACAGTAGCAGCCAATCCTGGACAATATATCCAACATACCAAACCAACGAAGAAAGAATTGCCATGTCAACAAAACACTAATTGAAATAAACACAAATCAAATTACAAACTTCATGAAAATCAAAGAAACACAAATCAAATTACATTATGAGAGTTGAATTAGTTCCTCTAGATCATCTCGCATGTAGCTAGTCATGTCGTCATCAAGTAAATCAACATCCGGTAAATTGGGCACAAAGAACTCATTCTCAAGTTCTACTTCGACAGATCCCTCATTCTCATCTTCGCTATCTTCGTAGTATTTTTTTTCGGGAAATTTCAACACCACGGACCATAATTTTTCAAGAGGGTCGTCGATGTAACAAACTTGTTTAACATGTTTCGCCAACACAAATGGATCATTCAAAAACCCTAACCTATTCAAATTAACCAATGTATATCCCAACTCATCAACCTTAATCCCTTTGTTCATATCTACCCACTTACAACGAAAAACAGGGACCCTAAAGCTATTATAGTCCAACTCCCATATACTTAAAATAACCCCGTAAAATGTATGTGAAGTATGTTCAATGTTGTTACCCTTAGCTTGCACAACCATTGTATTAGCATCCACACACACACCACTGCATTGAACTTGACGCGTATCATCCCGATCCTTGGTACTGAATGTAGACCCATCTATTCTGTAGCCGTTGAATGTAGGCACCTCCTTGTTGGGCCCATCTGCAATCCACCTTATCTCTTGGGGTACCTCCTTTTCATTTTGCAAATCTGAAGCAATCTTCAAAATACAAAAAAACAAATTGCAAACTCATTCATCTGAGCTAAGGAGTTCTAAAAATTGCACAAGCCTATTGAGTTGTAAAAACTGCAAGTTTAAAAGTTACAATTAACTCTCCTCGCAAATAAGTTTAAATATTAATTTATACTAATTTCATGGGGCATAAAGATCAAAATAGCTGGCACAGCCTAATTTTCATACCCTCTTAAAATCAAGGTGGTTCAGACGTCTATGCATTTTTTACCCCCTTTCCGCCTAGGCGACGACTAGTTGACACCTTGACAACTATGTACTACAGCAGATGTTGTCAATAGTGGAGGAACTTATTAATTTTGGGCCAAGACTGAGAGTTGATTAGGTTTTACTGTTTGGCTGTGAAAGTGGATAGCCGGGTTTTGGTCAGTTTGTGAGGTTGCCATCGTTCTTCTTAGGTTGATGAGAGGAGATTACACTTTTTTCAGTTATACTCCTGGTTATATCATTCTAGTAGATTGTTAGAGATTACACATTTCTAGTGGATCACAGTTCCAGGTAATCAACTGTGCAAGTCTATTGCAAATTTGCAGGGTAAGTTTAGTGACTGACTTCCGGGTGCCTATGAAATTGTCTGCTGTCCTCTAGGCTTAGTCGAGTGAATGTCAAAAGAGCATAACTCAATTTTCTTGCCAGTTATTTTACTGTAATAAGAAGAAAAATTTAGGTTCATGTCCATCCAGCTGAAAAAAAGTAAATATGAATAGTTTTATAAATCAGTCTCTATTCCCTTTTCCAGTTCTGTTGTCAGCAAGGCAGGAGGGGCATCATTACTTCCGGAAAACATAAGTCGGGTATGACAATACCAATTTCTTGGGTTTTCCTTGAACGAAAAGTCTAGCCATTATAAATAAGAATGCTAAAGTTCCCAAGTTGTATCCCAAAATGGATACTAAAAGTTTAGGTGGAAAACTTTAATTGGTTTTACCTCTTTAAAATTGTTGCCTCGATAAACTAGTATTTGATATTATGTGATTGATACTAAATTGGTAACTTATAAAATCTCAGAAACAATTAAAAATGTGTAAACTTGATAGAATAATTAAAATTAAAATGTATAAGCTTATAAATTTCTATTATACTACTCTGTTGGTTTTTATAAAGATCTACCGCCAAAATAAGAAGAGTACCTTTTCTTGGAACCATCTTGGGAAAATTTAATTTTGCTTTTTCTTTAGCCACACCTCATCATTTTCATGTTCCGGATATTCTGTCATCAAAACTGACATGTGTTCACTGAAAGCAATTAAAAGACACTACATAAATAATGACAAATGCAAAACAATAGTCCGTTCAAATCAGTGTATTTTGTAAAGTAACTTACTCAAAGTAGGGCCTAACAGCAGTAGTATTTTGTAGAATACACAAATGAGCTACGTGCAAATCACTGTTGCTCGGGGTTTTAATCGTTGCACCAGATAATGGCCTGCATATTACGTCTTTCGTATGTCTACCATTTTTCGGTACCCCAATAGTCCGTTCTTCAAAATTCGCCAAACATTCTACGGCCTCTTCTGCAATATAGGCCTCAACAATGCAACCTTCTGCACGAGCCCGGTTCCTTACATATCCCTTGAATGTCTTCATGTATCTCTCAAAGGGATACATCCATCTAAGGAAAATTGGCCCACAAAGCTCCACTTCTCGCACAAGATGAATCGAGAGATGAATCATTACATCAAACAAAGAAGGTGGGAAGTATTTTTCCAGGTTGCATAAAGTTTCCACCAACTGAGATTGCAATTTCTCCAACTTATCGACCTCGATAACTTTAATGCAAATTGCCTTGAAGAAGAGACAAAACCTAATAACAGTGTTCCTGACCTGTTTATGCAGTGATGACCGAATTGCAATTGGGAGTAAGTGATGCAAAATCATATGGCAGTCATGAGATTTCATTCCCGTTAGTCGAAGAGTTTCCATCGATACTAGACTCTTAATGTTAGAACAAAAACCATCAGGCAACTTCATTCCAAGAAAGGATAAGCAAACAACTTTTTTTTCAGCATGACTTAAATTCCAAGACGCTAATGGTACCTTCTCTTTTTTCCCAGGTGTTTTAGGCCTTAGCTCTGTTCTTATTCCCATTGCAGCCATGTCAAGACGGACAGATTCCCGGTCTTTTGTCTTCTTTGGTATATTAAGCAATGTGCCAAGTAAAGCTTCACATACCTTTTTCTCGACGTGCATCATATCGAAAATATGCCTAACAGGCAAAAACTTCCAATATTCGAGCTCAAAGAATATAGATATCTTCTTCCAAACAGGTCTGACATCACCTTTCTTGAATCGAGGTTGGGGTTGTGTCTTACCAAAGCATGGCCCTTGAGATGTTGTACTCTTTGAAGCACCTCCTCTCCAGTTAACGGAACAGGGGCAAATTCCTTCTCCACGGTGTTATCAAAATCTAATTTCTTTCGATAAGGATGATGGCGGGGTAACCACCTACGATGCCTCATGACGACTATCTTACAGTAATTAACCAGCCTGGTAGCATTTGTTTTATCAACACAGATAGCACACCCGTTATACCCTTTGATAATGTTGCCCGACAAGTTACCATAGGCAAGATAATCGCTAATTGTCCACAACAAAATGCCTCTTAACAAAAAGGACTCCTGCTTATATGCATCATACACTTGTTTCCCATGCCACAACTTTTGTAGATCTTCTATAAGTGGCTGAAGGAACACGTCAATATCATTTCCAGGTTGAGTTGGTCCAGATATAATCAAACATAGCATAATATATTTCCTCTTCATACAAAGCCACGGTGGAAGATTGTAAATTGACATCAAAACTGGCCAACATGAGTACTCAATACTTGTACCGTGGAAAGGATTGAATCCATCGGAGGAGAGAGCAAACCGAAGGTTTCTAGGATCTGAAGAAAACTCAGGCCACTTCGCGTCAACATCCTTCCATGTTTGTGAATCTGCTGGATGTCTCATTTTACCATCCTTTATTTTTTCTGTGTCATGCCAAGTCAAGTCCTTGGCTGTTTGAGGCGAATTGAATAAATTCATCAAACGTGGTATTAACGGAAAATACCATAGAACCTTGGCGGGAACCCCTTCCAATTCATCTCCTTTTTTGTTCAACTTCCATCTAGAGGCCTGACAAATGCGGCAATGTGTCTCATCTTCATCTCTCTCGCCACGGTATATGAGACAATCATTCGGACACACGTGTATTTTTTCATATTCCATTCCTAAAGCGCACAAGGTTTTCTTGGCTTCACTGAAGGAAGAAGGAATAGTGTTGCCTTCCGGAAGCATAGACCCAAAAATTTGTAGAATTTCAGAAAAACAGCAATCAGACATTTCATGTTTTGCTTTCAAGTTATATAACTTTACTAAAGCATCCATTTTAGTATGTTCTTGACATCCTGGATAAAGGGGTTCAGTTTCACATCGAACATGTTTAAATAAATCCGAGTCTAGGGAAACATCATCGTCACCATAAGAATTCTCTGTTTTTATGGGGATTTGATCGACGGACTGTGAACTGCCGGATTCCGTAACATTCTCTCCATGCCAAATCCAACATGTGTAGGTCTCGTCAATACCATTTACGAACAGATGGTCCCTCACCCTTCGAGCATTCCATGATTTACTGTGTGCGCATTTCAAACATGGACAACTGATTTTGTTTTCATCACACCCATGCTCAAATGCATACATCAACAATTCTTCGACTCCTCTTTGATATTCTGTTGTTCTTCTGTCAGCCCTCATCCAAGACCTGTCCATCTTTTAAAATAAAAAGAAAACAGAGGTATATCAACACTTTTTTCCAAACAATTAAAGTGAGACTAAACTAATTAAGATAAGATTGTAAATTATCTCAGCCGATCATGTTCTATAGTAACACGTATTAATCAGTTTAGATGTGAGTTTGCCTAGGTTGTCGTTTGCCTAGAACAGGTGCAAATCTATATTAAGGAAGAGAATAACAAGAGGAGGAATCTCTTGCAGAAATATATTAACCTCTGTACTGATGCCAGAGTGCGTTTATATGTTCAAGAATGACTCGCCTATCATCCGGAAATCAGGACTAGAACATTATAACTGACTTATGTTTCGTATTTCATATACATATACATATACATATACATATACATATACATATACATATAATATACAGATAATATACATATAACCGTATCAATTCATATACAGATACTACAAATGGTACATCAATTCATGAACTCAATTATTACTAATTGCAGGACTAAGTATATATATCAAATTAAACTTTTAAAAACTAACAATTAATATATATTTACCTGTTCTTGAAATCGAATGTCTTAGGTTTGGTGAGCTCGATTTGGACTGAGTTAACCTCGATTTGGACTGAGTTAACCTCGATTTGGACCTCGATTGGGAATATCAGGTCTGAAAAGATTCAGACAAAGATTGAGAGCGGATTTGAACCTCGATTGAGAGCGGATTGAGAGCGGATTTGTACTCGATTCAGACAAAGGTTTGGTGGTTTGGGGGTTTGGTGTTCAGACAAAGATTTTAGGTATATGTGTATATGTAATAATATGTAATATTTGATACGTTTATTGTTAATATTAGGTAATATTTGATACGTTTATTATTAATAATACGTAATATTTGATACATTTATTGATAAAAATACATAATATTTGATACGTTTATTATTAATAATACGTAATATTTGATACATTTATTGATAAAAATATATAATATTTGATACGTTTATTATTAATAATACGTAATTAATTTTTTATTTTTTGTAAATTTGGGAATATCAATATATTGGATATATATTGACATCCGTATGGTTGGATCGTCGAGGAATAGTGTTTAAAAAATAGAAGTAGAAATCCGGAACAAAGCGCTAGTTACGAGTACAAATCAGAATAGTACTGATCTACTATGATCTCCGACCAAATTAATTTTTTATTTTTTGTAAATTTGGGAATATCAATATATTGGATATATATTGACATCCGTACGGTTGGATCGTCGAGGAATAGTGTTTAAAAAATAGAAGTAGAAATCCGGAACAAAGCGCTAGTTACGAGTACAAATCAGAATAGTACTGATCTACTATGATCTCCGACCAAATTAATTTTTTATTTTTTGCAAATTTGGGAATATCAATATATTAGATATATATTGACATCCGTACGGTTGGATCGTCGAGGAATAGTGTTTAAAAAATAGAAGTAGAAATCTGGAACAAAGCGCTAGTTACGAGTACAAATCAGAATAGTACTGATCTACTATGATCTCCGACCAAATTAATTTTTTATTTTTTGTAAATTTGGGAATATCAATATATTAGATATATATTGACATCTGTACGGTTAGATCGTCGAGAAATAGTGTTTAAAAAATAGAAGTAGAAATCTGGAACAAAGCGCTAGTTACGAGTACAAATCAGAATAGTACTGATCTACTATGATCTTCGACCAAATTAATTTTTTATTTTTTGTAAATTTGGGAATATCAATATATTAGATATATATCGACATCCGTACGGTTGGATCGTCGAGGAATAGTGTTTAAAAAATAGAAGTAGAAATCCGGAACAAAGCGCCAGTTACGAGTACAAATCAGAATAGTACTGATCTACTATTGAACTACTTCCTTTTTTGTTCGTAATTTAGGAGACGATGAAAGAGAGAGTTGCTGCTGGGGAAGTAACAGAGGAAGGCAGTGATGATGTTTTGACCATGGTGCTCGGTAAAGCTGAACACCCGGGACGAGTACGCGGCCAGGGGACTCGTGTTAAACCATCCGTGTACTTTGATCTTCCGAGGAGGAAGAAGAAGTCCAAGACGATCAAGGATAAGATCCAAGAGGGTATTCAGTAGTTTATGTCAGAAGAGACTTCTCGGATTATTAATGAGCGAGATGCTTATTGGGCTCAAGAGATAGAGAAATTGAAATCAACTTTCTGTGTAAAGAATGCAGAGACAGTTTCTAGTCCAAATTTGGGTTCACAGCAAGCAAGTTGTGGCAAGGATGGACCTTTTAATGAGGAGCCGGAGTTGCTAAAAGGTGCAAAGAAGAAATTGGATCTGGTTGATGATGTTTTGTTGGAAGACGAGAAACAAGATGAGAAGAAAACTGAGGTGGAGAATGTGTGTAAGGAAGCTGATCAAGTGATAACTCCGGTATTAGCAGTTGGTGGTTGTTTGGAGTGGGAATTGGCAATTGGGTCCCGAACCAATGTTGTTGCTTATGCAACAATTGATACAGTTAGTGATGTTCTTCATGGAAAACCACTGCCGAAAGAGAATGCGCGAGTTTCAATTACTCGTGTAATCCAAGGAGCTGTTGAGATTCCTTTCCCAATCAGCGATGAAATCGTGACTGTGGAACAGGCTCTTGGAACATATATTGCATGGCCAAGAGATCTAATAGTGGAAGTGAATGCAAGCAGTGTTCAAGTGAATCCCACTCCCACTCCGAAGGTTAAATTCTGTTTATCCCTTAAATTCAGAATATATTACAATATTTTTAATAATATCTGTACAACTTAGATATTGTATTTTAGATGTAAAGAATAAAACCATGCTTTCTATTCTCCTTTACTTAATGGATCATTCTATTTTGGATGTAAAGAATAAAACTTAGATATTGTATTTTAGATCTTTCTTTGCCTTCTCATTTTTTTCTTAAATTTTTCCTTTTCAGGAGACCAAGAAAGTTCCCGGAAAGAAGAACAAGTACAAGTCGATGGCAGATTGTTTAGCTGATCAAAATGTAGAGTATGCGGTTAACATGGGTGCAAATTACCCCCCTAGCTTGAAGCGTTTGTGGGTCTGGGCAAATGAAGCCTTGAAGGATGGTCTTACATACCCTTTTAAGCTAAGCGAAGAAGCTTTTGGATCATCCCAAAAACAGGTTCTGTTTTTATCAGATGTGCATGCTTTGTGCTTTGGAGGTGAAATCTCAGGCTCCACTATTTGCATTTATATTCAGTAAGTGTCCAACTTCTAAAGTTTTATAAATTTTGTTGACTTCATGCATCAATAGTTTCTTGAATGAAATTAAGAATTTGTGTTGATGACTGTTTATTTTTGTATACAGTTTATTGGAGGAATATTTGAAAAAGCACAAGATGAACCACATGGTAGCGTTCGTTAATCCAGGCACAATAGGCTCCACCGGTTGTGGTAATTCAGCACAGAGGTCTCGTGCACTTTCTATCAGATTCCAGAATGCTAAGCCAGGCCAATATTTTTTGTTGCCTTATAACCATATGTGAGTACTTTATTTCTTATTTGTTCTTCCTCTACATCATCAAAATCCTGTAATTTTTATTATCTTTCTTTTGGATGTAAGTGTAACATGAAATTACCTTGGAGATATATAATCCACTAGTATTAAAGAGAAATGGATAAAATTTTCATACATATGATGTGTCTAAAATATTTTTGATCTGATTAATTTACGATTCTTTTTATATGATTATTAGTACTTATAATTTACGTGTTTATAAGTGCTAATTATAATTTACTTTTGCAATTATACCCTTGGAAACTAATTTATAGTATGTATATATCTATGACGTGTTAATGCATGATTTTGTAGGAACCATTGGGCTTTGACTGTTGTGAATCCAGAAGCACAAGTTGTTTACCACATGGACCCGTTGAAGCGGCGACTTGGTGTTGAAGAATGGTTAGAAGTGGTTGACAAGTTAGTATCACCAGAACTTTATTTGATTTTGAATCGGTTAAACAATTGATAAGGAAAATTGTCTTAAAGAATTGTTTTATATTGTTTTGTTGTAGTGGCATCAAACTCTACAAGGATAAAGCGAAAAAAATTTCCAAGAAGAAAATTCCTTGGGGGAATATGGCGGTATAATAATTTTTATTAATGTATATAATAATTTATCTGTTTTCTCTAAGTGTAGACATGTAATAATTTTTTAAAATATTTTTCAGGGTGTTCCTCTCCAGCACGGGCCCACAGACTGTGGTTTGTTTGTGATGCGCTTTATGAAAGAAATATGTGAAGATAAGGAATTAAATTTTGCGAATAAGGTCAAAATTGCAATTTTCTTATTTTTTGTCAACATCCTTTTTTTTTCTGGTTAAAAAATGCAACTTTGTTCAATTCTCTGTGCAACTTGGAAATATATATTCTGTAGTATATATTGTTGCTTGTCTTTAATATATTCCATGCTCTCTTGGTAATTCCATCAATGAAAGGTAGATATGACAGCAGTAGAGAAATGGGCCGACAAATCTTATGATAATTGATACATGCAATGTAGTCCTATCAATTGAAACTTTGTGTGCATTGCCATGGACAACATGTAACTTGGGGATAATACATTCAAGTCTTTTCATTATATTAATATATTTTATCAGTTTATAACTTTTAGTATGATGTGAACTAGACTTGTGTTCTTTAGCAAATAAGCCAACTGCTGCCAAAACCAAGAATACTACAATGCTTATTTGAAATATAAAAATGCTCATATAATTGTTGCAAGTAAAGAGCTCCCTTTCTCATTGGTGGTCCTTAGTCAAGCCTGATTTAGGTGCTAACATTGTACTAATATTATTGAATACTTGGCTAACATTGTTTCATTTTCCAGTGGGCACGGAGGGGCAACCTGGCTTATAGCGCCAGTGATATCGTTGAAATCAAGACTGATTGGGCAAAGTTCTTCATGAAGCACCACGCTTGTTAGGTGCTTGATCAGAAAAATATAACTTGGTTATTTTGGTTATTTTTGGGTGAACATTTTAAAGTACTTTTGGTAGCCTTCCTGTGGGGTAATTGCAGTAACTGATTTAACATGAATCTGGTTTAAAATGTTATCTCTTTTTGGTGGATATGTTCATCCCAAAATATGTTAGTAGGCCAATGTTTGTGGATGTTTTTATGAATATTAGTTGGTTTATTGGTGAATATTGTTTTGAACCTGGTGGTAATGGTGAAATGTTAGTTGGTTGGTTAATTTTTTGCTTGTCGATTGAATTGTCCAATTTCTTATTGTTTGTTGTTTGCGTAAATAAACCATTGTCTAAAATGTGATTAGCCAATGAGGGCATCTTCATTGTTTTACTTGTTAAAAAGCATATCAGACAATGTCCATGCTTTACAAAAGCATTTTGGCTACAAAATTAAAACTAAACCATTGTGTAATGTATTTATCAGACAATGTTTTATAAATACTAAACCGTAGTCTGATACCAACTACCACAACATTTTATCATATTATAATTTTGTTTATTATCCAAACAAACAATGCCTGTAAAACTAAACCATTGTGTAATGTATTTATTACAACGGTTTAAATTAAACAAACCATGTCTAGAGTCCCAAACAACAATGGAAATATTCCACCATAATGTTGTGTGATTTTAGTTCAGACAAGTGTTTATTCAATTAAAACCATTGTGTGATTTCAGCTCAGACAAGTGTTTATTCAATTAAAACTATTGTGTGATTTCCTTTCAGACAAGTGTTTATTCAATTAAAACTATTATGTGATTTCCTTTGAGACAAGTGTTTATTCAATTAAAACCATTGTGTGATTTCCTTTCAGACAAGTGTTTATTCAATTAAAACCATTGTGTGATTTCCTTTCAGACAAGTGTTTATTCAATTAAAACGATTGTGTGATTTGTTTTCAGACATGTGTTACTTCAATTAAAACCATTGTGTAGCATCCCAAACAACAACGGTTTCTAAACCATTGTGTTGTTGTTTCTGGATATTAGACAACGGCGTCTAGAGATGATACCGTTGTCTCTCGCTCTAACACACAACAGTTTTCATACCGTTGTCTAAGGTGCGTATCAGACGACACCCCGATAGACAACGGGGTTTGCAGGTATCAGACAACGGATAAAATCCGTTGTTAGACTTGAAATTCCTTGTAGTGACTGCTACTCTCAATTATAATCTTATACAGCCTGTTCAGTGAACGCTTAACTTTCATCAACAAATCTCCCTGTTTTTCATAAATCCACAAGAAATCTCCATGCATAATAACTTTATTCCCATTTTCAGAGAGCTGTCCTAAGCTTATGATACTACTGCACAAACTTGGAATAAAATATACCTCATGAAGCAATCTCTCTTCTCCATTTTTACACTTCAAAATGATCGATCCCTTTCCTTTTATTTCAATAGTCGAGCCACCTCCAAACTTTACCTTGCCAGTGACTCCTTCATCCAGCGTTTTAAACTTCTCACGGTGGCCAGTCATATGATTACTAGCCCCGTTATCCAAGTACCACAGATTTGATTGCACATTTTCACCATGGCTAAGTTTTGGGATTACTGCTTCCTCATTCAACAACACCACGTTATTTGGATTCACTCCGCATTCTGCAACCAGCAACGCGGGTTCATCATCTGGGATTTGGGTCAGGTTTGCCTCTGATTTTGCATCACCTTCTCGACCCTTTTCACGCTTGGGTTTACGACATTCTGATACATAATGTCCGTAACCATATCTCGACCTTGATTGTTACGCCTGCTGCCTTCTTCCTGTCGTGACTGCTGTCCTCTACCAAATCCAGCATTCCTGAAAGTGCCTCTACCTCTTCCACGATTATAAGTTGTGTTTCTTGGTTTCTGATTGTGAGTCCCAGGGGTCCAGTTTTTATTACTTCTCTTCGACCACTCCTCCTGAGTTAAAAGTAATTTTCCACCGGAACTTCCAGTGTTCTCTATCTGACCCCTCATTCTTTCCTCATGCGCCTTGAGTCTACCCACAACCTCATCAATTGTCATCTTCTCCACATCGCCAAATTGCTCAATCGTTGAAGCAATCTGCATGAATTTAGAAGGCATCGCTCGTAACAGTTTTTTCACAACATAAGATTCCTCCATGGTTTCACCTAAAGTGCGGATATTGGTCACAATCCCATTCACCTTCATGCAGAAATCTTCTAACTCGTCACCTTCTTTCATGTTCACTGATTCCAGTTCCATTTTTAAAGTTTGCACCTTTGCCAACTTAACTCTATCAGCTCCCATACACATCAGTTTCAATGCCTCCCATGCCTCCTTCACAGTCTTTTTCTCAGCAATCGACCAGAGCATATCTTCAGGAATTCCCTGATAAATAGCTGCAAGTGCCACCTTTTCTGTTTTGGCTTCAACTACACCCTTAGTATCACTCTGCTCTACTGCCTCCCAAACGCCTTGGGCCTGCATAAAAACATGCATCTTTATCGACCAGGCTGTGTAGTTAGTACGTGCCAACATAGGATAGCTTAACCCAACCATTCCATCTTTTGATTTTGTGGTCTCCATCGTTGCTGGTTTTGGCATATATTTGGGCATATACCACTGTATGGCTCTTGATACCACAATGTAGAGAATTAACTAAACATATATATATATATATATATATATATATATAAGTGTTTGAATGTATATGAGAACAGAGAATGGAGGAACTACTTCCTTGATATTAAAACTCAAACGAATACAAGAATTATTTATAGGCTATGCTCACCACAGCGGTAGCTACAAAATATGATCTTAATAGATAAAACTTACACTACTTTACCTAAAATAACTTGATATAGCTAAGACCAAATCTTCAAGTGTATACAAATCATCACAGCGTGTTTATTATCTTCACACATCATACCAATGTGTGTTTATTTATCTATACACAACATACCAATGTGTACGACTCTTATCTAGTTTGGATTAATTAAAGCAATAAGCCCATCAACTTAAGTAAAAACCCAACATTTCAAACCAAACATAACATGTCGAACACATTGGTAAGGAGCTGGGAATGGTATTTGGAAGTGAGGATAGGATCATTGTCATGTTTGATATGTCCTAGGTAAACTATATAGACCTGCATTGTAGATTGACGATATGTATATATTTAATTTAAATAAAATGAAAAAATGTTAATTCTTATGAAATAGTTAGTGGTAAACAAAAAAAAGTATAAGAACACCGAGGTTATAAAAAGCATATTACGGAAGTGGACGCCGAGTGAACTAGATAAAGTGAAAGTAGAAAGAAGCCTCCCAAAAAACTGTTGGAAATATAATCTAAACTTATATTTTATTGTTTTACTTTTATTTAAATAAGTGTTGTTATTAACCAGATTAGTAGCAGCAAAGAAAGAGTCATTAGTAGTTGAGTTATTATAGGATGTAGTGGTGATAGAGTTGTGTTTGAATGAGTCTAGGTAGTTGCTCTTATATTTCCTATTTTCTTGCCACCACTTTGGTGTGCACTGCTATTTATATTCCTCTATGCATTCTTTTATAAGGTACAAAAGAAAAGAAGTAACGGTTTTGTACTTCACAAACACAGGGACTCAGTTTTATATTCTGCAGTAGTATAGCTTTACACTCAACAGTGGTATCAAAGCTAGAGGGGGGGTTCAAGGCTTAACAGCCTTCCGTCTGTTCCTTGGGTTATCGCTGGGTGGTGGCGGCACGGACGCTGGTGGCAAAGCTGCATGTGTAGTATGGGATGCATGTGTAGTATGGAGCTGCCGAGAAGGACGAGGCGATGCGTGGGTGAGAAGTGCACCTTGGAGAGAAGTGCTCCAAAAACAAAGATGGTAGTTGATGAGAAGTGCATCAACAAAGTAAATGGGAGGGTGATGAGAAGTGCATCACAAGATGAAGATTGATGGTGGTGAGAAGTGCATCACAAAATGAAGAGAAGTGCTTCATAAGTTTAGATTAAGGGGGAGAATGTTGGAAATATAATCTAAACTTATATTTTATTGTTTTACTTTTATTTAAATAAGTGTTGTTATTAACCTGATTAGTAGCAGCAAAGAAAGAGTCATTAGTAGTTCAGTTATTATAGGATGTAGTGGTGATAGAGTTGTGTTTGAATGAGTCTAGGTAGTTGCTCTTATATTTCCTATTTTCTTGCCACCACTTTGGTGTGCACTGCTATTTATATTCCTGTATGCATTCTTTTATAAGGTACAAAAGAAAAGAAGTAACGGTTTTGTACTTCACAAACACAGGGACTCAGTTTTATATTCTGCAGTAGTATAGCTTTACACTCAACAAAAACCGAAAAGCAGTGGCCATTTTTATGAGTCCTTTGAGGTAAAGCATAGCATAGCTTAAGGCTTTATATAGAGACTACACCGAAAATAAAGTTCCTCATTTTTGTTTTTCATCAAGCACCTAAGGTTTCTAGTCAAGTAGATGATTCGTATATTTAAAGGGTCATTGATGGTTACAAGTTGACACAATTCTAACAATCTTCCATTAGATCAATATATTACCAAGAACACATATAGGTCGCACTGTTTCTTATTTAAGGGCATTTGTCTGCCATTGTTTCTTCCCTTGCTGGTTTCACCACCACTTTGCAGGTTACTTTCACTTTAGTGTAAATATGTCCATCATACCTGGCTATGAATCTTAGGAGAACTACTAGAGTCTAGACACACTACCTTACTCCACCTCCATAATGGACAATGTGATTCTCTAAAGTACTTGAAAATACATGTGCTCCCTCTTCATCATTCTTTAAACAGAAAAAGCAAAAAGAATTTAGCTAGACTGGTCTCTTTTCGAACCATTTCTCCTTTTGTATTCCAGTTTCCCGTGTATGTATTTTGGACAGAATGCTTATGGAACTATAATTCTTTTAAACAGAATATTTAATTTTACCAACCATTTTTTAATCAATTATTTTCTTGTGATACACACCTTCCCTAAGTGAATGTACTCCATTAATGTTGTACTCAATTTTTGGTAAGTGTTTATAATTAATATCTGCACGTAAATGAGGAAACCAGAGAACCCTAACCCTTTTAAAATTTTCTGGCCCCTTTTTTCGTGTCCTTTGAACATTTTACTAGCGGATAAAATTACTTCAATCATGTTGTGCTAGTATTATAGCATGCAAATGATGTTTCGCTTGAGATCTAAGGTAAAACTCCTCATCTGCAAACTACCAACACTGTGACCGTTATCTACTCTTGTGTTATACCTTAAAGTTTATGAGTGAGCACACATTTTATATGAACTCGTTTGTGTGTATTTGAACAAAAGTTGAGCTTGATGTCTCCCTAAAAAAGGGCACTTTCTTGTGTAATCTTTAATTTTCTTAGTGGATGGGTGATTTTTAATGGGTTTTTATATTTGGTGAAACACGTAATTACTTGTAAAACAAGATTTTTGGTGTGATAATATGGGCTCATCTCACTACTTACAACAGAAATTTCTGCAATACGATTTGCTAAAAAAAACATTTGATGGTGACCGCAAATCTTTATATTTAGCATATGTTTGTAGTTTATACATCTCCATTCTTTCCCTCATCACTCTTTGTATTTATATTTGTTAGATTTAATCTCAAACAATCTTTTAAATAAGTTAACTTTTGATTTGATTATGATTTGTAGTATTTTATTTGATTTGGTCGGATGTCTGTTTTCTTGATTTTGGGATCGTGGAATAAGAGCATCTCCAACCTCAATCCCCTTTCCTATTCCCTAAAATAAGGATTTTTAAAAATGTAGGGGACGACAGAGAGGTTGCTGCGGTGTTTGAGATTATGTGGGAGATTGTTGGAGTTGATCTCAAACAATCTTTTAAATAAGTTAACGTTTGATTTGATTATGATTTGTAGTATTTGATTTGCTTTGGTCGGATGTCTGTTTTCTTGATTTTAGGATCGTGGAATAAGTCATGGGTTGTTAGGGTTTGTTTAGGAAAGTAGTGTGTGACGTGTTCTGTTTTCTAGCTTGTAGTTTCCTTGTATTGCACTATATATTGTGAAGTGTTTGCAGTAATAAAATAAGAAGAAGAGAATACAATGTAGTCTTTTAATTTCTATTTCTTCACATGTACATACACATATAGATATAGGTGTCTTGTATAAGTTTTATTTTCTACAATATTTAGCATATGTGTGTAGTTTATACATCTCCATTCTTTCCCTCATCACTCTTTGTGGTTAATACCTCTACTTTCCTTTTCACTCTCCTTTTTCAACTATCACTAAAAGCATTTACACATTTAACTCTACACCTAGATACCAGTTTAAATCAAAGTTTCACTTTTGTTTGTGTTCCTCCCATCTTTTTTCTTCAAGCTAGAAAGTAAAAAGTTACTAGCAAGACATCTCCGTATTCTTTAAATCTTAAATCCTGTCTTGAAAATCAAGAATTTAAGCTGAATTTGGTCAACTTAAAAGGATAGCACCATTTGAATCAAGGAAGGACTCGAGTTAATGACACAATTTTCTTTTATTCAGCTTAGTAAAGCAAAGCTATTTCTCCACCCCTGCTCCATAAACATACAAATGTAGATTTTATCGGTTTACAAACCATAAATTGATGTCCATTTATTGTTAGCTGCCTACCAACCATCCATTATGATTTAAATATCTTATTATTACATTAATATTATTAATTATAGGAAAAAATGTTTATAATGTTTTATTTACAGTAGCTTATAATGTATGTCATGTACAAAATTTTATTGTAAATTTTTATTTTTTTTAATATTTGTCTCTACATTTAGTTAAATTTTAATTGAAAAAAAAATGAATATAATTTCATGTATTTTTTGTAATATTTTTGATCACTTAAAGTGTAATAAATGACAATACTTAATAAATTACTTTTTTTAAGATTATTGCATTTAATGTGTACCAGCATGATGATATGACATAGTCGTATCACATTACAAATTATGAATTGCAAAAGATAATAAATTTTTTAACAATAAACTAATTACAAAATCACCATTATTTACCTCATGATGCTTGTGTTGAATAGATTATTTTGTTGGCTTCTTTGCTATCTCGATTCTTTGATTTGGAGTTATTGTAGTTATTATTAAACTTTTACGCTAAGTATCTATAAGTTTTCACAATTATTTGGTTGTTTTAGAGTTATATGTCTCCTCTAAACCCGTTTAGTTAGAATATTATTGAGTTCAATGCAAAAAATGAGAACAATAATAATATTTAAGAACAAATATATACATAGCATTAAAACGTAGAAGGAAGAAGAAAATGTCATTTGACTTCGTTGTTCTTTTGTTATATTAGCTCAATTCTTTAGATGCCTCTAGCTCAATTATTTGCTCAAACTGTAAAATTCATAACACTTTCTTAAACTTTCACATATTTTGGTGTAGGAGGAATTTAGTGCTAATTGTGGCTCATGACTCGCGAGAAGACAACAGTAAAATAAAGGCATGAGCACACATCTGAGGATGCTTGATGGGAGGAATACCACATAATCATCCTCACACCTAAAGCTGCATGATCACCCTTATTTTAATCATTATTTATTTTTAATTAGGATTTAGTTTTATTTTGTTAAGGGTTTTATATCCCTATATAAACAACATTCCGATGTACTGGATGAATAATCTTTTATTGAAATTGAACCCTAAGAGTTTTTTCTTATTTTTCTTGTGGATTCAAGAACCCCTGTGGTTTCAAGAATTGCCTTGTGGATTCAAGGTTTTTAAAGATTTTTCGTGTAAGAGTCCTTGTAAGGATTAGCGCTTGCTTTTCCTTGGCTTCCGTGCTGTGTCAGTTGGAATCAGAGCAGGCTTTATTCTGTCTTTTCGATATTGATTCACTATGGTAGATGAACCTATTTCCAAAATCTTGCAGAGATTACAAGGGCTTTACCGCGACTCTCAAGGTTTTGATAGACAGGATGACTACGTTGACGGATGACATGAATATCAATAATAAGCAACGTAGAGGTGAAACTAAAGATCGGAATCGAGTCCATCGATGTAGAAAATATCATGTTAATGATAATCCTGGCTCGATGTCAAATATGGGTAATCAACATAATGATTTAGTAAAGGATGATATACCATTAATCGATGGAACCATGGGAGTTGATGAATTTATGAATTGGCATATTGATTTTAATTGTTTCTTTGATGTTTTGGGTATTCCTGAGAGTAAGCAGGTGAAGATGGTATATATCAAGTTAAAGAGTATTGCTACGGCTTGGTGGGATAAGTTGATTTTGCAACGAAAGAGACAAAGGAAAGAATCGATCAAAATATAGCGACAAATAAGACAATTGATGATGGAGAGATTTTTACCGGAGGGCTATGATTATAATATGCGTATTAAACATAAACAAGGGGATGATACAGTTCAACCTTGTCATGTTGATAATGTGTTTGATGAATGTCCTTAGTCAAAACAAGATAATTTGTTGGAGGTGGTTGAAGATGAGTTTGAGATAGCGAATTGTGAAGAGTATATATCTACTGATTTTGTCAAGGTGGATATGGTTAAATAAGAAGACAAGGACAAGGCTGTACAAAAAAGTTTTGAGAATGTTTGTAAAGTCACGAACGATGAAGATGATGATCTACTTCTCATGACTTTAGTGCTAATTGAGGCTCATGACTCGCGGGAAGACAACAATAAAATAAAGGCATGAGCACGCTGCTGAGGATGCTTGATGGGAGGAACACATCGTTGATTGACATGAGCATGCCAAATTGGGAAATCTTGGCAGACGTTTCAAGTGAGAGGATTGGGAGATTGTGCATGCTCACACATAAAGGTGCATGATCATGCTTATTTTAATTATTATTTTTTTTAATTAGGATTTAGTTTTATTTTGTTAAGGGTTTTATATCCCTATATAAACAACATTACGATGTACTGGATGAATAGACTTTTATTGAAATTGAACCCTAAGAGTTTTTTTCTTATTTTTCTTTTGGATTCAAGAACCCCTTGTGGATTCAAGAATTGCCTTGTGGATTCAAGGTTTTTAAGGATTTTTCGTGTAAGACTCCTTGTAAGGATTAACGCTTGCTTTTCCATGGATTCCGTGCTGTGTCAGTTGGCATCCTGTCTTTTTGCTGTTGATTCACTTTGGTAGGTGAACCAATTTCTAAAAAAGATCTTGAAGAGATTATGATGGCTTTTACCGCGACTCTCAAGGTTTTGACAGACAGGATGACTACGTTGACGGATGACATGAATATCAATAACAAGCAACGTAAAGGTGAAAGGAAAGATCGGAATCGAGTCCGTCGATGTAGAAAATATCATGTTGATGAGAATCCTGGCTCGATGACAAATATGGGTAATCAACATTATGATTTAGTAAAGGATGATATACCATTATTCGATGGAACCATGGGAGTAGATGAATTTCTGAATTGGCATATTGATGTTAATTGTTTCTTTAATGTTATGGGTATTCCGAAGAGTAAGCAGGTGAAGATGGTATCTATCAAGTTAAAGAGTATTTATGCGGCTTGGTGGGATAAGTTGATTTTGCAACGAAAGAGACAAAGGATAGAACCGATCAGAATATTGCGACGAATAAGACAATTGATGATGGAGAGATTTTTATCGGAGGACTATGATTATAATATGCGTATTAAACATAAACAAGGGGATGATATAGTTCAACCTTATGAGCTTGTCATTTTGATAATGTGTTTCACTACAAGAAAAAAGGCCAAAACCGATCACGCGATTGGTCGGTTTTGGCCCTTTTTTGGTCGAAAATACCGTCAAAACTGACCAACCCAAATGGTAGGAATTGCTCTAATCGAAAATGCCTACTGGTCGGAATTTTTCCAAAAGGGCCCACATGCTATGTGGCTGCCCAGGTGGCTCGCCACATGGGCTGCCCAGGTGGCTCGCCACATTGCTGCCACGTGGCCTGGGACCAAGACACGTCACATGCCACATCATCTGAAAATGGACCCTAAATGTTGCCGTGTCATCCACGTGTCAAGTGGGACCGATCCACGTAATTTTTGCCACGTCATTTTTGACTTTAGTCAATGACTATTTCCGACCAACATTGGTAGGAATTTGGTCATTTTTGGCTTTGGTCAATGACCTATTTCCTACCAACATTGGTAGGTTTTATGACAAAAGCCATGTAAATTGGCATTTTCTACCAATCAATTCCTACCATTATTGTCCATTTCCTACCAACTTTTTCCTACCACATTCATCATTTTTCTAGGAAATGGCTTGAATGTGGTAGGAAATGGCTTGAATGTGGTAGGAAATAGCTTGAATGTGGTAGGAAATAGTCCAGATTGGTAGGAATTGGTCGGCCGATTCTTTTAAAAAAGAAGTGATTCATTAATATTCATGTACCACAAATTGCACAATAGAATCAATATCTAAATCACATACAATCATAACCAAAATTTATACATTCATCATAAATCATAATTCGCCCTTGATAACATCATAACATAACATTAAAATTACAATGCAAAAGTAATTATTCAAATTCACAAAAATGACAATCATTACAAAATATTAAGAAATGCTTTGAAAGTTTAAACTAAAAATCTTCAAAGTTGCCCTCATCGTTGGATCCTTCACCTTCATTCTTTGTAATTTTGTCAACTTTGTTGTTGTTTTTTCGATTTCATCGCCCACGACACTAATAAATGCGCCTTAAGAGGACAAAAATCTACATAAGAAGTGTAAATGAATAATTAGTACAATTATACACACACACATGAACATAAGAATAACAAGTTCATTTAAACAATAAAGAACTAATTACATACAATATTAGTAAAAAATAATGAATATATGAATGAATCAAGAACAAAAAGGTTTAAGAACACACACAATAAGAAAGATAAATATTTGTACCAAAATAATTGAGATGGTTAAGTGAAGGAAAAAGTTGTTGGAAATGAAATTTTATTGGAGAAGATTAGAATGAAAGTGAAAGGAAAGGAGAGAAGAGAAGAAAGTTGTTTATAGTTAAGTCACCTATTTCCTACCAATTGTGGTAGGTTATAAGTTTGGGCACACTTTTTGAAATTTTTGGTTTGGGCGAAATTTTTGAATTTTTTGGTTTCGGGGCAATTTTTGAAATTTTCACGAAATTATTGCTCAATTCCTACCAATATTGGTAGGTTATGGGGTTGGACGAAAATTTTGAATTTCAAGTGTGAGCGTCATTTTCGTAAAATTTTCGTAAAAATGCGACCATTTCCTAACAATATTGGTCGGTTTTAACCAAAAAAGTAATAATATATTTTTATTAACCTACCAATATTGGTAGGTTTTGGCAAAAATTGACAAAAAAATGGAGTTGTACGGATTTGATCCCTACACCTCTCCAAAAATGACTAAGTACCAAACCACTAAGCCAACGGCTAACTTTGAATAAAATCACACATGTAAACAATATATTCAATAGAATCTTCATTTAATAATTAAATAACAATAATCTTTATTTTCTTTATTAAAATTATAAATATATTATGAAAACATGATAAAAAATGGGACTTATACCCCAATACAAAGAACTAAATTTTCATATTTTTTAAATGAAAAACTATTTTTTTTTCTATTTTAAAAAATTATAAAATTGTAATTTACTATGTTCGGCCCTTTCCCTACCAATATTAGTCGGTTTTAACTAGTTAATTTTTATTAAATTTTTTAATTTATTTTATAAACTACTTAAAAATTGGGAAAAACCAAAAAAAATAGAAAAGTAGGGTAACATTCTTCACACAAATAGCAAGTGTGACTACTTGGGTGTGTATGAATTTTAGTTCAATATTTGCATTTTTTCTATTTTTATTTAGGATTTTAATTTATTTTATAAAGTAGTTAAAAATGGGAGAAAATCAAAAAAATAGAAAATTAGTGAAAGTAGGGAAACAATCATCACACAATATTGAGTAAGACTACTTGGGTGTGTATGGATCTTTGAGAAATATTTTTGAAAAATGAAAACACGAAACCCGGACGAAACGTTGTTTAGGGGTTCTAGCCAAACTACTAGTTGACCGTTAAATTACCAAATCAAATAATAATTTTTTTTTAAATTTTTGCAATAACATTAGAAAGGATGGATCTTGACCTCCGTATGGGTATTTCATTAAGAAATATTTTTTAAAAAATCGAAACACGAAACTCGGAAGAAACCCTATTTAGGTGTTCTAGTCAAACTACTAGTTGACCGTTAAATTACCAAATCAAATAATTTTTTAATTTTTTGAAATTTTTGCAATAACATTAGAAAGGGTGGATCTTGACATTGTACGGTTGTTTCATCAAAAAATATTTTTTTAAAAAATCAAAACACGAAACTCGGACGAAACCCTGTTTAGGTGTTTTAGTTAAACTACTAGTTCACCGTTAAATTACCAAATCAAATTTTTTTTTCATTTTTTGAAATTTTGGCAATAACATTAGAAAGGATGGATCTTGACCTCCGTACAGTTGGGTCATTGAGAAATATTTTTTAAAAAATCGAAACAGGAAACCCGGATGAAACCCTATTTAGGGGTTCAAGTCAAACTACTAGTTGAGCGTCAAATTACCAAATCAAATAATTTTTTATTTTTTGAAATTTTGGTAATAACATTAGAAAGGATGATTCTTGACCTCCGTATGGTTGGGTCATCGAGAAATATTTTTAAAAAAATCGAAACAAGAAACCCAGAGGAAATCCTGTTTAGGGGTTATAGTCAAACTACTAGTTGATCAGTAAATTACCAAATCAAATAATTTTTTTATTTTTTGAAATTTTGGCAATAACATTAGAAAGGATGGATCTTGACCTCCGTATGGTTGGGTCGTTGAGAAATATTTTTTATAAAATCGAAACATGAAACCCGGAGGAAATCTTGTTTAGGGGTTATAGTCAAACTATACTAGTTGACCATTAAATTACCAAATCAAATAATTTTTTTATTTTTTGAAATTTTGGCAATTGCATTAGAAAAGATGGATCTTGACCTCCGTACGGTAGGGTCATCGAGAAATATTTTTTAAGAAATTGAAACACGAAACTCGGACGGTACATTTTTAAGGGTTCGAGTCAAACAATTAGTTGACCATTAAATTACAAAATCAAATAATTTTTTTATTTTGAAAATTTGGCAATAACATTAGAAAGGATGGATCTTGACCTTCGTATGGTTGTTTCGTCAAGAAATAATTTTTAAAAATTTGAAACACGAAACCTAGATGAAACCGTGTTTAGGGGTTGTAGTCAAACTACTAGTTGACCGTCAAATTACCAAATCAAATAAAATATTTTTTTTTTCAAAATGTTGGCAATAGCATTAAAAAGGATGGATCTTGACATCCATACAACTAGATCGTCGAGAATAATTTTTTTTAATTCAAAATGTCTAATCCTAAACTATCCCTAAATCATAAGTAAAAATCTTTAGTTTTCTAAACGATTTTAATTTTTTACAATTTATTTTTCATCCAATTTTTTTTCTAGGCTTCCTCACACAAAAATAAAAATGTTTCATAATAAACTTATAATTTATTCACATATCTCGATATTATTATATTTTATTATTTTATTTACTTATCAAAACCTACCAATATTGGTAGGTTTTGATGTGAGCGGCAAATTCAACTTTCACGAAATTTTTGGCAAAAATCTCCTGATCAATTTTGACCAATATTGGTCCGTTTTGAAGTGAGCGGGAAATTCAATTTTTCACGAATTTTTTGGCGGAAATCTGCTGATCAATTCCGACCAATATTGGTCGGTTTTGAAGTGACCGGGAATTTCAACTTTTTCACAAAATTTTTGGCGGAATCTTACCGATTAATTCCTAACAATTTTGGTAGGTTTTGATGTGTTAGCGGGAAATTCAGCTTTTTTCACAAAATTTTTGGCGAAAACTTACTGATGACATTGGATTATGACATGGAAGGTGGGATCCTTTCGTGGTCAAAATGCAACCAAAACCTACCAATTTTGGTAGATTTTGGTTTCCGACCAAACTTGGTCGGAAATGACCCTGATTTTCAGAAATTGTTTATTAATTTAAAATACGTGAGAGATGATGATGTGGAAGGTGGGGCCACTTTGCATGCAAAACCGACCAAAGTTTGATCAAAATTGACCGATTTTGGTAGGATTTGCTTTCCGGCAAAGAATTGGTCGGTTTTGATGCTTATGTATACAAATTTTGGGGCCCACACACACCATTTCCGACCAATTTCGTGAATGGTCGGAAATGGTCACTCATTTCCGACCAATTTTTTTTGGTTCGTTTTGCTTGGTCGGTTTTGGATTTCTTTCTTGTAATGTTTGATGAATGTCCTTAATCAAAACAAGATAATTTGTTGGAGGTGGTTGAAGATGAGTTTGAGATAGTGAATTGCGAAGAATATATGTTTACTGATTTTGTCAAGGTGGATATGGTTAAACAAGAAGACAGGACAAGGCTGCACAAGAAAGTTTTGAGAATGTTTGTAAAGTCACGAACGATGAAGATGATGATCTACATGTCGGAGGCGTGCACAAACTATTTTTGGACATCAACAAATCTGACGGTGATTTAGACCCTCAAAGCTAATTAATCCGATCATTGTGTAAGGTAAGTCACCATACTTTTAAGGTTATGGTAGATTGTGAAAATAAAAAGAACTTAATTATGAGGGACATGGTTAATGAAATAAAGTTATCTCCACTAATTTATGTAGCACCATATAATGTTGATTAGAATAACCCCTTGGTTGGTGCTAATGCAAGTGAAAATTATGTGATTGGCATCGCTAGTGTGAACTACAAGGATATCATAGCTTTTGATAATTTTGATGTTGATGCATGCTAGTTAGTAATGGATAGACCTTATCAGCTGGATTTGAATTTATGTCACAAAAACAGGGAGAAGACAATTGAGTATATCGATGATAATGATGTTGTTAAGTATGTTTTGTATCCGTTGGAAGATAAGGGTGTCTTGCAGCAGCCATATGAATGTGTTGTGTCTCTTCGTAAAACAAAAGAATTAAGAGTTGCTGAAGGTCATTTAATTTCTAGCTAGACAATAGTTAATCAAGATGTCACTGGGTCAATTCAAGTGTTGTCATTGCAATATTTGAATTTTTCGAAGAGTTTGGGTACAAAGTTCGTCGAAGGTGTTTGCCTAATAAAATACCACCATGGCGAGACAAGCAAAAAGCTAATGTATTTTATTTTTATATGAGAACTCAGGGTCGAGTTCTTCAAAGTGGAGGGACTGTTGTAGGAGGGTTTTTGGTGTCAATCAAGGTTGAAATGGATTGTGAGAAGGTATTTCGAGAACGAAAGCATGATCATATCGATGATCGTTTGATCATGCCAAAACAAGAAAATATAGTAGTTGATATTATGCATGCTCATGCTGCTGGATTGTCTGGTCATGCCAAAATTGAAAAATACAACCGTGGCTTTTTGGGATCAAGATGGGAGACCTTCACGCTCATGCTCAAGATTGCATGATCACGCTATTTTATATTAATTATTTAGTTTTAATTAGAATTTGTTTTTATTTTTCTTTAGGGTTTTACACCCCTATATAAACTATCTAATGATGTAACAAATTATTAATCTTTATATTGAAATTTAAAATCCTAAGAGTTTTTCTCTTATTTTTCTTGTGGATTCAAGAACCCCTTATAATTCAAAGATTGCCTTGTGGATTCAAGGTTTTTAAGGATTTCTTGTGTAAGAGTCCTTGTAAAGATTAGTGCTTGCTTTTCCTTGGCTTCCGTGCTGTGTTAGTTGGCATCAGAGCAGGGTTTTTTTCCTGTCTTTTCGCTACTGATTCACTATGGGAGACGAAGTAATTACCAAAGAAGATCTAGAACTGTGACTTTTCTTTGCTAATTCTGACATTTCCACCCTTCTTCATTTTGAGATTTAGGAACTGAGATTTGTTACCACACCTATGTCTTGCGCAACCACTATCCAATATCCATTGATTTGATTTCACCTTGACAACAGGACATACCTACAAGATAAATAAAAACAACTCAACATTTTGGTACCCATATTTGTTTGGGTCTAGCATGGTTAGTAGATAAAACATTAAGATCATTTAAATTAGATTTCTTGATCCACATTTGGACCACTTCTCCTAGTTCTATCAGCTTGATGTCTGTGAGTTGTCTGTCTCTTCTAGGTTGCTAGTTCTAGTTTAGAACCTTGCAGTTCTTGGATAGATCTCCCTTTTTTCCATAGTTATAAAAGATTCTCCATGGCATGGCATCATCATACGGAATACCAAATTTGCCTTCATATTTGAGACCCTAATCCTTTGATATTGAAACTGTTCACCTTCTCTCTCCAACGGGACCTTTATTTTTGTCATTATAGAGTCCTTTCAAATAGGGATCGTAAAAAATCTTTAAGAAAATTGCACTTTGACTTGGTCTTTAACAACTTCTGAGCGTCTTAGCTTGGTTCCTGTAAAGTCAGCTTAATCAACAATCCAGAAATGATATTTCTGGATCGCTCCACGAATAAAGAAAACGAGAAGAAAATGATATTTCAAAAGAACACGATCAATCCAGAAATGTGATCTTTGGATCTCAAATAACTTAGATCAATCCATAAACTAAGTAATTTGTATCTAACCTTCAAAACAATTCAGTAATGGAAGTTTAGAGGAAAGAAAAACTTGTCATAGTATTTCTCAAAACAAAAGTTTATATCATTCATTATCTGTCTTAAAACATTACATGAGATGGGTATATATACGCTCAAACAATAACCTAAACCCAATAGGAATCCAAGAATATTTCAATACCAGCTTGAACATTAGCTAATATTTGAATGCATCCAGGAAACACATTTAAAAACCCAATCCAAATAGAAAATACATAAAACCTAATCCAAATAAGAAAATAAAACCCTAAGTGTTTAAAACATGAAAAACCCTTTCAAATGAAAAGTAAAAACTTGGAAGCCAAAATCTATTTATAATTATATAATAGGCAGCTACTTGTCCAAGCTTCATTCGCCTCACCTTCATTCCTTCTTGTCCAAGTAAGCTTCTTGCACAAATTCCAACTCCAGTCTCTTCATGAATAATAATATAAAATATTTACCAATTTAACATATTCATTCCTTGATCCTTCCCTGAGATACCTATCTTTTATATGTAAAAATGGGGTGGGCGTTTTAGTAAATTCAGAATTCTTTAATTAGCTAGCTCAGTAAAGTTTAAAGTTATTTTCTATGTATCTCAGGAAAAGTTTACTGAGACCTTTTTCTCATATATGAATATAGCTTGATAACATAAAAAAATGAACTATGAATTAATTAAGAGAAAAATCAACTATGAATTTTTTATACCAAATAATTATTAACACTATTTATAGTATATTTTCAACTTTTTCTTAATTAAAATATACAAAAACATATGTATCTACATATATATAGAATTCTTGAAAAATATTAATGTTGGTTTGACGACAAAAAAAATTTAATTAGAAAACATTTACTATATGAAATTATTAAATTAAGAGATCATAATCGAATTATTTTAATCACAATGAGTAATAATCCTCGTTAAGAAAGATAAATAAGGGAATTCTTTTGTACAATTTGATTCTTCTAGAATTAGAATTAGAAGTAGGATAGTTCTAAAATAAGTTTGATTGATAGACATTGTGGTAGATATTATAATAAAAGATACCACCAAATTTATTGTAATCCACTTTTTATTAAATCTAAGAAAATATTTGAGATTATCAAATTTAAAAGAAAAAAATACAATCCAAATCCAATATCATCAGATTTTAAAGATTTAAGATTCCAAATAAAATATACGTAGATATTGTATACCAACTAATTTTAACAAAAAATTTGAAATCAATGTTACATATATTTGGATATTTAAAATTTAAAAATATTTTCTATAATCTAAATTAAATACACTCATTAAAATTTTTGAATACATCTTCATCTATAATCTAAATTGAATACTTCCTCTAAAAATTCCTTTGAATTTGACTTTTTAAAATCAAACTTGAATATCTTTACATTAAAAAAAAGTCATTAAAATCTAAATTAAATAACAACTTGCTATTTAACTCAACCCATTCTATCTATGCCAATATCGGCCCCCAAAGCCCTGGCTGCGTCACATAACCTCTCAAGCCTCTATCCTTCTTTCAACTTTTCATTCGTAGATGTTTATTTGTGGTCTGATTGTGAAATGAGTAGATATATCCAATCTTATTTTGAATTGTGTCCAGACATCGTGAAAAAAAAAGTATGGGCAACAAATGAATTTGTGTTGGAACTCTGCAAAACTAGGAACATTAACGGAGCCTCGGCGGGGAATCAACATCAGGTGAGAATGTTATTATTGAAATAATTAAATTTTCTTGAGGGGGTTTTTGTTTTAATTTTCTATTACATTTGTGGAACTGATAATATTTGCACTCTGTGCTTCTGCTTCAGTACTGTCAGATGACCACCTTATACGATCTCATGACCACCTTATACGAGACATGGTTTATGGGTAAACAATTATTTTCCACTCCATTATAAATTTTTCGGATTTAGTTTATATTTTTTGAATTGATAATTTTTCCTATTCATAACTATGTAAACTATCTCACAGGAAGAAGGGACAAAACAGACGGATGTATTGTGCAGTTGTGACAGTGGGGTATGAGTTCGTTGTGTTTGTATTGTTTTTCTTTTTGTTTAACATTTTGTCATTAATTTTAGTGTTATTCATTTGGTCAATCTCTTTTGTTAAATATGTAGGACAACTGTGGTGGCTGCTGGACTTTTTCAAATTTTGGGGCAAGATCTTGCAGAACACCCTTTTGCCGCAACTACTAAGGCCAATCAACGCAAACCCACAAACAAAAGTGCTTTGTGGATTAAGGTTGATTTTGAGCATCCGACTACATTCGAGACTCTAGCATTGAAGGCAGAGACGAAGAAGGATATCATGGATGATTTGATCGTTTTTATCGAGTCCGAAGACTATGGAAAATCTACTTTTGATGGCTGCAATAGCAAATTTGTTGCATTATGATGTAACTGATCTTCAGTTAACTTCTGTTTAGGACAATACTATGTTGAAAAAATTACTTAGTGAAACTTGTGGAAAATCAGTAATTGTGATAGAGAACATTGATTGTTCACTTGATCTCACTAGGAAACTTTGGCTTTTTAGCAAATGATGTACACGCTTTCTTTAACAATTTCTCAAATAATTCTCTTTCCCACGAGCTAATACTTGTTTCTTGTAACACTTGGTAATCAAATCACGATTCCAATTTTGAAATATAAGAGTATAACATCCTTGTTTCTCTTGTTTTGACTGCGACTTTGGCATGTGTTAAAACTCCACCATGCTTTGGTACCTTGATATTCATCAATTATCTCTTAATTATTAGTCATGCACTGAACAACAGATTCACGCTCTTTTATTGAATCCTAATTCAGTCATTATTTCATGCGTGAAGAATTTTCCTTCCGATAGTGCTGAATTGCCACATAATCTGTGCTATGCTCAGCATGTTCATAGAATGTTGTAATATGGATGTAAGGGTCACAACTTGACTCCATTTTCTGAATGTATCTCATGATTAATTGTCAAAGAAGGACTCCATTGGTGAAGCATTGCCCCAGGAAACACTACACTGTTGCATAAACTTCAAAAATTAGGACTATATTGATGAACATTTTCCATGACAAACATCGTACATGCAAAAAAAGAACCATGCTTGTCCACCGTTTTCTTTTCATTATCTTGGGTGGAAATAAAATTATCTTCATTGACTCTGAAATTATGTTTCAAATGGTTAATATAAATACATAATTCAAATTAAATATTGTTGAAATTATGTAATAGCATACATAGAGAGTATTGACAGGAGAAGAAAGATTGTATATATTTGTGGTATATTCAGTTGATTATTACAATGAGAAGAGATCCTATATATAGAAAATTAGATGCCCTAAAGTCTAGAGGAGGTGCCTAACATTGGACAAAGTCATAGACGGTGCTGCCTAACATAGCCTAACAGTGCTGACTTTTGACACTCCCCCTCAAGTTGATGCATATATATTACTCATGCCCAACTTGCCAATAAGTGGATGAAGCATCTTCTGATTTAGACCTTTGGTAAATATGTCAGCTATCTGGTCCTCTGATCTTACAAAGTGAATACCAATGGTATCATTATTGATCTTCTCTTTTATGAAGTGTCGATCAATTTCGATATGTTTGGTCCGATCATGTTGAACTGGAATATGTGCAATGACAATAGCGGCTTTGTTATCATAATGTAGCTTCATTGGAGTTGCAGATGCAAGTCCCAATTCTTCTAGAAACAATCTTATCCACAATAATTCACGTACACCTTTAGCCATAGCTCTATATTCTGCCTCAGCACTAGATAAGGCAACCACAGGTTGTTTCTTGCTTCGCCAAGTAACCAAATTGCCACCAACAAATGGACAATATCCTGAAGTAGATCGTCTATCGTCTTGACATCCTGCCCAATCTGCATCTGTATAGCTTTCAACCCCGAGATGATTGTTTTTAGTAAACATTACTCCTTTTCCAGGAGCAGCCTTAAGATACCTTAATATCATATAAACTGCATCCAAATGTGGTTGGCGAGGATCATGCATATACCTACTAACAATTCCCACTGCATATGATATGTCTGGCCTTGTATGTGCAAGGTAGATTAGTCGACCAACTAACCTTTGATATTGAGATTTCTCGACAATTTCACCAGCATCTCCACAAAGTTTATGATTTGCTTCTATTGGAGATTCTGCAGGTCTACTTCCCAACATCCCTGTTTCATTCAGAAGATCAAGTGTATACTTCCGTTGTGAGAGGAAGATACCACCTGGACTTCTAGAGACCTCAATACCAAGGAAATACCGTAGTTTTCCTAAGTCCTTCATCTCGAATTCAGAGGCAAGCTTGCGTTTAACATTAGCAATCTCACAGGTGTCGTTGCCGGTGATCACAATATCATCGACATAAACAATCAACACTGTGATTTTTTCATCTCGTCTTTTTACGAACATGGTGTTATCTTAGTTGCTCTGTTTGTAGTCAAATTTAATCATTGCTCCCTGAAATTTGCCAAACCAATCCCTTGGAGACTGTTTTAAACCATAAATAGTCTTATTTAGCTTGCATATTTTCCCAATGGTCGCAACTGTAGAAAAACCCGGTGGAATATCCATGTAAACCTCTTCTTTCAGGTCTCCGTGTAAGAATGCATTTTTTACATCCAATTGCTGAAGTTCCCATCCAAGATTTGCTGCACATGATATCAAGAGTCGAATAGAGGCCATCTTTGCTACTGGAGCAAAAGTTTCCTGATAATCAATCCCGTAAGTTTGAGTATACCGTTTTGCTATGAGTCTCGCTTTGTACTATCAATCAGCCCATTAGGTTTCTGTTTCACAGTGAATACCCATCTGCATCCTACTACCTTCCTTCCAACGGGAAGATGAGTTAACTCCCAAGTGCCATTATGTTTCAAGGCATTCATTTCCTCTATCATGGCATCTTTCCATTTAGGATCACATAAAGCATCCTCCCAAGTATGCGGAACAGAAACACTAGACAAGGATGACACAAAAGCAAGTGAAGATGGAGATAATGCATTATAAGATACAAAGTTTGAGATAGGATGGTTAGTGCAAGAGCGTACACCCTTTCTTATAGCAATAGGGAGATCCAAAGTGGGATCAAGAGTATTACCAGTTTCTGGCTCAAACACAGGAGATGCAGGATCTGTCTCGAGGTCAGAGGTCTCTGGATGCGGTAAAGTGGTGATATCATTTCTTTTCCGCTTGGAATATGTAATCAAATCTGGAATATCCAACCTATTTAGATCATCTGACTCATTACTCGTAAGTGGAGGAATAGATGACCTGTTTGAGCTAGTGTTTGGAACATTGATGAATGGAAGGAATTGAGACTCCTCTATCGCTTTACTATCATGACTGTGTCGGTTAATCTCCCCCTGAAGCAAGGAGGAGGATCCGGGAGAGAAGTAAGAAATAGACTCCCAGAAAGTAACATCGTGACTGACATATGTGTGATGTGAGGGAGGATGATAGCACTTATACCCCTTTTGAGTTGGTGTATAACCAATGAAAACACAGCGGAGAGCACGAGAAAAGTTTATCCCGAGAGGGAGAATGATTATCAACAAAGCATACACTCCCAAATAACCGAAGAGGCAATGGATGAGACGAAGATGCAGGAATAAAGGACAACGGTGTTCTGAATTGTAGTACACTTGAAGGGAGACGGTTGATCAGATATGCAGCAGTCATGACTGCCTCACCCCAAAGATATTTAGGGACATGCATAGTTAATATGAGGGACCGTGCTACCTGTTGTAAGTGACCAATTTTCCTTTCAGCAATTCCATTTTGCTGAGAGGTTTTAACACATGTAGTTTGATGAATAATACCCCATGTGTCCAAATAAGATGTAAACATTCTGGCATACTCGGTACCATTATCACTTCGCAGAATTTTAACAGAGGCATTGAATTGTGTTTGAATCATATGGTGAAAGGATTTGAAACATTCGAATACTTCACTTTTGTGTTTAAGAAGGTATACAAAAGTAAGCCGAGAATGACAATCAACAAATACAACAAACCACCTATACCCATCATGTGTAGGATGACTAAATGGACCCCAAACATCAGTACGAATAGTAGAAAATAGAGTAGGACTTCTCTTATTTCTAGATGGATAAGGTGACCTTTTATGTTTTGCTAATTCACATGGTTCACAGAAAAATTCATCCTTTTTACATTTTGAAGATAAATTCGGAAAGAGATGCGACAGAACACCAAATGAAGGATGACCTAAGCGTCTATGCCATTGATACAAAGACTCTAAACTGGGATTAGATTTAGATGAAACCTGATAACTTGCCGATGGCGAAACAAAATTCCCTTCCATAATATATAGGCCATCTACCACTTTACCACTGCCAAGGACCTTGCCTGTCGCCAGATCCTGAAATACACAGTGAGAAGGGAAAAAAATTACTGAACAATTAAGATTTTCAATAATTTGATGAACCGATAATAAATTTACTGATAAGGAAGGAACATGTAAGGCAGATGATAGTGGTAGTGAAGGGAGACAGTTGGAAGTGCCCCATTCGTGAACGGGCACATGAGTTCCATTGGCAACACGAACACTCTCTGTTTTATTGATGTAGTGATATGACTGCAGTAAACTGGAATTGCCAGTCATATGTTCTTACGCTCCCGAGTCGATAATCCATGAATTAGGTGAACTGTGAGAGACCGAATGACAAGAAATACTTGAATGAAAAGTATTTGTCCGTACAAATGAGGCTGCAGTCTTCAACTTTATATCAGAAACCAACTGTCGAAAAAAGTTGAGTTCCGAAACAGTTAGACCGGAATGACTTGAAGAAAATTCCTCTTTCATCATGCTAAAATACTCAAAAGATAATTATCCAACAACTATAGTGAAGTCTTAACTTGAACCAAATCAATATCAATTTAGCAAATTTATGCTAAATTTGGAAACATCAGTTGTGTTTTAATTCTTGGCCCAGCACAAGAACAAAGGACAATAGCCCAAAAAATAGAGAAGCACCAGTTATATAACCAAATATGATTCAATATCTATTATATATACACACAATCGTGTATGTATAATATTCAGCTACTGACTCCCCTTTTTTCTCTCCTTAAATCATTAGCATCTTCCTTTTTTTTCTCTCCTTAAAAAAACACATGTATATACGCATATATATACATACAATTATTTATCAGAAAATAAATCTTCACAAAACTGAAAAGTGTTAACACGGTCGGAATCGGGATAACAAGACAAACCAGGAAGCCTTCTGCAGAACGGCCGGAAAAGCAGCGGAGGCCACCACACGCGCCGGCGCGTGGGCGCGTCAGGCGGCGTCTGGTGGCTTCTGGAGGCGCGTGGCAGCGCGTGGACAGAGTTCTGGCGGCCGGATTTCTGGGTTTTGCTCGTCTTTAGCTCTTCTTTCCAGGTATGTAGGTTTGTTTAGGTTTTGATTCGAACAGAAAAATCAATTTTCTGGGTAGTTACCAGTTTTGGTTTCTTCTGCAGGTTTGGTTTCTCCTTTTGCAATTCTGATTTCCCTAGGATAGAACATGCTCTGATACCATGTTGAAATTATGTAATAGCATACATAGAGAGCATTGACAGGAGAAGAAAGATTGTATATATTTGTGGTATATTCAGTTGATTATTACAATGAGAAAAGATCCTATATATAGAAAATAAGATGCCCTAAAGTCTAGAGGAGGTGCCTAACATTGGACAAAGTCATAGACGGTGCTGCCTAACATAGCCTAACAGTGCTGACTTTTGACAAATATATAAAATGAAATCGAAACTAGTTTAAAAATAGTGAAAGCATATTGAGCGTCTGTAGTTTCAGATCAAACATCCTACAGCACCACTGTTCAAATCGTAGAGTAAAAGTATCGAATGGTAGATGCAATATACTTTCATCCCAAGGCATACCTTCCAGACTTTTGTTTTTTACTATACCTCGTTAATTAATGGTTACATGATACACAATGTACAAAAGGAGATAAAAGATAACCTCTGTTTGAGACCTAGTGCAAGCACACAGTTAATGGATAGTTCTCCCTTCTTGCAGTCTTGTGATACAAGAATTTAGTCTTGTTTAGTCTCTTGTTTAGTTCTATATAGTTCTATATAAAATGATTCATCTTTTGTTCTATTTCTTAGTGCTTCATGCACCTCTTGTTGGTCTCTATTTCTTGGTGCTCTCCGTGCTCGCTCTTTCCACCTTTAAATAATCTCATATCTTTGCTTACTATTTGTCTTTTACATTTACAAATGTAATTTAAAATGTATTTTCTTTTAAGAAGAACAAGTTTGAAATTCTGAATTTCGTCAAAATAAATATGAAAATCTAATGACCATGATAAACAAATACAAATATATGCAGCCAACTAACAAGATCAAGCAACTAACAAGATCAGGATCAAATAATGCCAGAACATGGTCGTGGATAATTAGTCCAAGTTTTGCTTCCTCTTAAAAATCTTATTTACTAAATTTGTTAGATTTCACCATGATCGTCAAGTGCAAATTCTCTTGTTTTCTAATTAGTGATTGTAGCATAATATAGCTAGTACCCTATATGATGATCATAATTATGGGGATGCGGATGCGGTTGTTCTATCTCTTATTGCTTGTTTCTTTCGATCCTTAATGGTTAGGAATTTGTTCTATAATATATAGTGTACTATGATAATTTTTGGGTTTTAAGTGTTAATATATACTGTGACAATAATGTGAAAATATGTGTCTATCATTACTAAATTCTTTAATATGAGTTATGGCTAATATTTTTGGTCATGCAATAAATGTATTATGGTAGGACACCTTACCCGTGCATTTTCCACACTGACTAAAGAAAGAAGAAGCACATAATTTTTTCGGTTCTATCACGAAAAGAATATACCATGGTCGTAGTAATACAATTTGGTTCTATCACTTAATTTGTTCTCTAATACATTTTGGTTCTTATTTGTATTTCTAATGTGATTGCATTTATATAGTTTAATGATAACAGTGAAAATATATAGTAAAGAAATTTCTGCACTTGGTGTGCGTGTGTTCGATCCTTCTACACTACAAGGATTTTTGCTTTAGACAACAGGAAAAACGTGTTGTCTGAATATACCAAAAACTGTTGACTATTGAGAAGTCGTCTGATACACACCTCAGACAACACACAGCAAGCTGTTGTGTGAAAGTTGAAAGACAAGTAAAAGCCACCTGAAAAGTGTTGTCTGATACCCAGAAACAACAACACTTCTTTGGAAACCTCTTGTCAAAGCTCCGATAATGCAACACTTTTTAACGAATATATTGTTGTTATTAAGCAGTAAAGACAATGGTTTTTAAAAGAAAGCCTATTGTTTAAGTGCAAAAGATACAATCTTTTACTTGATCAGGGCTGTTGTTGTATATCACTACAGACAATGGTTTCTTAGCAAAAACCATTTGTTTTATGGTTAGATGTACAACATGTTATCTTATATGGCATGGTGTTGTACTTTAGGAAGGATAACACTTTCTTAGTATATAACTCTTGTTTGAAATTATTTCAAACAATGGTTTTGCAGAGTATAACATGTTGTTATTTGTTAAAAGAGACAACAGTTTTGTGGGTTTTAACCTGCAGTGTGTATTCTTCTCCCACATTACTTTGTTAAATGGTACATGTTGTTTGATAGAATTTTTTACAACTGTTAACATTAAGTAGTTTTTATTTACCTGTTGTGTGAGTCATTTTCTCACAAGGGATTTTAATAAAAGCATTGATTGATATATAATACAACAAGTATTAATCATTGGTGGACATTGGCTAAAAGTATCTTAAACAATGGTTTTGGACATGTAAAGAAAACCAAACTACAATATAAAATGAAATTGCCAGAAACAAACAATAGAAACCAATTCAAATATTGGTGAAAATTGATCAAGGACCAGTTCCATGCCACTTACCACGGGCAAACAATAAGTAGACAATTGTACCCCCGACAAATATTAGCTACTAGTTAACGATCAAAATGAGCCCTCGTGAGAAACAAATAATTCTCTAGCCAGGCATTGAAGTTGTGTAGATTTAAATGTGTATGAACCCGAACTAGCACTAGCCTTGCTGTTACTACACTCTATCATCTGCATTGGCATCTTCTTCTGCATTGATATCTTCTGCCCGAATGCCCAACTTCACAATGTCTTCAATAAGAATATTTCCATCTGCATTAAGGTGGATAAAGAAATACATGAACAGAAAGAACCAAAATGATATTCACTTTATTAGTAACTAAAAGACAAAGCAATACATCAATTTTTTTTCTTTTACAGCACAACGGTGTATTTATCGGTCAATAAGTCAAAAAATGTTCACCAGATATATAATTCCTACCAAGAAAATAATTTGCAAGGAAGGAAAAACACAAACATAATTTTTTTGGTTATTCACAGGTGGCAAGCTGCAAAACAGCTAACCCCAGACTCTTAAACTGAGAGTTGAAGCAAAAATTCATTTTTTGAAAATTCAACCATTAAATACTTAACGGCAAGAAGACACGTTCATGTATAACGCTTTAGAAAGTAGATCTTCAGTTGATCAACAGAGACTTGGCCTTCTTATAAATGCATTCAAATACCATAGTAAAACAATGGCAATTACATCTAATGTTTAACCTTGTGTAACATAGCTTTAGAAAAGAACCCAAGTGGGAAATACAAATCTTTAATATTTTTTCTGCACTGGAGGTGGTTCTACTACTAACATGGACTTGCCTCCACAAATCTCAGGCATATAAGAGAATTGCTAGTTAATGATTACAATTAACCAATTGTTTGGTGTGGGAATGGTAATTAGTTATTAGTGAAAATTACTCACCGAGATATGTAGTTTGCTCAAGTTGGGACCACTCCGTATCAAACAGAGTAAGCAAGAAAGCACAGAGGCATCAAAAAACTCTCGCAACATGGAAAAATGAATTTTCGTAAGACAACAATCACCTGCTCTTTCTAACAAAAGTCAGAAAACAAAAACAAAGCATATTTGTAATTGAAACTTACTTTCCTTATATAATTGAATATAAGCAATCCAGTCAAAGCAGGCAAATACATAGCTCTTGTAAATTACTAAATTTGGTTAATTCTTGTTCACCACGATACTTATGGAAAACATAGAAGACAAAGATTATAAAATGGAAGTAAAAAGTGAATATATCTTAAATAGTTATCCACATGAACATTTTAGCACGATACAAGTAGTATAAAACAATTAAATAAAATAATATCTATACGACCAGTTGTCAAACCGTGCTGGTGTTGGTGGTGTAATAGGGTGTTTGGCTGATGCTCCTTAAAGGAGTTTTCAGCTTTAAGTTAATTTTGGTCTTTTTGTCTCCTCCGGCTTTAAGTTAAAAAACTGCTTTAAGCCATAAGTTAAATTTTGGTACTTTTGACTTATGACTTATGGATTTTTTTTATTTTTTATTTTTTTTCATAATTATTGTAAAGCTTAAATATCATGAATTTAAATTTTTTTAAAGTCAAATTTCACTTTAAGGCAAAATTATTAAACCCCCATTTAACTTTAAGTAAAATTACCCAAACACTTTCATTCAACTTAAAGTAAACAACTTTACTTTCTCCTTTAAGTTAAAAATACCCCCTTTAAGTCAAAAGTAACTTATTTTAAGCAATCCCAAACACCCTCTAATTCATAAACGGGAAGTGGAAGCGAACAAAAAGAATTAAAGCAAACAAACATGTTATCAAGATCAACTAGAAGTACAAATCGGCAGCAGGACTAAACACTAAACCTAAATTCGTAGAAACACATAAACAAAATCAAAATGTACCCGTAAAGCTCGTATGCAATGGCAAGAGCGGTAGTAGTTTTGCCAGTTCCAGGTGGACCATAATATGTGGGCACTACATATTAAACAAAAAGCCCCTATTAATACACTTTCTGAAAAATAATTACAAACACATTCACATAACAGAATCTTATTAAAAACTCAATTAAAAGCAATAAAAGGCTTCAAAATCAACAAAATCAATTGTAACAAAAGACTTGTACAAAACCCTAGCGAGAGAGGGAGAGGGAGAGAGAGGGGGGAGAGAGAGACGGGGAGACACACACACAACACAGAAAGAGAGGGAGAGAGAGAGAGAGATTTGCAGAATAACCACAGCCGTCGACCAAAAACTCTTATCCAAGATCCCAAAATAGCAAAAACTTTGAGAGCCGTCGACTTTCCAAGATTTGGTGACAGGTAGATGTAATATTTGAGTTTACATCTCGTGAGATAGGGTTTGTGTAATTGTGTTTGAAGATGGTGAAACCTGATTTTGATTTGTTTGCCTTATGTGTATGTCGTTTGCATTTTGTTGGATAAGGTTTTGGTTTTAAAACTGAGAAGGGGGATATGAAATTTTACATTGGGGGAACAAATTATTGGTGAAGTGGGAAATCGAATTTTGATTTGGGGGAAAATGAAAGTGTAAGAGGGAAATAAAATCTGTGTGTTTGGTGATAAAAGGGGGAAGTGAAATTTTAGTAAAGGGAGGGAAGTGAAATTTTAACAAGGGGTAATATGAGTTAGATGAAGGGAGGGAAGTGAAATTTGAGATTTTGGATCATGAAATTTTAAAAAAAAATCAGAAATTTGATTCGAAATAAAAAAATATTTAATTTTTGAAATTTTAATATAATAGATACATATGTGTTGGGAAAAAATAATCAAAAAATATTAAAGGTCGGGTTGTACGAGATTTTAACAAAACGTAGTAAAAGTGCAAGATTCACTGAATGATTTCTTTAACGATCGAACCCTACGGATGTTAATAGATACTTATTCTAGTGTTGTGAAAAAATAATAAAAATTAAAAAGCCTCGGTCGTGCCATATCTGAACAAAAACGTTGTAATAGTACAGATTCCGGTAACAGGGCGCGTGCCAGATTCACTAAATGATTTTTTGAAATGATTACTTCGACGATCGAACCGTACGGATGTTAATAGACATTCATTTCAATGTTGGAAAAAATAATCAAAAAATAAAAAGTTCGGGTTGTACGAGATTTGAACAAAAACGTAGTAAAAGTGATGTTTCCTATAACGGGCACGATCCAGATTCACTGAATGATTTTTGTTAAATGATTTCTTCGACGATCGAACCGTACGAATGTTAATATACACTCATTTAAATGTTGGGAAAAAATAATCAAAAAATAAAAAGGTCGGGTTGTACGAGATTCGAACAAAAACGTAGTAGAAGTGATGCTTCCTGTAACGGGCACGATCCAGATTCATTGAATGATTTTTTTTAAATGATTTCTTCGACGATCGAACTGTACGAAAGTTAATAAACAATCATTTTAGTGTTTGGAAAAAATGATTGAAAAATAAAAAGGTCGGGTCGTACGAGATTTTAACAAAAAAGGTAGTAAAAGTGCTGGTTTCTATAACGAGGCACGATCCAGATTAACTGAATATTTTTTTTTTGAATGATTTCTTTGACGATCGAACCGTACAAAAGTTAATAAACAATCATTTTAGTGTTGGGAAAAAATAAACTAAAAATAACAAGGTCGGGTTGTACGAGATTTTAATAACAAAGTAGTAAAGGTGCTCCTTCTCGTAGCGAGGCACGATCCAGATTAATTGAATAATTTTTTTGAATGATTTCTTCGACGATCGAACCGTACGAAAGTTAATAAACAATCATTTTAGTGTTGGAAAAAAATAATCGAAAAAAAAGGTCGGGTCGTACGAGATTTTAATAACAAAGTAGTAAAGGTGTTGCTTCTCGTAGCGAGGCACGATCCAGATTAGCTGAATAATTTTTTTGAATGATTTCTTCGATGATCGAACCGTACTAAATTTAATAAACAATCATTTTAGTATTTGGAAAAAATAATCAAAAAATAAAAAGGTCGGGTCGTACGAGATTTTAACAAAAAAGGTAGTAAAAGTGCTTGTTCCCATAACGAGGCACGATCCAGATTAACCGAATATTTTTTTTTTGATTGATTTCTTCGACGATCGAACCGTACGAAAGTTAATAAACAATCATTTTAGTATTGGGAAAAAATAATCTAAAAATAAAAAAGTCGGGTTGTACGAGATTTTAATAACAAAGTAGTAAAGGTGTTGCTTCTCGTAGCGAGGCACGATCCAGATTAACTGAATAATTTTTTTGAATGATTTCTTCGACGATCGAACCGTACGAAAGTTAATAAACAATAAGTTTAGTGTTGGGAAAAAATAATCTAAAAATAAAAAGGTCGGGTTGTACGAGATTTTAATAACAAAGTAGTAAAGGTGCTGCTTCTCGTAGCGAGACACGATCCAGATTAACTGAATATTTTTTTTTGAATGATTTTTTTGACGATCGAACCGTACGAAAGTTAATAGACAATCATTTTAGTGTTGGGAAAAAATAATCTAAAAATAAAAAGGTCGGGTTGTACGAGATTTTAATAACAAAGTAGTAAAGGTGCTGCTTCTCGTAGCGAGGCACGATCCAGATTAACTGAATAATTTTTTTGAATGATTTCTTCGACGATCGAACCATACGGATGTTAATAAACGTTCCTTTTATTGTTGATAAAAAATAATCAAAAAATAAAAAAGGCGGCTTGTACAAGATTTTAACAAAAACGAAAACGTTGTAATAGTATAGATTCCGGTAAATATTATTCTTGAAGATCAAAGTTCAATTCGAAGACGTTATTGAATTCGGATTTTGACGCTCCTGTAGTCGAATTGTAGCTCTCAACGAACCCTACGTGTTTTTGGCAACAGATGTGGTGCAGGTGATTTCGATTTTTTTCTTAAATACCATTTATTTTCAAAATTATTAGGATTAAAAATAAAACAATTTGCAAATAGTGTTTGTTGTGAAATCTGAAGATGCTATGTTGTAGATCTTGTTTTTCTAGTCAATTTCATATATCATATGTTGGATTTTGAGCTCCATAACATATAGAAATTGGAGATTGATTATTGTGTTCTTCGTGTTCTTCATGTTCTTGGAATGAAAGCTTGAAGATGGTGATGAATAGTATTGCTTTAATCCTATTTTGGTAAAAAGGTAAAAATGAAAATGTTTTTAACCTTTTCACCTTTTAACTTATTTACCTTTAATTACTAAATTACCTTTTATTTAAAAAGGTAAATTATTTATTTACTTTTCATAATTATTTTTATTTTGATTATTTATTTTAAATCCAAAATTTAGTTATAAAAATGCAGAAAAGTTATTTTCTAAAATTGTCATTCTAACAATACTTTTTACGAAGTATTGTCTATGCTTCATTCACATAATATTTCTAAAAAATGTTGTGTGTTGGTTCACTGTCAACTATGAATAACATATTGTATGACTGCTACTTAGACAACAGACCTAAAAACACTTGTCTGAATATAACAACGGTTTTCCGGGATATTGTGTTGCAGGCATTCACACAACACTTATTTGCTAAAACTTGTCTAATCTTAAAAATACTTATGCATTTACACAACACCCCTGGTCAAGAAATGCTTGTCTGGTGTCGTCTATTGCCAGATTTCTTGTAGTGCTAGTTGGTTTTTTTTGCTATGGCATTAATTTAAAGTGATATTTTGTTATACATTATTTCAATTATTCTATTTTAAAGCTTTAAAATCAACATGCGTTTAAATTTATAATTTTTTACAAGTATTATTTGTTGTAACATATTTTCCATTACATTTATCTTATGATTGGAGGGGAGTGGGGGATGCTGATTGAACCCACATGACATTGTTCATGGAAAGAGTAGGCTATTCCTTGATCCACATCTTATGCATCTTCTGTGTAGTTACATGCACAAGCCTCAAAATTTTCGTTAATTGTATTGTTGTAGTTGTTATATTATCATTCCTTGTGATGGCTAGAGATATACACATTTCGAGAAATGTTAATCTGACATTGAGGTGAAAAGCAAGAAACTATGTGTTATCAAAATATTAATGATTTAGTAGATACTCACAAGCAGGGAAACATGGTTGCTAGTGTCTTGTTTGGGAAGGTAACTAACTTCAGTTACTCTTGTTCCTGTTATCTAGGTCGGAGTTTTTCATCAAAAATAATTTTTTTTTTGGTAGACTACTTTGTATTGAGAATGAATTTTGTTATTTAGGAGAAAAAGAGAATGACTTTTGTTACTCCAACAAGGGTAATCAGTTGAGAGGTCATACTAATGAGCTCATCTCAGTTGCTCCTTAGTGAATGGAGAAAAGCAAGTCTTGATTCCAGGCCATGTGATCTTGTCCTGCTTAGTAAAATTGTTGTAGCGAGACTTTTCGCTCAAAAAAGTAGAGTTGTTTGTTTTATAATTTACTTTGTGCCTTACCAAGCAACTACTACCGAATGCCAGACAAGATCGGTTTAATACCAACTTGTAAAATTGTTCTTATTTAATGTCGACCATCATGAGATCATTGAAATGGATGCATTCTTTATGTACTATATTAAGTACTTTAACAGAGAGCTACCAAAGAAGATCTCTCCCTCCTTGCTTAAGTGAAAGTTCTGGTTACAATTGTTGATCATGTCAAAGCAAAGGAAGAGCTGGAAAAGATGAGTGAGATAGTTAATGATGTCTAAATGGCTTACATCAAAGTGGAATCCGATTTTGTACACCATTGAATGAAATTGTTGTGAAACCCCTTCTAGCTCTTCAAGAAAAAATTGGATAGGTTTACTATAAGTTTTGCAAAGGCCTTAAACTTTTAAGGGTAGTAAAAGGTTTCGGATTTGTGTAGGACTATTATTGAGTGCTTAAACCTTTAGTTCTCATATCTTGTGTCCGAATCAACTAACTCCGACCTAATTATATATGTATAAGCTTTATTAACTTCAAGTTCTAGCAAAAATTAAAAATTTCTTTGTTACATCATATATCTTATCGCACACCCCAAATTTAATCATTTTGGGTCATCAACATCAGCAGTTCACCATATACATTATTAATGTACTTGAAGATAAAACACTTTGCATGAGTTATCGGATATATAAATGTAATGTACCCTTATTAACAAACTTTAATGCACCAAAGACCTGACTACAAAAATTGCAGCAGCTATCCAACATAAACAAAATATATAATTTTGATTTTAATAACACGAGATAGATGGCGATAAAAAAGTTTATTGAATTTTTATTTGGTTTTACATAGAATAATGGAGTACCACTACAAGAAAAACGGCCTTTTCCTACTGTCAAATCGGTAGGAAAAGGCCCAAAATCGGTAGGAAATGTGGCATTTCCTACCGGCCCCCTCCGGTAGGAAATGCTTAAGTGGCAAATGACTTTGGTAGGAAATGATACTGACCTGGTCAACGTGGGGCCCACAAAATGACGTGGCGTGCCACATGGCATGGACCCACATGCCAACTTGGACGATGAAGTGGCAACACGTCAGATGCCATGTCATATGACACGTGGGCGGGCCCGCACATGTCACCAGCCACGTCAGCTGCTGATGTGGAAATTGTGGAAAGTAAACAGTTATTTCCTACCGTCTCCTTCTGCACCCATCGGTAGGAATTGTTCCAGGAGGATTGTAAGATAGCATTTCCTACCGCTCATTTCCTACCATCTTTTTGTGAAGGTGGTAAGAAATGTTTGTTTTTAGTTTACCCTGTTCCGCAAATAGTACCAATCATACAAACCAAAAAACCAACGAATAATTCAAATATACTTAAACATCTACAAACCAATTCACTCGCAAAATCAAACCATTCATCATTACATACTTAAACATCCACCTCAACACACCAATAAACATTTCCACCTTATCACACCAATAAACATTTCCACCTTATCACACCAATAATTCAAATATACCACAAACCAAAAAGATCCGAAGATCATCACAACGTAAAATATCCAACCAAAATTAAGCAAGTTCTACACAAACCATAATTAAAACCAAACCAAACAAACCATAATCAACCAAGTACTAAATTACCACAAACCATACGGTTAATCCATTTCAGAGGCATAAGCATCCTAGCCACTAGCCACGTTATCTCCATCTTCACCAATGTCTTCTTCGACAATTTCTTCACTGCCATTTGCCATTGCAGTCAGCATCGTTGTCTTTTCACCACCATTGCAGTCAACATCGTTGTCTTGATCACTTTCATCCGTGTAGTCGGATTCATCCAAAGTAGCCTCGCTACCTCCCTCCTCAGCAACAGCCTACAGTTGAAGTAAAAAGAGTTAATAGAGTTGCATGACAGTCCATGAATAAATGAATGCTTACATTGGAAAAATGTTTATAAAATGAAACTACCGTTTTATATTTTTCGAACATGTCAGTAACAATTTCCTTCACAACATGCACAACTTCCTGGGAAATTAATTGCGAGAACTGACTTCTAGCAGCTGGATCGCCAAGACTCAAAGCCGCCTCAGTTAGGCTCTCAATTTGCTCGTCATTGAGATCTCTCTGGTAAGATTCTGGATTGGTTTTCAAATAATCCAGCACCCCGGAGACCACCTTCATAAAAATGTCATTTGGCATCTTATGCCCAGCAGCAGAGCTAGAGGAGCCTTTGAGCGATGAGCATGGATTTTTTGCAATACGCTTCTGGTGGTTGTTTGCCAAATCTGCCAAGAGTTTTCTAGCCGGAACACGGGGATAACCAATCAGCTTACCCTTTTTTGGCTTGCTCAGCCCTGGTGCCGTGGCCTGCAGCCACCAGTCAAAGGGCTCCACACTCTCATCAAGTTGGGTCTGATCAACCCCTTTATCATTCAAGATCGACGCATACCGAGTCTGAAACATATCACACCGTGTTATATGTTATTATATACAACATGCTCTGAAGACATATGGATGATGTGCTTAAATTAAAAGTGCAAATATATTTATAATCGACATTCTTACAGCGATTTCCATGGCAGCAGCAGTGGTGTACTGTTTCGGGTTTCCGTTCTCGTCAAGTTCTGTACCAGCTCGAGTATGAGTTCGGTCCCAAAGTTGAAGACGCGTTGGCATCTTTCCAGCTTTCTCCACCTTCATTATCTGCAAAAAAAAATTAAGCAAGAGTAGATTAGTGGTCGAAGATTGACAAAACATAAAAATCAAATACTAGTTAAGCGATCAAAAGAATTATGAGAAATTAATTAAAGGACCACCTCAGCAACTTCTTGGAAAGGTCTTGAACCTGAGCTATGCAAATTGGTCACTTTATTCCTGTTCTCAATCCCCACTTTCGATCTTTCTTGATGCTCTTCTGATCTCCAAAACTCTATCAATCCTTTCCAAAATTCAATATCATAGTAGGATGGACAGAGCTCCAAGAAAGACTTTCCGGTTGTCCTTGCCTTCTCATGAACTCTCTTTTTTTCTTCATACAATGTCCGCTTGCAAACTGCCTGGATGTATTCGATTACAATAGCTTTGGATTGTGACCGGCTTTGACCCTTCAAGTGCTTAAAATACATCTGCAATAAACATAATTATGCGTCAAATAATGATTCAAGTTTACCATAAAGAGTCATCACGGGAAAATACGTAAAATAATTAAGTTTGTGTATATGACATACCTTAAAGTTTTCCCAAACCTTTTCTGGGAAATCAGGATGCTTGTCCTCTAAATCTGTCCAAGTATAGGACCCCGCTGGCCAAAATGCACGTATGGCACCCAAAATTGTCTTCTTCGCACAATTATTCTTTATACTACATATGTATTATAATTAAGCACAATCATTAGTATCATGATTGACAGACTCGAACAAAGGTAAAGAACTAAAGGTAAGTTCTCGTAATAAATGCATTTTTTATGAGTTTAAAAAATTTGTCCCAACGAATCTATGCTATTATTCTATATTTCTATGCTTAATTATAACTGTCATAAAATTAAATTAATGTCACTAGTAACAATTTAAGAGTATATATAATGATTGCATATTGCTAATAAATGAAATAACTTACATCCCATTTGAAATGTCTATGCGAGTCGGATGGGTTGGAAAAGCAGCGGCAAACAATCCTTGAGAGTTAGATCTTGGCTTTGGGCCCCTCCACTTGATCACTTCCGTCCTTGTCATACCACCATAACTTTCCTTAAAAGTTTGAATCTGTTGCCTCCTTGTCATGATTTTCTTCCCCTTACCCTTACGCTTGTCAATCTTTTTCCTCGAAGCCAAACTGACTTTGGCCTTGGCTTTTCCCTTGTCCTGTGTCATCTCTGAAAGTTTCTTCGTCTTGCTCCGAGGATTCATTACACTAGGCGCATAGTACACTTGAATCGCTTGGCTTGCCAAAACAAAAACCTCGTTGGACCTCAATCTTGATTTGATATCCACGGTCACAACTCGATTTTGATCAACTCGAACACCGTTTCCAAAACTATCAAACCAACGACATTTGAACAAATATACAAAATTCCCACCCCCATATACAAGTTTTATTATGTCTTCTAATTGACCATAATAATTAGTAAGTGCATCATTGTGAGAAGTACCTTTGACAAGAACACTATCATTAATTTGAAACTTATATCCATTGATCGTGCAACTACGAAATGAGAAGATATTACGAATAGGTCCATCAATCAAATTCTTGAAGAGCAAACGTTTGGCATCATCATTCTCAATCTAATAAATCATGAGAATATATCAAAATACATATATAATATTATTGACTATATCAAACACAAATATTAAAATTGCTCCAAAATATACCTTTTGACGAAACCAATGTTTAAATTCGGATTTCTGAAGTGATTCTAATATATCATATCACAAATTTACATAAGGAGTAAAGTTCACATACCGAATATATGATTGAACTTCCGGCATGTTTAAAAGGACGTAATATTCGGCAATCTTCAACTCATTATCTTTCAAGTACCCAATGACTTGTTTCTTACTCGTTTTGATAGGATATCTAAAAACTTCTAAAATAGACTCCTCTCGTTCATCAATCACAATTTCATTACGACGCACGACATTATGAACCGTCTCTACGGTTGAACGAAAGTAGATTGAGAAAAAATTGACCATCTCTTCTTCGACGTATTTCTCCGCAATTGAACCTTCCACTCGTCCCTTTTGTTTTACTTTATCTTTCATGAATTTCAACAACCTCTCAAAAGGATACATCCATCGATAGTACACCGGTCCTCCAAGTCTACATTCTTCAATCAAGTGTAAAAGCAAGTGCTCCATAATATCATAAAAACTAGCCGGGAATATAGTCTCAAGCACACACATTGTCCTGATTATGGATTTTTCTAAAGAATCCAAATCGTTGCGTAGTAAAACCGATGAGCAAAGATCACGGAAAAAATTTGAAAGGGCCGCGAGAGCATCCATAATATAAGATGGCAAAAACTCACGAAACGCAATAGGCATTAGTTTTTGCATGAAAATGTGACAATCATGTGATTTGAAACCCGTGATTCTTAAAGTATCCCATTTTATGCAACGAGCTATGTTTGAAGCACATCCGTCCGGAAGTTTTAGTGATGAAATCCAATTGCATAAAAGCCGAAGTTGAGGCCTAGTAAGTGTGTATGGTGCTTTCGGTTTCACTCCATTTTCATCGAGCCACAATTCGGGCCTTATCCCTAGGAGCTTGCAATCTTTTCTACCATTTGAGTGATCTTTACTCTTCTTCCTATCATCCACAACTGTGTAAAAAATATTTTCAAACACATTTTTTTCTGTATGCATGACATCAATACAATGTCTTAACTTATGAGATGACCAATATGGTAATTCCCAAAACATAGAAAAGTGAGTCCAATGGTGTTGTTCCCCGTACCCACTAGGCATTGTTATCCTAAAAGCTTTTCCCGGGGGGGAGAATTCTAGTTGTAATATGGAAGACAACAAAGACTCGCCCATAGACCGACCTTTGAACACTTTTTTCTCTACCGTGGGAAACTTCACACTTTTCTTCCGCAAAGGGTCATTTTCTTCCAAAAAGGTACGGTATGTACCATAGAAACAACATTTTTTAGAATGTTTGAGTTGGAAACCTTTTACATCTCCCACACAAACATTACAACCCATCTTTCCTTTTGTTGACCATCCACTAAGCATACCTAAAGCGGGAAAATCACTAATTGTCCATAATAGTGCCGCTTTCATATTGAAATTTTGCTTTAGCGATTGATCATAGGTTTCAACTCCACTTTGCCACAAAATAAATAATTCATCCATGAGTGGCCTTAAAAATACATTGAGATTTTTTGTTGGAGAGTTAGGACCCGGAATTAGAAGAGTCATGTACATGAAGGGTCTTTTCATACACATAGAAGGAGGAAGGTTATATACAACCACTACAACCGGCCATACCGTATACACATTATTTCCCGAATTTCCAAATGGATTGAAACCATCACTTGACAATCCGAGTCGAACATTACGAAACTCCTTAGCAAACGATGGGTATTTTAAGTCAAAGTTTTTCCATTCATCTCCATCCGCGGGGTGACTTAGTTCACCATCTTTTACTTCCCTATTCTTGTACCACGTCATATATTTGGCCGTACGATCCGACATAAATAACCGTTGTAGACGAGGAATAAGTGGAAAGTGTCTTAGAACCTTTCTAGGTATGTTATTCCCATTTTTTCCCCTTGCATCTTTATAACGACTCGTATTGCAAATGTCACACATAATTTTCTTTGAGTCGTTACCGTAAAATAACATACAATCATTCTCACACACATCAATCTTGTCATAACCCAACTTCAATTTCTTCACCATCTTCTTTATATCATAATGGGTATTTGGTAGTGTATGATTTTTGGGAAGTACATCACCAATGATTTCAAGCAACAAGTTGAATGCTTTCTCGCTACACTTGGATACATCTTTGAAATGTAACAATCTCGTACTAAAGGTAAGTCTTGTGTAGTCTTTGTTTCCAGGATAAATGGGAGCTCCACAAGTATTAACATCGGTAAAAAATGTTGAAGTATCACTATTTGGGGGTTGTTGGACATTTTGAGTACTAGTACCCGCTGTATCATTGAAACTATAATAATCTTGCCCAGCGGCATCTCGTAACATCCCATCCAAATCAATCGGCGGTTCTACATTAATTGGTGTGGTTCGACGACGACGGCGTGGTGGTTGGGATTCCGTTCTTGGTTCACTCTCACCGTGAAAAGTCCATACGATATAATGTGGTAAAAATCCATCGGCATACAAATGAAATGTAACATCATCTATAGTTTGCCACTTTGAAGTTTTACATTTAACACAAGGACATTTGGTCTTACCCCCAATCAACCCAAACTTAGTTGCAACATCTATAAACTCGGCAACACCATTCTTGTATTCCGTTGTCAATGTAATACGATCATTTTGTAAACGACGTCTAATCCATTCACGATTACTTCCGGTTGACATCTACAATGTTATAAACACACATTTCATTAGATTTCTTTAAACTCTCTCTTTAACACAATCTCTTCACCATAAATATTTAACATTTCCACATAAACATTTGTATTTAACATTCATAAAATGTGTTTGTATTTAACATTTATACACAAATCATTCAAGCATAAATTTGTATTTAACATTTATACACAAATATTTTAAGCATAAATAATATTTGAATTATCCAACATTTCAAATATATAAACATTGCATTTAACAAGTCAAGTTAAAAACTTGAAAATGTATACTTACAACTTCTTCTTCTTCTTCTTCTTCTTCTTCTTCTTCTTCTTCTTCTTCTTCTACAACTTTTTTCAAGCATAAATAATATTTGAATTATCCAACATTTCAAATATATAAACATTGAATTTAACAAGTCAAGTTAAAAACTTGAAAATATATACTTACAACTTCTTCTTCTTCTTCTTCTTCTTCTTCTTCTTCTTCTACAACTTTTTTCCTCAACCAACCACAAACAAAAGTAAAAATGTAGATAAGATTTTAATTTTCGTCACAGCTCATTTTCTACCGAAAATCGGTAGGAAATGTCCACCGTTTTCGGTAGGAAATGTCCACCGACCCGTCAACCAATCAGAAGCCGCCAAGTAAACATTTGTTGGTGAATACTAGAGACATTTCCTACCGATTTCGCGCGGTAGGAAATGATAAACGTAAAACAACACTGCCACATGTCACTTGGGGCCCATTCGACTCATTTCCTACTAACTTCGGTAGGAAATACTTCGGCATTTCCTACCGACTAGTGGTCCGGTAGGAAATAGCCGTTTGACTCGAAAATCGGTAGGAATTGGTCGGTAGGAAATGCGTCGGTAGGAAATAAACGGTGGGAAAAGCCCGTTTTTCTTGTAGTGTACGTAAGACCGTCAGCTTAGAATCAGATCCTAGAAATCAAACAAACGAACTAGAACACAATATCAGAGTGGCTACTCTTGCTGGAAACTGTACCTTGTTACTGGACTGCAAGGTGAAGCTGATCAACTGGCAAGATCATCTCGTGTATGAGCAGACATAGTACCAGTACAAGCAGTAGTTTTGACACGCACAACCAGCGGACTTCTAACAAAGTGAAAACCATCAGATAATATTATCTCACCAAAATCATATCTGTCCTGAGACTTCTTCGTCGGTGAGAGAGTAACATAATATGTCAGTTCGTCCTTAAAGTACGAGAAGATCAATACAGTAGGCCATACGGAAACTTCTATCCCATGAGGCTTTACAACAGTGACAAAGTATATAGTGATCCCCATCTTTTTCATAGAAACGTTACGAACAGTTCTCTTAATGGTTATTGTGGATTGAAGATTTGATACCATAATTGATGGGTAATTGATATTATAGGTGTTTTTGTCACCTTTTGGACACTCAACTTCTGTACTAACTGTAGACAGACTAACAATTCTTCCAATTTGGTCGTTATTGTAGCCAATACTACAAAGGTACATTAAGTAGTCAACGGTTTTCATGTCGTACACCAACCCAGGATCCAAGGCCTTCAAGGGGTTAACGTGACCCGCTCCAATATCAAATGGATCGGATACTTTCATATGTCCGCCACCTAAAATGGTGTCATGGGTTGTGTCTTTCTTGTAGGCTGCATGCATATAGTTAATCATCAGGAGGGTAGGTATACAAAATTGGATAACAGCAAAAAAGATTAACACGTTGCTCTCTTCCAATTATTTCAGATTCCAATTTTAATTTTCCAACAAAAAAAACAACTTACATTTAAGTTGGGGGGTGACCCCCTAGTGTGTATCGGAATTTTGTGCATAAATATGGTACCAGTAATAAATCAAAGATGTTAATATAGTCACTTACCTGTAGTCATGATAGCAGATTTTACTGCGGCTGGAGACCACTCTGGGTACAATGACTTAATAAGAGATATAACTCCAGAAACATGAGGACAAGACATAGAAGTCCCTGATTGGAAGTTCCATTCGACAGAACGTTTATCACAGGGAAACAAAGTTGGAGAAGTTGCTGTAGGCCATGCTGCTAATATTGTTACTCCTGGAGCTGTTATATCTGGCTGCAATTGTTCATTTGTAACACAAATATGATCCACAATTTATCTGATACCAACAGAATTGAGTTCAACATGTATTACATTTGCAGAGCTTCTATATGTAACTAGAGCAAAGGCTGTAAATTAATAATCTTGTTCTTATTCACACATTTTCTTAGAAAAGAAACTGTGTAGGAGTCTCAATCATACCTTAAGAATATCAGGCGTTATTGAGCTTGGACCTCTAGAAGAAAAGTATGCAGCTGTTGGTGCTGGAGACTTCTTGATAACTGTTCTGGTTGGCCATATCTGGACCAAAGGTCGCCTTCATTTAAAGTAATTCATCATTATGGTATGAACACTAAAAAACTCAATTACTGTAACATATAAAATAATTGACATAATATATTGTTGGATTCGTCTCCATTTATTGTTAGCTAACAAAGAAAGAATTTATTTTTTCAAGAAATGTGATCTGACTTCGTCTATACATTATGTAGCTAGTAGCAGACGACTTGTACCTTAAAGATTGAGCGAGGTATTGAATGATTTTAGTCCCCTGAATTATATCAAGATACACGGTAGGTATGATATCAACATCAACAGTCTGCAAGGTAGGAGGCTCAATCAAGATTAAAGCAGAGGCATTAGCTCTCCTTGTTGCCACTTCGGCATCCACACTCACATCGGACCCTGCTGTGGAAAAGCATAATATTACTCTTCCTGCTGCCGATTTTCCATTCCAGTTTTCCATTTTGCACTCCCTACATATATATGACTCAATAAACAATTATATATGTCGAAAGAGAATCTGTTCAACGAAATCCATAGGTGAGTTTACATTTTGAACTCCAAACATCTCTAACTATGTAGAGTAATGCTACAGGTAAACGTGCCATTAATAAATTCATACTCGCAGCTCATTTGTAGCCATTTAATTATGTTTTATTCCTGCGGCTCATTTGTAGCCATTTCAGTTGTCTATTTTTATGTGCAATATATTCTTAAGTAACCGTTAGCACAAAATTTTAAGGTGATCGAGGAAGGCTCAGTTGGATCTTTATATTATACTAGTCGATAACCCGTGCGAAGCACGGACATACAGATTGAACACCAATCGAAATTAAAATATTAATACACTATTTAATTATGTAGTATGAGAATTGAACCCGAGATAAAACTAAAAAAAATTAAAATAAATAATTTTTTATAATTATGTAGTTGTAAGGAATCGAACCCGAGATGAAGCTAAAAAAAATTAAAGTAAATAAATCTTGTATAATTATGTAGTTGTAAGGAATCGAACCTCGAATTTAGTGATAACCAAATTTGGTATTTTGGTACTTTGGTACTATTATGTACCATTAAAACATGGTTTTACACATTAATAAAGAGTATAGATTCTATTACTTCCCTCACTCCAAAGTCCATTTTTGGGTCGAAGAGTTGATTATGGGTGTTCATCTTCAGGACATTAATTTGTCGTCGTGTCCATATTAAATTATTAGAATTTTGGTGGGTGGTAGGGAGTTGAACCTGAGTCCTCAACTTGAACTCTGATAGCATGTTAAGTAACCAACTCATCTAAATGCATGTAACAATTTCATCTAAAACCTCATGGTATTAGAAAAAGACTCCAACCGGATATTTATATTATAATACTGCCACCAACTCGAAAGTCCATTCTTGGATCGAGAGTGGATCACGGGTATTCATCTTTGGAACATAAATTTTATTTCGTGTCGATAATAAATATTGAGAATACTGAAGTTGGGAAGGAATAAAACATGATACCCCGCCATCGAGAGCTCGGATACCATTTTAAGTAACCAATATTCTAAAATCTTAAGGTATTAAAAGAAGTCTCAACTAGATCTTTATATTATTTTCTAACAAATATCGTATTGAGTAAAGCTATGTTAAAAGAAATGGATACACAATTATGTAAACAATGACCAAAAAATTAAAATTATTTTGTTGAAAAAGGTTAAAATGGAATACTCTTAAATGCAAGATTAATTGTTGTATTCAGCAACAGAAATATCATGCCACTTGAAATTTAGCACTCATATTTTGTTAAATTTTCCTTATGTTTTCTCCGAACTCAACTATATAAGCTAATTATGAACTTTTCTCAGAAGCCTTTATTTTAATTTTTTTAATAAAGAAAACCATTGAAAATGTTGCGAAAATAAAATCCAATATTTAGAGTTAAAGAGAGATAAAATAAAAGCTACCCAGATTCAAAAAAGGCTCCTGCTCCAGCAAGTTTTGCTTTTATTGCTGTTGTAATCAAGCTTTCTCCCTGTAGAATTTAAAAATATTAGGATACAACCGAAGCTCGGAAACCTAGAAACTCCATAAATATAGTATTATTAAGCAAAGGTTATGTATATTTCAAAGTAACCATAAGAACAAGTTTGTCATGATCCAGCACAATTTGTGTTGGGAAATTGCGGTCAATAGAAGCTGCAGCCACACAGATGCTCCAAGGAGATACATTTTGCACCAAAGCAGGAGTTGGGCCTTCATTGCCCGCCGAGAAAACAACACTAACACCTTTTTGCATGGCATGAAATGAGCCAATATCTGCACTTGACTCGAAAAACGGAAACAATGGAGGTGGAAATCCGAGGGAAGCAGAGATCACATCGACGCCATCTGACAATGCCTCATCAAAGGCAGCCAGTATATCGGCCTCGGTGCATTTACCATCAAGTTGATAGTTCCAACATACTTTGTACACAGCTAGTCTAGCTTTAGGATTTCCTCCTCTTGCCATTCCTTGTCCAAGACCAAGAAAACTTGCATTTTGTACAATGGAGCCAACAGAAGTTGATGCCGTGTGAGTTCCATGGCCCAGGTAATCTCGAACTGATTTATATTCTTTGGATGTATTGACTTTGCCAAACTCCTCCTCGAAGCCTTTAAAATAGTAACGGGCTCCGATTACCTTCCTGCTGCAATGAATTGAAGGCTCGAATTGCTGACCGGCACAGCATTTCCCTTTCCATCTTTTTGGAATGGGTTTCATACATTCCTCTTCTTTGAAACTGGCAGATTCAGGCCAGATACCTTGTGTACATGTAAAGAGAATTGATAATCTCGGATAAGATAATTAGCTAAGTTGGTGTACGGGCATGGTAAAGTTATAAGCCTATATCTATTATAAATTTCCATTCTAAACACTACACCAAATCTGCTATCAGACAACACTGATCAGACAACACTCTGCAAAAAAAGTGTTGCCCGAAAAGATCAGACAACGGTTCCCGTATTCAAGAAAAAAAAGTATTGTCTGATCCCAGTTTTTACAACACGCAAAAAACCATTGTCTATTAGATGAAGTCAGACAACGGTATTTAAAATGTAGTGTTGCACATATTTCATATTTAGACAACAGTTTTCCGGAACCATTGTCTGAAAATGTTTCAGACAAGAGCACACAAAACTGTTGTTAGAAAGAGACAACAGTTTTTCTGATCCGTTGTTTGAGTTTAATTCAAACAACACACAGAAAATACAGTTGTCTGACTCTCGCCATTCATACGACGGTTCTTGGGACTGTTGTTGGAATCAGACAACAGTTTTTCTGTTACTGTTGTGTAACATTTGTTCAAACAACAGTTTTTTATAGTGTTGTCTGAGTTAAAGCTATCAGACAACTCTTTTAGGCTAATTGTCTATTGTTGATTCAGACAACGGTTTCTTGTTTAAAACTGTTGTCTGATTTACAGGATACAGAAAAAAAAAATTTAAAATGGAGCTAACCTGCTCACAGTACAAATGCAAATAAATAGTACCACGTATTATATAACAAATTTATTCGAGACTGGTTGATATTTCATGTATATAAATAACAAATTTATTCGATATATGAACGATAATTTCCTTTGCAAATAAATAGTACCACGTATTAATAGAGTGCTATATATATATAATATAGTTCTTGTTATCGATCGATTTATAAACCACGATATAATCACACTCACAATATTGAACAAATTAACATATTAATTACTAATTAATAATATAAGATTCAAAGGATAGGAACGGGAGTGAAAAATTTATAAATTAAAAGCGTCAATTTGGGCGCAAACGAAATAGTATTCAGACAATGGTTTCTGTTAAAAAAATGCTTGTGCAAATGGCAATCCCACAACAGAAATTTAAAAAAAACCGTTGTATGATCCATACGACGGTTTTTTAAATATGGAAAGGGTTGTTGGAAAGCATATTGCACAACAGAATTTCAAATATTTCCGTTGTCTGAATTACACAACGGTATTTTGGAAAAAAGACTTGTCTGAGTTGCTTTGGCACAACAGTTTTGGCGGCAAAACCGTTGTCTTTTTTTCCCAGCTATTTAAATCAATTTGTACCGTTTATACAGCTTCGAATGTGTTATTAAGTTGAAACATAATAGCGTAAGACATTTTTGACCATATTTACTTATACTTATTCGAATAATACATGGGTAATGTAAAATCCGTATCACGTGTTAGGGTTTAGGGTTTCGATAACTTTATTTTATCAAGAATCGCGAACACGAGACTGGTTGATAATTCATTTATATAAATAACAAATTTATTCGATATATGAACGATAATTTCCTTTGCAAATAAATAGTACCATGTATTAATAGAGTGCTATATATATATATATATAATATAGTTCTTGTTATCGATCGATTTATAAACCACGATATAATCACACTCACAACATTGAACAAATTAACATATTAATTACTAATTAATAATATAAGATTCAAAGGATAGGAACGGGAGTGAAAAATTTATAAATTAAAAGTGTCAATTTGGGCGAAAACGAAATAGTATTCAGACAATGGTTTCTGTTAAAAAAATGCTTGTGCAAACGACAATCCCACAACAGAAATTTGAAAAAAACCGTTGTATTATCCATACGACGGTTTTTTAAATATGGAAAGGGTTGTTGGAAAGCATATTGCACAACAGAATTTCAAATATTTCCGTTGTCTGAATTACACAACGGTATTTTGGAAAAAAGACTTGTCTGAGTTGCTTTGGCACAACAGTTTTGGCGGCAAAACCGTTGTCTTTATTTTCCAGCTATTTAAATCAATTTGTACCATTTATACGGCTTCGAATGTGTTATTAAGTTGAAACATAATAGCGTAAGACATTTTTGACCATATTTACTTATACTTATTCGAATAATACATGGGTAATGTAAAATCCGTATCACGTGTTAGGGTTTAGGGTTTCGATAACTTTATTTTATCAAGAATCGTGAACACGAGACTGGTTGATATTTCATTTATATAAATAACAAATTTATTCGATATATGAACGATAATTTCCTTTGCAAATAAATAGTACCACGTATTAATAGAGTGCTATATATATATATAATATAGTTCTTGTTATCGATCGATTTATAAACCACGATATAATCACACTCACAATATTGAACAAATTAACATATTAATTACTAATTAATAATATAAGATTCAAAGGATAGGAATGGGAGTGAAAAATTTATAAATTAAAAGCGTCAATTTGGGCGAAAACGAAATAGTATTCAGACAATGGTTTCTGTTAAAAAAATGCTTGTGCAAATGGCAATCCCACAACAGAAATTTAAAAAAACCGTTGTATGATCCATACGACGGTTTTTTAAATATGGAAAGGGTTGTTGGAAAGCATATTGCACAACAGAATTTCAAATATTTCCGTTGTCTGAATTACACAACGGTATTTTGGAAAAAAGACTTGTCTGAGTTGCTTTGGCACAACAGTTTTGGCGGCAAAACCGTTGTCTTTTTTTCCCAGCTATTTAAATCAATTTGTACCGTTTATACAGCTTCGAATGTGTTATTAAGTTGAAACATAATAGCGTAAGACATTTTTGACCATATTTACTTATACTTATTCGAATAATACATGGGTAATGTAAAATCCGTATCACGTGTTAGGGTTTAGGGTTTCGATAACTTTATTTTATCAAGAATCGCGAACACGAGACTGGTTGATATTTCATTTATATAAATAACAAATTTATTCGATATATGAACGATAATTTCCTTTGCAAATAAATAGTACCACGTATTAATAGAGTGCTATATATATATATATAATATAGTTCTTGTTATCGATCGATTTATAAACCACGATATAATCACACTCACAACATTGAACAAATTAACATATTAATTACTAATTAATAATATAAGATTCAAAGGATAGGAACGGGAGTGAAAAATTTATAAATTAAAAGTGTCAATTTGGGCGAAAACGAAATAGTATTCAGACAATGGTTTCTGTTAAAAAAATGCTTGTGCAAACGACAATCCCACAACAGAAATTTGAAAAAAACCGTTGTATGATCCATACGACGGTTTTTTAAATATGGAAAGGGTTGTTGGAAAGCATATTGCACAACAGAATTTCAAATATTTCCGTTGTCTGAATTACACAACGGTATTTTGGAAAAAAGACTTGTCTGAGTTGCTTTGGCACAACAGTTTTGGCGGCAAAACCGTTGTCTTTATTTTCCAGCTATTTAAATCAATTTGTACCATTTATACGGCTTCGAATGTGTTATTAAGTTGAAACATAATAGCGTAAGACATTTTTGACCATATTTACTTATACTTATTCGAATAATACATGGGTAATGTAAAATCCGTATCACGTGTTAGGGTTTAGGGTTTCGATAACTTTATTTTATCAAGAATCGTGAACACGAGACTGGTTGATATTTCATTTATATAAATAACAAATTTATTCGATATATGAACGATAATTTCCTTTGCAAATAAATAGTACCACGTATTAATAGAGTGCTATATATATATATAATATAGTTCTTGTTATCGATCGATTTATAAACCACGATATAATCACACTCACAACATTGAACAAATTAACATATTAATTACTAATTAATAATATAAGATTCAAAGGATAGGAACGGGAGTGAAAAATTTATAAATTAAAAGCGTCAATTTGGGCGAAAACGAAATAGTATTCAGACAATGGTTTCTGTTAAAAAAATGCTTGTGCAAACGACAATCCCACAACAGAAATTTGAAAAAAAACCGTTGTATGATCCATACGACGGTTTTTTAAATATGGAAAGGGTCGTTGGAAAGCATATTGCACAACAGAATTTCAAATATTTCCGTTGTCTGAATTACACAACGGTATTTTGGAAAAAAGACTTGTCTGAGTTGCTTTGGCACAACAGTTTTGGCGGCAAAACCGTTGTCTTTATTTTCCAGCTATTTAAATCAATTTGTACCATTTATACGGCTTCGAATGTGTTATTAAGTTGAAACATAATAGCGTAAGACATTTTTGACCATATTTACTTATACTTATTCGAATAATACATGGGTAATGTAAAATCCGTATCACGTGTTAGGGTTTAGGGTTTCGATAACTTTATTTTATCAAGAATCGCGAACACGAGACTGGTTGATATTTCATTTATATAAATAACAAATTTATTCGATATATGAACGATAATTTCCTTTGCAAATAAATAGTACCACGTATTAATAGAGTGCTATATATATATATATAATATAGTTCTTGTTATCGATCGATTTATAAACCACGATATAATCACACTCACAATATTGAACAAATTAACATATTAATTACTAATTAATAATATAAGATTCAAAGGATAGGAACGGGAGTGAAAAATTTATAAATTAAAAGCGTCAATTTGGGCGAAAACGAAATAGTATTCAGACAATGGTTTCTGTTAAAAAAATGCTTGTGCAAACGGCAATCCCACAACAGAAATTTGAAAAAAACCGTTGTATGATCCATACGACGGTTTTTTAAATATGGAAAGGGTTGTTGGAAAGCATATTGCACAACAGAATTTCAAATATTTCCGTTGTCTGAATTACACAACGGTATTTTGGAAAAAAGACTTGTCTGAGTTGCTTTGGCACAACAGTTTTGGCGGCAAAACCGTTGTCTTTATTTTCCAGCTATTTAAATCAATTTGTACCGTTTATACGGCTTCGAATGTGTTATTAAGTTGAAACATAATAGCGTAAGACATTTTTGACCATATTTACTTATACTTATTCGAATAATACATGGGTAATGTAAAATCCGTATCACGTGTTAGGGTTTAGGGTTTCGATAACTTTATTTTATCAAGAATCGCGAACACGAGACTGGTTGATAACTTTATTTGGGAATATCATTAAATTAAATATATTTTGACATCCGTATGTTTCGATCATCGAGAAATATATTTTAAAAAATATAAACAATAATATCGGACAGAGTACTAGTTACGAGTACTAGTCAATAATATATCTATTTTTTTAAATTATTTTTTTGACGTTCCAAACTTATGGATGTCAAGATCTAACGATTTTAGTGATGTGGTAATTTTCTTAAAAAATCCTAGATTTGTTTTGTTTTTTTATAATGGTCAAATCGGTCAAAGTAGACCTTCCTTCTAACTAGTCGTGTCCCGAATGATGAATCTATTTTTTAAAATTATTTTTTCTACGTTCCAAACGTATGGATGTCAATCTAACGATTTTATTGATGTGATAAATTTTTTAAAAATATCCTAGATTTATTTGGTTTGGTTTTAATAATGGTCAAATCGGTCAAAGTAGACTTTCCTTTTAACTAATCTTGTCCCGAATGATGAATCTATTTTTTTAAATTATTTTTTCGACATTCCAAATGTAGGGAGGTCAATATCTAAAGATTTTAGTGATGTGGTAATTTTTTAAAAAAATTCTAGATTTATTTGGTTTGATTTTTTAATGGTCAAATCGGTCAAAGTAGATATTTCTTTGATAAATAAATATTTTAAATTTTTACTATTTTTGCATATATATTTTTAATGGATGGCTATGGTCAGAGTCCAAGGAATCAGTTCTTCCTATATACAAAGATCTGCAGAACTTAAGATATGGGTCTATAGGTATATCATAACCATAATCGCAAAATTTTATTTTATTTTCATGATGGTGTGTTCCCTCTTTCAACTTTACACTATGGTGATTCAGTGGAGACACAGATGGAAGAGTCCCTGTATTATCAACAAGATACAGCTTGAACTCTCTAGGACTTCCCATCACCAAGGCATGGAGGCCGTGGTACCACCAGAAGCAGGCAAGATTTTTGTGTTTTGCTACTTTTATAGCCAATTTTAAGTTGGTCATGATTTAATATATATGCTCATTAAGTCATGACCAATTTATTAATTTCCTATTAGACTGCTAGTTTTTACAAAAACAGCCTACATGGCAAACAGGTTATTTTGATAAATCCAATTGTGTTTAATGGTTGACAAATGGATAATGTAAATGTGTAATTCTGGTAAACTGACTGTGTATTGTCGTAGACTGTCTACCAGTAAGTTCCTTTTGATGGTATGTGGATATCAATTCCAGTACTTTGACATTATGCAGGATTTTGAGATGGATACTACTGTACTTGTACTTGTTGTAACCCTGACTAATGTTCTTGTTTTTTGTATTGAAAGTATATAAATTATAATGTTGTTTTCCTGCTTTTCAGTGGCAGCGGAGGGGAAACCTTGCTTACAACAACGATGACCTCAATGAGATAAGGATCGAATATAAGGATCGAATGGGCCAAGTATTTCATGAAGAACCATGCACGTTGAACAGTATCAGTACTTCTTGTTATTTCACAATGAACATTTTCAGTAAACTGTGGTGGCCGTTAGTTTTATATTTTGTGGAATATGTTCATTCCGAAATAGGGGCCCAATGTCCGTACTTTTGATGGTATGTTTGTCTAACGGAGTAGATATGTTGGTATGAATGTTATGGTTGTATGGATTTGGATTTTATGGTTGGAATTTTAGTAATGTTATTTACTAAAGGTTGTAGACAATGCCATTTAGTAATTTGTTTAGTTTGCACATTTAAATTATACCTTTGTCTAATGTACTTGTAGACAATACTATGAAAAACCAAAGTATTGTCAAAATAGAACCTAGACAACAAGAAAATGAATAGAAGCTTGTGTTACAGTTGCTCAGACAACACACAAATGTAAACAATAAGATAAAAATACTTGTATTACAGTTACTCGCACAACACATAAATGAAATCGCTAAAATAGAAAAACTTGTGTCAAAACAGCTCAGGCAACCAATCTAACAATTAAACCCTTGTGAACGAAATATTCAGACAACACTTTATAAAACTCTTACATTGTCTAACAACAAAAACTACAATGGTTTCTGTTCAAGTAAACCGTTGTGTAACAAATATTCAGACAACAGTTTTTAAAACAATTCCATCGTCTAACTAACGAAACAACAATGGTTTCTTTCTATAAAACCATTGTGAGAAAGTATTTAACACAACAGCACAGATATAGAAGACCATTGTCTATAAAACTATACTGCAACCCAACCAATTAATGTTGTGTTGGATGCAAACGAAATAGACAACACAACCAAAACAAAAAACCCTTGTCTAAACATGCCTAGAACAACGGTTTCTGAGTTAAGGACCATTGTTGTAATGTAGTTTGTACAATACTTTTTAAACGCAAACTGTTGTTGTTTCTACTATTCACACAACGTTTCAGTAAATACGGACTGTTGTCGAAGAAGGCTCACACAACAGTTTTGGTACCGTTGTCTGATATAGGCATCAGACGGCGCCTCAATAGACAACAGGAAAACAGGGCATCAGACAACGGGCAAAAACCGTTGTCTGAGCCTGTTTTCCTTGTAGTGAAACAATGAGTTTGGACCTAATCATCTATTTTTTGTAGATGAAACGCTTTTTGTTTTTGTATTACAAAACCAAGTTACTAATATTTGATGCAGAAAACTTCAAAGCAAGTTTCTAGAGCAAACAGATATACTCAATCGTACAGTTCTTATAGTAAATAATATTTTTTAATAAAAAGTAGGCTGGAATTATTTTCATTGATATATATACCTGTATCAAAGATACCAACGATAACATTATGGGCACCATAGACTAACTGTTGTGGAGTTGTCAGTAATTTCGGACTCATGTAGTCCAATGAAAGGCCCATGAAATCCCATCTTCTGGTTGTATGCAACTGAAGTGTCTTGCTCTTGAACACTGAAACCACTCCTTCAATCTCTAAATAATACATGTAGGCAAGTACTTAGAACCATCTCTAACACAACAACGCTATTACTCTTTAAAACAGATTCAATCCTCTTTTATCCAAATAGCTTTATTACTTTATTACTTTTAATACTAAATAAAATCTTTGACCTATAAAAAGATTTCTTTCATTGTAAAATTTGGTACAAAAAGTGCGGAAACACAAAATACACCCATGCACGCAAATGCATGATTTCCTTCACCCAATTGACTATACGTACCATTTTAGCATTTCAAATATTTGCTAGGGTGGCAGTATTTTATATCCATATATATAAGCATTTCATGTATAAACGTATGCATAATTGATTGCGATGACCTAAAATTTGAACATATATGTTACAATTTACCCGACAAGCTGGTAGCTTGTGTTGAATTAAGCTTGGCAGAAAACCCTGAGAAACTGTGTTTGTAGCTATACAACATAGATTGCGTTGCATCTTCCTCCCTATGACATTCAAAATCAAGAAATAGAAAGTGAATATTTAGCATACATACAAATTAAGATGGATAATATGCAACTAATTTTTTCAAACCAAACGTAACCTGTCGAATACATTGGTAAGGAGCTGGGAATGGTATTTGGAAGTGAGGATAGGATCATTGTCATGTTTGATATGTCCTAGGTAAACTATATAGACCTGCATTGTAGATTGACGATATGTATATATTTAATTTAAATAAAATGAAAAAATGTTAATTCTTATGAAATAGTGAGTGGTAAACAAAAAAAAAGTATAAGAACACCGAGGTTATAAAAAGCATATTACGGAAGTGGACGCCGAGTGAACTAGATAAAGTGAAAGTAGAAAGAACAGCCTCCCAAAAAACCGAAAAGCAGTTGCCATTTTTATGAGTTCTTTGAGGTAAAGCATAGCTTAGCTTAAGGATTTATATAGAGACTACACCGAAAATAAAGTTCCTCATTTTTGTTTTTCATCAAGCACCTAAGGTTTCTAGTCAAGTAGATGATTCGTATATTTAAAGGGTCATTGATGGTTACAAGTTGACACAATTCTAACAATCTTCCATTAGATTAATATATTACCAAGAACACATATAGGTCGCACTCTTTCTTAATTAAGCTATATAACCCTAAATTTAAGGGCATTTGTCTCCCATTGTTTCTTCCCTAGCTTGTTTCACCACCACTTTGCAGGTTACTTTCACTTTAGTGTAAATATGTCCATCATACCTGGCTATGAATCTTAGGAGAACTACTAGAGTCTAGACACACTACCTTACTCCACCTCCACAATGGACAATGTGATTCTCTAAAGTACTTGAAAATACATGTGCTCCCTCTTCATCATTCTTCAAACAGAAAAAGCAAAAAGAAATTAGCTAGACTGGTCTCTTTTCGAACCATTTCTCCTTTTGTATTCCAGTTTCCCGTGTATGTATTTTGGACAGAATGCTTATGGAACTATAATCCTTTAAAACAGAATATTTAATTTTACCAACCATTTTTTAATCAATTATTTTCTTGTGATACACACCTTCCCTAAGTGAATGTACTCCATTAATGTTGTACTCAATTTTTTTGATAAGTGTTTATAATTAATATCTGCACGTAAATGAGGAAACCAGAGAACCCTAACCCTTTTAAAATTTTCTGGCCCCTTTTTTCGTGTCCTTTGAACATTTTACTAGCGGATAAAATTACTTCAATCATGTTGTGCTAGTATTATAGCATGCAAATGATGTTTCGCTTGAGATCTAAGGTAAAACTCCTCATCTGCAAACTACCAACACTGTGACCGTTATCTACTCTTGTGTTATACCTTAAAGTTTATGAGTGAGCACACATTTTATATTTGAACAAAAGTTGAGCTTGATGTCTCCCTAAAAAGGCACTTTCTTCTGTAATCTTTAATTTTCTTATTGGATGGGTGATTTTTAATGGGTTTTTATATTTGGTGAAACACGTAATTACTTGTAAAATAGGGTTTTTGGTGTGATAACATGGGGCTCATCTCACTGCGTACAGAAGAAACTTTCTGCAATACGAGTTGCTAAAAAAAACATTTGATGATGACGGCAAATCTTTATATTTAGCATATGTTTGTAGTTTATACATCTCCATTCTTTTCCTCATCACTCTTTGTATTTATATTTAGCATATTTTTGTAGTTTATACATCTCCATTCTTTCCCACATCACTCTTTATATTTATATTTAGCATATGTTTGTAGTTTATACATCTCCATTCTTTCCCTCATCACTCTTTGTGGTTAATAGCTCTACTTTCCTTTCCCTTTCCTTTTTCAACTATCACTAAAAGCATTTAACACATTTAACTCTACACTTAGATACCAGTTTAAATCAAAGTTTCATTCTTCTTTGTGTTCCTCCGATCTTTTTTCTTTAAGCTAGAAAGTAAAAAGTTACTAGCAAGACATCTCTGTATTCTTTAAATCTTAAATCCTGCCTTTTAAATCAAGAATTTAAGCTGAATTTGGTCAACTTAAAAGGATTGCACCATTTGAATCAAGGAAGGACTCGAGTTAATGACACAATTTTCTTTTATTAAGCTTAGTAAAACAAAGCTATTTCTCCACCCTTGCTCCATAAATATACAAATGTAGATTTTATCGGTTTACAAACCATAAATGGATGTCCATTTATTGTTAGCTCCCTACCGACCGTCTATTATGATTTAAATATCTTATTATTACATTAATATTATTAATTATAGGAAAAAATGTTTATAATGTTTTATTTACAGTAGCTTATAACGTATGTCATGTACAAAATTTTATTGTAAACTTTTATTTTTTTTAATATCTGTCTCGACATTTAGTTACATTTTAATTGGAAAAAAATGAATATAATTTCATGTATTTTTTGTAATATTTTCGATCACTTAAAGTCTAACAAATGACAATACTTAATAAATTACTTTTTTATGATTATTGCATTTAATGTGTACCAGCATTATGATATGATATAATCGTATTACATTACAAATTATGAATTGCAAAAATAATAAAATTTTAACAATAAACTAATTACAAAATCACCATTATTTACCTCATGATGCTTGTGTTGAATAGATTATTTTGTTGGCTTCTTTGCTAACTCAATTCTTTGATTAGGAGTTATTACATTTATTATTAAACTTTTACAGTTGGTATCTATAAATTTTCACAATTATTTGGTTGTTTCAGAATTATATGTCTCCTCTAAACCGGTTTAGTTCGAATATTATTGAGATCAATACAAAAATGAGAACAATAATAATATTTAAGAACAAATATATACATAGCATTAAAGCGTAGAAGGAAGAAGAAAATGTTATATGACTTCTGTAAGAATCGTAAATATTAAATTCATATAGATTTTAAATTATTTTATTCCAGTTTGACCAGTCAAGGTGAAAATATTTGTTACAATTTATTTTAGCCTATTTGGAATTTACATGAATATTTTGGTTCGGTTTGGCGGATAATTAAATCGCCAATAGGAGATGGCATCGTTAGATATGAATAAATGGATCAGGAATGATTGTTTAGGACCCTATATGTGTTTAATGATTGTATTAGACTCCAGAATAATTATCTTTAACTTTTTCAAAAAACGTGCGATTTAATTCATCTTTATCCTTTAAAAGTCGTTTTCAAAATCCTTGGGGCTTCGATTTAAAATCATTTTTTCGTATCAACAATCGTCATATAAATCTCAAAATATTCGAAACTTGTATTTTATTCATTTTACGAGTCTTAAAAAAAATCTTCAGTAATCGATTCGTTATTGTTCATCAAAATATTTTCGTTCGAGTCGAACCCGCAATTGGTTTAATTGGTACTTTCGGGACCGATTAAAGGTTAATTAGGATTCCGATACTATTTTTCTTAACTTTATCTGGAACAATCCAGATACTATTTTTTTCAGCCAATTAGATCCCTAACACAGCTGGCCAATCAAAAGCAAGGATTTTATTTTTCAAAAATTAAAATTATTTTCAAAATTGTATTTTCTTAAGTGTTCTCCAAGATCAAACCTCAATTTGAAGGCGATTCTGGAATCCGATTTCAGTGTGCTAGTACTCAAAACGAAGCTTTCGATATCTAGTCTCATATTCTATAATCAGATTTGGTGAGAGGTAATTTTTCGAATTTATATGAATATTTGCTTAATATTTCGAATTTCTAGGGTTTATGAACAAAAATTGGGGCTTTTCATTTGGGGAATTGTTTGCTTGATTTGATGATTCCTATAGCTTGGTATGATCATATGGAGTTGATTGGTGTGCTTAATTGCTTGGTTTCATTCATGGATATGTAAAAATGAGTTCTAAGTTTTAGTTAAATTTTTTTATTTGAAATTTATAATTATCCAGTGATTTTTGGTGTTTAAAAATTTAGGGGTTAGTTTTGTGATGTTATAAACTTCGTTTTAAGCCACTAAACGCAAGACTTGATGTTTGATTTTGTGAAAAACGTAGTTCGCCGGACATTGTATCGGACTTCGCCGGAAACAATCGATTCATGGCTGTTTTGATCGCTTTCGGTGAGTTGTTTGTGTTATTGTTTCGTGGGATGGAATCAGAGTGCTAAGCTGAGCAGAAAACAAGTGTTGTGTGTGTAGGCTGAGCAGTCGTTTTCTGGCCATCGGATGCCAGCCGGAAACTGTAAAACCCAGTTTTCGGTGGGTGTTCTTGGTGACCCATTTCTGACCCGGTTGACCCATTTCCAAAACCCAGTTTTGATCTTGTTTTGTCAATTATGGTAAATGTGTAATGTTTTTAACCTTCTAACCATTCCTTTTTACTTTTACCAATTATTTTTACTTAAAAACAATTTACAACGGTGCATTTATCAGTCAATAAGTTAAAAAATGTTCACCATATGTATAATTCCTACCAAGAAAATAATTTGCAGGGAAGGAAAAACACAAACATAATTTTTTTGGTTATTCACAGGTGGCAAGCTGCAAAACAGCTAACCCCAGACTCTTAAACTGAGAGTTGAAGCAAAAATTCATTTTTTGAAAATTCAACCATTAAATACTTAACGGCAAGAAGACACGTTCATGTATAACGCTTTAGAAAGTAGATCTTCAGTTGATCAACAGAAACTTGGCCTTCTTATAAATGCATTCAAATACCATAGTAAAACAATGGCAATTACATCTAATGTTTAACCTTGTGTAACATAGCTTTAGAAAAGAACCCAAGTGGGAAATACAAATCTTTAATATTTTTTCTGCACTGGAGGTGGTTCTACTACTAACAGGGACTTGCCTCCACAAATCTCAGGCATATAAGAGAATTGCTAGTTAATGACTACAATTAACCAATTGTTTGGTGTGGGAATGGTAATTAGTTATTAGTGAAAATTACTCACCGAGATATGTAGTTTGCTCAAGTAAGCAAGAAAGCACAGAGGCATCAGAAAACTCTCGCAACATGGAAAAATGAATTTTCGTAAAACAACAATCACCTGCTCTTTCTAACAAAAGTCAGAAAACAAAAACAAAGCATATTTGTAATTGAAACTTACTTTCCTTATATAATTGAATATAAGTAATCCAGTCAAAGCAGGCAAATACATAGCTCTTGTAAATTACTAAATTTGGTTAATTCCTGTTTACCACGATACTTATGGAAGACATAGAAGACAAAGATTATAAAATGGAAGTAAAAAGTGAATATATCTTAAATAGTTATCCACATGAACATTTTAGCACGATGCAAGTAGTATAAAACAATTAAATAAAGTAATATCTATACGACCAGTTGTCGAACCGCAGGTGCTGGTGTTGGTGGTGTAATAGAGTGTTTGGCTGATGCTCCTTAAAGGAGTTTTCAGCTTTAAGTTAATTTTGGTCTTTTTGTCTCCTCCGGCTTTAAGTTAAAAAACTGCTTTAAGCCATAAGTTCCATTAAGGTACTTTTGACTTATGACTTATGACTTATGGATTTTGTTTATTTTTTATTTTTTTTCACAATTCTTGTAAAGCTTAAATATCATGAATTTAAATTTTTTTAAAGTCAAATTTCACTTTAGGACAAAATTATTAAACCCCCATTTAACTTTAAGTAAAATTACCCAAACACTTTCATTCAACTTAAAGTAAACAACTTTACTTTCTCCTTTAAGTTAAAAATACCCCCATTAAGTAAAAAGTAACTTATTTTAAGCAATCCCAAACACCCTCTAATTCATAAACGGGAAGTGGAAGCGAACAAAAAGAATTAAAGCAAACAAATAGGTTATCAAGATCAACTAGTAGTACAAATCGGCAGCAGGACTAAACACTAAACCTAAATACGTAGAAACACATAAACAAAATCAAAATGTACCCGTAACGCTCGTATGCAATGGCAAGAGCGGTAGTAGTTTTGCCAGTTTCAGGTGGACCATAAAACAGCATATGTGGGCACTACATATTAAACAAAAACCCCCTATATTAATACACTTTCCGAAAAATAATTACAAACACATTCACATAACAGAATCTTATTAAAAACTCAATTAAAAGTAATAAAAGGCTTCGAAATCAACAAAATCAATTGTAACAAAAGAATTGTACAAAACCCTAGCGAGAGAGGGAGAGGGAGAGAGAGGGGGGAGAGAGAGACGGGGAGACACACACACAACACAGAAAGAGAGAGAGGGAGAGGGAGAGAGAGAGATTTGCAGAATAACCACAGCCGTCGACCAAAAACTCTTATTCAAGATCCCAAAATAACAAAACTTTGAGAGCCATCAACTTTCCAAGATTTGGTGGCAGGTAGATGTAATATTTGAGTTTACATCTCGTGAGATAGGGTTTGTGTAATTGTGTTTGAAGATGGTGAAACCTGATTTTGATTTGTTTGCCTTATGTGTATGTCGTTTGCATTTTGTTGGATAAGGTTTTGGTTTTTTGGTTTTTAAACTGAGAAGGGGGATATGAAATTTTAAATTGGGGGAACAAATTATTGGTGAAGTGGGAAATCGAATTTTGATTTGGGGGAAAATGAAAGTGTAAGAGGGAAATAAAATCTGTGTGTTTGGTGATAAAAGGGGGAAGTGAAATTTTAGTAAAGGGAAGGAAGTGAAAATTTAACAAGGGGTAATATGAGTTAGATGAAGGGAGGGAAGTGAAATTTGAGATTTTGGATCATGAAATTTAAAAAAAAAAATCAGAAATTTGATTCGAAATAAAAAAAATATTTAATTTTTGAAATTTTAATATAAATGCTACATATGTGTTGGGAAAAAATAATCAAAAAATATTAAAGGTCGGGTTGTACGAGATTTTAACAAAACGTAGTAAAAGTGCAAGATTCACTGAATGATTTCTTTAACGATCGAACCCTACGGATGTTAATTGATACTTCTTCTAGTGTTGTGAAAAAATAATAAAAATTAAAAAGCCTCGGTCGTGCCATATCTGAACAAAAACGTTGTAATAGTACAGATTCCGGTAACAGGGCGCGTGCCAGATTCACTAAATGATTTTTTGAAATGATTACTTCGACAATCGAACCGTACGGATGTTAATAGACATTCATTTCAATGTTGGAAAAAATAATCAAAAAATAAAAAGGTCGGGTTGTACGAGATTTGAACAAAAACGTAGTAAAAGTGATGTTGCCTATAACGGGCACGATCCAGATTCACTGAATAATTTTTTTTAAATGATTTCTTCGACGATCGAACCATACGAATGTTAATATACACTCATTTCAATGTTGGGAAAAAATAATCAAAAAATAAAAAGGTCGGGTTGTACGAGATTTGAACAAAAATGTAGTAGAAGTGATGATTCCTGTAACGGGCACGATCCAGATTCATTGAATGATTTTTTTAAATGATTTCTTCGATGATCGAACTGTACGAAAGTTAATAAACAATCATTTTAGTGTTTGGAAAAAATGATTGAAAAATAAAAAGGTCGGGTCGTACGAGATTTTAACAAAAAAGGTAGTAAAAGTGCTGATTCCTATAACGAGGCACGATCCAGATTAACTGAATATTTTTTTTTGAATGATTTCTTCGACGATCGAACCGTACAAAAGTTAATAAACAATCATTTTAGTGTTGGGAAAAAATAAACTAAAAATAACAAGGTCGGGTTGTACGAGATTTTAATAACAAAGTAGTAAAGGTGCTGCTTCTCGTAGCGAGGCACGATCCAGATTAATTGAATAATTTTTTTGAATGATTTCTTTGACGATCGAACCGTACGAAAGTTAATAAACAATCATTTTAGTGTTAGAAAAAAATAATCGAAAAAAAAAGGTCGGGTCGTACGAGATTTTAATAACAAAGTAGTAAAGGTGTTGCTTCTCGTAGCGAGGCACGATCCAGATTAATTGAATAATTTTTTTGAATGATTTCTTCGACGATCGAACCGTAGTAAATTTAATAAACAATCATTTTAGTATTTGGAAAAAATAATCGAAAAATAAAAAGGTCGGGTCGTATGAGATTTTAACAAAAAAGGTAGTAAAAGTGCTTGTTCCTATAACGAGGCACGATCTAGATTAACTGAATATTTTTTTTTTGAATGATTTCTTCGACGATCGAACCATACGAAAGTTAATAAACAATCATTTTAGTATTGGGAAAAAATAATCTAAAAATAAAAAGGTCGGGTTGTACGAGATTTTAATAACAAAGTAGTAAAGGTGCTGCTTCTCGTAGCGAGGCACGATCCAGATTAACTGAATAATTTTTTTGAATGATTTCTTCGACGATTGAACCGTACAAAAGTTAATAAACAATCATTTTAGTGTTGAAAAAAATAATCTAAAAATAAAAAGGTCGGGTTGTACGAGGTTTTAATAACAAAGTAGTAATGGTGTTGCTTCTCGTAGCGAGACACGATCCAGATTAACTGAATATTTTTTTTTGAATGATTTTTTCGACGATCGAACCGTACGAAAGTTAATAAACAATCATTTTATTGTTGGGAAAAAATAATATAAAAATAAAAAGGTCGGGTTGTACGAGATTTTAATAACAAAGTAGTAAAGGTGCTGCTTCTCGTAGCGAGACACGATCCAGATTAACTGAATAATTTTTTTGAATGATTTCTTCGACGATTGAACCGTACAAAAGTTAATAATCAATCATTTTAGTGTTGAAAAAAATAATCTAAAAATAAAAAGGTCGGGTTGTACGAGATTTTAATAACAAAGTAGTAAAGGTGCTGCTTCTCGTAGCGAGACACGATCCAGATTAACTGAATATTTTTTTTTGAATGATTTTTTCGACGATCGAACCGTACGAAAGTTAATAAACAATCATTTTATTGTTGGGAAAAAATAATCTAAAAATAAAAAGGTCGGGTTGTACGAGATTTTAATAACAAAGTAGTAAAGGTGCTGCTTCTCGTAGCGAGGCACGATCCAGATTAACTGAATAATTTTTTTGAATGATCAAAGTCCAATTCGAAGACGTTATTGAATTCATATTTTGACGCTCCTGTAGTCGAATTGAAGCTCTCAACGAACCCTACGTGTTGTTGCCAACAGATGTGGTGTAGGTGATTTCGATTTTTTTCTTAAATTCCATTTATTTTCAAAATTATTAGGATTAAAAATAAAACAATTTACAAATAGTGTTTGTTGTGAAATCTGAAGATGCTATATTGTAGATCTTGTTTTTCTGGTCAATTTCATATATCATATGTTGGATTTTGAGCTCCATAAAATATAGAAATTGGAGATTGATTATTGTGTTCTTCGTGTTCTTCAAGTTCTTGGAATGAAAGCTTGAAGATGGTGATGAATAGTATTGCTTTAATCCTATTTTGGTAAAAAGGTAAAAATCGAAATGTTTTTAACCTTTTCACCTTTTAACTTATTTACTTCTAATTACTAAATTACCTTTTATTTAAAAAGGTAAATTATTTATTTACTTTTCATAATTATTTTTATTTTGATTATTTATTTTAAATCCAAAATTTAGTTATAAAAATGCAGAAAAGTTATTTTCTAAAATTGTCATTCTAACAATACTTTTTACGAAGTATTGTCTATGCTTCATTCACATAATATTTCTAAAAAATGTTGTGTGTGGGTTCACTGTCACACAACACTATGGATAACATATTGTATGACTGCTACTTAGACAACAGACCTAAAAACACTTGTCTGAATACAACAACGGTTTTCCGGGATATTGTGTTGCACGCATTCACACAACACTTATTTGCTAACGCTTGTCTAATCTTTAAAATACTTATGCATTTACACAACACCCCTGGTCAAGAAATGCTTGTCTGGTAAGATTTATCACACAACGGTTTTGGCCCATTATGTGAATGTTGGATTACACAATACTTTCTCGAGTAGGAAAATAACAGTTGTCTCATCATTTCGGGCAACACTTTTTTCCATGGATGTTGTCTGATATGTGTTGTCTATTGCCAGATTTCTTGTAGTGCTAGTTGGTTTCTTTTTCTATGGCTTTAATTTAAAGTGATATTTTGTTATACATTATTTCAATTATTCTATTTTAAAGCTTTAAAATCAACATGCGTTTAAATTTATAATTCTTTTACAAGTATTATTTGTTGTAACATATTTTCCATTACATTTATCTTATGATTGGAGGGGAGTGGGGGATGCTGATTGAACCCACATGACATTGTTCATGGAAAGAGTAGGCTATTCCTTGATCCACATCTTATGCATCTTCTGTGTAGTTACATGCACAAGCCTCTAAATTTTCGTTAATTGTATTGTTGTAGTTGTTATATTATCATTCCTTGTGATGGCTAGAGATATACACATTTCGAGAAATGTTAATCTGACATTGAGGTGAAAAGCAAGAAACTATGAGTTATCAAAATATTAATGATTTAGTAGATACTCACAAGCAGGGAAACATGGTTGCTAGTGTCTTGTTTGGGAAGGTAACTAACTTCAGTTACTCTTGTTCCTGTTATCTAGGTCGGAGTTTTTCATCAAAAATAAATTTTTTTTTTGGTAGACTACTTTGTATTGAGAATGAATTTTGTTATTTAGGAGAAAAAGAGAATGACTTTTGTTACTCCAACATGAGTAATCTGTTGAGAGGTCATACTAATGAGCTCATCTCAGTTGCTCCTTAGTGAATGGAGAAAAGCAAGTCTTGATTCCAGGCCATGTGATCTTGTCCTGCTTAGTAAAATTGTTGTAGCGAGACTTTTCGCTCAAAAAAGTAGAGTTGTTTGTAGCTTCAAAAGTGTTGTTAGATTCAAAATGCATAATTGTTTTTACCCCACCCATATTTTTTTCTATTGTGTGTTAAGAATTTAGACAATGGTCCTTCAGATTTAGACTGTTGTCTTTCTTCTTCTTCCACAATAGTTCATTTTTACACACAACACTTTTATCAAGATTGCTGTTATAAGATATGATTTATAACATGTTTTCTTATAAATTCTCTCATTGGCTAAAAATAAACAAGACAATGCACAAATAAAATACTACCATTACGACCAATATTCGATATTACAACAAATTAAAATCCACCATTACAACCAAAATTCATCAACCAACTAAAATTGAACCACCTAATGCCATTCAAATTTCTCAACAAAAATTAATTACAGAACCCTAAACAAAGTTCCTTGTAATAACATGCTGATGGCTTGTTCCTTGATGTTCTAAACATAAATATTAATACAATGCTGATGGTTTGTTCTCTTGACAGGCAAAGACCTCTAGTCTCAGGCATGTAATGATGGCCCTGCAATAAGAGAAATTTTGAATACCAGAGGTACTAGGAAAACTATAGTAATAGAAAGAAAATTTCAGTTTCAATTTAACTTTTGGCGTAAATTTATCCCATAATTATATCTGGTTTTATGAATAAAAAACTAGAAATCCCCGATAAGTACTTGAATTTATAAGTGTTATACCTCATAATCAGTATTGGTACATAACAACTATGACAACGGAAACATTCTGGATGCCAAACACCACCCATGCTAGAGCAAGATACGTATAGATAATAGGGAGAGAGCGGTGAAATGATATAAAAGAGTAAATAGAAACTTATATAACATACCTGAACCCAAAACTAACAAACCAAGATGAACATGAGAATCATGAAGTGGTGATGAACATACATATGGCAATCTCTGAGCAGAAATGCTTGGAAAAATCACCTCACATAAATTGCTTTATATTTTTGAACAGTTGCTTCTATTGCTTGCTCAACTAGTAGCCTCTCTAAACTTGATGCACCATAAAATCCATGAACTCCATTGGTTCTTTTCGGTATGAACTATGCTTCTTCAGGACCAGAAAGAGGACCTGTAAACCACAAAAGACTTCTGTTATATGCTAAGCTGCATGAACTAGCAAAGATGGATACTAAACATGCTCTTGATAATAATGCTTATATACTACTCAAGTATTAATGCAATCTGACATAATATTTACCCCAAAAATATATACTGATAAAGCTCATGCACTGATCAATGATAATATATACACAAGTAAAGACTTCATAGAAGAAAGGATAGAATATTAGTTTATCACGTCAAAAAGGTTCTAGAGACGAACCTCCATGGGAAAGCGCAATAGTGTTAGGAAGATACACTTTCCTCTAGTGAGATTGATGTTTTTGCACCAATTGACCCGTATGTTGTTAAACCCATGTGAGCAGCTATGATAGAGGCACCAGCTTTAGCCATTGCATCAGATGTATCTTTGTTAAAAGCATAAGGGGTAATCAAGAAGCCCATTTTATGGGCTTTTCCAATGTACAGAATACCTACGTTATCATTTAAAAGAAAGATAACGAGCAGGTCTTTGGTCAGGGAAAGGGGACAACACATCTCTATTGTAAGAAAGCTTATCCAAAATTATTTCTAGCACAGGAGTTCAGCACCAAATTATAAGAGAGATAATTAATTTGATGGAAGTTATTAAAAAATATAGAGAGATAAGTAACTTTATTACTAGAAATCAAGACCTGATAGAATAGCAAAAACGGATCAAATATGGAAGGCCAGGAGTTCAGTAGTGATAGGCATGTTCTTTGCACAATACTTAGCAAGAGAAGCCCAACCCCTGGAAAAACATTCTTTTATTTTATAAGCAAAGTAGAGATAATATGTACAACCAAATACCGATCTAGGCATTGATATAACTCTGTCCTTACCCCAAAGTGTGTGAGGTTTACTAATCCCCACAATTACAGCCATGGCTGCTCGACTTTTTGCTTCTCTAACTACAACTTTCCGCAATGAAGGCCCTTTCAAGACTTCTCCAGTAAGATCTGTTTGAGTAATAAACACATCGAAGTGAGATAATATAAATCAAAGAATCAAACAAATTACAAATCGAAGTGAGAGTATATAACCTGAAATCGAAACTCAAATTCAAGAAAATCCCTAATTCAAGCCAAATCCAAGAAGCACAAACTTAAATCAAACCACCAATCGAACCCTAAATCAAGTGAATGAGAAAAAGCTTTGACGCTTGCAAGATAGAGAGTAAGACAGAGCGATTATTGCGGACACATCAGGTTTTGTGGGAGAGATATAAGTTTTGTATGTATTTTGTGAGAGAAGTAAGTTGTAAGTTGTGGGTGTTTGGGTTTGTTAGAGAACAAGATATGAGCGGCTGCTGAAAAAAAGGGGAAGTAGAAGGGGAAATGAAATGATGGGAAAGAGGGAAATGAAATTTTCATTAACGTTGTGCTCCCGAGTTAAATTAACAAGAGAAGAGAAAAGAAGAGGAGAGAAATTTTTAAAATTTTCTTTCCAAGTCGTGCTCCCGAATTTTTTGAAGAAAGAAGAGAATGGATCCGGAAAGAAAATTCTAACAACTTTCTTTCCATAATCTTCTTTCCAAAAATGGAATGATTTGGAGAAAAGCTCTAATTTACCTTTAAAATTTCCCTCCATATCATTTTTTCAAAATTTTCTCTTCTTTTCACATAAACTTGGGAACACATGAGAGATTATTTTTTTTTATTTCTCTTCTTTCACCTTCTCTTCTCTTCTTTTCTCTTCTTTACCAAAAAATCTCTGGAGCACAAGAATGATTTTTTTTTTCTAACTTTTTGTACACATTACTAAAATTAGTATATAACATCATCTGTACGGTTAGATTGTCCAAAAAAATTTAAAAAAATATAATTCGAAAATTATACTAGTTTGACCAAGGAGTACTTTGATAGTTGACCATTAAAATATCATACAAGAATGATTTATTTTTTTCTAATTTTTTGTACACATCACTAAAATCAGTATATAACATTATTTCTACGGTTGGATCGTCGAATTTTTTTTTTAAAAGAAATAGATCATGTTCAATCGGTACGACACTAATTAGAGGGAGTAGTACTTTTGGCGGATTTATATTATAAACAAGTACAAGAATGATTTTTTTTCTAACTTTTTGTACACATCACTTAAATTAGTATATAACATCATCCGTATGGTTGGATCATCCAAAAAAAATTCTAATAAATTATTTTTCGAAAATTATACTAGTTTGACCAAGGATTACTTTGATAGTTGACCATTAAAATATCATACAAGAATGATTTATTTTTTTCTAATTTTTTGTACACATCACTAAAATCAGTATATAACATCATTCCTACGGTTGGATCGTTGGAAAAAAAATTTAAAAAAATAGATATGTTCAATCGGTACGACACTAATTAGATAGAGTAGTACTTTTGGCGGATTTATATTATAAACACGTACAAGAATGATTTTTTTTCTAACTTTTTGTACACATCACTAAAATTAGTATATAACATCATCCGTATTGTTGGATCAATAAAAAAAATTAAAAAAATTATTATTCGAAAATTATACTAGTTTGACCAAGGAGTACTTTGATAGTTGACCATTAAAATATCATACAAGAATGATTCATTTTTTTCTAATTTTTTGTACACATCACTGAAATCAGTATATAACAGCATTCCTACCATTTAATTGTCGAAAAAAAAATTAAAAAAATAGATCGTATTCAATCGGTACGACACTGATTAGAGGGAGTAGTACTTTTGGAGGATTTATATTATATACACGTACACGAATGATTTTTTTTTCAAACTTTTAGTACACATCACTAAAATTAGTATATAACATCATCCATATGGTTGGATCATCCAAAAAATTTTTAAAAAAATTATTATTCGAAAATTATACTAGTTTGACCAAGGAGTACTTTGATAGTTGACCATTAAAATATCATACAAGAATGATTCGTTTTTTTCTAATTTTTTGTACACATCACTAACATCAATATATAACATCATTCCTACGGTTGGATCGTAGAAAACAAATTAAAAAAATAGATTATGTGCAATCGGTACGACACTAGTTAGAGGTAGTAGTACTTTTGGCGGATTTATATTATAAACACGTACAAGAATGATTTTACAAGAACATTAAACAACGGTTTTTTTTTTATGAAAAACTGTTGTTGTGCTTAATATAACACAACATTTTTTATAAGAAAACCGTTGTCTGATTATTTTCATTATTTCTCACCAAATTCAATTCAAATTATTTCATTATTCCCACCAAATTCTATTCAAAATTTTTTTAGTTCAGACAACTGTTTCATAAAAACCGTTGTCTCATCAAAACACGATTTAACAACGGTTAATTATTCCGTTGTGTGAATTGTAATAACACAATGGTATATGAAAACAGTTGTGTGAATCACACAATGGTTTATAAACGTTGTCTTAAAACAGATTAAACAATGTTCGTAAAAACAGTTGTGCAACCTTACTCGTCTTTACAACACCACATTGCAAAAGCCATTGTCTGAATCAATTTACTAGACAATGTTTTTAACCCGTTGTAGGGTACGTGGATGACACAATACTTTTCTGAAGTTACAAAAAAACCGTTGTCTCTTAATTCCAAACAATGCTTTTTCGTCCGAGCATTGTCTGATGAGTGTTGTCTGATTGCAATTTTATTGTAGTGCCAAACGGGCTGATGAAGAACATGCCAGATGGGCAAATAAGTAGTGCCAAACGGGCAAAAAAATCATGCCAGACGGGCAGAGAAGTTGCAAAGCCATACTGGCTGATAAAGAAGTTGCCATATGGGCAAGAATGAACTTGGCACTGCATTTGGACGACAGAGAGGTTGCTGCGGTGTTTGAGATTATGTGGGAGATTGTTGGAGTTGATCTCAAACAATCTTTTAAATAAGTTCATTTGATTTGATTATGATTTGTAGTATTTGATTTGATTTGGTCGGATGTCTGTTTTCTTGATTTTAGGATCGTGGAATAAGTCATGGGTTGTTAGAGTTTGTTTAGGAAAGTAGTGTGTGACATGTTCTGTTTTCTAGCTTGTAGTTTCCTTGTATTGCACTATATATTGTGAAGTGTTTGCAGTAATAAAATAAGAAGAAGAGAATACAATGTAGTCTTTTAATTTTTGTTTCTTCACATATACATACACATATAGATATAAGTGTCTTGTATAAGTTTTATTTTCTACAATATTTAGCATATGTGTGTAGTTTATACATCTCCATTCTTTCCTTCATCACTCTTTGTGGTTAATAGCTCTATTTTCCTTTCCCTTTCCTTTTTCAACTCTACACCTAGATACCAGTTTAAATCAAAGTTTCACTTTTGTTTGTGTTCCTCCGATTTTTTTTCTTTAAGCTAGAAAGTAAAAAGTTACTAGCAAGACATCTATGTATTCTTTAAATCTTAAATCCTGTCTTGAAAATCAAGAATTTAAGCTGAATTTGGTCAACTTAAAAGGATAGCACCATTTGAATCAAGGAAGGACTCGAGTTAATGACACAATTTTCTTTTATAAAGCTCAGTAAAGCAAAGCTATTTCTCCACCTTGCTCCATAAACATACAAATGTAGATTTTATCGGTTTACAAACCATAAATGGATGTCCATTTATTGTTAGCTCCCTACCAACCATCCATTATGATTTAAATATCTTATTATTACATTAATATTATTAATTATAGGAAAAAATGTTTATAATGTTTTATTTACAGTAGCTTATAACGTATGTCATGTACAAACTTTTATTGTAAATTTTTATTTTTTTTAATATTTGTCTCGACATTTAGTTAAATTTTAATGGAAAAAAATGAATATAATTTCATGTATTTTTTGTAATATTTTCGATCACTTAAAGTCTAATAAATGACAATACTTAATAAATTACTTTTTTTAATACTATTGCATTTAATGTGTACCAGCATGATGATATGACATAGTCGTATCACATTACAAATTATGAATTGCAAAAGATAATAAAAATTTTAACAATAAACTAATTACAAAATCACCAATATTTACCTCATGATGCTTGTGTTGAATAGATTATTTTGTTGGCTTCTTTGCTATCTCGATTCTTTGATTAGGAGTTATTGCAGTTATTATTAAATTTTTACGCTAGGTATCTATAAATTTTCACAATTATTTGGTTGTTTCAGAGTTATATATCTCCTCTAAACCCGTTTAGTTCGAATATTATTGAGTTCAATACAAAAAATGAGAACAATAATAATATTTAAGAACAAATATATACATAGCATTAAAATGTAGAAGGAAGAAGAAAATATCATTTGACTTCGTTGTTCTTTCGTTATATTAGCTTAATTCTTTAGATGCCTCTAGCTCAATTATTTGCTCAAACTGTAAAATTCATAACACTTTCTTAAACTTTCACATATTTTGGTGTAGGAGGAATTTAGTGCTAATTGAGGCTCATGACTCGCGAGAAGACAACAATAAAATAAAGGCATGAGCACGCATCTGAGGATGCTTGATGGGAGGAATACCACATGATCATGCCAAATTTGGAAATCTTGTCAGACGCTTCAAGTGAGAGGATTGAGAGATTGTGCATGCTCACACCTAAAGCTGCATGATCACGCTTATTTTAATTATTATTTATTTTTAATTAGGATTTAGTTTTATTTTGTTAAGGGTTTTATATCCCTATATAAACAACATTCCGATGTACTGGATGAATAATCTTTTATTGAAATTGAACCCTAAGAGTTTTTTCTTATTTTTCTTGTGGATTCAAGAACCCCTGTGGATTCAAGAATTGCCCTGTGGATTCAAGGTTTTTAAAGATTTTTCGTGTAAGAGTCCTTGTAAGGATTAACGCTTGCTTTTCCTTGGATTCCGTGCTGTGTCAGTTGGAATCAGAGCATGCTTTATTCTGTCTTTTCGATATTGATTCACTATAGTAGATGAACCAATTTCCAAAATCTTGCAGAGATTACGACGGCTTTTACCGCGACTCTTAAGGTTTTAATATATAGGATGAGTACGTTGACGGATGACATGAATATCAATAACAAGCAACGTAGAGGTGTAAGAAAAGATCGGAATCGAGTCCGTCGATGTAGAAAATATCATGTTAATGAGAATCCTGGGTCGATGTCAAATATGGGTAATGAACATAATGATTTAGTAAAGGATGATATACCATTATTCGATGGAACCATGGGAGTTGATGAATTTCTGAATTGGCATATTGATGTTAATTGTTTCTTTGATGTGATGGGTATTCCTGAGAGTAAGCAGGTGAAGATGGTATATATCAAGTTAAAGAGTATTGCTACGGCTTGGTGGGATAATTAGTTGATTTTGCAACGAAAGAGACAAAGGAAAGATTCGATCAAAATATAGCGACAAATAAGACAATTAATGATGGAGAGATTTTTACCGGAAGGCTATGATTATAATATGCGTATTAAACATAAACAAGGGGATGATAGAGTTCAACCTTATGAGCCTTGTGACGTTGATAATGTGTTGCACTACAAGAAAAAAGGCCAAAACCGATCACGCGATTGGTCGGTTTTGGCCCTTTTTTGGTCAAAAATGCCGTCAAAACTGACCAACCCAAATGGTAGGAATTGCTCCAGTCGGAAATGCCTACTGGTCGGAATTGCTAGCTTTTTTCCAAAAGGCCCCACATGCCATGTGGCTGCCCAGGTGGCTCGCCACATGGGCTGCCCAGGTGGCTTGCCACATGGGCTGCCATGTGGCCTGGGACCAAGACACGTCACATGCCACATCATCTGAAAATGGACCCCAAATGTTGACGTGTCATCCACGTGTCAAGTGGGACCGATCCACGTAATTTTTGCCACGTCATTTTTGACTTTAGTCAATGACTATTTTCGACCAACATTGGTAGGAAATTGATCATTTTTGACTTTGGTCAATGACCTATTTCCTACCAACATTGGTAGGTTTTATAACAAAAGCCATGTAAATTGGCATTTTCTACCAATCAATTCCTACCATTATTGTCCATTTCCTACCAACATTTTCCTACCACATTCATCATTTTTCTGGGAAATGGATTGAATGTGGTAGGAAATAGCTCGAATGTGGTTGGAAATAGTCCAAATTGGTAGAAATTGGTGGGCCGATTCTTTTAAAAAAGAAGTGATTCATTAATATTCATGTACCACAAATTGCACAATAGAATGAACATCTAAATCACATACAATCATAACTAAATTTTATACATTCATCATAAATCATAATTCGCCCTTGATAATATCATAACGTAACATTAAAATTACAATGCAAAAGTAATTATTCAAATTCACAAAAATGACAATCATTACAAAATATTAAGAAATCCTTTGAAAGTTTAAACTAAAAATCTTCAAAGTTGCCCTCATCGTTGGATCCTTCACCTTCATTCTTTGTAATTTTGTCAACTTTGTTGTTGTTTTTTCGATTTCATCGCCCACAGCACCAATAAATTCGCTTTAAGAGGATAACAATCTACATAAAAAGTGTAAATGAATAATTAGTACAATTATACACACACACATGAACATAAGAATAACAAGTTCATTTAAACAATAAAGAACTAATTACATACAATATTAGTAAAAAATAATGAATATATGAATGGATCAAGAACAAAAAGGTTTAAGAACACACACAATAAGAAAGATAAAGATTTGTACCAAAATAATTGAGATGGTTAAGTAAAGGAAAAAGTTGTTGGAAATGAAATTTTGTTGGAGAAGATTAGAATGAAAGTGAAAGGAGAGAAGAAAGTTGTTTATAGTTTCAAGTCACCTATTTCCTACCAATTGTCGTAGGTTATAAGTTTGGGCGCACTTTTTGAAATTTTTGGTTTGGGCGAAATTTTTAAATTTTTTGGTTTCGGCGCCTTTTTTGAAATTTTCACGAAATTATTGCTCAGTTCCTACCAATATTGATAGGTTAAGGGGTTGGACGAAAATTTTGAATTTTCAAGTGTGAGCGCCATTTTCGTAAAATTTTTGTAAAAATGTGACCATTTCCTAACAATATTGGTCGGTTTTAACCAAAAAAGTAATAATATATTTTTATTAACCTACCAATATTGGTAGGTTTTGGAAAAAATTGACAAAAAAATGGAGTTGTACAGATTTGATCCCTAGACCTCTCCAAAAATGACTAAGTACCAAACCACTAAGCCAACTGCTAACTTTGAATAAAATCATACATGTAAACAATATATTCCACAAAATCTTCATTTAATAATTAAATAACAATAATCTTTATTTTCTTTAATAAAATTATAAATATATTAAGAAAACATGATAAAAAATGGGACTTATACCCCAATACAAAGAACTAAATTTTCATATTTTTTAAATGAAAAACTATTTTCTTTCTATTTTAAAAAATTATAAAATTGTAATTTACTATGCTCGGCCCTTTTCCTACCAATATTAGTCGATTTTAATTAGTTAATTTTTATTTAATTTTTTAATTTATTTTATGAATTACTTAAAAATTTGGAAAAACCAAAAATAATAGAAAAGTAGGGTAACATTCTTCACACAAATAGCAAGTGTGACTACTTGGGTGTGTATGAATTTTAGTTCAATATTTGCATTTTTTCTATTTTTATTTATGATTTTAATTTATTTTATAAAGTAGTTAAAAATGGGAGAAAATAAAAAAAATAGAAAATTAGTGAAAGTAGGGAAACAATCATCACACAATATTGAGTAAGACTACTTGGGTGTGTATGGATCTTTGAGAAATATTTTTGAAAAATCAAAACACGAAACCCGGACGAAACCTTGTTTAGGGGTTCTAGCCAAACTACTAGTTGACCGTTAAATTACCAAATCAAATAATCATTTTTTTTTGAAATTTTGGAAATAACATTAGAAAGGATGGATCTTGACCTCCGTACGGGTATTTCATTGAGAAATATTTTTTAAAAAATTGAAACACGAAACTCGGAAGAAACCCTATTTAGGTGTTCTAGTCAAACTACTAGTTGACCGTTAAATTACCCAATCATATAATTTTTTAATTTTTTGAAATTTTTGCAATAACATTAGAAAGGGTGGATCTTGACATCCATATGGTTGTTTCGTCAAAAACTATTTTTTAAAAAATCAAAACACGAAACTCGGACGAAACCATGTTTAGGTGTTTTAGTTAAACTACTAGTTGACCGTTAAATTACCAAATCATATAATTTTTTCATTTTTTGAAATTTGGCAATAACATTAGAAAGGATGAATCTTGACCTCCGTATTGTTGGGTCGTCGAGAAATGTTTTTTAAAAAATCGAAACATGAAACCCGGAGGAAATCCTGTTTAGGGGTTATAGTCAAACTATACTAGTTGACCATTAAATTACCAAATCAAATAATTTTTTTATTTTTTAAAATTTTGGCAATAGCATTAGAAAGGATGGATCTTGACCTCCATACGGTAGGGTCATCGAGAAATATTTTTTAAGAAATCGAAACACGAAACTCGGACGATACATTTTTAAGGGTTCCAGTCAAACGACTAGTTGACCATCAAATTACCAAATCAAATAATTTTTTTATTTTGAAAATTTGGCAATAACATTAGAAAGGATGGATCTTGACCTCCGTATGGTTTCATGAAATAATTTTTAAAAATTCGAAACATGAACCCTGGATGAAACCGTGTTTAGGGGTTGTAGTCAAACTACTAGTTGACCATCAAATTACCAAATCAAATAAAATATTTTTTTTTCAAAATGTTGGCAATAGCATTAAAAAGGATAGATCTTGACATCCGTACAACTAGATCGTCGAGAATGATTTTTCTTAATTCAAAATGTCTAATCCTAAACTATCCTTAAATCTTAAGTAAAAATCTTTCGTTTTCTAAATGATTTTAATTTTTTACAATTTATTTTTCAACCAATTTTTTTCTATGCTTCCTCACACAAAAATAAAACTGTTTCAAAATAAACTTATAATTTATTCACATATCTCAATATTATTATATTTTTTTATTTTATTTACTGATCAAAACCTACCAATATTGGTAGGTTTTGATGTGAGCGGGAAATTCAACTTTCACGAAATTTTTGGCAAAAATCTTCTGATCAATTTTGACCAATATTGGTCGGTTTTGAAGTGAGCAGGAAATTCAATTTTTCACGAATTTTTTGGCGGATATCTGCTGATCAATTCCGACCAATATTGGTCGGTTTTGAAGTGAGCGGGAAATTCAACATTTTCACGAAATTTTTGGCGGAATCTTACCGATTAATTCCTAACAATTTTGTTAGGTTTTGATGTTAGCGGGAAATTCAGCTTTTTTCACAAATTTTTTGGCGGAAACTTACTGATGACATTGGATTATGACGTGGAAGGTGGGGTCCTTTCGTGGTCAAAATGAAACCAAAACCTACCAATTTTGGTAGATTTTGGTTTCCGACCAAACTTGGTCGGAAATGACCCTAATTTTCAGAAATTGGTTATTAATTTAAAATACGTGAGAGATGATGATGTAGAAGGTAGGGCCACTTTGCAGGCAAAACCGACCAAAGTTTGATCAAAACTGACCAATTTTGGTAGGATTTGCTTTCCGGCCAAGAATTGGTCGGTTTTGATGCTTATGTATACAAATTTTGGGGCCCACACACACCATTTCCGACCAATTTCGTGAATGGTCGGAAATGGTCACTCATTTCCCACCAATTTTTTTTGGTTCGTTTTGCTTGGTCGGTTTTGGCTTTCTTTCTTGTAATGTTTGATGAATGTCCCTAATCAAAACAAGATAATTTGTTGGAGGTGGTTGAAGATGAGTTTGAGATAGTGAATTGCGAAGAATATATGTCTACTGATTTTGTCAAGGTGGATATGGTTAAACAAGAAGACAAGGACAAGGCTGCACAAGAAAGTTTTGAGAATGTCTGTAAAGTCACGAACGATGAAGATGATGATCTACATGTCGGAGGCGTGCACAAACTATTTTTGGACATCAACAAATCTGACGGTGATTTAGACCCTCAAAGCTAATTAATCCGATCATTGTGTAAGGTAAGTCACCATACTTTTAAGGTTATGCTAGATTGTGAAAATAAAAAGAACTTAATTATGAGGGACATGGTTAATGAAATCAAGTTATCTCCACTAATTTATGTAGCACCATATAATGTTGATTGGAATAACCCCTTGGTTGGTGCTAATGCAAGTGAAAATTATGTGATTGGCATCGCTAGTGTGAACTACAAGGATATCATAGCTTTTGATAATTTTGACATTGATGCATGCTAGTTAGTAATGGATAGACCTTGTCAGCTAGATTTGAATTTATGTCACAAAAACAGGGAGAAGACAATTGAGTATATCGATGATAATGATGTTGTTAAGTATGTTTTGTATCCGTTGGAAGATAAGGGTGTCTTGCAGTAGTCATATGAATGTGTTGTGTCTCTTCGTAAAACAAAAGAATTAAGAGTTGCTGAAGGTCATTTAATTTCTAGCTAGACAATAGTTAATCAAGATGTCACTGGGTCAATTCAAGTGTTGTGATAGCAATATTTGAATTTGTCGAAGAGTTTGGGTACAAAGTTCGTCGAAGGTGTTTGCCTAATAAAAAACCACCACGGCGAGACAAGCAAAAAGCTCATGTATTTTATTTTTATATGAGAACTCAGGGTCGAGTTCCTTCAAAGTGGAGGGACTGATGTAGGAGGGTTTTTGGTGTGAATCAATGTTGCAATGGATTGTGAGAAGGTATTTCGAGAACGAAAGCATGATCATATCGATGATCGTGCGATCATGCCAAAACAAGAAAATATAGTAGGTGATATTATGCATGCTCATGCTGCTGGATTGTCTGGTCATGCCAAAATTGAAAAATACAACCGTGGCTTTTTGGGATCAAGATGGGAGACCTTCACGCTCATGCTCAAGTTTGCATGATCACGCTATTTTATATTAATTATTTAGTTTTAATTAGAATTTGTTTTTATTTTTCTTTAGGGTTTGACATCCCTATATAAACTATCTAATGATATAACAAATTATTAATCTTTATATTGAATTGAAAATCCTAATAGTTTTTCTCTTATTTTTCTTGTGGATTCAAGAACCCCTTATAATTCAAAGATTGCCTTGTGGATTCAAGGTTTTTAAGGATTTCTTGTGTAAGAGTCCTTGTAAAGATTAGTGCTTGCTTTTCCTTGGCTTCCGTGCAGTGTTAGTTGGCATCAGAGCAGGTTTTTTTTCCTGTCTTTTCGCTACTGATTCACTATGGGAGACGAACCAATTACCAAAGAAGATCTAGAACTGTGACTTTTCTTTGCTAATTGTGACATTTCCACCCTTCTTCATTTTGAGATTTAGGAACTGAGATTTGTTACCACACCTATGTCTTGCACAACCACTATCCAATATCCATTGATTTGATTTCACCTTGGCAACAGGACATACCTACAAAATAAATAAAAACAACTCAACATTTTGGTACCCATATTTGTTTGGGTCTAGCAAGGTTAGTAGATAAAACATTAAGATCATTTAAATTAGATTTCTTGATCCACATTTGGACCACTTCTCCTAGTTCTATCAGCTTGATGTTTGTGAGTTGTCTGTCTCTTCTAGGTTGCTAGTTCTGGTTTAGAACCTTGCAGTTCTTGGATAGATATCCCTTTTTCCATAGTTATAAAAGATTCTCCATGGCATGGCATCATCATACGGAATACCAAATTTGCCTTCATATTTGAGACCCTAATCCTTTGATATTGAAACTGTTCACCTTCTCTATCCAACGGGACCTTTATTTGTTTCATTATAGAGTGCTTTCAAATAGGTATCGTAAAAAATCTTTAAGAAAATTGCACTTTGACTTGGTCTTTAACAACTTCTGAGCGTCTTAGCTTGGTTCTTGTAAAATCAGCTTAATCAGCAATATAGTTGATGTGGATCGCTCCACGAATATAGAAAACGAGAAGAAAAGGATATTTCAAAAGAACAAGATCGATCCACAAATGTTTATATCATTCATTATCTGTCTTAAAACAAAAGTTTATATCATTCATTATCTGTCTTAAAACATTACATGAGATGGGTATATATAGGCTTAAACAATAACCTAAACCCAATAGGAATCCAAGAACAATTCAATACCAGCTTGAACATTAGCTAATATTTGAATCCATCCAGGAAACACATTTAAAAACCCAATCCAAATAGAAAATACATAAAACCTAATCCAAATAAGAAAATAAAACCCTAAGTGTTCAAGACATGAAAAACCCTTTCAAATGAAAAGTAAAAACTTGGAAGCCAAAATCTAATTATAATTATATAATAGGCAGCTACTTGTCCAAGCTTCATTCGCCTCACCTTCATTCCTTCTTGTCCAAGTAAGATTCTTGCACAAATTCCAACTCAAATATCTTCATGAATAATAATATAAAATATTTACCAATTAACATATTCATTCCTTGATCCTCATCAAAAGCTTAATCAGCAATATATGAAGAGATTAGGGAGTTGGGATATATCTCAGGTAAGTTCCCTGAGATACCTATCTTTTATATGTAAAAATGGGGTGGGCGTTTTAGTAAATTCAGAATTCTTTAATTAGCCCCAGAGATTAGGGAGTTGAGATATATCTTAGGTAAGTTCCTGACATACCTATCTTTTATATGTAAAAATGGGGTGGACGTTTTAGTAAATTAAGAATTCTTTAATTAGCCCGGCGAGCTCAGTAAAGTTTAAAGTTATTTTCTATGTATCTCAGGAAAAGTTTCCTGAGATCTATCTCACGTCCTTTTTCTCATATATGAATATAGCTTGATAACATAAAAAAATGAACTATGAATCAATTAAGAGAAAAATCAACTATGAACTTTTTATACCAAATAATGATTAACACTATTTATAGTATATTTTCAACTTTTTCTTAATTAAAATATACAAAAACATAAGTATCTACATATATATAGAATTCTTGAAAAATATTAATGTTGGTTTGACGACAAAAAAAATTTAATTAGAAAACATTTACTATATGAAATTATTAAATTAAGAGATCATAATCGAATTATTTTAACCACAATGAGTAATAATCCTCGTTAAGAAAGATAAATAAGGAAATTCTTTTGTACAATTTGATTCTTCTAGAATTAGAATTAGAAGTAGGATAGTTCTAAAATAAGTTTGATTGATAGACATTGTGGTAGATATTATAATAAAAGATACCACCAAATTTATTGTAATCCACTTTTTATTAAATCTAAGAAAATATTTGAGATTATCAAATTTAAAAGAAAAAAAATACAATCCAAATCCAATATCATCAGATTTTAAAGATTTAAAATTCCAAATAAAATATACGTAGATATTGTATACCAACTAATTTTAACAAAAAAATTGAAATCAATGTTACATATATTTGGATATTTAAAATTTAAAAATATTTTTTATAATCTAAGTTAAATACACTCATTAAAATTTTTAAATACATCTTCCTCTATAATGTAAATTGAATACGTCCTCTAAAAATTCTTTTGAATTTGACTTTTTAAAATCAAACTTGAATATCTTTACATTAAAAAAAAGTCATTAAAATCTAAATTAAGGGGGTGTATTCAACTGGAATTTTGAAGGATTTATGATAATCCATGGATTTTGATGAATTTTTTAAATCCATGGATTGTTTAAATTCTACAAAGACTCTATGAAGAATCTTGTAAAATTGATGTAGAGTTGAAATATTTTTTTAGAAATTCATTAAAATCTCATTGATTTTTGCAAGATTTCAAAACTTATAAAAACAACTAGCAAATCCACCAAAATCCATGGATTTTAATAAATCTAAAAAATCCATCGATTTTAATAAATCTAAAAATCCATGAATTTTTTAATACCATCATATTTGAATAGATTGTTTTAAATCCAGATTGAATACACCCAGATTTTAAAATACTTTTTGAAATCCTAATTGAATATCCTCGGATTTTAAATGACATTTTGAAATTGAAATTGAATACTTCAAGATTTGAATGGATTTAAAAAAATCCAAATTGAATACCCTAGATTTCTAAAATCTCTCAAAATCCTTCAAAATCCCAGTTGAATACATCCCCTAAATAACAACTTGCTATTTAACTCAACCCATTCTATCTATGCCAATATCGACCCCCAAAGCCCTGGCTGCGTCACATAACCTCTCAAGCTTCTATCCTTCTTTCAACTTTTCATTCGTAGATGTTTATTTGTGGTGTGATTGTGAAATGAATAGATATATCCAATCTTATTTTGAATTGTGTCCAGACATCGTGAAAAAAAAAGTATGGGCAACAAATGAATTTGTGTTGGAACTCTGCAAAACTAGGAACATTAACGGAGCCTCGGTGGTGAATCAACATCAGGTGAGAATGTTATTATTGAAATAATTAAATTTTCTTGAGGGGGTTTTTGTTTTAATTTTCTATTACATTTGTGGAACTGATAGTATTTGCACTCTGTGCTTCTGCTTCAGTACTGTCAGATGACCACCTTATACGATCTCATGACCACCTTATACGAGACATGGTTTATGGGTAAACAATTATTTTCCACTCCATTATAAATTTATCGGATTTAGTTCACATTTTTTGAATTGATAATTATTCCTACTTATTTTTAATTTTGAAAACTATGTCACAGGAAGAAGGGACAAAACAGACGGATGTATTGTGCAGTTGTGACAGTGGGGTATGAGTTCTGTGTGTTTGTATTGTTTTTCTTTTCGTTTAACATTTTGTCATTAATTTTAGTGTTATTCATTTGGTCAATCTCTTTTGTAAAATATGTAGGACAACTGTGGTGGCTGCTGGACTTTTTCAAATTTTGGGGCAAGATCTTGCAGAACACCCTTTTGCCGCAACTACTAGGGCCAATCAACGCAAACCCACAAACAAAAGTGCTTTGTGGATCAATGTTGATTTTGAGCATCCAACTACATTCGAGACTCTAGCATTGAAGGCAGAGACGAAGAAGGACATCATGGATGATTTGATCGTTTTTATCGAGTCCGAAGACTATGGAAAATCTACTTTTGATGGCTGCAATAGCCAATTTGTTGCATTATGATGTAGCTGATCTTCAGTTAACTTCTGTTTAGGACAATACTATGTTGAAAAAATTACTTATTGAAACTTGTGGAAAATCAGTAATTGTGATAGAGAACATTGATTGTTCACTTGATGTCACTAGGAAACTTTGGCTTTTTAGCAAATGATGTACACGCTTTCTTTAACAATTTCTCAAATAATTCTCTTTCCCACGAGCTAATACTTGTTTCTTGTAACACTTGGTAATCAAATCACAGATTCCAATTTTGAAATATAAGAGTATAACATCCTTGTTTCTCTTGTTTTGACTGCAGACTTTGGCATGTGTTAAAACTCCACCATGCTTTGGTACCTTGATATTCATCAATTATCTCTTAATTATTAGTCATGCACTGAACAACAGATTCACGCTCTTTTATTGAATCCTAATTCAGTCATTATTCCATGCGTGAAGAATTTGCCTTCCGATAGTGCTGAATTGCCACATAATCTGTGCTATGCTCAGCATGTTCATAGAATGTGGTAATATGGATGTAAGGGTCACAACTTGACTCCATTTTCTGAATGTATCTCATGATTAATTGTCAAAGATAAGGACTCCATTGGTGAAGCATTGCCCCAGGAAACACTACACTGTTGAATAAACTTCAAAAATTAGGACTATATTGATGAATATTTTCCATGACAAACATCATGCTTGCAAAAAAAGAACCATGCTTGTCCACGGTTTTCTTTTCATTATCTTGGGTGGAAATAAAATTATCTTCATTGACTCTGAAATTATGTTTCAAATGGTTAATATAAATACATAATTCAAATTAAATATATAAAATGAAATCGAAACTAGTTTAAAAATAGTGAAAGCATATTGAGCGTCTGTAGTTTCAGATCAAACATCCTACAGAACCACTGTTCAAATCGTAGAGTAAAAGTATCGAATGGTAGATGCAATATACTTTCATCCCAAGGCATACCTTCCACACTTTTGTTTTTTACTATACCTCGTTAATTAATGGTTACATGAACTGTTACAAATACACAATGTACGAAAGGAGATAAAAGATAACCTGTGTTTGAGACCTAGTGCAAGCACACGGTTAATGGATAGTTCTCCCTTCTTGCAGTCTTGTGATACAAGAATTTAGTCTTGTTTAGTCTCTTGTTTAGTTCTATATAGTTCTATATAAAATGATTCATCTTTTGTTCTATTTCTTAGTGCTTTATGCACCTCTTGTTGGTCTCTATTTCTTGGTGCTCTCCGTGCTCGCTCTCTCCACCTTTAAATAATCTCATATCTTTTCTTACTATTTGTCTTTTACATTTACAAATATAATTTAAAATGTATTTTCTTTTAAGAAGAACAAGTTTGAAATTCTGAATTTCGTCAAAATAAATATGAAAATCTAATGACCATGATAAACAAATACAAATATATGCAGCCAACTAACATGATCAGGATCAAATAATGCCAGAACATGGTCGTGGATAATAAGTCCAAGTTTTGCTTCCTCTTAAAAATCTTATTTACTAAATTTGTTAGATTTCACCATGATCGTCAAGTGCAAATTCTCTTGTTTTCTAATTAGTGATTGTAGCATAATATAGCTAGTACCCTATATGATGATCATAAGTATGGGGATGCGGATGCGGTTGTTCTATCTCTTATTGCTTGTTCCTTTCGATCCTTAATGGTTAGGAATTTGTTCTATAATATATAGTGTACTATGATAATTTTTGGGTTTTAAGTGTTAATATATACTGTGACAATAATGTGAAAATATGGGTCTATCATTACTAAATTCTTTAATATGAGTTATGGCTAATATTTTTGGTCATGCATTAAATGTATTATGGTAGGACACCTTACCCGTGCATTTTCCACACTGACTAAAGAAAGAAGAAGCAAATAAATTTTTCGGTTCTATCACGAAAAGAATATACCATGGTCATAGTAATACATTTTGGTTCTATCACTTAATTTGTTCTCTAATACATTTTGGTTCTTATTTGTGTTTCGAGTGTGATTGCATATATATAGTTTAATGATAACGTGAAAATATATAGTAAAGAAATTTTGGCACTTGGTGTGCGTGTGTTCGATCCTTCTACACTACAAGGATTTTTGCTTTAGACAACAGGCAAAACGTGTTGTCTGAATATACCAAAAATTGTTGACTATTGAGAAGTCGTCTGATACACACCTCAGACAACACACAGCAAGCTGTTGTGTTAAAGTTGAAAGACAAGTAAAAGCCACCTGAAAAAGTGTTGTCTGATACCCAGAAACAGCAACAGTTCTTTGGAAACCTCTTTTCAAAGCTCCGATAATGCAACACTTTTTAACGAATATATTGTTGTTATTAAGCAGTAAAGACAATGGTTTTTAAAAGAAAGCATATTGTTTAAGTGCAAAAGATACAATCTTTTACTTGATCAGGGCTGTTGTTGTATATCACTACAGACAATGGTTTCTTAGAAAAAACCATTTGTTTTATGGTTAGATGTACAACATGTTATCTCATATGGCATGTTGTTGTACTTTAGGAAGGATAACACTTTCTTAGTATATAACTCTTGTTTGAAATTATTTCAAACAATGGTTTTGCAGAGTATAACATGTTGTTATTTGTTAAAAGAGACAACAGTTTTGTGGGTTTTAACCTGCAGTGTGTATTCTTCTCCCACATTACTTTGTTAAATGGTACATGTTGTTTGATAGCATTTTTTACAACTGTTAACATTAAGTAGTTTTTATTTACCTGTTGTGTGAGTCATTTTCTCACAAGGGATTTTAATAAAAGCATTGATTGATATATAATACAACAAGTATTAATCATTGGTGGACATTGGCTAAAAGTATCTTAAAAAATGGTTTTGGACATGTAAAGAAAACCAAACTACAATATAAAATGAAAATTCCAGAAACAAACAATAGAAACCAATTCAAATATTGGTGAAAATTGATCAAGGACCACTTCCATGCCACTTACCACCGGCAAACAATAAGTAGACAATTGTACCCCCGACAAATATTAGCTACTAGTTAACGATCAAAATGAGCCCTCATGAGAAACAAATAATTCTCTAGCCAGGCATTGAAGTTGTGTAGATTTAAATGTACATGAACCCGAACTAGCACTAGACTTGCTATTACTACACTCTATCATCTGCATTGGCATCTTCTTCTGCATTGATATCTTCTGCCCGAATGCCCAACTTCACAATGACTTCAACTAGAATTTTTCCATCTGCATTAAGGTGGATAAAGAAATACATGAACAGAAAGAACCAAAATGATATTCACTTTTTTAGTAACTAAAAGACAAAGCAATACATCGATTTTTTTTCTTTTACAGCACAACGGTGCATTTATCAGTCAATAAGTTAAAAAATGTTCACCAGATATATAATTCCTACCAAGAAAATAATTTGCAGGGAAGGAAAAAACAAACATAATTTTTTTGGTTATTCACAGGTGGCAAGCTACAAAACATCTAACCCCAGACTCTTAAACTGAGAGTTGAAGCAAAAATTCATTTTTTGAAAATTCATCCATTAAATACTTAACGGCAAGAAGACACGTTCATGTGTAACGCTTTAAAAAGTAGATCTTCAGTTGATCAACAGAAACTTGGCCTTCTTATAAATGCATTCAAATACCATAGTAAAACAATGCCATTTACATCTAATGTTTAACCTTGTGTAACAGAGCTTTAGAAAAGAACCCAAGTGGGAAATACAAATCTTTAATATTTTCTCTGCACTGGAGGTGGTTCTACTACTAACATAGACTTGCCTCCACAAATCTCAGGCATAGAAGAGATTGCTAGTTAATGATTACAATTAACCAATTGTTTGGTGTGGGAATGGTAATTAGTTATTAGTGAAAATTACTCACCACGATCTGTAGTTTGCTCAAGTTGGGACCACTCCGTATCAAACAGAGTAAGCAAGAAAGCAAAGAGACATCAGAAAACTCTTGCAACATGGAAAACTGAATTTTCTTAAAACAACAATCACCTGCTCTTTCTAACAAAAGTCAAAAAACAAAAACTAAGCATATTTGTAATTGAAACTTACTTTCCTTATATAATTGAATATAAGCAATCCAGTCAAAGCAGGCAAATACATAGCTCTTGTAAATTACTAAATTTGGTTAATTCTTGTTCACCACGATACTTATGGAAAACATAGAAGACAAAGATTATAAAATGGAAGTAAAAGTGAATATATCTTAAATAGTTATCCACATGAACATTTTAATACGATACAAATAGTATAAAATAATTAAATAAAATAATATCTATACGACCAATTGTCGAACCGCAGGTGCTGGTGTTGGTGGTGTAAGAGGGTGTTTGGTTGATGCTTCTTAAAAGAGTTTTCAGCTTTAAGTCAATTTTAGTCTGTTTGTCTCCTCCGGCTATAAGCCGGCTTTAAGTTAAAAAACTGCTTTAAGCCATAAGTTCCATTTAGGTACTTTTGACTTATGACTTATGACATATGGATTTTTTTATTTTTTATTTTTTTTCACAATTCTTGTAAAGCTTAAATATCATGAATTTAAATTTTTTTTAAAGTCAAATTTCACCTTAAGCCAAAATTATTAAACCCCCATTTAACTTTAAGTAAAATTACCCAAATACTTTCATTCAACTTAAAGTAAACAACTTTACTTTCTCCTTTAAGTTAAAAATACCCCCATTAAGTCAAAAGTAACTTATTTTAAGCAATCTCAAACACCCTCTAATTCATAAACGGGAAGTGGAAGCGAACAAAAAGAATTAAAGCAAACAAACAGGTTATCAAGATCAACTAGAAGTACAAATCGGCAGCACGACTAAACACTAAACCTAAATACGTAGAAACACATAAACAAAATAAAAATGTACCCGTAAAGCTCGTGTGCAATGGCAAGAGCGGAAGTAGTTTTGCCAGTTCCAGGTGGACCATAAAACAGCACATGTGGGCACTACATATTAAACAAAAACCCCCTATTAATACACTTTCCGAAAAATAATTACAAACACATTCACATAACAAAATCTTATTAAAAATTCAATTAAAAACAATAAAAGGCTTCCAAATCAACAAAATCAATTATAACAAAATACTTGTACAAAACCCTAGCGAGAGAGGGAGAGGGGGAGAGGGGGGAGAGAGAGACGGGGAGACACACACATAACATAGAAAGAGAGAGAGGGAGAGAGAGAGTGAGAGAGAGAGAGAGAGAGAGATTTGCAGAATAACCACAGCCGTCGACCAAAAGCTCTGATTCAAGATCCCAAAATAACAAAAACTTTGAGAGCCGTCGACTTTCCAAGATTTGGTGACAGGTAGATGTAATATTTGAGTTTACATCTCGTGAGATAGGGTTTGTGTAATTGTGTTTGAAGATGGTGAAACCTGATTTTGATTTGTTTGCCTTATGTGTATGTCGTTTGCATTTTGTTGGATAAGGTTTTGGTTTTTTGGTTTTTAAACTGAGAAGGGGGATATGAAATTTTGAATTGGGGGAACAAATTATTGGTGAAGTGGGAAATCAAATTTTGATTTGGGGGAAAATGAAAGTGTAAGAGGGAATTAAAATCTGTGTGTTTGGTGATAAAAGGGGGAAGTGAAATTTTAGTAAAGGAAGGGAAGTGAAATTTTAACTAGGGGTAATATGAGTTAGATGAAGGGAGGGAAGTGAAATTTGAGATTTTGGATCATGAAATCTTAAAAAAAAATCAGAAATTTGATTCGAAATAAAAAAATATTTAATTTTTGAAATTTTAATATAATAGATACAAATGTGTTTTGAAAAAATAATCAAAAAATATTAATGGTCGGGTTGTACGAGATTTTAACAAAACATAGTAAAAGTGCCAAATTCACTGAATGATTTCTTTAACGAGCGAACCCTACGGATGTTAAAGATACTTATTCTAGTGTTGTGAACAAAAACGTTGTAATAGTACAGATTTCGGTAATAGGGCGCGTGCCAGATTCACTAAATGATTTTTTTAAATGATTACTTCGACGATCGAACTGTACAGATGTTAATAGACATTCATTACAATGTTGGAAAAAATAATCAAAAAATAAAAAGGTCGGGTTGTACGAGATTTGAACAAAAACGTAGTAAAAGTGATGTTTCCTATAACGGGCACGATCCAGATTCACTGAATGATTTTTTTAAAATGATTTCTTCGACGATCGAACCGTACGAAAGTTAATAAACAATCATTTTAGTGTTTGGAAAAAATAATCGAAAAATAAAAAGGTCGGGTCGTATGAGATTTTAACCAAAAAGGTAGTAAAAGTGCTGGTTCCTATAACGAGGCACGATCCATATTAACTGAATATTTTTTTTGAATGATTTTTTCGACGATTGAACTGTACGAAAGTTAATAAACAATCATTTTAGTGTTGGTAAAAAAATAATCTAAAAATAATAAGGTCGGGTTGTACGAGATTTTAATAACAAAGTAGTAAAGGCGCTGCTTCTCGTAGCGAGGCACAATCCAGATTAACTGAATAATTTTTTTGAATGATTTCTTCGACGATCGAACTGTACGAAAGTTAATAAACGATCATTTTAGTGTTTGGAAAAAATAATCGAAAAATAAAAAGGTCGGGTCGTACGAGATTTTAACAAAAAAGGTAGTAAAAGTGCTGGTTCCTATAACGAGGCACGATCCAGATTAACTGAATATTTTTTTTTGAATGATTTCTTCGACGATCGAATCATACGAAAGTTAATAAACAATCATTTTAGTATTGGGAAAAAATAATTTAAAAATAAAAAGGTCGGGTTGTACGAGATTTTAATAACAAAGTAGTAAAGGTGCTGCTTCTCGTAGCGAGGCACGATCCAGATTAACTGAATAATTTTTTTGAATGATTTCTTCAACGATCGAACCGTATGAAAGTTAATAAACAATCATTTTAGTGTTGGGAAAAAATAATCTAAAAATAAAAAGGTCGGGTTGTACAAGATTTTAATAACAAAGTAGTAAAGGTGCTACTTCTCGTAGCGAGACACGATCCAGATTAACTGAATATTTTTTTTGAATGATTTTTTCGACGATCGAACCGTACGAAAGTTAATAAACAATCATTTTAGTGTTGGGAAAAAAAAATCTAAAAATAAAAAAGTCGGGTTGTACGAGATTTTAATAACAAAGTAGTAAAGGTGCTGCTTCTCGTAGTGAGGCACGATCCAGATTAACTGAATAATTTTTTTGAATGATTTCTTCGACGATCGAATCGTACGGATGTTAATAAACGTTCCTTTTAGTGTCGATAAAAAATAATCAAAAAATAAAAAAGGCAGCTTGTACGAGATTTTAACAAAACCGAAGACGTTGTAATAGTATAGATTCCGGTAAATATTTTTCTCGAAGATCAAAGTCCAATTCGAAGACGTTATTGAATTCGGATTTTGACGCTCCTGTAGTCGAATTGAAGCTCTCAACGAACCCTACGTGTTTTTGCCAACAGACAGGTGATTTCGAGTTTTTTTCTTAAATTCGATTTATTTTCAAAATTATTAGGATTAAAAATAAAACAATTTGTAAATAGTGTTTGTTGTGAAATCTGAAGATGCTATGTTGTAGATTTTGTTTTTCTGGTCAATTTCATATATCATATGTTGGATTTTGAGTTCCATAACATATAGAAATTGGAGATTGATTATTGTGTTCTTCGTGTTCTTCATGTTCTTGGAATGAAAGCTTGAAGATGGTGATGAATAGTATTGCTTTAATCCTATTTTGGTAAAAAGGTAAAAATGGAAATGTTTTTAACCTTTTCACCTTTTAACTTATTTACTTCTAATTATTAAATTACCTTTTATTTAAAAAGGTAAATTATTTATTTACTTTTCATAATTGTTTTTATTTTGATTATTTATTTTAAATCCAAAATTTAGTTATAAAAATGCAGAAAAGTTATTTTCTAAAATTGTCATTCTAACAATACTTTTTACGAAGTATTGTCGATGCTTCATTCACATAATATTTCTAAAAAATGTTGTGTGTTGGTTCACTGTCACACAACACTATGGATAACATATTGTATGACTGCTACTTAGACAACAGACCTAAAAACATACAAAAACGGTTTTCCGGGATATTGTGTTGCAGGCATTCACACAACACTTATTTGCTAACGCTTGTCTAATCTTAAAAATATGTATGCATTTACACAACACCCCTGGTCAAGAAATGCTTGTCTGGTGAGATTTATCACACAACGGTTAAAATAACAGTTGTCTGATCATTTCGGGCAACACTTTTTTCCATGGGTGTTGTCTGATACGTGTCGTCTATTGCCAGATTTCTTGTAGTGCTAGTTGTTTTTTTTTTGCTATGGCTTTAATTTAAGTGATATTTTGTTATACATTATTTCAATTATTCTATTTTAGAGCTTTAAAATCAACATGCGTTTAAATTTATAATTCTTTTACAAGTATTATTTGTTGTAACATATTTTCCATTACATTTATCTTATGATTGGAGGGGAGTGGGGGATGCTGATTGAACCCACATGACATTGTTCATGGAAAGAGTAGGCTATTCCTTGATCCACATCTTATGCATCTTCTGTGTAGTTACATGCACAAGCCTCTAAATTTTCGTTAATTGTATTGTTGTAGTTGTTAGTAAAAAAAATAATTTTTTTTTTTGATAGACTACTTTGTATTGAGAATGAATTTTGTTATTTAGGAGAAAAAGAGAATGACTTTTGTTACTCCAACATGGGTAATCTGTTGAGAGGTCATACTAATGAGTTCATCTCAGTTGCTCCTTAGTGAATGGAGAAAAGCAAATCTTGATTCCAGGCCATGTGATCTTGTCCTGCTTAGTAAAATTGTTGTAGCGAGACTTTTCGCTCAAAAAAGTAGAGTTGTTTGTTTGATAATTTACTTTGTGCCTTACCAAGCAACTACTACCGAATGCCAGACAAGATCGGTTTAATACCAACTTGTATAATTGTTCTTATTTAATGTCAACCATCATGATATCATTGAAATGGATGCATTCTTTATGTACTATATTAAGTACTTTAACAAAGAGCTACCAAAGAAGATCTCTTCCTCCTTGCTTAAGTGAAAGTTCTGGTTACATTTGTTGATCATGTCAAAGCAAAGGAAGAGGTGGAAAAGATGAGTGAGATAGTTAATGATGTCTAGATGGCTTACATCAAAGTGGAATCCGATTTTGTACACCATTGAATGAAATTGTTGTGAAACCCCTTCTAGCTCTTCAAGAAAAAATTGGATAGGTTTACTATAAGTTTTGCAAAGGCCTTAAACTTTTAATGGTAGTAAAAGGTTTTGGATTTGTGTAGAACTATTATTGAGTGCTTAAACCTTTAGTTCTCATATCTTGTGTCCGAATCAACTAACTCCGACCTAATTATATATGTATAAGCTTTATTAACTTCAAGTTCTAGCAAAAATTAAAAATTTCTTTGTTACATCATATATCTTATCGCACACCCCAAATTTAATCATTTTGGGTCATCAACATCAGCAGTTCACCATATACATTATTAATGTACTTGAAGATAAAACACTTTGCATGAGTTATCCGATATATAAATGTAATGTACCCTAATTAAAAAACTTTAATGCACCAAAGACCTGACTACAAAAATTGCAGCAGCTATCCAACACAAACAAAATATATAATTTTGATTTTAATAACACGAGATAGATGGCCATAAAAAAGTTTATTGAATTTTTATTTGCACTACAAGGAAAACAGGCTCAGACAACGTTTTTTGCCCTGATGCCCTGTTTTCCTGTTGTCTATTGAGGCGCCGTCTGATGCCTATATCAGACAACGGTACCAAAACTGTTGTGTGAGCCTTCTTCGACAACAGTCCGTATTTACTGAAACGTTGTGTGAATACTAGAAACAACAACAGTTTGCGTTTAAAAAGTATTGTACAAACTACATTACAACAATGGTCCTTAACTCAGAAACTGTTGTTCTAGGCATGTTTAGACAAGGGTTTTTTGTTTTGGTTGTGTTGTCTATTTCGTTTGCATCCAACACAACATTAATTGGTTGGGTTGCAGTATAGTTTTATAGACAATGGTCTTCTATATCTGTGATGTTGTGTAAAATACTTTCTCACAATGGTTTTATAGAAAGAAACCATTGTTGTTTCGTTAGTTAGACGATGGAATTGTTTTAAAAAGTGTTGTCTGAATATTTGTTGCACAACGGTTTACTTGAACAGAAACCATTGTAGTTTTTGTTGTTAGACAATGTAAGAGTTTTATAAAGTGTTGTCTGAATATTTCGTTCACAAGGGTTTTAATTGTTAGATTCGTTGCCTGAGCTGTTTTGACACAAGTTTTTCTATTTTAGCGTTTTCATTTATGTGTTGTGCGAGTAACTGTAATACAAGTATTTTTATCTTATTGTTTACATTTGTGTGTTGTCTGAGCAGCTGTAACACAAGCTTCTATTCATTTTCTTGTTGTCTAGGTTCTATTTTGACAATACTTTGGTTTTTCATAGTATTGTCTACAAGTACATTAGACAAAGGTATAATTTAAATGTGCAAACTAAACAAATTACTAAATGGCATTGTCTACAACCTTTAGTAAATAACATTACTAAAATTCCAACCATAAAATCCAAATCCATACAACCTTTATTACTACAAGAGTTAGTAGTACAACAGCCGACATTACAATGTTGGAGACTGCTGAAGAACAACCTGCCATGTAATTCACTGCTGAGCGAGAGAAGGAACCTGCAAGCATGGTAGAGCCATTTAAGATTAATATAAAAAACAATTAAAAGACCTGAGAAGAGTAAAGAAGAGTAAAGAAGAAGAGCTATATTAGCAATTGGTATTGAATAAAACCTGTAGCGACATAACAGGATGTCATTGAGCCCATGATGTTCATTGTCCCTAGTGCTACCATTTCTTTGTTTCCATCTATCTGATAGTCTTTCATAGATGCAAATGTTCTTCCAATCGCAACGGCTTCCTATATTCCATTAAAGTGCATTAAAGAACTTAATATTTGACCTTTTGAGTGAATTGAATGAGAGTAGGATGGTGTCAGAATTTTTTCATACAGTAAGAGCTATCATGCCTGCCACAACACATGCATGTATCTGTTTTAACAACCTAAACTCTCTCCTACAAGCTATTAAAAGTTTACAAATCATAGAAACTAATGAAGTTGATATCATCAGAAGCTCTGTTATGCAGTCCAAGATAGTGCACTAGCAAAGTGTTAAGAGACTTAGTCCAGGGGATGATCAAAGATCAAATATAGTACAATATTAGAACAAATAGACCAATAATCTGGGAAATGGGGATAATAATACTAAGAAACAAACACAGACTAGAGGCATCAACCTTAAAATACCAAGTCGCAAAGGAAATCTTAGTACTTAACTGAAATTGTTTTAGTCTATATTTGCTCTAACTAGTAAAAATCAACATTCAAAAAAAAAAGAATGATATGCCCCCTTCTTTCACATAACTTTGTACAAAATTCTGCACTGCTGTACAGTTGTGAACTACTTGAAACTTTATTCAGCAACTCGCGAGAGGAATAATACATCATTCTTAAAGGAAATTTTGCTAACGTAATTATTTCCCGTTTATAAGAAGCTATATAAACAACATAATTCTTTGCAGATAATTCTTGAAGCAAAGATATTTGAACAATATATATAACAAAGAAATACAACAAAAAGATATTGTAACTACAACTAATTAGCAATAACAATTTAACCACCGCAAGAGAAGAAGTGCAAAATGATATTGTAACTACAACTAATTAGCAATAATACAACTATTATGCAAAAGAAGTGCAGGAACGCGTGGCGTGTCGTTCGTAATGGAAAGAAAGATACAAAGGGAGGATAGATTGGTTCGACCCAATTGGTTCAATGTAAATGCCTAAAGTCCTATACGGGTGAGCCATAGATATGTGTATTAGTCTGTCATGCCTGGGAGCTTTTTTAGACGATAAAAGTTACAACACATACAAGCTATGTTAAGCATAACTAGTTACCGAATAATCACAAAGTAGCCCATAGCACAAATGTATCACTTGTTAAAAACTTTATCCACCTAATTAATAATGCCATACCTCTCTCCAAACGTCAAAATTTGTCTACCCATATCTTCTGCTTGAATTACCTGGCAAAAAAAAATGGAAACTGGTTGTGATTGTTGCTCTAGCTGGACCATTGGTACTAAATGAGACTTCATATTTAGGAAGGTACCTGCATTCAAACACAATAACATCTCAGAAATTTCTATCAAGTAACATTAGTTGATTGTAATTCAATTTAAATATAGACTTATTCAATATTATTTCATTGTAAAAATATCATAAAAAAACATAATAATTTATGGAAAAATATCATTAAAGGGAAAACTAAAGGTATGCTTTCAATCTCAGGAGACTGGCAGAGTAATCAAAGAAAATTTAATCAATGTAGCATTCAGTAGCAATAGGATTTTAACTGTTTTTGCAAGTAGTATGCAGTAAATTAACTTGTCCATCACATATACAAAGGTCATATGGTTCTCCAGTAATCTATTGATAAACAAATTACTAGTCTTTCGAGGATTACGAGTCTTTATGACAACTGCAGTGACCTTACTCTTACTTAAAGGGTGTGACGCCATAGTTTTTCTGCTAACATCTTTTCCACCTTAGCTAGCTTCTCTTCTCCCTAGAGGTTGTAACTGTATTGATAGTAAATTTAGATCCCTAAACATTGTCAAATCACTTTTACAAAGATGTAGCAATAGCGTTGCGTTCCACTGTGTGGCGATATTCATGCTAAAACTTGAATTTAGAAGCAATTAGACTTAACTCTATCCTAGTGAAAATTGCAGATGCAGTATCTATCTGGGAAAAATAATTAACAGACCTACCAACAACACAGCAAGCTAAAAAACGAAACAGATCTCGACAAAATGAGTAACAGCAATGATAAAAAAAACAAAATTACAAAAATGTACATGAAGTAATACCCGTGGAGACCACCTCCATTAACAGAATCACAATATTGCTTCATCCACTGCATAAACTCAAGATTATCCACAGGCCTTCCTTTCACAAGCTTAAGAAATCAAGATGAACGGGATTTGAATTCTTATGATAAACGTCAATGTGAGACCAGATTTGGTATAAATTCCCCGTAAAACAAAACCCAATCAAAAATCAAACAAAACCCATAAACAAAGCAAAATTAAAACTCAAATACTCAAATAGAATTATATGTACTCCAAACAAATACCCAAGTGAAAGTCCTAATTTTACCTTAAATTTAGAGCCCTAATTTAATCCCCGAACAGAGAGCCCTGAGTGAAAATAAAAAATAGAAAGAATTAATTGAAGAGTTAAGAAGATGAATTAAGCAATGAGAATTCAGAAGAACATAAGAAAAGCCCCAATTATCACCTGAAGACCAAAAAAGCCCTAATTATCACCTGCAAAAACAATAACAAATTAGATACGGAGAAGAGAGGTATTAGAGAAGGCAAGAGTGAAGAGAAGAGAGAGTTAATTGATTTGATTTGATAGAGAGAGCGTCGAGTTCTTCAATTGAAAATAGAGCGAGTCAACTGCGAAAGTAAGAGAGCTGAGGGAGCGCCAGAGAGAAAGAAATGGGCTTGTAACTTGTAAGTTGTAATATTCGTAGGGGAAAAGTGAGCCTTTAATTTTCGTGGGGGAAAAGTGCCGCCTTTACTTTTGATTATCCCGCCTTCTTTTTTTACATTACTTTTTTTTTTATTTTTTTAAAATTTAAATTAATTAAATATCTCATATTATTAATATCTTACATTATTTCATTAGTAATCTAAAAAGTTAACATATTTTATAAAAACTTATAAGTTAAATTAAACAAATATCATTTAATTTAAAATTGGAATTAAATTTTAATGTTAGGGTTTCGTCACAATTTAAGGTTTCAATTTTTTCAAAAATATTTTTTGACGATCCAACCGTTTGCACAAGCATTTTTTTAACAGAAACCATTGTCTGAATACTATTTCGTTTTCGCCCAAATTGACGCTTTTAATTTATAAATTTTTCACTCCCGTTCCTATCCTTTGAATCTTATATTATTAATTAGTAATTAATATGTTAATTTGTTCAATATTGTGAGTGTGATTATATCGTGGTTTATAAATCGATCGATAACAAGAACTATATTATATATATATAACACTATATTAATACGTGGTACTATTTATTTGCAAAGGAAATTATCGTTCATATATCGAATAAATTTGTTATTTATATAAATGAAATATCAACCAGTCTCGTGTTCGCGATTCTTGATAAAATAAAGTTATCGAAACCCTAAACCCTAACACGTGATACGGATTTTACATTACCCATGTATTATTCGAATAAGTATAAGTAAATACGGTCAAAAATATCTTACGCTATTATGTTTCAACTTAATAACACATTCGAAGCCTTATAAACGGTACAAATTGATTTAAATAGCTGGAAAAAAAAAAAGACAACGGTTTTGCCGCCAAAACTGTTGTGCCAAAGCACCTCAGACAAGTCTTTTTTCCAAAATACCGTTGTGTAATTCAGACAACGGAAATATTTGAAATTCTGTTGTGCAATATGCTTTCCAACAACCCTTTCCATATTTAAAAAACCGTCGTATGGATCATACAACGGTTTTTTTTAAATTTCTGTTGTGGGATTGCCGTTTGCACAAGCATTTTTTTAACAGAAACCATTGTCTGAATACTATTACGTTTTCGCCCAAATTGACGCTTTTAGTTTATAAATTTTTCACTCCCGTTCCTATCCTTTGAATCTTATATTATTAATTAGTAATTAATATGTTAATTTGTTCAATATTGTGAGTGTGATTATATCGTGGTTTATAAATCGATCGATAACAAGAACTATATATATATATATATATATATATAGCACTCTATTAATACGTGGTACTATTTATTTGCAAAGGAAATTATCGTTCATATATCGAATAAATTTTTTATTTATATAAATGAAATATCAACCAGTCTCGTGTTCGCGATTCTTGATAAAATAAAGTTATCGAAACCCTAAACCCTAACACGTGATACAGATTTTACATTACCCATGTATTATTCGAATAAGTATAAGTAAATACGGTCAAAAATGTCTTACGCTATTATGTTTCAACTTAATAACACATTCGAAGCCGTATAAACGGTACAAATTGATTTAAATAGCTGGAAAAAAAAGACAACGGTTTTGTCGCCAAAACTGTTGTGCCAAAGCACCTCAGACAAGTCTTTTTTCCAAAATACCGTTGTGTAATTCAGACAACGGAAATATTTGAAATTCTGTTGTGCAATATGCTTTCCAACAACCCTTTCCATATTTAAAAAACCGTCGTATGGATCATACAACGGTTTTTTTTAAATTTCTGTTGTGGGATTGCCGTTTGCACAAGCATTTTTTTAACAGAAACCATTGTCTGAATACTATTTCGTTTTCGCCCAAATTGACGCTTTTAATTTATAAATTTTTCACTCCCGTTCCTATCCTTTGAATCTTATATTATTAATTAGTAATTAATATGTTAATTTGTTCAATATTGTGAGTGTGATTATATCCTGGTTTATAAATCGATCGATAACAAGAACTATATTATATATATATTGCACTATATTAATACGTTGTACTATTTATTTGCAAAGGAAATTATCGTTCATATATCGAATAAATTTGTTATTTATATAAATGAAATATCAACCAGTCTCGAATAAATTTGTTATTTAATACGTGGTACTATTTATTTGCATTTGTACTGTGAGCAGGTTAGCTCCATTTTCAATTTTTTTTTTCTGTATCCTGTAAATCAGACAACGGTTTTAAACAAGAAACCGTTGTCTGAATCAACAATAGACAATTAGCCTAAAAGAGTTGTCTGATAGCTTTAACTCAGACAACACTATAAAAAACTGTTGTTTGAACAAATGTTACACAACAGTAACAGAAAAACTGTTGTCTGATTCCAACAACAGTCCCAAAAACCGTCGTATGAATGGTGAGAGTCATACAACTGTATTTTCTGTGTGTTGTTTGAATTAAACTCATACAACGGATCAGAAAAACTGTTGTCTCTTTCTAACAACAGTTTTGTGTGCTCTTGTCTGAAACATTTTCAGACAATGGTTCCAGAAAACTGTTGTCTAAATATGAAATTTGTGCAAAACAACATTTTAAATACCGTTGTCTGACTTCATCTAATAGACAATGGTTTTTTGCGTGTTGTAAAAACTGGGATCAGACAATACTTTTTTTTCTTGAACACGGGAACCGTTGTCTGATCTTTTCGGGCAACACTTTTTTTGCAGAGTGTTGTCTGATCAGTGTTGTCTGATAGCAGATTTGGTGTAGTGTTGGTTTTACATGGAATAATGGAGTACGTAAGACCGTCAGCTTAGAATCAGATCCTAGAAATCAAACAAACGAACTAGAAAACAATATCAGAGTGGCTCCTCTTGCTGGAAACTGTACCTTGTTACTGGACTGCAAGGTGAAGCTGATCACCTGGCAAGATCATCTCGTGTATGAGCAGACATAGTACCAGTACAAGCAGTAGTTTTGACACGCACAACCAGCGGACTTCTAACAAAGTGAAAACCATCAGATAATATTATCTCACCAAAATCATATCTGTCCTGAGACTTCTTCGTCGGTGAGAGAGTAACATAATATGTCAGTTCGTCCTTAAAGTACGAGAAGATCAATACAGTAGGCCATACGGAAACTTCTATCCCATGAGGCTTTACAACAGTGACAAAGTATATAGTGATCCCCATCTTTTTCATAGAAACGTTACGAACAGTTCTCTTAATGGTTATTGTGGATTGAAGATTTGATACCATAATTGATGGGTAATTGATATTATAGGTGTTTTTGTCACCTTTTGGACACTCAACTTCTGTACTAACTGTAGACAGACTAACAATTCTTCCAATTTGGTCGTTATTGTAGCCAATACTACAAAGGTACATTAAGTAGTCAACGGTTTTCATGTCGTACACCAACCCAGGATCCAAGGCCTTCAAGGGGTTAACGTGACCCGCTCCAATATCAAATGGATCGGATACTTTCATATGTCCGCCACCTAAAATGGTGTCATGGGTTGTGTCTTTCTTGTAGGCTGCATGCATATAGTTAATCATCAGGAGGGTAGGTATACAAAATTGGATAACAGCAAAAAAGATTAACACGTTGCTCTCTTCCAATTATTTCAGATTCCAATTTTAATTTTCCAACAAAAAAAACAACTTACATTTAAGTTGGGGGGTGACCCCCTAGTGTGTATCGGAATTTTGTGCATAAATATGGTACCAGTAATAAATCAAAGATGTTAATATAGTCACTTACCTGTAGTCATGATAGCAGATTTTACTGCGGCTGGAGACCACTCTGGGTACAATGACTTTATAAGAGATATAACTCCAGAAACATGAGGACAAGACATAGAAGTCCCTGATTGGAAGTTCCATTCGACAGAACGTTTATCACAGGGAAACAAAGTTGGAGAAGTTGCTGTAGGCCATGCTGCTAATATTGTTACTCCTGGAGCTGTTATATCTGGCTGCAATTGTTCATTTGTAACACAAATATGATCCACAATTTATCTGATACCAACAGAATTGAGTTCAACATGTATTACATTTGCAGAGCTTCTATATGTAACTAGAGCAAAGGCTGTAAATTAATAATCTTGTTCTTATTTACACATTTTCTTAGAAAAGAAACTGTGTAGGAGTCTCAATCATACCTTAAGAATATCAGGCGTTATTGAGCTTGGACCTCTAGAAGAAAAGTATGCAGCTGTTGGTGCTGGAGACTTCTTGATAACTGTTCTGGTTGGCCATATCTGGACCAAAGGTCGCCTTCATTTAAAGTAATTCATCATTATGGTATGAACACTAAAAAACTCAATTACTGTAACATATAAAATAATTGACATAATATATTGTTGGATTCGTCTCCATTTATTGTTAGCTAACAAAGAAAGAATTTATTTTTTCAAGAAATGTGATCTGACTTTCGTCTATACATTATGTAGCTAGTAGCAGACGACTTGTACCTTAAAGATTGAGCGAGGTATTGAATGATTTTAGTCCCCTGAATTATATCAAGATACACGGTAGGTATGATATCAACATCAACAGTCTGCAAGGTAGGAGGCTCAATCAAGATTAAAGCAGAGGCATTAGCTCTCCTTGTTGCCACTTCGGCATCCACACTCACATCGGACCCTGCTGTGGAAAAGCATAATATTACTCTTCCTGCTGCCGATTTTCCATTCCAGTTTTCCATTTTGCACTCCCTACATATATATGACTCAATAAACAATTATATATGTCGAAAGAGAATCTGTTCAACGAAATCCATAGGTGAGTTTACATTTAGAACTCCAAACATCTCTAACTATGTAGAGTAATGCTACAGGTAAACGTGCCATTAATAAATTCATACTCGCAGCTCATTTGTAGCCATTTAATTATGTTTTATTCCTGCTGCTCATTTGTAGCCATTTCAGTTGTCTATTTTTATGTGCAATATATTCTTAAGTAACCGTTAGCACAAAATTTTAAGGTGATCGAGGAAGGCTCAGTTGGATCTTTATATTATACTAGTCGATAACCCGTGCGAAGCACGGACATACAGATTGAACACCAATCGAAATTAAAATATTAATACACTATTTTATTATGTAGTATGAGAATCGAACCCGAGATAAAACTAAAAAAAATTAAAATAAATAATTTTTTATAATTATGTAGTTGTAAGGAATCGAACCCGAGATGAAGCTAAAAAAAATTAAAGTAAATAAATCTTGTATAATTATGTAGTTGTAAGGAATCGAACCTCGAATTTAGTGATAACCAAATTTGGTATTTTGGTACTTTGGTACTATTATGTACCATTAAAACATGGTTTTACACATTAATAAAGAGTATAGATTCTATTACTTCCCTCACTCCAAAGTCCATTTTTGGGTCGAAGAGTTGATTATGGGTGTTCATCTTCAGGACATTAATTTGCCGTCGTGTCCATATTAAATTATTAGAATTTTGGTGGGTGGTAGGGAGTTGAACCTGAGTCCTCAACTTGAACTCTGATAGCATGTTAAGTAACCAACTCATCTAAATGCATGTAACAATTTCATCTAAAACCTCATGGTATTAGAAAAAGACTCCAACCGGATATTTATATTATAATACTGCCACCAACTCGAAAGTCCATTCTTGGATCGAGAGTGGATCACGGGTATTCATCTTTGGAACATAAATTTTATTTCGTGTCGATAATAAATATTGAGAATACTGAAGTTGGGAAGGAATAAAACATGATACCCCGCCATCGAGAGCTCGGATACCATTTTAAGTAACCAATATTCTAAAATCTTAAGGTATTAAAAGAAGTCTCAACTAGATCTTTATATTATTTTCTAACAAATATCGTATTGAGTAAAGCTATGTTAAAAGAAATGGATACACAATTATGTAAACAATGACAAAAAAATTAAAATTATTTTGTTGAAAAAGGTTAAAATGGAATACTCTTAAATGCAAGATTAATTGTTGTATTGAGCAACAGAAATATCATGCCACCTGAAATTTAGCACTCATATTTTGTTAAATTTTCCTTATGTTTTCTCCGAACTCAACTATATAAGCTAATTATGAACTTTTCTCAGAAGCCTTTATTTTAATTTTTTTAATAAAGAAAACCATTGAAAATGTTGCGAAAATAAAATCCAATATTTAGAGTTAAAGAGAGATAAAATAAAAGCTACCCAGATTCAAAAAAGGCTCCTGCTCCAGCAAGTTTTGCTTTTATTGCTGTTGTAATCAAGCTTTCTCCCTGTAGAATTTAAAAATATTAGGATACAACCGAAGCTCGGAAACCTAGAAACTCCATAAATATAGTATTATTAAGCAAAGGTTATGTATATTTCAAAGTTACCATAAGAACAAGTTTGTCATGATCCAGCACAATTTGTGTTGGGAAATTGCGGTCAATAGAAGCTGCAGCCACACAGATGCTCCAAGGAGATACATTTTGCACCAAAGCAGGAGTTGGGCCTTCATTGCCCGCCGAGAAAACAACACTAACACCTTTTTGCATGGCATGAAATGAGCCAATATCTGCACTTGACTCGAAAAACGGAAACAATGGAGGTGGAAATCCGAGGGAAGCAGAGATCACATCGACGCCATCTGACAATGCCTCATCAAAGGCAGCCAGTATATCGGCCTCGGTGCATTTACCATCAAGTTGATAGTTCCAACATACTTTGTACACAGCTAGTCTAGCTTTAGGATTTCCTCCTCTTGCCATTCCTTGTCCAAGACCAAGAAAACTTGCATTTTGTACAATGGAGCCAACAGAAGTTGATGCCGTGTGAGTTCCATGGCCCAGGTAATCTCGAACTGATTTATATTCTTTGGATGTATTGACTTTGCCAAACTCCTCCTCGAAGCCTTTAAAATAGTAACGGGCTCCGATTACCTTCCTGCTGCAATGAATTGAAGGCTCGAATTGCTGACCGGCACAGCATTTCCCTTTCCATCTTTTTGGAATGGGTTTCATACATTCCTCTTCTTTGAAACTGGCAGATTCAGGCCAGATACCTTGTGTACATGTAAAGAGAATTGATAATCTCGGATAAGATAATTAGCTAAGTTGGTGTACGGGCATGGTAAAGTTATAAGCCTATATCTATTATAAATTTCCATTCTAAACAATGAGTTTGGACCTAATCATCTATTTTTTGTAGATGAAACGCTTTTTGTTTTTGTATTACAAAACCAAGTTACTAATATTTGATGCAGAAAACTTCAAAGCAAGTTTCTAGAGCAAACAGATATACTCAATCGTACAGTTCTTATAGTAAATAATATTTTTTAATAAAAAGTAGGCTGGAATTATTTTCATTGATATATATACCTGTATCAAAGATACCAACGATAACATTATGGGCACCATAGACTAACTGTTGTGGAGTTGTCAGTAATTTCGGACTCATGTAGTCCAATGAAAGGCCCATGAAATCCCAGCTTCTGGTTGTATGCAACTGAAGTGTCTTGCTCTTGAACACTGAAACCACTCCTTCAATCTCTAAATAATACATGTAGGCAAGTACTTAGAACCATCTCTAACACAACAACGCTATTACTCTTTAAAACAGATTCAATCCTCTTTTATCCAAATAGCTTTATTACTTTATTACTTTTAATACTAAATAAAATCTTTGACCTATAAAAAGATTTCTTTCATTGTAAAATTTGGTACAAAAAGTGCGGAAACACAAAATACACCCATGCACGCAAATGCATGATTTCCTTCACCCAATTGACTATACGTACCATTTTAGCATTTCAAATATTTGCTAGGGTGGCAGTATTTTATATCTTTATATATAAGCATTTCATGTATAAACGTATGCATAATTGATTGCGATGACCTAAAATTTGAACATATATGTTACAATTTACCCGACAAGCTGGTAGCTCGTGTTGAATTAAGCTTGGCAGAAAACCCTGAGAAACTGTGTTTGTAGCTATACAACATAGATTGCGTTGCATCTTCCTCCCTATGACATTCAAAATCAAGAAATAGAAAGTGAATATTTAGCATACATACAAATTAAGATGGATAATATGCAACTAATTTTTTCAAACCAAACGTAACCTGTCGAATACATTGGTAAGGAGCTGGGAATGGTATTTGGAAGTGAGGATAGGATCATTGTCATGTTTGATATGTCCTAGGTAAACTATATAGACCTGCATTGTAGATTGACGATATGTATATATTTAATTTAAATAAAATGAAAAAATGTTAATTCTTATGAAATAGTGAGTGGTAAACAAAAAAAAAGTATAAGAACACCGAGGTTATAAAAAGCATATTACGGAAGTGGACGCCGAGTGAACTAGATAAAGTGAAAGTAGAAAGAACAGCCTCCCAAAAAACCGAAAAGCAGTGGCCATTTTTATGAGTTCTTTGAGGTAAAGCATAGCTTAGCTTAAGGATTTATATAGAGACTACACCGAAAATAAAGTTCCTCATTTTTGTTTTTCAACAAGCACCTAAGGTTTCTAGTCAAGTAGATGATTCGTATATTTAAAGGGTCATTGATGGTTACAAGTTGACACAATTCTAACAATCTTCCATTAGATTAATATATTACCAAGAACACATATAGGTCGCACTCTTTCTTAATTAAGCTATATAACCCTAAATTTAAGGGCATTTGTCTCCCATTGTTTCTTCCCTTGCTTGTTTCACCACCACTTTGCAGGTTACTTTCACTTTAGTGTAAATATGTCCATCATACCTGGCTATGAATCTTAGGAGAACTACTAGAGTCTAGACACACTACCTTACTCCACCTCCACAATGGACAATGTGATTCTCTAAAGTACTTGAAAATACATGTGCTCCCTCTTCATCATTCTTCAAACAGAAAAAGCAAAAAGAAATTAGCTAGACTGGTCTCTTTTCGAACCATTTCTCCTTTTGTATTCCAGTTTCCCGTGTATGTATTTTGGACAGAATGCTTATGGAACTATAATCCTTTAAAACAGAATATTTAATTTTACCAACCATTTTTTAATCAATTATTTTCTTGTGATACACACCTTCCCTAAGTGAATGTACTCCATTAATGTTGTACTCAATTTTTTTGATAAGTGTTTATAATTAATATCTGCACGTAAATGAGGAAACCAGAGAACCCTAACCCTTTTAAAATTTTCTGGCCCCTTTTTTCGTGTCCTTTGAACATTTTACTAGCGGATAAAATTACTTCAATCATGTTGTGCTAGTATTATAGCATGCAAATGGTGTTTCGCTTGAGATCTAAGGTAAAACTCCTCATCTGCAAACTACCAACACTGTGACCGTTATCTACTCTTGTGTTATACCTTAAAGTTTATGAGTGAGCACACATTTTATATGGACTCGTTTGTGTGTATTTGAACAAAAGTTGAGCTTGATGTCTCCCTAAAAAGGGCACTTTCTTCTGTAATCTTTAATTTTCTTATTGGATGGGTGATTTTTAATGGGTTTTTATATTTGGTGAAACACGTAATTACTTGTAAAATAGGGTTTTTGGTGTGATAACATGGGGCTCATCTCACTGCGTACAGAAGAAACTTTCTGCAATACGAGTTGCTAAAAAAAACATTTGATGATGACCGCAAATCTTTATATTTAGCATATGTTTGTAGTTTATACATCTCCATTCTTTCCTCATCACTCTTTGTATTTATATTTAGCATATTTTTGTAGTTTATACATCTCCATTCTTTCCCACATCACTCTTTATATTTATATTTAGCATATGTTTGTAGTTTATACATCTCCATTCTTTCCCTCATCACTCTTTGTGGTTAATAGCTCTACTTTCCTTTCCCTTTCCTTTTTCAACTATCACTAAAAGCATTTAACACATTTAACTCTACACTTAGATACCAGTTTAAATCAAAGTTTCATTCTTCTTTGTGTTCCTCCGATCTTTTTTCTTTAAGCTAGAAAGTAAAAAGTTACTAGCAAGACATCTCTGTATTCTTTAAATCTTAAATCCTGCCTTGAAAATCAAGAATTTAAGCTGAATTTGGTCAACTTAAAAGGATTGCACCATTTGAATCAAGGAAGGACTCGAGTTAATGACACAATTTTCTTTTATTAAGCTTAGTAAAGCAAAGCTATTTCTCCACCCTTGCTCCATAAATATACAAATGTAGATTTTATCGGTTTACAAACCATAAATGGATGTCCATTTATTGTTAGCTCCCTACCGACCGTCTATTATGATTTAAATATCTTATTATTACATTAATATTATTAATTATAGGAAAAAATGTTTATAATGTTTTATTTACAGTAGCTTATAACGTATGTCATGTACAAAATTTTATTGTAAACTTTTATTTTTTTTAATATCTGTCTAGACATTTAGTTACATTTTAATTGGAAAAAAATGAATATAATTTCATGTATTTTTTGTAATATTTTCGATCACTTAAAGTCTAACAAATGACAATACTTAATAAATTACTTTTTTATGATTATTGCATTTAATGTGTACCAGCATTATGATATGATATAATCGTATTACATTACAAATTATGAATTGCAAAAATAATAAAATTTTAACAATAAACTAATTACAAAATCACCATTATTTACCTCATGATGCTTGTGTTGAATAGATTATTTTGTTGGCTTCTTTGCTAACTCAATTCTTTGATTAGGAGTTATTACATTTATTATTAAACTTTTACCGTTGGTATCTATAAATTTTCACAATTATTTGGTTGTTTCAGAATTATATGTCTCCTCTAAACCGGTTTAGTTCGAATATTATTGAGATCAATACAAAAATGAGAACAATAATAATATTTAAGAACAAATATATACATAGCATTAAAGCGTAGAAGGAAGAAGAAAATGTTATATGACTTCTGTAAGAATCGTAAATATTAAATTCATATAGATTTTAAATTATTTTATTCCAGTTTGACCAGTCAAGGTGAAAATATTTGTTACAATTTATTTTAGCCTATTTGGAATTTACATGAATATTTTGGTTCGGTTTGGCGGATAATTAAATCGCCAATAGGAGATGGTATCGTTAGATATGAATAAATGGATCGGGAATGATTGTTTAGGACCCTATATGTGTTTAATGATTGTATTAGACTCCAGAATAATTATCTTTAACTTTTTCAAAAAAACGTGCGATTTAATTCATATTTATCCTTTAAAAGTCGTTTTCAAAATCCTTGGGGCTTCAATTTAAAATCATTTTTTCGTATCAACAATCGTCATATAAATCTCAAAATATTCGAAACTTGTATTTTATTCATTTTACGAGTCTTAAAAAAAATCTTCAGTAATCGATTCGTTATTGTTCATCAAAATATTTTCGTTCGAGTCGAACCCGTAATTGGTTTAATTGGTACTTTCGGGACCGATTAAAGGTTAATTAGGATTCCGATACTATTTTTCTTAACTTTATCTGGAACAATCCAGATACTATTTTTTTCAGCCAATTAGATCCCTAACACAGCTGGCCAATCAAAAGCAAGGATTTTATTTTTCAAAAATTAAAATTATTTTCAAAATTGTATTTTCTTAAGTGTTCTCCAAGATCAAACCTCAATTTGAAGGCGATTCTGGAATCCGATTTCAGTGTGCTAGTACTCAAAACGAAGCTTTCGATATCTAGTCTCATATTCTATAATCAGATTTGGTGAGAGGTAATTTTTCGAATTTATATGAATATTTGCTTAATATTTCGAATTTCTAGGGTTTATGAACAAAAATTGGGGCTTTTCATTTGGGGAATTGTTTGCTTGATTTGATGATTCCTATAGCTTGGTATGATCATATGGAGTTGATTGGTGTGCTTAATTGCTTGGTTTCATTCATGGATATGTAAAAATGAGTTCTAAGTTTTAGTTAAATTTTTTTATTTGAAATTTATAATTATCCAGTGATTTTTGGTGTTTAAAAATTTAGGGGTTAGTTTTGTGATGTTATAAACTTCGTTTTAAGCCACTAAACGCAAGACTTGATGTTTGATTTTGTGAAAAACGTAGTTCGCCGGACATTGTATCGGACTTCGCCGGAAACAATCGATTCATGGCTGTTTTGATCGCTTTCGGTGAGTTGTTTGTGTTATTGTTTCGTGGGATGGAATCAGAGTGCTAAGCTGAGCAGAAAACAAGTGTTGTGTGTGTAGGCTGAGCAGTCGTTTTCTGGCCACCGGATGCCAGCCGGAAACTGTAAAACCCAGTTTTCGGTGGGTGTTCTTGGTGACCCATTTCTGACCCGGTTGACCCATTTCCAAAACCCAGTTTTGATCTTGTTTTGTCAATTATGGTAAATGTGTAATGTTTTTAACCTTCTAACCATTCCTTTTTACTTTTACCAATTATTTTTACTTAAAAACAATTTACAACGGTGCATTTATCAGTCAATAAGTTAAAAAATGTTCACCATATGTATAATTCCTACCAAGAAAATAATTTGCAGGGAAGGAAAAACACAAACATAATTTTTTTGGTTATTCACAGGTGGCAAGCTGCAAAACAGCTAACCCCAGACTCTTAAACTGAGAGTTGAAGCAAAAATTCATTTTTTGAAAATTCAACCATTAAATACTTAACGGCAAGAAGACACGTTCATGTATAACGCTTTAGAAAGTAGATCTTCAGTTGATCAACAGAAACTTGGCCTTCTTATAAATGCATTCAAATACCATAGTAAAACAATGGCAATTACATCTAATGTTTAACCTTGTGTAACATAGCTTTAGAAAAGAACCCAAGTGGGAAATACAAATCTTTAATATTTTTTCTGCACTGGAGGTGGTTCTACTACTAACAGGGACTTGCCTCCACAAATCTCAGGCATATAAGAGAATTGCTAGTTAATGATTACAATTAACCAATTGTTTGGTGTGGGAATGGTAATTAGTTATTAGTGAAAATTACTCACCGAGATATGTAGTTTGCTCAAGTTGGGACCACTCCGTATCAAACAGAGTAAGCAAGAAAGCACAGAGGCATCAGAAAACTCTCGCAACATGGAAAAATGAATTTTCGTAAAACAACAATCACCTGCTCTTTCTAACAAAAGTCGAAAAACAAAAACAAAGCATATTTGTAATTGAAACTTACTTTCCTTATATAATTGAATATAAGTAATCCAGTCAAAGCAGGCAAATACATAGCTCTTGTAAATTACTAAATTTGGTTAATTCCTGTTCACCACGATACTTATGGAAGACATAGAAGACAAAGATTATAAAATGGAAGTAAAAAGTGAATATATCTTAAATAGTTATCCACATGAACATTTTAGCACGATACAAGTAGTATAAAACAATTAAATAAAGTAATATCTATACGACCAGTTGTCGAACCGCAGGTGCTGGTGTTGGTGGTGTAATAGGGTGTTTGGCTGATGCTCCTTAAAGGAGTTTTCAGCTTTAAGTTAATTTTGGTCTTTTTGTCTCCTCCGGCTTTAAGTTAAAAAACTGCTTTAAGCCATAAGTTCCATTAAGGTACTTTTGACTTATGACTTATGACTTATGGATTTTGTTTATTTTTTATTTTTTTTCACAATTCTTGTAAAGCTTAAATATCATGAATTTAAATTTTTTTAAAGTCAAATTTCACTTTAGGACAAAATTATTAAACCCCCATTTAACTTTAAGTAAAATTACCCAAACACTTTCATTCAACTTAAAGTAAACAACTTTACTTTCTCCTTTAAGTTAAAAATACCCCCATTAAGTAAAAAGTAACTTATTTTAAGCAATCCCAAACACCCTCTAATTCATAAACGGGAAGTGGAAGCGAACAAAAAGAATTAAAGCAAACAAATAGGTTATCAAGATCAACTAGTAGTACAAATCGGCAGCAGGACTAAACACTAAACCTAAATACGTAGAAACACATAAACAAAATCAAAATGTACCCGTAAAGCTCGTATGCAATGGCAAGAGCGGTAGTAGTTTTGCCAGTTTCAGGTGGACCATAAAACAGCATATGTGGGCACTACATATTAAACAAAAACCCCCTATATTAATACACTTTCCGAAAAATAATTACAAACACATTCACATAACAGAATCTTATTAAAAACTCAATTAAAAGTAATAAAAGGCTTCGAAATCAACAAAATCAATTGTAACAAAAGAATTGTACAAAACCCTAGCGAGAGAGGGAGAGGGAGAGAGAGGGAGGAGAGAGAGACGGGGAGACACACACACAACACAGAAAGAGAGAGGGGGAGAGAGAGAGATTTGCAGAATAACCACAGCCGTCGACCAAAAACTCTTATTCAAGATCCCAAAATAACAAAAACTTTGAGAGCCATCAACTTTCCAAGATTTGGTGGCAGGTAGATGTAATATTTGAGTTTACATCTCGTGAGATAGGGTTTGTGTAATTGTGTTTGAAGATAGTGAAACCTGATTTTGATTTGTTTGCCTTATGTGTATGTCGTTTGCATTTTGTTGGATAAGGTTTTGGTTTTTTGGTTTTTAAACTGAGAAGGGGGATATGAAATTTTAAATTGGGGGAACAAATTATTGGTGAAGTGGGAAATCGAATTTTGATTTGGGGGAAAATGAAAGTGTAAGAGGGAAATAAAATCTGTGTGTTTGGTGATAAAAGGGGGAAGTGAAATTTTAGTAAAGGGAGGGAAGTGAAAATTTAACAAGGGGTAATATGAGCTAGATGAAGGGAGGGAAGTGAAATTTGAGATTTTGGATCATGAAATTTTAAAAAAAAATCAGAAATTTGATTCGAAATAAAAAAAAAATTTAATTTTTGAAATTTTAATATAATTGATACATATGTGTTGGGAAAAAATAATCAAAAAATATTAAAGGTCGGGTTGTACGAGATTTTAACAAAACGTAGTAAAAGTGCAAGATTCACTGAATGATTTCTTTAACGATCGAACCCTACGGATGTTAATTGATACTTATTCTAGTGTTGTGAAAAAATAATAAAAATTAAAAAGCCTCGGTCGTGCCATATCTGAACAAAAACGTTGTAATAGTACAGATTCCGGTAATAGGGCGCGTGCCAGATTCACTAAATGATTTTTTGAAATGATTACTTCGACGATCGAACCGTACGGATGTTAATAGACATTCATTTCAATGTTGGAAAAAATAATCAAAAAATAAAAAGGTCGGATTGTACGAGATTTGAACAAAAACGTAGTAAAAGTGATGTTTCCTATAACGGGCACGATCCAGATTCACTGAATAATTTTTTTTAAATGATTTCTTCGACGATCGAACCATACGAATGTTAATATACACTCATTTCAATGTTGGGAAAAAATAATCAAAAAATAAAAAGGTCGGGTTGTACCAGATTTGAACAAAAATGTAGTAGAAGTGATGATTCCTGTAACGGGCACGATCCAGATTCATTGAATGATTTTTTTAAATGATTTCTTCGATGATCGAACTGTACGAAAGTTAATAAACAATCATTTTAGTGTTTGGAAAAAATGATTGAAAAATAAAAAGGTCGGGTCGTACGAGATTTTAACAAAAAAGGTAGTAAAAGTGCTGATTCCTATAACGAGGCACGATCCAGATTAACTGAATATTTTTTTTTGAATGATTTCTTCGACGATCGAACCGTACAAAAGTTAATAAACAATCATTTTAGTGTTGGGAAAAAATAAACTAAAAATAACAAGGTCGGGTTGTACGAGATTTTAATAACAAAGTAGTAAAGGTGCTGCTTCTCGTAGCGAGGCACGATCCAGATTAATTGAATAATTTTTTTGAATGATTTCTTCGACGATCGAACCGTACGAAAGTTAATAAACAATCATTTTAGTGTTGGAAAAAAATAATCAAAAAAAAAAGGTCGGGTCGTACGAGATTTTAATAACAAAGTAGTAAAGGTGTTGCTTCTCGTAGCGAGGCACGATCCAGATTAATTGAATAATTTTTTTGAATGATTTCTTCGACGATCGAACCGTAGTAAATTTAATAAACAATCATTTTAGTATTTGGAAAAAATAATCAAAAAATAAAAAGGTCGGGTCGTATGAGATTTTAACAAAAAAGGTAGTAAAAGTGCTTGTTCCTATAACGAGGCACGATCTAGATTAACTGAATATTTTTTTTTTGAATGATTTCTTCGACGATCGAACTATACGAAAGTTAATAAACAATCATTTTAGTATTGGGAAAAAATAATCTAAAAATAAAAAGGTCGGGTTGTACGAGATTTTAATAACAAAGTAGTAAAGGTGCTGCTTCTCGTAGCGAGGCACGATCCAGATTAACTGAATAATTTTTTTGAATGATTTCTTCGACGATTGAACCGTACAAAAGTTAATAAACAATCATTTTAGTGTTGAAAAAAATAATCTAAAAATAAAAAGGTCGGGTTGTACGAGATTTTAATAACAAAGTAGTAAAGGTGCTGCTTCTCGTAGCGAGACACTATCCAGATTAACTGAATATTTTTTTTTGAATGATTTTTTCGACGATCGAACCGTACGAAAGTTAATAAACAATCATTTTATTGTTGGGAAAAAATAATATAAAAATAAAAAGGTCGGGTTGTACGAGATTTTAATAACAAAGTAGTAAAGGTGCTACTTCTCGTAGCGAGACACGATCCAGATTAACTGAATAATTTTTTTGAATGATTTCTTCGACGATTGAACCGTACAAAAGTTAATAATCAATCATTTTAGTGTTGAAAAAAATAATCTAAAAATAAAAAGGTCGGGTTATACGAGATTTTAATAACAAAGTAGTAAAGGTGCTGCTTCTCGTAGCGAGACACGATCCAGATTAACTGAATATTTTTTTTGAATGATTTTTTCGACGATCGAACCGTACGAAAGTTAATAAACAATCATTTTATTGTTGGGAAAAAATAATCTAAAAATAAAAAGGTCGGGTTGTACGAGATTTTAATAACAAAGTAGTAAAGGTGCTGCTTCTCGTAGCGAGGCACGATCCAGATTAACTGAATAATTTTTTTGAATGATCAAAGTCCAATTCGAAGACGTTATTGAATTCGTATTTTGACGCTCCTGTAGTCGAATTGAAGCTCTCAACGAACCCTACGTGTTGTTGCCAACAGATGTGGTGTAGGTGATTTCGATTTTTTTCTTAAATTCCATTTATTTTCAAAATTATTAGGATTAAAAATAAAACAATTTGCAAATAGTGTTTGTTGTGAAATCTGAAGATGCTATATTGTAGATCTTGTTTTTCTGGTCAATTTCATATATCATATGTTGGATTTTGAGCTCCATAAAATATAGAAATTGGAGATTGATTATTGTGTTCTTCGTGTTCTTCAAGTTCTTGGAATGAAAGCTTGAAGATGGTGATGAATAGTATTGCTTTAATCCTATTTTGGTAAAAAGGTAAAAATGGAAATGTTTTTAACCTTTTCACCTTTTAACTTATTTACTTCTAATTACTAAATTACCTTTTATTTAAAAAGGTAAATTATTTATTTACTTTTCATAATTATTTTTATTTTGATTATTTATTTTAAATCCAAAATTTAGTTATAAAAATGCAGAAAAGTTATTTTCTAAAATTGTCATTCTAACAATACTTTTTACGAAGTATTGTCTATGCTTCATTCACATAATATTTCTAAAAAATGTTGTGTGTTGGTTCACTGTCACACAACACTATCGATAACATATTGTATGACTGCTACTTAGACAACAGACCTAAAAACACTTGTCTGAATACAACAACGGTTTTCCGGGATATTGTGTTGCACGCATTCACACAACACTTATATGCTAACGCTTGTCTAATCTTAAAAATACTTATGCATTTACACAACACCCCTGGTTAAGAAATGCTTGTCTGGTAAGATTTATCACACAACGGTTTTGGCCCATTATGTGAATGTTGGATTACACAATACTTTCTCGAGTATAAGCTTTATTAACTTCAAGTTCTAGCAAAAATTAAAAATTTCTTTGTTACATCATATATCTTATCGCACACCCCAAATTTAATCATTTTGGGTCATCAACATCAGCAGTTCACCATATACATTATTAATGTACTTGAAGATAAAACACTTTGCATGAGTTATCGGATATATAAATGTAATGTACCCTTATTAACAAACTTTAATGCACCAAAGACCTGACTACAAAAATTGCAGCAGCTATCCAACATAAACAAAATATATAATTTTGATTTTAATAACACGAGATAGATGGCGATAAAAAAGTTTATTGAATTTTTATTTGGTTTTACATAGAATAATGGAGTACGTAAGACCGTCAGCTTAGAATCAGATCCTAGAAATCAAACAAACGAACTAGAACACAATATCAGAGTGGCTACTCTTGCTGGAAACTGTACCTTGTCACTGGACTGCAAGGTGAAGCTGATCAACTGGCAAGATCATCTCGTGTATGAGCAGACATAGTACCAGTACAAGCAGTAGTTTTGACACGCACAACCAGCGGACTTCTAACAAAGTGAAAACCATCAGATAATATTATCTCACCAAAATCATATCTGTCCTGAGACTTCTTCGTCGGTGAGAGAGTAACATAATATGTCAGTTCGTCCTTAAAGTACGAGAAGATCAATACAGTAGGCCATACGGACACTTCTATCCCATGAGGCTTTACAACAGTGACAAAGTATATAGTGATCCCCATCTTTTTCATAGAAACGTTACGAACAGTTCTCTTAATGGTTATTGTGGATTGAAGATTTGATACCATAATTGATGGGTAATTGATATTATAGGTGTTTTTGTCACCTTTTGGACACTCAACTTCTGTACTAACTGTAGACAGACTAACAATTCTTCCAATTTGGTCGTTATTGTAGCCAATACTACAAAGGTACATTAAGTAGTCAACGGTTTTCATGTCGTACACCAACCCAGGATCCAAGGCCTTCAAGGGGTTAACGTGACCCGCTCCAATATCAAATGGATCGGATACTTTCATATGTCCGCCACCTAAAATGGTGTCATGGGTTGTGTCTTTCTTGTAGGCTGCATGCATATAGTTAATCATCAGGAGGGTAGGTATACAAAATTGGATAACAGCAAAAAAGATTAACACGTTGCTCTCTTCCAATTATTTCAGATTCCAATTTTAATTTTCCAACAAAAAAAACAACTTACATTTAAGTTGGGGGGTGACCCCCTAGTGTGTATCGGAATTTTGTGCATAAATATGGTACCAGTAATAAATCAAAGATGTTAATATAGTCACTTACCTGTAGTCATGATAGCAGATTTTACTGCGGCTGGAGACCACTCTGGGTACAATGACTTAATAAGAGATATAACTCCAGAAACATGAGGACAAGACATAGAAGTCCCTGATTGGAAGTTCCATTCGACAGAACGTTTATCACAGGGAAACAAAGTTGGAGAAGTTGCTGTAGGCCATGCTGCTAATATTGTTACTCCTGGAGCTGTTATATCTGGCTGCAATTGTTCATTTGTAACACAAATATGATCCACAATTTATCTGATACCAACAGAATTGAGTTCAACATGTATTACATTTGCAGAGCTTCTATATGTAACTAGAGCAAAGGCTGTAAATTAATAATCTTGTTCTTATTTACACATTTTCTTAGAAAAGAAACTGTGTAGGAGTCTCAATCATACCTTAAGAATATCAGGCGTTATTGAGCTTGGACCTCTAGAAGAAAAGTATGCAGCTGTTGGTGCTGGAGACTTCTTGATAACTGTTCTGGTTGGCCATATCTGGACCAAAGGTCGCCTTCATTTAAAGTAATTCATCATTATGGTATGAACACTAAAAAACTCAATTACTGTAACATATAAAATAATTGACATAATATATTGTTGGATTCGTCTCCATTTATTGTTAGCTAACAAAGAAAGAATTTATTTTTTCAAGAAATGTGATCTGACTTCGTCTATACATTATGTAGCTAGTAGCAGACGACTTGTACCTTAAAGATTGAGCGAGGTATTGAATGATTTTAGTCCCCTGAATTATATCAAGATACACGGTAGGTATGATATCAACATCAACAGTCTGCAAGGTAGGAGGCTCAATCAAGATTAAAGCAGAGGCATTAGCTCTCCTTGTTGCCACTTCGGCATCCACACTCACATCGGACCCTGCTGTGGAAAAGCATAATATTACTCTTCCTGCTGCCGATTTTCCATTCCAGTTTTCCATTTTGCACTCCCTACATATATATGACTCAATAAACAATTATATATGTCGAAAGAGAATCTGTTCAACGAAATCCATAGGTGAGTTTACATTTAGAACTCCAAACATCTCTAACTATGTAGAGTAATGCTACAGGTAAACGTGCCATTAATAAATTCATACTCGCAGCTCATTTGTAGCCATTTAATTATGTTTTATTCCTGCGGCTCATTTGTAGCCATTTCAGTTGTCTATTTTTATGTGCAATATATTCTTAAGTAACCGTTAGCACAAAATTTTAAGGTGATCGAGGAAGGCTCAGTTGGATCTTTATATTATACTAGTCGATAACCCGTGCGAAGCACGGACATACAGATTGAACACCAATCGAAATTAAAATATTAATACACTATTTAATTATGTAGTATGAGAATCGAACCCGAGATAAAACTAAAAAAAATTAAAATAAATAATTTTTTATAATTATGTAGTTGTAAGGAATCGAACCCGAGATGAAGCTAAAAAAAATTAAAGTAAATAAATCTTGTATAATTATGTAGTTGTAAGGAATCGAACCTCGAATTTAGTGATAACCAAATTTGGTATTTTGGTACTTTGGTACTATTATGTACCATTAAAACATGGTTTTACACATTAATAAAGAGTATAGATTCTATTACTTCCCTCACTCCAAAGTCCATTTTTGGGTCGAAGAGTTGATTATGGGTGTTCATCTTCAGGACATTAATTTGCCGTCGTGTCCATATTAAATTATTAGAATTTTGGTGGGTGGTAGGGAGTTGAACCTGAGTCCTCAATTTGAACTCTGATAGCATGTTAAGTAACCAACTCATCTAAATGCATGTAACAATTTCATCTAAAACCTCATGGTATTAGAAAAAGACTCCAACCGGATATTTATATTATAATACTGCCACCAACTCGAAAGTCCATTCTTGGATCGAGAGTGGATCACGGGTATTCATCTTTGGAACATAAATTTTATTTCGTGTCGATAATAAATATTGAGAATACTGAAGTTGGGAAGGAATAAAACATGATACCCCGCCATCGAGAGCTCGGATACCATTTTAAGTAACCAATATTCTAAAATCTTAAGGTATTAAAAGAAGTCTCAACTAGATCTTTATATTATTTTCTAACAAATATCGTATTGAGTAAAGCTATGTTAAAAGAAATGGATACACAATTATGTAAACAATGACAAAAAAATTAAAATTATTTTGTTGAAAAAGGTTAAAATGGAATACTCTTAAATGCAAGATTAATTGTTGTATTGAGCAACAGAAATATCATGCCACTTGAAATTTAGCACTCATATTTTGTTAAATTTTCCTTATGTTTTCTCCGAACTCAACTATATAAGCTAATTATGAACTTTTCTCAGAAGCCTTTATTTTAATTTTTTTAATAAAGAAAACCATTGAAAATGTTGCGAAAATAAAATCCAATATTTAGAGTTAAAGAGAGATAAAATAAAAGCTACCCAGATTCAAAAAAGGCTCCTGCTCCAGCAAGTTTTGCTTTTATTGCTGTTGTAATCAAGCTTTCTCCCTGTAGAATTTAAAAATATTAGGATACAACCGAAGCTCGGAAACCTAGAAACTCCATAAATATAGTATTATTAAGCAAAGGTTATGTATATTTCAAAGTTACCATAAGAACAAGTTTGTCATGATCCAGCACAATTTGTGTTGGGAAATTGCGGTCAATAGAAGCTGCAGCCACACAGATGCTCCAAGGAGATACATTTTGCACCAAAGCAGGAGTTGGGCCTTCATTGCCCGCCGAGAAAACAACACTAACACCTTTTTGCATGGCATGAAATGAGCCAATATCTGCACTTGACTCGAAAAACGGAAACAATGGAGGTGGAAATCCGAGGGAAGCAGAGATCACATCGACGCCATCTGACAATGCCTCATCAAAGGCAGCCAGTATATCGGCCTCGGTGCATTTACCATCAAGTTGATAGTTCCAACATACTTTGTACACAGCTAGTCTAGCTTTAGGATTTCCTCCTCTTGCCACTCCTTGTCCAAGACCAAGAAAACTTGCATTTTGTACAATGGAGCCAACAGAAGTTGATGCCGTGTGAGTTCCATGGCCCAGGTAATCTCGAACTGATTTATATTCTTTGGATGTATTGACTTTGCCAAACTCCTCCTCGAAGCCTTTAAAATAGTAACGGGCTCCGATTACCTTCCTGCTGCAATGAATTGAAGGCTCGAATTGCTGACCGGCACAGCATTTCCCTTTCCATCTTTTTGGAATGGGTTTCATACATTCCTCTTCTTTGAAACTGGCAGATTCAGGCCAGATACCTTGTGTACATGTAAAGAGAATTGATAATCTCGGATAAGATAATTAGCTAAGTTGGTGTACGGGCATGGTAAAGTTATAAGCCTATATCTATTATAAATTTCCATTCTAAACAATGAGTTTGGACCTAATCATCTATTTTTTGTAGATGAAACGCTTTTTGTTTTTGTATTACAAAACCAAGTTACTAATATTTGATGCAGAAAACTTCAAAGCAAGTTTCTAGAGCAAACAGATATACTCAATCGTACAGTTCTTATAGTAAATAATATTTTTTAATAAAAAGTAGGCTGGAATTATTTTCATTGATATATATACCTGTATCAAAGATACCAACGATAACATTATGGGCACCATAGACTAACTGTTGTGGAGTTGTCAGTAATTTCGGACTCATGTAGTCCAATGAAAGGCCCATGAAATCCCAGCTTCTGGTTGTATGCAACTGAAGTGTCTTGCTCTTGAACACTGAAACGACTCCTTCAATCTCTAAATAATACATGTAGGCAAGTACTTAGAACCATCTCTAACACAACAACGCTATTACTCTTTAAAACAGATTCAATCCAAATAGCTTTATTACTTTATTACTTTTAATACTAAATAAAATCTTTGACCTATAAAAAGATTTCTTTCATTGTAAAATTTGGTACAAAAAGTGCGGAAACACAAAATACACCCATGCACGCAAATGCATGATTTCCTTCACCCAATTGACTATACGTACCATTTTAGCATTTCAAATATTTGCTAGGGTGGCAGTATTTTATATCCATATATATAAGCATTTCATGTATAAACGTATGCATAATTGATTGCGATGACCTAAAATTTGAACATATATGTTACAATTTACCCGACAAGCTGGTAGCTTGTGTTGAATTAAGCTTGGCAGAAAACCCTGAGAAACTGTGTTTGTAGCTATACAACATAGATTGCGTTGCATCTTCCTCCCTATGACATTCAAAATCAAGAAATAGAAAGTGAATATTTAGCATACATACAAATTAAGATGGATAATATGCAACTAATTTTTTCAAACCAAACGTAACCTGTCGAATACATTGGTAAGGAGCTGGGAATGGTATTTGGAAGTGAGGATAGGATCATTGTCATGTTTGATATGTCCTAGGTAAACTATATAGACCTGCATTGTAGATTGACGATATGTATATATTTAATTTAAATAAAATGAAAAAATGTTAATTCTTATGAAATAGTGAGTGGTAAACAAAAAAAAAATATAAGAACACCGAGGTTATAAAAAGCATATTACCGAAGTGGACGCCGAGTGAACTAGATAAAGTGAAAGTAGAAAGAACAGCCTCCCAAAAAACCGAAAAGTAGTGGCCATTTTTATGAGTTCTTTGAGGTAAAGCATAGCTTAGCTTAAGGATTTATATAGAGACTACACCGAAAATAAAGTTCCTCATTTTTGTTTTTCATCAAGCACCTAAGGTTTCTAGTCAAGTAGATGATTCGTATATTTAAAGGGTCATTGATGGTTACAAGTTGACACAATTCTAACAATCTTCCATTAGATTAATATATTACCAAGAACACATATAGGTCGCACTCTTTCTTAATTAAGCTATATAACCCTAAATTTAAGGGCATTTGTCTCCCATTGTTTCTTCCCTTGCTTGTTTCACCACCACTTTGCAGGTTACTTTCACTTTAGTGTAAATATGTCCATCATACCTGGCTATGAATCTTAGGAGAACTACTAGAGTCTAGACACACTACCTTACTCCACCTCCACAATGGACAATGTGATTCTCTAAAGTACTTGAAAATACATGTGCTCCCTCTTCATCATTCTTCAAACAGAAAAAGCAAAAAGAAATTAGCTAGACTGGTCTCTTTTCGAACCATTTCTCCTTTTGTATTCCAGTTTCCCGTGTATGTATTTTGGACAGAATGCTTATGGAACTATAATCCTTTAAAACAGAATATTTAATTTTACCAACCATTTTTTAATCAATTATTTTCTTGTGATACACACCTTCCCTAAGTGAATGTACTCCATTAATGTTGTACTCAATTTTTTTGATAAGTGTTTATAATTAATATCTGCACGTAAATGAGGAAACCAGAGAACCCTAACCCTTTTAAAATTTTCTGGCCCCTTTTTTCATGTCCTTTGAACATTTTACTAGCGGATAAAATTACTTCAATCATGTTGTGCTAGTATTATAGCATGCAAATGATGTTTCGCTTGAGATCTAAGGTAAAACTCCTCATCTGCAAACTACCAACACTGTGACCGTTATCTACTCTTGTGTTATACCTTAAAGTTTATGAGTGAGCACACATTTTATATGGACTCGTTTGTGTGTATTTGAACAAAAGTTGAGCTTGATGTCTCCCTAAAAAGGGCACTTTCTTCTGTAATCTTTAATTTTCTTATTGGACGGGTGATTTTTAATGGGTTTTTATATTTGGTGAAACACGTAATTACTTGTAAAATAGGGTTTTTGGTGTGATAACATGGGGCTCATCTCATTGCGTACAGAAGAAACTTTCTGCAATACGAGTTGCTAAAAAAAACATTTGATGATGACCGCAAATCTTTATATTTAGCATATGTTTGTAGTTTATACATCTCCATTCTTTTCCTCATCACTCTTTGTATTTATATTTAGCATATTTTTGTAGTTTATACATCTCCATTCTTTCCCACATCACTCTTTATATTTATATTTAGCATATGTTTGTAGTTTATACATCTCCATTCTTTCCCTCATCACTCTTTGTGGTTAATAGCTCTACTTTCCTTTCCCTTTCCTTTTTCAACTATCACTAAAAGCATTTAACACATTTAACTCTACACTTAGATACCAGTTTAAATCAAAGTTTCATTCTTCTTTGTGTTCCTCCGATCTTTTTTCTTTAAGCTAGAAAGTAAAAAGTTACTAGCAAGACATCTCTGTATTCTTTAAATCTTAAATCCTGCCTTGAAAATCAAGAATTTAAGCTGAATTTGGTCAACTTAAAAGGATTGCACCATTTGAATCAAGGAAGGACTCGAGTTAATGACACAATTTTCTTTTATTAAGCTTAGTAAAGCAAAGCTATTTCTCCACCCTTGCTCCATAAATATACAAATGTAGATTTTATCGGTTTACAAACCATAAATGGATGTCCATTTATTGTTAGCTCCCTACTGACCGTCTATTATGATTTAAATATCTTATTATTACATTAATATTATTAATTATAGGAAAAAATGTTTATAATGTTTTATTTACAGTAGCTTATAACGTATGTCATGTACAAAATTTTATTGTAAACTTTTATTTTTTTTAATATTTGTCTCGACATTTAGTTACATTTTAATTGGAAAAAAATGAATATAATTTCATGTATTTTTTGTAATATTTTCGATCACTTAAAGTCTAACAAATGACAATACTTAATAAATTACTTTTTTATGATTATTGCATTTAATGTGTACCAGCATTATGATATGATATAATCGTATTACATTACAAATTATGAATTTCAAAAATAATAAAATTTTAACAATAAACTAATTACAAAATCACCATTATTTACCTCATGATGCTTGTGTTGAATAGATTATTTTGTTGGCTTCTTTGCTAACTCAATTCTTTGATTAGGAGTTATTACATTTATTATTAAACTTTTACAGTTGGTATCTATAAATTTTCACAATTATTTGGTTGTTTCAGAATTATATGTCTCCTCTAAACCGGTTTAGTTCGAATATTATTGAGATCAATACAAAAATGAGAACAATAATAATATTTAAGAACAAATATATACATAGGAGATGGTATCGTTAGATATGAATAAATGGATCGGGAATGATTGTTTAGGACCCTATATGTGTTTAATGATTGTATTAGACTCCAGAATAATTATCTTTAACTTTTTCAAAAAACGTGCGATTTAATTCATCTTTATCCTTTAAAAGTCGTTTTCAAAATCCTTGGGGCTTCGATTTAAAATCATTTTTTCGTATCAACAATCGTCATATAAATCTCAAAATATTCGAAACTTGTATTTTATTCATTTTACGAGTCTTAAAAAAAATCTTCAGTAATCGATTCGTTATTGTTCATCAAAATATTTTCGTTCGAGTCGAACCCGCAATTGGTTTAATTGGTACTTTCGGGACCGATTAAAGGTTAATTAGGATTCCGATACTATTTTTCTTAACTTTATCTGGAACAATCCAGATACTATTTTTTTCAGCCAATTAGATCCCTAACACAGCTGGCCAATCAAAAGCAAGGATTTTATTTTTCAAAAATTAAAATTATTTTCAAAATTGTATTTTCTTAAGTGTTCTCCAAGATCAAACCTCAATTTGAAGGCGATTCTGGAATCCGATTTCAGTGTGCTAGTACTCAAAACGAAGCTTTCGATATCTAGTCTCATATTCTATAATCAGATTTGGTGAGAGGTAATTTTTCGAATTTATATGAATATTTGCTTAATATTTCGAATTTCTAGGTTTATGAACAAAAATTGGGGCTTTTCATTTGGGGAATTGTTTGCTTGATTTGATGATTCCTATAGCTTGGTATGATCATATGGAGTTGATTGGTGTGCTTAATTGCTTGGTTTCATTCATGGATATGTAAAAATGAGTTCTAAGTTTTAGTTAAATTTTTTTATTTGAAATTTATAATTATCCAGTGATTTTTGGTGTTTAAAAATTTAGGGGTTAGTTTTGTGATGTTATAAACTTCGTTTTAAGCCACTAAACGCAAGACTTGATGTTTGATTTTGTGAAAAACGTAGTTCGCCGGACATTGTATCGGACTTCGCCGGAAACAATCGATTCATGGCTGTTTTGATCGCTTTCGGTGAGTTGTTTGTGTTATTGTTTCGTGGGATGGAATCAGAGTGCTAAGCTGAGCAGAAAACAAGTGTTGTGTGTGTAGGCTGAGCAGTCGTTTTCTGGCCACCGGATGCCAGCCGGAAACTGTAAAACCCAGTTTTCGGTGGGTGTTCTTGGTGACCCATTTCTGACCCGGTTGACCCATTTCCAAAACCCAGTTTTGATCTTGTTTTGTCAATTATGGTAAATGTGTAATGTTTTTAACCTTCTAACCATTCCTTTTTACTTTTACCAATTATTTTTACTTAAAAACAATTTACAACGGTGCATTTATCAGTCAATAAGTTAAAAAATGTTCACCATATGTATAATTCCTACCAAGAAAATAATTTGCAGGGAAGGAAAAACACAAACATAATTTTTTTGGTTATTCACAGGTGGCAAGCTGCAAAACAGCTAACCCCAGACTCTTAAAACTGAGAGTTGAAGCAAAAATTCATTTTTTTGAAAATTCAACCATTAAATACTTAACGGCAAGAAGACACGTTCATGTATAACGCTTTAGAAAGTAGATCTTCAGTTGATCAACAGAAACTTGGCCTTCTTATAAATGCATTCAAATACCATAGTAAAACAATGGCAATTACATCTAATGTTTAACCTTGTGTAACATAGCTTTAGAAAAGAACCCAAGTGGGAAATACAAATCTTTAATATGTTTTCTGCACTGGAGGTGGTTCTACTACTAACAGGGACTTGCCTCCACAAATCTCAGGCATATAAGAGAATTGCTAGTTAATGATTACAATTAACCAATTGTTTGGTGTGGGAATGGTAATTAGTTATTAGTGAAAATTACTCACCGAGATATGTAGTTTGCTCAAGTTGGGACCACTCCGTATCAAACAGAGTAAGCAAGAAAGCACAGAGGCATCAGAAAACTCTCGCAACATGGAAAAATGAATTTTCGTAAAACAACAATCACCTGCTCTTTCTAACAAAAGTCGAAAAACAAAAACAAAGCATATTTGTAATTGAAACTTACTTTCCTTATATAATTGAATATAAGTAATCCAGTCAAAGCAGGCAAATACATAGCTCTTGTAAATTACTAAATTTGGTTAATTCCTGTTCACCACGATACTTATGGAAGACATAGAAGACAAAGATTATAAAATGGAAGTAAAAAGTGAATATATCTTAAATAGTTATCCACATGAACATTTTAGCACGATACAAGTAGTATAAAACAATTAAATAAAGTAATATCTATACGACCAGTTGTCGAACCGCAGGTGCTGGTGTTGGTGGTGTAATAGGGTGTTTGGCTGATGCTCCTTAAAGGAGTTTTCAGCTTTAAGTTAATTTTGGTCTTTTTGTCTCCTCCGGCTTTAAGTTAAAAAACTGCTTTAAGCCATAAGTTCCATTAAGGTACTTTTGACTTATGACTTATGACTTATGGATTTTGTTTATTTTTTATTTTTTTTCACAATTCTTGTAAAGCTTAAATATCATGAATTTAAATTTTTTTAAAGTCAAATTTCACTTTAGGACAAAATTATTAAACCCCCATTTAACTTTAAGTAAAATTACCCAAACACTTTCATTCAACTTAAAGTAAACAACTTTACTTTCTCCTTTAAGTTAAAAATACCCCCATTAAGTAAAAAGTAACTTATTTTAAGCAATCCCAAACACCCTCTAATTCATAAACGGGAAGTGGAAGCGAACAAAAAGAATTAAAGCAAACAAATAGGTTATCAAGATCAACTAGTAGTACAAATCGGCAGCAGGACTAAACACTAAACCTAAATACGTAGAAACACATAAACAAAATCAAAATGTACCCGTAAAGCTCGTATGCAATGGCAAGAGCGGTAGTAATTTTGCCAGTTTCAGGTGGACCATAAAACAGCATATGTGGGCACTACATATTAAACAAAAACCCCATATATTAATACACTTTCCGAAAAATAATTACAAACACATTCACATAACAGAATCTTATTAAAAACTCAATTAAAAGTAATAAAAGGCTTCGAAATCAACAAAATCAATTGTAACAAAAGAATTGTACAAAACCCTAGCGAGAGAGGGAGAGGGAGAGAGAGGGAGGAGAGAGAGACGGGGAGACACACACACAACACAGAAAGAGAGAGAGGGAGAGGGAGAGAGAGAGATTTGCAGAATAACCACAGCCGTCGACCAAAAACTCTTATTCAAGATCCCAAAATAACAAAAACTTTGAGAGCCATCAACTTTCCAAGATTTGGTGGCAGGTAGATGTAATATTTGAGTTTACATCTCGTGAGATAGGGTTTGTGTAATTGTGTTTGAAGATGGTGAAACCTGATTTTGATTTGTTTGCCTTATGTGTATGTCGTTTGCATTTTGTTGGATAAGGTTTTGGTTTTTTGGTTTTTAAACTGAGAATGGGGATATGAAATTTTAAATTGGGGGAACAAATTATTGGTGAAGTGGGAAATCGAATTTTGATTTGGGGGAAAATGAAAGTGTAAGAGGGAAATAAAATCTGTGTGTTTGGTGATAAAAGGGGGAAGTGAAATTTTAGTAAAGGGAGGGAAGTGAAAATTTAACAAGGGGTAATATGAGTTAGATGAAGGGAGGGAAGTGAAATTTGAGATTTTGGATCATGAAATTTAAAAAAAAAATCAGAAATTTGATTCGAAATAAAAAAAATATTTAATTTTTGAAATTTTAATATAATTGATACATATGTGTTGGGAAAAAATAATCAAAAAATATTAAAGGTAGGGTTGTACGAGATTTTAACAAAACGTAGTAAAAGTGCAAGATTCACTGAATGATTTCTTTAACGATCGAACCCTACGGATGTTAATTGATACTTATTCCAGTGTTGTGAAAAAATAATAAAAATTAAAAAGCCTCGGTCGTGCCATATCTGAACAAAAACGTTGTAATAGTACAGATTCCGGTAACAGGGCGCGTGCCAGATTCACTAAATGATTTTTTGAAATGATTACTTCGACGATCGAACCGTACGGATGTTAATAGACATTCATTTCAATGTTGGAAAAAATAATCAAAAAATAAAAAGGTCGGGTTGTACGAGATTTGAACAAAAACGTAGTAAAAGTGATGTTTCCTATAACGGGCACGATCCAGATTCACTGAATAATTTTTTTTAAATGATTTCTTCGACGATCGAACCATACGAATGTTAATATACACTCATTTCAATGTTGGGAAAAAATAATCAAAAAATAAAAAGGTCGGGTTGTACGAGATTTGAACAAAAATGTAGTAGAAGTGATGATTCCTGTAACGGGCACGATCCAGATTCATTGAATGATTTTTTTAAATGATTTCTTCGATGATCGAACTGTACGAAAGTTAATAAACAATCATTTTAGTGTTTGGAAAAAATGATTGAAAAATAAAAAGGTCGGGTCATACGAGATTTTAACAAAAAAGGTAGTAAAAGTGCTGATTCCTATAACGAGGCACGATCCAGATTAACTGAATATTTTTTTTTGAATGATTTCTTCGACGATCGAACCGTACAAAAGTTAATAAACAATCATTTTAGTGTTGGGAAAAAATAAACTAAAAATAACAAGGTCGGGTTGTACGAGATTTTAATAACAAAGTAGTAAAGGTGCTGCTTCTCGTAGCGAGGCACGATCCAGATTAATTGAATAATTTTTTTGAATGATTTCTTCGACGATCGAACCGTACGAAAGTTAATAAACAATCATTTTAGTGTTGGAAAAAAATAATCGAAAAAAAAAAGGTCGGGTCGTACGAGATTTTAATAACAAAGTAGTAAAGGTGTTGCTTCTCGTAGCGAGGCACGATCCAGATTAATTGAATAATTTTTTTGAATGATTTCTTCGACGATCGAACCGTAGTAAATTTAATAAACAATCATTTTAGTATTTGGAAAAAATAATCGAAAAATAAAAAGGTCGGGTCGTATGAGATTTTAACAAAAAAGGTAGTAAAAGTGCTTGTTCCTATAACGAGGCACGATCTAGATTAACTGAATATTTTTTTTTTGAATGATTTCTTCGACGATCGAACCATACGAAAGTTAATAAACAATCATTTTAGTATTGGGAAAAAATAATCTAAAAATAAAAAGGTCGGGTTGTACGAGATTTTAATAACAAAGTAGTAAAGGTGCTGCTTCTCGTAGCGAGGCACGATCCAGATTAACTGAATAATTTTTTTGAATGATTTCTTCGACGATTGAACCTTACAAAAGTTAATAAACAATCATTTTAGTGTTGAAAAAAATAATCTAAAAATAAAAAGGTCGGGTTGTACGAGATTTTAATAACAAAGTAGTAAAGGTGCTGCTTCTCGTAGCGAGACACGATCCAGATTAACTGAATATTTTTTTTTGAATGATTTTTTCGACGATCGAACCGTACGAAAGTTAATAAACAATCATTTTATTGTTGGGAAAAAATAATATAAAAATAAAAAGGTCGGGTTGTACGAGATTTTAATAACAAAGTAGTAAAGGTACTGCTTCTCGTAGCGAGACACGATCCAGATTAACTGAATAATTTTTTTGAATGATTTCTTCGACGATTGAACCGTACAAAAGTTAATAATCAATCATTTTAGTGTTGAAAAAAATAATCTAAAAATAAAAAGGTCGGGTTGTACGAGATTTTAATAACAAAGTAGTAAAGGTGTTGCTTCTCGTAGCGAGACACGATCCAGATTAACTGAATATTTTTTTTTGAATGATTTTTTCGACGATCGAACCGTACGAAAGTTAATAAACAATCATTTTATTGTTGGGAAAAAATAATCTAAAAATAAAAAGGTCGGGTTGTACGAGATTTTAATAACAAAGTAGTAAAGGTGCTGCTTCTCGTATCGAGGCACGATCCAGATTAACTGAATAATTTTTTTGAATGATCAAAGTCCAATTCGAAGACGTTATTGAATTCGTATTTTGACGCTCCTGTAGTCGAATTGAAGCTCTCAACGAACCCTACGTGTTGTTGCCAACAGATGTGGTGTAGGTGATTTCGATTTTTTTCTTAAATTCCATTTATTTTCAAAATTATTAGGATTAAAAATAAAACAATTTGCAAATAGTGTTTGTTGTGAAATCTGAAGATGCTATATTGTAGATCTTGTTTTTCTGGTCAATTTCATATATCATATGTTGGATTTTGAGCTCCATAAAATATAGAAATTGGAGATTGATTATTGTGTTCTTCGTGTTCTTCAAGTTCTTGGAATGAAAGCTTGAAGATGGTGATGAATAGTATTGCTTTAATCCTATTTTGGTAAAAAGGTAAAAATGGAAATGTTTTTAACCTTTTCACCTTTTAACTTATTTACTTCTAATTACTAAATTACCTTTTATTTAAAAAGGTAAATTATTTATTTACTTTTCATAATTATTTTTATTTTGATTATTTATTTTAAATCCAAAATTTAGTTATAAAAATGCAGAAAAGTTATTTTCTAAAATTGTCATTCTAACAATACTTTTTACGAAGTATTGTCTATGCTTCATTCACATAATATTTCTAAAAAATGTTGTGTGTTGGTTCACTGTCACACAACACTATGGATAACATATTGTATGACTGCTACTTAGACAATAGACCTAAAAACACTTGTCTGAATACAACAACGATTTTCCAGGATATTGTGTTGCACGCATTCACACAACACTTATTTGCTAACGCTTGTCTAATCTTAAAAATACTTATGCATTTACACAACACCCCTGGTCAAGAAATGCTTGTCTGGTAAGATTTATCACACAACGGTTTTGGCCCATTATGTGAATGTTGGATTACACAATACTTTCTCGAGTAGGAAAATAACAGTTGTCTCATCATTTCGGGCAACACTTTTTTCCATGGATGTTGTCTGATACGTGTTGTCTATTGCCAGATTTCTTGTAGTGCTAGTTGGTTTCTTTTGCTATGGCTTTAATTTAAAGTGATATTTTGTTATACATTATTTCAATTATTCTATTTTAAAGCTTTAAAATCAACATGTGTTTAAATTTATAATTCTTTTACAAGTATTATTTGTTGTAACATATTTTCCATTACATTTATCTTATGATTGGAGGGGAGTGGGGGATGCTGATTGAACCCACATGACATTGTTCATGGAAAGAGTAGGCTATTCCTTGATCCACATCTTATGCATCTTCTGTGTAGTTACATGCACAAGCCTCTAAATTTTCGTTAATTGTATTGTTGTAGTTGTTATATTATCATTCCTTGTGATGGCTAGAGATATACACATTTCGAGAAATGTTAATCTGACATTGAGGTGAAAAGCAAGAAACTATGAGTTATCAAAATATTAATGATTTAGTAGATACTCACAAGCAGGGAAACATGGTTGCTAGTGTCTTGTTTGGGAAGGTAACTAACTTCAGTTACTCTTGTTCCTGTTATCTAGGTCGGAGTTTTTCATCAAAAATAAATTTTTTTTTGGTAGACTACTTTGTATTGAGAATGAATTTTGTTATTTAGGAGAAAAAGAGAATGACTTTTGTTACTCCAACATGAGTAATCTGTTGAGAGGTCATACTAATGAGCTCATCTCAGTTGCTCCTTAGTGAATGGAGAAAAGCAAGTCTTGATTCCAGGCCATGTGATCTTGTCCTGCTTAGTAAAATTGTTGTAGCGAGACTTTTCGCTCAAAAAAGTAGAGTTGTTTGTAGCTTCAAAAGTGTTGTTAGATTCAAAATGCATAATTGTTTTTACCCCACCCATATTTTTTTCTATTGTGTGTTAAGAATTTAGACAATGGTCCTTCAGATTTAGACTGTTGTCTTTCTTCTTCTTCCACAATAGTTCATTTTTACACACAACACTTTTATCAAGATTGCTGTTATAAGATATGATTTATAACATGTTTTCTTATAAATTCTCTCATTGGCTAAAAATAAACAAGACAATGCACAAATAAAATACTACCATTACGACCAATATTCGATATTACAACAAATTAAAATCCACCATTACAACCAAAATTCATCAACCAACTAAAATTGAACCACCTAATGCCATTCAAATTTCTCAACAAAAATTAATTACAAAACCCTAAACAAAGTTCCTTGTAATAACATGCTGATGGCTTGTTCCTTGATGTTCTAAACATAAATATTAATACAATGCTGATGGTTTGTTATCTTGACAGGCAAAGACCTCTAGTCTCAGGCATGTAATGATGGCCCTGCAATAAGAGAAATTTTGAATACCAGAGGTACTAGGAAAACTGTAGTAATAGAAAGAAAATTTCAGTTTCAATTTAACTTTTGGCGTAAATTTATCCCATAATTATATCTGGTTTTATGAATAAAAAACTAGAAATCCCCGATAAGTACTTGAATTTATAAGTGTTATACCTCATAATCAGTATTGGTACATAACAACTATGACAACGGAAACATTCTGGATGCCAAACACCACCCATGCTAGAGCAAGATACGTATAGATAATAGGGAGAGAGCGGTGAAATGATATAAAAGAGTAAATAGAAACTTATATAACATACCTGAACCCAAAACTAACAAACCAAGATGAACATGAGAATCATGAAGTGGTGATGAACATACATATGGCAATCTTTGAGCAGAAATGCTTGGAAAAATCACCTCACATAAATTGCTTTATATTTTTGAACAGTTGCTTCTATTGCTTGCTCAACTAGTAGCCTCTCTAAACTTGATGCACCATAAAATCCATGAACTCCATTGGTTCTTTTCGGTATGAACTCTGCTTCTTCAGGACCAGAAAGAGGACCTGTAAACCACAAAAGACTTCTGTTATATGCTAAGCTGCATGAACTAGCAAAGATGGATACTAAACATGCTCTTGATAATAATGCTTATATACTACTCAAGTATTAATGCAATCTGACATAATATTTACCCCAAAAATATATACTGATAAAGCTCATGCACTGATCAATGATAATATATACACAAGTAAAGACTTCATAGAAGAAAGGATAGAATATTAGTTTATCACGTCAAAAAGGTTCTAGAGACGAACCTCCATGTGAAAGCGCAATAGTGTTAGGAAGATACACTTTCCTCTAGTGAGATTGATGTTTTTGCACCAATTGACCCGTATGTTGTTAAACCCATGTGAGCAGCTATGATAGAAGCACCAGCTTTAGCCATTGCATCAGATGTATCTTTGTTAAAAGCATAAGGGGTCATCAAGAAGCCCATTTTATAGGCTTTTCCAATGTACAGAATACCTACGTTATCATTTAAAAGAAAGATAACGAGCAGGTCTTTGGTCAGGGAAAGGGGACAACACATCTCTATTGTAAGAAAGCTTATCCAAAATTATTTCTAGCACAGGAGTTCAGCACCAAATTATAAGAGAGATAATTAATTTGATGGAAGTTATTAAAAAATATAGAGAGATAAGTAACTTTATTACTAGAAATCAAGACCTGATAGAATAGCAAAAACGGATCAAATATGGAAGGCCAGGAGTTCAGTAGTGATAGGCATGTTCTTTGCACAGTACTTAGCAAGAGAAGCCCAACCCCTGGAAAAACATTCTTTTATTTTATAAGCAAAGTAGAGATAATATGTACAACCAAATACCGATCTAGGCATTGATATAACTCTGTCCTTACCCCAAAGTGTGTGAGGTTTACTAATCCCCACAATTACAGCCATGGCTGCTCGACTTTTTGCTTCTCTAACTAGAACTTTCCGCAATGAAGGCCCTTTCAAGACTTCTCCAGTAAGATCTGTTTGAGTAATAAACACATCGAAGTGAGATAATATAAATCAAAGAATCAAACAAATTACAAATCGAAGTGAGAGTATATAACCTGAAATCGAAACTCAAATTCAAGAAAATCCTTAATTCAAGCCAAATCCAAGAAGCACAAACTTAAATCAAACCACCAATCGAACCCTAAATCAAGTGAATGAGAAAAAGCTTTGACGCTTGCAAGATAGAGAGTAAGACAGAGCGATTATTGCGGACACATCAGGTTTTGTGGGAGAGATATAAGTTTTGTATGTATTTTGTGAGAGAAGTAAGTTGTAAGTTGTGGGTGTTTGGGTTTGTTAGAGAACAAGATATGAGCGGCTGCTGAAAAAAAGGGGAAGTAGAAGGGGAAATGAAATGATGGGAAAGAGGGAAATGAAATTTTCATTAACGTTGTGCTCCCGAGTTAAATTAACAAGAGAAGAGAAAAGAAGAGGAGAGAAATTTTTAAAATTTTCTTTCCAAGTCGTGCTCCCGAATTTTTTGAAGAAAGAAGAGAATGGATCCGGAAAGAAAATTCTAACAACTTTCTTTCCATAATCTTCTTTCCAAAAATGGAATGATTTGGAGAAAAGCTCTAATTTACCTTTAAAATTTCCCTCCATATCATTTTTTCAAAATTTTCTCTTCTTTTCACATAAACTTGGGAACACATGAGAGATTATTTTTTTTTTATTTCTCTTCTTTCACCTTCTCTTCTCTTCTTTTCTCTTCTTTACCAAAAAATCTCTGGAGCACAACCTAAGGGGGGAAATGAATTATTGGTTGAGGGGGAAATAAGAATACATGAAATAAATTTTGGCTTAATTAATAATTTGGGAGGGAATAAAATTATATAAAATATATTTAATATTTATAAAATTTTAATTATTTTTTAATTTGGTAGATTTAAAATTTTAATAAAAATTATTTTTTTGGTTCCTCAAAAGTCAAACCAATTTTTGTTAATATTAATTAGTTCTAAAAGCTAATAATTATTCAATTTTGAAGATTTATATTATAAACTCATATAAGATAAATTTGAAAATTCTTAATTTTTTGTGCACATCACTAAAATCATTAAATATAAACATATATACGGTTGGATCATCAAAAAAATTTTAAAAAAATATTATTCGAAAATTATACTAGTTTGACCAAGGAGTACTTTGATAGTTGACCATTAAACTATCATACAAGAATGATTCGCTTTTTTCTAATTTTTTGTACACGTCACTAAAATCAGTATATACATCATTCGTATGGTTGGATCATCGAAAAAAAAATTTAAAAAAATAGATCATGTTTAATCGGTACGACACTAGTTAGAGGGAGTAGTACTTTTGATGGATTTATATTATAAACACATACAAGAATGATTTTTTTTTTCTAACTTTTTGTACACATTACTAAAATTAGTATATAACATCATCTGAACGGTTAGATTGTCCAAAAAAATTTAAAAAAAATATAATACGAAAATTATACTAGTTTGACCAAGGAGTACTTTGATAGTTGACCATTAAAATATCATACAAGAATGATTTATTTTTTTCTAATTTTTTGTACACATCACTAAAATCAGTATATAACATTATTTCTACGGTTGGATCGTCGAATTTTTTTTTTTAAAAGAAATAGATCATGTTCAATCGGTACGACACTAATTAGAGGGAGTAGTACTTTTGGCGGATTTATATTATAAACAAGTACAAGAATGATTTTTTTTCTAACTTTTTGTACACATCACTTAAATTAGTATATAACATCATCCGTATGGTTGGATCATCCAAAAAAAATTCTAATAAATTATTTTTCGAAAATTATACTAGTTTGACCAAGGATTACTTTGATAGTTGACCATTAAAATATCATACAAGAATGATTTATTTTTTTCTAATTTTTTGTACACATCACTAAAATCAGTATATAACATCATTCCTACGGTTGGATCGTTGGAAAAAAAATTTAAAAAAATAGATATGTTCAATCGGTACGACACTAATTAGATAGAGTAGTACTTTTGGCGGATTTATATTATCAACACGTACAAGAATGATTTTTTTTCTAACTTTTTGTACACATCACTAAAATTAGTATATAACATCATCCGTATGGTTGGATCAATAAAAAAAATTAAAAAATTATTATTCGAAAATTATACTAGTTTGACCAAGGAGTACTTTGATAGTTGACCATTAAAATATCATACAAGAATGATTCATTTTTTTCTAATTTTTTGTACACATCACTGAAATCAGTATATAACAGCATTCCTACCATTTAATTGTCGAAAAAAAAATTAAAAAAATAGATCGTATTCAATCGGTACGACACTGATTAGAGGGAGTAGTACTTTTGGAGGATTTATATTATATACACGTACACGAATGATTTTTTTTTTCAAACTTTTAGAACACATCACTAAAATTAGTATATAACATCATCCATATGGTTGGATCATCCAAAAAATTTTTAAAAAAATTATTATTCGAAAATTATACTAGTTTGACCAAGGAGTACTTTGATAGTTGACCATTAAAATATCATACAAGAATGATTCGTTTTTTTCTAATTTTTTGTACACATCACTAACATCAATATATAACATCATTCCTACGGTTGGATCGTAGAAAACAAATTAAAAAAATAGATTATGTGCAATCGGTACGACACTAGTTAGAGGTAGTAGTACTTTTGGCGGATTTATATTATAAACATGTACAAGAATGATTTTTTTTTACTAATTTGTTATACACTTCATTAAAATCAGTATATAAATCATCTGTATGATTAGATCGTCCAAAACAAATTAAAAAAAAATATTATTCGAAAATTATACTAGTTTGACCAAGCAGTACTTTTATAGTTGACCACTAAAATATTATACAAGAACATTAAACAACGGTTTTTTTTTATGAAAAACTGTTGTTGTGCTTAATATAACACAACATTTTTTATAAGAAAACCGTTGTCTGATTATTTTCATTATTTCTCACCAAATTCAATTCAAATTATTTCATTATTCCCACCAAATTCTATTCAAAATTTTTTTAGTTCAGACAACTGTTTCATAAAAACCGTTGTCTCATCAAAACACGATTTAACAACGGTTAATTATTCCGTTGTGTGAATTGTAATAACACAATGGTATATGAAAACAGTTGTGTGAATCATACAATGGTTTATAAACGTTGTCTTAAAACAGATTAAACAATGTTCGTAAAAACAGTTGTGCAACCTTACTCGTCTTTACAACACCACATTGCAAAAGCCATTGTCTGAATCAATTTACTAGACAATGTTTTTAACCCGTTGTAGGGTACGTGGATGACACAATACTTTTCTGAAGTTACAAAAAAACCGTTGTCTCTTAATTCCAAACAATGCTTTTTCGTCCGAGCATTGTCTGATGAGTGTTGTCTGATTGCAATTTTATTGTAGTGCCAAACGGGCTGATGAAGAACATGCCAGATGGGCAAATAAGTAGTGCCAAACGGGCAAAAAAATCATGCCAGACGGGCAGAGAAGTTGCAAAGCCATACTGGCTGATAAAGAAGTTGCCATATGGGCAAGAATGAACTTGGCACTGCATTTGGACGACAGAGAGGTTGCTGCGGTGTTTGAGATTATGTGGGAGATTGTTGGAGTTGATCTCAAACAATCTTTTAAATAAGTTCGTTTGATTTGATTATGATTTGTAGTATTTGATTTGATTTGGTCGGATGTCTGTTTTCTTGATTTTAGGATCGTGGAATAAGTCATGGGTTGTTAGAGTTTGTTTAGGAAAGTAGTGTGTGACATGTTCTGTTTTCTAGCTTGCGGTTTCCTTGTGTTGCACTATATATTTTGAAGTGTTTGCAGTAATAAAATAAGAAGAAGAGAATACAATGTAGTCTTTTAATTTTTGTTTCTTCACATATACATACACATATAGATATAAGTGTCTTGTATAAGTTTTATTTTCTACAATATTTATCATATGTGTGTAGTTTATTCATCTCCATTCTTTCCCTCATCACTCTTTGTGGTTAATAGCTCTATTTTCCTTTCCCTTTCCTTTTTCAACTCTACACCTAGATACCAGTTTAAATCAAAGTTTCACTTTTGTTTGTGTTCCTCCGATCACTACAAGAAAAACGACCTTTTCCTACCGTCAAATCGGTAGGAAAAGGCCCAAAATCGGTAGGAAATGTCACATTTCCTACCGCCCCCGTGCGGTAGGAAATGCTTAAGTGGGAAATGACTTTGGTAGGAAATGATATTGACCGGGTCAACGTGGGTCCCACATGATGATGTGGCATGCCACATGGCGGGGACCCACATGTCAACTTGGACGATGATGTGGCGACATGTCAGATGCCATGTCAGATGACACGTGGGCGGGCCCCGCACATGTCATCAGCCACGTCAGCTGCTGACGTGGAAATTGTAGCAAGTGCAGAGCCATTTCCTACCGACCACTTTTGCACACTTCGGTAGGAATTGTTCCAGACACCTTGTAAAATGGCATTTCCTACCGGCCATTTCCTACCGGCCATTTCCTACCGCTATTCATTATTTCCTACCGTTCTTATGAATGCGGTAGGAAATGTTTTGAAGACGGTAAGAAATACTAGGTTTCGAATTGTAATAACGGTAGGAAATGGCTTGAAGGCGGTAGGAAATACTGGGCAAATTTTTTAAAAATAAATGTTCTTCATTGATTCAAAAGCATACACATTGCATAACAAAATCAATATCTAATTCACAAGCATACAATCAAAACCAAAAATCAAACATCTATCATAAATCGTAATCCGCCTTCATCACCATAAAATTAACAAATTAAAGTTACATCTACAAAATATTTGTACAAATGTACTAAAATACAACCATTACAACAAAGCAAAATAAAAATTTAAAAACCTAAACTAATCACTCTTGAAGTGGTCATCATAATTGTCTTTGTCATTGCCTTCAACATCGCCTTCATCCGAATAGTTCTCTTTAGCCTTCTTCCGAAAAGTTCTTTTAATTTGTATCAAGTCCTAACAATTTACATAAAAAACGGAACAAAAAATTATACATATATACATACACAAATGAAAGTTAATGAGCTCAAATAGCAAACAAAATGAAAGTTTGAACTAATCAAATTGAAAAATACTATATGTAATTCAAACATACAAATATTATTCAAATTGAACTAACACAAACACACACATATTATATGTAAATCAAATGGATATATAAAAGAGGGTAAAGATTTGTACCTAATAATGGTGATGAAGATGAAAATCGAGATGAAAAAAATGAAAAGAGTTGATAAGAATATTAAAAGATGGAGAGGTGGAGAAGAGAGTTGAAGTGAAGGGGAATGAAGAAAGTTATTGTTTTATAAATCTGAATTACACATTTCCTACCGCACTTCTATATTTCCTACCAATTTGCGGTAGGAAATGACTTTGGGCGCCATTTTGAATTTTGATTTCGGCGCTAATTTCAAATTTTTCGTTTAGGCGGTCATTTTAAATTTTTCGTGAATTATCATTTCCTACCGACTTACGGTAGGAAATGACTCTGGGCGCCATTTTGAATTTTAATTTGGGCGCTCATTTCGAATTTTTGGTTTAGGCGCTCATTTTGAATTTTTCGTGAATTATCATTTCCTACCGCATGATACCATTTCCTACCGTAAACCGGTAGGAAATGGAAAAAAAATGAAATATGTGACAGCGGGGATTCGAACCCACATCTCCAGCGAAATTTGTACTACCTCCAACCATTATGCTAAGGTGTTTCTTGTGTTTTAATGTTACTCTAAAATTATATTACCACAATTCCTTGTTTATCACTTTTTCATCAAAAAGTCCTTACAAATGAACTTTAAAAATCACAATTTTTTGCAAATGTCACTAATTCACAGTGATCTTGAAATTCTCATGGTTGGATCGTTAAAAAATAGAACTAGAAAAATGGATTAGTACAAATTATTGTTAAAATAAGGGTTTTTGCTTATAAAATCACGTCAAATGAATTTTAAAAATCACAATTTTTTTTCACACATGACTAATTTGCAGTGATAATGAGATCCGTATGGTTAAATCGTTCAAAAAACCTTTTTTCAAAAAATAAAGTCCAACCCTAGTAACCCTAAATATAACCCCTAAATTACAACCATAAGTTGTGGAAGCTAAGTTGTTAAAGATGGTGAATAATTTTTTAAAAAAAAATTAATTTGTAAGTGCATAATTTTCTTTTGGAACTACGCACAGTAATATACAACGAGTTTAACAAAATAAATAAAAAAAGGTTGAAATTATTTTGTAATAAATAAGGGTTAAAGTCAAATTACTAGTTGACCGTTAAATTAATTAATCAAATAAATTTATTAAATTTTAAATATTTTGGAATAAGATTTAAAAATATTGATTTTGACTCCCGTACGGTTTGATCGTCGAAATTCTTTTCAAAATAATCGAATCACGAATCGGGAACGAAAACTAGTTTAGGGATTAAAGTCAAATTATTAGTTGACTGTTTAATTACATAATCAAATAAATTTTTAAAATTTTGAAAATTTTAGTATATGATTTAAAAAGATTGATCTTGACTCCCGTATGGTTCATCGTGGAAATTCAATTTCAAAATAATGGAATCAAGAATCGGGAACGAAAACTAGTTTAGAGGTTAAAGTCAAAGAACTAGTTGACCTTTAAATTAACTAATCAAATAAATTTATATTTTTTTTTAAATTTTGGAATAACATTTAAAAAGATTGATCTTGACTCCCGTACGGTTCGATCATCGAAATTCTATTTCAAAATAATCGAATCAAGAATCGGGAACGAGAACTAGTTTAGTGGTTAAAGTCAAATTACTAGTTGACCGTTAAATTACCCAACCAAAAAAATTTATTATTTTCTCAAAATTTTGGAATAACATTTAAAAAGATTGATCTTGACTTTCGTACGGTTAGATCATCGAAATTCTATTTCAAAATGATCAAATCAAAAATCGGGAACGAAAACTAGTTTAGGGATTAAAGTCAAATTACTAGTTGACCGTTTAATTACAAAATCAAATAAATTTTTAAATTTTTTAAAATTTTAGTATATTATTTAAAAAGATTGATCTTGACTCCCGTATGGTTCATTGTCGAAATTCTATTTCAAAATGATCGAATCAAGAATCGGGAACGAAAACTAGTTTAGGGATTAAAGTCAAATTACTAGTTGACCGTTTAATTACATAATCAAATAAAATTTTAAAATTTTAGTATATGATTTAAAAATATTGATCTTGACTTTCGTACGGTTCGATCTTCAAAATTCTATTTCAAATGATCGAATCAAGAATCGGGAACGAAAACTAGTTTAGGGATTAAAGTCAAATTACTAGTTGACCGTTTAATTACATAATCAAATAAATTTTTAAAATTTTTAAAATTTTAGTATATGATTTAAAAAGATTGATCTTGACTCCCGTATGGTTCATCGTCGAAATTCAATTTCAAAATAGTGGAATCAAGAATCGAGAACGAAAACTAGTTTAGAGGTTAAAGTCAAATAACTAATTGACCTTTAAATTAACTAATCAAATAAATTTATTATTTTTTTAAAATTTTGGAATAACATTTAAAAAGATTGATATTGACTCCCGTACGGCTCGATCGTCGAAACTCTATTTCAAAATAATCGAATCAAGAATCGGGAACGAAAACTAGTTTAGTGGTTAAAGTCGAATTACTAGTTGACCGTTAAATTACCCAACCAAAAAATTTAATATTTTTAAAAAATTTTGGAATAACATTTAAAAAGATTGATCTTGACTTCCGTACGGTTCGATCGTCGAAATTCTATTTCAAAATGATCGAATCAAGAATCGTGAACGAAAACTAGTTTAGTGATTAAAGTCAAATTACTTGTTGACCGTTAAATTAGCTAATCAAATAAATTTATTTATTTTTTAATTTTGGAATAACATTTAAAAATATTGATCTTGACTCCAGTATGGTTCGATCATCGAAATTCTACTTCAAAATATTCAAATCAAGAATCGGGAACGAAAACTAGTTTAGGGATTAAAGTCAAATTACTAGTTGACCGTTGAATTAGCTAATCAAATAAATTTATTATTTTTTAAAATTTTGAAATAACATTAAAAAAGATTGATCTTGACTCCCGTACGGTTCGATCGTCGAAATTCTATTTCAAAATAATCAAATCAAGAATCGAGAACGAAAACTAGTTTAGGGGTTAAAGTCAAAGTACTAGTTGACCGTTAAATTACCTAATCAAATAAATTTATTATTTTTTTAAAATTTTGGAATAACATTGAAAAAGATTGATCTTGACTCCCGTACGGTTCGATCGTTAAAATTTTATTTCAAATTAATCGAATCAAGAATCCGAAACGAAAGCTAATTTAGGGGTTAAAGTAAAAAATAAAATAAAATTAGTGAATCTAGTGTGACATGCATCACAAAAATAGTGAGTATTAATATTTGCGTTTTTATGTATTTTAATTCGAATTTTATCTTTTTTCCTATTTTTTATTTAAATTTTTAATGTAATTCACAAATTTTATTTTTATTTAGTAGATAAGATTTTAATTTTTTGCACAGCTCATTTCCTACCGGTCATCGGTAGGAAATGTCCACCGACACGTCAACCAATCAGAAGCCGCCAAGTAGACATTTGCTGGTGAATAGGCGTGGCATTTCCTACCGCCTACACGCGGTAGGAAATGCTACACATAAAGCTGCACTGCCACATGGCACTTGGGGCACACAACACTCATTTCCTACCGATGTCGGTAGGAAATGTGTCACTCATTTCCAACCGTAGTGAGACGGTAGGAAATGGTATGAGTGAAACGACGTCGTTTCATTGCGGCCTGACATTGACGTGGCCTTGCGGGTCCCACTCGACTCATTTCCTACTAACTTCGGTAGGAAATGTGGAGGCATTTCCTACTAACTTCGTTTGACTTGAAAAACGGTAGGAAATGGTTGGTAGGAAATGCGTCGGTAGGAAATAAACGGTAGGAAAAGGCCGTTTTTCTTGTAGTGGATTTTTTTTCTTTAAGCTAGAAAGTAAAAAGTTGCTAGCAAGACATCTATGTATTCTTTAAATCTTAAATCCTGTCTTGAAAATCAAGAATTTAAGCTGAATTTGGTCAACTTAAAAGGATAGCACCATTTGAATCAAGGAAGGACTCGAGTTAATGACACAATTTTTTTTTATAAAGCTCAGTAAAGCAAAGCTATTTCTCCACCCTTGCTCCATAAACATACAAATGTAGATTTTATCGGTTTACAAACCATAAATGGATGTCCATTTATTGTTAGCTCCCTACCAACCATCCATTATGATTTAAATATCTTATTATTACATTAATATTATTAATTATAGGAAAAAATGTTTATAATGTTTTATTTACAGTAGCTTATAACGTATGTCATGTACAAAATTTTATTGTAAATTTTTATTTTTTTTAATATTTGTCTCGACATTTAGTTAAATTTTAATGGAAAAAAATGAATATAATTTCATGTATTTTTTGTAATATTTTCGATCACTTAAAGTCTAATAAATGACAATACTTAATAAATTACTTTTTTTAATACTATTGCATTTAATGTGTACCAGCATGATGATATGACATAGTCGTATCACATTACAAATTATGAATTGCAAAAGATAATAAAAATTTTAACAATAAACTAATTACAAAATCACCAATATTTACCTCATGATGCTTGTGTTGAATAGATTATTTTGTTGGCTTCTTTGCTATCTCGATTCTTTGATTAGGAGTTATTGCAGTTATTATTAAATTTTTACGCTAGGTATCTATAAATTTTCACAATTATTTGGTTGTTTCAGAGTTATATGTCTCCTCTAAACCCGTTTAGTTCGAATATTATTGAGTTCAATACAAAAAATGAGAACAATAATAATATTTAAGAACAAATATATACATAGCATTAAAATGTAGAAGGAAGAAGAAAATATCATTTGACTTCGTTGTTCTTTCGTTATATTAGCTTAATTCTTTAGATGCCTCTAGCTCAATTATTTGCTCAAACTGTAAAATTCATAACACTTTCTTAAACTTTCACATATTTTGGTGTAGGAGGAATTTAGTGCTAATTGAGGCTCATGACTCGCGAGAAGACAACAATAAAATAAAGGCATGAGCACGCATCTGAGGATGCTTGATGGGAGGAATACCACATGATCATGCCAAATTTGGAAATCTTGTCAGACGCTTCAAGTGAGAGGATTGAGAGATTGTGCATGCTCACACCTAAAGCTGCATGATCACGCTTATTTTAATTATTATTTATTTTTAATTAGGATTTAGTTTTATTTTGTTAAGGGTTTTATATCCCTATATAAACAACATTCCGATGTACTGGATGAATAATCTTTTATTGAAATTGAACCCTAAGAGTTTTTTCTTATTTTTCTTGTGGATTCAAGAACCCCTGTGGATTCAAGAATTGCCTTGTGGATTCAAGGTTTTTAAAGATTTTTCGTGTAAGAGTCCTTGTAAGGATTAACGCTTGCTTTTCCTTGGATTCCGTGCTGTGTCAGTTGGAATCAGAGCATGCTTTATTCTGTCTTTTCGATATTGATTCACTATGGTAGATGAACCAATTTCCAAAATCTTGCAGAGATTACGACGGCTTTTACCGCGACTCTTAAGGTTTTAATATATAGGATGAGTACGTTGACGGATGACATGAATATCAATAACAAGCAACGTAGAGGTGTAAGAAAAGATCGGAATCGAGTCCGTCGATGTAGAAAATATCATGTTAATGAGAATCCTGGGTCGATGTCAAATATGGGTAATCAACATAATGATTTAGTAAAGGATGATATACCATTATTCGATGGAACCATGGGAGTTGATGAATTTCTGAATTGGCATATTGATGTTAATTGTTTCTTTGATGTGATGGGTATTCCTGAGAGTAAGCAGGTGAAGATGGTATATATCAAGTTAAAGAGTATTGCTACGGCTTGGTGGGATAATTAGTTGATTTTGCAACGAAAGAGACAAAGGAAAGATTCGATCAAAATATAGCGACAAATAAGACAATTAATGATGGAGAGATTTTTACCGGAAGGCTATGATTATAATATGCGTATTAAACATAAACAAGGGGATGATAGAGTTCAACCTTATGAGCCTTGTCACGTTGATAATGTGTTGCACTACAAGAAAAAAGGCCAAAACCGATCACGCGATTGGTCGGTTTTGGCCCTTTTTTGGTCGAAAATGCCGTCAAAACTGACCAACCCAAATGGTAGGAATTGCTCCAGTCGGAAATGCCTACTGGTCGGAATTGCTAGCTTTTTTCCAAAAGGCCCCACATGCCATGTGGCTGCCCAGGTGGCTCGCCACATGGGCTGCCCAGGTGGCTTGCCACATGGGCTGCCATGTGGCCTGGGACCAAGACACGTCACATGCCACATCATCTGAAAATGGACCCCAAATGTTGACGTGTCATCCACGTGTCAAGTGGGACCGATCCACGTAATTTTTGCCACGTCATTTTTGACTTTAGTCAATGACTATTTTCGACCAACATTGGTAGGAAATTGATCATTTTTGACTTTGGTCAATGACCTATTTCCTACCAACATTGGTAGGTTTTATAACAAAAGCCATGTAAATTGGCATTTTCTACCAATCAATTCCTACCATTATTGTCCATTTCCTACCAACATTTTCCTACCACATTCATCATTTTTCTGGGAAATGGATTGAATGTGGTAGGAAATAGCTCGAATGTGGTTGGAAATAGTCCAGATTGGTAGGAATTGGTGGGCCGATTCTTTTAAAAAAGAAGTGATTCATTAATATTCATGTACCACAAATTGCACAATAGAATGAACATCTAAATCACATACAATCATAACTAAATTTTATACATTCATCATAAATCATAATTCGCCCTTGATAATATCATAACGTAACATTAAAATTACAATGCAAAAGTAATTATTCAAATTCACAAAAATGACAATCATTACAAAATATTAAGAAATCCTTTGAAAGTTTAAACTAAAAATCTTCAAAGTTGCCCTCATCGTTGGATCCTTCACCTTCATTCTTTGTAATTTTGTCAACTTTGTTGTTGTTTTTTCGATTTCATCGCCCACAACACCAAAAAATTCGCTTTAAGAGGATAACAATCTACATAAAAAGTGTAAATGAATAATTAGTACAATTATACACACACACATGAACATAAGAATAACAAGTTCATTTAAACAATAAAGAACTAATTACATACAATATTAGTAAAAAATAATGAATATATGAATGAATCAAGAACAAAAAGGTTTAAGAACACACACAATAAGAAAGATAAAGATTTGTACCAAAATAATTGAGATGGTTAAGTAAAGGAAAAAGTTGTTGGAAATGAAATTTTGTTGGAGAAGATTAGAATGAAAGTGAAAGGAGAGAAGAAAGTTGTTTATAGTTTCAAGTCACCTATTTCCTACCAATTGTCGTAGGTTATAAGTTTGGGCGCACTTTTTGAAATTTTTGGTTTGGGCGAAATTTTTGAATTTTTTGGTTTCAGCGCCTTTTTTGAAATTTTCACGAAATTATTGCTCAGTTCCTACCAATATTGATAGGTTAAGGGGTTGGACGAAAATTTTGAATTTTTAAGTGTGAGCGCCATTTTCGTAAAATTTTTGTAAAAATGTGACCATTTCCTAACAATATTGGTCGGTTTTAACCAAAAAAGTAATAATATATTTTTATTAACCTACCAATATTGGTAGGGTTTGGAAAAAATTGACAAAAAAATGGAGTTGTACAGATTTGATCCCTAGACCTCTCCAAAAATGACTAAGTACCAAACCACTAAGCCAACTGCTAACTTTGAATAAAATCATACATGTAAACAATATATTCCACAGAATCTTCATTTAATAATTAAATAACAATAATCTTTATTTTCTTTAATAAAATTATAAATATATTAAGAAAACATGATAAAAAATGGGACTTATACCCCAATACAAAGAACTAAATTTTCATATTTTTTAAATGAAAAACTATTTTCTTTCTATTTTAAAAAATTATAAAATTGTAATTTACTATGCTCGGCCCTTTTCCTACCAATATTAGTCGATTTTAATTAGTTAATTTTTATTTAATTTTTTAATTTATTTTATGAATTACTTAAAAATTTGGAAAAACCAAAAATAATAGAAAAGTAGGGTAACATTCTTCACACAAATAGCAAGTGTGACTACTTGGGTGTGTATGAATTTTAGTTCAATATTTGCATTTTTTCTATTTTTATTATGATTTTAATTTATTTTATAAAGTAGTTAAAAATGGGAGAAAATCAAAAAAATAGAAAATTAGTGAAAGTAGGGAAACAATCATCACACAATATTGAGTAAGACTACTTGGGTGTGTATGGATCTTTGAGAAATATTTTTGAAAAATCAAAACACGAAACCCGGACGAAACCTTGTTTAGGGGTTCTAGCCAAACTACTAGTTGACCGTTAAATTACCAAATCAAATAATCATTTTTTTTTGAAATTTTGGAAATAACATTAGAAAGGATGGATCTTGACCTCCGTATGGGTATTTCATTGAGAAATATTTTTTAAAAAATTGAAACACGAAACTCGGAAGAAACCCTATTTAGGTGTTCTAGTCAAACTACTAGTTGACCGTTAAATTACCCAATCATATAATTTTTTAATTTTTTGAAATTTTTGCAATAACATTAGAAAGGGTGGATCTTGACATCCGTATGGTTGTTTCGTCAAAAAGTATTTTTTAAAAAATCAAAACATGAAACTCGGACGAAACCCTGTTTAGGTGTTTTAGTTAAACTACTAGTTGACCGTTAAATTACCAAATCATATAATTTTTTCATTTTTTGAAATTTGGCAATAACATTAGAAAGGATGGATCTTGACCTCCGTATTGTTGGGTCGTCGAGAAATGTTTTTTAAAAAATCGAAACATGAAACCCGGAGGAAATCCTGTTTAGGGGTTATAGTCAAACTATACTAGTTGACCATTAAATTACCAAATCAAATAATTTTTTTATTTTTTAAAATTTTGGCAATAGCATTAGAAAGGATGGATCTTGACCTCCATACGGTAGGGTCGTCGAGAAATATTTTTTAAGAAATCGAAACACGAAACTCGAAACTCGGATGATACATTTTTAAGGGTTCCAGTCAAACGACTAGTTGACCATCAAATTACCAAATCAAATAATTTTTTTATTTTGAAAATTTGGCAATAACATTAGAAAGGATGGATCTTGACCTCCGTCTGGTTATTTCGTCATGAAATAATTTTTAAAAATTCGAAACATGAACCCTGGATGAAACCGTGTTTAGGGGTTGTAGTCAAACTACTAGTTGACCATCAAATTACCAAATCAAATAAAATATTTTTTTTTTCAAAATGTTGGCAATAGCATTAAAAAGGATAGATCTTGACATCCGTACAACTAGATCGTCGAGAATGATTTTTCTTAATTCAAAATGTCTAATCCTAAACTATCCTTAAATCTTAAGTAAAAATCTTTCGTTTTCTAAATGATTTTAATTTTTTACAATTTATTTTTCAACCAATTTTTTTCTATGCTTCCTCACACAAAAATAAAACTGTTTCATAATAAACTTATAATTTATTCACATATCTCAATATTATTATATTTTTTTATTTTATTTACTGATCAAAACCTACCAATATTGGTAGGTTTTGATGTGAGCGGGAAATTCAACTTTCACGAAATTTTTGGCAAAAATCTCCTGATCAATTTTGACCAATATTGGTCGGTTTTGAAGTGAGCAGGAAATTCAATTTTTCACGAATTTTTTGGCGGATATCTGCTGATCAATTCCGACCAATATTGGTCGGTTTTGAAGTGAGCGGGAAATTCAACATTTTCACGAAATTTTTGGCGGAATCTTACCGATTAATTCCTAACAATTTTGTTAGGTTTTGATGTTAGCGGGAAATTCAGCTTTTTTCACAAATTTTTTGGCGGAAACTTACTGATGACATTGGATTATGACGTGGAAGGTGGGGTCCTTTCGTGGTCAAAATGAAACCAAAACCTACCAATTTTGGTAGATTTTGGTTTCCGACCAAACTTGGTCGGAAATGACCCTAATTTTCAGAAATTGGTTATTAATTTAAAATACGTGAGAGATGATGATGTAGAAGGTGGGGCCACTTTGCAGGCAAAACCGACCAAAGTTTGATCAAAACTGACCAATTTTGGTAGGATTTGCTTTCCGGCCAAGAATTGGTCGGTTTTGATGCTTATGTATACAAATTTTGGGGCCCACACACACCATTTCCGACCAATTTCGTGAATGGTCGGAAATGGTCACTCATTTCCCACCAATTTTTTTTGGTTCGTTTTGCTTGGTCGGTTTTGGCTTTCTTTCTTGTAATGTTTGATGAATGTCCTTAATCAAAACAAGATAATTTGTTGGAGGTGGTTGAAGATGAGTTTGAGATAGTGAATTGCGAAGAATATATGTCTACTGATTTTGTCAAGGTGGATATGGTTAAACAAGAAGACAAGGACAAGGCTGCACAAGAAAGTTTTGAGAATGTCTGTAAAGTCACGAACGATGAAGATGATGATCTACATGTCGGAGGCGTGCACAAACTATTTTTGGACATCAACAAATCTGACGGTGATTTAGACCCTCAAAGCTAATTAATCCGATCATTGTGTAAGGTAAGTCACCATACTTTTAAGGTTATGCTAGATTGTGAAAATAAAAAGAACTTAATTATGAGGGACATGGTTAATGATATCAAGTTATCTCCACTAATTTATGTAGCACCATATAATGTCGATTGGAATAACCCCTTGGTTGGTGCTAATGCAAGTGAAAATTATGTGATTGGCATCGCTAGTGTGAACTACAAGGATATCATAGCTTTTGATAATTTTGACGTTGATGCATGCTAGTTAGTAATGGATAGACCTTGTCAGCTAGATTTGAATTTATGTCACAAAAACAGGGAGAAGACAATTGAGTATATCGATGATAATGATGTTGTTAAGTATGTTTTGTATCCGTTGGAAGATAAGGGTGTCTTGCAGTAGTCATATGAATGTGTTGTGTCTCTTCGTAAAACAAAAGAATTAAGAGTTGCTGAAGGTCATTTAATTTCTAGCTAGACAATGTTAATCAAGATATCACTGGGTCAATTCAAGTGTTGTGATAGCAATATTTGAATTTGTCGAAGAGTTTGGGTACAAAGTTCGTCGAAGGTGTTTGCCTAATAAAAAACCACCACGGCGAGACAAACAAAAAGCTCATGTATTTTATTTTTATATGAGAACTCAGGGTCGAGTTCCTTCAAAGTGGAGGGACTGATGTAGGAGGGTTTTTGGTGTGAATCAATGTTGCAATGGATTGTGAGAAGGTATTTCGAGAACGAAAGCATGATCATATCGATGATCGTGTGATCATGCCAAAACAAGAAAATATAGTAGGTGATATTATGCATGCTCATGCTGCTGGATTGTCTGGTCATGCCAAAATTGAAAAATACAACCGTTGCTTTTTGGGATCAAGATGGGAGACCTTCACGCTCATGCTCAAGTTTGCATGATCACGCTATTTTATATTAATTATTTAGTTTTAATTAGAATTTGTTTTTATTTTTCTTTAGGGTTTGACATCCCTATATAAACTATCTAATGATATAACAAATTATTAATATTTATATTGAATTGAAAATCCTAAGAGTTTTTCTCTTATTTTTCTTGTGGATTCAAGAACCCCTTATAATTCAAAGATTGCCTTGTGGATTCAAGGTTTTTAAGGATTTCTTGTGTAAGAGTCCTTGTAAAGATTAGTGCTTGCTTTTCCTTGGCTTCCGTGCTGTGTTAGTTGGCATCAGAGCAGGTTTTTTTTCCTGTCTTTTCGCTACTGATTCACTATGGGAGACGAACCAATTACCAAAGAAGATCTAGAACTGTGACTTTTCTTTGCTAATTCTGACATTTCCACCCTTCTTCATTTTGAGATTTAGGAACTGATATTTGTTACCACACCTATGTCTTGCACAACCACTATCCAATATCCATTGATTTGATTTCACCTTGGCAACAGGACATACCAACAAAATAAATAAAAACAACTCAACATTTTGGTACCAATATTTGTTTGGGTCTAGCAAGGTTAGTAGATAAAACATTAAGATCATTTAAATTAGATTTCTTGATCCACATTTGGACCACTTCTCCTAGTTCTATCAGCTTGATGTTTGTGAGTTGTCTGTCTCTTCTAGGTTGCTAGTTCTGGTTTAGAACCTTGCAGTTCTTGGATAGATATCCCTTTTTCCATAGTTATAAAAGATTCTCCATGGCATGGCATCATCATACGGAATACCAAATTTGCCTTCATATTTGAGACCCTAATCCTTTGATATTGAAACTGTTCACCTTCTCTATCCAACGGGACCTTTATTTGTTTCATTATAGAGTGCTTTCAAATAGGTATCGTAAAAAATCTTTAAGAAAATTGCACTTTGACTTGGTCTTTAACAACTTCTGAGCGTCTTAGCTTGGTTCTTGTAAAATCAGCTTAATCAGCAATATAGTTGATGTGGATCGCTCCACGAATATAGAAAACGAGAAGAAAAGGATATTTCAAAAGAACAAGATCAATCCACAAATGTTTATATCATTCATTATCTGTCTTAAAACAAAAGTTTATATCATTCATTATCTGTCTTAAAACATTACATGAGATGGGTATATATAGGCTTAAACAATAACCTAAACCCAATAGGAATCCAAGAACAATTCAATACCAGCTTGAACATTAGCTAATATTTGAATCCATCCAGGAAACACATTTAAAAACCCAATCCAAATAGAAAATACATAAAACCTAATCCAAATAAGAAAATAAAACCCTAAGTGTTTAAAACATGAAAAACCCTTTCAAATGAAAAGTAAAAACTTGGAAGCCAAAATCTAATTATAATTATATAATAGGCAGCTACTTGTCCAAGCTTCATTCGCCTCACCTTCATTCCTTCTTGTCCAAGTAAGATTCTTGCACAAATTCCAACTCAAATATCTTCATGAATAATAATATAAAATATTTACCAATTAACATATTCATTCCTTGATCCTCATCAAAAGCTTAATCAGCAATATATGAAGAGATTAGGAAGTTGGGATATATCTCAGGTAAGTTCCCTGAGATACCTATCTTTTATATGTAAAAATGGGGTGGGCGTTTTAGTAAATTCAAAATTCTTTAATTAGCCCCAGAGATTAGGGAGTTGAGATATATCTTAGGTAAGTTCCTGACATACCTATCTTTTATATGTAAAAATGGGGTGGACGTTTTAGTAAATTAAGAATTCTTTAATTAGCCCGGCGAGCTCAGTAAAGTTTAAAGTTATTTTCTATGTATCTCAGGAAAAGTTTCCTGAGATCTATCTCACGTCCTTTTTCTCATATATGAATATAGCTTGATAACATAAAAAAATGAACTATGAATCAATTAAGAGAAAAATCAACTATGAATTTTTTATACCAAATAATGATTAACACTATTTATAGTATATTTTCAACTTTTTCTTAATTAAAATATACAAAAACATATGTATCTACATATATATAGAATTCTTGAAAAATATTAATGTTGGTTTGACGAAAAAAAAAATTTAATTAGAAAACATTTACTATATGAAATTATTAAATTAAGAGATCATAATCGAATTATTTTAACCACAATGAGTAATAATCCTCGTTAAGAAAGATAAATAAGGAAATTCTTTTGTACAATTTGATTCTTCTAGAATTAGAATTAGAAGTAGGATAGTTCTAAAATAAGTTTGATTGATAGACATTGTGGTAGATATTATAATAAAAGATACCACCAAATTTATTGTAATCCACTTTTTATTAAATGTAAGAAAATATTTGAGATTATCAAATTTAAAAGAAAAAAAATACAATCCAAATCCAATATCATCAGATTTTAAAGATTTAAAATTGCAAATAAAATATACGTAGATATTGTATACCAACTAATTTTAACAAAAAAATTGAAATCAATGTTACATATATTTGGATATTTAAAATTTAAAAATATTTTTTATAATCTAAGTTAAATACACTCATTAAAATTTTTAAATACATCTTCCTCTATAATGTAAATTAAATACGTCCTCTAAAAATTCTTTTGAATTTGACTTTTTAAAATCAAACTTGAATATCTTTACATTAAAAAAAAGTCATTAAAATCTAAATTAAGGGGGTGTATTCAACTGGAATTTTGAAGGATTTCTGATAATCCATGGATTTTGATGAATTTTTTAAATCCATGGATTGTTTAAATTCTACAAAGACTCTATAAAGAATCTTGTAAAATTGATGTAGAGTTGAAATATTTTTTTAGAAATTCATTAAAATCTCATTGATTTTTGCAAGATTTCAAAACTTATAAAAACAACTAGCAAATCCACCAAAATCCATGGATTTTAATAAATCTAAAAAATCCATCGATTTTAATAAATCTAAAAATCCATGAATTTTTGAATACCATCATATTTGAATAGATTGTTTTAAATCAGATTGAATACACCCAGATTTTAAAATACTTTTTGAAATCCTAATTGAATATCCTCGGATTTTAAATGACATTTTGAAATTCAAATTGAATACTTCAAGATTTGAATGGATTTAAAAAAATCCAAATTGAATACCCTAGATTTCTAAAATCTCTCAAAATCCTTCAAAATCCCAGTTGAATACATCCCCTAAATAACAACTTGCTATTTAACTCAACCCATTCTATCTATGCCAATATCGACCCCCAAAGCCCTGGCTGCGTCACATAACCTCTCAAGCTTCTATCCTTCTTTCAACTTTTCATTCGTAGATGTTTATTTGTGGTGTGATTGTGAAATGAATAGATATATCCAATCTTATTTTGAATTGTGTCCAGACATCGTGAAAAAAAAAGTATGGGCAACAAATGAATTTGTGTTGGAACTCTGCAAAACTAGGAACATTAACGGAGCCTCGGTGGTGAATCAACATCAGGTGAGAATGTTATTATTGAAATAATTAAATTTTCTTGAGGGGGTTTTTGTTTTAATTTTCTATTACATTTGTGGAACTGATAGTATTTGCACTCTGTGCTTCTGCTTCAGTACTGTCAGATGACCACCTTATACGATCTCATGACCACCTTATACGAGACATGGTTTATGGGTAAACAATTATTTTCCACTCCATTATAAATTTATCGGATTTAGTTCACATTTTTTGAATTGATAATTATTCCTACTTATTTTTAATTTTGAAAACTATGTCACGGGAAGAAGGGACAAAACAGACGGATGTATTGTGCAGTTGTGACAGTGGGGTATGAGTTCTGTGTGTTTGTATTGTTTTTCTTTTCGTTTAACATTTTGTCATTAATTTTAGTGTTATTCATTTGGTCAATCTCTTTTGTTAAATATGTAGGACAACTGTGGTGGCTGCTGGACTTTTTCAAATTTTGGGGCAAGATCTTGCAGAACACCCTTTTGCCGCAACTAGTAGGGCCAATCAACGCAAACCCACAAACAAAAGTGCTTTGTGGATCAATGTTGATTTTGAGCATCCAACTACATTCGAGACTCTAGCATTGAAGGCAGAGACGAAGAAGGACATCATGGATGATTTGATCGTTTTTATCGAGTCCGAAGACTATGGAAAATCTACTTTTGATGGCTGCAATAGCCAATTTGTTGCATTATGATGTAGCTGATCTTCAGTTAACTTCTGTTTAGGACAATACTGTGTTGAAAAAATTACTTATTGAAACTTGTGGAAAATCAGTAATTGAGATAGAGAACATTGATTGTTCACTTGATGTCACTAGGAAACTTTGGCTTTTTAGCAAATGATGTACACGCTTTCTTTAACAATTTCTCAAATAATTCTCTTTCCCACGAGCTAATACTTGTTTCTTGTAACACTTGGTAATCAAATCACGATTCCAATTTTGAAATATAAGAGTATAACATCCTTGTTTCTCTTGTTTTGACTGCAGACTTTGGCATGTGTTAAAACTCCACCATGCTTTGGTACCTTGATATTCATCAATTATCTCTTAATTATTAGTCATGCACTGAACAACAGATTCACGCTCTTTTATTGAATCCTAATTCAGTCATTATTCCATGCGTGAAGAATTTGCCTTCCGATAGTGCTGAATTGCCACATAATCTGTGCTATGCTCAGCATGTTCATAGAATGTGGTAATATGGATGTAAGGGTCACAACTTGACTCCATTTTCTGAATGTATCTCATGATTAATTGTCAAAGATAAGGACTCCATTGGTGAAGCATTGCCCCAGGAAACACTACACTGTTGAATAAACTTCAAAAATTAGGACTATATTGATGAATATTTTCCATGACAAACATCATGCTTGCAAAAAAAGAACCATGCTTGTCCACGGTTTTCTTTTCATTATCTTGGGTGGAAATAAAATTATCTTCATTGACTCTGAAATTATGTTTCAAATGGTTAATATAAATACATAATTCAAATTAAATATATAAAATGAAATCGAAACTAGTTTAAAAATAGTGAAAGCATATTGAGCGTCTGTAGTTTCAGATCAAACATCCTACAGAACCACTGTTCAAATCGTAGAGTAAAAGTATCGAATGGTAGATGCAATATACTTTCATCCCAAGGCATACCTTCCACACTTTTGTTTTTTACTATACCTCGTTAATTAATGGTTACATGAACTGTTACAAATACACAATGTACGAAAGGAGATAAAAGATAACCTGTGTTTGAGACCTAGTGCAAGCACACGGTTAATGGATAGTTCTCCCTTCTTGCAGTCTTGTGATACAAGAATTTAGTCTTGTTTAGTCTCTTGTTTAGTTCTATATAGTTCTATATAAAATGATTCATCTTTTGTTCTATTTCTTAGTGCTTTATGCACCTCTTGTTGGTCTCTATTTCTTGGTGCTCTCCGTGCTCGCTCTCTCTACCTTTAAATAATCTCATATCTTTTCTTACTATTTGTCTTTTACATTTACAAATATAATTTAAAATGTATTTTCTTTTAAGAAGAACAAGTTTGAAATTCTGAATTTCGTCAAAATAAATATGAAAATCTAATGACCATGATAAACAAATACAAATATATGCAGCCAACTAACATGATCAGGATCAAATAATGCCAGAACATGGTCGTGGATAATAAGTCCAAGTTTTGCTTCCTCTTAAAAATCTTATTTACTAAATTTGTTAGATTTCACCATGATCGTCAAATGCAAATTCTCTTGTTTTCTAATTAGTGATTGTAGCATAATATAGCTAGTACCCTATATGATGATCATAAGTATGGGGATGCGGATGCGGTTGTTCTATCTCTTATTGCTTGTTCCTTTCGATCCTTAATGGTTAGGAATTTGTTCTATAATATATAGTGTACTATGATAATTTTTGGGTTTTAAGTGTTAATATATACTGTGACAATAATGTGAAAATATGGGTCTATCATTACTAAATTCTTTAATATGAGTTATGGCTAATATTTTTGGTCATGCAATAAATGTATTATGGTAGGACACCTTACCCGTGCATTTTCCACACTGACTAAAGAAAGAAGAAGCAAATAAATTTTTCGGTTCTATCACGAAAAGAATATACCATGGTCATAGTAATACATTTTGGTTCTATCACTTAATTTGTTCTCTAATACATTTTGGTTCTTATTTGTGTTTCTAGTGTGATTGCATATATATAGTTTAATGATAACGTGAAAATATATAGTAAAGAAATTTTGGCACTTGGTGTGCGTGTGTTCGATCCTTCTACACTACAAGGATTTTTGCTTTAGACAACAGGCAAAACGTGTTGTCTGAATATACCAAAAATTGTTGACTATTGAGAAGTCGTCTGATACACACCTCAGACAACACACAGCAAGCTGTTGTGTTAAAGTTGAAAGACAAGTAAAAGCCACCTGAAAAAGTGTTGTCTGATACCCAGAAACAGCAACAGTTCTTTGGAAACCTCTTTTCAAAGCTCCGATAATGCAACACTTTTTAACGAATATATTGTTGTTATTAAGCAGTAAAGACAATGGTTTTTAAAAGAAAGCATATTGTTTAAGTGCAAAAGATACAATCTTTTACTTGATCAGGGCTGTTGTTGTATATCACTACAGACAATGGTTTCTTAGAAAAAACCATTTGTTTTATGGTTAGATGTACAACATGTTATCTCATATGGCATGTTGTTGTACTTTAGGAAGGATAACACTTTCTTAGTATATAACTCTTGTTTGAAATTATTTCAAACAATGGTTTTGCAGAGTATAACATGTTGTTATTTGTTAAAAGAGACAACAGTTTTGTGGGTTTTAACCTGCAGTGTGTATTCTTCTCCCACATTACTTTGTTAAATGGTACATGTTGTTTGATAGCATTTTTTACAACTGTTAACATTAAATAGTTTTTATTTACCTGTTGTGTGAGTCATTTTCTCACAAGGGATTTTAATAAAAGCATTGATTGATATATAATACAACAAGTATTAATCATTGGTGGACATTGGCTAAAAGTATCTTAAAAAATGGTTTTGGACATGTAAAGAAAACCAAACTACAATATAAAATGAAAATTCCAGAAACAAACAATAGAAACCAATTCAAATATTGGTGAAAATTGATCAAGGACCACTTCCATGCCACTTACCACGGGCAAACAATAAGTAGACAATTGTACCCCCGACAAATATTAGCTACTAGTTAACGATCAAAATGAGCCCTCATGAGAAACAAATAATTCTCTAGCCAGGCATTGAAGTTGTGTAGATTTAAATGTACATGAACCCGAACTAGCACTAGACTTGCTATTACTACACTCTATCATCTGCATTGGCATCTTCTTCTGCATTGATATCTTCTGCCCGAATGCCCAACTTCACAATGTCTTCAACAAGAATTTTTCCATCTGCATTAAGGTGGATAAAGAAATACATGAACAGAAAGAACCAAAATGATATTCACTTTTTTAGTAACTAAATGACAAAGCAATACATCGATTTTTTTTCTTTTGCAGCACAACGGTGCATTTATCAGTCAATAAGTTAAAAAATGTTCACCAGATATATAATTCCTACCAAGAAAATAATTTGCAGGGAAGGAAAAAACAAACATAATTTTTTTGGTTATTCACAGGTGGCAAGCTACAAAACAGCTAACCCCAGACTCTTAAACTGAGAGTTGAAGCAAAAATTCGTTTTTTGAAAATTCATCCATTAAATACTTAACGGCAAGAAGACACGTTCATGTATAACGCTTTAAAAAGTAGATCTTCAGTTGATCAACAGAAACTTGGCCTTCTTATAAATGCATTCAAATACCATAGTAAAACAATGGCAATTACATCTAATGTTTAACCTTGTGTAACAGAGCTTTAGAAAAGAACCCAAGTGGGAAATACAAATCTTTAATATTTTCTCTGCACTGGAGGTGGTTCTACTACTAACATAGACTTGCCTCCACAAATCTCAGGCATAGAAGAGATTGCTAGTTAATGATTACAATTAACCAATTGTTTGGTGTGGGAATGGTAATTAGTTATTAGTGAAAATTACTCACCACGATCTGTAGTTTGCTCAAGTTGGGACCACTCCGTATAACACAGAGTAAGCAAGAAAGCAAAGAGACATCAGAAAACTCTTGCAACATGGAAAACTGAATTTTCTTAAAACAACAATCACCTGCTCTTTCTAACAAAAGTCAAAAAACAAAAACTAAGCATATTTGTAATTGAAACTTACTTTCCTTATATAATTGAATATAAGCAATCCAGTCAAAGCAGGCAAATACATAGCTCTTGTAAATTACTAAATTTGGTTAATTCTTGTTCACCACGATACTTATGGAAAACATAGAAGACAAAGATTATAAAATGGAAGTAAAAGTGAATATATCTTAAATAGTTATCCACATGAACATTTTAATACGATACAAATAGTATAAAATAATTAAATAAAATAATATCTATACGACCAGTTGTCGAACCGCAGGTGCTGGTGTTGGTGGTGTAAGAGGGTGTTTGGTTGATGCTTCTTAAAAGAGTTTTCAGCTTTAAGTCAATTTTAGTCTGTTGGCTTTAAGTTAAAAAACTGCTTTAAGCCATAAGTTCCATTTAGGTACTTTTGACTTATGACTTATGACATATGGATTTTTTTATTTTTTATTTTTTTTCACAATTCTTGTAAAGCTTAAATATCATGAATTTAAATTTTTTTTAAAGTCAAATTTCACCTTAAGCCAAAATTATTAAACCCCCATTTAACTTTAAGTAAAATTACCCAAATACTTTCATTCAACTTAAAGTAAACAACTTTACTTTCTCCTTTAAGTTAAAAATACCCCCATTAAGTCAAAAGTAACTTATTTTAAGCAATCTCAAACACCCTCTAATTCATAAACGGGAAGTGGAAGCGAACAAAAAGAATTAAAGCAAACAAACAGGTTATCAAGATCAACTAGAAGTACAAATCGGCAGCACGACTAAACACTAAACCTAAATACGTAGAAACACATAAACAAAATAAAAATGTACCCGTAAAGCTCGTGTGCAATGGCAAGAGCGGAAGTAGTTTTGCCAGTTCGAGGTGGACCATAAAACAGCACATGTGGGCACTACATATTAAACAAAAACCCCCTATTAATACACTTTCCGAAAAATAATTACAAACACATTCACATAACAAAATCTTATTAAAAATTCAATTAAAAACAATAAAAGGCTTCCAAATCAACAAAATCAATTATAACAAAATACTTGTACAAAACCCTAGCGAGAGAGGGAGAGGGGGAGAGGGGGGAGAGAGAGACGGGGAGACACACACATAACATAGAAAGAGAGAGAGGGAGAGAGAGAGAGAGAGAGAGAAAGAGAGAGAGAGAGAGAGAGAGTGAGAGAGAGAGAGAGATTTGCAGAATAACCACAGCCGTCGACCAAAAACTCTGATTCAAGATCCCAAAATAACAAAAACTTTGAGAGCCGTCGACTTTCCAAGATTTGGTGACAGGTAGATGTAATATTTGAGTTTACATCTCGTGAGATAGGGTTTGTGTAATTGTGTTTGAAGATGGTGAAACCTGATTTTGATTTGTTTGCCTTATGTGTATGTCGTTTGCATTTTGTTGGATAAGGTTTTGGTTTTTTGGTTTTTAAACTGAGAAGGGGGATATGAAATTTTGAATTGGGGGAACAAATTATTGGTGAAGTGGGAAATCAAATTTTGATTTGGGGGAAAATGAAAGTGTAAGAGGGAAATAAAATCTGTGTGTTTGGTGATAAAAGGGGGAAGTGAAATTTTAGTAAAGGAAGGGAAGTGAAATTTTAACTAGGGGTAATATGAGTTAGATGAAGGGAGGGAAGTGAAATTTGAGATTTTGGATCATGAAATCTTAAAAAAAAATCAGAAATTTGATTCGAAATAAAAAAATATTTAATTTTTGAAATTTTAATATAATAGATACAAATGTGTTTTGAAAAAATAATCAAAAAATATTAAAGGTCGGGTTGTACGAGATTTTAACAAAACGTAGTAAAAGTGCCAAATTCACTGAATGATTTCTTTAACGATCGAACCCTACGGATGTTAAAGATACTTATTCTAGTGTTGTGAACAAAAACGTTGTAATAGTACAGATTTCGGTAATAGGGCGCGTGCCAGATTCACTAAATGATTTTTTTAAATGATTACTTCGACGATCGAACTGTACAGATGTTAATAGACATTCATTACAATGTTGGAAAAAATAATCAAAAAACAAAAAGGTCGGGTTGTACGAGATTTGAACAAAAACGTAGTAAAAGTGATGTTTCCTATAACGGGCACGATCCAGATTCACTGAATGATTTTTTTAAAATGATTTCTTCGACGATCGAACCGTACGAAAGTTAATAAACAATCATTTTAGTGTTTGGAAAAAATAATCGAAAAATAAAAAGGTCGGGTCGTATGAGATTTTAACAAAAAAGGTAGTAAAAGTGTTGGTTCCTATAACGAGGCACGATCCATATTAACTGAATATTGTTTTTGAATGATTTTTTCGACGATTGAACTGTACGAAAGTTAATAAACAATCATTTTAGTGTTGGTAAAAAATAATCTAAAAATAATAAGGTCAGGTTGTACGAGATTTTAATAACAAAGTAGTAAAGGTGCTGCTTCTCGTAGCGAGGCACGATCCAGATTAACTGAATAATTTTTTTGAATGATTTCTTCGACGATCGAACTGTACGAAAGTTAATAAACAATCATTTTAGTGTTTGGAAAAAATAATCGAAAAATAAAAAGGTCGGGTCGTACGAGATTTTAACAAAAAAGGTAGTAAAAGTGCTGGTTCCTATAACGAGGCACGGTCCAGATTAACTGAATATTTTTTTTTGAATGATTTCTTCGACGATCGAATCGTACGAAAGTTAATAAACAATCATTTTAGTATTGGGAAAAAATAATTTAAAAATAAAAAGGTCGGGTTGTACGAGATTTTAATAACAAAGTAGTAAAGGTGCTGCTTCTCGTAGCGAGGCACGATCCAGATTAACTGAATAATTTTTTTGAATGATTTCTTCAACGATCGAACCGTATGAAAGTTAATAAACAATCATTTTAGTGTTGGGAAAAAATAATCTAAAAATAAAAAGGTCGGGTTGTACGAGATTTTAATAACAAAGTAGTAAAGGTGCTACTTCTCGTAGCGAGAGACGATCCAGATTAACTGAATATTTTTTTTGAATGATTTTTTCGACGATCGAACCGTACGAAAGTTAATAAACAATCATTTTAGTGTTGGGAAAAAAAATCTAAAAATAAAAAAGTCGGGTTGTACGAGATTTTAATAACAAAGTAGTAAAGGTGCTGCTTCTCGTAGTGAGGCACGATCCAGATTAACTGAATAATTTTTTTGAATGATTTCTTCGACGATCGAATCGTACGGATGTTAATAAACGTTCCTTTTAGTGTCGATAAAAAATAATCAAAAAATAAAAAAGGCAGCTTGTACGAGATTTTAACAAAAACGAAGACGTTGTAATAGTATAGATTCCGGTAAATATTTTTCTCGAAGATCAAAGTCCAATTCGAAGACGTTATTGAATTCGGATTTTGACGCTCCTGTAGTCGAATTGAAGCTCTCAACGAACCCTACGTGTTTTTGCCAACAGACAGGTGATTTCGATTTTTTTTCTTAAATTCGATTTATTTTCAAAATTATTAGGATTAAAAATAAAACAATTTGTAAATAGTGTTTGTTGTGAAATCTGAAGATGCTATGTTGTAGATTTTGTTTTTCTAGTCAATTTCATATATCATATGTTGGATTTTGAGTTCCATAACATATAGAAATTGGAGATTGATTATTGTGTTCTTCGTGTTCTTCATGTTCTTGGAATGAAAGCTTGAAGATGGTGATGAATAGTATTGCTTTAATCCTATTTTGGTAAAAAGGTAAAAATGGAAATGTTTTTAACCTTTTCACCTTTTAACTTATTTACTTCTAATTATTAAATTACCTTTTATTTAAAAAGGTAAATTATTTATTTACTTTTCATAATTGTTTTTATTTTGATTATTTATTTTAAATCCAAAATTTAGTTATAAAAATGCAGAAAAGTTATTTTCTAAAATTGTCATTCTAACAATACTTTTTACGAAGTATTGTCTATGCTTCATTCACATAATATTTCCAAAAAATGTTGTGTGTTGGTTCACTGTCACACAACACTATGGATAACATATTGTATGACTGCTACTTAGACAACAGACCTAAAAACATACAAAAACGGTTTTCCGGGATATTGTGTTGCAGGCATTCACACAACACTTATTTGCTAACGCTTGTCTAATCTTAAAAATATGTATGCATTTACACAACACCCCTGGTCAAGAAATGCTTGTCTGGTGAGATTTATCACACAACGGTTTTGGCCCATTGTGTGAATGTTGGATTACACAATACTTTCTCGAGTAGGAAAATAACAGTTGTCTGATCATTTCGGGCAACACTTTTTTCCATGGGTGTTGTCTGATACGTGTCGTCTATTGCCAGATTTCTTGTAGTGCTAGTTGGTTTTTTTTGCTATGGCTTTAATTTAAGTGATATTTTGTTATACATTATTTCAATTATTCTATTTTAGAGCTTTAAAATCAACATGCGTTTAAATTTATAATTCTTTTACAAGTATTATTTGTTGTAACATATTTTCCATTACATTTATCTTATGATTGGAGGGGAGTGGGGGATGCTGATTGAACCCACATGACATTGTTCATGGAAAGAGTAGGCTATTCCTTGATCCACATCTTATGCATCTTCTGTGTAGTTACATGCACAAGCCTCTAAATTTTCGTTAATTGTATTGTTGTAGTTGTTAGTAAAAAAAATAATTTTTTTTTTGATAGACTACTTTGTATTGAGAATGAATTTTGTTATTTAGGAGAAAAAGAGAATGACTTTTGTTACTCCAACATGGGTAATCTGTTGAGAGGTCATACTAATGAGTTCATCTCAGTTGCTCCTTAGTGAATGGAGAAAAGCAAATCTTGATTCCAGGCCATGTGATCTTGTCCTGCTTAGTAAAATTGTTGTAGCGAGACTTTTCGCTCAAAAAAGTAGAGTTGTTTGTTTTATAATTTACTTTGTGCCTTACCAAGCAACTACTACCGAATGCCAGACAAGATCGGTTTAATACCAACTTGTAAAATTGTTCTTATTTAATGTCAACCATCATGAGATCATTGAAATGGATGCATTCTTTATGTACTATATTAAGTACTTTAACAAAGAGCTACCAAAGAAGATCTCTTCCTCCTTGCTTAAGTGAAAGTTCTGGTTACATTTGTTGATCATGTCAAAGCAAAGGAAGAGCTGGAAAAGATGAGTGAGATAGTTAATGATGTCTAGATGGCTTACATCAAAGTGGAATCCGATTTTGTACACCATTGAATGAAATTGTTGTGAAACCCCTTCTAGCTCTTCAAGAAAAAATTGGATAGGTTTACTATAAGTTTTGCAAAGGCCTTAAACTTTTAATGGTAGTAAAAGGTTTTGGATTTGTGTAGGACTATTATTGAGTGCTTAAACCTTTAGTTCTCATATCTTGTGTCCGAATCAACTAACTCCGACCTAATTATATATGTATAAGCTTTATTAACTTCAAGTTCTAGCAAAAATTAAAAATTTCTTTGTTACATCATATATCTTATCGCACACCCCAAATTTAATCATTTTGGGTCATCAACATCAGCAGTTCACCATATACATTATTAATGTACTTGAAGATAAAACACTTTGCATGAGTTATCCGATATATAAATGTAATGTACCCTAATTAACAAACTTTAATGCACCAAAGACCTGACTACAAAAATTGCAGCAGCTATCCAACACAAACAAAATATATAATTTTGATTTTAATAACACGAGATAGATGGCCATAAAAAAGTTTATTGAATTTTTATTTGGTTTTACATGGAATAATGGAGTACGTAAGACCGTCAGCTTAGAATCAGATCCTAGAAATCAAACAAAAGAACTAGAAAACAATATCAGAGTGGCTCCTCTTGCTGGAAACTGTACCTTGTTACTGGACTGCAAGGTGAAGCTGATCACCTGGCAAGATCATCTCGTGTATGAGCAGACATAGTACCAGTACAAGCAGTAGTTTTGACACGCACAACCAGCGGACTTCTAACAAAGTGAAAACCATCAGATAATATTATCTCACCAAAATCATATCTGTCCTGAGACTTCTTCGTCGGTGAGAGAGTAACATAATATGTCAGTTCGTCCTTAAAGTACGAGAAGATCAATACATTGGGCCATACGGAAACTTCTATCCCATGAGGCTTTACAACAGTGACAAAGTATATAGTGATCCCCATCTTTTTCACAGAAACGTTACGAACAGTTCTCTTAATGGTTATTGTGGATTGAAGATTTGATACCATAATTGATGGGTAATTGATATTATAGGTGTTTTTGTCACCTTTTGGACACTCAACTTCTGTACTAACTGTAGACAGACTAACAATTCTTCCAATTTGGTCGTTATTGTAGCCAATACTACAAAGGTACATTATGTAGTCAACGGTTTTCATGTCGTACACCAACCCAGGATCCAAGGCCTTCAAGGGGTTAACGTGACCCGCTCCAATATCAAATGGATCGGATACTTTCATATGTCCGCCACCTAAAATGGTGTCATGGGTTGTGTCTTTCTTGTAGGCTGCATGCATATAGTTAATCATCAGGAGGGTAGGTATACATAATTCGATAACAGCAAAAAAGATTAACAAGTTGCTCTCTTCCAATTATTTCAGATTCCAATTTTAATTTTCCAACAAAAAAAACAACTTACATTTAAGTTGGGGGGTGACCCCTAGTGTGTATCGGAATTTTGTGCATAAATATGGTACCAGTAATAAATCAAAGATGTTAATATAGTCACTTACCTGTAGTCATGATAGCAGATTTTACTGCGGCCGGAGACCACTCTGGGTACAATGACTTAATAAGAGATATAACTCCAGAAACATGAGGACAAGACATAGAAGTCCCTGATTGGAAGTTCCATTCGACAGAACGTTTATCACAGGGAAACAAAGTTGGAGAAGTTGCTGTAGGCCATGCTGCTAATATTGTTACTCCTGGAGCTGTTATATCTGGCTGCAATTGTTCATTTGTAACACAAATATGATCCACAATTTATCTGATACCAACAGAATTGAGTTCAACATGTATTACACACTAGAGCAAAGGCTGTAAATTAATAATCTTGTACTTATTTACACATTTTCTTAGAAAAGAAACTGTGTAGGAGTCTCAATCATACCTTAAGAATATCAGGCGTTATTGAGCTTGGACCTCTAGAAGAAAAGTATGCAGCTGTTGGTGCTGGAGACTTCTTGATAACTGTTCTGGTTGGCCATATCTGGACCAAAGGTCGCCTTCATTTAAAGTAATTCATCATTATGGTATGAACACTAAAAAACTCAATTACTGTAACATATAAGATAATTGACATAATATATTGTTGGATTCGTCTCAAAGATTGAGCGAGGTATTGAATGATTTTAGTCCCCTGAATTATATCAAGATACACGGTAGGTATGATATCAACATCAACAGTCTGCAAGGTAGGAGGCTCAATCAAGATTAAAGCAGAGGCATTAGCTCTCCTTGTTGCCACTTCGGCATCCACACTCACATCGGACCCTGCTGTGGAAAAGCATAATATTACTCTTCCTGCTGCCGATTTTCCATTCCAGTTTTCCATTTTGCACTCCCTACATATATATGACTCAATAAACAATTATATATGTCGAAAGAGAATCTGTTCAACGAAATCCATAGGTGAGTTTACATTTAGAACTCCAAACATCTCTAACTATGTAGAGTAATGCCACAAGTAAACGTGCCATTAATAAATTCATACTCGCAGCTCATTTGTAGCCATTTAATTATGTTTTATTCCTGCCGCTCATTTGTAGCCATTTCAGTTGTCTATTTTTATGTGCAATATATTCTTAAGTAACCGTTCGCACAAAATTTTAAGGTGATCAAGGAAGGCTCAGTTGGATCTTTATATTATACTAGTCGATAACCCGTGCGAAGCACGGACATACAGATTGAACACCAATCGAAATTAAAATATTAATACACTATTTTATTATGTAGTATGAGAATCAAACCCGAGATAAAACTAAAAAAAAAATTAAAATAAATATTTTTTTTATAATTCTGTAGTTGTAAGGAATCGAACCCGAGATGAAGCTAAAAAAAAATAAAGTAAATAAATCTTGTATAATTATGTAGTTGTAAGGAATCGAACCTCGAATTTAGTGATAACAAAATTTGGTATTTTGGTACTATTATGTACCATTAAAACATGGTTTTACACATTAATAAAGAGTATAGATTCTATTACTCCCCTCACTCCAAAGTCCATTTTTGGGTCGAAGAGTTGATTATGGGTGTCCATCTTCGGGACATTAATTTGCCGTCATGTCCATATTAAATTATTAGAATTTTGGAGGGTGGTAGGGAGTTGAACCTGAGTCCTCAACTTGAACTCTGATAGCATGTTAAGTAAGCAACTCATCTAAATGCATGTAACAATTTCATCTAAAACCTCATGGTATTAGAAAAAGACTCCAACCAGATATTTATATTATATTTTAATACTGCCACTAACTCAAAAGTCCATTCTTGGATTGAGAGTGGATCACGGGTATTCATCTTTGGAACATAAATTTTATTTCGTGTCGATAATAAATATTGAGAATACTGAAGTTGGGAAGGAATAAAACATGATACCCCGCCAACGAGTGCTCGGATACGATTTTAAGTAACCAGTGTTCTAAAATCTTAAGGTATTAGAAGAAGTCTCAACTAGATCTTTATATTATTTTCTAACAAATATCGTATTGAGTAAAGCTATGTTAAAAGAAATGGATACACAGTTATGTAAACAATGAAAAATAAATTTAAAATTATTTTGTTGAAAAAGGTTAAAATGGAATACTCTTAAATGCAAGATTAATTGTACGTATTCAGCAACACAAATATCATGCCACTTGAAATTTAGCACTCATATTTTGTTAAATTTTCCTTATGTTTTCTCCGAACTCAACTATATAAGCTAATTATGAACTTTTCACAGAAGACTTTATTTTTTTTTAATAAAGAAAACCATTGAAAATGCTGCGAAAATAAAATTCAATATTTAGAGTTAAAGAGAGGAATATTTCATACTCCTCCTCGAAGCCTTTAAGATTACCTTCCTGCTGCAATGAATTGAATGCTCGAATTGCTGACCGGCACAGCATTTCCCTTTCCATCTTTTTAGAATGGGTTTCATACATTCCTCTTCTTTGAAACTGGCAGATTCAGGCCAGATACCTTGTGTACATGTAAAGAGAATTGATAATCTCGGATAAGATAATTAGCTAAGTTGGTGTACGGGCATGGTATAGTTATAAGCCTATATCTATTATAAATTTCCATTCTAAACAATGAATTTGGACCTAATCATCTATTTTTTGTAGATGAAACGCTTTTTGTTTTTGTATTACAAAACCAAGTTACTAATCTTTGATGCAGAAAACTTCAAAGCAAGTTTCTAGAACAAACAGATATACTTGATCGTAAAGTTCTTGTAGTAAATAATTTTTTTTAATAAAAGTAGGTTGCAATTATTTTCGTTGATGTACCTGTATCAAAGATACCAACGATAACATTATGGGCACCATAGACTAACTGTTGTGGAGTTGTCAGTAATTTCGGACTCATGTAGTCCAATGAAAGGCCCATGAAATCCCAGCTTCTGGTTGTATGCAACTGAAGTGTCTTGCTCTTGAACACTGAAACCACTCCTTCAATCTCTAAATACATGTAGGCAAGTACTTAGAACCATCTCTAACACAACAACGCTATTACGACTCTTTAAAACAGATTCAATCCTCTTTTATCCAAATAGCTTTATTACTTTATTACTTTTAATACTAAATAAAATCTTTGACCTATAAAAAGATTTCTTTCATTGTAAAATTTGGTACAAAAAGTGCGGAAACACAAAATACACCCATGCACGCAAATGCATGACTTCCTTCACCCAATTGACTGTACGTACCATTTTAGCATTTCAAATATTTGCTTGGGTGGCAGTATTTTATATCCATATATATAAGCATTTCATGTATAACGTATGCATAATTGATTGCGATGACCTAAAATTTGAACATCTATGTTACAATTTACCCGATAAGCTGGTAGCTTGTGTTGAATTAAGCTTGGCTGAAAACCCTGAGAAACTGTGTTTGTAGCTATACAACATAGATTGCGTTGCATCTTCCTCCCTATGACATTCAAAATCAAGAAATAGAAAATGAATATTTAGCATACATACAAATTAAGATGGATAATATGCAACTAATTTTTTCAAACCAAACATAACCTGTCGAATACATTGGTAAGGAGCTGGGAATGGTATTTGGAAGTGAGGATAGGATCATTGTCATGTTTGATATGTCCTAGCTAAACTATATAGACCTGCATTGTAGATTGACGATATGTATATATTTAATTTAAATAAAATGAAAAATGTTAATTCTTATGAAATAGTGAGCGGTAAACAAAAAAAGTATAAGAACACCGAGGTTATAAAAAGCATATTACGGAAGTGGACGCCGAGTGAACTAGATAAAGTGAAAGTAGAAAGAACAGCCTCCCAAAAAAACGAAAAGCAGTGGCCATTTTTATGAGTCCTTTGAGGTAAAGCATAGCATAGCTTAAGGCTTTATATAGAGACTACACCGAAAATAAAGTTCCTCATTTTTGTTTTTCATCAAGCACCTAAGGTTTCTAGTCAAGTAGATGATTCGTATATTTAAAGGGTCATTGATGGTTACAAGTTGACACAATTCTAACAATCTTCCATTAGATCAATATATTACCAAGAACACATATAGGTCGCACTCTTTCTTAAGCTATATAACCTAAATTATTTTCTTGTGATACACACCTTCCCTAAGTGAATGTACTCCATTAATGTTGTACTCAATTTTTTTGATAAGTGTTTATAATTAATATCTGCACGTAAATGAGGAAACCAGAGAACCCTAACCCTTTTAAAATTTTCTGGCCCCTTTTTTCGTGTCCTTTGAACATTTTACTAGCGGATAAAATTACTTCAATCATGTTGTGCTAGTATTATAGCATGCAAATGATGTTTCGCTTGAGATCTAAGGTAAAACTCCTCATCTGCAAACTACCAACACTGTGACCGTTATCTACTCTTGTGTTATACCTTAAAGTTTATGAGTGAGCACACATTTTATATGGACTCGTTTGTGTGTATTTGAACAAAAGTTGAGCTTGATGTCTCCCTAAAAAAGGGCACTTTCTTGTGTAATCTTTAATTTTCTTATTGGATGGGTGATTTTTAATGGGTTTTTATATTTGGTGAAACACGTAATTACTTGTAAAACAAGATTTTTGGTGTGATAATATGGGCTCATCTCACTACGTACAGCAGAAATTTCTGCAATACGATTTGCTAAAAAAAACATTTGATGGTGACCGCAAATCTTTATATTTAGCATATGTTTGTAGTTTATACATCTCCATTCTTTCCCTCATCACTCTTTGTATTTATATTTGTTAGATTTAATCTCAAACAATCATTTAAATAAGTTAACGTTTGATTTGATTATGATTTGTAGTATTTTATTTGATTTGGTCGGATGTCTGTTTTCTTGATTTGGGGATCGTGGAATAAGAGCATCTCCAACCTCAATCCCCTTTCCTATTCCCTAAAATAAGGATTTTTAAAAATGTAGGGGACGACAGAGAGGTTGCTGCGATGTTTGAGATTATGTGGGAGATTGTTGGAGTTGATCTCAAACAATCTTTTAAATAAGTTAACGTTTGATTTGATTATGATTTGTAGTATTTGATTTGCTTTGGTCGGATGTCTGTTTTCTTGATTTTAGGATCGTGGAATAAGTCATGTTTGTTTAGGAAAGTAGTGTGTGACGTGTTCTGTTTTCTAGCTTGCAGTTTCCTTGTATTGCACTATATATAGTGAAGTGTTTGCAGTAATAAAATAAGAAGAAGAGAATACAATGTAGTCTTTTAATTTCTATTTCTTCACATGTACATACACATATAGATATAGGTGTCTTGTATAAGTTTTATTTTCTACAATATTTAGCATATGTGTGTAGTTTATACATCTCCATTCTTTCCCTCATCACTCTTTGTGGTTGATAGCTCTACTTTCCTTTTCCCTCTCCTTTTTCAACTATCACTAAAAGCATTTACACATTTAACTCTACACCTAGATACCAGTTTAAATCAAAGTTTCACTTTTGTTTGTGTTCCTCCGATCTTTTTTCTTCAAGCTAGAAAGTAAAAAGTTACTAGCAAGACATCTCCGTATTCTTTAAATCTTAAATCCTGTCTTGAAAATCAAGAATTTAAGCTGAATTTGGTCAACTTAAAAGGATAGCACCATTTGAATCAAGGAAGGACTCGAGTTAATGACACAATTTTCTTTTATTAAGCTCAGTAAAGCAATGCTATTTCTCAAATGCTATTTCTCCACCCCTGCTCCATAAACATTCAAATGTAGATTTTATCGGTTTACAAACCATATATAAATTGATGTCCATTTATTGTTAGCTCCCTACCAACCATCCATTATGATTTAAATAACTTATTATTACATTAATATTATTAATTATAGGAAAAAATGTTTATAATGTTTTATTTACAGTAGCTTATAACGTATGTCATGTACATATTTTATTGTAAATTTTTATTTTTTTTAATATTTGTCTCGACATTTAGTTAAATTTTAATTGAAAAAAAAATGAATATAATTTCATGTATTTTTTGTAATATTTCCGATCACTTAAAGTCTAATAAATGACAATACTTAATAAATTACTTTTTTTAAGATTATTGCATTTAATGTGTACCATCATGATGATATGACATAGTCGTATCACATTACAAATTATGAATTGCAAAAGATAATAAATTTTTTAACAATAAACTAATTACAAAATCACCATTATTTACCTCATGATGCTTGTGTTGAATAGATTATTTTGTTGGCTTCTTTGCTATCTCGATTCTTTGATTAGGAGTTATTGTAGTTATTATTAAACTTTTACGCTAAGTACCTATAAATTTTCACAATTATTTGGTTGTTTCATAGTTATATGTCTCCTCTAAACCCGTTTAGTTCGAATATTATTGAGTTCAATACAAAAAATGAGAACAATAATAATATTTAAGAACAAATATATACATAGCATTAAAACGTAGAAGGAAGAAGAAAATGTCATTTGACTTCGTTGTTCTTTTGTTATATTAGCTCAATTCTTTAGATGCCTCTAGCTCAATTATTTGCTCAAACTGTAAAATTCATAACACTTTCTTAAACTTTCACATATTTTGTTGTAGGAGGAATTTAGTGATAATTGAGGCTCATGACTCGCGAGAAGACAACAATAAAATAAAGGCATGAGCACGCATCTGAGGATGCTTGATGGGAGGAATACCACATGATCATGCTCACACCTAAAGTTGTATGATCACGCTTATTTTAATCATTATTTATTTTTAATTATGATTTAGTTTTATTTTGTTAAGGGTTTTATTCAAGAATTGCATTGTGGATTCAAGGTTTTTAAAGATTTTTCGTGTAAGAGTCCTTGTAAGGATTAGCGCTTGCTTTTCCTTGGCTTCCGTGTTGTGTCAATTGGAATCAGAGCAGGCTTTATTCTGTCTTTTCGATATTGATTCACTATGGTAGATGAACCAATTTCCAAAATCTTGCAGAGATTACAAGGGCTTTAACGCGACTCTCAAGGTTTTGATAGACAGGATGACTACGTTGACGGATGACATGAATATCAATAATAAGCAACGTAGAGGTGAAACTAAAGATCGGAATCGAGTCCATCGATGTAGAAAATATCATGTTAATGAGAATCCTGGCTCGATGTCAAATATGGGTAATCAACATAATGATTTAGTAAAGGATGATATACCATTAATCGATGGAACCATGGGAGTTGATGAATTTATGAATTGGCATATTGATTTTAATTGTTTCTTTGATGTTATGGGTATTCCTGAGAGTAAGGAGGTGAAGATGGTATATATCAAGTTAAAGAGTATTGCTACGGCTTGGTGGGATAAGTTGATTTTGCAACGAAAGAGACAAAGGAAAGAATCGATCAAAATATAGCGACAAATAAGACAATTGATGATGGAGAGATTTTTACCGGAGGGCTATGATTATAATATGCGTATTAAACATAAACAAGGGGATGATACAGTTCAACCTTATGAGCCTTGTCATGTTGATAATGTGTTTGATGAATGTCCTTAATCAAAACAAGATAATTTATTGGAGGTGGTTGAAGATGAGTTTGAGATAACGAATTGTGAAGAGTATATATCTACTGATTTTGTCAAGGTGGATATGGTTAAATAAGAAGACAAGGACAAGGCTGTACAAAAAAGTTTTGAGAATGTTTGTAAAGTCACGAACGATGAAGATGATGATCTACTTGTCATGACTTTAGTGCTAATTGAGGCTCATGACTCGCGAGAAGACAACAATAAAATAAAGGCATGAGCACGCTGCTGAGGATGCTTGATGGGAGGAACACACCGTTGATTGACATGAGCATGCCAAATTGGGAAATCTTGGCAGACGCTTCAAGTGAGAGGATTGAGAGATTGTGCATGCTCACACATAAAGCTGCATGATCATGCTTATTTTAATTATTATTTGTTTTTAATTAGGATTTAGTTTTATTTTGTTAAGGGTTTTATATCCCTATATAAACAACATTACGATGTACTGGATGAATAGACTTTTATTGAAATTGAACCCTAAGAGTTTTTTTCTTATTTTTCTTGTGGATTCAAGAACCCCTTGTGGATTCACGAATTGCCTTATGGATTCAAGGTTTTTAAGGATTTTTTGTGTAAGAGTCCTTGTAAGGATTAACGCTTGCTTTTCCATGGCTTCCGTGCTGTGTCAGTTCTTTTTGCTATTGATTCACTATGGTAGGTGAACCAATTTCCAAAAAAGATCTTGAAGAGATTATGATGGCTTTTACCGCGACTCTCAAGGTTTTGACAGACAGGATGACTACGTTGACGGATGACATGAATATCAATAACAAGCAACGTAGAGGTGAAAGGAAAGATCGGAATCGAGTCCGTCGATGTAGAAAATATCATGTTGATGAGAATCCTGGCTCGATGACAAATATGGATAATCAACATAATGATTTAGTAAAGGATGATATACCATTATTCGACGGAACCATGGGAGTAGATGAATTTCTTAATTGGCATATTGATGTTAATTGTTTCTTTAATGTTATGGGTATTCCGAAGAGTAAGCAGGTGAAGATGGTATCTATCAAGTTAAAGAGTATTGATGCGGCTTGGTGGGATAAGTTGATTTTGCAACGAAAGAGACAAAGGATAGAACAGATCAGAATATTGCGACGAATAAGACAATTGATGATGGAGAGATTTTTAACGGAGGACTATGATTATAATATGCGTATTAAACATAAACAAGGGGATGATATAGTTCAACCTTATGAGCTTGTCATTTTGATAATGTGTTTCACTACAAGAAAAAAGGCCAAAACCGATCACGCGATTGGTCGGTTTTGGCCCTTTTTTGGTCGAAAATGCCATCAAAACTGACCATCCCAAATGGTAGGAATTGCTCCAATCGAAAATTCCTACTGGTCGGAATTGCTAGCTTTTTTCCAAAAGGCCCCACATGCCATATGGCTGCCCAGGTGGCTCGCCACATGGGCTGCCCAGGTGGGTCGCCACATGGCTGCCACGTGGCCTGGGACCAAGACACGTCACATGCCACATCATCTGAAAATGGACCCCAAATGTTGCCGTGTCATCCACGTGTCAAGTGGGACCGATCCACGTAATTTTTACCACGTCATTTTTGACTTTAGTCAATGACTATTTCCGACCAACATTGGTAGGAAATTGGTCATTTTTGGCTTTGGTCAATGACCTATTTCCTACCAACATTGGTAGGTTTTATAACAAAAGCCATGTAAATTGGCATTTTCTACCAATCAATTCCTACCATTATTGTCCATTTCCTACCAACTTTTTCCTACCACATTCATCATTTTCTGGGAAATGGCTTGAATGTGGTAGGAAATGGCTTGAATGTGGTAGGAAATAGCTTGAATGTGGTAGGAAATAGTCCAGATTGGTAGGAATTGGTCGGCCGATTCTTTTAAAAAAGAAGTGATTCATTAATATTCATGTACCACAAATTGCACAATAGAATCAATATCTAAATCACATACAATCATAACCAAAATTTATACATTCATCATAAATCATAATTCGCCCTTGATAACATCATAACATAACATTAAAATTACAATGCAAAAGTAATTATTCAAATTCATAAAAATGACAATCATTACAAAATATTAAGAAATGCTTTGAAAGTTTAAACTAAAAATCTTCAAAGTTGCCCTCATCGTTGGATCCTTCTCCTTCATTCTTTGTAATTTTGTTAACTTTGTTGTTGTTTTTTCGATTTCATCGCCCACGACACTAATAAATTCGCCTTAAGAGGACAAAAATCTACATAAGAAGTGTAAATGAATAATTAGTACAATTATACACACACACATGAACATAAGAATAACAAGTTCATTTAAACAATAAAGAACTAATTACATACAATATTAGTAAAAAATAATGAATATATGAATGAATCAAGAACAAAAAGGTTTAAGAACACACACAATAAGAAAGATAAAGATTTGTACCAAAATAATTGAGATGGTTAAGTGAAGGAAAAAGTTGTTGGAAATGAAATTTTGTTGGAGAAATTAGAATGAAAGTGAAAGGAAAGGAGAGAAGAAAGTTGTTTATAGTTTCAAGTCACCTATTTCCTACCAATTGTCGTAGGTTATAAGTTTGGGCACACTTTTTGAAATTTTTGGTTTGGGTGAAATAGAAGAAATTGTCGTAGGTTAATTTTTATTTAATTTTTTAATTTATTTTATAAACTACTTAAAAATTGGGAAAAAACCAAAAAAAATAGAAAAGTAGGGTAACATTCTTCACACAAATAGCAAGTGTGACTACTTGGGTGTGTATGAATTTTAGTTCAATATTTGCATTTTTTCTATTTTTATTTAGGATTTTAATTTATTTTATAAAGTAGTTAAAAATGGGAGAAAATCAAAAAAATAGAAAATTAGTGAAAGTAGGGAAACAATCATCACACAATATTGAGTAAGACTACTTGGGTGTGTATGGACCTTTGAGAAATATTTTTGAAAAATGAAAACACCAAACCCGGACGAAACCTTGTTTAGGGGTTCTAGCCAAACTACTAGTTGACCGTTAAATTACCAAATCAAATAATAATTTTTTTTTGAAATTTTTGCAATAACATTAGAAAGGATGGATCTTGACTTCCGTATGGGTATTTCATTGAGAAATATTTTTAAAAAAATTGAAACACGAAACTCGGAAGAAACCCTATTTAGGTGTTCTAGTCAAACTACTAGTTGACCGTTAAATTACCAAATCAAATAATTTTTTAATTATTTGAAATTTTTGCAATAACATTAGAAAGGATGAATCTTAACATCCGTACGGTTGTTTCGTCAAAAAGTATTTTTTAAAAAATCAAAACACGAAACTCGGACGAAACCCTGTTTAGGTGTTTTAGTTAAACTACTAGTTGACCGTTAAATTACCAAATCAAATTTTTTTTTCATTTTTTGAAATTTTGGCAATAACAATAGAAAGGATGGATCTTGACCTCCGTACAGTTGGGTTATTGAGAAATATTTTTTTAAAAATCGAAATAGGAAACCCGGATGAAACCCTATTTAGGGGTTCAAGTCAAACTACTAGTTGAGCGTTAAATTACAAAATCAAATAATTTTTTATTTTTTTAAATTTTGGTAATAACACTAGAAAGGATGATTCTTGACCTCCGTATAGTTGGGTCATCGAGAAATATTTTTAAAAAAATCGAAACATGAAACCCAGAGGAAATCCTGTTTAGGGGTTATAGTCAAACTACTAGTTGATCGGTAAATTACCAAATCAAATAATTTTTTTATTTTTTGAAATTTTGGCAATAACATTAGAAAGGATGGATCTTGACCTCCGTATGGTTGGGTCTTTGAGAAATATTTTTTAAAAATCGAAACATGAAACCCGGAGGAAATCTTGTTTACGGGTTATAGTCAAACTATACTAGTTGACCATTAAATTACCAAATCAAATAATTTTTTTATTTTTTGAAATTTTGGCAATAGCATTAGAAAAGATGGATCTTGGCCTCCGTACGGTAGGGTCATCGAGAAATATTTTTTATGAAATTGAAACACGAAACTCGGACGGTACATTTTTAAGGGTTCGAGTCAAACGATTAGTTGACCATCAAATTACCAAATCAAATAATTTTTTATTTTTAAAATTTGGCAATAACATTAGAAAGGATGGATCTTGACCTTCGTATGGTTGTTTCGTCAAGAAATAATTTTTAAAAATTCGAAACACGAAACCTGGATGAAACCGTGTTTAGGGGTTGTAGTCAAACTACTAGTTGACCGTCAAATTACCAAATCAAATAAAATATTTTTTTTTAAAAATGTTGGCAATAGTATTAAAAAGGATGGATCTTGACATCTATACAACTAGATCGTCGAGAATAATTTTTTTTAATTCAAAATGTCTAATCCTAAACTATCCCTCAATCATAAGTAAAAATCTTTAGTTTTCTAAACGATTTTAATTTTTTACAATTTATTTTTCATCCAATTTTTTTTCTGGGCTTCCTCATACAAAAATAAAAATGTTTCATAATAAACTTATAATTTATTTATATATCTCGATATTATTATATTTTTTTATTTTATTTACTTATCAAAACCTACCAATATTGGTAGGTTTTGATGTGAGCGGGAAATTCAACTTTCATAAAATTTTTGGCAAAAATCTCCTGATCAATTTTGACCAATATTGGTCGGTTTTGAAGTGAGCGGGAAATTCAATTTTTCACGAATTTTTTGGCGGAAATCTGCTGATCAATTCCGACCAATATTGGTCGGTTTTGAAGTGACCGGGAAATTCAACTTTTTCACAAAATTTTTGGCGGAATCTTACCGATTAATTCCTAACAATTTTGGTAGGTTTTGATGTGTTAGCGGGAAATTCAGCTTTTTTCACAAAATTTTTGGCAAAAACTTACTGATGACATTGGATTATGACGTGGAAGGTGGGATCCTTTCGTGGTCAAAATGCAACCAAAACCTACCAATTTTGGTGGATTTTCGTTTCCGACCAAACTTGGTCGGAAATGACCCTGATTTTCAGAAATTGTTTATTAATTTAAAATACGTGAGAGATGATGATGTGGAAGGTGGGGCCACTTTGCATGCAAAACCGACCAAAGTTTGATCAAAATTGATCGATTTTGGTAGGATTTGCTTTCCGGCAAAGAATTGGTCGGTTTTGATGCTTATGTATACAAATTTTGGGGCCCACACACACCATTTCCGACCAATTTCGTGAATGGTCGGAAATGGTCACTCATTTTCGACCAATTTTTTTTGGTTCGTTTTGCTTGGTCGGTTTTGGATTTCTTTCTTGTAATGTTTGATGAATGTCCTTAATCAAAACAAGATAATTTGTTGGAGGTGGTTGAAGATGAGTTTGAGATAGTGAATTGCGAAGAATATATGTCTACTGATTTTGTCAAGGTGGATATGGTTAAACAAGAAGACAAGGACAAGGCTGCACAAGAAAGTTTTGAGAATGTTTGTAAAGTCACGAACGATGAAGATGATGATCTACATGTCGGAGGCGTGCACAAACTATTTTTGGACATCAACAAATATGACGGTGATTTAGACCCTCAAAGCTAATTAATCCGATCATTGTGTAAGGTAAGTCACCATACTTTTAAGGTTATGGTAGATTGTGAAAATAAAAAGAACTTAATTATGAGGGACATGGTTAATGAAATCAAGTTATCTCCACTAATTTATGTAGCACCATATAATGTTGATTAGAATAACCCCTTGGTTGGTGCTAATGCAAGTGAAAATTATGTGATTGGCATCGCTAGTGTGAACTACAAGGATATCATAGCTTTTGATAATTTTGATGTTGATGCATGCTAGTTAGTAATGGATAGACCTTATCAGCTGGATTTGAATTTATGTCACAAAAACAGGGAGAAGAAAATTGAGTATATCGATGATAATGATGTTGTTAAGTATGTTTTGTATCCGTTGGAAGATAAGGGTGTCTTGCACCAGTCATATGAATGTGTTGTGTCTCTTCGTAAAACAAAAGAATTAAGAGTTGCTGAAGGTCATTTAATTTCTAGCTAGACAATAGTTAATCAAGATGTCACTGGGTCAATTCAAGTGTTGTCATTGCAATATTTGAATTTTTCGAAGAGTTTGGGTACAAAGTTCGTCGAAGGTGTTTGCCTAATAAAATACCACCATGGCGAGACAAGCAAAAAGCTCATGTATTTTATTTTTATATGAGAACTCAGGGTCGAGTTCCTTCAAAGTGGAGGGACTGTTGTAGGAGGGTTTTTGGTGTCAATCAAGGTTGAAATGGATTGTGAGAAGGTATTTCGAGAACGAAAGCATGATCATATCGATGATCGTGTGATCATGCCAAAACAAGAAAATATAGTAGTTGATATTATGCATGCTCATGCTGCTGGATTGTCTGGTCATGCCAAAATTGAAAAATACAACCGTGGCTTTTTGGGATCAAGATGGGAGACCTTCACGCTCATGCTCAAGTTTGCATGATCACGCTATTTTATATTAATTATTTAGTTTTAATTAGAATTTGTTTTTATTTTTCTTTAGGGTTTTACACCCCTATATAAACTATCTAATGATGTAACAAATTATTAATCTTTATATTGAAATTTAAAATCCTAAGAGTTTTTCTCTTATTTTTCTTGTGGATTCAAGAACCCCTTATAATTCAAAGATTACCTTGTGGATTCAAGGTTTTTAAGGATTTCTTGTGTAAGAGTCCTTGTAAAGATTAGTGCTTGCTTTTCCTTGGCTTCCGTGCTGTGTTAGTTGGCATCAGAGCAGGGTTTTTTTCCTGTCTTTTCGCTACTGATTCACTATGGGAGACGAACTAATTACCAAAGAAGATCTAGAACTGTGACTTTTTTTTGCTAATTCTGACATTTCCACCCTTCTTCATTTTGAAATTTAGGAACTGAGATTTGTTACCACACCTATGTCTTGCGCAACCACTATCCAATATCCATTGATTTGATTTCACCTTGACAACAGGACATACCTACAAGATAAATAAAAACAACTCAACATTTTGGTACCCATATTTGTTTGGGTCTAGCATGGTTAGTAGATAAAACATTAAGATCATTTAAATTAGATTTCTTGATCCACATTTGGACCACTTCTCCTAGTTCTATCAGCTTGATGTCTGTGAGTTGTCTGTCTCTTCTAGGTTGCTAGTTCTAGTTTAGAACCTTGCAGTTCTTGGATAGATCTCCCTTTTTCCATAGTTATAAAAGATTCTCCATGGCATGGCATCATCATACGGAATACCAAATTTGCCTTCATATTTGAGACCCTAATCCTTTGATATTGAAATTGTTCACCTTCTCTCTCCAACGGGACCTTTATTTGTGTCATTATAGAGTCCTTTCAAATAGGGATCGTAAAAAATCTTTAAGAAAATTGCACTTTGACTTGGTCTTTAACAACTTCTGAGCGTCTTAGCTTGGTTCCTGTAAAGTCAGCTTAATCAACAATATAGCTGATGTGGATCGCTCCACGAATAAAGAAAACGAGAAGAAAAGGATATTTCAAAAGAACACGATCAATCCAGAAATGTGATCTTTGAATCTCAAATAATTTAGATCAATCCATAAACTAAGTAATTTGTATCTAACCTTGTCATAGTATATCTCAAAACAATTCAATACCACAATTCAGTAATGGAAGTTTAGAGGAAAGAAAAACTTGTCATAGTATATCTCAAAACAAAAGTTTATATCATTCATTATCTGTCTTAAAACATTACATGAGATGGGTATATATAGGCTCAAACAATAACCTAAACCCAATAGGAATCCAAGAATATTTCAATACCAGCTTGAACATTAGCTAATATTTGAATGCATCCAGGAAACACATTTACAAACCCAATCCAAATAGAAAATACATAAAACCTAATCCAAATAAGAAAATAAAACCTTAAGTGTTTAAAACATGAAAAACCCTTTCAAATGAAAAGTAAAAACTTGGAAGCCAAAATCTATTTATAATTATATAATAGGCAGCTACTTGTCCAAGCTTCATTCGCCTCACCTTCATTCCTTCTTGTCCAAGTAAGCTTCTTGCACAAATTCCAACTCGAATCTCTTCATGAATAATAATTTAAAATATTTACCAATTAACATATTCATTCCTTGATTCTCAGCAATATATCAGGTAAGTTTCCTGAGATACCTATCTTTTATATGTAAAAATGGGGTGGGCGTTTTAGTAAATTCAGAATTCTTTAATTAGGCCTGCGAGCTCAGTAAAGTTTAAAGTTATTTTCTATGTATCTTAGGAAATCCTGAGACCTTTTTCTCATATATGAATATAGCTTGATAACATAAAAAAATGAACTATGAATCAATTAAGAGAAAAATCAACTATGAATTTTTTATACCAAATAATGATTAACACTATTTATAGTATATTTTCAACTTTTTCTTAATTAAAATATACAAAAACATATGTATCTACATATATATAGAATTCTTGAAAAATATTAATGTTGGTTTGACGACAAAAAAAATTAATTAGAAAACATTTACTATATGAAATTATTAAAGTAAGAGATCATAATCGAATTATTTTAACCACAATGAGTAATAATCCTCGTTAAGAAAGATAAATAAGGAAATTCTTTTGTACAATTTGATTCTTCTAGAATTAGAATTAGAAGTAGGATAGTTCTAAAATAAGTTTGATTGATCGACATTGTGGTAGATATTATAATAAAAGATACCACCAAATTTATTGTAATCCACTTTTTATTAAATCTAAGAAAATATTTGAGATTATCAAATTTAAAAGAAAAAAATACAATCCAAATCCAATATCATCAGATTTTAAAGATTTAAGATTCCAAATAAAATATACGTAGATATTGTATACCAACTAATTTTAACAAAAAATTTGAAATCAATGTTACATATATTTGGATATTTAAAATTTAAAAATATTTTCTATAATCTAAATTAAATACACTCATTAAAATTTTTGAATACATCTTCATCTATAATCTAAATTGAATACTTCCTCTAAAAATTCTTTTGAATTTGACTTTTTAAAATCAAACTTGAATATCTTTACATTAAAAAAAAGTCATTAAAATCTAAATTAAATAACAACTTGCTATTTAACTCAACCCATTCTATCTATGCCAATATCGGCCCCCAAAGCCCTGGCTGCGTCACATAACCTCTCAAGCCTCTATCCTTCTTTCAACTTTTCATTCGTAGATGTTTATTTGTGGTCTGATTGTGAAATGAATAGATATATCCAATCTTATTTTGAATTGTGTCCAGACATCGTGAAAAAAAAAGTATGGGCAACAAATGAATTTGTGTTGGAACTCTGCAAAACTAGGAACATTAACGGAGCCTCGGTGGGGAATCAACATCAGGTGAGAATGTTATTATTGAAATAATTAAATTTTCTTGAGGGGGTTTTTGTTTTAATTTTCTATTACATTTGTGGAACTGATAATATTTGCACTCTGTGCTTCTGCTTCAGTACTGTCAGATGACCACCTTATACGATCTCATGACCACCTTATACGAGACATGGTTTATGGGTAAACAATTATTTTCCACTCCATTATAAATTTTTCGGATTTAGTTTATATTTTTTGAATTGATAATTTTTCCTATTCATAACTATGAAAACTATCTCACAGGAAGAAGGGACAAAACAGACGGATGTATTGTGCAGTTGTGACAGTGGGGTATGAGTTCTTTGTGTTTGTATTGTTTTTCTTTCTGTTTAACATTTTGTCATTAATTTTAGTGTTATTCATTTGGTCTATCTCTTTTGTTAAATATGTAGGACAACTGTGGTGGCTGCTGGACTTTTTCAAATTTTGGGGCAAGATCTTGCAGAACACCCTTTTGCCGCAACTACTAAGGCCAGTCAACGCAAACCCACAAACAAAAGTGCTTTGTGGATTAAGGTTGATTTTGAGCATCCGACTACATTTGAGACTCTAGCATTGAAGGCAGAGACGAAGAAGGATATCATGGATGATTTGATCGTTTTTATCGAGTCCGAAGACTATGGAAAATCTACTTTTGATGGCTGCAATAGCAAATTTGTTGCATTATGATGTAACTGATCTTCAGTTAACTTCTGTTTAGGACAATACTATGTTGAAAAAATTACTTAGTGAAACTTGTGGAAAATCAGTAATTGTGATAGAGAACATTGATTGTTCACTTGATCTCACTAGGAAACTTTGGCTTTTTAGCAAATGATGTACACGCTTTCTTTAACAATTTCTCAAATAATTCTCTTTCCCACGAGCTAATACTTGTTTCTTGTAACACTTGGTAATCAAATCACGATTCCAATTTTGAAATATAAGAGTATAACATCCTTGTTTCTCTTGTTTTGACTGCGACTTTGGCATGTGTTAAAACTCCACCATGCTTTGGTACCTTGATATTCATCAATTATCTCTTAATTATTAGTCATGCACTGAACAACAGATTCACGCTCTTTTATTGAATCCTAATTCAGTCATTGTTCCATGCGTGAAGAATTTGCCTTCCGATAGTGCTGAATTGCCACATAATCTGTGCTATGCTCAGCATGTTCATAGAATTTTGTTATAATATGGATGTAAGGGTCACAACTTGACTCCATTTTCTGAATGTATCTCATGATTAATTGTCAAAGATAAGGACTCCATTGGTGAAGCATTGCCCCAGGAAACACTACACTGTTGAATAAACTTCAAAAATTAGGACTATATTGATGAACATTTTCCATGACAAACATCGCACTTGCAAAAAAAGAACCATGCTTGTCCATGGTTTTCTTTTCATTATCTTGGGTGGAAATCAAATTATCTTCATTGACTCTGAAATTATGTTTCAAATGGTTAATATAAATACATAATTCAAATTAAATATATAAAATGAAATCGAAACTAGTTTAAAAATAGTGAAAGCATATTGAGCGTCTGTAGTTTCAGATCAAACATCCTACAGCACCACTGTTCAAATCGTAGAGTAAAAGTATCGAATGGTAGATGCAATATACTTTCATCCCAAGGCATACCTTCCAGACTTTTGTTTTTTACTATACCTCGTTAATTAATGGTTACATGAACTGTTACAAATACACAATGTACGAAAGGAGATAAAAGATAACCTGTGTTTGAGACCTAGTGCAAGCACACGGTTAATGGATAGTTCTCCCTTCTTGCAGTCTTGTGATACAAGAATTTAGTCTTGTTTAGTCTCTTGTTTAGTTCTATATAGTTCAATATAAAATGATTCATCTTTTGTTCTATTTCTTAATGCTTTATGCACCTCTTGTTGGTCTCTATTTCTTGGTGCTCTCTGTGCTCGCTATCTCCTCCTTTAAATAATCTCATATCTTTGCTTACTATTTGTCTTTTATATTTACAAATGTAATTTAAAATGTATTTTCTTTTAAGAAGAACAAGTTTGAAATTCTGAATTTCATCAAAATAAATATGAAAATCTAATGACCATGATAAACAAATACAAATATATGCAGCCAACTAACAAGATCAGGATCAAATAATGCCAGAACATGGTCGTGGATAATAAGTCCAAGTTTTGCTTCCTCTTAAAATCTTATTTACTAAATTTGTTAGATTTCACCATGATCGTCAAGTGCAAATTCTCTTGTTTTCTAATTAGTGATTGTAGCATAATATAGCTAGTACCCTATATGATGATCATAATTATGGGGATGCGGTTGTTCTATCTCTTATTGCTTGTTTCTTTCGATCCTTAATGGTTAGGAATTTGTTCAATAATATATAGTGTACTATGATAATTTTTGGGTTTTAAGTGTTAATATATACTGTGACAATAATGTGAAAATATGGGTCTATCATTACTAAATTCTTTAATATGAGTTATGGCTAATATTTTTGGTCATGCAATAAATGTATTATGGTAGAACACCTTACCCGTGCATTTTCCACACTGACTAAAGAAAGAAGAAGCACATAAATTTTTCGGTTCTATCACGAAAAGAATATACCATGGTCGTAGTAATACATTTTGGTTCTATCACTTAATTTGTTCTCTAATACATTTTGGTTCTTATTTGTATTTCTAATGTGATTGCATATATATAGTTTAATGATAACGTGAAAATATATAGTAAAGAAATTTCGGCACTTGGTGTGCGTGTGTTTGATCCTTCTACACTACAAGGATTTTTGCTTTAGACAACAGGCAAAACGTGTTGTCTGAATATACCAAAAACTGTTGACTATTGAGAAGTCGTCTGATACACACCTCAGACAACACACAGGAAGCTGTTGTGTGAAAGTTGAAAGACAAGTAAAAGCCACCTGAAAAGTGTTGTCTGATACCCAGAAACAACAACACTTCTTTGGAAACCTCTTGTCAAAGCTCCGATAATGCAACACTTTTTAACGAATATATTGTTGTTATTAAGCAGTAAAGACAATGGTTTTTAAAAGAAAGCCTATTGTTTAAGTGCAAAAGATACAATCTTTTACTTGATGAGTGTTGTTGTTGTATATCACTACAGACAATGGTTTCTTAGCAAAAACCATTTGTTTTATGGTTAGATGTACAACATGTTATCTCATACGGCATGTTGTTGTACTTTAGGAAGGATAACACTTTCTTAGTATATAACTCTTGTTTGAAATTATTTTAAACAATGGTTTTGCAGAGTATAACATGTTGTTATTTGTAAAAAGAGACAACAGTTTTGTGGGTTTTAACCTGCAGTGTGTATTCTTCTCCCACATTACTTTGTTAAATGGTACATGTTGTTTGATAGCATTTTTTACAACTGTTAACATTAAGTAGTTTTTATTTACCTGTTGTGTGAGTCATTTTCTCACAAGGGATTTTAATAAAAGCATTGATTGATATATAATACAACAAGTATTAATCATTGGTGGACATTGGCTAAAAGTATCTTAAACAATGGTTTTGGACATGTAAAGAAAACCAAACTACAATATAAAATGAAATTGCCAGAAAAAAACAATAGAAACCAATTCAAATATTGGTGAAAATTGATCAAGGACCAGTTCCATGCCACTTACCACGGGCAAACAATAAGTAGACAATTGTACCCCCGACAAATATTAGCTACTAGTTAACGATCAAAATGAGCCCTCGTGAGAAACAAATAATTCTCTGGCCAGGCATTGAAGTTGTGTAGATTTAAATGTGTATGAACCCGAACTAGCACTAGCCTTGCTGTTACTACACTCTATCATCTGCATTGGCATCTTCTTCTGCATTGATATCTTCTGCCCGAATGCCCAACTTCACAATGTCTTCAATAAGAATTTTTCCATCTGCATTAAGGTGGATAAAGAAATACATGAACAGAAAGAACCAAAATGATATTCACTTTATTAGTAACTAAAAGACAAAACAATACATCAATTTTTTTTCTTTTACAGCACAACGGTGCATTAATCGGTCAATAAGTTAAAAAATGTTCACCAGATATATAATTCCTACCAAGAAAATAATTTGCAGGGAAGGAAAAACACAAACATAATTTTTTTGGTTATTCACAGGTGGCAAGCTGCAAAACAGCTAACCCCAGACTCTTAAACTGAGAGTTGAAGCAAAATTTCATTTTTTGAAAATTCAACCATTAAATACTTAACGGCAAGAAGACACGTTCATGTATAACGCTTTAGAAAGTAGATCTTCAGTTGATCAACAGAAACTTGGCCTTCTTATAAATGCATTCAAATACCATAGTAAAACAATGGCAATTACATCTAATGTTTAACCTTGTGTAACATAGCTTTAGAAAAGAACCCAAGTGGGAAATACAAATCTTTAATATTTTTTCTGCACTGGAGGTGGTTCTACTACTAACATGGACTTGCCTCCACAAATCTCAGGCATATAAGAGAATTGCTAGTTAATGATTACAATTAACCAATTGTTTGGTGTGGGAATGGTAATTAGTTATTAGTGAAAATTACTCACCGAGATATTTAGTTTGCTCAAGTTGGGACCACTCCGTATCAAACAGAGTAAGCAAGATAGCACAGAGGCATCAGAAAACTCTCGCAACATGGAAAAATGAATTTTCGTAAAACAACAATCACCTGCTCTTTCTAACAAAAGTCAAAAAACAAAATCAAAGCATATTTGTAATTGAAACTTACTTTCCTTATATAATTGAATATAAGCAATCCAGTCAAAGCAGGCAAATACATAGCTCATGTAAATTACTAAATTTGGTTAATTCCTGTTCACCACGATACTTATGGAAAACATAGAAGACAAAGATTATAAAATGGAAGTAAAAAGTGAATATATCTTAAATAGTTATCCACATGAACATTTTAGCACGATACAAGTAGTATAAAACAATTAAATAAAATAATATCTATACGACCAGTTGTCGAACCGTAGGTGCTGGTGTTGGTGGTGTAATAGGGTGTTTGGCTGATGCTCCTTAAAGGAGTTTTCAGCTTTAAGTTAATTTTGGTCTTTTTGTCTCCTCCGGCTTTAAGTTAAAAAACTGCTTTAAGCCATAAGTTAAATTTTGGTACTTTTGACTTATGACTTATGACTTATGGATTTTTTTTTATTTTTTATTTTTTGTCACAATTCTTGTAAAGCTTAAATATCATGAATTTAAATTTTTTTAAAGTCAAATTTCACTTTAAGGCAAAATTATTAAACCCCCATTTAACTTTAAGTAAAATTACCCAAACACTTTCATTCAACTTAAAGTAAACAACTTTACTTTTTCCTTTAAGTTAAAAATACCCTCATTAAGTCAAAAGTAACTTATTTTAAGCAATCCCAAACACCTTCTAAATCAGCCGATCAAATCAATTAAGATTAAATCATTAATTCAAAGTTAATTAATATGATAATTAATTTATTAAATAAATTAATTCAGAATTAATTAATTTATTAATTAAATCAATTACATGATTATATTAATTAAATGAGAATTAATATTAATCATTTGACAGCCCAATCTTTTTCTCAAACCACTGAAAGTAATAATGAATTACCACTGAATTTTTGTTAGCGCTCGATGCACGGTCTGCTTCATGAGTGACTAACTCCAAAGGCTTTCCTTTATTTTTAACTCTATGATGTGGTTCCTTTTCTTTTCTCCTCTCTATCTCTTTAATTTTCTGTACTAACTCTATCACCTTTGAAATTTCTGTCACTTTAAACGAATCCACTTCTTAACGAATACTTCACTGAGGCTTGAACAGGTGTCTAAGCTTCTTTCAATGTAGTAAATCCTCAAGTCTGTAGATTGACCTTGATCTTTTTCTTCTGACATATAATACAGTCTGGGATTCATGTGACAGTCAATATACTATTTACTATTACAATCTTGTTTAAGTTGAGATGTATCCTCGAAATACAAATAGGCTAAACATATTCCTTTTAATCTCCCCCTATTTGTTTGTTAGACAATAACAATCAAATACCTAGTGGATAACTCAACTAACTCACTTAAACAAGAAAAAGATAAAGCATTAAAGAACTTAGTAAATAATACATAATAAAAAAATTTCTCTGGTTAAGATTTAACAATTCCAGAATCCTCAGTTGATGAAATGATAGATGATTGTTCCTTTAGCACTGAACTGGTCTTCAAAAGATAACTTATCTTCATTTTTGACTCTTCATATCTCTGCCTGATAATCGTTCACATCTTACATTTGTGATTATCAGCAGTTCTTGATTTACCATCACTTCCCTTCTCTGACACAGCTTTTCTCACTAAAGAAAAATAGCTGCTCCTACTATGTAGACAATGGTGAATCAATATCATTTCTATAATATCAAGGAAATCTACTACTCCCCCACTTAGCTTCTATACATAGTACATTGAAAGACTAATAAAATAGTATTGTGATGTAATCTTCTCCTTATATCTCCACTTACTTGTACTCCTAATTCTCCTTATATCTCCATTTTCTTCTCAACTGAAAGTCCCCTTACTTCTCCATCTAAATCTCCCCCTTAGTAACTTGACTTGCTTCTCCTTCTAAGCATAGTCTTTAAATGCTCCCCCTTTCTAACTTACTCTCTTTTTTCTTGTACCCCTTACTTCTCCCCCTTAGTTGAGGAATCCTCCAATCAACTAGTTGACAAAGTAGTTAATACCAATTATTAGAGCTTAATTAGACAGGAAGTTTCATTTTCTTCCAGAGATGTTCCCTTTGGGGAGTTAGACAGTGATCCTGAAAGATTTTGCATTAGGGATCAAAGCCTTCTCTCGAGGTCTGTGAAGACTCTTAGTTCATTAAAGAACTTTTAACTTATAATCCTAACCATAAAATGGTTGGATTACAGATTTCCGTCAATTCATCCTTAGTGTGTGCAATCTCACTTTGTGCATATGAAATATTTTGGTTAGTGTATAAGGTAGTGACTCTCCAACAAAATATCCCACACATCCTTATTTGCTGCATCAAGTGCAGTTACTCCCTGGTGACCTCTAGTCTGATAGGTTACTTCCTTTTAGGGGGTAAGTCAGAATGTGTTTGAGTTTTACTGTAGTCTGGGATAAAACTCGTTTGGTATACAACCTTATGACTAATCATGTGAAAAGCAAAACTCCAATTAGATGAACCTGCATCACAGAATATAAGCAATAGAGATAGAATGCATTTTTATCAAAGAAAAGTTTTCTGAGAAAATATTGCATTTTATCTTAAGAGAAATGATATACAGTTGTGATTTCAAAAGGTTTACAATATAAGCAATCACAACTGTGGAAAGAAATTTTGAGTTATAGGAAATATATAGATCTTGAGCCAGTTTTATTAAACAAAAACAAAAGCAAAAATTCAATTAATAAATTAATCGAATTAATGCAAGTTAATGTTCAAACCAATACAAACAAAACTATTTTATCATGTTTTAGGTCCTGTATGTTAGATACCAACTGTTAGTAATTCTTAGGTCTTGTCTTCCAATTGTTAGATCCTAAAAAACAAATGTTAGGTCCTAAAGATCATTTGGATTGACATATACCAATTGTGATACCAACATTGGTCATATATGAAAGTATGTTAACACCAACAACAAAACAAAGATTTAGACTAATAACTGCAGGTTGTGTGTGAGTTAATCAGAAGAACAACAAAAGAACCAAGTACAGGAACCTGATTCTAAGTTTTGAAAGTATAGTATCAAAAATGTAAAAATTAACACCTGAGTGCCTAATCTGTACAAAACATAAACTGTAAAGCATAATGTAATATAATATGTAATAGAGGATATATATAACTCAACTAGGATAAAAGATAAATAATATTAAATCTATACAAGGATCGTGAAATTTGAAGAACAGGCACCAACAAGCATCAAGTCACTGAAAGAAGTTCATTAACATGTTCAAGCCTCAGTGACAGAATAGATGTACAGATGATTCAGTTGAAGAGCCAAAAAGATTCCATGTATTTACATAATTTGAAGATACTGCTACAGGCTAATCAATTGGAATGTAGCGAAGGTGTGAAGATCAAGATCAGTGCTAGTCACTTGTGAACCAGACCAGCGCACTAATTGTCAGCACATACGAGAAGGATCAATACATTAATTTACTGAAAGGGCTGCAAATCCCAAAATTAATCGTGTGAGGTTTGTATTAAAATCTAACAAACCAAAATAGGATGAAGTCAAATCAGTAAATATTGACTTAATGTCTCAGAAACAGCTTAAACACAAGCTAAAGGAGATAAAAGGAGTGAACAATGTAAAAGAACCTAGGAAAACAGAAATGGAAAGGTAGGCATCAATAAAAGCAATAATTATATGCCTATTCCAAATGCTCCTAGGAAGAAATGTCACAATTGTGGAAATCCTAACCATCTTGCTACTTTTTGCAGGAAGAATAAAAATATAAACTCTATACCTCCTAAGTCAGGAGCTAAGAGTGGTCCAGTTAGGTTTAAGCCACAGAATCCTTGTTTTCACTGTGGCAGTATTTGGCATTCTATTTATACATGCAAAGAGTATCATAATTTGTATTATGATTATTATGAACTTAAACCCTCTTTGAATAAATTCAAGATTGATTCTACATGTATAAATTCTGATAAAAAGTATGTTAGCACAAACTCTGATAAGACTACTTCTGCAAAAGCTAACAGACTTAATAAGGCCAAAAGATCCAAGCAAGTCTGGGTCCTTAAAACTAATCATTAGTGGTTTTTGTGATTGCAGGGTAACAGGAAAAATATCCTTGTTCTGGACAGTGGATGCTCAGGACACATGACTGGAAATAAAGCCCTGCTATTAGAATTTGTGAAGAAAGCTGGCCCAAGTGTTTCTTATGGAGATGGCAACATAGAAAGGACTCTGGGATATAGCAATATCAATCTTGGGAATGTCATCATTGAAGCTGTAGCTCTAGTCTCAGGACTCAAACATAATTTGCTAAGTGTGACACAAATCTGTGACAGAGGTTATCATGTGGATTTCTTTGAAGAACACGGTGAAGTTATAAGCAAATCTACAGGCAAAATTGTTCTGAAAGGATACATGCATGGTAAAATTTATGAAGCCAAACTTTCAACAAACTCTGATGGCTCTACAATATGTCTACTGAGTAGAGCATCAATTGAAGAAAGTTGGGATTGGCACAAAAGACTTTCTCATCTGAATTTCAATAGCATTAATGAGCTAGTGAAGAAAGATCTTGTGAGAGGATTGCCCAAATCAGTTTTTACTCCAAATGGCCTATGTGACTCATGTCAGAAGGCAAAACAAAGGAAAACTTCATTCAAAAGTAAGACTGAATTCTCAATTCTTGAGCCATATCACTTATTGCATGTTGATTTATTTGGTATAGTAAATATAATGTCTATTGGAAAGAAAAAATATGCTTTGGTTATTGTTGATGAATACACCAGATATACATGGGTGTATTTCATGCACAAGAAAGAAGAAACTGCATCAATCTTAACAGAGCATGTCAGACGACTGGACAAAGGATCTAAGCATACAGTGAAAATCATAAGGAGTGATAATGGCACTGAGTTCAAGAATGTAGCCATGGAAGAGTTTTGTAAAGAAAATGGAATAAAGCAAGAATTCTCTACACCTGGAACTCCACAACAAAATGGAGTAGTAGAGAGGAAGAACAGGACTCTCATAGAAGCTGCAAGGACCATGCTTGATGAAGCAAAGCTGCCAACTTACTTCTGGGCTGAAGCTGTGCAAGCTGCTTGTTTCACACAGAATGCTACACTCATAAACAAGCATGGTAAAACACCATATGAGATGGTGAAAAATAAGAAGCCGAACCTGAAGTACTTTCATGTGTTTGGATGTAAGTGTTTTGTTCTTAAGACTAATCCAGAACAGCTTTCCAAATTTGATTTAAAAGCTGATGAAGGAATCTTTGTTGGATACCCACTATCCACAAAAGCATTCAGAGTCTACAATCTGAGAACAAAAGTGGTCATGGAATCTATCCATGTGTCTTTTGATGATAAGAAGATAACAAGACTTGAAGATTTTGATGAACATGACCAGCTGAGATTAGAGAATGAAGAAATAAATGTTGATCTACAAAATTCTGATACTCTTTCAGACTATATTGTTCAATCTATACAAGTAGATCAGAATGCAACACATGTTGAGGGGGAGCAAGTGAACGATGAAAATGAACCCCAATCAAGTGAAGAAACATCAAAGAATGCATCTACTGCTAATGATTCATTAAACTCTGATTCATCAAACTCTGAAAGCAACAGCTCAGGGGGAGCAAACAATGATTTTGGATCTACTAGTCATCACACTCAACATAATTATGAACTTGGGGAATCATCAAGATCAAATCTGCCAAGATAAAGGGTATGGAGTAGAGCGCATCCCTTTGAACAGATCATTGGTGAACCGGACACGGGTGTACAGACTAGAAAAGCAACACAGAATGAATGCAATTTCGCAGGATTTCTATCTCAAATTGAACCTAAAAAGGTTGATGAAGCTCTTAATGATCCAGATTGGGTAAATGTAATGCAGGAAGAACTCAATCAGTTCGAAAGGCAGAAAGTTTAGAAGCTGATGCCAAGACCAAAAGATAAATCTGTAATTTGCACTAGATGGGTGTTTAGGAATAAACTGGATGAAAATGTTATTGTTACGAGGAACAAGGCTCGATATCAAAGGGTTACTCTCAAGAAGAGGGAATTGATTATGATGAAACCTATGCTCCAGTTGCAAGGCTTGAAGCAATCAGGATGTTCTTAGCATTTGCTGCACACTTCAACTTTAAGGTTGTTCAGATGGATGTGAAGAGTGCATTTTTGAACGGAGATCTAGAAGAAGAAGTCTATGTTGAACAACCCCCTGGATTCGAAGACAAGGAATTTGAGGTTTTGTATACTTTCTCTTCAAAGCTCTCTATGGTCTCAAGCAAGCTCCTCGAACATGGTATGATACTCTCTCCAAGTTCTTACTTGAAAATGGTTTTACAAGAGGTATCATCGACAAAACTCTCTTTCATAAAAAGCATAAAAATGATATAATTATGGTGCAAATATATGTGGATGATATAATATTTGGTTCTACTAATGATTTGCTATGCAAGAGATTTTCTAAGCTAATGCAGAGTAAGTACGAGATGAGCATGATGGGTGAGTTGTCCTTCTTCCTTGGACTTTTGAAGAAGTATGGGATGAAAGAAGCAGCTACTGCCAAGACCCCGATGCCAACTACTGTCAAGCTTGATCAAGACAAATCTGGTAAGTCAGTTGACATCACGAAGTATCGAGGTATGATCGGCTCTCTCTTATACTTAACGGCTAGTACTAGATTAATTTAATTATTATAACAAATAATTAAATTAATATAGTACTTGAATTATTTTCAGAGATGAATTAAAACAGCAGAATAAAATAGAAGAAAGAAGCTAGCACATAAACAAGTTGCGAACATAATATCTGGTCTACTAGCAGTTAAGTATAAGAGAGAGCCGATCATACGTCGATACTTCGTGATGTCAACTGACTTACCAGATTTGTCTTGATCAAGCTTGACAGCAGTTGGCATCGGGGTCTTGGCAGTAACTGCTTCTTCCATCCCATACTTCTTCAGAAGATCCTTTATGTATTTTGATTGGCAGATGAAAATACCATCTGGCTTCTGAACAACTTGAAGTCCAAGGAAGAAGGACAACTCACCCATCATGCTCATCTCATACTTACTCTACATTAGCTTAGCAAATCTCTTGCATAGCAAATCATTAATAGAACAAAATATTATATCATCCACATATACTTGCACCAGAATTATATCATTTTTATGATTTTTATGAAAGAGAGTTTTGTCGATGATACCTCTTGTAAAGCCATTTTCAAGTAAGAACTTGGAGAGAGTATCATACCATGTTCGAGGAGCTTGCTTGAGACCATAGAGAGCTTTGAAGAGAAAGATCTCTCATTCTAGCTGGTGGTTTTTAGATCGGATTTCATATTCTTGTTTTATACATCATCCTTTATAAAAACTAACCCTTGTTTTTTAATTGCCTCAAAGTTTTGAAAATGGTATTGCATGGAAGCTTTTTAATTGCTAAAGTTAATCCTATTTCCATTCAGCAAATCGAAACCATTCTGGATGAGCAATTTCGGGCTTGGACAAAATTTCTGAATGAACATTCATTAATTCGCTATGCTTTAGTTACACCAGTGTAGCTTAACCATGATACATTGCATGAACTATATTGCAGTGCGGTTAACACTTCTGGAAAGGACGGGTGTGCAATCACATATCGACTGTTTGGTAGGTCGATTAGGGTCATTGAACGAGATGTTAATCGAATCCTTGTTTCTGATCCTACACCTGAACAAATTGAAATGTTCTTTCGTTTTATAAGGTACCAAGATGGCAATTTCAACACTGGTAATCTTTCTAGAACATTTCTAACCCAGTACTGGAATTTCTTCTTTCACACTCTTAACCATGTTTTTTCCTCAGATAGAACAAATCAAGATCGAATACCTGAATTTATTCAAAAAATAGGGTTTGCGGTCGCCAATAATTTGAGGATTAATTTTGGAAAAATAGTGCTTGGTCAAATCATTTTAACGCTATGAAATTGCAACCTTTTGGCATGGGTGTTACCTTCTTGGCTGTTACCATAGCTATGAAATTTTTGAGCTATCGCAACCTTATGATTCTGGTGTTACCAAATCCACGAAAGTGTGTTACTTTAGTTATAAAAGGTGTTACGGTGGGTAACACCATGAGATGTGTTACCTTAGAGTATTCATAAACAAATATTTTTTTTATTTAAAATTAATGATTTAATAATTATTTGAATTTAGAAATAATTAATTTTAATAAAATCGTTGAAGTTATTATTTTAAAATGTAATGTTCAATCAAATATGGAATTATTTATATTTTAAAATATTAATTATTTTTGATAAATTTATAATAAAAAGGTTTTAATATGACAATATAATTTTTTTAAAAAAGTAAATTTTGTAATTATATTTTAATATGAATAAATAGAAATAAACTTTTTATAATTTTTTAAGAAAAAGAAAAAAAAAAGTACAATATAGTAAATTATTGAGATGGGTTGAGAGCGGCAAAAAAAATACACCTAGCGGCAAAACAAAAATTCAGAATTAGGGTTAAACACAGGTAGAAGGAAAATTGGGGGCAAATCTAACTCACTTTTCACTTCTCTCGCTTCACTTTTCACTTCTCTCGCCTCTCATTGAATTGAAGCTTGGTTCAACGAAGCTTGGTACAAGGATTCAATTCTGATTAATCGGTGTAGGATTTTTGTTCGAAGTTGTTGGATATCAATTTGAGTTATAAATCTCTCTTTCTATGGTTTGTCTCTCTCTGTTCTCTCTGTATCTCTCCCTCTCTCTCTCCCCCTTCTCTCCCCCCCTCTTTACTTGTGTTCGCCAGAGTAATAATCAATTTCGTTTATTCTCTAAATCAATACAATTACTTACAATATCTCCTCCTATCTTTTTTAACCACCTCTCTCCATCATGCTGTAACAATGGAGATGATAATTGTAAGTTTAATATTAATTATGAGACGAATTCAACAGAAAATTAGAAACAGAAGAGAGCAATTTTCATTCATTTCAGATAACTTTACAAGAAAGAAAAGTGTTGGCTTATATGGGTGAAATTCCCACCAACCCTTGCTAATTATCGAAAATAGAATAAAGGAAAAACAAATTCATCCACTTGCAAGTCACGTGCCCTTGCTATCATTCTGATCTAAACGATGTCATCCCATATGTCTTAGTCAACTCAGCTGGTCAATAACTTAATAATTAAATTAGAGAATAGGTTTTATCCACCGTTCTTAACATTGCCCCTTTCTTGAGCGGCGGTGTCCTCAACGACGAATAGAGGGTAACTCCGGCGAAGCGTAGCATAATCCACCCAAGAAGCATCTTCTGGAGGCATATTCTCCCATTGAACAAGGACGGAGACCACAGCAGCATTATTCCGATTAATTAATCGTCGATCCAATATTTTGCTGGGATAAGCCGGAGAAGGAAAATCAACTGTTGTCGGAGGATCCATCTGAGTAAATTCATTAGAACCCATCTTCTTCTTTAATAAAGATACGTGAAACGTATCATGGATCTTGGCTGAGGCTGGTAATTGCAATTTGTAAGCCACTGCTACGATGCGTTTCAAGATCTTGTAAGGGCCAAAGTATCGAGGTGTGAATTTATTGTCTTTGACATCTTTCAAAGAGGTCTGTTTAAAAGCTTGAAGCTTTAAAAAGACTTCGTCTCCCTCCTCAAATTCTCGTTCTGTTCTTCGCTTATCCGCATAAAACTTCATTCTTTCTTGTGCCTTTTGCAGGTTAGCCTTGAGAAGTTTATGGATTTCTGTTCGTTGTTGGAGGAAAGTGTTTACACACTCATTAGTAGATTTTCCAGCTTGATGATAGTTAAAGCTGGGAGCTTGGTGTCCATAGAGAGCCATATAAGGGGTCATGTTGATGGCAGAATGGTGGCTGGTATTGTACCACCATTCGGCCATGGGAAGCTAACGGTAGCACTGAGTTGGACGCTGATGAGACAAGCAACGTAGGTACATCTCGAGACACTGGTTCAAACGCTCACTCTGTCCGTCGAACTGAGGGTGATACGCGGTAGTTAATCTTGATGAGGCCCCCAACTTTTTTAAAAGCTCAGACCAGAACTGTGAGGTAAAGATCTTATCCCTGTATGTAATTATAGCATTTGGAGGCCCATGGAGTTTAAAGACATGATCTAATAACAGCTGTGCTACTTGTGATGCAGAAAATGGGTGTTGCAGAGCAAGGATGTGAGCGTACTTGGTGTATTTATCGATAACCACTAAAATGGTGACTCGACCATTGGACTTTGGAAGAGGTTCGATAAAGTCCATGGTAATAGTGCTCCGTGCCTGCTCAGGAATCGGGATTGGTTGCAAAAGGCCTGGGTAAGGAACATGTTCTCCCTTGAATCGTTGACAAATCTCACATCCTTGTACCAACTTAGTAACGTCTCTCGTGAGTGTATGCCACCAGAAAAATTACTGACCCGTTTTATAGTTGCATTGATTCCTAAGTGACCTCCCTCTGAACCCCCGTGTAAGTTGTTAAAAACTTGTTGCCTCACATCTCCTACTTGACCAACCACCAATTTTCCTTGGAATCGAAGATCTCCATCTTTGAGTGAGAAGTCTGGAGAAGCCTCAGAGTTGATGGCTAGCTGGGTGACCATGTCCTTGAACTCGTGGTCCTGTTCCCATGAGTGTCGTAGGTCGAATTTCCACTGTGGAATCACAACAGTAATGGCTTTGGATTCTAGAGCCTTCGGTTGCTGGTTTTCATGTAGACGAGAGAGAGGATCAGCCACCACGTTATCTCGCCCCTTTTTGTAAACTATTGTATAGTCGAAGCCCAGTAATTTCGTTAGCCATTTTTGTTGCATAAGTGTCGTAATTTTCTGACTGAGGAGGTGTTTGATGGCCTCCTGGTCGGTCTTAATCGCAAAAGGTCTTCCCAATAAATATCCTCGCCACTTGTTAACTTCCATAACCACTGCTAGAAGTTCTTTTTCGTATGTCGAGAGACCCATGTTTCTTTGCAAAAAAGCTTTGCTAAAATAAGCCAATGGACGACCATTTTGCATTAGTACAGCCCTTGCTTCCGTCATACAAGCATCTGACTCCACCACGAAGCTTTTAGAGAAATCTGCCACACCCAATACTGGCGTTTGGCTCATAGTTGCTTTCAGTTGATCGAAAGCTAGTTGTGCCTGGTCACCCCACTTAAACGCCCCTTTCTTAAGTAGGTTTGTGAGGGGTTTGCTAAGAATTCCATAGTTTCTCACAAACCTACGGTAATACCCTGTTAGGCCCAAAAAACCACAAAGGGACTTGATATTGACTGGAGTAGGCCAAGAGGTCATAGCCTCTATTTTCTTGCTATCTGCTTCCACTCCTTTAGCACTAATAATGTGGCCTAAGTACTCGACATAATTCTGGGCAAATTCACATTTGCTGAGCTTTACACAAAGGCTGTTGCTTTGAAGAACTTCAAAGACAAGTTTGAGGTATTGTAGGTGTTCATCAACTGTAGCACTATAGATTAGGATATCATCAAAAAACACACATACGAATTTTCCAATATAGGCCTGGAAAATCGCATTCATTACGCACTGAAAGGTGGCAGGTGCGTTGGTGAGGCCAAATGGCATCACCAAGAACTCGTAATGACCCAAATGGTGTCTTAAACGTCGTCTTGTACGTGTCTTTAGCATTCACACGTATCTGATGATACCCACTGCGTAAATCCAGCTTGCTAAACACCTTGCTACCATGTAGTTGGTCCAGCATTTCTTCAATAATAGGAATCGGAAAATGATTCTTTATTGTTATGGCATTTAGTGCACGATAATCCACACAAAAGTGCCATGTGTTGTCTTTTTTTCTTGACAAGTAGAACAGGGGATGCGTAAGGAGATTGACTGTGCTTTATTATTCCACTTTCTAACATTTCCTTAACCATTTTTTCTATCTCCATTCTCTGCAGGTACGGGCACTTGTTTGGGTTAAGATTGACTGGAGAACTGCCTTCCATTATAGGAATCAAGTGATCCTGTGACCTGACAGGAGGAAGCCCTGTGGGTTTTTCAAATACCTGGGGAAATTCTTTGATGAGTGGTTTAACAGCTTCGGGAATCGTAACATCAGGAGTGTCCTCAGGTTTTGCCACTTCTATGGCTGATAGTTGAACCAAAAAACAGGCCTCTGCACCAACTGGACCGGGATTTTCACTGTCCATTACCACTTTCACGTTCTGACTCGTTCTCTTGGACTGTTGTAAGACTACAGTCATGTTTTTTTTTTTTTGAAACAGAAGGGAGCAATTTTCATTCATTTCAGATAACTTTACAAGGAAGAAAAGTGTTGGCTTATATGGGTGACAATTCCCACCAACCCTTGTTAATTATCGAAAATAGAATAAAGGAAAAACAAATTCATCCACTTGGACCCAGTGATTTCGATCGAGTTGAAGCTTGGTTTTGTCCTAGCGATAATTTACTACCTAGGTTTTATTTCTACATCTTTTAAGCAGATGCCTATAAAAGGAATATCTATAATAATTGATATCTCTCTCTTCCTTTAGATGATTTATTGTTTCTTCTTATCTGACTAGGTTGACTGTCTCTCCCCTCGCTACTTAAACTATACACTCTATGTAGCTGTCACACTTGCGACAGGGGTTGTGATGTGGATCATGAAAATATTTCAATTTGTTGTTCAAAGTGTTTATCATTTCGATGTAAGTGTGTGTGTAGAATTTAGATATACGGAAATAGTTATCTATTAGAGCATCTCCAAGAGACTCTCTATTGTAGCTCTTAACTCAAAAAATGAGGAGAGAGAATAAAAATTAAGCTCCAAGAGACTCTTAGAGGCTCTTTAAAAAGTTAAGAGCTTCTTCTCTCTCCTCTATTTTAGGAGCAACTAGTAGCTCTTAACTTAATATTTTATTAGTAAAATAGTGGTTCTTCTCTCTCATCTATTGATTGTTTGTCCAAGTGGAATTGAAATATGAATAATATATAAAATAAAGAGCCATAATAGAGAGCATTGTTGGAGTTGACACACAAATCAATGTAATAACTTGCTAAGAGCTTAATTATTTATAATATATTTAGGAGTGAGCTAAGAGACTCTTGGAGATGCTCTAAATAATTACTAGGATTAGTGTCTTATTATCCTAAATAGGGTTTTACTCATATACAAGGAAATGTAATCTTCCTTAATCGGATTTGAATAATATGATTTGACGAGTATATGATCTGAGGATTTATTTGTCTTAAAATCGATTCTATGCAGAGATAGATTCTATCCCCTGTTTTCAACCATTTCTTAACCTTGTAGTGTCCCCTTCCTTGCAGTGTCCCCTTCATTGTGAAAGTTTTTGACTGGGGTCTTTTACACTGCATATATTTTTTTCCAAGCTAACTTTTCACTGTTTTAATTTCAAAGATCCTCTCTTGTCCTGCACCCTACCACAAGGCATGCATTTTATCTTCAATATGGTAGGATCTATTTGGAAAAGGTTTTTTTATTATATGTCTTAAATGAAGAAATAGGTTGTGTATATTTCTGTACTTATGGACTTTGTATTGCAAATTTTGGTTCAGAAGTTTAAGCAAAATAGTCTGGTGGTTCCGAGTCATGCCAAAGATATTAAATCTTATTTATATTACTAAAATGAGAAGCGGCGATTCCAACTTTGTTTACTCTCAATGAATCTAGATCTACACATATGTGCCATCTTCAGTTCTCCACCCATTTCTGTTTTTCTCCAGCTTTATATCATTTATCCAGAATTGAGGTAATCCTGAACAGTGATTACACAAGTCTCTCTAAATAATTCTAGGTGCTAAGGTTTTTACAAAAAAACTGGAGAAGAAATTTAATAGAATATATAAACCACCCATATGTCCAGTAAATAGCCGTGTTACTTTTTAATTATGATTATAAAAATATTTTGGAGAAATGGTGAGTGGTGACGGCTTGCTGAGGTATTCTGGTGAGTGGTAGGCATAATACTCATGTACTTGGTCAGAGGTGAGTGGACGGCTGACCAAAAGGTTGGCCATAAGAGTCCTGAACACTGATCCCACTCCACAATTTTTATGAGTCCGCCAATTCCGATAGAATCTACAATATTAACATACTGTATTCAGGCCTGATAGTTACCTTGCATAGAGTACTGCATATATTTTTTTCCAGGATGACTTCATTTGGCATGACTACCTATCCCCTGCTCAGTTCGTTGATATTATACCTCTTGTGGGTGACAGAGCTGATAACATACCAGGTTTATTTAATTACTTCATGCAATTTTAAATCATGTGGTGCTATGCTACAAATAGTATCAATGTGTTTTGGATAAAAAGGAAAAAGGAAATGGATACTTGTAGTATCAATGTGTTTTGGAAATAAGTGATACAAGCAAGAGATGTTTGGCACCTGTTCCTAGATGTTGTTTGCTCTTACTTTTGAGACTCGGAAAACATGATGAACAAACTGTGCGAATTTTACCTTCTGGTTTCTATACTCTGAATACTTTATATTTTACCAATCATGTTATGCACCGTTGTGATGTGAAGAGTTCAAAGCATGCTTGTGAGTGAAAATATCTTCTGTCAAATTATTTAGTTGTTGACTCATGACTGTATATTCAACATTGCAAACTTGATTATTTTGCTTCCCTTGTATCACTTCCTTTTTTTCCCATTTTGTAAAAGGTGCGGAGGTTTATTAAACAAAGTTCATCTGGGGGAAGAGAAGGGGGGTAGGGGGTCTGCTCAACGCTTCAATTATTGTTCAAATTGCCTTCTGAATTTGCGGAGACTAAGTTTAGCAAAAACATAGAGAAAGAACAGTTTTAATCATTGCCAATTTGATAGTAAATGTTAATCAAATATTAAGATATCCTTTGTATGTTAAAGGTGTCACTTGGTTCTGACAATGAAATACTATCCACAGATTCAAAAATTGCATCAACACCTCATTTACCTTTAATATGTCCATATACACCCTTATTCTCCTTTACATACAATGGAAACTCTTCTCTACTCGTCAATATTAACATCTTACAGCTGAAAAGTATTCACAGAGAGACGAAATCTTTTAGTCTAACGAATTCTTGTATGGAGGTTCTTATATTTTCCATATATTATCGAGATCGTTCTTTCTGCTTATTTGATATATCAATAAAAAATTTCCTTTAATTTTCTAATAACTTAATATTAACACAACACTTGGAAACTGTTTTAACTATTGATGCGGAACACTGAGTTATGCAGTTGATCATTTATTACTTTTTAGTTTATATCTATTTGTAAGGATAAATTAGTTATAAATAATTTAAATTTATTAGAGTTCGACAATAAGTTTCTTTATTAATTATGGTAGTAGATTAGCATTCACTTGTATTTATCAATTTGTAGTAATTTCCTCTTTTATAGGATCTTACTTGTTCTCCAAATTAGGATATATTTATACAAGTGTAATCATTGTTATTATAAGAGTTGAAATATATCAATTGTGTATTTTATGACAAGTATGCGGATATTTATGTGTTCTGCTGATTGTCTGGGGAAATAGGTATTTATCCCCTTGTTAAACCCCTTTCCCATCCTTGTCACATGCATCAATAATATCACCTAATGTTCTTATGTAGGAGTTGATGGAATTGGGAATGTGCATGCTTTGCAGTTGATTACAAAATTTGGTAAGTTAATGTAGAGTATCTTGATATTATGCTTGGGATCTGTTCTCACTCATATGACACACCAATAGGTCAGTAAACTAGTATTTCATATATGGAATGATATTACGCTGTATGTGTCTTTTTTTTCATGCCACTATAGCTTATATGAGATCCCTTTACTGCAGAAGTTCAACATGATTTAATGGATTTGAGTGAGCTCGAGAGGGATTTGTTTAGTAAAGTACAGACAATTGATTACTACACGACTGTTCTAAAAATAAGCGGTCTAGAACATGTGCCAGTCTGGTTTTATTACTTCGGCGAATTCATGGATGATCCTTCTACTATTGGTAATCCAGTTGCTATGCAGAGATTCTATGCACATACAGATGTATACCTTTTCTGGTCATACGGAAATGCTGCAGATATAATGGGTGAAAAGGTCACAGAACTAGTAATCAGTGCAGTGAACAGAATGGGAGGCATAGTTGAAAAAGTAGGATTACAACGTAGATTTAAGTATTTTCCTCATGTAAATAGCCAAGGTACTGCTAACATGTTTGGTCATATTAGTATAGTATATAACTTGAAGAATCTTTCTATTCTAATTAAGTTCAACTTGGTTGTAGATATGAAAGATGGTTTCTATGGAAAAATGGAAACTGAACTACAAAGGCAGCAGAACACATACTATGTCGGTGGAATTGTTGCATTTGATTTTGAGCTCACAGAAAGAAATTCATCATATGCCATGAGCTTAGTTCGTAAGCACTTTCCAGAGGATATTTCATTGCCAAAATTTACACCGGTTGTCTTTTGAAATTTACCATGTTATTAGCTCTAGTACTTGTACATTTTAAGTTTTGTTCATTAGCAGTGTTGGTAGATATTTTTGGATGATTTGGTTGGTTTTGTATTAGATGATGTTATTCAAATGATGTTGGATTATGTTATTGAAATGTAATTAATTTGGTTATTGATTTCTTTTACTTGAAAATGTAATATTTAAATGTCATAATTTTTTTTGTTATTAAAATTAATTATAAATGATTTTAATTATGTAACACTCAATGTGTTACAATTAGTAAAAGAGGGTGTTACAATAGATTGTGGACCCCACCTAGATGTGGGCCCCACAGTTGTCCCTGTGCAAAATTGTATCATCTATTGTAACACACAAACTATGTTGCTGTAGAGTGTTTAAGATGTTGCTACAGAGGTCTTTAGTAACTGTTAGGCTGAATACACAAATATAATCAAGTTTGTATGAGAGAATAACAATTAACACACGTTTAAATAATCAAAAACTGTATGGAATTAATAATTCCTCTCTCAATGATGTAAAATATCACAGAGAGCTGTTTAGGTTACAAAGAAATGATAATACGTTTTTCGATACCCATCTAGGGTTAACATAACTGTATTTATAAAGATATACAGCTACAGTACAATCGATAATTGATACTCCTATAAATCACCTATACAAATGTTATCAATTATGATTGTTATGCGTCTTCTTAGTCAACACGATGTCTTCGACAGCTATCTAATCTTCAAAGATATCGCTTCCATAATTATCTTCAATTATTCTTCAAAGTCTGATGATGACCATTAGACGCTCCCTCCTGACAGAGTTTAGCAAACTCTGTCGAGCTTCCATCTGTCAGAGTTTAATTAAACTCTGACCGCTTCCAGCTTCCAACATTCGAAAATTACAATACCTGTACAAAACAATAAATATATTTATACAATAATATTTATAATAAATTGGTAAATCAATATATTTTCTAACAAAATAACTTTCTACTCGAAAATTATTTAGAGAGAAAATATGATTTAATAAAATATCATAAACATTGTAGTTACTTTAAAATAATGAAATTTTTAACAAAAATAGTTTTCTCAAAAATTCTAACTTGAGACTTAGAGAAAAATATTTTAAGAGAAAATTTATTATTCTAAAATACAGAAACATGGAGTATAACAAGAGAATGACTATGACAATCCTTTTAGAAATATAACAAGTAAGAATTTAGAAAGAATGTCATACCATTTACTTGGTGCTTAAACCTGGGCACCAGCTTCCATGCTTCTTGTTGTTCAGGATCAGCAAGTGCTTTCTCAGATTCCTTAGTGGCCACGCCCGTCGTCGACGCGCCAAATTGATAATGAATGTTTTGCTCTACTATGTTCGTACTTAACTATAAAATATAGCAAATGTGGCAAGTAGGGATCGAACCCAAGGGAATAGCGTTCAATACTAGAGTAATGTAAAATGGTGGGGGGTTTTTAGTTGTTTGTGGTGTTTTATCAAACACCTTGACTACAAGAAATAAATTGCTAGAGAAATATGATTATGGGACTTTCAATCATCCAATTTTTCCAACACAACAAGGCACAATGTTTAAATTAACAAGAATAAGAGATATTTGACCCAAGGATTATGGAAACTCAAGAACTTCACCCACACACATATGAGCAAGAAATAATCAACTCTACCTAACCAAGATAATTGGTGAAGCACACAATCACTTAATTCTCTTCTTTAAACACTAATTTACTGAAGCACATAAATTAGTACTCTTGATTATAGCAACCAATAATGAAGCACTACTAGTTTAACCAAATCAAGGAATCAAACAAAGAGAGTCTAGGACAAACCCAAGGATGAGGAGCTCAACCTAGGTATTTGCACTTGAATTTAGAGGATTTAGGTACACTAAATCTTGTGCTACTATAATGAATGCACTAACAATTACGGATTAGCACAAACAATTAGCAATTAAAATTACAAGAAGAGTAAGGTGAAGCAACTTACAATCTCCAAGCAAAATCATAAACAATACAACACAAATATTCAAGATAGAGTGAAATAGATCTTACTTAAATGAAATGGGTTTTGATACAATAGCTCCTCCTTGAGCCAAATATATGAAGTTAGTTACTCATAATCAATGCTAGATTATGAGTAATTGATGTTTTTCTCTCTACTTGGCTAACCCTAATTTGGTTCTTGAAGAGGCTAAGCAAGGAGGCTACAATGAGATGAGAAGATATGATATTAGGTTAAGAGATGATATGTTCATTTAATACTCAGCAGCTCCGTACGGCCTGCTGTACGGCCGTACAGCTGCCCGTACGAAAATTCTGCTCCTTTGAACGGCCTGTTGAACGGCCGTACAGCTGCCCGTACGAGATAAAATCTTCAATATAATGCATTAAACACCTCCCGACATTGCGAGCATGCATCTTCTAACTATCCTCTTGAATTTCTTCGCCTTCCAAGCCCAAAATAAGCCATCTTTTAAACAATTAAGCACGAGGCACTGAAAGATGAAAAACATAACAAATATTAATAAAACAACATTCGAAACTAACAAAAATGCAGAAGAATAAAAGACAAAACGTGTATAAAATACACGTTATCAAATCTTCCCCCACTTAAACTTTGCTAGTCCCGAGCAAACTAAAATTAACATAACTATATACTCCTAACTAGTACCACTTCCGTAGGTGATCACGGTTGCATTTGGCATATGCAACAAGCCCTTGGAACCCCTAGGTAGCCCTAGTGGACGAGTGAGGTCTCGTGAGGGTTTATAGATGATGTACCCACAAAATCACAAAAATCACCAATAAACAAAAAACTAACAATACCTACAAAATAAGCTAACTACTACACTCACATGTCCGAGCCGTCTATTTGTAACTAAAATCAAACATATAGAGCTATTCACCTTGTCATCCACTAAAACGAGCTAACAACCAATTCAAGAATCAAGATGACACACCTTGTGCAAAATGTAACCATGACATTAAAGATAGAATGAATGCATTTCAATCATGAACACTAGACAAGATGATCACAAAGCATACACGGCTTCGCATTAAGAAGATGAAATTGTATGGTGAAAAATCTCACATCTCTCAATTATGTATCACACAAGTATGGGCTAGAGATTTCACTCAACTCCAAGTCTAAATGCATGCGCTCTACTTGACCTTGCGTGTTCACCTAAATTCCGGATTGCACCAAAAACAAGGAATTCATAAAATGGGTTGTAATGAGGCTTGGGTGAAGGTGTGAAAATTTAAGTTCAAGGAAGGTGTAAAAGTTTCGCTAGTTGAGTCAAAATGACGCTTGCTCGCTTCATCCACCAAATTCCAAACTAAAGAATATCTTCACTCATTTACAATTACAAAACATAACCACATTTACCAAGAAAATTGAAACAAAATAAAGTACAAAGATTTATTGTTGTTTTTTCTTTTTTTTCTTTTTTTTTAACATCCCCTTTTCTTATTGTTTTTTTTTTTAGCAAAGGGGATGCATTATATATAAATAAATACTACAAAGAACTTTGAACCACATCTAGATATACACATCAAACAAGTTCCCACACTACACCAAACTGGCAAATTACTAACAGATAAAAAAAGCCATTAGTAACGGATATATCCGTTACTAATGTGTCAGATATCCGTTACTAATTAGTAACGGATATATCCGTTACTAATTCTATGTATCCGTTAGTAATTAGTAACGGATATATCCGTTACTAATATTAAATATCTGTTACTAATTAGTAACGGATACATAGAATTAGTAACGGATATATCCGTTACTAATTAGTAACGGATATATCCGTTACTAATTCACATATATCCGTTACTAATTAGTAACGGATATATCCGTTACTAATTCTATGTATCCGTTACTAATTAGTAAGAGATATATCCGTTACTAATATTATATATCTGTTAGTAACGGATATATCTGTTACTAATTAGTAACGAATACATAGAATTAGTAACAGATATATCCGTTACTAATATTAGTAACGGATATATCCGTTACTAAGGAATAATATATCTATTACTAATTTAATACTTTTAAATGATTTATATTATAAAATCACATCAAATAAGCTTGTAATTTTTTAATTTTTTGTGTATATCACTAAAATCCTTAGATATTAACAGCCGTATGGTTGGATCATCGAAAAAATATTTTAAAAATATTGTTTTGTGCAATCGGGACGATACCAGTTATCGCGAGTATTGTTTTTCGGAGATTTATATTATAAAATCACATCAAATAAACTTGTAATTTTTTAATTTTTTGTGTATATCACTAAAATCATTAGATATTAACAACCTTATGGTTGCATCGTCGAAAAAACATTTTAAAAATATTGTTTTGTGCAATCGGGACGATACTAGTTATCGGGAGTATTGTTTTTTGGAGATTTATATTATAAAATCACATCAAATAAGCTTGTAATTTTTTAATTTTTTGTGTATATCACTAAAATCATTAGATATTAACAACCGTACGGTTGGATCGTCGAAAAAAGATTTTAAAAATATTGTTTTGTGCAATCGGGACGATACTAGATAACGTGAGTATTGTTTTTTGGAGATTTATATTATAAAATCACATCAAATAAGCTTGTAATTTTTTAATTTTTTGTGTATATCACTGAAATCATTATATATTAACAACCGTACGGTTGGATCGTAGAAAAAAGATTTTAAAAATATTGTTTTGTGCAATCGGGACGATACTAGATAACGTGAGTATTGTTTTTTGGAGATTTATATTATAAAATCACATCAAATAAGCTTGTAATTTTTTAATTTTTTGTGTATATCACTAAAATCCTTAGATATTAACAACCGTACGGTTGGATCGTCGAAAAAATATTTTAAAAATATTGTTTTGTGCAATCGGGACGATACCAGTTATCGCGAGTATTGTTTTTCGGAGATTTATATTATAAAATCACATCAAATAAGCTTGTAATTTTTTAATTTTTTGTGTATATCACAAAAATCATTGGATATTAACAACCTTATGGTTGCATCGTCGAAAAAACATTTTAAAAATATTGTTTTGTGCAATCGGGACGATATTAGTTATCGGTAGTATTGTTTTTTGGAGATTTATATTATAAAATCACATCAAATAAGCTTGTAATTTTTTAATTTTTTGTGTATATCACTAAAATCATTAGATATTAACAACCGTACGGTTGGATCTCGAAAAAAGATTTTAAAAATATTGTTTTGTGCAATCGGGACGATATTAGTTATCGGTAGTATTGTTTTTTGGAGATTTATATTATAAAATCACATCAAATAAGCTTGTAATTTTTTAATTTTTTGTGTATATCACTAAAATCATTAGATATTAACAACCGTACGGTTGGATCTCGAAAAAATATTTTAAAAATATTGTTTTGTGCAATCGGGACGATACTAGATATCGTGAGTATTGTTTTTTGGAGATTTATATTATAAAATCACTTCAAATAAGCTTGTAATTTTTTAATTTTTTGTGTATATCACTAAAATCCTTAGATATTAACAGCCGTACGGTTGGATCGTCGAAAAAATATTTTAAAAATATTGTTTTGTGCAATCGGGACGATACCAGTTATCGCGAGTATTGTTTTTCGAAGATTTATATTATAAAATCACATCAAATAAGCTTGTAATTTTTTAATTTTTGTGTATATCACTAAAATCATTAGATATTAACAACCTTATGGTTGCATCGTCGAAAAAACATTTTAAAAATATTGTTTTGTGCAATCGTGACGATACTAGTTATCGGGAGTATTGTTTTTTGGAGATTTATATTATAAAATCACATCAAATAAGCTTGTAATTTTTTAATTTTTTGTGTATATCACTAAAATCATTAGATATTAACAACCGTACGGTTGGATCGTCGAAAAAAGATTTTAAAAATATTGTTTTGTGCAATCGGGACGATACTAGATATCGTGAGTATTGTTTTTTGGAGATTTATATTATAAAATCACATCAAATAAGCTTGTAATTTTTTAATTTTTTGTGTATATCACTAAAATCCTTAGATATTAACAGCCGTACGGTTGGATCGTCGAAAAAATATTTTAAAAATATTGTTTTGTGCAATCGGGACGATACCAATTATCGCGAGTATTGTTTTTCGGAGATTTATATTATAAAATCACAAAAAAGATTTTGTGGATCGTCAAAAAAAGATTTTAAAAATATTGTCGTTTTTTTTAAAAAAATAAATATTTCGATTTTTAAAAAAAATAATTATTTTCGTTTTTTAAAAAAATAATTATTTTTGATTATTTTTTAAAAAAAATTATTTTCGATTTTTTTAAAAAATATTATTTTCGATTTTTCTAAAAGAAATTAATAATTTTCGATTTTTTTAAAAAAAATTATTTTCGTTTTTTTTAAAAATAATTATTTTCGATTTTTTTAAAAAAATATTTATTTTCGATTTTTTTTAAAAATAATTATTTTCGATTTTTTAAAAAAATTTAATTATTTTCGATTTTTTTAAAAAATTAATTATTTTCGTTTTTTTTAAAAATAATTATTTTCGATTTTTTTAAAAAAATATTTATTTTCGATTTTTTTAAAAAATAATTATTTTCGATTTTTTAAAAAAATTTAATTATTTTCGATTTTTTTAAATAATAATTATTTTCGATTTTTTTTTTAAATAAATTATTTTCAATTTTTTTAAAAAAAATAATTATTTTCGATTTTTTTAAAAAATAATTATTTTCGATTTTTTAAAAAAATTAATTATTTTCGATTTTTTAAAAAAATCAATTATTTTCGTTTTTTTTAAACAAATAATTATTTTCGATTTTTTAAAAAATAATAATTATTTTCGATTTTTTAAAAAAAATTATTTTCGATTTTTAAAAAAATAATAATTATTTTCGATTTTTTTAAAAATAATTATTTTCAATTTTTTTTAAAAAATAATTATTTTCGATTTTTTTTAAAAAATAATTATTTTCGATTTTTTAAAAAAATTTAATTATTTTCGATTTTTTAAAAAAGTTAATTATTTTCGTTTTTTTTAAAAAAATAATTATTTTCGATTTTTTAAAAAATAATAATTATTTTCGATTTTTTTTTAAAAAAAATTATTTTCGATTTTTTTAAAAAATAATTATTTTCGATTTTTTTAAAATAAATAATTATAACGAATTTTTAAAAAATTAAATTTTAAAAAATATGTAAAATTAAATTAAAACGAATTTTTAAAAAAATTATAATTTTAAACAAATTTATAAAACAAAAACATGTAAAAGTTCATTGTATAAGGATTGTATTTCCATATATATCACAAATACTCGCGTGTCACAGTTGGTTGAGTGGGTGTACTACCTGAGAGGAGGTCAGGGGTTCGAAACCTTACTTCAACAAATCTGGAAAAATTGAGGTGGTTGGGTGAGAGTTGGGGCGGCTGTGGTGGCAGCCTCTACCTTACTTCAACAAATCTGGAAAAATTGAGGTGGTTGGGTGAGAGTTGGGGCGGCTGTGGTGGCAGCCTCTGATTGGCTGAGAGTACAGGTGGCGCAATGTGATTGGCTGAGAGGTGGGGGCGGCTGTGGTGGCAGCCTCTGATTGGCTGAGAGCTTATTAAATTTTTTTAATATTAGTAACGGATATATCCGTTACTAATTCTAAACATCCGTTACTAACGGATATATCCGTTACTAATTAGTAACGGATATATCCGTTACTAATCGTCCGTCACAATTGCTTTTTTTTTATTTTGTAACAGATATATCCGTTACTAATTAGTAACGGATATATCCGTTACTAATTTCAGATATCCGTTACTAATTTGTAACGGATATATCCGTTACTAATCTATTTGTAACGGATATATCCGTTACTAATTAGTAACGGATATATCCGTTACTAATTCCAAATATCCGTTACTAATTAGTAACGGATATATCCGTTACTAATCTATTTGTAACGGATATATCCGTTACTAATTAGTAACGGATATATCCGTTACTAATTCCAGATATCCGTTACTAGTTAGTAACGGATATATCCGTTACTAATTAGTAACGGATATATCTGTTACAAAATTTAAAAAAAAAAAACAATTGTGACGGACGATTAGTAACGGATATATCTGTTACTAATGACATTAGTAACGGATATATCCGTTACTAATGGCCAGTTTTGGTGTAGTGCCACTTACAATAATTAGCATTCTTCCTCTTCACAACATCTCCAAATTCTCATGCTCAACAATCAATTCTTTCCAAGACTCAATTAGCTCAACTAGGTCGAGAGTGAAGTATTTGGCTTTGACTCATGTATAAAAAGAGAGAGTGACGAAGAAAAATATGGATATAAGCTTCAAAGGGGTAACTAGGGATTATTTTCATGGTTTACAAGCTAAAAAGGTCAAAAAGGTTATCCTAAATAGAATTTCCTTATTATGGTGCATCCATGAATGAAGGTTTAATGCAAGCCCTAGAGCAACAAACACACATAAAGACGGAGCAACACACAAGCAAAAAGAATCATCGTTCAAGGCCTCACAAGGTTTAAGTTGTAATAACATCTTCTCGATTTGATTCCATGCATTCTAAGAGATAATCGTCATGCTCACAATTTAATTACAACAATCTAGACTTTTCTTGCCATTTTAAGTGTGTGTGTGTGTGTGTGCGTGCAAAAAGGTGCATCAAATTTATAGATTCACATCAAATTGGTAATGCTAGGCACGTAATAGGAGAAAACAAGGCTGCAAGCTCACAATGTCATAATTTCACAAACAAGTAAACACACTCATGACTAAACTTATTTCCCAATTGTAAACAAAACGGACATCAAATGAAACAAAAAAAAAATTACTAATACTAGCTACGCATATTATACAAGGATGAACATTAACAATCCTTCCCCCACTTAAAACATGGCATGTCCTCATGCATGACAATAAAAATGAAGTAGAGATATGAGTGAAAGAGAACTCCCCTAAAAATAAATAACAAGAACCGGGAGCAAAGCCACTCATACTTGTCAGAATCCAACTTCGAAATTGCACGCCAAGAATTGAATTAATGCCACGAACAATCAACCCTCAAAAATAACCAACAAGCGAAATCCACACCTACAAAGCCACTTCAACCCTTATTAAGGATATATAAATAATAAAAATATTTGTTTTTGTTTTTTTTAAATAAAATAAAATAAAATAACTAACCAATTAATAAAAAAAATCAAATCAAATTTAAAACTGAAATAATAATAAAAGCGAAAATCAAATTTAAAAACTAAAACTAAAACCAAAAATCAAATTTAAAAGTAAAACTAAAATAAAATAATTACTTAGTTTAGAAAATTAAAAACAAAAATCAAAATTAAAAAGAATTAAATTTTGGTTTTTGATTTTTTTTTTAAAGATAAAATAAAATAAAATAAATCACTAACCAATTATTAATAAAATCACAAATAAAATAAAATAAAAATTCAAATTTAAAACTAAAATAAAATAAAATCAAAAATCATAAAGCTAAAATAAAATAAAAATTAAATAACTAAGGAATTAATAATAAAATCAAAAAAATTCAAAAATCAAAATCAAAATGAATTTTAAATTGATTTATGAATTTAAAACATTTATTTAGTTTAAAAAAATTAAAATTAAAAATCAAAATTAAAATAAATAAAAGAAAAAAATAAAACCAAAACAAAATTCAAAATAAATTTAAAATTGATTTTTTTTATTTATATAAACTGTTTAGTTTTAGAAAATTAAAAACTAAAAATCAAAAATAAAAAAGAAGTGAATAAAAGTAAATAAAAGAAAAGAAAAAGAACTAACCAAAATAAAAACAAAACAAAACACTAAAAACAAACAAAAACAAAATAGAAAAACAAACCAAAAAAAAAAAAAAAAAGGAAAACAGGTTCTGTCGTGTAAAAAAAACAGAGGGGGGAGATGGCTACTGGTGCGAAAGGAGGAAAAAAAGGGGGGGGGAAAGAAGGTGACTGGGCTGGGTGGGTTGAAGTTGATGTGGGAGAAGAATGGAAAGGGAAGTGCAACTGGTGGAATGAAAGGAGGTGGGATGCGGTTGAGGAGAATGGGTGGTGCGGGAATTGGGGTCGTGAGGTGATGGTGAAGATACGTGGTGGTGATTGCGGAGAAGGTGGAAGGAGTCGCGAGATGGGTGGAGGCGAGGTCGAAGATGGGAGGGTGAAGGGGTGGGATGGGAAAAGGGAAGTGAAGGAGGTGGTTTGGAGGGAGGGGAAAGAGATGGAGGGAGGGTTGATTGTTGTGGTGATTGTAGAAAAATGGAGGCTGTTGGGGAAGAAGTTGAGGAAGGTGATTGTGATGGGAGTTGAGAATGGGTTATGGCGGAGTGTGGAGTGCAGGCGGGGGAGGAGATAGGAGTGGCTGGCAGTGTTGATTGTTGGTTGGGTGATGAACGGAAAAGGAGGGAGATGGAGGTGGATTGTTGCAGGTGGCGTGAATTAAAGGGAGAGGAGGACTAAGGGTGGTGGTTGCAGCGGAGTGGAAAGAGTTGCGGAGGAAATGGATGGAAATAGGTGGCTGTTAGTATGGTGGGCTTCGGATTACAAGGTGGAAGAGGAAATTGGACGGAGAAGGAATGAGATAGCTCGTTGGTGAAACAGAGAAGGGAGGGGGTTGTGAGGTGTGGAGAAGGGATTGATTTGCTCTGTTTGTCAATTTTTATTTTTGAAAGAGCTGTACAGCCTGTGCAATAGGTGGGTAAGACTCGAAAAAATCCCCTCATTTTGAACTGCAACTTGGACAGAAGCCTACAAAAAATGTACAGCCTGTTGCACGGCTTGTTGTACGGCCTGCAACCCGTGCAGCCCTAAAATTTCACAAAAACTATTTTTTTTTTTTACAGAAAATTCCCACAAATCCTTGAATGCTTGAATAAAATATTAATTCCTGCAAACATTAAACAAACACATCAAGGCAAGTATGGAACAAATCTAAAAATTATAAAAACTATAATTAACGATACTAAATATTATTGAGCGGGACATTATTATTATAATTTTTTTTTAAAAACTATTATAAAATTCATTAATCACACCACAAAAATACATAATAATTTTTTTTTTTTGGTTTATTTTCTTAGAATTAAAATGGATGAAAAATGGAATCCCCACTCACTAATATTTAGATCAATCCTCAAACCCACAATATGCATAACACCCTACATAAATGCAAGCGAGGAACAAAATCTAACACACGCATAAAAATATATAAATACATGCGTACCTTGGGTTGCCTCCCAAAAGCGCTTTGTTTATTGTCGTTGGCTTGACTTATTTATACAACTATTCTAACTAATGAGGTGAAAAAGCAAATAAATGCACATACCTACGAATCAATAATAAAAATAAGGTGTGCAAATATACCTTTGATCCATAAAAATATAAAAATATTTTTATGATCTTCACATCTTCAAGAGACTTTGAAAAAGAAAAGAAGTTAGAAAAATCGTCAGAATAATCATTATAAGCACGACTCAAAAATTCCTCCCAAATTGGATCCTTATATACCGAAGCAAAAAATTCAACCTCATCAATCTTAAGCTTAAATTCCTTCTCAATTTTAATTGGACATTCATCAATTTTTATCTCATCTACCAATTCATTAAGCACAAAAGTATTTTCTAAATTTGGTAGATCCTCAACTACATCCAATTTATCATTGTCAAGCTTAGGGCAATCGTCAACTAAACAAGCAAATTCATCATGCACAACATTTTCATTAATTACAAAACAAGAATCGTGATTAGTAGGAGGATTGACCTCCTCTAATCGACTCACGGTTTCGGCTAGTTGACTCATTTGCTTTTCCAAGTTGGATATGCTTTGAGAAGTGATGTTTTCCAAGTTGGATATACTTTGAAAAGTGGCGTTTTGAAATTGGAGGTTGTTTGCCGCCATTTGTTTCATCATTTCTTCAAGTGATGACAATGTAGATGAAGACCCTTGATGGTCTTGGGAATTATATTGCGGATCATAGCATCGATTTTTAAAAGCAAGTTGGAGGTTGTTTGCCGCCATTTGGTTTATCATCTCCTCTAATGATGTTAAGGAAGATGAAGAAGACCCTTGATGGTCTTGGAAATTATATTGCGGATCGTAACATTGATTTTCACAAGCATATGAATAATCGATGCTAGGAGGGTAAGGAGCATAGCATGAGTTTGTAGAATATAAAGAATTCACCTGATACGCATTAAAATTCTGAAAAGAATTAAAATCTTGATATCGTTCTTGATCATAGGTGAAATCTTGAGCGTTATTCCAACCAAAATAATTCTCCATTGTCTCCTGAAAGGGTTAGTTGTCTATCTCCAATAAACATGAAGACACACCAATAACAAAATTGAAAGAAAGAAAAAAAAACTATATACAAAGATAAAATCTAAACTATAAGAAACAATTAACTCAAAATTAACATTGTTGCCTTCCCCGGCAGCGGCGCCAAAATTTGGCTACGCCCGTCGTCGACGCGCCAAATTGATAATGAATGTTTTGCTCTACTATGTTCGCATTTAACTATAAAATATAGCAAATGTGGCAAGTAGGGATCGAACCCAAGGGAATAGCGTTCAATACTAGAGTAATGTAAAATGGTGGGGGGTTTTTAGTTGTTTGTGGTGTTTTATCAAACACCTTGACTACAAGAAATAAATTGCTAGAGAAATATGATTATGGGACTTTCAATCATCCAATTTTTCCAACACAACAAGGCACAATGTTTAAATTAACAAGAATAAGAGATATTTGACCCAAGGATTATGGAAACTCAAGAACTTCACCCACACACATATGAGCAAGAAATAATCAACTCTACCTAACCAAGATAATTGGTGAAGCACACAATCACTTAATTCTCTTCTTTAAACACTAATTTAGTGAAGCACATAAATTAGTACTCTTGATTATAGCAACCAATAATGAAGCACTACTAGTTTAACCAAATCAAGGAATCAAACAAAGAGAGGCTAGGACAAACCCAAGGATGAGGAGCTCAACCTAGGTATTTGCACTTGAATTTTGAGGATTTAGGTACACTAAATCTTGTGATACTATAATGAATGCACTAACAATTACGGATTAGCACAAACAATTAGCAATTAAAATTACAAGAAGAGTAAGGTGAAGCAACTTACAATCTCCAAGCAAAATCATAAACAATACAACACAAATATTCAAGATAGAGTGAAATAGATCTTACTTAAATGAAATGGGTTTTGATACAAGAGCTCCTCCTTGAGCCAAATATATGAAGTTAGTTACTCATAATCAATGCTAGATTATGAGTAATTGATGTTTTTCTCTCTACTTGGCTAACCCTAATTTGGTTCTTGAAGAGGCTAAGCAAGGAGGCTACAATGAGATGAGAAGATATGATATTAGGTTAAGAGATGATATGTTCATTTAATACTCAGCAGCTCCGTACGGCCTGCTGTACGGCCGTACAGCTGCCCGTACGAAAATTCTGCTCCTTTGAACGGCCTGTTGAACGGCCGTACAGCTGCCCGTACGAGATAAAATCTTCAATATAATGCATTAAACACCTCCCGACATTGCGAGCATGCATCTTCTAACTATCCTCTTGAATTTCTTCGCCTTCCAAGCCCAAAATAAGCCATCTTTTCAACAATTAAGCACGAGGCACTGAAAGATGAAAAACATAACAAATATTAATAAAACAACATTCGAAACTAACAAAAATGCAGAAGAATAAAAGACAAAACGTGTATAAAATACACGTTATCACTTAGATTCTACACCTTGATTCTGAGAAGCCCTTCTAGTTTTTACTCCAACATCTGGATCACCAATGATCAGCTCTATTCCAAACAGACTGTCCGAGAAGGTTAGATCTTGATGAATCACATTGTTCTTCATTGTGATGTTGTGTTTGACTAGTTGATCCTTTGTTTACTCCCTCCGAGTTATTTCCACATTGACTTGATGATCCTTCTCCAGTGGCTATTAAAATTGTTTCCACCACTATCACTTGGATAATTATCATCATTAACATTTTAAATTTATGACTTCAAGGTAACTCCTCGATAATAACAATTGTTAACTCCTAACAACTGTTTGTTGGTAGACAACCTTGGTTCTATAGATAAGATTTAATTACCAAAGTTGTCTTGTCTACAATCTTAGAAATGATATTCTAAGTCCAATACACCTTGATCCATTGTATATATCATTTATTATCAAAGTGATTAGAAGCTTGCAAATAAGCATAAAAATTATTCGAAGTAAATGAACTATGGTCTCTTTAGTTATGACAATATCCATAGTTCTACTTTGAGAATTTTCATACCATGTATAGTAGTATGAGTGAATTGTAAAAGATAAGACAATGATTACTTAGAGGAGTTCTAAGTAATTTCACTCATACTAATACATCACAATTTGTTGGTAAATAAAATTCTAACTAAATATCATTAACTGATACAAGTCAAAACTTTAATATAACCAATTATTAGAACCATGATATTAATTATAATGAATTTATGTAAATGAAGCATTTATAAATTCACTAGAATTAACATCTCACAACTAATGAAGACCAAGACAGATAGGTCCAAATTAGTTATGATTCACATTTATTTTGATAAATGAGGTATAGAGCAAATACTAAATTGAATTGCTTTAGGTTCTATAGCTCATATTAATCAAAGTAAATAATAAATAAATAAAAACTAAATCTCTATGAGTTAGATTTTAGCATTTAAGTATTTAAATTATCCTTGAATAATCACCACTGAAATATATTGCAATTATACACATGGTAATCATTCAAAAGATAATTCTCAGCGTGAGGTCTGGATGTAAATAAGTTCACAAGTCCTTTCAATACGGAAAGTTGAATACTTACGAACCCATTTAAGAATTACTTATAAATCACAAGTCCTTTCAATACGGACAATTGAATACTTGTTAGCTTACTTAAGAATTACTTAACAGATGGGATTTACAAATCATATAGCATTAATAAAATCCCAAATTTACAAACCAATCTTGAAAAATTAATTTCATCAAGTGATTTAGCAAACATGTCTGCAAGTTGTTCTTAACTAAAGACATGCTCTCTTAAAAGAATTGATACCTTATGCAAGATGCTTAGCCTTGAGTGGTCCACAGAGTTGTTGGAGATGCTTAGCCTTGTGTACAACTTATTTGATCTATCTCTATGCAGCAAAACATGTTAGAACTGATGTCTTTAGGGTACCATCTCCGCAGATTTGGGTCCAACTTCAGACATCTGAAAATCAAGTTTAATAACTACAAGAATAGATTCTCTAGGATCCACTTGGGGCCTTGTACATTTGCATATTGAGAATATAATATGTGTGTACGTGATCTATTGTCAATTGAATAAGATAATGAGCTGATTATTCCTCTATAGCCTGATTAGGTCCTAATTAGTAGATCCTGAACTTGTTGGGTCAAATATCTCTAGGGTACCATTTCCTCAGATATGGGTCCATCTTAAGATTTTTTATTATCAACTTGTTAGGTCCAAACTAGTAGGTCAAAATCCAGCTATAGTGATGTGTTGGCAGAGAGTCTTGACAAGTCTAGAATCTTCTGAACAGAAACAAAAGATCATTGACTTACTTTTATTGTCATAATTCTTTTGGCTTAATAAAGTAAATCAAAGAATTGCAACTTTACCAACATCAAAACAGCAAATATCTTGATACCAATTTATAGTTAGTAGACCAACATATAATATAATCAAGATATCGTTGCACATATATATCATTTATGTTCATGCCTAAAGATGTAGAGAGTTCTATAAATATGATACCAATTGTTAAAAGATACCAACTGTTAAAGATTAATAACAAATGTTAAGTTATAGTTAGGGTGTCATACCATGTCTTGCATGCTTGCTTGAGTGATGATACCAGTTCATACTAACCTGTAGAGATATTCCATTATCTCACCAACCAGGAGTGCACTTGTTTACATTCCTCTAGCATCCAGATTGAGTGAGTCTAGATGTCCATTATAATCTTGAATGTGCAGCAGGTGCCTGATATCCTCAAGTCTTGTCACTGGTGCTTCTTGTCAGATATACTATCTTATCAGCTTGTAACCTTACATCCAGTTTGGCCTTGTCCCTCATAACAATGCATTGACATCCAGTTAGACTTCTGGTTATCCTTGTACCAATTACAGCCTTGTTGTTTGGTCTGGATACCAGCTTCCCTACAATCTACCTTTTGTACTGATTTAGATCATCTTGCATTGCAATCACTCAATCTGGATCTTTCAGAGCCTTTGTAGCTTTCTTAGTTTCTTCTAAAAGAAAATTATAGAAATAATCATTGGTACCTAAAGCTTTGCTAGTCTTTTACTTCCACCATTAGGAACACTAAGAACTAGGATAAAGAGTTAATTTAGTCAACATTCTTTGTCTTGGCATACATGTTCTCATAGTGTCCTATGATTTTCATTGTGGTGTTGAGTTGACTAAATGATCCTTCTTTTGCTCCCCCTAAGCTGTTGCTAGGTTTACATGAAGATTCTCAATGTTGACATTTCTTGGATCTGAATCATCATAACCATTGACATATGGGAGCTAGAAGTTGTTGAACATCACTAAGACTTTCAATCACCTTCTGTTGATTAATAACAATCACCCTGTAGGCTGTTGACTCCCTTGAGTAATCAAGGAAATTATCCTCTTGAGCATTAGCTGATTGCCAGAATGCTCATTTTCATTTATCATTACAAAACAATTTCCTTCATAACTTGTGGGGTCTTCCTATTTTTCTTACTGATCAGGGTTCGATCATGCCAGTAGCAAACTATTGACTCCTTCAGAATTAATACTCTTGTAGGTGCAAAAATCATCCAGGACACCAATCATGGGATTTACCCCTGTAATTTGACCTTCAAGTTGTCATAGTCAGTTTTGCTTCATGTCAATCTTCTAGATATGATCAATCAGCATCAGTGTTGTCTTCTCTTTAGATTGTCTGAACAACAACTTGTTTGTTGAGAGAAGTCATCAGTCATCACCACTGAAGTATATTTTTCTTTGATTTGGAATTTCTATGTGATGCTTCTTTGACTTCCCTTTATGACATGCCTCATAATTCATTTTGCTTTAATTCCAGATAAGGCAGCCTCCTTATTAGATTCAAATTCCAGGAAAGAATCTCTTGATGAAGCTTTAGATTAAACCTTGATGACTTCACCTTTGACTGAGATTCCATTCACTAGTAGAAAACTGGCCTTTTACGTCGGTTAAATATGTCTTTTACTTCGGTTAAATGGCGACGTATGGGTTGGCGACGTATAAGGTCAGAGTCTTATATGTCGGTTAAAAAGGCGACGTATATTGTACCCTTTTACGTCGGTTCTTCTAAATAACTGACGTATATTGTACCATTTTACGTCGGTTCTTCTAAACAACCGACGTATATTGTTAACCTTTTACGTCGGTTACTCTAAACAACCGACGTATATTGTTATCCTTTTACGTCGGTTCTTCAAAACAACCGACGTATAAGGTCCAAAAAAAAAAAATAATTTGTTTATTTTAATTTTTAAAAATTAAAAATTAAAAACCATAATTCCCGAAATCATAATTCCCGAAATCAACCAATAATTTTACAACCATTATTTTACAACCGAACAACATCCAGAAAATTAATTAAAAACCATAATTCCCAACATTTTTACACATCTGTCCAGCTACAACAATAACAATTTAACAACATATTATCCATCACCTTTGTAAGGTTATCCGTATGAAGAAGGGGGATTAGCTTTTAAAAACTCGAAAGAATGGAATCAAGCACAGATTATCCATCACCTTTGTAAGGTTATCGGCAAAAGCAAGTCTCTGTGGCCTCAATGGGTTAATAAAACTCTGTTGAAGAATCAACATTTCTGGACTATGAAGATGCCAAATGATTGTTCGTGGATTTTCAGAAATTTACTCAAACTTCGACCTCTGGTTCGTATTTTTCTTTCTTTTAACATTGGCAATGGTCTAAATACTTCCCTATGGTTCGATCCTTGGTGGCATGACACATGCTTGGCGAATAACAATCACGATCGAATTATTGCTCAGGCTGGTATCTCGAGCGAGGCAACTGTTCATTCTATTATCAATTCGGGCAGCTGGATTCTTCCTGGTCTTTCAAATCGTTTTCATCACCTTCATCCTGGTTTGCTGCATTGGAATCAGAATTTTGATTTCCCTGCTTTTGATCTAGGTTCAGCCATGATAACATTCTTTGGGATGGCATTTTACTTTCGAAAGTAAAAACTAGAGGTATTTGGAATTCTATTCGATCCTCATCTCCTCTAGTTTCTTGGCACAATCTTGTTTGGAATAGGTTGAAAATCCTGAGATACGCGCATTTAGAATGGATTCTTTGTCATGGCCGTCTCTCAACTTTTCACAGACTTACTTCCTTCGGTTTGAAAGTTTCTCAGTTCTGCAACCTTTGCGTAGGGGGAATAGAAACAGATTCTCATCTGTTCATCACTTGTTCTTATGCACGATTTATTCTTTTAAAGTCAGCTGCTATTGTCAACTTTCCTATTGCTGGGACAACTTGGGTGGAGTTCATCTCTTCTTTGGGTAATATTTCGAACATCTTTCATAGGAACATTGCTCTCCTAACTGCTCAGATTTTCTCGTACCATTTATGGCGTGAAAGAAATGCAAGAGTTCATGATAGAGGGGCTTCTCGTCCGAACATTTTGATTCATAATATCATTGTGGAAATTAAGTCGAAGGTCACCAACACGGACTGGTTTATGAAGCATGCGAATTTGGATCTTTATAGATGGCTTTTTATTTGATTCGAGTTCTCCTTCTCTTTGTAGTTTGGTTGTAGTTTGTAGTTGTTCTTCTTTTGTTTCTCTCTTTGCTTTGGCATAGAGCAAGGGTTAATCCCGAATCCTTTTATCTCTTTAATATATTATTAATTTAGCAAAAAAAAAAACAATTTAACAACATATTGACAAATATATTTTGCATCTTGTTTTTACAAATTCTGTAAAAACAAAATATTGACTGAAGTATGAATGAAGAGGCAAATTCTGGTCTGGCAATTCTTTCTTATACGACTAGTTCATTTTTAATACCATCCTTGGGAATTCCAAGCTGCACCTTTCTATCTGATATGCTACTAGAAGCATCGCTCTCGCTCTCCTGCAACAACTTGCCAGCTACAGCTGCCAGTAACTCAAATGCACAAAGTTGGCCGTCATCCAGTGATTCCTTTTTGAAACTCCTCCTCTACAAGCAACATAGACCTTTATTTCGTATGCACCTTTCGTACCCAATCTCCTTTCACCATTACATAATAATTTACTAATAAGATCTTTTGCTTCTGGAGATAGATTAGCTTCTTCCGAAAATTTCAAGTAAGTTCTCCAATTCACTATCTGCACCAATTAGATATATATAATTCAACAAGATGCAGACTTTAAGTAGATTTAAGAGACAAGGCATTGGAATTATGTATGCAACTATACAATTAATATCGTCTAATAATTATGTGGCAGAAAATCTAATAATCTTCTACGTTATTTGGGCCACGAAAAAACTACATCTATTTAACAAATTTCGACATACGATGTACATCCAATGAATACATTAAACAAAAGTGACAAGTATGAGAGAATACAACAATATAAAATAGATTCAGTACAAAGCAACTGATCAAGTGCGGAGATATTCATAATACCTTTCTACAAGTAGTCCTGGGTTCATCAGAATAAAAAGGAGGAAATCCAAAAAGCATTTCATACATAATGGCGCCAAGGGACCACCTGGGATTGTACAAAACATAATCAATCTGGTGATTTTCAGAAATTTAAAATTTCTTATTAAAGAATAAAGGGATAATTCAGAATCAAACCAATCGCATTCCATTCCATATCCTTTTCCAAGTATAACTTCTGGCGCCATATAATCAGGTGTGCCAATAGTGGAATAAGACTGCATACAAGACGATTAATTTCTAACAAAAAAAGATTTCTAACAGTAGCTCCATATGCGCACCTAGGTTCATGCCAGCCTGCCAGAAAATACAAGTATGTTAACAAAATAACATAGATATATAAGCAATAGAACCACAAAAAAAGTTCTATCAATAAATATATAAAGAATTTGATCAAGCAAATAACACGTATTGTAACTTCTTTTACTGTAGAACAATACGATATTCTATCTACACGACTTGTCTCAAAACAACAAGAGAAGGAAACAAAACAAGCATGAATTTTTTATAGATATTCAGTCCAACATATAGGCAAAAGTCTTCAGTCCAGCACATGCAATAGGATTATACATAATGAGTTTTATCCACATGTACTGAGTTTAAAAGCCCTAGGTACCTATACATTGACTTGGAAACAAACCAGACTAAATTTAGTTTCTGGGAAATGTGCGGAAAAAGGGTAGACCTGCTACATCTTCGACCAATTGCTTTGCTGAAAAGGGAAGGAACCTGGGAATTTCATAAACATTACAAGACACCTAGCTACTGCAATAAAGTTACATTTTAGAACAAATTTCTGCAATATATTACATATGAGTAAAGCTTCTGGTAGACAGCAGCGGGACAAAGAAAAACAGTATTCAGATTTGTGAATGGAACCAGGTGTCATTTCAAGTTAACAAAAAAGAGAAATAGCTTCAGGACTCTAATATACTGTGAAACCAAGAAAAGAATAAAAGAAGCATACAAATTATAGGAGACGAAGCATGGACATGCTCTTTACAAAAGCAAATGGCAAACAATAGGAAAAATTCAAGAATGGATGAATAACGAGGCTAATGCTGTGATGAGAAGAAGCTGGAGCAATGCCAGACTCAGGTGATGATTCAGTTAATGCCACTGTACTAATTCGTGAATGGTCTAAGACGAAACCTGATCCGGAAAAGTTAGTTGGGAGCAAAATCAAACTTTGTATTCAGAATTCACTCTCCAAGCAATTGTTGGGAAAACTAAAGAGGAAAAAATAATGCTTTTAACAAGGCAAGCTTAGTCGATTGCACAAGCAGAAGGAACAGCTGAGCAAAACCACAGACCTTCAAATATGGAGCGCAACATATAAAGGAAACGTGAATGCTGACAAACAAAAAACTGAAAAGCAATAAACTCACTGCATGATAAAAAAAAATGTCCACAAAGAGATCAATCCAATGAAAGTAGACTCAAAATGCTTGTAAACATGCAGGTATGTGACCTCTGCTTAGAAGGAACTGCCTCAAAATATCATATGTGTATACAGAGGAGCACAAAATGGGATAATAGTTGTGCAAAAGAGAAAAAGAAGTGAATAGACTGCAGAAATATTGAAGAGATTATCTTAGTACATAGTAAGCTTAAACAAAATAAGAGGCCGGAAATATTAACTCACTAAGTTTCTTCTAAAATACATTAAACAGTTGTAATCAGTTTTAATACAAAACATCTTCCACAATATCAAAATTATTGCCAAAATGGCCAAATTTAAAGACAAAGCATATGAACATTAGTACATAGTCGGTGGAAGCTGTAGTATATCTTCTACACATACCAAGTTATCTGAATCACATAAGAAATTATTGACAAAAGAAACCAAACTAACTACGAAATTGGAAGAAGAAGCTGTGTTGAATACCCAGAATACGAATACCCAAATTTAACCTAAATCAGAATTAAAACTACAAACTAATTGCATTCAAATCTCAAAATTACCAGCATGTATTACCAACTAATAGGGAGTCAACAGCTCCGCGAACAAATCGCTGTTTCCACTAAACGTCCTCTGCGGATTCTTATACATTCTCGATCCCTAACCTCCGTAAAATCCAAAATCCTAAACAAATACACACACGGTACACACAAATTTATAATCAAATACTCAGATCTGTAAATAGATACAACAAACATATAAGTATAGATAGGATCGGAACCTGTGGAGTCGGATTAGTGGACTAGAGGTGTTGAAGACCGGTCGATTGAAGCAATGTCCGTTGGATGACGACGACGTATTGACGCTGGTGATGTGCCACCGACGAACCAAATCTTTTCCCCTTGGCGTTCATTTCTCAGAGAGAGAGAGAGAGAGCGTGAGAGAGATGAGAGAGGAAGAACAGAGTTAAATTGGGGAAGAAACGTAATAATATAGGGCAACAAATGAAGACTACGGTTTCAATTAAATTAAGTTGTATAGAGCGTAAAAAATGATACTTTATACGTCGGTTTTTCCTGACCGATGTAATACGTCGTCTTTTCCTTATGCGACGTATATAAAAGCATTATATATGTCGCTCTTTCCTCAACCGACGTATATAGTAGCATTATATACGTCGCATTTTCCTCAACCGACGTATAATATAACTTTATACGTCGGCGTTTTCTTGAACCGACGTAAAAAATGTTTAAAAATGTACATATACGTCGCCTTTTGGCGGAACCGACGTATATAAGTACTTTATACGTCGCCTTTGGCCAGAACCGACGTATATGAGGCGACGTAAAAGATCAATTTTGTACTAGTGATTTCAGCTATAGATAAATTTTTTTCCTTACTTTTCAAATAGTACGCTCTTCATACTTCTAAAGATGCTTTATTACTGACAACATTCCTAGCTATTGAATAGCCATGAACCTGGGTCATACCCTTGCTGTTGTCTCCAAGGGACGCCACTTGGCCATATACCTTCACCACTATTGATAGCAGGGCTCTATCCTCGATCATATGCCTTGAACATCCACTGTCCAGAATCCACATAACACGATCTACTTGTTACACACCCTGCAATGCCAAAAAGGTTAAACTTTCTTCGGGACCCAAGCTTGGTTGGGTCCAGAGTACTTGAAAAATTGACCTTTGTCAGGCAAAACCACATTCTTGACCTTGACACCAATTTCATCATTAATCAATAGAAATTTAACCCTATAAACAGATTTGACAATCTTTTATTTTATCTTGGGTGTCCATGTCTCTTTAGCAGCAATAACATTCTTTTCAACGACTGGACATTTGACCTTATAAACAGCCTTAATAAAACTTTGTTTAGGCTTTGGTACAAATGTCTCTCTCCTAACATGAGAAGGACTAGCAGTCTTTGATCTAACATATTTATTTTTATTCATATGTTGTCGAGGAGTAGTCTTATTAGCACATGCATGATTACCATTAAAGTAAGCAGACATAACATTAAAAGCACAAGACATATAATTGACAACATCACATGCTTTATGAGAAGAATCAATAATAGGCATGGTATACATGTTAGACATGTTATTGTTCTTTTTCAACTTATTACCACTTAGCCCAGTTTTAGAAGAAATGGTTGACTCAACAACATTAACTGGTTCCTTAGGCACACCTTGTTTAGAATGAACATTCTTGGGATTAATGTCCTTAACAGATTTTACATTAAGTTGGACATTTCCACTGGCAATGTCCTCAGTACATATCTCCTCCTGAATAATGATAGAAGTGAAGTTTGGAGGTTCTACAATGGACTTCTTAAAGAGAGGATCTTTAACATCCTTAAACACATGTGATATACCCCTTTCTTTTGCACTAACAAGGTTAGGGGTATTTATGCCTAATAATCCAATAGCCTCATTGTAGCCAAACCCTATTACTACGGTTCGGTCTACAGCTTGTTTATTGAAAAACTCTTTTGAAGTTTTAACAGAATTAAAGCAAGCACTAACCTTGGTTTCAAGTTCAGCAATTTTAGCAAGTTGTTTAGACACTACTTCCACTAAAGACTTATCCCTTTTATTAAGTCGTGCTATTTCCTCTTTTTGCTGATCTTGATTAACATGCACCTTTTTCAGTTATAACACTTCATTTTCAAGATCAGTGTTTAATAGAACTAGTCTAGCAATTTCATTCTATGCATTAACCATGGAACTGCCTAAATGACGAACTAACTCAGAGTCAGTAAATTTTACCTGAGATTTAGGACCAGTTAGGATCTCTTCTGTTTTTGCCATCAGTGCAAAATCCTCAACCTCCTCTTCATCACTGTCAGTGTCATCCCAACTTTTATCTTGAGCAACATAGTCTGTATCTGCTTTCTTCTTTCCAGATGCATACACTCTCCTTGCATCTTGATGAGCTTGATGACATTATGTTGCAAAGTGTCCAATTTCATTGCATGTATAGCACCTGATCCTGCTTTCGTCCACCATCCAAGTTTCGTAGCCACCCCTTGTGCTACTTGAGGAAGAACCTCCTTGCTGGAATCTATTCCCAGTAGACTAGAATCTAAAATTTGGACTTCTTCTAAATCTGAACTTATCAAATTGCCTTATAACCATTGCCATCGGCTCATCCTCCAACTGCTCCAGCTCCTCTAATGAATAAAATTCTCTACAACCCTGACTTGCAGCTGTCTTCCCATATTCTGCTACAATCACCTCCTTTTCAGAGCTGTAAGGTTGAACAACCTTTGCTTCCATCTTCACCAAAGCTTTATCAACCAAATCATTAGAAGTGCTGACTACCCTTCCCTTTCCATATAACTCCTTTTGTTGCACCTGTTCCATTTCATATGTTTTCAAAATGCCAAAGATTTTCTCCAAAGAAGTTTGGTTCAAATCTATGGATTCTCTAATGGCAGTTATTCTGTGTTCCAAGTGTGTAGAAAGTGTCAGCAGGAACTTTCTGGTTATTTCTCTGAGTGTGTAAAATTTCCCGTGGAGGTGTAGGTTATTAATTAATTTATTATATCTCTCAAAAACATCGAAGAAAAGAGATATCTTCTCCGGGTTGTGATCTGAAATGTTCAAACTCAGAGGTCAGGATTTCCAATCTATTTTCCCTCACTTTCTTGGTTCACTCATTTATTGTTATAATGGTGTCCCAGATATGCTTGGCATCTTTACAATTAACAACATGATTGTTTTTTTTTGATAAAAAAAACACAACATGATTGTATATGATTGCATCTAGGGATTCCACCAAAATCAATTATAGATTAAGATCAAGGGCAATATCCACTTTGTCATCATTTGTATAAGCACTAATGTCCTTTGGATATGTCCTTGCGGGAATTACAACAACTCCTTCCGCGATTACCTCCTCTTCTGTAACCATAGGAACTATTGGCCCGGTTTTCAATATTCCTAAATATTTAGGATTGGCCACTTGTAGAAAAAGGATCATTTTCTTTTTGCACAGTTCATAATTCAATCTATCAAACATTGGAATCTTTACTCTTGAAGAAGACATGATGAATTTTTGGAGAGTTAAGAAAATTCGAGTTTGAATTTAATTGAAGAGAAAAAATAGGATTTTTGATTTTTGCTTCAATCAAATGGCTCTGATACCTATTGTTAGGTCCAATATGTTTGTAGAAGGGGGGTTGAATACAAATAGTACTGTTTTATCGAAATTTGTCCGGTGATTTAATTTTAGTTCAAGACAAATTCGTGCGGAATTAAATGAAACAAAATTCAAGTTGAATATACAATTATATTAAACTTGAGCGTTGTTACAAATACAGTACAGAGAGTTATCAAGTTAATACAAACTAAATAGAAAATTCGACATGAACTTTTCTAAATTAGTTAATAAAAATCGAGATAAGAACTAGGAAACTTAATTCGCTAGTAGTACAAGAGACACAAGTAATCAAGTTCTACCGGATAGAATATTACAAAGGCTAAGATCTTGATTTTCTACGAATTAAAATAAGGCTCATGTGTTTGTTCTTGAGAGAGAGAGAAATGGGGGCTGTGTTGATAGATGAAATGTTGTCCGTGTGTCTGTCTGAATGTCTTCTACCTTCCATTATACTAAAACAAAACATACATATATCCACGGCCGTGTTTTCGTTTAATCTTGGTAATAGTATAAGGCTCCAAAAATAGTATGCAGCTGGGTAATAGTAAGTACAAACCTTTGTAATAGTATAGGATGATGACTTGTGGGAAATAGTATCCAAGGTTAGTAATAATATCACAATAATATTATCACTTGAACTTAGTAATACTATTACCATAATAATATAACACAAACCCAGGATATAGTATGGATTAAGGTTTGGAAATGGTATGGAAAATAGTATGATTTTGTGGGTAATAGTATGAGAAAGAGCTCGATAATAACATGGTTGATTTGCCAACAACATGTTGGTGCAGTGGTTGAGCCACTGACCTTCTTTGAAGGAGGTCATGGGTTCGACTCGTGATTTTACTTGCCAGCTGGTTTGTTCATTCTTTCACTTTGTAAAAACAATTCACTTTGATTTACCAAATAAATCAACCGACTAAGCCCACCAAATAACAAGCCCATTCTGTTGCTTTTTAAATCAGCCCATCAAAACAATTGGCCTTGTTCTAGCAACCTTGAATAATTCTTTTAAGTCATTCTAATTAATTTAATTACTTAATGAATAAATCATTAATTAATTAAATCAATTAAAATTAAATTATTAATTCAAAGTTAATTAATATGATATCAATTACATGATTATATTAATTAATGAGAATTAATATTAATCATTTGACAGCCTATTCTTTTTCTCAAACCACTAAAAGTCTGATTCATGAGCGACTAATTTCAGCTTTCCTTTATTTTTAACTCTATGATATGGTTCCTTTTTTTTTTCTCCTCTCTCTTTTTAATAATTTTATGTAGTGACTGAGTCACCTTTGAAATGTCTGTAATCCACTTCTTAACGAATACTTCACTAAGGCTTGAACAGGTGTCTGAGCTTTACTATTACAATCTTGTTTAAGTTCTTCAAAATATAAATAGGCTAAACATATGCCTTTCAATTCCTTTATTCTTTGTTTACATTTTAATTACTTGTTAGATAGTCTTTTTCGTTTAATTCAATTTCCTTTTATTAAATATTTTTCTAAAAAATTAGGGCTCCCTTTTAATAAGTTTGTTTTTCTGGGATAAATTTTCTATATAATAAAAGATAGTTTATTATTCATTAACATTTATAATTATTTTCTATAATTATTAAAAAGAGTAACAATTTATATACGATTTAATATAATTTTATTCTTAATTTAACTATACTTGTATTGCATTGTAATTAATAAATTTTAATATTTCATTGAAGACATAAAGAATTTCTTAATTTAAAAGCATTAGAGAGAATTAAATTCAATTTAAAATAAAAAAATTATAAAGTTTATACTTTCATTTTTGTTCATTTGGATATTATTTTAAATAATATTTTAATTTCTTATTAGAATTTTAGTTTTACATACTTAGTTTAAAAACATATTGGATATATGAGGTGTTTCGGGAACTTTTTCCCAGAATAAGTCAACTTATTTTAAGACAAAATTGGAGATTCCTAACTTTTTTATGAAAAAAGTTAACTTTTTTTTTTACAATTTATAGAATCTCAAACATACATTAAATACTTTTATAAAAAATTATCAAAATATGAAATTTTTACAGCCCTTAAAAAAAGTTGTGCTAAAGAGCAAGATAGTATTTTTAGTTTAGAGTTAAAATAACTTCAAACTCCTTGCAAAAATCGTACACGAGCACATAATCAATGTTACAGATTATGTTCTATATGATTTCTTAACATATTTCTATGTGATACTTACAACATAAATTATTTCTTTCACAAATTTCTACCACGAAAAATGTCATTTCTTATATTTCACGAAATTCTACCGCAAAATTTTTACAAAAGATACCTGATAGCTGACAAACCGCTATATATCTTTTAGCTTGGGTTATATCCAATTTTGTGCATCCACGGAAACCTTAAAATTATGCATACAATAAAGTACATTACAAGATTAGCATCATATGCTTTCTTCATCATCAACGGTTTCCTTTTTGGTTTCCTTTCAACTTTACAATATGCCGATTCAAAATTTAAATTTTAATATCAACCTTTAACCTGAAAGTTGCGCCTGTAATGCAATCAAAGTTATATCAAAAAAATCAAAATAATACATAATAAATATTCGTTTCTTCCCCAGTGCAAAAGTACATTCCTTGAGTGAAAATTAAACTGCATATATATTTGTATCTACCTCAAATTGATCTCTTTATTCACCATATATACTGTTACAAAGATTTGGTAAATTCTTTCTTCCATCTCTTGCCTCCAAATGCATTCCCAAGATCATGTCCCAATTCAGATAGGAACAACCACCCCTGACAACCGGCAGCTTAAGAGGCACCACACTGCTCGGTACTACATGCACAGGGTTCAAGAAAGTCTAACTACTAGGGTGTCCAAGTTTATATGTGCAATTTTTCTTGGCCTTCTCTTTTTTGCAGGCATTATAGCATTTATTGTTTATCTAAGCTTACGTCCACACCGGCCGAGGTTTATAATCGAACAGTTCTCTATTCCTGCGTTGGCACAGCCTAATGGATTTGAGAATGCTGAACTCACATTCAACGTAACAGCTCGAAACTCGAACCACAAAATTGGTATTTATTATGCTGACATGGTAGTCACTGCATTCTATGATGATCAAAGCATTGGTGGACGGCCAGTATTATATCCATTTTACCAAGAGCCGAAAAATTCAACAATCATATTCGGTACACTGAGTGGGGCTACATTAACTGTGAATAATCGCCGTTGGTTGCAGTTTTTGGCTGATCGTTCAAGAGGAAAAGTAATGTTTAGGCTTGAAATAACCTCAACAATTCGATTCAAGATTTCGACGTGGGATAGTAAACGGCATAAGATGCATGCAAATTGTGAAGTAGGAGTTGGGGCGGACGGCTTGATGATGGCCAGCTATGTTGGACATAGATGCCCTACTTATTTTACCTGAAATGTTTTATCCTTTTCGTATGTTGTATTGTTGTAATACCTTACAAGTTTATTTTTTTCAATTAATTGTCATTTCCCCATAGTATTTTAGATTTTACTGTATCTGTAATGGAATTTTTTTTAAAAAAAAATTTGTGGATATGACCATTGAATAGTAACGTTACTCTAGCTTGTAAATAATGGAACTGTTTCAAAATAGAAAGTAGAACAAATTAATATAACAACACAACTTGATAAAAAAAAAGAAAAAAAAAAGCAATACAAACCAAATATTGATCAGACCTTTCCTTTACAATCCAAGCTAAAGTTGGTAGCCCAAGATAACGAACGGTCCAAAATATGAACCCATATCTAGGACCGGCAACTTATGCCTAATAGCCTTGGCCCAAAATACAACTATTAGTCTAGAAGCAGTGGCTATGCCAATAATCCTCCGAGGTGGAAGTAAGTTTTTCGTTGTCTTGACGAGCAATGTCGTCCGAACTCTTTGCTAGTGTATAAAGGTTAAGTATCATTTTTTCCAAAATTTCAAGGTGATAAATTTGGAAAACTGGTTTTGTAAGTCCCCTTTTTGAAATTCTATTTACTTTAGTGTCCGAAAATTAGATGTGAGAATATACGAAGTACAAGAAATTTCTAAAATCTGAAAGATCTAAGGAAGAATTTTCTCTAGAATATTATAAATCATATTTAATCCTGACTTTTTTCCGAATTTAGAACGACCCTGAATTTTTTTAAGAATTAGGCCTACATGCATTACAGAGAAATATCTGTTCTAGGACCTTGGAAGGACGATAGCTCTTATCACCCCAGACTTAACATCTAGTAAATTAAAAAAAAAAAAAAATTGGTTTATCGCTCGTATACGAAGCTAAGAATGCTCATTTGTACGTTGAATTGTCCTGAATCAAAATTCGTAAATATGCACCACAAAATCCAACTCCCATGGGAGGTCATCTCAGTTGGTTAAAGAGAGGTCATCTCACCTCTTGGTTACAGGTTCCTCCCATGGGAGACGGATTTTTGTGATTATGCCATCCTGGGGTAGAGCCTATCGCACTTGTGCGGTTTGCCTTGGATCACGTGGTTTGCAGGCTATTGCGTGAGCCCATGGGTTTACCCTGGGAGGTCATCTCAGTTGGTTAAAGAGAGGTCATCTCACCTCTTGGTCACAGGTTCGACTCCCATGGGAGACGGATTTTTGTGATTATGCCATCCTGGGGCAGAGCCTGTCGCACTTGTACGGTTTGCCTTGGATCACGTGGTTTGCAGGCTATTGCGTGAGCCCATGGGTTTACCCAGAGCGCACCCGAAGGGTAGCGGCTGCGGGTTCCCATGTTAAAAAAAAAATAAAAAAAAATCCGAGAGTGCTTCCAAAAGGATATTCCATGCATCAACAACATCACTTGTGCCTAATATATTAAAATAGGTTTCGTTTTAATATAAAAATTTAGGTCAAAACTTCATAAAGAAAACCAAATGAAACCAAAAGTATCCAAAATATTCCGATTAGAGTATGGTCTGAGAAGGTAAAATGTATGCAACCATCACCTATATTAATATGCAAACAGATCAACAAGCATATATAAATAATAATTATAATGAAATTAATAATTGTAATGAAATTCAAAAGTTTAAGAATGTGTACCTTTTACTAGATGAAGATCTAGTAGATATATATGGAATTAACAAATGAAATGAAATCGCACCAGTTTATGCAAACAGATCAACACGCATATATAAATAATAATTGTAATGAAATTAATAATTATAATGAAATTCAAAAGTTTAAGAATGTGTAGCTTTTACTAGATGAAGATCTAGTAGATATATATCAAATTAACACATGAAATGAAATTGCACCAGTTTTTCGTTAGAGTTCTTATTCCAGAACTTGATCATTGCAAATTTTGACGATAACCAACATCCATGAATTCTTGACTTTTGACCATTGCAAATTTTGATGATAACCAAAATTCATGAATTCTTCACTTTTCACATATATTCTTGATTATTGTGTGAAGATTTTTGATAGAGTATGATTTGGAGAAATTAAAAGAGGAAAAGTACGTAACTGTTATGAAATAGTTACTTAAATGTGTGTATAAGGCTCGAGGTGAAATTAAATAATGATAAAGAAAACGGTTTGGAAAATTATGAAAAATGCAGTTACACACCCCATTTTCTGAATTCATGCCACTATCCCTAATTACTACAAATCACACATCCATACTTGAGATTGTACTTGAGAATAAGGGATCAGTTGGTAAAGCAAATACAGAAACCAAATACGGTAACTGCTACTGGGAGGAGACTAGGGGTGTTCGCGGTGCGGACGGTGCGGTTTATCTCTAAAATCACAGACCAACCCGCATATGCGGTTGGTTAAAATTTCAAATCACGACCGCACCGCGTAACATTAAAACCGCACAAACCACACCACGAAAATGCGGTGTGGTGCGGTGCGGTTCATGCGGTCTAACGATGTGAATATAAAAATTACAATAAATTGCAAAACTAAAAAACAAAATATATTGCAAAACTTAAAGTCACAATAAAAGTTACAAATTTTAGTTAAACAATAAAAATGAAACAATTCTTAGAAGTATTTATGAATATAAAAGTTACAAACGAGACTTGTAATCATGAAATAATTATATAGCCTCCTCTGGAGAAAGATAATTGTTCACTAAAATGTTGAAGCAGAGACATTCTTTCAACAACATAAAAGTTGGCATTGTTTCCGCATCATATTTCTCTTTGACCAACTGCAAGTCTGCAACAATACCAGAATACATAAATTAGTATAGACTAAAAACTAGAAATGACATGGGCTGATAGAAGAACATGGGCCAGAAATTCCTAATCCAATCTTAACAGATCTTAATTCCGGAAGTTTGTCAAATATTCAACCCAAAACCGCACCATGAAAATTAAAAACCGCGCGGTGTGGTGCGGTTTGGTGTGGTGTGGGCGATTTGTGCGGTGTGGGCGGTCCGGTGAACACCCCTAGAGGAGACAGAAATGCCTACTTACATTTAACTCTCATTATCGAAATCAAAGTGTAACATTTGGATTGGGGAGGATTTGATTATCGGATTTAAAAAAATATATTTTATAAAACAGTATCTTTTTTTTTTACGTATTTTAGAGTGCGAGTGATGGAATTAGAGGGGTTAAAGAGATGGGTGAAATTCTCCTTACTTTCAATATATATATATATATATATATATATATATATATATATTTATATATATATATATATATATATATAAATATATATATATATATATATATATATATATATTTATTACCCCCTAAAAATTTGTAGATTTTGCAAATTTTTTGTTGTCAGCACAGTGTAAAAATGAAAATAAAGATGGAATTAATTTAGAAAAGAAAATTATAAAGTGGGAATCATATGTAAAATCGTAGAATTTAGTTATCATTCATTATATGTTCAAGTAAAAGCAATTCAACGATTAGTAATTATAGTAGAACCTCGATAAATAAATATTCCATAAACGAATAAACTCATCAAATGAATAATTTTTCTGGTCCCGACATAATAGAGATACAGTGTATTTTTGACCTCAAAAAATGAATAATCTCGATTAATGAATAAAAATTCCAGTCCCGAGCTTATTCATTTATCGAGGTTTAACTGTACTGATTAGCCATGTATTTTTGGATTTTGTAAATTTTTGTTGTTATCGTACACAATAAACCAAACCAAACCAAACCAAACATACCGAGTATATCCCGCTCAGAGCAGGGTCTGGGGAGAGTAAATTGTATGCAGACTATGCCCCCACTTTTTAAGGCGGGGAGGCTATTTCCATGTAGACCCTCGGCTATGTGCAATATTTAAATCCATTAATAATCCAGGTTCCGTCACTAAGTGCAAAACTTGTTCTTTCGCGAAGGAAATAATAAAGTGTTGTGGTTAATGGACGAAGTTTACACATTTAATTTTGTAAACCTTTTAAAATGTTGAGTGCTTAATAGTGTTAATTGAGTACTTATAACTTCTTTTGATAGAAATTGAGTGCGTGTATTTTTTGATAGAAATTGAGTGCGTCTATTTGACAATTTTTCATTATTTTGTCTGATGTTGAAATGAATTGATACTCACAATTAGGGATGGCAACGAGTCCGATCGAATCGGATTTTGCCAAAATCCAAATCCAAACCCGTTTTTTTTAATAAAACTCGAACCCGATCCGAACCCGAAAAAAACCCGAATATGAATCAGATATCAACAGCAGTCCATACTCCATAAGTTTTACAATTAAGTAGATAGCAAAATTAAATCAAAGTTGAACATTCATTACAATTCAAATAATAGAATAAAGTTACAAACCCAGTGATCCATAAATCTGCCACTAATACTAGTAACTCCATAAATAGTTGTTGAGGTCAGGAGAGAATGTTCAAATTCTTCTTGCGAACCTTGAAACCTTCTATCCCTGTAAGCGCAGAGATCTTGTTTGGATCCTAACAGTGAAAAAGAAAATAACAACACATTGACATAAACAGCTTATAAAACAAAGAAAACATGAAAAATAAAGGCTATAAAAAATAATCATATATAGAATAAAGCCGCCCAGTACTATAGTTTATGCCAAAAATGAAAACATTGGTCCTGGAGCAACACTTGACAAAAGAGTTAAATGGTCTGGATATAAGGTTCCTTTCACGGCCCAGCAGGCATCAAAGTTTACTGTTGATAGTTTTATACAGGGTAGTTCATGGTTGCCAGCAACAGACGTGGGAGATATTTGTTACCTGAAGGCTGAAGGTCAGTTGTCGTCTTGTCGAGTGTCGCGGCGGCTGAGAAGTGAGACCGAGAGAGATGAGAAAACCCTAGTCCTTAAATGGCTAAATCGTGTATAATTGATTATTGAATATCTGTTACTCCCGTGGTCCCGTATATCTTAATATCTTTACACATTAGTCTATGGAAATGGGACTAATTTATTGTAATTAAAATATATATATATATATATATATATATAGATATATATATATATCTATATATATATATATATATATATATATATATATATATATATATATATATATATCGGGTTTTTATCAGGTTTCGGGTTCAGATCGGGTTTTGGATTTCGGGTCGGGTATCGGTTCGGTATTTGGTCAAATCCAAATCCAAACTCATTCGGGTCTAAAAAACAAAACTTCGGGTTCGGTAAAATCAAAATGGATCAGAACGGGTCGGGTATCCGTCTGATTGGATTTTTCTGCCATCCCTACTCACAACCATCTCTCCTCCACTTAGTAACCACCAATTTGATGGCCCTTGTAACAAAACTATTCACTCATTAAACAATACGAAAAACTATTCATTTTTTACTAAACATTTGCCTTCAAATATCAAAAATGAATATAAATGAGAGTTGATTCTCTAAACTCCCCTAAATCCTCCTTACCAACCCTTAAACATAACCTCGTTTGCTTTCATCCTTCACCACCTATTACTATTTCTTTCCACTCATCACTGTTACTAAGGATCTCGCTCACCTGAGTTTTCCATGAAATATTTACTCACTAAGTGATGATAAAATATATTAACCTGATCCCGTAATAGGTATTTGGTGGTAATAAAGGATTAGAAGAGGCCCAGTGGGTCATTAATCCTAATTCTAATCCGCAAGAAACCGAGTATAGTTGGGACCATAATAAACAAGGAAAATTACGATGTAAAGGTGACTTGCTCCTAAAGAATAGGAGTATAGGCCTAAACTTGATCTAATATTGAAAGGAACTACGGGGGTTTGATTCCTTATAAAGGGATACGTAGGTACCTTGAGAATGAATCCCCGAAATTCTATTCTCTTTCTTAGAATTAATCCCAGAAACACATTAATCCTAATTCTCCCCTAAAATCACAATGGATATCCAATTCCTAACTTATTAGCTCTATAAGAATACCCGATTTTAAATATAATCTTGAAGCTTAGTTTGTGACGAAATTTCACTTCAACATTTCGCGTCGTCTCTTTAATGAAGAAAAAAGTCACTTAGGGGTAGAGGATATGTCGGGCCGAATATATGCTTCAGTGCGAAGCTATGATTGTCCGACAGAGATTAGAAAGTGCGAAGCTATGATTGACCCACACCTGCCACGTTAGTACTGGTGGGCCCCACAACTACCACGTCAGCACTATCCCGCTAGCCACGTCATCAGTTGTGGGCCCCGCACTTGCCATGTCAGCATATATGAAAATTATAAAAATAGATAATGCAATACCATCTGTTAGTGTTGCACGATGTACAACACTATGAGTAATATGCAACATCAATTCATCCATGTTGCAAAAGGGCCAAAATTTCATAGCTAACGAAAGCTTTCAGTGCAACACTTTCTAAAAGCATTGCGTATGGTCACTTATGGTGTAGTGATAATTTAAAATAAAACTTAATTACAGAAATGACCCCTAAACAAAGATCGATCACAGGTCATGGTATGAAAAAAATTCTAAAATATAAAAATTATTACAACCACTATCTCTAATCTAGACGCAATCCATTATACTGTCTAATCTTTAGCTCGATCCAATAATGTATTTGTCCAATCTGGCTCCAAAAGCTATCCTGAATAGACTGTCTCGTTACTCTCGTTCAGCTCGCAAGACGTATGATCATCCTTATTCTTAACTGCAAGGTTATGTAAAATGAAACAAGAGTGAGCCAAAAATGCTCAGCAAGTGTGTATTGATACATTAATTTTCTTAACAAACTGTTGTTAAACAGAATCGATGATGAACTTATCACAGGAGTGAAAATCAATATCACTTTCAAAGCATATATCTTTTTAAATCATTTTTAAAAAAACGGATTGGAGTTTTTACACGACAACGGACAGTACGGGTGATCAACCTCATAAAGTCCCCATACCGGACATGAGGTCCCTCTGGACAAGATCCTTTCATTAGGATAGCTTGGGCTCCCAAGAGGTAACACATTGGCCTATAAAAGGTGCTGGACTAGTTCCACTAGAACTACAGCAAAAAAAAGAAATCATGTTAGACTGGCATCACCCTGCCTCTTACGCCTCTCCAATCTTTAGGAATCCGTACAAACCATTAGACGGAGTTCCTAAACATTTTATAAAACATAACCTTTAAAACAGTAAAGCTTAGAATAGCTTTCAAATTGGAAAAGCATTTAAGTAATCAAATCATTTAGATGAGTTGTAATAAAAGATTATGAGTCAGAGCATATGTGATATAGATTTGCAATAATTGGAATCACAAGGTAAAGCATGGGTTTCCTAGAACACCATGAATATAACCAAATGCAGAATATTTAATAAATTCTCATGGATACGAATTTCAGAAAATCTTTGTTAGCATTTGAAAAATTTTACTTTGAAGTACTTAGATTCATTGATAACAGATCAGCCCAATCTATGGAGCTACAAAGTACTATTAAGAAAACAATTCATTTTGATTGGAAATGATAAAAGTTTAAGGGTGTAAACATTATTAAGATTAGGTTATACCATGTGGTGGTTTAAGAAACTCGAGTATAAGCTTAAAAGTATTAAAACGGGGTATAGTTAAATAAGTCTTGATTTTCAAAGTAAAGATTCATTTTATTACAAGTTTTAAAACAGGGTTCGTAAAGGTAAAGTTCATTAAAAGCCAAGTGCAATAGGATATCCTTTCGTAAAACATGGTTCATTAAAACCTAGTTCTTTAAAGCAGGGGTTCAATAAATCATGGTTCACTAAAACAATGTTCGATAGGATAAAAGTTAAGAAAACATGTGTAAGTAATAATGGAGTTAATAAAACGTGATTTGGTAAACTGGAAGAAAGTTATCACTCAATAAATTTTAAACAGGTGTTAAGCTTTAGAAATCGTATTTGAGATTTGAAAGTCTGATTGGGTTCGTAAAGTATAAGGTGATAGATATAATAAAGGTCAAAGTCTAAGGTAAGGACTGGTTATAGAATCAAAGTTCATTGTTAATCTAAAGAAAGGTAGTGATAGGGTGCATAGCAATCAATGTATATAAAAATATAGTTCACAAGATAACTCAATGGAATGATATAAGAAGGTACCTAATACTTGAAAAATGACTTAAAAGAAACACTTTATGAACGATAGAAATAGACTCACGTCACTTGGACAATAAGTGAGGGTTAGAAACACTTGCCTTAATACACGAAGATTCTGATTATATACGTCGATTCATTACTCAACTTAACATCAGTCTCTACTTCTTTATACATCATTCTCCACTTGACTATCCTTCTGTCTTTCTTCTATAATTCGTCCATCTTGATATGAATATACTTTTCAACTCTGATAAATATCCTCTTCTCAAAATTCCATTTATTCTCGTACTGATTCTTAACTGGCCTCCTACTCGTACGTATATAAAGGTAGAATACTACTTCAGTATACTTATAGTCCTTAATCGTTTAACTCTGTTTTAACCAAACGCCTCCTATAACGTTTTATAACATAACACATATAACACGTACTGATTATACTTACGAAACAACTTTAATACAATCTGTTAATCACAGAGGCAGATAACACATAATATCAACTTAACTTCATATCTTATAGCATATATATATATGAGTAATTCATATCACATTACTATTCAAATTAGAAATTAATTCTAACGAAAATTGGACAACATCTCCTCTATAATATGACATAACCTATCGGATTACAACCGACCCAAACAAGGATTCTAACATTCTTTTACATAAATACCAACTTGATATACTTTACGGTGATCATAATCATATTAACTAATATACACGGCTTCTAATCCTCTAACTAGCTATCTAATCCACAACAAACATTTAGCATACGTACAAATCTCTTTAATTCAAAAATCAACTTGCTATTATTATTAGTACTTAACAATTATAATTATCACTTCAATACTTCACATAGGTCAATATGCTTCTAATTACCATTCAAACAGACTCTTATTCAAGCTAATCACCAACTTGAAAATCAAATAATAATCCTAGACAACACCTTATAGACCCATAAATTACAATTCTATCAACTAAGTAATTAATGATTTTAAATTCTACTTTCCTCCATTTGTTTTAAATATTCAAGCATGCATATATATACTAATTCCATTTTTCTGCTATACCAAATCAATATAAAATCCCAAAAATATCTTGTAATAATCTTAATTGCATATATAAACATGTTATAAAACTAATGATTCAAACTAACATCTTAATCATGAAATTTAATTCATAAATTAATCTAAAAATCAAGAGGCTTCGAATTTAAATATATACAACAACAACTAACAATTAACATCACACAAATCACTGCATAACAGAAAAATTCAGTTCCGACTCAAGAATCATCATAGTCGAAACCCACCGGCTCACCGAGCTCGTTGCCGATCGGGGTAGTGCTCCGGTGGTGTCCAAAACCGGGTCTCCAACACAGAGGACTACCAAAGGAGTACTGATTATCAATAACATCGATCAACAAGAATCTCAGAGTTTTTACAATAACCAAAGTATATATAAATATATAGACACACGTATAAGCAACCCAACTCACAACCACTATAAACCAGCTATCACTACAAGAAAAAAGGCCAAAACCGACCACACGATTGGTCAGTTTTGGCCTTTTTTGGTCAGAAATGCCGTCAAACTAACCAACTCGAATGGTAGGAATTGCTCCAGTCGGAAATGCCTATTGGTTTGCTGGCTTTTTTCCAAAAGGCCCCCACATGCCATATGGCTGCCCATGTGGCTCGCCACATGGGCTGCCACGTGGCGTGGGACCAAGACACATCACATGACACGTCACATACCACGTCATCCGAAAATTGACCCCAAAATGTTGATGTGTCATCCACGTGTGAAGTGGGACCAATCCACATCATTTCTACCACGTCATTTTTGACTTTAGTCAATGACTATTTTCGACCAACATTGGTAGGAAATAGGTCATTTTTGACTTTGGTCAATGAACTATTTCCTACCAATGTTGGTAGGAAATAGGTCATTGACCAATGTCAATGACTATTTCCTACCAACGGAAGGCATGTCAATTTGGTAGGTTTTATAACAGAAGCCATGTAAATTGGTATTTCCTACCAATCAATTCCTACAAATCTAAATACATATTCGATAAAAACATCGAATGATAGATAAAAACATCCAATCACATTCACAAAAGTAGTACTAGTTCATTATATATCCGACAAACATATCAAATACCCAACAAAAGTAGTACTAACTCTCTGACAAGTTCAATATCTTCTAGCTATCAACCACTACATAATTCAATCCCAAATCATACACTAACCCATAATCCACCCCACATATGCTCCAACTACTGCTACAATAAACTACTTACATAGTTCCTGAATTCGCAGATCTTCGTTCTAGCCTTTGCACTATACTCAGATCTTTTGTAGTTCTTTACAAGTATCCATGGCTGCCGTTGCATATTCATCAAAGGATCTACTATGTTCTTCATCTCCTATAATGTAGACAAGGGTAATTGTGAGTGCAAGACTTACAAAATGAATAAGATGGTATTAGGAGTACTCTATTTAAGTTTTAGCACCAAGACAAGATAAGTGTTCATGACTTTGATGTACACAAAACTAAAACAATAAATATGACCTAAAATTCTGTTATTTATGATAATAAAAATGCATAGACGGAGTGTATATAATTATAGAACAAAGGCTTACATCTATACCGACCACTTTCTTCATGCCATACATCTTGTACGAACCACAAACTATCTCTCTAATCACTCAAGTATGTGCAATGTGTCTTAATTAGGCAAAATTGTACGTTTCATAACACGAACTGAAGGAGAAATTAAGTTAAAGTTTCATCTAATACTGTATATCAAGTTGCCAATTGAAAATAATTTAAAATAATTGAAGGGATATAACCATCTAAAGCCTTCTAAAGCTGTCCGAAATCCATAACAAAAGGTCAGATTCCCTCATATGCGTCAGGATCTAAATTTTAGCACAAAACTACCTAAAAAGAAATTCACAATTACAATCCTAAAACAAGCACACAAGTAATACTACAATTTGAGTACTAAACAGAGAGACATTGTATGACCATTAAAAATAATATATGTACCCGCTTGTTAGTATCATCATTCAAACAAATGTAATGACACTAGTAACTTACTAGTGATTCGAACCATGGTTTCCCTCCCAAACAAGTCAGTGACATGCTACATACAAAGATCAAGTTATACAATGCAAACTTCTAGGTTTAAAGATCAGACATCAAATAAATTTCAGTGGTTCACTTACGATAAATGTGTCATTGACTGAAGTAAAGATGTGAGAAACACCAAAAACATTTTCTCATTCCCTAACAGAAGGGCCCAATGTCACATTCTCTTCCTTAGGCTCCCTGGTCTTTCTCCTTGACTACTTCAAACAAATAAAATGTATAATAAATTACTAACAATTACAATTAACACTCAAATGACCAGAGTGGACTGATATTGTACACTTCATGGACCTTTTCTAAAGCAAATTCATACGTTTTTACTTTTCTAATATTACACTAGCAAGATAATTTCTGATGGACATGAAGTACTAGCAAGTTTAATATGAAGTACTAACAAGCTGTGTCCAGTTTGGAGAAATAACTTCAGGAGCCATTTAGTATGGGGTACCCTTTATTGATTTGGCACCGGTCATCGTAGCCTACGCAGAAACACAAAATAGGTTTGTTACATTTGCAATTGGGCACTAGGATTTTAAACAGTAAAAACAGTTTATCACAAAAAAATAGTTACAAGTGACAAGAGAATTTTCCATACCTGCTCAAGAACTTTCTTAGATGCACTAAAATCTGCAAGTTTGATGCACGCCTTGTTATCGACAAGTATATTTGCCCCTGCATAAAGCATATGAGTAAAAACAGTTTATCACAAAAACCCTAAACCCTAAACCCTAAACCCTAAACCCTAAACCCTAAAATTTGTTACATTTGCAATTGGGCACTAGGATTTTAAACAGTAAAAACAGTTTATCACAAAAAAATAGTTACAAGTGACAAGAGAATTTTCCATACCTGCTCAAGAACTTTCTTAGATGCACTAAAATCTGCAAGTTTGATGCACGCCTTGTTATCGACAAGTATATTTGCCCCCTGCATAAAGCATATGAGTTAATAATTAAATAAAGGGGCAAATTTAAAACCTTAAAACTAAACAAACAAGTAAATTACAATTACCCATTTCCCAAATCATCAAGATTTGAATAAGCACAACTTTAAAACACAATACAATCAAACAAGAATGCCTACACAATCACCTGAGTTTTCTCTTTAGAAGCGGAATTCGTAGCAATCCGAACCTTCAAAAACCAAAAAAAAATCAAATCTTTAAACACCCCATCAACCAAAACCAACCAAAAAACCTCAAATCACAAACCCCACCTGCTTAACAGCCAATTATTTCCCAGAATCAAGATTCAACCCCATATAAACTTGCCCAAATGCCCCACATCCAATCAACTAACCTTTTCGCCATTGAATCCAAGAAACCTCATCCCTTTTCGATTTCGATATCGGAGGAAAGAATCAATTGAGAGCGATTGCCCACAAGAATCAAGGGTGGGGAGAGAGATATTATCGCACATACGGAGAGCGGGTTGAATTTGGGGATAACGGAGAGCATGGGAGAAATAAAAGAATAGAGCGGATTGAATTTGGGGATAGCAGAGTGTGCTTCAATCGAGAGAAATAAGAGAGGCGAATTGTGAGAGAAATGAAAGAGGTAGAGCGGTACCTAAGAGAATGAGAGACGACATAGTGAGAAATGATTTTTTTAAGTGAAATAATTGAGCGGTATTTTTACCGCTCAAATTTTTCTCCTCGGCCTCCGTGAAAACCACCTCGATCGGATCAGAGTAAACAATAATGTCGAATCAGGCCGCCCCTTGCTTTGAATGAATTCACACGCGGCCACCAGCTTTCCAAAAAGAAGGGGAGATCTGCTGCTTACTGCTCACGGAAACACTAGATTTCTTCATTTTCTTCAGTACTCTTTGGGTAGAGAGTAACATCCCTAGCCTTGCACATAAAATGGGAAGTATTCTCTCTACCACAATGCTCACTCATTTCCGACCAAATTTTTTTGGTATGATTTGCTTGGTTGGTTTTGGCCTTTTTTCTTGTAGTGGAAGGTGTCTCCAATGACCTATCAATGCGAGCAATTTCAATGTCTTTTGATAGCGGGCTTTCAGTAGATGTGACTTGACAAGATTGGTTACAAATGAACTCTCTACACATGACGAGATCATCTTAAATTTTAGAGAAGTCTTCAGATCGGAATGAGTCACTAGATTCATTGCGCCATGATGATTCACTAGCAGACAGTGCCTAACATCGTTTATGTGGAGGTGGTCGTCAATGGATAGATTCTGTGGATTCTTCATCATCGAATTCATCGTCCTCGTTTCTCGACTTACCATCTTTCATGTTGAAGTCATCGTCGTGGGTCGAGATAGAGGTTTGCCTTAACTCTAACTATAGGCGTCGATTCTCGCGATGCCTATCCAACTATGTTTTTCCAAGGTGATTAGTTCTTTATCTGTGACAAACTTTTCTTTTTGGAGTTTCTGAAGATGGAGATGCATATCCCTTGACAGAACATTCTTTCCCACAGTCGTATGACCCTCGTACGAGTATCAGGCTGTGTTGTATGACGTGCATCTGATCGGACTTGGTAGGTCGCTGGCATCCATGTACTTCACCCTCTAACGGTGGGAATATCTATTGTGGCTTTAAGGGAGGAGGTGCCATCTGGTCCCCCACTCAAGGGGCCGTTGGCATCTTGCTTTTTGTACCAATTCTTTGAACAACTGGATCTTCAACATTCATGTTTGGTTAGAATTCAAATAAGAGAGCTCCTTGTAGCACCAAATTATGATCGTAGAGAGTTGATTATCAATAAATAATATATGTTAGGCTACATAATCAATATCGAATAAGGGAATGAGTGTTTTATTAATAAAATGTCTTTCTCTATAATCAATCAAGAGGTTTCTCTCTTTAATCAAAATTGCCAACCCCCTGCAAGTAAGGAAAAAGAAGTATATTTATAGGGGTTCATTGTAGGACTCCCTACTAACTAATTACTTTCTTCTTAAGCTATTTACATAAGTGAGCTTCAAGGTCCAATAACATTTACAAGACTATACATTTAGTTTAATCTTATTAAATATCTTTAAATGGTTTTCAGGGCCAAATACATTAAAAATTTTCATTTCATTAGATGAACTTTAAATTGTTACTCAGGATAGATACTATGTTTGGGATTTGTCCTACTTATTCTAGCGCCTCGCAAAAGTTGTACTTTATTCTATTCTTGCATAGAGCCGGAGCATGTCTTTGGACATGTTACGTATTTACGAATTTATATGGTTGTTTAAAAAAAACATTTACCTTGTTGCAAACAAAAGGGCACACTACTAGAAAAACTGGATTAGACATCGCCCATTTTACATCGGTTTGAAAAACCACCGATGTTAAAAAGGTTTTTAACATCGGTTTTTTAAAAGCCATGTTAAGCTGTTTTTCAGATATCGGTAGGTAAAATAACCGATGTCTTTTATGATTTTTAAAAAGTAAAAAACACGCGGCTGATACATTTCCCCCCATTTCTAATAAAACATTTCCCCTTTAGATTATTTCCCACCATTTCTAATAAAACATTTCCCCCTTAAAACATTTCATTCCCCCGCCTCTGAACTTTCCCCTAAATTATTTGCTCGCTCTCAACTTTCCTTTCTCGTCCCTCATCTCTCTCTCTCTCACACTCATCTCTCTCTTTCATCTCTCTCTCTCTCTCACTCATCTCTCTCTCTCATCAGTACTACACGACCCTCTCTCTCGGTCTCTCTCACCCGCATCCCTCACTTTTCTCTAATTAAACCTACATCTTAGTAATTACGATTTCTGTAAATCGAAATAGAGAAGAGGGAAGCTCGAATTAAGAGAAAAGGAAGCATAAATCGTAAGTAATTTTCCGATTAATAGTTCCATTTAAGCTTCATTTTGCTTTAATTGAACATTTTTTTGCAGATTGGTTGCTCTTTTAGCTTGGGTCATCTGCAATTAGTAAGTTTTTGTGTTAATTACTTGTTTTTCTTTTTGCATGTCTCTATTTCTTGCTTTTCTTGTATTACTTGTTCTAGGTCATATGAAAATTCATGTTTTTCTTGTTCCAATTAATTTTTTGTTTCTTGTTTTTAGTTTGTATTACTTGTAATCCATATTTTTTTGTTTCATATAAATTGAAAAACCCTAAATATTTTTGTTTCCTTTTTGTGCATTAATTGGTGAGGTAGTGTATGTATTGGTGAGTGGGTGGGTAAGGGAGAGTTTACATTTCTCCTGAACTTAATTGTGGAAATATGATCTGTTTCTTTGGTGTGTTGGATTATTGGATGAGGACATGTACTCATTTTCTACCAAGGTATACTTTCATTTTCCCATGAACACTCTTCGGACTGTCCCGGTCCCCAACTTGTAGCTTTTAGGTCATCTTTTATCGCTTCACCCTAGGCCTTATGATATCCCCGGATGATCTAGGCCTTTTCTTTTTTTGCTCCTTCTTCCTTAATCTTTCCGAGTACAAGGCTAATGTCACTTTCATTTTCGAATGCAGGGACATGGATCGGTCAACCAAAAGTGCGGGTCCTTCGGCCCCTTCTCCTTTCATTGACGTCACCAAATACCTCGCGGCGAATCTCCGGCCGAAGAAGGACGAAGAGAAACTCACCCATATGGCCGACACGTAAAACATCTACCACCAGCGCTGGTTCGTGTATGCTCATGGGGAGAGGGAACGAATCTATCATAACCCTCCGGTTCCTGATACTTGCGGAAGTGCTTGTACGGGCATTTCCGAGGCAGCCTTCAAATGTGGCTTACGAGTGCCAATATTGCCCATCCTGAAGAAATTACTAAAGGAAATGGGTGTGGCATTGGGCCAGCTCGACCCGAACATCTTCATACATGTGAATACCTTTCAAGCTCGCTGCATGGCGGTTAAGGTCCATCCTCGGACTTCGCTATTCTGGCATCACTACGACTTTCGCCGCAACCCGAAGAGCAACGGGTTTTATACAATTGCCCGCCGATCCAATCGGGTCAACTGGACGGAGACCAATTCGAGAAATAAGGGGACCCACGACAAGTGGTTATTCATTTCGGGGCCTAAAATTATCAAGTACTCAGTGTGGGTGGAGATCGACCCGGCGAAGAAGGTCATCCTTCCTTCTCTCATCGATGCAGAGAAGCATGATTACAGGCTGCTTTGCGAGTTGGAGATGGACAGGGTTCACCTATCCGTCAATCGGGATAAAGACTGGTTGTTCACCCTATGGGGTAAGAGTATCTCTTAGCCTTCTTAATCATTTTTACTGCAAATTTTCTTGTCATTTAACTTTATCTTCGGCCGGTATTTGTTTGCCTTTATCACAATTTTGAATTTGCTTTTTATTGTGTAGTGTCTTCCCGTCAGGAGCTTGTAGAGCAAAGGCGCCAAAAGGCCGAGGCGAAGGCAGCGGCCGCTGCAGCTGCTGTCGAGGCTTCGGGAAAGGTTGCCCCCGAATAGGGGATGAGTAGGAGATAACGGAGGAAACTCCTTCTGCCTCCCCTCCGCATGCACAAGAAGTTCTGGAGTGAGGAATACAACAGGTTTGACCTTGTCCAAATTGATCACCATGCAAGCTTCTTCCTTAAACCTTGCAAGATAGTCACCAAGTTCTTCATTCGGCCTCTGTCTATAGTGAATCAGGGCCTCAGTGTCTTTCTCTCTTCGGCACAAGTGAGAATAGTGCCTCGGGAACTTCTTTTTAATCTGCTCGTATGAGCCAATTGACCAGGGCCTCAGTGATCAATAACATATTGACGCTGGACCTTTGAGGTAGGTCTTGAACATCTTGCAGAGCATCACATCACAGTGCCCCATGCCAGTCATGAATGATTCATACTTCTCACAATGGTCTTCAGGGTCTCTTTTTCCATTAAACTCATGCATTTTCGCAATCTGCCTTTCCGAAGGTGGTCGAAATTGCTCGACGTCTTCAGTTACTATGGGCTCATGGCTAATCCTTCTTTCCCCAAACATGACTTTCTCGATCCTTCAGATTCGGTCATCAGTATGAGGGCCTTCCTCTTCCGAATCGGAGGAATAAACTACCTTCAATCGGGATCGCTTAGAGTATGATTCAGAGTTCCACAACTCATCTTCATCATCTCGGGGCCTCTTCTCTCTTTGGTTCTCGGGCTCCGAGTCTTTGGCCTCTAGGGCCTCCCGCATCACCTTCTCCTGGAGTTCAATTTCTTCTCTCTGGAGCTTTAGGGCTTGCAACCTCAAACGATCGGCCTTTCTCTGCTTAGCCAATTTTTCTGCGTCCCTATTGCTCCTTTCTTTCTCCCTCTCCTTCTGCTTCCCTTTGGCCCTTTGTTCCTCTCGCTATTTCAAGATCATTTGCTATTGTTCTTCAGGGGTCTGTATTTCCCCTTCTTCATCAAAGTTCAGTAGCCTTGGGATAACAGGAGGAGTGCGGCTGCCTCTAGCCACAGTAATGTCATCGGTTATAAGTGTATCTTCGTTCATCATAATTGCTGGTAGATGTCAACACAAACGTATCTCTACGTTCCCACAAATGGTGCCAAATGTTACGACTGGATTTCTCCCGGATCTTGGTTCGGTCGGACCTTCAATGAAGAAGAATGCGAGGGTTTGGCCCCCCAATTCACCTCCTGTGTGAGAATAAGTTAGTCGGTTGCTCATCATTTGGGAGTTCCCATGTTCGGCATGTCTATAGCTGGTATCCGGTATGTAGATAGCTAGAGTGTCGTTCCTCTAACCCAGTTTATCCATTTGAGGCTTCTGAACACTGGGGTATCAATAGTTCTTATGTGATGTGGTCAATTGTGATACCGCTGCTTTCTGGGATGTTGGCGCAGTTTGGATCGCCAAGGAGGTCTTTGAATTCGTTTTTAGTTTCAAGAACTTTTAAGTTCAATGTGTTAAACGATCAGGAAACAATTTATTTGTTTTTCAATGTGTTTTTGTGTGTAATGAATGAGAGATCAAACCTGACCAAACCTTATTCTCCTTTCTTCAGGCGGTTACCAAAAGAGTGGATGTCATGGAAGAACGTGTCCCACATCCTGAGGAGTATGTAACCATATGATCGTTGTAGATAAGTGGGCCGGACGATCATGGGCTTCACTCAAATTCATGGTGTTGGGCCTTCGGTCCGTCCATTAAGGAGGTGGGCCTCCAACAAAGGGATAATCCAAATAAAATTCGAATTGCTAACAAAAGAGATTATAAAATAGAAAAAATATAACATAAAAATATTATACACGTATTTATAAAACGGTGAAATCACTACATAAAGGAAACTTAAACATGTAAAAAAATAAACTTGAAAGCAAATAAAAATTATACATTAATCTAAATATTCACACAGAATACTAGAAAATGACGTGAGGCACTGATTGTTATGCTAGTATACAATAATAACTAAACTAACATGACATGTGTTGAAATTCATAAAAATTAAATTGTTTTATAGTTTTTGTATTACAAAAATTAATGGAAGAATGTTCAACTTTATATTATAACGCTAATATATGTTTAGGCCAACAATGAAGAACATCCTTATTCAAATAATAATAAACAACATCTTAGAATTTTACATAAAATTACATTTAGGTACTAATTTTCACACTAAAAAAGTTTTTTTATGAATTAAAAAAGGATTTAACAAAAAATAAGGATTAAATATAACATGATTATCCATAATTTCTTATTACAAAAATATGTATAAGATTTTGTAGGATTCGATAATGGATTCTAGGTAACATATAATTTCAAATTTATGTTAAGCTAATTGTTGTTAAATTTTGTGATTCTAATATTAAATTTATGAAAAATAAAATATTATGATAGTGTTATTTATTATAAAAAAAGGTGTTCTTCGTAGGAACTTGTATTAAGAATATAATTTAATAAGTTAAAATTTGTACCGAATTGATTGAATATACAAAAGTGAAAATAGTAATGCTATTACACAACTAAATTAAAATTTGGAAAATGCAATTTTAAATTTATATGTACCATCTTTGCCATAGTATACATTAAAAATAATAAAACTTTTTAAATAATATTTTTTTGTAAATCAATCATTTTAACAACTAAATTAATTATGTACAATAACTAATTCTGTTAACTATTTGGTTCTTAATTAAATTTGAAAATATTTTAAAAAATGTATATAAAATTGAAATAGTTAAAATTAACCCTAATTTTCACTATATATATCATTTTATTTTCTGAATCCGCCGCACCAATTATACATATCATATCATATCTTTTTCTCACCGGCCACGCACCACCATTGATATCCGTTGGCCTCTCAACTTGTATTGACATTTTCTTTTTCCATATCAAAGGTATGTCTATTTTGATTTGTTAATTTTATATATTGCAAAGTTATATGCTCTAATTATAAGTTGAATCTATATATACAAGTGAAAAGTAGTAAATTGATTGTTTTATATAAAGATATGTTGATGAAGATGATGTTTATTTGATTTAGATGTTTTGATTCCATCATTTACAGGAAGTTGACATTGATTTTGATTGCCATGTTTTCGGTACATGATATGTAGACTTTTTATATAATTGTTGGCATGAAAATCCTTAGGTATAGAACAAATTACATCAAGTCACCTTGTTTAATTTATGTAATTTTATTATATCTTATTAAACTTTGTTATGTTATCCCATGTGTTTAACAAACAACTGATTTCATTAGCTATAAAAATCCGAAATAAATTTATGGCCCGTGGTTCATTTTTTTTTTTGTATGATGCTTAAGGAGATAGCTACCATACCTTTTTGAATTTCGTGGTCTGTTTTGCAGCAGATTTTAAGGCTGGACAACCTCTTGACGAAGGATGGACTTCAGTAGCTTACCAGAATATCTTGCTAATGCTAGGCAACTTCTTTTTACCGAGGGACACTTGAATCAAAGATTTATTCACTTGGAAACCATTGAAAAGGATTGTAACAAGAAGAACTTGGTGCAGATGAGTGTTTACATATTTTTTGATCAGGCAGAAGAAGTCATCAAAGACTTGGAGGAACAACTGAAAAGCACTGAAATCGATTTACGCAAGCTAGAAGATACAGTTAATCGGCTCAAATCATACATTAACACCGTTGGAGCTGGTAATATGCTGAATAAGGTGAATTATTTGGGACAGCTGGTGAAGGATAAAAGTGATGCTCTGAGCCTTAGAAATGCATTGATGGAAGTAAAGCTCGAGAGTGAACGTTTTGAGAATGAAATGGATGATTACTTTTTGATGTTGTCTCATGGTGAATCTCATTCATATGATGTGGATTCATTGATAAGTGCTGGATTACTTAACCCCATTACTCTTCATTTGAGAAGGCATTGATGTGTTGGTTGATTACCAAGGGTAAAGATGATTGAACCAATTCTGAAGATGATATGTAACAATTCTCGTTTGCATGGTTGCAAGTCTCATTTAATTTTGTGCTATCCCAGATTGCAAGTATACAATTACTAGGCAAACCATTTTACCAGATTGCAATTATACAATTACTAGGAAAACCATTTTATCACTAAAGTCTGCTGTTGGTGTTTACAGAAAACCATTTAATATTAATAAGGATTATTTGTTTTCCTGTTTCTTAATCTTTAAGTGTAGTACACGGAGTAAATTTGTATTTCGTAGGATATTATAGTTCGCATTTTAGTTTAGTACCTTCAGTTGTAATGGCTTTGCAACCCCAACTTAGCAATTTATGATGCAATGAGTATTGCATCTATGATATCATCCACTACACCAGAAACAACCTCACACAACACTTTATAGACAACGAATGACCGAAAAAGTATGGTCCGAAAAACTCATACAACCGGTATTTTTGAAACTCAAAAAATGTTGTGTCACAAAGACATAGACAATCGTTTATCACAAAAAATAAACCGTTGTTTTAATGTTAAAAAAACTGATGTCAGACAACACAATAAGCACACAATCGTTTTTCCGAAACTAAAATCATGTTGTCTCACATAGCCGTAGACAATTGTTTTCTATAAAATTAAACTATTGTTTTCTATAAAATTAAACTATTGTTTCACATGGACATAGACAATGCAGATGTATTTTTTTTTTATTTAAACAATGCCTACAAACTTTTGTCACTTATACAGCATATTTTCGAAAAAAATTGAAAACATGGCACGTATTTTAAAAGAAGGAAAACATGGCAAGTAGAAAATAGGGCAAACTGAAACAGCCCAGGGTTGTTAGAAAACTTTATACAATGTTGAAAACCGTTGTCTGAAAGTAGAATGTGTTAAAAAAAATAAATAACAGTACATGATCTCTCCCCAACAGAACATGAATAAATATAACCAAGATCAATCTTACCAACACTGGTTTATCAACAAACCATCACTAGTACAGACTGGACTTTTAGCATCGTACTTTAGGCGTCGGTTCTACAGGAAACCGTCGCCTAAACATATATATATGCGTCGGGTGTTATTTTAACCGACGCTTAAAGTCATATAACCGACGCCTATAACCTCAGACTGATCCTTTAGCGTCGGGTTTTATTTAACCGACGCTTAAAACCACACCTTTAGCGTCGGTGTTTTCAAAAGCGACGCTTAAAACCTCACCATTATCGTCGGTCTTATTTAACCGACGCTTTAGATTGATCCTTTTGCGTCGGTTTTTTTGAACCGACGCTTTAGACTGATCCTTTATCGTCGGACTTGCTGGACCGACGCTTTAGACTGACCCTTTAGCGTCTGTCTTTTTGAACCGACGCTTTAGACTGACCCTTTATGTGTCGCCTCACATTTGACCGACGCTAAAAGTATTTTTTTTTTTATAATTTAAAAAAAACTAAATTATATACAAATAATATTTTAATACTAATAATACATTATTAGTCTAGCCCTCTTGTAGCAGCAGTACTATTAGTAGCTTTGGCAAACTACTCGGACATTTCTATTTTAATATTTTAATTAAAAACAATTAAATTGAATAATATATTATTCAAGTAATTTATACCAAGGTTTTAAAAATTAGCATTCGATTCAACTCGGTTTAATTAGTTGTGGACAAAAGAGTACTCGGAAATCTGAAGGAGTACTCGGACAACTAATCAGATATTATTTTTATAATTTTATAAAAATATTAAATTCACATATATATCATAATTTAGCGTATTTGTTTTGTAAGTTATATATTTTTTTTGTTATTTACTAATTGTCTAATATAAAATACTAAAATTATAATTAGTATAATTTTTAACAATGTACTAACAACGATAATGTCAAAATATTAATACCTTTTACTTGATAATTTTTATCAACACAACATAAAACAAGTTATGATAATCAAAAATATAAATTCAACAACACTTAAAATAATAATAAAATATTGAATAATTTAAAATTGGATTTCACTCGCAGTACTTGAAATTTAACCAAATATTGATTAAGTTATGTAAAAATTGGGTTCTGAACGAAATTAGTATGACTCAGATCGGATCATACCCTAAAAACGAGGACTCAGAACAAGTACTGGTGATTTTTAGAACGATGATTTATATAAATAAAACAACGTGAAATATTAATAATTGAAAGTTACGATATTTTAGGTACATATAAAGGGTAATATATTCAATTAAAAGTAAACGTATTTTAAATTGATTGAAAGATAAGATATTTTAGGTATTTATTCAATTTTTGTTAATAGTACAATTATGTTTTTATATAATTATCAATTTAATAATTTTTAATATTTTAATTTAACATAATTTAATATACTCATATTTACGTATTATACTAATATTTTCTTATTATAAACAATGTACAGGAATTTTTAATATATTTTATTAATAATTAAAAATATGGTGTGATATTTTTGAGTATATATTAATGACTGTAAGATTAATTTTAAATAAAAAGGTAACGTATTTTAATTAGAAAGGAAATATTAATGATTTGAAAATATGGTACAATTGATGTTTTTATAAAAGGTAATATCTTGAATTAAAAGTAAATGTGAAAATGGCAATAACTAATTACCATTAATTATATTATGTCATTATTTATTTTAATAATTTGGATAAACAAACCGAAAACCAAACCGACCAAACTTTCAATCTTTCCGCTTTAATATATTAGTATAGATGTATTCATCCTACTTATATATCCTGAACTATTATTTATGATAAAATTATATCCGGATCATGCTTCATTATGCAAATTATATTATTAAAAAATTATATTTTTATCTAAGAAATTTTTTAAAAAATTAAAATTTTACATAATATGAATTAGTAAATATAAATCATTCAATTAGTTTTCAAAAAAAATTAATAAATCATTCAATTATAAAACTAAATTTAATTCTTAATCTTTCTAACTTACAGCTACAGGTACGTACAACGGGGAGAGAGAATTGATTGCTTATCCCTCTTTCCCCAATTCCAATTGAACGCCCATCCCTCTTTCCCCAATACTAATTGCTCGCTGCCGTCAATGCTCAGTTGCAAGCGGGTCTCTCTCTCTCGTATATACACGCAGGCACTACACTCTACTTCCTCCCCCCATTCATTCATCTACAGGTTTGGCTTCCTTTCTATATGAGTAATTCAATTCTTTCCTCAACTTATTACAAGTTTATAACACGTTTTCTTGATATCGGTGAATTTGTTTGTGTATGTAATGCGCATTTCTAGCAGAGTAACTTGAAGCTGTTATCGATATATATTTTGTGTGTTATTGTTTTGTTTTTATTCCTAATGTATGTATAGATGTAGATAAGTATACATTTAGGATTTGGATTAGTGAATATCATTTTCTTTCTGGCTAAGTTAGTTTTGGTATGTTACTAAAATTGATGAACCAAATGGAACGATATTTCTGTAATGATTAATATGTATAGTGACATGGAAGTTGTTGGTGCTGACTTCTGAGTGAGAAGTATACTCCCTCTGTTTGTGACTAAATGACTAAATGCCCTCTGATAAAAAAGATGACGTTTTTAAGTTTGAAGAAAATGGAGAAGATCCGATATATGTTGGGCATGACGACATCGATCAGTTTCTGAAAATGAGTTGCTTAAACATGCCCATTCTGGGAATATTTAACAAGTAAGATTTAGTTTCTTTTCCTTAATTTGTTTCTTTTCCTTAATTTATTTTACAATATTTCAACACACGCTTATTGTAATGAGTAATTTTTGTAGGTGTGTTAGTACGTTGTGCAATCAATTGAAGGAAAATACATTTGCATTCATGTTGCCATCTAAATTAGTAATAAGGCATAATCGTGACTATGAAGGTCAACAAGAAGCAACTGAGTACTTGACAGATTTTTTGGTTGCAAATAAAAAGAAGCGTTTTATCCTAGCACCTTACATCCAAGAGTAAGAACACAACAAGTTTCTAATAGTAATTATATTGTTATTGTAATCCAACGTATGTATTATACATGTCTGTATCATTGTAGCGGGCATTGGATGTTGCTCCTTTTTTGTCTCCATGAAAGTGCTATCTATGTGTTTGATTCAATGAAAAAAGAAAGGAAAATACACTTGACAACACCTGCACGAACGTAAGTTAAATTTGGTTTCAAATTTCACGTAGTGTACTGTACGTATCATAATTTAGTAAGGAATGTGATGACATATACTTATTTCACAGGGCCTTTAAATTGTACATACCTCAAGGTGGATTGAAGAATAATAGAAAAGAATTTCTTTGGTATCATTCCGAGGTTCAGGTATAACTTGTTTTCACAATTTTTTTTTTAACTTGTAGTGAATAAATTTTGTTGGTTTATGTGTAGTGTCCTCAACAAGAAGGAGGCACCGAGTGTGGTTATTTTGTTATGAGGTACATGCATGACATAGTGATGCTTTATCAAAAAAATCCTAACGTGGATTGGAAAGTGGTATGAGAGACAACTAAAATATTGTTTAGTGATATATCGAGTCATGACGTTTTTTAAATATTTTATCTTTTATATTTGGTAGGCTCTCGGTTCAAGAAGCTATACCAAAAAAGAAATCAAAGAGATTCGGGAGCTTTGGGCAAAATTTTTTACTCTAGAATGTCTATGATTAGGTACGGGCGTCACTTTTACATGATATATTATTATAATTTGAAAGTTGTATTAATTCAACAATTTGTAAGTGTGTGGCAAAACTCTCGAGTGACTGAGTAATACTATTTTACATATATATTATGTTATGATCAGTGGATAAGACAATAGGTTGCACCAAAAAAAAAGAAGGAAATTATCTTCCTGGTATATTCAAATGTTTGCACAGCTCCTATGTGAACTTGTAAAATAGTATGAACCTTTTCTTAGATGTACCATGTGATTTTCGTCTTTTATGCTAATGTGTACTTGAAACAGAGATACATGCCGGAGAGGCAGAATGGATATATACAAACTCAATGCTTTTACCAGGAGCCAAAGACTTGATCCATGCAGGAAACACATAAGAATTTCCATACTTTGCAAGACCCCATAAGGACCATATAGCTTTGATACAGAAAACCGGAAATTTCTTACCGTCTTGCCAGATTTGTTTGTAACTACTGTGGAGTCTTGGCCAACTATCATTTTATTTGCTTGAAGATTTCAACGAAGTGCAAAAAACTGAAGTATTAGAATTTTGTGTTGGATGATCTTTGACATGATTAATTTCATTTTGTGAGGGAAATAGAGTATTAGAAAGAATGTTTATTAGTATTTGTAAATGCATTTTTTGTTTTAATTGTAGACAATATAGCATTAAATCTTGTAAATTATTTTAATTAAATTCGTGATCGAATTTGTGGTATGATTTTATTTTTTGTTGTATTATTTTATTTGTGGTATGATTTTATTTTTTGTGGTACACATGTAAGCAGGTTCATTACGAAAAAAAAAATTCAAAAAAAAAAATTCAAAAATGGTTTTAGGCGTCGGTTGTGACGTGGGCTACGCTAAAACTGAAGACAATAAGCGTCGGCACATTGAAAAAGCAACGTTAAAATTTTTTCAAAAAATGCTTTTAGGAGTCGGTTGTCAGATAGGTGACGCAGAAAAAATATACTTTATGCGTCGGCATTTTTAAAAAACCGACGCAGTTTGATAGACTATAGGCGTCGGTTCTTTGGAAGAGCGACGCTTAAAATTGGCACTAAAGCGTCGGTTGGTTGGCCTAAAGCGTCGGTTATTTAACCGCCACTAATTAACTTTTAGCCTCGCCCAATTGACTGACGCCATAGACCTATACCTATAGCATCTCCTACATGTACTACGCCTGTTAACCGACGCCTTAGTCCTTTTTGACCGACGCTAAAAGTCCAGTCTGTACTAGTGCATATCAAATAAATCCAATGTACATTCAACAAACTAAATTAAAGAAACTAATTTGTTCAAGCCAAACAAACAAATTTGCGGATAGAAATCAATTAAAACAAACTAAACATCCACAATTTGTGGTTTATCACAATAGTGGGAAACACAGGGAAACAAACTAATAATACATTACTAATTAAACACTGGGAAACAAACTAATAATACATCATGGAAGTTGAATCCATTCTTTTTCTCGCATGTAACTAGCACTTCTTCCTCTACATCAACACTCGGAAACATTATCACATCCATCTCATTCTCAAGTTCAATTTCAACCGATCCCACCTTTTCTTCGTGACTATCCTCATGGTATACCTTACTAGGTAATTTCAACACCACTGACCAAAATTTGTCATGAGGATCAACAATATAACAAACTTGATTAACATGCTTTCCTAACACAAATAAATCATTTCAAAAGCCTAACTTATTTAAATTAACTAATGTATATCCCAAGTCATCTACCTTTATCCCTTTATTCGTATCCACCCAATTGCAACGAAAAACGGGGACCCTAAATTTGTTATAGTCCAACTCCCATATAGGGAAAATAACTCCATAATACGTATATGATGGATGCTGAATGTTTTTATCCTTTTGGTGCACAACCATTGTATCGGCATCTACGGTGACACCGATGCAAGAACTTGACGTTAATCATCACGATCTTTGGTGCTATACGTAACACCATTGATTCTGTAGCCACTGAATGTAGGCACGCATTTGTTGGGGCCAGCTGATTATTTTCAACAAGAAATTCTGCTACAACCTCGCAATACTTAATGATAGCAGAATTATTCTAGCAGGATTTCAATATTTTACAACCATTAACAATCGCAGAAAATCATATAATCCCAAAAAATCTCATAATATCATTGTAACATTCCTAAAACACATCATAATCTCAAAATATTATCTACAATTTGTACAATAAGATGGTAGAGTGCAGTACCTTCTATCGAAACCATTTAGGGAAGTTTTCATTTTCCTTGCTCTTTAGTCACACTTCATCGTTTTCATGATGTGGATATCTTGTCATTAAATCAACCATGTTTTCACTGCAAGTCATAAGACATAAGAAAAATAAGACAAAAAAAAATAAGAAATGCAGAAAATAAAACATAAGAAAAATAAGAACTGTAGAAAATAATACATATGAAAAATAATAGAGTTGCTTACTCGAAATATGGCCTTACAACATTACTATTATGGAGAAGACACAAATGTGCTAGGTGCAGGTCATTGCTGCTCGGCGTTATCATTGTTGCACCAGATAAGGGCCTACTTTTTTCGTTCTTATGCCTGGTATTTTTAGGCAATCCAACAATAGCTTCTTTCAAGTTCTCCAAATAGTTAATAGCCTCTTCTGCAACATATGCCTTAGCGATGCAACCTTCTGGATGAGCCCAATTCCTTACATATGCCTTGAATGTCTTCATATATCTCTCAAAAGGATACATCTATCGAAGGAAGACTGGATCGCAAAGCTCAACTTCTCTCACAAGATAAAGTGAAAGATGGAATATTACATCAAATATGGAAGGTTGGAGGTATTTTTCTAGCTTGCATAAGGTTTCTACCAAGTGCGATTACAGTTTTTACAACTTATCGACCTCAATTACTTTAATGCAAATTGCTTTAAAGAATTGGCAAAACCGAATGATAGCGTACCTGACCTATTTCTGCAGTACTGACCGAATGGCAATGGGGAGCAAGTGATGCAAAATTGTATGACAGTCATGAGATTTCATTCCAGCAAGCCAAAGATTTTCCATCGATACTAGACCATTAATGTTTGAACAGAAGCCCTCATGTAACTTCATTCCAAGTAAGGATGAGTAGACAATCTTCTTTTCAGCATGCAATAAGTTCCAAGAAGCCATCGACAACTTCTCTTTTTTTTCCTTAATGTTTTGGCCTCATCTCTGTTCTGATCACTATTTCAGCCATGTCAAGTCGGATAGATTCCCTGTCTTTTGTCTTCCCTGGTATATTTAACAAGGTACCCGTTAAAGCTTCACATATATCTTTCTCGATATACATCAAATTGAGGACATGCCTAACCGGGAGAAATTTCCAATACTTGAGTTGGAAGAATATCAAAATTTTCTTCCAAATAGGTCGAGCATCACCTTTCTTCCATGGAGGCTAGCGTTGTGTCCTTCCAAAGACATGGCCCTTTAGAGGTTGTAGCCTCTTAAGAACCTCCTCTCCAGTTAACGGAACAAGAGCTGATTGCTTCTCTACGGTGTTATCAAAATCTAGCTTTTGCCTTCGATATGGATGATGACGGGGCAACCACCTCCGATGCCTCATTATCACCATCTTACCATAATTTTTAAGCCTGGTAGCTTTTGTTTGATCAACACATACAGTACAAGCATTATACCCTTTAATGATGTTGCCCGACAAGTTGCCTAGTGCAGGATAATCACTGATTGCCCATAACAAAATGGCTCTTAGAACGAAGTACTCCTTCTTATATGCGTCATTCACTTGTTTCCCTTGCCACAAACTCTATAGATCTTCTATAAGTGGTTGAAGGAAGACATCAATATTATTCCCCGTTTGAGTTGGTTCGGATATCAACAAACTTAACATAATGTACATTCGCTTCATACAAAGCCATGGTGGGAGGTTATAAATCGCTAGCAAAACCGGCCAAAAAGAGTAATCAGTTGATACACCACCGAAAGGATTGAATCCATCGGCAGATAGAGCTAACCTAAGGTTCCTCGAATCTAAAGCAAACTCTGGCCACTTCTGGTCCACTTCCTTCCATGTTTGTGCGTCTGCTGGATGTCTCAATTTACCATCCTTTTGTTGTCCATTATCGTGCCAAGTAATGTCCTTTGTAGTCTTACTTGCATTAAACAAAGCCCTCAACCGTGGTATCAACAGAAAGTACCATAAAACCTTCGCGGGAACCCCTTCCATTTCAACTCATTGCTTGTTCAATTTCCATCTTGAGGTCTGGCACATGCGGCAAACTGTCTCGTCTTCATCTCTTTGGCCCCGACATAAGAGACAGTCAATTGGGCATACATGTATTTTTCATACTCCATTCCTAAAGCACATAAAATTGTCTTGGCTTCCCTGAAGGTAGAAGAGATAGTGTTGCCCGCTGGAAGCATGGACCCGAATAAAAAGAGAATATCAGAGAAGCAAGAATCGGACATGCCAGGCTTTGCTTTCAGGCTATACAACCTTACTAAAGCTTCTAACTTAGTAAAACTCTCACAGTCTGGACAAAGGGGTATATGTTCACCTTGAACATGGTTATATAAATGAGAAGAATCAACATCGGCTTCTTCTGAAGTGGGTTGTTGATGCACAGATTCTGAGGTGTTGGATTCAGCAGGACTAGGACTCTCCACTGAATTTGACTCATCGTGCCATATCTAGTTTGTATAGGTTGGATCAATACTGTGCTGAAAGAGATGGTCCCTAACTGTCCGCACGTTCCAAATTTTGCTTTGCACACATTTTAAACATGGACAATATATTTTGTTTTCATCAGACCCGTTCTCAAATGCAAACATCAATAACTCTTCCACTCCTAATTGAAACTCTCTTATTCTTCTACCTTCCCTCAACCAAGCTCTATCCATTATCCAAATTATGGTGCAATTCTGCAACAAATGACCATATTACCAAATGAACCAATAACAAAATTCACTAAATTCAATAAATTGAGAGTCACCAGCAAACACTAAATTCACTAACAACAGTAAAATGACCAACTAACCAAACTCAAGCTACACCATCATTAAATAAATTAAACAATAAAAAAATGACCACTAGAGAGCGTGACCCGACAACAGCAACAAATGAAAAACTAGGAACAAAGCGTGACCTGACAAAATTAGGTTGCGAGAAAACCTGGAAAGCTTGATAGTAACAGAGTGCGACCTGTCTTCGCATTGAGAAAACCTTGAAAGCTTGACTGTCTTTTTGAAAGCTAGGGTTCACTGGATTTTTGAAAGCTAGGGTTTCGATTCGACTGATTAACTTGTTTTTCGATTATAGAGACTAAATCAATGAATTCCTAAGCTGGTTTTGATTGAATCGACTGAGGGAGAGTGTGTGCGGTTGAGAAAGGGAGAAAGGGGAAAGTAGACTGAGAAAGGGGAAAAGAGGGGAAGTTTAGTGAATGAAAAAGGGAAAGTGTTGAATATTTCGGGAAGGGGGGGAAAGTGCCGCCCGATTTTCTTATTAATACACAACTGTTTGTTTTGGAGATTTTTATTGTTCTGGGGCTTATATAATGGATTTTATGCAACATTTGATTCTTAAACTTAGGTGAGATTCTACATTAGATTCGATATGTTAAGTTTAATTGTTGTAAAAACTTGTCATTATTGTATAATATTATTAATATTATTATATTATTTATTTACATTGTCACCTTCTTCATTACTTAAATACGATATATATATATATATATATGTATATATAACTTACATTCTTCATTAACTCTCATTTTACCCACCCTTCTCTTACATATACCCACATAAATATAAATATGCATACGCACACAAATACAATAATGTTATCAGTATCTATCTTTCTTGCAAATCAATAGTTCATACAAGAATTACACCAAGAAATCAAATAATGGAATGGCAATTCCGATGACCAAACAACTCCAATAACTGAAGCAATTTCGACGACCGAAGCAAATTCGGTGGTTAAAGTAATTCCAGAAAGTAAAACAATTCTGACAACCCACACATCTCCATCGAATGTTTCTGTTCAACTAAGTGACGAGCAAACCCGTAATATTGTTAATTCAATAAGGAACCTTGAGTTGAATTTGTAAAACTCAATTTTCAATAAAAATATCCTTCAATGAATGTTATTTTATTTGATATGAAACTTTTTTTTGAACTAGATATATAATGTAAAGTATGTTTGCAATATATCAACAAAGCAAATTACATTATTCACAATTATACAGTTGAGATATCACTACAAGAAAATCGCAATCAGACAACACTCATCAGACAACGCTCGGACGAAAAAGCATTGTTTGGAATTAAGAGACAACGGTTTTTTTGTAACTTCAGAAAAGTATTGTCTAATCCAGGTACCCTACAACGGGTTAAAATCGTTGTCTAGTAAATTGATTCAGACAATGGCTTTTGCAATGTGTTGTTGTAAAGACGAGTAAGTTTGCACAACTGTTTTTACGAACATTGTCTAATCAGTTTTGAGACAACGTTTATAAACCATTGTATGATTCACACAACTGTTTTCATATACCATTGTGTTATTACAATTCACACAATGGAATAATTAACCGTTGTTTAAATCGTGTTTCGATGAGACAACGGTTTTTATGAAACCGTTGTCTGAACTACAAAAATTTTGAATAGAATTGGTGGCAAATAATGAAATATTTGGTGGGAATAATAAAATAATTTGAATTGAATTTGGCGGGAAATAATGAAAATAATCAGACAACGGTTTTCTTATAAAAAATGTTGTGTTATATTGAGCACAACAACGGTTTTTAATGTTCTTGTATGATATTTTAGTGGTCAACTACCAAAGTACTACTTGGTCAAACCAATATAATTTTTGAATACTATTTTTTTTAATTTTTTTGGACAATCCAATCATATAGGTGATGTTATATACTAATTTTAGTGATGTGTACAAAAAGTTAGAAAAAGAAATCATTCTTGTACGTGTTTATAATATAAATCCACCAAAAGTACTACTCCCTCTAACTATTGTCGTATCGATTGAACATGATCTATTTTTTGATTTTTTTTTTCTGAAGATTCAACCGTACGAATGATGTTATATACTGATTTTAGTGATGTGCATAAAAAAGTAAAAAAAATGAGTCATTCTTGCATGTTATTTTAATGGTCAACTATCAAAGTACTCATTGGTCAAACTAGTATAATTTTTAAAACAAATTTGGACGATCCAACTGTACGGATGATGTTATATACTAATTTTAGTGATGTGTGCAAAAAGTTAGAAAAAAACATTATTGTACGTGTTTATAATATAAGTTTATAATATAAGTCTGCCAAAAGTACTACTCCCTCTAACTATTGTCGTACCGATTGAACATGATCTATTTTTTCAAAAAACAAATTCGACGATCCAACCGTACGAATGATGTTATATACTAATTTTAGTTATGTGCAAAAAAAATTAGAAAAAATAAATCATTCTTGTATGATATTTTAATGGTCAACTATCAAAGTACTCCTTGGTCAAACTAGTATAATTTTTGAATAATTTTTTTATAGTTTTTTTGGACTATCCAATCACACGGATGATGTTATATACTAATTTTATTGATGTGTACAAAAAGTTAGAAAAAGAAAATCATTCTTGTACGTGTTTATAATATAAATCCGCCAAAAGTACTACTCCCTCTAACTATTGTCATACAGATTGAACATGATCTATTTTTTAAAATTTTTCTCGACAATCCAACTGTACGAATGATGTTATATACTGATTTTAGTGATGTGCACAAAAAATTAGAAAAAAATGAATCATTCTCGTATGTTATTTTAATGGTCAACTATCAAAGTACTCCTCGGTCAAACTAGTATATTTTCGAATAATATTTTTTAAAATTTTTTTTGGACAATCCAACCGTACAGATGATGTTATATACTAATTTTAGTGATGTGTGCAAAAAGTTAGAAAAAAAACATTATTGTACGTGTTTATAATATAAATCTGCCAAAAGTACTACTCCCTCTAACTATTGTCGTACCGATTGAACATGATCTATTTTTTCAAAAAACAAATTTAATGATCCAACTGTACGAATGATGTTATATACTAATTTTAGTTATGTGCACAAAAAATTAGAAAAAAATAAATCATTCTTGTATGATATTTTAATGGTCAACTATCAAAGTACTCCTTGGTCAAACTAGTATAATTTTTGAATAATTTTTTTATAGTTTTTTTTGGACTATCCAGTCACACGGATGATGTTATATACTAATTTTATTGATGTGTACAAAAAGTTAGAAAAAGAAAATCATTCTTGTACGTGTTTATAATATAAATCCGCCAAAAGTACTACTCCCTCTAACTATTGTCGTACAGATTGAAAATGATCTATTTTTTAAAATTTTTCTCGACAATCCAACTGTACGAATGATGTTATATACTGATTTTAGTGATGTGCACAAAAAATTAGAAAAAAATGAATCATTCTCGTATGTTATTTTAATGGTCAACTATCAAAGTACTACTTGGTCAAACTAGTATAGTGTTAAGATAATATTTTTTTAATTTTTTTTGACGCTCCAACCGTATGGATGATGTTATATACTAATTTTAGTGAAGTGTACAAAAAGTTAGAAAAAAAATTCATTCTTGTAAGTGTTTATCATATAAATTCGCCAAATGTACTACTCCTTCCAGCAATTTTACTACATTTTTGTTAAAATCTCGTACAATCCAGCATTTATTATTTTTTTCCAACACTAAAATGCGTGTTTATTAACATCCGTACGGTTCGATCGTCGAAAAAATCATTCAAAAAAATTATTCAGTGGATCTGGATCGTGTCTCGTTATAGGAATTAGCACTTTTACTACGTTTTTGTTAAAATCTCGTACAACCCGGCCTTTTTATTTTTTGATTATTTTTTTTCAACACTTAAATGAGTGTTTATTAACATGCATACGGTTCGATCGTCGAAGAAATCATTCAAAAAAATTATTCAGTGAATCTGGATCGTGTCTCGTTATGAGAAGTAGCACTTTTACTACGATTATAATAATATTCCGAAAAATTTTCCGAACACTAAAATGAATATCTATTTTTTTTTTTGAAAATAAAAATGAATATCTATTATAATAATATTCAGAAAATTTGAAATTTTTTGTTTTGTTTCGAATCAAAATTCTGAAATTTCTCAAAATTTCATGATCCATAATCTCAAATTTAACTTCCCACCCTTCATCTAATTCATATTGCCGCTTGTTAATATTTAATTAATTTCCTCCTTTCATTTCACTTCCCCCTTTACTAAAATTTCACTTCTGCCAAATCAAAGTTTCATTTCCCTCGCCAAAATTTCATTTCCCCCTCTATCTTCTACGCCTCCCCTCTATCTTCTCAGCCGCACAAACACATAAACATTAGTTGCCCCCAATTTCGGTAGACTCCTCTCTCTCTCTCTGTTCCCAGATATAGATGCCAAACCCAACCCATTTCTCTCTTTTTTCTTCTAGATTCGTAAACAAACAATCTATTTGTCTCGATTCATGAGTTTTTACCATTAAAAACGTCCTTTGTGCCCCAAAATAGAAACCCCCAAATCGATTTTGAAACCCTAAATCCCAAAAATCTATTTGTTTCACTAAAAGAAGATGCCTAGACCATGGCATAGTGATAAGCACCAACCCATTAGAGGTTCAATCATTCAGCAGATTTTCAGGTATTTTTTTAGTGATTTTCTTGAAATTCTAAGTGGTTTTTTGTGATGCCCACCCTGTGTTTGATCAAGGTTGTCAATGGGAAGCACTCTGGGGTAATTATATAATCGTAAATAGAGTATTATTCTTGATCAATCTCGAATTCTCCATCCCTTCATTTATATCTGGATTAATATCAGATTTGGAACAGGTTCAATGACTGGGTCAAGAATTTGAAATTTAATTTTTCAGATCGAGAATGAATCATATTACATATTACGATACTCTTTCATTTTTCTACATTAAATCATTTAGGTCATATATTTGATTGATTCTATAATTGAATTTTATAAAAGGCTTTACGTAGAACCTTTGCACTTTCAAAGAATAACAAAATAACCATACATTCACATTTGAAAATAAAAATGTGTTAACGAAAGTCAAGGTACAACCAACAAAATATAGTTAAGAAACTTGTGAAATTCTCATAATTTTACTTAATTAATCAACTTCTAAGAGAATATCCAACAATTTAGGCCATTTGCCACTCTCTATCTCAAATTTGAAAGGAACAAAATACAAAAATTTATATATCAGTAGGGAAATGCATGAGCTTATATAAAATAGAATTTGTGTCTGTGATCTCGTAAATTCTTGTATGCCTTGAATTGATTGTACAGTTAATATTTTACAGTTGCTAAACAATGAAGAAAACACCACATACAAGGTCAAAAAGTAATATACAGGGCCCCTGGAAATATAACCATGGAGGAGGAGGAGGAGATGCCTTGTCCTCCATTGCCCGAAGTGTATCGATGAAATCAGGTTTTCAGTTTCGATATTTTACTTAGTAAAATAATGTTAGATATCGCACCATGTATTGGTTTTTATCACGTATCTGTTAGATTTCTTGAAAGATTTTTGTAGATTATTTCATATCATGCAGGTTTCAACAAGCAAAGAACGATGAACGATGCTGGTCTCGAACATGGGGAAGTAGGCGTTCCTGCCGATATTTTCAAATTCCGAGAACTTGCTGCAGCAACACAAAATTTCAATCCAGATATGCTAATATATGGATGCATTAATATTAAAAAGCAGAATATTCCAATTCCAAAATTTTCTTCATTTATCTGCATATTCCAATGCCAAAATTTTCTTCATTTATGAAAGCTATTTCAGTAATAGCATGTACAGTTAATTTCGTATTGGCATGGTTGATTGTGATATGTTTTGCATCTGTAACTATGGTTAATTGCTGGAGTAAGCTGTAACTAGATTCAATATTTGTTAGGTGACGGTGCTCCTAAAAGAATGTCGGGACATACAGCTTCGATGTGGGTTTGCCAACAATGACCTTGATGGCAATGCCATGATAATTTCTGCTGATCAGATAACAGCAGAGTCCGATGCTCAAAGGGTTATATATGAGCGTCTGGTATGCTCAATTAGTTATGGCACATGAGGATTAAGTATTGGTGAAAAAAACCTGAGTTTTGATGAGGTTTATTATTAATTGCTTATAGGTGACTTTTAAGGATATTAATGGATTAGTTGAATAGAATACCCAGTTGCGTAGCCTCGTTCGCAGGCTATCAGACCAGATTGAGAACAGAGAAGCAGAGCTGAAGGTTCCTTCTAACGATTGTCATAATTTTTTGTTCTCTGTAAATCTTATGTAAGGTTTACATGTTTTATATACCTTTTCAATCTTTAACATTCATGTTTCTTTTCAATATCAGGTAAACTTTCAAGAGGAGCTCCAAAAACATTTGGCAGAAGCTGGCTCTAGAGTTGATGCAGTATTAGCTAGAGCTGAAGAGCAAGAGCGCATGATTGAGTCTCTTCATGGTTCGGTGAGCATACTAACCGGTCTAAGTTTTGGGCTTATGTGACTAATACTACATTAATGTTTTCATCTCATAATGGCAAATATAATGTAGAAGACAATTTGCTCTGCATCTTTTTCTATTTTGGCAGGTGGCTTTGTATAAAAAACTGTACGAGGATGAACAGAAACATCACTCTTCATCTCCTAGCTCACCAAACACTCTTCCTGGTGCTCTTTTGCTTCCATTTATAATAAGTCATTGACTATTGTCTTTAACCATTTACCTTGACGTTTATGCTGCCATTGTCACCATACACTCTTCCTGATGAACTTTCTGAAATTTTGTCACAAGCAGATATTTGGATATGATGTGCTGAACTCCTGCAAAGCCTTTAAGGATCTGGAATTGCTGTCTCCCTTGATGATATTGCTGATAAGGAGTCCTCTGAACATTTAAGGGACCGGTTGATTCTGGATGAATGATACAGCGTGGCTGTATGTACTTGTAGGAAGTGTAAGCTGCTGGTGATTGTGATGGAAAGTACCTTGCTGCTTGTGATTGTGAGGGAAATCTCCATTTGTATAACCTGCATACTTTTGACTACATTTATATACAGGTAACCTGTGAACCTAAATTTGATATTGTGTTCTTTTTTCTTTTTTTTTTGCTAATTTTGATATCATGCTGTTTAATCTGTTTAACTATAAACAACTGGTTGTATGCTGGCAGGATGCTCACAATGCTGAAATTCTGTCGTTGATCTTTAGCTCGCCTATAAAGGATGATTCTTCTGAGAAAGATATAGAAGCTTGGCCTATGATATTTGCGAATCAGAAAACTGAACACCACTAGCCTTGTATATAACACTTAGGGTATTTCCATTCTTGGAGTTTATTTTTTGGTTATATAATAGATTTTTGTTTAGAAATTAATGGCATTAGGTGGCTGAATTTTAGTTGGTTGATGATGAATTTTGGTTGTAATGGTGGATTTTAGTTCATTGTAATAGCGAATATTGGTCGTAGTACTATTTTATTGGTGCATTTTGCCTAAAAACACTTGTGCATTTTGTTTATAACAACACTTTTGAAGCTACAAAACATTGTACAAAAACTATTCAGACAACGATTGTATCACATGTAAATGTTGTGCACATTCGAATCTAACAACACTTTGGAAGCTACAAAACGGTTGTGCACATTCGAATCTAACAACACTTTTGAAGCTACAAAACATTGTACAAAAAACATGAAGACAACGAATTCTATCACATGTGAATGTTGTGTAAATGTTGGCTTTACGTGCCTCCAATTCACCAAAACAGTTGTGCACATTAACATCTAATAACATTCATAATAAACAAAAACGTTGTAATATCACCATTTCCACAACGCTTTATACCATAACCGTTGTGGTTTCTGGGTGTGCTACAACGCTTTTGGAGCCTGGTGTGTTGTTGTTACGGATTTCAGACAACGATTTGTGTACCGTTGTGTGATGTTGGTATCAGACACCTGCTCGATAGACAACTCTATTCCAGGGCATCAGACAACGGGCAATAACCATTGTATATTTCAGTTTTCCTTGTAGTGTATTGCTGTTTGTTAAAATTGTTGTTCGTTAAATTCAACTGAATTTGGTTGAATTTAGCATAATAAATTCAACCATATTCGGTCAAATTTAATGCACTTGAGGCGCCAAATTTCAATTATCAGCAAAATTGCGAATCTTAAAATTTATATGTGGTTGAATAAGGTCGAATTTATCTAGTCAAAATTGGTTATCTAGTCCAATATATAAGGTCGAAATTAGATAATTTCGACCAGAAGGGTAAAATTGGGCCATGCTAAAAATGACCATTTTTTGTTTGTTCAAATTATCCAATTTCGACCCGATCTGCTTGAAAATGGCTAATTTCAACCGTTACGTTCTAGTCGAATTTAGCCAAATTTCCTATAGTATTTGCTTAAACAACAAATATGTACATTAACATATCATTAAGCTAACCACACATTTGTATTATGTTTCATACACATAATACATAAATGGCTGTGTGATAATGGAAAAATATTTGTAGTATATGTAGCTTTTTTTTAAGCAAAAAAATACATAACTTAAAACACATAACCATTAAAATAAAAGAGGATAAGAGGTACATCCATTTTAAATAATAAAATTATACACTTGATTTAAAAATAAATATGCTATTTACTTTTTTTATAATAATAAATAGGATCACATATAGTACTTAATGGTAAGCTGAATGTGACTAAATGTAGAAAAGTAATTAAGGTGCAGAAAAATTGAAGAACATAAAGATTCAACCTCTAATCCCCTATGGTCTACGTCATGGTCCCTTACCAGGTTGGTAAGAAAATATATTATTGATTAATAATAAAATAATTACAAGATGCAATAATATATCACCCTACTTCCCAGTTGCTCATAAATGGCATGCTGAATATACTTGTTTTAGAATTTGCTCTCTAAGCTATACTAGCCTAGTATACTTTTTTACCACAACTCATCAAACCCAACTATTCAGAGCAAAGTATACAACAACTAATCGCTTACAATCCGAATAATACTATTAATAAAAGTTACAACTCAAACTATAGACTCTCTATGTATAAGTAATACAGATATGATATATAACGAGTTCAAAGAGAATCGGGTAAAAGTTTTTGCAAAGTAAAACACTAAGTTGTTTTTTTCATGTAGTACTTGGATATTAGCAACGAAAAAACTCACATAAGAACAATTATTTAAATCTATACGTATAAGGGTCGTAAGCTAAGCTAGCAACTAGCAACCGTTGAAAAGAATTGAACGTTTAAATTAGTTAGAATTGTTTTTAACGTTAATGTAAACGTTTGACAAAAGAGAGATGAAGAATACAAAGTTAATAGACCAATTCCTCTAAAAATATGAAAGAGTAAAAATGTATAGGAGAGTTTGTAGAAGAAGAAGTTAAAAGCATAATTAACTCAGAAATGAATTTTTGAAGATTTAGAAATGATTAAAAAGAGCCCGTATGATATATTTTGGGAGTCCTTACAACTAATTAGAAGACGTTTCTATATATCTCCACCATTTCCGCACTTCTGGTAACACCACAACATAGATCACATATTGCAAAACCACAAATACATTGTCTTAAGGCCAATATTTGTTGCAGTAGACTTTATTGCAACGAATGTGAAAAATTTCACTATTGCATCTCCCGTGTTGCAATAGAGCCATTTAGCAACGATTTGGGTACCATACAGCAACATTAAAAGTCATTGCAATACAGGCATGTAGCAACATTTTATGGTCTTTAGCACGTTTAAAAATCATTGCAGTAACAAATGGTTGGCAAACAAATCACTTTAAGGCAGCAAATATTAGTCCAATTGTAATGAATTTGTTAGACTAATTGCAACAGTTTATACCCTTATTGCAATAATTTTATAGCTGTTGTAATGTTTATTCTTCATTTTTTCCTCCAGTTCAGCAACTATTTATTCTCTGAGCTTTGCCAGTTCTATAGAATCTGTGTTGTCTTTTTTGGACAAATTTTGCTTCATTTTCCTTGTTATGCTACTTCTACAAACACGCCAATTTGGTCCATGAGCTGCAAGGTCAAGCTCTACCATTTCTTCATCCTCATCATCTGATTCCTCCTCATTTTCACCATCTTTATTAGCCTAAAAATATTCATAATTGCATTAGTGGTAAATACTAATGGCATAATCCGCAAAAAGCAAATTGCAAAGATACATATATATTTGCCGGAAACTGTATATATGCTATTTTTACCTTGTTATGACCCTTGCCTGATTTTGGATTAAACAGAGATTTTGTAGGATTTGCACCGCCAAACTTAGTAGTTTTCTACCATAAAATGAAGAAAATATGGTTACTATCCGTATAAAAAAATGAAACACGAGGAGTATGCGTAAATAAAATCACTCTTGGGTTTAACATACCATTTTATTAGGAAGCTGGGCAAAACTAGTACGACCGGCAATATGAGTATCAGTCACATGTTTCCGACTTGTAGTACACTTTGAAGCTTTCTTCTGCACTGATTCATCACTCCAATACTTTAGCAGCACCTTGAATAGTTCCAATGGAATGTTTGGAGGCTTTCTCCTTATGCAGTCCTCATCATTATCATATTTGGTAAAGCGTTGACTCTTAACACGGCTTTTGTATAATGTTCTGTTATCATCAAGTGTTTTCAATACCCAATCTTTTCCTTCCTCAGGAATAATATACTTTGTCTAGTAAAGTAATTAAAAATACTAATTACTTATAAATAATTAATAAGAATTAGTGAGTTTTACAATATACAGTGAAAAATTGAGCAAGACATCGAAAAATAAAAATATTGCTTTTTAATTACCTTAACATATTCCCACCACCCATTTTTTTCTTCCTCTGGAACTTTAGACCAATTAACATAATCAAGTGGAATGTATAGCCTTGCTATTGTTCCCAGGAAACTTCTCAATTCAGCAACCACTTTTTTATTTTTTGACAAAGGCTGGAGCTCATGATTTAAGCTAGGCGTTGGCCTTTCATTGTACTTCCGGGTGAAGACATGATTCATCTTTGTAGGTCCTCTGGACCATCTAGTTTTTCTGGTACTAGTTTCACCTATGAGCATAAACACAAATCAGTACACGTAATCACAGAGTAAGTCTAATAACTATAAGAGTAGACACAAACCTGTTTCATGTACACTAACGACTGCTGGTGCATGGTTACTATCATGATCAGCTTCATTATTATCCATGTCATTGGCATGCTTTTGTCGCTCTTCCATGTCCCTTTTGCGTTTTTGCAGTTGTAAGAATGCCTCCATCGAACCAATTCCTTCATTGGCAGGAACCCTTTGTACCTATATAAGATCAGTAGGTAGTGGAGGGGGAGGTGGTAGTGACGGAGGAGGTGGTAGCTCTCCATAAGTAGCCTTGCAAAAAATATAATAAAAATCATATACCTCATACAAAATAGCTAAATGACAAGTAGTATTGCTAGCTAATTCTTGTACTATATGACATGATTCAAAATAAATATATGTAAATCAATTAATTTGGAATCTACCAACAAAAAAAGAGCTAAATTATCTATTCACATACGTATGTTCTCCGTTTAACATTATTAGCGCACATGAACGGGTATTTCGTCTACACTCGACAACCTTCACCTTCTGAACTTTCATTTTTTTCTAAATAAATAAGCAAAAAGAAATCAAAACAAACAGTTGTATTTAATTCCAAAAAAATGAAAGATACAATTTAGTTCAATTTTTTACAAAATTAGAGTATGACATACCCGGGAAATAACATGCACTATTTCCTCTTTGCTTAGACTATCATGTCCATAAACATAGTCCCTGTCAGGAAATGGCACTTCCAGATCTGACCATTCCCTTACAACTATATTTTTTCTTTTTTTTTGGATTTGTCAGCACAAAAAAACTCAACTGCCTTCTCCTTCAGTTTCAGTTTTTCAGTTTCTTTCCGATTTTCTTCCATTCTCTTTCTTCTCTTTAATTCAAAATGTGCAATCTTCACCTATATTATGGCAACAAATAACAAACTCAAATATATGACATGATAATAATAAAGTAAAAAAGGACAAAAAATGATAACAATGTTAACGAAATAAAAAAAATACCTGTTTGTCATTTTCACTTGGTTCTTTATTTATATTGTCATTCTGCTTGTCATGTCCCTTCTATTTTACTTGTTGTACTTGTGTAGCTGGAACAAAAGGATCATCCTTTTGAACTATTTTACTAAAATCGACACGTGTGAGCCCATAACAGTCCTTATCCTTTTGGTACCAACAACACCTGAATAGAACTGCCGTAATTGCTTCCAAGTAACCTACTTCAATAATTTCTTCAATTGCTCCATAATAAGTAACATCCCCAACTGTTGGATTTTTATCTTTTGAACTTGCAAAATTGGTGGTTAGGGCTTTCAAAATGACACCGCTATTTTGTGTGGTGCACTTGACATCCCGTGTTTTTGTATGGAATCGGAATCCATTTACCACATAGCCACTAAACTTCTTAGCTGCTCGTTGAGGCCCCCTTGCCAAATTTAACAATTCCAATGAAGTTTCACTTCTTTTTTTGACCTCATCCTTTAACCAATTGTGAAATTCTTTCTTATGTGTTTTTTCTCTTTCTTACTTCTTTGAATTTCCCTGATCCTCAAATAAGGTGCGATGTTCCCTGCAATTTATACGTATAAATATTATGACTATTGCATATCATACTTGTTTAAACTACTTTTTTTACTAAAGTAAATACTAGAAATATGTAAGGACGTACTCAATCAACTTTTCGATCTTTATGTTTCCATAATTGAAAAGTATATATCGATGAGCATTCATCCAAACTTTTTCTGCCAACTCTATAGCTATTCCATCTTTATTTCTCCTCGACCCAATGGAGTACCCGATAGTTTTGTTCTCATCAGTAGTCTTTGTGTTGCAACTTGCACTTAGAAATCTAGAATAAAATGTCACGCACTCTTCTACCAAGTACCCTTCGGCAATGGACCCTTCAGGTTTACTCCTATTACGGACGTATGATTTCAATTTACTCAAATATCGCTCAATTCCGAACATCCATCTACGTTGCATCGGTCCTCCATTTTCCACCTCCTTATACAAGTGAATGGGTAGGTGAACCATGATGTCAAAAAAAGTTGGTGGAAAGATCGTTTCTAATTGACAGAGTATTTCGATGATTTCTTCTTGCAACTTCTGAACATCTTCCAACTCAATCACTTTTCTGCATAACCCCCTGAAAAAGTCACCCAATCTGACCAAAGCCAATGCAACCTCTGGTTTTAAGGACTTCACAGCAGCAAATTGTAATAAATACTGGAGCATAAAGTGTGCATCATGACTTTTATACCCGAATATCTTTCTTTCATCAATTAGCACACAACGACTAATATTCGATGCAGTTCCATGTGGCAGTTTAGCATTAAAAAATACATAACATAAGCTTTCTTTTTCTTTTTTTGTCATGTCAAAAATTGCTGCCCTGAATTCATACTTATTGCTATCACCAATTTTAACGGCATGAAAAACCTTGCGAATTCCCATTTCTTGCAAATCTTTTCAAGCACTGAGATGATCTTTCGTCTTGCCACCAATATCCAACAAAGTCCCTAATATTTTATCACCAATATTTTTTTTTCTGTGTGCATGACGTCTAGATTATGTCTAACTAAATGATCCTTCCAATATGCTAAATAAAAAAAGATGGACTTCTTTTTAAAAGGACAATCTGTCCCTTTTTTCCTTTTCTTTAAACCTCGCTTCTCGAAACAGTTCTCATACCCATGTAGTAGTTCTTCAATATCCACTCCAGATAATGGAGGTGGACAACCATCTGTTTCAATATTGAATCTTCTAGTATCAGACCTATGTTTGTGGTCAGGAGGAAGGAATTTACTACGTTACAGGTAGGTTGAAGAAGTGCAGTAGTGGCAATTGGGACAAGCTAGTTTACCCTTGGTGCTCCACCCCGATAAAAGTGCATACTCTGGAAAATCACTAATTTCCCAAAGGAGACTCGCTTGTAACATAAATGTTTGGTCATTGAAGGCATCATAAATTTCTAAACCTACTTCCCAAAATTCTTTTAACTCCGTAATGTGTGGCTGCATATACACATCGATGTCATTACCTGGGTATACGGGACCAGGGAGGAAGATCATAATTGACGAGAACAACCGGCCAAGTGCTGTGAGTTACGTTCATTGATCGGTAAGGATTAAAGCCATCTGCAGCTAGACCTAACCTAACATTTTGGGTGTCTGCTACAAAATTTGGATGGTTGGCATCCATTGACTTCCAGCCCTCTACATCAGCCGGATGTCTTAACTTCCAATCTTTTGTTCGTCCAACTGCATGCCATGTCATGAGTTGAGAATACTCTTTACACAAGAACAAACGTTGCAGCCTTGGTTTCGACGGGAAGTATCTCAACACTTTTGCAGGAATTTTAGAATCTTTTTCTTGGAAGTTAACAGAAACTGATGAATTGGTACCTTTTTTATGGACTTTCCATCTTGAAACTCCACAAAATTTGCTCTTAGTTTCATTTTCATTTTCAGCCCAATATAACATTCAGTCATTCGGACAAGCATGTACCATTCATAATCAAGACCAAAATTTGCCTAAATTTGTAATCATGCTTTTGGTAGCCCTAAAAGGAGGCAGATTGAAATGGGAAAAGCCTCCACTTTAATTGGTAAAGTTTGACTATAAACCCTAAGCGAGTAAAATTCTGAGACACGGGATATAAAGGTTGTTTTCCTTCCTCAACATCCTTATAATAATCTTTCCCAACTTTATTCATTCTAGTTCTAAATCTGCCTTCATTATGAATCATTTCGTCAAAATCTTCACCTAGGCCCATACCCGTATTACAATCCATCCTATCATTAGTTTTTCTAAACTTCTCGGTTGACACTTCAAATATCCAATTAGAAAATGATGGACAAGGACCATTTAGTATGAGAGGATCATATACATTTTCTTGCGAAAACCAGAAACGATTACTAAAATCTTTGGAAGGACATTGTAGTTCATCACCTACGCCAAAATTATCAAATTCATTCCTAACAAAGTCTGTTACCCCATCACTATAAGTCTCACTGTATTTCGGAAGTAAAACCCAAGTAATGTGTGTAAATTCATAAACCTACTTTCTACATAAAGTAATAGAAACAAAAAATACATAAATGATAAAAAATTTGCATTAACAGGGCATTTAAAATCAAAGACTTGTAAAACAGAGCATATAAAAGCACACTACCACATATATTTTGTTTTTGACAGGACATAACTTATGAAATATAGAGAGAAAGCATGGCTTAAACAAGTAACAACAAACATAAAAGCATACAAACACAATTAACAAACATGAAAAAATACAAACACAAACTAACAGAAAAATTACAATTTAAAACTCCTAATTAACATAATTAAAGTGAAAGCTCTAATTTAAATTAACAAAATCTCAAGTAAAAGCTTATTTAACAAACGAATACAAAGATATGTAACCCGTATAAATCGATTTAACTACAAGCACAAATTAACAATTAACCCCTAATTGATACATGCAAAATTCATCTAAAACCAAATTTTAAAATCAATTTTGGGGAAAGAAATATACCAGTTTCGAGCTTGAGTGTTCTTCAAGCTTGAATCTTCGAGCTTGAATCTTCGAGCTTGATAGGATTTTGAGTTCTCTCTGTAATCTCTCCCTCTCTCGCCTTCTCTCTCTCTGTAATTCGAGTTTGTGTATGTATTATGTGTGTTTGTGTCTGAATATGCTTAATCAATTGTTTTTTCCGTCAAGCCTCATTTAGAAAGCCCGTAAAAAAAATTTGGCAAGCCATTGTAACGTTTATTTATATTCGTTGCAATTTAACTCCAACTTTGCTTAAAATTTATTCAATTGTAACAATTTTAAAAACATTACAATACTTTTAAATTTGTCAAAACTTGCAACAATTTTTAAGCAATTTTTTCGGTGGGTGTTGCAATAGCCAATCTATGTTGTAGTGTAAAACTAGACCGTTGACAATAGCGTGGTGATTGTTTACCATTTCTGTGCAAATGGTAGCTTGGTGATTGTTTATAAAGTTATCAACTTTAACTTGCTGTTATAAGATAATGATTTATCAATCAGTACACTAAATTACCCTACAACACAAGTTAGTACAAAATAAAAAAGCATGTTGTTTATATCTAAGTTCAAGGGTTTTGGCGTGTTGATTGTGGTCATCAAACTAATAGGACTACTAATATCAGTGACAAAAATATGAATAGATTTAGGTATCCGTGTCTATACATACTTAATAATAATTTTTCAAAAATGGTTTAATTGCACATACTATTATGATTTTTGAAAATAATTAAGTTTCCAAAACTAGATCAGATTAATATACATGTACATCAAATATTTGGAGATCAAATATTTGGAGAGGTCACCTCAAACAAATCTTACATCGAACATATAATTCATTTGATTTATAAAAATAAATATTTATGTATTCCTACTAAATATACCAACCTCCTTTTAGGACATGTGTTGAACTTGTGAATTACCTAAGTTGTTATACTTGGGCCAATATGCCTAAATTTGAAATGGGGATTTGGCCTGATTTTTACATGTAGGTGAAATTAGCCCAAATAAAATCTTAAACTTTTCACAATTGTTCAATTTAATATGATAAATTTTAGATTCTAAACAATTTAATTAAGATATTAGATATCAATAGTAATCCTACTATACTTAATGGTTCTTTTATATGTAATTAAATTAGGAAATATTAAGTTTACGGAGACTAAATATTACCAAAAAAATATCACATCTAAAATTCGAATTGCTAACAAAGGAGATTATAAAACAGAAAAAATATAAAATACAAATATTATACATGTATTTATAAAACGGTAAAATCACTATAAAAAGGAAACTTAAACTTGTAAAGAAATAAACTTGAAAGCTAATAAAAATTATATCACAAATGACATTAATCTAAATATTTACACAGAATACTAGAAAATGACGTGAGGCATGGATTATTATGCTAGTATACAATAATAACTAAACTAACACAACATGTGTCGAAATTCATAAAAATTAAATTGTTTTATAGTTTTTGTATTACAAAAATTAATGGAAGAATGACCCAGTTTATATTATAACGCTAATATATGTGTAGGTCAGCAACGAAGAACATCCTTATTCAAATAATAATAAACAACACCTTAGAATTTTACATAAAATTATATTTAGGTACTAATTTTCACACTAAAAAAGTTTTTTTATGAATTAAAATAGGATTTAACAAAAAATAAGAATTAAATATAACATGATTATCCATAATTTCTTATTACAAAAATATGTATAAGATTTTATAGGATTCGATAATGGATTCTAGGTAACATATAATTTTCATGTTCATGTTAAGCTAATTGTTGTTAAAATTTGTGATTCTAATATTAAATTTATGAAAAATAAAATATTATGATAGTGTTATTTATTATGAAAATGGTGTTCTTCCTAGGAACTTGTAATAAGAATATAATTTAATAAGTTAAAATTTGTACTGAATTGATTGAATATACAAAAGTGAAAATAGTAATGCGTATTAGACAACTAAATTAAAATTTGGAAAATGCAATTTTAAATTTATACGTACCATCTTCGCCATAGTCACATTAAAAATAATAAAACTTTTTAAATAATATTTTTTTGTAAATCAACCATTTTAACGAATATATTAATATAATCTGTGAAGTGTATCAAGTTATAGTAAATGGTAAGTTCAGTATATATTAATAAAGTATTTTGTAATATTTCTAACAACTAAATTAATTTTGTACAATAACTAATTCAGTTAACTATTTGGTATTTTATTAAATTTGAAAATATTTTAAAAGATGAATATAAAATTGAAGTAGTTAAAATTAACCCTAATTTTCACTATATATATCATTTTATTAAGTTTACATATTTCAAAGTTATATGCTCTAATTATAAGTTGAATCTATACAAGTGAAAAGTAGTAAATTGATTGTTTTATATAAAGATATGTTGACGAAGATGATGTTTATTTGATTTAGATGTTTTGATTCCATAATTTAGAGGAAGATGACATTGATTTTGATTGCCATGTTTTCAGTACATGATATAGTACAAGATATGTAGACTTTTTATATAATTGTTGGCATGAAAATCCTAAGGTATGAAAGTCCTAAGGTATAGAACAAATTACATCAAGTCACCTTGTTTAATTTATGTAATTTTATTATATGTTATTAAACATTGTTATGTTATCCCATGTGTTTAACTAACAACTGATTTCATTAGCTATAAAAATCCGAAATAATTTTATGGCCCGTGGTTCATTTTTTTTTTGTATGATGGTTAAGAAGATTATCAGCTACCATATCTTTTTGAATTTGGTGGTCTGTTTTGCAGCAGATTTCAAAGCTGGACAACCTCTTGACGAAGGATGGACTTCAGTAGCTTACCAGAATATCTTGCTAACGCTAGGCAACTTCTTTTTACCCAGGGACACTTGAATCAAAGATTTATTCACTTGGAAACCACTGAAAAGGATTGTAACAAGAAGAACTTGGTGCAGATGTGTGTTTGCATATTTTTTGATCAGGCAGAAGAAGTCATCAAAGACTTGGAGGAACAACTGAAAAGCACTGTAATCGATTTACCCAAGCTGGAAGATACAATTAATCGGCTCAAATCATACATCAACACCGTTGGAGCTGGTAATATGCTGAATAAGGTGAATCATTTGAGACAGCTGGTGAAGGATAAAAGTGATACTCTGAGCCTTAGAAATGCATTGATGGAAGTAAAGCTCGAGATTGAAGATAGCCCTATAAGGGATACCTCTTCTCAGCCACCTCTTATTTCTTTGCACTTGTCGAGCCAGAACCTTTCAAGTGAGAATGAGAGTAAACATTTAGAGAAAAACAAGAGTGATGAGAGGCAGTCTTCTGTACTGGCAAAAGGAGATGTAGGAATGAGAGAGAAGTTACATATTTCTAGTGACGTAGAAGTTACTATTAAAAGTAACTTGGGTGATGCAGTGAGAAATGATGAGATCATTTTAAAAGAAAAGAGAGATTTGGGCCCTATATCTGTTCTCAATGCAGGTCATCAGGATACACTAGCAACATCTACTGCTAATTTGAAATTAAAAGGTGTAATGCTTCCTAATGAGACTAAAGAGGATTTTATTCCTACTTCTCATGCTGAGAATAGTTCAGACAGTGATGATGATGATGCCACTACGCCATAGATGGCCTTCGGCAACACTTCAAAACTGTTGCCAAAGGCCCAAAAACTGTTGCCGTAGCCTAAAAAATATCCACGGAAATACTTTTCGGGTGTTAGCTTTTTCGATGTTGGCGTAGGGTCAATAGCAACACTTTTACACCTACAGCAACATGATAAAATGTGTTGCCGTAGGATACACATTTGGTGTAAATGGCCACTGACACGTGGCAGGACCCACTGGCACGTGGCTGGACCCACTGACACGTGGCTGAACCCCACTGACACGTGGCGGGACCCACTGACATGTGGCGAGGCCCACTAACAGGTGGGACCCACCTAAGTCTTTGGCAACACTTTCTTGGAACATATGGCAACACCAAATTAAACTATTACAACATTTTTTAATAAATCTTATAGCTATGGCAACACTTTGTTATAGCTATTGCAACACCTTTACAATGGAAAATTAAGAATACACTTCTGATAAATACAATTTCCAGTACAACACACTTCTGATTAAAAAATAAAACCTGTTTTTCCATTTCACAATTGTCAACTCCAAAATAAAACAATAGAACTACATTATATCAATACAAAATGAAATAAATATCAACTTCCTAGTGAAGCACCCACATTGCAAATGTAATAATGTACTAGACACAGATCCGGATAATACTAAGAAACCAAAAGATCATAAACAGCTGCTCCAACACCCTATCAGAACCTTAGATTCCAACACTCCTTTGGTTCCCCAGAAAGCTCCAGCTGCTCCTAGAGGAGAATAAGTAGCTATCTTTATCCCTTGCAACGGACCTAGTAAAGAGAATCATCGTTAAGCACTTTGTTGACAGGTGAGAACCTATCTAGAAGGTGCACATAAAAATCTTTGACCAACAGTATATGACATCCATCAAGAATGCTATCTCTTAATTTTTTACCAAGAATGAAAATCACCTATTTCTTAAATAGGTGAGAACCTATTTGGCTGCTCATAAGTAACATACATGTCAACAGAATCAAACATTTCATCATCAGAAACATCAGTATCCATCAGTTTTGCTGCAGTTGCTTCGTCTTCATCCTCCTTGCAAATCCATAAGTCTAAGTAATATTTCACCGGCAAATCTATCTCCAAATGGTCTCCATCCTCCTTGCAAAGCTACAATCCTGTCTGTTGGCACTGTATCTTTTAGTGATCCAAGATCAACCTGGAGAATTTTTTAATGAGAGTTATTCATAGATCATGAGAAATACTTATTTCACTGAATATTATGACTTTTAAACTGTTAAAATAAAGGATCAGGTCTATCAGATACCTTTGTTTTAAGCTCTATCTTAGACACATCTAATTACAATATAGAAAAGGTAAGCCACTCCTTGCTCTAATATGACTTAGTTTCAAAGTGGTAGATGGTAACCAAAGTTAAGTACAAGGTTATAGTTGTACTTGCTAATTAAGTTATAACATACTCTAAAATCTCATAATTTCTTGTTAAGAACAAAAGCTCCAATCTATATAGAATTCTACACAAACTTTGGACCATATAATTCATCCCATATACTAATCCATCTTATAATTATCAAGTCAACTAGCTAGCACAAAAGTGTTTTGGTGAACTCTAAAGCATATCTTTTTAACTATAAAAAGCAACACACTGTAGCAGCACTTAACTTGTAGCATATTCCCAAGTTAAAGACTCATGGATATCCTAAGAGTCACATGAAGAGTCTAAACACATAAATGTCAAACGATACTGCATAAACAAAATCCCACTTAGCAATAACCATATTTTTAATTCTGGTAAATGGGTAGTTTTTACCTCTCCAGTTCCAGTAGTTAAATCTGCAAACCCAAGGGAGTCATTTACTTGAATATATAATCTTTGTTTTCTAGGATTTGTAACTAGCATATTAAAATCCTGTAAAAAGGAAAGATAAACATCAGTAGCTTTAGATAAACTTAGTGTCCTTGTACATTACATAATATTATTAAGTGTACAGAGTCAAACTTGAAGGCTAATATAGTAACAAACTCACCTGATTCCAAATTGGCTTACCACCAATAACAGTCGTTTGACTATTCTTTTTGCTACGTATAACTTGATCTCCCAGCCTTAGAATAACATATGGATCCGTTTTACCTGAATGACAGAGACTAATAAATACACAATTATTACTGATACAGGACACAGGTAGTTCTATTAATATATAGACTTGTCTGTGTAGGTTACTAGCTCTCTCGAGGTAAATCGACAGCTCCAGGTGTGTGTGTGAGCATTAAACTATATATTTCTTGGTGGGAACAACTTGCAAAAATTGCAGGAAGTGCAACACCATATTAGGCATAAAACTATTGGAAATTTGGTAACTTGAAAAATAAAAATTTTTTACAAGCTGTATGTATATATAAAAATGGGATATGAGGTAAAACTGTTACCAGAGATAAGATAGGACAGCTTTCTAGCATCTACAAGGGTTACCGATAATTCTCTTATCGGTAAAAAATTAAGAGATAGCATTCTTGAAATCTTATCGATAGTAGCACAAGCAATAAGCTTACCTGTTGAATAATCTTAAACTTATTCGTATGTTTTATTTTGTTTGCTGTCAGAATAATGACTAATTGATTTGGTCGAGTATTGTTACAGTAATTCTAGGAGTTGTCTGGTAGAGATGATTAATAAGGGAAGTGGTTAAGTCCATTCCAAAATTAGAGCCAGATTGAGTGGAGAGCTTGTTCTCTATTCTTCTTATTTATACCATGTATCTTTCATTTTAATAATACAAGGAGTGAAGTAGTTTCTCTCAGCATATTCTCTCTGTGAGATTGGTTTATTTGATATACTTGATATAGATATTTATGTACTGATATCCTACATTTGGTATCAGAGCATAGGTGTCTTACGGTGAGATCAACTGTATTTCAAAGTCAACCAGAACAAATCGATGGGTCTAAGTTATCCTATGCTAACCAGAACGAATTACACGGCTTGGGCAATGAAGATGAAGGTCCTCATGCAAGCACATGGTGTGTGGGAGGCGATAGAACAAAGTGATCCAAAAGCTGAAGTGGCCGAGAAGACAGACAAGGTTGCTCTGGCCATGATATACCAGAGCATACCAGAAGAAGTGATGTTGTCTCTTGCGGAACGGAAGAAATCCAAGGAAGCGTGGGAGGCTATTAAGACTATGTGTCAAGGTGCGAGTAGAGCAAAGGAAGCCAAGGTACAGACCTTGAAGACGGAATTCGAATCCCTGAATATGAAAGATTCAGATCTGTTGGAAGATTTCTATATGAAAATCAACGGAATCGTGACGAATATTCGAGCCCTGGGAGAAGAAATAAAAGAATCATATGTGGTGAAGAAAATCTTGCGTGCAGTTCCATCAAAATTCTTGCAAATAGCGTCAACAATGGAACAATTTGGGAATTTGGAAAAAATGACGGTGGAAGAAGTGATTGGTTCACTTAAAGCACACGAAGAAAGGATAAAGGGGAGTACTGAAAATATTGGATCACAATTGTTGATGACTGAAGCAGAGTGGAAAAAGAAGGAGAGTGAAGAAAGCAAACTGTTATTTACCAAGGAGGAATGGTAAAACGTATGGCAAAAGGCAATGAAGGAACCTCAAATTTCAGAGGACGTGGTGCAAGAGACAATAGAGGAGTCAAGTGTTACAATTGTTTTGCATATGGTCATTATGCTAGAGATTGTCCAAAGCCAAAGCGGAACAGGGAAGTGAGACAGGAGGCACTCATGGCACAAATAGATGATAATGAATCAGCACTTCTATTAGCAAAACACGAGAAAAAGGCTGAGACAATTTTGCTGAATGAAGTGGGTATGATGCCTAAACTGGCAACTGAAGAAAAACCAATGGGAGAGGCATCAAGTCTGTGGTACTTGGACAACGGAGCGAGCAATCATATGACAGGAGATAAAGAAAAATTCGTTGATTTGAATGAAGAGGTGACAGGACTGGTCAAGTTCGGTGATGGCTCAACAGTGAAAATCGAAGGAAAAGGCTCAATCATTTTCAAATGCAAGAATGGAGAAGAAAGAAAGCTTAATGAGGTATTTTTCATTCCTACATTGTGTAACAACATAATAAGTTTGGGTCAATTGTCGGAGGAAGGGAATAAGGTAGTTTTAAAAGGGAATTTTCTTTGGGTGTTCGAAGAACAAGGGAAATTATTTATGAAAGTAAAACGATCGTATAACAGATTGTACAAACTGGTTGCTGAGACTGTGAAACCAGTATGTTTGCTAACAAAAACAGAGGAGATGTCTAAGTTGTGGCACACACGTTTAGGACATGTGAATTTTCAGTCTATGATAGCTATGAACAAGAACCAGATGGTACTTGGTTTTCCAAATGTCAATGTATCCACAGAAATCTGCAAAGGTTGTTTAAAGTCGAAGCAAGCAAGAAAAAAGTTTCCGCAAGAATCAAGTTTCAGTGCTACTCGTGCTCTGCAGTTGGTACATGGAGATTTGTGCGGACCAATAGAGCCAGCCACATCAGGAGGAAGCAAGTATTTTTTCCTTTTAGTGGATGATTTCACTAGAATCATGTGGGTATATATGTTAAAGCACAAAGGAGAAGCGTTTGGGGTATTCAAAAAGTTTCGAGCACAGGTTGAAGAAGGGGATAAGAAAAGGATCAAGGTGTTTAGGACTGATCGAGGAGGAGAATTCACGTCAAATGAATTTAAGGCATACTGTGAGGAGACTGGAATCGAAAGACATTATACGGCTCCATATACACCACAACAAAATGGTGTAGTGGAGCGTAGAAACAGAACAGTGGTGGAAATGACTCGGAGTTATTTGAAGGAGATGAATCTACCTATGGTGTTTTGGGGGGAAGCTGTTCGACATTCAGTATATGTGTTGAATAGATTGCCAACACGAGCTCTGTCAAACAAAACTCCGTACGAAGCATGGACAGAGACAAAGCCACATCTGGGTCATATACGTGTATTTGGATGTCTTGCACACATGAAAGTTCCTAATGTGCACACAACAAAGTTAGATGATAGAATCATGGAGATGATTAATCTTGGAAGAGAGCCCGGAACAAAGGCGTATAGGCTGTATGATCCAGTGAACAAGCGAGTACATGTTAGTAGAGATGTGGTATTTGATGAAACAAAAGGCTGGACGTGGGATCAAGAAGAAAGGAAGGACGGGAATGATTTTGTGGTATTTTCATTTCTGGATGAAGAAGAGTCAGAGATGGAGGATCATGCTATGGGAAACACTGAGCAGAATTACAATGATGAAGAAAGAAGCACTGAGAATATCACACCACCACGATCAACAGATCACAACGATTAAAGAAATGCTGGGAGCATCACACCACCAAGGCTAAATAGAGACAATCATGATGAGAGTGGAGAACCTCGATGTTACAGAGATTTAGCTAATATTTATAGTGTTACGGAGCCAATAGAGTTGGATTACGAGTTGATGTTCGTGGGATTAGAGGAGCCCCAGAATTATGAGCAAGCAGTCAAAGAAAGTAGTTGGAGAGAAGCAATGCAGAAAGAACTGGAATCCATTGAGAAGAACGGCACCTGGAAACTAACAAAATTACCAGATGGACACAAAGTGATTGATTTGAAGTGGATTTATAAGTTAAAGAAGAATGCAGATGGAGAGATCGTGAAACATAAAGCAAGGTTGGTCGCTAAAGGGTATGTACAAGAACATGGAATCGATTTCGAAGAGATATTTGCGCCGGTCACCAGGTTAGAAACAGTTCGATTACTGTTAGCATTACCAGCTAAAAACAAGTGGGAAGTTCATCACCTTGATGTAAAAACGGCTTTTCTCAACGGTGATCTAAGTGAAGAAGTCTACGTAGCGCAGCCAAAAGGGTATGAAAAACAAGGACAAGAGCAGCTGGTATATAAGCTATCAAAAGCATTGTACGGCTTACGACAGGCCCCTCGAGCATGGTACGCCAAGTTAAACAGTTGTCTCGAAGAACTTGGATTCAAACGGTGCCCCTACGAGCAGGCTGTCTATACCAAGCGTGAGAAAGATGATATCTTAATAATTGGGGTATATGTTGATGATCTTCTGATCACTGGGTCGAACGTATCGAGTGTTGGAAAGTTCAAACAACAGATGAACAAGTTCTTTGAGATGAGTGATCTGGGAAAACTCACTTACTACCTGGGAATAGAAGTAAAACAAGGCAATGGGTACATAGAATTGAAGCAAACAGGATATGCAAAGAAGGTGCTCAAACAGGCTGGTTTGGAGGGATGTAATCCTACGAAATTCCCTATGGATCCAAAGGAACAATTAATGAAAGACGAAGGAGGTAAGAGAGTTGATGCAACATTGTACAGAAGTCTGGTGGGGGGTCTGAGATATCTGGTACATACTAGACCAGATATAGCGTTTCCAGTCGGAATGGTAAGTCGTTATATGGAGCAACCAACTATTTTGCACATGAATGCAGTAAAACGAATACTTCGATACTTGAAAGGTACTTTGGAGATTGGTCTAATCTATTCGAAAAGCAATGGGACCAATGTGTTAACAGGGTATTCGGATAGCGATCTTGCAGGCCATATTGAAGATAGGAGAAGTACTGGAGGAATGGTGTTCTATTTGAACGAGAGTTTGATCACATGGGTTTCACAAAAGCAGAGGTGTGTGGCATTGTCCTCTTGCGAAGCTGAATTTATGGCTGCAACGGCGGCAGCTTGTCAGAGTATCTGGTTACGAAATGTTTTGCAGCAAGTGACTGGTGAGAACATTGGTTCAGTGGTTCTGTATATTGATAATAAATCGGCGATAGACCTGACAAAAAATCCTGTATTTCATGGTCGCAGCAAACACATTGATGTGCGTTACCATTTCATACGTGAGTGCATTGAACGAGGTGAGATAGTTGTGAAGCATGTGGCTAGTGATTATCAGCGCGCAGATATTATGACAAAGGCTTTGGCAACAGTCAAGTTCGAGAGAATGAGGAAGCTTCTGGGCGTCAAGGAACTTGTCAACTAAGTTCAAGATTAGGGGGAGAGTGTTGAATAATCTTAAACTTATTCGTATGTTTTATTTTGTTTGCTGTCAGAATAATGACTAATTGATTTGGTCGAGTATTGTTACAGTAATTCTAGGAGTTGTCTGGTAGAGATGATTAATAAGGGAAGTGGTTAAGTCCATTCCAAAATTAGAGCCAGATTGAGTGGAGAGCTTGTTCTCTATTCTTCTTATTTATACCATGTATCTTTCATTTTAATAATACAAGGAGTGAAGTAGTTTCTCTCAGCATATTCTCTCTATGAGATTGGTTTATTTGATATACTTGATATAGATATTTATGTACTGATATCCTACATTACCTTTGACCAACAGTATATGACTTCCATCAAGAATGGTCTAACTGCTGCTTCCACGTACTCATCCACGACTACTTCCAATTTGCATTCATGTTGTATCTGCAAAATATCAAAAGCAAAATACATCAGGGAGATAGAGATAGAGATAGTCGGGGAGCGAGAGTTGTACCCAAAACTCGAAACCAAACGAAGATTGAACTCGAATCTACTACCATTCACTTCAAAGCTCGAATCCGTTCAATTGAGCCCAAATCCTCCTTGAATACTAATTGAATCCTTCAACACCTTGAATTAAACCCTAATCCATCAATAGCATCTTCATGATAGATAACCCAAATTCAAGAAACACGATATCATAATTTAAGAGAAACATATATACAGGAGACAGAGAGATAGTCAGAGATACGAAGAGAGGCGGAGAGAGAAGGTGGAGAGTGGAAGGTGAGGCGAGAGAAGTGAAAAGTGTGTTAGATTTGCCCCCAATTTCCCCTACCCATGTTTAACCCTAGAAGTGAAATGCTTGTTTTCCCCTAATTTGTTTTCTCTTAATTTTCATTTGTCGCTCCTTAATTTCCATTTGGCGCTTTTGTTTTCATTTGCAGCTCAGCTATAAGACCCCGGTCATACTTTCCTTTTTTATTTTTTTAAATATTATATTTTTTTGCAAAGTTTTATAAATTTATTTTAATAATTACTAAATCTATTATTTTCATAATTTTATAATAATTCACAATTTATCCAAAATTTAGATTTCTTATTAAACTTTTTAATGAATTTAGTTAAAATTTAATAGTTTTTGAATATTACTCTATTTTAAAACCTTTTTATTCGAAATTTATAAACAAAATTTAACATTTATGAAAAACTCAATAATTTAAATTTTTGATGAAATATTACGTTTTACAGTGATAACTTCATCGATTTTGTTAAAATTAATTATTTTCATAGTCCAATAAATATTAAATCATTAATTTTAAATAAAATAATGGGTGCTGTTCATCCAAATTTTTTTATATTTTTTAAATAAAATAAATTAAAAAATATATGAATACATAATAGTATAAAGCAATTAAGATAGTATATTTGTAATTGAGATCGTATATTTGCAATGAATTTGAAGATATAGTATTTTTGTAAAACAAATTAGAAAACTTAATATATTTGGTAAACTATCTTAATTTATTGTTTTTGATATAATAAATAAATTCATTTCACAATTTTTTTAACGTTTTATGTAAAGTGTTATTTATTGTGTGAATTATTTTTAATACATATATACAATTTCTTAATTAAAAAACGTAAAAGTTTTAAATTTATCATTTTTAAAATTATTGAAAAATACATTACCATACAATTTCTTTATTTTTTATTATTTTATGTAAAATGTTATTTATTGTGTGAATTATTTTTAATTTAAAAAAAAATTTAAAAATTAGCCCTGCCGGACCCACTACCACATCAGCAAGGGGTGAGACCCACTGCCACATCAGCCGCCACGTCAACAGTTGTGGGTCCTCCTACCACGTCAGCAGGTGTGGGGCCCACCTGCCACATCAGCATGCCACGTCAGCATGGTAGGGCCACTGCCACTTCAGCATGCCACGTTAGCAAAGTCCAATCAACATTGTGGGGCCCACTGTCACGTCGGCGCACAGTCAGCATTGCCCAGTCAACATTATAATATAAAATTAAAAAAGAAAAATAAATACATGATAGTGTAATACATTATAAAACATCTACGCCAACACTTTTCATGTCTAAGCTAACACAAATACTTGGTATTGTAATAGGTAAGGATGAAAATAGCTACGACATCACTTTTTTAGATGGCAACACCTTGCAAAACTGTTGTGTAAAGTCATCTATGGCGTAGTGTGCTGATGATTCGGTTGAAGCTGCACAGCTGAAACAAGCCAAGTTAATCATTAAGGGATCCACACATGGTTCATCCAGTCACTTTATGTCTGGTGCATTTGATCCTGACAAAACTAATCACAACAAACCTTTCAATGCTGGTTGTTCTGAGAGACCAGAAGAACTGTGGAGAAGGTCTCAATGGAATGATGAATGCCATATACCTACAGCATCTATTGGAATGGATTGGGCTCATGTTCATGCAAAACATGTAGTCTCTCAAATATCTAGCTCTGATCTTAAGGATCATCTGAAGGCTACGACCATATTATCCAAAGGTTTATAGAAGGATATCAAATTTGTCAAATCTGATAATGAAACTCTTCATACTGAGTTGGTTAAGATCGTGAATGAACAATTAAAGAACTCAGCAACTCAGTTAAACACTCTAACAACTGCTGTCTACACAAGGATGTACACTTTGGAACTTAAGGTTGATACTTTATCTTCCAAAGTTAATAATATTGAGGAATCTCTACAACAATCTCTACAACTGATTCTCTCATTATTGACTGATCCTACTGATGTCAAAAGGGGGGAGAAGGTTGTTAAAACAAAATGTACACCTGATCTAGTTGTAAGAAAGGATGATGATACTTCTGGAAATGATGGTGATACTCAGACACATGGAGCTGGAACCTCTGATGCTACACTGGTAACAAGGAAAAGTGGATCTGAAACTCAAACCAGTCAGTCAACTCTTGTTTCCAGGTCTGGAAAGAAGATAGTAAGAACAATGGTACAATCTTAAACTCTTATGGAAGAGCAAATCCTGACATCTGGTCAAGGTCAATTATCAACAATTCCTGAGGATGATGTATACATTGATGATGATAATAAAGATGATGCTAACCCGTTCTTTCATGAACTTGATACAGGTACTGGTGAAGTTCTTCGTTTGTTTCATAAAGATAAAAGAGTTGAACTAGTAAATGCAAAGTCAGCTTTTGTGCTAGCTGCATAATACTTTCCTACTCTATCAAAAGAAGAAATTCTAATTGAACAGAAAAAGCTTGTGGATAGTTTTAGCAAGAAGACTCCTACTGCAGGTAGAGGAAGAGGCAGAGGAGGTAGAGGCAGAGGGAGAGGAAGGAAGGCCTACTCCTAGACAAAAGAAGGCTAGTGGACTAAGGATAGAGGAGATAACTACAGATATTCCTGTTATTCCAAGTGAATTAATTCCACATTCTATGCTAGCTACTATACAAGATGATCTACAAGAAGAGGAAAATTCATTGACAACAAGGAAGAGTAAAATCGCTGTGGTAGCACAGAATGTTGCTGTTGAAACAGTTCAAACTGCTATTCCTGATATAATCTCTATTCCTGATACAGTTTAAGTACACTACGCCATAAGTGAGCATACGCAACCCTTTTTATAAAGCGTTGCACAGAAAGCGTTACGTTAGATAGAAATTTTGGGTCTTTTGCAATTGAGCTGAACTGGAGTTGTGTTAGATATAATTTAGTGTTGCATATTACCCACGGTGTTTCACACCATGCAACACTAACTGTTGGTGTTGCGTTAGATATTTTTTTATTTTAATAAATGGTGACGTGGCAGAAGTGGGACCCACATGTCCTGACGTGGCATTTGCTGACGTGGCAATTGGGGGACCCAAAATTGCAGATGTGGCAGAAGTGGGACCAACATATGCTGACATGGCATTTGCTGACGTGGCAGAAGCGTTGCATTAGATAACAGTAGTGTTGCATTTTTTGTTTGAAGTGTTGCAATAGATATATATATATATATATATATTTTTTTAAAAATATGATGTGGCAGGTGTGGGACCCCCCACTACTGACGTGGCAGTGTGGGACCCACAAGGTGACGTGGCAGGAGGCCCACCAATGCTGACGTGGCAATTGTGGGACCCACTATTGCTGATGTGGTAGAAGTGAGACCCATATATCCTGACGTGGCATTTGCTGATATGGCAGAAGCGTTGCATTAGATAACAGTAGGGTTGTATTTGCTGTTTGAAGTGTTGCATTAGATATATATATATATATATATATATATATATATATATATATATATATATATATATATTAAAAAATATGACGTGGCAGATATGGGACCCACCACTGCTGACATGGCAGTGTGGGACCCACAAAGGTGACGTGGCAGGAGGTCCACCAATCCTGAAGTGGCAATTGTGGGACCCGCAATTGCTGATGTTGTAGAAGTGGGACCCAACTATGTTGACATGGCATTTGCCAACGTGGCAGAAGCGTTGCATTAGATAACAGTAGTGTTGCATTTGCTGTCTGAAGTGTTGCATTAGATATTTATTTTATTTTATTAACTAGTCTTGTCCCGAATGATGAATCTATTTTTTTAAATTATTTTTTCGAAGTTCCAATCGCACGGATGTCAAGATATAACGATTTTAGAGATGCGGTAATTTTTAAAAAAAATTCCTACATGTATTTGGTTTGGTTTTATAACGGTTAAATCGGTCAAAGTGGACTTTCCTTTTAACTAGTCTGGTCCCGAATGAAGAATATATTTTTTAAAATTATTTTTTCAATGTTCCAATCGCACGGATGTCAAGATATAACGGTTTTAGTGATGTAGTAATTTTTCTAAAATATTTCTACATGTATTTGGTTTAGTTTTATAACGGTCAAACCGATCAAAGTGGACTTTCCTTTTAACTAGTCTTGTCCCGAATGATGAATCTACTTTTTTAAATTATTTTTCCGACGTTCCAATCGCACGGATGTCAAGATATAACGATTTTAGTAATGCGGTAATTTTTCAAAAAAATTCCTACATGTATTTGGTTTGGTTTTATAACGGTCAAACCGGTGAAAGTGGACTTTCCTTTTAGCTAGTCTTGTCCCGAATGATGAATCTATTTTTTTAAATAATTTTTTCGACGTTCAAATCGCACGGATATAAAAATATAACGGTTTTAGTGATGCGGTAATTTTTCAAAAAAATTCCTACATGTATTTGGTTTTGTTTTATAACGATCAAACTGGACTTTCCTTCTAACTAGTCTTGTCCCGAATGATGAGTCTATTTTTTTAAATTGTTTTTTCGACTTTCCAATCGTACAGATGTCAAGATATAACGATTTTATTGATGTGGTAATTTTTTTAAAAATTTCCTACATGTATTTGGTTTGGTTTGGTAACGGTCAAACCGGTCAAAGTCGACCTTCCTTTTAACAAGTCTTGTCCCGAACGAAGAATCTATTTTTTTTAATTATTTTTTCGACCAATCGCACGGGTGTCAAAATATAACGATTTTAGTGATGTGGTAATTTAAAAAAAAAATCCTCCATGTATTTGGTTTGGTTTGGTAACGGTCAAACCGGTCAAAGTCGACCTTCCTTTTAACTAGTCTTGTCCCGAATGATGAATATATTTTTTTCAATTATTTTTTCGACGTTTCAATCGTAAGGGTGTCAAGATATAACTATTTTAGAGATGTGGTCAATATTTAAAAAATTTCCTACATGTATTTTGTTTGGTTGGTAACGGTCAAATCGGTCAAAGTCGACCTTTCTTTTAACTAGTCTTGTCCCGAATGATGAATCTATTTTTTTAAATTATTTTTTCAACTTTCCACTCACACGGGTGTCAAGATATAACTATTTTAGTGAAGTGGTAATTTTTAAAAAAATTTCCTACATGTATTTGGTTTGGTTTGGTAACGGTCAAACCGATCAAAGTCGACCTTCCTTTTAGCTAGTCTTGTCCCGAATGATGAATCTATTTTTTTAATTTATTTTTTCAATATTCCAATCGCACAGGTGTTAAAATATAATGATTTTATTGAAGTGGTAATTTTTTAAAAAATTTCCTACAAGTATTGGGTTTGGTTTTATCACGGTCAATCTGGTCAAAGTGGACTTTCCATTTAACTAGTCTTGTCCCGAATGATAAATCTATTTTTGTAAATTATTTTTTCGACGTTCCAATCGCACGGGTGTCAAGATATAACGATTTTAGTATTGCGGTAATTTTTTGAAAAATTTTCTTGATTTATTTGGTTTGGTTTTATAACGGTCAAACCGGTCAAAGTGGACTTTCCTTTTAACTAGTCCTGTCCCGAATGATGAATCTATTTTTTTAAATTATTTTTTCGACGTTCCAAATGTACGGATGTGAAGATCTAACGATTTTAGTGATGTGGTAATTTTTTAAAAAATTTGCTAGATGTATTTGGTTTGGTTTTATAACGGTCAAATCGGTCAAAATGGACTTTCCTTTTAACTAGTCTTGTCCCGAATGATGAATCTATTTTTTTCAACTATTTCTTCGATGTTCCAAACGTACGGATGTGAGAATCTAACGATTTTAGTGATGTGGTAATTTTTTAAAAAATTTTCTAGATGTATTTGGTTTGGTTTTATAACGGTCAAACCGGTCAAAGTAGACTTTCATTTTAACTAGTCTTGTCCCGAATAATGAATCTATTTTTTTAAATTATTTTTCCACGTTCCAAACATATGGATGTGAAGATCTAATGATTTTAGTGATGTGGTAATTTTTTAAAAAATTTGCTAGATGTATTTGGTTTGGTTTTAGAACGGTCAAACCGGACAAAGTGGACTTTCCTTTTAACTAATCTTTTCCCGAATGATGAATATATTTTTTTAAATTATTTTTTTGACGTTCCAATCGTACGGATGTCAAGATATAACGATTTTAGTGATGTGGTAATTTTTTAAAAAATTTCCTAGATTTATTTCGTTTAATTTTATAATGGTCAAAGCGGTCAAAGTAGACTTTCCTTTTAGCTAGTCTTGTCCCGAATGATGATTCTATTTTTTTAAATTATTTTTTCGATGTTCCAAACATACGGATGTTAAGATATAACAATTTTAGTGATGTGGTAATTTTAAAAAAAAATCCTAGATCTATCATGTTGTATTTTTTTCTAAATTGGTACAAATTTAAAATTAAAAAACATCACACGCCGCATACCGCTTTGAGCTGGCCCCGAGGTGAAAATTTTGGAGGTATATTACCCCCTTAACGAAATAATTCAGACACAAACAAACATTATTGCCCCCAAAACACTCCACTTTTCCCAAAACCACTCCCTTATCCTCACTACTCTCTCCCTCGACAAACCTCTCTGTGAATTCTTTCATCAATCTCTCTCCAAAAATTCCATTTGTGATCTCTACACCTCCAATTGGTAATTGAATACACATTTTTCTTTTTCGATTAATTGGTACTTTCTCTTATTTTAGTTTTTCTTTGAAATTTTAGGTAATTAGGGTTTTTATTTTGGGGTGTAATTAGGGTTTCAACTTTAGGGCTATCATTCTGGAGTTTTATTTAGGTAATCTCCAACTAATTTGGGTTTTCATTTATAGTTTTGTTTTGTTTTTGATTTGGATGTTTGTGTGCAGACGTACGTGTTTAAGCTTACAAATAGCAGTGGATGAACCGAATCTGGAGAGAGCGAGAAAGTTTTGTTGTTGATGGAAAGCGGTGTTAGGTTGCATACGACTGAATATCACTACTAGAAAAACTGTAATAGACATCACACATTAGACATCGGTTCGAAAAGCCACTGATGTTAAAAGTCTCAATAACATCAGTAAAAGTATAACCGATGTCTAATAGAAGTAAATACATCACTTAAACGAAAAACCGATGTCTGGAGTTTAATTTATAAAAAATAAAATCCCGCTTCCCCCTTTTCCTTTCCCCCCTTAGCCAAATATTTCCCCCTAAAAACCACAATTGAACTCCCGCTTAGACAAAAAACAAAAAAGAAAAAAGGAAAAATCAAAACAAAAAATCTAAACAAACCCCCCCGCTCAGACAAAAAAACCCAACCCCCCCCGTTCTGGCGACTGGCAAGAACCCTAACCCCTTTTCTTCAATTAGGTCAAATTAACCCTCACCCCCGACTACTGATTCTTGTAAACCTTTCAATCTTTAAACCCCTTTTCAGTATTAGGTCGATTAATTCAATTTGTTTGTACTCCGTTAGATCCCCTTTCAATATTAGGTCAACTAATGTTCGATTTGTTAACAGATCTTGGAGCTTGGAGGCTGTTCAAGAAGTAGCTTGGAGCCTGTTCAAAAAGAAGCTTGGAGTAATCGTTTTTTCTCGATTTGGTCGATTAGCTAGGTACTTTGCTCGAATCTGTTCTTTGTTTTTTTATTGTATTTGGTTGTTTAAATTGTATTTGGTTGTTTTGTAACTGTATTTGCATGTATGTTTAATTGCATGTATGATGTATGTTCAATTGCTTGTATGTTCAATTGCATGTATGTTTATAAGTATATATATTGTATGTGTATAAATCTATGTTCACAGTTATTTTGATTGTATGTATATATAGGCTAGGTTTGTGTAGTTCTTAATTTATTTATATGGTGTTCATAGTTTATTTTGTATGTTCTTTGGCTAATGTCTGTTTATGTATGTTCTTAATTGCGTAATGTATTTATGTTTTATTGATGCTGTTTCCATTTACTTATTTTTAATTTAAAGTATATATAGAGTTTGTTTGGTTAATATATTTCAGTGCGTAGAGAATATAAACAAATTAAGAAAATTATATTACTTTTAGCAACGTGTTAATAATTTGAATATTAAAGTTATCACCATAGTAATATAGACAGTTGTCCCTATAAAATGCCTGCGCTGTTATTTGACATATGAAGTGACAATCAGGTAGTTTGATGATAACATGGACAAGTCATGGATTTCGAAAGATAGGGATTCATTAGCTTATGAAATAGGTGTTGAACAGTTCTTGATATATGCCGAGGAAAATTGTCATGATCCCAAGAACATTCCATGTCCTTGTGCACGATGTGTCAACTTCAAAAAGTTCTCGGTAAAAATCATTAGGGGTCATTTATATGAAAATGGTTTTAGTTTAGGGTATGTTGATTGGATTTGGCACCAAGAGGATTCTAGGATTAAGTCATCAGTTGGTAGTACATCTGCTGCTTCAAAGACGAAAGTTGCACCTACCCCTGCACCTACCTCTGCACATATACATGCATCAGAAACTAATAATGTTTGTGATGCTGCATATAATTTTGCTGACCACGATAATGATTCATATGAGTTTAGGAGGTTTTTGGCAGATGCTCAACAACCTTTGTATGAGGGTAGCGAATGTACCAAGTTAGAGTCAATGCTAAAGTTACATAATTGGAAAGCTAGGTTTGGTATAAGTGACAGTGCCTTCACAGATTTGCTCTCTTCCATTGGCTCTCTCCTTCCTAAGGATAATGTGTTGCCACCTAATGCATATGAAGCAAAGAAAACCATGTCTGATTTAGGCCTAGAGTATATAAAATATCACTCGTGTCCTAACAACTGCATACTATATCGGGGTTTATATTCTGGTGCTTCTGAGTGTCCTAAGTGTCGTCTATCTCGTTGGAAGGTGGCAAAGGATGGTAAAATAAGGGTTAATATTCCTGCAAAAGTCATGTGGTATTTTCCGATTATTCCGAGATTTAAACGGTTCTACCGCTGAACTTATGACTTGGTATGCAAAGCATCGAATACAAGATGGAAAGATGAGGCATCCAGCCGACTCTCCTTCTTGGAGAAATGTCGATTATAGGTGGCCTGCCTTTGGTAGTGAAGCAAGAAATATTCGCTTGGCTTTATCGGCAGATGGTATAAACCCACATAACAATGGTCCAACCAATAGATACTCTTGCTGGCCGGTAATACTAGTAAATTATAATCTTCCTCCCTGGTTATGCATGAAGAGGAAATTTATGATGTTAACTATATTAGTTTCCGGTCCGCATGAGCCTGGTAATGACATTGATGTATATTTACAGCCGTTGATTGATGATTTAAAGAAGCTTTGGGAAGAGGGCAAACAAAATGTGTATGATGCGTATAGTAAATCATATTTCACTTTAAGAGCCAATTTATTGTGGACCATAAATACTTCCCTACCTACGGGAATTTATCTGGTTGCGTCAATAAGGGCTATATGTGCTGTCCAATATGTGGTAACGATACCGTTGGTAAATATTTAAGCCATAGTAGGAAGATGTGTTACCTAGGTCATCGACGTTATTTGCCTAGAAATCATCCTCATAGGAGGCAGAAGGCAGCATTTAATGGAGAGGAAGAATTGAGGCAGGCACGTCCACCTCTTTCGGGAGAAGAGGTGTTATCGCAACAAGAACAAATTAAATATGAATTTGGGAAGGAAGTAAGAAAGTCAAAGAAGGTGGACTGTCCATGGAAGAAACAGTCCATTTTTTTCGAGTTAGAATATTTGAAGTTTCACCATGTTCGTCATTGTCTTGATGTTATGCACGTAGAGAAGAACGTTTGTGATAGTTTGATTGGCACATTACTAAATATGAAATTTAAGTCCAAAGATAGTGAGGCTTCTTGTCGTGACATGGTTGATATGGGGGTTAGAACTAATTTAGCTCCACAAGTAGGAAAAAAGAAAACCTACTTGCCCCCTGCATCTTTTAATTTATCAAAGGCAGAAAAGAAGAAAATGTTGTCATCATTAATGAACATGAAGCTTCCATATGGACATGCATCGAACATCAAAAACTGCGTAGCCTTGGATGAATTAAAGATGTTTGGGATGAAGTCCCACGACTGCCACATCCTACTCCAGCAATTACTTCCTGTTGCAATTCGTGCGGTTCTTCCAAAAAGTGTCAGAGTCAAAATAATAAGATTGTGTTTCTTTTTTAATGCTTTGTGCAGCAAAATTGTTGACGTATCGAAACTTGATAAAATGCAGGCAGATGTGATAGCAACTTTGTGTGAGCTGGAAAAAATCTTTCCTGCATCATTTTTTGATATAATGATACATCTCATAGTCCACTTGGTTCGTGAATTACGGTTATGTGGGTCGGTGTTTTATAGATGGATGTATGCATCTGAACGGTTTAATAAGGTGTTGAAGAGTTACGTGCGAAACCGTTATTATCCCGAAGGTTGTATAGCGGAAAGTTATCTTGGAGAAGAATCGATTGAATTCTGCCAAGAGTTTGTTAAGAAGAGTTGCACCACTGCCGGCCTTCGAAAAGATGCAGGCAAGCTAACTGGTCCATTGTCTGCTGTGAAGATGAAATCAATTGAAGAAAAAGAGCGAGATGAGGCTCATTTACATGTCCTTCTAAACAACCCTGAAGTACATCCATATATTCTGTAAGAAATTATTATTCTTGTAAATTCTGTTAATTGTTCATGTAAAGATTTTGTGGCTGTTTAATCAAAATATGCATTTTTACAGAATGTATAAGGAGTATCTAGAGGGAATCCACCAAGGAAAAAAGAAAAGTGGTCATTGGCTCTTGAGAGAGCACAATCGGCTTTTTGCCGATTGGTTTGAAAAAAAAGTTAGTTTATTATAGTTTCCTTTGTGCTTACTTTAACTGCTCCATAGTATGAAATTTACTCCTATTTTTTTGTGACAATGTGTAGGTTAGTAGTGAAATGATGGAGAATGAAGGAGTTTTAGAGACAATAAGATGGCTTGCTGGAAAGCCATCATTTTCCGTTCTTACTTATGAAAGTTATTTAGTTGATGGGGTTCGATACTTTACAAGTGAACGAGATGGTGTGAGGGTTGTTCAAAACAGTGGTGTGTCTTTAGTTGCTAATACGGTCCAGGTGTCTAGTGCCAAGGATTTAAATCCCGTGGAGAGTGATATGTCGTATTACGACATTATCTTAGAAATATGGGAGTTAGATTATCGTGCATTCAAAGCTCCATTATTTTTGTGTAGATGGGCAGACAATGATAAAGGCATAAAGGTGGATGATCTAGGGTTCATACTTGTCGATCTAAGTCGACAAGGCCACAAGAAAGATAAATATGTGTCGATGGACCAAGTAAAGCAAGTTTTTTATGTTGAAGATCCGGTTGATGCCAAGTGGTCTGTTGTATTAACATCTACGACTCGAGACTATGAGGAGGTGTATAACGATGATGATTTAGGAGACACCACCATGGAAAATCCCCCATATCGAGGGAACTTGGGTTAAAAATTGCTATATATATATATATATATATATATATATATATATATATATATATATATATATATAGAATCTCTTAGTTTTGTAATGTTGCAACATGTAAATTTTAATTTGTTTACCATTAAATTGTAATGTTGTTACATATTTGTTTTATTTTGCTTTTAGTTATTATCTGTTGTGAATTAATTTAGATTAAGTTAATTACGCAGATCACTTTGGTAACCATATTACCGTTGTCTAATTGAGCATTTTTATGTGCATATTTGATCTACAATTTTTATGTATATATGCACTTGCACGAACAGAATTTTTTGTCTAATCGATATCAAGGTTACTAATTATTTTTCTGTCGTATTCTTCAGGTTGAAGATAAATGGCACCTAAAAAGACGAAATTGAAATTTAAAATCCAAGAAGATGCCACGAGGCCGTCAGATAAAGCGATAGAGGAGGCTCCAGAGGAGGCTCTCGCAGAGGCAAGAACAAAACAAGTAGCATCGGAACCTCCTCAACTTGAAATGTCGGAATCCGTGAAAGCAACAGATGCAACAGTTACTACTTCCGAGTCTACCAAAAAAAGGTATGGATCTGCACGATGTGTTTGCGCTATGTACAAAGTGGTGGTGAAGAAGGCGCAAGGCAAAAAATCAAAGGTCAGATGCAATGAACTTGGAGTTCCTGTCGGACATAATAGGCACAAACTAGCATCCTACATTGGGATGCTGGCTAGGACGATAATTCCGATCGACTATTTGGACTGGCGAGTTGTAGATGATGGATTAAAAGAGAAATTATGGCTTGATATTCTGGTATATAAAACATAATTATGACGATTGTGATTTATCCTCTTCATATAATTATTCTAAACAATGATATGCTCTGTTTTAAATAAAATTAATGTTGTTTGCAGGAGACATTCAAAATTCCCAAGAAGCTTAGGAAGTGGGTGCTAAAATCTGCATCTGATAAGTGGAGACAGTTTAAGACATATTTAAATAGAAAATTTGTGAAGCCGAATCTTGAACAGAAGAAGAATTTAAGAAAGCCTCCAAAGCAGTATGCTTTTGTTGGTAAGGAGCCTTGGAAGAAATTTGTTAAGCAGAGAATCACTGACGACTGGCAAGTACGCGTTATATTCATGAACTAATTGAAATTCACAAATATCCAAGATAAATTGTTAAACACATAATTTGTTAATGTTCTGAATTTTAATGATATTTTTTAAAATTTTTGTTGTAGGAACTTAGTGTAAAACAAAGCAAGAGAGTGCGTAAAAGAAAATATCCTCACCGCACGTCTAGGAAGGGTTATACTGGATTACTCGAAGAAGAAGTAAGAACCAATTAAGTAGTGTACTTGAATACTTTAACTTTAGCATGCTTAGTATTTTAATTGTCCCTTTATTTTTAATCAGCAAAAGAAAGGTAATTTGGAGCCCGGAGAAGTACCTGATCGGGCTATTATGTGGAAAAAGGCTCGGGAGCGAAAAGATAATGAGGAGGTTGATCCAGAGCTCACGGAAATATGTGATACAATTGTGAGTATTTAACAAGCAAATAGTACACACACATTGTACGTGCAATATTGACAAATTTTTAATTCGAATGTAAGGGTGAATTTATTCCTTGTGGAAGTGAGGATGTGTTGACGAAGGCCTTGAAAACTCCCGAACAATCAGGAAGGGTTCGAGGAGTTGAAAGTCTCGTCGCCCCGACAGTGTTCTTCAACATACCTGCTGGAAAAAGATGCAGAATTACGAAAGCTGAGTTATTGGCCCGTGATCGGGAGAGGGACGCGGAGTACGAGAAATCCAAGCAGGAGATGGCCGCGGAGTTGGAGAGGACACGACAGGAGATGGCTGAACTGAAGGCCATGCTTGGATCAAATAATCCATCTCCTAGGTTGTCCGAATTAAAGGAGATGCCTTGATTCCCATTCCGATAGTAGGTGAAATGGAGACAGTCAACCAAGCTGTTGGCTCCCACGTCTCATGGCCCCGTGACTTGATCATAGTCCCAAATGCCCCACCTCTCGCGGTATGTAAGTCATATGAAATAAAATTAATTTAGGAACTTAAACAAATTCAACAGGTTATTATTAATTATATTTTGCTACATTGCTCTATATTTGCAGAAATCAAGGAAAAAAGTTTCGGAACCTAGGAATGAATTGAAAAAAGTGTCGTCCATGTTTAAGAACATGGAGATTAATAAGAATGTTCCACCGCGCTTTCGAGTGTTGTATAAACATGCAAGCACATTAATGCAGACCACTGGGGACTCAATACAGATTCCATGTGACACCGAGGTGTTTGGAGCTGATAAGACAATATTCATATTGCATGAAAACATAATCGATTTGCTGGAGTTTAAAATGATTGGCCAAGGTGCAATATCTGCATACATGGCGTGAGTATTACTTTTTTTATTCTTGTCTATCTTGTCCTTTGTCATGTATTCTTGTGCTCTGTATATTTTGTTTCAATGTTACTTTAATTGGTTTTTAATATAGGTGCTTGCATTCTGTGGTTAGCAAGAATAAGAATTTGGATTTGTTTGCTTTTTGTGACCCCAGAGCTACATTTACCCTAAATAGCGACTTTGAAACTTACTTGGTTAATCGTTTGAAAGAGGGTAATCCGGATCGTCTTTTCCTCATGCCGCATAATTCCAAGTAAGTACATTAAGTCTTTCCACATTTTTCGTATTTTTAAATTCTGTTCAAGTGCTGTTTATATGATTTATATGATTTTATTTATATTCTGTTTAACTTCTGTTTATTTGATTTATATGATTTTATTTATATTCTGTTTTTCGTATTTTTTTAATGAAATCAGTTGCCATTGGATACTGGTCCTAATATGGGGTGGCGATATTTACATACTCAATCCTTTGCCTCGTTCAACTACTTTTCCCGACTTGGAAAAAACAGTATCAAGGTATTTTAATTAATTGATATCGATTGTTTACTTATTCAGATATTGACCATAAATCCATATTAACACTGCCACACGTGACAGGGCGGTAATTGCTTTTAATATTCAGGCTGGAAGGGGAAATAAACCCCCGAGTGTCAAATATATTTCTGTAAGTTTTAATTGCTACAGTTTCAGATATTTCTCTTAATAGTTGCATTATCAAATTGGTGGATCTGTGTTGTATCTGTAGTTTAGTTATTGATCCATTTTTTTTGTAAAATAGGGATGTCCTAAACAACCCGGTGGCATTGAATGTGGCTATGTAATTATGCATTACATGAAAGAAATTGTAATGGACAGTGAAATGTCATTTCTAAAAAAGGTATAAGTTTTTCCTTCGATGCATAATTGGTATATAATTATAGTAGCATTCCTTGTAATTTTTCTTGTGTTTACACTTTTCAGTGGAATGCCAAGACTCGCAAGGTCACTTGTTCAAGGGCCGAGCTTGATGAGGTCCGAGTTGAGACTCTTAGCCTTATTGAAAAATTTGTATAAGCAGGGCCTAGGAATATGTGCAAGTTTTTGTGTACTTCTAACACTTTGGCAGTACTTTCATATTTGATGAATTAGTTTTTGGATGAATTGGATGTACTTAGTTTGGATATTTTGGATGGTTTGTAATATGTGAATTGAAATGTAGTTGCTTTTGGCTTTGGTATATATTTTGGCATTTTGATTTCGTTATATTAGTTTTGGTTTGCCATGCATTTTGATTTTGGTCTTGGTTTTTTGGGCATGTCATATGTGCTGAGCATCAGCATATAAAAAAAACAAATCAGACATTACTTTCTAATATAATATGCTAGAAACTGGTGTAATAACGTGAAATAGACATCGGTTGTAAATAAGAAACCGATGTAATAATTTCTAATATACATCGGTTCTAAATAAGAAATGTACAATAGACATCGGTTGTTTACTAAGTAATCGATGTATATTATTTACATAGACATCGGTATATAGTTAAGAAAACGATGTTAAACATAAACATTGACATCAGTTACATTGAAGAACTGAAGTTAATTGTTGACATGGACATCAGTTCAGTATTTTTTTCGATGTTTATGTCTTGTTTTATATTACATGTCATATGTTTAAGATGATATAAATCTTGTATTAAGGTAAAATTCACAAGATAGTCATGACATATTACTGCAGAAATGATGTCTAAAACTATTGCAGACATCAGTTCTTTCGTTAGAAACGATGTCTAAAATTACTACAGACATCGGTTAAGAACCGATGTCTAAGACCCCTACCTTTCTCTACACATGCGAAGACATCGATTCTGGATTTACATAGACATCGTTTTTCTAGTTGTGTATATTCGATAAGTTTTTTAAAAGTTGCTGATTGTTATTTTGCATCATTAGGTTTTTATGAAAAACAGCTTTTCACAAATGTTAAACCATATGAATCAGACTTGCGTCTTACGACACGAAATTAGTATCCTTGAATTTTTACTAGAAGGTATAAGAAACATGAAACGGTCACCTAGTGAGAACTTTGTACATCTGGCTCTATTTCACATGTTTTAGTTAATCTTTAGCTTATTAATCCCTGCTTTGTTCCTTTTAGATAATAATGCACTTATCAGTTATCAGTGTATCAGAGGAGAATCATTTTCTATCCTATGGGCGTTTATTCTATCTTCTTCTCTACCAAAACACAATTACTCTCAGAAAGTGCAGAAAGTATTCAAGGATTTTTTGTTTTTTAAACAATCTGAATGTCGTAACTACATGCAATTGCAGTATTTATATGTGTTGCTAAAGGATCCTAAAATGCATTCTTCCTCTGTAGTAATCATTAATGTAAGCTTCTTTACGATAATACTGAACAATAATATTTCCTCGTCCAATTTTGTATATAGGAGTTTCTACTACTAAAGATGGATGTAAAGATGGTATAACTATGGAGCAGGAAATGCAGTGGGATGGAAATCCAAGCATAATACTTGATATTAAGACTAGAGTTAGTGTAGGATTACCTGTACAGGTAAAATAACATCCTGATTGAATTACTGCATTCGTTGTATATACACATTGGCTCATGCTGCTTCATATTATATTTTCTTCTCTTTCTAAATAATTGCATTAATTGTATTAATAGGTGAAAAATATTGCATTTCCTGGAGTTTTCAGGTTGATCTTTAAGCCACTAGTTGACGATTTGCTTTGCTTTGGAGCTGTTATCGTAGCTAGAATGCATAGTGAATGTATGTTACTGCAAAAGCTTTTACATTTTTTATATATTTTTAGTGTAGGTATGACTGTATTTATCATTATTACCAATCAAAATACTAAGAATCGGTTCTCTTGTCTGTAAGGGTGACCAGAAAATGTGCCATAATTTCATCGATTAACAGCCTAATAAACTGTTAGGACTTGGTCAATTACATTCAACCAATCAGCCTGTAGGTTTAAATTTATTTATTTTAGATACTCCAGGGCATGTACTGAATTTAGCATGAGTTACTTAAGTTCTGCAAACATATTAATATATGTAGATCATGAACCTTATTCCTAAAACAAATCATTCACTACAATCACACTGAAGGAGGCAAAATGTAAAATAAAACAAATCATTTAGCATGAATCTATTTTTTTAAATTATTTTTCTTAATTGTAGCTAAGGTTGCTGACTTTGATCTGTCAAAGAAACCACCTGACATGGCAGCACGTCTTCACTCTACTCGTGTTCTTGGAACTTTTGGTTATCATGCTCCTGAGTAAGCTCCTATTTTATGTTTAGTTTCTTTTTAGTTTCGTAAAAATAAAGTTTTAATTCTCCAATTACAAACCAATACTGGATAGTAACCAGTATAAGATTTGCATGTCATCATATGTGTTCATTGACAATGGTCAACATCCACAAATAGCAAAATAAATTGTGCTCAAAATCTTCAAATAAACTGGTAATACCGCTAGATGGTTTAGGGGTAGGATATCACATTTTCTGAAAATTAGTAAGCAGTCAGTTCCTACAACTTTACTCTTCATTCTATTTATAATACCCAGGGAATTATTGGCTTGTATTTCTTGACATGTTCTTTAGGATGAATTATTCACAAAGAATGGTGAAAGCTAGTATAGAAAGTTGGAAGAATTTATTCGTGCACTTTTATTTTTGTTCGAGGAATACATGCATTTTGTCATTTGTTAGTATACCAAAATGCAAGTAAATGCTTGATCTCCTAATTAAGCTATTCTCATAATTTTTTGCTAAGTCGCAAAATATCGGTGTCTTTCTGTTTTTATGTTACTAGTACTAAAGCATGGACCAGAGCAGCCAAGGCTCAATCTAGCAGAACGGTAAATGCTCAGATTCATATTTTAAATCTCAGTAATTCTACATTTGGGTTGCATCAACTATTAAGAAAATGTTTATTACTTGTTGCGTGAAGTGAATGGTCTATATATAGTATACAACATGGTCCAGAGTCTGGACTGCTGATCATATTCATGTCTCATTCTTTGTAATAAATTATTGTAATTTGAATTTTTTACCCCGCCAACCATCTCAATGCATTGTCATGTTAAAACCGAAAATATTTGGATCATGTGCGCACACGCGTATGACATAATCAAAGTTAGTTTTCAAGCTAAAGTTATACTTTGTACCTGATCTGCAGAACGGGCCAGGGAGTAAGACAATCAAAGGTAGAAGTACATTGAACAATAGGCAAATGGCAAGGGAAGAGCATGGGCGAGCTTCTCCAGAGGAATGACTTGTATGGTGAAGGTGGATAGAGAAAGAAGACCTCTATTGGATACTTCATCTAGAGGAGCTAGCCAAATGTATAGCATTCACTTTTTGGATATTGGAGAGTTTCATTCTTTTGAAGTTTGAATTGGCATAGTTTGAACTTAGAATTAGTGCATGTGCTTGATATTAGTACATGTTGGTAAGAATTTGTAGAACTGTTAAGTATTTTTGTTAGGTTGCATCATTGCCTTGTGGTTGGTTTTTGAACCTTTAGTTATTGTTGTCTTGGTTTGGACAGGATGGTTTTATATATAAACAAAGCAGCCATTTCAAATTTTTTGTAAGAAAGTGTTGCATTTGAAAATATAAGATGTTGCATTATGGTGTATTTAGTGTTGCTAAAAATAAATGGTGTTGCATTTAAAAAGAATGGTGTTGCTTAAAAAAAATAGTGTTGCATTAGACTCAACTAACGTTGCATTAGATAGTGGTCCCCACTGCTCACGTGGCATGTGGGCCCCACTGCTGACGTGGCATGTGGGGGGGGCTCCACTGCTGACGTGGAACCTTGTGGGCCCCACTGTTGATGTGGAACCGTGTGGGCCCCACTGCTGACGTGGCACCTTGTGGGTCCCACTGCTGATGTGGCATCTTGGTGGGCCCCACTACTGACATGGCATCTTGCTGATGTGGCACCTTGTTGATATGGCACCACGTGGTATCAAATGCTGACATGGCTTGTGGGCCCCAATGCTGACGTGGCACCAATGTGAGCCCCACTGCTGACATGGCTGAAAAATCTTATGCAACACCGATAAGTATTGCCTTTACGTGATTTTGGTGTTGCATAAGGCCTCTTATGCAATGCTTTCGTGGTGTTGCAATAGCTTGGAAAAGCGTTGCATTAGGAGTCTTACGCAACGCCGGTATTGGCAACGCCCCTCTGGTGTTGCGTAAGACCTTACGCAACACTTTTCAGGTCTTTTGCTATTTTATTTGAGTGCGTATGTGCGTTTATGGCGTAGTGGTAACAGCTCCTGACACTACTCAAAGTGATGCTCCTGATTCTGAAGAAGCTGATATCCTGAAAGAACTTGAAGTCATTATTCTTACTGTTGTGGTTGAATTTCACAATCTAGAAGTCGATGAAGAGACACTAAGAATTGATCAAGAAAGATTCAGATGATTTGAAAAAGAAAAGGAGATTAGAAAAAAAGCAAGGGATACTGAAATTATAGCAACCAAGGACTATGAAAAGAGTATAAAAGAGTCTAGTAGGAGGCTATGGTATGATGTCACAAGACAAGTCCATGAGCAACAAAAAGGTAGCTCACATATTAAAAAGAAAGGTGATAAATGGCAGAAGATTAGTGATTGGAATTATAATGGACCAGCTATTTTTCAACCTGGTGGATCAATGCCAAAACTTTCTCTGATTGATGAAGCTGAATCTTCTAAGTGTAAAAAGTTCCCACCACTCTGGTCTAGAATGCAATATGCTTTGAAGGCACTGGAACCTAAAACCATAGGGGGAATTGGTTTGGTTAAACTCAAATAATTTATACTACACAAACAAATCAACATGCTCTCGTTGACAGGATTGATGAAAAATTAACTGTTGGTCATTTATGGAAACTTGAAGCTGTTGAAATTGTTACTGAATGTCGTGCTAGTGCTAAGAAGGTTGAGATATTGTTATACTTCATGAAGGATAAAAATGTCAAGAAACTATCTATTCAGGAGCTCTTATGCAAATCTACAAAAGAGCTGAAATATGTTTTTTATCTGCTCAAGGAAAAAAGAGTTCATACTAAAGAAGTTGAAGTTTACAAAAATGGCCAAGCATGATTCTTAGAACTATTTGACAGAGATTTTTGGATGGAGGAGAAAGGTATGATGGCAATTATACTCCCTTGTATTTAAATATGAGAGGTCAAGAAGTTGAAATGCAAAGAGGCAGTGTTGTTAAAGAAGTGTTTCTTGGTATGGATCAATTGTATCTTAATCCTGGTGGGGAGGAAATTACATATCTACAATTGGAAGATCTACATTTACCAAAAAGTTCAATACAGAATCTCAGGGCAGCTATTTATCAGATCAATGAGGAAGATGAAGAACTCAAAGGTCTGAAAGGGAAACTGATTCAAATTCTTGAAAGAAAAGAAAAGGAGTTATTTTCAAACTTCTTGAAGATGAATCTTTTCTATCACAGAATTTCTGAAACTGTTGCTGATTATTGGTAAAACATTTTGTTTATGGTTTTTGACATCATTGAATCAAGGAATTTGTGCTTTATTTCACAAAGTACAAATTGGGGGAGATTGTTGGATATTGATTCAAGTGGTGACAGGATGTGGACTACTGATTAGATACTGATGCTGATGTCATCAGGATTGCAATGTTAGTATTAGGTTGCTATTAGGATTAGAAGCTGATCAGGATTACATGAAGATTTATATCAGTCCAGAGATCAAGGAAGATTGATTTATCGACTCCTATTTTATAGGATCGTAGCTATCAGTCAGGATATGTATTGTAAACAGTTGTTAATTGATTTGACATATCTTGTAATTGATAGAGTAGCTGTGTATAGTATATAAACTCAGTTTAGGTTTTACATTGATGTAATCGCTTACACGAGATATCTTGTAACCTAGCAGCTCTCAAGAATATCAGAATTTCTTGAGAGAGTTTGTAACAGTTTTATATCAGAGTTAATAAAGCTGTTATTTATTCAAACTTGTGTTATCATTTCTGTTAAAGTCGGAAATCCCCCTTCTATAATTGATTATTACTGGGTAACACTTCGTGTATGTATGTATAGCTTATATATCTTTGTTTTCATGTTTAATAGATTTGAACTGTTTCAATTTGGTATGGACAAGAAGAATTAAGCTGATTGCTATTCGAAATATAGTTGTTAATTTGTGTATAATTAATTTATATGCTTTTTAGCTTGACTTTTGCTGTAATGAATTGAATATGTCGAGTTTTGCACAATTCTATCACAGTTATTTTGATTGTCTTGTCTGTTTGGGGTATGTATATCTCTAAAGTTTGAATCTTTATGCAATTCCTTCTCAATTGTTCTCGATTTTTTTGACTTTATTTGATTGCTAAGATGCTGGCTTTTGGTTTTTGCTACTACTTTTTGATAATGTGGCTTTATGTGATGGACTTGACCATTCGAAGAAATTTAGATGAATACCATCATGTTTCGTTCCAAATTTATAGGAATTGCTATATAATGGAAGAACTTTATGTTTTTGATAATGTAGCTTTATGCGATGCTAATTTCATTCCATAACTTCTGAAATGATTATGTAGGTTTTTGATACAACAAGCTCTAATAGTTATATATCTGTCGCCTTCCATCTTGATGGTCTCATCCTTGGAACAGGTACCTCAGGGGCTGTTGTTAAGATTTGGGATGTAAAGAGCCAAGTATGATACTAAACTAATATATAAACTCATTTGTTAGCATTTCTAACCAAATATAAATGCTTCCCTTCTGCGTGCACTGTGTTTTCCTTCTTTCCATGTTGCTGGTTCTTCTCAAAAATCATGAATATGGGGAGCAAATTCTGATATTCATGACCGATGACTCAAATCATAAATATATGACTTTTTGTCGATCTCTGTGATCTGCAATCTCTATTACTTTATCAAGCTGAACTACCATTTCTTTTCCGCAATATGCTTCATTCACCTTTAGGTCACTCTTGCAGTCGTTTGTAATTTTTCCTTTACATGTCTTCATCACCTTTTTAGTCCAGCAGTTGGGATATTGGAATGCTGGCTATGCATCATTGCTGAGCTTGAGATTTATTCTAAAACGGGGGCTCCGGAATATCGGCCGATCGTGCCTACGTATCTCAACAATAGAGAATCAACGTAGTTCTAATAGGATCAACCACCTATTCGTAAATAAATACTTGGGAAGCATTACTTTAGTCTCAAAAAGTTGAAGGTAGAACATAAATTGAAGTGCCTGCCATACTAGATTGATAATGAAAATTTGAAGGAATGTGACAGAGGGAGTACATGTAAAGAGAACAACTCTTGTGAAAATTAAAGGTGTAAAGAGAACAACTCTCGTGAAAATTAAAGGAGTTGGGAACCTCTTATGTGTGTTAATTGTTATCATATATGTATGAAATATTTATGTAATGTTAAAAATAATTCTGATTGTGTTAATTAAAACACAATGGAAATTTTTTATAGAAGTAAATATATACAATGGAAATTTTTCGTAAATAAATTACGTTGTAAATATATACAACGTAGTTCTAATAGGATCAACCACCTATTCGTAGTTCTAATATGAAAACTGTGGTTTTGTTGATCTATCTTTTACATTATAATGTAAAAGATAACGTTGCAAGATAAGCAAATGTACTTTTAGTTCTGATCAGTAATCAAACCCTGTCAACAAGAGGGATATCTCATGTTGCAGAAAATAAATAAATTTGAATGATGAACTAATGCTGGAGTATTCACCGCACCCGATGTTCCAATCCTTACGATCAGTCGCAGATTGTACAGCTCAAATTAGATTTACTACCGGTAGAAGGAAGAGCTGACGGATTTACTTGTCTACCGCCCTATTAGGTCTCCCCGGCCAACGGTTGGGCCAGATGGGATGGACCGGCGCTACTCGGCCTCTTACACAACTCCTAATTCGAATAGAATCCTGGATTCTGAACGTAAAGTTTGTCCCCCTTTCCCCAAGTATAATACTTGTTGATAAGACTTCACAAAGTAGTCGTATCTAGTTGGAAAGGAAAATTCACCAATATTTCCCAAGCTGATGTTTGTTAATGGATACCAACTTGTTCCAACATTCCCCTCGAATGATGAGAAAGTACACAAGGATTCAATAATTAAGTAGCAACCAAGTTGCGAATGAAAAGAATAGTTTCAAAAGATTTATGACCGGGAAGTCAACAAGATAAATAACATTTCTCAAGTAAGGTTCCCTTATAATTTGGAAGATAGCTTTGAATGAAGAATAAAATCGGTGAGAACCTTCCTTGATAAGAATAATAATGAATAGGCTCAGAATAATTTACATAATACTCGAGGGTCGAAGATAATATTTGAATGTAGTAAATCGTTTTTAAAACGAGTTGGAAGAATTAAATAAATATTCAAAGAATATTTATTAAATCATAAATATTTAAAGAATAGTTTTAATGTTGCTCAAAATAAATCCCGAATAAATATTCAAAATAATATTCATTGAATGAATAATGAATATTCAAATTAATAATAATTATGGAAGAAATAATTATCAAATGAATATTCGAAATAATATTCATTGAATAAATAATGAATATTCAAGTTAATAATACTTATTGAAGAAATAATTATCAAATAAATATTCGAAATAATATTCGATAATTGAATCGACTTTAAATGAATATTGAAGATAATATTCATTGAATAAAAAAAGTTCAAATGAATATTTAAAATAATATTTATTAATTAAATAATGGAAAAATATTTACTTAAATATTTTTCTCCGAAATAATCACGATATATCAAGAAATACTGACTCCCGGTCTATATTCGAAGAATGGGATTCATATGCCCTTCTCTAAGGGTCTTAGCAATATCCGGCTTATAACCGATACGTTAACTATCTAGCTTATAAGCCAACAATAATCCAAGGAACAAGTATCACAATATATCTTGAAAGTAGGTATGCATGCTATGGCATATGTATAACAGAATCAATTCATATATATATATATATATATATATATATATATATATATATATATATATATATATATATATATATATATATATATATTATTACAACAACAGTTCCAAAGTATTGGAAACTTGCCTGGTATTTGGGTAGTATGTCCTGGGTCAGCTCGGTGATCTATAAACAATCAGAATATTCGAGATTAATCACTTAACGCTTTTAAAAGGCTAAGTATAAACTTGACTTAGGCTAAAACACGTTTTCAAGTTATCCCGTTATACATTCTTTGGTGTAACTCTTACTAACACCGTTATGACCCGATATTGGTTTGCTATTAAGGCATGTCATTACACTTACACTTGGTAGGTACTTAAGTCGTATAAGTTCTAAGGTTGAAAGATTATACCTCGAGATTTATCGATCGTTATCTAAGTGATTTTCCAAAGTTATAACCACTTGTTCTTTTTAGGGGTCCATTCGTATTTAACCCTGATTCAAATATTTTTATAAAATCGAAAAACGATCTTTTTAACATGAGGTCTTCTCTCACACCTTCCTTATGATCTCTAATATTTAATTACCAAGATTTGTCACTGAATTACTCGAGTTAAAGGGGTTCAATTCCAATTACGAATTTGCATTTAAGTTTTCGAACCACTTTTAGTAAATCGGCCATAATTCCTAAACCGTAAGTCCGTTTACTTCGATTCTTTCGCCAAAATGATCTATGACTCGAGATCTACAAGGGTATATCATATACTTGACAATTTCAGTGATTTATACTTACTGATTATGCACGGTTTTCAAGATCTAATTAAATTTCGGCATTACGACGCACTATAAATCGAACATTCCAAAAATCGTAACATCAAAACCAAGCCACGCCGGGCATATCATACATCTTATACACATGATTCTCATCTTAAAATGTCCAAAAACATATCACTTCATCATAATAATCATCATGTTACTAAATCAACTACAAGATCATGCTTAACATAACACTAACATCATAACTAAGCTAAAAACTACCAAGAACATGCATAATCTCAAAGTAATATCTAGGGTTCTTTAGGATTATACCTTCTTTGGAGAGTTCTAAGACCTTACTAAGCCTTGATTTGTCCTTAGGTGTGCTTAAGCTTGCTTAGATCAACGAAAGAATCAAGAAAAACAAAGTTAGTTCATGAAGATCACTATTCATCACCTATTTTGATGATTTATTTGAAAATGGAAAAAGATGAATTTGAAGCTAAGATTTCTAGGAGATCACTTTTATGAATTACAAGACTCACCATAAAAATTTGGAGATCAAATGATGGTTGGAAGTAGGATTTTGATCTTTGAATTATAGAAGTAGCCGAATGGAGTATAATGAGGGGGGAGAGTGTTTGCTTGGTTGCTTGCTATGTTCTCATCTAAAATGAATTATTTCTATGTTATTTAGATAATATCTTGGCCAAAAGATACTTTAATAAAGTTAGTAGGTCATGGATGATGAAATCAAGGGACATGTGTTGATATTTGGTGGTAAAGAGATGAGATGAAGCTAGGTACTCAGTTGATCTCTAAGTGTTCTAGTTCCTTGTTGTAACTAGATTGGTTACTAGATATTTTCCACTAGCACATGCATGCATCTTGATCCCCTGCTTGTTTCTTTGTCCGGTAACTGCTCAATTCATTGATAGTTCGGAGGAATACCTCGAACATTTCTAATTAAGGTTTTACCGGAAACCTTCTTAATATTTTGCTCACATCATTAATCCTCCTTTGTAATTCTTGAATTTAAATCCCTTAAATCTTTTTAATAAGTCCTTAGGTCTTTCAGTGTCCAGGGAAATCTCGGGGAAAATAAAAGTGCTATTTTTCAGAATCCGATAGCTTACATACACTCTTTTTCGCCTTGGATCATTAATACGAACTCAGAAATCCGTTCTGGGTACTTCTATATAGTGTCATCTAATAATATTCCTATTTCCACCAAAAACACTATTCATCACTTATTATCTCTTTATTCCTTATAATTAGAAAAATGTCCTTGCGCTTTCCCGAGCATTCCTTAACCCTTTTACGGAACCACTGGACTAATAATAGATATCGATTTGGATGACATGAGAATAACTCTCCTTTTTAGAATTACCATATCTTACTTATCCAGGAGATAGATTATTCTTATCTAAGTTGTCAACCAATAGCATTCTTCAAGACATATGAACATTTGAATCCAAATCAATTCCTTTTTCATTCATTAGAACTATCGTTACATCGTAATTGTAACCACTATTCACATTTACATTAATACATAATCAAAGTTTTAATTCTACAAAAAATCTGGGTTCTTTAAGTCTCCCCTCCTTAAAAGGATTCCATCCCGGAATCAGTCTGAAAACAAATGGGGGTAATTTTCCATCATTGCGCTTTCTAGCTCCCATGTTGACTCTTCTGCTTTGTGGTTCTGCCACAAAACTCCGACAAGCTTGATGACCTTGTTTCAGAGCACTTGTTCTTTCAGGTCTATGATTTCCACAGGCTGCTCTACATAGGTCAAGTCTGGTTGCATGTCCACGTGCTCGTATTCCACAATATACTTTGCATCCGGATTATATTTCCTCAACACCGAAACATGGAACACATTGTGTACTTGTTGTAGATTTGGGGGTAATGCTAGTTCGTAAGCTAGTCCCCCGATACGTCTTAAGATCTAAAAAGGTCCAATGTATCTAGGGAGAAAGGGGAAAGTAGACTGAGAAAGGGGAAAAGAGGGGAAGTTTAGTGAATGAAAAAGGGAAAGTGTTGAATATTTCGGGAAGGGGGGGAAAGTGCCGCCCGATTTTCTTATTAATACACAACTGTTTGTTTTGGAGATTTTTATTATTCTGGGGCTTATATAATGGATTTTATGCAACATTTGATTCTTAAACTTAGGTGAGATTCTACATTAGATTCGATATGTTAAGTTTAATTGTTGTAAAAACTTGTCATTATTGTATAATATTATTAATATTATTATATTATTTATTTACATTGTCACCTTCTTCATTACTTAAATACGATATATATATATATATATATATATATATGTATATATAACTTACATTCTTCATTAACTCTCATTTTACCCACCCTTCTCTTACATATACCCACATAAATATAAATATGCATACGCACACAAATACAATAATGTTATCAGTATCTATCTTTCTTGCAAATCAATAGTTCATACAAGAATTACACCAAGAAATCAAATAATGGAATGGCAATTCCGATGACCAAACAACTCCAATAACTGAAGCAATTTCGACGACCGAAGCAAATTCGGTGGTTAAAGTAATTCCAGAAAGTAAAACAATTCTGACAACCCACACATCTCCATCGAATGTTTCTGTTCAACTAAGTGACGAGCAAACCCGTAATATTGTTAATTCAATAAGGAACCTTGAGTTGAATTTGTAAAACTCAATTTTCAATAAAAATATCCTTCAATGAATGTTATTTTATTTGATATGAAACTTTTTTTTGAACTAGATATATAATGTAAAGTATGTTTGCAATATATCAACAAAGCAAATTACATTATTCACAATTATACAGTTGAGATATCACTACAAGAAAATCGCAATCAGACAACACTCATCAGACAACGCTCGGACGAAAAAGCATTGTTTGGAATTAAGAGACAACGGTTTTTTTGTAACTTCAGAAAAGTATTGTCTAATCCAGGTACCCTACAACGGGTTAAAAACGTTGTCTAGTAAATTGATTCAGACAATGGCTTTTGCAATGTGTTGTTGTAAAGACGAGTAAGTTTGCACAACTGTTTTTACGAACATTGTCTAATCAGTTTTGAGACAACGTTTATAAACCATTGTATGATTCACACAACTGTTTTCATATACCATTGTGTTATTACAATTCACACAATGGAATAATTAACCGTTGTTTAAATCGTGTTTCGATGAGACAACGGTTTTTATGAAACCGTTGTCTGAACTACAAAAATTTTGAATAGAATTGGTGGCAAATAATGAAATATTTGGTGGGAATAATAAAATAATTTGAATTGAATTTGGCGGGAAATAATGAAAATAATCAGACAACGGTTTTCTTATAAAAAATGTTGTGTTATATTGAGCACAACAACGGTTTTTAATGTTCTTGTATGATATTTTAGTGGTCAACTACCAAAGTACTACTTGGTCAAACCAATATAATTTTTGAATACTATTTTTTTTAATTTTTTTGGACAATCCAATCATATAGGTGATGTTATATACTAATTTTAGTGATGTGTACAAAAAGTTAGAAAAAGAAATCATTCTTGTACGTGTTTATAATATAAATCCACCAAAAGTACTACTCCCTCTAACTATTGTCGTATCGATTGAACATGATCTATTTTTTGATTTTTTTTTTCTGAAGATTCAACCGTACGAATGATGTTATATACTGATTTTAGTGATGTGCATAAAAAAGTAAAAAAAATGAGTCATTCTTGCATGTTATTTTAATGGTCAACTATCAAAGTACTCATTGGTCAAACTAGTATAATTTTTAAAACAAATTTGGACGATCCAACTGTACGGATGATGTTATATACTAATTTTAGTGATGTGTGCAAAAAGTTAGAAAAAAACATTATTGTACGTGTTTATAATATAAGTTTATAATATAAGTCTGCCAAAAGTACTACTCCCTCTAACTATTGTCGTACCGATTGAACATGATCTATTTTTTCAAAAAACAAATTCGACGATCCAACCGTACGAATGATGTTATATACTAATTTTAGTTATGTGCACAAAAAATTAGAAAAAATAAATCATTCTTGTATGATATTTTAATGGTCAACTATCAAAGTACTCCTTGGTCAAACTAGTATAATTTTTGAATAATTTTTTTATAGTTTTTTTGGACTATCCAATCACACGGATGATGTTATATACTAATTTTATTGATGTGTACAAAAAGTTAGAAAAAGAAAATCATTCTTGTACGTGTTTATAATATAAATCCGCCAAAAGTACTACTCCCTCTAACTATTGTCATACAGATTGAACATGATCTATTTTTTAAAATTTTTCTCGACAATCCAACTGTACGAATGATGTTATATACTGATTTTAGTGATGTGCACAAAAAATTAGAAAAAAATGAATCATTCTCGTATGTTATTTTAATGGTCAACTATCAAAGTACTCCTCGGTCAAACTAGTATATTTTCGAATAATATTTTTTAAAATTTTTTTTTGGACAATCCAACCGTACAGATGATGTTATATACTAATTTTAGTGATGTGTGCAAAAAGTTAGAAAAAAAACATTATTGTACGTGTTTATAATATAAATCTGCCAAAAGTACTACTCCCTCTAACTATTGTCGTACCGATTGAACATGATCTATTTTTTCAAAAAACAAATTTAATGATCCAACTGTACGAATGATGTTATATACTAATTTTAGTTATGTGCACAAAAAATTAGAAAAAAATAAATCATTCTTGTATGATATTTTAATGGTCAACTATCAAAGTACTCCTTGGTCAAACTAGTATAATTTTTGAATAATTTTTTTATAGTTTTTTTTGGACTATCCAGTCACACGGATGATGTTATATACTAATTTTATTGATGTGTACAAAAAGTTAGAAAAAGAAAATCATTCTTGTACGTGTTTATAATATAAATCCGCCAAAAGTACTACTCCCTCTAACTATTGTCGTACAGATTGAAAATGATCTATTTTTTAAAATTTTTCTCGACAATCCAACTGTACGAATGATGTTATATACTGATTTTAGTGATGTGCACAAAAAATTAGAAAAAAATGAATCATTCTCGTATGTTATTTTAATGGTCAACTATCAAAGTACTACTTGGTCAAACTAGTATAGTGTTAAGATAATATTTTTTTAATTTTTTTTGACGCTCCAACCGTATGGATGATGTTATATACTAATTTTAGTGAAGTGTACAAAAAGTTAGAAAAAAAATTCATTCTTGTAAGTGTTTATCATATAAATTCGCCAAATGTACTACTCCTTCCAGCAATTTTACTACATTTTTGTTAAAATCTCGTACAATCCAGCATTTATTATTTTTTTTCCAACACTAAAATGCGTGTTTATTAACATCCGTACGGTTCGATCGTCGAAAAAATCATTCAAAAAAATTATTCAGTGGATCTGGATCGTGTCTCGTTATAGGAATTAGCACTTTTACTACGTTTTTGTTAAAATCTCGTACAACCCGGCCTTTTTATTTTTTGATTATTTTTTTTCAACACTTAAATGAGTGTTTATTAACATGCATACGGTTCGATCGTCGAAGAAATCATTCAAAAAAATTATTCAGTGAATCTGGATCGTGTCTCGTTATGAGAAGTAGCACTTTTACTACGATTATAATAATATTCCGAAAAATTTTCCGAACACTAAAATGAATATCTATTTTTTTTTTTGAAAATAAAAATGAATATCTATTATAATAATATTCAGAAAATTTGAAATTTTTTGTTTTGTTTCGAATCAAAATTCTGAAATTTCTCAAAATTTCATGATCCATAATCTCAAATTTAACTTCCCACCCTTCATCTAATTCATATTGCCGCTTGTTAATATTTAATTAATTTCCTCCTTTCATTTCACTTCCCCCTTTACTAAAATTTCACTTCTGCCAAATCAAAGTTTCATTTCCCTCGCCAAAATTTCATTTCCCCCTCTATCTTCTACGCCTCCCCTCTATCTTCTCAGCCGCACAAACACATAAACATTAGTTGCCCCCAATTTCGGTAGACTCCTCTCTCTCTCTCTGTTCCCAGATATAGATGCCAAACCCAACCCATTTCTCTCTTTTTTCTTCTAGATTCGTAAACAAACAATCTATTTGTCTCGATTCATGAGTTTTTACCATTAAAAACGTCCTTTGTGCCCCAAAATAGAAACCCCCAAATCGATTTTGAAACCCTAAATCCCAAAAATCTATTTGTTTCACTAAAAGAAGATGCCTAGACCATGGCATAGTGATAAGCACCAACCCATTAGAGGTTCAATCATTCAGCAGATTTTCAGGTATTTTTTTAGTGATTTTCTTGAAATTCTAAGTGGTTTTTTGTGATGCCCACCCTGTGTTTGATCAAGGTTGTCAATGGGAAGCACTCTGGGGTAATTATATAATCGTAAATAGAGTATTATTCTTGATCAATCTCGAATTCTCCATCCCTTCATTTATATCTGGATTAATATCAGATTTGGAACAGGTTCAATGACTGGGTCAAGAATTTGAAATTTAATTTTTCAGATCGAGAATGAATCATATTACATATTACGATACTCTTTCATTTTTCTACATTAAATCATTTAGGTCATATATTTGATTGATTCTATAATTGAATTTTATAAAAGGCTTTACGTAGAACCTTTGCACTTTCAAAGAATAACAAAATAACCATACATTCACATTTGAAAATAAAAATGTGTTAACGAAAGTCAAGGTACAACCAACAAAATATAGTTAAGAAACTTGTGAAATTCTCATAATTTTACTTAATTAATCAACTTCTAAGAGAATATCCAACAATTTAGGCCATTTGCCACTCTCTATCTCAAATTTGAAAGGAACAAAATACAAAAATTTATATATCAGTAGGGAAATGCATGAGCTTATATAAAATAGAATTTGTGTCTGTGATCTCGTAAATTCTTGTATGCCTTGAATTGATTGTACAGTTAATATTTTACAGTTGCTAAACAATGAAGAAAACACCACATACAAGGTCAAAAAGTAATATACAGGGCCCCTGGAAATATAACCATGGAGGAGGAGGAGGAGATGCCTTGTCCTCCATTGCCCGAAGTGTATCGATGAAATCAGGTTTTCAGTTTCGATATTTTACTTAGTAAAATAATGTTAGATATCGCACCATGTATTGGTTTTTATCACGTATCTGTTAGATTTCTTGAAAGATTTTTGTAGATTATTTCATATCATGCAGGTTTCAACAAGCAAAGAACGATGAACGATGCTGGTCTCGAACATGGGGAAGTAGGCGTTCCTGCCGATATTTTCAAATTCCGAGAACTTGCTGCAGCAACACAAAATTTCAATCCAGATATGCTAATATATGGATGCATTAATATTAAAAAGCAGAATATTCCAATTCCAAAATTTTCTTCATTTATCTGCATATTCCAATGCCAAAATTTTCTTCATTTATGAAAGCTATTTCAGTAATAGCATGTACAGTTAATTTCGTATTGGCATGGTTGATTGTGATATGTTTTGCATCTGTAACTATGGTTAATTGCTGGAGTAAGCTGTAACTAGATTCAATATTTGTTAGGTGACGGTGCTCCTAAAAGAATGTCGGGACATACAGCTTCGATGTGGGTTTGCCAACAATGACCTTGATGGCAATGCCATGATAATTTCTGCTGATCAGATAACAGCAGAGTCCGATGCTCAAAGGGTTATATATGAGCGTCTGGTATGCTCAATTAGTTATGGCACATGAGGATTAAGTATTGGTGAAAAAAACCTGAGTTTTGATGAGGTTTATTATTAATTGCTTATAGGTGACTTTTAAGGATATTAATGGATTAGTTGAATAGAATACCCAGTTGCGTAGCCTCGTTCGCAGGCTATCAGACCAGATTGAGAACAGAGAAGCAGAGCTGAAGGTTCCTTCTAACGATTGTCATAATTTTTTGTTCTCTGTAAATCTTATGTAAGGTTTACATGTTTTATATACCTTTTCAATCTTTAACATTCATGTTTCTTTTCAATATCAGGTAAACTTTCAAGAGGAGCTCCAAAAACATTTGGCAGAAGCTGGCTCTAGAGTTGATGCAGTATTAGCTAGAGCTGAAGAGCAAGAGCGCATGATTGAGTCTCTTCATGGTTCGGTGAGCATACTAACCGGTCTAAGTTTTGGGCTTATGTGACTAATACTACATTAATGTTTTCATCTCATAATGGCAAATATAATGTAGAAGACAATTTGCTCTGCATCTTTTTCTATTTTGGCAGGTGGCTTTGTATAAAAAACTGTACGAGGATGAACAGAAACATCACTCTTCATCTCCTAGCTCACCAAACACTCTTCCTGGTGCTCTTTTGCTTCCATTTATAATAAGTCATTGACTATTGTCTTTAACCATTTACCTTGACGTTTATGCTGCCATTGTCACCATACACTCTTCCTGATGAACTTTCTGAAATTTTGTCACAAGCAGATATTTGGATATGATGTGCTGAACTCCTGCAAAGCCTTTAAGGATCTGGAATTGCTGTCTCCCTTGATGATATTGCTGATAAGGAGTCCTCTGAACATTTAAGGGACCGGTTGATTCTGGATGAATGATACAGCGTGGCTGTATGTACTTGTAGGAAGTGTAAGCTGCTGGTGATTGTGATGGAAAGTACCTTGCTGCTTGTGATTGTGAGGGAAATCTCCATTTGTATAACCTGCATACTTTTGACTACATTTATATACAGGTAACCTGTGAACCTAAATTTGATATTGTGTTCTTTTTTCTTTTTTTTTTTGCTAATTTTGATATCATGCTGTTTAATCTGTTTAACTATAAACAACTGGTTGTATGCTGGCAGGATGCTCACAATGCTGAAATTCTGTCGTTGATCTTTAGCTCGCCTATAAAGGATGATTCTTCTGAGAAAGATATAGAAGCTTGGCCTATGATATTTGCGAATCAGAAAACTGAACACCACTAGCCTTGTATATAACACTTAGGGTATTTCCATTCTTGGAGTTTATTTTTTGGTTATATAATAGATTTTTGTTTAGAAATTAATGGCATTAGGTGGCTGAATTTTAGTTGGTTGATGATGAATTTTGGTTGTAATGGTGGATTTTAGTTCATTGTAATAGCGAATATTGGTCGTAGTACTATTTTATTGGTGCATTTTGCCTAAAAACACTTGTGCATTTTGTTTATAACAACACTTTTGAAGCTACAAAACATTGTACAAAAACTATTCAGACAACGATTGTATCACATGTAAATGTTGTGCACATTCGAATCTAACAACACTTTGGAAGCTACAAAACGGTTGTGCACATTCGAATCTAACAACACTTTTGAAGCTACAAAACATTGTACAAAAAACATGAAGACAACGAATTCTATCACATGTGAATGTTGTGTAAATGTTGGCTTTACGTGCCTCTAATTCACCAAAACAGTTGTGCACATTAACATCTAATAACATTCATAATAAACAAAAACGTTGTAATATCACCATTTCCACAACGCTTTATACCATAACCGTTGTGGTTTCTGGGTGTGCTACAACGCTTTTGGAGCCTGGTGTGTTGTTGTTACGGATTTCAGACAACGATTTGTGTACCGTTGTGTGATGTTGGTATCAGACACCTGCTCGATAGACAACTCTATTCCAGGGCATCAGACAACGGGCAATAACCATTGTATATTTCAGTTTTCCTTGTAGTGTATTGCTGTTTGTTAAAATTGTTGTTCGTTAAATTCAACTGAATTTGGTTGAATTTAGCATAATAAATTCAACCATATTCGGTCAAATTTAATGCACTTGAGGCGCCAAATTTCAATTATCAGCAAAATTGCGAATCTTAAAATTTATATGTGGTTGAATAAGGTCGAATTTATCTAGTCAAAATTGGTTATCTAGTCCAATATATAAGGTCGAAATTAGATAATTTCGACCAGAAGGGTAAAATTGGGCCATGCTAAAAATGACCATTTTTTGTTTGTTCAAATTATCCAATTTCGACCCGATCTGCTTGAAAATGGCTAATTTCGACCGTTACGTTCTAGTCGAATTTAGCCAAATTTCCTATAGTATTTGCTTAAACAACAAATATGTACATTAACATATCATTAAGCTAACCACACATTTGTATTATGTTTCATACACATAATACATAAATGGCTGTGTGATAATGGAAAAATATTTGTAGTATATGTAGCTTTTTTTTAAGCAAAAAAATACATAACTTAAAACACATAACCATTAAAATAAAAGAGGATAAGAGGTACATCCATTTTAAATAATAAAATTATACACTTGATTTAAAAATAAATATGCTATTTACTTTTTTTATAATAATAAATAGGATCACATATAGTACTTAATGGTAAGCTGAATGTGACTAAATGTAGAAAAGTAATTAAGGTGCAGAAAAATTGAAGAACATAAAGATTCAACCTCTAATCCCCTATGGTCTACGTCATGGTCCCTTACCAGGTTGGTAAGAAAATATATTATTGATTAATAATAAAATAATTACAAGATGCAATAATATATCACCCTACTTCCCAGTTGCTCATAAATGGCATGCTGAATATACTTGTTTTAGAATTTGCTCTCTAAGCTATACTAGCCTAGTATACTTTTTTACCACAACTCATCAAACCCAACTATTCAGAGCAAAGTATACAACAACTAATCGCTTACAATCCGAATAATACTATTAATAAAAGTTACAACTCAAACTATAGACTCTCTATGTATAAGTAATACAGATATGATATATAACGAGTTCAAAGAGAATCGGGTAAAAGTTTTTGCAAAGTAAAACACTAAGTTGTTTTTTTCATGTAGTACTTGGATATTAGCAACGAAAAAACTCACATAAGAACAATTATTTAAATCTATACGTATAAGGGTCGTAAGCTAAGCTAGCAACTAGCAACCGTTGAAAAGAATTGAACGTTTAAATTAGTTAGAATTGTTTTTAACGTTAATGTAAACGTTTGACAAAAGAGAGATGAAGAATACAAAGTTAATAGACCAATTCCTCTAAAAATATGAAAGAGTAAAAATGTATAGGAGAGTTTGTAGAAGAAGAAGTTAAAAGCATAATTAACTCAGAAATGAATTTTTGAAGATTTAGAAATGATTAAAAAGAGCCCGTATGATATATTTTGGGAGTCCTTACAGCTAATTAGAAGACGTTTCTATATATCTCCACCATTTCCGCACTTCTGGTAACACCACAACATAGATCACATATTGCAAAACCACAAATACATTGTCTTAAGGCCAATATTTGTTGCAGTAGACTTTATTGCAACGAATGTGAAAAATTTCACTATTGCATCTCCCGTGTTGCAATAGAGCCATTTAGCAACGATTTGGGTACCATACAGCAACATTAAAAGTCATTGCAATACAGGCATGTAGCAACATTTTATGGTCTTTAGCACGTTTAAAAATCATTGCAGTAACAAATGGTTGGCAAACAAATCACTTTAAGGCAGCAAATATTAGTCCAATTGTAATGAATTTGTTAGACTAATTGCAACAGTTTATACCCTTATTGCAATAATTTTATAGCTGTTGTAATGTTTATTCTTCATTTTTTCCTCCAGTTCAGCAACTATTTATTCTCTGAGCTTTGCCAGTTCTATAGAATCTGTGTTGTCTTTTTTGGACAAATTTTGCTTCATTTTCCTTGTTATGCTACTTCTACAAACACGCCAATTTGGTCCATGAGCTGCAAGGTCAAGCTCTACCATTTCTTCATCCTCATCATCTGATTCCTCCTCATTTTCACCATCTTTATTAGCCTAAAAATATTCATAATTGCATTAGTGGTAAATACTAATGGCATAATCCGCAAAAAGCAAATTGCAAAGATACATATATATTTGCCGGAAACTGTATATATGCTATTTTTACCTTGTTATGACCCTTGCCTGATTTTGGATTAAACAGAGATTTTGTAGGATTTGCACCGCCAAACTTAGTAGTTTTCTACCATAAAATGAAGAAAATATGGTTACTATCCGTATAAAAAAATGAAACACGAGGAGTATGCGTAAATAAAATCACTCTTGGGTTTAACATACCATTTTATTAGGAAGCTGGGCAAAACTAGTACGACCGGCAATATGAGTATCAGTCACATGTTTCCGACTTGTAGTACACTTTGAAGCTTTCTTCTGCACTGATTCATCACTCCAATACTTTAGCAGCACCTTGAATAGTTCCAATGGAATGTTTGGAGGCTTTCTCCTTATGCAGTCCTCATCATTATCATATTTGGTAAAGCGTTGACTCTTAACACGGCTTTTGTATAATGTTCTGTTATCATCAAGTGTTTTCAATACCCAATCTTTTCCTTCCTCAGGAATAATATACTTTGTCTAGTAAAGTAATTAAAAATACTAATTACTTATAAATAATTAATAAGAATTAGTGAGTTTTACAATATACAGTGAAAAATTGAGCAAGACATCGAAAAATAAAAATATTGCTTTTTAATTACCTTAACATATTCCCACCACCCATTTTTTTCTTCCTCTGGAACTTTAGACCAATTAACATAATCAAGTGGAATGTATAGCCTTGCTATTGTTCCCAGGAAACTTCTCAATTCAGCAACCACTTTTTTATTTTTTGACAAAGGCTGGAGCTCATGATTTAAGCTAGGCGTTGGCCTTTCATTGTACTTCCGGGTGAAGACATGATTCATCTTTGTAGGTCCTCTGGACCATCTAGTTTTTCTGGTACTAGTTTCACCTATGAGCATAAACACAAATCAGTACACGTAATCACAGAGTAAGTCTAATAACTATAAGAGTAGACACAAACCTGTTTCATGTACACTAACGACTGCTGGTGCATGGTTACTATCATGATCAGCTTCATTATTATCCATGTCATTGGCATGCTTTTGTCGCTCTTCCATGTCCCTTTTGCGTTTTTGCAGTTGTAAGAATGCCTCCATCGAACCAATTCCTTCATTGGCAGGAACCCTTTGTACCTATATAAGATCAGTAGGTAGTGGAGGGGGAGGTGGTAGTGACGGAGGAGGTGGTAGCTCTCCATAAGTAGCCTTGCAAAAAATATAATAAAAATCATATACCTCATACAAAATAGCTAAATGACAAGTAGTATTGCTAGCTAATTCTTGTACTATATGACATGATTCAAAATAAATATATGTAAATCAATTAATTTGGAATCTACCAACAAAAAAAGAGCTAAATTATCTATTCACATACGTATGTTCTCCGTTTAACATTATTAGCGCACATGAACGGGTATTTCGTCTACACTCGACAACCTTCACCTTCTGAACTTTCATTTTTTTCTAAATAAATAAGCAAAAAGAAATCAAAACAAACAGTTGTATTTAATTCCAAAAAAATGAAAGATACAATTTAGTTCAATTTTTTACAAAATTAGAGTATGACATACCCGGGAAATAACATGCACTATTTCCTCTTTGCTTAGACTATCATGTCCATAAACATAGTCCCTGTCAGGAAATGGCACTTCCAGATCTGACCATTCCCTTACAACTATATTTTTTCTTTTTTTTTGGATTTGTCAGCACAAAAAAACTCAACTGCCTTCTCCTTCAGTTTCAGTTTTTCAGTTTCTTTCCGATTTTCTTCCATTCTCTTTCTTCTCTTTAATTCAAAATGTGCAATCTTCACCTATATTATGGCAACAAATAACAAACTCAAATATATGACATGATAATAATAAAGTAAAAAAGGACAAAAAATGATAACAATGTTAACGAAATAAAAAAAATACCTGTTTGTCATTTTCACTTGGTTCTTTATTTATATTGTCATTCTGCTTGTCATGTCCCTTCTATTTTACTTGTTGTACTTGTGTAGCTGGAACAAAAGGATCATCCTTTTGAACTATTTTACTAAAATCGACACGTGTGAGCCCATAACAGTCCTTATCCTTTTGGTACCAACAACACCTGAATAGAACTGCCGTAATTGCTTCCAAGTAACCTACTTCAATAATTTCTTCAATTGCTCCATAATAAGTAACATCCCCAACTGTTGGATTTTTATCTTTTGAACTTGCAAAATTGGTGGTTAGGGCTTTCAAAATGACACCGCTATTTTGTGTGGTGCACTTGACATCCCGTGTTTTTGTATGGAATCGGAATCCATTTACCACATAGCCACTAAACTTCTTAGCTGCTCGTTGAGGCCCCCTTGCCAAATTTAACAATTCCAATGAAGTTTCACTTCTTTTTTTGACCTCATCCTTTAACCAATTGTGAAATTCTTTCTTATGTGTTTTTTCTCTTTCTTACTTCTTTGAATTTCCCTGATCCTCAAATAAGGTGCGATGTTCCCTGCAATTTATACGTATAAATATTATGACTATTGCATATCATACTTGTTTAAACTACTTTTTTTACTAAAGTAAATACTAGAAATATGTAAGGACGTACTCAATCAACTTTTCGATCTTTATGTTTCCATAATTGAAAAGTATATATCGATGAGCATTCATCCAAACTTTTTCTGCCAACTCTATAGCTATTCCATCTTTATTTCTCCTCGACCCAATGGAGTACCCGATAGTTTTGTTCTCATCAGTAGTCTTTGTGTTGCAACTTGCACTTAGAAATCTAGAATAAAATGTCACGCACTCTTCTACCAAGTACCCTTCGGCAATGGACCCTTCAGGTTTACTCCTATTACGGACGTATGATTTCAATTTACTCAAATATCGCTCAATTCCGAACATCCATCTACGTTGCATCGGTCCTCCATTTTCCACCTCCTTATACAAGTGAATGGGTAGGTGAACCATGATGTCAAAAAAAGTTGGTGGAAAGATCGTTTCTAATTGACAGAGTATTTCGATGATTTCTTCTTGCAACTTCTGAACATCTTCCAACTCAATCACTTTTCTGCATAACCCCCTGAAAAAGTCACCCAATCTGACCAAAGCCAATGCAACCTCTGGTTTTAAGGACTTCACAGCAGCAAATTGTAATAAATACTGGAGCATAAAGTGTGCATCATGACTTTTATACCCGAATATCTTTCTTTCATCAATTAGCACACAACGACTAATATTCGATGCAGTTCCATGTGGCAGTTTAGCATTAAAAAATACATAACATAAGCTTTCTTTTTCTTTTTTTGTCATGTCAAAAATTGCTGCCCTGAATTCATACTTATTGCTATCACCAATTTTAACGGCATGAAAAACCTTGCGAATACCCATTTCTTGCAAATCTTTTCAAGCACTGAGATGATCTTTCGTCTTGCCACCAATATCCAACAAAGTCCCTAATATTTTATCACCAATATTTTTTTTTCTGTGTGCATGACGTCTAGATTATGTCTAACTAAATGATCCTTCCAATATGCTAAATAAAAAAAGATGGACTTCTTTTTAAAAGGACAATCTGTCCCTTTTTTCCTTTTCTTTAAACCTCGCTTCTCGAAACAGTTCTCATACCCATGTAGTAGTTCTTCAATATCCACTCCAGATAATGGAGGTGGACAACCATCTGTTTCAATATTGAATCTTCTAGTATCAGACCTATGTTTGTGGTCAGGAGGAAGGAATTTACTACGTTACAGGTAGGTTGAAGAAGTGCAGTAGTGGCAATTGGGACAAGCTAGTTTACCCTTGGTGCTCCACCCCGATAAAAGTGCATACTCTGGAAAATCACTAATTTCCCAAAGGAGACTCGCTTGTAACATAAATGTTTGGTCATTGAAGGCATCATAAATTTCTAAACCTACTTCCCAAAATTCTTTTAACTCCGTAATGTGTGGCTGCATATACACATCGATGTCATTACCTGGGTATACGGGACCAGGGAGGAAGATCATAATTGACGAGAACAACCGGCCAAGTGCTGTGAGTTACGTTCATTGATCGGTAAGGATTAAAGCCATCTGCAGCTAGACCTAACCTAACATTTTGGGTGTCTGCTACAAAATTTGGATGGTTGGCATCCATTGACTTCCAGCCCTCTACATCAGCCGGATGTCTTAACTTCCAATCTTTTGTTCGTCCAACTGCATGCCATGTCATGAGTTGAGAATACTCTTTACACAAGAACAAACGTTGCAGCCTTGGTTTCGACGGGAAGTATCTCAACACTTTTGCAGGAATTTTAGAATCTTTTTCTTGGAAGTTAACAGAAACTGATGAATTGGTACCTTTTTTATGGACTTTCCATCTTGAAACTCCACAAAATTTGCTCTTAGTTTCATTTTCATTTTCAGCCCAATATAACATTCAGTCATTCGGACAAGCATGTACCATTCATAATCAAGACCAAAATTTGCCTAAATTTGTAATCATGCTTTTGGTAGCCCTAAAAGGAGGCAGATTGAAATGGGAAAAGCCTCCACTTTAATTGGTAAAGTTTGACTATAAACCCTAAGCGAGTAAAATTCTGAGACACGGGATATAAAGGTTGTTTTCCTTCCTCAACATCCTTATAATAATCTTTCCCAACTTTATTCATTCTAGTTCTAAATCTGCCTTCATTATGAATCATTTCGTCAAAATCTTCACCTAGGCCCATACCCGTATTACAATCCATCCTATCATTAGTTTTTCTAAACTTCTCGGTTGACACTTCAAATATCCAATTAGAAAATGATGGACAAGGACCATTTAGTATGAGAGGATCATATACATTTTCTTGCGAAAACCAGAAACGATTACTAAAATCTTTGGAAGGACATTGTAGTTCATCACCTACGCCAAAATTATCAAATTCATTCCTAACAAAGTCTGTTACCCCATCACTATAAGTCTCACTGTATTTCGGAAGTAAAACCCAAGTAATGTGTGTAAATTCATAAACCTACTTTCTACATAAAGTAATAGAAACAAAAAATACATAAATGATAAAAAATTTGCATTAACAGGGCATTTAAAATCAAAGACTTGTAAAACAGAGCATATAAAAGCACACTACCACATATATTTTGTTTTTGACAGGACATAACTTATGAAATATAGAGAGAAAGCATGGCTTAAACAAGTAACAACAAACATAAAAGCATACAAACACAATTAACAAACATGAAAAAATACAAACACAAACTAACAGAAAAATTACAATTTAAAACTCCTAATTAACATAATTAAAGTGAAAGCTCTAATTTAAATTAACAAAATCTCAAGTAAAAGCTTATTTAACAAACGAATACAAAGATATGTAACCCGTATAAATCGATTTAACTACAAGCACAAATTAACAATTAACCCCTAATTGATACATGCAAAATTCATCTAAAACCAAATTTTAAAATCAATTTTGGGGAAAGAAATATACCAGTTTCGAGCTTGAGTGTTCTTCAAGCTTGAATCTTCGAGCTTGAATCTTCGAGCTTGATAGGATTTTGAGTTCTCTCTGTAATCTCTCCCTCTCTCGCCTTCTCTCTCTCTGTAATTCGAGTTTGTGTATGTATTATGTGTGTTTGTGTCTGAATATGCTTAATCAATTGTTTTTTCCGTCAAGCCTCATTTAGAAAGCCCGTAAAAAAAATTTGGCAAGCCATTGTAACGTTTATTTATATTCGTTGCAATTTAACTCCAACTTTGCTTAAAATTTATTCAATTGTAACAATTTTAAAAACATTACAATACTTTTAAATTTGTCAAAACTTGCAACAATTTTTAAGCAATTTTTTCGGTGGGTGTTGCAATAGCCAATCTATGTTGTAGTGTAAAACTAGACCGTTGACAATAGCGTGGTGATTGTTTACCATTTCTGTGCAAATGGTAGCTTGGTGATTGTTTATAAAGTTATCAACTTTAACTTGCTGTTATAAGATAATGATTTATCAATCAGTACACTAAATTACCCTACAACACAAGTTAGTACAAAATAAAAAAGCATGTTGTTTATATCTAAGTTCAAGGGTTTTGGCGTGTTGATTGTGGTCATCAAACTAATAGGACTACTAATATCAGTGACAAAAATATGAATAGATTTAGGTATCCGTGTCTATACATACTTAATAATAATTTTTCAAAAATGGTTTAATTGCACATACTATTATGATTTTTGAAAATAATTAAGTTTCCAAAACTAGATCAGATTAATATACATGTACATCAAATATTTGGAGATCAAATATTTGGAGAGGTCACCTCAAACAAATCTTACATCGAACATATAATTCATTTGATTTATAAAAATAAATATTTATGTATTCCTACTAAATATACCAACCTCCTTTTAGGACATGTGTTGAACTTGTGAATTACCTAAGTTGTTATACTTGGGCCAATATGCCTAAATTTGAAATGGGGATTTGGCCTGATTTTTACATGTAGGTGAAATTAGCCCAAATAAAATCTTAAACTTTTCACAATTGTTCAATTTAATATGATAAATTTTAGATTCTAAACAATTTAATTAAGATATTAGATATCAATAGTAATCCTACTATACTTAATGGTTCTTTTATATGTAATTAAATTAGGAAATATTAAGTTTACGGAGACTAAATATTACCAAAAAAATATCACATCTAAAATTCGAATTGCTAACAAAGGAGATTATAAAACAGAAAAAATATAAAATACAAATATTATACATGTATTTATAAAACGGTAAAATCACTATAAAAAGGAAACTTAAACTTGTAAAGAAATAAACTTGAAAGCTAATAAAAATTATATCACAAATGACATTAATCTAAATATTTACACAGAATACTAGAAAATGACGTGAGGCATGGATTATTATGCTAGTATACAATAATAACTAAACTAACACAACATGTGTCGAAATTCATAAAAATTAAATTGTTTTATAGTTTTTGTATTACAAAAATTAATGGAAGAATGACCCAGTTTATATTATAACGCTAATATATGTGTAGGTCAGCAACGAAGAACATCCTTATTCAAATAATAATAAACAACACCTTAGAATTTTACATAAAATTATATTTAGGTACTAATTTTCACACTAAAAAAGTTTTTTTATGAATTAAAATAGGATTTAACAAAAAATAAGAATTAAATATAACATGATTATCCATAATTTCTTATTACAAAAATATGTATAAGATTTTATAGGATTCGATAATGGATTCTAGGTAACATATAATTTTCATGTTCATGTTAAGCTAATTGTTGTTAAAATTTGTGATTCTAATATTAAATTTATGAAAAATAAAATATTATGATAGTGTTATTTATTATGAAAATGGTGTTCTTCCTAGGAACTTGTAATAAGAATATAATTTAATAAGTTAAAATTTGTACTGAATTGATTGAATATACAAAAGTGAAAATAGTAATGCGTATTAGACAACTAAATTAAAATTTGGAAAATGCAATTTTAAATTTATACGTACCATCTTCGCCATAGTCACATTAAAAATAATAAAACTTTTTAAATAATATTTTTTTGTAAATCAACCATTTTAACGAATATATTAATATAATCTGTGAAGTGTATCAAGTTATAGTAAAATGGTAAGTTTAGTATATATTAATAAAGTATTTTGTAATATTTCTAACAACTAAATTAATTTTGTACAATAACTAATTCAGTTAACTATTTGGTATTTTATTAAATTTGAAAATATTTTAAAAGATGAATATAAAATTGAAGTAGTTAAAATTAACCCTAATTTTCACTATATATATCATTTTATTAAGTTTACATATTTCAAAGTTATATGCTCTAATTATAAGTTGAATCTATACAAGTGAAAAGTAGTAAATTGATTGTTTTATATAAAGATATGTTGACGAAGATGATGTTTATTTGATTTAGATGTTTTGATTCCATAATTTAGAGGAAGATGACATTGATTTTGATTGCCATGTTTTCAGTACATGATATAGTACAAGATATGTAGACTTTTTATATAATTGTTGGCATGAAAATCCTAAGGTATGAAAGTCCTAAGGTATAGAACAAATTACATCAAGTCACCTTGTTTAATTTATGTAATTTTATTATATGTTATTAAACATTGTTATGTTATCCCATGTGTTTAACTAACAACTGATTTCATTAGCTATAAAAATCCGAAATAATTTTATGGCCCGTGGTTCATTTTTTTTTTGTATGATGGTTAAGAAGATTATCAGCTACCATATCTTTTTGAATTTGGTGGTCTGTTTTGCAGCAGATTTCAAAGCTGGACAACCTCTTGACGAAGGATGGACTTCAGTAGCTTACCAGAATATCTTGCTAACGCTAGGCAACTTCTTTTTACCCAGGGACACTTGAATCAAAGATTTATTCACTTGGAAACCACTGAAAAGGATTGTAACAAGAAGAACTTGGTGCAGATGTGTGTTTGCATATTTTTTGATCAGGCAGAAGAAGTCATCAAAGACTTGGAGGAACAACTGAAAAGCACTGTAATCGATTTACCCAAGCTGGAAGATACAATTAATCGGCTCAAATCATACATCAACACCGTTGGAGCTGGTAATATGCTGAATAAGGTGAATCATTTGAGACAGCTGGTGAAGGATAAAAGTGATACTCTGAGCCTTAGAAATGCATTGATGGAAGTAAAGCTCGAGATTGAAGATAGCCCTATAAGGGATACCTCTTCTCAGCCACCTCTTATTTCTTTGCACTTGTCGAGCCAGAACCTTTCAAGTGAGAATGAGAGTAAACATTTAGAGAAAAACAAGAGTGATGAGAGGCAGTCTTCTGTACTGGCAAAAGGAGATGTAGGAATGAGAGAGAAGTTACATATTTCTAGTGACGTAGAAGTTACTATTAAAAGTAACTTGGGTGATGCAGTGAGAAATGATGAGATCATTTTAAAAGAAAAGAGAGATTTGGGCCCTATATCTGTTCTCAATGCAGGTCATCAGGATACACTAGCAACATCTACTGCTAATTTGAAATTAAAAGGTGTAATGCTTCCTAATGAGACTAAAGAGGATTTTATTCCTACTTCTCATGCTGAGAATAGTTCAGACAGTGATGATGATGATGCCACTACGCCATAGATGGCCTTCGGCAACACTTCAAAACTGTTGCCAAAGGCCCAAAAACTGTTGCCGTAGCCTAAAAAATATCCACGGAAATACTTTTCGGGTGTTAGCTTTTTCGATGTTGGCGTAGGGTCAATAGCAACACTTTTACACCTACAGCAACATGATAAAATGTGTTGCCGTAGGATACACATTTGGTGTAAATGGCCACTGACACGTGGCAGGACCCACTGGCACGTGGCTGGACCCACTGACACGTGGCTGAACCCCACTGACACGTGGCGGGACCCACTGACATGTGGCGAGGCCCACTAACAGGTGGGACCCACCTAAGTCTTTGGCAACACTTTCTTGGAACATATGGCAACACCAAATTAAACTATTACAACATTTTTTAATAAATCTTATAGCTATGGCAACACTTTGTTATAGCTATTGCAACACCTTTACAATGGAAAATTAAGAATACACTTCTGATAAATACAATTTCCAGTACAACACACTTCTGATTAAAAAATAAAACCTGTTTTTCCATTTCACAATTGTCAACTCCAAAATAAAACAATAGAACTACATTATATCAATACAAAATGAAATAAATATCAACTTCCTAGTGAAGCACCCACATTGCAAATGTAATAATGTACTAGACACAGATCCGGATAATACTAAGAAACCAAAAGATCATAAACAGCTGCTCCAACACCCTATCAGAACCTTAGATTCCAACACTCCTTTGGTTCCCCAGAAAGCTCCAGCTGCTCCTAGAGGAGAATAAGTAGCTATCTTTATCCCTTGCAACGGACCTAGTAAAGAGAATCATCGTTAAGCACTTTGTTGACAGGTGAGAACCTATCTAGAAGGTGCACATAAAAATCTTTGACCAACAGTATATGACATCCATCAAGAATGCTATCTCTTAATTTTTTACCAAGAATGAAAATCACCTATTTCTTAAATAGGTGAGAACCTATTTGGCTGCTCATAAGTAACATACATGTCAACAGAATCAAACATTTCATCATCAGAAACATCAGTATCCATCAGTTTTGCTGCAGTTGCTTCGTCTTCATCCTCCTTGCAAATCCATAAGTCTAAGTAATATTTCACCGGCAAATCTATCTCCAAATGGTCTCCATCCTCCTTGCAAAGCTACAATCCTGTCTGTTGGCACTGTATCTTTTAGTGATCCAAGATCAACCTGGAGAATTTTTTAATGAGAGTTATTCATAGATCATGAGAAATACTTATTTCACTGAATATTATGACTTTTAAACTGTTAAAATAAAGGATCAGGTCTATCAGATACCTTTGTTTTAAGCTCTATCTTAGACACATCTAATTACAATATAGAAAAGGTAAGCCACTCCTTGCTCTAATATGACTTAGTTTCAAAGTGGTAGATGGTAACCAAAGTTAAGTACAAGGTTATAGTTGTACTTGCTAATTAAGTTATAACATACTCTAAAATCTCATAATTTCTTGTTAAGAACAAAAGCTCCAATCTATATAGAATTCTACACAAACTTTGGACCATATAATTCATCCCATATACTAATCCATCTTATAATTATCAAGTCAACTAGCTAGCACAAAAGTGTTTTGGTGAACTCTAAAGCATATCTTTTTAACTATAAAAAGCAACACACTGTAGCAGCACTTAACTTGTAGCATATTCCCAAGTTAAAGACTCATGGATATCCTAAGAGTCACATGAAGAGTCTAAACACATAAATGTCAAACGATACTGCATAAACAAAATCCCACTTAGCAATAACCATATTTTTAATTCTGGTAAATGGGTAGTTTTTACCTCTCCAGTTCCAGTAGTTAAATCTGCAAACCCAAGGGAGTCATTTACTTGAATATATAATCTTTGTTTTCTAGGATTTGTAACTAGCATATTAAAATCCTGTAAAAAGGAAAGATAAACATCAGTAGCTTTAGATAAACTTAGTGTCCTTGTACATTACATAATATTATTAAGTGTACAGAGTCAAACTTGAAGGCTAATATAGTAACAAACTCACCTGATTCCAAATTGGCTTACCACCAATAACAGTCGTTTGACTATTCTTTTTGCTACGTATAACTTGATCTCCCAGCCTTAGAATAACATATGGATCCGTTTTACCTGAATGACAGAGACTAATAAATACACAATTATTACTGATACAGGACACAGGTAGTTCTATTAATATATAGACTTGTCTGTGTAGGTTACTAGCTCTCTCGAGGTAAATCGACAGCTCCAGGTGTGTGTGTGAGCATTAAACTATATATTTCTTGGTGGGAACAACTTGCAAAAATTGCAGGAAGTGCAACACCATATTAGGCATAAAACTATTGGAAATTTGGTAACTTGAAAAATAAAAATTTTTTACAAGCTGTATGTATATATAAAAATGGGATATGAGGTAAAACTGTTACCAGAGATAAGATAGGACAGCTTTCTAGCATCTACAAGGGTTACCGATAATTCTCTTATCGGTAAAAAATTAAGAGATAGCATTCTTGAAATCTTATCGATAGTAGCACAAGCAATAAGCTTACCTGTTGAATAATCTTAAACTTATTCGTATGTTTTATTTTGTTTGCTGTCAGAATAATGACTAATTGATTTGGTCGAGTATTGTTACAGTAATTCTAGGAGTTGTCTGGTAGAGATGATTAATAAGGGAAGTGGTTAAGTCCATTCCAAAATTAGAGCCAGATTGAGTGGAGAGCTTGTTCTCTATTCTTCTTATTTATACCATGTATCTTTCATTTTAATAATACAAGGAGTGAAGTAGTTTCTCTCAGCATATTCTCTCTGTGAGATTGGTTTATTTGATATACTTGATATAGATATTTATGTACTGATATCCTACATTTGGTATCAGAGCATAGGTGTCTTACGGTGAGATCAACTGTATTTCAAAGTCAACCAGAACAAATCGATGGGTCTAAGTTATCCTATGCTAACCAGAACGAATTACACGGCTTGGGCAATGAAGATGAAGGTCCTCATGCAAGCACATGGTGTGTGGGAGGCGATAGAACAAAGTGATCCAAAAGCTGAAGTGGCCGAGAAGACAGACAAGGTTGCTCTGGCCATGATATACCAGAGCATACCAGAAGAAGTGATGTTGTCTCTTGCGGAACGGAAGAAATCCAAGGAAGCGTGGGAGGCTATTAAGACTATGTGTCAAGGTGCGAGTAGAGCAAAGGAAGCCAAGGTACAGACCTTGAAGACGGAATTCGAATCCCTGAATATGAAAGATTCAGATCTGTTGGAAGATTTCTATATGAAAATCAACGGAATCGTGACGAATATTCGAGCCCTGGGAGAAGAAATAAAAGAATCATATGTGGTGAAGAAAATCTTGCGTGCAGTTCCATCAAAATTCTTGCAAATAGCGTCAACAATGGAACAATTTGGGAATTTGGAAAAAATGACGGTGGAAGAAGTGATTGGTTCACTTAAAGCACACGAAGAAAGGATAAAGGGGAGTACTGAAAATATTGGATCACAATTGTTGATGACTGAAGCAGAGTGGAAAAAGAAGGAGAGTGAAGAAAGCAAACTGTTATTTACCAAGGAGGAATGGTAAAACGTATGGCAAAAGGCAATGAAGGAACCTCAAATTTCAGAGGACGTGGTGCAAGAGACAATAGAGGAGTCAAGTGTTACAATTGTTTTGCATATGGTCATTATGCTAGAGATTGTCCAAAGCCAAAGCGGAACAGGGAAGTGAGACAGGAGGCACTCATGGCACAAATAGATGATAATGAATCAGCACTTCTATTAGCAAAACACGAGAAAAAGGCTGAGACAATTTTGCTGAATGAAGTGGGTATGATGCCTAAACTGGCAACTGAAGAAAAACCAATGGGAGAGGCATCAAGTCTGTGGTACTTGGACAACGGAGCGAGCAATCATATGACAGGAGATAAAGAAAAATTCGTTGATTTGAATGAAGAGGTGACAGGACTGGTCAAGTTCGGTGATGGCTCAACAGTGAAAATCGAAGGAAAAGGCTCAATCATTTTCAAATGCAAGAATGGAGAAGAAAGAAAGCTTAATGAGGTATTTTTCATTCCTACATTGTGTAACAACATAATAAGTTTGGGTCAATTGTCGGAGGAAGGGAATAAGGTAGTTTTAAAAGGGAATTTTCTTTGGGTGTTCGAAGAACAAGGGAAATTATTTATGAAAGTAAAACGATCGTATAACAGATTGTACAAACTGGTTGCTGAGACTGTGAAACCAGTATGTTTGCTAACAAAAACAGAGGAGATGTCTAAGTTGTGGCACACACGTTTAGGACATGTGAATTTTCAGTCTATGATAGCTATGAACAAGAACCAGATGGTACTTGGTTTTCCAAATGTCAATGTATCCACAGAAATCTGCAAAGGTTGTTTAAAGTCGAAGCAAGCAAGAAAAAAGTTTCCGCAAGAATCAAGTTTCAGTGCTACTCGTGCTCTGCAGTTGGTACATGGAGATTTGTGCGGACCAATAGAGCCAGCCACATCAGGAGGAAGCAAGTATTTTTTCCTTTTAGTGGATGATTTCACTAGAATCATGTGGGTATATATGTTAAAGCACAAAGGAGAAGCGTTTGGGGTATTCAAAAAGTTTCGAGCACAGGTTGAAGAAGGGGATAAGAAAAGGATCAAGGTGTTTAGGACTGATCGAGGAGGAGAATTCACGTCAAATGAATTTAAGGCATACTGTGAGGAGACTGGAATCGAAAGACATTATACGGCTCCATATACACCACAACAAAATGGTGTAGTGGAGCGTAGAAACAGAACAGTGGTGGAAATGACTCGGAGTTATTTGAAGGAGATGAATCTACCTATGGTGTTTTGGGGGGAAGCTGTTCGAGATTCAGTATATGTGTTGAATAGATTGCCAACACGAGCTCTGTCAAACAAAACTCCGTACGAAGCATGGACAGAGACAAAGCCACATCTGGGTCATATACGTGTATTTGGATGTCTTGCACACATGAAAGTTCCTAATGTGCACACAACAAAGTTAGATGATAGAATCATGGAGATGATTAATCTTGGAAGAGAGCCCGGAACAAAGGCGTATAGGCTGTATGATCCAGTGAACAAGCGAGTACATGTTAGTAGAGATGTGGTATTTGATGAAACAAAAGGCTGGACGTGGGATCAAGAAGAAAGGAAGGACGGGAATGATTTTGTGGTATTTTCATTTCTGGATGAAGAAGAGTCAGAGATGGAGGATCATGCTATGGGAAACACTGAGCAGAATTACAATGATGAAGAAAGAAGCACTGAGAATATCACACCACCACGATCAACAGATCACAACGATTAAAGAAATGCTGGGAGCATCACACCACCAAGGCTAAATAGAGACAATCATGATGAGAGTGGAGAACCTCGATGTTACAGAGATTTAGCTAATATTTATAGTGTTACGGAGCCAATAGAGTTGGATTACGAGTTGATGTTCGTGGGATTAGAGGAGCCCCAGAATTATGAGCAAGCAGTCAAAGAAAGTAGTTGGAGAGAAGCAATGCAGAAAGAACTGGAATCCATTGAGAAGAACGGCACCTGGAAACTAACAAAATTACCAGATGGACACAAAGTGATTGATTTGAAGTGGATTTATAAGTTAAAGAAGAATGCAGATGGAGAGATCGTGAAACATAAAGCAAGGTTGGTCGCTAAAGGGTATGTACAAGAACATGGAATCGATTTCGAAGAGATATTTGCGCCGGTCACCAGGTTAGAAACAGTTCGATTACTGTTAGCATTACCAGCTAAAAACAAGTGGGAAGTTCATCACCTTGATGTAAAAACGGCTTTTCTCAACGGTGATCTAAGTGAAGAAGTCTACGTAGCGCAGCCAAAAGGGTATGAAAAACAAGGACAAGAGCAGCTGGTATATAAGCTATCAAAAGCATTGTACGGCTTACGACAGGCCCCTCGAGCATGGTACGCCAAGTTAAACAGTTGTCTCGAAGAACTTGGATTCAAACGGTGCCCCTACGAGCAGGCTGTCTATACCAAGCGTGAGAAAGATGATATCTTAATAATTGGGGTATATGTTGATGATCTTCTGATCACTGGGTCGAACGTATCGAGTGTTGGAAAGTTCAAACAACAGATGAACAAGTTCTTTGAGATGAGTGATCTGGGAAAACTCACTTACTACCTGGGAATAGAAGTAAAACAAGGCAATGGGTACATAGAATTGAAGCAAACAGGATATGCAAAGAAGGTGCTCAAACAGGCTGGTTTGGAGGGATGTAATCCTACGAAATTCCCTATGGATCCAAAGGAACAATTAATGAAAGACGAAGGAGGTAAGAGAGTTGATGCAACATTGTACAGAAGTCTGGTGGGGGGTCTGAGATATCTGGTACATACTAGACCAGATATAGCGTTTCCAGTCGGAATGGTAAGTCGTTATATGGAGCAACCAACTATTTTGCACATGAATGCAGTAAAACGAATACTTCGATACTTGAAAGGTACTTTGGAGATTGGTCTAATCTATTCGAAAAGCAATGGGACCAATGTGTTAACAGGGTATTCGGATAGCGATCTTGCAGGCCATATTGAAGATAGGAGAAGTACTGGAGGAATGGTGTTCTATTTGAACGAGAGTTTGATCACATGGGTTTCACAAAAGCAGAGGTGTGTGGCATTGTCCTCTTGCGAAGCTGAATTTATGGCTGCAACGGCGGCAGCTTGTCAGAGTATCTGGTTACGAAATGTTTTGCAGCAAGTGACTGGTGAGAACATTGGTTCAGTGGTTCTGTATATTGATAATAAATCGGCGATAGACCTGACAAAAAATCCTGTATTTCATGGTCGCAGCAAACACATTGATGTGCGTTACCATTTCATACGTGAGTGCATTGAACGAGGTGAGATAGTTGTGAAGCATGTGGCTAGTGATTATCAGCGCGCAGATATTATGACAAAGGCTTTGGCAACAGTCAAGTTCGAGAGAATGAGGAAGCTTCTGGGCGTCAAGGAACTTGTCAACTAAGTTCAAGATTAGGGGGAGAGTGTTGAATAATCTTAAACTTATTCGTATGTTTTATTTTGTTTGCTGTCAGAATAATGACTAATTGATTTGGTCGAGTATTGTTACAGTAATTCTAGGAGTTGTCTGGTAGAGATGATTAATAAGGGAAGTGGTTAAGTCCATTCCAAAATTAGAGCCAGATTGAGTGGAGAGCTTGTTCTCTATTCTTCTTATTTATACCATGTATCTTTCATTTTAATAATACAAGGAGTGAAGTAGTTTCTCTCAGCATATTCTCTCTATGAGATTGGTTTATTTGATATACTTGATATAGATATTTATGTACTGATATCCTACATTACCTTTGACCAACAGTATATGACTTCCATCAAGAATGGTCTAACTGCTGCTTCCACGTACTCATCCACGACTACTTCCAATTTGCATTCATGTTGTATCTGCAAAATATCAAAAGCAAAATACATCAGGGAGATAGAGATAGAGATAGTCGGGGAGCGAGAGTTGTACCCAAAACTCGAAACCAAACGAAGATTGAACTCGAATCTACTACCATTCACTTCAAAGCTCGAATCCGTTCAATTGAGCCCAAATCCTCCTTGAATACTAATTGAATCCTTCAACACCTTGAATTAAACCCTAATCCATCAATAGCATCTTCATGATAGATAACCCAAATTCAAGAAACACGATATCATAATTTAAGAGAAACATATATACAGGAGACAGAGAGATAGTCAGAGATACGAAGAGAGGCGGAGAGAGAAGGTGGAGAGTGGAAGGTGAGGCGAGAGAAGTGAAAAGTGTGTTAGATTTGCCCCCAATTTCCCCTACCCATGTTTAACCCTAGAAGTGAAATGCTTGTTTTCCCCTAATTTGTTTTCTCTTAATTTTCATTTGTCGCTCCTTAATTTCCATTTGGCGCTTTTGTTTTCATTTGCAGCTCAGCTATAAGACCCCGGTCATACTTTCCTTTTTTATTTTTTTAAATATTATATTTTTTTGCAAAGTTTTATAAATTTATTTTAATAATTACTAAATCTATTATTTTCATAATTTTATAATAATTCACAATTTATCCAAAATTTAGATTTCTTATTAAACTTTTTAATGAATTTAGTTAAAATTTAATAGTTTTTGAATATTACTCTATTTTAAAACCTTTTTATTCGAAATTTATAAACAAAATTTAACATTTATGAAAAACTCAATAATTTAAATTTTTGATGAAATATTACGTTTTACAGTGATAACTTCATCGATTTTGTTAAAATTAATTATTTTCATAGTCCAATAAATATTAAATCATTAATTTTAAATAAAATAATGGGTGCTGTTCATCCAAATTTTTTTATATTTTTTAAATAAAATAAATTAAAAAATATATGAATACATAATAGTATAAAGCAATTAAGATAGTATATTTGTAATTGAGATCGTATATTTGCAATGAATTTGAAGATATAGTATTTTTGTAAAACAAATTAGAAAACTTAATATATTTGGTAAACTATCTTAATTTATTGTTTTTGATATAATAAATAAATTCATTTCACAATTTTTTTAACGTTTTATGTAAAGTGTTATTTATTGTGTGAATTATTTTTAATACATATATACAATTTCTTAATTAAAAAACGTAAAAGTTTTAAATTTATCATTTTTAAAATTATTGAAAAATACATTACCATACAATTTCTTTATTTTTTATTATTTTATGTAAAATGTTATTTATTGTGTGAATTATTTTTAATTTAAAAAAAAATTTAAAAATTAGCCCTGCCGGACCCACTACCACATCAGCAAGGGGTGAGACCCACTGCCACATCAGCCGCCACGTCAACAGTTGTGGGTCCTCCTGCCACGTCAGCAGGTGTGGGGCCCACCTGCCACATCAGCATGCCACGTCAGCATGGTAGGGCCACTGCCACTTCAGCATGCCACGTTAGCAAAGTCCAATCAACATTGTGGGGCCCACTGTCACGTCGGCGCACAGTCAGCATTGCCCAGTCAACATTATAATATAAAATTAAAAAAGAAAAATAAATACATGATAGTGTAATACATTATAAAACATCTACGCCAACACTTTTCATGTCTAAGCTAACACAAATACTTGGTATTGTAATAGGTAAGGATGAAAATAGCTACGACATCACTTTTTTAGATGGCAACACCTTGCAAAACTGTTGTGTAAAGTCATCTATGGCGTAGTGTGCTGATGATTCGGTTGAAGCTGCACAGCTGAAACAAGCCAAGTTAATCATTAAGGGATCCACACATGGTTCATCCAGTCACTTTATGTCTGGTGCATTTGATCCTGACAAAACTAATCACAACAAACCTTTCAATGCTGGTTGTTCTGAGAGACCAGAAGAACTGTGGAGAAGGTCTCAATGGAATGATGAATGCCATATACCTACAGCATCTATTGGAATGGATTGGGCTCATGTTCATGCAAAACATGTAGTCTCTCAAATATCTAGCTCTGATCTTAAGGATCATCTGAAGGCTACGACCATATTATCCAAAGGTTTATAGAAGGATATCAAATTTGTCAAATCTGATAATGAAACTCTTCATACTGAGTTGGTTAAGATCGTGAATGAACAATTAAAGAACTCAGCAACTCAGTTAAACACTCTAACAACTGCTGTCTACACAAGGATGTACACTTTGGAACTTAAGGTTGATACTTTATCTTCCAAAGTTAATAATATTGAGGAATCTCTACAACAATCTCTACAACTGATTCTCTCATTATTGACTGATCCTACTGATGTCAAAAGGGGGGAGAAGGTTGTTAAAACAAAATGTACACCTGATCTAGTTGTAAGAAAGGATGATGATACTTCTGGAAATGATGGTGATACTCAGACACATGGAGCTGGAACCTCTGATGCTACACTGGTAACAAGGAAAAGTGGATCTGAAACTCAAACCAGTCAGTCAACTCTTGTTTCCAGGTCTGGAAAGAAGATAGTAAGAACAATGGTACAATCTTAAACTCTTATGGAAGAGCAAATCCTGACATCTGGTCAAGGTCAATTATCAACAATTCCTGAGGATGATGTATACATTGATGATGATAATAAAGATGATGCTAACCCGTTCTTTCATGAACTTGATACAGGTACTGGTGAAGTTCTTCGTTTGTTTCATAAAGATAAAAGAGTTGAACTAGTAAATGCAAAGTCAGCTTTTGTGCTAGCTGCATAATACTTTCCTACTCTATCAAAAGAAGAAATTCTAATTGAACAGAAAAAGCTTGTGGATAGTTTTAGCAAGAAGACTCCTACTGCAGGTAGAGGAAGAGGCAGAGGAGGTAGAGGCAGAGGGAGAGGAAGGAAGGCCTACTCCTAGACAAAAGAAGGCTAGTGGACTAAGGATAGAGGAGATAACTACAGATATTCCTGTTATTCCAAGTGAATTAATTCCACATTCTATGCTAGCTACTATACAAGATGATCTACAAGAAGAGGAAAATTCATTGACAACAAGGAAGAGTAAAATCGCTGTGGTAGCACAGAATGTTGCTGTTGAAACAGTTCAAACTGCTATTCCTGATATAATCTCTATTCCTGATACAGTTTAAGTACACTACGCCATAAGTGAGCATACGCAACCCTTTTTATAAAGCGTTGCACAGAAAGCGTTACGTTAGATAGAAATTTTGGGTCTTTTGCAATTGAGCTGAACTGGAGTTGTGTTAGATATAATTTAGTGTTGCATATTACCCACGGTGTTTCACACCATGCAACACTAACTGTTGGTGTTGCGTTAGATATTTTTTTATTTTAATAAATGGTGACGTGGCAGAAGTGGGACCCACATGTCCTGACGTGGCATTTGCTGACGTGGCAATTGGGGGACCCAAAATTGCAGATGTGGCAGAAGTGGGACCAACATATGCTGACATGGCATTTGCTGACGTGGCAGAAGCGTTGCATTAGATAACAGTAGTGTTGCATTTTTTGTTTGAAGTGTTGCAATAGATATATATATATATATATTTTTTTTTTAAAAATATGATGTGGCAGGTGTGGGACCCCCCACTACTGACGTGGCAGTGTGGGACCCACAAGGTGACGTGGCAGGAGGCCCACCAATGCTGACGTGGCAATTGTGGGACCCACTATTGCTGATGTGGTAGAAGTGAGACCCATATATCCTGACGTGGCATTTGCTGATATGGCAGAAGCGTTGCATTAGATAACAGTAGGGTTGTATTTGCTGTTTGAAGTGTTGCATTAGATATATATATATTAAAAAATATGACGTGGCAGATATGGGACCCACCACTGCTGACATGGCAGTGTGGGACCCACAAAGGTGACGTGGCAGGAGGTCCACCAATCCTGAAGTGGCAATTGTGGGACCCGCAATTGCTGATGTTGTAGAAGTGGGACCCAACTATGTTGACATGGCATTTGCCAACGTGGCAGAAGCGTTGCATTAGATAACAGTAGTGTTGCATTTGCTGTCTGAAGTGTTGCATTAGATATTTATTTTATTTTATTAACTAGTCTTGTCCCGAATGATGAATCTATTTTTTTAAATTATTTTTTCGAAGTTCCAATCGCACGGATGTCAAGATATAACGATTTTAGAGATGCGGTAATTTTTAAAAAAAATTCCTACATGTATTTGGTTTGGTTTTATAACGGTTAAATCGGTCAAAGTGGACTTTCCTTTTAACTAGTCTGGTCCCGAATGAAGAATATATTTTTTAAAATTATTTTTTCAATGTTCCAATCGCACGGATGTCAAGATATAACGGTTTTAGTGATGTAGTAATTTTTCTAAAATATTTCTACATGTATTTGGTTTAGTTTTATAACGGTCAAACCGATCAAAGTGGACTTTCCTTTTAACTAGTCTTGTCCCGAATGATGAATCTACTTTTTTAAATTATTTTTCCGACGTTCCAATCGCACGGATGTCAAGATATAACGATTTTAGTAATGCGGTAATTTTTCAAAAAAATTCCTACATGTATTTGGTTTGGTTTTATAACGGTCAAACCGGTGAAAGTGGACTTTCCTTTTAGCTAGTCTTGTCCCGAATGATGAATCTATTTTTTTAAATAATTTTTTCGACGTTCAAATCGCACGGATATCAAGATATAACGGTTTTAGTGATGCGGTAATTTTTCAAAAAAATTCCTACATGTATTTGGTTTTGTTTTATAACGATCAAACTGGACTTTCCTTCTAACTAGTCTTGTCCCGAATGATGAGTCTATTTTTTTAAATTGTTTTTTCGACTTTCCAATCGTACAGATGTCAAGATATAACGATTTTATTGATGTGGTAATTTTTTAAAAAATTTCCTACATGTATTTGGTTTGGTTTGGTAACGGTCAAACCGGTCAAAGTCGACCTTCCTTTTAACAAGTCTTGTCCCGAACGAAGAATCTATTTTTTTTAATTATTTTTTCGACCAATCGCACGGGTGTCAAAATATAACGATTTTAGTGATGTGGTAATTTAAAAAAAAAATCCTCCATGTATTTGGTTTGGTTTGGTAACGGTCAAACCGGTCAAAGTCGACCTTCCTTTTAACTAGTCTTGTCCCGAATGATGAATATATTTTTTTCAATTATTTTTTCGACGTTTCAATCGTAAGGGTGTCAAGATATAACTATTTTAGAGATGTGGTCGATATTTAAAAAATTTCCTACATGTATTTTGTTTGGTTGGTAACGGTCAAATCGGTCAAAGTCGACCTTTCTTTTAACTAGTCTTGTCCCGAATGATGAATCTATTTTTTTAAATTATTTTTTCAACTTTCCACTCACACGGGTGTCAAGATATAACTATTTTAGTGAAGTGGTAATTTTTAAAAAAATTTCCTACATGTATTTGGTTTGGTTTGGTAACGGTCAAACCGATCAAAGTCGACCTTCCTTTTAGCTAGTCTTGTCCCGAATGATGAATCTATTTTTTTAATTTATTTTTTCAATATTCCAATCGCACAGGTGTTAAAATATAATGATTTTATTGAAGTGGTAATTTTTTAAAAAATTTCCTACAAGTATTGGGTTTGGTTTTATCACGGTCAATCTGGTCAAAGTGGACTTTCCATTTAACTAGTCTTGTCCCGAATGATAAATCTATTTTTGTAAATTATTTTTTCGACGTTCCAATCGCACGGGTGTCAAGATATAACGATTTTAGTATTGCGGTAATTTTTTGAAAAATTTTCTTGATTTATTTGGTTTGGTTTTATAACGGTCAAACCGGTCAAAGTGGACTTTCCTTTTAACTAGTCCTGTCCCGAATGATGAATCTATTTTTTTAAATTATTTTTTCGACGTTCCAAATGTACGGATGTGAAGATCTAACGATTTTAGTGATGTGGTAATTTTTTAAAAAATTTGCTAGATGTATTTGGTTTGGTTTTATAACGGTCAAATCGGTCAAAATGGACTTTCCTTTTAACTAGTCTTGTCCCGAATGATGAATCTATTTTTTTCAACTATTTCTTCGATGTTCCAAACGTACGGATGTGAGAATCTAACGATTTTAGTGATGTGGTAATTTTTTAAAAAATTTTCTAGATGTATTTGGTTTGGTTTTATAACGGTCAAACCGGTCAAAGTAGACTTTCATTTTAACTAGTCTTGTCCCGAATAATGAATCTATTTTTTTAAATTATTTTTCCACGTTCCAAACATATGGATGTGAAGATCTAATGATTTTAGTGATGTGGTAATTTTTTAAAAAATTTGCTAGATGTATTTGGTTTGGTTTTAGAACGGTCAAACCGGACAAAGTGGACTTTCCTTTTAACTAATCTTTTCCCGAATGATGAATATATTTTTTTAAATTATTTTTTTGACGTTCCAATCGTACGGATGTCAAGATATAACGATTTTAGTGATGTGGTAATTTTTTAAAAAATTTCCTAGATTTATTTCGTTTAATTTTATAATGGTCAAAGCGGTCAAAGTAGACTTTCCTTTTAGCTAGTCTTGTCCCGAATGATGATTCTATTTTTTTAAATTATTTTTTCGATGTTCCAAACATACGGATGTTAAGATATAACGATTTTAGTGATGTGGTAATTTTAAAAAAAAATCCTAGATCTATCATGTTGTATTTTTTTCTAAATTGGTACAAATTTAAAATTAAAAAACATCACACGCCGCATACCGCTTTGAGCTGGCCCCGAGGTGAAAATTTTGGAGGTATATTACCCCCTTAACGAAATAATTCAGACACAAACAAACATTATTGCCCCCAAAACACTCCACTTTTCCCAAAACCACTCCCTTATCCTCACTACTCTCTCCCTCGACAAACCTCTCTGTGAATTCTTTCATCAATCTCTCTCCAAAAATTCCATTTGTGATCTCTACACCTCCAATTGGTAATTGAATACACATTTTTCTTTTTCGATTAATTGGTACTTTCTCTTATTTTAGTTTTTCTTTGAAATTTTAGGTAATTAGGGTTTTTATTTTGGGGTGTAATTAGGGTTTCAACTTTAGGGCTATCATTCTGGAGTTTTATTTAGGTAATCTCCAACTAATTTGGGTTTTCATTTATAGTTTTGTTTTGTTTTTGATTTGGATGTTTGTGTGCAGACGTACGTGTTTAAGCTTACAAATAGCAGTGGATGAACCGAATCTGGAGAGAGCGAGAAAGTTTTGTTGTTGATGGAAAGCGGTGTTAGGTTGCATACGACTGAATATCACTACTAGAAAAACTGTAATAGACATCACACATTAGACATCGGTTCGAAAAGCCACTGATGTTAAAAGTCTCAATAACATCAGTAAAAGTATAACCGATGTCTAATAGAAGTAAATACATCACTTAAACGAAAAACCGATGTCTGGAGTTTAATTTATAAAAAATAAAATCCCGCTTCCCCCTTTTCCTTTCCCCCCTTAGCCAAATATTTCCCCCTAAAAACCACAATTGAACTCCCGCTTAGACAAAAAACAAAAAAGAAAAAAGGAAAAATCAAAACAAAAAATCTAAACAAACCCCCCCCCGCTCAGACAAAAAAACCCAACCCCCCCCGTTCTGGCGACTGGCAAGAACCCTAACCCCTTTTCTTCAATTAGGTCAAATTAACCCTCACCCCCGACTACTGATTCTTGTAAACCTTTCAATCTTTAAACCCCTTTTCAGTATTAGGTCGATTAATTCAATTTGTTTGTACTCCGTTAGATCCCCTTTCAATATTAGGTCAACTAATGTTCGATTTGTTAACAGATCTTGGAGCTTGGAGGCTGTTCAAGAAGTAGCTTGGAGCCTGTTCAAAAAGAAGCTTGGAGTAATCGTTTTTTCTCGATTTGGTCGATTAGCTAGGTACTTTGCTCGAATCTGTTCTTTATTTTTTTATTGTATTTGGTTGTTTAAATTGTATTTGGTTGTTTTGTAACTGTATTTGCATGTATGTTTAATTGCATGTATGATGTATGTTCAATTGCTTGTATGTTCAATTGCATGTATGTTTATAAGTATATATATTGTATGTGTATAAATCTATGTTCACAGTTATTTTGATTGTATGTATATATAGGCTAGGTTTGTGTAGTTCTTAATTTATTTATATGGTGTTCATAGTTTATTTTGTATGTTCTTTGGCTAATGTCTGTTTATGTATGTTCTTAATTGCGTAATGTATTTATGTTTTATTGATGCTGTTTCCATTTACTTATTTTTAATTTAAAGTATATATAGAGTTTGTTTGGTTAATATATTTCAGTGCGTAGAGAATATAAACAAATTAAGAAAATTATATTACTTTTAGCAACGTGTTAATAATTTGAATATTAAAGTTATCACCATAGTAATATAGACAGTTGTCCCTATAAAATGCCTGCGCTGTTATTTGACATATGAAGTGACAATCAGGTAGTTTGATGATAACATGGACAAGTCATGGATTTCGAAAGATAGGGATTCATTAGCTTATGAAATAGGTGTTGAACAGTTCTTGATATATGCCGAGGAAAATTGTCATGATCCCAAGAACATTCCATGTCCTTGTGCACGATGTGTCAACTTCAAAAAGTTCTCGGTAAAAATCATTAGGGGTCATTTATATGAAAATGGTTTTAGTTTAGGGTATGTTGATTGGATTTGGCACCAAGAGGATTCTAGGATTAAGTCATCAGTTGGTAGTACATCTGCTGCTTCAAAGACGAAAGTTGCACCTACCCCTGCACCTACCTCTGCACATATACATGCATCAGAAACTAATAATGTTTGTGATGCTGCATATAATTTTGCTGACCACGATAATGATTCATATGAGTTTAGGAGGTTTTTGGCAGATGCTCAACAACCTTTGTATGAGGGTAGCGAATGTACCAAGTTAGAGTCAATGCTAAAGTTACATAATTGGAAAGCTAGGTTTGGTATAAGTGACAGTGCCTTCACAGATTTGCTCTCTTCCATTGGCTCTCTCCTTCCTAAGGATAATGTGTTGCCACCTAATGCATATGAAGCAAAGAAAACCATGTCTGATTTAGGCCTAGAGTATATAAAATATCACTCGTGTCCTAACAACTGCATACTATATCGGGGTTTATATTCTGGTGCTTCTGAGTGTCCTAAGTGTCGTCTATCTCGTTGGAAGGTGGCAAAGGATGGTAAAATAAGGGTTAATATTCCTGCAAAAGTCATGTGGTATTTTCCGATTATTCCGAGATTTAAACGGTTCTACCGCTGAACTTATGACTTGGTATGCAAAGCATCGAATACAAGATGGAAAGATGAGGCATCCAGCCGACTCTCCTTCTTGGAGAAATGTCGATTATAGGTGGCCTGCCTTTGGTAGTGAAGCAAGAAATATTCGCTTGGCTTTATCGGCAGATGGTATAAACCCACATAACAATGGTCCAACCAATAGATACTCTTGCTGGCCGGTAATACTAGTAAATTATAATCTTCCTCCCTGGTTATGCATGAAGAGGAAATTTATGATGTTAACTATATTAGTTTCCGGTCCGCATGAGCCTGGTAATGACATTGATGTATATTTACAGCCGTTGATTGATGATTTAAAGAAGCTTTGGGAAGAGGGCAAACAAAATGTGTATGATGCGTATAGTAAATCATATTTCACTTTAAGAGCCAATTTATTGTGGACCATAAATACTTCCCTACCTACGGGAATTTATCTGGTTGCGTCAATAAGGGCTATATGTGCTGTCCAATATGTGGTAACGATACCGTTGGTAAATATTTAAGCCATAGTAGGAAGATGTGTTACCTAGGTCATCGACGTTATTTGCCTAGAAATCATCCTCATAGGAGGCAGAAGGCAGCATTTAATGGAGAGGAAGAATTGAGGCAGGCACGTCCACCTCTTTCGGGAGAAGAGGTGTTATCGCAACAAGAACAAATTAAATATGAATTTGGGAAGGAAGTAAGAAAGTCAAAGAAGGTGGACTGTCCATGGAAGAAACAGTCCATTTTTTTCGAGTTAGAATATTTGAAGTTTCACCATGTTCGTCATTGTCTTGATGTTATGCACGTAGAGAAGAACGTTTGTGATAGTTTGATTGGCACATTACTAAATATGAAATTTAAGTCCAAAGATAGTGAGGCTTCTTGTCGTGACATGGTTGATATGGGGGTTAGAACTAATTTAGCTCCACAAGTAGGAAAAAAGAAAACCTACTTGCCCCCTGCATCTTTTAATTTATCAAAGGCAGAAAAGAAGAAAATGTTGTCATCATTAATGAACATGAAGCTTCCATATGGACATGCATCGAACATCAAAAACTGCGTAGCCTTGGATGAATTAAAGATGTTTGGGATGAAGTCCCACGACTGCCACATCCTACTCCAGCAATTACTTCCTGTTGCAATTCGTGCGGTTCTTCCAAAAAGTGTCAGAGTCAAAATAATAAGATTGTGTTTCTTTTTTAATGCTTTGTGCAGCAAAATTGTTGACGTATCGAAACTTGATAAAATGCAGGCAGATGTGATAGCAACTTTGTGTGAGCTGGAAAAAATCTTTCCTGCATCATTTTTTGATATAATGATACATCTCATAGTCCACTTGGTTCGTGAATTACGGTTATGTGGGTCGGTGTTTTATAGATGGATGTATGCATCTGAACGGTTTAATAAGGTGTTGAAGAGTTACGTGCGAAACCGTTATTATCCCGAAGGTTGTATAGCGGAAAGTTATCTTGGAGAAGAATCGATTGAATTCTGCCAAGAGTTTGTTAAGAAGAGTTGCACCACTGCCGGCCTTCGAAAAGATGCAGGCAAGCTAACTGGTCCATTGTCTGCTGTGAAGATGAAATCAATTGAAGAAAAAGAGCGAGATGAGGCTCATTTACATGTCCTTCTAAACAACCCTGAAGTACATCCATATATTCTGTAAGAAATTATTATTCTTGTAAATTCTGTTAATTGTTCATGTAAAGATTTTGTGGCTGTTTAATCAAAATATGCATTTTTACAGAATGTATAAGGAGTATCTAGAGGGAATCCACCAAGGAAAAAAGAAAAGTGGTCATTGGCTCTTGAGAGAGCACAATCGGCTTTTTGCCGATTGGTTTGAAAAAAAAGTTAGTTTATTATAGTTTCCTTTGTGCTTACTTTAACTGCTCCATAGTATGAAATTTACTCCTATTTTTTTGTGACAATGTGTAGGTTAGTAGTGAAATGATGGAGAATGAAGGAGTTTTAGAGACAATAAGATGGCTTGCTGGAAAGCCATCATTTTCCGTTCTTACTTATGAAAGTTATTTAGTTGATGGGGTTCGATACTTTACAAGTGAACGAGATGGTGTGAGGGTTGTTCAAAACAGTGGTGTGTCTTTAGTTGCTAATACGGTCCAGGTGTCTAGTGCCAAGGATTTAAATCCCGTGGAGAGTGATATGTCGTATTACGACATTATCTTAGAAATATGGGAGTTAGATTATCGTGCATTCAAAGCTCCATTATTTTTGTGTAGATGGGCAGACAATGATAAAGGCATAAAGGTGGATGATCTAGGGTTCATACTTGTCGATCTAAGTCGACAAGGCCACAAGAAAGATAAATATGTGTCGATGGACCAAGTAAAGCAAGTTTTTTATGTTGTATTAACATCTACGACTCGAGACTATGAGGAGGTGTATAACGATGATGATTTAGGAGACACCACCATGGAAAATCCCCCATATCGAGGGAACTTGGGTTAAAAATTGCTATATATATATATATATATATATATATATATATATATATATATATAGAATCTCTTAGTTTTGTAATGTTGCAACATGTAAATTTTAATTTGTTTACCATTAAATTGTAATGTTGTTACATATTTGTTTTATTTTGCTTTTAGTTATTATCTGTTGTGAATTAATTTAGATTAAGTTAATTACGCAGATCACTTTGGTAACCATATTACCGTTGTCTAATTGAGCATTTTTATGTGCATATTTGATCTACAATTTTTATGTATATATGCACTTGCACGAACAGAATTTTTTGTCTAATCGATATCAAGGTTACTAATTATTTTTCTGTCGTATTCTTCAGGTTGAAGATAAATGGCACCTAAAAAGACGAAATTGAAATTTAAAATCCAAGAAGATGCCACGAGGCCGTCAGATAAAGCGATAGAGGAGGCTCCAGAGGATGCTCTCGCAGAGGCAAGAACAAAACAAGTAGCATCGGAACCTCCTCAACTTGAAATGTCGGAATCCGTGAAAGCAACAGATGCAACAGTTACTACTTCCGAGTCTACCAAAAAAAGGTATGGATCTGCACGATGTGTTTGCGCTATGTACAAAGTGGTGGTGAAGAAGGCGCAAGGCAAAAAATCAAAGGTCAGATGCAATGAACTTGGAGTTCCTGTCGGACATAATAGGCACAAACTAGCATCCTACATTGGGATGCTGGCTAGGACGATAATTCCGATCGACTATTTGGACTGGCGAGTTGTAGATGATGGATTAAAAGAGAAATTATGGCTTGATATTCTGGTATATAAAACATAATTATGACGATTGTGATTTATCCTCTTCATATAATTATTCTAAACAATGATATGCTCTGTTTTAAATAAAATTAATGTTGTTTGCAGGAGACATTCAAAATTCCCAAGAAGCATAGGAAGTGGGTGCTAAAATCTGCATCTGATAAGTGGAGACAGTTTAAGACATATTTAAATAGAAAATTTGTGAAGCCGAATCTTGAACAGAAGAAGAATTTAAGAAAGCCTCCAAAGCAGTATGCTTTTGTTGGTAAGGAGCCTTGGAAGAAATTTGTTAAGCAGAGAATCACTGACGACTGGCAAGTACGCGTTATATTCATGAACTAATTGAAATTCACAAATATCCAAGATAAATTGTTAAACACATAATTTGTTAATGTTCTGAATTTTAATGATATTTTTTAAAATTTTTGTTGTAGGAACTTAGTGTAAAACAAAGCAAGAGAGTGCGTAAAAGAAAATATCCTCACCGCACGTCTAGGAAGGGTTATACTGGATTACTCGAAGAAGAAGTAAGAACCAATTAAGTAGTGTACTTGAATACTTTAACTTTAGCATGCTTAGTATTTTAATTGTCCCTTTATTTTTAATCAGCAAAAGAAAGGTAATTTGGAGCCCGGAGAAGTACCTGATCGGGCTATTATGTGGAAAAAGGCTCGGGAGCGAAAAGATAATGAGGAGGTTGATCCAGAGCTCACGGAAATATGTGATACAATTGTGAGTATTTAACAAGCAAATAGTACACACACATTGTACGTGCAATATTGACAAATTTTTAATTCGAATGTAAGGGTGAATTTATTCCTTGTGGAAGTGAGGATGTGTTGACGAAGGCCTTGAAAACTCCTGAACAATCAGGAAGGGTTCGAGGAGTTGAAAGTCTCGTCGCCCCGACAGTGTTCTTCAACATACCTGCTGGAAAAAGATGCAGAATTACGAAAGCTGAGTTATTGGCCCGTGATCGGGAGAGGGACGCGGAGTACGAGAAATCCAAGCAGGAGATGGCCGCGGAGTTGGAGAGGACACGACAGGAGATGGCTGAACTGAAGGCCATGCTTGGATCAAATAATCCATCTCCTAGGTTGTCCGAATTAAAGGAGATGCCTTGATTCCCATTCCGATAGTAGGTGAAATGGAGACAGTCAACCAAGCTGTTGGCTCCCACGTCTCATGGCCCCGTGACTTGATCATAGTCCCAAATGCCCCACCTCTCGCGGTATGTAAGTCATATGAAATAAAATTAATTTAGGAACTTAAACAAATTCAACAGGTTATTATTAATTATATTTTGCTACATTGCTCTATATTTGCAGAAATCAAGGAAAAAAGTTTCGGAACCTAGGAATGAATTGAAAAAAGTGTCGTCCATGTTTAAGAACATGGAGATTAATAAGAATGTTCCACCGCGCTTTCGAGTGTTGTATAAACATGCAAGCACATTAATGCAGACCACTGGGGACTCAATACAGATTCCATGTGACACCGAGGTGTTTGGAGCTGATAAGACAATATTCATATTGCATGAAAACATAATCGATTTGCTGGAGTTTAAAATGATTGGCCAAGGTGCAATATCTGCATACATGGCGTGAGTATTACTTTTTTTATTCTTGTCTATCTTGTCCTTTGTCATGTATTCTTGTGCTCTGTATATTTTGTTTCAATGTTACTTTAATTGGTTTTTAATATAGGTGCTTGCATTCTGTGGTTAGCAAGAATAAGAATTTGGATTTGTTTGCTTTTTGTGACCCCAGAGCTACATTTACCCTAAACAGCGACTTTGAAACTTACTTGGTTAATCGTTTGAAAGAGGGTAATCCGGATCGTCTTTTCCTCATGCCGCATAATTCCAAGTAAGTACATTAAGTCTTTCCACATTTTTCGTATTTTTAAATTCTGTTCAAGTGCTGTTTATATGATTTATATGATTTTATTTATATTCTGTTTAACTTCTGTTTATTTGATTTATATGATTTTATTTATATTCTGTTTTTCGTATTTTTTTAATGAAATCAGTTGCCATTGGATACTGGTCCTAATATGGGGTGGCGATATTTACATACTCAATCCTTTGCCTCGTTCAACTACTTTTCCCGACTTGGAAAAAACAGTATCAAGGTATTTTAATTAATTGATATCGATTGTTTACTTATTCAGATATTGACCATAAATCCATATTAACACTGCCACACGTGACAGGGCGGTAATTGCTTTTAATATTCAGGCTGGAAGGGGAAATAAACCCCCGAGTGTCAAATATATTTCTGTAAGTTTTAATTGCTACAGTTTCAGATATTTCTCTTAATAGTTGCATTATCAAATTGGTGGATCTGTGTTGTATCTGTAGTTTAGTTATTGATCCATTTTTTTTGTAAAATAGGGATGTCCTAAACAACCCGGTGGCATTGAATGTGGCTATGTAATTATGCATTACATGAAAGAAATTGTAATGGACAGTGAAATGTCATTTCTAAAAAAGGTATAAGTTTTTCCTTCGATGCATAATTGGTATATAATTATAGTAGCATTCCTTGTAATTTTTCTTGTGTTTACACTTTTCAGTGGAATGCCAAGACTCGCAAGGTCACTTGTTCAAGGGCCGAGCTTGATGAGGTCCGAGTTGAGACTCTTAGCCTTATTGAAAAATTTGTATAAGCAGGGCCTAGGAATATGTGCAAGTTTTTGTGTACTTCTAACACTTTGGCAGTACTTTCATATTTGATGAATTAGTTTTTGGATGAATTGGATGTACTTAGTTTGGATATTTTGGATGGTTTGTAATATGTGAATTGAAATGTAGTTGCTTTTGGCTTTGGTATATATTTTGGCATTTTGATTTCGTTATATTAGTTTTGGTTTGCCATGCATTTTGATTTTGGTCTTGGTTTTTTGGGCATGTCATATGTGCTGAGCATCAGCATATAAAAAAAACAAATCAGACATTACTTTCTAATATAATATGCTAGAAACTGGTGTAATAACGTGAAATAGACATCGGTTGTAAATAAGAAACCGATGTAATAATTTCTAATATACATCGGTTCTAAATAAGAAATGTACAATAGACATCGGTTGTTTACTAAGTAATCGATGTATATTATTTACATAGACATCGGTATATAGTTAAGAAAACGATGTTAAACATAAACATTGACATCAGTTACATTGAAGAACTGAAGTTAATTGTTGACATGGACATCAGTTCAGTATTTTTTTCGATGTTTATGTCTTGTTTTATATTACATGTCATATGTTTAAGATGATATAAATCTTGTATTAAGGTAAAATTCACAAGATAGTCATGACATATTACTGCAGAAATGATGTCTAAAACTATTGCAGACATCAGTTCTTTCGTTAGAAACGATGTCTAAAATTACTACAGACATCGGTTAAGAACCGATGTCTAAGACCCCTACCTTTCTCTACACATGCGAAGACATCGATTCTGGATTTACATAGACATCGTTTTTCTAGTTGTGTATATTCGATAAGTTTTTTAAAAGTTGCTGATTGTTATTTTGCATCATTAGGTTTTTATGAAAAACAGCTTTTCACAAATGTTAAACCATATGAATCAGACTTGCGTCTTACGACACGAAATTAGTATCCTTGAATTTTTACTAGAAGGTATAAGAAACATGAAACGGTCACCTAGTGAGAACTTTGTACATCTGGCTCTATTTCACATGTTTTAGTTAATCTTTAGCTTATTAATCCCTGCTTTGTTCCTTTTAGATAATAATGCACTTATCAGTTATCAGTGTATCAGAGGAGAATCATTTTCTATCCTATGGGCGTTTATTCTATCTTCTTCTCTACCAAAACACAATTACTCTCAGAAAGTGCAGAAAGTATTCAAGGATTTTTTGTTTTTTAAACAATCTGAATGTCGTAACTACATGCAATTGCAGTATTTATATGTGTTGCTAAAGGATCCTAAAATGCATTCTTCCTCTGTAGTAATCATTAATGTAAGCTTCTTTACGATAATACTGAACAATAATATTTCCTCGTCCAATTTTGTATATAGGAGTTTCTACTACTAAAGATGGATGTAAAGATGGTATAACTATGGAGCAGGAAATGCAGTGGGATGGAAATCCAAGCATAATACTTGATATTAAGACTAGAGTTAGTGTAGGATTACCTGTACAGGTAAAATAACATCCTGATTGAATTACTGCATTCGTTGTATATACACATTGGCTCATGCTGCTTCATATTATATTTTCTTCTCTTTCTAAATAATTGCATTAATTGTATTAATAGGTGAAAAATATTGCATTTCCTGGAGTTTTCAGGTTGATCTTTAAGCCACTAGTTGACGATTTGCTTTGCTTTGGAGCTGTTATCGTAGCTAGAATGCATAGTGAATGTATGTTACTGCAAAAGCTTTTACATTTTTTATATATTTTTAGTGTAGGTATGACTGTATTTATCATTATTACCAATCAAAATACTAAGAATCGGTTCTCTTGTCTGTAAGGGTGACCAGAAAATGTGCCATAATTTCATCGATTAACAGCCTAATAAACTGTTAGGACTTGGTCAATTACATTCAACCAATCAGCCTGTAGGTTTAAATTTATTTATTTTAGATACTCCAGGGCATGTACTGAATTTAGCATGAGTTACTTAAGTTCTGCAAACATATTAATATATGTAGATCATGAACCTTATTCCTAAAACAAATCATTCACTACAATCACACTGAAGGAGGCAAAATGTAAAATAAAACAAATCATTTAGCATGAATCTATTTTTTTAAATTATTTTTCTTAATTGTAGCTAAGGTTGCTGACTTTGATCTGTCAAAGAAACCACCTGACATGGCAGCACGTCTTCACTCTACTCGTGTTCTTGGAACTTTTGGTTATCATGCTCCTGAGTAAGCTCCTATTTTATGTTTAGTTTCTTTTTAGTTTCGTAAAAATAAAGTTTTAATTCTCCAATTACAAACCAATACTGGATAGTAACCAGTATAAGATTTGCATGTCATCATATGTGTTCATTGACAATGGTCAACATCCACAAATAGCAAAATAAATTGTGCTCAAAATCTTCAAATAAACTGGTAATACCGCTAGATGGTTTAGGGGTAGGATATCACATTTTCTGAAAATTAGTAAGCAGTCAGTTCCTACAACTTTACTCTTCATTCTATTTATAATACCCAGGGAATTATTGGCTTGTATTTCTTGACATGTTCTTTAGGATGAATTATTCACAAAGAATGGTGAAAGCTAGTATAGAAAGTTGGAAGAATTTATTCGTGCACTTTTATTTTTGTTCGAGGAATACATGCATTTTGTCATTTGTTAGTATACCAAAATGCAAGTAAATGCTTGATCTCCTAATTAAGCTATTCTCATAATTTTTTGCTAAGTCGCAAAATATCGGTGTCTTTCTGTTTTTATGTTACTAGTACTAAAGCATGGACCAGAGCAGCCAAGGCTCAATCTAGCAGAACGGTAAATGCTCAGATTCATATTTTAAATCTCAGTAATTCTACATTTGGGTTGCATCAACTATTAAGAAAATGTTTATTACTTGTTGCGTGAAGTGAATGGTCTATATATAGTATACAACATGGTCCAGAGTCTGGACTGCTGATCATATTCATGTCTCATTCTTTGTAATAAATTATTGTAATTTGAATTTTTTACCCCGCCAACCATCTCAATGCATTGTCATGTTAAAACCGAAAATATTTGGATCATGTGCGCACACGCGTATGACATAATCAAAGTTAGTTTTCAAGCTAAAGTTATACTTTGTACCTGATCTGCAGAACGGGCCAGGGAGTAAGACAATCAAAGGTAGAAGTACATTGAACAATAGGCAAATGGCAAGGGAAGAGCATGGGCGAGCTTCTCCAGAGGAATGACTTGTATGGTGAAGGTGGATAGAGAAAGAAGACCTCTATTGGATACTTCATCTAGAGGAGCTAGCCAAATGTATAGCATTCACTTTTTGGATATTGGAGAGTTTCATTCTTTTGAAGTTTGAATTGGCATAGTTTGAACTTAGAATTAGTGCATGTGCTTGATATTAGTACATGTTGGTAAGAATTTGTAGAACTGTTAAGTATTTTTGTTAGGTTGCATCATTGCCTTGTGGTTGGTTTTTGAACCTTTAGTTATTGTTGTCTTGGTTTGGACAGGATGGTTTTATATATAAACAAAGCAGCCATTTCAAATTTTTTGTAAGAAAGTGTTGCATTTGAAAATATAAGATGTTGCATTATGGTGTATTTAGTGTTGCTAAAAATAAATGGTGTTGCATTTAAAAAGAATGGTGTTGCTTAAAAAAAATAGTGTTGCATTAGACTCAACTAACGTTGCATTAGATAGTGGTCCCCACTGCTCACGTGGCATGTGGGCCCCACTGCTGACGTGGCATGTGGGGGGGGCTCCACTGCTGACGTGGAACCTTGTGGGCCCCACTGTTGATGTGGAACCGTGTGGGCCCCACTGCTGACGTGGCACCTTGTGGGTCCCACTGCTGATGTGGCATCTTGGTGGGCCCCACTACTGACATGGCATCTTGCTGATGTGGCACCTTGTTGATATGGCACCACGTGGTATCAAATGCTGACATGGCTTGTGGGCCCCAATGCTGACGTGGCACCAATGTGAGCCCCACTGCTGACATGGCTGAAAAATCTTATGCAACACCGATAAGTATTGCCTTTACGTGATTTTGGTGTTGCATAAGGCCTCTTATGCAATGCTTTCGTGGTGTTGCAATAGCTTGGAAAAGCGTTGCATTAGGAGTCTTACGCAACGCCGGTATTGGCAACGCCCCTCTGGTGTTGCGTAAGACCTTACGCAACACTTTTCAGGTCTTTTGCTATTTTATTTGAGTGCGTATGTGCGTTTATGGCGTAGTGGTAACAGCTCCTGACACTACTCAAAGTGATGCTCCTGATTCTGAAGAAGCTGATATCCTGAAAGAACTTGAAGTCATTATTCTTACTGTTGTGGTTGAATTTCACAATCTAGAAGTCGATGAAGAGACACTAAGAATTGATCAAGAAAGATTCAGATGATTTGAAAAAGAAAAGGAGATTAGAAAAAAAGCAAGGGATACTGAAATTATAGCAACCAAGGACTATGAAAAGAGTATAAAAGAGTCTAGTAGGAGGCTATGGTATGATGTCACAAGACAAGTCCATGAGCAACAAAAAGGTAGCTCACATATTAAAAAGAAAGGTGATAAATGGCAGAAGATTAGTGATTGGAATTATAATGGACCAGCTATTTTTCAACCTGGTGGATCAATGCCAAAACTTTCTCTGATTGATGAAGCTGAATCTTCTAAGTGTAAAAAGTTCCCACCACTCTGGTCTAGAATGCAATATGCTTTGAAGGCACTGGAACCTAAAACCATAGGGGGAATTGGTTTGGTTAAACTCAAATAATTTATACTACACAAACAAATCAACATGCTCTCGTTGACAGGATTGATGAAAAATTAACTGTTGGTCATTTATGGAAACTTGAAGCTGTTGAAATTGTTACTGAATGTCGTGCTAGTGCTAAGAAGGTTGAGATATTGTTATACTTCATGAAGGATAAAAATGTCAAGAAACTATCTATTCAGGAGCTCTTATGCAAATCTACAAAAGAGCTGAAATATGTTTTTTATCTGCTCAAGGAAAAAAGAGTTCATACTAAAGAAGTTGAAGTTTACAAAAATGGCCAAGCATGATTCTTAGAACTATTTGACAGAGATTTTTGGATGGAGGAGAAAGGTATGATGGCAATTATACCCCCTTGTATTTAAATATGAGAGGTCAAGAAGTTGAAATGCAAAGAGGCAGTGTTGTTAAAGAAGTGTTTCTTGGTATGGATCAATTGTATCTTAATCCTGGTGGGGAGGAAATTACATATCTACAATTGGAAGATCTACATTTACCAAAAAGTTCAATACAGAATCTCAGGGCAGCTATTTATCAGATCAATGAGGAAGATGAAGAACTCAAAGGTCTGAAAGGGAAACTGATTCAAATTCTTGAAAGAAAAGAAAAGGAGTTATTTTCAAACTTCTTGAAGATGAATCTTTTCTATCACAGAATTTCTGAAACTGTTGCTGATTATTGGTAAAACATTTTGTTTATGGTTTTTGACATCATTGAATCAAGGAATTTGTGCTTTATTTCACAAAGTACAAATTGGGGGAGATTGTTGGATATTGATTCAAGTGGTGACAGGATGTGGACTACTGATTAGATACTGATGCTGATGTCATCAGGATTGCAATGTTAGTATTAGGTTGCTATTAGGATTAGAAGCTGATCAGGATTACATGAAGATTTATATCAGTCCAGAGATCAAGGAAGATTGATTTATCGACTCCTATTTTATAGGATCGTAGCTATCAGTCAGGATATGTATTGTAAACAGTTGTTAATTGATTTGACATATCTTGTAATTGATAGAGTAGCTGTGTATAGTATATAAACTCAGTTTAGGTTTTACATTGATGTAATCGCTTACACGAGATATCTTGTAACCTAGCAGCTCTCAAGAATATCAGAATTTCTTGAGAGAGTTTGTAACAGTTTTATATCAGAGTTAATAAAGCTGTTATTTATTCAAACTTGTGTTATCATTTCTGTTAAAGTCGGAAATCCCCCTTCTATAATTGATTATTACTGGGTAACACTTCGTGTATGTATGTATAGCTTATATATCTTTGTTTTCATGTTTAATAGATTTGAACTGTTTCAATTTGGTATGGACAAGAAGAATTAAGCTGATTGCTATTCGAAATATAGTTGTTAATTTGTGTATAATTAATTTATATGCTTTTTAGCTTGACTTTTGCTGTAATGAATTGAATATGTCGAGTTTTGCACAATTCTATCACAGTTATTTTGATTGTCTTGTCTGTTTGGGGTATGTATATCTCTAAAGTTTGAATCTTTATGCAATTCCTTCTCAATTGTTCTCGATTTTTTTGACTTTATTTGATTGCTAAGATGCTGGCTTTTGGTTTTTGCTACTACTTTTTGATAATGTGGCTTTATGTGATGGACTTGACCATTCGAAGAAATTTAGATGAATACCATCATGTTTCGTTCCAAATTTATAGGAATTGCTATATAATGGAAGAACTTTATGTTTTTGATAATGTAGCTTTATGCGATGCTAATTTCATTCCATAACTTCTGAAATGATTATGTAGGTTTTTGATACAACAAGCTCTAATAGTTATATATCTGTCGCCTTCCATCTTGATGGTCTCATCCTTGGAACAGGTACCTCAGGGGCTGTTGTTAAGATTTGGGATGTAAAGAGCCAAGTATGATACTAAACTAATATATAAACTCATTTGTTAGCATTTCTAACCAAATATAAATGCTTCCCTTCTGCGTGCACTGTGTTTTCCTTCTTTCCATGTTGCTGGTTCTTCTCAAAAATCATGAATATGGGGAGCAAATATATGACTTTTTGTCGATCTCTGTGATCTGCAATCTCTATTACTTTATCAAGCTGAACTACCATTTCTTTTCCGCAATATGCTTCATTCACCTTTAGGTCACTCTTGCAGTCGTTTGTAATTTTTCCTTTACATGTCTTCATCACCTTTTTAGTCCAGCAGTTGGGATATTGGAATGCTGGCTATGCATCATTGCTGAGCTTGAGATTTATTCTAAAACGGGGGCTCCGGAATATCGGCCGATCGTGCCTACGTATCTCAACAATAGAGAATCAACGTAGTTCTAATAGGATCAACCACCTATTCGTAAATAAATACTTGGGAAGCATTACTTTAGTCTCAAAAAGTTGAAGGTAGAACATAAATTGAAGTGCCTGCCATACTAGATTGATAATGAAAATTTGAAGGAATGTGACAGAGGGAGTACATGTAAAGAGAACAACTCTTGTGAAAATTAAAGGTGTAAAGAGAACAACTCTCGTGAAAATTAAAGGAGTTGGGAACCTCTTATGTGTGTTAATTGTTATCATATATGTATGAAATATTTATGTAATGTTAAAAATAATTCTGATTGTGTTAATTAAAACACAATGGAAATTTTTTATAGAAGTAAATATATACAATGGAAATTTTTCGTAAATAAATTACGTTGTAAATATATACAACGTAGTTCTAATAGGATCAACCACCTATTCGTAGTTCTAATATGAAAACTGTGGTTTTGTTGATCTATCTTTTACATTATAATGTAAAAGATAACGTTGCAAGATAAGCAAATGTACTTTTAGTTCTGATCAGTAATCAAACCCTGTCAACAAGAGGGATATCTCATGTTGCAGAAAATAAATAAATTTGAATGATGAACTAATGCTGGAGTATTCACCGCACCCGATGTTCCAATCCTTACGATGATCAATCGCAGATTGTACAGCTCAAATTAGATTTACTACCGGTAGAAGGAAGAGCTGACGGATTTACTTGTCTACCGCCCTATTAGGTCTCCCCGGCCAACGGTTGGGCCAGATGGGATGGACCGGCGCTACTCGGCCTCTTACACAACTCCTAATTCGAATAGAATCCTGGATTCTGAACGTAAAGTTTGTCCCCCTTTCCCCAAGTATAATACTTGTTGATAAGACTTCACAAAGTAGTCGTATCTAGTTGGAAAGGAAAATTCACCAATATTTCCCAAGCTGATGTTTGTTAATGGATACCAACTTGTTCCAACATTCCCCTCGAATGATGAGAAAGTACACAAGGATTCAATAATTAAGTAGCAACCAAGTTGCGAATGAAAAGAATAGTTTCAAAAGATTTATGACCGGGAAGTCAACAAGATAAATAACATTTCTCAAGTAAGGTTCCCTTATAATTTGGAAGATAGCTTTGAATGAAGAATAAAATCGGTGAGAACCTTCCTTGATAAGAATAATAATGAATAGGCTCAGAATAATTTACATAATACTCGAGGGTCGAAGATAATATTTGAATGTAGTAAATCGTTTTTAAAACGAGTTGGAAGAATTAAATAAATATTCAAAGAATATTTATTAAATCATAAATATTTAAAGAATAGTTTTAATGTTGCTCAAAATAAATCCCGAATAAATATTCAAAATAATATTCATTGAATGAATAATGAATATTCAAATTAATAATAATTATGGAAGAAATAATTATCAAATGAATATTCGAAATAATATTCATTGAATAAATAATGAATATTCAAGTTAATAATACTTATTGAAGAAATAATTATCAAATAAATATTCGAAATAATATTCGATAATTGAATCGACTTTAAATGAATATTGAAGATAATATTCATTGAATAAAAAAAGTTCAAATGAATATTTAAAATAATATTTATTAATTAAATAATGGAAAAATATTTACTTAAATATTTTTCTCCGAAATAATCACGATATATCAAGAAATACTGACTCCCGGTCTATATTCGAAGAATGGGATTCATATGCCCTTCTCTAAGGGTCTTAGCAATATCCGGCTTATAACCGATACGTTAACTATCTAGCTTATAAGCCAACAATAATCCAAGGAACAAGTATCACAATATATCTTGAAAGTAGGTATGCATGCTATGGCATATGTATAACAGAATCAATTCATATATATATATATATATATATATATATATATATATATATATATATATATATATATATATATATATATATATATATTATTACAACAACAGTTCCAAAGTATTGGAAACTTGCCTGGTATTTGGGTAGTATGTCCTGGGTCAGCTCGGTGATCTATAAACAATCAGAATATTCGAGATTAATCACTTAACGCTTTTAAAAGGCTAAGTATAAACTTGACTTAGGCTAAAACACGTTTTCAAGTTATCCCGTTATACATTCTTTGGTGTAACTCTTACTAACACCGTTATGACCCGATATTGGTTTGCTATTAAGGCATGTCATTACACTTACACTTGGTAGGTACTTAAGTCGTATAAGTTCTAAGGTTGAAAGATTATACCTCGAGATTTATCGATCGTTATCTAAGTGATTTTCCAAAGTTATAACCACTTGTTCTTTTTAGGGGTCCATTCGTATTTAACCCTGATTCAAATATTTTTATAAAATCGAAAAACGATCTTTTTAACATGAGGTCTTCTCTCACACCTTCCTTATGATCTCTAATATTTAATTACCAAGATTTGTCACTGAATTACTCGAGTTAAAGGGGTTCAATTCCAATTACGAATTTGCATTTAAGTTTTCGAACCACTTTTAGTAAATCGGCCATAATTCCTAAACCGTAAGTCCGTTTACTTCGATTCTTTCGCCAAAATGATCTATGACTCGAGATCTACAAGGGTATATCATATACTTGACAATTTCAGTGATTTATACTTACTGATTATGCACGGTTTTCAAGATCTAATTAAATTTCGGCATTACGACGCACTATAAATCGAACATTCCAAAAATCGTAACATCAAAACCAAGCCACGCCGGGCATATCATACATCTTATACACATGATTCTCATCTTAAAATGTCCAAAAACATATCACTTCATCATAATAATCATCATGTTACTAAATCAACTACAAGATCATGCTTAACATAACACTAACATCATAACTAAGCTAAAAACTACCAAGAACATGCATAATCTCAAAGTAATATCTAGGGTTCTTTAGGATTATACCTTCTTTGGAGAGTTCTAAGACCTTACTAAGCCTTGATTTGTCCTTAGGTGTGCTTAAGCTTGCTTAGATCAACGAAAGAATCAAGAAAAACAAAGTTAGTTCATGAAGATCACTATTCATCACCTATTTTGATGATTTATTTGAAAATGGAAAAAGATGAATTTGAAGCTAAGATTTCTAGGAGATCACTTTTATGAATTACAAGACTCACCATAAAAATTTGGAGATCAAATGATGGTTGGAAGTAGGATTTTGATCTTTGAATTATAGAAGTAGCCGAATGGAGTATAATGAGGGGGGAGAGTGTTTGCTTGGTTGCTTGCTATGTTCTCATCTAAAATGAATTATTTCTATGTTATTTAGATAATATCTTGGCCAAAAGATACTTTAATAAAGTTAGTAGGTCATGGATGATGAAATCAAGGGACATGTGTTGATATTTGGTGGTAAAGAGATGAGATGAAGCTAGGTACTCAGTTGATCTCTAAGTGTTCTAGTTCCTTGTTGTAACTAGATTGGTTACTAGATATTTTCCACTAGCACATGCATGCATCTTGATCCCCTGCTTGTTTCTTTGTCCGGTAACTGCTCAATTCATTGATAGTTCGGAGGAATACCTCGAACATTTCTAATTAAGGTTTTACCGGAAACCTTCTTAATATTTTGCTCACATCATTAATCCTCCTTTGTAATTCTTGAATTTAAATCCCTTAAATCTTTTTAATAAGTCCTTAGGTCTTTCAGTGTCCAGGGAAATCTCGGGGAAAATAAAAGTGCTATTTTTCAGAATCCGATAGCTTACATACACTCTTTTTCGCCTTGGATCATTAATACGAACTCAGAAATCCGTTCTGGGTACTTCTATATAGTGTCATCTAATAATATTCCTATTTCCACCAAAAACACTATTCATCACTTATTATCTCTTTATTCCTTATAATTAGAAAAATGTCCTTGCGCTTTCCCGAGCATTCCTTAACCCTTTTACGGAACCACTGGACTAATAATAGATATCGATTTGGATGACATGAGAATAACTCTCCTTTTTAGAATTACCATATCTTACTTATCCAGGAGATAGATTATTCTTATCTAAGTTGTCAACCAATAGCATTCTTCAAGACATATGAACATTTGAATCCAAATCAATTCCTTTTTCATTCATTAGAACTATCGTTACATCGTAATTGTAACCACTATTCACATTTACATTAATACATAATCAAAGTTTTAATTCTACAAAAAATCTGGGTTCTTTAAGTCTCCCCTCCTTAAAAGGATTCCATCCCGGAATCAGTCTGAAAACAAATGGGGGTAATTTTCCATCATTGCGCTTTCTAGCTCCCATGTTGACTCTTCTGCTTTGTGGTTCTGCCACAAAACTCCGACAAGCTTGATGACCTTGTTTCAGAGCACTTGTTCTTTCAGGTCTATGATTTCCACAGGCTGCTCTACATAGGTCAAGTCTGGTTGCATGTCCACGTGCTCGTATTCCACAATATACTTTGCATCCGGATTATATTTCCTCAACACCGAAACATGGAACACATTGTGTACTTGTTGCAGATTTGGGGGTAATGCTAGTTCGTAAGCTAGTCCCCCGATACGTCTTAAGATCTAAAAAGGTCCAATGTATCTAGGACTCAGTTTTCCCTTCTTCCCAAACCTCATTAAACCTTTCTAGGGAGATACCTTTAAAACCACTAGGTCTCCAACTTCATATTCCTTGCCCTACCGAGCTAAGTCGGCATATCTCTTTTGTCGATCTTGGGCTGCTACCAGCCGTCCTCTGATTAGATCTACTGCATCTTTAGTCCGTTGGACCATTTCGGGTCCGAGCATCTTTCGCTCTCCAACTTCATCCCAATACAAGGGAGATCGGCATTTCCTTCCATAAAGGGTCTCATAAGGTGGCATTCCTATGCTTGAATGAAAACTATTGTTTTAGGAGAACTCAATCAATGGCAAGTGAACATCCCAATTTCCTTTAAAGTGTATAGCACAGACTCTCAACAAATCCTCTAGCGTTTGGATGGTCCTTTCACTTTGACCGTCTGTCTGGGGGTGATAGGCTATACTCATGTTTAGCTTGGTTCCTACACATTCTTGAAAGCTTCTCCAAAACCTGGAGTTAAATCTGGGATCTCGATCGGATACTATGGCGACTGGGACTCCATGTCGCACCACTATCTCTTTTAAGTAAATCTCTACTAGTCGATCGACCGTATACCTTTCATTGATCGGGAGAAAGTGAGCTGACTTCATTAGTCGGTATATAATTACCCATATGGTGTCATGATTAGCTTTGGTCCTTGGTAAACCTACTATGAAATCCATGGCTATATGTTCCCATTTCCATTCGGGAATCTCTATGGGGTACAAAAGTCCACTGGGTCTTTGGTGCTCTGCTTTCACTCTTTGGCAAGTCATGCATCTGCTTACCCACTATGCTACGTCATTTTTCATGTTAGGTCACCAGTAGTACTCTTTCAAATCTCTATACATTTTGGTACTACCGGGGTGCACTGAGTACCTTGAGTTGTGTCCCTCATATAAAATATCGTCCTTGAGCTCCTGCACATTTGGAATCCATATTCTGTATGTGTACCACATGATTCCTTCTTTGTCTCTTTCACACTTAATTTCTTCTACGGTCATTATCTCTTCCGTGGAGTTATCTTCTTCCTCCATTATCCGTTCTTGAGATAGTCTAATCTTTTCTAACAATGGGGGTTGGATTCAAATTTCCATTAACCTTTCTTGACCATCTCCGGGTATCTTGACCTCGATCTCTAACTTTTCGAAATCCCTCACCAATTCTTCTTCTGAGGTTATCATTTTGAGTTTCTCTTTCCTACTGAGGGCGTCAGCCACCACATTAGCTTTACCAGGGTGATAACAAATCTCACAATCATAATATTTGATTAATTCCAGCCATCTTCTCTGGCGCATGTTCAGCTCTTTCCGAGTGAAAATATACTTGAGGCTCTTATGGTCAGTGTAAATCTCGCACTTCTCTCCATAAAAGTAGTGCCTCCAACTCTTCAAGGCAAAAACTATTGCTGCTAATTCTAAATCATGAGTGGGATATCGAATCTCATATTCCTTGAGCTACCTTGACGCATACGCGATTAGCTTACCGTGCTGCATAAGCACGCATCCTAATCCTTTATGCGAAGCATCACTGTAAATTACAAAATCTCCTTTTCCATCAGGCAATGCCAACACTGGGGCCGTCACCAACCTCTTCTTCAGCTCTTGGAAACTCTTCTCGCATTTTTCAGTACATTCAAATTTCTCAGTTTTACGGGTAAGCCGAGTCAACAGGGCTGCAATTTTCGTAAAATCTTGAACAAATCTTCTATAATATCCTGCCAATCTGATGAAACTCCTTACCTCTGTTGGAGTGGTTGGCCGTTCCCAGTTTGAAACTGCATTTATCTTGGAGGGGTCAACCAACACTCCTTCCCTATTGATCACGTGCCTTAAGAATTGCACCTCATTTTTCCAGAACTCACACTTCGAAAATTTGGCATACAGCTGTTCTTTCCTGAGTATCTCTAAGGCTATCCTCAAATGTTTGGCGTGTTCTACCTCTGTCTTTGAGTAGATAAGAATGTCATCTATGAAAACTATCACAAACTTATCTACATACTCCTTGAACACTCTATTCATCAAATCCATGAAAGCTGTTGGGGCATTGGTCAATCCAAATGACATCACCAAGAACTCATAATGTCCATATCTGGTGCGGAATGCAGTCTTTGGGATATCTTCGGGTTTAATCATCAGTTGGTGATATCCTGTTCTCAGGTAAATCTTAGAGAAGTATTCAACACCCTTCAACTAGTCAAACAAATCATCTATTCTGGGTAGCGGGTACTTATGCTTTATGGTTAGCTTGTTCAACTCTCAATAGTCGATGCATAACCTCATACTCCCGTCCTTCTTCTTAACGAACAATACTGGTGCGCCCCAAGGCGACACACTGGGTCTTATCATACCCTTATCAAACAATTCTTGTAACTGCTTAGCTAGCTCTTTCATTTCAACTGGGGCTAATCGCTACGGGGCCTTCAAAACCGGCGCCGTCCCCGGGGCTAACTCGATAGCAAACTCAATTACCCTATCAGGTGGTAATCCGGGAAGATCTTGTGGAAACACATCTTCAAACTCATTAAATACCGGAATGTCTTGTATCTTGGGAATTTCCTTCTGGGCACTATAACATAAGCTAAACAAGCTTCGTTCCCTTTTCGCAACAATCTCTTGGTCTGCGCCACGGTTAGAATATTCTGGGTCTGTCGTATCCCTCGAAACACTACTTCCTTCTTTCGTGGGGTTTTCAACTTAACCTTTTTCCCTTTACAATCTATCTGAGCGTTATTATGAGACAACTAGTCCATTCCCAAAATGACATCAAACTCCCCTAGTTTAAAATGAATTAAATCAACATAAAAAGATTGTCCTCCTATTTCTAATTTACAATCGGGGTGAATCTGATTAACTGGAATTATCTCTCGGTTGGCTATCTCTACTTGAGGGAATCCTTTAATGATTAGGTCTTATGTTTCAATTTATTAGCAAAATCCCTCGATATAAAAGGCTTAGTTGCTCCAGAATCAAATAAGACGTTTATACTAACTGAATTGGGAGAAAAGGTACCTGCTATCACATCCATGTCTCTCACGGCATCCTGCACTGTCATATTAAAAGTTCTAACAGTTGGTGGCCTATTGGAGGCAGCCTTGCTTGCCCTTGATGCTGCTGGTTTGTCCGCTGGGCAATCCTTCCTCATGTGCCCTTGACGTTCGCACTGGAAACAAGTGGTGATATTAGCACTACGCCATATATGGGCTTTAACAACGCTTTTTTCAGTGTTACGAGAAAATGTGTAACCATATATGCCTTAAAATTGTTCTACGCCTACACTTTTTTTTAATGTTAGCATTGTTGTAAATGAGTGTTACTTTAGACTTCATACTGTATCTATGGTAACATAGAAATCAGTGTAGCCATTGATCTTTAATAAAATGTAACCGTTGCTCTATCTTTGTCGAAATATCACCTAATTAAATAGGCGGGCTTAATTTTGTCCAAAAATTTCATTTCAGCGGGCTTTATTTTGTTCCCTCTTATCTTAATAATTGCCTCTTATCTCAAGTATTCACTCTCTTGACTCTCTCTCTCTCTCTCTCTCTCTATCTACTCTCTCTCAAAGTTCTTTACGAGTTCGCTCTCTCTCTATGGTTCTCTAGAATTTGAGCTTGTAGACTGAGTCTCTTTGGTTTCAATTAGAATTTTCAATTATGGGTATATTTAGGGTTTTCTCTCAATTCAGGTTAACTCAATTCGGGTTCTAGGCGATGGGTTCAAAGGGAGCCTCTAATAACCCTAGATTCGGTGATGGTGCTAGTCATGGGTTCGTTTCTCTCTCTCTCTCCACGATAAGTAAATTGGGATGAGAATGATATGATGAATTTAATATTAGTGGTAAATTCTGATTGGCTCTTATATATAGTGCGAAAATCGCTTAATAAATATTTTTATAATCCTGACTAATTTTAATTTAAAATATTTGTTTATTATAATTTTTTTAATATATGAATATGTTAAATCAAGTAACTGCTATATTTAAATTAGAATTGTTAACTAACCGTAGTTAGTATAATAGAATGAGAATGGTAAATAACGAAAACTTTTAATATAATATGATTGGTCTAAAATTTAGGAATGATCTACGATTGGTCCTAAAATAATTAATAATTACTGAATGGTAAACTAGACCTCGTAGACCCAGGTATTATAATAAAGGATGTGTTATTATATTTGTTAACCATCAAGTGTCTAATCTTTCTAATATACTTTTATTTTATTTTATTTTTGTTTATAAATCTTGTGAGAAGATTTATATATTAAAATTGAAGTTGTTGATATTGAATTTTTTTTGAATGGCATCATTATTGTTAATGTAAACCAGAATGGAAGAAATATATTATTTCTGAATATTTTGGAAACTATCTTTGAAAAAGACGGAACTATACCGGAGGACATTTTCTAGTGAAACTAAAAAATGAAAGTATAAAATTTGTAAATTATAGGTTAGGAATTATCGTTGAAATAAACGATACTGTATTAATTAGAGAGAATATTATTAATGCTTGGAAATTGAGCACAAAAAAATAATAATAATTTGTTGGCAATATATTTTCGATTTAGAATATATGAAAAATGGAATGGATTAATATTTTAACAAATTTTTAATGACGAGAATACAAATTTTACCGTAATTGATAAATACATTGGTGATATTTGAGTTGGTTGTTGAGAGAAAAGAATAATGCTAACATTGCTAGTTGGAGCCAGAAAATAAAATTTGATTTTATCTTTGTAGATTGAAATAAATTGTTTCGAGAAAAATTGGAAAGTAATGCTCAGAACAGAGAGCATGTGCAATGTTAGTTTGCTAACAAGCAACTATTTAACTGAGTCAGAGGAACTCATAAAATGAATAAGGGAAAATGCCTTGAAAAGGGAAATATCATTGACACCCGCCTAGAAGTGGGAAGGATCGAAAAATTGTTAAATGATGGAAAATAGAAATGCTATTTTCAGAAATATTCTGAGAAATAAGAAATTGTATTTGAGGATACAAGACATTTTGTTGTCATCTATGTGGTTATGACAATAAAAGTTTTTTAAATATTGAGGCATGTGCTGAAGTAGATTGAAATGAATATAATGATCATGATCTGAATATTGGTATTGAATATAATAGTGCATAATCTTGTTTTTCGCAAAAATCAGAATTATCAAAGGAAAATAATAAAAAAATGATTTTAAGTCAATTTTGAAAGAATCAATTGTGGGAGTTGTGTGATCTACCCCAATATAGAAAATTCATAGGTTGTATATGGATTTTTTTGAAAGGGAAAGGTGAGAAAAATGTGTCTAGCATTATGTCTAATTGCGAAAGGTTTTATGCAGAAATTGGGAAAATTTTGCGGAGAATGAATTAGACATTAGTGTTTGTATTTTGAAAAGTGGGAGTTTGTTTACAAAATTATCAGTATATGTTAATGATATATTGTTTTCGTTAATTAATAAAGGAATGCTAAACAAAACTAAGTTGGAACTTAGCGGGAAAGTTGAGAATATGAGTGAAATCTGATAAGTTAATGGAATTAAATATTTTGAATATTCAGTGTGAACCAGAAAGGTATCCGAGTGAAATGCTTAATCATTTCAGGATGGAAAATTGCAGTCCGGTGCCAACCCATTGGTAATGGGGAAACGGTTAATACGGAAAAGGCATTTGATGTATCATATGCGCAAACAGCCGAAAGTTCGATGTTGTGTAATCAATTGACTTGACTTGACATATTTAATTGGTCTAGTGAATGGATATGAAAGAAATCCTAATCAAGCCTAGTGAGAGGATGTGAATAAGATATTGAAGTACTAAAAGCGCATATTGCACCACTAATAGGTTATGAGGCAGACGTGCCTTAAGACATTGGTTGTTTCGGTGCAAATTTCGAAGATAATGAGAATTCAACTTCAAAATACCTACTGAGTTATGGTAGGGTTGAAATTGGGAAAGTAAGATACATGAATGTGTTCCGAGATGTGAAACTAACAATGTTTAATTAGAGATTGTGAATTTCTTAACAGAAAGCAATTCTGTAAAAGTATTTGGTCAAGCGTGTTGGTTTGATTGGACTCGAAAAATTTGAGTCATGAAAAATATTTGATAAAAAGTCAAGTGGGAGATGTTATATTTGACTTCTTTTATCAAATATAATATTTAGAAGAAATAATATATAAAAATTTATATATTATTATTATTAAATGTGGGATTACATATTATTATTAAATGTGAGAGTTACATATCATTGATTGATATATTTACTACAAGATTGATTAAGGCTGTTACATTGACTTTTGGGGTGGAGAAAGGATTGGCTTTTGGGGTGGAGAAAGGAGAGGTTAGAGCCTACATATAGAGGTAGATGTCTACCTAGATGTTAACCTAGAAAAAGAACACAAAAGTTTTTGTTTAATCTCTTATTCGGAATCCCATAAACAATATTCTCCCATACATTATTCCTTCAATTATTAATAAATGATTATGAAATATGACTTGAAGATTGGGATCCTATTAACGATAGGTTATGATTTCCTCTGCTGTTTTGTAACGTATTTAGACAAAAAAAAAAAAGAAATGATAGAAAATAGTAGTTTTCATAAATTTGTTTGCAGCTTAACTTTCTTTAAAAATATTTGCAAAAATATAGTTACAAACACATACAATTTTTTTTTATGATTTGAAACCGAGTACAAATTTTTTAACAATATTGCCCCTAATTTTGGGTTGCATTTTGATTGAATTTGATTGCACTTAGTTGTTTGATCATATTTTAACAAAAAAAATTTAAAAAATCACTTTTTTACAAAAAATATTAAAAAAAGTAATTTTAGACAAATAATGAAAATATGGCATTTTTGAAAAACTCTCGAACTTAAATTATCAAAATTAGAAGATCTATTGTTGTCCAGACCATAAAAGGGATAGTATTGTGATTCTGGTCAATGAGGATTCATTTATTTACTTCGATCTTTATCTATTTTAGTAGAACTTATCTTAGTAATTAAGAAATTAAGATTATTTGTTTTGTTCTTTTTTTGCCAAAAATTAAAGCATATTTCATTAATAATTTGAACGAGATTCAGTCGGGACAAACCCCAAACTAACCATGCAACCAGGTTGAAAAACAAATAAACGAGCTAAACAATTATCCGCTTTGTTCCAGATTGCTTAACAAACTGAATACGAATATTCTGAAAATTAAAAATGACTTCAATGGTCTCTCGAGCAATCCAACCTACATCTCCCGGGATAACAGTAGCTTCACAATTGACACTCGCAGTAATTCCGTGATTAGTGCGATGTTCAGAGGACTTAGTTGCAAGAACTGAGCTGAGAGAAGGCCTCATCATATGAACCAACTTTTTTTGTGAGAGGTGAGCACATGCGATTTTCACCACCGTCCCAAACGCACCCCAACTATCTACATGCCGGACACCAGCTATAGAAATGCAGTAAGTGTTGTCGATGCGGGATATCCAGATATCCCAAAACACCATATAATTCATTTTCAATGCAACAAACACAAGAGCACTCGCATAAAGCGATACAACTAAAAACATAACAAAACAAAACAACTCGCACAAAGCGATACGAAATCCTTACAAATTGAAAGGATGTTATTTCGAAACTTTTAGATCAAAAGCTCCATTTTATTGAAAAATTATTAAATAGAAGAGAGGGTGGAGGAACGAAAGGGCTTAATCAGTGAAAAGGAGGAAGGAAAGTGGAGAATGGAAGAGACGGCTACAAACCCTAGATCTGGAGTCTAGGAATCGACTCTCATAAGAAAAGATAGATGAGATAAGAAAGTATTTGTTTTGTTCTTAATTGTTCTTAAACACTAAACTTTATTCTGTAAAAGCACGTTGATAAGTGGATTTTATATCCACTTATTATGCGCTAAATGGCCTAGATTGATGGTTTATCCTTAAGTATGTTGTGTCTTTTAATTCATTTTTGTTGTGTTTCAGCATTTGTTGTGCAGAACTCGTAACTTTAGGTATCGTGGCGATAAAAGGCTAAAAACGGTGAAATTTTGCACCAATTCGGAATTAAGAGTTGCCAAAAGAATTATCATAAAGAAATTCTGAGTGATATATTCTTAAAGCTGAAATCCCGGTTGGAATTGATATATTTTCTGTTAAGCAAAAGGAATCCAGTTTCAGATCCTCAGCTGGCCGTAATTTGCACCTGGACGAGCAATAAGAAAATAGAATTATCACAAAAAGATGGGAAGTGATATATTCTTAAAGAGAAAACCCCGGTTGGAATTGATATATTTTTTGTTAAGCAAAAGGAGTCCGGTTTTAGATCCTCAATAGACCGTAACTTACACCTGGACGAGCAATGAGAAAATAGAATTATCACAAAAAGATGGAAAGTGATATATTCTTAAAACTGGAACCCCGGTTGGAATTAATATATTTTTTGTTAAGCAAAAGAAGTCCGGTTCCAGACCCTCAATTGACCGCAGCTTAGGACTTAAGGATTTATTTATATTAATAAATATTTTATTTAATTAGAAAATTATATTTATAAATATCTAATAATATTAGATATTTATTTTTATAATTTCTGAATTAAATTAAATATTTATTAATTAAAGATTATAAGCCGTGCGGATTAAAAAGCATTTCTACGGAACCCGTTCAAAAGTTAAAGCAGCCGCGTGATTTGTTTACAAATGAACAAAGCCGCCCGCCATTTGCCAATTGCCATGCAATTTGTTATTTTTGCTTTCGGCTGTATTATTATTGTGGTGTGCTATTTGTTTTTTTTTATTATTTCTTTTAAATTCTTTTTAGTTTTATTTTATTAGTGTGGTGTGCTAATTTTTTGCTATAAATAGCCTAGTTCTCAAGCTTTTAAATCACACAACATTTTGGAGAGCAATAAATTCTCTCTTGTATTCTCTCTTTTTTCTTGTAATTTTAAGTTTCATTTTTATACACTTTAAATTTTTGCAATTTTAGTATAATTGTTATTTTGGTTGAAGAATTTACGGGGATTATTAGGAGCGCTCTTTTCTTTCATTGGAAGCTATTTCGGTTCTACTTTCTAACTCTTGTAATTTTCATATTTAATTTATCAATTTTTAATTTATTTTTATTATTATTGTTGTTATTATTATTATTATTATTATTATTATTATTATTATTATTATTATTATTATTATTTCAATTAATCCCATGATGACGATTCATTTAATTATGAACTAATCGCCGTCATGGGATTCTAATGGATTTATTTACGTAATTTAGTAATTCGATGCCTTAATAATTTGAATTATGATAAAAATTCAGATTGCCTAATGTGGTTGCGCTTAATTTATTAGATGCGTAGCTAACGTCTAAATTATTAATTCCTAATGAATGCAAGAGTGGATTTAGGAATTTAGAATTTGCCATGTTAGCATAGGTTCGTAATTGTCATGTACATTTACGATAAGTGATAGGATTTTTTTCACATCACCCTATGTAGTCATAATAAAGGAATTTATTCGTAAACCAATTATGTTTTCAAATCTTATATAAGGTCTAAACATAAAAGGTGTCCTCGCGACTTCTATCTTTTTAAGTGGATGTTTGTGTGGTTTGATATAAGTTAAGACTGAATGGCGCTTATGTTATTTTCGTGTTCCCGACTAGCTTTCGTAAATTATCAAAATTACTTTGAAATTAAGGCATCAATTTTAAATGAAATAAATAATGAAATTAGAATCCCATGTTTTTCTCACATATAAATTTTCATTTAATTAAATTAATTAGTTCGAATTATTTAATATTACTAATTTAATTAATCAATTAGAAAAATACAAAAATACCCCATTTTGATATTTATTCAAGCAGTTTGTTGTTTAATCATACGTCGTTGCTTAAATATTATTTCTGAACAAACACCAAGTCTCTGTGGGAAAGAATTTATTATATTACTTGTGACCGCGTACACTTGCGTAGTTAGTTTTCGAACCAACAAGTTTTTGGCGCCGCTGCCGGGGACTTCTGTGTTATTTTCAGAAATTGTGTTTAACATCAACAGAGGTTCTCTCTTGTATTCTCTCTTTTTTCTTGTAATTTTAAGTTTCATTTTTATACACTTTAAATTTTTGCAATTTTAGTATAATTGTTATTTTGGTTGAAGAATTTACGGGGATTATTAGGAGCGCTCTTTTCTTTCATTGGAAGCTATTTCGGTTCTACTTTCTAACTCTTGTAATTTTCATATTTAATTTATCAATTTTTAATTTATTTTTATTATTATTGTTGTTATTATTATTATTATTATTATTATTATTATTATTATTATTATTATTATTATTATTATTATTATTTCAATTAATCCCATGATGACGATTCATTTAATTATGAACTAATCGCCGTCATGGGATTCTAATGGATTTATTTACGTAATTTAGTAATTCGATGCCTTAATAATTTGAATTATGATAAAAATTCAGATTGCCTAATGTGGTTGCGCTTAATTTATTAGATGCGTAGCTAACGTCTAAATTATTAATTCCTAATGAATGCAAGAGTGGATTTAGGAATTTAGAATTTGCCATGTTAGCATAGGTTCGTAATTGTCATGTACATTTACGATAAGTGATAGGATTTTTTTCACATCACCCTATGTAGTCATAATAAAGGAATTTATTCGTAAACCAATTATGTTTTCAAATCTTATATAAGGTCTAAACATAAAAGGTGTCCTCGCGACTTCTATCTTTTTAAGTGGATGTTTGTGTGGTTTGATATAAGTTAAGACTGAATGGCGCTTATGTTATTTTCGTGTTCCCGACTAGCTTTCGTAAATTATCAAAATTACTTTGAAATTAAGGCATCAATTCTAAATGAAATAAATAATGAAATTAGAATCCCATGTTTTTCTCACATATAAATTTTCATTTAATTAAATTAATTAGTTCGAATTATTTAATATTACTAATTTAATTAATCAATTAGAAAAATACAAAAATACCCCATTTTGATATTTATTCAAGCAGTTTGTTGTTTAATCATACGTCGTTGCTTAAATATTATTTCTGAACAAACACCAAGTCTCTGTGGGAAAGAATTTATTATATTACTTGTGACCGCGTACACTTGCGTAGTTAGTTTTCGAACCAACAAGTTTTTGGCGCCGCTGCCGGGGACTTCTGTGTTATTTTCAGAAATTGTGTTTAACATCAACAGAGATTCTCTCTTGTATTCTCTCTTTTTTCTTGTAATTTTAAGTTTCATTTTTATACACTTTAAATTTTTGCAATTTTAGTATAATTGTTATTTTGGTTGAAGAATTTACGGGGATTATTAGGAGCGCTCTTTTCTTTCATTGGAAGCTATTTCGGTTCTACTTTCTAACTCTTGTAATTTTCATATTTAATTTATCAATTTTTAATTTATTTTTATTATTATTGTTGTTATTATTATTATTATTATTATTATTATTATTATTATTATTATTATTATTATTATTATTTCAATTAATCCCATGATGACGATTCATTTAATTATGAACTAATCGCCGTCATGGGATTCTAATGGATTTATTTACGTAATTTAGTAATTCGATGCCTTAATAATTTGAATTATGATAAAAATTCAGATTGCCTAATGTGGTTGCGCTTAATTTATTAGATGCGTAGCTAACGTCTAAATTATTAATTCCTAATGAATGCAAGAGTGGATTTAGGAATTTAGAATTTGCCATGTTAGCATAGGTTCGTAATTGTCATGTACATTTACGATAAGTGATAGGATTTTTTTCACATCACCCTATGTAGTCATAATAAAGGAATTTATTCGTAAACCAATTATGTTTTCAAATCTTATATAAGGTCTAAACATAAAAGGTGTCCTCGCGACTTCTATCTTTTTAAGTGGATGTTTGTGTGGTTTGATATAAGTTAAGACTGAATGGCGCTTATGTTATTTTCGTGTTCCCGACTAGCTTTCGTAAATTATCAAAATTACTTTGAAATTAAGGCATCAATTCTAAATGAAATAAATAATGAAATTAGAATCCCATGTTTTTCTCACATATAAATTTTCATTTAATTAAATTAATTAGTTCGAATTATTTAATATTACTAATTTAATTAATCAATTAGAAAAATACAAAAATACCCCATTTTGATATTTATTCAAGCAGTTTGTTGTTTAATCATACGTCGTTGCTTAAATATTATTTCTGAACAAACACCAAGTCTCTGTGGGAAAGAATTTATTATATTACTTGTGACCGCGTACACTTGCGTAGTTAGTTTTCGAACCAACAAGTTTTTGGCGCCGCTGCCGGGGACTTCTGTGTTATTTTCAGAAATTGTGTTTAACATCAACAGAGGTTAAACTTAACTGACTTGGATAGTTGTTTTTTTCACGACGTGTTTTCTTGCTCTGCCAGTATAAGGATCTTAAGTTGTTTATGCGAACACGTTCTCAAACTTTGAGAGCTAAACTGGAAGAAGAAGAGCTTGAAGCAACAAAAGAGCTTGAAGTAACAGGAGAAGCAACAATGGGCGACAAAGTAGCAGCAGCTACTAAGGCTTTGAAGGACTATTCTCAACCAAAGATCAATGACATTCAATCTAGTATTGTCAGGCCTGCCATTGCAGCTAATTCTTTTGAAATCAAGCCAAGCACAACTCAGATGGTGCAGAACTCTGTTCAGTTTGGGCGAGCTTCAACGGAGGATCCTAATACGCACATCAGGGACTTTATCGAGATTTGTGATACTTTCAAGTTCAATGGTGTGTCGGATGAGGCTATCAATTGAGGCTTTTCCCATTCTCTTTAAGGGATAAGGCAAAGGGCTGGTTACATTCTTTACCAGCCGGTTCCATCACTACTTGGGAGGATCTTGCTCAGAAGTTTCTTACAAAATTCTTCCCCATGGCTAAAACTGCAGCAATAAGGAACGCGCTAACTCAATTCGCACAACAATCTGGTGAATCTTTGTGTGAGGCTTGGGAACGTTATAAGGAGATACTTCGAAAGTGTCCTCATCATAGGATGCCTGATTGGATGGTTATTAATGGTTTCTACAATGGGTTAGGAGCACAGTTAAGACCAATTTTGGATTCAGCATCAGGCGGAGCTCTTTGGGCTAAGAGCTATGATGAAGCTTATGAGCTTATCGAGATGATGGCGGCAAATGAATATCAAAATCCAACCCAGAGACTATCACACGGCAAAATAGCAGGCATTCTAGAAGTTGATTCAGCTACAGCTATAGCAGCTCAGTTAAAGGCATTGACTATGATGGTGGACTCATTGACTAACTATGGAGTTCAACAAGTGGCAAGTGTTTGTGAGCTTTGTGCAGGTGCACATGATACAAATCAATGTGCCATATCTAGTGAATCAGTGCAGTTTGTGAGCAACTTTCAAATATCACAGCAACCAGCTCCAGCCACATATCATCCTAATAACAGAAACCATCCTAATTTCAGCTGGAGCAACAATCAAGGTGGTATTCAACAACCACAACAGCCGTACCAGCAGTTTCAGGGTCAACAATATGGATCGAAGCCATACAATCCTTCCGGTTTTCAGCAACAGTTTGCTCCAAGGCAATAATTTCAACCTCCGGCATTTCAACAACAGCCTCATGGAGGTGTTGGGCAATCTTCTTCCGAAAAATCTGAATTGGAAGAGTTGAGGATGATGTGCAAAAGCCAAGCAATTTCTATCAAGACCTTAGAAAACCAGATTGGTCAGATTGCTAATGCCTTGTTGAATAGGCCACAAGGAACGCTTCCTAGTGACACTGAGACCAATCCAGGCAAGAGGGATGTCAAAGAACATGTGAAAGCAGTCACTTTGAGATCTGGAAAGGTTACAAGCAATCAGAATTCAGCAGTTGCAGAGGAAAGTCATAAACAGCAAGCTGAAGAACCTACAGTACCAGAAGCTGAAAAATCTGATGAGGCAGCTGACCTATGGGTCGATGATGCGGAGAAGAGTAACAGTTCTGCTGAAAAATCTACTCTTAAACAGAATACAATGAGCAATCAAATTTACCCACCTCCGCCATATCCCAGAAGACTCCAGAAGCAGAAATTAGACAAGCAATTTGCCAAATTCCTTGAGGTGTTCAAGAAGTTGCAAATCAACATACCTTTTGCTGAAGTCCTTGAACAGATGCCGAGCTATGCAAAGTTCATGAAGGGTATTCTATCTCGGAAGCTCAAACTCAAGGATCTGGAAACCGTAGCACTGATGGAAGAATGCAGTTCTGTTCTGCAACAGAAATTGCCTCCGAAGCTAAAGGATCCTGGTAGCTTCACTATGCCTTGCACTATTGGTAATCTGTCTTTTGAAAAGTGCTTGTGTGACTTGGGATCTAGCATCAATCTGATTCCATTGTCGGTTTTCATGCAACTTGGCCTGCCGGATCCGAAGCCTACTAACATCTCTTTACAGTTGGCTGATCGATCAATCACATATCCTAGAGGTATAGTGGAGGATGTTTTGGTGAAAGTTGATAAGCTCATCTTCCCAGCGGACTTTTTTATTCTAGATTTTGAGGAGGATAAGAAGATTCCCATTATTTTGGGAAGACCATTCTTAGCTACAGGTCGGACGTTGATTGATGTCCAGAAAGGTGAAATCACAATGAAGGTGCAAGACCAAAACATCACTTTTAATGTGTTCAAAGCAATGAATCTTCCATCTGAGGAGGAGTGTTTCAAAGTTGACTTGGTCGAATCTACAGTTAAAACGGAGCTTGAGCAGATGTTATTAACAGACCCCTTGGAGAGAGCATTGATAGGGGATTCTGAGGTGGAAGATGAAGAAGGAGCAGAACAACTTCAGCAATTAAATTCAGCTCCTTGGAAGAGAAGATTTGATATGCCATTTGTGTCTCTTGGATTAGCAGAACTAAAAAATTCTCAGGAGCGTCTAAAGCCATCTATTGAAGAAGCTCCTATACTTGAACTCAAACCATTGCCGGACCACTTGCGGTATGCATTTCTGGGAGATGCATCTACATTACCTGTTATTATATCTACTAATCTATCAGGGAGTGAGGAAGATAAGCTTCTGCGAATTCTGAGAGAATTCAAATCTGCCACTGGATGGACCATAGCAGATATCAAGGGAATCAGCCCTTCGTATTGCATGCATAAAATTCTGCTAGAGGAAGGAAGTAAACCTACTGTTGAGCATCAGCGAAGACTTAATCCTATTATGAAGGAAGTGGTGAAGAAAGAGATTCTTAAGTGGTTGGATGCTGGTATCATCTACCCTATTTCAGACAGTTCTTGGGTCAGTCCAGTTCAGTGTGTGCCCAAGAAAGGAGGCATGACAGTTGTAACCAATGAGAAGAATGAGCTCATTCCTACTCGGACAGTCACAGGATGGAGAATATGCATGGACTATCGCAAGTTGAACAAGGCCACCAGAAAAGATCATTTTCCTCTTCCATTCATCGATCAAATGCTGGATAGATTGGCTGGCCATGAATATTACTGCCTTCTCGATGGTTATTCAGGCTATAATCAGATTTGTATCACCCCAGAAGATCAGGAGAAGACCACATTCACTTGTCCTTTTGGCACTTTTGCTTTTCGTCGAGTTTCTTTCGGGCTCTGTGGTGCTCCTGCGACCTTTCAGAGATGCATGATGGACATATTCTCTGACATGATTGGAATAAATGTGGAAGTTTTCATGGACGACTTTTCAGTTTTTGGAACTTCGTACGATGAGTGCTTGCACAACCTGAGTCTAGTGCTGAAAAGATGTGTTGAGACTAATCTGGTGCTCAATTGGGAGAAATGTCACTTCATGGTGCAAGAAGGAATCATTCTTGGGCACAAGGTATCCAGTAAGGGGCTCGAAGTGGATAAGGCGAAAGTTGAGACTATTGAAAATCTTCCTCCACCAATCTCAGTCAAAGGAATCCGAAGTTTTCTTGGTCATGCAGGTTTCTATCGGCGGTTCATTCAAGATTTCTACAAAATCTCTAAACCTTTATGCAGTTTGTTGGAGAAGGATGTTCCCTTCCGGTTTGATCAAGATTGTTTAGCTGCCTTTGAGCTATTGAAAAAGAAGTTGACAACAGCGCCTGTTATCACAGCACCTGATTAGGGTGAGCCTTTCGAGATGATGTGCAACGGTAGTGATTTTGCAGTGGGAGCTGTGCTTGGTCAGCGGAAGAAGAATATTTTTCATGTGGTTTACTATGCTAGTAAAACACTCAACGATGCACAGCTAAATTACACCACTACGGAGAAAAAGCTTTTGGCAGTTGTCTATGGTTTTGAGAAATTCAGGTCCTATTTGCTTGGGACGAAGGTGACAGTCTACACTGATCATGCAGCCATTAGGTATCTATTTTCAAAAAAGGAGTGTAAATCACGATTGATTCGTTGGGTTCTTCTGCTGCAAGAATTTGAGCTTGAAATAAAAGACAGGAAGGGGACAGAAAATCAGGTAGCCGATCATCTATCTCGTTTGGAAGACCACGGTAAGGATTCAAGGGATAAAACTTTAATCAATGAATCTTTTCCAAATGAGCAGCTTTTTGGGGTGCAAGAGGAAGAACCATGGTTTGCAGATATTGTGAACTATCTGGTGAGTAATGTCATTCCGTCAGGATTCTCTTACGCTGAAAGGAAGAAATTTCTGCATGACGTGAAGTGATATCGTTGGGATGAGCCATTCTTATTTAGACAGGGAGCAGATCATATAATCAGGAAATGTATTCCATATAGTGAGACTGAAGGTGTTCTACAAGATTGTCATTCTACCACGTATGGGGGTCACTATGGTGGAGAGAAGACAGCTGCCAGAGTACTACAAGCAGGGTTCTTCTGGCCAACATTGTTCAAAGATGCGCATCACTTTGTGTTGAGATGTGATCGATGTCAACGGGTTGGAAATATCTCCAGGAGGAACGAGATGCCGCTCAACATGCTTCTTGAAGTTGAGATATTCAATGTTTGGGGAATAGACTTTATGGGGCCATTTGTATCATCTTGCAATAATCAGTACATTCTGTTAGCAGTGGATTATGTGTCTAAATGAGTCGAGGTGAAAGCTCTACCGACCAATGATGCTAAGGTAGTGCTGAATTTTTTGCATAAGAACATTTTCACACGTTTCGGCACTCCGCGGGTAATAATCAGTGATGAGGGAACGCACTTTTGTAATCGCAAATTCACTGCATTAATGGAAAAGTATCGTGTGACGCATCGGGTAGCAAAAGCGTATCATCCTCAAACTAATGGTCAGGCAGAAGTCTCCAACAGGGAAATCAAGCGGATTTTGGAAAAGGTGGTGAATCTTTCAAGGAAAGATTGGTCCTTGAAGCTAGACGAAGCTGTTTGGGCATACAGAACCGCGTATAAAACACCCCTAGGTATGTCTCCTTTTCAGTTGGTGTATGGTAAGGCTTGTCATTTGCCTGCTGAGTTTGAGCACAAGGCATACTGGGCTTTGAAGAAATTGAACTTCGACATGAAAGTTGCTGGTGAAAAGAGGATGCTTCAACTGAATGAGCTTGATGAGCTTCGTCTACAGGTTTATGAGAATAACAAGCTGTACAAGGAAAAGGTCAAGAGATGGCATGATAGAAGGTTGGTACATAAGACATTTGTACCAGGTCAAATGGTTCTGTATTTCAACTCTCGGCTAAGACTTTTTCCTGGAAAGCTCAAGTCAAGGTGGTCAGGTCCGTTCACGGTTAAAACAGTGTTTTCGCATGGTGCGGTGGAAATTTTTGATAAGTCACATGATCAGTCTTTTAAGGTGAATGGGCAGAGGCTTAAGCATTGTCTTGGGGGTACAGTGAACCGTGATGAATTCAACACTTTTCTTGCCCCAGCATGATCGAGTTACAGAAGGAACGTCCGGCTAAATGACGTTAACGACAGCGCTTCATGGGAGGCAACCCATAGGTTTGGTTTTTATGTGTGGTTTGATTTTGTGTGATTTTGTTCAGGCCATTGGCGAGTTGCAGGATTAGCCTCAGGTTGGAGCTCATTTCCACCTCCTGATTCACTGCCCGAGGAGGGCAGCGATGCCGATAGTTAGGGGAGTTCTCTTTTATCCTTTATCTATACCTTCAATGAGGACATTGAATATTTTAAGTTTGGGGGTGATTTAGGATATTTCATTAATCGAGTCATAGCATTGCATATAGTTTTATGTAGTTGATAATACATCATGCTAGTTTAATTTCATATAATTCATATTTTGCAAAAAAAAAATCATCATGATTAGTTGCATATCATATTTTCCGTGATCCCATAGCTCTTGGTGGTTCCGTTTAGTTGTCAATGATGAATTTGAGTGTGATAATGATGGATAGAGGGCTGATTTAAATACTTATGAATTGACGTGCATCTTGCAGAAACACAATCTTACACAACTCATCATTTGCTTTTGGGGCTAGGTTAAGGTCATGCTTGTTTGGTTGTTGAAAATTAATCACCTAATTATATTTCGAATTTTCTTTATTCCCTTGATAGCGTAGAATCACTAAATATAAGTTTGGGGGAAACCAGGGTTCATGCTAGTTTCTGTGAAATTGTTAATAATGGATAGGTGTCAATTGGCTAGTAGCCAGCTCATATTTATATGAGTAGTCTAGGGTTGGAATTGAGAATTCTCATTCCAGATTGCATTTATAAAAAAAAGAGTGTTTATGAGAGTGTGAGTATGCAGAATTGGCCAGGGTGAGCTCTTTAATACTCGAGCAATTAAGTACGAGGGGTCTTTGTGCCTAGTGACCTAAGGCTTTTATAGTCTGGGATCCACTGACCTAACGTTCTCTACATGGGTATTATTGTATAAGCCTTTTGGGGTCTCATCCATTGCACGGTCAAATAAGCATGTGCGTTGTGTATAGTATTATGCATCATAATTGTTAATAAAGCATGAATTCCTGTCTAACTCAAATGATGATGGAGGTATTTCTAGGTTATGAAGTGTCTAGCGTTCATTCTATTTATAAACTTGTGATTGTCTTGGCGAAGAATAGGTATGGTTTTGATCTAGTGCTAAGAGTAATTCTGATGAGTATTGCACGTACGCACGTTTCTGTACTTGTAAATGTTAATATGCGGGTATTTAGTCGATCTCTATTTGGAATTATCACATTTTCTGAGGCACTCTGCTAAATTGGTTACTGCTTCGCATATGAGATCCTTGCATCGGTTGCATTCATGCATTTAGAGGTAGTCGAGTCTGTTTTCGCTTGAGGACAAGCATCAGTTTAAGTTTGGGGGTGTGATAAGTGGATTTTATATCCACTTATTATGCGCTAAATGGCCTAGATTGATGGTTTATCCTTAAGTATGTTGTGTCTTTTAATTCATTTTTGTTGTGTTTCAGCATTTGTTGTGCAGAACTCGCAACTTTAGGTATCGTGGCGATAAAAGGCTAAAAACGGTGAAATTTTGCACCAATTCGGAATTAAGAGTTGCCAAAAGAATTATCATAAAGAAATTCTGAGTGATATATTCTTAAAGCAGAAATCCCGGTTGGAATTGATATATTTTCTGTTAAGCAAAAGGAATCCAGTTTCAGATCCTCAGCAGGCCGTAATTTGCACCTGGACGAGCAATAAGAAAATAGAATTATCACAAAAAGATGGGAAGTGATATATTCTTAAAGAGAAAACCCCGGTTGGAATTGATATATTTTTTGTTAAGCAAAAGGAGTCCGGTTTTAGATCCTCAATAGACCGTAACTTACACCTGGACGAGCAATGAGAAAATAGAATTATCACAAAAAGATGGAAAGTGATATATTCTTAAAACTGGAACCCCGGTTGGAATTAATATATTTTTTGTTAAGCAAAAGAAGTCTGGTCCAGACCCTCAATTGACCGCAGCTTAGGACTTAAGGATTTATTTATATTAATAAATATTTTATTTAATTAGAAAATTATATTTATAAATATAAGCCGTGCGGATTAAAAAGCATTTCTACGGAACCCGTTCAAAAGTTAAAGCAGCCGCGTGATTTGTTTAGATGAACAAAGCCGCCCGCCATTTGCCAATTGCCATGCAATTTGTTATTTTTGCTTTCGGCTGTATTATTATTGTGGTGTGCTATTTGTTTTTTTTATTATTTCTTTTAAATTCTTTTTAGCTTTATTTTATTAGTGCGGTGTGCTAATTTTTTGCTATAAATAGCCTAGTTCTCAAGCTTGTAAATCACACAACAATTTGGAGAGCAATAAATTCTCTCTTGTATTCTCTCTTTTTTCTTGTAATTTTAAGTTTCATTTTTATACACTTTAAATTTTTGCAATTTTAGTATAATTGTTATCTTGGTTGAAGAATTTACGGGGATTATTAGGAGCGCTCTTTTCTTTCATTGGAAGCTATTTCGGTTCTACTTTCTAACTCTTGTAATTTTCATATTTAATTTATCATAAATTTTAATTTAGTTTTATTATTGTTGTTGTTATTATTATTATTATTATTATTATTATTATTATTATTATTATTATTATTATTAGTATTATTATTATGATTTCAATTAATCCCATGATGACGATTCGTTTAATTATGAACTAATCGCCGTCATGGGATTCTAATGGATTTATTTACGTAATTTAGTAATTCGATGCCTTAATAATTTGAATTATGATAAAAATTCAGATTGCCTAACATGGTTGCGCTTAATTTATTAGATGCGTAGCTAACGTCTAAATTATTAATTCCTAATGAATGCGAAAGTGGATTTAGGAATTTAGAATTTGCCATGTTAGCATAGGTTCGTAATTGTCATGTACATTTACGATAAGTGATAGGATTTTTTTCACATCACCCTATGTAGTCATAATAAAGGAATTTATTCGTAAACCAATTATGTTTTCAAATCTTATAGACATATAAGGTCTAAACATAAAAGGTGTCCTCGCGACTTCTATCTTTTTAAGTGGATGTTTGTGTGGTTTGATATAAGTTAAGACTGAAAGACGCTTATGTTATTTTTGTGTTCCCGACTAGCTTTCGTAAATTATCAAAATTACTTTGAAATTAAGGCATCAATTCTAAATGAAATAAATAATGAAATTAGAATCCCATGTTTTTCTCACATATAAATTTTCATTTAATTAAATTAATTAGTTCGAATTATTTAATATTACTAATTTAATTAATCAATTAGAAAAATACAAAAATACCCCCTTTTGATATTTATTCAAGCAGTTTGTTATTTAATCATACGTCTTTGCTTAAATATTATTCCTGAACAAACACCAAGTCTCTGTGGGAACGAATTTATTATATTACTTGTGACCGCGTACACTTGCGCAGTTAGTTTTCGAACCAACACACGTAATGGGAGAGAGCCCTAGATATAAAATCTACATGGCATATACCATAAATAATATGTAAAAAAATTTGCATTCCAATCCATCAAAATTCTTAACAAAAGTTGTATATAACTAATTCCATTGAAGTTCCCTTTTAAACTATTTTCTATTTTACTTTTTTAACCAATTAATGTAACTATTACCCTTGTACATGCTCTATGATATGAAGTCCCAACCTATGTAAATGTTAACAATTAGATAAAAACCCTTTCCTTTCTCTCTCTCTCTAGCGCCGCTCCTCTTTTTCTTCTTAGTTCTTAGTGTCGTCAGGGCTTCCACTGGTGGAAAGCCCCAAAACCTTTAATTTCCTTTGTATTTTCTTCCTTTATAACTTTGATTTCCCTAAAAATCTTCCTTGTTAGCTAAGACTGTTTTTTCTTAAGATTTGTCATTAGTTTGTATTTCCGGATCTAAGGTTTCAAAGCTTTTTCCGTTTTGGGCTTCAATTTCTTAGATCTCAATTCCACGGAACTCCGAATTTCTTGTTCTTTCCAGTGATTTTGTTCTCGAAAGTTGTTCGAGTTATCTTGTTCTTGTGGTTTTGTTCCCCAGATCTAAGTATTGTCTTGGTTCTAGCTAGTTTTTAATTTGCGTAGTGTAAGTTTGGTTTTTTTGATGTCTCACCGTTTGTGTGAGCTTTGTTATTTTCTCGTCGTTTGGTGTGAGTTTTGTTATTTTCTCACCGATTGTGTGAGTATGGTGATTGATTTTGTAATAAAAGTTTTTAGGGGATTGCATTCTCGGTCGATAGCTCAAATTGGTTATGGCGGAAGCGGAAGTGGAAGTGACGAAGTTTGTGTAAATACCATTTTCAACAAATCACGTGATGCCGTATGGCTTAAAATCATTGATTGTTTCTGTATTTTGTTTGTTCGACCCGACTGTTTATGTAGATGCCGTATGGCTTTTTATTATTGAATTATCTCATTACTAAAAAAAAGTCCCAACCTCACAGCTAGGGATGGAAACGAATCAAATCCAAATCATTTTATCAAATCCAAATCCAATCCAAATCGAATTGGATTTTAAAATCGAAATCCAAATCCGATCAAACAGATTTCGGATTGCGTTCGTGTTTATCCAAATTAAAATTGTGAAATTTCTGGAAAAAAAAATTACTTTGTACTATTTTTTTTCTTAACCTAAAAATTCATGAAATTTTAATTTCAATTAAAATGTTTAGATTACAAACCAAAAACCGTACTAATCGTTATAGAATACAAATAAAAGTTCAAATTTTAGAATTTTAGTTCCCAAATTAAAACAAATACAAATTACAAGAATAAGGATTACTACATATATTAATAAATATATGTATATTACATATATTAATATGTGTTACTACATATAATATACTACATATAATAATGTATATTATTATTAATGTATTATTGTATATACTACATATATTAATGTATATTTGTTAGGTCTGATAAGATTGTAGAAGGGGGGTTGAATACAATCTATATCATTTTCTCGAAATTTGTTCTTTAAATAAAATTTATTTTAAACAAATTTGTGCGGAATAATATGACACAGATTTCAAGTTGAATATAACAATATATTAACTTGATGGGTGTTACAAAATCAGTGCAAATGACTATCAAGTAATTAATAACTAATTAGAAAATTCGACATGAACTTTTCTAATTTAGTTAATAAAAATCAAGATATCAAGTTGTGAACTAGGAAACTTAATTCGCTAGTAGTACAAGAATCACAAGTAAACAAGTTCCAATGGATAGAATATTACAACTGAGATGAACTTGAATTTACAGAAATTAATTTGTATGTGGTCTTGAGATTGAGAGAGAGAGATAGGTTGCTGTGTTTGTATGTAATGTTATGTTCAGATTCTTTTGCTTCTTTTGCAATCTTCTGTTTTTTATAGCACAGCCACAGTCATATTGCTTTGTTTCAATTGATATAACAATCAATTAACAATAATATTACATTCAGTATGACTATCCACTGCAAGTAATATGACAGTCTCTTCCAATATAACTTTCGATATGACTATCTTTAATACTTGATATGACAGTCTGTTGAACTAGATATGACAATCCATCCCAATATAACTTTCGGTATAACTATCTCTTTGAACGAGATATGACTATCCAGTTGAGATAATATGACTGTCCAATCCAACATTTTGATATGACTATACTCTTTGAACTATATATGACAATCGGTATAACTATCCTTTGACAGTTATATTATCATATTTTTTCTGCTTATAATTAATCAAATGATTTACAAAAATCATTTAAATAACTATTTCTTTTTCATATTAATTCTGATTTAATTAATCTAATAATTACTTTAACAAATATATTAATTCTGACAGAATTAATTAATTTATTTAAATTAATTATTTGATTTAATTAATTAAAGTAGAATTAATACAAATCCTTTAATAATCAATACTTCACTGTGTACCACGTAATTATAATAAGGAACATACACTGGATCGTTGTTGACGCTCGATGTACTGTCTGGTTCATGAACGACTAACTCCAATCTCTGTTCTTCATCTTGATTTTAAAATGTGGTCTTTTTCCTTTCTTCACTCTCTTCAATCATTCTGTACTGATACTGTTTCTTATCACTTATAGAAATCTCTGTCCTTTAAATGAATCCATGTGTTTCAATGCTACCTTGAGGCTTGATCAGATAACTGAATCTTCTTTCAGTGTAAAACATCAAAACTATAGATTGACTTGTTGATTTTTCTTCTGACAGTTATCATCTTTTGAGATTCCTGTGATAGTTGATATTATTTACTTATTACAATCTAATTTAATTGGATTAGGATCCTCGAACTACAAATAGGCTGAGTCATATTCCTTTCAATCTCCCCCTATTTGTTTGTTAGACAATAACAAGCAAATACCTAGAGGATTCTTCAACTAATCCCAATTAAACAAGTAAACGATAAAACTTTAAATGCGAAGTAAATAATGGAAAAGTTCTGGTTCATATATAGCATTATCCAGATTCAAACAGAAAAGATAAATACAAGATAGATGATCCTTTAGACTGATCATATAAGACAATTATCCTATCTTGTTCTATCTAAGCTCTAAAGATATCACTTGCAGAGCTGATCTTCATTTATCACTTTCTTCCTCGTTGATTTCTCTTTCTTCTTGTTCATCCAGATCATGTAGATTCTTGATCAATTCAGAGTCAACAAGTAATTCTCTTCTGGATGATAAACCTGTAGGATATACTAGTGGTATTCCAAGTTTCTTTCTCAACTCACCTTGATACTGCTTATACTTCTTCATGTTGGTTTGAGCATAGGATCTTATATGATCTGCAACTTCAATTTTTTCTTGAGTTGCAAAACCATGATTTCGAAGAGCATATTCAACATACACCAAATGTCTGGCAAGATGTGTATATAATTCCTTTGTCTGAAGATTAACAGTGTGAATAACTTCTCCCTTAAGAATTTTAACTTGTGGAGGGTTATCTATCACTTCAGGACCAGCTCTTTCAGTGAATTCTTGAAATTTTTCATGAAGTAGTATACCTAGCTCAGAAGATGTTCTGACTTTTGGTCTCATCACCCAATGCTCTGACAGAGATCTATCATAGAAGAACTGAAGAGATACTTTATGAGATCCAAGCTTATGAAATTCAACAAAGATTAGTAGCTCACCAGTCTTCGGATCAGTTGCAGTAGTTATTTTTACAATTTTGTCTTCAAAGCTTTTAGGTACATGTCATGTACAGGATTCTTCTTTTTAAAACTTCAAAAATAGCAAGCAACCGACTATCATCATAGTCAGAAGTTTGTGGTGAGTCTATTACTTTTCTAGCACGTTCCCATTTATCACCACTTTTGTACTTGATGTACATCTTCCTTGCTTCTAGCTTTTGAGCATGTTGCTTTTGTAGTGCTTCTTGTTCAGCCTTTTGAAGCCTTTCATTATGAGCTATATGTTCTAGTGTCTTTTGAGTCTTTCTTCTCTCATAGACAAATTAGCATCATTCTGTTCAAGTTCTTTATTAGCTTCAAAATTCATTCTTTGTGTTTCAACAGAATCAGGAACTACTGGCTCTTCATCATCCCAAAAATTGAGATCCGATTCATTAAATTCTTCATCATCATCAGGAAACTGCAAGTCAGCAAAAAGATCAAGGTTATCAGGTTCACCTGTATAGTAATAACCTTCTACAGTGTCATCCTCATGTGCTGCTTGAGCTTGAGTTATCTTCTTCTTCCCCTCCTTATCACTCCTATCTTCATTCCCCTCCTTATCACTCTTATCTTCATCTTTTTCTTTACTCACACTTTGTTAGGCCAAATACACAAATAATAATCAACTTTGTATGAGAAATTAACAAGTAAAAGCGTTTATGCACTTAAAAACTTCTTGTATTTCAAACCCTCTTCGTGATGTAAAATATCACAAAGAGCTGCTAGGTTACAATAATGATAATTCGTTATCGATACCCTTCTAGGGTTAACCTATCTGTATTTATATAACATACAGCTACGATACAATCTCTAATTGATATTCCTAATAATCAGCTATACAATGATATCAATTACAGATTGTCACACGTCTCCTATGTCAACTCGATCTCTTTGATAGCTATCCAATCTTCAAAGATATCGCTTCCATAATTAATCTTTAATCAATGTTGAACAGTAGACGCGCTTCCTTCAGACAGAGTTTAACAAACTCTGTTGAGCTTCCAACTGTCAGAGTTTACGCAAACTCTGACTGCTTCCAGCTAAACTCTGATAACTCCCTGTAACACTTAAACACTGATTAAAACACATCAATTATATTTAACAATCTTCCCCAACTTGTTCATTAGCAAAAATGTACAAGTTAATGACAGTAATTGATGATGTCAAAACAAATAGATAAATACAGTGTTTATACAGATTCAGAGTTTAAGCTTAAAAACAATAGAGAATAAGAAAATTCTTACAGAACTTAATCTCTAATCATTTCAAGATCTGGCATGGTTCTGAGATAATCAATCAGCAATCTTCTTTCTGCATTTTCAAGTTCAATCTTCATTGCTTCTTTGATTTCTCTGAGTTGAGGATCACTTTTATCTGTTTGGTAAATAGCAGCCCTAAGATCATAAATCTTGTTTCTTCTCATTTCATTACCCATTCTGATAAATCTGTCTTTTTCTGCCTGTGTATTGAAGTCAAGTACTTTGATTCCCAAATCAGTTTTTAACTTTGCAGTACCTTTCTTCATTTCAATGAGATTGCCTTGGTAATCCTTGTACTTAGGAATGTATCTGCTGTTGTATTTCTGTCCTCTAATAGCCAGATTCTGAGTCATTGAAAGGCATATGATTCAGCCTATTTGTAGTTAGAGGATCCTAATCCAATTAAAGTAGTTTGTAATAAGTAAATAATATCAACTGTCACAGGAATCTCATAAGGTGACAACTGTCAGAAGAAAAATCAACAAGTCAATCTATAGTTTTGATGTTTCACACTGAAGAAGATTCAGTTGCCTGATCAAGCATCAGTGTAGCATTGAAATACATGGATTTATTTCAAGGACAGAGGTTTCTATAAGTGATAAGAAACAATATCAGTTCAGAATGATCGGAGAGAGTGAAGAAAAGAAAAAGACCACAGTTTAATGTCAAGATGAAGAACAGAGATTGGAGTTAGTCGTTCATGAACCAGACAGTACATCGAGCGTCAACAAAAATCCAGTGTATGTTCGTTATTAAAATTACGTGGTCCACAGTGAAGTTTTGACTATTAAAAGGAGTTGTATTAATTCTATTTTAATTAATTAAATCAAATAGTTAATTTAATTAAATAAATTAATTCTATCAGAATTAATATATTTGTTAAAGTAATTATTAGATTTCTGAAAAAGAAATAATTAATTAAGTGATTTATATAAATCATTTAGTTAATTATAATCTGAAAATATATAACAATATAACTATCTAAGGATAGTTATACCGATTGTTATATATAGTTCAAAAGGATAGTCATATACAAAGGAAATGATTATTGGACAGTTATATTCAGTTCAAAAGGAGATAGTTATACCGAAAGGTATATTCAAGTCAAGTGGCTATTGGACAGTCATATTCAGTTCAGTGGATAGTCATACCGAAAGTTATATTGGAATGGTTAGTCTTATCCAATTCAACAGGCTGTCATGGATAGTCATACCGAAAGTTATATTTAATGGGACAGTCATATTTCTTTCAATGGATAGTCATACCGAATGTTATATATGTGTTAATTGATTGTTATATCAATTAAAACAACACAATATGACTATGGACGGAATATAAAGATCAGAAGCAGCAAAGAGGCAGAAGACAATTCACTTACAACTTCTTAAAAACCCAGCAGCTCATATCTCTCTCTCTCAAGCTCAAGAACACTTACAAACATAATTCTGGAAATTCAAGTTCATCTCTTTTGTAATATTCTATCCGTTGGAACTTGTTTATGTGTGGTTCTTGTAATACTAGCGAATTAAGTTTCCTAGTTCACAACTTGATATCTTGATTTTAATTAACTAAATTAGAAAAGTTCATGTCGAATTTTCTAATTAGTTATTAATTACTTGATAATCATTTGGATTGATTTTGTAACACCCATCAAGTTAATATATTGTTATATTCAACTTGAAATTTGTGTTGTATTATTCCGCTCAAATTTGTTTAAGTTAAATTTTATTTAAAGAACAAATTTCGATAAAAGGGTATAGATTGTATTCAACCCCCCCTTCTACAATCGTATCGGACCTAACAATTGGTATCAGAGCTTATTGATTGATATACAAATCAAGATCCTAATTTTACTCCGCCAAAAATCAATCTTGAATTTTTAACTCTCTTAAAAATTCGTCATGTCTTCAAAAAGTATTGTTAAGATTCCTATGTTTAATAAGGACAATTATTCAATGTGGAAAAATAAGATGGAGTTGTTCCTTGATGTCGCAAATTCCAAATATTTGGGTGTTCTACAGAATGGACCCATAATTCCAATTCAACATACAACTGAATCAATAGTTGGAGTAGTTGTTGTAACACCTGCATCAACTAGTCCAAAGCCTGCTTCTTCTTTTACTCCGGATGAAAAGGAGGATGCTGGACTAGATAAGAATTTGAGACTTATTCTGATAGATTCCCTAGATGCTGTTATGTATAGTCATGTCATAAATTGTAAAACTGCAAAGCACATGTGGGAAACCATTGAGACTATTAATGAAGGGACAGATGAGGTTAGGGAGAACAGACTTCAAATTTTGACTTCTGAATATGAACATTTTAGAGCTGGTCCTAATGAGGGCATTCAGGAAGTGTTCGAAAGGTATAACAAAATAATCAACAACTTGCAAGTTCATGGCAAGCAATATACACAGAAGGAGATTAATATGAAGTTTTTGTTGACAATGCCCACTCATCTTGAACACAGGATAACGGCCATCAGAGAATCGAGAGATCTGAATAAGATTTCTCTTGAAAGGTTGTTTGGTGTTCTGAAAACCTATGAACTGGAACAAGTACAGCAGAGGGAGGTCACTGGAAAAGGAAGGGTGCTAAGCTCATCTACAGCTCTTGTAGTTGAAGCACCAAAGGAAGTGGAAGCTAAGGTTGTTCTACCTTACAGCTCAGACAAGGAACAAACTGAAGTTGAACAGGGTCAAACACCATCTATTCAGGATGGTGGAGACTTTTACTCACTTGAAGAGCTAGATCAACTTGAAGATGAATCCATGGCATTAATGGTAAGGCAATTTGGCAATTTTAGATTCAGAAGAAATCCAAAGTACAGGTTCAAGTCAAATAACAGATTCCAGAGAGGAGGCTCTCCTTCATCTAGTAACAGGGGGGGATACAAAACTGGATCTGTTGACAGAAGCAAATTTCGTTGCTTCAACTGTAATGAATTGGGGCATTTTGCCACTGAATGCCAGAAACCCAAGCAAACTCAAAGAAGAGACTTTGCTGCTGAGAAGAAGAAACCTGGGAAAGCTTATGTTGCAGCCGGTAAGAGTTGGGATGACACGGATAGCGAAGATGAAGAATATGGAAATCTTGCGCTAATGGCAATTGCTGAATCATCTGATCAGCAGAACGGACAGGTAACTCTTACTGACACTGAATTAATTCGTAGTCTATATAATTCCTTAGGTAATGCACAAACTGGATATAATAGACTAGATCTACTAAGCACTAAACTTGGAAATGAAGTGTCAGAATTGAAAAAGATTCACATTAATCAAGATCAACAAAGAGATGAAATAACAATGCTTCTCACCAAGGAGAAATCTATTCTAGAAGTTGTTGGCAAACAAATGGCTAGAATTATTGAACTTGAAACGCAGGTCAGGGCTTGTTATAATTCTGTTAAGATTTCCAAGGAGTTCTTTAACAAACAAGCTGTTGAACAAACAGTAGGGATAGGGTATGGCTACAACGAAGCTGTTGGATTGTTGGGCATAAATACCCCTAACCTTGTTAGTGCTGAAGAAAGAGGGATACCGCATGTTCTTAAGAAAGTTAAAGATCCCCTCTTTAAGAAATCTGATGCTGGACCACCAGATATTCTTTCTATGGTCATCCAGGAAGAAATAAGAAATGAGGACAATGCTAATGGCATTGTTCTTGGAAATGTCAAAACTACTAAGAAACCAGTTAAGCATGTTGAGTTAACTAGTTCGTCTAAAAGTAGTTTAAGTAACGAGCAGTTGAAAAAGAAAAATACCATGTCTGATATGCACACCATGCCTATTAATGATCCATCTCATAAATCATGTGGTATTATTAATTGTATAACTTGTGCTTTTAATAGTATGCGAGCATATTTTAATGGTAGCTATGCATGTGATAAACAGACTGCTCCGCGACAGCATATGAACAGGAACAATAATGTTCGGTCAAAGACTGTTATTCCTTCTCAAGTTAGGAGAGAGACATTTGAACCTAAGAACAAACAAAGGGTTACGAAGAATGTTTACCAGGTCAAGTGTCCAGTCAATGACACAAGTGTCCGTGCTGTTAAAGAAACATGGATACCTAAAATAAAACAAAAGATTTTCAAATCTGTTTATAAGGTTAAATGTTTATTGGTTAAAGATGTTAAAATTAAAAGTGTTGCTTTGCCTGATAAAGGCCAATATTTTAAAACCGCAGGACCCAATCAAATTTGGGTTCCGAAGAAGGTTTAATCCGTTTGTCATTGCAGGGTGTTGAGCAGGTTGAACGTGTAACCTGGATCTTGGATAGTGGATGTTCAAGGCATATGACTGGAAATAGAACCCTGCTAACAAACGTGGTGGAAAAGGCCGGCCCAGTAGTTACCTTTGGAGATAACAGCAAAGGTAGAACTGATGAATATGGCAGACTTGAAGCTGGAAATGTTATCATAGAAGAAGTATCCTTTGTAAAAGGACTTGAGCATAATTTGCTCAGTATCAGTCAATTTTGTGACAAAGGATTTGATGTTCATTTTAACAAAAAGAATTGTCTGATTTCTCACAAAAGAAGTGAACAACCATCGCTAACTGGAGTCAGAAAAGGAAACTTGTATGTAGCTAACTTGAATACGGGAAGCACTGAAGAATTCAATTGCTTCTATTCTAAAGCGTCCACAGATGAAAGTTGGCTATGGCACGAGAAGCTCTCTCACCTGAATTTCAAAACAATGAACTCTCTTGTTAAAAGAGAATTGGTGAGAGGTTTGCCTTCTATGGAATTTACACAAGAAGGACTATGTGACGCATGCCAAAAAGGGAAGATAAGAAGGGCAACTCACAAGAGCACTAATACATCATCAATAACTGAACCATTACAATTACTTCATATGGATTTGTTTGGTCCAGTTAATGTGATGTCAATGTCAAAGAAAAGATATGCTCTAGTGATTGTTGACGATTTCTCTAAATTCACATGGGTTTTGTTCTTACATTCCAAAGATGAAACTCCACAGTTAGTGATTGATCATATCAAGTTGATTGAGCTTGATTCAATGTATCCAGTAAGAGCGATAAGGTCAGATAATGGAACTGAATTCAGGAATGCAGTTCTAAATGAATTCTGTACTGAGAAAGGTATAACAAGACAGTTCTCGGCTCCAAGAACTCCTCAGCAAAATGGGGTAGTTGAAAGAAAGAATAGGACCTTGATTGAAGCTGCTCGTACTGTGCTAAGTGAATCAAGGCTTCCATTAAGCTTTTGGGCTGAAGCTGTCAATACTGCATGCTATACCCAGAATCGAACGCTGATCAACAAAGACTTAATGAAGACACCTTATGAAGCGTTAACAGAAAAGAAACCAACACTCAAGTACTTTCATGTATTTGGAACAAAATGCTTTGTGCTAAAAGAAGGAGACGATCAAGGTGGTAAATTTGAAGAAAAAGCACATGAAGCAATTTTTGTGGGTTATACTAGAAGAGCATGTAAGGTGTATCTAATTGATCAACAGAAAACAATGGAAAGTGTCAATGTTACATTTGATGACACAAAACTTCCTAATATCCAAACTGAAGATTCATCTGAAAAGCTGTCTTTTGAAGATATGACAGATCTAGAATCAGATGATGATAGTCCACCTGATGTGTTTGCTGATGCTAATGACAACAATGTCAATGATGAGACTAATCAGAATAATGGTGATGAAAATCATGATAATGTTGAAAGTGTCACTAATGATTCTGAACAATCATCTAATCAGCCTGGCAACAACTCAGGGGGAGTTAATGAAGGATCTACTAGTCATATTCAACATCATAATGAAGATCAAGGCGAATCATCAAGATTAAATCTTCCAAGACAGACTGTCTGGAATAGAGCTCATCATTTTGAGCTAATCGTTGGTGATCCAGATGTTGGTGTAAAGACTAGAAGAGCTTTTCAAAATCAATGTAATTATTCAGGGTTTCTATCTGAAATGGAACCTAAGAAAACTGAAGAAGCTCTTTCAGATCCTGATTGGGTGATTGCTATGCAAGATGAACTCAATCAATTTAAACAACAAGAAGTGTGGAAGCTGGTGCCCAGACCGACAAATAAAACAGTGGTTGGTACAAGGTGGGTATTCAGAAACAAACTTGATGAAGATGGAACAGTAACAAGAAATAAAGCAAGACTGGTAGCAAAAGGTTACTCACAATCTGAAGGCATTGACTATGATGAAACCTATGCTCCAGTGGCTAGACTTGAGGCCATAAGGATATTCTTGGCATTCGCAGCATTTTCAAACTTTAATGTTTATCAAATGGATGTCAAGAGTGCCTTTCTGAATGGAAAACTGGATGAAGAGGTATATGTAGAACAACCACCTGGTTTTGAAGATCCAGATTTATTGGGGTATGTTTACTTTCTCTTTAAAGCTATATATGGTCTTAAGCAAGCACCAAGAAAATGGTATGACACACTCTCTGAATTTCTACTTGAAAATGAATTTACAAGAGGTGTCATAGACAAAACTCTCTTCACAAAGAAACATAAAAAGGATACGATATTAGTCCAAATCTATGTGGATGATATAATATTCGGGTCTACTAATGATATTCTTTGCAAGAAATTTGCTAAGTTAATGCAGGGTAAGTTTGAAATGAGCATGATGGGTGAGCTGAAGTTCTTTCTTGGATTGCAAGTAAGTCAAAGGACAGATGGAATATTTATCTGTCAATCCAAGTATGTCAAAGAGCTTCTCAAGAAATATCAAATGGAGGACTCATCTTCAGCAAGAACACCATCATCGACAGCAGTCAAATTTGGAGCATGTGAAAATTCTATCAAGGTAGATATCACAAGCTATAGATGTATGATAGGCTCATTACTTTACCTTACTGCAAGTAGACCTGATATTATGCATGCTACGTGCTTATGTGCAAGGTTCCAATCGGATCCTAGAGATGTTCATCTCATTGCTGTTAAACGAATCCTAAGATATCTTAAGGGTACGCCTAATTTAGGCATCTGGTACCCTAAAGATTCTGGTTTTAATCTTGTTGGATATACAGATTCAGATTATGCAGGAAGTGTTGTGGATAGAAAAAGCACCTCTGGGAGTTGTCAATTCCTAGGTGGTAGACTGGTTTCCTGGTACAGCAAGAAACAACAAACAGTTTCCAACTCAACAGCTGAAGCTGAATATATAGCTGCTGGAAGTTGTTGCGCACAGATTTTGTGGATCAGGAATCAGCTGAGAGACTATGGTTTTGTACTAGATAAAATTCCTATTTTATGTGACAATACAAGTGCCATAGCTATCTCTAACAATCCTGTGCAGCACACAAGGACAAAGCATATTGACATCAGGTATCATTTTATTCGAGAGCATGTCATGAATGGTACCGTGGAGTTACTTTTTGTACCTACGTAAGAACAAACAGCAGATATTTTTACTAAGTCTCTTGACGAATCCACATTCACCAGACTTGTTGGTGAATTGGGTATGTTAAATAGTCCTAGTAATTAAACTAGTTAATATCTGAGGTTTGATCTTTAATAATTTTCAAGTGATTATTGTGTACAATATTTGTTATTTGAAATCACTTGTTTAATTATTTTATCAACTTATAATGTTGCTTGTTTCTTCTTAAAGTTTTATCACTATCTTCGTTATACATCTCTAAATACTTCTTGTAATTTTAGAGTGATTCATTTTCCTTAAAAAATATTTTTCTCGAATTATACTAGCTGTAGTCTATGAGAAATCTATTTTTCTTGAAAATGTTATTATTTTAAAATCAGTTTAATTATTTTTTATGTTTAATAAATTATATTTTTTTTCTTGAATAATTTTCTATATGGAAATTATTTTATTAGAAAATTGATATTTATTAATTCACCAGAAATAATTTTGTATATATTCAATATTTTATTTATTTTAATTTGTAATGTTTGTCCTTTTGTTATTAATGTTTGATCTCGTAAAAAGGACTACCTATGATCGTGTGTTTAATTGTTATTAGGTTTGCTGATTTTAGTGTAAGTTATTTTACTAAGTTTTGACTTGGTTGTTGATAAAAATTAAATTGCTTCATTTTTAGAATTTGCTAGTTCTAAATATCCTGTTAATATTTAGATTTTAGGATAGTTATATTTGTTGTTTTGTTTATATTACAATAGATATAACAATTAATCTGATTGTTATATTTGTATTTTAGGGTAAATATAACTCTAATTAGTATATAGTTATAATTTTGTTTTGTTTGAAATATAACTGTCGAAAATTCAATTTTGCATTGTCATACTCTTTGTTTTTCGATAGTCATATTAGTGTTATCTTGTTAATAAGAATGTTATATAACTATGTAAATAGGATAGTTATATTATCTTGTCAGCGTGTTAAGTCACCTGAGACACTATTTCGAACGATACATACATATACACGGTGTATAACTATCGAATTGCTGCCGATTTTCTGTCTCAATCACACTCGAATCACAGTTCTAAGAACAAAATTCGATTACCCATTCAATTATCTTCAAAACCGTTGCTTAAATGTAAGATTTGGTTGTGTTTTGAAGATTTTTTGTTAAAAACTTCGGATTTTCGATTTGAAATTCAAGAACATTGGTTGTGATTTTTCAAAAACTAAAAATAGACGTGTGTTTGTGATGTTATGGAGATCATTGCCTCAAATTTTCAAAATTTTTGGTGAAGAATTCGATTATTCGAATTTTTATTTATTTATTTATTCGAATTTTGTGTATTAATTAGTTTAATTGCTGAATTTTGCAGATTCTCTAAGGTTAAAATTTGATTTGGAATGGCTGACACTTATAATAATTTTGAGATTGTTAATCACAACTTTATTGGATATTTTAATCCCGAGGATTGCTCGGTGGATCGTTTCAAACCGTGGATATCTTTTCTGAACGATCATAATATCTGTAGTCATGCTATAACTGCAAATGTTCCCATGAAATTTGGTCCGCTTAAATTAATGTGTACTACAGCTATGGTGGCCTCAGACAATAGATCATTTTCTTTCAACTTCAGCGATAAGACATATACAGTGGATGAATCTGTCTTCAATGCTGCTCTGAGACTGCCTACTGAACAATTTAATGAGCCTCCTTCAATTGATGAGTTGACACATTTCTTCACACATCTGAATTATCAAGGTCAATTGGATCTTAAGCGTCCCCTGAAAAGTAACATGGTTCAAGAATGGAACATATTCTTCGAAATCATTGCAAAGGTCTTTGCTAATTCTACCAAGAGTAACAACACTGTTATCACGGGAATGTTGCAGTCTATTGGTTACTCAATTGCTTACAACAGAAGAATCAATTTTGGTAACTTGCTCTGGCCTATTTTGATAAATCGTGTGAAGAAAGCTAGGAAGAACTTTGAGAAAGGTAAACTGGTTAAATGTCATTATCCTCGATTTTTGACATTAATTTTTAATCAACTTATGCCTACGGATCAGCCTACTCCTTTTCAAAATGACCGAGTTCAATGGTCTGGTAAACCAAATAAGAAGTTCTACACAAGGTTGGATACTTCTGGTACTCTGGCGCATGTTCCAGTAGTCATAACACCATATATGTCTACATTCATAAATTTGCCAAATGTTGTGGCTCAACCAGTTGCTGAGCTACTTGCAATTGAACAAGCTCCAGAACCTGAAGCAGAACACACAGCTACTGAACATCAACCAGAACCTGAACCGTTAATTGATCCTGAACCTCACTATCAAGTGGATCAACCCATTCAGACTGAAGATGTTGGAAATGTAAATGATCAGGTATTTGACTCAACTTCTACTCAATATCAATATCTTTCTGATAGTCAAACAAGTGCGAGAAATGACCAAGGGGCTGTACAACCACAACCTCTAACCCAGGTCAATACACCAAATACTAAATCCAAATTCTCCAAATACTATCAAAGAAAGAAATTGTCAGTCAAACGATACAATCCGAGTAGTGATATTCTGAGTGAAACTACAGTTCTGCATTTTCAAAAGAAAAGTAAAACTACATCTGAGTCAACTGTAAACCCTTTCAGTTCATCAACTACTCCCTTGTTACTTACAATGGGGGAAGACATTTTCTCAAATGAAGCTGAAAACACTCTCATGCAAGTTGACCAAGTTACAGTGCCTGCCATTGTTACGGCAGAAGAACTCTCACAGGTTGATAGGGATTTGCGAACTCCCATTGCACCACCATTGACCTTCCAAGAGGAGGCTAGGGTGATTTCTCCTGCAGGTACAATGGATGCAGCTATGGATTATGAGAGGAGTGATGTGAGAATTACTTCAAATCTGAGTGAAACACTAGCACGTGAGGTGAGTGATACTCAGAGAGCTATTGAAGTCAGAGCACACACTGACACAAACACTCTGTCTCTTATGGAACAACTTGCTCAAATGAAAGAAAATCTTGCTCAAGCTGAAGAGGATAACAAGAACTTAAGATTTGATATGGATAACATGAGAACTATCCTCAACAACAAGATCAGTGCACTCAAGCTAACTCAACAACAAGCAATTGAAGACTCTGGAGATGTCACAGTGGCTCAAGATCTCATTATATCTTCAATGTCAAATCATATTGAAGATATTCAGAATAACATGAATGAACATCACTTGTCCACTGAACATCGACTTAGTCAGATTGAAAGGCAGAATGCACTTCAAGCAAAAGGGTTGACTCACTTGTATAACATCATTACTAGAACTATCACTCCAACAGAAGAAGAAAGAAAGTTCTTTGAAGGTCAAGATGGAGGAGGTGATGGTGATGAACGTGACCCGAAGCCTGCTGATTTTGTTCCCTCTGTAGAGGATTCATCAACTAAGGGGGAGAAGTCAAGACATGGAGGAAGTTCTGATCAAGGTGATAGGAGAGATAAGGGGAAGGGGAAAGAAATTGGAAGTTCTGACATGCATGAAGAACCTGAAGATATTGAAGGTTACTACTACACAGGTGAACCAGATAGTATTGACATGTTTGCTGATTTAAAGTTCACAGATGTGGGAGAAGTATTACCTGAACCAGATCTCAGGGACTGGGAAGATGAAATGCCCATAGACTCAGAAGCTGAAGCTGAACAGATACGTCTAGATTTTGAAGCTGAAGCAGAAATTGACAGACAAGAATCTCAACTAAAATTGAGAGATGATAGGCTTAAAAAGACATTGGACTTGATTGCTCATAAAGAAAAACTTCAAAAAGAGGAAGCTGCAGCAATGCAACGCCAACATGCACTTAAGGTACAAGCTAGGAGAACATACATCAGATTAAAAAGTGGTGACAAGTGGGAACGAGCTCAAAAAGCTATAGACTCACCACAAATGTCTGAATATGATGATCGTCGGCTAAGTGCTGTTCTTGATGAGTTTAAGAATTCAAATCCAATACATGAAGGGTATGTGAAAGCCTTACAAACAGAAGTCGTCAGGATATCTTCTGCTTTTGAACCAAGAACCGATGAGTTAGTAATTTTCGTTGAATGTCATAATGTTGGAACATTCAGAGTGTCCCTTCAATTCTTTTATGACAGATCTTTGACAGAACTCTGGGCTCTTAGACCAAAGGTAAGAACATCCTCTGAGTTGGGAATACTACTTCATGAAAAGTTCAAAGAGTTTGCTGAAAGAGCTGGACCGGAAGTGATAGAAGAGCCTAAGCAAGTGAAGTTTCTTAAGGGTGAAGTGATACATACAGTCAAACTTCAGACGAAAGATTTGTATGAGCACTCTGCTAAACACTTGGTATTTGTGGAGTACATTCTTAGAAATCATGGATTTACTTCTCAACTTAAACGGGAAACTGCAGATCATATCAAATCTTATGCTCAAACCAATGTGAAAGACTATGAAAAATTCAAAGGTGAGTTGAGGAAATCACTTGGAATTCCATTGGTACTTCCTACAAGGCTATCATCAAGGAAAGAAATGTTAGTTGATGTTGAGCTACATAAAAGCCTACCAGTCCTGAATGAAGAAGAAGAAGAAGAAGGAGAGTTCAGACCTGGAGGAAGTGAAAACTGAAGAACCGCTCTACTTGTGATATTTTTAGAGCTTAGATAGAACAAGATAGCATAATTGTATTATGTGATCAGTCTAGAGGATCATCTATCTTGTATTTATCTTTTCTGTTTGAATCTGGATAATGTTATATATAAACCAGAACTTTTTCATTATTTACTTAGCATTTAAAGTTTTATTCTTTACTTATTTAATTGGGATTAGTTGAAGAATCCTCTAGGTATTTGCTTGTTACTGTCTAACAAACAAATAGGGGGAGATTGAAAGGCATATGATTCAGCCTATTTGTAGTTAGAGGATCCTAATCCAATTAAAGTAGTTTGTAATAAGTAAATAATATCAACTGTCACAGGAATCTCATAAGGTGACAACTGTCAGAAGAAAAATCAACAAGTCAATCTATAGTTTTGATGTTTCACACTGAAGAAGATTCAGTTGCCTGATCAAGCATCAGTGTAGCATTGAAATACATGGATTTATTTCAAGGACAGAGGTTTCTATAAGTGATAAGAAACAATATCAGTTCAGAATGATCGGAGAGAGTGAAGAAAAGAAAAAGACCACAGTTTAATGTCAAGATGAAGAACAGAGATTGGAGTTAGTCGTTCATGAACCAGACAGTACATCGAGCGTCAACAAAAATCCAGTGTATGTTCGTTATTAAAATTACGTGGTCCACAGTGAAGTTTTGACTATTAAAAGGAGTTGTATTAATTCTATTTTAATTAATTAAATCAAATAGTTAATTTAATTAAATAAATTAATTCTATCAGAATTAATATATTTGTTAAAGTAATTATTAGATTTCTGAAAAAGAAATAATTAATTAAGTGATTTATATAAATCATTTAGTTAATTATAATCTGAAAATATATAACAATATAACTATCTAAGGATAGTTATACCGATTGTTATATATAGTTCAAAAGGATAGTCATATACAAAGGAAATGATTATTGGACAGTTATATTCAGTTCAAAAGGAGATAGTTATACCGAAAGGTATATTCAAGTCAAGTGGCTATTGGACAGTCATATTCAGTTCAGTGGATAGTCATACCGAAAGTTATATTGGAATGGTTAGTCTTATCCAATTCAACAGGCTGTCATGGATAGTCATACCGAAAGTTAAATTTAATGGGACAGTCATATTTCTTTCAATGGATAGTCATACCGAATGTTATATATGTGTTAATTGATTGTTATATCAATTAAAACAACACAATATGACTATGGACGGAATATAAAGATCAGAAGCAGCAAAGAGGCAGAAGACAATTCACTTACAACTTCTTAAAAATCCCAGCAGCTCATATCTCTCTCTCTCAAGCTCAAGAACACTTACAAACATAATTCTGGAAATTCTAGTTCATCTCTTTTGTAATATTCTATCCGTTGGAACTTGTTTATGTGTGGTTCTTGTAATACTAGCGAATTAAGTTTCCTAGTTCACAACTTGATATCTTGATTTTAATTAACTAAATTAGAAAAGTTCATGTCGAATTTTCTAATTAGTTATTAATTACTTGATAATCATTTGGATTGATTTTGTAACACCCATCAAGTTAATATATTGTTATATTCAACTTGAAATTTGTGTTGTATTATTCCGCTCAAATTTGTTTAAGTTAAATTTTATTTAAAGAACAAATTTCGATAAAAGGGTATAGATTGTATTCAACCCCCCCTTCTACAATCGTATCGGACCTAACAGTCATCTTCTGTCTGAGTACATTAGCAACAGATTGAGTCCTTCGACTATTCACCTTGAGAAGATATAGAACATACTCTAGTTCTTCCCAATATTTCAAGCCAATATCATCCTCACCAACTTTGAATACTGTCCCATCAGCCATGAAGTAAAGAAGAAAATCTTTGTCTAAACTCTTCTGATGAACCAACTGCACTGATTCCAGTCTATCCAGACTCTCTTGAGGAACACCACGACCTGGAACAGCCAGTAAAGAAGGATCTCTAGGACCAGTATATTGCCTTCTGTCTCTATGTGAACCTAGTCCAGCCTTATTATTTCCAATCTTACCAGATAAAGCTTTTCCATCAGAAATATTCACTGAGACTCCAGATAACACATTTGGATCAGAAATTGTTCCTTTGCCAAAAACAGATTTCAACTGTGAAGAGTGTAAAGGTGTGATCATCGCTTGAGATGCAACAGAAGTTATAACTTTCTTATGTAAGCTTTCACCTTCAATGCCTTTTAGCTTGAGTTTAGCCTCTGCTGCAATTGCTTCCTTTGAGAACCGAGAACTTTGACTAACATCAGTCCTCTCTCTGATCACAACACCTTTAACAACAGGTCTAGGAGCTTTTCCTCTTTGTACCTTATCAGACTTTACAGCTTTAAGATGTTCTTCTTGTAAACTCTTTTCCTCAGCTTCAATGTCCTCAATCGTCACTCCTTCCTCATTCTCTTCAATAAATAGCTTAGCAGCCAATTCTTCATCAGTTTGTGGATTTGAAGATAACAGTAAACTCTTGGTCCTTGAAGTTCCTTGAGTATCAGTACTTCTCCCAACAGACTGTGATTTGGATGACTTACTAGTTCTCAGAGTTTGAACCTCCTCAGCCTTTTTCTTTCCTTTGTCTTTGTTACCTGCCCCTCCATCTCCAGCACTATCCCTTCTGACAACTCTCTCCCCCTTTTTGACATCATCAGGCATAAGAATAGAAGTAATTAACTCCAGGGAGGTAGCAATAGAATCAATTTTAGCAGATAAATCAGACTGGTTTTCTTCAACTTTACACAGTCTGGCAAAGATATTGTCTTGAGCTTTAGAGAATTTTGTAGTCACTAGTTTTGAATGTGTTTCCATCTTCATCTCTCTAGCTACAACCTCATTTCGCAAAGAAGTGATTGCCAAATTAGTATCATCAAATCGTCTATCCAGAGTTTTAACTTGAACTATAGTTGCTTTCAAGCAAGAAAGAATCTCTGGATTAGAGATAGTATCAGCACTCTGCTTAACAAACTTAGCTGCTCTTCCTGTTGGAAAAATACAATCTTCTTTGTACCATTCAACAGCATTCTTGGCAAATTGTACTCTTTCAACTTCATGAGAAGTACAAGGTTGAGGAAAAGGTGTATTTTTATCATCAGTCTGTACTGGTGCACTCAGAGAAGCATCAGAGTTTGCACTACTATCACCTTCAGCTTCAACACTTGTAGCGTTAACTGGTTCATCTTCAGCCATAAGTTTAGCAATATCTTCTGTAGGCTTTTCAGAATTGTCTTCATGTTGCTCAGGCTCAGCAACAGGCATTGACTGAGAAGTTACTTTGGTTGCCTGATCAATTTCTTCACCTTCTTCAACAGTGTGGTGAGCATCAGATATTACCTCAGTATGAGATGCCACAGCTTCAGAAGGAACAGAAGTAGGTTGATCAGCTACACCAATATTAGAGATAGGATCAGAGAGTGGCATAAATGAATCAGGAACATCATTTATTTGAGAAACACCATCTCTTGCATCCTCTTCTGCAGGCATTCTATCCTCTGCAGGTATGACATCCTCTGCAGGTATTACATCTTTCTCAAACTCAACAGGAGGTGTTTGCTGTGAAACAACCTCTGGAGCTTTAATATCTTCATCCACAGAATCAGAGAATAACACTTTTCTTCGTTTTGCTAGAGGTACATTATCTGAATCCTCTTCGCTAGTTGGTGGAGTTCGTTCTACCACTGAGAGTGACTTAGATATGTTTGCCCGAGCTTTCATTCTTTTCCCCCTTGTAGTGTAAACAGCTTCAGGAGATTTCCTTTTTGATTTGCTTTGTGTCTCTTCTTCCTGCTTCAGACTTGCACGTCGTTTAGTAACTGCCTTCTTAGCTCTTTGCATTTTAGACTATGATGCTGGTGGAGATTGTGACGAATCAGAGTTTGTGTTTGAAGTGGGTGAAGGTTGCTTTGCAGGTGATTCAGTGTTTGATTCTGGTTGAGGTTCAGGGTGTGATTCAGGTTGTTGTGGTTCTTGTTCAGGTTCATCTTGTTGTGATGCATCGTGTTGTGGTTCCTGTTGGTCTTGTTGTGGTTCTTGTGGTTGATTTAGAAAATTTCGTAGAACAAGAGGCATGACAAACACAGGAAGATTTTCTTTACCAACATCCTTGTTAGTCATATCAGAGAATATGCGCTTATTGACTCTAAACGGATCAATTTCATCAGTTTCATCAATTTCAAGACCAGGTACACATGCATTGAACAACATTTGACAGAAACGAGCATAATAGACAGTGGTAGACTCTGACAATTTATCACCTAAGCTCATCAAAACATGTCGACCAAAATCAAAATTAGAACCATAGAGCAGAGAATACCCGATTTGAAGACTGTCTATTGGAATGGCATCCCAGTTTGTGACTTTCTTCTGGAACGTCCTCGTTATGCAATCAAAGAAGAAATTCCATTCTTATCTGAGATTTGGTCTTTTTATACTGCCGAGCTTGTCAAGAGATTCCATGTAACCTATCTCTTGTAGCATCTCTCTCAGATAAGTTTCATTAACGAGAGTATAAGAAGTATGTGTCTCAAACCCCATTGTATCTCGTACAGTCTGTGGAGTAATCACATGGTCTTGGTCTTCATAAGTGAAGATAATGGTAGGAGTTCCACTTTCTCCTCCATCCACATAAACTGAGTTCTGCCAGAATAAAGCAATTTGAGACGCAGAAAGAGTAGCAGGTCTAGTCAGAGCTTGTCCAATCTCTGAATCCCTCAAAAAGTTCTGCATGAGATGAAACGATTCTGGAACGCGTTCATGATAGAGTGGAGCTTCATAGTTATTAGGAACAAACCGTAAGCCAAGAGCAGTGAATGCTTTAGATGCCATTGACTTAAGAATTTCCAAGAATTTCCAAAAGATGTGTATGTAGAAAAGGTGTTTGCGTGAGTGCCCAAGAGAAAACTAAGAAAACTGTGAGAGTAAGAGTAAAGCAAACTCGTTTGGACATAAAAGTGATTAAATTAAAGAAAAACTCAATCTCTTATGTAACAGACACTCAATCAGTTCCTTGATTAATGTGTAGTGGGACACGATAATAGGTAAGTGGGACACATTAAAGGCTAGTGGGTCATGTGCGCCTATTTTTAAAAAAGAGTATATTAGAATTAAAGCATTAAAATATTTGATTTTAACAAAAATCAAATAATACTCTTTTAAAAATATCTGGACCCAAGTAAAATCAGAATTTGAAACGTTTACCTGTTGCCTTTAAAAACCAGAATACGAAGCGATTAAGGACTTCGTTCTTACCCATCTCTATTTAAGGCCTAGAGACTTGCTCAGATTATTCATTAAACCTTTAACCTTTCAGTCTCCCCTGTAAAATCACAAACCTTTCAAACCAAATACTCTTGAAAAACAATGGCCAACCTTACCATCAAAGAGAAAAACCTTCATCTTGTCGAGAATAGGGACATCTTCAGCTATACGCGTGAAGAGTTTGAAGCGTTTGAGTGGGAAAGGCAGCTTGAGACGCTGTGGCTGCAAATGGATGCTGGTCTGGAAGAGCTCGAGAGAGAGAAACCTGCAAGGGTGATCGACATCGATGCTGCCCTCCAAGCAACATTGACATGGCTCTCCTCGAAGGCATCCTCATCCACCACCACCAACCATTGTTAATGAATATGTCAGCAAAAATAACCTTATCCCTTCAACTTCCACCCAAATAAAGTGGCAAAGATGGGATCTAGGAATTTTTGCTAACAATGGAGTGGTGTGGACGGACCTTTTACTTTCCTGTTGAATAGATTAGCAGATAGAGAGAACAAAAAAAGATGTAATATATGCTTGTAATCTCTTTCTTATTATCAATGAAAATTTTGTTTTTCTAATCATATTCATTGTGTTCTGTAACTGTTATTTGTGTTATATGAACTGTTCTTCAAGAAAATGCATCAAGAAGTGAATATGACAACTAATTAAAGTAATCATATTAAGAACACATTCATCAACTATCCACTAATTAACAGTTGTCAAAAACCCTACTTACTCCAAGATTTTCAAATTGTCCAAGTGAAAATTTACCTTAGAGTACAAATCACGAATCAACAACGTTTGTCAATTCTCCAACTTTATCATCGAAACCCTTTCATAAATTGCACAGTTGTGAATATTTGTGTGTGTGAAGCAGAGTTTACTAAGTCAATTTTTAGAGCATCTAATTTTTCATAAAATCCATAAAGTAAATCAATAAACACTGGATGCACAAACTGTCATAGTAAACACTGACTGTATGATGAAAGCTAAACTCTGAAGTAATCGAACTTTATACAGTAATTTTTATTTTATACCCCCTTTATATACACATTTTTTTATTCTTTTTTTTTTTTTCATTCCAGTAATCAGAGGTTGGAACCAGTCACCAAAAATTCAAAAATTTTAGCCCTTATCATTTTGATAAGTTCCTGGGTCATCCTAGTATTTAACTAGTCACCAAAAATCAGAGAATTTTAGCACATATTATATACCAATAGGTTCCTGGGTCATCCTAATATCCAACATAATCTCAAAGGAATATAATAACCTATATACATTTTCTTTGGGGTATTGCAGTAAACATTTTATTTTATCAGAGTATAACTAACAGAGTTTAGAGTTCATAAACATCAGTAGTTCTTCATGAAAGGTAATGCATACTGTATTTATAGACTCAGAGTTTAGGACAAAATAAACTAAGAGATGCTATAAATATGATCCTGTATCATGCTGTGTTAACTTTCTGCACAATCTAAGATTAGATCTCAATAACTCAGAAAGATTCATGATTAATTGCTGAGAATCATGCTTCATACATATTTCTTCATTGGTGTTTTCATTCAGACAAAAATCAACTCAAAGTTCACAGAGTTTATCAAACTTATTAACAGTGTATGATATACAGACATGCTGACAGAGTTTAGAGACTGCATAACACAACCATCGACGGATAAGACCGTACAACCATCAACGGATAAGACTGTACAACCATCAACGGATAAGACTGTATAATATCAACGGATAAGACCATATAATATCAACGGATAAGACCATATAATATCAACGGATACAGTTCAGTTAGTCATCAACTGATGCAACCTACAATCAACCGATGACAAGTTGTCTGACAGAGTTTAACAGAGTATGCATAACAGAGTACACTTAGCATTTAACCAATCAGGAAATATGATTAATACATCACATAAGTAAAGTTTGAATCTAACCAACATTTCTAGTCAGAACCAGAGACCATTCCTAGTTCATTTACCAGTCTTGTAAATGTAGCTTCACTCAATGGTTTAGTGAAGATATCTGCAAGCTGTTGTTCTGTAGATACAAAATGTAGTTCAATATTTCCTTCTTCCACATGTTCTCTGATGAAGTGGTACCTTATGCTGATGTGCTTGGTCATTGAATGCTGTACTGGATTACCTGTCATAGCAATAGCACTTTGATTATCACAGTAAATAGGGATATTACTGTACCTCAATCCATAATCCAGCAATTGATTCTTCATCCATAAGATCTGTGCACAACAGCTACCAGCTGCAATATACTCTGCTTCAGCTGTAGATGTGGAGATTGATTTCTGTTTCTTGCTGTACCAGGAAACAAGTCTGTCACCAAGAAATTGACAACTTCCACTAGTGCTCTTTCTGTCTACCTTACAGCCTGCAAAGTCTGCATCAGAATACCCAAGTAGCTTAAAATCTGATTCTCTGGGGTACCACAGATCTAATGATATGGTGCCCTTGAGATACTTGAAGATTCTTTTCACAGCTGTCAGATGTGACTCTCTAGGATCTGCCTGAAACCTTGCACAAAGACAGGTTGCATACATTATGCCAGGCCTACTAGCTGTCAAGTATAGAAGAGATCCTATCATGCCCCTGTAGTTTGTCATATCCACTGAAACTCCTGTGTCTTTGTCCAATTTAGTTGCTGTTGCCATGGGAGTTGATGCAGATGAATAGTCAAGCATACCAAATTTCTTTAGAAGATTTCTGGTGTATTTTTCTAGATTAATGAAAATTCCATCTTCTGTTTGTTTCACCTGTAAGCCTAGAAAGTAACTAAGCTCTCCCATCATGCTCATTTGATATCTGGACTGCATGAGCTTGGTAAACTTCTTACAGAGTTTATCATTAGTAGACCCAAAGATGATGTCGTCAACATAAATTTGAACTAAAAGGAGGTCACTTCCTTGATTGAAATAAAACAGAGTTTTGTCAATTGTTCCTCTATTGAATCCACTTTCTAGAAGAAACTGAGCAAGTGTCTCATACCATGCTCTTGGTGCCTGCTTAAGTCCATATAATGCCTTATCTAGCCTGTAGACATAATCTGGATATTTGGGGTCCACAAATCCTGGTGGTTGTTCAACAAACACTTCTTCTTCAAGCTTTCCATTCAGAAAAGCACTTTTCACATCCATCTGGAACACTTTGAATTTCTTGTGAGAGGCATATGCTAGAAAAATTCTGATTGCCTCCAATCTTGCAACTGGAGCAAATGTTTCATCATAATCTATTCCTTCCTGCTGTGAATAACCTTTTGCTACCAGTCTAGCCTTGTTCCTTGTGATAACACCTTCACTGTCAGTCTTGTTTCTGAAAACCCATTTAGTACCAACAATAGATCTGTTCTTTGGTCTTGGTACAAGGGTCCAAACTTCATTCCTTTCAAATTCATTTAACTCTTCCTGCATTGCTGTTATCCAGTCTGCATCTTGAAGAGCTTCTTCCACTTTCTTTGGTTCATTTTTAACAAGAATGCATGAAACAGACATTCACTTGCAGTAGCACTTCTTGTCTTTACTTTTGCATCTGGATCACCAATTATCAAATCAGGTGTATGTGATTTAGTCCATTTCCTAGCAGAAGGCAAATGACTTCTATCAGCATGTGATCCTCCCCCTTGATCCATGCTCTCCTGATTCTGTTGTGATCTATTTTCGTTTTCTGAGACTCCCCCTGAACTTGACTGTCCAGAGTCAGAATTTGAATTTTCAGAGTTTGAAGCATCAGAGTTTGATCCAGATTTTTCAGTTGACTCAGTATCAGTGTTTGAGTCTTCATCTTGATCATGCTCCCCCTCAACTGGTTCTCCTCTTTGATTTGACTGAGAAGTTTCTCCAGAATTTACCAGTAGAGGTTCAGAGTTTGTCTCAACAGAGTCTGTCAGAAATGTTTCTTCAGAGTTTCCTTCATCAGAGTTTAAAACTTCATTTTCAAAGTTCAGTTGATCATATTCGTCTTTGTCTTCAAGTCCAGTTATCTTCTTATCATCAAAAGAAACATGTATAGATTCCATGATCACTTTAGTTCTCAGATTGTAAACTCTGAATGCCTTTGTTGACAGCGGATAGCCAACAAAAATTCCTTCATCTGCCTTTAGCTCAAACTTGGTCAACTGTTCTGGATGAGTCTTCAAAACGAAACATTTGCACCCGAAAATATGAAAGTATTTCAGGTTAGGCTTCTTTTTCTTCACCATCTCATATGGTGTCTTTCCATGCTTATTGATCAGTGTTGCATTTTGAGTAAAACAAGCAGTTTGAACAGCTTCTGCCCAGAAATAAGTTGGCAATTTTGCTTCATCAAGCATAGTTCTGGCAGCTTCAATTAAGGTTCTATTTTTCCTTTCAACTACACCATTTTGTTGTGGTGTACCAGGTGCTGAAAATTCTTGTTTCACTCCATTGTCCTTGCAGAATTCTTCCATTGTTGCATTTCTGAACTCAGTTCCATTATCACTTCTGATGATTCTGACTTTGTTGCTTGATCCTTTGTCCAGAAGCTTCACATGCTCCATTAGAGTTGATGCAGTTTCATCCTTCTTTGCTAGAAAATACACCCAGGTGAATCTAGTGTATTCATCAACAATGACTAAAGCATATTTCTTCCTTGCAATAGACATAACATTTACTGGACCAAATAGATCAACATGAAGAAGATGATGGGGATCAGTGATAGAAGATTCTGTTTTGCTCTTGAAAGATGACTTCCTTTGTTTAGCCTTCTGACATGAGTCACATAGGCCATCAACATTTAACAGGGTCTTTGGGAGTCCTCTTACAAGATCCTTTCTGATCAATTCATTGATGTTGTTCAAGTTCAAATGTGAGAGTTTCTTGTGCCACTTCCAACTCTCTTCACTAGACATTCTTGTAGACAGGCAAACAGCTTTTCCAACAGAGTCTATCAAAAGCTTGATTTCATAAATGTTGTTTTGCCTGTGACCAACTAGAACAACCTTTCCTGTAGATTTGCTGATAACTTCACAATATTCAGGTTGGAAATCTACATGATATCCCTTGTCACAGATTTGACTCACAGATGGCAAGTCATGCTTGAGTCCTGGGACATGAGCTACATTGTTGATGATGACATTTCCAAGATTGATATTGCCATATCCCAATGTTCTTCCTATATTGCCATCACCATAGGAAACTTTTGGGCCAGCCTTCTCCTCATATTCTGATAGCAGGGCTTTATTTCCAGTCATGTGTCCTGAACATCCACTGTCCACGACTAGGGTTGCCTCCCTGTTACCCTGCAATCACAAACAATTACTGAGGATTAGTTTTAAGGATCCAGACTTGTTTGGATCCTTTGGCATTCTTAACTTTGTTAGCTTTTGCAGCGGAATTAACATTATCAGAGTTTGAGCTAACAGTATCAATGTTTACACTTGCAGTATCAACTTTAACCCATTTTAGATTGGGTTTCAGTTCATAGTAATTATGATAGATAGCATGATATTTTCTGCAAGTATAGATGGAATGCCAAGTGCTTCCACAGTGTGTGCATAGAGTCTGTGGCTTAGTTCTAGCAAAATCCTTCTTTACCTCAGACTTTGTAGGTAAAGAATTTATATTTTTATTTTTCTTGCAGAAATTTGCAAGATGCTTAGTACTACCACAGTTATGACATGTCTTTCTTGGAGCATAACTAGCAAGCATTGGTTTATTTCCTGAAGTAATGCCTACTTTTCCATTTCTGTTTTTGTTTGACACTTTCTTTTTCTCAACAGATTTTAACTCCTTCAGTTTATGTTTGAGTTGTTTATCTGTCACTGAACCAATATTAACCTGATTAACACTAGTTTTTACTGGTTTTCTTTGGACAGCTTCTTTTTCATTCTCAGACAAAAATTTACTGGTTCCATGAACAAATTTAGTTCTGACTTTAACTTGATTTTGAAATCTAAGTTCATCTCCCTCATTATAACCTAGACCAACAGTGTCTGTTTGAAAAATCTGTTGAGTGTCCTTTCCAGAATTAGTCCAAGTCCTAATTTTCTTATTTGCTTCCTCCAACTCAGATTCTAGTTTTTTATATTTCTGAAGCAAATCCTGTTCTATAGAAACAGCATCATCTCTCTCTTTCTGAACTTGTTGCATGTTTTCAAGTTTCTCTTCAACAAGTTTATTTCTCACTTTAAGTTCAGAATTTTCAGCTTTTATCCTCTCATTTTCTAAAGTCTGATCCCTATAACTTATATGCAATGACTTAAGAAAAATTCTTAATTGAGCAATGTCATCAATATTATAAGCATAGGTAGTTGGAGGTACCTGATTTTCAGAGGATTCTGATTCAGTAGTAGCCATGAGAGCATAGTTCACTTCTTCATCAGAATCTGAAGTATCTGCCCAATCTCTGCCTTTAGTGTAGAGTACCTTTCCAGTTTTACCCTTCTTGCACTCAGGAGCATAGTGACCCATCTCCTTACACTTGTAGCATTGAATTTCAGACTTATCCTTCTTCCCTTTAGAATCTCTCTTATCAGACTTCCTGTAGCTTTTCCTGTCTTCATTTGAATCCCTAGAAAACCTTTTTCCTTTCTTGAAATTCTTGAAGCCCATTTTCTTGAAAGTCTTCACCATCAGCACAACCATTTTTCTCATTTCTTCTTCATCATCCTCAGAGTCAGATGATTCAGAAGAATTTGAATCATAATCAGAGTTTGGTGAATCACTTTCTGAATGTATGACCAAAGCTTTTCCCTTCATTTTCCTTCTTGTTGCCTCTTTCTTCTGAGGCTTCTCTTCAACATTAAGAGCAACAGACTTTCCTTTTCTACTTGATCTCCTGTTTCTCTGCTCCATTTCCAATTCATAAGTTTTGAGCAGTCCATAAATTTCATCAATCTCTGTTTCAGCAAGATCATAGTTGTCTCTAATAGTGGTTGTTTTCACATCCCACTTTTCAGGTAGAGAAAGAAGAAACTTGAGATTCGAGTCTTCTAGATCATACTCTTTGTTGACCAATGACTGATCATTAATCAGTTTACAGAATCTATCAAATGTTTCTGTCATGGTCTCTTCAGGTTTAGCCTCAAAATGCTCATACTCTTGTGTGAGTATGTTTCTCCTATTCTTCTTAATAGCTGCAGTTCCTTGACACCTGACTTCAAGTGCATCCCATATCTCTTTTGCAGTGGTGCAGTTGATGACTTTGTTAGACATAACATTGTCTAAGGCACTATGTAGTAAATGCCTAACTTTTGCATCCTTAGCAATTGATGATAGATCTTCACGAGTCATGTCCTTCTTTTCCTTTGGAACCATTTTTGCTGCTTCACCAGCAACTGCAACAGATAGTTTTGTAGGATTATGAGGGCCTTCATATATCCTGTCAAGATATTCTGGATCTGTAGCCTCCAGAAACATAGTCATCTTGACCTTCCACATTGCATACTTTAATGGCTTCAGAATAGGAACCCTGATTGGTTCATAACGACTCACAGTAGTAGGAGCCTTTTCAGAAACAGTAGGTGTTGGTGGAGGAATTTCTGACATGATTATTGTTGTGTTTGGATCTTAACCTGTAATAAAGTAACAGATTGGCTCTGATACCACTTGTTAGGCCAAATACACAAATAATAATCAACTTTGTATGAGAAATTAACAAGTAAAAGCGTTTATGCACTTAAAAACTTCTTGTATTTCAAACCCTCTTCGTGATGTAAAATATCACAAAGAGCTGCTAGGTTACAATAATGATAATTCGTTATCGATACCCTTCTAGGGTTAACCTATCTGTATTTATATAACATACAGCTACGATACAATCTCTAATTGATATTCCTAATAATCAGCTATACAATGATATCAATTACAGATTGTCACACGTCTCCTATGTCAACTCGATCTCTTTGATAGCTATCCAATCTTTAAAGATATCGCTTCCATAATTAATCTTTAATCACTGTTGAACAGTAGACGCGCTTCCTTCAGACAGAGTTTAACAAACTCTGTTGAGCTTCCAACTGTCAGAGTTTACGCAAACTCTGACTGCTTCCAGCTAAACTCTGATAACTCCCTGTAACACTTAAACACTGATTAAAACACATCAATTATATTTAACACACTTCCTCCCCCTCTAGATTTCTCCCCCTTAGTTGAGGAATCCTCTACAGTTTTATGGCTTGTACTACTTTCAAAGAATTTCTTCTCTTCTACGGTAAGTGAGTGAGTTCTGCTAATGATATTATATAAGTGTCTCAACCCCTTTGTTTGATAAGCATTTTACCTTTCAATTTGACTGAGACGATGTTCAGTGGATAAGTGATTCTCATTTATGTTATTCTGAAGATCTTCAATCTGATTCGACATAGAAGTTATAATGAGATCTTGAGGCACTGTGACATCTCCAGAGTCTACAATTGCTTGATATTGAAAGAGTTGGAGTGCATTGATCTTGTTGTTGAAGATAGTTCTCATGTTATCCATGTCAAACCTTAGGTTTTTATTATCCTCTTCAGATTGAGCAAGACTTTCTTTCATTTGATCAAGTTGTGCCATGAGAGATAGAGTGTTTGTGTCATTGTGTGCTGTTATTCCCAGATTACACACTTGTATAATTGTAGAACGAGGGGGTTGAATACAATTCTTGATATTTATAAATTTCTGATAAGAACTCCAGAAATCTATATTTAGATAATTGCTGTAGAAAGATTAATGCACAAACACATAAAAAATCAGGTGGTTAAATACACCACCTGAAGCTTTTATTCGAAGAAAACTCTGTGATACAAAAGTACACAGCTTCTGTTTTACAACTCTTTGCTTTCTAAGGATATTCAATAAAAACCCTAAGCAAATGTATCTGTTTTCTTAGCCTACAAAGAGTTGCTACACTTGGTTATAAATCCCAAGTTTTACAAGTACTATTGGAATAAGATAATATTAATCTAATTCTAGTTGACTTGCTACTACACTCCAAATACACATGTAGCCGAAAGGTTGTCCTTGTGAATAGACATGTCTCCTTCACCTTTCTTGTATTCATAGTGTAAACAGAATATTACATCAAATATGAAAGGTTGGAGGTATTTTTCTAGCTTGCATAAGGTTTCTACCAAGTGCGATTACAGTTTTTACAACTTATCGACCTCAATTACTTTAATGCAAATTGATTTAAAGAATTGGCAAAACCGAATGATAGCGTACCTGACCTATTTCTGCAGTACTTACCGAATGGCAATGGGGAGCAAGTGATGCAAAATTGTATGACAGTCATGAGATTTCATTCCAGCAAGCCAAAGATTTTCCATCGATACTAGACCATTAATGTTTGAACAGAAGCCCTCATGTAACTTCATTCCAAGTAAGGATGAGTAGACAATCTTCTTTTCAGCATGCAATAAGTTCCAAGAAGCCATCGACAACTTCTCTTTTTTTTCCTTAATGTTTTGGCCTCATCTCTGTTCTGATCATTATTTCAGCCATGTCAAGTCGGATAGATTCCCTGTCTTTTGTCTTCCCTGGTATATTTAACAAGGTACCCGTTAAAGCTTCACATATATCTTTCTCGATATACATCAAATTGAGGACATGCCTAACCGGGATAAATTTCCAATACTTGAGTTGGAAGAATATCAAAATTTTCTTCCAAATAGGTCGAGCATCACCTTTCCTCCATGGAGGCTAGCGTTGTGTCCTTCCAAAGACATGGCCCTTTAGAGGTTGTAGCCTCTTAAGAACCTCCTCTCCAATTAACGGAACAAGAGTTGATTGCTTCTCTACGGTGTTATCAAAATCTAGCTTTTGCCTTCGATATGGATGATGACGGGGCAACCACCTCCGATGCCTCATTATCACCATCTTACCATAATTTTTAAGCCTGGTAGCTTTTGTTTGATCAACACATACAGTACAAGCATTATACCCTTTAATGATGTTGCCTGACAAGTTGCCTAGTGCAGGATAATCACTGATTGTCCATAACAAAATGGCTCTTAGAACGAAGTACTCCTTCTTATATGCGTCATTCACTTGTTTCCCTTGCCACAAACTCTATAGATCTTCTATAAGTGGTTGAAGGAAGACATCAATATTATTCCCCGGTTGAGTTGGTTCGGATATCAACAAACTTAACATAATGTACATTCGCTTCATACAAAGCCATGGTGGGAGGTTATAAATCGCTAGCAAAACCGGCCAAAAAGAGTAATCAGTTGATACACCACCGAAAGGATTGAATCCATCGGCAGATAGAGCTAACCTAAGGTTCCTCGAATCTAAAGCAAACTCTGGCCACTTCTGGTCCACTTCCTTCCATGTTTGTGCGTCTGCTGGATGTCTCAATTTACCATCCTTTTGTTGTCCATTATCGTGCCAAGTAATGTCCTTTGTAGTCTTACTTGCATTAAACAAAGCCCTCAACCGTGGTATCAACAGAAAGTACCATAAAACCTTCGCGGGAACCCCTTCCATTTCAACTCCTTGCTTGTTCAATTTCCATCTTGAGGTCTGGCACATGCAGCAAACTTTCTCGTCTTCATCTCTTTGGCCCCGACATAAGAGACAGTCAATTGGGCATACATGTATTTTTCATACTCCATTCCTAAAGCACATAAAATTGTCTTGGCTTCCCTGAAGGTAGAAGAGATAGTGTTGCCCGCTGGAAGCATAGACCCAAAGAAAAAGAGAATATCAGAGAAGCAAGAATCGGACATGCCAGGCTTTGCTTTCAGGCTATACAACCTTACTAAAGCTTCTAACTTAGTAAAACTCTCACAGTCTGGACAAAGGGGTATATGTTCACCTTGAACATGGTTATATAAATGAGAAGAATCAACATCGGCTTCTTCTGAAGTGGGTTGTTGATGCACAGATTCTGAGGTGTTGGATTCAGCAGGATTAGGACTCTCCACTGAATTTGACTCATCGTGCCATATCTAGTTTGTATAGGTTGGATCAATACTGTGCTGAAAGAGATGGTCCCTAACTGTCCGCACGTTCCAATTTTTGCTTTGCACACATTTTAAACATGGACAATATATTTTGTTTTCATCAGCCCCGTTCTCAAATGCAAACATCAATAACTCTTCCACTCCTAATTGAAACTCTCTTATTCTTCTACCTTCCCTCAACCAAGCTCTATCCATTATCCAAATTATGGTGCAATTCTGCAACAAATGACCATATTACCAAATGAACCAATAACAAAATTCACTAAATTCAATAAATTGAGAGTCACCAGCAAACACTAAATTCACTAACAACAGTAAAATGACCAACTAACCAAACTCAAGCTACACCATCATTAAATAAATAAACAATAAAAAAATGACCACTAGAGAGCGGGACCCGACAACAGCAACAAATGAAAAACTAGGAACAAAGCGTGACCTGACAAAATTAGGTTGCGAGAAAACCTCGAAAGCTTGATAGTAACAGAGTGCGACCTGTCTTCGCATTGAGAAAACCTTGAAAGCTTGACTGTCTTTTTGAAAGCTATGGTTCACTGGATTTTTGAAAGCTAGGGTTTCGATTCGACTGATTAACTTGTTTTTCGATTATAGAGACTAAATCAATGAATTCCTAAGCTGGTTTTGATTGAATCGACTGAGGGAGAGTGTGTGCGGTTGAGAAAGGGAGAAAGGGGAAAGTAGACTGAGAAAGGGGAAAAGAGGGGAAGTTTAGTGAATGAAAAAGGGAAAGTGTTGAATATTTCGGGAAGGGGGGGAAAGTTCCGCCCGATTTTCTTATTAATACACAACTGTTTGTTTTGGAGATTTTTATTGTTCTGGGGCTTATATAATGGATTTTATGCAACATTTGATTCTTAAACTTAGGTTAGATTCTACATTAGATTCGATATGTTAAGTTTAATTGTTGTAAAAACTTGTCATTATTGTATAATATTATTAATATTATTATATTATTTATTTACATTCTCACCTTCTTCATTACTTAAATACGATATATATATATATATATATATATATATACATATATATATATATATATAACTTACATTCTTCATTAACTCTCATTTTACCCACCCTTCTCTTACATATACCCACATAAATATAAATATGCATACGCACACAAATACAATAATGTTATCAGTATCTATCTTTCTTGCAAATCAATAGTTCATACAAGAATAACACCAAGAAATCAAGTAATGGAATGGCAATTCCGATGACCAAACAACTCCAATAACTGAAGCAATTTCGACGACGGAAGCAAATTCGGTGGTTAAAGTAATTCCAGAAAGTAAAACAATTCTGACAACCCACACATCTCCATCGAATGTTTCTGTTCAACTAAGTGACGAGCAAACCCGTAATATTGTTAATTCAATAAGGAACCTTGAGTTGAATTTGTAAAACTCAATTTTCAATAAAAATATCCTTCAATGAATGTTATTATATTTGATATGAAACTTTTTTTTGAACTAGATATATAATGTAAAGTATGTTTGCAATATATCAACAAAGCAAATTACATTATTCACAATTATACAGTTGAGATATTGCTGTTTGTTAAAATTGTTGTTCGTTAAATTCAACTGAATTTGGTTGAATTTAGCATAATAAATTCAACCATATTCATTCAAATTTAATGCACTTGAGGCGCCAAATTTGAATTATCAGCAAAATTGCGAATCTCAAAATTTATATGTGGTTGAATATGGTCGAATTTATCTGGTCAAAATTGGTTATCTAGTCCAATATATAAGGTCGAAATTAGATAATTTCGACCAGAAGGGTAAAATTGGGCCATGCTAAAAATGACCATTTTTTGTTTGTTCAAATTATCCAATTTCGACCCGATCTGCTTGAAAATGGCTAATTTCGACCGTTACGTTCTAGTCGAATTTATCCAAATTTCCTATAGTATTTGCTTAAACAACAAATATGTACATTAACATATCATTAAGCTAACCACACATTTGTATTATGTTTCATACACATAATACATAAATGGCTGTGTGATCATGGAAAAATATTTGTAGTATATGTAGCTTTTTTTTAAGCAAAAAAATACAAAACTTAAAACACATAGCCATTAAAATAAAAGAGGATAAGAGGTACATCCATTTTAAATATTTAAATTATACACTTGATTTAAAAATAAATATGCTATTTACTTTTTTTATAATAATAAATAAGATCACATATAGTACTTAATGGTAAGCTGAATGTGACTAAATGTAGAAAAGTAATTAAGGTGCAGAAAAATTGAAGAACATAAAGATCTTTTAGTCAGGTTCGACCTCTAATCCCCTATGGTCTACGTCATGGTCCCTTACCAGGTTGGTAAGAAAATATATTATTGATTAATAATAAAATAATTACAAGATGCAATAATATATCACCCAACTTCCCAGTTGCTCATAAATGGCATGCTGAATATACCTGTTTTCGAATTTGCTCTCTAAGCTATACTAGCCTAGTATACTTTTTTACCACAATTCATCAAACCCAACTATTCACAGCCAAGTATGCAACAACTAATCGCTTACAATCCGAATAATACTATTAATAAAAGTTACAACTCAAACTATAGACTCTCTATGTATAAGTAATACAGATATGATATATAACGAGTTCAAAGAGAATCGGGTAAAAGTTTTTGCAAAGTAAAACACTAAGTTGTTTTTTTCATGTAGTACTTGGATATTAGCAACGAAAAAACTCACATAAGAACAATTATTTAAATCTATACGTATAAGGGTCGTAAGCTAAGCTAGCAACTAGCAACCGTTGAAAAGAATTGAACGTTTAAATTAGTTAGAATTGTTTTTAACGTTAATGTAAACGTTTGACAAAAGAGAGATGAAGAATACAAAGTTAATAGACCAATTCCTCTAAAAATATGAAAGAGTAAAAATGTATAGGAGAGTTTGTAGAAGAAGAAGTTAAAAGCATAATTAACTCAGAAAAGAATTTTTGAAGATTTAGAAATGATTAAAAGAGCCCGTATGATATATTTTGGGAGTCCTTACAACTAATTAGAAGACGTTTCTATATATTTCCACCATTTCCGCACTTCTGGTAACACCACAACATAGATCACATATTGCAAAACCACAAATACATTGTCTTAAGGCCAATATTTGTTGCAGTAGACTTTATTGCAACGAATGTGAAAAATTTCACTGTTGCATCTCCCGTGTTGCAATAGAGCCATTTAGCAACGATTTGAGTACCATACAGCAACATTAAAAGTCATTGCAATACAGGCATGTAGCAACATTTTATAGTCTTTAGCACGTTTAAAAATCATTGCAGTAACAAATGGTTGGCAAACAAATCACTTTAAGGCAACAAATATTAGTCCAATTGTAATGAATTTGTTAGACTAATTGCAACAGTTTATACCCTTATTGCAATAATTTTATAGCTGTTGTAATGTTTATTCTTCATTTTTTCCTCCAGTTCAGCAACTATTTATTCTCTGAGCTTTGCCAGTTCTATAGAATCTGTGTTGTCTTTTTTGGACAAATTTTGCTTCATTTTCCTTGTTATGCTACTTCTACAAACACGCCAATTTGGTCCATGAGCTGCAAGGTCAAGCTCTACCATCTCTTCGTCCTCATCATCTGATTCCTCCTCATTTTCACCATCTTTATTAGCCTAAAAATATTCATAATTGCATTAGTGGTAAATACTAATGGCATAATCCGCAAAAAGCAAATTGCAAAGATACATATATATTTGCCGGAAACTGTATATATGCTATTTTTACCTTGTTATGACCCTTGCCTGATTTTGGATTAAACAAAGATTTTGTAGGATTTGCACCGCCAAACTTAGTAGTTTTCTACCATAAAATGAAGAAAATATGGTTACTATCCGTATAAAAAAATGAAACACGAGGAGTACGCGTAAATAAAATCACTCTTGGGTCTAACATACCATTTTATTAGGAAGCTGGGCTAAACTAGTACGACCGGCAGTATGAGTATCAGTCACATTTTTCCGACTTGCAGTACACTTTGAAGCTTTCTTCTGCACTGATTCATCACTCCAATACTTTAGCAGCACCTTGAATAGTTCCAATGGAATGTTTGGAGGCTTTCTCCTTATGCAGTCCTCATCATTATCATATTTGGTAAAGCGTTGACTCTTAACACGGCTTTTGTATATTGTTCTATTATCATCAAGTGTTTTCAATACCCAGTCTTTTCCTTCCTCAGGAATAATATACTTTGTCTAGTAAAGTAATTAAAAATACTAATTACTTATAAATAATTAATAAGAATTAGTGAGTTTTACAATATACAGTGAAAAATTGAGCAAGACATCGAAAAATAAATATATTGCTTTTTAATTACCTTAACATATTCCCACCACCCATTTTTTTCTTCCTCTGGAACTTTAGACCAATTAACATAATCAAATGGAATGTATAGCCTTGCTATTGTTCCCAGGAAACTGCCCAATTCAGCAACCACTTTTTTATTTTTTGACAAAGGCTGGAGCTCATGATTTAAGCCAGGCGTTGGCCTTTCATTGTACTTCCGGGTGAAGACATGATTCATCTTTGTAGGTCCTCTGGACCTTCTAGTTTTTCTGGTACTAGTTTCACCTATGAGCATAAACACAAATCAGTACACGTAATCACGAAGTAAGTCTAATAACTATGAGAGTAGACACAAACCTTGTTTCATGTACACTAACGACTGGTGGTGCATGGTTACTATCATGATCAGCTTCATTATTATCCATGTCATTGGCATGCTTTTGTCGCTCTTCCATGTCCCTTTTGCGTTTTTGCAGTTGTAAGAATGCCTCCATCGAACCAATTCCTTCATTGGCAGGAACCCTTTGTACCTATATAAGATCAGTAGGTAGTGGAGGGGGAGGTGGTAGTGGCGGAGGAGGTGGTAGCTCTCCATAAGTAGCCTTGCAAAAAATATAATAAAAATCATATACCTCATACAAAATAGCTAAATGACAAGTAGTATTGCTAGCTGATTCTTGTACTATATGACATGATTCAAAATAAATATATGTAAATCAATTAATTTGGAATCTACCAACAAAAAAAGAGATAAATTATCTATTCACATACGTCTGTTCTCCGTTTAACATTATTAGCGCACATGAACGGGTATTTCGTCTACACTCGACATCCTTCACCTTCTGAACTTTCATTTTTTTCTAAATAAATAAGCAAAATGAAATCAAAACAAACAGTTGTATTTAATTCCAAAAAAATGAAAGATACAATTTAGTTCAATTTTTTACAAAATTAGAGTATGACATACTCGGGGAATAACATGCACTATTTCCTCTTTGCTTAGACTATCATGTCCATAAACATAGTCCCTGTCAGGAGGCACTTCCAGATCTGTCCATTCCCTTACAACTATTTTTTTTCTTTTTTTTTTGGATTTGTCAGCACTAAAAAACTCAACTGCCTTCTCCTTCAGTTTCAGTTTTTCAGTTTCTTTCCGATTTTCTTCCATTCTCTTTCTTCTCTTTAATTCAAAATGTGCAATCTTCACCTATATTAAGGCAACAAATAACAAACTCAAATATATGACATGATAATAATAAAGTAAAAAAGGACAAAAAATGATAACAATGTTAACGAAATAAAAAAAATACCTGTTTGTCATTTTCACTTGGTTCTTTATTTATATTGTCATTCTGCTTGTCATGTCCCTTCTATTTTACTTGTTGTACTTGTGTAGCTGGAACAAAAGGATCATCCTTTTGAACTATTTTACTAAAATTGACACGTGTGAGCCCATAACAGTCCTTATCCTTTTGGTACCAACAACACCTGAATAGAACTGCCGTAATTGCTTCCAAGTAACCTACTTCAATAATTTCTTCAATTGCTCCATAATAAGTAACATCCCCAACTGTTGGATTTTTATCTTTTGAACTTGCAAAATTGGTGGTTAGGGCTGTCAAAATGATACCGCTATTTTGTGTGGTGCACTTGACATCCCGTGTTTTTGTATGGAATCGGAATCCATTTACCACATAGCCACTAAACTTCTTAGCTGCTCGTTGAGGCCCCCTTGCCAAATTTAACAATTCCAATGAAGTTTCACTTCTTTTTTCGACCTCATCCTTTAACCAATTGTGAAATTCTTTCTTATGTGTTTTTTCTCTTTCTTACTTCTTTGAATTTCCCTGACCCTCAAATAAGGTGCGATGTTCCCTGCAATTTATACGTATAAATATTATGACTGTTGCATATCATACTTGTTTAAACTACTTTTTTTACTAAAGTAAATACTAGAAATATGTAAGGACGTACTCAATCAACTTTTCGATCTTTATGTTTCCATAATTGAAAAGTATATATCGATGAGCATTCATCCAAACTTTTTCTGCCAACTAGCTATTCCATCTTTATTTCTCCTCGACTCAATGGAGTACCCGATAGTTTTGTTCTCATCAGTAGTCTTTGTGTTGCAACTTGAACTTAGAAATCTAGAATAAAATGTCACGCACTCTTCTACCAAGTACCCTTCGGCAATGGACCCTTCAGGTTTACTCCTATTACAGACGTATGATTTCAATTTACTCAAATATCGCTCAATTCCGAACATCCATCTACGTTGCATCGGTCCTCCATTTTCCACCTCCTTATACAAGTGAACGGGTAGGTGAACCATGATGTGAAAAAAAGCTGGTGGAAAGATCGTTTCTAATTGACAGAGTATTTTGATGATTTCTTCTTGCAACTTCTGAACATCTTCCAACTCAATCACTTTTCTGCATAACCCCCTGAAAAAGTCACCCAACCTGACCAAAGCCAATGCAACCTCTGGTTTTAAGGACTTCACAGCAGCAAATTGTAATAAATACTGGAGCATAAAGTGTGCATCATGACTTTTATACCAGAATATCTTTCTTTCATCAATTAGCACACAACGACTAATATTCGATGCAGTTCCATGTGGCAGTTTAGCATTAAAAAATACATAACAGAAGCTTTCTTTTTCTTTTTTTGTCATGTCAAAAATTGCTGCCCTGAATTCATACTTATTGCTATCACCAATTTTAACGGCATGAAAAACCTTGCGAATACCCATTTCTTGCAAATCTTTTCAAGCACTGAGATGATCTTTCGTCTTGCCACCAATATCCAACAAAGTCCCTAATATTTTATCACCAATATTTTTCTTCTGTGTGCATGACGTCTAGATTATGTCTAACTAAATGATCCTTCCAATATGCTAAATAAAAAAAGATGGACTTCTTTTTAAAAGGACAATCTGTCCCTTTTTTCCTTTTCTTTAAACCTCGCTTCTCGAAACAGTTCTCATACCCATGTAGTAGTTCTTCAATATCCACTCCAGATAATGGAGGTGGACAACCATCTATTTCAATATTGAATCTTCTAGTATCAGACCTATGTTTGTGGTCAGGAGGAAGGAATTTTCTGTGGTTCGTATGGCAGACTTTTTTACTACGTTACAGGTAGGTTGAAGAAGTGCAGTAGTGGCAATTGGGACAAGCTAGTTTACCCTTGGTGCTCCACCCCGATAAAAGTGCATACCCTGGAAAATCACTAATTTCCCAAAGGAGACTCGCTTGTAACATAAATGTTTGGTCATTGAAGGCATCATAAGTTTCTAAACCTACTTCCCAAAATTCTTTTAACTCCGTAATGTGTGGCTGCATATACACATCGATGTCATTACCTGGGTATACGGGACCAGGGAGGAAGATTATAATTGACGAGAACAACTGGCCAAGTGCTGTGAGTTACGTTCATTGATCGGTAAGGATTAAAGCCATCTGCAGCTAGACCTAACCTAACATTTTGGGTGTCTGCTACAAAATTTGGATGGTTGGCATCCATTGACTTCCAGCCCTCTACATCGGCCAGATGTCTTAAGTTCCAATCTTTTGTTCGTCCAACTGCATGCCATGTCATGAGTTGAGAATACTCTTTACACAAGAACAAACGTTGCAGCCTTGGTTTCAACGGGAAGTATCTCAACACTTTTGCAGGAATTTTAGAATCTTTTTCTTGGAAGTTAAAAGAAACTGATGAATTGGTACCTTTTTTATGGACTTTCCATCTTGAAACTTCACAAAATTTGCTCTTAGTTTCATTTTCATTTTCAGCCCAATATAACATTCAGTCATTCGGACAAGCATGTACCATTCATAATCAAGACCAAAATTTGCCTAAATTTGTAATCATGCTTTTGGTAGCCCTAAAAGGAGGCAGATTGAAGTGGGAAAAGCCTCCACTTTAATTTGTAAAGTTTGACTATAAACCCTAAGTGAGTAAAATTCTGAGACACGGGATATAAAGGTTGTTTTCCTTCCTCAACATCCTTATAATAATCTTTCCCAGCTTTATTCATTCTAGTTCTAAATCTGCCTTCATTATGAATCATTTCGTCAAAATCTTCACCTAGGCCCATACCCGTATTACAATCCATCCTATCATTAGTTTTTCTAAACTTCTCGGTTGACACTTCAAATATCCAATTAGAAAATGATGGACAAGGACCATTTAGTATGAGAGGATCATATACATTTTCTTGCGAAAACCAGAAACGATTACTAAAATCTTTGGAAGGACATTGTAGTTCATCACCTACGCCAAAATTATCAAATTCATTCCTAACAAAGTCTGTTACCCCATCACTATAAGTCTCACTGTATTTCGGAAGTAAAACCCAAGTAATGTGTGTAAATTCATAAACCTACTTTCTACATAAAGTAATAGAAACAAAAAATACATAAATGATAAAAATTTGCATTAACAGAGCATTTAAAATCAAAGACTTGTAAAACAGAGCATATAAAAACACACTACCACATATATTTTGTTTTTGACAGGACATAACTTATGAAATATAGAGAGAAAGCATGGCTTAAACAAGTAACAACAAACATAAAAGCATACAAACACAATTAACAAACATGAAAAAATACAAACACAAACTAACAGAAAAATTACAATTTAAAACTCCTAATTAACATAATTAAATTCGTTTAAAAAAAAAACATAATTAAATTGAAAGCTCTAATTTAAATTAACAAAATCTCAAGTAAAAGCTTATTTAACAAACGAATACAAAGATATGTAACCCGTATAAATCGATTTAACTACAAGCACAAATTAACAATTAACCCCTAGTTGATACATGCAAAATTCATCAAAAACCAAATTTTAAAATCAATTTTGGGGAAAGAAATATACCAGTTTCGAGCTTCACTGTTCGAGCTTGAGTGTTCTTCAAGCTTGAATCTTCGAGCTTGATAAGATTTTGAGTTCTCTCTGTAATCTCTCTCTCTCTCGCCTTCTCTCTCTCTCTGTAATTCGAGATTGTGTCTGTATTATGTGTGTTTGTGTCTGAATATGCTTAATCAATTGTTTTTTTCCGTCAAGCCTCATTTAGAAAGCCCGTAAAAAAAATTTGGCAAGCCATTGTAACTTTATCTATATTCGTTGCAATTTAACTCCAACTTTGATTAAAATTTATTCAATTGTAACAATTTTAAAAACATTACAATACTTTTAAATTTGTCAAAACTTGCAACAATTTTTAAGCAATTTTTTCGGTGGGTGTTGCAATAGCCAATCTATGTTGTAGTGTAAAACTAGACCGTTGACAATAGCGTGGTGATTGTTTACCATTTCTGTGCAAATGGTAGCTTGGTGATTGTTTATAAAGTTATCAACTTTAACTTTGGCTTGCTGTTATAAGATAATGATTTATCAATCAGTACACTAAATTACCCTACAACACAAGTTAGTACAGAATAAAAAAGCATGTTGTTTATATCTAAGTTCAAGGGTTTTGGCGTGTTGATTGTGGTCATCAAACTAATAGGACTACTAATATCAGTGACAAAAATATGAATAGATTTAGGTATCCGTGTCTATACATACTTAATAATAATTTTTCAAAAATGGTTTAATTGCACATACTATTATGATTTTTGAAAATAATTAAGTTTCCAAAACTAGATCAGATTAATATACATGTACATCAAATATTTGGAGATCAAATATTTGGAGAGGTCACCTCAAACAAATCTTACATCGAACATATAATTCATTTGATTTATAAAAATAAATATTTATGTATTCCTACTAAATATACCAACCTCCTTTTAGGACATGTGTTGAACTTGTGAATTACCTAAGTTGTTATACTTGGGCCAATATGCCTAAATTTGAAATGGGGATTTGGCCTGATTTTTACATGTAGGTGAAATTAGCCCAAATAAAATCTTAAACTTTTCACAATTGTTCAATTTAATATGATAAATTTTAGATTCTAAACAATTTAATTAAGATATTAGATATCAATAGTAATCCTACTATACTTAATGGTTCTTTTATATGTAATTAAATTAGGAAATATTAAGTTTACGGAGACTAAATATTACCAAAAAAATATCACATCTAAAATTCGAATTGCTAACAAAGGAGATTATAAAACAGAAAAAATATAAAATACAAATATTATACATGTATTTATAAAACGGTAAAATCACTATAAAAAGGAAACTTAAAGTTGTAAAGAAATAAACTTGAAAGCTAATAAAAATTATATCACCAATGACATTAATCTAAATATTTACACAGAATACTAGAAAATGACGTGAGGCATGGATTATTATGCTAGTATACAATAATAACTAAACTAACACAACATGTGTCGAAATTCATAAAAATTAAATTGTTTTATAGTTTTTGTATTACAAAAATTAATGGAAGAATGACCAAGTTTATATTATAACTAATATATGTGTGAACATCCTTATTCAAATAATAATAAACAACACCTTAGAATTTTACATAAAATTATATTTAGGTACTAATTTTCACACTAAAAAAGTTTTTTTATGAATTAAAATAGGATTTAACAAAAAATAAGAATTAAATATAACATGATTATCCATAATTTCTTATTACAAAAATATGTATAAGATTTTAATGGATTCGATAATGGATTCTAGGTAACATATAATTTTCATGTTTATGTTAAGCTAATTGTTGTTAAATTTTGTGATTCTAATATTAAATTTATGAAAAATAAAATATTATGATAGTGTTATTTATTATGAAAATGGTGTTCTTCCTAGGAACTTGTAATAAGAATATAATTTAATAAGCTAAAATTTGTACTGAATTGATTGAATATACAAAAGTGAAAATAGTAATGCGTATTAGACAACTAAATTAAAATTTGGAAAATGCAATTTTAAATTTATACGTACCATCTTCGCCATAGTCACATTAAAAATAATAAAACTTTTTAAATAATATTTTTTTGTAAATCAACCATTTTAACGAATATATTAATATAATCTGTGAAGTGTATCAAGTTATAGTAAAATGGTAAGTTCAGTATATATTAATAAAGTATTTTGTAATATTTCTAACAACTAAATTAATTATGTACAATAACTAATTCAGTTAACTATTTGGTTTTTTATTAAATTTGAAAATATTTTAAAAGATGAATATAAAATTGAAGTAGTTAAAATTAACCCTAATTTTCACTATATATATCATTTTATTAAGTTTACATATTTCAAAGTTATATGCTCTAATTATAAGTTGAATCTATACAAGTGAAAAGTAGTAAATTGATTGTTTTATATAAAGATATGTTGACGAAGATGATGTTTATTTGATTTAGAAGTTTTGATTCCATAATTTAGAGGAAGATGACATTGATTTTGATTGCCATGTTTTCAGTACATGATATAGTACAAGATATGTAGACTTTTTATATAATTGTTGGCATGAAAATCCTAAGGTATGAAAGTTCTAAGGTATAGAACAAATTACATCAAGTCACCTTGTTTAATTTATGTAATTTTATTATATGTTATTAAACATTGTTATGTTATCCCATGTGTTTAACTAACAACTGATTTCATTAGCTATAAAAATCCGAAATAATTTTATGGCCCGTGGTTCATTTTTTTTTTTGTATGATGCTTAAGGAGATTATCAGCTACCATACCTTTTTGAATTTGGTGGTCTGTTTTGCAGCAGATTTCAAAGCAGATTTCAAAGCTGGACAACCTCTTGACGAAGGATGGACTTCAGTAGCTTACCAGAATATCTTGCTAACGCTAGGCAACTTCTTTTTACCCAGGGACACTTGAATCAAAGATTTATTCACTTGGAAACCACTGAAAAGGATTGTAACAAGAAGAACTTGGTGCAGATGTGTGTTTGCATATTTTTTGATCGGGCAGAAGAAGTCATCAAAGACTTGGAGGAACAACTGAAAAGCACTGTAATCGATTTACCCAAGCTGGAAGATACAATTAATCGGCTCAAATCATACATCAACACCGTTGGAGCTGGTAATATGCTGAATAAGGTGAATCATTTGAGACAGCTGGTGAAGGATAAAAGTGATACTCTGAGCCTTAGAAATGCATTGATGGAAGTAAAGCTCGAGATTGAAGATAGCCCTATAAGGGATACCTCTTCTCAGCCACATGTTATTTCTTTGCACTTGTCGAGCCAGAACCTTTCAAGTGAGAATGAGAGTAAACATTTAGAGAAAAACAAGAGTGATGAGAGGCAGTCTTCTGTACTGGCAAAAGAAGATGTAGGAATAAGTGAGAAGTTACATATTTCTAGTGACGTAGAAGTTACTATTAAAAGTAACTTGGGTGATGCAGTGAGAAATGATGAGATCATTTTAAAAGAAAAGAGAGATTTGGGCCCTATATCTGTTCTCAATGCAGGTCATCAGGATACACTAGCAACATCTACTGCTAATTTGAAATTAAAAGGTGTAATGCTTCCTAATGAGACTAAAGAGGATTTTATTCCTACTTCTCATGCTGAGAATAGTTCAGACAGTGATGATGATGATGCCACTACGCCATAGATGGCCTTCGGCAACACTTCAAAACTGTTGCCAAAGGCCCAAAAACTGTTGCCGTAGCCTAAAAAATATCTACGGCAACACTTTTCGGGTGTTAGCTTTTTCGATGTTGGCGTAGGGTCAATAGCAACACTTTTACACCTACAGCAACATGATAAAATGTGTTGCCGTAGGATACACATTTGGTGTAAATGGCCACTGACACGTGGCAGGACCCACTGGCACGTGGCTGACCCACTGACACGTGGCTGAACCCCACTGACACGTGGCGGGACCCACTAACAGGTGGGACCCACTGACAGGTGGGACCCACCTAAGTCTTTGGCAACACTTTCTTGGAACATATGGCAACACCAAATTAAACTATTACAACATTTTTTAATAAATCTTATAGCTATGGCAACACTTTGTTATAGCTATTGCAACACCTTTGCAATGGAAAATTAAGAATACACTTCTGATAAATACAATTTCCAGTACAACACACTTCTGATTAAAAAATAAAACCTTTTTTTCCATTTCACAATTGTCAACTCCAAAATAAAACAATAGAACTACATTATATCAGTACAAAATGAAATAAATATCAACTTCCTAGTGAAGCACCCACATTGCAAATGTAATAATGTACTAGACACAGATCCGGATAATACTAAGAAACCAAAAGATCATAAACAGCTGCTCCAACACCCCATCAGAACCTCAGATTCCAACACTCCTTTGGTTCCCCAGAAAGCTCCAGCTGCTCCTAGAGGAGAATAAGTAGCTATCTTTATCCCTTGCAACGGACCTAGTAAAGAGAATCATCGTTAAGCACTTAGTTTACAGGTGAGAACCTTTCTAGAAGGTGCACATAAAAATCTTTGACCAACAGTATATGACATCCGTCAAGAATGCTATCTCTTAATTTTTTACCAAGAATGGAAATCACCTATTTCTTAAATAGGTGAGAACCTATTTGGCTGCTCATAAGTAGCATACATGTCAACAGAATCAAACATTTCATCATCAGAAACATCAGTATCCATCAGTTTTGGTGCAGTTGCTTCGTCTTCATCATCCTCAACATATCCTTTATATGTAAGTCTAAGTAATATTTCACCGGCAAATCTATCTCCAAATGGTCTCCATCCTCCTTGCAAAGCTATAATCCTGTCTGTTGGCACTGTATCTTTTAGTGATCCAAGATCAACTTGGAGAATTTTTTAATGAGAGTTATTCATAGATGATGAGAAATACTTATTTCACTGAATATTATGACTTTTAAACTGTTAAAATAAAGGATCAGGTCTATCAGATACCTTTGTTTTAAGCTCTATCTTAGACACATCTAATTACAATATAGAAAAGGTAAGCCACTCCTTGCTCTAATATGACTTAGTTTCAAAGTGGTAGATGGTAACCAAAGTTAAGTACAAGGTTATAGTTGTACTTGCTAATTAAGTTATAACATACTCTAAAATCTCATAATTCTTGTTAAGAACAAAAGCTCAAATCTATATAGTAATTCTACACAAACTCTGGACCAAGATATAATTCATCCCATATACTAATCCATCTTATAATTATCAAGTCAACTAGCCAGCACAAAAGTGTTTTGGTGAACTCTAAAGCATATCTTTTTAACTATAAAAAGCAACACACTGTAGCAGCACTTAACCCGTAGCATATTCCCAAGTTAAAGACTCATGGATATCCTAAGAGTCACATGAAGAGTCTAAACACATAAATGTCAAACGATACTGCCGAAACAAAATCCCACTTAGCAATAACCATATTTTTAATTCTGTTAAATGGGTAGTTTTTACCTCTCCAGTTCCAGTAGTTAAATCTGCAAACCCAAGGGAGTCATTTACTTGAATATATAATCTTTGTTTTCTAGGATTTGTAACTAGCATATTAAAATCCTGTAAAAAGGAAAGATAGACATAGTCAGTAGCTTTAGATAAACTTAGTGTCCTTGTACATTACATAATATTATTAAGTGTACAGAGTCAAACTTGAAGGCTAATATAGTAACAAACTCACCTGATTCCAAATTGGCTTACCAGGAGATCCAATAACAGTCGTTTGACTATTCTTTTTGCTACGTATAACTTGATCTCCCAGCCTTAGAATGACATATGGATCCGTTTTACCTGAATGACAGAGACTAATAAATACACAATTATTACTGATACAGGACACAGGTAGTTCTATTAATATATAGACTTGTCTGTGTAGGTTACTAGCTCTCTCGAGGTAAATCGACAGCTCCAGGTGTGTGTGTGAGCATTAAACTATATATTTCTTGGTGGGAACAACTCGTAAAAACTTGCAAAAATTGCAGGAAGTGCAACACCATATTAGGCATAAAACTATTGGAAATTTGGTAACTTGAAAAAAAAAAAATTTTACAAGCTGTATGTATATATAAAAATGGGATATGAGGTAAAACTGTTACCAGAGATAACATAGGACAGCTTTCTAGCATCTACAAGGGTTACCGATAATTCTCTTATCGGTAAAAAATTAAGAGATAGCATTCTTGAAATCTTATCGATAGTAGCACAAGCAATAAGCTTACCTTTGACCAACAGTATATGACTTCCATCAAGAATGGTCTAACTGCTGCTTCCACGTACTCATCCACGACTACTTCCAATTTGCATTCATGTTGTATCTGCAAAATATCAAAAGCAAAATACATCAGGGAGATAGAGATAGAGATAGTCGGGGAGCGAGAGTTGTACCCAAAACTCGAAACCAAACGAAGATTGAACTCGAATCTACTACCATTCACTTCAAAGCTCGAATCCGTTCAATTGAACCCAAATCCTCCTTGAATACTAATTGAATCCTTCAACACCTTGAATTAAACCCTAATCCATCAATAGCATCTTCATGATAGATAACCCAAATTTGAGAAACACGATATCATAATTTAAGAGAAACATATATACAGGAGACAGAGAGATAGTCAGAGATACGAAGAGAGGCGGAGAGAGAAGGTGGAGAGTGGAAGGTGAGGCGAGAGAAGTGAAAAGTGTGTTAGATTTGCCCCCAATTTCCCCCTACCCATGTTTAACCCTAGAAGTGAAATGCTTGTTTTCCCCTAATTTGTTTTCTCTTAATTTTCATTTGTCGCTCCTTAATTTTCATTTGCCGCTTTTGTTTTCATTTGTAGCTCAGCTATAAGACCCCGGTCATACTTTCCTTTTTTATTTTTTTAAATATTATATTTTTCTGCAAAGTTTTATAAATTTATTTTAATAATTACTAAATCTATTATTTTCATAATTTTGTAATAATTCACAATTTATCCAAAATTTAGATTTCTTATTAAACTTTTTAATGAATTTAGTTAAAATTTAATAGTTTTTGAATATTACTTTATTTTAAAACCTTTTTATTCGAAATTTATAAACAAAATTTAACATTTATGAAAAACTCAATAATTTAAATTTTTGATGAAATATTACGTTTTACAGTGATAACTTCATCGATTTTGTTAAAATTAATTATTTTCATAGTCCAATAAATATTAAATCATTAATTTTAAATAAAATAATGGGTGCTGTTCATCCAAATTTTTTTATATTTTTTAAATAAAATAAATTAAAAAATATATAAATACATAATAGTATAAAGCAATTAAGATAGTATATTTGTAATTGAGATCGTATATTTGCAATGAATTTGAAGATATAGTATTTTTGTAAAACAAATTAGAAAACTTAATATATTTGGTAAATTATCTTAATTTATTGTTTTTGATATAATAAATAAATTCATTTCACAATTTTTTTAACGTTTTATGTAAAGTGTTATTTATTGTGTGAGTTATTTTTAATACATATATACAATTTCTTAATTAAAAAACGTAAAAGTTTTAAATTTATCATTTTTAAAATTATTGAAAAATACATTACCATACAATTTCTTTATTTTTTATTATTTTATGTAAAATGTTATTTATTGTGTGAATTATTTTTAATTTAAAAAAAAATTAAAAAATTAGCCCTGCGGGACCCACTGCCACATCAGCAAGGGGTGAGACCCACTGCCACATCAGCCGCCACGTCAACAGTTGTGGGTCCTCCTGCCACGTCAGCAGGTGTGGGGCCTACCTGCCACATCAGCATGCCACGTCAGCATGGTAGGGCCACTGCCACTTCAGCATGCCACGTGAGCAAAGTCCAATCAATATTGTGGGGCCCACTGTCACGTCGGCGCACAGTCAGCATTGCCGAGTCAGCATTATAATATAAAATTAAAAAAGAAAAATAAATACATGATAGTGTAATACATTATAAAACATCTACGCCAACACTTTTCATGTCTAAGCTAACACAAATACTTGGTATTGTAATAGGTAAGGATGAAAATAGCTACGACATCACTTTTCTAGATGGCAACACCTTGCAAAAGTGTTGTGTAAAGTCATCTATGGCGTAGTGTGCTGATGATTCGGTTGAAGCTGCACAGCTGAAACAAGCCAAGTTAATCAGTAAGGGATCCACACATGGTTCATCCAGTCACTTTATGTCTGGTGCATTTGATCCTGACAAAACTAATCACAACAAACCTTTCAATGCTGGTTGTTCTGAGAGACCAGAAGAACTGTGGAGAAGGTCTCAATGGAATGATGAATGCCATATACCTACAGCATCTATTGGAATGGATTGGGCTCATGTTCATGCAAAACATGTAGTCTCTCAAATATCTAGCTCTGATCTTAAGGATCATCTGAAGGCTACGACCATATTATCCAAAGGTTTATAGAAGGATATCAAATTTGTCAAATCTGATAATGAAACTCTTCATACTGAGTTGGTTAAGATCGTGAATGAACAATTAAAGAACTCAGCAACTCAGTTAAACACTCTAACAACTGCTGTCTACACAAGGATGTACACTTTGGAACTTAAGGTTGATACTTTATCTTCCAAAGTTAATAATATTGAGGAATCTCTACAACTGATTCTCTCATTATTGACTGATCCTACTGATGTCAAAAGGGGGGAGAAGGTTGTTAAAACAAAATGTACACCTGATCTAGTTGTAAGAAAGGATGATGATACTTCTGGAAATTAATGATGGTGATACTCAGACACATGGAGCTGGAACCTCTGATGCTACACTGGTAACAAGGAAAAGTGGATCTGAAACTCAAACCAGTTAGTCAACTCTTGTTTCCAGGTCTGGAAAGAAGATAGTAAGAACAATGGTACAATCTCAAACTCTTATGGAAGAGCAAATCCTGACATCTGGTCAAGGTCAATTATCAACAATTCCTGAGGATGATGTATACATTGATGATGATAATAAAGATGCTGCTAAACCGTTCTTTCATGAACTTGATACAGGTACTGGTGAAGTTCTTCGTTTGTTTAATAAAGATAAAAGAGTTGAACTAGTAAATGCAAAGTCAGCTTTTGTGCTAGCTGAATAATACTTTCCTACTCTATCAAAAGAAGAAATTCTAATTGAACAGAAAAAGCTTGTGGATAGTTTTAGCAAGAAGACTCCTACTGCAGGTAGAGGAAGGGGCAGAGGAGGTAGAGGCAGAGGGAGAGGAAGGAAGGCCTACTCCTAGACAAAAGAAGGCTAGTGGACTAAGGATAGAGGAGATAACTACAGATATTCCTGTTATTCCAAGTGAATTAATTCCACATTCTATGCTAGCTACTATACAAGATGATCTACAAGAAGAGGAAAATTCATTGACAACAAGGAAGAGTAAAATCGCTGTGGTAGCACAGAATGTTGGTGTTGAAACAGTTCAAACTGCTATTCCTGATATAATCTTTATTCCTGATACAGTTTAAGTACACTACGCCATAAGTGAGCATACGCAACCCTTTTTATAAAGCGTTGCACAGAAAGCATTACGTTAGATAGAAATTTTGGGTCTTTTGCAATTGAGCTGAACTGGAGTTGTGTTAGATATAATTTAGTGTTGCATATTACCCACGGTGTTTCACACCATGCAACACTAACTGTTGGTGTTGCGTTAGATATTTTTTTATTTTAATAAATGGTGACGTGGCAGAAGTGGGACCCACATGTGCTGACGTGGCATTTGCTGACGTGGCAATTGGGGGACCCAAAATTGCAGATGTGGTAGAAGTGGGACCCACATATGCTGACATGGCATTTGCTGACGTGGCAGAAGCGTTGCATTAGATAACAGTAGTGTTGCATTTTTTGTTTGAAGTGTTGCAATAGATATATATATATATATATATATATTTTTTTTAAAAATATGATGTGGCAGGTGTGGGACCCTCCACTGCTGAAGTGGCAGTGTGGGACCCACAAGGTGACGTGGCAGGAGGCCCACCAATGCTGACGTGGCAATTGTGGGACCCACTATTGCTGACGTGGTAGAAGTGAGACCCATATATGCTGACGTGGCATTTGCTGACATGGCAGAAGCGTTGCATTAGATAACAGTAGGGTTGTATTTGCTGTTTGAAGTGTTGCATTAGATATATATATATATATATATATATATATATATATATATATATATATATATATATATATATTTTAAAAAATATGACGTGGCAGGTATGGGACCCACCACTGCTGACATGGCAGTGTGGGACCAATAAGGGTGACGTGGCAGGAGGTCCACCAATCCTGAAGTGGCAATTGTGGGACCCGCAATTGCTGATGTTGCAGAAGTGGGACCCAACTATGTTGACATGGCATTTGCTAACGTGGCAGAAGCGTTGCATTAGATAACAGTAGTGTTGCATTTGCTGTCTGAAGTGTTGCATTAGATATTTATTTTATTTTATTAACTAGTCTTGTCCCGAATGATGAATCTATTTTTTTAAATTATTTTTTCGAAGTTACAATCGCACGGATGTCAAGATATAACGATTTTAGAGATGCGGTAATTTTTAAAAAAAATTCCTACATGTATTTGGTTTGGTTTTATAACGGTTAAATCGGTCAAAATGGACTTTCCTTTTAACTTGTCTTGTCCCGAATGAAGAATCTATTTTTTTAAATTATTTTTTCAACGTTCCAATCGCACGGATGTCAAGATATAACGGTTTTAGTGATGCAGTAATTTTTCTAAAATATTTCTACATGTATTTGGTTTAGTTTTATAATGGTCAAACCGATCAAAGTGGACTTTCCTTTTAACTAGTCTTGTCCCGAATGATGAATCTACTTTTTTAAATTATTTTTCCAACGTTCCAATCGCACGGAGTCAAGATATAACGATTTTAGTAATGCGGTAATTTTTCAAAAAAATTCCTACATGTATTTGGTTTGGTTTTATAACGGTCAAACCGGTGAAAGTGGACTTTCCTTTTAGCTAGTCTTGTCCCGAATGATGAATCTATTTTTTTAAATTGTTTTTTCGACTTTCAATCGTACGGGTGCCAAGATATAACTATTTTAGAGATGTGGTCAATTTTAAAAAAAATTTCCTACATGTATTTTGTTTGGTTGGTAACGGTCAAATCGGTCAAAGTCGACCTTTCTTTTAACTAGTCTTGTCCCGAATGATGAATCTATTTTTTTAAATTATTTTTTCAACTTTCCACTCACACGGGTGTCAAGATATAACTATTTTAGTGAAGTGGTAATTTTTAAAAAAAATTCCTACATGTCTTTGGTTTGGTTTGGTAACGGTCAAACCGATCAAAGTCGACCTTCCTTTTAGCTAGTCTTGTCCCGAATGATGAATCTATTTTTTTAATTTATTTTTTCAACATTCCAATCGCACAGGTGTTAATATATAATGATTTTATTGAAGTTGTAATTTTTTAAAAAATTTCCTACAAGTATTGGGTTTGGTTTTATCACGGTCAATCTGGTCAAAGTGGACTTTCCATTTAACTAGTCTTGTCCTGAATGATAAATCTATTTTTGTAAATTATTTTTTCGACGTTCCAATCGCACGGGTGTCAAGATATAACGATTTTAGTATTGCGGTAATTTTTTGAAAAATTTTCTAGATTTATTTGGTTTGGTTTTATAACGGTCAAACCGGTCAAAGTGGACTTTCCTTTTAACTAGTCCTGTCCCGAATGATGAATCTATTTTTTTAAATTATTTTTTCGACGTTCCAAATGTACGGATGTGAAGATCTAACGATTTTAGTGATGTGGTAATTTTTTAAAAAATTTGCTAGATGTATTTGGTTTGGTTTTATAACGGTCAAACCGGTCAAAGTGGACTTTCCTTTTAACTAGTCTTGTCCCGAATGATGAATCTATTTTTTTCAACTATTTCTTCGATGTTCCAAACTTACGGATGTGAGGATCTAACGATTTTAGTGATGTGGTAATTTTTTAAAAAAATTTCTAGATGTATTTGGTTTGGTTTTATAACGGTCAAACCGGTCAAAGTAGACTTTCATTTTAACTAGTCTTGTCCCGAATGATGAATCTATTTTTTTAAATTATTTTTCCACGTTCCAAACATATGGATGTGAAGATCTAATGATTTTAGTGATGTGGTAATTTTTTAAAAAATTTGCTAGATGTATTTGGTTTGGTTTTAGAACGGTCAAACCGGACAAAGTGGACTTTCCTTTTAACTAGTCTTTTCCCGAATGATGAATATATTTTTTTAAATTATTTTTTTGACGTTCCAATCGTACGGATGTCAAGATATAACGATTTTAGTGGTGTGGTAATTTTTTAAAAAATTTCCTAGATTTATTTGGTTTAATTTTATAATGGTCAAAGCGGTCAAAGTAGACTTTCCTTTTAGCTAGTCTTGTCCCGAATGATGATTCTATTTTTTTAAATTATTTTTTCGATGTTCCAAACATACGGATGTTAAGATATAACGATTTTAGTGATGTGGTAATTTTAAAAAAAATCCTAGATCTATCATGTTGTATTTTTTTCTAAATTGGTACAAATTTAAAATTAAAAAACATCACACGCAGCATACCGCTTTGAGCTGGCCCCGAGGTGAAAATTTTGGAGGTATATTTCCCCCTTAACGAAATAATTCAGACACAAACAAACATTATTGCCCCCAAAACACTCCACTTTTCCCAAAACCACTCCCTTATCCTCACTACTCTCTCCCTCGACAAACCTCTTTGTGAATTCTTTCATCAATCTCTCTCCAAAAATTCCATTTGTGATCTCTACACCTCCAATTGGTAATTGAATACACATTTTTCTTTTTCGATTAATTGGTACTTTCTCTTATTTTAGTTTTTCTTTGAAATTTTAGGTAATTAGGGTTTTTATTTTGGGGTGTAATTAGGGTTTCAACTTTGGGGCTATCATTCTGGAGTTTTATTTAGGTAATCTCCAACTAATTTGGGTTTTCATTTATAGTTTTGTTTTGTTTTTGATTTGGATGTTTGTGTGCAGACGTACGTGTTTAAGCTTACAAATAGCAGTGGATGAACCGAATCTGGAGAGAGCGAGAAAGTTTTGTTGTTGATGGAAAGCGGTGTTAGGTTGCATACGACTGAATATCACTACTAGAAAAAATGTAATAGACATCACACATTAGACATCGGTTCGAAAAGCCACTGATGTTAAAAGTCTCTATAACATCAGTAAAAGTTTAACCGATGTCTAATAGAAGTAAATACATCACTTAAACGAAAAACCGATGTCTGGAGTTTAATTTATAAAAAATAAAATCCCGCTTCCCCCTTTTCCTTTCCCCCCTTAGCCAAATATTTCCCCCTAAAAACCACAATTGAACTCCCGCTTAGACAAAAAACAAAAAAGAAAAAAGGAAAAATCAAAACAAAAAATCTAAACAACCCCCCCCCCCCCCGCTCAGACAAAAAAACCCAACCCCCCCGTTCTGGCGACTGGCAAGAACCCTAACCCCTTTTCTTCAATTAGGTCAAATTAACCCTCACCCCCGACTACTGATTCTTGTAATCCTTTCAATCTTTAAACCCCTTTTCAGTATTAGGTCGATTAATTCAATTTTTTTGTACTCCGTTAGATCCCCTTTCAATATTAGGTCAACTAATGTTCGATTTGTTAACAGATCTTGGAGCTTGGAGGCTGTTCAAGAAGTAGCTTGGAGCCTGTTCAAAAAGAAGCTTGGAGTAATCGTTTTTGCTCGATTTGGTCGATTAGCTAGGTACTTTGCTCGAATCTGTTCTTTGTTTTTTTTATTGTATTTGGTTGTTTAAATTGTATTTGGTTGTTTTGTAACTGTATTTGCATGTATGTTTAATTGCATGTATGATGTATGTTCAATTGCTTGTATGTTCAATTGCATGTATGTTTATAAGTATATATATTGTATGTGTATAAGTCTATGTTCACAGTTATTTTGATTGTATGTATATATAGGCTAGGTTTGTGTAGTTCTTAATTTATTTATATGGTGTTCATAGTTTATTTAGTATGTTCTTTGGCTAATGTCTGTTTATGTATGTTCTTAATTGCGTAATGTATTTATGTTTTATTGATGCTGTTTCCATTTACTTATTTTTAATTTAAAGTATATATAGAGTTTGTTTGGTTGATATATTTAAGTGCGTAGAGAATATAAACCAATTAAGAAAATTATATTACTTTTAGCAACGTGTTAATAATTTGAATATTAAAGTTATCACCATAGTAATATAGACAGTAGTTGTCCCTGTAAAATGCCTGCGCTGTTATTTGACATATGAAGTGACAATCAGGTAGTTTGCTGATAACATGGACAAGTCATGGATTTCGAAAGATAGGGATTCATTAGCTTATGAAATAGGTGTTGAACAGTTCTTGATATATGCCGAGGAAAATTGTCATGATCCCAAGAACATTCCATGTCCTTGTGCACGATGTGTCAACTTCAAAAAGTTCTCGGTAAAAATCATTAGGGGTCATTTATATGAAAATGGTTTTAGTTTAGGGTATGTTGATTGGATTTGGCACCAAGAGGATTCTAGGATTAAGTCATCAGTTGGTAGTACATCTGCTGCTTCAAAGACGAAAGTTGCACCTACCCCTGCACCTACCTCTGCACATGTACATGCATCAGAAACTAATAATGTTTGTGATGTTGCATATAATTCTGCTGACCACGATAATGATTCATATGAGTTTAGGAGGTTTTTGGCAGATGCTCAACAACCTTTTTATGAGGGTAGCGAATGTACCAAGTTAGAGTCAATGCTAAAGTTACATAATTGGAAAGCTAGGTTTGGTATAAGTGACAGTGCCTTCACAGATTTGCTGTCTTCCTTTGGCTCTCTCCTTCCTAAGGATAATGTGTTGCCACCTAATGCATATGAAGCAAAGAAAACCATGTCTGATTTAGGCCTAGAGTATATAAAATATCACTCGTGTCCTAACAACGGCATACTATATCGGGGTTTATATTCTGGTGCTTCTGAGTGTCCTAAGTGTCGTCTATCTCGCTGGAAGGTGGCAAAGGATGGTAAAATAAGGGTTAATATTCCTGCAAAAGTCATGTGGTATTTTCCGATTATTCCGAGATTTAAACGGTTGTTTAAATCTCCTTCTACCGCTGAACTTATGACTTGGCATGCAAAGCATCGAATACAAGATGGAAAGATGAGGCATCCAGCCGACTCTCCTTCTTGGAGAAATGTCGATTATAGGAGGCCTGCCTTTGGTAGTGAAGCAAGAAATATTCGCTTGGCTTTATCGGCAGATGGTATAAACCCACATAACAATGGTCCAACCAATAGATACTCTTGCTGGCCGGTAATACTAGTAAATTATAATCTTCCTCCCTGGTTATGCATGAAGAAGAAATTTATGATGTTAACTATATTAGTTTCTGGTCCGCATGAGCCTGGTAATGACATTGATGTATATTTACAGCCGTTGATTGATGATTTAAAGAAGCTTTGGGAAGAGGGCGAACAAAATGTGTATGATGCGTATAGTAAATCATATTTCACTTTAAGAGCCAATTTATTGTGGACCATAAATGACTTCCCTGCCTACTGGAATTTATCTGGTTGCGTCAATAAGGGCTATATGTGCTGTCCAATATGTGGTAACGATACCGTTGGTAAATATTTAAGCCATAGTAGGAAGATGTGTTACCTAGGTCATCGACGTTATTTGCCTAGTAATCATCCTTATAGGAGGTAGAAGGCAGCATTTAATGGAGAGGAAGAATTGAGGGAGGCACGTCCACCTCTTTCGGGAGAAGAGGTGTTATCGCAACAAGAACAAATTAAATATGAAGTTGGGAAGGAAGTAAGAAAGTCAAAGAAGGTGGACTGTCCATGGAAGAAACAGTCCATTTTTTTCGAGTTAGAATATTGGAAGTTTCACCATGTTCATCATTGTCTTGATGTTATGCACGTAGAGAAGAACGTTTGTGATAGTTTGATTGGCACACTACTAAATATGAAATTTAAGTCCAAAGATAGTGAGGCTTCTCGTCGTGACATGGTTGATATGGGGGTTAGAACTAATTTAGCTCCACAAGTAGGAAAAAAGAAAACCTACTTGCCCCCTGCATCTTTTAATTTATCAAAGGCAGAAAAGAAGAAAATGTTGTCATCATTAATGAACATGAAGCTTCCATATGGACATGCATCGAACATCAAAAACTGCGTAGCCTTGGATGAATTAAAGATGTTTGGGATGAAGTCCCACGACTGCCACATCCTACTCCAACAATTACTTCCTGTTGCAATTCGTGAGGTTCTTCCAAAAAGTGTCAGGGTCACAATAATAAGATTGTGTTTCTTTTTTAATGCTTTGTGCAGCAAAATTGTTGACGTATCGAAACTCGATAAAATGCAGGCAGATGTGATAGCAACTTTGGGTGAGCTGGAAAAAATCTTTCCTGCATCATTTTTTGATATAATGATACATCTCATAGTCCACTTGGTTCGTGAATTACGGTTATATGGGCCGGTGTTTTATAGATGGATGTATGCATCTGAACGGTTTAATAAGGTGTTGAAGAGTTACGTGCGAAACCGTTATTATCCCGAAGGTTGTATAGCAGAAAGTTATCTTGGAGAAGAATCGATTGAATTCTGCCAAGAGTTTGTTAAGCAGAGTTGCACCACTGCCGGCCTTCGAAAAGATGCAGGCAAGCTAACTGGTCCATTGTCTGCTGTGAAGATGAAATCAATTGAAGAAAAAGAGCGAGATGAGGCTCATTTACATGTCCTTCTAAACAACCCTGAAGTACATCCATATATTCTGTAAGAAATTATTATTCTTGTAAATTCTGTTAATTGTTCATGTAAAGATTTTGTGGATGTTTAATTAAAATATGCATTTTTACAGAATGTATAAGGAGTATCTAGAGGGAATCCACCAAGGAAAAAAGAAAAGTGGTCATTGGCTCTTGAGAGAGCACAATCGACTTTTTGCCGATTGGTTTGAAAAAAAAGTTAGTTTATTATAGTTTCCTTTGTGCTTACTTTAACTGCTCCATAGTATGAAATTTACTCCTATTTTTTTGTGACAATGTGTAGGTTAGTAGTGAAATGATGGAGAATGACGGAGTTTCAGAGACAATAAGATGGCTTGCTGGAAAGCCATCATTTTCCGTTCTTACTTATGAAAGTTATTTAGTTGATGGGGTTCGATACTTTACAAATGAACGAGATGGTGTGAGGGTTGTTCAAAACAGTGGTGTGTCTTTAGTTGCTAATACGGTCCAGGTGTCTAGTGCCAAGGATTTAAATCCCGTGGAGAGTGATATGTCGTATTACGGCATTATCTTAGAAATATGGGAGTTAGATTATCGTGCATTCAAAGCTCCATTATTTTTGTGTAGATGGGCAGACAATGATAAAGGCATAAAGGTGGATGATCTAGGGTTCATACTTGTCGATCTAAGTCGACAAGGCCACAAGAAAGATAAATATGTGTCGATGGACCAAGTAAAACAAGTTTTTTATGTTGAAGATCCGGTTGATGCCAAGTGGTCTGTTGTATTAACATCTACGACTCGAGACTATGAGGAGGTGTATAACGATGATGATTTAGGAGACACCACCATGGAAAATCCCCCATTCTGCTGTAGAATTCCTACATGTGATGTATCCGATGATTTTGAGCATAGCATCAGAGCCAATATCGAGGGAACTTGGGTTAAAAATTGATATATATATATATATATATATATATATATATATATATATATATATATAATCTCTTAGTTTTGTAATGTTGCAACATGTAAATTTTAATTTGTTTACCATTAAATTTTAATGTTGTTACATATTTGTTTTATTTTGCTTTTAGTTATTATCTGTTGTGAATTAATTTAGATTAAGTTAATTATGCAGATCACTTTGGTAACCATATTACCGTTGTCTAATTGAGCATTTTTATGTGCATATTTGATCTACAATTTTTATGTATATATGCACTTGCACGAACAGAATTTTTTGTCTAATCGATATCAAGGTTACTAATTATTTTTCTGTCGTATTCTTCAGGTTGAAGATAAATGGCACCTAAAAAGACGAAATTGAAATTTAAAATCCAAGAAGATGCCACGAGGCCGTCAGATAAAGCGATAGAGGAGGCTCCAGAGGAGGCTCCCGCAGAGGCAAGAACAAAACAAGTAGCATCGGAACCTCCTCAACTTGAAATGTCGGAATCCGTGAAAGCAACAGAAGCAACAGTTACTACTTCCGAGTCTACCAAAAAAAGGTATGGATCTGCACGATGTGTTTGCGCTATGTACAAAGTGGTGGTGAAGAAGGCGCAAGGCAAAAAATCAAAGGTCATATGCAATGAACTTGGAGTTCCTGTCGGACATAATAGGCACAAACTAGCATCCTACATTGGGATGCTGGCTAGGACGATAATTCCGATCGACTATTTGGACTGGTGAGTTGTAGATGATGGATTAAAAGAGAAATTATGGCTTGATATTCTGGTATATAAAACATAATTATGACGATTGTGATTTATCCTCTTCATATAATTATTCTAAACAATGATATGCTCTGTTTTAAACAAAATTAATGTTGTTTGCAGGAGACATTAAAAATTCCCAAGAAGCTTAGGAAGTGGGTGCTAAAATCTGCATCTGATAAGTGGAGACAGTTTAAGACATATTTAAATAGAAAATTTGTGAAGCCGAATCTTGAACAGAAGAAGAATTTAAGAAAGCCTCCAAAGCAGTATGCTTTTGTTGGTAAGGAGCCTTGGAAGAAATTTGTTAAGCAGAGAATCACTGACGACTGGCAGGTACGCGTTATATTCATGAACTAATTGAAATTCACAAATATCCAAGATAAATTGTTAAACACATAATTTGTTAATGTTCTAAATTTTAATGATATTTTTTTATAATTTTTGTTGTAGGAACTTAGTGTAAAACAAAGCAAGAGAGTGCGTAAAAGAAAATATCCTCACCGCACGTCTAGGAAGGGTTATACTGGATTACTCGAAGAAGAAGTAAGAACCAATTAAGTAGTGTACTTGAATACTTTAACTTTAGCATGCTTAGTATTTTAATTGTCCCTTTATTTTTAATCAGCAAAAGAAACGTAATTTGGAGCCCGGAGAAGTACCTGATCGGGCTATTATGTGGAAAAAGGCTCGGGAGCGAAAAGATAATGAGGAGGTTGATCCAGAGCTCACGGAAATATGTGATACAATTGTGAGTATTTAACAAGCAAATAGTACACACACATTGTACGTGCAATATTGACAAATTTTTAATTCGAATGTATATATTTTCCTTACTGCAGGATACCTTACTAGAGAAGCAAAGTAAGGGTGAATTTATTCCTTGTGGAAGTGAGGATGTGTTGACGAAGGCATTGAAAACTCCCGAACATTCAAGAAGGGTTCGAGGAGTTGGAAGTCTCGTCGCCCCGACAGTGTTCTTCAACATACCTGCTGGAAAAAGATGCAGAATTACGAAAGCTGAGTTATTGGCCCGTGATCGGGAGAGGGACGCGGAGTACGAGAAATCCAAGCAGGAGATGGCCGCGGAGTTGGAGAGGACAAGGCAGGAGATGGCTGAACTGAAGGCCATGCTTGGATCAAATAATCCATCTCCTAGGTTGTCCGAATTAAAGGAGATGCCTTGATTCCCATTCCGGTAGTAGGTGAAATGGAGACAGTCAACCAAGCTGTTGGCTCCCACGTCTCATGGCCCCGTGACTTGATCATAGTCCCAAATGCCCCACCTCTCGCGGTATGTAAGTCATATGAAATAAAATTAATTTAGGAACTTAAACAAATTCAACAGGTTATTATTAATTATATTTTGCTACATTGCTCTATATTTGCAGAAATCAAGGAAAAAAGTTTCGGAACCTAGGAATGAATTGAAAAAAGTGCAGTCCATGTTTAAGAACATGGAGATTAATAAGAATGTTCCACCGCGCTTTCGAGTGTTGTATAAACATGCAAGCACATTAATGCAAACCACTGGGGACTCAATACAGATTCCATGTGACACCGAGGTGTTTGGAGCTGATAAGACAATATTCATATTGCATGAAAACATAATCGATTTGCTGGAGTTTAAAATGATTGGGCAAGGTGCAATATCTGCATACATGGCGTGAGTATTACTTTTTTTATTCTTGTCTATCTTGTCCTTTGTCATGTATTCTTGTGCTCTGCATATTTTGTTTCAATGTTACTTTAATTGGTTTTTAATATAGGTGCTTGCATTCTGTGGTTAGCAAGAATAAGAATTTGGATTTGTTTGCTTTTTGTGACCCCGGAGCTACATTTACCCTAAACAGCGACTTTGAAACTTACTTGGTTAATCGTTTGAAAGAGGGTAATCCGGATCGTCTTTTCCTCATGCCGCATAATTCCAAGTAAGTACATTAAGTCTTTCCACATTTTTCGTATTTTTAAATTCTGTTCAAGTGCTGTTTATATGATTTATATGATTTTATTTATATTCTGTTTATGTTCTGTTTATTTGATTTATATGATTTTATTTATATTCTGTTTTTCGTATTTTTTTAATGAAATCAGTTGCCATTGGATACTGGTCCTAATATTGGGTGGCGATATTTACATACTCAATCCTTTGCCTCGTTCAACTACTTTTCCCGACTTGGAAAAAACAGTATCAAGGTATTTTAATTAATTGATATCGATTGTTTACTTATTCAGATATTGACCATAAATCCATATTAACACTGCCACACGTGACAGGGCGGTAATTGCTTTTAATATTCAGGCTGGAAGGGGAAATAAACCCCCGAGTGTCAAATATATTTCTGTAAGTTTTAATTGCTACAGTTTCAGATATTTCTCTTAATACTTGCATTATCAAATTGGTGGATCTGTGTTGTATCTGTAGTTTAGTTATTGATCCATTTTTTTTGTAAAATAGGGATGTCCTAAACAACCCGGTGGCATTGAATGTGGCTATGTAATTATGCATTACATGAAAGAAATTGTAATGGACAGTGAAATGTCATTTCTAAAAAAGGTATAAGTTTTTCCTTCGATGCATAATTGGTATATAATTATAGTAGCATTCCTTGTAATTTTTCTTGTGTTTACACTTTTCAGTGGAATGCCAAGACTCGCAAGGTCACTTGTTCAAGGGCCGAGCTTGATGAGGTCCGAGTTGAGACTCTTAGCCTTATTGAAAAATTTGTATAAGCAGGGCCTAGGAATATGTGCAAGTTTTTGTGTACTTCTAACACTTTGGCAGTACTTTCATATTTGATGAATTAGTTTTTGGATGAATTGGATGTACTTAGTTTGGATATTTTGGACGGTTTGTAATATGTGAATTGAAATGTAGTTGCTTTTGGCTTTGGTATATATTTTGGCATTTTGATTTCGTTATATTAGTTTTGGTTTGCCATGCATTTTGATTTTGGTCTTGGTTTTTTGGGCATGTCATATGTGCTGAGCATCAGCATATAAAAAAAACAAATCAGACATCACTTTCTAATATAATATGCTAGAAACGGGTGTAATAACGTGAAATAGACATCAGTTGTAAATAAGAAACCGATGTAATAATTTCTAATATACATCGGTTCTAAATAAGAAATGTACAATAGACATCGGTTGTTTACTAAGTAACCGATGTATATTATTTACATAGACATCGGTATATAGTTAAGAAAACGATGTTAAACATAAACATTGACATCAGTTACATTGAAGAACTGATGTTAATTGTTGACATGGACATCAGTTCAGTATTTTTTTCGATGTTTATGTCTTGTTTTATGTTACATGTCATATGTTTAAGATGATATAAATCTTGTATTAAGGTAAAATTCACAAGATAGTCATGACATATTACTGCAGAAATGATGTCTAAAACTATTGCAGACATCAGTTCTTTCGTTAGAAACGATGTCTAAAAGTACTACAGACATCGGTTAAGAACCGATGTCTAAGACCCCTACCTTTCTCTACACATGCGAAGACATCGGTTCTGGATTTACATAGACATCGGTTTTTGACCGATGTCTATTGACGTTTTTCTAGTAGTGTATATTCGATAAGTTTTTTAAAAGTTGCTGATTGTTATTTTGCATCATTAGGTTTTTATGAAAAACAGCTTTTCACAAATGTTAAACCATATGAATCAGACTTGCGTCTTACGACACGAAATTAGTATCCTTGAATTTTTACTAGAAGGTATAAGAAACATGAAACGGTCACCTAGTGAGAACTTTGTACATCTGGCTCTATTTCACATGTTTTAGTTAATCTTTAGCTTATTAATCCCTGCTTTGTTCCTTTTAGATAATAATGCACTTATCAGTTATCAGTGTATCAGAGGAGAATCATTTTCTATCCTATGGGCGTTTATTCTATCTTCTTCTCTACCAAAACACAACTACTCTCAGAAAGTGCAAAAAGTATTCAAGGATTATTTGTTTTTTATACAATCTGAATGTCGTAACTACATGCAATTGCAGTATTTATATGTGTTGCTAAATGATCCTAAAATGCATTCTTCCTCTGTAGTAATCATTAATGTAAGCTTCTTTACGATAATACTGAACAATAATATTTCCTCGTCCAATTTTGTATATAGGGGTTTCTACTACTAAAGATGGATGTAAAGATGGTATAACTATGGAGCAGGAAATGCAGTCGGATGGAAATCCAAGCATAATACTTGATATTAAGACTAGAGTTGGTGTAGGATTACCTGTACAGGTAAAATAACATCCTGATTGAATTATTGCATTCGTTGTATATACACATTGGCTCATGCTGCTTCATATTATATTTTCTTCTCTTTCTAAATATTTGCATTAATTGTATTAACAGGTGAAAAATATTGCATTTCCTGGAGTTTTCAGGTTGATCTTTAAGCCACTAGTTGACGAGTTGCTTTGCTTTGGAGCTGTTATCGTAGCTAGAATGCATAGTGAATGTATGTTACTGCAAAAGCTTTTACATTTTTTATATATTTTTAGTGTAGGTATGACTGTATTTATCATTATTACCAATCAAAATTCTAAGAATCGGTTCTCTTGTCTGTAAGGGTGACCAGAAAATGTGCCATAATTTCATCGATTAACAGCCTAATAAACTGTTAGGACTTGGTGAATTGCATTCAACCAATCAGCCTGTAGGTTTAAATTTATTTATTTTAGATACTCCAGGGCATGTACTGAATTTAGCATGAGTTACTTAAGTTCTGCAAACATATTAATATATGTAGATCATGAACCTTATTCCTAAAACAAATCATTCACTACAATCACACTGAAGGAGGCAAAATGTAAAATAAAACAAATCATTTAGCATGAATCTATTTTTTTAAATTATTTTTCTTAATTGTAGCTAAGGTTGCTGACTTTGATCTGTCAAAGAAACCACCTGACATGGCAGCACGTCTTCACTCTACTCATGTTCTTGAAACTTTTGGTTATCATGCTCCTGAGTAAGCTCCTATTTTATGTTTAGTTTCTTTTTAGTTTCGTAAAAATAAAGTTTTAATTGTCCAATTACAAACCAATACTGGATAGTAACCAGTATAAGATTTGCATGTCATCATATGTGTTCATTGACAATGGTCAACATCCACAAATAGCAAAAAAAATTGTGCTCAAAATCTTCAAATAAACTGGTAATACCGCTAGATGGTTTAGGGGTAGGATATCACATTTTCTGAAAATTAGTAAGCAGTCAGTTCCTACAACTTTACTCTTCATTCTATTTATAATACCTAGGGAATTATTGGCTTGTATTTCTTGACATGCTCTTTAGGATGAATTATTCACAAAGAATGGCCAAAGCTAGTATAGAAAGTTGGAAGAATTTATTCGTGCACTTTTATTTTTGTTCGAGGAATACATGCATTTTGTCATTTGTTAGTATACCAAAATGCAAGTAAATGCTTGATCTCTTAATTAAGCTATTCTCATAATTTTTTGCTAAGTCGCAAAATATCGGTGTCTTTCTGTTTTTATGTTACTAGTACTAAAGCATGGACCAGAGCAGCCAAGGCTCAATCTGGCAGAACGGTAAATGCTCAGATTCATATTTTAAATCTCAGTAATTCTACATTTGGGTTGCATCAACTATTAAGAAAATGTTTATTACTTGTTGCGTGAAGTGAATGGTCTATATATAGTATACAACATGGTCCAGAGTCTGGACTGCTGATCATATTCATGTCTCATTCTTTGTAATAAATTATTGTAATTTAAATTTTTTACCCCGCCAACCATCTCAATGCATTGTCATGTTAAAACCGAAAATATTTGGATCATGTGCACACACGCGTATGACATAAATCAAAGTTAGTTTTCAAGCTAAAGTTATACTTTGTACCTGATCTGCAGAACGGGCGAGGGAGTAAGACAATCAAAGGTAGAAGTACATTGAACAATAGGCAAATGGCAAGGGAAGAGCATGAGCGAGCTTCTCCAGAGGAATGACTTGTACGGTGAAGGTGGATAGAGAAAGAAGACCTCTATTGGCTACTTCATCTAGAGGAGTTAGCCAAATGTATAGCATTCAACTTTTTGGATATTGGAGAGTTTCGTTCTTTTGAAGTTTGAATTGGCATAGTTTGAACTTAGAATTAGTGCATGTGCTTGATATTAGTACATGTTGGTAAGAATTTGTAGAACTGTTAAGTATTTTTGTTAGGTTGCATCATTGCCTTGTGGTTGGTTTTTGAACCTTTAGTTATTGTTGTCTTGGTTTGGACAGGATGGTTTTATATATAAACAAAGCAGCCATTTCAAATTTTTTGTAAAAAAGTGTTCATTTGAAAATATAAGATGTTGCATTAGACTCAACTAACGTTGCATTAGATAGTGGTCCCCACTGCTCACGTGGCATGTGGGCCCCACTGCTGATGTGGCATGTGGGGGGCTCCACTGCTGACGTGGAACCTTGTGGGCCCCACTGTTGATGTGGAACCGTGTGGGCCCCACTGCTGACGTGGCACCTTGTGGGTCCCACTGCTGACGTGGCATCTTGGTGGGCCCCACTACTGACATGGCATCTTGCTGACATGGCACCTTGCTGATGTGGCACCTTGTTGATATGGCACCACGTGGTATCCAATGCTGACATGGTTTGTGGGCCCCAATGCTGACGTGGCACCAATGTGAGCCCCACTGCTGACATGGCTGAAAAATCTTATGCAACACCGATAAGTATTGCCTTTACGTGATTTTGGTGTTGCATAAGGCCTCTTATGCAATGCTTTCGTGGTGTTGCAATAGCTTGGAAAAGCGTTGCATTAGGAGTCTTACGCAAAGCCGGTATTGGCAACGCCCCTCTAGTGTTGCGTAAGACCTTACGCAACGCTTTTCAGGTCTTTTGCTATTTTATTTGAGTGCGTATGTGCGTTTATGGCGTAGTGGTAACAGCTCCTGACACTACTCAAAGTGATGCTCCTGATTCTGAAGAAGCTGATATCCTGAAAGAACTTGAAGTCATTATTCTTACTGTTGTGGTTGAATTTCACAATCTAGAACTCGATGAAGAGACACTAAGAATTGATCAAGAAAGATTCAGATGATTTGAAAAAGAAAAGGAGATTAGAAAAAAAGCAAGGGATACTGAAATTATAGCAACCAAGGACTATGAAAAGAGTATAAAAGAGTCTAGCAGGAGGCTGTGGTATGATGTCACAAGACAAGTCCATGAGCAACAAAAAGGTAGCTCACATATAAAAAAGAAAGGTGATAAATGGCAGAAGATTAGTGATTGGAATTATAATGGACCAGCTATTTTTCAACCTGGTGGATCAATGCCAAAACTTTCTCTGATTGATGAAGCTGAATCTTCTAAGTGTAAAAAATTCCCACCACTTTGGTCTAGAATGCAATATGCTTTGAAGGCACTGGAACCTAAAACCATAGGGGGAATTGGTTTGGTTAAAGCTCAAATAATTTATACTACACAAACAAATCAACATGCTTTCGTTGCCAGGATTGATGAAAAATTAACTGTTGGTCATCTATGGAAACTTGAAGCTGTTGAAATTGTTACTGAATGTCATGCTAGTGCTAAGAAGGTTGAGAAATTGTTGTACTTCATGAAGGATAAAAATGTCAAGAAACTATCTATTCAGGAGCTCTTATGCAAATCTACAAAAGAGCTGAAATATGTTCTTTATCTGCTCAAGGAAAAAAGAGTTCATACTAAAGAAGTTGAAGTTTACAAAAATGGCCAAGCATGATTCTTAGAACTATTTGACAGAGATTTTTGGAGGGAGGAGAAAGGTATGATGGCAATTATACTCCCTTGTATTTAAATATGAGAGGTCAAGAAGTTGAAATGCAAAGAGGCAGTGTTGTTAAAGAAGTGTTTCTTGGTATGGATCAGTTGTATCTTAATCCTGGTGGGGAGGAAATTACATATCTACTATTGGAAGATCTACATTTACCAAAAAGTTCAATACAGAATCTCAGGGCAGCTATTTATCAGATCAATGAGGAAGATGAAGAACTCAAAGGTCTGAAAGGGAAACTGATTCAAATTCTTGAAAGAAAAGAAAAGGAGTTATTTTCAAACTTCTTGAAGATGAATCTTTTCTATCACAGAATTTCTGAAACTGTTGCTGATTATTGGTAAAACATTTTGTTTATGGTTTTTGACATCATTGAATCAAGGAATTTGTGCTTTATTTCACAAAGTACAAATTGGGGGAGATTGTTGGATATTAATTCAAGTGGTGACAGGATGTGGACTACTGATTAGATACTGATGTTGATGTCATCAGGATTGCAATGTTAGTATTAGGTTGCTATCAAGATTAGAAGCTGATCAGGATTACATGAAGATTTATATCAGTCCAGAGATCAAGGAAGATTGATTTATCGACTCATATTTTATAGGATCGTAGCTATCAGTCAGGTTATGTATTGTAAACAGTTGTTAATTGACTTGACATATCTTGTAATTGATAGAGTAGCTGTGTATAGTATATAAACTCAGTTTAGGTTTTACATTGATGTAATCGCTTACACGAGATATCTTGTAACCTAGCAGCTCTCAAGAATATCGGAATTTCTTGAGAGAGTTTGTAACAGTTTTATATCAGAGTTAATAAAGCTGTTATTTATTCAAACTTGTGTTATCATTTCTGTTAAAGTCGGAAATCCCCCTTCTATAATTGATTATTACTGGGTAACACTTCGTGTATGTATGTATAGCTTATATATATTTGTTTTCATGTTTAATAGATTTGAACTGTTTCAATTTGGTATGGACAAGAAGAATTAAGCTGATTGCTATTCGAAATATAGTTGTTAATTTGTGTATAATTAATTTATATGCTTTTTAGCTTGACTTTTGCTGTAATGAATTTAATATGTCGAGTTTTGCACAATTCTATCACAGTTATTTTGATTGTCTTGTCTGTTTGGGGTATGTATCTCTCTAAAGTTTGAATCTTTATGCAATTCCTTCTCAATTGTTCTCGATTTTTTTGACTTTATTTGATTGCTAAGATGCTGGCTTTTGGTTTTTGCTACTACTTTTTGATAATGTGGCTTTATGTGATAGACTTGACCATTCGAAGAAATTTAGATGAATACCATCATGTTTCGTTCCAAATTTATAGGAATTGCTATATAATGGAAGAACTTTATGTTTTTGATAATGTGGCTTTATGCGATGCTAATTTCATTCCATAACTTCTGAAATGATTATGTAGGTTTTTGATACAACAAGCTCTAATAGTTATATATCTGTCGCCTTCCATCTTGATGGTCTCATCCTTGGAACAGGTACCTCAGGGGCTGTTGTTAAGATTTGGGATGTAAAGAGCCAAGTATGATACTAAACTAATATATAAACTCATTTGTTAGCATTTATAACCAAATATAAATGCTTCCCTTCTTCGTGCACTCTATTTTCCTTCTTTCCATGTTGCTGGTTCTTCTCAAAAATCATGAATATGGGGAGCAAATTCTGATATTCATGACCGATGACTCAAATCATAAATATATGACTTTTTGTCGATCTCTGTGATCTGCAATCTCTATTACTTTAGCAAGCTGAACTACCATTTCTTTTCCGCAATATGCTTCATTCACCTTTTGGTCACTCTTGCAGTCTTTTGTAATTTTTCCTTTACATGTCTTCATCACCTTTTTAGTCCAGCAGTTGGGATATTGGAATGCTGGCTATGCATCATTGCTGAGCTTGAGATTTATTCTAAAACGGGGGCTCCGGAATATCGGTCGATCGTGCCTACGTATCTCAACAATAGAGAATCAACGTAGTTCTAATAGGATCAACCACCTATTTCGCGTAGCAAGTCACCTGATGTAACACCCCCAGATCCGGGGTCAGGGATCGGGTCGTTACGGTCTTAATTCCAACAATAATATTTGACTTGAGTCCAAATAATTAAACACATGCTGTGACCCCACAATAATGTCACATCACACACACCCAAACAGTTATAGTCCCAGAGATGAAATTGAAATAAGTCTGCTAATTATAGAATCCACGAATAAAATTTATTACAATCCAAAAGGATAACAACATAAGTTTAAAGTTTTTGCCGTTGATTACATTAATTATACATATAATTAAGGCTGAAACATAAGCTGCCAATCTACCTCAGTAATGGCAGCGATAAACTCAGCGGGTAGTCCTCTGGCTGGGGTCACCTGCTTGTACCGAGTGCGCCTTACGCGGGCCATTAAACCTAGCTGTTGTTGTGATATAATAATAGAGCATGGGTGAGCAACAGCCCACCAACAGTAATATATGATTGAGCAATAATATATACAACACGTCAACAATATCGACGAAACCATATGCCATGCATTTACGAATATAGTACCATTATAATGTAAGAGATAACGTTGCAAGATAAGCAAAGGTACTTTTAGTTCTGATCAGTAATCAAACCCTGTCAACAAGAGGGATATCTCATGTTGCATAAAATAAATAAATTTGAATGATGAACTAATGCTGGAGTATTCACCGCACCAGATGTTCCAATCCTTACGATGATCAGTCGCAGATTGTACAGCTCAAATTAGATTTACTACCGGTAGAAGGAAGAGCTGAAGGATTTACTTGTCTACCGCCCTATTAGGTCTCCCCGGCCAACGGTTGGGCCAAATGGGATGGACTGGCGCTACTCGGCCTCTTACACAACTCCTAGTTCGAATAGAATCCTGGATTCTGAACGTAAAGTTTGTCCCCCTTTCCCCAAGTATAATACTTGTTGATAAGACTTCACAAAGTAGTCGTATCTAGTTGGAAAGGAAAATTCACCAATATTTCCCAAGCTGATGCTTGTTAATGGATACCAACTTGTTCCAACATTCCCCTCGAATGATGAGAAAGTACACAAGGATTCAATAAATAAGTAGCAACCAAGTTTCGAATTAAAAGAATAGTTTCAAAAGATTTATGACCGGGAAGTCAACAAGATAAATAACATTTCTCAAGTAAGGTTCCCTTATAATTTGGAAGATAGCTTTGAATGAAGAATAAAATCGGTGAGAACCTTCCTTGATAAGAATAATAATGAATAGGCTCAGAATAATTTACATAATACTCGAGGGTCGAATATAATATTTGAATGTAGTAAATCGTTTTTAAAACGAGTTGGAAGAATTAAATAAATATTCAAAGAATATTTATTAAATCATAAATATTTAAAGAATAGTTTTAATGTTGCTCAAAATAAATCCCGAATAAATATTCAAAATAATATTCATTGAATGAATAATGAATATTCAAATTAATAATAATTATGGAAGAAATAATTATCAAATGAATATTCGAAATAATATTCATTGAATAAATAATGAATATTCAAGTTAATAATACTTATTGAAGAAATAATTATCAAATAAATATTCGAAATAATATTCGATAATTGAATCGACTTTAAATGAATATTGAAGATAATATTCATTGAATAAAAAAAGTTCAAATGAATATTTAAAATAATATTTATTAATTAAATAATGGAAAAATATTTACTTAAATATTTTTCTTCGAAATAATCACGATATATCAAGAAATACTGACTCCCGGTCTATATTCGAAGAATGGGATTCATATGCCCTTCTCTAAGGGTCTTAGCAATATCCGGCTTATAACCGATACGTTAACTATCTAGCTTATAAGCCAACAATAATCCAAGGAACAAGTATCACAATATATCTTGAAAGTAGGTATGCATGCTATGGCATATGTATAACAGAATCAATTCATATATATATATATATATATATATATATATTATCACAACAACAGTTCCAAAGTATTGGAAACTTGCCTGGTAGTTGGGTAGTGTGTCCTGGGTCAGCTCGGTGATCTATAAACAATCAGAATATTCGAGATTAATCACTTAACGCTTTTAAAAGGCTAAGTATAAACTTGACTTGGGCTAAAACACGTTTTCAAGTTATCCCGTTATACATTCTTTGGTGTAACTCTTACTAACACCGTTATGACCCGATATTGGTTTGCTATTAAGGCATGTCATTACACTAACACTTGGTAGGTACTTAAGTCGTATAAGTTCTAAGGTTGAAAGATTATACCTCGAGATTTATCGATCGTTATCTAAGTGATTTTCCAAAGTTATAACCACTTGTTCTTTTTAGGGGTCCATTCGTATTTAACCCTGATTCAGATATTTTTATAAAATCAAAAAACGATCTTTTTAACATGAGGTCTTCTCTCACACCTTCCTTATGATCTCTAATATTTAATTACCAAGATTTGTCACTGAATTACTCGAGTTAAAGGGGTTCAATTCCAATTACGAATTTGCATTTAAGTTTTCGAACCACTTTTAGTAAATCGGCCATAATTCCTAAACCGTAAGTCCGTTTACTTCGATTCTTTCGCCAAAATGATCTATGACTCGAGATCTACAAGGGTATATCATATACTTGACAATTTCAGTGATTTATACTTACTGATTATGCACGGTTTTCAAGATCTAATTAAATTTCGGCATTACGACGCGCTATAAATCGAACATTCCAAAAATCGTAACATCAAAACCAAGCCACGCCGGGCATATCATACATCTTATACACATGATTCTCATCTTAAAATGTCCAAGAACATATCACTTCATCATAATAATCATCATGTTACTAAATCAACTACAAGATCATGCTTAACATAACACTAACATCATAACTAAGCTAAAAACTACCAAGAACATGCATAATCTCAAAGTAATATCTAGGGTTCTTTAGGATTATACCTTCTTTGGAGAGTTCTAAGACCTTACTAAGCCTTGATTTGTCCTTGGGTGTGCTTAAGCTTGCTTAGATCAACGAAAGAATCAAGAAAAACAAAGTTAGTTCATGAAGATCACTATTCATCACCTATTTTGATGATTTATTTGAAAATGGAAAAAGATGAATTTGAAGCTAAGATTTCTGGGAGATCACTTTTATGAATTACAAGACTCACCATAAAAATTTGGAGATCAAATGATGGTTGGAAGTAGGATTTTGATCTTTGAATTATAGAAGTAGCCGAATGGAGTATAATGAGGGGGGAGAGTGTTTGCTTGGTTACTTGCTATGTTCTCATCTAAAATGAATTATTTCTATGTTATTTAGATAATATCTTGGCCAAAAGATACTTTAATAAAGTTAGTAGGTCATGGATGATGAAATCAAGGGACATGTGTTGATATTTGGTGGTAAAGAGATGAGATGAAGCTAGGTACTTAGTTGATCTCTAAGTGTTCTAGTTCCTTGTTGTAACTAGCTTGGTTACTAGATATTTTCCACTAGAACATGCATGCATCTTGATCCCCTGCTTGTTTCTTTGTCCGGTAATTGCTCAATTCATTGATCGTTCGGAGGAATACCTCGAACATTTCTAATTAGGGTTTTACCGGAAACCTTCTTAATATTTTGCTCACATCATTAATCCTCCTTTGTAATTCTTGAATTTAAATCCCTTAAATCTTTTTAATAAGTCCTTAGGTCTTTCAGTGTCCAGGGAAATCTCGGGGAAAATAAAAGTGCTATTTTTTAGAATTCGATTGCTTACATACACTCTTTTTCGCCTTGGATCATTAATACGAACTCAGAAATCCGTTCCGGGTACTTCTATATAGTGTCATCTAATAATATTCCTATTTCCACCAAAAACACTATTCATCACTTATTATCTCTTTATTCCTTATAATTAGAAAAATGTCCTTGCGCTTTCCCGAGCATTCCTTAACCCTTTTACGGAACCACTGGACTAATAATAGATATCGATTTGGATGACATGAGAATAACTCTCCTATTTAGAATTACCATATCTTACTTATCCAGGAGATAGATTATTCTTATCTAAGTTGTCAACCAATAGCATTCTTCAAGACATATGAACATTGGAATCCAAATCAATTCCTTTTTCATTCATTAGAACTATCGTTACATCGTAATTCTAACCACTATTCACATTTACATTAATACATAATCAAAGTTTTAATTCTACAAAAAATCTGGGTTCTTTAAGTCTCCCCTCCTTAAAAGGATTCCATCCCGGAATCAGTCTGAAAACAAATGGGGGTACTTTTCCATCATTGCGCTTTCTAGCTCCCATGTTGACTCTTCTGCGTTGTGGTTCTGCCACAAAACTCTGACAAGCTTGATGACCTTGTTTCAGAGCACTTGTTCTTTCAGGTCTATGATTTCCACAGGCTGCTCTACATAGGTCAAGTCTGGTTGCATGTCCACGTGCTCGTATTCCACAATATACTTTGCATCCGGATTATATTTCCTCAACACCGAAACATGGAAAACATTGTGTACTTGTTGCAGATTTGGGGGTAATGCTAGTTCGTAAGCTAGTCCCCCGATACGTCTTAAGATCTAAAAAGGTCCAATGTATCTAGGACTCAGTTTTCCCTTCTTCCCAAACCTCATTAAACCTTTCTAGGGAGATACCTTTAAAACCACTAGGTCTCCAACTTCATATTCCTTGCCCTACCGAGCTAAGTCGGCATATCTCTTTTGTCGATCTTGGGCTGCTACCAGCCGTCCTCTGATTAGATCTACTGCATCTTTAGTCCGTTGGATCATTTCGGGTCCGAGCATCTTTCGCTCTCCAACTTCATCCCAATACAAGGGAGATCGGCATTTCCTTCCATAAAGGGTCTCATAAGGTGGCATTCCTATGCTTGAATGAAAACTATTGTTTTAGGAGAACTCAATCAATGGCAAGTGATCATCCCAATTTCCTTTAAAGTGTATAGCACAGACTCTCAACATATCCTCTAGCGTTTGGATGGTCCTTTCACTTTGACCGTCTGTCTGGGGGTGATAGGCTATACTCATGTTTAGCTTGGTTCCTACACATTCTTGAAAGCTTCTCCAAAACCTGGAGTTAAATCTGGGATCTCGATCGGATTCTATGGCGACTGGGACTCCATGTCGCGCCACTATCTCTTTTAAGTAAATCTCTACTAGTCGGTCGACCGTATACCTTTCATTGATCGGGAGAAAGTGAGCTGACTTCATTAGTCGGTCTATAATTACCCATATGGTGTCATGATTAGCTTTGGTCCTTGGTAAACCTACTATGAAATCCATGGCTATATGTTCCCATTTCCATTCGGGAATCTCTAAGGGGTACAAAAGTCCACTGGGTCTTTGGTGCTCTGCTTTCACTCTTTGGCAGGTCATGCATCTGCTAACCCACTATGCTACGTCATTTTTCATGTTAGGTCACCAGTAGTACTCTTTCAAATCTCTATACATTTTGGTACTACCGGGGTGCACTGAGTACCTTGAGTTGTGTCCCTCATATAGAATATCGTCCTTGAGCTCCTGCACATTTGGAATCCATATTCTGTATGTGTGCCGCATGATTCCTTCTTTGTCTCTTTCACACTTAATTTCTTCTCCGGTCATTATCTCTTCCGTGGAGTTATCTTCTTCCTCCATTATCCGTTCTTGACATAGTCTAATCTTTTCTAACAATGGAGGTTGGATTCAAATTTCCATTAACCTTTCTTGACCATCTCCGGGTATCTTGACCTCGATCTCTAACTTTTCGAAATCCCTCACCAATTCTTCTTCTGAGGTTATCATTTTGAGTTTCTCTTTCCTACTGAGGGCGTCAGCCACCACATTAGCTTTACCCAGGTGATAACAAATCTCACAATCATAATATTTGATTAATTCCAGCCATCTTCTCTGGCGCATGTTCAGCTCTTTCTGAGTGAAAATATACTTGAGGCTCTTATGGTCAGTGTAAATCTCGCACTTCTCTCCATACAAGTAGTGCCTCCAACTCTTTAAGGCAAAAACTATTGCTGCTAATTCTAAATCATGAGTGGGATATCGAATCTCATATTCCTTGAGCTACCTTGACGCATACGCGATTAGCTTACCGTGCTGCATAAGCACGCATCCTAATCCTTTATGCGAAGCATCACTGTAAATTACAAAATCTCCTTTTCCATCAGGAAATGCCAACACTGGGGCCGTCACCAACCTCTTCTTCAGCTCTTGGAAACTCTTCTCGCATTTTTCAGTCCATTCAAATTTCTCAGTTTTACGGGTAAGCCGAGTTAACAGGGCTGCGATTTTCGTAAAATCTTGAACAAATCTTCTATAATATCCTGCCAATCTGATGAAACTCCTTACCTCTGTTAGAGTGGTTGGCCGTTCCCAGTTTGAAACTGCATTTATCTTGGAGGGGTCAACCAACACTCCTTCCCTATTGATCACGTGCCTTAAGAATTGCACCTCATTTTTCCAGAACTCACACTTCGAAAATTTGGCATACAGCTGTTCTTTCCTGAGTATCTCTAAGGCTATCCTCAAATGTTCGGCGTGTTCTACCTCTATCTTTGAGTAGATAAGAATATCATCTATGAAAACTATCACAAACTTATCTACATACTCCTTGAACACTCTATTCATCAAATCCATGAAAGCAGTTGGGGCATTGGTCAATCCAAATGACATCACCAAGAACTCATAATGTCCATATCTGGTGCGGAATGCAGTCTTTGGGATATCTTCGGGTTTAATCATCAGTTGGTGATATCCTGTTCTCAGGTAAATCTTAGAGAAGTATTCAACACCCTTCAACTGGTCAAACAAATCATCTATTCTGGGTAGCGGGTACTTATGCTTTATGGTTAGCTTGTTCAACTCTCAATAGTCGATGCATAACCTCATACTCCCGTCCTTCTTCTTAACGAACAATACTGGTGCGCCCCAAGGCGACACACTGGGTCTTATCATACCCTTATCAAACAATTCTTGTAACTGCTTAGCTAGCTCTTTCATTTCAACTGGGGCTAATCGCTACGGGGCCTTCAAAACCGGCGCCATCCCCGGGGCTAACTCGATAGCAAACTCAATTACCCTATCAGGTGGTAATCCGGGAAGATCTTGTGGAAACACATCTTCAAACTCATTAAATACCGGAATGTCTTGTATCTTAGGCATTTCCTTCTGGGCACTATAACATAAGCTAAATAAGCTTCATTACCTTTTCGCAACAATCTCTTGGTCTGCGCCATGGTTAGAATATTCTGGGTCTGTCGTATCCCTCGAAACACTACTTCCTTCTTTCGTGGGGTTTTCAACTTAACCTTTTTCCCTTTACAATCTATCTGAGCGTTATTATGAGACAACCAGTCCATTCCCAAAATGACATCAAACTCCCCTAGTTTAAAAGGAATTAAATCAACATAAAAAGATTGTCCTCCTATTTCTAATTTACAATCGGGGTGAATCTGATTAACTGGAATTATCTCTCGGTTGGCTATCTCTACTTGAGGGAATCCTTTAATGATTAGGTCTTATGTTTCAATTTATTAGCAAAATCCCTCGATATAAAAGACTTAGTTGCTCCAGAATCAAATAAGACGTTTACACTAACTGAATTGGGAGAAAAGGTACCTGCTATCACATCCATGTCTCTCACGGCATCCTGCACTGTCATATTAAAAGTTCTAACAGTTGGTGGCCTATTGGAGGCAGCCTTGCTTGCCCCTGATGCTGCTGGTTTGTCCGCTGGGCAATCCTTCCTCATGTGCCCTTGACGTTCGCACTGGAAGCAAGTGGTGATATTAGCACTACACCATATATGGGCTTTAACAACGCTTTTTTCAGTGTTACGAGAAAATGTGTAACCATATATGCCTTAAAATTGTTCTACGCCTACACTTTTTTTAATGTTAGCATTGTTGTAAATGAGTGTTACTTTAGACTTCATACTGTATCTATGGTAACATAGAAATCAGTGTAGCCATTGATCTTTAATAAAATGTAACCGTTGCTCAATCTTTGTCGAATATCACCTAATTAAATAGGCGGGCTTAATTTTGTCCAAAAATTTCATTTCAGCGGGCTTTATTTTGTTCCCTCTTATCTTAATAATTGCCTCTTATCTCAAGTATTCACTCTCTTGACTCTCTCTCTCTCTCTCTCTCTCTCTCGCTATCTACTCTCTCTCAAAGTTCTTTACGAGTTCGCTCTCTCTCTATGGTTCTCTAGAATTTGAGCTTGTAGACTGAGTCTCTTTGGTTTCAATTAGAATTTTCAATTATGGGTATATTTAAGGTTTTCTCTCAATTCAGGTTAACTCAATTCGGGTTCTAGGCGATGGGTTCAAAGGGAGCTTCTAATAACCCTAGATTCGGTGATGGTGCTAGTCATGGGTTCGTTTCTCTCTCTCTCCACGATAAGTAAATTGGGATGAGAATGATATGATGAATTTAATATTAGTGGTAAATTCTGATTGGCTCTTATATATAGTGCGAAAATCGCTTAATAAATATTTTTATAATCCTGACTAATTTTAATTTAAAATATTTGTTTATTATAATTTTTTTAATATATGAATATGTTAAATCAAGTAACTGCTATATTTAAATTAGAATTGTTAACTAACCGTAGTTAGTATAATAGAATGAGAATGGTAAATAACGAAAAATTTTAATATAATATGATTGGTCTAAAATTTAGGAATGATCTATGATTGGTCCTAAAATAATTAATAATTACTGATTGGTAAACTAGACCTCGTAGACCCAGGTATTATAATAAAGGATGTGTTATTATATTTGTTAACCATCAAGTGTCTAATCTCTCTAATATACTTTTATTTTATTTTATTTTTGTTTATAAATCTTGTGAGAAGATTTATATATTAAAATTGAAGTTGTTGATATTGAATTTTTTTTGAATGGCATCATTATTGTTAATGTAATCCGGAATGGAAGAAATATATTATTTCTGAATATTTTGGAAACTATCTTTGAAAAAGACGGAACTATACCGGAGGACATTTTCTAGTGAAACTAAAAAATGAAAGTATAAAATTTGTAAATTATAGGTTAGGAATTATCGTTGAAATAGATGATACCGTATTAATTAGAGAGAATATTATTAATGCTTGGAAATTGAGCACAAAAAATAATAATAATTAGTTGGCAATATATTTTCGATTTAGAATATATGAAAAATGGAATGGATTAATATTTTAACAAATTTTTAATGACGAGAATACAAATTTTACCGTAATTGATAAATACATTGGTGATATTTGAGTTGGTTGTTGAGAGAAAAGAATAATGCTAACATTGCTAGTTGGAGCCAGAAAATAAAATTTGATTTTATCTTTGTAGATTGAAATAAATTGTTTCGAGAAAAATTGGAAAGTAATGCTCAGAACAGAGAGCATGTGCAATGTTAGTTTGCTAACAAGCAACTATTTAACTGAGTCAGAGGAACTCATAAAATGAATAATGGAAAATGCCTTGAAAAGTAAAATATCATTGACACCCGCCTAGAAGTGGGAAGGATCGAAAAATTGTTAAATGATGGAAAATAGAAATGCTATTTTCAGAAATATTCTGAGAAATAAGAAATTGTATTTGAGGATACAAGACATTTTGTTGTCATCTATGTGGTTATGACAATAAAAGTTTTTTAAATATTGAGGCATGTGCATAAGTAGATTGAAATGAATATAATGATCATGATCTGAATATTGGTATTGAATATAATAGTGCATAATCTTGTTTTTCGCAAAAATCAGAATTATCAAAGGAAAATAATAAAAAAATGATTTTAAGTCAATTTTGAAAGAATCAGTTGTGGGAGTTGTGTGATCTACCCCAATATAGAAAATTCATAGGTTGTATATGGATTTTTTTGAAAGGGAAAGGTGAGAAAAATGTGTCTAGCATTATGTCTAATTACGAAAGGTTTTATGCAGAAATTGGGAAAATTTTGCGGAGAATGAATTAGACATTAGTGTTTGTATTTTGAAAAGTGGGAGTTTGTTTACAAAATTATCAGTATATGTTAATGATATATTGTTTTCGTTAATTAATAAAGGAATGCTAAACAAAACTAAGTTGGAACTTAGTGGGAAAGTTGAGAATATGAGTGAAATCTGATAAGTTAAGGGAATTAAATATTTTGAATATTCAGTGTGAACCAGAAAGGTATCCGAGTGAAATGCTTAATCATTTCAGGATGGAAAATTGCAGTCCGGTGCCAACCCATTGGTAATGGGGAAACGGTTAATACGGAAAAGGAATTTGATGTATCATATGCGCAAGCAGCCGAAAGTTCGATGTTGTGTAATCGATTGAATTGACTTGACATATTTAATTGGTCTAGTGAATGGATATGAAAGAAATCCTAATCAAGCCTAGTGAGAGGATGTGAATAAGATATTGAAGTACTAAAAGCGCATATTGCACCACTAATAGGTTATGAGGCAGACGTGCCTTAAGACATTGGTTGTTTCGGTGCAAATTTCGAAGATAATGAGAATTCAACTTTAAAAGACCTACTGAGTTATGGTAGGGTTGAAATTGGGAAAGTAAGATACATGAATGTGTTCCGAGATGTGAAACTAACAATGTTTAATTAGAGATTGTGAATTTCTTAACAGAAAGCAATTCTGTAAAAGTATTTGGTCAAGCATGTTGGTTTGATTGGACTCGAAAAATTTGAGTCATGAAAAATATTTGATAAAAAGTCAAGTGGGAGATGTTATATTTGACTTCTTTTATCAAATATAATATTTAGAAGAAATAATATATAAAAATTTATATATTATTATTATTATTAAATGTGGGATTACATATTATTAGTAAATGTGGGAGTTACATATCATTGATTGATATATTTACTACAAGATTGATTAAGGCTGTTACATTGACTTTTGGGGTGGAGAAAGGATTGGCTTTTGGGGTGGAGAAAGGAGAGGTTAGAGCCTACATATAGAGGTAGATGTCTACCTAGATGTTAACCTAGAAAAAGAACAGAAAAGTTTTTGTTTAATCTCTTATTCGGAATCCCATAAACAATATTCTCCCATACATTATTCCTTCAATTATTAATAAATGATTATGAAATATGACTTGAAGATTGGGATCCTATTAACGATAGGTTATGATTTCCTCTGCTGTTTTGTAACGTATTTAGACAAAAAAAAAAAGAAATGATAGAAAATAGTAGTTTTCATAAATTTGTTTGCAGCTTAACTTTCTTTAAAAATATTTGCAAAAATATAGTTACAAACACATACAATTTTTTTTTATGATTTGAAACCGAGTACAAATTTTTAAACAATATTGCCCCTAATTTTGGGTTACATTTTGATTGAATTTGATTGCACTTAGTTGTTTGATCATATTTTAACAAAAAAATTTAAAAAATCACTTTTTTGCAAAAAATATTAAAAAAAGTAATTTTAGACAAATAATGAAAATATGGCATTTTTGAAAAACTCTCGAACTTAAATTATCAAAATTAGAAGATCTATTGTCGTCCAGACCATAAAAGGGATAGTATTGTGATTCTGGTCAATGAGGATTCATTTATTTACTTCGATCTTTATCTATTTTAGTAGAACTTATCTTAGTAATTAAGAAATTAAGATTATTTGTTTTGTTCTTTTTTTGCCAAAAATTAAAGCATATTTCATTAATAATTTGAACGAGATTCAGTCGGGACAAACCCCCAACCCAACCAGGTTGAAAAACAAATAAACGAGCTAAACAATTAGCCGCTTTGTTCCAGATTACTTAACAAACTGAATACGAATATTCTGAAAATTAAAAATGACTTCAATGGTCTCTCGAGCAATCCAACCTACATCTCCCGGGATAACAGTAGCTTCACAATTGACACTCGCAGTAATTCCGTGATTAGTGCGATGTTCAGAGGACTTAGTTGCAAGAACTGAGCTGAGAGAAGGCCTCATCATATGAACCAACTTTTTTTGTGAGAGGTGAGCACATGCGATTTTCACCACCGTCCCAAACGCACCCCAACTATCTACATGCCGGAACCAGCTATAGAAATGCCGTAAGTGTTGTCGATGCGGGATATCCAGATATCCCAAAACACCATATAATTCATTTTCAATGCAACAAACACAAGAGCACTCGCATAAAGCGATACAACTAAAAACATAACAAAACAAAACAACTCGCACAAAGCGATACGAAATCCTTACAAATTGAAAGGATGTTATTTCGAAACTTTTAGATCAAAAGCTCCATTTTATTGAAAAATTATTAAATAGAAGAGAGGGTGGAGGAACGAAGGGGCTTAATCGGTGAAAAGGAGGAAGGAAAGTGGAGAATGGAAGAGACGGCTACAAACCCTAGATCTGGAGTCTAGGAGTCGACTCTCATAAGAAAAGATAGATGAGATAAGAAAGTATTTGTTTTGTTCTTAATTGTTCTTAAACACTAAACTTTATTCTGTAAAAGCACGTTGATAAGTGGATTTTATATCCACTTATTATGCGCTAAATGGCCTAGATTGATGGTTTATCCTTAAGTATGTTGTGTCTTTTAATTCATTTTTGTTGTGTTTCAGCATTTGTTGTGCAGAACTCGTAACTTTAGGTATCGTGGCGATAAAAGGCTAAAAACGGTGAAATTTTGCACCAATTCGGAATTAAGAGTTGCCAAAAGAATTATCATAAAGAAATTCTGAGTGATATATTCTTAAAGCAGAAATCCCGGTTGGAATTGATATATTTTCTGTTAAGCAAAAGGAATCCAGTTTCAGATCCTCAGCAGGCCGTAATTTGCACCTGAACGAGCAATAAGAAAATAGAATTATCACAAAAAGATGGGAAGTGATATATTCTTAAAGAGAAAACCCCGGCTGAAATTGATATATTTTTTGTTAAGCAAAAGGAGTCCGGTTTTAGATCCTCAATAAACCGTAACTTACACCTGGACGAGCAATGAGAAAATAGAATTATCACAAAAAGATGGAAAGTGATATATTCTTAAAACTGGAACCTCGGTTGGAATTAATATATTTTTTGTTAAGCAAAAGAAGTCCGGTTCCAGACCCTCAATTGACCGCAGCTTAGGACTTAAGGATTTATTTATATTAATAAATATTTTATTTAATTAGAAAATTATATTTATAAATATCTAATAATATTATATATTTATTTTAATAATTTCTGAATTAAATTAAATATTTATTAATTAAAGATTATAAGCCGTGCGGATTAAAAAGCATTTCTACGGAACCCGTTCAAAAGTTAAAACAGCCGCGTGATTTGTTTACAAATGAACAAAGCCGCCCGCCATTTGCCAATTGCCATGCAATTTTTTATTTTTGCTTTCGGCTGTATTATTATTGTTGTGTGCTATTTGTTTTTTTTATTATTTCTTTTAAATTCTTTTTAGTTTTATTTTATTAGTGTGGTGTGCTAATTTTTTGCTATAAATAGCCTAGTTCTCAAGCTTGTAAATCACACAACATTTTGGAGAGCAAAAATTCTCTCTTGTATTCTCTCTTTTTTCTTGTAATTTTAAGTTTCATTTTTATACACTTTAAATTTTTGCAATTTTAGTATAATTGTTATTTTGGTTGAAGAATTTACGGGGATTATTAGGAGCGCTCTTTTCTTTCATTGGAAGCTATTTCGGTTCTACTTTCTAACTCTTGTAATTTTCATATTTAATTTATCGTAATTTTTAATTTATTTTTATTATTGTTGTTATTATTATTATTATTATTATTATTATTATTATTATTATTATTATTATTATTAGTATTATTATTATTATTATTATGATTTCAATTAATCCCATGATGACGATTCGTTTAATTATGAACTAATCGCCGTCATGGGATTCTAATGGATTTATTTACGTAATTTAGTAATTCGATGCCTTAATAATTTGAATTATGATAAAAATTCAGATTGCCTAATGTGGTTGCGCTTAATTTATTATATGCGTAGCTAACGTCTAAATTATTAATTCCTAATGAATGCGAAAGTGGATTTAGGAATTTAGAATTTGCCATGTTAGCATAGGTTCGTAATTGTCATGTACATTTACGATAAGTGATAGGATTTTTTTCACATCACCCTATGTAGTCATAATAAAGGAATTTATTCGTAAACCAATTATGTTTTCAAATCTTATAGACATATAAGGTCTAAACATAAAAGGTGTCCTCGCGACTTCTTTCTTTTTAAGTGGATGTTTGTGTGGTTTGATATAAGTTAAGACTGAAAGGCGCTTATGTTATTTTCGTGTTCCCGACTAGCTTTCGTAAATTATCAAAATTACTTTGAAATTAAGGCATCAATTCTAAATGAAATAAATAATGAAATTAGAATCCCATTTTTTCTCACATATAAATTTTCATTTAATTAAATTAATTAGTTCGAATTATTTAATATTACTAATTTAATTAATCAATTAGAAAAATACAAAAATACCCCATTTTGATATTTATTCAAGCAGTTTGTTGTTTAATCATACGTCGTTGCTTAAATATTATTTCTGAACAAACACCAAGTCTCTGTGGGAACGAATTTATTATATTACTTGTGACCGCGTACACTTGCGCAGTTAGTTTTCGAACCAACAAGTTTTTGGCGCCGCTGCCGGGGACTTCGGTGTTATTTTCAGAAATTGTGTTTAACATCAACAGAGGTTAAACTTAACTGACTTGGATAGTTGTTTTTCTCACGACGTGTTTTCTTGCTCTGCCAGTATAAGGATCTTAAGTTGTTTATGCGAACACGTTCTCAAACTTTGAGAGCTAAACTGGAAGAAGAAGAGCTTGAAGCAACAAAAGAGCTTGAAGTAACAGGAGAAGCAACAATGGGCGACAGAGTAGCAGCAGCTACTAAGGCTTTGAAGGACTATTCTCAACCAAAGATCAATGACATTCAATCTAGTATTGTCAGGCCTGCCATTACAGCTAATTCTTTTGAAATCAAGCCAAGCACAATTCAGATGGTGCAGAACTCAGTTCAGTTTGGGCGAGCTTCAATGGAGGATCCTAATACGCACATCAGGGACTTTATCGAGATTTTTGATACTTTCAAGTTCAATGGTGTGTCGGATGAGGCTATCAAATTGAGGCTTTTCCCATTCTCTATAAGGGATAAGGCAAAGGGTTGGTTACATTCTCTACCAGCCGGTTCCATCACTACTTGGGAGGATCTTGCTCAGAAGTTTCTTACAAAATTCTTCCCCATGGCTAAAACTGCAGCAATAAGGAACGCGCTAACTCAATTCGCACAACAATCTGGTGAATCTTTGTGTGAGGCTTGGGAACGTTATAAGGAGATACTTCGAAAGTGTCCTCATCATGGGATGCCTGATTGGATGGTTATTAATTATTTCTACAATGGGTTAGGAGCATAGTCAAGACCAATTTTGGATGCAGCATCAGGCAGAGCTCTTTGGGCTAAGAGCTATGATGAAGCTTATGAGCTTATCGAGATGATGGCGGCAAATGAATATCAAAATCCAACCCAGAGACTATCACACGGCAAAATAGCAGGCATTCTAGAAGTTGATTCAGCTACAGCTATAGCAGCTCAGTTAAAGGCATTGACTATGAAGGTGGACTCATTGACTAACTATGGAGTTCAACAAGTGGCAAGTGTTTGTGAGCTTTGTGCAGGTGCACATGATACAAATCAATGTGCCATATCTAGTGAATCAGTGCAGTTTGTGAGCAACTTTCAAAGATCACAGCAACCAGCTCCAGCCACATATCATCCTAATAACAGAAACCATCCTAATTTCAGCTGGAGCAACAATCAAGGTGGCATTCAACAACCACAACAGCCGTACCAGCAGTTTCAGGGTCAACAATACGGATCGAAGCCATACAATCCTTCCGGTTTTCAGCAACAGTTTGCTCCAAGGCAATAATTTCAACCTCCGGTATTTCAACAACAGCCTCATGGAGGTGTTGGGCAATCTTCTTCCGAAAAATCTGAATTGGAAGAGTTGAGGATGATGTGCAAAAGCCAAGCAATTTCTATCAAGACCTTAGAAAACCAGATTGGTCAGATTGCTAATTCCTTGTTGAATAGGCCAAAAGGAACGCTTCCTAGTGACACTGAGACCAATCCAGGCAAGAGGGATGTCAAAGAACAGGTGAAAGCAGTCACTTTGAGATCTGGAAAGGTTACAAACAATCAGAATTCAGCAGTTGCAGAGGAAAGTCATAAACAGCAAGCTGAAGAACCTACAGTACCAGAAGCTGAAAAATCTGATGAGGCAGCTGACCTATGGGTCGATGATGCGGAGAAGAGTAACAGTTCTGCTGAAAAATCTACTCTTAAACAGAATACAATGAGAAATCAAATTTACCCACCTCCGCCATATCCCAGAAGACTCCAGAAGCAGAAATTAGACAAGCAGTTTGCCAAATTCCTTGAGGTGTTCAAGAAGTTGCAAATCAACATACCTTTTGCTGAAGCCCTTGAACAGATGCCGAGCTATGTAAAGTTCATGAAGGGTATTCTATCTCGGAAGCTCAAACTCGAGGATCTGGAAACCGTAGCACTGACGGAAGAATGCAGTGCTGTTCTGCAACAGAAATTGCCTCCGAAGCTAAAGGATCCTGGTAGCTTCACTACAACTTGCACTATTGGTAATCTGTCTTTTGAAAAGTGCTTCTGTGACTTGGGAGCTAGCATCAATCTGATGCCATTTTCGGTTTTCATGCAACTTGGCCTGCCGGATCCGAAGCCTACTAACATCTCTTTACAGTTGGCTGATCGATCAATCACATATCCTAGAGGTATAGTGGAGGATGTTGTGGTGAAAGTTGATAAACTCATCTTCCCAGCTGACTTTTTTATTCTAGATTTTGAGGAGGATAAGAAGATTCCCATTATCTTGGGAAGACCATTCTTAGCTACAGGTCGGACGTTGATTGATGTCCAGAAAGGTGAACTCACAATGAAGGTGCAAGACCAAAACATCACTTTTAATGTGTTCAAAGCAATGAAGCTTCCATCTGAGGAGGAGTGTTTCAAAGTTGACTTGGTCGAATCTACAGTTAAAACGGAGCTTGAGCAGATGTTATTAACAGACCCCTTGGAGAGAGCATTGATAGGGGATTCTGAGGTGGAAGATGAAGAAGGAGCAGAACAACTTCAGCAATTAAATTCAGCTCCTTGGAAGAGAAGATTTGATATGCCATTTGAGTCTCTTGGATTAGCAGAACTAAAAAATTCTTAAGAGCGTATAAAGCCATCTATTGAAGAAGCTCCTATACTTGAACTCAAACCATTGCCGGACCACTTGCGGTATGCATTTCTGGGAGATGCATCTACATTACCTATTATTATATCTTCTAATCTATCAGGGAGTGAGAAAGATAAGCTTCTGCGAATTCTGAGAGAATTCAAATCAGCCATTGGATGGACCATAGCAGATATCAAGGGAATCAGCCCTTCGTATTGCATGCATAAAATTCTGCTAGAGGAAAGAAGTAAACCTACTGTTGAGCATCAGCGAAGACTTAATCCTATTATGAAGGAAGTGGTGAAGAAAGAGATTCTTAAGTGGTTGGATGCTGGTATCATCTACCCTATTTCAGACAGTTCTTGGGTGAGTCCAGTTCAGTGTGTGCCCAAGAAAGGAGGCATGACAGTTGTAACCAATGAGAAGAATGATCTCATTCCTACTCGGACAGTCACAGGATGGAGAATATGCATGGACTATCGCAAGTTGAACAAGGCCACCAGAAAAGATCATTTTCCTTTTCCATTCATCGATCAAATGCTGGATAGATTGGCTGGCCATGAATATTACTGCCTTCTCGATGGTTATTCAGGCTATAATCAGATTTGTATCGCCCCAGAAGATCAGGAGAAGACCACATTCACTTGTCCTTTTGGCACTTTTGCTTTTCGTCGAGTTTCTTTCGGGCTCTGTGGTGCTCCTGTGACCTTTCAGAGATGCATGATGGACATATTCTCTGACATGATTGGAATAAATGTGGAAGTTTTCATGGACGACTTTTCAGTTTTTGGAACTTCGTACGATGAGTGCTTGCACAACCTGAGTCTAGTGCTGAAAAGATGTGTTGAGACTAATCTGGTGCTCAATTGGGAGAAATGTCACTTCATGGTGCAAGAAGGAATCATTCTTGGGCACAAGTTATCCAGTAAGGGGCTCGAAGTGGATAATGCGAAAATTGAGACTATTGAAAATCTTCCTCCACCAATCTCAGTCAAAGGAATCTGAAGTTTTCTTGGTCATGCAGGTTTCTATCGGCGGTTCATTCAAGATTTCTACAAAATCTCTAAACCTTTATGTAGTTTGTTGGAGAAGGATGTTCCCTTCCGGTTTGATCAAGATTGTTTAGCTGCCTTTGAGCTATTGAGAAAGAAGTTGACAACAGCGCCTGTTATCACAGCACCTTATTAGGGTGAGCCTTTCGAGATGATGTGCGACGGTAGTGATTTTGCAGTGGGAGCTGTGCTTGGTCAGCGGAAGAAGAATATTTTTCATGTGGTTTACTATGCTAGTAAAACACTCAACGATGCACAGCTAAATTACACCACTACAGAGAAAGAGCTTTTGGCAGTTGTCTATGGTTTTGAGAAATTCAGGTCCTATTTGCTTGGGATGAAGGTGACAGTCTACACTGATCATGCAGCCATTAGGTATCTATTTTCAAAAAAGGAGTGTAAATCGTGATTGATTCGTTGGGTTCTTCTGCTGCAAGAATTTGAGCTTGAAATAAAAGACAGGAAGGGGACAGAAAATCAGGTAGCCGATCATCTATCTCGTTTGGAAGACCACGGTAAGGATTCAAGGGATAAAACTTTAATCAACGAATCTTTTCCAGATGAGCAGCTTTTTGGGGTGCAAGAGGAAGAACCATGGTTTGCAGATATTGTGAACTATCTGGTGAGTAATGTCATTCCCTCAGGATTCTCTTACGCTCAAAGGAAGAAATTTCTGCATGACGTGAAGTGGTATCGTTGGGATGAGCCATTCTTATTTAGACAGGGAGCAGATCATATAATCAGGAGATGTATTCCATATAGTGAGACTGAAGGTGTTCTACAAGATTGTCATTCTACCACGTATGGGGGTCACTATGGTGGAGAGAAGACAGCTGCCAGAGTACTACAAGCAGGGTTCTTCTGGCCAACATTGTTCAAAGATGCGCATCACTTTGTGTTGAGATGTGATCGATGTCAACGGGTTGGAAATATCTCCAGGAGGAACGAGATGCCGCTCAACATGCTTCTTGAAGTGAAGATATTCGATGTTTGGGGAATAGACTTTATGGGGCCATTTGTATCATCTTGCAATAATCAGTACATTCTGTTAGGAGTGGATTATGTGTCTAAATGGGTCGAGGTGAAAGCTCTACCGACCAATGATGCTAAGGTAGTGCTGAATTTTTTGCATAAGAACATTTTCACACGTTTCGGCACTCCGCGGGTAATAATCAGTGATGAGGGAACGCACTTTTGTAATCGCAAATTCACTGCATTAATGGAAAAGTATCGTGTGACGCATCGGGTTGCAACAGCGTATCATCCTCAAACTAATGGTCAGGCAGAAGTCTCCAACAGGGAAATCAAGCGGATTTTGGAAAAGGTGGTGAATCCTTCAAGGAAAGATTGGTCCTTGAAGCTAGACGAAGCTGTTTGGGCATACAGAACTGCGTATAAAACACCCCTAGGTATGTCTCCTTTTCAGTTGGTGTATGGTAAGGCTTGTCATTTGCCTGCCGAGCTTGAGCACAAGGCATACTGGGCTTTGAAGAATTTGAACTTCGACATGAAAGTTGCTGGTGAAAAGAGGATGCTTCAACTGAATGAGCTTGATGAGCTTCGTCTACAGGCTTATGAGAATAACAAGCTGTACAAGGAAAAGGTCAAGAGATGGCATGATAGAAGGTTGGTACATAAGACATTTGTACCGGGTCAAATGGTTCTGCTTTTCAACTCTCGGCTAAGACTTTTTCCTAGAAAGCTCAAGTCAAGGTGGTCAGGTCCGTTCACGGTTAAAACAGTGTTTTCGCATGGTGCAGTGGAAATTTTTGATAAGTCACCTGATCAGTCTTTTAAGGTGAATGGGCGGAGGCTTAAGCATTATCTTGGGGGTACAGTGAACCGTGATGAATTCACCACTTTTCTTGCCCCAGCATGATCGAGTTACAGAAGGAACGTCCGACTAAATGACGTTAACGACAGCGCTTCATGGGAGGCAACCCATAGGTTTGGTTTTTATGTGTGGTTTGATTTTGTTCAGGCCATTGGCGAGTTGCAGGATTAGCCTCAGGTTGGAGCTCATTTCCACCTCCTGATTCACTGCCCGAGGAGGGCAGCGATGCCGATAGTTAGGGGAGTTCTCTTTTATCCTTTATCTATACCTTCAATGAGGACATTGAATATTTTAAGTTTGGGGGTGATTTAGGATATTTCATTAATCGAGTCATAGCATTGCATATAGTTTTATGTAGTTGATTATACATCATGCTAGTTTAATTTCATATAATTCATATTTTGCAAAAAAAAAAATCATCATGATTAGTTGCATATCATATTTTCCGTGATCCCATAGCTCTTGGTGGTTCCGTTTAGTTGTCAATGATGAATTTGAGTGTGATAATGATGGATAGAGGGCTGATTTAAATACTTATGAATTGACGTGCATGTTGCAGAAACACAATCTTACACAACTCATCATTTGCTTTTGGGGCTAGGTTAAGGTCATGCTTGTTTGGTTGTTGAAAATTAATCACCTGATTATATTTGGAATTTTCTTTATTCCCTTGATAGCGTAGAATCACTAAATATAAGTTTGGGGGAAACCAGGGTTCATGATAGTTTCTGTGAAATTGTTAATAATGGATAGGTGTCAATTGGCTAGTAGCCAGCTCATATTTATATGAGTAGTCTAGGGTTGGAATTGAGAATTCTCATTCCAGATTGCATTTATAAAAAAAAGAGTGTTTATGAGAGTGTGAGTATGCAGAATTGGCCAGGGTGAGCTCTTTAATACTCGAGCAATTAAGTACGAGGGGACTTTGTGCCTAGTGACCTAAGGCTTTTATAGTCTGGGATCCACTGACCTAACGTTCGCTACATGGGTATTATTGTATAAGCCTTTTGGGGTCTCATCCATTGCACGGTCAAATAAGCATGTGTGTTGTGTATAGTATTATGCATCATAATTGTTAATAAAGCATGAATTCCTATCTAACTCAAATGATGATGGAGGTATTTCTAGGTTATGAAGTGTCTAGCGTTCATTCTATTTATAAACTTGTGATTGTCTTGGCGAAGAATAGGTATGGTTTTGATCTAGTGCTAAGAGTAATTCTGATGAGTATTGCACGCACGCACGTTTCTGTACTTGTAAATGTTAATATGCGGGTATTTAGTCGATCTCTATTTGGAATTATCACATTTTCTGAGACACTCTGCTAAATTGGTTACTGCTTCGCATATGAGATCCTTGCATCGGTTGCATTCATGCATTTAGAGATAGTCGAGTCTGTTTTCGCTTGAGGACAAGCATCAGTTTAAGTTTGGGGGTGTGATAAGTGGATTTTATATCCACTTATTATGCGCTAAATGGCCTAGATTGATGGTTTATCCTTAAGTATGTTGTGTCTTTTAATTCATTTTTGTTGTGTTTCAACATTTGTTGTGCAGAACTCGCAACTTTAGGTATCGTGGCGATAAAAGGCTAAAAACGGTGAAATTTTGTACCAATTCGGAATTAAGAGTTGCCAAAAGAATTATCATAAAGAAATTCTGAGTGATATATTCTTAATGCAGAAATCTCGGTTGGAATTGATATATTTTCTGTTAAGCAAAAGGAATCCAGTTTCAGATCCTCAACAGGCCGTAATTTGCACCTGGACGAGCAATAAGAAAATAGAATTATCACAAAAAGATGGGAAGTGATATATTCTTAAAGAGAAAACCCCGGTTGAAATTGATATATTTTTTGTTAAGCAAAAGGAGTCCGGTTTTAGATCCTCAATAGACCGTAACTTACACTTGGACGAGCAATGAGAAAATAGAATTATCACAAAAAGATGGAAAGTGATATATTCTTAAAATTGGAACCCCAGTTGGAATTAATATATTTTTTGTTAAGCAAAAGAAGTCTGGTTCCAGACCCTCAATTGACCGTAGCTTAGGACTTAAGGATTTATTTATATTAATAAATATTTTATTTAATTAGAAAATTATATTTATAAATATCTAATAATATTAGATATTTTATTTTATAATTTCTGAATTAAATTAAATATTTATTAATTAAAAATTATAAGCCATGCGGATTAAAAAGCATTTCTACGGAACCCGTTCAAAAGTTAAAGCAGCCGCGTGATTTGTTTAGATGAACAAAGCCGCCCGCCATTTGCCAATTGCCATGCAATTTGTTATTTTTGCTTTCGGCTGTATTATTATTGTGGTGTGCTATTTGTTTTTTTTATTATTTCTTTTAAATTCTTTTTAGCTTTATTTTATTAGTGTGGTGTGCTAATTTTTTGCTATAAATAGCCTAGGTCTCAAGCTTGTAAATCACACAACATTTCGAAGAGCAATAAATTCTCTCTTGTATTCTCTCTTTTTTCTTGTAATTTTAAGTTTCATTTTTATACACTTTAAATTTTTGCAATTTTAGTATAATTGTTATTTTGGTTGAAGAATTTACGGGGATTATTAGGAGCGCTCTTTTCTTTCATTGGAAGCTATTTCGGTTCTACTTTCTAACTCTTGTAATTTTCATATTTAATTTATCGTAAATTTTAATTTAGTTTTATTATTGTTGTTGTTATTATTATTATTATTATTATTATTATTATTATTATTATTATTATTATTATTATTATTATTATTATTATTATTATTATTATTACTATTATTATTATTATTATTATTATTATTATTATTATTATTATTATTATTATTATTATTATTATGATTTCAATTAATCCCATGATGACGATTCGTTTAATTATGAACTAATCGCCGTCATGGGATTCTAATGGATTTATTTACGTAATTTAGTAATTCGATGCCTTAATAATTTGAATTATGATAAAAATTCAGATTGCCTAATGTGGTTGCGCTTAATTTATTAGATGCGTAGCTAACGTCTAAATTATTAATTCCTAATGAATGCGAAAGTGGATTTAGGAATTTAGAATTTGCCACGTTAGCATAGGTTCGTAATTGTCATGTACATTTACGATAAGTGATAGGATTTTTTTCACATCACCCTATGTAGTCATAATAAAGGAATTTATTCGTAAACCAATTATGTTTTCAAATCTTATAGACATATAAGGTCTAAACATAAAAGGTGTCCTCGCGACTTCTATCTTTTTAAGTGGATGTTTGTGTGGTTTGATATAAGTTAAGACTGAAAGGCGCTTATGTTATTTTCGTGTTCCCGACTAGCTTTCGTAAATTATCAAAATTACTTTGAAATTAAGGCATCAATTCTAAATGAAATAAATAATGAAATTAGAATCCCATGTTTTTCTCACATATAAATTTTCATTTAATTAAATTAATTAATTCGAATTATTGAATATTACTAATTTAATTAATCAATTAGAAAAATACAAAAATACCCCCTTTTGATATTTATTCAAGCAGTTTGTTGTTTAATCATACGTCTTTGCTTAAATATTATTTCTGAACAAACGCCAAGTCTCTGTGGGAACGAATTTATTATATTACTTGTGACCGCGTACACTTGCGCAGTTAGTTTTCGAACCAACACACGTAATGGGAGAGAGCCCTAGATATAAAATCTACAAGGCATATACCATAAATAATATGTAAAAAAATTGGCATTCCAATCCATCAAAATTCTTAACAAAAGTTGTATATAACTAATTCCATTGAAGTTCCCTTTTAAACTATTTTCTATTTTACTTTTTTAACCAATTAATGTAACTATTACCCTTGTACATGCTCTATGATATGAAGTCCCAACCTATGTAAATGTTAACAATTAGATAAAAACCCTTTCCTTTCTCTCTCTCTCTAGCGCCGCTCCTCTTTTTCTTCTTAGTTCTTAGTGTCGTCAGGGCTTCCACTGGTGGAAAGCCCCAAAACCTTTAATTTCCTTTGTATTTTCTTCCTTTATAACTTTGATTTCCCTAAAAATCTTCCTTGTTAGCTAAGACTGTTTTTTCTTAAGATTTGTCATTAGTTTGTATTTTCGGATCTAAGGTTTCAAAGCCTTTTCCGTTTTGAGCTTCAATTTCTTAGATCTCAATTCCACGGAACTCCGAATTTCTTGTTCTTTCCAGTGATTTTGTTCTCGAAAGTTGTCTGAGTTATCTTGTTCTTGTGGTTTTGTTCCCCAGATCTAAGTATTGTCTTGGTTCTAGCTAGTTTTTAATTTGCGTAGTTGTAAGTTTGGTTTTTTTGATGTCTCACCGTTTGTGTGAGCTTTGTTATTTTCTCGCCGTTTGGTGTGAGTTTTGTTATTTTCTCACCGATTGTGTGAGTATGGTGATTGATTTAGTAATAAAAGTTTTTAGGGGATTGCATTCTCGGTCGATAGCTCAAATTGGTTATGGCGGAAGCGGAAGTGGAAGTGGCGAAGTTTGTGTAAATACCATTTTCAACAAATCACGTGATGTCGTATGGCTTAAAATCATTGATTGTTTCTGTATTTTGTTTGTTCGACCCGACTGTTTATGTAGATGTCGTATGGCTTTTTATTATTGAATTATCTCATTACTAAAAAAAAGTCCCAACCTCACAGCTAGGGATGGAAACGAATCAAATCCAAATCATTTTATCAAATCCAAATCCAATCCTAATCGAATTGGATTTTAAAATCGAAATCCAAATCTGATCAAATAGATTTCGGATTGCGTTCGTGTTTATTCAAATTAAAATTGTGAAATTTCTGGAAAAAAAATTACTTTGTACTATTTTTTTTCTTAACCTAAAAATTCATGAAATTTTAATTTCAATTAAAATGTTTAGATTACAAACCAAAAACCGTACTAATCGTTATAGAATACAAATAAAAGTTCAAATTTTAGAATTTATTAATTTATTTAAATTAATTATTTGATTTAATTAATTAAAGTAGAATTAATACAAATCCTTTAATAGTCAATACTTCACTGTGTACCACGTAATTATAATAAGGAACATACACTGGATCGTTGTTGACGCTCGATGTACTGTCTGGTTCATGAACGACTAACTCCAATCTCTGTTCTTCATCTTGACTTTAAAATGTGGTCTTTTTCCTTTCTTCACTCTCTTCAATCATTCTGTACTGATACTGTTTCTTATCACTTACAGAAATCTCTGTCCTTTAAATGAATCCATGTGTTTCAATGCTACCTTGAGGCTTGATCAGATAACTGAATCTTCTTTCAGTGTAAAACATCAAAACTATAGATTGACTTGTTGATTTTTCTTCTGACAGTTATCATCTTTTGAGATTCCTGTGACAGTTGATATTATTTACTTATTACAATCTAATTTAATTGGATTAGGATCCTCGAACTACAAATAGGCTGAGTCATATTCCTTTCAATCTCCTCCTATTTGTTTGTTAGACAATAACAAGCAAATACCTAGAGGATTCTTCAACTAATCCCAATTAAACAAGTAAAGGATAAAACTTTAAATGCGAAGTAAATAATGGAAAAGTTCTGGTTCATATATAACATTATCCAGATTCAAACAGAAAAGATAAATACAAGATAGATGATCCTTTAGACTGATCATATAAGACAATTATCCTATCTTGTTCTATCTAAGCTCTAAAGATATCACTTGCAGAGCTGATCTTCATTTATCACTTTCTTCCTCGTTGATTTCTCTTTCTTCTTGTTCATCCAGATCATGTAGATTCTTGATCAATTCAGAGTCAACAAGTAATTCTCTTCTGGATGATAAACCTGTAGGATATACTAGTGGTATTCCAAGTTTCTTTCTCAACTCACCTTGATACTGCTTATACTTCTTCATGTTGGTTTGAGCATAGGATCTTATATGATCTGCAGCTTCAATTTTTTCTTGAGTTGCAAAACCATGATTTCGAAGAGCATATTCAACATACACCAAATGTCTGGCAAGATGTGTATATAATTCCTTTGTCTGAAGATTAACAGTGTGAATAACTTCTCCCTTAAGAATTTTAACTTGTGGAGGGTTATCTATCACTTCAGGACCAGCTCTTTCAGTGAATTCTTGAAATTTTTCATGAAGTAGTATACCTAGCTCAGAAGATGTTCCGACTTTTGGTCTCATCACCCAATGCTCTGACAGAGATCTATCATAGAAGAACTGAAGAGATACTTTATGAGATCCAAGCTTATGACATTCAACAAAGATTAGTAGCTCACCAGTCTTCGGATCAGTTGCAGTAGTTATTCTTACAATTTTTGTCTTCAAAGCTTTTAGATACATGTCATGTACAGGATTCTTCTTTTTAAAACTTCAAAAATAGCAAGCAACCGACGATCATCATAGTCAGAAGTTTGTGGTGAGTCTATTACTTTTTGAGCACGTTCCCATTTATCACCACTTTTGTACTTGATGTACATCTTCCTTGCTTCTAGCTTTTGAGCATTAATGGAAAAGTATCGTGTGACGCATCGGGTTGCAACAGCGTATCATCCTCAAACTAATGGTCAGGCAGAAGTCTCCAACAGGGAAATCAAGCGGATTTTGGAAAAGGTGGTGAATCCTTCAAGGAAAGATTGGTCCTTGAAGCTAGACGAAGCTGTTTGGGCATACAGAACTGCGTATAAAACACCCCTAGGTATGTCTCCTTTTCAGTTGGTGTATGGTAAGGCTTGTCATTTGCCTGCCGAGCTTGAGCACAAGGCATACTGGGCTTTGAAGAAATTGAACTTCGACATGAAAGTTGCTGGTGAAAAGAGGATGCTTCAACTGAATGAGCTTGATGAGCTTCGTCTACAGGCTTATGAGAATAACAAGCTGTACAAGGAAAAGGTCAAGAGATGGCATGATAGAAGGTTGGTACATAAGACATTTGTACCGGGTCAAATGGTTCTGCTTTTCAACTCTCGGCTAAGACTTTTTCCTAGAAAGCTCAAGTCAAGGTGGTCAGGTCCGTTCACGGTTAAAACAGTGTTTTCGCATGGTGCAGTGGAAATTTTTGATAAGTCACCTGATCAGTCTTTTAAGGTGAATGGGCGGAGGCTTAAGCATTATCTTGGGGGTACAGTGAACCGTGATGAATTCACCACTTTTCTTGCCCCAGCATGATCGAGTTACAGAAGGAACGTCCGACTAAATGACGTTAACGACAGCGCTTCATGGGAGGCAACCCATAGGTTTGGTTTTTATGTGTGGTTTGATTTTGTTCAGGCCATTGGCGAGTTGCAGGATTATCCTCAGGTTGGAGCTCATTTCCACCTCCTGATTCACTGCCCGAGGAGGGCAGCGATGCCGATAGTTAGGGGAGTTCTCTTTTATCCTTTATCTATACCTTCAATGAGGACATTGAATATTTTAAGTTTTGGGGTGATTTAGGATATTTCATTAATCGAGTCATAGCATTGCATATAGTTTTATGTAGTTGATAATACATCATGCTAGTTTAATTTCATATAATTCATATTTTGCAAAAAAAAAAAATCATCATGATTAGTTGCATATCATATTTTCCGTGATCCCATAGCTCTTGGTGGTTCCGTTTAGTTGTCAATGATGAATTTGAGTGTGATAATGATGGATAGAGGGCTGATTTAAATACTTATGAATTGACGTGCATGTTGCAGAAACACAATCTTACACAACTCATCATTTGCTTTTGGGGCTAGGTTAAGGTCATGCTTGTTTGGTTGTTGAAAATTAATCACCTGATTATATTTGGAATTTTCTTTATTCCATTGATAGCGTAGAATCACTAAATATAAGTTTGGGGGAAACCAGGGTTCATGATAGTTTCTGTGAAATTGTTAATAATGGATAGGTGTCAATTGGCTAGTAGCCAGCTCATATTTATATGAGTAGTCTAGGGTTGGAATTGAGAATTCTCATTCCAGATTGCATTTATAAAAAAAAGAGTGTTTATGAGAGTGTGAGTATGCAGAATTGGCCAGGGTGAGCTCTTTAATACTCGAGCAATTAAGTACGAGGGGACTTTGTGCCTAGTGACCTAAGGCTTTTATAGTCTGGGATCCACTGACCTAACGTTCGCTACATGGGTATTATTGTATAAGCCTTTTGGGGTCTCATCCATTGCACGGTCAAATAAGCATGTGTGTTGTGTATAGTATTATGCATCATAATTGTTAATAAAGCATGAATTCCTATCTAACTCAAATGATGATGGAGGTATTTCTAGGTTATGAAGTGTCTAGCGTTCATTCTATTTATAAACTTGTGATTGTCTTGGCGAAGAATAGGTATGGTTTTGATCTAGTGCTAAGAGTAATTCTGATGAGTATTGCACGCACGCACGTTTCTGTACTTGTAAATGTTAATATGCGGGTATTTAGTCGATCTCTATTTGGAATTATCACATTTTCTGAGGCACTCTGCTAAATTGGTTACTGCTTCGCATATGAGATCCTTGCATCGGTTGCATTCATGCATTTAGAGGTAGTCGAGTCTGTTTTCGCTTGAGGACAAGCATCAGTTTAAGTTTGGGGGTGTGATAAGTGGATTTTATATCCACTTATTATGCGCTAAATGGCCTAGATTGATGGTTTATCCTTAAGTATGTTGTGTCTTTTAATTCATTTTTGTTGTGTTTCAACATTTGTTGTGCAGAACTCGCAACTTTAGGTATCGTGGCGATAAAAGGCTAAAAACGGTGAAATTTTGCACCAATTCGGAATTAAGAGTTGCCAAAAGAATTATCATAAAGAAATTCTGAGTGATATATTCTTAATGCAGAAATCTCGGTTGGAATTGATATATTTTCTGTTAAGCAAAAGGAATCCAGTTTCAGATCCTCAACAGGCCGTAATTTGCACCTGGACGAGCAATAAGAAAATAGAATTATCACAAAAAGATGGGAAGTGATATATTCTTAAAGAGAAAACCCCGGTTGAAATTGATATATTTTTTGTTAAGCAAAAGGAGTCCGGTTTTAGATCCTCAATAGACCGTAACTTACACTTGGACGAGCAATGAGAAAATAGAATTATCACAAAAAGATGGAAAGTGATATATTCTTAAAACTGGAACCCCAGTTGGAATTAATATATTTTTTGTTAAGCAAAAGAAGTCTGGTTCCAGACCCTCAATTGACCGTAGCTTAGGACTTAAGGATTTATTTATATTAATAAATATTTTATTTAATTAGAAAATTATATTTATAAATATCTAATAATATTAGATATTTTATTTTATAATTTCTGAATTAAATTAAATATTTATTAATTAAAGATTATAAGCCGTGCGGATTAAAAAGCATTTCTACGGAACCCGTTCAAAAGTTAAAGCAGCCGCGTGATTTGTTTAGATGAACAAAGTCGCCCGCCATTTGCCAATTGCCATGCAATTTGTTATTTTTGCTTTCGGCTGTATTATTATTGTGGTGTGCTATTTGTTTTTTTTATTATTTCTTTTAAATTCTTTTTAGCTTTATTTTATTAGTGTGGTGTGCTAATTTTTTGCTATAAATAGCCTAGGTCTCAAGCTTGTAAATCACACAACATTTCGAAGAGCAATAAATTCTCTCTTGTATTCTCTCTTTTTTCTTGTAATTTTAAGTTTCATTTTTATACACTTTAAATTTTTGCAATTTTAGTATAATTGTTATTTTGGTTGAAGAATTTACGGGGATTATTAGGAGCGCTCTTTTCTTTCATTGGAAGCTATTTCGGTTCTACTTTCTAACTCTTGTAATTTTCATATTTAATTTATCGTAAATTTTAATTTAGTTTTATTATTGTTGTTGTTATTATTATTATTATTATTATTATTATTATTATTATTATTATTATTATTATTATTATTATTATTATTATTATTATTACTATTATTATTATTATTATTATTATTATTATTATTAGTATTATTATTATGATTTCAATTAATCCCATGATGACGATTCGTTTAATTATGAACTAATCGCCGTCATGGGATTCTAATGGATTTATTTACGTAATTTAGTAATTCGATGCCTTAATAATTTGAATTATGATAAAAATTCAGATTGCCTAATGTGGTTGCGCTTAATTTATTAGATGCGTAGCTAACGTCTAAATTATTAATTCCTAATGAATGCGAAAGTGGATTTAGGAATTTAGAATTTGCCACGTTAGCATAGGTTCGTAATTGTCATGTACATTTACGATAAGTGATAGGATTTTTTTCACATCACCCTATGTAGTCATAATAAAGGAATTTATTCGTAAACCAATTATGTTTTCAAATCTTATAGACATATAAGGTCTAAACATAAAAGGTGTCCTCGCGACTTCTATCTTTTTAAGTGGATGTTTGTGTGGTTTGATATAAGTTAAGACTGAAAGGCGCTTATGTTATTTTCGTGTTCCCGACTAGCTTTCGTAAATTATCAAAATTACTTTGAAATTAAGGCATCAATTCTAAATGAAATAAATAATGAAATTAGAATCCCATGTTTTTCTCACATATAAATTTTCATTTAATTAAATTAATTAGTTCGAATTATTGAATATTACTAATTTAATTAATCAATTAGAAAAATACAAAAATACCCCCTTTTGATATTTATTCAAGCAGTTTGTTGTTTAATCATACGTCTTTGCTTAAATATTATTTCTGAACAAACGCCAAGTCTCTGTGGGAACGAATTTATTATATTACTTGTGACCGCGTACACTTGCGCAGTTAGTTTTCGAACCAACACACGTAATGGGAGAGAGCCCTAGATATAAAATCTACATGGCATATACCATAAATAATATGTAAAAAAATTGGCATTCCAATCCATCAAAATTCTTAACAAAAGTTGTATATAACTAATTCCATTGAAGTTCCCTTTTAAACTATTTTCTATTTTACTTTTTTAACCAATTAATGTAACTATTACCCTTGTACATGCTCTATGATATGAAGTCCCAACCTATGTAAATGTTAACAATTAGATAAAAACCCTTTCCTTTCTCTCTCTCTCTAGCGCCGCTCCTCTTTTTCTTCTTAGTTCTTAGTGTCGTCAGGGCTTCCACTGGTGGAAAGCCCCAAAACCTTTAATTTCCTTTGTATTTTCTTCCTTTATAACTTTGATTTCCCTAAAAATCTTCCTTGTTAGCTAAGACTGTTTTTTCTTAAGATTTGTCATTAGTTTGTATTTTCGGATCTAAGGTTTCAAAGCCTTTTCCGTTTTGAGCTTCAATTTCTTAGATCTCAATTCCACGGAACTCCGAATTTCTTGTTCTTTCCATTGATTTTGTTCTCGAAAGTTGTCTGAGTTATCTTGTTCTTGTGGTTTTGTTCCCCAGATCTAAGTATTGTCTTGGTTCTAGCTAGTTTTTAATTTGCGTAGTTGTAAGTTTGGTTTTTTTGATGTCTCACCGTTTGTGTGAGCTTTGTTATTTTATCGTCGTTTGGTGTGAGTTTTGTTATTTTCTCACCGATTGTGTGAGTATGGTGATTGATTTAGTAATAAAAGTTTTTAGGGGATTGCATTCTCGGTCGATAGCTCAAATTGGTTATGGCGGAAGCGGAAGTGGAAGTGGCGAAGTTTGTGTAAATACCATTTTCAACAAATCACGTGATGTCGTATGGCTTAAAATCATTGATTGTTTCTGTATTTTGTTTGTTCGACCCGACTGTTTATGTAGATGTCGTATGGCTTTTTATTATTGAATTATCTCATTACTAAAAAAAAAGTCCCAACCTCACAGCTAGGGATGGAAACGAATCAAATCCAAATCATTTTATCAAATCCAAATCCAATCCTAATCGAATTGGATTTTAAAATCGAAATCCAAATCTGATCAAATAGATTTCGGATTACGTTCGTGTTTATTCAAATTAAAATTGTGAAATTTCTAGAAAAAAAATTACTTTGTACTATTTTTTTTCTTAACCTAAAAATTCATGAAATTTTAATTTCAATTAAAATGTTTAGATTACAAACCAAAAACCGTACTAATCGTTATAGAATACAAATAAAAGTTCAAATTTTAGAATTTATTAATTTATTTAAATTAATTATTTGATTTAATTAATTAACTTTAATAGTCAATACTTCACTGTGTACCACGTAATTATAATAAGGAACATACACTGGATCGTTGTTGACGCTCGATGTACTGTCTGGTTCATGAACGACTAACTCCAATCTCTGTTCTTCATCTTGACTTTAAAATGTGGTCTTTTTCCTTTCTTCACTCTCTTCAATCATTCTGTACTGATACTGTTTCTTATCACTTACAGAAATCTCTGTCCTTTAAATGAATCCATGTGTTTCAATGCTACCTTGAGGCTTGATCAGATAACTGAATCTTCTTTCAGTGTAAAACATCAAAACTATAGATTGACTTGTTGATTTTTCTTCTGACAGTTATCATCTTTTGAGATTCCTGTGACAGTTGATATTATTTACTTATTACAATCTAATTTAATTGGATTAGGATCCTCGAACTACAAATAGGCTGAGTCATATTCCTTTCAATCTCCTCCTATTTGTTTGTTAGACAATAACAAGCAAATACCTAGAGGATTCTTCAACTAATCCCAATTAAACAAGTAAAGGATAAAACTTTAAATGCGAAGTAAATAATGGAAAAGTTCTGGTTCATATATAACATTATCCAGATTCAAACAGAAAAGATAAATACAAGATAGATGATCCTTTAGACTGATCATATAAGACAATTATCCTATCTTGTTCTATCTAAGCTCTAAAGATATCACTTGCAGAGCTGATCTTCATTTATCACTTTCTTCCTCGTTGATTTCTCTTTCTTCTTGTTCATCCAGATCATGTAGATTCTTGATCAATTCAGAGTCAACAAGTAATTCTCTTCTGGATGATAAACCTGTAGGATATACTAGTGGTATTCCAAGTTTCTTTCTCAACTCACCTTGATACTGCTTATACTTCTTCATGTTGGTTTGAGCATAGGATCTTATATGATCTGCAGCTTCAATTTTTTCTTGAGTTGCAAAACCATGATTTCGAAGAGCATATTCAACATACACCAAATGTCTGGCAAGATGTGTATATAATTCCTTTGTCTGAAGATTAACAGTGTGAATAACTTCTCCCTTAAGAATTTTAACTTGTGGAGGGTTATCTATCACTTCAGGACCAGCTCTTTCAGTGAATTCTTGAAATTTTTCATGAAGTAGTATACCTAGCTCAGAAGATGTTCCGACTTTTGGTCTCATCACCCAATGCTCTGACAGAGATCTATCATAGAAGAACTGAAGAGATACTTTATGAGATCCAAGCTTATGACATTCAACAAAGATTAGTAGCTCACCAGTCTTCGGATCAGTTGCAGTAGTTATTCTTACAATTTTTGTCTTCAAAGCTTTTAGGTACATGTCATGTACAGGATTCTTCTTTTTAAAACTTCAAAAATAGCAAGCAACCGACGATCATCATAGTCAGAAGTTTGTGGTGAGTCTATTACTTTTTGAGCACGTTCCCATTTATCACCACTTTTGTACTTGATGTACATCTTCCTTGCTTCTAGCTTTTGAGCATGTTGCTTTTGTAGTGCTTCTTGTTCAGCCTTTTGAAGCCTTTCATTATGAGCTATCTGTTCTAGTGTCTTTTGAGTCTTTCTTCTCTCATAGACAAATTAGCATCATTCTGTTCAAGTTCTTTATTAGCTTCAAAATTCATTCTTTGTGTTTCAACAGAATCAGGAACTACTAGCTGTTCATCATCCCAAAAATTGAGATCCGGTTCATTAAAATCTTCATCATCATCAGGAAACTGCAAGTCAGCAAAAAGATCAAGGTTATCAGGTTCACCTGTATAGTAATAACCTTCTACAGTGTCATCCTCATGTGTGTCATCCTCATGTGCTGCTTGAGCTTGAGTTATCTTCTTCTTCCCCTCCTTATCACTCCTATCTTCATTCCCCTCCTTATCACTCTTATCTTCATCTTTTTCTTTACTCACACTTCCCCCCCCCTCTAGATTTCTCCCCCTTAGTTGAGGAATCCTCTACAGTTTTATGGCTTGTACTAGCTCCAGGGCCACATTCATCACTACTTTCAAAGAATTTCTTCTCTTCTACGGTAAGTGAGTGAGTTCTGCTAATGATATTATATAATTGTCTCAACCCCTTTGTTTGATAAACATTTTGCCTTTCAATTTGACTGAGACGATGTTCAGTGGATAAGTGATTCTCATTTATGTTATTCTGAAGATCTTCAATCTGATTCGACATAGAAGTTATAATGAGATCTTGAGGCACTGTGACATCTCCAGAGTCTACAATTGCTTGATATTGAAAGAGTTGGAGTGCATTGATCATGTTGTTGAAGATAGTTCTCATGTTATCCATGTCAAACCTTAGGTTTTTATTATCCTCTTCAGATTGAGCAAGACTTTCTTTCATTTGATCAAGTTGTGCCATGAGAGATAGAGTGTTTGTGTCATTGTGTGCTGTTATTCCCAGATTACACACTTGTATAATTGTAGAACGGGGGGGTTGAATACAATTCTTGATATTTATAAATTTCTGATAAGAACTCCAGAAATCTATACTTAGATAATTGCTGTAGAAAGATTAATGCAAAAACACATAAAAAATCAGGTGGTTAAATACACCACCTGAAGCTTTTATTCGAAGAAAACTCTGTTATACAAAAGTACACAGCTTCTGTTTTACAACTCTTTGCTTTCTAAGGATATTCAATAAAAACCCTAAGCAAATGTATCTGTTTTCTTAGCCTACAAAGAGTTGCTACACTTGGTTATAAATCCCAAGTTTTACAAGTACTACTGGAATAAGATAATATTAATCTAATTATAGTTGACTTGCTACTACACTCCAAATACACATGTAGCCGAAAGGTTGTCCTTGTGAACAGACATGTCTCCTGCACCTTTCTTGTATTCATAGTGTAAACGGAATGCTTCTTTCTTCTGTGTTTCCAAAGTATGGCTGCCATACTGCTTTTTGTATCTACTATCAACCCATGTGATCTGTCAGTCAAACTTGTCCTTATCAACTGCTAATCCCCAGCTTAGCATAGAAGACAGTTTCAATGATTATCCGTTGATATTGTACACCGACATCCGTTGATGATGTATTGAGCTGTATCCGTTGATATTGAGACTTGAGCTGTATCCGTTGATAGAGTGGATTTGAGTTGTATCCGTTGATAGAGTTTTGTCTTCATCTGTTGATACACTTTCACTTAGACAGAATTACATAGCATAGCTTATTTACAATTGGCTACCCTATTTTGCCTATCCGTTGATGGTCAACATGACTGCGGATAAAAACACTATCAATTGATAACATAGAGATACTAGAGTAAGCTACAAAACCTCATCCGTTGATGAGCTACCTGTCAACGGATAGAGTTATAAATCCTCATCCTTTGACAGCTACAAAACCTTATACAATTTGATTGATTGTGAAGTTATCATCAAGTACAACATATTCCTAACAATGTCCCCCAATTTATACTTGATAGCAATAAATCATAAATTCAGGACCTTGATGATAACAAAACATTCCTAAAGATATATATATAGAACAATGCAAAAATTGTATTAAGCTACAAAAATTAAAAACTGAAAGTTTGAGAAATTTACAGATAAGTGCTCCTCTAGACTGAGTAGATTAAGACTGTTTCTTTTCTCTTGTTGGCATCACCCTTGATTTTCCTTCTTTGGCAGAGTTGGACTCAATCTGTATTTGGAGTTGCCTATAGAAGGCATCTTCTTCATCAACATTTGGATTTAGCTTTTGTTGTAACCATCTCAGGTATTGAGAACTAGCCTTTGATAGTTGGTCTTCTAACCTGAAGAATCTCCTGTTACCATCTTCATCCCTGAACTCCATCATCTAGAAGGGTTGAAGGTGGATTTTCTGTCCATTGTATGGGATCTTCATCTTCCTTGGTAGACTTGATGGTGAGTTTCATTCCCTTCTTATCTGTTCTATTCTGTCCAGTATCTCCCCTTTTGCTATCTTGGAGAACCCTGTGTATCTCTTGATTGCAGAGAACACTTTGGTTAAGGTCAGATAATTTTCTCCAAGAACCCTCTGTAGTGGCCATGTCCTTTCCTTTCCTCCGTTGTATACAAAGACCAATCTCTCAGGCAAATGTTTATATTTGTCAATTCCTCTAACTTCTGACAATTCATCCAGATACAGATTCATGCCAGAGTATTCTTCAATATCTGCCTGATAGATAAAATCAACCTTGTTTTCCAAGATTGGCTGCTTGACAATAGCAGGTACCCTAGCAACTTGAATTGGTTCCTTTGAAGGTTGCTTCCTTGATATCCTTTTCTTCTGTATAGGCTTTTGTTGAGGCTTCAGCAAGAATGAAGGAACCTCAATGGAGTCAAGATTCATTGGTTCCTCTTTAGGTACTATAGGATCACCATGGAAATTCACAGCTGGGTTGAATACTTTTACAGAAACAGGTTGTGATGAGCCAACTGTCTCCTTTCTTTCAATTTCTGGAGAGACAGGCCTCCTTGCCTTTGATTTCACTATCTTAGATTTGGATTTGGGGACTGATTTCACTTTCCTTTTGGATTTGGGCACTTCCTCAGGTTCCCTCATTTCATCCTCTACCTCATCCATTAACTCCTGAGCCAGCCTGGATTGCTTCTCATCTGAGTTTTCACATTGATTTTCTTCACTTGGATGAGCTTCCCTCAGAAGTCTGGAGGTCTCCTCTCTTTTTGCTTCAACAAATCTAGGATGGCTATTGGATGTATTTAAGACTTTTCCATTCCTTATTATTACAGCCATCCATTCTGTTACACACCTATTGACATTTTCCTTGAACTCCTTAATTTGCTTTCCCATTAGCTTCCCTTCATCATCCTTGGGAAATGGAAAGTCCAATTGTAACTTGTTCTTCCCATTTGCCTTTGGTGGAGAGAAGGCTCTGGTTTTTATGTATGGTTCAAATTCTTTGACATAAGATGGTTCAGCATCATAGAATGTAGGAGCTACAATCTCTGGAGTGAGCACCTTCAGAATTGTAGTTGATATTGTTGGAGCTGAGGACTGAGTAGAGAACAGATTTGAGACAATTGATTCATTGATCATCCTTTCTGTTCTCATCATTCTTTCATTTGCCTCCTTGTTGATCTTTTCTAAGGCCTCTATTCTGGCTTGCCTTTCACCATCTGAGATTTCTGATAGGTCAGGAATCACAGGCAAAGCCTTTTGTTTCCTCACAGGGGAAGCCTCTATAGTAAACTCTTTTGGATTGACCACTATCATTGGCTGTTGCTCCCCTTCAATTTGTGCTATCATGCTACTGGAAGCTGGAATATGACTAGAAGTAGCTGCAACCTCTTCTACCTTTTTCTCTCCCTTTTTGTTAGCATCAAGGGTTGGAGGTGAGGCTGCAAGCAGCCTTTCCAGTAGCTCAATCTGTTTGGCTTGATTGGCAATGAGTGTCTGCATTTGAGATTCCATACTATCCACTCTGGAGGAGAGATGCTGAACAGATTTGGCCAGGCTATCTTCCTTCAATAATTTGCAAGTCAGCACCTTCTGAGTGGTAGTAGGGGCTAGTGCCTCAATCCTAGCATCTAGTTCCACTTTCATTTCTCTAATTGCAGTTTGGACCTCCTCCTGTTGTATTCTTTGAATGACCATGTGCATTTTGTGAAGTTTCAGGGAGTCCATTAATTGCTGAAGGACAGCCTTTCTCTATGGATCTGCATGTTGGTGCTCAGCCCTAGCAGATTGATATTGCTTCACAATCTCCACATTGAAGTCACCAGCCACAGTGGCAGTAGAAAATAGCCAGTCTGGAGTATATGCCACATTGACTGCTTCATCATTTGCTGTGCTGTCACTGTCATCACTGCCAAACTCTTCACTGTCAGCATCTGAAAGCAGAGTTGTCAAAGCTTCCTTTGCTCTTTGTAGAGATTGTGAGGTGTGCACTAGGTGCATTGCCTCCTCTGCTTCCACAGTTCCCTGTTGTGCCGTGACTTGATAGGCAGAAACAGGGTGAGTAAAGGTTTCAGGATCCAAAGAGATGGAGTCAATAATTGACTGATATTCTTGTCGAAATTCCATCTCTTTAGAAGCTTCATTAACCTCCATTAACTCACTTGCAATGGCTGGATCTTCCTGCCTTATTTCTCCTGTAGTCCCTTCTCTCCTCTCATCTCTCTTTTCTTGCATCAGGGGCTCCCCCTGGCTCACACCTCTCACACCCTCACCTTCACCTACTAAGGTGGAACTCTCTTGCTCTCCTTTTGCCTGACCTGAAGAAATGGTCAGCCTCTCATTATTTACCTCTCCTTTTGCCTGCTCACAAGGCAGCCTCTCACTCCCTTCCCTCAATCCTAAAAGTGTTTCAACTATAGAGAACTCCTCCACACTTGACACAGGAATGTCAGATATAGCAGTGGTAGAGTGAGTTATCAACGGATAAGGGATATCCGTTGATGGAGTAGTTATAGTTGTCAATGGATGGCTAGACAGAGGCGCATCCGTTGATGGAGAAACACTTGTCAACGGATGAAGGATATCCGTTGATGAAGGAATGATAATATCCGTTGAAGTGAAAACCAACACTGAATCTGTGGAGATTGATTTTAAAGATGAGGCCACAGATGTTGTTGTGAATTCAGGAATGGAAGGTTAATGGCCCAACAAATCATCTAAAAGATGATGACCACCAATTGCAGAGTGGGGCTTCTCCAAGAATCTTAAAGATGGAGAATCAGGAATTGATGTAGATATCATATCCACATCCAGAGATGGAGTTGGTGATGGTGGATTGTGATGTGTACCGATTTGAAGGTTAAGATCAAGGGGCTGTGACTCCACATTTATTGAAGTCACATCAAACTGAATTTGAGAAGGTACAGTTTGCTGTACTGTGTGTGCACCCTGTGCTTCCCCTATGGTTTTAGATTTTATTCTTCTTTCATAGGTTTTTGAGTGAGGGCTAGTGTCCCTTACCCTTTTGTGCAGAGTTGCTGTAGAACTAGTAGTCATACCATGTTGAGAGGATGTAACTTGGGCTTGGCTATTTGATGCACTTTCCTCACCTACCTTATTCTTAGGGCTTGCACCCTGTCCCTCACCACTCACTACCTCCTTCACACTCCCCTCAAGAGCTGTGGTAGTTTTTGCAACAGATGCTTTTTGAGAAACACCTGAGGTTTGTCTCTTAGATTTTGGTTTGGAAACTTTTGTTTTAGTCACTTGGGTAGGAGCCTGTTTGGTCACTACTACAGACTCCATTGTGATTGAGGAAGGCAAAGAAATTTGGGGGTTAGAGATAGGAGTTCCAAGGTTAGAAAGAGTTACTTGAACAATTGGTAGATATACCAATTGTACTTCTGCATTGGAGTTCATTCGAATTAAATCACTTAAGACTCTCTTCTCCTGAACAAAACATGTGAACTTGCTATCCGGGTTAGCAATGGATAGCTTATTCTCAGATACATGCAGTTCTAAGAGCATCAAAAATCTAGCAAAATAGATATTCTTGCCCCTAGTTTTCTTTTTACCTAATTTTGCTGCTATCTCATACATGACTAGTATGCCAAAGTTATAGAATTTATCAGTCAGAAGCATACACAACATAACTAGCATGGAATGGGTAACAGCATCAAAGTTACTAATTTTGCCTGAAAAAGTTTTAATGAAGGCATCACAAAAATAACTCCATTCTTTAACCATCCCTTTCCTAGCAATTTTTCGTAAATTATCAGTACTAAGGGCATAATTTATGGAATTAAGCATGACAACTATTTCAGCATCACTAGGTACTTTCAGACAGTTATTCTCAGGCAATTTTAGACAAGCAGTTATCACATCAGAGTTAACTACATAGTTTTTACCCTTTAGAGAAAAAGCAATTGTACCGTCTGTGCCATTGTACTCAGCAGATGCCCACACCTCTTCGATTACCTCGTGGATTAGAGGAGTGGTGGCAGTCATAGCATACGAAAGTTTACAGTTCTTCACAAAATTCATCATGGTGTGATAAGCTTCTGGGGCATTCACTGTATCGACATAGGCCGCGAAATTGTTCTTCTCATAGGTGAACCCAGTGGAAGACATCATCTTAACAATAGGCGCCATTGAAGAGTTTGAACTTTTGTTGCAGAGAATTTTTGTGAACAAGATGCAGTTTACTTAAGAGAATCTTGAAAGTCGATAAAAGTGAGATGTGAGAGCACAAGACAGCCTTTTATACTTTTCAAGAATTGAAAATGAAATAATTAAAAGTAATTACCCATTGGTCAAAAGTAACTGTCATATAATAAAAGAAAATAAATACAACCAGTCCTATATAGATACACGTTTACCAACGGTTATATTTAAAAGAAAGTATGTATATCAACGGATATGAAATGAACGGTTGAGAAACAGTTTATCCGTTGATGACGTGGATAAGCTGTTATCTGTTGATATACAAAAATCTAGGAATGTGTTTATGCTATCAACGGGTAAAAGGATATCCGTTGATAAGATAATTTTGCCTTGGACAAATTTTCTGAATTTTTTTTTTTTGAGAGTTTTTAATTCTTAAGTAAATCAAAACACATTCCTAGCTGCAATGCAGTAAAATCAAATATCACTAAGAATTATGACAAGTTAAGCATACCTAGCTCACCTACCAATCTTGTGAATGTGGATTCATCAAGAGGCTTGGTGAAAATATCTGCAAGCTGCATTTCACTTGGCACAAAGTGCATTTCTACTGTACCATTCATCACATGTTCTCTAATGAAGTGGTATTTGATGTCAATGTGCTTGGTTCTCGAATGTTGCACTGGATTCCCTGTGATGGCAATAGCACTTGTGTTGTCACGGAAAATTGGAATCTTCTCAACTTTTAGACCATAGTCAATAAGTTGATTTCTCATCCATAGAATCTGTGCACAACAGCTTCCAGCAGCAATGTACTCAACTTCAGCTGTAGAAGTGGAGACTGAGTTCTGTTTCTTACTGAACCATGAAACAAGCCTGTTTCCTAGAAATTGACAGGAACCTGTAGTACTTTTCCTATCAACTCTGCAACTTGCATAATCTTCATCTGAATAGCCAGTTAGATCAAAACCAGATTCTCTTGGATACCAAATGCCAAGGTTTGGTGTTCCCTTGAGATAACTGAAAATTCTTTTAATAGCTATTAAGTGAGATTCTCTAGGGTCAGCTTGAAATCTAGCACAAAGACAAGTAGAAAACATTATATCAGGTCTACTAGCTATTAGGTATAGAAGTGAACCTACCATGACTCTATAGCTTGAGATGTCCACAGACTTTTCCTTAGTATTCAACTCAAGCTTAGTTGCAGTGGTCATAGGTGTTTTTTCGGAGGTACAATCCATTAAGTCAAATTTCTTTAAGATATCATAAATATATTTTGTTTGACTTATGAAAATGCCCTCATTAACTTGCTTTACTTGTAGGCCAAGAAAGTAAGTTAATTCACCCATCATGCTCATTTCATACCTACTTCGCATAAGTTTGGCAAACCTTTTACAAAGCTTCTCATCTGTAGACCCAAAAATAATATCATCTGCATAGATTTGAACAAGTATTGAAGAGCCATTGATATTCCTATGAAATAAGGTTTTATCTACTGTACCTCTGGTGAAGTGGTTCTCCAAAAGAAATTGAGATAAAGTGTCATACCAGGCTCTTGGTGCTTGCTTTAAACCATAAAGTGCTTTCATGAGAAGATATGCATATTCTGGAAATTCTGGATCCTCAAAGCCAGGAGGTTGATGGACATAGACCTCTTCTTCCAGTTCCCCATTTAGAAAGGCACTTTTGACATCCATCTGATAGACTTTGAAATTGGCATGTGCTGCATAGGCTAGAATAATTCTTATTGCCTCAAGTCTTGCCACTGGAGCAAAAGTTTCATCAAAATCTATTCCTTCTTCTTGAGAGTAGCCTTTTGCCACTAATCTAGCTTTATTCCTCACAATTATGCCATTTTCATCTGTCTTATTCTTGAGAACCCATTTAGTACCTATGACACTTCTATCATCAGGTTTGGGCACAAGTTTCCATACTTTATTTCTTTCAAATTGGTTTAGCTCTTCTTGCATTGCTAAGACCCAATCTGGATCTAGAAGGGCATCTTCCACTCTTTTAGGTTCCTCTTGAGACAGGAAGCTACTGTATAGACATTCTTCTTGAGTGGCCCTTCTAGTTTGGACTCTTGAATTTGATTCACAAATGATTAACTCAAATGGATGATCTCTAGTCCATTTTCTTGCAGGTGGAAGGTTTGATCTTGATGAGGTTGCTTCATTTCCATGATCATGATCATGTTGATTTAGCATTAAATTTTGACCTTGAGAAACTCCCCCTGAGTTTGTTGTCCTTGCTGAATTATGAAGTTGACTGTCAATGGATGCATCATTTTGCCTGTCGACGGATGCTTGAGAATCTCTGTCAACGGATGCATCTCTAATAATGTCAACGGATGCACCAGAATGACTGTCAACGGATGCTTCATTTCCAGTGTAAGCGTCACTTCTAGTTGGTACAACAACTCTTGGTGGATCTCTGTGGTCATGATCTTCATCTTCCTCATCATCATCATAGTACATTCATCCTTCACCTTCATTCTCAAATTCCAACTTTTCATGGGAGCCTTCATCATTTAGGCCTAGAATCTTTTGATCATCAAACACAACATGTACAGATTCCATAACAATGTTGGTTCTTAGATTGTAGACTTTGTAGGCTTTCCCTGCTGCATATCCAACGAAAATAGCTTCATCTGCCTTTGCTTCAAATTTGCCCAAGTTATCTCCATGATTCCTTAGCACAAAACACTTACATCCAAAGAAATGAAGGAAAGCTAAAGTTGGTTTCTTGTTGGTTAACAACTTATAAGGAGTCATTCCTCTAGCTTGATTGACCAAGGAAATATTCTGAGTAAAGCATGCAGTGTTGACAGCTTCAGCCCAGAAATATGTTGGTAACCTTGATTCACATAACATTGTTCTAGCTACTTCAATGAGAGTTCTGTTTTTCCTTTCAATAACCCCATTTTGTTGAGGTGTTCTGGCAGCAGAAAACTCATGGACAATTCCATTCTCTTCACAGAAAATCTTCATTGTGGAATTCTTGAATTCAGTACCATTGTCACTCCTGATTCTTTGTACTCTGTCTTCAGAACCATTGTTTAGTATTCTGAGGTGATTGATGATAATTTCACTTGCACAATCCTTGGAGTGCAGGAAGAAGGTCCATGTGAACTTAGAAAAATCATCTACAATCACCAGACAGTATTTCTTCTTTGAAATAGACATGACATATTTAATGGACCAAATAAGTCCATATGCAGCAATTGAAGAGGTTTAACAATGGATGACTCTATCTTGCTTTTGAAGGATGATTTCATTTGTTTCCCTAATTGACAGGCATCACACAGTCCATCTCTGACAAATTCCAATTGAGGGATTCCTCTAGCAAGATCCTTTCTTACCAAATCATTCATAACTTTGAAATTCAAATGTGACAGCTTCTTATGCCATAGCCAACTCTCATCCTTATTTTCTTTGCTGAAGAGACAAGTAATGGATTCTGAGCATGCTGAATTGAAGTCAGCTATGTAAACATTTCCTTTTCTAAAGCCTGTCAATACCACATTGTTGTTTTCCTTGGCAGAAACAACACAGGCTTCTTTTGTGAAATTTACTTCATAGTCTTTGTCACAAATCTGACTGACACTCAGCAAATTGTGCTTCAAACCTTCAACTAAAGCAACTTCTTCAATGATGACATTATCTTTTGAAATCAGGCCATATCCCTTAGTATATCCTTTGTTGTCATCTCCAAAGGTAATTCTAGGGCCAGCTCCTTCCTTGAACTCTGTGAGCAGGGTTGAATCTCCTGTCATGTGCCTAGAGCATCCACTGTCTAGGTACCATAGATTCCTTCTGTTTCCCTGCACACATTTCAAAAACAAATCAAGTTGATTTTGGTACCAAAGCTTCCTTGGGTCCTTTCTTGTTAGCCTTTAACTTTGCACTCTTAGCATTCTTCAACTTAGGTGTAGATGCTTGAGTGATGGGGTTTGACAAATGCTCATTTGCATGAATATTTGATGCATACATTTGTGGAAAATTGGCATACATATTATTCATGCTAGGAATGCTCCATGACATTTATGGCACATTCACAGATTGAAAATAAGGATTAGACACATATGGCATGTTCACATATGGATTTGAAAAACTAGCATTTTGATACAAACCAGGCATTGCAGGCATACATGGCATTGTTTGAGGTACATGAACAGGAGCCTTGTTGACAATCTTGCAATTAGAAGATAGGTGATTGACACTATTACAATTACTACAAGTTTTCCTAGGAGCAAACTTGTCAGGAGAATAATTGTTTTTCTTGTTGATGCCTATCTTACCATTTCTGTTCTTTTTCTTTTTACCCTCAATTTCTACCTTTTCATTATCTGATTTACCAACAGCCTTTTTGTTATGTAAATCACCTGCCATAGCCTTCCCACTAGATTTGGTTTTGCTACATTCACCACTAACAAAGTTCTTGTTGACTGGACCATACTTGATATCCAGTTTCCTGAGTTCCTTCTTACTAACAAACTTTTTGTTAGTCGACGGATACCTCTCATCCATTGATGGTTCATCTGTCAACGGATGATCACTATCCGTTGATTCACAAATAGTCTCTAGATCCTCAAGGCCAGGTTCTAGCTCCTTTTTCTTTTGAGTCCAGGTATCCTTCAAAAACGATTCTATTCCCTGGACTTCTATTATGTTTTGAGAAATATTCCTACAACTTTGAAATTTAGCAATTATCCCTTGTTCTTTTTCAAGCTGGTCTTTTAAAATCAGTTCTCTTTTTAACACAGCTTCAAGTTCACTTTTAGCATTATTGCAATCAACTCTCATTTTCTCATATTCTAGAAATTAAGCTTCTAGAGCAGCATTTCTATCACTTAAAAACAGATTAGACTCTTTAATCCTATTGTTCTCTTTAGTAAGTGATTTAAGAGTAACACTTAAGTGATATAGTTCAGTAGACATTTCATCTATAACACAATTGCATTCCTCTTTGGTGAGCTCAGAGAGATTAGTAGAAAATACCTGATTGCTAGCTGAACTTGCTTCCTGCTCTCCCGAATCAGCCATCAATGCAAGGTTGACAAACTCAACATCATCATCAGAATGATTGTCATCAACAGCCCAGTCATACTCTTGGGTCAAGAATGCCTTTCCTTTCTGCCTGAGAAGATCAAAATATTTATTCTTGTAGTCAACAGTCTCAGTTGACTTTCCCTTGTTCTCAGATCTAGGTTTCCTGCATTCACTTATCATGTGACCAGTAATTCCACAATTGTAGCATTTAATTTTGGATTTATCCACATAGTTGCTTGTGGAAAAATCCTTGTTAAATGGCTTGGCCACCCCAGAGTTTCTCTTGAATTTCAGCTTAGAGAATCTCCTAAATAGAAAAGCTAAGTGCTCATCTATCTCATCCAATTCATCCTGCTGAAGGACATTCAATTCCTCAGACACCTTTTCCTTGCTCCTGCTTGATTCTGCTCTACCTTTACAAACCTCCATGTTTGGTGTAGAACTAGCAGCTTCTGTCCTTTCCTCCTTTTGCTTCAAGTTGGCAACAAGTGCAACTGACCCACTTTTCTTTTGAGACTTCTCAATCTCTTCATCTTGCTCCATTTCCAGCTCATATGTCTTTAAAGTTCCATAGAGCCTTTCAAGAGTAAATGTCTTGTACTCTTAAGTGTTTCTTAAAGAAACAGTCATTGGCTTCCATTCCTTGGGCAGTGATCTCAGAAATTTGAGATTAGAATCTTTAACTTGATAGATTCTTCCATACAGTTTCAAACCATTTAGTAGCTTTTGAAATCTAGTAAATGTATCATTCAATGTTTCTCCACTCTTAAAGTGGAAATGTTCATACTGTTGGATTAGTAGTTGCATCTTGTTTTCCTTCACCTGTTCTGTTCCTTCACAAAGGGTTTCAACAGTGTCCCATACTTCCTTGGAGGTAGTACAGTTAATAACATTGTCAACCATGTCTATTTCTAGACCATTGAACAGTATATTCATGGTCTTTTTGTCTTTGTGGAGTTCTGCAATATCTTCAAGACTCCACTCAGAAACAGGTTTGGGAATGAGAGTGTCAGGCACACCTTCAGCCAGGCCAACTCTTGTTGCAGTCTTCATTGGAACGTAAGGACCCTTGTCAATGCAATCCACAAAACCCTCATCAATAGATGAGAGATGTAGACGCATTTTTACTTTCCAGTGAAAGTAATTCTCTCTATCAAGAACTGGAATCTTTACTCCATAATCCTTCTTAGACATGTTGGAAGTGTGTTGATCTTTAAACTTCAAATATGTTAGAAGCTTTCTTTGATACCAATTATTATTCCCAGATTACACACTTGTATAATTGTAGAAGGGGGGGTTGAATACAATTCTTGATATTTATAAATTTCTGATAAGAACTCCAGAAATCTATACTTAGATAATTGCTGTAGAAAGATGAATGCACAAACACATAAAAAATCAGGTGGTTAAATGCACCACCTGAAGCTTTTATTCGAAGAAAACTCTGTGATACAAAAGTACACAACTTCTATTTTACAACTTTTTGCTTTCTAAGGAAATTCAATAAAAACCCTAAGCAAATGTATCTGTTTTCTTAGCCTACAAAAAGTTGCTACACTTAGTTATATATTCCAAGTTTTACAAGTACTACTGGAATAAGATAATATTAATCTAATTCTAGTTGACTTGCTACTACACTCCAAATACACATGTAGCCGAAAGGTTGTCCTTGTGAACAGACATGTCTCATGCACCTTTCCTGTATTCCTAGTGTAAACGGAATGCTTCTTTCTTCTGTGTTTCCAAAGTATGGCTGCCATACTGCTTTTTGTATCTACTATCAACCCATGTGATCTGTCAGTCAAACCTGTCCTTATCAACTGCTAATCCCCAGCTTAGCATAGAAGACAGTGTCAATGATTATCCGTTGATATTGTACACTGACATCCGTTGATGATGTATTGAGCTGTATCCGTTGATATTGAGACTTGAGTTGTATCCGTTGATAGAGTGGATTTGAGTTGTATCCGTTGATAGAGTTTTGTCTTCATCTGTTGATACACTTTCACTTAGACAGAATTACATAGCATAGCTTATTTACAATTGGCTACCCTATTCTGCCTATCCGTTGATGGTCAACATGAGTGTGGATAAAAACACTATCAACTGATAACGTAGAGATACTGGAGTATGCTACAAAACCTCATCCGTTGATGAGCTACCTGTCAACGGATAGAGTTATAAATCCTCATCCGTTGACAGCTACAAAACCTTATACAATTTGATTTATTGTGAAGTTATCATCAAGTACAACATATTCCTAACATGTGCGCTCACCTCAATAGCTCTATGAGTATCACTCACCTCACGTGCTAGTGTTTCACTCAGATTTGAGGTAATCCTTACATCACTCCTCTCATATTCCTGAGCTGCATCCATTGTACCTGCATCAGAAATCACCCTAGCCTCCTCTTGGAAGGTCAGTGGTGGTGCAATGGGAGTTCGCAAATCCCTATCAAGTTGTGAGGGTTCTTCTGCCATAACAATGGCAGGCACTGTAACTTGCTCTCCTTGCATGACAATGTTTTCAGCTTCATTTAAGAAAATGTCTTCCCCCATTGTGAGTAATAGGGGTGTGCTTGAAGAAATGAAGGGGTTTACAGTTGCCTCAGATATAGTTTTACTTTTCTTTTGTAAAGGCAGAGCTGTGGTTTCACTCAAGACATCACTACTCGGATTACATCTTTTGATTGACAATTTCTTTCTGTGATAGTATTTGGAGAATGTAGAATTGGTGTTTGGTGCATTGACCTGGGTTAAAGGTTGTGGTTGTACAGCCCCTTGGTCATTTCTCACAAATAATTGACTCTCAGAAAGATATTGAAATTGCGAAGAAGTTGAGTCACATACCTGATCATTAACAGTTGCAACATATTCACTCTGAGTGGGTTGATCCATTGGAAGTTGAGGTTCAGGAGCAATTAAGGGTTCAGGATCAGGTTGAGGTTCAGGAACAATTAAGGATTCAGGATCAGGTTGAGGTTCTGGTGCTGGTTGATGTTCAGGAGCTTGTTCTGCTTCAGGTTCTGGAGCTTGTTCAAGTGCAAGTATCCCAGCAACTGGTTGAGGCATAACATTTGGCAAATTTATGAACGTAGACATATATGGTGTTATGACCACTGGAACATGCAACAGAGCCTTAGAAGTATCCAACCTAGTGTAGAACTTCTTGTTTGGTTTACCAGACCATTGAAATCGATCATTTGGAAAAGGAGCAGGCTGATCCTTAGGCATAAGATGATTAAATATTAATGTCAAAAATCGAGGGTAATGACACTTAACCATTTTACCTTTCCTAGAGTTCTTTCTAGCCTTCTTCACACGATTTAACAATATAGGCCAGAGCAAGCTACCGAAGTTAATCTTTCTGTTATGAGCAATTGAGAAACCAATAGACAGTAACATACCTGTGATGATGGTATTTTTACTCTTGGGAGAATTGGCAAAAACCTTTGCGATGATCTCGAAGAAAATGTTCCATTCTTGAACAAGGTTGCTTTTGAGTGGACGTTTAAGATCCAGTTGACCTTGATAGTTCAGATGTGTAAAGAATTGGGTCAACTCATCAGTTGATGGCGTTTCAGCAAACTATTCCGTAGGAAGTTTCAGAGCCGCATTGAAGACAGATTCACCCACTGTATATGTCTTATCATTAAAGTTGAAAGAAAACGATCTTCCATCTGAGGCCATCATAGTTGTAGTACACATTAGTTTAAGAGGGCCAAATTTCATGGGAATATTTGCAATTATAGCATGGCTACAGATATTTTGTTCGTTCAGAAATGTTATCCAAGGCTTGAAACGATCCACCGAGCAATCCTCGGGATTAAAATATCCAATAAAATTGTGATTAACAATCTCAAAATTATTATAAGCACCAGCTATTCCAAATCAAATATAAAATTTATGGAATCTGCAAAATTCAACAATTAAACTAATTAATTCACAAAATTCGAATTAATAAATAATTAAAAATTCGAAAAATTGAATTCTTCACCAAAAATTCTGAAAATTTGAGGCAATGATCTTGATACCAACACAAACACATGTCTATTTTTAGTTTTTGAAAAATCACAACCAATATTCCTCTTGAAATTTAGATCGAAAATTTGAAAGTTTCAAACTCAAAATCACAAAAACTCGACTAAATCTCACACTTAAACCGTAGTTTTGATGATAATCGACTGGGTAATCGATTGATGTTCTTAGAATCGTGATTGGAGTGTGGTTTGAGACGAAAATCGGGCAGCAATTCGATAGTTATATGTGTGTATATATGTATGTATCGACCGTGAGTATTAGGTGACTTAACACACTATTTTTTTGAGAACGGACTGATATGACTTATGGATATAACAATCTGCTTATATACAAATTAGTTGTAATATAACTATCGGTTGATAGTCATACCGATAGTTATATTACGTGTTATCGTAATATAACTCACCTGTATTGACAGTTAATATCACAGCTAAATAACAATATGACTATCTAACTGATTAGTTATATCTAGAGTTATATTAACAATAAAACTAACTGTTTATTATAAAACTGATTAATATAACAATAAAAAAAATCGAATATAACAATCAGATGGATTGTTATATTTAACAAAACAATTAATATAACTATCCTAACATTCTAATATTAACAGGATATTTACAGTTAACATATTCTAATAATAAAGAAATTTAATTATTAATTAATAAACTATAAATAACACACTAATTTACACTAATATTAGCAGACATAATAAAAATTATTAAAACGATCATAGGTAGTCCTTTTTACGAAATCATTCATTAATAACAAAAGGACGAACACTACAAATCAAAAATAAAAATAAAATACTAAATATTTACATAATTATTTATGGTGATTTAATAAATCTATATATTTTCTAATAAAATAATTTCCATATAGAAAATTATTCAAAAAGAAAATATAATTTATTAAACATCAAAAATAATGAAACTGATTTTAAAATAATGACATTTTCAAGAAATATAGATTTCTCATAAATTACAGCTTGTAAAATTCGAGAAATATATTTTTAAGGAAAATGAATTACTCTAAAATTAAAAGAAGTAATTAGAAATATATAAAGAAGATAATGACAAGGATTTAAGAATAAACAAGCAAAAGTATAAGTTGACAAAATAATTATACAAGTGATTTCAATAACAAATATTAACACATCAATCACTTGTAAATTATTAAAGATCAAACCTCAGATATTAACTAGTTTAATTACTAGGACTATTTAACATACCCAATTCACCAACAAGTCTGGTGAATGTGGATTCGTCAAGAGACTTAGTAAAAATATCTGCTGTTTGTTCTTCCGTAGGTACAAAAGGTAAATCCACGGTACCATTCATGACATGTTCTCGAATAAAATGATACCTGATGTCATTGTGCTTTGTCCTCGTATGCTGCACAGGATTGTTGGAGATTGCTATGGCACTTGTATTATCACACAAAATAGGAATATTGTTTAATACAAAGCCATAGTCTCTAAGTTGATTCCTAATCCATAAGATCTGAGCACAGCAGCTTCCAGCAGCGATGTATTCAGCTTCGGCTGTTGAGTTGGAAACTGTCTGTTGTTTCTTACTGTACCAGGAAACAAGTCTTCCACCTAGGAATTGACAACTCCCAGATGTGCTTTTTCTATCTACAACACTTCCTGCATAATCTGAATCTGTATATCCAACAATATTAAAACCAGAATCTTTAGGGTACCAGATGCCTAAGTTAGGCGTACCCTTAAGATATCTCAGGATTCGTTTAACAGCAATGAGATGAACATCTCTAGGATCCGATTGGAACCTTGCACACAAGCACGTAGCATGCATAATATCAGGTCTACTTGCAGTAAGGTAAAGTAATGAGCCTATCATACCTCTGTAGCTTGTGATATCTACCTTGGCAGAATTTTCACATGTTCCAAATTTGACCGCTGTGGATGATGGTGTTCTTGCTGAAGATGAGTCCTCCATTAGATATTTCTTGAGAAGCTCTTTGACATACTTGGATTGACATATAAATATTCCATATGTCCTTTGACTTACTTGCAATCCAAGAAAGATCTTCAGCTCACCCATCATGCTCATTTCAAACTTACCCTGCATTAACATAGCAAATTTCTTGCAAAGAAGATCATTAGTAGACCCAAATATTATATTGTCCACATAGATTTGGACTAATATTGTATCATTCTTATGTTTCTTTGTGAAGAGAGTTTTGTCTATGACACCTCTAGTAAATTCATTTTCAAGTAAAAATTCAGAGAGAGTGTCATACCATTTCCTTGGTGCTTGCTTAAGACCATAAATAGCCTTGAAGAGAAAGTAGACATAACCCAATAGATCTGGATCTTCAAAACCAGGTGGCTGTTCTACATATACCTCTTCATCTAGCTTACCATTCAGAAAGGCACTCTTGACATCCATTTGATAAACATTAAAGTTAGAAAAGGCTGCGAATGCCAAGAATATCCTAATGGCCTCAAGTCTAGCCACTGGAGCATAGGTCTCATCATAGTCAATGCCTTCAGATTGTGAGTAACCTTTTGCTACCAGTCTTGCTTTATTTCTTGTTACTGTGCCATCTTCATCAAGTTTGTTTCTGAATACCCACCTAGTTCCAACCACTGTTCTATTTGTAGGTCTGGGTACCAGCTTCCATACTTCTTGTTGTTTAAATTGATTGAGTTCATCTTGCATAGCAATCACCCAATCAGGATTTGAAAGAGCTTCTTCAGTTTTCTTAGGTTCCATTTCAGATAGAAATCCTGAATAATTACATTGATTTTGCAAAGCTCTTCTAGTCTTTACACCAACATCTGGATCACCAACGATTAGCTCAAAAGGATGAGCTCTATTCCAAACAGTCTGTCTGGGAAGATTTAGTCTTGATGATTCGCCTTGTTCTTCATTGTGATGTTGAGTATGACTAGTAGATCCTTCAGTAACTCCCCCTGAGTTGTTGCCAGGATGATTAGATGAGTGTTCAGAAGTATGAGTGGTATTTTCAATATTATCATAATTTTCACCACCATTATTCTGATTAGTCTCATCATTGACATTGTTGTTATTAGCATCAGCAAAAACATCAGGTGGACTATCACCATCTGAATCTAGATTTGTCATATCTTCAAAAGATAGCTTTTCAGATGAATCTTCAGTTTGGATACTAGGGAGTTTAGTGTCATCAAATGTTACATTGACACTTTCCATCATCTTCTGATGTTCAATCACATACACCTTATAAGCTCTTCTTTCATAACCAACAAAAATTTCTTCATGTGCTTTGGCTTCAAATTTTCCACCTTGATCGTCTCCTTCTTTAAGTACAAAGCATTTTGCTCCAAATACATGAAAGTATTTGAGTGTTGGTTTCTTTTCATTCATGGCTTCATAGGGTGTTTTCATCAAGTCTTTGTTGATAAGAGTTCGATTCTGAGTATAGCAAGCAGTGTTGACAGCTTCAGCCCAAAAGTACAATGGAAGCCTTGATTCACTTAACATAGTATGTGCAGCTTCAATCAAGGTTCTATTCTTTCTTTCAACTACCCCATTTTGCTGAGGAGTTCTTGGAGCTGAGTATTGTCTGGTTATACCCTTTTCAGTACAAAAGTCATTCAGAACTGCTTTCTTGAATTCAATTCTATTGTCTGACCTTATAGCCCTCACTGGATACTTGAAATCAAGCTCAATTAACTTGATGTGATCAATCACCAGTTGTGGAGTCTCATCTTTAGAATTCAGGAACAAGACCATTGTGTACTTTGAAAAATCATCAACAATCACAAGAGCATATCTTTTCTTTGACATAGACATCACATTCACTGGACCAAATAGATCCATGTAGAGTAACTGTAAAGGATTAGTTATTGAATATATATTAGTGCTCCTGTGAGTTGCCCTTTTTAGTTTGCCTTTTTGACAGGCATTACATAGTCCTTCCTGTGTGAATTCCATAGAGGGTAAACCTCTCACCATTTCCCTCTTAACCAAATAATTCATTGTTTTGAAATTCAGGTGAGAAAGTTTCTTGTGCCATAGCCAGCTTTCATCTGTGGATTCTTTAGAATAGAAGCAATTGATTTCTTCAGTGCTTTCAGTGTTCATGTTAGCTACATACAAGTTCCCTTTTCTAACTCCCGTCAGTGATGGTTGTTCACTTCTTTTGTGTGAAATCAGACAATTCTTTTTGTTAAAGTAGACCTCAAATCCTTTGTCACAGAATTGACTGATACTGAGCAAATTATGCTCAAGTCCTTTTACAAAGGACACTTCTTCTATGATAACATTTCCAGCTTCAAGTCTGCCATATCCATTAGTTCTACCTTTGCTGTTATCTCCAAAGGTAACTACTGGGCCGGCCTTCCCCACCACATTTGTTAGCAGGGTTCTGTCTCCAGTCATATGCCTTGAACATCCACTGTCCAAGATCCAGGTTACGCGTTCAACCTGTTCAATACCCTGCAATGACAAACGGATTAAACCTTCTTTGGAACCCAAATTTGATTGGGTCCAGAGTATTTAAAGAATTGGCCTTTGCTAGGCAAAACAACATTTTTAACCTTGACACCAATTTTATCATTAGTCAACAAACATTTTACCCTATAAACAGATTTGACAATCTTTTGTTTCAGTTTAGGTATCCATGTTTGTTTAGTAACAATATCATTGACTGGACATTTGACTTTGTAAACAACCTTCATAAAACTTTGTTTAGGCTTTGGTACAAATGTCTCTCTCCTAACATAAAGAGAACTAGCAGTCTTTGATCTAACATTATTCCTATTCATATGTTGTCGAGGAGCAGTCTTATTATCACATGCATAATTACCATTAAAGTAAACAGACATCACATTAAAAGCACAAGACATAAAATTGACAACACCACATGCTTCATGATTAGAATCAATGATAGGCATGGTACTCATGTTAGACATGTTATTGTTCTGCTTCAACTTATTACCACCTAATCCAGTCTTAGAAGAACTAGTTGTTTCAACAACCTTGACTGGCACTTTAGGTACATCTTTCTTGGATGAAACATTCTTTGGATTAACGTCCTTAATAGATTTAACATTATCAAGGACTGTGCCATTTGCACTGTCCTCATTTCTCATTTCTTCCTGGATAACCATAGAAAGAATATCTGGTGGTCCAGCATTAGACTTTTTAAATAGAGGTTTTTTAACATTCTTGAGCACATGTGGTATTCCCCTTTCTTTAGCACTAACAATATTAGGGGAATTTATGCCCAATGATCCAACAGCTTTATTGTAGTCAAACCCTATTCCTACTGTTTGTTCTACAGCTTGTTTGTTAAAAAACTCTTTGGAAACTTTAACAGAATTATAACAAACCCTGACCTGTGTTTCAAGTTCAGTAATTCTAGCCATTTGTTTGCCTACAACTTCTAGAATAGATTTCTCCTTTTTATGAAGCATTGCTATTTCATCTCTTTGCTGATCTTGATTAATATGCACCTTTTTCAATTCTGATAGTTCATTGCCAAGTTTAGTGCTTAGCAGATCTAGTCTATTATATCCAGTTTGTGCATTATCTAAGGAATTATATAGACTACGAATCAACTCAGTGTCAGTAAGAATTACCAGTTTGTTATGATGATCAGATGCTTCATCATTTGCCACCAGCGCAAGATTTCCGTATTCTTCATCTTCGCTGTCCGTGTCATCCCAACTCTTACCAGCCGCAACATAGGCTTTTCCAGGTCTCTTCTTCTCAGCAGCAAAGTCTCTTCTTTGAGTTTGCTTGGGTTTCTGACATTCAGTGGCAAAGTGCCCCAATATTACAATTGAAGCAACGAAACTTGCTTCTGTCAACAGATCCAGTTTTGTATCCTCCCCTGTTACTAGAGGAAGAAGAGCCTCCTCTCTGGAATCTATTTTTTGACTTGAACCTGTACTTTGGATTTCTTCTGAATCTAAAGTTGCCAAATTGCCTTACCATCAATGCCATGGATTCATCTTCCAGTTGATCTAGCTCTTCCAGTGAGTAAAAGTCTCCACCATCCTGAGTAGGTGGTGTCTGACCAAGTTCTACTTCAGTCTGTTCCTTGTCTGAGCTGTAAGGTAGAACAACCTTAGCTTCCACTTCCTTAGGTGCCTCAACTACAAGAGATGTATATGAACTTGGCACTCTTCCTTTACCAGAGACCTCCCTCTGCTGTACTTGTTCCAGTTCATAGGTTTTCAGAACACCAAACAACCTTTCAAGAGCAATCTTATTCAAATCTCTTGATTCTCTGATGGCCGTTATCCTGTGTTCAAGATGAGTGGGCATCGTCAACAAAAACTTCATATTAATCTCCTTCTGTGTATATTGGTTGCCATGAACTTGCAAGTTGTTGATTATCTTGTTATACCTTTCAAACACTTCCTGAATGCCTTCATTAGGGCCAGCTCTAAAGTGTTCATACTCAGAGGTTAAAATTTGAAGTCTGTTTTCCCTGACTTCATCAGTTCCTTTATTAATAGTCTCAATAGTTTCCCACATGTGCTTTGCAGTTTTACAATTCATCACATGACTGTACATCACAGCATCCAGGGAATCTATTAGAATAAGTCTCAAATTCTTATCTAGTCCAGCGTCCTCCTTTTCATTAGGAGTAAAAGAAGCAGTAGGCTTTGGACTAGTTGTGGCAGGTGTTACAACAATTCCTCCAATGATAGATTCAGTTACATATTCTTTTGGAATTATAGGTCTATTCTATAGAACACCCAAATATTTAGAATTTGTGACATCAAGAAACAACTCCATTTTATTTTTCCAAATTGCATAATTGTCCTTATTAAACATGGGAATCTTAACAATGCCTTTTGAAGAAATGATGAATTTTTAAATCAGTTAAAAATTCGAGATAGATTTTTGACGGAATAAAATTAGGATCTTGATTTGTGTATCAATCAATAGGCTCCGATACCAATTGTTAGGTCCGATAAGATTGTAGAAGGGGGGGTTGAATACAATCTATATCATTTTCTCGAAATTTGTTCTTTAAATAAAATTTATTTTAAACAAATTTGTGCGGAATAATATAACACAGATTTCAAGTTGAATATAACAATATATTAAATTGATGGGTGTTACAAAATCAGTGCAAATGACTATCAAGTAATTAATAACTAATTAGAAAATTCGACATGAACTTTTCTAATTTAGTTAATAAAAATCAAGATATCAAGTTGTGAACTAGGAAACTTAATTCGCTAGTAGTACAAGAATCACAAGTAAACAAGTTCCAATGGATAGAATATTACAACTGAGATGAACTTGAATTTACAGAAATTAATTTGTATGTGTTCTTGAGCTTGAGAGAGAGAGAGAGATAGGCTGCTGTGTTTGTATGTAATGTTATGTTCGGATTCTTTTGCTTCTTTTGCAATCTTCTGTCTTTTATAGCACAGCCACAGACACAATCATATTGCTTTGTTTCAATTGATATAACAATCAATTAACAATAATATGACATTCGGTATGACTATCCACTGCAAGTAATATGACAGTCTCTTCCAATATAACTTTCGGTATGACTATCTTTAATACTTGATATGACAGTCTGTTGAACTAGATATGACAATCCATCCCAATATAACTTTCGGTATAACTATCTCTTTGAACGAGATATGACTATCCAGTTGAGATAATATGACTGTCCAATCCAACATTTTGATATGACTATACTCTTTGAACTATATATGACAATCGGTATAATTATCCTTTGATAGTTATATTATCATATTTTTTCTGCTTATAATTAATCAAATGATTTACAAAAATCATTTAAATAACTATTTCTTTTTCATATTAATTCTGATTTAATTAATCTAATAATTACTTTAACAAATATTTTAATTCTGATAGAATTTATTTATTTATTTAAATTAATTATTTGATTTAATTAATTAAAGTAGAATTAATACAAATCCTTTAATAGTCAATACTTCACTGTGTACCACGTAATTATAATAAGGAACATGCACTGGATCGTTGCTAACGCTCGATGTACTGTCTGTTTCATGAACGACTAACTCCAATCTCTGTTGTTCATCTTGACTTTAAAATGTGGTCTTTTTCCTTTCTTCACTCTCTTCAATCATTCTGTACTGATACTGTTTCTTACCACTTATAGAAATCTCTATCCTTTAAATGAATCCATGTGTTTCAATGCTACCTTGAGGCTTGATTAGACAACTGAATCTTCTTCCAGTGTAAAACATCAAAACTATAGATTCACTTGTTGATTTTTCTTCTGACAGTTATCATCTTTTGAGATTCCTGTGACAGTTGATATTATTTACTTATTACAATCAAATTTAATTGGATTAGGATCCTCGAACTACAAATAGGATGACTCATATGCCTTTCAATATTATATATATATATATATATATATATATATATATATATATATTGGAATTTTTTCTGGGTTTCGGGTTATGGATATCGGGTCGGTTTCGGATCGGAATGCCTAAAATCCAAATCCAAAAAATTGAGATCGATAAAATCCAATCGGGTCGATATGGATCGGTTATCCATCGAATCGAATTTTCATGCCATCCCTACCTACAGCCTCGGCATGCCCATTAAGATAGAATGAACTTGTTTACTTCTTCCATCATTTCAACACTAAAAAAAGCATACCATATCCCTCACACGTGTTTTTAAATAAATTTTATTAGCACGTTTATTTTGATATTTTGTTGTGAAATCCTTAAAATTTTGATGACCACACTATGTTAGCAAGCTGGATATATGCATTGGACTAACTTTGATTTGCATGTATTAGGGCCTGTTTGGGAAAACTTAAAATAAGTCCTTATGGACTTATTTTCGGGTAAAAATTTTATATTTTGATAAAAAAAATTTATACAAGTATTTAATGTATGTTTGAGATTCTATAAGTTGCAAAAAAAAGTTAACTTTTTTCATAAAAAAGTTAGGAATCTCTAACTTTATCATAAAATAAGTTGACTTATTCTGAAAATAAGTTCCTCAAACAACCTCTTAGTAAATTTGTTAATATATAAAAAAACTGGGCTTAGCAGCAAGCTGGAAGAATATTTGTTCTATACAAACAACAAGCTTCAGTAGTTCAGAGTCTACAAATAGCAGGATTCTTATTTTCGTGGAGACCAATTAGAACTTTATCTTTGTAAGAACTCTAGCAGATATATATATATATATATATATATATATATATATATATATATATATATATATATATATCGTATAAATATATACGGGTATAACTAATTTCAAAAATGACTTACATATATATATATATATATATATATATATATATATATATATATATATATATATATATATATACGTTTTATTCCTAACTATTAGGAGTTTGTTTCCTAAATGGTTTCTTCTACAACAAACTCTATTTTTCTTGCTTTACTCTTTCAGATGTGCATTGTTCTTACACAATATTCTTTTTAAACCTCGTCTATTTTTAATTGTTTCTTTTCCAAACATTGTTGATCTAAACATTAGATTTCTTGAACGTTAGGTTTGAATTAATCTTGCAACAAATACGTGAGACTTAAGGTCATGATCGTTGGGTTGTATGCTTAATTCATATATATCGTTTAATATAAATAGACTTGTGTGTTTTTCACTCAAGGTTGTTAGACAACACTCAAAGAAACAAAAGTGCTTTTGCGAACCAATTTGCAAAATCCTTTACACACTTGAGCTCTTATATTATACGGTTTATATCCTTGTTAGAGTTTGTAGTTTCATTTGTAATTCATTCTAAACTTGTATTGTTCAACTTGTAAGTTGGTAGTTTTTGTATTGATAAGCTTGTAAAACTAGGATTCAAGGAACTAGAAGGCTAGAGAAGTTATACTTGTAGTAGTATAGTACTTAAAGAGTTGTGTTTAGAGAATAAGGCGTTTTAGCAAGCTACAATCAGTGACGAGAAGAATCAGGGATATATATTTTTGTATAGTTTAATTGTAATTCATTAAAATCAATATTATATTCTTTTACCAAGTTTGTAGAGGACGAGGACGTAGACCATTAGGTAATAGGGGCGAACCTAGGTAAAATTACGGTATGTTGTACTTTATCTTTATTACACTGCATAACAGTTTATTCATTCTGTGAATTGTGTTAATCTAGTAAGCTGCTAGACAGCGTATCATACCCTTTTGTGCTTATACAGTGATGTAACTTGGTAATAATTAAAATTGGTTATTGTTAGTCATAACACTTATTCACCCCCTCCTATGTTGTGCATTATACCATTATTTATACTACTTTTAACATATAAAATATTAAATTTTTTGAAAATAAATTATAATATTTTAAAAATTATTTTTTAGTCTAAAATAAATGTATTTTAGATACTCATGACTCGATAATAATATGTTATCTTTGTGGATGATATTATCTTTGGATCTATTATGATGATATGTCCGAAATGTGTTTAAAGTGTATGCATAGTGAGTTTAACATGAGCATGATGGGTGTGCTCAATTACATTTTGGGGCTCCAAATCAAGCAAACTCGAGATTAAATCTATGTGCATCAAACTAAGTACATCAAGAATCTGTTCAAGAAGTTTGGATATGAGAACATCAAGGAAAAATCTATACCTACGAGTTCTAGCTGACAGCAGATGAACAAGGTAAAGATATTGATGTTCGAAAGTATGGAGGTATGATTAATAGATTATTGTATCTTATAGCCTCTAGACTAGACATTATGTATAGTGTATATGTTTATGCAAGGTTTCAAGCTAAACCAAAGAGTCTCACTTGAATGCTATTAAAAGAATTTTTAATTATTTGAGTGGAACTATTACTCTTGGTTTATTTTATCCCATTACAATGCATTTGATCTTGTTGGGTATAGTGATGCAGCAGGCTATGCAGATTGTCAAATTGATAGCAAGAGTACAAGTGATTTCTGTGCATTTTTAGGACAGAGTTTGGTCACTGAGCAAATCAAGAAGCAAACTTTTGTTGTATTATCCACAGCTGAGGGGGAGTATTTAGTTGCTGGTAGCTGTTGCTCTCAAATGCTATGGATGATACAAACACTTTGGGATTTTGGAGTTAAATATGGCAAGGTTCCCATCTATTGTGACAACACAACTAAACACTATTAACATTTATTCAAGGACAAAGCATATGATTTTCGACATCATTTCTTAAGAGACAATGTTCCAAAGGGAAAATTTGAGTTGATCTTTGTCTGTACAGAATACTAGCTAGCTGACATCTTCACAAGGACACTAGCGGAAGACTAATTTAATGTTCTTGGTCAAGCACTGGGCATGTATAATGTCTAGCCATCTAGCTACAAATGGATGCCTAGTACTATCAATTTCTTATTTATCACATAATTAGCATCTCTTATTCTTTAAAAAATGTGAGCATCTGCATTGTGGTAGTTGGTATTTAATTTAGTCCACTTACTTGTTACTTGTGCTAAATTGTGCATGATTCCTAGAATGATATTTATTAAAAATTCGAATTTGTGTAAATTTGATTAGATTAGTATTGTGTATATATTTATCTATGATTTGTTTTAATATTTATCCATTTTGTGTGGCTTCCTTTATCATGTATAATAGTATTTGGGGTTGGGTAGTTTCTCATATTTATCCTAAATCTAATTCTCCCTTATTAATTTTAAAAAGAGGCATAAAAGAGGCATTTAACTTCCGACTTCTCAGTTTTCTATCTACACGCCCATCTCTTCAGTCTAGGGTTTTATCTCTCTTTTTCAATCGCAACACACTTTCTTTCTCAGCTTCGTTGCTTCTATATCGAGTCATGCGGAACACATGAAATACCAAGAAGAACATTGTTGTGATGATTCCGGTGGAATCCAAATAGTTAAAATGGAAGAATAAGATGGTGCATGATGAGGACGATGAAACTCAAACAACTCCGGTTCATATCGACAATGGCGATGAGGTTTCTGGCGTACGACGATCGGGTAATCAAGATGGACCATAAACTAAGCGATTCAAGTTTGATTTTAAGTTTGTCTCTATAGATCTTGAAACCAGGTTCAAAAAGCTTGATTTGGGAAATCGTAGCATCATCTTCAGTCGTCCTCTGGAAGGTACTCCCTCCGTTCCTTTATTTTTTTCCTGTTTTGACTTTTTAAACTATTCATTATAAGCGATTGACTACTAAATTACGCATAATTTATAAAATAAAATATAGTCATGAGTGATTTTGTTTGATTCATATTTATGAGTACTTTAATACAGTGAAGTTCTTATATTTAATATTAATACGAAATTCAAGATATTATCGATTAAAAACGTGCGTTGGCAAATGTGTCCAGGCCAAACAGGAAAAGAAATATGGAACGGAGGGAGTAATACTTATCACAAGTGTAAGCTGTTAAGCTTTTTGTTCAACTAGGCTTTGAATCTTTTATTAAAGACTTACCGTGAGAATGTTATCCCAATTGTCACTACACTAAATATGGCCTATTGCAACGCCATTATACATTTGTGTTGCATAAAGTATTGCAATAGATAAAAAACTTGCTAATATATTGCAATACTTTCGGAATATGTTGCATAAAATGGAAAAGTGTTGCAAACCTAAGAATCATTTTAACAATTTTAGAACTATTGTAATACTTTACAACAGTGTTACAATACATGATGTACTATTACAACACTTTGATCAACTTTGACTACAACTATAGGCGGGACTTCCAATTTTTGTTGGACGGGACTTGCCAAAATTTTTATTACACAAAACCTAACTTTTATTACACAACACAAACTTTCACCGCCGCCTCTTTCTCAGATCTCACTCTCTCATCGACCTTACCTCTCTCTCCTCTCTCTCACAAACCTCACAGACCTCTGTCACTCATCTCTCTCATTCATCTCTCACACCTCTCTCAAATCCCTAAAACCGCAAAAGCCCCAAACCCCAAATTGATTAGAGTAAAGTTGGAGTGAAGATTCAATTAGAGCTTTAATTAAGGTAAATTACCCAAAATTTTTCGATTATGTTAGATTATAGTTTAATGTCTGTAATCTCTTCCCTCTTAAACCCCTTTTCTTTGTTTCATTCATGTGTGTAATAATTATACTTGTTTTTAGCTTTGTGATTATTGGTTTCAAAAGGTTTGTGATATTATATCGTCTTACTGTTTGATGTTATATCGTTTCAGCCAGGGTATGTAAGTATGTAAATTTGGGCATAGGAGACTTTAACATTAATGAATCTGGAATGAGAACTTCTGATTCGCATGCATGTTTGTAAGGCGGATGCTTTTAGACATTCATGAATAAATTATATAGATTTTAGCAGTTATTTTTTTCTCGGTAATTTCATGGATTACAATTTTTTTTTCTTATTCATCGTATGTCCATATATGATATGTGTAACTATATTTTACTGTTTTGTATTTTGGTCATGTTCAGGACACAAGAGAATGTGATAGCTGTGATATAATTAATCCTTTCAAGACTATGAAGAAAGTGAAGGGAAGAACATCTGAAGTCAAGTATTTATGTGATCGTTGCACAAAGGTGAAGTATAAATACTTATCCTGTTCTTCAGAGTTTTAAGGTTTTGTTTTATGGTACTCTCTAAAATCAATTTGCTAAAAGGAAATGATGTTATATTGTTATTGCTATTGAAGTTACAGAAATCAAAACAATACTATGGTGTATGCATGAAGATTTGGCATCACTCAGATGGAGGAAATTGGGTGACTTTTCTTGCTAGATCTGTTCATTATTGTTTCTGATGTCATGTTTTGTTATATATTGTAGATTATATTTCTGTGCTTTAATCAGTGAACTAGGTATGTTGTGATGTCTGGGTTCATGCTGAATGTGCCAAAATTTCTGACAAGCTATTCAAGGTGTGCTCACATTTCATACCTAATCAGTGAACAAGTTCATGCTTTCAGTTGTACCTATCCCCCTCCAAGGGAATTTGCTTGTCAATTGTCAAGAATATTATCAATTCGAGCAGGTTCGTCAATAACAAAGATCGAGCTGCAGTGCTTGACAAAATAATCGTTGTCTGCACAGGCGTGGAAGGAATTTATTATCCGTCTCTACATCCGTAAGCTCTATAACTGTTATAATTTATCTATGCTTTTTCTGTTCAAGCTACAAAATTTCTGTTCCCTTGGTCCTTGATTATACAAACAATTACTGCTTTAGGGTAATGTTATACTCGTAATACCATTATATTGAAACTCGTAGCCTTTATGGCTCCCCTTTCATGATGCCCAAATCCCTTATTTTTTCCATGTCTCATGTCAAATCAACAGATCTGACAGGTTATTTTAACGTGGTTATGCATTCTTTCTTTTTTCAGAGTTGAGTGTAGATGTGGTTCTTGTGGGAAAAGGAAATAGAAGCCAAGTGAATGGGAACGGCATATAAGTTCCAGAGCTAAAAAATCGAAAACTAGCATTAAAGTGAAGAGTTCAAAGCTTCCTCCTGAACAATGGGTTTGTTTTAAGCTTTCATCGCTTGTAATTTTGGGTGTATGCCAATATCTGTAGCTCATAGTTGATATTATATATTAACTATATATATATATAGAAGATATTTGTTTTCAACATCTTTCACTTACTTGATATTAACTACTTGGGTCCTGAACCTCTGGGATCACTGCCAGCAATTGCTTTAGTGTTGCTCAAGTGATGACCTGGTCTAGTGTTTTGAGTGTCTATTTTTCTTCAGCTACATGATTCTCATAGTAGAAATTGCACTTCATTTCTATATTGAAATGCAAAACCAGGCAATGGCTGTATTGAAATTTCACATGAGGGCATCAACGCGATGCTAGTATATTGCTTCTCTCATTAAATTTTTAAATGCTTTCTATTTTATCCCTTAAACTTTTTTTGTTCTTCTTGGTCTATTCTGACTTCTAATGGCCCTGATTGGAACTAGTCAAAATACATATATAATTTGGATGCCAAACAAACATTTGTTAGTCGCAATGTGGGTGGAGCCTGTTTCTCCATTTTAATTTTAATAAATTTGATGTTAAGTGTTCCCTCTATCTTATTTGAAGCCCGTTAGGCTGCAGTCCTGATAATTTAATGAATGCGTTGCAGATGTCGCAGTATAAACTACTTGACATAAAGCCCTTGAAGTTAAATAAGCAGCAGTTATGCACAATTCTACAAGGTAATAGTGCCTTTAACCTGGGCATATGTGCCATAGTTAATATGTGACAAGTGGCAAACTAATTTTCCATATCAATTTGCACTCTGGCAGAGAAGTATGAGCCTGTTTACCCAAAGTGGATGACAGAACGTTGTGCTGTTTATGGTTGGGTTGAGGACTGGGACTATAACAAAATCGTCTTATGTAACAGGTTTTGCATTAGCTCTAATACTAATATTTAGCTTATGAATTATGGCTCGGTTGTATACAATCTTAAGTATGCTTTACCATACTGAATTTTGGATTCAAGGAGATTGTTTCTTGATCTACAGCAAAACTAACTGAGCTTATGGTTGGTGCTCAGACCCGCTACACGTACATGTCTGGATCGTGATATAGGAGCTGTAAGTTAAGTTTTACAGTTTGTATAGAGTTATAATTAGTTTTCCTTAGCATCCTTCACTTCAGACATGTGAGATGTAACTTTTTTCTGGTGTTATCATTATACAAGATAGTTATGGTTCTATGCGATCCTTTTTACAGGACTTTTTGGTCGGAAAGCTTTCTCATATTCCTGGTGAGTATCCAACCTCAATGATAAGGAGAATCATTTGAAGAGTTGTGTGCTAGTGGTGACGAAAGGACAGTGATGAGGAGGTTGATGATCACGAGGATGACAATGATCACGAGGACAACGAAAGTGATGATTGGTGATCAATACTTAACTACTTATATTTTCTGTGTACTTTTGGTAGTAGGTTGGTATTTTGAGAAAGAATAAGTTTAATGTAGAATTGTAGTGTAAGTCGACATGTGTTTCGACTTTAGACTAAGTAGTACTATGTTTGTTCTGTATTGACATCTGTTTTGTTTGATTTTTCATTTGGGGAATTTGAAATGTCATTTATGGTTTGATATGCTTTTGTGCATGGTATATTAAAATTTCAGACAGGACAATGTAATATGGACTAATAAAAAGTGTTACAAAGAAGTGTTGCCATTAAAATCTAAAAGTATTACAATGGAGATAAAAATGTTGCAGATAAATGTTGCTAAAAAACCAAAAAACATTGCAAGAGGCACTAAAATGTTGCATCAAAATGTTGCAATAAATTGACTTTGTAACATTTTAACTATATAAGTGTTGCAAAAATGTGTTGCATTAGTCTGTTGCAACACCTTAAAAATGTTACTAAAACATGTAAAAGTGTTACAACAAACTACAACAAACTCTTAATTTAATACTTTATAAAGTGTTGCAATAAGTTCGAAAAGTGTTGCTATAGAAGGCATAGGCAACGCCGGCAAATGCAACACCGAGTTTTAGCAAAAGCGTTACATAAACATCTATTGTAACATTTTTGGGGCCTAAAAATACACTTTTTGGCGTTGCAATAGGTCATATTTGGTGTAGTGTGTGTTTATGAGTTTTATGCGAATCTATTGTGTCTTAAGGCTAGAAATTTTGTCTCATTTGTCCGTGGTACCAAGATTATGTTAATTGTCTTGTTTTGAATTCCAATTTGGGTATTGAAAATCAATCGAATGTTTCTATGTGTACTAGGAAGGATCCTATTGAAATTGAGGGTTTTTCTGTGCTAGACCAACTTAAGAAGCTCCGTGGCATAAATGATTTGACAAAGTATGTAGGTCTTACCAGTTAGATTGTCATTCCTATGTCTCATTTATTGTTTAAGGTGTGTCTCACTAACATCAATCCAAGATTAGTTAGAAGGTCAAACTTTGTTGGTCAGAATGTTACTGCATGTGCTATGACTTTAGATGAAAAGAAGTTTGATTTTTCTGGGTTAATTTTGAAAAACATATATGATGTGTTTGATTCTCACACCACTCCTGGACTTTCTTATGGTCTTTTGTTGACTCCAGTTTTTGAGTGGTACGGTGTTAATCTACGAGAGGAAGAATTTGTATCTGTAAAAGAGTTTTTAGACTTTAAGAGCCTCCAACAATCTCATTTGAAAGTTGAAGGTGATGATACTCTGGTTCAGCTAAAGATTCCTCTCCCACCTCCTCCACCAATTTCTTCTGCTAATGAGGTGTTTGTGAGTGCTTCTGAGGTTCATATGAATTGTTTCATGAATGATGTTCGTGCTACCTTGTCTAAGATTACTAAGAGGCTTGATGATATGGCTGATAAGATGAAGTTTATCCGTGAATTGGTGTTTGGCCCGAAGACTCCTGTCTACAAGACTCGTCCTAGTATTTTTCTAGCGAATGTGTCTCCTGTTAGAGATTTTTAGTTATTTGTTGAGTTTGTTGCTCGTGAGGCTGGTTAAAGGATGCTTCTACTATGGATGAAGTTCATGATTTGGATGCTGACACTAATGTTGTTGATGATCAAAAACATAGTTAGGAGAATGACGAAAATCTCGAGCCTTAATTTTTCTTCTTTTTTTGATTAAGGGGGAGAAATATTTTAGGAGATCTTTGATCTTTGGAGTTTTGTGTTTTGTACTTTTTATTTATATGCATCTGAACATTTTTTTTAAGTACTTTCATTTCTGAACTTTTTGGTGTTATTTGTGAACTAGCTTTGTTGAACTGGCTATGTGACTTTTGTGGTTTAATTTGTTAAGCTGGATTTGATTAATGTGATGTTTATATTGTTCTTGTATTATAATTGGTAATTGCTAAAGGTTTACTTGTTTTAGGGGGAGTTTTTAATTTCTCCTAAAATAGTTATGTAATCATCAAAAGGGGGAGATTGAAACCCTTAAGATTTTGATGATCACACTATGTTAACAAGCTGGATATATGCATTGGACTAACTTTGTTTTGTAGGTATTAGTGAATTTTTTAATATATATAGCAAATCAATTAGAACTTTATCTTTGCAAGGACTCTAGCAGAGATATGTATCGTATAAATATATACGGGCTTAACAAATTTCAAACACAACTTATATATATATATATATATATATATATATATATACATACATACATTTTATTCCTAAATATTAAGAGGTTGTTTCCTAAACGATTTCTTCTACAACATACTCTATTTTTTCTGGCTTTACTCTTTTAGATGTGTGGTTTTTCTTAAACATTATTCTTTTCAAACCTTATCTATTTTTAATCGTTGATTTTCTAAACGTTGCGGATCTAAACGCACTACAAGAAAAAACTGAATCAGACAACACCTATCAGACAACGTAAACTGGAAAAAGCGTTGCCCAAAATCAACAGACAAGTGTTTTAATTTTTTTTTTAAAAACATTGTCTGATCCAGCCTTCAGACAACGGGGTTTTGACAATTTAATTCCGTTGTCTAACAAATTGAATCAGACAAGTGTTTTGTTTTTCAAGGTGTTGTCTGAAGAGACTTCAGACAATGTTATAATTACCGTTGTTTTTTTGATTTGATTTGAGTTGGCTCAGACAACGGTTTATAATTGTGTTGTGCAAACGAGTTGATTCAGACAACGGTTTACAAAATACCATTGTTTGAAGAAAGTTCAGACAATGTATCAATTACCGTTGTTTGTCTGATTTGAATAGACAAGTGTTTTTTTTTATTATGTTGTGCAATAGAGTTGGTTCAGACAACGGTTTGCAAATACTATTGTTTGAAGAGACTTCAGACAACGGTATTATGCTAGTGTTGTGTTTATTTAATCATGTATCAGACAATTGTTTTAGGATAAAAACCGTTGTCTGAATCACTGTACAAAATTAAAAAAAAACCACAGTAGCAGCCAATCCTGGACAATATATCCAACATACCAAACCAACGAAGAAAGAATTGCCATGTCAACAAAACACTAATTGAAATAAACACAAATCAAATTACAAACTTCATGAAAATCAAAGAAACACAAATCAAATTACATTATGAGAGTTGAATTAGTTCCTCTAGATCATCTCGCATGTAGCTAGTCATGTCGTCATCAAGTAAATCAACATCCGGTAAATTGGGCACAAAGAACTCATTCTCAAGTTCTACTTCGACAGATCCCTCATTCTCATCTTCGCTATCTTCGTAGTATTTTTTTCGGGAAATTTCAACACCACGGACCATAATTTTTCAAGAGGGTCGTCGATGTAACAAACTTGTTTAACATGTTTCGCCAACACAAATGGATCATTCAAAAACCCCAACCTATTCAAATTAACCAATGTATATCCCAACTCATCAACCTTAATCCCTTTGTTCATATCTACCCACTTACAACGAAAAACAGGGACCCTAAAGCTATTATAGTCCAACTCCCATATACTTAAAATAACCCCGTAAAATGTATGTGAAGTATGTTCAATGTTGTTACCCTTAGCTTGCACAACCATTGTATTAGCATCCACACACACACCACTGCATTGAACTTGACGCGTATCATCCCGATCCTTGGTACTGAATGTAGACCCATCTATTCTGTAGCCGTTGAATGTAGGCACCTCCTTGTTGGGCCCATCTGCAATCCACCTTATCTCTTGGGGTACCTCCTTTTCATTTTGCAAATCTGAAGCAATCTTCAAAATACAAAAAAACAAATTGCAAACTCATTCATCTGAGCTAAGGAGTTCTAAAAATTTCACAAGCCTATTGAGTTGTAAAAACTGCAAGTTTAAAAGTTACAATTAACTCTCCTCGCAAATAAGTTTAAATATTAATTTATACTAGTTTCATGGGGCATAAAGATCAAAATAGCTGGCACAGCCTAATTTTCATACCCTCTTAAAATCGAGGTGGTTCAGACGTCTATGCATTTTTTACCCCCTTTCCGCCTAGGCGACGACTAGTTGACACCTTGACAACTATGTACTACAGCAGATGTTGTCAATAGTGGAGGAACTTATTAATTTTGGGCCAAGACTGAGAGTTGATTAGGTTTTACTGTTTGGCTGTGAAAGTGGATAGCCGGGTTTTGGTGAGTTTGTGAGGTTGCCATCGTTCTTCTTAGGTTGATGAGAGGAGATTAAACTTTTTTCAGTTATACTCCTGGTTATATCATTCTAGTAGATTGTTAGAGATTACACATTTCTAGTGGATCACAGTTCCAGGTAATCAACTGTGCAAGTCTAGTGCCAATTTGCAGGGTAAGTTTAGTGACTGACTTCCGGGTGCCTATGAAATTTTCTGCTGTCCTCTAGGCTTAGTCGAGTGAATGTCAAAAGAGCATAACTCAATTTTCTTGCCAGTTATTTTACTGTAATAAGAAGAAAAATTTAGGTTCATGTCCATCCAGCTGAAAAAAAGTAAATATGAATAGTTTTATAAATCAGTCTCTATTCCCTTTTCCAGTTCTGTTGTCAGCAAGGCTGGAGGGGCATCATTACTTCCGGAAAAGATAAGTCGGGTATGACAATACCAATTTCTTGGGTTTTCCTTGAACGAAAAGTGTAGCCATTATAAATAAGAATGCTAAAGTTCCCAAGTTGTATCCCAAAATGGATACTAAAAGTTTAGGTGGAAAACTTTAATCGGTTTTACCTCTTTAAAATTGTTACCTCGATAAACTAGTATTTGATATTATGTGATTGATACTAAATTGGTAACTTATAAAATCTCAGAAACAATTAAAAATGTGTAAACTTGATAGAATAATTAAAATTAAAATGTATAAGCTTATAAATTTCTATTATACTACTCTGTTGGTTTTTATAAAGATCTACCGCCAAAATAAGAAGAGTACCTTTTCTTGGAACCATCTTGGGAAAATTTCATTTTGCTTTTTCTTTAGCCACACCTCATCATTTTCATGTTCCGGATATATTGTCATCAAAACTGACATGTGTTCACTGAAAGCAATTAAAAGACACTACATAAATAATGACAAATGCAAAACAATAGTCCGTTCAAATCAGTGTATTTTGTAAAGTAACTTACTCAAAGTAGGGCCTAACAGCAGTAGTATTTTGTAGAATACACAAATGAGCTACGTGCAAATCAGTGTTGCTCGGGGTTATAATCGTTGCACCAGATAATGGCCTGCATATTGCGTCTTTCGTATGTCTACCATTTTTCGGTACCCCAATAGTCCGTTCTTCAAAATTCGCCAAACATTCTACGGCCTCTTCTGCAATATAGGCCTCAGCAATGCAACCTTCTGCACGAGCCCGGTTCCTTACATATCCCTTGAATGTCTTCATGTATCTCTCAAAGGGATACATCCATCTAAGGAAAATTGGCCCACAAAGCTCCACTTCTCGCACAAGATGAATCGGGAGATGAATCATTACATCAAACAAAGAAGGTGGGAAGTATTTTTCCAGGTTGCATAAAGTTTCCACCAACTGAGATTGCAATTTCTCCAACTTATCGACCTCGATAACTTTACTGCAAATTGCCTTGAAGAAGAGACAAAACCTAATAACATTGTTCCTGACCTGTTTATGCAGTGATGACCGAATTGCAATTGGGAGTAAGTGATGCAAAATCATATGGCAGTCATGAGATTTCATTCCCGTTAGTCGAAGAGTTTCCATCGATACTAGACTCTTAATGTTAGAACAAAAACCATCAGGCAACTTCATTCCAAGAAAGGATAAGCAAACAACTTTTTTTTCAGCATGACTTAAATTCCAAGACGCTAATGGTACCTTCTCTTATTTCCCAGGTGTTTTAGGCCTTAGCTCTGTTCTTATTCCCATTGCAGCCATGTCAAGACGGACAGATTCCCGGTCTTTTGTCTTCTTTGGTATATTAAGCAATGTGCCAAGTAAAGCTTCACATACATTTTTCTCGACGTGCATCACATCGAGAATATTCCTAACTGGCAAAAACTTCAAATATTCGAGCTCAAAGAATATAGATATCTTCTTCCAAACAGGTCTGACATCACCTTTCTTGAATCGAGGTTGGGGTTGTGTCTTACCAAAGACATGGCCCTTGAGATGTTGTACTCTTTGAAGCACCTCCTCTCCAGTTAACGGAACAGGGGCAAATTCCTTCTCCACGGTGTTATCAAAATCTAATTTCTTTCGATAAGGATGATGGCGGGGTAACCACCTACGATGCCTCATGACGACTATCTTACGGTAATTAACCAGCCTGGTAGCATTTGTTTTATCAACACAGATAGCACACCCGTTATACCCTTTGATAATGTTGCCCGACAAGTTACCATAGGCAGGATAATCGCTAATTGTCCACAACAAAATGCCTCTTAACAAAAAGGACTCCTGCTTATATGCATCATACACTTGTTTCCCATGCCACAACTTTTGTAGATCTTCTATAAGTGGCTGAAGGAACACGTCAATATCATTTCCAGGTTGAGTTGGTCCAGATATAATCAAACATAGCATAATATATTTCCTCTTCATACAAAGCCACGGTGGAAGATTGTAAATTGACATCAAAACTGGCCAACATGAGTACTCAATACTTGTACCGTGGAAAGGATTGAATCCATCGGAGGAGAGAGCAAACCGAAGGTTTCTAGGATCTGAAGAAAACACAGGCCACTTCACGTCAACATCCTTCCATGTTTGTGAATCTGCCGGATGTCTCATTTTACCATCCTTTATTCTTTCTGTGTCATGCCAAGTCAAGTCCTTGGCTGTTTGAGGCGAATTGAATAAATTCCTCAAACGTGGTATTAACGGAAAATACCATAGAACCTTGGCGGGAACCCCTTCCAATTCATCTCCTTTTTTGTTCAACTTCCATCTAGAGGCCTGACAAATGCGGCAATGTGTCTCATCTTCATCTCTCTCGCCACGGTATATGAGACAATCATTCGGACACACGTGTATTTTTTCATATTCCATTCCTAAAGCGCACAAGGTTTTCTTGGCTTCACTGAAGGAAGAAGGAATAGTGTTGCCTTCCGGAAGCATAGACCCAAAAATTTGTAGAATTTTAGAAAAACAGCAATCAGACATTTCATGTTTTGCTTTCAAGTTATATAACTTTACTAAAGCATCCATTTTAGTATGTTCTTGACATCCTGGATAAAGGGGTTCAGTTTCACATCGAACATGTTTAAATAAATCCGAGTCTAGGGAAACATCATCGTCACCATAAGAATTCTCTGTTTTTATGGGGATTTGATCGACGGACTGTGAACTGCCGGATTCCGTAACATTCTCTCCATGCCAAATCCAACATGTGTAGGTCTCGTCAATACCATTTACGAACAGATGGTCCCTCACCCTTCGAGCATTCCATGATTTACTGTGTGCGCATTTCAAACATGGACAACTGATTTTGTTTTCATCACACCCATGCTCAAATGCATACATCAACAATTCTTCGACTCCTCTTTGATATTCTGTTGTTCTTCTGTCATCCCTCATCCAAGACCTGTCCATCTTTTAAAATAAAAAGAAAACAGAGGTATATCAACACTTTTTCCCAAACAATTAAAGTGAGACTAAACTAATTAAGATAAGATTGTAAATTATCTCAGCCGATCATGTTCTGTAGTAACACGTATTAATCAGTTTAGATGTGAGTTTGCCTAGGTTGTCGTTTGCCTAGAACAGGTGCAAATCTATATTAAGGAAGAGAATAACAAGAGGAGGAATATCTTGCAGAAATATATTAACCTCTGTACTGATGCCAGAGTGCGTTTACATGTTCAAGAATGACTGGCCTATCATCCGGAAATCAGGACTAGAACATTATAACTGACTTATGTTTCGTAATTCATATACATATACATATACATATACATATACATATACATATACATATACATATACATATACATATACATATACATATACATATACATATACATATACATATACATATACATATAATATACGGATAATATACATATAACGGTATCAATTCATATACAGATACTACAAATGGTACATCAATTCATGAACTCAGTTATTACTTATTGCAGGACTAAGTATATATATCAAATTAAACTTTTAAAAACTAACAATTAATATATATTTACCTGTTCTTGAAATCGAATGTCTTAGGTTTGGTGAGCTCGATTTGGACTGAGTTAACCTCGATTTGGACTGAGTTAACCTCGATTTGGACCTCGATTTGGACCTCGATTGGGAATATCAGGTCTGAAAAGATTCAGACAAAGATTGAGAGCGGATTTGAACCTCGATTGAGAGCGGATTGAGAGCGGATTGAGAGCGGATTTGTACTCGATTCAGACAAAGGTTTGGTGGTTTGGGGGTTTGGTGTTCAGACAAAGATTTTAGGTATATGTGTATATGTAATAATATGTAATATTTGATACGTTTATTGTTAATATTAGGTAATATTTGATACGTTTATTATTAATAATACGTAATATTTGATACATTTATTGATAAAAATACATAATATTTGATACGTTTATTATTATAAATACGTAATATTTGATACATTTATTGATAAAAATATATAATATTTGATACGTTTATTATTAATAATACGTAATTAATTTTTTATTTTTTGTAAATTTGGGAATATCAATATATTGGATATATATTGACATCCGTACGGTTGGATCGTCGAGGAATAGTGTTTAAAAAATAGAAGTAGAAATCCGGAACAAAGCGCTAGTTACGAGTACAAATCAGAATAGTATTGATCTACTATGATCTCCGACCAAATTAATTTTTTATTTTTTGTAAATTTGGGAATATCAATATATTGGATATATATTGACATCCGTACGGTTGGATCGTCGAGGAATAGTGTTTAAAAATTAGAAGTAGAAATCCGGAACAAAGCGCTAGTTACGAGTACAAATCAGAATAGTACTGATCTACTATGATCTCCGACCAAATCAATTTTTTATTTTTTGCAAATTTGGGAATATCAATATATTAGATATATATTGACATCCGTACGGTTGGATCGTCGAGGAATAGTGTTTAAAAAATAGAAGTAGAAATCTGGAACAAAGCGCTAGTTACGAGTACAAATCAGAATAGTACTGATCTACTATGATCTCCGACCAAATTAATTTTTTATTTTTTGTAAATTTGGGAATATCAATATATTAGATATATATCGACATCCGTACGGTTGGATCGTCGAGGAATAGTGTTTAAAAAATAGAAGTAGAAATCCGGAACAAAGCGCCAGTTACGAGTACAAATCAGAATAGTACTGATCTACTATGATCTCCGACCAAATTAATTTTTTATTTTTTGTAAATTTGGGAATATCAATATATTATATATATTTGGGAATTAATTTTTTATTTTTACTTTTATTTATATATTTATATATATATTCAATTAAATTCAATTAATTTTCTAGGTTTATATTGGACCGGGAATGCAGATTATGATTTTTTATATGTGGGCCGGTACGTCTTAGAACATGGGCGGTGAATGGCCTGGTCAAATTGGGCGGCCAGACTGTTATAATATAACCCATCAAAATAAATCAGTATTAAAAATAAATCCAACCTTTAGATATTTTACCCTAGATCTCATTTCCCCCCTTTTCACTCTATCACTCGATCTCTTTTCCCCCCTTTCACTCTCTCACTCAATCTCATTTCCCCCCTTTCATTCTCTCACTCAATCTCATTTCCCCCCTTTCATTCTCTCACTCTCTCGCCCTTTTCTCTCTCCATAACTGCGATACTCATGAGGTATTACTCTCAATTATTATTACCGATTTGGTATTTCTATAAATCTCCTACATCTTTTTCAATTTTTCAATATTTCATGAGGTATTACTCTATGCATGCCTATTCGTAACTAGTTGATGGAATATGGGTTAGTGTTTCAATATTTGAGTGGATGTTTTTATGTAAATCTTCTGATGCATGCCTATTCGTAAGTAGTTGATGGAATATGGGTTAGTTGATGGAATATGGGTTAGTGTTGATCTATTAAAACAAATATATTATATGTAAACCATATAATACTTGTTCGTAACTTGTTATATGGGTTAGTGTTTTTAAAAGTGATACTTGTTATTGCTGCTTGTCAGGGCCTGAGTCAATGCTATGTTATTTCCCAGTGTTTTAAATTAAATCAGTACTATGTTTAAAAGTTTTGACTTGTTATATTACGTAACTTGTTATATTTTTATCCAAGTGTTTGATAAAATGTCCCAGTGAACATTGAATTTGCATTATTTAGTGAAATTCGAGCTTCATATGGTTAGAAATTTTTTTAGCTCTAGGTCCATCACCAAGTGACACACCATGTTTGAAATTCTGTATCCGCCACTGGTATTAATATACGTACATTAAAGTAGTTAGTTTTGATCACGATTGATTAGTGTTTCACATATCAGTGTTGATATGTTAGTCGATGTGGATGTATATCTAATCTTTGTGTTGTGCAGATTTCCTAAGAAGCATTCAAGAAAACTAAATTCTGAAGCCACAGCCTTGCACATTATGAAGGCTTTAAAAAAGACCCAGTCAGAGGGCAAACCGGCCAAAACAAACTCTGAAAGTTCTTCCCCTAAATCTGTAAAGAGGAAGGCTCTAAAGACCCTGTCAGAGCCCTAACCACACCCTGTGAATTCTTCCCCTCAATCTGTAAAGAGGAAGGCTATTTCTACCAACCTAAAAAAGAAATTGTCAAAGAAGAGGAAACAAGTGGATGCACTGCTGCCTAAAGAAGATGGACTTAAGCTTTTAAAACGCGGAGCTGTTACAATGCAAAGGATTATTAGACGTAAGATTTTGGGCATCAAGCTGCCAGTTGATTTCAATGCAAAGGGTGAGGCGTACGGTAAAGCAGCAGCGGAGATGCAATCATATATCGGGGTTCTTGCAAGAACTAAACCCCCAATTTGGTATGATACATGGAAAAAAGTTCCAAAAGAAAGGAAAACTAAGATTTGGGATTGTGTGCAGGTAACTAATACTTTTTATTTGTATTAATAATGACTACCTACTAAGTTAATACACATATGCTTCCTACAACCTAAGTTAATACTTTTTATGTATGCAGATGGCATTTGATGTTCTAGCGTCAGCTGGAAAGATGGTGTTGGAATTAGCAAATCAGAAGTGGAGGGAGTTTAAGTCAAAACTAACAACCAAATATGTGCTTCCACATCGTGATCAGCTTGATTTGCTAGAGTTTCCTCCAGCTGACTACTCCTTTATCGAGAAGGCGCACTGGGACATGTTCGTTGCTTCCCGTTTAACACTTGAATTCCTTGTGAGTTTTTCACCTTGGTTGTTTACAAAATTTTCAGATAGAAAAAATGTTTAGTGGGACATCTTTGTTTCTAACCTTTTGCTGTTTTTTTATAAAGGAAATCCATGCCGAACAGAAAAAGAGAAGGCTGGAAAATGAATATCCTCACCGAATATCTCGCAAGGGCTATGCTAACCTTGAAGAAGAGCTGATTTCTGATCTTATTAGTAAATCTGTACTGTCGGAGAAGGAAGAGGAACCTGATTTGGAGATAGATCGATCAACTACATGGCTGGAGGCACGAAAGGATAAAGATGGGCAACTTGTGAGAGAAGAACTGAAAATTATTGCTGCAAATATTGTAAGTTATTCATTTGTGATATAATTAAAATTCTTGACCAACAAAATCTGAGTTACTATTGAACTACTTCCTTTTTTGTTCATAATTTAGGAGACGATGAAACAGAGAGTTGCTGCTGGGGAAGTAACAGAGGAAGGCAGTGATGATGTTTTGACCATGGTGCTCGGTAAAGCTGAACACCCGGGACGAGTACGCGGCCAGGGGACTCGTGTTAAACCATCCGTGTACTTTGATCTTCCGAGGAGGAAGAAGAAGTCCAAGACGATCAAGGATAAGATCCAAGAGGGTATTCAGCAGTTTATGTCAGAAGAGACTTCTCGGATTATTAATGACCGAGATGCTTATTGGGCTCAAGAGATAGAGAAATTGAAATCAACTTTCTGTGTAAAGAATGCAGAGACAGTTTCTAGTCCAAATTTGGGTTCACAGCAAGCAAGTTGTGGCAAGGATGGACCTTCTAATGAGGAGTCGGAGTTGCTAAAAGGTGCAAAGAAGAAATTGGATCTGGTTGATGATGTTTTGTTGGAAGAAGAGAAACAAGATGAGAAGAAAACTGAGGTGGAGAATGTGTGTAAGGAAGCTGATCAAGTGATAACTCCGGTATTAGCAGTTGGTGGTTGTTTGGAGTGGGAATTGGCAATTGGGTCCCGAACCAATGTTGTTGCTTATGCAACAATTGATACAGTTAGTGATGTTCTTCATGGAAAACCACTGCCGAAAGAGAATGCGCGAGTTTCAATTACTCGTGTAATCCAAGGAGCTGTTGAGATTCCTTTCCCAATCGGCGATGAAATCGTGACTGTGGAACAGGCTCTTGGAACATATATTGCATGGCCAAGAGATATAATAGTGGAAGTGAATGCAAGCAGTGTTCAAGTGAATCCCACTCCCACTCCGAAGGTTAAATTCTGTTTATCCCTTAAATTCAGAATATATTACAATATTTTTAATAATATCTGTACAACTTAGATATTGTATTTTAGATGTAAAGAATAAAACCATGCTTTCTATTCTCCTTTACTTAATGGATCATTCTATTTTGGATGTAAAGAATAAAACTTAGATATTGTATTTTAGATCTTTCTTTGCCTTCTCATTTTTTTCTTAAATTTTTCCTTTTCAGGAGACCAAGAAAGTTCCCGGAAAGAAGAACAAGTACAAGTCGATGGCAGATTGTTTAGCTGATCGAAATGTAGAGTATGCGGTTAACATGGGTGCAAATTACCCCCTAGCTTGAAGCGTTTGTGGGTCTGGGCAAATGAAGCCTTGAAGGATGGTCTTACATACCCTTTTAAGCTAAGCGAAGAAGCTTTTGGATCATCCCAAAAACAGGTTCTGTTTTTATCAAATGTGCATGCTTTGTGCTTTGGAGGTGAAATCTCAGGCTCCACTATTTGCATTTATATTCAGTAAGTGTCCAACTTCTAAAGTTTTATAAATTTTGTTGACTTCATGCATCAATAGTTTCTTGAATAAAATTAAGAATTTGTGTTGATGACTGTTTATTTTTGTATACAGTTTATTGGAGGAATATTTGAAAAAGCACAAGATGAACCACATGGTAGCGTTCGTTAATCCAGGCACAATAGGCTCCACCGGTTGTGGTAATTCAGCACAGAGGTCTCGTGCACTTTCTATCAGATTCCAGAATGCTAAGCCAGGCCAATATTTTTTGTTGCCTTATAACCATATGTGAGTACTTTATTTCTTATTTGTTCTTCCTCTACATCATCAAAATCCTGTAATTTTTATTATCTTTCTTTTGGATGTAAGTGTAACATGAAATTACCTTGGAGATATATAATCCACTAGTATTAAAGAGAAATGGATAAAATTTTCATACATATGATGTGTCTAAAATATTTTTGATCTGATTAATTTACGATTCTTTTTATATGATTATTAGTACTTATAATTTACGTGTTTATAAGTGCTAATTATAATTTACTTTTGTCATTATACCCTTGGAAACTAATTTATAGTATGTATATATCTATGACGTGTTAATGCATGATTTTGTAGGAACCATTGGGCGTTGACTGTTGTGAATCCAGAAGCACAAGTTGTTTACCACATGGACCCGTTGAAGCGGCGACTTGGTGTTGAAGAATGGTTAGAAGTGGTTGACAAGTTAGTATCACCAGAACTTTATTTGATTTTGAATCGGTTAAACAATTGATAAGGAAAATTGTCTTAAAGAATTGTTTTATATTGTTTTGTTGTAGTGGCATCAAACTCTACAAGGATAAAGCGAAAAAAATTTCCAAGAAGAAAATTCGTTGGGAGAATATGGCGGTATAATAATTTTTATTAATGTATATAATAATTTATCTGTTTTCTCTAAGTGTAGACATGTAATAATTTTTTAAAATATTTTTCAGGGTGTTCCTCTCCAGCACGGGCCCACGGACTGTGGTTTGTTTGTGATGCGCTTTATGAAAGAAATATGTGAAGATAAGGAATTAAATTTTGCGAATAAGGTCAAAATTGCAATTTTCTTATTTTTTGTCAACATCCTTTTTTTTTTCTGGTTAAAAAATGCAACTTTGTTCAATTCTCTGTGCAACTTGGAAATATATATTCTGTAGTATATATTGTTGCTTGTCTTTAATATATTCCATGCTCTCTTGGTAATTCCATCAATGAAAGGTAGATATGACAGCAGTAGAGAAATGGGCCGACAAATCTTATGATAATTGATACATGCAATGTAGTCCTATCAATTGAAACTTTGTGTGCATTGCCATGGACAACATGTAACTTGGGGATAATACATTCAAGTCTTTTCATTATATTAATATATTTTATCAGTTTATAACTTTTAGTATGATGTGAACTAGACTTGTGTTCTTTAGCAAATAAGCCAACTGCTGCCAAAACCAAGAATACTACAATGCTTATTTGAAATATAAAAATGCTCATATAATTGTTGCAAGTAAAGAGCTCCCTTTCTCATTGGTGGTCCTTAGTCAAGCCTGATTTAGGTGCTAACATTGTACTAATATTATTGAATACTTGGCTAACATTGTTTCATTTTCCAGTGGGCACGGAGGGGCAACCTGGCTTATAGCACCAGTGATATCGTTGAAATCAAGACTAATTGGGCAAAGTTCTTCATGAAGCACCACGCTTGTTAGGTGCTTGATCAGAAAAATATAACTTGGTCATTTTGGTTATTTTTGGGTGAACATTTTAAAGTACTTTTGGTAGCCTTCCTGTGGGGTAATTGCAATAACTGATTTAACATGAACCTGGTTTAAAATGTTATCTCTTTTTGGTGGATATGTTCATCCCAAAATATGTTAGTAGGCCACTGTTTGTGGATGTTTTTATGAATATTAGTTGGTTTATTGGTGAATATTGTTTTGAACCTGGTGGTAATGGTGAAATGTTAGTTGGTTGGTTAATTTTTTGCTTGTCGATTGAATTGTCCAATTGCTTATTGTTTGTTGTTTGCGTAAATAAACCATTGTCTAAAATGTGATTAGCCAATGAGGGCATCTTCAATGTTTTACTTGTTAAAAAGCATATCAGACAATGTCCATGCTTTACAAAAGCATTTTGGCTACAAAATTAAAACTAAACCATTGTGTAATGTATTTATCAGACAATGTTTTATAAATACTAAACCGTAGTCTGATACCAACTACCACAACATTTTATCATATTATAATGTTGTTTATTATCCAAACAAACAATGCTTGTAAAACTAAACCATTGTGTAATGTATTTATTACAACGGTTTAAATTAAACAAACCATGTCTAGAGTCCCAAACAACAATGGAAATATTCCACCATAATGTTGTGTGATTTCAGTTCAGACAAGTGTTTATTCAATTAAAACCATTGTGTGATTTCAGCTCAGACAAGTGTTTATTCAATTAAAACTATTGTGTGATTTCCTTTCAGACAAGTGTTTATTCAATTAAAACTATTGTGTGATTTCCTTTCAGACAAGTGTTTATTCAATTAAAACTATTGTGTGATTTCCTTTCAGACAAGTGTTTATTCAATTAAAACCATTGTGTGATTTCCTTTCAGACAAGTGTTTATTCAATTACAGCCATTGTGTGATTTCCTTTCAGACAAGTGTTTATTCAATTAAAACGATTGTGTGATTTGTTTTTAGACAAGTGTTTATTCAATTAAAACGATTGTGTGATTTGTTTTCAGACAAGTGTTACTTCAATTAAAACCATTGTGTAGCATCCCAAACAACAACGGTTTCTAAACCATTGTGTTGTTGTTTCTGGATATTAGACAACGGCGTCTAGAGATGATACCGTTGTCTCTCGCTCTAACACACAACAGTTTTCATACCGTTGTCTGAGGTGCGTATCAGACGACACCCCGATAGACAACGGGGTTTGCAGGTATCAGACAACGGATAAAATCCGTTGTTAGACTTGAAATTCCTTGTAGTGACGTTAGGTTTGAGTTAATCTTGTAAGAAATATGTGAGACTTAAGGACAAGACCGTTGCGTTGTATGCTTAACTCAGATATATTGTTTAATATAAATAGAATTTTGTGTTTTTCATTCAAGGTTGTTGGACAACACTCAAATTAGAAACACAAGTGCTTTTTTAAACCCATTGTAAAATCCTTTACACACTTGAGCTCTTATATTATACGGTTTATATCCTTGTTAGAGTTCATAATATCATTTGTAATTCGTTCTAAACTTGTATTGTTCAACTTGTAAGTTGGTAGTTGCTAGATTGTCAAGCTTCGGAAACTAAGGTTCAAGGAACTAGAAAGCTGTTCAGGGAACAATTTGGTAGATAACACAACTTAGACCATTAGGCAATAGGCTGTGTGTTGTTTATTTATTGCACTTTATCTTTACTACACTGTAACTTAGCTAGCTGTCCATTTACTAATTCTGTAAATTGTGTTAATCCAATTGTGTTAATCCATGCACTAAGCTGCCAACAACATATTAGACTTGTTTTATGCTTATTAAAATTGGTGATTCGTCATTGTTAGACAAGACACCTATTCACCCCATAACTCTGTCCATTTTCCTGTTGTGCATTATACCATTAATTATACTACTTTTAACATATAAATTATTAATTTTTTTGAAAATAAATTATAATATTTTAAAAATTACCTTTTAGTCTAAAATAAAAGTATTTTAGATACTATTTATGACTTGATAATAATATGTTATTGTTTTGTTCAAATATTATAGTGCATAAAAAATTAAAAATTTATATGGTTCAGATAATTTATTAATATATGTACCAAATAATATTATTCTTAAATATTTAGATTGATAAATAATTTACATAATAATTAAAATATATGGAATGATCCCTCAATTTGGAGTGGAGATGATATTGTGATTTGATTGTTTTTCTATGAATGAACAAAATTAAGGCATGTAAATGGTATACAGACCAGACGTGTTAATCTAACAAACGCGCATACTTTTTATTACTAAAATAAAACCTTGTATACATAAAGGTGTTCCGCGTGACCTTTCTTTCTTTGATCCCGCGGACTTGGACTAACTTTGAAAAAAAAAAAAAAATTAACAAAATGAGTACTTGCGAACACGGAGATATGATGTATTTTTATATCACATACATTTAAACAAACAAACAAATTGCCCATTTTAACTTCTTTTTTTCCAAAGTCGAACAGAAGTCCCACCATGTCATAAAAAAAAAAAAAGCGAGTTTAAAGTTGGTCATGATATTTCACTGCAGCTAACATTTATAATTGATTTTAGCGTCAACTTTACGTGCTTTTTGGTCAGAAAACACATCAAACTAATAATTCAATGTATCCGGAGAAAACTATATTTTTGAATCATTTCAATTAATAGCAAACAAGAGTCAGTCAACTGAATGTACCAGAAGCACAAAAAAGTCGTTTGTGATTCATTGCATCCATTGAATCACTGTTGGTTTGTGATCGATTGCATGACATACAGGGACGGACCCAGGCTCTCGGGTCCAAAAAAACTGGGAGGGGCCAAATCTAAAAAAAAAAAAAATTTACATGGAGAAATTTCATGTTTTTAAAAAAAAAAAAATTACATGGTGAAATTTTGCAATTTTTCAGAATGGGGGACCAAAGCCACCTTGGTCCCTCTTTCTGTCCGCCACTGATGACATAGAATTTCCAAACAATATCAGAATTTATGTGGTTCAAGCATTTCAGATACTGTACCTACAACTTCCTACATAAAGCATCCTACATGCGGGAATCAGATGTCTTGTGATGGAGTCTAAACCAATTGTTTTATTCATAATCTGCAAATTCATACAGCTATTTTGTTTGAGTTTTGCTCAAGAAACTGGGACTACTGGTTCTTACTGTAATTATCAGTATGATCAAGTGTACGAAAACAACAGTGATTTTCACAAAAACATCCAAAAAATCCCCAGCATCTTGAATAGCTCTCATGCAACTTTCTTTAACTTCTCAATTGGTAATAAGCCGGACACTGTAAACGTTATGGCTCTTTGTAGACACTACAAGATATTTGAGTTTTGACAACGGAAAAATCCGTTGGCAAGTTAAGCCACTCGGTAGGTAATTGTATTTGTCAACGGAATGCCAATGAAACATAATGGTCTTGTCGTCAGGAAGTCATTGCCAACGGATTTATATTTCATTACTAAATTTACCAACGGAATACCAACTACCTACTAATAGAGCTCCTGTTTCATAATTGACCAATATGGAGACGGAATATTTGGTTGGTATTTGGCAGCAACACTTTTCCCAGCGAACTTCCGTTGGCAATATCCCAACGCAATTATCCGTTGGGAATACTTTGCAACAATTTCGTAACAGATTATATGTTGCTAAAAGCAAGATTGCAACAATTTCGTAACGGATTATATGTTGCTAAGAGCAAGGTTGCTAAAAGCAGTTAAAAGTTAAAAGTAGCAACAAAGTCTTCACGGAATAATCCGTTGGTAAGTTTATCATTTTTTTGCAGACAGTATTTGTTGGTACAAACAAATTTCTTTTTTTTTTTCTCAAACCTGTACATTAATTTAAACGTAATAATAAATTCCAAAAGATGACATTATCTTAAATAATAGCCAGCATTTCATTAAATAGGACATTTCAGAGTCTCAACATCACTGTCCTATAAAATAGTAGAATTAAACATCAAAACCACAATAGCCATACTTGGCACGCATCACATCCAAAATAGCCATACTTGGCAGTCTTACATATCATATCCAAAATAACCATACATACTTGGCAGTCTTACATATCATATCCAAAAGTGCAACATTAACATACTAACTTAATTACTCATTGTCGCCGTTCTCACCATCTGAATCATTAGTAGCTGGCTGAGTGCGTCGGACTGAATTAGCCTCAATAATCATGGCTAGTTGACTTTCCATTGCTTTCACCTGATCCTTCATCTCTTTCAGTTCTTCTTGCAACTTTTGATTTTCTTCATTGGCGAAGGATGAAGTGCATGCCTTTACCTCAGAACGATAGAAAAGGCTTTGTGATGAACCAAGTCCATACACCCTTTTTCTTTTGTCAGCCCCTCCAACCGCTTCGAGAAACAATGCATTCCTATCCACGGGCTGCCCACTTTTCTCACACTGCTCACGAAGCTTTACAAACGCTTCCTGTATATACAATAATAATTAACAATTAACCAAGAAGAACAACATTTCACATATGTGTTGCTTACTCAAAATCAATGTCAACAGGGAGATCATAACTACATATAACATATTTGACCCAATCAGCAAGAATAACTACCATTCTAAAATTTTGGCAACAGACTACCAATTTCAAGGGTATAACACGCTACTAATATAACTTATAATAAATAATTACTATCATGCGAAATTTTGAATATATGCGATCCGATATATGGATGAACACTGATTGATTTATTTTACTAATATCTATATGCACATTCACAAAATTATAAAATAATGCTCACATATGTTTGTTGGCTTTTTTTGTCAATCCATAAATTTTTGACACTTGAATTCTCCCCATTCTCATCATCCCCATCATTCTCGTAATCCTCGTAATCTTCTTCATCATATAATCCAATTGGATCCTTCTTGTTTTTCAAATGTCTCATGTGACACACACGAAACACTATATCAGCAGTTGGTTTACGTTTCAACTTAACATTCTGCAAAACATATATATTCAGATTTTAGAGTACAGTAGTATCAAAGTTAATAAATTAGTTGAAAATCTCTACCGAAACTACATGGACGAGCTTACCAAACGAGCTGCAACAGTCCTATGAGAAGCTGAACCGCTTGTATGTGTCGAAGGACGACCATCAACCCCGCTACAACGATTATTTTTCTGAGTTTTAGACTTCTTTTTGAATGCTGGGGTTTTCCAGAACTCTATCCAGCTCAAGTAAACATCCATGCCAATTCTGTTATCCGGTTGTTCATTTTTTTTCCAATCAGCATGAGCTAGACAGACAACCTCCGAATACTTCTTCCTTACGTTATCTAGCCAGCCCTTCTGTATGATAGCATCTGATTGCCTCCACACAAAGTATTTCTACAACAAACAATTGTTAATTTCAAACCAGTTCAAGACTAATTTTATGAAAATGTATAATTTCACTCCACACTATTTCTTCTCCCTATATATTTATTTATGTCGGGGGATGTAAAATAATTCAATTTTTTTTTAAGTTTGGAACAAAGTAAGTAAATGATAATATTTTTATGTGGATCTCTATTTATCTTTTAGATTTTTCTTAAAGAGGATATCTTTATATATTAATGATAATTTTTTTAAAATATGGCTTTGTGGGTGTACAGATTAGTACAAAAACATCTAGTAAAAATTGTAACATTAGGATAAAAACATTTAGAATTTTTCAGTCCATTTTATTTTGGCCTTTTCAAGGACTACAGCTTTTGCACAAAAACAACAAGCATGGTGCACAAGGAGCAACAATAAATGTAAGGGAACATATAAAAACTCATTCATGTAGGAGATTATATTTGAAATGGAATCAGCATGTAGGAGAACGACATTAAAAGAGATAATTACCTTGAATTCTTCAAAATAAAACATTTTAGTTTCTTCCGAAACTAACTTCCAGTTGTATCCAGTAGGCTCAAGCCTCTCATACAAGATTTTCCGGATCTTTGCTGAGCACTTATTTGAAGGTTCCAATCTAAAAAAATATGAAAATTAAAAATTAGGCAGTTTTATATCAATACATGATATAACAGAAAGGGAAAAAAAATTCAGTTCATAAATTAAAAACTCAAAACTTACACTTCGTCCATGACTTCTACTCGCATTCGTCCATCACTTTGTGTGAAGCCAATATCCCAAGATACATTATCATTAGCAGCTGTGGATGATACATAAAGGCTGCTTGGATGTGATGGAGCTGCTATGTGTTCTCTGACTTCTTCTTCGGGGGTTTCCTTGTCCTCGTCCAAATCAACCTCAATTCCATTTTCATCATTTAAATGTGTAGGAATATCATTTGTATTGATCATACTTAGATGTTCAGGTACGTCATCTTGAAACGGCTCTTGATGTGATGTCGGGATTTGAGGAAGTTCAACAAGGGATCGAGCCTTTACTTTACATACAACCAACCAATCAACCTTGTCTCTTCTAAGACTTGGATAATTACAAAAGTACACTTGCATGGCCTGCATTGCTAGTATAAATGGTTCGTACACATTCAATCTTTTTCTTTTATTCACCTCAATAATGTTGTAACGTGGATGAATTTTCGTTCCAACATTAAGTGTAGGATCGAACCATTCACACTTAAACAAAACAGTTTTCTTAATTGGACGACGAGGATACTCCACAATCAAAATCTCTTCAATTATTCCAAAGTAATCATTAAATGTCTCACTATAGTTCGATCCCTTGATACATACTCCACTGTTGAATGTTGACTTATCGGCCCCATATTCTCGAGTATGAAATTTGTACCCATTTACATAGTAAATTGGTACCGACTTAACCAAACGTAGAGGTCCAAATGAAAGATCCTGAATGTATTCATTTTGAACAAGAGATGGATTTTTAGTCTGAAACAATTAGTGTTGACTATTAGAACACGAAAATCACTAGTCGTAATTTAATACTAATTATAAAAGTATCATTTAACTTACATATTTTTTAAACCACGTGGCAAAATCACTTTCCAAGCATTGATCAATCTCAACACTAGTTATATATGGATTGCGCTCTCGAACTTGATTTATGAAAATCCTAATTAACATGAGACTATTCATTAGAATAACAGGAACTTGATTTATTTCACAAAAAATAATTAGATAATAAGACTATTCATTAACATGAACAAATCATACTTGATTATGACAAAATAAACTTACTCAGTATATTGGGCAACTTCTGGACAATTAAACAAGATGTAGTTGTGAGCTGCCATATATTCTCGATTATCAAGATAACGAGTACTCACACTCCCATGTGAACGTCCGGGATGAGAAAATATAGAAATATTTATCCCAAGACTCTCTCCACTTCCACCAGAATCATTTCTAAGAACTTTTCTATGTTTTGTCTGAACATGTTGCTTAAAGTAATGTGAGCAAAAAGTGGAAGCTTCCTCAATCAGAAAAGCATTGCATATAGACCCTTCAACCCGAGCTTTATTTTTTACATTATTCTTCAAGTGCCGCAAAAACCGTTCGAAAGGATACATCCAACGATACTGTACAGGACCTGCAATGAGTGCCTCATATGGCAAGTGCACTAAAAGATGTTCCATTGAGTCGAACAATCCCGGGGGAAATATGCGCTCTAACTTGCAAAGAATAACAGGAATTTGTTCTTCAAGTCTACGCACGTCAATTATCTTTAAAGTAGCTGAAGTGAGATCTCTGAAGAAAAGGCTTAATTCTGTCACAGCCTCCCAAACATTATTCGGAATAAATTCCCGAAAAGCAATCGGAAGAAGCCTTTGCATAAACACATGACAGTCATGACTTTTCATTCCAAATAACTTGTATTTCTTCAAGTTGATGCAACGCCCCATATTCGACACATCTCCGTCAGGAAATTTTAAATCTTTCAACCATTCACACACTTTTTCTTTTTGCTTTTTTTCTAAACTATAACATGCTTTCGGATATTTTCCTGTTGACTCATCTTTTGCTAACTCAGTTCTCCGACAAATCATTGCAATATCATCTCTTGCCTTAGAATTATCTTTGGTTTTTCCTTCAATGGCCATGATAGTGTTGAAGATATTTTCAAAGACATTTTTCTCAACATGCATAACATCAAGATTATGTCTAATTAATAATGTCCTCCAATATGGTAAATCCCAAAAGATGCTTCTTTTTTTCCATCCACAATTGTAAGCTTTAATGATTCTAGCATTATGCTCATCACTTCCCAATTCGGTAACTTTCATCAAACCAAGTGACTCAATTTCTTGCAATACATCTTCACCCATTCGTACGGGCGGGGCAGATTCGGTAATTGTCTTTCCTTTGGTAAACCAGTTCTTATTCTTGCGAAATGGATGATTGGCAGGTAAAAACTTTCGATGATTATCAAACCATGTAGATTTTCCACCATGTGAAAGATTATTAGCATCATGATCATGAGCACAATGAGGACAAGCTAAATGACCGGCAGTTTTCCATACAGACAACATTGAATAAGCAGGGAAGTCACTGATAGTCCACATCAATGCAGCTCGCATACGAAAATTTTGTTTCAAAGAATTATCCCAAGTCTCCACGCCATCTTCCCACAACATTTTTAACTCAGCAATCAATGGTTGAAGAAAAACGTCTATCTTCTGTTTTGGATTTTTAGGTCTAGGCACAAGTACAGACAGAAACAAGTATTGTTCTTTTGAACACATCCATGGAGGCAAATTATAAGGAGTCACTATAATTGTCCAAGAAGAATATTGTCTACCTGTTTCACTAAATGGTTGAAACCCATCAGCAGAAAGCCCCAATCTAACATTTCTCAGCTCTGAAGAAAATGTGGGATGTGCTCTATCAAACTGTTTCCACTCCTCTGAGTCTGAACAATGACGCATCACACCTTCTTCTTGATAATGTTCGGCATGCCATCTCATATGTGCTGTAGTCGTAGGTGAAGCATACAACCTTTGTAATCTCGGTGCCAATGGAAAATAGATCATCCTTTTAAAAGGAACTTTCTTTTTTTCCTTCGGGGATCTGTTAATTCTTGATTTGTATCTCGCATGTGAACAAAACTTACATGACTCCATGTTGACATCTTCACCCCAATATATCATACACCCATTAATACAACAATCAATTTGCTGTGAAGGAAGCCCCAATTCTTCCATGTACTTCTTCGTATTGTAAAAACCACCAAAAAATGCATTATCTGGAGGTAAGATGCCTTTGAAGAACTGTGAGGTTTGATCATAACATGTCTCAGACCAATGATGGTCAGATTTCAAACTCAGCATCTGAGCCATGGCAGACAATTGAGAAGTTTCACAACCTTCATATAACTCTCTCTCAGACGATTTTAAAATATTATACAACTTCTGTGCTTCTGCATTTGGCGTCTCTGGATCAAAATTTGGACCAGCAGCATCCATCACCATGTTGTACATTAGGTTGTCATCATCTCTTCTCCTTTGAGTGAAGGATTGTTCTCCACTTTGTCTACCAACATATGGCTCTCCATGTCGATCCCACACATAAAAATCTCTAACAAATCCTTTTCTCATTAAGTGCACTTTCACTGTCTCTGCATTCCAGAATCTACCATTCTCACACCTGAAACATGGACACTGAATGTTTGTCCCATTCATGGATGAAGGTCGAGATATAACGTACTGCATAAAATTTTCCAACCCATTTAAAAATGCCCGATTTAAGCATCCTTGACTATCTAGTCTTTGATACATCCAAGCTCGATCATTGTTATTCATGATATTGAACTTTGTAATAACCTAAAACAAATTAAAATATATACAATTAAAATTTTTTCTGGCAAAAATAAATAAATTTATTGTCCACAATTAAATAAAGATGGGAACCAACTAATTAAAAACATAATTAAATAATATTAAAAGCTACTAATTACAAAAGCCACTAGTTGAGCAGTTTGATCACCGAAAGATGGAACATTGTTATGCGTGTCATGTCACTATACAAGATATTTGAGTTTTGACAACGGAAAAATCCGTTGGCAAGTTAAGCCAATCGGTTGGTAACTGTATTTGCCAACGAAATGCCAATGAAACATAATAGTCAACATTAAAGTAAAATGAGTCCCTTAATTTCCAGATCCAAGGTCGTTGAATAAAAATTATTTAACAAAAAAAACTACAAAATGAATTACACAGTACACATTCAAATCAAAAACTAACAATAACATCAACGATACATGTATGAAAAAAGAATTGAATTTTAGCTAAATAATTAAAACATGAATTAAGAACATCATTGGAAATTTTTTTACACATAAAATAATTAGATATCAATAATAAAAAAAAGCTTAAATTAACAGTTAAGCATTAGAACACAAATTTGATTATAAAATATAACTAACCTTATAATTAGTAAACAGAATTGGATTGAGAGAGCTTCTTGCAGGAGAGAAGAAAAAATAGCTTGAAAAGAAATGGCAAGTGAGAAAAGTAGATCTGAAATGATGAGTAATGAGTAATCAGTTTACAAAAGGAGTTGGCTAAAAGCAGACCCTACCAAGGATTTAGTAACGGAAATTATTTTAATCAATTTAAAATTGCAATAGATTAGCAACGGAAATTAGCAAAGGCCTTTATAACGAATTGCCAACGATTTGACAGCAATTTGCCAACAAATTTACAACAGAACCACCAACATAAATATCTGTTAGTAGACTGTTGGTAATTCCTCGGTAGACTGTTGTTATTTCGTTACAATTTCGTTGGCAATAATCTTTTGCCATATTCGTTGGTAAGATTGGGCGGGCAAAGTTGGCGCTTCTTTTTCCCAACAAATTATTCCGTTGGTAAATGTTTGTTGTTGATCCGTTGGCAGGTTGTTATTATATCATGGCCTTTTCAATGGGTTAACAATCCGTTAGCAATTATCAACCAACATGTATCCGTTGGCAACTTTTCGTTGGTAAATTTTGGATTTCTTGTAGTGAGAGGTGATATCTCTGAAGATACGAGGTGTCAATCCTGTCTTTCAATGGCTTACAAGGAGCTAGTAGACAGATGCAGCAAAGAAAAAGTGGCGATTATATGGAAGGATGAATGTATGTTAAGATACTCTGATCGAAATATCTTTCATATCAATACAACTGAGCCCTATAAAACTGACTGGAATGATGGAAAAGCGAACGCCAAGAATTTCAATAGAAATGTCAGATGTTTGTTGGAAAAACTCCAAGCTGCAGCTGCTAACACTTCTGATCGAAAAATAGCTACGGGAAATTTTAGTGTTACTCAAAGTAAAACGTTTGGGCTGGTGCAATGTACTCCCGATTTGACTACTCAGCAGTGCAAAGATTGCTTGGATAAAGCATTTGGACAGCTTCACGAATGTTGTGAAAATAAAATTGGTGGACGGGTTGTTATGCCTAGTTGTTATTTTAGATATGAGACTGGCCTAGCACCTTTTTATATCAAAACTGCAGCTCAAATCCCTGGCACAGGTAACATTTTACTTCTTATATGATATAAGTGACTCAGTTTGAACTAAATATATTGTAAAAATCTAATGGTGTGTTGAAATTTTTAAATCTATGTGCATCCAGATTTTTACTAGCTCTGTACCGCATATTTTTGATGTCAAAATACACATTTAATGATAAGCATCCATGGTTTATGTGCAGGTGAATGTGGTAGTAATACTAATAACAAAACAAAGATTTTAATTGTCATTGTTGTTGTTGTTTCTACTAGTTTGGTGATACTAGTTTGTCTTGGAATGTACATCTATTATTCAAGAAAGAAGAACCAAGAGGCTAAAACTGATGGTAATGATCTTCATTTGATTTGCAATACTTTTAAACTGATGTTATATATGACTGATATTTACAGTTTAGTAAACTTTCTTTTTTTGCTGTAGAGAGAAACATTTCTGAGTTAATATTGGACAGTGTAGCAGTACACAATAAGATTTTCTTACTGATAAGTATATTGAATGTTTCTTTCAAGATTGGGATGAGATGAGCGAAGAATCCTTGCATTACAACTTTGATGTTATCAAATTTGCCACAGATAACTTTTCTACTGATAACAAACTTGGAAATGGTGGATTCGGAGTTGTTTATAAGGTAAATAAAGGGTTGTGAACTTGTAAAATTGATCCTGGCTATGCTCTTGTCAAAGTAGTAGTACCAGATATCTGCTCTCTTTTTTTTGTTCTTTTTTTTTTTAAATCCTGCTTGGAACCTTTCAGGGTAGGCTTTCTGATGGACGAGAAATAGCTGTAAAGAGGTTGTCCCAGAATTCAAAACAAGGGGAACAAGAGTTCAAAACTGAAGTTCTACTATTGGCAAAACTACAACACAGAAATTTACTCAGGCTTCTCGGTTATTCGCTCAGAGCCACAGAGAGGCTTTTGATATATGAGTTCATAGCTAATGGAAGTCTTGATACTTTCATATTTGGTAACTGCATTTTAAAATATCCTCTATCAGCGATAACTTGTTCATTGTTTGTTGTTCCATGATTAACAAAAGTAATCTTTTGTTCCATCTGCAGATGGAGAAAAGCGTAGCAATTTAGATGCATTAACAAGGTTGAAAATTGTAAAGGGTGTTTGTTAGGTCCGATACGATTGTAGAAGGGGGGGTTGAATACAATCTATACCATTTTATCGAAATTTGTTCTTTAAATAAAATTTAACTTAAACAAATTTGAGCGGAATAATACAACACAAATTTCAAGTTGAATATAACAATATATTAACTTGATGGGTGTTACAAAATCAATCCAAATGATTATCAAGTAATTAATAACTAATTAGAAAATTCGACATGAACTTTTCTAATTTAGTTAATTAAAATCAAGATATCAAGTTGTGAACTAGGAAACTTAATTCGTTAGTATTACAAGAACCACACATAAACAAGTTCCAACGGATAGAATATTACAAAAGAGATGAACTTGAATTTCCAGAATTATGTTTGTAAGTGTTCTTGAGCTTGAGAGAGAGAGATATGAGCTGCTGGGATTTTTTAAGAAGTTGTAAGTGAATTGTCTTCTGCCTCTTTGCTGCTTCTGATCTTTATATTCCGTCCATAGTCATATTGTGTTGTTTTAATTGATATAACAATCAATTAACACATATATAACATTCGGTATGACTATCCATTGAAAGAAATATGACTGTCCCATTAAATATAACTTTCGGTATGACTATCCACTGAACTGAAGATGACTGTCCAATAGCCACTTGACTTGAATATAACTTTCGGTATAATTATCTCCTTTTGAACTGAATATGACTGTCCAATAATCATTTCCTTTGTATATGACTTTCGGTATGACTATTATTTGAACTTAATATGACTGTCCAAACCATTCCCTTTGTATGACTATCCTTTTGAACTATATATAACAATCGGTATAACTATCCTTAGATAGTTATATTGTTATATATTTTCAGATTATAATTAACTAAATGATTTATATAAATCACTTAATTAATTATTTCTTTTTCAGATTAATTCTTATTTAATTAATCTAATAATTACTTTAACAAATATATTAATTCTGATAGAATTAATTTATTTAATTAAATTAACTATTTGATTTAATTAATTAAAATAGAATTAATACAACTCCTTTTAATAGTCAAAACTTCACTGTGGACCACGTAATTATAATAACGAACATACACTGGATTTTTGTTGACGCTCGATGTACTGTCTGGTTCATGAACGACTAACTCCAATCTCTGTTCTTCATCTTGACATTAAACTGTGGTCTTTTTCTTTTCTTCACTCTCTCCGATCATTCTGAACTGATATTGTTTCTTATCACTTATAGAAACCTCTGTCCTTGAAATAAATCCATGTATTTCAATGCTACACTGATGCTTGATCAGGCAACTGAATCTTCTTCAGTGTAAAACATCAAAACTATAGATTGACTTGTTGATTTTTCTTCTGACAGTTGTCACTTTATGAGATTCCTGTGACAGTTGATATTATTTACTTATTACAAACTACTTTAATTGGATTAGGATCCTCTAACTACAAATAGGCTGAGTCATATGCCTTTCAATCTCCCCCTATTTGTTTGTTAGACAGTAACAAGCAAATACCTAGAGGATTCTTCAACTAATCCCAATTAAATAAGTAAAGAATAAAACTTTAAATGCTAAGTAAATAATGAAAAAGTTCTGGTTCATATATAACATTAACCAGATTCAAACAGAAAAGATAAATACAAGATAGATGATCCTCTAGACTGATCACATAGTATAATTATGCTATCTTGTTCTATCTAAGCTCTAAAAATATCACAAGTAGAGCGGTTCTTCAGTTTTCACTTCCTCCAGGTCTGAACTCTCCTTCTTCTTCTTCTTCATTCAGGACTGGTAGGCTTTTATGTAGCTCAACATCAACTAACATTTCTTTCCTTGATGATAGCCTTGTAGGAAGTACCAATGGAATTCCAAGTGATTTCCTCAACTCACCTTTGAATTTTTCATAGTCTTTCACATTGGTTTGAGCATAAGATTTGATATGATCTGCAGTTTCCCGTTTAAGTTGAGAAGTAAATCCATGATTTCTAAGAATGTACTCCACAATTACCAAGTGTTTAGCAGAGTGCTCATACAAATCTTTCGTCTGAAGTTTGACTGTATGTATCACTTCACCCTTAAGAAACTTCACTTGCTTAGGCTCTTCTATCACTTCCGGTCCAGCTCTTTCAGCAAACTCTTTGAACTTTTCATGAAGTAGTATTCCCAACTCAGAGGATGTTCTTCCCTTTGGTCTAAGAGCCCAGAGTTCTGTCAAAGATCTGTCATAAAAGAATTGAAGGGACACTCTGAATGTTCCAACATTATGACATTCAACGAAAATTACTAACTCATCGGTTCTTGGTTCAAAAGCAGAAGATATCCTGACGACTTCTGTTTGTAAGGCTTTCACATACCCTTCATGTATTGGATTTGAATTCTTAAACTCATCAAGAATAGCACTTAGCCGACGATCATCATATTCAGACATTTGTGGTGAGTCTATAGCTTTTTGAGCTCGTTCCCACTTGTCACCACTTTTTAATCTGATGTATGTTCTCCTAGCTTGTACCTTAAGTGCATGTTGACGTTGCATTGCTGCAGCTTCCTCTTTTTGAAGTTTTTCTTTATGAGCAATCAAGTCCAATGTCTTTTTAAGCCTATCATCTCTCAATTTTAGTTGAGCTTCTTGTCTGTCAATTTCTGCTTCAGCTTCAAAATCTAGACGTATCTGTTCAGCTTCAGCTTCTGAGTCTATGGGCATTTCATCTTCCCAGTCCCTGAGATCTGGTTCAGGTAATACTTCTCCCATATCTGTGAACTTTAAATCAGCAAACATGTCAATACTATCTGGTTCACCTGTGTAGTAGTAACCTTCAATATCTTCAGGTTCTTCATGCATGTCAGAACTTCCAATTTCTTTCCTCTTCCCCTTATCTCTCCTATCACCTTGATCAGCTCCTTGATCAGATTTAGATTTACTTGAACTTCCTCCATGTCTTGACTTCTCCCCCTTAGTTGATGAATCCTCTACAGAGGGAACAAAATCAGCAAGCTTCGGGTCACGTTCATCACCATCACCTCCTCCATCTTGACCTTCAAAGAACTTTCTTTCTTCTTCTGTTGGAGTGATAGTTCTAGTAATGATGTTATACAAGTGAGTCAACCCTTTTGCTTGAAGTGCATTCTGCCTTTCAATCTGACTAAGTCGATGTTTCGTGGACAAGTGATGTTCATTCATGTTATTCTGAATATCTTCAATCTGATTTGACATTGAAGATATAATGAGATCTTGAGCCACTGTGACATTTCCAGAGTCTTCAATTGCTTGTTGTTGAGTTAGCTTGAGTGCACTGATCTTGTTGTTGAGGATAGTTCTCATGTTATCCATATCAAATCTTAAGTTCTTGTTATCCTCTTCAGCTTGAGCAAGATTTTCTTTCATTTGAGCAAGTTGTTCCATAAGAGACAGAGTGTTTGTGTCAGTGTGTGCTCTCACTTCAATAGCTCTCTGAGTATCACTCACCTCACGTGCTAGTGTTTCACTCAGATTTGAAGTAATTCTCACATCACTCCTCTCATAATCCATAGCTGCATCCATTGTACCTGCAGGAGAAATCACCCTAGCCTTCTCTTGGAAGGTCAGTGGTGGTGCAATGGGAGTTCGCAAATCCCTATCAACCTGTGAGAGTTCTTCTGCCGTAACAATGGCAGGCACTGTAACTTGGTCAACTTGCATGAGAGTGTTTTCAGCTTCATTTGAGAAAATGTCTTCCCCCATTGTAAGTAACAAGGGAGTAGTTGATGAACTGAAAGGGTTTACAGTTGACTCAGATGTAGTTTTACTTTTCTTTTGAAAATGCAGAACTGTAGTTTCACTCAGAATATCACTACTCGGATTGTATCGTTTGACTGACAATTTCTTTCTTTGATAGTATTTGGAGAATTTGGATTTAGTATTTGGTGTATTGACCTGGGTTAGAGGTTGTGGTTGTACAGCCCCTTGGTCATTTCTCGCACTTGTTTGACTATCAGAAAGATATTGAGATTGAGTAGAAGTTGAGTCAAATACCTGATCATTTACATTTCCAACATCTTCAGTCTGAATGGGTTGATCCACTTGATAGTGAGGTTCAGGATCAATTAACGGTTCAGGTTCTGGTTGATGTTCAGTAGCTGTGTGTTCTGCTTCAGGTTCTGGAGCTTGTTCAATTGCAAGTAGCTCAGCAACTGGTTGAGCCACAACATTTGGTAAATTTATGAATGTAGACATATATGGTGTTATGACTACTGGAACATGCGCCAGAGTACCAGAAGTATCCAACCTTGTGTAGAACTTCTTATTTGGTTTACCAGACCATTGAACTCGGTCATTTTGAAAAGGAGTAGGCTGATCCGTAGGCATAAGATGATTAAAAATTAATGTCAAAAATCGAGGATAATGACATTTAACCAGTTTACCTTTCTCAAAGTTCTTCCTAGCTTTCTTCACACGATTTATCAAAATAGGCCATAGCAAGTTACCAAAATTGATTCTTCTGTTGTAAGCAATTGAGTAACCAATAGACTGCAACATTCCCGTGATAACAGTGTTGTTACTCTTGGGAGATTTAGCAAAGACCTTTGCAATGATTTCGAAGAATATGTTCCATTCTTGAACCATGTTACTTTTCAGGGGACGCTTAAGATCCAATTGACCTTGATAATTCAGATGTGTGAAGAAATGTGTCAACTCATCAATTGAAGGAGGCTCATTAAATTGTTCAGTAGGCAGTCTCAGAGCAGCATTGAAGACAGATTCATCCACTGTATATGTCTTATCGCTGAAGTTGAAAGAAAATGATCTATTGTCTGAGGCCACCATAGCTGTAGTACACATTAATTTAAGCGGACCAAATTTCATGGGAACATTTGCAGTTATAGCATGACTACAGATATTATGATCGTTCAGAAAAGATATCCACGGTTTGAAACGATCCACCGAGCAATCCTCGGGATTAAAATATCCAATAAAGTTGTGATTAACAATCTCAAAATTATTATAAGTGTCAGCCATTCCAAATCAAATTTTAACCTTAGAGAATCTGCAAAATTCAGCAATTAAACTTATTAATACACAAAATTCGAATAAATAAATAAATAAAAATTCGAATAATCGAATTCTTCACCAAAAATTTTGAAAATTTGAGGCAATGATCTCCATAACATCACAAACACACGTCTATTTTTAGTTTTTACAAAATCACAGTCTTTGTTCTTGAATTACAAATCGAATTTTCGAAATTTTCAAACTCAAAATCTCAAGAACTCGTATAATCCTTACATTTAAACCGTCGTTTTGATGATTATCGACTGGGTAATCGATTAATGTTCTTAGACAGGTGATTACAGCGTGAATCGTGAAGAAAATTGGCCAGAAATTCGACTGTAAACTGTGTGTATCGTGTAAGTATCGATTGTTATATTGGGTGACTTAACACGCCAATGAGAAAAATAATCTAAATATGACTATCTGATATAACTCTCGACTTATATACAAAACAAGTCTAATATGACTATCGGTTGATAGTCATACCGATAGTTATATTACGTATAAACGTAATATGACTATCCTGTACTTAGTCATATAACAGCTTATGGTATTAAAAGACACTAATATGACTATCGAAAAACAAAGAATATTACAATGTAACATTACTATTTTGACAGTCATATTTCGTACAAAACCAACAATATAACTATACACTAATTAGAGTTATATTTACAGAATACAGCAATATAACTATTTAATTACTAATATATATATATATCTAAAGTTATAACACATTAAACTAAACTAATATAACTATCACAAAATTCGAATATAACAATCAGATGAATTGTTATACCGAGAGTAATATTAACAAAACAACAATTATAACTATCCTAAAATTTAAATATTAACAGGATATTTAGAACTAGCAAATTCTAAAAATGAAACAATTTAATTTCTATCAAAAACCAAGCCACAAATTAGTAAAATAATTTACACTAAAATTAGCAAACCTAATAAAAATTAAACAAACGATCATATGTAGTCCTTTTTACGAGATCAAACATTAATAACAAAAGGACAAACATTACAAATTAAAATAAATAAAATATTGAATATATACAAAATTATTTCTGGTGAATTAATAAATATCAATTTTCTAATAAAATAAATTCCATATAGAAAATTATTCAAGAAAAAAAATATAATTTATTAAACACAAAAAAATAATGAAACTGATTTTAAAATAAAAACATTTTCAGGAAAAATAGATTTCTCATAAACTACAGCTAGTAAAATTCGAGAAAAATATTTTTAAGGAAAATGAATCACTCTAAAATTACAAGAAGTATTTAGAGATGTATAACGAAGATAGTGATAAAACCTTAAGAAGAAACAAACAACATTATAAGTTGATAAAATAATTATACAAGTGATTTCAAATAACAAATATTGTACACAATAATCACTTGAAAATTATTAAAGATCAAACCTCAGATATTAACTAGTTTAATTACTAGGACTATTTAACATACCCAATTCACCAACAAGTCTGGTGAATGTGGATTCGTCAAGAGACTTAGTAAAAATATCTGCTGTTTGTTCTTCCGTAGGTACAAAAAGTAACTCCACGGTACCATTCATGACATGCTCTCTAATAAAATGATACCTGATGTCAATATGCTTTGTCCTTGTGTGCTGCACAAGATTGTTAGAGATAGCTATGGCACTTGTATTGTCACATAAAATAGGAATTTTATCTAGTACAAAACCATAGTCTCTCAGCTGATTCCTGATCCACAAAATCTGTGCGCAACAACTTCCAGCAGCTATATATTCAGCTTCAGCTGTTGAGTTGGAAACTGTTTGTTGTTTCTTGCTGTACCAGGAAACCAGTCTACCACCTAGGAATTGACAACTCCCAGAGGTGCTTTTTCTATCCACAACACTTCCTGCATAATCTGAATCTGTATATCCAACAAGATTAAAACCAGAATCTTTAGGGTACCAGATGCCTAAATTAGGCGTACCCTTAAGATATCTCAGGATTCGTTTAACAGCAATGAGATGAACATCTCTAGGATCCGATTGGAACCTTGCACACAAGCACGTAGCATGCATAATATCAGGTCTACTTGCAGTAAGGTAAAGTAATGAGCCTATCATACCTCTGTAGCTTGTGATATCTACCTTGATAGAATTTTCACATGCTCCAAATTTGACCGCTGTCGATGATGGTGTTCTTGCTGAAGATGAGTCCTCCATTTGATATTTCTTGAGAAGCTCTTTGACATACTTGGATTGACAGATAAATATTCCATCTGTCCTTTGACTTACTTGCAATCCAAGAAAGAACTTCAGCTCACCCATCATGCTCATTTCAAACTTACCCTGCATTAACTTAGCAAATTTCTTGCAAAGAATATCATTAGTAGACCCGAATATTATATCATCCACATAGATTTGGACTAATATCGTATCCTTTTTATGTTTCTTTGTGAAGAGAGTTTTGTCTATGACACCTCTTGTAAATTCATTTTCAAGTAGAAATTCAGAGAGTGTGTCATACCATTTTCTTGGTGCTTGCTTAAGACCATATATTGCTTTAAAGAGAAAGTAAACATACCCCAATAAATCTGGATCTTCAAAACCAGGTGGCTGTTCTACATATACCTCTTCATCCAGTTTTCCATTCAGAAAGGCACTCTTGACATCCATTTGATAAACATTAAAGTTTGAAAATGCTGCAAATGCCAAGAATATCCTTATGGCCTCAAGTCTAGCCACTGGAGCATAGGTTTCATCATAGTCAATGCCTTCAGATTGTGAGTAACCTTTTGCTACCAGTCTTGCTTTATTTCTTGTTACCGTACCATCTTCATCAAGTTTGTTTCTGAATACCCACCTTGTACCAACCACTGTTTTATTTGTCGGTCTGGGCACCAGCTTCCACACTTCTTGTTGTTTAAATTGATTGAGTTCATCTTGCATAGCAATCACCCAATCAGGATCTGAAAGAGCTTCTTCAGTTTTCTTAGGTTCCATTTCAGATAGAAACCCTGAATAATTACATTGATTTTGAAAAGCTCTTCTAGTCTTTACACCAACATCTGGATCACCAACGATTAGCTCAAAAGGATGAGCTCTATTCCAGACAGTCTGTCTTGGAAGATTTAATCTTGATGATTCGCCTTGATCTTCATTATGATGTTGAATATGACTAGTAGATCCTTCATTAACTCCCCCTGAGTTGTTGCCAGGCTGATTAGATGATTGTTCAGAATCATTAGAGACACTTTCAACATTATCATGATTTTCATCACCATTATTCTGAGTAGTCTCATCATTGTCATTGTTGTCATTAGCATCAGCAAACACTTCAGGTGGACTATCATCATCTGATTCTAGATCTGTCATATCTTCAAAAGACAGCTTTTCAGATGAATCTTCAGTTTGGATATTAGGAAGTTTTGTGTCATCAAATGTAACATTGACACTTTCCATTGTTTTCTGTTGATCAATTAGATACACCTTATATGCTCTTCTAGTATAACCCACAAAAATTGCTTCATGTGCTTTTTCTTCAAATTTACCACCTTGATCGTCTCTTTCTTTTAGCACAAAGCATTTTGTTCCAAATACATGAAAGTACTTGAGTGTTGGTTTCATAAGGTGTCTTCATTAAGTCTTTGTTGATCAGCGTTCGATTCTGGGTATAGCATGCAGTATTGACAGCTTCAGCCCAAAAGCTTAATGGAAGCCTTGATTCACTTAGCATAGTACGAGCAGCTTCAACCAAGGTCCTATTCTTTCTTTCAACTACCCCATTTTGCTGAGGAGTTCTTGGAGCCGAGAACTGTCTTGTTATACCTTTCTCAGTACAGAATTCATTTAGAACTGCATTCCTGAATTCAGTTCCATTATCTGACCTTATCGCTCTTACTGGATACATTGAATCAAGCTCAATCAACTTGATATGATCAATCACTAACTGTGGAGTTTCATCTTTGGAATGTAAGAACAAAACCCATGTGAATTTAGAGAAATCGTCAACAATCACAAGAGCATATCTTTTCTTTGACATTGACATCACATTAACTGGACCAAACAAATCCATATGAAGTAATTGTAATGGTTCAGTTATTGATGATGTATTAGTGCTCCTGTGAGTTGCCCTTTTTATCTTCCCTTTTTGGCATGCGTCACATAGTCCTTCTTGTGTAAATTCCATAGAAGGCAAACCTCTCACTAATTCTCTTTTAACAAGAGAGTTCATTGTTTTGAAATTCAGGTGAGAGAGCTTCTTGTGCCATAGCCAACTTTCATCTGTGGACGCTTTAGAATAGAAGCAATTGAATTCCTCAGTGCTTCCCGTATTCAAGTTAGCTACATACAAGTTTCCTTTTCTGACTCCAGTTAGCGATGGTTGTTCACTTCTTTTGTGAGAAATCAGACAATTCTTTTTATTAAAATGAACATCAAATCCTTTGTCACAAAATTGACTGATACTGAGCAGATTATGCTCAAGTCCTTTTACAAAGGATACTTCTTCTATGATAACATTTCCAGCTTCAAGTCTGCCATATCCATCAGTTCTACCTTTGCTGTTATCTCCAAAGGTAACTACTGGGCCGGCCTTTTCCACCACGTTTGTTAGCAGGGTTCTATTTCCAGTCATATGCCTTGAACATCCACTATCCAAGATCCAGGTTACACGTTCAACCTGCTCAACACCCTGCAATGACAAACGGATTAAACCTTCTTCGGAACCCAAATTTGATTGGGTCCTGCGGTTTTAAAATATTGGCCTTTATCAGGCAAAGCAATACTTTTAATTTTAACATCTTTAACCAATAAACATTTAACCTTATAAACAGATTTGAAAATCTTTTGTTTTATTTTAGGTATCCATGTTTCTTTAACAGCACGGACACTTGTGTCATTGACTGGACACTTGACCTGGTAAACATTCTTCGTAACCCTTTGTTTGTTCTTAGGTTCAAATGTCTCTCTCCTAACTTGAGAAGGAATAACAGTCTTTGACCGAACATTATTGTTCCTGTTCATATGCTGTCGCGGAGCAGTCTGTTTATCACATGCATAGCTACCATTAAAATATGCTCGCATACTATTAAAAGCACAAGTTATACAATTAATAATACCACATGATTTATGAGATGGATCATTAATAGGCATGGTGTGCATATCAGACATGGTATTTTTCTTTTTCAACTGCTCGTTACTTAAACTACTTTTAGACGAACTAGTTAACTCAACATGCTTAACTGGTTTCTTAGTAGTTTTGACATTTCCAAGAACAATGCCATTAGCACTGTCCTCATTTCTTATTTCTTCCTGGATGACCATAGAAAGAATATCTGGTGGTCCAGCATCAGATTTCTTAAAGAGGGGATCTTTAACTTTCTTAAGAACATGCGGTATCCCTCTTTCTTCAGCACTAACAAGGTTAGGGGTATTTATGCCCAACAATCCAACAGCTTCGTTGTAGCCATACCCTATCCCTACTGTTTGTTCAACAGCTTGTTTGTTAAAGAACTCCTTGGAAATTTTAACAGAATTATAACAAGCCCTGACCTGCGTTTCAAGTTCAGTAATTCTAGCCATTTGTTTGCCAACAACTTCTAGAATAGATTTCTCCTTGGTGAGAAGCATTGTTATTTCATCTCTTTGTTGATCTTGATTAATGTGAATCTTTTTCAATTCTGACACTTCATTTCCAAGTTTAGTGCTTAGTAGATCTAGTCTATTATATCCAGTTTGTGCATTACCTAAGGAATTATATAGACTACAAATTAATTCAGTGTCAGTAAGAGTTACCTGTCCGTTCTGATGATCAGATGATTCACCAATTGCCATTAGCGCAAGATTTCCATATTCTTCATCTTCGCTATCCGTGTCATCCCAACTCTTACCGGCTGTAACATAAGCTTTCCCAGGTTTCTTCTTCTCAGCAGCAAAGTCTCTTCTTTGAGTTTGCTTGGGTTTCTGGCATTCAGTGGCAAAGTGCCCCAATTCATTACAGTTGAAGCACCGAAATTTGCTTCTGTCAACAGATCCAGTTTTGTATCCTCCCCTGTTACTAGAGGAAGAAGAGCCTCCTCTCTGGAATCTGTTATTTGACTTGAACCTGTACTTTGGATTTCTTCTGAATCTAAAATTGCCAAATTGCCTTACCATTAATGCCATGGATTCATCTTCAAGTTGATCTAGCTCTTCAAGTGAGTAAAAGTCTCCACCATCCTGAATAGGTGGTGTTTGACCCTGTTCAACTTCAGTTTGTTCCTTGTCTGAGCTGTAAGGTAGAACAACCTTAGCTTCCACTTCCTTTGATGCTTCAACTACAAGAGCTGTAGATGAACTTAGCACCCTTCCTTTTCCAGTGACCTCCCTCTGCTGTACTTGTTCCAGTTCATAGGTTTTCAGAACACCAAACAACCTTTCAAGAGAAATCTTATTCAGATCTCTCGATTCTCTGATGGCCGTTATCCTGTGTTCAAGATGAGTGGGCATTGTCAACAAAAACTTCATATTAATCTCCTTCTGTGTATATTGCTTGTCATGAACTTGCAAGTTGTTGATTATTTTGTTATACCTTTCGAACACTTCCTGAATGCCCTCATTAGGACCAGCTCTAAAATGTTCATATTCAGAAGTCAAAATTTGAAGTCTGTTCTCCCTAACCTCATCTGTTCCTTCATTAATAGTCTCAATGGTTTCCCACATGTGCTTTGCAGTTTTACAATTTATGACATGACTGTACATAACAACATCTAGGGAATCTATCAGAATAAGTCTCAAATTCTTATCTAGTCCAGCATCCTCCTTTTCATCCGGAGTAAAAGAAGAAGCAGGCTTTGGACTAGTTGATGCAGGTGTTACAACAACTCCTCCAACTATTGATTCAGTTGTATGTTGAATTGGAATTATGGGTCCATTCTGTAGAACACCCAAATATTTGGAATTTGCGACATCAAGGAACAACTCCATCTTATTTTTCCACATTGAATAATTGTCCTTATTAAACATAGGAATCTTAACAATACTTTTTGAAGACATGACGAATTTTTAAGAGAGTTAAAAATTCAAGATTGATTTTTGGCAGAGTAAAATTAGGATCTTGATTTGTATATCAATCAATAAGCTCTGATACCAATTGTTAGGTCCGATACGATTGTAGAAGGGGGGTTGAATACAATCTATACCATTTTATCGAAATTTGTTCTTTAAATAAAATTTAACTTAAACAAATTTGAGCGGAATAATACAACACAAATTTCAAGTTGAAAATAACAATATATTAACTTGATGGGTGTTACAAAATCAATCCAAATGATTATCAAGTAATTAATAACTAATTAGAAAATTCGACATGAACTTTTCTAATTTAGTTAATTAAAATCAAGATATCAAGTTGTGAACTAGGAAACTTAATTCGCTAGTATTACAAGAACCACACATAAACAAGTTCCAACGGATAGAATATTACAAAAGAGATGAACTTGAATTTCCAGAATTATGTTTGTAAGTGTTCTTGAGCTTGAGAGAGAGAGATATGAGCTGCTGGGATTTTTTAAGAAGTTGTAAGTGAATTGTCTTCTGCCTCTTTGCTGCTTCTGATCTTTATATTCCGTCCATAGTCATATTGTGTTGTTTTAATTGATATAACAATCAATTAACACATATATAACATTCGGTATGACTATCCATTGAAAGAAATATGACTGTCCCATTAAATATAACTTTCGGTATGACTATCCACTGAACTGAATATGACTGTCCAATAGCCACTTGACTTGAATATAACTTTCGGTATAACTATCTCCTTTTGAACTGAATATGACTGTCCAATAATCATTTCCTTTGTATATGACTTTCGGTATGACTATTATTTGAACTTAATATGACTGTCCAAACCATTCCCTTTGTATGACTATCCTTTTGAACTATATATAACAATCGGTATAACTATCCTTAGATAGTTATATTGTTATATATTTTCAGATTATAATTAACTAAATGATTTATATAAATCACTTAATTAATTATTTCTTTTTCAGATTAGTTCTTATTTAATTAATCTAATAATTACTTTAACAAATATATTAATTCTGATAGAATTAATTTATTTAATTAAATTAACTATTTGATTTAATTAATTAAAATAGAATTAATACAACTCCTTTTAATAGTCAAAACTTCACTGTGGACCACGTAATTATAATAACGAACATACACTGGATTTTTGTTGACGCTCGATGTACTGTCTGGTTCATGAACGACTAACTCCAATCTCTGTTCTTCATCTTGACATTAAACTGTGGTCTTTTTCTTTTCTTCACTCTCTCCGATCATTCTGAACTGATATTGTTTCTTATCACTTATAGAAACCTCTGTCCTTGAAATAAATCCATGTATTTCAATGCTACACTGATGCTTGATCAGGCAACTGAATCTTCTTCAGTGTAAAACATCAAAACTATAGATTGACTTGTTGATTTTTCTTCTGACAGTTGTCACCTTATGAGATTCCTGTGACAGTTGATATTATTTACTTATTACAAACTACTTTAATTGGATTAGGATCCTCTAACTACAAATAGGCTGAGTCATATGCCTTTCAGTGTTGCTCGAGGACTTCAATATCTCCATGAGGATTCTCGTCTTAGGATCATTCATCGCGATCTGAAACCTAGCAACATTCTGCTAGATGCAGAATGAACCCAAAAATCGCTGATTTTGGTACATCAAGGTTGTTCGAAGCTGACGAAACTCAAGCTGCTACAGATAGACCTGTGGGCACCTTGTAAGTACCAACTCCCATTATCATGTCTAGCCTCTGTCAGTGTTTAAGAGCATGCGCATGTATCTTGGATCTCCATATCATATGTCTCTTTACTTGCAGAAGAAATATGGGACTACTAAATAATGCAATAACTATTAAAAGGAAAGATTTGGCACAAATAATCTCTGTATTATTGGATAACTCATTTTTGCAGTGGATACATGGCACCAGAGTATGTATTGTATGGTCAGTTCTCAGTTAAATCAGATGTCTTCAGCTTTGGTGTGGTGGTTCTGGAAATCATCACTGGTCAGAAGAATGATTTTCAAAATGGAAAAAGTACAGAGCATCTTTCTAGCTATGTAAGTTTCTTCAACATATTTACCAACACAAATCTATTAATTCAATATGGGATAATACAACGAAAGAGAACTGTTATTAATTATTATCAATGATGTTGGTGTCTTCAGGTGTGGAAATTTTGGCAAAATGGTAAGGGGTTGGATGTAATAGATCCAATTTTACGGAATGGAAGGGACTTGGTGCATGAGATGAAAAGATGCATCAACATAGCATTGCTTTGTGTTCAAGAAAATGTAGCTGATAGACCAACCATGTCTTCAGTTGCGGTCATGTTAAGTAGTCCTACGATCACCCTCCAAGAACCCTCTGAGCCTGCTTTTCTCAGCAATACTGGCACAGGTTTCTCCGATTATCATGACTACGGTTGAGCTAATACTCAGTTGGGTCCGAGTAAATTTGAGGAGAGACCCTTGGTAACATCTGAAAGTGATGCTTCAACCCCTATCTCTATAGGTCAATGAGCAACTATGCAGAATTGTGAGGGGGTGTCTTATTCTTTAGCTGTATTCTTTTAGATAGTTTACATAATTGTTTTAAGAGAAAAAAATGTCGAGAATTTATTTTTGTTATTTGGTATTTTATAAATCCTCGCGTCTAAGGTAAAAGTATGTTGCAATTTGTCTTTGGTAATTGATATATTTATTGATGGGGAGGGAACAGCAAAACTCTTTACTTTTCTTGATTAAGGTCAATTACAAGTAAACATTTTGAATCCTTCTTGTTACCAAGGAAGACGGACTCCACTAGAATGCCATGCACTGCTGCTTTAACTTGCAATACCATTCAAAATAGATTACTACTTTATCCTACTAAGGTTCTAATTGCTTACTGTTGTAAATCGCTTGTTGAATGTCTTCTGTACATGTGCATTCTAACTTGAATACAAAAAAAATTATTTAATAATCAGATTAATATATTTTAATGTTTGTGCATAAAAAATCCACTCATCTTATATAAAAGCTTCACTTCTTTTCTTCTAAATACAACTAGTCTCACCCTACTTCTGATATCACTATGAACCTTCATAAAGTTCCAGGTGTCAAAATTGTATTGGATGAAACGCAGAACCAATCTAACTTGTGAAGGCCTTAACTTGCCATTGGCTAAAACCATATCCAAATTATCCAACATAGCAACACACAGATAAGATGCTGACTAATTTACTCTACATCACAGAAATAAACCAATAATACAACCAAAAATTTGTGTTAAAATCAACACATCGTTTTATTCCACAGATACCATATCTATTATTTGCTGCAAAATCTTTACAAACTGAAACAGAAGTAGTAAAGAGATGGCATCAATGGCTGGTCTACTTGGTTCCTCTCAAGCTGTGTTGGAAGGTAGCCTCCAGCTCAGTGGCTCAAGAAGCTTAAGTGTGGCTAGCAACAACAGGGTGACAGTGTCTCGATCAGGGTTCAGTGTTAGAGCACAACAAGTGTCGTTCGAGACCGAGACTAGCCGTCGTGCTGTCCTCGGTCTTGTTGCTGTCGGTTTGGGTGTTGGTTCTTTTGCCAAGGATGGGCTAGCAGCTGCAACTTCAATCAAGGTTGGACCACCTCCACCTCCATCAGGGGGTTTGCGTAAGTCCCTCTTCATTGTCGAAATACGATAATACTAGGACATTTCTAGTAATTTTTGTAACTTATGAGCGGGAATGGTTTTTTTAGGAAAACTGGTTTTTACAAGTTAAAATAGATATAACAGTTGTAGAATTGTTATAAGATGGAATTACTCTAACTTGCAAAGGTATACTGTAGATGATACACAAAATGATATATGAATAGGACCATGTAGCATTTTATAGTTCCCAAGACATGTAGTTTGTACATATAAATAAGAACAATGAATGAACTTCTATAACTTCCACTTCAAGTGTCTTACTCTGCGACAAAAAAAAAAAACAGAACGAATGTTACGTTCTGTTTTACCTATGAAATACGTAATCACCAAGCAGAGATTTGATTCTTGAACAGCATCATATTTACAATCAGAAATAAAAGATGGCTGATACCTTTTCACATTTTTTTCCACAAATCTGTGAAATTGCAGCTGGAACTGAAAACTCGGATGAGGCCAGAGACCTTGACATACCACTGAAAAAGCGTTTTTATCTGCAACCATTGCCACCAACTGAGGCAGCAGCGAGGGCAAAGGATTCAGCCAAGGATATTTTAAATGTGAAGGAACTCATAGACAAGAAGGCATGGCCATATGTTCAAAATGATCTTCGTTCTAAGGCTTCTTATCTGCGCTATGATCTAAACACTGTCATTTCTGCAAAGCCAAAAGACGAGAAGCTATCACTCAAAGCACTCACCGAAAAGCTCTACCAAGTTATTAACGAAGTGAGTCAACACCTTAAACTCCGTACTGAAGTATTTACAGTCAGAGTGAATTACATAACATTATAGTAAGCCATATGCTAGAAATGCAGTTTTCTGCCTACTAATTTTACTGTAATTGTTCTCTTTTTGTTTTTTCTTTGTAGTTGGACTATGCAGCAAAGACTAAGAGCACTCCTAAAGCAGAGAAGGCCTATGCTGAAACTGTTACTGCACTAAATGATGTTCTTGCAAAGCTTGGTTAGAAAACCTTCATGTATCTTCTTAAAAGATCTATGTGTTAATTGATCAAAGCCTTCTTTGTTAAGGTTTCAAGAGGATAAAACGGAAGATCATTAACATGTGTTGTTTTTGGAAAATGTGATATAAAAAAGACTCCAATCTCTCTGTCCGGTAGTACCCATATTGTTATTTCCAAGTCGCGCGGTGTTAATTGATCATCGTTTTTCTTCCTAGATATAAAACATTCATGTCAAAGAAAGGTCATGTGGAACAACTTGATGTAAAAATATTTAGGGTTAAAAAACAAGCTTCACGAACTTTTATTCAGTATAAGCTTTTATTCACAAAAGAACTTCCATTCACAAAAAAGAAAAAGCTGGAAGTACTTTATTCATGCACCTTAAATTATGTGTAAAAAGTCAAAAAGATCTGTGTAAACTGAGATGGAGCGAGTATTTACACATCAAAAATCTTGCCTATATAATTGGTAATACCGTACTTAACTAAGCATGCACAACAAATCAACCACATTACAGCTTCATCTTAAACTAAGCTGCAATTAGATTTCAAATTAAACTTGAAATACATTGACCAACTAGCAACTTCAATTCATCTTTTGTTCAATTATAATTAATTAATATTATAATTTTCTAAAATATTATTTAATTTTTAAGATTGTCCTTTTTCTAAATTACTCTTTTTGTCACTAATTTGAATAACCCAGGGGCACAAGAACAATGTTGCCTATCAATTTACTACATGCACAGAACAATTTTTTTTGGATAAATAATAATGGAAATAATGGACAAGAAAAACCAGAAGTAATGTAATAAAATTATTACATTACTTTAAACAACGTTTTAGTAAGGCTGATATGTTTAATTACAATGTTTAAGTTTTTTCAGGAAAAGATGTCCAATATTATTTATAACATCTTTTGGAAATTACTATGTTAATTCATATTCTAGATGTTTCTTTAGATCTTACTCCCTCTCTTTCACCAAGAAAAAATGACCAAATTATACCATTTTTGAGAACCCATTGCCCAAAATGCTTATATGCGGAAAGCTCCGCCCAAAATACTTGTCGAATACGCATGTACAACATGCGCATATAAACACCTCATTTTTTGTGAAGGTCACGCAAATGGCACATGCGTATATATTTATATTTTTTATAAAAAAAATGAATCGCGCAAATAAAACATACGTATAGCTTTCAAAGTAAAAAAAAAAAAAAAAAAAACTAAGATAAACTCAAATCTGGGCATGTGTGCATGGTTACCATGCGTAGCCTATTGGCCTAAAAAAAATAAAGAATACGCAAACTCCACATGCTGTTCGGAGACTAAGCATAGCATAAATGTGTGTTCAATTTCCAAAAAAGAAAAGAATACATATGTTAGCTTTGCGTGGCTTGATTCTTAAAAAAAAAAAAAAAAAAGAAGACTATGCATGCTGGACTTGCGTATATGGTGGATATTTTGGACGGAAGCTCACGCATATGGGTATTTTGGTTAGCTAGTTTGAAAAGGTGGGTATTTGGGAATTTCACCCCCAATTGTTTACACTTTTTAAAAGGTGTTCGACACATTTTAATGTGCATTTTAAGGATAGTTTCATAAATTATTTTTAAAAAATTTTTTCTTGTATAAAAATATAAACATTGAATTTTTATACAAAAAAAATTAAAAATAAGATATGGAATATTTTTAAAATGCACCTTAAAATGTGTGTTGGACAACTCGTAAAAAGTATAAAATTGGACGGAAGGAGTATGAGTTATTTGTTAAAGGGGATCTAAACCTCATAATATGACAATATTCTACTAGAAGTCGCATAATATAAAACTTAATCTTGAGACAAAGAAAATAGGATTCTTGAATAATATTAAATCTATAACCATTATTAATAAGAGAAATTATATTTTAATGGTACTGTTTTTTTGGTTCGCATCATATTTTGATTTCACCCCTAAACTACTATTTCTATTAGAATTCTATGTTGTTTTTTAATTAAAAAAATAAAAAACCTATTATAATTATAATTCTCTTTTTGCAATTATTTTAATTAACCCAATATAAAGCACCAACCGGGTAAAACAGTAACGGGTACAATCTATTTACAAATATACTTCAACCAACAAATATACAAACCATTGTTATAGATGAAGTTATCATCATCCATCAACAAAGCACAAAAAAACGATACTAATCAAATATATTCATATTTGATTAAATATCATATTAATCAAAGAACAACAAACAATAAAAAACATACCATAAACACAACAAAAAATCAACCATGTAATACATGGTTTTGATAGATACATTATTTGTGCAATTACAGAATTATAATTATAATAGGATTCCAAAAAAATTTATATTTTATTAAACAATGAAACAAAATTTTAGGAAAATAGAAATTTAGGGATAAAACCGAAATAATGGTGGAAAAATAAAGGTTTTAAATAGAGGAAAACATTAATAAAGGTTATAAAGGAATTTAAGATTATAAAGGTTATTAATAAATGTTATAGATTAGATGATTTCAATTATTTTCCAGAAAAACATTAAGTAAGTTGCATTTGATTGTTTTTGTCGCAAACCGAAGTTTAGAAATAATTTCAAAAAATAGTAAAATCATAAAATAAATACTCCCTCCGTCCCGAAAACAATGAGTCGTTCAAATTTGTACAAAGATTAAGAAAAATCAGTTTGACTTGCTAGGTGGCAATATTTGATTGGGTAATTGTGAAAGTGGATGTATAAAAAATGGGTAAAGTGAGAAAGTAGTGGGTATAATAATGTTTATTAAAGAAAAAGAGAGTATAAAATAGAGAAGTAGTGGGTGCAATATTGAAAAGTAGTGTTCAAAAATAGTAAGTATAGTAGGTTCATTCTTTTTGGGACGTCCCAAAAAGTAATAAAGGTCATATAAAATGGGACGGAAGGAGTAGATAAATAAGAATAATATTTATAATAATTTTTCAATTTTAAATTAATAATTAATTTAAATCAAATCTCTCAACGACCCGTGCTTCATCTAGTAATAATATAACATAAATCCAACTAAAATAAAATTGCACACAAAGACATCGATGGAAGAGAAAATTACAGTAGACAAAATCTATGCAAAATGTTTAGTAGTGGGTTCTGAGCAAAATGTTTTAGTGGTGGGTTCGGATATAAAACTAAACACTAACCAATAAGATGCCATTGATGCTATTTCAGCCCTGGTAGATGTCACACATTTGAAACAGCATGGCTTCGATGTCCGTGATTCATCAAAATATTTTTCCATGAATTTGAAATTTCAAAGAACGGAAAATTGGAAAAAAAAATAATTATGAAATGATTGCAAATTAGACTTTCTCGCACTAAAATATGCAACACACCGGAAGTACTCTGTAAATTAGACTTTCTCGCACTAAAATATGCAACACACCGGAAGTACTCTGTAAATTACATAGCAACCATTGCAACATTACAAGCAACATTACCAGTCACATGCCTTATTCCTGCATAGGCTGCCTGGTTAAAACAGAAAACTAGAAGCACCAAGAAGGGATCTATGCCTATTATCACCCAGGTTTTGTCCTCGAAGGCACTCCAGGTTCAGGACCTGCCACTGATCCACAAAAAGGTTGACCTGTAAAAGAAATATTTAGATAATTTCTTTGTTAAAAACATATACAGCAGGCGCAGAAGAGAAAAAGGATTAAGGAAATCAACAAAATTACCCTAGGCCCATATTGATTAATGAACCACTCCGAAGTTTTTGCATTTGATGCTTCAAACATAGTTTTCTCAAGTCCTAGACGACCAATAACCTTTGCAATTATGTCACTCCGTACAGTATCCGCATACTTGCAGACATCATCAGCATCAATCATAATCATGTCTGCTCCAGCTTCCAAGCATCTCTCTGCCCTCTTGATCAACAGATCCATATCCTCAATCATTTCTGGAACTCCATCAAACAAGTAATCCTCAGACAATTCCACTGAATATGAGTCCCTTACTTTACTATTCATTATTATATAATCGTATTTAAGATATTAACTTAACCAATTGACTACTGGTTGCTCCTTCTAATATGCTACTTTAATTTGTTTTTTTATAGTTAATAACCAATTCTAATATCTTATTAAGATATTTAAGATATTGAGTTAACCAATTGTCTACAGTTCCCCTTACTAATTTGCTATGTAAATTTGTTTTTGTTTATAGCTAATAACCTATTCAGATGAAGCAGGATAGCTGATTAATTATGTTTGCCGTGTAAGTGAAAGATTTATTCACAAGTACCAAGGTAATCGATGTTGACAGTGATTATCGACTACCACTGATAGCAGGGATGGAGAAAAAACACAGAAATGAAAACCTTAAGCTTCTCAGGAAGTACACTTAGCTGCAAAAGCTCAAGGTTTCAGTTTTTATAATTATTATGATTATTTTAATCTAGAAACTAAGAATATAAAATGCTTTAATTAACCTAAAAGTACTGAGTGTATTCTGTCACTTATTTTTATATCACTGTAATACAGATAGACCCTTATAACTCACCAAGAAGTTTCAACTACTAGCCTTTTGCTGAGTTCAGAATTTTATACTCCTTATTATTCCTCTTCAAGAATTAACTGTCTATGTCTATGTTAAATCAGTTTAATTTTTTTCCTTCAGTCTGGGTAGCATAAATCTGAATGGACATTGCTGATTTGAATCAGTTTCTTTTCTCCTTCAATACCCACACTCAAGCTAAACCCTAACTTTTTTTTAAATCTTAAAGATCCTCTTAATTAAGTTCCGATTAGGCTCATGTGCAAATCATGCCTCACACGGTTCCCGGTATTTTAGCGGGAAGGTTTAACTAATTCCATTTATCAAACATTACACTTTCGGGTGCATATGCTGAAATGCATTGATTGTGGAAAAGCCTAAGAATATCATGAACGGAGAATACGGATATATTATCTGACAATCATGTTGAAGGACCACCATTCCAATATAAGACCATTGGTAAAGAGATACGATGAAATAGTTTCCATACCAGATGTTTTAGGTGTTGGAACCACATAAGACCCATATGCTCTATTACCAGTTTTCGGAATATCAGATTTCTCAAACTTCACGGAAAGTTGGGGCTTCGCCTTTAGACCAGCATTTTTAATCAACCTTACAAATCTTAACAGAGTTTCTTCCGGAAATCCAAGTGATCCCATATTGAACTCAACTGTATCAAATCCCAATCGTGTACATTCCTGGGAAAACGAAATTGAAAAGGAATTAAAAAAACAGATATGTAACTCTCCTGCAAGATTACAGACATCTCTGTACATTTTTTTCAGTAATGGCCCACCTCTATGTATTCTTTAAAACCAGATGGACCTTTACGGAGCAAGTGTTCAGCCCAGTCACCAGTGCTAACGTATACATTGTGTTTGTGAGCCATGTCAGTCACATCCTTGATAAAGCTTTTTGGCATCATACTGTTAGAGCCACCAGTAAATTTCAGTCCATCAACAAATTGTCCCATGGATTCAAAAGTGTCCTGTATATCAGGGACTTGAATGTCAGATAAACGATCAAATCATCCCTTTTTTAAACCATTTTGTTAAAAAATGTAAAACTCTATGACTAAAACCAGAAGGGAACTTTTTCGTAACTGATGTAGCAGCAGTAGACTGGAGACATACACAGGACACATTCCACTGCATAACGTTGCATATTATACTTTAAAAATGCTACTAAATTTTCTTTTCCTAGGAACTATACAGAACTGCAAAACGGAGAAATCCCTGTATTTTACATGTAAAGAGACCACATCTTCAACCATAATATAGACCTCTTAAGCTACATGGTGCATTGAACTCGGAAACAAATCTAAATGTGTTAAGCATGGTAACTGGGCAAGCAAAAGCATTTACAGGGAATATGTGTGAATGTTCCGTTTTCTAGGTTTGTTACTCTGTTGTATCTGAACAAGTTACTGCCTATCCCCTAACTTACAACTCAGAGCAAAAGAGACGTTAAAATCGACGCACTTATCAGGAGGAAAGGATAGTACATCTTGTCCATGACAGATGTCGGGCGGAATATTGGAATCCAGTAAATATTGCAGATAACTGAAATGATGCTCTACAAATTTTCAAGGATTCTTCACAAGCATGATACACACAATTACTCTCTGATCAAATCCGTTTGGTCAATTTAGTGAGTCATAACCACAATTAATGAATTTATCACTTCATCTAACATGTTAAGACTTTGGCAAATGCAATCAAAGTAATGAAAAATCCTATGGCGCTATTTCAACATTATTGTAAGCTAAGCAGCCACTAGAGTTTCCAACTCGGATCAACCTTCGTGGTGGCCGTCATGAATTGAACATAAGGAAACATCTGAAGGTTCCTAATTGACAGCTCTCCATCATTTATGGTTTATCTTTAAAAAAGAGGTTGGAAAAGATTAATTGGGGGTACACGCATCTCCTACAAGGTGCGCTGTCAGAACCACCCAACACTCTTTATCTAACAGATAAGTTAACCCTGATAAACATATCAATTGACACCGTTCAAATGGTGGGATTTAAACCCAGTTAAAAACAGAGTAAAGATAAGAAAATCTAATGATTAAGCAAATATTCAGGGTTGCTTAACAAGATATTTTTCGAAACATTCAGAACAAATTATTAATTGAAGACAGAACTCAGTTAAGATACATACATATCTAAGCTTCAATACATATGCAAAACATACCAGATCAAATTCATAAAAACATGAATTTCACAAAATCAACTAAGGAAAAGAATGATACAACAAGAACACCACCACCAAGAAGAAGAAATGAATCATAGATATACTTGTGTGTGTGTGTGTAAGACTGTAAGTATCATACTTGAAGTAAATTGTTAGTCAAGAGAGTGTAACTGGGAGCTCTCATTTCAGTGACACCATATCTTCTTGGCTTCTCTGGCCTATCTCCTTCTTCTTCATGAAAGCTGCTTCTCCACCTGTACATCTTTCTTGATCAATTTTTACAAACTGGGATTTTATTTTACTTCAAATCTTAGATCTAAAAACTTAAAGGGGTTTAATGTACTTAAATTTAATGATGATTACAGCGGAAGAGTTGAGTTGTTTCTAGAAAGTGCAGGTACTTGTATTCTTACTCTTTTACCTCACACGTGTACTTTACTCGGTTATTACTGCCTTCGTTTCAGTAACTTCTGAAATTAAGTCTTTTTTTTTTTTTTTTTGGATAAAAGGCGATAATTCAATACATAAAAGTCATACGACATCTACAAGAATGATCGGATCGATCAAACATAGAACAGGATGACACGCTCGTCTTCATAATCAAAATGAGACAAATAAGCATATGTCTGAATAAAGTGATATATCTATAGATACTCGCTCTACGCTCAATATCTTTCCCAAAATCCGTTTGAGCTGACGACCAAAAATGAAGTTCCGCACAAGCTCTTATCGTTGAATCCCGAACACCTCTCACCAAGGAGAGAAAATTACACCTCTCACGAAGGAGAGAACACCAAAACTCTCACGAAGGAGAGAAACCAAACTAAACTTACAAAGAAAATTAAATTAACAAACAATCCTTAAAATTACCAAACAAATACACCAAAACTGGATTATACTTACAAATTTTCAGATCTCGGGAATAAACCCACAAAAACAAGATAACTCAGACTTCTTTCTTGAAGCAATAACCGGGAAGAACGAGAAACCGAAGCTCCTTGGGGTTGAGATATAAGAATTTGTAGGCCAACTCGAAAAAGGTTTTTATTCCTTAGATCCGAAGGCTTTAATCCGAAAAAACAAATCAAATCTTTCCTGAAAAGGAAGATTTTTTAGGGAAATCCAAGCTCCATACAAGAAAAACGAAATTAAATAGAGGGATGGGGCTTTCCACCGGTGAAAATCCGGTGGAAGCCCCGGCTGAAAAGAGGAATAAGATGAAAAGGGGAGGCGGCTTAGAGAGAAGGGAGAGAGACTTTAGGTAAGTGCCATTCAACACACAAATTCATTTTAAATTTAATATTTTATTAGATTCAAAGTATGTTATAAATTATGAATAAGTACTCTCACTTTCATTTTTTTCAAAAAAATATTCTTGAATTTACTTGAAAAACTTAGTAACTAAAGAATTGAGGTTGTGCATTTATAGAACATGTGTAGAGTCAATTTTTACAAATCTAGTAATAGACAAACTATCTTTTCTAAATTGTTTATTCTATTTAGGTGCAAGTTTGGGAATCATGTGATACAACTTTGTTTCATGCTGATCAGATTCACTTCAACTACTTTTCCTTGAATTTCTCACTAAGCTTCTTTGTAGGCTTGTTACGTACACACTGCAACAATTGGACCACTACAGATGTCTTGGTTTGTGTAAAATTTTTGACTTGAAAATCTTCAGTAATTTGTCTTCTGAAAACACAATCCAGAATTGACTAAGTACTTGATTCGAGAAGGATTTTGAATAGCTAGATAACTATGAGTTCTCTAACAAGTCTTTTTGAGATATCGAGTTACTTCTCGAATGAGCCTTTACTTTTGAAATCATTGAAATGTTGAATGGCTTCTTGACTTACGGAATCATTGAGATATCGAATATGTTTTTTTACTAATGAAGTCCTTGAGATTCAAATATGTGTTCTTGACTTGATTGACTCCTTAAGATCTCTAATGGAACTTTGATTTTGTTGACTTCTTGAGTTCTCGAATAAAGTCTTTAACATATCGAAGCCTTGATTTCTCTAATAAAACAAATTACTTCTCGAAGTTGTATTTAGGCAAAATTTCATTCTTCAAACTCCAATTTTGTTTATTCCTTCATACTTCTTCTTCAATCTTGAGGCCTAATCGATGGATCTTCTTTCAAGCATTATTATGTGACTTTTTATGTAATATACAAATGAAGTTGATGTCTATTACTAAGTACAATTACAAGACAAAAACCTAACTAACTAATGGGTTCATTAGCTAAGGGATCATTTAATTAATACATAGTATTACTATGATCATGCTTGTTATTAATGGGTACTGACATGAGTTATTATATGGTTGTAAACATGAGTTGACTAACATTTACATCAGTAAATTTTTAAATTTTTATAAGTTGATTGTAACTTTTACTTTAAGAGAAAATTAAGTTGATGGTTTTAATTTTCTACACTAACAAATATTTATAAGGGAATTGTAATATTTAGTTAATATTTCAAAAGTTTAAGAAAATTAGAAAATAGATTGAAACGGTTTGAAAGGCGGCACATGCCGGTTTTCTTCTTTATGTAATATTTTTTGTAATAGTATTGATTGATTAATGATTGATTGATTTTGTACTATAAAATTAAAATATATTAGATTAGCTTCAAAATTCCTGGTTATGCTATATTATATTAAATATTAATGTATAAAAATAATAAATACTATTTTTAATATATTTGTTGAAAAAGTATGTTAAATAAAATATAAAAATCATAATTCTTTGTATATGATCCACATATATTTATTTTAAAATTATAAATTTAAAGTACTTATTATATTAAATAAGATTAAATATAATTAATTTTTTTGTTGAATATTCGATATGTTGTTCAAATAAGTCAAAAATGATCAAGCAAATTACAATTACAATATGTTTAAAAAAAATTAATAACCATGAAAAGATTACAAAAATGAAGAAAATGATGTATGTGTTTGTTAAAAGAGAATTTTAGAGACAGATTATAAAAGAACATATAATGACGTGTTTGTTTAAATAAAATTAAGATATAATTGAAAAACGTTTTCTTTCTTTGTTTAGTATAACTAATTTATAACTCGTGTTATGTACGGGGTTTTTTGGATATATTATATTTATTTTTTAATCTAGTAATTATTTTAATGTGATTATAAATTTGTTAATATATTATTAGTGATAAGAATAGTTGTTTAATTCATTACATATATAATTTAAATTAGTAAAAAAATTCTAATTTATATATGTTGTTGACTGAATTCAAATTTGGAATTTTTAGTAGCTAGTTTAAAAAAAGTATTCCTTTAATAACAGATCTAGTGACTCTCATCTATTGACTATTTCATAGTTTAACTATGTTCAACTAAATTGAACCAAAATATACCATCCTATACTTATTATTGTAGGGTTTTAGGCTCTTACAACTAAATTGAAAACTCCAAATAAATGAGAACCTTGATTTCCAAAAAGAAATTCTTAGATAAGGTCTTATGTTTAAAACATGAATAAGTTTAAAATCATTGATGGTTCAATAAGCACTATAAGAAAAACACGATTATGCAACTGTTGTTCACCGTTGTCTGACCTCCATTTTTTTCGTTGTCTATCGGGCAGACACGTTGGTAGAAGAAGGTAACACAACAGTTTTAAATTGTTGTTAAAAATTACCTAACACAACATTTGTATAAAAACAACATAATGCAATGGTTTTTTGACTAATAGACAACATGGAATATATGTCATGTAATAACCCTAACTTTTAGAATGCTACAGTGCCTAAATGAATAGTAAATTTTGAGGATTTAGGGAAATGGTATGTAGGTACCCTATAATTGATACAGAAAATGAGCAATCAGAAAGCATATTAGTGTTGTACTATGAAAATGAGTGACTCGAAACGATGACGGATTTCCGAAATTCCTGAGTATGGATTTTTAAGATGTTTGTTTTTAATTGAGCACTATTGTATTGGATATTAAGAAGCATGGAAATATTAAAGGATTTATATATTGAGGAATTAGTGAATTTAAGGTAAACCAATGGATTATTAAGTCAAGGAAATGCCAAAGGAATTTGGATTTTTAAACGATTTCAGAACCACTGAGGTAACGAGGTGTATTCGAAACGAAACGTGATTAAAGGAGTATGAAAACAAAATAACCAAGATTAGTAATACAAAAAGGATACATACCACATTATCATTTACCAAGATTGCTAGCATTATACTTGGAAAAGAAAATCAAAAAGAGATTATTAGATCATTAAGGTGACATCATCTTCCACTAACTTATAAAGCAAGGGCAAATTAGACATTTCGCATGAGGATTAATCCATAACCTTCCATAAACATCTCCAAGACTCTAGAATCATCAAGACTAAGCTAGATATTATCTTAACGGGGTCGCGAAAAACAAGTAATTTATGCTGGGCCATTATCCTTTTTTTAGGTTCATTAGGATTCTTATTGGTTGGAACTTCCAGTTATCTTGGGAGAAACTTGATATCTTTATTTCCGTCTCAGCAAATCCTTTTTTTTTTCCACAAGGGATTGTGATGTCTTTCTATGGGATCGCGGGTCTCTTTATTAGCTCCTATTTGTGGTGCACAATTTCGTGGAATGTAGGGGGTGGTTATGAGAATGTTACTCCACGGGAAATCGAACAAAAAGCTGCCGAATTGGCCTATTTCTTGCGTGTACCGATTGAAGTATTTTGAGAAATGAGCTGAGAGAGTGAATGCTTTCTCAGCAGTAAGGAAAAACTAAAGAGTCCCCCTTTTCTATAATATTGGATGAGATTGGATCAAGAAACAAGCTAGAAACTTCATCCTCTCAAACTGCCCAGCAAGAGCAAGGAGGAGAGGAAAAATCATATCTGCATTTCTATCCATGATAAAATCACCAAATTTGAACCACAACCTCTCCACTCCATGGGCATTATTCGTTCCGAATTTCATGGCAATCTAATGAGTATAGCCTAGTCAAATCGCCTCCCCAAGTTGAAGAACCGAGCTGCCAGAATCTTTGATAGTTTCTGTGATGATTTTCAAACGGCCATAGCTCCTTCATTACTCCATAGAATTTTGTGTTCTTTATATTTTTCGAAAGCTGGTTATATGCTCTACAACTTTCCTTTAGAAGCCTCATCCAGAAAACGTAGGTAAGGCCTTCGTTTTTGCGATTCTTTCAACTGGTGTCTAGTGAATCCAAATTTCTAACTTTGTTTTTATGATTTATTTAGTTGATCCAAGCTACCTTAAGGTTATTTAAGGACTATCCAAGGCTTATTGAGTGTTGTTCAAGCTCCAAGGAAGGTATAAAATTCAAGAACCCTTAGTATTACTTTGAGTTTATGATGGATTATGATGAGTTTAATGGTTAAGTTTGTTTTAAGTATAAATCATGAGTAGATGTGTGTTTATAAGTGATGAGATGATATATAGAAGTGTTTGGTGCTTGTAACCATGGTTGGTAAGATGACCACATGGTGTAGGTGATGGTGTATAAGGTGGATGATGGATTTGGAGGAGTAATATTTTGGAAAGTATGAAAATATAGCCGTTATAATGCCCGATTTTCGTTTAACCAAAGAATGCCCTGTTTTTGAAACCTCAGACGCGTACGGTAGGTTCCTGTCTAGAACACCAACTAACCATGAGATGATAGAGCTTGAGTCATAGATGGTTTTGATATAAAGTGCGTCAAAATCTGATGAACGGTTTAGGAGAAAAGTCAGTTTTAGTGAAAGACGTTCGAGAACCGAGAAAATGTAATTGTATCAAATTGGAGGCTATGAATACCATACTTAAACATTTTTAAAAATTATAAAATTTTGGGATATTGTAGTGGAGTGGTCAAAGAGGCATTTTCAGTTGACCTTACATTAAAATTCGAAATTAATATTTTCTGAGAATTTTTACAGTCGGGTATGGTTGTTAAGGGAAATGGTGAATAAGCACCGAAACCTTGATTTAACCTAAAATGGTTGGGTTTTTGGAACACTTGGGTTATGAATAACATGTGAAACATATATTAAAGTGTCAAGGGTATTGTTATGCAAGAGTGAGGTGAGTAAGAGATGTGGTATTCTAACGACGGTCCTTTTCGTGTTTATAGAAACTCCGGGAGAGCCACGAGCCATACCTTCAGGACATCGAGATCGAGGCAAGATCTTTTCTATCCCTACTTGGAAAACTATGTATCTTCAAAGAAACTCGTTTTCATGGAATATATATGTGATGCTATTATTACTATATTGTGAAGAAATTGTCCTCCTTGAGTATTGATATTGAAAAGAAAGGTATACGAAGATGTATATGAATATGGATATGAGTATGAGATGGATATGTATAGAGATGATTATGCATGAAGTGAACATGCCTTATGATTAAGAAAATATGAGAGAATGGTATCAGTTGTTATCTAAAGTAAATAAAGGAATGGTATCAGTTGTTATCTAGGGTTATATGATTTATAATATTTTGCTAAAGATATTCTTTTTAAATATTGTGATTTAATAAGTACTATTTGATTATTATCTACTATTTTTAAAAGTAGATGGAACAACATATATATATATATATATGTGTATATAAGAGAGCAAGATTTCTTCTACTCTTACTTTAGAAAACTATTTTATTTTTTTAAAGTAAAATGATTTCTTGGAATATATATGTTTTTCTACGATGCTATATGGCTAAGGATTTATTTCCTGATTTTGAGAATTAAAGAAAGATAGATACAAATATGGATAGAGCGAATATACTTTATGTTCTAAAGGAATATTTGACTTTAATAATTATAGAAAAGATGTATGAGTCATAATTAAAGTATTATGACATATGATTTAAAGGTGATGATAAATGTGAATGGAAATGTGAATGGAAATGGAAATGGAAATGGAAATGGAAATGATAAATGTGAGTAGATAAATGATTTGACAAAAAGGGGGATTGCAACAGACTTGCGTAAGTGGCTGTGTCAGGGCTGTGTGCGACACAGTCCAGCATTTATTATTTTATTACGGCACGAAGATGCCAATGGAGGATGTTAGCTGGTGGCTTTCCTCCAGGGATGATCTTCATTCCTTCTACCGGTAGTAAAAAGAGAGCAGGTACGATTAGGCGACTGATCATCGTCCTAACGTATCAGGCGACAGCAGATATCCCCAATGTTTTTGAAAAGAAAGAGTTGATAATGGTTTTCAGATTTACATGCTGAAACCAAGAAAATGAGATAAGGTGATGGAATTATTTATATGGAATGAAGAGAAACTGATTTTATATTATTCTTATATAAGTGTCATATACAAGGAAATGGAAAGATTTTATTAAAAGATCTGATTCAAATAGTATATATTATTTTGAAATATTATACGGAAATGAAGTATGGATTATTATAATATTTTAGAAGAGAAACTCATATTATATTATCCTAAATTTCTTTTCCTAGCAAGATGAATAGATGGTGTATTTAATAAATAAAGATTTTTCTTTCTTAATAAGTATGATGAATTTCCACACATATATACATATGTGTAATGGTCTATTTCCTTTGATGGTAGTCGATAGAATTTATCTTGCTGAGCTATTTTAGCTCATTCTTGCTATTTATTTTATACAATAGTTAGGCATGCCGATACTCCGCACTACACCCCGCAAGAGGGTAAGGGAAAGGCAACCTTTTGAGAGAACGCTTGCACCTATTCCAGAGGTAGCGTAGACAAGCGGGTCCTGGTAGATTATGTATATTAAATGTGTAAGCTGGTATAATAAACTTTTGATTGTTGAATTGCTACATGTCGAAGTATTATTCAACAATGTACTTAAATATGATTCTGGGTTGTAATAACTGTTTAACTATAAACTTTTAATATTGTGGATGTTGTTGCCTGAGCATATGACTGGTGTGTGATGATATTAGTGTGGGGTCATTTATGAAAGTATTAATTTGTATTAATTATATATAAAAAAAATCCAAGAAATGTTGTTAATGACTGGAAATTGGACCTTGACGGCCTGGATCCATGACCCCGGATCCAGGGGCGTCACAGATGGTATCAGAGCTTAGAGACATAATGCTCAGGAACAAGAGTGATAATAATAAATATATCAGTAATAATATAAATTGTGAACTCACATCGAGTTCAAGGGTGGTTTATCGAACGAAGCGTTTATTTTAAGTAGTGATTATAATTTTATAGATTATTACTAATAAAAGTTTATGTTTTAGTATAGGGAGAGGAGATTGGTGAGCCAAAGTTAAGGGTATTTAAAGTCTTCTTGTGTTTAAGGGAGTTTGAAGAAATATTGTAAGTGGATCGGTGAATAGACACTGATTGTTTGTGGAGATGAAAGGGTGAAACTGAGGTTGGTCGGTAAAGCCAAGATATACAGAACCAAGACAGACTGAGACATTCCGAGATTGACTTAAATTAAAAGGTTATTATACCAAAAGTGTTAAGTTTATGTAGTACACAGGATCGATGTGAGAAAGGGAATACTTGATGTATCGGGAAGTGTACGTTAGATAATCTCGTGAGTATACAAGGTATGTTGGGATATACAATTATAAAGTATAGTTTGAAGGGTCTTTGATACCGGAGCATTGTCGGGATAAGACGATCAACATTACGTAAGTATATAGATTAGAAGGTTGTGTTCTATTTTGGATAAAGGCAGAGAGTATCGAGCCAAGTCACGACTAGGTAAATGAAGATAATTGGGAATAGCAGACGATAGGTTGAGGCTTCATGGTGAGTGCCAAATTTAAGAAATTTTGGAGAGTACGCAGTCTAAGATATAAACAGTATTTGAGGAAAGCCTTCCATTATTCGGATTTTTAATTGGGCATAGGATATTAACAGTACCTATTTTCAAGCTCCTAAAGCCCTGCTAAATTATATTATTGAGTTTCAAATTTCCTCCACTAGTGGGTAATTATTTATTAAGGGCCGGTATCTTTTCAAAACTTTTTGGTACCCTTGAAATGTGTTTCAAAATTGTATTAGTCAAAATATTCCTCTAAGATTATTTTCGGAAGATGGTATTTATCATTGTGATTTAAATTTCCCTCTATATTTCTTACTCCAACTAAGAGGAACAGCCCTATATGTATACACAAGGACGATCTGTCTGTGTGATAGAAAGTCGGAGGGGACGCCCTCACTTGTGTGACGTACGGGTTCTTCCATCATATTGATTTCCCAAATATTCTTTTGTTTCGAATAAGAGCTATTTAAAACTCTTAATCTTATAAATTATTATGGGACCCTTGCTTGTTTCTGGGTTCGTTCTAATTCAAAGTCTCTTAAATTCTATCAATTGTTTTGAATATAGAAGATTTCATTAATGGATGGAAGCAATGTTTATAGTATACGTGATTATAAAAGGGAACTGGAGATTCCAAGGGAAATTTCAATAAGAGATAATTAGAGCTAGAAGCGTTTCAATATAAGAGAGAAAGGAATTTTGTGAGAAGAAATGGGAATATTTGATGATTAGTAAGAGAAAAGAAAATGAGGAATTTTAAGGCATAATTGAGATTTACTATTGAAAGTAAGGTGTATTTTGGGGATAATTAATGAAGGATTCGAGGTGCAATAACTTTTAGTGGGGGAAGGTCAATATTGTGACTAATAACCTAAGTAGCAGAGAGAGATTAAAGATGTTAAGTATTCAAAGGATTAATCCAAAAGGTGTGAATGAGTAAAACTTGAGGTAAAGATTTTGATGAGAATAATTAAGGGAAATTTCAGAGGTGGAATAGATAGTATATCATGAAGGAACTAAGGTGGATCAGCAAGATGTAAAGAGCGTATAGTGAACAATAGACATCTGGGATAAGGTATCCGGAGGAAATTGCAGGTACGCTCTAATTTAACCTCTTAATTGTAAGTCTTTGGTTAAGGATCGATTTAATCAATTAATGGAGTAAATAAGTTAATAATATAGATAAGGAAAATCAGTATCTGTTAAGGGCTAGGAAACGCTATGGAAAGGAAAGTAGGAGTGTTTTGGGAAAACACAGACTCGTCGAGTACGAACAGGGAATATATATATTATAGATAATATTTTCTTACAATTGTTTCAAGGAATAGTCTTATAGTCAAATTTCTGGAAGATTTTACAGAGATAAGATATATTAAGATTTGAGTATTAATATTTTATGTCATGATAGAAATCAAAATATAGACAAACCATAGTGAGATACACTACCATTCAGGGGAGGCCAATGTGGTGGCCGATACCCTTAGTCGAAAGAGGAACGAGAAATGAGATAATATAGAATGACTGAATACAGGAAAAGATTTGCAAGGAAAAGACAGTGAAAGTGCTGCTATTGATAAGCTAAATGGCATGTTGATGAATGATAAGTAAGTTTATGTTGTTGTACTTTTGCGCAAATAAGATAGAGATATGTAGTTTTATCTTTTAATATAGATTGAAATTTTAGTGGTATTAGGAAACGACCTGAGAATTAGAAAACACCTTGTAAGAAGAGTAATTGTCCCCGTGATTCCGGGACGGAATCCTTTTAAGGGGGGAAGACTGTAATAACCCTAACTTTTAGAATGCTACAGTGCCTAAATGAATAGTAAATTTTGAGGATTTAGGGAAATGGTATGTAGGTACCCTATAATTGATACAGAAAATGAGCAATCAGAAAGCATATTAGTGTTGTACTATGAAAATGAGTGACTCGAAACGATGACGGATTTCCGAAATTCCTGAGTATGGATTTTTAAGATGTTTGTTTTTAATTGAGTACTATTGTATTGGATATTAAGAAGCATGGAAATATTAAAGGATTTATATATTGAGGAATTAGTGAATTTAAGGTAAACCAATGGATTATTAAGTCAAGGAAATGCCAAAGGAATTTGGATTTTTAAATGATTTCAGAACCACTGAGGTAACGAGGTGTATTCGAAACGAAACGTGATTAAACGAGTATGAAAACAAAATAACCAAGATTAGTAATACAAAAAGGATACATACCACATTATCATTTACCAAGATTGCTAGCATTATACTTGGAAAAGAAAATCAAAAAGAGATTATTAGATCATTAAGGTGACATCATCTTCCACTCACTTATAAAGCAAGGGCAAATTAGACATTTCCCATGAGGATTAATCCATAACCTTCCATAAACATCTCCAAGACTCTAGAGTCATCAAGACTAAGCTAGATATTATCATTACAATGAATATTGGATGAGATTGGATCAAGAAACAAGCTAGAAACTTCATCCTCTCAAACTGCCCAGCAAGAGCAAGGAGGAGAGGAAAAATCATATCTCCATTTCTATCCATGATAAAATCACCAAATTTGAACCACAACCTCTCCACTCCATGGTCATTATTCGTTCCGAATTTCATGGCAATCTAATGAGTATAGCCTAGTCAAATCGCCTCCCCAAGTTGAAGAACCGAGCTGCCAGAATCTTTGACAGTTTCTGTGATGATTTTCAAACGGCCATAGCTCCTTCATTACTCCATAGAATTTTGTGTTCTTTATATTTTTCGAAAGCTGGTTAGATGCTCTACAACTTTCCTTTAGAAGCCTCATCCAGAAAACGTAGGTAAGGCCTTCGTTTTTGCGATTCTTTCAACTGGTGTCTAGTGAATCCAAATTTCTAACTTTGTTTTTATGATTTATTTAGTTGATCCAAGCTACCTTAAGGTTATTTAAGGACTATCCAAGGCTTATTGAGTGTTGTTCAAGCTCCAAGGAAGGTATAAAATTCAAGAACCCTTAGTATTACTTTGAGTTTATGATGGATTATGATGAGTTTAATGGTTAAGTTTGTTTTAAGTATAAATCATGAGTAGATGTGTGTTTATAAGTGATGAGATGATATATAGAAGTGTTTGGTGCTTGTAACCATGGTTGGTAAGATGACCACATGGTGTAGGTGATGGTGTATAAGGTGGATGATGGATTTGGAGGAGTAATATTTTGGAAAGTATGAAAATATAGCCGTTATAATGCCCGATTTTCGTTTAACCAAAGAATGCCCTATTTTTGAAACCTCAGATGCGTATGGTAGGTTCCTGTCTAGAACACCAACTAACCATGAGATGATAGAGCTTGAGTCATAGATCGTTTTGATATAAAGTGCGTCAAAATCTGATGAACGGTTTAGGAGAAAAGTCAGTTTTAGTGAAAGACGTTCGAGAACCGAGAAAATGTAATTGTATCAAATTGGAGGCTATGAATACCATACTTAAACATTTTTAAAAATTATAAAATTTTGGGATATTGTAGTGGAGTGGTCAAAGAGGCATTTTCAGTTGACCTTACATTAAAATTCGAAATTAAGATTTTCTGAGAATTTTTACAGTCGGGTATGGTTGTTAAGGGAAATGGTGAATAAGCACCGAAACCTTGATTTAACCTAAAATGGTTGGGTTTTTGGAACACTTGGGTTATGAATAACATGTGAAACATATATTAAAGTGTCAAGGGTATTGTTATGCAAGAGTGAGGTGAGTAAGAGATGTGGTATTCTAACGACGGTCCTTTTCGCGTTTATAGAAACTCCGGGAGAGCCACGAGCCATACCTTCAGGACATCGAGATCGAGGCAAGATCTTTTCTATCCCTACTTGGAAAACTATGTATCTTCAAAGAAACTCGTTTTCATGGAATATATATGTGATGCTATTATTACTATATTGTGAAGAAATTGTCCTCCTTGAGTATTGATATTGAAAAGAAAGGTATACGAAGATGTATATGAATATGGATATGAGTATGAGATGGATATGTATAGAGATGATTATGCATGAAGTGAACATGCCTTATGATTAAGAAAATATGAGAGAATGGTATCAGTTGTTATCTAAAGTAAATAAAGGAATGATATCAGTTGTTATCTAGGGTTATATGATTTATAATATTTTGCTAAAGATATTCTTTTTAAATATTGTGATTTAATAAGTATTATTTGATTATTATCTACTATTTTTAAAAGTAGATGGAACAACATATATATATATATATATATATATGTGTGTATATAAGAGAGCAAGATTTCTTCTACTCTTACTTTAGAAAACTATTTTATTTTTTTAAAGTAAAATGATTTCTTGGAATATATATGTTTTTCTACGATGCTATATGGCTAAGGATTTATTTCCTGATTTTGAGAATTAAAGAAAGATAGATACAAATATGGATAGAGCGAATATACTTTATGTTCTAAAGGAATATTTGACTTTAATAATTATAGAAAAGATGTATGAGTCATAATTAAAGTATTATGACATATGATTTAAAGGTGATGATAAATGTGAATGGAAATGTGAATGGAAATGGAAATGGAAATGGAAATGATAAATGTGAGTAGATAAATGATTTGACAAAAAGGGGGATTGCAACAGACTTGCGTAAGTGGTTGTGTCAGGGCTGTGTCCGACACAGTCCAGCATTTATTATTTTATTACGGCACGAAGATGCCAATGGAGGATGTTAGCAGGTGGCTTTCCTCCAGGGATGATCTTCATTCCTTCTACCGGTAGTAAAAAGAGAGCAGGTACGATTAGGCGACTGATCATCGTCCTAACGTATCAGGCGACAGCAGATATCCCCAATGTTTTTGAAAAGAAAGAGTTGATAATGGTTTTCAGATTTACATGCTGAAACCAAGAAAATGAGATAAGGTGATGGAATTATTTATATGGAATGAAGAGAAACTGATTTTATATTATTCTTATATAAGTGTCATATACAAGGAAATGGAAAGATTTTATTAAAAGATCTGATTCAAATAGTATATATTATTTTGAAATATTATACGGAAATGAAGTATGGATTATTATAATATTTTAGAAGAGAAACTCATATTATATTATCCTAAATTTCTTTTCCTAGCAAGATGAATAGATGGTGTATTTAATAAATAAAGATTTTTCTTTCTTAATAAGTATGATGAATTTCCACACATATATACATATGTGTAATGGTCTATTTCCTTTGATGGTAGTCGATAGAATTTATCTTGCTGAGCTATTTTAGCTCATTCTTGCTATTTATTTTATACAACAGTTAGGCATGCCGATACTCCGCACTACACCCCGCAAGAGGGTAAGGGAAATGCAACCTTTTGAGAGAACGCTTGCACCTATTCCAGAGGTAGCGTAGACAAGCGGGTCCTGGTAGATTATGTATATTAAATGTGTAAGCTGGTATAATAAACTTTTGATTGTTGAATTGCTACATGTCGAAGTATTATTCAACAATGTACTTAAATATGATTCTGGGTTGTAATAACTGTTTAACTATAAACTTTTAATATTGTGGATGTTGTTGCCTGAGCATATGACTGGTGTGTGATGATATTAGTGTGGGGTCATTTATGAAAGTATTAATTTGTATTAATTATATATAAAAAAAATCCAAGAAATGTTGTTAATGACTGGAAATTGGACATTGACGGCCTGGATCCATGACCCCGGATCCAGGGGCGTCACATGTCATGCAAGAGTTCTTAATTTTTCCAGGCTCTTTTTCAAACAACAGTTATTGTAATCCTCTGTTGTCTGAAAACCTAACCATAACAGTTTTATAGAAACCCTGTCATCTTAGTTGGTGTTAGACAACTGTGTAGACAAACACACATGTAGTCGTTTTGGTGTTAGACAACTATTTGCTTAAAGCATTAACCATTGTGTTTTAATATTGAATTGTGGTTCACCGAAAACTCTTTAGACCACATTTTAAGTGTAACTCATATTGTAGTTTAAGTTTTCAGACAACGCCATATAACTCCTCTTGTTATGGAAATATTGTAGACACAATGGTTTACAAGTTTTACACATTTGTTTATCTACTTTCGTTCAACTGTTATAACAATGCTATACTGTTGTCCAAATTATGTTCGTACAATGACTATTTTTGATTTAAAATACCGTAATCTATTTAAGTGTAGACTTTTTGCACATCAAATTCACATTTTATACAAACCACGAGCGGAATCTTAAAACTAAATTCCATCAATCAATATTCAACCACGTGACAAACCAAATAACCAAATACATTATAAAACAAAACGATACCAAAAAAAAAAAAGAAAACCACGAAATAGATACCAAATTAACGACCGATCAATCCACCAAAAACACAAAACAAGTAAATAGAGTTCACCAGTTCACCGGACACCAAATACATCATCCCAAGTTTAATTTACCATCACCAACTATACATAAAACTTCCACTTCACTACTAGTTCATAACAAGAGAAAGAACCCGACTGTAGAACCTAACATGCATGGCGTTTCATAAAATATTTCGCAATATCAATCCTGATCTCGTTAATGTCCTCATCAGTATAAACCAAGTTCGACCTACGCATCCACTGAAAAATAACCAAAGTTTTTTTGTAAGTCACATATTTTTACTAGTATCCTAAAGAACCAAGTATCTTTAAAGTTGATCAGAAAACCCAAAAAAAGTGAAATTCTCACCTTAGCAGCAAATTGAAGCTCTTTGTCCTCAACGATTTCGTTCATCTACCTCATCACGAACATGCCACAGTCCTTGCTCCCTGTCTGCAGTGGAACTCCCTGAAGTACCAAATAAAAATTTAATTACAATCTCCTTCGATGACATAAATAAAATATGATGGGAATGAATTAATACAGCCATGTTCTCCCATAATATTTTCTTCTTTGCAACCTTATTCAGATCCTCCTTGTACATTTTAATGGCGCTGTAACAAAAATAATATTTATCAACAAAAAATCATAGCACAGAAAGATATGGTCTATTAAGGTTCAAGAGTCAATACACAAATTTTAGAAGTTGAACTTACTTGTCGACAACATCCACCCATTCCTCATTTGCAATTCGACATTTTAGAGGGTCCATGTAGTAGACAATCTCTGCCTCAGGATTTGCAACAGTCAAAGTCCAGTGGTTCCTACGCAAACATGAACCATGGTGCAAGTTTGAAATTAAAGCTTAAAAAATTATCTGAGAATGTCTAAGTAGCCAGTTATGGTATGAACACTTACACGGCATTGTAAGGCATGAGAAAGTATTGATCTTTCTTAGCATTCTTAAATCGTGCAGCGAGTGCACGTGACCTCTGCCCTGCATTACTACATCCAATGGCACTAATCGTGCTAGGATCTATGAAGCTTATCATGTTGTTCATCTTATGCTTTTTCACATATTCATTTAAGAGGCTACATATGAAATTAAGTAGTAGTGAGTACAGATTCTTAGTTTTATTGCGGGACTATCTACGGAAAATAAAAGAAATTGCAGAGAAACTTACTTAATAAAAAGGAAAATGAGAGACCCTGCCATTTCACCTCCAGAGCACACTGCATGTATATCTGATAAGAAAATGACTTGCCTCTTTGTAGAGCCAAAGGCTTCTTCGCTTAGCTGAAAAGACATTGCCCGTTCATCAGCCAAGGCATCCTTTGCCCATGTCCATAAACGCTTCAATGCAGATGGATAATTTGCATCCATCTCAACAAAAAGCTCTGCTCGAACATCTTCAACTACTTTATACGTCTTTTTCATTTTCTTGGAATGACCTTTCTTCTTTTTCTGAAAAAATGCACGTGAAATAGTAAGAAGAAATAGACTAAATAAAAACATACTAGATATATTAAGCACAATAATAGAAAAACAATCTGACCTTTGGACCTGAGAAACCTTCGGAAGTGCTATTATTTCCTATTGCTATCAGGTTTCTCAGCCATGCAATAAAAGTTCCTATGGCTTGTTCCACAGTCACAATGTCATCACCGATAGGGAAGGGAATCTTAGCACCGCACTAATGACTCGAGTGATTGAAACTCTTGCATTCTCTTCTCCAAGTCTTACTCCATGGATTGTCTTCTCACGTCCTTCAAGAACGAGTACTTCATGAATCTCTACATTAGCTACAATGTTGCTCAGCGATCCAACAGCCAATTTGTAAACAGAACTACCGAATGTATTCACTTTCACTTCCCCACCTATCTTCTTTTCAACAACAAACTTACAATCTTCATCCTTACCATCCACCTTACAATCTTCATCCTCACGATCCACCTTACAATTTCCATCCTCACCAGCCACCTTACAATTGGCATCCTCACCAGCCACTTTGTTATCATCCTTAATGTCACCAAAATCAACAAATATAGTGTCAATCATTTTCACTTTATGAACATCTTTATCTTATTGAACATGAAAAATCTTCCTTACACTTTCAGGTGTATCAAGATTCTTTACACCTACATCTACATCAATCCCACCGTTAGAGTGACAACTTGCTTGCTGAAAAGCATGTTTCAGACTACCATCTTGTCCCGCAGTTTTTGTCAATAACTCTGCTTTGAGCTTTTCCACTACATCAGCCCAAATTGCATCTCTCTCTTTAATAACCTTTGCAGTCTCCTCTGCCATGTACTTCCTAACTCTCTCCTGTATCTTTTCATCCATGGTCTTGGCTTTCTTTTGCCTTGAAAGATCGAAGTAAACTGACTGCTTCACCTTAGTAACAATATAAACATGTTTGGAAAATTACTATGTATCCACAAATAAGCATGTTGTTTCATTATTACTCACCCATTCATACTAGAGGTTAGCATAACCTCTTTGAGACATGCGATGTGCAAATATACTCAACTTGCTTCTTTTTACTTGTTCAACATGACATTCCTTCATAAAAAGCACCAGTAAGGTTATAACCATATTAGTAAGTAAATATTGTATATGAATAAAGTTAACTGGAAACATACCAAGAACTCAGGCGAGATGCGATCAGCAACAAATATGTCCCAATGCGATTTTTCTATGAAAGAAAAATCTGCAAGAGGGTGGGCCAACATTTCAGGTTGATCCCGATAAGGAAGAATGTAATTTCTGGTCAGCCGACTTTTAAACTCCCTCCATCTGCGACCGGCTGATTGTATAACCATCTTCTTGGCGGACGGAGGTAAAACAAAAGCCATCTACATACAAAAACAGGAAAACAAAAGTTAAGAGATGTAAGTAATAAAATGAATAGATAGTACAAAAAAATAGAACTTTGCAAATTCATCTTACCAGCACACAGTCCCAAATCTTCATCTTTATCTCCCCAGGAACACATTTCCAATTATCATGCCAGATTGGTGGTTTGGTTCTTCCCAAAACTCCAATATAGAACTGCATCTCTATCGCTTCATCACTAAATGGCTCTCCTTTTTCATTAAAAGTCACAATCAGTTTGATCCCCATGATCTTGCGTCTCAAAATTTGATGCATCGTTACACAGCCTCGCTTAAGTAGTTTTAGTCCTTGAGTATTGTTAGCGTGGTAACATGTTTTCCCTGTTTCCTTTTCTTCGAATTTTTTTTTGTAATTTTTCAGATATGGGCTTCTTCTTCACAGATATTGGGGAAGAACACGACAGAATGGGGGTCGGAATGGGGGTCTGGTTGTTTAAAGACCTCGTCTTTCTTAATGCCTTAATCACATTCAAGGTACATGGATGGGATGAAGATAGTTTTGTCTTCTTGAACTCTTTCTTCTTCATCACTATTTCTTCTTTGACTCGGTTTTCTTTTTCAGACTAGCCATAATCTATACAACACACAAACAATGAATAAGTACATGTGACATGCTTGACATGACAATTCTAATTTATAGGACAAATAGACAACCATTAAAAGAATCCGAAAAATCACAAATTTAGTTTTATATAAAAGCCAATGTATTAATCAGCATCAACAATTCCAATTAACATTTTCAATCAAAATATTAAAACTCTCAGTATTAAAAGAATGCATATCATCACTAAAACTTACACTTTGCATGCAAAATAAAAAAAAATATGTAAACAGTAAAAATATACGAAAACACTCAAAACAGAACACATGGAGAGGTAATTAACACTCAAAACACAGAAGAGAAACTAGCCACATTTTGCATGCAAAATCTTATAACCAAAATTGCATATAAAGATGCAAAATTAAATGCATGTAATCGAATAAACACTCAACAAACATCACCAAGCATATAAACAATATGGAATTTTGTAAACATCACCAAAAAAAAGCAAAAACCCCCAAATTAGAAATGGGGTTTTAGGGTCCAAATAAATCAAAAATATAATATTAAGGTTAGAAAGAGGAGTTTTATGCTAAGAACATATGAAAATCAAGAACCCCTAAAAATGGATGAAGGTTTGTAATATGAAAATCAAAACCCCCAAATCTAATTAGGGTTTCATAAAATGGTTCGTAATCAACAACGTACCAGTACAGTTCAGTTTGACAGTGAGAGAGATGATAATCGCCGGTGAATCGCCGGTGAGAGAGAAGTATTTGTTTGAAAGAGAGAAAATGTAATAAAAAGGAGAAATGTTTGTTTTAAAGTGTTTTTGACGTTATTAAAGTGGAGTTAGTAAAAAAAGGGGGAAAGTCTGAAAAAAGAGGGGGGAGACAAAAAAAGAGTGGGGGGAAAAAGAGGGGGAAATGAAAAATCAAATGAACGGCTGAGATGCATATCTGGTTTAATCTAACGATCCAGATTACTCCCAAAATATATTTATATTTTAATTCTTAATAAAAGTCAAACAAAAATTTCCCAATAAAATGTAAAACTTTTTGAAAATATACGTACAACGGTTGTTATGTCTAAAAACCGTTGTTAGAAAAGCTCTTTAACAACAGTTCCGACAATAAACCGTTATCTGACAATGTTGTCTAATTTGTAACTGAGCAACGGTTTTCCTCCCAAACTGTTGTGTAATGCTCTTTCCGACAACTATTTTGTTCCGAACCGTTGTCTGTTAATTGAAAATTTTAATTATCAAAAAATTCGATGTCGATATAAAATTCCACATTATCAATAAAAGTGAATTTTATCGTATCCTACAATCTCAATTTTTTTATTCGGACGAGTCAATCATATGGTTAAAATGTCATATCCTACAATTTCAATATTTTTATTCGAATGAGTCTAACATATTAACGATATAATTTGGAAGAAGTTTAACTTTTCATATTCGAATATTTCTAACCTTTTACTGTAAACTTACATCGATCAGTTATTCATATATAACGATTTTACAAATTTACAAGTGCACAATGAAGACTGTTATCTAGTGTTTTGATAGAAATCGGTATTAATCGGTAGAGACACCTTTTACTGATTAATTGGATAATCGCTGATTAGGGTTTTGACTTAGGATTTAGTGTTTAGAGTTTAGAGTTTAGGGTTTAGGGTTTAGGATTTAGAGTTTGATATGAATAACAGAATATAGGATATATGGTAGAGGGATTTTGTATTCCGTTATTCGTATTAATTAGTTGTATGTATCGAACACGTATCTAGCAAGATCTAACGTGCACGATACCTTATTTATTACCTTGGATTGTGTTGTGGTTCCTCAACGACCAAAATAATAAGGATGATTACATCTTAATAGATAGACCATCTTAAATAGATAGACCACAACTGTTAGATCGGATATTAATAATTACCAAATAGTAAATAATAGTATGTAGTGTAATTTTAAAAATATTAGTACTTTCGTAACACTGGATAATTAATTTGTATTTGTAGATAATTAACTCGTGCATTGCACGGGTTATAACTTATAAGTACTAAATATGTCTTGCACGGGTTGTAAACTACTAAATATTCGCATTTTTTTTATAAAATTTTAAATTAATTTGATAATTATCTAATTTTTTTTAAAATTTTTGAAATTTTTTAAAATTTTTAAAAATACTAAATACACCAAACTACACCATACTAAATAAATAAATACAACCGATTTCAATGAAAAAATAATTTTAAAATATATAAAATATTTAACGAAACAAAATAAACAAATGAAATAAAGAACTCATATTTACAATAATTGTGTCCGAATAAGAACACAATTATCGAGCTTATCTCTCTTTCTATCCATTTTTTCTCTTTCTCTCTATGTTAGCTCACTTTCTCTCTTTGTTAGCTCACTTTCCCTCTTTGTTAGCTCACTTTCTCCTCCATTTTTTCACTTTCTCTCTCTGTTAACTCACTTTCTCACAACATCTTCTTGAGAAACCATTAATCACTGATTGAAGACCTCCATTAATACCATTTTAGTATTATTCACTACAAAATCATGTTGTTGGCTCGAGGCTGCTGCTGCTGAGCGAATCATCGGCTTGAGTATATATATGAGCCTCGGGCTTCTTGACATGAAGACCTCAATTAGTTTCACGGATTCAAGACCTCCATTAATTTCATTTTAGGTAAATTCATTTTGAATACGTTAATGATTTCATTTGTGTTAATTAATTTCATTTGTGTTAATGAATTCATTTTGATGAACACGTTTTGATGTCTCTACACTTCAATTAGCGTTGATTGATTTAGTTTGTATCAATAGTGTGGAACTTTGGATTAGGGTTCATGTTTAATAATTTGGGGGAAATAGTTCTCTTCTATTTTTGCTCAATTTGGGGGTTGTAATTCTGTTTCAGTTCTAATAGTTTTTTGGGTTGTAATTTGGGGGTTGTAATTTGGGGGTTGTACAGCCTATTTTAATTAATATTGACTCTGTTTTTGCAGAATTTTAGTGATTAGTATACCAGTTGGCCTTGGAGTTTACGATTTAGTTAACAACTTAACATTATTTATTTCTTCACTGGATTGTCTTGTGTTATTGTCTTGTGTGTGTGACTCACTTACAGTTTAGAGCTCTACTAGTTTTACTGCTATTGACACCATAATAACCATGTATGTCACTTTTTTTCAGATGGTGATGGTTGTAAGCACATTCCGTGTTGGATTTAAGGTTCTATTCAGACGTCTATAGTTATTTCATATTAAAAGATGGATAGATCATGGTTAACAGCTGATAGAAGATCAAAAGAGTTTAAAATAGGGGTGGACGATTTATTAATGTTTGCATTTGAAAATGGGTTTAATGAAGAAAAAAGAAGTTGTCCATGCATGAAGTGCGCACATAGCAAATCATGGAAGGCTCGGATTGTTAAAAGCCATCTTTTTCAGTATGGAATTGATGAAACGTATACACGCTGGATTTGGCATGGGGATCCAAATTTGGTAGAAAGTCCTATACTAGATGAAACCGACACTTCAGAATCTAGTAATCAAGACTCCAGAACAATGGGTGAAGCCAACGACGATGATGATGATATTTCTTCAAATTTTTCAGATTTCATAGACCTGGTGAATGGTGAGCATGAACCTCTGTATCCTGGATATGAGAGTTACACTAAGATGAAATCTTTGGTTAAGTTATTCAACTTGAAAGTGAAGCATGGTATGTCTGATTCATGTTTCTCTGAAGTTCTGTTATTCATTGGGACTTTGCTTCCGGAAGAAAACAATCTCCCTTCTTCCTTCAATGAAGCGAAGAAAACCTTATGTGCATTAGGAATGGGGTATGAAAAGATGCACGCCTGCCCGAATAATTGTCTCTTATATCGTGGACAGATAGATGAAGATGAGACTACTTGTCGCATATGTAAGGCCTCCAGATGGAAATTGAATAAGAAAGGAGAGGAACTGGAAGGAGTCCCTGCTAAGGTTTTATGGTATTTCTCTTTGATACCAAGATTAAGAAATATGTTCAATACACCTCAAATTGCAAAGGACATGACTTGGCATGAAACCGAGTGACAAATAGATGGTAAAATGAGGCATCCGGCTGACTCGATAACATGGAAGGATGTCGACCAAAAGTGGCCTGATTTTGCATCAGAGAGTAGGAACCTTCGGTTAGCTTTATCCTCCGATGGTTTTAATCCTTTTCGTGGAAACCGTACTGATTACTCAAGTTGGCCTATTTTGCTATCAGTTTACAACCTTCCGCCTTGGCTTTGTATGAAGAGAAGGTATATTATGCTCTGCTTGTTGATATCAGGACCGACTGAGCCTGGAAATGATATCGATGTGTTCCTTCAACCACTTATAGAAGATCTGCAGGAGTTGTGGAGCGGGAAACAAGTGTACGACGCATATAAGAAAGAGTCATTCCTACTTAGGGGCATTTTATTATGGACAATAAGTGATTATCCGGCCTTAGGGAACTTGTCGGGAAACGTCATTAAAGGGTATAATACTTGTACTATTTGTATTGATAACACAAATGCTACTAGGCTGGTTAATTATCGGAAGACAGTGATTATGAGGCACCGAAGGTGGTTGGACCATCATCATCCATATAGAAGGCAAAAATCAGCTTTTGATAACACTATGGAGAAAAGGGTTGCTCCTATTCCATTAATTGTAGAGCAGGTTCTTGAAAGAGTACAACATCTAAAGGGCCAAGTCTTTGGTAAGACACAACGCCAACCTCGATGGAAGAAAGGTGAAGCTCGACCCATTTGGAAGAAGGTTTCTATATTCTTCCAACTTGAATATTGGAAGTTTTTGCCGGTTAGGAATGTTCTTGATGTGATGCACATCGAGAAAAATATATGTGAAGCTTTAATTGGAACTTTGCTAAATATTCCAGGAAAGACAAAAGATAGGGAGTCTGTCCGTCTTCATATGGATGAAATGGGAATAAGAACAGAGCTGAGGCCAAAAACTCCCGGAAAGAAAGAGAAGGTACCGTTGGCATCATGAAACTTATTGATTGCAGAAAAAAGAACAGTTTGCTCGTCCTTTCTTAAAATGAAGTTACCGGATGGATTTTGTTCAAATATCAAGAATCTGGTAAATATGGAAAATCTTCGGCATGTTGGAATGAAATCTCATGATTGTCACACGATATTGCATTATTGACTTCCAATTTCAATTCGGTAAAAACAAATCAGGTACACAATAATAAGGTTTTGCCTTTTCTTCAAGGCAATTTGCAGTAAAGTCATCGATGTAGATAAATTGGAAAAAATGCAATCTCAGTTGGTGGAAACATTATGCCACCTGGAAAAACACTTTCCTCCTTCGTTCTTTGATGTGATGATCCATCTCTCAATTCATCTTGTGAGAGAGGTTAAGCTTTGTGGGCCAATATTTCTACGTTGGATGTATCCTTTCGAGAGATATATGAAGGTGTTTAAGGGATATGTACGAAACCCGACTCATCCCGAAGGTTGTATTGCCGAGGCATATGTTGCCGAAGAGGCCGTTGAATGTTTGGTGAATTTTGAAGAAGCTACCATAGGATTGCCAAAAAATGCTAGGCATGAGCAGAATGTAATTAGCAGATCCTTATCTGGTGCGACAATGATAAAGCCGAGCAAAGAGGACTTGCACCTAGCATACTTGTGTTCTCTGTAAAATAGCAAGGACGTTAGGCCATATTTTGAGTAAGTTACACATGTGTGTGTTTGTGTTATTTCCTTATTTTTTTTGCATTTTGATTAAAATATTAATGTAATTGATTTTACTTGTAGTGAACATATGGCAACTTTGATGACAAGATACCAGCTACATGAAAATGACCAAGTCTGGCTGAAAAACAAGCAAAATGATGAATTCCCCCACTGGTTCCGGAAAAAGGTAAGCTTTTTGTTTGTTTAAAAGAAATAATTAAATATGTTTACGGTAATCAAATTAGTTTGTATATTACTTTAGTTTTCCTACTTTAATTTTCCTACTTTAGTTAAAATTAATAAATTTCGAGATTGCAAGAATATATAATATTTTTACACATTCTACAAATTATAAAATTATAATTATGATATTTATTTGTATGGAATAATTAGATTAAATCAATTTATTTTTGGACAGATTGAATCAGAATTGTTGCATGACCATAATAACATACGTGATGAGATAAGGTGGATTGCAGAAGGGCCTAACAAGATTGTTCCTACATTCAGCGGTTATAAAATCAATGGTGTTACTTATAGCACCAAGGAGCGCGATGATGATCGACAGGTTCAGTGTAGTGGTGTTTGTGTTGTTGCAGATGCATTAATGGTTGCCGGTAAGGATAAAACTGTTGAACATACTTCACATATCTACTATGGAGTTATAACAAGTATATGGGAGTTAGATTATAACAACTTTAGAGTCCCTGTATTTCGTTGTAATTGGGTTGATATGAACAAAGGGGTTAAGCTAAATGACTTGGGATATACATTGGTTAACTTAAACAAATTAGGTTTTGTAAATGATCCTTTTGTGCTAGGGAAACATGTTAAGCAAGTCTGCTACATTGATGATCCTCTCAAAAAACACTGGTCTGTTGTGTTGATATTACCAGAAAAAAACTATTATGACCAATGTGATGATGAAAATGATGGATCGGTAGAAATAGAACTTGAGAATGAGCTGCACGTGCCAATATTCCCTAATGTTGACGAGGAAAAATCTAGTTATATGCGGGAGGAAGAAGAATGGATTCAACTTCCATGATGGTAATATATATCATTGCATTGGATTGAAGTTCAATTATTTCAAAATATTTAACTCCATGTACTGCTGACTTGCTGACTTATGTGAAACTCATATTATTTAGATGTACTTCTACTGATCACAAGTTTCATCTAAAGGAACCCCTTCATAAGATTACTTTAGCCGTGGTAAAATCATCATCTAGTTGAATTTTGACTTCTCAAGTTATGAATGTTTCGACTTGGTGTCTCTTTTTATAATAGATGATGATTTTACCATAGCTAAAATAATAATTCGAAGGACATACAAGTATGGCTACCGTCGACTGCAGCAAGAGGACTCTGGAGAGATGCTATCTATTATAGATTATCCACCTAATTTTTTTTGCTCTATCAAACTTCTCCAAATTAAGGTTAATGTAATATTTTATGTTTATGCAGATTTAACGGTGTCAAAAGAAGACCTTGGAAAGAGTGGATACGCAGCAGGATATTACCAAAAGACAAGAATCAAATTGTAATGTGGTAATGGTACTAGTACTACACCAAACTCATTTCGATTGTAATGTAGAAGTACTCCATAACTGTCTAACAGAGTTGGTGCCATATATGCTCTGTTACTAACTAGTAGCTCTGTATTGTATCATTATTTCTATTCCGATTAAAGATTTTGTCAAAGTATGAGATTTGTGTATTTTCCGATTGGACTAACTTGTCAATTTAAGGAAGTATTTGGTTTGCCAAATTTGTTTGAGTATTTTTGGTTTGCTAGTCTCTTGGATGGTTGATTTTTAGTTTGCAAATTTGTTGGAATTGGTTGATTATTGGTTTGGTTTGTGTTGGGATGTAATATGTACAGGTCATTTTTTTTTCTATCCTTACTAAACAGACAACAGTTATTCTGGCAATGTTTATAACCGTCTTCTAAATAGGATGTTCAAACAACGGTATTCTGCTCTGTTGTATGAAACCCATTTATCTCACAATGCTAATAACCATTGTCTATCAACCTTCCTTCTTACAACGGTATTTAAAACACATTGCCCAATGTTCTACAACAACACTTCCAATAAACACTTGTCTAACTTACACCACGGCTTTGTCTAAAAGCGTTGTCTGAAGATAATATGAATTTGTCTACATACAACGGTGCTACACACTTGTATTAAAAGGTTCCACACAACATATTCAAATAGAACAGTTGTCTGATTTTATCAGAGCATACCGCTTAGACAATGGTTTCAAATAATAGCAAACACAGTTGTCATAGAAAGACTCTGACAACACTTTTACGAGGACAAAACATTCACCGTTGTTTTTTTTCGGGACAACGAGTATTTGTTTAACCGTTGTGTGAAAGGTGTTGTATGATCGCATTTTTCTTGTAGTAAAGGTATAAAACCTATGAATAATAGTTATGTGAAACCTTAATTAAATCTAAATGTTAACTGAAAATGGAATCGTATTAGCTTGAGGGTTTGAAGCAAAGGGTAAATAAAGCCTTGAAGTTTATGTTCGACCCCTCCACAACATCGAATTAGGGACGATTATCCAAGTGAAAATCGTATTAGGTCAGAATAGGAATGATTAACAAAATTATGACCATATAATCCTTTGTGATGACATATTTATATTAAATTAATTACAACATAGTTAAACACATTAAATATGGTAGTTAAACACATTAAATTGGGACATTGACCATTCGGTTGAGTTGTTCAAACTTTAAATAGCTAGAAGGCTATCCTAAAAAATTCGGGCTCAAAAAATGGGACACAAGATTTTCATCTTATATGTTAGGGGATTACATAATTAATTGGAGATCCACAAATTAATGTAGAGCACAAACATAATCAAACGAAATGATTAACTGACATGATCCATTAAAACGCGATTACACGTTATTCAAGTATCACTTCTACTATTATTAAATTAATAAGTAAAAGTAAAACAAGAAAATGCTTGTGGAAATATCCACGTCCCAACTTATATTATTAATCGGTCATTTATAATATAATCAAATAATAATACCTCATTCGTGTTCCAACCTGATATTTAAGTATCTTATAAACGATAAATACCTGATATTACATCTCTTAAATATTCACTTATCAAAACAAATACAACATAACTATGAGGCTGTTTGGGTAACGTGGCTTTAAGTTAAAAATGACTTCTATGAGCTTTTCATGTGTTTAGGTGACTTGCTTAATGGACGACTTTAAGTTAAAAAACTCCATTAAGTCATAAGTTCCATTTAGGTACTTTTGACTTATGATTTATGACTTATCGAGTTTTTTTTTCAGGACTCTTGTAAAGTTTAAATAATATGAATTTAAAATTTTTTTACGTCAAATTTCACTTTAAGTCAAAATTATTAAACCCCCATTTAACTTTAAGTAAAATTACCCAAACACATTCATTTAACTTAAATAAAAAACTTTACTTTCTCCGTTAAGTTAAAATAAAGTACTTTAAGTCAAAAGTAACTTATTTTAAGCAACCCCAAACACCCTCTATATGTATATATAACCATCTAAAAATTAGTCACCAAAACTTATCATACTTTTTTACAAGTCATTCCATTCTTAGTGTTTAACTATCCAATTTTATAGCCAAAACATATCATATGTAATAATTATTTACATCTACAATTATTACCCAACCTATATATATCTTGGAATATCCAAATCCATACAATCATATTGGATTAAAATCCAATGTTATATGTCATGAAAAGGAAACTTCTTGAATGGCTTTCTTAACAAGTTCCACCTTTAAATAAGGAAACAGAATGACAAGGATAAAAGGTTACCTTAGCTTCAAACATACCCAATCTAACTTTAATAAAAATTTATCACTTTTAATGAAGTATGCCACAAACTTATTTCTCAAAGACTCAAAGTTTCGATTATATAGGCAGGTTACGAAAATGTGTAATAAATATCGATTTCAGAAAGAACATCAATCCTAAAGTTCGGTTTATATTCGAACGGGCACCAAGCACCTCTTTATTTACTACAGATGTACAGTCACCCAACTCTCACAAAGAACAAATTTACAGTTCTTATCAACCTAATTTATGAACTCAATTTATAACTTGTGATGCCCCCAAATCCGGGGTCAGGATTTGGTGTCACAATCCATCACAATCAAATATATAACTTGTTTATTCAATCCCTTACCGAGGATAGATCTCAGGTTATAGTATGAAATAAGAATCTAAATTAAAATGGTTATATAACTACCATACCTTCTTATTCGTAGCGCAGTCCATTACCATATGCGTCCATGCTGACTCTGAAATCTATTCTTTACAGAATGCCTCACCGCTCTTATTCGAATTGTAATACATAGATATCCAACTCCTTAATCCCTAACTGAAAGGGAAGGCAACAAAGCAAGAGTGAGCCAACAATGCTCAGCAAGTAAATAGTATAGTGAAACAACAATATCTCGATAGTTCATTGATGAACAATATCAATGATTAATTTATCTCAAAGAAACGTTCAATTTCCATCATAGAGTAAAAAAAAATTCATTTTCTTCAACCACACTGTCTCAGTTAGAACTTTGAGAAAAAGAATATCAAGAAATCCCCCAATCATTCTTACTCCCCTTTCAACGTACAACGTTACTCGAGAAGGGAATAACTAGGAAACTCCTATCCATCCTTAATCCCATTGTTTTACTGAGTTCCCAATTTGATCAAGATAGAAAACAACTAACTCTGATATCCACAATTTCGAAACTAAAGAAAACTTTAAATTAATAAAAGCTGGTTTACATCATTCAATATATGTATGAAAGGAATAAATGCTTGCAAGAAAAGATTCGAAAGAACATATAACTAATATAGGAGGATTTCACTTCACTTGAACAATAAGTGAGGGATAGTATACTTGCCTCAATACACGAAGTTTTCAATTCCAACATCTCGATTCTTTACTCACTTTATATCAATATCTTCTTCCTTATACATTGGTCCCTAATCGATCATACATCTGTCTTTCTTCTATAACTTGTGAGCCACTACACGGGAATACTCGTCAACTCTAGTAATTCTTTCACTCCTCAAGATTCCATTTACACGTGCACTGGCTCTTAGCCGGCCTTCTATTCGTACCTATATACAGATAAAGTACTATTTCAGTACGCTAATAACCGTAACCGTCTAACTCTGTTCTACCCAGACGTGTCCTATAACGCTTTACAATTTATCACATATAGCTCATACAGATCATATTCTCAAAATAATAACATATAATCACAAAATCATATAAGCACATTAACTTATACTTACACTCTTTAACACGTATATCACATAGATTTACAAATAACCTTTATCATAATACTAGAAGAATTACAAAATAATTCTAACAGAATTCGGAAATCACCTCCTCTAAAATATCACCTAACCTGTCGGGAATACAACTTACCAAACCAGAAATCGAACTTGTACTTATCTGATGTACCAAACAAATCCCACAATTATCATTTCAAATAAAATCATATACTACTTAATACTTCACCAATTTCTAATGAATAATCCCTGAAACAACAAGTTACCCTTAACAAGCTTTATAACCTTAGTATTAATACAACTCTTGTAGTGTAACAATCCAGGAATTTCCACTAATAACTAAAACATATGAAATCGTAAATATATAAGTACTGTATTGGTTATAAATTAACAGTCTATATACTCGAATACTATTCCACTTGTAATTTATATATGTATATATATATATACTCAAAATTTACAATCCTTTTACGAATACAAGCTAATATCATAGTTTAAATTATCTGAGAAATGTGTAAATACTATTTTTAAAAAGGTTATAATTTTTAGAAAATTCAGGCAGCATCCCCTTTGTACGGGTATCCTACCAGTCGGACACAGCCGACACCAAAACAAGCAACAATCAATAATTAAAAATCCCTTGAACATACAATCGACTACAATTTAAAAAATCAACATAAATTCATCAACTTGTCACAACGTACACATCCAAATTTGACAACCTTAACACCAAAATTAACTTCACAATTAAATCCAAAAATTTACAAAATTCGTAATTAAATATATCCAAGATGCTCCATTAACATATATGATCGCAAAATCATCCTATAACATATATCTGTGTGTTTCCAAACTCGGAATTCTACCTTAAACTATCAATACAACTATAACATCAAAAATTAGTTATACGGATCATAATTCATTAATTTCACTGAATTAATCAAGTACAACACCAATATTTTTTTATCGTCAAAATATGAGTAAAGCAAGGAAGAAAATCCAAGCCTCGCCTAGCACACTCGGTAACATAGTAAGACAGAATCGCAGCAATCATCTCCACTACAACAGCTTTCGACTATCCCTATACACATAAAGGGATACACAAACAAACACCCTCTTCGGACATATGCACTTCAACACTTACTCACACACCCTTGACTGTATACACCAGCCATTAACACACAACCACTAAGCACAGTACAATCGAACCCACACCCACCTCAAGAAACGCAAACACACAGCTAGTATACATACACACACACACGCTGCAAAGCTACATACACACAGCAACGTCACTAGCAAGAATAGGGGAGAGGGAATTGAGTTCGACCCTTACCACACCATTTGTCGAGACAACAAGTTAACCACACACTCCCACACACACGACATACACTCTCATTATAAACCCAGATTTTTTTATCATCACCGATTTCACCATACTCACACACCCTCTCGGTTATAAACCCCCACAGACACGCACGCACACTGTAGCCCACAGTTTTTTTAAGAAACATTACCGTCGAATACTAAGCTCGAACCGAGTTAACACCAAGAAGACCAAGAGCTTTGCAGCTCTGAAATCGCCACACAACCCCACACACACCCGACAGTTTATATATATATATATATATCACCAGTGAAAACACACACATACACAGTCACTATACACACACGCGTATTACTCTACACACACACATCGAATGGATAAAGAAGGGGGTGGAGGGAGAGATTTTTCTGGATTAATTGAGAGAAAATGAGAGAAGGTTCGAGAGACGTGAAGAGAGAATGACGTTTTTGGGTTTAGGGGAAACTAATTAGGGATTTAACGAATTTGGGGGAAAGAGGGGCATTATATAACTTCTATGTTCATGATAAGTTGAATGTTGGAATAACATAGTTTTTTAACAACTTATTTAGTATTGCTTCATTGTTTTTTGCTTGTTTAAAAAGTTTTATTTGTACATTTGCTTTTTAAATGTCTTTTAAATTTAGAATGCACATATTGAGATTATTTTATTAAATTAATAATTTTTTAATTTAATTTCACAAATATTTTGAAAATACACACCTAGAGTGGATGGGTGAATAGGTGTTATGACTAACAATGACCATTTTTATGAATTACCAAGTTACTTGACTGTTTGTAAACAAATCAGTCTGAAATGTTGTCTGGCAGCTTACTGAGTTAATACAATACAAAAAATCAATATACTAGCAGCTAGCTAAGTAATGCAATGCAGTAAAGATAAAGTGTAGTAAGTAAAGAACACACAACAATTTTAGTCAGGTTCGACCCCTATAGCCTAATGGTCTACGTCCTAGTCCTGTACCAACTAGGTAAAGGAATATATTATTTATCATAATAAAAAACAATGACACGATACTATACTAAACCAAGTATAAACTTCTCTAGCCTATTGTTCCTTGAACCCTTGTTCCACAAGCTCAACAATCCAGCAACTACCAACTTTACAAGTTGAACAATACAAAGATAGAAAGAAACACAAATCAAACTATGAACTCTATCTATAAATATAAATCGTATTATGTATATAGAGCTCAAGTGCATCAAGATATATCAAATCGGCTTTGTAAAGATACTTGTGTTTTTTGAATGATGTTCAACAACCTAGAATGGAAAACACACAAGTATATTTAAAATGAACTATATTTCTGAATTAAATAAACAACCCAACGATCTTGACCTTAAGTCTCACGTATTTGTTGCTAGCATAATCCAAAACTAACGTTCATAAAAATAACGTTTAGAAAACAACGTTTAAAAAATAGATGAGGTTAGAGAGAATAAAGCTTCTTTGAATATAAAGTTCATCTGAAAACTAAAGCCCAGAAAAATAGAGTATGTTGTTGAGTAAAACGTTTGGAAAGAGTTTGTTGAAAGATAAAAGATCTGGTCAAAACAAACTCCTAATAATTAGGAATTAAAAGAGAATATACGTATATATATATATATATATATAGATCGTTTTTTAAATTAGTTGAGCCCATCTATATTTATACATTCTATATAACTGATAGAATCCTTATAAATGTAAAGTCCTAATTGATCTCCACGAAAATAGGACTCCTACTATTTCTGGACTCTGTCTGCCAGCTTGCTGCGTTAGAATAAAACCTTTCTTGCTAGCTAGCTGCTATATCCTGTTTTGCTCAGAAATAAAATAATTACTAAACCTGCAAAACAATGTTAGTCAAATGCATACATCCAGCTTGCTAACATCTTTGTATATAGCATAACTTATATGTCCTGCAAAACAAAATTAGAAACATACACAAGAAGCTTGCCATAATATATCATTACAAGTGTACCAGCTTGCTAATTATGTTATCATCAAAACTAAGATGCTTTCAATCTCCCCTTTTTTGCTGATTACATATTAACTTGAGATTGAGCTAAAACTTCCCCTCAATCAAAGCATCCTGCAAAATAAAGTTTGATAGCAGACTAATATATATTTAGTAACAAGCAATCAGCTTACTGCATTGTGTCATCATCAAAACCAATCACTACCCCATTTCAGTGTTACGAGCAAAAGTGTACCCATATATGCCTTAAAATTGGTCTAGGCCTTCACATTTTATTAGTGTTAGCAATTCCATAAATAAGTGTTACCATAGACTGCATACTGTATCTGTTGATGGAGGATTTTCATAATCAACGTGATTTTCGGAGGCCCACTGGAATTTACAAGAATAATTCATGTAATTGGCTATTTTTGGTGATTTGGGTGTGATTTTATGGTGGGGGTGAGCTGAGCTTGATAGGTTACGAGAGTCATCGCAGGTTCCATTGGCGAGATCTGTATCCGTTCTCCCAAGGTGCCTACGTACCCTTGTATACATAGGGATCAAGCTCACGTAGTTCTAAGTCTATGCTAATTCTAGTTGACCAGCTGTATGGCTAAATCTAGTTCGAGTTGGACTTAGTGTCCTTTAGAGCCAAGCATGAACAAGTTATCTAAGTAGAGTAGAACTCGAGTTTGTACTCCACTATAATTTGTCTGTCTATTAGAGGTAATCTAGGATCAGCTGCGTCCTAGGAGTACTCTCCAATAACAAGTCTATCTCTTTCTGGCTGGCTACGCTCAGGAACCTATGTCTCAGGAACCTGGTGTTCAGGAACCTATGTCTAGGAACCTGTTTCTCAGGAACCTCTCTACAGGAAATTGTACCTGCACAAATAACAAATATATTAGTTTAATGAACCTTTCTGTGGTTCCCATATACTCCTTGCTGTCTACTAGGCTGACTTGAACTCTTCTGTGGGTAGGAACCTGGTCCATTCGTAATCTGTTCAGCTTCCGGTTCATCAGGAACCTCATGATACTTGTAGCTTCTTGACTATCTACTCAACGAGTGCTCATTTCTTCATGTCCGGTCTTCATATCTTATACTGGATCTATCTTCTACCTCATATGGATTGGACCCTATAGCTTAATAGGCCTAAATCTAGCCCATGGAGATTTTGGGCACAACAGTATCTACCGTAACAAGGAAGTCAGTGTAGCCATTGGTCTTAAAAAAAAGTGTAACCGTTGCTCAATATTTATTTGAATATTCACTTAATTAATTGGCGGGTAAAATGTTGTCCAAAATTTTGAGTTTTAGCGGATCAATTTCATTCTCTCTCAACAATTCCCTCTTATCTCAATTATTCACTCTATCTGAGCTCTCTCACTCACTCACTCTCTCTCTCTCTCCCCTCTCTCTCTCTATCAACTCTCTCCTAAATTAAACACCAAGCAATTAAACACCATATTTCTTCGATTAGGGTTTGATTACGGGTTAATTAGGGTTCTCTCCTTGAATTCTGTTCAATTAGGGTTCAATTGGGTTCGCTATCAACTCTCTCCTAAATTAAACACCAAGCAATTAAACACCATATTTCTTCGATTAAGGTTTGATTACGGGTTCAATTATGGTTCTCTCCTTGAATTCTGTTCAATTTGGGTTCAATTGGGTTCTTGTTTAACTTTCTTCTTCAGGTATTATAATGTATATATTTGTTTAAATGTATTGGATGCCTATTATGTATATGTGTGTGTATATCTTGGATGATGTGTGTTTGGAATTAGGGTCGGGGAAGGATTGAAATTTTAAAATTCTGGTCCTAGAAGATTCCAGTTTTAGAAGGGGTATGAAAAGAGCTTTATTTTAATGGACTGGGATTTTTCGAAGATCCCAATTTGTGGTAATGTGTTTTATATTTTATTAATGAGAAAACAAAATGAGCTGTTGTCTTATCTCCCAGTTTTCTGGCTTTGTATGGAATGATAATAAGGTAACAGTGGTAATTTGCAGACTGTTTAATTGATGATGTTTAGTGGCAAAGTGGATGAATTATTTGGAGAACCATCCTTAGTCTTTGTTTTTTGACATTTCCTTCATTGCAGGACAAACAGAAGAACAAAATTAAAGAAAAGCTTGACAATTGTTTTAAAGAAAAATTGTTGGAATTTTGTGATGTGCTTGATTTGCCAATATCAAGGGCAGGTTTGTTGATGATTACTGCCAAGTTTTAGTGCGTTCTACTTGTTGATATGCTAGAGATTTAGTTGTTACAATTGATTTAAGGATCATGTACCTAAACATAAAGAGGTACTATAGTAATATACTCATTGGCGGACCAGAAAACAATTACTGTTTAAGTACTTTCCACCTCCGCAATCTATATACTCTTGACAACTGACATGAAGTAAGTAAGATATTGGAGTGAAAGAAAATGTGTCTCCACATTTATAAATCTACCATCCGAAAAGTTCAGATGTATTAGTTGTGCTCCAATGCTTCGTTTAGTTTAATTCATGTCCTTTCAATATCTTAGCATTTGATCTATCAGCATGTATTATAGTGGTAACTCGTATTTATGAGAACTTTTTTTTTTTGGAAACAGGAAGATATTGTTACAAAGTTGTTTGAATTTTTGGAAGCTCCTCAGGCTACTACCAGCGAGTTACTTGCTAATAAAGAACTGGTTAGTTACGTAAAAATAGCTATATCATTGTGCAAGGTATTCTTATATTTGCTCTCTAAATGTTATGTTAATGCAAATTATGTATGTCTTTCACTATCAATCTAGAAAAGGTTACAAGCGTAAGATATCAAGCGAAAAGAGCATGTCAACATCTGGGAGTGCATCTTCAAAAAGCTTAGCCAAGGTATTATCCCGTTCAGAATATCACATTAATTTACTAGCCAAATAATAAACAATAGTACTACAACTTTTACTCTATTGTAAATCTTTGGGATTTACATTTACTCACTTGAAATCTGTTTAGACATTCTCCCGAGGATATGATTGACTGAATTTTCAAATGGAGCTAGGTGGTCTTTGCCTCTTTGGCCCCTCTTATAACTTATAAGCTGAAAACTACATACATTTTTATTGTACTCCATATCTCATTCTTTCTTATTATCTGCAAGAGGAAGTACATATTAATAATATCCTTCTTCTTGTTTCGATTAAAACATGTTACGATTACATGCTTACTTGGGTTTGTGTATAACATGCTTACATGTTTTGATTATTGGGTTTACATGATTATTTGTGTATAACATTCTTCTTGTCCATGATTATTGTTATATGCTTCAAGGTTTTAGTATTTTTATCTGTAACAGCTAAAATAGACTACAAGTGTAGTTAACCGTTATGTAAGCAAGAATATTACTGATTACAAAAAAGTGGATTTTATGAATTGTCTTCCAACTCAAACCGGACTTTTCTGTGGCGAAAAGTAATAATCGTTTCATTCGGTATAAGCCATTCAGATGACCTTTACAATTATCAGTTTGCTTTATGGAAGCAAACAACTAAAATGACTTACTTTGTAATGCCATTAAGTTGGCTTGATATGTCCTGTAGTCACAATAACACTTTGGAAATATAGTAATCGAAGGCCTAATTGACCAAAATGTTGGAAAAAATTAACTTTTTTTTTTGCAGGTTCGATCATTTAGAAATACCAGTGAAGTGGATGAGTGGCTTTTTAATAATCCTATGCAATGCCCTAGTGCTCTCCATTTTTCGGAGAAAAGTGCAACTGTAATAAGTTATGACATACAGACTAATTCAACACCAGTTTCCAAGAGAGGGAAACATGAAGTCCCAAAACTTAAATTTTAGATCCCACTTCAATTTACTGCAGAGCATGAAATACCTAGATCGTTGATTAAGGGTATAAATACGATAATATCTTTGTGGTTCTATATTCTCTTAATTTTCACTTATATATTTCGGTCTTAGTTCTCTACATTTATTAAATATCTCACCTTTTGTCGGGGCCTTTCAAATTTCCAGATCCTGACTTTAGCTGGATGGTTAGTCTTAAGGAATTTTCACACCCTGCTATCGAAACTTTTTCTGTTGTGGGTTCGATTGGACCAACCTTTTTCCTAGCAATTGCCATGTTTGGTTTTGTGTTTCAAATTAGTTCATTAATCACTAAAAAAGAACTCAAACTTTGACAGGTATGGTCTTCATGTCTTTCTGATCTTAAGTAGTAATACATGTATGGCATGTGGGGTATTCTTATGCTCTCCTTCTCTAATTTTCTAAACAGGCATTGACAACTATGGGTCTATACGACACTGCATATTGGTTATCATGGCTTTGTGGGAGGGTATTATTGCAGCCTTATCATCTCTTTTCACCATTCTCTTCGGAATGATGTTCCAGTTCGATTCTGTTTTAAACAACAACTTTGTAGTTGTTTACCTTTTGTTTTTTCTTTTCCAATTAAACATGGTAGTTTTCTTTCTTCATATCTAATTTTACTGCCAACCATATACTGAACAAGACATTCTTTTAGGTTAATTCTTACTTTTTTGGTTCCAATGCCAGATTGAATTTGCAATCATGATATCGGCCTTACTCAGGCACACTATGTCAAATTTGGGCTTTCGTCACTCTTTTGTACAGTAAGGGCTGTGACACTTTGGAAAAAACGAGTGGCGAAAGGTCATCGTCCCAAGTTTTAGCCACACAATTTTTTTTCGAGTGACCGAAAACACATTTTTTGGAAGATTCAGTCAGAACTTTAAAAAATATGTGACAATATTTAGCCACGTTCCAAATATGTGACCATATATAATAAAACAACATGGTTTTTTGTTGACTTTGACCAATTCCAAAATTTTTAGTCATGCTTGAGAGATAGAAGTGTGACAATAACTAGTGACGCTTCTTTGCTGTGTCTAAATGTTACGAAACGGCCACAGTCATTTTCGGTGATGTGGCTAAATGGGAAATAACCTATGGTCACTACAGTTTTATGTAACTAGAAAGTAGAGTTTTCTGCATATGTCAGAGCTCTGTTCGCTTAAGGAAGCTAAAAACTAGTGACTGTATTATTTTGTGACTAAAAGTACTCTGTTTTCAGGAGTACCCTCTTGAAACAGAGTATTCTATTTTCAAGATACTCATTTCCAACTGATCTGTCACATTATAACATTTGTGTGTGGAAAAATATTTGACCAACTGGACATGAAGTATTGGTATAGAAGATTAACCACAAATGACAAACGCAAACTTGATTTATCCAAGTTGCATACCAGATCACCTTAAAACTTGATAATGAAGCTAAAAACTATACAATTAAACAAATCCATGTCCTTCGGCCAACATTAGAATTCACCATTACATAATAATTCTTCATCAAATAAAAAATAAATAAAATGACCAAGACAATGATAACATTATACAACTTCCCACGTATGACATGAACCTCGTTTCGAAGATCTTCAACTGTTGACATGTAGTTTTGCAGCTCAGTCTTCACATCATCAACTTCTTTCTGGATCTTGATCTTCATGACAACTGGTTCAGGATCAATCCATTCCCAAAACGAACATTTGGGTCCATAAGACTTGAAAAGGGAATTCAAATTAAAAGATGTTTGTTAAATTAAACAGATGAAACTGATAAACATCAGCTTACCAATGAATTTGATTTATGGCACACCCGAAATCTTCTTCCAGGGTTGTCAAGTGTGTTTGATGTTCTAATCCGAGCAGGAAGACCACAGCAGCAGAGATCACTTCGATTTTGGTTTGAGCTGTAGGAATTTGAAGACGACATCATGATCAGGCCTTTTTCTTTGCACACACCTGGAGAAAAAAATAGGAATTAAAACGGAGCATAGAATTTAACCAAACAATAGAAGTTAGCATTACATAAAAAATATGGAAAATGACAAACATAATGATAATAATTACCGGATTCAGTTAGCATTATGTATAATAATACCCTTACAGTCCTGTCTAAAGTAATCATCACGAGATTCATTACCCAAGTCATGTGGATCTACAGGTGGTAATATATTATCATTGTGAGGAAGAATTACAGTACTGAAATCCTCATTGACATCATCGTACAGATCTCTATAATTCTTGGGAGGTGTCATCAAGACAATAGACATTTTTTTATCCAGCTGGTCTTTAACATAAAACACATGTCGTGCTTGTGAGGCCAATATGAACGGATCATCCTTATGGCCTAATCTGTTAAGTTCGACCAATGTGTAACCCATGCCATCTTGTTTGACACCATTTCTATTGTCAACCCAGTCGCACATGAAAAGTGGAATTTTCTTAATATGATAATCTAGTACCCATATCTCTCATAGAACCCCATAATAAAAGTTCTTTCCATAGGTTACTACTTCTTTAGAAATGTGCATCTCAGTTGCCTCTACACAAACCCCACTGTTCTGTTGAATTCTGCCATCACGAATTTTTGTACGAAATGTATAGCCATTGATGTCATATACATCGTATTTGTTCACGATTCTACGCGCTCCATGTGAGATCCACTTCACTGTTTCTGATACACTGTTTTTGGAGATCGATAACTCGCTTTCAACCTAAATTACACAATAACAAGGATGAGATTCAGCTTGCACAAATTACAATTGAGAAAAAACTAAGATCATACTGATTTAAATATTACCTTGTTTCGTAACCAGTGACCAAACGTTGTTCTATGCTCTTTCTCCAGCCATGTTTGTTGTTTACCAGGATGTTTGTTTTTCAAAAATGTCATGTGTTGTCTGCAAGTACAAAAAAGAGTATCAAATATGATCCTACTGCTAAATAAAAGAAAAACACAAATAAACATGTTCAGTAGGAGTCCTTACTCGATATACGGCACAACTTCAGGCGTATTTTGCAATACATAGAAATGTGCTTTCATGTAGAGATCTTGAGAAACTTCAACTGGTTTACCAGCTGACAAAGGAATTCCCTCTCTATTACCATTTTCAGATGTGTTGTGTGCTGGTCTTCTGGAATACCAATAGAGCTCATGACTTTTTTGTATTCGTTAAAGAACGCAATTGTTTCTTCTGTAATATGCTCCTCAGCAATGCATCCTTCTGGGTAAGCTTTGTTCCGCACATGCCTCTTTAATAACTTTCATCATCCTCTCAAAGGGATACATCCACCGAAAGCATATTGGGCCACATAATTTTACCTCTCTAACAAGGTGCACAGTTAGATGAAGCATAACATCAAGAAAGGATGGGGTAAAGTATTTCTCCATCAAGCACAGTGTCACACAAAGCTCCTCATGCAATTTATCGAGTTCTTCTACATTGATTTCTTTGCTACATATTGATTTGAAAAAAAAAATAAAGTCTGATAATAGCATATCTTGTGGGTTCAGGCATGATAGACCGTATTGCAATTGGCAAGAACTGTTGCATAAGCATATGGTAATCATGTGATTTAAGTCCAAAAAGCTTCCTATCCTTTTCATTCACCAAACTAGAAAAGTTGGAACAATAACCTTGCGGAGCCCTTAAGTTGTGTAATGTATCACAGAACATGTATTTTTCATCTTTAGTTAATGTGTAGCAGGCTGCAGGAAGTAATGTCTTGTCGCCTTGACTTTTAGCCTGCAACTCTTGTCTTATCCCAAAATGTGCCAGATCCTTTCGAGCTTGCAACCCATCTTTCGTCTTGCCCAGAACATTTAGTAATGTTCCGATAATACACTCAGCCACATTCTTCTCAGTGTGCATGAAATCAATACAATGTTGGACCAAATTATACCGCCAATACCTAAGTCGTCGATTCCATATGTTGAATTTCTTCCAATAGGTCTGTTCTTTCTATCCGGAATTTGAGAAACCACCCCCTTTTGATTTTCTCTTTTTTGTTTTCCTCCCTCTTCCAGTCGAAGTGTCCATGAGTTTTGAATCTTTATCCTTAAATCCCTTTCCCCACTTATTCCGAACAAATTTAACCTCATTGAATATTTCTTCCCCTGTCATAGGACCTGCAACAGTTCCCCACTCTTCTTTTCCATTGAACGCCTTAGTTTGCTTTCTGAAGGGATGACTATATGGTAGATATCTTCGGTGACCACCATAACTCTGCTTGGCAGAGAACGGAAGTCTTTCACAATGAGATTCTTTCCTGCACATCACACAACCATGGAATCCACTATAAGGACAGCCACATAATGCACCAAGAGCAGGGTAAGCATTAATCGTCCATATGACAACAGCACGTTAAGTGAACTGTTCCTGTGCATAGGAATCATATGTCTCAACTCCTTTTTCAAACAAGAGCTCCAGATCATCGATCAAAGGATCCAAAAACACATCGATATCGTTTCCAGGCGTTCCCGATATTCATAACGAAAGTATGATGAACTTTATTTTCATACACAACCAAGGTGGAAGGTTGTAAATGACAGTTAATACCGGCCATACACTGTGATTCCTATTCCCTCTGTTTACGTCGACCCCGTCTATGGAAATGCCAAGCCGAAGATTTCTTGGATCAGAGGAAATTTCCAGAAATCTGTCATCTATTGCTTTCCATGCTGGTGAATCATATGGGTGGTGTAAAACACCGAGCTTTTTGGAACTGGTGGAGTGCCATATCAAATCTTTTGATATGCTTTTCACTTTATAAAGTCGTTTCAATCGTGGAATAAGGGGGAAGTACCATAATACCTTTGTAGGAACATTTTCGTATATGACTTTAGTCTTCTCATCCACCTTCCACTGTGACATGCCACAAGTTGGACATACCACCAAGTCCTTGTACTCCTTCCTGTAAAGAATGCAGTTGTTAATGCAAGCATGTATCTTTTCGTATCCTGAACCCATTGCTGTCATTATCTTTTTGGCCTTATATGTGTTATTCACCATCTCGTTACCTTCTGCAAGTAGCATCCTTTTCAATAGAAGTAGCAATTCAGTAAAGCACTTATTTGTCATTCCATGCTTACTCTTCAAGTTTAGTAGAACTGTTGCAGACAAGTTTGTGAAGTTAGGACAATATTTATACAAGGGCTTCTCCGCATCTACAAGTATTTCTAAAAACTTGTCAATGTCATCTATGAAATTGTCTTCCGTAGCTTTTACCATTTCTATTGTTTCTGCAGCATCTGTTGGAAATTCTATTGCATCAAATTGGTTGGAAGTTGTTGGCTTCTCTTTCTCTCCATGTTTAATCCACCTTGTATAATTCCGACCAAATCCCTTAACGAGTAGTTGGTAATGCACCTCATCCACAGGATGAGAGCAGTGGTTTAAACAGCTTACACATGGACAAGGAATAGTGTTCGTTGACATCTTCAAATTAGAAGCCGTAAAATCGATAAATGCTACAACTATATCCATATATGGTTCACTATTTCTCTCGGTTAACGTCCACAACTTATCCATAACTACAGCATATACTTTGAAGCTTTAATACATATCAACTAAAGCAATTACGAGCTTATTACAGCATAACTACAGCAATTACGAGCATATTAAAGCATAAAATTCAAAAATAACACATGAATTATCAAGAAAGAGGAGCAGGAGTGATTAAGAGTAGAAGGGTGTGAAGCCCAATGAAATTAGGGATGAAATCGTTGTGGATGAACTTTGAATCCAAAATTAAGAGAAGCGGCTACTAGTTTGAATCCGAGAGTGTGGTTTTCAAGTGAGAGACTAAACTTTCCATTTAGGTATTTGACCACCGTAGCGACTACTCCCTTTGGACTGAAGTTGGTTAAGGCCCAATTAGAATAGTATTGGGCAATTAGAATAGTGTTGGCCCAAATAGAATATTTAAGGCCCGAAAGTGAAAATATTTTTTTTAGCAGCATTTTTCGACGATCCAACCGTACGGATGTTAATAGATACGCATTGTGATGTTGGGAAAAAATAATCAAAAAATCAGGAATTTATCTTGTACGACGTTTTTACAAAGTTCTGGCCAAAGTACTACTCCCAATAACGAGATTCGTCCCCGAAAGGGAAAATATTTTTTTAAATGCATTTTTCGACGATCCAACCGTACGGATATTAATAGATACGCATTGTGATGTTGGGAAAAAATAATCAAAAAAATCAGGAATTTATCTTGTACGACGTTTTTACAAAGATCTGGCCAAATTACAACTCCCAATAACGAGATTCATTCCCGAAAGGGAAAATATTTTTTTAAATGCATTTTTCGAAGATCCAACCATACGGATGTTAATAGATACGCATTCTGATGTTGATAAAAAATAATCGAAAAATAAGGAATTTATCTTGTACGACGTTTTTACAAAGATCTGGCCAAAGTACTACTCCCAATAACGAGATTTGTCCCCGAAAGGGAAAATATTTTTTTTAAATGTATTTTTCAACGATCCAACCGTACGGATGTTATTAGATACGCATTGTGATGTTGGAAAAAAATAATCGAAAAATCAGGAATTTATCTTGTACGACGTTTTTACAAAGATCTAGCCAAAGTACTACTTCTAATAACGAGATTCGTCCCCGAAAGGGAAAATATTTTTTTTAAATACAATTTTTGACGATCCAACCGTACGGATGTTAATAGATACGCATTGTGATGTTGGGAAAAAATAATCAAAAAATTAGGAATTTATCTTGTACGACGTTTTTACAAAGATCTGGCCAAAGTACTACTCCCAATAACGAGATTCGTCCCCGAAAAGGAAAATATTTTTTTAAATGCATTTTTCGGTGATCCATCCGTACGGATGTTAATAGATATGCATTGTGATGTTGGGAAAAAATAATCGAAAAATCAGGAATTTATCTTGTACGACGTTTTTACAAAGATCTAGCCAAAGTACTACTCCCAATAACGAGATTCATCCCCTAAAGGGAAAATATTTTTTTTAAATGCATTTTTCGATGATCCAACCGTACGGATGTTAATAGATACGTATTGTACTATTGGGAAAAAATAATCGAAAAATCAGGAATTTATCTTGTACGATGTTTTTACAAAGATCTGGCCAAAGTACCACTCCCAATAATGAGATTCGTCCCCAAAAGGGAAAATATTTTTTTTAAATGCATTTTTCGACGATCCAACCGCACGGATATTAGTAGATACGCATTGTGATGTTGGGGAAAAATAATCAAAAAATCAAGAATTTATCTTGTACGACGGTTTTACAAAGATCTGGCCAACGTATTACTCTCAATAACTAGATTCGTCCCGAAAGGGAAAATATTTTTTTTAAATGCATTTTTCGACGATCTAACCATACGGATGTTAATAGATATGCATTGTGATGTTGGGAAAGAATAATAAAAAAATCAGGAATTTATCTTTTACGATGTTTTTACAAAGATCTGGCCAAAGTACTACTCCCAATAACGAGATTCGTCCCCGAAAGGGAAAATATTTTTTTAAATGCATTTTTTGAGGATCCAACCGTACGGATGTTAGTAGATACGCACTGTGATGTTGGGAAAAAATAATAGAAAAATCAGGAATTTATCTTGTACGACGTTTTTACAAAGATCTGGCCAAAGTACTACTCCCAATAACGAGATTCGTCCCCAAAAGGGAAAATATTTTTTTTAAATGCATTTTTCGATGATCCCACCGTACGGATGTTAATAGATATGTATTGTACTGTTGGGAAAAAATAATCAAAAAATCAGGAATTTATCTTGTACGATGTTTTTACAAAGATCTGGCCAAAGTACTACTCCCAATAACGAGATTCATCCCCGAAAGGGAAAATAATGCATTTTTCGACGATCCAACCGCACGGATGTTAGTAGATACGCATTGTGATGTTGGGAAAAAATAATCAAAAAATCAAGAATTTATCTTGTACGACGTTTTTACAGAGATCTGGCCAAAGTATTACACCCAATAACGAGATTCGTCCCGAAAGGGAAAATATTTTTTTTAAATGAATTTTTCGACGATCCAACCATACGGATGTTAATAGATACGTATTGTAATGTTGGGAAAAAATAATAGAAAAATCAGGAATTTATCTTGTACGACGTTTTTACAAAGATCTGGCCAAAGTACTACTCCCAATAACGAGATTCGTTCCCGAAAAGAATTTTTTTTTTAAATGCATTTTTCGACGATCCAACCATACGGATATTAATATATACACATTGTGATGTTGGGAAAAAATAATCAAAAAATCAGGAATTTATCTTGTACAACGTTTTTACAAAGATCTAGCCAAAGTACTACTCCCAATAACGAGACTCGTCCCCGAAATGGAAAATACTTTTTTTAAATCCATTTTTTGATGATCCAACCGTACGGATGTTAATAGATACGTATTGTTATGTTGGGAAAAAATAATTGAAAAATCAGGAATTTATCTTGTACGACGTTTTTACACAGATCTGGCCAAAGTACTACTCCCAATAACGAGATTCGTCCCCGAAAGGGAAAATATTTTTTTTAATTCATTTTTCGACGATCCAATCGTACGGTTGTTAATAGATGCGCATTGTGATGTTGGGAAAAAATAATGGAAAAATCAGAAATTTATCTTGTACGGCGTTTTTACAAAGATCTGGCCAAAGTACTACTCCCAATAACGAGATTCATCCCCGAAAGGGAAAATATTTTTTTAAAATTCATTTATCGACGATCCAAATAATTCTTGATTTTAATAATAAATTCATCTATCTTAATTAATTTTAATAAAATAATGAATTACAAATATTATTATAAATAATACAATATATTGATATATAAATATTAATATAAATAATACAATATATTGATATATACTTTACAAGTTGTCTGAAAACAGAGAGGCGGCTAAACTTTCCCAAAATAACTCAAACTTCCCTCAATTCACTTTCAACATCACTTTACCCCCAATTCACTTTACCCCCAAATTCACTTTACTTTAAAATTCTCCCTCTCTGTGCACAATAATCTCTCCACAACTTTCAACCGGTGAAATTAGGTTACACCGTCAGTGAAATTAGGTTACACCTTCTGGTGACCCAATCTGGTTTATGTTCTTGGGTGAAATTAGGGCTTTTTCCACCGGCGTTTAATTAAATCACCTTGCTTATCGCAGGTAAACCATTCTTTCCACAGACTATTTGAGTGATTGCATGTTTGAGAGATATATATTTCATATATATGGTTTGAGAGATTGCATGTTTAAGAGATATATGTTTGAGTTTTATTTGAGAGATTGAGACTATTTGAGTTGTAATTATATGAATAATACTACTATTTAAGACACTTCCATCCTTTTTCTATGATAAACTCTGTGTGGGTATCCATTTGAGACACAAAGAGATAGAGATCTCTCGAGAAAGCGTAATTTTTGTTATATTTGTTATCATCTATTGTTATATTGACTTTCGCTTTAATGTTGATGTATTAATATCTGACATTGTTTTGCTTGTTGTCTACAGCTAGTTTGAGTACCATGGGAAAGAGGTACAGGTTAGTTGTTTACTATGGGGGTGAGTTCATGACATGTGTTAAATGGCAATACACTAGTCCTAAATCAAAGGTGTTCGAAGGAATGGAAGTCTACAACATGACCGTTAAACAAGTTAGGGATTTGGTAGCGGATGTAGTTTCGGATGATGATAAGCTTTATTTCATGAAAGATGGGGTGACCCCGGATAATGGATATGGTTTATTGATTCGAGGCAGTGACTTAAAAGAATTGGCTATTGCTTCTAACATGACTGGAGTCTGCAAGATTCATGTCTTCCATTCCTGGTCCACAGCTACTGCACCAGTTTGCGTTGAAGAAGAATACCTAGGTAGACTCATTTTGGACTTCTCATATTTATTCATGTGTATGTATATTGAACAGATCAATCCTGTAATTGCTAATGGTTCTTGTACTGGTTGTAGGTGGGGGCAATGAGGAATTTGAGGATCAATATTCAACGGAAGAGTGTAGCGAAGAAGAAGGAGAAAGTACATAAGAAGGAGAAAGCGCAGAAGAAGAATGCAAACAGGAGCAACAAAAGAATGATGTCAAAGCAAAAAGGGGGCTAACCATGTTGCCAAAGCTGCGTACCAGGTTTACAAACTCTAGTGGAAAAAATATGAGGTTGAATTTTACTCACTTCGTAGGTTAACGGGGGAATACAGATCAGAATTTAAGAGCTTTTTGGGAGACACGGTCAGGGAGCATGTGGGATTAAGATGGTTAACATGGAAGGAGGTGCCAAAAGAAGTGAAGGCTAAGCTGTGGGATCAAATAACGGTAAATCATCTACTTCACATTAATTACTCTAAATATATATTACATTTTCAATATGAAACACTATTGTTCAACTTATCTGCTTGCCTTTTATGTGTATTAACACCATGTATTATATATTGCAACATTTTTTTGATATAGAACTTTGTCGTCGAAAGTTTGCAATGACTCGGCTTGGTGGGCTGCTTCGCAATTTCAGAAGAAAGATGTATGCAGGATTCATGCGACCTAACCTGAATAAATCAGCAAAACTTGCAAAAGTTCCTAGGCAGTATCGTACACTGGTAGAGCAAGCTGATTAGGATAGGTTCGTAGCCCACATGCAAACGGAAAAATTCAAGGTTGTAATCCTTTAATATACGGATCATCGTTTGAATTTACGTATATTTCCAATGTACTTTGCTGAAATAATTCTTTTGTCTATTGGAAGGATGTCTCCGAAACTACGAAAAAAGCGTGATCACAGTCCATTTATGATCATCGCTTGGGACGAGGAGGATACCCTGGCCTCAGAGAAAAATTGGTAATTCAGATGTGTTTTTTTTACAAGTGATTATTTTGGATATTAAATGTCTGATTGTGTCGTTGTTGCATTATGCAAGGTTTCGAAAAAAGAAATTGCAGTTGATGAGGTCCCCACCCATGCTTTTATGTGGAGGAAGGGGAGGGAAAACAAAGATGGAGAGTTGGTAGATCCTAAAGCGAAGAACATGGCGGATTATTTAGTAAGTTTAAATATGAGAGTTAGTATATCCTAAAGTGAAGAACATGTCCTTGTTACTAATTTTCTTCACTTTTTCTGTACAGATGGATATTGAAGCACAGATAAAGGACGGAGGAATCAAGACTGGGCTGGATGAGGATGCCCTTACATTGGTTTTTGGCAAGGATCAGGGTGCATACTTGAGAGGTGTTGGTTGTGGAGTCACTCCTAGTACGTACTGGCATTGTCCTCAGCAAAGGACAACAGGAAAAGATAAAATCAATATTATGGAGCTTCAATTGGAAAATGAGAAACTACTGTGTGAGAAGAAGGATGAAGAACTGAAGAACCTGTAATTGCAGATGGAGGCAACGAACAATAAACTGAATAAAGTCATGGCTCAATTGGATTCGTAAGGACTGCTTTCAGCAACAAAACAAGATGTAAGGACTAACTGAACTGAATTCAAAATCCAAATCTAAGTACAATAAATATATAAGCACTACGTAAATTGTTGGAGTTTTTTGTGTTCGAATTTAGTTATCTTGTGTCTATATTCCAAAACATAGTTTACAAAACTTGTGTTACCACTTGACTTTCCCATTTGACGTTACATTCTATAGGGAACACCGATAAGTAGGAATGCTTCGAGGGATAGCTGCATTAATGTTACCATCCCAGTATCGAAAGAGTTTTTAACACCTGTAAGTAATGGCTAATTTAATTTCTTTTTAATTTTTTCTAAGTAATTGCTGATTTCTTGTCCAAATTTCTTAAATTGTAGGTTAAATCTGTGGAAAAGCAAGTGACTCCTACTGCCGACACATCCATAATGGTGCAAAAGGTGATCACCACTAGGAGGAAAGTTTATATATCTCCACGTACCACTAAATCACAACAAGATCCAACAATTGTGCAACAGGTATTACAATATTGCTAAATGCACATGTATATTGAGATTAACTTTAACTTTAATATGTTGGCAATTGTGCTACTACTTTTGTAGGAAAAGGTGATTAGATCCGGAACCAGGAAGAAGATTAATTTATCTCAGCCTAGCACTATCTCTGGTCAAATGCCATCTCAGTCAAATAAAACCTCAACAATTGTCCAATCGGTATGCATTATATTTCTAAATGCGCATGTATATTAATTCATCACTTTTACCTTTATGATGTTAATTATGCCACTAACTTTTGTAGCCAGTAATCAAGTATACTCTGTATACGTTGAATTTGAACAACTCGGTTGCATGTGGTACGGCTTTCCTTTCAGACCAGCCAGGAGAAACCATTCATGGAGTCCCCCTACAAGATGATTGGTATAGAGTTTCTATTGATGAAGTTGTTAAGGGGGCAGCATTCTTACCGTATGAAGCTGGTGATATGCGGACAGTTGAGGAAGCTTTGGGTTCTTTTATGGCTTGGCCCAAAAACCTTATCAAGAAAATTGATCATCGAGTACGTTTCTTACTTTGCATTCCATTTTGGTTGTGTGCATTTATTCTCCTGGTTTATAATTTTGTTTAAAATGCTTATTTTTTTAAAATGTACTTGTGTAAATTGTTGCTTATATGATTCTGAAATTACCTGAACTGATGGAGCTTTAATTATATAGCAGTATTTGAAACTTTGTGTTGTCTGCTTTGCTTCTGTTTTGATGTGTACATGTTTATGTACACATATATAAGGAGAGATATAATTACATGTTTATTAATATAAGTAGCATGAACAATCTGTAGTTTGTCGAGATGGGAGCTTGTTTATTTTTGCTTATCTATAGAATTACATTACTTGTGTTAGAATGGTCTTAACTTGAGGGATGTTGGAATGATCATCGTATTTGTTTTCATGTTTTACTCTAGGTACCAAATCCAATGGCCAATGGGGAAGGGGAAGAACATAGCGCAGCTCAAGCTAAAGAAGAACATAGCGCAGATCAAGCTAAGAAGGGGAAGAGATGTAATACCATTACTGATTCCCCAGTAACACGTTCAAAGGCTAAGGCGAACAAGGAAAACAAGCTGAGGAAGCAGCGAAAGCTGGTGATGCAATTGTAAACTGAATTTGACTCATGTTAATGTGGTTTTCTGGTTACTTGTGAACTTTTCGATAACTTGTTAATTTTTTGTACTCTGGTTATGTGGTTTTTATGGATTGTGGAGTAAGTAGACTTACTCCATATGGTTGTTATGGATCATGGATTTAGTATGGTTTTTATGGATTAATATGGATTATGACTAGTTTGGAATTTGGCATTTTTGTTTACTTACTTGTATTTTGGCATTTTAGTTGTTTGCATATTGTGGCCTTTTTGGATTGGATTGTGGCCTTTTGGTATTGTGATTGGTATCGACCTTTTGGTACGGTGGTCATTTATAATACAAATGAAACCTTTTTGTAATTTGGTTAAGTATGTGTGGCTAATACCACACTTCAGCCACACTACCTATTACAAACAATCTATATTATATTGGGCGATAGTTACTACAATTATTACTGACTAAAATCAGTTATTTAATAGTGTATATAACATAGAAACGACCACACAAAAATTATATAATGTGGCCATACCAAAGCTTTTTGCCACGATTTACCAATAAATATTGCGACCAAAACTAAGCCTTTGATGAATGTTGGTATTTAGCCACGTTATTAATTCTCTTTAGCCACTACGCATCCTGTGGCTGCAAGCTGGTGTTTAGTCACTCTTTAACCACGTTATTAATTCTCTTTTGAGCTTAAAATGGGGGTTGTCAGACCCAAGGGGTAGTATGCTTTAGTCACTCTATTTTGAGTTACAGCCACACATACGGGGTGTGTCCGTAGGGGGCGTAAAATGATCCGACCTTAGGTGACACTTGGCTGAAAAATTAAAGAGTGACGTAAAGTTTATAGCCACACATATTTTATGTGGCGAAAGCCAAAATTTGACATAGTGGCAAGTTCTTCTCAGCATAACTTTGATGCAAATCGTTGGCCCAAAGCTTAACAAAAGACCTCTTTTTCCTTTTGCAGCTTGTTACAGCATTTGGATTTCCTTACAGTGATCGATACTCTAGCATCTACCGGATCATTTGGGCATTTTTCCCACCTAATCTTCTCGCTGTAGGTCTTAATTTACTTGTTGACACAACTTCCAGTCCAGGGGATCCTGTAGGTCTTAAGATGGTTTGTATTTGGGGACGTATCTATATAATCAAGCCTAAATTGCATTATACTAAAATTGCTTTACTGCTAATTGCTTAACTACAAGATGTTAATCTTTATTTGTTTATACACAGAATAGAATCACTTGTCTGGAACAATTAACACTACATTTTCAAGGATGATAATTGCAGGCAGCCATTGTTAAGTGGTTGTAATCTATCGTTTAGTTGTTGAACTTATCTCCTTTCATATTTATGATCACAAGTTTTTGGTCTTTCCCCTAGCATAACCAAAAGTTTGTAGCAAACAGAGTTTCAAAATCAATAACATTGACGTATGGTGTTCAGTGCGCTTTTACTCAAATTAGGTTAGCAATTTGATTTTTTTTATACATTCAAAGTGCCATGGAAGCCTCACATGAACTTCATTTGGATTTTAATTATATGTTATGGAAAAGATGAGCTTAAACCTACCTACCACATACTCAGAGTGAACAACGTCGTGTTAGGACTACTGGTTCATTGAACCGAAAACTACTTATAGTGAAAGATATATGTTACATACTACAATGACTTATATACCAAATAACGTGATGCAGATGAGCGGGTTTGTAGCTCCATGCATTTATGTTCATCCAATCATCAAGGACCTTAATGTAAGTACTAGCTACTCTGTACAATGTCATCGCCAAAATAATGTATTTCGTTAAAGCGTATGTCTGCAGAATTTTCCTAGCTTATTAATTTGAAAATGTGATTTTGTAATTATCCCATAGGCTGTATCATATAATTCTATATGATACAGCACTGATCTCCAGCGGATTCTCTGTAAGAGCTTTAAACAGTTCCTCGTTTTCTACAATTTAACACAGATTTTCTAGCATGGGTGTGTGGTGTCTATTCTTATATTTCAGTGTTATTCATGCAGCCCGACTGTCCCGCTGAACCGGGAAACAAGATATACGAGATGATGGATGTTAGGAATATGTTGTACTTGATGATAACTTCACAATCAATCAAATTGTATAAGTATTGTAGCTGTCAACGGATGAGGATTTATAACTCTATCCGTTGACAGGTAACTCATCAACGGATGAGGCTTTGTAGCATACTGCAGTATCTCTATGTTTTCAATTGATAGTATTTTTATCCACAGTCATGTTGACCATCAATGGATAGGCAGAATAGGGTAGCCAATTGTAAATAACCTATGCCATGTAATTCTGTTTAAGTGAAAGTGTATCAACGGATGAAGACAGAACTCTATCAACGGATACAACTTAAATCTACAATATCAACGGATACAGCTCAACAGATGATCGTGTACAATATCAACGGATAATCATTAACAATTACTTCTATGCTAAGCTGGGGATTAGTAGTTAATAAAGACAGGTTTGACTGACAGATCACATGGGTTGATAGTAGATAAAAAAAGCAGTATGGCAGCCATACTTTGGAAACACAGAAGAAAGAAGCATTCCGTTTACACTATGAATACAAGAAAGGTGCAGGGGACATGTCTGTTCACAAGGACAACCTTTCGGCTACATGTGTATGTGGAGTAAAGTAGCAAGTCAGCTTGAATTAGATTAGTATTATCTTATTCCCGTAGTACTTGTAAACTTGGGTTTTATATAACCAAGTGTAGCAACTCTTTAGAAGCTAAGAAAACAGATACATTTGCTTAGGGTTTTCTTGAATATCCTTAGAAAGCAAAGAGTTGTAAAACGGCAGCTGTGTACATTTGTATCACAGAGTTTTCTTCAAATAAAAGCTTCAGGTGGTGCATTTAACCACCTGATTTTATATGTGTTTGTGCATTAATCGTTATACATCAATTATCTAAGTATAGATTTCTGGAGTTCTTATCAGAAATTTATAAATATCAAGAATTGTATTCAACCCCCCCTTGTACAATTATACATGTGTGTAATCTGGGAATAACAATTGGTATCAAAGCAAGCTTCTATCATATTTGAAGTTTAAAGATCAACACACTTCCAACATGTCTAAGAAGGATTATGGAGTAAAGATACCAGTTCTTGATAGAGAGAATTACTTTCACTGGAAAGTGAAAATGCGTCTACATCTCGTGTCCATTGATGAGGGTTTTGTGGATTGCATTGACAAGGGTCCTCATGTTCCAATGAAGACTGCAGCAAGAGTTGGCCTTGCTGAAGATGCGCCTGACACTCTCATTCCCAAACCTGTTTCTGAATGGAGTCTTGAAGATATGGCAGAAGTCCACAAAGACAAAAAGACCATGAATATACTGTTCAATGGTCTAGAAACAGACATGGTTGACAATGTTATTAGCTGTACTACCTCCAAGGAAGTATGGGACACTGTTCAAACCCTTTGTGAAGGAACAGAACAGGTGAGGGAAAACAAGATGCAACTACTAATCCAACAGTATGAACACTTCCATTTCAAGAGTGGAGAAACATTGAACGATACATTTAGTAGATTTCAAAAGCTACTAAATGGTTTGAAACTGTATGGAAGAATCTATCAAGTTAAAGATTCTAATCTCAAATTTCTGAGATCACTGCCCAAGGAATGGAAGCCAATGACTGTTTCTCTAAAAAACACTCAAGAGTACAAGACATTTACTCTTGAAAGGCTCTATGGAACTTTAAAGACATGTGAGCTAGAAATGGAGCAGGATGAAGAGATTGAGAAGTCCCAAAAGAAAAGTGGGTCAGTTGCACTTGTTGTCAACATGGAGAAGAAGGAGGAAAGGACAGAAGCTGCTTGTTCTACAACAAACAGGGATGTTTGTAAAGATAGAGCAGAATCAAGTAGGAGCAAGGAAAAGGTGTCTGAAGAATTGAATGCCCTTCATCAGGATGAATTGGATGAGATAGATGAGCACTTAGCCTTTCTATCTAGGAGATTCTCTAAGCTGAAATTCAAGAGAAACTCTGGGGTGGCCAAGCCATTTAACAAGGATTATTCCACAAGCAACTTTGTGGATAAATCCAAAATTAAATGCACCAAAAGTGGAATTGTTGGTAACATGATAAGTGAATGCAGGAAGCCTAGATCTGAGAACAAGGGAAAGCCAACTGAAGCTGTTGACTACAAGAAGAAATATTTTGATCTTCTCAAGCAGAAAGGAAAGGCATTCATGACCCAAGAGTATGACTGGGCTGCTGATGGAAATCATTCTGATGATGATGTTGAGTATGTCAACCTTGCATTGATGGCTGATTCTAGAGAGTAGGAAGCAAGTTCAGCTAGCAATCAGGTATTTTCTACTAATCTCTCTGAGCTCACCAAAGAGGAATGCAATAGTGTTATAGATGAAATGTCTACTGAACTATATCACTTGAGTGTTACTCTTAAATCATATACTAAAGAGAACAATAGGATTAAAGAGACTAATCTGTTTTTAAGTGATAGAAATACTGCTCTAGAAGCTCAATTTATAGAATTTGAGAAAATGAGAGTTGATTGCAATAATGCTAAAAGTGAACTTGAAGCTGTGTTAAAAAGAGAACTGATTTTAAGAGACCATATTGAAAAAGAACAAGGGATAATTGCTAAATTTCAAAGCTGTAGGAATATTTCACAAAACATAATAGAAGTCCAGGGAATAGAATTGTTTGTGAAGGAGAACTGGACTCAAAAGAAAAAGGAGCTAGAACCTTGCCTTGAGGATCTAGAGACTATTTGTGAATCAACGGATAGTGATCATCCGTTGACAGATGAACCATCAACGGATGAGAGGTATCCGTCGACTAACAAAAAGTTTGTTAGTAAGAAGGAACTCAAGAAACTGGATAATAAGTATGGTCCAGTCAACATGAACTTTGTTACTAGTGAGTGTAGCCAAACCAAATCTAGTGGGAAGGCTAAGGCAGGTGACTTACACAACAAAAAGGCTGTTGGTAAATTAGATAATGAAAAGGTAGAAATTAAGGGTAAAAAGAAAAAGAACAGAAATGGTAAGATAGGCATCAACAAGAAGAACAATTATTCTCCTGACAAGTTTGCCCCTAGGAAAACTTGTAGTAATTGTGATAGTGTCAATCACCTATCTTCTAATTGCAAGATTGTTAACAAGGCTCCTGTTCATGTACCTCAAACTATACCATGTATGCCTGCAATGCCTGGTTTGTATCAAAATGCTAGTTTTTCTAATCCATATGTGAACATGCCATATGTGTCTAATCCTTATTTTCAATCTGTGAATATGCCACAAATGTCATGGAACATTCCTAGCATGAATAATATGTATGCCAATTTTCCACAAATGCATGCATCAAATATTCATGCAAATAAGCATTTATCAAACCCCATCAATCAGGCATCTACATCTAAGGTGAAGAATGCCAAGATTGTAAGTCAAAGGCTAACAAGAAAGGACCCAAGGAAGCTTGGGTACCAAAATCAACTTGATTTGCTTTTGGATGTGTGCAGGGAAACAGGAGGAATCTATGGTACCTAGATAGTGGATTCTCTAGGCACATGACAGGAGATTCAACCCTGCTCACAGAGTTCAAGGAAGGAGCTGGCCCTAGAATTACCTTTGGAGATGACAGCAAAGGATATACTAAGGGATATGGCCTGATTTCAAAAGACAATGTCATCATTGAAGAAGTGGCCTTAGTTGAAGGTTTGAAGCATAATCTGCTGAGTGTCAGTCAGATTTGTGATAAAGACTATGAAGTAAGGTTCACAAAAGAAGCCTGTGTTGTTTCTGCCAAAGAAGACAACAATGTGGTATTGACAGGTTTTAGAAAAGGAAATGTTTACATAGCTGACTTCAATTCAGCATGCTCAGAATCCATTACTTGTCTCTTCAGCAAAGCAAGTAAGGATGAGAGTTGGCTATGGCATAAGAAGATGTCACATTTGAATTTTAAAGTTATGAATGACTTGGTAAGAAAGGATCTTGCTAGAGGAATCCCTCAATTGGAATTTATCAAAGATGGACTGTGTGATGCCTGCCAATTAGGGAAACAAAAGAAATCATCCTTCAAGAGCAAGACAGAGTCATCCATTGTTAAGCCACTTCAACTGCTGCATATGGACTTATTTGGTCCAGTTAATGTCATGTCTATTTCAAAGAATAAATACTGTCTGGTGATTGTAGATGATTTTTCCAAGTTTACATGGACCTTCTTCCTGCACTCCAAGGATTGTGCAAGTGAAATCATCATCAATCACCTCAGAATACTAAACAATGGTTCTGAAGACAAAGTACAAAGAATCAGGAGTGACAATGGTACTGAATTCAAAAATTCCACAATGAAGACTTTGTGTGAAGAAAATGGAATTGTCCACGAATTTTCTGCTGCCAGAACACCTCAACAAAATGGGGTTGTTGAAAGGAAAAACAGAACTCTCATTGAAGCAGCTAGAACAATGTTAAGTGAATCAAGATTACCAACATATTTCTGGGCTGAGGCTGTCAACACTGCATGCTTTACTCAGAATATTTCCTTGGTCAATGAAGCTAGAGGAATGACTCATTATCAGTTGTTAACCAACAAGAAACCAACTTTAGCTTTCCTTCATGTCTTTGGATGTAAGTGTTTTGTACTATGGAATCATGGAGATAACTTGGGCAAATTTGAAGCAAAGGCAGATGAAGATATTTTTGTTGGATATGCAGCAGGGAAAGCCTATAAAGTCTACAATCTAAGAACCAACATTGTTATGGAATCTGTACATGTTGTGTTTGATGATCAAAAGATTCTAGGTCTAAATGATGGAGGCTCTCATGAAAAGTTGGAATTTGAGAATGAAGGTGAAGGAAGAATGTACTATGATGATGATGAGGAAGATGAAGAGCATGGCCACAGAGATCCACCAAGAGTTGATGTACTAACTAGAAGTGATGCTCACACTGGAAATGAAGCATCCGTTGACAGTCATTCTGGAGCATCCGTTGACAATATTAGAGATGCATCCGTTGATAGAAATTCTCAGGCATCCGTCGACAGGCAAAATGATGCATCCGTTGACAGTCAACTTCATAATTCTGCAAGGACAACAAACTCAGGGGGTGTTTCTCAGGGTCAAAATTCAATGCTAAATCAACATGATCATGCTCATGAAAATGAAGCAACCTCATCAAGATCAAACCTTCCACCTGCAAGAAAATGGACTAGAGATCATCCATTTGAGTTAATCATTGGTGAATCAAATTCAAGAGTCCAAACTAGGAGGGCCACTCAAGCAGAATGCCTATACAGTAGCTTCCTGTCTCAAGAGGAACCTAAGAAAGTGGAAGATGCCCTTCTAGATCCAGATTGGGTCTTAGCAATGCAAGAAGAGCTAAACCAATTGTGAAAATGGCATAATTGTGAGAAATAAAGCTATATTAGTGGCAAAGGGCTATTCTCAAGAAGAAGGGATAGATTTTGATGAAACTTTTGCTCCAGTGGCAAGACTTGAGGCAATCAGAATCTTCCTAGCCTATGCAGCACATGCCAATTTCAAGGTCTATCAGATGGATGTCAAAAGTGCCTTTCTAAATGGGGAACTGGAAGAAGAGGTCTATGTCCATCAACCTCCTGGCTTTGAGGATCCAGAATTTCCAGAATATGTATATCTTCTTATGAAAGCACTTTATGGTTTGAAGCAAGCACCAAGAGCCTGGTATGACACTTTATCTCAATTTCTTTTGGAGAATCACTTCATTAGAGGTACAGTAGATAAAACCTTATTTCATAGAAATATGAATGGCTCTTCAATACTTGTCCAAATCTATGTAGATGATATTATTTTTGGGTCTACAGATGAGAAGCTTTGCAAAAGGTTTGCCAAACTTATGCAAAGTAGGTATGAAATGAGCATGATGGGTTAATTAACTTACTTTCTGTGCCTACAAGTAAAGCAAGTTAATGAGGGCATTTTCATAAGTCAAACAAAATATATTTATGATCTTTTAAAGAAATTTGACTTAATGGACTGTACCTCTGCAAAAACACCTATGGCCACTGCAACTAAGCTTGAGTTGAATACTAAGGAAAAGTCTGTGGACATCTCAAGCTATAGAGGCATGGTAGGTTCACTTCTATAACTAACAGCTAGTAGACCTGATGTAATGTTTTCTACTTGTCTTTGTGCTAGATTTCAAGCTGACCCTAGAGAGTCTCACTTGATAGCTATTAAGAGAATTTTCAGGTATCTCAAGGGAACACCAAACCTTGGCATTTGGTATCCAAGAGAATCTGGTTTTGATCTAACTGGCTACTCAGATGCAGATTATGCAGGTTGCAGAATTGATAGGAAAAGTACTACAGGCTCCTGTCAATTTATAGGAAATAGGCTTGTTTCATGGTTCAGTAAGAAACAGAACTCAGTCTCCACTTCTACAGCTGAAGCTGAGTACATTGCTGCTGGAAGTTGTTGTGCACAGATTCTATGGATGAAAAATCAACTTATTGACTATGGTCTAAAAGTTGAGAAGATTCCAATTTTCTTTGACAACACAAGTGCTATTGCCATCACAGGGAATCCAGTGCAACATTCGAGAACCAAGCATATTGACATCAAATACCACTTCATTAGAGAACATGTGATGAATGGTACAGTAAAAATGCACTTTGTGCCAAGTGAAATGCAGCTTGCAGATATCTTTACCAAGCCTCTTGATGAATCCATATTCACAAGATTGGTAGGTGAACTAGGTATGCTTAATTTGTCATAATTCCTGGTGATATCTGATCTTACTGCATTGCAGCTAGAAATGTGTTTTGATTTACTTGAGAATTAAAAACTCTCAGAAAAATTTTCTGCAGAAATTTTGTCCAAGGCAAAATTATCTTATCAACGGATATCCTTTTATCCGTTGGTAGTATAAACACATTCCTAGATTTTCGTATATCAACGGATAACAGGTCATCCACATCATCGATGGATAAACTGTCTTTCAACCGTTCATTTCATATCCGTTGATATACATATTTTCTTTTAAATATAACTGTTGGTAAACGTGTATATATATAGGCATGGCTATATTTATTTTCTTTTATTAACTGATAGTTACTTTTGACCAATGGATAATTACTTTTAATTATTTCATTTTCAACTCTTGAAAAATATAAAAGGCTGCATCTTTTATAGACTTTCAAGATTCTCTTAAGTAAACTGCATCTTCTTCACTAAAACTCTCTGCAACAAAAGTTCAAACACTTCAATGGCGCCTATTGTTAAGATGATGTCTTCCACTGGGTTCACCTATGAGAAGAACAACTTCGCGGCCTATGTTGATACAGTGAATGCCCCAGAAGCTTATCACACCTTGATGAATTTTGTGAAGAAATGCAAACTATCGTATGCTATGACTGCCACCACTCCTCTAATTCACGAAGTAATTGAAGAGGTGTGGACATCTGCTGAGTACAACGGCACAGACGGTACAATTGCTTTTTCCTTAAAGGGTAAAAACTATGTAGTTAATTCTGATGTGATAACTGCTTGTTTAAAATTGCCTGAGAATAACTGTCTGAAAGTACCCAGTGATGCTGAAATTGTTACCATGCTTAATTCCATAAATTATGCCCTTAGTACTGAGAATTTAGGAAAAATTGTTAGGAAAGGAATGGTTAAAGAATGGAGTTATTTTTGTGATGCCTTCATTAAAACTTTTTCAAGCAAAATTAGTAATTTTGATGCTGTTACCCATTCCATGCTAGTTATGATGTATATGCTTTTGACTGATAAATTCTATAACTTTGGCACACTAGTCATGTATGAAATAGCAGCAAAATTGGTAAAAAGGAAACTAGGAGCAAGAATATCTATTTTGCTAGATTTTTGATGCTCTTAGCACTGCATGTATCTGAGAATAAGCTATCCACTGCTAACTCGGATAGCAAGTTCACATGTTTTGTTCAGGAGAAGAGAGTCCTAAGTGATTTAATTCGAATGAACTCCAATGCAGGAGTACAATTGGTATATCTACCAATTGTTCAGGTAACTACTTCTAACCTTGAAACTCTTATCGCTAACCCCCAAATTTCTTTGCCTTCCACTGTCATACTAGAGTCTGTAGTAGTGACCAAACAGGCTCCTATCCAAGTGACTAAAACAAAAGTTTTCAAACCAAAATCTAAAAGACAAACCTCAGGTGCTTCTCAAAAAGCACCTATTGCAAAAACTACCACAACTCTTGAGGGGAGTGTGAAGGAGGTAGTGAGTGGTGAGGGACAGGGTGCAAGCCCTAAGAATAAGGTAGGTGGGGAGAGTGCACCAAATAGACTAGCCCAAGTTACATCCTCTCAACTGGGTGTGACTACTAGTTCCACAGAAACTCTGCACAAAAGGATAAGGGACACTAGCCCTCTCTCAAAAACCTATGAAAGAAGAGTAAAATCTAAAACCATAGGGGAATCACAGGGTGCACACACAGTACAGCAAACTATACCTTCTCAAATTCAGTTTGATGTGACTTCAATAAATGTGGAGTCACAGCCCCTTGATCTTAACCTTCAAATTGATACACATTACAATCTACCATCACCAACTCCATCTCTGGATGTGGATATGATATCTACATCAATTCCTGATTCTCCATCTTTAAGATTCTTGGAGAAGCCCCACTCTGCAATTGGTGATCATCATCTTCTAGATGATTTGTTGGGCCATCAATCTTCCATTTCTGAATTCACAACAAAATCTGTGGCCTCATCTTTAAAATCAATCTCCACAGATTCAGTGTTGGTTTTCACTTCAACGGATACTATCTTTCCTTCATCAACGGATATCCTTCATCCGTCGACAAGTGTTTCTCCATCAACGAATGCGCCTATGTCTAGCCATCCGTTGACAGCTATAACTACTCCATCAACGGATATCCCTTATCCGTTGATAACTCACTCTACCACTGCTATATCTGACATTCCTGTGTCAAGTGTGGAGGAGTTCTCAGTAGTTGAAACACTTTTAGAATTGAGGGAAGGGAGTGAGAGGCTGTCTTGTGAGCAAGCAAAAGGAGAGGTAAATACTGAGAGGCTGACCATTTCTTCAGGTCAGGCAAAAGGAGAGCAAGAGAGTTCCACCTTAGTAGGTGAAGGTGAGGGTGTGAGAGGTGTGAGCCAGGGGGAGCCCCTGATGCAAGAAAAGAGAGATGAGAGGAGAGAAAGGACTATAGGAGAAATAAGGTAGGAAGATCCAGCCATTGCAGGTGAGTTAATGGAGGTTAATGAAGCTTCTAAAGAGATGGAATTTCAACAAGAATATCAGTCAATCATTGAATCCATCTCTTTGGATCCTGAAACCTTTACTCATCCTGTTTCTGCCTATCAAGTCATGGCACAACAGGGCAATGTGGAGGCGGAGGAGGCAATGCACCTAGTGCACACCTCACAATCTCTTCAAAGAGCAAAGGAAGCTTTGACAGCTCTGTCTTCAGAAGCTGAAAGTGAAGAGTTTAGCAATGATGACAGTGATAGCACAGAGGATGATGAAGAAGTCAATGTGGAGGATATTCCAGAATGGCTATTTTGTACTGCTACTGTGGCTGGTGACTTCAATGTGGAGATTATGAAGTAATATCAATCTGTTAGGGCTGAGCACCAGAATGCAGATCCACAGAGGAAGGAAGTCCTTCAGCAAATAATGGACTCCCTGAAACTTCACAAGATGCAAATGGTTATTCAAAGAACACAACAGGATGAGGTCCAAACTGCAATTAGAGAAATGAAAGTAGACATAGATGCCAGGATTCAGGCACAAGCCCCTACCACCACTCAGAAGGCGCTGACTAGCAAACTTTTAAAAGAAGATAACCTGGCCAAATCTGTTCAGCATCTTTCCTCCAGAGTGGATAGTATGGAATCTCAAATGCAGACAATCATTGTAAACTAAACAAACAGACTGAGCTACTGGAAAGGCTACTTGCAGCCTCTTCTCTAGCCCTTGATGCTAACAAAAAGGGGGAGAAAAAGGTAGAAGAGGTTGCAGCTACTTCTAGTCATTTCAAGCTTCCAGTAGCAAGAGAGCACAAATTTAGGGGGAGCAACAGCCAACTATAATGGTCAATCCAACAGATTTTTCTATAGAGGCTTCCCCTGTGAAGAAACAAATGGTTTTGCCTGAGATTCAGAATCTATCAGAAATCTCAGATGGTGAAAGGCAAGCCAGAATATAAGCCTTAGAAAAGATCAACAAGGAGGCAAATGAAAGAATTACGAGGACAGAGAGAATGATCAATGAATCAATTGTATCAACTCTGTTCTCTACTCAGTCTTCTGCTCCAACAATATCAACTACAATTCTGAAGGTGCTCACTCCAGAGATTGTGGCTCCCACATTTTATGATGCTGAACCTTCCTTTGTCAAAAATTTGAACCCTGCATAAAAACCAGAGCTTACTCACCACCTAAAGCAAATGGGAAGAACAAGTTAAAATTTGGACTTTCCATTTCCCAAGGATGATGATGAGAAGCTAATGGGAAAGCAAATTAAGGAGTTCAAGGAAAATACCAATAGGAGTGTAAGAGAATGGATGGCTGCAATCATAAGGAATGGAAAAGTTTTAAATATATCCAACAACCATCCTAGATTTGTTGAAGCAAAAAGAGAGGAGACCTCCAGACATCTCAGGGAAGCTCATCTAAGCACTACAAGAAATCCGGCAATAGACGACACGTATCAGACAACACCCATGGAAAAAAGTGTTGCCCGAAATGATCAGATAACTAATATTTTCCTACTGGAGAAAGTATTGTGTAATCCAACATTCACACAATGGGCCAAAACCGTTGTGTGATAAATCTTACCAGACAAGAATTTCTTGACCAGGAGTGTTGTGTAAATGCATAAGTATTTTTAAGATTAGACAAGCGTTAGCAAATAAGTGTTGTGTGAATGCCTGCAACACAATATCCCGGAAAACTGTTGTTGTATTCAGACAAGTGTCTTTAGGTCTGTTGTCTAAGTAGCAGTCATACAATATGTTATCCATAGTGTTGTGTGACAGTGAACCAACACACAACATTTTTTAGAAATATTATGTGAATGAAGCATAGACAATACTTCGTAAAAAATATTGTTAGAATGACAATTTTAGAAAATAACTTTTCCGCATTTTTATAACTAAATTTTGGATTTAAAATAAATAATCAAAATAAAAACAATTATGAAAAGTAAATAAATAATTTACCTTTTTAAATAAAAAGTAATTTAGTAAATAGAAGTAAATAAGTTAAAATGTGAAAAGGTTAAAAACATTTCCCTTTTTACCTTTTTACCAAAACATGATCAAAACAATACTATTCATCACCATCTTCAAGCTTTCATTCCAAGAACACCAAGAACACGAAGAACACTATAATCAATCTCCAATTTCTATATGTTATTGAACTCAAAATCCAACATATGATATATGAAATTGACCAGAAAAACAAGATCTACAACATGGCATCTTCAGATTTCACAGCATACACTTTTTGCAATTTTTTTATTTTTAATCATAATAATTTCGAAAATAAATCGAATTTTAGAAAAAAATTGAAATCACCAGCACCACATCTGTTGTCAAAAACATGTAGGGTTCATTGAGAGCTTCGATTCAACTATCGGAGCGTCAAAATCCGAATTCAATAACATCTTCAAATTGGACTTTGATCTTCAAGAATAATATTTATCGGAATCTGTATCATTACAACGTTTTCGTTTTTGCCAAAATCTCGTACAACCCGACCTTTTTATTTTTTGATTATTTTTTTACAACACTAAAATGATTGTTTATTAACATCCGTAAGGTTGGATCATCGAAGAAATCATTCAAAAAAATTATTCAGTGAATCTGGATCGTGCCTCGTTGTAGGAAGCAGCACTTTTACTACGTTTTTGCTTAGATCTCGTATAATGTAGCCTTTTTATTTTTCGATTATTTTTTCCCAGCACTAAAATGAGTGTTTATTAACTTTCGTATGGTTCGATCGTCGAAGAAATCATTCAGTGAACCTGGATCATGCCCCGTTATAGGAAGCAACACTTTTACTACGTTTTTGTTTAGATCTCGTACAATGTAGCCTTTTTATTTTTTCGATTATTTTTTCCCAACACTAAAATGAATGCTTATTAACATTCGTACGGTTCGATCGTCAAAGAAATCATTCAAAAAATTATTCAGTGAACCTGGATCGTGCCCCATTATAGGAAGCAGCACTTTTACTACATTTTGTTAAAATCTCGTACAACCTGGCTTTTTTATTTTTCGATTATTTTTTCCTAACACTAAAATGAGTGTTTATTAACATTTGTACGGTTCGATCGTCGAAGAAATCATTCAAAAAATTATTCAGTGAACTTGGATCGTGCCTCGTTATAGGAAGCAGCACTTTTACTACATTTTGTTAAAATCTCGTACAACTTGGCATTTTTATTTTTCGATTATTTTTCTCCAACACTAAAATGAGTGTTTATTAAATTTCGTACGGTTCGATCGTCGAAGAAATCATTCAAAAAAATTATTCGGTGAACCTGGATCGTGCCCCGTTATAGGAAGCAACACTTTTACTACGTTTTGTTAAAATCTCGTACAACGTGGCCTTTTTATTTTTCGATTATTTTTCCCAACACTAAAATTAGTGTTTATTAACTTTCGTACAGTTCAATCGTCGAAGAAATCATTTAAAAAAATTATTCAAGTAACTTGGATCGTGCCCCGTTATAGGAAGTAGTACTTTTACTACCTTTTTGTTAAAATCTCGTACAACATGACCTTTTTATTTTTGATTATTTTTTCCCTACACTAAAAGGAGTATCTACATACATCTATACGGTTCGATCATCGAAAAAATCATTAAAATTCATTTATTAATAGATCGTTATTTTATGAGTATCTATTAATAGATCGTACAAAATGTATTTTTTACTTTTTAATTACTTTTAGACATAACTAAAATAAATAAATAAATAAATATATATATATATATATATAAATTTAACAAATAATATAACATTTATTTTACAAATCTACCTATATATATATATATATATATAACTTATTAAAATTCTACAAATCTCGAAAAATTTCCTTGTCCAAATTTTACATCCCTACGTTAATCTAATTCATATTGTCGCTCATTACTTCTATTCCTACATTATTCCAAACCCAAAATTTCATTTCCCCCTTCTTCCCACCCCTAATTATTTTACAGGCGCTAAAAAATTCCCCCCTTTCTGAAAACCTTCTCAAAATTTCCCCCCATTCTACCTTCACTAATATATTTCCCATCTCATACTCCCTCACATTCTACCTTCAATAATATATTTCCCATCTTATACTCCCTCACATCAACATCTCGCTGAAACACTCTCTAACAATCTAGGGCTTCAATTTGGTGCATCAATTTAGAGATTTAGATTTAGGGATTGGGTACTTGAGGGTTTAATTTTGATTTGGGTTCAAGCTTCGATTGGATTCAAGGATTTGAGTTCAAGCTTTGTTTGGGTCCAGAGATTTGATTTAGTTGAAGCCTCGATTTGATTTCAGTCGCTACTTGAAGGTTATTTGATTTTTCCAAAACCGTGGCTAAAAAGGCATTCAAAGTTATACAGGTGTTTTTCTATTTATCTTGAAACTGAAGAACTTGTAGTTGGTTGTATTTTCATTCTAAAATCATACTGAAGAACTTCTGTTTATCTTTACTTTTAATCTATGACTTTATTTGTGTCATATGTTCTAATATGAGAAACAGACATATTGAGTTGCTTTAGATTATAAGCAGGTTTAACCAATTTAAAAGCTACAAAGGGGGCCTTAGTTATGCGAGGACTTGGGCAAACAGAGGAGTTGGGCTCACTGCACATCTTATTGATCACTGCAAACTAGTCCTCAACTTCCCCGAAGGCACTAACAGCACCTGGGAGGTATATGAGATTCCTTTTCTTGTTCAGTTCATAGTGAATGGATAATTATAGATTGCCTAGTACGTCTTGGAGGTTGAATAAGTCATGGCCGAGCTTGAATTTGCAGCAGAAGAGGATGCTAGTCAAAACCTGCTATAAACAAACTTATCAAGCTGCCTTTTCTTACACAAGTCCTGTCTAAGTAAGCTAGTTGTCTTCTTTATTCTTAAGTTGCTTAATATTGTTATGACCCTTGCTTTTTATACAATTGTAATTGGCTTGGCTGAAGGAAGCGACTTCAACTTGGATCATGACAATTACATGTACAATCGACTATTCGAGACTAGCTAATTACTTGGTAATTTCCTTGATTTGTGTTTCCAGGAAATTTTTTTTCTGCGTGTGCGTTGGTCTCTGGGCAGGGCTTATTATTGGCTATTACCGAGTACTACACCAGCAATGCTTACAGGTAATTGTCCAATAATTGATTGAATTAATGCAATTCAAATTGATATATCTCATTTGCTATCATTTCATTGTATCTATTAATTGATTCATCTTTTCATGCTAGCCCTGTGGAAGATGTAGCTGCACGTATCAAAATATTGTTGGCTTAACATTCAAAAGGAACCTGGGAACACAATGAAACAGGCCAGTCAGGATCAACCTGGGAACACATTTCTATCAGCATTCCTTGTGCAGAATGAGAAAAACAAAACATCATTTTGTTGCATTTGAAATGTAAGTGTTACGCCAACGTTGTCAGGTTTTTCACTGCATGTCAGATTTAATTAAACTGTAAACGACTGCAGAACTACCTACATTACTTGGATCTATTATACGCCTTTCGACTTAACCTTATGCCCTAATGTATAAGCACACTCCTACTATATAAGTAGTGGATGTCCCCTCTAGAGAATCATCGTCAAACAGCAAGAGGTGCAAGAGATTAAGACCCGAAGGCAGTTTAAAGTAGTTGCGAAGTTGTCAAAATGTTACAACTATCAATAAAATTGTTAATTTTGTTCTTCTTTCTCGGGTATACAATGATATGGATAATGTTGCCTACCCATGTCTTTTTGTTGCACTGGTTACCACATCTCCAGGGAATCACTATTTGCACTTTCTTTCGGGACCAAGGTTCAGTATCCCTGCAACATAACCTTGCATTTTGCAACAAAAATAACATTAGCCTGGACTAGCCTCATTCGTGTGTCTGGTCTTTTATACAATCAATGCATTTATCAGGACATATTTCGTATTATAATGTTTATATGAAATTCACAGGTGCAAATATTTTGCTTTACGCTGTTCCAGTTCTACTCATGGCTATTTTGAGTTGCTTATACCTCCACCTGCAAAAGAAGTACAACAACTGTATAGATGGAAGGTATCTTATCTCGCTATCACCTTTAGCCTATCAATATGAACTTTCAGCACTTACAAGTTTTTATGTCCTGTTGCAATAGCAGCACCTCACAATCCACTGCTCTAGCTAGCTGGAAGCGTCCAGCAAGTGTTAAAGGCCCTCTTGGAATTATTTCTTGGATTGAGTTATCATTTTCGTTTCTTTTTCTTCCGCTCATAGTTTGGTCCTCCTTAGCATATGTACATGGCATGTTAGCGATCTAGTAGAAATACAGGGAGATGGCAATAGGTTATCTCCTAAAGATCTTGTTAAATGAGTACACTATCCCATCTCCATATCCATATGAGTCCAGAATGGTTCTTTGCACAGAAGTTCCTTAAATATACATGCATTGCGCTTGAATTTTTCTGTCTCCTGCTCTTGTATGAGATATTCCTGCAAAACACAAACTATCTTAGAGGAGTACTGATTGCTTGCATAGTTATTTCTTTGTTTGTTATTTTGAGTCATCTAATTGTCTTGCAGGAATAGAAACTTAACTAGCTACTTAAGTTATGTCTCTACCACTTGCACTTGCACACATGTTGGTTTCGGTAAAAACTTAATTGACAGTCATATATCGAATTGCACCTGCAAAGTTTTTATTTGCTAGATGAAATGTGATCCTATTTAGGTGTCATAAAGTTCTATTTTGAGTTGGCGTTGTGATATTTAGGGAAATAAAGTGGCAGTATTACGCTACTTCCTTGCACATGCAAACACTCAGTTTCAGTAATGCTTCTGCTTTACACGGGTTCTTACTTTTGTCACTTTTAACTCTAATATTTTATATATTCTGAAGTTGCTACTTCAGGAAGGTGGGTCATTAACTGCAGAAGGAACTGATCTTGCTGCATCCACTATCTGTGCATTTGTGGCTTCCACTTTACTGGCATTATTGTGTACCCTTGTTACAGTATTGATTGTCTAGCTATGAGTTACTACTAACATTTATCATTTGAATCAGACAATCTATGCTAGGGGGATCCGCATTCAGTTCAGAAATGAGGAGGAATCTGGAAACTTACATTATGCTTTTACGGAGTGCAAGAACACACAAGGTGCTAAATTGATATCAGTTCATATCTACTATTAGGTATTTAAAATTAGATGTACTATACGCAGGATAGCAAACTCAGACCATGAGATTGTGAATCAAAAGAAGTTCAATTATTTGTTGTATGTGAACTTGTGAAGAAAGAAATAATCTTAGCTTAAATGTGCCTAACTCGCGGTTACGTTTTGTTTGCAGGATCGAGTTTATCCAGTGGGACAATTTTGGATTCGAAAAGCAAGTTTGATGATACATTGGATGCAAGAGTAGGGTAATACCAACTTTAAGAGCATGTGATATGTAGTACAACTACAAATGACTACAACCAAGTTGCCAGGGTAGGGTAGTTTTTGTTATGAATATTGGTTAGTTGCTAGTACTGTATAAACTCTAATTTTTGTTGTAAATAAAAGTTTTGTTTCATTTATCATTAGCCAATGTTATCATCTTTTAGAAACACTTGTGGAAAATATCATCAGACAATTGACTTGTTTCAAGAAACCATTGTCTATTCTATGCACATACAACACATAAAAAGAAAAAACCATTGTCTGACGACAAGAAACACAAATAAACACATACAATACATAAAAAGGAAAATCATTGTATGACTACAATAAACACAAGCATTTGGAAGGAATAAACCGTTGTGTGTTGGAATTCTAACAAATGGTTTTTGCTAAGAAACCATTGTTTGTAGTGACATACATCAACAGCCCTGATCAAGTAAAAGATTGTATCTTTTGCACTTAAACAATAGGCTTTCTTTTAAAAACCATTGTCTTTATTGCTTAATAACAACAATATCTTCGTTAAAAAGTGTTGCGTTATTGGAGCTTTGACAAGAGGTTTCCAAAGAAGTGTTGTTGTTTCTGGGTATCAGACAACACTTTTTGTGACGCCCCCAGATCCACCCTGACCGGAGACCCGGGTCGTCACATTGTCTCAATATCCTGTAGCACAAGTTACGCAGTAATAAAGCAAAATATATAATACAACGGAGCATAAGTGTCCCACTCCGCAAATCCAAGATCAGTCTCACACATTATTATCATACAATATAATACATCTCGGGATAATATTTTACATATGTTTACAGAAGTAGGTAGATAAAGATTCCAGCTAGACATTCTAGTTCCCGTCAGCATAGCCTGGAGCTTTCTCCTTTCCCTTGGATCCCTGGTTGGACGTCTCGCCTTTTTCCCTCTTGATAGTTGAATAAAAAATGTTGTAAAGCAAGAATGAGCAACTACAGTGCTCAGCAAGTTCTCTTCTTACTCGGTATATAAATATAATAAGATTTCCCAAAATTAATTGAATATCACAAATCTGGATTTTGACCCAGTACTCATCTTGAAAGCAGAATACTCGTAAAACTCAATACTCATTTCGAAAATAGAATTCTCGAAAGACTCAATTGATATAACTCTGTTGACTCATGATTTAAGAATAAACTGGTCTTCCACCTCTCGGTATCACGGTGGGGCGATCAACTATCCGACCGGGAATACCGTCCTCCAATGATATCGCACTTCGCCCGATCACGGCTACAATACGCTATCAACAATATAATATAAAAATATGAATGCTAGCATCATAGGGGTTATTAATTAAACCCTGGCATTATAGTGCCAATATATCTCGTGTCCGCATAACGGTACACAAGTCTCTCTTTCTCTAAAATGGGCCTCTTTCCCAAAATTTGACCAGTAGAATACAGAATTCCCGAATATTTGATGGACAGATAACTCGAAATAATTCTTCCATGAAAACATTTACAATTCTGGCGGACTGCCAAACCGACTCAATTGTTCCACCAATCCGATCAATGGACGGAGGTAAATTCTCAATAATAATATTTTATTGGTTGACACGAACAAGATGCCAACCCTCGACAATAAAGTCAACCATCTCGAAATATTGAGGATAGTCTTAAAATGAAATAATTTGGAGTTGTACTGTACAAATAGTACTCCTCGAATATTTATAATACCCATAATTGATGAACGTTAAATAGATTATTTTTCACTTGATCAACGAGTAAAACTCTAATGATCCTAATTTTTATGACTCTTATTTATTGATTCGAGAGACGAACCAACTAAAAGATAATCAATAATTATTGTCGAATTTGTACAATAAATTCGACTGAAAGGAATAAATTTAACTATCTCGAATAAATGAGAATAGTTTCACTGAATCATAATAATAGTCGTATCGAATTAATGAGATCGACCCGATAGCAACGAAATTAATTCCACGCTTATAAGGGATATAATTCACAAATAAACTAATTTTAACAGTAACAAAATATCGCAACGAGAAAATAATGCTCAAAAGGATAATTAAATATCATAATTGACAGCTCGAAATTAAATAAGGAATGAAATAATACGAACAGAAATTCATATCTCTAAGAGTTAGGGTAGGAATGAACTTGCCTCGATCTCGGAGTGCAAAAAAGTGTAGATAAAATTTGTACTCTACCCGTGAAATCGGCTTCGATCTACGGCTCGAAATTTATTCTCTAAAAAAATATGGCAACCGAAAATATGTGAGCGCTTCGTCAAAAAAATAGAATATTTCTCAACCGATAATATAATATTTAAATATAATAATAAAATATCTCTCGAAAATCTCTACGATAATTAATGGGATAAAATTCCCGGATAAATAAATCTCTCTTCGAACTCAGGAATTAAATCTCGAAAATAAATCCTATTTTTAATTATCCATAAATCCGACTTAAAACGAAAACAGGGTTACGGAAATTAACGGCAATACTCTATTTTTAATCTCATAAATAATTAAATAATAATCCGATTTTAATCTCAAAAATAATCTAACTCGATCCGGTTAATTAAATACTCCGGAAACGATAAATAAAAATCTCCTAAAATTATATCGTATTTTAATCCTATTTATTCACAATTACTCATCTTTTTATTATCGACAAATTATTAAATCTCTATTTTTAGTCCAAAAATCACAATTTAACTCTTTTTAAAATAAAAACCATATTTTACGATATTATTCATTAATAACCACTCTTTTATTAACGAAACAATAAATCTCTAATTTGTTTTCAAAATCACATAATAATACTTATTTAATTAATAAATAATAAATTCTAGATTACATCTAAAATTCTAAATAATTCTATTTAATTAATAACACAATTAAATTATTATTTACCCAATAATTTAAATAACGGTTCAAATAATAAAATCTTGATTTTTAACGAACTATCGCTAAATTACTAAATGGTATCGTTTTAACAGAAAAAATTGATGTGGGCCCCACTTTCCCCGTGGGTCCCACCCAAGTCCCCCTGCAATCTCTCGACTCTCTCCTGCACTGTCTCTCCCCCACCTCAAAATCTCTCTCGATCTAAACCTCTCTCTCTCTCTCCCTCTCCCTCTCCCTCTCCTCTTTCTCTTCTCCCCTTCGAACACCCCTCCGACCACTTCCTCATCTCCGACACAACCTCCCTCCTCCGTTCGTATCTATCTCTCTCTCAAACCCAATTACTCCATTCAATTCAACCATACCCAATTCAAACAATACACAAAACAATAACAACAATTTTCTCCCTCTCTTATCTCCCTCCGACATCTCTCTCCCTTCTCCGTCGCTTCTCTCTTACCACCACCACCACCACCACAAATCGGTGGTGGTCTGCCTCACCAAGCCACGACTTCGAACCCTCCTCCACTCCGATTCACCTCCAGTCGAACACCACACAAAACTCCATCTCCCCTTTATCCGACCTCACTCACAACAACCCACATCAAAACATAGCAAGTCCTATTATTTCAATATGAACCGAGCCTACCATAATTACAAAGCTAAATAGACAAACAAGATTAACAGAAAGAAAACAAAATGAACTACCTGTGTTTGATGTGGTCGGTGTATGTATATGTCGAGTTTATGGTTTTAAAAGAGACAGTCTTGGTTTTAATAGGAGAAGAAATTCAATCCATGTGGTTTGCTCGGTTTTGTGCCAATATAAATTGGTCGAGTGTTTTGTTTTGAAAGATGATGAATCTGTTTGTTTAAACACAAGTGGTCCGGCTTTTTCCGTTTATTGAAGTTAAAAGGAACAAGAAGTAAAAAATATGGGGCTAAAAAAAAAACAAGTCATGAAACGTGGGCTAAGACAATAATGATGTCTCCTCCTCTTGCTAACCGATTAAAACGAGTTTCTAATTCCGTTTTCTAAAATAAATCCGATCCAAAAATAAAATAAAAAAAACTATTTTTCTCAATATTTTTCTAATTTTAGTAAACACTAAATAAATGTAACTAATTAAATATAAAACGAATATTTAAAATCTCAAAATTTTTTAAAAAGAGCTATTTAAAATATTATAACGAATCGCTCTTAAATAAAATTTAAGTAACGATAGGAAAATTTATTCGAAATATTCACGGTCATTACAGTCTTCCCCCCTTATAGGATTCCGTCCTCGGAATCAAAATTATACACTAAACAGATCTGGATATTTATTCCGCATTTCGCTTTCTAATTCCCACGTGGCTTCCTCAACTTGGTGGTTTCTCCAAAGTACTTTCACTAAATTTATTCGCTTAGTTCTTAGCTCTTGCACTTTGTAGTCTAGGATCGGTACTGGTTGTTCCTCGTTTGTCAAATCAGGACGAATTTCCACTGGTTCGTAGGTTATAACATGTCTGAAGTCAGAATGGTATTCTCTTAATGCAGAAACATGAAACACATCATGAATATGCTGGAGATCTGGAGGTACGGCCAACTGGTAAGCTAGGGGTCCTATCTTCTTGAGAATCTCAAAAGGTCCTATATATCTGGGACTCAATTTGCCTTTCTTTCCGAATCTCATAACTCCCTTCCAAGGTGAAACCTTCAGCATCACTTTATCTCCCACTTCGAATGCTTTGTCCTTTCTCTTTTGATTCGCATACTTCTTCTGTCGATCCTGAGCTGCAACTAACCTTTTTCGAATAACTTCGATCGCTTGCTTAGTTTGTTGCAGTAGTTCTGGTCCTAGTATCTTCCTTTCTTCTACCTCATCCCAGTATAGAGGTAATCTACACATTCTTCCGTATAATGCTTCATATGGTGCCATACCTATGCTGGAGTGATAACTATTGTTGTAAGAAAACTCAATTAGGGGCAAATGATCATCCCAACTTTCTTTGAAATCAAGTGCACAGAATCTTAATATTACGAAGAGGAAAGAAATGAGGTTGCTCTCCATGCTTTTCCGAGGTTTAAATATTGTCCTTTCACTTTGTTCGTCGATCTGTGGATGATATGCAGTGCTCAGATTTAACTTCGTGTCAAGACATTCCTGAAAACTCTTCCAAAATCGAGAAGTAAAACGGGCATCTCTATCAGATACAATTGAAATAGGCACTCTATGACGAACCACAATTTCCTTTAGGTATATCTTCACCAATCTTTGAACGGAGTACTTATCACTAATTGCTAGGAAATGCGTAAATTTGGTGAGTCGATCGACGATAACCCAAATCGCATCATGACTGGCTCTAGTTCGGGGCAATCCTACGACAAAATCCATGGTAATATGTTCCCATTTCCACTCAGGTATCTCTAAGGGTTGTAAAAGTCCACTTGGTCGTTGATGTTCGGCTTTCACTTTCTGACAGGTCAAGCACTTGCTTACCATTCTGCAATCTCTCTCTTCATGTTAGGCCACCAATAGTTTTGCTTGATGTCTTGATACATTTTCGTGCTCCCTGGATGAATGGAATATCTCGAGTTATGCGCTTCACTCATAATTTCATCCTTTAACTCCGTAACATTATGAATCCATATTCTCGATGCAAATCGTTTAATTCCCTTATCGTCTTTTGAACTTAAAACTTCTTCTCCAGTCAACTCTGATCTTCTTTCTTCCATTACTTATTCCTGACAACGGCGAATCTTCTTGAGCAACTCTGGTTGAAACTGAATACTGTATACTCTTTCATTGTTTTGGACTGGGACCCTGATCTCTAATTCCATTTTCTCAAATTCTCTGGCTAATTCTTCTGAGGTTGTCAACAGGTTGAGTCTTTCCTTTCTACTTAAAGCATTAGCTACGACATTAGCCTTCCCTGGGTGGTAATTTATCGAACAATCATAGTCTTTGATCAGTTCTAACCATCTTCTTTGTCTCATGTATAATTCCTTCTGCGTGAATATATACTTTAAGCTCTTGTGATCCGTGTAAATCTCACATTTCTCTCAATAGAGGTAATGTCTCCAAATCTTGAGGGCAAAAACAATAGCAGCAAGTTCTAAATTGTGAGTAGGGTAACGGGACTCATATTCCTTCAATTGTCGAGAGGCGTAAGCTATTACTTTACCGTGTTGCATCAGAACACAACCTAAACCTTTGTGAGAGGCATCGCTGAAAATCACGAAATCGCCTTTCTCATCAGGTAAGGTCAACACTGGGGCAGTAGTCAATCTCTTCTTCAATTCCTGAAAGCTGTCTTCGCACTTGGGGGTCCATTCAAACTTTTCACTCTTTCTGGTAAGTCGAGTCAGTGGCGTAGCTATCTTTGAGAAATCCTTCACAAATCTATGATAGTATCCGGCCAATCCAAGAAAACTTCTAACCTCTGTTGGAGTCTTGGGTCTCTCCCAATTTGCTACGGCTTCTATCTTTGCGGGGTTTACAGAAATCCCTTCGCCGCTCACAATGTGTCCCAAAAATTGAACTTCTTTCAACCAAAATTCGCACTTTGAAAACTTTGCATATACTTTTCCTTTCTCAATGCTTCCAAAACCAAACGGAGGTGTTCAGCATGTTCCTCAGGAGACTTCGAGTATATCAAGATGTCATCAATAAATACAATTACGAACTTATCCAAATACCTCTTGAACACACGATTCATTAAATCAATAAAAGCATCTGGCGCATTCGTCAATCCGAAAGACATGACTAGGAACTCGTAATGTCCATATCGGGTCCTAAAGGCAGTCTTAGGAATATCCTCAGGCTTGATCTTTAGTTGATGATAGCCGGATCTCAAATCGATCTTCGAAAAATATATAGCTCCCTTAAGTTGGTCAAACAAATCGTCGATCCGAGGTAGAGGGTACCTATTCTTGATAGTCATCTTGTTCAGTTCACGGTAATCAATACATAATCGCATAGTTCCGTCCTTCTTCTTCACGAACAATACTGGAGCTCCCCACGGGTATACACTTGGTCTAATTACACCTTTGTCAAGTAACTCTTGCAGCTGTGTTGCCAATTCCTTCATTTCTATTGGTGCCATTCTGTACGGCGCCTTTGAGATTGGTGCGGTTCCTGGTTCTAGATTAATCGTAAACTCTATCTCTCGATCTGGTGGAATTCCAGGTAACTCATCGGGAAAAACGTCTCTAAACTGGTTAACTACAGGGACCTCCTCGATCATAGGGGTATGTTTCTCGGTATCCATCACATAAGCTAGATAGGCTTGACATCCTTGCCGAAGTAATCTTTTAGCTTGAATTATTGACAGGAAATCCTTAGTCGGTTTCCTTCCGTGAAACGAAATACTTATACCGTTAGGTCCACTTAAGCTGACCTTCTTACGGCGACAATCTATTAGAGCATCATAACGTGATAACCAATCCATCCCTAGGATTACGTCAAATTCCCCTAACTTAAAAGGAATGAGGTCTGCATCAAAACGTTGCCCATGTATCTCCATGGAACAATTCGGACACAATCGGTTCACTGGTATGACTTTCTGATTAGCTACTTCTATATTCAGAATTCCCTCTAAGGGCACAAACTCAAGATTCAAGAAGTTCTCAGAAATAAAAGATTTGGTAGCTCCAGAATCAACTAGAACACACGCATCCTCAGAATTTACTAGAAGCGTACCTGCGATCACATTGTCGTTATCAATGGCATCTCTTACTGTCATGTTGAAGGTTCTCACGGTTGGCTTATTGCTGGGAGGTGCTGTGAATCGAGGCACCGGATTTTCCTTCGCAGGTTGTCGGTAATCTCGGGACACGTGACCTTTCCTTCCACAGTTGAAATAGGTGACAGATTTATCCTTGCAACTAGAAGCATAATGACCCTTCTGTCCACAGTTATAACAATTCACGGTCGCTAGATGACAGGGTCCGGGGTGTTTCTTCCCACATGTCTTGCATTCTGGCAAAGGTGGTATTCCTTGCATCACATTAACTGTCTGTGGCTGTCTCATCCTCTGATTGCTTCCTCTGGTGTCAAAGTTCCCAAACCTTCTTGTATCAGCACTCTTATCTTCCCTTTTCACAAACGGTTTCTTATCACTCCGATTATCAAATCTCCTCGCAAAGTTACTTCCACTGCTCTGAAACTTCCTCTTATTTCCATCTTTCGGGTATAGTTCATTTCCACTTTCCACTATCGCCGCTTTCTGAACTAAAGTTGCATAATTGGTGATCTCAAATACTGCAACGCGATTTTGTATCCATGGTTTCAATCCTTGTTGAAAGCGTTTTGCTCTCTTCTCTTCAGTGTCTACATGATAGGGTACAAACCTCGAGAGTTCTGTAAACTTGGCCTCGTAGTCTGCAACAGTCATCGTTCCTTGCTTGAGCTCTAAAAACTTTATCTCCATCTGGTTCTCCAAATATTTGGGGAAATACCTCTCTAGAAACAACATTGTAAATCTAGCCCACGGTATAATCGTATCACCTTCCATGGCTCTCTTCGCTTCCCACCAATAATTAGCTTCACCTTTTAACATATAAGCTGCAACTACCGTGTTCTTATCCTCTTCCACTCCCACTATCTCAAAGGTCTTCTCTATTTCACGTAACCAGATTCTAGCTTCCACTGGGTTAGTGGTACCTTTAAACTCAGGTGGACTCAAGGATTTGAATGATTTGAAACTCACAGTAGTTTGGGTCAGTTGAGCTGGAGGTGGATTCCCTCCTACATTTTGGTACGGCTGAGGCTGAGGGTTCTGGGTATGCTGAATAAGAAAGTTCATAAGTAGACTCATCGGGTTATTTTCTTGGTTGGGATCTCGAGCGAGTTGTGGTTCCGGGTTTGGAACTTGGTTCTGAGGTGGAACCTCATTCTCTGGATTCACCTCGGGTTGAGGACGAGGATTTCTTGCGGGTCTTCCTCTCTTTGGTGGCATCTTTTTCTATAAGAGCGAAAACAATAAGGTACGTTATATTTCGGATATGCAATTCCCAAACACCATTGCTGGCACAATTAAAATTGGTATTCATAAATATCTACTCGGTCAAAATTTATGGTTCCTCACAATACTCAAAATCACGACTCTCTCTTGTCTCTTTATAAACAGTTACTCTTATTTCTCGATATAAAATGATTTTAGATACTCGTGAAGATTTTTCTCAATTTAAATGGCGGTTCTCAAAAATTCAATCATCATAAATCTCTGGTTCTCGAAAATTCTTTTTAAGCCGTAGTACCGGAAAAGAAATTGTTAACTAATTCAGGGGTAATATGGAAATTATTGTAACATGCTATTCTAATATAACACAGATCTATAATAAACAAAATGAGACAATGGTATTATAGCAGATCACAATATAATACTGATAAGGTTCCATACTGGTAAAGTCCAGGTCATGGTACTGAATACAACTGGTCACTGATAATAAGTACATCATAAAAGTATCATACTAGTCTAGTAGAGATAATAAAGGTTACTACCCAACAGGCTGGGCATCAGGTCTATTTCTATTTAGAAATTGTCACTCCGACTTGAGTTGTTGAAATTTCCATTTCTGGAAGAGAAGTTTCATCACTTTCAAATTTTCGTATACCACTTTTAGAATTCTTAGGCCCCAATCATTATAGGATCCATAAGAACATTGAATAGAGATAACTCATAAGGAATAGATGTTAAACAACACATGTGCACACTCAATTCTTGATGGTGAGAATCTTTTATGAAAGGATTAGCTGAGAGATCATTATGATCATCGAACATTTGTTTTGTTGCATGTATCATTAGGACATCCGTCATAGTACACAAGGTGGCCAGCCTTTAGTACTCTAATTAACAAACAACAGTACAAATGGTGGCGTCCCACCAGACTTCTATCACAGAGACAGACAGTCTTCCCCTGTATAAGTAGGGTTGTTCATCTCAGTATCACAAAGGGTGACAAATATACGAAGGGATATGAAAGATTTTTATATTTATAGAAGTACATGACGCTCTGTAAATGAACCTTTGAACAATATAGGTCTTTTCAAATAGGATAGATATTGCCTGAGTAAATTCGAATGATAAAAATCACCGATAATCATTGTTAAGGAAGTTACTTAAGGAACGATTTCCTAGCACACAATAAGATCTTAGGATCGACTATCGATTTTCGAATAAAAGTGACACTCGTAGACTCCGGTAAAGGTATTAACAACATTTAAAAAATGTGGAAACTCTGTAAGGTATCATCCGATCTCATTTATAATGGGAAATTAGGCATCCTATCTTAAATTAATTGGGAACTAGGGGTCCATGTGAATAAGGTATAGGAAGTCTATCTCGAGTAGAACGAAAGTCAATTGGTCTGGAAGTAGACATCTACAAAAGTACGAAAAACCTCGGTCAGGTTTCAATTGACTAGATATGCCTATAAATATATATATAAAAACGCGTAAGGCACTTAGTGCCAAAATCTCAACATCGTATAATATATCTCTAAATTCTCACGTCGCGTTATAGTTCTAGGCTCGTATTACATCTCTAAATTCTCGCATCCGGTTATACTCTAAGGCTCGTACGATTCCTAAAAATATAACTAATGCTCTGATACCAACTTTGTGACGCCCCCAGATCCACCCTGACCGGAGACCCGGGTCGTCACATTGTCTCAATATCCTGTAGCACAAGTTACGCAGTAATAAAGCAAAATATATAATACAACGGAGCATAAGTGTCCCACTCCGCAAATCCAAGATCAGTCTCACACATTATTATCATACGATATAATACATCTCGGGATAATATTTTACAAATGTTTACAGAAGTAGGTAGATAAAGATTCCAGCTAGACATTCTAGTTCCCGTCAGCATAGCCTGGAGCTTTCTCCTTTCCCTTGGATCCCTGGTTGGACGTCTCGCCTTTTTCCCTCTTGATAGCTGAATAAAAAATGTTGTAAAGCAAGAATGAGCAACTACAGTGCTCAGCAAGTTCTCTTCTTACTCGGTATATAAATATAATAAGATTTCCCAAAATTAATTGAATATCACAAATCTGGATTTTGACCCAGTACTCATCTTGAAAGCAGAATACTCGTAAAACTCAATACTCATTTCGAAAATAGAATTCTCGAAAGACTCAATTGATATAACTCTGTTGACTCATGATTTAAGAATAAACTGGTCTTCCACCTCTCGGTATCACGGTGGGGCGATCAACTATCCGACCGGGAATACCGTCCTCCAATGATATCGCACTTCGCCCGATCACGGCTACAATACGCTATCAACAATATAATATAAAAATATGAATGCTAGCATCATAGGGGTTATTAATTAAACCCTGGCATCATAGTGCCAATATATCTCGTGTCCGCATAACGGTACACAAGTCTCTCTTTCTCTAAAATGGGCCTCTTTTCCAAAATTTGACCAGTAGAATACAGAATTCCCGAATATTTGATGGACAGATAACTCGAAATAATTCTTCCATGAAAACATTTACAAATCTGGCGGACTGCCAGACCGACTCAATTGTTCCACCAATCCGATCAATGGACGGAGGTAAATTCTCAATAATAATATTTTATTGGTTGACACGAACAAGATGCCAACCCTCGACAATAAAGTCAACCATCTCGAAATATTGAGGATAGTCTTAAAATGAAATAATTTGGAGTTGTACTGTACAAATAGTACTCCTCGAATATTTATAATACCCACAATTGATGAACGTTAAATATATTATTTTTCACTTGATCAACGAGTAAAACTCTAACGATCCTAATTTTTATGACTCTTATTTATTTATTCGAGAGACGAACCAACTAAAAGATAATCAATAATTATTGTCGAATTTGTACAATAAATTCGACTGAAAGGAATAAATTTAACTATCTCGAATAAATGAGAATAGTTTCACTGAATCATAATAATAGTCGTCTCGAATTAATGAGATCGACCCGATAGCAACGAAATTAATTCCACGCTTATAAGGGATATAATTCACAAATAAACTAATTTTAACAGTAACAAAATATCGCAACGAGAAAATAATGCTCAAAAGGATAATTAAATATCATAATTGACAGCTCGAAATTAAATAAGGAATGAAATCATACGAACAGAAATTCATATCTCTAAGAGTTAGGGTAGGAATGAACTTGCCTCGATCTCGGAGTGCAAATAAGTGTAGATAAAATTTGTACTCTACCCGTGAACTCGGCTTCGGTCTACGGCTCGAAATTTATTCTCTAAAAAAAATGGCAACCGAAAATATGTGAGCGCTTCGTCAAAAAAATAGAATATTTCTCAACCGATAATATAATATTTAAATATAATAATAAAATATCTCTCGAAAATCTCTACGATAATTAATGGGATAAAATTCCCGGATAAATAAATCTCTCTTCGAACTCAGGAATTAAATCTCGAAAATAAATCCTATTTTTAATTATCCGTAAATCCGACTTAAAACGAAAACAGGGTTACGGAAATTAACGGCAATACTCTATTTTTAATCTCATAAATAATTAAATAATACTCCGATTTTAATCTAAAAAATAATCTAACTCGATCCGGTTAATTAAATACTCCGGAAACGATAAATAAAAATCTCCTAAAATTATATCGTATTTTAATCCTATTTATTCACAATTACTCATCTTTTTATTATCGACAAATTATTAAATCTCTATTTTTCGTCCAAAAATCACAATTTAACTCTTTTTAAAATAAAAACCATATTTTACGCTATTATTCATTAATAACCACTCTTTTATTAACGAAACAATAAATCTCTAATTTGTTTTCAAAATCACATAATAATACTTATTTAATTAATAAATAATAAATTCTAGATTACATCTAAAATTCTAAATAATTCTATTTAATTAATAACACAATTAAATTATTATTTACCCAATAATTTAAATAACGATTCAAATAATAAAATCTTGATTTTTAACGAACTATCGCTAAATTACTAAATGGTATCGTTTTAACAGAAAAAATTGATGTGGGCCCCACTTTCCCCGTGGGTCCTACCCAAGTCCCCCTGCAATCTCTCGACTCTCTCCTGCACTGTCTCTCCCCCACCTCAAAATCTCTCTCGATCTAAACCTCTCTCTCTGTCTCTCTCTCTCTCCCTCTCCCTCTCCTCTTTCTCTTCTCCCCTTCGAACACCCCTCCGACCACTTCCTCATCTCCGACACAACCTCCCTCCTCCGTTCGTATCTATCTCTCTCTCAAACCCAATTACTCCATTCAATTCAACCATACCCAATTCAAACAATACACAAAACAATAACAACAATTCTCACCCTCTCTTATCTCCCTCCGACATCTCTCTCCCTTCTCCGTCGCTTCTCTCTTACCACCACCACCACCACAAATCGGTGGTGGTCTGCCTCACCAAGCCACGACTTCGAACCCTCCTCCACTTCGATTCACCTCCAGTCGAACACCACACAAAACTCCATCTCCCCTTTATCCGACCTCACTCACAGCAACCCACATCAAAACATAGCAAGTCCTATTATTTCAATATGAACCGAGCCTACCATAATTACAAAGCTAAATAGACAAACAAGATTAACAAAAAGAAAACAAAATGAACTACCTGTGTTTGATGTGGTCGGTGTATGTATATGTCGAGTTTATGGTTTTAAAAGAGACAGTCTTGGTTTTAATAGGAGAAGAAATTCAATCCATGTGGTTTGCTCGGTTTTGTGCCAATATAAATTGGTCGAGTGTTTTGTTTTGAAAGATGATGAATCTGTTTGTTTAAACACAAGTGGTCCGGCTTTTTCCGTTTATTGAAGTTAAAAGGAACAAGAAGTCAAAAATATGGGGCTAAAAAAAACAAGTCATGAAACGTGGGCTAAGACAATAATGATGTCTCCTCCTCTTACTAACCGATTAAAACGAGTTTCTAATTCCGTTTTCTAAAATAAATCCGATCCAAAAATAAAATAAAAAAAACTATTTTTCTCAATATTTTTCTAATTTTAGTAAACACTAAATAAATGTAACTAATTAAATATAAAACGAATATTTAAAATCTCAAAAATTTTTAAAAAAAGCTATTTAAAATATTATAACAAATCGCTCTTAAATAAAATTTAAGTAACGATAGGAAAATTTATTCGAAATATTCACGGTCATTACACTTTTCAGATGACTTTTACTTGTCTTTCAACTTTCACACAACAGCTTGCTGTGTGTTGTCTGAGGTGTGTATCAGACGACTTCTCAATAGTCAACAGTTTTTGGTATATTCAGACAACACGTTTTGCCTGTTGTCTAAAGCAAAAATCCTTGTAGTGAAGTGAAGAAAATCAATATGAAAACTCAGATGAGAAGCAAGCCAGGCTGGCTCAGGAGTTATTGGATGAGGTAGAGGATGAAATGAGGGAACCTGAGGAAGTCCCCAAATCTAAACCCAAAAGGAGAGTGAAAACAAAGGCAAAGAGGCATGTCTCTCCAGAAAATGTAAGTAAGGAAACTATTGGCTCATCAAAATATATTTCTGCAAAAGTAGTCAACCCAGCTGTGAATTTCCATGGTGACCCTATAATACCTAAAGAGGAACCAATGAATCTTGACTCCATTGAGGTTCCTTCATTCTTGCTGAAGCCTCAACAGAAGCCTAAACAGAAGAAAAGGATACCAAGGAAGCAACCTTCAAAGGAACCAATTCAAGTTGCTAGGGTGCCTGCTATTATCAAGCAACCAATCTTGGAAAACAAGGATGATTTTATCTATCAGGCAGATATTGAAGAATACTCTGGCATGAATCTGTATCTGGATGAATTGTCAGAAGTAAGAGGAATTGACAAATACAAGCATTTGCCTGAGAGATTGGTCTTTGTATACAAGGGAAGAAAGGAAAGGACATGGACACTACAGAGGGTTCTTGGAGAAAATTATCTGACCTTAACCAAGGTGTTCTATGCAATTAAGAGATACACAGGGTTCTCCAAGATAGCAAAAGGGGAGATACTGGACAGAATAGAACAGATAAGGAGAGAATGGAACTCACCATCAAGTCTACCAAAGAAGATGAAGATCCCATACAATGGACAGAAAATCCACATTGAACCCTTCTGGATGTTGGAGTTCAGGGATGAAGATGGTAACAGGAGATTCTTCAGGTTAGAAGACCAACTATCAAAGGCTAGTTCTCAATACCTGAGATGGTTACAACAAAAGTTAAATCCAAAAGTTGTTGAAGAAGATGCCTTCTATAGGCAACTCCAAATGCAGATTGAGTCCAACTCTGCCAAAGAAGGAAAATCAAGGGTGATGCCAACCAGAGAGAAGAAACAGTATTAATCTGCTCACTCTAGAGGAGCACTTCTCTGTAAATTTCTCAAACTTTCTATTTTTAATTTTAGTAGCTTAATATAATTTGTGCATTGTTCTATATATATCTTTAGGAATGTTTTGTTATCATCAAGGTCCTGAATTTATGCTTTATTGCCATCAAATATAAATTGGGGGAGATTGTTAGGAATATGTTGTACTTGATGATAACTTCACAATCAATCAAATTGTATAAGTATTGTAGCTGTCAACGGATGAGGATTTATAACTCTATCCGTTGACAGGTAGCTCATCAACGGATGAGACTTTGTAGCATACTGCAATACCACTACGGTTGGTTTTAGGTGGTCGGTTATGCAAATTTCTAAATTTCGAAAATACCGCCCAAATGAAAATTTCAAATTTTTGATCAAACTCATAACCGACCACATATCGGTCGGAAATAAGCCATGATTTCACAAAATTTTAAAAATGGAGCCCAAACTAATTTTTTTTCGAAAATACCGCCCAAATGAAAAATTCAAATTTTTGATCAAACTCATAACCGACCATATATCGGTCGGAAATAAGCCTTTATTTCACGAAAATTTTAAAAATGGAGCCCAAACTAAAAAATTCAAATTTTTTGCAAAATTTCATTTAAACAAACCACTTCACCAAATTTCATCTCTATCCCTACATCCACTTCACCAAAATTCCTCTCCCTTTTAACTTTTATTTTCGAAATTTGGAGAAAAAAAAAACTCTTTCTCCAAATCATCCCCCTTATACATGGATCAATGGTTTTGGATTTCAAATTTTTTTATACTTATCATTGTTATCGTTGTGTTTTACTGCATCGAAATCCTACAATGGTATCCTAACTACTTGCATCAAATGATGATTTGGTTATATCTCTGGTGTATTTTGATGATAATGACTGTTTAAGAAGAAGAAGAAGAAGAAGAATGTGAAGAAAATGAAGAAGAATAAGATCGTATTGTCTGGTGATGATGAAGACGATGATGGTTTTGACGAAATTGAATAATGTTTGTAAATTTAGTTTTGATGCTTTTCACGAAGTTGAGTATTAATGTTGTTTGTGAACAATAAATTCGTAGCATTTATGTTTGTATGTTTAATTATGTTTTTATGAAGTTGAATGGTGTGGTGAATTTGTAGTTTGTTAATGTTGAATGGCTTGGTGGTGATTGTAATATTGAAATGTAATGAAATGGAATGGCATAACTTGCAATTTTTCTTTAAAAACCCAGAAAACCGACCGTCTTCATATAAAACCGACCGTTTTTACCATTGCAACGCCAGAAAACCGACCGTCTTCATATATAACCGACCGTTCTCTCAAAAATAAAAACAAGAAAATCGACCGATTCTGTATATAACCGACCGTTATCGCTAGTCAAAATACTAGTTGACCGTTAAATTATCCAATCAAATAATTTTATTTTTTTCTGAAATTTTGGCAATAACATTACAAATGATGGTTCTTGACATACGGAAGGTTTCGATCGTCGAATAAATCATTAAAAAAGTTTTTCAGTGAATCTAAATCGTGCCCTGTTATCGGAAGATGCACTTTTACTACATTTTTGTTAAAATCTCCTACCACCAAACCTTTTTATTTTTTGATTATTTTTTTCCAACACTAAAATGAATGTTTATTAACATCCGTACGGTTTGATCATCGAAGAAATCATTCAAAAAAATTATTCAGTGAATCTAGATCGTGCACCGTTATAAGAAACAACACTTTTACTACTTTTTTGTTAAAATCTTGAACAAACCGACATTTTTATTTTTTGATTATTTTTTCCCAACACTAAAATGAGTGTTTATTAACATTCGTACGGTTCGATCGTCGAAGAAATCATTCAAAAAAACTATTCAGTGAATCTAGATCGTGCCCCGTTATAAGAAACAACACTTTTACTACGTTTTTGTTAAAATATTGAACAAACAACCGACCTTTTTATTTTTTAACTATTTTTTTCCAACACTAAAATGAGTGTTTAGGATATTTGAATTTTGTAAATAAGATATTGGATGGTATACAAATCTTACAAATAATAAATTTATACAATTTTAAACTAATAATTTTAAAGGTAATAAAATTTTAAAATATGAATTAAAAATAATATTAATAGAAGAATAATATGAATCTCATCCACCTTTAATAAGAATATTATTATTTAATTAACTAAATTATGAATTTTTAAAATTTTATAAACGTGTTAAAAAATATATTTTTAAAAACTTAAAAAAATTTCAAAAAAAAAAACTTAAAAAAATGTGTTAAAATTATATCGACCAAACTAATTAAATTACACATGAGTTATGACCAAACTAATTAAATTGAATAAACTCAACCATTTTATCGAAAGATTTAATTGAAACAAAAGTTATATATTCAATATTTGTAAATTTTGATCGTAAATATTACGTTCGTATTATAATTTTTTTTATATGTTTGTGATATTTTTAAGATTATCAAAATTTTAGATATATAATCATAGTATTTTTCCAACTAATAATTAATGTAAATTATTTATAAATTTATTTTTTTAGAAAATTCGTAAGAGACCTATCAATTCTAAGTGATATATTCTTAATACTGAAACCCCGGTTAGAATTGTTGTTTTTTGTTAAGCAAAAGGAGTCCGGTTTCAGATCCTCAAGAGACCGTAGCTTGCACTTGGACGGGTTATGAGAAAATTAAATTATCACAAAAATATGGAAAGTGATATATTCTTAAAGTTGGAATCCCGGTTGGAATTGATATATTTTTTGTTAAGTAAAAGGAGTCCAGTCGAGAAATATTTTAAAAAAATCGAAAACCTAAACCCTGACGAAACTCTGTTTAAGGGTTCTAGTCAACGTACTAGTTGATTGTTAAATTGCCAAACCACATAAATTTTTTTTTTCACTAAAATTTTGCCAATAACATTAAAAAGGATGGATATTGACTTCCGTAAGGTTGGGTCATCGAGAAATATTTTTTAAAAAATTGAAATCCTAAATCGTGACGAAACCCTGTTTAGGGTTCTAGTCAACTACTAGTTGACCGTTAAATTAGCAAACCAACTAAATTTTTTTTCCCTAAAATATTTCCAATAACATTAAAAAGGATGGATCTTGACTTCCCTAAGGTTGGGTCATCGATAAATATTTTTTTAAAAAGCGAAACCCGAAACCCTAAACACCGTCATTGTTTAAAATTTTAATTTGAGTTATTTGACCCGTTTCTTTTTCCATTGCTACTACTACTACTACTATTTTTAGTTGTTTTGTAGTGTTATGCTAATCTTTTATCGAAAGATTGACATTATTTCTATTTTTATTTTTTTTACGAACTAAATTAAAAATGAGGGAAAATTCAAATTATTAGAAAATTAGGTAATAATAATCACAAAAATAATTAGCATGAATAGTTGGAATTGTATAAATTTTAAATTAAGTATAGGATTTTTTACTATTTTTATTCTATTTTTTCCCCTATATTTATCACTTATCGAACACTTCTTTTTTCGATTGGACGTTCTATGAGTATATGCTCATGGAAAAGAAGTAGAGAGGAATGTTCTTGCTTAAAACATGTAAAGTTACTTGATTTAGAAAAAAATTGTTCCCGAGCTTAAAACATGAAAAGCTGCTTGATTTTGAAAAATGATTATTTCCGTCACGTTCTACCAGCAGCTGCTGGTGTACATGGGCCAGCACTATAACCATTTTATAGGCAATAATTTTTTTACGGTAATTCGGTAAAGGATAAGAGGAATACACTAATTGTATTTAGGTATAAAGGAAAAAAAAAGGAATACATTAGTTGTCTTAAAATTTATCAGCAAAAAAGTCTCAAATATCATGGGTTAATTTGACAACATTTATGCTATGAAAAAACATGCTTGCTCCAATTTGAAATTTTTTTGAAACAAGTGTGCATTGCTCATGTAAATTATAGTACTCTGAAAATCTATGAAGGTTGCAGTAGTACAACTAGTAGATTATGGTTTTTTTTTTTCTAAACTAAATTTACATTTAGGCTTCGTTTGTTTGTAAAAAAATCTTTGTTAGGAAAATGTTTTCTATTTCTCGATTCTTCTAAGTTTGTTTGGGCTTTAGAAATTATTTTTGAGAAAAATATTTTTTGTATATCTGTTTAACTTTTCGAAAAACATTTTTCAAATTTTTCTGCGTTTGTTTAAATTTACGAAAACAAAATATTTTTCTAGAGTGGAAAAATCTTTTAATGGGAAAAATTTTTCCAATAATTTTTTTTTCCCAAAAAGTTTTTGCTGCTAAATCTTTCTTGGAAAATGTAAATTAATAATTACATGGATAAGATTTTATTCATGTTTAATAATTACATGAATGATATTGAAATTCTAATATAATAATAATTTAAAATTTCAATCAAATTTTATTACTACATTATAGTTTTAATTTTATTTAAAAATATATACTTAATAGTAATTATTAAAAAATTCATTATTTTGGGTGGTCATTGACGGGATTTAAAACCTAACACCGTATTTTATATAGTAAAATATTACTTTTTTTAATATTAAATGTAACGGTTTAATCTTTTTTAATATATGTCTAATTGCAAATTAATATTATTAATAATCAATATTTAAAAATTTAATTAAATTTTTTACTAAATTTGGATTAAAAGCATTAAAATTTTATTTAAGGAATAATATGTATTTTATGATCTTCTGAATTTAGATTTTAGTTAAAAATATACCTTTGAGCAATTTTTTATATTTTTTCTTGTAACCTACTAAAATATTTTAAATAAAATTTGAGTTACTACTAGAAAAATTCTGTATACTAAACTTCCATAAACATTACCCATACAAATTATAAGAACAAGTCATTACTAAAGAACTCTGTTATAAAGAGAGTGCTCGAGAGAACTATTGATTTTACAATAAGATATTATAAATTTTAAAATCATAATCATAAAATATAAAGTTTGATTCTAATATAACATAGGAATGATGTTTAAATTTAATAAAAAAATTATACTTGAATTTGAACAAAAATTTGATTTTAACCTTGATTTTCTAGTAAAAGAGAATTTGGTAAATTTGATTGTTGGGTGAGATAACTTTTTTTTTCATGTTTTAATGACTTTCTAAAGAAAATTTTCGTAATTCTGTTTTTAATTTACTAATTAAAATTTTCAATTAGTAATTACTAAAAAATTAGTAAAATATGAGATGAATATCTATACCATCTACACGAAACATTAAAAATTTGGTAACTGTTTTTTGATACTTCATGTTTTTACTTAATTAACCTTATGTTTTTACCTAAATATCCTTACTTATATCTAATTATATTATAATATTAAAATCAAAATATTGAAAGATGTATACCATTACAACTACATAATCAATTTCTTTTCTCATGTAAAGCATGTTAACTTTATAATTTTTTCAATAATTAATCAAGTTTTCATTTCACGAAAACACATTTTATTCTATATTTTTCTAACTACAATTGCTCTTATTTATAAAAATAGTTCGAGCAATTATATTAAAATTATTATTAATAATATCAAACTAATTTTTTTTTCAACTAAAAATCATTTCATTTAAAAATCTTAGAACTATAATATTTGTATCTTAAAATTATCAATGCAAATTAATATAAATTTATATAATATTAGTAAAATTCGTGATTGAACGGATTTTAAGTTAGTATGTATCATAGACATTTACATAATAGTTTTCATCCTGCTCAATTGTTACTTACAGCATCTCCAACCCTAAAATAGTATTACTTTTACACTATTTTAGTATCCTATTTACACAATTCATAAAATTAATTTTAATTTATATAACCAGATTTTACATTAAAAGAAAATATTTTTTCTAAAAAAGACATGTTTTTCTTATATTTACAAAAATATATTGTTGAGATATAATTTATATCCAATATATAATAAGCAAAGGTGGATATTTGGTTGTCACTACTACCACCAAACAAATATTGATCGTTAGATCTAAACTTTAATTAACGATCTAGATTATATGTTATTAATTTTAATATTTAAATACTAATAACTATCCTATCCTAGCCTAATCAAACGTCCATAGTACTAAACCACCTGCACGCGGGAGTCCTACCTGTATCTAATTCGGGTCCGAGACCTTAACTGAATCCAATAAGGGTTGAGTTGGCACAGTGGTTAAGTGTCCAATCTATGAAGCGAGAGGTCATGGGACTCCTGCCGGGGGTAAAAAAAAACCGGAAACAGCTTCTCTACCCTTGGGTAGCATGGCTGTGTACAACCTACCCCCTCAGACCCTGCTCAGTTGAAAGTTAAGATTCCAATTAGCAAAAAAAAAAGTTAAGATTCCTAACTTTTCAACTTATTTTTCAACTTATTTTTGCAACTTATTGAATCTCAAACATACATTAAATACTTTTATAAAAAAAATTATCAAAATGTAAAATATTTACCCGAAAATAAGTCCATAATTATACTTAGGGCCTGTTTGTCTTACCTTAAAATAAGTAACTTATAACTTAAAGTGATAAGTATCATATAAGTGATAAGTAAATCGGAATTTATAAGTTAATAGAGTGTTTGGTAAATCAGAAACTATAAGTCAGTAGAGTGTTTGGTAAATCAGAACTTATAAGTTAACTTTTTTAAATATTTTCAAAATATTTGTTTTTTAATATATATAAGTGGATATCAATGGATAGATCTCGATGAGTAGAGAAATTTGACATATACATATCAATTTTTTAATGAACGAATCAAAAGATATATGATTTTGAAGATTTGAAGGATATTATATATTGTGTATATCGAGAAATAAGAATAAGTTGAAAGTTGAATGTTAAGATTTCTTAACATTCAACTTATCCCATATAAGTTCTAAAAACGGGCTTTTGCTTATTTTGCCAAACACTCTAAATAAATCCCCATATAAGTCGACTTATATGGTTAGCCAAACATGCACTTAATAATTAATGACCTTACTTTAACAAATAAGCCACACCGAAAGCTCCTAATTGGTATAAAAAGAGAAAAGTCATGTCTTAACTGATTTAGAATAAGACCCGGCTAATGTAATAAAAACTAAGTAAAATATAATTTCATATATATCAATAATCTAATTTTTTATAAAATAATTTATATTCTTGAATTTATTAGAATATAAATTTATTTACAAAGCAGCCACACCGGAAGCCTATCCTAATTGATATAGAACAAGAAAAGTCATGTCCTAACTGATCCAGAACAATACCCGGCTAATATTCTTGAATTTATTGGAATATAAATTTATTTACAAATTTTATAAATATTAGAGAAATATTATACAAATAAAATCAATTTCAAAAATCTTGATAATTACATGAGAGGAATATTATTCAAAAAATGTGATTTTCAAATATCTTGATATTTATGTGAATAATGATTCTTAAATAATTCTGAATTGGATTCTTATTAATATCATATAAAAGAATAAATTTAATAAATATTATAGGGATATAATTCAAAAATATAAGTTGGTCGATAAAATACAGAATTAAAATAAAATTGATATAACATAGTAATTTCAAAAAAACCATTAAAGAGAAATGAAATTAAAATCCAAAATTTAAATTTATTTAACAAATGCATAATATTATATTGATCATGTGACATGCATAAATTACTGTATTAAGATATTGATATAAAATCTTATAATTTTTTCTATCTAATCCAAGTCTAAAAGAATAACTTACTCTTAAATTTTGTGTTATACATGGATATTTTTTTAATAATTTTTACATTTTATTCTTATATCTTCTTTGTTATGAGTATTTTCAGTATTAGAAACTTTTAAAATAAATAAACACATTAAAATAGGTTTTAAAATAAGATAAATAGTTAAGTCCATTAAAATAAAATTTTAAATAATTAGTCCCTTTCAATAACTACGCCCAAGATATGTGTTTATGTTAGAATATCTTTTATAATAAAACTAACCCTATTAAAAATAGTTAAATTATAATAGTATATGTACATGTGCTTAAATTAAAATATTTAAATACTTTTTAATAGTATTAGTGAAATAACTACATCTATTAAAAAATTTAAATTATATTACTTCAAAAACAATATTTAAATTATAAAGATATAAATAATGATTTGTATAAATAAGTGGTCCGAAATAATAAAATTTAAAATTATGTAACAAAGTAAGAGTACAAAATATTGACACATTTTCTTATAATAAATTGGATCGAAATATGAATCAGAATTTAAGTATCAAAGAAGAAGTAATGATTCGTATAAATAAGTGGTCCGAAATAATAAAATTTAAAATTAGGTAACAAAGTAAGAGTACAAAATATTGACACATTTTCTTATAATAAATTGGATCGAGTATCAAAGAAGAAGTACCTGAGGGCATCCTCAGGCATAGCATACTCTTTTTGTTATTACAATTTGATATAAAAGAATCAAATAATGTATCCAAAAAAAGAAGTCAATTATGTTATCATAAAGATTAAATTATACATAATATCATTATTAGTTTTAAAAATTTGGCCCACATCAACTAAAGTGTTTGATATATTAATTTTAATAAATAATTATATGAATATGAATTGGGGAGTAAGTATATTGTGAATATGTATATAGGTGGGATTAATTAATTAGAGTTTTGCTCCTATATAATCCTAACAATTTATTTTTTATTCAATGTAAGTGATCCATTTAATTAAACCAATTTTTATTTTTATTTTACAATATCAACTAATCAATCATACACATTCAAGACAATAATTACTACAATGAGATCAAATCACTACAATTAATAAATAATCACACAAATCAACACAATCACCACAACAACCACATTCGGCCACAATCACCAATATCATACTAATACCACTTACTTTAAATAATAATTATCAAGAAATTGAATCAAAATCACCGCTAAATTCATGTTAGGGTTGACCGGATATCATAACAAAATCATTTGCTTTAAATAATAATTATCAAAAAATTGAATCAAAATCACCAATAAATTAATGTTAGAGTTCACCCTATCTGAATTTGCTCTTTGTTAAAGTTAATAGCACCAACATCACAATCGAATTTAGATTTCAAATAGATAATTATGGCTATATATACATCAACCCATGTATCAAAAAAGAGAGAGATTAAAAATTTATAAAGAAGATGAGAGAGTGTAATTATAGGAAAAAGAAACGGGTGACTGCAAATCGATGGTGATAGCAACCGAAATTTGATGGTGGTGATCGGTGATTGGTCACATAGAGATAGGTAGAAAGAAGTGGGCTAGAGGATGAAGGAGATAGGTGAGAAAGTAAGTAAAGTACTCATTAAAATTACAATGAACAATTGGGATTAAAAATAATTTAAAAATTGTGGAGAAAATATTTGATCTCATATCACATATTAGTAGGAAGGTTCTCATGTTAGAATTTGGCTAATTATATATATGGACATGATATGTATACTGGATTTGCATACATTATATATGCTATTATGACTATTTTTTTATGGGATTTGGGTAAAATTGAATATACATTATTATTAAGGAGAAAATATGTTTAAATATGATATTTTTATGTATAACTAGGGTACTGAGCCCGAGCTACGCGAGCTACTTATACTTGTATAAAATTGAAACATGTATCCCGACCCACACGCATACGCATGTACGGATCCTTATATATTTTATCAAGATAAAATAGTAATTCTTAATCAATACACATCATATGTGTGTGTATTTGTTTCAGTCCTCAAACAACAAAGAATGAGCTAAGGTAATTTTATTTGCCTTTTCCAAATCAGGCACAACAATAAGGTAAGGATGCTAACTCACATCTAGAGCTCTTTTAGCTTCTCTCTTTATCCAAATAGTGGAGTGATCGAAAGTAGCATTACAAGAAAGGACTATGTGTTCAAATCTCCATCTACAAGTACTACTGTCCTCACAATTGGGTGGAACCGTCTATATCTACAAACATAAAATGTGCATGAAACATTCAGATTACACAATGATAAAAAATTATAACATAATGGAATACTCTTACAACGCCACATGTTGTCACTCTGCAATGTTGGTTATCATCAACAACTTATCGAAAACACAATAATAAGAGGTACATAAGCCTCATAAATCTTTGAAAATTAGTGTAAGGTCAAATTTCTATAATGCAAGCTTGTGTAATCTACACCAAGTCCCAAATACTCCAACACTTTTACATGTGAAATAATTGAATTTTTTTGAGACATAAGACTTCATAAGCCGTTATTCTATCTCTTGGGCTTCTTTCAAGCATCTTCTTTATTAAATCTTTAGAACTTTCTGGGAATCTGCGGCCATGGACCAGATTCAAAATCTGTCTGAATATCGCTCCCAACTTCTTGAGTATAACATCCTACTGACTCTTAGCAGACAATATAACAAAAAGTTGGAATCTGCATCAAGTCAAGTTGCAGTGTTAGATTTTCTAGAGTGCAAAATCAAAACAATTCCAGCCAACATAAAAATTAATAGTTTTATCAAACTCAAGGATAAATAGTTAAAAAAAGTTGAGAACACCATATATAGTTCTGACAATTTTTTTAACATAAAATCAGTTTTATCTTAGTTAGAGGATCTCACATAGACACGTGGTCTTCTGGTACTTAAATCACAATTAAGAAGACATTTAGCCAGCAAACCAACTCAGCCAATTCATAGGCACACCTAGGGCATGTAAATTTCAAATTTACACATCCGAGTTTAGATTTGTATCTTGGGGTAAAGTAAATATGGCTTTGATGCAAAGTTATCGCTGGTTCAATAATCAATATGTAAGAGTTGATCTAGAATGAGTAGATATCCCCAATCTTACCTCAATTTTGGACTGAGCCAAGTTGCTTGCACATATCCTCAATCTTTGATAATCCCAGAAAGCAGCAGAGTAACGCTTCCAAATTTTAAATGATCATATCAGTAAACTGACATAAGATACAATCCATCCATTTTTAGGTATTAGCAGCTTTTGGAGATCCCATCCACATTGAGAGAAGCTGATCATCAGATAAATTAAAGGTCAATGACAACTCTGCATCTTTCGCCAAAATATTCTTTCCATTAGCTTTTGCTATCTTACCATTGCGTCTTTGGGATCTGCAGGAGGCAAAGAGAAAACAAATAATTGGAACGATAAGCATAATATAACGGATGACAAAGAGAAAAAATGTTACGAAGGATCTGTTAAAATTTAATTGGCGCATTCAGAAAGTAATAAACTTAATGTTGATTTTAATACAACACAATGGGATGTAGGAATTAAATGAAAAAAAAGCGAAGAGTACTGCAAGAATGATGATTCTTATTGAGAAATTGATGTGATTGAACTCTAGTTCATATTTGATTAATGGATTAGAGGAAAGAATGAATATCATGCTAAGATATTTGTAAAAAAAGTTTACGTTTTGTTCCAATCTTACTCCATTCTGTTCCATTCAACCAAACACAACATAAATATGCAGAAAAGGAAACTCCCTGTTTCCATTTCCAAAATCCAAACAAATTAAAATATTCTCAAAAGCATAATTCCCAAGGTTTTCTTGAACAAACAAAATGACCCATCTCATATCAAGATTCTCAAGTCTCAATTAACCATACATAAGAAACAGTACACACAACAAATCAAGCAAATGATACAATAAAAAAAAAGCACAAAAAACAAACAATTGAGCAAACATGTTCACTAAAAAAAATGAAATAGACCTTGATAGAATTAACTTAAACATCGATGTATTGAGACACTATACCAAATACTTAGTGAAAAATTGAAAAAACAATCAAGTGGTGTAAAAGATAAATGACCAAGTCATGATAAATAAAAAGATCCAAATTAACATGCTACATAATAGAAAGATTTTCATTGTTATTTTGTTATAACAAAAAGAAATGAGGAAGAAGTTACCAAGTATTGTAGAACAAATCTTTCAGAAGCATACGATTTCAAGAGCGAGCACTGCAAGTTTTAAGAATTATAATTATCAAACAGATTAAAGAGAATTACGGTCGATAGATTTCATATATGGAAGACAATTCAGTAAGTCTAACTATAAAAAATATGTACTAATCAATCAAACTAAATCCAAGAAATTAATCCAGGTATCTGAATAATATCTAATATGGATCGAGCAACTGTTGTGGGAGTATAATCTTTTCATGTAAACACAAAAACAAATCTGAATCAAAACTCAGTACATCATGTCTGAGAGGTCCAAAATATACCTCTAGTAGCTCGTATCTACAACCGGAGAACTTGAACATAGAAAAATGAAAATGTTTTAAAATTCATCTGATAATAAGATAAAAGAATTATGAGTTCTGATGACAGTGACACAGTCAAACAGAAAAACCTTAGTCACTCCTAGAAGGTAATCAAATAAGTAACAAAAACATCGTCAAATAAGTAACCGGCAGAGAGATTACGGGATTTCGGAATTCTAGTACATTTAGGGTTGAATTAACCATGCATCCTATTGCAACACATTCTGTATAACAAAAGCAGGTCATATAAACATATAAAAATTGACATACACGTATATGTGTTACAACTGGAAGTGTAAAAATTTTATGTTTCTTGGCACGTTAATTTCCACTGATTTAAGATCGAACTCTCACCATGATTTATTTTAGATTATGGCCAAATCTACAATTCAATTTAAGAACGAATTACACGTTAACATATTGTTATACCCAAAGACATGAAAATATCGGTAGTAGAATGTAACAATACAATACCGGGATTCGGTTTCAACGGAGATGGAAGGCTCGACATAGTCCTCCGTTTCTATCCTGCAAAAAATGAAATAGCAGTACTGATCGGACGATTATATAGAAAAACACGAAACATGAAATCATGTAGACACATCATCATGTTTTAATGTAGACACATGAAATCATGTTTTGTATTGATTCGATTTGATAACCACTGCTTGAAGATTCAACAACACACCATCATCTCCTACCCAAACCAAAATAAATATAAATAAATAATAAATACATGGAAACACAAACATTTAAAATCAATACAAACAACAATACAAAAATTACAAAAAAAGCAAGATTATTGCTAAAATCGGAGAAAAATTAAGAAAAAAATATATGAATATACAGAATAGAGATACAAATTTGATGTTAACATTAAGTTCGAGTGCAAAATGCTATTCATTAGTCTTATGGGAGAATAAAAAATTCACAAATTCAAAGAGAATAAAAAACCCACAAATTCAAATCTTGATACACAAATAATACATATATATAAGTATATCATATATACATACCTTAATGCAAAATTGGAAGATTTTCCTCCGATTTTTACCTTTTCTCTCTTTCTTCAATCTGTAAAAAAGAATATGAATCGAGATAGAAGATGAAATCATCAAAAGAATAATATGCAATCGAGTATGTATAAACTCAATTGATCCATTTTTGTATGTACTGAGGATCTTACAAATTACCTTGTGAATACTAACGATCATGTAACAGTGAATCCTCCAATTCACCCTTTATCACTTTTATTATTCTGCACTGTGAATGTGAAGCTTGAAGTGTACGTGTGATTCGGGTACGGGTAAAAGGCTAATTAATTGGCAGTATATTAGGAAGTTATTGTATTGGGTAAAATATTGGAGTATCCATGAGTCAAAACCAAAACAATAGAAAGTTAGTAGAAAATTAGAGATATGGGTCAATTTTGAACGTGTAATTTTGTTGCTAAAATTAAGGATCAGTTGTTGAAAATATTAATGTAGAGATATTGTGTATATCATTTAAGTAATAGGTTGCTAAATGGTAGATGGATTATCCATGGATCATGATAAAATATATGAGAATGTAGTACAAAAAATAGGAGTTGGGTAAATTTTTTTACCCATTGGGTAAAATGCTAAATGGGCAATACCATGCTTTAAGAATATGTTGATAGTGTAGCACTTGACTATAAGATTAAAGTACCCAAGAAATGCAAAGATTTTATTGAGTTAAAAAATGAGTTAGAAAACCAGTAAATTTGCTTCTTTTCGGAAGAAATTTTAGAGTAAGGATAAATCATTAATGTAAAAAGGCTGAATAAAAGAATAATAATTTGCCAATGTATTCTATCTGTCTAGTATGAGTTAACACAAAATATAATTAACTAAAAATGTTCACTCAAAATATATTTAATCATATGGATAATCTTAAAATATAGACACAAAATTAATCAATCAATGTAAACTAAAATTTGATAATAAAATAAAAAATGTTTTAATCAAAAATTAGTAATATAAAAAATAAAATATTAAAACTAAGCGTGCTATGCACGGGTCATAGGCTAGTAAGATATAAAAGATACATATAGCTAATAAATTAGTTTTTTTTTTACGAAATGCATATAATTATATTACTAGATCAAACCAACTTAAAATAAAACACGGGGACAAACAATAAATTGTTTACTGATCGTTTAACACATTGGACTTAAAAGTTATTGAAACTAAAAACGAATTCAAAGACCTCCTAGACAAATAAATTAGTTTTTGATAACAATCATAAAGGATAAATTTGTTTTTGGTAACAATCATGAGGCATAGTGAGAATTTAAAAAAAAAAAAAATTTGGTATAAAATTCATACCAAATGTATTTTTAATAACAACTTTGATGTCAGAATCATTTAATGACAACTTTAATGTCAGAATCATCTGATATATTTTAATGTTAGTTTTAAATTGAGTAAATATAAATTTATCTTGAAAAATAACATTCATAACTTATTATCTAATCCTTATCTATATTTATATTATTACATTAAAATGGAAATATTAAATTGTTGGTCTTTGGTTTTTGGTTTTAGATCATTTATCCTAATTATTAAATAATAAAATAATGCAATTAATAGTAACTAATCAATTGTTTTTTTAATTAAAACACAATATCTTTTCGTTAAATGATATTAACTTTTATGATCATCTAATAACAATTTGTCTTTTTCAATTAAAACATGTTACCTTTTCATTAAAAAATATTATGTTTTATGAACATCTAATAACAATAATTGTATTATATCTATAATTAAGATTTAAGAGACGTTACCTTTTATTTAAAACATATTATTTTTATAAATATATCTAAAAATACCATATATATACTATTATCAACCAATCACATTATTAAAGTATTAACTCTAAATTATAAAATAATAAATATTAAAAACAACACGCACAACGCAAATGATACTGTTATTCTATTTATTAAAATAAATATTATATAATGTAATTAATGATAATTAGTCGATTGTCATTTTAATTAAAACACTTTTACTTTTAATTAAAAATATTGCCTTCTAGGAACACTTAAAAACATTAATTTTACCATATCTTCGATCATTAATATCTTTTTATAATTACAACACGTTAATTTTTATTTAAAATATAATCTTAAAATTATTAATATATACACAAAAAAATCACACCAAATCTTTCACTCATACAACGGACAATGACCCTTATTACATAATTAAATTATTTTACTAAATATTAAAATTATTTTAAATCCCGTCAACCGCAACTTAATTTAAAATTTTATAACATGAGTTTTGAACCATGCATATCGCTAATTAAATTTATATTAAATTAAAATTAAAATAATTGCATCCTTATATTCTCTTAGCAATACCACATTGCCATGGTGCTGTTTAGGCGATTTCAATTGCATCCTTAGTCTTACTGAAGTTTGTGGGGGCAGGGAACACTGGACTACAAGATATGCAAGCTTTTAAAGATTGCTTATCAAATGCTGGTCTAGACTCTCTACAAACAGTGGGTGATCCATTCACTTGGACAAACAAACGAGTTCTTGATCCAATTTACAAGCGACTAGACAGGGTTGTTGGTAATGGACATTGGTTGAACACTTATACTGAGGCGTATGTCATGGTGAAGCATAGGGGTATCATGGACCACAACCCCCTAATTTTAACTGTTCCTATGTAGCTTGAACGCTTCGGTAAACCTTTTCAATTTTTCAATTACATGCTTGAAGTTCCTAACTTTCAATCTACTGTCTCGCATGCTTGGAGTTCCACTATTCTTTTTGAGACCCAATGGCTGTTTTGTGCAGAAAATTAAAGGCGGTTAAGAAGGCATTAGTTGATCTCAATAAAAACCATGGTAATTTACATTCCAATGTTCAGCTTGTTCGTGATGCATTGTCCTCCACACAAGATGAACTTCTAGCTGCTCCATCATCTCAATTGATTGCTAGGGAATCTGAATTGGTCATTAAACTTAATAAGGCTATTTTAGAATAGGAATCTCTCTTACTTCAAAAGTCCCGGGTTAAATGGATTTCTAAGGGAGATGGCAACAACAAGTTTTTTCATAGCCAGTGCAAGTCTAACTGGAATCACAGTAAGGTCTTGGCTCTCCTTGACTCCTCTGGTACTTTAGTACATGGTCAGAGACAATGTGCACAGGTTGCTGTGGAATATTATACTAATTTCCTTGGCTCCCCTATCAATCCAATTGAAAATGATGATATGCTTGAGGGAATTGAATGTCCTTCTATCTCGGATGCACAAGCAACTCACTTGGAGGCTCCTATTACTAGTGACCTAATATACGTAACATTGAAGAAAATGAAAAAGAATAAGGCCCCGGGTCCAGATGGGTTTACTATTGAATTTTTCTTGGCCACCTGGAGTATTGTCGGAGAATGTTTTTGTGCCGCTGTGACTTCTTTATTTAACGATTTCAACATGCACACAGGCATTAACTCTACATATATTGCTCTAATCCCAAAGGTTGACACTCCGACTCATATGCATGATTTTCGACCTATCTCTTTGTGCACTATAGCGTACAAGTGCATATCTAAAATCATAGCCTCTCGAATTAAATCTGTGTTACCTGGAGTCATAGATATTGCACAATCGGCCTTCATACCGGGTAGACATATATCTGACAACATATTATTGGCGCAAGAATTATTTCGAGGGTTTGACAGAGACACAGGGACCTCAAGGTGTGCTCTAAAGCTAGACCTTCACAAGGCTTTTGATTCCATAAGGTGGGACTTTATCCTAGCTGCATTACATAAAATGCGATTTCCCCCTCGCTTTGTTCGATGGATCCAGTCTTGCATTTGTGGCCCTAAGTATTCTGTAAAGCTTAATGGTTCAGTTCATGGATACTTCACTGGTGCAAAAGGCATCCGTCAGGGTGACCCCATGTCTCCTTATATCTTTGTTATATGCATGAATGTGCTATCTCAAATGCTAAAGTCCAAGCCTCCTGGCTTTAAGCACCACTGGCGTTGCATGGATCTCGACTTAACACATCTATTCTTCGCTGATGATGTGTTATTTTTTAGCCATGGAGATCGAACCTCTATAGCCCACATTATGGACTCGGTTCGTGTCTTTTCTGGTCTGAGTGGTCTCACTCCTAGCATGCATAAGAGCACGAGTTTCTTCTGTAATTGCCAGCCATCTATTGTGGAATGGTTCGATGATCTGTATGGAATACCACGGGGACATCTTCCAGTACGGTTCTTGGGCGTGCCACTTATATCTTCTCAACTTTGCATTAACGACTGTGTGCCACTTGTTCAGAAACTAACAAACAGGATCAGTGCTTGGACCTCTTTACTTCTATCTTTTGCTAGACGTGTCCAGTTGGTTAGGTCTGTTCTTTTCGCCATTCAAGCATATTGGTCGAACCACTTCCTTCTTCCCAATGCTATCCATGACAACATTCAGTCAATGCTAACAAAGTTCATCTGGAAAGGAAATATAAATGACAAAGGAGGAGCTAAGATCAGTTGGAAGACTATCTGTTTACCTAAGCAAGAAGGTGGCCTTGGCCTGAAGGACTTGTCTCAGTGGAACAAAGCACAGATCATATGTCACTTGATTAATATCATAAAACAAACTCCAACGTTATGGGCTACTTGGGTTAACCGAACAGTTCTCAAACACAGGTATTTCTGAACTATGCGAATTCCAACTGATTGCTCTTGGATTTGGAAAAAATTGCTGAGATTGCGCCCCCTTGCTATGCGGTTCCTGTCTTACTCTATAGGTGATGGCTCGACTATATCTCTTTGGTTTGATCCCTGGTGGAAGGGGGTTTGTCTTGCTAACACTTTAACAGCTCCTATAATCTCACAAAGTGGTACGACTACCGATTCCAAACTCTATAACATTATTAGCACAGGTTCTTGGTGCTTACCTTGCCCTAACCAAAGACATCACCACCCGGACCTTACACTCACGGAATGGATTCTCAACTTTAACTATCCTACTTTCAACATAAACAACCATGATGTTATTTTGTGGGATGGTCAGGATATTCGCAAAGTAAAAACATGGCATATCTTGAATTCCATTAGGCATCGTGAACAAGAAGTGGAGTGGTTCAATACGGTTTGACATCCTCTCAAAGTGGAAAGGTACGCCCACCATCAATGGCTTCTCAGCCACGGCCGTCTCAACACCTTAGCTCGTCTAGTAAGGTTTGGCATTGTTTTGGATCAGCATTGCTTCTTATGTGTGGGAGGTCGCGAAACTGATACACATTTGTTCCTGCATTGCTCCTACAGTCGGCATGTTCTAACTACAATTCTTTCCATGTTCAACGTGGCCATCATTGGTTATACTTGGAAGGATTTCCAACACCATATTCATCTCATTATGGACAGTGCAAGAAGGAGACTGATTTTACTTATGGTTCAAGTATACACTTACTTCATTTGGCATGAAAGAAATGCAAGAATGCACAATGGAGATATCCTTCAACCAAAGAACGTCCTAGAAATTATTCTTGCTCAAACTCGAGCGAGACTTGCCACCTCCACATGGTTCTCAAAAATAGTTGGTAGTAGGCATGATCTGATCATTTAAGATTCTAGTTTGGTAACTCTCTTCTGTATTTCTTTCTATTTACAATCTGTTCATCAGATTGTCTGTAGATAGCGCTATCTATGGCCTATCATAGATCATGGGTTAACCCCTTCTTTTCTAATATATATTAAATTAGCAAAAAAAATTAAAATAATTATAAAAAAAATGATTATATAAAAACATAATTGTAACATAAAATAGATTTTATAACATATGAAAAGAAACCCACGTGCATTGCATGGGTCATAACCCAGTTACTATATTAAAACCAAATATTGAAAATTTTGGTTTTCGATTTTCTGTCTTTTATTCTAATTAATAAATATTAAAATAATATTAGCCGATTACCTTTTCTAATTAAAACACATTTACTTTTAAATGAAAATACTATGGTTTATGAACACCTAAACTCATACCATATCTTCCAATCATTAATAAAAAAAATTCTAATTAAAACATGACAACTTTCAATTTAAAACAAAACCTTACAAATATTAATATATACCAAAAAATATCAAACCACATATTTCAATCATTAATAAAAGGGTTTTATTACAAAAATAAGCAAGTGAAAAAAAATTATTTTAAAAAATACGATGCAATGAAATGCAAACTGCACAACGACACACACACACAGATATATATATATATATATAGGGATTGTATATATGTAAATTACTGTAAAAAAATTTATAATTACAAAATTGCCCCTACGGGGCCAATTGTTTTATAGGAACAAAATTTTTTAACATCAGAGTTTTTCCGTGAGAACAACCTCAGGCCCAGTTTTCTTATATATATATATATATATATATACCAATTTATTAATAACAATTTTATATGTAAATTAATAATATATAAATATTAAACAAATTAATATAATTATAGATATTAGAAAAAGAATCGTGTATTGAACGGATTATAAACTTGTATATATAATAAGCGTAAAAATTTTATTCAATTTTTTGGTAGTGAGTAGGGCTGGATCATAAAATAGATATATCAGAACTCCTGATTCAATATCAAAAAATTTGTTTTGCTTGATACTAGGATTTTAATCAAATTTAAGAAATAAATTTTAATAATTTAAATCAAATATAAGTAAATTTTTTAAATTGTATAAAATTTTCAATGTAAAAATTCGTAACTTTCTTTTATATTCAAAATTCGGGTAGTTTTTGTTGGATAATAATTATTAAATCATTACTAAATTAAAGATGTTTTGTGTGGCTCGAAAATCGTATATATCTGATATTTTAAATAGTAAATTGACTGTGTGAAATGATATAATATATATTTATGAGAAAAAGGACCTTGAGATAGATCTTAGGGAACTTTTCTTGAGATACATACAAAATAATTTTAAATTTTACAGGGCCCGTAGGGCTAATTAAAAAATTTTGAATTTACTAAAACACCCACCCCATTTTTACATATAAAAGATAGGTATATGAGGGAACTTACCTGAGATATATCTCAGGCTCCCTAATCTCTATATTTATATGTATTTTATATGATTTTATTCCTCATATATATTGTATTTTATAAGTAATTGGAAATTATTAATTAGAGTTTAATGTTTTATGACAGGAAATAAAGAATTCCCAAAGTTGGAAGGAATTTAGCTTAGTTGGACTTAAATTACAAAGAAATTCGGATTTATTAGACTACACACGCAACGATCACTGTTTGGGCCCTAACTCGAGTTTCAGACATCAGAATTGGGAGATCTTACAGTCCATGCGAAGCTAACGAAATTATCTACAACTCGGAAGTGGTCCAATATCAATATTTCAACTAGAGCAGCCCAAAAACAGGCCTGGAATACAGACTACGAATTTTATGTTCAGAAGAAATCAATTTGTTTTGGGAATTACTTGTATTTTCTTGGAAAGCATTAAAAACTCTATTATATTAGGTTTTGATATATATTTTAGGGAGACACCATCATATGATAACATATTTTATTATAGAATAGAATAGGATAGCCGTACTTTGGAGAAAAAGGGAGAGAAACACTTTGAGAGCGAGATTGGAAGAAAGAGTGAAGGGATTCATCCTGATTTCGAGAAGCTTTTAAAGTTGTATTCTTCGTACTCAAACTCTTATACTCATGGTTTGTGGTATTAATATATAGAGTTAAGTTCTATGAAGACCAACATTTGAGTGGAGACCGTGGAGACCATATACATTATGCACTCAAAACATTGGAAAACATATATATTTGCAAGGAATGTTCAATAAACATTATTATTTAATTCAAAATCTTAAAAATCATATATGATTTACAAGCAGAACATGTTTTGGAGAAAAATACGTTCTGTAATATTTTATTTGCAGAACATACATGATTGTCAAGATTCTTAATGAAATTTGCATGTAAAACATATATGAGTTTCAAGATTTTCGATGAAATAAATGAAATAGTGATTTTCATAGAACATGATTATCAATGAATAATTTTTGCAATGTTTTGATTGATATATGGTTTCCGGTCTCGACTAAAAATGTCGGTCTCCATAGAACATATGTGTTTTATTCAATCATGAGTAGCTAATCCCTTTATCCAAGGGTTGGGTAGTATTCGTTGGCTTATTGAGTTTGTTTGATTGTATTGTGATTTCTCTTGGTTTGTTAATCTGTGATTGAGCACTTTATACAATTAGAAGAGTCGCGAACTTTTAATTTAATCTCTAGGAATTATAACGAATTGGGAGAGGATTTAATAAACATTAGAAGAGTTGTTTTTGATGAAACAAGAAACACAAATTAGACATTCATGATAGCCAATTGAAGAACCCTAATTCTTCGATTGTTTTCTCTCTTACTTATTATATACTTTTTATTTGTTTATTAGATTAATTAGTAGATAATCACACACCCACAAATTTTTCCACACTTCTAGATTTTGAGAGATAAAAGACATAAAATTGGTATTGATATCAGTCCTTCCCTGTGAACGAAACTTTAAAAATACACTTTAACAAATTGGAAAGAACAAAAAAGCAAAATCAAAAAAGAAAAAGAACAAAAGAAGAAAAAAAATATGTATAAAGATAAAATCCAAACTACAGGAAACAATTAACTCAAAATCAATATTGCTGCCTTCCCCGGCAGCGGTGCCAATTTGTTGAAGTGTATTTTTAGTGTTTCATTCATAGGGAAGGACTGATATCAATACCAATTTCATATCTTTTATCTCTCACAATCTATAAGTGTGGAAAAAATTATGGGTGTATGATTATCTACTAATTAATCTAATAAACAAATAAAAAGTATATATATTAAGTAAGAGAGAAAAAAATCCAAGAATTAGGGTTCTTCAATTGGCTATCATGAATGTCTAATTTGTGTTTCTTGTTTCGCTAAACAAAAATCCTTCTAATGTCTATAAAATTCTCTACCGATTCGTTATAATTCCTAGAGATTCAATTAAAAGTTCGCGGCTCTGTTAATTATATAAAGTGCTTAATGACAGATTAACAAACCAGAGATCTTTTGTAGATAATGTTTGAGGCCAATGACAGACTTAAATAATGTTTAGTAAATAGCCGAGTCAATCAAAATTCGTTGTATTAAATAGATATTGACTTTCCAACCTGTAAGTATCATGGATCCTTTTCCTTCTCCCGTTTACCCTGTTGGTTTGGGTCTTGTATAGGATACCTTGCTGCTACTGAGTTGAAGTACATTTATATAAAAGTATTATTAGAATATGCAGCAGCCTAGCTCTAATTATGTAAAGACTTGCATATATAATGCTCTGTTTTAATATATCTATACTATATTATTATAAGCAAACTAGAGATCTTTTGTAGTTTGTATTTTGGTTAACCAAACTATTCACAATCGTTAGATTTTCAATTTAAATAGATCATGGTCATTAGATAAAAAATATTAAAATTTGTTACATACAGAGGTATAAAGTTCGATTCCCGCCAACAACATATTAATTTATATTTAATACTAAAAATTATTATATTCAAAGATTTAAGACTCGAATTTTTCCAATAACATATTAAAATTAATATTTATAATATCATATTACACTATAAATAAATTATAAAAAATTAAAGGTTCGATTCCCTCCAACAACATAGTAATTTATATTTACACTAAAAATTATTATATACAAAGATTTAAGTTTCGAATTCTTCCAGTAACATATTAAAATTAATATTTATAATATCATATTACACTATAAATAAATTATAAAAATTAAAAGTAATCCGTGCTTTGCACGGGATATAAGCTCGTACATATAAGCCGCGTTTCGCGACGGTCTTGTAATATTTTTAAAAAATATTCAAAATATAGACTATTTAAGAAAAAAAATCAAAAGAAAACATCTATAAATTAATTAGTGAATACAATATTGTACAAATTTTAATATATATATATATATATATATACATACATACAGTAAATTATATACTTATTTTTACGACAATTTTGTGTTACGTTTTCTTAGGTCGACATCCATTATAATAAATACATATAGATAAAAGCAATTTGATTGATACATATAGATAAAAGCAAATTTGAATTAATTAATTAAAATAAGACGTTGGAATATTATGATCAAGAACAATGATAAGATAATAATGAGAAATTAACAATTAATAGTAAATGAATAAAGAGAGAATGGTAAAAATTAAAATCTTTTGTGTCAAATTTCTCAAGTACTTTTACTTCTTAGACAGAGAAATGTCTCCTAATTCTTCTTGTTTACACGATCATGTATTTTTGTACCAAATTCAAAGCAAAGAATAACCAATGGTTAATAATAATTCATATTTTAACTAAAATCATATTATAAAAAGCAAATATAAAATTAGTAATTCAAACCTTAAAAACCAACAAAAAAAGCAATCTGAAAAAAGCAAAAAATCAGTGGACACACACATAGCCTTGTACATTGAAAATTGAACAAAAATAGGAATGAATAAAAAAAAACTCAAAATAAGTAAATGAAGACAAAAGCAAACAGAAACAAGAAAAAGGGGTTACAAACATGGTGATAAAATTTAATTGTTAGAAACAATGATTATATATATAAGAATATAAAAATTATTTTCTGTTTCGAATATGTAAATTTGAATTTTTCTTCCGTACAAACTCAAAAACCTTTTCTATCTCGAAGATGTTAATGTTAAACAAGGAATTTCTGAAATATAATTTTTTTTCTATTTCGAATTTATAATTTGACTTATTCATCCCTACAAATTCGAAAACCTTTTCTATTTTGAAGATGTTAATGTTAATGTTAAAAACGGAAGTTTTAAATTCTTTTCTAAAAAATAGGGCCTAAAGAAAGAAGTTTTGATTTTAATTATTTATATAGAAAAGCTCTAGAAAAATAGATAAATATGATTCAAACTATATGAGAGCTCCCAGGGAATTTCCTTTATATATATAATAGATTATTCTTATTATAGATATGTTATCATATGATGGTGTCTCCTTACAATATATATCAAAACCTAATATAATAGAGTTTTTAATGCTTTCCAAGAAAATACAAGTAAATTACTTGAAGTAATTTCCCAAAACAAATTAAATTCTTCTGAACATAAAATTCATAGTCTGTCTTCAAGGCCTGTTTACTTCCGAGTTGAAGATAATTTCGTTGGCTTCGCATGAACTGTAAGATCGCCCAATTCTGATGTCTGAACTCATGTTAGGGCCCTCGTTGCGTGTGCCGTCCAATAAATCCGAATTTCCTTGTAATTTAAGTCCAACTAAGCTCAATTCCTTCCAACTTTGTGAATTCTTTATTTCCTGTCATAAAACATTAAACTCTAATTAATAATTTCCAATTACTTATAAAATACAATATATATGAGGAATAAAATTATATAAAATACATATAAATATATACTCTATTATGAAATTTAATAAATAATATTTTTTTATTTATTTATACTTAAATTTGGTTATTTTTTCTCTAAATCTTTTATTTATTTATGCATAATCAACAGTAGGTCAGCAAAAAGATGTTCAACAAATTCAAAATTGGTGAGCAAAAAGTATTTTCCTTCTATATATATATAGCTAGCTAGGGAAATTTGAACACAAAAAAAATAAAATACAATTACAACCATTTTTCTGCCAATACATATACAGCATTTCGAATAGCCAAGAAAAATGCTCTCTTCTCTCTCCCCCCATCCTGCTCTTAGCCCACCACCTTTATTCCCTTAGCCCATCACCTTAGCTTACGTTTTTTGACTTCCTGTCCCCAGATCTAATCTTTCAGCCTCTTTCCGTCATCTTCTCCGGCCAACCATCTCTTATCTCCATCTATTTTATTTCCTTATCGCCATTTTCTTTTAGCTTTCCTTTTCCATCCTCTCTCTTCTCTCTTACCATGGATACCGACGCTTTTGTTAATTTCATTGGCCACCACTACGCAGCTCCGGACTTGCCTGATGTTCTTTTGCAATCATCTTTTCCAGTAGAAGAAGAACCCATTAACACGGGTAGTGTTATTAGAGAACAGATTAATCCTGTATCTTGGAGCGATATGGTCTCTCAAAGCACCTCTAAGGCTGAACCTCGTTGTCATGCCACCACCCAAATATCCTATAATGAGGACGGATCTGTCAACATTGAACCACCCAGGGACTTCTTGCTAAATGCTCAGAAACAGTGGGACTCGAGTTTTATTGGCCATTTCATTGGTGGCAGCTTCGCCTTCAAGTTTGTTCGTGAACAAGCTTTTAAGCTCTGGAGGAATGTGGGCCTAACTCGTGTGTACTATAGTTCGAAGGGATATTTTACATTTCGTTTTGCAACTGTTGAGCAAAAGAATAAGGTGCTAAGTTTAAATTCTGTCCATATTGGAGGGAAGCCTCTGTATATGATGCCTTGGATGGAAGGGTCCAAGTTCAGGAAAAACCTAGTTCAAAAGGTTCATTGTTGGATTAGACTGGTGAATGTTCCAGAATCTTATTGGTCAAGAGATGGATTGAGCAATATTGCAAAGGGTGTGGGAAAACCTCTTAAGTTCGATGAAGCTACTTCGAAGTTTGAGCCACTTAAATATGCAGGGGTTCAAGTTGAACTTGTGTATGGTGGCCCACGACCTGAGTTTGCTTGGGTCAAAATAATTAACTGTGATGGTGAGGACGAGAAAATCAAAGTGGAAATCCTATATTCTGCAATGCCATATTCGTGTAGTATCTGTAAGGCTTTTGGACATTCCTTGTCCAGATGCATTAAGAACCCGGATGCAGTGAGGCCCCAATCAAGAAAGGCGAAGACTGCTGGAGTCAATGAAAAATCGGATGGCAGCGCCGCCAATGTCATGAAAGAGAACTATGTTAGCAACATGGAGATGGTGCCTTATGTTATTGGCAGTTTTGCTGGTTGCGATGTAGTGATGGATGAAGATGATATATTCAAACAAGCTATGGATGCTACAAATAATGATGAAGGTTATGATGACCAAAACGGTGATCCACATAGTGAACCAAATGACTTCAATGATGGAAATCAAAGTGGAGAAGAGCAGCAACAAATTGATAATTTGGAGTCTGGTAATGCCTTTGGCATTCTTTCTGTTCTAGAAGAAGGAGAAGTTAATGAAATGATCTCTCCGTCACCAAGAAAAAGATCAAATGGAAAATCTCCTAAGGGTCAATTACAAAAGAAAACTCCTAGTCCACAAAGGCTGGTCCTTGGTCGTGCTGCTGCTTCTGGCCCAGGCACATTATCTGTGGTGCTCAACTGTGGGGAAAATAAAGGGAATAAAATTACTTCTCCAAAATTGCAACCAAAACGTAGCCTGAGACTGACCAGTAAGTCAGTCAAAACTCCCCGTTTTTAATGAATCTCTCTGTTTGGAATGTTCGTGGGTTGAATAAGCACACTCATCAAGACGAACTAATAAACTTTATTGCGGTTAATAAATTAACGTTTATAAGCTGTGTGGAAACGAAAGTGAAACAGGGTAACTCTATTAAAATCTCTAGACATATTAAGAAAGGCTGGTCTTGGTTGTTCAATTATGAGCATCATGACAATGGTAGGATTTGGATTGGCTGGGATCCTTCTGTTTGGCATATCTCTGTGCAATCAAAGTCTCCTCAGCATATTACGTGCTTTGTTACGTTTATTGAAAAACAGATTCACTTCTGTACTAGTTTTATCTATGCTTTTAATAAGCCTCATGAAAGGGCTCCTCTTTGGGCTGATTTGGTTTCTCTCAGTCAAATTATTTCCATTCCTTGGTGCGTATTGGGGGACTTCAACAGTGTGCTTGATATTACTGAAGTTCATGGTGGTCGTGAACGCTGGACCACGGAAATGCAGGCTTTTAAGAACTGTATTAATGATGCTGGTTTGGGCCATGTTCGAACTATTGGCTCCTTATTTACTTGGCTCAACAATAGACCTAATGATTGTATTCAAAAACGGTTAGACAGGATGCTTGCCAATTCAAGTTGGTTCTCTACTTTTAATGAGGGTGTGGTTTGGGTGAAAAATAGGGGTTTGATGGATCACTCCCCGCTAATTTTTTCTACTCCTATGCATCTTGAAAAGTTTTCAAAACCTTTTCAGTTTTACAACTTCATGACGGATCTACATGGCTTTGCAGAGTCGGTTTCTAACGCTTGGTCTGGGGAATGGTTTGGGGATCCTATGGCTACCCTGGTTCGCAGACTTCAGGTAACAAAAAAATCTCTCGTCGATCTTAATAAAAATAATGGCAATGTTCGAGCTAATGTCCAGTTAGCAAGAGCGAGTCTGGCAGATATTCAAGACAGAATGAACACCCTTAACTGCATTCATCCGAATCTGCTTACTGAAGAGCAAATGGCAGCCAAGAATTTAGAGACGGCCTTAATTCAGGAAGAAGCTTTTCTTCTTCAGAAATCCAGGGTGAAATGGCTTCAAAGTGGCGATGGGAATAATAGCTTTTTCTTCAATCAAGTCAAGGCCAACTGGAATCATAATAAAATCCTTGCCTTGGAAAATTGTGATGGACAGATTGAGTTTGGCCAAGCTAATGTGGCTAGGATTGCGGTGGATTATTTTTCTAGCACCCTTGGGACTGCTGTTGAGAGTACTCACTATAATCTTAACAACATCCAACTTCAAACAATTACGGATGCTCATTCTAATTTTCTCCTTGAGCCTGTTACTAGGGAGCTCATTTATAAAACTTTGAAAAGCATGAAACGAAATAAAGCTCCGGGGCCGGATGGGTTCACGGTGGAATTCTATCTCGCCTCGTGGGATACGGTTGGATGCTCTTTTTGTGATGCCATTCTTCACTTCTTTGATTTAGCAACTATGCATCCGGGGGTAAACTCTACATGCATTGCTTTAATTCCGAAGGTTCTTACCCCTACTCATATAAGTGACTTCAGGCCTATATCTTTGTGCACTGTTGCTTATAAATGTATTGCGAAGATCATTGCTTCTAGGCTAAAGCATGTGCTTCCCTTTGTCATTGACCATGCTCAGTCTGCCTTTATAAAGGGGCGTAGTATCTCTGATAATATTTTACTGGCGCAAGAATTGTTTAGGGGCTACCATAGAGATTCTGGGGTTGCCAAGTGTGCTCTTAAAATTGATCTTCACAAAGCCTTTGATTCAATAAGCTGGGATTTCATCAATAAAACCTTGGCAGCAATGAATTTCCCCCCTCGGTTTATTCAGTGGATTATTGCTTGTATTACTACCCCGAGATACTCTGTTAAATTGAATGGGGTTCTCCATGGCTATTTCAAAGGAGCAAAAGGGCTGCGACAAGGGGACCCGATGTCTCCCTATCTTTTTTCAATCGCCATGAATGTTTTCTCTGCTATGCTGGCTGTGTCTCCTGATGCTTTTAAGTTTCATTGGAAGTGTAAAACTTCGAAGTTAACCCACTTGTTGTTTGCAGATGATGTGCTGATTTTTTCTAATGGTGATGCTGTCTCCATCGCCCATGTCATGAACTGCGCCACTGATTTTGCTCAAATGAGTGGTCTTCATCCGAGTATGCATAAAAGCCATGTCTTCTTTTCTAATTGCAGTCAAGAGCTTATGGATTGGTTTGACAGTGTTTATCATATTCCTCATGGCCTTTTACCAGTAAAATTCTTAGGCGTGCCTTTGATTACAACCAGATTATGCATTAACGATTGTATGCCGCTGATAGAAAAAATCTCTGCAAGGATTTTTTTCATGGACGAATTTTTTCCTGTCTTTGGCTGGTCGAACTCAACTCATTCGAGCTATCCTATTCTCTATTCAAAGTTATTGGACTAACCATTTTTTGCTGCCAGGTGCAATCCACAATACGTTGCAAACTTTGTTCACTAGGTTTCTTTGGTCTGGAGATATTAATAAAAAGGGAGGAGCTAGGGTTGCTTGGAAACATCTTTGCGTCCCATATTCTGAAGGGGGTTTAAATCTTAAAAATCCTAAAGAGTGGAACAAGGCTCAAATATTGTTCCATCTTTGCCGTGTTGCTCGGTGTTTAAAGTCTATTTGGGTTCACTGGATTTGGAACACTTCCTTAAAACGCAAACACTTCTGGACCATGGACATTCCATCTGATTGTTCGTGGATTTGGAAGAGCATTCTGAAGCTAAGACCATTGGCTCGCCAATTCTTGGTTTACAAAATTGGAAATGGCCTTGGCACTTCGCTTTGGTTTGACCCTTGGTGGAGTAATACTTGTCTGGCTTCTAGCAACACGGATTTAATCATTCGTCAATGTGGGTTACCTGCTTCTTCTACAGTTAATTGTCTTCTGCATTCTGGCTCTTGGGTTCTGCCAATGCCCACTCGTCGCCATCACCATATTGATCCAGGTCTCCAGGCTTGGTTATTAGGGTTTGTGCCGCCTGATTTTGATCTTCAAAAAAATGACATGGTTCTCTGGGATGGTATTAGTCTTCCCAAGTTAAAAATCTGGCATTGTTGGGACTCCATTAGATTACACTTGCCTGAGGTCCCGTGGTTCAATCTGGTTTGGCATAAAATGAAAGTCCTCAGGTATGCCCATGTCGCTTGGCAGCTTTGCCTTGGTCGTCTTCCCACCCTTCATAGGTTAGCTAACTTTGGCATTGACACTCTTCAGCACTGTTTTCTGTGCGTTGGGGGTATCGAAACCCATGACCACCTCTTTTCATCTTGCCCTTATGCTTCGTTCGTTCTGGAAAAGCTCTCGGCGATTCTTCATACTTCTCTGCCTCTTGGTACTTGGCTGGAGATTCTGAATGCTTGGGGCTCTATTACAGACGTTTATCACAGAAATCTAGTTTTACTTGCTGCTCAGACTTACTCATACCACCTGTGGCGTGAACGTAATGACAGGGCGCATGACAAAGGTTATATCAGTCCTGGGAAGCTTCTAAATGGAATCGTGGTGGACATTAAGGCTCGATGTCACTCCTGTATTTGGTTCAAACAATGCCACAATTTTGAAACTTTCAACACTTGGATAGATTCTTATTTAGTTTCTTAGTTTTTAGTTCGGGTTGTTATGCCCTTAGCTCCTGTTGCTTTCTATGTGCAATCTTTTTTAGATTGCTCCTAGATAGTCCAATCTTTGTTCTGCTTTCAGCAAGGGTAAATCCCTGCCTATTCTTTTAATATCTATATCAATTTAGCAAAAAAAAATACATATACAGCTAGTACTAGTAATTATATGGCTCTCCAAGGTCTGTTTTCAACCTTCTTAGTTACGGCACCTCCCCGCAGTGCTGTTCCTTCTGCAACAAATAAGTTTAAACTCTGTGGTGCTACTAAACCAGTTCAAGGCGTGACAACAATTAACAACGATCAAGGCGCACCCGTAAGAAGAACTGCCAACTATGCACCAAGTTTCTGGGATTACAATTTCATCAAGTCACTCACCAGTAATTATACTGTACGTAGTCATACTTCCTAAAGTAATATTAAATTATCTGAATCTACATTGACAAATTTGTACAATTCCTGCAATTAATGTATGTTTGGATCATTATTTATGTTGCATTATGATTAAATTTGCAAATTTCTTGTCTACTTCTCCCTGAATGATCGATATTTGCGTATGATATGTATTATCTTTGCAGGAAGAGAAATACACGAGGCAGATAAATGAGTTAAAGGACGTAGTGAAACGTCTCATTCAAGCAGAAACCGGTGTCCCATTGGTTAAGCTTGAGTTGCTTGACTCAGTTCATAGGCTAGGATTGAATTATAAATTTCAGGAAGATGTAAAGCAAGCAGTTGATGTTATATATAATAATAGCACTGCAGATGCATGGCTGTATGATGATCTTTATTCCACAGCTCTGCGATTTAGGATTCTTCGGCAACATGGATATACAGTGCCGCAAGGTTTGTCATGCAAGCTTTTACTTTTTAAATAATTCAATTCAATATTAATTGATGCTCAAACTGTCAGTCAATTAGTGACTCAAGTAAAATTAGGAAAAAATTCAACTCATCTTATATCTTACAGAAAAAAATGATAAAAATACCATTTTTTTTAGCATATCTATTTTGAATTTATTGCCATCTGTACTACTAATTACGTACGCAATTGTAGAAGTTGTTTTTGAATTATTTTTACATTTTTCGGGGATTTTTTTTTTTAAAAAAAGAAATATATAATTTAGGTGTAAAACACATTTTGAGAATGCATATTAACCATAATTCACATATTCAACCTTTTAGTGCTCAAACACATTCTCAAAATACGTATCATACTTAATTTTATTTATTTTTAATCTTCTTATCGTGATGTCCATTTGTCAAATGCCTAACATGGTACCCAAATTAGAAATACATATTTGGTTGGTATTTATTTTTGACGGAATAATTGAAAATTGTTGTTTTGTTAACTTTTTTTAAAAAGAAATCCATATTATTGGCCATCACCCTTACATCATTTCTCCTGTCCTTTTGGCAGATGTGTTCAGCAGGTTCAAAGACGACACAGGAAATTTCAAGGCAAATCTTAGCCAGGATGTGAAAGGATTGCTTAGCTTGTATGAAGCATCTTTCTTTGGTTTCAAAGGCGAAGACATCATTGATTAAGCAAAGGCCTTTTCAACAACACACTTAAAGAATGCTGTGAAAGGAAAAATATCTCCAAACATGGCGAGAAAACTGAAATATGCCTTAGATATGCCTTTGCATTGGAAATTACCAAGAGTGGAGGTTAGATGGTACATCAATACTTATGAGAAAGAAGAAAACATGAATCCTAATTTGCTTAAGTTGACCAAGTTGGACTACAACATGCTGCAATCAATTTACCAGAGAGAAGTCAGCAAACTGGCAAGGTTCGTTCATACCTGAATTTAGAATTTTATGTACAATTGTTTAATGAAACGTTGGACCCCCCTTGCTCTTTAATTTATCTGACATAGCATTTTGCTATATATTTATACATTTTATAAACATTTATCACAGTTGGTGGGTGGAGACTGGTTTAGACAAGATGACCTTTGCAAGAGACAGGTTATTAGAACATTATTTCTGGTGCAATGGAATGGTTCCAGGACCCGAATATAGTGCTTACAGAGACATGGGAACCAAAATACTCAGCCTGATGACAACCATTGACGACGTGTATGATGTATATGGCTCTATGGAAGAGCTTGATCTCTTTACGGATTATGTTGACAGGTTTTAATGTTCATTAATTTCTTTGTTACATTTTCCCCTGCACTACTAATTAAATATTTACCCAGGCAATGTTTGTTTCCAGATGGGATATTACAGAAATCGACAAGCTACCAATGAACATAAGGACAGTTCTTCTTGCAATGTTCAATACCACAAATGAAATAGGATACTGGACAATGAGGGAGCGAGATTTTAACATCTTACCTTATTTAAGTAAAGAAGTAAGAAATATATCATGTGTTTCACAAATTCAACGTTATATTTGCATTCTTTTACATTGACTTAAGACTTATCTAACCGCTTGTGTAAATTGTAATTATTAACCTGCTACCTAAAACTTATCATGTACTTAAAGCTTAATTCTTAAAGCTTATCATGGGATATTGTGAATCGCTGCAGTGGGCAAAATTGCTTAAAGCTTTTCTCAAAGAAGCAAAATGGTATCACTCTAGATACAAACCTACGTTGGAGGAATATCTAGAAAATGGTGCAGTATCAGTTGCGGCTCCACTTGTACTGTTCTGCGCTTACTTCTTAACTGCAGAGAAGATAACCGTGGATGCATTGGAATACATAGACAAGTTTCCAAGTATCATGTGGTGTCCCTCTTTGATTCTTCGACTAACAAACGATTTAGGAACATACTCTGTACGTGAGAAAATCATATTTCTAATTGACTGTACTTTTCATACATTTACTGATTTACACGTATTTCAGGATGAGTTGGCACGAGGAGATACTCTGAAGGCAGTCCAGTGTCACATGAATGATACTGGAGCGAGTGAAGAAGTGTCAAAACAGTACGTTGAGGGTTTAATTCATGAGACATGGAAGATTCTAAATAAAGAATTGCTTGGAAGATTTCCTTTCAGTGAATGGAGATGGACTTGGCCTTCCTGAAAGTGGGACTATGGACCATTTAAAATCGTTATTGCTGGAATCCTTTAATCTTTAGTGTTAACGGAGGAATTTGGTGATAACAAATTTCGGAGGTTGCTGGAATAATTAAATTATGAAAATAGGGGGATTTGGGATTTTGGATGTTTGGGGCTGGACTTGAGAGGTATCTCGAGATTTGTCTCGTGTATCGGATCCTTTTTCAAGATGCATACGTACCTTATATTTATAAGGATCAAGCCAACGCAGTTCTGTGAAATTGATTTGTGTCTATCCCTTAAAGACTTTAGGGATAAACTTCGTTAATCTGGGTATTTACTGATTTTATCTGATTTAATCTTATCGTTGTGATATCTTCCTGATTTGAATAATATCGTTTGGAGATATTTTCCGTTATTAATTGATTGAGATTGATTATTTCCTCGTTTCAGGGAGAGGATAAAACTTAGCGATTAAGTTATAATTATTAATCTGAATTAATAATTAATAATATTGGAAATTTGGGAGATTATTAGAGGCAACCGAAAATATGGCGTAACAACTACCCCACAGTTCTTCAGTGTAGCTTGCTGCAGTGGAGAACTAAGCATGCTTCGATCTTCCAAATTTCTTGAGTCACTAAAACAGCTAGGAGAGGAAGATTAATAAATAATATGGAGCACCAAGGTGCCCGTAATATACATGTAGATGTAAATAAGACAATATGCAATATGTAAAAAAGAATAAGTTTTGTAGTGTGAGAGAATGTATCTTGGAGAGCCATCCAAGCATTATTCGAAGAGTCGTGCAAAACTTTTCGAGCAATACCCTGAAAAGCAAATATTCAAAGAATATCATCTATTAAGCACTCCGAGAAATACCCTCCTCAAAGAAGGACGTATTCTAGAGTTTCCATAACGTATTCCGGAAAATATCCTCCTCAAAGAAGTTCATATCCACCATAAATGCTTCAGAGATATCCCTCCTCACACGAGGTGGATTTTCCGAAGCTCGAACCTTGATGAGGTGCCGGAAGTACGGACATCCCCCCCGGAAGTACGGTTTTTGCAAGGATTTAGTAATTTAGGGTACTCTCCTCAAAGGAGATCAGTTTTTGTTCAGAAATACCCTCCTCACAGGAGGTGGACTTTCCGAAGCTCGAACCTTGATGAGGCGCCGGAAGTACGGACATCCCCCCCGGAAGTACGATTTTTGCAAGGATTTAATAATTTGAGATACCCTCCTCAAAGGAGGTCGTTCTCCATTCCAGAAATATCCCTCCTCACAGGAGGTGGATTTTCCGAAGTTCTCTTCAGTTTTTAATATGACTCTCCTTAGAGGAGATCGTCTTTTAACTAAATTATGAAGACCCTCCTTAGAGGAGGTCGTTTATTACAAAAAATAAGGGAGACCCTCCTTAGAGGAGGTCATCTTTCCAAAGTCATATCAATATCCCAAGATTTTTCCAAAAAATATCAGCAACACTTGAAAGGTCTTTCAAAAAAATATCAGCAACACCCAAAAATCTTTGAAAAAATTTCAGCAACACCCAAAGGATCTTCTAAAAAATATCAGCAACACCCAAAGGGTCTTCTAAAAAATATCAGCAACACCCAAAGATCTTTGAAAAAAATTCAGCAACACCCAAAGGATCTTCTAAAAAATATCAGCAACACCCAAAGGATCTTCTAAAAAATATCAGCAACACCCAAAGGGTCTTCTAAAAAATATCAGCAACACCCAAAGGGTCTTCTAAAAAATATCAGAAACACCCAAAGGGTCTTCTAAAAATATAAAGAATACCCGAAAAGTCTTCTGAAAATATATAAAAAATACCCTCATCACAAAGGGTCTTCAAAAATATTATGAGGGAAAGTCTTCTTTTTTGACAAATTCAATCCGCAAATCTGAAATTAATTTTCTGATAGATATATAAGATGCAATAGTATATGCAAAAATAAAAAATTTAAGACATAATTTATGTGCAATAAAAACATATTAATTTAAGCATGCATAAAATATTTAATCCAAAATAATTTATATCTCGCAAATATTTTAGTAATAAAAATATAATATGCATGACATAAATATTAAAGAAATTGCAAAAAATTAAAATTAAGAAAAACGAAAACTTATCTTAATTTTTTAGAAGGAGCCGGAGTGATTTTCGAGCGCTGCAGAATTTTTTCCTTATGAATCGTGCATGCTTCACTGCTGCAACTGTTTTGCTAGCAAAAATTTTGGTTCCGGTTTTTTTTTTTGTCCCTGTTACTTCTTGGCTCCGCGGGCTCCATTCTAATTGTCAGGCAAGCCCCTTTGTTTTTTGTCATGATCGCCTCTTGGTTCTCCAGGATTAAAACTCCTTATTTTTATTTACTCCATGCAGTCCCATTGTAAAGTTTTGATCGATGTACATATCAACCATTCCCTTGTCATCGTCGTTGATGCGTAAGATGTTATCGCAGCCGCCATAGTCCCTCGCATCGTGTTTGATAAACCCAAAATCCATTGTTTTTTTGGTTGAAAATTACCCGTCCTCCACGGATAATAAATTACGGTCCTCCTTCTAGCGCCAATTGTTAACGGAGGAATTTGGTGATAACAAATTTCGGAGGTTGCTGGAATAATAAAATTATGAAAATAGGGGGATTTGGGATTTTGGATGTTTGGGGCTGGACTTGAGAGGTATCTCGATTTGTCTCGTGTATCGGATCCTTTTTCAAGATGCCTGCGTGCCTTATATTTATAAGGATCAAGCCAACGCAGTTCTGTGAAATTGATTTGTGTCTATCCCTTAGAGACTTTAGGGATAAACTTCGTTAATCTGGGTAATTACTGATTTTATCTGATTTAATCTTATCGTTGTGATATCTTCCTGATTTGAAGAATATCGTTTGGAGATATTTTCCGTTATTAATTGATTGAGATTGATTATTTCCTCGTTTCAGGGAGAGGATAAAACTTAGCGATTAAGTTATAATTATTAATCTGAATTAATAATTAATAATATTGGAAATTTGGGAGATTATTAGAGGCAACCGAAAATATGGCGTAACATTTAGCAAGTGACATAATGCCAGTTTCTTTCTTCGTCGTTACTGGAACAGACTAGCTATCTAGATTGATCATTTTTAAAAACATTTCAAAAATATCTTTGATTTAATTAGATTAGCTAGAATTAATGTGTAGGTGTTGCAATCTCAAATAAAGATCAGCTGTAAACATTGTTTATGAATGATAAGTGACTACATTTAGTACTTGTTGGTACCAGATATATAAGTCGGGATGGATCCCGTATGGTATTGTTCGATATTAAACAAGCCCAATAAGGCAATAACGAGAAGTATTTTATTATACTAGGAAATTGCGCTACAATTAGGTGATTTGCTCCTAAAGATTAGGAGTATTTTTCTAACTAGAATTCTACACGGAAAAGGTAGTGGATCCTAATTGAATTACGTAGAAGATAGCTAGGCAACTTGAGGGGGATCCGATATAACACCTGAGATTCTCAGGTTCAGTCTAGAACTCCTCAAAAATCATATTCTCCTCCATCAACCTCCATGTCCATGACGAAGATGGGCATCGACATTTGGCATGTGAAATCATGTAGAAAACAAAAATTATATGATTATAAATATATTAATGGATGAAAATAATGGATAGAGGATGGACGAACAAATAGTGTAAATACACGGAAGGATTTGAGCGGAGATTTTAGGAATAATTCATGAGTTGTGATGTGTAGAATAGAATAACATTACACTTCTTGTAATACCCTGATCTTATAAAGTGTTTAGCATTTGATTAAAGATGAATCAATTATCCAAGAACTGCAGAACTGTGAGCAATATTTTGATCAGAGAGACTACAAGTCACGGACTACGAGTTTCAGGGACTATGAACAGACCCTGACTGTATTGAAGCTGCAGAATTGGAAAGTGCTATTCTATAGGATCTGATATTCAGACGATAGAAAGAAGTGTGCATGAAGAAAAGGATCAGACTATTGGTGGAAACTATCAACTGGACGGCAGAATATTACCATGTATTGTTTGTTACTTTCCGTTATTAGTTGATAGGTAGCATTATAAATACTCTCTCTATATCATTGTAAAAAAGAGAGATTTGTGAACATCGTGAAAAAACGAGTGAACAAACAGAGAGAGATTTGTATTGAGAGCAGCTACTAAAGGTATTTGTACACCTTTGGTAGAGTTTGTATTTGATCTTATTAATACAAACAGTTTCATTCATTCGTTTGTTATTATTATTTAGTTGAGCAAAAATTAGACACGATTACTTATACTTGTATTCAACCCCCCTTCTACAAGTATATTCGAGTTAACAATTGGTATCAGAACAGGTTGATTACGATTAATCAAAAAGATATGCAATCATGTCTGGTTACAAGGATGGTAATACTAAGATCCCTATGTTCAAAAGAAACCAGTATACTCTTTGGGAAGTGAAGATGTTGCATCACCTAGAGGCAATAGACCCTGATTATCTTGATAGGATAAGAGATGGACCTTTTGTTCCAACAAAGTTGTATGCTCAAGAAACTGTTGAAGGAAAAGTTACCCCAGAGTATACAGGAGTGAAGCCTAAATCTGAATGGACAGATAAGGACAAGGAGAACATTCTTAAGAATGCTAAAGTGAGGAACATACTATTCAATAGTCTTGACTCTGTTCTCACTACCTATGTTCTTTCTTGTAAGACTGCTAAGGAGAAATGGGACAATCTGAAGGTTCAATGTGAAGGAACTAAACCTGTCAGGAAGAATATGAGGGCACTTCTTCTCATACAACAGTATGAGTACTTTGAATCCAAGTCTGGTGAGTCACTTACAAATACCTTTGATAGGTTTACAAAACTAATCAATGAGATGGCCATGCATGACAAGTATTATGACTTGGAGGATATGAATTCAAAGTTCATGAAAGCCTTGCCTGATTTCTATAATGAGAAGATATCTACTATTGAAAAAGCTAATGATCTGGATGAATTATCATTAAAGGCAGTCTATGGAAAACTGAGGGCTTATGAACTTGATAGGCAGTAAAAGAAGAGCATAAGTGAAGGAAAGATAAAAATTGTTGCACTTACTGCTCAACCTGAATCACAGAAGCTTCTAGAAGAAAAGTTTATTGAGCCTACTGTAAAGGACATGAGGAAGAAGAAAAGCAAAGAAAGTTCTGAGTCAGAGACTAAAGATATAAACTCTGACAACAGTGATTCTGAATCAGATATGTAGGAACTTTTTGCTATGTTTTCTAAAGCTTTCAAGAAAGGAAGATTCAACAGGAAAAGATTTAGCAAAAGACCTTTTCAAAAGAAAGAAGAGAAGAAGAGTGACAAAGGCAAAAGTATAATTATCAAGTTTGATAAAGCAAAGATCAAGTGCTTTAACTATCCATGCTAAATTTAAGAATCTTAAGACTAATTTAATAATTGTTACTAGTGAAAGAGATGATGTTAAGATTAAGAATGATGAATTAGATTGTAGGAATAATCTTCTAGAGTCTAAGTTAATTCAAATGGAATATTACAAGTTTGATTCTGATAAGGCTAAGCATGATTATATTGTTATTCTTGAGGGTTATGACTATGTCAGAAAAGAACTAGAGGAAGAGAGAGATATGATTAAATCTTGGAATACTTCTTGCAAAAAGACTCATGACATTATTAACAATCAGATTCCTGGTAAGGTTAATGGGTTAGGTTTTGACAAGGATAAGAATGAAAATCCTGTAGCTATTGTCATGGATAATAGAAAAGAAGAAGCTAGCACATCTAAATCTAAAGGTAAGAAGAAAGTTTTTGTCTCAGTTGAAACAAAGACTTGAAGGTCTTTCAGAGTATAACAAGACCAAGAGAAATAGGAATGGAAAAGAAGGTATTAACAAAGAAAATAATTACAAGAATGTACCTAGGAAGAAATGCTATAAATGTGGTAATCATAATCACTTGGCCCTAGACTGCAATCAGAAACCTTCTTGGAAAATTGAGTCTAGATTTCCCAAGACTCAAAAAATTCAGTACCAACCACAAAATTCTTGTTATCACTGTGGTAGTTTACTTCATTCCATTTATATGTGTAGAGAATATCATGAACGATATTATGACTATTATTCCTTGAAATCTGAAACTCCTAGTCACAAATAGTTTGTGAAATCAGAGTCTAAGGTTGACTCTGAAACAGGTAACTCAAAAGTAAACTCTTCGAAACTTGTTGTTTCTAAATCTAGTAAGAAAGGATCCAATCGAAGTTGGGTCCCAAAAATTTCTAACTAGTTACTTTTTGTTTGCAAGGCACAGGGAATATGCATTCAGTTATCTTGGATAGTGGATGCTATGGACATATGACAGAAAAGAAGTCCCTGCTTACAAAGTTTGAGAGGAAAGCTGGCCCACTGATATCTTTTGGAGATGGCAACATAGGAGAAACTATGGGATATGGCTCAATTGTTTTAGGGAATGTCATCATTGAACATGTAGCACTGGTTGAAGGCTTGAAACATACAATTTCAAGCATAAGTTAACTGAGTGATAAAGGTTACCAATCAATTTTTGACAGTATTTTTGACAGTGAAGGATGCAAAATCATGAATATGAAGAATAGAGACATTTTCTAACTGGTCAGAGACATGGTAACATTTATGAAGCCAGCTTGAGTGATTCAACTAAAGGAGTTATTAGATGTCTATACAGCAAGGCATCAAATGAAGAAAGCTGGAAATGGCACAAGAACCTTTCACATCTCAACTTCAAGAAGCTTAACCAACTTGTTAAGCACAATCTTGTGAGAGGCCTACCTCAGGTGAATTATGTGCAAGATGGACTTTGTGATGCTTGTCAGCTTGGTAAACAGAAAATAACCACTTTCAAGAGCAAGACAGAAAAATCAATTACTGAACCATTTCACATGATGCATCTTGATCTATTTGGTCCAGTAAATATTATATCTATCAGCAAGAAAAGATATGCTCTAGTTATAATGGATGACTTCAAAAGGTTCACATGGGTGTTCTTTCTCCAAAAGAAAGATGAAGCTCCTCAGAAAATCATTGAACTTGTCAAGAATATTCAGAATAGCTCTAAGTACAAAGTTAAAGTACTAAGGAGTGACAATGGAACAGAATTCAAAATTCTACCATGGAGGAGTATTGTTAAAATAATGGAATCTCTCAATAGTTTTTCGCACCTGGAACACCTCAGCAAAATGGTGTAGTGGAAGGAAAGAACAGAACTCTCATAGAGGCACCTAGAACCATGCTTGTAGATGAAAATCTTCCAACCTACTTTTGGGTAGAAGCTATCAACACTGCATGTTTCACTCAAAATTTTACCCTGGTAAATAGTCATGGAAAGACTCCCTATAAGATGATCAAAGGAAAAAAGCCAAGTGTGAAATATTTTCACATCTTTGGATGCAAAAGCAATGTCCTGAAAGTTCATCCAGAACAACTTGGGAAATTTGAAGCTAAATCAGATGAAGCAATCTTTCTAGGATATTCTGCATCAAAGGCCTTTAAAGCATATAATCTCAGAACTCACATTGTTATGGAATCAATTCATGTTCCATTTGATGAAAAGAAATTTGGAATTCTGCAAACTGATGAAAGTCATGACAAGTTGGAATTTGAAAATCTTAAGGATTCTGATATACTCTCCAGTGATGATGAAAGTTCTCAAATTGAAATTTTTGTTGCTTCCCAAAGGAATGCTACTGTTCAGGAAGAGCAAATCAATCAATGAGAACATAGTACTAGTCAAGAGCAGACCAATCATACAAAGTCTACTTCATCAGGGACTAATTCTTCAGGGACTAGTGAAGAAAGTTCAAGTACTCGAAGCAGTATGGAGTCTATTGATTCTACTGATGGGAGCTTTTGAAGGCAGTGAATATTCTTTTATAAGAGATACCACTAACTTAAGGGGAGAGTCTAGCATGAGAAGATTACCACCTGTTAGAAAATGGACAAGGGATCATACTGAAGATTTAATTATTGGTGATCCAAATAGTGGTATTCGAACTAGAAGATCAGCTGAAAAAGAATGCTTGTATAGTTGTTTTCTCTCAAAGAATGAACCTAAGAAGGTTGAAGAAGCCATACATGATCCTGATTGGGTAATTGCAATGCAGGAAGTGCTAAATGAGTTTGAGAGGAACAAAGTCTGGAAATTAGTACCAAGACCTAAAGATAGATCCATTGTTGCTACAAAATGGGTTTTCAGAAACAAGTTAGATGAATCTGGTATGATTGTAGGAAACAAAGCAAGACTGGTGGCCAAGGGATACTCTCAGGAGGAAAGAATTGAATATGATGAAACCTTTGCCCCTGTAGCAAGATTGGAAGCAGTCAGAATGTTTCTTGCATTTGCAGCTCATTCAAAGTTCAAAGTATACCAGATGGATGTAAAGAGTTCTTTTCTAAATGGAAAGCTTGATGAGGAAGTTTATGTAGAGTAACCACCTGGTTTTTTTGATCTAAAATTTCCAAATCATGTCTACAAACTTGACAAGGCACTCTATGGACTAAAGCAAGCACCAAGAGCATGGTATGAAACCTTATCTAAATTTCTTCTTGAGAATGGCTTCACAAGAGGTACAATTGATAAAAATCTATTCTTTAGAAAGGTTAAAGGTGATTTGCTTTTAGTTCAAGTTTATATTGATGACATCATATTTGGTTCTACTAATGAAAAGTTATGTGCTAAATTTAGCAAGCTTATGCAGTCTAAGTATCAGACGAGCATGATGGGTGAACTAAATTACTTTTTAGGCTTGCAGGTCAAACAAAGTGAGACTGGTATTTTCATTAATTGGTCTAAGTATATTAAAGATCTTTTAAAAAGGTTTGAATTTCAAGATTGTTCAGTTGCTAAAACACCCATGGCAACAGGCACTAAGCTAGACTCTGATCCTAAGGGTAAGAGTGTAGATAACACTAGTTATAGAGGCATGAAAGGCTCATTGTTACTTAACTGCAAGTAGACCAGATATAATGTTTTCTACCTGTTTATCTGCAAGATTCCAAAGTGATCCTAAGGAATCTCATTTAATTGCTGTGAAGAGAATTTTTAGATATCTCAAGGGAACTCCAAATCTTGGTTTGTGGTATCCTAGAGAATCTGATTTCTTCCTAATTGGCTATTCAGACTCTGATTATGCAGGGTGTAAGATAGACAGGAAAAGAACTACAGGTACATGTCAATTCTTGGGAAACAGATTGATTTCTTGGGCAAGCAAGAAACACCAATCTGTCTCAATCTGAATTGCAGAAGCTAAGTATATTGCAGCAGGCTGTTGTTGTGCACAGCTCCTTTGGATAAGAAATCAGTTGATGGATTATGGTATGACACTTAGTTATATTCCTATGTTTTGTGATAATAGTAGTGCTATCAAAATTGCAGAAAATCCAGTTCAACATTCAAGGACTAAGCACATTGATGTTTAGTATCATTTTATTAGAGAACATATTGAAAATGGTATTGTGGAACTTCATTTTGTTCCAACTGACAAATAGATTGCAAATATTCTAACAAAGCCACTTGATGAGACTACCTTCATTAGGTTAGTAAGTGAGTTAGGAATGTTAAATTTCTAATGTGTTATATCTGCAAGAGTAGCAAGGTATGTGTTATATCTTGCATTATATAATAAAATTCATTTATTTATACAAATTAATTTAAAGTTTACTTAATTAATTTGGATTCGGATTATCCGATTTCCGATCCGGTTTAAATGGATATTCGAATTTCGGATATCCGGTTAAACAGAAACCGAAACCGAATTAGATTTTTCATAATGTGAAAAACCAGATATCCGATCGGAATTTGAAATCGAACAAAATACCCAGTTTTGTTCATCCCTAATAAAGGCTAAAAATTTTTAAATTTTGAGTCTTGACCCTACTAGCATTTGTTTTGATCATCAATGATGACAAGATTTGATTAATTGCATAATTACCCATCTAATTATAAACATTAAGACGTTTTTTTAACGTAGGAAAATTAGATACATAAAGGCCCAAGGCCCAAGGGATGGACAGAGGACTATATCCCAGTCCAATAGGAAACATAAAATCAGATCAGATTCCATCTAGAAAAAACATTTTAACCAACAACAAACTATAAGTGACACACCTTCCACCATTAAAGTAGAAACAAAAACACCTTCCACCACAAAAATAGAAAAAAAAACAACAAATTAAGAGTACTAATACTGATTTTAAAAGCAGCAATTCATACTATTCTTATAAAACATACGACATATGTCCCAATTTTTAGCTCATCCCCTTATTCCTCGGGCCTTCCTCAACATAAGCTCCATTGATGACTATGCCCTTCTCATCTTCAGCATTGATATGCTCTTGGACCGGACCCAAACTTGTGTCATTAAACCATATTTCAAATATCCCATCGTAGGGTTGAGTGATGATTTCCTTGTTAAGTTACCAGTTCTCCTAAAATCTTAAGTTGTCAGACAAATGCCACAACAGGATCTTATGCTATAACAGATATCATTTAACAGCCCCCTTCAATCGTACGTGTAACGTCCAAAATCCGGCGTCAGGAGATTTGGTTGTCACGCTGAAATTCTCAATATAAAATCCCTTATGTAAATACACATATCACTTGTAATCATCTAAAAACAGAAATATAATATCTACGACCCTAACTATAACATATGTTTTAGGTTATAGTTCTAGAAATAAGAATCCAAATTCTATCTGAACAAATTTTTTCTTGTTTACAACAATCTCTTTGATCAAATCTTTAACCACCGGTATAATTTCGACAAGAAGTATACCAGGCCAACTAATCTTACACAAAATAATATTATTAGAAATCAACTTTATAAAATAACTCTTAAACTAGATGTGGATATCCTGAGCTAAATCATCTTCATAGTGGCATCTGTTTCTTCTATTTCCAAACTACGTAGATGAGACTCGCCAATCTATCTTTTACTTAAAGGTTAAAATTTAAAATAAGCAAGTACAAGCGAAAAAAATGCTCAGCAAGTGCGTTACTGAAATAGGATAGGACAGTTTCAAAATAAGTATGGGTTTTTCAATTTCAACAGATAACTGACTTGAGCATTTATAATAATAAATTGTTAAATAGGCGAGAGAGGTTTCCGCCATCCAATAAATGGTGTACTTCAACAACTTTAAATGATTTTTTTATTGATTCATAGTAAATCTCATCGAGGGTAGCAATTTCAACAATTTCAGACAAAAAAATTTAGAAGACTATAGTAACTTTTGATAAAACTATCCGTAACTGAATAACACATGTTTCAACATATACAGATAGATTTTACCAACTCAAATATACAATATAGATCAATTTTAATAAACTTTTCAAAGTTTTTAAATGGGATTGCGACAAGACGCTATGGACTATAATCGATGATCAATCGTGAAATAGTCCTGGACAAAGCACATAGCAATGTCCGAAAAATTTAAAGGATCCAAGGTACACATTGGCCTATAATATATTTATGGAAATGTTATTTCAAAGCTGAGCAACATTTGTAGCATAGGCCCCCTACATTCAAAAGTGTTGCATATTGTATCATAAAATGCTACAAATAGCTCTGAAAATAACATTTCCTTAAGGGGGACAGTGATAGGTCCATAATTCACCATATTTTTAATACATATTTTATGACCATTTTTTAATTTTATTAATTAATAAATTGTTTTATCTTGTTTTGTAGGAAAATAAATAAAAACTGAATTCGAGCAGGAAAATCTGTAAAAAGGCTAGTAGGTGAAAAATATCTGAAGTCAAAAAAATTGGTGTAAAAATTGATTACTTATTGGAAAAGAAAAGGAAATTGAATAAATTATATTCAGGATCTGATTTGTAATCGAAGACCCAAGCCCATTATTTTTCCTATATATATGGGGCTTCTCTCTTGTATTTGAGACAACGAATTTAGACTTTAATCTAGATTCCTAATTTAGGAGTAGGATTATTTGTCTTTCAGTACGAACTTTTTATTATAAAAAACTCCGTGATAGCCGACTGAGTGCCCTTGGAGAGTTTCATCCGATCCAATGCCAACGGACTGAATGCCGTGAGAGGGCTTTGAACGATTGAATACCGACCAACTGAGTTTCGGCCGATTGGAAGCATCAGAAGGCCCTTGGCCCAGTGAATTCCAGCTGAATGGAAGCACCAGAAGGCCCTTGGCCGAGTATGTGCCAGCAGATTGAGTGCCTCCGCATATGCTCTGGCCGATTGAGTGCCCCTGATTAGAGCCGAAGTCAGAGCCAGAGCCAGTTTTGTTTAGCATCGTTTAACGCCATTTAACGTCGCTTAACACCGTTTAATAATCATTTAAGCCCGTTTAATGCCTTTTTAAGTCGTGTTAGGAAAACTTGAAAATAACTGGAATTATGAAATCAAAATGACAGTTTCTGAACAACACTAGTCAGCTCGACCCCAACTAGGGGCTCTGCCCCTTAGACCCTACCTGGGGCTGTCGCCCCTCGGACCCTGCCCGGGGCCGCTGCCCACGGACCCCCGTCTGTGACACCCCAAAACTACTAATAATAATACTTAAAATCTTATATATTAAAACTGATAACCATTAGCAAAATATACAACCAAATTCCACAAATCTAGGATGCCAACAGGTTCAAGTATGAAAACAATATCTATCCACTTACCACTACAAACCATTTTTATAAACCAGAAGATTACATCAAAACGATACTAGGGTGACTTGTCCCGTCACTGTCACCCTACCTTTCTCAGAAACTACTCTCTGTAGACTCTAGCAACACCACCTGTTCTCTTACGTGCGGTTTGACTGGTTCGAACCATCTTCTAGTCTAGCTGTAAAAGGTTAGATAGCAAGATAATGAGCCAAATGCTCAGCAAGTGCAAATAAAATAACAATAAACTTTATCAAGTTCATGATATGACAATGGTAAGGTTATCAAGTTTAGAATTAATATTAAGCAACGTTCTAATATGTAATCAACAATTGAATCTGGTTTACAATATGATGAATTCACCTTGATGAATTAAAGGCCAACAATAAAGTTCCAAGATATCAAAACAAGAATTTACATTATAAACAACAATTTCAATCAATAAATAAGAGTTTGGGATTTTAACTCGACGCTACGAGTTAGCCAGGTGATCAACCCACGTATTAGCTCCGGATATCACACAAGTACGTGTGATTTCTCCTTTATTTTAGGAACCTTGGCACTTATTGACATTGACCATGGCATACAGCCATTATAATTAAACAGACCAGTGTCACGATCTAAAACAATTTTATTTTCAATCCCAAGATTTAAAAAAAATAAGTTGAACAGTTAACAAGATTTCAAAATCAAAGTAATAGGGTATTCCTCACACTTATTGACAAAAGATCAACCTAGCATAAGAAGGTTCAAGTTATGAATATAAGAGGGGTTACGCTTTTCAACAATTTAAATGTAAATCTGAATAAATTATTAAAATGAATTTGAGACACTGATCAAAAAGGTATTATAACTGGGATGATCAATCAAGGATATAAACAGAATATTAATTGAAATTGGTTCGAGGTGTTCAACAAAGGTATTATGGCATGGCAAGAATATGGTAAGATTACGGTATAGGGAATATGTAATTGACAATATACAAGAAAGTTGAAGTTAACACTTGCCTTAAAAGCTGCTTCTCACTAATGACTCTCTAGTTTCCTTACCGACACTTCACCTGCTTTGCTAGTGCCCGGACCTATATACATACATATACTATATCATATTAGATTTACATACCAATGTATAACGTACTTAATTACATACACACATATACACACATAACACCTAATTACTATTATTATACTATACTACAATTATAATTCTATAACTATATTAAATCATATAACAAGTAGCATATAAGGTATTCCGATTGATTATATGATATCTTAACAATGGAATGTGCCGATAGTATTTTGAAAGATTAATATTTTTAGAAATTTCGGCAGCATTTCCTTGCTTATATCACATTCCCAATCGGAATATAATGGACCCAAACAAACCATATACTTTATTCGATTTGGAGAATTCGAGCAGGAAATGGTGCAAGAAGGTGGAAAATACTTGAAATCAAAGAAATTGGAGGAAAAATCAAATACTTATCAAAAAAGAAAAAGAAATTGAAGAAATTATATTCAGGATCTAATTTGATCGAAGACCAAGCCCATTATTTTTCCTATATATATAGGGCTTCTCTCTTGTATTTGAGACAACGAATTTAGACTTCAATCTAGATTCATAATTTAGGAGTAGGATTAATTGTCTTTTAGTACAAATAATTTATATTTGCTTTATTCAAACACTTTTCGGTTATATAATTCATGTTTTTAAATTCTTGTTCATTTTTCAATATCATGTCTAGCTAATTCCCTTGCCCTAGGATGAAGATGAAGTTAATTTGATTGCTTTTGGTTTCTTCTTGTTCCTAATAAATTCATTCTCATGATTTTTCTCGGTGCTTAATTGATCAATTGATAAAGTGATTTTGATATATTATTGTTACCGGATTTATTTTTCATAGCCTATGCTTGCTCCTTTAAGTTTTGACAGGTTATTGTTAGATAACAAGTTTAATAGTATATGCTTGTCTCGTTAATTGATATATGTTATTTGTGAAGAAAAAAGAATTGATTTTAGGACGAGTTGATATTAATTGTGATTGATTAACGGATTTGGATCTAAGTTTTTCATATTATTTGATAATCTTTGCTAATGAGATGTTTTAGTTAGGAAATATAGAAAAAAAAATTACGTTTTACCTAAAAAAGTAATCAATTAGTTTTTAGTAATTATAATTTTATTAGTTTATTTCATTAAATTAAACAGAATGGCTCGTGATATTTTTGGAAATGAGAGATTCTAGTCAGAAAAATTAGAAAAGATAATTTATTTTAGTTAAAAAGGTAATTGGTTATTTATCAGGAACTATAACATCATTTTTTATATATAAAATAGAACTACATGTTTTTACCAATAATAAATATTTAAGTAAGGATAATTAAATAAAAAAGCAAGTTTAAAAATGAGATATTTTAGTTTAAAAATATAGAAAAGATATTACCTTTTAGCTGAAAAAGGTAATCAGTTGGTCATTAGTAATTATAATTTAATTCGTTTATTTCATTAATTAGAACGATCGTATTTTTGGAAATAAGAGATTTTTGTTAGAAAACTTAGAAAAGGTAATAGCTAAACAAGGTAATTGGTTAGTCATTATTTTTGAAAAAATTAGATATTTTTGTTAGAAAATCTGGAAAAGATATTTCCTTTTAGCTGGAAAAGATAATCATTTTGAGAAAATATTGTATTTTGTTTTTTATAATTAGGTAAGTACCGTACCGTACCAAAAAACAGGTAACAGAACTTTTAATGTTTTATCTTTTATAATATAGTATAGTATAGATTAATCTTTATTCCTTGTCAACAATTTAATCATAAATACTAGTTTAAATACTTATTGGATATGATTTTTTATCAAATTTAATTCCTTCTATTTATTTTTTAAAAAAATTAGATCTCAATCTCAGTGCCTTTATTTTTCTTAAATTAATTTTCTTCATATTGATAGGATAATTTATTATTTAGTAATATTTATTGTTTATTTTTCTTTAAATAATTAACTTAATTGAATTTATATACAACTTTTTATAATTTTATTCTGATATTAGTTATATTTTGTATTTAATTTGATTGAAGTTGGATGAATTTTGAAATTTTATTAGAATAAATAAAGAATTTTAATTTGAATATGAAATAATAAGAGAAAATATAATAAATTAGAGTTAAAATAATTTAAAAAAATAAGTTTTTACTATACTATATACTTTGGTTTTACTGTTTTTGCTCCATCTTCAAATCTAAAAATCGGATTTAAACAATTTTATAGACCAAACAAAACTTACCTAATAATCATTAATTTGATGATATTTTAACAGTTAAATGTAATTACACAAAAACTAAAGAAAAGAGAAAAATCATATTTTTATATTTAAAATTCAATTTAAATTAAAAAAAACTTATTTATATTTACTTTAAAATATTAAAAAAAACACTTTTTACTATGACGGACGGAACAAATTATCTCATTACTTCGTATTATATAAAAGATATAATGTATAAAAGAAAGATTAAAGGGTAAAATAGTAATTTTATTAATAGCTAATTAATCTAGGGTTTTGAAGCTTCTCTCCTCCCACTACTTATACGTGAAATGTGTCTCATTCTCAACATATCATATTAAAAAATCGCTAGCCGCCGGAAAGATAGAGAAAGACCGGCTTAGTACCGTTCTTTTTGTAATTGATTGTAAGATTATTCTCAAGCAATCGTTTGAATACCGTAGAGATCTAAATTGTGGAAGTGGGATATGATGGGATTGGTACATCTTTCATTCTCGATTATAATGAATTGGTAAGATTCTGATCTTTTGAATTAACAATTTTTGCATGAATTCTCAAATAGGATTTTCGGATTCTCATCTCATATTGTATTGACTTTCTGTTATGTTTATGTGTGAATCACCCCTTTATCCTCCATTCAACAAAAAATAGTTTGAAAATTGAATTCACAGTTTCGAGCTTTGGTTATTTAATAATTTTTACCCGAGTAACGCATCCACAAATAAAAATAACGCAACCTCTATAATTAGAGTGATTTATTTTTAGTGATTATTACCAGATTTATCAGGTTTTTACTCAAATTGCTTTTAAGCAATCTTTTTATATTATGTCTACAAAATGCTAAGAATCTCGATTTTGTTTGAATTGATTAGATAAGCCATCATCTTAATCATTTTGTAGCATGAATTTATATATATGTGTGTGTATGTGTTTTTTTTCGTAAATTGAAAAAGTTTTGGTTTGATTGTTTTATATATTATTGTACTTTCAACTTTAATTTAAAATGTTTTTTTGTTTTAATTATTAATTTATTAAATATTCTATTTGCAGGAATCAATGAAGAAAGTGCTCCAAAAAAAGTGAGATCGACATGTATTTGTAGGTAATTTTTTTATTTATTATAACAAAAATTATTTAAAACATATTAAAAAAAGCATGTGAAAAATTTATTTATATTTAAATTAAGATATTAAAAAATAGTACTATTAATTTTCATCGGTGCAATGTACAAGATACGATTTTTCATATATATATATATATATACATGTGTGTATGTATATATATATATATATATATATATATATATATTGTTAATTTGACTTACATTTGTTAACTTTTGAAGTTGTTAATATAAAAGATCACACTTACCCACTGCACTTTATACATAAAATTTTGAGAAAATGCCTAAAATACCTCTTTTTCAGCATCCCACAGCCCGAAATACCGTTTAGCGCGTACTACTGCCCTAAATGCCCACCGTGTACGCATTATATTAATGCGTATAGTTAAAAGACGACACGCTCACACAACAACCATCCGCCTGACCACGCAAAAGAGGACTGCATATGCATCTTATACGCATTGCCCATATGCGTATATAATGTATCCTAATGCGTACTGTTCAACTGTAGGTACACAAGGATGCCTACACCTACACGCATAACCTTAATGCGTAGAGCAAATTACATGACTACAACAGAGATGTCTACGCACCTGTACAATGCGTAGTCATCACTCCCCGGTTGTACAAGGCTGAATTATGTAAAGAAAACGCATAAAGGTAATGCGTATAACATAACACGCATACTAGTAATGCGTAGTTGGTGAACATTTTGGGCGAAGGTCAGCGTAGATGGGTATTTTGAGTTTTGGATATTAAAATATAGGTAATTGGGGATTTCACCCTAAAATATTTTGTCAGAACTTTATACATGCTGTTCATTGCATTGCATGAAATAATTTGTAACCTCGGGCATTGCAATTATTCTTATGTAATACATGGCAAAATTATACAGTTCTGAAAAATTTATAAAATAATTATATAAAATTATGAATTTATAATCTATTATAAATTCATATAACACATTAAAAAATCACAGCTATACTTATATTATAAAATCACAGCTATAATTATATTAGTAGAAAGATGATGGCGAGTACCCGGCGAAGGTGCTAGATGTGGTGCATAATACAAACTTGCGAAAGGATCTGCAGCTATACTAAGATAGTCTCTCGTGCAGTGTATGTACAAACAGTGCATTGTTAACCTATAATTATCTAAGGGTTAAGCTTTTGAAAAGAAGCTAAAATACATATGGTTTTGTTGTATTAAATTCACAACCTGTAGTAGTATATTATGTCAGTTGGAATGAAAATCTGTAAATATCAGGAAGGTACTCTGATATATTTTAGTGTGATGGAATCCATCTGCTTCACCTAAGCAATCAACCTAATCTTACTTAATAAATGCAGGGGGATGCAGGTGGCAAGATCTTGTAACTATGTGTTTTAATGTACCAGCTTCCTGTAGTAGACCTCCAAAGGATACCTCCTCACTCTCGTTTCAAGCTTTGACCTACGGGGATGCTACTGACTCTGAAACTGAATCGAGAGAAGTTTCCCCAGTATGCGGCCTTGATAGTGATGACAGTAGATCACCCGGCAGTTTATTTTTTCCGGTGGTTTCTCCTATTGGAAGTACTAACTCTCAGAGTAAGCATGGAAATCAATATGCTAGTTTTACGTTTTAGTATTATCCAACTGCTGGAAGTAATTTCAAGTGTGAAACTAACATATTTTTTATGGCATCAACAGGTTCAGTTGTCATTGTCATCCCTGGTATGGTCTTACCACATGTTACTGCAACCAGCTCTTCTGTTGCTAATCGGACCGAAAGTGCAATAGGTAGTTCCGTTGTCCCAGTACAGAACAGAGGTACTCTTTTTCCTCAAAATTCTGATGAAGATTCCTCTAGATCGCATGTCTTCTGTCTTCAGCATGCTTTTGAAGTGGAACAAAAACTTCGTAAGCTTGGCGGTGTGCAGGTGTTACTCCTATGTCATCCAGGTACATTATTATTTGTAGTATAGCTTATTCCCAACAATTAGTAAGCAATCTATGATACACGATATTCAGTTACATGATTAAAAGTAATTACTTGTGATTTTGCTATTTGATCTAATGAGGTTATTCTCGTGGATCTTTATAGTTTCTACACTGAAACTGCACCATTGATAGTTCTAAAAGATGTTGTAAACACATAGGCAAGTGTCATCCTTTTGGCCCCGGGATACAGAGGATTCTTTCTTATGTAGCCCCATATCCATAACTTTCAACCCCTAAGATCTGAAGGAAAAAGTGAGAACAAATATACATTAAACTTTAGAAACAGGACTAATTGCTATTTTTTCTGTTAAAAAATGTGAGAACTTCATCCCTGCACCCTGGGACCTTAATTATTTTATGCAAGTATATAACGCATTACTCAGTCATGTGTCATAAACTTGTATACAATCACAGTTTAGATATATTGTCTGCTCACAACTCTGCCCTCTTTTTTTCTCTATAATGTTTCCTTTTTGTTTTTTTGGCAACTTAATTTGCATACAATAATTAAAATGCTTTATATCTATCATAGATATGCATACTTGCCCTGACAATTTGACGTGCACTGCAACGAAAATTGTGAAAAATAATCTACTTGATACCATATGTATAAATGCACTAGCACTTGCCTTTCGTGCCAGTCCTTTTAATATCATTAAGCAATGCATTTTGTGCAGATTATCCTAAGTTTCAGGCTGAAGCAAAACTAATGGCCGATGATGTGGAGCTGATAATCTTTGGATTAAGACTGACTTAAGGACAGTAACCTAAGAAGACAAGTATAGCATCGGTTCAGTTCTAAATAGTGAAGGGTCCATCCATGGGAGTGCTGACTGGACTGTAAAGATAGGGGTAAATCTTTTCTATAGTGCTGAACTTAGTCACTCTCTGATTTACAGTAAGCAAGTTCATGATGCAATGCCAGAGAATTTGTTAAGAAGTCAAACTAGTACAGCAAGTATGGCTCATATTAAGCCAACATCAAGCGGAAGAATCAGCGATGGCTGCAGATCATGCAGCCAAAAGAAAATGCATCATAGTGTATGAAAGAAGAAAAAAACTAAAGGAGAAGGTAATCTGAGAGGAGACTCCCGAGCATGAGAAAGACAAAGACGAGGGGGGCGAACAGTTTGAGCTGAATAGTGAAGGGAAGGCAGAAGGTGGACCGAGCACCAGACGAGGCAAAGATCTGGAAAGAAACCTGCAAAGAATGACCTGGAAAGAAGTGCATCAAAAGAGCTCGCATGCACTAAGAGATCAAAGAGGACTTCTGGAATCCAGGCTTCAGCTGTCAAAAGGACCAAGAAACCAGAGGACACAGAGTATGCTTGCGACATTCAAAGCTGCACTATGGAATTTGGCTCCAAAAAAGAGCTCGTGCAATATGAGAAAAACATCTGCTCAGTACAGGATTGTCGAAAGAAGTTTGTCTCGCACAAATATCTACTCAAGCATCAGAGAGTGCATCCAGGGAAGCTCGAAGAATGAGCAAGATGGCAAGAAGAAGACCAAGTGAGAAGACGTAAGTTGACATAAACTAAGGTCATCGTTGTTCATTCGCAATGGCAGGTGTAGTTTTTAGTTTAACATGTACTTTATAGTTTTGTTGATTTCAGAAAATAGAATTATCAGCTACAGGGGAATGTAAACAATGTTGTCTTGCATTTGAGATGAACCAAGCATTAATCAATGAGTTATGAGGTGTTTGAGTTTATGTACCAGAAACTTAGCACTTGAACTGAAGGTTTTTTTGTAATCAGGCTTCGACGAGAAAGACTTAACTGCTCGAAATAATAGGAGAAAGAACTTGTTTTAAGGGGGAAAATTCACAAAATTTTACTCCCTCCGTCCCAAATTGTTTGAACCACTTTGACTTTCACGGAGATTAAGAAAATGTAGTAGAAAAGAGTAAAGTTAGTTGAAAAGTGGATAAAGTGGTGGGACCAATCAATATTTAATAATAGATGGGAGATAGTGGAGGAAAGTAGTGAGTATAATAGTGTAAAAAAGAATATAAAATGAAGAAGTAGTGGGTGTAATAGTGAAAAGTAGTGTTCAAAAATAGTAAGTATAATAGGTTCATTAGTTTTGGGACTTCCAAAAAAGGAAAGTGTGTCAATCTTTTTGGGACAGAGGGAGTATATTATAATAATATTAATAATTTGCATGTGAGAAATCAAAGCTTCTGGTATACAATAGGAGCAGAGCAAGCAGTACGATAAATTCACCTGAATTTCTTTCTCCAGTCATTTCTTTTTTATAATTTCGACAAAAAACTTTACATGGGAACTTTACAACTTCTGATCATTACATTTACAACAAATATCACAACTACATATAGCAAGTGAGGTAGATCATCACTTACACTACTGATCGAGATCTTACCAGTAGAAAAACAACCGATAAATATTATCCACAATTAATTAGTAAATGCTCTAATGTACATAATAAGCCTAAACGCAGGATTGCAACTGAAATTATATAACTCCAAGTGTACTCTGCAAATTGTTATTCCCTTTGTTTCAACTGTAACTGGAAGACAGCTGATGTAGCAACACATATATGACAGCTGATATTACTGGCATGTATGATGACTCTAAAAATTTCTAGACAAGCTATTAAAAACACCATGAAATGTAGAAAGACATATAACTCTTAACGAAGTAAGGAGACAAGCTATCAAATGGTTATATAAAGGATTTGAATTTATTGTATACTTTGGTCTTTCTCTCAGATTTTTGTTATAGCACTCTTGTCAAAGAAGAAATTCTTTGCAACAATCTAAGATTCTCAATATTTTTCTTGGAAATAAAAGGTCTCAAATGAAAAACAAAAGAGATTTTTGCGTCTGTTGCAAAGATGATGATTGTTTGTACTTCGATTATAGTTACTTCTCATTGTAAATGGAAATCTTTTTAGAAGCATGTTAATAATGCATTCTTATATAGTGGTCTTCATGAGTAAACACCTTTTATTAGAGCACGTCCAATGCATAGCTATATTTAATATTATAGCTATAATACAGAACCAAAATCATAAAATTCAACTCCAATGCAGAGCTATTCTCCGCCCTTTCCTTTAGTAAATTCCACGATGTTGCCATCTTTTTCGAATTTAGACATGTCATTTACATTCAAACCTATCCATGCTTCGATCCCTTCCCCTGCTTTGTCAGCTAATAAAAAACAACCATGAGTGACTGGAATGTTGGCCATACTGACCCAAACAGGCTTTCCCCAGCCAAAATCAGCTTCATAAAATGAAAATTTAGACAAGTCACTAAAAGAACCACCACAAAAATTCCCGGGTTTCGAAATAGTATTTTTCAAATCATGGAAGCAATTAGCTATCATCATTTGTCCTTCATCCCCAGTTGATAGTACATTTTTACAATTATCAATGCCTCTCTTCACAGAGGTTGAAAGCATATCGACAAGCCTTTGAAATTCCACCCCTTTTTCACCGGCGACAGATTGAGCAGAAGCAGGTAAGTACAGATTTCCACATTGATGTTTTCGCAGTGGCGGATTTGTTCTTTCCCTCATATTCAGTACTTGAGTAATCAAGAATTCCCTAGGGCTTACAGGGTTAGCAACATGTAAATCTATAATAGCTTTCCCTATTATTCCAACCACGGATTGCACCCTTGTTGGCAACTTCTCGCTCGAGCTATCTACTTTGGCCTTCTCCCTGATTCTTGTAATCGCACTCTTGTCAAAGAAGAAATTCTTCGTAATAATCTTATGATTCTCAAAATTTTCCTTGGACCTAGAAAGTCCCAAATGAAGAGCAGAAAAGTTATTTCCTGGAAAGAACAAAGCCGAGTTCCAACTAGGTGAGATCATGAAGTGATCTTCATTAACGCCCTCTAAAAGTAGCTTCGAATCAGTACCCCATTCGTTAATGAATGTGCTGGTGGTTGACATGTCAGCAATTCTGTGTGAAGTCATCAGCGCGATGGCATATCCGCCACAGGTAAAAGAACTTACTTGTACAGCTAGCAAAGGATCATCGACTTCATCAACTGCACCAATTGGACAAGGAAGTAAAAAATTAAGTAGCTCAACTTTCAAATCCTTCCCTTGGCTAATAAGATCATCGAGTCGAATATCAACTTTGGCTTCCACAAATTCAGCACCTTGGTCACTACAATCAACCATGCAAGCGTCTTTCATGTACCTTCCAGCGAAAGGATAGAATCTAGTTAAAACCTTTGACAATGACTTTTTCAAGTGGTTGCATGTTGGTTTACTATTGGCATTTTCTTTTCTAATATCAGACTGGTAGTATAAAATTGTAGGAGTATTCATTGTGGGAGAGAGCTCATCTATTAATGAAATGCGGTAGTCCTGAAGGCTTGGTGGAGTAGAAGTATATGGTTTTATGAGCTCTCTTGATAGGATATCAACTTTCATCTTGTTTTTCAAGTGTGAGCTCTGTTCCGGAATGCACTGAATTTATAATAAATCAGTGCTTAAAATGAACCCATCAGGCTTTGAATGGCTACAATGATTGATGCTAAACGGTTGACTTCCAACAATATTTGGTAAATAGGTTAATATTCCAAAATGATTCCATCTCTTTTAAAATAGGAATAATGCAAAAATATTCAATCAAAATAAAGCGCATTTACTTAATGAAATGTGCTATGCGGTTAAGTGCAACAAATATAAGACAACACCATTGACCTTAAACCTTATTATTTTATTTTGGGCTGAATTAAGGTTCCTTATTAATCTTTAAAATAAATTAGACTCAATAATGCATGCAACACCATTGACCTCTGAGAATAAGACGTAATCACCAACTTAGCGCAGTTCCATAAACAAATTTCATCCACAACTTGTTTGTTTAGAGCAATAATTTTCACAACCAAACAACAACAATAATTGAACTTGTACGATAAAATTTGAATAATAAGGAATCTTACAACTCAATGTATGATTCCCTAGCTCGTACATAGCTGATATAAAAATGTATTTGTTAGTTCGTCTAAGTAAAATATAATTTAGGCTCATATGATATGATTCATTATTAATTCGGCAAGAATAGATGTTTTATGAATTGTTAAAATTAGTAACGTGTTAATTATTGTGAATGAAAGTATAGGTTAGTTAGATTTGCTACATACATAGGTAAGTCTGTCAATTGCTCGGATTCGAATTGGATTATCCTAAATTCATATCCAAATTCATTAAGTTTTTTCAAATTCAGATCGAAATGGATAAGGAATCGAATATTTTTTAGGTCGATAATAAGTGAATATTAATTATTAGTTTATCCCTATATTTTAAGTTATATTACATGAATTTGGATTTTGTTTATTATGTTTTAATGTTTTATTGTAGGAATCAAGAAAATAATGGATTGGAGCTTAAATTGGAATTTTTGGAGTTAAATCATGAAAATTATGGATTTTTGTACATATTTTACATTCTTTGCTATTTTGGCTTTATCGGGAGTTCTACAAGTCCGTTTGAGTTTCGGAAGCAGTCACTGGAAAGTTTGGAAGAAGATTTTTATTTCTATCATGGTCCCAAAATTTATATTTCCCTCAATGTTATCGGTTTTACAACCTTAACACAAGAGTACGTATCGCAACAAGTAGTAAATAAGTTTGTTCCCACGAGGACTGCTTATAAGCCGTTAATTATCAATTACTATTTTTCTTTCAATTCAAGTCTAAATAAAAATCAAGTGGAATGTTTACTAAATTATCACTAAACAATTAAAATAACACAATATCGAATAATAAATTCCAAGAGAATGAAAACTTGGCCTTTAACTTCCTCTAATGTTCTTCAACAAGCTTTTTCTTTAACCTCTATTCTCGTGGTTTAATTGCTAGTCTAAGGCTATCAAGTATTCACAAGGACCTTCTGAATCTCAAGTGAATCTAATTTATGCATTAACTCCAATATTCCTATGTATAATTTAAATACATAAACATCATTAAGCTTCGCCTTAATTGGACTACCTAGGGTGTTTAGGTATATTCCTATCCTGAACACAGATTAATATAAATATTAATCCTAGGTTATATGGATTGGGTCTTAACTTAGGTTTTCTCTTCCAAGTCCACCTAAATTACTGATTCAATCTCAAGGGTGATTAATCTTTGAGAAGCATTAAACACAAATCAATATAAACAATTAATACAACCACCAAAACAGAGAATAAAATAAAACTTATATATTAACAAAAGAATCCATTAAAGGCCTAGAGAGAAAATTAGTTCATCATCTCAAAAGAAACCAATACACAAGAGTATGTAAACATTATGGAAGAATAAGGAGAAAAGATAAAATCTGTATTCGCAGCAATCTCTTCTACCCAAGCTTTTTCACTCTTGTGCGTAGCCTCTCATCTCTTCTCCAGGAACGTAATACCTAATAATAATAACTGATGTATCTATCTATCTCTAATAAAAGGTATTTTTTTAATACATTTAGGAAAAACACAAATATGTTTCCTAAATTGAATCTGTTTTGTAAGGAAAATTCGTAATTTACTTTTCTTCAGTACTTTTAGGTCGTTCTAGTTGTAATGTAATACTTCCGTACTTTTGGACCACATTAGAATTAAAGAGAATTCTGTTATCTTCGTGTGGGCTGTTAAATCGTCCAAAATAGACTTCTAGAACTCAAGATATGGCTCAAACTGTGAAGATCGCGCGTGTAGCCCAACAAATCCGAATTTCCTCTAAAAAATCTCAAAATTCGGCTCTTTATTCTACAATCCATCCAAGTTTAGGATTTATTGCTTCCTATAATAAAGCATTAAAATTTATTTAATAAAAATCCAATTAAATGCAAAATAGAATTAATATGAGGAATAAAATCATGTAAAATACATATAAATATATACTCTATCAAATATCCCCACACTTAGCATTTTACACGTCCTCGGGCAAATAAAGAAATAAAAACTAATATGACTAACTAACACCATTTTCGTAGATGACACGATTGTATTAAACATATGCAACAAGCCGTTAAACCCCTAGGCAGTCCTAGTAGGACGAATTTTGTCCCGTGAGAGTTTATAGAAGATATACCCACAAAATCAATATTTGTAATCACCAAGTCTCTCGAACATGCAACATATCATAGTACTCCACACATTATAAACCTCAATCACATAACAACCTGGAAGTGTCTGAAAGTACAAGTACTCTCACCTTATGCATCACTAACACAAAACAATCCAAGTATGTGAAAACACACCTAGAGGGGGGTGAATAGGTGTATTATGGCTGTTACTGATTAACTGTTGAGTTTTAAAAAAATTTCCAAAAACGGTTTGCTGATATGACCTGACCAGTTAGAAAACAGCAGGCTGAATTTGAAAATGAATGCAGTGCAGAATGTAAATGTGCAGAAAAAATAAATAAACACAAGATCTTTTAGCCAGGTTCGACCCCTAATCCCCTATGGTCTACGTCCTGGTCCCTTACCAACTTGGTAAGAGAATATATTATTGATCACTATAAACCGATTACAAGATCAACCAATATATCTCCCTTTACACCCAGCTGCTTACAATTTGGCTTGCTGAATTGCTGTGTTGAACCAACTCTCTAAGCAATACTTCCCAAGTATCCTTCTCTAGTCTAGTTCTACCCACCCAAAACCTTAAGCCAACACTTGTACAGCAACTAATCTTTTACAACTTGAACAATACAAGGATTTGAATGAAATTACAACTCAACCTAAAGAACCCTCTGAAAATGTATAACCGAATGTGTGTATGAGAGTTTGAGAGGTTTAAATGATTTAGCAAAGAAGGCTCGAAATTGTGTATGTATATGATCTTGTTTTTACAATTGTAATTGTTGTTTTGGAACTGATCAAGAGTGTTCCTTTTATAGGTAAACAAGATTATTTGATTTGGGATATAGTCTTCTTGAGGCTCCTTGGATTTTATTTATTCGGAACATAATTCAAGAGCATTATGAAAGGAGAAAAAGGAGGAGCCAAGGAGGAGATGTTGTTTTCTCAGTTGTGTGGAGCGTATGTGATAGCAATGATGAAGGGAAAAGAAATGTGAGTGTGTTTGGTATAGTTGATTAAATAAGGAAAAGTGTATCCTTATTTAAAGGTAAAGAATATTTTGTCCCCCACTTGTCTTTAGGCTTGTCTTTAGGTGAATATATCTGTGTTATATGAGTTTGTATAATTCAGAGGATCCCTAACAATATTCCTAATCATACAAAGCAGATTGCTCCTTGAAAATCGAATGTCCTCTTGAATTCTGTATTTTCTGTTGCCCAGAAACAGCTTGCTGATATTGTACTGAATGTGAATTCAGCTTGCTGAAATATGTACACTGCTTCAAAATAGCTTGCTGAAATACATCTGTTAGACTGACTGAAATAATCCTGTACAACATAACTTAGCTTGCTGAATTGATAAACAATATGTAAAATAGCTTGTTGAATTATAATCATCAAAACATAAGGGTTACAATCTCCCCCTTTTTGATGATTATTGAAGTATTATTTTAGGAGAGAATTCTCCCCCTAATTTCTGCACTCCTGTAAACTGGATTACACAATTATAGCACATGCATTCATAAATACCAGTTTAAACAGATAGATCACAGATTAATTTAAGCCACATAATTCAAGCCAACACATAAAGCACAGAGTGCTATAATTCAACAAGCAATCACAGATAGTTATAGTTTTACAAATACCAAATTCAAATCTTAAGAAATCAGCAACCATCATCAAGTTTTAAAGCATTACTACTAAAATATTCTCCCCCTTAATCATTAAAAAGGGATAACTTTAGGCATCCACATCCCCATGCACAGAACCTTCTTTCTTAGAGTCATCTTGAGCATTTTCACCAGTAGCAGTTGGAACATCTTGAACAACAGTAGTAGCTCCAGTAGTGGCAGGTGGTGTTGGATTGGAAATATCAACCGGCACATCCTTACCAATTATCATGGACAACATGGTTTTCATAACCTTCATCTCAGCTTCAAGTTCAGAAATTTTGTTAACTAGAACATTATGATTTCCCACCATAGTAGAAGTATCTACAGCAATTCGTTCAACAACTCGAGCAAGATCAGGAGAGGCAGAAGTGACACTAGTGTTAATTTCAGTAGGCTGATTCAAATCTCCAATGTGTTCTAGCAAGCCATTTACAATCTTTAGATTTGATTGAGTTAAATTCTTAACAACAATCTGATCCTTAGCCTGAATTGAATCAAACCCAGTGAAAGATACTTTGTAGAACTGAAGGATTCTTGTGATTAAACACCCATAAGGCAACCCAGAGTTTTGTTTTCCAACCGTAGCAACCATAGTATCCAGGACAAGTTTTGAAATGTTAAAAGGCATTTTTGACAGGATTCTCGCACAAACACACACATCTTGCCAAGTAAGATTTGATCGACTTCCTAGCCTAGGACTTATATTGGCCGAGCAGATTTTAAACACAAAGTAAGCCAAAGGATTAAGCAATGGAGTTGTGGGTAAGGCTAATTCCATTAGTTTGTTGGGGGCAACTAAAACATTGAGTTGATCAACATAGTTAAATCCTTCGAAGCTAAGAGACCCATGGGTAAACACCTCTACATTAGAGTTAACATTGATATCCAAAATCATAGCAAGTATCGGAGGGTTTAACTGGATTTGCTTCACATTCACAATCGAAGTAACATTACCAAATTCGTCTTTCTCTAAGTTTGCATAAAACTGACGAATTAAATCGGGATAGTAAATCTTAGGCATACCAATAAGAAAAGATCGCATACCAACTGAATCAATCAAGTCCAAAGCGCCACATGCAGTAAGAAGTTTCTTAGTAATAGGTTTACCTGAGACAATGGGACGAGTGCCAATATGGTGATCAAAGAACCGATTGGTGAGAGCTTCCGATGCTATATCGAACACTGGTTTGACTGGTTTTGATGCAGGAGAGCCCATCGGAGTAGTGTCGGAACTCTGTTCCGTTTGAGCATTTGGAGTCTCGAACTCTTCAAAAGACGGAGGAGGGATAGGCGATGTCGTACTTGATGAATGGCGATTGGCTTTGTTCTTGATGCGGCGGGTTCCAGAAGCCATGACTAATTTGAGAGAGAGAGAGAGAGAGAGAGAGAGAGAGAGAGAGAGAGAGAGAGAGAGAGAGAGAGAGAGAGAGAGAGAGAGAGAGAGAGAGAGAGAACCTAGTTCTTTCGTTGGAATTGGGAGAAGTGAAATGCCGAGTTTTCCCAAATTAAGATATAAGGGGAAAATATTGACAATATTAAATAAAACTACCCACGTATCCGCTTAGCATAAATTTAGGAAATATTATAAACATGGAAAGTTCACAAAATATTTAGAATATAAGACATGTAGCCACGTAGCATAAGAATATGCAAATTTAACTAATGCATATTTTAGGTAATATAACAAATATATCATGTTGATAGATTTAGACCAAATAAATATTCACTTACCAAAAAAAATCAAGGATAAAGGAGTTAGAAAAGATATTACCAGTCATGTAGAAAACAGCTTGTTGTTTTATACTTCACACATACCAAGTTCTCGTCGAATCAAGTTGAATCGTTCTGTTGCAAGAGGCTTTGTAAAAATATCAGCAAGCTGATATTCCGTAGGAACAAAAATCAGCTTGATCTTCCCTTTAGCAACATTGTCTCGAAGAAAATGATGGCGTACATCAATATGTTTGGTGCGTGAATGATTTACTGGATTTTCAGATATGTTGATAGTACTTGTATTATCACAATTTATTGGAACTTGACCACATTTGATTCCAAAGTCTCGTAGAGTTTGAATCATCCATAATATTTGCGACCAGCAACTCCCAGCTGCCAAGTATTCTCCTTCAGCTGTAGACAAAGCAACAGATGATTGTTTCTTACTTTGCCAAGAAACTAGACTTTGTCCAAGAATTGCACAAACTCCACTAGTGCTTTTACGATCAGTTTGGCTTCCTGCATAGTCAGCATCACTAAATCCAACAAGATTAAAGGAATTTGTGATAGGATAAAATAGCCCAAGATTTGTTGTGCCACGAAGATATTTGAAAATTCGTTTAATGGCGCTTAGATGAGATTCCTTTGGATTGGCCTAAAACCGAGCACATACACAAACACTATACATAATATCAGGTCGTGAGGCTGTTAGATATAGAAGGCTACCAATCATTCCTCTGTATTGACGAATGTCAACACTTTTTCCATTTCCATCCGAAAGCAGCTTGCTGTTTTGGCACATTGGAGTAGATTTCGGCTTGACGTTTTCATATACATACTTTTTCAGTAGGTTGTTGACGTATTTAGTTTGATGAACATAAATACCATCTGGAGTCTGTTTGATTTGCAGTCCCAAGAAGAAATTCAAATCGCCCATCATACTCATATCGAATTCACTATGCATTCGTTTGGAAAACCACTTGCACATTAAATCATTAGTTGAGCCAAAAATAATATCGTCGACATATATTTGCACAACTAAGATATCTTTACCATCCAATTTTGTGAATAAGGTAGGATCGATTTTACCTCTTAGAAATCCATGTTTGATCAGAAATTCACTTAGTCGTTCGTACCATGACCTAGGAGCCTGCCTTAATCCATATAAGGCCCTTTTCAGCTTCAATACATGGTTGGGAAACTGAGCATTTTCAAATCCAGGAGGCTGTTTTACGTAAACTTCTTTTTTCAGCCTACCATTTAAGAAGGCACTCTTCACGTCCATTTGGTGAAGCTTGATTTTCTTGAAGCATGCAAATGAGAGAAGCATTCTGATAGATTCTAGACGTGCAACAGGTGCATATGTTTGATCAAAATCAATCCCTTCTTGCTGATTATATCCTTGAGCGACGAGTCTAGCCTTTTTTCGAGTGACCGTCCCAAATTCATCAACCTTATTCTTAAAAATCCATTTGGTACCAATAATGGAAACATCTTTAGGTGGTTCCACTAGTTCCCAAACGTCACATCTTTCGAATTGACTTAGTTCTTGCATTGCTATGAGCCAATTTTCATCATTTAAAGCTTCTTTTATGTTTTTCGGTTCCTCTTGTGCAAGAAAGGCAGAAAATGCACAGATATTTGCTTGAGCTTTCCTTGTCTTGATGCCATCTGTCTTTTCTCCAATAATAAGCTGTGGAGGATGATTTTTAACTATCCTAGTGGCTTTAGGAAGAGAGTGTTGAGCTATAACTTCTTGTTCTGCAAGTTTGATCATTTTGTGAGGTTGAATCCCTTGTGCATGAAGTTCCCTTTTTGAACTTAGATTTGCTTCTTGCTCTTCCAAGGTTAATTTTTCAAGATTTTCTGACGATTCTTCAACAGGAATAGTGAAATCAGCTTGCTGTTTTTCTTCATCAACTGGTGCAGTTTGTGTTTCTTCATTTTGCTTTACTGATGAAATCAGCTTGCTGTTTGTATATGTTCCTGCATCAACTTCCTCTTCTCTTGGCAGACCATTATTAGTTTCTTGAAAAGATACATTAATTGATTCTTCAACAATTTGTTTTGATATATTATATACTCTATAAGATTTACTAGTTAGAGAGTACCCAAGAAAAATAGCATCATAAGATTTTGCATCGAATTTACCGTCGCGATCAATTGTTTTGAGAACAAAACATCTTGACCCAAATATCTTGAAGTAACTGATGTTTGGCTTTCTTTTATTCAGCAATTCATATGGAGTTTTGTTGAGAATATGTCTGATGAGAACTCTGTTAAGAACATAGCAAGCTGTATTTACAGCTTCTGCCCAAAAATTCCTTGGCAACTTGCTTTCTTGAAGTATAGTCCTTGCTATTTCTTGTAAAGACCTGTTCTTCCTTTCTACTACCCCGTTTTGTTGTGGAGTTCGGGGTGCTGAAAATTCATGAGAGGTACCTCTTTCTTTACAATATGTGATGAACTCCTTTTGAAATTCACCTCCATGATCACTTCGAATCCCTACAAGTCTTGTATTCAACTTATTTTCAAGCAACTTGATTAGATTCTCAAATTCATCAAAAGCACAATCTTTAGTTTTAAGAAACAATACCCATGAGAATCTAGAATAATCATCGACAATAACAAAGGCATATTGTTTACCTCCAATGCTTTTATATGCTTCTTGACCAAAAAGGTCTAGATGCAAAAGTTCTAAAGGTTTAGCAGATGATACCATGTTCTTTGATTTGTGAGGAGTTCGAATTTGTTTGCCTAATTGGCAAGCTGAACATGTATCTGTCTTTACATATTTCATTTTGGGTAACCCTCGAACTAAATTCTTTGAAATCAGCTTGCTGAGTTGATCCATATGAACATGTCCTAGCCTTCTATGCCATAGATTAGGAGATGTGTCAACTGCAGCTAAACAGTAGGCTGTTTTCTGCAACTCAAAATTTAATATATATATATATATATATATATATATATAAATATATATATATATATATATATATATATATTTCCTTCCCTTCTAGTGACTAGTGGGATTTTGTTAGTTCCAAGATAGATAATACATTTTTCTTTATCAAACACAACATTATGACCATCATTATATAATTGACTTATACTAAACAAATTATACTTTAAACCTTGAACAAATTGAACTTTGTCAATTGAAAGCATGTTGTTACCGAATTTGCCTTTTCCAAGAATTTGAAGAGTTTTGCTATCACCAATTGTATTCCACCCTTCTTCTTTTTGAGAGTGATAAACTGAGACTCATCTCCACACATGTGCCTTGTACACCCGCTATCCAAAATCCATTCCTTTGAGTTTGTCTTTGCGGCTAGGCATACCTATGACACAAATAAGAACAACTTATCCTTTTGGTACCCAAATCTTGTTGGGTCCAGTATGGTTAGTAGATAGAACATATAAATCATGTAATTCAGATTTCTTGATCCATTTTTGAACCCATCTTGGTTCATAATTTCTGGTTTTTCTGCTTCTGTCAGCCTGATAACAGTAGGCTGTTTTCCCATTTCGGCAGGCTGATTTTGTCTGAGTTGTGCAGTGCTTAGCAAGATGTCCCTTCTTATGACACTTGCTACATATCTTCCAAGGCATTGCATAATCATAAAGGATTCCATGAGTTCCATTATACTGGAGAGCAATTTCTTTTGAAGTTGATGCTAATCCAACACCTTCCTTTTCTATAGGAACTGCAGCTTTCTTCATCATTGATATGAGAGTTTCTTCACCTTGAACAAATTTTCCCATTCCTTTGTTAAGCCTCTGTATCTCCTCCTCGAGTTCTTTTATTTTTTCAGCTTGTTGTATAACTTCCTGTGAAGCTTCTGTTTCTTCTTTCAGCTTGCTGATATGAATATCTTTGAATCCTATTTCATCATTCAGCTTGCTGATTTGAATTTCTCTGGTTTCTATATCAGCTTTCAGCTCGCTGAGTTGCTTGATTAGAACATCATTTCTTCTGAGTATTACCTTGTTGAGTCCTTCTAATTGCGTTATGCTATCCTTCAACCTTTTAATCATAGATTCATGTTCATCTAGAGCCTTTTCTTCCATTAAATCTCTGACTAATTTCTTAAGATGAGTATTTTTCTCTTTCAATTTGTTGTTCTCTGTCTTTACTTTGAGAAATTCTTCAGAATATTCCTGCATGGTTAGTTGTTCTATAACATAATTAGTAGGTAATGAATTAAATGAATTTACCTCAGTGTTGTTATCATCTGAGTCTATTTCGTTGTTTTCCACTTCAGTGTTATCTTCTTCATCGAAACCAACCAAAGCTAAATTAACCATATCATCACTTGAGTCTTCTTCAGAGGTAGAGTCATCACTCCAAGTCATCAAAGCCTTGGATTTTCTTTTGTCCTTGAATCCAGCTCGCTGTTTTGACTTGTTCTTTAATTTGTAGCAATCTCTTCGATAGTGACCCTTTTTGCCACATTCAAAACACGTTTCTTCCTTGAATTCTTTTCTGTTGTCCGAAGGATTTCCTTTAAATTTCTTCATTTGATTTTTCTTTTCAATAAGCCTTTTAATTCTCCTTGAAATGAGGGCTAAGTCCTCATCTGATTCTGACTCTCCTTCAGATTCCAGCTTGCTGTTTTGCGAATGAAGTGCCAAATTCTTCATCTTTGCAACTGGAGCTTGTGATGATCTGGATTGACTTGCATTTAGTTTTTCTTCAAAGTGTTCAAGTTCAGCAAAAACAGCTAATGTATCCATAGTGTCAATTTGTGAGGAAGATTCCAACGCTGTTACCTTAGGTGAATAAGACCAAGGTACGGCACTTAATATTTTCATGTTAATTTCAGCTTTGAGGTATTGATTTTCCAATCAGTTTGAGACCATTCATTGTTTTCTGAAATCTTGCTCGACTTTGCCTTATAGTCTCATCTTCCTTGACAATAAAACTTCCAAACTCATTCATTAACGTACTAAGTTTAACTTTCTTCAATGTAGTCGAACCTTCATGATAAAGTTCCAATGTGTCCCACATTTCTTTGGCGGATTTGCATGAGGAGACTTTATCACTTTCACTTGCAGAAAGACCATTCATGATAGTATTCATTGCCCTAGTGTTGTAGCTTTCCTTGACCAATTCGGCATCGGTAAGCTCATCAATGTCTTTCGGCTTGCTTTCTTTGTCAAGAAATATATACGGGCCTCTGTTGACAACTCTCCATTCGAGTGGTTCTTTTGATAGGTGCATCTTCATGCGATCTTTCCACCAGTTATAGTTTTCAGTTCCGAGCAGCAAAGGTGCACGGTGATTTGATGAACCAAGAGGATAATCGTCAGCCATATCGATCGATACTTTTCCTGTTACAGAAAGATTAGTATACCAAAGCTTTGATACCAATTGAAAACACACCTAGAGGGGGGTGAATAGGTGTATTATGGCTGTTACTGATTAACTGTTGAGTTTTAAAAAAATTTCCAAAAACGGCTTGCTGATATGACCTGACCAGTTAGAAAACAGCAGGCTGAATTTGAAAATGAATGCAGTGCAGAATGTAAATGTGCAGAAAAAATAAATGAACACAAGATCTTTTAGCCAGCTTCGACCCCTAATCCCCTATGGTCTACGTCCTGGTCCCTTACCAACTTGGTAAGAGAATATATTATTGATCACTATAAACCGATTACAAGATCAACCAATATATCTCCCTTTACACCCAGCTGCTTACAATTTGGCTTGCTGAATTGCTGTGTTGAACCAACTCTCTAAGAAATACTTCCCAAGTATCCTTCTCTAGTCTAGTTCTACCCACCCAAAACCTTAAGCCAACACTTGTACAGCAACTAATCTTTTACAACTTGAACAATACAAGGATTTGAATGAAATTACAACTCAACCTAAAGAACCCTCTGAAAATGTATAACCGAATGTGTGTATGAGAGTTTGAGAGGTTTAAATGATTTAGCAAAGAAGGCTCGAAGTTGTGTATGTATATGATCTTGTTTTTACACTTGTAATTGTTGTTTTGGAACTGATCAAGAGTGTTCCTTTTATAGGTAAACAAGATTATTTGATTTGGGATATAGTCTTCTTAAGGCTCCTTGGATTTTATTTATTCGGATCATAATTCAAGAGCATTATGAAAGGAGAAAAAGGAGGAGCCAAGGAGGAGCTGTTGTTTTCTCAGTTGTGTGGAGCGTATGTGATAGCAATGATGAAGGGAAAAGAAATGTGAGTGTGTTTGGTATAGTTGATTAAATAAGGAAAAGTGTATCCTTATTTAAAGGTAAAGAATATTTTGTCCCCCACTTGTCTTTAGGCTTGTCTTTAGGTGAATATATCTGTGTTATATGAGTTTGTATAATTCAGAGGATCCCTAACAATATTCCTAATCATACAAAGCAGATTGCTCCTTGAAAATCGAATGTCCTTTTGAATTCTGTATTTTCTGTTGCCCAGAAACAGCTTGCTGATATTGTACTGAATGTGAATTCAGCTTACTGAAATATGTACACTGCTTCAAAACAGCTTGCTGAAATACATCTGTTAGACTGACTGAAATAATCCTGTACAACATAACTTAGGTTGCTGAATTGATAAACAATATGTAAAATAGCTTGCTGAATTATAATCATCAAAACATAAGGGTTACAGTATGCACATAATGTCTTGATAGACAAAAATATGCCCTCAATTCACACAAGTGTGTATAGGTATCAGTGTTTCGCTCAAGTTCAATCAATGTACTCCTATGCTACCATATGCTTAGTTGTCCACCAAATAGTAAAATCATCCAAATCTGATTTCTAGATCTCAAGATAGAGCCCAAATAGTAAACATGAACTTTTTTTAATACTAATAAAAAAAAATTCAGTTGTATCTGTTTTTAATTATAATTGTACCTCCGTACGACAAAGATCTTAAAATAAATAGATGAAAACGTTGGATCTAGCATAAAAAAAATATTTGATACTCTAATGTTACAAACTAAAAAGTGTATTTATATTGTAATACGAAAATATATATATATCAATTTTAAATCATATATAATTAGGTTTTCTACATTGAATTGCATTATGAATGTAGGACTTCTACATTGAAGAGAAGTAATATAAAAATTCGTAATTATTTTTTCTCTTAAAATTCTGAGTATTTTCATTTGAATAATAATTATTAAAATATCAATAAATTAAAGATAATTTTATGAGGTTCGCGTCGATTGTATAATCATCCAAACCTGATTTTCAGATCTCAAGATAAAGCCCAAATAGTAAATATGAAATTTTTTAAATACTAATGAAAATTAATAAAATTCAATTCTAATACAACCTTTTTTAATTATATCCTTTTCAGATTATAGTTTCCTTTTTAAAATTTAATTTGAATACAAACTTTTTAAATTTTATCCGTTTTATATTATAATTTTCATTTTAAAATTCACTTCTAATGCAACCTTTTCTAATTATATCCTTTTTAGATTATAATTTTTTAATATGATCTAATCTTGATCATTTATTTTTAATCCAACGGATTATATGATTTTGGTAGTTTGGTAGTACATACCAAAAATTTAGATAAGATCTCTTATATTTATTATATATAAGGATTTAATATAATAGGATGTAATTACTTTCTTTAAAAAAAAGAGGGCCCACATGCATTAAATTTGGAAGTGTTATGAAATATGAATAGTTGGATGACTTTCTACATTTTCATTATTAATGTAAGTATTTTAGTTTACCAACCTTTGGCTTTTCAATCCCATGTAACTTATTCCTATAACCTATATATAGGGCTTATGCAAGGTTGTTGTACGTATGAATAAAATGGGCATGTTCTCCTCCATTCTATCAATGCTTGGATCTAATCTCATCCCCTATTATTAGTTGTTATTTATCACGTTATCAGCACGATATATAGAAGTGAGAAGGGCAGCAGTGTCGATGTATATTTTTATAGTTTCGTTCACATGGAAGGACTGATATCAATACCAATTCCAAGTCTTTTATCTCTTACAGTTCAGAAGTGTGGAAGAATTTGTGGGTGTTTTAATTATCAACTAATTTAATCTAATAAACAAATAAAACTATATAACAAGTATGAGAGAAAACAATCCAAGAGTCAGGGTTCTTCAATTGGCTAGCATGAATGTCTAATTTGTGTCTCTTGTTTTGTTAAAAACAATCCTTCTAATGTTTATAAAATTCTCTCCCAAGGTAAATTATAGTGCCTACAATCATCCCCTAATCGCCACTCCCATGGTCAATCAAATTATGACTATAGACTATTAAGAACCAAGAATTATCAGTTTCACAATTTACATATCAATCTTCCGATCTAATACTTAAATTGTGTCTATCATATCATGTACTATAATTACAACCCCTCTCCCGATTCGTTATAATTCCTAGAGATTCAGTTAAAAGTTCGCGACTCTTCTAATTGTATAAAGCGCTCAATGACAGATTAACAATAACAAGAAAACCACAATACAATCAAACAAACTCAATAAGCCAACGAATACTAACCAACTCTTGGTTAAAGGGATTAGCTACTAATGATAAGAAAAAGAAAATATGAATTAAAAACGCAAACCATGAGTTTAAGAATTAAAGTACGAAGAATACAACTTTAAAAGCTTCTCGAATCAGGATGAATCCCTTCATTCCTTCTTCCAATCTCCCTCTCAAAGTGTTTCTCTCCCTTTTCTCTCCAAAAGTACGGCTATCCTATTCTATTCTATTCTACAATATGTTATGATATGATGGTGTCTCTCTAAAATATCTAGAAAACATAATATAATATATAGTTTTAATGCTTTCCAAGAAAATATAAATAATTTCCCAAAACAAGTTGAATTCTGAATGTAAAATTCGTAGTCTGTCTTCCAGGTCTGTTTCTGGGCTGCTCCAGTTGGAATATTGATGTTGGACTAGTTCTGAGTTGTAGATAATTTCGTTAGCTTCGCATGGACTGTAAGATCGCCCAATTCTGATGTCTAAAACTCAAGTTATGACCCAAACAGTGATGTATGCACATGCAGCCCAATAAATCCGAATTTTCTTGTAATTTAAGTCCAAATAAGCTCAATTCCTTCCAAGTTTGGAAATTCTTATTTTCCTGTCATAAAACATTAAACTCTAATTAATAATATCCAATTATTTATAAAATAAAATAAATATGAGAATAAAATCATATAAAAGTGTATATGAATATGCACTCTATCAAATATCCCCAAACATAACACTTTGCACGTCCTCATGCAAACTAATATAATATAACTATTAACTACTAAGTATTACCACTTCCGTAGGTGATCACGATTGCATTTGGCATATGCAAGGTAGCCCTAGTGGACGAGTGAGGACTCGTGAGGGCCTATAGTAAATGTACCCACAAAATCCATCTAGCTCATGTAAAAGATTGAATGCCAATACAACACCACACATACAAGTCCTCTCATGCGATATCAACTTAAGAATCAAAGTGAATATGCGATGTCTTGTTGTCGAAGATGCAAGTATTCACATAGTCTACTCAAAGAATATGCATAAGTTCTCAAAAGTCCATGTCAAGTGTAAGAACAAGTTGGTAACCATGCTAAGCCCACAAGAGTACATCTTTGAGTCAAAACTTGGGATCTCATATGCAAAAAAAAAAGTAATTACTCACCTTTCACTCACAAAAGAATATTCACTCAAAAACAAGGGTAAGTGTATCACTCAATTCCAACAAAATCATAAACATGCTTAATGATGATAATGGTATCAATCTAACTTTAACACAACATACATTAATGATGATAATCAAAAAGTCTTTCTTTGGGTTGTAACGGGGCTAGGGACAAGGTATGTCAAGTAAAGCCAAAAAAAGGTGAAGTGTCAAAAGCTAGTACCCAACAACATAAATCATTTAACTCGCCATCTATCATCCCCACATTTGGATTTTTTATTCTCTTTAACAAATAACTTGATTAGTCGAACAAAGAAGGATCACACAAACATAAGTATGCTCTCATATAAATAACATTTTTTTTCTTTTCTTTTTTCTTTTTTACTTTTTTTTTTCTCTTCTACTTTTTTTCCGAGAGCTAAGAGACTAATATATAAATAGGAACAATGATCCCAAGATATTCTTACAAAATTCGACTAACAAGTGAATAACCAAACCTATATTTTCCTGAAGTAATGACCATCAGTAAAAACCCATGCACACCTTTTAACTCCCTTAAACACTCTACTAGCCTTTGACAATTTGGGTTCAAGTTAAAGTAAGGCCAATACAAGAAAAAGGTCTAGCCAAGTATTGTGGTATGTCACCAAAAAAATAAGATTAAGCTCAACGAGTTAACTAATTGATCATGTATACATGGTGTGGTAATATAGGAAATATGAGATTATCCCTAAATGCCTTTATCATGTTTTCATCAAATAATGTCATGCGTTTCAAGAAAGGTCTCAAACAAGTGCTAGCAATGCAAACAACATGTGGACACTTAAGCAAACGAATATAAATTGCAAAAGATATGCATATTGGCTCAAAAACTCACTTGGTGGCAAAACATAATCAATCCCAAGTAAAAAGTCTCTCTAACGCACCTACTTGTACTCAAAGCATGCAAACCAAATCATCTTGCACATATTCATGTCCTTTTAATCACTTAAAACACTTAATAAGTCTACTAGCTTCAACTTACTAGTGTATGTGTATGCACAAGAACAAAGCATACCACTTCTCAATTAAAAGCGTCCATAACAAAAAATTCATATAGCATGCATGGGTGCATTAAGGCAAATTACAACAAGTAATCTTCACAAGGCTAGAATTATTTTTATAATTTTTCAATTTTTTTAAGATATATATGACACATAATAATACATAATTGTAAACACATTCCCACACATAAATGGGTTAATGTCCACAATGACACACTAACTACTAATCCTAGAATTAAAAGAAAATAAAGAAGTACTCCCCTATGCATAAGCATGAAGTGTCTCGATCCATGGCTAGGTCGATGTTGGCTATGCAAACTCATCACACTTCTTTCTTTGATGTAGTTATGTTGCATAACCATGAATTGAAATTGCATGTCGAAAGAGAATGCTTGAAACATGGAGATGAGATTGTTGTGTGTTGCATGAGCATGATAATTAGCTGCATGAGTATGCCAATCTAGTGCGTGATCATTCCAACACCCTGCGTGAGCATGCTAGATGATCAAGATATTAACGTGTTTGCTTCTTATGGTGCATGAGCATGTCGCAGAGCTGCGTGACCATGCCATTTGCTTCAAAAAGAGCCGTGAGTTTGCTTTGTGTCTGGGTGATCATGCTGGTAAGTTGCGTGAGTATGCCAAATCCTTAAAAACATGTTGAGGGAACAGGTTTGTGCTGCATGACCATGCTGGTCACCTGCGTGATCATGCTAAATCTCAAAATTTTTGTCGTGAGCTTCAAATCTTCCCTGCGTGAGCATGCTAGCTGACTGCATGAGTATGCCAACAGCTATAAAATCAGTCGATGTTAAAGATTTTTATCCTCTTGAGTTGCACAATCGTGCCAAATAATGCACGAACGTGCTGAAAATCATCAAGAGGAAACTCCATCATTCAACTTCACGAATAAGCCCTAACCTTATAAATCATTGTAAACACCTGAATCACCATGAACAAACACATCAAGGCAACATGTGGGAGTAAAAAAAACTATTAAAACCGAATATTATAATCTTGGGTTGCCTCCCAAGCAACGCTTGTTTATTGTCATTAGCTCGACTTATTTACACATAAAGTCTTCAATAAGGAGAAAAAGCAAATAGATGCACATATCTACGAATTTGTATTACAAGCATAATGTGCAAATATACCTTTGATTCATTAAAATTTACGAAAACTTTCATGAATCTCACATGCTCAAGAGACTTAGAACCATTAAAGTAGCTAGAAAAGTTATCAGAATAATCATCATAAGTACGACTCATAAACTCTTCCCAAATTGGATCCCTATACTCCAAAGCAAGATTTTCAATTTCATTGGTCTTTAATTCCTTCTCAATTATAATTGGACACTCGTCAAATTTTGTCTCATCTACCAGTTCATTAAACTCAACAATTTTTTCTAAATTTGGTAGAATTTCAATTGCATCCAATTTATCAGTATCACGCATGGGACAATCATCAAATAAACATGCAGATTCATCAAACACAAAATTTTCATCAATTGCTAAACAAGAATCATGGATCGTTGGAAAATTGACACAAGGAGGAATTTGAAGACAACTGTTATGCATCACAAGTTGAACTTCCATAATAAAACTATTTCTTTTATCATTCTCCTCGTACCAACCTATTGATTCTGGTTCACATGGAATATCATTCTTACTAGAAATCTTAAAATTTGGGTTATCAAAGTGTTTAAAAAGTCCCAAAGAAAGTAAAGAAGGATTTGAATGAATTAAGCTCTCATCAACATCATTGCACATGAAAAATTTGTACTAGGTGGCCATGGAGCATAATATGAGTTCTCAGAATGGAACGAATTCACCTGATATGCATTAAAAACCTCATAAGAATTTAATTGTTGGTGAGGACTAAAGACTTGATATCGTTCCTGATTGCCATAAAAAATCTGAGCATTATTCCAATCATAGTTGTTATCCATGTCGTCTCTCTACCTCAAAAGCTTGCTCTATGTTCCTCAAAGAAACTTGTAGACACACCAAAAGTAGCAAAAAAAAGAAAAAAATATGTACAAAGATAAAATCCAAACTACAAGAAACAATTAACTCAAAATCAATATTGTTGCCTTCCCCGGCAGCGGCGCCAATTTGTTGATGTAAATTTTTAGAGTTTCGTTCACAGGGAAGGACTTATATCAATACCAATTCCAAGTCTTTTATCTCTTACAGTTCAGAAGTGTGGAAGAATTTGTGGGTGTTTTAATTATCAACTAATTTAATCTAATAAAAAAATAAAACTATATAACAAGTATGAGAGAAAACAATCCTAGAGTCAGGGTTCTTCAATTGGCTATCATGAATGTCCAATTTGTGTCTCTTGTTTTGTTAAAAACAATCCTTCTAATGTTTATAAAATCCTCTCCCAAGGTAAATTATAGTGCCTACAATCATCCTCTAATCGCCACTCCCATGGTCAATCAAATTATGACTATAGATTATTAAGAACTAAGAATTATCAGTTTCACAATTTGCATATCAATCTCCCGATCTAATACTTAAATTGTGTCTATCATATCATGTACTAGAATTACAACTCCTCTCCCGATTCGTTATAATTCCTAGAGATTCAATTAAAAGTTTGCGACTCTTCTAATTGTATAAAGCGCTCAATGACAGATTAACAATAACAAGAAAACCACAATACAATCAAACAAGCTCAATAAGCCAACGAATACTACCCAACTCTTGGATAAAGGGATTAGCTAATCATGATAAGATAAAGAAAATATGAATTAAAAACGCAAACCATGAGTTTAAGAACTAAAGTACGAAGCATACAACTTTAAAAGCTTCTCGAAATCAGGATGAATCCCTTCACTCCTTCTTCCAAACTCCCTCTCAAAGTGTTTCTCTCCCTTTTCCCTCTAAAAGTACGGCTATCCTATTCCATTCTATTCTATTCTATTCTACAATATGTTATGATATGATGGTGTCTCTCTACAATCTCTGGAAAATCTAATATAATATATAGTTTTAATGCTTTCCAAGAAAATATAAATAATTTCCCAAAACAAATTGAATTCTGAATGTAAAATTCGTAGTCTATCTTCCAGGTTTGTTTCTTGGCTGCTCCAGTTGGAATATTGATGTTGGACCAGTTCTGAGTTGTACTCCCTCTGTCCCCCTCATTTCTTTACAATTTTTTTTCACTGTTTGACACGCATTTTAAGGCTCCTAAAAAATATAGTTCCATAACTTATTTTTAAAATTTTCTTTTTTTGTGTAAAAATAGAACAATTCTATTTTTATACAATAAAATAAAATTTTAAAAATAAGTTATGAAACTATTCACAAAATGCACCTTAAAATCCGTGCCAGATTTACGTCCCCCAAGGTAAAGAACCAAGGGGGACAGAGGGAGTAGATAATTTCGTTAGCTTCGCATGGACTATAAGATCGCCCAATTCTGATGTCTGAAACTCAAGTTATGGCCCAAACAGTGATGTATGCACATGCAGCCCAATAAATCCGAATTTTCTTGTAATTTAAGTCCAAATAAGCTCAATTCCTTCCAAGTTTGGGAATTCTTTATTTCCTTTCATAAAACATTAAACTCTAATTAATAATATCCAATTATTTATAAAATAAAATAAGTGTGAGAATAAAATCATGTAAAAGTGTATATGAATATGCACTCTATCAACCAGTCGCCTTTGTTTATTCCAAGCTGCACCACTATTTACGTAAGTTTTCTTTAAGGCTCTGTACTTTATATATTGCTTTTCCCTGGCATTTAGCTTTCTAAGAGTTCTCTCCAGTGTTTAGCTTTTAGGTTCAGTAAGTAAAAAACTTGCATATAAGCTTCTCGTTTTCAGTGCATCGAAATGGATATTATATATGCTAAATAAAAATATGAGAAAGTAACATGATTTGATATCTCTGTAAATCATAAATACAACGTATTATGTGGGACCGTTGTGGCATAAATATGGGATTGTTTTCGTTCCAAAATAAAAAAAATGGTGGCTAAGTATCATAATTAAAATTGTGTATTCTGGAGTGCATATGTATTTATGTGAGGTTATATATGGATATTAAAAAAATATATGTAGTATGCTACTATTAATTGGTGTTGTTAAATTTGATGTGTGCCTATGTGTATTTTGTAGTCTATATAGACTTAGTGTTTTAAATTGCGCCAGAGCATATACATGCATCTTGTTTATTTAGTGTACAATTTGTTCATTTTTCATGTTCCCTTGTATACTTGAGTATTATCATGCCCTAACTTAAAATCATATTTAAAAGGAAAATGCAAATATATATTAAATAGTGAGAAAATGACCAAAATACCTCATTTTCACTACCCTATGGTCCAAAATATCCATTTTCGGAATAGTGGCTCTATCTACCCACCCAACACGCTACTGTGTGTAGCATATTTCAAGAATATTGTTCATCCCTCGTCTCTCTCATCTCTCTCCAATATCTCTCATCTCTTCGACACCGGCGATTTGCAAATTCGGCGAAACAAATGAGTTGAAACTGGTATGCATGTGTAGATCGTCGAAAGACGATTTGATTGGTATATATTACGTTATTCGAAGATATCTGGAAGGTGCTTAATGGAGCATCACGAGTTCGTAGGAAAATTGTGGTTAGGTTTTTGGAATTGGGGGTTAATAATCCGGCGCTGGAATCGTTTTAATTCTGGTATATGTTTGTAGATTATGAGATTGCGATTCTAATGGTGAATAAGACTTGACTGTAAAATCAGCATTGATGGCTGAACGGGAGGGGGAAGAAGATGCCGGAGAAATCGCCCACAAATTGCCATTGTCGCTACAGCTGCGCTTCTCTAGACATGGGCCCCGCAGCGGGATACGCATCTAGATATGCGTATCTGTTGTCACGCTATCTCCACTGGCGTAACAGGGACTTCAAGACAGTGGCATATCCTTTGTTCCGCTGGTATCAGTAGCGTGTCTTCAAGACACGGTTCTCACAGTGGCGTATCTCAAGATACTCCTCCGCCAGTAGCGTATCCCATGGGTATTTAGGGCCGCGCGAATTGGCGGTGGGTATTCTGGTTATTTGTGTTTAATTTATGGGTATTCTGGGCCTTCACCCTTAAATAGTTGCGGGAACTTGCAAATCATAAATGAACTCTCTCTTTCTATCATGATTTTTTGCATAGCTGCCTGTCTTTTATGTGCTTATAAGTAAAATAATAAATATTGGAGTATAGTAAGTGCACCTATTTATTTTACAAACAATAACAAAATTTCATTGTGTTTTATAGTATTATATACAATGTCAAATCTTACGAAACTCGAGTTCAATGCACTTGATGTTACTGGCAAGAATTATTTAATATGGATTCTAGATGCTGAAATCCATCTTAGTGCTATGGGACTTGGTGACACCATAAAAGAAGGGAATAAGTCCTCAGAACAAGACAAAGCAAAGTCTATGATATTTCTCCGCCACCACCTTGATGAGGGATTGAAAAGTGAATAATTAATTGTGAAAAATCGCTCAACTCTTTAGAACAATCTGAAAGAAAGATATGACCACCAGAAAACTATCATACTTCCTAAGGCTCTATGATTAGTTACACTTGCGCTTACAAGATTTTAAATGTGTAAGCGAGTATAATTCTGCAATGTTTAAGATTACTTCACAATTAAAATTATGTGGTGAAAATATCTCTGATAATGATATGTTGGAAAAAACCTACTCCACTTTCCATGCCAATAATATGCTCCTGCAACAGCAATATCGCGAAACGGGATTCACAAAATATTCTGAACTTATATCAATTTTGCTCCTTGCCGAGCAAAACAATGAACTCTTGCTGAAAAATCATCAAGCACGTCCAATTGGTTCAACACCATTCCCTGAAGTGAATGTTGTGACTAGTAATGAATATGGACATAATAAGCAATTTGGACGTGGGCGTGGGCGTGGGCATGGACGTGGATTTGGACGTGGCCGAGCCCGTGGATGTGGGCGTGGTTTTGGACGTGGTCGAGGCCATGATCACCAAAAATTCTCAAATTTTAAGAAACCTCACCACCAGAAGTGGACAAAAAATGAGGAAAAGCCCAAGGGAAGTGTGATGGATAAAAGGGTTGAAAACACTTGTCATCGTTGTGGAATGAAAGGTCATTGGAGTCGTACTTGTCGTACCTCCAAGCACCTTGTTGATCTTTATCAAGCTTCTTTGAAGGGTGTGGAGACTAATTTTACTGAACAAAGTGATCCTTTGGGCATTGCCCACCTTGAAGCACACCTTGGAGGGGGAAATCAAATTAACCCAATAAGCTCTACTCATATGGAAGTGGCAGACTTCTTTGAAGATGGCAATATGGAAGTGGTCAAATTTGGTGGTGATGATGCCAATATTAATTAAATAATAATTTCTTGTCTTCTTGTTAAGATTTATGTTTGAACTATGAATATTTATATTTGAACCATAAGGTTTTATGTTTGAACTTTATATGTTGCTTATCTTATCATCAAAAGAAATGTTAATTATATTTCTAATTGAGGTGTTATTTATTTTTGTGAAGAAATATGGCCAGCAGCCTCTATTCATGCGTTATAAACGATGATGAATCACTTTGTTTAGCGGATAGTGCAACAACACATACAATATTGAAAAATCAAAAATATTTTTCGTATCTCACATTAGCTAAAGCTAGTGTAAATACAATCAGATCTCATTGAAGGCTCCGGAAGAGCAAATATATTATTACCTAATGGTACAAAGTTTATTATTGATAATGCAATGTTTTCCACTAAATCAAAAAGAAATCTTTTGAGTTTTAAAGATATACGTCAAAATGGTTATCACATTGAGACAACAAATGAAAATGATGAAGAATATTTATATATAACATCAATTGTCTCGGGAGGAAAATAAATGATGGAAAAGCTCCCATCATATAAATCTGGATTGTATAATACCTTTATAAATCCAGTTGAGTCAAATATGGTGATAAACCAAAAATTAAAGGACCCGACTAATTTTATCATATGGCATGATCGTTTAGGTCATCCGGGTTCAACAATGATGTGAAGGATTATAGAAAATTTAAATGGACATCCCCTCAAGAACAAAATTGTTCCTTTGTCTAAAGATTTTCCATGTGTTGTTTGTTATCAAGGAAAATTAATAACAAGACCATCTCCAGTAAAAGTTACAACTTAGTGTCCAAATTTTTTGGAACGTATTCAGGGAGATATATGTGGACCTATCACCTCATCAAGTGGGCCATTTCAGTACTTTATGGTACTTATTCATGCTTCGACACGATGGTCGCATGTCAGTTTATTGTCCACTCGAAACATTGCATTTGCACGAATACTTGCTCAAATAATTCGATTGAGAGCACAATTCCCTGATAATAATAGAAAGAAAATTAGATTGGACAATGCAAGGGAATTTTCATCCCAATGTTTCAATGATTATTGTATGTCGATTGGGATTGAAGTAGAACATTAAGTTGCTCATGTGCACACTCAAAATGGTCTAGCAGAATCTTTCATTAAGAGGCTGCAACTGATTGCTAGACCTTTACTTATGAAAACAAATCTACCAAGTTCAGCATGGGGTCATGCGATATTACACGCAGCTTCTTTAGTTCGGTTAAGACCGACTTCTTATCATCAATATTCCCCTATGCAACTTGTAAATGATAAGAACCAAATATTTCTCACTTAAGAGTTTTTGGGTGTGCAGTTTATGTTCCGATATCTCCTCCCCAACGAACAAAAATGGGACCCCAAAGAAGATTAGGGGTATACGTTGGGTTTGACTCTCCCTCAATTATAAAATATTTGGAGCCTATGACTGGTGATTTGTTTAAGGCAAGATTTGCCGACTGTCAGTTTAATGAGACAGTTTTTCCTCCACTAGGGGGAGAGAAGTCAAAATTTGAAAATGAAAGACAAGAAATTTTGTGGAATGCATCATCTCTGTCTCATTATGATCCTCGCACAAATCAATGTGAACTTGAAGTTCAAAAGATTATCTACCTACAAGAGGTTGCAAACAAATTGCCTGATTCATTTACTGATGTCAAGACAGTGACGAAGTCACATATACCGGCTGTCAATGTTCCTTGTAAAATAACACTTTCTAATGAAGAAAATAAAATCATGCTAGCAAATGAGTCTAAAGCACGCCAGAAGTGTGGTAGACCTATTGGATCCAAAGATAAAAATCCTAGAAAATCAAGGAAACTTGATAAACAAGTTGGTACATCAAATGACATCATTCCAAATGAAATGGAATTGATCACCGAAGAGACGTCTTCAAAGGATGATCAAACACCTGAAATTGAGGACAATGAAAAGATCTCGATAAATTATATCATTTCAGGGAAAGGTGGAATAGAAAAGAAATTGTCATGGATGAAATATTTGCATATGCAACTGCACTTGACATTTCTGAAGAAATCGAGGATCATGAACCTAGATCGATCTATGAATGTAAAAGAAGAAATGATTTGCCAAAGTGGAAAGATGCTATTGAGGCAGAATTAAAATCACTTGAAAAATGTCAAGTTTTTTGACCTATTGTACAAACACCTGTAGGTGTGAAACCCGTTGGATATAGATGGGTATTTGTGCGCAAAAGAAATGAGAAAAATGAAGTTGTGAGATATAAGGCATAACTTGTTGCAAAAGGCTTCTCACAAAGACCGGGAATTGATTATGAAGAAACTTATTCCCCGGTAATGGATGCAATAACATTCAAATTTTTACTAAGTTTATCAATTTTAGAAGGGCTCCGAATGAATTTAATGGATGTTGTGACTGCCTACTTGTATGGGTCTCTAGATAATGACATTTATATAAAAATCCCTGATGGATTAAAAATGCCTGAAACATGTAGTTCAAGACCCCGAAATATTTACTCAATTAAAATATGAAGATCATTGTATGGGTTGAAACAATCAGGTCGAATGTGGTATAATCGCCTTAGCGAGTACCTTTTGAAAAATGGTTATGTTAATAATGTAATTTGTCCATGTGTTTTTATTAAAAGGACAAAAATGGGGTTTACTATCATTGCAGTTTATGTTGATGATCTAAACATCATTGGGACCCCAGATGAGCTTCATGAAACAATTGAATATTTAAAAAGAGAATTTGAAATGAAAGACTTGGGTGAAACAAAACTTTGCCTTGGTTTTCAAGTTGAACATTTATCTAAAAGAATTTTTGTCCACCAGTCATCGTATATCGAAAAGATCCTTAAACGATTTATTATGGATAAAGCATATCCCGTGAGTACACCTATGGCTGTTCGCTCACTTGAAAAGAAAAAGGATCCATTCCGCCCAAGAGATGAAGGTGAAGAACTTCTTGGTCCAGAAGTACCATATCTTAGTGCCATTGGTGCACTAATGTACCTTGCCAATTGTACACGTCCTGATATTGTTTTTTCTGTTAATTTATTGGCAAGACATAGCTCTGCTCCAACTCGAAGACATTGGACTGGTGTAAAACAAATTTTTAAATATCTACGAGGTACAATGGATATGGGTTTATTTTATTCTAAAGACTCAAAAGCAGAATTAATTGGTTACGCTGATGCTGGATATCGATCTGATCCCCATAAAGGAAGATCACAAATAGGTTATATATTCACATATGGTGATACTGCAATATCTTGAAGATCAACAAAGCAGACTCTTGCAGCAACCTCTTCGAACCATGCTGAACTATTGGCACTTCATGAAACAAGTCAGGAATGTGTATGGCTCAGGTCCCTGGTCCACCACATCCGAGAATCATGTGGTCTTTCAGTCAATAAAGGAATTCCTATTGTTTTATTCGAAGATAATGAAGCATGTATTACCCAAACTAGATAAGGCTACATCAAAGGAGATAGGACAAAGCACATTGATCCAAAATTCTTCTTCACCCATGAACTACAGCAAAGGGGAGAAATTAATGTCTGTCAGATCCGCTCACATGAGAATCCGGCTGATTTATTCATAAAGGCACTTCCTACATCTCCCTTCGAGAAGTTGGTACACAAGATTGGAATGCGTAAACTTCGAGATTTATGGTGATTTCTATAGTCATGCTAAAATGAGGGGGAGACACTTCACTTTAATGTATGTACAACACATGTACTCTTTTTCCTTCACTAGTGTTTTTCCCACAGGGTCTTTTCTAGTAAGGTTTTAACGAGGCATGATGTTTGTACGAGTCATCCGAGGGGGAGTGTTATGAAATATGAATAGCTGGATGACATTCTACATTTCCATTATTAATGTAAGTCTTTTAGTTTACCAACCTTTGGCTTTTCCATCCCATGTAAGTTATTCCTATGACCTATATATAGGGCTTGTGCAAGGTTGTTGTACGTATGAATAAAATGGGCATGTTCTCCTCCATTCTATCAATGTTTTGATCTAATCTCACCCCCTATTATTAGTTGTTATTTATCAGGAAGCAGCATATTAAACGGAAAATAGATCAAAAATTTGTCAATTGTCAAAGCTGTATTTGTTGTGGTGAGTATGAAACATCGGAATATTAGTTGTTATTTATCAGGAAGCAGCATATTAAACGGAAAATAGATCAAAAACTTGTTAATTGTCAAAGCTGTATTTGTTGTGGTGAGTATGAAACACCGGAATTTTGAATTAATTTGACGTCACAAGCAATTAAAAATTTTGTAACCTTAGGCCATCTCCAATCACTACTCTATTTTATAACAACTTTATCTTCAAATTTTCACCTTTTTCACTTTATATCACTATATCTTTTCCAACCATTACTTCAAACACACTTTATCTCTATATACAACAATAAAATATATTAAAGTATATATATAAGTATAGATATTGATATAGAAATGTGAGACACTTGAATATAAAATCAATTACTTTAAAGTAACAGTACAACTCTATATTTGAAGTAATACTGTGCATTACTTTATAAATGAAGTTAGAGTTGAGTCCTGTTGGAGACTCATTTTCAGAGCTTCAACTCTAAATATAGAGTAAAAGGGGTTATAAAGTTGAACATTGGAGATGCCCTTACACCAGTACAACATACTAGAGTTTCACATCTGATATCTTCCTGATTATGCCCCCTCAAACTTGAATGTTAATAGTATTATTTTCATTTGTACCGAAACTCTGATATAAGTATAACCAACACCATACATTGATACAAAGTAATTTGAAATTCTGCTGAAGCTGCATCTCGCCGTTCTCATGGAGAAACTGGAATAAAATATGCATAGAATGAGCAAGATCAGGCCGTGTAGAGGATAAATAAATTAGACGGCTAACTAGTCTTCTGTATTGTTCTACATTCGTGAACAAAGGACTCGTAAAACTAGCCAAATTGTGAATCTGTGTTATGGATTAGCCCAACTCACATATGCCAGGAGGCCCAAGGACAGAAGAGTAATTTGCAATCTAACGAAATGGCTGGATAAGAATAGATAGGAAAGGGGGAGAAAAAATTATCTAGTATTTGTTTTGTAATAGCCTGTTAGGGTTTATTGGGAATGAGAGGCTACTCGAAAGTCCTCAATTATCTTGTAATCGATACGCTACTAGCTTTGAGTTATTAATCTGAGGTGTTTTCTTCATTTTTCTACATATTGTGTCAAGTTTATCCAGTTAACGAAGTTGATTCATAGCAATTGGTATCAGGGCATACGGTCCTCGCGATAAAAAATCGAAATGGTTGAGCAAGGTTTAGGGGATTGGAGGTCAACGATGGTGGAACAAATATCGCTAGCAATCAACACGGCCATTGCTGAAACATCACAGCAATTGGAAGTATGTACAGCTCGATTCCGTGAACAGGAAAGAGGTATTGATGAAAACTCTCAAGGACGATCGGTTAAAATATCAGAAAGAGGTACATTCTTCTCTTTCTTTGATAATGTCTCATGACACTACTACTGAATTTTCTGCACAACGGGTGTTTGATGTAATATCTGATAGAAACTCTGTTTTTTCTGATGGGTTTTTACATTATAGTGGTGATAATGGGTTTGGGTATGATGGGTTTTTAAGTGATGAAATTAAGTTTGTTAATGTTGTTGAAAAGCCTATTTTTGCAAGTTTGGATAATGAAAATAGTGGAGTTGAGGAGTCGGTTGTTTCGAAACCTTTTGTGACTAACCCAAATGAAAAAAATTGTGAAGATGTCGGTAAATTGGATAAGGGCGATAAAGGGACAATGATGGAGACATATTTTACTCAAAGTAAGAATGTTGGTGGTCAAGTTAAAATGGTAGGTGATATGATATTGTCATTGTCAAGCCCGGGTATCCTGCCTATTGCAAGAACCCCGTCTGATGTTGTGGTTACTGGACCTTCTTATTGCAATAATTCGCAGAGGAAGGCAACAAAGGATGGTGGTGTTATTTATGGCCTCAATGTGATGCGGATTATGAACGAGCCTACATTAGCTGCAATTGCGTATGGTTTAGAAAAGAAGTCTAGCAGCGTGGGTGAAAAGAATGTGCTGATTTTTTATCCTGGTGGTGCGGAGTTAAGTTCATTACACTGTGATAAAGAAATGTATGTGCCAGAGGTAGGAGATCTCATTGCCTTGACTACTGCAAAGCCAAAACATATCAGTGATCTGGACAAGCCTCAAAGTCCTTATCTTCTTGATGAAGGCCAGAAGGTCAAGGTCGAGAGTTCAGATACAGTTGAAATATTAGCCTCAAAGCATGTTAGTTTGTTTCACAATGAGGCAGAGGTACATGGACATGAAATCCGAAAGAAGCTAAGTGCTCGAAACATGGAAGAAAACAAGAAGCAAAAGTTAACTGCAAAGAAACCTTTTCTTTACAGTGATTTAACAAAACTTTTGACTGAGGAAGAGATCGAGCCTCATCGGAAAAGTGATAATGACGAAGGTACTAATATAATGAGAGGTTTCAATTCAAGAAGAAAGGTTGACAAAGAAAAATCCCAACTAACTAAAGTCGGAGATGATCCTAGGGCGACGCTTGCTTGGTTGGTGGACAGGAAGAAGCAGGCCATAGAGAATCAGTTGACTCTGGATGAATTTATCATCAAAAGGTATAATATCCTTGAAAAGAAACTGGTGGTGGTTGTTCAAAACTTATACAAACATTTTCCGACCTCCTTTATCCCTCTAACAGTAGTAAAGAAAATGATTAAAGCTATTGCTTTACTTCAGTCCACTGGAACATTGTTGCAAGAAGTTGGTGCTTTCAGTAAACGACTGTCTGAAGTATAAAAAGGGATCAAAGAAACAGAGGAAAGCACGACTACTACAGAGTTTCATAAGACAAAAACATAGTGCCTTGAAGTGCTAGTTCTCCTTGACACTTTTACAGTTCCACATTTCTTGGACGATGATGAGATTAGTAGTTTCTGTTTGAAAAATACATGCTTACTCTTTGGCACTACCAATGGCTCTATAAAATTACAGAGAGAATCTAATATCCCTGTGCAACTACCTGGTCTTCGCCATGCTATACTCGTAGGAGATGAGAGGCAACTTCCTACAATGGTGAAAATCAAGATATGTCAAAAGACTGAGTTTGGTAGAAGCTTATCCCAAAGGTTGGTTTGGCTCGAGAAGAACTTGCCCAACATGCAGTATAGGATGCATCTAGATATAAGCATGTTTCCTAATAAAGCTTTTTACGAAGATCGAATACTCAATGGTCCAAAAGTAACAGAAAGGACTTACCGTATGCATTTCTTTGGAGAGAAAATGTTTGGATTTGGCTCTTATGCTTTCTAAATATATCAAAGGGCAGGGAAGAGATTGATAATAGATAAAATGCGAAAAATACAGTGGAAGTTGCTGTGGTCGCTGAGCTAGCACAAGAACTTGACTTGATTGTCGTATCAGTTATTGGTATAGATTACAAAAGTGTACTATGCATTTCAGCATTAGTTAGCATTGAGTTGTTCATTATGGGCATTGAGTGTTGGATTTGTTTTTTGTATTCTAAATATATATGCAAGCTATGAAATGTTTTACACAATTCAGTTCGGCAAAGTGCAAGGACAGTTATATCCGATACTAATACAAGATCTTATAATCCGCTTGTGGTATGTTGATCGTGATATCAGTTTTAAGCTCATGTTGCTTGTGGATGCGTGTGGACAGCCTAGGATCACTCATATCCCGCAACCCAGAAATCATATAATGAACATTGGTTATGAAACAAGAAGTTTAGTTACACTAAGTGATTTTATTGTTGGACAAGCAGTCTGTTTGCATGTAAGTTTAGTTACACTAAGTGATTTTGTTGTTGGTCAAGCAGTCTGCTTGCATCGTTTTGCAACCCAACAATTGACCTTGAGGACAAGGTCGTTCTTTGGGAGCGGGGTATTGTTATGGACTAGCCCAACTCACATATGCCAGGAGAGGCCTAAGGATAGAAGGGTAATTTGCAATCTAACGAAATGGCTGGATAAGAACAGACAGGAAAGGGGGAGAAAAGATTATCAAACATTTAGTTTTGTAATAGCCTGCTAGGGTTTATTGGGAGTGAGAGGCTAATCCTCAGTTATCTTGTAATCGATACGCTACTAGCTTTGAGTTATTAATCTGAGGTGTTTTCTTCATTTTTCTACATATTGTGTCAAGTTTATCCAGTTAAAGAAGTTGATTCATAGCAATCTGCTGCATGGGAAAATTGGAAGGTTTTGGCCCAAGTAAACCAGCTTCGGAAATAATAAACTCCTTATAAAGAAGATATTCTTCGACTGTCATTTGTATTTTTCTACTTGTATATGGTCGAAGAGCTTCTCATCGTACGATTAACTTTAAGAGCAGTGTTATTTCAGTTGCGTATTCTCTGTCCTTTATGATATGCTTAAATGCTTTCGGCATCTTCTGTATTTCAGTGTCCTTTTGTGTGTCAGATCCTTGGTCGACAGCTTCGAGTTGGTGATATAATCTAAACTATTCCAGGTAATCTATAGGTAATCTATAGTTTATCTTGTACCAAGTTATAACTTATACTATAACACTAATCTTTACTTTACCCTGGGGTTAAATCTCAAAGTGCTCACTGAAGTGGAGGGCTAGTATCAAATTGCTCACCCTAGTTATCGGCATCTCATTTGAATCATTAAAGTCATAATAAATATCAAATTGATACCTTTAAAATATACTCCAAAAATAAAAATAATTTTTCATTGATTTCTACACATTTTTCTTGAATGGTTCCATAACCAAACGAAAGGTTAATAACTCTAGTATTTTTGATAATATATTTAGAATTTAAAAAATTTATTTACTATTTATTTTTAATTAAAACAAGGAAAATGACAATAAAATTAAAAATAAATAGTAAATGAATTTTTAAAAATCTAAATATATTATTAGAAATACTAGAATTATTAACCTTTCGTTTGGTTATGGAACCATTCAAGAAAAATGTGTACAAATCAATGAAAAATTGTTTTTATTTTTCGAGTATATTTTAAAGGTATCCATTTGATATTTATTATGACTTTAATGATTTAAATGAGATGCCGATAACTAGAGTGAGCAATTTGATACCAGCCCTCCACTTCAATGAGCACTTTGAGATTTAACCCCTTACCCTGTGTCCAAATATTGTGGACATGTTCATTAATCTGTTGTTCTGTGAGTAACGTAATCTTAATTATCGTCCTTAACTAAGCAATTCTATATGATTTTTCCTTATGTCCATGGCTACAGATTCCGATTCGAATCAAACCAATGACGACCCTTACAAAATAAATATGCTTCTCCACTTGAATATTATAAAGAGCACATGCACGTGCTTGTTTTCTCAGTAAAGTTCAGGATTATATTTTCGTAGTTACTTTCAAAAAAAATTGAGGCCATGAAAATTGCAGATCCGACTGATGAAACTCAAGTTAGGCTTGAGGTTTGTATCTTCACTTTTCTTTCGCAATGTATTAAAGTTCTGACATTAATTGCGATTTGTTGATACTGCTTCATATTGACTACGCATTCAGGGAATATGTAGTGCAATGGCAGTATCATCTAGCCTCGCGCAATAGTATTTTCACAATAGGGGATTACTACTACATATTGTTTCCTGTAAGCTCTTATAATTTAATTAAGGACGTACAACAGATAAATTGCACTTTACCGAAAAAATCAGAATAAGTGTGGTAGGGTTGACTGGACCCCCTCTCTATTGAATACATAGGAAAATATAAACGTGGTTTGATATGCTGCACTATATGTTTGCCAAGGATTGGACCCTTATGTGAATGAGATATAAAAATTTTCAGTATGAGTTTACACATGACCAATAAGTACAAAATAATAATATTATAATGAAAATTGAATTTTTGAGCTCGGACAAGTCCATCTATGCATTTTCCCAAGAGCTTAAAAGTTCAGACAGATGGACCCTTTGTACATGATTTCTAATTTACGGTTCAGCTTGTACTCGGAAACAATTAATTTGACTAATTAATTGTGTTTTTGAAGGATTACCATCTAGACAGAGACTCACCCTCGTATACCAATCATTAGCATTAGCAACAATGGTACTTTTTACTCGCAAAGAATCAAAAATAAACACCAGAAGACGCAACATGTCTGGTTACATACTTTTCTTTTTAACTACTTTGGCACTCGTACTGGTAAATACATCTGACTTTTTGCACATTTCTTCCCTGGATACTCGATTAAACATTTGCATGACCATTATAGTCTTGCTGTACAGTTGGATTTAATTACATCAGGGAAAGGGGGCACTCAAAACTATATTGTTATCTGTGTTTTTGTTGCTGCTTTCAGATTAGCGGATGCTCATGTTCAAGGCGGCATGGTAGGAGACCTGTCTCTGATGTGCCCCGAGTTTGTCCAGGAGATCGATTAGAATGCATGTTTACAACATACTTGACAAGTCTCCCTATGTGCAGTTCCAGTACTGTCTCAAATCAAATTGGGTTTGTACTAAATATAGCTTCTACAATTGAATCAAATATATTGATAACAACATGTGCATGTTTCATCCGTTCTTTGGTGATATGGCTGCATCAGGGGCCCTTACTTCTGCTCTCAGGCTAATCACAAAAGCAGCATTCGAAAAATCAGACAATGGTCTTCGGAAAGGAGCCAGTACGTACGTGAATTCCTTTTGCATATAATAAAGTCTAAACGTTGGCACTCCCTCTAGTTTGCCAAGGGTGCAACCTCTCTATGTGGTAGCTAAGGCCTAGTACATATACATTCTCAGTGTCCTACATGTATTCTTACTTTAATTATGATGTCATCTACGATATAACATATTTCTAATGCAAGTTACAAATCAAATCGAGTTGGTGGTACATTATAATTTGGAACTATACATGATCTCAAGAAAATGTGTCCACTATTTATGAACTTCTAGCATAGGCATATAAGACTCCCTAGTAATTAATTTTATGTGGCGTTTTGGTTGAATAGAATGAATTGAGCTGAGAAAGATAGAGAAATTCAAGCCGCATATGCGAACATATATGCATGACGGATGACGCCTATTTTTTTCATCCATTCAGTTCCACATAAACTTAGACCTAATTCCAGAAGTCGATCTACAATTTACAAAAACACTCATTCCAACTCCCTACTCATATATTTTACAAAAACTAGTGTTAAATAATATATGTTGTAGCATAAGATCCTGTTGGGCCCTTCCTTTGACATCTTAAGATTTTAGATGAGTTGGTTACTTAACATGATATTAGAGCTCGGTTTAGGAGGGGTTTCAGGTTCGAGTTTTATGTAATACTATATATACAAGAGAGATGAGAGAGTATATAGAAGAGATGTTTTTGTTGTATTTAGAAGAGAGGTTGATACATGCTTTTATAGGAAGAAAATGCTACAGTAAAACCTATTGATACATCATTGCATATGTCATTTTGGTTGTTGAATGGTTGGTGAAGGTTGAATATTTATTTGGTTGAATGTTGAATTGTAGTTGTTGAATGGTTGGTGTTGAATATCTTGACACTCCCCCTCAAGTTGGGCAGTCGGTGCTTCAATGCCCAACTTGCGTAAAGTCTCATCGAAGGCTTTAGTATTGACTGCTTTTGTCAGGATATCAGCTAATTGATCCTTTGATCGAACAAACGGAAGTTTGATTGTCTTATCTTCCAATTTGTCCTTAATGAAATGTCGATCTATCTCGACGTGCTTCGTTCTGTCATGCTGGACCGGATTTTCTGAGATACTTATAGCTGCCTTATTGTCACAAAATAGCTTACATGCTATTTTCTGTGGAAAACCAAGTTCATTCATGAGTTTCCGAATCCATAGGATTTCGGTTATTCCTTTTGCAATTCCTCTGAATTCTGCCTCTGCACTTGATAAGGCCACCACCTTTTGTTTTTTACTTCTCCAGGTGACCAAGTTACCACCTACTAGAGTAAAGTACCCAGAAGTGGATTTCCTGCCGTCACGATCTCCTGCCCAGTCTGCATCTGTGTAGGCAATTAGATCCAGATGATCATTTTTGGCGAAATAAATTCCTGTGCTACTTGTACCCTTTAAGTACCTCAAAATTCTCATTACTGCTGTCATGTGTTGTACTTGTGGGAGATGCATGAACCTGCTTACCACTCCTACAGCATAAGCTATATCTGGTCTTGTGTGAGCTAAGTAAATGAGTTTTCCCACAATCTTCTGATATTGTTCTCTTTTAGCCAGCTTTGCTCCTTCAAGAACTTGAAGACCATGATTAGCAACGATCGGTGTCTCAGCTGGTTTACAGTCTAGCATTCCTGTTTCTACCAGAAGATCAAGGATATACTTTCTCTGGTGAATGAAGATTCCTTGTTTCGATCTTAGAACTTCTATGCCAAGAAAATACTTGAGAGTCCCCAAATCTTTCATCTCAAATTCTTGAAATAGTTTTCCTTTTAAGTCAGTGATCTCTTTCTCATCATTTCCAGTGATAATCATATCATCCACATAAATTATCAAGCAAGTGATTTTATCTCTAACCTTCTTCAAGAATAGGGTGTGATCTGAGTTGCTTTGATTGTACCCAAACTTCTTCATAGCTTTTGTGAATCTTCCGAACCATGCCCTAGGGGACTGTTTTAGCCCATAAAGTGCCTTCCTCAGTCTACATCCTTCTCCATCTCCAAATTCCTGAGAATACCCTGGTGGTGCCTCCATATATACTTCTTCATCAATACTTCCGTGAAGAAAAGCATTTTTTACATCAAACTGGTATATGGGCCACTCCTTGTTTGCTGCTATTGAAAGCAAGACCCGTATTGTATCAATCTTGGCTACAGGAGAGAAGGTCTCAGAATAGTCAATTCCATATGTCTGGGTATATCCTTTAGCCACCAGTCGTGCCTTGTATCTTTCAACAGTTCCATTTGCTCGGTATTTGATAGAGAATACCCATCTGCAACCTACCTTTTTCTTTCCTTTCGGTAGGATGCATTTTTCCCATGTTTTGTTTCTCTGTAGAGCTGAATACTCATCCTTCATAGCTTGTTTCCACTTTTCATTTCCAAGGGCTTCCTCCACTGTTTTGGGAATGTCAGTGGAGTATACAGAGGCGGTAAAAGCCATGGCTGTGCTGGACAAGTTCTCATTGCTGATTCTCTCTACAGGATATTTAGACCGTTGGGCCTCATACTCTGGATCATATCTTCTCGGTGGAACTCCTCTTGTACTTCTCGGGGGTAACTGATACCTGTTTGGAATATTATCACTAGAAAAAATATTAGTTTCAGTAATAGCATCAGTTCCAGAGTTCTCAGAATTAACCTCTTCTGAGGAGAGGTCATCAGAAGGATGCTCACTAGACGGAACTGGAGTGGACATAAGAGGAGATACTGATGGAGGAGGAGATACTGATGCTTCAGGAGCAACATCGGTGGTATTACCTACTTGTGTTCTAGGATCTGGATTCATCACTTCTGGATATGTTAACCAGCTAAGGTCATCAAGGTCATCACTCAAACTCTCCCCCTGAGGACTAAGCTGGGTATAATAGTAAGACTGTTCAAAGAACTCACAGTCTAAAGTAGTGTGGATTTTGTCGTGGATAGGATCATAACATCGATACCCCTTTTGATTAACCCCATACCCAAGAAAGACACATTTAACAGCCCTGGGTTCTAGTTTGGTGCGTACCCCCTTTTGAAGATGAACATAGACAATGCATCCAAAGACTCGAGGAGGTAAGGAATGTGAAGATGGAATTGAGACGTGTGACCCAAGAGTATTGAGGGGTGTGTCGTAATTGAGGGGTTTTGTAGGAAGGCGATTGGTGAGATAGGTAGCAGTAGCAATAGCTTCGGGCCAGAAATGAACAGGAACGTGAGATTCGATCATAAGGGCTCGGGTGATTTCAAGAAGGGTTCTATTTTTCCGCTCGGCTACACCATTCTGTTGAGGTGTGTAAGAACATGTGGTTTGGTGGAGGAGGCCATGGTCAATAATGAACTGTTTCATGTTCAAGTTAACGTATTCCCCCCCATTGTCCGACCGTAAAATTTTTGGTTGAGCTTTGAACTGAGTACAAATCATGTGGTAGAATTTAACAAAGACATCAAACATTTCGGACTTGTGTTTTAAAAAATACACCCAGCTCATACGAGTACAATCATCCACAAATAAAACAAAATATGAAAAATTATGAAGGGTAAAATCTGGAACTGGTCCCCATACATCAGAATGAATCAAGGCAAATGGTTGAGTACTATGAGTCATACTAGGATAATATAAGTGCTTATGGCTTTTAGCTAAAACACATGCTTCACAGTTCAAATCTACGGCAATGTTCTTTAAAGAGGGAAATAATCGTTTGAGATAACCTATGGAGGGGTGACCTAGCCGACGGTGCCACATCCAGAGTTGATGTTCTGGTGATCCATGAGCAAGCAAAGCTTTACAGTTTTGAGTCTTCTCATTCACATAGTATAATCCTCCTCGTTCAGTACCATGACCAATGATCCGTCCCGTCTGAGCATCCTGCACAACACAACCAGATGATGTCATTAGAACAGTACAGTCAAGTTCCCTAGTTAACTGGCTAACAGATAAAAGCTTATAAGTAAGACTAGGAATTAAGAGGCAGTTTTGTAAATGGATACTAGAGGTAACATCCACAGTTCCGGCCTGGGTAACGGGAATATATTCTCCGTTTGCACTTTGTATTTGGGTACGATGAGTGTTGTTGGAGGACATAATATCGGTAGAATCATAGGTCATTGTGTCGGTGGCCCCACAATCAAAAATCCATGGATTGGATATTTGGTTGCATAGGAGGCCCAAAGAATTTTGATTTCCGGTGACTTTGCTTTCACGGACTGTACCTGCTGTCTGATCAGTATGTGGCGCTGTTGTGAGGAGTTTGTCGCCGTTACCATCCGGACCACCTACAGCTAGGTTGGCCTTACCGCCGGTTCTGGAAATTATAGCCTTGGAGGCGGGCTTCTTCTGCTTCAGGTCGTCCCACCATTCTGGATACCCGATGATTTTGAAACACCCCTCCTTGGTGTGTTTCGCACCACCACAATGGCTGCACTTGAGCTGGGTTTTATCCTCTCGTTGGAATGACGAGGATTCTGACCGGTGTTTCACGAGGAGCCCACTACCAATCTCTGAAGGTTCTCGTCCCAATGATGAGTTGCTAGCCATTATGCCGCGACGGGCGATCTCCCGTCTTATGGACGCGTAGGCTGCGTCAATGGTGGGTAGTGGATCTTGATATAATATATCCCTCTTTTCTTTGTCTAGAGTATCGCTTACTCCGGCCAGAAATTGGTACAATCTTTGTCTTTGTATGAAGGAATTAAATAAAGTAATGTCCTCTGCACACTTCATGGGGTTGGGCATTCTTCTGTCTATTTCCTTCCACAGAGTGTTGAGTTTACTGAAATAAATTTCTATAGTGTCCCTTCCTTGTCTCATAGTTGATGCCTTTGAACTTAGATCATAGATCTGGAGTTCATCTCGCCCACTGCTAAGGAGAGTTTCAATTCCCTTCCATAGTTCCCGGGCAGTCTTGTAATCCAGAAATTGGTTCACAAGTTCTCCATCAATATTTTTAATGATCCAAGACAAGACCATCGAGTCCTTTTGAGCCCACTGTTGGTACTCAGGGTCATCTGGTGGAACAGGATTGGTCGTGATATGGTTGAGCCGGCCTCGACCACCAATAGCAATATGCATTAATTTACACCATTTGGTGTAATTAGTGAAATTTAGATTTTCGGCAACACGCACCGTTTGTGATATTCCGGTTTCTGGGAGGTTTGGATTTTTTTGTAGTTTCTGAAATAATTGGAACATTTGTTCCATTTGTTCCATAGAGACTAATTGTGTTGTGGTTTCTGGTTGTTCCGCCATTTTTGGAACAGTGAATAGTGAACAGTGAACAGTGAACAGTGCCTTCGTCTCCGGCGATGAACAGTGCTTCGTCTCCGGCGATGAACAGTAACTTCCGACCGAAATAGTGACCGGAAAAATAAAAAAATTCCGAATCCCAAATCAAACCTTATGGCTTTGATACCATGATAAATTATATATGTTTATGTAATACTATATATACAAGAGAGATGAGAGAGTATATAGAAGAGATGTTTTTGTTGTATTTAGAAGAGAGGTTGATACATGCTTTTATAGGAAGAAAATGCTACAGTAAAACCTATTGATACATCATTGCATATGTCATTTTGGTTGTTGAATGGTTGGTGAAGGTTGAATATTTATTTGGTTGAATGTTGAATTGTAGTTGTTGAATGGTTGGTGTTGAATATCTTGACAACCTTTAGGTAGATTTTGAGGCCCTTCACGTACTCTAATGGATAGTGGTCTGGGGTTGATTCATAATTGTTGATTCTAACCAACGAATGTAAAGTTTTAAAAAAATTGAACTAGTACGGTAAAAAGTGTTGGATGTTTGTGATATAAACAGAACATATGATTGCATTAGAGTAACCACATTGCATACAAGAAAACTAATGTGAATACAATACCCTGCAGTATGGCAAGTCTAAAACATTGATAATATCTTGAACGACATCTCTGAGTTCACTTTGAGATTAAAATGATGTTCATATAACAGTCTTAATTTGCAGTCATGTTCCTTGCTATATGTAATTGTTCTGCATATATCTATATGCATATGTCTTCCCTAATCTACCGGTTGTTAAGTACTATCGTACAAAAGCAGCGTTAGAAGGATCCAAGACTGTTTCATCTGACCTTGTGGCTGTTGGCATCCAAACAAAAGCAAGTGTAAGTGTCTTTTTTTTGTTTAGTGTCTCTGCATTCAAGAAATAACAGGGGATCAAATACCCAAAATTCCAACTTTCTACTTCTCTGATCTTTATGCCCTTCCTCCATTCTCATTTTAAAGTAATCAACACACTACAACATATTATTTTCCGTATTGGGTTTAGTTCATTGAAGTACCTTTATGTAGAGTACTAGTTGGATATGTTTTGTTATATATTTTGCAATACTCCAAACCAGAACATATTGCAGAGCATACAGTACTCTAGTTAGTACTTCATTTAATAAGCGTACATAACAGAACTTTTACCATATTACATAGTATATACTTTGCATTACATTTTGTTTGTTTCAGAAATAGTTAAAGTATCTCTAAATCTAGATCAATATGGTTAAATCAGTAACAGGACCTTCTCTAGTACCATATAGTTCATCCTAGATTAAAGTTGCACACGTAGTACATTTGCAATCAAATAACAGTAACTCAAGTTTTTAATGCAAAGAAAGTTGTGGCACAGTATCAGTACAAATAAATTTTTCTTTTCCTAGGTGTAACCTCAATATAATTGGTTTCTGATCTTGCCGGTATGGTTTAAGTATAAATATATGTCATGTATATGATTAAGATACACAAGAAGTGGAGAGAATTACAACTTGCATGAACGTTGGAATTTGCAGGAACAGGTTGTTCTAAAACCTATGGAGAGGCTGAGAACAAAGGAATTACTCTTTCAAAACATTGACTACGCAATTGAAATATTTATGATATTTTTACTCAGTCTGTCAATTTTCCCAGGCTTCCTATATGAAAGCACTGGTAAACATCAATGGGGCTCCTGGTAAGTGTGAGAACCGTGTAACACTTAAGAATAATAAGCAAATTTGGGTTGATCTCTACAGAGAGTGCTTGGAAGAGTAACTGACAGATTGCATCCTTAGTGTAAGAATGTGTAATTCTCCTTACTGGAGTATTCTCATTAATCCCATATATATAGGTGTGTACATTGCCTATTGTACGAGAATATTTACTTTACATAATTACACTAATTATCACATTACAGAATATTCACACAATCTCTATCACACCCCCTCAGTTGAAGCGGGAGGAGGTTTAACGCTGAGACTGGATCTGAAGTCAAGGAACAGTTGTCATGGAAGAGCTTTCGTGAAAATATCTGCATACTGGTAAGAAGAAGGAATGTGTAACACTCTAACATGATCCATAGCAACCTTGTCACGAACAAAATGAATATCCATCTCAATATGTTTAGTTCGTTGATGTTGCACAGGATTGCTAGCAAGATAAACTGCAGACACATTATCACAGTAGACAAGAGTAGCATTACGAGGTGGACAATGAAGTTCAAGCACGAGATTTCTGAGCCAACATGTCTGTGCAACGACGTTCGCAACACCTCTATATTCTGCTTCCGCGCTTGAACGAGAAAGAGTAGCCTGCCTCTTTGCTGACCATGATATAAGATTATCACCTAGAAATACATAGTATCCCGATGTAGACCTGCGCGTGTCTGGACAACCGCCCCAATCCGCATCCGTGTAGGAGATTAAACTAGTAGGTGTAGATGGATAAATATGTAACCCATAATCTAGGGTGCTCTTGACATACCGAATAATGTGTTTGAGAGCATTAAAATGTGGCTCCCTAGGTGCATGCATAAACAAGCAAACCTGTTGAACCGCATAAGCAATGTCGGGCTGAGTGATGGTAAGATACTGCAGGGCACCTGCTAAACTCCGGTATAAAGATGGATCAAGAACTGATTCCCCATCATTCTCACTAGCTTTGATTTTTTAGTCAACTGGAGTTGGCATTGTTTTACAATTTTCCATTGTGGCCCTGTAAATAATTTCCTCTGCATATTTTCTTCATTCTAGTAACTGAGATTCCTAAAAAGTAACTCAGTTGACCCAAATCAGTCATTGCAAATTCAGATTTGAGTAAGTCAATTATGCGAGATTTCAACCTATCAGATGAAGCTGTCAAAATAATATCATCCACGTATACTAATAAATAAGCAATGTCATCTCTATAATGGTAAATGAAAAGTGAACAATCACTTTTACTGCAAATAAAACCAATATCCATGAAAAAATTAGCAAAGCCATAGATAGACTTGCGAAGATGAGATACATGTTGAGGAGCTCGCGGGTCAACAAATCCAAGTGGTTGAAACATATAAACAGTTTCCTGTAAATCACCATGTAAGAACGCGTTTTTGACATCAAGTTGATGAACTAGCCAATTTTTCCCCATGGCAATACTCAAAACAGCACGAATAGTTGCCGATTTGACCACTGGACTAAACGTTTCCTCAAAATCCACACCCTCAAGCTGACCCTTACCATTAGCAACAAGTCTTGCCTCAACAAACTCAAAAACAGTCGTAAAGCACGCTCCAAATCTCCATTTTCCCTATATTTGTGACGATACAACCACATACAACGAACAACATTTACGCCTGCTGGTCTTGGAACAAGATCCCAAGTATGTTTGTTCACTAAGAGCATTAAATTCCTCAGTCATAGCCACATTCCAATTTGGGTCAAGCATAGCAAGTTTAGAATTTTTAGGTAGAGGTGATTTTGTTTGAGTAGACAAATTAAAGTGAACCTTAGGCTTAAAAATTCCTGTTGGGACTGAGTTTCTATGCGATGACTAGGTATGGAAGCTGGACGAGCTTGTTGTATGGTAGATGTATGAGATGGTGGTCTGGTCAATAGAGAGTCTAGATTTGTTTCAGATGCAGAAGAGATGGGAGAATTAGAATGAAGCGGAGAGACTTGTACATGCTGAGGTGATGGCTGTGGTATTAGAGAAGAGGCCTGAGTAGATGAAATATTTTGATGCAGATGATGAGTGATAATAGGAGAAGGATCAGTACACTTAAGGAATTGATAGTCAGAATTTACACTTTTCTGCAAATTAGAAAAGGGAAAAATGTGTTCCTGAAATGTCACATGTCGCGAGATGAGTATATTCTTTGTGGACAAATCATAGCACAAATACCCCCTATGGTTTGGTGGAAATCCAGGTATACACATGGAGTTGTCCTATGAGCTAATTTATGAGGCGATGTTGAAGAAAGATTTGGGTAACAAAGACATCTGAATACCCGAAGGTGATCATAAGTGGGAGTTCTTCGGTAGATGATTTCAGTGGGAGTTTTATTTTGTAAAATGCCTGTGGGTAAGATATTAAGATTATATGCAACTAAATTCAGTGCATAAACCCAAAATGATGGGGGAAGAGAAGCATGAAAAAGGATTGTGCGGATCATGTTATTAATGGTCCGAATGATTCCTTCAGCTTTTCCATTTTGAGGAGATGTATGGGGACATGAAAACTGAAAAATCATTCCATTATTTGCACAAAACTGATGAAATGAAGCATTGTTAAACTCACGACCATTCTCACATTGGAATGTTTTTATGTCCTTTTGAAATTGAGTTTTTACATATGCTCTAAAAGTAAGAAAAGTATAGAAGACTTGAGATTCATATTTCAGAGGAAATACCCATACAAAATGAGAAAAATCATCAAGGAGCACTAAATAATATTTCTCATGTATAATATCGAAAGGCAAGAAAGTTACACTTAAAGAAGACTTAAATGGAAGTTTAGTATGTTTTCCCAGTGGACAAGAGAAACAGGGTTGGGTTTCATTCCCCTTATTACATTTAATCAAATTTTTATTTCTAAGACAACTAAAAGCTGATGCTCCAAGATGTCCAAGTCTACTATGCCAAGTTGAAGAAGAAATTGCAGCTAAAGAAATTTGTGGATTGACACTTGCAGCAGAATTTGGCGAGAAAGGATAGACGTCCCCCCCACTATTGCATCTCGTAAGAATTGTCCCCGTACCCCGTACATAGATCCTTCATAGAGAAACCAAAAGGATCAAACTCTATAGACACATAATTGTCACTAGAAAATTTTTGAACATAAATTAAGTTTTTGATGATGTTAGGTGCATAAAGAACATGTTTGAGTGCAAAAGATGGGTGAGGTGAGGGTGTATTAGTATTTAGTATGGCCATAACCATGAATCGGAATACGATTTCCATCACCAACCATAATAAATTGAGGACTACTTAATTTGACTAGATTAGGAATATTACCAGAGTTGCGAGTAAGATGAGAAGTTGCTCTGGTGTCCATATACCAAGTATCATCAGGTTGTTGCAGATTCATGGTGCTAAAAGCATGACCTAATTCAGTTGGGGTCACTGATGCTCCATATTGTTGCTATTGAGGCGAAGTAAAATAGGCTTGCTGTTGTGCAAGCTGAGGAGAACGAGGGCTGGGGCCAAGAAGACCTTGTTCCGGGCGCTGAAGAGGAGTCGCTGGAGCAGTTGGGTATGGACAAGGTGGAGAGGTCCATGTCCAGTGTGTTGCCAAGTCGGTTGGTTGGACCATTGATAATAGGGTTGAGGTGGTCCATACGTTTGGGGTTGCTGTTGCTGCAGATTTTGTGTGCCAGTAGAGGAGTTAAATTAAATTCTCAAGACGAGTGTTGGTGAATTGTTCCTCCAAATACACGGAACGTGTATGCTTGTTGTCCTGGAAGATTTCCTCTAAACGCGTCCACAATTCAAGAGCACTTGCACCTGTTTTCATGATTGTATGCAGGAGGTCCTTTGATATTATTCCGTAGATCCACTACTTCACAATAGCATCAAGCCTTTTCCATGTCGGGGTATCAAGATCAGATGGACGGGGGGTTTTTGCATCAATATGATCAAGAACATTGTATGCTCAAGCATGGATTTGGAACAGTTCAACCCAAGAAGAATATTGACCTTCTTTCTGATCTAAGACTACTGGAATAAAGTTCTTTATAGTAGTAACGGCAAATGCAGGATGAAAGGTATTTGAGGAGGAAGTAGGAGAAGGGTCAGTAGTAGTATTGCTTTGATTAGATGTGGTTGAATCTGTTGAAGGAGCCATGTCAAGAATATAAGCGGCGCAATAAAAAGAGAAGAGAAGGAGGTAAAACCCTAAAAAAAAAAGATCTGTTGTCAGGAAAATTAAAGAGATAAAGTTTTATTTTCCAGAAAAGGCTTTGATTACCATGTAATAATGTGAAATTCTCCTTACTGGAGTATTCTCATTAATCCCATATATATAGGTGTATACATTGCCTATTGTACGAGAATATTTACTTTACATAATTACACTAATTATCACATTACAGAATATTCACACAATCTCTATCACTTAGACTTCACGAACTCATTCCGTATGCTACATTATTTATAGGCACAACCATGTAAATAATTGTTCAAGAACCATGCTAAAAGGAAACATACTTAGAAATATTATGTTAATCTGTCTCATTACAGTTTACAAATAACTTTGGACGCGAAAACTCATTAAAATTGACTAATTTATTCCAGTACCCACTAGTTCTCATTGCAGTATTTAATTTGCTGGATCTAATTGGACGATACATGCCTTTGATAAATATCATCAAGATGGAGAGTCGAAAAAGTCTTCTTTATGCAACATTATCTCGAGACTTACGTATTCCCGCATTTCATTTTGCTGGAAAATATGGCAATCCTACGTTGATGATATCACTTGTATCATTCTTGGGGTTAAGCAATGGGTATCTAACCGTATGTGTCATGACAGTAGCTCCCAAAGGTTACAAGGTGTGTTAACTTATGAATTTATATTATCTCTATATTGATTCTCGCAATGCATGGTTAGACTAATCAACTCTTGGTGATTAATCGTTTTCAGGGTTCGGAGCAAAATACATTGGGAAATTTACTAGTATTATGCCTTTTAGGCGGAATATTTGCAGCATATCACTTGATTGGATGTGGATTCTTGACTGAAACAACTGCAGTTATGGTGGATCCAAGTTCAAGCTTTATAGTGCAATAGAGATGTAAGAGTATGCATATAACGAAATTAAGTGGAAAATTAACTATCTGATCCTTAAGAAAGCAACTGTTGTTTATGTCATAAATGAATAATGATCAGCAACATCCAGTCCTGGAAACATAAAAAATTAATAAGTATTTTATATAAAAGTTCAAAAATAGATGAAGTTCCTATTGTAAAAACTGGATAATGTTAGTGATATTACAATAATGTCCCTTAATTTAACCGACATATGTATTACTAGCAAATTGCACTTGTATTTTTTTCGAAAACTGAAATGGTTGAGGCTTGTGAGACTTTCTCATCTTCAAACACTTCCGTTTATGAGAGTAACTAGCCTAGAAGGACGTATGTCTTCCAAATCATGAGTCTTGGGATGTCCCTTGCAAATATACACTTGTTGTTTTTACTCGGAAAATTGCTTTTCATGCACTTACTATATGTACATACGTAGAGGACTTTTGAGAACTTACCAAAATATTTCAATTTACTGTTATATAAATAATAGGTTATCAAATAAATTTTATGATTATAAAAAGGCACATTATATATTAACATTGAATCTTTTTTAATCTCATCAAAGTTACCTGAGCACATGTTGGATCTATGAACAATATTAATACTGCGGATGTAATGCATGAGTGGTCTACCTGGTGTTTAGGTGGACACCATAAAACTTTTTAATAAACTACTTATTTTTAGGTTATAAAATAAGGTGATCACTTTATTTCCAAACACCATACAAATAACTAGTATTTCAATTTAATTAGTTTAGTAATTAGAACCCATGAATTAGAACCGTTAAGTATATTAGTGGTCAAAATTATGTGTAAGCAAGTCCACTAGTTGATGATTCCATGCATGTAAACCTCCTTAATTCCTATATGATTGAGATTTATTTGTAACTTCAATATTGCTGCCTTGTGGTATCGTATAATGAAATTTTCTTGTTTACACAATATATAAAGATGTATATTCATTGCCATAAAATGCTTTCTTCCATCCCAAGTTATCCACAGCTCTGCATCTCGATTTTAAGTTTTCTAAATTGATATTGTGACATTCGTACTTTGTTTTCTTCTTCATCTCGTATTTGTTAATTCAGAGTTATAATTATTCTAAATTTTCAAATTTGCTTCCTTGCATGTTAAAGTTCATGATACGGCATTAATGTTAAGCTCGTCGTTGTTAACATATACAAAACCTCTTTTGTATTGTAATTGTTCATCGTAATAAAATCTCAATTTTGTTGATCTTTCAATAATTTCCTCTCTTTGTTCTTTATAGGTCATGATAAAGTAACTTTTTTAGCATTAGATACGTATTTGTTGACAATGATTATTAGTGGAGTTATAAGATGCTTATCATTAAGACAAGGTCCGATTCATTTTATAGCTAGAAATTGGCACAAAGAGCCGATCAAAGTTGCATGGGCAAAACCTGAAGTTGGATGGACTAAATTGAATTTTGATGGATCTTGCAAATGTAAGACAGGTAAAGCAAGTATCGGAGGCATATTAAGGAATGATAAGGCAGAATTTATGCTAGGATATTCAGAATCCATTGGAAAATCAGATAGTAGCACTGCAGAACTTAGAGCACTCGAAAGAGGTCTTGAGTTGCTTCTTGAAAACGGATGGAGTGATCATCATGTATGGCTTGAGGGAGACTCAAAGTCGGTGGTTGAAATTATCGCGAAAAAACAAACGATCAGATGTGCACAAGTACAAAAACTTGTCACTGATATTAATTTAATCATGTCGATGCTAGATAATTTAATACTCACACATGTTTATAGAGAAGGAAATCGAGCTGCGGATAAATTGGCTCAAATAGGACATCATATGATGAGGCCTCAAGTGTGGCACAACATTCCCCCTCAAGAAGTTTTGCAAATCATTCACGAAGATGCTGAAGGTAAAATCTTTTTTCGAAAAAGATGAAAAGCTCTAATCTTTTGTGTAATGTACTTTGTGAACAATACATACCATCGTTCTATAATCGTGTTATGTTGTAGATGCCATCTGTTATTTTGTAATTTATAAAGCATCAAAGTTATTGAAATTGATATTAGAAATTTATTAGTTAGCAGTTAGCACAACCACACAAGTATGTGCATGTTATCATATTTCTTCTCCAATTCTAGGTTGTATAAATTGGATGGAATTGAATTAAACAAAAGTTAAAAAATATTATTGAAGTTATTTTGAAGTACATTTCGTCACAACATTATTCTTGACTCATTAATTTTATAAAAAAAAAATCCTTACAGAGACCTTATGAATAAATCCTAAATTTAATACATAATACTGAGGTACCCTATTATCACAAATTTGCATCCTACCGTGTCTTTTTTTATAGAATCTCTTAGTAATTCAGATTCAGAAACGAGAAGTAATGGTTGTTTCAAACATATGAATATAGTAACAATAAATACCAAAATATTTAGAATCATGTGACACTTAATTTTAAAATGAGTATTTGCCAAAAATATTAGGTTTAAAGTTTCTATTTGCAAAAATACCATCTCCTTTATTTAATTGCATATTTACTATCTTATACTTTCTTAATTGCAATTTTACTAAACTAAGTTTCAATATTTACCACATTCAACCGAATGCAACCACATGCAACTTTTTTTTTAAGGTGGGATGATTTTGGTGGATTTGGGTTGCAAGGCCCCGCCAGGGGCCATATTCAACTGAATGCAACTAAAAAATGAAAATTTCATTCATTTGCATGTGGTTGCAGTCAGAAATTTAGTTGCATGTGGTTGCATAAGAAAGTTCCATTTTTCAGTTGTCATTTTCGACCTCTGTTCAAAAAAGAGGTTGAAAATGACAATTGAAAAATGGAACTTGAAATCAGAAATTTAGTTGCATGTGGTTGCATTCAGTTGCATAAGAAAGTTGCATTTTTCAGTTGCATAAAATGGAACTTTTAATTAGAAATTTACTTTTTAAAGATAATTAATTTCTTAATATATGCTTAAAGTTAAATGTGTCAGGCCCATTAAAATATACTAGCTTATAACTCGTGCAACGCACAGCTCCTTTTTAATATCAATAATTAAATTAATTTTTCAAATTTTATATGTTATTAATTTACATATCAAATTATTGTTAAAAATTGATATATATATATATATATATATATATATATATATATATATATATATATATATATATAAGATTTTACACATCAATTTAGTATTTTTATTCTATCTTAATTCTTGAAATTTGATTTGGACGATTTTACATTCCACGTGAAATTAACAAAATAATCTTTAATTTATTGATGGTTTAACGATTATTTTCCAATCAAATCAATGCAGAAACAAAATAGAGAAGAAATTGGCGCTTTTTTACGTTGAAAATTCTATTCAATATATAAATAATACTTATAATTCATTATGATTATCGAAATACCCCTGTTATTATTTTAAGATAGTTCTACTAACAACCAAATACAATTTTAATAATAAATGTAAGAGGAATTTTGTCCAACACTTCGACAATCGGTAGTCTTGTCCTTCGTACGACAAAATAAATAAGAACCGTTAGATCTTAAAATAGATAGATGAAAACCGTTAGATCTAGCAGAAAAAATATTTTATATCTTAATGTATTATAAACTAAAAAGTGAGTTTATATTAAAATACGAAAAGGTGTATGTCAATGATTTAAATCATATATAATTAGGATTTCTACATTCAATATCATTTTCAATATAATATTCTACATTGAATAGGATTAATGTAAAAAATTGTAATTATATTTTCTCTTAAAATTCTGAATGTTTTCATTTGAATAATAAATATTAATTCACCACTAAATTAAAGATAATTTTATGAACTTCGCATGGATTGTAAAATCATCAAAATCTGATTTCTAGATCTCAAGATAGAGCCCAAAAAGTAAATATGATTTTTTTATAATAATAAAAAATTAAATAAAATTCAATTATAATACAACCTTTTTTAATTATATCATTTTTAGATTATAATTTCCTTTTTAAAATTCAATTCTAATACAACCTTTTTTAATTATATCATTTTTAAATTATAATTTTATTTTTAAAATTTATTTCTAATGCAACCTTTTCTAATTATATCCTTTTTAGATTATAATTTTCTTTTTAATATGATGTAATATTTATCATCTATTTTTAAAAATATTAGATTCAACAGTTGAGATTATTTTGACGGTACAGTGACCAAAATTATGGATAAGATCCCTTTGACGCTTATTATATATAAGAATATGATTATTGGCTTACATTTATTTTTATATTATAAGTTATTTTGTAAAAAAATTATATATGTAACTAATAATAAGTTGTTTTTTGATTTTTTTTTGTTACATCTTATTATTACCTGATTTTTTTTCTAAATTTAACGTAAATTATATGCACATATACAGTAAAGACAAACATGAATCTTTGTTTTGAACCGGAATTATTTAGTAGTTAAATTTTGGTTTGATTTGGATTGTTTCCCGAAAGTCAGGACGTAGTATTTTTTTATAGAAGAGATGAGGGCTGCTTCGTGCTAATGTACTCGCAATTTTTCAATGCTATCTTGTAAACTAAATTTTTGACGTGTACTAATATCAAATTTAATAGATGATTAATGAGTTTCTAATATTAAATTTAAAATATCATTAATGAGTTTTTAAAAAATTTATATATGTAACAATAACAAGTTGTTTTTTGATTTTTTGTTACATCTTATTATTACCTGATTTTTTTTATAAATTTAACGTAAATTACATGCACATATGAATAAAAGACAAACATGAATGTTTGTTTTGAATCGGAACTATTTAGTAGTTAAAGTTTGGTTTGATTTAGATTGTTTCCCGAAAGCCAGGGCGTAGTATTTTTTTTTATAGAAGAGATAAGGTTGCTTCGTGCTTATAACTAGCAATTTTTCAATGGTATCTTATAAACTAAATTTTTTGTGTGTACTAATATCAAATTTAATAGATGATTAATGAGTTTCTAATATTAAATTTAAAAATATCATTAATAAGTTTTGAAAAGTAAATTTTATCATATATTTTATTAGTATATATTTAAAGTTATAAAATATTAAATTTAATTATGTTATTTGTGAGAGTCGAACCATTGACCTATGGTAGTACTCGCTTATTATACCACTTACTCTTATTATATAATAGGATATAATGGAATATGATTTTTAATAATTAGATCTTAAAATAAATAGCCCTAAAAAAGTGTAATATAAGAATAGTGTTTTAAAAAAATAAGCATTAGAGATGTGTTTAAACTAAAAATAGTTATATATTTATTAACTAGAATAAGTTTTGGAAAAAAATTAGATGTATAAAAATAAGAAAATTATCAATATATGGATGAGATTTGTACGATAAGTAGGTCCGAATATTAATATTTAATACTAAAGCCCAATTACCAAAGAAAAAAGATCTAGATTTGCATAACAAGGATTAAAAAAAAAATTAAGCAACAAAAGTAAGTAGAATTATGATGAAAAGATAATCAAGTAAGGTTAATTATGTAAAAATAGTTAAGTAAGGCTAGTATTAAAATTAATTTGTGCCATTGATTTACAATGATCCACGAAAATCGGTACCGATATTTGGAAGATAAAAATTTGGTAATTATAAATTTTGAACAATTTTTTAACTTGATAACTATGTCCCATCCGTACATGAGTACAGTTAGTACAGTTAGGATTATTGTCTTTTTTTTTTCTTTTTGAATAATTAAGAGAATTTTCTTAATTATTCAAAAAGAAAAAAAAAGACAATAATATTAAATATCACTCGAATCTGACCTTTGCTTAGAAACAAAACAAAAATTTCATCCATCTAGCATGCATAACTCCAAGGTTACATATTGATGCCTCTTGTAGCTCATCTCACATTGCCATTTATCTAGCAACACCTAAGAGCAAGTCCAATGCTAGATGCTAAATTGATATTGCTATTGCTATAATATAGAACCAAAAAGTGAATTTTGGTGCTAAAATAAAATTCACTCTCCAAAGCTAGTTATGTAACTAGTTTCAAATTTAATCAACTCTTTTAACTTTTACCAAACTCTTTAATATTCTCAAGAAACTCATCTCATTTTAGTTAAATGATGATGTGGCGTGGATGCATAAATGCATCTTTGGTTTCAAATTTAGCACCACAGATGCATAATATAGCAATAGCACCAAGGATGCATTCAATTATAACATCCCTCTGGAGATGAGTTTTTTAGTACTTGATGCTGTAATATAGCAATAACACCAAGGATAGCATTGCATTGGACTTGCTCTATTGTCCATGTACTTTGAGCCAGGATCCACAATGCCTTCAGCTTCCACGCCTGCACTATTATTCCTTTCATCTCCGAATTACTTGAACAATCCTCTCAAATAGCTTTTCTAAGAACCCATTCATGGGATATTCTAAAACATCCTTCGCATAAACTCCATGCAATAATTGTTCGTCAAGATCTATCACTTCCCCTGAAAAGATTTGGATATAGGCGCGAGGAAAACTCCATCAAAATTCCTGTAGCCTCTTGACTAAACAAGCCATTTTTATTGAAGGAGTAGTTTAAAAAAAAATTTCCTTGCCCTTTCAGATATACTTAGCCGAAACACTTGGCAAAACGAATAAAAGTTGCTTCCTCCGTCCCACCCAATTGTTTACACTTTCGGCACACATTTTAGGATGCATTTTAAGGATGTTCCATAACTTATTTTTAAAATTTTCTTTTTTTGTATAAAATTCAATATTTATATTTTTATACAAGAAAAGAAAATTTTAAAAATAAGTTATGGAACTATACTTAGAATGCACCTTAAAATACGTGTCGGACACCTTTTAAAAAGTGTAAACAATTGGATGGGACAGAGGGAGTAGCTAGATTGCGGGAGAGGTGAAGAATTCCTGAATTTACAATTTCAGCCGAGTAGACTCTTTCGTGAGGGAAATTAGTAGGGTTTTTTATATTATTAATGAAAAATAAATCCCCTTTTCTAACTTATGCGTTAGGTTGCTAAATTTTACTTTATGTTAAAATAAATTTTCAATCAATACAAAATATTTTTGCTATAAAAATTCATAAGGTGGAAACATGGCATAGATGTTGAAAAAATGATAAAATAAACAAACGCATGAATAGTTAATAATTTTACATATTAAATAAAAAACCGCCTCACAGCCGCCGCACATGAGAGTCAGCCGCCTGTAGCTCCGTTTCGATCCGTTCTTTTCTCCATCTCAATTCCCCCTCCTCCCATCAACTCCCCTCTGATCCTTCATCCATCTTCTCATTCCGATTCTTCCATCTCTTTCTAGTTCTTGGTTTTCTAGATCTACATTATCGGAGCTTCCGGCCATCTTTCTTCTTCGTTCAAGCGGGGATTTCGAGAGTTAGCCGCCTATCTGTGGTTTCGTTTGTCAGATCTAAGTTTTTGTACTTTCAGTTTGTTTTATTCAGTTGATCTGGTTGGTCAGATCTAAGTTTTTTTGCATTTTCTTTTGTATTTTCGGCTTGATTTCTCTCCTTCGTGAGAGGTTTGGTTTTTCTCTCCTTTGTGAGAGCTTGGTTTTTCGCTTCTTCATTGTAAGCGGGGTCGCGATTCAGTGAAGAAAGTTTGTACGGGATAACAGTTTTTTGTTGATAGCTCAAACGATAGCTCCATTGGGGCAGGATAAAAAGGGTACCAGAAATCCACCGAGGAGGCATGAACTGGGTACTTGTATTTTTATATACATTAAAATATCGTTTAACTGTCTCTTCATGAGAACAGACGATTGCAATTTCCTGTTTGATCGATTCGATCATTGGTGTAGATGTCGTATGACTTTTTATTATTGAATTATCACCTTTGTTTTTCAAAAAAATAATTTTACATATTATTTTTTTATAATAAAGTACTTATAAATTTATAAATATATTTTTTAAACGCATGAATATGTTTTTTAATAATTTTGGGTGAAAGCGAGAATCGAACTCTTAAATAGATAAATTATATATCCTTAGCCATCACTTGAGCTATCCTTTGCTCAGACTGACATATTGTTTGATTGAGTAAACTTATCGATGAATACTATGTACATGTTGGTACAAAATTTATAAACTTATCTGAATGAATAACGACCCATATCACGCAAGAAATTTAATAATGAGGATCATCATATATAAGAATATTCAATACAAGTAATTTTTTCCTAAAAGGTGCCAGTATCGTCCTAATTAGAATTTTACATGTAAAAAATATATTAATGAATTCTAATATAAATAGATATTTTGAAAGGAATCGAACATTATCAAAAGTTTAGAAAACAAACTCTAAAGCTCAACTTAAAATTTTTTAAAACAAATAAAAACCTTGTAAATTGACATAACTTTAAGTGAATATTCAATTTAATTTCGATGTCTAGACAAAAATTAACCTTAACGAAAATGAAATGACTCAAAGTACCGTTTAATTAGAGGAATTTGGGAAAACAAATTCGGGGAGGGCTGCTGGAATTGTGGTAATTGTTGATGGCGGCGAACGGCGTAGAATATTTAGGGTTAGGGTTTATGATTTGGGGATGGCTGAGATTGTATGCTGAGATGTGTGTAGCAATTAAGATCGAATGTTGAATTCTTTCTTTTGTGCTAGGGTTTGCATCGTACCATACAATGTGCCTACGTACCTTATTTATAGGGATCAAGCCAAACGTAGTTCTTGGAGAACAAGTAGTCGTAATGGGCTAGGTTTTCCTTAATTAAGAAGCCCATCGGATCAAGGCCACCGCCTTTGACAATTATTACGAACCCTAAAGCCCAGCTACTTTCTCGGAGCGTAATGGCTAAGCTACTGACCCGAGATTATCGTGGTCAACGCTCACCTTGGGTCACGGAGATAAAATAGTTTATTGGGTAGTTCTGAAATTGCCTAAGGGGCGAGATCCCCAATCTGTATTTAGGGCGAGATCTCAGGATAAACCTCTTCCTAATTGCTTGTAACTGAGGACCTAGATTATAGTCCATAACTCATAATACTCTTCAGAGAATAATTAGGGAGAATCCCCCATTTCAGTGTATAAGAGGGCGAGATGCCCAGCCTCAGCAAACTTTTGATTCGAGGGCGATTCCCCTTGTATATGGGTGAGGTCCCCCGGGAAAATATAATTTTATCCTTTCTTGGGCTAAGCCCAAAAAAATACCACATTTCCTCATGCCATGACTCATGACACAGGTCATTTCCTTTTCTTGGCCCAATTAAGGATGACACTCCCTAATTAGGGCGAGGATATTTCTGGGCATAACAACTACCCCCAGTTTCTTGCAATATCCTTTTATAAAAGAAACTAACCCGGAATATCCTTCAGAATATAGACGAGCCTTCCTCCCAAAATAAAAAATTATTTTAAATCGTTTCTATTGAAATTGTCACGCCTCGATTTCAGCTCTCATTCCATCCAGAACATGCCACGTGTCCTTACCTGGCTGTCATCCATCTCTCCTTCATAACCCTATAAAAAGGCTCAGCATTTTCCTTCATTCTCATTTTCCATTAAAAATCTTCCCGAAGCGCTGTTAGATTCTCCACACTTTCCGGGCGAGATCTCTTGTATTGTGGACGAGGTTCTTACTTTCTTCAGGCGATCTCTTCATCTTCAAGGCGATTTTCCAAAAAAGGTACTAATTCTTTCTTCTCGTCCTCACTGTTGATTTGCTTTTTATTTTGAATAAACAATTGTTAGAATGAGAGAAAATCAACTAGGATAGATAGCGCTATTCCTCCTCGCTAGCTCTCCACCTAGGTCCGTTCCCATCTAAGAGGGCGAGGACCCCTATTATGCGCTTTTTCTTAATCTTTCTCCAGAGAATAACTTTAACATAGTCCTCGCCCTCTCTTACAGATGTCAAGAGAGGACTTTTCTCCTGATAATGGGTCAACGTCGCCTTCTACCTCAGATTCTCTTGATAATGATGATATTATTTCCATCCTTGATAGTCTTCCAGTGGGTGAGAGCTCCGAACAAGAAGATAATATTGACTACGAGGATGCGAAAGTCGAGAATGAAGATGAAGTATTATCTGTCTCGCCCGTCCGTTATGCAATGGAATTACCTTCTCCCCCTAGTAACCCATACAAGCAACTCGTCCGTACCTGTGATCTTGACCTAGATTTTGAAGATGATGTTAGCGAACCCCTTAGAATGAAACACATATTTGATCAAGGCAGAATCTCCTGTGCAGGACTCGACTCAAAGATTTCTTCCGAAGAAATCATGTTCTTAATTGAATATTACAATTTGGAAGGAAAATGGCTACGCCCTCGCTCCTTCATGAGAATGCATATTTTTGATATTGCCGGGTTGCCAACAGCAAGAGCGGTTCTTACCAATAAACTAATAGAACTCGGCTTCGGAACGCCAATGCACCCTTTTCTTCACCAAATCATCACTTACTTTAATATCGCCCCTGTACAATTGTCACCCAACAGCTATAGGGCGGCTATTGGTTTATACATGATGTATAGAAACGAAGGATATGATGCTCCAACTATGGCCGAGTTGAGCTACTTCCTTTCCTTGAGACGATGTGGGAGAGACGTGGGATTTTATTACCTCGCCTACTGGTCGAATCATAACAAGAAGGGTTTTATTACCGGTAACCCTAGTAATATGAAGATGTGGAAATATGAGTTCTTTTACATGTACGACGTTCCCAGGATTAGAACTCAATTCAATCTTCAACATTGTAAGTATTCTCGTCCTAAATTTTTTTTTATCCCGTCCCCTGAAGCTTTAATCTATCTATTATATTCTCCTTTATTTTTCCCATAGACAAACCCGCCCAGACAAAACTAACGGGCGACGCTGCATCTAGAGCCCTGATTATCTCTGAACTTCCTAGGTTAAAGAAATATCTCGATGTCTTAGTGACATCTGATAATCTCCGTACCCATGGTTTCTATAATGAGGGTTATGGCAGAATTCCCTTTGTTAAATTTAAGAGAGGTACTAAAAGAAGTACTCGTAAGAAACAAATAGAAGGGCAACTTACTGGTAAAGGTACCTCGCCCTCTTCTTAAACCTTGCCCACATAACTTTCTGCATACTTGAAATTGTTTACTAATAACTTTTATCCTTTTGTATTCAGGTCAAATGGCAAGACTTCCTTTTGGAAACAATCCATTTGCAGAACCGACTCCTTCCGTTATCGCTAACATTTCTCGCCCTACGCCATCAACCGTGGTGAATCAATCTTGCCCCTTTATTCCTCCTTCACATGTGGGCGAGAAGCAGAACAAAAAACGAGATTCAGCAGATGCTTCCAAAACGCCCCAAGTAAAAAACATAAGTCAACTCCAAATGAGGAAGCGCCCTCAGACTCTGTTGCTACAACTTTTGGTTCGGTTGCTGCCGAGCACTTTTCTGACCAGGATGTCAAAATCCTTAAGGAACGGAAAGAAGCCGGCGAGGAGTTTCACTTCAAGATAGGTCTGGACGATGCCTTCTTCCATGGGCTTAATGTCCTCGCCTAGAAAAACTCCATTATCAAGGATCAGGAGAAGGCCTTGAAAAAAATATAAGGGCGAGGCTTCGTCTTTTACCTCAAAACTCAATGAAGCCCAGAAAAAACTCGACAACGAAGTAAAGGTGAGAAAAGATGATGTTGAAAAACTTCAGTCTGATTTGAAAAAATTGAAATTAGATTCTGACAAGAAGATCGCAGACCTTGAGGGCGAGAATGCCAAATTGCAAGGTAAAATGACTGATGTTGAAGTTGTTGTGCGGAAAGCACAAACTGAAGCCCACACCATTGGCTTTCTAGATTATCTTCGCAACTTCCTTGCAGCCGACCTTGACTATGACTGGTCCATTCATTTTGCCCCCTCTACTCCTAGCTATATGTTGAAGTTCCAGACTGACAATGCCGAGCCCATTGTTGTTGCCAAAGAAAACTTAAGGCTGAAAATCGAGGCAGAGAAGAAAACCATGGCCGAGGAGGAGGCGAGAAAGAAAGAGATTGGTGGAGGTGACAAAGCTGGAACGATCTCGCCTTCTGATGCCACAGCCAAGTGACTGTATGAACTCTCTATAATTGCCAACACATTAGGAGTGCGGGCCCTCCTGTAATGGCCTCTCCAGTTGTAATTCTTTCAGGATTTGTTTTTTTTTAAATTAACTTTATGGAGTGCGCGCCCTCCTGGTAATGGCGTCGCCCTTGTACTAATTTGGTATAACCATCTCGTATTTTCATTTCCTCTCTAAATATCAGTTTATTTCACCTCGTTTACTTTTACGTCGTCGTTGTTTAATTTTGCCCAGTTATGAGTATCTCGCCCTTGTCAAACTTAGGATAACAATCATATCCATCAATTGGAGAAGGTTATAACAACCATGTCTTTTAGAGGATATCCCTCTTCAAGGGGGTCCTTCACCTCAGAATTTTATAATTTTTATAATACCCTCCTCAAAGGAGATAGTTTTTGTCAAGAAATACCCTCCTCACAGGAGGTAGATTTTCCGAAACTCGAACCTTGATGAGGCGCCGAAGTACGGACTTCCCCCCGGAAGTACGGTTTTTACAAGGATTTTGTATTTAAGGTACTCTCCTCAAAGGAGATCAGTTTTTTGTCCAGAAATACCCTCCTCACAGGAGGTGGATTTTCTGAAACTCGAACCTTGATGAGGCGCCGGAAGTACGGACATCCCCCCCCCAGAAGTACGGTTTTTACAAGGATTTAATAATTTGAGATACCCTCCTCAAATGAGGTGGTTCTCCATTCCAGAAATATACCTCCTCACAGGAGGTGGATTTCCCGAAGTTATTATTATTATTTGTTTTAGTAACTCTCCTCACAGGAGATCATCTATAATAGAAATGCAACAAAATTTGAAGAAAAAACAAGCATGTTTTATTCATAAATAGTAAAAACCTGGCTAAGGAAGAGTACATGCACTACCCCCCTAGACTTTCATGAAAATAATAATTAAAGGAAAGTATATCAAAAGTAGAAATACATTACTGATAATATTTCTTCAAATGTTCCATGTTCCAAGCACGCGGGATATGCTTCCCTTCCATATCCGCCAAATAATAAGTTCCTGCCCACAAAACAGCTCTAACCCTGTACGTACCTTCCCAATTTGCACCAAACACTCCATGATTCTGGACTTTCATGTTGGGCATCACTCGTCGAAGAACGTTATCGCCCACCTTAAAAGGCCTTGCCCTTACCTTTGAGTTGTAAAACCTAGCCACCCTTTGCTGGTAAGATACTAACCTTGCCTGAGACGTCGTTCTGAACTCCTCCACCATATCCAGGTAAAGACGATGGTTAACCTCATTTACTTCCGGTTGATAGTTCTCTCTTCTGAAAGAGCCTGCCCCCAACTCAACTGGAACCATAGCCTCACATCCATATGTTAAAGAAAAAGGGGTTTCCCCCGTGGTAGTCCTAGGTGTCGTGTTATAGCTCCACAAGACATTAGGCAATTCTTCCGGCCAATTCCCCTTACTGTCATCTAACCTCGCCTTAAGCGTATGTTTGATTATCTTGTTCACCGCCTCAGTCTGACCATTAGTCTGAGGATGACTAACAGTAGAGAAACTTTTAATAATTCCCAAATTGTCGCACAACTGTCTCATCTCCTTACTATCAAATTGCTTCCCGTTATCAGATATTAGTTTGTACGGTATCCCAAAGCGACAAATGATGGATCGAGACACAAAGTCCACCAACTTTTTCGATGTGATCGACGCCAAAGGCTCTGCCTCTGCCCACTTAGTAAACTAATCCACTGCTACAACGGCATACTTCACCCCCCCTTTTCCCTTAGGGAGTTCTCCTATCAAGTCAATTCCCCACATAGCAAAGGGCCAAGGACTAGTCAATGAAGTAAGAGGAGCTGCGGGACTGTTCACATAGTTCGCATATCGCTGACACTTGTCGCAAGACCTAGCAAAAACCATTGAATCTTCCCGAAGAGTAGGCCAATAATACCCTTGACGTAATATTTTCTGCGCAAGTGAACCACTGATAAGTGAATTTTATATCCACTTATTATGCGCTAAATGGCCTAGATTGATGGTTTATCCTTAAGTATGTTGTGTCTTTTAATTCATTTTTGTTGTGTTACAGCATTTGTTGTGCAGAACTCGCAACTTTAGGTATCGTGGCGATAAAAGGCTAAAAACGGTGAAATTTTGCACCAATTCGGAATTAAGAGTTGCCAAAAGAATTATCATAAAGAAATTCTGAGTGATATATTCTTAAAGCAGAAATCCCGGTTGGAATTGATATATTTTCTGTTAAGCAAAAGGAATCCAGTTTCAGATCCTCAGCAGGCCGTAATTTGCACCTGGCCGAGCAATAAGAAAATAGAATTATCACAAAAAGATGGGAAGTGATATATTCTTAAAGAGAAAACCCCGGTTGGAATTGATATATTTTCTGTTAAGCAAAAGGAATCCAGTTTCAGATCCTCAGCAGGCCGTAATTTACACCTGGACGAGCAAGGAGAAAATAGAATTATCATAAAGAAATTCTGAGTGATATATTCTTAAAGAGAAAATCCCGGTTGGAATTGATATATTTTTTTCCAAGCAAAAAGAGTCTGGTTTCAGATCCTCAAGAGACCGTAATTTACACCTAGACGAGCAAGGAGAAAATAGAATTATCACAAAAAGATGGAAAGTGATATATTCTTAAAGAGAAAGTCCCGGTTGGAATTGATATATTTTTCTTTATGCAAAAGGAGTCCAGTTCCAGGTCCGCAATAGACCGCAGCTTAAGAATTAATGATTTATTTATATTAATAAATATTTAATTTAATTAGGAAATTATATTTTGAAATATCTAATAATATTAGATATTTATTTTTATAATTTCTGGATTAAATTAATTATTTATTAATTAAAGATAAAAAGCTATGCGGTTTAAAAAACAATTTTTTCGGACATATAATTATCAAAGCAGTGCAGTTGTAGTGTTGTGGTCGGCCAAGGAAAAAAAAAAGAAACGAAAAGCAACAAGAAAGGAAAACAAAAAAGAAAAGCTGCATGTTAGTGTACAAGGTGACACGCACGCGCCAGCTAAAGCAAAGCCAAGTGCCGCGCGTGTGCGACACGTGCGTGGCCTGTGACTTCAAATTTCTGGAGCTCCAATAACAGCTGTTGTGGGATTGTTGTTGGTGAATGCTTTTGGCTGTTGCATAATATTGAGTGCTGTATTTTATTTATTTTGTAATTCTTTTTAATTCTTTTTTGATTTTATTTTATTAATTGGTGTGCTAATTTTTTTCTATAAATAGGTGAGTTCTCAAGCTCAAAAACACACAACATTTTGGAGAGCAATAAATTCTCTCTTGTATTCTCTCTATTTTCTTGTAATTTTAAGTTTCATTTTTATACACTTTAAATTTTGCAATTTTAGTGTAATTGTTATTTTGGTTGAAGAATTTACGGGGATTATTTGGAGCGCTCTTTTCTTTCACTGGAAGCTATTTCGGTTCTATTTTCTAACTCTTTTAATTTTCATATTTAATTTATCGTAATTTTTAATTTAGTTTTATTATTGTTGTTAATATTCTTATTATTATTATTATTATTATTATTATTATTATTATTATTATTATTATTATTATTATTATTATTATTATTATTATTATTATTATTAGTATTATTATGATTTCAATTAATCCCATGATGACGATTCGTTTAATTATGAACTAATCGCCGTCATGGAATTCTAATGGATTTATTTACGTAATTTAGTAATTCGATGCCTTAATAATTTGTATTATCATAAAAATTCAGATTGCCTAATGTGGTTGCGCTTAATTTATTAGATGCGTAGCTAACGTCTAAATTATTAATTTCTAATGAATGCGAAAGTGGATTTAGGAATTTAGAATTTGCCATGTTAGCATAGGTTCGTAATTGTCATGTACATTTACGATAAGTGATAGAATTTTTTTCACATCACCCTATGTAGTCATAATAAAGGAATTTATTCGTAAACCAATTATGTTTTCAAATCTTATAGACATATAAGGTCTAAACATAAAAGGTGTACTCGCGACTTCTATCTTTTTAAGTGGATGTTTCTGTTTGATATAAGTTAAGACTGAAAGGCGCTTATGTTATTTTCGTGTTCCCGACTAGCGTTCGTAAATTATCAAAAATTACTTTGAAATTAAGGCATCAATTCTAAATGAAATAAATAATGAAATCAGAATCCCATGTTTTTCTCACATATTCATTTTCATTTAATTAAATTAATTAGTTCGAATTATTTAATATTACTAATTTAATTAATCAATTAGAAAAATACAAAAATACCCCCTTTTGATATTTATTCAAGCAGTTTGTTGTTCAATCATACGTCGTTGCTTAAATATTATTTCTGAACAAACACGAAGTCTCTGTGGGAACGAATTTATTATATTACTTGTGACCGCGTACACTTGCGCTGTTAGTTTTCGAACCAACAAGTTTTTGGCGCCGCTGCCGGGGACTTCGGTGTTATTTTCAGAATTTGTGTTTAACATCAACGGAGGTTAAACTTAACTGACTTGGATATTTTTTTTTTGTTTTTAACGTCGTGTTTTCGTGCTCTGCCAGTATAAGGATTTTGAGTTGTTTATACTAACGCGTGCCCAAGCTATTAAATCAAGAGCCGTAAGAAAGCTGGAAGAAGCATTAGAAATGGCGGATGATGTGCCTAAGACATTGATGGACTATTCTCAACCGAAAATCAATGACATTCAGTCAAGAATCGCCAGGCCAGCCATTGCAGCCAACACATTTGAAATCAAACCTGGCACAATCCAGATGGTACAAAACTCTATCCAGTTCGGGGGAACGCCAACGGAAGATCCAAATATGCATATCCGAAACTTCATAGAGATTTGTGACACATTCAAATTCAACAACGTGTCAGATGATGCTGTAAGGTTGAGACTCTTTCCATTTTCTCTGCGGGACAAAGCTAAAGGATGGTTGCACTCTCTCCCAGCTGGCTCGATAACAACATGGGAGGAACTCGCTCAAAAATTTCTCACTAAATTCTATCCCATGGCAAAAACAGCTGCCATAAGGAATGCTATTGCTCAGTTCACACAACAGGCGGGGGAATCTTTATGTGAAGCTTGGGAACGCTACAAGGAGATGCTAAGAAAATGCCCTCATCATGGCATGCCCAACTGAATGGTCATAAATTGTTTCTATAATGGATTTGGATGGCAATCAAGACCTATTGTGGATGCAGCTTCAGGAGGAGCATTATGGGCTAAAAGTTATGAAGCTGCCTACGAGCTAATTGAAATGATGGCGGCTAATGAGTATCAGAATCCGACACAGAGGATGCCTCAACACAAGGTGGCAAGAATCCTCGAGGTTGATGCAGTCACATCCCTATCAGCTCAGCTTGAAGCGCTAAACATGAAGGTGGATTCTTTGACAAACTATGGGGTACAACAAGTAGCAAGTGTTTGTGAGCTATGTGTCGGTAAACATGAAACGAATCAATGTGCAATTTCCAATGAATCAGTGCACTTTGTGAGCAATTTTCAAAAGCAACAGCATCCGGTCCCAAACACTTACCAACCCAACAACAGAAACCATCCTAACTTCAGCTGGAGCAACAGTAACAATGGATTGCAACCACCACCACAACCATATCAAGCCCAACCACCATATCAACCACACCCATATCAACAACAACCATACCATCAAACCCAAAATCAGCAATATGGGGCCAGACCATACAATCCCTCAGGACTATATCAACAGCAGGGGCATCAACTTCAGAATCAGTATCCCCCGAAACAATCTCAACCTCCGGGATTTAATCAGCAATATTATGCAGGTTCAGGTCAACAGTCTGCTGAGAAATCAGAATTGGAAGAACTCGGATTGATGTGTAAGAGCCAGGATGTATCTCTTAAAACTCTGGAAAACCAAATTGGCCAAATAGCAAACGCCTTACTCAACAGGCCACAAGGAGTTCTCCCCAGTGACACAAAAACAAACCCTGGAAAAAGGGATGGCAAAGAACAAGTCAAAGCTATCACTTTAAGATCGGGCAAAATCATAAAGGACCAAGAAGTTGAAAGGGTAATCGAACAGCCAGAGGCACAGGGTAGCCACGCCACTACGAAGGAACAAACCGAGATCTTGAAACCCGAAAATATCATCAGCAAACCGGAGGGTGTCAGCGCACCATCTGAGAAAGCATCTGAGGAGCATAAAACTGCAAACACTCAAATCTACCCACCTCCACCATATCCGTAGAGACTCCAGAAGCAGAAATTGGATAAGCAGTTTGCTAAATTATTAGAGGTATTCAAGAAGCTACATATTAATATACCTTTTGCAGAAGCATTGGAGCAGATGCCGAGTTATGCTAAGTTTATGAAGGGTATTCTATCAAGGAAGCTGAAACTTGAGGAATTAGAAACTGTTGCCTTAACAGAAGAATGCAGCGCCATCCTCCAACAGGAACTGCCTCCGAAGCTCAAAGATCCTGGAAGCTTCACCATACCATTGACTATTGGTAATCTATCTTTTGAAAAATGCTTGTGTGACTTGGGAGCTAGCATCAATCTGATGCCATTGTCAGTTTTCATGCAACTTGGTCTACCTGATCAAAAACCCACAAATATCTCCTTACAGCTAGCAGACCGGTCAGTTACGTATCCAAGAGGAATAGTGGAAGATGTCTTGGTAAAAGTGGATAAGCTCATCTTCCCAGCTGACTTTGTTATTCTAGATTTCGAGGAAGATAAGAAGATTCCCATTATCTTTGGGAGACCATTCTTAGCTACAGGTCGGACGTTGATTGATGTCCAGAAAGGTGAACTCACAATGATGGTGCAAGACCAAAACATCACTTTTAATGTGTTCAAAGCAATGAAGCTTCCATCTGAAGAGGAGTGTTTCAAAGTTGACTTGGTAGATTCTACAGTTAGAACGGAGCTTGAGCAGATGTTACTAACAGACCCCTTGGAGAGAGCCTTGATAGGGGATTCTGAGGTGGAAGATGAAGAAGGAGCAGAACAACTTCAGCAATTAAATTCAGCTCCTTGGAAGAGAAGATTTGATATGCCATTTGAGTCTCTTGGATTAGCAGAACTAAAAAATTCCCAGGAGCGTCTAAAGCCATCTATTGAAGAAGCGCCTATACTTGAACTCAAACCATTGTCGGACCACTTGCGGTATGCGTTTCTGGGTGATGCATCTACATTACCTGTTATTATTGCTTCTAATCTATCAGGGAGTGAGGAAGATAAGCTTCTGCGAATTCTGAGAGAATTCAAATCAGCCATTGGATGGACCGTAGCAGATATCAAGGGACTCAGCCCTTCGTATTGCATGCACAAAATTCTGCTAGAGGAAGGAAGTAAACCTAATGTTGAGCATCAGCGAAGACTTAATCCTATTATGAAGGAGGTGGTGAAGAAAGAGATTCTTAAGTGGTTGGATGCTGGTATCATCTACCCTATTTCAGACAGTTCTTGGGTGAGTCCAGTTCAGTGTGTGCCCAAGAAAGGAGGCATGACAGTTGTAACCAATGAAAAGAATGAGCTCATTCCTACTCGGACAATCACATGATGGAGAATATGCATGGACTATCGCAAGTTGAACAAGGCCACCAGAAAAGATCATTTTCCTCTTCCATTCATCGATCAAATGCTGGATAGGTTGGCTGACCATGAGTATTACTGCCTTCTCGATGGTTATTCAGGCTACAATCAGATTTGTATCGCCCCCGAAGATCAGGAGAAGACCACATTCACTTGTCCTTTTGGCACTTTTACTTTTCGACGAGTTTCTTTCGGGCTCTGTGGTGCACCGGCTACCTTTCAGAGATGCACGATGGACATATTCTCTGATATGATTGGAATAAATGTGGAGGTTTTCATGGATGACTTTTCAGTTTTTGGAACTTCGTACGATGAGTGCTTGCACAACCTGAGCCTAGTGCTGAAAAGATGTGTTGAGACTAATCTAGTGCTCAATTGGGAGAAATGTCATTTCATGGTGCAAGAAGGAATCATTCTTGGGCACAAGGTATCTAGTAAAGGGCTCGAGGTGGATAAGGCAAAAGTAGAGACTATTGAACGACTGCCCCCTCCAGTCTCAGTTAAAGGAATCCTTAGCTTTCTTGGACATGCAAGTTTCTATCGACGATTCATACAAGACTTCTCCAAAATTTCTAAGCCATTGTGCAATTTGCTGGAGAAAGACAACCCTTTCAAGTTTGATGATGATTGCTTGGCTGCTTTCGAGCTATTGAAGAAGAATTGACATCAGCCCCGATTATTACAGCACCTAATTGGGAAGAGCCATTCGAGCTAATGTGCGATGCTAGTGATTTTGCCGTGGGAGCTGTGCTTGGTCAGCGAAAGAAAAACCTTTTTCATGTGGTTTACTATGCTAGTAAAACACTCAGCGATGCACAGCTGAATTACACCACTACGGAGAAAGAGCTTTTGGCAGTTGTCTATGGTTTTGAGAAATTCAGGTCCTATTTGCTTGGGACGAAGGTGACGGTCTACACTGATGATGCAGCCATTAGATATCTGTTTTCGAAGAAGGATTCAAAGCCGCAATTGATTCGTTGGATTCTTCTGCTGCAAGAGTTTGAGCTTGAAATAAAAGACAGGAAGGGGACAGAAAATCAGGTAGCCGACACTACACCATAAAAGGCCTATGAACACATCTAGAGTCTATGTTGCCTTTGGATATGTTGCCTTTGCCATGCATGTTTTTTGCTAATACAACATTATCATTTTTATGTTGCCTTAGGTAGAAAAAATATGTTGGCATAGAATAAAAATGTTTGCATGTTGCTATAGTTATCAAATTATGTTGCCATAATTTTGCAATGAATAAAATTTTACATTTTCTACTAAAAATAAAATTTTAAACCTTTTTTCACATGAAAATTAATCTATTCGGATAAAAATAATCAAGAAATTTTTATAAAAATCAAGAAAATTATAGTAAAAGTGATTATTTCATTAAAAATGTTAAAAAATTTAATGGTGAATAATATTATTTTTATGTTCATTAAATATATTTAAAAAAATTAAAATGAAATTTTTTCTAAATATATTTTAATATATCAATAAAAAATTCTAAATATAATCATTAAAAAAATTTGAATATATTATTTTATATTATGTAAAAAGAATTGAATATTTAATAAATAATAAAATTATTTAATTTTAAAATAAATAAAAAATTAAAAAACTAAATTGATTTCTCTTCAAATAAGTTCTGACACGCAAAAAGTTAAAAAATTTGGCTCAAATTCGTTAGCGGCAAAATGACCGCCCAGCCAATTCTTTTAAGCCACTTTTGACTACTAAAAACTACACAATCATTTTCTTTTTTTCTCACTGCTTATCTCTCTCAGTCTCCTCTCGCTCCCTGCGACTACTCTTGCTCGTAAACATATATTCACACATACACACACACTCACTCTTTCTATACCCTTCTCTCTCTTCTCTCTTTCTATCTCACACAATCTCTCTGTATGCACATATAGGCTGCTTCAATTGAATTAATTTGGGTCTTCTTTGATCTGAATGTTTCTTTAATTTAGTATTTTTTTCATTATTTTGGGCCTTCTTTTTGTCTCAGGGTTGACATCAAAATTACGGCGTTAATCTGGTCGGATCAATTTGGGGCTTCAAAATTATGGTTTCAATCAGGTTCAATTTGGGGCTTCGAGTTTAAGGTATTTCAGTATCATATGTTATATGTATTGTATGATCAATTTTGTGTTATAGCCTCTCTTATTTGTAATTTGTAATTTGCCTTGCTATTTTTTAGCACATAAGAACTGATTGATCAAGTATAAATGATGATAATTGATCATTGAAGCGTCATTTTATATATAATTACCCAGTCAGGCCCTTGTTGAGTTTTATGGGCACATCACGACCTACATGCTACCTAAAGTAATTTTCATTGTGTATGTAAATGTATTGTATCATGCGTACGTGTTAACATGTACATATTGTACATCACGGTCATTATGTTTCATAATTTCTTTGTTTCAACTCAGCTTTCTAGTTCTCTGATTGCTTGTCCACAAGTTTCATAGGTGGTCAATATTACTTGATTCATGTGAAGATCAGATATTAGGCTATTCTATAGGGGTTTCCACGGTGCCAATACCTTATCATGTTTTTTCTATCATGATTAAACAATGGCACAAAAATAAGTTACATTTTTTGCTTTTCCGATGATTTAGACAAATAGACAATTAGTCCTGATAATTTAAATTATAGATTTACTCTCTTTAACATTTACAGTTTTACACGATAGGGTGTTAAATATTATTGCTTCATGAACATCTATGTTTTCTTCATTTTGATATTGTTATTTTTTCAGTGGCCTTCAAGCTGTCAAAGGTAAAACCTGATGATAACTTGCAGCAACTTCATTACATCCTTTTTGGAAAGAGGACGAAGGTAGTATTTTATGCACTTTCATTGTTATTTATCGTTGAAAGTAAAGCATTTTCATAGTTTTGCTGAATATCTGTTTTTCTCTGAATAGCCATCATCATGTAAATGTATTTCTTAATCAAATTTTTTTAATCATAGTATTCATCACAAGATTATATTGCAGGTGCACACATTAAAAAAGAACATCGGGTTGTTTTCAGGCTTTGTGTGGGCTGAAAACGAGGTAAGAGCCAATGAACTTAATCTTAAAATGCTAAGCCTTTTATTATTGCCTGATCATCGTAGTATTGGATGGACTGGTGGAGTAGACTAACAGTCAATATCTTTTTTTGGCCAGGTTTAGGGTATTTTATTTTTCAATTATGTTGGTGTAGTACTGCTTGTTTGATTATTTTCTTGCATGCCTTCATCAGGAAAAGCAGAGGACAAAAATTAAGGAGTGGATCGATAAGTGCGTAAAAGAAAAACTGCAATATGTTTGTGAGATCCTTAATATACCATTTAACAAAACCTCTACCAAGAAGGTGAAACTAGGCAAATAAGGTGTTGTGAAATTAATGTTACTTGAACTGTGCAGCATTCTCAATTCTGACAAGTTGCTAACTATGGTTTCCAAGAAGATCTTTCTATATATAATCTTTCTATATATAATCTTTTTTAAGGTGAAACTAGGAAGATTTTTTAAGGGCCTGACTGGGTAATTATATATAATCTTTTTATATGATGCATTGTTAGAACTCTTAAGAGTCGAATAATTTTTTCCCATGCATTTACATTTTCCGCTTGCTACCTTCAATTTGTATTGTTAGTCTGTTACGAACATACTGTGTTTGCAGATACACACGGGACAAACAAATGAAAGACATCATTTTGTGTGTGCCCATTACAAAGGTCAATGCAGTTTCTGGCCAGAAATTAAAAGTCATTTTTCTGGGCAGAAGAACAGATTTGCAATATCATTGTAAAGCAATTAACTGCCATCTTTCTTTCTGAAAGTAGTTCAAAAAATTTATGTTGTTTATGTGAAATATGATCAGCTCCTATTATGAAACCCCTTCAGCAGCTGCTTTTCATATTTGATCATATGAGACTCGATATGCAATTTCACATGTGTAGTGAGCCTGATGCCTTTGATAGATGGAACTCATCGTATAGTGTACCACCTACTCCTGTAGAGAAAGAATCGTACATCCCAAAGTACATTGATGTTAAATATATCGAGGGTTCAAATGAAAAAAATGGAGTAGCCTAGATTTCCCATGGACAAAGAAGCTAGAGGTTTGTATCTTTACACATTACTCTAATATTTTTTGATATGCAGTGTTTTCTTAATTATTAGTTTTTTTCTGCTCTTTAGGAATATTTGGGAATCGCTCCTTCCAGCCAAACCAAAGAGAGGTGATAAATGCCACAATGAGTGGACATGATGTATTTGTTCTAATGCCTACTGGAGGGGGGAAGAGCCTGACATATTAGGTAATAGTTTTGTTTTTTTCTTACTCCGCACAAAAGAAGAAGAAGGGTTTATCTATATTTTTCTGAATAAGAAATATGATAGTATGGTATTACTTGTGAACCAAAGAGTACAATATTGAAAATAATCTGTTCAATTAAAATCAACATCTTTTGCAAATCTGTTTTCTGCAGCTCCCTGCATACATTTGCCCAGGGATCACTTTGGTCATTTCCCTTCTTTTTTCGCTTATTCAAGATCAAATAATGCATTTATCTCAGATATTCTCTCACTTAAATTAGAAATTTTAATTTGTCCGAATCTTTTTAACAATATTGTTTTATGTGTATTTTGATTTGTTACTAAATCTCATATACTAGAATTTGTTGAGTATTCCATTACAGAATCATCGTATTTAGTTTTGCAAATTAAAGTGTGTATCTGTAATTTTTATAGTGCAGCTTCACTTTCACTTACAAACTTATTTTGCTATAAATTTCAGGTAAATGTACGTGAAGCGACAATGAAGATCATGGGAGCTTTGTGCGACTATCTAGAGTAACAATGAAGGTGGTACTCCAATGACTGGTGGCACCAGCTCTTAGTACCATATGTTATGTTTTACGTCTTTTGCTATTATGTTAGACTTCCGTACTTAGTAATTAAGCTTGTAGTTTTATGACTGGTGGCACTTATGCCTTTTGCTCTGAATGTTGTTGTTGGTTGACTGTAATATTGAATCTGTATGGATTATTATGATGGTAATGAATGTCTGTTGTGTTCATTTGGTTATGGGAATGAATATTTTCAAATTACCTATTTTTTGTTTAAAATAGAAAAGTGTTGCCATTGAGGCTATAAAATGTTGGCAAAAAGTGAAAATAATGTTAACAAATGTTGCTAGCAAAATGTTGCTGCAGCTAAAATTTGTGTTGCCATAAAAGTGGGCCCCACAGTGGTCCCTACAGTGGGCAGTCCCCGCAGTGGGCCCCATAGTAGGCCCCACAGTTGGCCCCACTGGTGGGCCCCACTTTTTTGCAAAATATTTAAGCCAAAGGCAACATAATATAATGTTGGTAAAAACTGATATATTGTTGCCATAGCTAGTCTACGCCAACAGAAAACTGATGTTGCCTTAGAAGAGTAGAATGTTGCCTTTGACCCCAAAGGCAACGGCCAAAATAGCAACACCAGCAAAATGTTGCCTTTGGGGTTTTTTGGGCCTACATCAACATATTTCGGGCCTACGGCAACATTTTTTTGGTGTTGCTGTAGGCCTTTTATGGCGTAGTGCGATCATCTATCTCGTTTGGAAGACCACGGTAAGGATTCAAGGGATAAAACTTTAATCAACGAATCTTTTCCAGATGAGCAGCTTTTTGGGGTGCAAGAGGAAGAACCATGGTTTGCAGATATTGTGAATTATCTGGTGAGCAACGTCATTCCGTCAGAATTCTCTTATGCCCAAAAGAAGAAGTTTTTACATGATGTGAAATGGTATCGATGGGATGAACCATTCTTGTTCAGGCAGGGAGCAGATCAGATTATCAGGAGATGCATTCCTTACAATGAAACGGAGGAGATTTTGCGAGATTGCCACTCTACCACATACGGTGGTCATTATGGTGGAGAGAAGACCGCGGCTTGAGTACTTCAGGCAAAATTCTTCTAGCCAACCTTGTTTAAAGATTCTCATCAATTTGTATTGGGATGTGACCGCTGTCAATTGGTTGGAAATATCTCCAAGAGGAATGAGATGCCTCTCAACATGCTTCTTGAAGTTGAGATTTTCGATGTCTGGGGGATAGATTTCATGGGACCATTTGTCTCATCGTGCAAGAACCAGTACATCCTGCTAGCGGTAGACTATGTGTCCAAATGGGTAGAAGTCAAAGCTCTGCCTACAAACGATGCTAAAGTGGTGATAAACTTTCTGCACAAGAACATATTTACCCGTTTCGAAACTCCACGAGCAATAATCAGTGATGAGGGGACATATTTTTGCAATCAGAAATTCACTGCATTAATGGCAAGGTACCGTGTGACACATCGGGTTGCAACAGCGTATCATCCTCAAACTAATGGTCAGGCAGAAGTCTCCAACAGGGAAATCAAGCGGATTTTGGAAAAGGTGGTGAATCCTTCAAGGAAAGATTGGTCCTTGAAGCTAGATGAAGCTGTTTGGGCATACAGAACAGCGTATAAAACACCCCTGGGTATGTCTCCTTTTCAGTTGGTGTATGGTAAGGCTTGTCATTTGCCTGCCGAGCTTGAGCACAAGGCATACTGGGCTTTGAAGAAATTGAACTTCGACATGAAAGTTGCTGGTGAAAAAAGGATGCTTCAACTGAATGAGCTTGATGAGCTTCGTCTACAAGCTTATGAGAATAACAAGCTATACAAGGAAAAGGTCAAGAGATGGCATGATAGAAGGTTGGTACATAAGACATTTGTACCAGGTCAAATGGTTCTACTTTTCAACTCTCGGCTAAGACTTTTTCCTGGAAAGCTCAAGTCAAGGTGGTCAGGTCCGTTCACGGTTAAAACAGTGTTTTCGCATGGTGCAGTGGAAATTTTTGATAAGTCACCTGATCAGTCTTTTAAGGTGAATGGGCAGAGGCTTAAGCATTATCTTGGGGGTACGGTGAACCGTGATGAATTCACCGCTTTTCTTGCCCCAGCATGATCGAGTTACAGAAGGAACGTCCGGCTAAATGACGTTAACGACAGCGCTTCATGGGAGGCAACCCATAGGTTTGGTGTTTTTATGTGTGGTTTGATTTTGTGTGATTTTGTTCAGTTTGCAGGCCATTAGCGAGTTACAGGATTAGCCTCAGGTTGGAGCTCATTTCCACCTCCTTATTCACTGCCCGAGGAGGGCAGCGGTGCCGATAGTAGGGGAGTTCTCTTTTATCCTTTATCTATACCTTCAATGAGGACATTGAATATTTCAAGTTTGGGGGTGATTTAGGATATTTCATTAATCGAGTCATAATATTGCATATAGTTTCATGTAGTTCATAATACACCATGCTAGTTTAATTTCATTTAATTCATAATTATAGAAAAAATAAATAAATAAATAAATAAATAATTCATGATTTGTTGCATATCATATTTTCCTTGATCCCGTAGCGCTTGGTGGTTCCGTTTAGTTGTCAATGATGAATTTGAGTGTGATAATGATGGATAGAGGGTTGATTTAAATACCTAGGAATTGACGTGCATGTTGCAGAAACACAATCTTACACAACTCATCGGTTGATTTTGGGCTAGGTTAAGGTCATGCTTGTTTAGTTGTTGAAATTTAATCACCTGATTATATTTGGAATTTTCTTTATTCCCTTGATAGCGTAGAATCACTAAATATAAGTTTGGGGGAAACCAGGGTTCATGCTAGTTTGTGTGTAATTGTTAATAATGGATATGTGTCAATTGGCTAGTAGCCAGCTCATATTTATATGAGTAGTCTAGGGTTGGAATTGAGAATTCTCATTCCAGATTGCATATATAAAAAAAAGAAAAAAAAGAGTGTTATGATAGTGTGAGTATGCAGAATTGGCCAGGATGAACTCTTTAATTCTCGAGCAATTAAGTTCTAGGGGACTCAAGCCTAGTGACCTAAGACTTTTCCGGTCTGGGATCCACTAACCTAACGCTCGCTACATGGGTATTATTGTATAAGCCTTTTGGGGTCTCATCCATTGCACGGTCAAATAAGCATGTGTGTTGTGTATAGTATTATGCGTCTTAGTTGTTAGTAATAAAAGCATGAATTCCTGTCTAACTCAAATGATGATGGAGGTGTTTCTAGGTTATGAAGTGTTTAGCGTTCATTCTAATTATAAACTTGTGATTGTCTTGGCGAAAAATAGGTATGGTTTTGATCTAGTGCTAAGAGTAATTCTGATGAGTATTGCACGCACGCACGTTTCTGTACTTGTAAATGTTAATATGCGGGTATTTAGTCGATCTCTATTTGGAATTATCACATTTTCTGAGGCACTCTGCTAAATTGGTTACTGCTTCGCATATGAGATCCTTGCATCGGTTGCATTCATGCATTTAGAGGTAGTCGAGTCTGTTTTCGCTTGAGGACAAGCATCAGTTTAAGTTTGGGGGTGTGATAAGTGGATTTTATATCCACTTATTATGCGCTAAATGGCCTAGATTGATGGTTTATCCTTAAGTATGTTGTGTCTTTTAATTCATTTTTGTTGTGTTTCAGCATTTGTTGTGCAGAACTCACAACTTTAGGTATCGTGGCGATAAAAGGCTAAAAACGGTGAAATTTTGCACCAATTCGGAATTAAGAGTTGCCAAAAGAATTATCATAAAGAAATTCTGAGTGATATATTCTTAAAGCAGAAATCCCGGTTGGAATTGATATATTTTCTGTTAAGCAAAAGGAATCCAGTTTCAGATCCTCAGCAGGCCGTAATTTGCACCTGGACGAGCAATAAGAAAATAGAATTATCACAAAAAGATGGGAAGTGATATATTCTTAAAGAGAAAACCCCGGTTGGAATTGATATATTTTCTGTTAAGCAAAAGGAATGCAGTTTCAAATCCTCAGCAGGCCGTAATTTACACCTGAACGAGCAAGGAGAAAATTGAATTATCATAAAGAAATTCTGAGTGATATATTCTTAAAGAGAAAATCCCGGTTGGAATTGATATATTTTTTTCCAAGCAAAAAGAGTCTGGTTTCAGATCCTCAAGGGACCGTAATTTACACCTGGACGAGCAAGGAGAAAATAGAATTATCACAAAAAGATGGAAAGTGATATATTCTTAAAGAGAAAGTCTCGGTTGGAATTGATATATTTTTCTTTATGCAAAAGGAGTCCAGTTCCAGGCCCGCAATAGATCGCAGCTTAAGAATTAAGGATTTATTTATATTAATAAATATTTAATTTAATTAGGAAATTATATTTTTAAATATCTAATAATATTAGATATTTATTTTTATAATTTATGGATTAAATTAATTATTTATTAATTAAAGATAAAAAGCTATGCGGTTTAAAAAACAATTTTTTCGGACATATAATTATCAAAGCAGTGCAGTTGTAGTGTTGTGGTCGGCCAAGGAAAATAAAAAAAAAAACGAAAAGCAACAAGAAAGGAAAACAAAAAAGAAAAGCTGCATGTTAGTGGACAAGGTGACACGCACGCGCCAGCTAAAGCAAAGCTAAGTGCCGCGCGTGTGCGACACGCGCGTGGCCTGTGACTTCAAATTTCTGGAGCTCCAAGAACAGCTGTTGTGGGATTGTTGTTGGTGAATGCTTTCGGCTGTTGAATAATATTGAGTGCTGTGTTTTATTTATTTTGTAATTCTTTTTAATTCTTTTTTGATTTTATTTTATAAATTGGTGTGCTAATTTTTTGCTATAAATAGGTGAGTTCTCAAGCTCAAAAACACACAACATTTTGGAGAGCAATAAATTCTCTCTTGTATTCTCTCTATTTTCTTGTAATTTTAAGTTTCATTTTTATACACTTTAAATTTTTGCAATTTTAGTGTAATTGTTATTTTGGTTGAAGAATTTACGGGGATTATTTGGAGCGCTCTTTTCTTTCACTGGAAGCTATTTCGGTTCTACTTTCTAACTCTTGTAATTTTCATATTTAATTTATCGTAATTTTTAATTTAGTTTTATTATTGTTGTTATTATTATTCTTATTATTATTATTATTATTATTATTATTATTATTATTATGATGATTTCAATTAATCCCATGATGATGATTCGTTTAATTATGAACTAATCGCCGTCATGGGATTCTAATGGATTTATTTACGTAATTTAGTAATTCGATGCCTTAATAATTTGTATTATGATAAAAATTCAGATTGCCTAATGTGGTTGCGCTTAATTTATTAGATGCGTAACTAACGCTAAATTATTAATTCCTAATGAATGCGAAAGTGGATTTAGGAATTTAGAATTTGCCATGTTAGCATAAGTTCGTAATTGTCATGTACATTTACGATAAGTGATAGAATTTTTTTCACATCACCCTATGTAGTCATAATAAAGGAATTTATTCGTAAACCAATTATGTTTTCAAATCTTATAGACATATAAGGTCTAAACATAAAAGGTGTCCTCGCGACTTCTATCTTTTTAAGTGGATGTTTGTGTGGTTTGATATAAGTTAAGACTGAAAGGCGCTTATGTTATTTTCGTGTTCCCGACTAGCTTTCGTAAATTATCAAAAATTACTTTGAAATTAAGGCATCAATTCTAAATGAAATAAATAATGAAATAGAATCCCATGTTTTTCTCACATATTCATTTTAATTTAATTAAATTAATTAGTTCGAATTATTTAATATTACTAATTTAATTAATCAATTAGAAAAATACAAAAATACCCCCTTTTGATATTTATTCAAGCAGTTTGTTGTTTAATCATACGTCGTTGCTTAAATATTATTTCTGAACAAACACGAAGTCTCTGTGGGAACGAATTTATTATATTACTTGTGACCGCGTACACTTGCGCTGTTAGTTTTCGAACCAACAACCACCCCCCGAGTGATTTCCACAAATTCCTTCATGAACTTCCCGAAGAACATAAGTACATTCCTCCCCATCTATACACTTCAACAACGGTTGATTAAAACCCCGTCTATAAAGAGATCCCCCAAAATCAACGTAACGAGCTGCCTTATACCTCAGCTTCCTGGCCTCAACCCTATCATCTGGTAAAATTCCTTCCTTCAAATACCTCCAGATTGGAGTCATCCAAGTATCTTGCATAGGAACATCAACCTGCATCAATTCCACTTCCGGAACGCTAGGTTGCTTCTGGACTTCCAAAGGAATGACACCTAAAAGAGTGGCCTCCCTTTGAGACCCCAACTTGGCCAGGGCATCGGCTTCCTCATTGCTGTTTCTAGGAAGCTGCTCCAACCTCGCCTCCCGAAATTGGCCCATTAATCTTTGCGTACACCTCATGTATAATTCAGTTCGAGGCCCACGAGCTTGGAACCCCTCATTGACCTGATAGACAACCAGCATCGAATCACTCATGATGTTTATATTTTCCACCTTCATCTCAAGGGCGAGCTTCAACCCGAAATCAAAGCCTCGTACTCAGCATCATTATTTGTTGCATGAAAAGTAAAGTGAATTGCACTTCGAAGGCGGTGTCCCTCCGGGCTAACCAAAACAATTCCTGCACCTGTACCTTTGTTGTTCGATGCACCGTCCACATATAAAGTCCAGGTGCATAAGGTATGACAGCCAGGACGCCAAGGTGCTGGAGCAGAACATTCCTGACTCAGCTCTGGTGGAGGGCTAGGTATGACAGCCAGGACGCCACCCTCTTGATCCAAAGGAAATTCCAAAATAAAATCGGCGAGAGCCTGTCCCTTTATAGCACTTCTAGGTTTATACTCCACATCAAATGGTCCCAATTCCACTGCTTTCAACATCCGTCCAGAAGTTTCCGGCTTATGCAGTATCTGCCTCAAAGGATACGATGTTCGGACTTCTACCTTATGCACCTGAAAGTAGGGTCGCAACTTTCTGGAGGCCAAAATCAAGGCATAGACTAACTTCTCCATATTCGAATACCTTGTCTCTGCATCCAACAACCTCTTGCTGACGTAGTATATAGGGTACTGGATGTCACCCTCTTCTCGCACAAGTACTCCACTAACAGAATATTCTGAAACAGCAAGATATAGAATAAGAATCTCTCCCTCACGTGGCTTAGACAAGAGTGGGGGAGATCCCAGATGGCTCTTTAACGCCTGAAAAGCTTCTTCACACTCCAATGTCCATTCAAATTTCTTCCTGACACCTTTAATTGCCTTGAAGAATTCCTTGCATTTGTGAGATGATTTTGACACAAAACAGTTCAGAGCGGCAACTCTCCCAATAAGGCTTTGCACCTCCTTTACCGTCCAGGGGGACTTCATATCGAGAAGAGCTTTTATCTTTGCAGGATTCGCCTATATCCCCCTATGATTTACCATGAAACCCAAAAACTTTCCAGATTCTACCCCGAATACACATTTTTGAGGATTAAGCTTCATGCGATATTTTCTGAGAATCTGAAACATCTCGTCCAAATGCTGAATGTGTTCCTCTGCTTCCTTGGATTTTACAAGCATGTCATCCACATAAACTTCCATAGTCTTCCCAATCTGATCCTTAAACATCATATTGACTAACCTCTGATAAGTCGCCCCTGCATTGATCAATCCAAAAGGCATCCCAATATAACAATATAAACCCCGATCCGTGATGAAGGAGGTGTTTTTTCCTGATCTGGCCCAAACATCGGGATTTGATTATATCCGGAGTAGGCGTCCATGAAACTAAGCAGGGCATGCCCCGCGGTAGCATCTACCAACTGATCGATCATAGGCAAAGGAAAACTATCTTTCTTACAGGCTTTGTTCAGGTCAGTATAATCAACACAGACTCTCCACTTCCCATTGGACTTCTTTACCAAAACCGGATTCGCAAGCCAATCCGGGTAAAAAGACTATTTAACTAACCCGGCATTTAGCAGCCGATCAACCTCTTCTTTCAAGGCAGTAGGACGTTCACCACTAACCGCCCGTCGCTTTTGCCAAACGCCCTTCCTAGAAGGGTCTATGTTAAGGTGATGACACATTACTTCGGGATCAATTCCCACCATGTCCGCATGACTCCAAGCGAAAACATCCAGATTATCCTTTAAAAAGGTAACTAGCCTCTCTCTCAAGCCTGACTCTAATCACACCCCAATATATAGCACTCGGGATGAGTCCTTCACGTCCATAAGAATTGGCACAGTATCCTTTGCTTGTCCCATATTCTTCTTAGACTCAGGCAATCGAGGATCAAAATCGAACTCTACTTCCTTCGTTCCACTGGACTCACCCACTTCTCGTACAGAAACAATCTCACCCCTTAACGGTTGAGATCCCTCTCTCCTAGTCGAATCATCCGGAAATTCAACCATGGGAGTATCCCCATAATCTATAACAAATTTTCCCATTTTCGCCCTAAGACTTCTTTATTCCTCCTCGTCAGTGATATCTTCAACAATCCCTTCTTCAAACTGGTTTTGATTGACTGGAGGGGGAGCTCCAATCATCAACACCCTATACCCTGCACTATCAATTGTCATGCCTCCCAAAAGAGATTTTTCTGCAGCGCCTTCCATAACAACTTCCACGGTCTCTCCTCGAGAGGGTGGTGCCTCTAACAGAAAGAGCGGTGTTCCCTGTTTAGCTAATGCCTCATATCTGGCCAAGGTATCATCCTCAGGGAATTCCACTGTATAGACCATGTGGGTAACCGCCTTTTCTGACGAATTAGGTCCGAAAGATTTCAATGTTTCCACAGCATTTTCGTCTTTGAAGTCCAACATCTCCTCTCCCTGTTTCCCTTTTGAGGAAGACTTCATCATTTTGTTATAACAATCCCTGGAATCATACTAACATCCCTTCACACACCCGACCCCCACAGGAGTAGGGAATTTCATTGCCAAATGGTAAATTGATGTCACCACCCTCATTTCCTTCAAAACCGGCCTTCCAAGTAGAGCGTTGTAACATGTAGGTTGGTCGACGACGAGAAACTCAAACACCTGAGTAGCAGAGTAAGGATCTTCCCCTAAGGTAAGAGGCAGTTTCACCGTGCCTTTGACCCGGACAGAATCTCCTGTGAAGCCATATATGTGAGTCGTTCCTTGAACCATTTCTTTATCAAGAAGTCCCATCTTCTTTAAAGTTCCGTAGTAAAGGATATTCACAGAACTCCCATTATCGACAAACACACGATGGACGCTTCTAGACCTAATTCTGATATTGACAACCAAGGCATCACTATGCGGATGATGAACCCATCTTGCATTTTCTTCAGAAAAAATTATCTGTGTGTCCTCTCCTTTAAACAGCTTGGGGGCCTTTCTGACGGTGATTAACATTTGTCAGCGGGGAATCCTTTGCTTCCCGAGCGTACCTCTCCATAGCCCTTCTTCCATCTTCACAAACATGAGGCCCTCCAAAAATGGTATGAATGCTTGCTTCTTTTACGAACACTATCTTCTCCTGCTAGTCTGGTCTACTTCCAGGATCTTCCTTCTTATTTTCCTCCATGGGAGGAACGCCCCTGAAAGGCATATGACTCAGCCTATTTGTAGTTAGAGGATCCTAATCAACTTAAACCAAATTGTAATAAGTAAATATACATATGAACTGTCACAGGAATCTCAAGAAGTATTATCTGTCAGAAGAAAGAAGAAAAGTCAATCTATAGTTTTGATGTCATACACTGGAAGACGATTCAGTTATCTGATCAAGCCCCAGTACAGCATTGAAGTTAATGGATTCATTTGAACAGTGACAGAGATTTTTCGAGTGATAGTTTGAAGATCAGTTACAGTACAAGAGAATTGAGAGAAGAAATAAACCACAACCTAAAGTCAAAAGTGAAGAAGCGTCATTGAAGTTAGTCGTTCATGAACCAGACAGTACATCGAACGTCAACACAAATCAGTGGTAATTCTTTACTACCTTTAGTGGTTTGTAAGAATTAAATTAATTATTTATTGATTTAATTAAATTCATTTATAATTGATATAAATTAATTTAGTTGATTTAATTAAATGAATTAATTCTGGTAGAATTAATTTATTTATTAAATTAATTATTGTATCAATTAAATATGAATTAGTTAAAACATTAACTAATTAATTGGATCAATAAGACTTAAAGAAAGAAAGTTGATTAAGTCTTGGAAGGGATAAAACTCGGTAAGACTTAATTTAAGTCTTACTGACAGAAGCCTTTCCTGATTTAAGTCCTACCGACCTGATTTAAGTCCTACCGACCTCTGCCAGCTGTTATAAGTCTTACCTAAATTCTGGTAAGTCTTACCGACACATTTTAGGTCCTAATGGAGGTTTGTGTAAGTCTTAATGAAGGAAAATCAAGTCTTGGAAGCTGTTTAAGTCATGCTGGAGCATTTAAATATCCTACAGAAAGCCAGCAAGACCTGTTGTTGATATAAAAGATCAGAACAGACCAGATTAAGTCATAACGGAGAAAACACAGCAGAAAACATATCATCAAGACCAGAATTCTCTCTCAAGAACACCAAGAACACCAAAGCTTAAACAATTCCCAGAAATTCAAGTTCTTCATCTTTGTGATATTCTATCCGATAGAACTTGTTTATTTGTGATTCTTGTACTACTAGCGAATTAAGTTTCCTAGTTCTTATCTTGATTATTATTAACTAAATTAGAAAAGTTCATGTCGAATTTTCTAATTAGTTATTAACATCTTGATAAGTTGTTATACTGATTTTGTAACACCACATCAAGTTAATATACAGTTATATTCAACTTGAAAAATTGTGTTAAATATTTCCGCAGATAAATTTGTCTTTATCAAATTTAATTTAAAGGACAAATTTCGATAAAAAGGTAAAGATTGTATTCAACCCCCCCTTCTACAATCTTATCGGACCTAACAATTGGTATCAGAGCCGATTGATTGATACACAAATCAACGATCCTATTTTACTCGATTAAAAATCATCCCCGAATTTTTTAACTCTCTTAAAAAATTCATCATGTCTTCTAAAGTTGGAACTGTGAAAATACCCATATATGACAAAAATAGTTATGATATGTGGAAGAACAAAATGTTAATGTTCCTCGAGGTTGCAAATCCTAAATACATGAAAGTCTTATCAGAAGGACCAATAATACCTTATGGAGTAATTCCTGAAGTTGTTACTGATGGAATAGTTATTACCCCTGCAAGGTATGTATACAAAGACTCTGCTGATTACACTCTTGCTGAAAGAGAGGAAGCTGCACTTGACATTAATTTAAGACTGATCTTAATAGACTCTCTAGACTCTGTAATGTACAGTCATGTGATTAACTGCAAAACTGCAAAGCAAATGTGGGAAACCATTGAAACTGTGAATGAAGGAACAGAGGAAGTTAGGGAGAATCGACTAGAAATTCTGACATCTGAGTATGAACACTTTCGATCAGCATACAATGAAAGTATTCAAGATGTGTTTGAAAGATATAACAAACTTGTCAACAATTTACAGATGCATGGCAAGTACTACACTCAGAAAGAGATCAACAGAAAATTTCTACTGTCAATGCCTGTTCATCTAGAACATAGAATTACAGCTATCAGAGAGTCAAGGAATCTAAGTGAAATAACTGTAGAAAGACTCTTTGGTGTTTTAAAAACCTATGAACTGGAACAATCTCAACAAAAGGAGATTTATGGAAAAGGAAGAGTTGCTAATACTTCTACAGCTCTTATTGTTGAGAACAAACAGGAAGTTGAAGATAAGGTTATCCAACCTTGTAAAGTTGACAGTGGTAAGCTTGAAGTTGAAGTTGGTCAAACGAATGCTAGTCCAGATGAAGGTGACTTCTATTCGTTAGAAGAGCTAGATCAGTTGGAAGATGAGTCCATGGCTTTGTTGGTAAGGAAATTCAGCAACTTCAGATTCAGGAAGAATCCCAAGTTCAGGTACAAATCTAACAATAACAGGTTCCAGAGAGGAGGTTCTTCATCCTCAAGTAACAGAGGAGGTTACAAAACTGGAACAGTTGAAAGAAGTAAAATTAGATGCTACAACTGTAATGAACTTGGACATTTTGCTACTGAATGTCAGAAGCCAAAACAAAACCAAAGAAAAGACTTTGGATCTGAGAAGAAGAAGACAGGAAGAGCCTATGTGGCTGCTGGAAAGAGTTGGGATGATACAGACTCTGAAGATGAAGAGTATGGCAATCTTGCCCTGATGGCAAAATCTGATAACTCCAGTGGTACATCATCTGAGGTATCAATTACTGATAGTCAATATATCTATCAACTTAGTGATACACTAGGTAATGCTAATAGAGAGATTGAAAGACTAAATTTGGTAATTACAGATCTTAGTAATCAACTATCAGAATTGCATGATGTACAAAATTGCCATGATAAACAAAAATCAGATATAAGAATTCTAAAAGAAATTGAGAGATCTTTAGCGGTGATAGTGGCTCAACAACGTGATACAATAGCCGAGCTAGAAATAAGGGCTAATGCTACTTCTAATTCATGTAAAGTAGCTAAAGAGTTGTTTAACCAACAAACTATTAATCAAACCGTAGGAATTGGGTTTGACTATAATGAGGCTGTTGGTCGAAAAAGCATTATTACCCCTAATCGTGTCAGTGTTGTAGATAGGGGTATACCATCAGTGCTTAAAAGTGTTAGTAACCCACTCTTTAAGAAATCCATAGAAGAACCTGTGGATACAACATCTTTAATCATTAAGGAAGAGATGTGCATTGAGGACGTAGCTAATGGCGTAGTCTTAGAAAGTAATCAAGTTGTTAAAAATGATAAAGATAGAAAGACTGTGTTTGTAAAAGCAGAAAGAGTTGGTGAGTCTACTAGTTCATTGAAAACTAGTAACAGAAGTAACAACATGAATAAATGCAACAACAAATCTACCATGCATGCTATTCCTGTTATTGATACTGCTCATAAGAAATGTGATGCTGTTAATTGCATGTCTTGTGCTTTTAATATAATGTCTGCTTACTTTAACGGTAATCATGCATGTGTTGATAAGAATGCTCCTAGACAGCATATGAGCAGAAATAAACATGTTAGATCTAGGACTGTAACACCACCTAATTCTAAGATTAGGACTCCAAAAAGTCCTTCTCAGGATTTGGTAAAGACATGGTTACCCAAGCTAAAACCAAAACAAGTTAAAGCTGTTTACAGGGTTAGATGTCCAGTACTTGTAGAAAATGTTGTTAAGATAAAAAGTGTTGCTTTACCTGATAAAGGTCAATTCTTTAAGTACTCCGGACCCAATCAAATTTGGGTTCCGAAGAAAGTCTAACCAATTTGTCATTGCAGGGTTTGAAACAGGTTGAACGAGTCATGTGGATTCTGGACAGTGGATGTTCAAGGCATATGACCGGAGATAGAGCCCTGCTGACAGATGTGGTGGAGAAGGTTGGCCCAGTCGTTACCTTTGGAGATAACAGCAAAGGTAAAACTGATGGATATGGCAGATTAGAAGCTGGAAATGTTATCGTTGAAGATGTCTCTTTTGTGAACGGCCTTGAGCACAATTTGCTCAGTATTAGTCAATTCTGTGACAAAGGTTATGAAGTTCATTTCAACAAGAAGAATTGTCTAATATCACACAAGAGAAATGAAAGGCCACAGTTGACTGGAGTAAGAAAAGGAAACTTGTACATAGCCAATATGAATTCTGGAAGCTCGGAAGAAATTAGATGTTTTTATTCAAAGGCATCCACTGATGAAAGTTGGTTATGGCACAAGAAACTTTCTCACCTTAACTTCAAAACAATGAATTCTCTAGTCAAAAGAGAATTGGTGAGAGGTTTACCTTCGATTGAATTTACTCAGGAAGGTCTATGTGATGCTTGTCAAAAAGGGAAGTTAAAAAGGGCAACTCACAGGAGCACTAACATATCATCAATAACTGAACCATTACAACTTCTCCATATGGATTTGTTTGGTCCAGTTAGTGTGATGTCTATGTCAAGGAAAAGATATGCTCTTGTGATTGTTGATGATTTCTCAAAATTCACGTGGGTACTATTTCTGAACTCAAAAGATGAAACTCCACAACTGGTAGTTGATCACATTAAGTTAATTGAGCTGGATTCTAATCGTCCAGTAAGAGCTATAAGGTCAGACAACGGAACTGAATTCAAGAATGCAGTTCTGAATGACTTTTGCACTGAAAAGGGTATAACTAGACAGTACTCGGCTCCCAGAACTCCTCAGAAAAATGGGGTAGTTGAAAGAAAGAATAGAACCTTGATTGAAGCTGCACGTACTATGCTAAGTGAATCAAGGCTTCCATTGAGCTTTTGGGCTGAAGCTGTCAACACTGCATGCTATACCCAGAATCGAACACTTATCAATAAAGACTTAATGAAGACACCATATGAAGCTCTACATGACAAGAAACCAACTCTCAAGTACTTCCATGTATTTGGGACAAAATGCTTTGTGCTGAAAGAAGGAGATGATCAAGGTGGTAAATTTGAAGAAAAAGCACATGAAGCAATATTTATTGGTTATACTAGAAGAGCCTACAAGGTGTATCTTATTGATCAACAGAAAACTTTGGAAAGTGTCAATGTTACATTTGATGACACAAAACTCCCAAATATCCAAAATGAAGATCCATCTGAAAAGCTTAAGTTTGATGATTTGTCAGACTCAAATTCAGATGATGACAATCAACCTGACGTTGTTGCTGATAATAATAATCCAAATGTTGGTGGTAATGATCAAGATGATGCTGGTGAAAACAATGATAATTTTCAAGACACCACTGATACTCTTGAACCATCAATAAGTCAAACTGGCAACAACTCAGGGGGAGATAATGAAGGGTCAACAAGTCATACTCAACATCATACTGAAGAACAAGGCGAATCGTCAAGATCAATTCTTCCCAGACAAACTGTTTGGAATAGAGCTCATCCTTTTGAGCTGATTCTTGGTGATCCAGATGTTGGTGTGAAAACAAGAAGAGCTTATCAGAATCAATGTAATTATTCTGGGTTTCTGTCTGTCATGGAACCTAAGAAAGTAGAAGAAGCTCTATCTGATCTTGATTGGGTGATTGCTATGCAAGATGAACTCAATCAATTTAAGCAACTAGAAGTATGGAAGCTGGTACCCAGACCTAAAGATAGAAAAGTGGTGGACACAAGATGGGTATTCAGAAACAAACTAGATGAAGATGGCACGGTGATAAGAAACAAAGCAAGACTGGTAGCTAAAGGTTATTCTCAAGCTGAAGGCATTGATTATGACGAGACCTATGCTCCAGTGGCAAGACTTGAGGCCATCAGAATATTCTTGGCATATGCATCCTATTCAAGATTCAAAGTTTATCAAATGGATGTCAAGAGTGCCTTTCTGAATGGTAAGCTAGATGAAGAAGTGTATGTAGAACAGCCTCCTGGTTTTGAAGATCAAGATCATCTGGACTATGTTTACTTTCTTTACAAAGCTATCTATGGTCTTAAGCAAGCCCCAAGAAAATGGTATGACACTCTTTCTGAATTTCTATTAGAAAATGGTTTTATAAGAGGTGTCATAGACAAAACGCTCTTCACTAAAAGACATAAGAATGATATAATACTAGTCCAAGTCTATGTGGATGATATTATATTTGGGTCTACTAATGAGCTTCTGTGCAAGAAGTTTTCTAAGTTAATGCAGGGTAGGTTTGAAATGAGCATGATGGGAGAACTGAAATTCTTTCTTGGATTACAAATAAGTCAGAGACAAGATGGAATATTTATTTGTCAATCTAAGTACATCAAGGAACTCCTCAAGAAATATCACATGGAGGAGTGCTCATCAGCAAAGACACCATCAACTATAGCTGTCAAAATTGGTTTATGTGAAAGTTCTGCCAAGGTAGATATCACAGGCTATAGAGGTATGATTGGCTCATTGCTTTACCTAACTGCTAGTAGACCAGATATAATGTTTGCCACATGCTTGTGTGCAAGGTTCCAAGCGAACCCTAAAGAAATCCATCTCACTGCTGTTAAAAGAATCTTAAGATATCTAAAGGGTACGCCTAATTTAGGCATCTGGTACCCTAATGAATCTGGTTTTACTTTAATTGGATATACAGATTCTGACTATGCAGGAAGTGTTGTAGACAGGAAAAGTACATCTGGGAGTTGTCAATACCTAGGTGGAAGGTTGGTATCCTGGTTCAGTAAGAAACAGCAAACAGTTTCCAACTCTACAGCCGAAGCTGAATATATAGCTGCTGGAAGCTGTTGTGCTCAGATCTTATGGATAAGGAATCAATTAATGGACTATGGCATTGTACTGGAAAATATTCCTATTTTATGTGATAATACAAGTGCCATAGCAATCGCAAGCAATCCTGTGCAGCACTCAAGGACAAAGCACATTGACATAAGGTATCATTTTATAAGAGAGCATGTAATGAATGGTACAGTGGAACTACTATTTGTAGGATCTGGAGATCAAACTGCAGATATTTTTACTAAGTCGCTTAATGAATCCTCATTCACTAGAATTGTTAGTGAATTGGGTATGTTAAACAGTCCCAGTAATTAATATCTGAAATTTGATCTTTAATAATTTTACAAGTGATTTTTCTGTGAATATTTGTTGTTTGAAATCACTTGTATAATTATTTTACCATCTGATTTTCTTGTTTGTTTAATTATGTTTCACTTTGTTTATTCATATTATTTAATATTTCATACTTCTATATTTTTAGAATATTTGTAAATATTAATTTCTATTTTATTAATTAATTTATCATATGTTTTGTAATGTTTGTCCTGTTAATAATGCTTTGTTTTCGTTAATAGGTTAGCATATGGTATGTATAATTATTTTTATTATTTGTTTAATTTTATATAATATTTTTATTATTTTTATAAATTATTTGTATAATTAATAGTGTTTTTAATGTTTATTTAAAATAATTATGACTTAAAATTAGTTAAAACTCTCAATATGACTTATAAAAATTCGGTATGACTTAGACTTCGACTTAGGTTAAGTCTTACTGATATCTCGAATTTCGACTTAGACTTCGACTTAGGTTAAGTCTTACTGATATCTCGAATTTCGACTTAGACTTCGACTTAGGTTAAGTCTTACTGATATCTAGAATTTCGACTTAGACTTCGACTTAGGCTAAGTCTTAATGAGTCTATCTCGAACTTCGACTTAAGTTAAGTCTTAATGAGTTTTGTAAGGTTAAGTCATATTCATGTGTTTGTAAATAAGTCTTAGCGAGTTTTTAACTAAGTCTTATTCGATTTATTTTTAAGTCTTAATCATAGCAGTTAGTTAAGTCTTGTTAATATTAAGTCTTAATTTAATCTTAGTTTTAATTAAGTCTTATTCAATGTACATATCAGTTATGTCTTAATATTTTTTTTAAGTCATAGTCTTTAGTCAGTGTAAATTAAGTCTTAATCACCTGTAAGTTAATTAAGTCTTAATTACTTATTTTTAAGTCTTATTCGTATGTGTGTATTTTTAAGTCTTATTTGTCTTAATATAGTTAAGTCTTATTAGTAATATTGTTAAGTCTTAATCAGTTTATTAGTATATATATATATAACAGTTAGGTTATTTTTAAGTCTTAGTTTCATTTTAAGTAATACTCTCAAGTTAAGTCTTAGAGTACTAAAAGATATACATACGATACATACACACAATCTCAGTCGAATTCATGCCCGATTTTCACTAGAATCTAACTGGAATCAAGCAACAAACACGTTTAATCGATTCCTTGTTTGATTATCATCAGTTTGATCTCTTAAAATCGACTTTTGGTTCGGTTTTCAAGAGTTTTTATTTTCGAAAAAAAACGATTTCAAGATCTGATTTTGGGGAAAACTGAGTTCGATTCTTGGAAAACTAAAAATATATGTGTGTTTGTGTGTATCCAAGGATTGTTGTGTGAATTTTTCAGAATTTTTGAAGAACTTTTAATTATTTCGAATTTTTAATTAATTATTAATTCAAAAAATTAATTTTTAAATTAAAAATTTGTAAAATCTGAAATTTTCAAGGAAATTAAATCTTGATTAAAATGGCTGATCGATTTGAAATTATTAAACATAATTTAATCGGTTATTTTGATCCAGAAAGATGTTCAGTTGAACGTTTTCGACCGTGGATTCGATTTTTAAATGAAAATTCACTGGTTCGCAATGCTTTGAGCTTGGATGCTCCTCTGAAATACGAACCTTTGCGAATCATGTGTACTACTGCTGTCATTTCTAATAATAACAGGTCATTTGTCTTCTCTGTAGGAGACAGTCAGTACACAGTGGATGAAAATGTTATAAATACGGTCTTAAACTTTCCAACTGATAATTTTGAAGAATTACCATCAGATCAAGACTTGATAAATTTTTTAAATGGTATATTTTATCAAGACAGTCCTGATCAAACTGTCTGGAATAAAAAGAACTTCGTTCAGGAATGGGATTATTTGTTTGACACACTAGGTAGAGTCTTTGCCAACACTACAAAAGGGAACTTCGGGGTATTACCATCTTTCTTGCAGCATATTGGATATGCAGTTGCACACAACCGAAGGATTAATATTGGCAGACTACTGTGTGTTCCGATGGTTAGAAGAATCATTAATGCAAAGAAGAATTTTGATAATGGACATAAAGTTTCATGTTTTTATCCAAGATTCTTATCATTGATTTTTAATCATCTTGTGGAACTAGAAAACCAAGCCCAATTTCTGAATGGAGAGTCACTGGCGTCAGGTAAACCTACTACCAGATTGTTCACTGAGTACAACAACAAGCCAAAATTCACAAACATACCTGTAGTTGTCACCCAATACATGTCAAACTATATACAACTACCTGTTATTGAACCTGTACCAGAACCTGAACAACCAGAACAAAACCCTGAAACACCAGTGGAAAACATACTTGTTGATAATGAAAATCAAGGCAATCAACAAGTTGAACCTGCTCAGCAAATTGTTCCTCAGCCAGCTGCTCTTGCTGTTGAACATCCAGTGCAAGAAACTGCATCTGTCCCTGAACCTGAATTGGATCAACCCATCTTATCAGAGACTGTTGCAGAATCAGCTGACCAGGTATTGCCTTCTGTTCCTCAAACTACTACTGCTTCTCAATCTGTTTCTGGAACCCAAGTGGTGGGTAGGTCTGACCAAGGGGCTGTAGTACCACAACCTCTAACCAAGGTCGTAGAGCCAAACACTCAACCACCAAAACTCATATCTTTTCACTCCAGAAAGAAATTGCAAGTAAAAAGAAGTCGAATCAGTAGTGGCAGTATGAGTGAACCCACAGCTCTGCCTCTAGAAAAGAAAAGTAGAACTCAAACTGAGGCAACTGTAAGCCCGTCTGTATCCTCCCAACAGGATATGGAAATTGATATGGCCATTACACAGTTACTAGAATCATCTTCTCAACAGGATGATTCTATTGAAATTCGCCATAGGGCCGTGGCACCTTGTAGTGAGTCAAGCACACCTCCCCTATTACTCACAATGGGGGAAGACATACCTTTAAATGAGTCTCAGGACACACTGCAAGGAGAGCACGTAGAAAATGTGACAGTGCCTACCATAGTTACGGTAGAAGAGTCTTCACAGGCTTTAGAGGGAAATCTTGGTTCTCAGCCAACTTTAATTGAACCATCATCTCCCCTCCCAGGACAAACACTCCTGGCTCCCACAAGGGATTTTCAACTCGCAGTTTCGAATGGAGAAGGTGGAAGGCAACTTGATCAATCTACTACTGAAGCAATTCAGTCATCAATTTCAAATGTTCAAGTAGATTTGATTAAGGACAGGGATTTGCGAACTCCCATTGCACCACCACTGACCTTCCCAGAGGAGGCTAGGGTGATTTTACATGCAGGTACAAATCTGGAAGCAGCTAAGGAATCTGAGAGGAGTGATGTGAGGAATACCTTAAAATTGAGTGAAACACATGCACTTCAGGTGAGTGGATCTCAAAGTGAACGTCAGGTGAGTGCACACACTGACACATACACTCTCTCATTATTAGAAAAGATAAATGCTTTAGAGAAAGAACTTGCAGTCAGCAAGGCTGAAACAGAAATTCTTAGAGCACAAGTGGGTGAGCGATCTTCTACATCCACCTCTGTCAACAGTCAACTTGCTGTAATAAAGAAGGACATAAACTACTTAAAGACATCTTTCACCAAGAAGATAGAATCTCTCGAACTCTCTCATGAAAAGGCACTTGATGACTCTGGAGATATTACTGTTGCTCAAGACATGTTAATTTCTGAGATTTCCTTGAAAGTTGATAATCTACAGTCAGAGGTACAGCACAATCAAGAATCTACTGATTCTCGTCTGGACCAGATCGAAAAGCAAAATGCACACCAGGCTAAAGGGTTAAGACATTTGTTTAATCTTGTAAGTCAAAGTCGCAAACCTACAAATGAAGAAATTGAATTCTTTACAAGTAAGGGTGGTGATGATGATGAACAGGATCCTGAAGCTGGGGCAACTGATAAGTCTTTAGAGGATTCCTCAACTAAGGGGGAGAAATCAAAGGGGTCACAAGAAAAATCTAAAGAAAGAGAGGGAGGAGAAGGTAAATCTGATAAATCTGGTAAATCTGACCAAGGTGAAGATAAGAGGAAGAAAGTAGTTGAAGAAACTGAAGGAGAAATTCAAGACAAGAACACAGGTTATTATTACACGGGTGAACCGGATAACTTCGATGTTTTTGCTGATCTTGAATTCCCTGATCAAGGTGAAGAACTTCCTGAACCTGATCTTAGTCACTGGGAAGATGAAGGACCAGTGATATCCGAATTTGAAGCTCAACAAGCTGAGAAAGAATCTGAAGAATTATTTGCTCAAAGGGAAGCTAATTTGCAGCTAAGAGAAGAAAAACTTCAAAAATCTTTAGAGCAAATTGCACGAAATGAAGAACTTCAGAAAGCTGAACAGCAAGCATTACAACGACTACATGCTATAAATGTTGAGAAGAGAAAAACATACATTAGACTAAAGAGCGGTGACAAATGGGAACGTGCTCAAAGAGCAATTGATTCACCTCAGAGTTCTGATTATGAAGATCGTCGTCTTGGACAAATTCTCGAAGAATTCAAACTGGCAAATCCAATTCACGAAATGTATATAAAGGCCTTACAGGTAGAAGTCATCAGGATAACTACTGCATTTGAACCCAAATCTGATGAGCTAGTAATATTTGTAGATTGTCATAAAGTTGGAACATTCAGAGTATCTATTCAGTTCTTTTATGACAGATCACTGACAGAGATATGGGTACTTAGGCCTAAGGTAAGAACATCTTCTGAGCTAGGTGTATTGTTACATGAAAAGTTCAAAGAATTTGCTGAAAGAGCTGGACCTGAAGTGATTAAGGAACCTCCACAAGTAAAATTTCTTAAGGGAGAGGTACTTCACACAATCAATCTTCAGACAGATGAGCTATACAAACATCATGCAAAGCACTTGGTATATGCTGAATATGCTCTCAGAAATCATGGATACTTGACTGAAGAAAAGGTAATAGCTGCAGATCACATTCGTTCCTATGCACAAACGAACATAAAAGATTACAAGAAATTTCAAGGTGAACTTAGAAAGAATCTTGGAATTCCTTTAGTCTTACCTCAAGGATTGTCATCTAGAAGAGAACGTCTTGTTGATTCTGATCTACATATGAAACTTCAAGTCACAGATGAACCAGAAGAAGGAGAATTCAGAAGGGAAGACAATTGAAGATAAAGATTTGCTCTACGTGTTATATCTTTAGAGCTTAGATAAATCTTGATAGGAATTTATATCATATGATCAGTCTAGAGGATCATCTATCTTGTATTTATCTTTCATGTTTGAATCTGGCAAATGTTAAATATAAACCAGAACTTTTTTTCATATTTACTTAGTATTTAAAGTTTTATCTTTCATTTGGTTAAGTTGGATTAGTTGAGGTATCCTCTAGGAATTTGCTTGTTATTATCTAACAAACAAATAGGGGGAGATTGAAAGGCATATGACTCAGCCTATTTGTAGTTAGAGGATCCTAATCAACTTAAACCAAATTGTAATAAGTAAATATACATATGAACTGTCACAGGAATCTCAAGAAGTATTATCTGTCAGAAGAAAGAAGAAAAGTCAATCTATAGTTTTGATGTCATACACTGGAAGACGATTCAGTTATCTGATCAAGCCCCAGTACAGCATTGAAGTTAATGGATTCATTTGAACAGTGACAGAGATTTTTCGAGTGATAGTTTGAAGATCAGTTACAGTACAAGAGAATTGAGAGAAGAAATAAACCACAACCTAAAGTCAAAAGTGAAGAAGCGTCATTGAAGTTAGTCGTTCATGAACCAGACAGTACATCGAACGTCAACACAAATCAGTGGTAATTCTTTACTATCTTTAGTGGTTTGTAAGAATTAAATTAATTATTTATTGATTTAATTAAATTCATTTATAATTGATATAAATTAATTTAGTTGATTTAATTAAATGAATTAATTCTGGTAGAATTAATTTATTTATTAAATTAATTATTGTATCAATTAAATATGAATTAGTTAAAACATTAACTAATTAATTGGATCAATAAGACTTAAAGAAAGAAAGTTGATTAAGTCTTGGAAGGGATAAAACTCGGTAAGACTTAATTTAAGTCTTACTGACAGAAGCCTTTCCTGATTTAAGTCCTACCGACCTGATTTAAGTCCTACCGACCTCTGCCAGCTGTTATAAGTCTTACCTAAATTCTGGTAAGTCTTACCGACACATTTTAGGTCTTAATGGAGGTTTGTGTAAGTCTTAATGAAGGAAAATCACGTCTTGGAAGCTGTTTAAGTCATGCTGGAGCATTTAAATATCCTACAGAAAGCCAGCAAGACCTGTTGTTAATATAAAAGATCAGAACAGACCAGATTAAGTCATAACGGAGAAAACACAGCAGAAAACATATCATCAAGACCAGAATTCTCTCTCTCAAGAACACCAAGAACACTAAAGCTTAAACAATTCCCAGAAATTCAAGTTCTTCATCTTTGTGATATTCTATCCGATAGAACTTGTTTATTTGTGATTCTTGTACTACTAGCGAATTAAGTTTCCTAGTTCTTATCTTGATTATTATTAACTAAATTAGAAAAGTTCATGTCGAATTTTCTAATTAGTTATTAACATCTTGATAAGTTGTTATACTGATTTTGTAACACCACATCAAGTTAATATACAGTTATATTCAACTTGAAAAATTGTGTTAAATATTTCCGCAGATAAATTTGTCTTTATCAAATTTAATTTAAAGGACAAATTTCGATAAAAAGGTAAAGATTGTATTCAACCCCCCCTTCTACAATCTTATCGGACCTAACAGCCCCCCTTTATTTTCCTGACCCATTCAGTCAACTTCCCATTCCTGATTAGCAACTCAATTTCCTCCCTCAATTGCCGACGTTGATGAGTGTCATGGCCATGGGATTCATGATAGGCGCAATACCTTTTCTTATCCCTTTGCGCATTCTTCGAAAGTGGGAGAGGTGGTTTATACAATCCCTCCTTCTTCGTTACTTCATAAATGTGATCAATAGACGCCACCAGCGGCGTGAAAATACTGGTCTGGGGGTAACCCTGATCTTTCTGAAAATAAAGAGGTGGTGGTGGGTACCGTGGCATCGGGCTGGGTGATCTCGATCGTCTGACTTCCAAGTGTCAACAACATTAACATCCCCTCTACCATTTCCTTTCGTCCCCCCTAGGGCTAGGAGATCTATCTTTGCGCTTACCCCTGCGACTAGTTTCGGGGTAATCGCTCCTTTTCAGAGCTTCTTCCTCCCTCTTAAAGGGTTCAGCCTGCGCATAAAGATCCGCAAGGGTAGGAGGCTCTTTCCGTTGAAGCTCTTTCCAGAAGTCCGAATTCACCCTTACTCCAGCTATTAGAAAATTCTTGATGGTTTCTTCTGAAGCTCCTCGGACAGTCGGGACCTCTGAGTTAAAACGTCTAAAGTAGGATTGCAGGCTTTCTCCCTCTCTCTACTTTATATTGGCTAAAGTCATGATAGGCGGAGCATAGACGATAGATGATTGAAATTGGATCAAGAACATTCTTCGCATTTGATCCCAAGAAGTGATAGAAGCCAGTCCCAACTTTTGAAACCATTGATGGGCATTTCCCCGCAGGGTCGAGGCCAGTAACCTACACTTTGTCAAGTCCTCCACTTGGTAAAGCTCCATCTCAGTATTGAACCTTGCAATATACTCCGCCGGGTCGGAACTTCCTGTAAATCTCAGATCTCCCACCCCTCGAAAGGACGGGGGAAGAGGTGCTTCACGAACCGCCAATGAAAAGGGCGATGGAGCCGGTTCAAACATAGCTCCCGACCGTTCTTCTGATTGTGCCAGAAGCCTGCGCAAGGCATTCAAGTCTAGATCCTCAAACCCGGGTATCCTACGAGACGCTTCCTCCCGTTTCTGCTGATTCATCAACTCTTCGAACCTATACCGATCCCCGACAGAGTTCTCCAGCTGAGGCAAATGATACCTGCGAGCAACCATCAAATTCCCCTCCAAATTAGATTCCAAAGGTCCTCTTTGACCTCTTTCTGCCTGGTTGAGGAGGTTGGCATAAGATCTTTTTTCCCCGTATCCCAGGCTATAATGGTTCGGAGTCCTCCTCTGACGATTTGGATCATTAGTTTGAACCATTGTGAGAGGGATCACATCAGAGTCTCCCAAAATCTCATTCTCGTGATTAAAGTGGTGCCTTCCATTAGGTCTTTCCTGGTCCAAAGTCCTTTGGCCACCAACCCAGACTTCCTCCCTCTGAAGTTCTCGCCCCCTTTCAGCCCTTTCATCCTGCGGTCGCACTTGACTCGGGCGTCGGGGCACTTCTCTGTCTGGTGGGAACTCTACATACGGTTCTCCATAGGTCAAAGCCCTGGGTGTAATAGCTCGGAACCGCTGGTCAGTCCTAGGCTCCCCAACAATCTGAACCTCTCTCTCAAAAGGGATTTCCCTATGTGAAACACGTTGGTGGTTCATAGCTGATTCCCTATCAACACGGTGATCTCCACCTGGAGTGCGATAATTTCTTTCCCAGTCATGGTGAGTCGCCCCCATATTCTCTCCTCTTCCATCTAGTGGGCGTCGCCCATCATGGTTCAGGCGGAATCCTTCAAAAAACAGCTTCTCTCTTTCCATCGTGTCCATCCTCGCACCCATACGGGTAATAGTATTTCCCATATAAGTGATCTGATTCAAAATCTCAGTAATACTCATCAAGACAAGGGGATCTCCTCCTATCCGTGGCACCGACTGTCCATTAGGGACCCTGGGTGTGGTAGATCTTCGGCGTGAGCCTCCTGGAAGTGAGCGATCAAGGTTTCTCAGCATCGAATTCCTTGTGGCAGAATTTCTTGGTGGCGGCGGGGGTAAATTCTCTGTGGTCCTAGCATCCTCTCCTCGACGGTCATCAACATGCTCTCGGTTTGACTGCGACATCCTTCCTCCTGAGATGTCAAAAGCCCCTCCTTCTAGCGCCACTTGTTAACGGAGGAATTTGGGAAAACAAATTCGGGGAGGGCTGCTGGAATTGTGGTAATTGTTGATGGCGGCGAACGGCGTAGGATATTTAGGGTTAGGGTTTATGATTTGGGGATGACTGAGATTGTATGCTAAGATGTGTGTAGCAATTAAGATCGAATGTTGAATTCTTTCTTTTGTGCTAGGGTTTGCATCGTACCATACAATGTGCCTACGTACCCTATATATAGGGATCAAGCCAAACGTAGTTTTGGAGAACAAGTAATCGTAATGAGCTAGGTTTTCCTTATTTAAGAAGCCCATCGGATCAAGGCCACCGCCTTTGACAATTATTACGAACCCTAAATCCCAGCTACTTTCTAGGAGCGTAATGGCTAAGCTACTGACCCGAGATTATTGTGGTCAACGCTCACCTTGGGCCACGGAGATAAAATAGTTTATTGGGTAGTTCTGAAATTGCCTAAGGGGCGAGATCCCCAATCTGTATTTAGGGCGAGATCTCAGGATAAACCTCTTCCTAATTGCTTGTAACTGAGGACCTAGACTATAGTCCATAACTCATAATACTCTTCAGAGAATAATTAGGGAGAATCCCCATTTCAGTGTATAAGAGGGCGAGATGCCCAGCCTGAGCAAACTTTTGATTCGAGGGCGATTCCCCTTGTATATGGGCGAGGTCCCCCGGAAAATATAATGTTATCCTTCCTTGGGCTAAGCCCAAAAAAATACCACATTTCCTCATGCCATGACTCATGACATAGATCATTTCCTTTTCTTGGCCCAATTAAGGATGACACTCCCTAATTAGGACGAGGATATTTCTGGGCATAACAATAACCATGATAAAGAAAAAAAAATATAAAAATCTCTGCTTATCACTTTATATTAGTACAACAATGTGGAAGATTATACGAAAGACATGAATTATGTACTGGGACTTGACCATTATTTTATTAACTCTTGCATAAATATTTTAGGAATTTTTTTAATGATATCATTATATAATTGTTTTTTTATTTAGTGTCGTCAACATTTTCGATTTTTAGATGACATTACTGTGCTTTTAAATGCCGTTTCATTAATTATTTGTCGGTCAAACGACCAAAAATTAAACATAAGGATATTTTTAAAGGATAGAAAAATTAATTTTACAATGACATCATAAGGATTTAGAAATATCTCTTAAATAATTTTCAATTTTATATTTTTAAAATATACAAATGTCAAATTATCATTTTTTTTCAATATTTTTAACGATTTAAATAAATCTTCCTAATCCCACAAACAAATGCACACATATTTTTTTATATATGCTCATATCTATCATCTATATTTTATATACATATTATGTATTAATTTAATGTTTAGAACCAGTAATTAGAGTTTGTGTTAAGGAATTGAATCAGAGATTGATAATGGACTTGAATGCTTATCAGAAATTTTGATAGTGAAAAGATCAGTAGCTTATTAGGATATAGGTAAATTTCAAAAAATTTAAAAAATAATTGACGTTAATGAGAAAATAATGGTACCATGTTGAAGTTTGAAAATAATAAAGGAAAAAATCAATTGTACAATTATATCATTGTAAATATTTCTTAGTTTTATAACATTTTTTTGAGGTATATCTGAAAATTTAAAATGTATGTCGAATGATATCAAAAGAAAAAAAAAATAATATCAACACGAATATTCCAATTTTTAAAATTAAATTTTAACCTTTTGCTGTTAGTTGACATCTTAGTTAAATACTTAAAGAGATTGAGAAGCCTTCATATGTATGTAATGGACATTTTTATAAAATCACAATTTTTTAATTAGCCAGTTAAATTTATAATATATTTTTAAGTATCTCAGCAAAAGAAATTTCATGAAATCAATATTAGGATCCTTTTTCTCATACTTAAATCTTATAAAAATATGTAATTTCATTCCCATTGGCTGCTGCACTCTTTATTCAGACATACAGACAACACAAACTTCAATTGGGCTTCGATTGTGCTGCAATAACAGAAAATTAATATTCAATGCAGAATTCTTATTGGTCTCATCGGAAATCAATAGAGTATACTAACCGAAATTGATATACTAATCAATAAACTTTATGTACATATCTATATAAATTATTACAATAACTTTTTGTATATATCTCTGAAATGGAGAAAAGAAAACTAAATATATAATTTCAAAGAAAATATTTAAAATTAACTCAATAATAAAATAGTATATCTCTGAATAACAAATACCAAGAATCAGTTAGATCAGCCTATTAAGACGTTGTCCTCTGGCAAGTTAAAAAAGAATCAGAATATTTAAAATTCACTCAATAATAAAAGATTTTTAAATATAATACAAACGTGCATTTTGAAATCTCAATGTTATCAATGAGTGTTTGAGTTCATATACCAGAAACTTGGCACTTGTAAGGAAGCTGTTTTTTTTAATCAGGCTTCGCTGAAAACTAATCTGAATATCTAAGTATCTCGGCTTATATTCGATTCAAAAATATGATACATGTTTCAGATTCGTTTTGTAAACGATACAGATTTGGCGAACAAACCATATCCGATATCATATTATTTTTATAAAACAAATCATACCCGAACCAGGTTCATATCCATAATACCTGAACTAGGCTCATATCCATAAAACTGAATACTATTCAGTTTGTTGATTATCAAAAAACTAAAATACACTAGCAACTAAAATATTATGCAACTGGATTATTCAAACTTTAACATTTAACCGATTAATACAAATAAAAACGATTAAATGATTATTTATATAGTTCAAATGAAAATGATACTAATGTTGATGGATCATATTTGACTCGTATTCAATGGATCACAAACTACCCGGTTAGAAAAAATAAAATATGATGCTGACTCATATTCGATTTGGATCTGAATTTCAATACTCGAAATCGGATTATATCTGAATTAAACGATACCAATCCCAAATCTGGACACGATAAAAGTAAAATGATCCGAGACGTGAGCAAAGGTATATCCGGTATCACCCGGATCATTTTTCACCCCTAGGCTTCGACCAGAAAGACTTAACTGTTCCAAAATTCGCAAAATTCTATATAATAGTAATAATTTATATGTGAGAAAATCAAAGCTTCTGGTACACAATAGAAGCAGAGCAAGCAGGACGATAAATCCACCTGAATTTCATTCTCCAGTCATTTCTTTTTATAATTTCGAGCAAAATGTACAACAACACATGGGAACTTTACAACTTCTGATCATTGCATTTACACCAAAGATCACATATTCACAGGTTCAGACAAAGTTCACAGTTAAAAATATTTTTCTTTTTTTAAAAAAGAAAGAAAAACATTATGCATTACATGAAGTGCACAACAGAAGCTTATTGGGCTGCAAAGCCTACATCTATCTCTTCACAAACACATGAAAAATGTACGTTGCCATCACATTTCACCACCAACATCTTGACCACTTGACTTATATACTCTGCTAAGTAATTTTACCTGATCAGATCCGTCGTAATACAAGTTATCGGTCACAATACGTCGTAATACAAGTTATCGGTCACAATACTACAAATCACGAACCACGTTTAAGATCACTACAGTCGAGCTATCGAACATGAGTCCGAAGAGAATTATGATAAAAAAAAATATATACAAATTAAATTGTGAATGTGATCACATTATTCATCCAGCAAAAGAAAAAAAATACCCCAGAGCGAGCTTCTGCAGAAAACACTAATCCTAGTACAAACAAATATTTTCACAAATATGACGATGTAAAGTGGTTGGAAAATCCACTTTAATTTCAGTTTCGCCAAAACGTACAACTCACTCACGGCTCTCGATATATATCTCTTCACAACAAGCCACCTATACACACACTTGAACACGTGCCTAGACACACCCCCCGAAACGTGTAAAAACACACACTCGCACACGCACTACAATTGCCTCTCCTTTCTCTCTTTCTCTATCTCTCTATATATCTCTCTCTCTCGTACAAAACCCTATAGCTTCGTTTAATACTTCAATTGCACTCAATTGGGAAATTTAATCGAGAGATTTGTCGCGAATTCTTCGGATTCAATGCCGGAGAACGACGATTCGCCGGACCGGTGTGCGAGGACCGACGGACGGCAATGGCGGTGCAAGCGCCGCGTGCTCGCCGGAAAAAAGTACTGTCAGGATCACTTGATTCAGTTCCAGAAGAAAGCTCAGAGGAAGAAACAGAGAGGCAAATTCCAGGCGAATGTGTCGAAAAATTCAAAAAATCGAAACAGAATTGTCGAAAAATCGAAGGAAGTATCGAAAGAGAAGGCGAAAGAGGTGAAGGAGGAGGGAGGGGAGAGTAGTAGGAAGCGATCAGCGAGTGAGGCGTTAGACGAGACGATAAGGAGTCTGAAGTTGAAGAGAGGAGATATACAGCTGGAATTGATCAGAGAGTATTTGATTCGAAAAGTCGAAAAGAAGATGGAAAAAGAGCTGGAGGAGAGTGAGAGTGGAGTGAGGAATATAATCAAAGAGTTTCCCAATGGACGGATGGAGATACCTCCTCCTCCGGAAACTCCACAAGGGTTCGATAATGTTGGTCCTTATAATGTTAAAGTAGGGACGAATTGTAAGACTATCGAAAGACGGAATTTCAGGTCCAAGAATGTGGAGCCGATTCCTGTTTGTACAATGCAGGTTGTTTTACTTGTTCGATTTGTGGCTTTTTTTTGTGTTTAGATTGTGAATTTGTGTTGTTCATGATTTATTTTGATGTTTTTATTGGTTTCTATGTAGATTTTACCGAGTGTTAAAGAAGCTGTGAAACTCAAAAAAGGGAAGAGGAGGAAATGTCATTGGTGTCACAAGTTTAGCTACCGGATACTTGTAAGGTGTAAAGCTTGTCAAAAGGAATGGTTTTGTGAAGATTGTATAGAAGAAAGGTTTGTTCAAATTGTGCTCAAGTTCTGGTTTATGTGCGATTGATATGCTGTTTATTGTGACTTTTCTTCGAAATGATATTTTTTACCCTGAATTTTTAGTATCAGTATGTGATCTGATGATTGTTCGTCTGCTTACTTCTTTATGTACTAGTTTCCAATATACTTCATTAGTTTTCCAGCTTTTTCCGTTCATTATCTATCTACTTGGTGCAATGGTCAAGTGTCTACATGCTATCTATCTGTAAAGGTCACAGGTTTGATTCCATCAAAACAGCCGTGTTACGAGTAAATGAGGGTAAGGTTGTGTACATGAGACCTTCATGATTCAATATAAAAGTGTGTGGTCAGTGGTAGCTAGCTAAGTGTACTCAGTTAAGTGTATATCTTAGTAAAGTAGGGGGTTTTTTTAGCAGATTACAATCCGATGATATTAGCATTTAAAATTCCATGCTGCTGTCTAGTTTTGTAGAACAACTATATGCAATGTTGCTGCATTTTTAATTTATTGGTTACTACTATAAAGTACACTGCAAATTGTTAGCTATTATCTATATTCTCTAGTATATCAAAGCTTGTGTATCACCAGTTTTGATGTTAGCAAGACCTATCTTTTTCACCTTTTGGATATATGGTTTACTGAAACAAATTCAACTCCTTTATTTCAGGTCTTTTGTTAAGGAGGAAGTTAGGACTGCTTGTCCAGTTTGTCGTGGAACATGCAAATGCAGGGCCTGCTCAAGCTCCAAGCCTAAAGACGTCGAGCACAAGGTTGTAGAATAGTTGCCTGAGCTTTTGTGGCTGGGCTTTCTATAAATTAAATTTTCTTTATCAATATTCATTCATACACTATCTTGCAGGAATCTATTAAGGACACAAATGACATCGAGAAACTCCAACAGCTTCATTATCTGATGAAAATGCTTCTCCCTGTACTGAAAAAGATGAACTTGGACCACAGTATTGAGCTTGAATTAGAAGCCAAAATAAAGGGTAATATGACTTGAATTTCCAAACAACGAGTTTTAACACTAGTTATTTAAGTATCTTATAAAGATATTGTGTATATTTTACTTGAAACTGATAAATGAATTTTTATGTTATTGCATGTACAGTGTCATAGTTGCATTTCTTCTACCCAGAAAAAGTTACTCAAATAATATTTTATAAATCTGCAATTCTCCTTACCATTTTCTCACTTTATATCCAATCTGCATATATGACAGGAGCAAGAAACTATGAAATTCCGCAAGTTAAATTGTGTGGCGAGAACTTAATTTGTTGGTATGTATAAAAAATGTGCTGATTGTGTGTGTGTGTGTGTATGTGTGTGTGTGTTTTATAGCCTTGATGTTTCTAATTTTATGTGGTTTAACATTCTGCAGTAACTGTAATACTACCATAGTAGATTTGCACAGAAGCTGCAGTAGGTGTTCGTATAATCTTTGTTTAAGTTGTTGTCATGAGTATCGTCAAGGAAAGTCAAGTGGTGGTCACAGAGAAAACAAAATCATGTATCCATACAGGAAGAGAGCCTGTACTTCCGATGACAAGCTACCATCAGATAGGAAGAGAAATAGCTCCGTAAAGCAAGGTAGCAACTCAGTTGCTTCTCTCACATTACCCCCGAATTGGAATGTTTATAAAGATGGGAGAATATGTTGCCCACCTAAGGATTTCGGTGGCTGTGGTGGTAATATCAGCCTTGATTTGAAATGTCTGTATCCCTTTGGATGGGACAAAGAGCTAGAAGCAAATGTAGAAGACATAGTTAGCGGATATGATGGTCCAGATGCTTCAGTTTTTGGTTCAAGCTGCTCACTGTGTAGGAAGACAGCAAATCAAGGAAACAGAGTCAAGCTATTGCTTGAAACAGCTAGGAGAGATAATTCGAATGAGAACTTTCTGTATTACCCTACTATTCAGGACCTTCATGTTGAAAGGCTTGGACACTTTCAGACTCATTGGGGGAAAGGTCACCCAGTTATAGTTCAGAGTATGATTCAAGTTGCTGCAAACATGAACTGGAATCCAGTTACCATGTTCTGCACTTATCTTGGAAAGAGTCTTGCTAATAAAGTTAACTCTGCAGCAAGTGAAACGACAAATTACTTGGATTGCTTTGAGGTAAGTGATATGTACCTTGTATCAATATGTGTGTGGGTTAGCTCATGTATGTCTAACTACGGCTAGGAAAGTGCGAAAACAACTGAAGCAGTTGCCGTATTTACTAAGCCATAAGTATAAGAAATATACATTGAGAACTGAAGAGCTGGTTCAGCACTTATTCCAGGAGACATAGTCTCTTGTTCTGGAACATTAACAATTTTCAGCTTTGTGTTATTCATACTGTTTGTCTACACATGTTGCTAAAAGGATCCTTGTTTTTCTGAAACGTTATTGCCATGTAGACTTATATTGTTTTATAATTTTGTTGCAGGTAGAACTCAGTGAAAGTCAGATTTTTATGGGCTCTCTTGAGGGCCAAACAAGTGCATTTATGAACCAGGAGAAAGTAAAAATCAATGGTTGCCTTTTTCCCAATATTTTTCAGGAACATTTCCCAGAGCATTATGCTCAGGTCATGCAGTTCGTGCCACTTAAAGAGTACATGGACCCACTGTCTGGTATTTTTAACCTAGCTGCCAAATTACCCGAGAACATGCGTAAGCCCAACTTTGGTCCTTCTGTACATATTGCTTACGGAGAAACTGAGGAATTCATTCAGGGTCATTCTGTTACCAGACTAAGCTACGACTCCCATGATGTGGTAGGTTTTCGTATTCAATACTTATGGTAAAGATGTCTTACAAAGTGCCACCTCTTAAAAAACAAACTTTAAAGATATGGTTGTAGCCTTTAAGCATATAAGGCGTAAATTTAATGGTTTCAGATTTGTCTATTGCCTGATCCTGCAGGAACTACCTTCTTAGTTAGCTAATATCATCATCACATGATTGGTGAAAGAAAGTAGTTTATATTTGTGTTTCCTTTTTAGCTTACAACTTGTGTGATGCACGGCTCTTTTATTTTATAATTTTCTACTAATTTAGAGGATTATAAAAATTTAAATTTATTATATTTTAATACCTCATGAAAATTAACTTATTTATGTATATAAAGAAAATTGATTTTTGTTCAACTTTACTTTTAATTATTATCTTTCTTTCCTATAATTTAGAAGCACGTTATTAAAAAGTTAAATAAAATCAAAAAATATTAGAGAACTTTATGTTTATGAATATTTAGTGATATTAAACCGTGTAGTTCAAATCATATTTTTAATCATCATTTTCTTAGAACATCTTCGATAAACTTAGAAATTTTTCCTAATTTATAGGCACGCAACTGTAAAACATCGCATCCAAATACTAAAAGATAAGCAGTAGGTTACTATTTATAGTTGTCTAAAATTGAACTATTGGCCCGTGAGAGAGTTATGGAATAAAGGAATGAATTTTCTGTTAATTTTATTTTTTTTGTCAGGAGTCGAACAAGGAAACATTATTATATTAATTTTTGTAGTTGTGAGGAGTTAAACCTTTTATCTTTGGGAGTATTTTGGATATGATCCCTCTGAAGTGATTTTATATATATATATAAATAGATTATAATTCAATCCTGTTAAGGACTCTCATGGATATCTTACTTGACCCTGAGATAAACCATAAAGTGTTTATACTCCTCTGATCATGCATCGAGTTACCCACTTTTATTATGCTGAAATGTTCCCTTAAGAGAAGAGGCTTATTAAACTTCAGTTTTTAAAACAATTCATTCAAATATTCTGAGCTTTTAAATAAAATTTCCTCGTTGGGTGAGAAACGGAAGTGCTAAAGGTCATTCATATTTTAAGTTTTAAATTTGGTAATTTGGTTAAGGGATGAAACTAAATAAAACTAAAATACACATCCCCATACTTGGTAAAAAAATGGCTTATCATAGACTATAGTCTAATATGTATATGAAGAAGCATTTTTTGTTAACCGTTGCATTGCAGAAAACCCCAGAATAAACAGCTACAAAATAAATATTTTAATTTTTGAATATTCTTAATGATAATATGATTGGAGATTGGACAAATATTTATCTTCAATGTATCTTATATAACAATAATAATAAAAAAAATTGTAAATAAATTTTACTACTCCTTGATCCCTGTCAAAAATTGTCAGGATAGATGAAAGTACTACTAGCAGGCATTAAAACTAATTGTTATAGTCCATTATTCTTTGAAATTTATTTTAATCACCCGTCATTGAATATTGTGTGTGTGTGTGTGTGTGTGTGTATTGGGTGAGTGCCTAGTACACACTTACTTTCTTTTCTATATGCCTCATTCAGCGCATTGCGCAAGGTAGTTAATTTTCCTGTCTGCGCGCATCGCGCGAACCTTTTTTATGCTCTTTGATATCCATCAAAACTAGTGAGTGCTCACCGTCTTTTTCTTGTAAACACTTGATGTGGAAGTTCATACTATTTCTATTTATCCCCGAATTTGGTAAGAACATCTTTTAAGGAAAGAATTTTTTATCTATTAATCAAATGATATATAACTGGCTATATGCAAGAAAGGTCTCATTTTGATTTTAAAAGCCATACAATGGCATGATAAACATCAAACTGATTGGAATTTGCTGATGCTTACTTCGACAAAGATCATTCTATTATATTTTGTAAGAATTATTGTACCTTGGCTTTTCCAAATATGCCATGTTATTTTATACTGATTAGCCCCATTTATAAATTCAGCCCCACTTAATAGTTAACCAAAAGAAATATGTACCTGATAACATGACTTCGCCAAATATGTGCACTGTACAAGATTCTTCTATTATATGAGATTGATGTGGTACCTAATTTCTCTCTCTAAGATATGTCTATGTCATTTTTTTCTAATGACTTGTCTGTCATTTGTCCCCTCAGGTAAATATACTTGTACATGCAACAGATATACCGGTTTCCAAAAAGGAACTCAATACACTTAAAACATTGCTGAAGATGTACACCGATCAAGATCATACCAGATCTACAAGTAAGGCTGTCCATCAGCCATTAGTAAATAAAGTTTTGGAAAGAACTTCAGCATTTAATTGTAAACCTACTAAAGATATGACTGGAAAATCATCACTCCGTAGTGAAATTACTGAAGAATCAGTCTTTCAGGATAGGCCTGTGAAAGACCTGAATTTTCCTGATAGAATTGCTAAAGCATCTACATCGTCTGGTGTTGCAAGTAGGGGTGATGCACGGACTATCCGACCCAAAAAGTTGTCAGGCACCAGTGAATTCGACTCTGATGTCACAATATTTTGCTCTGGGACCACTAAAAGATTCAAAGACCTGGTAACTGAGTATTCCTTTTGCGATGATATAGAACACTACAGTTGTGGAAAAGCAAAACCGGTGGCCGATTCTTGTGGTGCCCAGTGGGATATCTTTCGCAGGCAAGATGTTCCGCAACTTTTGGAGTACCTCAGAAGGCACTGTGACGAGTCTAAACATAATCCAATGCAGGTAAGATGATTTGATAAATATCTGTATATTACTATATTCTGGTTGTTCAGCTTTTGAATAACAGTACAAGATTCATTTGTTTATCTGGCCCAGGTGGTACATCCAATTCTTGATAATAGTTTCTACTTTGATGCATTTCAGAAGATGCGGCTAAAGAAAGAATTCAGTAAGCATTAGCCTTTAGATTTGGGCAATCAATTTATCATTACAACTAGTTTAGTTTCATGAAACCTCTGTTTGTTAATTTTAGATATTGAACCTTGGACCTTTGAGCAAAAGACTGGAGAAGCCATCATCATTCCTGCAGGGTGTCCATATCAAGTTAGAAAATTGAAGGTAGCGTGTTTTATTACCTTGCATGGGAAAGCATCAACTCCAAATTAAGTAGTATATCTTACTCTGCTAGATGCTGTTGGCAGCCATCAGCACAATGCACCTATTACTTTATTGATATAATGTATGTGGCTAGTCCTAAGTTTCTATAATTGACTAGGCTTTGAAAACAATAATCAAATATAAGGCCGCATGGATTCTGAATAGATGATTAAAAATTATAATTGTTAATTTTTTTTTTATATCTGCCTGCACTGCCACACACAACACATATTACAAGGATGTTTGGGGTCAGTGACTCGTATTGATGCCGATATTTTATGACTTTACCTGGAATTTTCCTTGTCTAGTACTCATTTAGTAATATTCTAAGAAGTCCGATTTGTGTATGCTAGAGGAGCCAAAATTGTAGTTCTCTATATTACGAAAAATCATGCATGTTTTGATTAATATTAATACAATTATGCATATTTTTGTAGTTATTTAAACAGTTACGAGGTTTCAATATATAGTCAGATACATCTCAGAATCACATGTTATCCTTTCAGAAGCATTTGAACTCGGTATCCAGTATGTCTGTTTGTGGACCTCATGTTTTGTTTACTTTTTAATGATCATCGTCTGGTTTTTGTTCAAGATCACCAGCTTCAATATTTCAATAAAGGTCCATAATCATTCATGCTCTATTTAAATAGTGATGAATGATATGTTTCTATTAAAATTTATTGGCACTCTATCAGTTTTATTTAAATGACTCTGCTCCCCAAAAGCAGAATGCATGCTCACAACTGTTCTCTGATAAAAATGATATGTGATTCACATCTTAAATCCTTATTAGTAGGTGCATTTGGTGTAGATTATTAGTCTAGTAATTTTGTCGTCAGTCAACTGGGTTGTGCTGCATTAAATTTATATGTTCGTAAATTTGGACTTGCAGACTATTTAACATATACTATTAGTGGTCTTGGGATCTTTCCTGTTATTTTAATAATCTGGTTTCGGTTACTGACAGTGTGTTGTACCATGTATGTGCAGTCCAGTGTTAATGTTATTATGGAATTTATCTCTCCTGAAAATGCCCTCGAGTGCACAAGGGTGGCTGATGAAATCCGTTCTCTACCATTTAAACACAAAGCCAAAGAGAAATTTCGAGAGGTAGGCTACATAGTTACATGCAGGTAATCCTTGCTTGTGTGTTCTTGTAAATGCAGAGCATCTAAACAGTACGAATGTCGCCTCTGCAGGTGGAAAAAATGACACTCTATAGGATCAGTTCTGCAATTGACGAAGTCCAAAAACTTACATCTGCGGGGTAAGTAGTTTCTTTTGCAGGATGTTTTTGTGCTTATATGCTTTGGCTTACTTAGTTCTGAGTCAAACTAGTAGCGTAAAGGGATTGTGTAGGCCGTATTATATGATTATATCTATGATTAGCTTTTCTGTACCAGTCAATCTGGGTTTTTTAATGTAACATGGATCATCATGATTTCTGTGTCTTCGTCTCTATCCAGTCCGGTATATTAGTCACTTGGTGAGATGGAGAAAATCCATATCATTCTGTATTCAAATCTTCCAGCGCTTTTTACTATATTGACTTCTTATCATTGATCTATTGATATCCTTGCTTTAGCAAGAAATACTCCATGCAGCACTATATCTTATGTTGTCTACAAGTGATATTTGTGCACTGCATAAATGAATCTTCCGTTTCTACAGATATATATTGTGTGGAGCCTCTTTATATTCATGAATTTAAAAAATAGTGTGCTGCTATACCTAATTATAGCAAGACTGTTCTTTGCTTCTTCGTTGTACCTTTTCTTTTTCTTTTTTATGTTTGTCTTTTTGAGTTTTTTCTGAAGGGTAAGGGTAAGGGTTGTATACTTCAAGAGTCCATCTTTTTCACTGCAGTCACCTTATTATCCTAAATGGTTTTCTTTTTTCCTGCATCCTGCCCTTATGGTATGAATTTCTTGTTTAAATATGATGGAAAATATTGAAATTTCCTATGCTTGTCACAGCATGGCATCAAGTGGAAAGAAAGAACTACGCGTATGACCAACATCTGCTTCAAATTACCTTCAATCTCTTTCCTTGGTGAGTTATTCTCTTCTCCTAGAAGTTCTCTAATATTAAGTACATAACTGAAAAAGAGTAGTGGTGATGTGGAGACAGTGGAGTTCATTTTAAATACTTATAATTAAAATGGCATCGACTGCAGAATGTTGATTGTTCCATCAAGTTGATGCAATCAAACATTCAAAAAAATTTGAATCAGATCATTATCCGCATCAGCCACACTAACCACATGTAATTGCTGTAGACGAATTTACACTAATGCTCATCTTGGATTCAAATCTAATCGCTGCTACATTGCTGTGCTTAATAGGCTAAGGATGTTGGCGTAAAACGGTTTTTGGAAACCTACTAGCTATCAGCAACGGGTCAGTTTCAGCAATGGCAATGTATGTATTGTGTATTATCGGATAACAGAGAACAGGTAGAAAGATGATGAAGTAATTACATAGATATCGGAGACTAGCCAGCCAGTCAGAAGTTGTCAATTTCATTCAATTTATTTAATACATGTGTCGTGTCTTTTGGTAAACGTTCATAGGGTTTTTTACTATTTACTTTGTTGGACAAATGATGAAAGAGTTCAACTGCAAAGAATGCTCCTCTGTTGATTGTTTGTAAAGAAAATAGTAGCTATACATTGCTTCTCAGAATCACATAGTGTTTAGAAATTTTCTGGTCAACACCCAGTTACATCCTCAACAGGAACAATCTCTCTTGGCGCTCCTTTTTTGTGGCTATATTTTCTTTAGGCATCATTTTTTTCTGGGTAGTCTATGCAGTGTTCTTTTGGAAGTATAAGGGCTTCCTTAAGTCCTGTTGTTTCTCATAGATTGGTAAAGTACTCGCCTATTCATTTGACTTCATAGCCATGACATTGGTCATGTAACATGGGGTGAGGTGGGGGATGAGGCTTTCATTTCTTATATCACTTTAATAACACTACATTGGTTATTCAATTAAATGGTGTTAACATACCTGTCTGATATGCTTTACCAGAATATATAGCTTGGCTTCATGTTCCAACATTGCAGCTATTCTACACCGCATAAGTAACCACATCTCTGCGGGACATCTTCATGATTTAAAAGATAAATTCAAAAATACTTGGGCTGATTGAAGAAGATATTTTGTGATTTAACAAGTTTCCTATATTTCTTTTCTTTTTAGTAAGAAAATTTCAGGAGCACATACGATTACTTAATTAGGAATCCTTTTAAGTTTGGTTTAATATTTACGTTGTTTTGTTCAGTACAATTTTTCGGCTTCTCTCGAATCTTTTAATTTTAAATTTTCTCTCCTTTTTCTAAATCTAAAATCAATCTAACCAGCCTCGCATGCTCTCCCTTTTTTCTCTCTCTTTCGTCTCACCTTTTCGAATTTGTATCAAAGTCGAGGTCACCGCCACCAGGCCCACCACTGGGCACGGTAAAATTTAAACAGTGATGGTGACGGTGATTAGTTATGGAGAATTGAGAGGAGATTTGCTCATTATCTAAAACTTAGCTTACTCAGTTATAATACCACTCAAAGTGGTGTCTGAGGAGGGTAATTGTACGCAGACCATGCCCCTATATAATAGGGAGGCTGTTTCCGAAGGACCCCCGACCAAGGAAATCTAATACAAACTAAGAAACTCACGCATACGCAGGAGTCGAACCCCTGACCTTCTTCAAAGGAGGCCAGTGGCTCAACCACTGCACTATCAAAGTATCAATAAGATCAAGTAGATTTTTAAACTGCATGTGGTTGTTTTTCATCTTTTTTTATTGATATGTTAAGCGAGTTTTAAGTCGTTCTGGGGTGATTCTAATTACTTTTATATTGTACAAAAGTCGCAACGTTAATTAATTCATATCTTTTTTTTTGGTTAATTATGATTGATCTAGTCGAGTTCTCTAGTTGTTTTGGTTAATTAGGGTCGTTTCTGTAATTTGATTTTGATTGATTAGAGTAGTTGATTTTGTCATTGTTTTGGCTTATTATCACAAGACATTTGAAGTTAAGGCCGTAAATGAGTCGATACGTTCATAAATAGTTTGGCATTCGATTCAAAAAAATTTAATTCGAGTTTGATTCGATTGTAAACGAGTTGAATATAAATACGATTTTGTGGTTTGTTTCATAAATGAGCTGAACTTGAACCCGATATGGTTTGGCTCAATAGTTCATGAAAAAGTTCATTGTATAATTCGTGGACAAGTTCGTTAACTAGATTCGTGAAAAAACTCATAAATATGGTTCATGAATGAGTTTTTGTACAAACTCTATATATATACTCATAAACATATTTAAATAACATTTTACATGAGTTCTTAAATACACGATATAGTAAATAAATTTAATGTCTATGAAATGATATGTTGCTTTATTTTATCTATTCATTATTTTCTTTTGTTAAATCTATATATTATTTTTATTGGTTATGTGTTACCTAAATTTGATCCATATTCGACTCGTTGATAATGTATTAGAAGGATATCTCAAATTTTTGAGATTTGTCCCCTACATTTTTTTATTTTCAATGCATTAAAAAAAATTTAGAAAAAATGATTGAGGTGTTCGAGAACACGAGATCATAAGCAATATTTCATGAAATTTTCATGAGTTGATATTCATGAGTTATATAGCTGAAAAAATGAAGTTACAATCATCTAATAAATTTTGTTTTCCTAAAAAAAAAAAATCTAATAAATTTTGTTGGTGATGCAAAAATGTAAAATTACAATTTGTTAATTTTCCAAATATATTGCCTTCTACCTAAAGTAACCGGAATCTCAGAAAAAAATAAAAGAAAAGAAACTGACCGGAATCAATCCTTTTTGACAAAAAGAACTATAAAAACATCACGTGGCACTCAGTTAATTCTTGTTGATCCGGGTTGCGATTTTTTAATCCTTTGGAAGGATTTGAAGGGCGAGAAGGCGGCCGAATTCAGGGAGTCTCTGTTCTACGAAGATTGTTTTGCGCGTGGTGGAGATGCTAAGAGTAGGTGGGCCAACGTGGCGAAGGCTATTCGGTGTGTGGGCGAGAAGGTGGTGGGGGTTTCCTCAGGTAGGTTCAGTGGTCATAAGGAGTCGTGGTGGTGGAACGAGGAGGTTCAACAGAAAGTAAAGGCTAAACTTGCGCTCTTTAAAGAGCTTTTGTCCATGTCTGCAGGGGCGGAGAGGATTCTGAAGATGGAAGCGTACAAGGTGGCGAGACGAGAGGCAAAAAAGGCCGTGGCGAAAGCCAAAGAGGAAGCCTATGAGGGGCTGTACAAGCGCCTAGATACCAAGGAATGAGCGAATGCTATCTTTAAACTAGCTAAAGCTAGGGAGAGAGGGCGGTGCGACCTGGGTTCTGTTAAGTTTGTTAAGGATGATTCAGGCAAAGTGTTACTGAATGAAGAGGCTATCAAGGAGAGGTGGAGTTCGTATTTCCAAAATCTTTTCAATGAAGCTAGGAGGAGTGGTACTGGCGTGGAGCAAGAGGTCCCTCCTTCGTCGGTGCTTTCTATCGGTTCCTGTGAGCGTATCAGCAAGGAGGAAATCAAGGGTGCCCTTCAAAAGATGGCCAGAGGGAAGGCGGTTGGCCCGGATCAGATCCCAATCGAGGCGTGGCTTTTTCTGGGTGAGGTTGGCGTTCAATGGCTAGCAGATCTGTTTAATGATCTCCTCTTGTGTGATAAGATGCCAACTGAATGGAGGCGTAGTATCGTGGTTCCTTCTTTCAAGAATAAAGGCGATGCCCAGAGTTGTAGTAACTACCGGGGTATTAAATTACTTAGTCATACTATGAAACTGTGGGAGAGAGTGGTTGAATGTCGGATTAGAAGAGAAGTGGTAATCTCAGAGAATCAGTTCGGTTTTATGCCGGGGAGATCGACGACCGAGGCCATTCATCTCGTCAGACGCCTTATGGAGAAGTTCAGGGAGCGTCGCAAAGACCTTCATATGGTGTTCATTGATCTTGAGAAGGCCTATGACAGCATCCCCCGTGAAGCTATTTGGAAGAGCCTTGTAGAGAGGAGAGTGGCGTCGCCGTACGTTAGGGCGATTCAAGACATGTACTCTCAAGCTAGTTCTAACGTCCAGACCCCAGTGGGTGACTCCCGTTTTTTCCCTGTTGAGATAGGGCTTCATCAGGGGTCGGCCCTTAGCCCTTTTCTTTTCGCCCTTATCCTTGATGTCTTGTCGCGAGGGATTCAAGATACCGTCCCTTGGTGCATGCTCTTCGCTGATGATATCGTGTTAGTGGCGGAGTCGAGGGGGGAGGTGAACGAGAAGCTGGAACTATGGAGATCTACTTTGGAGTCCCAAGGCTTACGGATGAGTCGTTCTAAAACCGAGTATCTATGGTGTAACTTCAGTGGAGAGGATAACGAGGTAGGTGTGGAGGTTAAGATTCAAGATTAGATTGTACCCAGTACGGACAAGTTCAAGTATCTAGGCTCGATCATCCAGAAGGAAGGTGAGGTTGAAGACGATGTCAAACATCGTATCAAGGCTGGGTGGCTAAGGTGGAGGGCAGCGTCAGGGGTGATGTGCGACAAGAAGGTCCCTTTAAAGTTGAAAGGGAAATTCTATAGAGCGGCAATACGGCCTGCGTTGCTTTACGGTTCTGAGTGTTGGGCGGCGAAGAAGGCCCTCGAAAACAAGCTGGAAGCGGCTGAATTGAGGATGTTGCGGTGGTCGTGTGGGCGCACGATGTTAGATAGAATCCCGAATGGGGTGTTTAGGAGCGAGCTTGAAGTGGCGCCGCTTTCTGCGAAAGTCAGGGAAGGGAGGTTGAGATGGTTCGGCCACGTCCGAAGGAGGCTGGTTGAAGCCCCAGTGAGGAGGGTCGAGAGTCTTTCGGTTGTTGGGGCGAGGAGGAGGGGCAGACCCAGGAGGTCGTGGGAAGAGCAGCTTAGGTTGGATCTGAAGGCCTTAAACCTGAATGAGACCATGACTGCCGACAGGTGCTCTTGGAGGCGTCATATCAGAGTGGTGGATTCTCTTTTAGGGAGCGGCACTGTGGTGGAGAGCCTCAGACTTGGGTTGTCTCGGTTAGCTTTATCTTAGTAAATCGGCTTTTTCGTTCTCATTTTTCGCTTTTATTGTCTTCTGTTTGTCGGTTTTGCAGGTACAGGGAGATCGGACCGGCCTTATCTCTGTGTGGGGTATACTGGGTCTGTTTGGGGAGTGCGCTTGGGCTCAGGGGGCCCGACAAGAGTTTATTCTCACAAGCTGGTAGAGCGGAGCGCACCAGGACATGCGAATCATAATTCCTAGCAGGCAGGTAGTTCCCATGTGGAGAACGCCATGGGCTAGGTATTGCTTTGAACATTTTCGTACCTTTTGGATTCCTATGTATATAGCACCCACCGTATCTGTCATGCACCTAGTCGAGGGTCTCCACGGAAACAGCCTCCCTGCCTTAAAAAGCGGGGGCATGGTCTGCGTACAACTTACCCTCCCCAGACCCTGCTCTGAGCGGGATATACTGGGTATGTTTGGTTTGGTTTGGTTTTGGTAGTAAACTCATATTTTTACAAAAGAAAAAAACAGAAAAGATATTCCTGAAATAGAAAGAGAAAATAGCCAAACTACATCATTTTTCTAAGGAAACTGTCCGAAATACCCATTTGCGGGAGAAGTCGTCCTTTTTACCCACGGAGTACGCATGCTGGTCATGCGTGACTTGGGATACGCATTTCCAAGATGCGTATCTCAAGTCACGCATTCCCAGCATGCGTATTGACGTCAGCTGACGTCATTTCTTCACAAACATAAACGGAGCTCAAACGACCAAAAACGGAGCTGAAAATCGCCGAAAATCGCCTCCGCCCGTCCATCTGATTCAGGCCACCTCCACAAAAAATAAGCACATCAAAATGATGCCCAGTCATCTCTCTACATATTGACATATTCAGTTGAAGAGTTATGGCCCCGTAGGGACATGTACGAACGAGCTGAAAATCAAATCGGAAAAAATAACTCGATTTGGGATTTCGAATCCGGCGAATAAAATGAAAAATGGTTGGTATAGGCTTGTAGAGTAAGAAAAGACGATCATTTTGGTATATGCCATGGTATCCAAACATGTCTGCAAAGCACTGAACGAATCACTACAAATTTTAACCGGAAAACGCTTCCGGCATCGTCCCACAGAGACGGTGAACAGTACCTAATACGCATGTCTAAAATGCGTATCAGATTTCACGCATGATGAACATACGTATTCATAACACTGTTCACGGGTGGACAGAAGCTAGATTTGTAAAGTCCACGCATGGCTGCTATGCGTATTCGCCCTATACGCAATTCAGGAATGCGTATACACTCTACGCAAGCTCAGAATGCGCGGTTCGTGGGTAAAAAGGACGGACAAATCTGAATGTAGGTATTTTGGGCAGATTGTTTGAAATGGTGGGCATTCTGGTATCTCACCCAAAGAGAAATTTATGAAAAAGTATTTATGCAGTAAAATTTTTCTCATTTGGGTAATTTATGAACGAACCTCCTAGTAAGTCCAGGTTGTAGTCAAAATCTCCAGAAAAACTTGCCTACGCAGCTTACAATTATCAAACTTGCAAGAGCAAGCTAATATGCTAGGCTCAGTTACTTCCATTACAAAATTGTGAAACATTATATATAACACTGATAAATAAAAAAATAAAAAATCCCCACACAAGTGTTCCTAGACAAGGCTAAATAACAGCTCGGAATCGTTCCTAGACAAGGCTAAATAACAGCTCGGAATCGTTTAAGTTAAGTTGTGGAGATTTACGTATATTTATTTGTTTCTCTTTCAAAACTTGTAGTGACAGAACAAGGCTAAGGAGCCATGAGTCCTTCAATGGTGTAGGTAAGCGACTTGGCCCAATCAGCTTTAAGTAGAAGAGTCTGCAGGGTATGCATTACATCATAGTCCGGGTCAAGCTTTCGCTGCCAACCCTACAAAAATGCAACATTAAGGGTAAATAATCCATAATTTTTGTGATATAGAACAAGTTTCAAGTCCCCCAGAAAATACAAAAAGCAAGATTGATGTCTCCTGGCAACATGATTTCGGAAACATGCAAATAATAAATATCAAGCAAACTCAGAGACAACTTAATGTATTTATCAAGTAATTGCATGTCACGTATTCATGTCCAATCTATGAGGGTTTTAGTACGCTCAACACAGAGGAAATACTTATCCCATCAACAAATATTGCACCTGAAGGGATGATACCTTTCTAAAAACAAGTCCTACCTATATAGCTAGTATCAGCAAGTTGAGATTCATCAAGTTGCTGACTAAAACAACAAAAGTTCCTCTAGTTGGTGACTAAAACAATAAAAGCTACAATTTTAATGTTTTTTAAAGCTAACCTACCAAAAAAATATAATCCAAAAACTAGTGGCCGAATCACGGCTATTTCAAACATTGCGAGGCAGATTGACTTTGGAAATACACATTGATACATATCATTCCAGGCACCTTCATTCTAAAAACTCATATAACAACCATAACCACACAGTCACATCTCACTAAATCCATATCGCAGAGTGTAAAACTGAGTGACTAAATGATGAAAAAATGCCTAAACTGGAGGGGACACATAAAAGAGATAAATAATTGATAAGGATGATTACTAGAGTACACCCAGTTTATGTTCATGAAGGCAATGTCACATAGATTCCTCTCTCAATATAAGAGTAGGTCCTCAAACTTCAGTTAACAATGATACAAAAGAATTACCTCAAGAACCAAAAAGGTAACCATTACAGTGCATACATTCCCATCAATATTGACTTTATGACGCCGAACTTTCTCAAGCAATTGCTCCATGCACTCTGCAGGATGGACTACATCACCTTCTGGAGTACCCCAGAAGTCAAATGATTCTGTAACTTCCTGTTAAACAAAAAAAAAATTAGAAAACTTACCAGGAAATTTATCGGCAGAAGGAACGAGCAAATATAAATTCATCTACCATACCAAAATAGATCACATTTGCACCAACCAGCATGCTGAATGCACAATCTACAGTGACTGGGAAAGTTAAAGCATGGTGACTAGCAGATCAACGACAACCGATTTATAAAGCATGACTATTTGATTTAAATTCAAATAGTCTCGACCCAACATGCCCTCGTTAAAAACATTTATTTTTGGTTAATTATATTAAATCAACTGAAAAGTACATCAAAAGTGTCAGATCTTCAACAAAAAACATGCAAAAGACTACAAATACGCCAATGTTAAAGAAATATATGAATCAATGATATCCCTCTAGTGCTTTTAGGGACTATCACAAGAACCATGTGGTTGATTCTCCACTTCAAACTGTAGAAGCAGGGATATTATATTACAATCTAGAAGCATAGTCCAGCAAACTTTATAAACCTTCCGCACACTTAGATTCGAAATCTGAAAACTGCAGGTTCCCAGTAAGCGAGAATGCATTATATTCTCTTCTTTAAACTTGAACCTTCCATGATTTATTCATTTTCAACTTAATATAAGGAAAATACTTTCAAGTTTTCTTGCACCTTAGGCTAGATAAATAGCTGATGAGAACTTCGCTTGTTCATAAAACCATAGTCAAATATTATAATACATAGGTAAAGGCGAGAAAAGCTACAATGTGCTTCATAAATAATGATTAGGTACTCAAAATCTTACCTTAATGAAGGCCTCTGGCTTAGGGCAGTTCTGTTGCTTTGACAATCTAAGTGTACACTCTGCTGCTGTACGACCATCTCGGCAAGCAACGGCCTTAAAAAAATCCACCAAATTAACCCTGTCACTGCCAGAGAGTTCAGCAGTCATGCCTACATCAAGGAAAATGACATGAGGCTTCGATTTAAAGAGCCTCTTCCGAGAAGACTTGCTTCGAGCTACCCGGACAAGGATGTTTCCAGGATGCATGTCAGCATGAATAAAGTTGTCCACCTAGGAGAAAGATAAATCTTATCCATAACCTCAACTGATCGTTACCAACATTCAAAAGACAAACTAAGAGATCAAATTAAAACTACGTTGCTAAAATTGTCGGGGAAATAGTGTACAAATATTTATACCACTAACTATAATCTGATACATGTTCAAGACACTAAAACCATAACAGAGTCTTTAAGTTAGCTATGTGCAAATCGTTTTATAAATCCATATCATTGCTTATTATTCCTCTAGCAGAGTGATTCTACATGGTCTCCTTTTTAATCCTCTCTAATAATCTTCCCTCACAACCATATAATAAAAAAGTGAATGTATAAATTTATATTTCAAACAAAGCGAGCTACCTAATTTCAGGGCTCTCTTTTCTTTTCTTCTTTTTTTTTTTCTCATTTTTGATTTAGTATCAGCAACTGAATTCTGGCTTTTCATATCAGTGTATCGGAAAACCTTGGTGTGCAACAAAGAGAACCAAGCTTGCTTTTCGGTATATCTCACTATTATATTTGCAACTCATTCTTTACACTGTTTACATTTAAATATAGCCACCTTAAGCTGAGGCATGGGTCAGGTATAACTTAACTTTTAACAGATAACAACTAACACAAAAGACGAGTCTTTCCTAAAGAACAAAATACTTGTAAACAGTTTTAGCACTTTCTGCATTGCTAGACATTTTAACATATATTACTTGATAATACTGTACTTCATATTATCCTGTATACAGCAGTCATATTAGCATCAGCACCTATTTCAATTTTAATATTTATTTTATTTTAAAACAAGGATGGCAGTTGTAGCTAGAGTCGGTATGTTTCTCTTATAATCCTCATTTGTGATCCTCAGTTCAGTTTGTCCTGAAGAGGGGTTTAGAACAGCTAGAAACATACTCAAGCAAACCAACTATCGGGATTTTACAGCCTACATGGGTTCACAGATTTTTATACGCAAAACCAAGATAATGCCACAAAATAATTTAGTTATTCGAATAGTCTTCAGCAGACTTGTGTGAGATTCTCCAAGTCAGTGAAAAAGAGACAAGAAAACATCACCATGCTTCACTGGAAAAAGTATAACACGAATGCATAAGTTCTCTCTTCTCTCACATCAACAGGTTAAAAGGTGGTTGTAACTGAAGCACAAAAAAGAGACAACTAGATGTAAACGAACCCCCACCACTGTCTCTTAACAAAATTATGGTAGTAAAAATTTGATAAACTACAGAATATTCAATGTAATACACAGAATTTAATTAAAAGAATAAATAAGTGAACAAACTTGCTGGAGATTATCCTTACGAAAGCAATTTGAGGACTGTAGTAAATTATAATTTTAGGAGAAAGGAAGGCATAAAGTTTAGGACAGACAGGTTCACGTCACTTTTTGCAACCACTGGGCATTGCTAGAGGTGTTAACAAAACAGTACTAAGTCTAGGTCTAAGCTAATATTTGTGCATTCGAATAATGAGGATTCTTGAATGATGAACAAAACTTCTATTACGCAATGAAGAACACAATTACAACAATTACCACTTACCAGAAGCATTTTGAGAAGGGCATGAGTTCCAATATGTGCAAGGGATCTTTTAAGTCGTTCGTGTCCATCAAGTTCATCAACGTAGTAAGCAACGCTTTCCCCTGGCTCGAATGTTTCCACCAAAACAGCCGGATGTACAAGTGGATAAACAGGTTTTGGAAAAGAAACATCCTTCCACCTACGAAAATTATAATTGAAACGGCTCAACTGGGCAGCTTCCCTTGCAAGGTCTACTTGAGACATCATAAAAACAGCAAACTGCTGCACACTTTCGTCCAATCTTAACCATTTTAATGCAGGAATAAATGTTGAAGTCTTCGCTACTAGATTGATTATCTGAAAATCTCTTCTAATTGAATTACCGACACCAGGATGTCTAACTTTAACTGCAACTACAATGGGTTTGTTCACACGGCCACGATACCGATACCTCAAAGATGCTCGATGTATTTGGGCAATACTTCCAGACGCTACAGGTACCTCCTCAAAATTCTCAAAAATTTCAGAAAGCTTACGGCCAAAAGCTTTCTCAATGGTCTTTTTAGTGTAGGCAAAACTATGTTCAGGAGCTTTTGTGTGAAGCTTCGAAAGTTCAGTACAAAGATCTTTAGGAAAGAGATCAGGCCGAGTAGCTGCCCACTGTCCCCACTTTATAAATGCTGGCCCTGCTTTCTCCAAAGTACGATGAACAACCTGAAGCCAGAGTTTTCTATATTTGGGTCCAAAAGTATCCGCAAATGGAGCCAACATTATGCTGGGTGAGAACAAAATCGTTAGGTACATAGCTCTTAGCAACAAGAAGACACCTTCAAATGCTGAAAGGAGTAATGAGATTAAGAAAGCATGGCTATCTTGAGCATGCATATAAAGCGTGTTATTTTGCTGAAAGCTGTCAGAGTTTGCCAATGCTTGAGCCCATGTTACATTTCCGCATGTCAAGGCAAAAATACCAGGAACAACCAGATATGAGCGACTCAAAGCCAAGCTAGTTGCTTGAGCAAGTCTACTTATAGGTGTACAATTTTGTGCATTGCAAAACGGTCCTTGCGAAAGCCTCTTCCAAGCAACCTGGGCACGGTGTGTAATCCTGTTGCTTGCTGAGATTACATGATAATTCTTGAGACCACTACTTTTGCAAAATCCATATATGGGTTTGTGTGCCAGATATGAGTATCTGCTACTAGAGGAAATGTACTTTGAGTAATATCTGTAGTAAGAAGAGTGTAGCCCAGATGTACCAACTGCTCCAAATGTACTTCCATTCGAATGAAGACTTCTCTGACTTGTGCACACGGACTCTGCAACTCTTTTTATATTCCTTACTGTAAGGAATCTGCAATTCCAGTAAGGAAACAAATTATAACTGACTGCTTTTGTAGTCAAACATTACTATAGCTGAATTTTCATGCAGCAAACACTTCGTTTGAGCAAAAGCACAAATAAATCTATCACAATACCAGATTAACACATTTTGTCCCTGCGAATCTATCTCTACAAGCTGGTAAAGGGTACCATCTTCATAATCTTTTTAACAAGTCGTTCAGATCATAACTTAAAAGTTGATGGTCTACATTGATCTCGTCACACTTTAGCTTGTACAGAGCTTCGCAATGAATACCCGACATACTTGTAATTTTATCTGAATACCAATACACTATTGCAAAATGTATAATGCACCATTGCTTACATATACTATTGCCTTTTTTCGGTGTTTACTACAAGGAAAACTCTTATTCAGCTCAATCAGATATTGCTAAAGTACCTCTTAGCTTTACTAACTAAAATGAATATACAACTTACCATGTACAGTAATAAGTACATTGCAAGAAGAAACTACACAAGCTTTATTCGCTCAAGATTGTATCAAAATATTATAATCACTCATGTTTGGATTAAAATGCATATAAACATCCACATTAGCAAGCACCTACTAGCGTATGATCACAAAAATATGATCAACCTATTATAAATTAATGGAATTTAACTCCTTAAATACTAATATTGCGTTCACTTTAATAGAGTGTAATGGGTGGGCACAGAATCCACCAAAATTTAGGTTATTTCTGCACAATTTACGCATAATCCTCATTTTGTCCCTGGTTCCATTCCATGCCCACAAGTTAAAATTTAACCTCATTCCTTCCATTTTACTAGAAAATACTCCTTCTTCTCCCTACAATGCATTATCTCCGCACTCTCGCTTAACCTTGTTCAATTTAGAATTACCCTCCACCCACACACACTACTTTCTTCTTACCATTTGCACCAAGAAAACACAGAACAAGAACATAAATGACCATATTGAAAGTATAAACAACAAACATATTACATACAGCTTAAATTCCACCTAGAAAACAAAGTAATTTACACTAAACCCTTAACTTAAATCCTCAAAACAATGGTCCAAGAAACACAAAACCCATATCAAATAAACACCAAACAAACAAACTCCACCTAAAAAGACCCTCATACATACATATTTACATATATTATGCATATATACCTTGACATAGTGAAGATTGTCTTGAATTTGTGAGATGGGTCAGTAAATTTAAACCTCCAACAATATAAAAAACTCGCATTTTCCACAAATTTCACATTAACGAGCACCAAGTCGACGAATTTACCATATGGGTTGCTCAGATTCAGGCTCAAATAGGTGTATTCTACTGTGTGTATGTATATGTGTGTGTATAGGCTAAAAGGGGCTTAATCAAAAATTGAGCTTGTGGGTTTTGATGAAAAAAGGGTGTTTGAGAAAGTAAAAGTGAGTGAGAGAGAGAGAGAGAGAGAGACGGCGGTGAAGCGGTGGATCTTGCCGGCGTTTGTGTAGTTTGTTTGGGGATGGTTTTTGTTGAGTGAATCAAAAATTATCTTGTTCAAAAAGTTAACAAAATTAAGTAAATAACCCAACCCAATTTGGTTTTTATTTTATTTTTGTGTATAAATCTATACTATTATATAAAAGCCGAAAGATTAAAAGTTTGGTTACTCGGTTGGTCGGTCTGTCGGTCGGTACGTTACCTGTTGATTTTACTTATTTACCCATATTTAAATAAAATACATCCTACTAACTAATTAATTTCCTTTTTCAGGTTAAACATATTATCTTTTCTATTTTTCAATAACTAAATAATTTCCTTTTCACGTAAAATACAATATCTTTTATATTTTATCTAACTAAAATTTCTTCATTATTAATCAATTTTCTTTTTCAGGTTAAACATATTACCTTTTCTATTTTTCAATAACCTGAAAATACAATATCTTTTACATTTTATCTAACTAAAATTTCTCATTTTTTAAAAACACTACAAACAATTTTGTTTAATAAAATAACATAATTACATTATGATTAATATTAACTAATCAATTACCTTTTTCAGCCAAAACACGTTACATTTTCTCTTTTCTTTAACTAAAATCTCTCTTTTTCCAATTATATCATGGGCGGTTACCTTTTTCAGCCAAAATACGTTACCTTTTTTCTTTTCTTTTACTAAAACCTCTCTTTTTCCAATTATATCACAGGAATTTTGTCTAATAAAATAACATAATTACATTATAATTAATATTAACTAATCAATTATCTTTTTCTGCCAAAACACATTACCTTTTCTCTTTTCTCTAACTAAAATCTCTATTTTTCCAATCATATCATGGGCGGTTACCATTTTCAGCCAAAACACGTTACCTTTTTTTTTCTTTTACTAAAACCTCTCTTTTTCCAATTATATGACGGGAGTTTATATTTAATAAAAATAAAATAATAATATAATACTAATAATTAACCGATTACCTTTTCAGCTAAAAAGTATCATCTTTTCTATTTTTTCTGATTAAATTCCCTTTTTTTCTAGAAATATCACGGGCAACATTAATTTCTCATTTTCTAAAAAGTAAGAGTAATTTTATTTAGTAAAATAACATAATTAAATTTAATTACTATAAACTAATCAATTATCTTTTTTATATAAATCATGTCATCTTTTTAATTTTCACGTTACCTTTCTATTTTCACTAACTAAAATATCTATTTTCCAATTATATCACGGGTGGTCAATATAATACAATAACCTAATAATATTATAATATTAATAATTAACCGATTACCTTTTTCAGCTAAAACATATAATCTTTTCTATATTTTCTAACTAAAATCCCTCTTTTAATAGAAATATCACGGACAATATTAATTTCTTCTTTTCTAAAAATATTACGAGTAATTGTATTTAGTAAAATAACGTAATTAAATTATAATTATAATATATAAACTAAGTGGTCACTCTGTTCGTCAAAAACTATCACTTAACCCACCGTTCTCATCGGGGTCTCATTTAAACCACTAAACTAAGAAAACATATCATTTGCCCCCCCTTATATCACTTAGACCACCATAAATTGTATTATTTTTGTGAATGCAGGTGGGGCAAATGATATATTTTTTTAGTTTAGTGGTTTAAATGAGACCTCGATGAGAACGGTGGGTTAAGTGATAATTTTGACGAACGGAGTGGCCACTTTGATATAAAACCCTTACCTTTTTCACCTAGAACATGCTACCTTTTTTATTTTCTCTAACTAAATTCTCTTTTTTTTTCTAATCATATCACGGGCATTTTATTTAATAAAATAAAATAATAATATACTAATAATTAGCCGATTACCTTTTTCAACTAAAACCTATCATCTTTTCTATATTTTCTAACTAAAATCCTTCTTTTTCTAGAAATATTACAGATAACATTTATATAATTATTATCAAATCATCTCATATAAAAATTTAAGCCTCCAAAATTCATGTTTTTAAAAAATTTAAATATATAAAAGAATTCATATAATATTAAAGAAATCCGTGCATCGCACGGGTTTTAAGCTAGTTATTAGTAATTTTGTTATCCGGGTTTTTTGTCTTAATTTTATAAATTTATGGTTGACCATCAAGAGAGTTTGACTTGGCCATGACGGATAAAATTAAAAGTATTTTGTAGTAGAAGGCAACGTTTTGTCATCAAATTTTAGTGTATCAAAATTAACTTATAATCGATATAATTCACTACTCTTTTTTTAGTATTCATTATTATATTAATTTTTTTAAATTTATATGTTATTAATTTACATTTTAAATTGTTATTAAAAAATTGATAAATATAAGATTTTACACGTTAGATATAATATTTGTATTCTATCTTGAATTTTCAAAATTTGATTTGGACGATTTTACAGTTCACGTTAAATTAATAAAATAATTTTTAATTTAATGATGGTTTAACAACTATTTTCCAATTAAATCTACGCAGAAACAAAAAAGAGAAGAAATTGATGATTTTTTACGTTGAAAATTCTATTTGATTTATGAATTCTATTGATAAATCATTTTGATTATCAAAATATCTCGTTATTATTTGAAGATAGTTCTACTAACAACTAAACAATTTTAATAATAAGCGTAAGTAGGATTTTGTCTAAAATTTTGATAATCGGTAGTCTGGTCCTCATACGACAAAATAAATAGGAACCGTTAGATCTTAAAATAAATAGATGAAAATCGTTGAATCTAGCATAAAAACGTATTTTATATTTTAATATTTTAAAAAATTTTAAAAGTGTATTTATATTGAAATACGAAAACTGTATGTCAGTTATTTAAATCATATATAATTAAGTTTTCTACATTGTACAGAATTATTAATGTAGAACTTCTACATTGAATAGGATTAATGTAAAAATTTGTAATTATATTTTCTCTTGAGATTCTAAGTGTTTCCATTTGAATAATAATTATTAAATCATCACTAAATTAAAGATAATTTTATGAGTTTCGCGTGGACTGTTAAATCATCCAAATCTGATGTCTAGATCTCCAAATAGAGCCCAAATAGTAAATATGAATTATTTTTAATACTAATTAAAAAATTAATAAAGTATAATTATAATACAACCTTTTTTGATTATATCCTTTTCAGATTATTATTTTTTTTAAATTAAATTCTAGTACAACATTTTTTTAATAATATCTTTTTTAGATTATAATTTTCTCTTTAAAATTCACTTCAAATGCAACCTTTTCTAATTATGAAATAAAGGTTGATAAATCTTTCCATCTGATCCCTCTCTAATTATATCTTTTTTAGATGATAATTTTCTTTTTAATATAATATAATATTGATCGTCTATTTTTAAAAATATTAGATTCGACGGTGGAGATTATTTAGGTGGTACAATAATCAAAATTATGGATAATATTACTCTTACATTTATTATATATAAAGATATAATAGGTGTATCCAATCAATGTAAATAGATGGTAATATATTGTACATTATATAGTTGTATATTAATCTTTATAATCCAACGGATGGCTTTTAATCCAACTTTTTAATCCAACGGATCATATGTTTTTGGACTTTGGTAGTACGATGACCAAACCAAAAATTTGGATAAAATTCCTCTTTTGCTTATTATATATAAAGATATAATTTCATTCAGATGTTCAAATACTAGGATTTATATTTTCGATTCGTGTATTCTGCCAGAAAAGTAAAGTAATAAATTTTTTTCAACTCCTTTTCTAATATCTATAATTGTATTATTATTTTTTAATATTTATTTGTTATTAGTTTACATATCAAATTATTGGTAAAAAATTGATATATATATATATATATATATATATATATATATAATATTTCAGTTCAATTTACTATGTGTTTTATCTTGAATTCCTAAAAACTTGATTTGGATGATTTTACAACTCACATGAAATTAACAAAATAATCTTTAATTTATTGATGGTTTAACATTTATTTTCTAATTAAAACTACCAAGAAATAAAAGAGAGAAAAAATTGACGATTTTTTACGTTGAAAATTTTATTCGATTTAGGAAATTTACTTATATTTTGTTTTGATTATCAAAATAACCTTCTTATTATTTGAATATAGTTGTACTAACAACCAAATATAGTTTTAATAATAAGTGTGAGAGGGATTATTTCCAAAATTTTGGTAGTTGGTAGTTTGGTACTCAGTACGACAAAATAAATAAAAACAATTATATCTTCAAATAAATAAATAAAAAACTAAAACCCTAAACTCTCTACCTCGTTTTGAGAGTCGGCCGCCTCCACCCATCATTCACCGCCCCATCCTTCCATCAAACCCACATCCATCCCACCCATCCTCTCATCCCGTTTCCTCCATTTCTGAATCTTTAATTTCTATTTTTTTAGTTTTTCAATAAAATCGAGATCCAATCCTTTTTGGGTGAGATCTCTTTTGTCGTACCCATCTTTTTGGGTTGTTGATTGTCCCCAATTTTTTGGGGTTGTTGATTTATCCCCAATTTTTGGGGTTTATGTTTTGGTTGTGTTTTCTATTTACTGTCTTGTTTGGTGTGTTGGCTGCAGTTCGGAATTTGCTCCAGGTTTGGAGAGAAGATCAGGTTGGAGTGAGTTGTTGTCAGATAGAAGGTAATTGGCAACCACGAGAAGTTGAAGCCATTAGCCTTCGAGAAGCCATTTCTTGGACAAAATCACTAAAGCACATTGATCAAGTGCTAGTAGTTCGATTATCGATCTGCGAATCGTGTGGTTCTTTTGTTTGCAAATGCTGCATAAATTCTATGTCAGGCTATGGAGAGTGGTCTGTCACTCCTCCTGTATTTATTAATCATGTACTCGAAATTGATAATTTCTAAGTAATACAAGTACGATTTGTTTCAAAAAAAAAAAACTTTGGATATATGTTGAAATATGATAGCATACAAAGAGAGAGCATTGACAGGAGAAGAAAGATTGTATATATTTGTATTGTATTACAAGAGCTGTCTAAAGTCCTATATATAGACTATAGTCTGCCTAACTCTTATACGTAAGCAATTACATCATAGTACTGCTGTAGACTTTGTAGACTTAATTTTTGACAATATTTGACACGCCCCCTCACTCGAAATCCCATCATGGGATGAAATACCTATATTGGGATTGAAGAGTGGAATACTAGGAGCTCTTGAGCGTATCCTAGGTATTCAACTTGACTCATCTCTAGGAATTGAAGACCCATCTTAGGATTGACCCATCTTGAGATTTACTCATCTTGGAGTTAACGATCCATCTTGAGATTGCCCATCTTGGGATTGACCTATCTTGGGATTAATTTTCTGAGAATTTTGGGTATATCGGGACTCGACTTTGCGACCACGCGATACATTTTAGACTATGTCAAATAATAGAAAGTGCTGCTTTTCAGCACAACGGTGGATGACCACCAATCAGTCCTTGAACTGATTATTTTGAAGAAACTGAGATTCGACTTTGTGATCACTCAGTATTAACAAGCCTATGTCTGAACACAGGAGGAATTTGCATCTGTCATCCCTTGAATTATAAGCAACTGGAACCGTATTTGGTAGACTGCATCCCTTAAGATCGTCCATGAATTGGTCCTTCTACTTCTTTTACAAGAATGAAAATGCAAGATATAGCAGTGAACTGTGTGTATGTATTTGTATACATACTACTACTTCTGCTGTTTTGTAATTTGTGGCAGTGAACTGTGTGTACTGTTGGTTCGAAAACTAACTGCGCAAGTGTACGCGGTCACAAGTAATATAATAAATTCTATCCCACGAAGACTTGGTGTTTGTTCAGAAATAATGTTTAAGCAACGACCTATGATTAAACAACAAACTGCTTGAACAAATATAAAAAGGGGGTTTTGTTGTATTTTTCTAATTGATTAATTAAATTATTAATATTAATTAATTCAAACTACTTGATTTAATTAAATGAGAATTTATATGTGAGAAAAACATGGGATTCTAACTTCATTATTTATTTCATTTAGAATTGATTCCTTAATTTCAAAGTAATTTTGATAATTTACGACAGCTAGTCGGGAACACGAAACTAACATAAGCGCCTTTCAGCCTTAACTCATATCAAACCACACGAACATCCACTTAAAAAGATAGAAGTCACGAGGACACCTTTTATGCTTAGACCCTATATGTCTATAAGATTTGAAAACATAATTGGTTTACGAATAAATTCCTTTATTATGACTACATAGGGTGATGTGATCCAAAATCCTACCACTTATCGTAAATGTACATGACAATTACGAACCTATGCTAACATGGCAAATTCTAAATTCCTAAATCCACTTTTGCATTCATTAGGATTTAATAATTTAGACGTTAGCTACGCATCTAATAAATTAAGCGCAACCACATTAGGCAATCTGGATTTTTATCATAATACAAATTGTTAAGGCATCGAATTACTAAATTACGTAAATAAATCCATTAGAATCCCATGACGGCAATTAGTTCATAATCGAACGAATTGTCATCATGGGATTAAATGAAAACATGGTAGGATATTGCATGAATTAAATATGAAATTACAAGAGTTTAGAAAATAGAACCGAAATAGCTCCAATGAAAGAGAAGAGCACTTCAAGTAATCCCCTTAAAATCTTCACCCAAAATAAGATTTATACTAAAATTGCAGAAATTTAAAATGTATAACACAAAACTGAATTTAAAAAAGAAGCTAGAGAGAATACAACTGAATATAAGAGAGAACTCAGTTGTGGGATGATTCAAAACTATGGAAAACACTGCTATTTATAGCAGAAATTAGCACACCAATTGGCATAATTAATTGAGCCGAAAGCAAGCCATCAAAATAATTAACTGTAAAGTAGCCGACGACGGCTGTCTAACTATGCCAGCCCAACTGACAAGATAATCACCAATCGCAGGAGTGGGAATTGCTGGACACACACTGGCTATTTTCTGTTTGGACTTCGAGCTCGTGCGCCTCACGCGCGAGCGGACAAGTGAACCAGCTGACTTTGAATTGTTTACACGCTAGATTCATTTCCTTGTTAATTCAAAAAAAACGTGATGACTGCTAACTTTTGAACAAAACTGGTCCATAATTCGTATTTATATGATTGGGCTCTCTAGAAATGCTTTTTAATCCGCATAGCTTATAATCTTTAATTAATAAATAATTTATTTATTCCAGAAATTATAAAAATAAATATCTAATATTATTAGATATTTATAAATATAATTTTCTAAATAAATAAAATATTTATTAATATAAATATATTCTTAAGTCCTAAGCTGCGGTATATTGAGGGTCTGGAACCGGACTCCTTTTGCTTAGCAAAAATTATATCAATTCCAACCGGGGTTCCAGTTTTAAGAATATATCTTCCATCTTTTTGTGATAATTCTATTTTCTCATTGCTCGTCCAGGTGCAAGCTACGGTCTCCTGAGGATCTGAAACCAGACTCTTTTTGCTTGAAAAAAATACAACAATTCCAACCGGGGTTTCAGCATTAAGAATATATCACTCAGAATTTCCTTATGATAACTCTTTTTCCTCGTAGCCAGTCCACTTGATAATAAAATCCTTGTGATTAAATGATTTAGCACTTTTATTGCTTCTTTCATGATTTTCTTTATACCAGTCTTGACTTCCTCAGACCTTGAACTCTCTTGGCAACTCTGAATTTCGAATTTAGGCAGAAATCCACCATTTTTAGTCTTTTATCGCCACGATACCTAAAATTACGAGTTCTGCACAACAAAGACTAAAAGAACAAAAACGAATTAAAAGACACAACATACTTAAGGATAAACCACCAATCTAAGTCCAATTAGCGCATAATAAGTGGATATATAATCCACTTATCATGTACATCTGTATATACACTACTTTTGTTGCTTTGTCATTTCTGGCAGTGAACTGTGTGTACATCTGTATATACACTACTTCTGCTGCTTCGTTGGAATAACGCCCCCTGAACTATTTAATTTGCAGCATCGTAAAAAATTGGAGAGATATCGTAATATCAACAACCACTTGAATACTACACAATTAAATCTATAACCGGGGCAAACTCCTAAACTAAAATGATATGCTTGTACAAACGATCCTAACAGAATTTTCCCTTGAGAAAATAACTATTAAATATTTTAACGGATCTAAATACATATAATCATTTTATTTAGGAAAAAAATAATAAATCGGGTCAAATAAACTAACCCGCCAATTTAAAGAGGCTGTCCTCTTATGTTTCTGGCCCAACAATAAAAAAGGCCCAATAACAAAACAAAAGCCTAGTTAAATAACCATATATTCAGGCCCACAACACTAAATAAGGTATACACCTATATTTCGTTTTTGCAAAACAGCAGAAAGAGAACCCAGCAACAATTACCTCGATTTCTGTTTAATAAACCCAGCAATTACTTTTTCCTCTCTTCAACCCTCTCCTGTCTCCCTCTTCGAACAAACACAGCCTACACCCCCCCCTCTCTCTCTCTCTCGTTTTCTCTCTTCTCAAGAATTCAGTTATTTCTATATTAAAAATAGCAGAAACTCGAACAATAAAAAAATCCCAGCACCAACATGAATATATCAATTGTACGTGATGGATAAGGTGTTACCATGAAAAGACCGGGCTAGAAGAGACGAGCAACTCTTCCTGAAGAACCATCGCCGGAAAACGTCTGGAAGAGGCCCCACGCGCCAGCGCGTGGCGCGCGTGGGGCGGCGCGTGAGAGAGCGTGTGGCCTTGTTTTTCAGATCGGGAATTTTTTTGGAGCTCCTCTGGTAGTGCACTATATTGTGGTATGTTTACATCTTGGTTTTAAACACTTTAATTTTTCGAATTCTTGATTGAACCACTGTTTTTGGTTGGAAGCTTGTTCTTCTTGAAGAACACAAGCTTTTGCAGAGATTAATCACTCAAACTTGCTTTGATACCATGTTGAAATATGATAGCATACAGAGAGAGAGCATTGACAGGAGAAGAAAGATTGTATATATTTGTATTGTATTACAAGAGCTGTCTAAAGTCCTATATATAGACTATAGTCTGTCTAACTCTTATACGTAAGCAATTACATCATAGTACTACTGTAAATTTGTAGACTTAATTTTTGACAATATTTGACAATATAGCATAAAAAATATTTTTTATTTTTACATGTAAACTAAAAAGTGTATTAATATTGAAATACGAAAAAGTGTATGTCAATTATTTAAATCATATATATTTAGATTTTCTTCATTGAATAAAATTATCATTGCAGGTCTTCTATACGGAATAGGATTAATGTGAAAATTCGTAATTATATTTTCTTTTGAGATTCTAAGTTTTTTCAATTGGATAATAATTGTTAAATTATCACTAAATTAAAGATAATTTTATTTGTTTCGTGTGGGCTGTAGAATCATCTAATCCAAATCTAATTTATAGATCTCGAGATAGAGCCCATATAGTTAGATATGAACTTTTTTAATTATATCCTTTTTAGATTATAATTTTCTTTTCAAATTCAATTATAAAACAAGCTTTTTTAAATATATCCTTTTAGATATCTTGATTGTCTATTTTTAAAAGTATTAGATTCGACGGTTAAGATTATTTTGTCAGTACAGGGACCAAAAATATGGATAAGATCTCTTTTACATTTATTTTATACTAGCTTATAACCCCGTGCAACGCACGGCTCCTTTTTTAATATCTATAATTATATATTTTTTATAATATTTATATGTTATTAATTTACATATCAAATTGTTGTTAAAAAATTGATATATATAATATCAATTTAATATTTATGCTCTATCTTGAATTTTTAAAATTGATTTGGACGATTTTATAGCTTACATGAAATTAACAAAATAATCTTTAATTTAGTGATGGTTTAACAATTATTTTCTAACTAAAACTACGCAAAAACGAAAAAGAGAAGAAATTGACGATTTTTTACTTTGAAAATTCTATTCGATTTATGAAATCTACTTATATTTCATTTTGATTATCAAAATACCCTTCTAATTATTTGAAAATAGTTCTACTAACAATCAAATACGGTTTTAATAATAAGTAGATTTCACAGTGGTTACTATGCAGGTACTGTGTAGTGATACTGTGCAAATAGTGGTTACTGTGCAAATAGTGATTACTATGCAGGTGGGGCCCACGTCCAAAATCAATTCAGTAGACACGGTTTTGGGGTTGCTGGAATAGTATAGCATATTGACTTTCTGTAGCCTATAAATAGGCCTGTTGTATTTCATTTCAAAACACAACTTTCTCTTCTCTCTCTTATATCTTCTCTTTGTAAGCTGCTAGATAGTCCATCTAGTAGGGAAGCCGGCTTAGCCCGCTTTCAGGAAGTGTCGGGTAGAAGGTCCTCATGGCTAAACTATCCTAGGAGTGTTTGATTTTGTAGCTGATCCATAGGATTAGATTGTGTAGCAAACCTCCGGGTTTTATCTATTCAAAGATATTTCCCAAACAGTTGTGTTATTTCAATTCAGTATTTTTTGATCTCATATTCACATCAAAAATCGAAATATTTCTAAATAACGTATTCAACCCCCCATTCTACGTTATTCCGGACCTAACAATTGGTATCAGAGCCACTCTGTTATTATACAACAGTTAAGATCCAAAAAGCTATACAATCATGACAGAGAAAACACAAACTCCAACAACAAGCAGATATGAATCAATCAGAGTTCCAATACTCAGGGCATCAGAATATCCCATATGGAAGGTGAAGATGGAAATGTTTCTGGAGGCTACAGATCCAGAGTACTTGTTGGTTCGAAAACTAACTGCGCAAGTGTACACGGTCACAAGTAATATAATAAATTCGTTCCTACAAAGACTTGGTGTTTGTTCAGAAATAATATTTAAGCAACGACGTATGATTAAACAACAAACTGCTTGAATAAATATCAAAAGGGGGTATTTTTGTATTTTTCTAATTGATTAATTAAATTAGTAATATTAAATAATTCGAACTAATTAAATTAATTAAATGAGAATTGATATGTGAGAAAAACATGGGATTCTAATTTCATTATTTATTTCATTTAGAATTGATGCCTTAATTTCAAAGTAATTTTGATAATTTACGAAAGCTAGTCGGGAACACGAAACTAACATAAGCGCCTTTCAGCCTTAACTCATATCAAACCATACGAACATCCACTTAAAAAGATAGAAGTCGCGTGGACACCTTTTATGCTTAGACCCTATATGTCTATAAGATTTGAAAACATAATTGGTTTACGAATAAATTCCTTTATTATGACTACATAGGGTGATGTGATCCAAAATCCTACCACTTATCGTAAATGTACATGACAATTACGAACCTATGCTAACATGGCAAATTCTAAATTCCTAAATCCACTTTCGCATTCATTAGGAATTAATAATTTAGACGTTAGCTACGCATCTAATAAATTAAGCGCAACCACATTAGGCAATCTGAATTTTTATCATAATACAAATTATTAAGGCATCGAATTACTAAATTACGTAAATAAATCCATTAGAATCCCATGATGGCGATTAGTTCATAATTGAACGAATCATCATCATGGGATTAAATGAAAACATGGCAGAAAATTTCATGAATTAAATATTAAATTATAAGAGTTTAGAAAATAGAACTGAAATAGCTTCCGATGAAAAAAAATAGCACTCCGATTATTCCCTGTAAAAATAAGATTTTAGAAAATAAAACCGAAATAACTTCCAGTGAAAGATAATAGCATTCCAATATTCCCCGTAAAATCTTCAACCAAAATAAGACTTATACTAAAATTGCAGAAAATTTAAGTGTATAAAATTACACTAAAATTACAAAGAAAGATAGAGAGAATAAACTGAATTTTACAAGAGGAATTCAGTTGAGGTGTGTGTTTCAAACCTCTCCAGAACACATCTATTTATACTGCAATTTAGCACACCAGCTAACAATAATTAATTGAGCCGACCCAAATTAACACAGTGCGGTTGGTGAATTGGTTCTTTTCCACTCAGCCGACAAACGAGCACCAGTCTCAGGAACGGGGAGTGCAGGACACGTGCTGCTTTTCCTGCTAGATTTCTGGCGCGTGACTCCCACGCGTGGCTTTGGCGAGTGAAAGCTATAAACTGGCCGACAACTTAAGTGTTTTATTAGCCGACTACTACTCTGAACCATTCTTTTCCTTTCTTTTATATTACTTTTTCTTTTTTTTGTTTATTCAATTTCCACGTGACTGGTGGGCGGTGATTGTTAATTAAAATCAACCAATCATGGCCTAATTCGTATTTATATGGATGGGTTCCGTAGAAATTCTTTTTAACCCGCACAGCTCATAATCTTTAATTAATAAATAATTAATTTAATTCAAAAATTATAAAAATAAATATCTAATATTATTAGATATTTAAAAATATAATTTTCTAATTAAATAAAATATTTATTAATATAAATAAATCCTTAAGTCCAAAGTTGCGGTATTTTGAGGGTGAGAAACCGGACTCCTTTTGCTTAACAAAAAATATATCAATTCAAACCGGGGTTTTCTCTTTAAGAATATATCACTCTTCATCTTTTTGTGATAATTCTATATTCTCATTGCTCGTCCAGGTGTAAATTACGGTCTCTTAAGGATCTGAAACCAGACTCTTTTTGCTTGGAAAAAAATATATCAATTCCAACCGGGATTTTCTCTTTAAGAATATATCACTTTCCATCTTTTTGTGATAATTATATTTTCTCATTGCTCGTCCAGGTGTAAATTACGGCCTCTTGAGGATCTGAAACTGGATTCCTTTTGCGAAACGAAAAATATATCAATTCCAACCGGGGTTCCAGATTTAAGAATATATCACTCAGAATTTCTTTATGATAATTCTTTTTTCCTCGTAGCCAGTCCACTTGATAAAATTGAGACAGAAATCCACCGTTTTTAGCCTTTTATCGCCTAGATACCTAAAGTTGCGAGTTCTGCAAAACAAATGCTGAAACACAACAAAAATGAATTAAAAGACACGACATACTTAAGGATAAACCACCAATCTAGGTCAAAATAGCGCATAATAAGTGGATATAAAATCCACTTATCACACCCCCAAACTTAAACTGATGCTTGTCCTCAAGCGAAAACAGACTCGACTACCTCTAAATGCATGAATGCAACTGATGCAAGGATCTCATAAGCAAAGCAATAACCAACTTAGCAGAGTGTCTCAGAGAATCTGATAACTCCAAATATAGATCGACTAAATTTCAGCATATTAACATTTACAAGTACAGAAACGTGCGTGTGTGCAATACTCATCAGAATTACTCTTAGCACTAGATCAAAACCATACATATTCTTCGTCAAGACAATCACAAGTTTATAAATAGAATGAACGCTAGACACTTCATAACCTAGAAACACCTCCATCATCATTTGAGTTAGACAGGAATTCATGCTTTATTAACAACTATGACGCATAATACTATACACAACACACATGCTTATTTGACCGTGCAATAGATGAGACCCCAAAAGGCTTATACAATAATACCCATGTAGCGAGCGTTAGGTCAGTGGATCCCAGACTATAAAAGCCTTAGGTCACTAGGCACAAAGTCCCCTCGAACTTAATTGCTCGAGTATTAAAGAGCTCACCCTGGCCAACTCTGCATACTCACACTCTCATAAATACTTTTTTTTTTTGCTTTTTTTTTTGTTGATTTTTTTTTTTTAAATGCAATCTGGAATGAGAATTCTCAATTCCAACCCTAGACTACTCATATAAATATGAGCTGGCTACTAGCCAACTACACACAACTAGCATGAACCCTGGTTTCCCCCAAACTTATATTTAGTGATTCTACGCTATAAAGGGAATAAAGAAAATTCCAATATAATCAGGTGATTAAATTTCAACAACCAAACAAGCATGACCTTAACCTAGCCCCAAAAGCAACTGATGAGTTGTGTAAGATTGTGTTTCTGCAACATGCACGTCAATTCATGAGTATTTAAATCAGTCTTCTATCCATCATTATCACACTCAAATTCATCATTGACTACTAAACGGAACCACCAAGCGCTACGGGATCAAGGAAAATATGATATGCAACTAATCATGAATATTTTTTTTTTTTTTGGAATATGAATTATAAGAAATTAAACTAGCATGGTGTATTATGAACTACATGAAAATGTATGGATACAATGACTCAATTAATCAATTATCCTAAATCACCCCCAAACTTAAAATATTCAATGTCCTCATTGAAGGTATAGATAAAGGATAAAAGAGAATTCCCCTAACTGTCGGCATCGCTGCCCTCCTTGGGCAGCGAATCAGGAGGTGGAAATGAGCTCCAACCTGAGGCTAATCCTGCAACTCGCCAATGGCCTGCAAACTGAACAAAATCACACAAAACCAAACTACACATAAAAACACCAAACCTATGGGTTGCCTCCCATGAAGCGCTGTCGTTAACGTCATTTAGCCGGACGTTCCTTCTATAACTTGATCATGCTGGGGCAAGAAAAGCGGTGAATTCATCACGGTTCACCGTACCCCCAAGATAATGCTTAAGCCTCTGCCCATTCACCTTAAAAGACTGATCAGGTGACTTATCAAAAATTTCCACTGCACCATGCGAAAACACTGTTTTAACCGTGAACGGACCTGACCACCTTGACTTGAGCTTTCCAGGAAAAAGTCTTAGCCGAGAGTTGAAAAGCAGAACCATTTGACCCGGTACAAATGTCTTATGTACCAATCTTCTATCATGCCATCTCTTGACCTTTTCCTTGTACAGCTTGTTATTCTCATAAGCCTGTAGACGAAGCTCATCAAGCTCATTCAGTTGAAGCATCCTTTTTTCACCAGCAACTTTCATGTCGAAGTTCAATTTTTTCAAAGCCCAGTATGCCTTGTGCTCAAGCTCGGCAGGCAAATGACAAGCCTTACCATACACCAACTGAAAATGAGACATACCCAGGGGTGTTTTATACGCGGTTCTGTATGCCCAAACTGCTTCGTCTAGCTTCAAGGACCAATCTTTCCTTGAAGGATTCACCACCTTTTCTAAAATCCGCTTGATTTCCCTGTTGGAGACTTCCGCCTGACCATTCGTTTGAGGATGATACGGTGTTGCAACCCGATGTGTCACACGGTACCTTACCATTAATGCAGTGAATTTCTGATTACAAAAATGTGTCCCCTCATCACTGATTATTGCTCGTGGAGTTCCGAAACGGGTAAATATGTTCTTGTGCAGAAAGTTTATCACCACTTTAGCATCGTTTGTAGGCAGAGCTTTGACTTCTACCCATTTGGACACATAGTCTACCGCTAGCAGGATGTACTAGTTGTTGTACGATGAGACAAATGGTCCCATGAAATCTATCCCCCAGACATCGAAAATCTCAACTTCAAGAAGCATGTTGAGAGGCATCTCATTCCTCTTGGAGATATTTCCAACCCGTTGACATCGATCACATCTCAACACAAAGTGATGCGCATCTTTGAACAAGGTTGGCCAGAAGAATCCTGCCTGAAGTACTCGAGCCGCGGTCTTCTCTCCACCATAATGACCACCGTATGTGGTAGAGTGGCAATCTCGCAAAATCTCCTCCGTTTCATTGTAAGGAATGCATCTCCTGATAATCTGATCTGCTCCCTGCCTGAACAAGAATGGCTCATCCCATCAATACCACTTCACATCATGCAAAAACTTCTTCTTTTGGGCATAAGAGAATTCTGACGGAATGACGTTGCTCACCAGATAATTCACAATATCTGCAAACCATGGTTCTTCCTCTTGCACCCCAAAAAGCTGCTCATCTGGAAAAGATTCGTTGATTAAAGTTTTATCCCTTGAATCCTTACCGTGGTCTTCCAAACGAGATAGATGATCGGCTACCTGATTTTCTGTCCCCTTCCTGTCTTTTATTTCAAGCTCAAACTCTTGCAGCAGAAGAATCCAACGAATCAATCGTGGCTTTGAATCCTTCTTTGAAAATAGATATCTAATGGCTGCATGATCAGTGTAGACTGTCACCTTTGTCCCAAGCAAATAGGACCTGAATTTCTCAAAACCATAGACAACTGCCAAAAGCTCTTTCTCCGTAGTGGTGTAATTTAGCTGTGCATCGCTGAGTGTTTTACTAGCATAGTAAACCACATGAAAAATATTCTTCTTCCGCTGACCAAGCACAGCTCCCACTGCAAAATCACTAGCGTCGCACATCATCTCGAAAGGTTCACCCCAATCAGGTGCTGTGATAACAGGCGCTGTTGTCAACTTCTTTTTCAATAGCTCAAAGGCAGCTAAACAATCTTGATCAAACCGGAAGGGAACATCCTTCTCCAACAAACTGTATAAAGGTTTAGAGATTTTGGAGAAATCTTGACTGAACCGCCGATAGAAACCTGCATGACCAAGAAAACTTCGGATTCCTTTGACTGAGATTGGTGGAGGAAGATTTTCAATAGTCTCAACTTTCGCCTTATCCACTTCGAGCCCCTTACTGGATACCTTGTGCCCAAGAATGATTCCTTCTTGCACCATGAAGTGACATTTCTCCCAATTGAGCACCAGATTAGTCTCAACACATCTTTTCAGCACTAGACTCAGGTTGTGCAAGCACTCATCGTACGAAGTTCCAAAAACTGAAAAGTCATCCATGAAAACTTCCACATTTATTCCAATCATGTCAGAGAATATGGCCATCATGCATCTCTGAAAGGTCGCAGGAGCACCACAGAGCCCGAAAGAAACTCGATGAAAAGTAAAAGTGCCAAAAGGACAAGTGAATGTGGTCTTCTCCTGATCTTCTGGGGCGATACAAATCTGATTATAGCCTGAATAACCATCGAGAAGGCAGTAATATTCATGGCCAGCCAACCTATCCAGCATTTGATCGATGAATGGAAGAGGAAAATGATCTTTTCTGGTGGCCTTGTTCAACTTGCGATAGTCCATACATATTCTCCATCCTGTGACTGTCCGAGTAGGAATGAGCTCATTCTTCTCATTGGTTACAACTGTCATGCCTCCTTTCTTGGGCACACACTGAACTGGACTCACCGAAGAACTGTCTGAAATAGGGTAGATGATACCAGCATCCAACCACTTAAGAATCTCTTTCTTCACCACCTCCTTCATAATAAGATTAAGTCTTTGCTGATGCTCAACAATAGGTTTACTTCCTTCATCTAGCAGGATTTTATGCATGCAATACGAAGGGCTGATTCCCTTAATATCTGCTATGGTCCAGCCAATGGCTGATTTGAATTCTCTCAGAATTCGCAAAAGCTTATCTTCCTCACTCCCTGACAGATTAGAAGCAATAATAACAGGTAATGTAGATGCATCACCCAGAAATGCATACCGCAAGTGGTCCGGCAATGGTTTGAGTTCAAGTATAGGAGCTTCTTCAATAGATGGCTTTAGACGCTCCTGAGAATTTTTTAGTTCTGCTAATCCAAGAGACTCAAATGGCATATCAAATCTTCTCTTCCAAGGAGCTGAACTTAATTGCTGAAGTTGTTCTGCTCCTTCTTTATCTTCCACCTCAGAATCCCCTATCAATGCTCTCACCAAGGGGTCTGTTAATAACATCTGCTCAAGCTCCGTTTTAACTGTAGATTCGACCAAGTCAACTTTGAAACACTCCTCCTCAGATGGAAGCTTCATTGCTTTGAACACATTAAAAGTGATGTTTTGGTCTTGCACCCTCATTGTGAGTTCACCTTTCTGGACATCAATCAACGTCCGACCTGTAGCTAAGAATGGTCTCCCCATGATAATGGGAATCTTCTTATCCTCCTCGAAATCTAGAATAACAAAGTCAGCTGGGAAGATGAGCTTATCCACTTTTACCAAAACATCCTCCACTATTCCTCTAGGATATGTGATTGATCGATCAGCCAACTGTAAAGAGATGTTGGTAGGCTTCGGATCCGGCAGGCCAAGTTGCATGAAAACCGACAATGGCATCAGATTGATGCTACTCCCAAGTCACAGAAGCACTTTTCAAAAGACAGATTACCAATAGTGCATGGAATAGTGAAGCTACCAGGATCCTTTAGCTTTGGAGGCAATTTCTGTTGCAGAACAGCACTGCATTCTTTCGTCAATGCCACGGTTTCCAAATCCTCAAGTTTGAGCTTCCGAGATAGAATACCTTTCATGAACTTTGCATAGCTCGGCATCTGCTCTAGAGCTTCCGCAAAAGGTATGTTAATTTGCAACTTCTTGAACACCTCAAGGAATTTGGCAAACTGCTTGTCTAATTTCTGCATCTGGAGTCTTCTGGGATATGGCGGAGGTGGGTAAATTTGATTGCTCATTGTATTCTGTTTAAGAGTAGATTTTTCAGTAAAACTTTTGCTCTTCTCCGCATCATCGATCAATAGGTCAGCTGCCACATCAGATTTTTCAACTTCTGGTACTGCAGATTCTTCAGCTTGCTGTTCATGACTTTCCTCTACAACTGCTGAATTCTGATTGCTTGTAACCTTTCCAGATCTCAAAGTGACTACTTTCACCTGTTCTTTGACATCCCTCTTGCCTGGATTGGCCTCAGTGTCACTAGGAAGCGTTCCTTGTGGCCTATTCAACAAAGCATTAGCATTCTGACCAATCTGGTTTTCTAATGTCTTGATAGAAATTGCTTGGCTTTTGCACATCATCCTCAATTCCTCTAATTCAGATTTTTCAGAAGAAGATTGCCCAACACCTGCATGAGACTGTTGTTGAAATCCAGGAGGTTGAAATTGTTGCCTTGGAGCAAACTGCTGCTGAAAACCGGAAGGATTGTATGGCTTCGATCCGTATTGTTGAGCCTAAAACTGCTGGTACGGCTGTTGTGGTTGTTGAATACCACCTTGATTGTTGCTCTAGCTGAAATTAGGATGGTTTCTGTTATTAGGATGATATGTGGCTGGAGCTGGTTGCTGTGATCTCTGAAAGTTGCTCACAAACTGCACTGATTCACTAGATATGGCACATTGATTTGTATCATGTGCACCTGCACAAAGCTCACAAACACTTGCCACTTGTTGAACTCCATAGTTAGTCAATGAGTCCACCTTCATAGTCAATGCCTTTAACTGAGCTGCTATAGCTGTAGCTGTATCAACTTCCAGAATTCCTGCTATTTTGCCGTGTGATAGTCTCTGGGTTGGATTTTGATATTCATTTGCCGCCATCATCTCAATAAGCTCATAAGCTTCATCATAGCTCTTAGCCCACAGAGCTCCGCCTGATGCTGCATCAAACATTGGTCTTGACTGTGCTCCTAACCCATTGTAGAAACCATTAATAACCATCCAATCAGGCATCCCATGATGAGGACACTTTCGAAGCATCTCCTTATAACGTTCCCAAGCCTCACACAAAGATTCACCAGATTGTTGTGCAAATTGAGTTAGCGCGTTCCTTATTGCTGCAGTTTTAGCCATGGGGAAGAATTTTGTAAGAAACTTCTGAGCAAGATCCTTCCAAGTAGTGATGGAACCGGCTGGTAGAGAATGTAACCAGCCCTTTGCCTTATCCCTTAAAGAGAATGGGAAAAGCCTCAATTTGATAGCCTCATCCGACACACCATTGAACTTGAAAGTATCATAAATCTCGATAAAGTCCCTGATGTGCGTATCAGGATCCTCCATTGAAGCTCCCCCAAACTGAACTGAGTTCTGCACCATCTGAATTGTGCTTGGCTTAATTTCAAAAGAATTAGCTGCAATGGCAGGCCTGACAATACTAGATTGAATATCATTGATCTTTGGTTGAGAATAGTCCTTCAAAGCCTTAGTAGCTGCTGCTACCCTGTCGCCCATTGTTGCTTCTACTATTACTTCAGGCTCTTTTGTTGCTTCAAGCTCTTCTTCTTCCAGCTTAGCTTTCAAAGTTTGAGAACGTGTTCGCATAAACAACTTAAGATCCTTATACTGGCAGAGCAAGAAAACACGACGTGAGAAAAATAACTATCCAAGTCAGTTAAGTTTAACCTCCGTTGATGTTAAACACAAATTCTGAAAATAACACCGAAGTCCCCGGCAGCGGCGCCAAAAACTTGTTGGTTCGAAAACTAACTGCGCAAGTGTACGCGGTCACAAGTAATATAATAAATTCGTTCCCACAGAGACTTGGTGTTTGTTCAGAAATAATATTTAAGCAACGACGTATGATTAAACAACAAACTGCTTGAATAAATATCAAAAGGGGGTATTTTTGTATTTTTCTAATTGATTAATTAAATTAGTAATATTAAATAATTCGAACTAATTAAATTAATTAAATGAGAATTGATATGTGAGAAAAACATGGGATTCTAATTTCATTATTTATTTCATTTAGAATTGATGCCTTAATTTTAAAGTAATTTTGATAATTTACGAAAGCTAGTCGGGAACACGAAACTAACATAAGCGCCTTTCAGCCTTAACTCATATCAAACCATACGAACATCCACTTAAAAAGATAGAAGTCGCGTGGACACCTTTTATGCTTAGACCCTATATGTCTATAAGATTTGAAAACATAATTGGTTTACGAAAAAATCCTTTATTATGACTACATAGGGTGATGTGATCCAAAATCCTACCACTTATCGTAAATGTACATGACAATTACGAACCTATGCTAACATGGCAAATTCTAAATTCCTAAATCCACTTTCGCATTCATTAGGAATTAATAATTTAGACGTTAGCTACGCATCTAATAAATTAAGCGCAACCACATTATGCAATCTGAATTTTTATCATAATACAAATTATTAAGGCATCGAATTACTAAATTACGTAAATAAATCCATTAGAATCCCATGATGGCGATTAGTTCATAATTGAACGAATCATCATCATGGGATTAAATGAAAACATGGTAGAAAATTTCATGAATTAAATATTAAATTATAAGAGTTTAGAAAATAGAACTGAAATAGCTTCCGATGAAAAAAAAATAGCACTCCGATTATTCCCTGTAAAAATAAGATTTTAGAAAATAAAACCGAAATAACTTCCAGTGAAAGAAAAGAGCATTCCAATATTCCCCGTAAAATCTTCAACCAAAATAAGACTTGTACTAAAATTGCAGAAAATTTAAGTGTATAAAATTACACTAAAATTACAAAGAAAGATAGAGAGAATAAACTGAATTTTACAAGAGGAATTCAGTTGAGGTGTGTGTTTCAAACCTCTCCAGAACACATCTATTTATACTGCAATTTAGCACACCAGCTAACAATAATTAATTGAGCCGACCCAAATTAACACAGTGCGGTTGGTGAATTGGTTCTTTTCCACTCAGCCGACAAACGAGCACCAGTCTCAGGAACGGGGAGTGCAGGACACGCGCTGCTTTTCCTGCTAGATTTCTGGCGCGTGACTCCCACGCGTGGCTTTGGCGAGTGAAAGCTGGAAACTGGCCGACAGCTTAAGTGTTTTATTATCCGACTACTACTCTGAACCATTCTTTTCCTTTCTTTTATATTACTTTTTCTTTTTTTTGTTTATTCAATTTCCACGTGACTGGTGGGCGGTGATTGTTAATTAAAATCAACCAATCATGGCCTAATTCGTATTTATATGGATGGGTTCCGTAGAAATTCTTTTTAACCCGCACAGCTCATAATCTTTAATTAATAAATAATTAATTTAATTCAAAAATTATAAAAATAAATATCTAATATTATTAGATATTTAAAAATATAATTTTCTAATTAAATAAAATATTTATTAATATAAATAAATCCTTAAGTCCAAAGTTGCGGTATTTTGAGGGTGAGAAACCGGACTCCTTTTGCTTAACAAAAAATATATCAATTCAAACCGGGGTTTTCTCTTTAAGAATATATCACTTTTCATCTTTTTGTGATAATTCTATTTTCTCATTGCTCGTCCAGGTGTAAATTACGGTCTCTTAAGGATCTGAAACCAGACTCTTTTTGCTTGGAAAAAAATATATCAATTCCAACCGGGATTTTCTCTTTAAGAATATATCACTTTCCATCTTTTTGTGATAATTATATTTTCTCATTGCTCGTCCAGGTGTAAATTACGGCCTCTTGAGGATCTGAAACTGGATTCCTTTTGCGAAACGAAAAATATATCAATTCCAACCGGGGTTCCAGATTTAAGAATATATCACTTAGAATTTCTTTATGATAATTCTTTTTTCCTCGTAGACAGTCCACTTGATAAAATTGAGACAGAAATCCACCGTTTTTAGCCTTTTATCGCCTAGATACCTAAAGTTGCGAGTTCTGCAAAACAAATGCTGAAACACAACAAAAATGAATTAAAAGACACGACATACTTAAGGATAAACCACCAATCTAGGTCAAAATAGCGCATAATAAGTGGATATAAAATCCACTTATCAGTACTTAGACAGAATCCATGATGGTCCACATAAGCCTACCAAATTGTCTGTTGCAGTTGTTGGAGAGCAACAGAAAACGATTCCAAAGGAGAAGAAAGACTACACTCCTGAAGATATCTCCTTTATTAGCAAGGATGCCAAAGTAAGGCATTTATTACATAGCGCTCTTGACAATGTTATGTCTAACAGGGTCATTGGATGCAAAACTTCTAAGGAGATTTGGGATGCTTTGGAAGTCAGATGTCAAGGAACCAAAGCCATCAAGAAGAACAAGAGAACAATACTCACACAGGAGTACGAGCACTTTGACTCGAAGTCTGATGAGTCATTAACAGATCTATATGACAGATTCCTAAAATTGCTTAATGATCTATCACTGGTAGGTAAGGAGTATGATCTTGAAGACTCCAATCTGAAATTCTTGTTTGCTCTTCCTGAGAAGTGGGATTTAAAGGCCACTACCATCAGAGACAATTATGATCTGGAAGACATGTCTTTTGATAAAATCTATGGAATGCTCAAGACTCATGAGCTTGAGATGGAAAAAAGAAGCAAGAGGCATGGAGGCAAGTCCAAGTCAATTGCTCTTAAAGCTGAGGAGAAAGCTTCTAAAGAAGTTGCTGTGAAAAAGAGTCAATTCAACGGAAAGGATCTTATTACAAAGTCTGATACTTAGTCATCAAACTCTGATAATGACTCAAACTCTGACAATCTCATAGACTCTGATGATGATGGCAGTGATGCTGAGATGATACAACTTGCAGTCCTGATGGTAAAAAGCTTCAAGAAGATGGTTTACAAGAACTCCAGGAAAGGAAAGAAGTTCACACGAAGAGATTCAAATTCCGAAAAGAAGAATTTCAGAAAAGCCGAGGGAAAGGAAGGCAGGTCTGGGAAAGTGGACAAGTCCAAGATCAAATGCTATAATTGTGGTGAGAAAGGACATTTTTCACCTGAGTGCAAGAAAGCAAAAGCTGATAAAAGTCAAGCTTACATCACAAAGAAGAAGGACTGGGCTGACACTTCAGACTCTGAAGATGAGGTGAACTATGCCTTGATGGCAAATGCTGATATTATCTCTGAAGATACTGAGACCAAGGTACCTCACTCTACTCTAGCTTTTGATACTACTGATATATCTGAGTTAAGACTCTTTCTTAAAAACTTGCATGTTAGCTACAGAGATCAGACTTTAGAAAATGAAAGAGTAAAATCTGAATTTCTAGACCTTAGAAAGAGAAATGACTATCTAGAATTAGAATTAGTCCAGATGTTAAAAATTCAGAAAGAGAGAGATGATGCTATTATTATTAAAACAGAATTATTGAAAAAGCATGCTTATCTTGAATCTGTACTTGCTAAAGAAAGAAACATTATTAAAACTTGGACTAACTCTGGTAAAACTACTCAGAGTATCTTAGATAATGGTTGTTGGAAACAAGGTCTAGGATACATTGATAAAAAGAAAACTGCCAACCTAGAAGCTGAGACCTCTAAACCTGTACTTACTAAAAGGGCTGCAAAGCCCAAAATTAATCCTGTGAGGTTTGTACCAAAATCTGACAAGCCTAAATCTGAAAATCAGGAAGGCTCAAAACTAGAAGTTAAGAAAAACTTAAAATTTGACAAACCAAAACAGGATGAAGTCAAATCAGTAAATATTGGCTTAATATCTCAGCTTAAACACAAGCTGAAGGAGATAAAAAGAGTGAACAAGGTAAAAGAACCTAGGAAAAACAAAAATGGAAAGGTAGGCATCAATAAAAGCAATAACTATATGCCTATTCCCAATGCTCGTAGGAAGAAATGTCATAACTGTGGAAATCCTAACAATCTTGCTACTTTTTGAAGGAAGAATAAAAATATAAACTCTATACCTCCTAAGTCAGGAGTTAAGAGTGGTTCAGTTAGGTTTAAGCCACAGAATCCTTGTTTTTACTGTGACAGTATTTGACATTCTATTTATACATGCAAAGAGTATCATAATTTGTATTATGATTATTATGAACTTAAACCCTCTTTGAATAAATTCAAGATTGATTCTACATATATAAATTCTGATAAAAAGTATGTTAACACAAACTCTGATAAGACTTCTGCTACAAAAGCTAACAAACTTAATAAGGCCAAAGGATCCAAGCAAATCTGGGTCCTTAAAACTAATCATTAGTGGTTTTTGTGATTGCAGGGTAACAGGAAAAATATCCTTGTTCTAGACAGTGGATGCTCAGGTCACATGACTGGAAATAAAGCCCTGCCATCAGAATTTGTGAAGAAAGCTGGCCCAAGTATTTCTTATGGAGATGGCAACATAGGAAGGACTCTGGGATATGGCAATATCAATCTTGGGAATGTCATCATTGAAACTGTAGCTCTAGTCTCAGGACTCAAACATAATCTGCTAAGTGTGAGTCAAATCTATGACAGAGGTTATCATGTGGATTTCTTTGAAGAACACTGTGAAGTTATAAGCAAATCTACAGGCAAAGTTGTTCTGAAGGGATACAGGCATGGTAACATTTATGAATCCAAGCTTTCAACAAACTCTGAAGGCTCTACAATCTGTCTACTGAGTAGAGCATCAATTAAAGAAAGCTGGAACTGGCACAAGAGACTTTCTCATCTGAATTTCAACAACATTAATGAGTTAGTGAAGAAAGATCTTGTGAGAGGATTGCCCAAATCAGTTTTTACTCTAGATGGCCTATGTGACTCATGTCAGAAGGCAAAACAAAGGAAAACTTTATTCAAAAGTAAGACTGAATCCTCAATTCTTGAGCAATATCACTTATTGCATGTTGATTTATTTGGTCCAGTAAATATAATATCTATTGGAAAGAAAAGATACGCGTTGGTTATTATTGATGAATACACCAGATATACATGGGTGTATTTCATGCACAAGAAAGAAGAAACTGCATCAATCTTAATAGAGCATGTCAGACAACTGGACAAAGGATCTAAGCATACAGTGAAAATCATAAGAAGTGATAATGGCATTGAGTTCAAAAATGCAGCCATGGAAGAATATTGTAAAGAAAATGGAATAAAGCAAGAATTCTCTGCACCTGGAACTCCACAACAAAATGGAGTAGTAGAGAGAAAGAACAGAACTCTCATAGAAGCTGCAAGGACCATGCTTAATGAAGCAAAGCTGCCAACTTACTTCTGAGCTGAAGCTGTGCAAGCTGCTTGTTTCACACAGAATGCTACACTCATAAACAAACATGGTAAAACACCATATGAGATGGTGAAAAATAAGAAGCCGAACCTGAAGTACTTTCATGTGTTTGGATGTAAGTGTTTTGTTCTTAAGACTCATCCAGAACAGCTTTCCAAATTTGATTTAAAAGCCGATGAAAGAATCTTTGTTGGATACCCACTATCCACAAAAGCATTCAGAGTCTACAATCTGAGAACAAAAGTGGTCATGGAATCTATCCATGTGTCTTTTGATGATAAGAAGATAACAGGACTTGAAGATTTTGATGAACATGACCAGCTGAGATTTGAGAATGAAGAAATAAATGTTGATCTACAAAATTCTGATACTCTTTCAGACTATATTGTTCAATCTATACAAGTAGATCAGACTGCAGCACATGTTGAGGGGGAGCAAGTGAACGATAAAAATGAACCCCAATCAAGTGAAGAAACATCAAAGAATGCATCTACTGCTAATGATTCATTAAAATCCGATTCATCAAACTCTAAATGCAACAGCTCAGGGGGAGCAAACAATGATTTTGGATCTACTAGTCACCACAATCAACACGATTATGAACTTGGGAAATCATCAAGATCAAATCTGCCGATACAAAGGGTATGGAGTAGAGCGCATCCCTTTGAACAGATCATTGGTGAACCAGACACGGGTGTACAGACTAGAAGAGCAACACAAAATGAATGCAATTTCGCAAGATTTTTATCTCAAATTGAACCTAAAAAGGTTGATGAAGCTCTTGATGATCCAGATTGGGTAACTGCAATGCAGGAAGAACTCAATCGGTTCAAAAGGCAGAAAGTATGGAAGCTAGTGCCAAGACCAAAAGATAAATCTGTAATTTGTACTAGATGGGTGTTTAGGAATAAACTGGATGAAAATGGTATTGTTACGAGGAACAAGGCTCGATTGGTAGCAAAGGGTTACTCTCAAGAAGAGGGAATTGATTATGATGAAACCTATGCTCCAATTGCAAGGCTTGAAGCAATCAGGATGTTCTTATCATTTGCTGTACACTCCAACTTTAAGGTTTTTCAAATGGATGTGAAGAGTGCATTTTTGAACGGAGATCTAGAAGAAGAAGTCTATGTTGAACAACCCCCTGGGTTCGAAGACAAGGATTTTGAAGGTTTTGTGTACTTTCTCTTCAAAGCTCTCTATGGTCTCAAGCAAGCCCCTCGAACATGGTATGATACTCTCTCCATGTAATAACCACAAAATTTTCGAATAATAATTTTCTACTCGTTATTTAAATTTATTTAAGCTCGATGCATTAATATATTTAAATAGCGCGTTTCGGTAAAGTTTTAAAATTTTATATATTCGTATGTAAATAAATATTATATTATATCTATTTAATTATATTTATTAGGTATTTATAAAAATTAGGAAATTTAGGAAAATAGGATTTTAATTTTTGGTTTGATTTTAATTTTAAAGCGCGAAATTATTTTAGAGAACGAAATTTGGGTCTCGTTTTGACTGATCGGGTCGTTAAATACGAGGAGGGAACAGTATTTCTCGATCACAGAAAACGATTAATATTCTCACTAAACACAATTATTCTTCACAAAGCACGACATTTTTCTTTTACAAAACAAAAAATGTCCTAGCTTCTTTATTTTCTTAGCCCCATGTATTGTCCCCACGTTTTGTCCCCTTACAGTTTTACAAACATAAAACAAAAGCCCAGCCATTTTTTATTTGACTAAACACTTAAAACACTTAACACCATTTTTCTCCTATCTCTCTTAAAACACCAACTGTCCCTTATAAATCGAAAAACTGGACCCAATATTTATACAAGAAAACAGAGTACAAACATAGGTAGTTAATTTCTTTCTTTTCTCTAATAATTGTTTTGGTCAATTCCGTTTTGTAGAATCTGGCAAGCTCGATACGTACTTGTATAACAGGAATCGTTGTGTTCGATTTGTGGTGCTAATATAGTCAGATTCGTGTTTGTTTTGGGGTTGAATTGATTTGTGTGTGTCGAGATAGAGAGGATCATGAGAGAGAAATTGTTGAGATTGTGTTTGAATCGATGGTGATTGTTGGGTGTTGTGGTGTTGACGAGGGAGTGAGATGGAGGGAGACTAGTGTTTTAATCGGAGAACAGGAGAGGGGGGTGATGTTGGTGCTTGTCGATGCAGCCACCACCGATTTGTGGTGGTGGTGGTGGTTATGATGGGACGAGGGGAAGAGGGAGACAGAGAGGGCGAAAGATTACGAGGGAGATGGAGAGAACGAGAGGTTGAGATAGAGAGTCGGGGGAGAGAGAGAGAGAGAGAGAGAGAGAGAGGGACAGAGATTGCGAGAGAGAGTGAAGCAGAGAGATTTCGGGGAGAGATTTCGAGAGGGAGAGTGAGGCAGAGAGATTTCGGGGGAGTTTGATTTTTTTATTATTTTGTTTGTTTTGTTTGTTTTTTTTATTATTATTGGTGATTATTGGACTTATTATATTTTTTGACCCATAAAAAATAGGAAATAAATGGTTGAATGTTTTAAAATTGGTTTTAATAATTGTTTTATTATTATAAAATGGTGAGAAATAAAATAGGAGTAATTTATAATAAAATTAGAATTTAGTGTAAAATGAGTTATTTTATTTTGAGAATAAAACAGGACCTATTTAAATGTGATTCGAGTGAATAAATAATTAGCAATTATTTAAGTCATAATTAGAGACTTAATGATTCGCTAATAAAAAGGAGTTATAAAATTTTAATATTATTAAAATTGTGAGAAATAAAGAGTTTAATAAAATGGACTAATTTATTAATTATTTAAAAAGAGTTAATTTATGATTTTTTTCGACGTAATTTAGAGATTTAATAATTCGTTGATAAAAGAGGGAATAATTATGAATAAATAGAGATAAATACGGTTTTATTTTGGGAGACTAATATTAAATATTCCCGGATTATTTTAATTAACCGGATCGAGTCAGATTATTTTAGAGACAAAAACCGGAATTATTATTAAATTATGTACAAGATTAAAGTGAATTCTTGGATTATTTTATTTCTGGATTAAATAGAGATTTATACCCTTGTTCCAATAAAAATGGATTCTTTGTTTTTGAGAATAAATGGAGATTTATAATATTATTGGCCTAAAATAGATTTAATCAAAATAGAGCTTTTATGTGAATTTTATTGAGATTTGTATGAGCCAATTATTTTAGAGGCCTAAGTCGGATTAATATTAAAAATGAGTAAAACAAATTAGAATTGTTAGGATAATTAAAAGTAAAATTATTCTGATAAATTATTTTTGGTTAAAAGTGAGAATAATAATTATGGATTTAAATTGGATAAAAATGGATGGTGGGATTTATTTTGTTTTGAGTATAAATAGAGGTTAATATTATTAAACTAGTAAAATTTAGAGAAATGTAGAGAATTCATAAGAGCCAATTTAAAGTAGAAGTGCTATTTGAATAAATTATTGGTTAGCGAATACTTAGAGATAATTAGAGACCTTTTAAATGGAGAGTTACCGTTATATTCCGTAACCCTATTTTCGTTTTTAAGTAGGATTTACGGATATTAAAATATTATATAGATTGGATTCCTGAGTTCGGAGAAGATTTATTTATCCGGGGATTTAGTGGAAAGTTTGACTCAGGATTGTCGGCGGATATAAGTGAGGGTTAAATGAGGAAGGATGAAGATGGATGAAGTATTGGTTGTGGTTGTTGGATTCACTGTGAGACGTTTTCCAACGGGAAAACATATATGTTCAGAGGGGACGTCTTCGATTATCTTCTTCCAACAGAGAAATTGGTGAGTATGGTTAATACGTTCAAGTTGAGTTTATAAGCGTTTATAGAAAATATTAGAATTGTCGTCTAGAGACTAAAGTATTGTCTTATGTTTGATATTGGAATTGACGCGCGAGCTCGATATCGGCGGATTAGACTCGTGGCAACCGCAAGAGCGTTGAACCAAATAATGATCAAATTAGAAGATTGTGACGTCGTAAGATAGAAGATGAAAGCAGTATTACTGTGACGTTTCATGATAGCTGAGAATTCGAGGCAAGTGTTCTCCCTTCACTTCTTGTCCAAGTGAGATTATTTTTAAATATGCTAATTATGGTATTATTCCATTTATTGTCGATCTTGTCGACATTTATTGTCATTCTTGTTTATTCAATTTATACCCCATTTGCTGTATCGAACTTGTCGATAACCTTTGAGACTATTAATCCTTATTGATGCTTCCTTGTTAGGAGTACAACTAAACCAATTGTTTAGGTAGTCGGGATCCCACTAGTAGAGCACTGAACTTATCATGTCCGAATACCCATTTCATACTTTATTTTAATCTATGATGTGTTGATAGATTTTTGATTCAAAATACTTCTCTCATGATTTGAGTTTTGATAGATGATATCTGTTTTCATTATCAATGATTTATTATTATTCCTATTTTACTACACACTTGCTGAGCATTTCTTCCGCTCATACTTGTCTGTTTCGAAACCCTAACTTTTCAGTTAGGTAGTTTGGCGAGACATATTCGCACAGTTCGAAAAGAGAAGAAGCAGACGATATCTTGAAGATGACTTGACGCGGGATGTCCTGATCCAGTGTAAGGTCTATTTTATTTAGTTTAACTCTAATAGTTATTATTATGTATTAGATTAGTTACCCTGGTATACTTCTTATCGAAGTCATACCAGTGATTTAAGTTTTGATATATGAGAATGTGGTAAAGCTGAAAGTTGCTATTTTATGGAATTTGGATTCTTGTTTCTAGCACTATAACCTAAAAGATCTTGGATTGTTTGGGTCACAGAGATTATATTTCAATTTTTGACAATTACACGGAATAATGTTTTATTAAAGTGGTGATGTTATTTTGAGGATTCTCAGGTAACGACCAAATCTCCTGACCCGGATTTGGGGGCGTTACACTCCAAGTTCTTACTTGAAAATGGTTTTACAAGAGGTATCATCGACAAAACTCTCTTTCATAAAAAGCATAAAAATGATATAATTCTGGTGCAAGTATATGTGGATGATATAATATTTGGTTCTACTAATGATTTGCTATGCAAGAGATTTGCTAAGCTAATGCAGAGTAAGTACGAGATGAGCATGATGGGTGAGTTGTCCTTCTTCCTTGGACTTCAAGTTGTTTAAAAGCCTGATGGTATTTTCTTCTGCCAGTCAAAATACATAAAGAATCTTCTGAAGAAGTATAGGATGGAAGAAGCAGCTACTGCCAAGACCCCGATGCCAACTGCTGACAAGCTTGATCAAGACAAATCTGGTAAGTCAGTTGACATTACGAAGTATCGAGGTATGATCGGCTCTCTCTTTTACTTAACTACTAGTAGACCAGATATTATGTTTGTAACTTGTTTATGTGCTAGATTCCAAGCTAACCCTAAAGAGTCACATCTTATAGCTGTTAAACGTATTTTCAGATACCTTAAGGGAACCCCCAATCTTGGGATTTGGTACCCTAAAGGAACAAGTTTTGACCTAGTTAGCTATACAGATTCTGACTTCGTAGGTTGTAAGATTGATTGGAAAAGTACTTCTGGAAGCTATCAGTTTCTAGGAAGAAGGTTGGTATCTTGGTACAACAAGAAGCAACACTGCTATCAGTTTCTAGGAAGAAGGTTGGTATCTTGGTACAGCAAGAAGCAACACTCAGTATCTACCTCGACAGCCAAAGCAGAATACATTGCGACAGGTAGTTGTTGTGCTCAGATCCTGTGGATGAGGAATTAACTTCAGGACTATGGACTCATATTGGACAAAATTCCAATTCTATGCGACAACATGAGTGCCATTGCCATTGCCAACAATCCAGTTCAACATACCAGGACTAAGCATATTGATATCAGGTATCATTTCTTACGAGAGCATGTCATGAATGGAACTGTGGTACTATATTTTGTTCCCACAGATCAACAAATTGCAGACATCTTTACTAAACCACTGGATGAATCCACTTTCTCCAGGTTAGTTGGTGAACTTGGGATGTTAAATCTGTCTAATTAATTTTGGATAATCAATACCTGCAATTTGTTATAAGTTCATATGTATTTTAAATGTCCATATGTTTAGGACTTGTGAATTTATTTGCATCGAGTCCTCATATTACAGTTATCTCTATATTAATTACCATGCTTATAAATGCTATATTTTATGGTAATTAGTTAGTAAATAATTGTGTCAATTGTCGCATAATTAAATAAATATTTTATTGACATATATCAATTAATGATACTTTATTAATTTTATGTCTATTTAATTATGAGTTTGTCTGATTATTGTGGAATAATTCTTGAATTATTGATTGGTTATTTTAAATCCACAATAATTAGAAATAATAAGTGTGTATGTGTGTGTGTACATAGGCTGATAGGTTTCGGTGATAAGATATTTTTCGGCTGACAGGTTTCGGTGATAAGATGTTTTTCGGCTAATTAGGTTGTTAGGTGAGAAATTATTGAGCGATGTAATTTTTCAAACATAACCTATCACTATCACACCTAACCCACTAATCCTTGAAACCTTATAAATGATGAGTTTTTGTTTATGTTTAACATCATCATTTTTCAGATATACAGAGCATATATACACAATTGCTGAAAATTTCAAGCTTTGACCGGAAAGATCTCACAATCTAGTTGGTGGTTTTTTAGGGCGGATTTCATATTCGTGTTATACGCATCATCCTTTATAAAAACTAACCCTTGTTGTTGAATTTCCTCAAAGTTTTGAAAATGGCATTGTAGGGAAGCTTTTTAATTGCTAAAGTTAATCCTATTTCCATTCAGCAAATCGAAACCATTCTGGATGAGCAATTTCGGGCTTTGGCACAATTTCTGAATGAACATTCATTAATTCACTATGCTTTAGTTACACAAGTGCAGCTTAACCATGATGCATTGCGTGAACTATATTGCAGTGCGGTTAACACCTCTGGACAGGACGGGTGTGCAATCACATATCGACTGTTTGGTAGGTCGATTAGGGTCACTGAACGAGATGTCAATCGAATTCTTCATTTTCCTATAGAAAATCTCATTTCTGATCCTACACCTGAACAGATTGATATGTTCTTTCCTTTTATAAGACAGGGTACGCTTGGAAAATAGTCGAAAGGTGGAATGTTCTTACATGAAGACGAATGTAATTAATTACATAAGCAAAAAGAACTATACGGATGTGCCTACAGTCCTAACTGAATATCTAAAGACTGTCCCACTTCCGTTGTTACCAAGACCAGTGAGAGCAGGTATACGACAAGGTAATATGTCAATCCTTGCTATTCCAACCTCTGTATTCCCTGTTGTGTCATAGGAAATACAGTTTCTACAGCCCCTAGTGGCCATCTTACCCGATCGAGAGCAGGAAATCCCACCAACTCTAACACAGCTCGAAGAGCCCATTCTACAAATGCAAACACAAACACAACAAACTCCTACACCTCAATTGTCACTTAAACGACCAGCCATCAACACTTTTGAGGGAGATAGTGCCTCAGCAGCACCACATAAGGAGTTAGTTACATCAGCCGCTCTACCTCATTCTAAACGGAGTAAACCCAATAAACCTGAGGTAACGGCAACTGTTAGTAAAACAATTCTTTCTTATCCAATGAGTGCAATGTAAATGAGGTTGAATTGACGGGAGCAACTATCTTGAGTTCCATTTCACGGAACATAAGAGTGGTTGATGATCTTTCTAAAGATCAAATGCCTTCACAGGCATCCGAGGTGGAATTACCTACCTCAATAACTGCTGGTGAATCTTCCATTTTACGGAAAGATCCATCGGTAGGTGGTTCTTTTATGAACCAAGTGTCTTCACAGACATACGAGGGAAACTTGGGTTTTGTGCCATTTAATCGATTCAAGTTTAACCTCCCAGAGGGAAAATCTCTGGATCTCTTTCGAGATTTACCACTCTTTACCAGTGGTCGGCAACTCGCTTCACGCGAGGACGAAAGCTCACGAACTTTCATTGCACCATCTGTGACCTCTGAAAAAGGGGCTAGGATGATTTCATTTGCAGGTACATATCTCGGTGGAAGCTCTGGAAGAGAGTTGATGGAAACACAAACAGAACATGTAAGTGTAACCCAAACCACTAAACCGAGTGAATATAGAGTGTTGAGTGAAACACCTGCAGAATGTACGAGTGAGCAACCTACTCAACCACATGCACCTGTAACCAGAAAGGAATACAGCAGACTCCTTACACTGGTCCAAACAATGGAGAAAGAGTTACCAAATATCTGTAAGCCCATTGCAGAAATCAAAAATTTGCAACTTATTCAACATGATGTATTCCAGGTTCAATTGAATACATTGGCAACCCAGTTAAATGATGCAATCAACTCCTTGGTAAAATCATCTTCGTTTAATTTACCAACTCCACATCCTACTACTCTGGAGGATAACCCAACTGAGGGGGAGAAGGTGGATGACCAAGAAAAATCTACTAGGCGTAAGGGAAAGGAAAAGGTTGTTGACACGGAATTAACTTTATTTTGGGAAAGGAAAAGCTAATGGGAGTATTAGTGCTATGTGGAAAGAAAGCAAAGGCAAACTTGAAGATTTGTTCAGTCTAAAGGAACAATTGTCTTGCACTTGGTTAATTTTAGAAATCTGGGAAATGTATATATATGATCCAGAATGCACTTTAAAATTATTTATCTTTGAACTTTATTTTTTTGTTGTTGTATCAGTTGAGTTATCCTCTAGGAATTTGCTTGTCAAACCCTAACAATCAAATAGGGGGAGATTGTAAAGCATAATGTAATGTAATATGTAATAGATGACATATATAACTCAACTAAGATAAAAGATAAATAATATTAACTCTATACAGGGATCGTGAAATTTGAAGAACAGACATCAACAAGGATCAAGTCGCTGAAAGAAGTTCATTAACATGATCAAGCCTCAGTGACAGAATAAGATGTACAGATGATTCAGTTGAAGGGCCAAAAGATTCCATGTATTCAAATTAATTGAAGATACTGCTGCAGGCTATTAAATTAGAATGTAACGAAGGTGTGAAGATCAAGATCAGTGCTAGTCACTTGTGAACCAGACCAGTGCACTAAGTGTCAGCACATACGAGAAGGATCAACACATTAATTCACAGAAAGAATTGCCAAAGCCTATTGACGATCAAGGACAGACATAATATCTCAAGCAGAATAAACAGTAGAGAGAAGCCCAAGAGATATAAAAAAAATAGTAATACTATGCACGGTTACTATGCGCGGTTACTATGCAGGTACTGTGCAAATAGTGGTTACTGTGCAAATAGTGGTTACTATGCAGGTGGGGCCCACGTCCAAAGCAAATTCAGCAGACACAGTTTTGGGGTTGTTGGAATAGTACAGCATAGTACAGTATAGTGACTTTCTGTAGCCTATAAATAGGCCTGTTGTATTTCATTTCAAAACACACCTCAACACACAACTTTCTCTTCTCTCTCTTATATCTTCTCTTTGTAAGCTGCTAGATAGTCCATCTAGTAGGGAAGCCGGCTTAGCCCGCTTTCAAGAAGTGTCAGGTAGAAGGTCCTCGTGCCTAAACTATCCTAGGAGTGTTTGATTTTGTAGCTGATCCATAGGATTAGATTGTGTAGCAAACCTCCGGGTTTTATCTATTCAAAGATATTTCCCAAACAGTTGTGTTATTTCTATTCCGTATTTTTTGATCTCATATTCACATCAAAAATCGAAATATTTCTAAATAACGTATTCAACCCCCCCTTCTACGTTATTCCGGACCTAACAGTATTTAACCCCCCTTCTACAATCTCGTGGTGTATAACTAGAAAATAACAACTACAATATTACTCCCTCCGTCCCAACCAATTTTTAACCTTTTTTTAACACTTTTTGGCACTCATTTTAAGATGTATTTTAAAGATAGTTCCATAACTTATTTTCAAATTTTCTTCTTTTGTTTAAAAATATATACATTATATTTTAATACAAAGAAAGGAAAATTTTAAAAATAAGTTATAGAACTACCCTTAAAATGCGTACCAAAAACCTCATTCTGAAAGGTTAAGATCCTATTGGTACTGAAGGAGTAGTTTTAAAATATAAATAAAGATAAAATATGTAACAGCCCGACTTTTCGGACTACTAAATCTAAATCAAAACTTAAAGAAATTACAATTCTTTAAACCAAAAGTCTATTACAAAGGTACTTATTATAAAAGCGCAGCCAGCAGCTGTCGAAAAGGCAATCTAATCCAATTCTAATCTTCTTGAACACCAATGCTATCTCACTCGATCTTACACCGAACCTGAAAATTGTAAGTAATGAGCTATACAGCCCAACAAGTAACCAATCGATCCAACTAGTAGGGCAAGTAACATGTATACATATATAATACAAGATAATTTTTGATACGATACGATATAATACACAAAATCGATGATCTCGATACATATATTCTTATTCTTATTCGATACGATACTACATAAAAACAATAACTTGAAACCCACAATTCATACCACGACCACTACAACCCGGTGATAACGGTCCTAAATTTTCAGAAAACTGTCACTACAACCCGGTGACTCGGTCCTTATTCTTATTTTCGCAAACCATGGTATAAATCAGAGTTCAAAAATTATCGTTTACACATAGCACATAACAATAATACATATAACTTCTGAAACCCTCTAATTTTGATGATCATACCTAGGAAGCAAGCTGGGAATATGTTCTGGATAAACATTGTTTTGCAGGTTAATTATTCACATCAATTCACAACAGAACACAGGGCATCTCAGCTAGCTGGCAGGGCATCTAAGCTAGCTGACAAAGTATCTCAGCAAGCTGGCAGTCTGTCCAGTATATAAAAAAGGGAAGTTCGACTATATGGTTTTTAATTAGTCTTCAAATTCAAGAGTGGTCTGAACATTCATTCATGATATATATATTTATATTTAAAACACTCTTCATTCAATAGCTTTTCTAAAACCACTTTCCTTAGTAAAGGAATCTTTGAATTATTTAATGTACTTTTAAAATCAACCCATGTGCTTACTTTTCAAGCATGCACTTTTTAATATTCAAACATTCCTTACTTCTACAACTCCACCACCGGTTGTCTAGTAGAAAAGTATCAAAAGAAAACACATGTACTTATTATCCAATTCATTATGCTCTTCATTTCTATCTAACGGTTTTCTTCAAGCTTAATCATTCTTATCTCTCTCTTTTCTCTGGTTTTATTTCTCTGAATAAGAATCATTATATATTCAGATTAATTTATATCAAACCTGCAGGTGAACGTTAGTAGTGCAATTAATTTGAACAAAGCCAAACGTGAGAAGTGATCTTCAAGACCGTTGCAAGATTGTTCATAATTTGTAGCTCCTGTACTTCACTATAAAGGCTTGCATATTTCTCCTCTGAGGATTAAGAACCTTCAAGCTATATTGAAGAATAAAAGAAACAACTCTGCACATCATTTCAAAAGAGCTCCTGTACTATATTATATACATCGAGTTTTTATAGAGTTCATATCCTTGAGTTGTAATTATTTTTATCCATTGTATTGTTCAACTTGTAAAGTTGGTAGTTGCTGGATTGTCAAGCTTGTGGAACAAGGGTTCAAGGAGCATTAGGCTAGAGAAGTTTGTACTTGGTTTAGTATAGAACTTAGAGAGCTGTGTTCAGGAAACAAGGGGTTCCAGCTAGCTGCAGTCAGTCACTGGGTGATAAGGGAGATATATTATTGAGTCTTGTAATTGGTTTTTCCTGTGATCAATAATATATTCTCTTACCAAGTTGGTAAGGGACTAGGACGTAGACCATAGAAGATTAGGGGTCGAACCTAGCTAAAATTCTTGGTGTTCCTTACTTACTGCAATTTTATCTTTCTGCATTACATATCACAGCTAGCTGCCTATTCATTAATCTGTTTCATTTGGTTAACCCAGTTAGCTGCCTATCGTATCCAGCTAACTGCCAGTCTATATTTTTAGGCAGAAAATTTTATTTGATCATTGTTAGTCATAACACCTATTCACCCCTCCCCTCTAGGTGTATTTTCAACTTCAAAATATAATCACTTAGCCCAAGTTTTAATAAAAAATACATACACATAACACATAATTTGGAAAACACTTGCAAGATCAATTAGAAACTTACCTCTACGGGGAAACTCAAGAATCAAATCAAGAAACCACTCCTGACTAGATCTGTATTTAGCCTCTTTGACGCTCTGATAACGTGTATTTTATACACATTTTGTCTTTCATTCTCTTGCTTTTTTGTTAGTTTCGAATTTAGTTTTATCGATATTAACTATGTTTTTCATCTTTCAGTGCCACGTGCTAATTATTGAAAAGATGACTCATTTTGGGCTTGGAAAGCATAGATTATTCAAGAGGGAAGTTAGAAGATGAAAGCTCGCGATGTCGGGAGGTGCTTAATGTATTATCTTGAAGATTTTGTCTCGAACGGGCTGCTGTACGGCCATTCGATAGGCCGTTCAAAGGAGCAGTTTTTCTATACGGGTTGCTGTACGGCCGTTCAACAGGCCGTACAAGTCCTGCTGTGTATTAAATGAGAAGTAAACATCTTATCCTCATAACTGAACCTAACATCTAACTTCATCTAACCTATCCTCTTCAAGGTCCATTCAATTAGGGTTAGTAGAGTAGAGAGAAACATCAATTACTCATAATCTAGCATTGATTATGAGTAACTAACTCCATAATTTGGCTCAAGGAGGAATTCTTGTATCAAAACCCATTTCATTTTAAGTAAGATCTATTTCACTATATCTTGAATTTTTGAGTTGTATTGTTTATGATTTTGCTTGGAGAATTGTAAGTTGCTTCAATTTGCTTCTCTTGTGAATTCAATTGCTAATTGTTTGTGCTAATCCGTAATTGTTAGTACATTCATTGTAGTAGCACAAGGTTTAGTTTACCTAAATCCTCAAAATTCAAGTACAAATACCTAGGTTGAGCTCCTCATCCTTGGGTTTGTCCTAGCCTCTCTTTGTTTGATTCCTTGATTTGATTAAACTAGTAGTGCTTCATTATTGGTTGTTATTGTCAAGAGAGCTAATTTATGTGCTTCACTAAATTAGTGTTTTTAGAAGAGAAATAAGTGATTGTGTGCTTCACCAATTATCTTGGTTAGGTAGAGTTGATTATATCTTGCTCATATGTGTGTGGGTGAAGTGCTTGAGTTTCCATAATCCTTGGGTCAGATATCTCTTTATCTTGTTAATTTAAACATTGTGCCTCATTGTGTTGGTAAATTGGATGATCGTCATTAACTTAGTTGTATTTTTATAGCAATTTATTTCTTGTGTTCAAGGTGTTTGATAAAACACCACAACCAAATCAAAACTCCCCTTGTTCATACTTCTAAATTGTAAGAGGCAATCTACTTGAAATCGATATTAATAGTCCTTCCCTGTGAACGAACTACGAAAAACACTACCTTCAAATTGGCGCCGCTACCGGGGAAGGCAACAATATTAATTTTGAGTTAATTGTTTCTTATATTTTAGATTTTATCTTTGTATATAATTTTTTCTTTCTTTCTTTGTTTTTTGTTTATTGGTGTGTCTTCATGTTTATTGGATATAGACATGAACTAACTCTTTCAGGAGACGATGGATAACTATTTTGGTTGGAATAACGCTCAAGATTTCACCTATGTTCATGAACGATATCAAGATTTTAATTCTTTTCAGAATTTTAATGTGTATCAGGTGAATTCTTTATATTCTACAAACTCATGCTATGCTCCTTACCCTCCTAACATTGATTATTCATATGCTTTTGAAAATCAATGTTATGATCCGCAATATAATTCCCAAGACCATCAAGGGTCTTCTTCATCTACATTGTCATCACTTGAAGAAATGATGAAGCAAATGGCGGAAAACAACCTCCAATTTCAAAACATCACTTTTCAAAGTATATCCAACTTGGAAAAGATAACTTCTCAAATGGAAAAGAACACTTCTCAAAGCATATCCAACTTAGAAAAGCAAATGAGTCAACTAGCCGAAACCGTGAGTCGATTAGCGGAGGTCAATTCTCCTACTGATCATGATTCCTGTTTTGTTATTGATGAAAATGTTGTGCATGATGAATCTGCTTGTTTAGTTGACGATTGCCCTAGGCTTAACAATGATAAATTGGATGTAGTTGAGGATCTACCAAATCTAGAAAATATTTCTGAGCTTAATGAATTGGTAGATGAGATAAAAATTGATGAATGTCCAATTAAAATTGAGAAGGAATTTGAGCTTAAGATTGATGAGGTTGAAATTTTTGCTTGGGTATATAAGGATCCAATTTGGGAACAATTTTTGAGTCGTAGTTATAATGATTATTCTGACGATTTTTCTAACTACTTTTCTTTTTCAAAGTCTCTTGAAGATGTGAAGATCATAAAAATATTTTTATATTTTTATGGATCGAAGGTATATTTGCACACCTTATTTTTATTATTGATTCGTAGGTATGTGCATTTATTTGCTTTTTCACCTCACTAGTTATAATACTTGTATAAATAAGTCGAGCCAACGACAATAAACAAAGCGCTTTTTGGGAGGCAACCCAAGGTACGCATGTATTTATATATTTTTATGCGTGTGTTAGATTTTGTTCCTCGCTTGCATATATATATGGTGTTATGCATATTGTGGATTTGTGAATTGATCTAAATATTAGTGAGTGGTATTTCCTTTTTCATCTATTTTATTTCATAAGAGAATAATCCAAAAAAAAAATATGTGTTAATTAATTATTATGTATTTTTGTGTGTGACTAATGAATTTTATAATAGAGTTTCAAAAAAAATATTTAATAATAATGTCCCACTCAATAATATTTAGTATCGTTAATTATAGTTTTTATAATTTTTAAATTTGTTCCACTCCTGCCTTGATCTGTTTGTTTCATGTTTTCAGGAATTAGTATTTTATTCAAGCATTCAAGGATTTGTGGGAATTTTCTGTACAAAGAAAAAAAAAGGTTTTTGTGAAATTTCAGGGCTGCACGGGCTGTTGTATGGGGTGCAGACCGTGCAGCAAGCCGTGCAATTTTCTTCCCCGTCTGTCCATATCTTAGTTCAAATTGAGGGGCTCCAAAAAAATTCTACCCACTTCCTTGCACGGTCGTGCAATTCTTTGAAAAAAAGAAGACAAATAAAAAAGCAGCCTTCTTCCTCCCTTCTCCATCTCCGTTTCTCACCTCCTCACCCCGGTCACTCACCGCAGCCTCCACCAGCCTCCACAACACCAACATTTCACCCACCAGTTCTTCCGTCACCACATAACAAACCGCCGTCCTCCTGCTTCCTCCCCTGCACCATACAACAGCCCATCTCCCTCGCGCCTCCACCCTCCATTCTTTCGATAACCCCCTGCAATCACCCTCCTCCAGTCCTCCACCTCCGTACGACCTCTTTCCCCTCTCAAGTGGCCTGCAACCTCTTTCCCCTCCAATCAACAATCTCTCCTTCATCTCTCCGCCCCTCCTCCAGTTCAAAACAACCACTGAAACTCCCCACTCCGCCATCTGCTCTCCTCTTCCGCCACTCTTTCACCCCCCTCTCCGTTCTTCTCCCCATCTACACCAACAGCCTCCCACCGCCCCGCCTTCTCTCTCCCTTCACCACTGCAACTCCACTTCCGTTCTCCTCTCCACTGTTCGCCACAATTCTCCTACAACAGGCCTTCCTCCACAACTCCTGTTGCCTTCACCCATCTCCTTTTCCTCCTCACGCCAATTGCCCCACCCTCCTTCCGCACTACTGCCACGACCCCCCTCTGTTTCCAAAACAAGCACAACCCCTCTCCCCTTTTTTTGTTTTGTTTTTGTTATATTTTCTTGTTATATTTTCTTTCTTTTTTTTACTTATTTAATTTAGATTTTGATTTTCAAATATTAATTCTCTAAACTAAACATATTTTATAAATTCATAAATCAATTTAAATTCACTTTGAATTTGATTTTTGAATTTTTTATTCTATTATTAATTTTTAGTTATTTTATTTTATTTTATTTTAGTTTTAAATTTGATTATTTTATTTTATTTTATTTTAAATTTGATTTTTGATTTTATTATTAATTCCTTAGTTTAATTTTGTTTTATTTTAGCTTTATGATTTTTGATTTTATTTTATTTTAGTTTTAAATTTGAATTTTTATTTTATTTTTAAATTTTATTTGTGATTTTATTAATAATTGGTTATTGATTTATTTTATTTTATCTTTTAAAAAAAATCAAAAACCAAAAATTTAATTCTTTTTAATTTTGATTTTAGTTTTTAATTTTCTCAAACTAAGTAATTATTTTATTTTATTTTATTTTTAGTTTTTAATTTGATTTTTGCTTTTATTATTATTTCAGTTTTAAATTTGATTTGATTTTTCTTATTTTTTTATTAATTGGTTAGTTATTTTAGTTTATTTTATTTTATTTTTAAAAAAAAACAAAAACAAATATTTTTATTATTTATATATCCTTAATAAGTGTTGTAGTGGCTTTGTAGGTGTGGATTTCGCTTGTTGGTTATTTTCGTTGAGTTGATTGTGGTGCTCGGCATTAGCTCAATTCTTGGCGTGCAAATTTCGGAGTTGGATTTGGGCAAATGTGATGGTGCTCCCGATCCTCGTTGCTTATTTTTAGGGGAGTTTTCTTTCACTTTGTTTCTCCCTCATTTTTATTTATCATGCATGAGGACATGCCATGTTTTAAGTAGGGGAAGGATTGTTTATGTTCATCCTTGTAGTATAATATGTAGGTAGTGTTAGTATTCTCTTTTGTTTCATTTGATGTCCGTATCATTTACTTTGGGAAATCATGAGTGTGTTTACTTGTTTGTAAAATTTATGACATTGTGAGCTTGTAGCCTTGTTTTCTCCTATTTCGTGCCTAGCATTACCAATTTGATGTGAATCTATAAGTTTGATGCACCTTATCACACACACACACACACACACACACACACACACACTCTTAAATGGCATGAAAAGTCTAGATGTTTGTAATTAAATTGTGAGCATGACGATTATCTCTTAGCATGCATGGAATCAAATCGATAAGATGTTATTAAAACTTAAACCTTGTGAGGTCTTGAACGATGATTTCTTTTGCTTGTGTTTTCTCCGTCTTTATGTATGTTTGTTGCTCTAGGGCTTGCATTAAACCTTCATTCATGGATGCACCATAATAAGAAAATTCTATTTAGGATAACCTTTTTGGCCTTTTTAGCTTGTGAACCATGAAAATAATCCCTAGTTACCCCCTTTGAAGCTTATACCCATATTTTTCTTCGTCACTTTCTCCTTTTATGCATGAGTCAAAGCCAAATACTTCACTCTCGACCTAGTTGAGCTAGTTGAGTCTTGGAAAGAATTGATTGATGAGCATGTGAATTTGGAGAAGTTGTGAAGAGGAAGGATTCTAATTATTGTAAGTGGGAACTAGTTTGATGTGTATATCTAGATGTGGTTCAAAGTTCTTTATAGTATTAATTTATGTTATGCATTCCCTTTGCTAAAAAAATAATAATAAAGAGGATGTAAAAAAAAGAAAAAAAAGAAGAGAAACAGAAAAAAAAACAATAAATCTTTGTACTTTATTTTGTTTCAATTTTCTTGGTAAATGTGGTTGTGTTTTGTAAATCTTTAGTTAGAGAATTTGGTGGATGAAGCGAGCAAGCGTCATTTTGACTCAACTAGCGAGACTTTTACACCTTCCTTGAACTTAAATTTTCACACTTTCACCCAAGCCTCATTACAACCCATTTTATGAATTCCTTGTTTTTGGTGCAATCCGGAATTTAGGTGAACATGCAAGGTCAAGTAGAGCGCATGCATTTAGACTTGGAGTTGAGTGAAATCTCTAGCCCATACTTGTGTGATGCATAATTGAGAGATGTGAGATTTTTCACCATGCAATTTCATCTTCTTAATACGAAGCCATGTATGCTTTGTGATAATCTTGTCTAGTGTTCACGATTGAAGTGCATTCATTCTATCTTTAATGTCTTTGTTACATCTTGCACAAGGTGTGTTATCTTGATTCTTGAATTGGTTGTTAGCTCGTTTTAGTGGATGACAAGGTGAATAGCTCTATATGTTTGATTTTAGTTACAAGTAGACGACTCGGGCATGTGAGTGTAGTAGTTAGTTTAATTAGTAGGTATTGTTAGTTTCTTGTTTATTAGCGGTTTTTGTGGGTACATCATCTATAAACCCTCACGAGACCTCACTCATCCACTAGGGCTACCTAGGGGTTCCAAGGGCTTGTTGCATATGCCAAATGCAACCGTGATCACCTACGGAAGTGGTACTAGTTAGGAGTATATGGTGTTGTTAATATTAGTTTGCTCGGGACTAGCAAAGTTCAAGTGGGGGAAGATTTGATAACGTGTATTTTATACACATTTTGTCTTTTATTCTCTTGCTTTTTTGTTAGTTTCGAATTTAGTTTTATCGATATTAACTATGTGTTTCATCTTTCAGTGCCACGTGCTAATTGTTGAAAAGATGACTCATTTTGGGCTTGGAAAGCATAGATTATTCAAGAGGGAAGTTAGAAGATGAAAGCTCGCGATGTCGGGAGGTGCTTAATGTATTATCTTGAAGATTTTGTCTCGAACGGGCTGCTGTACGGCCATTCGATAGGCCGTTCAAAGGAGCAGTTTTTCTATACGGGTTGCTGTACGGCCGTTCAACAGGCCGTACAAGTCCTGCTGTGTATTAAATGAGAAGTAAACATCTTATCCTCATAACTGAACCTAACATCTAACTTCATCTAACCTATCCTCTTCAAGGTCCATTCAATTAGGGTTAGTAGAGTAGAGAGAAACATCAATTACTCATAATCTAGCATTGATTATGAGTAACTAACTCCATAATTTGGCTCAAGGAGGAATTCTTGTATCAAAACCCATTTCATTTTAAGTAAGATCTATTTCACTCTATCTTGAATTCTTGAGTTGTATTGTTTATGATTTTGCTTGGAGAATTGTAAGTTGCTTCAATTTGCTTCTCTTGTGAATTCAATTGCTAATTGTTTGTGCTCATCCGTAATTGTTAGTACATTCATTGTAGTAGCACAAGGTTTAGTTTACCTAAATCCTCAAAATTCAAGTACAAATACCTAGGTTGAGCTCCTCATCCTTGGGTTTGTCCTAGCCTCTCTTTGTTTAATTCCTTGATTTGGTTAAACTAGTAGTGCTTCATTATTGGTTGCTATTGTCAAGAGAGCTAATTTATGTGCTTCACTAAATTAGTGTTTTTAGAAGAGAAATAAGTGATTGTGTGCTTCACCAATTATCTTGGTTAGGTAGAGTTGATTATATCTTGCTCATATGTGTGTGGGTGAAGTGGTTGAGTTTCCATAATCCTTGGGTCAAATATCTCTTTATCTTGTTAATTTAAACATTGTGCCTCATTGTGTTGGTAAATTGGATGATCGTCATTAACTTAGTTGTATTTTTTATAGCAATTTATTTCTTGTGTTCAAGGTGTTTGATAAAAAACCACAACCAAATCAAAACCCCCCTTGTTCATACTTCTAAATTGTAAGAGGTAATCTACTTGAAATCGATATTAATAGTCCTTTCCTGTGAACGAACTACGAAAAACACTACCTTCACCCTCTAAACAATATTTTCCTGAAAAATGCAAAGAACAAAAGTTGTAGAGCACGAAAAGACCTTTCTGACAAGTCTAGAATCAACGAAATCTGATTTATGATAAATTATCTACGAGTTTTACAAGACTGCTGAATTTTGTGTAAAAAAACCCTATGAATTTTGTTATAAAAGACGAAGAAGGAGAATATGATGTTTATATGGCATTACAAAACCCTAGTCCAAACCTACTAATTATCCGTATTTTAAGCCCACTATTCTAATTAAATTTTAAATCTTATTTATTATCTAATTTTAATCCATTTTTTCTATTATTCTTTTATTATTATTATTCTAAAATTATGGGATATTACATACTACCCTTCTTAAAAGAATTTGGTCCCCAAATTCAAAAAAATAAAATAAAACAAGTCGCACAAAAAAGAAATCATACCTCCATAGTTGGTGCGACTTCCAGTGAGCTGAAACACACGTCCGTTGCCCATCTTCTTATCCGCTTCCTTCCTTGGTGGTGGATTTTGCGGGCAATCAGAGATCTTGTGTCTTACTTCTCCGCAGTGAAAACAGGCACCTCTATTGCATCGATAGTCCTTGTCCGGATGATTCTTACCGTACCTCGAACACATCTCTCGATCACCATGTCATCTGATATTATCGTACACATGTGGCTTTTTGAAGGGTCCTCCTTGAGATGAAAATCCACTAGTTGGAACGAACCGCTTCTTATTCCAGTTGCTTGTTGCCTTTTCAGATTCTACTAGGCCTCTCTCGATCACTAAAGCCTTGTTGAGGACAGCCTCATACATCTGGAGTTCAAAAGATGCCACAGAATTCCTAATGTCACTTCGCAGTCCCTCTTCCAATCTTCTAGCTCGACTGGTCTCGTCAGCAACTAATGTCGGTGCATAGTTTTCAAGCTTTGCATTTCGTATTCCACAAACGGACTTTCCTCCCTGCTCGAGCCGAATGAAGTCCCTCTCCTTTTGTAGACGAAATGTTCTCAGAAAGTACTTATCTTCTATAGCCTTCTTGAACTTTGCCCATGTATATGGTTCAAGATCTCCTTCAGTGGTTGCTGTCTCGTTCTTTCTTTGTTCCATGAGCCACCAATCATAAGCACTTCCTTGTAGTTGATACACAACTAAAGTGACCTTCTATTCTTCATTGCTCCCTAGCAGTCTGAAAGCTTTCTCCATCTCTTGTATCCACATCTCGACTATAACCGGATCAGTCGCCCCATCGAAAGTTGGTGGGTTCAATCGCTTAAATTGAGAGACGATATTCTATTGTCTGGGTTGCTGATTCGCAAGCTAGTTAGAGTCACAACTAGCTGGTCGAATACATTTCCACCTTCACCATTGTTGTTACCATTCTGATTGTCGTTGCCCTGATTGCCATTATTGTTGTCATTGTTACCTTCTCCGTCCATCTTTTCTAAAAACAAAAAAATAACTTTCAAACTCATAATCAATGATCAAAAAGCATAAAAGTCAAACAGGTCAAATAATCACATAAACAAGTGCCCTGGATTTCAAATAATTTACTAACTTAAAGGTCATAACCTATACGATAGTCTATAGGATCGCATCCTAGGGAATGTACTAGTTCCATACCTAATACACTCCGAAGGACAACCTGCTCTTGATATCAACTGTAACAGCCCGACTTTTCGGACTATTAAATCCAAATCGAAAACTAAAAGAAATTACAATTTCTTAAACCAAAAGTCTATTACAAAGGTACTTATTATAAAAGCGTATCAAACATCTTTCGAAAAGGCAATCTAATCCAATTCTAATCTTCTTGAACACCAATGCTATCTCACTCGATCTTACACCGAACCTGAAAATTGTAAGTAATGAGCTATACAGCCCAGCAAGTAAACAATCGATCCAAGTAGTAGGGCAAGTAACATGTACATATATAATACGAGATAATTTTCGATACGATACGATATAATACACAAAACCGATGATCTCGATGCACATATTCTTATTCTTATTCGATACAATACCACATAAAAACATTAATTTGAAACCCACAATTCATACCACGACCACTACAACCCGGTGATAACGGTCCTAAATTTTCAGAAAACCGTCACTACAACCCGGTGACTCGGTCCTTATTCTTATTTTCGCAAACCATGGTATAAATTAGTGTCTCAAATTATCGTTACACATAACACATAACAATAATACATATAACTTCAAAATATAATCACTTAGCCCAAGTTTTAATAACAAATACATACACATAGCACATAATTTGGAAAACACTAGCAAGATCAATTGGAAAACAAAATCGATGATCTCAATGCACATATTCTTATTCTTATTTGATACGATACCACATAAAAACAATAACTTGAAACCCACAATTCATACCACGACCACTACAACCCGGTGATAACGGTCCTAAATTTTCATAAAACTGTCACTACAATCCGGTGACTCGGTCCTTATTATTATTTTCGTAAACCATGGTATAAATCAGAGTCCCAAAATTATCATTTACACATAGCACATAACAATAATACATATAACTTCAAAATATAATCACTTAGCCCAAGTTTTAAAAACAAATACATACACATAACACATAATTTGGAAAACACTAGCAAGATCAATTAGAAACTTACCTCTACGCGGAAACTTAAGAATCAAATCATGTAACCACACCTGACTAGATATGTATTTAGCCTTTTCACCCTCTAAATAATGTTTTCTTGAAAAACGTAAAGAACGAAAGTCGTAGAGCACGAAAATACCTTTCCGACAAGTCTAGAATCAACGAAAAATATAATATGGATAGAAAGTTTCCTTGGAACTCTTTCCTTAGAATACTAGCCTCTAAATCAACGAAATGTTTTCTTAACTTATTCTTCGGTATAATATAAAATATTAGCTTATAACCCATACAAAGCACGGACTATCATATATTATTATTATGAATTAATAAATTAATTATTTGATATAATAAAAAAAGTTTAATTTATTTTAAAAAATTTTATTACTAATTTTAAATTTACATATTTTATATACTTAATTTCATGACATAAATAAATATCATTCATTTAAGGTTACTTTTAAATTTATTATTAGATATCTTAAGAATTCAATAGATAATTTTTAAAAATTATATAGTATAACCTAAAATCGTAGAAGACAGAATCGTTGGAAGAAATGTGTGTGGACGATGATTTTAATCGGGATATGACTGAAAATGTTTGTAATTCTATAAAATATGTGATTTTTCTATTTTTAATAAATTATATATAATTTAACTGAATTTGGAGTTTTTAACACCTTTTTTATTTTTTTAAAAATATATTTTTGTGTCTTATTGGTAAATTTTGCTGTTTATAATAAATAAATTAATATTTTTAATACAATTTTTTTAACTTATTACTTTTAGGAAGGTGTTAACAATTTTTTTGGAAGCCGTTAACTAACAAACCAACAAGCTAACCATCATATATTATTATTATGAATTATATTAATTATTTGATTTAATATAAAATTTTAATTTATTTTAAAAAAATTATTGTTAATTTTAAATTTACATATGTTCTATACTTAATTTAATGACATAAATAAATATCATTAATTTAATATTATTTTTAAATTTATTGTTAAATATCTTAAGAATTCACTAGATATTTTTTTAAAAATTATTTAATATAACCTAAAATCGTAAAAGAAAAAATCGTAGGAAGAAGTGTGTGCGGGTGATGATTCTAATCGGGATATAACTAAAAACGTTTATAATTCTATAAAACATGTGATTTTTTAATTTTATTAAATTATATATAATTTAACTGAATTTAAATTTTGTAACACATTCTTTAATTTTTTAAAAATACATTTTGTGCATTGTTGGTAAATAATATCTTAAGAATTCAATAGATATTTTTTAAAAATTATTTAGTATAACCTAAAATCGTATAATAAAGAATCATTGAAAGAAGTGTGTGCGGGCGATGGTTCTAATCGGGATATAACTGAAAACATTTATAATTCTATAAAACATGTGGTTTTTCATTTTTAATAAGTTATATATAATTTAACTGAATTTGGAATTTTAACACATTTTTTAATTTTTTAATTTTTTAAAAAATATATTTTATATGTTTTTTTGGTAAATTGTGTCGTTTATAGTAAATAAATTAATTTTTTAATACAATTTTTTTAACTTGTGTTAACAATTTTTTTGGAAGGTGTTAACCAACCAACCAAAACCAAATATACCTTGTTTTGCTTCTAATAGTATAGTATAAATTAATTTTTTTAATTCAATTTTTTTAACTTGTTATTTTTAGTATGGTGTTAACAATTTTTTTAAAAGACGTTAAGTTAACAACTTAATGTACATTCATCTCCAACAATATTTTTTATACTCATAATTTATCCATTTTATAGTAATTAACAATCTGTTGGAGCATAATTTTTATTCTCTCTCTTCAAACCTCAACTTAAAAGTCAATAGTTAAGAACCAACAGGAAGAAGCTTTGGAGATGTTCAAAGTCAGATGAAAACTTCAAAAATAGGCTCCAAGGACCCATGACAAAAATCCAGAAACCAAAAAAATTTTCATTCTATATCTGAACTAAAACCTGTTTTCTATTTTTCTTAGATTAATTTACACTTCGCATCCCCTTGGTTTGAACTTATTGCACTTTGCTCTTTATAGTATACATATATGCACTTTGCATCCCTTAACTTTCTAACCCGTTACGGTTTGCACTTTTTTACATTTGCACTCTACGAATCAAACCAGTGATTAAAGTTTTCACTCGACCATATAAAGGTTCGTTCACCTAGGCCTGTCAACGGGTCGGATTCGGATCGGATCACCCTAAATTCATATCTGAATCCGTTAAGATTTTTCGGATTCGGATTCGGATGGGATCGGATTAGGAGTCGGATATTTTTTAGATCGATCCATATCCGATCCGTTCGGATTTCGGGTTATTGGATCGGACCTCCGATCCGTTTAATAAATGTTATATATATATATATATATTATTTTTTAATTTGAAAAATAGTATTTTAAAATATTTTGACGAAATAAAAATTAAAATTACGACATACATTGACAAATCCAAATTTATATTAAAAAAAATACTATTTATATAAAATTTTATATATTATATATGTTTTATATATTGATTTAGTATATATATATATATTATATATTACATAAAAATATAAAATATATAATAAATATAACACATTCGGATCAGATCGGATCATACAAAATCAATTTATAAAACATAAATAATATTTTCTATTTTATATATTATATATGTTTTAATATATTACATATCCATATATATGTTTTAATATAACATATATGTTTTAATTGTTTAGAAAGTGTTATATAGGCCACAATCTGCAATCTGACTATTACATAATTCTTTTCCATATTTGCCCTTTACCAATTAGACGTTGTCTATCAATTTTTTGAACCAATCGTTAATGGGATGCAAACTGTAGCAGGTTATAAAGTTAAAGGATGCAAAGTGCATATATGGATACTACTGAGTGCGAAGTGCAATAAACCCAAACCAAGGGGATGCGAAGTGCAAATTAGTCTTTTTCTTAAAAAAGGGTAATATTCATAAAATAGAAGAGGTGTTTGGTCATCCATTTTTATTTTTTCAGAAACGACTTTCAAAAAGCAAAGCAAAAAAAATGATACTCTATCACTTTCGGAGCTAACGGAGCTGTAGGCTATAGTCCCACCGGCCCTTTACAGCCTTACCCATGAGTGGCTGCTACAAGCCCACGATAACATCAATCAATTGCAAAGAAAGGCTATTCTTGGCCTGTTCTCCTGTTCGCGACGTCGACTCCTAAAAATATCATATTTCAATTTCCAAATAAAGCTTTTCAAAACAATGATGCCCCTCGAAAGTGATTAGCATTTTAGTTTACCATTTAAAATCATCTTAATTAAAAAATTATTATGTAAAAATCTATGCATATGTAAAAAATACTATTTATAGAGTATACTATCACATGATATAAATAGAATTTATAAGAAAATTATCAGTCTTAACTAGATAAAATCTTGTTTATAATTTTAACCAATTCCATCATATTATTTATATATACCGAAACATTATGTTGCGAAAATTTAAATCATTTATTTTATATTGAAATAATATATTTTATTTATAATAATTTAAAATATTAATATACTATTTTTTAAAACATAATCAACCATTAGAATCAATTCTATCCGAGTACAATACTTACAGTTTCAGAAAGTCCCATCGGTACCAATGTTGTAAGTAGGTTGTTAACAGTTGAATTGATTAACAAGAAAATGGATTTAGGTTAAAACCTTAATTTAACTAATATTCATAGTATTTCAATTTTTCATAATTGATTTAGGTTAAAACCTTAATTCTTAATAAAAAAACAAAAAAAAAGGTTGATAATATATTTTATCCTATGATATGGAAAAAGGACGGTGTGCTACATGTAAAAATAATATGTTAGACAAAGATTGATTTCACACACATGAACATAAAACATGAACATACACGTGTAAATGCATGCCAAAAAGTTTTAAATCGAGATGTACCCGGCCGTAATGGGCTTTTCCGATAATAGGCTTTCGCAATGTTGAACCATCACAAGTGAGAACACAAACATAAAGCCTGTCAATTATTGGAATTTCATTTAAACTTTATTTACTATTATTACAAGACAAACATAAATGAACACGTAGCCTTGATGAAAATAGGGGACGGTCACGGCACCGTTCATTTTGACTTGTTTTTATTTTTTGACGTTGGCCTATATATGCCAACAACATGTTGTGCAGTGGGGTGGGTTGAACCCTTGTTCAGACAAGGGTTCGATCCCTGGGTGTATGTGAGTTTAGTCTGTATTAGTTTCCTTTCTTTGTATTTGTATTTGGTCGGGGTCCTTCGGAAACAGCCTCCCTATTATATAGGCATGGTCTGCGTACATCTACCCTCCTCAGACACCACTTTGAGTGGTATTATAAGTAAAGTTTCGTTTTTTTACGTTGGCCTATATATACACCAACAGCTACACTTAAGCTTCTCTGTCATTTGTAGAGTTAATTTCTCCTATTTGCCTTCTAATCCAAATTATAACTTTCTGACTCTTCTTTCTAATACTTGAAGCTTATACTGTACTTACAACACATACACACGTACGACATGGGAAGATCACCTTGTTGTGACAAGAATGGTTTGAAGAAGGGGCCTTGGACCCCGGAAGAAGATCAAAAACTTGTGGATTATATTCAGAAAAATGGTTATGGGAATTGGAGAACTCTTCCCAAGAATGCTGGTATGCATCTCGTGTGTGTTAGCCCTGACTGTTTCGAAATCCTTGTTCCGTCACTGCTATATGTGTTTTTGTGGAGATTGATACTTTAGTCTTAAAGTTTCATATGTAATTGTGTGTGTAGATAATGATATATTTTTCATATTGTAGGGCTACAAAGGTGTGGAAAGAGCTGCAGACTAAGGTGGACAAATTATCTACGTCCTGATATTAAAAGAGGTCGATTTTCTTTCGAAGAAGAAGAAACAATTATTCAACTGCATAGTGTTCTCGGAAACAAGTACGTTCATAATCTAATCACACTTGTTCCCATTCATACAAGTAGTCATTTGTATGTATCTCATCTCATGCATGTTCTAAAGAATTTCGAAATTTTGTACAATATATAGGTGGTCGACCATTGCAGCTCGTTTACCAGGAAGAACCGACAATGAAATCAAGAACTACTGGAACACAAACATTCGAAAAAAACTTCTCAGAAATGGTATCGATCCAGTTACTCACAGTCCTCGCCTCGATCTTCTTGATCTTTCCACTTTTTTCACCTCATCTCTCTACAACTCATCATCTCTCTACAACTCATCACAAATCATGTACTTACTATCGGCCTCCAGGTCATTAGGTGCCAACCCTAATCTTGTCAACTCGAATAATTTTCTACCCTCCAGCTGCCAAAACACCGAAAATTTTCTATCCGCGGAAAATAACATAGGTAATCTCGAAAATGTCTCACTACAGCCTAGCCAAACTCAAGAAATGCTACCGTTCTCTAATGAAATGATGGAGCCTAATGCTGATCAGTTTACGAGTTTTAGCACACAATTAAATGATTGGCAATGCAGCGAAATGGGATCGAATGTGAACTATGGGTATTACGGATCGGGTCAAGAGAACTCGGGTTTCGGATCCAACAACAGCAACAACAATTTCAGCTATACATCAGTAATGTCAACACCTCAGTCTGCAAGTCCATTGAATTTGAATTCCATTGAAGATGAGAGGGAGATAAGCATGTTCAATTTTCAAGATGTGTATCTTGGGTATTAAATTGTACACTTATGTAATTATTCATTGTATTATTTGCTCATAATAATTACAGACGACTTTGTGTTCTTTTTTCTGATGATTATCTCAGCTTTAGAATATGTGATTGCTCTTGTTTATTCGTCATTCAAAAATTATGTTTAGCTTATATTAATTAATGAGCACGGGATAACTTAGTAAAATCTCAATGATTTCTGCTCATTTCGAAAGTTGTAATAACAAAATGTATTTAAAAAATATAGTTCTGCATGATTATTAATCATCTACTCATATGATCAAGTCAGGAGTCTTCTTTATAAAAATTTTGAAGTTCGAAGGGCTCTACTCTAGTTACTTGCAAATCATTTCAATTTAAAAGAATACTTACTTGTGTCCAAGCAGTAAAATATTTAAATTTGATTTAACTTTAGTCGTGATCAAAATCAACATGATGGAAAATTTCGTTGAATTGAGATACAATACCAAATCGTTCAATTTGTAAAACTTGGGAACTTAGATAATTTTTTTATATATGAGTTTATAATCTGTAAAATGCACGGTTTTTTAATATTTATAATTATATTAATTTATAATATTTTATATGTTATTAGTTCATATGATCAAATTGTAGTTAAAATATTGATATTAATTAGGTTTTAGACGTACATTTGATTGACATTATTAAAATACAATTTTTAGTATTTGAATATATAACTCTAATAACAATCAAATACACATTTTAATATGAAATTTAATTCAATATTAAAATTTAATTATTTTTATCGTTTTGGAGGTATATGAACCAAATTAAAAAAAAAAAATTACACTCATTATATATAAGAATTTAATTATTTTTTTGAAATTTCTTATTTTATATATTGTTAAGTACAAGTATATGATCATTACTTGCAAATGTGTTGACATATATTATAATATATTATTATGGGAAAAATAGAGACTAATTTTATTATTATTATTAGTTAAAAATGGAGGGTTCCGTTATTATGTTAATTTCCATTATTGAGAATTATGGATTTGCTATATAAACAATTGTGATGTATTGTAATAGACGTGAGACGAGTGCCTCCAATTGTGAATGAGAAAGATAACCTTGAGAGCATATTTATCATGGTATCAGCCTTGAGAGAAAAAAAAAAATTCTACCAGAGTTTGTGGGTGTGAGAAAATCCTGCGAGAGTTCGTGGGTTGAAAAAAAATCCCGCGAGAGTTCTTGGGTGAGAGGAGAAAAAAAAACCTACGACAATTCGTGAATTTGATAAAAGAAAATTTCTACAAGAGTTTGTGGGGGTGAGTAAAAAAAATCTATGGGAGACCGTTGAAAAAAAAAATGTTGCGAGAGTTCTTGGATATGAAAGAAAGAAAAATCATGAGAACGAATATGAAAGAAAGAAAAATCATGAGAACGAAGATGATGACAAGGCGAAGCATGACGATATGATGGATTTCTGGAAGAGATTGTGTCAACCAACGACGATTAAAAAAAAAGAAATTCCGAGATGAATCGTGATAGAAAAATAATGGTGGCAATTATGACAAAGATGATGATAGTGGACAAAGAGAACGAAGATAAGGATGAAAAATTGATCACAATGAGAAAGCTGATTCAAGTGGATGATTATGTTGATTAGAGCAGATGAAACTCTCGATTGAGTATCGTGAGTTTGAGGGGATGTTGACATATATTATAATATATTATTATGGGAAAAATAGAGACTTACCTTTAATATTATTATTTGTTAAAAACGGAGAGTCTCGTTATTATGTTAATTTCCATTATTGAGAATTAGGAATTTGCTATATAAATAATTATGATTTATTGTAATAAATGTGAGGCGAGTGCCTCCAATTATGAATGAGAAAGACAACCTTGAGAGCATATTTATCGAAATAACTAAAGTTTTTTCATTTACAAATTTTTAAGACTAAACAAGATATTTATTCTTTTGTAAGTATCTCTATTTCAACCGCATGTAAAAGTAATATTTCAAATTTAATGGAATTAAGTTAATACACAAACAAAGGCCAACAACTTTCTATGTATATTGCTTTTAGTGTGACATATAAATGAAAAGAAAGACTTTCTAGAATCATTGATCAAAGCTTACACATATTTTAATCTGCCTACCTAAAATCAACAATTAGATATTTGTACCAAACCAATCAACACACTACTAATTTCAGCAAAATCCAATCTTTCAAACTTAAAAAGGTGCTTAATTCAATAATGCACTTACCCAATTCAATTACTAATAATATAATGACATTATTTTACATATATATTGAATAGCTAGACAATCAAGTAAATGTAAAGCAACAGAGAGGAGTTGGATATGTTTCACATATCCCAACAGAAAACTCCGGCGATGATGCCGGAAAAGCTGCCGGAGATTGGGACATGACAACTGACACGTGTCCGAGTATTTAATATAACAACTGTAGTGTCACGTACAAATAAAATAATACTCCGTATAAGCTTTATTTATCTGCATGGCTTGCTTCTTTGATGCTAAGCAGGTTTGACTAAACGTAAATGGTACATGCGTGTCGAAATATAAGAGGATAATAGAGGAAGGGGACCACTTTCTAAAAATGATGTGTTGAGGGATAAGGTGTATTATTGTGATTGGTGTATAGTTTATATATACAGGACAACACAGCAAGTAGCTTGTGTTTAAATATAAAAGGCAATGTCAAAGGAGAGTTTGTCACACATAGTTTCAATAATGTAGGCTTGTGGGCTCTTTAGTCACTAGTGAAGTACTGAATTTAGTGAATAAGAGCATCTCCGAGAGTCTCTTTATTCAAGCTCTTAACTCAAAAAATGAGAAGAGAGAATAAAAATATTGCTCCAAGAGACTCTTAGTGGCTCTTAAAAACACTAAGAGCCTCTTCTCTCTCCTCATTTCTAAGAGCCTCTAATAGCTCTTAAGTTGTATTTTAATAATAAAATATACATGTCCACCAATTCTTGCACAACTTGTGGTTATAGTGGGGTCAATTTATGAATAAATTATAAATAAAGAGCTAATATAAAGAGGATTGTTGGAGTTTGACACATAAACCTATGTAATAACTTGCTAAGAGCCATTTATTTATATTATTTTGAAGAATGAATTTAGGAGTCTGTTGGAGATGCTCTAAGAATCGTATATTTTATGGGTTACGTAATCGTTGATCGGTAGAGTTATAAAGCTACTAATTTATGGTGGTTTTGAAGATTTTGAATTCGATTTTCACTTGTATCGAAATATATTAATTTGAAATTTACAAATATTTTAAATCTTAAAATATTTAGCAATATATTTGTTATGTCATATTTTTGGTATGTCTAATAATTTCTTAAATTTTCAATATTTATTAATTATTAATTCAGATTAATAATTATTGCTTAATGCTAAGTTTTATCCTCTCTCTGAAACGGAAGAAAATTATTCTCGATCAATCAATAACGGAAAATATCTCCAAACGATATTCTTCAAATCAGTAAGATATCAAAACGCCAAGATTAAACCAGATAAAATCAGTAATTGCCCACATTAACGAAATTTATCCCTAAAATCTTTTAGGGATAGACACAATTTCACATAACTCTGCTTGGGGTTAATCCTATATAAATCTTAGGGATAGACACAATTTCAACAGGAGATAAATCGAGACACCTGCCAAGTCCAACCACTCTCTTTTTTACAAACCCTAATCCCTAAAAACAGCCACATACTCATAATTTCGCTCGCTCCACCTCCAATTTCGTATTGTTACGAAATTTTTCCAACAACATTATTTTTTCTATTTGTCTTAATTAAACTTTTAAAAACACTCTTAATTAATTGCTTCTCGAAATTGTGAACCAAAATGACCTTCGACTCCAACGCATAGTAGTTGTAACTTGTATAGTTGTATCTTTGAAAGAGACAATGCTAATCATTGAATTTAGTAATATAAATCAATGAATTAGTGAACAATGACAGGTTTTGTTAAAATAATGTAAAAAATTATTAAATAAACTAAATAAATTTATAAAATTAGAATAAATGTGTAGAATTGAAAATCAACCATACGAGTTAGCAAATGAAATAAAAAAAAAGCTACCACCACAAAATTAAGCTAGTAGTGTAGTAGCAGTACGTGAACCGTGAACGATATAAATGGGCATCTTTTTATCTTTACATACATTATTACTTCTTGTACGTACGCTTGGAAGTTGGAGCTTCTCTCCTGTACCTTTTGGTGTACTCATTTATTGTTTTTAAGTCAAACTCAAACCTCTCACTTGGCATGTAAGTCTCATGCATCTATATAGCTCAGCATCACCTCACTTCTGCGTCATACAATCCGTCCATGAATCTGATATATTGTCCTAATAAAATTTATTTTTGTAATATTTCGTAATCGATTAATGTAATTAAACCATACCAAGTCATAGACATGACAAGATGAAGTTGGATATGTGAATGAGTAGATATAGAAAGCTACGATTCTTACTTGTAAGAGTGACCATCTCTTTTCGCAAAATCTTTCAAAACTTGCAAAATTTTAGAAGCTGTTGAAATGACTACTCTCACAACAAACATTACTATTTGCCTAACAATTTCTTATCATAGAACTTGAGAGAAAAAGATGTATGAAAATAACGTGTAATTCAGCAAATTCAAATAATAACATCTAGATAAAACATGTGTGTTATCAGCTGTGAGCGATAAAAAGGGGCCAGGCGGGCGGTAATGCAAGAATTTGTTTGACTACAACAAAGCTGACTATCTAGAGCCACAATGTTTCTTTCACCATCGACCGTCCAAAGAAAAATTGACAATCTTCAACAAGTATGGGGATGTTTTTGGAATTTTTTTCCAGAATAAATTAACCTATTTTAAGATAAAGATAGAGATTCCTAACTTTTTTTCTGAAAAAATTAACTTTTTTTTGCAACTATAGAATCTCAAACATACATTAAATACTTGCATAAAATTTTTTTAACAAAATATAAAAGTTTTACCCGAAAATAAGTACGTAAAAACTTATTTTAAGGTGATTCCAAACAGTCCCAGAGTATATATGCATAGATACTCCAAAAGTTAATTTATGTCTTTTAATATTGCGTTGTTACTTTCATGCTATCTTTTGAGATTTCGGCTTTGGTTTAGCCCACAAAAAAAAAAAAAAAGAAAAGGCGATTGTCACAAAATTGCTCGACAGATGTAACATTGACTCTTTTTCATCCATACATAATAACATTGGTGTGAACTTGAAGCTACATTTTCATCATATTGTATGCGTATGTATATAGTTGTACTGTATGCGTGTGTGTCCAATATTTGTGTTGGATATTTGATCAATTTGACCACAGTAACTCATACATGTTAAAAATTATGGGACAAAGTGATTATAATATAATAAGATTAGATTTGTTTGTTTTGATGAGGCTGTATGAGTAAAGGTAGGCAAGATTGCAAGATTTTATTACAATGAATGTTATTACCTTATCTGAGATTTTTCCTGTGTTTGGTTTGACTCCAGGCATAAGTTATTATCTTATCTACCAGCTTTGTCTAAGAATGTTGCTTATTAATTTAACTACTTACAAAGTACCCTATGAATCCTTGTGTATCACGTTGCAGATGAAATGAAATGAAAGTTAAGAATCAAATTTGTCACAGACTAATGACAAATCTTATGCACGACAGGGTCTCTATATTTTAAATTATGTCTAACCCGGTGTTGTGTTTGATTGAAATGAATGAAATAAAATGAAATAAAATTTAAAGTATAAAATGAATGAATTCAATTCCATTTATCCCAACCAAACATAACTAAATTAATCATTCACTTATAAAATTGATTTATACTTTTTCTACGGATTAAATCCAACAATTGAAAAGAAGAAAGCGATTCATCTTACAATTTCCTTCTCTCTCCGATACCCTTTTTTAAAGGATTGTTCTGGAACATACTAGAGAAACTTTTAAACTAATTTGCCTGACTTCAAAAATAGTTATTCATTAATATAATAGAAGACTTAACCGGCTTGATTCATAAGCAAGCCATTACATACCAAAATATTTTATTTATCCATCGCTGTAAAGAGGAGATATTTTGTTGAGAAAATTGGTCCTGAGGTCATGCTCAAGGTGTCTCCTAGGTTATATCAATTTGTAACATAAATTTTGGATGACATTTTTGTAAATTTTATTATTTTTTATTTGTAATTACACAAACATCTTTATATTTGTATTAGAATAGGTTTTAATCTCAGGGTGTTGTCTGTCAGGCATATTAAGTTCTATTTTGTTGATAATATATTTAAATACGAAGCGTAAGCCACTGCGTAGGGTTGTCAGGACCACAGCAGCTTGACTGATTAAATTAAAAATGTTGTAAATAAGCAAGAATAATAAATCAACTAGCGATTTTGTGCAATACCTGGTCTCGTCTACAATATTGTAACTTTTTTTTATTATTTCATTTATACTTAATTGCTGCCACCCAAACGAAACATCAGTATATATCTGAAAAATTTGTTTTGCTTCTGGTTTAATAATATAGCCTGGAAAATGAAATACTGTAATGTCTTTTTTTCTTTTGACAAAGGACATCTTAATGTCAGGGGCAGGCCTAGCTAATGCTGTGTTTCAAATTATTTGGATAATTTGTATCGGTCCTTGGTAGATGGAATCAGGGAACCATTAGTCCTTGGTAAAGTCCTGATGTTCATATACACTATTGTATACATGTACGGAAAAGATGGACAGATTATAATGTACTCATTTTTGAGACAATCGTATATGCCAGACTTGTGTTATACAATACAAAGAAAATGATGAGGATTCAACCTCATATTAGAATGACTATAAGCAATGAATTAATGCAAAAACTATAGATCCGTATGGGTATACCTATGAGGTCAATAATAATGGTGGTAAGAACTCACCGGATGTAATAACTTCCATATGGAATCGATTCCTCTCTAGAGTGAATAAATATAGGAGATTGCTAGTTTGTGAGACTGCATGGCATCAAACAACTGACTTGCTGGAAGAAATCAACCCAATTATCTGGTCATGTACACTTCTATTTGTTACAAGAACGCCACCTGAAGGAAATAGGGCCCTTCGATCATCTTGATCTGCTGCAAGGTCAATTATTCTCCCTTCCCAATCAGTAACCTGAAGACGAGGAGTCACTTCTACTATGCATATACAGCTAAATTTGTTTGTAGTACAAACTCGAAGCATAAGATATATAATAATTACCATATAAAACTCTAAGAAGTAGTATCATATAAAACTTGACATGATATATACAGGAAAGGGGAAGAATTATGGCATATCGATGCAAACAGAATCATGTCAACACAAAATGTTTCTTACTATAACATAGATTCACAATTAACGCCAAGGTGCAATACGTGTGTTAACAAACCACTCGTCAAGTAATATTGCTGTGAAATTGTGTTGGTTTCTTATCAAATTGTCATGAAAGGCACACCATGGTGCATTTGTACACACTTTGGTACATTTGCATTGATGTAACATGCATACCTGTGCTTATGCGAGTACACCACCACTATGCAACTAAAATCCTTTACATGGTGGGAAATAATTCGATTAAAACGATTTTAGCTACCCGAGGAAAATCGGTTAATTTTACCCCCACTATACCCCTTAGAAATGCACTTTTTTCGTGCAATAAAATTTTATTAAATTATGGTCATTCTTTCCACTTGTATGTACTCCATCTATTTGAAGAGCATTTTTTTTAGTTGCAGGATGATAAATTAAAGATATTTGACTGAAATCATACACTTATCAATTATATATTGGGTGTGTATTAAGTTTATTACTCCATAAAATAGTGAACTTCTGGGTTTAGAACATATTACACATTGTGGGCGACTTGTATTTCATCCAAAAAAATGACCATGTGATTACTTAAATAAATAAAGGATCAGTAATCTAAATTTTTCCAATGGGTGTCCTATCGCTTTTTTATGGAAGAGGCACATAGTTCTAGAACAGGAGAATCCAACTACATTTGCATTGTTTTCTTGTGTTTTTATGCATACAGTTGCATTGTTTTCCAAGGCAATGAACACTAGTTACCTGCACCAAAGTTAGGTGTGTGCAGAACATACAATTCATTGTAAAATTATACCTGTATTGATGCTTAAACTTTCAAAATCATTCTTAAGATCAAATAACCATATACTCACAGGCAAGATAAATATTTAGATTGTCTTTTCGGCCATTCTCACATATTTCAAGTATTGCAACTTCCATCTCTTTCAACAATCAACACTAAACACAAATTTTAAAAATCTGAAACATCTCTAACTATTAGGTAATAATAATATAATAAAAACAGCTTATTTCAATTCTAGATTCTACATCACAAACTTCTTGAGGAGCATTGCATTAATCTTCTAACTTAACACTTATGCTCTGAAATGTGTCTAGTTACATGCTTTCGCTTATGATCTAACCAATGAATCTACGTTTGGTCATTTCTAGTTGTATAACAATACATCTTATGTAACACAGTACCAGAATTAAATTCTTTACTCAAGCTTGACCTAAACTACTTTATTTCATACTCATGTTATGAATTTCTAACGCTACAATCTTGCATTGCTTACCTTTAATGCATTGTCGATATAACATGTATAACAGTAAGCCAGTAAGGGAATTACCAACTATTTTCGCTATTCAACCAGAAACAAAGTAGAACTTGTGAAAGAGAGCTAGTGATGGAAGCATACCATTCCGCCTGCCTCTTGCACACATATGATTCCAACTGCGTGATCCCAGACCTATATTTCAAATCAGCTTAATTTTTTTTATTTTTTCCGTGAAATATATATGGAGCCACATTAATGTCTGGTACTCTATTTGCAATAACCAATTATTAATTCATACCTTGATAATTCTTTCAACCCTTGAGCGAAGAATGAAAACAGATGCCCTACCAGATGCCACCATCAAATACTTGCACAAGCTGCATATAAAGTTCCCTTGCATTATTGATTTTAAGTACCAACCAGATGCACAATATGATACTCTTACTTGGAATACGTAAAATGACCTAAAACTACCTTATTCATAAAATGCCAGTAGAATTAGAAACAATTTTTTTTATCACAAGCAGTGTACAGTTGTGTTGAACAACGATCCGACTCCAGAATCTGCTTAATTCACAAGCCTAATTTGTAAGACCAAGTCCAACAGTGTCCTAGTAGCTTCCCTATAAATATTATAAATAAAGGAATCCTAGTGATTTAGGACAAGATTTTATATAACTTCAACAACAATCCTTATACTTATACCTTATTATTTTTAGAATAATAAATTTTGATTCCCACTTTATTTAGGAGAGAGAAATGTAGTGCTAAAAAAGGGAGAGAAGTCATTATTACATTGATAAATATGAATAAGGGATGATTAAGGGTTCCTCAAAAATAGGGAATGTCTAAGGATTCCTAGTGGTTTTAGGGAACCACTAGGACACTGAGCACTATTTTGTGCCAAATTCCCTAAATACTAACTAAAGAGCTTATACAGGGAAGCCGTTGGACTTGCTCTGAGAGAGTCGCCAATCATTAGAGAGATACAAAGATCACCTTTTTGCCGGCTTTCAATTCCTTTAGCTATTTTGTTACCCAAGTAGCTCATTTTACTTGGCAAGTCATCATTTTTACATATCTCTTTGTAGGATGATTAAGAAATTTAATTTGTAGTTTGTAACACCATAAAAGTGGGAATGGCTAATCATGTGTACTTAAGAAACTTTTGTAGCAAAATATCTCAGTCACTTGAAGAACCCCAGTTTTCATAATAGGTCCATCACTCCCTCTTCTTCTGCATTTCCCCTCCCCCGCCATAGTGACTTTTGTAAAATTTCTTATTTACCCCATTTTCTGTTTCCAGGGAAAATCTATAACAATCACACTTAAGAACTATAGGAATTAGTGAGAATGCAACAGATTTCGAATCACATTGGTAGGAGCAGGAAAGGTTTTTCAATCGTTCTTGTCAAAGGAATTCAAATTTATTATATCTTATCCTGTTTTTTATTGCAATGTGAATGAGTTGGGTTGTGGGATGCTACCTATAAAGTATTGTGTACATAGTTGACAGCATGACATGCTTTCTATATGTGATAAAGTGTACACATTGACCATCAAAGGAAAGATGTGATGGAGGCTCTACCTAATTCTGGGTTAGATCATAGAACATTGTACTAGTAAAAATTTTAGATTGCTAAATTTTCCGACAGAACCATAACCAAATATTCGCCAAACAAGAAGCTTCACAAAAGATATTACAGACCCGACACTCTTCATAAATTGAAATAAGATGTAATGATTTATATCAATCCAGAGCATTAGCAGCTAAAAGAGGGCTGGATTGTTTCCTTTTTTACACTCTATACATAAAAGTGCAAAAACATGTAAAGGGGACTCCACAGTTTGTAGAAGCAAGGGGATTTTTAACAAATCTTGCATAGAGGCAAGAATTATTTTTGAGAATCTAGTGCTAGAATATTCAAATATATAGCAAGTAGCACATGAACTAAATAATAGTTTAGATGTAAACCTTCCACAACATAGAGGCAAAAGAAGAATTTCATTCTCCGAAACGTTTTTCATGTCAGTTGTTGCACCAAATGAATTTGATAGCGGTAGAGATTCCCAAAGTTGACTATCTGAAATACAAAACCTTGCCTCATTAATTATGGGATACTTGTCAACGAAGCATCTGATCCAGCTATCAGCTAAGTCTGCTGTGGTACTGGAAGTATCATACAATCTCTTTTTCCATGTTCCACATCCAACATGAGCAACCATAACGACTCCTAACCGAGATACAATGTCTTTGTAGTCCTGGAATTCATTAGTGAGTTTGTTGGAATCCTCTTCTTGCCAATTAGGGCAGCCCATAACTCCTAGTACAAGATCTCCTTCAACCACAAGAGAGAGACCTACCTAAAAAACTTCAAGAATTGTCCACATAAATAAGCCAATCTTAATAAAAAATTGAACTGCTCTCACATAAAATAAAATGTTATCTATTACTATATATTAAACTTCAACACGTGGGCAAAATTTGCCATTTTAATAGGTGTGAAGTTACGGTTTTACCCCTATTTTTTAAAAAATTACAAAAATGTCATCCTTTGATAATTATGTAAAAAAATGTGAAATTATGTTTGTGTTAGGATTCGAACCACTAACCTTCAACTCTCAAACTCATACCTTAACCAATTGTGCTATAGTTGATTTTGAGTTTTGTTTGAAAATCCTATAAGATAAACCATCTCTTTTCTCTTTGTGTCTCATCCCTTTTTTTGAGTAAATGAAATGTTGGTTCATATTATTTATAAAATATTGTATAGATAAAATTATAAAAATATTTTAATCGATTGAGCATACTCTACAATTCTCTTTTGCCATTTTAAATAATTGATATAGAAAAAAATTTATTTACATGCGTCTCCATGTAGATTTTAAATTATTTAATATTATTATAATAATGGGTGTAATATTGTTAAAATAAATGAAGTAGTGGATGTAATATTGTTAAAGTAAAGTAGTGGGTGTAATAGTGTAAAGTGTTGAAAAAGTAGAGTAAAATAGTGGATGTAATAAAGTATTTTATTGTTAAAAGTTACTATTTTTAGTAATGTAAAGAATTGGTGGGACGTCCCAAAAAGGAAAATGTAAGGAAATGAGGGGGACAGAGGGAGTAATTGCATCACATAAATTTTTATGTATAATTTTTTTTAAATATGTGAGTCATGTTAAAGGGTTTTGGACGACCAACTATTTAGACTTTTAACGATTTAAATATACGATTGGTCTAAAAACATAAAAATTTAAATATATACGAAAAGTAATTGAAATTATGTTAAAAGATGAAAACTCGAAAAATATTATGTGATACATAAAAAACAATATAATTAACATTCAAATTAAATAAAAAAGATATAGTAAATATTACAAAAGTACAAGAATTATCTAATATGATCAATTAGATTATAACTCGACTATAAAGTATAATACATATGATTTTTCATATAACATATTGATCAATATAATATATAATGGTTGAGTTATAATATATACTTAGATCAATATACCATAAAATTAAAAAATTTTGATTTTAGATTTCATATACATGCATGGGTCATTAAGGCTGTCATATTTTACAACGATTGAAATATTTAGAAAATTTAAAATTGAGTTAAAAAATTATTCAAAATTTTACTATAAAATTAATGCAATTTACCGAATTTTTTTATCAAACTTCTATATCGTGTATAAACATTACACTAAAACTAAACATTTAAGTTTAAAAGTGTATAAATGTATATGCTTTAAAAAAAGGTTTGAGATGAGCATAAGGATGACTTTTACTCAATAATAAGAAATTTTGTAATATGTCTCAAAATATAGTCTTACATATACGATCAATTTTTTACAACAAAATCAATGAGTTTACATACGCCTCTATTATACACAGACAATTTTATTAAGATAATTATATATGTTATACTCAAATGTTCAACTTGATAAAGTTCATTTCACGCAATTGAAAACTATCATAGGTATTCATGTGATTATTATCGTATGAATATTTATCCAATTTTTACAAAATCTAATCAAATTATAAAATACTTGATTCAAAAAATTGGTATGCAATATTATAAAATAACTATAAAAATATTCGATAAATCGATATCTTGTCATTTATCATATATTTAATTACAAAATTATTTCAATATATACAATTTCAAACGAGAAATTAGTTCAGTGTCTGTGCCTCGCACGGGCATTTACAACCACACTAAATATTTAATTTAATATATTAGAAGCTCAAATGTAAAACTCAGTGTTAGGCAAAACATACGTATCTCTTATTACTCCTTTCTATTCCAGCTCTAGTGAAGTAGTATATCAGAAGATGCATACAACTCTTAACAATTTTCCTAAGCCAAATTCATAGAATAAAAAAAAATGAGAACATGTACATGAAAAGGAGGAGTATGGCATACCACATATAAGGCCTCGCTACCTTTTAGAAACCCTTTAGTGCCATCAATTGGATCTAGTACCTGAATCAAATTCTTGAAATTCAAATTAACTGGTTTACAGAAAAGAGCTACGAAGTCTCCTGCATTAAAATTCAAAAGAAAAACCATATCTGATTTTCTTGTGAAGAAAAGCAGAAGGACAAAACTGAGAACAATACAACTTTAACACGTCATTTTTTTCTATACAAGGGATAGATGGGTAATTTTAGGTGTCAAATTTCTTATAAATACATTAATTAACATCTATACAGGTAACAAAGTGGACAGCAACACAAGAACTACACACAATTTACACAATTACATTAAAATAAACATGGCTACAATAGAGACTGGACTTACCCCCAAAATTTACACACAAACATTATAAAGACACATAAGCATATAATTTGTACTTAATTAGTTACAAATTTCTGACACTTGAATACAGTACAAGGTAACTGAATCAAGTAAAAGATTTTATATTTTTTTTACAAAATTCCTAACTGCTCTCCAATTAATTGCAAGGAAAATCAAAAGCCTGCATAAACTTACCCAATAAGTTGCTGGACTAGATCCAAAGACAAAGGCATCTTTCCCACCTCTGTCAATTGCTTCTAATACATCAGCTTCTGTCAAAGGTTTGCCACTGGATTTTGCTTTATCAGCAACCACATCAAGTACAGAATTTGCCAGATTATTGGATCGCAAAAATGCTGAGTCCTCTTCTGCCACCAGTGGGATAGAAGGAAATAATTTTCCAAGCTCTGCCACCCAAGTTATTAATGTAACGATTATTATCGTTACTTGGGACATAAAGCAATGTGAGCTCATTACAAGTTTGTGACATAAAGTTCTAATATGTAAATTAGTCGAGAGGGTTTTTAATATTCAGCAAAAATCAAAAGCAGAGCAACAGAGAGATTTCTTCAGAGATGTAATAGTTCATAGTTGTGTGTCATTGCATGGGTAGCAATGCATGAGAAGTGTGAATAAAGTTCGAGCATGAAGGAAGCGCCAAAGGACATGAAAGGAGATAAGTGTAGAAAGCAGACGGGGTGTAGCTTCTTCACACCAAAATGAGTGAAGAACACGAGTAAGAAAAAGGAACAAATATGCATTCAAATCAGCCAAAATAGCATTCCATGACAACCACAGCCAGATGCAACCTAAGAATTTTAAATATAAAGCTCAAATAGATACCATGATGTGAAAGTAGAGGGTGAGAATGCAATAAAATAAATATGGCGGGATGCTTGTATGACTCTTCTTTAATTCTCTTTGCCAAACAAATCTGACAAACTTATCTTCAATGGAATGTGTATTGGTTTCAAACAGAGGGCTTCTTGAATAAATTCGCAACTTCTACAAAAAATGGCTTGCAATCTGCTTTATTATAGTATCGAATCTAGTTTCAAGAATATTTCATGTTAATTGGTGGTTAAAGTTTCAAAATTACATCCCACAAATTTCTAAATTTTATTCAAACTAAACTTTTGTTCTTCTCAAACTATGCTCATTAATCCATTATGCAATAACATTTTAGTAAAAATGAGGGTAATCTCAAGCTATACCTTGTTCACATACCCACTATTGTTTATTACTTGTCTTCACGTAGAAAAAAACAGCTGAAAGATAATTTCTATTACTTCACTGAACACAGAATATAAGTTTACCAGGAAAAACTATAACATTTACAAAAGGCAAGGACATACGAAGAGCTTAAAACAGATTAAGAAGTATAACAAATCTGTATTACAGAGAACAAGAAAAAAAATACCCAGGCTGACTAGTGCCTGAACTCCAAAATCCGCAATGGTGACAGGAGTCTGATCAATTTTTTCTAGTATCTTCCCCTCACTCGAGAATAAGGACTTTTTCACCTGATAATCATCAACATATCAAACGTGAGATACGGAATATGTTGCTGATAATCAGAAATATAATACAAAGACTATATAGTGTTTCCAGCTTACAACAGATGCTAATTCAGCTAAAATTTCATCTTGCCTAAATGGAGTCCAGTCATATAAGATAACACTATTTAAAACTTTCTTTTTAACTCAATATACCCCTGTCGAACTAATTTATACGATAATACAAAAATTACCTATTACTAATCCCTAAATCCAACACCATTTCTTGTATAAGACATTTTTGTAAGGGCTACATTACAACTGGGTATTAATTTTCAGAAACTGATACTGGCAGTTAAAAATTTAAGATGCTTCATATTAGCCAGAACGGACTAGAAAGTACAGCATGCTTCAACACTTCCAGGCTTTAAAAAAATACATTGTCAACAACTGAACTTTAGGCTATGAAATCGGAAAAGAATTAACCTTCCAATCTTCCTTTGACGAGCTTCAAGCTATTATAAAGTGTAAACTACTATGCTAAGCAAAGTTAGGCAAAACCAGAGAATGAGAATCATGACCTAAAATTAACTTACGATCTATATAAACAACTAGTGTACATAAAAACATGATTTCCCAAAATAGGAAATCGCATATAACACACCATCAAATATTTACAAATATGCCACTTAATCCCAACTAACTACCAACTTCATTATGAGCTGGACTTTGCTGGTGTAAGCTTTTGTGGACCTTCTCAGATAACAATGGTGGCATGTTCAACCTATGTTACTTGGACTCGGCTATAAGTGTCCGACATGGATACGTGTTCTAAGTGTCAGACTCGGCAACATTTTGCAAAATGTATATGTTTTTGGCTTAAAATAAGTGCCCATGTCCGGGTGTCGAGTGTCCGACACCGGTACTCCAAGGTGAAATGAAGAGGCCGAGTAACATAGTGTTCAACATAAAGTTGAGCATCCTATTTTTGCTATTTAAGGAACACACCCTAAAAAACTTTTTTCCGAATTGAGAAACCTTAATAACCTATCTATCTCTAACAACAATACACCTCGATTCCAAAATTAAGCATACAATGTACACTCATTTTCATACATATAGAATAAGTAGCAAAGTAGGAATAATAAAACACTAATAATAATCAAAACCAAAAAGATGGTAAATCTCGAACAATGAACATAGTAAAGACTACTACTTACAATGTCGATCAATCTGTTAAGCAATTAAATAAATCAGATGAATATAACTAGAGTTACCTCAATGCAAAGACGACAAGCACGCTCCACAACATCAACAGCAGCTTGAAGCTCTTTATGATACTTTGCTTTCTGTTTCGTAAATGGAATAACACTTCCTCTGTACTCACAATAATCAAATCAACACACCTCGAAATTAAAACGAGAAAGAATAATCACAACTCTCTCTCTCTCTCTCTCTCTCTCTCTCTCTCTCTCTCTCTCTCTCTCTCTATCTCTCTCTCTCTCTCTGTGCGTGTGTCTCTCTGACTCTCTTTCTCTCTCTCTCTCTCAAATACACACACATCACTAGCAGTCTATGTCAGTACAAACAAAATGATGTTAGAAATCATTGAATTGAACAAATACAATGTAATTAGAATATAATACATATACATATAGATGGATTCATGAATGTATACATACGTGATAGTAAAGCGGGGAGAAGAGAGACACGCTGTTCGGAAAAGAAGCGGTGGAGAAGCAGTGTAGGAGTGTAAAATACTCATGGCAACACCAATAAAACGCCTCTCTCACCGACGCCAATCAAAATGAATGGCGGAGACTGTAGTCACCGCCGGAGTAATCTACTATGCTATTAAAACAAGTAAAATAAATAATAACACACATTTATTTTTAGACATTTATTTTTAGTGGAAAATATTATTTTTTTTAAAGACCAAAAAAACATCATAGGAGCAAGGTTGGATAGCCCAAGTGGTTAGGGTATATCCTTTGTTGATCTTGGTCATGGGTTCGATTCTCACTCACCCCCGATTCGATAATTGTTAGAACAACTATTTATTTGTAAGCTTATAAGCACTTTATTATCAAAAAAAAAAATACTTTCGAATTAAAACACGTTACCTTTTTATTTAAAACTAATCATATAATCATTAATATATACCCGAAAAATCACACCATATTTTTCAATTATTAATAAAATCTATTAAAAATCTGTATATGTTGTTTCTAATAAGGAAACATTAGTATAATCCGTAAACATGAGTATATTAAATTAAAAATAAAAAATTATTAAAATTAATGATTATATAAAAACATAATTATAATATTAAATAAAATTTATAACATAATAAAAGAAACCTGTGAATCACACGGGCATCGAAAGTTTGTCGTTTCGGTTTTTGGCACGGTCATTCTTATTATTAAAATAAATAATATAATTATTGATAATTAACCAATTGTCTTTTTTAATTAAAAAATGTTTACGTTTAATTGATGAATTTAAATAACATCACATATCGTTAGATTTTTGGTACCTTTTTTTGGTAGTTCGTGAATTTATTAATTTACCCTTCATTTTAAAAAAAATATATATTATATCTATACTAATAAAACACCTAAAATAAATAATAATGTAATATAATTAATGTTAATTAATCAATTGCCTTTTTCACATTTACTTTTAGTTGAAAACATTACCTTTTATAAATACCTAAAAACATCAATCGTATCATATCTTCCAATCATTAATATTTGAGAAAATGACCAAAATACCTCAAAATGAGGTACCCATTGCCCAAAATGCCTATTTTTGGAATAGATGGCCCTATCTACCAACGGGATACGCCACTGGAAACGGCGATCCCATCTACTGTTCATCTCCCTCGTCTCTCTTCTCTCTCGTCTCTCTCGTTCTCTCCCAATCTCTCCGATCTATCTCCCCCTCTTTCTCCTCTCTCCGGCCACCTCTACCATAACTGAGCACAGCAAAACAATCACCACTGATTCCTCTTCGTTTTGCCCCAACTGATTTATCAAAATCTGGCCCCGCAGGGGCGTATACGACCTCGTCGGAAAATTGTCGGAAAATCGAGGGAGGTTTATGGTTCGATTTGGGGTTTTCAATCCCGGTGAAAGAAATGGTTAAAAATTGGTATGGTTGTGTAAATCATCGAGAGACGATTCGTTTGGTGTATATCACGTTGTGGGAAGATGCCTTGACCGGAGGATGCCTGGATTTTTGTTTTTCCCGGCGAAATCGCCCAAAAATCGCCACAACTGACGATGTCGCGTAAAATCTGTGTAAAAGTGACGATGACGTCAGCTGATATCATCACGCATGTCACAAATGCGTGTCACTTGATGCGCCGTACGCAAATGCGTATCTAAAGCTATTTTCCACACCTGTCAGCAGCGCATATGCTTAATACTCCGTTGTCACTAGCGTGTCTGCAAAACACCCCGTTTCCACTAGCGTATCTTCAAGACGCTCCTTCACCAGTAGCGCATCCCGTGGGCATTTAGGGCCGCCCGAGTTGGCGGTAGGTATTTTAGTCATGGATAATGAAAAAAGAGGTATTCAGGGCCTTCACCCTTAATATTTCATTTGGAATTAAAACACGTTACCTTTTTTATTTAAAACTAATCTTACAATCATTAATATATACCCGAAAATATCACACCGTATTTTTCAATTATTAATAAAATATATTAAAAATTTGTATATGTTGTTTCTAATAAGGAAACATTAGTATAATCCGTAAACATGAGTATATTAACTTATATTAAATTAAAATTTAAAAAATTATTAAAAATAATGATAATATAAAACATAATTGTAATATTAAATAAAATTTATAACATAGTAAAAGAAACCCGTGCATTGCACGGGCATCGAAAGTTTGTCGGTTCGATTTTTAGCATGGTCCTCGTAATTATTAAAATAAATAATATAATTAATGATAAAAAATCATAACCGCTAGATCTAATGATTAGATATATTATATGATTAAATTAATTTACTAAAATTTCAAGGTTAGAATTCCAACAACGACGTATTTATTTTAAAATTTTATAATACAAGTTTAAAGCATGCATATCATTAATTAAATTTAAAGTAAAATATTGTAATGATTATATAAAAATATAATTGTAACATAAAATAAAATTTATTACATATCAAAAGAAAAATCCGTGCATCGCACGGGTTATAAGCTAATAATATAAAATTGTTATTTTTATATTTTTTAAATGGGGTGCAACAAACTTCACTAGGGTATTGTGAAGGTTAAAAATGGTTATAATTTTTAAAGTGATTATTTTTTTATTTTTAATAAACAATTTTTCTTTTGTAATAATGTTTAAATCTTGGATACATTATATAATAAGTAGTTCATTTGACTAATTATAGCACATAAATAATTTAGTTTAGAATAATAATTTGAGTACCAATTCAAATTAATATATATATATATATAGGGGCTACTCCAATACAAACCTTCTTAAAATACAAACCTACAAACCAAGTATAATCTAATATTTCAAGCTAATCTAATGACCAAATTAGGGGTACCCCAATACAAAAAATGTTAAAAATACTTGGCTCTATCCAACAAAAAAAATAATAAAAAAAAATCACTGTTCACGTGATGATGTGGCAGTGGATTTCACTGGTTAACGGTGCTTCGCACCTTCTTGTACGGCGCTTCGCGCCTTTATCATTCTAAAGTTGTAAGGAATGACAATCAATGACAAAGGCAATAGACGATTGACGGGTGTGTCGAGAGCCTTCGGCCCTCATGACTACCTAACTCATCCGTTTAGTGTCTTAAATGCTTCGCATTTCCACGGCAAGATTTTTTTTTTTTGTTGGATAGAGCCAATTATTTTAAGCATTTTTTGTGAAGGTACCCTTGGTGGGAAACTTAGAATATATGAAATATAATTAATTTAGTGTTGGTTTGTAGGTTTGTATTTTAAAATTGGTTTGTATTTGAGCACTTACCTATATATATATATATATATATATATATATATATATATATATATATATATATACCAGGGGCGGCTCGCACTAGGCTCACGGGGATCAGGGGCTCTAAATCTTATATACGTGTGTTTATGTGTATGCCGGATTTTTGAAAAGTTGGGATGACCTTTGTTGCTAGCGGTAAACTTGAAGAAAGGATGAAAAACGTAACTCTGTTTGTTTCTATTTCAAAGCATTTGAGTTCAATTGCAAAAATTTTACAAATTTTACATCTTTATGGTCTCTTATATTTAAAAATAAAATTGGAGCTAATTTAAAAATATATACAAATAAGTTTTGAATGTTCACTACATAATTTGATTAGCTAATTTTGATATGTGTTTTTACTAATTTGATAAAATATCTTTTCAATTTTTTTTTCATAAATTTGGATTTATCATAAAAATTGAAAAAGTAAATTATTTAATTTATTTACTTTCAAAGTTTAAAATATTGTATTTCCTAAGATATGATAACTATAAGATATATAATTTAATTTCTCTTAAATATAGATAAACAAAAAACTTAAGAAATTTTGATAACTCATTAATATTAACTAATAAAGTTAAAATCTTATTAGATATTAAAATAACATAAATAATAAATAATATAATGTCTTGTTTGCTAAGTTAATTTAGTTTTTCCGTCCCTGTGATTTTACTTTTATAGCTTGTCACATAATATTAAAATTTGTTTATACCACAAGTTGTTAATATATATATATATATATATATATATATATATATAATATCATTTAATAAATAATTAAAGAAAAGTATTAAAATGATTTTTTCCTTTAATAAAGGACCCAAAATTTTTTCCTCGCACTAAGCCCCAAACTCCTCAGGACCGCCCCTATATATATCTAGAATATAATCACAAACAAACGATAGTACAGTGATTATAAGTTTGCTTTCAGTATCCTGATAAAACAAAAAAAGTTTGCTTTGTTTAAAATAGTCTTTGTCATCTTTTTATAGTTACAACGTTGTTGTCACCAAACATTTTTTAAGTTTAGATAATAACTTCATATTTTTTGTCATGACATATTATTTGAAAATCCCATCTGTTAAATAATTTTTAAGTAAGTTCACAAGTATTAAATTGTCTGTATTTAAAGGACTTGTGAATTTACTAAAAGTAATTCTTAAATGAGTTTACAAGTATTCAATTGTCAATATTGAAAAGATTTGTGAATTTATTTATATCCAGACCTCACAAAGAGAATTATTTGTTAGATAATTGCCATGTGTATAATGAATATATTTCATTGGTGATTGATGATTTTAATACTTAAGTGCTAAAATCTAACTCATAGAGATTTGGTACTTATTTATTTATTATTTGTTTTAATTAATTTGAGATATGGAACTTGAAGCAATTCAACTTAGTATTTGCTCTGTACCTCATATTTATTAAAATAAATATACAACATAACTAATTCAGACCCAACTGTTGGTCTTCAATTAGTTGTGAGATTTTAATTCTAGTGAATTTATCAATATTCCATTTTCAGAAATTCACTAAAATTAATTTATTGTCTCTAACAATTGGTTGTATTCCATTTTCTGACTTGTGTCAGTTAATGACATTTAATTAAAATTTTATTTACCAACTAATTGTGATATATAGTATGAGTGAAATTACTCAGAACTCCTCTAAGTAAGCAATGTTATATTTTTAAAATTCACTCATACTACTATAAATGGTGTGAAAATTCTCTAAGTAGAACTATGGATAATGTCATATAAAAAATGACCACAGTTTATTTACTTGAAATAATTTTATGCTTATTTGCAAGCTTCTAATCACTTTGATAATAAATAACAATTGTTATTAACGAGGAGTTGCCTTGAAATCATAAGTTTAAAATGATACATCTCAAGAACTTATGCACTTCTTGTCAATTAATTCCTCGTACTTATGGATATCAGTGGATGATAATTATAAGTAGTTAGATACTAATATTCATTTTGACAATTGGTATTCAATTTAACAAAATCAAACAATTGGCATTAGTGAATATTTAGTGTTTAGTAGTGATTATTTTTATCTTAGTTAAATTATGATTTGAAGCAATACAATGGTTTTTTGCTCATATATAATTTAACTTAATTATAATAATCACAAATACTTCTTTTTTTCTTAATTACTGCGAAGTCAAGAGTTCGTGTCTTTTAAAAATAAAATGACCTAGTTTTCATTAAAAGGCATGGTAATACATTGTTTTATGCATAAATACAGACTCTTGCACAATAACAGTTTTTAAAAATAAAACTCAATATTTTTATAATTGTGACTGCTTATATTGTAAATTTTTTTGAAGTCACAACTGTACATCATTTCTCTCACAAGATATAATGCATATGTTTTCACTCAATATTCTGGTTTGATGTAAATGCATTCTATCTCTATATTGCTCTGCTGGTATGTGATACAGGTTCAGCTCCTAGTAGAAGTTTTCTCACATTGAAAGTCATGAGATTGTAAACCCAACAACTTCACCCCTGAAGTGGAAATAACCTATTAGACTAGAGGTCAATAAGGGAATAACTCCACTTGATGCAGCAAATAAGGATGTAAGGGATAGTAAACCCACAGCTCTACCTCTCAAGGAGAATAGTCGTATACAACTTGAGGTATCTATAAGCTCGCATGCATTCTCCCAAAAGGATGCAGAGCTGAATATGGCACTAAACAGTCTCTAGATTCATTCTCTCAATAAAATGAATCTATTGAAATTCGCCTGTCAGCCAGGGCATCTGTTGGTAAGTCATTACTTCATACTCAAGACAAAAATACTTCTTATGCATAAAATGAGTCTGCACACACTAAGGAAGAATTGACGGAAACAACTAATGCTTTGACCATTTTACAGTTAGGATTATAAGTTGAAGGTTCCTCAAAGAACCAAGAGTCTTCATAGACCTCGAGAGAAGGCTTTGAACCCTAATGCAAAATCTTTCAGGATCATTGTCTAACTCCCCAGAGGGAACATCTCTGGATCCTGCGGGTATCGGGTCCGTCATAGGTGCTGATTGACAACTGGTTGACTATGATTCAGATTCACCTGATGAGTTAAACAAGGAGATGTCTCCACCGACATTAGAAGGAAACATGCTTTTAATTCTAAGTTTTGATTTCATTGTTTACCTTCTCAGAATTCAAATTTGAAACCCAGAAAAAGGGAAAAATTTATCAACTTGTAGATTACGACTCAGATTCGTCTGACGAGTCCAATAAGGATCGGGGATTTTTGAAACCCCATTGCACCACTAGTGACCTCTCTATAAGGGGCTATGGTGAATTTTCCTTGCAGGTACACATGGATGTTGGAGCTATGAGAGATAAGAATGTGAGAATAGTGGACATGAGTGTAAAAACTAGAGAGATGAGAGAAGAGATCACTCATTTTAAGTGATATGAGTGGAGAGATGAGTTAAACACTTCTGAGGTACACAAAATAGAATCACACACTCACAGTGAGGAAGAAAGATAAACACCAAATCCCATTTCCTATTCCTCAAACAAGGTTCATTTAGAAGCATCGAGAGATTTAAGGAAATTGTCGGGAGATTTAATTGTCAAGATGATCAACAGTGAAGTCATATGTTTACATCTAAAAGACAAAGTTGATCAGACTACATACTTCTATTCTGGAAGTCTTCATGAAACATCCTTCAATATAAGCAAAGCTTCTTTACTTTATTCCAACAATCAATGGTAGATGTATGAATAAACTGTTGTACTAAAGGTGAGAGGTGAGTTATAATTGAAATATTTGGTATCATCTAATTTTTAATTGGATGTCTGCTATAATTGGATGCTTGGAGGATTACTCAACTAAGTGGGAGAGAGTAGTCAAGAAAAAGTTTATCTTTACCTCAATCAAGGGGGAAAGATATTCAGATAAGCTTACCTTAGTGAGGGGGAGATTTTCTATCTAAGGGGGAGAGATATGGAAGAAAATGATATACCTTAGAAAGGGGGAGATAGAAGTATTCGCCTTGTCAAGGGGAGATGAAAAGTATTCCTTGTTATAAGGAGGAAACATATCACCTTAAGTAGGGAGTTTATCTTTACCTCAATCAAGGGGGAAAGATATTCGAATAAGCTTACCTTAGTGAGGGGGAGATTTTCTATCTAAGGGATAGAGATATGGAAGAAAATGATATACCTTAGAAAGGGGGAGATAGAAGTATTCGCCTTGTCAAGGGGAGATGAAAAGTGTTCCTCGTTATAAGGAGGAGACATATCACCTTAGATAGGGAGACAAAAGGAAGGAGAGAAGTATGAAATGACAGAAGAGAATTCTTCAATATGTGGTTGACAAGTCATATTCTTTACCACTGAAGGAATTCAAGTATCTTCTGATAATGTTCAATGTAAAATGTAAAGGATTATCAGGCAGATAGGTCCAGAAATGAAGATGAGTTACTTAATGAAGATCAGTTCAGTGTCAAAGGAACAATCATCTATCATTTTAATGACCAAGATTCTGGAAATGCTATATCTAATCCAGAAATTTTGTTTGTACTATTTACTTGTTCTTCAATGCTTTTTCTTATTTTTAGTTGAGTTATCCTCTAGGAATTTGTATGTTAATGTTTAACAAACAAATAGGGGGAGATTGAAAGTCATATGTTTACCCTATTTGTAAACATCGAGGATTCAACTCAACTTAAATAAAAATGTAATAGTAAATAATATATGTACTGTTACAGGGATCTCAAATGCATAACTGTCAAGAGAAAGAAGACAAAGACAATCTACTGTTTTGAGGTATACTACACTTGAAGAAGTTCATTCAGTTGGTCAAGCGTCAATGGAGTAATCAAGACAGTGAGTTCTATTTATAGTGACAAGAGGTTCCTACAGTGGCAGAACATAGATGAAAAGGTTTGAATAAAGAGTGAAGCAAAGGAAGACAAGAACCACAACTTTAAAATCAAGATTTGAAGAACGGTCATTGCAGTTAGTCACTCATGAACCAGACCATGCATCGAGTGTCAACATCATGCAGTGGTAGTTTTTCATTCACTTCAGTGGTTCAAGCTATCAAGGTATAAGGGAAAATCATTGTGAAAGCAACAGAAGTGCAAACTTAATTAACCATAATGGTTTTGCTATCAAGACTGGCTATGGAATAATCTTTGTGGAAGATCAAATTTATCAAGACGTAGAAGACCACAAGGGTTATGCTATCAAGGAAGTGTATTAATTTTTTCTTAATTAATTAAATCCTTTGGTTGATTTATTTGATAAATTAATTCTATCAAAATTAATTTATTCCCTAAATTAATTAAGTTGAAATTAATATAATTATCAAAGGACTTCATATTAATTCTCTCTTAGTTGATTAAATCATTTGGTTGATTTATTTGATAAATTAATTCTATCAGAATTAATTTATTCTTTAAATTAACTAAAAGATTAATTAAGTTGAAATTAATATAATTATCAAAGGACTTCATATCAATTCTTCTTTAATTAATTAAATTATGTGGTTAATTTAACTAATAAATTAATTCATTCAGAATTAGTTAATTCATTAATTTAATTATTAGATAAATTATTTCAGAATTATCATGAAAAAGAAAATTAGTTAATTGATTTTCAAATAAATCATTTAATTGATTAATCAGAAAATTGTTCTGTTAAGACCTTTTTAAAAGGTCTTACCGAATGTCTTAATGGCTTTAAGCAAAGGTCTTAGCGAAAGTCTTATTGAAGGTCTTAATAGTTCAACTGAAAGGTCTTATCAGCTCAAGCAAAGGTCTTATCCGCACAAGCAAAGGTCTTATCAGCTATTTCTTGAAGGTCTTAATAAAAGGTCTTATTAAAGGTCTTTGGAGGCATAATGGACAAAATCAAGGCAGGATATGTTCTATAAAGATCCTACTGGCTGCTGCAACTTTAACAACTTCACAATTCTCACAAAAACTTATAGATAGAGAGACAGTGAGATCAAGAGAAAGTGTTCCGTTCTTAATTAAATTCTTGTAAATTATTTCTAAGCTCTATTGTTAAATCTAAACCGATAAAAATAGTTTACTTGTAACCTTGGAACTATCTAGCGATTTTTTACTCCTAGTAATGTCGAACGGCTTTTTAGCATTCGATCTTTTTATTACAAATATAGAAAAGTTCATGTCGAATTTTCTATAAATTTGTAATAATTAGTTTTATCTTCAAACCTTGTAATTTGTACCATGTATTTAGACAAACCCCTCCAAGTTAATATAAATTTTATATTTAACTTGAATATTGGCTTCGTTTTATTCCGCATCGAATTGTTTAAAAATTAATATACACACAAAGAATAATTTCGATAAAACGGTATAGTTTGTATTCAACTCCCCCTTCTACAAACTATTTTGGACCTAACAATAACTGATGTTACCTCAACGCAAAGACGACAAACTCGCTCAACAACATCAACAACAACTTCAAGCTCTTTATGATACTTGGCTTTATGTTTGTTTCGTAAATGAAAGAAGAATGCTTCCTCTAATTCATAATTCACAATAAACAAATCAATAGACACAAAAACCTCGACATCAAAACAAGAAGGAATATAGACTCTTTCTCTTTTTCCCACCTTGATAACAAGCACAATAATGCTCAAATGATTGAAGAATGTAGAGAATAAAGAATATAGTAGATGTGAGAGCTCATTCAAAGAAAGAGTGAAAACCCCAATAATAATTGTTCTAAGAGACTTACAAGACAATGGTTATTTATATGAACTCTAGCTATCAGACAAAAGCTGATAGAGAATATGACAAACAAGAACCGTGTGTGTGTTGTGTGTGCGAACTGTGTGCGTAGGTGTATGGGTTGTGGTGTGTGTTTGGTCGCGTGTATATGTGTGTATTAGTGTTGCGGTGTGGTTTGAGCTTGGTATTACTGTTGTAGTGTTGCTCGATCTTGTATGTTGCTGTGGTTGTGTGTATTGGTTCGTGTACAGTAATAATCGAAATGGGTTTTTGATTCCCTCTAAACTTCTGAGCTTAATTGATTCGGTTTAATGATGATTAACTGTTGGGTGTTGATTTTTTATTCGGTATTAGCTCAAAATCGGTAGAAATTCGCGGTTGGAGGCCCAAAATGGGAACCCCGAATTTTTGCCGTAACCGGTGATGAACTTTGGCGAGCCGGTGGTGGGACCAATGATAAAATTGAGGTCCCTAATTTGTATATTATTGTTTTAGTTCGATTAATCAATTTTACGTAGAGTTTTATTGTTATTTGAATGTTTGATTTTATTCGAATAATAGAAAGAATTTTTGTAAATGTTACATCGTTAATTATGGATTGTATGTTGGTATTCGAAATGTATGTCGGAAGATTTAAGTATGAATTAGTAATCATATTTTGAGTTGATGATGGCTGTTGATTTTGTGTCGGCTGTGTCCGACTGGTAGTGTACCTATGCAAAGGGGATGCTGCCCAAATTTCCTAAAAATTATAAATTTCCCAAAAATTCTATTTTTATACTCTTGAGTGCAATATATAGATTATTCGAGTTATATGAATTGTTAATCGAGGATCAATACCTTACTGATGTATTTACGAATCGTATATGAATTATTAGTGGAATTCTTGAATTGTTAAGTTATAAAGCCTGTTAAGTGAAATTTGTTGTTTTAAGGATTATTAATTAGTAATTGGTGAAGTACTAAGTGTGTGTGATTTTATTTGAATTACTAAATGATATCGGATGGTTTAGCGGTAAAATGAATTGCATGTTGTATTTTAAGTGTTGATTATAATTGTTAAATTAATTATTAAGGATATTAATCTGATTTTAAGAATGAAGGAAGTTATAAGTGTGTTCTGGTCGGATTGTGAATAGTATAAGTTGTGTGTATATGTAAAGCACACGGGTTGTCAAAAGTTTATAAAGAATGTTAGTTAGTACGATTGTAAAGACTATGAGATGGTATTGAGTTAAGTGTAAAGCAAAGGATGTATTGATTTCTGAATTGGATGATTGTATTATGACAGGTTAGATGATATTATAAAGGAAATGCTGCCCAATTTTTGTTAGAATTATTATGTGATTTGTATAGTAAGTTGTTAAGAATTTTGACTAAAGGTTTAAAGAAATTAAATTTGGATCAAATTATTAGTGTTGAATATACAAAGTAAGAACAAAAAATCGAAGTTATTATAGAAAATTTTATTAGGAAGATAAATATCGTTGCATTTTATTGGGACATAAATGGTGAGATATGGCGAGATAAGTAGTTGAATATCGCCGGAATTAGCGAACATAAAAATATTATTGGCAAAAACATTGAACCATTATTTACTATAATAGTAATTAACTTAAGTTAGGTTAGTAATTGGTATTAATTGATAATTTTGAAACAGAAAAATGAGAAATGAGAAAATTTTAAAAAAAGTGGAAAGTGATAAGAAATGTGAGAGATAGAGAGAAAGAGAGAATAATTGGAGAGAAAATTAATAAATGGAGAAGAGAGAGAATAAGTGGATGGTAATAATGGAAGGGAGAAGAGAGAGAATAAGTGGAGGGATAGAGAGAGAAAAATAAATAGTTAAAAGACATTAATGCCCTTTATTATAATTAACATTAATTATAGTTAATCTTAACTCAGTGGTACAGTAGGTAATTTGAATGGGTGAGTTACTTCAGGAATTAGATATATATAGATATAGATGTATGTTTTTTATAAATGTGTCAATTAAAAAGGGACGGGGGAATTATCCAACAAAACACAGGTTTTTCTCCATGTTTGTCAAGACAACATTCTCGATCACTCAGTATTTAGAAAGTTTTTGAACTTCATTATCAAGTCAACCACGTCTGGGTGCAACCAATTGACAAGATACAATTAATATAAGCACAGTTGCTTTGTTCATCATAACAGCCGCAAGGACTAAACCCCAACCGACCACTTAAATAATACTCCCAAATGTGACCACACGGAATTAATATCATGAATATTTTGAGGTTGAGTCAATACTCGCCAAACATGGCTCTTTTTCTTAATGCTCCCTACACGCGTCCCTATTTGGCTTTCTTATATATTAGTACTAATCTTTGGCTTTCTTTACTTCAAGTACCACCTTAAACTAAATACGTACCCCTTCTATCACTCTCATTATATTTTGGAGTCCCTCTTTGTTCTTTGTCATGGCAATGAGAGTCTTGAATTTGACAAACCCGAGCACTTTTATTGCGTTTTCTAGTGATGCGATCGTAAAAAAAGTTAACCAAAATTCGTGCAAGACAACGAGAAAATTCTTTGTGAATGCTGGTTTTGCAACTACGAAGAAGTCACTAGCAACGAAGGTTGTGGAAGCAAGCTCGTGCTTAGCTCGTTTATGGGAAGAAGTGCGAGCTGTGCATGACTGGAAAAATGTTGTGGAACCTTTGGACCCTCTTTTGCAGCATGAAATACTACGGTATGGAGAATTTGTTGCTGCTTGTTACCAGGTTTTTGACTTGGATCCTGAGAGTAGAAGATACTTGAACTACAAGTATGGTAAAAATAGCATGTTTAACCAAGTTGGCATGCTTGATTCGGGGTATGAGGTGACCAAGTATATATATGCTACTCCGGATGTCAACATTCCAACGCAAAACGATGGATGTTGTGGGCGTTGGATAGGTTATATTGCGGTGTCATCCGATGAAGAAGTGAAGAGACATGGAAGGAGGGATGTAATGGTCGTGTTTCGAGGCACGGTGACATATCAAGAATGGCTGGCTAATTTCAATAGCTCGTTAACTCCAGCTCGTCTTGATCCACATAAATCACGGCCTAATGTGAAAGTTGGAGCCGGAGTTCTAAGCTTGTATACTTCCAATGAAAGTGCCAACAAGTTTGGGCTGGGAAGCTGCCGTGAGCAGCTGCTTTGCGAGGTTACAAGGTTACTCAACATGTACAAAGGTGAGGAACTAACTATAACTTTAGCAGGTCATAGCATGGGAAGCTCATTGGCCTTACTACTAGCTTACGATATTGCTGAGCTTCAACTCAACGTCGATGAGTCAAACATTGAAATTCCAATCACTGTCCTCTCCTTCGGAGGACCTCGAGTTGGGAACCTAGGCTTCAAGGAAAGATGTGATGAATTGGGCATAAATGTTTTGAGAATTGTGAATGTGAACGATCCAATCACGAAGATGCCCGGTGTCGTTTTCAATGAAAATTTTAGGGTTTTAGGTGTGAAAATGGATTTTCCTTTGAGATGCTCATATTGTTATGTCCATGTGGGGGTTGAAATAGCCCTTGACTTTCTCAAGATGAGAAATCCGTCGCGTGTTCATGATATAGAGACATATCTGAGCTTGTTAAAATGTCCGAATAAAGCAGAAATAAAACAGAAAGGGTTGGATATTGTGGATAAAGTTAAATGGTTTTTATTAAGGGCACAAAACATTAAAACTTTGGAGTGGAGAGAAGCTGCTATAGATATGGTGAGTATGATTCCGTCTCAGAGAACATAATGTTAAGCTACAATGTTTGCTCTTATGATCAGCTGATGTGTATACATAGAATACAAACCTAAAAACTAAATTTCAATCCAACATTTCAAGCTACAATATAAATTAATATAGTTGGGACCGGAGAATTTTATTAATTAATAAATAAATTAATAATTATTAATTTATAGAGAATTTTTTACATCAAAAAAAATTTATTTCCAATTATATACATTTAAATAGAATGAATTGTACAATTTATGTTTTATACTTAATTCAATTAATTCAATATACATTGTTTTACAAATTCAATGAGTATTAGCGAGATTCAAAGTAAGTTCATGTATATTTAGATAATATCAAAGATAAAACAACATTTTTGAAACCTTTTGCAGGCACTCAAGACATTAAAAACATTGATTATTAACTTTTTAATGCTTTACGCATTCGAACTTTTCGATGCAACAAAGAGGATTAAGGATGAGTTTCATATAGATCCAAATTTTAAGAACCCTAAAATCATAATTTATAAAAAGGTAATACATATATTGTTATGATTATAAAGGAATTATTAATTTATAATATTATTGGGACCATATACTTATATAGGGTTTTTCAAAAAAATTATTATCTTATTATCTTATCAAAATTGATAATTTTTTTAACTAGCCCAAGTTGGGACCGGAAGAAATTATTAACTTAGAGAGATTATTAATTTATTGAGTATTAATTTAACGAGGTTTTACTGTAATCTAATGACCAAATTAGGGGTACCCCAATACAGAAAACGTATAATAATCTACCCTCCATTTAGTTATAAAAAAAAATGTTCACTGCTGACGTGGTAGTGACGTGGCAGTGAACAACTTTTTTTTTTTTTTTGCTAAACATTGGTAAGCTAATTTATAACATTTTTTGTGAAGTTGCCCCTGGCGGGGCCCTTAGAATAAATGAAATATAATATATTTGGTTTGTACTTGAGTAAAAGCATATATATATATATATATATATATATATATATATATATATATATATAGGCAAGTGCTCAAATGAGACCCCCTTTTAAAATGAGAACTGAGACTTAATCTCAGCCCCACCTTTTCCAACACTACTTCTAATCTAGACCGCTCATTGTTATTCCTCTTCAGTACATATATTCAATATATACATATATCATCTTTCTCATCCTTTCTTCCTCGATAAATCTTTTTGTCTCTCATCTCCGATTCTTCTAGGATAATTTTCAACCGATGTTATATATATCTTTTTATGTCTATTTGGGATTTTTTACATTATTTACTTAGATCCACCTTCCTCTCTTTCAGTCATTGAAATTTTTCTCTTAATCTTTCAATATGTGCTTAAAAGTTTTATCATGTCTTCATTTTTCAGTTGAGATATCATTTAAATTGTGGAGTTTAGGTCAAATCACATCCACCTAATTGTAATAGCAAAGGAAAAGAAAAGACGAAGAAGACACAAAAAATGATGATGAGAAGCATAAATTAGTGATTTGAAAAAGAAAATTAGTAATTTGCAGTAGAAAATTACTAATTTTGACTAAATGTTTTGGTGATTTGTTCCTAAATTTTGAGTCTTTCGTGTTAAATTTTTAGTGATTCGTATTGAATTTTGGTGATTTGTGTTGCGCTGAGTGTTCGATCACAAAATCGATAAAGGTCTTCATTGTCGAGGTGAGAAGGATAATAATAATATGAAAATTAGACGAAAGTTGAGGGAGGGGAATGAGGATAAATCATGAAAATAGTGGGGGTGATAAAAACATTAACTACCAGGAATGGTGGTGATGATAAGGCGCCGAAGATGGTGATGATATGAACGGTGACGTCCATATTGATCGAAATATATAGTCCCATTTTAGTGATGTGATCTTTACTGCTCGATCTTGCAATTTTTTACCTAAACTTGAATTTTGATTTAATTGTGAATTAAATGAGATCATGTTTTCGTAGTATACATAAGTACAGTGACTGAATAATATATATGTATATACCAGTGAATGGGTTTATAACACGGACTAACCAGATTAGAATATGTCGATAGTGGTTTAAGGTCTAAAATTTTATATAATTTCAAAATTGCCACTAGTTCCTAGTTCTCATTATAAGAGGGGTCTCATTTGAGTAGCTCCATATATATATATATATATATATATATTTCCGAACTTTAATGCTCAAACAAATTACGAATAAATATAGGTAGTTCCGAACTTTCTAAATCTCACACGAACATATGTATGCAGATATTTAACAAGAAGTCATGGACTTCATTTTATGGCCTTTGATTGAGACGTATAAAAGAACCATTAGAATTCAGAAGTTAATAATGACTAATGAACGACCTGCAGGTTTTTATTCTGGTACTGGAATCTGAACACAAAAATACTTCATTGACTTTAAGAACATAATTTCCTAAAGATGCATGTATGCCGTGTTATTTTTTTTTTTTTGATAATCCGGTGTACGGGCCAGTTTGCGTGCACCTCGACTAATCTGGAAGGCATACTAGCACACTTATACCCCCAAGTATGGTAGCCCACTTAATCCCGGAGCGCCACAGGGAATCGAACTTGTGACCTCAGGGCAGCAAGCCTTAAGCGCCACTGCTCGATCATCCGTGACACCCCGTGGGGGTGTATGCCGTGTTAATTGCTCTATACTTAAGAGAGTTGGTAGGTTATTTTCAGAAAAAGACCCTCCCAAATACAGTATTGGATAAATTTCAAACCCATGATCCTTCATAGAAGAGATATTGATCTTACAAGTCATCCTATAAAAACAGTAAAGGATATGCAAACTTTTAAAATTTATGCAAACTTTTAAAATTTAAAAGTGACAGTATGGGATTAGGGATACGCAGACTATTAAAAATTCAATTTCTTTTTTAAACATACTGAATTATGTATCTCTAATTTTACTTCTGCTAACTCTTTAGTAGTTATTTTATACAATAATTTTTTTATCAAATCATTTTTCGTATTATTGGGCCATCAATAAGTCATAACTCTGTAATAGAATGATGTTGGTCATTTTAACCCCAGCCCGCACAGATTTATTTTTGAATATATATATATATATATATATATATATATATATATATATATATATATATATCCCAAAAACCTTATACTAATAAAGTCAATTAAGTGCTCTACATACAAGAAAATAATTTCTCATCTTCTCAATGGGATACTTGAATTGACATCACCCGCACAAATTATAGTTAGAAAAAATTTACCACTGCATGTACGGACCTTGATATATGGTATTCTCTAATTCTACCTTTACTTACAATTGAGATTAGGTTGTTCCCAAATTTATCCTTCTAAAATTTATCAATGTATATAATAGTCCCTGTTGCGCCTTTGCTACAGTTTAAGTCCGATTTTTCAATTTGCCATCAAAGTTCTCTAATATTACAACTATACCAGCTGGTACAACGTGTGGGAAGACAATTACAACTGTCTTCATGACTTCAACCACCTAAATGTCTGAGTTCTTCGCCCACGTCGCCCACGTGCGGTGTCGTACAAGTACACAGTCATCGATGTATTACACCACTGATCCTTCTACACCTCTACACCTATCTAATCTAATCTTCCTTTTCACTAATAATTTTCAAATTTCAAATTTCAAATGATACACAAACAACATATCAAGTCCAAATCCAGATTGCTTAATACTTTTACTCCTCCAATCTCCAATACTGATCTCCAAAATTGGTTAATACTGAAAACATGGAACAAGTAATTTTAATCATCTTTCTCTTCTTTTCTTTATCTTCTTTCACTTTAAATTTTCATAAGCATATGGCACCTTAATGATCTCTTAGAATGTTTTATATTTTCAGGCTGAAGATAGACAAAATCAATGGCATTTGTTCTCCTCTGAAGACATGAAAAAGGTGTGGTTTTTTCTTTGATCTTCGGTTTTGTTCAATGTGCTAATATTTGTGATCAGTTGCTGTCTTGCACTATTCAATGTTTTCATTGAATCCCATATTGTGCTAGGTAATAAACCAAACATACATAGGCAGAGAAGGATAAATACGGACAAGGAGAACATAAGCATAAACTCTCCAGTTTCAGATATTTGTAAGAACTAAGCACTTTTTTGTGTTAAGCAATGTGCATTGAATATGCTAACAAAAAGAATGTTCTAACATGTGTATTTAATGTTGTAGTTAATAGTCCTGCAATTAATGCTCAACTACAAAGTGTCCAAACATCTCTTTTTCATTCATCATCCTCAGGTATATAGGACATAACTAACTAGGTCAATACATATTCAAGGTTTTTCTGTTACAGTTATAACATTTTTCTATTATGTGAGGTACTCCAAGGATTGAGCAAGCAGACTTTCGACGGTTTAGGGACCAACTCCTTACATTCAACCATCGACAGAGAACCCCTGTCTAATATCACTAACATTACAACTGGCCCACGACGAAAGGCAGGGACATTTAAGGGTAAGGCAACACTTCAATTTAGGGAAACAAGTCACAATTTGTATAATCAAGAGTTTATTCAAAACTCAAATACAATGACAGAGGAGTATCATGATCAACTAGGTACGTTTTCTTCACTTTTCTTAAATGTTTGTAGTGTATATATAGTACAAACTATACATTCTTTATGATGATCGAGATGCTTTCAATTTGCAGAGATGTCCATTATTGAAGATGGTTCCTACATTGATGATAGTTTTCCTACATTGATGATAGTTCAGATGATTCACTTTGTTAGTATTACAACTACATATTCTGAGACTCCCTCCCATACTCAGGTTTACATGCTACAAAAAAATTAACTTCTTTGAGTTTAAATATCTTTACAGCTGATTTCTGTATGGAACAACCTTTTGAGGAAGAACTTGACTCAGATTCAGGAGGAGATACAACCAATGCTTCGCACACCCAACCAAAAACATCACGGAAGCAATGTATCTTTCCAGAGGAATATGTATCCCTTGGTGCCCCTTCTGTCAAATGCAACAAATGCAACGCGCTTCTCTGAAAGGAAGAAAGAGTGAATAAGAATGTTACAAAAGGAATTCCTCTTTTCTCAGTTTGCTGTAAAAAAGGAGAAGTAAAGCTGCTAAAGGCATTGCCCACTCCACCCTATCTGCCAAGTTTGTATAATGATAAAGCGAGAAGTGCTTCTTTTCAAAGGAGTATACGTTTGTATAATGCTATGTTTTCCTTCACATCTTCTGGTGGAAATGTTGATCATTCCATAAACAATGGTGGAGGCCCGTACATTTATAGGTTGAATGGACAAAACCATCATGTTTTTGGGTCTTTAATACCAGATGATGGTGACACTCCAAAGTTTTGCCAACTGTACATATATGATACAGGTAATGAAGTTATAGGCTTCGTTGGGTTAATGTCGCAGATCAACAAACTGTGGATGTCAAGGTTGTCCAGGGTCTTATTAATATGCTTGATGAAATAAACGAATTATGCAAAGAATTCCATATGGCACATGATCGTTTCGAGAACAATGATTTAGTGGATTTAAAAGTTGAGCTAAAAGTCTACAGAGCACAAAGTGGTGGGGAAAATCACATTTCTGCTTCGAATGATGTAGCTGGTATAATGGTTGGCGGGACTGATAAGACAACTGCTAATCGTGACATTATTATCATGAGCCACAGCGATAAATTACAACGTGTGTCCTACATTCATTCGAAATTGATGGCGCTTCAATATCCACTTCTCTTTCCTAATGGCGAGGATGGATACCATAATAAGATAACTTTTCAGAATGCAGATCCTGACTCTAGGAAAGAACGTGACATGATCTCAATGAAAGATTATTATTCCTACAGATTTCAAGTTAGAGAAAATGAAGGTTTGCCTATTCCTATCTTTGATAAATTTTATGAATATGATCATATATACTTTTAAAGAGACAATCTTTGCTAAATCTATGCCACTTTTTTTAAACTTAGGTATGACTGCTCGCTTGGGTGCTCGTCTTTTTCAGCAATACATGGTTGATGCATTCTCTGCTATTGAACAAACACGACTGTGGTGGTTTCGTAAAAATCAAACAATTTTACGTAATGAATTGTATAGCAATATATGTGACTCTGTCCGTAGTGGAGATACAAGTACATCTAATGTAGGTAGAGGTGTAATTCTTCCTGTTGGATATGTTGGCTCTAAACGTTATATGCAGCAGAATTTCCAGGATGCATTAGCTGTTTGCCGTCATGTTGGCCATCCAGATGTATTCCTCACTATGACATGTAATCCATTGTGGGACGAAATTCAAAAGATGATGCAATTCTTGCCCGGATGTGAAACGCAGAATTGCCCTGATATTATTTCTAGAGTATTTCGCTTGAAACTTGATCAAGTGACAGCTGACATAAAAAAGAAAGCATATTTTGGTGTTTGTGTTGGCAGTAAGTTTTTACACTTGTTAGGCCGAATACACAAATATAATCAAGTTTATATGAGAGAATAACAATTAACACACGTTTAAATAATCAAAAACTGTATGGAATTAATAACTCCTCTCTCAGTGATGTAATATCATAGAGAGCTGCTTAGGTTATAATGAAATTATAATACGTTTTTCGATACCCTTCAAGGGTTAACCTAACTGTATTTATAAAGATATACAGCTACAGTACAATCGATAATTGATACTCCTATAAATCAGCTATACAAATGTTATCAATTATGATTGTTACACGTCTTCTTAGTCAACACGATGTCTTCGACAACTATCTAATCTTCAAAGATATTGCTTCCATAATTATCTTCAATTATTCTTCAAATTCTGATGATGACCAGTAGACGCTCCCTCCTGACAGAGTTTAGCAAACTCTGTCGAGCTTCCATCTGTCAAAGTTTAATTAAACTCTAACCACTTCCAACTTCCAGTTAAACTCTAATGAACCTCTGTAACACTTAAACACTGAAATTACTCACATCAATTATATTTAACAATCTCCCCCAACTTGTTCATTAGCAAAAATGCACAAGTTAATAATAATTGATGATGTCAAAACAATTAGACAAATACAGTGTTTAATAAATAATCAGAGTTTAAACTTCTACTTAAAAAAAATTTACAGAAAACAAGAAATACTTAGAGAGCTTTATTTACTTAATTTCCTCAACATCTGGTGTTGATCTGAGATAGTCTATAAGCAATCTTCTTTCTGCATTCTCGAGTTCTATCTGCATGATCTTCTTAATCTCTTTAAGTTCAGGATCATCTTCACCAGTCTGATAGATTGCAGATCTCAGAGAATATATTTTGTTCTTCCTCATGTCATTACCTAGTCTGATAAAATGTGCTTTCTCTGACTCCAGATTAAAATCTAAAATAGTTATACCCAAATTTGTCTTTAGTCGAGCACTATTTTTCTTCATCTCCACGATCTTCCCATGATAATCTCTGTATTTTGGAACATACTCACTTGTGTATTTTATACCACTAATTGCCTTAGCTTTCAACATCTTATTCCTTAGCACATTAGCAGCTTGCTGAGTCCTTTGATTTTTCACTTTGAAGAGATATAGAACATATTCCAATTCTTCCCATAGCGTCAAATCAATGTCATTCTCACCAACTTTATACACAGTCCCATCAGCCATGAAATACAGTAGAAAATCTTTCTTCAAACTCTTTTGATGAATCAACTGTACTGATTCTAGTCTGTCCAAACTCTCCTGTGGAACACCATGTCCTGGAACAGCCAGTGATGAAGGATCTAGAGGACTAATATTCACTCTAATTTCTCTATCTGAGCCCAATCCAGATGTATCTCGACTTTGCTTGGACATACAAGCTCTGCCTTGTAGAAAATTAGTACCTCCAGTCTTCAGAGTTTGATCAGGAATAGTTGGTTTTGCAAAAAACATTTGCATCTGAGTAGACAATGGTTTCTATACAACTTGTGTAGCAACAGAGGCTGTTTTCACTTTCTTCGAAACCTTTTCTTCTTCAATAATCTTACCTTTCAGCTTCTGTTTAGCATCTTCTGTTGGTTTCCTAGACAATAGTAAATTCTGATCAGCACCAACATTTTCTTTAATAACAATGCCTTTTTGAACAGGCCTAGGAGCTTTCTCATTCTTCTTTAACTTTCCAAACTTCAAAGCTTTTTGATGTTCTTCTTGTAAATTCTTCTCTTCAGCTTGAATGTCTTCAATTGTAACTCCTTCTTCATTCTCTTCAAGAAACAGTCTTGCAGCCAATTCTTCAACTGTGTGTGGATTGTCAGTGAATAACAAGCTCTTGGTCTTTGAAGTACCCTGAACATCAGTATTTATTCCATCAGACTTTGTAGAAGACTTGCCAGATCTCAGACTCATATCTTTACCAGCTTTTGATTTTAATCTCTTTTCTCGGTCATTTACTCCTCCATCTTCAGCATCATCCTTCTTAGTTAGAGTTTGAGATTGCCTGCATTTGAACTTAGCAACTCTCTCCCCCTTTTTGACATCATCAGGAATCAATAAAGATGTAATCAATTCCAATGAGATAGCAATAGAGTCAATCTTACCAGACAATTCAGTTTGATTCTCTTCCACTTTACTTAGCCTTTTAAACAGAGTTTCTTGATCTTTAGAAAAAATCTGAAACTTCATTTTATTATCTCTCTGCAGAGTCATGTCTCTTTGAACAACTTCAGCTCGCAGATCAGTTATTGCTTTTTGAGAATCATTAAACCTGTTATTAAGAGTCTTGACTTGAACAATAGTGGCTTTCAGACATGAAAGAATCTCTGGATTTGAAATCTTTGTAGCAGTGCTATGCACAAAAGCAGCTGCTCTTCCAGCAGGAAAAATGCAATCTTCTTTATACCAATTCTCCAAAAATTTGGCAAAATATTCTTCTTCAATTTCACGTTGATGTGAAGGTCCAGAAAAATTAGTTCTCTTTGCATCAGTTTGTACTGGTTGTCTCTGAGAAGAGTTAGACTCAGTACTTCCTTCTGCTTCAACATGGACTTCAGCATTTTCATTTTCAACTAGATCAGTCTCAGCAATATGCACTGCAGCTTCAACTTTTTCAGCAGGAGTCTCTACAACTTCAATATCTTCAGCAAAAGTCTCCTCAGTATTCTCTGCAGTTTGCTCTCCATCTTCAATAAACTTTGCAATCGCAAGAACTTCATCCACAGGCTCAAAAATTACAGCCTTGGTTGGTTGATCAATTTCTTCACCTTGTTCAGTAACTTGGTGAACATCAGAGAATAATTCAGTATGTGTTGCTACTGTTTCATCAAGTACCATAGTAGGGTGATCAGCTACACCAGTTTCTTCAGAGTTAGCAACAACAGGTGATGAGATAGGAACTTCAATGTCATCAGAGAATGGAATGAATGACTCAACAAAAGCATCCATATCAGCAAAACCATCTCTGTTTTCCACATCCATCTGTACATCTTCAGTTGTCTTTACATCTTCTTCTTCAGTATTTATCTCAACAGCAGGTATCTCCTTAGAAATCACCTCTGGAGCTTCAAGATTTATCTCTTCATCTGACTCATCAACTAACAACCTTCTCTTCTTTGATTTAGGCACCTCAGCTGCCACTTCTTCTTCAACAGAGTTTGAGAAGTCAGACCTTTTTACTCTTACCTTTTTAGCCCTGATAGCTTTGTGCTTTGTTATACCTCCACTCTTTGGTTTAGCCTGTGTAGGTGGTGGATTTTGTTCAGTTTTTGGCTCAGCATTTTCAGGTTGAGAGGGTTGAGGTTGTGTTTTAGTGTTTGTAGGTTGAAAAGGTTCAGTGTTTGCAGGTGGTGAAAGTGCAGGCTCAGGCTATTGTGGTTCTTGAGGTTGATTTAAGAAGTTTTGAAGAGCAAGAGGCAAAAACAAGTCAGGTACGTGCTCCTTGGTTCCATCCTTGTTGGTCAAATCAGAGAATACTCTCTTATGAACTTTAAAGGCCTGAATAGTGTCTTCCTCAGAAATTTCAACATTAGGCAGACAAGCAAAGAATAGTAATTGACAAAATCTAGAAAAATAAACAGTGGTACTAGACTCTGACAATCTTTCACCAATATTCATCAAGACAAGTCTACCAAAATCAAAATTACTTCCATAAAGAAGAGAATACCAGATTTGAAGACTGTCAGTAGGAATAGCATCCCAATTGGTGATTTTCTTTCCAAACGCCCTTGTGTTGTAATCGAAAAAGAAATTCCACTCCTTCCTCAGAAATGGCATTTTCACTTGACCAAGTCTCTCTAAAGGTCCTGAGTACCCAATTTGCTGCAACATCTCTTTTAGAAATTTTTCACCAACAACACTGTATGCAGAGTGTGAATCAAAACCCAAAGTTTCTCTGACCGTAGTTGGAGTAATGACATGCTCTGTTTCTTCATATGTGAAAATAATTGAAGGAGTCCCATTCTCTCCTCCATCGTCATAAGTAGCTGTCTGCCAGAAAGTAGCAATCTGTGCAGCAGAGAGCTTTGTTGGTTCGACTAGGGCTCTACCAATCTCCGAATCCAGCAAGAAGTTTTGAATTAGATGAAACGCCGCAGGAACGCTCTCATTATTCAACGGAGCTGCATAGTTGTTAGGTACAAACACTAACCCTCGAGCGTTAAAAGCTTTGGTGGCCATGAGATTAGACTCGAGAAGAAAATATTAGAGAAAAAGATGTGTATGAAAGGTGTTTGTGAAAATGTGCAAGTGAAAGAATAAAGTAACCGTGAGTGGTTGTGTGCAAAGAGAATACCGGTGTGCAATAGAAATATGAACCGTTTATGTAAAATGATTAGATTTGTAATTAAAAATTAAAACCCAGTCATTTTAAACATTAACACACGCAACCAGTTTCTTGTTAATTGTGTGAGTGGGACACGCGGCACACATGCAATGGAACAACTTTTTACGTTTAGTAATTATAGCAATAATTACGACTACTCTCTCTCTCCTATTTCCAATACACTTTAACACTCTAATACTCATTAACAGTTGGCAATCATTTATCTCATTTTTCAAAAAACTCTTTTTACCCCAAGTATATAAATTGTTTGAAATAAAATTTACCTTAGAGTACTAGACAAAATTCGTCAGTGTTTGTCAATTCTCCAACTTTATTACCATAACCCTTTCAAAAACTGCACAATTGTGAATTTATGTGTGTATAGCAGAGTTTACTAATTCAATATTTAGAGCATCTAATTTTTCATAAAATCCATAAAATAAATCAGTAAACACTGTTTGCACAAACTCTCATATTAAACACTTAATATCTGATGAATGCTAAACTTTGTAGTAAATAATTGATATACAGTAACTTTGAACTAACTTATACCCCCTTCTAACTAATCTAAATTTTTTTCTCCAGTAATCAGAGGTTGGAACTAGTCACCAAAAATCCTATAATTTTAGCCCTTATCTTTTTGATAAGTTCCTGGGTCTTCCTAGTCTTTGACTAGTCACCAAAAATTAGAGAATTTTAGCCCTTACTTTTTACTAGCAAGTTCCTGGTTCGTCCTAGACACAACATAATCTCAAAGGAGTTCTAACAGCCTATATACATTTGCTTTGGGGGTAGACTAATAACAGCATCTAACTTAACAGAGTTTAACAAACAGAGTTTAGAAGTCATCAACATCAGAAGTTAGTCATGAGTGGCAATGCACATAGCATTTACAGACTAAGAGTTTAGGATAGATAAACTAAGAGATGCTATAAATATGCAAACAATATCATGCTGTGTTAATTTTCTGCACAGTCTAAGATTAGATCACAAATAACTTAGAAGGATTCATGATTAATTACTGAGAATTATGCTTCATACAGATTTCTTCATCGGTGTTTATGTTCAGACAATAACATTATCAGAGTTTATCCAACATTTCAACAGTGTATGACCTACAAAGTATTCTAACAGTTGTATTACCACATCAAGGTATACTAATCACAGAAACATAATCACAGAAACATGAGCAACATATTATATAAGTAAAGTTTGAGTCTAACCAGTATCTCTAGTCGAAACCAGAGATCATTCCTAGTTCATTTACCAGCCTTGTAAATGTAGCTTCACTCAATGGCTTGGTGAAGATGTATGCAAGCTGTTGTTCTGTAGACACAAAATGAAGCTCAATATTTCCTTCCTCTACATGTTCTCTGATAAAATGGTACCTTATGCTGATGTGCTTGGTCATTGAATGCTATACTGGATTACCTGTCATAGAAATAGCACTTTGATTATCGTGAATCCACCAGTTCTCTTCATTAAAGACCATATCTTGTACAATTTGCTGTAACATTGATTTAGCACTTGATGTAGGGGCCAGGTCTTATTGTTTCCTCCTTTATAGGTGAAAATTAGTCTTTCTGGTAACCAGACTGTCCTATATGCAGCACTCACATCACTCACTTCATCCAAGAATAGATTGATACTTGAGTATTCTTCAATGTCAGCAATGTAGAGTTCAGTATCTTTCTTGGCAGCCTCCTTTGCAACTTGTGGAACCTAAGCAATTTGAATTGGTCTAGCTAAAGGTTGTTTCCTGGTTATGGTTCTCCTCCTTTCAGGTGAGAGTGTGACCTTTGGAAATACCAAGCTATTGTGGTCAAAGTCAAATTCCATTGGTTCTGGCTTTATGTCTTCAAGAGTGAAAGCAATGGAGCTAGAAGTTTGAGTGGGTTGTTGTGTGTCTTGGATTGGAGGTTTGGTAGGTTGAGGTTGTGTATCAACTTGTTCTTCTAGTTCTGGGCTCAAAGTCCTTTTAGCTCCTGTCTTGACTATGCTTTTTCTTTTCTTGCACTCAAACTTTGTGTTCATTTTCTTTTTCTTAAATTTGGCCTCTTCTTCTTCAGCCTCTTGCTTCATTTCTTCTTCCAATTCTTTTACAAGTTTTCAGCCATTCTAGCTTCTTTCTCAGTAAATTCAGTAGGTGGTTTTACAATTTGACCAGCTTGTAGTAACCTTGAAGTTTCTTCAGCCTTGGCTACTACAAAATTTGGATGACCTACTGGAACGCATATTTCCACTCCATCTCTATAGATAAAGGCTAAGTTATCCTTAAGTCCCACATCAATTGCAGCCTTCATTTTTCTTTACAGGTGACTTCTTACTCCTGAGCATAGGCTTGAATTCGGACAAGTAGGATGGTTTCCCTCTGACTAGAGATTTAGGAAGCACAAAATCTAGAATTAATACTTACCTGATTGATGTACTTATGGAGGGAATTGATACTTGAGAAATTTGAGGGTTGGTAGCTAGCCTTATGGCAATAGAATCTTCAGCTTGAGAAGCTACCTCCCCCTCACTAGATGGTAGAGTTGGAATAATTGGAACCTCACTGCTTGACTCCACTACCTCAGACTTCTCCCCCTTTTTGTTAGCATCAAGGTTCTGAGTAGTAGGCATCTGCAGCAATTGTTGAAGAAGAGCAGTTTGTTGAGTTTGAGCCTCAAGTATGAGTTTTTGATCATCAATAATCGTGCTCATTTGAGACTCCAGATTTTCCACTTTTGCAGTAAGAGTATCAATCTTCTTATCAGTATCTGCATCTTTGGCTAGCTTCTGTTTAAGCTGCTGCATTGTAAGGGGTGGCAAGAGAGTCTCCAAGTCCTTTTTCTGAGTTTCTAAAGCATCTTTGATTGCAAGCTGGAAGTCATCCTTGTCCAGAGCCCTTTGGTTGAGAAGTAACTTGAGCAATTTGAATGTAGCCAGAAAATTCTCTTACACTTGTTTAACCACGGGTTTAGCATCCTGTAAAATAGCCACAGTCTTCTCAGACTGACCTACTAGCTCTATATTGGCATCCTTGGTGATGTAAGAATTTGACATCAACCATTCTGGCAAATCACCAGGTTGCCGTGAAGGCCCTACATCTTCACCTTCAATCTCGAATTCAGAATCATACTGAAATTCATCAGCAGCACCTGGAGGCAGCTTGGTAATGGCTTCTTTGGCCCTCTGCATAGATTCGGTTGTATATACCAAGTTAAGCAACTGCTCAGCCTCCACATTGCCCTGTTTAACAAGATCATCATAGGCAGAGACAGGATGAGTAAGGGTTTCTGCTCCAATTAAGTTACTATAAAGGGCATGATGATTGGCCTGTTGATAGGTACTTGACTTGGTGGCATCATTAGCCCCCATTGACTCACTTGCAATGGCTTCATCCATCATTATGTCCCCGGTACCTATTTTTCTCTCATGATCTCTCTCTTTTTGCATCAGGGGCTCCCCCTGGCACACACCTCTCACACCCTTACCTTCACCTACTAAGGTGGTACTCTCATGCTTTTCTTTTGCCTGGCAGGAAGAAATTGCCAGCCTCTCACACATAATCTCTCCTTTTGCCTGCTCACAAAGCAGCCTCTCACTCTCTGTGATAACACTCACTTCCCTTATTCCTAGAAGTGTTTGTATATGGTTGCAGTAGACTCAAATGAAGGAGTAGACTGACTTAGATTGGATACAGTAGTGGGAGGAACATTGACCAAGGGATGTAACATATCCATTGATGCTATAGTTGACTCTACCAATGGATGATTGCTGTTAGGCACATCCATTGGTGAACAAACACTTGGAAACAAGTGAGAAATACCCATTGATGGAATAGAAGAAATAGTAATTGATAGAGAGACTATGGTTGAATCTGTGAAGATTGATTTTAAAGTAGGAGGCACAGTTTCAGCCACAGCTTCAGGAAAAATTGGCTGTTGGTCCAACAAATCATCTAAGAGATGATGACCAGCAGGTTCTAAGTGGGGCTTCTCCCTTAGAAATAAATAGGGAGAATCTGTTTGTGATGTGAAAATCATATCTACATCCAGAGATAGAGTTGGTGAGTTTGGATTGTGTGGTGTGATTGTAGATAGAGATTGGGACTGTGACTCCACATTTACTGTAGCCACATCAAATTGAATTTGAGAAGGTTCAATCACTGAAGATTGAACTATGTGTGTACCCCGTGAAACCAAAGTAACTTTAGGTTTCTTCTTTCTAACAAAGGTTTTAGTTGGTGAACTTCCGTCAGTGGTGTCCCTTACCCTCTTGTGCAATGTTCCTGGTTTGGAACTCTTTTTAATAACAACACCCTGTTGAGAGGATGCTGTTAGGGATATGTTTAAAACCTTTTCAGCATTAACAGTCTTTTGTGAGACTACAATGTGGCTAGGCTGGGACTCACTCACCTCTCCAACCTTATCCTTAGGGTTTCTTTGATGTTCACCCCTTCCCTCACTACTCACTACCGCCTGGACACTCCCCTCAGAGGTTTTGGTAAATTTTGCAACAAGTGTCTTTTGGGAGACACTTGAGGCTGGTTTCTTTGATTTGAATTTAGATTTAAGTTTATTTGCTTGGGTAGGAGACTGTGGGTTACTAGTTTCAGCCTCCATAGCAACACTCGAAGACAAATAAACTTGAGATTGAGTAGAAGGAATAGGGTTAGAAACTGTTACCTCAATAATTGGTAGATATACTAATTCCACCCCTGAATTGAGATTCATTCAAACCCAACAGGTGAACATGCTTGATGGCTGGTTGAGCACTACCTTTTTCTCAGAAACATGGTTAGCTAACAGCATTAGGAATCTAGAAAAATAGATATTTTTACCTCTATTCTCTTTCTTTCCTAATTTAGCACCAATTTCTTATGATCCGTGAAAATCTCACACTTTTCTCCGTACAGATAGTGTCTCCAAATCTTTAGTGCGAGCACAATTGCTGCTAACTCCAAATCATGAGTCAGATACTTTTGCTCGTGAGGTTTAAGTTGTCTCGAAGCGTACGAGATAACCTTACCATTCTGCATCAAAACACATCCTAATCCTTTATGTGAAGCATCACTATAGATAACAAAATTTCCTTGATCATCAGGCAACACTAGCACTGGTGCTGAAACTAATCTCTTCTTTAACTCTTGAAAGCTCTCTTCACACTTATCACTCCAAATAAACTTCTCATTCTTCCGAGTCAACTTAGTCAACGACGTAGCTATCTTTGAAAAATCTTGAACAAATCTCCGATAATAACCAGCCAATCCTAGAAAACTTTTCACTTCAGTAGGAGTCATGGGTCTAATCCAATTCACTACAGCTTCAATCTTCGCAGGATCCACTCTAATTCGTTCTCTACTAATAACATGTCCTAAGAATTGAACTTCTTCTAACCAAAATTCACAATTAGAAAACTTAGTGTATAACCTTTCCTTTCTTAAGGTTTCCAACACGATCCTTAGGTGCTCGGCATGTTCTTCAGGGGTTCTCGAGTATATAAGGATGTCATCAATAAATACAATAACGAACTTGTCCAAATACCTCTTGAACACTCGATTCATTAAATCCATAAACACCGCTGGCGCATTCGTTAATCCAAAAGCCATCACTAAGAACTCATAGTGTCTATACCTCATACGAAAAGCAGTCTTCAGAATATCCTCTGGCTTAATCTTCAACTGATGATATCCTGACCTAAAATCAATCTTGGAAAAGTAAGCGGCTCCTTTCAACTGATTAAACAAATCATCTATTCTTGGCAGTGGATACTTATTCTTAATGGTCAACTTATTAAGTTCTCTGTAATCAATACACAATCTCATACTTTCATCCTTTTTTCTTGACAAATAACACTGGTGCTCCCCACGGGGACACACTCGGCCTTATAACTCCTTTATCCAATAAATCCTGTAGTTGAGTAGTTATCTCCTTCATCTCAGCAAGTTCCATTCTGTAAGGGGCCTTAGAAACGGGTTCGGTTCTGGGTGCTAAATTAATAGCAAATTCCACTTCTCGGTCTGGAGGTAATCCGGGAAATTCCTCGGGAAATACGTCAGGAAACTCATTCACAACTGGAATATCTTCTATCCTAGGAACTTGCTTTTCTACATCAACCACATGTGCTAGGTAAGCTTCGCAACCTTGTCTTAACAATCGCTTCGCTTGCATGAAAGTTAGAAATTTCTTATCTTGCTTCTGTCCTTGAAATACCACTTCACTACCATCTTCAGTATGCAACTTAACTTGCTTCTTCCTACACTCAATCTGTGCATCACACTCCGTCAACCAATCCATTCCTAGAATAACATCGAATTCTCCCAATTTAAATGATAATAGATCCGCATAAAAAAGATATCCTCCAATCTCAATACTACAATTAGGACACTCTCGATTTACAGAAATCTTATCCTGATTAGCAACTTCTACCACTAACGCTTTTTCTAATGGTTGAATCTCACAATGCAACTTATCAAGAAATCTTTCATATATAAATGACTTAGTAGCTCCAGAATCAATCAAAACTTTAGCTTCAAAAGAGTTTACAGGGAGCGTACCTGCAACTACATCAGCATCATTAACAGCTTCCTTAAGATACATGTTGAAAGTACAAGCTTTGGGTTGAGGTGCTTGATACGGTGCTGGTGGTGCGGTAATCCTTTAGACGTCTGAACAGGTTCCTTGCAGTTACGAGCTATGTGGCCAACTTTACCACACTTGAAACAAGTCATTCCTACTGGCTTCTCCCGAACACTCATGGGCATAATGTCCTTTCTTCTCACACTTGAAACAAATAATGTTAGGCTTATTAAAGGTACCCGGGTGCTTTTTTCCACAAATCTTGCAGTCTTGTAGTACGGGTCTTGCTATAGCCTGAGGGTTAAATCCTTGAGATCTACAGTCTTGGCCTCCATTACCACTTCTAAATCTCTGAAAATTCTTACGTCCTCCTTGTTGATTTCCAAACCTTCCTCTATTCTGAAAACTCTTCTATCCTTCTGGTTCTTGACTCTTCTCCACTTTCTCAAACTTTATTTCTTCCCGACTTTCTCTTTCTGGTTCAAATCACTTTCTCCTTCTATAATCATGGCTTTCTCAACAACGTCCGTGTAAGTCCTTAACTCAAATGCAGCCACTCTACTTCTCAACCAAGGCTTTAATCCATGTTGGAACTTCTTAGCCTTACTAGCTTCATTTCCTATGTACTGGGGTGCAAATATCGACAACTCCGTAAATTTGGCTTCATACTCAGCCACAGTCATCCCTTCTTGCTTTAATTCCAAAAATTGAATTTCTAACTGATCTTTTAAATATCCAGGTAAATACTTCTCATTAAACAATTATACAAACCTGGGCCAAGTAATCACATCTTCTTCTGCAGCCTTAACAAATTCCCACCAAAAATTAGCTTCTGATCTAAAAAAAAAACTAGCAAACTCCGCCTTCTGACCATCTTCAACCCTAACTAATGTGAAAGCTTTCTCGATATCCATCAACCACGACTTAGCTTCTATAGGTTTTAAGGTACCTTTGAACTCAGGTGGGTGAACAGCTTAAAAAGATTTGAAAGTTGTAGCAGGTTGGGCAGCTTGGTGCTGTTGGTGTTGAACAAAGGCAGCAGTTTGTTGTTGTAGTAGTTGAAACATTTGGGCCATTGTAGGGTTATCTTGGTTTTGTTGATCTTGGTTTTCTGTATTGGTAGTTTGACGGTTTCTTCTGGGAGGCATCTTTCTGATAAGAAAATGAACGGTAGGTAAACAACATGCAGGTTCATACAAAAGAAAACAGATTTCAACTGTCTGGTACCAATAGACGATCGGTTCCGTTGAATCAATACAATATGGGTACAACTTAAAGTAATGCAACAGGTTAATATGTAAACAGGTTAATAAGTATGGAAAAATGACATGGAAATAAGGTATGTAAAGACAGTATGTAAAAGCGATAAGTAAAATAGTTGACACAGGGATATACGAAATATATGCATACGTCACTGAAGACGAAAACTATCCAACAACACAAGTTAAGGGTATTCAAAACCTTCTATAAACTGGGCGACAGAAATAACAACTAAACAACTATCCGTCTACTAGCAAAAAGGAAAGCAGGAAAATATCCTAAGCTAGTAGTAAAAATAACTAAACCCTAGTGGGCTCTAACAGATGTCCCACTCAACCAGTCTCAAGGCAGATGATCTCTAATCACGGGAACCACGAGTCTCACGAATCTCCATCATCCAAGCAATCACGCTAGAAAGTTTACAAACCTCGTCAAATGCACCAAGGGAAACAGGGCCCTGACAAAAACGTCGCCTAGTAGCCTTCTCTACCAACTTAATACGTCCACTCCAATCTATCGTAGTCAGGTTAACTCGATTCTGGACCTCTTCCTTCATCTTCTTGATCAACTCTGAAAGCTCATCATTCTTTCCCATCAAATTCTCACACTCACGAATCACATCAGCATACGTACGCTCGGGTATAGACTCAGGAATCATGATAGATCCTACTGAAGACTCACTGTGCTCAGTGACAGATGGGGTCATGACTGGTACTGGTACAGGAACAGGCATGGACTCAGTAGGGGGTACAGGGATATCGATACGGTCTGGTGGACTCTCGACCTCGGTCTCAGACATCACCTGAGTGTCAGACTCAACCTCAGCATCGGTATCAGACATAATCTCAGAAGGATCAGACTCCTCGGATGAACTATCGAAATCGGGGAGTAGGGGTGCATCATCGTCCAAATCCATCTCTTATAATAATAATATATATATACACACAGAATATAAACGTTACATGTTAGGTTAGTCCAATAAAATCTAACGCAAAAGGGATGAACCTAAACCTATAGTCACTCCCTAACACCTATCACTCTTACCCTAATTGTTTCTACTTCTTTTATTAGTGTTCCTTAAATCCTGGCTTGTTTCAGTGACCAAAACCCGTAGCTCTGATACCAACCTGTGACGCCCTCCCAATCTGGGGTCTAAATCGGGGAGTCACTAACACACTAGATACAAACACCCTAAAAATAAGTAAAAATAGATATAGCATGCTGACTGACCCCAACTCTACTCACCAGGATATTTCACAGGTAATGCTATGAAAAAAGCAAACCAACGTCTAACTACTTATTATTACAAACCAAATTCAAATTTAAAAATCATTATTACAAACCCTTATTCAAAAGTTCTAACTACCAGTTCTTACAACTAACTCAAAACTCTCCTCGCTGGGCTGTTATTGCATCTACCTCGGATGGCAACTCGAATGAAACCACAGTAGCGCTATGGAAAGTGCACTTCTCGCTGTCTAAATCGTACGTACCATGATTCTTAATATACTTTCAAAAGGGTTAGACAAAATAACAATGAGCGAATGCTTAGGAAGTGACTAGAGTACTCAACTGAAAACAGTAATAACAGGATATTAAATGGTTGATAGTAGAACAAGAGATATCAATATGAATACTGGTAATTGTAAAAGTAATTCTGATACTTGGATATAATAGAAGATCAACTGATAGACAGGATAACAATGGTTACCAGGATATATGTAAAGCAATTAACATTTCAAATGGTAAGAAAATTTCATTTCACAGTATTTAAAAGTCATCATTCACTTTAAGAAAACTGATTGGAGGTTTTATTTTCATCAACAGACAATACGGGTGATCAGCCACGTAAAGTTCCCCATAACGGACACGAAGTCCCTCTGGACATTAATCCTCTAATTAGGATAGCTTGGGTTCCCAAGAGGCAACACATTGGCCTATAAAAGAGCTGGACTGGTCCCACCAGACTACATCATAAACATACACAAACAGGCTGGACTGGTGCTACCCAATCACTTACGCCTCTCCAATCTTTAAGAATCCGTAGAAACCATTTTGACGGAGTTCCTAACATTTTATAAAACATTTCAACTTAGAAAGCTCTTTTCATTTGAAAAATTTTTTAACTTGAAAACATTTTGATTTGCAATGATAAAAGTCAAAGAGTTTGACTAGAAATACTGAATCCAAATAAATAGGGTTTACAAGTCTGAATCATAAAGATATAGACTCAAAGTATCAAGGCAGTTGATCAGGGAATAGTAAAGAGTTTCAAAGTCAAAGGTTAAATATATGACATAACAGTTTTAGGGCAATTGATCAAGTTATAGAGATTATGAAATGATAATAAGGGTGATCAAGTTCTTAGATCAGTGATTAGGTCATAATGAAGTTTATAAGTTTTTAGGGTTAACATAGGTTCAACTGACTACGGACATAGGTTAAGTAGAACACTGGTTTATCTGTCAATCAATATAGTTTAATCAAGGCAAGCTGTTTGACATATATGGTCACGAAGCAATTAGAAAGAATTATGTTGTTTTAGGGTTTTTAGGTTGTCAAATAGTTGTTAACAGAATTCTGGGTACATGCAACGATTGGTTCAACAAGATTTATAATCAACATAGTATAAGATAGGCATGCTTGAATCAACAGGATATAACAGTTCAAGAATGTAAACTTCAGAGAAAAGACAGAGTTACTTGCCTCCGGTAGAATGCAACAGCTAACAGCTCAGCCACTGATACTCAACCTTAGCTTTTCCTTTGTTGTTAGGTCCTACGTCCTTCGTATCTACATAAACCATAGCACATAGAACATGCAATATAGACATATCACTTAGACACTTAGCTGATAAGTCCAACTTCGTCTTATAAACAGTTATACTATACTACTATACAATTCGATATTTATAGTTCTTACAATAATATTTATAGTTCTTACAAAAATCGGGCAGCGTCTCCTTTATAAACTAGACTATCCCGTCGGAACATAACCGACTCAAAATTCATAACCAAAACAATTCGATGGATTCCAAATCCACCTACAAGCCCAAAATTATATTTATTCATAATACCACTTAATTCAAAATTATCAACAATCCTCGATCATCACTAAATCATATTTAACCACTCATTAAAATCATATAATTTATAATAAACCGAATAATTCATATTAATGCATATAAATTCGAATTAATCCTATAACAATTCGAAAAATTTATACATGCAGCTCATATCAATTCTCAAGAATTAACAATTTAATGAACCAAATATTTCATATTTATCACATGATTCGAATATCAATTCTCAAGAAAATATCATAAAAATTTTTGAAACCCGCATGCAAATTACGAATCAATACAAACAGTAAATATAACGATTTTTAGGCCTCAAGGATCATCATTGGCCACCACCGATTCACCGGAGTTCATCACCGGTGGCGGTGGAATTCGGGGGTACCCTTTAATGGGGCCTCCAACCTCAAATTCCTCCGATTAATATTTATGAACATGTTATACAGCAAGAATTAAGACCAAACAACTCGGTATCAATCAAAACCCGAAATGGGTTTGTAAATTTCTTCATTAAAATCGAATATATACGCACGGTAAACAACATATATATACGAACGAACTCACACAGCCAGGGGCGGACCTACGTTTAAAGGAGTGGGGGGATGGGCCCCCAGTGAAATTTTTGCTAACACATTAATAAGTAAGTGAAATGGAATGTGCCCCACTGGTCAAACAATGGTGCCCCCGCCTATAAAAAAAAAATCAGGTGCCCCATTAGTCCATTACCCACAAATTACTAAGCCCAATTCATTTAAATTTTGTTTTAATAACTAACAAGCCCAATCCATTAAAATTTTTAGTTTAGTATCAAAGTCCAACACCCAAACTCATTAATCAGAGTTTCAACTTTCACACATCTTTGCAGAAAATTATAAGTTATTTCTTTTTTTCTATATTACTACACATCTTTTATAATATTTCATTTTATTATTAATATCTTGTGCCCCCACTGAAAATTATTCCTGGATCCGCCACTGCACACAGCACAACACCAACATGATTTTAAGCATAAATAATAGCTACTAAACATCATGGACATCATTTTAAAGTAAGAACTGCTGTAAACAAGCTATAGCCGAAGCAAACCTGAAATGGATTTTAAAGAATTTCATCACAAAAACCGCATGCAATGATATATATGGATAGAGGACCGAAAAATAGAGAGAAATCCGGTCTTGGATCATGAAACCGGTCAAAGAACGATGGAAAAGAGAAGAGAGATGTTAGTACCGAGAGAGAGAGTCGAGAGAGAATTGATACAAAGAGAAGAGAGACGAAATGAGGAAGAAGAGGAGGGCTGGTGGTGATGTAATGCCCACAGGGCATTTTAGTAATCTGTCAATTACAAACTACTTTGCTGAAAATCTAAGTTTTAATCCATCTTAAATCGAAATTAAATAGAAAGATGGGGAGAAAAATATAACTAAAATTTTTAAAATAAAATTTATGAAATTAGGAACATCCCCATATTTTTAAAATAATTTTAGAGTCAAAAATGAATTTATATGAATTTTTGAAATTATAATCATTTACAATCAGCGGACCATTTATGTCCGCCTAAATTATAATTAGTAAGCCATTTCTGGTAAATCTTAAAATTAATTATAGTTAGTCATATACAACTATTCACCCCCTCTAGATCTGCATTTTGAGACACAGTTGACGCGATTTAAAAGTTCAAAAGTTTTCTAAACATGAGTGAATAAGAATGTTTTTCTTTTTGGTTACAAATAGGTGATTAGTATTCTCTTATTGAAATTCTAAAATTGTCTTTTATGGTTTTTCATATTCAATTCACAATCCTAAAATTCATCTCAATAGGTCATATATATACATTTATATATAACTGTATATTTTTTTCAATTAATGACTCAATAGAAAATTAATATAAAATATAGTAATGAATGAGTTTATTTATTTACCTAATAAAATAAAAAAAATTGAGTCTTAAAATAAAATTTACACCCTTCGATTTTCGAAAGATTCGACGCAATATGTTTTGACGGTACTTTTATACAACATTCGATATTCTAAAATCTCCAAAAACCAAACATCAGAGGTGAAGAAATCTAAAACCTAAAATAAACCGGAAAATTGGAATAAATTTGATAAAGAAATTGTTATATAATTAAACATTAATAACATTAAAAATTTTAAATGATCAAAATTCTTAAACCTCTAACTTTTTTTCAAAGCTCGTACTTTCAAACACGCCAAAAAAAATTTGATTCCATCAATTTCACCTTCCAAGATTAAACAAAATAGTAGGAAGGGATATAATAACAGTTAAGTTCAACTACTGTATGGTTCACCTTTCTTTTTGATTCCAAAGCATATATTCAAAATTATGTCATTTCAGAGTTTGAAAAAAAAAAAATCGACCCATGTAAATACTACCAACATATATTCTCAAGGGTCAATTAACATGTGTAAATAAACTATATCAAACTTTAATATGATTTTCCATTGCATTTCCAACAACGGGGAAGAGAACTTGTGTTCATTCAATCCTACATTTATATGAAAGAATCAAAACCAAAAACATCGTTTCAAAGAAGGGGAATTAGAATACATTAAACTTCACCATTCACACCCAAACAAACATCCTTGCCCGAAGAAATTCCATTCCAAAATTCAAACTTTACTGCACTTGCACTCTCGTTCGACAGATTTTTGGTTAAAACAAAAGAAAATAAAGAGAAAGATTTAGAATTTCTTTAACTTGTTTTCGGGTAAATTTTTAATTTATTTTTGGTAAATCCCGGATGATATTTTCAGAAGGAACGAAAATAAAAACCAAACATTCAGGAAAAATTTCTCTTTATATTTGTACAAAAAAATTTCTTCTCATATCCGAAAAGATTTGGACAAAGAAATACAGCGTTCGAGAAAAAAAATCTCTGCCATTTGGACACTTGACAGATGTGTACTCAAACACTCGCCAATAATAAAAGAATTATAAGCACCTAAATAAATGTACATGGATTCATTTGTAGTCCATGTAAATTTATAGTTTCCACTAAGGGTGTGTTTGGCATTGTTGTTGCAGAGCAGCTTTTTTCTGAAAACAGCTAAAAAATTGTTTGTTAAAATTAAAAAGCTGTTTTCTGAAAAGTACTTTTGGCCTAAAAGTTGCTTTTAGAGAAAGCAGGTCCCCATGTTTTTAAAAAAAACTGTTTTTCAGCTTTTGCGGAAAGCAGTTGCTGATTTTAATATCAAATCTCACCAAAAACATTATTTTTATTATATTTTTACATTAAAACATGCACACATCAAAAATATTTCCAAACAGTCTTCAATTTTTTACAACAGCACTTTTTTTAACAAAACAACAATATTTAACAGCAATTCCAAACAGAGCCTAAGTAGCCAATCATACAAATCACCTACATAAATTGTTTCGGACGAGTAAATGAGTACAAGCGGAGCATCTCCAACGGAGAGAGCCCCTAGCTATCAAATCTGGGTGGCAAACAATATAGATAATATGAAAAATATTAAGTACTCTAATGCATCAAAGTCTTTAGCAAAAATTGTGGACAATCAATTTTCGTTGGTCATATTTGTCGAATATGTGTTCCTCTTAGCAAAAATATACACGATATGTATTATAGCTAACATCACTAGAGTTTCCTTATGCAAAATTTTAACTATTTCTTATTTTAAATTTTTTTAGCTAATCAATACATATATCTCCCTCGAAGATGTTCTAAACCATTCTAGTATTCTTGTGTCTCAGTAGAGAAGCTCTGAAGATCACTAGTTTCGACAACAATTTGGATCAATAATTGCTCAGATAAAAGAAACCAGAATCAAGTCTTAAATCAAATCTGCCGAAAATTCCACATCGAAACAGCTCAATAATCAAATTATGATATCAGTGCAATCACACAAATTGGTAGTGATGTGCATTTAAATCACTAGCTGCAACTGATGTGCATTCATCCAAATCACTAGTTTCGATAAATCACAAGATCTCAGTTCCTGATATAATAAAAAGTCGAATAAATGTTTGTGTAAACTTACATAAACTATGCAAGTAACACACCAAACAATGCCGCAAGCTATGGTCTTTGAGTGATCACCTTCTATAAATGGTAGGTAAAAACCTAGCTGGATTGCAATTATCCAGGACACATTGTAAGATACTTCTTCAGCAGCATGCAATGCAAAAAACAATACCTCAGAATTAATGAATACCACAAAAGACCAACATTGAATTCTCCCGGTGCTCTCCGTCATGTGAGCCCTTGCTGTTAGGCGACAGAGCAAAAGAAGCGTCGGGAAATTAGATTTCTGGATAATGATCTAGTTATTGCCCCCTTTGGAGGCAACACATCTGTAACATACATCAAGGGAACATTAAGAGCAATATAAAAACAACATCCATATAGCCTGAACATCCTTTGGTTCACGAGCCCGCTTGAAGACCATAAAAAGGAAACACGCTGACAATAGATGAAACGTCAAGACGACGATTACTCCTACCACCATCTTGGATGACATCTAGAAAAGGAGAAGATGATTAGAAGAGAGAAAAAGTTTTAAGAACACAAAGACAGACAGCATCCGTAAAAACTAACTTATATAACGAATTTTACTAAAAATTCAAGTAGAAACAGGGTATCACCTTTCTGAAGCGTGAAATACTTACCACGCCTTTAACCTACATGTCCCTCTTACAACTTAATTTAGCATTTCGAAGCTACACAGCTGAATATCAGTAGTTTCCCTCGAATAAATCGAAGTAACCAGTAAATAGTATTCTCTACATCCAACAAATTTTGTTGCAATTATTTATATATTTTGGCCGAATTGACGAAAAGATTTAGATTAATGATAATTACATTAGCAAGTCAGGCAGCGCGCTGTGAAGCCTGTGAACAATCACCCGGTCTAGCACAAGATTAACACTTGGGATATAGAGGTTGGCATGCCGCATGATCGGCAACTATCGAAGATGATGAACATTTACAGTTATGTTTAAACTAACGACTATGAATACTAATACGAATGAAGAAAATGAAAACAAAGTCAAGGCAGCATCTGTTATATCATTGAAGCATCAGTATAAGGCAACCATCAGTAATGCTTTAGTGTCACATGTCAGAAAAGATGTGGTCAATACTCTATGGTCTTAGTTAGTTACATTCTGTTAGTGAGCTGGATTAGTCAACTTTGTTTTGACTCTTGTTTGTATAAATACTGAACTGATGTAATTCATTTGATAACTTTCATTTCAATAACAAACTTCTTCTCTTTCGTTTATACAAAACATGTAAATATACATATTCTGTTATGGTATCAGAGCACAGACATGGCTGAATTTACATCGATCTTGTGTCGTCTTCTTCTCTGCGTGCTCTCTGCGTGTTTGTTCTTCAATACGGTATCATTTCTTACGTGATCTGTTGATTCAATTGTTCGATTAGATCTCGTAGAAACCCTAGTTTTCCGTACAAATCTCTAATTTTCAATTCAGTCATGTTGCGCAATAGTTTCGCTAATGTTGTTCAAGGAGTTGGTGTTAATAATGCTAATAACTCTACAATTTTACCAAATCGTGCTGTGAATGATGTTCTTCCTGTCAATACGTCTTTAAATCCACTTGGTGATTCTGTTTCTGGAGATGATGATGTTGAAAACAGTAATTCATAGTATAATCATGAGCTTGTCGATAATAATTCACATCCTCTGTATTTGCATAACAATGATCATCCTGGTTTAGTATTGATTGCAAAGAAATTGAATGGACCAGATAATTACGGTCCTTGGAATCATTCAATGCAAATAGCTTTAAATGCTAGAAACAAATTTGTGCTTGTTAGTGGTAGCTTTGAGAAGCCTGCCTCTAATTCTCCTTTGTGTGCTCAATGGGAGAGAGTAAATGATATGATCATTACTTGGATTTTGAATACGGTTAATGATGACATTAGTGATGGTTTGAGTTATGTTACTACTGCAAGAGCAGTTTGGAATGAACTTCAAGAGAGATATTCTGGCACTAATGGTCATAGAATCTATCAGATACTAAAAGACACTCATGTTTTAGAACAAGGAAATAATTCTGTTGAGGTATACTTTCACAAGCTTAAGAGTCTTTGGGATGAGTATGCTGTTCTGGAACCTCTGGTTGTGTTTGTGGAGCACACAGAGTTCAAGTTGAAAGAGATTAGAAAAGAAAGTTGTTGCAATTTTTAATGGGATTACATGAGAGTAATGCTACTGTCAGGGGTCAGATTTTGATGATGAGTCCCCTTCCTTCTGTTTCTCAAGCTTTTGCTTTTGTCAAACAAGATGAGAGATCAAGACAGGGTTATAGTAGTTTGATTGATGGAACAACACCTTTTGCTCATTCTTTAGTGAGTAATTCTGAAGGTATTAATGTTGTTACTCCTGTTAAGCGTTTTGGAGGTAATAAGAGTACTTCAGTTGGTACTTCTCAACAGAAACCTGGACTTAAGTGTTCGTATTGCAATTTTAATGGTCACACCAAAGAAAATTGCTACAAACTGATAGGCTATCCTGCTAATTGGAAGAAAAGAGAGAAGTCACAGTCTTCTTCTACTGGTTTTAGAAATTTGCCTAATGTATCTAAAGCTAATCAAGTGAGTGTTGACAGCAGTTCTCAGCAAGGAATTGAGTCAAAGTCTGAAGATCAAATGGTTCAAATGCAACAACAGATTGCTCAACTCAACAAGATGATGAGTATGTTTGTTGGTATGAATCAAGGTTTTAAGAGTCCAGAAGATCATATGGCAGGTATGGCCATTTCTACTTCCAATGTAGTTCTTGTTAATACTGGATCTAGTACTTGGCTTATTGATACAGGAGCTACTGATCATATGTGTTGTCAAGCCAATATGTTAACTGATTTGGTCATTTTATCTGTTCCTATTAATGTGGCACTTCCAAATGGTTCTTCGATTTTGGTTACTCATACTGGAACAGTCTCTTTTAGTGATGATTTCAGAATCAACAATGTCCTTCTTGTTCCCAGTTTTAATTACAATCTTTTCTCTGTTCCTAAATGGTCTATGGACACTGGTGGAACTGTTGTTTTCACACCTGATCAGTGTATTTTTCAGGCCAAGAACCTGCAGACTATAGCCTCTGGTAGATTGCTTTCTGGCCTATATCACTTGGATATTTCTTTTGCCAAGTATAATTCCTTCTTTTCTCCAGTTATTAGTAATACTGTTGTTTCAAACTCAAAAACCAGTTGTCTTTGGCATATGAGGTTAGGACATGCCTCCTCTCCAGTTCTTCATAAGATATCTTCTATTTCTGGATCAATAGATGATGATATTAACAAGAATTGTCCAATTTGTCCTCTATCTAAACAGACTAAACTTCCTTTTGTGCTTAGTACTTCTCATGCTGCACATATTTTTGATTTAATCCATGTAGACCTATGGGGTCCTTATGCTCATGACACTACTCATGGCTGCAAATATTTTTTAACCATAGTAGATGACCATTCTCGAGCTATTTGGACTTTCCTATTACCCACAAAACAACATGTGTTTTACCAAATCACTTGTTTTCTTCTCTATGTTGAAAATCATTTCCACACCACTGTCAAACATTTCCGAAGTGATCATGGAACTGAGTTTTTTAATAACTCATTGATTACATTTCTGCTTGAAAAAGGGATTTCTCATCAGTCTTCCTGTGTTAATACTCCTGCTCAGAATGGTAGGGTGGAGAGAAAACATAGACAATTGTTGTCTATAGCTAGATCTCTTCGTTTTCAATCTGGTTTACCTATTAGATTCTGTGGTGAATGCATTTTGACTGCTACTTACCTTATCAACCGTTTACCTACTCCTGTTTTACAACATAAGACTCCTTTTGAGTGTTTGTATGATTCTACACCATATTATGATTTTCTAAAGGTTTTTGGTTGTTTGTGTTTTGCTTCTATTCATGAATCAGATAAATTTGCTTCTCGTGCTATACGATGTGTTTTTCTGGGATATCCTCTTGGTCAGAAAGGGTACAAATTATTGAATCTTTCTAATAATCAGCAATTTGTATCCAGACATGTGATTTTTCATGAGACTGTCTTTCCTTTTCTAAATAAAACTCATACTACTCCTACATCTGATCCTCATCACTTACAACATTGGATCAATTTCAATGATCATTTTTCCAGCTCCAATCATTTTTTCCCTTCTACACCTGTTGTTGATTCACCTACAAATTCTCACTCAATAGAATCTCAATCAATAGAATCTCAGTTTTCTCCTACAAATTCTCAATCTGTTCCTCCAGAATCTTCAACCTTAGCATCTCTTGAGGATTTATCTTCTTCTCAAATTTCAGATTCCCATATATCTACTTACATGGATGGTTTACCACCAGATTCTGACACCTTGATTACCATGGATACTGGTACTTCTCAACCAGTTTTAAGACATTCTACTCGAAATAGACAAAGACCACAGTGGTGGTCTGATTATGATATTGCAAAACATAAGGATAGTTCTGCCACTAATTTAGCAGTCAAATATCCTTTATCTCAATTTTATGCAACCACCAATTTTACTCCTACTCATGCTACTTTTCTTGCTAAGATAGTACAGCATACAGAACCTACTTCTTATGCTCAAGCTATTCTAAATCCCAATTGGGTGGAAGCCATGAATAAAGAGCTTGAAGCTTTAGAGTCTAATAACACTTGGATTCTTGTTCCTTTACCTCCAGGCAAGAAATCTATAGGTTGTAGATGGGTGTTTAGAATCAAATATCATGCTAATGGAGAGATAGAAAGGTATAAGGCTCGTTTAGTTGCTAAAGGGTACACTCAAGAACTTGGTGTTGATTTTCATGAGACCTTCTCTCCTGTAGCTAAAGGTGTTACTGTCAAATCCATTTTTGCTGTAGCTGCTGCTAAACATTGGCCTGTTTATCAATTAGACATTAACAATGCCTTTCTACATGGTGATTTACATGAGGAAGTGTACATGGATGTTCCTCTTGGTTACAAACTGCCACCTAATTCTTCACATCTTGTTTGCAAATTGATTAGATCTTTGTATGGGCTTCGTCAGGCTTCTAGAGAATGGAACACTAAGTTGTCAACTTTCTTGCTAGACTATGGTTTTACTCAGTCTTTAGCAGATTATTCTTTGTTTACTTATAAGCAAGGTTCCTTGTTTACTGTGGCAGTAGTGTATGTTGATGATGTGCTATTAACAGGAGATAATATTGCCATGATACAAGACTTGAAAAATGCTTTAGATAAAGAGTTTAGTATCAAGGATCTTGGAGAAGCAAAGTATTATCTAGGTTTGGAAGTCGCTAGAAATGATTCTGGAATTACTTTGAGTCAAAAGAAATTCATACTTGACATGCTTAATGTAGCCAATATGTCTGATGCAAAACCTTTGTCCATTCCTCTGGATCAGAATATTAAACTCTATGATTCTGATAAGTCTAGTTCTGTAATTAAGAATCCTTCCTTTTATAGAAGTCTAGTTGGGAAACTTTTGTATCTCACATTTACTAGACCAGATATCAGTTATTTGGTGCATCTGTTGAGTCAGTTTATGCATAATCCAAGAGATAAACATCTTTCTGCTGTACTGAGAGTTCTGAGGTATCTCAAGTGTACAGTTGGATTAGGATTATATTTTCCAGCCTGTAATGATTTGTCTTTACAAGGATATTGTGACAGTGATTGGGGTGGTTGTACCTTTTCTGGTCGATCTGTAACTGGATTTTGTCTAAAATTAGGTTCTGCCTTGATTTCTTGGCAAGCTAAAAAGCAGTCTGTCACATCTATGAGTTCAGCAGAGGCTGAATACAGAGCTTTAGCAACAATTACTACTGAAATAATGTGGCTCAAGTATCTACTTGCAGATTTATTGGTTGATTGTACTAAAGCTACTCCTGTTTTTTGTGACAATCAGGCAGCCATTGACATTGCTTTGAATCCAGTTCAACATGCCCGCACGAAACATATAGAGTTAGACTGTCATTTTGTTCGAGAAAAGGTGCATAATGGAGTCATTCAACCTGTCAAAATTCCTACAAAGCTTCAACTGGCAGATGTTCTTACTAAAGCTCTAGGTGGAAGGTCTCACTGGTTTCTTTGTTCCAAGTTGGGTTTACACAATCCTTGTGTAATTCCAACTTGTGGGGGGCGTAATATGAATGAAGAAAATGAAAACAAAGTCAAGGCAACATCTGTTATATCATTGAAGCATCAGTATAAGGCAACCATCAGTAATGCTTTAGTGTCACAAGTCAGAAAAGATGTGGTCAATACTCTATGGTCTTAGTTAGTTACATTCTGTTAGTGAGCTGGATTAGTCAACTTTGTTTTGACTCTTGTTTGTATAAATACTGAACTGATGTAATTCATTTGATAACTTTCATTTCAATAACAAACTTCTTCTCTTTCGTTTATACAAAACATGTAAATATACATATTCTGTTAAATACTTTCCCAACTTCTGCACCTTCAACATAACTTCCCTCGCCTTACCCCAAAAAAACGCGCTGTTTCACACTCCTTTCCATTTTTTTTTTCAAATTCAAATTTGGTTTTTCTTTGATTAATACTTCTTCGCGTACATACTTAATTTTTAAGATTCGGCCTAACCTGTTGAATTTTCGGGTTCGTTAACTATTGTACCCCTTCCAAAAATAAACATACATGAGCTATGTATATTAGATTGTGTCGTGAAAACTAGTCCAACAATATCAAGAAAAATTTCATCATATACATAGCCAAAATACCAAATTCTTGGAAACTTTCAAATTCGGCAAAGAATTAAGGTTACCAAATCCTCGTAAAACTTATTCCTGGTAAGTATGATATGAATGTGATAATTACTTTTTATCTTGTGCATTACAGAATTGTAAGAACCTGTATGAATTTGATTCAGCAAAGTCAACACTACGGTAAAATATTACAATCGATATTTTTTGTAAAATGTTGCAAACGATTGAATATTTGTCCCATTGAGTGAGTTCTATACAAATATGGTGCATAGGTTACACCATTTGATTTTTATATCTTATCAGAAATAAACTGAAGTCAATAGTTTCGATCAGAATTTGCATCAATAATTATTGTTGACCCAAAAGAAACTATATTCCTGTGAATATACACATCAAACTTGACAAATATTCCATGAAAAAAACTTAGACAATTTAAAGCTTATCTAAAAGAAACCATATTCATCGGCATTAACAAATATTCCACACCAAGAACAGCTTAATGAATAATCTAAACAGAAATTACCTCAGCCCGCCCAAGCGATTTACCTTGTTTGCATATGAAATTAAAAAGAAGTAGATTAGAGGCAATAAATATGCACACATTAAATATATACACACACATAAGATTGTGCCCCAGTGAGAATCTTATTAACGAGAACCGTAAGAACTGGTGAATTGGCAGTGATACGCATTCAAATCACTAGTAGCCCCTAATTTGTACAAATCACAAAGCACTCGGTTCTCAATGGAAGAGAGGGGGAGGGGTTAGCTAGCATATAATCAATTTATAAAAAAAATGTAATAGAAAACGTCAAATTATATGTTTGTGTAAACTTACATAAACTATATAAGCAACCCACGAAGCAATGCAGCTTGGTAGGATAATTGAAAGATCACCCGTCAGCAAATCGAGCAATGCGTGCCAACCTAGTTGGAAAAAAAGTGCGTTGGACACCCACAAAGATACTTCTTTAGTAGCATGCAATGCCTAGAACGATACCTCAGTACAACGTATAACTGACCATATATTCTGCCAGGACTGACCATCAGCTTCTTGTGTGCAATAGCCGTTACGAGGCAGAACAAGTAAAGAACCGCGGACGTATTAACTCTGGACAAAAATCTATTGAGAGTAATCTAAACATTAGAAGTTTGTCTGAGTCTTTGTTGAGCCACGTAGCTGATAGGAGAACTAGTCTTCAGTTTATTTCGGATCAAAACAAATAAGTGGCAGTAGTGGATGTTTGTTAGGAGTAGGTCGTTACTTGAAACTTCCTTGTATTTCCTTTATATTTTGTTCAGAACGAGTACTTTGTTTTTATGAGTTTGAAACGTAATAAAAGTACGTTCGTGAATTTCTTTCCTGAGTCTATAATACAAACTTGTGTGTGTGTGTTTTAAAGCGTGTATTACAGGTGTTCTCCAGTTTTGAAACCAACATTTGGTATCAGAGCAGGTATTTGGTGAATGCCAAAATATATGCCAAAGAAACAGACAATGGAAGGAAACAAAGGCAAAGATGGTTCAGTGACTCTAAACTATCCGATGCTGACAAAGACCAATTATACTGCATGGTCGATCAAGATGAGGGTCTATATGCAGGCCTATGGAATCTGGGAGGCTATCGAGCCCGTGAATGAGAAAGCCACCGTGGAGGACAAGGTGGACAAGCTGGCTTTGGCTGCTGTGTATCAAGCTATCCCCGAGGACATTTTGTTGTCCATTGCTGAGAAGAAAACAACAAAGAGTGCGTGGGAGGCTATTAAGGTGATGTGCCTGGGAGCTGATCGAGTAAAGCAAGCCCGGGTACAAACGTTAAAGACTGAGTTCGAGAACTTGAGTATGAAAGAATCGGAGACCGTTGATGAATTTTGCATGAAACTAAGTGGGTTAGTGACCAACATTCGTGCACTCGGGGAAATAATCGATGAAAGCTATGTAGTGAAGAAGATATTAAGAGCAGCCCCGTCTAAATTCTTGCAGATCACATCAGCGATAGAACAATTCGGTAAACTGGATGATATGTCCGTAGAAGAAACTGTTGGGTCCCTCAAAGCGCATGAGGAAAGGCTCCGAGGTCAAAGTGAGAATAACAGTGGGCAACTTATATTGACAGAAGAAGAGTGGCTGAAGCGCGAGAAAAGTGAAGGACAGTTGCTTCTCACTAAGGAGGAGTGGCAGAAAAGGAAGAATCAGAGAAATCGAGGCACGAGTAGCTACCAATGGGTGAAGGATAAAAGCAGGGTGAGGTGTTTCAATTGTCAAGGACATGGTCACTTTGCAGCTGAGTGCCACAAGCCAAAACGCGAGAAAGAACAGAAACCTGAGGTAAATTTAGCCCAAGTCCACGATGATGAGCCTGCTCTGTTGCTCACGGAGTGTGAAACAAGGAAAAATCCAACTCTGTTACTTAATGAAGGTGATGTAGTGCCAAGGTTGGATCAAAATAAGAAAAAGGAGATTGAGTCGAATGTGTGGTATCTCGACAATGGTGCAAGCAACCATATGACGGGACAACGATCAAAGTATAAAGAACTAGATGAGAAGATAACGGGACCGGTGAGATTTGGAGACGGTTCTACGGTCGAAATTAAAGGAAAGGGCTCAGTGATGTTCAAGTGTAAGGATGGAGAGGAAGTGGTGTTTATTGATGTTTATTTTATCCCCACCCTCTGCAATAACATAATAAGTCTCGGGCAATTATTCGAGGATGGAAACAAGGTGGTGATCAGTGGAAGTTTTCTGTGGGTTCACGACAAACAAGGACGACTCCTTATGAAGGTGAAAAGGTCGACAAATAGGTTGTACAAGATTGTTCTGGAGTCAAGTAAGCCTACGTGTTTAATGTCTAAGATTGAGAAAACAACATGGCTTTGGCACACACGCCTCGGTCATGTAAATTTCAATGCTATGAGGTTGTTGTCCGAGAAGAAAATGGTGCAGGGAGTGCCATAAATGGTTCAACCAAAGAATGTATGTACGAGATGCTTAATGTCGAAGCAACTGCGAGGATCATTTCCCAGCCATACTGACTTTCATGCGACTCAAGCACTGGAGCTAATACACGCAGACCTGTGTGGGCCGATTTCACCCGTAACAAAAGCAGGTAACAAATACTTTCTACTTCTAGTCGATGATTTCAGTAAAATGATGTGGATTCATTTAATCAAGAGTAAGGATGAAGTTCTGGAGAAGTTTAAAAAATTCAAGGTCTCTGTAGAAAAGCAAACTGAAAAGAAAATTAAAGTTTTACGATCAGACCTGGGGGGGAGAATTTTGTTCGGGGTTATTTAATTCTTACTGTGAGGAAAATGGTATAATGAGGCATCTCACTGCTCCGTACTCCCCGCAGCAAAATGGGTTGTTGAACGACGGAATAGAACGGTTGTGGCAATGGCTAGAAGTTTGTTAAAGGAGATGAATTTACCTTTAGAATTATGGGGAGAAGCAGCACGCCACGCGGTCTATCTGATAAATAGATTTCCGACTCGTTCTTTGTTTGAGAAAACACCCTATGAGGTATGGAAGGGTTACAAGCTGGACATTGGACATCTGCGAGTTTTCGGTTGCATAGCACACATGAAATTGCCAAGTGTGCACACAACAAACTCGATGATCAAAGCAAAATGATGATCTACCTAGGAACAGAACTTGGGAGTAAAGCATGTAGGATGTATGATCCGGAGAAGGAGAAAATTTGGATTAGTCGGGATGTGGTTTTCGAAGAAGCCAGAATTTGGAAGTGGAACACGGAGGAACCAGAAAAATTGAGAGAACAGGGGTCATTTATTGTGTCTAGTATTCAGTCGAATCTAGCAAATCAGAATGTGACTGAGGAGTTCTCAGTTGGCAGCAGCAATGATAATAGTGATACTGGAGGCGAGGACAGCAGTGCAGATTCAAACATATCCCTGGGGTCTGATTCAGCGTCAATAGAGATAGGGGAGCAGAGTGTTGCATCCTAAAACTTAAGTGCTAGCAGTGATCAACCCAGAAACTTTCGACTGCTCAGTGATATTTACAATGAAACGCAGGAAATAGAACTGGAAGAAGAATTGTTGTTGTGTGGCATTGAGGAGCCGGGTAGCTACGGGCAAGCTGTGAAGGAAAAGGCATGGATGCAGGCTATGGAGATTCAAATTGAAGCTATCGAAAGAAACAAAACATGGAGACTCGAAGAATTACCACCTGGGGTCAAGCCAATTGGATTGAAATGGGTCTATAAACTGAAGAGAGACTCAAATGGGACTGTTATCAAGCATAAGGCCAGGCTTGTGGCTAAGGGCTACGTGCAAAAACAAGGGATTGATTTTGAAGAAGTGTTCGCCCCGGTTAGAAGACTAGAAACATTGAGGTTATTGTTAGCTCTTGCAGCGAAAAACGGATGGGAGGTGCACCACTTAGATGTAAAATCCTCATTTCTTAATGGTGAAATTGAGGAGGTTGTATATGTATCTCAACCCGAAGGATTTGTTAAAGAAAATCAGGAGCATATGGTCTATAGACTAGTCAAGGCGCTGTATGGGTTATGACAAGCACCGAGGGCATGGTATGCTAAATTGAATAAATGTTTAGAGAAACTTGGTTTTATCAAGTGCCCCTATGAGCACGCTGTTTATACTAAACGGGAGGGAGATGAATCATTGGTAATTGGTGTGTATATGGATGATCTTCTGATAACGGGCACCAATGTAGCTGTTATTAACAGATTCAAGGAGGAGATGAGCGCTGAGTTTGAGATGAGCGACCTTGGAAAATTGGCTTACTACTTGGGTATTGAAGTGGAGCAGGAGAAGGAGTACACAAAATTAAAGCAGTCCGCTTATGCAAAGAAGTTATTAGAGAAAGCAGGTATGTCTGATTGCAACCCCTCAAAATATCCAATGGATCCAAAATTGCAACTGAATAAAGATGAGAAAGGGAAACAAGTTGATTCGACTTTGTTCAAAAGCTTAGTTGGGGGTTTAAGATACTTGGTGCACACTAGGACTGACATCACATACTCAGTAGGAATCATTAGTCATTTTATGGAGCGTCCCACAGTAGTACATCTGGGTGCAGCAAAAAGAATAATGCGTTATGTGAAGGGAACGATCGAATATGGGCTGATCTATAAAAGGGGTTCTGGAAATTAGATTCTCTCGGGCTATTTAGATAGTGACCTTGCTGGTAATCTTGAAGATAGAAGAAGTACAGGGGGTATGGCTTTCTACTTGGACGAGAATCTGGTTACTTGGGTGTCACAGAAACAAAGATGCGTTGCATTATCTTCATGTGAGGCTGAGTTCATGGTAGCCACTGCAGCCGCCTGCCAGGGAGTATGGTTACGGAATTTACTCACTCAAATAACAGATATGAAGCGAGGCCTAGTTGTGATCTACATCGATAATAAATCTGCTATCGACTTGGCGAAGAATCATGTTTTTCATGGACGTAGTAAGCATATCGACATCCGCTATCATTTCATTCGCGAATGTGTTGAGCGAGGAGAAATTATTCTTAAACATGTTCGTACTGAAGATCAACGTGCAGATGTCCTAACTAAAGCAATGACTACAGTAAAGTTTGAAAAGATGCGAGCCTTGCTAGGTATCCAGAATCTGCAGAAGAACATTTAGATTACAGGGGAGTATGTTGAGAGTAATCTAAACGTTAGAAGTTTGTCTGAGCCTTTGTTGAGCCACGTAGCTGATAGGAGAACTAGTCTTCAGTTTATTTCTGATCAAAACAAATAAGTAGCAGTAGTGGATGTTTGTTAGGAGTAGGTCCTGTTTTTTAGGAGTCAGCTGTTACTTGAAACTTCCTTGTATTTCCTTTATATTTTGTTCAGAACGAGTACTTTGTTTTTATGAGTTTGAAACATAATAAAAGTACGTTCGTGAATTTCTTTCCTGAGTCTATAATACAAACTTGTGTGTGTGTGTTTTAAAGCGTGTATTGCAGGTGTTCTCCAGTTTTGAAACCAACAAAATCTAGTTATACTCCCCTTGGGTGGCAACACTTCTATAACATACATCACGAGACCATATAGAAGCAATGTAAAGAACACATCCATAGCCCCAATAATATTCGTTGGTTCTGAGTTTTTATATGTTTCACGAGCCCACTTGAAGAACATAAAAATTGAAGACGCTGTTGATAGATGAAACGCTGACAAGACAAGTAGTCCTACCATCTCGGTTGACATCTAGAAAAAACAGAACAAAAAAAAATTAAAAATCGCAAAAATCTAAGAAAACAAAGAAAGACAGCATCTGAAAATTTGACACGGGTCAAAAAACAGGATAACAAATTTCACTGAAAAATTCAAGATAGATTTTGAATATCAACAGTTCACAACGATTAATCCACAGCTACAAGTTAATACTCTTCTATACATCCGACAATTTTTGCTGCGGTTTATATTTTCTCGATCGAATTGACTCCAGATTCGGATTTGGATTCGGATTCCGTAAAATCACATCAGCAATCACGCAACTATGAAAAATCCGGTCATTCAAGCTATCATGATATAGTTTTCAAGAACACTTCATTCCCGTAGAGCCATGAGATAATAACTGACTAACTGAATGATATATCACCGTATACACAAGAAACTTATAACATGCTAACACGATTGTACGTGGACAATAAACAAGTGAAGATTGACGATAACAGTCGTCATAATGCATGCAATACAAATATATGTAAACGGAGTTAATATGAAAAAGGTAGTCCCAAAAAAAGGAGAGGTAACCTTGGCAGTAAATTTACATGGTCTGCAACTAAAGCTGATGATGATATCGGCCATTGGAGCTAATTACGAAGGAGATGAAGAGATCAGAATATACAAAAGTGAGGAAAAGAGGTGTGTGTATATATATATATAGGCCTTTGTTCCATACAAAACACTCTTATATAACAAACAACAAAGAACACCTTAGATCTATTAGATCCTTTGGCCCGCCAGGGGCACCCAATACAAAAAGTTATTATTTTTTTACCCTCTATCAAGTTTGCAAAAAAAAAAATTGAAAATTACTGTTCACTGATGACGTCATCAATGGACAGTAAATTTTCAAAAATTTTTTTTTTTTTGCTAGTTTGCTAGAAGGTAAAAAAATAACAACTTTTTGTATTGGGTGCTATGACGGAACTATTAAATTATATTAGATATGAGGTGTTCTTTATTGTTTGTTATATAAAGTGTTTGCTATGGAGTGTAACTTTATATATATATATATATATATATATATATATATATATATATATATATATATATATATATGGGAGCCCTTCCACAACCACGGGTGGCTACAAAATAGGAACCACCAAGAGCAATGTAACACTGCGCCTGGCGCAATGTAACAATGCGCCTGGAGCATTGTATCATTGCGCCAGGCGCAATGTTACATTGCGCCTGGTGCAATGTATCATTGCGCCAGGTGCAATATCTTTAAATGACCAAATTTTGTCGAATAAATTAAAATATTAAATAAAAATATAAAAAATACCAAATTCTGAACTAAAATTCATACAGAATCAGATGGACTTGCTCACTATTTGTGTGTTGAATGTTATCCTACTTTCACTAATTTTTCATTTTTTGATTTTTCCCCCCATTTTAACTAGATTGTCAAATAAATTTATAATTTAAATAAAAATAGGAAAAAGCCAAATTTTGAACTTAAAATTCATAAACAACCAAGTGGTCATACTCACTATTTTTGTGATGAATGTTACCCTACTTTCACTAATTTTTCATATTTTTTATTTTCCCCCCATTTTTTACTAGTTTGTGAAATAAATTAAAAAATTAAATAAAAATAGAAAAAAGACCGAATTTTAAACTAAAATTCATACACAACCAATGGTCATCCTCACCATTTTTGTGATGAATGTTATTCTACTTTCAATAATTTTCCTTTTTTTTCTCAATTTTTATAGTATGTCAAATAAATTAAAAAAATAAATAAATATAGGAAAAAGGTAAATTGCAAAAAAAAATTATAATAGATTTATTATTACAATCATTAATATTATCAATAATTTCTTATTTTTATTATTAATTTGGTTTTTTTGAATTATTAATAATACAAAGTAAGGAAAAATTACAAAAACAAAAGAATAAACAAAACAATAACATTGAAAAGACAGATAAGCCCTTAATGAAACATTGCACCAGGGTGGGAATTAATTGCAGCCACCCACCACCACCAACCTTATTAAAAGGAAGTTATCTATGCCATAAAGCAATGTTTCAATACGTCTGTCGCAATGTTACATTGCGCCAAGCAAACCTGGTGCATTGTTTCATTGCTCCATGCCGCAATGTCTCATTGCGCCAAGGACACCTGGTGCAATGTTTCATTGCGCCATGTGCAATGAAACATTGCACAATTTTTTTTAACCCCTAAAACGTATATTTATTAATTAAAATTCAAAATATCATTAATACCGCATTATAAATACTTAATTTAGTTCACTTAACTTAATTTAGTTGAATAAAAATTCAATTCACTTAATTTAAATATTTAGTTGTGATTTTTGTTTGAAATAAAAATGTATTTAGTTGTGCAATTCACTTAATTGAGACCTTATCAATTCAGTAATATAGATGATAGTACAAACTCGATATGTACAAACTAGTGGTACCCCTCGTTGAAAAACAGTCGATAGTAGTAATGTAGATGATAGTTCCACTACTACAAAATCGCACTTGCATAGCGCTCTTTTTAAGCCTTACATAGCGCTTTTGAGCGCTGTAGAAGCCACCGCTATGCAAGTGCAAAATAACTTCGATAGCGTTTTTTTTTCAGCTCTCTAAGTACTGATCTTAGATAGCGTCCTTAGAAACGCTTTTGTAGGAAGTGTTTCCTAAGTATATGTTCTTCCATAGCGCTTTCTGAAATGTTATGCAAGTATATGCCGTTTTGATGGTTTCATCTTCAATAGCGCTTATTGAAGTGCTATTGTACTACACAACACTTACTTAGATAGCACTTTTGGAAATGTTATGCAAGTTGATAGCAGGTTATAATTTCATCTTCTATAGCAGGTTATAAAACGCTATGCAAGTACATAAATTAAAATTTTTTTTTAATTGTATTCTCTGCCATTTTATATTCCTAAAAATCAAATACAATCCAAAAATAAAATTTCCAACTACAATAACACAAACTAGAAACTCAAGTAATGAACTTGCATCCCAAAAAAATAATTAACTTAAGACTTTAACAAAGTCATAAATTAACAAATTCCATAAGTAACAAAGCCTTAGCATGACAGTACAGTACAAAGTCATGCATAAAATTCAAATACATTAACAAAGTCATTGATCAGATGATCGATAAAGTCTTAGGATAGCAGTACAAAAACAGAATGATAGACTAATTTTAAAGCTTCCCCTTCAGAAATCGATTGTACAGAAATCCTGCCCAATTTTCTCGAAAGCGAACCATCTTCTCGTGATTATAGCAAAGTAACCTGTTGGCACGTGTGAACTATACACCAAAAAATGTATAAAACCAATTAGAACATATCCAGAACTGTTCTGGTGCAATCATGTAATGGTTTGAGAAACAATAATATTTTACTTACATTTATGCTAATACTTGTTTCACCGGAACGCAAGATATCTTCGATGAAGCATCCAACATATTGGCCACAAAAAATGCCATCATTCATAGCTTGTTTAGGGCACTATAAAACAAATCACAAACACTAAAAGTTAACTTTTATTCAATAGCCAAGCACAAACACTGGCTTTAAATTATCGAAATGATAAACAATTGCACTTTCTGAACTTGAATTTGGAACAGAATTTGATATAGACATATGCACACATACTCACCTTTACATTCATCCATTTAAATGTGTTAAACACCATCTTGGGATAAACCTTCCCACATTGAGTCCGAAAAGACTTTAGAGCACTGTAAGTAGTAGATAATATCTTTGACATGAGATGATAAAACAAACTCTTAGGAATATATTTTCTGGATCAAACACTTGCTACAAATATAGTATGAGTACTACACAGATTTACATTATTGGGTTTTTTGAGCTATTCGAATTCTGGGATTTAACATGAGATTCCCCTGATTTAACAACACACAAAACAAGCATTTATGACGCAAATGAAATGTACATTTATGTAGAAAAAAAGGAACATACATATTACTACTAGCTCCTAATTTAGATGCTGTCTGGAGGTTAGATACTACTAAGCATGTTAACTCATTATTGTAGAAATGTACATTTATGTAGAAAAAAAGGAACATACATATTACTACTAAGCTGTCTGGAGGTTCTGATCAATAACCTCTGATTTTAGTTTCTAAGGTAACTGCTGGAAAAACTTGAAGTCTTAAAATTCCATTTTATAGAAAATTGTTACTCCTCAGTAAACATTTCTTACACCTACGCATATATGTATACACGAATATATGTGCAGACTGTAGTCAGTAGACATGATTTTACACTAAAGATAATAAAAGTTGAGTAGCTGACAATTTCGTAGATAACTACACAAGCATTGTCTGGAGCAAAAGAAATCAACACAGCAATTACAACATTTTCAGTCAATTAGATACTACTAATAAAGCAGGTAATGAGTTAACATGCTTAATAAATAAACACCTATATTTACTTACGTTTCAACGAGTGATTTCAAATTTTTGTACTTTACAATGGTAGCGTTTGGAGCTGGATCCATAAAGTAGATGCTTTCCGTTTTTGTATTAATGGCAATCAAAACCCAGTGTACCCTACATTTTGTGTATTAGTAATGAGCAGTTATATAATAGCATTATATATCCACCTAAAATTTGCAACTTACGAAACATTATAAGGGACAAAAAGTAGATGCTCTTTGTCAACATATCCCAGCAGAAACTTCGCTAAATTAGCTGAAGCCTCAGATATATCCGTTAGGTGAGACACGATATGTGGTGATGCAAAAGAGTAGTTGGCTGCCAAGGCGGGATTTTTGGACAAATAAACCTCACACAAATACCTAAGAAACAACAAGATTAGAAAAACTACGTACAAACAAACATACATGAAATTTGTGAACACATATTACCTAATGTACAAGGCAAGACTCGATGCACTTAACCACTGTTCATCCAATACTTCTAAAACATTCTCTTTATTAATATGCTCGGTCCAAGGGTCTCCATCCCAAAAAGGTCCCATTTCCACCTCTATATCAGTAACGCGATCGTACTTAACAACAAGACGAACAAGCTCCAAAACAGTACCATCATGAGAAACATCTCCTGTGAGTGGATAACCTAGTTGTTTCGAAGACGCACCAGTAATTGACTCAAGTGTTTTCTCCCGATCACTAGCATTTATGTTCTTTTCCTTATTGGTTTTTGGGGGTGTCTACATAGTAGGAAAATACAATTCAATATTAGATAAGATAATAGGTTGTTCAGGTAATTCAACAATTCTACCAATATCATACACAAAACCATAAAAAATTTAAATAAGATGTTCAACCTCTAACTTCATGGAGACCAATTTGCGTGGCCATGCGAGAAAATATCCCGGAGCTTCCCCGACAAGATTGGCCTCATCACAAGCTCTAGGTAGTTTAGTTTTCAACTCTGAAGGTACCGCCACCTCAAACTGTACCTTGACATCTCCTTCTTCTAATGGAACACCATGAAGCATTCGATCACTAGGATCATTCCACAAGGTCCCTCGCCCAACATACCTACGACTGGGCTCCAGGAACAAATAACAAGGATTTTTTCCCTGTATATGGAAATGTTATCAACAGAATATGTACTTAGTAGAATTAGAAAGAAAAGCAGACTAAAACTAGAGTAAGCAGAATATAATGATTAAAACTAGAAAGAAAAACAGAATTAAAACTAGAGTAAGTAGAAGTCATTAGATAATAACCTAGCTAGCGATGAATTTATACCTCAGGAAGGTCTTCACTTATATTCTTCAGAATCCCGAGGTGCTTTTATCCAATTACGATCCATTACAACACAAAAAGAGAGACAACCTGAAGTTTTTTATTGTACAATTTAGCATCAAAATGGACTAGGTCATACAACAAATTAACTAATATTCATATATTAAGCAAGTAATTAAAAACCACTTGTTATAAACTGTAAGTAATATGCTTTAGTTTGAACTTTTAATTATATGGACAGTTTAATGAAAGTTAGGCATAATTGCTCACTAAGCAGTTCAAATTGTAATATGTTCCCATTATTTTAAGTCAAAGGCACTGCTACTTAAGTTGTGGAGATCATTTCTGCTATATAAGTGGTTCTAAACCCTCATTCTGGTATTAAATAACCCCACAAACACACAACAGGGAGCACCAAACTAGGATAATAAAAACAAATAAGTATCCCCCATGGCCAACTAATTGACAAATGACTATGTTCTAAAAGCTAAACATGTATAAAATTCACTCATAATTTGACAATCCAAACAAGGTATCACTGCTTCCAAAACTCGGGTGTATACAATTAAGTTACACAAAAATACCAGATTGAGCCATCTTGCCAATATCACATTATACCTTATAATATTACAAACCCACAAAAATATCACAAAAATACCGACACACACAATATTCAGAGTGCACTTCAAATTGAAAAGCCAAACCCACAACATACCTTTTAATCTTGTGAACTGAGAAGCCAAACCCCACGTCGAAATTGAAGCCAATACCTTTTAATCTTGAAGCATCTACAAAATTGAAACATCAAATTAAAAAAAAAACAGAAGAAAACCGAAAATAAAAACTCACGAACACAGCAAAACTAATACAAAATCTAAACAAAACGCAGACAACAGCTCCGCAATTTACAGTAACAATGAATTAAGCAACGTCAACTCAGCATCTAGCAAAGAACAGCTACATATATTCGGTTAGGCTCGGTTTTAGGATAAAACCAAAATGGAACCATATATATTCGGTTTCTAAAGGTAAAAACTGATTAATATGAAAATTAGAAAACAAAACAAATATAACTAGAGAATGGAATACAAGGCTCGACGAGAGAAACAAATTATAGCTGTGCATTTGCAAGATTGCAGTACTGGTGCTTGCCTGCAGTACAGATGCAGACAAATAAGTTTCACATTTACAGGATGAGCAAATGCTAGATTGCTAGTCACTAGTTCTGGTGAATGAAATGTAAAATACCTTAAACTTTAATAAGAAATAAGAAGAAAAATTGTTCAGTAATAAGAAGTTGCTATGCCCTGCTTCTCTCAGTAACCAAAAATTAAGAGTCCCTATGTCAAGTGAACCAATAAAGCTTTTGAGTATTTTTAGTGCATTTGTCCACCAATGTCATGACTTCATTTGACAGACCAATGGATTTAACTTTGTCTACTCATTGTACTAGTTGGGATGTAATTAACATTAAAGAGATTGTCCAAACTTGTTTTAGGCAGCGACTGATTCATCAGAGTCACATGTTATTATCTCTGGAACAAGACAGATTTAGGATATGCCTCACAATTTGGTGCAGCTGTTCTGGCAACTACAGCTTATCTGTTAAGGATTTCAGTCGCCAACTCATTTCGTGTGTGATTCTGATCTGCTACTACACCGTGTAATGTGTCTTTCATTAGTACACAAAGGGAAAAATGGAAGAAAAATGCTACACTTTTCTGCTGGGTTATGGCAACAAGAAGTGAGAATGTGGAATTCTCAAGCAAGTATAAAAGAGATGTGCAAGGACATAAAGATGGAACTGAATAATTTTAGAAAAGGTACTGAATCAATCCGATTTTCTGAGTTCAGTTGAAGAAAACCATATAAAGAGTGAGTTCCTGAAATCAGACAACAGCTCCGCAATTTACAGTAACAATGAATTAAGTAACGTCAACTCAGCATCTAGCAAAGAACTTCGAAAAATCAGAAACTCACTCTTTCGAACGAAAACTCAACACATTTCAGTAATGAACGAAACAGTAACACAGCAACAAATCAAGCAGCAAAGTCAGCAAAATTCTCAGGCCATACATAGTATCAAAACTAAAACTCAGCTTTCAAACAAGGAAACGAAACTAGGCACAGAATCGAAGCAGGCAAAACGCGGAAAACTGAACAAAAAAGAAAACTGAACATACTCAGCAGCAAAATACAATGAAACACAACTTGAACACGCAGCGCATTCAACAATCAACAACCAAATTCGACAAAACCCAAAATCGAATAATCAAACAAAACGAAACTCAGCAAAACAGCAGAACACAACTACTCTAAACTCAAACATAGTTACTCTAAAACGAACTCCAAACAGAAAAACGAAACCACTCAAAATAATAGAACAACAAATCAATAATTACTTTTAAATCCCTAATTACTTAGAAAGGAAAATGTGTTCTGGGTTTGGGGTTTGAGTGTGTGTCGTGGGATTCGTGGGTATTGAAATCGAGGGAGAAAAATAAATAACTCAATTGAGAATAACAGAGTATGTAATTGAACAGATTGAACATCGTAGTTGAAAATCGTACCGACTCAATTAAACCCAAGTAAACCCAGTGAATCGTAGTTGAAAATCCAGAGAAGATTAAACCCAATACCGATTGAACTGCGAGAGTGCGATTGAACTGTGAGAGTGCGATTGAACTGTGAGAGTGCGAGTGCGAGTGAATCGTAGTTGAAAGTCGAAGTGGCTGCCTGGGATTGAACTTTTAGGTTTTTTTACTAACTGATGATGTATACGTATGTTATAATTATTTGTTAATTATACAGTGTTATAATTAACAAATAATTAAAAAATGCTAAAAATATGTTGTTAACTTCAAGAGCCCTTCTCAAAACGCTATAGTAGAGGTTAATAACGAATAAAAAATAAATAAAAAGTACTTGAAAAATGGTAGCTTCAATAGCGCTTATAGAAACGCTATGTACATTAAAACTAGTATAGCGTTTACTGGAAAAACGCTATATAAGATTTTTTATTTTTATTTCCATTTATTTTTATTCACTTGCATAATTCCTAGATTAGCGTTTTTGATGAAAGCGCTATCTAAGAGGTCCACTTACACAGCACTTCTGAAAAAGCGCTATGCAAGCAGTAACTCCTAAGTTTAAATTTGTAGTAGTGTTCATTCTTAAGAAGTTGAAATAATTATAAGCTAACATATTATTGAGACATTATCAATTCAGTTAAAGTTTTATTTTGTATTTTGTATCCTTAACTTAAATAATCGTGAATTGATATGTACAAGTACAAACTAGAGGTACCCCTCGTTGAAAAACAGACGATAGTAATAATGTAGATGATAGTTCATTCGAATAAGAATTATTAATAAATAATTTCAATTACTTTATTGTACTTTTAAATAATTAAACATATTTGTAATTTAGTAATTAGTTGCGGTTACTAAGATTACTTTTAAAATCATATTTAAAAACATTTATTCATTAATACTAAAATAAAAATAAGAATATTCCTGGGGCAATATAACAATGCGCCTTGTACAATGTAACATTGCGCCTGGTGCAATGTTACATTGCGCCTGGTGCATTGTAACAATGCACCAGGCATATTTTCCACTCAGACCTGTCGCAATGTAACATTGCGCCTAGTGCAATGTAACATTGCGCCGGGTGGTTGTCCACCAGTGGTTCTGGACCTGCTCCGTATATATATATATATATATATATATGTGAATTTAATATTTTTATTTATTATTACAAGGAACACATGATTAGCTGTCTCGAGACACCCGACAATGAATCTTCCAAACTTCCCACACTTGCACCCTCCCACAACTCAGTTCCCAAAACCCTAATTACACGACCCACCTTCTTTTTTTTCTTTTTTTGAAATTTAAGCCCTTTCTTAGAAGAAAATAGGATTTTTTTTTTCTTATATTGTGATTTCATTGGTTTTTGAAAGTTGTGATTACATTACCTAAAAATTAAAAAAAAATATATATTAATGTAAAAGTTATTTTAAACTAATAATAAAAAAATTATTAGTTTATTTTTGTAATGATGTAGTATCAGGAAATAAAGTAACTTAGTCTGGCACCTATTAAAAAAGGCAGTCAAGGATTATATAGAAAAACTAGTTAGTGTAACGAAATTCAATTTTCTTTTCAATTGATAGTTTTGATATTATAATGCAATCTTGGACTACTTTTTGTTTAACCAATTCCGATTCCAAAATAAACATAAAAGTTTAAAAATTTAAAACTAATTTCAAATCAAACAAAGAGTGAATACTCAGCAAAGGTTAAGGCTCTTGGTCTCTCTGGCGCCAAGAAAATACAAGTCAGGCTTATTTAACTTAAGAAAATTAGCTTCAAAAATTTTTTCAGCTGTCGCCTGTCATATTAAGGTGCCTCGAGGGACCCGTTTAGAGGATGCATGGGATGGTTATGGTCTCCCAAAACCTCCTCGGGAGCTTATCTTCCTTCATTTATGTACAAAAATTGATAAAATGATGTATTTGGTCCCCTCTAATCTAATAAATCTTGATGATCCTCCAAATATATTCATAAATCTCATATATTCTTTTTTTTTTTTTCTTTTTGAGAATAAAAATCTCATATATTCTTAAATTTCATACACACTAATCCATGTATGTGTTTTCGGCTTTAAAAAATTTATTCTAAATTTCGCCCCTTCATTTATCTACATTTCATGTATGGAAGGACTGAAGGGAATGACCAAAGTAGCTTAGACTCTCCGATGTAATCTGTGTTTGAGCAGTGACTGTTCATGGCACATTTGGAAAGAAAAGAGATGATTTACGACAAACGTGTAATATACTTTTTCCATCCCTCAAATAAAGGTATTTTATAAATTTTTAATGTCAAAGCTATTCGAATTTGAACGCAAATTTTACAGATCTAAAAAATGAATTTGATAGTAAATCATATTCTTACATACTTATTAATGAAATTTTATTCATGATTTTTATGTTTAACATTATGTTTTAATTATCCATTTGTTAGGTTAGCTTGATATATCTGTTATTAAAAGTTTTAAACGCCTCATGTAGCGTACCAGAACCCTTGAAACAAAGTCACTGTTCACTAGGCTAAATAATAAGAAAAAGAAAGGTTACATTACATATACATACAGTTCCCATGAAGCAGCATAATTTCAATGCTTTACAATAGAGAATTAACAGCACTGCATCGACTGGGCAACGCAACTTATATTTCAAGGATAATGCATTAAAAAGAATTCGACTTAACCTGCCTTGCCTCTTCATTTTGTCATTCCTAGGTCTTTGAAGCTTGAGTACAAACAAATGTCGAAGGAGTATCTGACACCACAATGCCCGATAATTTCTATTACTTTTCGCTATCCTATACTATGGGAAGTAATAAGCTTAACAGATATGTATGTTTCCGTCAGATTCTAATTCACAAGTAATTTACTAGTTGTTTCCTGAATTTGGGCTCAGCAGAAAATCGAATTTCAGAATAAGACATCGGCCTAGCTGCTGCACCATTGGTACATAACAATTACACAAATTTTAAGGTACACGTCTAAGTTTTAAGAGTACAAATACATGATGAATACCTTAATGATCGTGTCATTCAAGTGTACTAGCAAAACCAGCCAGAGGCCAGAAAAGAAACAGTCATATCTAGTTTCACGAAAGCTAATTCTTCTTCTGAGATTTTCTGGGTTTTGATTTCGGACTTGATGCTTCTTCAAATGCAGAAGGGCATAAATCAGTAATACTGCATTTTCCACACTGAGGTCTAAGCGGTGTACATATAGTCTGCCCAAACCCAACCTGTTCATTATACATTCTTAAGTCCGGAGTACAATCAGACAAAGTACAAGAACAACCAGAAAAACACAAGTATATCCCAAGCACTGTTGCAGCAACTAAATTTTATTATCTCGTGAAATGATAGCTCGTGAAATGATACCAAGTTATGAAATCCTAAAAACCATCATAACATTAAGGGCATATTAAAATTAATTGTAGTCATAAATCTACCTGGTCATTTATACAAAATAATTGATGACACCATGAGGAAGGGCACACAAACATCTCTAAGCACCCTAGCATCTAGTAGACAGTGTGGAACAAAACATTTAAACCCAAGCAAGCTACATACTAGCATCCTACAATTATGTTGGAAGGTCCCAAATTTTATAAATATGCTAGAGGTCCTAGTAAAACAACTTATGTGTCTTGGTCAAATGTATCAAGCTTACATACCAAAAGAGGATTGATAGGATCCCATTCTTCCTTCGGAAGCCATCTTTCCAGGGACTCTCTGGTCTCCTCCGGGGATTTAGTTTTCTAACAAATAAAGTATATATAAGTCACCAAGTAGAGAAATCCTACACCTATACTAACAGCTGCTTTAAGAAAAAAATCACGGGGTATATGGAGGTGATGCAAATGATATACATGTTATAATTAAAGTATAATGATGCATTAAACTGAGGTACAAGATGAACCACAATACACCAGCTTACATCAATATTAGTCCTTGAAGAGTGATCATTGTCAACAATATAATATCAGTGCATTGAAATTTTGTCAAGAAGATGAATATGGGAACAGCTGTTTGTCAGTGTAAGAGAAAAAGAAATATAGAATATTTCTCATGGACCAATCCAATGCCACTTTTGAAATCTTCTAAAGAAGAGAATTGCACTGACAGAAGCATATACTAAAGACACAAGCCTTCCACAGAAATGCAAAAAAAAAAAAAAAAAATCATTTTAATGCTTTTTTAGTATGCTTCTAACTTCTAAGAAAGTCAACAGTAAACACACGAGCAACTTAATCTTTAAAGGTAGTCTATGGGAAATTTTTCGGAAACAATTTGCGGAAGTATATGGTGAAACCCCCGAATCAAATTTTGTTCAGTTTTAGCTTAACACAAACACTTTTCGACTCAAAAGTGTGAAACCACTAAAGTGCAGGGTCAGTGGGTTACTGATGACAAATATTGGTTTATAAGACAAACATGTATATAGAAAAAATATTAATAAAAATCTAAAGTTTAAATCTCTCCGTTTAAAATGATTCATGGAGATAGGAAGAAACAATTTTGGGGCGTAATCTGAAATGCAGTGTGAAGAATGGAAACTATAACCTTCTAAGTCTAAATATTATTAAAACCATCAGCAAGAATTCATGAACCTGATTTGTGCCCTTACGTGAAACCCAACCAAGTCTATTACAGATGCGGTGCACATGAGTGTCTACACATATCCCTTGAACATTGTTCCACCCTACATTCATAACCTGCAACAATCATAAAAACAAACTTGCACAATTGGCGATTTTCGATAGCAATAACAAATTAGTAAAAGAATGTATATATACTGAACAAACTCATACCAAATGAGCCATTTTAGGACCAATTCCTGGAAGTTGGAGCAAATCTTCAAGTGTACTAGGAATGTCGCCATTGTACTTCGAAAGACATAGTTTAGCAATTTTCTTCATGTTGCTAGCCTTTCTTGCATAGAATCCCACCTACGAAAGAGTTATAAGTGTTTGTCAAGAAGGATGTTAAACTTAGTCAGATGTTCTACAGTAAAGTCTTAGGATCTACAGTATTTACATGATGTAATCAGTTACGTAGAAGTGTTTTTATTAGGCTATATATACTTAGCACCACAGCTCTTGTAATACACACAAATATATTAGAACTTCTTCTTCTGTAAACTCTTATTCTCTCTATATTACTCTCTATACTATTGTTAATATATCGTTAAGATGGTATCAAAGCGAGTTTAATCCTAGGGAAACACAAACACATATCAGAGTCTCAGAAAAGTGCAGAAGAGCAGGAGAAAAAAAACACACAGCCAAGATTCAACAAATTCGGAAAATCATCAAAACAAAAAACCAAATATACCACTGCAAAGAGCACTGAAAGGGGAGGCTACAGGAACAAACCGAATGCAGAAACAGGCTAGCACGCGCCCTCACGCGCCGCCGCACGCGCGGCAGCGCCGCCAGACGCGCCCACGCGCCGGCGCGTGAGGCTGGTTCCTGACGTTTTTTGGAGAAACTTCTTCAGGGACTCTTGTTCTCCTCTAAAATCCGAATCCAACTGTGGTACTATCTCTTGAATCTGAGCAGTTTTTTTGTTTTCTGTCAAAATTATTGTCTGCCTTCGGAGAGTTTTTTGTTCTCTGCTGTTTTTTGATCTACTGGGCCTTACTTAGTCTCTATAAACTACTATATATATATAGATAGATAGCAGTAGATATTATTATATAAAGTTCAATAATTATTGATTGAATTTTACTCTATTTTAATATAAAATGGTGGAAGTTTTAGATAATACATCCAGTAGTAGGGTGTTAGATAATACATCCGAAAGTAGTGCTACAAGTAGCATGAAATCTGGATTTCATAGTACTCCGTATGTAAGCCCTAAATTTAACGGAAAAATTTTTTTGGAATGGTCAAAAGCTTGTACAATGGCACTTAAATCTCATAGAATGATGAAATATATCAATGGGAAAGCCAAACAACCTTTGGAAAGTGATACTAGTTTCGATGATTGGGAATCTGAAAATGCCATGGTGTGTTCATGGCTATCTAACTCTATGGAGGTTGATATTCGGAAAACATATATCTTTATTGATACCGCTGAAGATGTGTGGAATTCTCTCACTCGGACGTATTCCTTCTCCGGAAATGTAGCCAAGCAATTTGAGATCAAACGGAAGATGTGGGCATTGGCTCAGGGAAGCCACACATTAGCTCAATATTACTCTGAGCTTACATCATTATGGAGCGAATTGGGACATTACACTATATTTGAGTGTAAACATGCTGAAGATCAAGAAAAATATCAAAAGATGATGACTGTAGAAAAAGTGATGAAGTTTCTTGATGGATTGTCTGATGAGTATGATTCAATAAAAAATCAACTTATTGGACAAGTTCCATTTCCTACTGTGGAAGAAGCCTATGGTCGTGTCAGGTTAGAGGAAAGTCGAAAGCAAAGTATGGCTCCAGTCGTCTCTTCTGAACGATCTGCCCTCTTAACTGGAAATGTTCAGCAATCTGAGCCAGAACAACCTGCACAGGTACCAATGGCTTTAATGGGTGAAAGATCCAGTCTTCAATGTGACTACTGCAAGAAGTTAAATCACACTCGTGAAACGTGTTTTATCCTGCACCCTCATCTCAGAATTCGAGGACGAGGAGGGCGTGGCCGAGGTGGTTACCGTGGTGTCTCATCTGGCAGAAGCACGGGTAGAGGAATTCCCTTTAGTGCTCATCATGCTGCATCAGAATGTGAGTCTTATTCTTCAACAGGAACGATGACTGCTTCAGAGGTCAACACCCTCCGGCAATTAATGTCACAAATGAACACCACTCCACCTACAGCTAATTCTGCTCATGCAGGTACACCTTGTCACTTTACCTCCGATAAATGTCATAATTCATGGATTATTGATTCCGGAGCATCAGCACATATGACTGGAAATTCTAGTCTCCTAGAAACATATATTGATGAAACAGGCAATATTCGTGTTGCCAATGGAGCTATTGTACCTGTTCATGGACAAGGCACTTCTCACTGCCTCTCATCATCATTGCCACTATCTGATGTGTTACATGTTCCCTCCTTAACATCAAACTTATTATCTGTTCAACGTATTACTGAGAAACTTAATTGTTCAGTAACCTTTTTTTCCTCCCACTGTGTATTTCAGGATCTGGCGACAGGCAAGGTCCTTGGCAATGGTAAAGTGGTAGATGGACTTTATGTTATGGAAGGGAATTCTATTTCTCCCTCAACTTATCAGGTGTCATCCAAGTTAAATTCTGCTTTTGAATCTTTGTATCAGTGGCATAGACGGTTAGGTCATCCATCGTTTGGTGTTTTAACACATCTATTTCCTGCCTTAGTAAAACACTGTAAGAAGGAAGATTTTTTCTGTGAACCATGTGAATTAGCCAAACATAAAAGATCATCTTATCCATCCAGGAATAAACGAAGTTCTACTTTATTCTCTATTATTCATACTGATGTTTGGGGCCCATTCAGACATCCTACACATGATGGGTATAGATGGTTTGTTGTCTTTGTTGATTGTTATTCTAGGCTTACTTGGGTATATCTTCTAAAACAGAAAAGTGAAGTTTTCAAGCGATTTAAATCTTTTCATCACATGGTCCAAACACAATTTAATGCATCTGTTAAAATTCTTCGGAGTGATAACGGTACTGAATATGGGGGTCCATTTATATCTTATTTGGATACATGTGGTATAATTCATCAAACTTCGTGTGTCAAAACTTCTCAACAAAATGGGGTAGCCGAAAGGAAAATTGGTCACTTACAACAGGTTGCTCGGTCGCTTATGTTAACAATGCATGTTCCCAAATATCTTTGGGGAGAGGCAGTCATGACTGCTGCATATCTTATAAACCGACTTCCTTCTAGTGTCCTAAAATTCAAAACACCGTTGTCTTGTGTTCCTGCACCTCCTTCGCACCCACTACCTCTTCGAGTATTTGGGAGTGTATGTTTTGTTCATAATCATGCTCCCTCTCGGGATAAACTGGATTCTCGGGCCCTCCGTTGCGTTTTCATTGGGTATTCACCAACTCAGAAGGGGTATAAATGTTATCATCCTCTCTCACATCGCATATTTGTCAGTCATGATGTTAGTTTCTGGGAGAACATTTCTTATTTTTCTCCGGGTTCCTCCTCCTTGCTTCAGGGGGAGATAAACCGACACAGTCTTGATAGTAAAGCAACAGATGAGTCACAGACACTTCCATTTATTAATATACCTATCCCAAACACTAGCTCAAACAGGTTATCTATTCCTCCACATACGAGTAATGAGTCAGATGATCTAAATAGATTGGATATTCCAGATTTGATTACATATTCCAGGCGGAAAAGAAATGATATCACCACTTTACCGCATCCAGAGACCTCTGACCTCGAGACAGATCCTGCATCTCCTGTGTTTGAGCCAGAAAATGGTAATACTCTTGATCCTACTCTAGATCTTCCTATTGCTATAAGAAAGGGTGTACGCTCTTGCACTAACCATCCTATCTCAAACTTTGTTTCTTATAATGCATTATCTCCATCTTCACTTGCTTTTGTGTCATCCTTGTCTAGTATTTCTGTTCCGCATACTTGGCAGGATGCTTTATGTGATCCTAAATGGAAAGATGCTATGATAGAGGAAATGAATGCCTTGAAACATAATGGCACTTGGGAGTTAACTCATCTTCCCGCTGGAAGGAAGATAGTAGGATGCAGATGGGTATTCACTGTGAAACAGAAACCTAATGGGCTGATTGATAGGTACAAAGCGAGACTTGTAGCAAAAGGGTATACTCAAACCTACGGGATTGATTATCAGGAAACTTTTGCTCCAGTAGCAAAGATGGCCTCTATTCGAGTCTTGATATCATGTGCAGCAAATCTTGGATGGGAACTTCAGCAATTGGATGTAAAAAATGCATTCTTACATGGAGACCTGAAAGAAGAGGTTTACATGGATATTCCACCAGGTTTTTCTACAACTGCGACCATTGGGAAAATATGCAAGCTGAAGAAGACTATTTATGGATTAAAACAGTCTCCAAGGGACTGGTTTGGCAAATTTCAGGGAGCAATGATTAAATTTGACTACAAACAGAGCAACTCAGATAACACTATGTTCGTAAAAAGACGAGATGGAAAAATCACAGTGTTGATTGTTTATGTCGATGATATTGTGATCACCGGCAACGACACCTGTGAGATTGCTAATGTTAAACGCAGGCTTGCCTCTGAATTCGAGATGAAGGACTTAGGAAAACTACGGTATTTCCTTGGTATTGAGGTCTCTAGAAGTCCAGGTGGTATCTTCCTCTCACAACGGAAGTATACACTTGATCTTCTGAATGAAACAGGGATGTTGGGATGTAGACCTGCAGAATCTCCAATAGAAGCAAATCATAAACTTTGTGGAGATGTTGGTGAAATTGTCGAGAAATCTCAATATCAAAGGTTAGTTGGTCGACTAATCTACCTTGCACATACAAGGCCAGACATATCATATGCAGTGGGAATTGTTAGTAGGTATATGCATGATCCTCGTCAACCACATTTGGATGCAGTTTATATGATATTAAGGTATCTTAAGGCTGCTCCTGGAAAAGGGGTAATGTTTACTAAAAACAATCACCTCGGGGTTGAAAGCTATACAGATGCAGATTGGGCCGGATGTCAAGACGATAGACGATCTACTTCAGGATATTGTACATTTGTTGGTGGCAATTTGGTTACTTGGCGAAGCAAGAAACAACCCGTGGTTGCCTTATCTAGTGCTGAGGCAGAATATAGAGCTATGGCTAAAGGTGTACGTGAATTATTATGGATAAGATTGTTTCTAGAAGAATTGGGACTTGCATCTACAACTCCAATGAAGCTACATTGTGATAATAAAGCCGCTATTGCCATTGCACATAATCCAGTTCAACATGATCGAACCAAACATATCGAAATTGATCGACACTTCATAAAAGAGAAGATCAATAATGATACCATTGGTATTCATTTTGTAAGATCGGAGGACCAGATAGCTGACATATTTACCAAAGGTTTAAGTCAGAAGATGCTTCATCCACTTATTGGCAAGTTGGGCATGAGTGATATATATGCATCAACTTGAGGGGGAGTGTCAAGAAGGATGTTAAACTTAGTCAGATGTTCTACAGTAAAGTCTTAGGATCTACAGTATTTACATGATGTAATCAGTTACGTAGAAGTGTTTTTATTAGGCTATATATACTTAGCACCACAGCTCTTGTAATACACACAAATATATTAGAACTTCTTCTTCTGTAAACTCTTATTCTCTCTATATTACTCTCTATACTATTGTTAATATATCGTTAAGAGTGTTACATTACAGAAGGAACATCACATTAAAGGAAGCACTTATTTGAGAGAAAAGTACAGGGTATATCATGCTCTTGATGGTATCTTCGTCGGCCTTCTCAATAGAATCTGCAGTAAGGAGATCACTTGCAAGGAGACGCTGAATGGCTCCTGCAATGAAAGGGCCTAGATGAAATTAGAGTATCCACTAAAGAATATTACAGCTACTATAATCTAATGAGTAGCTTGTTAGTACCATGCAGCCTCATTGAGTAGTAATAAGTAAATTAGGATCTCACCCGTTCTTATGTACTTCTAATTAAAACTATAGAACGAGTATTTTCTAGCCACACTGATGTATGAAATACTAAGATATATACCACCGATTATCATGAATAGCAGCTCTGATCCAAAAGGACCTCAAGTACCACTAAGGTCCATCGAGATAAATTTTTATGCCTCCCAGAATTTATTTTTCTTTTGGTGAAGGTCAATTCCATAAATTTAAATACACAAGTAGCCTGCCTACACTGGGTTCAAACCCAGAGGGGAAGGGTATTAGTTATGCTAGGCCTTGCAGATTGTCTCCCAACAGTCTGTAAACATAATTCATGATAAATCTTATCTATTTGAAGACTACACGGATATATTAATTTCTCCTAACAAATTTTCACGAATGTCTTATCTCTTTCTAATTTCTTCCTTTATTAGTTGTTAGTCCCCATGAGAACAAACTACATGAATAGCACACACTAATATGAACCGAGAATACAATTTTTTAACATGAAAACTTGCCATGATTGACATTATCCTTGGTTTGGCTTGACAAAAGTGAAGATATCAACACAGCAAATCTCCTTTCCTGATGGAAAACAAAAGACAAATAATATAATAAACAATTGCAAGTGCCAAAATATCACCTCTTTATAAATATAGGTGCAAGCTGCATGCCATGTTTCATTTGCCAGCACCGAAAAAATGAAATTTTCACTAATGGGTCAGTGATGGTAAAATGAATTTAGACTAAAAATAAATACTGTGTCAAGTCACCTAAGATCGCAGAGGGCACTTAGTACTAGAGGAGCAAACGAAATACATACTGATAAAGTATACACCATACAAAGTAAAAGCAAATCACTTACAAGTTACAACATCAAACAGACACAGCAGCATATTTACACTACTAAAAAGAAATTACCTTGGGAGGTAATGAGCTGCCAGCTTTCTCACATCCCATTGAATCTACTGGTGCATCTTCAGAAGACCTCATTTTGCGTATCCCTTCAAGGACCTTTTCCCAGTTTCCAGGTGGTTTCGCTGGTCGGGTAAATACATTAACAGATTATCCAAGTCTTGAAATTAAGACAGAAACAGCCAAGGAATACTACAAAAAGATAACTAAGATGGTTACAAGGGTTTCAGATAGTTTCATACTATATCTTAGTTCAGATAGTTTCATCAGTACCCTTCCAGACAGAGATTCCAACTTTAATATATACAACAAAAGCGATAAGGTTTAGAGTTTAATTTGCTGTATCTATCAAGTATAATCACAAACCAGGAGAGACAAAATTTGAAATATTCTAGTTTAAAGAGTTTGAAAGTTGAACTCTAACTTTACAATCCACTCTCCATTAATATCAGTATATAAGCTTCATAGTAGGCAACAACATAACTAACTGGCTTCTCTGAGTCTTTTCCCCAATACCACCATCGTATTTAACAAATGAAGAAAAACTCATCTCTTTTTATATATACCTGTCAGGGGTTTCTTTTACAGTTAAAAAATAAAGAAAAAAAAATGTACAAAAAGACACTTCTAACAAGAGCAATATGCATAACTATTGCACAAAAAGAGTCCCATTCTTTTCAGGTAGTATAAACTTACCATGTCCATGAGTTTACAATTACGTTTCCAATTTAATGCCATCGTTTGACCTCCTAATATAAAACCTTTGAAGATAATATTAAGCAAACATGGACAGTGATACTTGTATAGCTCAAAATTGCATTTCATGTAAGGTAGAAATTGAGTAATAGATTGTAACTATGACAAATTTATATCCATTTCCAACAGAGTCATAGAAAAAGACACTATAATAATATTTCTACTTATTTCCTGGAAACAGTGTATAATTCATATATACAGGATGGTTGTAAATAAGCAGAAATATGTATACAGCTAATGTTATACTGGCTGACAATTTACACATACTAGACTCTGCTGCTATCGACATTCTACATTGATAAGATGCACTCATTTTGCATCAAATAAAACATAGTCGAGCTACAATGTTGCTTTTTCTTTGAAAAAGGTAAACTGTAAAGCTATTCCCAAAGTCAATTTCATGATACAAGAGTGCTCAATTTTTATGTACTTTCCATTATGTTCCTATTTATTACTAAAACATCATTGTCAACATGGCCTACCTGTTCTCAAAATGGGAGAGACTCCTGCATCAGGCACGTGAGAACCTGATGTAGATTCGGATTTACCTACAAAGCACGAAAGAGGTTGAAAGTCAGAAGTCTTATAGTACCAGCTAGAAGAATTTAAGTAAACGGCCCTGGTTCTTCATTCAACGAAGATTAACATAACATATAGCTGAAAAGAACCTTCTAAAGGACTAATTGCACAACTAAAACAGAAAAAAGATGCTCCAAATATTAGGTAAAAGAAATAGATAGCTCGCCGATCAGTGACTTTTTCTATCTGGATTAAATTTAATAATACTAGCTTTATACCCGTGCATTGCACGGGATGCTTTATAAATATTATTAATGAATTTTTATGTTAAATTTTTATTTTTCTAATTTTGAAAGACTTGCAAAAGAATGTTTGCAAATTTCATTAAATTGATGATAGTTATTTTATTAACATAATTTTTAATAATTTAATTGTTGTACTTTTTTGCTTGAAAATTCATATTTTTCTAATTTTAAAACTATTAGATTTACATATTTTAACATTGTTTTTACTCAATAACTTTATCATACTCTATATAATTATTTTGTGATTTTTTTTTTTTGAAAAGTTCCAAAATAATGTCTATAAACCCTGTTCATAATTTTTGAAACAATGTGTACAATTTAATAATACTTTTAATTTCTATCCAATGTTATTTAAAAATTTAAGTACTAATAATATTTTATAAATGACATATATGCCCCTGACGACCAAACCACGTAAACCTCCTTACGCCAATTTTATATAGGATATAATATGTGTAGTGTGCAAACTGTAGGGTTTTGCAGATAAAACATAGTGGGTAATATAACTAGAATTATCACTATTCGTAAAGTTTTAAAGTATTGCAATTTGCGGATAATAGTCAATTTGTGTTTTGTGTACCCGAGTAGGGTACCTGAGTACCAAACACATACACGACACTAAACGGGTTAAATGTACTTTCATGTTCTTGTATCTTTTTGTGTCGTGTTAACATGTGCAGTGGTGGATCCAAAAAATAAAATTATTGGGGACACAATATAAATTATAAAACTAATATAAAATTATAGAAACAGAAAAATTACGTTATATACATGGTTTCTTATAATTTCATGTCGTGTCCTGTACCGAAGGAGTAAACCCAAACACAACAATAAATCTAATCTTTTTGTTAACCGGACTAGGGTACAAGTGTCAAACACAGGTGCGGACAAAAGTGGCATAATCTTATTTCTAAAATTAGGATTCGTGAATATGGATCCGAAATTGGACACGAGCGCTATGATACGACATATAACCTTCACATAAGTGAAATCATACCTACTTTTTGTATATTTTACATTAGTACATTAGTGTATTCAACCAATAAAAAAACATACAAATAATTGTTTTTGTCAAAAGAATAACACGGAAATAGTAATCTATGGACATTCCTCACAAGAAACAAGTTGTTGCGAGGCCTTGTAAATCATTTTGAACTAGATCGACATGGGTACAACGGCAAAATTGAAGAGTCTGAGTAACAGAGTCTAGTCGTGTACTTTCTTGTTCATGTACCCAAAAAGTAAACACAAGAACTACATTATTGTTTCATTGTTTTGTATTGTGCACGAAATTGTCGGGTCTAACCGCCTAGCTAAACTAACACTCCCCGCTAGTGGTGTTCAATTTTTAATCTCCATGAACTCCTGAACAAGTATTTGTCAATGGCGAAGAATGATGTGATACACGGAATTAGATATTAACTATATCATATTTATGTATAAAGGAAAATCAATTAGCTTAGTATTGTACATATATTAGGCCTAGATATGGTGGTAAAGTCTTGGAATGTGTATTTAAAGAGTTGTTGATGCTAAATAAAAATTTGAGGATGACGAATCATGCAAGGGAAACAATAAAGGGATAGCTAGGGTGATTAAGTAATAAAGAATATCACTATCTAAGAATTTCTCAATCATTTATTAAAAAATTAGAATAATACTTAACCATGTTGAGATCCACAATCAATGATACATATCTACCTCTCCACAAATGCCTACAATGATTAGGTCAAATGTTTCCTCGTATAAACTATTAAAATCTTGATAATTAACCTAATAAAAATACCATCCTCAATCTGTTTATTGTGTTCCCCATCTATTGTAATCTTTATTACTTTATAGAGTTGAAATATGAATTGATTGAGTGTTTTCTATTGTAAACTTCATTACTTTAAAGAGTTAAATTATGAATTGACTGAGCATTTTCTATTGAAGATCTGTGAATTTATTGTGCTTCTACCGATTCTCAGCTAAAATAGATTATTTCTTACAATTAACCAGTAGCTATATCACCAAATAGTAGGTCCTACCACCTTTCGTTTATTCTGACGTGATTGCAGTGGCAAGTTGCTGCCAAAATGATTCGAGTTGAATGACCTGATAGTAATGCATGTCACTAGTTCATCACTCTCATTGGTTCTTGTGAAGTTTAACGTTGTCTAGTTCATACAAGGACATTTAATGTTAGCTGAACAATCAAGAAACACTGAAGATTGAAGAAGCACTATAAAATATCTATACTCTATATGCTATGTTACTTAAACTAGCTTAAAAGTGTTAAACATGAGTAGATATTAGTTCATCACACTCTTTGTTACATGTTGGCTACTCGGTTCAGAAGTCGATTAATGCTAGAAGCACGTCGATGGTAACAGAACAATTAGAGAATACGAGAGCACAACGGATGGTGAACTATCAAATCCATTCACTCTTTAAGCTTTTATTTATATCATATTTTACATCACTCTTTAAGCTTTTCTTTATAAAAAGATGTTATAACAGAACAAGAAAACATTATAACATCAACATACTGAATTGTTCCAATTACAAAGATTCCAGTTGCTATAAAATGGCACTCTTGATTAATTATGTGTATGTATGTTGGTACTCCTAACAATAAATAATTAATACAGTAAAAGTCCACAAAATTGAGTCTTGTTATTGTTCCCTCAATCAATACTTTTATACAACTGTAAGATTTTAATGAGTCCAGAAGCAGGAAACGCTCCCTTGTCTTTGTATTTGACATAGGCAGAGGATAACTATTTCTGTCTAAGGATGCATATATTTACGCAAAGTAAATATCGCAAAAAAAAAAAAAAAAAACTTATTCAATGAAACCAACAAAAGAATCTGCCTAGAAAAATTGTTCCGGTGAATGATGTTGTCAGTTTTACGGGGACCAAAGGCATACATGTGTAGACTGTCGATCATGCAAAGACTATGCAATTGAAGATTAAAGTACTTACGTAACTGGGGAAGTTTACTAGTCTTCTTGTATGCAAAGTCTTCGATATCAGGTAGCGCAGAAAGCTGAATCAGGGCTAAAATTTTTATCAGTTCATGTAGATCAAAGTTACTATGAAACACAAATAATGTACTTGGAGGAGGTCCTCAGCCATCATTGACAGACACCTATAATAAACTCAAGTATTATAGGGAAGAGTCTGCCACCAGCTAACATTCATATATATAAAAGATCAAATCAAAGGGCCATTAGTTGTTACCACAAGGAAGATATTAGATTCTTTATAGATGTAAAAATATTGACGATTGAGTAAGGCAAAATTGTAGATATATTTCTCTTGTATTTTAATAAAGCTCCAAGCCTAGTGCAAAAAATATTGAATAATAAACATATGGATAGTCCACTTTTCATTACAATTTCATCCGAAAAATTTTAAAATCACAACAAAGATGCTGAAGCCTGAAAAATACCTACTATGCAAAACATTACACCACATAATTCATCACACGTGTACTGCACCCTCAATTAAATTGTGATCAACTTTCGCAGTGTCTCACAATGTTCTTAAAAAATAAATTTATATATTTCGAAAAATACTTTCATCAGTTAGAGCAGTTAAGCGACCTTTTTTAGAATTAAATTAAGATGGTACATCTTACGCTCCCAACACTCTACTTCCAAGTTAGACACAGAGGGTACATTTATTAAATTGCAATAAAGTTTCTACTCTACATATAAGAGAAAATAGCCCATCACCCGAGGTCCGGAGTGTTTTCTAGTACAGAAACAGTAATGATATTTCTGTAAAACTTTCTGTAATTACAATCATTTGCATTTATATAAAAATCTTTCTATACTCAGATATAGTTCCCAAAGAATGACCTCAAGAATATGATTCCATATATAATGATCATCAAACTTGCAAAAGACACAAAATTTAAGATTACCCATTTCATCAAATACAATAATACAACAACTAGGCAATAAATGGTAAACAAAGAACCACATTTACAAAGGTAAACTTAAATGACAAGCTACAAAAGTTTTTGTTTAAAAAAAAAAACATACTTTATTATAATGAATGGGTTGTTGGGGTTTAAGTTCCTCTTTCTCCCCGGCTGAGATTTCAAGATTTTTCTTGACTCTCTTCTTTCTAACATAAACACGGGGCTCTGCAATAACCGGGCCAATTTTGAAACATACATACATATATACATACAAAAAATAAAGGGTAATATAGAAGGGTATAAATTGAACCTTGAGGATGGTGATTGGAGGAAGAGGAGAGGAGTCTTGAAGTAGTATCATCGTACATTTTCTTCATCTGGGTGGGACCAAACTTCCAGTTTCTAAGTGATATTATGCTCATCTTTATTTGTGTTATGACACAAGAATCAAGGGAGAATTAGAAGGGTTTTTCAGATTATTTTCAAGTGAAAGGACGGAAACGAAATATAATTCTAAATTTTATTTATTTTATTTATAGATTTAAATATTTTATAAAATTATATTATTTTTTTTGAATAAAATTTAACTCATTAAGAGCATCTCCAAGAGCCCATAACCCTTACCTATATCTGAGACAGCTGGACACATTTAAGGTTTTCCTCTAAAAAAATACACTCCAATGGTTTGGTCCCTTCCCAATACATTTTAGGGGATAAAAAGTAGGACCCTACATATGAGGAACGAGAGTGCACACCCCTATATTGCCAGGTCATCTCCCGCTGCTACAATCTCCCTCCAGTCATTGTTTTTTTTTGGTACTTTTAAACTTATCACGAATGAGCATATGGAGTTTCGAGAGTGGTTGGAAAGAAGCATGACAGGACAGTCAAAACAGAATAATGCAAGAACCATCACTTTGTGTTGGTCTATTTGGAGAGCCAGAAACGATCTGGTCTGGAATAATAAGAGATGGAGCTCGATGAGAATTGTTGCTAAAGCTTGGGAGTATCTTTCACAGTGGTTAGTAGCCCAGGGTAGGTATGTTGGAGCACCTCTTCAGCCTCCTGATCCAGGAGATGGTGCAGGTTTCTGGGTAAAACCACAGCAAAATGAAGTAAAGATCACAGCGGATGCAGTGATTTTTGAGAGCCTGGAAGCTTCAGGTATTGGGGTAATTGCGCGTAATCATGAGGGACAGCTGATCTTGGGAAAAACCAGATGCTTTTCTGAGGTGTTGAATCCGACCTTGGCTGAAGCAATTGCAGTGAAAGAGGCGTTGAGTTGGGCCAAGGAATTGAAGGGGAATAACTATATTATTGAATCGGATTGCTTAGTGGTTATACAGATGATCAGAAGTAGTACTCCTATGCGTTCCAGGCTTGGAAAGGTGATAATGGAATGCCGAAAGTTAGCTTGTGAGTTGAACAACGTAAGGTTGTATTTTATTAAACGGTCTGCAAATATGGCGGCACATGAACTAGCTCAAGTGTCCTATATGTATTCTGATCGTGTGTTTGATTGGAGGTCTGTTCCAGTCAATATTAAATCTTGTATCTTGAAGGATTTATTGGAGTAATGATATTGCATTTTGTCAAAAAAAAAAAAAAAAATAGGGTACCAATATAAGGAATATCATTGGAGTAAAACAGTTTTTTGAACCCCTATATTTTTAATAATCATTATTTTAGGGGACAAGGATAGGAAAGGTCGTTGGAAATGCTCTAACAAGTCGGAAGTTAAGTCGGAAGTTTGGTTGGGGTTAATAAAGAAAGGGAAAGGGAAACAAATATGCTCATTCCTTTTGTTTTGGTTTATAAAAATTGTCATTTCCTCTGACCTATTTTTATTTTTGATTTTCCCAATATTCATCAATACCCATTCCCCACCTTCCATTAGGTATTTCCTTTATCTTTCCTCATTTCTTTTTATTTTCAATTATAATTTATATATTAAATCATAATAAAATATATTAACATGTAAATCACTTTTAAAAATTAAAAATAATTTATAATTTAATTTTTAAAAATTAAAAATAGTTTTGATAAAAAATTTCATTACGTTTCTGAATCGAAACCAAACAGATAAAATAATTCAGGATCATTCATTTGCTGTATCCTTATTTCTCTTTCTGAATTCCATTTCGTTTTCTCCACACGAACCAAATGCCCGCTAAGGCTCTAAATGAGTTATATAATAAGATCGACCTATTAGGAAATAGTTCGTGATAAGGCTCTAAATGAGTTGATCCGCTAACAAACAATTTGGTGTTTGGCACGAAAAAAATATGATTTAAATTCAGTTCAAATGTGAATAAATCGAACATGAACACGATTTTAAGCTTGATCTCGTAAACGAGATAAACTTGGGCACGACATAATTTGGCTCGAAAGTGCGTGAACAAATTTGATTATATAATTTATGAAAAAGTTCGATAATATAGATTGTGAACAAACTCGTCATGATTATAATTCATGAATGAGTTCGTGAATAAACTTAATATATATGTGAATAAATTTTATTAACATTTTTCAGGAATTCTTGAATTAATGATAATTAGTAAATAATTATATGTGTAAATGTTTGTATATGTTAGTTTATTTTGTTTATTCTTTACATTTTTTTTTAGTTTATACATTTTTCTAAAATAAATAAATTATAACGTGTATGTTAACAGAGGAATTTGGTGGTAACAAATTTCGGAAGTTGCTGGAATACGAAACAATTAAAATAGGGAGATTTGAGATTTGGATGTTTGGGGCTGGACTTGAGAGGTGTCTCGACTTGTTAGATGTATCGGATCCTTTTTCAAGATGCCTGCGTACTCTATATTTATAGAGATCCAGCCAACGCAGATCTGTTAAGGATTGGTTTTTAATCCCTATGATTGTTAAGGGATGTATTTTGGGAATTAGTATATTTTATCTCTTTAAATTATATTCGCGTTGTGATACTTTCCTGATTTGAAAGATATCATTTGGAGATATTTTCTATAATTAATTGGAGATTATTCCTCATTTCAGATAGAGAAAATAATTAACTTGGGGATTAATTTAATTATTGTTAGATTCGTATTTGGAAATTTGAGAGATAATTAGAGGCAACCGCAAATATGGCGTAACAGTGTACATTATATTATAAATTATAACATTAGTCTACTATGTACTACTAAATTTGATACAATTTTGACTCAATAAAGTCAAGATCAGAAACATGTTTATAGTTTTTGAAAATTATTTCTCTACTTTCTCTTTATTTTAACTAGTCAATTTATCCGCGCTTCGCGCGGTTTATAAATTTTTATTTTAAAGTAATAAAAATAGATAAATTTATTTCTATCACTTTTAAAAATTGATTGATCTCTTATGAATTTCCAAAAAAAATTGAATTAAAAACAATTTATATGAATTATTAGTTGGAAAAGTACTCTTATTATATATCTAAAGATTTGATAATCTTAAAATGTCAAAAACATATAAAAAATAAAAATTACAATATGAACGTAGTCTTTCCGATCAAACGTTACAAATATTGAATATAACTTAATAATATTTTTTCAAGTCGACACCCCTCTCTTAATATGCTCTCGTAATACGCATGTTCAGTAATAGTGTAAAAATTTATTTAATTAGAATATTAATTTATTTTGACACAATATAATGAAATAACGGGTGTTGTGGAACGAAATATAGGGTGTATTTACTGCGTATTTAATGCTAAGGTTTATGAGAGCTTCGAGCTTTAATAGCTGATCAAGTGTTTCGTGACTTAACTCGGGTCCTCACAAGATGCCTACGTATCTTGCAAATATCAAGAATCAAGCCAAAAAACGTAGTTCTAGATGTGAAGGAGCAGGTCCTTATATAGGTGTTGAAAACCCTAGAATTAGAGTTGAAATAGGAGACTTGGTGGGCAAGTTATTCAGTTGGCCCAATTCTAGAGCCTTCCAAGAGATAAGAAGATAAGTATTGAAGGTGTATGCCTTAGAGGCTACTCCTAATATGATTTAGTTTCCTTTTAAGACTCAACCTTGAAGGTGTATGCCTTGGAGGCTACTCCTAATATGCTTCAATCTTTCTGAGCACTAAGTCTCCCTGACGGAAGAACCTTTCTTTCACCCTTAGGTTGTAGTAGAAGGAAGCTTTCTTCTGATGCTCTGTATTCCTAGCATGGGCTTCATCCCTTACTTCGTCGACCAGATCGAGGGCTAGTCTCATCCCTTCCTCATTGGTGTCTGGTTCAAAAGCCTTCACTCGTGGAGATACATGCATGATTTCCACGGGTACTACAGCTTCAACCCCTTAGGCTAACATGAATGGAGTTGCTCCAGTAGTAACCTTGCATGTGGTTCGGTATGCCCAGAGTATATGTAGTAACTCATCCACCCAAGTATTTCTGGAGCGTTCCACTCTTTTCTTAAGTCCATCGGGGATGATTCGATTGGCAACCTCAGCTTGACCATTAGCTTGAGGGTGGGCAACTGAGGTGAATCGAAGCTCAATCCCATTATCATCACAATAGTCCTTGAACTCTTTGTTGTTAAATTGTAAACCATTGTCCGTAACAAGGATTCGTGGTATTCCATATCTGAACATGACATTATCCCAGAAGAATTTCATGATTTGCTTGGTTGTGATTTTAGCCAAAGGTTTGGCCTCAATCCACTTTGTGAAGTAGTCAGTAGCTATAACTAGAAACTTCCTTTGAGAAGTGGCCATAGGAAAGGGCCCAAGAATGTCCATCCCCCACATAGCAAACGGGATGGGGGAACTAACGGATGTCAACATCTCTGGTGGTTGTCTAACCACTGGTGCATGTTTCTGGCACCGATCACACTTTTTCACATACTCTTTGGCATCAGCCATCATCTCAGGCCAATAGAATCCAAGCCTGACTATCTTGTGAGCTAGGGCCCTGCCCCCTAAGTGTTGTCCGCAAATTCCCTCATGGACTTCCTCAACAGCTGATTTGGCCTTTTCGAGCCTTAAACACTTTAGGTACGGAATCACAAAAGATTTTTTGTAGAGTATCCCCTCAATCAGAGCATACCTCAACGCTCTCACAGATAATTTTCGTGCCTCCATGGCATTAGTCGGGAACCAACCAGTCTCGAGGTGTGCTTTTATGGGATCTATCCAACATTCCCTCACTCCAATAGGCGCGATTAACTTTGAAACGATGGTAGGGGTTCTCAGAACTTGGAAGTAGACACTTCCAGAGTAATTCTCTATCTCAGAGGAGGTAAACTTAGATAAGGCATCAGCCTTGGTGTTTTCCTCCCTCGGAATGTGCTCAATGTAGCACTCATCAAATTGAGTCATTATTGCCTTCACAAGCCTTAAGTATTTAGCCATGGTCTCATCCCTCGCCTCAAACTCTCCATTGACTTGAGCCACAACCAACCTTGAATCTCCACAAACTTTAAGGTTTTTGACCCTTAGGGCTCTTGCTAAGCGAAGTCCAGCTATCAGAGCTTCATATTCTGCCTCATTATTGGTTGTTGGAAAGTCCAACTTCAGGGCGTATTCAATCATGAATCCATCGGGACTTTGTAAGACAAGACCTGCGCCACTTGTTTTTGTTTTTGATGCCCCATCAAAATAGAGCATCCAGAATTCCTTCTCCTCTATTATGGGTTCCTTGTCTTCCTTATTGCCTTTCTGAGGTATCTCCTGCCCCCCGACTTCTTGGTTGTCAATGGTGCATTCAACCACGAAGTCAGCAAGTGCCTGAGCTTTGATGGCCGTCCTTGGCTTGTACTTAATATCGAATTCTCCCAACTTAATCGCCCACTTGATGAGCCTACCACTGGCCTTAGGGTTGTACAAAATATTCCTCAACGGCTATCCTGTAAGGACCTCAATCTTATGTGCTTGAAAATAGGGCCTTAGTTTCCTGGAGGCAGTTACCAATGCTAAAGCAAACTTCTCAATAGCGGAGTAGTTCAACTCTGCTCCGTGTAAAACTGTACTCACATAGTATACGGGTTTCTGAACCTTGTTTTCCTCCTTTACCAGCACCGCACTCACAGCTTGACCTGAAATTGCCAAGTAAAGATAGAGGATTTCTCCCGCACTTGGCTTGGCCAACAGCGGGGCTCAGACATATACTTCTTTACCTGCTCAAAGGCCTCTTGGCTTTCTTCTGTCCACTCAAAGTTTTTTACCTTCTTCAAGGTTTTAAAGAACGGCAAACACTTGTCCCCGGATTTGGAGATGAACCTCCCTAACGCAGCAATCCTCCCGGTTAACTTCTGTACATCCCTTATAGAACGGGGTGACTCCATGTCCAAAATAGCCTTGATTTTTTCGGGGTTGGCCTCAATTCCTCGTTTCGAGACCATGAGACCCAAAAACTTTCCAGACCCAACACCAAAGGCACACTTGGCCGGATTCAACATCATCTTATGGTGCCTCAGCACTCCAAATGCCTCGCGCAGGTGTTCAATGTGATCTGCCTTGTGGAGGCTTTTCACCAGCATATCATCCACATAAACCTCCACAGTCTTTCCAATGAGATGAGCGAAAATATTGTTTACCAACCTCTGATAGGTAGCTCCTGCATTTTTTACTCCAAAGGCCATGACCAGGTAACAATACACACCGAAGTCAGTGATAAACGATACCTTAGGAATATCATCCTTATGCATCTTGATCTGATTATATCCGCTAAAGCCATCCATGAAGCTTAACATCTCATGCCCAGCCGTGGCATCTATCAGCGTATCGACCCTTGGCAAGGGAAAATAGTCCTTTGGGCATGCGTCATTCAGATCATTGAAGTCTATACACATCCTCCACTTTCCATTAGCCTTCTTGACCATCACAGGATTGGCCAACCATTCCGGGAACTGGATTTCCTCAATGAACCCTTCCTCTAGGAGTTTGTCAACCTTCTGTTTTATGGCTTCTTGCCTCTCAGGTGTGAAATTTCTCTTCTTTTGTTTCACTGTCTTCCGGTTTGGATCCACATTCAGGCTGTGTGTTATCAATTGGGGATCTATCCCTGGCATGTCAGTTGTTGTCCATGCGAAGACATCACTATTGTCTTGAAAAAAGGAGATCAATTTGTTCTTCAAGGGGTCTTTCAAAGATGCCCCGATGTAAGTAACCTTCTCAGAATCTCCCAGCTCCAAAGGTACGGGAAGCAAGTCCTCTGCCGGTTTTCCTCTCCGCTCTTCATTCTCCCGAACATCCATATCTTCGATTGGGAGGACCTGCCCCCCGGTTCCATCCGGCCTTACTGCGGCCACATAACAACTCCTTGCCATCTTTTGATCCCCTTTCTCTTCTCCTACTCCATTTCTGGTTGGGAACTTAACCTTTAAATGATAGGTAGAGGCAACCGCCTTGAAAGCATGTAGTCCCGTCCTACCTAGGATAGCATTGTATGTGGATTTAGCTTTGATAACTAAGAAATTTAACATCTGAGTTGCCTCCCGTGGCTCCTGCCCTATAGTCATGGGTAGCTGAATTGTTCCCTCGACCTTCGACTCTACTCCGTTGAACCCATATATGGGCATGTTTGACGGCGTCAACTGAGACTCAGCGTATCCCATTTTTAAGAAGGCATCATGAAACAAGATGTCCACCGATGCTCCATTGTCGATCAAGACCCTCTTCACTTGGGAATTGCCTATCACAGGTGAGATAACCAGGGGGTCATCATGGGGAAACTTCACCCCTTCAAGGTCCGAATCATCGAATCCAATCGAGACTTCTGTCTTTGCACGTTTTGGCGTTTCCCCTACAATGTGCATCACTTCTCGCGCATACGCCTTTCTGGAATTTCTACTTGTCCCGGCCGCTGTTGGGCCACCAAAGATCATGTTGATCACTAGCCCCCGGGGCTGCTGATTGGGATTACGGTCCTCATCTTTCCTATCATAATCCCTCCTTGGGTTTCCCCGATCCCCATCTTTGTAGAATTTATTCAATTTTCCCCTGCGGATCAAGAACTCAATTTCATCCTTCAATTATCTACAATCGTCGGTATCGTGACCCACATCCTTATGGAACCGACAGTACTGATTCTTATTTCTTTTCTCAGGATCAGTCCTTAGTGGCTTCGGCCATCTCACATTCCTGTCTTTTTCTATCTCCATCAGGATTTGACTTCTTAGGGACTCCCCTTTTTAGGGGCTGAATCAGAATCTCTGCCCGTGCGCGGGTACTTATCTTTAGCATCATATTCCTGTTCCGACTTCCGCTTCTTAGAGTTGTCACCATTTCCGGTGTCACCGTTTCCGGTGTTCCCGTTCCTGACTCTTTCTTCAGACTATCTTCCGCCTTGATGTACTTGCTCGCCCTTTGTTGGAGCTCAACCATATTTTCAGGGGGATGCTTAGCCAATGACATTTTGAAATAAACATTCGAAGTTCCATTCTGCAACGCCACCATGGCTACCTTGTTTTCCAAGTTTGTAATGTTGAGCGTTTCCTTTGTGAATCGCTTAAGATAGTCTCTGAGATTTTCATTCTTTCCTTGTATCACAGTCATGTGAGATGCAGAATCTTTCTCATGAATTCTTCCTCCTGTGAACTGGCTGACAAAAACATTGCTTAGCTCTTTGAAAGAGGCAATGGGGTTTGGTGGTAGGCGGCTGTACCAACGTTGTGCCATGCCCGCTAATGTTTGGGGAAACGCCTTACACTTCAAGGCGTCACTGGCGGGTTGTAACAGCAATGCGTTAGAGAACGTCCTTACATGATTAGCGGGATCTCCCGTTCCATCGTAAACCTTTATGGTAGGCATCTTGAACTTCCGTGATATATGCGCATTCATCACCTCCTCAGTGAATGGAGGGGTTGGATCATCAGGATCTCTAAGTTGCATCAAGTCTTCAGGATTGCCTCTGGGGGTTTCGACCCTCGTGCTTCTACCTCTAGGGACTTCGGTCCTTCTCTCTCTCCTTGGGGTGCTTTCCAAATCAACAAAAGGAATGTCTCCTCCCGTCACTGGTGGGGGTCGATTCTGATTCTGTCTTCGCTGTTCCCTTTCTATGTCCTCCTTTAATTTTTGGACCTTGGCCTCGTGAGCCTTGATTTTTTCAGCAGCCGTTAAGGGAGGTCGATCATGGGTTCTTCGGCGTCCAATAGGTTCCTTACTTGGAAGACGTCTTCTCGGGGCTTCATCCCTATCTTCTTCCGAGGATGAATCATCAGAATACGGGCCTGAGTAGTCATAGTATTGCTGGCCTTGATTGGGTCCTAAACCCCTGATGTAAGGTGGATTGTACGGCTCGTGTATCTGGAGGGCGTGACCACTTGGTCCGGCCTGATACGGGGGATAATTAGGCAACCCATATATCGGGTTCGTGCTTGCGGGGATCATTGTAGTAGAGTTCTGAGCAGTGGGTGGAGCGGACTGCCCTCCGAGAGGGGCGACCACCATCTGAAGGGGATTCGTCCCTTGGGTGGTGGGATTCGTCACTAAGGGTAGCGACTCATGAGGTTGCGCTTCAGTTCTTTGTGGCCGAGTGACTAGCGGTTGAGAATTCGCCCCTTGGGTGTTAGTGATGGTTTCAGAAAGTGTTGGTGTTCTCCGGGTGGTAACCATGATTGATATCGTTTCCCACAAAAGGCGCCAAATGTTGTGGAACGAAATATAGGGTGTATTTACTGCGTATTTAATGCTAAGGTTTATGAGAGCTTCGAGCTTTAATGGCTGATCAAGTGTTTCGTGACTTAACTCGGGTCCTCACAAGATGCCTACGTATCTTGCAAATATCAAGAATCAAGCCAAAAAACGTAGTTCTAGATGTGAAGGAGCAGGTCCTTATATAGGCGTTGAAAACCCTAGAATTAGAGTTGAAATAGGAGACTTGGTGGGCAAGTTATTCAGTTGGCCCAATTCTAGAGCCTTCCAAGAGATAAGAAGATAAGTATTGAAGGTGTATGCCTTGGAGGCTACTCCTAATATGATTTAGTTTCCTTTTAAGACTCAACCTTGAAGTTTGAAACTGGCTGATTTATTAATTACGAATTTATTATCATAAATAAGGTTTTGGGCCTCATTAAGGGGCTTTAACCTTGGACCAATCTAGGCTTATTAAATGCCACATTAAATATGTATTTAGGGTTTACTTTTAGCCCATATCAACGGGTGTACAAATTTTTTATCAATTTAATCATTCGATCAAATGGTTAGGTTTGTTCAATTTAATTAGTTTGGTCATAACCCATGTGTAATTTATTCATGTGCAAAAGTATAAATTAGTTTGTATTATTTGTATACAAATTTCAGATATTAAGATAAGATCTATGTACTTCCATAATTTATTACGACTTCCACAACCATTGATAATAAAGATTGCTTGAAAAGTTAAGCTTAACAACGTTTATTAAAGTCGACACCCCTCTCATAATATACATATTCAATAATATACATAATTTATATAACTGAGGTTATATGTGTTTGCAGTACAAATTCTGAGTGACAATGTTGTAAATATTAATTCTCTTCACTTTAATTTACTTAAATGCCCTTATATTTATGTTTAGAAAGCTTTGAATCTCAGAGTGCTACCTGAGGTCATCCTCAGGCACATCTATCTCTAATTAGATTATTAATTTATTTCGATAAAATATATTGAAACAAAGGTTTTATAGCTTATTTATCGATTTTATCTTTCGATAAATGGTTAGATTTGTTAAATTTAATCGATTTGATCATAACTCTTGTACAATTTATTCATGTGCAAAATTAAAAACCTATTTATATTGTTTGTATACAATTCCAGAAATGAAGTAAATATCTTGAACTTCCATAATTTATTACGACTTTTACAATTATTGATAATAAAAATTGTTTGAGAAGTTAAGGTCGTCTACCCTATAATCATCTGAAAAGAAATTATAATGATCTTGAATAGGGAATAAAAAATAACGCAATATAAACAATTGTTATTTGTCATTTTACCAAAAAATAAACATAACTATATATAATTAGTATTTAATATTGAAATAATAATTATAATATTCAAATAAAGTTTGTTAATTTTTAAACAAATTAAATAGAGTTAATTTAATATATGTTTAATAGGTGTAATTAATGACTAATTAAATTGTCATTAATAGCTATTTAATGTAATAAAAAAAATTTTAATAAAAAAAGCAAAAAAGCGAAAATTCAAGAAAAATACCTTAAACTGTTCTGGTGCATTTCCGATCTCCAGGCATTATAATATATATAGATACATTAAAAAAATTTAAAAATTAATTAAGATTTTCATGAACATAAGATCATGAGCAGTATTAATAAAATGTTCATGAGCTAGTAATATTCATGAGACGATGATAAATAAACTCTTAAGATATATTTGTAAATCGTACACGAATATAATTGTGATAACATTATTTTTAATAAACCGATTCACTAATAAATTATTAATTTTATACAAGTTCAAACTAAAAATCGAATTCGATATATTTACAATGAGCGACAATTAAAATATATGTTGAATTAGAGGCCGTTTGGCTTAATTTAAAATTATTACTTAAAATTGCTTAAAGTGATAAGTAAAAAAGAAAAATTTTAAGTAAATATCTATTTGGGTAATTTTTTATAATGGGTAACTTATGAATTGTTAAAATTGTAAAAAAAGAAAATTGATAAATTATTAATCTGAATGATGATATTAACTTTTATTAAATAAAATCATCAAAGTAAAATATGTCATTCAAAAATGTATCTCATACCAACTTCTAGTTTTAAGTTGTTTTTTAACTTTAAATCATTTTCTAGCCTATTATACATAAAAACATTTTTTAACTTAAAGTTAAAAATTACTTTAAACCGGGGTTTTAAGCCCCAGCCAAACAGCCTCTGAGTCTTATTTACGGTCCCAGCTCGGGACAAATTTGGAGAATGGTGAAATTGGATGGTTTGTGGATAGGGATGACAATTTTTACCGACCCGATGGATACCCGATCCTTATCGATCCGATTGGATCTTATCGAATTCGAATATTTGGGATTGGGTTTATTTTTTAAACCCGAAATATTTTTGGGTTGGGTTTGGGTTTTGGTATTACCGTACCGAACCCGACCCGAAAACCCGAAACCCGTTTCGTACCCTATCGAACCTGAACCCGGAACCAAACCCGAATTAAAAATCTATATATATATATATATATATATATATATATATAATTAAATATAATTAAATATCCGACACTAGTACTTAGATTTATTATGTGGCCTGGCCCCCCTACTAATTTTGTTTCCCAGGGATTTATTATGTTCAGTTAGTACTAGTCAGAAACATTAATAAGAGATTTATTCATGTATTTTATTTTTTGCAAAAAAATTAAATTCTTTAGTTCTACTTTTTCGTGTTTCGGTTAAATCCGAATCCGGTTAAAACCCGTTGAGCTCGAGTTTAACATTTCGGGTTTTTCCGGGTTCGGTTCGGGTTCGACTACCAAAAACGGGTTCGAGTTTGAATTTGGCCAAACCCCTTTCGACCAACCCGATTGTCATCCCTATTTGTGGAAAGTACTTTTACGAAAGGTTAATTATACTTAAATAATTGTTCGATTCTTTTTGCTTCAATAACTTGTGCATAGTTGATATTTTTTTTTCAAGAATTATTTTTAATAAAATGAATTAATTTTTTAACTTAAAAAATGTTTTACCAAAGCAAATTAGATTAAAGATTTTAGTCAGTCAATTATTTAAACTTGAATTTTAAGTAATTTAAATGTATAATTAATATTAAAAAAATAAATATTTAAACTATACAAAGAATTATTATTTCTGGCCAAAAAAAGAATTATTATATTTATGTTAAAACGACAAAAAAAAATACAAAAATAGGACTAATGTTCTATATAAAAAAATTATTTGATTAATATATAATGTTAGATAAAAATAATAAAATAAGATTTATATTTTTTAGGATCATAAATATTATAAAATTATGCTAAATATTAATCATGATTAAACAAACCTACAAAAGTTAATTATAGTTTATTACCGTTTTGTGTGAAATTTTTAATTCAAAATTTCATTTCTCTCACTTTCTTCTTCCCCAAACTTCCCCTATCTCTTTCTAACGTCATTTTACTACGAGATAATGACCAAAATACCTCAAAATGAGGTATCCATGGCCCGAAATGCCTATTTCCGGAACAGATGGCCCTATCTACCCACCCACGGGATGCACCGTTCAGAGTGGCGCATCCGAGACACTGTTCATCGCCAGAAAACACATAAGCTTGCCAGAATTTTGAGAGGTTTGGTCACCGGCGACTTCCACGGAAACGGAGTCACTCTGCGTTTGTCATCCATTCATCGTCCACCACCCTCCAAATCATCACCACAGGATCATAACGTCATGTACTTCCTCATCCCGTGAACCGTTTCTCTCCTCAGGTTCCGTAGGGGCATGAACGAGCTTGAAATACATTTTGAATCGGAAAATAGAGTTGAATTAGGGATTTCAAATCCGGTGATTTAAACGTAATAAAACTGGTATGGATGTGTAGAGAATCAAATTGCGATTCTATTGATATATAGAACATGATCTGAAAGTTTGTGATGTGGACGGACGAAGAGAAACAAAAAACACGCCGGAATCGCCAACGTCAGATACGCCGCTCAAGAATGCGTATGGCCTAATACGCCTGTTACAAATGTGTATCTCAAACTACTGTAGCAGCATTTCAATAGCGTTACGGTGACGTCAGATGACGTCATCATGCTGGTACTAGTGGCGTGTCTTAATATACGCTGTGCGTGAAGGCGTATCTGTGGCTGTTACTCTTTTACCAGCAGCGTGTCTCAAAACACTTCTTCACCAGTAGCGCGTCCCGTGGGTATTTAGGGTCGCCCGAATTGGCGGTAGGCATTTTTGTAATGGGAAGGGGAAAAGAGGTATTTTGGGCCTTCACCCTTTTACTACCAAGCTTCATCTGTTCAATTTAGTTTATCAATTTTTATGTACTTTTAATTTCGCCAGAAAATTCTAGGTCACCGGACTTTATGTTATATTTATTGGTTTAAAAATTTATTTAGATGGTTGTGTAGATCTGCATATTTAAAATAGTATATATTTTTCATGAATTTTTTGGGAATGTTTTTCGATTCACCGAATTTTGAGTTTTCATTGAAAAATCATTTGTTTGGTTCATTGGAATTGTTTTGATTCGAATTGTTAGTATTAGTGTTCTTACGTTACAGTTCTTTGTTTTCATATCTTTTGTTAAAAATAAGGTCAGGATACATTGCTTTCATATCTATTATTTTTTGTTGCGAGTTTGTTTGAGTTAATCGTGTTTAATTGACTCATATATTTTTTCAGTTACAAATTTTAAATATGAGTCCTTAATTTTTGTTTTTTAATTTGCCCTTTATGTGCTATTTTTCAATGTAGTATTTAATTTTCAATTTGGTAAAACTTTTACCGTTGTTTAAAGTGGTTCTTTTGTAGTAATCTTTTATTTATAAAAATTTTAGATACTTTATGGGATATTAATCGTGATTATTGTACCATTTTATATGGTTTTTTATGCCTTTGATGGTGCCATATATGGTGGTTTTTGGATAAATTTTGGAATAATTTTGATGTATGATTTGGTAATTGATGACTGTATTTTGAGGGCACTCTTTTTTCATTTGAGTTTTTTTTCCATAGATTTTGCTTTTTTAGCGAGCCTCTTTTATGAGGTTCTTCCTTTCATTTTTGAAGGTTTTATTGTCTAAATATTCGGGGGCAATATGTCATGTATTTTTTTTGAATGAAAAAATATTCTTTGTATGTTTATTGTATTTCGGTGCAATTTATGAATAAATAAATTCATCGTTTGACAAGAAAAAAAAGATAACTGACATTATTGAAAAATACACGTTTAATAATAGAGTTTGTAAATTTCATGCAAAAAAAAACTTGGATATGTTTAAAAATGAGACTATTTCATAACAAAATTTTATATAATATATAAAACTCATACATAATGTCATATAATTCATTTGAATACTTGAAATTCAATATGGATAATTAACAAATATTTTAAAATTTATTACAAGTGCATTAATTTCCCAAAAAAAATAATTACTAACCCTAATGTCTTTATTAAAACATGTTATATGGATCCAAAGATTATTAATTTGCTCTATGAATTTGTTAAATTATCTAATTAAATACATGAATTTTCCAAAAAAAGTATAAAATAAATGAATCTTGGTTTAAATTTTAGTCTTTAAAATTTATGCTTTAAATAGCAAATAATGATTAAATTATAACATTTCTTAAGATAATATAAAATTAGACAAAAAACGTAAATTTTAGATATTACATTAGTGTACAAGTCATTAATATCGTCCAATAATTTACATGAATTAAAATAATTTGAATAAATTATTGTATAATTGAGTTCAAAAGCAATTATAAATTGTAATGTAAAAGGTGTTTTAATTTATCTAATTTTTAAAATAAAATATTATAAATTATGATAGTAGATATAATATAGATAATTGATTTTAAAATTTTATAAATATATGTATATTGGTGTATACGGCAAACAACCTTAAGAATGACCTTTACGTAGAGTTACAATTTTTGTGTAGAGTTAAATTTTTTGTGTAATATGTCTTAAGAATTAAGATAAAGACATATATGGTTAATTTTATGTTTTACGTATAATTATTAAAATTCACACAAGTTTACATACATGATAGATTTAAAACAATTGTGTAACATATATGGTTAATTATGCTAAAACAATTGTTCATATACATTGAGTTGTTAAATTTGATAAAATTTTAAAATTAAAAATATTCATATTATAACTATCGTATAGATATTTATTTATTTATTTTGAAATTTAATCAAATTTAAAAGTATTTGATTCTTGAAAACTGGTTCAATTTATAAAGTCATCAATATATATATATATATATAAAGTAAAGGAGGATAGCGGGAGTTTAGGTGGCGCTCTAATATCGTCTCAATCGATTTTTCTAATTTTCTAGAATTTTAAACACTAACAAATATAAAAATATCAATTAACATATTAGAAGTAGAATAGGTGTTCGAATTTATAAAGGAGAAGAGTTCGAATTTATAGGAAAGACATATGATTAGAAGTTCTATTGGAAGTATAATAAGTATTTATAAGGCATACGATTAAAAGTTATATTGGAAGTAGAATAGGAGTTCGAATTTATAGAGAATAAGAGTTCGATTTTATAGAAAAAATATATAAATAAAAGTTCAACAAAAAATATATAAATAAAAGTTCTACTAGAACTAGAATAGGTGTTTGAATATATAGAGCAGACATATAATTAAATATTTTATAGAAAGTACGATCTTCTTAAATTATATATTTTTTATATAAGTTAATGAAAGGCATATGATGTAGCCTATTTGTATTTCGAGGATACAACTCAACTTAAACAAGATTGTATTAGTAAATAGTATATAGACTGTCACAAGGAATCTCAGATAGTATTATCTGTCAGAAGAAAAAGATCAAGGTCAATCTACAGACTTGAGAAATTACTACATTGAAAGAAGTTCAGACATCTGATCAAGCCTCGGTGAAGTATTCGTTAAAGAAGTGGATTCATTTAAAGTGACAGAGATTTCGACAGTGACAGAAACAGTACAGAAGAATTAATAGAGAGAGAAGAAAAAGAGAAAAGAAAAGGAACCAGATTTGAAAGTCAATATATGAAGAACAGTCATTGCGGTTAGTCACTCATGAACCAGACACTACTGTCAATATTAAACAGTGGTTGTTTATCATTAACTTCAGTGGTTCAAGCTATCAAGACGGGTATATTGAGAGAAGACATTAACCACAGCCATAAAGTCAAAAATACAGAGAAGCCGTTGGAGTTAGTCGCTCATGAACCAGACCGTGCATCGAGCGTCAACGAAAATCCGGTGGTAATTCTTTATTACTTTCAGTGGTTCAGAAAAAGATTTGAGCTGTCAAAAGATTTATATTAATTCTCTTTTAATTAATATAATTATGTAATTGATTTAATTTAATAAATTAATTCATTCTGAATTAATTTATTTATTAAATTAATTATCATGTTAATTAATTTTGAATTAATATATTAGTCTAATTGATTTATTTAATTAACTTATTAATTAATTAATCATTATTCGTTTAAATGATTAATTGATTAATTAAGATAATTAAATTAAATACAATTAAATCAAAATCAAAAGAAGGAAGAAATAGAAAATCAAAACAAAACAAATAAAAAAAAGGGAAGTCAGGTTGCCACTTTCATGTTGTCGACAAAATAAAAGAAAAAAAAAGGGCATGCATGAATTAGTCAAGTGGTACAAGTTGCATGTTTGTTTTGTTAATAAAAAAAAAGAAAGAGAAAGCAAAAGACAAATTGAATTGTTAAAAGAGAAAAGCAAAACAAGTCTAGTCAGTGCACACATGTTGCTGTCGGTTGAAAGGCTAACGCGCCTTGAAACGCGTGGATGGCACGCGCCCGTGTTCAAAGCTTTCAACAGCGCGCGTGACTCACACTCTCCATCCCTGCGAGTATGCTTCTTTTACAGCAGTTCAAATTTTGGTTCAATTCAATCATTCAGCTGAATTTTATTATTAAACAAGACAATCTCAATTGTCTTGACGATTGTCTTGTTAACCTTGATTGTCTTGCTTATTGTATTGCCTATTGTCTTGGCAATACAAATTGATTGTCTTGGAGATTTTGGATTGTCTTGGCAGTACAAAATTGATTATCTTGGAAGAGCAGATTGTCTTGCCGATTGTCTTGGCAGTACAAAAGAAAAAGAAAAGATGCAGGAGACAAAATATATCAAGACAGGCGGCCAAACAACAAAAAAAGAACACAGAACATAACATTCAAAGAGAAAAACAAGAACAGCTCCATTCTCTCTCAATTTTGAAGAACAACACAGCAAGAGAAAAATTCATAGAAAATCAAGTTCATCTTATTTTTAATATCTGATCCGATAGAACTTGTTTACTTGATACTCTTGTAATATTAGCGAGTTTTTACTCCTAATCTATATCTCGATTTTTATTAACAAATCTAGAAAAATTCATGTCGAATTTTCTAATTTGTTTTTATTAACTAGATATAATTTATGTACTGTATTTGTAACAAACCCCTCAAGTTAATATAATTTTATATTCAACTTGAATTTTGTTTCATTTAATTCCGCTCAAATTTGTCAAAATATAAATTAAATTTATCCGGACAAATTTCGATAAAACAGTACTGTTTGTATTCAACCCCCCCTCTACAAACATATTGGACCTAACAATTGGTATCAAAGCCTATTGATTGATACACAAATCAAGATCCTATTTGTATTCAGTCAAAAATCCATTTCGAATTTTTAACTCACTTAAAAATTCATCATGACTTCAAAAATTGGAACTGTTAAGATACCCATATTTGACAAGGAGAATTATGAACTATGGAAAAAGAAAATGATCCTTTTTCTACAAGTGGCCAATCCTAAATATTTAGGAATATTGAAAACCGGGCAAATAGTTCCTATGATTACTGAAGAGGAAATAATAGTGGAAGGAGTTGTTGTAGTTTCTGCAAGGACATATCCAAAGGACATTCGTGTTTATACAAATGATGACAAAGTGGATATTGCCCTTGATCTTTATGTACAATTAATTTTGGTGGAATCCCTAGATGCGATCATGTGCAACCATGTTGTTAACTGTAAAGATGCCAAGCATATCTGGGACACCATTATAACAATAAACGAGGGAACTAAGAAAATCAGGGAAAATAGATTGGAAGCTAAGATTGTTCAACCTTACAGCTCTGAAGAGGAAGTGATTGTAGCAGAGTATGGGAAGACAGCTACAAGTCAGGGTTGTAGAGAATTTTATTCATCAGAGGAGCTGGAGCAGTTGGAGGATCAATCAATGGCACTGGTTGTAAGACAGTTTAATCATTTTAGATTTAGAAGAAATCCTAATTTCAGACTCAGGTCTACTGAGAACAGATTCCAGCAAGGAGGTTCATCCTCAAGTAGCACAAGGGTTGGCTACGAGACTGGAATGGTAGACAGAAGCAAGATCAGGTGCTTCAACTGTAATGAAATGGGACATTTTGCAACTGAGTGTCATCGACCTGAACAAGATGCAAGGAGAGAGTATGCATCTGGTAAGAAGAACACAGACACGGCCTATGTGGTACGAGGCAAAAGCTGGGATGACACAGACAGTGAAGATGAAGAAGTTGGAAACTTTGCACTGGTGGCAAATGCTGAATCATCAACTTATTACACCACACCGGTAACTCTTACTGATGCTGAGTTAATTGATAGTTTACGTAATTGCTTGAATAATGCACAAAAAGGATACGATAGAATAAGTCTTATTAACACTAAACTTGAAAATGAAGTGTTAGATTTAAAAAAGGTGCAGATTAATCAAGATAAGAATATAGAAGAAATAGCTCGACTTAACTACAAAGAAAAGGGTCTAGGAGAATACATGGTAAAACAAGTTGAGAGGATTGCTGAACAAGAAACCAGGATTAGAGAACTTGAAACACAGATTAGAGCTTGTTATAATTCTGTCAAAGTTTCTAAAGAGTTCTTCAACAAACAAGCAGTAGAACGAACTGTAGGAATAGGATTTGATTACAATCAAGCTGTTGGTTCTTTGAGTAATCATTCTCCTAATCCTATTTCAGCTAAAGAAAGAGGTATACCACATATTCTCAAGAATGTTGAAAAACCTCTATTTAAAAAATCTGATGCTAGACCACCAGATATTCTTTCTATGGTTATTCAGGAAGAAATGAGAAATGAGGATAGTGCAAATGGCACAGTCTTTGTTAAGGATAAATGTGTTAAGGATAAATCTGTTAAGAACGCTAATCCAAAAAATGTTTCATCCAAGAAAGATGTCACAGTCTTTGTTAAGGCTAAATCTGTTGAGAACACTAATCCAGAAAATATTTCATCCAAGAAAGATGTACCTAAAGTGCCAGTCAAGGTTGTTGAAACAACTAGTTCTTCAAAGACTGGATTAGGTGGTAACAAGTTGAAACAGAACAATAACATGTCTAACATGAGTAACATGCCTATCATTGATTCTAATCATAAAGCATGTGGTGTTGTCAACTGTATGTCTTGTGCTTTTAATGTGATGTCTGCTTACTTTAATGGTAATCATGCATGTGATAATAAGACTGCTCCTCGACAACATATGAACAAGAATAATGTTAGATCAAAGACTGCTAGTCCTCCTTATGTTAGGAGAGAGACATTTGTACCAAAGCCTAAACAAAGTTTTATGAAGGCTGTTTACAAAGTCAAATGTCCAGTCAATGATATTGTTACTAAACAAACATGGATACCTAAACTGAAACAAAAGATTGTCAAATCTGTTTATAAAGTGAAATGTTTGTTGAATAATGGTAAAGCTGTTGTTAAAGTAAAGAATGTTGTTTTGCCTGACAAAGGCCAATTCTTTAAGTACTCTGGACCCAATCAAATTTGGGTTCCGAAGAAGGTTTAATCCGTTTGTCATTGCAGGGTGTTGAGCAGGTTGAACGAGTGACCTGGATCTTGGACAGTGGATGTTCAAGGCATATGACTGGAGACAGAACCCTGCTGACAAATGTGGTGGAGAAGGCCGGCCCAGTAGTTACCTTTGGAGATAATATCAAAGGTAGAACTGATGGATATGGCAGACTTGAAGCTGGAAATGTTATCATTGATGAAATCTCTTTTGTGAAAGGACTTGAGCACAATTTGCTCAGTGTCAGTCAATTCTGTGACAAAGGTTATGAAGTTCATTTCTACAAGAAGAATTGTCTAATTTCACACAAGAGACATGAAAAGCCACAACTGACAGGAGTTAGAAAAGGCAATCTGTACGTAGCCAATATGAACTCAGGAAGCACTAAAGAAATCACTTGCTTCTACACTAAAGCATCTAATGATGAGAGTTGGCTATGGCACAAGAAACTTTCTTATCTTAATTTTAAGACAATGAATTCTCTGGTTAAAAGAGAGTTGGTGAGAGGTTTGCCTTCAATGGAATTCACTCAAGAAGGACTTTGTGATGCATGTCAAAAAGGCAAGCTAAAAAGGGCAAGTCACAGGAGCACTGACACATCTTCAATAACTGAACCATTACAATTACTTCATATGGATTTGTTTGGTCCAGTTAATGTGATGTCTATGTCAAGGAAGAGATATGCTCTAGTGATTGTTGATGATTTTTCAAAATACACATGGGTCCTGTTTTTGAATTCTAAAGATGAGACTCCACAACTGGTGATTGATCACATCAAATTAATTGAGCGAGATTCTACGTATCCAGTGAGAGCTATAAGATCAGACAATGGAACTGAATTCAAGAATGCAGTTCTAAATGACCTCTGCACTGAGAAGGGTATAACCAGACAATACTCAGCTCCAAGAACTCCTCAGCAAAATGGGGTAGTGGAAAGAAAGAATAGAACCTTGATTGAAGCTGCACGTACTATGTTAAGTGAATCAAGGCTTCCATTGTACTTTTGGGCTGAAGCTGTCAATACTGCGTGTTATACCCAGAATCAAACTCTAATCAATAAAGATCAAATGAAGACACCCTATGAAATTATGGCTGATAAGAAACCATCACTCAAATACTTTCATGTATTTGGGGCAAAGTGCTTTGTGCTTAAAGAAGGTGATGATCAAGGTGGTAAATTTGATACCAAAGCATTTGAAGCAATTTTTATTGGTTATTCAATGAGAGCATACAGGGTGTATGTGATTGATGAATAGAAGATGATGGAAAGTGTCAATGTAACATTTGATGACACTAAACTCCCTAGTATCCAAACTGAGAATCCATCTGAGAAGCTATCTTTCGATGACATGACAGATACAGATTCAGATGATGACAATGCACCTGAGATTTTTGCTGATGCTAATGACAACAATGATGATCAGGGTAATGGTGATGAAATCAATGATAGTAGTCAAAATTCCCCTGAATCTTCTAAACAATCATCATCTAGTCAACCTGGCAACAACTCAGGGGGAGAAAATGAAGGGTCAACTGGTCACACACAACATCACAATGAAGATCAAGGCGAATCATCAAGATCTAATCTTCCCAGACAGACTGTTTGGAATAGAGCTCATCCTTTTGAGCTAATTATTGGTGATCCAGTTGTTGGTGTGAAGACTAGAAGAGCTTTTCAGAATCAATGTAATTATTCAGGGTTTCTGTCTTAAATGGAACCTAAGAAAACTGAAGAAGCACTTTCTGATCCTGATTGGGTGATTGCTATGCAAGATGAACTCAATCAATTTAAACAACAAGAAGTTTGGAAGCTGGTACCCAGACCTACAGACAGACCAGTGGTTGGCACTAGGTGGGTATTCAGAAACAAACTTGATGAAGATGGCACAGTGACGAGAAATAAAGCAAGACTTGTAGCAAAGGGTTACTCCCAATCTGAAGGCATTGATTATGATGAGACCTATGCTCCAGTGGCTAGACTTGAGGCCATAAGAATATTCTTGGCATTCGCAGCATTTTCAAACTTTAAAGTTTATCAAATGGATGTCAAGAGTGCTTTCTTGAATGGCAAGCTAGATGAAGAGGTTTATGTAGAACAGCCCCCTGGCTTTGAAGATCCAGATTTAATTGACTATGTCTACTTCCTTTTCAAGGTTGTCTATGGTCTTAAGCAAGCACCAAGGAAATGGTATGACACTCTCTCTGAATTTTTAATTGAAAATGGTTTTGTTAGAGGTGTCATAGACAAAACTCTCTTCACAAAGAAACATAAGAATGATACAATTCTAGTCCAAGTCTATGTGGACGATATAATATTTGGGTCTACTAATGATCTGTTGTGCAAGAAATTTGCTAAGTTAATGCAGGGTAAATTTGAAATGAGCATGATGGGTGAGCTGAAGTTCTTTCTTGGAATGCAAATAAGTCAAAGGACAGATGGAATATTTATCTGTCAATCCAAGTATGTCAAGGAGCTTCTCAAGAAGTATCAAATGGAGGACTCATCTTCAGCAAGAACACCATCATCTACTGCTGTTAAATTTGGAGCATGTGAAAATTCTGCTAAGGTAGATATCACAAGCTACAGAGGTATGATAGGCTCATTACTTTACTTTACTGCAAGTAGACCTGATATTATGCATGCTACATGCTTGTGTGCAAGGTTCCAAGCGGATCCTAGAGATGTGCATCTCATTGCTGTTAAACGAATCTTGAGATATCTTAAGGGTACTCACAATTTAGGAATTTGGTACCCTAAAGAATCTGGTTTTAATCTTGTTGGATATACAGATTCAGACTATGCAGGAAGTGTTGTAGATAGAAAGAGCACCTCTGGGAGTTGTCAATTCCTAGGTGGCAGGTTGGTTTCCTGGTACAGTAAGAAACAACAAACAGTTTCCAACTCTACAGCCGAAGCTGAATACATAGCTGCTGGAAGCTGTTGCGCTCAGATCTTGTGGATCAGAAATCAGCTACGGGATTATGGCTTTGTACTTGACAAGATTCCTATCCTGTGTGATAATACAAGTGCCATAGCAATCTCCAACAATCCTGTGCAGCACACGAGAACAAAGCACATTGACATCAGGTATCATTTTATTCGAGAGCATGTCATGAATGGTACTGTGGAGTTATTTTTTGTACCCACAGAAGAACAAACAGCAGATATTTTTACTAAGTCTCTTGACGAATCCACATTCACCAGAATTGTTGGTGAATTGGGTATGTTAAACAGTCCTAGTGATTAAACTAGTTAATATCTGAGGTTTGATCTTTAATAATTTACAAGTGATTATTTTGTGAATATCTTCTGATTTAAATCACTTGTATAATTATTTTATCAACTTATAATCTTGCTTGTTAATTCTTAAATCATTTCCATTATCTTCTTAATATTTTCCTACTTATTTCTTTTAATTTTAGAATAATTTTATTTTCTCTAAAAATATTTTTCTCAAATTTTACAAGTGGAAATTAGTGAGAAATCTATTTTTGTTGAAAATTCCTTATGAATATTTGTGATCTTTTAATAAATCATATTTTCTTTCAAAATAATTTTCTGATAAGAAAGTCATTTTATTCGAAAATATATATAGATTTATTAATTTGCTACAAATGTTTATGTAAATAGTTAATATTTTATTCAATATTTTGTAGTGTTTGTTCTTCTGTTATTAATGTGTTAATTCCGTCAAAAGGACAACCTATGGTATTTTTAGTATTTTATATTTTCTATTTAGTTATTTTAAGTAGTTATATTGTTGTAGATAGTTTTGTAAATTATTATCTTTTATCTTTAATATTCTGTAAATATTATTAATACAGTTATTTTTGCATTTAAAAAAAAATATAAAATAAAAATTAATAAAAATAAAAATTTGTATGTAAATTATTACTTATGTATAGTTTTATTTATTTTTTATTTTTTATTTTTTATTTTATTTGATTCGAATTTTTCTTTTCTTATAGTTTTTATTTTGTATAATTATTATGTATATTATTTCTTATTTTTGTATATTTTTTTTCATGTGTATATAAATAGTGTGTATAGTTTTTACAGTTTAGTCTCTATACTTGCAAAACTTACAAATAGGTCACTGTACTTGGTTCTTTTGTTGTTCTTCTTTTTAACACACACAAAACCTGCAGTTTAAGTAAAAAAAAAAAATCTTTGTTTTGTGATTGCTGTTAACAGACCTTCGTGTTAAGGACTTAACAATTGACCAATGTTGGTATCAAATTGGTATGTGTCTATACAATTGGTTAGGAACTAATGTTTGATTTTCAGGATCTAACAATTGGAAGACAAGACCTATCAAGTGCTAACAATTTCTAATAACTGGTATCTATGTTACAAGACCTAAAGCATGATAAAATAGTTTTGTTTGTATTGGTTTAAACATTAACATACATTGATTCGATTAATATTTATTAATTGGATTTTTGCCTATGTTCTTGTTTTGTAAAACCAGCTCAGGATCTTTATCTTCCTAACTCAAAATCTCTTTCTATAGCTATGATTGCTTACATTGTAAATCTTTTGAAATCACAACTGTATATCATTTCACTTAAGATAAATGCAATATTTTCTCAGAAAACTTTTCAATGTTAAAAATGCATTCTATCTCTATATTGCTCATATTCTGTGATGCAGGTTCATCTACATGGAATTTTGTATTCTCACATATTTAGTCATAAGGTTGTAAACCCAACAACTTTTATCCCAGACTACAATCAAACTCAAACACATTCTATCTTACCCCCTAAATGGAAGTAACCTATCAGACTAGAGGTCACCAGGGAGTAACTGCACTTGATGCAGCAAACAAGGATGTGTGGGATATTCAGTTGGAGAGTCACTACCTTATACACTATCCAAAATATTTCATATGCACAAAGTGAGATTGCACACACTAAGGATGAATTGACGGAAACCTGTAATTCAACCATTTTACGGTTAGGATTATAAGTTAAAGGTTCTTTAATGAATCAAGAGTCTTCACAGACCTCGAGAGAAGGTATTGATCTCAAATGCAAAATTCAACAAGATCATTATCTAACTCCCCAGAGGGAACATCTCTGGATCCTACGGGTAACGGATCTGACATAGGTGCGGATCGGCAACTTGTAGACTATGATTCAGATTTTACCTGATGAGTTTAACAAGGTGATGTCTTCACAGACATTAGAAGGGAACCTTGATCTCAATGCTAAATTTTATAGATCATTGTTTACCTTCTCAGAATTCAAATCTGAAAACCCTAAAAAGGGAAATTAGCAACTTGTAGATTATGACTCAGATTCGTCTGACGAGTCCAACGAGGATTTGGGATTTGCGAACTCCCATTGCACCACCAGTGACCTCTCTAGAAGGGGCTATGGTGATTTTTCCTTGCAGGTACACTAACGGATGTTAGAGCTATGAGTGATACGAGTGAAACACTAGTGAGCAAGAGTGTAAACACAGAGAGAAGTGAGACACTCAACACAAATGAGTGGAGAGAAGAGTGAAACACTTGTGAGGTACACTAAACACTATCACACACTCACAGTGAGGAAGAAAATGAAACTTCCTTTCTAACAAAGCTTTATCAATTGATTTCAATGTACTCTAACGATTGGTATAAATTGGTAACAATTTAGTATCAACTACTTTGTCAACTAGTTGAATGGAGGATTCCTCAACTAAGGGGGAGAGATATATTGAAAAAGATATATTCAAGCTTAAAGCTTACCTTAGTAGGATATACTCAACTAAGGGGGAGAAGTATGGGGTACAAGTAAAAGAAGAGTGAGTTAGAAAGGGGGAGCAGTAAAGACTGTGCTTAGAATGAGAAGCAATATACTCAACTAAGGGGGAGAAGTATGGGGTACAAGTAAAAGAAGAGTGAGTTAGAAAGGGGGAGCAGTAAAGACTGTGCTTAGAATGAGAAGCAAGTCAGCAAGTCTAGTTTCTAAGGGGGAGCCTTAGATGAAGAAGCAAAAGATCTTTCATTTGTTATGAAAGTGGAGATATAAGGAGATTCACATCACAATACTATTCTATTAGTCTTTCAATGTACTATGTATAAAGGCTAATTGGAAGAGTAGTAAATTCACCAGAAGTTATAGAAATGGTATTGATTCACCATTGTCTATACAGTAGGAACAGCTGTTTTTCTTTAGTGAGAAAAGCTGTGTCAGAAATGGGAAGTGATTGTAAATCAAGAACTGCTGATAATCACCAATGTAAGATGTGAAGAATTATCAGGTAGAGATATGAAGAATCAGAAATGAAGATGAGTTATCTATTGAAGATCAATTCAGTGCTAGAGGAACAATCATCTATCATTTCATCAACTGAAGATTCTGGAATTTGTTAAATCTAAACCAGAGAATTTTTTTTTGTATTATTTACTTAGTTCTTAAAAGTTTTATCTTTTTCTTGTTTAAGTGAGGTAGTTGAGTTATCCTCTAGGTATTTGCTTGTTATTGTCTAACAAACAAATAGGGGGAGATTGAAAGGCATATGATGTAGCCTATTTGTATTTCGAGGATACAACTCAACTTAAACAAGATTGTAATAGTAAATAGTATATAGACTGTCACAAGGAATCTCAGATAGTATTATCTGTCAGAAGAAAAAGATCAAGGTCAATCTACAGACTTGAGGAATTACTACATTGAAAGAAGTTCAGACATCTGATCAAGCCTCGGTGAAGTATTCGTTAAAAAAGTGGATTCATTTAAAGTGACAGAGATTTCGACAGTGACAGAAACAGTACAGAAGAATTAATAGAGAGAGAAGAAAAAGAGAAAAGAAAAGGAACCAGATTTGAAAGTCAATATATGAAGAACAGTCATTGCGGTTAGTCACTCATGAACCAGACAGTACATCGAGTGTCAACATTAAACAGTGGTTGTTTATCATTAACTTCAGTGGTTGAAGCTATCAAGGCTGGTATATTGAGAGAAGACATTAACCACAGCCATAAAGTCAAAAATAAAGAGAAGCCGTTGGAGTTAGTCGCTCATGAACCAGACCGTGCATCGAGCGTCAACGAAAATCCGGTGGTAATTCTTTATTACTTTCAGTGGTTCAGAAAAAGATTTGAGCTGTCAAAAGATTTATATTAATTCTCTTTTAATTAATATAATTATGTAATTGATTTAATTTAATAAATTAATTCATTCTGAATTAATTTATTTATTAAATTAATTATCATGTTATTTAATTTTGAATTAATATATTAGTCTAATTGATTTATTTAATTAACTTATTAATTAATTAATCATTATTCGTTTAAATGATTAATTGATTAATTAAGATAATTAAATTAAATACAATTAAATCAAAATCAAAAGAAGGGAGAAATAGAAAATCAAAACAAAACAAATAAAAAAAAAGGGAAGTCAGGTTGCCACTTTCATGTTGTCGACAGAATAAAAGAAAAAAAAAGGGCATGCATGAATTAGTCAAGTGGTACAAGTTGCATGTTTGTTTTGTTAATAAAAAAAAAAGAAAGAGAAAGCAAAAGACAAATTGAATTGTTAAAAGAGAAAAGCAAAACAAGTCTAGTCAGTGCACACATGTTGCTGTCGGTTGAAAGGCTAACGCGCCTTGAAACGCGTGGATGGCACGCGCCCGTGTTCAAAGCTTTCAACAGCGCGCGTGACTCACACTCTCCATCCCTGCGAGTATGCTTCTTTGACAGCAGTTCAAATTTTGGTTCAATTCAATCATTCAGCTGAATTTTATTATTAAACAAGACAATCTCAATTGTCTTGACGATTGTCTTGTTAACCTTGATTGTCTTGCTTATTGTATTGCCTATTGTCTTGGCAATACAAATTGATTGTCTTGGAGATTTTGGATTGTCTTGCCGATTGTCTTGGCAGTACAAAATTGATTATCTTGGAAGAACAGATTGTCTTGCCGATTGTCTTGGCAGTACAAAAGAAAAAGAAAAGATGCAGGAGACAAAATATATCAAGACAGGCGGCCAAACAACAAAAAAAGAACACAGAACATAACATTCAAAGAGAAAAACAAGAACAGCTCCATTCTCTCTCAATTTTGAAGAACAACACAGCAAGAGAAAAATTCATAGAAAATCAAGTTCATCTTATTTTTAATATCTGATCCGATAGAACTTGTTTACTTGATACTCTTGTAATATTAGCGAGTTTTTACTCCTAATCTATATCTCGATTTTTATTAACAAATCTAGAAAAATTCATGTCGAATTTTCTAATTTGTTTTTATTAACTAGATATAATTTCTGTACTGTATTTGTAACAAACCCCTCAAGTTAATATAATTTTATATTCAACTTGAATTTTGTTTCATTTAATTCCGCTCAAATTTGTCAAAATATAAATTAAATTTATCCGGAAAAATTTCGATAAAACAGTACTGTTTGTATTCAACCCCCCCTTCTACAAACATATTGGACCTAACAGTTAATTATACTTATATTAGGAAAATGAACAATCTTATGCAGATATCCTAAATAAATACAGGAGTATCTATAATATAAAGAGAAAATAAGATGTGTTTTCATTTTCTAAAACTCCAAAATTTTAGAAAATCTAGAGAAAGTATAAATTGGAATTCACTCTATTTTTTGGTTTTGATTTTAAGGATAAAAATTGTTGTGTAAGATAAGTATAAATATTTTTTAGGTTTTGATTTTAAGATAAATATTTTTTAGGTTTTGATTTTTTATGTAATGAAGTTAGAATTTCGATCCCAAACGAGAGCGACTCAAAACGTGTTTAACGGGAAGACGGCTTACTATAAAAGATCGTACTAGCTATTAAAATATCATATGATGTTATAAATTTTATTTTATTTTTAGGATTTGATTTTTATGGATAAACATTATCATACAAGTAATATATGTAAAACTTAGGTTTTTGGTCTTAACGAGAGAGCGAATCAATAGTAATAAATGTGTTTAACAAGAAAGCTATTCATTAGATAAGACCGTATAAAAGATGTTTAAATATATAATTAATACATTAAATAAAATGTTTTATTGGAAGTAGAATACGAGGACGGTGGAGACATCTTATACGATTTTTTAAAACTATACATCTTTTTTCCTAGAAATCTTTTATTTTAACTTTTTTTATACAAGTTAATTATACTTGCATTACAAAAATATATCCATAAATGTAATATTATTCCCGTAACAAAAAGTCTTCATATTTTAATTTTTTTTGATATGTTAACATAACAGAAAGACATTCCCATGCAAAAACTGTAAATAAATGCAAGAATATCTATAATATACAAAAAATATAAGATGTGTTTTCATCTTTTAAAACTCCATAAATATTAGAAAGTTTAAAGAATATAAAAATTGGAACTTACTCTCTTTATATAATGAAGTTAGAATTTCGGTTTCAAATAAGAGCGGCTCGAAACGTATTTAACAGGAAGACGGCTCGCTAGAAAAGATTGTATTAGCTATTAGAATTTGATACTGAAGTCATAATTTTTTTTTATTTTTACGGTTCGATTTTATAGATAAAAAATATTATATAAGTTGTTAAAAAGTTAGGATTTCGGTTTTAACGAGAGAGCAGCTCAATCGAAAGAATCGTATTTAACAAGAAATTGATTCATTAGAGAATATTATTTAATTATTAAAATTTAATATTAATATTATAATATAACGTAAATGTATTGAATTTTTTAAAAAATATTGTAACGCCGCCTATATATATATATATATATATATATATATATATATATATATATATATATATATATATATATATATATATATATATATATATGAGGATACGCGGGAGGTGAGGTGGCACTCTAAAATCGTCTCAATCTATTTTTTTAAAATTTTAGAATTTTAAAGACTTTATGGTCCCAAGTTTAAATTCAAACTCCTACTTACATACGTGTTAGAATTTAAAGAAGAAAAGAGTTCGAAGTTATAGAAAATACATATAATTACAAGTTCTGTTAGAAGTAGAATATGAGTTTGAATAATTTATAGAGGATAAGAGTTCTATCGAAAGTAGAATAAGTGTTTGATTATATAGAGGATACATATAATTAAATGCTCCACTGGAAGTAGAATACAATGATGTTGGTGACATGTTTTAAGATCATCTAAGTTATATTTTTTTTTATATAAACTAGTTGATAAAGCCGCGCTTCGCGGCGGCGTTACAATATTTTAAAAAAATTCAATACATTTATGTTATATTATAATATTAATATTAAATTTTAATAATTAAATAATCTTCTCTAATGAATCAATTTCTTGTTAAATACGATTCTTTCGATTGAGCCGCTCTTTCGTTAAAATCGAAATCCCAACTTTTTAACAACTTATATAATATTTTTTATCTATAAAATCGTACTGTAAAAATAAAAAAAAAATTATGACTTCAGTATCAAATTCTAATAGCTAATACAATCTTTTCTAGCGAGCCGTCTTCCCGTTAAATACGTTTCGAACCGCTCTTATTTGAAACCGAAATTCTAACTTCATTATATAAATAGAGTAAATTCAAATTTTTATATTCTTTAAACTTTCTAATATTTATGGAGTTTTAAAAGATGAAAATACATCTTATATTTTATGTATATTATAGATATTCTTGTATTTATTTACAATTTCCGCATGGGAATGTCTTTCTGTTATGTTAACATATCAAAAAAAATTAAAATACGAAGACTTTTCGTTACGGGAATAATATTACATTTATGGATATATTTTTGTAATGCACATCTTATTTTCTCTTTATATTATAGATACTCCTGTATTTATTTAGGATTCCTACATGAGATTGTTATTTTATTATGTTAACACGTCAATTCTTTTCTTTTTAAATACGGTGACTTTTTTCATGACAATAGTATTGGATTTATGAATAAATTTTCCTAATATAAGTATAATTAAATTATATAAAAAATATTTAATTTAAGAAGATCGTACTTTCTATAAAATATTTAATTATATGTCTGCTCTATATATTCAAACACCTATTCTAGTTCTAGTAGAACTTTTATTTATATATTTTTTCTACAAATTCGAACTCTTATTCTTTATAAATTCGAACTCCTATTCTGCTTCCAATAGAACTTTTAATTGTATGTCTTATAAATACTTATTATACTTCCAATAGAACTTCTAATCATATGTCTTTTCTAAACTCTTCTCCTTTATAAATTCGAACACCTATTCTACTTCTAATATGCTAATTGATATTTATATATTTATTAGTGTTTAAAATTCTAAAAAATTAGAAAAATCGATTGACACGATATTAGAGCGCCACCTAAACTCCCGCTATCCTCCTTTATATATATATATTGATTAATCATATTTATTTTAGAAAATTATATTCATAAATCCATAAATCCAGTACTTTTCTCATGACAAAAAGTTTTGGTATTTAAAAAGAAAAGAATTTATGTTTTAACATAATAAAAGTGTTAACATAATAAATGGACATGCAGGAATTCTAAATAATAATATTATTTGATATATTTGAAGTTGAAAAGGAATTGCAATTTATAACATTTCTCAACAAGGATTCCTTTTATATAAGCGCAGTAGGACAAAGAAATATCCAGTTACCTCTTCTACAAGAATATAAATTCTTACGTGTATATATATTAACAAACATTGTTCAATAGTTATATCCATTCTAATAAAAAAATATTGCCTTTTCTTTTTGCTTATATTGCTCTGTCATTAGGCTTGAAAAAAAAATATTGCTTCCTCATTCGTAGCTAATGTTTATTATTGTTTTAATTGCAGAAAGATTCAACTAATGAAGGATTTTGGACAAGAGGATAAACTAAGTTGGAAATCAAAATCCTCCCACTCATGATCGTGATATTGTAAAATGTCCATCTTATGATATCCGGTGAATGTAATAAAGACATGTTGCTAACATTCATTATTATGTGTTTGTATAGTAATTTTTTAAATTAATTGTTTGATATTGTGTGTGAAAAATGCCTTTCAGAAAAACTTTTCGCGAACTACAAAGTATCTATACTCTCAATTATTATTTTCAATTTTTATAAAAGAAAAATTATATTTCATAAATTTAAAATTTAATGACAAGTTAAATTATATTGAATTCGAAAAAGGGAAACGAATATAGGAAAATTTGTTCATTTATACATATGTTTGGTATCAATTAATTTAGTTCAAAGTATTTTACGTATCATGATTAATGAATGAAGTAACCGTGATTTTATTAAATATTAATAAATAGAATTATTTTTATATATTAAAAATAGAATAGGTGTTCGCATTTATAAAATATTTTAACGGGAAGACGGCTCACTAGAAAAGATTGTATTAGCTATTAGAATTTGATACTGACGTCAAATTTTTAATTTTTAATTTTTAGGGTTCGATTTTTATGGATAAAAATTAAAATATAAGTCTTTATAACACATGTTAAAGTTGGGATTTCGGTTTTAACGAGAGAGTGACTCAATCGAAAAAATCGTGTTTTTAATATTGATAATATCGTAAAACGTAAGTATGTATTGATTTTTTTTTTAAAAATTATAATGCCGCCGCGAAGCGCGGCTTTATCAACTAGTTATATTATATAATTATATAACTTCAATATAAAATCAAATATTGTCAGTAATTTTAATTATAAATCAATATATATAAATAAAGGAGGATAACGGGAGTTTAGGTGGCGCTCTAATATTGTCTCAATCGATTTTTCTAATTTTCTAGAATTTTAAACACTAATAAATATGAAAATATCAATTAGTATATTAGAAGTAGAATAGGTGTTCGAATTTATAAAGGAGAAGAGTTCGAATTTACAGGGAAGACATATGATTAGAAGTTCTATTGGAAGTATAATAAGTATTTATAAGGCATACGATTAAAAGTTCTATTGGAAGAAGAATAGGAGTTCGAATTTATAGAGAATAAGAGTTTGAATTTATAAAAAAATATATATAAATAAAAGTTCTACTAGAACTAGAATATGTGTTTGAATATATAGAGCAGACATATAATTAAATATTTTATAGAAAGTACGATCTTCTTAAATTATATATTTTTTATATAAGTTAATTGTACTTATATTAGGAAAATTTATTCATAAATCAAATACTATTGTCATGAAAAAAGTCACCGTATTTAAAAAGAAAAGAATTGATGTCTTAACATAATAAAAGAACAATGAGTAAAAGAACAATCTCATGCAGTCTTTATAATATATGTTAAAAAGTTGGGATTTCGGTTTTAACAAGAGAGCGGCTCAATCGAAAGAATTGTATTTAACAAGAAATTGATTCATTAGAGAAGATTATTTAATTATTAAAATTTAATATTAATATTATAATATAACGTAAATGTATTGAATTTTTTTAAAAATATTTTAACGCCGCCGCGAAGCGCGGCTTTATCAACTAATTAACATTAAAAGAAGAGTACACACAAACCCATCACCTAGAGAACATCAACTTACAACTTAGCCGAGAACAATAACACGAATACAAACCGTTACAACAGGAAACAAGAATACATGATTAGTACATATCAATTACACAAATTAAAAAAAAATGAATACATTATAATGTAGAGTATAAATACATGAAGAAAAACAAAATGATAATGATCTTGTCAACAATTGTAATAGTAACTTCAAAAAAAAATAAAAAATTGCAATAGCAAAACCAGCCAGAGGCTAGAAAAGAAACTGTCATATCTAGTTTCATGAAAGGTTCTTCTTCTTCTTCTTCTTCTGAGATTTTCTGGATGTTGATTTTGGACTTGATGCTTCTTTAAATGCAGAAGGGCATAAATCAGAAATACTGCATTTTCCACATTGAGGTCCAAGCGGTTTACATATAGTCTGCCCAAACCCAACCTGTTCATTATACATTATTTAGCTGAAGTACTATCAGACAAAGTACAAGAACCAGAAAACGAAACGAAACGAAACCTACCCAGTTATAATACCACTCAAAGTGGTGTCTGGGGAGAGACAAGGATATCCTAAGCACAGTTGCAACAACTATATTTTATTAGCTCTAGAACTGATACCAAGTTAAAAAATCTTAAAAATTTGCTATTACCCCTAAACATTTTCTGGTCCTTAGGATCAACATTTTGCTGGAGACCCCTAAACTCCTTAGCATACCAATTTTTGTGCCTTTTGGATGTGGCCCTATTGGACCGTAACCAAGTATTTACACTGGAACTGCTGGACCGGCAGCCATAAATCCATAATCAAGACTTAGAACTAGATACATTATAAGAAGATTATCAGAAACTGCCCATGAAACTGCCCACGTAATAAGGTGCGCAATACAGGGATGCAGGATCTAACACAATTGTAAGATATTTGTAAACTGTAAGTGTAACAAAATTTAAATCATGAAGATACAAAAGGCATGAATTGTGATTCTCTAAGCAGTAAGCACCCTAGCATCTAGTAGACAGTGTTGAACAGAACATTTAAACCAAGCATCCTACAATTATGTTGAAAGGTCCCAAATTTTATAAATATGCTACAGGTCCGAGTAAAACAACTTATGTGTCTTGGTCAAATGTATCGAGCACTTACCAAAAGAGGATTGATAGGAACCCATTCTTCCTTTGGAAGCCAACTTTCCAGGGACTCTCTGGTCTCCTCAGGTGATTTAGTTTTCTGAAAAATAAAGTAAATATAAGTCACCAAGTAGAGAAATTTTACGCCTATACTAACAGCTGCTTTAAGAAAAAAATCACTGGGTCTAGGGATGTGATGCATATGACATACATGTTATAATTAAAGTATAATGATGCACTGAGGCACAAGATGAACAACAATACACACTTACGAGTTACGTCAATATATTATGTACACATCAAAATAGCTTACAAGTCAAGGGACCGTCCTTCAAATGAATTAGAAGATTGATCATTATCAACAATATAATGTCAGTGCTTTGAAATTTTCTCACGAAGATAAATATGGGAACAACTGTTTGTCAGTGTAAGAGAAAAAGAGATATAGAATATTTCTCATGGACCAGTCAAATGTCACTATTCTAAAGAAAAGAATTGCACTAACAGGAGCACATACAAAGGGCACAAGCCTTCCATAGAAACTGTACAAGATACACTGTTAATGCATTTTAAGTATGCTTCTTAGAATCAACGGCATACACACGGGCAACTTAATCTTTAAAGGTAGTCTATGTGAAAGATTTTTGTTAGCACCTGCGGAAGCATATAGTGAAACCCCCGAATCAAACTTCATTAAGTTTTAACATAACAGAAACCCGAAAGTGTGATATCACTAAAGTACTGCAGGTTACTGATGACAAATGTTGGTTTATAAGACAAACTTGTATTTAGAAATAATAATAATAATAATAATAATAATAATAATAATAATAATAATAATAATAATAATAATAATAATATTCCAAAGTTAAACCGAATGTCCGAATCTCTCCGTTCCATTATTTTTCATGGTGATAAGAATAAACAAATTTTGGGGGCATAATCTGAAATGCAATGTGAAAGATGGAAACTATTAACTTTTAAAAATAAACATTATCAAAACCATCGGTAAGAAAGATGAACCTGATTTGTTCCCTTTAATGAAACCCAACCAAGTCTATTACAGATACGGTGCACGTGAGTGTCTACACATATCCCTTGAACATTCTTCCACGCTAAAGTCATAACCTGCAACAATCATAAAAAACAAAATTGCTTGGCGATTTACGATAACAAGTATAAATTAGTAAAAGAATGTATATGTACTAAACTCGTACCAAGTAAGCCATTTTAGGACCAACTCCTGGAAGTTTGAGCACATCTTCAAGTGTACTAGGAATGTCGCCATCGTACTTCGTAAGACATATATTAGCAATTCTCTTCAAGAAGCTAGCCTTTCTTTTATAAAAGGCCACCTACGAAAGAGTTTTAAGTATTACATAACAGCAGGAACATCACATTAAAGAATGCGCTAGATTGAGAGAAAAAGTACAGGGTATATCATGCTCTTGATGGTTTCTTCGTCGGCCTTCTCAACAGAATCTGCAGCAAGAAGATCATTTTCAAGGAGACGCTGAATGGCTCCTGCAAATCAAAGGGCCTAGTTGAAATTAGAGGATGAATTGAAGAGTATTACAGCTAACTATAATTTAATGAGTAGCCTTCTTGTACCATGCGGCCTCATTGAGTACTTTAAAAGTAAATTAGGCTCATTCATTCTTGTGTAAATCTAATTAAAACTATACAACAAGTATTTTCTAGCCACACTGATGTATAAAATACAAAGGTATATACCAACGATTATCATGAATAGTAGCTCTGATCCAAAAACGTCACTAAGGTCCATCTGGATAAATTTTTATGCCTCCCAGAAGTCCTTTTTTTTGTAAAGGACAAATCCATAAATTTAAATACACAATACCTGCACTGGGTTCAAACCCAGAGGAGAAAGGTATTAGTTAGGTTAGGCCTTGCAGATTGACTCCCAACAGTCTGTAGACATAATTTATTATATATATTTATATATATATATATATATATATATATATATATATATATCTTATTATTTGAATATTACATGAATATATTTATTTACCCTAACAAATTTTCACGAATATTTTATGTCCTTCAAGTCTTTAACTCAATATTCATAGCTATGGTCCAACCAGATATTGCCTTAACTAGTTGTTATTCCCCGTGGGAGCAAATTACATGATCAGCACATGGTAATATAAACCGAGAACTCAAATTTTAACATGTAAACTTGCCATGAACGACATGATCCCTGGTTAGGCTTGACAGAAGTCCAGATACCAACACAGCAAATCTCCTTTCCTGATGGAAAACATAAGACGACTAAGATTATAATCAGTTGCAAGTGCCAAAATTTCACCTCTTTGTAACTATAGGTGCAAGCTGATGCAGCCATGTAACATGTTTCATTTGCCAGAACAAAAAAAAAAAAAAAATTAAAAAAAAAATGCACCAATGGGTCAGTGATGGTAAAATGAATTTAGACCAAGGAAAAATAATGTGTCAACTGTCAAGTCATTTAACATCACATAGGGAACTTAGTACTAGAGGAGCTACATTCGTATATACTTATATATAGGATCAGTTGGGGTAGGTAACCTGCACAACTGGGTAACCTCTCTTAAAATCACTAGATTAAATAGCCTATAGAAGGTCAGGACTGAAAAATGATAAAACAGGTTTGAGATAAAATAAAGAATGTGGGTAACAGTTAGTTTTCTTCTCAATTTCTTATTTTTAGTACATGTTATTTAAAAATATGTTTCTTTTTGTGTTCCCCGTAAGATTTTGAATTCAATTTTTTGTATTTTTTCTGCACCTTTCCATGATAACTATATGTGTGATATCAAGAGCCAACCAATCAATCAGAGATTAGTTTGGAAACTGACTTTTACCACTACTAGAAAATCTGCCATTTGTGACGAACATCTTGTGACGACAGCTTACTTGTGACGATACGTTGTGACGGATTTCGGGTGTAGTATAAGTTTTGACAACTACAAACATCCGTCACAAGTACCTTGTGACGAAGTTATCCATTCGTCACAAACATAATATTTTATAATTTTTATATGGCAATGTACATATTTTCATATATTTAAATATATGAAAAACCAAACTTGTGACATATAGTTGTATGTTTGTCACTTAATGACCTTATGACGACAGAAATGTCACAAGTTGAAATAACACAAAGTAAATGACCCCAACGACACTTAAAAATCTTCAATTGGAAATTACATTATTTTAATGAACTTGTGACGGCTTTTATTATGTTTGTCACAAGTACTGTTACTATATTCCCCTGCTCTCTTTCCTTCATTCTTTCTTCTGTCCTTTTTCTAACTTTCATGTCCTGTTTGCAATTCATGAATTTTGTCCTCCTAAATTGATCAACATCATATTTTACATCAATGTGAGTATCACTTCTACTATTATTACTATTTTCCTTACAAATTATAAATTATATATTGAAATTAGATGTTTCTAATTCTTGAATATTAGGTGGTTGTGAAATGCAAATATTATCCTTATACAAGCACATCTAATTAATCGTAGTACTACCCGATTATTCTTGTTTGCAATGAATTTAGATGTTTCTAATCGTGTGTAAATTTATGATTCTAAAACACTGTTTGTGCTATTAACTTTTGATAATTCATTTATGTATTTTGTTCTTATACATGCCAATTATGCATTTTTTTTAGATGACTCATGATCGTAGTTGGATCCACAAACGAACTGATCCAGAAGGGTATGGTTTTACGAATGAATATTGTGAAGGGATTAAATTATTTTTACAATTTGCAAGAGACAATAAAGGTACTCTATCAAATGGTGATCTTAGATGTCCATGCAATACATGTAAGAATTTTTTGATTCAGAGTCCACAGGAGGTTGAGTATCACTTGTTGGCCACTGGATTTTTGGAGAGTTATACTGTGTGGTATTTTCATGGTGAAGCTAGTGGCTCACGCTCAGAAAATGTACGAATGAACATTGATCATGATGATGTATTCGATCAAGATGAAATGTTGAGGGATGCTTTTGCTGGACAAGAACACATTAATCCCGAGGAGCCGAACTCGCAAGCACGCGAGTTTTACTCTAATTTGCATAAACTTGCTGTTCCAATATATCCCGGAAATGTTAAATTCACAAAACTAACATTTGTCATGAGATTATTACATTTTAAGAGTCGTCATGGATGTAGTGACACAGGTTTTGATGAGTTGCTCAGTCTTATTGCCGAAGTATTGCCTGATGATCATACACTTCCATTGAAGTACTACCATGTTAAGAAAATGGTTAAGGAGCTCAACTTGGGTTATGATAAAATACATGCGTGCGAGAATGACTGCATGTTATTTTATGGCGATGATAAGGATGATGTGTATTGCAAATATTGTGGAGAGAGTCGATATCGTGTCGCCAAAGAGGGTGGAAGCAAGACTATCCCGAGGAAGGTCCTAAGATACTTCCCTCTCATTCCGCGTCTACAAAGACTATTTATGTCTTCCCGCACAGCTAATCATATGACATGGTACAAGAACCGAGTTATCACTGAAGGGGTGCTTACTCATCCTGCTGACGGAGAAGAATGGCAAGAGTTTGATAAAAATCATCCAGATTTTTCAAAGGAGATTCGCAATGTTAGACTTGGCCTTGCAACAGATGGATTTCCTCCATACACGAATGGTACTTCTGGCATTTATTCAGTTTGGCCCGTTGTAATTCTTGTGTATAATCTACCTCCTTCTATGTGCATGAAGGATCCTTATATGTTTATGACATTACTAGTGCCTGGACCTAATGATCCAACAAAAAATCTAAATGTTTATCTTCGGCCTCTAATTAATGAGTTGGTTGAGTTGTGGCAGATTGGTGTGCAGACGTATGACGCTTCTACGAAGACTAATTTTCCATTGAGGGCGGCCTTGTTATGGACTATTACTGATTTTCCAGGATTAGCCATGGTTAGTGGCTGGTCAACCAAGGGAAAACTTGCTTGTCATGTTTGCATGGGAAAAGTGAAAGCTAAACAATTGCCAAAAAGCAGAAAGTCTAGCTTTTATGGGTTGCATAAGGGGTTCCTGAATAGACGTCGAATTCGTCAAACAGGGTTTGATGTGCGGCAGAAACTTATAGGCATAAAATTTCCACCACCAGGAAAGCCTCATAGTAAAGAAAGGGCAGATGGATATGGGGTTACACACAACTGGACACATGTCACTAGCTTCTTTGAACTGCCATATTGGGATACACTGCATTTGCGTCATTGCATAGATGTAATGCACACAGAGAAGAATGTATTTGAAAGTGTCTTTCACACTTTATTGGGTGGTCCTAAATCGAAGGATACATCATTTGCAAGAGAAGATTTGAAAGAACTGAACATCATGCCAGAGTTGTGGCTTAATGGTAATCGTAAGCCTCATGCAAAATACACTCTTAATCGAGAGCAACTGAAACTTTTATGTCATTGGGTAAGTAACTTGAAATTACCAGACGGTTGTTGTTCAAATATTTCCAGGTGTTGTAAAGTGCCACAACTGAAGTTTCAAGGCATGAAATCACATGATTGTCATGTATTCATGCAAAAATTGTTGCCTTCAGCTTTTCGTGAACTTCTCCCAGATGACGTATATAAAGTTCTTTGTGACTTATCTGCTTTTTTCAAGGGATTATGCTCGACATCGCTACTTGCATCTGATTTGGTGAAAATGGAAAAAAATATTGCTAGAATTGTATGCAAAATGGAGTCTATATTTATACCTAGTCTTTTTGATCCGATGGAGCATCTTCTTGTTCATCTAGTTGAGGAGTGTAGACTCGGTGGGCCTGTCTATGAAAGGTGGATGTATAACATTGAGCGATTACAACGTAGAATGAAAATGAAAGTGGCGAACAAAGCACGTGTTGAAGGTTCCATCGCTGAAAAATATGTACATGAAGAACTTGTACATTTTTGTTCTTTATACTTTAAGTCAAGTGTTAGGACACATCACAACATGGTAGGGCGTAATCAGGTAGAAGATAACTCACGTGATCCACAAAAACTGGAAGCATTCACCTATCCTGTAAATCTCCAAGGAGCATATAAAAGAAAATTTCTGGATGCGGTTTCATTTCGTATTGCATCACATTATGTCCTTATTAACATGCCTGAAGTGACACCGTATATTACGTAAGCTTTCTAAATGTTAAAAATCTCTTATATGGGCAATAGCTTATATGTTGTAATATCTGAATTATATAAAAAGGAAATTTACAAATATACATGTCTTATTTTAGTGGTTATACCAGCTCCTGCTTAATGTTTCTTTTCCCAAATTTTCAGGATTTTTGAGGAAGAGATCCGTAGTCGAAGTCCAAATATATTGAGTGATGCAGAGATGGATGAAGTGTTACAAAATGATTTCACTAGTTGGTTACAACATAGGGTAAATATAGTACATATTAACCAGCACATACCACTTGAATATGTAGTACATATCTTTTTGTTTGACATTTTTTTTTAATTTCAGGTACAGAACAACTTTTATATGTTTGAGAAGTTCAAATATCTGCTTAGAGGCCCAGTAAATCTTGTTCTTACTTATAAAAGATGTCAAGTCAATGGCTACGCATTCAACTTAGGAAGGTCAAGTTCTGGAGTACTTGTCAAGGGAAATTGTTATGGTGACAGTGTGAATGATTACTATGGGACTTTACAAGAAATTATAAAAATGACATATGATGGTGGATGTCAAGTTATGCTGTTCAGATGTCATTGGTATGATCATATCAGGGGTGTGAAGAAAGATAAAAATGGAGTGATTACAGTTGACATGAATTCAAAGCTACAAGGTGATGATGTCTATATTCTAGCAAGTCAGGCCACTCAAGTTTATTATGCTCCTAGTGTAAAGAACCCAAATAGTAACATATACACTGTTATCTCAACAAGAGCCAAGCCACTAGATGAAAGCACTTATGTTGCAAATGAGGAACCTATTCAAGAAGATGTATCAAATGTCACATTATTGCCCTTTCCGATGTCATTTGTTGTTGATCTATCAGAATACCAAACAGAAGAAGGGGAAGAATACGGAGAAGAAGAAGAAGAAGAAGAAGAAGAAGAAGAAGAAGAAGAAGATGATGAAGAGGAGGAGGAGGAAGAAGAAGATGGTTATGAAAGTGTCGAAGAACATGATTATGAAAATGTTGAAGAGCCTGAAGAATGAAGCTGTTATTTCAGTTTCACACAATTTTTTGGTCTATTTTTTAAGCATTTCGGCCACGTACTTGGAGACTTCTGCAAAATTTCAGTTCTCAACCTATTTTAATGTGTTAAAAAGTTTCTTATGCTTGTCTAATTGTGGTCTTGTGAAAAAGTCGGCAACCAAACATGATTTTGGTGGATTTTGCATTTTTAGTCAATTTTCGGAGCATTTCGGGTACTTATAGGTGGACTCTTCTGCAAATTTTCATTTCCTAACTGATGTGAATGTTTGGGAATGTCCTATATGTCTATGTAGATGATTCCTTGCAGAATAATGACTAATAAAATGCATCATTGATGAATTGGACATTTTTATCCTATTTTTTGACCATTTCGGCTACTTACTTGGGCACTTTTGCATAATTTCAGTTTTTTAACCATTTCAAGTGTCCATAAATCTTTCTAATATTTATTTAGATGTGCAATTACAGAAAATTTTCCAGGAAAGTGCGACCTTGATGGATTTATGATTTGTTTTTGCATTTTTGGTCTATTTTTTAAGCATTTCGGCCACGTACTTGGAGACTTCTGCAAAATTTCAGTTCTCAGCCTATTTTTATGTCTGGAAAAGTTTTTTATGCTTGTCTAATTGTGGTCTTGTGAAAAAGTCGGCAACCAAACATGATCTTGGTGGATTTTGCATTTTTAGTCAATTTTCGGAGCATTTCGGGTACTTAGGTGGACACTTCTGCAAATTTTCATTTCCTAACTGATGTAAATGATTGGAAATGTCCTTTATGTCTATGTAGATGTTTCGTTGCAGAAAAATGACTAATAAAATGCATCATTGATGAATCGGACATTTTTAGCCTATTTTTTGACCATTTCGGCTACATACTTGGGCACCTTTGCATAATTTCAATTTTTTAACCACTTCAAGTGTCCATAAATCTTTATTATATTTATATAGATGTGCACTTGCAGAAAATTTTCAAGGAAAGTGCGACCTTGTTGGATTTATTTTTTTTTTTTGCATTTTTGGTCTATTTTTTAAGCATTTCGGCCACGTACTTGAAACTTCTGCAAAATTTCAGTTCTCAACCTATTTTAATGTGTTAAAAAGTTTCTTATGCTTGTCTAATTGTGGTCTTGTGAAAAAGTCGGCAACCAAACATGATTTTGGTGGATTTTGCATTTTTAGTCAATTTTCGGAGCATTTCGGGTACTTATAGGTGGACTCTTCTGCAAATTTTCATTTCCTAACTGATGTGAATGTTTGGGAATGTCCTATATGTCTATGTAGATGATTCCTTGCAGAATAATGACTAATAAAATGCATTATTGATGAATTGGACATTTTTATCCTATTTTTTGACCATTTCGGCTACTTACTTGGGCACTTTTGCATAATTTCAGTTTTTTAACCATTTCAAGTGTCCATAAATCTTTCTTATATTTATTTAGATGTGCAATTACAGAAAATTTTCCAGGAAAGTGCGACCTTGATGGATTTATGATTTGTTTTTGCATTTTTGGTCTATTTTTTAAGCATTTCGGCCACGTACTTGGAGACTTCTGCAAAATTTCAGTTCTCAGCCTATTTTTATGTTTGGAAAAGTTTTTTATGCTTGTCTAATTGTGGTCTTGTGAAAAAGTCGGCAACCAAACATGATCTTGGTGGATTTTGCATTTTTGGTCAATTTTCGGAGCATTTCGGGTACTTAGGTGGACACTTCTGCAAATTTTCATTTCCTAACTGATGTGAATGTTTGGAAATGTCCTTTATGTCTATGTAGATGTTTCGTTGCAGAAAAATGACTAATAAAATGCATCATTGATGAATTGGAAAATTTTAGCCTATTTTGTGACCATTTCGGCTACATACTTGGGCACTTTTGCATAATTTCAATTTTTTAACCACTTCAAGTGTCCATAAATCTTTCTTATATTTATATAGATGTGTACTTGCAGAAAATTTTCCAGGAAAGTGCGACCTTGTTGGATTTATGTTTTTTTTTTTGCATTTTTGGTCTATTTTTTAAGCATTTCGGCCACGTACTTGGAGACTTCTGCAAAATTTCAGTTCTCAGCCTATTTTTATGTTTGGAAAAGTTTCTTATGCTTGTCTAATTGTGGTCTTGTGAAAAAGTCGGCAACCAAACATGATCTTGGTGGATTTTGCATTTTTAGTCAATTTTCGGAGCATTTCGGGTACTTAGGTGGACACTTCTGCAAATTTTCATTTCCTAACTGATGTGAATGTTTGGAAATGTCCTTTATGTCTATGTAGATGTTTCGTTGCAGAAAAATGACTAATAAAATGCATCATTGATGAATTGGAAATTTTTAGCCTATTTTGTGACCATTTCGGCTACATACTTGGGCACTTTTGCATAATTTCAATTTTTTAACCACTTCAAGTGTCCATAAATCTTTCTTATATTTATATAGATGTGCACTTGCAGAAAATTTTCCAGGAAAGTGCGACTTTGTTGGATTTATGATTTTTTTTTTTTGCATTTTTGGTCTATTTTTTAAGCATTTCGGCCACGTACTTGGAGACTTCTGCAAAATTTCAGTTCTCAACCTATTTTAATGTGTTAAAAAGTTTCTTATGCTTGTCTAATTGTGGTCTTGTGAAAAAGTCGGCAACCAAACATGATTTTGGTGGATTTTGCATTTTTATTCAATTTTCGGAGCATTTCGGGTACTTATAGGTGGACTCTTCTGCAAATTTTCATTTCCTAACTGATGTGAATGCTTGGGAATGTCCTATATGTCTATGTAGATGATTCCTTGCAGAATAATGACTAATAAAATGCATCATTGATGAATTGGACATTTTTATCCTATTTTTTGACCATTTCGGCTACTTACTTGGGCACTTTTGCATAATTTCAGTTTTTTAACCATTTCAAGTGTCCATAAATCTTTCTTATATTTATTTAGATGTGCAATTACAGAAAATTTTCCAGGAAAGTGCGACCTTGATGGATTTATGATTTGTTTTTGCATTTTTGGTCTATTTTTTAAGCATTTCGGCCACGTACTTGGAGACTTCTGCAAAATTTCAGTTCTCAGCCTATTTTTATGTTTGGAAAAGTTTTTTATGCTTGTCTAATTGTGGTCTTGTGAAAAAGTCGGCAACCAAACATGATCTTGGTGGATTTTGCATTTTTAGTCAATTTTCGGAGCATTTCGGGTACTTAGGTGGACACTTCTGCAAATTTTCATTTCCTAACTGATGTGAATGATTGGAAATGTCCTTTATGTCTATGTAGATGTTTCGTTGCAGAAAAATGACTAATAAAATGCATCATTGATGAATCGGACATTTTTAGCCTATTTTTTGACCATTTCGGCTACATACTTGGGCACCTTTGCATAATTTCAATTTTTTAACCACTTCAAGTGTCCATAAATCTTTATTATATTTATATAGATGTGCACTTGCAGAAAATTTTCCAGGAAAGTGCGACCTTGTTGGATTTATGTTTTTTTTTTGCATTTTTGGTCTATTTTTTAAGCATTTCGGCCACGTACTTGGAGACTTCTGCAAAATTTCAGTTCTCAGCCTATTTTTATGTTTGGAAAAGTTTTTTATGCTTGTCTAATTGTGGTCTTGTGAAAAAGTCGGCAACCAAACAAGATCTTGGTGGATTTTGCATTTTTGGTCAATTTTCGGAGCATTTCGGGTACTTAGGTGGACACTTCTGCAAATTTTCATTTCCTAACTGATGTGAATGTTTGGAAATGTCCTTTATGTCTATGTAGATGTTTCGTTGCAGAAAAATGACTAATAAAATGCATCATTGATGAATTGGAAATTTTTAGCCTATTTTGTGACCATTTCGGCTACATACTTGGGCACTTTTGCATAATTTCAATTTTTTAACCACTTCAAGTGTCCATAAATCTTTCTTATATTTATATAGATGTGTACTTGCAGAAAATTTTCCAGGAAAGTGCGACCTTGTTGGATTTATGTTTTTTTTTTTTGCATTTTTGGTCTATTTTTTAAGCATTTCGGCCATGTACTTGGAGACTTCTGCAAAATTTCAGTTCTCAGCCTATTTTTATGTTTGGAAAAGTTTCTTATGCTTGTCTAATTGTGGTCTTGTGAAAAAGTCGGCAACCAAACATGATCTTGGTGGATTTTGCATTTTTAGTCAATTTTCGGAGCATTTCGGGTACTTAGGTGGACACTTCTGCAAATTTTCATTTCCTAACTGATGTGAATGTTTGGAAATGTCCTTTATGTCTATGTAGATGTTTCGTTGCAGAAAAATGACTAATAAAATGCATCATTGATGAATTGGACATTTTTAGCCTATTTTTTGACCATTTCGGCTACATACTTGGGCACTTTTGCATAATTTCAATTTTTTAACCACTTCAAGTGTCCATAAATCTTTCTTATATTTATATAGATGTGCACTTGCAGAAAATTTTCCAGAAAGTGCGACCTTGTTGGAAGTATGATTTTTTTTTTTGCATTTTTGGTCTATTTTTTAAGCATTTCGGCCACGTACTTGGAGACTTCTGCAAAATTTCAGTTCTCAACCTATTTTAATGTTTTAAAAAGTTTCTTATGCTTGTCTAATTGTGGTCTTGTGAAAAAGTCGGCAACCAAACATGATTTTGGTGGATTTTGAATTTTTAGTCAATTTTCGGAGCATTTCGAGTACTTATAGGTGGACACTTCTGCAAATTTTCATTTCCTTACTGATGTGAATGTTTGGAAATGTCCTTTATGTCTATGTAGATGTTTCCTTTCAGGAAAATGACTAATAAAATGCATCATTGATGAATTGGACATTTTTAGCCTATTTTTTGACCATTTTGGCTACTTATTTGGGCACTTTTGCATAATTTCAGTTTTTTAACCACTTCAAATGTCCACAAATCTTTCTTATATTTATTTAGATGTGCACTTGCAGAAAACTTTCCAGGAAAGTGCGACCTTGATGGATTTATGATTTTTTTTTGCATTTTTGGTCTATTGTTTAAGCATTTCGGCTACGTACTTGGAGGCTTCTGCAAAATTTCAGTTCTCAACCTATTTTAATGTTTGGAGAAATTTTCTATTCTTGTCTAATTGTGGTCTTCTGAAAAAGTCGGCAAACAAACATGATCTTGTTGGATTTTGCATTTTTAGTCAATTTTTGGAGCATTTCGGGTACTTAGTTGGACACTTCTGCAAATTTTCATTTCCTAACTGATGTAAATGTTTGGAATTGTCCTTTATGTCTAGGTAGATGTTTCCTTGCAGAAAAATGACTAATAAAATGCATCATTGATGAATTGGACATTTTTAGCCTATTTTTTGACCATTTCGGCTACTTACTTGGGCACTTTTGCATAATTTCAGTTTTTTAACCACTTCAAGTGTCCATAAATCTTTCTTATATTTATTTAGATGTGCACTTGCAGAAACGTTTCCAGGAAAGTGCAACCTTGATGGATTTATGATTTTTTTTGCATTTTTGGTCTATTTTTTAAGCATTTCGGCTACGTACATGGAGACTTCTGCAAAATTTTAGTTCTCAACCTATTTTAATGTTTAGAAAAATTTGTTATGCTTGTCTAATTGTGGTCTTGTGAAAAAGTCAGAAACCAAACATGATCTTGGTGGATTTTGCATTTTTGGTCAATTTTCGGAGCATTTCGGGTACTTAGGCGGACACTTCTGCAAATTTTCATTTCCTAACTGATGTGAATGTCTGAAATTGTCCTTTATGTCTATGTAGATGTTTCCTTGCAGAAAAATGACTAATAAAATGCATTATTGATGAATTGGACATTTTTAGCCTATTTTTTCTTACCATTTCGGCTACTTACTTGAGTACTTTTGCATAATTTCAGTTTTTTAACCACTTCAAGTGTCAATAAATCTTTCTTATATTTATTTAGATGTGCACTTGTAGAAAATTTTCCAGGAAAGTGGGACCTTGATGGATTTATGATTTTGTTTTGCATTTTTGGTCTATTTTTTAAGCATTTCGGCTACGTACTTGGAGACTTCTGCAAATTTTCAGTTGTCAACCTATTTTAATGTTTGGAAATGTTTTTTATGCTTGTCTAATTGTGGTCTTGTGAATACGTCGACAAACAAACATGATCTTGGTGGATTTTGTATTTTTATTCAATTTTCGGAGCATTTCGGGTACTTAGGTGGACACTTTTGCAAATTTTCATTTCCTAACTGATGTGAATGTTTGAAATTGTCCTTTATGTCTATGTAGATGTTTCCTTGCAGAAAAATGACTAATAAAATGAATCAGTGATGAATTGAACATTTTCTTTACAGTCTATAATTTATCATTTAGAATCCTCAATATTTCTCATTCAAAAAGAAAAGGTACAGTTACAATTTATAAATATAATACAGTTCTGGAACTGCTGAAATCTCAGATCAAACCTGAGAATAAATAATCAATGAAAGAATGGTACAATTGAACACGTAATACACAAATATTGTCGTTTTTGAATTTTGCAGATAAGTTTTGGGACAATAACCAAATCACCATGGGAGAAAGTTGCATGCTCCCTTAATGTCATTACTGGCACAAAGATATTTGGCCAACCAAGGTGCTTCCTGAGTGTCTTTCAGTGCAAACGAAACAGCATCACTGTAATAAATTAACACAAACAATTGACACAAGATGATGATAATAATAGCTGGTTTTACTTGAGCACTACAATTCACGACTGATCCTTACTATTATTAGCATATCAACCTTCCAAGTAAAGCAACCTGCAAATTTTAGAGTTTGCAGTTGCTAGCCTTTTCCATGTGTTAACATATGGAGTGACAGCTCTAGGAGAGATTGTTGCAAAGATTATCATAAACAAACTAATAGTGATTGGTGTAAAGCAAAAAAATAAAAATGAGTTAGATAATTTTAAAGAAACACATCCAAAAGAACTACTATCTCCACTGGTCCTTACTGTAGCATCAACCAGCCCGGATTAGGCCTCTACCAAACTGCCACACCGTCCGTTTACTGTAGTGGTTTTGATTTTTTGTTTGTGCCTGCTGCCATTGAAAAAGAAGAGAAAGAGGAACCTGGTTGGCAACAAACTGAATGACTTGTTCTTCAGTGAGTTCAGAAGCAGGTGCTCTTACAACATATGCCATCGGTATTTCTCCTGTCTCTTCATCTTCAATTCTGCAAAAGCTTAATCTCATCATCCCTCTACATTGAAAGAGGCTTAGGGTTTAGCACATTTGGGGTTTGATAAAATTTTGGTTGGCTATTAGATAATTTGGTATAGCTGAACTTTCCCTCATATAGTTTAGAGAGGCCTATAGCTTGTTGTAAATTATAAGGCTGACTAGCTATAACTTCACACTGAATATCTTGTTTGAACCCACCAATATAACACCCTTTCTATTTATAAGATATTGAAATTGTACCTCATAATCAGCAATTGTTCCTGCCCGTTTGAGTTTTTCAAGCTGGGTATTGGGGTCTTCATATGGTGAAGGTCCAAATCGGATACGAATCTGCATCTCAAACTCTGGCCAAGTGCGCACTAGATGATTAGTTTCCAAGATGAAGAGTAACCAAAGAGAGTTTATGAGCTTCTAAATCAATGGGTTTGTGGACAAAATCATTATATTATGATATTTTTAAGCATTTCAGACTAAAAGCAAAAAATAACATTTATTTAAGATTAAAAGTATTACAATTATTTTGGACTACAATATCTATTACAACAACTAATAGAAACTAGTCAATATTTTGTAACCATCGGTCTCATCACCAACTTCTTCTTCATTTTCTTCACTTTCTTCTTCTTCTTAAACAGTCATTAGCATCACAATACACCAAACACATAACCAAATCATCGCCTTAAACAAGTAGCTCTCATACCGTTGTTCTTGGATTTCGAGGTAGTAAAACACAACCACAACAATGATAACTATAAAAAAATTCGAAATCCAAAACCAAGGATCCATGTATAAGGGGGATGATTTAGAGAATCTGTACCCTTTCTTCTTTCTAAGAGAAGGTAGGTTTTCTAAAAACCCTATCCTAAACAATTTATAGGGAGAGATAGAGATGAGCAATTATTAGATCTGAATTATAAAATTATAAAGTTGTGACGTCGTCCGTCACAAGTACTACCCCGTCGTTGTGACGAATTGTGAATATGAAAAACATTTGTCACATGTGACGTTGTCGGCCACAAGTACTACCCCGTCGTTGTGACGAATTGTGAATATGAAAAACATTTGTCACATGTAAAAGAACTTTAAATAATTAATTTATATTTGTAAATGATGGGTTAACCTTTTTACGATCAATTAAGAGTTTGGTAAGATTCGATAAAATTATTGACTATAGCATTGTTGTGTTGAATGATATCTTAATCGGATTTTAAGTATAATCCGAATCTAACATTCGAACTATCTTGAAGAATATATGTATCTTACAAGTCCAAACAATATAATCTGAATCTAACATTCGAACTATCGTGAAGAATACACATAATTCATCATTAAAAACAATCCTATCATTAAAAACAATCCTGTTAATTATTTTTTGCATAAAATATCAAACAATTATAATCGTTTTATTATTATGTAAATGGATAATATTTAAAGTTATGATCTATTAATAAAATTTTATCAACAACAATTGACAGTATTGTACGTTACTGTAAATTTCTCACATATATGACTTCTTTTTTAAGTGTCAAATATAATAACCCTTATAATTGATTTTATATATTGCACAAAACATGAGTAAGCTCGAATTATTATTTTTAAAATATATTAAAATAATATAATTTGTTTATATATATCGAGTAATATAACCTAAATTACTTTATATCCGGGACAACCACTTTTACCATCCAAATAAATTTATTATTTTTTAAAAACTTGGACATATCACTAAATTAGATATATATTGACCTACGTGCGGTTGGATCGTCGATAAGTATTTTTTTAAAAAATAGAAACAACAATCCGGGACAAAGCACTAGTTAGGAGTACGGGTCAAATCGATAGTTGACTACCACTTTTACCATCCAAATAAATTTATTATTTTTTAAAAACTTGGAAATATCAATAAATTAGATATATATTGACCTACGTGCGGTTGGATCGTCGATAAGTATTTTTTAAAAAATAGAAACAACAATCCGGGACAAAGCACTTGTTAGGAGTACGGGTCAAATCGATAGTTGACTACCACTTTTACCATCCAAATAAATTTATTATTTTTTAAAAAATTGGAAATATCACTAAATTAGATATATATTGACCTACGTGCGGTTGGATCGTCGATAAGTATTTTTTAAAAAATAGAAACAACAATCCGGGACATAAATATTTTTAAAATCCATGTACGTTGTTCATAATAAGAAAATGTTAGTATAATACGTAAATATAAGTATATTAAATTATGTTAAATTAAAATTTAAAAAATCAATAAATTGATAATTATATAAAAACATAATTGCATTATTAACTAATATTTAATAAATACCTAAAATATCTTATCTTTCAATCAATTTAAAATATATTTATTTTTAATTGAACATATTATCCTTTATGTGTACCTAAAATATCGTATCTTTCAATCATTAATATTTTTTTCTAATTAAAACACGTTACCTTTTAATTTAAGACATATTTTTGCAATCATAATCTTCCAATCATTAATATTTTTTTTCTAATTAAATACATTACCTTTTAGTTTAAAAAATAAATGTACAATCATTAATGTATACCCAAAAATATGACACCATATTACTTTTAGATTTTTAGTAATTAATAAGAACCGTTAGATGTAATTATAAGATATATATTTAATGATTAAACTAATTTACTAAATATTCATAATTCAAATTTCGTCAACGACATATTTAACTTCAAATTTTATTTTATAAATTTTAAATCATGTAAATCATTTATTAAATTTACTTCAAATTTTATTAAATTAATATTAAAGTAATTTTTAAATTTAATGATTATATAAGAAAATAATTATAAAGTAAAATAAAATTTATAACATATCAAAAGAAATCCGTGCATTGCACGGGTTTTAAGCTAGTATATATAAATGATATAAATGTAATTTTATATTTCATGGAATAGAATATTGTGCTTAAAGCTTATATTCACATAGATTGATCGTAATGTTGTATTTTAAAATAAAATATGCTTCTTTAAGTAAACTGTTTTTTAGTCATCGATCAGTTCCAATTTTTTGGACATCCATCAATTGGGAAAAGTTAAACTTGACCGCCCTTTACTAACTGGCAATTAGTTCACTTTATTGCCAATTACTAATTAGCAATTATTTCACTTTATTGCCATAATTCTTACCATATGTGTCATTTCATTTCTATGTTTCTTACTCCTATCTTCTTTAACCCGGCCTCTCTCTGTATTTCAAGTGCTTTTTGAGTGGATTTAATTAATCCCAGAGTTCAACATCAGGTATATTCTTGTCTTAATTTCAAGTTATTTTTGAGTGGATTTAACCCCCAGAGTTCATCTCTTTATACATAAAGTCATACATATGTACATACAAACATACACATATACATGCACTTGGGGTTTCATAATTGGTATTAGTACTGATCATGGATTCTCATTCTCTTGTCTAATCGATTATGGTAATAAAGGACTGGGTAATGGGTTGAATTAGGTTAATGTTTTCTGTTTTGGGTTATAGTTTATGTTCTTCATATTTATACACACTTTGTCAAGACTGTTTAGTACACGAGTAAAACGAAATATCTACGTAAGTGGGTAATATTTTTATTCAATTTAGTACATGCTAATTTCCTGGTTATGAACTCTTATGTGCAAGGCTGTTTTCTTCATGGCTGGACGAAGACCAGTTGAGCGTAGAGGTCGTAGTGGGAGCCAATCAAGTCGTGTCGGGGATGGTGCTGGGCAGAGGGGCAGAGGAGGTCGTGGTAGAGGCCGTGGCGGAGGTCGTGCAGGAGGAGGTCGTGATGGAGGACGAGGTGGAGATGAACATATTGATTATATGGAAGATACCAATTGGTTTGAGGATTTTTATCATGTAGAGGTAGACCATATTTTGAACAATGTGAACAATGTGGTTCATGTTAATAATGGTTCAGGCCAGAGTGGTGCAGGAGGCCGTAGGGGAGGCCGTGGGGGAGGCCGTGCTGGAGGACAAGATCGAGCTGAAGACATTAGTCATATGGATGACGAGCACAGTGAGGACCACAATGAGGACCATAATGCGGATAATGGAGAGCAAGACAATGAGGAGGAACTCGCTGATATAATACTCCGTAGAGGTCGTGGTTATTCAGCTGGAAGATTTGGTGATTTCTCATCTCCGCCTCAAGTCATTCGCATAGCAAATAATGAGTAAGTACATGTACATGATTGGTAATTTTTATATTTCGTGCAAGGATATCTTTTTAAGTTTTTTACCCCTAAAAATGTTAATAAATTGATCTCACAAATTTGCAGAAATTAACCCTCATGGGATTCTTCTTTTTAGAACCTTGATAGGAAAAGTTTGATGGTTCTTGGAAATAAATAGATGTTTATATATTTCTGCAATATCGGGTTCCTCTAGATATACATACGTAAATGTTGGAACACTCTAGAACAAATAAAAAAATGTTAGTTATTTCTCATGTACAATATTTAACTCGAAAGTAACATGAAAATATTTTTAACTTCAGGATAGATTCTGGTCCTGCCCATCGTACATTACTAGCTCTAATGCGTGTGCACTGGTTTGTGGGAGCATTTACACGGACTGATGTTGATAGGATGCTCCCTAGATGGTGGGATGATGTTGCTGATGAGTTCTTTGTAAGTTACATGGTCTATTATAGATATAACATGTTTATAGTTATAAATAAATTTTATTTATAGACATAGATATGTTATATGTATATTTAGATATATATTTGAGAATGATTTTTCATTTGTCTTGTTCGGTAGAAATACTACACCTTTGATCTCCGTTATGCCACTGAAGCCCATGCTCGTGAGTCAGTTATATATAGCATGCGTGAAAATTTTCGTAAGATCATGAACAAAGAAAAGTCAAGAGCTATGAAGTCAGTGCATGATAAAGGAGGAAACTATGAGGACTACAAGCCTTTCTACTTTGATGAAGAAATCTGGAACAAGTTCTGTGTGTGGTGGAGGAGTGAGCAATTTGGTAAGAGGTCAGTTGCTGGTAGGGGTGCTCGAGGGAAGGTCAAGGTCCCTCACACCTCAGGAGCCCGTTCATTTGAGGGACGTCGACGAGTAAGTCCAAACACTTTCTTTTTTTCATATAAGTTTACTTAATCTCCCCTGTGTCAAATATCACACACATTTTTCAGTTGCTTATTTTTTATCTCGGACCTAAATGTACTTTGATTCTTGGACCTAAATGTACTTTGATTCTTGTACAGGATTACTACAAAAAACATAAGAAATATCCTGAACTTGTGGTGCACTACAAGGAAACACACGAATATCGTACGAAACCAGGTGTCCTCGTTACCCCGGAAGCCCAAGCTATACTGGTAATTATATATATGGTTAGGTTTAATTGTAATTAGTACATATGAGTAATTTTCTAACATGGACTACTTCAACAAATACATGCCTAGTGTTCGATTTTATATATGTACATTAATATAATTTATAAACCCTTTCTTTCACTTATATTTTATTGTAGATTAATATAATTTTATATTACTTGTATAGCAACATGTAACACCCTCAATTCCATTACATACATAAACAAAAGAATTACAACTCTTAAACGATAACATACCATAAAATAAAAATTATGAATTAAATAAACTACTCTAATTACTTAGTATCAATTTCCACAAACTACATACAAGAATATTATGTACAATCAGCATAAAAGAAAATGATCTTTTCAGTCTTAGTTTAACTACTCCAGATTCTTTGAGGAAGGAAATCAAATTTATTAGTAACGTTCAACTGAATTAGGTAGTTAACTTTGTTTTTCATGTGTAATTACATCTGATTTGCAAACAGGATCGTTACACGAAACTTTGCACTGAAAAGGGCGTTGATCCTAATACAACTCAGATAAAGATTTGGATAGAGGCAATCAATGGTCCTCGGAAAGATAAGATCGTTGGGTTCCCTTACCTTCGAGCTTCGGAAGTTCTAGGTATTATTTTTATCATACATGATGTTTGTACACGGTGTGCCCCCTAATGTAACATGCATGTGTACATGATTTGCATTAAATTAGCTATTTTTGCGTTAGCATAAAAATATATGTAACTGGTATGCCTCAATAACACTGCTTGAATTAAACTGGTTTGTTAAATGGGAAACATGATTTGCTCCATAGAATTGCCTAATATATCCTTTCAACCACTTTCAGTGTTGAGAGTTATGTCATGACTGACTTGAGTTTTGTACGGTATTTATAACCTCTATCAAGAACCCACCGGAACTTCATTAACCGTAAAACAGAAAACAATGTGATACGAAAAATAATAAAACAATAATAACAAAGATTGTAATTCTTAAACAACCAACTGCAATAAGCTAAAAGAAAGCTTTCACACTATCTCCTTCTAATTGAAAAATAAATTTAGGGGAGAAAACTTTGAGATTGGAGACAAAAACTCCAGGATTATGTACCAGTACTAATATGCAAATACTTAAGTTAGGAGAAACATCAAACCCCAGTGTGAAAGGAGAAATAAAATAGTACGCAGAGGGGCATAGCTCTTTTACTGTAAACAGAATTATAAAACTTACAGAGACATATGAAACATGTCCTTAATCCACAATCATTTACTAAAATGTAGTAAAAAACAATGTATTTGTGGCAACTGCAAAGGTTAAATAGCTTCTCTGTGTAACACACATAAGCACAATCTTCTAACTGCTATAGTATCAAGTTAATGGATGAGAACAAAATTCTATTAACATTCAGAAGGGACATCTACATTATTATTCAACACAGGGCTTAAATATATTAAAAACTTGAAGTTGAAACTTCAGTTATAGCTTTATAAATTGTAAAGGACCTATAAAAATTGAAATATACTGAAACCTTCTTTTGAAAGAAGAACAAGGTGTTTACTTGCAAATATTCTAAATATAAAAAAATAGTGCAGACTTTGCAAATTAACAAACTAAAATTCACTACTAACATATAAAAAATTAACAAACTAACATTTACTACTAACATATACAAAGTACTAACCTTAGTGCAGTGACCATCTTCTCCATTTCCAACATTATAAGAATCATATAAGCTTTGCAAAACCGATTCCAGTTTGACAACAATCCTAGCAACTGTCTCAATGTCATACACAGATTCAAAACAGTACTTAAGATACCTCATTTCTATTTACACAGAAATAAGGCAATAATTTATCTATGTTTCAAAATTGTTACCATTAGAATATGAAATAGTTGGGCTGCTCATATTTCAAGGATATAAGCTATTTTATCACTTTGTTGATCAATAGGTACACAGACCCGAACTGCTCGCCGGACAGGAGAAGGAGGTTCTGGGCGTTCCACAATGCAGCGCATTCGCGATGACTTATTTATGCGGGTTGTGGATCGGACTGTTTCTCGCGCTCGAGAACATCCAGAAGAGTTCTCACTTAGTCCTGATGACGTACGCTTGCTTGCACATGAGCTTTTAGATGGTGACATGGAGTTACCACCTAACCACCCTCTCACAGAGCAGACTGAGCGCGAGCTAATTCGTGTGATTATTGAAGTGCTCAATGACTTGTACAAGAGAAATGGACCAGGCAATAAGGTATTTATAACCTAGTCACATGTTCTTAGATTAGTTTTTATGTTTTTAATCTGTTAAAAATAATCATATTATGCTATATAATGCTAAGGACTGGGAAATGGGTTGAATTAGATGAATGATCTCTATTTTGCTATACTTTCAATTTTTTATATTTCTACAAACATTGTCATGAAAATCAATGTATAGGCACTCGTATATACAACTCATTCAACTGATAAATTCATTAAATTAGGGTTCTTAATACCTTGATAATGGGTTTAATTATGTTATGCTTTCTGTTTTGGCCGGGTAATATTCTTTTCCCCATTTCATATCATGCAGAATTATGTAAACACTAGTACACAGATGAATATGTAAACATGAGTAAAATTAATTATCAGTTTGTGTAAGTAATATTTGTACTGAATTTAGTATATGCTAAATTTATGCTTAATGCTTATTGTCATTTATGATGATTTATCTACTCATATATTAATTAAGCTATTTTTGTGCATATGACATTAACGTTATCATTAAGCATTTAACAAATGAAAATATTGGCTTTTCTTATATCAAGAGTTGATGTGCTACTCTAAGTATTAGTGTAGTAGCTTTATAAAACCTGAGAACTATTATAACTCCAATAGGTTATGGAATTGTCATGCGTATGGTAACTAATCTATATAAATTGTCAAGTATAAAATGTCTCTAAAATAAACTTTATTATGATAGGGCAAGGCGATCGAGGAAGCAAGGGATGCTCATCGTGATGATGACGGTAATGATGATGCTGATGGCGACAATGCCAGGCCACCAACTCCTCGAGCTGCTCAAGGTGGTCCGGTCATAAACACTTAATGTGTTTTCGTATGTACAAGGTGGTCCGATCATAATGACTTAGTATATTTTCGTATTTTGTTAAATGTTGGGTACTTTCTTAATATACAATATGTTATGTTGGATGATCCGCCTTATTTTGCTAAATCGGATGTATTTGGATGGTATATTATATGAATGATTATATGTATGCCAAGTATCTTATCCATAATGTTGGATTAAATGTCGTTTGGTAATATTGTTATTTTTAGATAGGATTTGTTATTACGGTTTATGATTAAAATGTAATGTTGGTGGTTTAGACTATTGAATAGCCATATTGGTTGCTGGTCTTGACAACTGAAAAGCCAAGTTGGTTGCTGGTTTTGAAAATTGAAAAGCCATATATTGGCTGGTTCTTACACAAAACAAGCAGGGCAAAAACTTCGGATGGCAGTAGTTGTGACGGAAGTTGTCACAAGTACTGAAGAAAAGGTGCATTGAAAGGCGTCATAAGTAAGTTTGTCACAACAATGTTGTGACGGAAGTTGTCACAAGTACTGAAGAAAAGGTGCTTTCAAAGAAGTTTGTCACAAAAATGTTGTGACAACAAGTTCGTCACAAGTATCTTTTACAATTTTTTCATTTTATTTATTCATAACTTTATTGACGTATATTCCGTCACAAGTAAATTTTATTTTCTTTTTCTTTTTCTTTTTCTTCAATATGTTATGACGATGGAGTTCGTCACAAGTATATATTATTCATTTTTTATTAGTTGAATAAAATAATAATATATTGTTTTGCGACGAATTATTTGTCACAAGTTAGATTATGTAATATAATAACGGGTTTGTGGATCCCACTTTAAACTTGTGACAAACCATGTAGCTTGTGACAAAAAACGGGGCTTGTGACAAAATCTTGAACTTTAGACAGGATTATAAGTGACGAACGAAATCTGTCACAAGTAGACTATTTGTGACGGATTTAGGCTTAAAATTCCGTCACTATAAGCCCTTTTTCTAGTAGTGTACCCTTTATATTAACATATTTGAAAAGTCATTAATGTACACTCTACTTGCAAAGAAAATACATAGACTGATAAAGTAAACGATATAAAATAAAGTGAAACACTTGCGACATCAAACAGACACCACTGCATTTTAACACAATCAAAAAGAAATTATACCTTGGGAGGTAATGAGTTGCCAGCTTCTCCAACTCCCATAAATTCTACTTCTACTGGTGGATATTCAGAGCTCATTTTGCGTATCCCTTCAAGGACCTTTTCCCAGTTTGCAGGTGGTTTTGCTGGTCATGTAAAATACATTAGCAGATTATCCATGTCTTGATGTTAAGAGAGAGACAGACAAAGAATCTACAAAAAGAACTAAGAGTGGTTAAAAGGGTTACAGAATTCCCTACTTCACAAGGGATCTGCAAGGGACTGTTCGAATACTATTCCAATTATTAATTAGTACCCTTATAGACAGAGCTTCCAATCATAATAAATACATATAAACCAATCAGATCTAGAGTTTGACTTGATGTATCTGTCAAGTAATAGTTACAAACAAAGAGAAACAAAACTTGAAATACTTCTAGTTCAAAGAGTTTGAAAGTCAAACTGTAACAATACAATTGATTCTTCATTAATATCAGTATAAAAGCTTCATAGTATGCAACTACATAACTGAATTGGCTTCTTCTAGTCTTTGCCCTAATACCACCATCGTAATTATTAAATACAAAAAAAAAAACTCATCTTTTTCTATATATGTATCTATCAGTTGTTGTATACAGCTAAAGATTAAAAAAAAAATATTTGTAGGAAAAGACACTCCTAACAAGAGTAATGTTCTTACTTATTGCACGACAAGAGTCCAATTCTTTCCATGTAGTATAAACTTACCATGTACTTGAGTTTACGATTACATTTTCAATATCATGCCATCAAATTGACCTAATAATATGAACCTTTGAAGATACTAAAAAAACATGGACAGTAAAATTTGTACAGTTCAAAATTGGAATTTTTTATAACCAAGTAATAGATTGTTACGACAAAACATTTTTAACCATTTCCAACAGAGTCATAGAAAACAACAATATATTGTTTCAAAAAAAAAAAAAAGAAAACAACAATATATTAAAATTTCTACTTATTTTCTCACCTGAAACCAGTATTGAATTCATATATACTCAGAATAGTTGTAAATTAGCAGAAATTGATGGAAACAAAACAGTTTAACAATGCAACTGCAATGTATAATGTGGAAGAAGAACAACTGTTTTGATTGCTTTAAAACACAAGACATTACACTCTTTAAATAGAGAATACAAAAGCACACAAACTGCTTAAACAATTAACTAAAACAGAAAAACAAAAAAGAACCCATGCTAAGCTGTTCTTGAATCTCAGCAACGTGTTGTTGGATCTCAATCACATGCCTCCTGCATATTCTCTGCAAAACCACACTGATGGCACTCCTTCAAACCATGTGTTACAGACAATGGAAGCACCAACACACGAGCAACACACTAATATAGGATGGTCGCCACTTGAAGTGGCTTCCAAGCCTTGGTCGCCACTTGAAGTGGCTTCCAAGCCTTGGTTGCCACTTGAAGTGGCTTCCAAGCCTATATAATATATAATAAGGTTTAGATAAACTCCAACAATCTCTCCCTTTATCTAAACGTGCTTCACCAGGTCTTTCACTCCAAGTAGCTTGCGCATTTCCTCAAATTTTGCAGTAGACAAAGCTTTAGTTAGAATGTCTGCCTTCTGATCATTTGTACGCACATACTTCACAACTATTTCTCCTCTCTCTACACAATCTCTGATGAAGTGATAACGCACATCAATATGCTTGCTTCTCCCGTGAAAGACTGGATTTTTTGTTAGATTAATTGCAGACTTGTTGTCCACAAAGATGACCACAGGTTCTGGACTCATATCAGTCACTTGTCTTAGCAAATTTTTCAACCAAATTGCTTGACATGCTGCAGCTGTTGCTGCCATAAATTCAGCTTCACATGATGACAATGCTACACACCTCTGTTTCTGTGATACCCAAGTTATAAGGTTATCATTCAGATAAAATGCCATGCCACCTGTGCTTTTCCTGTCATCCACACTTCCAGCTAGATCACTGTCTGCATACCCTGACAAGATATAATTTCCTACTCCACGTGAGTATATCAATCCATACTCAAGTGTGCCCTTTACATACCTGAGTATCCTTTTCACAGCTTCAAGATGCAAGACAGTAGGTTTCTCCATGTATCGACTGACAATGCCAACAGAATAGGCAATGTCTGGTCTAGTGTGTACAAGATACCTCAATCCACCAATTATGCTTCTGAACTGAGTTTCATCTACTAGTTTACCACCACCATCTTTATGCAACTGAATCTTAACTTCCATAGGATATTTGACTGGATTGCAGTCTCTCATTCCTGCTTTGTCCAACACTTTCTTGGCATATGCAGTTTGTTTCAGTTCAATGTAGTTCCTTTCTTGGCATACCTCCAAACCAAGATAGTATGACAACTTTCCTAAGTCTGTCATCTCAAACTCACTGGCCATCTGGTTCTTGAACTTCTTGACACTTTCAACATTTGATCCTGTTACAATTAGATCATCCACGTACACTCCAACCACCAAACTCTCATCACCTTCACGTTTGGTGTAAACAACATGTTCATATGGGCATTTTATGAAATTGAGTTCTCTTAAGCATTTGTTAAGGCGAGTGTACCAGGCTCGTGGAGCCTGTCGAAGCCCATACAAAGCTTTTAACAGCTTGTATACCTTTCTTTCTTTATTTTTCTTCACATATCCTTCTGGTTGTGATACGTACACTTCTTCGAGCAACTCACAATTCAAAAATGCAGACTTCACGTCAAGATGGTGTACCTCCCATCCATGCTTGGCTGATAGTGCCAATAACAACCTTACTGTCTCCAACCTTGTGACTGGTGCAAATACTTCGTCAAAGTCTATGCCCTTTTTCTGCACATAGCCTTTTGCTACGAGACGTGCTTTGTACTTCACAATGTTGCCAGTTGAGTCTTTCTTCAGTTTGTAAACCCATTTCAAGTTTATGGATTTTCTTCCTTCTGGTAGGTTAGTTAACACCCACGTTTTGTTTTTCTCGATTGCATCGATTTCAACCTGCATTGCCTTCTTCCAAGCATCTTCTTTTGTTGCTTGGCTGTAAGTTACTGGTTCATCAACACCAGCAAACAATAATTCTTCTGCTAGTTCAATTGCCTCTGTCACATTGTATATGTCATTGAGCCTTCGAGTCTTTACAGGCTCCATGCTCCCACTGCTAGAGTTTGAATTTGCAGACGAGCTTAGACTTTCAGCAGCACCTGTAGCATTTGAATGTACAGGAGTCACAAACTCTGAGTCTCCTTCATAATGCTCTCCACCTTGTGCCTCAAAAATGACAAAGGCATCTGGGACAACATTTCCTTCTTCTGACCTTTGCCAGTTCCAACCTTTCTTTTCTTCAAAATGCACATCCCTGCTCACGTGCAAACATCCAGTTTTTGGATCAAACAAGCGATGTGCCTTAGTTCCAGGTTCTTTACCAAGATACACCACCTGTTTGCTACGATCATCTAGTTTACTGGTGTGCACCTTTGGGATCTTCATGTGTGCTAAGCATCCAAAGATGCGTATGTGATCTAGGTGTGGTTTCTTCCCAGTCCAAGCTTCATATGGGGTCTCACCAACTAATGCTTTTGTTGGTAACCTGTTCAAGATATAGACAGCATGTCTGACTGCCTCTCCCCAATAAATTTGTGGCATCTCTTTTTCTTTAAGCAAGCTCCTTGTCATGGCAACAATGGTACGATTTCGTCGTTCCACCACCCCATTTTGCTGAGGACAATAGGGAGCTGTGAGATGCCTTTGAATCCCTGCATTAGCACAATAATCCTCGAATTCTTTGGAGGTGAATTCTCCACCTCTATCAGTTCTGAAAACTCTTATCTCTGTCTTTGCTTCTTTTTCAACTAACACTTTAAATTTCTTGAAGGCAGTCAATGCCTCATCCTTCGTTTTTAGCAAGTAAATCCACATTGCTCTACTAAGATCATCTACAAGCAATAAGAAATACCTGTTACCAGCTGGTGTAGGTGGTGAGATAGGTCCACACAGATCACCATGTATCAACTCTAGTTTTTCTTTTGCAACAAAATCTGATTTTGAGGGAAATGAACGTTGTGTTTGCTTAGACAATAAACATCCACTGCACAACTCTTTTGGCCTCATCAGTTTTGGAATTCCATACACCATTTCTTTGCTTGACATGAGATTCATTGCTTGAAAATTGGCATGACCTAAACGTGAATGCCAGGTCCAGGTTTCTTCTTCCATCTTTGACAATAAACACTCAGAGCTACTATCTTCGAGTAGGATCTTGTATAGCCTGTTAGGTGACTTTTTTACTTTCATTAGTAGTCTTCCTGTTTCCTCGTAGATCCAAAGATGCTCACCCTCAAGTATCACTTTATTCTCACTCTCAGATAACTGTCCAAGACTGATTATGTTGTTATGCAGGGTGGGAATGAAGTATACCTCGTGTAGCTGTCTTTCTTCACCATTCTTACACTTGAAGGTTATTGATCCTTTGCCTTCAATATCTACCGTCGAACCATCACCGAACTTCACCTTTCCTGTCACCCTTGTATCGAGTTCTGTAAACTTGGAGCGTATTCCTGTCATATGGTTGCTAGCACCATTGTCTAGGTACCACAACCTTGCATCATGGATGGTGTTTTTTTGTGTTGGTGTCAAACTTTCTTCGTTTAACAGAACGAAGTTGGTTTCTTTGCCTTTGCATTCTGATAGTAACAAAGTAGGTTCATCTTCATCATCTTGCACCTGTGTTAGGTTAGACTCATGAGAGTTGTCTTTGTCTCGTGTCCTTTCTTTCTTTGGCTTCTTGCACTCTGTGGCAAAATGTCCAAGCCCACTGCAATTGTAGCACCTTACTCGACTTTTATCGAAACGGCTACCACTGTTAGAACCTCCACGACTTGTTTCATGTGAACGTCCTTGTTGCTGATTCTCCCTTGTACTAGTTGCATCATTATTTCTCCTGCCTCTGCCACGATATGATCTACCTCCTCTGGTTTTATGATTCGAGTTTGACTTGCTCCGTTTTATCCATTCTTCTTGTGTGAGGAGCAACTGGCCATTAGAACTCTTAGTTTGTTGGCCTTTCATTCGTTCTTCGTGGGTTTTGAGACGACCCATTACTTCTTCCACTGTCATAGTTTTCAAATCTCCAAACTGCTCTATAGTTGATGCAATTTGAAGAAATTTTGCTGGCACTGCACGTAGGAGTTTCTTCACCACGCTTGCCTCGTCTATTTTCTCTCCCAGGATTCTTATGTTTGTCACAATTCCTGTTAACTTCATACAGAAATCATCGAGTTGGTCCATTTCCTTCATTGTTATGGACTCAAACTCTGCTCTCAAAGTCTGCACTTTTGCAGTCTTTACCCTTTCTTCCCCCATGCACATTACTTTTAAGTAATCCCAAGCTTCTTTGGCTGTCTCTTTCTCAGCAATTGACAGCAAGATTTCTTCAGGTATACCCTGGTAAATCGCAGCCAAAGCCATCTGGTCTGTCTTGTCTTCGACTGTGACTTTGGGATCGCCTTGTTCTACAGCATGCCACACTCCTTGTGCCTTCATAAAAACCTTCATTTTTAGAGACCATACTGTGTAGTTGCTTCTGGACAACATAGGATAACTGAGACCAACTGAACCTTCTTTTGGTTTTGGTGCTTCCATTGTTGTACTTGCAGATGTGGTGACTGGTGGGGTTACTGTGTTTCTAGGCATGTGTGTTTAGGCTTACAACGACCTGGGTGCTGTGATACCAGATTGATGGAAACAAAACAGTTTAACAATGCAACTGCAATGTATAATGTGGAAGAAGAACAACTGTTTTGATTGCTTTAAAACACAAGACATTACACTCTTTAAATAGAGAATACAAAAGCACACAAACTGCTTAAACAATTAACTAAAACAGAAAAACAAAAAAGAACCCATGCTAAGCTGTTCTTGAATCTCAGCAACGTGTTGTTGGATCTCAGTCACATGCCTCCTGCATATTCTCTGCAAAACCACACTGATGGCACTCCTTCAAACCATGTGTTACAGACCAACACACGAGCAACACACTAATATAGGATGGTCGCCACTTGAAGTGGCTTCCAAGCCTTGGTCGCCACTTGAAGTGGCTTCCAAGCCTATATAATATATAATAAGGTTTAGATAAACTCCAACAGAAATATGCATACAGTTCATCTTTTACTGGTCTAACATAATTCTTACACATAATAGACTCTGCTGCTATCAACATATATTACATTGATAAGATGCGTTCATTTTACATCATATAAAGCATAGTCGAGCAACAATGTTACTTTCTCTTTGAAAAGGTAAACTGTTTAGCTATTCCCAGAGTCAGTTCATGATACAAGAGTGCTCAAGTTTTATGTACTTTCCATTATGATTCTATTTATTACTAAAACATCAGTAATATGGCATACCTGTTCTAAGAATGGGAGAGACTCCTGCATCAGGCACAAGAGAACCTGATGTAGATTTGGATTTTCCTACAAAGAACGAAAGAGGTTAAAAGTCAGAATTCTTATTGTACCACCTATATCAATTCAAGTAAACAGCATCGATTCTTCATTTAACGAAGATTAACATAACATATAGCTGAAAAGAGCCTTCTAGAGAGAACTAACTGCAAACCTAAAACAGAAAAAAAAAATGTACCAGGTGATGATATTAGGTTAAAGAAATAAATAGCTTTCCGATCAGTTAACTGCGTGTCACAAAGATTTTTTCTATCTAGATTAGTTTTAATTATATATGTGTAGTGTGCAGACTTTAGGTTTTTGCAGATAACATAGTGGTTAACCTAACAAGAATTATCATTATACATAAAAATTTCAAGTATTCAATTTGCAGATAATAGTCATTTTGTGTTTCGTGCACCCAAGTACCACCAAACCCATACACGACCTAAGTACCTGATAGTAATGCATGTCACTAGTTCATCACTCTCTTTGTTTCTTGTGAACTTTGACATTGTCTAGTTCAAAATACTTAAACTCTAAAATCTTTATGCTATGTTATTCAAACTAGCTAAAAGTGTCAAACATGAATATATATATATATATATATATAAATATATTAGTTCATCACTCTCTTTGTTACCTGTTGGCTAAATCATATTTTACATCATATAGCTGATGGCAAAATGATGTTACAACAGAACAAGAAAACCTATTAACATTAATATATCAAGTTGTTCAAATTACATAGATTTTAATTTGCTATAAAACAACACTCCTCTTGATTAATTATAATCATGTATGTTGGTACTCCTGATACTAAATAATCGATACAGTAAAAAGTCCTCGACATTGAATTTTGTGTATTGTTCCCGCAGTTCAATACTTCTATACAACTGTAAAGTTTGAATGAATGCAGAAGCAGGAAACGGCCACTTGCCTTTGTAATTGACAATGGAAAAGGATAACTATTTGTGTCTAAGGATGCATATATCAACACAAAGTATATTTAACAAAACCAACAATAGAAACTGGGTAAAGAAATTGTTCCAGTGAATAATGTTGTCCGTTTTACAGGGACTAAATGCATACATGTCATTGTCGATCATGCACAGACTATGCACCGTAATGCACCTAAAGATAAAAGTACTCACGTAATCGGGGAACTTTACTAGTCTTCTTGTTTGCAAGGTCTTCAATATCAGGTACCTGTATTTGGTAAATGGTTTGGTTTTATATAACAACTCTGACAATAATATCAGTTCATGTAGATCAAACTTACAACATGATTCCACATACAATGACCATCTAAGTTGCAAAAGACACAACTTTAAGATTACCCATTTCATTAAATACAATTATACAAAACAGGGTACAAATGGTAAACAAATAACTACATTTAAAAGACATAAACTTTAAGATTACCCATTTCATTAAGTACAGTTATAGTACAACAAATAACTACAAATGGTAAACAAATAGAGTACCTACATTTAAAAGACATAATGTAAAAACACTTAATAAAAAGACATACTTTAATGGGTTGTTGGGGTTTAAGCTCCTCTTCATCTCCTGCTGAGATTTCAAGATTTTTGTTGGCTCTCTTCTTTCTAACAGAAACACTGGAATCTGCAACAAGTGGGCCAACATTAAGACATACAGACAGAACATATATACTTACAAAAAAACAAACATGGAAATGAAACCAACCTGGAGGATTGTTAGTGGAGGATGAGGAGCGGAGTCTAGTTACTCTTGTAATAGTATCATTGTACATTTTCTTCATCAGGGTGGGACCAAATGAAATCAACTTCAAGTTTCTAAGTGATGTTATGCTCATTTGTTATGTATGGAAGCAAGTAGAAGTTAAAAGGGTTTTTCATTTTGAAATGAAAGGACGAAAACGAAAGATTAGTTGTGGATAAGGAAAGTGCACGTTGCACGTTTACCAAATTTAAGTGAAATTTTCTGTCACCAAGTTGCCTCTTTTAGAAATTTGCAGCCTACCAATATTTTTAGAAAAAAGTGATAAAAGTACTTTTAACTCATGCAAACACTAGACACTCTCACGCATACACTTGTTACATTCTTGCATCATCTCCCTCCCTGACAAATTAAGCAGAAACATAGGGGTGTTTGGGAGAACTTTTTTCCAGAATAAGTCAACTTATTTTAAGATAAAGTGTAACGCCCCCAAATCCCTTACAGGAATCTAGGTCATCACAACTCTTGCGGAACACTCGAACACCTGCTCACGATATAATCTACAACAATATTCTTAACAACTCCATCTTTTATTCCACAAGTTATAGTTTTAGAACAAGCACTCAAAATACAAAAGTTATTACAATACAAACTCACCTCCCAGAATCTCTGAAATATTATTACAGAATACAAAACACTCAATATTAAAGCATTAAACAACTTCTTTCCATCTTGTAACCTCCTTCGATATTATAAGGCTAATGGATTGAATTTAGTAGCCCTTCTCCTTCCCTTTGCCACGGTTCGCCATGTTACAGCCGTTTTTAGATGCCGCTGATTAATAATATTTAAATAGCAAGAATGGGCCAAAGAATGCCCAGCAAGTATATACAGATATCATATAATACAACAACCCACTCAAAATATGTTTTTACTACTCTATAAGAGTTATCCTCTTATATGAGTATAAATACATTTGAAAAGAGATCAACTCATAAATTCTTATAAATCTTGAAATACTACTTCAATATATCTCAATAACTTCTCAAAATACTACTCGAAAATAAATCAATAACTTCTCGAAATACTACTCGAAATAAATCAATAACTTCTCGAAATACTACTCCAAAATAAATTAATAACTTCTCAAAATACTTCTCGAAAATAAATTTAATAACTCCTCAGAACTACTCAATTTATTTGAAATAATATAATATAACAACTGCTCACATCAACACCCTAGTTAACAGAACCACAAAGGTATCTATTAACTGATAGGATGTCAATGATTGGATTTCTGCTCAGAACGCCTACTCAAGTAATGGATGATCAATCCACTATCACTACTCGTTTTCTATCGATAGAAGGATGAGCCGAAGTCTCGAACACACCCTTAATACTACTCAGTTGGGCCGGTGCGTTACTCCGGTCACTTTTGCCTTCATAAGCAATGATCAATAGACACCAATAATATAGTTTCCCTCTCGAACGATTAGAGGAAATATTATGAAAAACTGTTCTGATTATGGAATCGAAATGAGGTGACCCATATCAGTATACATAACTTACTTTATATATACTCCCACTCTTAAATATAAACTCGAATGAAGTATCTCAATAAACATACTAACAATATGGAACAACTCATGAACTAAATTTGAACACCTCATGATATAATATGGCTGGATAACAGCTCAACAATAATATGTATGTAAATTGCTTGGATAAAGTCTTGTATAAATCGCTCGAAAGAATACTTGATTTTGTAAATCGAAAACGTAATCAGCATAATTATGAATTTAAAAATATAAATACTCCGAACAATGGAGTACGAATTAGTAAACTTGCATGTGCTTTGCGGTACGATACTCCAACTTATTCCACGTCTTTGGTTCTCTGTGCTCTGTGATACGATACTCCAACTTGTTCCACCATTTTTAATAATTCCAAAACCCAACATTTTTACGTGAAACCCTTCCCATTTTTAAATCTCGCAAATAATTTAATACTATTCCGATTTTAGCCTCTAAAATAATCTGATTGGATCCGGTTAATAAAATAATCCAAGAATACTAAATATCAGCCTTCCAAAAACAAAACTATAATTTAACTCTATTTAATCATAACTAATCTCTCTTTTTATCAACGAATTATTAAATCTCTAAATTACGTCCAATAATCACAAAATATTTCTTTTTAAAAAAGTAATCAATTATAACATCTTAAATCCAAAATTATTACTCTCACTAACTTATAATTTCTCTATTTAATTAAATCTATTTTAAGAAAACAATCTCTATTTTATTCACAATTATTCCCTCTTTTTATCAACGAAACCATAAATCTCTAAATTATGTCCAAATAATCATTAATTATTTCTAAATGATTGCTAACAAATAATTATTCAAATTACACTTCTAATTTAAATTACTCTTATAAATTCTCTAAAATTTCCTAATTTAATTAATATTAATCCCACAACAAATTATTCACGAATCCATTTTTTTATTCACATTAAATCAATAATTAATACTAAATAACTCAATTAATCAATTATAATATTTTTATTAAATTATTTATACCAACTGTTTTTAAATAACGATGCAGATACTTAAATTCCGATTATAACATCCTGCTCGTTAATGTTATTGAACTGTATTATTTTAGTATTATTTATTATACGTTTTAATTCCAGAAAATATATCAACAATCACAACAGCGATGCGTGGGGTCCACTTGCAGCCACCATGGCCGCGCGTGTGGCCCACGCGCCACCATCCTCCCCACGCGAATCTCTCCATCTCTGCACTCTCCCTCTCTCTCTGCTTCTCTCTCTTTCGCTTCTCTCTCCTTCTCTCATCTTTCTCTCCTCAACTCCCGTTGATCTCTCCGACCTTTCTCTCCGGTTACTCTCCCGTGTCTATCTCTCTTTCATGTCCGTCTCTCACTCTCTCTATCTTCTCTCCCTCCCGTTCATCCTCCTTTCTATTCACTCCAACACCACCACCATTAAAAACCATCTCCGCCGCCCCCTCTCTACACCACAACTCAGAACCCAATCTCCTCACCTCTCTATCTCTTTTCCGACAACAAAATTAACCAACACCACCACCACAACGGCGGTGGTCATCTCTTCTTCCCCGACTGCACACAACACCACTAATCGACAACTTCTCCCTCAATCTCTCAATTTCAACCTCCTCCGCCTATCTCTCTTCTCACCCTCGATCTCTCTTCTTTCTCTCCTATCTCGATTCCCTCGCTTCTCTCTCGTATCTCTCTCTTCTCTCAATCTCTCTCTGCCTCTCTTCTCCTTCTCCTCCTCTCTATCTCCCTCTCTCTCGCTTTCCGGCAACACACAGACCCGCCCCTTACTCCGATTAAACCAACCCACACCACAAACAAATCTTGAAATTCTAAGTACAATCGAGCCAACCAGAGTTATTAACGGATTCGACAAAAACAATTAACAACGAGAAAAGAAAAAAAATGAATAACAACCTGTGTTATTACTCTGTGAATATATATGTATGTCCGAGTTTTGTGTTTAAAATAGACAAGATATGGGTCTTCCAGGAAAAGAAAAAAAATGGGGTGTTTTGTATAAGTGGGTGTTTTTTTTAATTAAAAAGAATCAAAATATGGGGGACAAAATGTTGTGGAATTTTTAGTGCTCATAATCATTTTGTTTTTAGTGGATAAATAAATAAATTAAAAATTAAAACATGGAAGACAAAATTAAGTGCTGAAAATTAACTAAAATAAAAATAATTATCATGTTTATATTTATTGCAATGTTTGATGAAAGATCTCGTTTCCCCCCTGCTGGCTAATAAAACGATACTCTAATTTCGTTCTCTAAAATAAATACGACTAAAAATAAAAATCCTATTTTTCTTAAATTTCCTAATTTTAATAATTACCAAATGAATATAATTAAACAGATATAATAAAATATTTACTTACATATGAATATATAAAATTTCGAAATTTTACCACAAACACGTTAATTTAAAAATATACTAGTGCATCGCTCTTAATTAAAAAATAAATATCGAGTGGAAAAATTAAATTCGGAAATTTGCGGTTATTACATAAAGTGCCCGTTTGGCGCAACTTTTCTTATTGACTTATAGACTTATTTTTGGATAAAAATTTAATATTTTGATAATTTTTTTTATACAAGTATTTAATGTATGTTTGAGATTCAATAAGTTACAAAAATAAGTTGAAAAGTTAGGAATCTCTAACTTTGTCTTAAAATAAGTTGACTTATTCTGGAAAAAAGTTCCCCCAAACACCCCCAAAGTTAGAGATTCCTAACTTTCCAACTTATTTTCCAACTTATTTTTACAACTTATTGAATCTTAAACGTACATTAAATACTTATATAAAAAGAAATTATCGAAATATAATAAACCCTTTAAAAAAGTTAAGCCAAACAGGCAGATAATACAACACATCTTCTTCCTTAAATTTATGTTTACCATGGATAAACTTATTCTGGAAATTTAAAACTCATATATTACATTCAATTTTTAACAAAATCATTTCATTTAAATCGTAACAAGATCGTCTCTTTCTACTCTAGTTTACTTTCAGAAAAGTACTTTTTTTTCTTTTGACATAAAAAAATACTTTCAAAAATGTTTATATTTAGGAAAGAAAAAATAAATTGATTCATCACTAAATTATTGCTATTTTTTATCTGAACTAAATTTTCCCGTGCGATGCACGGATTTTTAAAAATATTATATGATTTTTTTTCATTAATTTAAATTATTTTTTGAAATATTAATTTTGGAGGCTTAAATTTTTATATGAGATGATTTGATAATAGTTGTATAAATGTTATCCATGATATTTCTAAAAATGGAGAGATTTTAGTCAAAAAATATAGAAAGATGATAGATTTTAGTTGAAAAAAATAATTGTTTAATTATTAGTAATTATAAAATAATTCTTTTATTTTATTAAATATAATGTCCGTGTAATGATTAGAATAAGAGAGGATTTAGTTAAAGAAAATTAAAAAGGTAACTTGTTTTTGGTGAAAAAGGTAATTGATTAGTTTATAGTTTTTATAATTTAATTACGTTATTTTACTAAATATAATTGCTCGTAATGTTTTTTGAAAAGAAGAAATTAATATTGTACTTGATATTTCTATTAAAAGAGGGATTTTAGTTAGAAAATATATAAAAGATGATACGTTTTAGCTGAAAAAGAAAATTAGTTAATTATTAATATTAGAATATTATTAGTTTATTGTATTAAATAGAACCGCCCGTGATATAATTGGAAAAAAAAAAGATATTTTAGCTATAGAAATAGAAAGGCAACGTGAAAATTAAAAAGATTATACGATTTATGTCAAAAAGGTAATTGATTAGTTTATAATAATTATAATTTAATTAAGGTAATCGACTACTTACCATTATTTTAATTAATTAATTTTAATTTAATATAATTTAATATACTCATGTTTACGAATTATACTAATGTTTCCTTATTATAAACAACGTATACAAATTTTTAATATATTTTTATTAATAATTGAAAAATATGATGTAATATTTTCGGGTATATATTAATGATTATAAGATTAGTTTTAAATTAAAAAGGTAACATGTTTTAATTTGAAAGGAAATATTAATGATTGTAAAATATGATACGACTGATGTTTTTATAAACAACATATACAGATTTTTAATATATTTTATTAATAATTGAAAAATATGATGTGATATTTTCGGGTATATATTAATGATTGCAAGATTAGTAGGTGTTTATATAAGGTAATATCTTCAATTAAAAGTAAAATGTGAAAAAAGGCAATCGACTACTTAACATTAATTATATTATGTTATTATTTATTTTAGGAGTTTTAATAGTATAGATAAAGGGTAAATAAATAAATTCACTTAGTAACAAAAAACAGGTACCAAAACTCTTTTATTATTTCGGCTTTTATATAATAGTATAGATATTTGTGATTGTAAGATTAGTTGGTGTTTATAAAAGATAATATCTTCAATTAAAAGTAATTGTGAAAAAAAGCAATCGACTACTTACCATTAATCATATTATGTTATTATTTATTTTAGGAATTTTAATAGTATAGATATCATATATATATATATATATATATATATTTCTTTATAATGAAGGGTAAATAAGTAAATTCACTTAGTACCAAAAAACAGGTACCAAAACTTTTAATGTTTCGGAATTTATATAATAGTATAGATGTGTCACGTCATGTATTATATCAACGAATGATATAGGAAAAATAAATTCTATATATTTTTATACCAATAAAGATATATTTCCTGTTATTTTTTAAATTACTCGTCCACATTATATATAAAAAAAAGTATATTACATCATTAAAATTTTACAATCTATTAGAATTTTTTGGACGGAAGGATCTCAATTAAAAACTTAAAATATCCAAAATAAGTAATCTTTAATTAAGGAATTTAAACAATAAAATAGTAATAACTTAATAACGAATCAATTAATTTTCCTATTTATGAAAATATAAAAGCAAAACATATTATTTGACCCCTTAATCCAAAAATTATGTTTAGCCCTTTAACTTGCAGCCAAACAAAAAAGCCCTTCAACTTGTTTTCAGTGGCTTCCTTCAATTCTGGCGATTATAAATCACTTCCTGTTTCACCGATTCCTTTAACTTTTATATTTTCATTTGTTTAGAAATCGACTGTGTTCCAGATTACAGTGTTAGAAATCAAACTCTCCTATATGTAAGATGGTCAAATAAGGTGGGCATGGTCAAATAATGTGAATTAAAGAAATACAACAGTTAGGTACAAAATTTGGAAAAGTCAAACATGAAGGCTGGTCAGGAATTCAATATAATTGGCTGCATGCATGTATGAATAGTTAATACGTAAGGCATGAGGTATTGTGAAGTTTTCAAAGCCTATATATATGGTTGTCCATAAGTAATATAGAAATTGTACCAAGTGAAGAAAACACACGGCAGTTGTGTAGTGAAAGAAATAGAGCTGAAGGTCATTGAGTAAAAAGAAAAGGCTGAAGCCTTGTTGTTGTGTAAGAAAGTTATACCATATTATTATTAATATATACAAGTGTGTGTTTGTGTTATACAAAGAATTCATATATTTGGTGCAAGAGCCCATCTACGTTTCCAACAAGTGGTATCAGAGCTAAGGTTTCGTTCGGAAAAGAAATTGGCAAATTTCTGGGAAAAAAAAATTTCTGGTCACTATTTCTGTCAGAAAATATTATTCATCACCGGAGAAGATGGCAATGTTCACATCGTAGAACACGAAGTACTGTTCATACGGCACTGTTCATATGAAGTACTATTCATACATACGGTATTGTTCATTTATACTGTGTAAAGATATTTTTTTGAGAGAAAAAAAAACACGGCAAATATGATGCAGCCACAAATTCAGATATTAACGGATACAAATTATGAAAGATGGAGTATCAAAATGAAAGAGATACTCAGTTCTTACGACATCTGGGACATAGTCTAGAACGGGTATAATGAGCCCGTCAATGCAACTGTCGAAGCAGCCCTCACAAATATCGAGAAGATGGCATTAATAGAGTCCCGGAGGAAAAATACAACGACATTTTTCATGATTTTTGTTAGAAATCAAACTCTCCTCTACATCCAAGGTGGTCAAATAAGGTGGGCATGGTCAAATAATGTGAACCAAAGAAATACAACAGTTAGGTACAAAATCTGGAAAAGTCAAACATGAAGGCTGGTCAGGAATTCAATATAGTAGGCTGCACGCATGTATAAATGGTTAATACGTAAGGCATGAGGTATTGTGAAGTTTTCAAAGCCTATATATATGGCTGCCCATAAGTAATATATAAATTGTACCAAGTGAAGAAAACACACAGCAGTTGTGTAGTGAAAGAAATAGAGATGAAGCTCATTGAGTAAAAAGAAAAGGCTGAAGCCTTATTGTTGTGTAAGAAAGTTATACCTTATTATTATTAATATATACAAGTGTGTGTTTGTGTTATACAAAGAATTTATATATTTGGTGCAAGAGCCCATCTACGTTTCCAACAAGTGGTATCAGAGCTAAGGTTTCGTTCCGAAAATAAATTGGAAAATTTCTAGGAAATAAATTTTCTGGTCACTATTTCTGTCAGAAAATACTATTCATCACCGGAGAAGAAGGCACTGTTTACGTCGTAGAAGACAAAGTTCTGTTCATGCGGAAATGTTCATACATACGGCACTGTTCATACGAAGTACTGTTCATACATACGGTATGTTCACTTATACTGTGCAAGGATATTTTTTTGAAAGAAAAAAAACATGGCAAATATGATGCAGCCACAAATTCAGATATTAACGGATACAAATTATGAAAGATGGAGTATCGAAATGAAAGAGATACTCAGTTTTTACGACATCTGGGACATAGTCAAGAACGGGTATAATGAGCCCGTCAATGCAACTGTCGAAGCAGCCCTCACAAATACCGAGAAGATGGCATTAATAGAGTCCCGAAGGAAAAATATAAAGGCATTTTTTATGATTTTTCATGGTGTCGACGAATCGACCTTTGATAAAATTGTAGAAGCAAAAAAGGTAAAAGATGAATGGAAAATTCTGCAGAAATCATTCCAAGCTGTCAAGAAAGTGGAAAAGGCGATGCCTCAAGTACTCCGTGGAGAGTTCAAAAATATCAAAATGAAGAGTTCAAAAAAAATTGGTGAATATGTTACGCGTTTGAAAACGGTGACAAATGAGATGAAAAGGAATGGTGATAGGCTTGATAAGGTTCAGGGTCATGGAAAAGCTTCTCCGCTCCCTGACAAGAAAATTTGATCATGTTGTTACTTCTATCGAGGAGTTAAATGATTTGTCAACAATTTCGATTGACGAGCTTGGAGGTTCGCTCCAAGCACATGAGCAGCGGATGAATAAATTTGATGATTGATGATGATACGAGCCATTTTGAAAAAGTGTTGCAAAGTAAAGTGTCCATTAATGACAATTCCGATGGTAACATCAACAGTTCAGGGGAAGCGTCTAGGAAATGGCAGAGTCTGGATATTATCTATGAAGAGGCAAGTTTGGTACAAACAACCAATGATTATTCATTGCTTTTTATAAAGGCAAACGAAGAAAGCAACAAAATTCGAGAATCTGTGCAACATAAAATTGGGGAATGGGTGCACTACAAGACTAAAGAAATTTCAGATGATATATTTATGAAGTCATTGAAGTGGGGCTGATAATGTGTATTTTATACACGTTTTGTCTTTTATTCTCTTGCATTTTTGTTCGTTTCGAATGTAGTTTTATCGATATTAATTATGTTTTTCATCTTTTAGTGCCTCATGCTTAATTGTTGAAAAGATGGCTTATTTCGGGCATGAAAGCAAAGATTATTCAAGAGGGAAGTTAGAAGATGCAAGCTCGCGTTTCCGGGAGGTTATTATTGTATAATCTTGAAGATTTTGTCTCGCAGGGGCTACTGCACGACCGTGCAACAGGCTGTGGAGAGTGTTACAAGTAGTGCAGATTGGGCAGTTTTTCTCACGGGCTGCTGCACGGCCGTGCAGCACTTGCTGTGTACTAAAAGAAGTAAAACCCAACAAAAACAACATCTTAACCTACATCTTATTTTCCTCTCTTCTTGGCCTCTTCAAGAACACAATTAGGGTTAGTAGGAAATATAGAGGAGACATTAATTCCTTGTAATCTAGCATTGATTATGAGTAACTAACTCCATTTATTTGGCTCAAGGAAGCATCTCTTGTACTAAGCCCATTCAATTTAAGTAAGATTTATTTAACTCTATCTTGAATGCTTGTGATGTATTGCTCATGATTTTGCTTGGAGATTTGTAAGTTGGTTCATCTTGTTCTTCTTGTAATTTCAATTGCTAATTGTTTGTGCTAATCCGTAATTGTTAGTACATTCATTGTAGTAGCACAAGGTTTGGCGTGCCTAAACTTCAAGATTCAAGTACAAATACCTAGGTTGAGTTCTCATCCTTGGGTTTGTCCTAGCCTCTCTTTGTTTAATTCCTTGATTTGGTTATACTAGTAGTGCTTCATTATTGGTAGCTATTATCAAGAGAGCTAATTTATGTGCTTCACTAAATTATTGTTTTTAGAAGAGAAATAAGTGATTGTGTGCTTCACCAATTATCTTGGTTAGGTAGAGTTGGATATATGTTGCTTGTTGGGTTGAAGTGCTTGATTTGCTATATCCTTGGGTCAAGTATATCTCTTATTTTGCTCATTTACTCATTGTTTTGGTAAATTTGGATGTTTGTCATTAACATAGTTATATTTCTATAGCAATTTATTTCTTGTATTCAAGGTGTTCGATAAAACACCTCAACCAAACTCAAACCCCCCATTTACACGCTTCTAGATTGTAAGAGATAATCTACTTGGAATCAATATTGAGAGTCCTTCCCTGTGAACGAACTTACGAAAAATACTACCTTAAAATAGGCGCCGCCCGTCTCCACCTCTTCCCACCAGTTCAACCCCTCCCCTGTCCAACGCACCAGCCCCCTTCTCTTCGCAATTCCAGCCTCCGATCTCACCACCAATCAACACTCCTTCAACAGTCGTCCTCCTTTCTAAGCCTCCGGTAACCCATTTCTTCTCCACCGTGACCTCTTTCTCTCCGTTCTCCCCAATCCCGTTCATCTCCTCCCTCCTTTTCCGTCCAGTCCGCCGCCCACTACCACCCTTTCCTCCTTCACGCCACCTCCGCTACATCCTCAATCTCCTTTCTTTCAAACCCAGCACTCTACCCTCCACCAACGTTTACTCGCGCCTCACCATTCCTCCGCCTCCATCCATTTTTCTCTACATTTCAAACCAACCAGCCCCCCCTTCTCCGACTAACAGTCACTGTTCACCATCTCCTACCATTCACTGCAACCTCCTCTCATACTATAATTTCCATCACTCCATTCCCCTTCACCTCACCCACACCACACACCAAAGACCCCCGTTCACATTCACTCCACCAACCGCCGACCCACCGCGCCGTTTAACACAACCACTAATCCTCACAACCACACACCTTAAACCCTTCTCAACACCACCTGTAAACTGCTGTAACAACACCTACTTCGCCCATCTACCTCAATTCCATCTGTTCTTCCTTCCTCCGCTGCAAATCGCAGCCACCTACAACTCCCATCACTGATTCCCTTCCTCCCGTTCTTCTCTCAACGCCACCAGCACTCTTCTATCCTCCATTCACCTACACAACCAACTGCTGGCACCACCCACCTCGCGCTTCATCCTCCCTTTTTCACCCTCGCCCATTCCTCCTCCTTCACTTCTTTCTCAACATCAAACCCACAAAACCCGTTTCTCATCACCGCTGCAACCCGCCTTCTCCATCAAAACACCACCACTGCATTCCCCCCCGTTCAACCACGCCTCCAACCTTCGCCAATCTCCAGTTACCCTCCTCCCTTTCCTCGAACAATCACCTCACCCCTGCATCCCAACCCGCGATTCCACCGTCCACCCGCAGCCTTCAATTCTTCTATCCTCCACCACCCACTTCAGTCCGCCTACAACCACCACCTTCAGCAACGCCAACACCATCTCTTCCTTCACATCCCTAAATTCCTTTCCTTTTTCCTTCGACCTTAACACAGCCCCCTATTTTTCTCTTTTTTGTTTTGCTTTTGTTTATTTTTGTTTTGTTTTGTTTTTGTTTATTTTTTTTTTGTGTTTTGTTTTGTGTTTTGTTTTATTTCTTTTTATTCACTTCTTTAAATTCTTTTGTTATTATTTCTTTTATTGTTCACTTTTTTTTATTTCTTTTATTACTTTTGATTTTAGTTTTTAATTTTCTAAAACTAAGTAATTATTTTAGTTTTAGTTTTAGTTTTAAATTTGATTTTTGATTTTATTATTATTTTAATTCTAAAATTTGATTTTTTTATTTTATTATTATTTTAGTATTAAAATTTGATTTTTGATTTTATTATTAATTACTTAGTTATTTTATTTTATTTTATTTTAGTTTTAAATTTTATTTTTGCTTTTATTATTATTTCAGTTTTAAATTTGAATTTCTTTTTATTTTATTATTAATTGGTTAGTTATTTTATTTTATTTTATTTTATTTTTAAAAAAAACAAACATTTTTATTATTTATATATCCTTAATTAGTGTTGAAGTGGCTTTGTAGGGTGTGGATTTGGCTTGTTGATTATTTTCGTTGGGATGATTGTGATTGGTGGCATTTATTCAATTCTTGACGTGCAATTTCGGAATTCGATTTCTCTAACTCTCTATATTGCTTATTTTTAGGGGAGTTTTCTTTCATTTTTATTTCTACCTCATTTTTATTTGTCATGTATGAGGACATGCCATGTTTTAAGTGGGGGAAGGATTGTTCATTTTAATGTCCGTTTTGTTGTCCGTTTTGTTTGCATTTAGGAAATAAGTTTAGTCATGAGCATGTTTACTTGTTTGTAAAATTTATGACATTGTGAGCTTGTAGTCTTGTTTTCTTCATATTTCGTGCCTAGCATTACCAATTTGATGTGAATCTATAAGTTTGATGCACCTTTTTATACACACACTCACTTAAATGGCATGAAAAGTCTAGATGTTTGTAATTAAATTGTGAGCATGCCGATTATCTCTTAGCATGCATGGAATCAAATCGAGAAGATGTTATTAAAACTTAAACCTTGTGAGGTCTTGAACGATGATTTCTTTTGCTTGTGTGTTTCTCCGTCTTTATGTATGTTTGTTGCTCTAGGGCTTGCATTAAACCTTTATTCATGGATGCACCATAATAAAGAAATTCTATTTAGGATAACCTTTTTGACCTTTTTAGCTTGTGAACCATGAAAATAATCCCTAGTTACCCCTTTTGAAGCTTATATCCATATTTTTCTTCGTCACTTTCTCCTTTTATACATGAGTCAAAGCCAAATACTTCACTCTCGACCTAGTTGAGCTAGTTGAGTCTTGGAAAGAATTGATTGATGAGCATGTGAATTTGGAGAAGTTGTGAAGAGGAAGGATTCTAATTATTGTAAGTGGGAACTAGTTTGATGTGTATATCTAGATGTGGTTCAAAGTTCTTTGTAGTATTTATTTATGTTATGCATTCCCTTTGCTAAAAAAAATAAAAATAAAGGGGATGTAAAAAAAATGAAAAAGAAAAAAAAGAAGCGAAATAGAAAAAAAAAGCAATAAATCTTTGTACTTTATTTTGTTTCAATTTTCTTGGTAAATGTGGTTGTGTTTTGTAATTGTAAATGAGTGAAGACATTCTTTAGTTTGAGAATTTGGTGGATGAAGCGAGCAAGCGTCATTTTGACTCAACTAGCGAGACTTTTACACCTTCCTTGAACTTAAATTTTCACACCTTCACCCAAGCCTCATTACAACCCATTTTATGAATTCCTTGTTTTTGGTGCAATCCGGAATTTAGGTGAACATGCAAGGCCAAGTAGAGCGCTTGCATTTAGATTTGGAGTTGAGTGAAATCTCTAGCCCATACTTGTGTGATACATAATTGAGAGATGTGAGATTTTTTTCACCATACAATTTCATCTTCTTAATGCGAGACCATGTATGCTTTGTGATCATCTTGTCTAGTGTTCACGATTGAAGTGCATTCATTCTATCTTTAATGTCTTGGTTACATATTGCACAAGGTGTGTTATCTTGATTCTTGAATTGGTTGTTAGCTCGTTACAGTGGATGACAAGGTGAATAGCTCTATATGTTTGATTTTAGTTACAAGTAGACGGCTCGGGCATGTGAGTGTAGTAGTTAGTTTAATTAATAGGTATTGTTAGTTTTTTGTTTATTGGTGACTTTTGTGATTTTGTGGGTACATCATCTATAAACCCTCTCGAGACCTCACTCGTCCACTAGAGCTACCTAGGGGTTCCAAGGGCTTGTTGCATATGCCAAATGCAACCGTGATCACATACGGAAGTGGTACTAGTTAGGAATATATGGTTATGTTAATTTTAGTTTGCTCGGGACTAGCAAAGTTTAAGTGGGGGAAGATTTGATAATGTGTATTTTATACACGTTTTGTCTTTTATTCTCTTGCATTTTTGTTCGTTTCGAATGTAGTTTTATCGATATTAATTATGTTTTTCATCTTTCAGTGCCTCATGCTTAATTGTTGAAAAGATGGCTTATTTCGGTCATGAAAGCAAAGATTATTCAAGAGGGAAGTTAGAAGATGCAAGCTCGCATTTTCGGGAGGTTTTTATTGTATAATCTTGAAGATTTTGTCTCGCACGGTGATAAGTGGATTTTATATCCACTTGGAGCGTTCCATATCGGCTTAAATTGATTGTCTTGGACTCAAGTTTATTGTAGTTTTGATGTGTTTTGCTTAGTTGTGCAGAATTACGAGAATGTTGACTAAGGTGGATGCTTCTATAATTTTTGGGGAATTAATTGATTAAAATTCAAATTTCTGAGAAGGGTTGCGCAGTCTACACTGTTTTGGCCATATCTGGAGTTCTATAAGTCCGTTTGAGGCCCGTAAGCTGTCCACGCGAAGCCTGGAAGATTTTCTACAACTTAACATAGGATTCGTGCGCGCAAGTTGCGTGTGGTGGGAGCAGATTGCACGACAAGCACACTGATGGGAGAAGAGAATTTACTGTTTTGCCCTTTTCAAGTTCTAATTGTATTTTGGGCAGTTTTTGGTACCTAAATCGAATTCTAATTGTAATAGAAGGCAATTTCTTGCTGGGCCAGACTTGGAGTGCCTATATAAACACATCCAACCCTTTGTAAATTAGACAATTAGAATTAAAGAATTAGATAATTAGATATCTTGTACATAATATAGCTTAGATCTGCAAGGGAGAAAAGGGGAGAGAGATTCAACGCTCGTGACAAGCAACGGATCTAGATCTACTTTATCTTTTGTATCATAGATTTGTTTTCTTAACTCTTTGTTTTATTAATATTATTACTTTCTTTCATATCTTGTCTTCTATCATGGTTTCATCAGATCCCATGATGACGAGCGGTTCGATTATGAGCTAATCGTTGTCATGGGATTCTAACAGATTTATCTATGTAGCTTAGTAGTTTGATTGCTTTAAAGATTTATGTGTGGTAAATTCTTGATATCCTCGTATGGTTGTGTTTCATGTGTTTAGATGAGTCATGAACATCTAATTTGTTAATCTCTTTCGAAACGAGAGTGGATCTTGAGATTTAGAACTTGCCATGCTAGCATAGAATAGGTTGATAATATTATCATGATTTGTGGCATACATAGAGATATGATGCTACCCTCTGTGATCTATGTGGATAACTTGTGCTTCAACCTTTATGTTTTCAAATTCTATAGGGATATAGGGTCTAAACATAATTAGTGTCTACCCATCTTCTATCTCTTTTGTGGATGCATGCGTAGTTTGGTATTAGTATACCGAGAGGTAGCTTTTACTTGTTTCGTGTTATCCGATCAGATATCAAAACCATCGTATGTATTGATTAAAGGCATCAACTCTAAGTGAAGTAGATGATGAAGTTAGGATTCCATGTTTTCTCGCATATAAGTAATTAAATTTTAATTCTCATTAGTTAGTAATTTTTAGTTTATCCTAGTTAATTATAGTTGGTAAAAACTTAATCTTGTTATTTGTCTTAGCAGTGAATAATAATCATACATTGTTACATAGGTGCATCTACTGAATTAAAACCATAACTAGATCTCTGTGGGAACGAACTTGACTTCTATCTATATTACTTGTGACCACGTACGGTTGCGTGATATTATGTTAACACACGGGCTACTGCACGGCCGTGCAACAGGCTGTGCAGAGTGTTACAAGTAGTGCAGATTGGGCAGTTTTTCTCACGGGCTGCTGCACGGCCGTGCAACAGGCTGTGCAGCACTTGCTGTGTACTAAAAGAAGTAAAACCCAACAAAAACAACATCTTAACCTACATCTTATTTTCCTCTCTTCTTGGCCTCTTCAAGAACACAATTAGGGCTAGTAGGAAATAGAGAGGAGACATTAATTCCTTGTAATCGAGAATTGATTATGTGTAACTAACTCCATTTATTTGGCTCAAGGAAGCATCTCTTGTACTAAGCCCATTCAATTTAAGTAATATTTATTTAACTCTATCTTGAATGCTTGTGATGTATTGCTCATGATTTTGCTTGGAGATTTGTAAGTTGCTTCATCTTGCTCTTCTTTTAATTTCAATTGCTAATTGTTTGTGCTAATCCGTAATTGTTAGTACATTCATTGTAGTAGCACAAGGTTTGGCGTGCCTAAACTTCAAGATTCAAGTACAAATACCTAGGTTGAGCTTCTCATCCTTGGGTTTGTCCTAGCCTCTCTTTCTTTAATTCCTTGATTTGGTTATACTAGTAGTGCTTCATTATTGGTAGCTATTATCAAGAGAGCTAATTTATGTGCTTCACTAAATTATTGTTTTTAGAAGAGAAATAAGTGATTGTGTGCTTCACCAATTATCTTGGTTAGGTAGAGTTGGATATATGTTGCTTGTTGGGTTGAAGTGCTTGATTTGCTATATCCTTGGGTCAAGTATATCTCTTATTTTGCTCATTTACTCATTGTGTTGGTAAATTTGGATGTTTGTCACTAACATAGTTGTATTTCTATAGCAATTTATTTCTTGTATTCAAGGTGTTCGATAAAACACCTCAACCAAACTCAAACCCCTCATTTACACACTTCTAGATTGTAAGAGATAATCTACTTGGAATCAATATTGAGAGTCCTTTCCTGTGAACGAACTTACGAAAAATACTACCTTCAAATTGGCGCCGCCCGTCTCCACCTCTTCCCACCAGTTCAACCCCTCCCCTGTCCAACGCACCAGCCCCCTTCCCTTCGCAATTCCAGCCTCTGATCTCACCACCAATCAACACTCCTTCAACAGCCGTCCTCCTTTCTAAGCCTCCGGTAACCCATTTCTTCTCCACCGTGACCTCTTTCTCTCCGTTCTCCCCAATCCCGTTCATCTCCTCCCTCATTTTCCGTCCAATCCGCCGCCCACTACCACACTTTCCTCCTTCACGCCACCTCCGCTACATCCTCAATCTCCTTTCTTTCAAACCCAGCAGTCTACCCTCCACCAACGTTCACTCGCGCCTCACCATTCCTCCGCCTCCATCCATTTTTCTCTACATTTCAAACCAACCAGCCCCCCTGTCTCCGACTAACAGTCACTGTTCACCATCTCCTACCATTCACTGCAACCTCCTCTCATACTCTAATTTCCATCACTCCATTCCCCTTCACCTCACCCACACCACACACCAAAGACCCCCGTTCACATTCACTCCACCAACCGCCGACCCACCGTGCCGTTTAACACAGCCACTAATCCTCACAACCACACACCTTAAACCCTTCTCAACACCACCTGCAAACTGCTGTAACAACACCTACTTCGCCCATCTCCCTCAATTCCATCTGTTCTTCCTTCCTCCGCTGCAAATCGTAGCAACCTACAACTCCCATCATTGATTCCCTTCCTCCCGTTCTTCTCTCAATGCCACCAGCACTCTTCTATCCTCCGTTCACCTACACAGCCAACTGCTGGCACCACCCACCTCGCGCTTCACCCTCCCTTTTTCACCCTCGTCCATTCCTCCTCCTTCACTTCTTTCAACACATCAAACCCACAAAACCCATTTCTCATCACCGCTGCAACCCGCCTTCTCCATCAAAACACCACCACTACATTCCCCCCCGTTCAACCACGCCTCCAACCTTCGCCAATCTCCAGTTACCCTCCTCCCTTTCCTCGAACAATCACCTCACCCCTGCATCCCAACCCGCGATTCCACCGTCCACCCGCAGCCTTCAATTCTTCTATCCTCCACCACCCACTTCAGTCCGCCTACAACCACCGCCTTCAGCAACGCCAACACCACCTCTTCCTTCACATCCCCAAATTCCTTTCCTTTTTCCTTCGACCTTAACACAGCCCCCTGTTTTTCTCTTTTTTGTTTTGCTTTTGTTTATTTTTGTTTATTTTTGTTTTGTTTTTTTTATTTTTTTTTGTGTTTTGTTTTGTTTTGTTTTGTGTTTTTACTTTATTTCTTTTTATTCACTTCTTTAAATTCTTTTGTTATTATTTCTTTTATTGTTCACTTTTTTTATTTCTTTTATTACTTTTGATTTTAGTTTTTAATTTTCTAAAACTAAGTAATTATTTTATTTTAGTTTTAGTTTTAAATTTGATTTTTGATTTTATTATTATTTTAATTCTAAAATTTGATTATTTATTTTATTATTATTTTAGTATTAAAATTTGATTTTTGATTTTATTATTAATTACTTAGTTATTTTATTTTATTTTATTTTAGTTTTAAATTTTATTTTTGCTTTTATTATTATTTCAGTTTTAAATTTGAATTGTTTTTTTATTTTATTATTAATTGGTTAGTTATTTTATTTTATTTTATTTTATTTTTAAAAAAACATTTTTATTATTTATATATCCTTAATTAGTGTTGAAGTGGCTTTGTAGGGTGTGGATTTGGCTTGTTGATTATTTTCGTTGGGATGATTGTGATTGGTGGCATTTATTCAATTCTTGACGTGGAATTTCGGAATTGGATTTTGGCAAATATGAGTGGTGTTCCCGGTCCTTGTTGCTTATTTTTAGGGGAGTTTTCTTTCATTTTTATTTCTACCTCATTTTTATTTGTCATGTATGAGGACATGCCATGTTTTAAGTGGGGGAAGGATTGTTCATTTTAATGTCCGTTTTGTTGTCCGTTTTGTTTGCATTTAGGAAATAAGTTTAGTCATGAGTGTGTTTACTTGTTTGTAAAATTTATGACATTGTGAGCTTGTAGTCTTGTTTTCTTCATATTTCGTGCCTAGCATTACCAATTTGATGTGAATCTATAAGTTTGATGCACCTTTTTATACACACGCTCACTTAAATGGCATGAAAAGTCTAGATGTTTGTAATTAAATTGTGAGCATGCCGATTATCTCTTAGCATGCATGGAATCAAATCGAGAAGATGTTATTAAAACTTAAACCTTGTGAGGTCTTGAACCATGATTTCTTTTGCTTGTGTGTTTCTCCGTCTTTATGTATGTTTGTTGCTCTAGGACTTGCATTAAACCTTTATTCATGGATGCACCATAATAAAGAAATTCTATTTAGGATAACCTTTTTGACCTTTTTAGCTTGTGAACCATGAAAATAATCCCTAGTTACCCCTTTTGAAGCTTATATCCATATTTTTCTTCGTCACTTTCTCCTTTTATACATGAGTCAAAGCCAAATACTTCACTCTCGACCTAGTTGAGCTAGTTGAGTCTTGGAAAGAATTGATTGATGAGCATGTGAATTTGGAGAAGTTGTGAAGAAGAAGGATTCTAATTATTGTAAGTGGGAACTAGTTTGATGTGTATATCTAGATGTGGTTCAAAGTTCTTTGTAGTATTTATTTATGTTATGCATTCCCTTTGCTAAAAAAAAATAATAATAAAGGGGATGTAAAAAAAATGAAAAAGAAAAAAAAAAGAGAAATAGAAAAAAAAGCAATAAATCTTTGTACTTTATTTTGTTTCAATTTTCTTGGTAAACGTGGTTGTGTTTTGTAATTGTAAATGAGTGAAGACATTCTTTAGTTTGAGAATTTGGTGGATGAAGCGAGCAAGCGTCATTTTGACTCAACTAGCGAGACTTTTACACCTTCCTTGAACTTAAATTTTCACACCTTCACCCAAGCCTCATTACAACCCATTTTATGAATTCCTTGTTTTTGGTGCAATCCGGAATTTAGGTGAACATGCAAGGCCAAGTAGAGCGCATGCATTTAGATTTGGAGTTGAGTGAAATCTCTAGCCCATACTTGTGTGATACATAATTGAGAGATGTGAGATTTTTTTCACCATACAGTTTCATCTTCTTAATGCGAGACCATGTATGCTTTGTGATCATCTTGTCTAGTGTTCACGATTGAAGTGCATTCATTCTATCTTTAATGTATTGGTTAAATATTGCACAAGGTGTGTTATCTTGATTCTTGAATTGGTTGTTAGCTCGTTACAGTGGATGACAAGGTGAATAGCTCTATATGTTTGATTTTAGTTACAAGTAGACGGCTCGGGCATGTGAGTGTAGTAGTTAGTTTAATTAGTAGGTATTGTTAGTTTTTTGTTTATTGGTGACTTTTGTGATTTTGTGGGTACATCATCTATAAACCCTCACGAGACCTCACTCGTCCACTAGGGCTACCTAGGGGTTCCAAGGGCTTGTTGCATATGCCAAATGCAACCGTGATCTCCTACGGAAGTGGTACTAGTTAGGAGTATATGGTTATGTTAATTTTAGTTTGCTCGGGACTAGCAAAGTTTAAGTGGGGGAAGATTTGATAATGTGTATTTTATACACGTTTTGTCTTTTATTCTCTTGCATTTTTGTTCGTTTCGAATGTAGTTTTATCGATATTAATTATGTTTTTCATCTTTCAGTGCCTCATGCTTAATTGTTGAAAAGATGGCTTATTTCGGGCATGAAAGCAAAGATTATTCAAGAGGGAAGTTAGAAGATGTAAGCTCGCGTTTCCGGGAGGTTTTTATTGTATAATCTTGAAGATATTGTCTCGCACGGGCTACTGCACGGCCGTGCAACAGGCTGTGCAGAGTGTTACAAGTAGTGCAGATTGGGCAGTTTTTCTCACGGGCTGCTGCACGACCGTGCAACAGGCTGTGCAACACTTGCTGTGTACTAAAAGAAGTAAAACCCAACAAAAACAACATCTTAACCTACATCTTATTTTCCTCTCTTCTTGGCCTCTTCAAGAACACAATTAGGGTTAGTAGGAAATAGAGAGGAGACATTAATTCCTTGTAATCTAGCATTGATTATGAGTAACTAACTCCATTTATTTGGCTCAAGGAAGCATCTCTTGTACTAAGCCCATTCAATTTAAGTAAGATTTATTTAACCCTATCTTGAATGCTTGTGATGTATTGCTCATGATTTTGCTTGGAGCTTTGTAAGTTGCTTCATCTTGTTCTTCTTGTAATTTCAATTGCTAATTGTTTGTGCTAATCCGTAATTGTTAGTACATTCATTGTAGTAGCACAAGGTTTGGCGTGCCTAAACTTCAAGATTCAAGTACAAATACCTAGGTTGAGCTTCTCATCCTTGGGTTTGTCCTAGCCTCTCTTTGTTTAATTCCTTGATTTGGTTATACTAGTAGTGCTTCATTATTGGTAGCTATTATCAAGAGAGCTAATTTATGTGCTTCACTAAATTAGTGTTTTTAGAAGAGAAATAAGTGATTGTGTGCTTCACCAATTACCTTGGTTAGGTAGAGTTGGATATATGTTGCTTGTTGGGTTGAAGTGTTTGATTTGCTATATCCTTGGGTCAAGTATATCTCTTATTTTGCTCATTTACTCATTGTGTTGGTAAATTTGGATGTTTGTCATTAACATAGTTGTATTTCTATAGCAATTTATTTCTTGTATTCAAGGTGTTTGATAAAACACCTCAACCAAACTCAAACCCCCCATTTACACACTTCTAGATTGTAAGAGATAATCTACTTGGAATCAATATTAAGAGTCCTTCCTTGTGAACGAACTTACGAAAAATACTACCTTCAGGGGCGTGTTTCACAAAATGAAAGATAAGCTCGAAATACAAAGTCGAGTTTGAGGGGGAGTGTTAGAAATCAAACTCTCCTCTACATGCAAGGTGGTCAAATAAGGTGGGTATGGTAAAATAATGTGAACCAAAGAAATACAACAGTTAGGTACAAAATCTGTAAAAGTCAAACATGAAGGCTGGTCAGGAATTCAATATAGTAGGCTGCATGTATGAATGGTTAGTATGTAAGACATGAGGTATTGTGAAGTTTTCAAAGCCTATATATATGACTGTCCATAAGTAATATAGAAATTGTACCAAGTGAAGAAAACACACAGCAGTTGTGTAGTGAAAGAAATAGAGCTGAAGCTCATTGAGTAAAAAGAAAAGGCTGAAGCCTTGTTGTTGTGTATGAAAGTTATACCTTATTATTATTAATATATACAAGTGTGTGTTTGTGTTATACAAATAATTTATATATTTGGTGCTAGAGCCCATCTACGTTTCCAACATACAGAAGAGCAGAATTGTGAATTATTATAGTATACTCAACTGGAATGTGTACTCAACTGGATACTCAATGGAATTCAATGGAATGTGTACTCAACTGGATGCTGCTAAACCTAAATATGATATCATTCGGATGTGTGCCAACTTAAAACTTGAAAACATTATACTAAATAGGCTTTTATATATAGTATTGTCACATTAGGGCCAAACTGGTTGTTTACTGGATTTGTGTATACAGATAGAATAAGTAGTAGTAGTATACAGAGGCCACTCTTGTCACTTATTGAGAATGTTTATACAGCTAATATAACACAGTATACAGATTCAATCACATGCAAACTTATTATTCATGATATCTCTGTCTTCTGAATAGGAATCAGACTTTATAAAGATGTCTCTAGCGTTAGTCAAGCGGCGCAGAGCTTCTCTGATGTTGATGCGTCCATCAGGTGAATCTTTAGCACATGATAGCCCAATTCTGATGACTGTTATCAGACATTCATTTTCTGCTTCTGGTTTTATGCTTTGCTCTTCATTCTTGACCTCGTCATCTAAATTAGAAACTTGCACCTCTTTCTCTAAAAAGTTCGATTCAACCCATTTTACTAGATTCAAGTCTCCACTAAAGCTCTCTTGCAAAGGACTCATTCCTGTAAAGAGTTCCAATAACATCACGCCATAGCTGTAAACATCTCCCGCAGTCGATGATTGCTCACATAAACCGTATTCTGCAAATTAGACACTGATAAGTGAAATTTTACTTGTGCTTAAAGAAATGAAATAAGAAGCTGTTCAGAAAAATTACCTGGCGGTATGTAACCGATGGAACCCTTTACAATAAATGTAGAGCTAATAGAAACTTGATTGCTCATTCTCTCTTGCAAGAGCCTAGCTAGGCCAAAATCTCCTACCTTTGCTGTCATTTCTTCATCCAAAAGAATGTTATCTGGTTTGAGATCACAATGTACTATTGGAACTTCACAATCATGGTGGAGATAATTCAGAGCACTGGCAACATCTATTGAAATATTCATTTTTTCTAGAAAAGAAAGACCTTTGCCATCCCCGTGCTTTCTTTTGCCACCGATCCAGTCTGCTAAGCTTCCATTACTGAGAAATTCATAAACTAGAGCAAGAAAATCCTTATTTCTCATATCCAAGCTTGAGCATGATGTGATTAGCTTCACAAGATTACGATGCCTTACATTTTTCAAAGCCTTGCACTCGGAGACAAAGCTCTTCCAATATCCAGAAGTTTTGATGTCAAGAACTTTCACAGCAACTTGTATATTTCTCTTAAGATATCCTTTGTATACAGTCCCAAAGCTCCCACTACCAATCAAGTTTTCCTGGTCAAAATCTCTTGTTGCTTCTCGGAGCTCATGATATGAAATCATTTCAGGCTTCCGATGTTGAGACTCAGGACATTTGATATTGACCTTAGTTTCTCTTCTCCTTGATACCATAAACCAAGCAATCAGAAAACAAACTACTGCTGTTGCTATGATAGGAAGGATTACCTTGGATTCAATTTGTTTTCTGTTATTTGGAGAGTTCTCACATCTCGAACGTAGGCAAAGATTTTGATTTCCTTCTAAATGGACGTTAGATAAATTTCCAAATACCCCAAGGCTAGGAATGTTCCCTTCTAAATCATTGAATGACAGGTTCAAAGATCGAAGAGCTTCTAGTTTCTGTATGTCAGGAGGAATGGATCCAGAGAGTTGGTTTGAGGAGAGGTCTAGAACTTCCAGTCCCTTCACTTCTGCAAAAGCAATCGGAATATGGCCTGAAAAATTATTGTTCGCCAGATTTAGCTGTTCCAAGCTTTTACATCTTTCAAAAGATCGGGGAATGTCACCAATTAGGTGGTTGGCTGAGAGGTCAATGGTAACAACTTTTTCTAGAAGCCCAACTTGAGGCAACGGTCCATCCAAGAAGTTCTTGGACAGGTTTAAGATGATACTCAAACTCGGAAGATTTAGAACCTCTTCCGGTATGCTTCCGTTGAGTTTGTTGTTCGATAAGTCTAGCGACAGTAGACTTTGGAAGTTCTCAAAACTAGTTGGTATTCCACCAACAATCGCATTTCCTGATAAATCAATCTTGTTTAGCTTTCTGAGATTGCCGAGTGAACTTGGAATTGTGCCAGAGATTTGATTCCTTGCCAAACCCAGCGATTGCAGTTCTTGTAAATGGCTTATGGCTTCTGGGATTTTACCGGAAATAGAATTGTCATTCAAATCTAGCAATGACAAGCTCCTAAGAAAGCCAATAGTTTCTGGTATTCCTCCATGAATACTATTTTTCCCGATGTACAGTTTTGAAAGCACCTTGGAAAGATTGCCAATTGATTCTGGAAGAACACCTTCAAAAGCATTGCCATCAATTGCAAGGAAATTGAGACTAGTGCTGTTTGCCAAAGAAGTGATAAATGACAGACCATCATCTCGGGGATTATGAATCTTGTTGAACCCAATATTGTACATCTGCAGGAATGGGAGATTTCCCAAACCTGGTGGTACTGTTCCCACAAGAAGGTTATGTGCCATTCGAATAACTTGTATGTTAGTGAGGTTGTGCAAAGACCCTGGAATTCTTCCGGTGAAATTGTTGAAGCAGAAGTTGAAGATTAGAAGATTTGGAAGTTTAATCCCAACATCGTATGGAATTTCACCCGACAGTATGTTTGAAGCAACTGCCAGCTTGACTAAAGAAGACATATTGTAAATTGCTGAAGGAACTGTCCCAGTAAGTCCGTTTATAGTGAGATCAAGAACTTTCAGGTTTCTAAGATTGCCCAAGTCACCCGGTATAATTCCACTAAGGCCATTTGTACCCATGTTCAGAACAGTAAGCGAAGAAAGATTGGATAATGATGGTGGAATGTTACCCCATAAGTCATTTTGCCCCAGCTTCAAAACCTCGAGCTTGCTTAGATGACCGAGTTCTTGAGGTATTTCGCCTGTAATCTTATTAGTCATCAAATCAAGGCTCTGAAGCTGAGTTAGCTTGCTTATATTGAGTGGTATCCTCCCCTCTAAGCTATTCGAGCTTAGGTTCAAGAATCTTAAACGAAAAAGGTTACCAATTTCGGGTGGTATTGCTCCTCTGAGCTTATTGTTACCAAGATCAATGGATCGAAGGAAAGAGAGATTGGTAATATGGGGGCTTATGGTTCCTTCAATACCAAATCCTGAAAGGTTAAGCGAAATGACTCTCTGCCTCTGGCCAAAGCCATTGCAGGTCACCCCGGTCCAGTTGCACGGAGAGGAATTTTGGTTATTCCAGGAAGACAAAAAACTCGGAGGCTCTGGACTGTTTAACTTAGACTTGAACGAAATTAATGCTTCTTTGTCTGTCATGAGGTTTTTATGAACAGATGATGACTTCACTGAAAGAAACAAAAAGCAAGCGAGAATGGTAACGAAAAATACTACGAGATGCATTGTAGTAGAAAATAAGGAAGAGCACTTCTCTATTGGTTTTGTTTCTGATTGCATGCATAAGTTAGCTAATTTATAGCAGAAGGAAAGCAATGCAGTCGTACTAAATGACAAGACTGAGATTGTGATTTGTCTGCCAATTCTATCCCTCACATATTAAGTTTAACTTGAGAGTTTCATACGTAATTAGATGAAATTGCAGAAAGCTTCAACGCTCTGCCTCCTTCGTGACATCTTCCAAGTACTAAACTTGTGTTATGGTGGGACGACTAGTGACTCATGTAGCAAACTACTAGTAGTAGTCAGTAGACACCATTATGATTTTTGGTGAGAACAGTAAATGCCATATACTTCGACTGTATCTGAACCTCAAATTGTGGGCTCCTTCACTTTATTGGTACAGTTGAATACAAATATTGCAAAAATGGTACTCCATCGATCTCTTAAAACATTTTCTGTTTACCATTTTGGGTCATTCAAAATATTTTTTCTCTTTCTATTTTAAGCCATAAAATAACAATATTCAATACCCACTACTCCACCACTACTCCTTAAAAACAATATTCAATACCCACTACTCCACCCACTACTCCTTAAAAGTAATATTCATTACCCACTACTCCTTAAAAACAATATTTAATTGAAAAAGAGTTTCTACCTGACACTGTAGGAAACTTCTCTACAGTATCGTCCTAAATTAAATCTGGACCATAGATTAATCTAATCCAATGGCCCCGCTAGGGACACCACACACAAATCGAATACACCCTCACACACACAATCCCACCTAATTTCCTCCATTTTTAATTTGATTTTTCCCATCAATTAGTAAATTTTTTTTTGAAATCTGACTCCACTGTATTTTTCTCCATCCCTCAACGATCAGTTTGCATATCATATGTGCAGAAAAATCGTGATTTTAAGGTGACACTGTAGAAAAGTTTCCTACAGTGTCAGGTAGAAACTCTTTACCCATATTTAATACCCACTACTCCATAAACAAATAATATTCATTCCCCACTATCTTAAAACCAGTGTTTTTAGTCAAACCGACAAAGTTTAAGAGACGGAGGGAATATAACTTAATTCAAAGTTTAAAATTGGTATAGGAGGTCACACTAGTGACGATCCCTCTGATTCGTCATTTGAAGTGACGACCAATTACAAGCAGTTGGAGGTAAGGACGCGTGGCAAACCCTAGCTTGGTCGCCACTTGACGCCACTTAAAGTGGAAGCGGCGGTCTATACAATTTTTGAAACATTCAACTTAGATGTACCATAAATGAAAGAACGGAATGTAAATGTACTAGAAATTATGTGTATGCAAAACTGAAATTTGTCTATGAATTCTTATACGAAGCATCGCTCTCGGCGCAAATGTGATTCTTTTGCGTTACTTAGAATCATTTGTTAAATTTGAATTGTATTTTCTGGATGATTAAATTTCTGAGCGAAATATTAATCTGAATGCTGAACGAATAATGATATTTGTTAAATTAATTTTCAGTTTTTCTGAATGAAAGAATTTTGCACATTTTTTGTTATACTACCTTGTAATCTATCAATACTCTTTATTAATATGAAAAACCATGTTTAAACGGCGCGCAATAGTACCAAATGCCAAATTTGATTAATACTAGATTTATTTATTTAAATTAATTTAATTTCTTTAATTTCAACTCGTTTACGATTCCATGTAACTACCTAATTAAATATATTTACTTATTATATATTTTTATCATTCAATTCTCTACATGTTTATATTTAAATAATACTTATGAATTATATTAATTTTTAATTTAATACATATGGATTATTTTAAATTTTTTAATTTCACCTGTATTCGATGTCCTATAACTACATAATTAAACAGTATTTTTTATTATATTTTTTTATCATTCAATTTTCTGCAAGTACATATTTAAATAATAATTATTAATTATATTTATTCTTAATAATTTCTTAATAAAATTATAATATTAATAATAATAAAAATACCAAATAAGATAATGTATAATATAGTAGATTGTTTATACTCGATTAAATAGATCAATCGAATTATACCAAGGTAAAGTCACATGGATGGTTCAGTTAAATATTTAAGGCCAACTCGTCCAGAAGAACATGGACATGTTCAGAGGAGTTAATTTTCAAATAAACAACGTGAAAAGCAAAATAATGTATCATCCAGTTCAACCCACTTCATTCACCAGTTAACGGACCCTTACTAGGCCATCTGGTCATTTCGGGATCGGGAATGTTATCCTTGGTTCTGATCCCCGAACTCGTCACGATCCTAGAATGTGTAATATTTTACTTCTCAATCCCCTTCTCGAATGTGAAACGGAGATTAACGCGAAAAATTGGAAAATCCTTATTTTTTTTAAATATTATAAATTATTAATATTATTTTTTAATATAAATTAACAAAATAAATTATAATATGTTATTTTTTTATTTTAAAATTATATTTTAAACTTTTATTTGAAATTAAATTTATTTGTACTGGTAATAATGGCCAATAATAATATTATTATAATTAAATTATATCATAAAATGTAAATTTTAAATTATTGAATGGATATAAAATTCAAAATCTATAAAATTACACACACACATACACATATATTATTTAATGAATATAAAATTCAAAATCTATAACATTACACACACATATATATATATATATTAAAAGGTAATTATTTTTAATAAAAAAAGTGTTTGGGAAGTGGGGAACGGGAATGGTGAGGAAGGACACTAATCCCTAACCCCGCTCCGATTCCCTAATTTTGTATATACTTATCCTCCATCTACGTCTCGTACCCGAAATAATTTCTAATTTCTAGCAACGAAATAGGTAGGGATGGGATCAGGATCGATTGGTACGGGAAGAATGCCAATCCCTGGATTAGAGAACTGTGCGTATTCATACAAAGGTTTTTGCTAGATAAAAAACACTTTTTGGCATAAAAATAGTGAAAATAATTATGTATTTTGAAAAAACGTAAAAAAATGGTAATCAACTTTTTTCTTGAAAAAAAATGAAAATATTGTCATCACTTATTCGCTATTAATTACTCAACCTCTCTATCCATCCATTTCTTTACACTTTCCTCCTTTAAATGTTTCCCTCAATTATTTACACTCTTAAAGAAGTTTTCAAAATAGTAAAGTTTTATATTGTAAAAATTACATACATCAATTACTTTCATCCATTATACTTATTTTATAGATTAAATATTAACTAGCTTAAAAATCCGTGCGAGGCACGGGTCGCTATCTTAAATTGTATTTTTAAATTAAATTGTGCATGATCAATGTCTGTTAAAGTATATAACTGATTTTAATGGAATTTTGCTTTTTATTGGCATATGCGACAATTGTGTACTTATTTAAATATGTTCAAGTTTGTAATCTGAAAAATAATATGAGTAATATTGATAGTAGTCATGTCAGTTTTTTTTTATGAGTCATAGAATAGAGTCCGAGTGTTTTATGGACATCGTCTAATTAAGATGATTTTTTAGAACACTTACAATACTAAACTCTTCTTCCACTTCTTCGAAAATGATACATCCATTTAGTTCGATCTCCAATAATATTCAAGATACAAACTAAATATCCTTCAAGATATTGCATTCTGAGAGTGTAGGTTTAACTTTTGATTTTAATCAAAAACTTCATAATTCTTCTAATACTCTACTCAGGCCTTGCGCTTTCACTTCTTAAAACCATCTTTCTAACTATTTCATCTTTTTTTTTTCTAATTTCTTCATTTTAAGCATTCTTTGCCCTTTACTCTTCCTCTGTCTGTTAGACTTTTAAAACACCAGATAATTGTAATTGATTGAGTGAATATATCCTTTTAATCAACTGTGTCTTGGTAAATAAATATTTGATAAATCAATAAATTTGTCAAATAAATAATTTATATAGTTCTAAATATTGGCATCGATAGAGAATAATATTAATAAATGATATAACATAATATACTATAATCCGAATCAATAAATGTAAAAATAAAATATAGCCAAAAATTGTTAATATGTTAAAATAATTAAAAATATCAAAGTTTGTTTCACTCAAGTTACATGCACACACATCTATAATGTGTATGATTTAAAACACAAGTGACTTAGTGGTCTAATGATAGAAAGATATGTGAATTAAATCGGTAACCCTACAAATATTATGTTGATTATTATTATTATTATTATTATTATTATTATTATTATTATTATTATTATTATTATTATTATTATTATTATTATTATTATTTTAAAATGTATAAACAAACTATATATTATGTATCACTAATTGATATTTTGATATAATATAATTTATTATGATCCAAATCAGTAAATATAAAAATAAATTATGACCAAAGATTGCTAATATGTCGCAATAATTATCATATTATATTTTGTTTCACTCAAGCAACACACACATCTATAATGTGTAGATTTAAAATACATGTGATTGATTGGTCTAGTATAACCAAACCAAAGTTTATATATCATTAATTTATTTTTTATTATAATATAATATATCATAATTCGAATCAATGAATATACGAATAAATTGATGACTAAAATTTGTTAATACCTCGCAATAGCTAAAGTACCTAAAATTTATTAATATGTCGCACTAATTAAAGTACCATATTTTTTTCAATCACACGACACACCTGCACATGTATAATGTGTATCATACAAAAATAAATAAGAGTAAGTGGTGTGGTGGTAAGAAGCTTTCTACACATTGTAGAGGCCTAGGTTCAATTCCCACTAATATAATTATTTTTAAATAAAAGGTTAAATCATCATTATTTTTTAAAAATAATGAATAAAAGGGTAAATCACTCATTTCAGATGGAATAAAATGTGTAAGGATTTAAGATGAAATAAAATATCTCATGAATTATAGCCCCTTGTTGGACTATTATATATATAATAATAGATAATAGATTAGTCCAACTACTTTACTTGCTTTTCTTACTTTTTTCATTATTTTACACATTTTCTAGACTTCTACGCTCAACTCGTAAAAAAATGAGAGGGACGAAGGTAGTAATTGATTAAAAAAAATGGATTAAGTGCTAAAAATTTATTATGATCAAAAGTAGAGCGGGCAATCGGGTCGTGTCGTGTACTTTCGTGTCGTGTACTTTCGTGTTTTCGTGTACTCATACCTAAACCCAAAAACGACCCGAAATGATTTCGTGTACCCGATTACCTGAACCGAACACGAAACGAAAAATTTCGTGTTTACACGAAACGAAACGAAAAGTACACGAAATAATTCGTGTACTTTCGTGTACCCGAAACAATCCGAAACGATATACACGAAATGTACCCAAAACATTGAAATTCAGCTTAAATATATATATAAAAGTTAAAATAACATATATATATATATATATATCACTTATTCTAAAATAAAAATAACATATATATATATATATATATATATAAAATAAAATAATATATATTATATTTCGTGTACTTTCGTGTACCCAAAATGAAAACCCATATCCGACACTAAATTTATCGTGTAATTTCGTGTTCGTGTACTTTCGTGTTTCATGTACTAAAAATCAAAACCCATATCCGTATTTTTTCGTGTCATTTCGTGTCGTGTTCACGTGTCGTGTACCAAATTACCAGGTCTAATCAAAAGTATTGCATGCATTATAGAATACTAACTTTATACTCGTGCAATGCTTATAAATATTGTTTATGAATTTTTTAATATTAAATTGAATTACTTTTTTTTTTACACGAAAATTCTAAGTTGATATATGCAAACTCCATTAAATCATGATACTAATTTTATTAACATTAGCATTTATTATTTTAGTTGTTATTTTATTTTTTGAATATTATTTCATGCTCTTTTAATTTTAAAAACATTAAAGTTTATTTACTTTCGCCATGTTGTAACAGAATGGGTCACGGTCCATTTTAGCACTATTTATTACTCCCTCTGTTTCAGAAAACATTTCTGGGTTTGACTTTGAGCACTGTTCATTATAAGTGATTGACTACTAATTTACGCATAAGTTATAAGATAAAATATAGTCATGAGTGATCTTGTTAGATTCGTATTTATTAATACTTTAATACGGTGAAGTTTTTATATTTAATACTAATACGAAATTAGAGATATTAATGATTAAAAGTATGCATTGGCAAACGTGTCCAAAGTAAACAGGAAACGTTTTTAGGAACGGAGGGAGTACTATTTAGAGTTATAAGGACCAAAATAGCACTTTACTGGTACTGTCACTTTGATGATGCATGTTTGTCATGCCTTAGCTTCAAAACGCAAATCTTGCATTAATGTGACAACCACCTAAAATCTAGTAATAGCATTAATATTCTATCGATCAATATTAATATATTTGAGTATAAGAAGTTTTTTCTGTGATGTAAAAACATTTTGAGTTCGAATACAAAATATTTTTAAATAAAAATTGATTGTTTTTAAATGTGGCACTAATTTTCAAAAAAAATATTAAAACTCTAATATTTCTTGTTTGAGTTTGTCGCCTTATCAATGTTGCAACAGAGCTCGATATTTCCTTTTCGATTTTATTGCCTTGGTGTAGAGATATATTCCATAAAATATATAATTCGATTTTTCAATATAATGGATTATCTCTTATATTAGAAATATAAGTAAGATGATAAATTTTACTTTTGACTTTTGACTGAATCAATTAAATAAATAACCTAGTGGAGAGGATTCAATGTGTAATTAAATTTTATGTTAAATTGTTCAAATACCAAAATAAATATAATATCGAAGATATCCTTTCAGAATTATATATACCTTTATATTTTATAAATACTAGCTTAAAACCCATGTGATGCACATATGTTCTTTAATATAATAATTTTTTTTAATTTGAATTAAAACTTATTAGACATGAATTTTGTAGGATTAAAATTTTAAATTATATGATCTGATAATTATATATATATATATATATATATATATATATATATATATATAATTATCAGATCATATAATAATAATTATAAATATGCCGTCCATGATATTTTTAGAAAATGATGGATTTTAGTTTAAAAATATAAAAAAGATGATATGTTTTAGTTGAAAAATGTAATCGGTTGGTTATTAGTTATTATTATTATTATTATTATTATTATTATTATTATTATTATTATTATTATTATTATTATTATTATTATTATTATTATTACTGTTATCATTTATACTTAAATTAAACTACCCGAATAGGTTTTACTAGGAAAAAAAATAAAAACATTGAAAAAGTAACATATTTTATATGAAAAAGGTAATTGGTTAATTATTAATAATTATAATTATAATTATAATATTTAGTTTTATTAAATAGAATTGCTTATTGTGTTTTAAGAAAAGGAAATTGTGTTTTAGATAAATTACTAAAGATAATATATTTTACTTGAAAAAGAAAATTGATTAATTATTGAAAAATAGTAATGGTAAACTGTTTTACCTGAAAAAAGAAATTTATTAGTTTTTAGTAATTATAAGTAATTAAGTAAGGATAATTAAGTAAAAAATGACAAGTACCATTAAATAAGGGTAAATAAGTAAAATCAATAAGTACCGTACCGACCGACCAACCAACCAAACTTTTAATATTTCGGCTATTAGATAATAGTATAGATTTGTTATTGAAAATTTTAAGATATGAATTTTGTAGGCTAAAATTTTAACTGATATGATTTAATTATAACATACATAAATTTGTTGCCCATGATATTTTAAAAAAAAATTAGTTAGAAAATATAGAAAATAAATTACGTTTTAGCTGAAAAAAGTAATCAGTTAGTAATTAAAAATTTACAATATTATTAGTTTATTTTATTAAATAGAAAGATCCATCACATTTAGAAAAAATAATTGGTTAGTTATTAGGAATTATAATATCATTATTGAAAATATATTACATTTTAGCAGAAAAAAGTAATCAGTTAGTTAGTAATTACAATATTATTAATTTATTTCATTAAATAGAAATATTCGTCATTTTTTTGGAAAAGAGAGATTTTAGTTAAAAAGAGTAATTTATTTTAGCCGAAAAAGGTAATTGCTTAATTATTACTTATTACGCATTATAATATCGTTATTTTGTTTTATAAAATAATATTACCAGTAACTACAAAATAAAAAAAATTAAGTAAGGTTAATTAAGTAAAAGTACATAGTACCGTACTGATTCACCGACCAAATTTTTAATGTTTTGGCTATTATAATATAACTCTTATAACCCATGTGATACACAGGATTTTTTTATATGAAATAAATGTTTTTTACGTTACAATTTTATTTTTATATAATTATTATTTTTAATAATTATTTTAATTCAAATAATATATATAAATTTATTTAATGATATGCATGATTTAAAACTTATATTATGAAATTTTAAATAAATATGTCGTTGACGAAATTCGAATCTTGAATGTTTTGTAAATTAACTTAATCGTATAAAATATTTAAGCATCAGATCTAATGGTTTTGATTTTTTTGCTGAAAATCTAACGATGTGTATAAAGGGAAATATGTTCAATTAAAAGTAAACTTTTTTCAAAATTTTATTTAATATTACAATTATGTTTTTATATAATTATTATTATAATATTTTTAAATATTAATTTAATATAATTTAGTATAGTCATATTTACGAATTATACTAAAGTTTCCTTATTATAAACAACTTATACAGATTTTTAATGTATTTTATTAATAATTGAAAATAAGGTGTGATATTTTTGGGTATATGTTAATGATTGTAAGATTAATTTTAAATAAAAAAGGTAATATTTTTTAATTATAAAAAAAATATTAATGATTTGAAAATATGGTACGATTGATGTTTTTATAAAAGATATTATTTTCAACTAAAAGTAAATGTGAATATGCAATGACAAATTACCATTAATTATATTATGTAATTATTTATTTTAATAATTAGGATAACCAGACCGAAAACCAAACTGACAAAGTTTCAATCTTTCAACTTTAATATAATAGTACTAGCTTAAATTTTTCTTTAATATAATACGATTTTTTTCAATAATTTGAACGAATTTTTTATGATATTAATTTTGTAAGTTAAATTTTTAATAATTATATATATATATAAAAGAAAAAGGACCCTGAGATAGATTTAGGAAATTTTTTTTGAGATACATACAAAATAACTTTAAATTTTATTGGGCCCGTAGGGCTATTAAAAAATTATGAATTTACTAAAACGTCCACCCCATTTTTACATATAAAAGATACTAGCCTATAACCCGTGCAAAGCACGGGCTATCATATATTATTATTATTAATTTATTAAAATTATTTGAAAAATTTATTTAGTGTAACCTAATATCGTTGAAGAAAGAATTGTAGTAAGAAGTGGGTGTAGAGGATGATTCTAATCGGGATATAATTGAAAACATTTATAATTCTATAATATGTTGGTTTTTTATTTTTAATAAATTATATATAATTTAACTGAATTTGAAAATTTTAACAGTTTTTTTTATTTTTTTTAAAATATTTTTTTGTGCTTTGGTTCTTTGGTTAGTTGGTTAACAATTTCCCAAAAAGTTTGTTAACACCTTCCAAAATACAAAAAACAAATCAAAATGTATTTAATTTTAATTAAAAAATAAACCACATATTTTACATAATTATATTTCCATTTACATCAGTATTTAAAAGATACATACTCCATCAGTTATACTTCAATTGAAATTCAACAACATACTCTTTCAATTATATTTTTAATTTGTTATTTTTAGGAAAGTTTTAACAATTTTTTTGGAAGACAATACATACTCTATCAGTCACACTTTAACTGAAATTCAATTACATACTCTTTCAATTATATTTTTAATATAACTTTTTTAACTTGTTATTTTTATAAAGGTATTAACAATTTTTTGGAATACGTTAACCAACCAACTAACCAAATATATCCGTTCATCACACGGATTTCTTAAACTTATATAATATTTTATTTATTTTTTAATAATAATATATCACATATATATTACTTTATATAATATTTGCATAATATATAGTATTAAATAACAATTGTATAATTATATGATATATTGTTCGAATTATGACTATATTTTGTCATAATAATATAAATATAAATGAACGTATATACTTACATTCAAATTTTTGTTGATATTATCATATTCAAATTATGATTCCATAATAATCCCTAATGTACTATTTGTCTAAAATAAAATTTAATATTAAATTGTAATTGTGTGAAATTTTTATTGTTTATTATATAGTTTTAGATTGTTTTCACTTTTGTTGATTTATAATTTGTTGTAAATTTGTTAATAAATATATGATATTAAAATTATTTAAATTAATTTTGAAAATATTTGATTTCTAAGTAATTGAAGGAGTCAAAAAAGTTGGGTAACTGTAAGAGTATGTAATCAAATATTAATTGGAGTGTAATTTAAAGAGTTTGTTATTAAGTAAAATTAAATTTTATATGCATTTTAATTTATTTTTTCATTTTTGGAAGGTAATAACAAACCTTTTTTGAAAGTGTTAACCAACCAACCAACCAATTATACTCTGTTTAGCTTATAATAGTATAGTATAGATAAATAATTGAAAGAGTAAAAAAAAAGTTGAGTAACTGTAAGAGTATGTAATTAAATATTAATTGGAGTGTAATTAAAAGAGTTTGTTATTAAGTAAAATTAAATTTTATATGCATTTTAATTTATTTATTCATTTTTAGAAGGTATTAACAAACCTTTTTGGAAAGTGTTAACCAACCAACCAACCAACCAATTATACCCCGTTTCGCTTATAATAGTATAGTATAGATGTATCTCAGGAAACTTACCTGAGATATATCTTAGGCTCCCTAATCTATATATATATATAATGTAATCATTTCGTTATTAGTAATATGATATTATAAGTTTACTTAATTAATAAGAACGATCATATTTTTTGAAAGAAAAGGTTTTAGTTAGAAAAAGTAATAGCTCACAAACGTAATTGGTTAGTTATTATTTAGGAGAAGTGTTGGGAAGAAATGGATGTAATATTTTGAGAAAAATTATGTTTTGTGGATAATTAAGTGAAAAAATCAAGTTTGAAAATGAGATATTTTAGTTAGAAAATATAGAAAAGATATTACCCATTAGGTGTAAAAGGTAATCAGTTAGTTATTAGTAATTATAATATTTAGTTTATTTCAATAATTAGAACGATCATATTTTTGGAAAGAACATATTTTTGTTAAAAAAGTTAGAGAAGTTAATTGTTGAAAAAGTTAATAATTGGTTAGTTATTATTTAGGAGAATTGTTGAGAAAAGCTGCGTGTAATATTTAGAGAAAGATTGTGTTTGTAATAACCACAAATTTTCGAAATATATTTTATTTTGAGCCGAATTTTGGAGTCACGTTTTAATTAGCCAGCTGGGAAGAAAACGTTATTATTATTACTGATTGAGACAGCATCCATTACCACAAAACTCGGCTGAAAACAAGGCCCTTGTTTTCAGGGCATTATTTTTGATTCCACATTTTCGTTTCTTAAAATGTGTTAAACACAAAACAAACACACCCATATTTCTTTTTCTATTACAATACCACAATCCCTGCCTCTTTAAAACAGAAAGCCGGCCCATTCATTTTACAAAAACTTATACACACAAGACAGAGCACAACACAAACTTGTTATTTTCTTTTCACAAACAAACCTCAAGTAGTTTGTTTTTTTTCTTTTTCGTGTTCTTTTTCTTTCGTTAATTGCTTTTGGTCGATTTCTAGTATTTGTTAAGTTTGATTGTTGTGTTAAATCGGAGAACGGGGGAGGGGGTCGATTGTGAGGGTGGTTGCAGTCGATGGTGGGTTGTGTTGCTAGAGTGAGAGACGGTGAGAGAGAGGGGTAACAAAAGAGATGTCGGAGAGATTGGAGTTGCGAGAGAGAGTGAGATGGTGATAGGAGATGATGATGATTGTGGGTTGTGTTGTTGTTGTAGTACAGAGTTTAGGGAGAGGGAGGAGTAGAGTAGAGAGAGTGGAGGGAGAGTGATGAACGGAGAAAAGAAAGAGGAAGAGGTGAGGAGATGGTTTTGGTTTGTTGTGTTGTAATCGAAGTAAGGAGGATGGGTGTGCCGTGTGGGGTAATCGGAGGAGGAGGATGGAAGTGGTCGGAGTTTTATTCACGGTGAAATCGGGGAAGTGTTCGACGGGGAGAAGAGAAAGAGGGAGAGGGAGAGAAAGAGAGAGAGAGAGAGAGAGAGAGAGAGAGAGAGAGAGAGAGAGAGAGAGAGAGAGAGAGAGAGAGAGAAAGAGAGAGAGAGGTTTAGATCGAGAGAGATTTTGAGGTGGGAGAGAGACAGTGCAGGAGAGAGTCGAGAGATTGCAGGGGAACATGGGTGGGACCCACGGGGAAGAGTGGGGCCACGATAATTTTCTGTTAAAACGATACAGTTTAACGTATTAGCAATTGAACGATCAAAAATCAAGATTTTATTAATTGGATCGGTATTTAAATTAGTTGGTAATAAATCGTTTTTAAAAAATGGTTTAATTGTTTAATTGATTAAAAATAGAATTATTTAGAATTTTAGATGTAATTTAGAATTTATTATTTATTAATTAAATAAGTATTATTATGTGATTTTGAAAACAAATTAGAGATTTATTATAAAAAAAGGGTATATTTGTGAATAAATGGAATAATATATGATTTTAATTTGGAAAGCTGTTTTTAATATTTTCCGGTTTATTTTAATTAACCGGATCGAGTCAGATTTAATTTAGAGATTTAAAATTTGTTTTATATTATTAATGAGTTTAGTAAATTAGAATTTGTGAGATTTCTTAAAAATTAGAATTCTTTGATAAATTAGTTTAAAAATGAGAATACTTATTTTGGATTTAAATTGAATAAAAATGGATGTTTGAATTTTTCATTTTGAGTAAGAATTTAGATTTCCAGATATTAAAAATAGAATATATTCTCCAGATTTAATTCCTGTGTTCGATGAAATATTTATTTATCCCGGAATTAATTTCTGTTATTTATTCCGGAGATTTTATGAGATATTATATTATTATTAATTAGATTATCGGATCGGGAGTATTTTATTCTGAAGAATCGCTCACGTATTTCTGGTTGCCATTTTTAGAAAATAATTCTCGAGACGTAGATCGACGCCAAGTTCACGGGTAGAGTATAATTTTTATCTGCATTCATTTGCACTTCGAGATCGAGGCAAGTTCATTCCTACCCTAACTTTTGGAAATTGTGAATTTCTGTTCGTGTTATTTAATTCCTTAATTATTTTCGAGATATTATATGTTGAGATTATCTGTTGCTCTGTATGATGCAATAATTTCTTTTGAGAATTATTTCTTGTTAAATAATATTATGTTGTTAAGTTAGTTTATTTGAGAATTATAATCCCTATAAGCGTAGAAATAATTTAGTTGCTATCGGGTCGATCTCATTAATTCGAGACGACTATTATTTTGATTCAGTGAAACTAATCTCATTCGTCTGAGATAGTTAAATTTATTCTTTTCGATTGAATTTATTGTACAAATTCAATCGTTATTTATTGATTATCTTTTAGTTAGTTCCTCGTTTGAACTAACCGATAGGAGTTTAAAATTATAATTATTAGAGATTTTTATTCGTCGATCAAGTGAAAAATATTCTATTTAAACGTTCATCAATGTTGAGTATTATAAATATTGAGAAGTACTATTTGTTCAGTACGACTCCCAATTACTTCAATCTTAAGACTATTCTCATAAATTTGAGATAGTTGATCTTATTGTCAGGGTTTGGCATTTTGTTCGTGTCAACCGATAAATTATTATTATTGAGAATTTACATCAGTCCATTGTTCGGATTGATGGTAAAATCGAGTCATACTGGTAGTCCGCCAGATTTGTAAATATTTTCTGAGAGAATTATCTAAAGTTATCTGTACCCAAAATATTCAGGAATTCTGTATTCTACTGGTCAATTTTGGGCAAGAGGCCCATTATAGAGAAAGAGAGACTCGTGTACCGTTTTGCGGACCCGAGAATAATTAGGCATTTGTTGCCTTGGTTGAATTGATAACCATTATGATGCTAGCATTCATACATATATATATTATTGTTGATATCGTATTGTAGCCGTGATCGGGCGAAATGCGGTGTCATTGGAAGCCGGTATTCTTGGTTGGTTACTTGATCGCCCCACCGAGATACGGAGAGGTGGAAGACCAGTTCATTCTTAAATCATGAGTTATCAGAGTTATATCAAATGAGTTATCGAGTATTCTGTTTCGAAATGAGTAATGAGTCTTTCGAGTATTCTGTTTTGAGATGAGTTTTGAGCCTTTCAAGTATGATATTTTCGAGATGAATTTGAGTCAAATCATATTGTGTTATCCGATATTAAAATTTTTAGTATTTATTTCGGTAAACTTTATTATATTTATATACCGAGCGAGAAGAGAACTTGCTGGGCACTATAGTTGCTCATTCTTGCTTTACAACATTTTGTTCAGCTGTCAAGACGGAAAGAGGCGAGACGTCCAGCCAGGGCTATAAAGGCAAAGGGAAAGCGCAAGGCTATGGCGACAATAATTAGAAGATCCAGATGGAATCTTTATATTTCTATTGTTGTGAACTTTTGTAACATATTATTTCGAGATGTATCAAGTTGGTTTGTACTATGTTGTGAAGACGATCTTGGACCTGCAGAGTGGGACATTTATGCTCCGTTGTAATAAAATTTGGCATTGTTATTGCGTTATCATATTGAGACAATGTGACGACCCGGGTCCCCTTTCAGGGTGGATTTGGGGGCGTTACAGTTTTGGTATCAGAGCCTTAGTTATATTTTTAGGAATCGTACGAGCCTAGAATTATAACACGACGTGAGAATATAGAGGTATTATACAACGTGGAGATTTTGGCACCAAGTGTCTTACACCCTTATATATTTATATGCGTTTATAGTCGACTAGAACCTGTTTGTGACCGAGACTTTTTGCTTTTGTAGATGTCTTCTTCAGGATCTACCGGTTTCTTTCCTACTGGAGACAGATCTCCTACCCCATACCCACTAGGACCTCTAGATCCTAGCTCAGGGACGGATAGTGACCCATCAGAGGAGTACTTGGTGATCAGTAGCGACTCGGAGGATTCTTCTTTCCAAATACTTACACCTTCACCTCCACATGTGATTGACTTAGATACACCTCCACATGAGGTTCAGATAGAGACTGAGCAGATAGAGCAGACTACCTCACTGTTTACCCCGGAGATGTTTAGAGCTGAGACCCCAGAGCCAGAGATTGCTGATCAGGTTGATGAGAGGCTACATTCACCTGTCCACACTGACGTAGTGCCTAGTTCAGCTGCCCCAGAGTCTAGAGTTGATACACCCACCAGAGTGGAAGCTTTTGCTGACTGGTTTACTTCCCAGGTTCCAGTATATGTTTCGGCTCCGTCAGTCCCTACCATACCGAACTACATGTTTCCACAGGCCGGTGATACTCCTGCTTGTGATACTGCCCCATCGGCACCTACTATACCTGTTCGTGCACCGACTCAGCCCACTGCTGCCCCTGTTACTACTACTACGATGCCACCTGTTCACCCGGAGTATGAGGGAGCGGCAGGAGAGATGGTCCCTTGGCACGTTCACCATTCCCTCTTCCAGCATTATCGATGGTTATGGGCTCGTTATGAGGAGATCTTTGCTACTAGGGATGGTATCCTTAGATTGTTGGCTGTTCCTGATCCTTTTGTTGTGCATCACGGAAGGAGTTTACTGGTGAGAGATGTCCCAATGGAGATTATGCATCAGATTGCTCTTACCGTTTTGATGGGACTACAGACTGACTTTGCTGCTTTGCCGTCATCGAGTACCGGGCAGATTGACCGTTCCAGAGTTGCCACCATGATTGTAGAGTTCCATAGGAGGGTCGGTGAAATGTTCCCACGTTGATGACCTATTTGCACGTTTGAGCATCCTCATCGTTTGGCTAGAGTAGCTAGCGGTGAACCAGTTTCTGGATGGCGTCACATTAGATCTTTCTGTATTGGGATGTACATAGTTTCTTGTTATATGTATTTGATGTAGCTGAGATGTATTATATTCAGTGTTATGACATGTATCGTACCAGTAGTTGTACCTTTTCATTATTGTATATTCTGATCTGTTAACTGCTATCTTGCTTTATTTATTGGAAAATTGTGTTACAGTAGAGTATCATGTGATATTGTATCCTCATGCTACCCCGATATAGATAACAACTTATTTGCAAAAGTTACAATTTAAAATGAGTTTAACCAAAATTTGAGAACCAGAGATTAATAGCGATTGAATTTTAGAACTTATAAGGTTTTCCCGAGAACTGCTAGTTATACTAAGAATAAGAGGAATTGTTTATAAAGAGACCAGAGAGAATCACGATTTGGGTATGATTTATTTCGAGGAACCGGGAATTTGACCGAGTAATTATTTATGAGTGCCTATCATAACTGTGCTAGCAATGGTTTCATATAATTACAAACCTGAGATATAACATACCTTATTGTTTTCGCTCTTATAGAAAAAGATGGCACCAAAAAGAGGAAGACCCGCAAAGAATTCTCGTCCTCAACCCGTGGTGAATCCAGAGAATGAGGTTCCACCTCAGAACCAAGTTCCAAACCCGGAACCACAACTCGCTCGAGATCCTAATCAAGGAAATAACCCGATGAGTCTACTTATGAACTTTCTTATTCAGTATACCCAGAACCTTCAGCCCCAACGGAACCAACATCCAGTGGGAGGAAATCTACCTCCAGCTCAACTGACACAGGCTACCGTTAGTTTCAAATCATTTAAATCTCTGAATCCCCCTGAGTTTAAGGGTACTACCGATCCTGTTGAAGCAAGAATATGGTTACGTGAAATAGAAAAGACCTTTGAGATCGTAGGGGTAGAAGAAGAGAAGAAAACCATCTTTGCAGCCTACATGTTAAAAGGTGAAGCGAATTATTGGTGGGAATCAAAGAGAGCAATGGAAGGGAACGTAGTCATACCCTGGACCAGGTTCACGCAGCTATTTTTAGAGAAATATTTTCCTAAATACTTGGAGAGTCAAATGGAGGTCAAGTTTCTGGAACTCAAGCAAGGCAACACGACTATAGCTGAATATGAAGCCAAGTTTTCTGAACTCTCTAGGTTTGTGCCTTACCATGTGGATACTGACGAAAAGAGAGCTAAACGTTTTCAACTAGGGCTGAAGCCGTGGATCCAGAATCGAGTTGCGGTCCTAGAAATCACCAACTATGCTACTGTGGTTCAAAAAGCATCTATTGTGGAAAGTGGATCTGAATTGTATTCAAAGGACAAGGATATAAAGAAAAGGAAGTTTCATAATCGTGGAAATAATTTTGAGAGGAAGCCGGACGATCGGAATGGAAAGAGACCTTTTGTGAAGCGGGAAGACAGAAGCAATGATACAAAGAGAACTGAGAATCAAGACACTAGGGGAAACAATCAAAAGTCCAGACCCACTCAGGCAGCCAATCTAATTCAAGGAATGCCACCGCTACCCGAATGCAAAACGTGTGGGAGGAAGCACCCAGGACCATGTAATCTGGCCAGCATTGTTTGTTACAACTGTGGACAAAAAGGGCACTATTCTTCTCACTGCAAGGATAAGGCCATTACTTGTTTCAATTGCGGAAAGAAAGGACATATTGCACGAGATTGCAAGTCACCACCAAAGGAGACAACTGCACCTAGACTCATGGCACCTCCCAGCAACAAGCCAACTGCTCGTACTTTCAACATGACGGTGAAGGATGCTATTGCTGATGGTGATGTAATTGCAGGTACGCTTTTAGTCAATTCTGTAGATGCTTGTGTTTTGTTTGATTCGGGAGCAACAAAATCTTTCATATCGGAGAATTTTAGGAATAAATTGGATATTCAGTCCGTACCATTAGGGGAGACATTGATTATAGAAGTAGCAAATCAGGAAAAAGTCCCTGTAGATCAGATATGTCTAGATTGTGGAATCGAAATCCAAGGACAACGTTTCGAAGCAGACCTTCTTTCTTTTAATTTAGGGGAGTTTGATATAATTCTGGGAATGGATTGGTTGACACGTTATGATGCTCAAATCAATTGTCGACGTAATTGGGTTAGTGTAAAGGGACCCAACGGCAAAAGAATACAATTTCGCGGAAGGAAACCTACTAGTAATTTTCTGACTATGATTCAAGCAAAGAAACTACTAAGGAGTGGGTGTCAAGCCTACTTAGCTTATGTGGTTGACAACGAGAAGCAAGCCCCTGCCATTGATGAAATCCCTGTAGTGAATCAATTCGAAGATGTTTTTCCTGAAGAGTTACCTGGATTGCCGCCCGACAGAGAAATAGAATTCAATATCGATCTTGCCCCGGGAACTGCACCAATTTCCAAAGCACCATACCGAATGGCTCCAGTTGAGATGAAGGAGTTGGCTACCCAACTGCAAGAATTACTTGACAAAGGCGTAATCAGACCAAGTGTATCCCCGTGGGGAGCTCCAGTGCTGTTCGTGAAAGAGAAGGACGGATCTATGCTACTATGTATTGATTATCGTGAGTTGAACAAGATGACCATCAAGAACAAGTACCCTCTACCTCGAATCGACGATCTGTTTGACCAACTTAAGGGAGTTAGATGTTTTTCAAAGATTGATTTGAGATCCGGCTATCATCAACTAAAGATCAAGCCTGAAGATATTCCTAAGACTGCCTTTAGGACCCGATATGGACATTACGAATTCTTAGTCATGTCTTTTGGATTGACGAATGCGCCAGCTGCTTTTATGGACTTGATGAATCGTGTGTTCAAGAGGTACTTGGACAAGTTCGTGATTGTATTTATTGATGACATCCTGATATACTCGAAGTCTCCTGAGGAACATGCTGAACACCTCCGTTTAGTTCTGGAAACGCTGAGGAAGGAAAAGTTATATGCGAAATTCTCAAAGTGTGAATTCTGGCTAAAAGAAGTTCAATTTTTGGGACACATTGTAAGCGGCGAAGGGATTTCTGTAGATCCCGCAAAGATAGACGCCGTAGCAGATTGGGAGAGACCCAAGACTCCAACCGAAGTTAGAAGTTTCCTTGGATTGGCCGGATACTATCGTAGATTCGTGAAGGATTTCTCAAAGATAGCTACGCCACTGACTCGACTTACGAAAAAGAGTGAAAAGTTCGAATGGACCCCCAAATGCGAAGATAGCTTTCAAGAATTGAAGAAGAGATTGACTACTGCCCCGGTGTTGACCTTACCCGATGAGAAAGGCGATTTCGTAATTTTCAGCGACGCTTCTCACAAGGGTTTAGGATGTGTTTTGATGCAACACGGAAAAGTAATAGCTTATGCCTCTCGACAATTGAAGGAGTATGAGTCCCGTTATCCTACTCACGATTTGGAACTTTCTGCTATTGTTTTTGCACTCAAGATTTGGAGACATTACCTTTATGGAGAGAAATGCGAGATTTACACGGATCACAAGAGTTTAAAGTATATATTCACGCAGAAGGAATTAAACATGAGACAGAGAAGATGGTTAGAATTGATCAAGGACTATGATTGCTCGATAAACTACCACCCAGGGAAGGCTAATGTTGTAGTTGATGCATTAAGTAGAAAGGAGAGACTAAACCTGTTGACAACCTCAGAAGAATTGGTTAGAGAATTTGAGAGAATGGAATTAGAAGTCAAGGTCCCAGTCCAAAACAATGAAAGAGTTTACAGCATTCAGTTTCAACCAGAGTTGCTCGAGAAGATTCGACGTTGTCAAGAACAAGTAATGGAAGAAAGAAGATCAGAGTTGACCGGAGAAGAATTTCTAAGTTCAAAAGATGAAAAGGGAATTAAGCGATTTGCATCGAGAATATGGATTCCTAATGTTACAGAGTTGAAGGAAGAAATTATGAGCGATGCGCATAACTCGAGATATTCCATTCACCCAGGGAGCAAAAAAATGTATCAAGACATCAAGTTGAATTATTGGTGGCCCAACATGAAGAGGGAGATTGCAGAATGGGTAAGTAAGTGTTTGACATGTCAGAAAGTGAAGGCAGAACATCAAAGACCAAGTGGAATTCTACAACCTTTAGAGATACCCGAGTGGAAATGGGAACATATTACCATGGATTTTGTCGTAGGATTGCCCCGAACTAGAGCCAGTCACGATGCTATTTGGGTTATTGTCGACCGACTCACTAAATCTGCGCATTTCCTACCAATTAGTGATAAGTATTCCGTTGAGAGATTGGTGAACATATATCTAAAGGAGATTGTGGTTCGTCACGGAGTACCTGTTTCAATTGTGTCGGATAGAGATGCCCGTTTTACTTCTCGATTTTGGAAAAGTTTTCAAGAATGTCTTGGCACGAAGTTAAATCTGAGCACTGCATATCATCCACAGACCGACGGACAAAGTGAAAGGACGATTCAAACAGTTGAAGATATGTTAAGAGCCTGTGCACTTGATTTTAAAGGAAGTTGGGATGAGCATTTGCCCTTAGTCGAGTTTGCTTACAACAATAGTTACCATTCGAGCATATGTATGGCACCTTACGAAGCTTTGTACGGAAGGAAGTGTAGATCACCTTTATATTGGGATGAAGTAGGAGAAAGAAAGATACTAGGACCGGAATTACTTCAACAAACTAAGCAAGCAACCGAGGTTATTCGAAAAAGGTTAGTTGCAGCTCAAGATCGACAGAGGAAGTATGCAAATCAAAAGAGGAAAGACAAAGAGTTTGAAGTGGGAGATAGAGTGATGTTAAAAGTTTCACCTTGGAAAGGAGTAATGAGATTCGGAAAGAAAGGCAAGTTAAGTCCCAGATATATAGGACCCTTCGAGATTCTTAAGAAGATAGGACCACTAGCTTATCAGTTGGCCCTACCTCCAGACCTTCAACATATCCACGATGTGTTTCATGTTTCTGCGTTAAGAGAGTACCATTCTGATTTCAGGCACGTTATAACCTACGAACCAGTGGAAATTCGTCCAGATTTGACCTACGAAGAAAAGCCAGTGGAGATCCTAGATTACAAAGTGCAAGAGTTAAGAACTAAGAAAGTGAATTTAGTGAAAGTACTGTGGAGAAACCACCAAGTTGAGGAAGCCACGTGGGAACTAGAAGGTGAAATGCGGAATAAATATCCTGAATTGTTTAGTGCATAGTTTTGATTCCGAGGACGGAATCCTATAAGGGGGGAAGACTGTAATAACCACAAATTTTCGAAATATATTTTATTTTGAGCCGAATTTTGGAGTCTCATTTTAATTAGCCAGCTGGGAAGAAAACGTTATTATTATTACTGATTGAGACAGCATCCATTACCACAAAACTCGGCTGAAAACAAGGCCCTTGTTTTCAGGGCATTATTTTTGATTCCACATTTTCGTTTCTTAAAATGTGTTAAACACAAAACAAACACACCCATATTTCTTTTTCTATTACAATACCACAATCCCTGCCTCTTTAAAACAGAAAGTCGGCCCATTCATTTTACAAAAACTTATACACACAAGATAGAGCACAACACAAACTTGTTATTTTCTTTTCACAAACAAACCTCAGGTAGTTTGTTTTTTTTCTTTTTCGTGTTCTTTTTCTTTCGTTAATTGCTTTTGGTCGATTTCTAGTATTTGTTAAGTTTGATTGTTGTGTTAAATCGGAGAACGGGGGAGGGGGTCGATTGTGAGGGTGGTTGTAGTCGATGGTGGGTTGTGTTGCTAGAGTGAGAGACGGTGAGAGAGAGGGGTAACAAAAGAGATGTCGGAGAGATTGGAGTTGTGAGAGAGAGTGAGATGGTGATAGGAGATGATGATGATTGTGGGTTGTGTTGTTGTAGTACAGAGTTTAGGGAGAGGGAGGAGTAGAGTAGAGAGAGTGGAGGGAGAGTGATGAACGGAGAAAAGAAAGAGGAAGAGGTGAGGAGATGGTTTTGGTTTGTTATGTTGTAATCGAAGTAAGGAGGATGGGTGTGCCGTGTGGGGTAATCGGAGGAGGAGGATGGAAGTGGTCGGAGTTTTATTCACGGTGAAATCGGGGAAGTGTTCGACGGGGAAAAGAGAAAGAGGGAGAGGGAGAGAAAGAGAGAGAGAGAGGGGGGGGGGGAGAGAGAGAGAGAGAGAGGTTTAGATCGAGAGAGATTTTGAGGTGGGAGAGAGACAGTGCAGGAGAGAGTCGAGAGATTGCAGGGGAACATGGGTGGGACCCACGGGGAAGAGTGGGGCCACGATAATTTTCTGTTAAAACGATACAGTTTAACGTATTAGCAATTGAACGATCAAAAATCAAGATTTTATTAATTGGATCGGTATTTAAATTAGTTGGTAATAAATTGTTTTTAAAAAATGGTTTAATTGTTTAATTGATTAAAAATAGAATTATTTAGAATTTTAGATGTAATTTAGAATTTATTATTTATTAATTAAATAAGTATTATTATGTGATTTTGAAAACAAATTAGAGATTTATTATAAAAAAAGGGTATATTTGTGAATAAATGGAATAATATATGATTTTAATTTGGAAAGCTGTTTTTAATATTTTCCGGTTTATTTTAATTAACCGGATCGAGTCAGATTTAATTTAGAGATTTAAAATTTGTTTTATATTATTAATGAGTTTAGTAAATTAGAATTTGTGAGATTTCTTAAAGATTAGAATTCTTTGATAAATTAGTTTAAAAATGAGAATAATTATTTTGGATTTAAATTGAATACAAATGGATGTTTGAATTTTTCATTTTGAGTAAGAATTTAGATTTCCAGATATTAAAAATAGGATATATTCTCCAGATTTAATTCCTGTGTTCGATGAAATATTTATTTATCCCGGAATTAATTTTTGTTATTTATTCCGTAGATTTTATGAGATATTATATTATTATTAATTAGATTATCGGATCGGGAGTATTTTATTCAGAAGAATCGCTCACGTATTTCTGGTTGCCATTTTTAGAAAATAATTCTCGAGACGTAGATCGACGCCAAGTTCACGGGTAGAGTATAATTTTTATCTGCATTCATTTGCACTTCGAGATCGAGGCAAGTTCATTCCTACCCTAACTTTTGGAAATTGTGAATTTCTGTTCGTGTTATTTAATTCCTTAATTATTTTCGAGATATTATATGTTGAGATTATCTGTTGCTCTGTATGATGCAATAATTTCTTTTGAGAATTATTTCTTGTTAAATAATATTATGTTGTTAAGTTAGTTTATTTGAGAATTATAATCCCTATAAGCGTAGAAATAATTTAGTTGCTATCGGGTCGATCTCATTAATTCGAGACGACTATTATTTTGATTCAGTGAAACTAATCTCATTCGTCTGAGATAGTTAAATTTATTCTTTTCGATTGAATTTATTGTACAAATTCAATCGTTATTTATTGATTATCTTTTAGTTAGTTCCTCGTTTGAACTAACCGATAGGAGTTTAAAATTATAATTATTAGAGATTTTTATTCGTCGATCAAGTGAAAAATATTCTATTTAAACGTTCATCAATGTTGAGTATTATAAATATTGAGAAGTACTATTTGTTCAGTACGACTCCCAATTACTTCAATCTTAAGACTATTCTCATAAATTTGAGATAGTTGATCTTATTGTCAGGGTTTGGCATTTTGTTCGTGTCAACCGATAAATTATTATTATTGAGAATTTACATCAGTCCATTGTTCGGATTGATGGTAAAATCGAGTCATACTGGTAGTCCGCCAGATTTGTAAATATTTTCTGAGAGAATTATCTCAAGTTATCTGTACCCAAAATATTCGGGAATTCTGTATTCTACTGGTCAATTTTGGGCAAGAGGCCCATTATAGAGAAAGAGAGACTCGTGTACCGTTTTACGGATCCGAGAATAATTAGGCATTTGTTGCCTTGGTTGAATTGATAACCATTATGATGCTAGCATTCATACATATATATATATTATTGTTGATATCGTATTGTAGCCGTGATCCGGCGAAGTGCGGTGTCATTGGAGGCCGGTATTCTTGGTTGGTTAGTTGATCGCCCCACCGAGATACGGAGAGGTGGAAGACCAGTTCATTCTTAAATCATGAGTTATCAGAGTTATATCAAATGAGTTATCGAGTATTCTGTTTCGAAATGAGTAATGAGTCTTTCGAGTATTCTGTTTTGAGATGAGTTTTGAGCCTTTCAAGTATGATATTTTCGAGATGAATTTGAGTCAAATCATATTGTGTTATCCGATATTAAAATTTTGAGTATTTATTTCGGTAAACTTTATTATATTTATATACCGAGCGAGAAGAGAACTTGCTGGGCAATATAGTTGCTCATTCTTGCTTTACAACATTTTGTTCAGCTGTCAAGACGGAAAGAGGCGAGACGTCCAGCCAGGGCTATAAAGGCAAAGGGAAAGCGCAAGGCTATGGCGACAATAATTAGAAGATCCAGATGGAATCTTTATATTTCTATTGTTGTGAACTTTTGTAACATATTATTTCGAGATGTATCAAGTTGGTTTGTATTATGTTGTGAAGACGATCTTGGACCTGCGGAGTGGGACATTTATGCTCCGTTGTAATAAAATTTGGCATTGTTATTGCGTTATCATATTGAGACAATGTGACGACTCGGGTCCCCTGTCAGGTGGATTTGGGGGCATTACAGTGTTTCGTTTTTTATAATTAAGGAAAATAATTAAAAGTTTGAAAATGAGATATTTGAGTTAGAAAATATAGAAAAGATATTACCTTTTAGCTGTAAAAGATAATCAATTACTTATTAGTAATTATAATATTATAATTTTATTTAATATTACAATTATGTTTTTATATAATAATTATTTTAATATTTTTTAAATTTAATTTAATATAATTTAATATAGTCATATTTACGAATTATAGTAATGTTTCCTTATTATAAACAACTTACACAGATTTTTAATGTATTTGATTAATAATTGAAAATAAGGTGTGATATTTTTGGGTATATGTTAATGATTGAAAGATTAATTTTAAATAAAAAAAGGTAATATTTTTTAATTAGAAAAAAATATTAATGATTTTAAGATATGGTACGATTGATGTTTTTATAAAAGATATTATTTTCAACTAAAAGTAAATGTGAATATGCAATGGCTAATTACCATTAATTATATTATTAATTATTTATTTTAATAATTAGGATAACCAGACCGAAAACCAAACTGACAAAGTTTCAATCTTTCAGCTTTAATATAATAGTACTAGCTTAAATATTTCTTTAATATAATACGATTTTTTCAATAATTTGAACGAATTTTTTATGATATTAATTTTGTAAGTTAAATTTTTAATAATTATATATATATATATATATATAAATATATATATATATATATATATATATATAGAGTTGCACTCCATAGAAAACACCTTATATAACAAACAATAAAGAACACCTCATATCTAATATAATTTAAGATTTCCGTCATAGCACCCAATACAAAAAGTTGTTATTTTTTTACCCTCTAATTTTTTTTTTGAAAATTTACTGTTCATTGATGACGTCATCAGTGACGTCATCAGTGAACAGTAATTTTCAATTTTTTTTTGCAGACTTGATAGAGGGTAAAAAAATAACAACTTTTTGTATTGGGTGCCCCTGGCGGGGCCAAAGCATCTAATAGATCAAAGGTGTTCTTTATTTTTTGTTATATAAGAGTGTTCTGTATGGAGCAAAGACATATATATATATATATATATATATATGAGAAAAAGGACCCTGAGATAGATTTCAGGAAACTTTTTCTGAGATACATACAAAATAACTTTAAATTTTATTGGGCCCGTAGGACTAATTAAAAAATTCTGAATTTACTAAAACGTCCACCTCATTTTTACATATAAAAGATATGTATCTCAGGAAACTTACCTGAGATATATCTCAGGCTCCCTAATCTATATATATATATAACGTAATCATTTAGTTATTAGTAATATGATATTATAAGTTTACTTAGATCATATTTTTTGAAAGAAGAGGTTTTAGTTAGAAAAGGTAATAACTCACAAACGTAATTGGTTAGTTATTATTTAGGAGAAGTGTTTGGAAGAAATGGATGTAATATTTTGAGAAAAATTATGTTTTGTGGATAATTAAGTAAAAAAATCAAGTTTGAAAATGAGATATTTTGGTTAGAAAATATAGAAAAGATATTACTCATTAGCTGTAAAAGGTAAATAGAAAAGGTAATAACTCACAAACGTAATTGGTTAGTTATTATTTAGAAGAAGTGTTTGGAAGAAATGGATGTAATATTTTGAGAAAAATTATGTTTTGTGGATAATTAAGTAAAAAAATCAAGTTTGAAAATGAGATATTTTAGTTAGAAAATATAGAAAAGATATTACTCATTAGCTGTAAATTATTAGTAATTATAATATTTAGTTTATTTAAATAATTAGAACGATCATATTTTTGGAAAGAACATATTTTTGTTAGAAAAGTTAGAGTAGTTAATTGCTGAAAAAGTTAATAATTGGTTAGTTATTATTTAGGAGAATTGTTGAGAAAAGCTGCGTGTAATATTTAGAGAAAAGATTTTGTTTCGTTTTTTTTTTAATTAAGTAAAGTAATTAAAAGTTTGAAAATGAGATATTTTAGTTAGAAAATATAGAAAAGATATTACCTTTTAGCTGTAAAAGATAATCAATTACTTATTAGTAATTATAATATTATAATTTTATTTAATATTACAATTATGTTTTTATATAATTATTATTTTAACATTTTTTAAATTTAATTTAATATAATTTAATATAGTCAAATTTACGAATTATAGTAATGTTTCCTTATTATAAACAACTTATAGAGATTTTTAATATATTTTATTAATAACTGAAAATATGGTGTGATATTTTTGGGTATATGTTAATGATTGAAAGATTAATTTTAAATATAAAAGGTAATAATTTTTAATTAGAAAAAAATATTAATGATTTTAAGATATGGTACGATTGATGTTTTTATAAAAGATATTATTTTCAAATAAAAGTAAATGTGAATATGCAATGGCTAATTACCATTAATTATATTATGTAATTATTTATTTTAATAATTAGGATAACCAGACCGAAAACCAAACTGACAAAGTTTCAATCTTTCAGCTTTAATATAATAGTACTAGCTTAAATATTTCTTTAATATAATACGATTTTTTCAGTAATTTGAACGAATTTTTTATGATATTAATTTTGTAAGTTAAATTTTTAATATATATATATATATATATATATATATATATATATATAGAGTTGCACTCCATAGCAAACACCTTATATAACAAACAATAAAAAACATCTCATATCTAATATAATTTAATAGTTCCGTCATAGCACCCAATACAAAAAGTTGTTATTTTTTTACCCTCTAAATTTTTTTTTTTGAAAATTTACTGTTCATTGATGACGTCATCAGTGACGTCATCAGTGAACAGTAATTTTCAATTTTTTTTTTGCAGACTTGATAGAGGGTAAAAAAATAACAACTTTTTGTATTGGGTGCCCCTGGCGGGGCCAAAGCATCTAATAGATCTAAGGTGTTCTTTATTTTTTGTTATATAAGAGTGTTCTGTATGGAGCAAAGACATATATATATATATATATATATATATATATATATATATATATAGATATATATATATATGAGAAAAAGGACCCTGAGATAGATTTCAGGAAACTTTTTCTGAGATACATACAAAATAACTTTAAATTTTATTGGGCCCGGAGGGCTAATTAAAAAATTCTGAATTTACTAAAACGTCCACCCCATTTTTACATATAAAAGATATGTATCTCAGGAAACTTACCTGAGATATATCTCAGGCTTCCTAATCTATATATATATATAACGTAATCATTTAGTTATTAGTAATATGATATTATAAGTTTACTTAGATCATATTTTTTGAAAGAAGAGGTTTTAGTTAGAAAAGGTAATAACTCACAAACGTAATTGGTTAGTTATTATTTAGGAGAAGTGTTTGGAAGAAATGGATGTAATATTTTGAGAAAAATTATGTTTTGTGGATAATTAAGTAAAAAAATCAAGTTTGAAAATGAGATATTTTAGTTAGAAAATATAGAAAAGATATTACTCATTAGCTGTAAAAGGTAATCAGTTAGTTATTAGTAATTATAATATTTAGTTTATTTATATAATTAGAACGATCATATTTTTGGAAAGAACATATTTTTGTTAGAAAAGTTAGAGAAGTTAATTGCTGAAAAAGTTAATAATTGGTTAGTTATTATTTAGGAGAATTGTTGAGAAAAGCTGCGTGTAATATTTAGAGAAAAGATTTTGTTTCGTTTTTTTTATAATTAAGTAAAGTAATTAAAAGTTTGAAAATGAGATATTTTAGTTAGAAAATATAGAAAAGATATTACCTTTTAGCTGTAAAAGATAATCAATTACTTATTAGTAATTATAATATTATAATTTTATTTAATATTACAATTATGTTTTTATATAATTATTATTTTAACCTTTTTTAAATTTAATTTAATATAATTTAATATAGTCAAATTTACGAATTATAGTAATGTTTCGTTATTATAAACAACTTATAGAGATTTTTAATATATTTTATTAATAACTGAAAATATGGTGTGATATTTTTGGGTATATATTAATGATTGTAAGATTAGTTTTATAAAAAAGGTAATGTTTTTTAATTAGAAGGGAAATATTAATGATTTGAAGATTTGGTAGGATTGATGTTTTTATAAAAGGTATTATTTTCAACTAAAAGTAAATATGAATATGCAATGGCTAATTACCATTAATTATATTATGTAATTATTTATTTAATAATTAGGATAACCAAACCGAAAACCAAACCAACAAAGTTTCAATCTTTCGGCTTTAATATAGTAGTACTAGCTTAAAACTCGTGCGATGCACGGATTTTCTTTAATTTAATACGACTTTTTAAATAATTTGAACGAATTTTTTATGATATTAATTTTGTAAGTTAAATTTTTAAATGATATATATATATATATAAGGTAATCATTTAGTTATTAGTAATATGATATTATTACTTTATTTAATTAATAAGAACGACCATATTTTTTTGAAAGAAGAGGTTTTAGTTAGAAAAGTTAGAAAAGGTTATAGCTCAAAAATGTAATTGGTTAGTTATTATTTAGGAGAAGTGTTGGGAAGAACTAAGTGTAATATTTTAAGAAAAGATTGTGTCTTGTGGATAATTAATTAAAAAATTAAGTTTGAAAATGAGATATTTTAGTTAGAAAATATATAAAAGATATTATCTATCAGATGTAAAAGGTAATCAGTTAGTTATTAATTATAATATTATTAGTTTATTTCAATAATTAGAACGATCATATTTTTGGAAAGAACATATTTTACTTAGAAAAGTTAGAGAAGTTAATAGATGAAAAAGTTAATAATTGGTTAGTTATTATTTAGAAGAATTGTTAGGAAAAGCTGCGTGTAATATTTAGAGAAAAGATTGTGTTTCGTTTTTTATAATTAAGTGTTGATGAGTGGATTTCGTAACAACTTTTGTGAGGTTTTCTGTGAGTTGTAAAGGGTAACGATCAACTGTTCTCTGGAAGATTTGGGTTGTGTTTGTGGGGTGAGCTGAGCTTGAGAGTGCCTCCAATAATCTCAGATTCCTTTAGAGAGAATTAGAGAGCTAAAATCCGTCCCCCCTCAAGGTGACCATGTATCCTTTATATAGGAATCAAGCCCACATAGTTCTAATGCTAAGCTGATTCTGCTTGACCAGCTTTATAAGGTTGTCTAGTTCGTGTTGGACTCAGGTTCCTTTAGAGTTTACCACGAACTGGTTGGTTAAGTAGAATAGAAATCGAGTTCTTACTCTACTATAATTCTCATGTCTATTAGAGGCAATCTAGAATCAACTGCGTCCTAGGATTACACTCCAATAATAAGTCTATATCTGTCTAGATCTTTCTGTCGATTGCTCTTAGGAACCTGGTGCTCAGGAACCTATATCTCAGGAGCCTGTTTCTCAAGAACCTCCTTATTTCGGTAGCTGTTGCCCAGGAACCTCTCTCTAGGTATCTGTACCTGCATCAATAACAAACTTGTTAGATTAGATAACCCTTCTGGTGTCTTCATATGCTCTTGACTTTCTCTGTGGCTGTTGCTATGCTAATTCGAACTTTTCTATGAGGAGGAACCTGGTCAATTTGTAACCGGCTCAGCTTCCAGTTCTTCGAGAACCTCCTGATACTTGTGTTTTCTTGATCCTCTCTCTATCTGATGCTCATTTCTTCATATCTAATCTTCATGGCTTGGACTGGATCTATCTTCTAGCTTGCATGGATTGGACCCTATGACTTAATGGGCCTAAATTCAGTCCATGGTAATTTTGGGCACAACAACTACCCCCGCTTCCTTGAAATCATGAAAATGTGAAAGGAACCTATTCTGTTTTCTAATCTATGGGTCCAATGCTGAATCGTTCTTCTTACAATACCTTGCTTCAATACCATATATCCAAGCCTACATGAGCTAACTCGGCGTAGGAAACAGGACATAAAATATTTTTAGCTAGCATAACCTTGGTTAGCTTCCTTCCCAAAAAGGAACCTGTTCTCCATTTATTCTTTTCTAAATCTTTTCAGAACTTCTTTTCTTCAAGCTGTAGCTTTCGAAACCCCCTTTATGTCTTTATTCAGCTTCTGGTGGAATTTACCTTGTTACTGAACACCTAGGCCCGTCTCTTTGGAATTTCAATAATTTTAAAACACAAGAGAGGATAATTTTCGGTTGTAAATATCCAAAAGGGGATAATTCAAAATTTGAATTACCCTTATCAATTACCGAAACTGCAGTCAATATGGGTATTTCCCAGGTTCACACGCCTCCTGCGCGTGTACCGCTTCAGTTCCCACGCCAATTGTTTGCTGCCACGTGTATGCGGCTGTTCCCTACTTACCTCGGCTATTTAATCTCATTTCTAACTCCAGGTTCAGGTTTGCCCTTACCAAAAGCTTGCAAAAAACCCTTGGTGAGAGAAAAGGAAAGAAGCTCGACAGTCACTCTTTCAATCCGGCCTCCCAATCACCGTTTTTTTCCGATCAAGGTATGATTCCGACTCGCTTTTCTCTGTTCTTTCATAATATAGAATTTGTTTTCAACTATCTGCTTCCTTAAGCCTTGCATGTCAAATTTTCCTTTATTTCTTGACTTTGTATGAACATATATGTATGTCTGTATCTAGTTTTCACATTCCATGTCGCACACTTAGGCTTTCACCATAGTATTATATTATTTTTTATGTCTACTATCGACCCGTAATTGTATCATTTTGGTTTGATGGTAACTGTCGATTGTCTGGTTATCTTCGACTCTCGTATTTTTATCTGGTACTATTGTTGATGCATAGCCTCTGTGTAACTCCTTAAACAACTTGCATTACATAGCCATGGTTGTCTAAACATTTTAGAACCACAATTTCTCTCTTAGAGGTCCTAAAACCTGACCTTTCTTCGTCTGTCTTTTGCAGATGTCTTCTGACTCAGCACACTCAGACCACCTTTCTTCAATAAACCCTGCTCTTGTTAGGTTTGTCAGCAATAGGACTAGATCTAAGGTTCTGATTCCAGACACTAGCGAACCTCAAGATATCCTTGTGAAACCTCCTACCGTTAATGATCAAATAGGATCTCTCAGCCTAGTCGATTTAGGAGAAGATTGGCCTTCTAATAACGAAGAAGTGTCTAAACCTGACCACGAACTGTTTCCTGAACCTGATTTTGACAATGAGGTAACTGTTGAAAGATAGTTGTATAGGCAAGAGATTGTCCCCTTTTGTGAGAAAACTGACTCCATCATGACCTCTGTGAAATTAAAGAAGCTCTTTGAAGAATGTCCTCATCCAACTTGTAACATTTTGATCCCTAAACCTAGTGAGAGAGCTCACAGGTTTGATGTTAAGATTCCTAAGCGTGGGATTCCCAATGCTGTTGTTTTTGCTGCTTTTTTGAGAGTAGGTTTCTTCATACCTATTCATCCATTCCTTCGAGAATTTTTAGTTTTTTATGAATTGGCACCAATGCAGCTCACTCCCAACTCTTACCGTCTAGCTATCAGCACATTCATATTGTACTCCAGCAAGTTTACAAATCCTCTGACTGCCCCTGAACTAGGTTATTTATTTAGATTGAAAGATACTGGGAGAAGTTTTGGTTGCTTCTACCTTTCCGCCTAGCCTTGTCATCAGGGTCAGTGTATAAAAAATGTTAAACAAAACTTTGAGCAATGGTCGGAGCAATTTTTATATATTGCTACGACTACCCTTATGTTAGATATGAGTTCAATCGTCGACCAAATGTTCCCAAGCAAACCGTCTTGACTGGAGTTTGTTTGGAAAGAGCGAAAGAGATTTTGAAATTATCAGCTTCCATTATGGATTGCATGATTCTGATGAACCCTGACAACTTGATTCCCTTAGGATTTCTTCCTTCAGAATCTGGTATAACTGCGTTGTTACTCATTACGCTTTGTCTGTAGCTTTAATTTTTATAGCTGCATTTATTCTCTTTTCATATATTATTCTAATCTTGACTTGCCCATTTATGCATATATGGCACCTAAGGTTCCCTCATTTGTTAAAAGATCCAAGAATGTTGAGGAGATATTTAAGATTGATGATGAAGTAAAGGAGGTTCAGCTTGTTGCAACTCCTATTAGCCAGGTTCCAACCCCAGCTTCTATTCAGACTCAACCATCTGGTTCCTCCAAACGCAAGCTACCTCAGACCACTCTTGACTTGTCGGGAAGCTCTCAATCAAGGTCCATAAGGAAGGGAAAAACTGTGAAGGTGGATCCAGCTGCTGTTCAGAATCAATTTAAAGATCTAATTGATACCCATGTTCTTCCGGAAGCTGTTAATAGCTGGGCCAAGATGGATGCTGTTGAGGCTATGAACGCCATGAGATTTTTTGCTACACAGAATGCTTTCTTCACTCTCAGGTTTTACGATGACATTGCTGAGAAAACTCAATATGATCTCCGATTTCAAGGAGAGGTTGCGAAGCTCAAGGAGGAGCTGGCTGCTAAAGAAGAGAGAGTGAATATTGCAACGGCTGCCGTTAGGAGGGCGAAGACTGTCGAGACCACTCTAAAGAAAGATAAGGATGAGCTTCAAGGGCAGGTTCTGAGCTTAAAGGATGAAAAGCTTTCATTGCTTGAACAGATTCATGAGTTAGAGGTCCAGGTTGATACTCTTAACACTACTGCTGATTCTGTCAAATCTACTATGTTGATCAAGGAGAAAGCTCGATATGATGAAGGCTATGACGAGGGCATTAGGGACTACATATGCTCAACCTAGGGGAAGCTTCCCAATATTGACTGGCCCGTCCTTGAGGAGGATGTGGTGAATATGATTGAGGACTTCAAAGCTGAAGCTATTGTAACAGCAACCGTACCTCTCGTTAAGTCGGTCGAGAGGTCACCAGGATCTATTCCTGTGACTGCGGAAGCTACCATCCATGTTCCCCAAGAGACTCCTGAAACAGCTCCCTCTGCTCATGCAATGGAAAATTTCTCCCAACCTCCTTTATCTTAAAATTTTTTTATGAATCATTTATTAAACTTTGATGAGGTCGCGTACCCCTCATAGTGTCTCGTAAGATGTACTTGTTGAATCTGGTTTCTGTGGCTTTCGCGCCTAATAACTTTTGATTTGCTGATTTCCTAAGGTCGCAGTACCCTTTAACTTTTGTTGGTTTGAAGTAATTTCCAATGATAACTATCTACGTTTGCTATATCTTGTCTATCTTTCATATCCATGCATATATAAACTCTCCATACTTGTACCTTAACTGAATTATATACATTCTTTTTCAATACCTTCGTAGTGTCATTTTAAGAGTTACGTAGCTTCCATACTTAGATATTCAAGCCTATGTGAGCTAACTCTTTGTAGGAAACAAAATACCTTTATATTTCCACTTATATCTCTTTCCAAACGAATACCACAAAGAACTTAACTAGGTATTATCAGCTTACTTGTAAACTTGGAATCTCTTTTCCTTAACACTTCGAGCATTGCTTTCAAAACCACAATATGAAATATCATTGGTTCCACGATGCGTTTCTAACTTTAACCTTTAACCTTCAGTAATTCTGCCAGGACTACTATTAAACAACCCTAAAAAATATTAACCATACAAAATGAAACAAGAAGAATAAAACAAAGAAATAATTAGTGTTAGTAAACTAATCCTGTTAAGTACATGCCAACTCTAGGAAAAGTCACCATTTGAGTTTCCAATCCTAAAAAAATTAGGTTCCAACACGCCAATCTAGGTTCCATGTTGGTTCCTCTTGCCTCGAGGCGAATTCTAGGAACCTGTGTGCCAATCTCGGAGTCCAGACAGATTCCTCTTCTTTATACACCTGTCTCGGCTCTGCATAAAGGGGAAGCTTATAGCCCTCTTAAGGAGTGATATGCCTGTCTGGGCTCCATATCATTTCCTTCTTCTTCATGTTTCATGTTGGACATATTATGAAGGTAAAAGCTAAGGAACTGAGTCCCTTCTTCCCATGTGCCAGTGGCGGCTCCACATGAGGAAGAGCTTATTAAGCTTCTCTTTAAGAACAAGTGTGCTGGTCTAGGCTCCACACAAGTTCCTACTTCCTCTCGTGCCAGTGGCGGCTCCACGGAGGGGTGAGACATATAGTCTCAGGTTCTTGTACGCCTGTCTTAGCTCCATACAGGTTCCTCTAAGGTGCCTTCCGTCAGGGCTTTTGGTGCTTGTCAACAGGGCTTATTAAACAATTGCTCAAGGAATTTGAGGCTTTTATCTAAAATATCTTGCTCAGTCAACTGAGGCTTTTAATCATACTTGCTCAGGAAGCTGCCTGAGGCTTAATTCAATACTTGCCCAGGAAGCTGCCCAAGGCTTAAATCATACTTGCTCAAGAAGCTGCCTGAGGCTTAATTCAATACTTGCTCAGGAAGCTGTCTGAGGCTTAATTTATACTTGCTCAGAAAGCTGCCTGAGGCTTAATAATTTTCTCAACACAATCTGTCTATAAGTTAATTCTGATCAATCAATCGTAGTCTGTACATTCTGTCTGCATTCTATCAAATCGTACTCATACCTCATGAATACTATCAAAGCTACAAGTTACCTTAACCAAAGGTTCCTGTATCATAAAACAAGTACTAAACAAGCACTTAAAAAGTTTCAAATTGGCATGTGAAATAGCTAATCAAATCACTACAAGAAAAACTGGAATTTGTGACGGAAATTTGTGACGGATTTTTTCCGTCACAAACAGTGACGGATTTGTGACGGATTTTTCCGTCACAAAGTTTTGTGACGGATTTGTAGCGGAACAATTCGGCACAAATGTTCGTCACAAAGCTGTCACAAATCCGTCACAAAACAATATTAGTGACGGATTTTGTGACGGATTTTTCCGTCACTAATTAGTGACGGATTTAGTGATGAACAAATCCGTCACAAAAGCTATAAATAAAAAACATACATTTTTGTGACGGAGTTTGTGACGGAAATTTATTTGTGACGGATCAGTGACGGAAAAAATCAGTCACAAATATAGTGACGGAAAAACTCCGTCACAAAAAAAGGCAATAAAAAAATTCAAAAATATTTTGTTTCAGTGACGGAATTTGTGACGGATTTGTGACGGATGATTCCGTCACTAATTAGTGACGGATTATGTGATAGAAAAACCGTCACAAAATCTATAAATAAAAAACATACATTTTTGTGACGGAGTTTGTGACGGAAATTTATTTGTGACGGATCAGTGACGGAAAATATCAGTCACAAATATAGTGACGGAAAAACTCCGCCACAAAAAATGGCAATAAAAAAATCAATGAAAAACTTGCTGAGGTGTTCCGAAGGCTTGATAGAACTGATGAAGGTTGATTGTTGTATTGGTATTTTATTTTAACCATTGGATTTGTTGAATTGGTATAAATGATGTTTGTGTTGATTTATTGTCATAATTTGGTAGTGTTGAATGTCATTGATTTGTCATAATTTGGTAGTGCTGCTGTTTTATATTTGGTAGTATTGAATTTCATTGATTTGGTAGTGCTACTGCGCCGGCAATGCATGTTTGTGTACTGTTATTATTGTTTTTGTACAGTACAGGGAAAAATATAAAAGAAAAAAATTATTTTAAAAAATTTAGTAATCAGTGACGGATTTGTGACAGAATCAGTCTGTCACAAAACTTGTAACATAAAAAGCAGTCACAAATCCGTCACTAAAATTGATTTGAGCCAACTATTTGTGACGGATTTGTGACAGATTATTCCATCACAAAATTTTGTGACGGAAAGTCTGTCACAAAGGCGTCACAAATTTGTGACGGATTTGTAACAGATAATTCCGTCACAAAATTTTGTGACGGAATTGTAACAGAATATATCCGTCACTAAATTTGTGACGGAAACTTCTGTCACAAAAGCGTCACAAATTTGTGTCCGGGATAAAAAAAATGACAAATTTTGTGACGGATTTGTGACAGAATATATCCGTCACTGAAGTTGTGACGGAATTTATCCGTCACAAAAGCCGTCACAACCGGTTTGTGACGGATTATTCTGCCACAAATCCGTCACAAATGTGTCCCCGTGATAAAAAAAATGACGCAATTTGTGACGGATTTGTGACAGAATATATCCGTCACTGAATTTGTGACGGAATTTTTCCGTCACAAAAGCCGTCACAACAGTTTTGTGACGGATTTTTCCGTCACAAAATCGATTTGTGACAAGGGTTTCAGTGACAGAATAAATCCGTCACAAATCCGTCACAAACCTATTTGTGACGGATTTTCAGCCTGTTTGTGACGGATTTTTCCGTCACAAATCCCGGATTTTCTTGTAGTGAATCAATCATGCACATTACTGTCTAAGTAGGAATACTGTTGTGCCCAAAATCTCCATGGGCTAGATTTAGGCCCATTGGGCTTAAGGATCCCATCCGTATTATTAATATGGGTTATGATTGAGGTCTCTTAAGTTAAATGGGGCCAAATAGCATGTGAAATAGATCTGGACAGGTTCAGGTTCCCGAGAGACAGGTTCATGTAGACAGGTTCCCGAGAGACAGCTTCCTGCAGACAGCTTCCGGGGAGATAGTTCCTACAGACAGGTTCCTGAGAAATAACTTCATGTACGAGAACAGATTTGTGCCAGCAGATTTATAGTATGATTAAGCCTCCTATTCTTTAGGAGTAAGCTATGAACATCAACTCCTTATTGGAATGTATTCCTTTGGCGCAGATGATCCTTGAATACATCTAATAGGACTAGAATTAGTAAAGACACTCCTAGTCGAGTTAGAACTTGAGTTCTACTCGACTTAGGTCGCTATTCGTGGCTGAATCTGGAGAAAAGGAGTTCCCCACGAATTAGGAACCTAGAATATTGCTGCCTAACCAGACTTCTAGTCTAAAAAGAACTACGTGAACTTGATCCCTATATATACACGGGTACGTAGGCACCTTGAGAACATGTTTTACAAGCCTCGTGATAAACCTACGAGATTCTTGAGAACACACGACACAAGCCTCAAGGGAACTTGCAAGATTCTTGTAAACGATCTCGAGCTCAGCAACCCCCACAAAAAACCTCCATTCTCCATAGATTAGTTCATCGTTAGCCTTTAGAACTCACCGTAAACCTCTTAAAAGTTGTTACGAAATCCACTCATCAACATTGGCACTAGAAGGAGGGGAGAGTTATCATCTAAAGAGTGGAAAGATGGCAGGCAGTTCTGATAGCGAAGCAAAACAATCTGTAGAGAAGGAACCCCAAGGAGAAGATCAAACCCCAAGAGCAAAGAAGATTACTCCCGATGACATTTTAGAGCATCTCAAGTCGATTGGAGAGAAGATCACAACCCTTGAACAGACAACACATAAGAAGAAGAAGAAGAAAAAGAAGAAAAAGAATTCGAAGTTGGCATCAGGCAAGAAGGGTAAAAAAGCTAAGATTAATCCCAAGTAGTTAGACAGGTGCAATAACGTCATCTCCATTCAATAAGAAGGTTAGAAAATCTCCGTTACCTATATCCTATTGTATGTCAAACGAGTTTAAATTTGATGGCACTACGGATCCCGTGGAGTATCTGGGTCGATTCAATACTGAGATGGAAGTTTATCAAGTTAAGGAGCCAACAAGGTGTAGATTACTAGCAGCAACCTTTCATGGTGGAGCTCATCAGTGGTTCATGAGGTTACCATCAGATTCTATAGATTCTTGGGAGAATATGGGGAAGCTCTTCGTTATTCAGTTTAGAGCTTCCGTTGCTTTTGCACCCCCAACCAATACATTGGCCAACATCAAGCACAGAGCAGATGAGACCTTGACAGAGTACCTCAAACGTTTCAATGCAGAGGATCCCAGAGTTAAGAAAGCTCCTGACGAGGTCATTATGAGCTTCATAATTGCTGGAGTTAGAGCTGGTTTAGACTTCTGGAAGGAGTTACAAGTAAGTGAACCTGGTACACTAGCTGTGTTCTACAAACAAGCTGAACTGTATAAATGTGTGGAGGAATCCCTGTTGAAGCTGAGAGAGACAGAAGATCTTGGAGATGAAGCTAGTCACAAAGGAAGCAAGCGAGAGAGGTCTCCAAGCCCGTAAGAATATGTTATTGGGAATCAAGCTTCCTCCAAAAGAAGTAAAGCAAATTTGAAGACAAAGTGCGATAATTATACCTCTTTGGTTGCTCCAGTGGACCACATCTTCACGATTTATGGGAAAGAAGGAATATTTGTGAAGCCTGCACCTTTACCTGTAGGATCAAGGAAAGATCTGAAGAAATATTGTGACTTCCATGAGGATAATTGCCATGATACTTCCGAATGTAGAGCATTGAAAGATTAAATTGAGGATTTGATTAAAGTTGGGAAGCTCACGGGATGGATAGTTCGAGGCGACCAGTAGCTGAAAGTTTGAGAGCTTCCTTAATGTAGAGTTGAGAGACCTTTATTTATATATGTATTTTCTTCTTAGGGCTGGGGGGTAGTGCGCGTATACCTCCCTAGCAATCAAACCTATTTCTTTCAAGTAGTTTTCAACGAAATTATGAGTAGTTCTTTTCCTTGTATTACATCAAACACGAGCTTATATTTAACTTGTAAAACAAGGAACGTACCTCATTCAATTCAGTGAGCTGCTAGCAATACTTCACAAGTAATCTCTTTAAGTATCTCTTGTTTCTTACAATGAGTTAGCTCACATAAGCTTAGAGGTGTTGTATTGGGATATTTGTATTAGATATAGAGGTTCATTTCCAGCGTGTTTCGTAAGAGGTTAAAGAAGAAAAGAGAATACATGTTAAAGCTACAAGCAGGAATGATGTGAAGAAATTATAGTATCTATTCGAGCGTTAAGGAAAATTCGACATAGTTGAAGATTTTGATGAAGAGTAGCTACAAGAATCTGATATGAGCATCTTGAAGAAAGCACACAATACTCAACTTCATGGATGAATATTCAACGACTTATAAGAGATTATCAAAGAATTGTGAAGCTTCCCGGAGTTAGTTCTTCATCAAAGACAAGCTTCCCTGAAGAACTGGGGGGTAGTATAATTAATATAGGACATGGTAGTTTGAAAATTGAGGATTTCAAAATTTTGAGAATTCAGGTCCAGGAATCTCACGATTTGGTTCAGGAACCTTACAGATTGGTTTGGTCTAGTATCTTGAAGAGCAGCATGCTTGCATCATGAACACGTCAATGAGTTTTTAAATCTTAACGGAGGCTTCCACTTTACATCTGATCAGTCTATATAAAGATCCAGGTGAATCCTCTCATTTTATGCTTACATATTTGTAGAAAACCTCCCAGGTACGCGCAACAAACTCTTACTATTCATAAAGCATTCTTAAATATTTATGTTGTTGAGGTCTTATTTGCGATAAAGCTATGATTATATCTTGATTATGTTCTAGATGTTAGAATGCACATGTACACAACAGATTGTAGGTTCCTTGATATTTACCTGCACCTCGCAGGTTCCTTGTTATTTATCTGCAGCTCGCAAGTTCCTTGATATTTATCTATAGCTTGCAGGTTCCTTGATATTTACCTACAGCTTACAGGTTCCATGTATTTACCTTAAGTTAACAGGTTTTGTGTTACTCACCTGAAGCTCATAGGTAACAGCTTCCAAATCTAGTTGTATTTATATGTGTCTAGTAGACTACTCGTTATTTTCATGTAACTGACATCTTGCAGGTTCATTGATATTTACCTGAAGCTTGTATGTAACAGCTTCCAGGTTCATTGACATTTGTTAGAAGCCAATTGTTGATAGTTTCTGATTAGCAGCTTCCTGCATGAAGTTCCCAGCCAGCCGATACCTGAATAAAAGAAAGTGTACTTACAGCAAGAGCTCCATGACTTTAGAGGATTAATCTAGTGCCCTTCTGATTCTCTTTGTGCTCCATTCGAGGATTCACTTAGAGCCTAGAATGATTCACTAGGTTCCCCAATATTTTCATGTATTCATCTGGTGCCCTTAAGGATTCTCTTTGTGCTCCATTCAAGGATTCACTTAGAGCCCAGAAGGACTCACTAGGTTCCCTAAGCATATCCATGTATTCACCCAATGCCCTTATGGATTCTCTATGTGCCCGTATAGGTTCACTTAGAGCCCAAAAGGATTCACTTGGTGCTTCATGCATCCACGCGCATTTGTTTGGTATCTTGATGAATTCTCTTTATACCCTTTTATGGATTCATTTGGTGCCCAATTGGTTTCGGTTTTTGCCTTAGCAGAGGTTCACATAATGACCAGTTGGATTCACCTTATGCCCTTACAAGGTTTTGTATAGAGCCCAGAAAGATTCACTTTGAAAGCCCTGTCAGCTACAGGCACTCTATAGCCAAAAAAGATTTGCATATAGCCTAGAAAGATTCATTTCGAAAAGCCCTATGAATCGTAGGCAAAAATTCAAAAGTCCCATAAGCATGTGGGCACCTAGTTACAGGTTTTGGGAACCTAAGCATGGGTAACCTAACCTAGAGTTCGCTTGTACTTGAAAAGCCTTCAAAGGGATTCACCTTGTGCCCTTACGGATTCACTTGGTGCCCCTAGCATTTGAAGGGATTCACTTTGTGCCCTTACGGATTCACTTGGTGCCTCTAGCATTTGAAATGATTCATCATGTGCCCTATAGATTCTCCTTGTGCCCTCTTCAGGATTCACTTAGAGCCTATAAGGATTCACTTGATGCCACAAAGGAATTCACTTAGTGCCCAACCGGATTCTCTTCGTGCTTTTGCCATGATTCACCTAAAGCCCGGATGGATTCACTTCGTGCTCCCTAAAGCCAAAAGGATTCATTTGACGCCCAGTCGAATTCTTTAAGTGCCCTTCTCATGATTCACTTAAAACTCAACTGGATTCGTCTTATGCCCTATTAAGGATTCATTTGACGCCTAGTCGAATTCTTTAAGTGCCCTTCTCAGGATTCACTTAAAGCTCAACTGGATTTGTCTTATGCCCTACTAAGGATTCACTTAGCGCCAAATTGAATTCTCTAAGTGCCCTTCCCATGATTCACCTAAAGCTCAATTGGATTCGCCTTGTGCCCTCATCAAAGCGATACATAGATGAATATTCCTACTTCTAAAGCTTGTATATGATCGAAACAGGTATCGTACTGATAACAAGTTCTTGATAAAGCAGCTTACAGCATCCTTGATGATCATCAGAAGCTTCCAGTTAATAGCTTCCAGCTTTTGGTTTCAAACCCATATAGCTTACAGCTTCCAGGTTAAGTGGTATTCAACCGAAACCAGCAGTTTTCAATCAATCGCTTCAACAAGCTATATGAGGTTCACGCGTCATGATGGCTCGGGGGGTAGCTTAATTCCCCTATGTCTTATTATTGCGAGCTTGCACAGAGAAGAGCTTCAATATTCCAGGTTCAGTAATGGAACCTCAATCCAAACCGGCACAATGAAGCACAGATAAGTTCTACTTTCATGCCTTTATATCGTTAACTATCATGCACATTACCTGTCAATGAGATTTTTATTTTTGTCATGCTTAGATACATATAGCTTTTAATGCGCATATTGCATGATCCTTAGAAATGAAATTTATGTGAACTTGTATGTATGATGTTATTATGCCCTATAGGTTTACAGTTTACGCAACATATATGCTTAGTTTATGGTCTCGAACGTGTTAGTTGAAACAACCTTTTATATAATTAATATGCCACTTAAGAAGGTAGAAACATATATAATGTAGATAATTATTCATACTTGCATACATGCATCACTTATATGTGAGCTCTTCAGCTCGTATTACTAATCTATTTTTTCTAGTTTTCTTAGTGTTGTGCCTAAAATCACCATGGGCTAGATTTTGACCTATTAAGTCATAGGTTCCAATCAACAAGTATTGTATGAGCCATGGGACAGATCCAGTACCAGATATGAAGACCAAACGCGGAGAAATGAGCATTAGCTGAGAAGACAATCAAGAGATTATGAGTATCAAGACGTTCTTGATGAACCAGTAGCTGAGCAGATTACGAATGGACTAGGTTCCTCCCCGCAGAAGAGCCCAAGTTAGCTTAGCAGCAGCAATGAGGACAGCAAGAAGTGCATGGGAACCACAGAAAGGCTCCCTAGACTAACAAATTTGTTACTTGTGCAGGTACAGTTTCCTGTAGAGAGGTTCCTGAGAAACAGGTTCCGAGGCGTAGGTTCCTGAGCATAGACAGTAGAAAAATATAGAAGCTAGCCAGACAAAAGTAGACTTATTAGAGAGTACTCCTAGGACGCAGCTGATCCTAGATTACCTCTAATAGATAGATAATAGATAGTCAAACAAACATCAGCTTACAAGATAAAGCAGCCTCTAGAGCAATCAAGTTATGATTTCATGGTTAACCTCGTGCCCTTTTAAGGATTCATCCAGTGCCCTATTGTGCCCTCAGCATAGGTTCACATAACGCCCAATTAGGTTCACCTTATGCCCTTATTTGGATTCACGTGGTTCCCTTGATAATCTTAAGATTCATCTTAATCCTTTTAAGGATTCATCTAGTGCCCTATTGGATTCGTTTTGTGCCTTCAGCATAGGTTCACATAACGCCCAATTAGGTTCACTTTATGCCCTTATTTGGAGTCACGTGGTTCCTTTGACATTTTTAAGGTTCACTCAGTGCCCAATTAGATTCGCTTTGTGCCCTTGTCAAAGGATTCACTCAGCGCCTAATTGGATTCACTTTGTGCCCTTGTCATGATTCAAGCAAGAAGATAAAGACCTACATGGTTCACTCTGAAAAAACATGGGAGCATTAAAGGGATTGGACCTTAAAATATCAGGCTATTTAGGTTCCTCTCGCATCCTATGACTTCGAAGAACCGGCGGTAGTTGTTGTGCCCAAAATCTCCATGGGCTAGATTTAGGCCCACTGGGCTTAAGGATCCAATCCGTATGATTAATATAGGTTATGATTGAGGTCCCTTAAGTTAAATGGGGCCAAATAGCTTGTGAAATGGATCTGGACAGGTTCAGGTTCATGTAGACGGGTTCTCGAGAGACAACTTCCTGCAAACAACTTCCCGAGAGACAGGTTCCTAAAAAGCAGCTTCCTGTACGAGAACAGATTTGTGTCAACAGATTTATATTATGATTAAGCCTCCTATTCTTTAGGAGTAAGCTATGAACATCAACTCCTTATTGGAATGTATTCCTTGGGCGCAGATGATCCTTGAATACATCTAATAGGACTAGAACTAGTAAAGACACTCCTAGTCGGGTTAGAACTTGAGTTCTACTCGACTTAGGTCGCCTATTCGTGGCTGAATCTGGAGAAAAGGAGTTCCCCATGAATTAGGAACCTAGAATATTGCTGCCTAACCAGACTTTTAGTCTAAAAAGAACTACGTGAACTTGATCCCTATATATACACGGGTACGTAGGCACCTTGAGAACATGTTTTACAAGCCTCGCGATACACCTACGAGATTCTTGAGAACACACGACACAAGCCTCAAGGGAAATTGCGAGATTCTTGTAAACGCTCTCGAGCTCAGTTCAACCCCCACAAAAAACCTCCATTCTCCATAGATTAGTTGATCGTTAGCCTTTACAACTCACCGTAAACCTCTCAAAAGTTGTTACAAAATCCACTCATCAACAAATACTTCCCCCAGTTCTTTTGGGTAATTATTGTTACGTAAAAGAACTATTAAGAAGCTATAATCATCAGATTGCAATCAAAGAAATCAACGTAGAGCTATCACTGCTCAATACTAAAACTGTCTTGCAAATAGGAAGGTTCACATCAGGTACCCCCGGAGTACAATACTGAAATCAACAATTCTGGTCAGCTACAACTAATAAGCTGCCTTTATTCTTGGGCTGAAAGAGCCTTACTCTTCCTAAGAAGAACATAGTAAAAGAGAGTTACTGATAGTACTTCTTGAGATGTTATGCATTCCAAGCTCTCGGAATGAGATTCCCATCCATATCCATCAAGTGGTAAGTTCCCTCCTAAATGACTGACTTTATCTGGTAAGGGCCTTCCCAATTCGCTCCAAAGGCTCCATGTGCGAGAACCTTGGTATTAGGCATGACTTTTCTCAAAACTAGGTCTCCAACTTTAAAAGACCTTGCTTTCACCTTTCTGTTTTAGTACCTTCGAACTATCTGTTGGTAAGCTGCTAACTTCATCTGAGAATCTGCTCTTAACTCTTCAACAATGTCCAGGTAGAGTCTGTGATTGACCTCATTGTTCTCGGGGTCATAATGCTTTCTTCTCAAGGAACCTGTGCCAACTTCTACAGGTACCATAGCTTCACAACCAAAAGTAAGGGTAAAAGGAGACTCACCAGTTGTAGTTCTAGGGGTGGTGTTATACGACCACAAGACTCCAGGAAGCTCCTCTGACCAGCTTCCTTTCTTCTCTTCAAGCCTTGTCTTCAAAGTATGCTTGATGATCTGGTTTACAGCTTCAGTCTGTCCATTGCTCTGTGGATAATACACTGCTGAGAATGCTTTCTGAATTCCAAACTGCTCACAAAATCCTTTAAGCTCTTTGCTGTCAAACTGCTTCCCATTATCAAAAATCAGCTTCTGGGGAATACCAAACCTGCAAACAATAGCTCGAAAAACGAACTCAGTTAGTTTAGAGGCTGTGATCTTAGCAAGTGGTTCTGCTTTTGCCCACTTTGTGAAGTAATCAACTGCAACTACTGCATATTTTACTCATCCCTTTCCTGTTGAGAGCTCTCCAATGAGGTCTATCCCCCAAATGGTGAATGGCCAAGGGCTGACAATCTGCTTGATAGGTACTACAGGCCTGCTATCAAAATTTGCAAACTTCTGGCAATTGCTGCATGCTTGAACAAACTTATGAGCATCTGCTTTGAGGGTTGGCCAGTAATATCCTTGTCGAAGGACCTTCATGGCTAAAGAACTACCCCCTGAGTGATTTCCACATACTCCCTCGTGTATCTCTTCGAGGATATATCTACACTGTTCTCCAGCTACACACTTGAGCAAAGGCTGATTAAATCCTCACTTGTATAGGATTCCATCATAAATCACATATTTGGCAGCGTGATACTTCAGCTTCCTAGCTTCATCCTGATTAAGAGGTACCTCTCCCTTATCCAAGTAACTATATATTGGAGTTACCCATGAATCTTCAACTGGAAATTCAATGTCCATGACCTCCTCATTGAAAACACTAGGCTGCTCCTGAATCTGGAGTGGAATTACGCCCAACAGTTTTGACTTTCTCTGTGAGCCCAATTTAGCTAGTGCATCTGCATTGGTATTCTTTCCTCGTGGTATCTGATCTAGCTTCACTTCTCTAAAATTTTCAAGCCATTCTTGGGAGTACCTCAAATACACGTCTGTACGTGGACCTCTTGCCTGGAATCTACCATGAATCTGTCAAACTACTAACATCGAGTCACTGAATACTCTGATATTCTCCACTTTCATCTCCAAAGCTAGCTTGAGACCTGCAATCAATGCTTCATATTCTGTATCATTATTAGTGGCTCTGAAAGCAAAATGAATTGAACTATGAAGTCTATGTCCTTCTGGGCTAACTAGCTCTATGCCTGCTCCAGCTTCATTCCTGTTAGCATCTCCATCCATATACAGTGTCCACCAAGGTGCAAAATTATCATTTCTATCTGCTCTTTCATTAACTCTCTTGGTTCCTCCTGACCAGTAACCTCCACATGTGGTGGAAACTCAATTAGAAAGTCTGCTAAAGCTTGAGCCTTGATTGCTGTCTTTGGCTTGTACTTTATATCAAACTGTCCCAACTCCATAGCCCATTTCAACATTCTACCTGAAGTTTCTGGCCTGTGCATCACTTGTCTAAGTGGATATGAGGTCCTCACTTCTATCTTGTAAGCTTGGAAATAAGGTCGTAGCTTCATGGAAGCTAGAATCAAAGCATAAACCAGTTTCTCCATTCCTGTATACCTTGTTTCTGTTTCAAGAAATGTCTTACTGACATAGTAGATTGGGATTTACTGTCCATCTTCTTCTCGAACTAAGACTGCACTGATAGAATACTCCGATATAGCTAGGTAAAGTATCAATGTCTCTCCGTCTACTGGCTTAGCTAACAATGGAGGGCTTCCCAAATGCTCCTTTAGCTTTCCAAAAGCTATCTCACATTCTTCTATCCATTCAAACGTACTTCCCTTCTTTATTGATTTAAAGAACTCTTGACACTTATCTGTAGATCTCGAAATGAATCTATTCAAAGTTGCAACTCTTCCAGTAAGGGACTGAACCTCTCTCACAGTCTTTGGTGACTTCATATCAATCAATGCTTTAATCTTGGTTGGATTAGCCTCTATACCTCTGTGATTCACCATGAACCCTAAAAAGTTTCCTGATTCTACCCCAAACACACACTTTTGGGGGTTCAGCTTCATTATGTACTTTCGTATGATTCCAAACATCTCTTCTAAATGCTTCACATGATCAGTAGCTTCCTTAGACTAAACTAACATATCATCCACATATACTTCCATGGTATTACCAATTTGCTCTTTAAACATCATATTTACTAGTCTTTGATATGTGGCTCCAGCATTAATCAATCCAAATGGCATGCATACATAACAATAAAGACCTCTATTTATAATAAAAGAAGTATGTTCCTGATCAGGTTCATACATAGGAATTTGGTTGTAACCTGAATATGCATCCATGAAGCTGAGCAGAGCGTGTCCAGCTGTTGCATCTACTAGCTGATCGATTCGTGGCAATGGAAAGCCATCCTTAGGGCATGCCTTGTTGAGGTCTGTGAAATCCACATAGGTTCTCCATTTTCCATTAGGTTTCTTCACCAGAACAGGATTCGCCAACCATACAGGATATAAGGATTCCTTGACCAAACCTGCATCCAGCAACCTATGCACCTCTTCTTTCAATGCTTGTGCTCTTTCTCCACTAACTGGTCTTCATTTTTGTCTTATACCTTTCTTCTCTGGATCAATATTCAACTTGTGGCACATAACTTTAGGATCTATCCCTTCCATATCCGCATGGCACCATGCAAACACATCTAAATTCTTGCTCAAAAAGGAAACAAGAGATTCCTTCAAAGCTGGTTCAAGTTGAGCTCCAATCTTCAACACCTTTTTAACATCCTTGTCATTTATCTTCACATCCAATGTCTCACCAACTGGCCCAGCCTTGACCACTGTTTCTGGCATTCGAGGATCTAAGTCTATATCCATCTCACTTTCTGACTCTTCTTGAGGTTCCTGAATAGCAGGTGGTACATATTCTTCATGCATGACATTCCTTCTCTTAGATGCTGGCCGACTGTCCTCACCGCTTCCACTGTGCTTCATTTTTCGAGATTTCTCATCATCCAATTCTTCTGCCATACACACATCTCCATCCTTATCTATAGGGGATGCATTTTCCAACAACAGGTAAGGGTCCCTGAAAAACTGGAATCTCAGCATGAGGTTCATCTTCTATGATTTCCTCAATTCTCACTGCTCTGCAAGAAGCTGACACAAAACCCTCTAGTGGCTGACTGCGTACATCAACTGTTATATCATCTGGATTCTTCCCTGGAAAATCATCAGGAATCTCATCCATTGGTTCAGGGAGCTTAGCAGTTTTAGCAGCATGTTGCAAAGCTTTAGTATAGCATTCTCTAGACTCATACTGGAATCCTCGAACTATACCAATACCACTTGGTGTTGGAAACTTCATAGTCAGATGATAAATTGAGGTAATTACCCTCATCTCCTTTGAGATTGGTCTTCCAAGGATAGCATTATAGTCCATGTTGTCCTCTATAACAATGAATTCTGCTAACTGTGTAATGCAACAAGGTTTATCACCTAAAGTAACTGGCAAACAAATCTTACCTTTATTGGGAACCTGGTTGTTGGTGAAGCCATACTAGGTGTCCTTTGTTGGAGTTAGATCTTTATCCAGAAAATGCATCTTCTTAAAAGCTGAGTAGGACAACAAATTCACAGAGCTTCCATTATCCACTAGCACTCTATGAACCTCATAAGACCCAATTCCTGCCTCAATTACTAAAGCATCTGTATGTGGATGGTGTACCCAAGAAGCATCCTCTTCTATGAAGGTGATATCTGCATATTCCCCTTCGAACAACTTGGGAGACCTTTGTGACAGATTGCAAACATTAGTCAAAGGACGTTCTTTAGCTTGACGAGTATACCTTTCCATGGCGTTTCTGCTATTTCCTCCAATTTGTGGACCTCCCATAATAGTGCGTATACACCAAGCCTTAGGTGGTCCCTCCATCAAAACAGGTTCTGGTGCTTTTTGAGTCTTCTCTTCTCTGTACTTCTTTCCTTCCTGAGCTACCCATTCAGTTAACTGACCTTGCCTGATTAGAGTTTCAATTAAGTCCCATAGATGGCGACAATCTGCGGTATTATTCCCATTATTATCATGAAAATCACAATATGGACGCTCATTCTTGTTTCCTAGAGGACCAATCTTGAAAGGTTTCTTGAACCATGGAGACTTTTCATTCACTGCATATATGTGATCAATTGGAGCTACTAGAGGGGTAAAAGATTCATAGATGGGCCTCTCTCGTCGATTATAGGAAGCTGGTGGTGGAACCTGGTTCATAGCAGGTCTAGTAGGATTCACAGCCTCAGCTTCCGGCTTCACTTGGGATGTACGACTAACGACCTTTCTATTGTCACGGTTATTAGGACTTCTAGGCCTTGTCCTCTTGTTTCCTGACCATCCACCTTGCTTCTCAAAGTCTGGATCTTTCTTCAAATTAGCTAAAGATTCTTCCACAAGACGAAAAGATTCTGCTTGAGAATAGAAGTCTGCCAACGTCTCAGGTTCCTTCCCTTGAAACTCTTTCCAGAAATCTGAACCTCTCCTGACTCCAGCGATTAAGAAATTCTTCAAAGTCTCCTCAGATGCTTTTCTAACCTTCGGAACCTCTGTATTAAACCTCTTGAAATATTCCGTCAATGTCTCATTAGGTCTCTGCTTGATGTTGGCCAAGGTATTGGTAGGAGGTGCAAACGCAACAGATGCCCTAAACTGGGTAACAAAGAGCTTTCCCATACTTTCCCAGGAACCAATAGAATCAACAGGTAACCACTTAAACCATTGATGAGCACCACCTTGCAAAGTTGCTGCCAACAACCTACATCTAGTGGCTTCCTTAACCTGATAAACATCCATCTTTGTATAAAAGCGGCTCAGGTACTCAATTGAGTCAGTGGTTCCATCGAACATCAACTCATTCGAGGGTCTGTAGGATCTGGGTAAGGCTGACTTTCTAACCTTCTTAGTAAAAGGAGAAGAAGCTATAGGTTTAGATACAAGATACTTCTCGTCCTTGAGTTTAGCTAGTATCTTCTTAACATCCTCAACGGTTACCTCTCCAGTAGCTTATGCTTTGGTCTTTTTACTCGTTCCTCCGTCTTCCTGCGACTCTGCAATACTAGACTCCTCAGTAGTTTCCTTTGAATTAGTTTCATCATCTTCAATTATCTCAACAGATGGCTCCTTGTCTTTCTTCTTTTTCTACGAGTAACCTCCTACTTTAACCTTCTTCTTTCCCTTGGACTCCGCATGAACCTGGGACTGTCCTTTCTTGGTAGGAGTTTTATTCTTCTCAGGATTCTCTTGTTCTTCATTATCACTATCATGTTTTGGTTCTTCCTCCTCCTCTTCGACTTCCTTATCGAGTTCTGGTTCTTTCTCTTCGAAATCCAACTGCTTCGGGGTAACCTTCGATTTCTTACCCTTCTTTGCTTTCTTTTTCTTCTTACTTGATGCCTGTTCCAGGGTTGATAATCTTTCTCCAAAAGATTTTAGGGCTTCAAGTATATCTGCCGAGGTGACCTTCTTCACTTGATGAGTATGTTCATCGTACTCTACTATAATTCGCATGTCTATTAGAGGCAATCTAGGATAAACTGCGTCCTAGGATTACACTCCAATAATAAGTCTATATCTGTCTAGATAGCTTCTAGATCTTTCTGTCGGTTGATCTTATGAACTTGGTGCTCAGGAACCTATATCTCAGGAGCCGTTTCTCAGGAACCTCCTTATTTCGGTACATGTTGCCCAGGAAACTCTCTCTGGGTATCTGTACCTGCACCAATAACAAACTTGTTAGATTGGATAACCCTTCTGGTGTCTTCATATGCTCTTGACTTTCTCTGTGGCTGTTGCTATGCTAATTCGAACTCTTCTACGAGGAGGAACCTGGTCCATTTGTAACCTGCTCAGCTTCCAGTTCTTCGGGAACCTCCTGATACTTGTGTTTTCTTGATTCTCTCTCTATCTGATGCTCATTTCTTCATATCTAATCTTCATGGCTTGGACTGGATCTATCTTCTAGCTTGAATGGATTGGACCCTATGACTTAATGGGCCTAAATTCAGCCCATGGTAATTTTGGGCACAACATTAAGTAAAATAATTAAGAGTTTGAAAATGAGATATTTTAGTTAGAAAGTATAGAAAATATATTACCTTTTAGCTGTAAAAGGTAATCAATTAGTTATTAGTAATTATAATATTATTAGTTTATTTCATTATTTAGAACGACCATATTTTTCCAAAGAAAATATTTTAGTTAGAAAAGTTAATAGTTGAAAAAGGTAATTGCTTAGTTATTATTTAGAAGAATTGTTGGGACTAACTGGGTGTAATATTTTGAGAAAAGATTGTGTTTTGTTTTTTTATAATTAAGTAAAATATTAAGTGTAATAAAGTAAAGCAATTAAATTAGGTAAGTACATAAAAGTTAAAGCTGAAAAAGGTAATTGGTTAGTTATTATTTAGGAGAATTGTTGAGAATAACTTGGTGTAATATTTTGAGAAAAGATTGTGCTTTGTTTTTTTTATAATTAAGTAAAATAATTAAGTGTAATAAAGTAAAACAATTAAATAAGGTAATTACCATGCCGTACCTTATTCGTCTTTTATAATATAGTATAGATAGATAGATTTGTTAGTGATTAGAGGATAAGGTGTGATAATTTTGGTTATATATTAATTATTGCAAGACTAAGTTTTAAATTAAAAGTTGACTTGTCTTAATTAGTAAAAATTTTACTGAGCGAAAGATACGATATTTTAGATGTTTTTAAAAGATAATATCACCAATTAAAATTAAACATCTTTTAATTAAAAAGGCAATTGAGTAATTATCATTAATTATATTATTTTATGATTTCTTTTAATAATTACGATAACCGTGCCGGAAACCGAACCGACAAACTTTGAATGCCCGTGCGATGCACGGGTTTCCTTTCTTATGTTATAAATTTTATTTAATATTACAATTATGTTTTTATATCATCATTATTTTTAATAAATTTTTTAATTTTAATTTAATATAATTCTAATGTACTCATGTTTACGGATTATACTAATGTTTTCTTATTATAAATAACGTATACGGGTTTATAATATACTTTATTAATAATTGGAAAATATGGTGTGATATTTTCGGGTATATATTAATGATTGTAAGATTAGTTTTAAATAAAAAAGGTAATATGTTTTAATTAGAAATGAAATATTAATGGTCAAAAGATATGGTACGATTGATGTTTTTAGGTGTTTATAAAAGGTAATATCTTTAAATAAAAGTAAATGAGAAAAAGGCAATTGGATAGTTTTCATTAATTATATTATGTTATTATTTATTTTAATAATTAGAATAACCAAACCGACAAACTTTCCATCTTTCGACTTTATTTATCTATATTATAGATAAATAATATTGATAGATTTGAATTAAAAAAATTAGCAATCAAATGAACATCACATTTAAAATTTTAGTTGATATTAAGGTTGGAAACCGAGGTAATCTGTGCAATATTCTCTTTCATTACTAATGGCCCTTTCTACCCAAAATGGGGGGAAGGGTTACCAAAATAACCAGATCCAAAAAATTGGCCCTAAATACCGATGGGTTGCGCCACTGACAGTACCGTTTCCTGGGATACGGCAGTAGTAGCAACGTATGTTGAACAAACGCTACTGACAGAGGCGCAATTGCAGGTGTTATGCCACTATCAGCAATGCATATCAGGATACGCTACTGGCAGTGGTGTATCCGCCTTCTTCTTCTTTTCACAGAAAACACGATCGTCTCTCTCGTTCTGGCAATTTAAAGGGCGATTCCCGACCACAAGTCCGACGAAGCTCCGTTCACCACCATCGACTCGTTTTCCTATCACATCCTATATACCAATGGACTCATTTTTTTCATCTCTACAACCCTATACCTTTTTCAATCCAGTTCTAATGCCGAATTTTAAACACCCAAATTGAAACTCTAAATCCTATTCGATTTTCTGACGAAGCTTAACACAGCCCCTGCGGGGCTTGAACCAGAGAAAATCATAAGGAAAAAGGGAGTCCAAATGTGCTCGTCACGTTGCTGTGTTTAGATCGAGAGATAGATAAGAGACGGCGACAGGAGAGGAGTGACAGCGAAAGAGGTGACGGAGAGTTCGAGAGAGACGAGAGAGACTTGATGAATTTTTGTGAAAAATCAAAGCTTGGGATACGCCACTGGCAACGGTGTATCCCGTGTGTAGAAAGGGCCACGACTTTAGAAATAGGCATTTCGGGCCATTGACCCTCAGAATGAGGTATTCCGGTCATTCTCTCTTAATTATACACAAATTCTTGGAGGAGTAATTTTGGATGCAAATTTAGATGAATTTTTCCACAAAATTTTCAAAATCTCTTAGATTTTAGCCAAATTTCAACAATTTGTATATAAAAGAGACATCTATTAATATATACCATTTTATGAAATCGAATATATCCATCTATTTCTAAAAATGAATTCTAAATTAAATATCGTGAAATTTTCAAGGATTATATAAAATCTTGATTGAATCTCATAAATTTTAAAAGTTTTTCTGAAATTCTTATAGAATAATTTCATATTCTTAATAAATTTATTAAATTAAATTTGTATACGCCTTTTGAGAAGAAAATTGTATACAAATGAATTTTTAAAAATCCAAAAAAAATCTTTGAAAATCTGGATTATCTTTGAAAATCTGGATTTAATATACCCCTGATATGTTGCACACCATATATATGCCTACCACTAAAATTTACCTACTCAATTTAACTACTCACTCCCAAGATGGCTCAGAATAATCAAGGTGTTGTACATGTCCCAAGAGAAATAAGCAGGGGGATTCCATTGATAGGATTTGGTACATCAGCCGACCCCCCTGTTGACTCAAATACGGTTAAGTTGGCAGTTATTCAAGCTATTGAAAGTGGTTACAGGCATTTTGATACAGCTGCTCTTTATAACTCTGAACAGCCTCTTGGTGAAGCTATTAACCAAGCCATTAGTCGTGGATTGATTAAATCTCGAGACGAACTTTTTATCACTTCCAAGTTATGGTGCAGTGATGCTCATCCTCAGCATGTTCTTCCTGCCATACAAAGGACTCTTAGGTAAAAGAGAATGATCCATTTTTTCATGCATTGGTGTTTTTTTTTTTAAGATTTAAAAGGTACTTATAAGTGTATAATGTGCAGAAATCTGAATATGGAGTATCTTGATTTGTATCTTATTCATTGGCCGGTGAGTTCGAGGTCCGGAATTCATGAGTATCCGATTAAAAAGGAAGATTTTCTTCCAATGGATTTTAAGGGAGTATGGGCAGCAATGGAAGAATGTCAGAAACTTGGCCTCACAAAGTTTATCGGAGTCAGCAATTTCACATCCAAGAAGCTTGCCAATATCATGGCCACTGCAACAATTCCCCCTGCTGTCCTTCAAGTAAAATCATATTACCATTATTTTTTAATTAGAAATTTTATAGAATAAAAATTTGACTTGTCTTGCATGATTTTTTTAAATGCCTCAATTATTTAGAGAGATGAAATTATGGATATTGATAGTATTTGTTCAATTTTTTATATTGCGAAAAGGTGGAGATAAATCCATGCTGGCAACAAAAGAAGCTGATAGATTTTTGCAAGGCTAATGGCATATTTGCAGTTGCTTATGCTCCTTTAGGAGCAGTTGGGACATTTTATGGAACTAACAAAGTTATGGAATCTGATGTTCTAAAGCAAATTGCCGAGAAAAGGGGAAAATCTGTTGCACAGGTTTACTTATCTTGTGTTCATATATGGCTGACACACACACACACACATAAATATCATTGAATGTATGTAGAGAAACTGATGTTGAGATTGAATTTCAGGTTTGTTTGAGATGGGGATATGAGCAGGGCATTGGTGTGGTGGTGAAGAGCTATAACAAAGAGAGGATGAAGCAGAACCTTGAAATATTCGATTGGGAATTGAGTGAAGAGGAGGCTAAGAAGATCAGTGAAATTCCGCAAGGTAGAGCTTGTCTTGGAAGGGATTATACATCACCGTATGGACCTTACAACACAATCGAAGAACTATGGGATGAAGAATAATCTATGATTTCAACATCATTTGAGGCTTGAGCCCATTGAACCTTGCTTGATTTTTATCTAGTCTTTCTTGCATTGATAGACCTTCATTGCATTAAGAATGTTTGTTTTGTACTTGAAAGTAGTTGTGTTGTGGTGGTAGCCAAATGGCCAAACCAAACCAAATCATAGACCTTTGCATTAATGATGTTATTTTGATATTCCTTTTTCTATAAATAAGATTCCATCAACATCAAAAGATTTGGATATGAAATGTATATCAGTAATATATACATGTTTAACTTCATGAGCACAAAAAGATACTCCCTCCGTCCCAATTTGTTAGACCCTGTTTGACTTTCACGGAGATTAAGAAAATTCTGTTTGACTTGCTAGGTGGTAACATGTGGTTGGTTGGGTGTGAAAGAGGATGTATAAAAAATGGGTAAAGTAGTGGAGGTAATAGTATTTATTTAATGAAAAAGAGTTATAAAATAGAGAAGTAGTGGGTGTAATAGTGAAAAGTAATGTTAAAAAATAGTAAGTTTAGTAGGTTCATCCTTTTTGGGACGTCCCAAAAAGGAATGAGTGTCATACAAAATGGGACGGAGGGAGTAAGATATAGTGGTTGAGAGCTAGGACAAGGCTTGCTGGTGTATGCAAGTTTATGCTTATGCACTAGAAGTTGTGGACTTTAGCTGGTTCATTGTAGATAACCAGTTAATTATCATTCTCCTCTTTATTTAGTTCTTTCAATCTTATTTGTTTTTTTTTTAATTCTACCATGATTACTTGATTGCAGATCCCAGCTCAAATGTAAGGACCATTTTCACAACTAAACAATAAAAAACTATAATCCTCACTAGTGACAAGATCTACACCAATACAGAGAATACACTGTTGTATGATATGAGGTAGTTCCCTTAGTCCTTCCACTACAAGAATACTCTGTTTTAACAACGGAAAATCCCGTTACCATGTTACAGAAATCCGTTGGTAAAACAACTTAGTAACGGAATAACCACCGAAATGGTCCGTCGCAGTAAACGTTGTTGGGATGTCTCTAACAACGGATATAGTTTTCGTTACTAAACATAACAACGGAATAGTAACAACCTTATAACGGATTCTTGTTTTTGGAAACAACCATGATACAACCAACTTGACAACGGATGATATTCTGTTGGTATTATTATTAACAATATGCTAATGAAATGGCCGTCGTTAAATTCTGTAACAAACTCCCAACGGAATCAACTGGGATGTGTATTAGCAACCATAAGCCAATGAAATATCCGTCGTTAAATTTTGTAACATACTCCCAACGGAATTAAGTGGGAAATGTTTTAGTAACCATATACCAATATAATTTCCGTTGTTAAATTTTGTAACAGACTCCCAATGGAACCAATGGAGAAATATATTAGCAACTATATGGTGATGAAATATCCGTTAGTAATTCTAGCAACCAATTAACCAAAAACTTCTGTTATAAAAATAGTAACAACAGTAGTACAAATAACAAAAGCATACATTCCAATCTGACTGACATAATATAGTTCAGGGGGGCAAAAGTTAACAATTCAGTAGATATTACATTCCAATCTGACTAACATAATATAATTCAGAGGGCAAAAGTTAACAATTCAGTAGATATTACATTTATCTAGTAACCAAAAGTAGGAAATCTGTTCCAAGGTCTACAAAGTAGCAAACCATTCCAATCATGGTGACTAACATAATATAGTTCCAAGTCAGAGGGGCATATCATCATCTTAAGCATCCGAATTTGTAGGGGACTGACCATCCAAATCTGTAAGGGACTGAAGATGTGGGGTTCGGACTGAAGTAGCCTCAATAAGCTTGGCTATTTGATCTTCCATTGCTTTCATCCGATGCTTCACATCTACTAATTCTTCCTTCAACAGTTCATTTTCTTCAGCGATAATGGATGATGAAATTGAAGGCCTAGTCCTGGACTGATAGAACAGGCCTTGCGACGAACCAACTCCATATACTCTATTCTTTTTGTCAAGCCCTCCAACTGCCTCAAGAAACACTTCATTTCTATCATAAGGCTCCCCATTTTTCTCCAACTGCTCAACCATTTTCTCAAAAGTTTCCTGTTCATTAATCAAAACCAACATTAGCATCAATCAAAACCAACATTAGCAGCATAAAAAACAAAAATGAAACCCAATCTGTGGCAGGCGAAAAAGGGGTGGAATTCCAACATCAAGGAATTTACTACTTGAACAAGTACATAAACAAACCACATCACCTAGTTCTGAAATTACTAAACCAGATTCATTGCCCCAACTTCTTCAAAGAACTACCAGATTTCCAAACCCACATAACCAAAAATTTTAAAACAATTTTAATGTCCATCCCTATACATATATAACAGGTTCCAAATTCATCTTCAATTACAATTAAATACAAATTACCTACAAATAATAAAATATAAATCAACCAACTAGCACTAGAATTTTGTAAAAAATACTTACATATATTTTTTGGCTTTTTTTGTCAATCCATACAACTTCATAATTTTCATCATCGTTGTCATCCTCGTTGTCGTCCTCGTTGTCATCCTCGTCATCCATTCCAATCTCATTATCCTCACCAGCCAAAATCTTCTTTTTCTTCACACGTCTAGTGTGCGTCTTCCGAAACAACTCATCAGCAGTGGGGTCACGCTTAAACTGAACTTTCTGTAAAAAAAAGACAAACTTTACATTGGGGTCCCGAAAATGAAAATTCAGATTAAAACATGACAACATATAAAACCACAACTGAATAGTATAACCTGCATGAGAATCTCACACAATGCTGCAGTTGCATATAGCAGTATAAAATGAAAGCCCTGAAAGTTATAAAACAAATCTATGGAAAAATGTAGATAAAATGAATAGAATTAACCTCCTTTACATTGTGTGTATCTAATATGGATTCAAAAAATCACACTCGACTAAAATTTAATACCATCACTAACCAAAACTTGAGATTTTCCAACCTGACCTCTGAAAAAACATGAGACAAACTTCTCCATATGTATTAACATTCACGCAGTGTTGCATAGCAGCATTTCATATACTCATGGATGCATTAAAATCTTATTAATGCAGCATGCACCTATTAGTCGTCTCACCACGAATCCACTATTTTGAATAAGAATTCTACTACAAATAAAATTCCTACAAAAATATGAAACTTCAATTATCCTAAATAAATTAACAAAAAAAAAGATTAGCACATATACACATTCAAGGCGAATTTTTAGCACTTGCCATTGAATTGGCCCAAATGCATTTTACTCCCAATAGAAAAAGGTTTTTACATTTGAGTATCGCAATTAATTAAGGTTTCTGTTGTGCTTTTGGAGGAGGATTACAGAGCGAAGCAAACAGAGATACTATTTTTGTTATATTTTTAACAAGTAGTGAGAAGCTTACCAAACGAGCAGCAACTACCCTGTGAGAAGCTGAACCACTGGTATGTGTTGACGGGTGGCCATCATCACCGCTACGATGATTTGATTTCTGAATCAACGATTTCTTTTGAAAATCTGAGCTTTTCCAAAACTGAACCCAACTCAAATAGACATTCTCGCCAATTCTATTATCTCGCTTTTTGTGATTTTCCCAGCTAGAACGAGCATTGGAAACAAGTTCAGAATACTTCAGCCTTGCGTTTTTGAGCCAACCTTTATATATAACAGCATCTGATTGCCTCCACACAAAATATTTCTGAAATAAAATTAAAAAAAAAGGATAAATTACAAGATGAGATACTTAATTAAACGGAGAACTTAAAGCTTTAAGAAAAGTCCTTTTTAAATCTACATATGATCATTTTTGTACTAATTCTATAAAGAAAATCATGCACGCAAGGATAAACAGCCCCATGTAAAATTACAGGAAATGTAATTACCTTGAATTCTTCAAAATAAAAATCTTGAGTTTCTTTTGAAACTGCCTTCCAGTTGTATCCTGTTGGCTCAAGTTGCTCATACATGATTTATCGGTTCTTGGCAGAGCATTTATATGAAGGCTCCAATCTTTAAAAAAAAAACAAAACTAACATACATCAATATAAGCACAAGTAGATATTTTAAGAAGATATTTTAAGTAAAAACTCGAAACATACGTTCCATCAACGACTTCTAGTCGTATCAGTCCATCTCTATTTTCAGAACCAATATTCCAGCGTCCAACACGTCCAACAGTAGTAACAGTTGTATAAGAAACATTGACTGTGCTTGGATGTGATTGAGTTGTTGCGTGGTCAGGTGTGTGTCGGCGTGATTGAGCATGTGATTGGTTTGGTGTGCTCTGTCCTGATCGTGCCGGGGAGTTAAGTATTGACTGAGATTGAGCAGGCAAGCGCTCTCCAGTACCATGTCCAGTGCCCTGTTCAGAATGAGACTGTGCTTTCTGATTCGAGCAAGTAGGAACAAGTTTTGCAGATTGAGTACGAACAGGCTGTGCAATAGGAACAGGTTGAGTAGAAGCGCACTGTGCAGATTGAATGCAAGCAAGCTGTCCAGATTGAGTGTGAGCATGCTGTCCAGTTGGAGAAGGAACACGTTTACATGGAGCTAGTCCAGGTTGAATAAGAACCTTCTTTCCATTAAAAACACGCTTTCCATATTGAGAAGAAAAAGGCTGTCCAGAGGATGTGTTTTCATGGTTACTAAATCTCTTGTAAAATGTTGAAAGTGTCTAAAGGTAGTTAAAGCTTTGAAATTTTATAAGCAACTAACTAATTAAGAAATAAAAGAGAAAGAAAGGGCATATTGGAAAAACAGAAATGACTGTTCAATTGCTGCCATAGTTTATAGACAAGTTCAGATACATTGTGAATCTTACATTGTGAATTAAAATGTATTAAGACTTTGAAAGAAAAAGTAACAACTGAAAGAACAAGGCCATAAATCTCAAATACTTTAAAAAAAATCCCCACATTCAACAGCTATGTATACTACAAACAGATTATATAAGTCTTTATTTTTTAAAAAAACAAACATCACGAAGCCATACTCTTCCATTGCAAAAACGTCAAAGAAAGCATCAGTAAATGTATAGCAAAGACAGATGCACCCACTTATAACTCCCACAACTTCAAAAGCATATATATATATATATATATATATATATATATATATATGCTTTGAGAGAGAGAGAGAGAGAGAGAGAGAGAGAGTGAGTGAGAGAGAGAGAGAGACATACATTACTGATCGATGCAAGTTTTCTCATGTTGATTTGGTCGTCACTGGAGTCGCCGCTTTGAGAGAGAGAGCTTTCTCAACCCTAATTTTGTCTCCAACCCCCAATTTTGGTCTACTTGGCCTGTATTTATATTTTGCACAAATATAATTAAAAAACAATATTGAATATGTATAAATAAATACGTATAGAATTTATAATTATAATTTAGTAAATTAAGATTTACGTACATGATAGTTAAAATAACTAATCGGATGAGTCGTTATAATAATCATCTTCATCACAATTATTACTATCTTCGGTACGTGAAGATCCATCTTGTTCGGATTCATATTCAATTTCTTCCTCCGGGGTTTCGTCACCATCATCCAAATCCACTACAACTCCACTTTCATCATTTAAATGTGTAGGGATATCATTTGTACTAATATCATTTAGATGTGTAGGAATATCATCTTGGAACGGTTCTTGATGTGATATCGGGGTTTGGGGAAGTTCAACAAGTGGCCGAGCCTTTACTTTGCATACAACTAACCAATCAACCTTGTCTCGTTTAAGACTTGGATACTTACAAAAGTAAACTTGCATTGCTTGCATTGCTAATATAAATGGCTCGTACACACTTAGTCTCTTTCTTTTATTGACCTCAACTATGTTATAACGTGGATGAACTCTTGTTCCAACATTAAGTGTAGGATCGAACCATTCACATCTAAACAAAACCGTTTTCTTAATTGGGACACGAGGATACTCAACAATCAAAATCTCTTCAATTACTCCAAAGTAATCATTAGATGCCTCGCTATAATTCGATCCCTTGATACACACTCCACTGTTGAACGTTGACTTATCAGCCCCATATTCCCGGGTATGAAATTTGTACCCATTCACATAGTAAATAGGTACCGATTTAACCGAACGAAGAGGTCCAAAAGAAAGATCCCGAATATATTCATTCGGAACAAGTGATGGATTTTGACCCTGAAACATTTAGTGGTGACTATTAGAATACGAAAATGAATAGTTAAAAGTTATATTATATTAATTTGAAAAGTACAAGTTAACTTACATAACGTTTAAACCACGTGGCGAATTCACTTTCTAAGCATTGATCAACTTCAACACTAGTTATATGAGGATTGTGCTCCCGCAGTTGATTTATGAAAATCCTAATTGCACAAAAAAAATAATAATAATCATATAACATGCCATTCATTAATGGGGACACATAAGTATGTGAATATGAATAAATAAACTTACTCAGTATATGGTGCAACTTCTGGGCAATTAAACAAGATATAGTTGTGAGCTGCCATATGTTCCCGATCATCAAGATAACGAGTACTAACCCTCCCATGTGACCGTCCGGGATGAGAAAATATAGAAATGTTTACCCCAAAACTCTCCCCACCTACGGTAGAATCATTTCTGGGAATTTTTCTATGTTTTGTCTGAACATGTTGTTGAAAGTAATGTGAACAAAAAGTGGAAGCTTCTTCAACCAAAAAGGCATTGCATATTGATCCTTCAACATGAGCTTTATTTTTCACATTATTCTTCAAGTGGCGCAAATATCTTTCGAAAGGATACATCCAACGATACTGTACAGGGCCTGCAATGAGTGCTTCATATGGTAAGTGCACTAAAAGATGTTCCATTGAGTCAAACAATCCCGGTGGAAATATGCGCTCTAGCTTGCAAAGTATGACCGGAATTTGTTCTTGTAGTCTATGCATATCACTTATCTTCAAAGTAGCTGATGTGAGATCTCTGAAGAAAAGGCTTAATTCTGTCACAGCCTCCCAAACATTATTCGGAAGAAATTCCCGAAAAGCAATCGGAAGAAGTCGTTGCATAAACACGTGGCAATCATGACTTTTCATTCCAAATAACTTGAATTTTGCCATGTTGATGCAACGCCCCATATTTGACACATATCCATCTGGAAATTTCAGATCTTTCAACCATTCACACACTTTTCCTTTTTCCTTTTTGTCTAAGCTATAACATGCTTTTGGATACTTTTGTGTCGATTCATCTTTTGCTAACTCGGGTCTTCGACAAATCATTGCAATATCCTCTCTTGCCTTCGAATTATCTTTGGTTTTTCCTTCAATTGCCATGATAGTGTTGAAAATATTTTCAAAGACATTTTTCTCAACATGCATAACATCAAGATTATGTCTAATTGACAATGTTTTCCAATATGGCAAGTCCCAAAAAATGCTTCTTTTTTTCCATCCACAATTGTATGCTTTGATGACTTTAGCATTGTGCTCAGCACTTCCTAACTCAGTAATTTTCATCAAACCAAGTGACTCAATTTCTTGCAATACCTCTTCTCCCGTTCGCACTGGTGGGGGAAATTCTGTCACTGTCTTCCCCTTGGTAAACCAATTTTTATTCTTTCGAAATGGATGATTGGCGGGTAGAAACTTTCGATGATTATCAAACCATGTAGTCTTTCCACCATGGTGAAGATTATAAGCATCATGATCATGAGCACAATGAGGACAAGCTAAATGACCAGCAGTTTTCCATCCAGACAACATTGAATAAGCAGGGAAGTCACTAATAGTCCACATCAAAGCAGCTCGCATATGAAAATTTTGTTTCAAAGAATTATCCCAGGTCTCCACTCCAACTTCCCACAACCTTTTTAACTCAGCAACCAACGGTTGGAGGAAAACGTCTATCTTCTGTTTTGGATTTTTTGGTCCAGGCACAAGTACAGACAAAAATAAGTACTGTTCTTTTGAACACATCCACGGGGGCAAATTATATGGAGTCACTATAATTGGCCAAGAAGAATATTGTCTACCTGTTTCACCAAATGGTTGAAACCCATCAGCAGAAAGCCCAAGTCTAACATTTCTCGTCTCTGATGCAAATAACGGATGTGCTCTATCAAATTGCTTCCACTCCTCTGAGTCTGAACAATGACGCATCACATCTTCTTCTTGATAATGTTCGGCATGCCATCTCATATGGGCTGCTGTCGTCGATGAAGCATACAATCTTTTCAATCTCGGTGCCAATGGAAAATATATCATCTTTTTAACTGGTACTTTCTTTTTCTCCTTTTTCGATCTGCCAGTTCTTACTTTGTATCTCCCCTGTGAACAAAATTTACACTCCTCCAAGTTGACGTCTTCGCCCCAATATAGCATACACCCATTAACGCAACAATCAATTTGCTCGGAAGGAAGCCCCAATTCTTCCATATACTTCTTCGTACTATAAAAACTATCAAGAAATGAATTATCCTGGGGTAGGATTCCTTTGAAGAATTGTGATGTCTGATCATAACATGCCTCTGACCAATGATGATCCGATTTCAAGCTTAGCATCTGAGCCATGGCGGACAACTGAGAAGTTTCACAACCTTCATACAACTCTTTCTCAGACGATTTTAAAATATCATATATTTTTTGTGCATCTGCATTTGGCATTTCAGGATCAAAACTTGGACCAGCAGCGTCCATCACCATGTTATACATTAGGTTGTTCCCATTTATTCCCTCTTCAGTATTGGAGTAATGTGCTGATGATTGTTCTCCACTTGGTCTGACAATGTATGGTTCTCCATGTCGATTCCACTCATAATAATCTCTTACAAACCCTTTACTCATTAAGTGCACTTTTACTGTTGCTGAATCCCAGAATCTACGATTCTTACACTTCATACAAGGACATTTGATGTTTGTACCGTTCATGGATGAAGGTTGAGATATAACATATTGCATAAATTCTTCTAATCCATTTAAGAACCCCTGATTTAAGAATCCTTTATCATCTAGCCTTTGATACATCCAAGTCCGATCGTTACTCATATTGAACTTTTTATAAACCTACAAAAATAAAATTATTCACAACAAAAAGATATAATATGTACAACAACAAAAACCTGTTCACAACAAAAAATTATAAGTGCCAAACAATAAATAAACTGTAACGAAATGAGATAACGAATGAAATAATAACATTAGCAAGATAAAAATAGGGTTTTTTAACAATATATTCCAACTTAAAACATGATTTGCAAATATGTCCTATATATATTTGAAATTTCAAATCTATCCTAAAATCACTTTTTCATTCAAAATTTAATAGAAAAGGACCATTGTACCCTTTTTAATCAAATTTATTTTATAATATAATGTCTCATAAAAACATGATTTGATTAATTTAAAATATAAATTTTAATATTATACAAATTATACAAATTTTAATATCATGAATTTGGGACATATTATACAAATTCTCATAAAAATATGATTAATCTTACATTAAAAAATAGCCAAAATTAAAAGGAGGGAAAAATACCGCCTTACACATTTTTATACCAAATTACTTCCCCCGTTCACCCAAATTACTTCCCCGCCTTAGCCAATTCCCTGTTCGTTCATCCTCACTCTTTCATATACGAAACAAATTAAAACTCACAGTCCCCATTTGTTCAGCTATTAATTGAACCTCACAGTCTAAGAACCCTAATTTCTCACTCTCTCTCGACTAATTTCAAACTCACACTCTCCTTCTCTCTCCCAATTATCTCAAAGATGCTCTCCCTCAAATTTGTACGAAATCAGAGGTTTGATTTGTAAGTGGGTAGCTTCAATCTTTATACAAATTAGGGGTTTTAAATCAAAGCCCTAAGTTCCATTGCCTCTATTTTAATGTAATATTTAATTTGGGGTTAATTAGCTTGAAACCCTAACTTTTTAATTTATTTTGCCTCAGGTTGAGTTCACTCAGTTTTACCCAGAAGCAGGGTAAGTCCTCTACTTTCAAATCTTATGTGTATTTTAGATATATTCATTTCAACTTAAATTAAGACTCCAGTGGTGACAGAATTAAGACTTTTATTCTATACTATTGATACTAGTTAGTTTTATCAATTGCTGCTTTGGATTTGTTAAATTGTGTACACGCTGCTCAGTCTTTTGTACATGACTAATTAATCTTTTTTCACAAAGTAAAACTTTCAGTTTTTGGAATTCTTAAGCAGATAATCTATGTTGTATATGATAATGCAAGATTACAAGTTGTAATCCTAGATTTATATGCTTTGTTACGTGTTCCTGTATTGTTGTGATATTAGTTTGTACTTTGGTGAGGCCTTTTGATTAGGATAGTAAAGAGCGAGGGAGCATTTGGGTTTGGATGTTGTATCATCCTGCAGAGGATATGTTTTTTTATAGGAGTTCTTGATCATTAGGGGTGATCTTTACATATATTTTTTGTTTACCTTTATTAGGCTGGATCAAATGAAGGGCTGAAGAATTTGTTCCAATTGCATGAACAAAGAAGGAAGCGCAAAGGAAGAACTGGAACATTTAAATTGGGCAGCAGGTTATAGGGCTTTGGGCGTTGGATCAAACAAACTTTTGGGATGCTTTTTTTTTAAATTTTTAACAACTAGCATTATGTGTGTTGGCTTTGTCTATGGGTTTGTAGGCTCCATTCATGAGTTTTTGTATCTTTGTAAGTGGTTTTTGGTTATCATGTTAGTTAGATTGCTTGGTCTGTTTCTTTTGGCCTTGTTAGTTAGGATAAGCTTAACAGACATGAAGGATCATGACAGCCAAGCATCACATGTTACTCACAGTACAAGCACCATGTTACCAACATTACCAGCACTACTAGTAGCATGACAGCATGTTACTTCCACCTCACTGCAAGTTACTAACACTATGTTATGATCAGTTATCTAGCACATCTTTGTTAAGTCTCATTGTGTATAAATAGTCCAACTATATATGTTGTAATATAATTCAAGCAATACAATCATATCATTCTCTTAAGTCTCATTGTTAAGTCTCTATGGTTTATATATTAATGTCAAGTTTTGAACAGATTTTTTTTTCTCTTCTTTATACATGTTTATCTAACAAATTTTTGTATGAGAGCATATCTAGCAATGTTAATTACAAATGAGATGAGCAAGCAAGTAAGCTACTGTTACAAATGAGATGAGCAAGCAAATGAGATGTGCCATGGTGCAACAAAAAAAGACTATGTACCAAGGGAGAGAGGAGAGTGGATGCAATGAAATGAATTGTGAATAGAAACAAGCAAAGTAATGAATTGTAAAATAATAATACTTGAACAAAATAAAAATTATGGGATTTTAATCGAATGTACCTTGTAAAATATAATGCTTAGAATTTGCTTTGCTAGAATTTGCTTAGGAGAAGGAGAGAAAGTGATAGAGGGAGAGAAAGTTGCTGGTTAGAGATGAGAAGATGTGTGGATGAGGAAGATGGAAGAGTAAAGAAAGGTAGGTGTAATATTAATTATAATGACCTAACTCCTAACAGAATAGTAACGGACTAGTAACGCAAATATTATACATTGTAACGGATTAGTAACGGAATTAATATGGCGGAATTAAAATTACAAAAGGAAATAGTAACGGAACTGTCGTTGGTAGAGCGTTGTTATTTCATTACTTCCCAACGGAAAAGGCCGTTGGTACATATTCGTCCCAACGGAAAAGGCCGTTGGTACATATTCGTTGTTAATCCGTCGGGTATCTGTTGGCAGGGTGTTGAGTTTTCAAACGGTTGCGAATCCGTTACGAATCACTAACAGAAGTTTTTCCGTTGGCAACTTCCGTTGTTAAAACTGAGTTTTCTTGTAGTGTTCTGTAGTGACATTACAAAGTTCTTAAATGGTCATTAGGCAAATATCTCGAAATCATTATTAAATCGCAGCGTAAAATTATGCAAAAAGAAAGACGTGGACATCATTAATTCAGGAACATCTTATAGGAAACTAACAATGAACCTTATACCTTATCACTATAATCATTAGAAAGTCCAATCGACCCAAATGAGTCTGCTGGGTCTGCATTTTAATGTAATATGTAGAGAGAGACTGAATAACAAGCATGTATATAAGATGACTCTGAAATCTCGCAAAATTAAACAAGAAAATTCAACAAAATTAATCAAATGGAGTTAGGTAACCCTAGATCGCTTTTTGCTAAGACTTACAAAAGAATCTATTTGCAAATACACATGGAGTGGGAAGTCGATCTTGGGAAGAGTACTTCGTTGCAATGGTTTGATGTATGCATAATTAATCTTCTTTGTACACGTTAGAGTAGATTGTTGAAGGTATTGGAAGAAGGAAAATGATTTGTTGTGCCATGACCATGATGAGCTTCTGCAGCGAAGGAATTGGCTGTGTTGTATACATGCATCACTCTATTTAATTTACTATCTTACTAACAGGGGATGCAGGCAGGATAATGAAATTTGAACAATCAACAATATACATAGATGCACCCACAGTATAAACGTTAAAACTAAATTAAATCAAATATGGTAGATGTCATCTCTATGCAAAAGTTGCAGTATGACCTGTAAACCTTTTGTGCATGAGGTGGAATACATCGCTTTCCAATAACCCGTACAGCTGATAGCTGACATGTTAAGTCGGATACTCCCAACAAGCAACAAGTGTGGGGCATCAGGTTCGTATGGTTGTCACAAGTAATAACAGTAATGGGTAATGATCTGAGACCATCAGCTGCACCTGCACATGAATATTGCTTCAAAGAATGAGAGATCAGCAATTATTTTGGTTCAGTTATTATTATGAATCACTAGATGCTCATAGCACAACCCACTTAAAAGCCAGAAAATGTATATCAAAGAGTCGAGAATAAACAGTAAAACACAAGTCCCATAGCAGTTGAAGGCTTATGTATCTTTAGAATCGGTCTGATAGTAAAACATATAAAACATAGAAATATGAAAAGTTTATGATGGATTTTTCTACTCCCAGAAGACAAAGTTAGGATATTTTTTAAATAATGGATAAACTATCATTATTGCATTTTCTTACATGAAAGTGTTTTTTTTTTAATTTGATTGTATATTTGTTGGTGAAAATGACAGGGCGACTTGCAAAATGTAAAAGGGACAGGGCTACTTGATACTAGGGGCCCATTTGTTTATGGGTGAATGGTACCTGCTGAACTGGATGAATCAAATTTTCCTTATTCAGCTGGTTTGATATGATACTCAACCACCTTGGACGCTTCCTTTCCACCTGGACGAGTTCTGGATGGATGGATGTAAAAAATCTTGCTGAACCATTCTTGAATTCATCAATCACATTTCTCCACTTTAATAATAAAGTACACAACAATCAATTGACTATTTTTTATTGAAAGTTAAAATTTTAATTTAATTAATAATATTAAAAGGATATAATTGTTATTATTTATTCAGATATTTGATCAGATTCCACACTTACATAAGTACCCTCGTTTATTCATATTATAATTTTTTTGTAATTCATTTAATTTAAATGAGTAAGTAGCAATATATTTTAATTAAATTAAATTAATATCATTAAATAAAAAATTAATGTGAATTATACATATTATAAACTCTATAGTTCACGTACTCCCTCCATCCCTGAGACTAATCAATATTTTATATAATAAAGTGAATTTAATGAAGGAAAGTAATGGGTGTAGTTAACTTTTATATTACAAAATTTTACTATTTTGCGTAAGTTTTGGAATATAAAAAATTGAGAAGGACATACCTTTTATTTCATTTTTATTCAGAAGAAAAAAAATTATGAAACTTAATTTATTTGTACCAAAAAATGCGTGTCGAAAAGAACATGGCCAATATTAATGCAACGGAGAAAGTATCATTATACAAAAATTAATTTAATATCAAGCAATATCACTTATTTTAGTATCATTAAAAAAATTTAATGTGTCAATAAACTAAATGGTACAATAAAACTATAAAGTTAATTAATTTAATATCATTAAATTTAAAGTTGTTAATTTTGTTATTCAGAAAAAATTAAAATTAATTTAACAAACGATATCACTTATTCAGCGTTCAGATTAATCATTCGTTCAGAATTTTAATTATTCAGAAATTTTTATTCAGATTTAACAAATGATCCCTAGGGTCTTGAACTATGGGGATTAATAAGAGGGTATGTCTTTAAAAAATCTTTTACATTTTCAAAGACCAGTTTTAAAAAAGGGTGCAGGTCCCTAGGGCTGTAATTCGGGCCGAGCGAGCCGAGTTTCGAGTCGGGCGTAATTCGAGCCGTAGTTAATCGAGTCGGGCGAGCCGGCTCGTTTAAGTTAATCGAGCCAGAACCCCTGCCCGAACTCGACTCGAGTATTAGACGAGTCGGGCCGAGACGGCTCGCGAGCCTAAACGAGTCGAGCGAATTCGAGTCGAGTCGAGTAGCTTATCGAGCTGTTGAAAAATATTTGCAAGAGGAGGGAGTTGAACCCAGGATGCCCAGCACCAAAGAATTTTTAATGCCCAGTCACAACCAACTAGCCTACTTGATAATTGTGTAAATATTAGAACTAAATTAATCATATTCACTTTCTGTTTTGTTTTTCAAAATTATTTCAAATCAAATGATCTATTTAAATATGTCAACCAAATTAATTTTTTATTTTTTGAAAACTTGGGAATATCATTATATTATATATATCTTGAAATCTCTACGATTGGAACGTCAATTTTTTTTTTTTAAAAATAGATACAATAATATGGGACAAAGCACTATTTACGAGTACAATTGAGATTAGTAGTAATATACTAAGATCTCCAACCAAATTAATTTTTAATTTTTTGAAAATTTGGGAATATCATTATATTATATATATCTTGACATCCGTACGATTGAACGTCAAAAAATATTTTTTAAACAATAGATACAATAATATGGGACAAAGCACTAGTTACGAGTACAATTGAGATTATTAGTAATATACTAAGATCTCCAACCAAATTAATTTTTAATTTTTTGAAAATTTGGGAATATCATTATATTATATATATCTTGACATCCGTACGATTGAACGTCAAAAATTATTTTTTAAACAATAGATACAATAATATGGGACAAAGCACTAGTTACGAGTACAATTGAGATTAGTAGTAATATACTAAGATCTCCAACCAAATTAATTTTTAATTTTTTGAAAATTTGGGAATATCATTATATTATATATATCTTGACATCCGTACGATTGAACGTCAAAAAATATTTTTTAAAAAATAGATACAATAATATGGGACAAAGCACTAGTTACGAGTACAATTGAGATTAGTAGTAATATATTAAGATCTCCAACCAAATTAATTTTTTATTTTTTGAAAATTTGAAAATATCATTATATTAGATATATTTTGACATCCGTACAGTTGGATCTCCGAGAAGTATTTTTTAAAATTAATTTTCAATTTTTTGAAAATTTGGCCATATTTTTAAATTATTATGAAATTTTCTACTTTATTTTGTACATTACTAAAATCATTATTTATTATCACCCGTACGGTATATTATTTTTACGATCCTATAGAAAATTTTATGAAATTATTGAATACTCTTAGCATTTTATTTTTAATTTAAAAGAAATAGATTTTTGATAAATAATATATATATATATATATATTCAGAAATTGTATTATTTGTTCAACCCGACCCGTTTGCAAGGCAACCCGATCCAGATTTATAAATCCCTAAACAATCTAGGACATTCATCTGATTAGGGATTTGATCTCGTCCGTCCAATCCATAAATATATATATCCAATATTTATGTTTATACTCTCTTTCATCATTTTATTTTCTTGCCGCAGCCTACTCTCTCCCTTGTCTTGTCTCAAAACTCTCTCCGTCTATCGTCTATTCGTCTCTGTGACTCTCTATGTTCTGGTCTGCTAATCTCTCCATCTATATCTCTTGTTCCTAATAGTCCATCTTATGTGCATCTGGTTATTTCAAAGTGTTATCTTTTTATGATGTGTAGTTGATTGTACTATCTTTACTGATAGATTGCTTTTTAGGCTAGTTTTATTTTTGCACATTCTGTGGCCGTTAGGTTTCCAAGCCTAAAACTAATGCTGACAAAACTGGAATCGCCTACCAGTAGTATCAATATGGCTGACATCTAATTGCATTTTCATAAAATTGAGACGAGTATAATTGCTGTGAGATATCATGTAAGTTTTCTTATCCCCTCACATCACAGATGTTTGTATTTTTTTTTTTTTAAATTTTCTGTTCCATTATTCTGATAGTTTCACTTCATATGTGTGTTGTTTGCAGGGCTCCAACCTTGGATGGAAATATGGAATGGCCCCACTTTCTAGACTTTGTCAATGTGTCTACTTTATTTCCGTTGTGGACTTGAAGCTTTTTAAGTGTGTGTAACTTCAAATTTATCTAGTGGTGCTTAAAACTTTGATAGTATCAACTGGACATTTGCTGCGTGCTTTGTTTTATCTACAGAAATCAGAATATTTTATTTTATCAGATGTTTTCTGAATGCATCACTTTTGTAGAATTGTAGACTATGGCAGATTGGCAGGAGGCCAGTAGCAGGAATTAAGTAAAAAAAATTTATACATTTTTAAACGAGTTTCGAGTTCGAGTTGAGTCGAGTCGAACTAACGAGTTTCGAGTCGGGCGTAATCGAGTATCGAGTATACTCGGCTCGCTCGATTAATTTAAACGAGCCGACTTCTTTGCCCGAACTCGGCTCGTTTAACTAAACGAGTCGAGTCGAGCCGACTTAAACGAGTTCGAGTCGAGCCGGCTCGCGAGCTGCTCGGCCCGAATTACAGCCCTACAGCTCCCTAAAATCAATTCTACATTTTAGTAAACACTACAACTACATCTGAAATCCGATTGCTCTAACTTCAGGTCGTACCTCCTCACGTACAGAATCAAATTCGGTTTCCATTTAACACCCACAACTTTTCAGCTTGAATCTACAGATCTACCCTCTTCTTCCAACAAAGCCCATCAAGAAGAGTATCAATAGTGAACAAAAATCGGGTCAGCTCCATTACTCTCAATCTTTTCAATGGCATTCAAAGCCAAATTAAGTGAACCTGAGTCACAATACGATTTAACAAGTATGTTATATTTTATATAACTAGTCAGGTAATTCACTGAACAGATTTTCAGTTACATCATATATTGCTAGCAACAAGAAGTGCACTAGCTGATTTGCAAGTTCTGTTAAACATTCATCAAACAGTTGGTAGGCATTATCGAACATGCCAGACTTTCTTGTGAAGTGCTATAAGTTTTTAACAAAAAAAACTATTTTAGTAATGTCTCCTACTTGCTTTTGATGTTGCAGAGTTTCTTCTACAAGTGCGAATTATTTGAAGGCTGCAACGCGACAAACATATTTGTTACCCATCCCCAACCCCAAAAACTTACTAAAAATAGTAAATCCCTAAATAAAAATAGTAAATCCCCAAAATTATCAAAAAATTTCTACATCCCATTCCCCATTTTCCATTCCCCTATCCCTATATTCTTTTTTATATTACTTCTTTCTCTCTCTTCCACTTACAATTTTAACTACCAAAACTCACCCACTACAATTAAATATATTTAAAAGAGGAGAGAGATGATTTGGGGTTCAAAATAGTAGTCCCCAAATATGGGGATTCAAAACTTGTCCCCAAAATTAATCCCTAAAATGGGGAATGGGATGGAGGAGTGTTTTAGAAGAAAAGTTGGACAAATCCTTAAATTATAGGGATGGGGTTGGGGATGGGGATGGGATGTGAATGCTCTAAATATACACAACTTGTTGGTAGTAGAGTTGAGGTGGGCCTGGTGATTTGGAGGCAAATTCTTGGGAGCGTGCTGCCTATGTAACACATTAGCACGTAAACGTACGTTACAATCAATTCTACGAAATCATCAAAAATTACAAACAAGTTTAACATAATTACCTGAAACCATATGGTCCTCGGAGATCACCCCATATTTATCCACTATCCAGAGATGGACTGGAAGAAACACAGTCCAATGTAGGTGTCCCTCCATGCCCACAACTGCAGTACCCAAATGCATCAAGCATTCTCCTGTATGCCTGTCCTGCACGATTCGCATAACTGCCTGAACAAGTATGCATGCATAGAGGCACACCAAGCTAATGTCCAGCAAGCTAGATTCTATATCAAAGCAATACACATACAATGCACCAGAGATCTTCCTCCATAGTCAGTAAACAAGATACCAGCAATCTACTGCAGCTTATACTCTCACACATTTCAAATGAGATGCTCCTCAGATGCATATTATGAGCGCGGACACTCTAGCTATCATTGCCGTACATGAATGATGACTTATGGCTACGCATCACGGAAGGATCTTTAGGTGCAGGGTGCAGTTCGAGATCATCAATATGTGTATCACACATACTCTGTTAGCAAACAAAAACAACTTATCAGATGAATGTATAAAAAGATAGTAGTACTATACACATACCTATCTGACAATGAACAATGATAACTCAAAATATGCCCCCTAGTTATAAGAAATTATAAAATTAAATAAAGTTGACTGTGAATCCTTTAGGCATTTTAATTTGAATTTAATCCTTAATATAAGTAGCAACTGGGAACTAGTAAAATGGTGTTGTTTCACATCTTGTGTCAGTATAATAATACATTGTCACTCATTTATGCATTTAGAGTGCTGAGAAACATAGTTCCAAATAAATTTCTAAATTATATATATGATGAAATTACTCAGTCTTAGCGTGACATGAGTTGTTGGCTAAAAAGGTCATTTAGAGTGGGTGAATCAAATATACAATTCAGTATCCCTTTGTTAGAGGGATATACATGTAACTGATTAATGAGAAAAGTTTGATGAATATATACATGTAAAATGGTGTTTTTACATAGTAACACTGTTACTTGATTGTAGCTCCCAATTCACATTTAAGGACCACTAACTACAACTGAACAATAAGATATTATAATCCTCACAAGTGAAAAGATCCACACCATGATAAATACACAAAAAACTACACATGCGTCAACCTATTTCTATCATCCTAGCAGAAAATGCAAGTGAGTAAAATAGTTTTAACTAAAAATTTTCAAAGATGCACCCACAGTTGCAATGTAAAACCATATTAAATCAAATTACATAGATTTCATTTATATGCAAAAATCGCATAATGACCTATAAATCTTTTGTGCATGAGGTTAAAAAAGTTAAATACATCTCTTTCCAATAACTCTGCAATCAACCCGTACTGCTGATATAAAACAGTACGGCTACCTTGTTACGACTTCACTCCAGTCACTAGCCCTGCGTTCAGCATCCCCCTCCTTGCGGTTGAGTACTTGCAGCAAGCGACAAGTACAGGGTATAGGGCACATATCCAGTTTTTCCAGCTCTCACTCCGATCACGAGAAATAAAACAAACAACTCCGAGGTATGTAAACAAGTAAAACCCAACCAAAAGCACAAAAACAGTAGTTGGACAATAGTATGAGTAGATAAATAGACGGAAAGATATCCGACACATAATCAATGGAATTTAAGACGTAAATTGATTGTCATTTTTCTTTTGTCCCTCGTCTGATACAAAAAAAGTTGTACCAGATATCTTACTTGTTATGTGCTAGGGGAGATTGAGTTATTCTTATGTTTTTGTTGGACCCAGAAACTGGTCAGCCAACAGACATGACAGAAGTGTCCCTTGGGTCTCAGGCGCGTGTGCGGTTTATTGCGGTTTGTTGCAGTTTGGGTGCGGTTTCGGTTCAAAAACGGTTTTATGCTCATCCCTAGTCTCAGCCCATATCCACTACATATTTTCTTGTCAAAAAATACTGCACTTGTTTTTGCTGCATCTGATAAACCGAGTGTCATTTACAGCTATAACAATAAACTGCTCTACAGCAGTTTAGATCCGAAAGGATTTACTCATGTGTGCCCTCTTAACTCTGCTTCTTTTTCTAAAAACCGTCCACGTAGCCTCTGAAACTATAACAGTATTCTCTAAATGAGAAGGAAAACTCTGAAAAATGGGAATCAACTGCCACTGGAGCTGCTCGTTCCACACAATTATGTAAATTAATATCATATTTAACTACTTTGCAAATTGCTCAAGTTAATCATCTTCTTAGAATCTCAGACGACAGAATCAGCTAACTTACCATAGCTACAAATCACATGTTGCTGCCTACTAAGTCTCATGCAAAATAAATAACAATATTTATTATTGTCTAAGAACGTAACATCACAAAGAAAGTACAGCAGAGAAATTGAGTAAGTGAATGAAGAAAGAAGAATGTGATTTCATTCTCTAGAGTTGCCGTTACAATCACTGTCTTACAATGTATAAATAGAGTTGCTAACAGACCAAGTAGAGTGATCACCACATGCTCATTACAATAAAGAAGATGAACCCATGCTGCACAACCCATGCTGCTGCACAACCCATGCTGCACATGCTACACACGACACATGCACATGCTAGACACTGTAAAGAAGTACACACTGTAATGAGATAAACATTAGAAACATTAAAAATGAGCTGTGCTCTTTATACTCCTCCTCAAGCTGAAGGAGCTGAAGGCGAACTTCCAAGCTTGCCAACATGACTGGAATGCAGTTTGACAGGTAAAACTTTGGTGAGAATATCAGCAACATGATTTGTAGAAGACACATGAGCAGTTTGAATGACACCTGCCTGGATTTGATCACGAATGTAATGACAGTCAATGTCAACATGCTTTGTTTTTTCATGGTGCACAGGATTTGCAGCAATAGCTATAGCAGCTTGACTGTCACATTTCAGCAGAGTAGGAGGCAAATTCTTCAAACCAAGATCCTTGAGAAGAGCGGTGATCCAAGTCACTTCACATGCTGTGAGAGCCATAGCCCTGTATTCGGCTTCTGCAGAGGATCTAGCAACCACACTCTGTTTCTTTGTTTTCCAGGAGATAGGAGAATTCCCAAGAAAGACACAGTATCCACTGGTAGACCTTCTTGTATTTGGGCAACTAGTCCAGTCAGAATCGCAGTATGCAGTAAGAGTGGCAGCAGATTTTTAAGCAAGTAAAATGCCTTGAGAAGTTGTGCCAGCCAAATATCTAAGAAGTCTCTTTGCAGTTTGCATATGTACTGAAGTAGGCTGCTGCATGAATTGAGTTAAGACTTGTACAGTGAAGGTGATATCAGGCCTGGTGATGGAAAGATAAATCAATTTTCCCAGCAACCTCTGGTACTTTGTTGGATCAGTCAAGATGTCCCCTTTATCTGAAGATAATTTCAAGTGAGTATCCATAGGCAGTTGTAAAGGTTTTGCATTAAGCATGCCATGTTCGTTCAGTATGTCAGTGACATACTTCTTTTGTGAGAGAAAAAAACCATCACAAGATCTGTGAATCTCTATTCCAAGGAAATATCTTACTGGTCCCAAATTTTTCATATGAAAATTGAGAGAAAGCATGTGCTGCAATTTCTCAAGAGCAGTCAAACAACTACCACATATAAGCAGATCATCCACATAGACTAAGATCAAAGTGATATCAGAATTTGTGATTTTAACAAATAAACTATAGTCTGACTTTGATTGTTGATAGCCTTCATTGATGAGAGTGCTGGACAGTTTTGCAAACCACAGTCTTGGAGACTGTCTCAAGCCATACAAGGATTTATTTAGTTTGCACACAAGATTAGAGGAGGATTTTGAAGCGGAAGAGTAATCATGAATGACTTGAATTCTGGATCCCTCATGGGTGTAACCGGTAGGCAGTTTCATATATATAGTCTCATCCAAATCTCCATGCAAAAATGCATTGGTCACATCCATTTGGATAGTGTGCCAATCTTGAATAGCTTCTACTGCCAAAAGAGTTCTCACAGTGGTCATCTTGGCTACTGGAGCAAAGGTATCAAAGAAATCTTCACCATATTTTTTATTGTTTCCCAATACAACCAATCTAGCTTTGTGTCTGTCTATACTCCCATCAGGTAGGTACTTAGTTTTAAAGATCCATTTGCACCCTATGGCTGTTTTACCAGGTGGTAGGGCAGTCACTATCCAGGTCTGGTTTAGCTCAAGAGCGTCTAACTCAACATTCATAGGTTTGACCCAATGAGGTTGTTTAACAGCATCCTTAAAGTACACAGGGTCTTGAGATTTGGTCAAAGAAGACACAAAACAATAGAAGTTAGGTTGAACACTATGATGAGCAACACTGTGAACCAAATTAGCTTGATGTTTATCTGTAATAAAATCCTGATGCCATATAGGGGCAGTATGAGCTCTTGTAGATCTTCTGAGAGGTAAATCAGACATAGTTGAAATGGTAGATGAGGAAGGAGTTGAGGTGTCTGGTGATTGAGACTCAGCTGGGGAAAAGGATGAAGTCAAAAATAGATCATCATAAGAGGTTGCAACAGAGTTTTGAATCTGTCGTGAATCAGGAATAGGTTGCATAAAATTTGTGACTGAGTTTGTATGAAATGGAAAGATGTTCTCATGGAACAGAACATCCCTGGATATAAAAACTTGTTTTGTCAATAAATCCAACAATCTGTATCCTTTGTTGTTTGTAGGGAAGCCTAGAAGGACACTAGGTACACCTCTTGGAGAGAACTTATCAGTTGTGTGTTCAGGATTTGAAGCAAAGGCTAGACAGCCAAAATTTTTGAAATGATCATAGGTGGGAGGTTTTTCAAACAGACATTCATATGGAGTTTTATTATCAATGAAAGGGGATGGTAATCTATTTATGATGTGAACAGCCGTCATAACACATTCACCCCAATAAACAAGAGGAACAGCAGATTGAAACCTAAGGGCTCTAGCTATTTCTAGAATGTGTCTATGTTTCCTCTCAACACGGGCATTTTGTTGAGGCCTTCTAACACAGGAGGTTTGATGTATAATACCATGGGTGCTAAAGAACCTTTTACAAGCAGTGTCATCAAACTCTAAAGCATTATCCGACCTTATGACTTTAATTGTTTTACCAAAGTGAGTTTCAGCATAATGCAAGAAAGCTTCTAAATTTTGCAGAGACTCAGACTTATGCTCCAACAGATAAATCCACGTATGTCTAGTATGATCATCCACTATAGTGAAAAAAAACCTGTATTTGCCTCTAGTACATACTTTATATGGACCCCAGATGTCAATATGTATAAGATCAAATGAGCTAGAAGCATGTGAATTACTCAATGAATATGGCAGTTTAGTAAACTTAGACATAGGGCAGGTCAAACATACTTTATCTGTGTGATAAATGAGAGGGCTAATACCTGGGATATGTTTAAGTTTCTGTGTTGCAGCATGGCCTAGCCTGTGATGCCACAACTCCAATGGATTGGTAATATCAGGAATGATAGGATCAAATTTGCCAGAATCACTAGAATCAGCAGAAAGACAAAGTGTATGTTTAGAGATATCGGTAGAAGATTGATTTTCCAAGTAGTATAGACCATTTTTGGCTTGACCAATTCCTTTGACTTCGTTGTTTGCATTGTCAAGAATGACACAGTGAGTTGGATGAAACAATACTTGACAATTATTGTCCACAGCCAATTGCTGAACAGAGAGCAACTTGTACTTGAACATTGGAACACATAATACTTTCTTGAGCTGTAGATCTGTCGTGAGTTGTGCATTACCGATGTGAGTGACTTCAGCATTATCTCCTGTTGGTAGATTAATATGTGGTCTGGTAGTCAATGTAACCAAATCAGTCAAATTTTCCATATGTGGAGTCATATGTGCAGTAGCACCAGAATCAATGATCCAGGACTTGGTGTCTCCTCGCGCCAAATTGCAAGAAATCATGCCAGAAAAATGGTTGCCCAACTCTTCGTCAGTATCTGATCCTCTGGTTTGAGTTAACTGTGGTACCAGTTTGGTTAGTTGAGCCAATTGTTATGGTGTGAACAAAGAGTCACCAGTGTCCAGATTGGCAGCAAAAGCGTTGTGCGTAACTCCTCCTTGCTTAAAAGAAGATGATGCTCGAGCAGTAGGAACTCCTTTTCCTTTTGTATGTCCTGCACTATACTTAGGATGCCATGTTGGATAGCCAACGACGGTCCAACATTTTTCTCTCCTATGACCTTTTACTCCACAAGCTGAGCAAGTAATAGGTGGTCTATCAGCTGGTCTATTGATTTGTGGCCTATTGATTTGTACTCTGCTGTACATAGCACTTAAATCAGCATCAGTTTTGCCCAAATGCAACACCTCTCTTTGTGCTTCTTCTTGTTGTAATGCTGCAGACACAGTTTCAACACTAGGAAGAGGATCAAGTAAAAGAAAATGACTTCGTTGAGCATTATAAATTTCATCCAGGCCATTTAAAAATTGAAACAGCTTTGTTTCTTCTTGTTGTTGAGCAATAGCAAACAAGAGAGCTTTAACTTCATCAGTGGGAGATGTGACTAGCGGAAGTGTGTTGAGGGTATCTAGTTCTTCCCACAAGGATCTCATTGATGTATAATAATCATTCACAGACTTAGACTGTTGTTTTAAATCATACAAATCTTTGTTGATTTTGTACTTTCGAGATCCATTTGTTAGAGCAAACCGTTTTTCAAGATTAAGCCATATATCTCTAGCAGAGGTCATAAACATTATAGATTTCATAATCGAAGGAGAAACATTATGAGTAAGCCAAGCAATTACCATGTTATTGCAGAGCTCCCAAAGTTCAGCTTGAAGAGAATCTGTTGGTTTGATCACTGTCCCTTGTACAAATCCAAGCTTTCTTTTTGAAGCAAGGTTGATTTCCATGGATCTTTTCCAAGCACGATAATCTGCAGATCCTTGTAGTTTTTCAATCTGAATGGCACTAGGACTATCAGAAGGGTGTAAAAATAAAGGGTTTGCCATATCCTGAAATGTCATTCTTCCAGGTGTGTTTGTAGATGTGTTTGCTGTAGAGTCCATGAAGGAATAATCAAGAATGTTGTCGATCTTTCCCTTTTTTAAACAAAGAGAGTGAGCTGCTGTGTGTTTTTTTTTGTTTTTTGTATCAAACGGAGAGAGTGAGCTTCTGTGCTTTCATCTTGATGATGCCTAGCTCTGATACCATAATAACAATATTTATTATTGTCTAAGAACGTAACATCACAAAGAAAGTATAGCAGAGAAATTGAGTAAGTGAATGAAGAAAGAAGAATGTGATTTCATTCTCTAGAGTTGCCGTTACAATCACTGTCTTACAATGTATATATAGAGTTGCTAACAGACCAAGTAGAGTGATCACCACATGCTCATTACAATAAAGAAGATGAACCCATGCTGCTGCACAACCCATGCTGCACAACCCATGCTGCACATGCTACACACGACACATGCACATGCTAGACACTGTAAAGAAGTACACACTGTAATGAGATAAACATTAAAAACATTAAAAATGAGCTGTGCTCTTTATAAAAATTAAGCAAAAAATCACACACCCAAATTACAAACAAAAGAAGTTGCAAAGCTAGTGAATGAAAAAAGTTGAAAACTTAAAAATATTTTCACCCTGTTTCCGAGTTGCCTATGATACTATATGTATGTTCCCCATTTTGCAAAGTCCTAACATAATCAATCATTTGCTTCTAGATGTCATTACAAACAGCAACAAAATCGCTAAACCGAGAAGACCATAGAAACTTAAATTAATTAAAATGGTGCAGGTGAACTTGTTAAAAATAGTTAGACCCAGCTGCCGAGATTTGTAGGATAATAATGTTCCCAGTTTTGCAATATCTGAATTCATTTGAAATAAACACAAACTCTGAAAGCAGACAGAAAATGGAGTGGGTGTTCGAACAAACATTTTGTCAAACAGGTTGAGGCCATTTTCAAGATTATTAAAATTGGGCTCGGTTGCTGATTGAAAAAAAAAAAAGTGGATTTCTCAGAAATACAATTTATTATTATTATTATTATTATTATTATTATTATTATTATTATTATTATTATTATTATTATTATTATTATTATTATTATTATTATTTTTATTTTTTGGAAAAATACGTTTTTCTCAAACAAAATTTGAGTGTTCCTCTAAGAGCATCCCCATCCCCATCCCCATCCCCATCCCCATCCCCATCATTTGAGGATTTGTTCAACTTTTCTTCTAAAATACACCTCCATCTCATTCCCCATTTTGGGGTTTAGTTTTAGGGTCATAACTCAAGTCTCCATGTTTAGGGACTTTGTTCATCCCCCAAAAGCTTCCCCAAACCCCCTCTCTCTTCATATAATAATATTAAATTGTATTTATAATAGTGGGTGAGTTTTGGTAGTTAAAATTGTAGAGTTAATTGCATTTTGCATCCTCCAGGTTTAGTCCAATTTCAATTATGTATATGTAGTTTCATAAATTGCACTTTGCATCCTCAAACTTTAAATCATAAGTCAAATCACAATCCCTTATACATTTTCTATCAAAAATAATATTGCTTTTAACGAATACATTAACAAATGCGATATAAAATGATTGCAAGATGATATAAATTATAGATTTTAAACATGTAACTAATTTTACATTTTAAAATTCTTTAAATTATAATTTAATATTATTTTTTGACCATTAATCAATTATATTATATTTGTAAAAAATTAAATTAATATGTTTTTATTAAATAAAGTTGTGACTATTATGATATATGATACGTATAAAATCATTAAAATATATTTATACCATCTTAAAATATAAATTATATAATCACTACACAATTTTATATCGCATTTGTCAATACAATCGTTAAAATAAATATTATTTTTGATAGAAAACATATAAGGGATTGTGATTTGACCTATAATTTAAAGTTAGGGGATGCAAAGTGCAATTTATTAAACTACATATACATAATTGAAATTGAAGTAAAGCTGGGGGATGCAAAGTGCATTTAACTCAAAATTGTAAGTGAAAGAGAGAGAAAGAAGTAATATAAAAAAGAATATAGGGATAGGGGAATGGAAAATGGGGAATGGGATGTAGAAACTTTTTGATAATTTTGGGAATTTACTATTTTTATTTGGGAATTTACTATTTTTATTAAGTTTTTGGGGTTGGGGATGGGGGATGGGATGTGAATGCTCTAAACATCTTTGATCATAGGACCTCACCCCAACCGGTCCGGAGTAAATAAACTAAAAAAATAATTGTCCATTTATTGTTTTTTCTTCTTCTCATAATTTATATATTTGTGTTAAGAGTCTTTATAGTACTATTTTCTAATATTTTTATGCATAAAATTTATTATTAGTAAGAATTTAAAATTAATCAAAAAATATCAACTAAACTCTTATTGTGTGCGCATACATAAATCCTTGTTTTAAATCTTACATAACATCAATAAATGACCTAATTTCACTTTTATCATTGAAGTTCACACTAACAAACATATCGATCATAAAAATTTAAAATTTTGGTTCAGTCATTGAATTATCAATTTTAGGCATTTTCCTCATTTTTTTCAATAAAATAATCAAGAAATTAGGGACTGAATAGCCCTGCTTATGAAGAGATGAGAAGAGTGGAAAATTATAAATATTAATAAAATTATTTTAAAATTTATTAATTATTACTAAAAATAAAGAAATATTTTTTTCTTCAAATATGCATAGTTTTATAAATTTTGAATAAATTAATTTTTTTCCTGAAAAAGAAGAAAATGTTAAATTTATTTAAAATTATCTAAAATTTTAAATATTGTTTATAAGCCGAATTATTTCATTAGTTTAATAAACTCATCTTATATAGACTCATTTATAAGCTCTGGATATTACTTAATTCAAGTTATTGATATGTATATACTTTCTCTGTTGCTGATATATAATATGATTGCAGCAAAAGGAACATAACACTCTAAATTCATTGGTTACTGTCAAATATTGTCTGCTAAATTAAGTCTACAAAGTCTACAGTAGTACTATGATGTAATTGCTTACGTATAAGAGTTAGGCAGACTATAGTCTATATATAGGACTTTAGACAGCTCTTGTAATACACCACAAATATATACAATCTTTCTTCTCCTATCAATGCTTTCTCTCTGTATGCTATCATATTTCAACATGGTTGTTGGAATCCCATCTTCCCATTTGGGCCGAACATAAGGCCCAATATCAAAACAGGCCATACGATCGGTCGGCCCATGGTCGTTCGGCCCATATTCGGCCCAATCCATTTTCCTTCAACGGTCACATGGTCCTCTCATCTTTAACAGATCATACAGTCACTTTACTTGAGTACCGGGGACAATGAAGAATAATGATGTCTCCTCATCATACCGATCCAGATCGGATCCAAGAAGAAAAAGGTGAAACCAAGTCTATAAAAAGAGAAGTACAATTAAACTTCAGGGACAACCAATTTTGAACACACACAAACACTCTACGTTTTACCTTATTCTCTCTAAAAACTGATTTACTGATTCTTACACCGGAGGTGAATCGGGGGGTCAATCCCTCGCATTCTTCTCATTTTGCAAGTGGAGCCAAACCAAGGCTTGGCAGAAATCCGGTTATAACATTTGGCGCCGTCTGTGGGAAACGTAGAGATACGATTTGTGTTGAAAATCACCACCTACCAACTACTATGGCTAACGAAGAGACTCCAATAAGCACCCAGGCAGGAGGTAGCCGTCCACCTCATGTTACACCAAGAACTCTAAACTTCGACGAGAAAGGAGAAATGCCAACCCCGAAGAACAACAACAAATGCTCCAAAAGTGGAGAGAGGAGCAAAAAACCAAGGGGAAACGAAAAGAAAAAAGTGACAAAGACACAGAAAGATTGGCCAAACAAAAAATGGCCGATCAATTGAAATTACAATCCTTGAAACTCCGAAGGGAAGAAATAGAACTCCAGGAGAAATTGCTACGAGAAGCCCTGGAAATCGAAGGTCACGAAACCGAAAGCCGAAGAGAAAAAAGGACCAGAGATGACGAAGAAGACTAAGAAAATTCCGAACCATGCTCCATACGATCCCGGTCGAAGGTGGTTTATACCTCAGATTCAGACGAGGATGACTCACATGTAGGGGACAGAATAAAAAGTATTGAGAAGGTAATGTTCGGAGATAGAAAGGTCAGTCACGAACCTATGGTGACCGAAGACATCGAGCAATACCGACCGCCACCCGGAAGACAGTTCCCGAAGATGCACGAGTTCAACGGAAAGGGTGATCCCGAAGACCATTGTGAAAAATACGAGTCTCTCATGACTGGTATGGGACACTGTGATGTCATGCTATGCAAGATGTTCAAAACTTACTTAAAGGGAGCGGCGTCTATGTGGTACCGTTCGCTAAGACCAAGGTCGATCGGTTCATACGGACAAATCAAGAGAAAATTTTTGAGACACTATTCTCACCTGTGCCGAAGAGAAAAGGATACCGAAGCCCTGATCCACTGTAGACAAAAACCAAACAAAGAGCTTGGCGATTATCTGGCCAGGTTTAAAGAAGAAACAGGAATACCTCAGGAAGCCATTAGAAGAAAAATGGAGTCAATAGGAGGGTACAAAGAAGAAAAAAGGAGCGGTTCCAACAAAGACGAAAGAAAGGACGATTGACGAGAAGACCGAAGAAGCCGAGGGGATATCAAAAGCCGGTTGAAATACCTCAGGCCAGACAAAGGAGCTGAACGAAGACGAGATAGAGATAGCGTGGTGTTTACACCCTTAAATACACCTATCTCGGAGATTCTCCATGAGATTGAAGGTAAGCCCGGATTCGTTCGGCCAACCAGGCTAAGAACCCCAGAACACCGAAGGAACGAGAACAAGTATTGTGAATACCATCAAGATAAAGGCCACAACACTAACGAATGCTTCCATCTGAAGAAATTGATAGAAAAAATGATCAAGGATGGAGACTTAACACAATTCATCGGAGATCTGAGGGAGAAGCTAGATAACAAGGAAAAGAGGAAAGATACCGAAGGATCGGAAAAATTCCGAGGCGAAGTGAGAACCATTTCTGGTGGGACGATATTAGATCGGGACAGTAAAACAGCCCGAAAGAAATATGCCAGACAAATCTACAACTTATATCAGTCAAGCGCAGCGAAACAACCATTGCCTATCTCCTTCACAGAGGATGACTATGAGGATGTAATTTGGCCGCACGAAGACCCACTCGTCATCAACCCTGTCATCGGGGAAAACAAGATTTAGAAAGTGCTGGTCGATGAAGGGAGTTCGGTAAACATTCTATACCACCGAACATACTGCAAAATGAACTTGGGAGGCGAACAACTGGAGCCGTGCCACGAGGCACCGCTATACCGCTTCGGGAACCAACCCGTACCGATCGAAGGAACTATTACACTCTCTGTCCTAATGGGAAAAGCACCGTATACAGCGACGAAGGAAGCTAAATTCTACGTTGTTCGGGTAGACAACCCATACAATGGAATCCTCGGGAGGCCAGCTTTATCACTGTTCCAGGCTGTATCATCGATCCCTCATTTAAAGTTGAAATTCCCGACCGAACATGGGATCGAAGAAATGGGAGGCGACCAGAAGGCCGCACGGATAATTATGCTGGAGGACCTTGAAAAAGACAAAGACGTGGAAATGACCGAAGCCAGAAAAAGAAAAAATGGCGAAAGTGAGGCTGGAGGCAGTCACCAACTATTAAACATTGAGTTGGAGAAGTTCGGAGCCGACCTATTCAATCCGATTGCCGAACCAGCAGCCGAAACCGAAGAGGTCGAGTTGTTTGTGGGTCAATCAAGAAAAATGATCCAAATAGGCAAAGACATGGAGCCTGAATTAAAGGAGAAGGTCGTCAAAATCATTAGGCAGTACCATGACGTGTTTGCCTGGGGGGCCGAAGAAATGCCTGGATTATATCCGTCAATAGCCAAACACTGTATCAACGTCAAGACCGATGCTCAGCCGGTAAAACAAAAGAAAAGAAACTTCGCCATGTAAAGGCAGCAAGTCATTCAGGCCGAAGTAGAAAAATTGCTGGAGGCAAAATTCATAGAAGAAATTGACTACCCCGATTGGCTGGCAAACGTGGTGGTAGTCAAAAAATCGAACGGCAAATGGAGAATGTGCGTGGATTACACTGATTTGAACAAAAACTGTCCGAAAGACCATTATCCCTTGCCGAACATCGATCAACTGATAGATGCCACTTCGGGGCATCAAATACTCAGTTTCTTAGACGCTTTCTCAGGATACCACCAAATAGCGATGAATGTCGAGGATATACCGAAGACAGCATTCATCACACCGAACGGCACATACGCCTACATAAAAATGCCCTTCGGTTTGAAGAACGCAGAGGCAACCTTCCAAAAAAGGATCAACAAGGTTTTCAAACATCAGATCGGCGAAAACATAGAGTGCTACGTAGATGATATTATCGTCAAATCATTGAACAAAGATCATGCCGAAGACCTTAAAGAATGTTTTGAAACATTAAGGAAAAATAATATGAAGATCAATCCGAACAAGTGTACGTTCGGAATGGGCAGTGGCAAGTTTCTAGGCTATATGGTCAGTGCACGAGGAATCGAGGCAAATCCTGAAAAAATACAAGCTGTAATCAACATGAAAGCGCTGAAGACAATTAGGGAAATCCAAAAGCTGACCGGACGAATAGCAGCCCTAAGGAGATTTATCTCTAGATCAGCCGAAAAAGCTCTACCATTCTTTGAAGTACTTCGGGGGATAAAGACCTTTGAATGGGGTCCAAATTGTCAAAAAGCATTTGAAGAACTCAAAGAATATCTGGTAAAAACCCCCCTCTTGATGAGACCAAGCCCGAACGAAACTCTGCAGCTATATTTAGCAGTGAACGACCGCACCTGGGGGAAGTTCTGATCAAACATCACGAAGGGAATCAATATCCAGTGTTCTATGTCTCTCAGATACTGAAAGATGCAGAAAGTAGATACCCCAATGCAAAAAAATTCGCTTATTGGGTGGTCATGGCCTCAAGAAAGTTACGACATTACTTCCAAGGCCAAATGGTGCAAGTAATAACCGATCAACCATTGAAGAAAATCATGCAACGACCCGAGGCTTCAGGCAGAGTGGTCGCCTGGTCAGTTGAATTTGGAGAATTTGACCTAGAATTCATCCCAAGAACAACAATTAAAGTGCAAGCCCTAGCCGACTTTATAGTGGAATGCTCTTTCTCTAATTCAAAGGATTTGGGCCTCGAAGAAAAATCGATTCGGTCACCAGGAAAGTGGAAACTCTTTGTTGATGGTTCGGTAGCCGGATTGAAGTATGGAGCAGGACTCATCCTAACTAGTCCCGAAGGCTTTGAGATATGCCAAGCAATCAGATTCACCTTCCCATTGACCAACAACGAAGCGGAATATGAAGCATTGATAGCAGGATTGGATTTGGCAAAAAGCTTGGAAGTAAAACACCTAAGAGCCTTTAGTGACTCTATGCTAGTCGTCAAGCAGTTCTCCGGGGAGTATGGACAAAAAGATCCATGAACGAAGGCCTACGCTACGAAGGTACGCGAAAGTTCGGAGCTATTTGAATCATTTGAATTAAACCAAGTGGCTAGGGAGAATAACAGCCGAGCCGATGCCCTATCAAGGTTAGCTTCAGCAGAAATGCAGAACCTCACAGGTTCAATTTAACTGATCGAAGTAAAGACACCTTTGATAGACAAAAAGCGATGCCTGGAAATACACCAAGGAATTAATTGGATGACACCAATCAAAGCCTTCTTGGAGAAAGGTACCCTTCCACTTGACAAAAAAGATGCCCAAAGAATCAAATATCGTTCAGCCAGTTACTCCATTATTGAGGGAAGGCTGTTCAGAAGGTCAGTCACTCAACCGTTGCTTCGGTGCCTAGTTCCCGAAGGACAGAGAATGGCTCTAGAACGTGTCCACGAAGGCATTTGCGGAGAGCATCTCGCAGGACGATCACTAGCCTTCAAAATCCTCAGACAAGGATTCTTTTGGCCAACAATAAGGGAAGATGCATCGGAATATGCGAAAAAATGCAAGCAGTGTCAGTTGTTCAGCAGTGTGCCGAAGCAACCCCCAGAGGAAATGACATCGGTGCTAAACCCCATTCCCTTCACAATGTGGGCTGTAGACATTGTTGGTATCCTCCCGACCAGCACTAAACAAGCAAAATACTGTATTGTCGCCATTGATTACATGACCAAATGGGTGGAAGCCAAACCCCTCTCAGCTATCACCGAAGAAGCGGCAAAAAAGTTCGTATTAGAACAGATAATATTAAGATTCGGCATCCCGATGATCTGTGTGTTAGACAATGGAACACAATTCATTGGAAGAAAATTCAGGAAATTCTTAGCTGAACCTGAATTTGGGATTCAACAAAAGTTCAGCTCAGTCGGTCATCCTCAAGGGAATGGGGCGATCGAAGCAGCTAACAAAATCACTTTCGATGGAATCAAGAAAAGACTTGGAGATTCAAAGGGACTTTGGGCCAAAGAACTGCCATATGTCCTATGGGCCTACCGAACAACTCCAAGATCGTCCATCGGAGAAACGCCATTCAGACTAGCCTTCGGAACTGACGCCTTGATGCCAACAGAAGTCGATCTAGAGTCATATCGGATACAAGTAATTAATGTGGAAACAAATGAACACGGGCTCCGAGCGAACGTTGATTTGCTTGAAGAAGAAAGGGAGGCAGCCTACCGGAGGAACTTAAGATACCAGCTTTAGGCAGCTATGTATTACGATTCGGGAATAAAAAAGAGATCCTTCCAAGTGGGAGACTTAGTACTTCGAGAACTAGCTACTTCCATGCCAACAAAACAGGGGAAACTCATGCCCAACTGGGAAGGACCCTACACAGTGGTAGAAATAGTTCGCCCTGGCACGTATAAGCTAGCCCATTCGGACGGAAGCCTCATTAAAACACGTGGCACGCAGCACGCCTTCGTCGCTTCTATCAGTAAGCTTCCTAATACGTGTTTATGCCTACGATTGTTAGCTAAAGCACATTGAGAATCGAATGATGAGTTATGCTTAACGAACCCATGTTCGGGAACGATCGAATAAAACATGTGTTCTTATATTTGTTTCAGTATTTAGTTATTTTGACATGATTAAGGCAGGGAGGAAATAATTTTCACCGACCGAATAAAACCTTAATCATTTAGAAAATACCAAAACACTAGGGACAGACAGGTTATGACCTAATATAACTAAATATGCTAGGTGATGAGTGGATATTTTATTCACTTAAAACGTTTCCATTTGGCTTAAAACGAATGTTTGTACTCGAGTTGTGGTATTTTTGATCTCTTTTAAGGGTATTGTGCAGGAATATCAATCACAGGTGTTAAAGGAATGAAGCGGAGCAATTGGAGCGCAAATCGGAGTTATAATGAAGAAAAGGGAAAAATTCAGTTTGCTGAACAGAAGGCACGGCGCGGCAGCGCCGTGTTAGAGCTTGCAGATGGCGCGGCAGCGCTGAGGCAATTCTGTGGCGCGGCAGCGCTGTCTTCCTACACAGAAATGGCGCGGCAGCGCCGTATGGTCTGACGAAGATTCCTGTTAGATTATGGTTTGCTGATTTTTCGAGTTGAAGTCAAAATAAAAATTCATTACGAATTTCTTGCACCTGGAGGCCTATTTAAAGGAAGAAAAACCCTAGAAGAGAGAGAGGGGGACCACGTATTTTATCTACGGAGTTTTGAAGCACGAAGAAGCGAGGAAGAAGATAGTTTTCAATTTATTCTTGTATACTTTCTAGTTTGTGGATGCTTGGTTTGGGTGTATTCTTTAGAACCCTTGATATTTATTTCAATCATTATTCGTTTTCTTCTATCATGTTTACATTGGAACCCATGGTGACGATTAGTTTGATTATGAACTAATTCGTTGTCATGGGGTTTTAGCGGATTTACTCATGAAGTTTATTTGTTGAATCTTCTCGATGCTTATAGTGTGATTGAAGTGATGTCCTATGATGGTTGATTCAATTCGTTATAGGAGAGTAGCTAACTCCTGTAATTGTGTGTTAATTTTTATTGAAGCGAAAGTGGATATAAGAGTTTAGAACTTGCCATGCTAGCATAGGTTTATGCGTGAGAATATCATTCAGAATTAGTGTCGTAACTCTAACCGTTTTATGACGACTATGTGATCAATTGAGTGCTTGTACTTCAACCATTATGTTTCAATCTTTATAGACATATAGAGATTAGGCATAATTGGGAGACTAAGTGTATCTTTATTGTGGATGTTATTTAGGATGGTATTTGTGCAACGAAGGTTGGCTTATATCAGTTTTGTGTATTCGATCAGGTATTAATAAATCACATGAAAAGGCTAGAGAAGTGGAGACTATAGATGGATTGTTTCATGAAGTTAAAATCCCATGTTTTATTCGCATAAGCAATTCGACATAATTCTTAGTTCAAGTAGTTGATAATTAGTTATAAATCTTAGAGTAATTGTGGTGATAAACAAAAATCCAATTATTAATCTGTCGTAGCATCGAATAATAATCATACATCGGTGAGTGAATTAACTAGACAATACAACGAGTACCTGTAGGAACGAATCTTATTTGCTATATGTATTACTTGAGATCACGTGCACTTGCGTGTTGAGTTTGGTCTTAACAAGTTTTTGGCGCCGCTGCCGGGGATGCGGTTTTGTTTGTTTAGTTTCAGTATTTCCCATCAGTGGTCATTAAAGTTTGGTGACTAGGACGTTTCTCACCAAATTTCTTGTTGGTGAATTTCAGGTACTTTTTGAGAGTGTATGCGTACACGAGCTCAAGCACGTAGAGAAGAACTAGCAAGGAGAAAACTTGACTTTGAGAACATCGGGTTAGAAGGTGATCTTGAATCAATAGAAGAAATGGCGGATCAAGCACAACCAGCGAAGGCTTTGAGTGAATTCTCTCAGCCAAAAGTGGAGGATATTCGTACCAGTATTGTTCGCCCAGCTATTGGGGCTAATAATTTCGAGCTTAAGCCAAACATCATTCAGATGATTCAGAATACAGTACAGTTTGGGGGTAGTCCTGCTGAAGATCCCAATGCTCATATTAAGGACTTCCTTGAGATCTGTGACACCTTCAAATTCAACGGAGTTACAGATGACGCAATCAGATTGAGACTATTTCCCTTCTCTCTTAGGGATAAAGCCAAAAGTTGGTTACATTCTATGCCATCAGGCTCTATTAAAACATGGGCAGACTGTGCTCAAAAGTTCTTGACGAAGTATTTCTCCATGGCGAACACAGCAGCTTATCGGAATTCTATTTCTCAGTTTGCTCAGCAACCTCAGGAATCTTTGGGGGAAGCTTGGGAAAGGTACAAGGAGATATTGGCACGTTGTCCTCATCATGGGATGCCTGATTGGATGATAATCAGCAATTTCTATAACGGGTTGGGAGCTCAATCCAGGCCTATGTTAGATGCAGCTTCTGGAGGTGCGCTATGGGCAAAAAGCTATGAGGATGCCTATAATCTTATTGAAATGATGGCGGCCAATGAGTTTCAGAATCCTACTCAACGCTTGCCACTTGCTAAAGTGGCTGGAGTTCTTGACTTGGATGCAGCTACTGCTATTGCTGCTCAACTTAAGGCGTTGACAATGAAGGTAGATCCCATTCTAATCATTGGACTAATCAGGTTGCTATGGTGTGTGAATTGTGTGCAGGGGCTCATGACACGAGTCTGTGTGCTATCTCATCTGAATCCGCACAATTTGTTAGTAATTTTCAAAGAGCTCAGCAACCAGTGCCTAATGCTTATCATCCCAACAATTGGAATCATCCTAATTTCAGTTGGAGCAACAATCAAGGTGGTGTTCAGCAACCCCAAAATCAGCAGTTCAATGCAAGGCCATATAATCAGAACTATCAACCACCACCTTATGCTCCAAGGCAACCATTCAATCCACCGGGATTTCAACCATCTCAAGGGAATTCATTGAATCAGTCTGAGAAGTCTGAATTGGAAGAGCTTCGAATGATGTACAAGATTCAGGCGGTGTCATTGAAAACTTTAGAGAATCAAATTGGCCAACTTGCCAATCCATTGTTGAACCGTCAACCAGGAACGCTTCCGAGTGACACAGAGATGAATCCAGGCAAGAAAGATCACAAGGAACAGGTCCAGGCAGTAACATTACGATCAGGAAGAATTCTACAAGGTCAGAACAAAGAAAAATCAACCGAGGAAAAAAGTGAAAAATTTGAACAGACTGCACGGCGCGGCAGCGCCGTTTCCCAGTATAATACTGGCGCGGCAGCGCCGCAGCTTCTGGAAGAAAAAATTGATTTTGATGCTGGGGTCGAATCTGGTCCTAAATTGCTACCTAATGCTACTCCCTCGACTCCTATAACTTGTAAGAATGATAATGCTCAGAAAGAAGTAGAAGATAAGGTGTTTCCACCTCCTCTATACCCAAAACGAATTCAAAGGCAAAAGTTCGACAAGCAATTTGCTAAGTTCTTGGATGTCTTCAAGAAGCTTCAGATTAACATACCATTTGCGGAGGCTCTTGAGCAAATGCCGAGCTATGTGAAGTTTATGAAGGGCATACTCTCGAAGAAATTGTAACTTGAGGAGCTAGAGACCGTTGCCTTGGCGGAGGAATGTAGTGCCATCTTGCAACAAAAGTTGCCGCCTAAGTTGAAGGACCCCGGGAGCTTTACCATTCCATGTACTATTGGAGATCTCTCATTCAGTAAATGCTTGTGTGATTTGGGTGCAAGTATTAATATCATGCCCTTATCAGTTTTCATGCAACTTGGTCTTCCAGAACCAAAGCCAACTACCATGACTCTACAACTTGCGGACCGTTCAGTTACTTATCCTCGAGGGATAGTTTAGGATGTTTTGGTGAAGGTCGACAAGCTTATCTTTCCAGCCCACTTTGTTATTCTTGACTTCGAGGAAGACAAGAAGATTCCTATTATCTTGGGACGACCATTCTTGGCTACGGGCCGAACTCTTATTGATGTCCAAAAGGGAGAACTCACTATGAGGGTGCACGATCAAAACGTCACTTTTAATGTTTTCAACGCAATGAAGCTTCTAACTGACGATGAAGAGTGTCTCAAAATTGATATGGTTGACAAGGTGGTTAACTCCGCGACTCAACACTTGATAAAAGCTGATGTGTTGGAAAGAGTTCTTGCTAATGACTTGGAGGCTGAGAACGAAGAGGATAAAGAACACTTGCAATATCTTAATGCATCTCCATTGAAGAAGTTTGGGATTCCATTTGAATCATTGGGGTTGTCAGAATTGAAGAAGTCTCATGTTAGACTTAAACCATCCATTGAGGAAGCACATACCTTGGAACTTAAGCCATTGCCTGAACATCTAAGGTATGCCTATCTTGGTGATTCTTTTACCTTACCTGTTATTATATCATCTAAGATTTCAGGCATAGAAGAGGAAAAACTATTGAGAATCTTAAGGGAATTCAAATCAGCCATTGGGTGGACTATAGCAGACATCAAGGGTATTAGTCCTTCTTATTGCATGCACAAAATTCCTTTGGAAGAGGGAGCTAAACCTACAGTCGATAATCAAAGGAGACTGAATCCTGTTATGAAAGAAGTTGTAAAGAAGGAAATTCTTAAATGGCTTGACGCGGGCATTATCTATCCGATTTCTGATAGCTCTTGGGTGAGTCCGGTGCAATGTGTGCCTAAGAAATGAGGCATGACAGTGGTTGTTACTAATGAGAAGAACGAGCTCATTCCTACACGAACAGTTGCTGGTTGGAGAATTTGCATGGATTATCGAAAGTTGAACAAAGCCACTCGGAAAGATCATTTTCCACTCCCGTTCATTGATCAGATGCTTGACAGATTGGCTGGACGTCAGTACTATTGTTTGCTTGATGGGTATTCTGGTTACAATCAGATTTGCATAGCACCCGAGGATCAGGAGAAGACTACATTCACTTGTCCATTTGGTACATTTGCATTCAGACGTGTTTCTTTTGGGTTGTGTGGTGCACCAGCTACTTTTCAGAGGTGTATGATGGCCATTTTCTCTGACATAATTGGAATTAATATGGAAGTATTCATGGACGATTTCTCAGTCTTTGGGGATTCTTTTGTTGAGTGCTTGGAAAACTTGAGTTTGGTTTTAAAACGTTGTGTGGAGACAAATCTTGTTCTTAATTGGGAAAAGTGCCGCTTCATGGTACAAGAAGGTGTCATTCTGGGACACAAGGTTTCGAGTAAGGGTTTGGAAGTTGACAAGGCAAAGGTGGAAACTATTGAGAATCTTCCTGCCCTTATCTCAGTCAAGGGTATTCGCAGCTTTCTTGGTCATGCACGGTTCTACAGGCGCTTCATAAAGGATTTCTCAAAAATTTCTAAGCCGCTTTGCAATCTCTTGGAAAAAGATGTGCCATTCAATTTTGATGAGGCTTGTTTACATGCGTTCGAGATCTTGAAGAAGAAACTAATTTCTGCTCCAGTTATTATAGCTCCTGATTGGAGCCAACCATTTGCTTTGATGTGCGATGCTAGTGATTATGCACTTGAGGCCGTTCTAGGCCAAAGGAAAGAAAAAACGTTCCATGTTATTTACTATGCAAGTAAAACTCTCAATGATGCTCAGTTGAGTTACACCACCACTGAGAAGGAACTACTTGCTATTGTCTATGGGTTTGAAAAGTTTCGCTCTTATCTGCTTGGTACTAAGGTGACAGTTTATACGGATCATGCTGCTATTCGCTACCTCCTTGCAAAGACAGATGCTAAGCCAAGGTTGATTCGTTGGGTTCTTCTATTGCAAGAATTTGATGTGGAAATCAAGGATAGAAAGGGGACGGAGAATCAGGTAGCTGACCATCTCTCTAGATTGGAAGATCATGGAAAGTCACCTAAGGACAACACGGTTATTAATGAGTTTTTTCCTGATGAGCAACTATTCAGAGTGCAAGATGATGAACCATGGTTTGACAACATTGTGAATTATCTAGTAAGAAACATCATTCCACCTGAGCTCTCTTATGCTCAAAGGAAGAAATTCTTGCATGATGTCCAGCAGTATATTTGGGATGAATTGTTTTTGTTCAAGCAAGGAGCTGATCAGATTATTAGACGTTATGTTCCTTACAGTGAGACCGAGGCTATTCTTAGTGATTTTCATGCTACAGCTTATGGAGGCCACTATGCGGGTGAAAAGACAGCCACACGTATTCGTCAAGCAGGTTTCTATTGGCCGACTCTATTCAAGGATGCTCATCAGTTTGTGTTGAGATGTGATCGATGTCAACGAGTTGGTAATATTTCCCGTAGGAACGAGATGCCTTTTAATATCATGTTGGAGGTAGAGATCTTTGACGTGTGGGGAATCGACTTCATGGGACCATTCATTCCGTCATATGGTAATCAGTATATTCTTGTAGCCGTGGATTATGTGTCTAAGTGGGTGGAGGTAAAAGCACTTCCAACGAATGATGCTAAGGTGGTACTCAATTTTCTTCACAAGAATATTTTTACTCGGTTTGGCACTCCACGGGTGATCATCAGTGATGAAGGTACGCACTTTTGCAATCGAAAGTTTACATCTCTTATGGCACGCTACAACATCAATCATCGAGTTGCTACAGCTTATCATCCTCAAACCAATGGGCAAGCCGAAGTGTCTAATCGTGAAATTAAACAGATTCTTGAGAAGGTAGTTAGTCCTTCTAGGAAGGATTGGGCGTTGAAGCTTGATGAAGCGGTGTGGGCTTATCGGACAGCCTATAAAACACCTTTGGGATGTCACCATTTCAGCTAGTGTATGGGAAAGCATGCCATCTTCCAGCTGAGTTAGAACACAAGGCTTATTGGGCGTTGAAGAAGCTGAATTTTGATCTTACAGCAGCAGGTGAGAAACGTATGGTTCAGTTGAATGAAATGGACGAGTTTCGATTGCAAGCTTATGAGAACAACAAGCTATACAAAGAGAAAGTAAAAAGGTGTCATGATCGTCGGTTGGTTCTTAAGACGTTTGATCCCGGGCAATTGGTGTTGTTGTACAACTCTCGACTTCGGTTATTTCCTGGAAAGTTGAAGTCATGTTGGTCAGGTCCATTCACAGTCAAAACAGTTTTTCAGCATGGGGCAGTGGAGATTTTCGACAAGTTACCGGATCAGTCGTTCAAGGTCAATGGTCAGCGGTTAAATCCATATTTTGGAGAGAAGTTGAATCGCGAAGTTGAGACCGCGGTTCTAATTTGCGCAACGTAAGGAAATGGAGCTACGTCAAGCTAATGACGTGAAAAGAGCACTTCGTGAGAGGCACTACTGAGCCCACCTTGTTCTTGTCGACGGCTCTGAATAAATATGGGCGTACTTGGCACTTGTTCAATTGTGCCAACCTTATCCCTACTAGGAATTCGAATGAGGTGACAGTTGAGACGGCTATCCTGTTGTATGCTATATGCAGCAGAGAATTTGTGGATGTGGGCAATTTGATCCATCAGGGGATTATGCGTTTTATGCAAGGTAGTACCACTGCGGCGATGCCTTATGGTTCGGTCATTGCTAGGTTGGCTAGGGATTGTGGTGCTCATTGGTCAGCAGAGGAGGTTAAGCAGCAGCCACAGGAAGCGCTGGATCACCAGAGTATACGGAGGCTGGCTGAGTGGGATGGAGGTGAGCCGGATTGGTGGGGTCCTGGTTATGTAGTAGAGCAGCAGCAGCAGCAGGAGAAGCAGTAGGAGGAGCCTCAGGGAGGAGGTTCTTTTATTACTCAGCGATAGTATAGGCGTTTGACGAGGCGTATCGATGCGGTGCACGATATGCAGGCAGGTTTTGCAGCAGATTTTAGTCAGTTTGCACAGGCTTTGAGCATGGCTTTTCGTGTGAGTGGAGTGGACGTGACTTTTCCGTCCTTTGGAGCAGGAGCTGGCGCTCTCTATCCGCCACCGGACACTCCCGATGGGAGTGGCTCGGGCGAGGAGTAGGTATGCCTTGCACACTTTTTATTCTTACCTTCAATGGGGGCATTGAAAATTTTAAGTTGGGGGTGGGGATACAAGGTGCACTTGTATAATAGGTGTGTGCATGTTAGAAGCATATATGTATGTTAGCATATTTGCATATTAGTTAGAGCATTTTGTTTTTTTTTGATGTATGCCATACAGGACATTCTGTTATTGTGATATTTATGTTCATATAGTTGCATGAGCATGGCATGCATTTTCATGATCCCGTAGAGCTTGCTTATTCTGACTGGTAGGTAGGTGTCTAGTTGAGTGTGGTGATGATGAATAGAGGGTTGAATTATAGTGCCTATGAAATTGACTTGCGTGTTTCGGAAACAAAACTTTTACACAGACCTAGCCCTATGAAATGGGCTAGGTTAGGGTCATGCTTGTTGGATGTTTAGAGATTTAATCGCTTGATTATATTTAGAATTTTCATTATTCCCTTGATGGCGTAGGAGCACTAAAGTCTAAGTTTGGGGGAAACCAAGGATTTCATGCTAGTCGTAAATAATTGTCAATAATGGCTAGGCGTCAAATGGCTAGTAGCCAGCTCATATTTATATGAGTAGTCTAGGGTTGGAAATGAGAAAGGCTCATTCCAGATTGCATAGAAAAGAAAAAAAAGGGAAAAAAAAAGTCAAAAGTCTAATTGTTAAATGCAAAATTAACCAGAGTGAGCTCTTTAATACCCGAGTAATTAAGTCTGAGGGGACTTAGTCCTAGTGACCTAAGGCTTTTATAGTCTGGGATCCACTGACCCAACACTCGCTACATGGGTATTATTGTATAAGCCTTTTGGGGTCTCATTCATTGCACGGTTAAATAAGCATGCGTATTGCATAAAGTATTATGTGTCATAGTAATAAAGCATGAGTTTCTGTCTACCTTGGATAAGGGTGGAGGTGTTCCTAGGTTATGAAGTGTCTACAGTCTATTCTAGTTATAAACCTGTGATTGTCCTGACTGAAAGCATGTATGATTTTGACCTAGTTTTGGGAGTATTTCTGATGAGCATCGCACACACGCACGTTTCTGTTCATGTATTGTTAGTATACGGGGACTTAGTCGAGCTATATTTGGATTTGTTGCATTCTTTGAGATATTTGCTTGTTAGTTGGTTTTGGTGAGTTTAAAGGGGATCCTTGCATTTTTCATGTAGTTGCATACATATAGTTAGTTGCATTGTTAGTTGCATTATAGATCGGATTTTGTGGGTACATTCGCTATAGGCCCTCACGAGACCTTACTCGTCCACTAGGGCTGCCTAGGGGTTTAAAGGGCTTGTTGCATATGCCAAATGCATCCGTGATCACCTACGGAAGTGGTAATAGTTAGTTGTAAATAATTTGTCTGTTTATGCTTGAGGACAAGCATCGGTTTAAGTTTGGGGGTGTGATGAGTGGATATTTTATTCACTTAAAACGTTTCCATTTGGCTTAAAACGAATGTTTGTACTCGAGTTGTGGTATTTTTGATCTCTTTTAAGGGTATTGTGCAGGAATATCAATCACAGGTGTTAAAGGAATGAAGCGGAGCAATCGGAGCGCAAATCGGAGTTATAATGAAGAAAAGGGAAAAATTCAGTTTGCTGAACAGAAGGCACGGCGCGGCAGCGCCGTTTTAGAGCTTGCAGATGGCACTGCAGCGCTGAGGCAATTCTGTGGTGCGGCAGCGCCGTCTTCCTACACAGAAATGGCGCGGCAGCGCCGTATGGTCTGACGAAGATTCCTGTTAGATTATGGTTTGCTGATTTTTCGAGTTGAAGTCAAAATAAAAATTCATTACGAATTTCTTGCACCTGGAGGCCTATTTAAAGGAAGAAAAACCCTAGAAGAGAGAGAGGGGGACCACGTATTTTATCTACGGAGTTTTGAAGCACGAAGAAGCGAGGAAGAAGATAGTTTTCAATTTATTCTTGTATTCTTTCTAGTTTGTGGATGCTTGGTTTGGGTGTATTCTTTAGAACCCTTGATATTTATTTCAATCATTATTCGTTTTCTTCTATCATGTTTACATTGGAACCCATGGTGACGATTAGTTTGATTATGAACTAATTCGTTGTCATGGGGTTTTAGCGGATTTACTCATGAAGTTTATTTGTTGAATCTTCTCGATGCTTATAGTGTGATTGAAGTGATGTCCTATGATGGTTGATTTAATTCGTTATAGGAGAGTAGCTAACTCCTGTAATTGTGTGTTAATTTTTATTGAAGCGAAAGTGGATATAAGAGTTTAGAACTTGCCATGCTAGCATAGGTTTATGCGTGAGAATATCATTCAGAATTAGTGTCGTAACTCTAACCGTTTTATGACGACTATGTGATCAATTGAATGCTTGTACTTCAACCATTATGTTTCAATCTTTATAGACATATAGAGATTAGGCATAATTGGGAGACTAAGTGTATCTTTATTGTGGATGTTATTTAGGATGGTATTTGTGCAACGAAGGTTGGCTTATATCAGTTTTGTGTATTCGATCAGGTATTAATAAATCACATGAAAAGGCTAGAGAAGTGGAGACTATAGATGGATTGTTTAATGAAGTTAAAATCCCATGTTTTATTCGCATAAGCAATTCGACATAATTCTTAGTTCAAGTAGTTGATAATTAGTTATAAATCTTAGAGTAATTGTAGTGATAAACAAAAATCCAATTGTTAATCTGTCGTAGCATCGAATAATAATCATACATCGGTGAGTGAATTAACTAGACAATACAACGAGTCCCTGTAGGAACGAATCTTATTTGCTATCTGTATTACTTGAGATCACGTGCACTTGCGTGTTGAGTTTGGTCTTAACACTAGGCCGAAGGCCGAAGATGCATAAATCCGAAAAATATGCTAAGGCCGAACACGGCCGAAGATGCATAAAATTAGAAGTAAATTATGCTAAGGCCGAACAGGCCGAAGATGCATAATAAACCTGAAATTATGCTAAGGCCGAACACGGCCGAAGATGCATAAAATTAGAAATAAATTATGCTAAGGCCGAACACGGTCGAAGATGCATAAAATTAGAAATAAATTATGCTAAGGCCGAACAGGCCGAAGATGCATAACAAAGCTAAAATTATGCTAATGACGAACAGGCCGAAGATGCATAACAAAGATAAAATTATGCTAAGGCCGAACAGGCCGAAGATGCATAACAAATCTAAAATTATGCTAAGGCCAGGCATGGTCGAAGATGCATAAAATTAGAAGAAAATTATGCTATGGCAAAATCTAGCCAAAGATGCATAAAAATATAGAAATTATGCCAAGACAAAATAATGCCGAAGATGCATAAAAGAAGCAATTATGCTAGGCCGATGCCAAAGATGCATAAATAAAATAAAAGTAATTATTCTAAGGTAACATAACACCAAAGACGCATAAAATAAAAGCCCGAAGGCAAAGTTAAGAATTACAAGCCCGAACGCTACCAAAATAAAACAGTTCACAAGAAAACTACAAAGCTACTAGTCCGAAAGAGGCTCATCTTCGCCCGAAGAGACTGCCAGGGGTTCATCGTATTTTTCCTTACCAACGGGATCTGATATACCAAGCTCGGCATCAAGTAGCCGAGTATGATCAAAACCGAGAGTATGTGCCTTCGCCACAGCATCTTCATAACTCATCTGGTAACATCTCTCTTCGGTCAAATCAAGCGTCTTCTGCAGCTTCCGGACGTTCTTCCTGCTAGACTTTAGCTGCTGATTCCTCCATTCAATGCGCTTCTTCAAAGTACCAACCTCTTTCAATTTCTCCTGGAGAGCATCATTGTTTAGCTTCAAGGCTTCGGCTTGACCAGTCACTCGCTCCAACTCAGTCACCGAGTTTCGAATTTCCTCTTCTGCTTTAACCGTCCGAACCTCCAACTGGTCTACTTGCTTCAACCGGGTTTGCATTTGTTCTACCCGTTCGGTCACCACAGCCGACCAGGCAGCACCTTGAAAACAAACATGGGAAAAAGTTAAAAAAAATCTCTAAGGCAAGTAAATATGGCCGAAGAAGAAGAAGCTTACCATGGACAGAAGGGTCATCATTTTGGTGCAAGCTTGAAGGTCATCGACCTTAGCAATCGTTTGCCGATCAGTCGGAAGAATGAGACCACGACAGAGATTAGGACCCACATTCCTGGATAGAGGAGGAACTGGAACAATTATTTTATCACTCTCCAAAACTCCCCATTGAGGAGTATACACCTTCAGTTCCGTATCCTCCGACCGAAGCCTTTTTTTTGGTTCGACTGGAGTGTTCGGATCCGCTCCCTTCGATTCTGATTCCCGAAGAGGCGAAGAAATAGGTGGAGTAACGACCAAACTCCTTTCCCCCTGGTCGGAAGCCAATTTTTCCACCCCTTCGGCCTGCTTAGCAGCAGCCTCTTCAGCAGCCAGAGCGGCAGCGGCAAGTTTGGCCGCCTTCCTCCTTTTCCGTTCCAAAATTTCCTCTTGAGAAGCCACTGTATAGAAAAATAAAGTTAGACATATGCTAAGGCAAATATGCAGGATTATACTAGGCTGAAGCCGAAGATGTGTAAAAACAGGAATAATCATGCTTTCAGAAAGATAAGTATACAATAAAAAATGAAAGAAGGTTACCACTACCCCAAAGACCGAGCAGCCAGTCGTTATCCCGTCTGCTAGAGGAACCTTATCCATTTTGAGCTCGTAGAGAAGCCTATAATCATGCTTATCCGCCTCCAAAGAATCTGCAATTCTCAATTTCGACGGATTGACCTCTCTCCATACACTGAACTTCTCCATCCTTGGGCCCGAAACAAACACCCACTTAATGTGAGTTTCTTTGTTGCTCGAATTTGTTTGTGCCCAGTCGGTTCGGTTATTCCTACGAGCGATGGAATAAAAACCCTTACTCTTAAGGTTTCTACGAAACTCGTAGTGAAGCCAAAAAAGACTCGTTCTTGGTATTATCTCACACGCCAAGCATCGGGCCTGGAAGGCATTTATGTGTATGAAACTGTTCAGATCTAGTTGTCCTAGGGCGATCCCGGTCTGTTTCAATATATTTTTGAGAATATGAAGCATAGGCAACCGAAAGCCGCATTTAAACGCTGCTTCGGATTTCCCCGTTGCTCGACCTCCTCCTCCGCAAAACACGGGAACCTCGGGGTTGTGCCAGATCCTATCGTTCTTCCTGGGAGCAAAAAAGTACCATGTGTACTTATTTATGAGGTAATACGATGGGTATGACCCAATATCATCTTTGGTCAGTTTAGATCGTAAATTGGCGGCCGGATATAACTCGGCATCACTAAAGGGATTTTTCCTACCCGCATCTTCGGTCAGCCGATCCATGTCCCTGCATTCGGAAATGAAGAGACATTAGCCATGTACTCAGACAGCAAAAAAAGATGATAGAAATTAACCGACCGAGTACAGCGGGCCGAGATCGGTCGGGGACAATTCCATGACCTAAGGCAAAGGTAATCGAAGAGTTTAAAATCTACGTTAAAAGATTGGGACAGCCCGAAGGAAGTTATCTAGACCCCAAAATCCCGAAGGTCGTTCTTGTCCTAGATCATTTTTAGATGAACCCCAAGAACCCCAGAAAAGTTTTTTCGCCCAGACAAAATTAAGAAAATTTAAAGTAGAAAAGGGGCACAAACACGTATACGTTTTGCTCAAGAAATGCAGGTGAATTCACACATATACATACAGTTATACACACATATACACACGATATGAACTATGAAGAAACAAAATATGCAAATTATCGTGCTTGAGAATTATGGAGAAAAGAAAGGGAAAAAGAACTTACTTGAAGCAATAAGATCGAGTTCTTGAGGATATGTATTTCGAAGATAGGCTGATACCAGAACCGGAGAACCAAGATTTTCCGACGATGAAGCGACGGTCCCAATCGTTGGTAGAGGTTTTTTGAAAGGGTTTTTGGTTTTATAATCTCTGAGAAATAAAGCATATGAAAAATGAGAATGAATTACAGGGATTTAAATAAAAGGACGCGACGCTTGGATCGAGGGCCTTTTCAGATTCAACGGTCAAGATTGATGCGTGAATCTCGAGAATAGACAGCTGTAACCCATAAATAGACACGACTTCCGAAGAAATGTCTCGACCTTGTCCATCGGCCAACTTATCCAACCAAGGCGTCCGAAAGGTATATTCCGAAGATGGACCTAGGTTTTGACCTTCATCCTGAGGATAACTCCGAACGAAGCCCATGGACATATTGGAAGGCCATCTTCCCATTTGGGCCGAATATAAGGCCCAATATCAAAATAGGCCATACGATCGATCGGCCCAATCCATTTTCCTTCAATGGTCACATGGTCCTCTCATCTTTAACAGATCATACAGTCACTTTACTTGAGTATTGGGGACAATGAAGAATAATGATGTCTCCTCATCATACCGATCCAGATCGGATCCAAGAAGAAAAAGGTGAAACCAAGTCTATAAAAAGAGAAGTACAATTAAACTTCAGGGACAACCAATTTTGAACACACATAAACACTCTACGTTTTGCCTTATTCTCTGTAAAAACCGATTTACTGATTCTTACATCGGAGGTGAATTGGGGGGTCAATCCCTCACATTCTTCTCATTTTACAGGTGGAGCCGAACCAAGGCTCGGTAGAAATCCGGTTATAACAATGGTATCAGAACGGGTTATAATATAGGAAGAAAGTGCTCATCAGAATTACTATTGGGGCTCTAAGTTTTCAAGAAAACTATAAACCCAGCGAAAATTTCGAGTTTTACAAAGGTGGTTGAAACTCAGTTTTGAGGATATCATTAGATTCCTCACGTCAAGACGAGTTCGGAGGTATATTCGGAATACAAAACCGATGTCAGACGAAGCCGTACGGACTGCCGAAAGAATCTCAAGGTTGAAGACGTTGAATAGTACTGTTCACTGATACGGTACTGTTCACAGAAACTCTACGGTTCCCTGTTCACATATACGTACGGTACTGTTCACGGATACTATACGCCACTATTCATTTTCAGAAAAAAAATTATCTGAAGAAGCTTTTATTAAATCATGGCTGAGATTATTACCACAACAATAGAGGATATTACAAGTAGCGTTAAATTTGGGTTTCATGGTACACCATATATAAGTCCTAAATTTGATGGAAAGAATTTTTTGGAATGGTCGGAGTCTTGCACACTTGCAATTAAATCCCATCGATTGATGAAATACATCAATGGGAAGGCCAAGAAGCCCTTGGCAACTGATACAAGCTTCGATGATTGGGATAGCAAGAATGCCATGGTCAAGTCGTGGTTGTTTAACTCTATGGAGTTACGTATTCGTAAAAGTTATCTGTTTCTTGATATTGCGGAAGCTGTTTGGAATTCCATCAACCGAACATACTCATATTCGGGTAATATGGCCAAACATTACGAGATAAAGCAGAAAATATGGTCTCTAACTGAAGGGGGCAGAACATTGACCGAATATTATTCGGAACTCACATATCTATGGCAAGAGTCGGACCATTACACTGTGTTCGAGTGTAAACAGGCTGAAGACCAAGAGAAGTACCAAAAATTGGTACAAGAAGAAAGAGTGATGAAGTTTCTTGCTGGACTGACAATGGAGTATGATTCAATCAAGAATCAACTCATTGGTCAGATTCCCTTTCCTGCAGTTGAAGAAACACATGGTGGTGTGCAGCTCGAAGAGAGTCGGAGAGAAAGCAGGGCTCCGATTGATATTGTGCCTGATCGATCTGCACTTTTTACGGGAAGTGTTCAGAATCAAGGCAAACCAGAACAGATGGTTGATGCTTCGAATGTTGAAAAAGATGTTCTCTCGTGTGAATATTGTAAAAAAATTTACCATTCTCATGAGGAATGCTTTATCTTACATCCTCACTTACGAGGTCATGGCCGAGGAGGACGAAGCCGTGTCAATTCATCAGGTAGAAGCTCAGGAAGAGGCACTCACTATAGTGCTCATCACACTGCGTCAGAAGAACATGTTGACTCTGCTATCTTAACAACGGGAGCAATGAGTGCGACTGAACTCAGTTCTCTTCGTCAGCTATTGTCTCGAATGGAGACAAATTCACCAGGACCTTCATCGGCAAATTCTACCCATGTAGAATCAGGCGACAAACAAAATTCCTGGCAGTGGTAAAAGGGGTCGAAAACCTCTTAATAAGGTGTCTATCTACTATAGAGCTAATAACAAAACTTTCTGCATTTTCACATTGCCTAAAATATATCGTGTGGTCGAAAATTCGAGTCCCGGTATCCCAACATTCTCAATTACATATTCCCAAGATAGGTGAATCCCAAGATGGGCAATCTCAAGATGGATCTTTAACTCCAAGATGAGTAAATCTCAAGATGGGTCAATCCTAAGATGGGTCTTCAATTCCTAGAGATGGGCCAAGTTGAATACCTAGGTTACGCTCAAGAGCTCCTAGTATTCCACTATTCAATCCCAATATAGGTATTTCATCCCAAGATGGGATTTCAAGTGAGGGGGCCGGGCGTGGCAAATATTGTGTGCTAAATTAAGTTTACAAAGTCTACAGTAGTACTATGATGTAATTGCTTACGTATAAGAGTTAGGCAGACTATAGTCTATATATAGGACTTTAGACAGCTCTTGTAATACACCATAAATATATACAATCTTTCTTCTACCGTCAATGCTCTCTCTTTGTATGCTATCATATCTCAACAGTTACTTCTCTACATCTATGGATAGGCAGAAGCAATCATGGCCAAGTTTTCCTGCTGACAATCTTGGGTACAGAACAATCTTGGGTACATGCATTGTGGAGCTTATGCTGTGAAGTCTCTTTTTAACGATTGCGCAAAAGATTATAATTTTTTTGTGTCCCATTTATCAATTCAAATTTGCTCTTACTAGTTCAAGATAATTTAATAACTTAAGTATTGTTGCTAGCTAGCATGCTTCATTTCTCTCTCTTGTGTTCCATGTTTACAAACTTCTTATCCTTCTCATAGGAAGCTATATATCTATGTTTTTGATAGATTTTTTTTTTATTTTTTTAATGGTACAGGTGATGTGAGGTTTGAGTGTTTAGTGGTATTGCGGTTATGTCACAATCTTTTAATCTAGCTTATCTATTTTAAATTTTGCATTGTCACAAGTATTGACATGTCGATGCAGCCCCTAAAGTGGTTCAGAACCTTGGTGATGCTTCACTATCTACACTCAAGATGTTGTACACTTAAGCAAAATACCTTTTTGAAGGTGAAGTGAGGTATGCCTATTTTACAAACAGATATGTACATTTTTCTTATATCTAAGCAACACTTGTAGAAATTATTATTTAAAGTGGTTTCCATGTCACCTTGTGTAAACTTATACTTCAAGTTTTAACCTTTGTTTAATTTAAACTTGTGTAATTTAATTAGAAAAAAAAACTTTTTGTTAAATTGCACGCAATTTATTATGACAATATTTATATTTTAATAAATCCTGAACCTTTACATGATTGATAAGTGACAATTACTTGTGTGCAGTATAACCACTTAATTGATTAGTGAACATGGTACTCGATCTGCTGCCATATGGACCTCCAGGACAACAAGGGAGAAGATTAGGTGGGTGGTAGAAGATGTTCATCACAAAGAAAAACCTGAAAACCCCTTGCCATGTATTTCTTTTAGTAATTATGTGTCCCTAGTAATGATTGGTACTTGGAATGCAAATAATTATATTAATTATGTTATGATTCTTTTGTAAACATCAATGCATATCAAGTAATTTGATTAAAACAAATGATCCTTTGTATCATTATAATGAACCAAGAAGAACCCAAGTTTTAACAAAGGCTGTTCTTTGCAAGAAATGATCATTTAATCGACAACGTAGTAAAAATGAAAGGGGTAGACAACGAACTTTCCTTGAAGGTATGTATTCTTATATCAAGCATTTATGTCTAAGCAAATTGAAGTAGAAAGCATATAATTGAGATTAATTGTAGATGATAGTCAAATAGGAATGCAGTAGTAAGGCATCCTCACATTGCTTGCATCATACAGTATTTTTAGCAGTGAACGAAGTTGACCATAGGTACCCTATGTTGATATATAGATGTTTGTAGTCTGTTTTTAAGTAGGTGTATATGCAGGGCAATAAATTTGGCCTTAAATGAATACAAAAACAAAAGTTAACTATGAAGTTAAAATTTGTTAATTAAAAAAATATAAAGTTTCACTATTTGCCCTTGTCTAATTTGGTTTCTTTGGTGTTGTAACTTATGACTTCTGTTTGCACTATTCTGTTCCTTGGTTACAGATAAATCTACTTACAAAGCGACAATGACACTTAATACTGTACTTCGGAAGCACTTGGACAAGGGAAGTCACTTACAGATTTTGCTAAAAAATTATTGGCAACTTAACTACAGTTTCAATTTCTTTATATTTGTACCTGACTTTTGTCCCTGTTTCGCAACAAATGGCACCTCGTACCTCTTTGTGCGGATAATGAATTGAGTTTTGGAAAAGAACGCATGATTAGCAGGTGTGATACTCTGCATTGCATCTACTTTATGAGTGTAGCAGAGGAACTCTTTTGCTTTGAACACAAGTTATTCTTGTTTGCTATGCTTTTCTTTCAGATATGTTATAGTGTCATCTCATTTCTTCTTCCTGATTCTTTTTCTGCTTAGGTAGTTCCTTTTGATTACAATATATTGTAGTGTCATCTCTTTTGCTTTAATTATCTATTCTGCAACAGGAGTATATTGAATATTTGTAGGCAAATGCTAAAGGTTCAGTGGAATTGATGCAATAAACAATCGAGAGAGGATGGAGGAATTGAACAACACTTTGAAGGAATTAAATTTTGCAGGTCACGGACAAGTAGCCGATGGTGATGTAGTGGTTTGACTTGTTAGTGTGCAAAATTGTTTGTTTTACGTTTGGAAAGTTAAAACTAAAATTGGTGTATAACCTTGAATTATGTAAAAAGTTTGGTAATGATGTACTGAAGTATTTATTTTGAAATTGTGTTTAAGATGTACCAAATTAATGGTGAAATTGTATTGGAACCTTGGATTGGTGTTTGTAATGGACCAAATTCTTTTGGTAGATTTGTAATTGAAACAAACAAGTCATGCCTGACTGTTTTTAGAAAATCATTGCTTTGCCTATTAAAATGTTGCTATTTATTATATTTTTGTTATTAAAATCACTGTTATTGGACAAAAATCGTTGCTAATTTTGGTTTAATTTATTGTCATTAATCACATATTGCAATGCTTAATAAAAAAAATTACTAAAAAATAGCATTACAATAGGCTATTGCAATGATTCATTAGTGTTGCTATAGACATATAACCATTATCACAAAGGCTTTTTGTAATAATTTTAAGAGTTGCCATATTTACTAAAATCGTTGCTATAGGGACATATAGTAACCAGATCAAAATTAACGGCAAATTTTGGCAAAATCATTGCAATAGATTCTATTGCAATGGTTTTAGCCCCTAAAACAACACTTTAAGTTATTGTTATATGCAATCTATGGTGTAGTGACTCCTGGTAGATCAAAAGTAAAATGAATTTTCTGGTTTTTATGTTATATAGTATAATTAATTTTATTGATATAGAGTGATATCCTATTGTTTTAACTACAGAAAAAACCTCTATAAATTAATATACACTACAAGAAACAGAGCTATTTCCGACCGTTCTATTTCTGACCGTTTTAAAACCGACCATTAAACCGACCGTTGTCATTTACAGGAGATAAAACCGACCGTTTTGAAAAAATGGTCGGTTTTATTATAAACCCGACCATTAAACCCGACCAGTATGGGCCCCATGGATTCTAAATAAATAACTGATGGGCCACGTCATCCTAAACCGACCAATAAAACCGACCATTATAATTGGTGGAGCCCACATTCATTCTAAATCACTAAACCGACCATTAAATCCGACCATATGTTTCTGGCCTTACCACGTCATCCTAAACCGACCAAATAAATCTGACCATTTGGTTTTGGTCGGATTAAACCTGCATTAAATGCTACCACCAACCTCTGCACCATTGCTTGAATTGGTTTATTATTATTTTAATAAAACTGACCGTAATGGTCGGATATATGATTGGCCTGATTCTATCTACAAATCTCTTTTTCTTTACTTCTTCCTCTTCATTTATTGTATATCAATTTCTCTTCATTTATTGTATGGTTGGGGAGAAAATTTTTGTAAGGTGAAGATCTTGAAGAATATTGAAAGATCATTAATGGTATGTCATTAATTCATGTTTATATTTGTTTTTGTTTTAATATTTGTTCAATTTGTGAATATAATATACATGTTTATACATACTATATTTGTGAATATATACATACAATATGTTCTTTATTCTTTGTTTGTGAAGAGAAATTGATTTTTGTAGTAACATGAGCTTGCATTTTTATTTAATTTATCTTAATTGTGTGAAATGTGAATATGTATTTTTGTTGATTTGTAGTTATGTGAAAAATACATTATGAAATTGACATATATATATATATGTAGATGTCGAATCGGGATTGGATGAACCGACGTGTGGAAAATAATTTACTTTCATCAAATAATGAATATTGGGATAGTGTGAAAGAATTTTTGGAGTTCGCGTGTAAAAATGGGATGAGGGGCGAAAAAATATTATGTCCGTGTAACAAATGTAAAAATGCATTGTGGGAGAAAGTTGAAAGTGTTGAACTTCACTTATATAAAAATGGTATTATGGAACATTATAAAGTATGGACAAACAAACGTAAGCGTACCTCGGAAAAGATTGTTGAAGAAGAGGTTGTTGAAGAACCTTTTGATTTGAACACATTATTACGAGATATGAGTGGTGAAAATCATGGTGATGCGAGTAATAGTAACGTTGAAGAACCACCAAATGCATATGCTTCTCAATTTTACAAGGATGTTAAAGATTCGGGAGCTCCAATTTATCCGGGTAACACAACTTTTACAAGAATGTCATTGACCACTCGATTGTTACATTTTAAAAATATGGCACAATGCTCTGAAAAGGTCTTTGATTCTTTACTTGCATTGCTTGGTGAAGTTCTTCCTAAGGACCATACTTTACCGAATTCTTATTACATTATGAAAATAATGATGAAGAAGTTAACTTTGGGATATGAGAATATTGATGTATGTGAGAATGATTGTATGTTGTACTACGGTGATGATGAGAACAAGATTGTTTGTGACATTTGTGGTAAAAGTCGTTACAAAGGTAAAAAAAAAAAGAAAAACGGAAGAGGGATACCGAACAAGGTCTTGAGATATTTTCCACTTATCCCTCGTCTACAGAGATTGTATATGTCGGAGCATACTACTAAACACATGACATGGTACAAAAAAAGGGAAACAAAGTCGGGGGAACTTAGTCACCCTGTAGACGGAGATGAGTGGAAAGAATTTGATCGTCGTTATCCAAGATTTGCAAGGGAGAGTAGGAATATCCGTTTTGGACTTGCAACTGATGGCTTTTGCCCTTTTATCAATTCCGGCAAAAAGGTGTACTCGGTGTGGCCGGTTATAGTGGTGGTCTACAATCTTCCTCCCTCTATGGGAATGAAAAAACCGTACACTTTTATGCCTCTTTTAATTCCCGGAGAAAAGAGTCCGGCCAAGAATTTAAATGTGTACCTTAGACCTCTCATAAATGAATTAAAGGAGTTGTGGGATGTAGGGGTGGAAACATTTGATCAATCATTAAAGCAAAATTTTACCTTGAGGGCGGCGGTTATGTGGACAATAACCGATTTTCCTGGGTTAGGTATGGTTAGCGGATGGTCAACACATGGAAAACTCTCATGTCCGGTTTGTGGTGGAAAAATTCAAGGAATTCAATTGAAAACATGTGGAAAATGTAGCTTTTTTGGTACAAATCGTTGTTTCTTACCCGAAGATGATCCTCTCCGTCTTCCAAGTACTAAGTTTCCAAGTGAAGAAAAAATGGTGTTTGTTGGTCGCTCAAGTGGTGAGTCTTTGAAGAATTTTTGTGAAAATTTAGAATTTCCTCCACCCGGAAGAGAAAACAAAAATAAGAAAAGTCTCGGTTTCGGAGTTGATCACAATTGGACGCACTTTTCAATGTTTTTTGAGTTGCCATATTGGTCATCACTTTCGATGCGTCATTGTATCGATGTCATGCACACCGAAAAAAACGTGTTTGACAATATTTTTTATACTATCATCAATGATACAAACAAGACGAAAGATCACAAGAAGGCAAGGATCGATTGCAAGTTGATGAATGTTTTGCCTTGTGGATCGAAGGTGGAAAAAAGCCAAAAGCACCTTTTACACTCACAAAAAAACAACGAAAACTCATGTGTGATTGGTTTCGTTCATTGTCACTTCCGGATGGTTATGCATCAAATATAGGCCGTTGTTGTAAAGAGAATTGTACGTTTTCGGGGTTCAAATCACATGATTGTCATATTATCATGCAAAAGTTGCTGCCGCATGCCATTCGTGAGCTTCTACCTCAATATATTGTTGATGCACTATCTTCGCTTTCAAATTTCTTTCATGACATTTGCTCTTCTACCTTAATCCGAGATGATTTAAAAATTTTGGAAAAGTCTATAGTCCGAACGATGCTCGTGCTAGAAACATTTTTTCCACCAAGTTTTTTTGATTCAATGGAGCACTTGGTACTACACTTGGCCGAAGAATGTAGGTTAGGAGGCCTCGTTAATTATCGTTGGATGTATTTTGTTGAGAGAATGATGGGATATATGAAGCATAAGGTTCGTAATAAGGCAAGGGTTGAAGGTTCAATTGCAGAACGTTATATAGAAGAGGAGATGTTGAATTTCTTCTCATTCTACTTTGATTCTAAATCCGTCACGGTTCATAATCAATTACGGCGTAACGAGGTTGTGTGTGGCACAAATGACAAAAATGAACTCGAAGTGTTCATATATCCTATTAGTACCACGGGAAAGCACAAAAATGCATATTTGACGGATGAAGAACGATTACTTGCGGACAAATATGTTTTCATGAACTCACCCGAAGTTCAACCTTACATACTAGAGTATGAAACTCACATGAAAGAAGAACAACCAAACACAAAACCGGAAGAATTGGAGAGATTGTTAAAAACCGAATTTAAATCATGGTTTCGCACAAAGGTTGAGAACGATGATGTGAACGGTCCGCGTTTTAGATCCTTACTTTTGGGACCAGCAAAATTGGCAATGTTTTATGAAATTTGTACCGTTAATGGCTATAAATTTCATACTAAATCTTCTTCAAGTGGTAGTTCGGGAGTTATGGTCAAATGTAGTTCACATAATAATGTCTTAAATGATTATTATGGTCAATTGCAGAAAATCATCAAACTTATTTATCAAGGTGGAAAACAAGTTTACTTATTCAAATGTGATTGGTTAGATAGTGCCGGATCCGGTGTGCGGATTGACCGCAATCGTGTTATTATAGTTGATGTAAATTCACGATTACAATCAAATGAGACATTTATCTTGGCTAGTCAAGCTAGTCAAGTGTATTATGCTCCTAGTGTGTTGTATCCACAAGGTAACATATATACGGTTATTACAAGTAAAAGTCATCCCTTTAATGACTCGATAAATTCATGTAGAGAAGAATAAGCCTTTCAAGAAAATCAATCGAGACCATCATTTTCTTTATTTGTTGATTTTGCTCAATATGCGCCAATGACACAAAATCACCAACAAGAAGAAGACGAGGAAGAGGAGGAGGATGAAGAAGAAGAAGAGAATAACGAAGAAGGAGAAGAAGAAGAAGAAGAAGAAGAAGAAGAAGAAGAAGAAGAAGAAGAAGAAGAAGAAGAAGGAGGAGAAGAAGGAGATGGTGATGATGATTCCGATTATGATTAATTGTAAATTGAGTAGCCGGTTGTTAGTTTTTTAAATTATTGCATGTAAATTAAGTTTTTTAACTATGGTTTAAGTTTTGTTGGTACTGGATTGGTGGTGATGTTGGTTTTATGTTTTGATTGTGTTTTTGGCAATAGTGTATAGGGGAACCAGAAATGCAGCCCAAAAAAAAAAATTACAGACTAAACCGACCGTTTACTCCGACCAAAGTAACAAAACCGACCGTTTTTGACCATTTACTCCCAGTAAAACCGACCACATTCATACTATATTGGTCGGTTTTATGTGGTCGGTTACAAAAAAGGCAAAAAATCCATTAAAACCTTCTGGAATAAATCCGACCGCAATGGTCGGTTACTTATTAAACCGACCATTACGGTCGGTTATAATACTGGCCAATAAAACCGACCGTTAATAATAAAATTAAAAATAATTAACAATTAAAATAACAAATACTTATATATTATTTTAGGCACTAAAATGACCAATACAACCGACCGTAATGGTCGGTTTTAAACCCTAGCGGTCGGTATATAACCGACCGCAATGGTCGGTTTTATGCTGATGTCATAAATACAAAAACAACCATGCTTCATTTAAAGATTTGCACACACTTTTTTATTATTTATTTTTCTACATATTGTTAGTACTAAGTTTTATGAATTAATTAAAAACATTCTATTTTTTTAATCATGTTACATAATTTTCAATAATTATATATTATTTTAGGCAAAACAAATTAATAAAAATAACAAACAATTAAATTTACCAACTTAAATAAAATTAGAATTTTCTAATTTCATAGTGTTGACTTTCTTCATAAGAAAAAGCATCAACAAATGTTTTCATATATTTTTAAAAAAAATCTAATATTGCGTACTTAATGCATAATTAAGTGTCATTTTTAAAAAAAATTGTAAATTAATATAATACTATAATTTTGACCAATTCTCGAACTATTTATATTATATTGTATATAAAGTCAAGTTATGTCTTAAAAATCTTATCTTACAACATTTAAGTTACGGTTACGTGAAAATTCGGAATATTAGGAGTATAAAGTAATACAATTCGTAGTCATGCATATATCAAAAAACTTTGGTGAAAACTTGGTCTTTTCATATTTTTTAGTCAATCAGGTAACATTCATCACACAAATAGTGATTATGACTACTTGGGCGTGTATGAATTTATGTTCAAAACTTGGTTTTTTTCCTATTTTTATTTAATTTCTTAATTTATTTTACAAACTAGTTAAAAAAGGGAGAAAAATCAAAAAATATGGCAAATTAGTGAATTTAGGGTAACATTCATCACACAAATAGTGAGTATGACTACTTGGGTGTGTATGAATTTATATTCAAAATTTGGCCTTTTTCCTATTTTTATTTAATTTTTTAATTAATTATACAAACTAGTTAAAAATGGGAGAAAAATAAAAAATTTTGGCAAATTAGTGAATTTAGGGTAACATTCATCACACAAATAGTGAGTATGACTACTTGGGTGTGTATGAATTTGTGTTCAAAACTTGGCCTTTTTCCTATTTTTATTTAATTTTTTAATTTATTTTACAAACTAGTTAAAAATGGGGGGAACATAACCGACCACTATGGTCGGTTTTAATTTGGAGGGAAACGAAAATATTAAAAGTGCCAGTAAAATTTTAATACCGCGCCAATTGTAAAATTGACCGTCTAAACCCGACAATTTATAAAGTTAACGGTCGGTTTTATTCCGGGTTAGGGTAAAAATAACGCCAGTTTCCCCCTTTCTCATTATTCTCTAATTAAACCTTAAAAACTCTCTCTTTTCTCCCTTTTCACTCCTTTCTCTCCATCAAAACTCAAGAACATGGGTAATAATGCTTTGATTCTGCTGATTGCACTTGCGTTGCTGCTTAACTACTCATCCACTACCGAAAATCCCAGAAAAATGAGGAATCTTCGAGCTCCAACTGGGTTTGCAAGTGGGTTTCGAAAATGGGGTTCCATGGAGGTATATATCTACTTGTTTTCAAGCATGGTTGTTTCGATTTTACAACTTGTTTGATTATATTCTGTTTTTTAGATTAAATTGGTAAATGTTATATATGAATTGAATTGCTAATTAATACATGTGAAAAGTGTGTGTATATATATACGTGCATGCATAAGATTGTGTAATTGGTCGGATATGTTTGGAATATAGCGACTTAAAATGTGTTTAAAATGTGTTTGAATGCATAAGACAAGTGCTTTTGTAGATTTCTTTGAATGTATGTATGTAGTACCGGCCCGACTACTATCAAATATGTAACGGTGTTCTTTTTTCTTCCATAGGCTCCTGGTATATCTAATCCATTTTAAGATAGCCAAATTGTTATTATCGGCAGTTTGGCAAAACAATTTACTTTGAACTTTGAGCTGTAAGCTAGTACTTGTAGGTTGCAAAGCGAACTTGGAATTCAATTTCCAGAATTTGAATTCTGAACATTCGTGTTCGGTAAGCATGGTATATACATTGCGACCAATGCAGGTTGTTTTAGTCTTTTAGCCAATTGTTAGTGTTTCTTAACCTTTCGTAATTTAAAATCCTAATGCAGGGTGGAAGCCTTTTGTGATTGTGAATTTTAAAAAAAAATATGTTTAGTAGTAACTATTGCACAAGTTGATTTGGTTGATCTAGGCGTTCGACATTTTTCTTTATATATTTCCTCCGTCATCCATGCATAAGATTGTGTATCTTGTAGATACTTTTGCCAAGTATCTTGTTAATATTCTACCTCCGATCACGTTAATTCTTTTATGTTAAACATGCAGTGATTTTGAAATATAAATAAATAAATAGTGCAATTGATGTTCAATCAGATTCTCTATCTTTACCTCCTTGGCATAACTCTTGTCTCTTACTTTGTAGGTTATTTGGTGTTTCTTCTTGGTGTGTATGCTTGTTATCACTATCTCGGCACTAATGGGTAGAGTAGGAGGTGATAAAGGTAAGGGAAAGAAGAAGGCAAGTGCTGCAAATACGAGTCGGCGTAGAAGAACAAGAACTAGCGGTCGTTTAAGGGATGAACCCGAAGAGGAGGATGGCGAAGAAGAGCAGCCATCCAATGTTAATGAAGATGTAAATGAGGAAGATCGGAGGCTGTTGGTTGAGCAGCAAGAAGCGGCGCGACGAGCTTGAATAATAGCTACCCCAATTCGACGTACACATTCAATCGGAAATTGGGGAAATCAATCGCCAACCCCTCATCCCATAAGTATATCGGATGGACAGTAAGTTTCCTCTCTAAACCAAGCATTACGATATTTTAACTACCTCCAAATTTTGTGAGTCATAAGTAAAATAGTAGTAGTAGTAAAATAATTTGGTTACATAATGTGAGTCATAAGTAAAATGGTAGTAGTAGTAATGTGATTTAGGTGTAGTACATAGACCCCTGTAATTTGAAAAATATCAAATACATTCTTAATGTTTAAGTTGATGGTTCAGAAAGGCCTTTCTAGTTAGTTTTTTCTAATTAACTATATTTAGAAATATTTTTGGAATTTGAAAAAAACCTTGAAATAGCTAGTTTTATAGTTTTTGCCTTATTCTCATCACTTAATTCGTCATTGTTATTGTTTATTGTAGTATTAAGCATCCGGTGGCTAAAAAAACGATCTTACAAATCATGAGATCAACGTGGCCACGTGGTTTGTTTACCTATAGGGATATTGTGGCTGGGAACCCAAAATGGATTACGGATGTGATAACCGAATTCAATGTAAGTCAAATACTATTTTATTTTCTTTTCGATTTAGTAAAAAGTTTAGATAATAGTAATATATATATATATATATATATATACATATATATATGTGTGTGTGTGTGTGTGGGTGATTATGACGATGCTTGTTTTGTAGAATTATTACACACACAAGGAGGATGAACAAACCGACCAGGGCGCTTATGAGAGTATTTATAAGCATGTTCAAAGTGAAATTAAGCACACCTTAAATGAGACGAAAAAAAGGCCATGGCAGATGCGAAGAGGTTGAACAAAACCCTTTTTGAAGTTAACCCGGGCATATTTGATGATGACTTTTGGAAGGAGCTTGTGGAGTATTGGAATGGCGAAGCCCATGGTCTTCGCTCCGAAGTTGGTTCCAAGAACCGAGAAAAGATAAAGAGTTTGCATAGTGCGGGTGCAAAGTCATTTACGGAGATGGAAGATGTATGTATTGTCATTTCTTGGTTATCTTTATTAACTTTTTCTTGTTTTGTTGTAATTTTTCTTTGTTGTGATTTGTAGGAATATTTTGCCAAGGTTGGAAAGAAACCCTCCCAACCTTGGTGGTATAAGAAGACTCATTTGAAGAAAAATGGTAAACGTGTTGAGATAGATGAGCTTCCATGTGATTCGGATTTCATGACCGAGGAAAGCCGATTGATTGCGGTATAAATATAAACCTTTTACTTCCTAATATACTATATATATATATATATATATATATATATATATATATATATATATATGCTATTTATAATACTTTTAATTTATTTTGTATAGGCTCGATATGCGGACATAGTCGAACGAAACCAGGATTGGTTTGCGAGTCAACCCGGCGGGGAGGAAGAAGCCAGTCATCCTCTACAATGGTGGCTTGAAGCAACTGCCCCGGGGTGTGCAAGACCCCCGAGAAATCAGCTTATTGGTTTTCCACGGATCCCGGCGTCCACTCTCATCCAGGATCTTGCGGCAAATTATCGGGCCCAACGTGTTGGTGGTGCATGTTCTTCAATCCAAGCTAATCAAGGCAGCGGATCGGTTATTCCGGATCCCCTATTCATCAATGTAGTGAGGAATGTCTTGAATGAAGCACAAGCAAATCCGGGCGCCTACCATACTCCACCAACCTTCACACAAGTCTCAAATATCGCCAATGCCGCTTTAGAAATGCAAAGGAACCCGGAAATGGGTTCACAAGCATTTTCTAATGCTATTGTTCGTGAGGTAACTCGATTGGTTGGAGATATCCTCCAATCGATTTATAACAAATATGAAAATGCAAATGCGGAGGTAAATATGAATTTTTCAAGTCACTTTTACTTTAGTTATTATTATAAATGTTAGTGTAGTTTTGAAAAGGAATTAAGTCTCGTCTCCTCTTATATTTAGGCGATAAGGAGGGCTCAAGGTGGTGCCGATGATGGGGGGAGGACGATGGAGGAGAGGACAATGGAGGAGAGGGCCATGGAGGAGGAGCGGGCGATGGATACCATGATGATGGACCGTTTGAGTAGCCGGTTGTTAGTTTTTTAAATTATTGCATTTAAATTAAGTTTGCTATATTTTGGAAAACTCGCGGTTTAATGTATGTAGTTGGTTTTCATGGATTATTGTTATGTATGTAGTTGGTTTAATGTATGTAGTTGGTTTTCATGGATTGGTGGTGATGCTATTATGGTGGTGTAGTTGGTATTCATGAATTGGTTTAATGTATTGCTATATTTATCTTGTTCTTGTTATTGTGGGAACAGGGGAACCAGAACTGCAGACAAAAAAAAAATTGCAGACTAAAACCGACCGTTTCAACCGACCGAAGTACAAAAACCGACCGTTTTTGACCATTTACTCCCAGTAAAACCGATCACATTCATACTATATTGGTCGGTTTTATTTGGTTGGTTTCCAAAAAGGCAAAAAATCCAATAAAAGCTTCTGGAATAAATCCGACCGTAATGGTCGGTTAGTTATAAATATGACCGTGATGGTCGGTAATAAAACCGACCAATAAAACCGACCGTTAGTAATAAAAATAAAAAATTAATAATAAAAATAAAAAATAATCAGCAATAAAATTTCGTGCTGTGCCACGTGTCGTGGGACCCGGTCGATTATAAAACCGACCGTTAATTATAAAAATAAAAAATTAATAATAGAAATAAAAAATAAGTAACAATAATAAATCCGACCAATAAAACCGACCGTTTTGCCACAGATGTGGGACCGACACGTCAGCTGGGTCTCACGACACGTGGCACAGAGGCCTTTGGTGGGCAACGGCAGTCAACGGTTAAAACCGACCGTTTTGCCACAAAACCGACTAGGCTAAAATTGACCAATTAAAACCGACCGTGAACATTAAAACAGACCATTTGTGGGTTAAAACCGACCGTTGAAACGGTCGGAAATGTCTCTGTTTCTTGTAGTGATAGTTGGGACCGGGAAATTCTATTAATTTAGAGAGGTATTAATTAATCGATAAATTAATAATTATTAATTTATAGAGAATATTTGACATCAAAGAAAATTAATTTCCAATTATGTACATTTAAATAGAATGAATTGTATAATTTATATTTTATACTTAATTCAATTAATTTAATAGTTAACTTTAGGAAATTCTCCTAAAGTTAACCATTAAGATTGTGACACATATGCACAATCAATAATGCCCCTGCGGGGCCCTTCTAAATAAATAAAAAAATTCATCAAAACTACGTAGTTTTGATAGCTTAACTTTAGGAAATTCCCTACAGTTAACTGTAGGACCATTTTTCTCAATTTAATATATATTGTTTATAAATTTAATGACGCTACCTGTGTGGTTAAGCATCAGCTAGAGTTCTCTATTTTTTTTTTACCGATTGATGGTATCTAAATATACATGAGTATTTACGAGATTCAAAGTAAATATTGATATCAAGGATAAAACAACATTTTTTGAACGTTTTTCACGTAAAGAAGCACCGAAGACATAAAAAACATTGATTAATAACTTCTTAATATTTTATGAAAACACCACATTCGAACTTTTGGATGCAACAATGATGGTTAAAGATGAGTTTCGTATAGATTCAAATTTTAAGAACCCTAGAATCATATTTTACAAAAGGGTAATACATATATTTTTATGATTATAAAGAAATTATTAATTTATAATGTTATTGGGACCATATATTTATATAGGGTATTTCAAAAAAATTATTAACTTATTATTTTATCAAAATTGATCATTTTTTGAACTGACCAAAGTTTGGACTGGAAAAAATTATTAACTTAGAAAGATTATTAATTTATCGAGTATTAATTTAACAAGGTTTTACTCTATGTGTTTTTTGAGTTGTGAGTGCAGATGTTAGAACAGTTTGCATCATCATTTCATTAGATTATAGATCAACTTTACATGTAACATACAACATCTGAGAAACATTTACAGTCTAATATTAATATTAACAAGATATAAAAAAATGTGTAAAATCTGTACAAAATTCGTGCATAAAACGGTTATAAGCAAACATAAAGAACTAGGATTTTGCCACAATCCACTTACACACGATTTTGCCATTATCCTTTTCAAGTCCATTATGGTTTCAAATAATGGATTCCTCCATAAATTTGAAAGGTGTTGCCTCCGCAACCATTTGGACAGCGATAAGAAAAAATAAACCTTTTCATTGCCCTAATTTAGTTCATTTTCTTGTTTCCCACACATCATTCTCATGGCCCCATCAAGGTTCTGAATTCCTAATACAAAGTTCCTTCAACTTATATGAATTAGATATAAAAAAATTATGTGTAAAATCTGTGCAAAGTTCGTGCATGACGTACACGTTATAAGCTAATATTATGCATTAGGTATTTGTAATAAATTTTTGACCCTATTGCCATTATCCTTTTCAATTAGGTTGTGTTATCGTTTCAAAAAATGGCTTCCTCCATAAATTCGAAACGTGTTGCCTCTGGAACCATTTGAATAGCGATACAAAAAATAGCCTCTGCATTGCTCTAATTTAGTTCATTTTCTTGTCTTCCGCACATTGTTCTCATGGCCCCGTCAAGGTTCTGAATTCCTAATACAAGTTTCCTTCAACTTATGCCAGCAATCGGTTGAATTGTTGAACCAAATTCGAACCACGAAAATGGTTATATTTATAAGTCCGAGAAAGTTGCCCTGTTTGACAATTCGAAACCTAGATTCGGAGGTAACTATAACATTTAGAACTTTGTATTAGGAATTTAGAACCTCGAACAGGCCGTCGGATCAGTGTACATGAGACAAGAAACTCAAGTAAACCAGGGCAATGCAGAGGCAAATTTTTTTACTCAAAGATGTCCAAATGGTTGCAGAGGTAGCACATTTCAAATTTTGGAGAAGGTGATTATTCGGAACGATAACATACCAGAATTGAAAAGAAAAATGGTAGCTTTCAAAATGATTGTCAATCAATCTTAATGCTGATTCATGAAACAAAAATTGAAACACTATTACACTGTGTTCCAGAAACTTTTTTTTGAAAGAAAAGAAAAGAAAGTTGAAGATTTGATTTCTTCAGCTTGTTCCCGAAAGATATTTGTTGGAAGAAAAGAAAAGATTTCTAAAGATTTGGAAAGAAATTCCCTATATATTTTTCTTCAAAATCTTCTTCCCATTTTTAGAAAGATTAGGAGAGAAAATAAAATAACCCATTTTCTATTCTTTTCTTTTTTTTCATTGATTCGGGAACACAGCGTAAAAGGTACCAGGATTACGCTAACCCTAGTATTTAGTAACATTTGGTACATGGAGGAGGTGAGGAGGTGAACATAGTGGCTGAAATAAATAATGACATTGTCCTCCTCAAGTACAAAATAATATAGTCTCTGATTTTGTACACGGAGGTGAACAAAATAATGTATTCTATAATTAATGAATAAATCTTCATGTTTTGTACACGGATGAACTTAGGTGCTACTTCGTAAGTAGAGCTCACCTACTACACCGTGGTCTTTCTTCATGGCTCACTCATTGCTGCATCTCGATAAGGATTGTCCTCCATCAACTAATGCATCTGCCATAACTCGATCCAGACCATTATCCTTTACGAGTATCATAGAAATAATTCATAGCCTTTGCATTAAGGACTAACTTCCACCAAATGGTTCGACTCCTTTCCATCGTTTCTTCATTTCCCAATATCAGGAGGCAATACCTTCACAAGTAAAACACATTCTTGTTCAAATTTGAGGGGAAAAAAAATCAAAGAAAGAGAATGTTATATTATTAATTCATTAAGTAATAAAACTATCAACATTTTAGCTTGCCCGAGTTAAAGCCACTGTTACGACTGGATTTCCACCGGGTCGGCCTTCGGGTTGATCCTGAAAAGTGAGAAGAATGCGAGGGATTGTCACCCTGATTCACCTCCGGTGTGAGAATAAATAAGTCGTGTTTATTATAGAGTACTTTGAACGTAAAGAAAATGTGTGTGTGTAGTGAATTATGAGCATATATCTTCTCTTGTGGATTCAATCTATATTTATACCTTAGGAATTATGTCCGTTACCTCAAAAGGGTCCCATAGGCATCATTATGTTTTCCACCACCGAAAGTGAATGGAGACCGTTTAAGAAAGAGGAGACCGTTAGCCATTTGGGCTTTACTTATTGGGCCTTCGGTCCGGTCCATCATAGGTAAATGACTTCCAACATGTCCTAGGCTTCGTTCGGAAATGATTTTGGGACGAAGACTAAAGAATCCATGTTTTCATTTGACACGTTCCGTTCGGTCGCGTTTGTTGAAATGATCTGAGCATTCGTTCGGTTGTACGGCGATGGACAAAATCGAGGTTTCTCTTGGGGAGTCGCGTTACTTTATGAGGGACAACTGTCTGATTTCGAGATTCACGCCCCAATCTTGGCCGTTGAATTCGAAAGATCTTTTTATTCCAAGCGTCACATACCTTTTGTTTAAAAACCCACGCGACCCATATCCCTCACATTTTATGCATACGCTATTTCACAAAAGTTTCCAAACACATCCTATTTTAAAGATAACCTCCATCGACAATTGGAACCGTCGTTTCTTCTCCGGAAAACTTGAGTTCTCCGACTTCGTTGGAGGCCCACGTACAAGAATTCTACCCTCAAGAGTACGATCTTCTCGAGAATCTTCGAACAAGTAAGCTTCTCTTTGTCCCTTTTTCGTGAAAACCACTGTATATATCTGTATGATTGTATGTATATGTATGATTTTTTCTCCACGGTATATGGCGCTTTTCCTAGGAGTACATTCAGTTTGATGGTGCCTTCGATCGGCACCGGTTGATTACCGAAACCATATAAGGGTGCCTCGTGGCATGGTTCGAGATGTTCTCCTCCTAGATTCATTTTACAGTAGGTCCTGTGGTATAGGATATTGACCGAGCTCCCTTCATCGATTAACACCTTCCAGATTTTGTTATCTCCAATTACCGGATTTATAACCAGGGGATCTTCGTGTGGCCATATGACGTCTTCGTAATCATCTTCTGTAAAGCTGATCGGTAGTGGTTGCTTGGCCGTTCTTGACTGGTAAAGATTGTATATTTTCCTGGTGTACTTCTTTCGGGCCGTCTTACTGTCCCGATCGAGTATTGTGCCGCCGAAGATTGTTTGGACCTCGCCTCTATACTTTTCTGATCCTTCGGCTTCTCTGGGACCTTTTCTTTCCTTCGCATCGAGCTTTTCTCTTAAATCACCCACGAACTGGGATAACTCTCCGCCTTTGATCATTTTTTCGATCAACTTCTTCAGGTGGTAGCATTCATTTGTGTTGTGGCCCTTGTCCCGATGATACTCGCAGTACTTGTTCTCGTTTCTTCTGGATTCAGGGGTTTTTATTCGGGGTGGTCGAACGAACCCCGGTTTTCCTTTAATTTCATGGAGAATCTTGGAGATGGGTGTGTTGAGGCGTGTGAACACAGTACTATCTTTGTCTTGCCTTCGTCCTGTTATTTTTGGATCATTCGTCCTGCCTCTTGTGTCGCTAAGATTTCTTCGGTCGTCCCTTCGTTCGCCTCTTCTGTCATCTCTATCATTCTTTCGACTTTCTTTGTACCCTCCAATTGTTTCCAACTTCCTTCGGATTGCTTTTCCCCAAACGTATAGGTCGTTTAGTGATTTTGGAGGAACGTCATAGAGAGATGACCGGAGCTTCTTGCCTTTCACGGGGTCGAGACCGGCTGAAGAGAACCCAGCAGCTTTGATTTTATCGAGGCTCGTGACTATTCCGGCTTCCTCCTTGAATCTTGCTAGGTAGACTCCCAGTTCTTCATTCGGTCTTTGTCTGCAGTGAATTAGGGCTTCAGTGTCTTTCTCCCTTCGGCATAAATGGGAGTAATTTCTCAAGAACTTCCTTTTGATCTGTCCATAAGAATCGATTGATCGTGGTCTTAGCGAACGATACCACATGGACGCTGGCCCTTTTAGGTAAGTTTTGAACATTTTGCACAGCATGATATCGCAATGCCCCATACCAGTCATGAGGGATTCGTATTTCTCACAATGATCTTCGGGATCGCCCTTTCCATTGAACTCGTGCATCTTCGAGAATTGCCTTCCTGGTGGTGGTCGGTATTGTTCTATCTCTTCGGTCACGATAGGCTCGTGGCTAATCATCCTATCTCCGAACATAACTTTTTCTAGTCTTTTAATACGATCGTCCGTGTGCGGACCTTCTTCCTCAGAATCGGAGGAATCTACAACCTTCGACTTGGTTTTTTTTGGACTTCAATTCCGAGTTCCATGACTCGTCTTCGTCGTCTCTGACCCTCTTATCCCTTTGTTCATCTTTGGGCTTCTGCCCTTCGGCCTCTAGGGCTTCTTGTAATGTTTTCTCCTGTCGTTCGATTTCCTCTCTTTGGAGTTTCAGGGTTTGTAGCTTCAATCGGTCGGCTTCCCTTAGCTTGGCTTGCTTTTCTGCTTCGTTCTGGCCTTTCGCCTTTTCCGTTTGCTTTCCTTTGGCTTTCTCTTCTCTCCATTTTGCGAGCATTTCTTGTTGTTCTTCGGGAGAGGGCATGTCTTCTTCATTGAAATCCAGCATTCTTTGGACGGCCGGAGTTGTCCTTTGTGTGGCAGGGCTGTTCCCGGCCACGGTGCTCTCATTATTTTTGGGTGTTTCTTCGATTGTCATAGCTGCTGATAGATTTTAATACAGATTGTATCTCTACGTTCCCACAGACGGCGCCAAATGTTACGGCTGGATTTCCACCGGGTCGGCCTTCGGGTTGATCCTGAAAAGTGAGAAGAATGCGAGGGATTGTCCCCCCGATTCACCTCCGGTGTGAGAATAAATAAGTCGTGTTTATTATAGAGTACTTTGAACGTAAAGAAAATGTGTGTGTGTAGTGAATTATGAGCATATATCTTCTCTTGTGGATTCAATCTATATTTATACCTTAGGAATTATGTCCGTTACCTCAAAAGGGTCCAATAGGCATCATTATGCTTTCCACCACCGAAAGTGAATGGAGACCGTTTAAGAAAGAGGAGACTGTTAGCCATTTGGGCTTTACTTATTGGGCCTTCGGTCCGGTCCATCATAGGTAAATGACTTCCAACAGGCACAATTGCTCTCGAATACATCCACCTGCATGGCTTGGCAAGCTACAGTATAGATGATCACATCTCTTCACCTCCCTGAAAACCATCTACAGATCAAGCATTCACACTAAAATTGTTGTCTGCTTCCTATTGTATTCATCTCTTAGTTTTTCCTGTACTGCCTGAACCTAAGAGTTATGCGGTGCTATTTAGGGTAGAGCATGGTGCGGTTTGGTGCGGTTTGTACCTAAAACCGTAACCGAAACCGCTTGGGTGCGGTTTCTAAAAATCAAAACCGAAACCGGACCAAATATTATAGGTGCGGTTTCGGTTTATAATCGATGCGGTTTCGGTTTAAGTTGGTGCGGTTTCGGTTTTGGCCAAGCTAGCTTAAAGACTCACATAAGTACATACTACAGTTTGTCGATCATATAATCAAATCATATGTGCATAGTACATTTTAAATACTATTTTCAATGATGATGTTTGTGTGGAAACATGCCCTGAGACAGGTTCCTGTTAACAAATAACAGATATAGTTTCAGAATTATTTATCAGGACACCATTAAAGTAGAGCTGATCCACCACATATCCAGACAACTAATCCTAATTGTCCCTCCAAGCCTACATAGTAACTGAAAGAGGCAAGCTGCGAAGATTATTGTATACAACTTACTAAGTTTGGTTTGTCTTTTCCTGTTTTATGCATTTTTGGTTAGCAACCATACTATCATCTTAGACTATATATAGATCCCTGCATTGTTTACATGGTATATCTTGGAGCTGTTATTTGTGTTGTACTCTACAAGGAAAATTACTGTACTCTTAATGGCCGTATAGGTATCAGTGGCACCACCATGCCAGTTTTCTGTGGTGAGTGCTCATTATCATGCAAGTATATTTAACAATATGATTTATGCAGTTACAAGAAAATACATTATCATGCAAGTATATTTAACAATGTGAAATTAAAAATATTAATTTTTATTTATATTATTAATATATGCGGTGCGGTTTCGGTTTTGCGGTTTTAAAAAATATAAAAACCAAACCCGCGCCGTATAATTGATGCGGTTTTTTGCGACTTTGCGGTTTTTTGCGGTGCGGTTTTTTGCGTGTGCGGTTTATTGCGGTTTGTTGCAGTTTGGGTGCGGTTTCGGTTCAAAAACGGTTTTATGCTCATCCCTAGTGCTATTCAACCAACATTATCCTTCTGCTTTTTTGATACAGATTCTGCAACAAGAGAGACAATCAGAATATCTACAAAGGAAAGCGTTAGACCAAACATTCTATCACTCCATGTAACTTAGTCACAAATTTATCTTAATAGTTTTTACATAATAGTTTCTTTAAAGCAACACTCAGGCGCAGTCATTTACAAACAAGATCTCATAGTATAAGTGGGGGAGCTACAGCCTACACACGGGCTAGTGGGGTATATAGCCTCCACAAGGACAAAAGCAATCACACCTTGAGTTTTTAAACACCATATTAATTTGCCACAATCAGTATATTCTTGCTATGTCCCAAGTTTTTGATAATCTTATCTTTGGAATAAAAAAGGAAACTCTATCCTATTTGTATGATTCCAATATCTATATGTGACATAAATAAGAACCTTTAAAGAGTCTTGCTACTAGCTCAGCAACCACAGGACTTCCATTGGATTTTTCCTGCTGTTCCTTTTATCAATCTCTTCCCTCCCATTTCATATATTTTAAAAAGCAAAACTCGAATCCAAACATGTTTTTTCCGAAGAAATGCCTTCGGTGTGTTACGTTTGGACCATTGAGTACTCGATCGTCATAGAATCCTTATTATGGAACATGCTTATATCTGGATGCATCCTTTAGCAAGTTCTTTTTGAGTTTAAAACCAACCTTTCCAATAAGTTCCACCAAAATCAGCCTTTATTTACAAAGTCAAATAAAACTAGCTTGATAGCTTTTTCCCAGTTAATACTCAAGAAATTTTCACCTTTTTCACTCGTAAATAAATATGCATCCACTCATAAATAAATATGCATGTATTAACAAGTGATGTAAATCCAATTTTTGAGAATGCATCAGACCTATTATGTAACTGATATGGTATAGCGAGATTATAGTACTCAATGATACCTTACTTTGAACTATTGCAGGAAGTTGCCTATCATCTCCTAGAAGTATAACATAGCGAAGACCAGGAAGTTGCAGTGGGATTGCTGATTCACATTCTTTGAGTTGTGCAGCTTCATCCAAAACCAGCAGTTCCACTGGTGTCCTTTCTTTGATTTATAATATTATAGAGCCGTTAGCAGTGCAGAAGAGCAAGCATGCATTTTTTAAACAGAAACTACTAATCTCATAATCGTCTGAGAACTATGAAATAGTAAAAGTATCAAGAAGGATCACTACACCAAATCTGCTATCAGACAACACTGATCACACAACACTCTGCAAAAAAAGTGTTGCCCGAAAAGATCAGACAACGGTTCCCGTATTCAAGAAAAAAAAGTATTGTCTGATCCCGGTTTTTACAACACGCAAAAAACCATTGTCTATTAGATGAAGTCAGACAACGGTATTTAAAATGTAGTGTTGCACAGATTTCATATTTAGACAACAGTTTTCCGGAACCATTGTATGAAAATGTTTCAGACAAGAGCACACAAAACTGTTGTTAGAAAGAGACAACAGTTTTTCTGATCCGTTGTTTGAGTTTAATTCAAACAACACACAGAAAATACAGTTGTCTGACTCTCGCCATTCATACGACGGTTTTTGGGACTGTTGTTGGAATCAGACAACAGTTTTTCTGTTACTGTTGTGTAACATTTGTTCAAACAACAGTTTTTTATAGTGTTGTCTGAGTTAAAGCTATCAGACAACTCTTTTAGGCTAATTGTCTATTGTTGATTCAGACAACGGTTTCTTGTTTAAAACCGTTGTCTGATTTACAGGATACAGAAAAGAAAATTGAAAATGGAGCTAACCTGCTCACAGTACAAATGCAAATAAATAGTACCACGTATTAAATAACAAATTTATTCGAGACTGGTTGATATTTCATGTATATAAATAACAAATTTATTCGATATATGAACGATAATTTCCTTTGCAAATAAATAGTACCACGTATTAATAGAGTGCTATATATATATATATATATATATATATATATATATATATATATATATATATATATATATATATATATATATATAATATAGTTCTTGTTATCGATCGATTTATAAACCACGATATAATCACACTCACAATATTGAACAAATTAACATATTAATTACTAATTAATAATATAAGATTCAAAGGATAGGAACGGGAGTGAAAAATTTATAAATTAAAAGCGTCAATTTGGGCGAAAACGAAATAGTATTCAGACAATGGTTTCTGTTAAAAAAATGCTTGTGCAAACGGCAATCCCACAACATAAATTTAAAAAAAACCGTTGTATGATCCATACGACGGTTTTTTAAATATGGAAAGGGTTGTTGGAAAGCATATTGCACAACAGAATTTCAAATATTTCCGTTGTCTGAATTACACAACGGTATTTTGGAAAAAAGACTTGTCTGAGGTGCTTTGGCACAACAGTTTTGGTGGCAAAACCGTTGTCTTTATTTTCCAGCTATTTAAATCAATTTGTACCGTTTATACGGCTTCGAATGTGTTATTAAGTTGAAACATAATAGCGTAAGACATTTTTGACCATATTTACTTATACTTATTCGAATAATACATGGGTAATGTAAAATCCGTATCACGTGTTAGGGTTTAGGGTTTCGATAACTTTATTTTATCAAGAATCGCGAACACGAGACTGGTTGATATTTCATTTATATAAATAACAAATTTATTCGATATATGAACGATAATTTCCTTTGCAAATAAATAGTACCACGTATTAATAGAGTGCTATATATATATATATAATATAGTTCTTGTTATCGATCGATTTATAAACCACGATATAATCACACTCACAATATTGAACAAATTAACATATTAATTACTAATTAATAATATAAGATTCAAAGGATAGGAACGGGAGTGAAAAATTTATAAATTAAAAGCGTCAATTTGGGCGAAAACGAAATAGTATTCAGACAATGGTTTCTGTTAAAAAAATGCTTGTGCAAACGGCAATCCCACAACAGAAATTTAAAAAAAACCGTTGTATGATCCATACGACGGTTTTTTAAATATGGAAAGGGTTGTTGGAAAGCATATTGCACAACAGAATTTCAAATATTTCCGTTGTCTGAATTACATAACGGTATTTTGGAAAAAAGACTTGTCTGAGGTGCTTTGGCACAACAGTTTTGGTGGCAAAACCGTTGTCTTTATTTTCCAGCTATTTAAATCAATTTGTACCGTTTATACGGCTTCGAATGTGTTATTAAGTTGAAACATAATAGCGTAAGACATTTTTGACCATATTTACTTATACTTATCCGAATAATACATGGGTAATGTAAAATCCGTATCACGTGTTAGGGTTTAGGGTTTCGATAACTTTATTTTATCAAGAATCGCGAACACGAGACTGGTTGATATTTCATTTATATAAATAACAAATTTATTCGATATATGAATGATAATTTCCTTTGCAAATAAATAGTACCACGTATTAATAGAGTGCTATATATATATAATATAGTTCTTGTTATCGATCGATTTATAAACCACGATATAATCACACTCACAATATTGAACAAATTAACATATTAATTACTAATTAATAATATAAGATTCAAAGGATAGGAACGGGAGTGAAAAATTTATAAATTAAAAGCGTCAATTTGGGCGAAAACGAAATAGTATTCAGACAATGGTTTCTGTTAAAAAAATGCTTGTGCAAACGGCAATCCCACAACAGAAATTTAAAAAAAACCGTTGTATGATCCATACGACGGTTTTTTAAATATGGAAAGGGTTGTTGGAAAGCATATTGCACAACAGAATTTCAAATATTTCCGTTGTCTGAATTACACAACTGTATTTTGGAAAAAAGACTTGTCTGAGGTGCTTTGGCACAACAGTTTTGGCGGCAAAACCGTTGTCTTTATTTTCCAGCTATTTAAATCAATTTGTACCGTTTATACGGCTTCGAATGTGTTATTAAGTTGAAACATAATAGCGTAAGACATTTTTGACCATATTTACTTATACTTATTCGAATAATACATGGGTAATGTAAAATCCGTATCACGTGTTAGGGTTTAGGGTTTCGATAACTTTATTTTATCAAGAATCGCGAACACGAGACTGGTTGATATTTCATTTATATAAATAACAAATTTATTCGATATATGAACCATACCGATGTTAATATATGCTCATTCTAGTGTTTCGAAAAATAATCATAAAATAAAAAGGTTCGGTTGTGCCACATCTTAACGGAAATGTTGTAATAGTACATATCCCGGTAACCGGGCGTGTGCTAGATTCACTGAATGATTTTTTTAAATGATTTCTTTGACGATCGAACCATACGGATATTAATAGATACTCATTCTAGTATTGGAAAAAAGAATCAAAAAATAAAAAAAACTCGATTGTGCCGCATCTTAATTATTAAAATATTTTCTTAATAAAAATGAATAGGTTTTAAAATAAAGAAATATGTAAAAACAAAAAAGATGCCAAATTCTGTAATAAAATTCTCCCGCTTGTACTAAAAATATTTCCCCCCTTAACCAAATTTTATCCCGCCCTCCCCCGATATTTCCCCCTTTCAGTCTCTTTCTCCCTCATTCCCGTCTCTCACATCTCGACCACTCTCATCTCTCTCTCTCTCTCTCTCTCTCTCTCTCTCTCTCTCTCTCTCTCTCTCTCTCTCTCTCTCATGTCTTTCTAAACTTTATCAACTGTAAACACACTCATATGAACCCTAAGTTTTCAATTACTATAATTATAAACCCTACAATTTCAATTACTCACAAACCCACTTGCAAAATCACAAACCCTGGCTAATTAAACTCAATTCAAAGCTGTGTTCGTGTTAGTGTAGCTGGATTTGACTTTCTTTCTTGTCAATTAGTTTTTTTTTCTTCGAGTTTATGTTTCAAGATTGATTTTTAATTTTTGATTTTGTGTCTTTCAACAAATTTGGTGCAGGCGGGTCATATTCTTGAGCAACATTCATTTCTTTTTCACCAATTAGTAAGTAACAATCGTTTCTTTTTCGAAGTTCGAACTTGTACATATGTGTGTATATATATTTCAGCTTTATTTTATTTTTTAATTTATGTTATTTTTAATTTATTGCAGAAGCATTTACTTGTGTTGGTTACCAGTTCACTGGAGCAAGAGCAAGAGCAATTTGTTCGAATTCTCAAAAATAAAATGTTCCCTGTAAGTATTCTAACATTTTCTCAGTTGGCTACGTTGTATTTTGATGTTAGAATATAGTTAAAAAAGGCCTGATATTCGTCATGTGGTAGTATATTTCTGAGCATTCCGACTGTCTTGGATTCGTCGTTAGCTCCAGAATAGAATCATATTCTTAACATATTTACAACTTCTTCCATAGAGGACTGGCAGGTGTTTATATATATCCATATCCTGTGCAACAGTTCACATGATTTTTTTTTTGAATTCTATCCTAGTAATGGATTTTCATAACTTCTTTCATAGTAAGTAACACGGTCTTTGAATTCTGTAAATCCACCAAGGTAAATTATCCCACCAACTTTTACCCTCAAATGTACGTTTGGTAAATTTTGTCTGGACCCTATTTTTTAATGTAAGGTTTAGTTTGTTTGGTTGGATTTTAATTATTCGGCTCTTTGCAGAACTAGTACTGCTAGGAAAAGCAATGGCAGAAAATGCCGCGGGGGAGGAGGCAAAACAGAGAGGAGTAGACATGGTGGTGATCAGTCCCGCGGGGGAGGTGTCTATCTTTGATAATACATCTATGAGATAGTAGCATTTAATTTGACAATCGTAATCTGCATTATTGTTATAATAGATGTATCAGATTTGATCCTGATTATGTTTCTTTTGTGGTGTTTAAGTGTTGCATTAGTTGTTATATTGGCTTTATCAAGGTAATACCAAATCTGGTAATTTTGGTTTTTTTTTTGTCGCTTTGAGTTATGAACCTTCCGTGCTTTTCAACATCTCAACTGGTTTCTGTTCTGTTTAGAAAACAGAAGAGAATTTGTGCTTCTTTGCTTGCCTGTGTAACTGTTGTTGTGTATCATCAATTTGGCTAATTGGTAGGTTTAATTGTTCAAAAGCAACCATTTGTTGGAGTATATTGATTATAAACTGTTCAACACATTCTGTCTGCGTTTTCCATACAAAGTGTCTAATTATTATCTTGGTGGATGTAGATGGCAGAGGAATATGCACTTGGTGACTATGGTACCGGTTACTCAAAGTCCATGACGAAAGGCAGTGAAAATCAGGTGAATGTGTATCAGCAGACATACCGAGCTAAGAATGAGGACAAATACAGTGGGAGCTATGAGCGTTTCACTGCTAAGGACAAGACGGTGTGTGGTGAACCCTTTGTGGATAGGTTTGGGAATCGAGGCTACAAGAATGAGCATTCCTCATCTCATACCTACAAAGTTGGTGACAAAAGCGGCTATACTGAGTACTACCATGAGGACAGGGTGAAGCATGTTAACTTTGATAAGAGTGGCAACAGCAACAACAAAGGTGTCGGGTACTACTCAAAATACAACAAGTATTAAGTTTCGGCAATCATCCAGCATCCTCCTTTGGCATGTAACCTGGAGGTTATCTTATGTTTTCTTTCTTGATTTCTAGCTTAAGTAATCTACTGCTAGGAACTACTTATCTAGCTTCTGAATGATGGTACTCTTGTTGGTTTAAATTTGTGGATCAGAGATTTCGAATGTGGTTTTACCTATCATTTGGGTTTGAGATTGGCTTCCAAACTGTTTTCTTCCTTATTGTCTATCTGTCTGTCTTAATCTGCTGGTGGTGTTAACATCTTTTGGCCATTGGTTGAGTATTTACATGTTTCCTGCAGGCATATACTTAATTGCTGTCTGTATAAATTAAATTGAATATGGTTCCTGTATATTGTCAGATCTGGTCAAGTTATAGGACTTGACTTCAGTGATTTTTGTAGAATCCTTATTTTCCAAAAAATCAGCGGAAACCTCTGCATCAAAAGAACTTGGTGCTATATTGCTTCTTGTTAGTTTTTTTTTTTGCTAAATTGTTGCTTCTTGTTAGTAGAATTTAAAGAACTTTGGCTTGTCGCTTGGGGGTTATCTAATGTTTTATGTCTTACTTTCTAGCTTTGATTACGAATTTACTACTACTATTATTTATCTAATTTCTTTATAATGGTACTCTTGTTGTTTGAAATGTTTGTCAGAGATTTCGACTGTGGTTTACTATTGATTTGGTTTGAGTATGGCTTTCTTTTCACGTTCTTCCCTTGTTAATGTTAGCATTCTTCGGCCAATAGTTGGAGATTTATGTGTTGCCTACCAGCATATGTTTGTTTGCTCTCTCTGCGTGATAAACACTTGGAAGACAAATTTAGATCTTTGTAATTCTTCTTTGATAATTGGACTTCAGTTTAATAATTTTTTTTAAGCCATATTTTCTGCAAGCTCATTGAGAAGAGCAGGAAATTCGATCATCAAAAGTTAGTGCTATATTTGCAGAAACAAGCTGTAACCTTTGTACAGTGTACCTTAATTGTTGCATGTTCTCTTGCGACATCTATGATTACTAATGAAACATGTTCATGCCCCGGGGAAATAGTCAGCCGCTGAAGAAGCCAGTACAACAGTAGGACATATTTTGACCCCGAGAACAAACTTTGAAGTGGTTGTGTGATTCTTGGGAATTTCACTACAAGGAAAATTGGATTTGGATTTTATGGTTGGAATTTTAGTAATGTTATTTACTAAAGGTTTTAGACAATGCCATTTAGTAGTTTGTTTACTTTGCATATTTAAATTATACCTTTGTCTAATGTACTTGTAGACAATACTATTAAAAACCAAAGTATTGTCAAAATAGAACCTAGACAACAAGAAAATTAATTGAAGCTTGTGTTACAGTTGCTCAGACAACACACAAAAGTAAACAATAAGATAAAAATACTTGTATTACAGTTACTCATACAACACACAAATGAAAACCCTAAAACAGAAAAACTTGTGTCAAAAAAGCTCAGACAACACTTTATAAAACTCATACATTGTCTAAACTGTATAAGAACAACGGTTTCGGGAATAAGGACCCATTGTTGTAATGTGCTTTGGATAATACTTTTTAAAATCATACTGTTGTTGTTTCTGGTAGTCATACAACGGCTCTTTAAATACGGCCTGTTGTGGAAGAGAGATCACACAACAACTGTAAAATAAGAAACTCTTGTCTAAACTGCATACAAACAACGGTTTCTAGAATAAGGACCCATTGTTGTAATGTGGTTTGGACAATGCTTGTTAAAATCATACTGTTGTTGTTTATGGTAGTCACACAACGGTGCTTTAAATACTGCATGTTGTCGAAGAAGGCTCACACAACGGTTTTCGTACCGTTGTCTGATATAGGCGTCAGACGGCGCCTCAATAGACAACAGGAAAACAGGGCATCAGACAACGGGCAAAAACCGTTGTCTGAGCCTGTTTTCCTTGTAGTGGATAACTATCACATCAAGGCACTCTGTTTTCGTCTTGTGAAACTCTTTAGTGCTCATACTATTCCCTATTTTGTGCTCTTTTAATACTTCAGCTAGTCCTTTACTCGGAAGCAGCAACTTCTTGCAACAGTGTTCCTGACAGAATGAGATGTTGTACAGAAATGCAGATAAACAATGAAGTAATTAAGAAGATAACAATGGTGGGAAAAAAATGTTTATAACAGAATTACAGAGAATGCATATATGACTTAAGAGAGATTACAATCAATTGTCAATCTAATATATACACAAAACTAGTAACAGCTTTTTCTAACGAACTTCTGCCTGTAGACTTGAGTTGCCAGCTCAGCTTGATCCTCTATATCTATAACAGCCCCCCTCAAGTTAGAGGTTTGAAAAGTTACAAACTCCCAACTTGGATGAGAAATTATACAAAGAATGGTAAGGCAGAGCCTTTGTGAATATATCTGCAGGCTGTAAAGTAGTCTTAATGTGCACAGTGTTTATGATTCCAAGTTGTAGTTTTTCTCGAAAAATATGACAATCTATTTCATCATGTTTGGTCCTCTCATGAAAGACATAATTAGAAGTAATATAGAGAGCAGATTTGTTATCACAATGTAGAGAGACTAGAATGAGGTTAGAAATACCAAACACTTTGAAAAAAATTGAGAAGCCAAGACAATTCACAACATGTGTCAGTCATGCTCCTATATTCAGCCTCTGTAGAAGATTTAGAAACAGTAGGTTACTTTTTGCACTTCCAAGAAATTAGTGCACCAGCAAACTGTATACAATAACCTGTCAGAGATTGTTTGGAGTCCTTGCAACCTCCCCAGTTAGAATCACAGAAAGCTGTAAGCACTAGAGGCTGATTAGATGGCATGAAGATACCTTGACCTAAAGTACCTTTAAGATATCTTACAACTTTATAAGTAGCATCTAAATGTGTAGTTAGGTTGAGCCAAATACTGAGATAAAACTTGCACAGGATAAGACAATTCTGGCCTGGTGACTGTAAGATATATCAATCGACCAACTAATCTTCGATAAGAAGAAGCATCTTTAGTGGAAAGTAAAGCACTGTTTCTGTGTTGAAGATTATGATTCTGATGCATAGGAATTTTGGAAGGTTTTGCATCTAACAAACCTGCATCCTTGATAATATTTATAGTATATTTGTGTTGATGTAATAAGCACCATCTTTGGATCTGGCTACCTCAATGCCAAGAAAATAATTCAAAGGCCCCAAGTCCTTAATCTTGAATGCAGTGGCTAAATGTGTTTTAAGTGTACTAATAAGTGTAAGATCATTACCATTGATAAGAATGTCATCCACATACACCAGGACTACTACAAAAGAATTCCCTTGATTCAGTGTAAACAAACTATTATCAGAGTGACATTGTACAAAACAAAAATTCTTGAGAGCAATCAAAAATTTAGAGAAGCAACATCAAGGAGCTTGCTTAAGCCCATAGATAGATTTAATGAGTCTGCACACAAAGGTTGAAGGATCTATGATATGACTAACATTAGCAAAAGATGACATATGTAAATACCCTGTAGGTAATTTCATGTAGATTTTTTCATGAAGATCACCATGCAGAAAAACATTGGTGACATCTAGCTGAGTTATATCCCATTTGGAATGAACAGCAATAGCTATAAAAAGCCTAACTGTTGTCATTTTGGAAATTGGAGCATAGGTTTCAAAGTAATCAAGACCATAGGTTTAAGTAAAACCCCTAGCTACTAATCTGGTCTTGTATCTCTCAACACAACCATTTGGTAAGTACTTGACTTTAAAAATCCATTTACAATCCACCACATTTTTATCAGGAGGTTTTGGTATGATTTCTCAAGTGTGATTATTCTCAAGAGCATTGAGTTCTAATTTCATAGCAGCAAGCCAATTTGAGTCAGTTGCAGCTTGTTTAAAAGTGTATGGAATATGAGTTTGAGCAGTAGCAGTGAGAAAGTTGATGTAAAAAGGTTTAAAATGAGAAAATGAGACAAATTTGTGAAGAGGATAAGTACCTGAAGCCATGGTTGTTGAAGCCTGATTAAGACTGGAAATTACTGACCGTGGGAGACCTGTATAATTTTTGAGTCTGGTAGAAATAGTCCTAGTTCTAGTGGACCTGGGCTTAAGAATGATGTTATCATTGATAGGGGCTGAAGTGATGGTATTTGGCTGAAAAGAAGTAGACTGCTGAGAGGTGTCACTATGTGTATTTTCCAGAATTATCTCAGAAACAGAATTATCCTCATTCAAAGGAGTGTGAGTTGGAAATAAGCTTTAAGGTGATGCATCAGATAGATCTGGAATAAGAGAATTAGGTGATTCAAAAGGAAAAACATGTTCAACAAATACAACCTCCCTGGTTACAAATTTTTTCTTGTTTGAATGTCAAGAACCTTGTAACCTTTCTTATTACAAGGATATCCAAGAAAGACACATTTAAGAGCCTTGGATTCAAACTTATCTGCAGTCACACTTTTAATATAACATAGACAACCAATGGCTCGAAGTTGACTATAGTCTGGAGGTTTAGCAAATAACATCTCAAAAGGAGACTTGTATTTTAGAAGTTTAGAAGGAGTGTAATTGATAACATGAGCAGCTGCTAAGATACAGTCTCCGCAGTAGCTAATGGATATTTTAGATTGTAATTTGAAGGCTCTGGCAACATTTAACAAATGTTGATGCTTTCTCTCAACAGTACCATTCTGTTGAGGAGTATAAGCACAACTTGTTTGATGAATAATACCTAAAGAGGCTAAATGATTTTGTAGAGTAATATTTGTGAATTCTGTTCCATTATCAAATCTCAAAGTTTTAACTGTATTTCCAAATTGATTAGAAACATAAGCAAGAAAATAGATAATAAGAGATGAAACTTGAGATTTATCGTTGAACAAGAAAACCCAAATACAACGAGAGAAGTCATCTACTATGGAAAGAAAGTATTTATAAGTACCAAAAGTACAATGCCTGTAGGGACCCCAAACATCACAATGAACAAGTTCAAATATAGTAGATTTCTGAGAAGTACTCTTAGTAAAAGGTAACCTATGTTGTCTAGACATATGACAGACATCACAATCAGCTATAGGAGGTGCAGTACAATTCAGGTGAGGAAGATGACTAAGAACAACAGAGGAAAAGGATGACCAAGTCTATTATGCCATTGCAAAATTTGAGTTTGAGTAGATGAAACTGTAGAAATAGAAGTTGACAACAATAGATTTGGAAGAACAAGTTTATAGAGACCCCCTTTAAGTTCACCAATCTCCATCATCTTCATCAAACCATGGACCTGCATGAGGCACTTAGAAACAACAAAATGAATTGAACAAGACTTGTCAGTAGTGAATTTAGCTATAGACAATAGATTGCAATGAAAACCAGGAACATAAAGAACTTGTTTAAGCACAAACTGAGATGTCAATTGAATATTTCATACATGAGTAATACTAGTTTTCTGACCATTAGGAAGAAATAAATCAGATTGTAGTACTTGTATATTAGTGAGCAAAGAGATATGAGGAGTAATATGATGAGTAGCTCCTGAATCTATGATCCAAATTTGTTGAGGATTGGTAAACTGTATGTTACCAGCTAAAAACACAGAATTAGATTGATATACCGGATACCTGATAGTGGAGTAAAACTAGGATTGAGTTGTACACAAAAAGCATTTGCAGAAGGAGTGATTGCAGTTGAAGTTAAACGAGACTGTAACATTTGAAACAATTGTTGACATTGTTGTTCAGACAGAAGTGTCTCAGAATTTGTAGTATGCTCTGCAGACACACTTGCATTCACACCAGAAGAATTACCAACAACATCATTCACTCTTTTTCCATTATCTGATTTTACCTTTGGTTTAGGTTGAACATGAAGTCTATGCCAGTCAGGATAACCATGTAAGGCAAAACACTTGTCCTTTGTATGTCCAGACAATGAACAATATTCACACTGCACAGAAGCATCTACAGTTTTCTTCTGAATTTTAATTTTGTCTTTACTGTGGGAAGTATTGTTATTAAACCTCACATTCAAAGCTATAGAATCTGATACAGAAGGTACTAGTTGACAAAAGTCTCTCTAATTCTCCTCTTGAACAATCATAGCATAGGAATGGCCTAGATCAGGTAATGGATTCATGAGGAGAATTTGACCTCTTATTTGCACAAATTGATCACTGAGTCCCATAAGGAATAGACTCAGTTTGTTCAATTGTTCATACTGATCTAGTTTCTAACTTAGTATAGGAACAAGTGCTATTGGTACAAGTGTATCCAGGTATAGGTGACAGAGTATCAAGTTCATCCAAAAGTCCACGAAATTCAGTAAAATATGCAGTAACAAATTTCGTACCTTGTGTTAGAGAGAATAATTCCTTTTTCAACTGAAATAATCGAGGAACATTTGTTTTTGAGAATCTAGCAGCAAGATCGTCCCATATTGCTATAGCAGTATGATGATACACCACACTTTTTCGTATCTCAAATGACATGGAGTTAAGAAACCACGAGATTACCAAATCGTTACTATGTATCCACAAAGCATAGTGTGGAGATGTAATTGCAGGTTTTACTTGTGATCCATCAATGAATCCTAGCTTCAATTTAGCAGATAGAGCAATCGATACAGATCGACTCCATTGATTATTGGTAACTCCAGTAAGTACCTTATTAACAAGCGCCAATCCTGGATGATCAGAATTAGAGAGATAGTGATGATTGATGTCAATTACAGTAGCTGTAGACTGTAGTAGACGAAGAAGCGTTCTCCATCAACGCAGATGCATAAGAATTCATTCAAAGAACACAGATCAATCGATACAAATCAATAGACGAACAGATCAACACGAACAGAGACACAAATTAACTAACTGATGAAGATACAGAGACACAAATTAACTAACTGATGAAGATCGATAAACAAGATCGACAATATCAGTGGTGAAAAATTGATACAAGCGCGGAATCGGAAAACATGTGAGATCGGAAAAACGTATATACGTTGTTTCCTCACTCTGATACCCTGACAGAATGAGATGTTATACAGAAATGTAGATAAACAATGAAGTAAAGCTTCATTAAGAAGATAACAATGGTGGAAAAAAATATTTATAACAGAATTACAGAGAATGTATATATGACTTAAGAGAGATTACAATTAAATGTCAATCTAATATATGCACAAAAACTAGTAACAGCTTTTTCTAACTAACTTCTGCCAGCTATAGACTTGAGTTGCCGGCTTGGTTTGCCAGCTCAGCTTGCTCCTCTATATCTGTAACAGTTCCAATGGATTGAAGCAAAGTAATATCTTTAATCATTCTATTTATTACTGTTTGTACCAGTTGCTTTTTAAAGATATTGTACCTTTTGATGATAACTTCATCCAAAGTCCCCCCATTCTCTTGAATATTAGTACTCCCTCCGTCCCATTTTATATGATCCTTATTTCTTTTTGGGACGTCCCAAAAAGAATGAACCTACTATATTTACTATTTTTGAACACTACTTTTCACTATTACACCCACTACTTCTCCATTTTATAATCTTTTTTATATTAAATAAATACTATTACACCCACTACTTTCCCCCACTATTTCAAATCTATTATGAAATATTGATAGGTCCCACCACTTTACCCACTTTTCAACTAACTTTATTCTTTTTTACTATCTTTTTTTAATCTCCGTGAAAGTCAAACTATCTCGTATAAAATGGAACGGAGGTAGTAATATTTTTGTCCAGGGGTTTACGTTCCATACTAAAAGATAGAGTTGGAGTTTTACACAAAGTCAACGGATTCTCTGTGGATTTCCAAGGATCTTCTTCGCTTTCCGTTAGTAGGACTTTTCCTTTGTCAACCTTTTTCTTGGGATTAAACCTCTCATTATTTTAACACCATCATTATCACTCTCACGTTGAGGTTCGATTTCTTCCTTAGTCAAAAGTGTTGGGGTCCGCCCCGAATTCCTAATTAAGTTAAGAATCCTATTATGAGCAGAATTCTATTTTGTGATAATTGAGGTAATTCTTATTTTTGGTAGGAATATTAATTTTGGAAAGTTTTCGGGTAATTGTCACAAATAGATATTGAAGTAGAATAGGATCAGAATATTTGTGGTGCCTATAAATATAGATATTTGTAGGGGTTTTGAAGCATTGCAAAAGTTAGAGAGTTATGTGCGATACACAAGTGAGAGCTTTTGTAATCAAGGTGAGGTGATTGTATTCAAGAGTGTTGAGTGAGGGAGTGACTCCAATCTTGTAATACATTCATATTTAGTGGATTTGTGGTTTTACCCTCTCTTGAGGGGTTTTCACATTAATTTGTTGTGTTCTTTACTTTCGTGTTTGTTATTGTGTTTGATTAACGTTGATCTATTAGTGGATGCGATCTTAATAAATTGGTATTAAGAGCTTGGGTTCGAGAAGTAGATTCGGCGTTAAAAAAAGGTAATCACGAAGTAGATTGTTTGCGCGTTGTTAGTTGGTCTTGAGTTGATTTTCTTGGCTTGATGGAGGATCTAAAGTCGCTAAGGATTAATGCACCTAAGTATGATGGGAAGATGGATTTTACTATGTAGCAATTAACCATCAAGGATGTGTGAATTCAACAAGGACTTGATGATGCCTTAGAGGAGAAGAAGCCTGAAAAGATGAGTGATGCAGATTGGGTGAAAATCCAGAGGAGAGCGGTGAGTACAATCAGGCTGGCACTTGCACCCGAGGTGAGGTATAACGTGTCGAAGGAGTCAACACCGAAGGAGATATGGGACAAGTTAGCAAGCATCTATGCGTCGAAGTCGTTGACCAACCGACTTAATTTGAATATGGAGTTGTACTCTTTAAAATTGGATGAGGCAAGTAGTCTCCATGATCACATTAGTTGTTTTAATCACTTAGTGTGTCATCTGGCTAATGCTGATGGGCTGATGAAAGACGAGGAACAAGCATTATTGTTGTTGTCATTGTTGCTGAGTTCCTTCAAGTATTTTAAGCAGACACTGTGAGTAGGGAGGAAAACTCTTACGCTTGATGATATGTTAAAAGCGTTAAGAGATAATGAGAAGATGACAAAGGATGCTATTTCTCAAAGTGGTGAGGCAGTTTTAGCTGTCCAAAGTGCTGAAAGAGGGAGGAGTCGCAGTCGTAGTGACATACAAGGAAAAAGTAAATCTCGGCCGAGTAAGAAGGATATGAGCACTGTTAAGTGATATTATTGTGGTGAAACAGGTCATGTGCGAATGTTCTGTCCAAGTTTTAAAGATGCTTTGAAGTCCTTTATGCAGATGAAGGGAAAGAACAAAGTTAATGATGTGGACTCTACACATGTGATCGAGGATGGAGAGTTTTTGATGGCGAGTGAGGATACCGGTCCTGGTTCGGTGAAGAATAAATCAGAATGGGTGATGGATTATGCTGCTTCCATGCATTTATGTAGAGATCGAGCGATGTCTGAGACTTTATGCGCTGATGAAAATCTTGGTAATATCATTGTGGGGAATAATGAGAAGATGAAGGTTCAAGGAGTTGGAACTATTCGTCTTAAACTCCATGATGGTACGATCAAGAAAGCTCTCAATGTGGGATACGTACCAGATGCATCAAAGAATATGTGGTCTTTGAGTGTGTTGTCTTTGTGATAATTGAGGTAATTCTTATTCTTAGTAGGAATATTATTTATGGAAAGTTTTCTATCCAAGATAAGAAAAGATGGTAATGATGACAAATAGATATTGAAGTAGAATATGATTAGAATATTTGTGATCCCTATAAATATAGATATTTGTATGGGTTTTGAAGCATTGCAAAAGTTAGAGAGTTGTGTGCGATACACAAGAGAGAGCTTTTGTAATCAAGGTGAGGTGATTGTATTCAAGTGTGTTGAGTGAGGGAGCGACTCCAATCTTGTAATACATTCATATTTAGTGGATTTGTGGTTTTACCCTCCCTTGAGGGATTTATACGTTAATTTGTTGTGTTCTTTACTTTCGTGTTTGTTATTGTGTTTGATTAACGTTGATCTATAGTGGATGCGATCCTAACAAAAAGTTCCATTAAATCACTGCAAAGGAAAGGTTTCTTTGGATTTAACTTTTGGAAAGAAAAGGTTTCACTAAGTTCTCCATGTTCCAAACAAAATGATATCACCAATACCATAGATACTCCCTCCGTCCCTGTAGATTCTTAACATTTGCTTTTTGCACGGAGACCAAGAATTTGATTAAAATAAGTGAAGTAGTGAGTGTAATAGTGTATTTTATTGTTATAAATGAAGTAATGGGTGTAATAGTGATTTTATTATTAAAATAAATGAAGTAATGGGTATAATAGTATAAAGTATTGAAAAAATGGAGTGAAGTAGTGGATGTAATAATGTATTTTATTATTAAAATTATTATTTTTAGTAATGTAAAGAATTTGTCCTAAAAAGGAAAATAAAAAGAAATGATAGATTTGAGGGCACCCCTCAATTGACCAATAAGACTGGGTGCAACCGTAGACACCGCAATATTTGTGGGAGCACAAATCACTGTCCTGCATTTCAATATTGACAAGGCAAGAGTAAAGAAGCAGCTATCTTGGTTTTCCCAGTTCGTCGAGGTCCCCATATTAGTTTCACAAGGAACAGCTGATTCTTAGGATTCGTTTAGATGTATAGCATTCTTTAAGTTCTATTTTCTAGTATCTTCTGTGTGTTCAACAAATTTAAGTAATTCGTTTTAGCTTAAAAAAGATAATTTGTTAGTTATTAAAAACTATAATATTAAGCAATTTGAGGTACCTCAATTGATTGAGCTTAACTCTAGTTGATCCTGAGGTTCTGAGGGTTCGATACTGGCTTATCATGAGATTTGTCAGATATTCATTGTAAAAGGTTATAAGCCAAAATATTCAAAAAAAAAACTATAATATTACTATATTGTTTCACAAAATAAAATTGTTCGTAACTACAAAATAAATATGTAATAAGAAAATTAAGTAAAGAATAAATAAATAAAAATAATAAAATAAAAACATAAAAATATTGTAAACTTTCAACATTTTAGCTATAAATAGTATAGATATGTATTACGTCTCAAAAACAGAATGTGATGTTGGTATAAATAATGTGATGGTAGTATAAATAACCCGACATGTGCAATTTTTATACCATACTCAGTCCCAGTTATTTTGAAGGTCCACTACTAAACATAAAATTTGGGACACTTTATATACCAAAAGAAATATACATGAATTCCTTCGCATACCGTTAAATTTATATAAAATAATTAAAAGGATGACTGCAACATAAGTTAAAGATCATCCTGAAATTTCATGACATGGGAAATAAAAATGTTCCTAAATTGCAACATATAGAACAATCATGTGTGTTGTATGGCAACCATATTTTAAGTCACTTATGGTTTATAACCCAAAAAAATTTAGGAGTGATCTTTGTAAAATCAATGTATTAAATACACTTATAAATTTATTAACTCAGCTTATAATTTATGTATGTTAATAAATTGAATGTTAGTAACATAGTACTTTTTTTCGAGCTTATTTCTTATTGTTTGGTTTTTTTGTTTGTTTAATAATTTAAAGTAAAATTTATGTTTTTAATTTTTTTTAGTTTAAAATGCATGTATTGAGATTGTTCTATTAAATAATAATTTGTTTTAAATTAACTAAAGATTTCATTAAATTACACTATCTTTGTTCCATAAAGTATGTTTCTCTGATCTTTTCACGCATTTCAATATACTCTGACTGGGTACATGAGAATTATATTTTTTAATTTTTGATTTTATATAAAAATATAAATTCTACATTTCTATATAAATCAATAAATTTTATAAAATTTTATAAATTTTTTTTAATTTTTTTTTTTTAACATGGGAACCCGCAGCCGCTACCCTTCGAGTGCGCTCTGGGTAAGCCCATGGGCTCACGCAATAGCCTGCAAACCACGTGATCCAAGGCAAACCGCACAAGTGCGACAGGCTCTGCCCCAGGATGGCATAATCACAAATCCGCCTCCCATGGGAGTCGAACCTGTGACCAAGAGGTGAGATGACCTTTCTTTAACCAACTGAGACAACCCTTGCAGGCATTTTTTTTAAATTTTCTACTATCTTCTGGTGGTTCATCTTCATCAGTTGTCTGTCATACAAAAAACACCAAAAATCATGCAACATTATGATAAAAAAAAGTTGTAGATGAAATCATCTATAAGCAAAATAATATCTACCTCATCGACAATGAGGTTTGCCTTTTTAGTTTTATCGGTTACTTTCTTTCTCGCCCCCTGTTCTTCAACTTCTTGCTGCACATTTTTGGCCAATCACTATATTGTTCTAATATAATCTGTAATGCTACAAAGTTGGTCGATTGGAATGTACCTCAAAATTAAATTTTCGTTTCAGTGCATTTCTTTTCCTGGCAGCTTGTTCTTGTACCTTTTTTTTTGCTTATTTGCTCTGACTTTGAACTTCTTTTTTTGCTTTGTGAGGGCTGCAATACTCTGCGGGCTTAGTGCTGGAACATCTGCTGCATGCTTCGACCTACGTTCTCTTCGTAAACCACTTTCTAATACAAGCTCTGTACCCGTTTGGCACAACTTTTATTTTGGACTTATTTTCTGATAAAAATTTTATATTTTGATAATTTTTTTTATACAAGTATTTATTGTATGTTTGAGATTCAATAAGTTGCAAAAATAAGTTGAAAAATAAGTTGGAAAGTTAAGAATCTCCAACTTTGTGTTAAAATAAGTTGACTTATTCTGGAAAAAAGTTGTCCCAAACACCCCCTATGTATCATATCTGTCTTTACTTTTGGTTTTTGATGGTTGTTCAAAATCATCATGCACTACAAGAATTTTCAATTTTAATAACAGAAAATTCTGTTGGCAAAGCAAGGAAATCCGTTGGGAAAACAGTATGCCAACGGAATGCTCACGAAAAGGAAGGGTTGGTGCAAACCTCGTTGGGAAGGGCCTTCCCAACCGAAATATTTCCGTTACTAAGTTTAGCAACGGAATAACGATGGACTAATAACAGATCATAAAATCACCAAAAAAACACACCCTGCCAACGAAAAAATCTGTTGGTAATTCTAGCAACAACCTGGTAACGGATGATCCTTAAATGAAATTTCTGTTATTAAATTTAGTAACAGGTTAAATTTAGTAATAGTTTGCCAACAGAAATCAATTGTAAAAATAATAACAAGCTTCCGAAATAAGGTAGCCATTCATTAACAAACAGTCATTACAAAATAAGCATCCCTTCCAAAATAATCCAAAATAAGCATCCCTGATCCCTTAAAATCATCATTCATTCTAGTATCAAAAAAATGGGGATAAAAGTACCGAGTCTCCTAACCCAATACATAATGTTGAAACCAGACATAACGTAAAGTCATATAAACATACTAAATTAACTAAGAACAAAGTAAGCTAGTTACTCGTCACCATAGTCACCATTCTGACCTACATCATCTACATGAGTGGTAGGGGACTGAGCATGTCGGAAAGAGTTAATCTCCAGAATTTTGGCTATTTGATTCTCCATTATGTTCATCTTATCCTTCACCACTTTTAGTTCTTCTCGTAACTTGTGATTTTCCACATTTGCAAAGGATGAACTGCAAGAAATAGTGTCCGGCCTATAAAAGAGGTCTTGTGATGAACCTACTCCATACACCCTCTTTTTCTTATAAAATCCACCCGCTGGCTCGAGAAACAATGCATTTTTATCAATAGGTAACCCAGCTTTCACCTGCTCCTCACAAAGCCTTTCAAATTTTTCCTGAATACAACAAAAGTTATCGGCCAAAACAACAATCTGCTAAAAACATACTTAATCAACAAGTTAACAAGTTACATTAGGTTAATGGCAGTAAATAATAAATATTTACAAAACAGAATAATCTAAATTATCTAACCCATATGACCAACCACCACGTGTAACTTTTGTACTAAAAATATTTGCCTGAAAGTCCAAGTCTGTGTTCTTGCCCGTTGTTAAATTAAGACTTGCAAGTTTTGAGATTAAATTTCAGAGGTTTCCTTAATTAACTAAGGATCAGAACACAACTAAATTTCTGGGCTATATATTTTGTATCAAATAATGGCACTTAATTAATTAAGGATCAGAACACAGTTAATTAATATTATACAACTACCTCTTAAACCATGCAAACAGAAAACAAAAAAAAATCTGTACTGGCATGCAAGCACTTAAACACATAACCAAGAAAACTTGTGACTATAGGCAGACATGTATTGGCAGGAGAATTAAATGTACTTATAAAAAATATTTAACAAAATTAAAATAACACTCACATATGTTAGTTGGCTTTTTTTGTCAACCCATATCCTTTCGTAATTGCAATTCTTGCCATTCTCTTCGTCCTCGTCATCCTCGCCACACATAATTTTCTTTACATTCAGATTTTTAAGGTGTGTGATCAAAAATATTTGATCGGCAGTTGTATTACATTGGTACTTCATTTGCTACAAAATTTATTTAATGGAAATTTTAGAACATGGCAGATTATGACGAATAAGTTTATGAATCTATCACTACAATGACATGCTTACCGCATGAGCTGCAACGGTCCTATGAGAAGCGGAACCACTTGTATGTGTAGAAAGGCAGCCATCAACCTCGCTGGAATGATTATTTTTTTTGAATTTCAGACTTCTTTTGAAATGTTGGGGTTTCCCAAAACTCGCTCCAACTCAAATATACATCCATGCTAATTCTTTTATCTGGTTGTTCGTGTTTTTCCCAAGCAGAACGAGCTACACTACAAACCTCAGAATACTTCCTCCGTGCGTTTGCTAACCAGCCCTGATATATCACAGCATCTGATTGCCTCCACACAAAATATTTCTACAATAATAAAAAAGTTAGTAAAAAAGGTAAGGTTGCATCTGATCGGAACAGTACAATGGAGGAGGAATAAACTAATTGAATCATATATCTATACTACGAAATTAGTAAAAATATTACAATCCTAAAAGTAGGACTAAAAATCCTAGCCAAATATGTGTTTTCCAACAATAATGTCCAGAATAGTAATCAAAAATAAAAAAATCGCTAATCAACTGTGACCAACTGTACAAGTCATTGACGTGGAATTTTCAGCCAAACCAACAAAGGGTACATGGCATCAGGATTTTTGAATTTAAGCATATCGGACAGCACCCACGCGTGCGTCTCTTATTTTTCTAAATTACATTTGTTTGTATATCTTTCTAATTAAACTTCATCTGTTACAGAGTATTTTATAAGTGAAACGAGTAAGTTGCACTCTATTTAGTGCTAGCAATAATATACGGAACTGATAACTAATTGATTCCATGGGCAAAAGAACCGTACTTAGTTTAGTTGTGTAAACACGCAATGATCAATGATTAGTAAGTTCCTCATTCTAGGTAAATATTCGAATTAGGGTCAAGCCTGGAAAAATAAAAATAGAAGCTCATTTAAAGTTTTGCCATATTAGAAGTTTTAGGTAAAGTTAAGGTTGCTTTCTTAAACTTCCAAACCTTGGATAACAAGTTTGGAACTCTTAAGGATATGGACCAATTACAAAACTGAAACTAACAAGTGAAATACGTAAATGACATTTACACATCAACATAAGAGTAAGAAAAATGACATTTACACATCAACATTAACGGTACCAATTCAACAGGTGAGATAAAAATAAAATCGCACAAATTATTTAAGAGATTACCAATAAATGGCTAACCAAGCTGGTACATGTTTTCTTATAATTTAATTTTTATATTCACTGGGGCAACTAAGCACAATAATGCAAGTAGAAAAGGAAAGCTTAAATTACCTTAAATTCTTCAAAACAAAAATCTCGAGTCTCTTTTGAAATTGATTTCCAGTTATATAGGCTCAAGTTTTTCATACATGATCTGTCTAATCTTAGTAGAACACTCATGTGAAGGTTCCAACCTTTAAAAAAAATTTATGTAAGGCACTGTAATTCCATTGCTTGAATTTGAAAAAAAGAACAAGTTTCGCAGCTTAAAAAATTATTAAACTCTAAACTTACACTCTTTTGATGACTTCTACTCGAGTCCGTCCATCGCTATTTGTAGAGCCAATGTTCCAATATATATAATTATTGGTAGCAGAAGAAGATAAATTTGGTGTGCCTTGGCGTGATTGTGACCGAGGAGTGAGCTGTCGTGATTCCCGTGACTGATTTGATGTGGTTTGTCCTGAATGTGATATGCCTTGACATGATTGTGACTGAGGAGTAAGCTGTCGATTTGCATTTTGATGTTCTGATTGAGCTGGAATTCTCCGTTCTAATTGAGTTGAATTTTGATATCCAGGTTTTGTTGGTACGCGCTCTGCAGATTGAGTTAAATTATGCTGTCCAGGTTTTATTGGTACGCGCTCTGTAGATTTGGCTAGGATGCTTTCAGTAGGGCAACTAAATCTCCTCATTTTTGCCTGTAGTAATGCACATTAGACACATATAAGTGATTATGCAGTGCAATTAAATCCATTGACAAGTTATAATTAAATAAGTGCGCATGTTTTGCAGGACACGTGTAAAATTAAACAATGCTTAAAGAACAACATCAGAAACAATCACTACAGAAGCTATGTTATTTGAAGTAGATGTATTTTAGTAATTACTAAGGAGATGATTATTTACTGCAATTTACTACTTAGTTTTTCCACAAACTTTGTCACTACATATTCTTATATTTATTTTTCCAGTAAGGACTTTTAAACAGATATGTGGGGTGGTTAATGGCTAGAGCTGATGAATGTGTTGTTAGATTTAATGAAAAGTTAAAATTATATTTGTACTTAAAGAATGTAACAGTTGAGCAAAATTTCTCATAAAGCCCTTACAAACTTAAGACAGAAACCCTTACAAAATTTCATCACAAAGGAATATAGATAGAAGTATGCATTTTTTAGAAAAATGCAAACTAAATTATTTTTCTGACCTGACTAATAGGAGCATAACCATCCTCATCACTAGCACTTGCAGGTTTTGTTGGTACGCGCTCAGTACATTGAGTTGAATTATGCTGTCCAAGTTTTGTTATTATGTGCGCTGTAGATTTGGCTGGGATGCTTTCAGTAGGGCTTCTAAATCTCCTCATTTTAGCCTATAATAATGCACATTAGACACATATAATTGATTATTCAAAAGGCAACATAATGAAAACAAAATTGACTTTTCATTTGCAAAAGAAAAGAGATGACTTACTATGTCAGTGAAACCAGCTTTCTCAGTAGTTTTCATAGTAAAATCAAGCCCCTCGTTGCTTTTCTGAAATTCAAATTACCATATAAAGTTTAGTTTCGGTGATGGAAATCTTGTTTGGTGATAAGAGATTTACCAAAGTTATTTTTCTTACTTGACTAATAGGAGCATAACCATCCTTATCACCAGCACTTGCAGGTTTTGTTGGTACGCGGTCTACAGATTGAGTTGAATTATGCTGTCCATGTTTTGTTGGTGCGCGTTCTACAGATTTGGCTGGGATGTTTTCGGTAGGGCTCCTAAATCTCCTCATTTTTGCCTATAAAAATGCACATTAGACACACATATAAGTGATTATGCAGAACAATTAAATCCATTGACAAGTTATAATTAGAGACCAAATGTCCTGGTGTTGTGTCTTGTGCAGATATTCTTGCTATTGCAACTTGAGATTTCGTCCACTTGGTTTGTATTGTCTATCTATTCCCACCTTACCCTACATGTTATATCCGCAAACAGTTGGGATTATAAACTTTTAATCTGATTAATTAGCGGAAATGAGAACGAGATTTCAATACGTTTTCTTGTCATAATTATATCCTTCAATTCATGTGCCTCATTGTGTATTTCTCCTCGACAGAGCATTAGTATTAAGTTACTGACCGATTAAATTGTTTTCTCATTTAGAAAAAAGTGATGGTGAATTTGGCACTACATATATACATACAATAGGAGGACATGAACGGGTAGTACTAATATTATCCTATGCCCACTAGTTCTGTATCTATCCACGTTACAAACCAACAGTTTCCTAAGACAAACTACTTAATTAGTAATCCTTCATATTAACTACTTTAATTTTTTTGTAATCATTCCTACAAGACAATTATAACAATAATTATAAGGACCCCCGAAGGGCCGGGGGTCCTTCGGAAACAGCCTCCCTATTGCATAGGGGCATGGTCTGCGTACAGCTACCCTCCTCAGACACCACTTTGAGTGGTATTATAACTGAGTAAGCTAAAGAAAGATTCCACATAAAGATAGTGAGTGACTTGTACATGGTTCCATTCAGTTCCTATACTTCACGCGTAAAAAAGCCCCACTTATAAGTGTAAAAGATGGTTTTTATCAAGAATTGATGCATGGTTCACCTATATGTATATTGTTCAGATTATCAAGAATTTTGGCCACTTCGAATTAGGAAGTGGCTTCTGAGTCTAAAATAAACACTAATACAATTTGAGAACATTATCATTCCAGTAATATGGCATATAAAGCATTCATTTAAAAGGGAATGACTTACTATGTCAGCTTTCTCGGTACTTGCACTTGCAGGTCTATAGCGTTTCTTTTTATTCTTCACTAAAAAGTTATTTTTAGCAAAGCCACTCTTGTCACCACCAACATTTACGCCTATCTCTTGTTTTGCTTCAGTCATAGACTGTAAATAGAGTAGTACCTAACAAACAATACACTGAGCAAAGACACTGGAAAGACATAATAAATAAAGTAGAAAAACATAATAAATAACACAACAATACACTGGAAAAGCCAAGTGTCTCTCTCACCTGAGCATAGACATCCTTGTTGCCATCATTTGCACTCCAATTCTGTTTGTTTTTATTTATAATCTGCAATATAACAATAACCATACTTAGTAATCTACGGCTATGCATAGAAACAGTTTTAAATAAAGTACTAATTTTGAAGTTCACCTGAGCAAAGCCATTAATATCAACACTTGCACCCCTGTTGCCTTTCTTTGGACTCGCATACTTAGCAAAGCCAGAAATCTTATCACCAATACCCTCTTCATCTAAGCTTGGAGCTTCATGCGATTTTTCTTCACTCATAGGCTGCAAAACAGAGTGATATTAAAACAAAGAATATCTTTAGACACAACTATTAAACAACCAAACCATGGTCATAAAAGGAAGCCAATTTACAAAGCAACTATGGTCATAAAAGGAAGCCAATTTACATTAATCAAACTAAACCTCAAAATCCCTGTTCAAGAAATAACAACCCACCCCATTTCAAGAAACCTAATTACCAAAAGGAAAGTAAAAAACACATGAATACACACACAAGAAAAGGGGAAATACATATACATACATTTACAATAGATGTCAGTTTCTTCATCTTCATTGATTAACTTCTTCGCTGATTGATTTAACCTTCAATTCACCGCCGCTCCCAGAGAGAACTAACCCTAGTTTCTGTCTTTTGACCCCAGTTTCCGTCTTTTGACCCTAGCGTGTTGTTGTCTCTGTATATATATTTTCAGTAAAATAATAAGAAAATAGAATGGGGTAATTTGCAACAAAAAGAAATAACTTATATATAATTATAATAATATTTCAAAAAATACACCGATATTTATTTAAAATATTATAATATAATATATATCTGTTGTGGGAGGAATTTGTCACAACAAATTAGGAGGCCTGTTGCTGGAATAGCGCCAATGAATACGGAATCTTCCAACCACCCAGAAAGGCTCGTAGTTAGAGATCAATGGCTAGCTTCCTGGAAAGGCTCACAGCTAGGGGTTTCCGAAGAACACGGGATGTGGTTCCTCGGAAGGATCGGACTGAATATACGGGATTAGAGCTCAAGGACCGTGCAATGATAATGCGTTGGCTTGCCAAGAACCCTAATGACGATGTGTCACACAAGAGTATACGTGCTCTAGGCTTACTCAAGGTGTCAAAGTGTCTAAGAGATCCCGTAATCTGCCTACATACCACTATTTATAGTGGATCAAGCCCGTATGTAGTTCTATTATGATATATTCGGTTTTTTATGATGAATTATCCCATTTCTGAAGGGTTTATGACTGATATTTCTGATAATAATCGTGTATTATGTATATAATCACGTTACCAAGCTGTATTAGGACTGTTGGAAGCCCATTCCTTGATGTTTATCTCAAAAATATATGAATTATCATGATTTTGTGTCATTTATCAAGCAAATATGACATATATCCTCTAATAACTGAATATATATCTGTTTAGGAGTGTTTTTAGGTGATATAGACGTGTTCCTAAAAAATAGGAGGTCTGCCTTATCTGAATTGGCAGCCTAATCAAGCTTCCGGCGGAAGCTAGGGGTACCGCCCGGTAGCCTGGCTCCGGTACCCCCTCCGGTAACCCCATCATGGAAGCTACTATGGAAGCCTTATTGAATGACTAGTAGTGGTTGCAGGTTGCATACAAGGGGATGCCCTTGGGACCCCAAGCCACATATTTCCTTACTGCCATGTACATGGTAACCCCTAGGGTTTCCATGGGCCCTTGAAAGCCTGACAGATCACTTATTTTCCTCATGGGTCTGGACCCTAATCCTCTAGTGGGCCTAAATCTAACCCATGCAAGATTTTGGTCACAACAACTACCCCCGGTTCCCTGAAGTACTGAGTGCAAGGGGAACCTATTATTCACAGGGTGCCATCTTCTATGAAAATTCGTACTTCTGCTATTTTGCCAAATCAACACAATGTAAGGTGTCGATATTGGAAACTCCTAATCGCAAATATCAGAGTTAATGCCAATGTTTTTAATTGGTAATTCTCGTAATTGCTCTACGGAGGGTCGAATTGAAATAAAAGCGGAAGCTTCGCATTTTATTCATTAGATGTTAAGTTGACCAATTTTATTTCTGGGGAATAAAAGAGATAATTACCAAAAAAGGGAGAGATAAATTTAAACTCTACCACTTTGTTTTTAGATAAGCATGAGATGGTTCATCTCCCGTGCAAACACACCTCCGCCTAGCCTCATTTTCCATGCCAAATTCATTGGCTTAGGGGGACACGCCTCTTTAACCCCTTTCTCTATATATCATTCAATATTTTAGCCTTTTCACTTTTCTTCTCATCCTCGCACAATACTTTTTCTCAAGTAAGCAAAAGATTTCTTAGGGCTTCCGACGAAAGCTTTTTCGGTGAAGGCTAGGACGTTTGTACACCCGCCACTTCGACTTATCCAAGTAAGCCTTCAATTTCCATGACTTATTTTCTTCGCCTAACTTGAGTATCATGCGTAGAAATTTTATGTAAATGTCTGAGTGTATTCTTCACATGTCTATTTCCGTATGTTTGTGTTTGTTCATATCTTTGAATTGATAGTTGATTTATGACTTTGGTAGCCACTGCATGCCATTTCTTTTGATTTATCTGAACCGAATACATTCAATTGAGGATTCTTGTCGTCTCTCTCAACTTGTGAATCGTATCTAGGTTAGAATGCATGTATAAATCTTTGTTTATGGTGTATATGTAAAAAGAGTTTAAGGTAACCCATTCTCCAGTCGCCCTCTTGGTTGTTATTTGATATGTCTATAATATGTTTGATACTTGTTCTCTGCGAACTCGATTCGTTTCTAAGCTTATTTTATCAAGTAGACGTTTAGTATCCATTAGCTTGGGTGTATTCTCGGTACCCTAGGTCTGTGTTCCTTTTGTTTGGCTAACTTTGGTATCCCCTTATTGGGTTTTTGTGTTGACTGTCACCCTCCAAACCTTGGTCCTCCCGTCTTGTTGGCCATTTTACTTTCTTAGCACCCCCAATTTTTTTTTTCACTAGAGCCTTCATTTTCATGGACTAGTCCATCAATTCCTTTTACTAATCTGCTCCCCCTTTGTGGTTGTAGATGTCAATCTCATCCGTCTCTGGGGGTTCGTCTCAACACCTTGGTACCCTATCGCCCGTTTCGGGGGAGCCGTCAGACTCTTGGTCGACTCATCTCAATGATGTGCTTCTTCATCAGCCTTTGGTGCAGTCCAATCCATCTATTAGCTCTAGGACTTGCTCACGAGTCGAGGTAATTAACCCTCTAGAAGCCGAGATCGTATGTCGACGTCTCAACCCTTCCTTGGAAGCTGGTTCGTCGAACTTTGATAGTGGGGATGTTGACAGGATTTACTTGAGCTCAAACACGGATGAAGAAGAGCAATTGGCTAAGGTATCCTGGCATGGGGCTGAACAGCCATTTGATAATGAGGATTTGATAGATGAGGGAGAAGGTACCGAGGTTAGGCAGACGATAGAGGTGGAGCGGAAGCTACACACCCCTGCAAGTTTTGTTCCATCCTGTGAAGATTTAGAGTCATACGACCCAGGATGCGATCTAGTGGTACCCAGTGCTGGTGAGAGGTGCCATAGATTCGATAACTTCGAGCCTGATCAGTCCATACCGAATGCAGTGCTATCGGCATCCTTCTTCAAGTTGGGATTTTCTATGCCAATGCATCCATTTTTTGTTGACATGCTGAATTTTTATGACATTGCTCCAATGCAACTGTCCCCTAACTCCTTTAGGGTGGCAGCATGTATGTACATTCTTTATGATCAAACCTTTTCTACCCCTCTCACAGCTAGGGAATTAGGGTATTTTTATCAATTGAAGGATGCGGGGAGGAAGGTAGGTATCTTTTACCTTAATTCATGGAACAACAGGCAAGGTAGATGTATTAAAGGGAATAAACGCGGAATGTATGATTGGTTATAAATGTTTTTGTACTGTTATGACTGTGAGGAGGTAAGAAAGGAATGGAATTTAACTCCGGGTAAGCGTCTGCTACCCCTACACATTATCGGTATCCTATAGATATTTGGACCCAAACCTCATTTCTCTATTGTATTGTTTAGGAATTCCAACACAGACCTCTCTTCAAGGGATTGAAGAGAAGAGAGCTAGGAGAATCATGACATTGTCAGCCGAGCTGGGTGATGGTGAGAGCTTGCTAAATCTGGATACCCTAGTGAGGCTGGGGTTTACAAAATCTGGGGCTCCCTCACCCCCTGCTCCGGCGGTGGAGGTTGAGGAGAGGTTGATAGAAGATCCCGAAACTTGGGGTACCGCCACAAAACGCGGGAAGGCAGGTTGGGCTCCTTCTTAGTAACATAGGCTGCCACCTTCACACACGCACACACCGTTATTTGATGTGCTATGCCTCATTTTTACTTCTACTTGTTATTATTAGTATCTTATGGGCTTCCTTAGATGTTACAATGCTCACTACTTGTTTCATGTTTACATATTTATTCTTGTCTATCTCTTTTACCTCTACTTTATATGTATGGTGGTTCGTAACATCTTAACTATGTACCTTTTCAGGTATGTCGGGAACCATTCCCTCCTTTGTGCAGCCTTCAAAGAAGTACGAAGATTTGTTCCCAGAGGATGAGCTAATGACGCTAGAACCCCCAATCAACGCTACTCCTATCTCCCAAGCTAGGGCTCCCACTTCGGGAAAGGCCGGATCCACCTTGACCGATAAATAAAGATATTCTCAAGCCTCTGGTATCCTGTTTTCCATTCCTGAGACTAGGTCATCCAAGAGGACTAAGTTACCACAGTCGCCCGATGTACCGCAGGAAATCCAGCAGTTCTACAAATTAACTGATGGACAGATTCCTCTAGAAGTTATAACTAGTTGGTCGAAGCTCAAGACCGTGGATGCTGCATGTGCCGTGTTGTTCTCTTCGGGAGAAAATCTATTTCACTAATCGAGGCTTAGCAACCAACTGGTGGCGGCTACTCGTGGCGACATGAAGTTAAGGGAGGACCTTAGGCAGGTAAAGTCTGATTTTGATGTTGTTGAAGAGGAGAAGAAGAAGTTGGTAGATGCTAACAAGAAGCTAAAGAGCGAGGTCTCTATGATCACAAAGGAGAAGGACAAGCTTGGGAGGTTGGTTGTCGAGAAGGACAAGGACAAGATGGAACTGGTAGCTGCTCATGCTACAGAAGTGAAAGAGCTGAAGGTACAGGTGATGCCCTCCAGACCTCCGTGAAGAAACTTAAGGAAGCCCTCCCGGATAGGTATAAGATGGGATTTGCTAAGGGGGTGTAGGATTATATGAAAGCCACTTGGAGGAAGATTCCTGACCTGGATTGGGTACTCTTAGGCGAGGATGCCGTGAAACAAGTGGAGAAATTCAAGGCGGAAGCTGCCAAATCTCAGGCCCCTGCTGCAAAGGTGACCCCCAAACCGTCGGCTACTCCGAATAAAATAGCTAAGGATACTCAGGATACCGGGGTTGATGCCTCCACAGATGTGGTCGAGGTGGCTCCAGGTGGTTCCACTAAAAAGATGGACCCTGTTGAGGATTCCCCCGGTTCTGAGGCTATCAAAGACCCTTCGTCCTCTTAAATCATCCTTCTTCAATCGTCTTGAACTTTTATTATGCCGGTTTATGAATTCTTTTGGTTTATCGAGGGGGTGGGCTCCTTAACGCTCCACACATGTAACTTTTGATTTTGTGACTTAATTGTCTTATGGCCATGTTTGTTTCGTTATCTCACTCTTTATGACTAATAACTTTATCATGTTATCACTGGTTATGCTCCGAACATCATTCGTATAAGGGTTCAGCGACGGACGTTTACAGGATACCGCAACTAACACACAAGTAACTCGGTTTAGACTAAAACCTCTACCATGCTTCTCTGTCTTAGTTGTATATGAATTATTTCCTGGCTATTCAACAGAAACTAAGTCGTAATCGATAGTTTTCACAATTTAATATTCTAAACTCATTATTACCCCTGGGTACCAATTTGCTAAGTATGAAAGGTAAATGCCATGACTTAAAACAGTTTATAACTAAATGCGATCATCTAATTCTAGCACGCAATACGATTCCACTAACTAATCCTAAGACCAGTTTATACGGGTATTTAGAGGATATATGTCATATTTACGCTGATTAAATGAAATGATTGATAAATCATGAATCAAGAATTGAACAGTAGGATGGTAACGTGATATGGAAAGTGTACTTGAGTAGTTATAGTAGCACATACCTGGCTAGGTTGCATAGAAATGATAAACTACTTGTACCTTAGTCCGTGAGACTGTTATTTCGGGTGTGGGGGTACCGTCCGCTAACCCTATAGTATCTGGGAGCCCCAAAAACGGGAACCTGGCCTTGGAAGCCCCATTTGGCGGTAACCCTGTCCAGTAGCCTGGGGTGCCGGAGGCTCAGCCTGGAAGCCTTTGTTCCGGGAGCCCTAGCTATTTTGATAAATTACGTGTGATAATGCCATGTAAGCCATTCCTGCAAGGCTACATTAGTAAAGTATTTGATAATCCATACGAGTTAATTCTTATAATCGCGTAGGTAGATGATTAAAAGATCGATGTATTCCAATCACGGTTCCATACATGATTAAAAGAGGAGGGATCCAGGTGTACCGATCAGGGTTCCACACAAGCCCAAGTAATGGAGGGAGTCATGCATGCCGATCAGGGTTCCATACATGCCTTATTAACCAAGTAAGCCATGTGAACCACTCAAGGTTCCATAAATGTCTGGTATTGAAGGGATCCAAGTGTGCCGATCATACACAAGCCCAAGTAATGAAGGGAGTCATGCATGCCGATCAAGGTTCCATACAGGCCCTAGTGACCAAGTAAGCCATGTGAACCACTCAAGGTTCCATACATGTCTGGTAATAAAGGGATCCAAGTGTGCCGATCAGGGTACCACACAAGCCCATGTAATGAAGGGAGTCATGCATGCCGATCAAGGTTCCATACATGCCCTAGTGACCAAGTAAGCCATGTGAACCACTCAAGGTTTCATACATGTCTGGTATCAATCATGAAAAATTTAAAATTCTGATAATTTCAACCTATTAAGCTAAGAGGTGTGTTCACTACTACCCCCTAGTTCTGGATGGTAGCCTGGCTGCCATGTAGAATTATGCTTATAGGTCTTCCATATCTTTCTAAAATATTTATAAGTGGTAAATTTAAAAGGAAACAATCAACTTCTACTTTTACTAAAAATTGAAAGAGTACGATTACATCAAATTTCATCCAGACAGGGTGTGCATCCACTACCCCCCGGGCATCTACTAAAAATCATGAAATCCTGAGAACTGAAAGGGAAATGACACAACCACAACTAGTAGGTTGCCTTTATTAATCATAAGCCTGAAAGAGGCCTACCTTTGCTTTGAAAGGAGTCTTACTGATAGTATTTCTTTAGGTGCGCGGCATTCCAAGCACGGGGAATAGTGTTCCCATCCATGTCTTCAAGGTGGTAGGTGCCTTCCTAAAAAATAGATTTTATTTTGTAAGGCCCTTCCCAATTTGCTCCAAAGGCTCCATGCCCGGGAACCCTCATGTTGGGCATCATCATGCCCGGGAACCTTATTGTTATAGTATTTGCGGGTCCTCTATTAGTAAGCCGCAAGTTTCAGCAGGGCGGTAGCCTGGGTTTCCTCTACCATGTCCAGGGCCAACCTCTGATTTATCTCATTTGCTTCTTGATTGAAGTTATCCCTTCTGTAGGATCCCGCTTCCACATCCACGAGAACCATAGCCTCACAGCCATAGGCTAGAACAAAAGGAGATTCCCCGGTGGTGGACCTGGGAGTAGTGTTGTAAGACCACAAGACCATTGGAAGCTCTTCTGGCCAGTTTCCCTTTTTGTCTTCCAACTTAGCTTTCAAAGTGTGATTAATGATTTTGTTCACAGCTTCCGTTTGCCCATTGCTTTGGGGGTGGCAAACGGCTGAAAAATCCTTCTTTATTTCCAAGTCTTCACATAGACTCCTCATTTCCTTACTATCAAATTGCTTGCCATTATCTGAAATCAACTTGTATGGTACCCCATACCTACATATAATGGCTCTCTTAACAAACTCTTTCAGCTTGCCGGCAGAGATAGTAGCCAAGGGTTCCGCCTCTGCCCACTAGGTAAAGTAGTCGACAGCTATCACAGCATATTTCACACCACCTCTGCCTTTAGGAAGTTCCCCAATCAGGTCAATTCCCCATATTGCAAAGGGCCAGGGGCTTCCAATGGGCCTTAGCTCCACAGCTGGGTTGCTATTGAAATTAGCAAACCTTTGACATTGATCACAAGATTTGGCAAAGTCATAAGCATCAGATTTCATGGTAGGCCAGTAGTAGCCCTGTCGAAACACCTTATGAGCAAGGGAGGTACCCCCCGAGTGATTACCACAGATGCCTTCATGGACTTCCCTTAGGATGTATTCACATTCATTTCCAGATATGCATTTAAGTAGAAGTTGGTTAAAACCCCTCTTATATAGGATGCCATCATAGATTACATACCGGGCGGCCTTGTATTTGAGTTTCCGGGCTTCATCTTTATCTTATGGAAGCACCCCCTTGGTGATATACTCACGTATTGGGGTTGTCCATTGGCTTTCCACAGAAAATTCTATCTCTATAAACTCCTCTTGATGGATACTTGGCTGGAGTTGGACTTCAAGGAGTATCACCCCTAATAGAACAACTTCTTTTTGGGATCCCAACTTGGCAAGGGCATCGGCATTAGCATTTTCCACCCTTGGGATCTGATTCAAATTCAGCACTTTAAACTTACTAATGAGTTCTTGGGCATACCTCATGTATAGTTCAGTACGGGGGCCTCGGCTCTGGAACTCCCTTTGATTTGCCACACAATCAACATGGAATCACTAAAAACATTCAAGTATTCCACCTTCATTTCTAGAGCTAGTTTCAACCCAGCAATCAGGGCCTCATACTCCGCATCATTGTTGGTAGCCTTGAAGCCAAAGTGTATGGCACTCTGAATTCGGTGCCCCTCTGGGCTTACCAATTCTATCCCAGCACCTGCCCCGTTGTTATTCACTGCTCCATCCACATATAGGTTCCACCATAGTTGGGGGCTCTCGGCATCCCCTTCGATAACTGGGCGTACCGGTATGCATTCTTCCCCGGTAACCTCAAAATCTGGAGGGAACTCTAACAAGAAGTCAGCCAGTGCTTGGCCTTTGATGGTAGTTCGGGGCTTGTAATCTATCTCAAACTGTCCCAACTCGACAGCCCATTTCATCATTCTACCGGAGGCTTCCGGCTTGTGCATCACTTGCCTTAATGGGAAGGACGTTCTAACTTCAATTTTGTGGGCCTGAAAGTATGGCCTTAGCTTCCTGGAAGCCAATATCAGAGCATATGCTAGCTTTTCCATGCTGGGATACCGGGTTTCCGCATCCAACAGCCTTTTGCTCACATAGTATACCGGGTATTGCACTTGTTCTTCCTCCCGGATCAACACAGCAATTATAGAATATTCAGAAACAGCTAGATATAGAATGAGTATCTCACCTTCCAAGGGTTTGGAGAGCAATGGTGGGCTTCCCAACTATTCCTTTAGCTTCTTGAAGGCTTCCTCACATTCCGGGGTCCATTCAAAGTTTTGACCCTTATTGATAGCCTTAAAGAACTCTTTGCATTTGTCGGAAGACCGAGATACAAATCTGTTTAGGGCTGCCACCCTTCCGGTAAGCCCTTGGACTTCCTTAACATTTCTTGGGGATCTTAGTTCTAGCAATGCCTTGATTTTGGCAGGGTTTGCCTCGATCCCTCTGTGGTTCACACCAAAGACATATTTTTGGGGGTTCAATTTCATCTGGTACTTCCTTAAGATATCAAACATCTCAGATAGGTGCAACACATGGTCGGCTGCCACCTTTGACTTTACCAACATATCATCAACATAGACTTCCATAGTCTTACCAATCTGTTCCTTAAACGTCATGTTTACCAACCTTTGGTAGGTAGCCCCGGCATTCAGTAGTCCAAACGGCATCCCCACGTAACAGTATAACCCTCTATCAGTTATGAAGCTATTATGCTCTTGGTCTGGCTCATACATTGGTATCTGGTCTAACCCCTGCAAGATTTTGGTCACAACAATATCTTACAATTATAATGTTATAATATATATCAATAATAAATTATTTACTAAAATACATTTTACATACATGATAGCTAAAAAAATTACTCGGAGGAATCATTATATCCATCTTCACGATTACTGCTATCTTCGGTTGAAGATCCGTCTTCTTCGAATTCATATTCAATTTCTTCTTCGGGAGATCCATCATCATCGTTTAAATCCACTTCAACTCCATTTTCATCATCTAAATGTGTAGGAATATCATTAGCACTAATATCATTTAGATGTGTAGGAATATCCTCTTGGAATGGCTCTTTATGTGATATCGTGGTTGGAGGAAGTTCAACAAGTGGCCGAGCCTTTACTTTGCATACAACTAGCCAATCAACCTTATCTCGTTTAAGACTCTGATAAGTACAAAAGTAAACTTGCATGGCCTGCATTGCTAGTACAAATGGCTCGTACACTCTCAATTTCTTTCTTTTATTGACCTCAACTATGTTATAGCGTGGATGAATTCTTGTTCCAACATTAAGTGTAGGATCGAACCATTAACACTTAAACAAAACTGTTTTCTTGACTGGCCGACGAGGATACTCAACAATTAAAATCTCTTCAATTATTCCAAAGTAATCCTTAGATGTCTCACAATAATTCAATCGCTTGATACATACTCCACTGTTGAACGTTGACTTATCAGCCCCATATTCTCGAGTATGGAATTTGTATCCATTTACATAGTAAATCGGCAATGACTTAACCGAACGAAGAGGTCCAAAAGAAATATACTGAATATATTCATTTGGAACCAGTGATGGATCTTGAGCCTGAAATTATTAGTAAAAATAATTAGAATGCAAAATAATTAGCAGTTAGTAGTAATCTAATAGTAACCATAAAAGTGTCAATCAACTTACATATTGTTTAAACCACGTAGCAAAATCACTTTCTAAGCACTGATCAACTTCAACACTAGTAATGTGTGGATTATACTCCCGAAGTTGATTTATGAAAATCCTAATTACATGAAAAAAAACAATTAGTTAAGATGATTGTTATTCATTAATGGGACAAATAAGTATGTCATTATGAAAAAATGAACCTACTCAGTATATGGTGCAATCTCTGGACAATTGAACAAGATATAGTTGTGAGCTGCCATATATTCTCGAGCATCGAGATAACGAGTACTGGCACTACCATGTGAACGTCCAGGATGAGAAAATATAGAAATGTTTACCCCAAAACTCTGTCCACCTCCACTAGAATCATTTCTAGGAACTTTTCTATGTTTTGTCAGAACATGTTGCCCAAAGTAGTGTGAGCAAAAAGTGGAAGCTTCTTCAACTAAAAAAGCATTGCATATTGATCCTTCAACCCGAGCTTTATTTTTCACATTATTCTTCAAGTGGCGTAAAAACCTTTCGAAAGGATACATCCAACGATACTGTACAGGACCTGCAATGCGTGCTTCATATGGCAAGTGCACTAAAAGATGTTCCATGGAGTCGAACAATGCTGGTGGAAATATGCGCACTAACTTGCAAAGTATAACTGGAATTTGTTCTTCAAGTCTATGCATGTCACTTATCTTCAAAGTAGCTGAAGTGAGATCTCTGAAGAAAAGGATTAATTCTGTCACAACCTCCCAAACATTATTCGGAAGAAATTCCCGAAAAGCAATAGGAAGAAGTCGTTGCATAAACACGTGACAATCATGACTTTTCATTCCAAATAACTTGTATTTCTTCATGTCGATGCAACGTCCCATATTTAATGCATATCCATCTGGAAACTTCAGATCTTTCAACCATGCACATACTTTTTCCTTTTGCTTTTTGTCTAAGCTGTAACATGCTTTCGGATACTTTCCTGTTGACTCATCTTTTGCTAACTCGGGTCTCCGGCAAATCATTGCAACATCATCTCTTGCCTTAGAATTATCTTTGGTTTTTCCTTCAATGGCCATGATAGTGTTGAAGATATTTTCAAAGAAATTTTTCTCAATATGCATAACGTCAAGATTATGTCTAATTGATAATAACCTCCAATATGGTAAATCCCAAAAGATATTTCTTTTTTTCAATCCACAATTGTAAGCTTTGATAATTCTAGCATTGTGCTCATCACTTCCCAATTCAGTAACTTTCATTAAACCAAGTGACTCAATTTCTTGAAATACATCTTCACCTGTTCGCACTGGTAGGGCAAATTCAATCACTATCTTTCCCTTGGTAAACCAATTTTTATTTTTTCGAAATGGATGATTGGCAGGTAAGAACTTTCGATGATTATCAAACCATGTAGTCCTTCCACCATGTGAAAGATTATAAGCATCATGATCATGAGCACAATGAGGACAAGCTAAATGATCGGCAGTTTTCCATTCGGACAACATTGAATAAGCAGGAAAGTCACTGATAGTCCACATCAACGCAGCTCGCATACGAAAATTTTGTTTCAAAGAATTATCCCAGGTCTCCACCCCATCTTCCCACAACATTTTTAACTCAGCAATTAACGGCTGGAGGAAAATATCTATCTTCTGTTTTAGATTTTTTGGCCCAGGCACAAGTACAGACAAAAACAAGTACTGTTCTTTTGAACACATCCACGGGGGTAAATTATATGGAGTAACTATAATTGGCGAAGAAGAATATTGTCTGCCCATTTCGCCAAATGATTGAAACCCATCAGCCGAAAGTCCGAGCCTAACATTTCTGACCTCTGAGGAAAATGTAGGGTGTGCTCTATCAAATTGTTTTCCACTCCTCTGAATCTGAACAATGACGCATCACATCTTCTTCTTGATAATTTTCGTCATGCCATCTCATATGGGCTGCAGTAGTCGGTGAAGCATACAGTCTTTACAATCTCGGTGTCAAAGGAAAGTAGATCATCCTTTTAACGGGCACTTTCTTTTTCTCTTTTTTGGATCTACCAGTTCTTAGTTTGTATCTCCCCTGTGAACAAAACTTACACTCCTCCAAGTTGATGTCATCCCCCTAATATAACATACATTCGTTAACACAACAATCAATTTGCTCGGAAGGAAGCCCCAATTCTTCCATATACTTCTTCGTACTATAAAAGCTGTCAAGAAATGTATTATCTTGAGGCAAGATGCCTTTGAAGAACTAAGATGTCTGATCATAACATGCCTCTGACCAATAATGGTCCGATTTCAAACTCAACATCTGAGCCATGGCAGACAACTGAGAAGTTTCACAACCTTCATATAACTCTCTCTCAGATGATTTTAAAGTATCATACAACTTATGCGTTTCTGCATTAGGCATCTCTGGATCAAAACTTGGACCAGCAGCATCCATCACCATGTTATACATTAGGTTGTCCCGGGTATCTGAGTTATGTGTGGAGGATTGTCCACCACTTTGTCCAATAATATATGGTTCTCCATGTCGATTCCATACATAATAATCACTTACGAACCCATTCTTCATTAAGTGCAATTTTACCGTCTCTGTATTCCAAAATCCACCATGATTCTGACACTTCGAACATGGACATTGAATTTTTGTCCCATTCAAGGATGAAGGCCGAGATATAACATATTGCATAAAATTTTTCAACCCCTTAAGAAAAATCAGATTTAAGTATCCTCTACTATCTTTTCTTTGATACATCCGAGCTCGATCGCTATTCATATTGAATTTTTTTTGTTACCTACAAAAAATAAAACATTCACAAAAAAGAAATTGTATACACCTATATTTGGACTAACTAACTAATATATTTTTTTATAAGCAAAAAGAAGTATTAGAAAGCCATAACACCACTCGAGACTAAACAGATCACGTAAACAGAGACACGCGCGTACCAGACAAAAAACTAACTAATCGTATCAATATATATGCTCACAACATGAGGAAGATTTCATACATTGGATTAATAAATAACTAATTATTGGCATACATGTGGACTTCGACATACATAATTCAAAATCTTGCACTTCTACAGTTCAAATCAAAGCATATAGACTAGCTAATCATGAGATTTTGACAATTAATCATAAGACAAAATCCATAAATTAACACAAAGTTGAAATTTTAGAATAAAATCCAAAAAATCAACACATATATACCATAAAAAACAATTTTCATAACTACAATTACAAATTGTACTGAAAACAAAAACTAAGTATGGGAGAGTAAGGTTAATTACCTTAATTAGGCGAGTTGTTGAAGGAGAAGCTGAGTATTTCTTTTGTTTTCGTCTGTTTAGTCGTCCAAGATCAAAGCAAAGGATAGTAAAGTTAGTAAAGTTGTGGATTAAATGAAGGTAGGTGTGACATTAATTGCAATAGTTGAACTACAACGGACTAGTAATGGAAATATTTTAAATTGTAACAGATTAGTAACGGATTGTATATAAGAAATGGGCGGGATTTTAGCAGCATTTTAGCGCCCAATTTTCTTTTTTAGCGCCCAATGTTTTTTCTCATTTTACTGGGCGGCAGGTTTAGCGCCAATGAGTGCCCAAATTTGGAGCATTTTTCCCAACGGAATCCCAACAGAAGTGATGTTTGTTACTAATTCGTTGGCCATCCATTGTTAGAGGGTTGACTTTTCAACAACTTGTTTTTTCATTGTAAATCCGTTAGTAATCACTAACGGACCTATTTCCGTTAGCAATTTTTGTCGTTAAAATCAGGAATTCTTGTAGTGATCACTATCACTCCCATTTCTACTATCTCTTGCTTTAATCTCATCAAATTTTATTTGTTTTAATCGGTTGCTTTGTCTTGTACTAGAACCTGCAAATCAATACTACTTTAAGATAACTACATACCAAACCATGTTTCTTTTAAGATTGACAATTCACTAAATAATGACAAACCAATTAATTACCTCCCAAATCAATGATCGTAGGTCCACTATCATTGATATTTTGTGGATGACTATAAGATGTTTTTGGAAACTTCATTTGTTTCAATCTCTTGCTTTGTCTTGCACTAGAACCTGTATAATTAACACACAATATTAATAAACCAAACATTATATTTGATAAATGCACTTAAATATTTGACAAATAACTGCACTATCTACAAAAAAAACTAGCGCGTTTAAACAAACCAATTATAAGCATAAATCACTGTTTTATATCACTTTAAAACAAAACAGATTACAAGTCACTATATAAGCATAAATCACTTATTATCATCACAAATCACTGTTCTGTATCACTTATTAACTGTTTTTGTCACAAATCACCTTTTATTATAAGAAATCACTGTTTTTATATCACTTTTAAAAAGAACTAGCCTCTAAACAAATCAGTAAACTATATACAAAAATGCACAATATAATCACAACTCACAAATCACCTTTTATTATAGGAAATCACTTTTTTATATCACCACATATAAAAAATTACTATTATCCATTGAAAATCACTATTATCCACTGAAAATCACTATTATATCACCACATATCACAAATAAAAAATTACAAGCCACTTAATATCATCACAAATCACTGTTCTGTATCACTTTTATACAGAAAATCACTAGTTTCTAATAGTACACACAGATTATAATCACAACTCACAAGTCACCTTTTACAATAAGAAAACCAGTATTTTCTAATAGTCATCCATTACGAAGAGTAAAAATATATACCTCCTTTGCTGTTATCCAGTCAAGTAAAATAACAGTGATTAGATCCTGCAAAAAATAGTAATAAACATACACACACATTAAAAAATCAACTGAAATAAACATAAACATCAAAAATCACTTAAAAACGTATTCTCTGTTGTAACATAAGGAGTATTACCTCTATTTTTGTCTCTTCAATTTGTTCAACTTCGATTTCTGCCAAAAAAACATAAAATATATGATTCAAGTATAATAAAAAGTAATTCAAGCAAATAAAACGTGATTCAAGTATAATAAAACGTGATTCAAGAAATAAAACGTGATTCAAGTATAATAAAACGTGATTCAAGCAAAATATGAGCAAAATCATCTTCTATAACAATGTAACAAAGTGATTTATACACGTAATTTTGACAATAATGAAGAGTATATCATGTTTTATACTTACAATCGAGATCTTCAACGGTTTAGAGGCTCGATTAGGGCAAATTTGGGGGTGATTAGAAGGTGTGAGAAACAGAGATAATGCTGAATAACGGTACAACAAAGAGAGGTGGTTTCATCCATAGTGGTGAATAATAAAGAAGGTAGTTACTAGTTAGGCTTTGTCCATTTTTTTTAATTTGAAAAAGGTAGTGCCGCATGCGTGTTTTGCTTATTGGGCCTAATTTATGGCCCAATGTGCAGTTCTCACTATAACAGGGGTCTCACTAGAATAGCTATATATATATATATATATATATATATATATATAGGCATGTGCTCAAATGAGACCCCCTTATAGTGAGAACTGAGACCTTTCTATTTTATACTATATTACCCCATAATCTAATCTAATTATAGTACGTACTGTGTCAATTTCCTACCCCCTGACCCCCACGCCCCATCCCACCCCACCCCACCCCACCCCATCCCATCCCATCCCCCATCTGCACCGGCATCGGAACCGATCATCTTCTCCGGCATCATATATACATACCGTATCTATATACACATGTATACATACGTATATATCATCTCCATCTTCATCTCTCCTCCATCATTGATGGCCATAAATGCATAGATAATCGAATTCTTTCAAAAACAATCAGTGATTTGCGACCTTTCCATGGAAGTAATATACAAATCTGAAAGTTTTTAAGGAATTGCTTTCAACAAATTTAGTGATTTGCGTTAAAAGAATTAGTGATTTGCTTATAAATTTCAGTAATTTGAGTTTAATTTACGTCTGGCCCCGCAGGGGCACCATCTCTATCGTCTTCCTCCGGCAAGCTCCATGGTTCGATCTCCATCTGGTGAGCACGTGATTTATGATGAAGAAGAAAGTGGAGACTTGACTGAAAAACTCATCACAAATCTGAAATGAGCAGGTGGTTAGTGGTGTGGACCGGAGATGGTGGTGTTGTGACTTTGTCTTGTCTCAGATCTGGAGCTTTTTGATGATTTATGCTCGAATATTTGATGATATGTATTGAATTTTTTGGTGATTTGCTTTGAATTTTTGGTGATTTGCTTTGAATTTTTGGTGATTTTGACCGAAAATTATTGATTCTGTGGGTGATAGGAGTGGTGGTGATTTGGTGATATGTGGTTTGTGGTGTGGTGGTTGTGGAGTGATGGTGGTTATGGTGTGATGGTGGTAACGACGGTGGTGATATGGTAGTGAGGTGATGGTGAGGGCGGTGATGTGCAGTTCCGGTGGTGGTAGCATGGTCGGAGGTGAGGTTGAATATGGTGGCAGCGTGGTTGATTGGATGTGAATGTTATTGCCGGAGGTTGGTGGTGCGGAGTGGTCGGAGATGAGGTTGATTGAGGAGAGAAGAAGGAGCAGAGAAGTAGGGGGAGTGGATGCACTCCTTTTTGTTTATTGGGCTTTTTTTATGCGGCCCAATGTGCAATTCTCACCATAATAGGGGTCTTACTAGATTAGCCCTCTCTCTATATATATATATTATCTTTTTTCGGCACATTGTCAAGTGAGAAACGCAGTTTCAAACCACTTAACAAAAAATGTCAGTGTCACACGACGATAAAGATTTGTCTGAGACAGACACTACAACTGCTCGAAAAATTTACTTAGCTGCCATTCATGATGACTGGGATTTTGTAAGTCAAATTTTCCAAGCAGTCAAGGAGATTCTAAGAATGAAGATTTCAAGAGGGGCGACGGCACTATACATTGCGGTGGAAACCAACCGTTCTCACAGCTTTGTGGAAAAAATTATAGAACATATCATGATTGATTTCGGTGTGGAAGTATAAACTTTCATATTGAGAGAGATAGAGTGAGGGAGAGAGAAAGAGAGAGAGAAAGAGAGAGAGAGAGAGAGAGAGAGAGAGAGAGAGAGAGAGAGAGAGAGAGAGGGAGAGAGAGAGAAGAGAAAGAAATGTAACTAACATTATTATTACTTAATCATGAAGCTTACAATCTGTTATGTATTTATACTACTAAGTCTACCACTAATAATATGACACATGCAATGTTGACTATTAGTTGACTATAACTAACTAAAAGCCACCAATAGCTTCTTTTGTATTGTATTAGATGAACTAATTATGTCTTTAGCCTCCCCTTGAACAGAAATCATATTTGCAGCAGCAGCTTGACCATCAACAGTAACATTAATTGCCTTATTATCCCCCCCCCCCACAAATTGAGGACTGACTAGGTAAACACAGTCCCAAATTGTGAGCAAACTTCCAATGTAGAACCTTGCCTAAACCCTTAGTCAAAATATCAGCCAAATTATCTTTGGTAGAATTTTGAGTAACACTAATAAGACCAGAATTAACCTTTTCTCTGATAAAATGCATATCAAGTTCAATATGCTTAGTACGAGCATGATACACAGGGTTAGCTGTCAAATCAATAGCTGCTTTACTGTCACAAGACATAGGAATAGGTCCAGAGAGAGGAATTTGTAACTTTGTCAAATGATTAATAATCCATAAAACTTCAAAAGAAGCATCAGAAAGAGCTCTGTATTCAGCTTCTGCAGAGCTCTTAGAAGTAACATTCTGCTTCTTAGGTCGCCAAGAAACAACAACAGGTCCTAAAACAAGACAATAAGCTCCTACTGATTTTCTGTCATTAGGATCACCTGCCCAAACACTGTCATTGTAAACTTTCAATTGTAAATCATTATTGGCTGGAAAAAACAATCAATGACCTTTAGTGCATTTGAGATACCTAAGCACCCTAACAACTGCCTCCAAATGCTTAACTCGAGGAGCATGCATAAACTGACTAAGTAATTGCACAGAAAATGATATATCTGGTCTGCAAGTATTCATGTATATAAGCTTTCCAACCCAAGCCTTGTAGGTGGAAGAATCTGGTAACAAAGAACCAGACCTATCATCATCATATAATTTGAGATGAGAGTCCAAAGGAACAGCAAGAGGTCTACAATCACTCAAATCAGCTGAAGCAAGAAGATCAGAAATGAACTTTTGTTGAGAAACAAAAATACCAGTACTATCTCTGCAAACTTCTAGCCCTAGATAATACTTGAATGCTCCCAGATTTTTGATGCCAAATTTATCATTGAGCAACTATTTTAAAGCAGCTATCACAGTAGCATCATTACCAGACAAGAGAATATCATCAACATATATGAGTACCACCAAAAAAACATTGGAAGCTTTATAAGTAAACATAGAATAATCTGTTTTAGATTGAACATATCCTTGTTCAAGTAAAAAAAGTAGTTAATTTTGCAAACCACTCCCTTGAAGCTTGCTTTAAGCCATAAATGGACTTTACCAATTTGCAGACTAGATTGGAGATGCCAGTATTGTTGATATAACCAAGTGGTAATTTCATATAAACTTCTTCTTGGAGAGTACCATGTAAAAAGGCATTATTGACATCAAGCTGTTCTACAATCCATCCTTTAGCAGCAGCAATGGTAAAAAAACTCCTAACAGTCACCATTTTAACCACAGGTGCAAAAGTATCATGATAATCAATTCCTTCTTTTTGAGTAAATCCCTTTTCTACTAACCTAGCCTTATACCTTTCAATCTCACCATTAGCCAAATATTTAACTTTATACACCCACTTACATTCTACTGCATTTTTGCTAGGAGGTAAAGGAACCAGATCCCAAGTATGATTTTGTTCTAGAGCAATAAGTTCCTTTTGCATAGCTTCTACCCATAGAGGATCAAAAACAGCTTGATAATAATGTTTAGGTTCAACAACTTTACTCATAAGAGCAAAATGACTTGGCTGTTTTGGTAAAGAAGAAAGAAAAGTAGTGAAATGTGCCTTGGAATTTTGAATATTAAGAGAAGAAGATTGATGTTTATTAGCCACTTGATAATCAGACCACCATTTTGGTCTTGTAATAGATCTGGTAGAGTGTCTAAGTACTGGAGAAGAACCAGAAGTATCAATAGGAATAGAAGTAGTGTCTGAATTGTCAACAGGATTAGCCTCAAAATCATCAGTACTAGATGTTGGAGACTTATGCTGAGGAGATGCAGGACTAGAACTGACAATTGGAGAATGAGAATTGACAGTTGAAGAAGGAGAAGGATTGACAAAAACAGAAGTGGAATCTGGATTGGCAAGATACCAATCTTGAAAAGAATACAATTCAGAACTGATATTGGAATCAGATTTAGAAATATATGGAAAAATGTGCTCATGAAATACTACATGTCTACTAACAAAAGTAGTATTTGTAGTGAGATCAAGCAATTTATAACCCCTTTGACTAAAAGGATAGCCAATAAAAACTGATTTAATGGCTCGAGGAGAAAATTTATCTGAAGAATGAATGGAAGCAAAACAAAGGCATCCAAAAGTTCTTAACAGAGAATAATCTGGTAACTTGTTATACAACATCTCAAAAGGTGATTTATGAGCAAGTACTGGAGTTGGTAGTCTATTTATGAGATAAGCTGCCGTGAGAACACAATCTCCCCAATATTTAGAAGGTAATCCAGACTACAGTCTTGAAGCCCTAGAAATTTCCAATAAATGCCTATGCTTTCTTTCAACTTTAGCATTTTGTTGAGGTGTATAGGGACATGAAGTTTGATGGAAAACACCTATACTGGAAAGATATGAACTAAAAGGTTGACTCAAGAACTCAGAACCATTATCAGACCTAACCACCTTCAGTGACTTATGATATTGTGTACCAACATGTGACACAAATTTCTGAAAATACTAAGAATTTGTTGCTTATTAGGCATCAAAAACACTCAAGTAGCTCGAGTAAAATCATCTTTTATGGTAAGAAAATATTTACAACCAGTATTGGTTGTAACATGATATGGACCCCAAATGTCCATATGAATTAAAGCAAAGGATTCAGTTGTAACAGTTGTGCTATATTTAGGAAAAGGTATTTTACATTGCTTTGAAAGAGGACAAACAGGACACTCTTTACTACAAGCATCAGAAGCAACAACAGAAATAGGAACATGACTAACTACATTATCTGGTACATGACCAAGTCTCATATGCCATAGTTTTGACATAGAAACATTAGAAACAACTGAAGTATTAGCTACAGAAGGCAACACAGCAGAGCTTGAAGAAGGAATTAACTCTGAAACACAAGGTGATGATGATGATGAAAGATAGTAAAGACCTTAAAGTTGATTACCAATAGCTAGCAATTTCTGATGTGTCTGGTCCTGAAAAACACATTTATTGGCAAAGAAAGAAACAACACAAGGAAGATCTTGTGTTAGCTTTTAAATAGATAACAAATTGCAATGGAATTCAGGCACCAACAACACACTTTTAGGAGTAATAAGAGGAGTCAAAACAACTATTCCCATATGAGTAACAGTAATAATGTGTTTGTTTGGAAGTGCAATGTGTATAGGTGGTGATAAAACTTGAAGATTTTGTACAATATTTTTATTGCAACACATGTGATTAGATGCTCCAGTGTCTACTATCCACATGTTTGATGAGAAATTCTGTAAAGAATATGTATGGAAGCTATATGCCATACCTGCCATATAAATAACATGATCTTCTAGAGATGAACAATTTTGCTTATTATTCATCATGAGCATCATCATTTGATTCATTTGAGTCATTTGACTTTGAAGTTGTTCAATTGTTGGAGTAGTACTGGAGTTTGGCTGTCTCCCAGTAGAACCAGCAATTTGCAGAACACCTGGCATGGAACTGGAACTAGCAAAGTTGTTGGATGGTGAATAAGAAGTAGGAGTAGACACATTCAAAGCTTGTGGTAATTGTCTAAAACCACCAGCAGGAGTAGAATTCTGAAATTTTCCCTTTCCTTTCTTCTGAAATTTATCCGGATATCCAATAAGCTTGAAACATTGCTCTTTGAGATGACCTTCTTTGTGACAATATGAACACTTCAATCCAGATTTATTTCCAAAAGTCTTATTGACATTTCCTTGTGAAACAAAAGGTCTTTGAGAACCAGTAGAATGAGTAGAACTTGGAGATGTGTCTAATACTGCTCCTAAGAAAGATCCAGTAACATGACTGCCTTGTTTTTGCTTCTCATCTTGTTTGATAAGAGAAAAAGTTTGTGACAAACTAGGTAAAGGTGTCATCATTAGCACCTGACCCCTGGCTGTTGCATAACTATCATTTAACCCCATAAGAAACTGTAAAAGCTTCTTTCTCTGTTCTCTTTCTTCTTGCAATTTAGCAGAACCACAAGTGCAGCCACATTTACAAACATTCACAGACTCTAAAGCTGAATATTCATCCCATAGATTCTTAAGTTTGTGATAATAAATCTCAACAGGCTTATCTCCCTGTTCTAGAGCATGAATATCCTTTAGAACTTGATAAACCCTATGTCCATTGATACTAGAAAACTGACCATGAAGTTCTTCCCATACTTCTTGAGCAGATGTCACAAAATCCATACCATTACTAATCTCGTCTGAAACTGTGTTTAAGATCCAACTAATCACCATATCATTTACTCTGTCCCACTGAGGTCTTAATGGTGAATTCTCATCTGGTTTAGAACAAGTTCCATTAACCAATCCTAGCTTGTTCTTTGCTGATAAAGCAATAGTAATAGATCGTTTCCAAGGTCCATAATTCTCCGTACCAGTCAATTTCTTAGAGATTAACACAAGACCTGGATGATCTATATTTTGTAGATAAAGAGGATGTAGATTTGACTCAATTGAAACTTCATCAACAACAGTATCATTGACAGCACGAATACTCTGAGTCTGTACTGTATGACTATTACCTTCTCCATTATTATTTCCAGTTACAACATTAGCAAAAGAAATTTGAGGCCTAACTGTATTGTTAAACCCTAACATGATGTAGAATCTCAAGAAGATAATCACAATCCAGATCACAAATCACACCGAGTTAACTCAGTAAACACAATCACAAATCGATTATCAACGTATCAAGATCAAATACGTAACAAGAACAGTCAAAAACGAACAAATCAATTCATAAGATCAATCAAACATCGATCGAACAAAACTACAAGTACTCGCAATCGTAAATGAACAAGAACAAGTACGTAATCAACAAGAAATTCGATCGAATGAACCTGTTATAGATCGAAAATCAAGTAACAAGTCTCCGTTTATCCATGGCTTGACCTTGATTCTCTATGGCTCTGATACCATATAAACTTTCATATTGAGAGAGATAGAGAGAGGGAGAGAGAGAGAAGAGAAAGAAATGTAACTAACATTATTATTACTTAATCATGAAGCTTACAATCTGTTATGTATTTATACTACTAAGTCTACCACTAATAATATGACACCTGTAATGTTGACTATTAGTTGACTATAACTAACTAAAAGTCACCAATAGCTTCTTTTGTATTGTATTAGATGAACTAATTATGTCTTTAGGAAGCGCTACGTATTCAAAATGGGCCACGAAAAGATACTGCACTTCACAGGGCTGCTCGGTTAGGAAATTTTAGAGCCACAAAGCTTTTGGTTACTAAAGGCCCTGATATGCCCCAGGTTACGAATGGAGATGGCGAAACACCGCTCTTGCATGCTGCTCTAAATTCAGATATTATAACTTTACATTTTCTACTCTCAGTAACAAAAGATGAGGTTGGGGAGAGTGGAATTAGTCCCTTTAGGGGAACTCATGGTGCCGATCTCATTACCAATACTATTGTACAAGGTCACTACGGTAAGTAATGGATAGTTGGAAATTAAATTAACTTGGGCTATACTTTCTAGCTCGGGAGGTCTTACGTGTACAATATATGTTGGTTTTTTATGCATGCAGATGTTGCTCTGTATTTATTAGAGAAATACCGGGACATGGGATGGGAGAAAAATAGTTTGGGATCAACGGTAAATAGTTTAGCAGCTCTTCCACGCAGAAGGTGCCTGAGTTTATGGGAACGAATGTGCCTACGATTATGGCAAAGCATCATTTATTTAGGTTAACCTTAGATTAATCCTTTCTTCCCTTGTGTTTTCTTATCAAAATTTCATACACATTAATCAAGCTAAATTTTTATTCATTTGATTTGTTTTCGTAAATATATCTGTAGATGACGAGTCAGTGGAGTACCAGGTCCAGAAAATGGATGTGTATACGGCTACTGCAGATATTGAAGCAAGACGGTCAACTGCAAACTTTCTCCAAAGATGTATTTTGCAAGGTAGTTTTGTGGTATCCTTTGGAAAACGAGCATTCTTGTTTTAAGTACTAAACAAGTTCGAGCTAGAGGTGTAGCGAATCACAACCCTATTTGTCCTTAAATACGTTTGTCTATTATATTTCCACTGGTAATACTCCGTGTTCTCCAATGTTTACATGTACTTCGAAAATTCTACTTATTTGTATAAACGAAACAGGTTGAACACTCTAATTTGTGAACTCCCAAGGTCTAAATATTACAAAATTGATCTAATTGTAGTTGGGCATATGTTAACATTTTCATTTTGGTTACAGTAGGGACCTACGTGAAGAAGTTGCGTGAGATGAAGCTAAGACAAAAGCAAGTGGAACAACTAGTAAAAAAGATATGCTCTGTTGTTTTAGATGTCCCAGGCTCTAATATTAATGATATACTAGGACCAGCAACTCGTACAGCCGCAATTTGTGGAAATCATGAGCTTTTAGAAGAGTGCATGCAGAGGCATCCTACGATATTATTTTGGAAATCATGACAAGGATGGATCTAACTTCTTGAGCTTAGCGATAAAATATCGTCAGGGAAAGTTTTCAATCTCATATATCAAATGTCTGATAGTAAGAGAGATTTATACTTTCAAGCAGATAAAACTGCAATTTCACTATTGTATCTTGCTTGCGAGTTACCACCATATCATCGCCTCTGTACGATAACTGGGGCAGCTTTGCAGATGCAGCGTGAGCTTCAGTGGTTTAAGGTGATAAATTTATAAATTGATAAATAGATAGATGGACAAAAGTTCAGTGGAGTAGTCTTAAATTAAATGATGTACTAATTGGAGTACCATACGGTTGTACTATAAAATAGGTCTTTAATTATTGTTATTTCAACGATTCCTATACTCTAGCACCGATGCACGTCAATATGTTTGCAGGAAGTTGAAAAATTATGGGAGCCTGTAGCTACTGAACTCGTGAACGACGAAGGAAAAAGACCACAAGAGGTGTTTACTGAGAAACACAGACAGTTGCTTACAGACGCCCAGAAATGGACGACGAAGACATCAACATCGTCTACGGTTGTAGCAGCCCTCATTGTGACCATGACATTTGCAGCAATGTTTACGTCACCAGGTGGGGAGTTCCCTAAAATTAAAAAACTTCTTGTATTTATCCAATCAGATGCTGTAGGACTATTCTCTTCGGTCACTTCCGTGTTAATGTTCTTATCAACACTTACTCGTTCTTCACAAGAGGATTTTCTGTATGCATTACCCCAACGATTGGCACTTGGACTTATCTCGTTACTCATGTCACTAGCAGCAACAATGTTTGCATTCACCACAGCCCTTGTACTTCTAAATCCTTATGAGAATTGGATTTATATTCCTATTACTTCTGTGGCGGCTTGCGTTCCTGCTATTTTGTTCCTTTTGCTGCAGTATCCTCTGCTTCGCGAATTGATCGGTGCCGCATTTGGAAAAAACATTTTTCACAGACAGAGTGAAACATTGCTTCATTAAACTCATTGGGGAAACTCAATTAGGGTATATTGCCTTGTTGAAATCACTATTTTCTTATGTATTGCTTGCTTTTCTATTTGTTTTTGTGCTAAATCATTTTTTTTTTACTATTTCGTGTATTTTATTTAATAACATTAATCTTAAGTTTGCCACTCCTGTACTTCTTAAGACGAGGCTTTGTTTTTATGAAGATAAAGCATCTGCTGTGAAAGAGTATGATGAATTGGAGAAAATGAAATGAAATGCTCTGTTCTGTTGGCTTATAACAAATGAAATGCTCTGTTCTTTTGTTCTTTTTCTGCACATATTTCAAAGTGTATTGATCGCATAATTGAAATGAAAGTAAGAAGAAATAAAAATAATGAATGGATACCCCGAAATATAGAAACTGTCTTCTCAATTTCATCATTTTTTTGTTGTTTCTCAACCAAATCAAACAAATTAAATAAATTGCTGCAAAGAATACAGGTGGAAGAAGAGAAACAAAAGTAAAATTTCAATATTTTTACTATAAATAAAGAGCTAGATCAATACATTCAAAATGCAGAAAACGAATAACGTGAATGATATTTACAAACAGCTAAGCAGTGCTTTTGTATGCGCTCAAAGATTGCATCCAAAGAAAATTACAAAATGTGATCTCCAGTCCATCTGCCCTAAGAATAAACATTGATGAAACTGAGGGCCTAACCCGCATTTAAACTCCGGCTGAGCTAAAGAAATAAGACTATGTTCACTTCATTTGAATGGAATGAAATTTATACTCTTATTTGGGGAAGATTGGGAAAAATGTTAAAAATTTCATTCCTTTCCACACAATTTAAACTAAAGTTCTAACCCACATGTTTTGGAAGGAATGCTCCATTCTCCATCATCATCATTTTCCTTGTAATTTTCATCGTAAGAAATTTTTTCTCTCTCATATTTGTTTACTATTTCCCCCAACATCTCTTCTTGATTCATAAATTTTGTTTACAATTTTCATTCCATTCCTACCTCATTTCATTCTCCCCAAGTGAACACAACCTAAGTGAATTTTTTTCTTTTGAATGTCCTATCTTCCTAAAAAAATCAATAGAATTTTTAATATTTTTTTCGAGGCATGGCTAATCTTCGATAATCAGTGAAAATAATTATTAATCAATATTTCAGCCTCCGCCAGTTCATGAGAACTACCATATTCCATTTTTCTATGGCAAGATGGTCTTTCTCCTCATCTCCTCCACTGCGGCCATGTTATGCTTATAATGCAATTCATTAGCAGACACTCTTCTTCTTATTTTAGGCGAGCCTCCTCTCGACAGTCCTGACTTAAGACTACTATAGATCCTCTTATCTAAAATTCTGAGCGTTTGTAGCCTCATCATTACTTATTTACTTTTCACTGTAAATGCGAAACACGACTTTTTACGGTGAACTCGTAATCGTTCTTGTTTGTGACATTTCCCATGGAGGACAAGCCTTGGGATATCAGTAAAATTCGAATTTCTTGACGAATTTAAGCACGAACATGAACTTGAAGTTTAGTCTTTTGAGCTTTGTTCGACAATATTTTGGTTCTGATACCAATTTAAATCTTGTTTAGCCGGTTGAAATTATTGTTTGTTAAGATATTGTTGGCTTCTCTTTTGTAGCGATGTATCATTAGCATGTCAGTTGTGGGATAGTTGTTAGTTCTTTTATTTCAGGTATGTTTTTATGGAACAATGTTCACATTGAGAACCTAGTCAAACAGTATCACAAATGTATACTGCCAAAAATCTTCCAAGCAGTCGAAGAGGAACGAAAAAAAGCACTGGAATTAAGTAGGCCAGAGTTTGGGTAGATTGTTCGTAAAATTTTCTCTGAGTTCGACCCCAAGCTCTTTGAAGACTGCCTGCTCATATACTAGAGATATGAAGCTCGAGAGGAGGAGATGAGTCAAAATGTGAAGCCACGTGGAAACGCGTAGAAGAATTTTCAACAACAAAGCTGCAAATAAGAAGCCAGGGCTTAACTCTCCGGATAAAGACAGTACACCTGCGAGCAGGCAAGTTGATTAGCAATTGCAGAAGTTTTCTAATTTTTCTATTGGTGGTTGGATATTGTGATTTCTCGAAGTGTATAAGACCAATATTATTTTTTTTTGTTTTTTGTCAAACGCGCTCCACTTCTGCAGGTCCATGTCCAATAGAAGGTATATGGTGGATTGGGAGAGAAACACAACCAAGGGCGTAGGCAGCATAGAGGAAGTGGGGTCAGTTGACTTAAATGTGTATAAATTTTTACTATATTTAGCATATTTTAACTAAAATTTATACATAAAATTAATATTTTGACCCCACTAAAATAAAATTTATACATTAAATTTTGAAATTATCGAAAATTTCGAAGTTTTGACCCCACTAAGTTGATTTTCTGGCTACGTCCCTGAACACAACTGGTGCTGCTAAACTTGAAGGTCACCTAATTATGTTTACTTCTAAAATTATATTCTTAGAAGTGCACTCCAGTGTCCAGTTTTTTAGGTATCTTTAAACATTAAACTTTTCTGTTCTTTGCATATTTGTTCGTACCGGAAAAGAAATTAATTGAAGAAGCAAGTCTAATTCAGGTGCACCTACTTAAAACTAAAGAACATTCATAATCAGAATTTACATAGATATATATTATCGGTACATTAGGCCGAACTTGTAGAATAACCAAGTACACTGAAGCCAGTCTGGTTCGTTATTGAATTTGTGTATACAGCTATAACATACTGATTTCTGCCACATGCAAACTTATTGCTCATGATTTCTCTGTTTTCTCAGTAGGGGTCGGACTTAAGAAAGATGTCTCTGGCATTAATTAAGATGCGCTGAGCTTCTTTGATGTTGATGCGTCCATCAGGTGAATCTTTAGCGCATGATAGCCCTACTCGGATGACCGTCATCAGACATTCATTTTTTGCTTCTGGGTTTATGCTTTGCTCTTCATTATTGACCCCGTTATCTAAATAGAAAACTTGCAACTCTTTCTCTAAAAAATTTGATTGAACCCATTTCACTAGATTTAGGTCTCCACTAAAGCACTCTTGCAAAGGACTCATTCCTGTAAAGAGTTCCAATAACATCACGCCATAGCTGTAAACATCTCCCGCAGTCGAAGATTTCTCACATAAGCCGTATTCTGAAAATTTTGATACTGATAAGTGAAATTATTTATATATTGTGCATTTATATATTAAACTAGAAGAGATAAATAACCTGGTGGTATGTAACCGATGGAACCCTTTACAATAAATGTAGAGCTAATAGAAACTTGATTGCTTATTCTCTCTTGCAAGAGCCTAGCAAGGCCAAAATCTCCTACCTTTGCTGTCATTTCTTCATCCAAAAGAATGTTGTCTGGTTTGAGATCACAGTGTGCTATTGGAACTTCACAATCATGGTGGAGGTAATTCAGCGCACTGGCAACATCTATTGAAATATTCAGTTTTTCGAGAAAAGAAAGACCTTTGCCATCCGCGTGCTTTATTTTGCCACAAATCCAGTCGGCTAAGCTTCCATTACTGAAAAATTCATAAACCAGAGCTAGAAAAACCATGTTTCTCGTATCCAAGCTTGAGCATGATGTGATTAGCTTCACAAGATTACGGTGCCTTACATTTCTCAAAGCCTTGCACTCAGACACAAAGCTCTTCCAATATCCAGAAGTTTTGATGTCAAGAACCTTTACGGCAACTTGCATATTTTTCTTAAGATATCCTTTGTATACAGTCCCAAAGCTCCCTCTACCAATCAAATTTTCCTGATCAAAATCTCCGGTTGCTTCTCGGAGCTCATGGTATGAAATCATTGCAGGCTTCCCATCTTGAAACTCGAGACACTTGGGATTGACCACAGTTTCTCTTCTCCTTGATACCATATAAATTAATGTAACCAGAAAACAAAGTACTGCTGTTGCTATGATAGGAAGGATTACCTTAAATATAATTTGTGTTCCGCCATTATGATGAGAGTTCTCACATTCCCAATGCAGGCATAGATTCTGATTTCCTTCTAAATGGACATCAGACATATTTCCAAATACTCCAAGGCTAGGAATTTTCCCTTCTAAATTATTGAATGATAGGTTCAAGCATCGAAGAGCTTCTAGTTTCTGTATGTCAGGAGGAATAGAACCAGTAAGTTGGTTTGAGGAGAGGTCTAAAATTTTCAATCCCTTTACTTCTCCAAAAGCAGTTGGGATAGGACCTGAAAAATTATTGTTGGCCATAAGTAGCTTTTCCAAACTTTCACATCTTTCAAAAGACTTGGGAATGCAACCAGATAGGCGATTGCCTGAGAGGTCAATGGTAACAACTTTTTCTAGAACCCCAACTTGAGGCAATGGTCCATCCAAGAAATTCCTGGACAAATTTAAGATGATACTCAAACTAGAAAGATTTAGAACCTCTTTGGGTATGGTTCCATTGAGTTTGTTGTTAGATAAGTCTAGCGAAAGTAGACCTTGGAAGTTCTCAAAACTAGTTGGTATTTTACCAACCATTAGATTTCCTGATAAATCAATGTTGTTTAGCTTTTTGAGATTTCCGAGTGAATTCGGAATATTGCCACAGAGTTTGTTCCTTGCCAAACCCAGATATTGCAATTCCTTTAAATGGCTTATGGCCTCCTGGATTCTACCAGAAATAGAATTGTCATTCAAATCCAACAAAGTCAAGCTCCTAAGAAGGCCAATTGTCCCTGGTATTTCACCGTGAATACGATTTCCCGCAATGTACAGTTTCGAAAGCACCTTTGAAAGATTGCCAATGGATTCCGGAAGAACACCTTCAAAAGAATTGCTATCAATTGCAAGGTAACTGAGATGAGTGCTGTTTGTTAAAGAGGTGATAAATGAAAGACCATCATTTCGAGGATTATGAATGAAGTTGAACCCAATATTGTACGTATGCAGGAACGGGAGATTCGCTAAACCTGGCGGTATTGTTCCCACAAGAAGGTTGTGTGACATGCGAATAATTTGTATATTGGTGAGGTTGTGCAAAGACCCTGGAATTTTTCCAGTGAAATTATTGAAGCAGAAGTTGAATATTAGAAGATTTGGAAGTTTAATCCCAACATCGTATGGAATTTGACCCCAGAGTAGGTTTGAAGCAATTTTAAGCACAACTAAAGACGACATGTTGTATATTGCTGAAGGAACTGTCCCGGCAAGTTGGTTTACAGTGAGATCAAGAACATTCAGAACTCTAAGATTGCCCAAGTCACCAGGTATTATTCCACTAAGGTCGTTGGTACCCATGCTCAAAACAGTAAGTGAAGAAAGGTTGGATAATGACCGTGGAATTTCACCCCAAAAGTCATTCTGCCCCAGCTTCAAAACCTGGAGCTTGCTTAGATAACTGAGTTCTTGAGGAATGTGACCTGTAATTTGATTACTCATCAGATCAAGGCTCCGAAGTTGAATCAACTTGCTTATATTGAGTGGTAGTTTGCCTTCCAAGTTATTTGAGCTTAGATTCAAGAATCTTAAACGAAAAAGGTTACCAATTTGGGGTGGTATTGTTCCTCTGAGGTGGTTGTTACCAAGATCAACAGAGCGTAGGAAAGAGAGATTGGTGATATGGGAGCTAATGGTTCCTTCCATTTCAAATCCCGAAAGGTTCAGAGAAATGACCCTTTGGCCAAAGCCATTACATGTCACCCCAGTCCAGTTGCATGGAGTATAATCTTGGTTCATGAAGACAAAAGACTTGGATTCTCTGGACTGTTTAACATAGACTTGAACAAAATTAATGCTTCTTTTTCTGTACCGAGGTTTCTATGAACGGACGATGACTTTACTGAAGGAAACAAAATGCAGTAGAAGATAGTACAGAAAAACGCTGCAGGATGCATTGTAGATGTGTAGCAGAAGAGTAAGAAACGCACTTCTCTATGGGTTACTGGTTGCATGCATAAGTTAGCTAATTTATAGTAGAAGAAAACCAATGCAATCCTACTAAAGTTCCTGTCGGTGTAGGGTCAAGGTGGACTTGGGCTTAAATTGGACAACTTTTTACCTCAAAATTACTTTCAGTTTAAGAATCTTTAAACTGAAAAATTACTTTCAGTTTAAGAATCTTTAAACTGAAAAATTACTGAGACTATAATTGTGATTTCGTACGTTATTTAATTTATATTTAAACTTATTAAAATTATAACTGGGTATTCGTAAATGAAAATAAAATATGGCATTTCCGTTGCCAATGAGAAGTGTAATACGAATCGAAACACCTCAAACTTGTTTCGGTTTGAACCTGATTTCAATTTCGAGTCATATATCTTGCCCACCTCGAACTTGTTTCGGTTTGAATCTGATTTCAATTTCGAGTCATATATCTTGCCTGCTTACGTGTAACTTGATATTCTAAACGTAGTATAACTTAGGGGGCATTTGAATGTTGATGAAAATGGGAACCGGGAATAAATAATAAATTGAGAAAAATAAGAAAAATAAACCTTATTTTCTACCTAGAAGATTGGCAAGTTTTGTATCTTTGAATTTGAAACATTACGTTGAAAGTTTCAACTTGGAACTTGGCAACACAAACTTAATTCCACACATAATGGAGGGTGCCAAGATGGCCCAACTCGTATTTTCTATCCATAAATCTGGCAAGTTTTCCATCAAGCATTATGTTGAAAGTTTCTACTTGGAACTTGGCCCCACAAACTTTAACTTCACAAATAATGGAGAGAGCTTAAGTCTTCCTTACTTTTTTTTTTTTTGAATATTTTGGCTTATAGTCTTTTACAATGAGTATCTGTTCATTAACAAATCTCGTGGTAAGCGAGTATCGAACCCAGAACCTCTAAATCGACTAGAGGTAAGCTCAACCAACTGAGCTATCTCAACTTGCTTCAAAGTCTTCCTCACTTTAGTTTGCTACTTGTGTATATTTTTCTTCAATCTTGGCCAAGTAAACATTGTTAACTTCCAAACTTTTTCTTCTTTTATTCATGATAACTTAATCTTATTATGTTTATTAATTAGAATTGGAAATATGTAATTATTTATTTTCTCTCTTGTGGTTCACAACATAATGTATGTATTAACATTATAATACTTTCTTTCATTCGAAAATCTTATTTTGGTCCGAAAAATTGATTACAGAGAAAATTGAACTTGAAACCTCTACCAACCGAATCTCATATGATGTTGTTACCTGTTCTAAAATTGTTAAGTGTTAGGAGTAATTATCAAGATCATATTAAATCTTAACAATTTTAAGTTATTAGTTCTAAAAAAGTGTTAGCAGAAGGGTTTATCAAAATCATATATTAAAATGTTTAGGAGAAGAGATTATCTGGATCATATATTTTATCTTAAAATCACATACAAATTTTTGTTGGTGCACAGAACCAGTATCACATTCGTAATCTTGTGGAGCAGAGAACTGCACAGAGTACAGCAACTAGAGGGGACAAACCTTACGGAAAAACATCAAAAAGTCTATTTGAGCATTTTGCCTCTTTGCAAAGTATATTTAAGAACCTTTTAACATGCTTCTAACAGTACAAATAGTATATCACGAGCAGTAAAATATTTAAAAGTAGGCTATGTACTTCTGCAAAATCTTTTGAAAAACAACCTGTGGAGGCAGATTGTAAAATCCCTGAACTAAAAAATAATTCAGTTTTTTCTATAACTAAAGTACTTCAAGACTGAGAAGTGAGAACAAAAGTACAGTGTTTCTCCCAACATTTATATTGGTTATGTGACAAACCGTCACCCATTAATCATTTTGATATGAAATGACCTGCTTTCATTCGTTTTATCTTGAATGATGAGAAGAAACAATTTTTTGGGGGCATAATCTGAAGTGTAATGTGGAAGAAAAAGAAACCATCAATTTTTTTTTTTTTTTTTTTTTTTTGTAGATATTATTATCAAACCATCAGTAAGAAGCATGGACCTGACCAAGCCTATAACAGAAATGGTGTACATGAATGTCTATACGTGAATTTTGATCCACCCCAATATTTATCACCTGCAATCACATTTTATCACCTGCAATCACATAAAAGCATACTTGCACAATTGGCAGTTGAATATAACAAATAACATTAGATTGGTAGAAATTTAGTAAATTCTTAACTTAAAATTAACTCATACCAACTGAAACAGCTTTGGACCGATTCCAGAGAGTAGGAGAGGCTCGTCAAGTGTACTAGGAATGTCGCCATCATACGTGTGAGAGAGACAAATATTAGCACTTTTTACAACCTTTCTTGTATAGAAGACGAGTTACACGTGTTACATAAAAACAGGAATATTTCTTTAAGAGATGCAGAGTTCAGAAAAAGCACAGACTATATCAAGCTCTAGATGGTATTTTCACTGGTCTTCTCTGTAGCATCTGCATTAAGAAGATCTATCTCCAGAAGTTGCTCAATGTTCCCTGCAGAGTCAAGAGACCTAGGTCAAATTAGAATATGCACTAAAGAGTACTGTAGCTACTTTTATCAAATGAGCAGCTTGTTAGTACTAAGGGTAGGTCATGCAATGCATTCTAGACTTGTAAAAATGACCACCATTTTTGGATAATATTGATATCATAAAAGAGATGACAGAATCGCACGAGCAAGCACTGGCTATCATAAAGGCTCTACTGCATTATGGAAATTGGATATGATACTCATTGAAGAGATTAAGGTGACATTATAGACTATTAAGTATAACTAGCATGATAGCCCGTGCAAGGCACGGGCCACATTATAATTCGTACAATTTTTTTCGTAAATAATCAGTCATATCTTCTTGTCAATCTATTTCATGTGCTTCGATTTATTTAAGGCCTACAGTTGGTAATCGTTCAAATTTTGAAATTTAATGAATTCTAAATTTGAATAATATACAGAACCAATCCTCAGATTAAGGCGCTCATACTAATAATAAATGGGTACCGAGAAGATGATTTAATTTAGGGGCACAAATTTTCTAATAAGTAGAAAATTTTTAAAGTACGTAGATACACAAAAAATGATATTTAGGGCACATCTTATTCAAGGTAGCACCAAAAATAGTTTAAAATATAAGGAGTGCCAAAAAATAAATTGCATTTATGTGATTTTGATTTGTAGTTGAGTACAATATTCAAATTCACTTGAAACTTTCAATTCCTCAGGATCGACTTAGGTATCATATTTGTAGCAGTACTCTTTGAATGTAAGAAGAATGACCGATAACAATGATACATAAGATTTACTCATTATCGACCAAGTACTATTGCAACAACAGTTGGTAATCAACTAAATGTATGACGTATCCATGCAAAATAATATGCGCTGTTGTGAAAAAAATATTTATTTTTTATGCAGTCTTAAAATATCATTAATCGATCATTATGTCATAGGTAGTCATATATAATTTAACATCTTTGTTTAGTACATATAATCTTGTTTATAAAACTACATTATAATTTAACTATGCATTTTATTTATTTATTTAATCGATAACTCATATAGAGTCCAAATCTAACATACCAGCTAATTCTGAATTTTTTTATATAGATATATATTATACCTAGCATCAATCATATTAAGGATCTGTTTGTTATTGATGTTTTAGACCGCAACAATAGGTTTTAAAGCAAATTTGGTTCAAAACAACTTAGTAACTCTAGAAGCAATTTTTCAACAACAATTGTTTTATTAAAAAAATTGTTTTAGGAAAAATTTTAATTTTTCACAACAGCAACTTTTTTTTACAACAATTTTAGGTAAAGGCATCAAATCCCAATAATCGCTTATTAAATAAATTTAATTATATCCTTATATATAATAAACATAAGAGTGATCTTATCCATAATTTTCGTCACTATACTACCAAAATAATCTTAACCGTTAAATCTAATATTTTTAAAAACAGACGATCAAGATTATATCATATTAAAAGAGAAAAATTATAATTTAAAATGGATATAATTAGAAAAGATTGCATTAAAAGTGAATTTTGGAAATAAAATTAAAATCTAAAAAGGATATAATTAAAAAAAGGTTGTATTAGAATTGAATTTTGAAAAGAAAATCAAATCTGAAAAGGATATAATTAAAAAGGTTGTATTAGAATTAAATTTTATTTATTTTTATTATTAGTATTAAAAAATTTAGGCTTAATGACCTTTTGGCCCTTCAAGTTTGCACACTTATACTCATAAAGCCCTAACGTACAAACTCGTTCCTTTTTGCCACTCCAACTTCAGAAATGTACCGTTTAGCCACAAAACCGTCGCCTTTTTGACACAAAACCGTCATCTTTTAGAACGAATAGACGACGGTTTGTGGCAAAAAGGTACATTTCTGAAGTTGGATGGGCGAAAAGGAATGCTTTAAAACTGTAGGGCTTTATGGGTATAATTGTGCAAACTTGAAGGGCCAAAAGGTCATCAAGCCAAAAATTTATATATACTATTTACAATCGATCTTGAGATCTAGAAATCAGATTTGGATGATTTTACAATCCACGCGAAACTCATAAAATTATCTTTAATTTATTGATGATGTAATAATTATTATTCAAATGGAAATACTCAGAATCTCAAGCGAAAATATAATTATAAATTTTTGCATTAATCCTATACAATGTAGACGACACACATTGATCTATTCAATGTAGAAAACCTAATCATATTTGATATAAATCATTGACATACACTTTTTTATAAATCAATATAAATACTTTTTTAGTTCATAACATATTAAAATATTAAATATTTTTTTATGTTATATCCAACGGTTTTCATCTATTTATTTTAAGATCTAATTTGATGGTAAACAAATTCATGATGTCTCGTGTACCACGTGAATGCATATCTTGTTTTCATGGCATATCTATAATATGATAAAAATATTTTAGTATTATAATTTTATAAAACTATCATTCTAATTTCAGTAATTTTTTTCCATAATAATTTTCTGTTGTAGTTATTAAAACACTTTTACCTTAAAATTTTAAAAGTGAAATTAATGTGATAGCATGATAGTCGTGTAATGCACGACCGGCATTTTAACTATGATAATTTTACATACACATATTATTATGAAATTATCACTATTATGATTATGAGCTAATTAGATATAAAAAAAATTCATTGTCATATCTTTCGTACAATAATCTTATATATATATTGAATGTCATTATGTCAACACCATATTAAATTTCAGTTATAATGTATCCAACATTTGTCAACGAATTGGATTAACATAATATTGTCAAACTAATGTACCAAGATTTGTATATATTTGAATGAAAATTGATTTATCTATTTTTAATATATTTTATTAATAGCTGGAATATATGGTGTGATTGTAAGATTAGTTTTAAATTAAAAAGTAATGTGTTAATTAAAATGAAATATTAATGATCGGAAGACATACAACTGGTTTTTTAGTTATTTATAAAACATATATCTTCAACTAAAAGTAAACATGGAAAAGACAATCAGTTAATTACCATTAATTATAATTTATTAATTTAAATAATTTAAATAACCGTATAGAAAATCAAACCACCAAAACTTTTAATGTTTCATTTTTAATATAATAGTACTAGCTTAAAACCCGTGCGAAGCACGGGTTTCTTTTGATAGGTTATAAAATTTATTTAACATTATAATTATGTTTTTATATAATCCTTATTTTTAATAATTTTTTAATTTTAATTTAATATAAATTTATATAATGAAATGCATGGTTTAAATTTTATTTTGTAAAATTCTAAATTAAAAATGTCGTTGACGGGTTCGAACTTTGAATTTTTAGTAAATTAATTTAATCATATAATATATCTTGTTATTAGATGTAACGATTGTTATTTATTAATAAAAATAATGATTTGTATATATGGTGAGTATTTTTGGGTGTATATTCGTGATCGCAAGATTAATTTTAAATTAAAAAGTACTCCATGTTTTAATTACAAAAATTACTACTAAAAATAATTACGGAAAGATATGGTGTGATATTTTGGATATATATTAATTATTGTAATATTAGTTTTAAATTAAATGGTAAAGTGTTTTAATTAGAAGTAAAATCTTTAGAAAAAATGAATAATTGAGTTGTTGGAGCAGAAAAAAGAGTCCAAGTAGAAGTGGATGAAGGAATTTTAATCAGAATATAATTACGTTAACATTAGTAATTAGCTTTTTGAGTTATTTTTGTAATTTAATTATTTATTTTAATAATTAAGATAACCAAACCGAAAACCAAAACTTAGGATAACCAAACCGAAAACCAAAACTTTCAATGTTTCGGCTTTAATATAATAGTATAGATAGATAGATGTGTAATGGTCATTTTATGTTAAATAACATAAATAACATTATATATTATTATATAATATTACGTATCATTAAAATGATATGTATGAAGTGAGTAGTTTAGAGATTTACTAAATAACACGAGAATTCATAAAAAAATTATTAGCTTTTGAAAGGGTTAAAATTTTGATAATTTTAAGTAAATCTCAAAAAATAGTAAAAAAAATTAGGAAGCGAGTTTTTTTTTTTTTAACATTTGATCGATGATTAATAAAAAGGTACCAAACAGTTGATATGGTGTAGTGGTTATTTATGTGAACATAAGTCACTTGTATCTTCAAAGTCATGAATTCAATTTTAGTTAAGTATATCTCAAAATAAATATTAAAATATTATAGGAAAGGGGTTTTAAAGTACATGTGATTGATGATTTTCTAAAAGGTAACAAAAAGTTGTTGTAGTGTAGTGGTTGTGAACTTGAACACAAATCAATTGTATTCTCAAGGTCATGGGTTCAATTCCCAAGGAAAACATTTTTTTTTTAGATTTATATAGTAAAGGGTATACTTGTAATTTACTAAGTAGCCTTAAAACCCTTGTTGACCTATAATAGATATAATGGATAGCTAAGTCAGCTACTTTAATCTTTTGACGGATTTCTAAATAGTATATGGGTGGGTCAAAATTGAGGCTTGTTAAAGCGTTTTCAATGCAACAGCAAGCTACACAACCGTTCTTGGTTGATATTTCTATCATAAAAAGATATGATAGAATTGTTGGGTTTATAATTCTAAAATCATATGTTATTAGTTAATTCAAATGTTTTAGTTTAGTTGATTTGTAATAAGCTTAATAAAACGTCTGTGAACTGTTGCCCGAGTCGTGCGTTGGAGATAAGCTTTAGAAGCTAAAGATCGAGTCTTACGTAGTAGTGCAACTGAAGTAGGAGTGCAGGAGTTTAAATAAGCGTTAGTTGCTTGTTTTGTGGAAACTCTACGTGGGTTTTTCTATATATATTCAATGTATGCTGCGTTTATGTTTAAGAGAATAAGAAATACTATTTTTCTCTTCAAAACGTTTTCACAGTAGCTTTACTTATATATATACGTTGTGTGTATTTGTAAGCAAGAGTATTTTGTGCGTAAGTTTTACAACAGTGGTATCAGAGCTCCCAGGTTTGTTACGTCCTGTGCATGCCTAAGTATCAACCTCTACATACACAAGAAGCCATGGAAACACCAAAGACGAAGGAAGGAGTTATGGGCTTGATCTATCCTATGCTAACGAAAAGCAACTACACAGCATGGTCTCTCAAGATGAAGGTATTCATGAAGGCACAAGGAGTCTGGGGAGCCATCGAGCAAAAGAATCCTAGAGTGGCTGTGGAAGAAAGAACAATGCAGATGGCTCTTGCAGCAATCTACCAGGGGGTGCCAGAGGACATTCTACTGGCCATAGCTGAGAAAGAAACGGCTAAGGAGGCTTGGGAGGCAATCAAGACGATGTGTATGGGTGTAGAGCGTGTCCAGGAGGCGAAGATACAGACATTGAAGGGAGAATTCGAGTCTCTTACCATGAAGGACTCAGAGAAGATAGACGAATTCTGCATGAAACTGAGTAGCATTGTGACTAATATACGCGTTCTTGGTGAGACAATGGAAGAGGCAAGCGTTGTGAGAAAGATCCTTCGAGCTGTCCCTGATAAATTCCTCCAAATAGCTTCAAACATTGAGCAGTTTGGAGATATCAAAGCAATGACAGTCGAGGAATTGGTGGGACGTCTCAAAGCTCATGAGGAGAGAATGAAGGGCAGGTATGACAGTGTAGATAGCCAACTCCTCTTGACGTCTCAGAATCAAAGAACCAGAAGTGGCACGTTTCGTCACAAAAGAAAGATAAAATGCTACAACTGTAACACCATGGGCCATTATGCTTCAGAATGTAGCCAACCACGACGGGAACGGGAGAAGCAACTGGAGGCGAACATGGCAGTCATGGAGGATGAGGAACCAGCTTTATTGTGAGTAATGTCATACGGGCAAAGGAGTGAAGCCATAAGGGCTTAGCCAAATGGGCAAAGAAGATTAAGCCAAAAGGGCAAGTTAATGGAGCCAAACGGGCAACTTTAAGTTAGTCAAATGGGCAAGAGAAGTCTGCCATATGGGCAAATATCATGAAATTGCTAGATGAGCACAGAGAAGAAGACCATACGGGTTGTTTCACTATGATGCCACACGGGCTGTTTTATCTTGATAAAAGCCATATGGGTTTTAGGTTGTGTTTTGATGATTTTAGAATTATGGGGGAGAATGTTGGGTTTATAATTCTAAAATCATATGTTATTAGTTAATTCAAATGTTTTAGTTTAGTTGATTTGTAATAAGCTTAATAAAACGTCTGTGAACTGTTGCCCGAGTCGTGCGTTGGAGATAAGCTTTAGAAGCTAAAGATCGAGTCTGACGGAGTAGTGCAACTGAAGTAGGAGTGCAGGAGTTTAAATAAGCGTTAGTTGCTTGTTTTGTGGAAACTCTACGTGGGTTTTTCTATATATATTCAATGTATGCTGCGTTTATGTTTAAGAGAATAAGAAATACTATTTTTCTCTTCAAAACGTTTTCACAGTAGCTTTACTTATATATATACGTTGTGTGTATTTGTAAGCAAGAGTATTTTGTGCGTAAGTTTTACAACAAGAATAGCATGAGCAAGTTGTGACTAACAAAATGTAAAGAGACACAAGATAGAGTTCAAGCGTTAAGAACATATCATACTCCACTATTTTAAACAAAGAGGAAAATACTTGATAGCTAATATATGAAACTAGATACAACTTGAAAATGACACAAGTAAAAACTTGTTTATACATCTAAAACCAAATAAAGCAAGTGCTATCTACCAAAGGATAAAAATTGAGCCTGCATCTTAGTAACATAACTAGCTTTGAATGGATTCGAACATTGGTGTCATCAAAAACTAGTACATGCATTGTCAAACATGTATTTACCAATGCAACAACTTCAACCTAATCTTTTTCAAAGGACAAAAGAATATGATTACTTTAATGTACTTAGCTGCCTACATTTTCACATACCAGCTCTCTTCTTTGAAGAGTATGGTCATGGAGGAGATGCACATTTGTGTCAGTTTTACAGTCTTACTTCCAATGAATACTCGGGCCTTGAGAGCTGCCTATATAATATTCATTATGAGTCAGTGGCTTACTCTTGCAATGCCATCGAATAAGTTGTTCGATGTTATACTTTATCAACTATCTGTACCTAGGGGTGAGCAAAAATTTCCGAAACCGTCCAAACCGAAATTTACGGTTTTATAATGGTTTGGATTGGTTATGGTTTCATATTTTTGAAAACCGAAAAATAATGGTTTGGTTTTATATTTTATACCAACCGATATAACCGAATCGAAAATCGATAACCAAACCGCCCGTTATACCTAGACCGCCCGAATATATTATTATATATATATATATATATATATATATATATTAATTATATTAATATATTTAAGTGACATTAGACATACTGATACAGACATATAGTAGAGTAGCTCAGGTAATATAACAGTTCTCAAGTTTATGAATTTATGCTAAAGATGGACAACCAGTAGCAAGTAACAGAATTATGTGCAAGTTGTAACCAAAGCTAGCTATAAAGACCTGAATTTTCAAATAAAGCAAACTTAACTAAAGTATGGATAAAAATGTGATTTACTCTCAAGACAATGGCTCATCGATTTTTCTTGTGTGTTTTTCCATCTTTTGTTAACATTTGTACGATAAGTTTCATCGATTTTTGGTAATTATTTGCAAGTGAACATTATTTTTATTTTAACGGTTTAAAACCGAAACCGCCCAAACCGAACCGTTATAATTTGAGTGGTTACGGTTATGTACTAACGGTTATGGTTATGGTTATGGTTGGCCGGATTGAAAAACCGAAATATATGGTTTGGGTGGTTTTATTGTCCAAACCCGACCGTTTCACCCAATACTCACCCCTATCTGTAGCTAATCACAAGTTTATACTATTCACTGAAGTGAGTGCAAACTTTTGCATCATTCTTAACACGCTGTCACCGGACTTTTTCATTATAAAAAGTGCCAGCATTGTTTCCTAACAGATAGCATGCTTTACTTTCAACATGAAGAATGAAGAAATCAATGCTTGACAACCTTCCAACACTAACTGCAATGTCAAATCTGATGATGGCAATCAACTAAAACAGCTTTGCTCTTCTGGTTAGATAATACATGTCGAAGAACATTAGTAAGTCAATAACTTAACTTACGAGGATATAGTATGAGAGATGCTCTTACCCAGAGGCATCGTAGATATAAGCAGTGAACAAGAAGCTTGGCAAGTGCAGGGACCACTCAGAGGGTGCTTAGATTCATGCAGTTCTCAAATGCACCTGTAAGCATTTGAAAATGAAGGTACTAGCTTTCCACTGAAAGCACCACTACCAAGCTCCATCAATTGAGGTGTCCAGATCAGTAGCCTTTCTAGTTGTTATAGGGTAATGGTTAATATTCTTAATAACTTCAAACCCTCAATGATTTGCATCTGCTAAAAAGGTCTGCAAGGCATCCAAACTAACATTATGTTTAGGCTGGCAAAGTTGAGCACTTCCAAAAAATATGAAATCTTTGGGAAAACTACTTAACCAATCCCCACTAACATCATCCATATTTTAGTGTATGTCTAGATCAGTCGAGCCCCTGACAACAAAATTGATACTATACCAGCAATAGTTATGATGTAACAGGAAATGGAATGCTTTGTTTTCACATAATCTGCAATGTTGTAGTATCCCTAGCTACAATACACGTACTAAATCCAAATATATCCAAACAAACAAACAGATCAAATGCCAAGTTCTCTAGAGCTTGCTTTATTGACCTAAATCTCTCTCGAGCTTTCGTCATACCTAGAATGTACCTCCACTACTGATGACTCCAGTAATATTATCATGAGTGGTATCTTGGTCATATATGTCCTAATAAACTTTTAGTGAAAGGACATATAGTCAAAAACTTAATCCTAGCTAGATCAAGTCGACAATGAAAATTAACTGGAAATTTCTGTGGGCTACAAAATTGTAGATAGATAATACCATTCTCTAAATCACCCAAGAAAACAAGAACATTTCAAGATCAATTTGACATACCAAGAACAAAATGACGTTGCCAGTGGACATGCACTGAACCACTACCAGAAGGTTCTACGCTAAAGGCTTATCCTTCTGTGCTAGTAAGGCAGCCATCTGTCCTGAGGTCTGAGGATACTTTGTATTTGTTCAAACTGGTGAAGTGGGTTTTGATAAATCGAGGGGCTTGAATTATGGATCTCCAGGACCTGCAAATAGATCTGAATGGCAGCAAAGATATTACTGGCAATGGCAGCATTGAGATTATAATTTTGATCCATAAAATTACTACTATTATTTGTCATGCTAATATACAGGAGCTCTAGTTTTATTCCAAGCAGCTCATTTAAATGATAACAACAAGTGCATCATATAAACATTCTAGACAAATCAAACGAAAGATGCCAAAGGGGATCAAACCAAATGAAGCAAAATTGATGAAGGCATATTATCAATGTTTAGTGAAAAAAGAAGTCTATCAACAGAGTAAACACAAGCAAAACACGGAAACATTTGTAATCCTATCTATAATTTGTAAGCACGCTAACTGCCATAATTTCGAAAAATAACTAGAGCAAGGAAAGAGGGGGATAGTGATTTAACTAATACAGCAGGTTAACCAGTCCAAAACTAAGACAATACATCTTCCAAACTATTCATGTACTACGTATTTAACGTACTAGTTACTACTAATAGCTAAGCAACTACATAACCTGAATCAAGAGTTAAGTTAGCCAACTTTACTTCATGAATTTGAATACAAAAATGCTCTTAGTTCATTGAGATGGAAGATACATTGGGCATTGTTTCTCCATTTAACTATGATTATGGACCACTATATTCTACTTGGTCAAATCCATGAAGGGAAACAAGACTCTCTGTGTTCTTGACACATTATAAGATTATTCAATCATCAACTGGAAAGAGTGACCTCTTTGTTTCTTTCTTCAGAAGGTCATACATGAAGAATCGAGACAGACGAAAATCTTTAGCAACAAACTGTCCACCGCCCAAATAAAGATCTACCCGATCAACCTCCAAATCAGGCTCGAGATCGAACTTTTAATCCAACACACCTTGCCACAATCATCATCCAAAGTCCATAAACTATGGTGAGATCCATCACCAAAAGCAGTCTTAAAGATCATAGCTACGGAACCTTCATAAACCAAAGAAGTCAAATTCTGTTTACTCTTCACGGAGTCGGGATACGGATACACTTCAAACGCTTCAGTATGCAAATCAAACGAAACTAGCACATCAACATCAACCACATACAACACCCCATTAATTGCATGAACAGGTACGAAATTCAAAAAAGGTCAAGCATTTTGTACCGCTCTAGGAAGCTCAATCTCTTTCCAGCAATTAGCATTTTCCGAATACAACTCCGCTTCCACCACATTACTAACTTTTGAAACCAAAATCCTAACAAGCTTATAATCATCCGAAACAGAATCATAACCGAAGCCTAATTTAACTAGATTGCATTCAGTTGTTTTATTAGGGGTAGGAAGCATTTTAAAGCGTTTAGTCGAAGGATTCCAAACACAAAAAACCTCACTAAAGTAATCACTGAGACAAACAAGACCATTACAATAAGCAATAAACCGGATCCTTTCATTAAACTTAGGAGGAAGACTAATACAAGAGGAGTGTTCATGAAAATGGAAGAAGACCAGAGAGAGTGGATCTTGTTGATTTTCCAAAACAGCATTAAATCCAAGTACCAAAGCAATGTTGTGAAGAGAGGGGTGCTCTGTCTTGGAAATGTTAAGGTGTGTTTGAATGAAACGGGGGTCTGATATAATAGGTAGCCAAGATTTGCAAACAGATTTGCAACGGAGAAGTGAAATTACCGGAAGAAATGAGAGTATTTTGAAGATCATATGATGGGGTAAATATTCATTTATTGCCGCCATAGAACAAACCCTGCACAAACATATAACAAGATAAGATTATTAGATTTTGTCATACCAAATAAGCATCAGTGCATAGTAGTAGAAATTGCACTATAATTATCTAGATATTTGAAATTCAAATATCTAGAGAACATATCAAAGGGTACAGGACAGTTACATAAACATCTCAACAATCAAAAAATTAATATAACAATCAGTTTACATAAGAACGAAGAAGCAGATATAATCATAGAGGCGATGAGTTAATTTAGTTTAGCACAATCTGAAAATTAACATGAATTTTGGCAATCAAGCATTTTTGATATTCAGTTTGATTGGAACTACAAGTTTCAATGTATTGTTTTAGATTAAGCAAAACTTGAGCAGCATTAATATAAGAACAATTAGGTAATTCATAAATTTGGACACAATCAAGAGCAGAGAACATGGCAAAGGGGGACAGGACAGAAACATAACAGCAATCAATCAAATTAACAATGATAAAGTGGATGAGTTACATTAGTTTACCTCAATCTGAGAATTAACAAGACTCAAGATACAACTCCGTAAGATTCAAACACACAACTTGACAAAATCTACGACGTGGTTGTGTAGTATTCGCTCCATACTTCATTCCTCATCTCTTGCCCTCGCTTATGTACAACCCTCAGGTCTCGCTATTTTCTGTAATAAAGACATGGACTTGAAGTCAAACAAGTGACAATGGACTGTTTTTTATTTTTGTCAGGAACAATGGACTGTTTTCATTTAGAAGAAAAAGCTAAAATCTGCTATAAATTTAAAGTAATATTTCTAAATAATTATTACCAAAGATAAAGAGAGAGAGAGACGAAGGAGCAATGTGAATAGCAGTAATGCTTTTATTTCTATTTTCTGTGTGTCCCAAAATAATGTGTTATAACTTCAATTTATAAGCAAATGATGTCATGTACAAGTGTGTATTGATATGTGTTGTAGTGTGAATAATAGAAAGTAATTCTGGCCTACAATAAATATTCCGTGTGTTGGTATTACAATTTGCAAGTTGTCTTGTGCCATTTTAGAAGGAGTTGAAGTTTACTTTGACAATCATCATCATATTCATATTATAATACTCCCCCTTAATTGTCAAATGTGAGTTATTACAAAGATCGACTACCTCATTAAAACCTTGCAAAGAAAAACCTAGTGGGATAAAAACCTTGACGAAGGAAAAAGAGTACAGTCTCCCCCCTGAATAAAACGTCTCACAATTTGACATTTTGATGTATCAAGTTCTTCAATCTTCGCATACCAATATTATTTCGCAACATTTCAAATGTTGAAGTAGGAAGAGACTTTGTGAGTAAATCTGCAAGATTATCACATAAGCGAACTTGTTGTACATCAATGTCACCCTTCTCTTGTAGTTCATGAGTGTAGAAGAATTTTGGTAAGATATGTTTTGTTCGATCCCCTTTGATATAGCATTCCTTTAGTTGCTTTATACAAGCTGAGTTATCTTCAAACATAACTGTAGGACTATCCGAGATACCTGATAAACCACATGATTCTCGAATATGTTGAATGATAGACTGTAACCAAATACATTCTCTGCTTGCTTCATGGATTGCAAGTAACTCTCCGTGATTAGATGAAGTTGCCGCCATAGTCTGTTTTGTAGACTTCCAAGAAATAGCGGTGCCGCAATATGTGAATAGATAACCTGTTTGAGATCGCCCAAAATGAGGGTTCGACATGTACCCAGCATCCGCATATCCAATTAGTTGCGATTTTGAATTGTTTGGGAAGAATAGTCCAAGATCAATTGTCCCACGAAGATATCTGAGTATATGTTTGATCCCATCCCAATGCCTTTTAGTTGGATCAGAACTGAATCTTGCCAACAGATTCACAGCAAATGCAATATCAGGCCGTGTGTTATTTGCAAGATACATAAGAGCTCCAATTGCACTAAGATATGGAACTTCAGGCCCAAGTGCATCTTCATCTTCTCTTCTAGGACGAAATGGATCTTTTTCAACATCAAGTGACCGAACAATCATCGGTGTAGTTAGTGGATGAGCTTTGTCCATGTAAAATCGATCAAGAACCTTTTCTGTGTAGGTTGACTGATGAATAAATATCCCCGAAGATAAGTGCTCCACCTGTATACCTAAGCAAAATCTTGTCTTTCCAAGATCTTTCATTTCAAACTCATTTTTCAAATACTTAGCAGCATTAGTAATATCTTCAGAAGTACCTACAATATTCAAATCATCGACATAGACAACAATAATAACAAAACCAGCTTGTGACCTTTTAATAAACACACATGGACACATTGTTAGGAATTCCCGTTTCTTGTCTTTGCGTAAATTAAATACGGAGATTATAACAGTCAATAATAATAATAGATATTGACAGATGAACACCAATATTTATACGTGGAAAACCCCCTTAAGCCAAAGAGGTAAAAACCACGGGACCAACTCCGAATGTTTCCACTATAATGATAATAATGGTTACAATATTCTCTCTCAAGTTTACGAAGTAACACTTGAGGTACACCTGAATAGTAATATAACGATTAACTATTCCTTAGGTACTGGACCGGATAACCTGGACAGAACTATCCCTTCGGTACTTGACCGGATAACCTGGAGAACTCCCCTTGTTGCGGATGCAATGGCTGGACGAACTCTTAATGCTGTAGACCCAGATGGCTACAGCCCGACCAAACTCTCACACTAACTCACCCGAAACGAAAGAAGAGAGAAGCACGAGGGCCCCATATTCTGACCTGCCTGAAACTACCGCAAGGTAAGTTTCCTACTAGACGGACTATCTAGCAGCTATGATGGAGAGAAGAGAGTAAGATGTTTTGGTGTAATTTTACTAATGAAGGGGGAGAGGGTATTTATAGAAGGGAAGATGTAGTAGATGGGGGGGTTGGTGAAGAGTTGGTGAGAAGAGTTGGTGGAAAGAATTGCTGCCTAACAATCTCCCCCTCTTTCCAAACTCACAGCTCTTCACTTGCACTCCATACCTACGCTCTGTTTGTACAGCTCCAACTTTTCTCGCGGAACCACCTTTGTCATCATATCAGACAGATTCTTATCCGTGTGTATCTTCTCTATCTGTATCACCCCATCTTCAACCTGTTTCCGTAGCCAATGGTAAAGTACATTAATATGCTTAGTACGACTGTGACAAGTAGCATTCTTGCTCAAGTCAATAGCACTCTGACTATCACAGTATAACTCAAAGTTATCCTGTTTCAAACCCAATTCTTGGAGAAACCGCTTTAACCAAACCAGCTCCTTGCCTGCTTCACAAGCAACAATATATTCTGATTCGGTTGTTGACAACGCAACACACTTTTGCAACTTGGACTGCCATGCTACAGCTCCCCCCGCAAAAGTGAAAAGCATCCTTGACATGGACTTCATCCCATCTGGATGCCCTGCCATGTCAGCATCAGTAAAACCTTCCAAGACTGGTTCACCGTGTCCATACTTCAAGCATAACCCGGAAGTGCCCTTGAGATATCTGAGAATCCACTTAACTGTTTCCCAGTGCTTTCTTCCAGGATTTGATAGATATCTACTCACAACTCCAATAGCATGAGCAATATCTGGTCTTGTACAAACCAATGCATACATAAAACTCCCCACTGCGGATGAGTAGGGAACTTCCTCCATATCTTCCTTCTCCTTGTCTGTTGACGGACACATTTTCTTGTCCAGTTTAAAATGTCCCACCAATGGTATGCTAACAGGTTTAGCATCATCCATATTAAACCTTTTCAATACTCGTTCAATATATCGTTGTTGTGACAACCACAACTTCCGAGATGTTCTATCACGAACAATCTTCATCCCTAGGATTTGTTTTGCTGGACCCAAGTCTTTCATATCAAAAAACTTGGACAAATCTTCTTTCAGCTTGCAGATTATGTTAGCATCTTGTCCGACCACTAAATATCATCAACATAAAGCAGTAGGATAATGAAGTTACCGTTATGATTTGCACATAAGCATAGTGATCGGATGCAGTTCTCTTGAACTTATGATTCCTCATGAATGAATCAAACTTTTTGTACCACTGTCTTGGCGCTTGCTTAAGCCCGTATAAACTCTTCTTGAGTTTACAAACCATGTGCTCCTTCCCTTTCACTTCAAATCCTTCTGGCTGGTGCATGTAGATCTCTTCCTTCAAATCTCCATAAAGGAATGCAGTTTTCACATCTAACTGCTCAAGCTCAAGATCCATGCTAGCCGCTAATCCGTGAACTTTTCGGATTGATGTCATCTTTACAACCGGAGAAAAGATTTCATCGAAATCAATGCCTTCCTTCTGTGCAAAGCCTTTAACCACCAATCGTGCTTTATACTTTACAAGATTTTCATCATCCCTTTTTACTTTGAAGACCCATTTGTTCGTCAAAGCCTTCCGTCCTCTCGGAAGTGTAATCAACTCATAAGTTTCATTCTTGTTTAAAGAATCCATCTCCTCTTGCATTGCTTTCATCCAGCAACTGCTTTCTTTATGAGTCTTGACTTCCTCAAAGTTCTCGGGCTCCCCCTCATCAGTAATTAAGATATACTCGGATGAAAGATATCTTCCTGATGGTCTCCGTTCTCTTGTAGAACGTTGTGACTGAGTTTCTTCAGCTTCAGGCTGAGGTGGTAGCCCCCCCTGCTCAGCATCCTCATCATCTGCCATATCCTCTCCATCCTCTTCTAATGTATTTGGATTTCTAGCTTGCCTTTATTGTTGAGTGCTCCCAAAATTCTCACAATTTTGAGACTCATGGAAAACCACATCTCTGCTCTTGAATATCTTCTTCGATTCAGGATTCCACAACCGATACCCGAACTCTAGATCCCCGTAGCCAACGGGAATACACGGAATTGCTTTATCTTCAAGATTTGTTCTATGCTCCTTTGGGATGTGTGCAAAAGCCTTGCATCCAAACACCCTTAAGTAGGAATATGAAACATCCTTTCCTAACCAGATGGTCTCTGGAATCTCAAAATTCAGAGGTGCCGATGGAGATCGATTGATCAAGTAGCAAGCTATTCTTACAGCTTCTCCCCAAAATGACTTCGGCAATTTAGACATTTTCAACATGAATCTGACTCGTTCAGCAATGGTGCAGTTCATTCTTTCCGCAATGCCATTCTATTGTGGGGTGCTAGGAACTGTTCTTTCATGCCGGATACCATGCTTTGTAAGGTACTCTTGAAACTCTTTTGAAGTGTACTCCCCCCCGTTGTCACTACGAAGGCACTTCAGTTGTTTCCCTGTTGATCTTTTAACCATGGCATGAAACTTCTGGAAGTACTCAAACACTTGATCTTTGGATTTGAGTATCTCAACCCACACCTTTCGAGATGCTTCATCAATGAAGGTAACAAAGTATCTATTTCCGCCTAAGGACTCCACCTCAAACGGACCACATACATCAGAGTAAACTCTTTCTAGCACCACCGACTTTTTCTTCAGTGGACTGCTAAAAGATACTCGATGTTGTTTCCCAAATAAACAATATTCGCAAGGCTGCAATGCAGTATCTTTAGCAAACGGAATGAGGGATTTCTTCGTTAAGATCTACAGCCCTTTCTCGCTCATGTGACCAAGCCTCTTGTGCCACAAACTTGCTGAAGCTTCATCTTCAACTGCATTCAATTCATTTGAACACATCGTCGTCACTTGTATCTTGTACAAAGAGCCACAAGTGGAACCTCTTGCAACCTCCAACGAACTCGTAGTAAGCTTCCACCTTCCACCTTCCACCACCGAAGGTATTTACGTACCCCTGCTTGTATAACGCCATGCCGGAAATCAAGTTGAGCCGTAAGTCCGAAACGTGCCAGACATCTTTTAAAGTCATTGAACAACCCGTGTTTGTCTCAATACAGATGTCACCAATACCTGCGATCTTTGATTGATATTAGTTACCCATTCTTACAGTACTAAAGTCCCTTGACTTGTACGTCATAAAGAATTCCTGAGTTGGTGTTGCATGATACGTTGCTCCAGTATCTATCACCCATTCGACCTTCTGATCATCAACATGTAAGCATTCTTCTTCCCTAAAAGAAAGGATCAGAACATCTTCTGTCATAGCAGCTGTTGTACTTTTCTCGGCATGTTTCCCTTGCTGACCATTGTTCCGCTTGCTGATCCAGGCCCTACAATCTTTTTTGTAATGACCCTTCTTCTTACAATAGTAGCATTCAACATCGGCTTTAGACTTGCCACTGGAATTACCAAAATTCCTACTTTTACTACGTCCTCAGTTTGTCTCCCTGTAGTTGTTCTGGCCCCGTTCTCAGTAACAAGAGCTTGGGAATCATGGTTGACACCCTGTACTCTTCTTCTCATGGATTCACTAAGGATACTCAGCTTAATTGATTGCAACGTTAGTTGCTCAGTTGGTATAGCATTAGTTACTGTCACCAGTGGCATATCCCAACCGGATGGTAAAGTATTGAGAAGAAATATTGCTTAAAATTTCTGTTCAAACTCCATCTTCATATTTGATAGTTGATTTAACAACCCTTGGAATTCGCTCATATGCTCTGACATGTTGTTCCTATCCTGGTACCTCATGTTCACCAGCTGACGAACTAGAAAAGTTACATTTTGTGAACTTTTCTCTTGGAACGTAGACTCTAATGTCGTCCAAAGCGTATAAGCGTCTTCTTCTTCAGAGACATGATGATACTTCGAATTATCAATCCATCGACGAATGAGACTGATAGTTTTCATGTTCATCTTCTTCCAGTCAGCATCAGACTTTGCTACAGGTTTGACTCCTTTCAGCTCCACCGGATCAAACAATTCCTTACTATAAAGCAAATTCTTTATTCTACTTTTCCACATCGGATAATTTGAAGCTGTTAGGCTTACCATTACATTGGAAGAATCATCAATTTCAATTTACCAAAGACTATGGGAATCTCACTTAGAACCACACAAGTTGGCCAGGAAAGTGGATGTGTTTGGGGAACCTTCCGTATTAGTACGGCGCGTAATCAAGTAACCACTGCGCACAAAGCACTTTCTTAGACACCAATAACGTGGGCCCAAGCTCTGATACCAACTGTTAGGAATTCCTGTTTCCTTTCTTTGTGTAAATTAAATACGGAGATTATAACAGTCAATAGTAATAACAGATATTGAAAGATGAACACCAAGATTTATACGTGGAACACCCCATTAAGCCAAAGAGGTAAAAACTACGGGACCAACTCTGAATGTTTCCACTATAATGATAATATTGGTTACAATATTCTCTCTCAAGTTTACGAAGTAACACTTGAGGTACACCTGAATAGTAATATAACGATTAACTATTCCTTCGATACTGGACCTGATAACCTGGACAGAACTGTCCCTTCGGTACATGACCGGATGACCTGGAGAACTCCCTTTGTTGCGGATTCAATGGCTGGATGAACTCCTAATGCTATAGACCCAGATGGCTACAGCCCGACCAAACTCTCACACTAACTCACACGAAACGAAAGAAGAGAGAAGCATGAGGCCCCCCTATTCTGACTTGCCTGAAACTACCGCAAGGTAAGTTTCCTACTAGACGGACTATCTAGAAGCTATGATGGAGAGAAGAGGGTAAGATGTTTTGGTGTAATTTTACTAATGAAGGGGGATGGGGTATTTATAAAAGGGAAGATGTAGTAGGTGGCGGGGGGTTGGTGAAGAGTTGGTGAGAAGAGTTGGTGGAAAGAATTGCTGCCTAACACGCACTTGATTATTTATATACCCATCATGCAACAAATATTCACTAAGCCTGTTGTACCACATACGACCAGATTGTTTCAAGCCTTATAATGATCGTTGTAGTTTAACTGAGTATAAATGTCGAGGCTTAGTTTCCTCCAACTTTAATCCTTCTAGGATTTTCATATAAATATCACTATCAAGTGATCCATAAAGGTAGGCTATCACAACATCCATGAGACGTGTTTCCAATCTTTCCATACAAGCCATACTCATCAGAAAACGAAAAGTAACTCCATCCATCACATGAGAGTAAGTTTCCTGGTAATCAAAACCAGGCCTTTGAGAGAATCCCTGGGCTACCAGCCGGGCCTTATATCTCACAATTTCATTTCTCTCATTTCGTTTTCGTACAAACACCCATCTATTCCTGACGGGGATTACACCAGCTGGTGTTTGGACTGCAGGTCCAAAAACATTTCTCTTGCGTAAGGATTGCAATTCTTCTTGGATTGCAATTTTCCATTTATGCCAATCATCCCTATGTCGACATTCTTCCACACTTTGTGGTTCAGGATCGGAGTTCATAACAATATCACATGCCACGAAAAAAGCATATACATTATCAACCTCGATACTCCCACGATCCAGTAATTTCCCGTTATATACATAACTTATTTAGATCTCATAATTTTCAGGTACCCCTACTTCTTTGGAAGCATGTGCCACTTCAGGGGCAATAACTTCTGTAACACCCCCAGATCCGGGGTCCGGGATCCGGTCGTTACGGTCTCCATTTCTGTCAACAATACTTGAACTTACTTCAACATAAAATAAATTACATCTTTATGACCCAACATAACAATATAAAACTCACCCGTTATAGTCCCAGAGATGAAATCAGAGTAACAATCAAATTTTATTAATCACATTATGAGTTCTTACAATCCAAAAGAATTTCAATATGAATACATACTCTTTGCCATCCATTTTCATAAGTCATACCAACCCAGATACTTGGTACTGAAAGAATGAATCTATCCTAGCAATAGCTTCTTATTTAGCTCTGGTAGTCTCATCGTCCTCGCCAGCGTCGAGTGCGCCTTGTGCGAGTCATCTGGTCTAGCTGTTGTTGTGATATAATAATAAAGCAAGGGTGAGCAATAGCCCACTAACAATAATGTATAACTGATCGATAATATATAACAGTTCAAAAGTATCTTTCAAACCATATGCCATGCATTTACGAAAGTATAACATTCTTGGAAGCCATTTATCTATGATAGGTCGGACCGAAGGCCCAATAAGTAAAGCCCAAATGCCCAAACGGTCTTCTCTTTCTTAAACGGTCTTCATTCACTTTCGGTGCTGGAAAACATAATGATGCTTATGGGTCCCTCTTGAGGTAACAGACATAATTCCTAAGGTATAAATATAGACTCTAATCCACATATGAGGATATATGCTCACAATTCACTACACACATTTTCTTTACGTTCAAAGTACTCTATACAAAACACGACTTATCGGGGGGACAATCCCTCGCATTCTTCTCATTTTGCAGGATCAATCCGAAGACCGACCCGGTGGAAATTCAATCGTAACATTTGGCGCCGTCTATGGGAACGTAGAGATACAATCTGTGTTAAAATCTATCAGCAGCTATGACAATCGAAGAAACGCCCAGAACTAACGAAAGCATCGTGGCCGGAAACAGTCCTATCATACAAAGGACAACTCCGGCCATCCAAAGAATGCTGGCTTTCAATGAAGAAGAAGATATGCCCTCTCCCGAAGAACAACAAGAAATGCTCGTGAAATGGAGAGAACAGAAAGCCAAAGGAAAAGAAACAGAGAAGGCGAAAGGCCAGAACGAAGCAGAAAGGCAAGCCAAGCTAAGGGAGGCCGACCAGTTAAAGCTACAAGCCCTAAAACCCCAAAGAGAAGAAATCGAACGATAGGAGAAAACATTACGAGAAGCCCTAGAGGCCGAAGGCCAGAAGCCCAAAGATGACCAAAGGGATAACAGGGTCAGAGACGACGAAGACGAGTCATGGAACTCGGAGTTGCAGTCCAAGAAAGCCAACTCGAAGGTTGTAAATTCCTCCGATTCGGAAGAAGAAGGCCCGCACACGGACGATCGGATTCGAAGGCTAGAAAAAGTTATGTTCGGAGATAGGATGATTAGCCACGAGCCTGTCGTGACCGAAGAGATAGAACAGTACCGACTACCTCCAGGAAGGCAATTCCCAAAGATGCATGAGTTCAACGGAAAGGGAGATCCCGAAGACCATTGTGAGAAATACGAATCACTCATGACTGGTATGGGGCATTGCGATATCATGTTGTGCAAGATGTTCAAAACTTACCTAAAAGGACCGGCGTCCATGTGGTATCGTTCGCTAAGACCACGATCGATCGATTCTTATGGACAGATCAAAGGGAAATTCTTGAGGAATTACTCCCATTTATGCCGAAGGGAGAAAGACACTGAAGCCCTAATTCACTGTAGACAAAACCGAATGAAGATCTAGGAGACTACTTAGCAAGATTTAAGGAGGAAGCCGGAATGGTCACAAGCCTCGATAAGATCAAAGCTTCTGGATTCCTTTCGGCCGGACTCGACCCCGTAAAAGGCAAGAAGCTCCGGTCATCTCTCTATGACGTTCCTCCAAAATCTCTGAACGACAAATACGTTCGAGGAGAAGCAATCCGAAGGAAGTTGGAATCAATCGGAGGGTACAAAGAAAACCGAAAGAATGACAAAGATGATAGAAGAGGCGAACGAAAGGACGACCGAAGAAATCATGGCGATGTAAGAGGCAGGGCAAATGATCCTAGAATAACAGGATGAAGGCAAGACAAAGATAGTACTGTGTTCACGCGCCTCAACGCACCCATCTCCAAGATTCTCCATGAAATTAAGGGAAAACCGGGGTTCGTTCGACCACCCCGAATAAAAACCCCCGAATCCAGAAGAAACGAGAATAAATACTGCGAGTATCATCGGGACAAGGGCCACAATACAGATGAATGCTACCACCTGAAGAAGTTGATGGAAAAAATGATCAAGGACGGAGAGTTATCCCAGTTCGTGGGCGATTTAAGAGAAAAGCTCGATGCGAAGGAAAGGAAAGGTCCTAGAGAAGCCGAAGGATCAGAAAAAGTATAGAGGCGAAGTCCGAACGATCTTCGGCGGCACAATACTCGATCGGGACAGTAAAACAGCCCGAAAGAAGTACACCAGACAAATATACAGCCTTTACCAGTCAAGAACAGCCAAGCAACCACTACCGATCACCTTTACAGAAAATGATTATGAAGACGTCATATGGCCACACGAAGATCCCTTGGTAATAAATCCGGTAATTGGAGAGAACAAAATCTGGAAGGTGTTGATCGATGAAGGGAGCTTGGTCAATATCCTGTACCACAGGACCTACTGTAAAATGAATCTAGGAGGAGAACATCTAGAACCGTGCCACGAGGCACCCTTATATGGTTTCGGTAATCAACCGGTGCCGATCGAAGGAACCATCAGACTGAATGTACTCCTGGGAAAAGCACCATATACCGTGATGAAAGAAGCTAAATTTTATGTCGTTCGGGTAGATAGCCCGTACAACGGCATCCTAGGCAGGCCCGTTTTATCCCTATTCCAAGCAGTATCATCCATACCGCATTTGAAGCTAAAATTCCCTACCGAGCAGGGGATCAGAGAAATGAAAGGCTATAAAAAAGTAGCAAGAATCATCATGCTAGAAGATCTTGACAAGGATAAATACGCCGAGATGGTTGAACCTGGAAAAAGGAAATGAGATGAGGACGCGGGAAGCAGTCACCAAATGCTGAATATAGAACTCGAGAAATTCGGGGCCGATCTCTCTTGCCCAATTGCCGAACCCGCAGCCGAAACCGAAGATGTTGAATTATACGTGGGCCAATCCGGGAAGATGATCCAAATAGGCAAGGGAATGGAACCAGGGTTGAAGGAAAGGGTTGTCGCGGTCATTATGGAATTCCACGACGTGTTTGCTTGGAACCCCGAAGACATGCCTGGATTAGACCCTTCAGTTGCGAAACACTGTTTAAACGTTGAGCCTGACGCCCAACCTGTGAAACAGAAGAAAAGAAATTTTGCCATGGGGAGGCAAACGGTTATCCAGACCGAAGTTGAAAAACTACTGGAGGCCAAATTTATCGAAGAAATTGATTATCCCGAATGGTTGCCGAACGTAGTTGTCGTCAAAAAATCAAACGGCAAGTGGAGAATGTGCGTCGATTACACTGACCTAAATAAGCACTGTCCGAAAGACCACTATCCCCTACCCAACATCGATCAGCTAATAGACGCCACATCGGGGCATCAAATTCTCAGTTTTTTGGACGCTTTTTCAGGCTATCACCAAATCGCCATGAATGCCGAGGACATTCCGAAGACAGCATTCATCACCCCGAACGGCACTTATGCATGCATCAAAATGCCCTTCGGATTGAAGAACGCGGGGGCAACTTTCCAGAAAATGGTGAACAAGCTCTTCAAAAAGCAAATAGGACGAAGCATGGAATGTTACGTCGACGACATGATCGTGAAGTCACTCTTCCAGGATCATGCGAACGACCTAAAGGAATGCTTCGAAACGTTAAGAAAGAACAATATGAGAATTAACCCGAACAAGTGCACGTTTGGAGTTAACAGCGGAAAATTCCTCGGATATATGGTGAGTGCCCGAGGAATTGAGGCGAACCCAGAGAAAATCAAGGCCGTCATGAATATGGAAGCACCAAAGACGATAAGAGATATTCAGAAATTAACTGGACGAATGGCAGCTCTCCGAAGGTTCATTTCCAGGTCGGCCGAAAAAGCTCTGCCATTCTTCGAGGTGCTTCGAGGAAAAAAGAATTTCGATTGGGGACAAAATTGTCAAAAAGCATTCGAGGAAATAAAGGAATACCTGGTGAACACTCCTCTCTTGATGAGACCAAGGCCGACCGAAACCTTACAATTGTACCTGGCTGTGAACGACCGAACACTTGGAGCAGTACTGGTCAAGCAGCACGAAGGAAATCAACATCCAGTATTCTACGTATCTCACATACTAAAGGACGTCGAAACCAGATATCCAAATGCGGAAAAATTCGCCTATGGGTTGGTAGTGGCATCGAGAAAATTACGGCACTACTTCCAAGGCCGAACGATCCAGATAGTAACCAACCAACCCCTGAAGAAAATCATGCGCAGGCCCGAGGCTTCGGCCAGGGTAGTTGCCTGGTCGGTCGAGTTAGGAGAATACGATCTAGAGTTCGTTCCCAGAACGGCAGTCAAGGCACAAGCTCTCGCCGACTTCATGGTGGAATGCTCTTTCTCCAGTCCGAAGGATTTGATCTTAGAAGAACAGTCGACCCGTTCTCCGGGTAAATGGAAACTATTTGTAGATGGTTCTGTGGCCGGGTCCAAGTGCGGAACAGGCCTAATTTTAAACAGCCCCGAAGGATTCGAGATATGTCAGGCAATTAGATTCACTTTCTCCTTAACCAATAACGAGGCCGAATACGAAGCCCTACTAGCAGGCCTAAACTTGGCAAAAAATTTGGAAGTGAAACACTTGAGAGCTTTTAGCGACTCAATGTTGGTCGTCAAACAGTTCTCTGGGGAATACGGACAGAAGGATCCGCGGACGAAGGCCTATGCCACAAAGGTATACGAAAACTCCATGATGTTTGAATCGTTTGAGTTAAGCCAAGTGGCTAGAGATGATAATAGCTGAGCCGACGCCCAATCAAGACTGGCTTCGGCAGAAACCCAAAACCTCACCGGTTCTATCTACCTAACCAAAGTAAAATCGCCTTCGATAGATAGAAAACAATGCCTAGAAATACACCAAGGAATTAATTGGATGACGCCGATCAGAGCCTTTCTGGAGAAGGATGCCCTCCCACTCGATAGGAAACAAGCCCAAAAAGTAAAGTACCGATCCGCTAGTTATTCGATTGTGGGAGGAAGGCTATTTAGAAGGTCGGTCACCCAGCCGATGCTCCGATGCTTGGACCCAGAAGAACAAATGATGGCGTTGAAAAGCATTCACGAAGGTATTTGCGGGGAACATTTAGCCGGACGATCACTTGCCTTCAAAATCCTTAGGCAAGGTTTCTTCTAGCCAACCTTGAGGGAGGATGCTTCGAACTACGTGAAAAATGCAGGCAATGCCAGTTATTCAGCAACGTTCCGAAGCAACCCCCAGAAGAAATGACATCCGTACTCAATCCTATTCCCTTCGCCATGTGGGCGGTAGACATTGTCGGCATCTTACCCACAAGTACTAAGCAGGCTAAATATTGCATCGTGGCCATTGACTACATGACTAAATGGGTGGAGGCTAGACCACTTTCTGCCATCACCGAAGAGGCAGCAAAAAAGTTCATGTTAGAATAAATAATATTGAGGTTCGACATCCCAATGATATGTGTGTCAGACAATGGAACCCAATTTATTGGAAGCAAGTTTTGGAAATTCTTATTCGAATTTGGGATCTAACAAAAATTCAGCTCGGTCGGCCACCCACAAGCGAACGGGGCGATCGAAGCAGCCAACAAAATCATATTCGACGGAATTAAGAAGAGATTAAGAAATTCCAAGGGTCTCTGGGCCGAAGAGTTACCATACGTCCTTTGGGCTTACCGAACAACACCGAGATCATCTACCGGTGAAACTCCTTTCAAGCTTGCCTTCGGCACTGACGCCCTTATGCCGACCGAAGTAGTTCTAGAATCATACAGAACACAGGTGTTCAACATAGAAACGAACGAATACGGGCTTCGGGAAAATATAGATCTAGTCGAAGAGGAAAGAGAGGCTGCCCACCAAAGAAATTTGAGATATTAGCTTCGGGCAGCCCAATACTACGATTCCGGAATAAAGAAAAGATCTTTCCGTGTGGGGGACTTAGTACTTCGAGAGCTAGCAACTTCAATGCCGACCAAACAAGGCAAACTTATGCCAAATTGGGAAGGTCCTTACGTGGTGATTGAAGTGATTCGTCCAGGAACAAACAAGCTAGCTCATTCGGACGGAACCCACATCAAGAACACGTGGCATGCATCACGCCTTCGTCGCTTCTATCAGTAAGATTTCACGTATTCATCTATTATTTCCAATGTATATTCCACTACCACTATCAAGCTGAAATATAATTTTCATCCCCGAATAAATAAACGGAATTAAGGACCCATGTTTGGGGCCGATCAAATAAAACATGTGTCCATACGTTTTAGTATTTAAGCTACTTTGACATAATTAAGGAGGGAGGATACATTTCCAACAGAACAAAGAACCTTAATTATTCACAAATTCCTTAAATACTGGGGATATGCTAGGTCGAAAGGCCAAAGGTGCATAAAATTAAAAAATTATGCTAGGCCGAAAGGCCGAAGATGCATAAAAATGAAAAATTTATGCTAGGCCGAAAGGCCGAAGATGCATAAAAATGAAAAATTATGCTAGGTCGAAAGGCCGAAGATGCATAAAAATGAAAAATTTATGCTAGGCCGAAAGGCCGAAGATGCATAAAAATGAAAAATTTATGCTAGGCCGAAAGGCCAAAGATGCATAAAAATTTTATGCAAGGTCGAAGGTCGAAGATGCACAAAAAGAAAGATTTATGCTAGGCCGAAAGGCCAAAGACGCATGACAATATAAATTATGCTAAGGCAAAAACAAAAGGCCGGAGATGCATAAAGAACTATGACAAATCAAGTCGTAAACGCATAAAACAGTTATACAATAAATAATCCAAATTACAGATGGATTTAAAAAGCCCGAAGGCACGAATATCAGGCCCGAAGGCAATATTAAACATTACAAAGGCTATCGAAAGTAAAATTACACTACTCATTGGAAAGCTCCTGATCTTCACCCGAAGATACCTCCAGCGGCTGATCGGATTTCTCCCTGCCAACTGGATCGGACATACCTAGCCCGGTATCGATCAGCCGGGTATGATCGAAGCCTAAGGCATTTGCCTTAATAACAGCATCATCATAACCCATCTGGTAACACCGCTCTTCGGTACGCTCGAGCTTCTTCAACAACTTCCTAGAGCCCTTTCTTGTGGTCTTTAGTTGCTTGTTTCTCCACTCTAAGCGTTTCTGCAAAACATCCATCTTCTCCTTGAGCAGGTCATTTTCTGCCTTCAAAGACTCCGACTGGCCCGTAACCCTCTCGAGTTCGGTCGATGAATTTCGAAGGTCCTCTTCAGCTTTGACCACTCTCGCTTCCAGCTGGTCAATCTTCTTCAGCTTCTCCTGCATCCCTTCGACCCTTTCGGTCACCACAACAGACCAAGAAGCACCCTGGAAATAAACAAAGGCGAAGATCAAAAGCCGAAGAAGTACAGACGAATGAAAACGACGGACAAAATATAACTTACCATGGAGAGGAGGTCCATCATCTCGGTACAAGCCTGAAGATCGGTCGCCTGATCATAAGTCGGTCTTTCGGCCGGAAGGACGAGACCTCTGCATAGATCGAGGCCCACAATGGTCGAAGACGGTGGAGCTGGGACAATAATCTTATCGGTCTCCAAGACGCCCCATTGAGGTGCATACACTTTCAAACCTGAATCATCCGACCGAACCCTCTTCCTGGGTTCGTTCGAAGTGATAGGATCGACATTCCTTGGCTCTGATCCTTGAAGAGAAGTCGAGGTCGGGGGAACTTTCACTAAAGCTCTCTCCCCTTCATCAATCACCAAATCCCCCGCCTCATCGGCCTCCTTATTACCTTCGGCCGCCAAAGCAGCAGCAGCAAGGTCAGCCGCCTTCCTACGCTTCCTTTCAATGATCTCATCGTGGGAAGACACTGCATAAAACAAAGAAAAGTGTTAAGGCATAAATAACCGAACGACTACAAGCAGAAGTATTTGGACAAAATACGGATACATGCTTATCACAAGAAACAAGTACGCAATATGAAAAAACAAAAACAAGAGAATGTTACCACTACCCCAAAGACCGACCAACCAGTCATTATCCCGACTGACCGACAATGGAACTTTATCCATATCCAGACGGCAGAGCAGGCGATAATCATGTTTGTCCGCATCCAAAAGCGTGGTACGAAACTCCAGTCTCGAAGGATCGACATCCTTCCAAACACCAAACTTTTCCATCCTGGGGCCGGAGATGAAAGCCCACTTCATATGGGTCTCTTTGTTGCTAGAATTCGTAAACGCCCAATCCGCTCTACCGACCCGACGGGCGATAGTGTAAAAGCCATTACTCTTCGAATTCCGTCGAAACTCGAAGTGATGCCAGAAGAGATTGGTCCTTGGTATCATCTTTACAGCCAAGCATCGTGCTTGAAAGACGTTGATATGAATGAAGCTGTTCGGGTCCAACTGACCGATAGCTATCCCCGTCTGTTTGAGGATACTCTTCAAAATACACAGCATCGGCAGACGGAACCCGCACTTGAACGCAGCTTCAGAAATACCCGTGGCTCGACCTCCTCCGTACGCCGCCGGGACTTCGGGGTTGTGCCAAACCCTGTCGTTCCTCCTTGGAGTGTAAAAATACCAAACATTCTTCTCCACGACGTATTCCGAAGAAAACTTGGCGATCACATTCTCGGTCAGCGTAGACCGATAGTTGGCCACCGGAAACTCCTCGGCGTTGCTAAAAGGAGACACTTCCGAAGGACCCGTGCCTTCGGTCGACCGATCCATATCCCTGCATTCGGAAATGTAGAGATTAGCCATGTACTCGGGCAGAATTAAGAAAATAATTTAACAAGAAAAAGAAAACTGAGTACAGTGGGCCAGGATCGGTCAAAAGTGTCCCATATCCTGAAACTTGATTAAAAATCAATAAACGTAAAAACGACTCAAACGAACCGCTCGAAAACCTAAATCATCTTAGCCCTAAATCGAATTCTAATCGATCTCCTAAACCCTATGGAAAGCTTTTCGAAGACTAAAAGATTCAAGGAAAACGAAAATCAGGCCCCTCCTTTGCTCAAGAAAACGCAGAAAAAGCATGCATATACATACAGATATACACAATGGATGTCATAAAAAAGGGACCAAGAGAAGCTTACTTGTTCGAAGATTCTCGAGAAGATCGTACTCTTTAGGGTAGAATTCTCGTACGTGGGCCTCCAAAGAAGTCGGAGAACTCAAGCTTTCCGGGGAAGAAACGACGGTTCCAATCGTCGATAGAAGTTATCTTTAGAACAGACTTTGTTTGGAAATTTTTGAGAAGTAACATATGCATAAAAAGAGAGGGATATGGGTCGCGTGGGTTTTTAAAACGAAAAAGGATGTGACGCTTGGAATGAAAAGGTCTTTCGGATTCAACGGCAAAGATTGAGGCGTGAATCTCGAAAATAGACAGCTGTCCCTCATAAAATAACACGATTCCCCAAGGGACATCTCGACCTTGTCCATCGCCATACAATCGAACGAATGCTCAGATCAATTCAACAATGCAACCGAACGGAACGTGCCGAATGAAAACATGGATTCTTTAGTCTTCGTCCAAAAAAAACATCTCCGAACAAAGCCTAGGGACATGTTAGAAGCCATTTATCTATGATAGGCCGGACCGAAGGCCCAATAAATAAAGCCCAAATGCCCAAACGGTCTTCTCTTTCTTAAACGGTCTTCAGTCACTTTCGGTGGTGGAAAACATAATGATGCTTATGGGTCCCTCTTGAGGTAACGGACATAATTCCTAAGGTATAAATATAGACTCTAATCCACAAGAGAGGATATATGCTCACAATTCACTACACACATTTTCTTTACGTTCAAAGTACTCTATACAAAACACGACTTATTCATTCTTACACCGGAGGTGAATCGGGGGGACAATCCCTCGCATTCTTCTCATTTTGCAGGATCAATCTGAAGACCGACCCGGTGGAAATTCAGTCGTAACAAACATAAACGATGAAGTTACAAGGTAACTCAAAATGCATATATAGGTGGGAATATCTGCTATGTCAAAGATAAGCCAAATATTATCATTTATCATAAAGGAGGAACTTGCAGGAAAAAATATTGCAATTCCAACTATGAATACTTTTCCAATACTACCAACAATGATAATGTTGCAGAAAATAAAAGAATTTGAATGATGAACTAATGCTGGAGTATTCATCGCGCCCGCTGTTCCAATCCTTACGATGATCAGTCGTAGATTGTATAGCTCAATTTAGATTTACTACCGGTAGAAGGAAGAGCTGACGGATTTACTTGTCTACCGCCCTGTTAGATCTCCCCGGCCAACGGTTGGGCCAATGGGATGGACCGGCGCTACTCGGCCTCTTACACGACTCCAAGTTCGAAAAGAAGTTCACGACTCTGAACATAAAGTTCGTCCCCCTTTCCCCAACTATGATACTTGTTGATAAGACTCCACAAAGTAGTCGTATCTAGTTGGAAAGGAAAATTCAACATCATTTCTCCCAAGCTGCTGCTTGTTAGAGGATACCATCTTGTTCCAATAATCTTACCCCTCGAATGATGAGAAGGTTACTCAAAAATTCAATTGATAAACAGCAACTGTTAGGCCGAATACACAATTAATAATCAACTTTGTATGAGAGTTTAACAAGTAAAAGCGTTTATGCACTTAAAAACTTCTTGTATTACGAACCCTCTTCGTGATGTAAATATCACAAAGAGCTGCTAGGTTACAATAAAGATAATTCGTTATCGATACCCTTCTAGGGTTAACCTAACTTTATTTATATAACATACAGCTACGATACAATCTCTAATTGATATTCCTAATAATCAGCTATACAATGATATCAATTACAGATTGTCACACGTCTCCTATGTCAACTCGATCTCTTTGATAGCTATCCAATCTTCAAAGATATCGCTTCCATAATTAATCTTCAATCACTGTTGACCAGTAGACGCTTCCTCCAGACAGATTTTGACAAACTCTGTCGAGCTTCCAACTGTCAGAGTTTACACTAAACTCTGACTGCTTCCAGCTAAACTCTGATAATTCACTGTAACACTTAAACACTGATTAAAACACATCAATTATATTTAACAATCTCCCCCAACTTGTTCATTATCAAAAATGCACAAGTTAATGACAATAATTGATGATGTCAAAACAAATAAACAAATACAGTGTTTACACAAATTCAGAGTTTAAGCTTCTACTTAATAAAAACTATAGAGAATAAGAAAATTCTTACAGACCTTAATCTCTTATCATTTCAAGATCTGGCATGGCTCTGAGATAATCAATCAGCAATCTTCTTTCTGCATTTTCAAGCTCAATCTTCATAGCTTCTTTGATTTCTCTGAGCTGAGGATCACTTTCATCCGTCTGGTAGATAGCAGCCCTAAGATCATAAATCTTGTTCCTTCTCATCTCATTACCCACTCTGATAAATCTGATTTTTCCGACTGTGAATTGAAATCAAGTACTGTGATTCCCAAATCAGTCTTTAACTTTGCAGTACCTTTCTTCATTTCAATGAGATTTCCTTTGTAATCCCTGTATTTAGGAACATATCTGCTATTATATTTCTCTCCTCTGATCGCCAGATTCTGAGTCATTCTCTTTCTGAGCACATTAGCAACTGATTGAGTCCTTCGACTATTCACCTTGAGAAGATACAAAACATACTCTAGTTCTTCCCAACATTTCAAGCCAATATCATCCTCACCAACTTTAAATACTGTCCCATCAGCCATGAAGTACAAAAGAAAATCCTTGTTTAAACTCTTCTGATGAACTAACTGTACTGATTCCAGTCTGTCCAAACTCTCTTGAGGAACACCACGACCTGGAACAGCCAGTGAAGAAGGATCTCTAGGACCAGTATATTGCCTCTTGTCTCTGTGTGAACCTAGTCCACCCTTATTATTACCAACTTTGCCAGATAAAGCTTTTCCATCAGAAACATTCATAGAGACTCCAGATAATACATTTGGATCAGAAATTGTTCTTTTACCAAAAACCGATTTCAACTGAGAAGAGTGTAAAGGTGTGATCATTGCTTGTGATGCAACAGAAGTTGTAACTTTCTTCTGTGAACTTTCACCTTCAATGCCTTTTAGCTTAAGTTTATCCTCTGCTGCAATTGCTTCCTTTGAAAACCGAGAACTTTGACTAACATCAGTCCTTTCTCTGATCACAACACCTTTAACAACAGGTCTAGGAGCTTTTCCTCTTTGTACCTTACCAGACTTTAAAGCTTTAAGATGTTCTTCTTGTAAACTCTTTTCTTCAGCTTCAATGTCCTCAATCGTAACTCCTTCCTCATTCTCTTCAATGAACAGCTTAGCAGCCAATTCTTCATCAGTCTGTGGATTAGAAGGTAACAGCAAACTCTTGGTCTTTGAAGTACCTTGAGTATCAGTATTTCTCCCAACAGACTGTGATTTTGATGACTTGCTAGTTCTCAGAGTTTGAGCCTCTTCAGCCTTGTTCTTTCCTTTACTACTTCCATCTTGTTCTTTCCTTTACTACTTCCATCTCCAGCACTATCCCTTCTGACAACTCTCTCCCCCTTTTTGACATCATCAGGCATTAGAATAGATGTAATTAACTCCAGGGAAGTAGCAATAGAATCAATTTTAGCAGATAAGTCAGACTGATTCTCTTCAACTTTACTCAGCCTGGCAAAGATATTGTCTTGAGCTTTAGAGAATTTTGTAGTCACAAGTTTTGATTCTCTTTCCATTTTCATTTCTCTGGCTACAACCTCATTGCGCAAAGCAGTGATTGCCAATGTAGTATCATCAAATCTTCTATCCAGAGTTTTTACTTGAACTACAGTTGCTTTCAAGCAAGAAAGAATCTCTGGATTGGAGATAGTATCAGCATTTTGCTTAACAAAATCAGCTGCTCTTCCTCATGGAAAAATACAATCTTCTTTGTACCATTCAGCATCATTATTTGCAAATTGTGCTCTCTCAACTTCATGAGAAGTACAAGGTTGAGTGAAAGGTGTATGTTTATTGTCTGTTTGTACTGGTGCAGCATCAGAGTTTGCACTACTTTCACCTTCAGTTTCAACACTTGTAACTTTAGCAGGTTCATCTTCAGCCATAGGTTTAGCAATTTCTTCTGTTGGCTTGTCAAGATTTTCTCCTTGTTGCTCAGGCTCAGCAACAGGCATTGACTGAGAAGTGACCTTGGTGGCCTGATCAATTTCTTCTCCTCCTTCAACAGTTTGGTGAGCATCAGATATTAACTCAGTATGGGATGCCACAGCTTCAGAAAGAACAACCGTAGGTTGATCAGCTACACCAATATCAGAGATAGGATCAGAGAATGGCATAAATGAATCAAGAATATCATTTATTGGAGAAAGGCCATCTCTAGCATCCTCTTCTGCAGGCATTTTGTCCTCTGCAGGCACTTCATCCTCTGCAGGTATTTCAGCCTCTGCAGGTATTGCATCTTTCTCAACTTCAACAGGAGGTGTTTGCTGTGAAACAACCTCTAGAGTATCAATTTCTTCATCCACAGAATCAGAGAATATCAGCTTTCTTCGTTTTGCCAGAGGTACATTATCTGAATCCTCTTCACTAGATGGTGACTTAGGCATTTTTGCCCGAAATTTTATTCTTTTCACCCTTCTAGTATAAACAGCTTCAGGAGATTTCCGTTTTGATTTTCTTTGTGTCTCTTTCGCCTGCTTTAGACTTGCATGTCGTTCAGTAATTGCCTCCTTAACTCTTTGTGCTTTAGACTGTGATTCTGGTGGAGATTGTGATGAATCAGAGTTTGTGTGTGGAGTGGGTGAAGGTTGTTTTGTAGGTGCTGAGTGAGCAGGTGATTCAGTGTTTGGTTCTGGTTGAGGTTCAGGGTGTTGTTCAGGTTGTTGTTGTGGTTGTTCAGGTTCAGATTGTTGTGGTTCTTGTGGTTCAGGTTGTTCTGGTTCTTGTGGTTGATTTAGAAAATTTTGCAGAGCAAGTGGCATGACAAAAGCAGGGAGATTTGCTTTACCTACATCCTTGTTAGTCATATCAGAGAATATTCTCTTATTGACTCTAAAAGGATCAATTTCATCAGCATTATCAATTTCAAGACCAGGTACACAAGCATTAAACAGCATTTGACAAAAACGAGCATAATAAACAGTAGTAGATTCTGACAGTTTATCACCTAAGCTCATCAGAACATGTCGACCAAAATCAAAATTAGTACCATAGAGTAGAGAATACCCGATTTGGAGACTGTCTATCGGAATGGCATCCCAGTTGGTGACTTTCTTCTGGAACGTCCTTGTAATGCAATCAAAGAAGAAGTTCCATTCCTTTCTGAGATTTGGTCTCTTTATACCGCCAAGCTTGTCAAGAGATTCCATGTAACCTATCTCTTGTAGCATCTCTCTCAAATAAGTTTCATTAACCAGAGTATAAGAAGTATGTGTTTCAAACCCCATTGTATCTCACACATTCTGTGGAGTAATCACATAGTCTTGGTCTTCATAAGTGAAGATGATGTTAGGAGTTCCATTCTCCCCTCCATCCACATAAACTGAATTCTGCCAGAATGTAGCAATTTGAGACGCAGAGAGAGTAGCAGGTCCAACCAGAGCCTGTCCAATCTCTGAATCCCTCAAGAAGTTCTGCATTAGATGAAACGATTCTGGAACGCGTTGATGATAGAGTAGAGCTTCATAGTTGTTAGGAACAAACCGTAAACCAAGAGCAGTGAATGCTTTAGAAGGCATGGAGTTAAGAAATTTGAAAGAATTTCCAAGAGTAATGTATGTAGAAAAGGTGTTTGCGTGAATGCCCAAGTGAAAAATAGGATAACTGTGAGATGTAAGAATAAAACACAATCGTTTGGACACAAAAGTGATTAAAGTAATTAAAAACCCAATCTCTTATGTAACAAACACTCAATCAGTTCCTAGATTAATGTGTAGTGGGACACGATAATAGGTAAGTGGGACACATTAATGGGCGAGTGGGTCACGTGCGCTTATTTTTAAGAAGAGTATTTTGAAAATTAAAACATTAAAATATTTGATTTAAACAAAAATCAAATAATACTCTTTTAAAATATCTGGACCTAAGTAAAACCAGAATTTGAAGCGTTTACCTGTTGCCTTTAATAACAAGAATACGAAGCGTTTAAGAACTTCGTTCTTACCAAACTCTATTTAAGGCCTAGAGACTTGCTCAGATTAGTTCATTAAACCTTTAACCTTTCAGTCTCCCCTGTAAAATCACAAACCCTTCAAACCAAATACTTTGAAAAACAATGGCCAACCTTACCATCAAAGAGAAAAACCTTCATCTTGTCGAGAATAGGGACATCTTCAGCTATACGCGTGAAGAATTTGAAGCGTTTGAGTGGGAAAGGCAGCTTGAGACGCTGTGGCTGCAAATGGATGCCGGTCTGGAAGAGATCGAGAGAGAGAAACCTGCAAGGGTGATCGACATCGATGCTGCCCTCCAAGCAACATTGGCGTGGCTCTCCTCGAAGGCATCCTCATCCAACACCACCAACCATTGTTAATGAATATTTCAGCAAAAATAACCTTATCCCTTCAACTTCCACCCAAATAAAGTGGCAAAGATGGGATCTGGGAATTTTTGCTAACAATGGTGTGGTTTGGATTGTCCTTTTATTTTCCTGTTGAATAGATTAGCAGATAGAGAGAACAAAAAGATGTAATATTTGCTTGTAATCTCTTTCTTATCATCAATGAAAAATTTTATTTCTCTAATCTTATTCATTGTGTTCTGCAACTTTTATTTATGTTTTATGAACTGTTCTTTAAGAAAATAAATCAAGAAGAGAATATGAAAACTAATTAAAGTAATCATATAAAGAACACATTCATCAACAATCCACTGATTAACAGTTGTCAAGAACCCTATTTACTCCAAGATTTTCAAATTGTCCAAGTGAAAATTTACCTTAGAGTACAAATCACGAATCAACAGCGTTTGTCAATTCTCCAACTTTATCACCGAAACCCTTTCATAAATTGCACAGTTGTGAATATGTGTGTGTGAAGCAGAGTTTACTAAATCAATTTTTAGAGCATTTAATTTTTCATAAAATCCATAAAGTAAATCAATAAACACTGGATGCACAAACTGTCATAGTAAACACTGATTGTATGATGAAAGCTAAACTCTGAAGTACTCATACTATTTACAGTAACTTTTATTTTATACCCCCTTTATATACATTTTTTTTAATTTGAATTTTCATCATTCATTTTTTTATTTTTTTTATTTTTTTTATTTTTTTTATTTTTATTTTTCATTCCAGTAATCAGAGGTTGGAACCAGTCACCAAAAATTCAAAAATTTTAGCCCTTATCATTTTGATAAGTTCCTGGGTCATCCTAGTATTTAACTAGTCACCAAAAATCAGAGAATTTTAGCACATATTATATACCAATAGGTTCCTGGGTCATCCTAGTATCCAACATAATCTCAAAGGAGTATAACAACCTATATACATTTTCTTTGGGGTATTGCAGTAAGCATTTTATTCTATCAGAGTATAACTAACAGAGTTTAGAGTTCATCAACATCAGTAGTTTTTCATGTAAGGTAATGCACACAGTATTTATAGACTCAGAGTTTAGGACAAAATGAACTAAGAGATGCTTTAAATATGAGCCAGTATCATGCTGTGTTAACTTTCTGCACAATCTAAGATTAGATCACAATAACTCAGAAAGATTCATGATTAATTGCTGAGAATCATGCTTCATACATATTTCTTCATTGGTGTTTTTCACTCAGACAAAAATCAATTCAAAGTTCACAGAGTTTATCAAACTTATTAACAGTGTATGACATACAGACATGCTGACAGAGTTTAACAGAGTATGCATAACAGAGTTTAATCAACAGAGTTCACTTTGCATTTAACCAATCAGGAAATATGATTAATACATCACATAAGTAAAGTTTGAATCTAACCAACATTCCTGGTCAGAACCAGAGACCATTCCTAGTTCATTGACCAGTCTTGTAAATGTAGCTTCACTCAACGGTTTAGTGAAGATATCTGCAAGCTGTTGTTCTGTAGATACAAAATGTAATTCAATATTTCCTTCTTCCACATGTTCTCTGATGAAGTGGTACCTTGTGCTGATGTGCTTGGTCATTGAATGCTGTACTGGATTACCTGTCATAGCAATAGCACTTTGATTATCACAGTAAATAGGGATATTACTATACCTCAATCCATAATCCAGCAGTTGATTCTTCATCCATAAGATCTGTGCACAACAGCTACCAGCTGCAATATACTCTGCTTCTGCTGTAGATGTGGAGATTGATTTCTGTTTCTTGCTGTACTAGGAAACAAGTCTGTCACCAAGAAATTGACAACTTCCACTAGTGCTCTTTCTGTCTACCTTGCAGCCAGCAAAGTCTGCATCAGAATACCCAAGTAGCTTGAAATCTGATTCTCTGGGGTACCACAGACCTAATGATATGGTGCCCTTGAGATACTTGAAGATTCTTTTTACAGCTGTCAGATGTGGCTCTCTAGGATCTGCCTGAAACCTTGCACAAAGACAGGTTGCATACATGATGTCAGGCCTACTAGCTGTCAAGTATAGAAGAGATCCTATCATGCCCCTGTAGTTTGTCATATCCACTGAAACTCCTGTGTCTTTGTCCAATTTAGTTGCTGTTGCCATGGGAGTTGATGTAGATGAACAGTCAAGCATACCAAATTTCTTGAGAAGATTTCTGGTATATTTTTCTTGATTAATGAAAATTCCATCATCTGTTTGTTTCACCTGTAGGCCTAGAAAGTAACTAAGCTCTCCCATCATGCTCATTTGATATCTGGACTGCATGAGCTTGGCAAACTTCTTACAGAGTTTATCATTAGTAGACCCAAAAATGATGTCATCAACATAAATTTGAACTAAAAGGAGGTCACTTCCTTGATTGAAATAAAACAGAGTTTTGTCAATTGTTCCTCTGTTGAATCCACTTTCTAGAAGAAACTGAGCAAGTGTCTCATACCATGCTCTTGGTGCCTGCTTAAGTCCATATAGTGCCTTATCTAGCCTGTAGACATAATCTGGATATTTGGGGTCCACAAATCCTGGTGGTTGTTCAACAAACACTTCTTCTTCAAGCTTTCCATTCAGAAAAGCACTTTTCACATCCATCTGGAACACTTTGAATTTCTTGTGAGAGGCATATGCTAGAAAAATTCTGATTGCCTCCAATCTTGCAACTGGAGCAAATGTTTCATCATAGTCTATTCCTTCCTGCTGTGAATAGCCTTTTGCTACCAGTCTAGCCTTGTTCCTTGTGATAACACCTTCACTGTCAGTCTTGTTTCTGAAAACCCATTTAGTACCAACAATAGATCTGTTCTTTGGCCTTGGTACAAGAGTCCAAACTTCATTCCTTTCAAATTCATTCAACTCTTCCTGCATTGTTGTTATCCAGTCTGCATCTTGAAGAGCTTCTTCTACTTTCTTTGGTTCATTTTTAGACAAGAATGCATGAAACAGACATTCACTTGCAGTAGCACTTCTTGTCTTTACTTTTGCATCTGGATCACCAATTATCAAATCAGGTGTATGAGATTTAGTCCATTTCCTAGCAGAAGGTAAATGACTTCTATCAGCATATGATCCTCCCCCTTGATCCATGCTCTCCTGATTTTGTTGTGATCTATTTTCGTTTTCTGAGACTCCCCCTGAACTTGACTGCCCAGAGTCAGAATTTGAATTTTCAAAGTTTGAAGCATCAGAGTTTGATCCAGATTTTTCAGTTGACTCAGTATCAGTGTTTGAGTCTTCATCTTGATCATGCTGCCCCTCAACTGGTTCTCCCCTTTGTTGTGACTGAGAAGTTTCTCCAGTGTTTACCAGTAGAGGTTCAGAGTTTGTTTCAACAGAGTCTGTCAGAATTGTTTCATCAGAGTTTCCTTCATCAGAGTTTAAATCTTCATTTTCAAAGTTCAGTTGATCATATTCATCTTTGTCTTCAAGTCCAGTTATCTTCTTATCATCAAAAGAAACATATATAGATTCCATGATCACTTTAGTTCTCAGATTGTAAACTCTGAATGCCTTTGTTGACAGTGGATAGCCAACAAAAATTCCTTCATCTGCCTTTAGCTCAAACTTGGTCAACTGTTCTGGATGAGTCTTCAAAACAAAACATTTGCACCCGAAAATATGAAAGTATTTCAGGTTAGGCTTCTTTTTCTTCACCATCTCATATGGTGTCTTTCCATGCTTATTGATCAGTGTTGCATTCTGAGTAAAACAAGCAGTTTGAACAGCTTCTGCCCAGAAATAAGTTGGCAATTTTGCTTCATCAAGCATAGTTCTGGCAGCTTCAATTATGGTTCTATTTTTCCTTTCAACTACACCATTTTGTTGTGGTGTACCAGGTGCTGAAAATTCTTGTTTCACTCCATTGTCCTTGCAGAATTCTTCCATTGTTGCATTTCTGAACTCAGTTCCATTATCACTTCTGATGATTCTGACTTTGTTGCTTGATCCTTTGTCCAGAAGCTTCACATGCTCCATCAGAGTTAATGCAGTTTCATCCTTTTTTGCTAGAAAATACACCCAAGTGAATCTAGTGTATTCATCAACAATGACTAAAGCATATTTCTTCCTTGCAATAGACATAACATTTACTGGACCAAAGAGATCAACATGCAGAAGATGATAGGGATCAGTGATAGAAAATTCTGTCTTGCTCTTGAAAGATGACTTCCTTTGTTTAGCCTTCTGACATGAGTCACACAGGCCATCAACATTTAACAGAGCCTTTGGGAGTCCTCTTACAAGATCCTTTCTGATAAATTCATTGATGTTGTTCTAGTTCAAATGTGAGAGTTTCTTGTGCCACTTCCAACTCTCTTCACTAGACATTCTTGTTGACAGGCAAACAGCTTTTCCAACAGAGTCTATCAAAAGCTTGATTTCATAAATGTTGTTTTGCCTGTGACCAACTAGAACAACCTTTCCTGTAGATTTGCTGATAACTTCACAATATTCAGGTTGAAAATCTACATGATATCCCTTGTCACAGATTTGACTCACAGATAACAAGTCATGCTTGAGTCCTGGGACATGAGCTACATTGTTGGTGATGACATTTCCAAGATTAATATTGCCATATCCCAATGTTCTTCCTACATTGCCATCACCATAGGAAACTTTTGGGCCAGCCTTCTCCTCATATTCTGATAGCAGGGCTTTATTTCCAGTCATGTGTCCTGAACATCCACTATCCACGACTAGGGTTGCCTCCCTGTTGCCCTGCAATCACAAGCAATTACTGAGGATTAGTTTTAAGGATCCAGACTTGCTTGGATCCTTTGACATTCTTAACTTTGTTAGCTTTTGCAGCGGAATTAACATTATCAGAGTTTGAGCTAGCAGTATCAGTGTTTACACTTGCAGTATCAACTTTAATCCATTTCAGATTGGGTTTTAGTTCATAGTAATTATGATAGATAGCATGATATTTTCTGCAAGTATAAATGGAATGCCAAGTGCTTCCACAGTGTGTGCATAAAGTCTGTGGCTTAGTTCTAGCAAAATCCTTCTTTACCTCAGACTTTGTAGGTAAAGAATTTATATTTTTATTTTTCTTGCAGAAATTTGCAAGATGCTTAGTACTACCACAGTTATGACATGTCTTTCTTGGAGCATAACTAGCAAGCATTGGTTTATTTCCTGAAGTGATGCCTACCTTTCCATTTCTGTTCTTGTTTGACACTTTCTGTTTCTCAACAGATTTTAACTCCTTCAGTTTATGTTTGAGTTGTTTATCTGTCATTGAACCAATATTAACCTGTTTAACACTAGTTTTAACTGGTTTACTTTTGACAGCTTCCTTTTCATTTTCAGACAAAAATTTACTGGTTCCATGAAGAAAATGAGTTCTGACTTTAACTTGATTTTGAAATCTAAGTTCATCTCCCTCATTATAGCCTAGACCAACAGCGTCTGTTTGAAAAATCTGTTGAGTGTCCTTCCCAGAATTAGTCCAAGTCCTAATTTTATTATTTGCTTCCTCCAACTCTGACTCTAGTTGTTTATACTTCTGAAGCAAATTCTGTTCTTTGCAAACAGCATCATCTCTCTCTTTCTGAACTTGTTGCATGTTTTCAAGTTTCTCTTCAACAAGTTTATTTCTTACCTTAAGTTCAGAATTTTCAGCTTTTATCCTCTCATTTTCTAAAGTCTGATCCCTATAACTTATATGCAATGACTTAAGATAAATTCTTAACTGAGCAATGTCATTAATATTATAAGCATAGGTAGTTAGAGGTACCTGATTTTCAGAGGATTCTGATTCAGTAGTAGCCATGAGAGCATAGTTCACTTTTTCATCAGAATCTGAAGTATCTGCCCAATCTCTGCCTTTAGTGTAGAGTACCTTTCCAGTTTTACCCTTCTTGCACTCAGGAGCATAGTGACCCATCTCCTTACACTTGTAGCATTGAATTTCAGACTTATCCTTCTTCCCTTTAGAATCTCTCTTATCAGACTTCCTGTAGCTTTTCCTGTCTTCATTTGAATCCCTAGAAAACCTTTTTCCTTTCTTGAAATTCTTGAAGCCCATTTTCTTGAAAGTCTTCACCATCAACACAGCCATTTTCCTCATTTCTTCTTCATCATCCTCAGAGTCAGATGATTCAGAAGAGTTTGAATCATAATCAGAGTTTGGTGATTCACTTTCTGAATGTATGACCAAAGCTTTTCCCTTCATTTTCCTTCTTGTTGCCTCTTTCTTCTGAGGCTTCTCTTCAACATTAAGAGCAACAGACTTTCCTTTCCTGCTTGATCTCCTGTTTCTCTACTCCATTTCCAATTCATGAGTTTTGAGCAGTCCATAGATTTCATCAATCTCTGTTTCAGCAAGATCATAGTTGTCTCTAATAGTGGTTGTTTTCACATCCCACTTTTCAGGTAGAGAAAGAAGAAACTTGAGATTTGAGTCTTCTAGATCATACTCTTTGTTGACCAATGACAGATCATTAATCAGTTTACAGAATCTATCAAATGTTTCTGTCATGGTCTCTTCAGGTTTAGCCTCAAAATGCTCATACTCTTGTGTGAGTATGTTTCTCCTATTCTTCTTAATAGCCGTAGTTCCTTGACACCTGACTTCAAGAGCATCCCGTATTTCTTTTGCAGTGGTGCAGTTAATGACTTTGTTAGACATAACATTGTCTAAAGCACTATGCAGTAAATGCCTAACTTTTGCATCCTTAGCAATTGATGATAGATCTTCAGGAGTCATGTCTTTCTTCTCCTTTGGAACCATTTTTGCTTCTTCACCAGCAACTGCAACAGATAGCTTTGTAGGATTGTGAGGACCTTCATAAATCCTGTCAAGATATTCTGGATCTGTAGCCTCCAGAAACATAGTCATCTTGACCTTCCACATAGCATACTCTAATGGCCTCAGAATAGGAACCCTGATTGGTTCATAACGACTCACAGTAGTAGGAGCCTTTTCAGAAACAGTAGGTGTTGGTGGAGGAATTGCTGCCATGATTATTTTTGTGTTTGGATCTTAACCTGTAATAAAGTAACAGATTGGCTCTGATACCACTTGTTAGGCCGAATACACAATTAATAATCAACTTTGTATGAGAGTTTAACAAGTAAAAGCGTTTATGCACTTAAAAACTTCTTGTATTACGAACCCTCTTCGTGATGTAAATATCACAAAGAGCTGCTAGGTTACAATAAAGATAATTCGTTATCGATACCCTTCTAGGGTTAACCTAACTGTATTTATATAACATACAGCTACGATACAATCTCTAATTGATATTCCTAATAATCAGCTATACAATGATATCAATTACAGATTGTCACACGTCTCCTATGTCAACTCGATCTCTTTGATAGCTATCCAATCTTCAAAGATATCGCTTCCATAATTAATCTTCAATCACTGTTGACCAGTAGACGCTTCCTCCAGACAGAGTTTGACAAACTCTGTCGAGCTTCCAACTGTCAGAGTTTACCCTAAACTCTGACTGCTTCCAGCTAAACTCTGATAATTCACTGTAACACTTAAACACTGATTAAAACACATCAATTATATTTAACAGCAACCAAGTTGCAAGTGAAAAGAATAGTTTTACAAGATTTATGACCGGGAAGTCAACAAGATAAATAACATTGCTCAAGTAGGTTCCCCTATAATATGGAAGTTTGAGCGAGCATTTAAATCCTTTTAAGATAGATTTAAATGAAAAATAAAGAGTTGGGAACCTTTCCTTGATAAAATAGTCGTAAAAAGACTCCGAAATATTTTTCATAATATCTGGAGGTGAAAGTTAATCTCCGAATAATATAAATTATTTTAAAAAGAATTTAAAAGAATTAAATAAATATTCTAAGAATATTTATTAACTCAATTACGGAATATCATTAAATCATAATATTGCTCGTAAGTAATCCTCGAATGAATATTTAGAATTATTTACTAAATAAATCCCTCCTTAAATGAATATTCAAAATAATATTCATTAAATAATTAAACTCCAATAAATATTTAAAATAATATTCAATAAATAAGTCAAACCTTAAATGAATATTTGAAAATAATATTCATTTAGTAAATAATATTCTAAATGAATATCCAAATAATATTCATTTAGTAATCAAAACTTTAAAGGAATATTCAAAATAATATTCCTTAAGTAAATAGAACTTCCAATGAATATTTTAAAATAATATTCATCAAGTACATAAAACTTAAATGAATATTCGAAAGTAATATTCATTTAATAAATAAAATTCCAATGAATATCAAAATAATATTCATTAAATAATCAACTCTAAATGAATATTCGAAACTAACATTCGTTTAATATCTCTCGACTGAGATAATACTCGAATAACATTCCTCGAAAGATTTCCAAGTAATTGATACTTTATGGAAATATAAATAATGTTCAATAATAACAGTCCTCAAAATAAATAATAATCTGCCGTTGGAATCCCTCCGGGTTTCCACGACTCTTTATATATCTCAAAATACCGACTCCCAGTCTATATTTAAGAATGAATATGATATGCCCTTCGCTAAGGGTCTTACCAAAACAATCCGGCTTATAACTGATAACTCGTATCTAGTCTATAAGCCAATATCAATTCAAGGAACAGGTATCATAATATAATTTGACAATAGGCATGCATGCTATGGCATATGTATCAGAAACACAGATATACATATTATCACAACAACAGTTCCAATGTATTGGAAACTTGCCTGGTAATCGGGTGTGGGTAGAGATAGCGTGTCCTGGGTGTGCTCGATGATCTATAAACAATCAGAACATTCGAGATTAACCACTTAACACCTTTTAAAAGTCTAAGTATAAACTTCACTTAAGTCGAAACACGTTTTCAAGTTTTCTCGTTATGCACCCTTTTGTGTAACTCTTTTTATCACCGATATGATACGACATTTGTTCGTTATTAAGACATGTCATCAAACTTACACTTGGTATATACTTAAATCGTATAAGTTCTAAGGTTGATCGTTTACGAACCAAGATTATACATCGAGTTTTATCCCCCGTTTTCCAAGTGTTTTACCAAAGTTATAACCAAGCGGGTTTTTAGGGGTTCGTTCGCGTTTAACTTTGATTCAAACATTTTTATAAAATCGGAAAATGATCCGTTTGATATGTGGTTTTCTTTCATATTTTCCTTATGACCCCTAGTATTTATTTACCAAGATTTGCCACTGAGTAACATGCTTTACGGGGGTTCAAATGAAGTTACGAACTTTTACTTACGGTTTCGAACAAATTTTAGTAATTTGACCATAACTCTTAAACCGTAAGTCGGAATGTTTCAATTCTTTCACCAAAACGATCTATGAATCGAGATCTACGAGGACATGTCATGTTCACAACCAGTTAAGACAATTAACCCTACTGTGATACACGAATTCTTTAAGGTTATCGAAAATCGGGCATTACAACGGCTATAACTCGGACATTCCAAAAATTACAACAATCCAACCAAGCCACACCGGGCATCCATACAATTTATACCCTTGATTCTTATCATAATAAATCCAAGAACATCATGCTTCACTACCATACGCATCATATAACCAAAATCACTAAATCACTTAACTAATCATGCTTATAACATTACATAATCATAACTAAGCTAGATCCATCAAAAACATGCATAAAACTCAAAGTTTAACCAAAGGTTTTGATGAGATATACCTTCCATGGAGTGGTTAAAGACCTTGCTAAGCCCTGTATAGTCCATGTCTACCCTTAACCAAGCTTAGATCATCAAAAAAAAAATCAAGATCCAAGAATTTTGTTCTTGAGGTTACTATTCATCCTCCACTTTGATATTTTATTGAAAATGGAAAAAGTGGTGTTTTAGGCTAAGATTTCTAGGGTATCATTTTTATGAAATATAGGACCTATGATAAAATTTTGAAGATCAAACAATGGTGGGAAGGATGATTTCCTCCATTGAATTAAAGGGAAAAGCCGAATGGCTATAAGAGGGAGAGAGAGAGAGGTTTTTGCTTGGTTGCTTGGTTGATTCTTGTGCTAAATGAATTATTTGGATAATATCTACCATAAACCTACTTTATTAAAGTGCTAGGTCATGGATTATGCAATCAAGAGACATGTGTTGCATTTTTGTGGTAATGAGATGAGATGGGACTAAGTACTTGGTTGATCTTCTAATCTTGTTAGTTACTCTTGTAACTAGTTGGTTGCTTGATGTTTATCCATTAGTACATGCATGTATCTTGATCCACTGCTCGTTCCTTTGTCCGGTTATTGCTCAATTCATTGATCGTTCGGAGGAATAACTCATTCGTTTCTAGTTAGGGTTTTACTAGAATCCGTCTTAATATTTACACTATCATCCTCCATTCTCTTTAGTAATTCTTGAACCTATTTTCCTTAAATCCCTTCAATAATTCCTTAATTCTTTCAGTGTCCAGGGAAATCTTGGGGAAAATAAAAGTGCTATTTTTCAGAATCCGACAGCTTTTACATACACTCTTTTTCCCCCTGGATCAATAATATGAACTCAGAATTTCGTTCCGGGTACTTCTATATAGCGTCGTCTAATAATATTCCTACGTCCACCAAAATCACTATTCACCACTTATTATTTACTTATTCTTTTACGGTTATATAGATGTCCCGGTTCTCTTCCGATCGTTCCTTAACTCTTTTTACGGAACCACTGGACTGATAACAGATATTGATTTGTATGACATAAGAATAACCTTCCCCCTTGGAATTATCAAATCTTAATTTCCTGGGAGATAGATAATTCTTATCTAGATTGTCAACCAATAGCATTCTTCACGACATATAAGTATTTGAATCCATATCCATTCCATTCATTCATTAGAGCTGGTGACCTTGCTGTCGGAATCATTGTTCCTCATTTTATCGGTACTTAATAAAAAGTTTTAATTCTACCGAAAATTTGGGTTCTTACAGTCTCCCCTCCTTAAAAGGATTCCGTCCCAGGAATCAAGTAGGAAGCAAAGAGTCGCTTGTCTGTCGTTCACTTTTTAGCTTCCCGGTCAATTCTTAGTCGTTCTACCCTTTCTCAGCACATCTTCTAGTGCTACAATCCATACTTTATCCTTTTTCCATCAACTTTGCTACTTTTCGTACAACACACTATCCGGGTTATGCTCTTACTCAGTCTTATCCTTATTGATACCTGTAGTAACATTGGTATCACTATCACACTACAAATTCGGAGGTAACCTCGCTCACACTGTGCATAACCTGATCGCTTTAATCTTCGCAATCTCGATCAATTATAGAGAAGTGGAAAGATTTTTTTGAGAGATCACTATGATCAATTGAACATTTGTTAAATTGCATAGTTAGTATAGAAGGGGGCCAGCCTTTAGTACTTGACAAGCAATCAAACAAGTTATGGTATTCCATTTAGACTTCTATCACACAGACAGATAGTCATGTAACAGTACCTCCCCTCCTTAAAGGGTTGATTCTCTCAAATCATAAGGAAGATGAATAAGAGAGAAGAAAAGAAAAGAATTCTAAAGCATTATAAAAAGTTTTTATGATTGTAAAATATCATACTTAGAATTTACCTCTGAACTATAGAGGTTCATCAAAGAAGAAAATAATCATAATTATATCCAATACTATTTGATCGCAATCTCACGTGTCAACATATCTTGCTACTTTGTCCATTATTCTATGGACCTATATTCTTGTTTAATCTTAGCAACGCTCACTTTAGAAAATTCCTTCAACCTTTTAGGTTAAATCTTAGGTTTCTCGCTTGACATAATTGTTACTAACATCCCATGCCACGCTACTAACTCTATCATATTCACAATACTAACACTGTCAGGTTGTCATCCCGAGAATTCATCAGAAAACCCATTTATTAATCCATTCATAACATTCCTTGCTTCACATTCCATAGTTGCTTTCCCAGTCTTTTCTTTATCAATCACATCCTTCTTATTATCTGATTCTTATTTACTTCTGTTATTTACTTCCACCTTCATCTCTTTATTGAGACATCTTTTGCACTTGGCACCTCCTTATTGGTATCTCGTCACATTTACTCTATAATCATCACATTATTCCAATTTAAACCCTCCGAAATGAATCTGGCCGATTTCTTTAACTTAGATCCAATAAAATCTTCTTCTGCCAAACTTGTTTCTCATCACTTGTTCTTTTCTACCCGTGATTTTCCACAGGTTGTTCTTCGTAAGTCAGACCAGGTCGTATATCTACCTGCTCGTACTCTTATCATCTATCGACCATCTGCATTTTACTGGCGTAGCCTTGCCACATGAAACACGTTACGATCATGCTATAAGTTTTGGGGGTAGAGCTGGCTCGAATGCCACCTTCCGAACACTTTTAAACTCTCAGGTGGCCCAATAAGTCTTGGGCTCAACTGCCCTTCTCTCCAAGTCTCATTAATTCTTTCTACGGGAATATATTTAGCATCATGAATCATCAACCTCATATTCTCTATCTTGTTTGCGCAGAAGTACACTAACACAAACTTGCTTGTCATTCATCAACATGCCATTTAGCTTATCAATAACAGCACTTTCTTTATCTTTACGTTGTCATCTACTTTCTTAGAAGAATCACCATCGCTTGTTGTTTACGTAGTGCGTTAATAGCTAACCATATGGGTTTCAAATCCTTTAGGGAGACAAAGTAATCACTATCCCTTATCCATAAGGAACACATCCTGAACTTGACGTAGATATTACATGAAGTAGATAAAATTGCAGAAGAGTTTCAAGCATCGCAGCTATGCCCGGTTAATGAAAATATCACTCATGCATCTTCCATAAAAGACTGGAAACTTAATGGTTTACTTCGTCAATTTTGTATCATGGTCCTGGTTTGCCTCAAAACGGGACCTTCTAAGGTGTGTAGTTTGCTTAAGACGATATCGGGAATCGAATCTTTACTTAAACTATTATTACCGTCAATTCTTGCACAGTTATCAGAAGGAATGTAAATTCCTCCACTCTGATATGACCTTCAAGGTCCTTCCAAATATCATTCTGTTTCCTCGGTATGAACATTCGTAATTATTCCTCTATACTTAGACTATCGGCCACCTCATTGGCCTTTCCTGATAATAATAATTTCTTGTAATCCATGTTCTCTCGATACATTCCAACTCAAATTTTTCTACCTCATTCCCATCCCTGTTAGGTGAAAGCATCCTCCCTTAAGCTCTGCTGAAGGAGAAAAATATATCTATCAGTCTTTTTCCATAAGTCATTGCTTCCACCTTCCCGTGGGAACTTTATCAAAGTTACCCTCAATCATACCTAGGATATTTGTTCTCTTAGTTCTTCCTTTTTCTAGGATAATCTCAACCTTCTTTGGTTCCATCCATACCTCATCATGGTTTCATACATGCCTCATCTGACATTATTGTTATTGTGTCTTACATTCTCTACCAAGCTTCTATTTTGAAACTCAGAATGTTAACTTTTTCCTTGTAAGGTTTCTTAGGTCGTCCTCATCATTCCTCCTATATTTTCTAGGTACAGGGTATAGCAAAATGTCATTGATCAATACTGTAATAATTCTATCTAGGTTCTTTCCAGAACTCTTTTTAATAATCCTTACAAGTCATTGTTGCCTTAGCAAATCCAACTCATATCATCTGAATTCACAATGTCTTTATTAGGGTTAATGCCATCCGTTATGGATTCCCTAGGGTTTGTCTTAATTTACGGATATCCTATCCTTAATTCAACTGCCAAGGAATTCTTGCATCCTATAATTGGTAATCAAATCATGAATCCTTAATAAGGGTCTCTTTTCAATTGTTCTCATTTGATAATCGATCGATAGCTTAATGCTAACCTCTTTTTTTCCAGATAGTTGTCAGCCTATTTGACCTTCCAAAAGACAACGTATGTCTATCTGCTCTCTTACAGAACTTGGTAATGGTAGCAAGAATGCTTTGGAAGATTTTGGTCGAGTTCAACGTGAATCTCTTAGTACTTATCGTTCTTCTCAAAGGTACTTACCTTAGGCAAAATTTCTACAGCATACTGATCAATCTCTGACCATTTCTATACTCTCTTCATAAACCTTCATTGTTTATTTTCCTCCGTCATAATATATTCATGGTATTCATAAAACCCTAGCATCATACATCTCAAGTCACTATACTTCTATTTTCACTCGTAATCTTGGACAATCGTATACACATGAATCACTTTAGTACGGGTGACCCTATTTCAAAAAAAAATCTAGTAAATTCCCAATCAAGACATGGGTTGCAGAGGGTTTAGCAGAAGATTCCTACGATCTTATTAATGTTTCCTTTATATAAGAAGCCCTTGCAGTCGGTGCTTACTTAGAAGCAACCTTGCTTTGTCCTTTCATTGCTGGTCTAGTCACTTGATAATCCTTTATGACTTGGCCTCAACTGGCCACACTAAAATAAAAATATATGATTTTAGGGGCTGGCTAATAGCATTACTTTTCTAGAAATTGCCGGCATAGTTCCTTCCTCTTTGTTACCTTTCATGGCGAATTAACCTCAATTTGGTTCCATAAATTACAACCTATGACATCTGCCTTCTCATGGTGGATTATTACTGACAATATTCATACTAATTCATTTATCAAATGATATGGCACTTACTGCCTCCTTCTCAACTATTCCTAGGGACTCTGCTCCTCGTCCGATATCGCTGTCTTTGATAATCATACTTCCCTCTAGCTCTTTCTTCGTTAATATTAAAGTTTCTAAGGATTCTCATCTATTCCTGTATAAGATCTCAAGTAATTCTTCCAATCCGTCTTACTTGCTAGTACTACATCCAGTAGTCCGGCTATGAATCCAACATGAATCTTCAATTCTCTTGCTAATAGCTCAGTTCTTTATGCTCACTTTTCTGAGCACCATACCTTAATCATCACAGTCTTTCTGGCTGCGGCCCTCATTCCTCAAGTGTAAGCTCCTTATCCTAACAGGACTGTCCTTATCTGCTGGAACCTTTTTCGGGTCTCCAGTAGGGTACTCCATCGAATTTACCCGCTGATCTTCAGCATATAAAGCATCATCGCGCTACTGCTCGTATGCCTCAAGGTCTGTCGCCTTACTCGTCGAGCTAAGTTACTATCATGACACTTAAGAGTTCCCATAAGGGTTTTATATGTCATCACTACATTAAGTAGTCCGACTATGAACTTGGCAAGTGTAACGGTCCCAAAATCCGCGGTACAGATTTGGGGCCACCAACCACAAACAACATAATACTAACTTGGATATAAACATTAAATAAACTGATAAAACATTAAAAACCGCTTAACCAAGATCGCATATAGGTTATGGTATGAAACAAACTATCGAATTACTTTATTACAACTCAATCTCAGAATAATAAAAATATTATACATTTTGTGAATATACAAACCATTGTCTAACTATATCTCCAACCTTGACAATTCTCAATTCACTATCTGGCGAAATCCATAACTCGACTGTCTCCTCTCGCTGCCCGGAGATTAATACCAACTGTCCCCTTACGAGGTCTACTAAACTTCTCTAATAACTGGAGAAAATAAACAAAAGCAAGAGTGAGCCAACAATGCTCAGCAATTGCATAAAGTGATAACAATTTCAATATCGAAACAATCTGATAACAAGAGAGTTTCAACTCATACTGTGAAAGAATCTGTGATAATACTTTTAAATTGCCACGAGGGACAATACTTCACCATAAAATGAGGTGCAATAGGAACTAGAACGAATAAGAGTTTTGTTCAACCAAAATAAGCATTAAAAACTTCAAAGAAACCAGGCTTTAACTATTCAATACTGACACTCGAAAACTCGAGGTCAAATGATATCAATCGATAATGATACTTGGGAATTCAAGGTCAAACGATGAGAATCAATGTCCACTGGATACTCAATTTATAGATTAGAATTGGATTCTTATTTTTCGACGCTATGAGTTAAAGTGGATGATCAGTCACACTAAAACTCCGGATATACTCTCTTGGTATATCCAAATACTCAACTGGATCCAAGGCCTCGTTTGGCCTAAAATATCATACTCATACTCGGACTGGCGTCCTCATTCCTGAAAACATTTTCATTTAATAAAAACTTCCAGTTCTATCTTTAATACTCAGGTCAGGGGTCGGGACAATCGACTGCCCTGTCTCAACCAATAACTGGAAAACTCATGTTCCAGGATAACAACTTATGATTAGGAATTAATAAGAAACGACATCATCGTCTAGTATCGACAAGTTTGATACCACAAAGGGGAAATTATAAAGAATGACAATTTAAAAGGTATCAACCAGATCGATACGAATACTTCGAATTATAACTACAGCAGATTATGCAAGGAGAAATTTCAGTTGCAAGAATGGGAATACAATTTGCAATAAGATTCCAACAATGAAATTCTAGACTAAAGCAACGATATGGTGAAGTACCGGCATTTAATCAAACTTGTACATACTGAAGAATTTGAGCTTCCATAAGCGGAGAAAACAGATTAAAACAATAATTGTAAAGACAGTTCAAATAGGGAAAGGTTTAGATCAGCTCAGGGAACATTGTCCGAGTGGAAGTCCATTGATAAAAATATACTAGATCAGGCATTGTGCCAGCGGGTTTTCATAAAAGTTAAGAAAACTTAAATGTCCTTGTTTAGAAAATTTTCTTAGGTATATTTGACAAAAATAGAAAAAAAATGGCATTCCGTTGACAGAGTGTAAAAAAAGTTATTTGCAAGATTCTTTGTAAAACCGACATATGAATTATGGGTGGGGAAGAATAACAACATCATACTAATTTGAAGAAGTATATAAATCATCTTTCAACTATACTTGACTAACTCACTGCATATGATGAATAAACCACATTGCATCACTTGAATAATAAGTGCATAGCAACAACACTTACCTCGATTTGCGGAGTTCCTGATCCTACCAGGGATCCTCGACTCAAATTCACATCAGTCCTTACTTCGTAACTCATCGGCTTCGATACTCGTCCTCCTTCTTATCTTTCAGATTACCAGCGCTCTATCCTTGGCCAGGTTTCCTATTCGAACCATTATCAAGGCCAAATGCTAATTTAGTATTCAATCAAGCAAAATCTTATTATCTTGCTTTACTCTACCCATACGCGTCCTATATCGCTTAAACATATAACATAAATAACATATACATCATATTCGCAAACTAGCATTAGTATACCCAACTAAGTCAAATAAACACTTAACACAGCTATCCACTTATTACTTAGATATCAACTAGGCAACCACTTCACAACAAGTTCATAATATACTTTTAAATCCTCACTCAAGTAAATTAAATAGATTTAAAATAGATTTGCAGGGGATTTTTAGAAAATTTCGGCATGAAGTATTCGTTTATCGGACTATGGGCACAACCCCTCAATATCAATCAAAAACAATTCAACCCTGCTTTTACAAAAATAAAGCTGCCTCAACTTGCAGCAACATAAAAGTAAACAATTAATGAAAAGTACCCGCCCGAACATGCGACAACTAGCACATAAGAAATTTATATTACACTACTACTTACGCTACACCAATGATCGTATTTCTCACGCATTTTAATGATACACGTGACAATCAATCATTGATATTCGTAAGCCCTAGGGAACAACCCCTAGCACTAACTATTACTTACGCTATATCGATGATCACACCACTCAAGTATATTAATTATACCCGTGATAGCAAATCATGGATATTCGTAAGCCCGAGGAACTAGTTGAAGAGAATTTCACAAGTCTTTAAATATTGACATTTAAGACTTGTGATCCCATTGCAACTCCTCGCAGATAAACACATAATCAATAAATATAACAATTAATCTTCGATAAATAACATTTGAAAACTAAATCAAAACAACTACACAGCCACTAATATTTATAATGACTCACCCAACTCAAATCCATATGCAGGACCCATCACCATTTAACCACATACCATCCAATACCAAGTAATTAACATTTATGATATTCAACAAATACTCTAACTCGACTTACATCATTCAACACATATACACTTACAAATTAGCCGACCCACATAACTACACGTTATATGACAATAACAATTAATACTTAAAACGTAACAATTACTAACCCGACATATTATCAGATTCACATCCTCTCCATAATTATAATCAAAATATATTATCGAACTCGAAATTTAATCCCACAATTAATTAAGAATTTATGAACTTTCTGAATTAAACTAGGAAAATTAAATCAATATATCAAGATTAAATCTAATCAAATTACAACAATTAGCATAATTTAATCTAAGATGCAAATTAAATAATTACATCGGAAAATAAATTAAATAAATAAAATAAAAAATTAATACCTTTCCGATTTTCCAATTCCACCAAAAAAAATCTCTCTCTCTCTCTCTCTCTCTCTCTCTCTCTTCCCCTCAACTGCTACTGCAACTCGCGCCACCAACGGCCGCCACTCATCCCCCTGCTCTCCTCCCTCGCCAGACCACGCGACCACTCATCCCCCTGCTCTCCTCCCTCGCCAGACCACGCGACCACCACCACCGCCGGCCGCCGCCGCGCGGTGGGGTTCTTCCCCTCCTACCTTCTACTGCTGCACTTATACACGCATACACACTCTCTTACATACATATACACACACACACACATGTATATATATATATATATATATCTCATCTATTTTATTTCAATTTCTCCCCCAATTCTATAATCCCTAATTTCTCTCTTTTCCCCAATCCTATTCTCTCTCCCCGCTACTCTATCTAGCTGCTGTGTTTGTGTTTTCTTTTGTTATTGGGCTTAGTCCCAATTCTATTATATAACTACTTAACTCCGAGCCCAAATAAAACACTACTTGTTCACTTTTAAAGCTAATACGTATATTCATAAATCGAATTTAAATAAAATATTCAGAAAATTAAACTTTTCACTTTTTTTTGCTAAGCCACTTTTAAAATAAAGAATATAAAATTACGAGCACGCACATATTTTCGAAATATTTTTCGGATAAAAAATGAATTAAATATGAAATTTTCAAGTTTTGATCCTTTAAATACAATAAAACTCTTAAAATCATTTTAAAATACTCAAGCATCCAAATTAATCCACCCAAAAATTTTAAAAACTTGAGAAAATCTACAGAGGGTCAAAAATACATGATTTAAATATACTTAAATCCTCAAAATTACAAATAAAAATATACTGACCTTCACGGCTTATACTAATCATCATATAATCACAAAAACATAACTTCACACATATTCCACTTTCCAACAATACTCACATAATAATATTAATAATTTATATAAAATAAATAATTCGAAATTCGAAATTTTCTAGGGCGTTATAGCAAGAGTTCTTATTATCTTAGTGAATTTATTGTTTTAGCGTCGCCTCATCTCTGGGGTTTATAACGTACGCTCTGATACCATTTCTGTAACACCCCCAGATCCGGGGTCCGGGATCCGGTCGTTACAGTCTCCATTTCTGTGCACAATACTTGAACTTACTTCAACATAAAATAAATTACATCTTTATGACCCAACATAACAATATAAAACACACCCGTTATAGTCCCAAAGATGATATCAGAGTAACAATCAAATTTTATTAATCACATTATGAGTTCTTACAATCCAAAAGAATTTCAATATGAATACATACTCTTTGCCATCCATTTTCATAAGTCATACCAACCCAGATACTTGGTATTGAAAGAATGAATCTATCCTACCAATAGCTTCTTCTTCAGCTCTGGTAGTCTCATCGTCCTCGCCAGCGTCGAGTGCGCCTTGTGCGATTCATCTGGTCTAGCAGTTGTTGTGATATAATAATAAAGCAAGGGTGAGCAATAGCCCACCAACAATAATGTATAACTGATCGATAATATATAACAGTTCAAAAGTATCTTTCAAACCATATGCCAAGGTAACTCAAAATGCATATATAGGTGGGAAAAAATATTGCAATTTCAACTAACTTTTCCAATACTGCCAACAATGATAATGTTGAAGAAAATAAAAGAATTTGAGTATTCACCGCGATCCTTACGTGGATCAGTCGCAGATGATATTGATGTTTTTCATTATACTTGATTAATATATTTTATGAAATAATAATAATTATTACAAAATATAATTAATGCACAAGTTTTTCATACCAAAATCAATTAGAACAATACTTAATACTCCCCTTTGATTCTTATTATTTGAAATATAGGTGTTCGACATGCATTTTAAATGTGTTTTAAGATGTATTTTAAGGATAGTCATAACTTATTTTAAAATTTTCTTTTTTGTATAAAAAGTGAATGTTTAAATTTTTATACAGAAAAAATTTAAAAATAAGTTATACAACTATCCTTAAAATGCGTGTTCGGAAGTGAAAAAAAATGTTAAAAATTGATTGGGATTGAGGGAGTACAAATAAACCATATCTTATATGAAATCATCATAACAATTGACAAATTATATAAATACATATACAATAATATTCCATATTAGTTTAACATAATATGTTGCTATTGATGTGTAATTTATTTGCATTATTTAAAAAAAACTTAATAGTTTGAGTAATTTCTAGATTTGAATTGGGTCATGTCATTTTAATATTGTTTTATTAATTGGAATTTTTCATAGTTATACACATATAATTATGGGCAATAATAAAATTAATCATTAGATATCATCATTGAGTTGTATATCGCTGTTCAATTTTAATCATTTGTGTAAATTTAACATCAGTATTTAACTACTACAAAAGTTGATATATGTGGTATTACTTATTATTAATATTTTGAATAATGTGTAACTTTGTAAAAAACACTTTTATTGTACAAATATATTATTTTATGTATACCCATATTTTAGACATCAACTTTTATAAAAAAATGCTATCTATCAATAATTTCTAGTTTTGCTTATAAAAAATATGAAATTACAAATATGAAATATCATTAACTTATAGAATAGATATAATTATTTTTATTTTTTAAAGTAAAAATAACATTTATTAAAAATGGAAGCGGAACCTAAACTTCCATGTTATTGTAAATAACATAGTGGATGACATCAATTTTTATTACTTCTTATGCATGTACTTATATCTTTTTTGTTCATGTGTGTGTGATGTGTTGGTTTATATATGAGGTCAGTTCATAGTATCAATTTTTATTACTTCTTCTACCTGTACTTATATCTTGTTTGTTCACGTGTGTGTGATGTGTTGGTTTATATATGATCAACAGGAGGTCATTTTTTTTTGAAAATAAGAACTTGCATATATTAATTCTCATCCATCATCAAATTACAAGCAATAAAATCAGGAGCGTTTAGATACCACTCCTGAAGATCAGACTCAGAATACGCAACCTGTGCTAATTTATGGGCTACAGCATTCGCAGATCTCGACACAAAAACAACTAACACTTGTTCAAAGTGTTTAAACATCTCAACACAATCATCCACAATTGTGTCAAAATAAGATTTACCACGTGAACCGTAAATGGCATCAACTAAAATCTTAGAATCTGTCTCATAGATGCATTTCAGATTCGTCCGCGTTTGATTCCAAGCCAGAGCCTCCTTGAGGCTAATGGCTTCTGCCTCTCTTGGTTGGAACATTCCAACAGTCAATGGCGGAATCCTCCTTGAGGTCATTTAGTTAAATGTAGTCAACACGAGAGATGAATTATCACTACAATACAAAAACCATCTAGTCAATGGCGGAATCCTCTAACAACAACTTTCTTTTAGTAAAATGATTGCAATTAAGTTTACTTGCATTTGATGTTGATTTTCTTTACATTGCATATGAGTGTACAAAAATCACAATTTTGTAAAATTTAAATGTAAAAAATACATTTTTGCAAACTAAAAATGAAAAATTCATATTTTTGAAAAATGTCAAATATTAATAATATTACTAAAATTTAAATTGTAGCACATTAATGTTTACCTTAAGTATTCTACTCAAATTCAAATTAGTTACTTAATTTTGCATCTGCCAACTAATTAAAATTTTCAATTTTTTACAAACCAGTCTTGATTCCAATTTTTTTACACAACAGTCTCCACATTTATAGCACTTTGATAATTTTGTTGCAGAAATTAAATTTGATAAAACCATGATTTCTACAACGTGAAATTACATAGAAAGAATGAGAAAGATCAGGTATATATTGAATTGGGTTTTTTTCTAATATGTCCCATTTAAATAAGCCATTTATAAATATGTCCCATTCTTAATTATAATTATAAATATGTCCCTTTTTATTAATATGTCCCATTTTTAATTGTAACCATGATTAACTCACTAACTATACATTATTAAAAGACAATTTTGTCCTCTACTTATTTATTTTTGATTTTTGTCATTAATTTGGATGTTCCGTATGAAGCAGCGTTCTTGAGCACTAGCTAGTTTCAGGTTTCACAAATTAAACATTTGTACTTCATTATTAACTAGACTAGACGACTAGAGTATAACTGGGCTGGATTGTGACTTCAGAGCTGGGGATATCTATGGATATCTATAGCATATGATAACAGTGTCTTTTAATAATTCTTATATAACTATCAACAATTCATTGCACTTCAATTATAATTATTTGGAGATTAAATATTGTGTACGTCTATTTGAGTTTTGTAAATTAATTATAGATACCGCATTCTGTCATTGAGATAATACTCAACGATATGTTATATAACTAATGTGAAATATTAGGACAAGTGTAGAAGTATACATCTGACTTAAGAGTTGAAGGTTATTGAAAACAACTTAATTATTAAGTTTTTTTGGGGATGGTAATGTTGAATGAGCAGAAATTATATTGATTTTACTTAATTTCAGGTTCGAATATTGGCTATTGTCATTGTTGGATGTAGTCATGTAGGAAGGATTCTCGCAGCTATGTGAGCATAAAAAGGAAGGCATGTGCTGAAGTCGGGATTAAATCCTTTGAGTGTTTGAGTTTTGCACTGGTAGCAGAATTGAAGTTATATAATTAAGGGTATGGGTAATATTGTCTTAATGTATATAATATATATATATATATATATAATTATATATATATGAGTTAAATTTAACCATGGGACATAATTATAATTATTGAATAAAAAAGGATATATTCTTAATTGAATACTTAATTTGGGACATATTAGACAAATTAATGAAATACTTGTTTCAGCATTTGCGTACAATCAGCTATATAATCCAGGTCCAAATTCTCTTCTGGATTTAAAATTCGATTACACAAGTAATGTCAGGCTGTCAACAGCTCGATGTGGCAACCAACTAGGGGAACAAAGTTGTACAAGTTAAATTATGGATCAAATGTGCAGGTAGTATTACAGGGGACAAGTATATTCACAGTTGAAAATCACCCGATTCATCTCTACGGATACGACTTTTTTGTTATAGCAGAGGGATTCGGTAACTTCAATCCTGAAACGGATACACCTAAATTTTGATGTTCTTGGTTGCATTTCCATTTTAATTTACAATAAACGAATGATGTGCTGCCAAGTATAGCTATTTATATAAACCATTTCTCTTTTGATTTAGGTTCTACCTGATGGAGTGAAGTTAAGAGGTGATGTAAATGTGTTGCTTCTGGGGGATTCGTCCACTGCAAAGTCACAGGTTCAGTTAATTTTTTCTATAATTGTATATACATCTGGAAAAGGTTCATCAGCTGCTGGTCTTATTGCTTCTGTTTCAAGACAACAGTTCTGGAAGCTTGTGCACTTATTTATGCTTAAATTGTGGTGTTCTACTCTTATCTGTATCTCTTATTGTAATAATATGATTTTTTAACTTTGCATTCAGTGCGAATTTTATCTGGAAGGAGGGGCCATGGTTTTGGAAGATGGAGGAGTTGTTTGCATAAACGAGTTCGACAAAATGAGGATAGGTCCCTAAATGGCAGGCTCCGCCTCTATTTGATTCACCTATAGGACAATTTTAGTTTTACTCCATATTAATTTTAGTTTGTGATTAAATTATTGTGTAAATTGACATTGTCGAGTTGTGTAATATATATTATATTATTATTAATAAGATCTTAGTGGATTGTGTAAATCTTGTATTATTTCATACAACTTGTATTATATAATGGGTTGACAGTGTGTTTGTTGGTTTGGATGAATGTTTACCAGAATTGCCATTTATATTTTTTTTTAAAAATGACTTTTAGCATCGGTTTAAATGACTGACGCCTTTAACATGACTTTGAGCGTCGGTCGTTTAAATGACTGACGCCTTTAACATGACTTTGAGCGTCGGTTGTTTAAATGATCGACGCCTTTAACATGACTTTGAGCGTCGGTTGTTTAAATGACCGACGCCTATAACAGACTTTCAGCGTCGGTTGTTTAAATGACAGACGCATATAACAGACTTTTAGCGTCGGTTATTTAAATGACCGACGCTTATAACAGACTTTTATCGTCACCAATTTAACCGACGCTATAGTCCTACACCTATAGTGTCACCTTCATATACTGCGCCCAATAACCGACGCCTAAAGCATATTTTGACCGACGCTAAAAGCCTATTTTGTAGTAGTGAATGTTGGAAAAAAAAGAAAAAAAAAAGATATGTAAACATATTTTCTTATCTTTTCTTGGACACCCATAAGTATTCTAAATATAAAGAAAAGAAATTTCTTTTTGCATTAACAACAACCAACCAAATACATTCTATGTCTTAAAATCTATTTCACATTCTACGTCTTAAAATCTAGTGCACCAAATCAATAACCAACCAAATATAACCCGCTTATAACAATATAGTATTCACCCACTAGAACAAATTATTAGATTGTACAACCAACCAAATACATTCTATGTCTTAAAATCTAGCTAGTGCACCAAATCAATAACCAACCAAATATAACCCGCTTATAATAATATAGTATTCACCCACTAGAACAAATTATTAGATTGTCATGCAAATCTCAGCTATATGATGTACCACAATCAGGATTTACACGTGTAAAGTAATAAATGGATATAAAAATTTCATGCCAAAAAAAACAGATATCAATATCAATTTAAAGGATTAAGAGGTTTACAAATGAGTCCACCTAGATCGTTGACTGCATTAACAAATAGAGCATGAAGTTCTTGAGTCCACACAAGGCGCTTCTTAGTAGGATCCACAGCAACCCCCTGCTGGTGCTCAACATACGGTAAATTGAGATCAAAATTTTTGGGAGAAACCATTCTTTTCTTACTGGTATTGATAACTTTCCTGTATGTTGATGTGCGAGGCCTAGTTTAATATATGGTGAAATGTAGAGATTATACTTTGAAAAAAATATCTAAATAATCTAATGTTCTTTTCAAAAAATAATAAAAAAGCATTTCACTACAAGAAAAACGGGCTTTTCCTACCGTTTTTTTCCTACCGACGCATTTTCTACCGACCAATTCCTACCGATTTTCAAGTAAAACAGCTATTTCCTACCAGACCACTAATCGGTAGGAAATGTGTAGACATTTCCTACCGAAATCGATAAGAAATGAGTCGAACGGGACCCACAACGCCACGTCAATGGCCGGCCACAATGGTACAACGTCGTTTCATTGACACCATTTCCTACCGAATGAACTCGGTAGGAAATGAGACATTTATTTCCTACGGACTATGGTAGGAAATGAATCTTGTGGGTCCCAAGTGCCATGTGGCAATGTCGCTTTATGCTCAGCATTTCCTACCGCGTTAAGGCGGTAGGAAATGGCTCGCCTTTTCACCAGTAAATGACAGCTTGGCGGCTTCTAATTGGTTGACGTGTCAGGTTGACATATCCTACCGACAAGCGGTAGAAAATGAGCTGTGTCGAGTTTTTAATTTTATTTGTTAATATTCAATGTTTATATATATATATTTGAAATGTTGGATAACAGAATTATTATTTATGCTTAAAATGATTATATATGTTAGATAATAGATATGTTTATGTAAGATAATAGATATGTTTATGCCTGAAATGTTTGTGTAGGAAATGAGCCGCCATGTATTATTGCGGTCATATGTTCATTAAATTAATTAAAAAGAGAAAAAATAAGATAAAATTCGAATTAAAATTCATAAAAATTTAAATATTAATACTCATTAATTCTGTGATTCAGGTTACATTAGGTTCACTAATTTTCTATTTTTGTGATTTTTCACCCTATTTTTAACTAGTTTGTGAATTACATAAAAAATAAAAATAAAAATTAGAATTTCGACGATCGAACCGTACGGGAGTCCAGATCAATCCTTTTAAATGTTATTCCAAAATTTTAAAAATAATAATAAATTTATTTGATTCGGTAATTTAATGGTCAACTAGTGCTTTGACTTTAACCTCTAAACTAATTTTCATTTCCGATTCTTGATTCGATTTTTTTGAATTAGAATTTTGATGATCGAATCGTACGGGAGTCAAGATCAATCATTTTAAATGTGATTCCAAAATTTTAAAAATATAATAAATTTATTTGATTAGGTAATTTAATGGTCAACTAGTACTTTGACTTTAACCCCTAAACTAGTTTTCGTTTCCGATTCTTGATTCGATTATTTGGTATTAGAATTTCGACGATCGAACCATACGGGAGTCAAGATCAATCTTCTTAAATGTTATTCGAAAATTTTAAAAAAATAATAAATTTATTTGATTAGATAATTTAACGGTAAACCAGTAATTTGACTTTAACCCCTAAACTAGTTTTTGTTCCCGATTCTTGATTCGATTATTTTGAATGAGAATTTCGATGATCGAAAAGTACGGGAGTAAAGATCATTCTTTTTGAATGTTATTCCAAAATTTTTAAAAAATAATAAATTCATTTGATTAGATAATTTAATGGCCAACTACTAATTTGACTTTAACCCCTAAACTAGTTTTCGTTCCCGATTCTTGATTCAATTATTTTGAAATAGAATTTCGACGATTGAACCATACGGGAGTCAAGATCAATCTTTTCAAATGTTATTCCAAAATTTTTAAAAAAGAATAAATTTATTTGATTAGGTAATTTAACGGTCAACTAGTAATTTGACTTTAATTCCTAAACTAGTTTTCGTTCCCGATTCTTGATTCGATTATTTTGAAATAGAATTTCGACGATTGAATCATACGGGAGTCAAGATCAATCTTTTTAAATTTTATTCCAAAATTTTTAAAAAATAATAAATTTATTTGATTAGGTAATTTAACGATCAACTAGTAATTTGACTTTAACCCCTAAACTAGTTTTCGTTCCCGATTCTTGATTCGATTATTTTTAAATAGAATTTCAAAGATCGAACCATACGGGAGTCAAGATCAATATTTCTAAAGGTTATTCCAAAATTTTAATAAAATAATAAATTTATTTGATTAGGTAATTTAACGGTCACTAGTAATTTGACTTTAACCCCTAAACTAGTTTTCGTTCCCGATTCTTGATTCGATTATTATGAAATAGAATTTCGATGATCGAACCATCCGGGAGTCAAGATCAATCCTTTTAAATGTTATTTCAAAATTTTAAAAAACTAATAAATTTATTTGTTTATGTAATTTAACGGTCAACTAGTAATTTGACTTAAACCATTAAACTAGTTTTCGTTCCCGATTCTTGATTCGATTATTTTGAAATATAATTTCGACGATCGAACCGTACGGGAGTCAAGATCAATCTTTTTAAATGTTATTCCAAAATTTTAAAAAACTAATAAATTTATTTGATTAGGTAATTTGACGGTCAACTAGTAATTTGACTTTAACCCTTAAACTAGTTTTTGTTCCCGATTCTTGATTCGATTATTTTGAAATAGAATTTTGATGATCGAACCGTACGGGAGTCAAGATATATCTTTTTAAATGTTATGCCAAAATTCTAAAAAAATAATAAATTTATTTGATTATGTAATTTAACAGTCAACTAGTTTAGGGGGTGTAGTTTAGGGGTTAGATTTAGGGTTACTAGGGTTGGACTTTATTTTTTTTAAAAACATTTTTTGAACGATTAAACCGTACGGATCTCATTATCCCTGCAAATTAGTCATGTGTGAAAAAAATTGTAATTTTAAAAATTCATTTGACGTGATTTTATAAGGAAAAACCCTTATTTTAAGAATAATTTGTACTAATTCATTTTTCTAGTTATATTTTTTACATATCCAACCGTTAAAATTTCAAGATCACTATGAATTAGTGACATTTGGAAAAAATTGTGATTTTTAAAGTTAATTTGTAAGGACCTTTTAATGAAAAAGTGATAAACAAGGTATTGTGGTTATATAATTTTAGAGTAACATTAAAACACAAAAAGCACCTTTGCATTGTGGTTGGAGGTAGTACAAATTTCGTTGGAGATGGGGGTTCGAATCCCCGCTATATCATTTTTCATTTTTTTCCATTTCCTACCGGTTTACGGTAGGAAATGGTATCATGCGGTAGGAAATGATAATTCACGAAAATTTAAAAATTTTCATTTCTTTCCATTTCCTACCGGTTTACGGTAGGAAATAGTATCATGCGGTAGGAAATGATAATTCACGAAAATTAAAAATGAGCGTCAGAACCAAAAATTTGAAATGAGCGCCCAAATTAAAATTCAAAAATGGCGCCCAAAATCATTTCCTACCGCTAGTCGGTAGAAAATGATAATTCACGAAAAATTCAAAATGAGCGCCTAAACAAAAATTCGAAATGACCGCCCAAACCAAAATTTTAAAATGGCGCCCAAAGTCATTTCCTACCGCAAATTGGTAGGAAATATAAAAGTGCGGTAGGAAATGTGTAATTCAGATTTATAAAACAATACCTTTCTTCATTCCCCTTCATTTCAACTCTTTTCTCCACCTCTTCATCTTATACCACTGAAAATTTTTAATTTCAATCTCTAATATATATCATTTGCAACCACATACATAATCTCTTTCATTTTTCACATCTTGATTATTAGGTAAAATTTATCCCCTACTTAGTTTGTTGTTTGATTATTTCACATCCTAGTACTACTTACTTATTTTTGCTTATTATGTAAATTGTAGGTACTTGATGAGGATAACAAGGCTATTATATATGAATCTAACTTCATGGATGAAGCAAAAGACAAATGGGCCAAGAAAATTGGTGTGAAAACAATGATGGTGGGATGAGATAAATGATTATTGTATATAAGGATAAAGATGTTGAAGGCAATGGTTAATTAAGTTTGTATAAAATGTTCTTGATTTCTTGTTGTTATTTTAGAATAATTTATAACTTTTGAATATTATGATTGTAATAAGGGAGAATGATTGTTTATGGTTATGATAAATGTTTGAATTTCTTTATATGTTGAATGCGTTTCGTTGTGGTTGCATTTTTATGGTTGCATTTTTGTAGTTTTTATTACTATTTGAGCATTTTATTGTAAATGAAAATCAACAAGACTAATTTTTTTTTTAAAAACCCATTATTTCCTACCGTCTTCAAGCCATTTCCTACCGTTTTACCATTCGAAACCTAGTATTTCCTACCGTCTTCAAGCCATTTCCTACCACATTCATAAGGACGGTAGGAAATGTCTGGAAGGAAATATTGGAACTCGGTAGGAAATGAATGGTAGGAAATGAGTTTTTATTTGACTTCTGATATAATTCCTACCAACTTGTTAAAGGATAGTCGGTAGGAAATGGGCTGCCAGCATGTTACAAAAATACACGTGGCGTATGACGTGGCAGTTGACTTGGAAGGCCACGTCAGCATGTGGGACCCACGTTTGACCCGGTCACTATCATTTCCTACCGAAGACATTTCCCACTTAAGCATTTCCTATCGAAGGGGGCCGGTAGGAAATGCGGCATTTCCACCCGATTTAGGGCCTTTTCCAACCGATTTGACGGTAGGAAAAACCCATTTTTCTTGTAGTGTTTGGATACTATTATTTAGCCCATTAAATGTACTTTTTGTATGGATACTAAAGGCAAGATTTTTTTTTTGAATTTTAAGATTTTTCAGCTTGGTATTCATTTATAGAAATATTTTTGTCACAGAACTCATACGTGATCTTTTCATTTTGATTGTCTCCTTTTGAACAATTAGGCTGGATGCCAAACTTTAGAAATGACCATTTTGGAGGAGGAAAACCTCACAAATAATACTACATTTTGGCATATTTATCGCATAAAATTAACTGGAAAAAGATTAGTGTATTGAATTGTTTTTTAATACTTGAATAAAGTTGTATCATTGCATATTTTAACACCATATTTTCTAATATTTTTTAATTAATTTACCATAAGTCGGTATGTATTTTTATACCTAATTTAAATTAATTTTGGTTTTTTAAAATTATTTTTACACTGAATATTCTAAAACTTTTTATTACTTTAATCTTTTTGTATTGAAACGTAGTTAACACAAATGAAACATTTACATGAAATTTAAGGTCAACAACTTTCAAATAAGTCAAATTAGAAAATTTGAGTACAAATTCATTAACATATTACTTCATTGTTCTTTGCTCGTTAATATAGTTTAATTTCCATAACAAAAATTACTAGAATATTTTGTAAGCTAAGAAATTAATGACAAACTAATTCAAACAAACAACTAGCTCTCTCTCAAAAAGATAGTCACCTAAGAATTAATCATGGGAAAATTATAGGATAGGACTTAAAGTCTGGGTTATGGTGAGTAAGCTTTATGTTTTCATAGGAACTCAAACATGAAAGGAATTGTCATTTTTCATATAACTTTCATACCTCTAAGCAAATCTATGTCCCTAGAATTTATGGGTTGGATGGAAAAGAATCAAAGCCAGATTAATTCCAAACATGATCTTTCTATATTTTGACAGAATAATTCAGCACTTTAGGATCTTTTTAATTTTATCTGTTACTTAACTTATAAGTTGAAAATTACATTTTTATAAATTATTTCATAGTCTTCTCTCATGTATGTGAGATATAAACTATGCTTCTTATTGAGATCCCCCTCAACCCCCTTGCGGTTCTCAACATAAGGTAAATTGAGATTAAAATTTGTACAAATTACATCTAATCAAATCTTATATTTTTTTAGAAAGAAAAAAGAAAAAAGTAGTCATGTACTATTATTTAGAGTGATTATACACTTTTAATATTGGTAAAGAATGAGTGATGAGGACATGCCGTTATCTTTTGACATTGTGTCCTCCGGCTTTTTTTAACTTATTAATAAACTTGAAATGCTAGATAAAATCAAAAGTGAGTATTAATGAAACATGAAATGAGAGGTAAAATGTACACTTTCTTGTAACTCACATTTACCATATCATGACGAATATAATCTTGAAAGATTTTGTTGTTTGTCCTCTAATCAACCTTAAGTTCCAACAGTTGAGGAGGAATGAAGTTGCATGAGTTAGGCTAGTAATAACCATATGGAGGTTGTTGAGGAAGACTGAAATTGTATGAAGAAGTCAATTTACCCGTTAGTGATAACTCAACACTAGAAAATGACTCGAAAATAATACTACATTCACGGAAATCTATGTGTGATAAAAATTTAGTATATATAGGAATCATACAGTCAAGAAGTCTTCAAAAGAGCACTGTGTGTAGTTGATTAATATGTTCTTGCATCAATGGAATAAGAAGTTGGAGATATCCCAAGCATTTGTCTTGGTTAATGTAAAGATCGAAAAATTTTACTGGAATGATTCTTTTATATTTGCAGACTGAACGATGACTATAAATTCAAGATGCAAAGATAATGATTTAATGTATTCGTCTATGAACCAGATTGTTGCACTAGACGTTAACAGTTTGCAAAGGAATTAGAGTATCAAGTATAGGAAGACTATTAAGTGGACTAAGTGATTTGAAGAAGAAAATGTTTATCCAAGGTTTCAAGGGATTTGGAGTAAAGGACTAAAAATTTTAAGTACTAGAATGTTCCTCGAATGCTCATGGTTAAGATCGAGAATTTTCTTAGTACTTGGAAAATCATTATACACTGGAGGCCCCCATAGTGTTTAGGAAGGTGAAAATTTGTCAAGTCCCCAAAGCTTTTACTCGTAGAGGCGCCGATAGTGCTTTTTGGACAGAAATTTCATTAATTTACTTTGTTCATACATGGAATACAAGTATCTTCAATACATCTAATAATGAACTATCAACCATACTTTAATGCATTATAGTAGACTTTTGTCTTTCCATTTTTCACAATAATACAATAGACACGATGAATCTTATTAATTTTAGATTTCACAATATTATAATACATAGTACATATGTTGGAAACGTGTATGTATATATAAGAAGAAATTACAATTTCTTTTTTTCTCACACAAGAGCTTTAGCTCTTTCTTTCTATCTCTTTTTGGTGTGTTATTTTACAATGCATATGGGCAGTCTTTTATAGGCTCTAATTGATTACATCATTGCTTACATAAATTCAAAGATGACATATTCACTTACCTCATACATGTATGAACATGTGTGTTTTTATTTGACTTGTTTTCTTAGCCTACAATTCTAGTTACTTCTCCAATTTTGTTTTGTTTTCTTAGCATTTGTAGTCAAGTTTGTTTTTCTAACACTCCCCCTCAAACTTGACTTTGCATTCCGAGCCTTTCTTTCATCTAATGAAACACTTCCGGCTTCAATGGCTTCGTAAATATATCTGCTAAATTTTCTTCAGTCCTGCAGTACACCAACTCCACAATTTTGTCATTCACCTGCTCTCGTATGAAATGATATTTGATGTTGATGTGGTTGCTTCGACTGTGTGACACCGGATTCTTTGCAAGTGAGATAGCAGATTTTTTATCTACGTATATAATAACCGGATCCTCCGTTGCGAGATTTAACTCGCCCAATATGTAGCCTAGCCACATAGCTTGACATGCGTACGCTGCTGCTGCCATGTATTCTGCCTCACATGTTGAGAGAGCAACTATCTGTTGCTTCTTTGATGACCACGAAAATATCACTGAACCGATATGAAAAGCATATCCTGAAGTGCTTTTCCCGTCATCCAAATCTTCACCATAATCACTATCTAAGTAGCCAACTAATTTTGAATTTTGAGAAAGCGTGTAGAACAGACCATGATTAAGTGTACCTTTTATGTACCTCAAAATTCTTTTGGCTACCATGAAGTGATCTTGCTTCGGCTTATCCATGTACCTACTAACCAGTCCAACTGCATACATGATATCTGGACGAGTGAAAGTTAGGTACCTCAGACTTCCAACCAAACTTTTGAACAATGTCGGATTTACCGACTCTCTCGTTGAATCATTTCTGAGCTTTATGATCGTTTTTGCGGGCATGCTCACCGGCTTGCATTCTTCCATCTGAACTTGCTTAAAATCTGCTCGCATATTTTTTCTGAGACATAAAAATCTCATCTTTGCTTTGCTTCACCTCGACTCCAAGAAAGTATGACATTTGACCAATATCTATCATCTCAAATTCGTTAGTCATTACTTTCTTAAAATCTTTGAACATACCAGGGTTGTTTCCGGTAAAAATCATGTCATCCATGTACAAACACACGATCATAATATCTCCCCCTGAATTTGTTTTGGTGTAGAGTGCATGCTCGTATGGACTCTTCACAAAACCATCCTTCTGAAAATGTTCATCAACCCTTGTATTCCATGCTCTCGGGGCTTGCTTCAACCCGTACAATGCTTTCTTTAGCCTATAGACTTTATTTTCCTCGCCTTTCTGAACATATCCAGGTGGTTGCTCGATGTAGACTTCTTCTTCAAGATAACCATTCAGGAATGTTGACTTCACATCCATCTGATAAATCTTCCACTGATTCTGAGCTGCAATTGCTGTAAGAAGTCTGATGGTATCAACTCTTGCAACTGGAGCGAATACCTCATCATAATCAATGCCATGTCTCTGCTTATAGCCTTTAACCACCAACCTTGCCTTGTGCTTCTCCACTTTGCCTTCTTGATTTGTCTTGGTCTTATAGACCCATTTGACACCAATTGCTTTGTGTCCTTCTGGAAGACTTGTAAGCTCCCAAGTATCATTCTTCTTAATAGCACTAATTTCTTCATCCATGGCCTTGTTCCATTTGCTTTCTTCAGAGGCTTCCTCAAATGTCACTGGATCACATTCAGCCATCAAACAAAATAAAGAATAATCAAAGGATGTTTGTACCGGACTTGTTGCTTCATAAATACTATCCAGACTCCGCATTTTTCTTGGTGCTCCCCCTGAATTGTTGCTACTGTTGCTTCCTGAACTCGATGGTGTCGAGGCAGGAGTTTGCTGATTTGGACTTTGGGGAGGAGTTGGATCATCATCTCCACCATCTTCTATCTTGGAGTCATCACCATCATCATCATCATCATTGAAAAATAAACCCGTAACTTTTCTTTCTTCCTCGCTCCATCTCCAGTAATCAGATTCATCAAACTCAGCATCTCGAGAAATGATTAATTTCTTCGTGAGGGGATTATAGAGTCTGTACGCCTTGCTTCTTTTATCATATCCAGAAAAGATGAACTTTTCGCCTTTATCATATATCCAGCTTCTTCCTTTTCTGATCGGGAACATGTGCATATGCAATGCACCCAAAAATTCTGAGATGTCCAACTGATAGTTTGCTTCCACTCCACACTTCATTTGGAGTTTTGTTTCTAACACTTTTTGTTGGACAATGATTCAACAAATAAACTGCACATAAAACGGCTTCAACCCAGAAAGTCCTCGGCATGTGCTTTGCTTTCACCATGCTCCTTGCCATATCTAGAATGGTGCGATTCTTCCTCTCTGCTACACCATTTTGCTGTGGAGTATATGCCGTTGTCAACTGATGATTGATTCCATGTGCTCTGCAAAAACTTCTGAACAAGTTTGAAGTGTACTCGCCTCCTCTGTCTGATCGGAGTACCTTCAAATAATGACCACTCTGTTTTTCTACCAAAGCTTTGAACTCCTTGAATTTATCAAGAGCCTCCGCCTTTTCTTTAATGAGATAAACCCAACTTTTCCTGCTAAAATCATCAATAAAAGTTAGGTAATACCTATTTCCGCCAAATGATGCAATATCAAATGGACCAGCTATATCCGTATGAACAATCTCCAACGGCCATCTAGCTCACCATGATTTTCCAACTGGAAAGCTTTGTCGGTGTTGCTTCCCTTTAACACATGCTTCGCACAACTGATTTGGTTCATTGATTTCTGGCAAACCATCCACCATCTTTGTCCTTGACAATAATTTCAAGCCAGTAAATCCAAGATGACCAAATCTCAAGTGCCATAACAACGAGTCATTTTTAATGACTGACTTTAAACACTTCTGCACCTTAGTTTGCATATCCAGAGTGAATAGACGATTCTTTGACATCTCCACATTTGCAATTAATTCTCGAACCTGATTTCTGATGATAAGAGAATTATCCTGCATCTGAATATTATATCCCTTCTCCACAAGTTGGCCAAGACTGATGATATTACTTTTCAAAGCAGGTATATAATAAACATCATTTATATACTTTTTATCACCTCTCTTTGTCACAATCGTAACAGTACCTTTCCCTTTGACTGGAATTTTTGACGAGTCACCAAAAGTAACTTCTCCGCTGATGGTGTCGTTTATCTCCGTAAATAATTCTTTATGGCCACACATGTGATTGGTAGCGCCTGAATCAAGATACCAATTATTTTTCTTGCCTTCTTCATCTCCTTTGTATGTGAGAAACATAGCAGAACCCACATCTTTGTCTTCTTTTGCTGCGGCAAAATGACTTCTTTCTTCCACTTTTGGAGATCTACACTCATAACTGAAATGACCATATTTGTTACAATTATAACATTGTAACTGAGACTTATCACCTCGTTGTTGGAATCCGCCTCTTCCTCGGCCTCTAAAATTTTGACCACGACCAGATGGTTGATAGCCTTCATTATTCTGGCCTCTACAGAACGTCTGTCTTCCACGTCCTTGTCCACCTCGGTAGCTACCTCTATAGCCACCTCTGCCACGTACAGAACTGCTAGTGCCATAATTTTCACCGATAGGCATGCTGCTTTGCAAAGCTTTCTCCAAATGGCTCGTATCATCATACTGGTTCATCCGCTGCTGATGCGCTTAAAGTGAACCAACTAGCTCATCGATAGAAATTGTGGACAAATCTTTCGACTCCTCGATGGCAGTAACAACAAAATCAAATTTTCTTGTTAGCGAGCGGAGGAGCTTTTCCATGACCCGAACATCATCGAGACTTTCGCCATTTCTTTTCATTTCGTTTGTCACCGTTTTCAAATGCGTAACATATTCACCGATATTTTCCGAGCTCTTCATTTTTAAATTCTCAAACTCGCCACATAATACTTGAAGCCACACCTTTTTACCTTTTCAACACCTTGGCATGTTTTTTGCAAAATCTCCCATGCCTCTTTCGCTGTCTTTGCAATTGAAATTTTTTCGAAGGTGGATTCGTCGACACCTTGAAAAATTATGTATAACGCCTTGTTGTCTTTTTTTCGAAATTCTTTTAACGCCGTCTTCTCGGAATTAGAAAGTGTTGCTTCAGCGGTAGCATCTTCGGGCTCGCTATAGCCGCTTTCAACGATATCCCAACTATCGTACGAACCGAGTAACACCTTCATTTGGATACTCCAGTTTCCATAATTTGTAGCCGTCAACTTTGGAATATTTTGTTGCACAATATTTGCCATATTTTTTTTAAAAAAAATATCCTTGTACAGTATAAATGAACAGTACCGTATGAACAGTACTTCATATGAATAGTACAGTATGTATGAACAGTACCGTATGTATGAACAGTACTTCATCTTCTACGGCGTGAACAGTGCCGCCGGAACAGTAACTTGACAGAAAATTTGCAGAATTTTTAGAATTTAACAACCAAGCTCTGATGCCACTTGTTGGAAACGTGTATTTATATATAAGAAGAAATTACAATTTCTTTTTTTTCTCACACAAGAGCTTCAGCTCTTTCTTTCTATCTCTTTTTGGTGTGTTATTTTACAATGCATATGGGCAGCCTTTTATAGGCTCTAATTGATTACACCATTGCTTACATAATTCAAAGATGAGATATTCTCTTACCTCATACATGTATGAACATGTGTGTTTTTATTTGACTTGTTTTCTTAGCTTACAATTCTAGTTACTTCTCCAAGTTTGTTTTGTTTTCTTAGCATTTGTAGTCAAGTTTGTTTTTCTAACAACATATCCATTAGTTGAGCTTAAAATTATCTTTACGGATGTATATTCACTCTTGTTTCATGTGAACTACAGGTTAGACCATACATAAAGTTCATGAGGTGACATAAAGTTCATGAGGTGACATGCTGACAAAATCAATTCCCAAAGAACCCCCTCTTGGTGTACTAAAAGATACAAGTAGTTCTAACTATACATATCTCAAGTCATTAACTCCTTCCCAAAACTTGACAATCTTCATAAACTAGAATAGATAGAGAGGGAGATATTCCAGTAAGCAGAAAAAAGAGAAGGAGATTGTTAAGGGGTTAACCTGCAATGAACATTTAGTGTTAAGGAGATTGTCAAGCTAGTTGTTATTTTTCCTATTTTTTAGCTAGCAGTTATTTTCAATGAAAATACCATTAATACTTTGGCAAACCCACTTTTAAAGTTTCCCACAATAAATTTATTGCAAGACCACTAAGTATTAGCCGGAACTTTTGCGCACAAAACGAGGACTGAAAATTGGGGATTCAATTAGCATATGCAAAATCAAAAGGTTGCCTCCTTTAGTAGAATTTTTTGGGGATATTTACTTTGGATATTAGAATTTTTTTTTAAATTTAACTAGTATGGATTGTGAAAAAGTAAATAAAATATGACGATACTTAAAAATTTCAGGATTTTTTGAATTTATTAAAATTATAGATGTTTATTTAATTGTTAGTGTATTTTATGTTCTTTTTCAAATATGATTGAATATCATAAGATAATGAAAAATTTGTTAGAAACTCTACTAAAATAAAGAGATTTTAAATAAATTATATGAAATTATTGGTCAATTTTGTAAAACTCTGGGTAAAATCAAAACACAAACAAACTTGTAAGAATAATCCAAAACCCACAAAATAAGTTTGGTAAGTAAGTGTGTTTGATACAACTCAGTAATTTAGTTTTTTAAAATGCACCAAAAAACATCAAATTGTATTTATTAATTTAAAAATTTAGAAGTACTTATTTTGAATATTGAAAAATTTGTTTAAATTTGATGACATTCAATATTTGATATTTAATTTAATTATTAAAATATTCATTAATATCTGATAATGTTCAAGTAGGATTACAAAAATAATTCATTAAAATTTGTTGATAATGGGATTTTATTTTTGAATTTCATACAATGATGAATTTTGTTGAATTTGCTATTCCATTTCTAAAAAAAATTACCTAAACTTCATGAAATTTTGAAGAATTTAGTACAAAGTCTACGAAAATGAAACTCAACAAAATTATAAGTTTCTTTTTTCTTAAAAAAGGAATCAATGCATCTACAAAATGATAGATATGCGATCGCATAATAACCTTTATCCCTAAATCAAACCATGAAAATCTGTATAATCACGGCATCCAAATAAATTGGGGGAAGCTTTCACGACGGAAGCCCCTCAAAAATCTTTAATGGGTTTAGAAGAGAGACAGCGCCCAGGCGGCTAGAAAATTTTTGTTAAAATTAAAATTAACAACAATATTTTAACATTCAAAAGTTATTGGTAATATATCAAAATCTAATTGAATACACTCTACTCAAAATTTTTCTCTCAATGCCAACAAAATTAATCAATTCTTAAAATTTTTCAAAATTAATGTGAACTCTAGTGTTACAGGAGAGGATATATTACTTAGTAACAGAAAGTATCAAAGTTTGTATGATAAAGGCTTTCAATAGGTTTTTTTGATTTGGTTTTATAGATTATTAAAATTATCAAAAATTATTTGGGGGTTAAAAAATTGCCATTTTTTACTTCACGATACTCATGTTCAATAGGCTTTTTTAATTTGGTTGATCAAGTCATTTTTTATTTAACTAGTTCATGTGATCAAAAGATATTGATTATAGGGGACACAATAATTTTTTTTGAGGTAAATTTTTGTGGTGTATATTTGCCGACTTAACGCTTGTTTAATGGTTACATACTACTATAGGTTTTGTCATAGCTAGCTTATAACCCTGGGCACATAATTTTATTATTATTAATTGTTAAATAGAAATATCTTTAGTACAAGGTCTCCAAATTTAGTTTAATTTAAATGAAATTAATAAATAGAAATACATGTATTTTTTGTAATATTTTCGATCACTTGAAAGTCTAAAAAAATGACAGAATAGCATTGATAAATAGATTATACTTATTAAAATATTGCATTTAATGTGCTGAATTTTATACATATAAGATAATATGGTTCTATAGCAGTAGAAATTATGATTTACAAATATAATCAAAATTTTAACAATCAACTAACTAGTAAGGGCTTACGAAATCAACATTATTTATTTATTGATGCTCCCATTGAATACTTTTTTGCTCGTTTTGTGGTGCACATAGTTTTTTGTTTCGCTAGCTGATAAGGAGGTATTGCATTCTTAAGTTCATTACTTTAACTTTTAAGCTAAGCATTTATAGATTCCATGCTTAGACCTTATAGTTGCTTCAGAGTTATGTGCCTCCTCTTAACCGATAACACGCCTAGTTCCAATTTTTTTTATGAAGAACTTTTTGTATAGGAGTTTAGAAAATTAGGGGACAAAATTCTTTTTTTAAGGAGGGTAGTATGTAATATATCATATTTTTTAGCATAATAATAATAATAAAAGAATAATAGAAAAAAGGAATTAAAATTATAGAATTATTCGGAATTAAAATTGTTTAGCTTAATTGGGCCTAGAATATGGATTAGATTTGAATACGGATATTAGTAGGTTTGGACTTGGTTTTGAAACTCTATAAAAACATTTTAATCTTCTTAATTCTTTCTCGTTATCAAAATTCGTAGGGATTTTATACATACAAAATATGCAGTTTTGTAAAAATCATAGTTAATTCATCGTAAGTCAGAATTCATTGATTCTGAACTTTTTGTAAAGATCATTTCGTGTTCTACAACTTTCGTTCTTTAAACTTTTCAAGAAAATATCGTTTAGAGGGTCAAAAAGGCTAAATACATATGTAGTCAGGAGTGGTTACATGTTTTGGAATCTCGTTTTTCCGTGTCGATGTAAGTTTCCGATTGATCTATCTAGTCTTTTCGAAATTTTGTATTATGTGTACGTATTTGTTATCAAAACTTGGGATAAGTGATGATTTATTTTGATATGGTATGTATTATTGTATATGTGTTTTGTGTGAGCAATAGTCTTAGAACTTCTCTTGATTTATGCCAAGATTTGTAAAAATAAGAATAAGGGCGTGAATTTTTTTTGAAAATTTAGGACTGTTGTCATCAGGTTGTAGTGGTTGTGGTATGAGTTGTGGATTTTAAGTTATTGTTGTTATCTGGTGTCGTACCGAATCGTATAGAATAAGAATAAGGGCATCGTAAGTGATTTTTCGTATATCGTTATTGTATTGTATTGAATATTATACTATCTTATTTGTATATGTGTTACTTGGCCCTAGATAGCATTGGAGTTTTTAGGTTCGGAGTATATTAGCTTTTACATTGTCATTTGTCATTTTTAGCTGCGCTTTTGTAGTAATTACTTTGTAATAGATTTTTGATTAATAAATTGTATTTTATTTTAGTTTTGAATATAGAATTAATAGTCCGGCTGTTACAAGTGATGGGTAGTAGATATTTGTACATTCAAATCATACTTAAATAATTAGATTGGTTAAAATTTTATTATTGGGATTTTATACTAATGATATCTCATTCTCGGTTATTATTTGAAAATTTTATTACTCAGATTTTGTAATAATTAGATCCCTTATATGATTTAACGTTATCAAGTCTTAGTTAATATTATATTATTTTTATTTTCTTGTATGTTGATACATTAAAACCTTTAACCAGTAATATCCTTGACACCCGAAATTTTTTCAATTATAACGTGGTTATTCGTAAGTAAAGGTAATTTTTTAATTGATTATATTATATAGAAACCTTAATTTTTTATTACTACAAAGATGTTATTGTTGTATAGAGAACTTATATGGTATAATCATATTAAAATGATGGATATTCAAGTTTGTATAAGTTGTTACAAATTTCTCATGATTACATGTTATATGTAATGTCTTATTAAATAAACAATATTTCATATGATTTTTTGTTATTCTGTTTTAGTTATTAGTATAATGTACAAGTTATAAAAAAATTTACAATTTATTACTTTGAAAACATAAAATTGTTCTTAATTTTTTATAGCTTATTTTTTTAGGGTTTATATTTGGATATTAGTTTGATTGATCCCTTTACTTTTTATTAACATTTTAATTATGAATACCTATTTTAAATACTTCTTATATAGACTTTTTCATCTTATTTAATTTCCTTTTACTTAACATTTTTCATCTTGGATATGTTTTCTTTCACTACAAGAAAAACAAGCTAATTCTACCACAATATTTCCTACCATCTCTTAGGACCATTTCCTACCACAGCTGGTAGGAAATGGTTGAGGAAGGACCCACTTGTCCACGTCAACAAAAAACGACGTCATTTTTGCAAAAATATTTCCTACCACATGACGTTGGTCGGTTTTGTTCACCTCGATCATTTCCTACAAAGCTAGTAGGAAATGAGTCTATTAGGTCCCACATGCCACGTTGTTTTTGTCAGCATTTTTTGTAATAGTAAAACGACATCGTTTTTATCAAATCAAATCCTACCACTCTATTCTAGTGAGAAATGAGTAGTCCATTTCCTAGCAATGCTGGTAGGAAATGAGTCTGTCGGGTCCCACATGCCATGTTGTTTTTGTCAGCATTTATGGCAATAGTAAAATGACGCCGTTTTTGTCAAAGCAATTCCTACCACTCTATTCTGGCGGGAAATGTGTAGTCCATTTCCTACCAACGCTGGTTGAAAATGAGTCTGGTTGGCCCGCTTCTGCCACGTGGTTATTTTCAACGTGTCTGACAGCACGAAAATGACGTTATTTTGATAAAAGCATTTCCTACCACCTCGTTGGGAATCCAACTTTAGTTTATGTGGTTATTCAGTTTATGTGGTTACTCAGACGCTAATTTTTGAGGATGTAAAACATAGGATATAAAATAGAGACAGGAAAAGCACTTCAGGTAGCTGTTAGTTTTTGGATGGTGGACTAGTATCATGGTTTAGCAAAAAGCAAAAGTCAATCTAACATCAACTGAAGAATCTGAGTACATTGCTGCACGAAGTTGTTGTGCTAAGATAATGTGGCTGCACGAAGTTTTTGTGCTAAGATAATGTGGATGAAAATCAACTGTTGGTCTATGGGCTGTCATATTCTAAAATTCTTATTTATTGTGATAACCAAAGTGCCATTGCCATGAAAGAAAATCCAGTTCAACATTCACTTACTAGGCATATTAGTATTAGATATCATTTTATAAGAGAACAAGTACTGGAGGGAATAACAAAACTACATTTTATTACTACTGACAACAGTTAGCTGATATATTCACCAAGCCACCACCTCAAGTAACCTTTATCAAGTTGGTGAATGAACTTGGAATGGTAAGCTATGAGAATTACTTAGAAAGGGAACAGAGAGAAATTCCGGATGATCATCAAATACTGGTGGTTGTCAAAATCTTGACAGTGGTCAATGTTGAAATACTGAGGGACAGGTCATCAATGTTTTCTCACAGTCTGAAAGTATTGAAATTTACTTGTGATATTTCTCTATAATTGCTGTAATTTTTTGTAAATTATTTTTGCTTCTTTTTCATCAGTAATTGATAAGAACATTTGCAATTCTGAAAGTGGACAAACTATGTGGGTGTGTCTCAGTGGTGGGTATATATTTTTACATATAGATACACATTAAAAGCTGTGCAGTTATAACTACACACCCATGTAATTTTTTCCACTAATGTCTGAGATTCTAATCAAAACTCATCATTTTTTCATATAAAATTATCTTTAATTTCAGATTAATCACATCATCATTTTCTCTTTGTAGAACAAGAATCCTAACTTTTAAAAATCCCTCTTTTCTCTAATCTTCACTTACAATGGCTACTTCATTTTTCATTAATAAATAAACCATCATCAATGGTGATAGGTCCATAATTCATCATATTTTTAATACTTATTTTATGTCAGTTTTCGTAATTTTATTAATTAATAAATTGTTTCATTTTGTTTTGTAGGAAAATAAATAAAAACAGAATTTGAAAAGGAAAAGGTGAAAAAAGGCAAGGAGGTGGAAAATACTTGAAGCCAAGGAAATTGGAGGAAAAATCGATTACTTATCGGAGAAGAAAAGGAAATTGAAGATATTATATTAAAGATGTATTGTAATCATAGGGCCCATACCCAATATTTTTCCCTATATATAGGGCTTCTCTCTTGTATTTGAGAAACCAATTTAGACACCAATCTAGATTCAATAATTTAGGAGTAGGATTAGATTTTATTGTTTTTTAATTCAAACACTCTTTTTATATTTTTAATTCAGCAATTTTATTTCGTTATTTTACTTCTCGGCGAGCACATTATCCAGCAATTCTACCCATTGATTCACTATAGCCAGACAATTCCAGGACACCTTACTTGTTTTTATATCAATTTTACTTTTATCTCTCCTGTTACATACGTGTGCCATACGTGTGCCAGGCTTTAGTTTATATAGTTTAATAATATAAGTTATAACTTCGTTCATGAATGCTATATATTGTTATATTAATATTCTTTGTAACGTTTTAATTATGTCTAGATAATTCACTTATCGTAGGATGAAGATGAAGTTAATTTAATTGCTTTTGATTTATTCTCGTTCCTAATAATTGATTCTCATAATTTTTCTTAGTACTTAATTGTTTAATTGAAAAAGTGATTTTGATATATTATTGTTACCAGATTTATTTTTCATAGCCCATGCTTGCTCCTTGAAGTTTTGATAGGTTATTGTTAGATAACAAGTTTCATAGTATATGCTTGTCTCGTTAATTGATATATCTTATTTGTGAAGAAAAGAAGATTAATTTTAGGACGAGTTGATATTAACTGTGATTAATTAACGGATTCGGATTCCTTGGTTTTCCATATTCTTTGATAATCTTTGCTAATTAGATTAATTAAAACTCATCCCCAATCTTCTTGTCTAGTTCGTCTGATTTAATTATTAGGGTTTTGAAAATCCGTAGTCTCTGTGGATTGACCTCCTGTATTTGCTACAATTAACCACTGTGCACTTACAGTTATTTTAGAAATCAAATGGCGTTACATTTGTATCCAATAACTTCACCGCCTTGTTAGAACGTCAGGATTTACCAAACGAGTTTCATATTATTCAGGATTTTCTAGCATCAAGTCCATTAAACTATGCTCTAACCCAACCTCGGAAAATATCCTTTACGCCTGTGATGCAGGTTTGGAATACAACTATGGATTGTCACATTCTATAATTCTTATTTATTGTGATAACCAAAGTGCCATTGCCATGACAGAAAATCCTGTTCAACATTTACTTACTAAGCATATGAGTATTAGATATCATTTTATAAGAGAACAAGTACGGGTAGGAATAATAAAACTGTATTTTATTACTACTGACAACAGCTAACTGATATATTCACCAAGCCAACATTTATCAAGTTGGTTACTTAGAAAGGAAATACAGAGAAATTTCTGATTATCATCAAATACTGGTGGTTGTCGAAATTGTGACAGTGGTCAACTGTTGAAATACTGATGGACAGGTCATCAATGTTTTCGCACAGTCTGAACGTATTAAAATTTACTTGTGATATTTCTCTATTGTTGCTGTAATTTTTTGTAAATTATTTGTTCTTTTTCTCATAAGTAATTGATAAAAACGTTTGCAATTCTGAAAGTGGACAAACTATGCGCATGTGTCTAAGTCGTGGGTATATATTTTTGGATTAATGACCTTTTAACCCTCAAAGTTTCCACTGATATACCCATCAGCCCTCAATATTTCAAAACGTTCATTTTAACCCTCGAAATATTCATAAAGGTCCTAATAACCCTTAAACCGGTACAAAAAATAAAAAATAAAAAAACGGTATAACTCGGATGGGCAAAAGAGACATTTCACAAACCGATACTGAGGGTTAAAATGTATACTTTAGATATTTTGGGGGTTAAAAGGTATACTTTAGATACTCTGGGGGTGAAAAGGTATACTTCTGAAAATGTTTATACGAGTGTACAGTACATGAGGGAAATAAAGGTATACTGTGTTTTATGATTTCTCCCTCTTGTTTTGCTTTATTATATTGAACGTTATAAAATTGTAATTATCTACCATACGATTCGAAAGATTTGATTTTATGATTTCTAGAAAAAATGAATTTTGGAAAGAATTGAACCTAATTCAGTGACTTGGACAATATGTCTGAAGAAGCATCGAGGCTCGATAAATTTATAAAATTCTCTGATCTTGAGTCTATTAATTTATCGAGGTTTAACTGTACAATTTCTAAAATTGCGTTTGATAAAGCGCGACAAGGCTAAAGTTAACAGGCACAAAAAATCTCTATCCTTGCTTGAAGTGGTTCATGGGAAGATCTTGTAGTACTTTGGTCTGTTCTTCTGCATTTAACGTTCTCATTACTATGGGTCTGGATTGATCTGTTCTTGCAAATGCAGACTACTAGACCTATTTTTAAGCATTGTGGAGTAGAATGCTGGTTATCCAGAACAATTTTTGCTTATAGATCTCCGATGGCATGTGACTTTTTCGTGTTTTAAACATTCTGTTGCTGTAAGAAAAATAATTGGTGGGCTTGGCTAGTGTGGTTTCAGGACATTGTAAAGTGTAATGTTATTGAAACATGCGTGCAATGACCAAGAAAAGACATGGATTGAAAGTAGTTTACAATAAATTTTATGAGAGACAACATAAAGCTTGGCTACAACAACTGAGTAATCATCTCATTCATTTTACTCAATGATTTTCTTTTACATTTACAAGATTTTTGTGGTAACCAAAGAATATCATCTACATCTAACACCTTTGAAGTTTTACTTGGTTTCATGCAACTGAACACTGTATGGTCCAGTCATGTAAGTCTGAGCTCTCCCTGATAGTTCTTGCGCCACAGAACGCATAGTAGGCCGTGAATCTGGTGTGGATTGTATACAACACTACACCATAAAACGGCTATTGCAACGACAGGAAAACATTGCCTTAAGGCCTATATTCGTTGCAGTAGAGTCTATGGCAACAAATTTGCAAAATTTGGGCGTTGCATCCGGTTGCCTTGCAATAGGTCGATTTAGCAACGTTTTTTATACCATACAGCAACATAATTAAATCATTGCAATAACTTTCAGTAGCAACATTTTAGACTCTATAGCAACAATTAAAAACTATTGCAGTAGCATAAGAAGGTAATTTATTGACACTTAAAGGCAACATTTTTCGGACCAATTGCAATGATTTTTTATAGAATAATGCAACGTATTTTGACCCTATTGTAACATTTTTTCAAAAAAAAATTGGTAGGAACATGCTGAAAATACAGTAAACCAGGACATTTATAGCCACAATCCAAACATCATCAATATTTCATAAACTATGGCAACTTAATGCCAAATATCCAACTACATACGTTTGTTCAAAGTCAAATAAAGTTACAATTCTTATACATCAAATTTCTCAACAATTATTATATTGGAAAACCAAAATAAAGTTAAAAACTACATATGCCGATATGTCCAAGATATCGAAACAGGCAAACATAAAGCCCACACGAGTGTCATCACCAGCCGACGCAACTACTATGTGAGCAACTTCCATTTCTCTGTCATTTTCCAGATATCTAGCACACTGAAAAAGATTGAGATGAAAGCATATAGAGTAAAGTAAACGTTAGCAATCAAAACAATGATGTAACATGTCATGTAGGGGGTTAATCTCATACCTCATATCACATCTGTGCACCGAACTTTCTAGGATTTAGTTCTAAACACATTTAACTACATCAAAATAATATAAAGGCTTATAAAATCGTGTAATGAAAAGCATATAAAATCTACTATATATCAGATTATTTATTTACTCAATGATAAGTTTTAAATAGAAGAAGCACACTAGGAAAAGGAACGAAAAAAGATTTATGAAGACTGAACTTCATGACAAGATTTATGAAGACTGAACTTCATGACAGTGTCTTGATGTATTCTCTCCTGTACACTCTGCAGGAGGGTATCATGTTAAATATGAATTTAAAGATGCACAAATCAGACCTAAACTGCGGAAAACATTGCATGTCCTAAACAACAAACCTGAGACATTAAGGGGTAGAGAAACAACACAGCAAGAACCGGCTTGGGCACCCTAATTTGAGCATTTCAGCGGCCCGTATACCTCTTATCAGTTCCAGCAAAACCACCATAAAAGCATACACGTCTATCTCTAAACTCGTAACACCTGCAAATGGTTTTATGTGTTATAGACTACTGTCATCTATTATCTGTATTAGTATGTTGTCATTTAACAAGACTCCAGAATATTAGAGTACAACAAGTATAGAAAACGGTGCCACTGCGAAAAGGACACCATATCATAAATCTTCTCATCAAGAACTGCATTTCAGCAAAAATTTTGACATCAATAAGATTGCCTCTGCATGTGCGCATATTAAGAGTCTTAGCAGGTATCTTTCAGTAGGGAGTGGATAGTTAAAGCAGTAATTAAGTTCGAATACTTTGTAAAGAAAACCCCAAGTGAATAACTATTTAATTACAGTGATCACCTATGCGACATCTTTTTTAGCTTAGTGCACAATTGTTATAAATACGCAGAGGCTTTCATGCTGGAATACCAGCCTGATTCATTAAAGAGATGTCCCAAAGTTGATTCATCAGGTCAATAGTTTTGTAAGGGGTTTAACTTCCAGAGTACCAGACACCGAACTTTATTGGTTCATCATTGGTTCTATGACTAAGGAAACCAAACATCATGCATCCAGGCAGGAATTACAACAACGCGTAAGACATTGATGGATCAATACAAAAGCTATAGGAACCAGTGATGGCTAAGAGTTTAAAAAATACTAGAGAGTTTTAGAAAAAAAATTTAGAGATTGTAGTTGTGTAAATTAAATGGAATAACTTATTAGAGAGTCAGGGATGATGTCATTGAGTCCAACCTTTGTAAGAGAAAGATACCTTGTAATGTATGAGTAACTAATGAGGATGACAGTTATTATATGATGAGACATCATAACAGAAAAATCCTTCCTGCGTGTTTCCCATTTTACCAGGGCACCAATGCTATAAAGGTAGAAACCACACTAGCACATATAATAAAGCTTTACTGGAAGCCTGAAAGATAAAGGGCAACAGGTCACTAAAAGTATACCGAGTGGCACCAAATAAGTAAGGGAAAATATACAAAAAATATAGACAAAAAAAGTTATTTTACTCATCTACTGTTAAACAATGTCATGTGCAAGTGGTAACCAAATGACCAAAATAATATAACATTTAAGATCACACTGATCATTTCAAGCACATACCATGAAATTTAAGCAAGCCGTCAAAAAATATTTTTCGTGATAGTGATGAAAACCCAATCATGTTTCCAGTAACAAATTAATTCTGCTTTTATAAAATAACACTTATCACTTTGAACATCCTTAAAAATTCATGATCAAGATAAGATTAGCAGGACTAAAATTTTTGCTGCCGAGATAAGATTGCCTCTACATGTGCGCATATTAAGAGTCTTAGCAGGTATCTTTCAGCAGGGAGTGGATGGTTAAAGCAGTAATTTTCAAAACACTCAGAACTTAATTGCATATGAAAATAAAAGAAACTAAAAAGTTAGAACTAAACACTTCACGGAAGGAGAACAGACAAATCCAATCATTGAACAGACAAATCCAATCAAACTTACACGCACTGTCATATTATGCATAAACGCCATGAAATTTGAGAAATACCAGAAAATCATTTCCATGCCACAAGTATACCAACGTATGGCTGCTTAGAAATCCAACACTTATGGAACACAGAGTCCTGAAACTTTCTATTTAAACCATCACTAATCCAAATACCAGCATATCTGGTGGTACGCCTTCCATGGAGAGTACTTAATAAAAGATTGTTAGTTATTACCCCCCACCCCCCAGAAAATATATATAAAGCATATGGAAATTACAAGTACCTACACTATTTAGAAGCATCTATCCTTAACCAAAAAAGGTTCACTTGAGCTGACTAATTGTATCTGCTAGTTTACTATATTACTAACTCGAAGAAGAAAGACAATAGGATTTTATCCTAACACAATCCTTAAGTTTCTACCAAAACAGGTACTTGAAACACAGAGATGCATATACAAACATCATATATGTAAATTAAAAAAACATACATCAAACCCTAATTAACAATATATAAACCAAGTGTATACATATAATCCCAAATTTAAACAAAAACTTATAAACCCCAATTGAAACTCAATTTAAAATTAGATTTGGGGGAAAGATTTTCGGGAAACATACCTTCTTCCTGCTATAATCTTCTTCGACTTTTTGTTTTTTTTCGTGTCATGTCTTCTTTAGTTCACTTGTTTTCTTTGATTTTGTGTTCTTCGATCTCGTGTTTGTAGAATGTATTTGTCTGTATGTCGCGTTTGTGTACGCCGGTATGTCTTTTTGTGTGCTATTCACCTATTATTAAGTTTTTTTATTTAGATAATGTTACTAACCCCGACAATTGTTTTGAAAGACCGCCCAATTATTTAGTAGCCCGCCTAAATTTTGGGCCCAAAATTGTTATGTACTGTAACGAGTTTTTAAATAGTTGCAATAGAATGTAAATTTTACACTTTCATTGGTTTTTTTTTTCAATTGTAACATTTTTTAAAAACATTGCAATATATCAAAGACGAACCATTAATAGCAACATTTTTTGATTAAGTCTTTGAAATTTGGTTGCAATAGCCAATTTATGGTGTAGTGCAAGCTAGCGCTGCTCTGACAACAAATCTCACCTCCTCTGCTATACTCTCTGTTGGAGGTGGAAGCCGTTTGTCAAGTAAATCCTTAGAGGCGAAGTCTTCATCACTGGACAAAGTTGAAAGTAAATCCCGAGGGTGTCTTCCCATCATTACTTCCAATGCTACGATTCCAAAGCTATAAACATCTGATTTGGCCGTGACTAGCATACTGAAGGAAAGTTCTGTACACCAAAAAAAACATATGCGTGTTAACAATAAACGCATTTAGCTTGATAAATTAAGACATGATAATGAGATGAAAAATATTATATTTACCTGGTGCCATGTAGCCATAAGACCCTGCAACACTTGTCCAGTTTGATGATTCTGTACTCAACAACCTCGCAGTGCCAAAATCTGAGAGCCGAGGCTCCAGTTCTGACTCAAGCAAGATATTATTCAGTGATACATCTCTATGCACAATAGGTGGAGAGCAATCATGATGCAAGTAAGAAAATGCATGAGACAATCCTGTAACAATCCTCACCCTTGAATCCCAACTTAAATCAGCCCCCTCATCACTATACAACAACTTCCCCAAGCTTCCTCTCTCAACATATTCATATGCCAAGTAAAGACAATTGTCCCTTGAACAGAATCCATGGAGTTTGAACAGTATACCTTTATTTCCCTCATGTACTGTACACTCGTATAAACATTTTCTGAATATACCTTTTCGCCCCCAAAGTATCTAAAGTATACCTTTTAACCCCCAAAGTATCTAAAGTATACCTTTTAACCCTCGGTATCGGTTTGTGAAATGTCTCTTTTGCCCATCCGAGTTATACCGTTTTTTTTATTTTTTATTTTTTGTACCGGTTTAAGGGTTATTAGGACCTTTATGGATACTTCGAGGGTTAAAAGGAACGTTTTGAAATATTGAGGGCTGATGGGTATATCAGTGGAAACTTTGAGGGTTAAAAGGTCATTAAGCCTATATTTTTACATATAGATACACATAAAAAGCTGTCCAGTTATAACTACACACCCACGTAATTTGTTCCACTAATGTCTGAGATTCTAATCAAAACTCATCAGTTTTTCGCATAAAATTATCTTTAATTATCAGATTAATCACTTCATCATTTTCTCTCTGTAGAACAAGAATCCTAATTTTTAAAAATCCCTCTTTTCTCTAATCTTCAATTACAATGGCTGCTTGGTTGTTCATTAATAACAACACATCATCAACGATGTTACATTTGCACCCAATAACTTCACCGCCTTGTTAGAAAATCAGAATTTACCAAATGAGTTTCATATTATTCAAGATTTTCTGGATTCAAGTCCATTAAACTATACTCTAACCCAACCTACGAAAATATCCTTTAAGTCTGTGATGCAGGTTTGGAATACTGCTATTTTTGGAAAGGGGTCTTCATGAGAAAAAGACCCAAATGACTTCTCAGTACAATGGTGTTACTCATCATGTAACTCCAGAGTTGTAGAAGAAGCTCTTCACTTACCTCAACTCAATGGTCAAACTCTTGCCACTGTCTTTGATACAATCTTGTTTGACCTGGTCAAGGATTTGGGATATAATGGTGAAGCGAAGAGGTATGGAAACTTGGAAAGGACTGAGCTAAACAATAATTATCACTAGGTGTTTCCTGAACAATAATTCAAACTTTAATGCACTACCATCAGGATCATTTAAGACTTAGTTTTTTCTTATTCATTCTACTGTCTTTGACTATGGATCCGTTGTACTTAAAGCACTAAGTGAAAGGAAATCTGATAAATGTGGATATGTCTGCTTAATGTGATTTTTTCGATTAGTATTCTCACATGTTTGTCCGGATGTTGTTTTTGAAGATGATGCATTATTTCCTATCTGTAAAATTTCTGACAACAAAATTAAGGTTTTGATTAATAGTGATAAAATGAATGGTTTTCAAGGCAGTGCCTTTATTCCTCAAGCGGTCGGGCTTCTTTTGCAAAATAGAATACCTACTCTTTATGGACCAGCTACTGATGCTATAGAACAAGGTCAATCCCACTCAATCTCTAACCCAAGCATCCAATGTAAACAGTCCACCAAATACTCAACCATGGAGAACACCAAAACACAACAAAACAAAAACCAAACTAAAACTATCACACTAACAAAACCCAAATAAATTGGGAATTTATTGAAGAAAAAAAAAGATTTTAAATAAGGAAAACGAAAAATAAAGGAATTGGGGCTTTCACCGGTGAAAACCCACCGAAGCCCCTTCAAAAATCTTTAATGCAGGCTAGGGTTTAGAAGAGTGAGCGCCCAGGTGGATAGAAAATTTTAGGTAAAATTTAAATTAACAACTAAATTTTAACATTCGAAAGTTATTGCTAATATATCAAAATCTAACCAAATACACTCTACTCAAAAATTTGCTCTCAATGCCAAAAAAAATTAACCAGTTCTTAAAATTCTTCAAAATTAATGTGAATTAGTGTGTTACACAAGAGGATATAGTTACTTATGTAACAAAAAGTATCAAAGTTTCCTCCATGCTCAGGCTTAATTACCAAGCGCCATTGTTAAAACATCATTAAGAACATCCACTTTTAGTTTCCCTTCCTTTACCTCCTCCTTCAGCTTTACCTATAGAATTAAGAGTACCATATATTTATAGTCTGAGCTATTCCCATATAAAAGACTAATCTATTTATGTATGTAAAAACCTTGTACATATATAATAATAATAAAGAATTCAAAGTTTACTAATAGTTTAGAAAAAAAAGGTTCAAAGCATGAGGTAATGAATACTTTGAATTAAATACAAATCAATAACTTACAATTTCCTTAGCTTTTCCTACAACAGCGCCAATTAAGAAATTACCCACTTCGTCCATCCTTGCTAGGATCCAGGTCTCCGATCGATCTACTTCCTCTTCATGCGTATGCCACTGAGACTGCATTCATATGATCACCTTAGTAACAGTATAAACATGTAAGCACTAATAAGAATGTTGTTTCATTATTACTCACCTATTCATATTTGAGGTTAGCATAACCTTTTCGAGACATGTGATGTGGGTATAAACTCAACAACAAATATGTCCCAATGCGATTTTTCTAAAAAAGAAAAATTTGCAGGAGGGTGTGGGCCAAAATTTCAGGTGGATCCCGATAAGGAAGAATGTAATATTTGGTCACCTGACATTTGAACTCCCTCCACCTTCGATCGACTGATTGTATAACCATCTTCTTGGTGGACGGAGGTAAAACAAAAGCCATCCACATACATAAACAAGAAAACTAAAGTTAAGAGATGTAAGTAATAAACACTAGTAGAAAACTGGTCTTTTTTGTCGCCTAATATACGTCGGTTCCGCCTAAAGGCGACGTATATTCTACCTTTATACGTCGGTTCCGCCAAAAGGCGACGTATATTTGCTTTTCTGGATATCTTATACGTCGGTTCCGCATAAAGGCAACGTATAAAATACTTATATACGTCGGCTTAGTTTAAGGCGACGTATAAGATGCACTTTTTACGTCGGCTTTATTAGGCGACATATAAGATATACACTTTTTACGTCGGTTTGATAGCAGGCGACGTATAAAGTTCATCTTATACGTCAGTTAACAAAATGCCGACGTATATGATGCACTTTATATACATCGGTTTCTTGTTTGCCGACATATAAAATTTTATTTTACGTTGCCTCTTTTGAACCGACGTATAAAGTTTTGATATTTTCGTTGGTTAATAAAATAAAAAGATTGTAGTCGAACTTTATACCCAAATTAAACTCTCTAATCAGTTTCCCTAAATTAAACTCAGACCTAACTGCAGAAACAACACCACCACCGGCTTCAACAGCACCACCAACACCACCCTCTCCTGAATTACTACTTCAAATTAAATTGGGGGTTTACTTAGAATTAAATTGAGAGGTCTGAATTAATTGGGCATCAACACCCGACTGTTGCGTCGAAGGTAGTCTCCCTCTCTTGCTTAATCTCTCTCTCCCTCTCCTTCTCTCCCCCCCTCTCTCTCCCTCTCTCCCTCTTCTTCTCTCGCTTAATCTCTCTCTCTCTCTCTCTCTCTCTCTCTCTCTCTATCTCTCTCTCGCTCCCTCTCTCTCTCGCGCCCCTCTCTCCCCCCTCCCTCTTTCCCAGTTCTCTCACTCTTTCTCATATTTTATAATTTCAGAAACAGTAAGGGTATCTCAGCATCAGCTCCTCCTTACAAGAGGACACCACCTAGCTGGTTGAAAATCTCTCCTCAAGAGGTACGTATCTATAATTTTAAATGCTGCTATACATGTGTCTGTATCCACAGCTTTAATTGAAATGTTTTATGTTCTTACAAAAACGTAAAAAACGTCAAAAACAAAAACGTCAAATAAAAAGCCACCCGTAAGAATTTAGGTTTGCATGTTTGATGAACCATTCCGTGTTGATAAGCTTTGCCTTAAGATCCACCATGATGGTATGAATAAGTCCCTTCGGACCTGAAACACCCCTGTCGTGTAATCTTCCATTTCTTTCCCTCCAAAGGTGGTACGTAAAAATCTGAACGGTAAGGAGAGCAATGCTTCTATGAATGTGGTCCGAAATATTTCCTAAAGAGAGAAGGAATTCCTTCCAAGTCGAGCCTACAATATTGAAGGTAATAAGGCCCGCTAATTTTGCTAGGATGTAGCTGCTGTAAGGGCATGATAGGAAAAGGTGCGCTTCTGTTTCTATTCCACCCGCACAAAGGGTACAAAATTTTAACACTTCTAGGCCAAACGAAGCAAGTCTATGAAAATTTTGAAGCCGGCCATGGCAGAGAATCCATTCCAGATGGGCATACCTCTGAATCCTCAGCCTATTCCAAACTAACTTCGACCAAGGAACCTGCGGGGCATGAGTTCGAATGGAAGTCCATATATTGCGAGCCTTGATTTTCCGAAGAGGAATGCCATCCCGTAAAAGGACGTCTGGAGTGGTGAGATCAAAGCTAGGATAGTCAAAATGCTGAGTCCAGTGCGCCAGCAGAGGATGAAGATGATGCAGCCTGGGCGACGGTCTTGGAAGAATCCAGGAACCAGAGGTTAGAAGAGAGTGCACAGAAGCTTCACTCGAAAGACTTGCTTGAGTAATAATACGGTCATGAGTATTTTCAGCAAAGCAAGTACCGTGCCACCAGGGGTCGAACCACAAAGAAGTGTCTAAACCATTCCCAATTTGGTAAGAAAGAAACTGTCTAGCCTGCATGCGAAGTCTGAGAATATTTCTAAATATCCAAGAGCAGTCGTTTGGCATTTTCATAATCCAAAAGTGTTGTTTCTTTAGCAGCGTTTTATTGACCCATTGAGGCCATAGAGCTGAACTCTTGGACACAACTCTGCATAGGTGATTGATAATCTACGCTTGATTCCACTCTTTCAGTTGTTTGAAACCTAGAACCCCTTCTTCGTAAGGCAAACAAATCGCTTCCCAGCTAATTTTGCCCCCCCCTTTGTGTTGACATCTCCCTTCCAGAGAAACCTGGTAAAGAGTGTTTGTAATCGACTATGAACCGACGCCGGAAGGATGAAATGGTTAGTCCAGTAAGATTGAATGGCGAAGATAACAGACTTTAGAAGCTGTGCACGACCAGCCAAAGAGAGAAGAGAAGTAGTCCAGCATGTGATTTATTCAATTACTTATTACTCTATTTTCTTACATTTTTTTTTGAATATTCTTTTGAATAGATCTTTCATTAAAAAGCAAAGTAACTGTTAAAGTTGTTTAAGTCATTATGGTTTAAAATTTTGCTTTAGATCCCATTGCTTGGACTTAATGAGTTAAATTTGACAATATTGGAAATTGGATAGTAATTGACAATCTATAATGAGAATCACGTGGCTGAGCTGCATATATGTGAATTGTTATATAATCTTACTATAATAAGTACTCCACTTTGTTCAGTTAATTCAATGTTTTCATTTCTATTAAATTGCAGCTTTGTACCTAAGAATCACGGAGAAGGTGGTTTTGTAAAAGACGACACATCCTAGAAAAATCAGCAATTCGATGCTCAAATATACTTATCTGAGCTTCACAGTAGTGATTGAGTGTATCTCAGTTTACTAACCGCCTTGCAATATACATTTAATTGAAATTATTAAGTGAAATATTGTTAGCTAGAATTAGAAAGTCTTCACCGTTCTAGCTCAAATTAAAAATAACAATGCTTTTATAAGTAGGGGTATAAGGAAATATCTGACAACATTTGCTTGAGGAACGCATACGACCATTTTAAAAATTGTACTATATAATGAAGATAACCAAAAATATATATAATTAAAAAAAGTCACTGTAGAATGTGAGTCTGTTCATTTGTGTCAAGTAGTATTGAAAGTTCATTGTAGGGACTTTAATTTTAAATAAAATTAACAGGAACGTAAATTTATGAAAAAACTGGAGGGACTTTAACTATTTTACAACTGAAATTATGTTTCAATTCTCTCCCTTTTGGAATACCCTGTTTCGGTCGGATTTTAGGTACTAGGCTTCACCTGTTTCAGTGTCTTTAGTAGTATAAACATATCATATGTAACTTTCACTTTGCTTCATATAACCGTTGTTTCTTGCTCACTTTGCATTATATATTATCTCAATCAATGCAGATTCCAACCTTGTGTCGTCTATGTCTTAAACATCCCGACAAAGGAAGGGTTGTTGTAGCAAGAGGGCAAGTTTTCCCATTGAATAGCGAGGGCGGAAATTTAATTCATGGCAAACCAATTGCGGCAAGTAATGTGAAAGTATGTGTGGATGAAGTTGTAGTTGAAGTTCAACTTGCCCCACTTCCGGTGCCCTGTGATGAACATGAAACTATAGGCAATGCAACTGGTAGCTTTGTTGAGTGGCCAAAGGATCTTGTGATCTTGTGGCAGGTAATTTTAATGCTATTCAAAATCATTCATATAGTTTGCACATGCATCTTTACAAGAGTCGAACTGCTTTACAAACTTGCGAACCTGAAAATTCATAGATAATTAGAGAAAATTCTGGTTTTAACATAATTTGTTTATAATTAGGAACTTGAGAAGAAAAAAGGCCACCAGATAGCTCAACGGAAAATACTAAAGAAGGCTGTTAGTAAAGAATCAGCAACACACAAGAATCAATCTTTGCATAATGAGGACAAAATAAGTGAAAAATGCCGAACTTTACGTTTCTTGGTTGATAATAGTCCTCCTGATTCTTCTACTGTCGTTGTTAAAAACTTGGAGTTGTTCAAGTTTCATGAAAGTGATAAAATTCCAATATATGTCACCCCAGGAGATATCAATGAGTTTTTGAGGTTCAGTTGTCTTAATATATCAGTTCTGCAGGTTTTTATGATGTAAGACATCAATTTCTTCCTCATTTTTTTATAAGACATAATTATATATTGATTGTTCATAACAACTAACAGTGCAGAATCCATATTACATTAAAGGTACATTCACAAATTGCGCAAGGATTTGGAAGATAATTCATTTGCATTTATGTGTCCATCTGTATTAACATTGGCATCTAAGCATCAAGATGATACATCTAGATACATGTCTGAGGTAATGAGAGATGCCAAGGAGAAACGTTTTATCCTAGCACCATACATTCAGAGGTAAGAACATAAGCTTTTGTTAAGTTCTATGATTGAATCCCAAACACACAACTACACTTTTTATTTTAAGTATGTTTAAATTGCAGTGACCACTGGATCTTGCTTTTGTTTTGTGTTCATGAAAGTGCTGTATACGTGTTTGATCCACTAAATCAAAAACGAGACCTTTACGTGAAGGCTCCTTGGAATACGTAAGCTATGAAAAAATTAAAATCTTGAAAAGTACAATAAATATATTAATTTACTTTTCAAAGAGTTCAAAACCTTTTTTATATTTTGACATTTTTAACTCTATAACATGCAGGGCATATAAAGTATATACCAGATATGGTGGTAGGAAAAATAATCAAAATAACCTACTTTGGTACCATGAGGCTGTTCAGGTATATTTCAATACATAGCTTGATCTTGAAAGTTTTTTTTTCTGTTTTATCTCAACTTTAAATATTTTGAGTTTGTTTTGTAGTGTCCTCAACAAAAAGGAGGCACAGAATGTGGTTATTTTGTGATGAGATATATGTATGACATAGTTATGTTATCTCGTAAAGATCCTAAAGTTAAGTGGACAGAGGTACGAACTATCTGAAATGGAATTATGTAGATATTAGAAAAAATATTACTTGCATATAAAGTTAACAATTCTTTGAATTGACATGTAGGGTCTTGGAAAAAGATACACAAACCAACAAATTGAAGAAATTCGAGATATTTGGGCAGATTATATTACTCGTGAATATATGTGATCGGGTACATGCACGACTCTTTAAGTTAAAAAAATCTATTCGTTTTCAAGAATTTTTACATGTATTTTATATTATATGTACTTTGTGCTAACAAGTTCGAACACATAATTTTTGCAGGTACTGGAAAGACGGAGTATGATATGAATCTTGTAGCAATCGGAAAATGGATATTATATGTTTTGGATTTATGATAGTTGTGTTGAATTAGATGTATGACATGGTTACTCGGATTAAGAATTTGTAAATATTATGGATCAATTATGTAATAATATTTGTTTTAATTTAATTAATCACTTTTTTGAGAAATTTGGGTTGTAATTTTTATTTATTATTTTGGTTTGAATAATTGGAATTCTGGTGCATATATAAAGGGTAAAAATGGATATTTAGTTAACATTATACGTCGGCATTTTAAGACTTTATACGTCAGTTTTTAGACTTTAACGTCGGTTATTCTTACACTTTATACGTCGGTTCTTCGACTTTATACGTCGGTTGTATTTGGACTTTATACGTCGGTTCTTTTCAGACATTATACGTCGGTTCTCTTTAGACATTATACGTCGGTTCTTTTTAGGCAATATACGACGGTTCTTTTTAAACTTTATACGTCGGTTCTTTTTAGGCCATATACGACGGTTCTTTTTAGACTTTATACGTCGGTCTTTATAACATTATACGTTGGTAAATTTTGTACATTATACGTCGGTTCTTTTTGGACATTGTACGTCGGCCCTTTTCCACATTATACGTCGGCATTTTTTGACATTATACGTCGGTATTTCAGACAATATACGTCGGTCTTTCAGACAATATACGACTGGACTTTTTCATCATTATACGTCGGTTTTATTTAGATTATACGTCTGTATTTTTCGCTTTTATACGTCGGCTTTTTATGCCATTATACGTCGGCTTTTTGGCGACGTATATAATGACTTTATACGTCGGCTTTTTAACCGACGTAAAAAACAAGTGACTTTATATGTCGCCCTTCCATACGTCGCCAATTAACCGACGTAAAAGACCAATTTGACTGACGTAAAAGACCAGTTTTCTACTAGTGAAAATGAATAGATAGTTAAAAAAAGTAATTAAACAGAACTTTTTAAATTCATCTTACTAGCACACAGTCCCAAATCTTCGTCTTTATCTCCCCAGGAACACATTTCCAATTATCATTCCAGATTGGTGGTTTGGTTCTTGCCAAAACTCCAATATAGGACTGCATCTCTGTCACTTCATAACCAAATAGCTCTCCTTTTTCATTAAAAGACAAAGTAAGTTTGTTCATGATCTTGCATCTCACAATTCGATGCATCGTTACACAGCCTTGCTTAAGTAGTTTTAGTCCTTGAGTATTGTTCTGAGTGGTAACATGTTTTCCTTGTTTCATTTTCTTGGAAATTTGTTTTTATAAGTTTTCATATATGGGCTTCTTCTTCACATATTTTGGGGAAGAACTCGTCGGAGTGGGGGTCACAGTGGGGGTCCGGTTTTTTAAGGACCTCGTCTTTCTTAAAGCCTTAATCATATTCAAGGTACGTGAATAGGATAAAGATGGTTTGATCTTTTTGAACTCTTTCTTCTACGGCACTATCTTCTATGACTTTTTATTGTTCAACGCTTTCTTCTTTTTTGGACTAGTCATAATCTATACAACACACAAATAAAGAATAAATACATGTGACATGCTTTACATGATAATAAAACTACTCTAACTTATAACACAAATAAACAACCATTTGATATTATAAATAAAGAAATGAACAATTAAAAGAGGGAATGAGATAAGTAAATGACACTCATAAGACAAATTCAAAACTTGATAAGTCAAAACTCAAAATACTCATAACAAAAGTTAGAACTCAGAAAAATGATAACACCAAAACATAATAGCGACACAAAAAAAAACTCAAAATAGAAGAATGAAACAGAACATAAAAAAACATATAAAACACAATATATATTAAAACATTCAGTAAAAGAAGGCATATAAAAACATGTAAAACACAACACATGGGGAAGTAACAGAGTAATTAACACACAAAACACAGAAGAAAAACTAGCCACAATTTGCATGCAAAATTTCATCACCAAAAATGCATATAAAAATTAAATAGAAGGCATGTAATCGAATCTGCACTCAACAAACATCACCAAGCTTATAAATGTCAAATACTGATACCAAATTAGAAATGCCAAGCATATAAATATTGAAACATTAAAAAAGCAAAAAAGCCCCCAAATTAGAAATGGAAAGGGGTTTTAGGGTCCCAAATAATATGATTAAGCGCATATTAAGGTTAGAAAGATACTAAGAACATTTAAAAATCAAAAACCCCCCAAATATGGTTGAAGGTTTGTAATATAAGAATCAAAAACCCCCAAATATGATTAGGGTTTCATAGTATGGTTTTAGGCTGAATCAACTACGTACCAGTACCATTGAGTTTGACGTGAGATGAAAAAAGGGGGGAGTTCAAAAATCACCTGTGAATCGTTGTTGTTGCTGAATCGCCACTATTTGTTGAAATGGCATAGAAATGTAATGGGTTATATATATAAAAGAGGACTTAGTAAAAAAGGGGGGAGATAAAAAAAAGAGGGGAAACCCTTGTCCAAGAATGAAAAAATAGGGGTAAATTGAAAAAATTAAATGAACGGCTTAGATTCAGATCTGCTTTAATTTAAGGATCAATAATATTTCTTATTATTTTTTTTAATTCTTATTAAAAATAAAGCAATTACTTCCCAAAAAAAAGTAAAACAATTGAAAATATACTTACAACAGTTTTGTCTAAAAACCTGTTGTTAGAGAAACACTTTAACAACGGTCAAAACATTGTGCAATACATTTTTCGACAAGTGTTATATTCTCGTGTCTGTAATCCATCAAGAATATACCTTATGTTTAACTCAAATTTTTAATTTGTGAAAGGTTCGATGTCGATATAAAATTTGACATACTAAATAGAAGTCAAATTTGTCGTATCCTACAACTTCAATATTTTTTTCGTATGCGACAATTTCTAACTTTTACAAAATTTACAAGTGCACAATAAAGACTATTATCCACGGTTCTAAAAGTCGGAAATCAATATTAATTGGTTGAGTCACCGTTTAATAATTAATTGGATAATAGGTGATTTAGGGTTTAGGATTTAGGGTTTGATACGAATAACAGAATATGTAGAGGCACTTTGTACTCCATTATTCATATCAAATAGTTGTATGCATCGAACATGTATATAGCTTACTAATTACTTTGGGTTGGGTCGTGGTCCCTTTACGACCAAAATAATGAGGATCATTAGATCTTAAACAGATAGAACACAAGTGTTAGATCGGATATTAAAAACTTAAACCAAATATTAGAAAGTGTTTTTTAATAACTAAAACCAAATGTAAGTAGATTTTATAGATTGAATAGAAATATAATGTAATTTAATATAATTCCAATGTAGAATCTGGTAAAAATTTACATTTAAAAAATCCGTGCTTTGCACGGGTTATAAACTAGTAAATAATAGTATGTACTGTAAATTTTAAAAATATTCGTACTTTCGTAATACTAGATAATTGATGTAATATGTCTTCATTGTCATTTCAATTTTTTTTATAAATTTTTAAATTAATTTGGTAATTATCTAATTTTTTTAATGCAACAAATAATTTGAATTTGAAAATTCTTTTATCCCATAATTTTTTGAAAAAATTTAAAAATACTAAATACACCAAACTTCACCATATTTGATAACTATAACCAATTTCAATTAAAAATAATTTTAAAATATATAAAATATTTAACAAACGAAATAAGCTTATACCAATGAAATAAAGAATTCATACATAAATTAATTGTGTCCGAATAAGAACACAATTATCGAACTCGCTTGTTAGAAGCAGTTAAGGGGCTACTTTGTCACTTTTTCTATCCTCGCTTTGTGTTATATCCTCTTTCATCACTTCTCTAGCTCATACTTTCTCCTCCATTTATTCACATCGCGGCTACATAGTCAAGACATGAAGACCTCAATTAATTTCACCTATACCTACATTAATTTCATTTTACAATAACGAATTCATTTGTGTCAATTAATTTCATTTGTGTTAATGAATTCATTAGCATTGATTCTACACTTCAATTAGCGTTGATTGATTTAGTTTGTACTGATAGTGTGGTACTTTTGATTATGGTTCATGTACATTAATTTGGGGAAATTCTCTAAAGCAATTTAAATAGTTCTCTTCTATTTTTCCACAATTTGGGGGTTGTTATTCCTTGTACTTCTGTTTTAGTTCTAATAGTTGTCGACTTTTTGGTGATGTACACCCTATTTTAATTAATTATTATTGACTGTGTTTTTGCAGATTTAAATTATTAGTATACTAGTTGGCCCTTGAGTTTAAGATTTAGTTAACAACTTAACATTGTTTATTTCTTGACTGTAAAAGATGCTTTCTTGTAATCAAGGTTAAAATAAAAATATTTTCCATGTGTAGGTAACAAATTATGAACTTAAGGTATTGTCATATGTGTGTGTGTCAAACTTGCACTTTAGAGAAACTTGTCTACATTGTTTTCACTTTTGAGTTTTGCTAGTGAAACCTTTGTGGTGTAGTTCAGAGCTCCACGAGTTTTACTGCTATTGATATAAAACAAACTCATCTCACCTAGTTACATGCCATCCAGAATAAGATAAGCAAGCATAATAATCATAGCCAAATTGAATAACTTGACCAAACAAGCAAATAAGTTCTCCTAAATTTCTCCCCGTTAATCCATCAAAAAGAAACATTAGATCAGGTCTGGGATAATCATAGAGAAATAAAAACAAATCATGATAATGACATATAAAGAGTTTAAATACAGACTGCAAGCCAACGTTACCCATTCTGTGCTTGTCAGCTGGCTGCTCTCTTCGTATGACTGAAAACCTTTCTTCAGCTAATGGCTTTGAACTTTTGCATTTCCATATCATCAACCAAGTTACCAAAATGTGATCGAGCTAAAAGCTCCCCCTTAATCGATGATCAATACTTCTAGAATACATCGGAGAGGCTATGTTGCTCCCCCTAAAACAATGCTCCCCTGATTAACATAATATCTCATCATATAATTAGGTTAGCATAATTCATCATATGCAATAAGATATAAACATGGCTCATCCCTGCACGAAACATTAGTTGATAAATCCAACGTATAACATTATAGCCCTTTTTATCCTCATGTATTCATGTTCTTCTCCACCAGCATGCTCAAAACACATTTCCAGGTTATTCATCCATAACAATTGTTATTCTCAATTACAAAATAGCTTGCCGATTAGACAATACACATTCCGATTGATCATAAACATGAATTCAGTCTATTTCACCAATCAATTCACCGTAATAGTATTCTTCTTTTCTATTTCTTGCAGAATACAATACATATACATATATTTGTCCTATCTTTATACTAAAGGAATCTCGTTAGTACCACAATAATATATTCATATTCAAAGAAATGTACGAGGACAAATAACATAATTACTACTTGAGTACCCAAATTTTATTGGATCCACCATGGTTTGTTGATAGAACATAAAGAACATGTAGATCAGATTTCTTGATCCACTATTGTATCACTTTTGGTACTTGATCTAACTGAATTTTCTGAAATAAATCCATGAAATTGAACTTGATCTTTATCTTCAGGAATTCTGGACAAATTAAAATGGCTTGCTGTTTGCGTATTTACTGTGTGCAACTGGCTTGCCAAACTGTCTCTATGTAGCACCAATTGGCTTGCTGTTTGCTGTTTGGATGTTCTGAGAAAATAATCAGTATGCTAATTTTTCCTCCAAAGCATATCATCCTTAAATAGGATTGACATCATTTCCTGTTGCTTTTGATTCATTCCATTAAGACGTTGCACCAGTGCTTCTAACTGTGTATCAGTTGTCTGTTCCAGCTTCTTTAACTTGACACACGACCATTACAACAAACAAACTCCTACTACCCATTCTTTTTCCTTCAAGATATCTAGATTGCATTGAAAGTAAGAGTTGATGTATTTACTCATTTCACAATCAAAACACAAACTAATCTCTCTTAAGAAAAGAGAATAGAAGTTTGAGAGCTTGTTTGAGGCTTTGTTAATGAAATGGAGATGGCAAATTAGGGGAATTAGTGTGCAGGGTGAAAAGTTGAGCCTCCTTTAATAGAATTATTTGAGATATTTAATTCACATATCTGAGGATTTTTGTTAATTTATATTATTTGGATTTTCAAATTGGATTGTAAGAAATTAATAAAATCTGATGATATTTGAAAATAAAAGATTTTTTTATTTATGTAAAAATGACGAAATTTAAAGAATTCACTAGTGTATTTTCTATTTTTTTGAAAAGTGCATAAGATAAGGTAAACTTTGTTAGAAACGCTCACACAAATACAACTAAAATATAATTAAAACTCTTAAAAATGATGATAGAAGGTGAGTAGGAGTTTAAGAATGAGTTTGAAATGACTAAATAGTTTATTTTTCCAATGCACCAAAAGGGGACGACAAATTAGTGCATTAAATTTAGAAACTCAAACATATTTGATTTGGATTTTAAAGTTCATCAGTTTAACTTAATGAATTATTTGGGTGATGCATTTATTTTGAATTATTAAAAAAATTATTTACAAAATTTTATCTGTATTAGTTTTGAATTTTAAAAAAATCGTTAGAATTTGATAACTTGCAATACTTGCTATTTCATATTAGTTTTAACAAATCCTTAAATATGATGTTTTCAATCAAGATTACAAAAAATTTCATTAAGAGGATACTTAAAATTTCATGGAATTTTTTCAATTTGATGCAATGGTGAATTTTAATGAAGTTGCTACTGTATTTTTCGAAATGCAACTAAAATTTAATAGATTCTGAAAAATTTGTTTGAAAATATACTTGAATGAAACACTACCAAGTTTTAAGTCAATTATGTCAAACTTCATGTAAAATGAAAATGAACAACAATCTATTAAAAATCATAAATTATTATTAGTCTATTAGAAATCTAACTTAATACACTCTATTTCAAAAATTACTATGAAATCCAACAATATTTAAAATCTTTAAAATCCTTTAAAATTTAAAGATTGTGAATATTAGGTTTATAAGTAATAAATTTAAAAATTCAAATTAAATTTTAAAAAATATTTAATTTATTGTAAAATAAGGCCAAATTCTAATTATTCTTTTTAACATCTAAATTATACAAAATAAGCATTTGAAATTGAATTCTTATTTTAAATTTAGATTGTATACACCTTCAAGCTAGTAGATATAAGGATTTTTTAGGTTCTTGGATCCACATTTACCATGGTACAATCTCCTAAATAACCAATCCTGGCTAGCCCAATTCAGAAATTGGTCCATTATAAATCTAATATTGGGATAATAAGATTCTAGTTAGGGGGCCTTTGGTTTGGTTAGGGTAATAAACAAACAAAAAGGAAGACAATTAGACTCATTCCCTTTATTAGTCTTTGTTTTATAAAAATTAATCATTGCCGTTAGTTTTTTTTTTTTTTTAATTTAAGATTTACACAATGTCTATTGTATTTCATTACCACTAGGTACTAGATATTTTGTTTGGCTTTCCTATTTTTTTTTTTACATTTTCAAATATAATTTATATGTTAAAGCATTAAAACATAGATTATTATGTAATGTATTTTTATAAATTACAGAACAATTAAATTAATTTCTATAAATTGGAAACCAAACAAGTTGAACAACAGAGGATCATTCCTCCCTTCTTATATCCGTTTCCCATTTCCATTTGGTTTCCTAGCACGAACAAAATGCGGCCTTAATATTGTATTATTAATTGGTAACTAGCTATACCCGGTGCAAAACATAGATTACATTTGAAAATCTTACTTTTAAAATTTAAATTGTCATGATAAAATAAAATAACATGCAATAATATGCTGTGAATAAAATTTTATTTTTTTCTTATTTTTGGATTAATATATTAAATTTTAATTTATTATGTTCTTAGTGGAATTCAAATTCAAATTCTGTAAATGATAACTTTAATTATTATATATAACGATTTTAACTAATTTGGGATCTAAGGATTGTGGTTATCATGGCACCATTATTTAAAGAAACTATAACTTATACACGAAAATCAAAATCACATGTAATTGACACTAAGATTGAATAACAAAATACATTATTATAATATATACAAACAGATATATGGTATCATTTCTAGTGTTTTCGAACCAATCCTAGTAATATGTACAATGTTCCACATTAAGTTACATTTCTTTCACCTTCCAACTACCATACATATAGAAACTTGCTATAGAATATAGATAGTAAAAAGGGCATTTCATTTTCAATAACATTTTGTGTAATTAAAATTTGAGAAGGGTGTGTACGTAATTTCGTACAAGTGTCTTATTGTGCCCTAGTTTGACATTATTTCTAGAAGTTTCCATTGCTTTGCGGCCGAGTATGGGTGAGAAATATGTATCAAAATATTAGATCACATGTAGAGATACAATTTTGTAACTATAATTGATAAATATGCTCAAATCTCTTCGTATAAGGAAATAATATAATAAATAAAGTCTCCTTATTTCGTTAATAATGTAATAGAGTCAGCTCTCCATATTTTTCCAAAATAACATATATGTTAACACCCCGTCAAACTAGCTATACTCAAAACAAGAATTTGCCGAAATTAAGAAAGAAATAGAATCATCAGCTTCAATCAACTTAACCACCCCCTTAAATCAAGTTTCTCGATCAATTCTCCATCCTTATCTTCATCATCTTCTTGAGAATTGGAATACGAATACTTTCATATTTGTTTCTTGTCACCATTTTGATCGTTTCTGATTAAAAATAATCAATTTACTCTAATACCAATTGTTGCCGAGTAATAAACAATTTTAGAAGTGGGGTTGAATACAATTGTATAAGCTTTTTTGCAAAAACAAGAAATAATATATGAAAACTTAACAGACTTTTTTAATGATATAAAATCTGTTACAACACTCAAACTTACTTTCTCAAGAAATACGATGTTCTTTAGAGCTCCTAGGTTACAAGAAAGATATGAAGCTATTTCTTGTACATTTTATAAAATGTAAACATATCTATATTTATCTAATACACAGTTTACACGATCAATTACAAAAGATATCGAATACAAATTACGAATTGTATCTTCAATTATCTTCTGTCTGATTGCTACAGTCACTGATTTTCAGGCACCGACACACTAGCAAATCAATCACCAGTCCCTATCTCACTTCGTGATGAACCTATAGTCTAATGGCATCATATTATGCTGATAACTAGACTCTTATGAATAGACTTTGACAACATCGAAGAAGCACAGGTGCTATGGTGTTCTACCTGGATGATAGCCTGATATCTTTGATATCACAGAAACAAAGGTGTGTTGCTCTGTCCTCTTGCGAGGCAGAGTTTATGGCCGCTACAGCAGCGGCATGTCAAGCAATTTAGTTACAAAATCTACTTGGAAAGTTAACTGGTGAAGTTATGGGCAACTGTTGTGATTGTACACACCAACTGCTATATAAATTATATATATAAACTGTTTATGATATGAAATGAAAGAAGACAAACTGCTTGAACTGGAAGCTCTGATTTTATTAATGCCAAAACAATACAAAAAAATAGAATGGAAATAACTTAAGTGGCTAAAAACAAGGGCCACGTTGAAAACCAACTCTCCTAACTTGCCTACAACTCTATGACTTATTCAAACTGCTCCTACAAGTACTCCACGACACAAACGACTGAATCAACGTGCAAAGTGGCACCTAGCTGTTAATTAAAACAAAGTAAATATAAATTAAAACAAGTTTCAAATTAATTAGAATCCAACAATCACCCCCTTAATTTGAAGCTTATCCTGATAACTCTTTCACTCCCAGCAAACTTCTCATTCGTTCAAACATGACGGTAGCCAGCCCTTTTGTCAGTATATCAGCTCATTGCATATCAGAACTTACGTGCTTCAAGATAATCTCCTTCCTTTCAACACACTCGCTAATGAAGTGATAGCGTATGTCTATGTGTTTGCTTCTACCATGAAACACCGGGTTCTTGGCGAGATCGATGGCCGATTTGTTATCAATGTGCAAGACCACAGGACCCATAACTTCACCAGTAACTTTCCAAGTAGATTTCGTAACAAAATTGCTTGACATGCCGCTGTTGTAGCGGCCATAAACTCTGCCTCGCAAGAGGACAGAACAACACACCTTTGTTTCTTTGATACCCAAGATATCAGGCTATCATCCAGGTAGAACACCATAGCACCTGTGCTTCTTCGATCATCCATTTGGCCTCCCAGATCGCTATCAGAGTATCCACTGAGGTTATTATTACAAGCCTTCCTTGAATAAACCAATCCAAATTGCAGAGTCCCCCGCACATATCTGAGTATCCTTTTGACAACATTTTTGTGTAGTATTGTGGGCTTTTCCATGAAGCGGATTACGATCCCCACAGAGTACGCTATGTCTGGGCGGGTATGCACGAGATATCGAAGTCCTCCCACCAAGCTTTTGTATTATGTTGGGTCTACCAGTTCACCCCCTTCATCTTTAGTAATGGATTCTTTTGGATCCAAAGGGTACTTCGTCGGATTGCACTCGCTTAAGCCAGTCTTTTCCAAAACCTTAACAGCATACCCAGTTTGCTTCAACTTTATATAACCTGATCCTTGCTCCACCTCTATTCCCAAGTAGTATGACAATTTCCCAAGGTTGTTCATCTCAAACTGCTCGTTCATTTGTTGTTTGAACTCATTAATAACCTTGATGCTAGTACCAGTCACCAACAAATCATCGACATATACTCCGACAATCAGCATATCACTGCTTCCTTTCCTCACGTACACTGCATGTTCATGTGGACATCGAGTGAATCCCATGTTCTCAAGGCTCTTGTTTAATTTTGTATTCCAAGCACGGGGTGCTTGGCGAGAACCGTAGAGAGCCTTCAACAGCTTGAACACTAGGTGCTCCTTCCCTTTAACATTAAATCTTTCCGGTTGACATACGTAGACTTCTTCCAAAATTTCTCCGTTTAAGAAAGCCATTTTTACATCCAAATGGTGCACCTCCCAGCCATACTTGGCAGCCAATGCTAACAACAATCAAACCGTCTCAATTCTGGTAATCGGGGTGAAAATGTCTTCAAAATCAACTCCTTTTTCTTGCACGTACCTTTTGGCGACAAGTCTCGCCATGTATTTCACTATTTCTCCATTAGCATCCCTCTTAATTGTGTATATCCACTTTAATCCAATTACTTTCCTTCCAGTTGGCAATTCTTATAGTTTCCAGATGTTGTTTTGTTCAACTGATTCCATCTCACTTTGCATTGCTTGCCTCCAACACTTCTCCTTCATAGCCTGTTTATAACTGCGTGGCTCATCGATCCCCATGAGTAACAGCTCATCTTCCAATTCTATTTCCTCTGTTGCATTATACACATCAGCCAATGATCTGAAACGCTTCGGTTCGCTGCTAGCACCAGTTTCACTTGTCTCTGAGCCTTGTGTAGTTGACTGAGTCTGTGGTGAGCCTTGTGTGGTTGACTACATCTGTGGTGTTGCAGGTGACATCGTCACGAAGTCTGAGCTCTCATCTGCAGTCTGTGAACCTCCTTCTCCAGCTTCCTCTTCACTTTGCTCTCTTATTTGCACAACTGTAAACGTATTTTACTGACTGTGTGTTTCTTTATTTTCCAGATCCCACTGCCATGTCATTCCTTCCTCAAAAGTCATGTCTCGGTTTACTACTAGCTTGTTATTGACAGGATCAAATAATCGATAACCCTTTGTCCCTGGTTCTTTAACGAGATAAACCACTGGTCTACTTCTGTCGTCGAGCTTGGTCAATTGAACTCCTAGAACTTTCATGTAAGCCATACATTCAATGACACGTATAATATTCAATATTCGGTTTCTTACCCTTCCAAGCTTGATATGGAGTCATTCTAGTCAACGATCGAGTAGGTAATCTGTTCATCAAGTAAAGTGAGTGCCTTACAGCTTCACCCCAAAGATTCAAGGGCAAACTCATTTGTTTCAACAAACTTCTAGCCATGGCAACCACCGTTCGATTTCTCCGTATGACAACTCCGTTTTGTTGCGGAGAGTAAGGAGCTGTGAGGTGTCTGGTTATCCCATTTTCATCACAAAAATTCTCAAATTCACCAGAGTAGAACTCTCCTCTACGATCTGTCCTGAACACCTTTATTCGTTTCTCTGTTCCATTCTCAACTTGTAGTTTAAATTTCTTGAACATCTTGCCTGCCTCGTCTTTACACTTTAACATACAGACCCACATCATTCGAGTGAAATCATCAATCAAGAGGAGAAAGTACCTGTTACCTCCCGACGTTGGCGGAGATATAGGACCACACAAGTCACCCTGTTTAATGTCCAAACCCACTTTGGCACAGAAATTTGCCTTCGATGGGAATGACTTTCGTGTCTGTTTGGACATTAAACAACCCGAGCATACTGCCTTAGGTTGAGAGAGTTTAGGCAAGCCACGAACCATGTTGTCAGTGTGCATCAATTTGAGAGCTTGAAAGTTAACATGCCCCAACCGGGAGTGCCACAACCAAGGAAGTTCTTCAGATTTTGACATTAGACAAGTTGGTTTGTTGGTCTCAATGATTATCTTGTATAACCGATTAGGTGACTTTTTTACTTTCATTAGTAGCTTTCCCAAGTTATCTAAAACCCACAAAAATTCACCATTCAATACAACCTTGTTTCCGTCCTCAGATAATTGACCAAGACTAATGATATTATTACAGAACATAGGGATGTAATATACCTCCTTTAGAACACGTTCTTCTCCATTCTTGCAAGAAAATATCACAGAGCCCTTTCATTCAATTTTCACAGTAGACCCATCTCCAAAATGAACTTGTCCCGTCACGTTTTCTTCTAAGTCTCTGAACTTTGATTTTTCCCCGATTATATGGTTGCTAGCCCCATTATCTAGGTACCATAAATTGGATTATGCACGTTCACCCTTTCTCTGATTGAGTTTGGTACCAAGCCCTCTTCGTTAAGTAGCATCACACCATTTTTTTCTTGATCGTACTTTGTGAACAGCAACGCAGGCTCGTCGTCTTCAACTTGAGCGATTTTCACCTCTGGTTTTGACTCTGTGGCTCGTTTCGGTTTTCTACAGTCAGATGCATAATGCCCATACGTGTAGCAGTTGTAGCATCGTACTCGACTTCTGTCATGATTCCAACATCCACCATCTCATCCTCGACCCTTCTGAGTATTCGATCCTTCTCTCGTCAATAAGAGTTTTCCTTTTCCATTCTCACGTTTAGTCCATTCTTCCTCAGTGAGCATCAATTGTCCACCACTATTCTCCGATTTTGCTTTTAATCTTTCCTCGTGGGCTTTGAGTGATCCCACGGCTTCCTCAACAGACATATTCTCCAAATCGCCAAACTGTTCCATAGTCGACACAATTTGCAAGAATTTCGTTGGCATTGCACGAAGCAAGTTCTTTACTACGTAGCTATTAGGTACGGTTTCTCCCAGAGCACAAATGTGTGTCACCATCCCGTTCAACTTTAGGCAAAACTCATCCAATTGTTCTACATCTTTCATACATAAAGACTCGAATTCTCCCTTCGAAGTTTGAATTCTTGCCTTTTTGACGTTCTCCGCCCCTTGACACATAGTCTCAATGGCTTGCCAGGCCTCTTTCGCCGTTTCCTTCTCAGCTACCGACAGCAGCACATCTTCAGGGATTCCCTGATATATTGTTGCCAGGGCGACTTTATCCTGACGTTCATCCATCGCTGCTCCTTTCTCTTTGGCTTCCACAGCATCCCACACCCCTTGCGCCTTCATAAACACCTTCATTATGAGTGCCCAGGCGGTGTAGTTACTCCTTGCTAGCATCGGGTAATTTAATCTGATGGCACCATCCTTAAGCTTGCTTGTTTCTGTTGTTGAGATCTTAGGGATGTACTTGGGCATGTAACAGAGAATGGCGCTGATACCAACTCTTGTGATTGTACACACCAGCTGCTATATAAATCATATATATTAACTGTTTAAGATATGAAACGATAGAAGACAAACTACTTGAACTGGAAGCTCTGATTTTATTTATGCCAAAACATTACAAATAGATAGAATGGAAATAACTTAAGTGGCTAAAATAAAGGCCACGTTGAAAACCAACTCTCCTAACTTGCCTACAACTCTATGACTTATTCAAACTGCTCCTACAAGTACTCCACGGCACAAGCGACTGAATCAACGTGCAAAGTGGCACCTAGCTGTTAATTAAAACAAAGTAAATATAAATTAAAACAAGTTTCAAATTAATTAAAATCCAACAGTATGAAGGAGTGACAAAAGTCATTCTCGCTTGTAGGCTAGTGCTTATTTTACCTAAATAATAAAAACAAATTGGTGAAATAACATCTAATGCTAGGTGGTTTAGCGGTCACATTTTCACCCTAGAACAACCCCACGTAGATAACAAAGAAGAAAGAGTAACTGATGTTAGTTACTTTCCAAGGCAAGACACCACTACCCATATTCGGTGCTTCTAAATATCTCACCATAAAACCATTAATATTTTAGTGACTGCATAGTTTCTTGCTTCTTGCCTCATTGTCAAAATTAACATTTCTGATAACGCTTACATCTCTAGGGAGCACTAGGAACAACTAGCAATTGTGACAAAAGTTCTGCAGAAATTTTAGAAACTTGTGCATGTAACTATGGAGAAGATAGGAATAGCTACCCTTTCTATATATGAACAATATCATTGGGTCAATCCGCATCCTTATTTACTGTATAATACTAAGATAAATGTGTTGGCAAATATATAATAACACAAAATACTTGAAAAAAAATATTCATATTAAACGCGTAAAGATATTAAAAATATAAAACCAAGTTATTCAAATAATTGAAAATGAAATATCAAAACTTTAAATTAAAGCAATAGCAAAGAAAATCAACTTGAAGAATTAAAGTACACCCAAGAAGTTTTAAAAACAAACCAAGTTGTTTTATCAAAAAAAAAAAACGAACCAGGTTGTAGTTTTACTACAGTGACGCCTAAAGAAGTTACTAAATATGCAATTAATATGCAAAATGTTTCTAGAAGTGGATTCTCGGTAACAGCTTTGAAGTAGATTAATGATAAATGTTGGCTAGTAATATGTAAACTGGTATGTAAACTGGTCTTGTGTATAAAGGTAATACTATGGTTATAACATATAGCATTGTGTAATGGTGAAGTATGATAATGATGATCCAAAATGTCAAAATTTGGGGTGTGTTCAACATAAGCTTAATTTGAAAAGAAGAGAAATCATGACCAAACGAATCTCTCGCGTAAAATAACAAGTAGCAAATCAAGATTTTTGGTTCCTTTCATACATTCTTGGAACATGGATTCAGGAGTTCGGTAACAAATCTATGTACTTCATCTTTCTTTGGTAAGTGTAAAAAAATATGAGCAAGTTGAGGGTAAAGTGTCCCACCGCAATATATTATTGCCAGACCACTAAGTATCTTAGTAGGAACTCGATCTTGTTAAAGAATGTAGTAACGGTAGACTTATAAATGAATACACTTAAAACCCATAAATGATTATAGTCCCATACTACACAAAATGTATAAGAGAACAAATTTCTAATTATAAACTATTTTAGTAGAGTGATTTTGAAGCTGGGGAAAGTAAAATCTAAATTCGAAATCTTAATTCGGAGATAAAATCTGTCCATGATGGGTGACTAGATGAAGGTGTGGGACCACATCAGGTTTAAGTCTCTGTATTTGTTGCCTTCACTTGTGAGCATGCTGCTCTCATTTTGTTTCTCTACAAACTGAGCTGAAGAGTCAGAGTTGTTTACATCCTTAAATATGGATTGACATCATTTGATGTTGCTTTTGCTTCATGGCGTTGCACCATTGCTTCTAACTATGGATCGGTTGTATGTGCCTGCTTCCACTACTAAAAAAGGTAGATAAAACATCGGTTAGAAATGTCACCGATGTTAAAAATATTTTTAACATAGTTTGTTATTTTACTGATGTTAAACCACCTTTCAGATATCGCTTATTATAGTAGCCGTTGTCTATGGTCCTTTTTAAAAAATTTAAAAATAACGCGCACTTACTTCCTCCCTTTATACACAAACAATTTCCCCCTTAAAACAAAATTTTATTTCCCCCCTTAAACAAAATTTCACTTCCCCCCATTTTTTCCTCTCTATTCTCACCAGCCCACTTTCCTTTTCTCAAAACAAAACACACGCTCACTATCTCTCTCTCTCTCTCTCAACCCTCTCTTTCACTATCTCCCTCTCTCTCTTGTCTTTCTTACCCTAATTTACTCAATTATAAACCCTAATGAGTACAAATCCAACTTAATTAACACGAACCGGAGGTTGCGGCTTGGAGCTTTCTTCACAGACCACGAACCGGAACCCTAATTAGTTCGATTTAGGGCTTTTCTTCACAGACCCCGAGCTTTCTTCATGGTAAGACATCTGAAACCCTAATTTACTCAAATATAAACCCTAGTTTACTCTATTCTTGAGCCTTCTTTGCATGCATCTATATATACACTTGTATATTTACATTTGTGTATACACTTTTTTATACATGTATATCTACATATATGTATACAATTGTATATATTTATATATATATATGTATAAACTTTTATATAACAAAGTTTCTTGGTGTTTATATTTTTGGGGTTTTATACAGTAGTGATTTTTTAGGGTTTTAGGCCTAATTTGTAGAAATATAAAGAAAAGTAGAGAGCAAGAGAGACAATAAAACAAATAAACACTGCTTCTTATATTTTCTTCTTACTGGTAACATTACATATATAGGGAAAAGCAGAAAGAAAACTCCTACATACTAGGACACGACTAAACAAATTCCTAAAGAAACTCAATCACCTCTGGCTTATTCTCACGATCCTAAAGACTTGGTAAAAACCACTGACCAATTCAAACTACTGCATCCTATTATGCAGGACATAAAACTAGACATAACCAAATAAAACAATTAATTAATAACTAAATTTAAGATTATTCCAATAATCACCCCCGTAATCTTAAATTTATGAAGCATTTCTCTTCATCTTGTGATGCACTTCTCACCAGGACATAAAACTAGACATAACTAAATAAAACAATTAATTAATAACTAAATTTAAGATTATTCCAATAATCACCCCCATAATCTTAAATTTATGAAGCACTTCTCTTCATCTTGTGATGCACTTCTCACCACCATCTTGTGATGCACTTCTCACCACCATCTAATATTGGGTTTCTGTGATGCACTTCTCACCACCATCTAATATTGGGTTGTGATGCACTTCTCACCACCATCTAATATTGGGTTTGTTGATGCACTTCTCACCAACATATCTTTGATTTTTTTTTTGGAACACTTCTCTCCATGGTGCACATCTCACCGTTGCGATCAAACTCTCTCCATCGCCATCTGTTTCATCTCTTCTCTCGGATGTTGTACGCCAGCTTCTTCAATAACAATAACAACCCTGCTGCCCAGCAATGAAGCTTCACTCGAACATCGCACAACATCAAACTCATCTCCTGCTCCCTGGTCTCGCCAGCTGCTACTAACACAACACACGCCTGGAGACAAGAATCTTCAATTCCTCAAGGATGAGAGGGAAGGCTCTTAAGCCTTGATCCCCCCAAGCTCTGATACCAAGTGTAGAAATATAAAGAAAAGTAGAGAGCAAGAGAGACAATAAAACAAATAAACACTGCTTCTTATATTTTCTTCTTACTGGTAACATTACATATATAGGGAAAAGCAGAAAGAAAACTCCTACATACTAAGACACGACTAAACAAATTCCTAAACAAACTCAATCACCTCTGGCTTATTCTCAAGATCCTAAAGACTTGGTAAAAACCACTGACCAATTCAAACTACTGCATCCTATTATGCAGGACATAAAACTAGACATAACTAAATAAAACAATTAATTAATAACTAAATTTAAGATTATTCCAATATAATTTACTCTATTTTTGGTGTTTGATTACATGTTTTGGTGTTTTATTACTTAGTTTGGTGTTAGCTTTGGATTATACTTTGATGGGTGTGTGTATGTATGTTTGTTTTGTATATGTATGAATAGAGGTTATTTGGTAATTGAGTTTGAAGAGTTTAGTAATTTTTTGAGTTTAAATTTTCATAAAATTCCAAATTGTTAGCTTTGAATTGTTGTTAGTATAATAATAAAATCTGCTAGTTCTGTCCTATCGCATGTGTGATCAAGTTACTTTTTATTGCTATTTATAGATATTGACCCCTTATTATTGAAATAGGGATAACCTAAACAACCAGAAGGTTATGAAAGTGGCTACGTCGTCATGCGCTATATGAGAGAGATCATTTCGGACAAAGAAATGACTTTTATGACCAGGGTATATAATATGGTATTTATCCTAATTATTTTTTGTGGGATGTAATTTTCAGTCGGCGACCAAGACTCAGGATTCTTATAAAATGTAAGACCTTGATGAGGTGCGCTTCGAGGCTGCAGACTTCATCCAAGACAAGATATGATCAGGCTACATCTTTTTAATCCCTCATAGAACTTTATTTACTTTTTGAATCTGATCGAACAGAATTTGTGGTACTTTTGATGTACATGTGGATGATATTATGACAACTTTAGATGTTTGGGTTTGGTAATTAGTGGATGTTAGGATTGGTTTTTGTTGGAGCGATGTTAGCTTTGGATTTTGTTGGCCGGAGGTTGGCTTTGGTTTTTGTTGGAGGTTGGATATGCATGTATGAATGTTGAATGGTTAATTTGTCGAATGTTGAAACTTAAGTAATAGATATTTCTTAGTTAATTTCTTGGCCGGAGGTTGCCTTTGGTTTTCTGATTTGTTTTAGTTTTAGTCCATTTTCTTGGTTAATGCACATGGTCACTCTAAAACTGATGTGCAAGTGTAAATGAATAGCTATTTTACCAAAACACAACAGGCATTGAGTAATAAATCGATGTTAAAGGTTGTGTCTAATCGGTACTGCCTCTCTCTCTCTCTCTCTCCCTCTCTCTCTCTGCTAATACATAAATCTATACAAATATATGTATTTGGATGTATTTATGGAAGCCATTGGTTGACAGGAGTTTATGATTTAGAGTTCAGTGTTTAGCAAGTATGTGTGTGTATATAATAATATGGGTTTGTGTGTCCAGGTCTTTGATTCAAATTGAATGGTGTTTTTGTACATTGTTTGGTCCTTGTCGGGGTGTAGACATATAATATTATATATTGTGTTTCTTCTTTAGGATTCAGTGGTTACTTTAATTTTTTGTAAAAGGGGTTGAATTTGTGGATTTTTAAGTTACTGAATGAATTTTTAGTGCTCAATTTGGGTAAATTTAGGTTCCTTGATCTGGGGAATCGTAATTAAGGTTATAAAGTTTTGATTTTTAGGGGTTTAAAGTTGTAAAGTTTTGATTTTTAGGTGTTGGGTGTTTGAATATGCGTTGCTTAACTTGGATTTTTCTTCTCAGATGAAACAACTTATATTTTATTTCCTAAACAGAAGTTATGCATTAAATCAAAAATTAAAGGATAAGACGGACTGCAAGTAGAGTAAACCTATTTTGCTATAACTTGACCACCAGCTATGTGTGAGAAGTATATATATGTTGTAAAAATGGCTAAGAAACAATCCTGGACTTGTCTCTTCAAGTTCCCCTAGGTAATTGACATATGTAAGTCAGGGATTCTTGGTTCAGGAATCACAATATCCTATCGGCTCATCCATTCTAGATCTTTTGAAAGAGCATCTGATCGTTCTAATCCGATCTTTCTGAAGTAGGCATCTGTATTGAGTAAAATTCAAAACCAGAATTGAAAACAATAATATTAGACAGCACTATGAACAAAAATTTACAACACCGCACACAAGAACCATAATATGATTTTAACTCTGTAACAAAGATTTAAACCATTCATCTAGCAGACCTAAAAGGTTAAAAGTTCAAATAATAAGCATGGGTTGTTTGGGCACAATCAATAATATTATGAAAGAAGAGTCGTTAAATTGAATCTCAAAATTTGGAATAAAATAAATGGATATCCTATCATGCAAACCAGTCCCAAAATGGATATTTGAATTAGTAATTTAGATCCTTTTAATTAAGTGGTCCTTAAAATTCCGTATCATTTTTGTTCTCATTTTTGAATGGTAGACCAGACCCTTAGTTAAAGAGTAGATAGTTAAAGAATATAGGATAGTGAATCTTTTAGAGAAAAAACATTAGTGCATAATAAATAGTATTCTGACCATTAAATGGGACATTATTAAATATTAATGATTCTATAATTTAAATCTACTATAGAATTGTTGTAGTAATACATCATGGATCGGCATACATGGATGTACAAGATTTCACGTGCAACGACCGAGTATATTGATGGTGTTCAAGAATTCATTACTTGTGCGATGTTATACATGGAAAAGAAGAAGAAGGAAGAGGGGAAAGAACATAAGGTCTTATGTCCATGCCGTGATTGTAATAATTTAAAAAAGTATGATAGTGTTGATACAACGCAAGATCATTTTTTCGTCATGGTTTTAAGGAGGGTTATGTGTAGTGGATTTGGCATGGTGAAAGGGTAGACTATACGAGGAACTCGGGTAGAAAACGTGGAAGGGAGGAAGATAGTATGGCTAACAATGATGAAGAAGATATGGGGAATGATAGGGTTGAGGAGATGATACAAGATATAGAAGATCATTTCATGCACCCACCGGACATCCTTACTAGTTTGGTTGACGATTCCAAGAAACTTCTATATCACGGGTGCAAGGATCAATTTACTAGGCTGTGCACAACCTTGAAGTTGTGTAAGTAAAAATAAAGCATAATTGGAGTGACAAGAGTTTAACAGAGATGCTTCAACTTTTAGGAGAAATACTTCCCCACTCCTAATGAGCTCCCTACTTCTACCTATGCAGCGAAAAAGATATTGTGTCCTATGGGCATGAATGTGAAAAAGATACATGCTTGCCCGAATGACTGTGTGTTGTTCCAAAATGAGCACGAAGATTTAGACGTGTGTGCCAAATGTGGAGCATCTCGGTACTGGCGACAGGGCAGTAATACTTCTAAAGAGGAAAAGACTAGGCCTCTTGCGAAGGTAATGTGGTATATACCTATAGTGCAACGATTCAGGCGCCTCTTTGCGAGTGCAAAAGATGCAAAGCTTCTCAGATGGCATATAGAAGGGAGAAAATCTGATGGGATGCTCAGACACCCTGCTGACTCTCCACAATGGAGAACCATTGATGGAAAGTTTCCTGAATTTGGCGTGGAACCTAGAAATCTTTGACTTGGATTATGTGCAGATGGCATGAATCCATATCGTACTATGAGCTGTACTCATAGCACCTGGCCAGTTCTTTTGACGGTTTATAATTTGCCACCGTGGTTGTGCATGAAACGCAAGTATATAATGTTAATGTTGTTAATATCAGGTCCTAAGGAAGCGGGAAATAACATAGATGTTTATCTTCAACCGCTTATTGAAGACTTAAAACTATTGTGGGATGAAGGTGTGACAGTTTATGATACATACAGTCAATCTGATTTCACTTTACGTGCCATGATATTTTGCACCATAAATGATTTTCCTGCCTATGGAAACCTTTCAGGGTACACCGTTAAATGAGCCAAAGCATGTCCAATCTGTGAAGAGAGTACGATTGATCGACGGTTAAACAATTGCAAAAAATATGTCTATATGGGTCACCGAGCATTTCTTCCTTCTAATCACCCTTATCGAAAAAAGAAAAAGTCTTTTGATGGAACTATCGAGTCTCGAGTTGCTCTTTTGCCTTTATTTGGAAAGCAAGTTTTTGAACGGGACGAATATATCGATGTTGTGCTAGGAAAACTTTATAAAAAGCCCAGCCAAAGCAAAGTTTGGAAGAAGAGATCTATTTTTTGGGATCTTCCATATTGGGAACACTTACAGGTTAGACATTGTCTTGACTTTATGCATATTGAAAAAAAACATATGTGAAAGCATTATTGGGACATTGTTAAATATACCTGGAAAGACAAAGGATGGGATGAATGCGAGATTAGACATGAAAGAAATGGGTATACGAACAGAATTAGCACCACAAGTCTTGGGAAAATGTTCATATTTGCCTCCGACCTGTTATACTCTTTCTAGGAAGGAAAAACGAAGCTTTTGTAAGTGTTTATCAGGTGTTAAGGTTCCAGCTGGATATTCTTCAAACATTAACAGGCTCGTGTCAATGAAAGATTTGAAACTGGTGGGGCTGAAGTCACATGATTGTCATGTGTTAATGCAACATTTACTACCGATTTCCATTCGAGGGATTTTGCCGAAGCATGTGAGATTGGTTCTCACAAAATTATGTTTCTTCTTCAATGCTATATGCAGCAAGGTGATTGATCCTATGATGTTGGATACATTACAAGCTGATATTATACTCACTCTTTGCGAATTTGAAATGTATTTTTCAGTTGCACTCTTTGATATTATGGTACATTTAGTTATTCATCTGGTGAGAGAGATTAAGCTATGTGGTCCTTTACATTTGCGACAAATGTATCCTTGTGAGAGATTCTTGTGTACCCTGAAAGCATATGTAAGGAATCGGTACCGACCAGAAGGTAGTATAATTGAAGGATATTCTGTTGAAGATGCTATTGAATTTTGCACAGAGTATTTAGCGGCTGCTAATCCTATTGGGATTCCTAAATCTCGTCATGAGGGTAGGCTTGGCATATGGCCCTGACATACCTGTGAGATCATATGACGATTATGATATAAATGGGTACAGTTTCTATACACAACGTCAAGATGCCAAAAGTACTATGCAGAACAGTGGCGTGTCGGTAGAGGCTTCATCAACAGAATTTGGTAGAGGTAAAGATAGTGCATCACGAGATGTGAAGCAGTCATACTATGGGGTAATTGAAGAAATTTGGGAGCTCGGGTACAAAGAATTCAATATTGCTCTTTTGAGATGTAAATGGTTTGACAATAGGCGTGGTGTGCGGTCTGATGAGTTGGGATTTGATCTTGTAGACTTTAGCCGGGTTGGCCATGAAGATGACCCATTTATATTTTCAACAAAAGTGAAACAAGTGTTGTATATTCGAGACCCAGTAGATTCTGAGTGGTCCATTGTTCTTCAAAGTAAGAGACGTATTCTTGGTATTGAAAATGTTGAAGACGAGGATGAGTATAACCAATTTAATGAAAACCCCCCTTTCTTAATTGGTCTACCAACCTCAAATGTGAACGAGACTATAAATGCGGATTATTTACGTGATGACCATGATGAAGGACTATGGATTGATCGCCAAGTATGAGGGGTGTTAGGAGATTATACAACAGTATACTTTTAAAATGTTGCTTTTGAATTCAATATATATAGAAAGAAATTAATTACTACATGCATATTTAAATTCTTTGATGTGAATTTTCTGTTAAAAATTAAATTTACCTTCTGTACGCTTCTGTTATTAATGTGTGTTTTTATCTGCACGCTTCTGTTATTTGAAGGTTAGCTATTTCTGCCCATATAATTATAATTTGTTCAAAAGGATTCCACGATACCATATTATATTAAATGCATTTGAACTGAAAAGAAATCTGTTTGGAAGATCTTATATGCAGTAAAATGATAATTCGAAATTTAGGACAACACAAATGTATACTTTATCTTCTTTATGTGATTTTGTCCAATAATGTACTGATTACTGAAGCGGTGTAAAAATGATAACAAAATTCATAGACCCTTTTGAATTCTTATTATTCAGCTTGGGTTTTTGAGAGATTGTTCCTATTACTCAGCTCATTAGCAGCTGAGCTATATGTAATATTATATGGTCGTGTTAATATATTGCCTGAATATTTTTCGTATTTGTTATATTGAAGGTTTTACGGACTCCAGATTTCCAAAATTGCAAGGTTGCTCCTGAAATTCAAGAAAGTAAGATTTTATCTTTTTAAGATAAATATTATTTTCCTATTGTAGTATTGTACATTTGTACTTTATACTCTGTCTGCAAATGCTCTTGGCTGAGTCAAGAATAATTTGGTCAGTAACTAAATGCAGTAATTGTTAGATTAAGATAAAGCTACTGTTTTTGGTCAATGTTCATGATTAACCTGAAGAAACAGCAAATGAGATCATTAGTATGCTATAATTGGAAGAAAGAACAAGGCTTAGGATACTGTGGTCTACTCTGTGGTTTGCTTCAAGAAATATTAATTTGTCTGGTGTTTGATATTTTCGAGGTGATTGTTATTTTGTGTTTAATCTGTTAGCGTTGAAGTAATTTTTAAGAAGTTGCTTCTGCATGCCCTCTATCTCTGTCTGGGATTGTATTTTCTTTTATGGTTAATGGGTGCAAAGAACCGATATATTGATTAACTTCTGACTTGATTAGCGATGTTCCCTTAAAGTTGTTACCCCACCCTAGCTTTAGGTACATCATGGTGTGATTTTGTGCCCAAGCAGCATGCGACTGATCTTGTCTGAAGTGTAAATTTATGGTGTGTAATCACAATGTTGTATAAATTGATGCATTTAAGTATGCGATGGTGCAGCAATTGTTAAATAATACGAATATAAAACTAGACTTATAAGCTCCATGTAGCCACTATAAACTTATTCTTTTAATGTTTTCCAAATGTGTTTGCTTCAAGAAAGATATTGTGGTCTACTCTGTTGTTTGCTTCAAGAAATATTAATTTGGAATCATTGTTTGATCTTTTCTATTTTTGTCATTCTTACAAAATTTACTCTAATAGAAGTTGATGTCAGTCTTGTGTACTTTAAAAAAGCAAAATGAGAATTTTTGTAGAATGGACAAAGTATCCATAGATAGCTTAACACATTCAGAGAAACCAGGGGCCAATGTTACTTATTATAAGCTATAAAACACTATCTTTGGTATGGACGTATTGAACACCACAGCTGGCTGCTTGCAACTATTATTTTACATGTTTAATAAAAAAGAAATACCAGAACAGATGGAAGAATCACAATGGAAATAACTCAAACAAGCATCCTTATCTTTGCATAACTCATATTCTCTTCACTGTGATTTACTTCTTTTTGACCAACAAAACTTAAACAAGATACTACATCAGCATTCGTATTGCCTGATTTACTTCTGTTCTTTATTTTTACTAGATGATGATAACCATTATTTATTTGCTATCATGATGTAGGTATATTCCATGGATGAGTAAAGTTCTAGTCACGGAAACAAGAGAAAGACTAGAGGTCCCACGTTGTGCACAAAATTAAAAGACAAAATTAAAAATCAAAGAACGGACTGCAGTATTGAGTTTGATGAAAATGGAAACCCTGTTGGGGATATGGCTACCTAATTTGTGACTTATGTTGGAACAGCGGTTCGAATACATGTTAATATAAATATCAAGAGTTGGGATGTAGTTAGCGAGGGATTAAAGAATACGATTTGGGAAGATATTCGGGAATGCAATTATATTCTTGAAAATGTATTTGACGTTTACTCTTCGCATCCTTTATCTGTTTTACAAATTAAAATCAATTATAATAAATGCACTGGAAGTTGAAGGATGATCAATTTAAAAAACCAGTAATGATAGCTGCAGCAAAAAGTTGGAGGGATTTCAAGGGGAATCTGGGTAGATATTTTTTAAGAACTGGCAGGTATCCGTGTCAGACATATCCTTACATCACCGTAGATGATTGGGAAACTTTTAAAAAACGTGCGATACTGATGAGTTCAAGGTAAACATTAGTAATTCATTGAGATGATTTTATTATCCTCTGCAACATTTTTATGAAAACCTGCTTCTGTTTTACATTCTTAAATATATAGGAAATTAGTGAAAAAGCAAAAGAAAGTCAAAAACACAACAAAGATCCACATTTTGTTGGAAAAGGTGGATATAAAGGAAATAAGGACAAGTGGGGCGAAGAAGATCCCATCGCTTCTTTAGATACATTCATTGATCCATCCATTTTATCCAGTGAGCGTAGTTATGATTGGATAAGAGCACGAAAAAAAAAAAATGAAGATGGAAGTTTTCACATCCCCAACCAGCATACGAGGGAAGTTTTTGAGAAAATGGTACGTTGTGTTTCTGTTTTTGCTATATATGATCACCTTTGATTCTGGACCATTTGTGCTGGGTTCAATTTTTGAGAAATTTACTGATTTATTTTGTAATTGGTACTTGTAAATTATATCATATATGAAGCTACTTTGAAGTTAAAAATCTTACATGATAGTCATACATGGTGATCCAATTTCTGACAAGAACCATCATAGTTGGATATGATTTTTATGTATGGATAATAATGCTTTATAGCATCATAGAACCTAAGGTAGTTCCCTAAATCAGAAAAAGGAGTTAAAATGAATCTTTTTTGCACAAAATCTATCCCAAGCTTAAAGAGTCTTCAACATCAATATTCTGCCATTTAAAACTTAAGCATTGGACAAACTGAATTTGGCTCTCATGATAAATTTACCTAATTTTAGAATATATCTATATAGGGTTTAGTTCGGTGATATAGTTACGTACCTAATTGAATTTGGTGTCTGTTCACATATTTTAATTTTGGATAATTATTAGTATAGTTTAATATCAAGTTATCAACTTGTACTCACTTATTCTATAAATGGGCAGGGAGAATTGGAAGGACAAATTTTTGATGGCACATGGACCCCATGTGGTCATGATGACGTACTGAGTCGTGCACTTGGGAATAAGGAGCATGGCGGACGTGTTAGAGGGGTTGGAAGAAGAGCAAAAATCAGGGTTGTATTTGGATCAGAATGAAGCAAACAAAGTGGGGTCATCTCTATGGATGAATTAGATACAATCAAACAAGAAATTACCAAGAAAGTGAGGGAGGAGTGCCAAGAAATGATGAATGTCCAGCTTCAAGGGATATTTGATCATTAAAGCAGTTGGGTTTGCCAATTCCAGCTAATTTTGGGAATAAGGAGAAAGGTACACCATCAAATGAAAGGGTTCGAAGTAGCTGTCAATCGGTGGACCAGCCAGCAAATTTCCCAGAAATCAAGGTAATTTCTTAGATCAAGTTTAAAGCAATCTAATCCCAAAAATTCAGTTTTTTTGTGTTGCAAATAATGACCATATGCTTAAAAGTGGGTCTTAATTGTATTGGCTTAACTATGTATATAATTAGCATTTCAAGTCCTTAATGCCTTAGAAAGAGACGAAAAAATTGGATTTAGGTGCTGAAGTCCAATTCTGAGCAGCAAAAGATTTCAAATTATGCATATGCCAAAAAAAGCATAAATTGTAAAGATTAAGCTGGTTCTAGGCTTTTAAAAGATGACAAAAGGATTTTAGCTTATTCAGGCAGCTGGATATGCTCGTAAAGAAAAGGTGGCATGCAGCTCAAAATTGAATAATTTCTTAATTTTTTTGAGTGTTTCATCTTTTTGGTCTGTTTACCACCAAGTGTTACACTTATAACTAGTAGTAATCTTAGGCTTAAAGAATCACATTGGAGGTCTAGGGATTCCACTTCCCATAGCCAACCAGCTTACTAATAATGTATACTCTGATAATTCATAAAGTTTAATGAGAATATAATTTCACAAATGAGAGCCATATAATGTTTGTTTAATGAGAATATAATCTCTGTTTAAATTTCAAAAGGCTCCCTAACTTTTCAAATGTTTCTGACCACTATATAGGGTATTTAGCTAGACTCTAAATTTAAAGGTTAAATTTTCTGTTCTTTGCTTCAGTTTTTCTGCATATTGTATAATATCAGCATATTGCATTCAGCATAATTTCAGCATTCTGCAGATTTCTGCATGTTGCATTCGGCAGATTCTGCTTTACATTATGTTCTACAGTTTGCATGATCGTTAATTTTGTTTTCTGCAATATGTTCATATTATTAATGTCTGCATTACATAATTCTGTTTTTGCATTCTTATTAGTCTGCACTCTGCAGCGTTTTATTAGTTCTCTGCACTATTTTCTGCATACAACATGTTGTTTTTATTCTGTTTTTGTTCTTTTCATTTCTGCACTACATCACTACATTGTTTTTCTTGAACTACCTTGGGAGTTAGGACGGAGAAAATTAATGAATTTTCTTGTATTCGTCTAACTATAAATACCTCGCACTATGTATACTTGAAGCTCATAAGAATGTCTTGAAAATTAATGAATGTTTGTCTGGTGTTTTGAATGTTGCTTATGAACAGAGCATGTGTTCTACACAACAATTAGCTTGGAATTACTATTAATATCATCTATCTCAGTTTTACTTTTCTAATCAATGCAGATTCCAACCTTATGTCGTCTATGTATTAAACATCCCGATAAAGGAAGGGTTGTTGTAGCAAGAGGGCAAGTTTTCCCAATACATAGGGAGGGCAAAAATTTTATTCATGGCAAACCAATTGCACCAAGTAATGTGAAAGTATGTGTGGATGAAGTTGAAGTTGAATTTCAACTCGCCCCCCTTCCGGTGCCCTGTGATGAACATGAAACTGTAGGCAATGTAACTGGTAGCTTTGTTGAGTGGCCAAAGGATCTTGTGATTTTGGGGCAGGTAATTTTAATGCTACTCAAATTCATTCATATAGTTAATGCTATATTTTGTTCTACTAATATAAATGGAGAAATAATTAGACAAAATTATGGTTTTAAAATAATTTGTTTGTAATTAGGAACCCGAGAAGAAAAAAGGCCATAAGATAGCTCAACGAAAAATAAACAAGGTTGTTAGTAAAGAGTCAGCAACACCTAACCTGAAAAATCAATCTTTTCACAATGACGACAAAATAAGTGAAAAATGCCGAAATTTACGTTTCTGGGTTGATAATAGTCCTCCTGGGTTGATAAAAATGTGGAGTTGTTTAAGTTTCATGAAAGTGCTAAAGTTCCAATATATTCATGAGTTTTTGAGGTTAAGTTGTCTTAATATACCGGTTTTGCAGATTTTTATGATGTAAGACTACAATTTCTTGCTCATTCATTTTTTTATAAGATATAATTATATATTTATTCTGCATAACAACTAACAGTGCCGAATCCATATCACATTAAAGGTACATTCACAAATTGTGCAAGGATTTGGAAGATAATTCATTTGCATTCCTATGTCCATCTGTATTAACATTGGCATCTAAGCATCAAGATGATACATCTAGATACATGTGTGAGGTGATGAGAGATGCCAAGGAGAAACATTTTATCCTAACACTGTACATTCAAAGGTAAGAACATAAGCACTTGTTAAGAGTTCTATCATTAATGGAAAACACACAACTACACTTTTAGTTTTAAGTATGTTCAAACTTCAAAACAATACAAACCGTCATAGTTAAATTTATCATTAAGCCTGATAGTTAGGACTGCCATTAAGAGTATCCTTGGTACATATTTTAATTTCCTACATTGTTAAATTGCAGTAAGCACTAGATGTTGCTTATGTTTTGTGTTGATGAAAGTGCTGTACACGTGTTTGATCCACTAAATCAAAAACGAGACATTCACATGAAGGCTCCTTGGGAAACGTGAGCCATGAAAAAATTAAAATCTTGAAAAGTACAATAAATATATTAATTTACTTTGTTAGGAGTTCAAAACCTTTTTTATATATTGAAATTTGTATTCCTCTATAACATGCAGGGCATATAAAATGTATACTAAATATGGTGGTAGGAAAAATAATCAAAATAACCAACTTTGGTACCATGAGGCAGGTATTTTGTTTGTCTTGAAAGTTTTTTCTATTTTATCTCGATTTTTAAGTGTTTAAGTTTGTTTTGTAGTGTCCTCAACAAAAAGGAGGCACAGAATGTGGTTATTTTGTGATGAGATATATGTATGACATAGTCATGTTATCTTGTAAAATTCCTAAAGTTAAGTGGGTAGAGGTACGAACTATCTAAAATGTAATTAATACTATTGTAGATCGATATTAGAAACAAATATTACTTGCAGATAAAATTAACAATTCTTTTGGCATGCAGGGTCTTGGAAAAAGATACACAAACCAACAAATTGAAGAAATTCGAGATATTTGGGAAGATTATTTTACTCGTGAATATATGTGATCGGGTACACGACTCTTAAGTTCAAAAAATCTTTTCATTTTTAAATAAAAAATGTACTCAAGAATATTTTACTTGTCAATATATTTTATTTGTACTTTCGTGCTAACAAGTTTAAACACATAATTTTTGCAGGTGTTGGAAAGAGGGATTATGCCTTGCAGCAATTGGAAAATGGATACTATATTTTGGATTTATGATAGTCATGATGTATGAGTGTGTTGAATTTAAATGTATGACATGGTTACTTGGATCAAAAATTTATAAAATTGTGGATGTATTTTTCAAGTATGTAATAATTATTTTACTTTAATTAGTCACATTGATGATGAGAAATTTGGATTGCAAGTTTTATTTTTTTTGTTTGGTTTGTAAACAGGAATTTTGATTTATATATATATAAAGAGGGGAAAAATTGTCATTTTTCAAAACACATATACGTCACCCTTTTTGGTCTTATACATCGCCCTATTTGGCCTTATACGTCGCTCTTTTTGGCCTATTTATGACATTATTCGTCGCCCTTTTGGTCTAATACGTCGCCCTTCTGATTAAATTTTACGTCAGCCTTCTTTAACTTTATACGTCGCCTTTTCAACCGACGTATATATAGAGCTTTATACGTCGCCTTTTGAACCGACGTATATGATGCTTTGTCACCTTTCATATACGTCGCCTTATTGAACCGACGTACATGTGTCTTTATACGTCTCCTTTTGAACCGACGTATATGGTTCTTTATACATCGACTTTCGAATTGTCGTATATGATACTTTATATGTCGTCTTTTAGGCGACGTATATGATACTTTATACGTCGCCTTCTAGACCGACGTAAAAGACGGGTAACTTTATACGACGCCCCTCTATACGTCGCCAAAAAGGTGACGTAAAAGACCAAAAAGGGCGACGTAATAGGCCAGTTTATAGTGTTTGATGGACTATTCTATTACATTAAGGATAAGATGACGGCTATCTCCTTCACTATCAATAAATATTGATGGCCAACCAAGATCCGAGATGGTTCATTTTTTATAAGACAACATCTATCCAAAACATGTAAACGATGGAAACTTTATTAAGGACACACAAAGCGTATTACATAACTACTGACAAATAAGATGAACTACCATCTTGAGCCATAAACAAAATTTATTGAAGTCCATTTTGAATCTAGAATAAAGAATAAAGCAAATCATACCTTACAGAGACCATCATTACTCCCAGAATATATATGACCACTCTTGTCAGCAAAGCACGCTGTGTAACACAAGACTAGGTAGAAAATGCCAGTAAGATCTAAATAAGTTTTTACGTTAGGATATTCACATACAATAAAAAAGATGGAAAAATAGGAAAAGTTAAACATAACTAACACATAAAGATTTAGGTGAATCTCGACTCAATATATTTTACCAGCACATGCCATAATAGTGATAAATGGCACACACACAAATACTCTTTAAATAATTTACAACATTTAAATCAACATTTTTGGAATATATTGTATGTAAACACATTATCTACCTTGGATTTGAAGGCATATGGACATTGGGTTGATGATAAACCTCAGTCTAAATGATGATGCACCCAAGACAACTATATGCCCCTTTGCTGTGGAAACAATGCATCTTTCCATCATCCATTCAAGTAACCTATATCTAACCCACTATATATATATATATATATATATATATATATTCCCTTTAAACACTATGAATCGGTCTCTTATCTTCAATTTGTATGTGTTCCATCCAAGTAACCTGTTACCATGAATTGTTTTACAACAATATTAGTTACGAAAACAAATGTAACATTATAACGTTTTACAAAACTATGAGTTACGAAAACAAATGCAACATTAAAACTCACATTGCCAACTTGTTATATTCTTCTTAGGATCTTGGACGGCCATTAAGCATGTCTTCGATGTAGGATCCAGAAGGTAGGTGACGAGCCCACCACTACGAATTAAATTTTTGTTGGAGAATATCATAGGTAACATTAACTATTGCCCATAAATTTTTCTTTATTTGTTGGCTAAAACCAAGAAAGTAGAATTTTCTAGTTATCCCGAAGGGACCTATTTTCTCACTGATATGAAAGACAAAGTTATTTCGCGAGCTTGGAATGCGGAGCATTTGAGAAAATACTATCAGTAAGGGCCTCGCCCCCGGTAGCCTCTCTCTACTACTACTTAGCATGAATAATTCATACAAAGTACTAGGGGTAGAGGTCATATAGACACCTCCCCTTTATGATGTAATGACTTTCGGGCCTCGCCCCTACTTATCAACTACTGGGCCTCGCCCCACTTATCAATGAAAGAGTTCGTTTGCTTTATGAATTGCTTACTTGTGCATTCAAAATTTTCTTGCTTGTCTTAGCATTTACATTTCAAGGTCCAAGCCATCTCAACGATGCTAGGATCGCAATAGTCAACATCTCAAAGTAGCTGCTCACATCATAAATTATTTGCAACAATCGAAGAAATCTAAGCTAAGGAATACATGTTTGAACTGCTCAAAGTACTTCTAATCTTCGAGCACAGTCTATATTACAGCTGTATTACGTTAATGAAGATAATCCACATGAAGATTTAAAGGAAAAGGACACTTTTACAAGGCTAAATGAAATGGAAGCAATAATATTGAATGAAGCAAAGATTAAATTAAAAGTTAGCAGATCGCCATGTTATCCCAGAATTCTTGGACAACAAAATAATGTTAGAGAAACCAATATTACACTTGCGAGGCATTCAAGGGGTATTCTTGCCTCTTGCTTGGCATTGGTACAACAAATTGTACAAAGTTAAACCAATCCCCAGTTCAAATTTACAGCAAATTGTAGAATAAATTTATGAAGCAGGTGGATCCTAATTGGCATTGGTGGCCTCCTTGGCTATTCTTGCCTCCTCCTCCAGTCTTGCCTCCTCGACATCCTCCTCTGCGATCTCCTGCTTTAGAATCTCAGCATAGTCAGCATTTCCAGGCCTAAACCGGTCCCAGTCAAAGTCGGGGATCACACAGATGAATCCCTTCATGAAAGTGACTTGGCCTTGGGTAAGGAATTTCTCTTCAGCAGATACTAACGTGGCCTGCGCAGCAGTCAGATCGCCTTTTAGCTTCGCGATCTCCTCATCCTTCTTCTTCAAATCCTCCTTGCTGGACTTCTGCAGCTCCTTGAGGGACTTTTCAAATTCGTTCCTCTCCCTGCGAACGGTCTTCAAGTCGGTGAGAATTTGCGCAGTCTCATGAGATAGTTGCTTCTTGTACTCAGCCTGAAGGGATCGTTTATCCTCAGCTTTTTGGAACTCCAGGACCTTGTTCTTTTTGACCAGCTGAAAAAAGTGTTTAGTATGCGCAGCCTGGCGGATAAAAGCCTCAGCGAAGCATCGGGTCAGAGCGTTAGCATTTTCTTCAGGGGTCGCTTTCCACCAGTTAGAAGTCTCAGCTTCTTCTATGTACTTATTTACCAACGCAGCGAACAGATGCTGAGAAGGGGTAGCGGCTGTGACCCCTGAAGGCAATTGGGAAAGCAAATCTGGTTGCCCGTCCTTCTTCGCCCGCTTCAAGGGACTCGATTCAGGAGAGTTTTCATGTTGAGCCCCAGCAGGATTTTGAGATGGGGGATCGTTGATTGGTTTGGGAGCTGTTGGAGGAAGAACTTTCGAGGCAGGGACCGTTTTCGAAGTCACCCCCTTCTTGCCACTCTGTAGAAATGGGGGAGCTTGACCTCTCCCGCTGCGAGCTGACATATCTATGAAAAGAAAGAGACAAGTTAAAAATAGTTCAAAAAATCTAGCACAAAGGAAGATAATTAAGATGCAAAATTAAATGACAGGTATGCATATAGAGAGAAAAGGGAATGCGATGCAATATGAAAAAAGGTGCAAGGGATCATATCGCTATATAAGAGTACCCTCTTCATCTGTTATCTCAACATGAGAAGACGAGGCCTCTTCCCGTAACTTTCTTTTCTTTGAGGCCCGCCTCACTTTTGAAGGCCCCGCTTCAGGAGAGGAACCTATTCCCTCCTTGAGAAATCCGCATTCTACTAAATTATCTAAGGAAAGAAGAGTCCTAATGTTTCTCTCTTCCTCAGTGGACTTGGTCAACACGTCATCAGCAAGTCGTTTTTCATCACCTTTCAAGACGGTGCGAACTAGACTGACTGCGATGCCAAGGGAGTTGTTCATTTATAAACAAAGAACTAGGAGTAAGGTAAAGGGCTACAGCCTCGATAGCTTACCAGGAAGATAGTTGAAGCTTGTTTTAACTCGGGGAACCTCATGGACATAGAAGAAGGGCTCCTTCCACGAGCCTGCATTGCTTATTCCGCTAGGAAGAAGGTTTTTCTTACTAAATTCTGGCCACACAGAAAAGTAGACATAGCCAAAGTCCTTGGCCCCGCATCGCTTAAGCTGAAGGAAGTAGCCAATAGTCTTTGCATCCATGGGCGGATATCGAAGCTTGTGGTAGAGAATGTACAAAGCGATCATGGATCTGTACCCATTCGTACTTATTTGGATGGGAACAAGGTGATAAGTCTCACAGACATCCTTGATGAATGGATGGAGAGGAGAAGAGACACCTATTTTCATCAGGGGGACCGTTAGAACCATCCTTGGTACCCTACCTCCGTTCTCTTCATGATTGAAGCGGTAGCATCGCATCTTTTTCTTGGGAAGGATGATTTTGCCTTCAGGCCTAAATCTTGCCACCCCTTCTGTAATGGTTTTCACAATAAAAGTTGAGGACATGTCGCGACACGCGAGTATGCGAGGCACACCGGGCTTCACCTTTAAATCAGGTGGGATTTCTTCAGGGCGAGGCCCACCCACATATATAACGCCCTCGAGCTCTGGTTGGGGGGTTGGAATGTAAGGATCAGGCAAAGCCTCCAGGACATAATCATAATTTTTGAAATTTACAACTCTGGCCACTTCGTCAAGGCCGCCATCATCTGAGGAAGGTTCCTCGTAGTCAGAATCATCCGAGTCAGCCTCATTATCCTTACCCCCCTCAACATCATAGTAGGCCTCGCCTAATGAATCTACTGGGGAGTCACTTATGTAAAGGGAGAAATAGTTTGAGGAGGTAGTTTGGAAAGGATCCGTGCTGCTTCTGAGCTGAATTTTTCACCCTTCTTTGTTAACATTTCAATTTCTTGTTGAAGAGGTGTCATCTCGGTTTGGGATTCGACTTGAGTTGGAAGCGCATCCAAAGATTGGTCTCGTGAGCTTGTGGGACGCTTGGATCGCCACTTATCTAGTGGTACCTCTCTGGTATAATCTTCAATCGACCATTGCAAGTCGAAATATAATTTGAAGGAGCTTTCACTCGTACTCGTTGCCCTCGCGCTGTTGGCAGCAGCCTCGTTGCTAATTCGAACGTTTGGAAGAGGAGAAGGAGTCCTCGAGCCATCATCGTTCGACATCTGAAAAGAAGTGAAATGATTAAGTGTGTGCTCTTACAGAAAGCAAATGAAGGGAGAAAAGAATAAATAGATAGAAGGGCTCTATGTGTTTTCGCTTCGCTTGTAGGAAATAATGGAAGGTTCATACTTCTAAATTGGTTGGGATCGCATCTACGTTCCTAAAGGAGGGATCGCATTATTATCGTAGCGAGGACGGGGTTGCACATTTAAATGGATGATATGGGATCGCAGTTAAAATGGATCGCATCACATACAATTAAAGTAATCTAATCATGCAAGTATGATGAAGAACAACAATTTAAATGCAAATGAAGAATGGGGACTTACTTTTTCTTGAAGAAAATTGAGGGAATCTGGAGAACTTTGAGGTCGCTGGTGATAAAGCTTGAAAATTTCGTGCATTTGATCTGGGTGCAAACTGGCAACACTTCGGTAATGTGTTCGTGAAGATAAAAAAGGAAATGATAGTGACAAGGGTATATATAGCCCACCAGGAGAGAGAAAGACATGGACATGTGTCAAGATCTCAGCAGTTCGATACACATCTCGAGACGTAATAGCTGTCAAACCCTTTCACATTCTTGGGGTCGTGACGTCTCCAACGGTTATATTTATATCAACAAAAGGCCAAGGATTCGCTTCGCGGTTTCACACATCCTCTCTTCGAGTCCATATCGCATCTTTGATGACAACATGGGCTCAGGGGGGTAGTTTTTATGCCAAAATCTGGCATAATAATTATCATGATTTAATTAGCTAAATTAACGGTTCATAATTGACTATGGGCCTAGAAGATGACAATTGGGCCACTAAAGTCCACTATTGGAATCAGCCCGGCAAAACTACAGGGCCACCTCGCTCATGATCCGGTCTAAGGGATCGCTTCGCTGATCCTCCCTCTCAGGGATCGCTTCGTGCTATCATCACATCTGCAGGATCGCTATCTCTAACTCTTTACTAGAAGGCTCATGGGCAGACCCAAGGTCGCATGAGTAGCAGGACACTAGGATCGCTTCGTATGGCCAAATCCCTCGAGGTTGCATGCTAGGCTCCACTTCTCTAACCGTGCAAGACCATCGGTTTCATTCTATAAACCATGGATCATGGATAGAATTAATGACTCATTGCCACGTCAGCCCTACACGAGTGGGCTTGGGCCATGACTTTTCTTCTAAAACCCTAGCCCGTCTAGGTAACTTGCTGCCCAAGAACTACGTACGGCTTGATCCCTATAAATAGGGTACGTAGGCACCTTGATACGGATGAGAAACAGTTAAACCTGCAAACACCTATCAAGCTCAGCCACATCTAAACACACAAACCCTAATCATTGTTCTTTTATTAGCAAAATATCCGTATTTTGCTCCGATAATCTAGCAAACCTCCAAAACATTGTTATACAATATTCTCCCTATAACATTGTTATGCCCAAATCTGGCATAATAATTATCATGATTTAATTAGCTAAATTAACGGTTCATAATTGACTATGGGCCTAGAAGATGACAATTGGGCCACTAAAGTCCACTATTGGAATCAGCCCTGCACAACTACAGGGCCACCTCGCTCATGATCCGGTCTAAGGAATCGCTTCGCTGATCCTCCCTCTCAGGGATCGCTTCGCGATATCATCACATCTGCAGGATCGCTATCTCTAACTCTTTACTAGAAGGCTCATGGCCAGACCCAAGGTCGCATGAGTAGCAGTACACTAGGATCGCTTCGTATGGCCAGATCCCTCGAGGTTGCATGCTAGGCTCCACTTCTCTAACCCTGCAAGACCATCGGTTTCCTTCTATAAACCATGGATCATGGATAGAATTAATGACTCATTGCCACGTCAGCCCTACACGAGTGGGCTTGGGCCATGACTTTTCTTCTAAAACCCTAGCCCGTCTAGGTAATTTGCTGCCCAAGAACTACGTACGGCTTGATCCCTATAAATAGGGTACGTAGGCACCTTGATACGGATGAGAAACAGTTAAACCTGCAAACACCTATCAAGCTCAGCCACATCTAAACACACAAACCCTAATCATTGTTCTTTTATTAGCAAAATATCCGTATTTTGCTCCGATAATCTAGCAAACATACAAAACATTGTTATACAATATTCTCCCTATAACATTGTTATGCCCAAATCTGGCATAAAAATTATAATGATTTAATTAGCTAAATTAACGGTTCATAATTGACTATGGGCCTAGAAGATGACAATTGGGCCACTAAAGTCCACTATTGGAATCAGCCCTGCACAACTACAGGGCCACCTCGCTCATGATTCGATCTAAGGAATCGCTTCGCTGATCCTCCCTCTCAGGGATCGCTTCGCGCTATCATCACATCTGCAGGATCGCTATCTCTAACTCTTTATTAGAAGGCTCATGGCCAGACCCAAGGTCGCATGAGTAGCAGTACACTAGGATCGCTTCGTATGGCCAGATCCCTCGAGGTTGCATGCTAGGCTCCACTTCTCTAACCGTGCAAGACCATCGGTTTCCTTCTATAAACCATGGATCATGGATAGAATTAATGACTCATTGCCACGTCAACCCTACACGAGTGGGCTTGGGCCATGACTTTTCTTCTAAAACCCTAGCCCGTCTAGGTAACTTGCTGCCCAAGAACTATGTACGGCTTGATCCCTATAAATAGGGTACGTAGGCACCTTGATACGGATGAGAAATAGTTAAACTGCAAACACCTATCAAGCTCAGCCACATCTAAACACACAAACCCTAACCACTGTTCTTCTTTTATTAGCAAAATATCCGTATTTTGCTCCGATAATCTAGCAAACCTCCAAAACATTGTTATACAATATTCTCCCTATAACATTGTTATGCCCAAATCTGGCATAATAATTATCATGATTTAATTAGCTAAATTAACAGTTCATAATTGACTATGGGCCTAGAAGATGACAATTGGGCCACTAAAGTCCACTATTAGAATCAGCCCTGCACAACTACAAGGCCACCTCGCTCATGATCCGGTCTAAGGGATCGCTTCGCTGATCCTCCCTCTCAGGGATCGCTTCGCGCTATCATCACATCTGCAGGATCGCTATCTCTAACTCCTTACTAGAAGGCTCATGGCCAGACCCAAGGTCGCATGAGTAGCTGTACACTAGGATCGCTTCGCATGGCCAGATCCCTCGAGGTCGCATGCTAGGCTCCACTTCTTTAACCATGCAAGACCATCGGTTTCCTTCTATAAACCATGGATCATGGATAGAATTAATGACTCATTGCCATGTCAGCCCTACACGAGTGGGCTTGGGCCATGACTTTTCTTCTAAAACCCTAGCCCGTCTAGGTAACTTGCTGCCCAAGAACTATGTACGGCTTGATCCCTATAAATAGGGTACGTAGGCACCTTGATACGGATGAAAAACAGTTAAACCTGCAAACACCTATCAAGCTCAGCCACATCTAAACACACAAACCCTAATCATTGTTCTTCTTTTATTAGCAAAATATCCGTATTTTGCTCCGATAATCTAGCAAACCTCCAAAACATTTTTATACAATATTCTCCCTATAACATTTTGGCGCTAGAAGGAGGGGAGTTATTGAATTGGGAGAAGCGATGACTAAATCACACAAAAAGAAGAATGATGGAGAGACCCCGGGATCGCATAGGGTTAACAAGGACGATCCCCTGACGAGGGACCCCTCAGAGGACGAGGTGTCCAAGGACAACTCTAAGACTGGGTACAAGGAGGAGCATACCCCCCCAGTACAAAGGGTGACGTTGACCAGCGAGGTTATGTCTTTTCTAAAAGGAGGATCGCATGACAAGGTCGCCTCATCTGAGGGGAGATCGGTTAGTGTTTTTGACCGTCTCGGAAAGAAGCTAACTGAACATGACCTCCGTCTCAAATTAGAAAAGATTAATGCACCTCGGAACGAAGAATCTAAGAATGAAAGCAAGGCCCCTCACCGACCATTATCTCCTCATCGAGATCGCGAGCGGTCATATCATCGTGATGACAGACCCCCCTCTCCTCGTAGAGAGCGCGAGCGGTCCCATCGTCACGATGACAGACCCCCATCTCATCGAGACCTAGAACGATCCCAATACCATGAAGAGGATCATAAAAATAAGGATCGTAGGAATGACCAGGAGGAGTCTAGCGTCCCAAAAAAGACTCAATCACACCATGGGAGTACTGGGGAGAAAAAGGATGGGGACAAGGAAGTCAAAGTGGGAGACTATAAGCTGGAGGAGTTGAAAAAGGTCTTGGATGCAATGAACAATGAGAAAGGGATCTTTAGCACTATGGGCTCTTCTTCACCCTTTACCCACGAAATTCGAACTGGTCCACTCCCTGTGGTGTTTCGTGGGCATCATTCAGATATGACCTATAATGGAGATACTGATCCAGCTGAGTTCGTAATTCGATTTAACAACGAGATGGATGTATACAAGGTCCCGCAGCTAGCGAGGTGTAGGTTGTTTGCCGCCTCGCTAAGGGGAAGTGCCCAGCAATGGTTTTCAAAGCTAGGGGCCCTAGTTACTATCGACTCATGGGAGCAATTTGTTGATATGATTATCAAGCAGTTCCAATCTTCAATGCTCTATGCACCCCCTGTATCCACCTTGGCGAACATAAAACAGAAGGAAGGAGAAACTCTGCATGACTATTTCAAGAGATTCAATGCTGAGGTACCTCGCGTACGGGGGGCGAATGATGAAGCTGTAAAGAATTTCCTTATCGCTGGAGTAAGAGAAGGGACTGAGTTTTGGAAGAAATTACAAGAACAAACCCCAAACACCCTTTCTGAGTTGCACAGGGTTGCTGAGCCTTTCAAGCGCGTTTAGAAGTCACGTGCAGATCTAAAAAAGAATAATGAAAGAGTAACAGCTGGAGTAGAAACAGGGGAGGGAAAAGGAAGGACTCCAGAAGTCCGAGACGAAGATGGGATCGAAGCCCAAGTCCAAAAAGGAGAGAACGCGATCCTCCAAGGTGATCCCCTCCTCGAGCTCGCCCTGCAAGGAGCGAGGACAAATTTATTCCTCTGGTCGCCCAAATTGATCACATCTATGCTGTCAACGCGAACAAAGGGGTATTCAGGAGACCTGCACAAATGGGTCCGAAAGGAACTGCAGACACTGGAAAATATTGTGCCTTTCATAAACAAACAGGGCATAATACAACTAATTGTCGGGAGCTCAAACAGCAAGTGGATCAATTAATTCGGGATGGAAAGTTAACTGAGTGGGCGGTTCGAGAAGTGGAGAAACATAATCCCAAGTCTGGCCTTGGTTATAATCAACGATCCCCATGGACATAGAAGAAGGGCTCCTTCCATGAGCCTGCATTGCTTATTCCACCAGGAAGAAGGTTTTTCTTATTAAATTCTGGCCACACAGAAAAGTAGACGTAGCCAAAGTCCTTGGCCCCGCATCGCTTAAGCTGAAGGAAGTAGCCCATCGTCTTTGCATCCATGGGCGGATATCGAAGCTTGGGGTAGAGAATGTACAAAGCGATCATGGATCTGTACCTATTCGTACCTATTTGGATGGGAGCGAGGTGATAAGTCTCACAGACATCCTTGATGAATGGATGGAGAGGAGAAGAGACACGTATTTTCATCAGGGGGACTGTTAGAACCATCCTTGGTACCCTACCTCCGTTCTCTTCATGATTGAAGTGGTAATATCGCATCTTTTTCTGGGAAGGATGATTTTGCCTTCAGGCCTAAATCTAGCCACCCCTTCTGTAATGGTTTTCACAATCAAAGTTGCGGACATGTCGCGACACGCGAGTATGCGAGGCACATCGGGCTTCACCTTTGAATCAGGTGGGATTTCTTCAGGGCGAGGCCCACCCACATATATAACGCCCTCGAGCTCTGGTTGGGGGTTGGAATGTAAGGATCAGGCAAAGCCTCCGGGACATAATCATAATTTTGAAATTTACAACTTTGGCCACTTCGTCAAGGCCGCCATCATCTGAGGAAGGTTCCTCGTAGTCAGAATCATCCGAGTCAGCCTCATTATCCGCCCCCCTCAACATCATAGAATCTACTAGGGAGTCACTTATGTGAATGGGAGAAATAGTTTGAGGAGGTAGTTTGGAAAGGATCTGTGCTGCTTCTGAGCTGAATTCTTCTCTCTTCTTTGTTAACATTTCAATTTCTTGTTCAAGAGGTGTCATCTCGGTTTGGGATTCGACCTGAGTTGGAAGCGCATCCAAATATTGGTCTCGTGAGCTTGTGGTTGGATCACCACTTATTTAGGGGTACCTCTCTGGTATAATCTTCATTCGACCATTGCAAGTCGAAATATAATTTAAAGGAGCTTTCACTCATACTCGTTGCCCTCGCGATGTTGGCAGCAGCCTCGTTGCAAATTCCAACGTTTGGAAGAGGAGAAGGAGTCCTCGAGATATCATCGTTCAACATTTGAAAAGAAGTGAAATGATTTAGTGTGTGCTCCTAAAGAAAGCAAATGAAGGGAGAAAAGAATAAATAGACAGAAGGGCTCTATGTGTTTTCTCTTCGCTTGTAGGAAATAATGGAAGGTTCATATTTCCAAATTGGTTGGGATCGCATCTACTTTCCTAAAGGAGGGATCGCATTATTATCGTAGCGAGGACGGGATCGCACATTAAAATGGATGATATGGGATCGCAGTTAAAATGGATCGCATCGCATACAATTAAAGTTATCTAATCATGCAAGTATGATGAAGAACAACAATTTAAATGCAAATGAAGAATGGGGACTTACTTTTTCTTGAAGAAAATTGAGGGAATCTGGAGAACTTTGAGGTCGCTGGTGATAAAGCTTGAAAATTTCTTGCGTTTGATCTGGGAGCAAACTGGTAGAACTTCGATAATGTGTGCGTGAAGATAAAAAAGGAAATGATAGTGACAGGGGTATATATAGCCCACCAGGGGAGAGAAAGACATGGACATGTGTCAAGATCTCAGCCGTTGGATACACATCTCGAGACGTAACAGCTGTCCAACCCTTTCACATTCTTGGGGTCGTGACGTCTCCAACAGTCATATTTATATCAACGAAAGGCCAAGGCTTCGCTTCGCGGTTTCATACATCCTCTCTTTGAGTCCACATCGCATCTTCGAGGACAACATGGACTCGGGGGGTAGTTGTTATGCCCAAATCTGGCATAATAATTAACATGATTTAATTAGCTAAATTAACGGTTCATAATTGACTATGGGCCTAGAAGATGACAATTGGGTCACTAAAGTCCACTATTGGAATCAGCCCGGCACAACTACAGGGCCACCTCGCTCATGATCCGGTCTAAGGGATCGCTTCGCTGATCCTCCCTCTCGGGGATCGCTTCGTGCTATCATCACATCTACAGGATCGCTATCTCTAACTCTTTACTAGAAGGCTCATGGCTAGACCCAAGGTCGCATTAGTAGTAGGACACTAGGATCGCTTCGCATGGCCAGATCCCTCAAGGTCGCATGCTAGGCTCCACTTCTCTAACCGTGCAAGACCATCGGTTTCCTTCTATAAACCATGGATCATGGATAGAATTAATGACTCATTGCCACGTCAGCCCTACACGAGTGGGCTTGGGCCATGACTTTTCTTCAAAACCCTAGCCCGTCTAGGTAACTTGCTACCCAAGAACTACGTACGGCTTGATCCTTATAAATAGGGTACATAGGCACCTTGATACGGATGAGAAACAGTTAAACCTGCAAACACCTATCAAGCTCATCCACATCTAAACACACAAACCCTAATCATTGTTCTTCTTTTATTAGCAAAATATCCGTATTTTGCTCCGATAATTCAGCAAACCTCCAAAACATTGTTATACAATATTCTCCCTATAACAGGTACTAATGGGGATATCAACTCTATCTCTTCATACATCTTGCAACAAAAATAAATTATTTTTAGCAAATTTTATGAAATACCAATATTAAACAAAAACTGAGAGAAAACAAACTTATTGCATCAAATTATTACAAGCTACAACAAGCCATTCTAGCTCCCCATCACTCCAGATGAAGAAATTACTTCAAATGTTCCAACCTTTGAGACAATAGTAGGAAAAACCTCCATCCACTTGTTCTGCTAGTTAAGATCATACAAACAACAAAAAAAAGGAATGATCTCCATTTCAATGTTCATGGGAAATATTAAATATGAAATAATTACGGCATCTATAAATGAACCAAAAAATAGCTTTCACTTGAGAGGGTGAATTTGCCAAAAATTCAACATTTTTTTGGATACATTGTATGTAAACACATTATATACCTTGGATTTGTGTGCAACATGGGTGGAGCTTGTTGCATGGATTTTTGGAGCATTTTCTTTATTGTTTACTGAAAACATTAAATTACTATGAAATTAATATCAAAACATATGATAGAAAAATGTTCACATACAAAAAATATAGACTTATATTATCTTCTAGACAAAATTAAATCAAATTTACTTAAATATTTAAACCACAATAATTATTAGTAATATATTTTATTTGATCCGATCTGAGCAATGTCTTCATTCATGAATTTTATTAGACATCTCCAAAATATTAAACAATTCCTAATTATCAAAAATTATGCTCAAGAACTCCAATGAAGAAATCAAAAAACATCTAATTTAGATCGCATTTAATAAGAATTACCATAAAAATTAAATAATAGCGAACAAATCTATTAAAAATGAATGAAAATACATTAAATAAATGCAATTTAACTATGATTATAATAACCCTTTAGAAATGAAGAAATAGTAATGACATATCAGATCTATAGATCTATAGGTATCCATTGGAAAAATTGTAGTACATCTAAGTAAGTTATATTTATGATTATTTATGATTTTATTATGGCTTGGGAGATGTTGTATTTTCGGATAGTATTGTACTTATTTTCGTGCAAGCTCCTGTCAGATTTCGGGTGGCACTGTGCTTATTGCCTTTTGAACCTGTCAGTATTTTGGGTAGCATTGTGCTTATTGCTTTGCGAGCCCTGTCAGAATTTGTAAGATTTCAGGTGGCATTTGCTTTGTGCTATGCCCCTATTTGTGTAAGATCGTCTTCTATGTTTGTAACTAAGTTATTTTGGATATTATTTGTAAATGTATGTGTAAGAGCCAGATTATATTTTATCGGTTATGTATTTGTTTATATTAATGTGAAAATTATGCGCAAGTGATATGATTATTTGTAAGAGCATGATTATTTTTATTTGAGTTATTTGTTTTTATATTGTGAGTTAAGTATCTACTTTGTATTGTCTAATTCGCTATGTCTCATTGTTCTTCATTCAAACATTCATTTTTTTCTTAACTTGTTTAGCTTGTGCTTTGTTTATATCCGTATATGAGCATTGCGCTCACTACCAGTCTTTGTTTTTCTTATTTCTCTCGGCAGATGATCTTATTTAGGTTGGCTACTTACTGGGAAGAGTGCGAGTAGCAATATCTTGAGGAGTATATTTTTTATTTTGAGGTACCCCATTTGTTGGGATGTTAAAGTTGGTAACAGAGCTAGAGTTTATAGATTCTATAGACTTGCCTTTAGGCTCGGATTGTGAGATTTGGGTGGTTGTAAGAAAGAGTTTCAGCATTAGACTTGCCTTTAGGCTTGACCTGTGAGTATAGGTAGACCGTATGATGGATGGTGAGTTAAGACTATTCTTTGTTTTTGTTCTTCTGATAAATTTTTGTGATGATTTAGAATTCTCTTTCTGTGTGATCTTTAGTCGTGTTCAATATGACGAGAGCTACTAAATAGATTTGGGTTATAGATGTTCTACCGTAAACGTTAAATCATTCGTGAATATTTGAACCATGGAGGATAACAAGAAAGCTATATGTTTCGACATAGTTTTATTCTATGTGCGAAAGTAGAAAGCGAGGCTTTTTTTTGGAATGTTAGTAATGTAAGAGGCTACTTGGAATACCAGCAAAAATTGTTCGTGTTATCGACATCTGTTCGAGTAAGGTGCGGAAGATTAATTTCGAGGACAAAATTTCTATTAGGAGGGAAGAATGTAACATCCCGTATTTTTTTGGATTTTATTCGGTTATTATTAATAATAATATTAGTGATTTATTAATATAATTTTATGTGTAAGTATATATTTCTTTTATATTTAGGATATTGTTTTAAGATTATTAGTAATAAAAGAAAGAATAGAGAGAATAAAATAAAAGAATAGAAAAAAAAGAGGAAAAGGTGAAGGTTAAGAAAAAGAGACTTAGGTTACTTTATTAAGAGAGGAAGGAGATGAGAGATCAGGAGAAGGAGAAGAGTGAAGAGATAAAAGAGAAGAGGAGAAGGAGGAAGAAGAGAAGAATTGTAGCACGACTTAAGAGGAGGGCTTGTGGAGTTCAAGGTAATAAATTAAATCTTTTGTTATATGTATATATGCGATTATACTTTAATTATGTGTTAGGACTTATGAGATTCGTGATTTTGTTATATAATTTAGGGTTCTTGGCTTGGAGCGGCTGAATTTGTTGAGAATTAGTGATAATCATTAAGTTTTAAGGCACGGATATCTTGATTCCTCTTTTCTATTCGGATTGTTCAATTTTCGTATTTTGAATTATATCTTGTCCTGAATTCTTGTTAAATTTGCACAAAATTCATTATTCATCAGATTGTGTTGATTCTTAATCTCATGGAAAGATATTTGAATTCTCTACAACTTTCGTTCTTTGTATTTTGCGAAATTCTGCTTGCATGTTGGTCAAACTCTGCCTTTTTATAATCTGGTGGCTTAAATTGAATTATTGTGTTGTAACTTCATAAAATCGTAGTAAATTGAAAACTTATCTGAAAATTGTGAGTAATATCATTCTAAAAGGTCATTTCGTGTTTTACGTTTTCTGTTCATAAATCTCTGCCAAATTCGGTGGTTTTGATATCTTCAACATCAAATTATTGTTCTGATCAGCAGCTGATTCTGTTCTGGGAGTCCGCATTTTTATTGTTTCTGAATTCGTTACTTATTCATTTTTTATGAGCCTTACCATTCTGGAAAGGTCTCGGAATTTTCTACGATTTTTGTGTTTCGTAATTTTTGATTTGAATTCACCTTTATGGAGTAAATTTCCATTCTCTGAGTCTGGTCAGGTCTGATTTTATAATCAATAATCTATTCTATAAGATATTTCGCCGTATGATCTTTGAGTATGTGTTTTCGGTTATATTTTGATATATGTATGATTTCAGAGATATTGTAAGGTTATGTATTTTTCAAGTAAGTTATATTTATGATTATCAATGATTTTATTATGACTTGGGAGATGTTTGATTTTCGGGTAGTATTGTACTTATTTTCGTGCAAGCTCCTGTCAGATTTCGGGTGGCACTGTGCTTATTGCATTGTGAACCTGTCAGTATTTTGGGTAGCATTTTGCTTATTGCCTTACGAGCCCCGTCAGAATTTGTAAGATTTCGGGTGGCATTTGCTTTGTGCTATGCCCCTGTTTGTGTAAGATCGTCGCCCATGTTTGTAACTAAATTATTTTGGATATTATTTGTAAGTGTATGTGTAAGAGACAGATTATATTTTATCAGTTATGTATTTGTTTATATTAATGTGAAAATTATGCGTAAGTGATATTATTATTTGTAAGAGCATGATTATTTTTATTTGGAGTTATTTGTTTTTATATTGTGAGATAAGTATCTACTTTGTATTGTCTCATTCGCTATGTCTCATTGTTCTTCATTCAAATATTCATTTTATTCTTAACTTTTTTAGCTTGTGCTTTGTTTATATCCGTATATGAGCCTTGCGCTCACTGCCGATCTTATTTAGGTTGACTACTTAATAGGAAGAGTGCGAGTAGCAATATCTTGAGGAGTTTATTTATTATTTTGAGGTACCCCATTTGTTGGGACGTTAAAATTTGATTTTGAGGAGATAAAAAATTTGAGGGAAGAGAAACTTGGTGAAGTAGGCTTGGCATCAAAGACTATATGCAGAGTGGGGAGTGTCTTATTATCTCTTGGTTAATAATAATAATTACTTCTATTTATATGTTGATGTTATGTTCTAGAATGTTCAATTTGAAGAGAAGGATGTTATGATTCTAGAATGTTCAATTTAAACGGCCTAAAAAAAGTAGGCCCATAACTAATTTATATAATAATGATGTTATCCTTTTAGAATGTTCAATTTAAAGGGCCCCTAGAGGATAGTGAAAATGTAGGCCCAACATGCCTATTTGGTAAACCAATGGCAATATGTAAGCAACTTGAATGACACTTGTAGTGGCATGTAAACAACTTGGTAGAACCATTCAATAGTAGCTTGTAAACAACTTAATTAGTACAATTACAAAATACAGTATAAAATTTAAAATATATTTTTTAACAACAAAATTATTTTGGATCATTTTTATTATTACTAAATTATTTATTTGTATTATGTTTTTTTTTGAATATTTCAAAAAAAAATTCTTTACAACACTAACATTAGTATAGGTATTTGTCTTAAAATCCTTATGTTATAAGAAATGTAACTGTTTCGATTTTACCTTAACAAAAATATTCCATAGTTTAGATTTACAAAAAATTCATGTCTAAAAATGTTAGTTAGAGATGATATTGATGTTTTTCATTATACTTGACTAATATATTTTATGCAATAATAATAATTATTACCAAATATAATTAATGCATAAGCTTTTCATACCCAAATCAATTAGAACAGTATTTAATACTCCCCTTTGATTCTTAATATTTGAAATATAGGTGTTCGACATGCATTTTAAATGTGTTTTAAGGTGTATTTTAAGGATAGTCATAACTTATTTTTAAAATTTTCTTTTTTGTATAAAAATGAATGTTTTAATTTTTATACAAAAAATTAAAAAATAAGTTATACAACTATCCTTAAAATGCGTGTTCAAAAGTGAAAAAAAAATGTTAAGAATTGATTGGAATTGAGGGAGTACAAATAAACCATATCTTATATGAAATCATCATAACAATTGACAAATTATATAAATAAATATACAATAATATTCCATATTAGTTTAACATAATATGTAACTATTGATGTGTAATTTATTTGCATTATTTAAAAAAACTTAATAGTTTGAGTAATTTCTAGATTTGAATTGGGTCATGTCCTTTTATATTCTGGGTGGTAAAGATGTATGATAACTTTAATATTGTTTTATTAATTGGAATTTTTCATAGTTATACACATATAATTATGGACAATAATAAAATAAATCATTAGATATCATCATTGAGTTGTATATCTCAATGACTACATTGTATTCTCTTGTGATCAATAAACCAACCATACATGTAGATTAAATAGGCCACAGACACAAGATGGCAAACTAAGAAATAGCAACTAACGCATCAACTAGCGACTCCTAACTTGCTTCCACTACCCATGACTCTCCTACAAAGTCTCTATACCCAGTCATATTGCTACATATAAAGTATTACACGTTGTAAGTTATTCTTAACGTTAAGCATAAATATAAACCCAAGCCCATGCTAAATAAAGTCCATCAACCTAAACAAAGCCCATTAGTTTAGATTAAAATCCCACCATGGACAACAGGATTATGATGAAAAAATTCATCTGGAATTAGAAATTATATATGTCTGCCACATTCAGCTCGCCTCCTCCTCCTCACATGCTGCAGTAAAAAAAAAAGAGTTTTAACAAACTAATTAAGATAATCAACTAACAATGATCCTGAATTTGATAAAAGAATATGAAGCCTATTGACAAAAGAAATGTTAAACATGGATTGAAACTCACCTGTACGTGATTCTTGACTTGAGCCGATGTCAAACCGGTCACGTTCATTTTTAGCAGGATGGTCCGAGGGGTAGCCCCTAATATTTACAAAACAAAGTTTTAAATGTTGGAAAAAAAGAAAATAAGGATATGTAAACATGTTTTTTTATCTTTTCTTGGACACCCATAAGTATTCTAAATATAAAGAAAAGAAATTTCTTTAACAACAACCAACCAAATACATTCTATGTCTTAAAATCTAGTTCACATTCTAGTAGAGATGTTCAAAAAGCCTGAAGCCCGAAGCCCGGCCCGATCCGGCCCGAAAAAAAGCCCGAAAAGCCCGGCCCGAAAAAAGCCCGGCCCGGAGGCCTAAAATGGGCCCTCTATTTTTCACGAAGCCCGGCCCGGCCCGAAGCCCGAAAAGCCCGGTTAAAAGCCCGGGCTTTTAAAAAGCCCGGATAAAGCCCGGGCTTTTAAAAAGCCCGGATAAAGCCCGGTCCGAAGCCCGGTTAAAGCCCGGCCCGGATAAAGCCCGGCCCGAAGCCCAGATAAAGCCCGGATAAAGCCCGGATAAAATTTTTATTTTATTAATTTAACTTATAATCTTCAACCAAATTAATTTTTTATTTTTTGAAAATTTGGGAATATCATTTAATTAGATATATCTTGACATCTGTACGGTTGGATCGTCGAGAAATATTTTTAAAAATATAGAAACAGTAATCTGGGATGAAACACTAGTTAGGAGTACTAGACAATATAGTAATGTTCTATTAAGATCTCCAACCAAATTAATTTTTTATTTTTTGAAAATTTGGTTATATCATTTAATTAGATATATCTTATCATCCGTACGGTTGGATCGTCGAGAAATATTTTTAAAAATATAGAAACAATAATCTGGGATGAAGCACTAGTTACGAGTACTAGACAATATAGTAGTGTTCTATTAAGATCTTCAACCAAATTAATTTTTTATTTTTTGAAAATTTGGTTATATCATTTAATTAGATATATCTTATCATCCGTACGGTTGGATCGTCGAGAAATATTTTTAAAAATATAGAAACAATAATCTGGGATGAAGCACTAGTTAGGAGTACTAGACAATATAGTAATGTTCTATTAAGATCTCCAACCAAATTAATTTTTTATTTTTTGAAAATTTGGTTATATCATTTAATTAGATATATCTTATCATCCGTACGGTTGGATCGTCGAGAAATATTTTTAAAAATATAGAAACAATAATCTGGGATGAAGCACTAGTTACGAGTACTAGACAATATAGTAGTGTTCTATTAAGATCTTCAACCAAATTAATTTTTTATTTTTTGAAAATTTGGTTATATCATTTAATTAGATATATCTTGACATCCGTACGGTTGGATCGTCGAGAAATATTTTTAAAAATATAGAAACAATAATCTGGGATGAGCACTAGTTACGAGTACTAGACAATATAGTAATGTTCTATTAAGATCTCCAACCAAATTAATTTTTTATTTTTTGAAAATTTGTTTATATCATTTAATTAGATATATCTTATCATCCGTACGGTTGGATCATCGAGAAATATTTGTAAAAATATAGAAATTACATATATATAATTTTTTTTTTAAAAAAGCCCGAAAAAAGCCCGACCCGGCCCGGCCCGGCCCGAAGGCCTAAAACGGGCCTCATATTTTAGAGAAAGCCCGGCCCGGCCCGGCCCGATTTTTGAAAAAGCCCGGCCCGGCCCGGTTGTTAAAAAGCCCGGGCTTTTTAAAGCCCGGATAAAGCCCGGTCCGAAGGGCTTTTTGTGCATCTCTACATTCTAGTGCACCAAATCAATAACCAACCAAATACAACCCCCTTATAATAATATAGTATTAACCCACTAGGACAAATTATTAGATTGTCTTGCAAATCTCAGCTATATGATGTACCACAATCAGGATTTACACGTGTAAAGTAATAAATGGATATAAAAATTGTTGGTTTTAATTTTAAATAAACATATTTTAATAGCTGTTATGTGGCTGTTAGAATGGATTAGCATTATTGTTAGAGTAGTAGTAGGAAGAGATAAAGTGATGGAGTTTGTTTTCAGTTTCCTAGTTTCTAGCAGTTGGTTTTGCATTGCTTCTCAGTTTGTACGTTGAATAATATTAATGAGAGGAGTTTATCGTTCCCCAGATCATCTACATACAGGTGTGTGTGAGTTTATATTAGAACTATACTTGGTATCAGAGCTACGGCTATTCAGGTATCCTTTCAGTTCAGCTTCAATGGAGAACAACAAGTCCAAGGAGAGCTCGTTTGGCCTGAGCTTTCCAATGTTAACTAAGTCGAATTACACAGCATGGGCTTTAAAGATGAAGGTGTTCATGCAGGCCCATGGAGTGTGGGAGGCAATAGAACCAAAAGACGTCAAGGCTGTGGTGGAAGATAAAATGGATAAGAGAGCAGTAGCTATCATCTATCAGGGAATCCCAGAGGACATGTTAATGGCCATTGCGGAGAAGAAAACATCCAGGGAGGCATGGGATGCAGTAAAAATAATGAGTCTGGGTGCTGAGAAAGTAAAAACGGCGAGAGCACAGACACTGAAGGGAGAATTTGAAGCTTTAAGAATGACAGAAGCTGACCAGCTGGATGAGTTTTACATGAAGCTAAATGGTTTGGTTACAAAGATAAGAGCATTAGGTGAAAAAATCGAGGAATCGTATGTAGTGAAGAAGCTTCTCAGAGTCGTACCTTCAAAATTTCTTCAAGTTGCGTCAGTTATTGAGCAATTTGGGAATTTGGAGGCCATATCTGTGGAAGAAGTGTTTGGCTCACTGAAAGTTCATGAAGAACGCTTAGGTGGAAATATTGAAACGAGCCAAGGATAGCTTTTGCTGACAAAGGAGGAGTGGAGAAGAAAGGAGAGTAACGGGGGACAAGTACTGCTGACTCGAGAAGAATGGTTGAAGAAAGCCAATAAAGAAGGAACTCGAGGCACTGTGGATAATCGTGGTAGAGATGGGAACCGTGGTGGACGAGATCGTAGCACGGTGAGGTGTTATAACTACCAGGGGCTCGGACATTTTGCATATGAATGTCAAAAACCTCGTAGAGGGAGAGACGTGCAAAAGGAGGTGAACTTGTCTAAAATTCAAGAAGACGAGCCAGCTCTTCTTATTACTGAAGTAAAAAAATGAGGGAATGAAAACAATGTTACTCAAGAAAGAGACAGTGATTCCGGTTTTGAGAAAATACGGAGGGCAAAAAAAGAGTCACAAATTTGGTACTTGGATAATGGAGCCAGTAACCATATGACTGGTCATCGAGGGAATTTTAAGGAATTGAATGAAAGTGTGAGCGGATAGGTAAAATTTGGTGATAGGTCTACTGTAAGTATTAAAGGAAGAGGTGTTATTTCATTTCGGTGTAAAAATGGTGAAGAAAAACTTCTCAAGGATGTATATTATATCCCTGTGTTGTGTAATGACATCATAAGTCTGGGACCGTTATCCAAAGATGGGCATAAGGTGGTAGTGGAGGGTGACTATTTGTGGGTGTATGAGGAATGTGGGAGGCTGTTTATGAAAGTGAAAAGAACTAAAAATCGATTGTATAAAATCAGCATTGAAGAAACCTGGCCAAAGTGTCTAATGTCGAAGTCTGAAGAGAACACGTGGTTATGGCATTCACGACTTGGGAACGTGAATTTCCAAGCACTAGAACTTATGTCAAAAGAGAAATTGGCATATGGTATTCCAAGGACAATTCAACCATCAAGAAGATGTGAGGGATGCTTAATGTCGAAGCAATCCAGACACTCATTCCCACCAGAAGCAAAGTTCGAGGCTGAGAAGACATTGGAGCTAGTATACGCTGACATCTGTGGTCCTATCTCACCAACAACACCTGGAGGTAACCGGTATTTTCTTTTGTTTGTTGACGATTTTAGTAGAAAGATGTGGATTTATCTATTGAAGGAGAAGAGTAAGGCATTGTCTGCATTCAGAAAATTTAAAACAATGGTTGAGAAGAGAACGGAGAATAGTATAAAAATGTTGAGAACAGATCGTGGTGGTGAGTTCTGTTGAAAGGAGTTTACAAAGTATTGTGAAGAAGTGGGAATCGTTAGACAGCTTACCGCCCCATACACCCGCAGCAAAACGGGGTGGTAGAGCGCAGGAATCGAATAGTAGCAGCAATGATAAGAAGCTTTCTGAAGGAGTCGAAAATGCCGTCACGGATGTAGGGGGGAAGCAGCTCGTCATACGGTCTATGTTTTGAACCGTCTGTCGACTCGTGTTCTGAAGGGTAGGACTCCATATGAGGCATGGAGTGGCAAGAAGCCCGACCTGACACACATAAAAACATTTAGGTGCATCTCTTATATGAAAATACCCATGGTACATGTCAAGAAATTGGATGATCGCAGTAAACGGGTTGTGTATCTTGGAAGAGAACCAGGAACAAAGGGAGATCGGCTTTATGATCCAAAGACGAGGTCCATACATGTAAACAGAGACGTTGTGTTTAAAGAAAAAGAATTTTGGGCATGGGAACAAGAGAGAGAAAGTAATATATCAATACCAAAATTCTTTGTTGTGATTGATAGTTTTGAAGATGCAGAGAAAGTTACAAGAACTGAGCAAGAGATGTCAACACCTACACGATCTCCAAGTGGTCAAGATATGTCAACACCTACACAATCTCCAAGTGTATGTATGTCTGAGTCACTCATGGATGGGTCTTCTGGGTCCAGTAGTGGACCACATCGATACAGAACATTAGAAGAATTGTACAACGAGACAGAGGTAATAGACATGATAGATGAACTTATGATGTTGAAGGCTGAAAAACCAGTGTCTTATGTCGAAGCAGCAAAAGAAAAAGAATGGTAGAATGCCATGGAATTGGAGGTAGAGACGATTGAGAAAAACAACACCTAGATGCTCACGGAGTTGCCACCTGGACATAAAGCTATTGGATTAACATGGGTCTACAAACTTAAAAAGGACTCGGATGGGAAAGTGGTGAAACATAAAGCTCGCCTTGTGGTGAAATGCTATGTTCAAAGAAAAGGAATTGATTACGATGAGGTGTTCGCTCCGGTGGCACGTTTAGAGACAATACGGTTGTTGTTGGGTCTCTCAGCAAAGGAAGAGTGGGAGGTGCACCATCTTGATGTCAAGTCGGCATTTTTGAACGGAGAATTGCTTGGAAAAGTATACGTTACTCAACCTGAAGGTTTTGTAAAAGAAGGACAAGAATGGAAAGTGTATAAGCTGTCAAAGGCGCTTTATGGGCTATGTCAAGCTCCTAGAGCGTGGAATACTAAGTTAGACAAATGTTTGCGGGACTTGGGTTTCAAGAGGTGCTTACATGAGCAAGTAGTGTACATAAAATGCAGGTATGGAAGTGTTCTAATAGTTAGGATCTACGTAGATGACTTGCTGGTGGTTAGTTCAAGTAGGGATGAAATCAGACAGTTTAAGGAACAAATGAACGATCAATTCGAGATAAGTGATTCGGGTCTGCTGTCATATTATCTTGGTATAGAAGTAAACCAAGGAAAGTCATCAATCACTTTGAAGCAGTCAGCGTATGCTAAGAAATTTCTGGAAAAAGTAGGAATGACAAAGTGCAATTTGTCAAGATATCCGATGGAACAGAAATTGCAGCTGGAGAAAGACGAAGGGGGACAGCTAGTAAGTGCATCAGAATATAGATGTCTCGTGAGGAGTTTAAGGTATTTGACTTACACTCGACCTGATATTTCTTATACGGTAGCAGTGGTAAGCATATTTATGGAGAAACCTACGGTAAAGCACCAGCAAGCAGTGAAACATATCTTGAGATACATACAGGGTAGTGTCAATTATGGGTTGGAGTATGGAAAAGCTGGAAGTAAGAGAGTGATAACTGGGTTTTTTTATAGTGATTTAATAGGAGATGTGGTAGACAGAAGAAGCACGGGAGGGATGTGTTTCTACTTAGATGGGAATATGATTTCATGGGCCTCACAAAAGCAGAGAGTTATTGCATTGTCTTCCTACGAAGCTGAGTACATGGCTGCGACCACAGCAGCATGTCAAAGTATATGGCTCCGAGGGTTGTTAACTGAGTTTTCTGGACAGAGGGTTGGTGCTGTGACATTGTGTATAGATAACAAGTCGGCCATCGAGCTAATGAGGAATCCAGTTCTTCATGGAAGAAGTAAGCACATAGACGTTCGATTTTATTATATTCGAGAGTGCATTGAATGGGGAGAGTTGATTGTCAAGTATGTAGGCACGCAAGAGCAACAAGCAGACATCTTAACGAAGGCATTGGGTAAGGTCAAGTTCGAAGCTATGAAGAAGTTGATTGGAGTCAAGGAAATTACTGCAGATGGATAAGCTGGTTGTGGAAAATATGTTTAGTTTACGGGGGAATGTGTTGGTTTTAATTTTAAATAAACATATTTTAATAGCTGTTATGTGGCTGTTAGAATGGATTAGCATTATTGTTAGAGTAGTAGTAGGAAGAGATAAAGTGATGGAGTTAGTTTAGGAGTTTGATTTCAATTTCCTAGTTTCTAGCAGTTGGTTTTGCATTGCTATTATATTCTCAGTTTGTACGTTGATTAATATTAATGAAAGGAGTTTATCGTTCCCTACATATAGGTGTGTGTGAGTTTATATTAGAACTATAAAAATTTCATGCCAAAAAAACAGATATCAATTAATATCAATTTAAAGGATTAAGAGGTTTACAAATGAGTCCACCTAGATCGTTGATTGCATTAACAAATTAAGTATGAAGTTCTTGAGTCCACATAAGGCACTTTTTAGTAGGATCCACAGCAACCCCCTGCTGGTGCTCAACATATGGTAAATTGAGATCAAAATTTTTGGGAGAAACCATTCTTTTCTTACTGGTATTGATAACTTTTCTGTATGTTGATGTGCAAGGCCTAGTTTAATATATGGTGAAATGTACAGATTGCACTTTGAAAAAAATATCTAAATAATCTAATGTTCTTTTCAAAAAATAATAAAAAGAGCATTTGGATACTATTATTTAGCCCATTAAATGTACTTTTTGTATGGATACTAAAGGCAAGTTTTTTTTTTTTGAATTTTAAGATTTTTCAGCTTGGTATACATTTATACAAATATATTTGTCACAAAGAAACTCATACATGATCTTTTCATTTTGATTGTCTCCTTTTGAACAATTAGGCTGGATGCCAAACTTTAGAAATGACCATTTTGGAGGAGGAAAACCTCAAAATATTACTACATTTTGGCATATTTATTGCATAAAATTAACTGGAAAAAGATTAGTGTGTTTAATTGTTTTTTAATACTTGAATAAAGTTGTATCATTGCATATTTTAATACCAAATTTTCTAATATTTTTTTAATTAATTTACCATAAGTCGGTATGTATTTTTATAGGTTTAATGACCTTTTGGCCCTTCAAGTTTGTATACCTATACCCATAAAGCCCTAACGTTTAAACTCGTTCCTTTTTGCCACCCGAACTTCATAAATGTACCTTTTTGTCCTATACGGGGTCAGATGTACATATCGGGTTATATAGGTAGGGGTATAACAGACATTTCACCTAATTTAATTGAATTAATTAATTATTAATCAAATTTACTTAAGATTAATTTTATTATATTAATAATAATATATAGGCTTTTGGGTTGTGTCTTTTTTCTTTCTAAACTCTCGACTCTCCTTTTTCCTCTCACCCCGTAAATTCTCTCTCTCGCCTCTCAATCTCTCCCACCCTATTCTTTCTTTTATCTTTTCTGAGTCTCTATAATTGCAAGATGTGGTAATCAAAACCTCCATTTCTTCATCCTCTATTCGGTAATCAAAACCTACTTCTTTCAACTTTAATCCCTGGCCCTATTTATCCGGGTAACGAAATCGACGTGTATATGCAACCATTAATTAGGGAGTTGAAGGAATTATGGGATGTTAGGATAGAAACTTATGATGCAAGGGTGGACAACACATTTAAGCTACACGATAGCCTCTTATGGATGATAAGTGACTTTTTGGGATATGCACTTTTATCGGGTTGGAGCACGAAAGGTAAACTTGCCTGCCCTTCATGCCACTACGAGACCTCATCAACATATTTGAAACATAGTAAAAAGGTTGTCTATTTAAACCACAGAAAATTTCTTCCTCCTGAGCATAAATGGAGGTCTGATACGTGGAAATTTAATGGAGATGTGGAACTGCTAATGAGTCCAGAAATGTTAACCGGAATGGAGGTTGAGGAACTATTGTCTGGTTATGAAAATTATTTTGGGAAGCAACAGACGAAGCATAGGGGTTCTTCATCAGATTGTCCTTGGAAGAAAAAGTCCATTTTTTTCAAATTACCATTGGAGTAGTAATATAGTTAGGCATAACCTTGATGTTATGCATATTGAGAAGAACATTTTCGATAAAATACTAGGGACTTTTTTAAATATCGGGGGCAAGACAAAAGATCATCTTAATGCTCGTCATGATTTGGAAGAAATGGGGATTAGAAAAAGTCTTCATCCTGTCAAATGTTCTGATAACAGGCATGTTGGAATTAGAGTAGCTAGTTTTGATATGACGAAAGAAGAGAAAGAAATGTTTCTCTCAGTTCTGATGAATGCTAAGTTACCATACGGAACTGCTTCTAGTATCAGCCGGTGCATTCAAATGAAGGAGCGAAAGCTATCGGGTTATAAGAGTCATGACGCGCATTTTGTTCTTCAAATTCTGTTACAATTTGCTATGGTTAAAACTCTGAAACCTGAGGTAGCAATACCTTTGATAAGGTTGGGGGCATTCTTCAGGGGTATATGTGGAAAAGTCATTGAATTAGAAGACGTTGAGAAGTTACAAAATGAAATTATCGAGATACTTTATGAACTTGAAATGATCTTTCCACCTGCATTTTTCGACATCATGGTTCACTTACCAATTCACTTGTGGAAGGAAATTGAATTCGGTGGACCGGTGCACTTAAGGTGGATGTTTGGAGTTAAAAGGTATTTGTGCAAACTGAAATCATATGTTCCAAATCAGAGTAAGACAGAAGGGTGCATAGCAGAAGGCTACTTGGTTGAAGAGTGTTTAACATTTTGTTCCAGATTATTCAATGGGCAATGTGGAAACAGAAGTGATCCAAAGGTCTGTGACAAAAATGCTGGACATCCTATTGGGTCTCGTAAAAACAGAGAAGGGAAGTCTATACATCTGGACGAAAAAACATGGACCAAGGCTCATCGTTACATATTATTCAATTGCAACAACCTGGAAATTGAGAAGTTAAAAGAGTAAGTTTTTTTATATACGAAAAATTTTGATTCAAATTTTAGAAGTTTGTGAAGCATTATTAGTTAGCTAATTTATGCATATATATTATAAATGTAGTGAACACCGTACCTTGGTTGAAAAAGATGCAAAGTCAAAGAAGTTTAAAAGAGCAAGAACACATATGACTGAATTTCACAAGTGGCTGAAAGAGGCAGTTTAACACAGAGATGATGTTTCAGACGAATTGTCCAGCTTGGCAAATGGGCCTCATCGTGCAGCAAAGAGATTCTCTGGTTATGTTGTGAATGGATATAGATTTCACACCAAGCATAGAGATAGTAGGTGCACGACACAAAATAGTGGTGTCTTTCTCACTGGATTAACCACCAATTTCGCGAGTGCAAAAGACCAAAATCCAATAGTTGGAGATGTAGGTTACTATGGTGCAATTGAGGATATCATTGAAGTCGTCTAATGGGGAGCATTGACTGTTGTTGTATTTAAATGTTATTGGTATCAAAAAGATAAGGATTGCTATGGGCTAACAAGAGTGAACTTCAACATGGTATGTCAAAAAGAAGGATCCCTTCGTTCTCGCTACACAAGTACAACAGGTCTTTTATATTCAAGATCCTGTTGAGAAAAATTTGCATTTTGTTATCAAGAAATCTCCGAAGGATCAATATTTTGAAGTAGAAGACGAGATGAATGCAGTTGAAGATGTTAGTGACACAGGTCATGTGTATCCTGCACCAATACATGATGATATCATCAATTGGTGCAGAGATGACGTTCCGATGAAACAAATGCTTGTTACACCTGAAGAACAGCATGACACCTGAAGAATAGCCAACTTATTTGTTTTCATTAGTTGTTGTAGTTTCTATTTCTGTTGTATTCGTTAACTGTGGTTCGTTAACTTTTATGTAATTGGTACTAAAATTCAATTAATTTCTTGTATTAGTTCATTGTGGTTCATTGTTAGTGCTTTTTTTGTAGTTCATATGTAATGCTTTTTTAATTTTCTATTCAGTACTTAATTGTATATTTCTTGAATTAGTTGATTATGCTTTAACTGCATATTTGCTTTATTATTAATGCTTTTTTTATTTAATTCGTTATCAGGGCCTTTCTTTATTATCTGTTCACCTAACTGCATATTGACATTTTAGAACTGTACATGAATATTTCCATTTCTAATTATTTATCTTATTTGCTTGTTTCAGGATGGCAAGTAAAGATTACATTCTGAGGTTCTTTCACAAGGGACATTTATCAAAAACTTAATATCTAGGCGGCCGATGTGATGAGATTCCGGAGTAAGTAGAGTCTGACAGATTCTCGTACATGGTTGTGATGGAGTATGTGAAAGATGTTCAGAAGTACACAGAAATTGGCGGTGTTTATGTGAAGAACGTGGCGAGTGGCCGGAAGCTTATTGACAACGATCGTGATTTACAGGATTTTGTAAACACAGTTGAAGGAGAGAGGTTGGACTTTTATGTTGATCATATAATTGAAAATAATGTTGAGCCAAAGTCACAAATGCAGCCACATGTAATTGTGCGACCAAGAACAAAATATTTTGAAGGTAACATAACATCCATTATTTTCTATTATTACTTAACATATAGGTAGTGATGTTAATATGTTTTTACATCCAATTTCACCAACAGCTTTACAAGCAAAGCGTAAATTTGTGACAATCGATGGGCTGAAGAAGCAGAGGGGCAATCGCTAATCTACTCATGGAAAGGCAGCTACTGATCAACCTGAAACTGAGGCTGGACAAGTTCGTCCAAATGTTAAATAATATCTACTGATTAGTTGCTCAATTAAATATGCCTTGGGTCAAATTTGATATTTTTGTACATATTCTTTACAAATTTTAGGTAACAGATTATGAAAAGAATAGGATGTTGAAGGTTGCAGAAAATAAAAGAAAAGTTGATGAGTTGGGATTAAAACATCTTGCTTCCGGTTTAAATGTGAAAAATGTTGAGGAAAAGGTTCAAGCGGACGATGAGCCAGAATTTGATAGAGAGTACGTTCCTGGACATGACAGTTTCTCCGAGGCTGAAAAAGAAGATAAAGAGATCGTGGCGAAATAAGTTGCTCAAAAGCAAAAAAAGGGGAAGAATGTGACCAATCCTGTCTCAAGGCCGAATACACGTTCAAGGACCACAGCTCCTTTATCTACGCAGGTACATGATGTTAAGTTCATATATATATTAATAACTGTTTAGCAATTCATATGTTGGTACTAATTTGGGTAATAAAAAAACACATGTATATGTATTTGTGTAAATGCAGCCCTTGAGTATAAAGTCTAAACCAGCTAAACATTCATCCCCTGTCATTTCTGAGAATTTACCACCTCCCCCTCCATTGCCTAAAGATTTACCACAAGGCTTACCATTATTGCAATCGGTGCCTGCAAAAAGATATAACAATCAAGGAATTGGTTCAATGGAAGCTTACATGTTGATGAAAGATCGTGAAAATACCCTTGAAAAAGAAAAAAACAAAGTGGATGATGGTGGTCAGACATCTCATTCAGAAACTCATGAAGAAATAGTTGAAACTTCAACAGGTAATTATAGGTTTTCTCGATATATTCTTTAATCAGATTTTGTGTTGAATTAGTACTTAAGTGTTTTGTACCACTTTTAGGTGCACCGAAAGGCAACAAGCATAGAGGACCTATGCGAATGAATAATGTTTACACAAGGAGGACTGATGAAAAGAAGGTTATTAAGTTGAATTGCGAGTTCCAGGCTGTGGCTGACAATGACAAAGACTTGTCTGAATTGAAAAACTTTTTGGGGACATTGGGTAGGCAGTCTGTCCCACTTGATCTTGTCAATTGGCACAAATTTCCAAAACAACAGAAGGAGGATCTATGGAATTTTGTTAAGGTAACCTCAAAATATTGTAGACCTTTTTTATGATCTCTAGTCTTTTTATTGTCTTTAGGATTATATATAGTAAGAGTAATTAATGGATCAGTAGTATGTCAGTCACATGTAAATGCCACTAGTAATTTTAACTAATTTTATTAGACAATATATGATATTCCCGTGGAAGGAAGAACCTATACTTTGCGCAGTATTGGTGCTTTGTGGAGGCTGTATAAGAGCCGGATTAAGAAAGACCATTATGTCGCATATGATAATGATGAAGACAGGCTAAAAAATAGACCCTCTGTCATTTCGAACGAAGAATTCAAGGCGCTTCTCAAGTATTGGGCGGATGAAGACGTTAAGGTATATCCACTAATATATCAATCCGTTACCTAGTACTTTTTTAAAATTTTATTTTCAAAATTGTTCTAAGTTATTTTATATTATTTGCACTTCATTTAATGGTCAGGATCTAGCTAAGAAACATGCAGACAATCGTAAGTTGATTGTAGAAACGCACACTGTTGGTCGTAAAAGTTTTGCCCAGATTGGAGAGAAAATAGTATGTCCAGCTTTTATTTAAAAGATGCTTTCATTTTCTAATGTGTTTATGAAATTACCACATCTCTACTTGCTTTAATTTTATAATTATGTCACTCTCTGCAAAATTTTGACAGAAAGCAGAAAAGAATATCGAACCTGAAAAGCTAGCTCAGAAAGACGATATTTATGACAAAACTCGTAAATGGAAGCCAGGACGCGAATATAAGGTAAAATGCAAGTATTTCATTTTTTTAGTCCTTTTCATCTATTCAATTTTTTCCTTTAAAGGTAGTCTTTCTTTTCAGTTTTAATGTCTTTGTATTTTTGTTTAATCATGCTTTTTTGTAGACTGCAACTGTTGTTGAAGCTGGCAGTGGGGGGGGGAACAAGTCAAAAAACCAAAATATGGAACAAATTGGCTTTTAGGAAGATCTGGAAAATGCAGAAAAATGATGATAGCTCAGCAGCCAAAACTTGGTCCTTCCAGTACTCCTGATATTGATGATCTGAAAAAGTCTTTAAGGGAGCAAATCATGGCTGAAATGCAGAAGTTGGTAGATAGAAAGGTGTGTGAGAAAATGTCAAAGGTGGTAGCAAAATTGGGAAAAATCAATCCAGATTTCAAGTACCTTGATGTCGAAGAGTTATGTCTTACATCTGGTGACAAAAGTGAGGACGACAATGATCAGGAGCAGGAGGACGATGATCGCGATGATGACAATGCTCACGAGGCCGACGACGAAAATGATGATTGATGATCATTACTTAAGTATTGTTTTCTATATGCGTACTTTTGGTAGTATGTTAATTGGTACCTTAACTATTTAGACTACACGTTTAATGTAGACTTTTGGTGTAAGTCGACTTGTGTTTCGACTTTAGACTATGTTTGGCCTTCATTAACATGTGTTTGTTGGACATTAATGAAATGTCATTTCTGGTTTGGTATATGCTTTCATGCATGGTATATTGAAATTTCAAACAGAACATTGCAATGTGAACTAATAAAAGTGTTGCAAATAAGTGTTGCCAATAAAATTTAAAAGTATTACAATAGTAATTAAAATGTTGCAAATAAATGTTGATAAAAAACCTAAAAGCATTGCAAAAGGTATCAAAATGTTGCAGATAATTGTTGCAAAAAAAAAACCAAAAGTATTGCAAAATGCATCAAAGTTGCAATAAACTCACTTTGTGACATTTTAAGTCAATTAATGTTGCAAAAAAGTGTTGCATTATTCTGTTGTAACACATTAAAAATGTTGCTAAAACATGTAAAAGTGTTACAACAAACTACAACAAACTCTTATTGTAATACTTTAGAAAGTGTTGCAATAAGTTTGAAAAGTGTTGCTATAGAAGACATACGCAACGCTGGCAAATGCAACGCCGAGTTTTTGCAAAAGCGTTACATAAACATCTATTGTAACACTTTTGGGGCATAATAATACACTTTTTTGGCGTTGCAATATCCCATGTATGGTATAGTCACTACACCAAATATGGCCTGTTGCAACACCAAAAAAGTGTATTATTAGGCCCCAAAAGTGTTACAATAGATGTTTATGTAACGCTTTTCCTAAAACTCGGCGTTGCATTTGCCGGCGTTGCCTATGCCTTCTATAGCAACACTTTTCGAACTTATTGCAACACTTTATAAAGTATTACAATAAGGGTTTGTTGTAGTTTGTTGTAACACTTTTACATGTTTTAGCAACATTTTTAATGTATTACAACTGACTAATGCAACACTTTTTTGCAACATTAATTGACTTAAAATGTTACAAAGTGAGTTTATTGCAACATTTTTATGCAACATTTTGATGCATTTTGCAATACTTTTGATTTTTTTTGCAACAATTATCTGCAACATTTTGGTACCTTTTGCAATACTTTTAAATTTTATTGGCAACACTTATTTGTAACACTTTTTTTAGTCCATATTCAATATCCTGAAATTTCAATATACCTTGCACCAAAAACATACAAAAATAAAGCATAAGTCAAAGAAGCCTAATCAAAGTCGACTTATACCACAACATCCTCTTACATCTAGTACTTACGTTTAAAGTCTAAGCATATGGTCGCCCTACACCATAATTAACATGAAACTTAGTCTTCTAAGTCAAAATATCCAACCAAAAGTGTACACATACACAAAAAAATAAGTATGAATTATCAATTATATCAAACTCCTTTTTGCCCCCCTTCTCCGTCTTCACTTTCACCACCGTTGGGCATCGGTTCATTTTTCGCCAGAGCCAAAGCCTTTTCCTGAAATCAAAACATACATGTATAAATCAATTTTACTTTGTTCGCATAATTAGCTAGCTAAATTATAAAATACAACTTCTAGAAAATATTCAGTGGCCATATGGCAGGAAAATTCTACTTACAATATTCTTCTAGTCTTCATTACTATCAGATAATAAATTTCTAATAATTTCTTCCTTTTACATCCATTTCATTTCTTCCTTTCATCTGTCGCCATATGCACATTTAATTTGTAAATATGGACATACACGTAAAGGATTCCTCATTATTGTACCTCAGCATCTAAGGGCAGGAAGAATATTGCACATAGCTGATGTGAAAGTTGCACTTTTATACTTCATCCCTGTATAGTACAAGTTCTGGTCCAATATGGACCTGTCAATGCAATAAATTAAATTAAAAACTGCAGAAAATATAGAGGAGCTGCACAAAATGAAAACTGCAGAAAATAAAGAGCTGACTGAAACTGCTCCTAGACTAAAATTAGAGCAGATGATTGCCACTGGACATATAGCAGTAAAATAGTTAACTGCAAATTGCAGATTTCTATTCAATGTATTTATTAAGGACATATCTAAAAAAATTGTCCCGTCACATGGCAAGTATCAGGAAGAAGTTATTTCTAATTTTAATAACTATCTACGAAAAAAATTTCTAATGGAACATACCCCACCGTTTCTTCTGATTATGAAACATACCTGTTAAAATTTTACAGATTTCAATATACCTACTATTTTAGATTCATACACTGTGTTATGCATGCAGAGGAATGATGTTCATTGTTATAACAGCTTATAATGACTTGTATAGCTCAAAGAAAGAAACATGCATGTATAACTGAACATTTTGCCAATATAATGAATAATTATTGTTTTTTCAACAAAAATTCTGTATTAATGCCGGCCAAAGCAGAGAGACAAGCAGACAACACCCCTAGCATGTAACCAGGAATTGGTGATGAGAAAACTGAATCACATGAAGTCTCTCCACATCCTTTAACCTAGAAAACAGGTGATAAAATTAGAGAAATTGTCAGAGACATGATATCTTCTGATCTTACCAGAAAAAGTGTGTCAGCAATAGATGAAAGAGTGAATTCAAGTAAGAATTTATATGAATGTTACCAGAACTCTAAGTATAGAATCTAACCAAAATGTAAACTGTAATAAATGAACAATAAGTGTTCAGGTGCCCCGTCTCAGATATACCATCTCTTTATAATGCATAGGAAAAATATTAAATGCAATTAAAATCCATGTGTTTTAGTAATTTAGTGTAATTTTATGTGCGGCGGAATATGATTTGGATCTCCAAGTATGAAAGAATCTATGAATCATCACCCTCAAAATACACAATGGAAGTCACTTGTTACGGGAATATATACAGATGAGTAGTTGACATGTGTGTAGCTTACAATTAGTCACTAAAATGACACATCTTTATAAGCTCAGTAGCCTTTATTTAAGATTTGGCTAATAATTAGCACCTTGTTCATGGACTATGATCCTTCTCATGTCACCCATATATATTCTAATAACATATTTCACCAGGCTTTTGGCATGTGCATTATGCATAGTGCATACTTACAAAACTGTTATCAATACAATTGTGGCATATATGATACAAATAAAGAGAGCAAATTTAAACATGAATGGCAATTCCAATGTACCTGGCTTGTAGTTGTTCCTATAGCCAACAGGAAAATTGCCATCCACTGCAGATTAGATAGCTTCCTCCTCAGAAAGAGCCTGAAACATTAAGCTGATAATTGCTCCGACATGTAAGGCAGATGCAAAAATGGGATGGCAAAAAATCAGAATATATAGCACCTGAATAATACTGCTGTTGAAACAATTTTGAGATAGCCCATAATCTGGTATGCGGATGTATCAACATATGTTAAGGTAGCAAACTGAACATTATTGTGGATGAGGTATATAAGAGAAGGTATAGGGTATAAACGAATAGTGTTCCATTCTTTGGTCTTCAAAGGCGGAGGTAACCTTAGAAACTCTCTGCATAAAAGAATAGCAGACACAAGAAGCTGCAACATTGAGCATGTTAATATGATTGAAAGATTGATGACCACAATGTAATGTAGCATTATATAACAATGTAATGGAAGGTACCTTAAAAGGTTTAGCAAAAAAAGGGACAGTTGCATAGTCATATTTATAAGTCCCGTTGGTCTGTGACAAAGTAGTTAGAATTCCCTGCCACGATAACAAAGAAAGAAAAAGGAAAGTGGGACACAAATCGTATTGAAGTTTGATGCCAAGCAGGCCCTAGGATGGAAAAGAGGCATTCAAATGAAATGTTTTTGACACATTTAACCATCTATATGAAGACCCTAATTAAAAGACTATAGAAATCAAAAGTACTGATAATACTCGACATTTTGATTATATGAAGATCCTACTTAAGACAATGAACCAATTAGTTGAATAAAAGATTATTGTCCTGTCACATTATCTTGCATTCATCACTTCATCATACCTCTATGTCGTCATCACTACCCCATCTCACAATAGTTCCCAGTGCAATAAGTGCAGCAGTGACTTTGAGATGTAAATCCGGATCAGAAACAGGGTACTGGCAAATAACCTTTGCAGCAGTGTTAGTAAAAAAGAAAGATTTAAATTGTTTTACATGACATCAGAAATAGGGAACTGGCGAATAACCTTTGCAGACGGGAGCATGGGATATGGGCATGGATCTACAAACAACAATAATCATAGTTTACAGGTACACCTCAAACAACTGCAAGCAGATAAGTATATTGATAATTTTACCATTGTACGACTCTCCAGACTAATGATCAAGTATGCGTGATAGTCATCATCATCAGATGTCATCTTGGAAGAATCAATAGTATGACTGCGCGAGGTCTTGTGATAAACAGTCCATAGTCCCTTGCAATCAGGTATAGGTTCCTTCAAAAATACAAATCATTTTTTATAAAAATTAAAAATTCCGATCAAATATTCTGGCAGTTGTATACGAACAACAATGATGTGTATAAGTTTAATGCTCCACAAAGGCAGAGACTTTAAGGCATTAGGAAACCCAGAGATATGATGGATTTAAAGATTTTATACACACATAAAAGTACTGTGCATATGTGTATAGGAATGTCATTTTGACAAACTCTGCACACTATCAACATCAGGATTGCCAAATGACAAATACAGTACAGAGATTTTTGTACTCTTAGTCGATCCAATCAAAAAAGTGAAAGTTATATATGGTTGCATGCTAGAATCTAAGCCAAAAGCTTAGATACAGAAACAAGATGGTCCACTAGAACTAGGGAATGCAGGTAATAATTAAAATCTAGGCAAGACAACACCATACAACTTGTCCAGATATTTACAGAGTATAGTATTTGTTACAATTGAAATGATTCCATTCTAATTTTTACATACATAATTTATGAAGTAACATAAGAAGAGATTAGACGCACAATTGGACATGCAAAACGAACGTAAATAAAATATTCAGAAGGCTGTAATTTGAACTAAGCCAAGATAAACTTGAGCTTCAGAAGGCTGTAATTTCTGCTCATCTTTCATATAATACTGTATACTAACTTGGTTAGGTTACATTTTGTATTATAAGCTCAACTTGAATGCGATTCACATAATGCAGTCCCTCTGCTTTAAAATTGTTTGCTTACCCTTTCTAATGTCACTTTGATGTTGCTGATTGCATAACGGAAACATCACTTGTAATGTTTTACCATGGATAGTGTGCATTGTACTTTTATCTAAGAAGGTAATTTCAGTATATTTAATGATGAAAGGACTAATATAGAGACCAATTAAGTGCATCAGCAATTCCATTACTTGTGCAACTTGACCTGATTAAAAGAACTTTCATATCGATTAAATCTCACTAAATAAGAGCCCAAGGAATTGACATGTACATACGATATAGGCTAAAATAGCTGGTAAGATTCGGGGGCCAGCTTCAGCATGATTTAGTGTGTAACGAGACAATAAAATGTAGACACATAGATCCAAATAAAAGTTTTCTCCATAGCATATAACAGATCATTGTTGGAAATAATGGCTAAATCTCTAGATTTGGCTCATCACTAAGTAGTCATATAGTGGAAAAAGGAGAACAATAGCTCACTTTACCTTGACCTGAAGCCTCAGGAACTTTACATAATCGAGCAATGCAGCTCTATCAGTCTGCACAAGAAGAAGAAAAAGAGTTTGTCTCGTAATTTATACAGGGATAAGCCAACAGCAAGTTTTTTATAACGCAATTAAACCTGTGGTTACTGAGTACCACTAAAGAAATGTATGTATGAATACATAAAAAAGATAATCTCATTGTTCGAGTTGGTTAAGAAAACTACTATCTAGTATCTACTACAATTAGAAAAAAGTAATTTTAACGTATTCAATATTTAAAGCACAAACTACCAATTGCATATACACAATTATATATCATAAAGCTAAAATAGAAGTATAACATATCAATCACAATTAAAACAAATAATCCAACATATAATACCTGTTATAATCCAATAAAAATTATGAACATTTATAATCCAATTATTTTCAAAAGCAGACACATATATCCATGTATAATCTAACATCAATCGAAAATTTTTGGGTAATTTACCTTCAATTAAAGATCTAATTGAATTTTCACTCCAACTTTTCTCAATCTAATTGGTTTAGGGTTTTGGGGTTTTCCGGTTTTAATTAGGGATTTGAGAGAGGTGTGAGAGATGACTGAGAGAGATGAGAGATAGATGGTCGAGAGAGGTGAGGTCTCGAGAGAGATGAGAGAGAAATGGTCGAGAGAGATGAGTGAGATCTGAGAGAGTGAGCTAGGTCTATGAGCGTTAGTGTCTTTGTGTAACCAAAGATAAAAGAAAATTTTTGTGTAATAAAACTTTTGGTACCAAAATATTTTGGTCAGCCCCGTCAATGAAAAATTGGAAGTCCCGCCTATAATTTCGGTCAAGTTGACCAAAGTGTTGCAATATAGGATCGTGTATTGTAACGCTTTTGCTAAAATGTTGCAATTGTTATAAAATTTCAAAATGATCATTTTACTTGTGACACTATTCGTATTTCTTGCAACATTTTTAAATATATTGCAATAGACTACCAAGTTTTTTGTCTATTGTAACACTTTTTGTAACATATATACATATTGGTGTTGCAATAGGCCATATTTGGTGTAGTGAGTTGTTGAAATTTGATAAAGATAATAATAAGAACAACAATGCAATGCAGAAAAACTAACACTTGTATTACCAAACCGGAATGCACTTAATGACTACATTGTGTTCTCTTGATCAATAAACTAACGATACATGTAGATTAAATAGGCCACAACCACAAGGTGGCAAACAAAGAAAAAGCAACTAATACATCAACTAGCATATTGGACTCCAAACTTACTTCCACTACCCATAACTCTCCTATAAAAGACCCATTCATATTGCTACATATAAAGTATTACACGTTCTAAATTATTCTTAACGTTAAACATAAATATAAACCCAACCCAATCAGCTAAATAAAGTCCATCAACCTAAACAAAGCCCATTAGTTTAGATTAAAATCCCAACAAGGACAACAGGATTATGATGAAAAATTCATCTGGAATTAGAAATTATATATGTCTGCCACATTCAGCTCGCCTCCTCCTCCTCACATGCTGCAGTGAAAAACAAACAGAGTTTTAACAAACTAATTAAGATAATCAATTAACAAAGATCCAGAATTTGATAAAAGAATATGAAACCTATTGACAAAAGAAATGTTTAACATGGATTGAAACTCACCTGTAGGTGATTCCTGACTTGAGCGGCTGTCAAACCGGTCACGTTCATTTTTAGCAGGATGGTCCGAGGGGTAGCCCCTAATATTTACAAAACAAAGCTTTAAATGTTGGAAAAAAAGATATGCAAACATGTTGGACACCCATAAGTATTTTAAATATAAAGAAAAGAAATTTCTTTCTGCATTAACAACAACCAACCAAATACATTCTATGTCTTAAAATCTAGTTCACATTATACGTCTTAAAATCTAGTGCACCAAATCAATAACCAACCAAATACAACCCGCTTATAATAACATTGTATTCACCCACTAGAACAAATTATTAGATTGTCTTGCAAATCTCAGCTATAGAAAAATGCTAGAGGTACCAAATTGAGTACCAAAAATTGTTGCCAAATTATTTTGATTGGTTATAATTATAATGGTCACGCCAGCCAGGGTCATCCAATTAAAACATCCCAAAATGACAAGTAATTAGTGTCATGTCATTTGGTAACAAATTTTGGTACCCAATTTGGTACCTCTAACACTACTCCTCAGCTATATGATGTACCACAATCAGGATTTACACGTGTAAAATTATATTATGATCGATTATAAAATTTTATTAGGAGTTTGTTCTATTGATTGTTTTTGTACATGGCGTAAGACCATTTAACCTGAATGAATTACTTGACTACCTTCAAAAAACGAAGCTAATTTTTGACACATATAGAATATTTACAACCTAGAGCAAGATGTAATGTAGGGACACGGTCAAAATCATAACCAAATATAATCAATACCTAAAAAAAAGTAATAACTGGATATAAAAATTTCATGCCATAAAAACAAATATCAATTTAAAGGATTAAGAGGTTTACAAATGAGTCCACCGAGATCGTTGACGGCCTTAACAAATAGAGCATGAAGTTCTTGAGTCCACACAAGGCGCTTCTTAGTAGGATCCACATCAACCCCCTGCTGGTCCTCAACACACGGTAAATTGAGATCAAAATTTTTGGGAGAAACCATTCTTTTCTTACTGGTATTGATAACTTTCATGTATGTTGATGTGTGAGGCCTAGTTTAATATATGGTAAAATGTAGAGATTGTTCTTTGAAAAAAATATCTAAATAATCTAATGTTCTTTTCAAAAAATAATAAAAAAAGCATTTGGATACTATTATTTAGCCCATTAAATATACTTTTTGTCTGGATACTAAAGGCAAGATTTTTTTTTTGAATTTTACGATTTTTCAGCTTGGCATACATTTATACAAATATATTTGTCACAGAGAAACTCATACATGATCTTTTCATTTTGATTGTCTCCTTTTGAACAATTAGGCTGGATGCCAAACTTTAGAAATGACCATTTTGGAGGAGGAAAACCTCACAAATAATACTACATTTTGGCTTATTTATTGCACAAAATTCACTGGAAAAAGATTAGTGTGTTGAATTGTTTTTTAATACTTGAATAAAGTTAATCATTATATATTTTAACACCAAATTTTCTAATATTTTTTTAATTAATTTACCATAAGTCGGTATGTATTTTTATACCAAATTTAAATTAATTTTGGTTTCTTAAAATTATTTTTACACCGAATATTCTAAATTTTTTTATTACTTCAATCTTTTTGTATTGAAACGTAGTTACCACAAATGAAACATTTACATGAAATTTAAGGTCAACAACTTTCAAATAAGTCAAATTAGAAAATTTGAGGACAAATTCATTAACATATTACTTCTCATTGTTCTTTGCTCATTAATATAGTTTCATTTCCATAACAAAAATTACTAGAATATTTTGTAAGCTAAGAAATTAATGACAAACTAATTCGAGCTCTCTCTCAAAAAGATAGTCATCTAAGAATTAATCATGGGAAAATTATAGGATAGGACTTCAAGTCTGGGTCATGGTGAGTAATTAAGCTTTATGTTTTGATCGGAACTCAAACATGAAAGGAATTGTCATTTTTCATATAGCTTTCATACCTCTAAGCAAATCTATGTCCCTAGAATTTATGGCTTGGATTGAAAAGAATCTTTGATCTTGTATAACACAAAGCCAGATTAATTCCAAACATGATCTTTCTATATTTTGACAGAATAATCTAGCACTTTAGGATCTTTTTAATTTTATCTGTTACTTAGCTTATAAGTTGCAAATTACATTTTTATAAATTATTTCATAGTCTTGTCTCATGTATGCGTGATATAAACCATGCTTCTTATTGAGATCCGCACAACCCCCTTGCGGTTCTCAACATAAGGTAAATTGAGATTAAAATTTGTACAAAATACATCTAATAAAATCTTATATTTTTTTAGAAAGAAAAATAAAAATGTAGTCATGTACTATTATTTAGGGTCAGGGGCGGACCCAGGTTATGACCATGGGTGGCATTGGCCCCCGCCACCCCAGATTTCTAGTGTCCATGTATGCCTATACATGAAGTATCATATTTTACTTGATTGGCAGCCTTGTTTTAGGTGTTAAAGTGCTCAAATGACAACTTAATTTAAGAAGATACAGTCTCCGCAATATATTTACTATGCTATTACATATTTCTTGGTTAATTTTTATCTTAATTACATAAATTAAGAAAAAATTTTATTTTGGCCCCCTCAATGTATCATTCTGCGTCCGCCCCTGTTTAGGGTGATTATACACTTTTAATATTGATAAAGAATGAGTGACGAGGACATGCCGTTAACTTTTGACGTTGTGTCCTCAGTTTTTTTTAACATAGTAACAAACTTGAAATGCTAGATAAAATCAAAAGTGAGTATTAATGTACATTTTCTTGTAACTCACATTTACCATATCATGACGAATATAATCTTGAAAGATTTTGTTGCTTATCCTCCAATCAACCTTAAGTTCCAACAGTTGAGGAGGAATGACGTTGCATGAGTTAGCTAGTAATAATCATATGGAGGTTGTTGAGGAAAACTGAAATTGTATGAAGAAGTCAATTTACCCATTAGTGATAACTCAACACTAGAAAATGACTCGTAAATAATACTACATTCACGAAAATCTATGTGTGATAAAAATTTGGTATATATAGGAATTATACCGTCAAGAAGTCTTCAAAAGAGCACTGTGTGTAGTTGATTAATATGTTCGGTCGTCAATGGAATAAGGGGTTAGAGATATCCCAAGCATTTGTCTTGGTTAATGTGAAGACCGAAAAATTTTACTGGAATGATTCTTTTATAGTTGCAGACTTAACGGTGATTATAAATTCAAGACGCAAAGACAGTGATTCAATGTTATTCGTCTATGAACCAGATCGTTGCACTAGACGTCAACAGTTTTCATAGGAATAAGAGTATCAAGTATAGGAAGACTATTAAGAGCATCTCCGATAGAGGTTGCTATAATAGTTGCCAACTTCTACCACATCATCACATATATTATTTTTTTATTTCTTCTCTCCTCCATCTCATTGTTGTCAACTTTTGTTACAAATCTACTCCAATAGTTGGCAACTTTAAAAGTTGCCAATGTGGTCCCATACATAAATTTTATATTATCTTATAAATACATTTAAAATATGGGAAGTTAAATACATTTTTGGGGAGTTGTATGTATTTTAACTAAATGAGTAAGTTGCCAACTTTTGGCAACTTTGGTTGGCAACTTATTGGCAACATTGATACTCCAATAGGTGGGCAACCAAGGATGCCATGCCACATAAGACTTGGTAACCTCTTGGCAACCCCTATTAGAGATGCTCTAAGTGGACTAAGTGATTTGAAGAAGAAAATGTTTATCCAAGGTTTCAAGGGATTTGGAGTAAAGGACTAAAAATTTTAAGTACTAGCATGTTCCTCGAATGCTCATGGTTAAGATCGAGAATTTTTCTTAGTACATGGAAAATCATATACACCGGTGGCCCTATAGTGTTTAGGAAGGTGAAAATTTGTTAAGTCCCCAAAGCTTGTACTCGTAGAGGCGCTGGTAGTGCTTCTTGGAGAGAAATTTCACTAAGTTACTTTGTTCATACATAGAATACAAGTATCTTCAATACATCTAATGATGAACTATAAACCATACTTTAATGCATTATAGATCTATTGGAGACTTTTGTCTTTACATTTTACATAATAGTACAATAGACATGATGAATCTTATTAATTTTAGATATCACAATATTATAATACATAGTACATATCCATTAGTTGTCCTTAAAATTATCTTTACACATGTATATTCGCTCTTGTTTCATGTGGACTACAGGTTAGACCATACATAAAGTTCATGAGGTGACATGCTGACAAAATTAATTCCCAAAGAACCCCCTCTTGGTGTACTAACACTACAAGAAAAATGGCCATTTATGACGGAAATTTTACACAGAAATCGTCGCAATTGGTCCAATTACGACGGAAAATTTTCGTCATTTTTGCTCGAGTCTTAAGTTCGGATTTTCGTCACAAGTAAAAATTTTGTCACAAGTTTTAATTTTCTTCATAAGTTCAAATGCGGGACCCACTTTTTTACAATAAAATAATAATAAACTTACGACGGAATAAACCGTCATAAATTAGTAACTTATGACGGAAATATCATCGGAAATTAAACAGTGGGACCCATCTCGAATATAATTATAACAGAACTTTCGACGGCACAATCCGTCGTATGTTATAATTTATGACGATTATTTCTGTCGCAAGTTCACCACAATTAAATTTTGGAAAAAAGAATAAATAAATAAAAGAGGAACAGTCGTCATAAATTACCCAGATAATCGTCGCAAATTACCAAGAAAATCGTCTTAAGTTACCTATAAAAGCGTCGTAAGTTAACCTAACCAAGAACAGCATTCAGCTGGTTTTTCAGGTTCCAGCCATTTTTGGCTTCCAAATTAAATCCCAAAACATCCCAATGTACATACAATCCAAAACCACAATCAAACATGAAAGTTTGTAACAAACATCCATGCAATTAAACGAATCCAAATATAAAAAATACCAAATTTACATAAATATTATCATAAATCCATATTCGACCACACAAAAGTTTAAACCATCCAACAAAAGTATAGATCACGTACGTTACATCTACAAACCAACATTAGTTCACAACATAACTTAGATTAACTTACAAACATTCATAGTCTAAATTAAATTCAGACATAATACTCAACCCCTAATTTTAGGACCGCCATGAGACACGTGAGGCATAGCATTCGTATCATGGTCAGATTCGGTATCCTCATCATCGGGCTCGCCATCGTCAACATGGTGATCATCATCGGCCGGGGCCTTCCCCTACAATATACAGAAATAAGGATGTCACATACATTCATACAAAATCAATTAAATAAAGTTTAATATCTTAAAACTCTATATAAAGTTGTCTCCTATATCTTATTAAATTATTATTCATAATTAATTCTCATGCAACTTATTAATACTTATAATAAGCTATAAAAAACGCATGACTGATTTATCTTGGCTAATATGGACCTGCCAGTTCATATTAAATATTTTGTGGAAGATTTAGCTTGTGTGTGTGATATTGTGTGTGTGATATTTTTTAATCCAGGAAAAGAAGCCTGTGAAGCAGAGCATAAAAGAAGACACTAACATAGAAAGTGGATCAAAATCTGAGACAGGAAATGAAGAAGACAAAATAGAAGATATGTCATCTGAGACGGGGGATAAAGAATCTAAAGATGGTGGGAAGAAACTAGGAATTGACGAAACAAAATGGGTGGGCATGAACAGCAGTTCTGGTGGACAAGGGGACTCTGAAAAGGATTCAAAAGAAACTAGATCCAAATCAGATGAAGGACAAAACGAATCCGAAATGACTAGTGAACCAAAAAGCAAGGAGGAAAAAGAGAATTCTTAAGAAATTCGTCAAAAGAAAGAGCTGTTACTTTCTGGAGCTCATTCGGAGCTTTTGAACCAGACTGTGTCTGAGGACGGGCCCAGATTACATTCCATGCCTTGATAATGTGCAAGCAATAAGGAGCCTTAAAAGTACTAAACATTATGAACATAGGGAGAGACACTGTCCAGACGACCTACCAATGTGCCTTGTTCCACTTCCTGAAGGCTGCCAGCGTTTAGTTGAGTGGCCTACAAGCAGGGAGAAGGTGTAACTACTTGTCCCAGGGACATCTGATTATTGTTTTAGTGCTTGGTTTTCTTTTCCATGACCGTTTTTGTCTAAACTGTCTGTATTTTTTTTATCAATTTCTTATGATTATATGTACTCTTGATCTTTCCCCTGCAGATATGGTACCATAATGTACCCCATAAAACGCTCGCCGACGTTAAGGGACACCAAAATTGGGCTAAATTTAGTGGTGAATACCTTACCTTTCCTGGTGGTGGAACCCAGTTTAAGCATGGGGCTCTGCATTACATTGACTTCATACAGGAGGTTAATATTTCTAAATCTCCCGTTCCACAGCTGAACGTCGCTTCTCTTTTAAGTAATTTTTACGATTGTTGAATTTTATCGTATTATTAGGGTACTTATTACTACTGTCTTTGTTTTTTATAATTCAGGACTCATTTTTTTTTTATTTTATTTCATGTTTATTTAAATGTATGTTCATATAGTAACTTTTGTTACGTAATAATTGCAGCCTATTACGGGACAAATTATCAACATAACAAAAATATCCTAACAAAAAAAGTAAATGGGACAAATTCTCAACCTAACAAAAAAAATACTAAAAATAAGTAATTTTACCTTCACTGCACCAGGTCCATCCTTCTTATATGCGTTGTTCAGTACCTCAACCGCGACCCGAACAATGGCATGTCGCGTCTCTCTAGCAATCGGATGGTCTGACGGTACCGAAGAGTCTCCTTCCACCACATTGCGTGCTAAGAGACGAACCTCCTCGGCTGTCAATGTGTACTCATCCGGATTGGCTCGGGCCTGGGCCAAGGTCTCATCCACAACCCTTATAAACATATCATCTTGTAAGCGAGCCAGGGCAGATCTACCGGAGCTACCTTCCCCTTTTCGAGGTGGTGGAGGACGTGCATCAGACCCTACGCAAATATACAAATATCATTAATAGGAATAAATGATGAGACAATTTGAGAGTGTTAAACATTTCAAGTATAACAAGAATATACCATAAATATCAGAAGGTCGAAGCTGCGGGTGTCCAATAATCATATTCTTCCGTACACCTCCCACCGCCTCTATCCAACTATGGATTTGGGTCGTCTCGGGATCAACGCCTTTCTTTTCACATATGCTAATGTAATGATCCTGAAAAATAATTTAGAGTGAGGTTCTATAATAAAGCTATTATGCACAATCGTAGTGTAACAGTAAGGGCCATAATGCAGTTGTGTTTAAATATTTTTCGGCAACTACATTTTCATCAGTCATCGACACTGCTTATATAGAGCAAAATTTACATGTGAATTAGCATTCCATAATAGAAATTAGAAATCAAACACTATCTTCATAAAATCTAAGTTTAAAGTTTAAACCTTCAACTTCAAAATTAAATCAGTCAAACATCTTATCTACTGTGTATTGAAATTGAGGTATGAATGCTTACAATGATATCCTTGGCAGCCTCAGTAATCCACTGACCCTTCCTATTCGGGTCTTTCAAAGTGTGACAATCCTTATAGACAACTAGGGTATTAAGTTTGCCATGCTTTTCAACATAATCCTGTTCAAGAAACTTCAACAGAAGTTTATAAAATACATAAAAAGCAATAAGTACTATGCTTATAGCATAATACTCATAATCTGCATTGTTGCACATAAACAAGGATATTGCTTATAGCAATAAGGATATTGTGATGCACCATTGTTGCACATCTATAATGCTTCAGCAATTATATGGCAATATTAAACTCAATAATTTCTGTGATTTTGTGTAGAGTATACTAGCCGTGAACCAGTAGAAGTAACTACTGAACCTCTGGCCCTCTGCATTAATATAATGTTGCATGTGAAACTTAGAAAATCTGACATGTTTGTGCTTGTTGGATCTCATACTAAATATATCGTAGTAGGACTCGAGAACGTTATGCAGCACTTAGATGGATATATATCATCTCTTATATGAACTATATACTTGATTCAGGAGTTATGTTCAATATAATGCTAGAGAAATGTAAGAAGCAAGTTAAATATTATTACACAATAGCATACCCGACGACGTCGATCAAATTAACGTGCACCAGATGTGTGAGGTATTTTTACTGATTTTCGGGTTTTCTTACCAGCATCAGACTTTTTCTTCCACTCATCACTGTCCCAGTACTTAGCTATTCTGGACCAAACACCAGGTTTCATATATAAGGGCCTGTGCTCTATGTAAGTGTCTCCGAGTTTTTTTTGTCCATCAGCCCTTTTCTTATCATCAGCAAGTGCACGACGCAATTTATCACGTAGGACTGTGAGTATTGAAGCCCTTGCCTCATCTTCAGTGGCAAATTCTGGATCCCACGTGTAGTAGCGCTGCAAAATAAAAAGAAGTCGTAACATATAATAACAAGACAATAAATACAAGATAATCTCATTTTAAAAGTCAAAGATAATTGACATACGAAGAACTCATCTACACAGTCATTCAAAAACTTTGGAGAGTTCCTATCTATCTCTTTCACGCCTACACAACCATCGGGCCAGAACATGCGAATAATTGCTAGTAAATTTCGCAATGCCTTTGGACAATCTATCCTGAAATGCGAATAAACCACATCAATGACACATAAATTGACTTGCAATTAACAGAAGAGAAACAGGTGAGAATCAAGAATCTAGTGCTTATATAATATAGCTGCAATTACAGGTCATGATGTTATTTTCTGTACCAAACTGACTCCAGCAGCTTATAACTACTGTTACTGCCTAAAGTAGATTTAATCGAATTCTGAATTTTGCCAACTGTTTCAATTAAAATATACATATCTGAACTTCTATGAGCTGCTGAGTAATAGCTGTCATATAAATTTAACTTCATAAATTGTGCCGTTCTTGCAGAATTTGACAAGAATTGTAGCACTACTGATCTCGAACTTTAAGGATTTTGTTGCAGATACTCAAAATACTCGCACATACGCTTAGTCTCAAACCTCATACTAGCTACAAGAACTTCTACAGACGGTTGTGAATTCTCATACTTCTTAGTACTTATGTATGCAGGCTGTAGCTAACATATGTAAACAGAACTATAGAATCTACGTGGTTGCCACCTTATTAGCATGTTATTGACTTTAATTAGTAACAGCTGATATTTGCAGGCACATTCTTTGTTTATATTCATAAACATTAAAAAGGAATGACAAAGAATAGTCGGTTTTGTTTGGAGTACATTAACTGAGACAGTTCACAGTTGGATATAATAAAAGAATTTGGCACTAGTACAATGACACACAAAGGAATGGTTAAAGTCGAGGTATACATGTCAATGAATGATGGATACTAGCATAATGAATTATAGTGAATCAGAAAAGTAATCAGCAACAATATCGACTTACTTTATTAAGCTAAGAGGTTAAGGCACTATTTTTCTTTCTCTTTTCTAATTCAGTTTTTTAACTTATTTATTAATTCCCCTGGGGGCCCCGGGAAGAGAGCCTCCATGAAGAAGATATCCACAAGCATAGACCTATGCTAAGAAAACATAGCACTAGATTCCAGAAAGTAAGATGATATCTGAATTGTCATTGGTGCTAGATGATATCTGAATTGTCATTGTCCTGTAGCAAGTGAGAGTCAATGTGAACATATTTTGTTTAGCTCCAGCTAACACTCTGGACACGTAAGTCGCATAAGTAACAAAATGTTTATCAGGAAATAGGAGGTGAAGGCCTGAAGCTACTCATTAGTTGGAAATCTATATTAGTGAGGTAATTAGCATAATCCTGAAAAATGTTCAGCAAAAAGCCTAAAGACAAAAAGGGCATCTGAGCATAAATACAATTCCAGAATCATCCACATGCACTCGAACTACAATGATAAGAAATTGTGTATATCTTGGAGCATAATGCTACAGGTCATTACCAAGAATTCACAAAGCAAGCTCATGAATCTACCCATCATTGTTAAAAGAGCAGAAATCAAAGTACATTTAAGTACAATAAAGATAAGAATTGAGGAAACCCACATCAAGTAAGCCTAATTATTTAGCTCTCTTTCATCTATTGTTTGTAAAGATTGTTAACTTACAAGTTTCCAGAGATGCGAACAACTGTCGGGGTTTCAGGGTATGAACCGAATCCACCAGGAGAATAGCCACGTGTCCTGTCGCTGCGAGGATCAGCAGCTTCTCCAATTGGAAGAATACGTCTCCCCGCATTGTCCCAAAGAACACACTCAGAGTTTTCATCTTCGTCCCTAAGCCTACGTCGGCTTCCTCCACTAGCACCTCGACTACTTCCTCCCCTAGCACCAGCACCACTACTCTCTCCGCTACCACTAGCACCATAATCGTGCCCCCTAACACCACTTCCATGGGTGTCCCCCTGGCCACCATTGTTACCACTACCCTGACCATTGGTTCCCCGACCACCACTGCCATCATTGGCCCCTGGGCCACCATTGTCATTGCCCTCCGAGCCACCATTGCCACTGCCCCGACCACCGCTTCCTTGATTAGCATCTACTCCATATTGTAGAATCTGCCTCCACTCATCATCCGAGTTTTAATCTTCGTCCCTGAGCCTACGTTGACCTCCTCCACTAGCACCTCGACTACTTCCTCCCCTAGCACCAGCAGCACTACTCTCTCCACTACCATTAGCACTGCCACCATGCCCCCCAACACCACTTCTATGGGTGTCCCCCCGACCCCCGCTGCCAACATTATCCCCTCGGCCACCATTGTTACCATTGCCCCGACCACCACTTCCTCGGCCACTACCAAAACCCCTTCTACTCGCAGCTCTCCTCCCTGTCATCATCCCAACAACATTGAAAAGAAAAGACATATACCATGGTAAGAAAAATTTAATTCAAGTTGTCCTACTCCCAAAATAGAACCCAGAAAAAGTCACAATTAGCAAATAAATAGCTTACGGCTAAAAGGAGTGCAATAACCACATACGAGGATCAAAATATAGATACCTAGTGAAATATATAGATACCCAGTGAAATATATAGATACCCATTAACATATAGAAGGTTTAAAATCTAATTTTGAACCATAACAAGAGATACCCAGTGTTAATTGTGTTAATAATATGACGAATTTTATATACATACATGCATGCTATCAATAGAGTAAAAAAATAACCATATAGCAAAAAAAAATGAATCTTTTACCTTGCAATCACAACGAAAAACGTGAGAATCATTGTAATAGGTTTGAGATCGGTTTAAATTAGTTGAAATCGGCTTGTAATCGGTTTCATCGCAGCAGCCAGCAGAAGAGAGAGAGAGAGACCCAAAAAGTGAAAAGAGATGGACTTTACCCAAAAAGTGAAAAGAATAAGGTCTTTATGCTAGGGTTTAGATAATACAGCGTCGTTTTGATCTGTTTTAGCGCCAGCAAGAATCGAACCCTAGTCACACGTGATGGAGGTTTAGTACTAAACCAGTTGAGACAACTACATCTTTGATAAATTCTGGGATTAATCTTACATACAACAAACACATCGTATTTTACAATATATTTATTATGATTATATAATTTACTAACATTTAAATCAATAATTATTTTTATTCTTATACATGTATTTCCCAAATTTTATACACACCCACAAAGTCATACCACCAAATTTTAAATTCAAATTTTTGCTATTTTTTGCTATTTTTTAATTTTTTTAATTAATTTTCAAACTAGTTAAAAATGGGGAAAAAATCAAACAAATGGAAATTTATTGATAGTAGGGTAACATTCATCACACAAGTAGTGGGTAAGAACACTTGGTTGTGTATGAATTTTAGTTTAAAATTTGGTTTTTCCAGATTTTTATTTAATTTTTGATTTATTTTACAAACTAGTTAAAAATGGGGAAAAATCAAAAAATAAAATTAGTTAAAATTAGTGTACAAGTAGGCACTTATACTTCTACTGGTCAAAGGATTAGTTGACCGCTAAATTACTAATCAAAGTAGTAGTTGGAAAAATCGAAGCACGAATCAGGCACGAAACCCTCTTCAGGGGTAATAGTCAAATTACTAGTTGACTATTAAATTATCAAATCAAATAAATTTATTTTTTTCTGAAATTTTGAAAATAACATTAAAAATGATGGATCTTAACATCCGTACGGTTGGATCATCGAGAATTGTTTTGAAAAAAAACGAAACATGAATCAGGAACAAACCCTATTTAGGGTTACTAGTCAAAATAGTAGTTGACCGTTAAATTATCGAATCAAATAATTTTATTTTTTTTAAAAGTGTTGGCAATAACATTAAAAGGAACGAATCTTAACATTCATACGATTGGATCGTCGAGGAATGATTTGAAAAAGTTCGAAACACGAATCAGGGACGAAATCCTTTTTAGGGGTGCTAGATTTTTATTCGTTATTTTATATTTTTAATGTTGTTAATCACTTTTAAGTAGTCATATAATATAACTTTGACAAGATTTAATATTAATATAAATTAATCTATGTGGTTAATGCATACATAATAAGAAAATTTTTGAAAAACACTAACAATATTTACGACGAATTAAGAAAATCGTCATAATTCTGAGTAACTTATGACGGATTTTTCGTCATAAGTTACCGAGAATTATGACGATCTTCATAATCCGTCGTAAGTTACCCCAAAATTTTTACGACGATATTCTTAATCCGTCGTAAGTTACCCGGAATTTTTTAGCTAACTTACGACGGATTAAGAATATCGTCGTAAGTTACCCAGAATGCAGCCTACAGCTTTTTCTCCTCTGTTGCCTTTTACTATCAAAATGGATAACACTAAAATGACCATTTCAACGTAAACCAGAAATTATAATTAACAAATAAATGACAGAAACTATAAAATCTAGACAACCAAAAACATTTATAATCCTTATATAAGAAATTTGATGGAATAGCGGAAAATCCATTTTAATTCATTTAAAATTATAAAGTAGTCTAGAATGATAATACCATCCAATTTTTTTGCACCAATCCATCATATCATAGGTTTATAAGATTTCCAAACCATCAAATTGCTTAAAAAGTTGCGATGGTGAAAAAAGTTAGTTTGAAATAGTGTTAGTGAGCCGAAAATCCATTTTAATTCAATTAAAATTAGAAAGTAGCCTAGAATCATAATACCATCCAATTTTTTTGCACCAATACATCATATCATATGTTTAAAAAATTACCATGCTATCAAATTGCTTAAAAAGTTGCGATGGTGAAAAAAGTTAGTTTGAAATAGTGTTAGTGAGCCGAAAATCCATTTTAATTCACTTAAAATTAGAAAGTAGCCTAGAATGATAATACCATCCAATTTTTTTGCACCAATACATCATATCATATGTTTAAAAAATTACCATGCCATCAAATTGCTTAAAAAGTTGCGATGGTGAAAAAAGTTAGTTTGAAATAGTGTTAGTGAGCCGAAAATCCATTTTAATTCACCTAAAATTAGAAAGTAGCCTAGAATGATAATACCATCTATTTTTTTTTGCACCAATACATCATATCATATGTTTACAAGATTAGTATGCCTTCAAATTGCTTAAATAGTTGCGATGGTGAAAAAAGTTAGTTTGAAATAGTGTTAGTGAGCCGAAAATTCATTTTAATTCACTTAAAATTAGAAAGTAGCCTAGAATGAGAATACCATCCATTTTTTTGCACCAATACATCATATCATATGTTTAAAAAATTACCATGCCATCAAATTGCTTAAAAAGTTGCGATGGTGAAAAAAGTTAGTTTGAAATAGTGTTAGTGAGCCGAAAATCCATTTTAATTCACTTAAAATTAGAAAGTAGCCTAGAATGATAATACCATCCATTTTTTTTGCACCAATACATCATATCATATGTTTAAAAAATTACCATGCCATCAAATTGCTTAAAAAGTTGCGATGGTGAAAAAAGTTAGTTTGAAATAGTGTTAATGAGCCGAAAATCAATTTTAATTCACTTAAAATTAGAAAGTAGCCTAGAATGATAATACCATCCAATTTTTTTGCACCAATACATCATATCATATGTTTAAAAAATTACCATGCCATCAAATTGCTTAAAAAGTTGCGATGGTGAAAAAAGTTAGTTTGAAATAGTGTTAGTGAGCCAAAAATTCATTTTAATTCACTTAAAATTAGAAAGTAGCCTAGAATGACAATACTATCCATTTTTTTTGCACCAATACATCATATCATATGTTTAAAAAATTACCATGCCATCAAATTGCTTAAAAAGTTGCGATGGTGAAAAAAGTTATTTTGAAATAGTGTTAGTGAGCCGAAAATTCATTTTAATTCACTTAAAATTAGAAAGTAGCCTAGATCGACAATACCATCCAATTTTTTTGCACCAATATATCATATCATATGTTTAGAAGATTACCATGCCATCAAATTGTTAAAAAAGTTGCGATGGTGAAAAAACTTAGTTTGAAATAGTGTTAGTGAGTCGAAAATCCATTTTAATTCACTTAAAATTAGAAAGTAGCCTTGAATGATAATACCATCCAATTTTATTGCACCAATACATCATATTATTTAAAATTAGAAATCCTAGAATGCTATCATAGATTTCTTACTCATCTTCCACTTCAATGCTATCATAACCATCTTCTTCTTCTTCTTCTTCACTTTCGCCTGCATTTTCTTCCTCAACTTCACTTTCTACTTCGTTCTGTTGCTCTTGTTCTTCTTCTAGATCTTCTTCCATATCGTATTGCAAAAAGTCAACAAATAACGATGTCGAGCTAAAGTCTAATGCAATGGTATTGGAGACTTCTTCTTGAAGAGGTTCTGCGTCAACATCCTTTGTTCCCCCACTCAACAATTGAGGTCTACATGTGATGATCGTGTGAATATTACTATCGGGATTCTTCACACTAGGAGCATAGTACACTTGTGTGGCTTGACTTGCTAGAATGTAAACATCATATCCTCTTAGTTTTGAACTAAGATCAATTATGAGCACCCCATTTTTGTCTTTCTTTACTCCCCTAACATGATCATACCAATGACATTTAAAGAAAATCACTTGATTTCTGCCACCGTATGTTAGTTTGAGGATATCTTGCAAAGTCCCGTAGTAATTACTTTCACTATCACCATAACAACTGCCCTTCACAAGGACCCTAGAGCTTGATCTTCCTAGGTTGAATAAGTATCCATTGACCTTGCATCTTTTATAAGAAAGCACATAGGAAGCCGGGCCTTGCAACAAATATTAATATCGCTCGTAGTTGTGTTGTACCTGAAATGGAATAATCTCGTCAAACACAAGTATATAAACAAATTTAAAAATTACATAAGTTGTTGTGCATTTAATGAAATACCTTATTTTCCAACCATGTTGCTAAATGAGTTTTTAACATTGTATCCATCTCAGCATCACTCAATATATATGCACTATGATTCTGAGCCTCTTCTTCGAACATTCTGAAAAAGTGATCATTTTATGTTAGTGCAGAATATTTAAAAGTGTTAAAAATGAAAAAAAAAATACTTGAATGCTTACGTGATATAAGGTGCCAGTTCAGGCATGTTACTGAGAACATAATGTGCTGCAACATGTAGGGAATCCACATCTAAATGAAAACCAATATATGCTCCCAAGAGCTGTACCAGATATGTGAATGCTGCCAGTTTATTTGGATCCCGTGAGCGATCATCAACCACATTTCGACCTACCAAGTTGTGTGATGTCTCAACTTCAGATTCGAAGTACATGGAACAGAAATGTGTCAATTCATCATGTACATACTTTTCTGCAATGGAACCTTCAACTCGTGCTTTGTTCCCTACTTTTTGTTTCATTTTGCGTTGTAGCCTTTCAATGTTATACATCCACCGTTGTGGGATAGGGCCACCAAGTCTGCACTCTTCAGGTAAATGAACGGGAAGATGCTCCATTGGATCAAACATGGCTGGGAAGAATTTAATCTCTAAAGTACAAATGATCCCAGCTATGTTTTTTTCCATTTGCCTCAAATTTGATTCGAGTAGTGTAGTTGAGCACAAGTCTTTGAAAAAATTTGAAAGATCACAAAGCACTTTTTTTATATCATCCGGAAGAAGTTCACGAAATGCAGAAGCTAATAACTTCTGCATAAATACGTGACAGTCATGGGACTTCATGCCTTGGAATTTCAGCTGAGCTATCTTACAACATCTCTTCAAGTTTGATGAACAACCATCGGGGAGTTTTAATCGATGCACCCATTTACATAACAATTTTAGCTGATCTCGGGTGAGTTCTTATCTAGCTCTAGGCCTCTGTTTACCATTCATCCATAGCTCCTGCAAGATGCCCATTGCTTTCAAATCATCTCTTGATCTTGTGGTATCTTTTGTTTTGGCACTATAGATAATAGTATGAAATATGTTTTCAAATACATTTTTCTTCGTGTGCATGACATCAATGCAGTGACGCAGGCGCAATGAATCCCAATATGGTAGGTCAAAGAAGCTAGTGACATGCGTCCAATTGTGTAAATCCCCAAATCCATCTGCCCTTTCTTTGTTGTGTGGCTTCCCGGGTGGTGGAAAAGTGATACTAGCACACATGTTACGAAAAATTCGGCCTCTTCTTCGAACTTTTTGACGTTTAAGTAGGAATCCCTTATGTAACCCATAAAAACTGGACTTCCTGCTGCATGGTAGTTGCTTGGCTTTAACATCGCCCATACAAACATGACAGGCCAACTTCCCATGGGTTGACCATCCACTAACCATACCCAACCCGGGAAAGTCAGTGATAGTCCATAACAAAGCTGCCCGCATCATGAAATTAGTCTTCGTAGAAGTATCAAATGTGTGCACCCCAACTTGCCACAAATTAAATAGCTCATCAATCAAAGGCCTAAGATAGACATTAAGATTCCTCCCAGGATCATTTGGACCAGGTACCAGTAGTGTAATGTACATATATGGTTCCTTCATGGACATGGTATGTGGAAGGTTGTACACAAGTAGTACAACAGGCCAAACTGAGTATATAGTAGAAGTGACATTGCTGTACGGGGGGAATCCATCAGTTGCAAGACCAAGTCTAACATTACGAATTTTCGCTGCAAAATGCGGATAGTTCTTGTCAAAGTCCTTCCATTCTTCTCCATCTGCAGGATGACTAAGGACCCCTTCAGTCACTATTCTGTTCTTGTGATACTTCATATGCTCGGCTGTGCGGGTAGACATGTACAAATGCTGTAGACGAGGAGTGATTGGGAAATATCTTAAGACCTTTCTCGGAATGGTATCGCTCCCTCCATTAGTTGCAACTTTGTATCGGCTCAACTCGCAGTACTTGCAATTTTCCAAATCTTTATCATTACCATAGAACAACATGCAATCATTCTCACATGCATGTATTTTCTCGTATCCCATGTTCAGCTTCTTGATTATCTTCTTCACAGCATAATAATTAAAAGGGAGCGTATCCCCCTCGGGAAACACATCTCCAAGTAAAAGGAGCAGCTGATCAAATGCCTTATCACTACATTTATTGTGATTCTTCCAATGTAGTAATTTCGTAACAAACTTCAGTTGTGTGTACTTGGTATTGCCCGGATATATTGGTTCCCCGACATTATTCACATTGTCTAAGAATTTAGATGCTTGCTCGTTCGGGTCCTCGTCGTTGCTAATTTCCTCTCCAAAATATTCCCCTCTAAAGGCAACCCTCAACATTTCATATTCATCATACACATCTTGACGATCATTCATTTCTTGAATTTCTTTTTCATGAAAATGCCATATGGTGTAGCTCTCAAGAAAACCGGTAGCATATAAGTGAAACTCAACATCGGGAATGAGTTGAAAGAGTTGATTCCTACATGTATTACACGGACATCTAATCAAAAGTTCCGGATGTAGTAAAAGTAATCAAAAAATAAAAAGATCAAGTTGTACGAGGTTTTAACCAAAATGTAGTAAAAGTGTTGCTTCTAGTAATGGGGCACGATCTAGATTCACTGGAAAAACAATTGAATGATTTCTTCAACGATCGAACCGTACGAATGTTGATAAACACTCATTTTATTGTTGGAAAAAAACTAATTTAAAAATAAAAAGGTCGGGTTGTACGAGATTTTAACAAAAACGTAGTAAAAGTGCTACTTCCTATAACGGGGGACGATCCACATTCACTATATAATTTTTTTGAATGATTTCTTCGACGATCGAACCGTACGAAATTTGATAAACACTCATTATAGTGTTGGAAAAAAATAATCAAAAAAATAAAAAGGTCGGATTGTCTGAGATTTTAACAAAAATGTGTTAAAAGTGTTGCTTCCCATAACGGGACATGATCTAGATTCACTGAATACTTTTTTTGAATGATTTCTTCGATGATCGAACCACAAAAAAGTTGATAAAAATTCATTTTAGTGTTGGAAAAAAATAATCAAAAAAGAAAAAGGTCAGATTGTACGAGATTTTAACAAAAACGTGTTAAAAGTGCTACTTCCTATAATGGGGCATGATCCAGATTCAATGAATAATTTTTTTAAATGATTTATTCAATGATCGAACCGTATAAAAGTTAATAAACACTCATTTTAGTGTTGGGAAAAAATAATTAAAAAATAAAAAGTTTGGGTTGTACAAGATTTTAACAAAAACGTAGTAAAAGTGTTGCCCCTATAACGGGGCACGATCTAGATTCACTGAATAATTTTTTTGAATAATTTACTCGACGATCGAACTATACAAATTTTAATAAACACTCTTTTTTGTGTTGAAAAAAAATAATCAAAAAATAAAAAGGTTGGATTGTACGGGATTTCAACAAAAAACGTAGTAAAAGTGTTGCTTCCTACAACGAGGCACGATCCAGATTCACTGAATAATTTTTTTGAATGATTTCTTCGATGATCGAATCGTACGGATGTTAATAGACACTCATTTTACTGTTGCGAAAAAGTAATCAAAAAATAAAAAGATCAGGTTGTACGAGGTTTTAACCAAAATGTAGTAAAAGTGTTGCTTCTAGTAATGGGGCACGATCTAGATTCACTGGAAAAAACAATTGAATGATTTCTTAAACGATCGAACCGTACGAATGTTGATAAACACTCATTTTATTGTTGGAAAAAAACTAATTTAAAAATAAAAAGGTCGGGTTGTACGAGATTTTAACAAAAACGTAGTAAAAGTGCTACTTCCTATAACGGGGGAAGATCCACATTCACTATATAATTTTTTTGAATGATTTCTTCGACGATCGAACCGTACGAAATTTGATAAACACTCATTATAGTGTTGGAAAAAAATAATCAAAAAAATAAAAAGGTCGGATTGTATGAGATTTTAACAAAAATGTATTAAAAGTGTTGCTTCCCATAACGGGACATGATCAAGATTCACTGAATACTTTTTTTGAATGATTTCTTCGATGATCGAACCACAAAAAAGTTGATAAAAATTCATTTTAGTGCTGGAAAAAAATAATCAAAAAAGAAAAAGGTCAGATTGTACGAGATTTTAACAAAAACGTTTTAAAAGTGCTACTTCCTATAATGGGGCATGATCCAGATTCAATGAATAATTTTTTTAAATGATTTATTCAACGATCGAACCGTATAAAAGTTAATAAACACTCATTTTAGTGTTGGGACAAAATAATTAAAAAAGAAAAAGTTTGGGTTGTACAAGATTTTAACAAAAACGTAGTAAACGTGTTGCCCCTATAACGGGGCACGATCTAGATTCACTGAATAATTTTTTTGAATGATTTACTCGACGATCGAACTATACAAATTTTAATAAACACTCATTTTAGTGTTGAAAAAAAATAATCAAAAAATAAAAAGGTTGGATTGTACCGGATTTTAACAAAAAACGTAGTAAAAGTGTTGCTTCCTGCAACGAGGCACGATCCAGATTCATTGAATAATTTTTTTGAATGATTTCTTCGATGATCCAATCGTACGGATGTTAATAGACACTCATTTTAGTGTTGCGAAAAAGTAATCAAAAAATAAAAAGATCAGGTTGTACGAGATTTTAACCAAAATGTAGTAAAAGTGTTGCTTCTAGTAATGGGGCACGATCTAGATTCACTGGAAAAAACAATTGAATGATTTCTTCAACTATCGAACCGTACGAATGTTGATAAACACTCATTTTATTGTTGGAAAAAAACTAATTTAAAAATAAAAAGGTCGGGTTGTACGAGATTTTAACAAAAACGTAGTAAAAGTGCTACTTCCTATAACGGGGGACGATCCACATTCACAATATAATTTTTTTGAATGATTTCTTCGATGATCGAACCGTACGAAATTTGATAAACACTCATTATAGTGTTGGAAAAAAATAATCAAAAAAATAAAAAGGTCGGATTGTATGAGATTTTAACAAAAATGTGTTAAAAGTGTTGCTTCCCATAACGGGACATGATCTAGATTCACTGAATACTTTTTTTGAATGATTTCTTCGATGATCGAACCACAAGAAAGTTGATAAAAATTCATTTTAGTGTTGGAAAAAAATAATCAAAAAAGAAAAAGGTCAGATTGTACGAGATTTTAACAAAAACGTGTTAAAAGTGCTACTTCCTATAATGGGGCATGATCCAGATTCACTGAATAATTTTTATAAATGATTTATTCAACGATCGAACCGTATAAAAGTTAATAAACACTCATTTGAGTGTTGGGAAAAAATAATTAAAAAATAAAAAGTTTGGGTTGTATAAGATTTTAACAAAAACGAAGTAAAAGTGTTGCCCCTATAACGGGGCACGATCTAGATTCACTGAATAATTTTTTTGAATGATTTACTTGACGATCGAACTATAAAAATTTTAATAAACACTCATTTTAGTGTTGAAAAAAAATAATCAAAAAATAAAAAGGTTGGATTGTATGGGATTTTAACAAAAAACGTAGTAAAAGTGTTGCTTCCTACAACGAGGCACGATCCAGATTCACTGAATAATTTTTTTGAATGATTTCTTCGATGATCGAATTGTACGGATGTTAATAGAAACTCATTTTAGTGTTGCAAAAAAGTAATCAAAAAATAAAAAGATCAGGTTGTACGAGATTTTAACCAAAACGTAGTAAAAGTGTTACTTCTAGTAATGGGGCACGATCTAGATTCACTGGAAAAAACAATTGTATGATTTCTTCAACGATCGAACCGTACGAATGTTGATAAACACTCATTTTATTGTTGGAAAAAAAACTAATCAAAAAATAAAAAGGTCGGGTTGTACGAGATTTTAACAAAAATGTAGTAAAAGTGTTGCTTCCAATAACGGGACACGATAATTTTTTTGAATTATTTATTTGACGATCGAACCGTACGAATGTTAGTAAACACTAATTTTAATGTTATTTTAATGTAGGGAAAAATAATCAAAAATAAAAGGCCGGGTTGTACGAGATTTTAACAAAAATGTTGTAAAAGTGATGCGTCCGGTCATGATCCAAATTTACTGAATAATTTTTTGAATGATTTTTTCAACGATTGAACCGTAAAAATGTTAATAAATACTCATTTTAGTGTTGGGAAAAAATAATCAAAAAATAAAAAGGTCGGGTTTCTCTAGATTTTAACAAAAATGTAGTAAAACAGGCAAACTGTTGTTTAACGATTTAAAAGTGTAAAACATTACGCAACGGTTTTTATGAAAATCCGTTGTTGTGCTTCACTATCACACAACATTTTTTTATCAGATAACCATTGTCTGAATATTTTATAATTTCCTACCAAATCCAATTCCAATTTTTCATTATTTCCCACCAAATTCAATTCAAATTATTTTAGTATTCCCACCAAACATTTCATTATTGCCCACCCATTTCAATTCGAATTTTTCAGTAGTTCAGACAACAGTTTTATAAAACCATTGTCTGTAAGCTTTCCTTTTCACAATGGTATGTAAGACCCGTTGTTTAAGTTTATTCAGACAATGGCTATAATAAACACTTGTCTGAATTACACAACGTAAAGACCAAAACCATTGTCTCACGCTACTATAAGTTTGTTTATTAACAACAGTTTTGAAGTGTTCTGTTAAAACCTATAAGACAAGAGTGCAATTTAAGAACAGTTGTCTGATTTTATCAGAGCATACCACTTAGACAATGGTTTCAAATAACAGCTAAAACTGTTGTCATAGAAACACTCCGACAACACTTTTATGAGGACAAAAAATTCACCGTTGTTTGTTTTTTCGGGACAACGGGTATTTGTTTAACCGTTTTGTGAAAGGTCTTGTATGATCGCGTTTTTCTTGTAGTGTTAGGTCCCACATGCCACGTTGTTTTTGTCAGCATTTCTTGCAATAGTAAAATGACATCGTTTTTATCAAATCAAATCCTACCACTCTATTCTAGTGAGAAATGAGTAGTCCATTTCCTACAAATGCTGGTAGGAAATGAGTGTGTTGGGTCCCACATGCCACGTTGTTTTTGTTAGCATTTCTAGCAATAGTAAAATGACGTCGTTTTTGTCAAAGCAATTCTTACTACTCTATTCTGGTGGGAAATGAGTAGTCCATTTCCTACCAACGCTGGTAGGAAATGAGTCTGGTTGGCCCGTTTCTACCATGTGGTTATTTTCAACGTGTCTGACAGCACCAAAACGATGTCGTTTTGATAAAAGCATTTCCTACCACCTCATTGGGAATCTGACTTTAGTTTATGTGGTTACTCAGTTTATGTGGTTACTCAGACGCTAATTTTGGAGGATGTAAAATAGAGACAAGAAAAGCACTTCAGGTAGCTGTTAAAAGTCAATCTAACATCAACAGCAGAAGCTGAGTACATTGCTGAACAAAGTTGTTGTGCTAAGATAATGTGGTTGCACGAAGTTGTTGTGCTAAGATAATGTGGATGAAAATCAACTGTTGGACTATGGGCTGTCATATTCTAAAATTCTTATTTATTTTGATAACCAAAGTGCCATTGCCATGACAGAAAATCCAGTTCAACATTCACTTACTAAGCATATTAGTATTAGATATCATTTTATAAGAGAACAAGTACTGGAGGGAATATTAAAACTACATTTTATTACTACTGACAACAGTTAGCTGATATATTCACCAAGCCACCACCTCAAGTAAACTTTATCAAGTTGGTGAATGAACTTGGCATGGTGAACTATGAGAATTACTTAGAAATGGAACAAATAAAAATTCCTGATGATCATCAAATACTCGTGGTTGTTAAAATCCTGACAATGGTCAACTGTTGAAATACTGAGGGACAGGTCATCAATGTTTTCTCACAGTCTGAAAGTATTGAAATTTACTTGTGATATTTCTCTATTGTTGCTGTAATTTTTTGTAAATTATTTGTGTTTTTTTTTCATCAGTAATTGATGATAACGTTTGCGATTCTGAAAGTGGACAAACTATATGGGTGTGTCTCAGTCGTGGGTATATATTTTTACATATAGATACACATTAAAAGCTGTGCAGTTATAACTACACACCCATGTAATTTTTTCCACTAATGTCTGAGATTCTAATCAACACTCATCATTTTTTCACATAAAATTATCTTTAATTTCAGATTAATCACATCATCATTTTCTCTCTGTAGAACAAGAATCCTAACTTTTAAAAATCCCTCTTTTCTCTAATCTTCACTTACAATGGCAACTTCATTTTTCATTAATAAACAAACCATCATCAATTGTGATAGGTCCATAATTCATCATATCTTTAATACTTATTTTATGTCTATTTTCGTAATTTTATTAATTAATAAATTGTTTTATTTTGTTTTGTAGGAAAATAAATAAAAATAGAATTTGAACACGAAAAGGTGAAAAAAGGTAAGGAGGTGGAAAATACTTGAAGCCAAGGAAATTGGAGGAAAAATCGATTACTTATCGGAGAAGAAAAGGAAATTGAAGAAATTATATTCAAGATCGGATTGTAATCATAGGGCCCAAACCCAATATTTTTCCCTATATATAGGGCTTTTCTCTTGTATTTGAGAAACCAATTTAAACACTAATCTAGATTCAATAATTCAGGCGTAGGATTAGATTTTATTGTCTTTCAATTCAAACAATCTTTTATATTTTTAATTCAGCAAATTTATTTCATTATTTTACTTCTCGGCGAGCACTTTATGCAGCAATTCTACCCATTGATTAACTATAGCCAGATTCCAATTCCAGGACACCTTACTTGTTTTTATATCAATTTTACTTTTATCTCTCCTGTTACATACGTGTGCCAGGCTTTAGTTTATATAGTTTAATAATATAAGTTATAACTTCGTTCATGCATGCTTTATATTGTTATATTAATATTCTTTGTAACGTTTTAATTATGTCTAGCTAATTCACTTATCGTAGGATGAAGATGAAGTTAATTTAATTGCTTTTCCTTTATTCTCGTTCCTAATAATTGATGATTCTCATAATTTTTCTTAGTACTTAATTGTTCAATTGACAAAGTGATTTCGATATATTATTGTTACCGGATTTATTTTTCATAGCCTATGCTTGCTCCTTAAAGTTTTGATAGGTTATTGTTAGATAACAAGTTTTATAGTATATGCTTGTCTCGTTAATTGATATATCTAATTTATGAAGAAAAGAGGATTGATTTAAGGACGAGTTGATATTAATTGTGATTAATTAACGGATTCGGATTCCTAGGTTTTCTATATTATTTGATAATCTTTGCTAATTAGGTTAATTAAAACTCATCCCTAATCTTCTTGTCTAGTTCGCCTGATTTAATTATTAAATTTTGAAAATTCGTAGTTTTTGTGGATCGACCTGTATTTGTAACAATTAACCACTGTGCGCTTGCAGTTATTTTATACATCTAATGGTGTTACATTTGTACCCAATAACTTCATCGCCTTGTTAGAACGTCAGGATTTACCAAATGAGTTTCATATTATTTAGGATTTTCTAGCATCAAGTCCATTAAACTATGCTCTAACCCAACCTGGGAAAATATCCTTTATGTCTCTGATGCAGGTTTGGAATACTTATATTTCTGGAAAGGGGTCTTCATCAGAAAAGACCCAAATGACTTTTCAGTACAATGGTGTTACTCATCATGTAACTTCATTGTTGTAGAAGAAGCTCTTCACTTACCTCAACTCAATGGTCAAACTCCTGCCACTGTCTTTGATGCAACCTTGTTTGACCTGGTCAAGGATTTGGGATATAATGGTGAAGCGAAGAGGTATGGAAACCTGGCAAGGACTGAGCCAAAGAAATAATGGAATTTCTTCTTCGATACCATTAGTAGGTGTTTCCTGAACAAGACTTCAAACTTTGATGCACTACCATCAGGATCACTTAAGACTGGGTTTTTTCTTATTCATTCTACTGTCTTTGACTATGGATCTGTATGCCTGCTTAATTTGATTTTTTCGATTAATATTCTCACATCTTTGTCCTTATGTTGATTTTGAAGATGATGCATTATTTCCTATCTATAAAATTTCTGACAACAATATTAAGGTTTTGATTAATAGTGATAAAACGAATGGTTTTCAAGGCAATGCCTTTATTCCTCAAGAGGTCGGGCTTCTTTTGCAAAAGAGATTACATACTCATATCTCACGTAGTTACCTACCATCAAGAGTAAGATAAGCAAGCATAATTAATCATAGCCTAATTTAATAACTTGACCAAACAAGAAAATAAGTTTTCCTAAATTTCTCCCCCTTAATCCGTCAAAAAGAAACTTTAGATCAGGTCTGGGATAATCATAGAGAAATAAAAATAAATCATGATAATGACATATAAAAAGTTTAATTACAGACTGTAAGCCAACGTTACCCATTCGGTGCAATAAGATATAATCATGTTAGCATAATTCATCATATGCAGTAAGATATAAACATGGCTCATCCCTACATGAAACATTAGTTGATAAATCCAACATATAACATTATAGCCCTTTTTATCCTCATGTATTCAAGTTCTTCTCCCCAGCATGCTGAAAACATATTTCCAGGTTATTCATCCATAACAATTGTTCTTCTGGACTGCAGAATAGCTTGATGATTAGATAAAACACATTCCAATTGATCATAAACGTGAATTCATTATATTTCACCAATCAATTCACCATAATAGTATTCTTCTTTTCTGTTTTGTACATAATACAATACATATACATATATTTGTCCTATCTATATACTAGAGGAATCTCCTTAGTACCACAATAATAATATACTCATATTCGAATGCTTTAGCTCGATTAGATTCCTTCACTTTGTATGCTACCAATGCTTTAGCTTTAGTTTTAACATCAGATCTCAGCTCTTTGATTTATTTAGTCAAGGTCTTGTTTCTCTTTTCCAGTAATTTGTTAATAGCCTCTAATTGACTATTCTTGGCATTTAGCTCCTTGATTTTTGTAGCTTTTCCTAATGAAGTTGAACCCCATTCTTCCGTATTTGGCAACAAATCTTTAACCATGTTAGATAGATGGGCATTCTTTTTAGACAACTTGCTAATTTCAGCCTTTAGTACCATGTGTTCTTCAATGGTTACACTATTCTGTTCATCCATGGTTAGTGACTCTAAAATATCATCATCTAAAGGTACATAATATTTCAAAGAATTTACCTCACTTTGATCATCTTCTGAATCAGTTTCAATAAAAACTCCTTCAGAATTACCTTGAACGGATTCATCATCAATTCCAGTAAGTGTTAAATTCACCTTTTCTTTAGTTGAGTCATCACTGGAATCTGAATCATCATCACTCAGTAGAGCCTTTGATTTCTTCTTGTCCTTAAAAGTAGCAGGCTGTTTTGACTTTAGTTTGTAGCAGTCCCTTTTATAATGACCAGGCTTTCCATATTCGAAACGAGTTTGCTCCTTAGAATCCTTAGAACCCTTCTTGTTATTGGAGAAACCACCTCTTTCCCTTTTCATCATGTTCTTCTTTTCTATCAGCGTCTTGATCTTCTTTGTAATAAGTGCAAGTTCCTCATCAGATTCTTCATTAGAGTCAATTGGCTTGCTATTTTTAGAATGGAGAGCCATATTCTTCATTTTTTCAATTGGAGTTTTAACACTAGAACTTCCCATCCGACTTTCATTTATCTTGCTTTCAAATTGCTCTAGCTCAGTGAATATAGCCAAGTGATCCATAGTATCAATAAGTGGTAAGGATTCCAATGCAGTAAATTTAGCTTCGTAGATGAATGGTACTGCACTCAATACCTTCATATTGATTTCATCTTGTGGTATAGATTTTCTAAGCCACTTTAGTGAGTTTATAGTGACTTGAAATTGTGCTTGACTTTTCTTGATAGTTTCAACTTCATTGAGCTTTAAATTCCCAAAATCATTCATTAGCTTGCTAAGTTTTACCTTCTTTAGAGATTTTGATCCTTCATGGTAAGTTTCTAAAGCATCCCACATTTCTTTAGCTGATTTGAGTGAAGATACTTTATCATATTCAGCCTGGTTCAAACTATTCATAATAGAATTTCTTGCCTTTCCATTGTAGCCAAGTTTGGTTAATTCATCCGGAGTAAGATCATCAACACCCTTTGGCTTGTTATCTTTATCAAGAAAGACATATGGTAGTTGTGCGTACCAGTAAGAAGATGAGGCCTGTAATAAAATTTTCCTTCAGGATAATTGTCAACCATTTTGATCGAATACTTTTCCTGTCACAAAAATATTAGTATCCCAAAGCTCTGATACCAAATGAAAATGCACACCTAGAGGGGATGAATAGGTGTAAATGGCTAACTATATTCAACTATGTCCAATTTTAATATTTACCAGAAACAGCTTACTGATTTCAATTTATGCAGGGATAAATAGTACGCTGAATGTAAATGGTAAACTGGATGCACAAGAGTAAGTGCAAAAGATAAAGAACACAAGAAACTTTAGCCTAGTTCGACCCCTAATCCTCTATGGTCTATGTCCTGGTCCCTTACCAACCCGGTAAGGGAATATATTATTGATCAACAAAATAAACCAATTACAAGATACAAATATATCTTCCTTTTACCCCAGCTACAGACAAATGGCTTGCTGAACACCTATTTCAAAACTTGCTCTCTAAGCTATACTTACCAAGTATACTTCTATAGCAACATTCACCAAACCTTAGTTCCCTAGCCAATATGTCTAGCAACTAATGAATACAAATCAAACAATACAAATCAAGAGATGAATACAACTCAAACTATGAACTCTCTAAGATATAGAACGTATATGATATATAAGAGTCGAGAGAATCGAAAAGATATAGCAATGAAAAAACTGAGTTGTAAATGTTCTTTGTCCGCTTAAATGATTTCTGAATTGATTCTCCAAAAATGAATTGAACACAATAACAAGGTTTATAAAGCTTCACAACCAACGTTCGAATATCAATCAATCAATTATTCACTGTTGGATGGTGTCAACCGAAGAACCACATCGAGAAGAGAAGAGATAGTTCTCTTATATATAGAGTAGCAGGTTAACTCTAGTAGTGTGAGGCCTTTTGGGATGCACCCAAAAACAAATTCGTGCAGGCTCGGCCCAAAGCGGACAATATCATACTAATTTGGAGTTAAGGCTCGCTTAGCAAGCCAAAAAGTGGTATCAAAGCCCATGATTCGGTTTTTGGATCTTGGGGGCTAACGGGTTACGGTGTTGCGATGTGGGAGGTTCCCCCAGTGGCGATTGGAGATCTGTCGAGGTGCCTTGTGTCGAAAGACTTCCTAAAAGGTGTTCAGGCGGCGGGCTCCATCGGTGTGGCGGCGGTGCAAGATGTAAACAGATTAATCGCATATGTAAGACCACGGGTTATGTGGTTCTTGGTTTGAGGGGAGGATTGTTGGGTGGTGTCAACCGAAATATCACATCGAGGAGAGAAGATATAGTTCTCTTGTATATAGAGCAGCCGGTTAACTCCATTAGTGTGAGGCCTTTTGGGATGTGCCCAAAAACAAATCCGTATGGCCAGGCCTAAGGCGGATAATATCATACTAATGTAGAGTTAAGGCTCGCTTAGCAAGCCCAACATTCACGTTTAGAATCCAATTCTAATGTTCAATTCGTTAGAGAGATTTTTGCAGCGTTCTTGTGACCGTTTGACATAAGGTTTAGAAGAGAAAGATCGAGGAAAACTAAACCCTTCTATTTGTATGTATAGAAAACGCGTATAGGAGGTTTTGAAGAAAGAAATCTTTTAAAAATGGTAAACTCCTATAATTTAGGAAAGTGATAAAGAAAGGATATTAGATAAAATAATTGATATCCATAATATATATTAAATGATTATAGCGCTCACAATATGTCTAACTGAATTTACAGAAATAAATCAATGAAATCGAACTTGATATTTATCTTCAGGAATTCTGGACAGTTGGAAATGGCTTGCTATTTGCGTATTGACTGTGTGCAACTGGTTTGCCAAACTGTCTCTGTGTAGCACCAATTGGCTTGCTGTTTGGATGTTCTGAGAAAATAATCAGTATGCTGATTTTCCCTGCAAAATCAAGTTAGCACAGTACATAAATAACATGATGTTTTTATATCAAACTACAAGCAATCAGCTTGCTGAATGTGATCATCAAAACGATAGGAGTCCTTAAATAGAATTGACATCATTTCATGTTACTTTTGCTTCATTCCATCAAGGCGTTGAACCAATATTGCTTCTAACTGTTGTTGTAAATTTGACTTAGTTTGAAAATATAAATTATAAAATGTAATATTTTGTGTGGAGTTACAAATGTAATAATTATAATATATTTGATTTGGGAGTTACAAATCATTTTGTGGGAGTTATAATATTTATTATTGTAGGAGTTACAATAATAAATATTAGGAGTTACAAATATTTACTTTATTACATGGAGAGAATTATGGGGCAGTTACTTGTTGAAGGGGGTGGAAATAGTGCTAAGCATGCCTATAAATTGTGAGGTATTTCTCATTGAAAAAGCACACTAAACATTGCTTGTTCCTAGCTCTTATTGGAACCCTTTTCCTCATCTTCAATTTTTTCTTTGTAGTAAGTAAATTATATATATTCATACATATTTTTATATAACATTGGTATCAGAGCAACAGGACGGTTGGAGCTGCTTTTCTCAGCATATGATTTATATTGGTTTTTTGATTTAGCCTGTATTGTCTTGTCATCAATTTTCTTTTACTCACATGCCATGCATGTCATTTTCTTTATCAACGTGTTACCATGTTTACATTAATCATGATAGCTTAATTTTTAAATTCACATATGCTGTCCAATTTTTCCAGTAGTAGTACACAACACATACATATGTTTGGTTGTATTCATGTGCTATGATCATCCCCTTGCTTTCTACTGAGTTATTGTATAGAATATGAACACTTGTCCATTTACCCATGTGCCTAACTTATGTCTCTGCCATAGTTTTAATGTATATTATGCATGCCTACTAAAATTATTTTGTTAATCTTCATATTTTTTGGCCATGTTCCAGTATATATTTTTTTTTGAGTCCATCAAATTAGTGCGTTTAATTCACTGCATGCCTCATAAATTATATACATACATCGTGTGGAGTTTTCTTTTTATTTTTGTGTGTTTACCATATTAAAGTATGGTATTGCCTAATTATCTTCTTGAACAGCCTGCCAAGCTCACTTAACATGGCTGCAACAACTTTGAGGTTGAATGGAACTATCAAAAGTGCATCTCAGCTTTCGGTGGCTTTGGCTATGGAACATGATTTGGTGAATAGCCGTTAGCGTTTGGAGTTGAACTTGGCTCAAGAAGAGGAGTTCAACCTGGCATAGGCAAAGTTCAAATCAAGCTATCAAAATAAGGGGCAAGGAAGGCTAGGTCCCTCGAAAGGAAGAGTTTTTAAGCCACATCAGCAAAAGAAGAAGTTTCCACTTGGAAGTTGTTATAATTGTGGAAAGTATGGACATTTCAAAAATGAATGTCCCGAGAATCAAGAAGGTGATGAAGGCAAGGGCCAAGATCAAAAGGGACAAAACAAACGTGAGTTTGTTGGGGTTATTGAATGCAATGCTGGTCATGTAGCCACAGACATTGATGGATGGTGGATTGACTCAGGAGCAACCCGTCATATTGCGAAAACTAAGCAAGGCTTGATCGAGTTTGAGGAGTTGAAGAAGGGTGAACAAAGAATTTTTATGGGGAATAACACCTACTTGGATGTTGTGGGAATTGGTTCTTATAGGTTGGATCTTGGGGATAGTGTGATGGTCCTCAAGAATGTGATGTTTGCTCCTGGTATGAGGCGCAATCTTGTTTCTGTTCCTGCACTGCTTAAGAATGGATTGGAAGTGCGATTTTTTAATAATCGAGTTTCAATCGGAAGGGATAAGAAGGTTTATGCTATGGGCAAGTATGAGCCCGATCATGAGTTGTTTAAGTTTTGAATATGTAATATTAATTTATGAATAATGGGCAAGTGTGGGCCCGGCCATGAGTTGTTTTAAAAAAATTAAATTTTGTTTTGAGTGTGTCAATAATGGGCATGTATGAGCCCAATGTTTGAGATGTTTGTAGTTTTTTTTGTTGAAGTATGATCAATGATAATAATATACGGATTTCTTGTTTAATTTTTTTTATATTACATGTGTATGTACGACATGTAAGTTTGTGATATTGTGAGAAAATAAATAAATTGTTGCCTACGAGAATGTTAAAAGTTTTAAGGTTGCAACAAAAAAGTTAGAATAATTAAAGGCAAACAAGTAGTTTTAGAGGTTATGGAATCTCTATTTTTGTACGAATATTTAATCGTTTCGGATGTAGAATTGCATTTGGGATGTAGAATTGCAGTCCGGTGGCAATCTTGTTGATCATGAAAAATTGATTAAGGTATTGCAATGTGAATCCGTGAACTTGGAAGAAAAGTGGGAGTTAAAGAATATAGTAATGGTAGACCCATAATTGAATACACTTAAAACACCATAAATGATTATAGTCCCATACTACACAAAATGTATAAGAGAACAAATTTCTAATTACAAACTATTTTAGTAGAGTGATTTTGCAGCTGGGGAAAGTAAAAAATAAATTCGAAATCTTAATTCGGAGATATAATCTGTCCATGATGGGTGACTGGATGAAGGTGTGGGACAACATCAGGTTTAAGTCTCTGTATTTGTTGCCTTCACTTGTGAGCATACTGCTCTCATTTTGTTTCTCTACAAACTGTGCTGAAGAGTCAAGGTTGTTTACATCCTTAAATAGGATTGACATCATTTCATGTTGCTTTTGCTTCATGGCGGTGCACCATTGCTTCTAACTGTGGATTAGTTGTATGCGCCTGCTTCCTTGACTTGACAAGCTCCTGCATGGACAAATTTATCAAATTCAACATACTCTTCCACTCTTGTTTGTGTGGTTGTTGATTTTGCCCATCAGCAGGTCCACTACCGACAATGGAAACCGGCTGAGTGGACAAATTTATTGTTCTTAGGTTTGCAGAGTTCCAATACAACAAACTCAATTGCTGCCCATTTTTTTTTCTTCACGATATCTAGATTGAATTGAAAGTAAGAGTTGATGTATTTACTCATTTCACAATCAAAACACAAACTAATCTCTCCTAAGAAAAGAAAATAGAAGTTTGAGAGATTGTTTGACACAACTGAATATTTAGGGCTTTGCAAATGAAATGGAGACGTCAAATTAGGGGAATTAGTGTGCAAGGGTGAAAAGTTGGTCCTCCTTTAATAGAATTTTTCGAGATATTTAATTCAATATCAGAGGATTTTTGTTAATTTAGATTATTTGGATTTTCAAATCCCATTGTAAAAAATTTAATAAAATGTGATGATATTTGAAAATAAAAGAATTTTTTCTATTTAGTAAAAATGATGAAATTTAATGAATTCACTAATGTATTTTCTATTTTTTTTAAAAATGCATAAGATAATATAAATTTTGTTAGAAACTCTTCTCACACAAATATAACTAAAAGATAATCAAAAGTCTTAAAAAGGATGATAGAAGGTGAATAGGAGTCTGAGAATGAGTTTGAAATGACTAAATAGTTTATTTTTCCAAATGCACCAAAAGAGAACGACAAATTAGTGTATTTAATTTAGAAACTGAAAGTTCATCCGTTTAATTTAATTAATTATTTGGGTGATGTATTTATTTGAATTATTAAAAAATTATTTACAAAATTTTAGATGTATTAGTTTTGAATTTTAAAAAATTCGTTAGAATTTGATAACTTGCCATATATGCTATGTCTTATTAATTTTAAAAAAATCCTTAAATATGATGGTTTTCCAATCAAGATTACAAAACATTTCATTAAAATTTGGATGACACTTAATATTTCATGGAATTTTATCAATTTGATACAATGGTGGGTTTTAATGAATTTGCTACTGTATTTTCTTAAATAGAGCTAAAACTTTTTGAAGAATTTGTTTGGAACTCTATTTGAATGAAACAGTACCAAGTTTTAAGTCAAATATGTAAAATTTCATGTAAAATGAAAATGAACACCAATCTATTAAAAATGGTAAATTATTAATAGTCTAATAGAAATCTAACTCAATACACTCTTTTTCCAAAAATACTCTGAAATCCAACAATATTTAAAATTCTTAAAATCCTTTAAAATTTAAAGATTGTGAATAATAGGTTTTTTTCAAAAAATATTATGAAATCAAACAATATTTAAAATTCTTAAAATCCTTTAAAATTTAAAAAATGTGAATAGTAGGTATATAAGTTATAGTGATATGTGTAAATTAAAAAATTCAAATTAAATATCCCAAAATTTTTAAAATTTGAATTTATTGCAATTAGATTTAAAAAAATTATTTAATTTATTGTGAAATAAGCCCAAATTTTATTATTTTTTTTAACATCTAAATTATACACGATAAGCTTTTGAAATTGAATTCTTTATTTAAATTTATATTGAATACAACCTTCAAACTGCTAGCTATAAGATTTTTTAGGTTCTTGGATCCACATTTACCACGGTACAATTTCCAAAATATCAAATCCTCTATTGGGCTAGCCCATTTCAGAAAATGGTCCATTATAAATCTAATATTGGGATAATAAGATTCTAGTTAAGGGGCCTTTGGTTTAGCGTAATAAACAAACAAAAAGGAAGACAACTAGACTCATTTTCTTTATTAGTCTTTGTTTTATACAATTAATCATTGCCTTTAGCCTTTTTTTTTTAATTTAAGATTTTCAAATATCCATGGTATCTCATTCCCCATACGGTACTAGATATTTTGTTTGGCTTTCCTAATGTTTTTTCCATTTTCAAATACTGTTTATATGTTAAAACATTAAAACATAGATTAATATGGAATGTATTTTTATAAATTAACACAAATTAAATTTGTTTCTATAAATTGAAAAACAAACAAATTAAACTAATGAGGATCAATTATTTCTTCTTATTTTCGTTTCTCAATTCCATTCTGTTTCCGAGCACCAACAAAATGCTGCCTTAATATTGTGTAAAGTACCGTCATTATTTGGTAACTAGCTTTTACCCTATGCAAAACATTGATTACATTTGAAAATTTGACTTTTAAAATTTAAATTATTATGATAAAATCAAATGAAATGTAATATAATGTGGGCAATACAATTTAAATTTTTATATTTTTGGGTTGTTACTAGAATTCAAAACTTAATTTCTATAAATGATAACTTTAAGTATTATATATAACGATTTTGATTAATTTGGGATATAAGGATTGTGGTTAATTATCATGGCCACCATTATTTAGTCAGATTGTGTTATAGAAACTAAACTCGCATTTAAAGAAATTACACCATTATTTTTTAATGGAATTTGGATTCTTATTTCTAGCACTATAACCTAAAAGATCTATATACTATAAAGTTTATGTGTATGCGGGTGCATTTTTTACTTGAAAAAAATCTCATTCCAACTTTTATCTCCATTTATAAATTTACAAGAAAAAGTATTTCATTAACATAGTCATGCAAAAAAACTTAGAGGGACTTGGCATTACCTTTCTTTAAACGTAGAAGGCTGTTTTAAGGCACTAGAAATTACAAGAGCCACTAACCCTCAATGTTGCTAAAACTCAAATCAAGTTGTTATTTGTTTACTAAAACATTTAAGTTTTATTTGAAATAGATACAAGTATAGCATATGTTTTATAGACGTAACACGGCTACCGCATACATCCAAATAGCCATCTAATTTATAGACTACGAAAGAGACTTATATCATGAATTATATTAACAACTGAACTTTGTAGAGAATTCAAGTTTGGTAGTTTTTCAAGAGATCAGAGTCCTTTTAAGGACTAAGGACTGCATTGCGCTTTCGTAGTTTCTTTTGCAAGTTGTGTTCTGCTACCCGGCCAATTTTCCTTCGAAGGTTCTATAACCCGTGCGCAACGCAACCATCAAAAGTCCGAGAGTAAACTGATTGTGATTAGTAGGATAAGTCTCAAGAGCACGATCACACACCAAGTAGCTGTAAATATGAACCAGAAGACAAGTTTCAGTTAAGAGCTAAAAAATTTTATGAAACTTCTTTTGAAAACTTAATTGACAGTTCTGTGAAGCAGCACTACTGGCACTGCCACATTGGAAAGTATTGACTTCATTTTAGTGCAACTTAAAAGAAGGGAAATTTGAGATTTTAAATAAATTTTCTGGAAAAAGAAAAGGAAACACATGGATTGGAGATGGGGAATATATAGAAAGGCTTACCGAGTGAGATTAGAAGACATTTTACGAATATCCTAAAGTTTGATGGTCTGTTCTATTACATTAAAGATAAGATGACCGCTATCTCCTCCACTATCAATAAATATTGATGGCCCACCATGATCTCAGATGGTTCATTTTTAATAAGACAACATGTATCCCAAACCTATAAACGATTGAAACTTTATTAAGGAGACACCAAGCGTATTAAGTCCATTTTGAATCTAGAATAAAGAATAATGCAAATCATGCCTTACAGAGACCATCATTACTCCCATAATATATATGACCACTCGTGTCAGCAAAGCACACTATGATAAACCTCAGTCTAAATGATGATGCATCCAAGACAACTATATGCCCCTTTGCTGTGGAAACAACGCATTTTTCCATCATCCATTCAAGTAACCTATAGCTAATCCACTATATATATATATATATATATATATATATATATATATATATATATATATATATATATATCCTTTAAACACTATGAATTGGTCTTTTATCTACAATTTGTATGTGTTCCATCCAAGTAACCTGTTACCATGAATTATTTTACAACAATATTAGTTACGAAAACAAATGTAACATTATAAAGTTTTACAAAAAAATGAGTTACGAAAACAAATGCAATATTAAAACTCACATTGCCAACTTCTTATATTCTTCTTAGGATCTTGAACTGCCATTAATCATGTCTTCCATGTAGGATCCAGAAGGTAGGTGAGGAGCCCACCACTATGAATTAAATTCTTGTTGGAGAATATCATAGGTAAAATCAACTATTGCCCATAAATTTTTCTGTATTTGTTGGCTAAAACCAAGAAAGTGGAATTTGTTAGTTGGTACTAATGGGGATATCAACTGTATCTCTTCATACATCTTGCAACAAAAATAAAATATTTTTAGCAAATTTTATGAAATACCAATATTAAACAAAAATTGAGTGAAAATAAACTAATTGCATCAAATTATTACAACCTGCAACAAGCCAGTCTGGCTCCCCATCAGTCCAGGTGAAGAATTTACTTCAAATGTTCCAACCTTTGAGACAATAGTAGGAAAAACCTCCATCCATTTGTTCTGCCGATTAAGATCATACAAACAACAAAAATAAGGAATGATCTCTATTTCAATGTTTATGGGAAATATCAAATATGAAATAATTACCGCAACCATAAATGAACCAAAAAATATCTTTCAATTGAGAGGGTGAAACTGTGCAACATTTTTTGGATACATTCTATGTAAAAACATTATATACCTTTTGTGTGCAACATGGGTGGAGCTTGTTACATGAACTTTTGGAGCATTTTCTTCATTGTTTACTGAAAATATTAAATTACTATGAAATTAATATCAAAACATATGATAGAAAAATGTGAACATACAAAAAATACAGATTTGATATTATTTTCTAGAGAAAATAAATTAAATTTACTTAAATATTTAAACCACGATAGTTATTACTAATATATTTTATTAGATCCGATCTGAGCAATGTCTTCATTCAAGAATTTTATTAGACATCTCCAAAATATTAAACAATTCCTAATTATCGAAAATTATGCTCAATGAATAAACTAAAAAACATCCAATTTAGATCACATATAATAAGGATTACCATGACAATTAAATAATAGCCAAAAAATCTATTAGAAATGAATGAAAATACATTCAATAAATGGAATTTACCTATTATTAAAATAACCATTTAGAAATGAAGAAAGAGTAATGACATACCAGATCTATTGGTATCCACTAAAAATAATGGTAGTACATCTAAAGCCTACAATAATTAATCATTACAAAAATCATTATTGACAAAACACAAATACGTGTATACTATATGTTAGTGGAATCGGTGTACCATTTGATTTTGAGGAGATAAAAAAATTGAGAGAACAGAAACTTGGTGAAGCAGGTTTGGCCAGCACATAACTTATTTATATAATAATGATGATATCCTTTTAGAATGTTCAATCTAAAGGGCCTGAAGAGGATAGTGAAAATGTAGGCCCAAAATGCCTAATTGGTAAACCAATAGCAACATGTAAGCAACTTGAATGACACTTGTAGTGGCATGTAAACAACTTGTAGAACCGTTCAATAGTAGCATGTAAACAACTTAATTAGTAGAATTACAAAATACACTATAAATTTCAAATATATTTTGTAACAACAAAATTCTTTTTGGATAATTCTTATTATTACTAAATTATTTATTTGTATTATGTTTTTTTTAAATATTTCATAAAAACAATCTTGTACAACAGTAACATTGGTATAGGTATTTGTCTTAAAATCCATGTGTTATAAGAAATGTAACTGTTTCGATTTTACCTTAACAAAAATATTCCATAGTTTAGATTTACAAAAAATTCATGTCTAAAATAGTTAGTTAGGGATGATATTAATGTTTTGGGTAAAATGGTTTAATCATAACTGAACTCAGCGTCTACTTGCAACTGGATAACTGAACTCAAAAACCTTGCAATTACATAACTCAATAAATTAAAACTTGCAACTTGGGCACTTAAGTAAACTTGCAACTTGGCAACTGAATAAAAATAAACTTGCAACGGGGTACTGAACAAAATTGAGACTGAGAATAAGCAAAATAAACTGATTGAGAGAGGAGAGATACTGAGATTCAGTTCATTTTTTTATTTTAAGAAAATATATGTTTTATAGTTTTTATATATAAAAAATTAAAAATTTAAAATATAAGACTGAATATGAAATTTATAAGAAAATTCAAATTTTTTATAAATTAAACAAAGATTAAGATTTAAAATAAGATTTTAAAATAAAAAAATGAATATGAATTTTATAAGAAAATTCAAATTTTTTATAAATTAAACAAATATTAAATAAAAAAATTAAGATTTTAAAATAAAAAACTGAATATGAATTTTTAATCTAGTAATGTAAATGCAAGTTTTTATTAATCTAGTAATGTAAATGCATGCAAGTTACGTATAAGTTCACTTATGTAAGTTGTAAGTTGCAAGTTCAGTTTTTATTCTGTTAGTTATGTTAACAGCAGTTACCAAAATGCATGTTTTAATATATTGAGTAAGTTGGGCTGAGTTATTTTATCCTAATGTTTTTATTAAACTTGATTAATATATTTTATGTAATAACAATAATTATTACCAAATATACGTAATGCATAAGTTTTTCATACCCAAATCAATTAAAATAATATTTAATACTCCCCTTTGATTCTTAATATTTGAAATAGAGGTGTTCGACATGCATTTTAAGATGTATTTTAAGGATAATTGCATAACTTATTTTTAAAATTTTATTTTTTGTATAAAATATAAATTTTTAAATTTTTATACAAAAAAAAATTAAAAAATTAATTATAGAACTATCCGATGATGCTTATGAGAAAGTGAAAAAAAATGTTAAAAATTATATGAAATCATCATAACAATTAACAAATTATATAAATACATATACAGTAATATTCCATATTAGTTTAACATAATATATATGTTACTATTGATGTGTAATTTATTTGCATTATTTAAAAAAACTTAATAGTTTGAGTAATTTCTAGATTTGAATTCGGTCATGTCATTTTATGTTCTGGGTGGCAAAGATGTATGATAACTTTAATATTGTTTTATTAATTGGAAATTTTCATAGTTATACACATATAATTATGGACAATAATAAAATAAATCATTATAGATTATCATCATTGAGTTGTATATCTCTGTTCAATTATTGAGTTTTATAATGCAAATATATTATTTTATGTATACCCATATTTTAGACATCAATTTTTATAAAAAAAAGAGCTATCTATCAATACTTTCTTGTTTTGCTTATAAAAATGTAAACTTACAAGTGTGAAATATCAATAACTTATAAAATAGATATAATTATTTTTATTTTTTAAATTAAAAATAACATTTAATAAAAATGGACGTCGAACCTAAAATTCCATGTTATTGTAATTTGTAAATAACATAGTGGGTGACATCAATTTTTATTACTTACTCATATCGTGTTTGTTCATATGTGTGTGATGTGTTGGTTTATATATGAGCTCAGTTCATAGCATCAATTTTTATTACTCCTTTTGCTTGAACTTATGTCTTGTTTTTTCGTGTGTGTGATGTGTTGGTTTATATATGATCAATAGGAGGTAGCATTTATTTAAATGCAATGGATAGTAGTTAAATCAGATGACAGTCACTACAATACAAAAACCATCTATTCAAAGGATTCATGTGTTGGTTTATATATGATCAACAGAAAGTAGCATTTAGTTAAATTTAGTGGATAGTAGGTTAGATCAGATCACTACACTACAAAAACCATCTAGTCAAAGGCTGAATCTTGTGATGACTGAAAGTGTAAAGTGAGAAACCACAACTTTTTTTCTTTAAAATGATTGCAATTTACTTGCATTTGATGTTGATTTCTATACATTGCATATGAGTGCACAAATATCACAATTTTGTAAAATTTAAATGTAAAAATACATTTTTGCTAAAATAAAAATGAAAATTTCATATTTTTGAAAAATGTCAAATATTAATAATATTACTAAAATTTAAATTGTAGCACATTAATGTTCACATTAAGTATTATAATCAAATTCCAATTAGTTACTTAATATTGCATCTACCAACTAATTATTATTTCCAATTTTTTACCCACCATTCTTGATTCCAAATTTTTTACACAACAGTCTCCACATGTATAGCACTTTGATAATTTTGTTGCAGAAATTAAATTTGATAAAACCATGATTTCTACAACGTGAAATTACATATAAAGAACAAGAAAGATCAGGTATATATGGAATTAGTTCAAGATCCTTACAATCTTTTCATTATATTTGATATTTTTAATAATTATCAACATATCAATTACTAATAGACTAATGACATCATAATTTAATATAAACAATGTATCATAAAATATTAAGTAGCGTAATTTCAAATGAGTTTACAGATGAAATATCCATAAATGCATTATAATTTATTAACCACATATATGAACTCACAGCAAATCCATATCTAGCACACAATTGTTGGCCAAGATTTTGAAGGAAAAAAAATATGAAATTTCCAATACTCTAACTTTAAGGATAACAGGATTATGATGAAAAAATTCATCAGGAAAAAATACCATTAGTAGGTGTTTCCTGAACAAGACTTCAAACTTTGATGCACTACCATCAGGATCACTTAAGACTGGGTTTTTTCTTATTCATTCTACAATCTTTGACTATGGATCAGTATGCCTGCTTAATTTGATTTTTTCGATTAATATTCTCACATCTTTGTCCTGATGTTGATTTTGAAGATGATGCATTATTTCCTATCTATAAAATTTCTGACAACAATATTAAGGTTTTGAGTAATAGTGATAAAACGAATGGTTTTCAAGGCAATGCCTTTATTCCTCAAGAGGTCGGGCTTCTTTTGCAAAAGAGATTACCTACTCATATCTCACGTAGTTACCTACCATCAAGAATAAGATAAGCAAGCATAATTAATCATAGCCAAATTGAATAACTTGACCAAACAAGCAAATAAGTTTTCCTAAATTTCTCCCCCTTAATCCATCAAAAAGAAACTTTAGATCAGGTCTGGGATAATCATAGAGAAATAAAAATAAATCATGATAATGACATATAAAAAGTTTAATTACAGACTGTAAGCCAACGTTACCCATTCTGTGCAATAAGATATAATCATGTTAGCATAATTCATCATATGCAATAAGATATAAACATAGCTCATCCCTACATGAGACATTAGTTGATAAATCCAACATATAACATTATCGCCCTTTTTATCCTCATGTATTCATGTTCTTCTCCCCAGCATGCTGAAAACATATTTCCAGGTTATTCATCCATAACAATTGAATAGCTTGCTGATTAGATAAAAAACATTCCAATTGTTCACCAATCAATTCACCATAATAGTATTCTTCTTTTCTGTTTCGTACATAATACAATACATATACATATATTTTTCCTATATATATACTAGAGGAATCTCCTTAGTACCACAATAATAATATACTCATATTCGAATGCTATAGCTCGATTAGATTCCTTCACTTTGTATGATTCCAATGCTTTAGCATTAGTTTTAACATCAGATCTCAGCTCTTTGATTTATTTAGTCAAGGTCTTGTTTCTCTTTTCCAGTAATTTGTTAATAGCCTCTAATTGACTATTCTTGGCATTTAGCTCCTTGATTTTTGCAGCTTTTCCTAATGAAGTTGAACCCCATGTTAGATAGATGGGCATTCTTTTCAGACAACTTGCTAATTTCAGCCTTTAGTACCATGTGTTCTTCAATGGTTACACTATTCTGTTCATCCATGGTTAGTTACTCTAAAATATCATCATCTGAAGATACATAATATTTCAAAGAATTTACCTCACTTTGATCATCTTCTGAATCAGTTTCAATAAAAACTCCTTCAGAATTTCCTTGAACGGATTCATCATCAATTCCAATAAGTGTTAAAATCACCATTTCTTTAGTTAAGTCATCACCAGAATCTGAATCATCATCGCTCAGTAGAGCCTTTGATTTCTTCTTAACCTTGAAAATCTGTTTTGACTTTAGTTTGTAGCAGTCCCTTTTATAATGACCAGGCTTTCCATATTCGAAACGAGTTTGCTCCTTAGAATCCTTAGAACCCTTCTTGTTATTGGAGAAACCACCTCTTTCCCTTTTCATCATGTTCTTCTTTTCTATCAACGTCTTGATCTTCTTTGTAATAAGTGCAAGTTCCTCATCAGATTCTTCATCAGAGTCAATTGGCTTGCTATTTTTAGAATGGAGAGCCATATTCTTCATTTTTTCAATTGGAGCTTTAACACTAGAACTTCCCATCCGACTTTCATTTATCTTTCTTTCAAATTGCTCTAGCTCAGTGAATATAGCCAAGTGATCCATAGTATCAATAAGTGGTAAGGATTCCAATGTAGTAAATTTAGCTTCGTAGATGAATGGTACTGCACTCAATACCTTCATATTGATTTCATCTTGTGGTATAGATTTTCTAAGCCACTTTAGTGAGTTTATAGTGACTTGAAATTGTGCTTGACTTTTCTTGATAGTTTCAACTTCATTGAGCTTTAAATTCCCAAAATCATTCATTAGCTTGCTAAGTTTTACCTTCTTTAGAGATTTTGATTCTTCATGGTAAGTTTCTAAAGCATCCCACATTTCTTTAGCTGATTTGAGTGAAGATACTTTATCATATTCAGCCTGGTTCAAACTATTCATAATAGAATTTCTTGCCTTTCCATTGTAGCCAAGTTTGGTTAATTCATCCGGAGTAAGATCATCAACACCCTTTGGCTTGTTATCTTTATCAAGAAAGACATATGGACCTTTTTACACAACTTCAAAACTAGTGGATCTTTGGATAAGCGAGTCTCCATGCTGCTTTTCCACCAGTGGTAGTTGTGCGTACCAGTAAGAAGATGAGGCCTGTAATCAAATTTTCCTTCAGGATAGTTGTCAACCATTTTGATCGAATACTTTTCCTGTCACAAAAATATTAGTATACCAAAGCTCTGATACCAACTATATTCAACTATGTCCATCTCTACCTATATATTCTCGATTGCTATGACCGTCTTGTCTGCAATGCTTGCCAAGTCTCCTCATAACTGTAATTACCATTGGAAGTGCAAGGATTTGAAGCTTACGCACCTCCTTTATGCAGATGATGTGATGTTATTCTCCAAGGGCGACATGGATTCGGTTTCCCATCTTATGAATTGTGTGTCCAGATTCTCTGCTGCTAGTGGGCTGACCCCAAGTATTGCTAAAAGCACTGCGTTCTTCAGAAACTGCGATGAGGATTTTGTTAACTGGTTTGATTCTACCTATGGTATTGCACATGGAGCTCTCCCTGTTCGCTTCCTAGGTGTTCCGTTAATCTCGTCTCGGTTGAGTCACAATCACTGCATTCCACTGCTAGATAGGATCATAAACAGAATTTCTTGTTGGACTTCTTTGCTCCTTTCACTGGCTAGTCGTGTACAACTAATTAGGTCTGTCCTCTTTGCTGTTCAATCCTTTTGGACTAACCATTTTGTTCTTCCTAGTTCTGTTCATAGCAGGCTCCAAACTATCTTTACGCGTTTCCTATGGAAGGGCGATGCGACCTCTAAAGGTGGAGCAAAAATCAGTTGGGACATCATTTGCTTGCCTATCGAGGAAGGAGGGCTGGGTCTTAAGCACTCGAAGGCTTGGAACCAAGCTCAAATCCTTAACCATCTATGCAGAATTGCTCGAAAAAGCAAAGCTCTGTGGGCGTCATGGGTCAATACTACTGTGCTCAAAAGACACAATTTATGGAATATGAATATGCCACAGGATTGCTCTTTGATTCTTCGAAATGTTCTCAAATCACGCACTCTGGCTCGCCAATATATCGATTTCAAAATTGGAAATGGCTTGGGCACTTCACTGTGGTTTGATCCGTGGTGGCACTCGACATGCTTAGCTATAAATAACAATGCTCCTATCATTGCTCAAGCAAATGCCTCCTTTGATGATACTGTGAATACGCTAATCTCTACTGGAGCTTGGAACCTGCCTCAACCTTCAAGTAGAATCCATCACCTCGATCCGGGACTGGTTCTTTGGCTTCGACAGTTTGACTATCCTATTTTTGACCTTTCTTTGGCTTCGACAGTAGAATGGCTTGAATATTTGATAGGTCCATAATTAATCATATTTTTAATACCTATTTTATGTCCGTTTTCGTAATTTTATTAATTAATAAATTGTTTTATTTTGTTTTGTAGGAAAATAAATAAAAACAGATTTCAAGCAGGAAAAGGTGTAAAAAAGGGAAAGGAGGTGGAAAATACTTGAAGTCAAGGAAATTGGAGGAAAAATCGATTACTTATCGGAGAAGAAAAGGGAAATTGAAGAAATTATATTCAAGATTGGATTGTAATCATAGGACCCAAGCTCATTATTTTTCCCTATATATAGGGCTCCTCTCTTGTATTTGAGACACCACTTTAGACATCAATTTAGACACCGATCTAGATTCATAATTTAGGAGTAGGAGTAGATTTAGTTGTCCTTCAATACAAACAATTTTTATTTGCTTTATTAAAACACTTTTTCTGTTATTCAATTCATGCTTTAAATTCTTGTTTGTTTTTTGATATCATGTCTAGCTAGTTCTCTTATCCTAGGATGAAGATGAAGTTGATTTAATTACTCTTGATTTCTTCTCGTTCTTATTAATTGATTCTCATGATTTTTCTTGGTGCTTAATTGTTCAATTGACAAAGTGATTTTGATATATTATTGTTACCGGATTTATTTTTCATAGCCTATGCTTGCTCCTTGAAGTTTTGATAGGTTATTGTTAGATAACAAGTTTCATAGTATATGCTTGTCTCGTTGATTGATATATCTTGTTTGTGAAGAAAAGAGGATTGGTTTTAGGGCGAGGTGATATTAATTGTGATTGATTAACGGATTCGGATTCCTAGGTTTTTCATATTATTTGATAATCTTTGCTAATTAGGTTAATTAAAACTCATCTCAAACCTATTTGTCTAGTTCGCCTGATTTAATTATAGTAGTATTAATATTATTAAAAAAAAAAACCAAAAAAAAATTAAAAAAAAATGAAAATTGAAAAAATACAAAAATAATTCTAGCCTTGTGAAATGATTACTTGTTAAAAGTTGGCTTGATGCACCCTTACATGCTATAGTACTCTTGTGTTTCTGAAGCTTTTGATTGAGAAGTGATTTGCTAAGTTCTTGTGCACACACATACACTAGCAAGTTGAAACTAGTAGACTTATAGAATGTTGTAAGTAATTAAAAGGACATGAATATGTGCAAGAAGATTTGGTTTCCATGCTTTGAGTACAAGTATGTGCATAAAAGAGATTTTTGCTTGGGATTGATTATGTTTTGTCACCAAGTGAGATTTTGAGCCTATATGCATATCTTTTGCATTTTATATTCGTTTGCTTGAGTGTCCACATATTGTTTGCATTGCTAGCACTTGTTTGAGACCTTTCTTGAAATGCATGACATTATTTGATGATAAGATGATAAAGGCGTTTAGGAATAACCAATTTTTATCCAAATTACCACACCCTTTACATGTGATCAATTAGTTACCCCTTTGAGCTTAATCCTATTTTTTCGGTGACACACCACATTACTTGCCTAGACCTTTTTTGTTGTGCAGCCTTACGTATACTTGATCCCAATTTGTCAAAGGCTAGTAGGAAGTTGAGGGAGTAATAAGGTGTGTGAGATGGGGTTTACTTTTGTTCATTAATTTTGGGGAAATATTGGATTTTGTTGCTTACTTGTTAGTCGTTGTTCAAGAAATTTTGAAGAAGGATTGTGGTTGTGTATATATCTATATTATCTATGTTAGCTCTCCAAAAAAAAAAACAGAAAAAAAAGTTATATGAGAGCATACTTATGTTTATGTGTTTTTGTGATCCTTCTTCATTAAACTAGTCAAGCATTTTGTTGGAAAAAAAAATTCAGAAATCCATGTATGGGGAGGATGTATGGTGTTGTGTATGATTTATTATGGTTTCTACTAGCTTTTGACACTTCACCTTATTTGGCATTACTTGACATACCTTGTCCCTAGCCCCATTACAACCCAAATAAAAGACCTTTTGATTATCATCATTAATGTATGTTGTGTTAAAGTTAGATTGATACCAAATGTCAAGCATGCTTATGATTTTGTTGGAATGGAGTGATACACTTACCCTTGTTCTTGAGTGAATATTCTTCTGTGAGTGAAAGGTGAGTTATTGCTTGTTTTGTGCGTATGAGATCCCAAGTTTTGACTCTAAGGTGTACTCTTGTGGGCTTAGCATGGTTACCAACTTATTTTTACACTTGACATGGACTTTTGAGTACCTATGCATATTTCTTTGAGTACCTTACACACCAAGACATTGCAAATTCACTTTGATTTCATAAGTTGATCTAGCATGAGATGACTTGTATGTGTGGTGTTGCGTTGAACAATCTTTTACATGAGCTAGATGGATTTTGTGGGTACATTCACTATAGGCCCTCACGAGACCTCACTCGTCCACTAGGGCTGCCTAGGGGTGTAAAGGGCTTGTTGCATATGCCAAATGCAACCGTGATCACCTACGGAAGTGGTATTATTTATTTAGGTAGCATTTTTTTATTTTATTATATTTTTCTCGAGGACGAGAAAAAGATTGGTATGGGGGCATTTGATAGGTCCATAATTAATCATATTTTTAATACCTATTTTATGTCCGTTTTCGTAATTTTATTAATTAATAAATTGTTTTACTTTGTTTTGTAGGAAAATAAATAAAAATAGATTTCAAGCAGGAAAAGGTGCAAAAAAGGGAAAGGAGGTGGAAAATACTTGAAGTCAAGGAAATTGGAGGAAAAATCGATTACTTATCGGAGAAGAAAAGGGAAATTGAAGAAATTATATTCAAAATTGGATTGTAATCATAGGACCCAAGCTCATTATTTTTCCCTATATATAGGGCTCCTCTCTTGTATTTGAGACACCACTTTAGACATCAATTTAGACACCGATCTAGATTCATAATTTAGGAGTAGGAGTAGATTTAGTTGTCCTTCAATACAAACAATTTTTATTTGCTTTATTAAAACACTTTTTCTGTTATTCAATTCATGCTTTAAATTCTTGTTTGTTTTTTGATATCATGTCTAGCTAGTTCTCTTATCCTAGGATGAAGATGAAGTTGATTTAATTACTCTTGATTTCTTCTCGTTCTTATTAATTGATTCTCATGATTTTTCTTGGTGCTTAATTGTTCAATTGACAAAGTGATTTTGATATATTATTGTTACCGGATTTATTTTTCATAGCCTATGCTTGCTCCTTGAAGTTTTGATAGGTTATTGTTAGATAACAAGTTTCATAGTATATGCTTGTCTCGTTAATTGATATATCCTGTTTGTGAAGAAAAGAGGATTGGTTTTAGGGCGAGGTGATATTAATTGTGATTGATTAACGGATTCGGATTCCTAGGTTTTTCATATTATTTGATAATCTTTGCTAATTAGGTTAATTAAAACTCATCTCAAACCTATTTGTCTAGTTCGCCTGATTTAATTATTAGGGTTTTGAAAATTCGTAGTCTCTGTGGATCGACCTGTAATTGCTACAACTAAACACTGTGCGCTTGCAGTTATTTTTACACATCAATATTCACAAAGTTAAGACCTGGCACATATGGGACTCCCTCCGTATTCCTTCTCCTAAGCTGGATTGGAGTAATCATGTTTGGCATAGGCTTAGAGTTCTCCGGTATGCTCACCACGAATGGATGCTTTGCCACGGTCGCCTGCCAACCATGCACAGACTTCATTCATTTGGCTTAGATGTCTCGCAGTTCTGCAACTTCTGTGTGGGGCGATTAGAAACAGATTCTCATCTGTTTGTAGGGTGCCTTAATCTAGTAGGTTAGATTGGTTGTTGATAGATCTTCTCTATGTCATGGCATAGAGCATAGGTAAATCCTGTATTCTTTTTCTTTTTCCTTAATATACTTAATTTAGCAAAAAAAAAACTATGTCCAATTTTAATATTTACCAGAAACAGCTTACTGATTTCAATTTATGCAGGGATAAATAGTACGCTGAATGTAAATGGTAAACTGGATGCACAAGCAATAAGTGTAAAAGATAAAGAACACAAGAAACTTTAGCCCGGTTCGATCCCTAATCCTCTATGGTCTATATCCTGGTCCTTACCATATATTATTGATCAACAAAATAAACCAATTACATGATACAAATATACCTTCCTTTTATCCCAGCTACAGACAAATGGCTTGCTGAACACCTATTTCAAAACTTGCTCTCTAAGCTATACTTACCAAGTATACTTCTATAGCAACGTTCACCAAACCTTAGTTCCCTAGCCAATATGTCTAGCAACTAATGCATACAAATCGAACAATACAAATCAAGAGATGAATACAACTCAAACTATGAACTCTCTAAGATATAGAACGTATATGATATATAAGAGCGAGAGAATCGAAAAGATATAGCAATGAAAAAACTGAGTTGTAAATGTTCTTTGTCCGCTTAAATGATTTCTGAATTGATTCTCCAAAAATGAATTGAACACAATAACAAGGTTTATAAAGCTTCACAACCAACGTTCGAATATCAATCAATCAATTATTCACTGTTGGGTGGTGTCAACCGAAGAACCACATCGAGGAGAGAAGAGATAGTTCTCTTATATATAGAGTAGTAGGTTAACTCCAGTAGTGTGAGGCCTTTTGGGATACACCCAAAAACAAATCCGTGCGGGCTCCGCCCAAAGCGGACAATATCATACTAATTTGGAGTTAAAGCTCGCTTAGCAAGCCAAACAAGTGGTATCAAAGCCCATGATTCGGTTTTTGGATCTTGGGGGCTAACGGGTTACGGTGTTGCGATGTGGGAGGTTCCCCCAGTGGCGATTGGAGATCTGTCGAGGTGCCTTGTGTCGAAAGTCTTCCCAAAAGGTGTTCAGGCGGCGGGCTCCGTCTGTGTGGCGGCGGTGCAAGATGTAAACAGATTAATCGCATATGTAAGACCACGGGTTATGTGGTTCTTGGTTTGAGGGGAGGATTGTTGGGTGGTGTCAACTGAAATATCACATCGAGGAGAGAAGATATAGTTCTCTTGTATATAGAGCAGCAGGTTAACTCCATTAGTGTGAGGCCTTTTGGGATGTTCCCAAAAACAAATTCGTGTGGGCTCGGCCTAAGGTGGATAATATCATACTAATGTGGAGTTAAGGCTCGCTTAGCAAGCCCAACATTCACGTTTAGAATCCAATTCTAATGTTCAATTCGTTAGAGAGATTTTTGCAGCGTTCTTGTGACCGTTTGACATAAGGTTTAGAAGAGAAAGATCGAGGAAAACTAAACCCTTCTGTTTGTATGTATAGAAAACGCGTATAGGAGGTTTTGAAGAAAGAAATCTTTTAAAAATGGTAAACTTCTATAATTTAGGAAAGTGATAAAGAAAAGATATTAGATAAAATAATTGATATCCATAATATATTATGTACGTATTAAATGATTATAGCCCTCACAATTTCCAGAAATAAATCAATGAAATCGAACTTGATATTTATCTTCTGGACTGTTGGAAATGGCTTGCTGTTTGCGTATTGACTGTGTGCAACTAGCTTGCCAAACTGTCTCTGTGTAGCACCAATTGGCTTGCTGTTTGGATGTTCTGAGAAAATAATCATTATGCTGATTTTCCCTGCAAAATCAAGTTAGCACAATACAGAAATAACATGATGTTTTTATATCAAACTACAAGCAATTAGCTTGCTGAATGTGATCATCAAAACGATAGGAGTCCTTAAATAGAATTGACATCATTTCATGTTACTTTTGCTTCATTCCATCAAGGCGTTGCACCAATATTGCTTCTAACTGTGTCTGTGTATCAGTTGTCTGTTCCTGCTTCCTTAACTTGACAAGCTCCTGCATGAGCACATTGTTGTCCCTCTCGAGCCTCTTAACCTCTTCCTCTGGGACAAATTTATCAGATTCGACATACTCTTCCACTCTTGTTCGTGGTTGTTGAGTTTACCCAACACCATTACAACAAACAAACTCCTGCTTCCCATTCTTTTTCCTTCACGATATCTAGATTGAATCGAAGTAATAGTTGATGTATTTACTCATTTCACAATCAAAACACAAAATAATCTCTCTTAAGAAAAGAGAATATAAGTTTGAGAGCTTGTTTAAGGCTTTGCTAATGAAATGGAGATGGTAAATTAGGGGAACTAGTGTGTAGGTGAAAAGTTGAGCCTCCTTTAATATAATTTTTTTGAGATATTTAATTCACATATATGAGGATTTTTGTTAATTTAGATTATTTTGATTTTCAAATTGGATTGTAAGAAATTTAATAAAATTTGATGATATTTGAAAAAAAAAGATTTTTTTTCTATTTATGTAAAAATGATGAAATTTAATGAATTCACTAGTGTATTTTCTATTCTTTTAAAAAGTGCATAAGATAAGGTAAACTTTGTTAGAAACTTTGCTCACACGAATATAACTAAAATATAATCACGATAAATTAGTGTATTTAATTTAGGACCTCAAACATATTTGATTTGGATTTTAAAGTTCATCAGTTTAACTGAATGAATTATTTGGGTGATGCATTTATTTTGAATTATTAAAAAATTATTTTCAAATTTTTTTATGTATTAGTTTTGAATTTTAAAAAAATCGTTAGAATTTGACAACTTGCAATACCTGCTATTTCATGGAATTTTTTCAATTTGATGCAATGGTGGATTTTAATAAGCTTCCTACTGTATTTTTTGAAATGCAACTAAAATTGATTAGATTTTGAAGAATTTGTTTGAAACTCTACTTGAATGAAACACTACCTAGTCTTAAGTCAATTATGTCAAACTTCATGTAAAATGAAAATGAACCACAATCTATTAAAAATCGTAAATTGTTAGTAGTCTATTAGAAATCTAACTTTATACACTCTATTTCAAAAATTGCTATGAAATCCAACAATATTTAAAATCCTTTAAAATTTAAAGATTGTGAATATTAGGTTTATAAGTCATAAATTTAAAAATTCAAATTGAACATCCCAAAATTTTTAAAATTTGAATTGATTGCTATTAGATTTAAAAAATTATTTAATTTATTGTAAAATAAGACCAAATTCTATCTAATTTTTTTAACATCTAAATTATATCAAGCTACTAGATATAAGGATTTTTTAGGTTCTTGGATCCATATTTATCATGGCACAATCTCCTAAATATCCAATCCTCCTATCCCAGAAAATTGTCCATTATAAATCTCATATTGGGATAATAAGATTCTAGTTAGGGGGCCTTTGGTTTGGTTAGGGGTAAGAGCATCTCCAAGGATGCACTCTTTCCTTAACCCCTAAAATAAGGATTATTAATAATATAGGAAATCAAAATGATATTTCACTCCAATGATAATCCCTATACAGATACCCTATATTTTAAAAGTTTAATTTTTAAAATTTAAAAGTTTGAAATTTAAATAAACCAACCAATGGGAAGGGGGCAGATGATGTGGAGAAATATAGGGGCTGATATTTGGATCCTCACGGATCTATTTTCTCTCCCCTAAAATATATTGGGAAGGGAAGAAGTGATTGGAAAGTGTGGAAGAAAATCCCTAAAATTGGTAAGGAGTGTGCATCCTTGGAGATGCTCTAATAAACAAACAAAAAGGAAGACAATTAGACTTATTCCCTTTATTAGCCTTTGTTTTATATAATCATTCATTGCCTTTAGTTTTTTTTTTTAATTTAAGATTTACACACTATCTATTGTATTTCATTACCACTAGGTACTAGATATTTCCTTTTGCTTTCCTAATTTTTTTTCCATTTTAAAATATAATTTATATGTTAAAGCATTAAAACATAGATTATTATGTAATGTATTTTTATAAATTACAAACAATTAAATTAATTTCTATAAATTGAAAACCAAACAAGTTGAAAAATTGAGGATCATTCCTCCCTTCTTATATCGGTTTCTCATTTCCATTCCATTTCCTAGCATGAACAAAATGCGGCCTCAATATTGTGTAAATTACTGTTATTAATTGGTAACTAGCCTTAATATTGTGTAAAGTACTGTTATTAATTCGTAACTAGCTATATTACATTTGAAAATCTTACTTTTAAAATTTAAATTATCATGATAAAATAAAATAACATGCAATAATATGCGGTGAATAAAATTTTATTTTTTTCTTATTTTTGTCTTAATATATTAAATTTTAATTTATTATGTTGTTAGTGTAATTAAAATTTAAATTCTATAAATGATAACTTTAAGTAGTATATATAACTATTTTGATTAATTTGGGATCTAAGGATTGTGGTTATCATGGGACCATTATTTAAAGAAACTATAACTTATACACGAAAATCAAACTCCACTAAGATTACACTAGCTGATGTAAAAAGTTTCAAAAACCGATGTCTAGGTGGGTGTTGTTAAAAGTCCATGTGTTTTACATCGGTTCTGGACCGATGTTAAAAATGACGTATTACATCAATTCGTAACCGATGTAAAATAGTGGCCAACAACATCAGTTTATAGAAAAAACCGATGTCTAAACTCATGTACTACATCAGTTTTAGGTAGAAAACCGATGTTGTAATTGGTATATTACATCGGTTTTAAATAAAAAACTGATGTTGTAAAGTGTATACCACATCGGTTCTTAATCGGTGTCAAATAGCTCCACAAATTTGCCAAATAAGATATCAGTTTTTAGGTGATGTGTTAAATGCTCAAATTGATGTCTGTTTTTTGCAAGAACATCAGTTTTGCTTTCAAAAGTGATGTTTGTGCCCAAAAATTTACCAAAATCAATATTGCATTCAAATACATTTATATACCATCAAAGTTAGCAATACAAAACATTCACCCAAAAGCATAATTCATTAACAATCTACTACTACACCAAATTCCATATCCACAACTACCTCAACTACAAATATATTCTTAAGTTCACAATAACAAACAAACTCCTCAACTACTAATAATTTGAAACTTTAACAATACTATATAAACTTCACACAGCATTGGTCTTTCCCCTATTTTCCACTGGATGCCCTCCGCTAGATGCTGCTTGTTTGGGTTCAACATTACAAAATTTGGATAAGCCCTATGGTAACTGCACGCAGAGCAAACAAATAGTAGGTGAATTTGCAGTTTCACTGGTATCAAGTTCTTAAGGAAATGAATTTAAGTACAGAACAACATACCTAGCTTCTCTAACATTGTCGAAAAGGATCCCAAAACCAAAGGCTATTTTCCCATCAGTACGGTCTCTTTTAGCTGTTGATCAACAGATACAATAGCCCATAAATTGTCTACTACTTTATATCCAGTAAATTTAGTGAAGCGTTTAAAAAAATGAATAACCAAAATAGTAATGCCACTTCAATAGTATTGATACAATAACAAAAAGTGTTGTGAATTTATAATGTTCATATATCTATGTAATGAGATGAGGGAAGGAGATACTACAAACATGTAAATAATGCATAGTGCATAGAAAAATTCAAATTATGGAAGCAGTTACTGCATAGGTACAGGTAAGAAGTTGGAAACAACCTGTGTTAAAAATAGATTCAGAATTCTTAGTTTGAAAAGATTCTAAAATCTTCAAAGTGTTCTCAATTTTATCTTTTAGCTTCCCAAGAACACGAGAAAGTTCAGCATCTTCACTTGTTGATTGTTGTTGGATCTGTTTCACGAAAAGAAAAAACACAAAATATTTCGTATTGTATTATTAAAAAAATTTAAGTGCTAATTAAACCTAAACGGCAGACCGCTATAAAAGTTTTAGACAACAAGATGCAAGTAAATAACTAAATACGGGAAAAGAGCAGGTCTGCCCTAAAATCTTGCAAATACAAACATAATATATTTCAAAATCTTTTAAACTCACCTCATTTGGCCTTTCCCCATTTTCCACTGGATGCCCTCTGCTAGATGCTCCTTGTTTGGCTTCAGCATTAAAAAATTTGAAAGTCCAAATAATCATTTAAAAGAATAACAAAACATATGTTTTACCACTGGAAAAGGAGGATGAATTCATGTATATCTCTTGTAATTCTCTAGTGTAAACAAAATTATATGTCTAAGAGACAATCAATGAATAGGGGAAATGCAACAAGAGATATTCTGGCGGAGTACCCTTAATTGATACTCTTGTTATATACTGTATTAATTGAGTGCTATGTATATGTTATGGCAGAGCACCCTTTGCGATGTATTGAAAATACAGGAGGCTGACTGACCCGACTCTGACCCGACTTTAACAACTCACATAATGCAGTTCACTTGAGTACTTGTATTAAGAGTATTAAGATGTAACAAACTGCTTGATTCTTTGCATGGGAAGACGTAATTTAAATAATGTTTTTCTGTAGATTTAACTCTATCAGTAAGAGTTACATTTAAGTTTACAAGGTAATTAAATTTCTAACAATCATAAAAGAGTTCATGCATTAGCACTTCAGGGGTACTCTACAAGTCCTGATAGTATTTTATCAAAGAATTTTTTTCCGATAATTTAGAAACATGAAGCCTTCTAGAAACTTTTAATGTCATAGACGTATTAGACGAGCAACTAGAAATGGCAGAGCAAACTCGGTTAAAGTTTGCATCTTGATAATAATTTTAGTCACACTAGACCCTCTTAAAGTAGTGTAATTTACAAGTATCAAGATAAAAATGGAGAATCACTTACTTTGGAGATGACCCAAGCTTAAGAATCAAACAATCTGCTAAAAAACTTAAATTAAAAACCAAAATTTCAATTTTAAAACAAAAATGAGAAAAATACTTACTAATTTTAGCGGATTCGAGATAGATAAAGCCTCCAAGTGCAACCAATTAACAGAAATCGAAAGGTAGGGTTCGACCTAATTGAGATTCGAATTTGGGGGTTTTGAAATTAAGGGTTTGAATTTGGGGGCTTGTAAGCTAGGGTTTGAATTTGGGGGTTGTAAACTAGGGTTCTTTAAATTTGGGGGTTTGTGAGTGAATTAGTTTGAGTGACAGTGAGTTCGAGTGATAGTGAGTTTGAGGGAGGTTTGAGTGAGGAGCGGGAGATGGGAAATGTCTGAAGGAGGGAAATGAAAAAAGGAAAGGGGGAAATGTTTCTAAGTACTAAGAGGAAAAGTGGGTTGGGAAATGTCCGCGTGTTTTTTTATTTTTTTAAAAGATGGTTGAGACATCTGTTTTAAGTACAACTGATGTCTAAAACCTACAAACAAACTTTTAACATCGGTCAAAAATGCAAACGATGTTAAAAGGGTGATGTCTATTGACTGTTTTCTTGTAGTGTTAAAGAACAAAATACATTATTATAATATATACACACACATATATGGTATCATTTCTAGTGTTTTCGGACCAATTCTAGTAATATGTACAATGTTCCACATTGAGTTACATTTCTTTCACCTTCCATATACCATACATATAGAAACTTGCTATAGAATATAGATAGTAAAAAGGGCATTTCATTTTCAATAGCATTTTGTGTAATTAAAATTTTTAAAATTTGAGAAGGGTGTGTACGTGTCTATTGTGCCCTAGTTTGACATTATTTCTAGAAGTTTCCATTGCTTTTTTTTTGGTAGTTACAACACACACACCCCAAGATTCGAACCCTTGACCTCTCTTAGAGAAGCTGAGAGCTCAAACCACTACACCAACACACGCACGAAGTTTCCATTGCTTTGCGGCCGAGTATGGGTGAGAAATATGTATCAAAATATTAGAGTAGATATAGAGATAGAATTTTGTAACTATAACTAATAAACTAGCATAACAGCCGTGCAAGATATAGACACCAGTAGTACTGTTGTAATGAAGTTTGGAGAGAATTGGATAGTAACGTGTTGATTGTGAGGTTTTAAGATATCATAATTATTTGAGTGTTAGATTAGTAGGGTCCCCAACCCTTATTCGTGTTTAGTATAAAGGAGTTTAGCTGGCGAATGGGTATCTACTTTGCATTAGAAATGTGGGAGCATGGAGAATTGAGAGTTGTTGATATTGAGTAGTAATGAACCCCTATCAGACCGTGGGCCACATTGCCTCCACCTTACAATTTATAACACGTTTGCCAGAGTTAGTTTTGTTTGTAGGAGAACAAAGGGCCTAACTTGTTAATTAATGGTGTGCCTTCCAAAAGGGTTGTAGTTTGATTTTGATGCAATTAGTTGGTCTAGGTATACATTTTTGGTAGCCGTATAAATTATCACAATGAATGTATCTATACGAGTTGAAAATGTGAATATTTAGTTAAGTAACGTATATTGAAATGGGAACCCTGTAACCTGTTTTTTTTAAAATTAAAAGATTAAAACAATCAGTTGGTTTTTTTTAGAGTTGGTTCTATATCTTGGATCATTATAATTTAGATAAGCAGTGTTCTGCTAAATTTGTGTATATATTTTTTATTTTTGCTAATACACCAATTGTAGTTCTTCATTACACTCGCTCTAATGGCTAGCATTTTGTCCTCTAATTGACTATACAGTTGAGGAAATAAATATCCCTCATTTGTTCAAAAAAGAAGTAGAACCAACTAACAAACTATCATATATAAATTAGTAAAGAAATAGAAATCTTTTATTTGTGTTTATGGTAAGTTTAAGCGAGTAACATTATATATACAGGTTGTCAGAACACATGTACTCTTAGAAGTAATAACTAAAGAATCTAGTTTGACAAAATTGGAGAACTATAATAGGGCATAATAACAATAAATAACATAGTGTATCAAACTACATAGTGGGGTTTATTGTGTATTTATGTGTTTTAATAGGTTATAAGCACTACAATATGTGGGAACTTTTCATAGTGTTTAGTAATGACCTCAGTCGACTCAAACTTTGTTCAAAAAAGTGTTTCGGGTGAATGGATTTTGCTGAGCTAGTACACCCCTGTGAAAGGCACAGCAAACCAAAGTCATATTATCACCAACACATAACGTACACAGTAGATATAGGCAAATATATTGTAAAAATTCTTGTATAATGAAGCTTTATTTTGATATATTAAAACTCATGATTGAGCACCTAAATTGTTACCATACGAATGAGGTTCGGATTAGGCAATAAAGGGTTAAAACATATAGTCCTTATGGATACCTTATTAGAACAGAATAAGTATGTCAAACAGTTGAAAGAAGTAGTTGCCATACAAACATCTAAGTGTAACAATTCTCGAGGAGCTATGATGTTTCGACGTGGCAGAGGAAAAGCACAAGTAGAATTTGCACGAATATCATGCATTTAGTTTGTGGTTGCTCACCTATTGTTTGCAGCCTCTTAAATTGGTGTATTGGTTGAGTTTTGTGATGAGAATGTCCCTTGTTGCATTGGAGGCGACCGTTGGGGTCAACTGTAGCTCAAAATTGCAAAGGCTCCCTTTGATTTTGTGGACACACCCGGGAGTTGTTCCAACCTGTATGTTCCGTGGAAATATTGTTCAGAGGTGGTTGGATTTGGCTTGACAAAGTAAATTATTTTTGGGTAGAGTATGTTACAAATTTCCTTACATCTTTGTAATACTGCATGAAGTGATTAAGCTGGAAGCACGTTATTTGTTTGAGTTCTCTTTCTCGAATGATCATTGTAGTAGTAGAAGTTCCATCCTTAATAAGTAATGGCATGCCCGTGCTGTTAGAGTAGATGTTAGTTAGTTTTAGTTTAGCTATGAGTCTGATACGTTAGGGTCTGAAAATTTAAGGGTGATGACCTGTGTGTTCTTTATACATAGGAAGAAATATTGGCGATATAGGCTAACCTTCTGATTGGTGTTATGAATTTTCTAGCACAGTTTATGCAGTAATATACGTTTCCATGTCATAACTTGTTGCTTCACGCTGTGCAGGAGTTTGGTGCGATTTGGTTGCACAAGACATCAAGGATTCTTACCCTGCAAGAGTCCTGCAATTGATTTGGTGGTGAGTGTTATTACCAATGTGTGTGGTAGTGCAGTTGGCAGGAGTGTGAAACATGTTTGGAGGACCTTCCGATGTGCATAATTAATTGAAGTTGTATTTCCGATTGTTAAGTAAAAGTTAGTACCTTCTGATGATCCCAAACTGCAGCAGCAAGCATGTTTTGTATTGTTGAGTACACTGGGACTTCACTGGGTATGACATTTTCTCCAAGATGATCAGTTTCTTCTAGAGCTGCACATATGAACTCACCTTATTCATTTGCTATGTGTTGTCCAAGTTCGGTAAGCTTTTCAAATCTCGGATTAAAAGTTGTTCTTGTTGCCTATGTGGATGAGAAGTATATTTTTCCTGGACGATATAGAATTGTATTAGTAAATTGCATTGAGTATGACATGGATATAATTTTAAATCAATGGAATAACCACTTATTTTTGGTTGGGACAGTGTTCTACCTCTATTTCTCTTCGGCCGCAAACTTGTATCGATCATCACCAAATTTCTAACACGGTGGTAGCGGGAATCAATTTCGAAAAACGTTGCATTTATTCCCCACAGCGAAACCTCTATCTCTGAAAGGCTATTTGTCACATAATTAGTTACTCCTTGTGATGGATTGTATTCGATTGCATTTGCTATTTAGTACTTTAAGGAGTTGGACTAAAAAATTATGTTATGGATTTATGTACCTATCGGTGACTAAAGTGATGTCAAGATGCTCGATACTATTCCTGCCATATGTAAAATATAAAAATTTTATTACATTCGTGGACCAACTAACAGGGAGCGGGGCGGGGAATGAGGAATGGGGAATTTCGGTACGAGAAGACACTAACCCTCGTCCACCGTTTTCCATCCAAACTAAAGAAACCCACAAATCCATAACTGACTAAAAGATTACTCATGTGTGCTGATATGACTATACCTTAACCCAATATGTTGTCAAGGAGCTGATGAGAGATGTTAAAGGTTTAAATCTTAGTCTATAAATGAGAGATATCGTAGTTTATAAATGAGAGATATTAACGCAAGAATGATGTAGTTTTGTACTCTTCCTTACACAATCAGAATTTACATTTTATTCGAAAATAGTTGTTGTAAATTCACTTTCACGGGATGGCAATGCCATGCCATCATGCAAAAGTAAAATAAAGTTTAAGTCTAACATAATATAAACCCATTCTTAACTTGTGTGAACCAAACAAAATATAAAAATGTTTGGTAAAATGTTTATGAAAGTTCAATGAAAGTCATGTAACCCCATGACAGTGACTGTTACCTTCGGTTTTTTAATGTCCGACAATTTAAATGGAATAGGGCCGGCCCCAACATTTACAAGGCCCCATGCAAACTTATAAAAAAAGGCCTCCATATATAAAAATCACTAATTTGATTTCTTAAAAAGGGTAAAGAGAATCTACCGGTAGAAAAATTCACTACGTATGCGATTTAAAATCATGTATTTATAAAATTTTTTTGTAAATCTAACCATACCAATGAAAATTTTATGCAAAAAATAAGTAGGCGTGCAAAATTTATAAATTTTATCCTTTAAAAATACATTTAATTTAACATGGTATTTTATATCATTTTTTGATTAAAATTGCATCGTATATAAAATCAATTTCTATGTAATTTTGTGTATCCACTAATTTTTGCGTAATTTTTTAATTTGTAAGTTTGGATTTTCGTAAAAAATATTGAAAATACGAATTTGAAGACGCATCGATAGAAAATTTTTCTACCGTATCAGGTATATTCTCTTTACCCTCTTAAAAATTGCATTACATGCGTTTCTGGATGCAAACTTATCCATTAAACTCTCATAATCTAATTTGTTATAATTTTTGTTATATGTGCTTGTATATAATATTTGATATTTTGCTTTTTAATCTTTACTACTTTTACCCAATTGCTTGCCAAAAAGGATAAAATAGAGGGGAGATGTTTAGTCTGTGCTTCTGTATTTGTGAAGACTGGCGAGAAATGACAGGATTTTATTGCTTCACCTAACTTCACTGGTTTTAATATATATAACTGGTTTATTTTTTTTTGATTTTGGGCCCCCCTATTTAGCAGGCCCCATGCCATGGGACGCATAGGGTTAAAGTCGGGCCTGAATGGAATGCTCAAACATGCCAAAGGTTTTCATAAAACTCAATGGTTATAAACTAATTAAATTATCTCATTATTCTTGATTCGGGATTTGAATGTTAGAAATTTATAATTGAAATAACACCTCTAAATGTTTGGTGTACAAATATATTAATTATGTTCTTTGTGACGCCCCCAAATCCACCCTGACCGGGGACTCGGGTCGTCACATTGTCTCAATATCCTGTAGCACAAGTTACGCAATAACAAAGCAAAATATATAATACAACGGAGCATAAAATGTCCCACTCCGCAGATCCAAGATCGTCTTCATAGCATAATACAAAACTACTTGATACATCTTGAATTAATATGTTACAAAAGTACACAACAGTAGAAATATAAAGATTTCCGTCTGGATCTTCTAATTGTTGTCGCCATAGCCTTGCGCTTTCCCTTTCCCTTTATAGCCCTGGCTGGACGTCTCGCCTTTCTCCATCTTGACAGCTGGACAAAATGTTGTAAAGCAAGAATGAGCAACTATAGTGCTCAGCAAGTTCTCTTCTCGCTCGGTATATAAATATAATAAGGTTTACCGAAATAAGTACTCAAAATTTTAATATCGAATGTAACAATGTGATTTGACTCAAATTCATCTCGAAAGGCTCAAAACTCATCTCAAAACAGAATACTCAAAAGACTCATTTGATATAACTCTGATAACTCTTGATTTAAGAGTGAACTGGTCTTCCACCTCTCCGTATCTTGGTGGGGCGATCAACTAACCAACCAAGAATACCGGCCTCCGATGACACCGCACTTCGCCCGATCACGGCTACAATACGATATCAACTATAATATATATGTATGAATGCTAGCATCATAATGGTTATCAATTCAACCAAGGCAACGAATGCCTAAATATTCTCGGGTTCGTAAAACGGTACACGAGTCTCTCTTTCTCTATAATGGGCCTCTTGCCCAAAATTGACCAGTAGAATACAGAATTCCCGAATATTTGGGGTACAGATAACTTGAGATAACTCTTTCAGAAAATATTTACAAATCTGGCAGACTGCCAGTATGACTCAATTTTACCACCAATCCGAACAATAGACTGATGTAAATTCTCAATAATAATTTATCGGTTGACATGAACAAAATGCCAAACCTTGACAATAAAATCGACTATCTCGAATATATGAGAATAGTCCTAAGATTAAAGTAATTGGGAGTCGTACTGAACAAATAGTACTTCTCGATATTTATAATACTCAACATTGATGAACGTTTAAATAGAATATTTTTCACTTGATCGACAATAAAAATCTCTAATAATTATAATTTTAAACTCCTATTGGTTAGTTCGAACGAGGAACTAACTAAAAGATAATCAATAAATAACGATTGAATTTGTACAATAAATTCAATCAAAAAGAATGAATCTAACTATCTCGAACGAATGAGATTAGTTTCACTGAATTAAAATAATAGTCGTCTCGAATTAATGAGATCGACCCGATATCAATTAAATTGTTTCTACGCTTATAGGGATTATAATACTAACTTGACAATATAATAATATTTAACAAGAAATAATTCTCAAAAGAAATTATTGCATTATATAGAGCAACAGATAATCTCAATATATAATATCTCAAAAATAATTAAGGAATTAAATAACACGAACAAAAATTCACAGTTTCCAAAAGTTAGGGTAAGAACGAACTTGCCTCGATCTCGAAGTACGAATGAATGAAGCTAAAATATATACTCTACCCGTGAACTTGGCGTCGATCTACGTCTCGAGAATTATTTTCTTAAAATAGCAACCAGAAATACGTGAGCGATTCTTCAGAATAAAATACTCCCGATCCGATAATCTAATTAATAATAATATCTCACAAAATCTCCGGAATAAATAACAGAAATCAATTCCGGAATAAATAAATATTTATTCGAACACAGGAATTAAATATGGGGAATATATCCTATTTTTAATATCTGGAAATCTAAATTCTTACTCAAAATGAAAAATTCAAAAATCCGTTTTTATTCAATTTAAATCCATATTTATTATTCTCATTTTTAAACTAATTATCAAAGAATTCTAATTTTTAAGAAATCTCACAAATTCTAATTTACTAAACTCATTAACAAATTTTAAATCTCTAAATTAAATCTGACTCGATCCGGTTAATAAACCGGAAAATATTAAAAACATCTCTCCAAAAATAAAACACATTTTATTCTATTTATTCACAAATATAACCTTTTTATTGTAAATTAATAAATCTCTAAAATTGTGTCCAAAATCACAATTATATTAAATCTCTAAATTATTTTCAAAATCACCTAATAACACTTATTTAATTAATAAAGTAATAAATCCTAAATTACATTTTTTTAAAACTCTAAATAATTCTATTTAATGAATTAAACAATTAAACCATTTAAAAACTATTTATTACTAACTAATTTAATTAACTGTCCAAATAATAAAATCTCGACTTATAAAGTTCAATTGCTAATTAAATAAAACTGTATCGTTTTAATTTTACTTAATACTGCAATAACGATGTGGTTATTTTACTTAGTACCCACTCAAATATCTTGTGCTGCTACACAAACTATGGCCTCCACTTACTTCCTGTACACCATTCAAACACATGTAGTCAACTAAAATAACAAGACAAACCGTTCTATGCAAATCTGACGTGGTACTATCAAGTGGAGCTAGTACAAAGACATACTGCAACATAGACTATACACCACTTAACGAGCTTAAGGATGGCATACTTGCAGCAACTGGCCATACGACTGAAACTCTACCAACACAATCTCTCTCGCTGTCTCCTCTCTCTCTCTCTCTCTCTCTCTTTACCGATTCAACACCACCCCAAACAATCTCTCATCTCACAACTCTCCCCAATCTCATCCAAATCTCTCCCCGCACCTTCTCCGTTTTTTGACCGACACCAACACACGGCACACACCAACCTACACTAACCCAATTCCCACCTCTCCATCTCCCCTTATAATTCCAACAAAACTTTCAACCAAACCAACATCAACCCTTCACCTTATACCTCCGATTAACACTACCATTAACAACCGAAACAACAATGAACAATTAACAAGCTCCACGGCGACACCCGAACAACCACAACACCACTTTTGAACCTCCCTTTCAATCCTTCTTTACTCGTCCTTAACAAACAACAACCAACCTCTCCTCTCATCTCTCACTCTCCTCTTCGTCCCTACTCTACTCCGCCCACTTCGACAACAACAAAATCCCTTTCCCCGGTCTCTCCCTATCCCCCTCCCGTCTCTCCCTCTTTAACAATCTCTCCGACTTCAAACCTTCCCTGTATCTCGTACTCCAAACCACAACAAAACCAAACAACTAACTCTACTAATACAACACAATTACAAGTATTGAACACAATAATAATTCTGCATAAACCGAAGCAATCGGAAAATGAAAAGAAAAGAAAACAAAAATAATACAATCATTAACTACCTGGGTTTAACTTTGGGTGTATGTATATATATATGAATCGAGTTTTTGATGACAAAGAGGGAGACCAGAGCTGCGTTTTTGCTCGGTTTCTTATGGAAATATGTTTAGAGATAGTATTCTACTGGGTTTCTTGTTTGTCCTGTAGGGTTATTTAGATTTATGGTTCGACTGCTTGGTATAAGAAATGCAAGAGAAAACAAAGTGTGTTGTTGGTGAAGAATGATTGTACCGGTTTAATTTTCTGTTTTAAAAGAGACCAAGGTTATAGTATAATAATAGAAAAATAAAAGGTTGTTTTGTGTTTAACACATGTTAAGAATCAAGAATGTGGAATCAACAATAATTCCCTGAAAACAAGCTCCGGATTTTGAGGAAATAATTGCTGTCTTCTTTGGAAATTAACAATCTGATTACACCATTAATAATATATAATCCATTTCTCCCCTGCCGGTCAATTAAAACGAGGCTCTAATTTCGCTTCCGAAAATAAATTCGACTAAAAATAAATAAAAAAATATTTCGAAATCCGTGGTTATTACAGTCTTCCCCCCTTATAGGATTCCGTCCTCGGAATCAAAACTATGCACTAAACAATTCAGGATATTTATTCCGCATTTCGTTTTCTAATTCCCAAGTGGCTTCCTCAACTTGGTGGTTTCTCCACAGTACTTTCACTAAATTCACTTTCTTAGCTCTTGCACTTTGTAGTCTAGGATCTGTACTGGTTGTTTCTCGTATGTCAAATCAGGACGAATTTCCACTGGTTCGTAGGTTATAACATGTCTGAAGTCAGAATGTATTCTCTTAATGCAGTAACATGAAACACCTCATGAATATGCTGGAGTGATAGCTATTGTTGTAAGAAAACTCAATTAGGGCAAATGATCATCCCAACTTTCTTTGAAATCAAGTGCCCAAAATCTCAATATTACGAAGAGGAAAGAAATGAGGTTGCTCCCGTGCTTTTCCGAGGTTTAAATATTGTCCTTTCACTTTGTTCGTCGATCTGTAGACGATATGCAGTGCTCAGATTTAACTTCGTGTCAAGACATTCCTGAAAACTCTTCCAAAATCGAGAAGTAAAAACGGGCATCTCTGTCAGATACAATTGAAATAGGCACTCTATGACGAACCACAATTTCCTTTAGGTATATCTTCACCAATCTTTGAACGGAATACTTATCACTAATTGGTAGGAAATGCGCAGATTTAGTGAGTCGGTCGACAATAACCCAAATAGCATCATGGCTGGCTCTAGTTCGGGGCAATCCTACGACAAAATCCATGGTAATATGCTCCCATTTCCACTCGGGTATCTCTAAGGGTTGCAAAAATCCACTTGGTCGTTGATGTTCGGCTTTCACTTTCTGACAGGTCAAGCACTTGCTTACCCATTCTGCAATCTCTCTCTTCATGTTAGCCACCAATAGTTTTGCTTGATGTCTTGATAGATATTTGTGCTCCCTGGATGAATGGAATATCTCGAGTTATGCGCTTCACTCATAATTTCCTCCTTCAACTCTGTAGCATTAGGAATCCATATTCTCGATGCAAATTGCTTAATTCTCTTATCATCTTTTGAACTTAGAAATTCTTCTCCAGTCAACTCTAATCTTTTTTTTTTCTTCCATTACTTGTTCCTATCAACGGCGAATCTTCTCGAGTAACTCTGGTTGAAACTGAATGTTATAACTCTTTCATTGTTTTGGACTGGGACCCTAATCTCTAATTCCATTTTCTCAATTGTCGAGAGGCGTAAGCTATTACTTTACCGTGTTGCATCAGAACACAACCTAAACCTTTGTGAGAGGCATCGCTGAAAATCACGAAATCGCCTTTCTCATCAGGTAAGGTCAATACTGGGGCAGTAGTCAATCTCTTCTTCAATTCCTGAAAGCTGTCTTCGCATTTGGGGGTCCATTCAAACTTTTCACTCTTCCTGGTAAGTCGAGTCAGTGGCGTAGCTATCTTTGAGAAATCCTTCGCAAATCTACGATAGTATCCGGCCAATCCAAGAAAACTTCTAACCTCTGTTGGAGTCTTGGGTCTCTCCCAATTTGCTACGGCTTCTATCTTTGCGGGGTCTATAGAAATCCCTTCGCCGCTCACAATGTGTCCCAAAAATTGAACTTCTTTCAACCAAAATTCGCACTTTGAAAACTTTGCATATAACTTTTCCTTTCTCAATGCTTCCAAAACCAAACGGAGGTGTTCAGCATGTTCCTCAAGAGACCTCGAGTATATCAAGATGTCATCAATAAATACAATTACGAACTTATCCAAGTACCTCTTGAACACACGATTCATTAAATCCATAAAAGCAGCTGGCGCATTCGTCAATCCAAAAGACATGACTAGGAACTCGTAATGTCCATATCGGGTCCTAAAGGCAGTCTTAGGAATATCCTCAGGCTTAATCTTTAGTTGATGATAGCCGGATCTCAAATCGATCTTCGAAAAATATATAGCTCCCTTAAGTTGGTCAAACAAATCGTCGACCCGAGGTAGAGGGTACCTATTCTTGACAGTCATCTTGTTCAGTTCACGGTAATCAATACATAATCATATAGTTCCGTCCTTCTTCTTCACGAACAATACTGGAGCTCCCCATGGGGATACACTTGGTCTAAGTAAGTCTTGCAACTGTGTTGCCAATTCCTTCATCTCAGCTGGAGCCATTCGGTATGGTGCTTTGGAAATTGGTGCAGTTCCCGGGGCAAGATCGATCGTAAACTCTATCTCTCGATCTGGTGGAATTCCAGGTAACTCGTCGGGAAAAACGTCTCTAAACTGGTTAACTACAGGGACCTCCTCGATCATAGGGGTCTGTTTCTCGGTATCTATCACATAAGCTAGATAGGCTTGACATCCTTGCCGAAGTAATCTTTTAGCTTGAATTATTGACAGGAAATCCTTAGTCGGTTTCCGTCCGCGAAACGAAATACTTATACCGTTAGGTCCACTTAAGCTGACCTTCTTACGGCGACAATCTATTAGAGCATCATAACGTGATAACCAATCCATCCCTAGGATTACGTCAAATTCCCCTAACTTAAAAGGAATGAGGTCTGCATCAAAACGTTGCCCATGTATCTCTATGGAACAATTCGGACACAATCGGTTCACTGGTATAACTTCCTGATTAGCTACTTCTATATTCAGGATTCCCTCTAAGGGCACAGACTCAAGATTCAACTTATTCATGAAGTTCTCAGAAATAAAAGATTTGGTAGTTCCAGAATCAACTAGAACACACGCATCCTCAGAATTTACTAGAAGCGTACCTGCGATCACATTGTTGTTATCAATGGCATCTCTTACTGTCATGTTGAAGGTTCTCGCGGTTAGCTTGTTGCTGGGAGGTGCTGTGAGTCGAGGCACCGGATTTTCCTTCGCAGGTTGTCGGCAGTCTCGGGACACGTGACCTTTCCTTCCACAGTTGAAGCAGGTGACAGACTTATCCTTGCAACTAGAAGCATAATGACCCTTCTGTCCACAGTTATAACAATTCACGGTCGCTAGATGATAGGGTCCGGGGTGTTTCTTCCCATATGTCTTGCATTCTGGAAAAGGTGGTCTTTCTTGCATCACATTAACTGTCTGTGGCTGTCTGATCCTCTGATTGCTTCCTCTGGTGTCAAAGTTCCCAAACCTTCTTGTATCTGCACTCTTATCTTCCCTTTTCACAAACGGTTTCTTATCACTCCGATTATCAAATCTCCTCGCAAAATTACTTCCACTACTCTGGAACTTCCTCTTATTTCCATCTTTCGGGTATAGTTCACTTCCACTTTCCACTATCGCCGCTTTCTGAACTAAAGTTGCATAATTGGTGATCTCAAATACTGCAACGCGATTTTGAATCCATGGTTTCAATCCTTGTTGAAAGCGTTTTGCTCTCTTCTCTTCAGTGTCTACATGATAGGGTACAAACCTCGAGAGTTCTGTAAACTTGGCCTCGTAGTCTGCAACAGTCATCGTTCCTTGCTTGAGCTCTAAAAACTTTATCTCCATCTGGTTCTCCAGATATTTGGGGAAATACCTCTCTAGAAACAACATTGTAAATCTAGCCCACGGTATAATCACATCACCTTCCATGGCTCTCTTCGCTTCCCACCAATAATTAGCTTCACCTTTCAACATATAAGCTGCAAATACCGTCTTCTTATCCTCTTTCACTCCCACTATCTCAAAGGTCTTCTCTATTTCACGCAACCAGATTCTAGCTTCCACTGGGTTAGTGGTACCTTTAAACTCAGGTGGACTCAAGGATTTAAATGATTTGAAACTCACAGTAGTTTGGGTCAGTTGAGCTGGAGGTGGATTCCCTCCTACATTTTGGTACGGCTGAGGCTGAGGGTTCTGGGTATGCTGAATAAGAAAGTTCATAAGTAGACTCATCGGGTTATTTTCTTGGTTAGGATCTCGAGCGAGTTGTGGTTCCGGGTTTGGAACTTGGTTCTGAGGTGGAACCTCATTCTCTGGATTCACCTCGGGTTGAGGACGAGGATTTCTTGTGGGTCTTCCTCTCTTTGGTGGCATCTTTTCTATAAGAGCGAAAACAATAAGGTATGTTATATATCGGATATGCAAATTCTCAAACACCACTGCTGGCACAATTGAAATTGGTATTCATAAATATTTACTCGGTCAAAATTTATGGTTCCTCACAATACTCACAATCATGACTCTCTCTTGTCTCTTTATAAGCAGTTACTCTTATTTCTCGATATAAAAAGATTTTAGATACTCGTGAAGATTTATCTCAATTTAATTGGCGGTTCTCAAAAATTCAATCATCATAAATCTCTGGTTCTCAAAAATTCTTTTTAAGTCGTAGTATCGGAAAAAAAAAATAAAAAATTGTTAACTAATTCAGGGGTAATATGGAAATTATTCTAACATGCTATTCTAATATAACACAGATCTATAATAAACAAAATGAGATAACGGTACTATAGCAGATCACAATATAATACTGATAAGATTCCATACTGGTGAAGTCCAGGTCATGGTACTGAATACAAACTGGTCGCTGATAATAAATACATCGTAAAAGTATCTAACCAACCTACTAGTCTAGTAGAGATAATAAAGGTTACTACCAAACAGGCTGGGCATCAGGTCTATTTCTATTTAGAAATTGTCACTCCGACTTGAGTTGTTGAAATTTCCATTTCTGGAAGAGAAGTTTCATCACTTTCAAATTTTCGTATACCACTTTTAGAATTCTTAGGCCCCAATCATTATAGGATCCATAAGAACATTGAATAGAGATAACTCATAAGGAATAGATGTTAAACAACACATGTGCACACTCAATTCTTGATGGTGAGAATCTTTTATGAAAGGATTAGCTGAGAGATCATTATGATCATCGAACATTTGTTTTGTTGCATGTATCATTAGGACAACCGTCATAGTACACAAGGTGGCCAGCCTTTAGTACTCTAATTAACAAACAACAGTACAAATGGTGGCGTCCCACCAGACTTCTATCACAGAGACAGACAGTCTTCCCCTGTATAAGTAGGGTTTTTCATCTCAGTATCACAAAGGGTGACAAATATAGGAAGGGATATGAAAGAGTTTTATAGAAGTACATGACGCTCTACAATTGAACCTTTGAACAATGTAGGTCATTTCAAACAGGATAGATATTGCCTGAATAAATTCGAATGATAAAAATCACCGATAACCATTGTTAAGGAAGTTACTTAAGGAACGATTTCCTAGCACACAATAAGCTCTTAGGATCGACTATCGAGTTTCGAATAAAAGTGACACTCGTAGACTCCGGTAAAGGTATTGACAACATTTACAAAATGTGGAAACTCTGTAAAGTATCATCTGATCTCATTTATAATGGGAAATTAGGCAACCTATCTTAAATTAATTGCGAACTAGGGGTCCATGTGAATAAGGTGTAGGAAGTCTATCTCGAGTGGAACGAAAGTCAATTGGTCTGGAAGTAGACATCTACAAAAGTACGAAAAACCTCGGTCAGGCTTCAATCGACTAGATATGCCTATAAATATATATGAAAAAAAAGGCGTAAGGCGCTTAGTGCCAAAATCTCAACATCGTATAATATATCTCTAAATTCTCACGTCGCGTTATAGTTCTAGGTTCGTATTATATCTCTAAATCCTCGCATCGGGTTATACTCCAAGGCTCGTACGATTCCTAAAAATATAACTAATGCTCTGATACCAACTTTGTGACGCCCCCAAATCCACCCTGACCGGGGACTCGGGTCGTCACATTGTCTCAATATCCTGTAGCACAAGTTACGCAATAACAAAGCAAAATATATAATACAACGGAGCATAAAATATCCCACTCCGCAGATCCAAGATCGTCTTCATAGCATTATACAAAACTACTTGATACATCTCGAATTAATATGTTACAAAAGTACACAACAGTAGAAATATAAAGATTTCCGTCTGGATCTTCTAATTGTTGTCGCCATAGCCTTGCGCTTTCCCTTTCCCTTTATAGCCCTGGCTGGACGTCTCGCCTTTCTCCATCTTGACAGCTGAACAAAATGTTGTAAAGCAAGAATGAGCAACTATAGTGCTCAGCAAGTTCTCTTCTCGCTCGGTATATAAATATAATAAGGTTTACCGAAATAAGTACTCAAAATTTTAATATCGAATGTAACAATGTGATTTGACTCAAATTCATCTTGAAAATATCATACTCGAAAGGCTCAAAACTCATCTCAAAACAGAATACTCAAAAGACTCATTTGATATAACTCTGATAACTCTTGATTTAAGAATGAACTGGTCTTCCACCTCTCCGTATCTTGGTGGGGCGATCAACTAACCAACCAAGAATACCGGCCTCCGATGACACCGCACTTCGCCCGATCACGGCTACAATACGATATCAACTATAATATATATGTATGAATGCTAGCATCATAATGGTTATCAATTCAACCAAGGCAACGAATGCCTAAATATTCTCGGGTCCGTAAAACGGTACACGAGTCTCTCTTTCTCTATAATGGGCCTCTTGCCCAAAATTGACCAGTAGAATACAGAATTGCCGAATATTTGGGGTACAGATAACTTGAGATAACTCTTTCAGAAAATATTTACAAATCTGGCAGACTGCCAGTATGACTCAATTTTACCACCAATCCGAACAATAGACTGATGTAAATTCTCAATAATAATTTATCGGTTGACATGAACAAAATGCCAAACCTTGACAATAAAATCGACTATCTCGAATATATGAGAATAGTCCTAAGATTAAAGTAATTGGGAGTCGTACTGAACAAATAGTACTTCTCGATATTTATAATACTCAACATTGATGAACGTTTAAATAGAATATTTTTCACTTGATCGACAATAAAAATCTCTAATAATTATAATTTTAAACTCCTATTGGTTAGTTCAAACGAGGAACTAACTAAAAGATAATCAATAAATAACGATTGAATTTGTACAATAAATTCAATCAAAAAGAATGAATCTAACTATCTCGAACGAATGAGATTAGTTTCACTGAATTAAAATAATAGTCGTCTCGAATTAAAGAGATCGACCCGATATCAATTAAATTGTTTCTACGCTTATAGGGATTATAATACTAACTTGACAATATAATAATATTTAACAAGAAATAATTCTCAAAAGAAATTATTGCATTATATAGAGCAACAGATAATCTCAATATATAATATCTCAAAAATAATTAAGGAATTAAATAACACGAACAAAAATTCACAGTTTCCAAAAGTTAGGGTAAGAACGAACTTGCCTCGATCTCGAAGTACGAATGAATGAAGCTAAAATATATATTCTACCCGTGAACTTGGCGTCGATCTACGTCTCGAGAATTATTTTCTAAAAATAGCAACCAGAAATACGTGAGCGATTCTTCAGAAGAAAATACTCCCGATCCGATAATCTAATTAATAATAATATCTCACAAAATCTCCGGAATAAATAACAGAAATCAATTCCGGAATAAATAAATATTTATTCGAACACAGGAATTAAATATGGGGAATATATCCTATTTTTAATATCTGGAAATCTAAATTCTTACTCAAAATGAAAAATTCAAACATCCGTTTTTATTCAATTTAAATCCATATTTATTATTCTCATTTTTAAACTAATTATCAAAGAATTCTAATTTTTAAGAAATCTCACAAATTCTAATTTACTAAACTCATTAACAAATTTTAAATTTCTAAATTAAATCTGACTCGATCCGGTTAATAAACCGGAAAATATTAAAAACATCTCTCCAAAAATAAAACACATTTTATTCTATTTATTCACAAATATAACCTTTTTATTGTAAATTAATAAATCTCTAAAATTGTGTCCAAAATCACAATTATATTAAATCTCTAAATTATTTTCAAAATCACCTAATAACACTTATTTAATTAATAAAGTAATAAATCCTAAATTACATTTTTTTAAAACTCTAAATAATTCTATTTAATGAATTAAACAATTAAACCATTTAAAAACTATTTATTACTAACTAATTTAATTAAGTGTCCAAATAATAAAATCTCGACTTATAACGTTCAATTGTTAATTAAATAAAACTGTATCGTTTTTTTTTGTCAAAAAAACTGTATCGTTTTAATTTTACTTAATACTGCAATAACGATGTGGTTATTTTACTTAGTACCCACTCAAATATCTTGTGCTGCTGCACAAACTATCGCCTCCACTTACTTCCTGTACACCATTCAAACACATGTAGTCAACGAAAATAACAAGACAAACCGTTCTATGCAAATCTGACGTGGTACTATCAAGTGGAGCTAGTACAAAGACATACTGCAACATAGACTATACACCACTTAACGAGCTTAAGGATGGCATACTTGCAGCAACTGGCCATACGACTGAAACTCTACCAACACAATCTCTCTCGCTGTCTCCTCTCTCTCTCTCTCTCTACCGATTCAACACCACCCCAAACAATCTCTCATCTCACAACTCTCCCCAATCTCATCCAAATCTCTCCCCGCACCTTCTCCGTTTTTTGACCGACACCAACACACGGCACACACCAACCTACACTAACCCATTTCCCACCTCTCCATCTCCCCTTATAATTCCAACAAAACTTTCAACCAAACCAACATCAACCCTTCACCTTATACCTCCGATTAACACTACCATTAACAACCCAAACAACAATGAACAATTAACAAGCTCCACGGCGACACCCGAACAACCACAACACCACTTTTGAACCTCCCTTTCAATCCTTCTTTACTCGTCCTTAACAAACAACAACCAACCTCTCCTCTCATCTCTCACTCTCCCCTTCGTCCCTACTCTACTCCGCCCACTTCGACAACAACAAAATCCCTTTCCCCGGTCTCTCCCTATCCCCCTCCCGTCTCTCCCTCTTTAACAATCTCTCCGACTTCAAACCTTCCCTGTATCTCGTACTCCAAACCACAACAAAACCAAACAACTAACTCTACTAATACAACACAATTACAAGTATTGAACACAATAATAATTCTGCATAAACCGAAGCAATCGGAAAATGAAAAGAAAAGAAAACAAAAATAATACAATCATTAACTACCTGGGTTTAACTTTGGGTGTATGTATATATATATGAATCGAGTTTTTGATGACAAAGAGGGAGACCAGAGCTGCGTTTTTGCTCGGTTTCTTATGGAAATATGTTTAGAGATAGTATTCTACTGGGTTTCTTGTTTGTCCTGTGGGGTTATTTAGATTTATGGTTCGACTGCTTGGTATAAGAAATGCAAGAGAAAACAAAGTGTGTTGTTGGTGAAGAATGATTGTACCGGTTTAATTTTCTGTTTTAAAAGAGACCAAGGTTATAGTATAATAATAGAAAAATAAAAGGTTGTTTTGTGTTAACACATGTTAAGAATCAAGAATGTGGAATCAACAATAATTCCCTGAAAACAAGCTCCGGATTTTGAGGAAATAATTGCTGTCTTCTTTGGAAATTAACAATCTGATTACACCATTAATAATATATAATCCATTTCTCCCCTGCCGGTCAATTAAAACGAGGCTCTAATTTCGCTTCCGAAAATAAATTCGACTAAAAATAAATAAAAAAATATTTCGAAATCCGTGGTTATTACATTCTTAATTTGAAAATAATATTTTTAATTTATTTAAATTTATATTGTCACTAAAATGTTGGGATAAATTTTTTTTATTAAAAATATTAATTTTATCAACTGTTATTAATTTATCGAGATTCTATTGTAGATATATTTCATTCCACTTCAATGTAGTTAATTTTTTTATATCATGGGTACTTGACAGATATATCATATTAATTAAGAATATATTATGCACTTCGCTTATTTTTTCCATACAAATTTATACCTTAATTAGATATCCATTAGCCATTTTACGAAATAAATGAATTTAAGTATATTGAAAATTTACAAGTTTATAATAAATATATTACAATTATTAATATGTTTTACATACTAATAATTAATATCATTTCACTAAATTGAATGATTTAAAAATGTATGAGTTGACTACATATCATACATCACTAATTTATACTATAAAATAAGATAATATAAATAAGTAAAAGTTAAAAGAAAAGGATGATTAAATAGTATCAATATGCCTCAATTATCAAAATATCAAAAATAAAATAAAATCATTTAGCGACACACACCTACACATAGTGTGTTTATGATTGGTAACATTGTATGATTGGTAACACTTGAGTGGATTAGTGGTATGTTGGTGTGCAAATGGATGCTAAGACCCGGGTTCAACTCCTTGCAAGCTTCAATCAAACATAACCATATTAAGAAAGAAATAGAATCATCGGCTTCAATCAAACATAACCACCCCCTTAAATCAAGTTTCTCGATTAATCCTCCATCCTTATCTTCGTCATCTTCTTGAGAATTGGAATACGAATACTTTCATATTTGTTTCCTGTCACCATTTTGATCGTTTCTGATTAAAACTAATCGATTTTTCTCTAATACCAATTGTTGTCGAGTAATAAACAATTTTAGAAGTGGGGTTGAATACAATTATATAAGCTTTTTGCAAAAGCAAGAAATAATATATGAAAACTTAACAGACTTTATTAATGATATAAAATCTGTTACAACACTCAAACTTACTCTCTCAATAAATACGTTGTCTTGAGAGCTCCTAGGTTACAAGAAAGATATGAAGCTATTTCTTGTACATTTTATAAAATGTAAACCTATCTATGTTTATTTAATACACAGTTTACACGATCAATTACAAAAGATATCGAATACAAATCATGAATTGTATCTTCAATTATCTTCTGTCTGATTGTTGCAGTCACTGACTTTTAGGCACCGACACACTAGCAAATCAATTAACTCCAGATTATGTGGGATTCAGTTAATCGCTCAATCTTCAATCACAGATCACTATCTCACTTCGTGATGAACCTATAGTCTAATGACATCATATTATGCTGATAACTAGACTCTAATGAATAGACTTTGACAACATCGTATGAAGGAGTGACAAAAGTCATTCTCGCTTGTAGGCCAGTGCATATTTTCCCTAAATAATAAAAACAAATTAGTGAAATAACATCTAATGCTAGGTGGTTTAGCAAGAAAATTTTCACTCTTGAACAACCCCCACGTAGATAACAAAGAAGAAAGAGTAACTGATGTTAGTTACTTTTCAAGGCAAGACACCACTACCCATATTCGGTGCTTCTGAATATCTCACCATAAAACCATTAATATTTTAGTGACTGCATAGTTTCTTGCTTCTCACCTCATTGTCAAAATTAACATTTCTCATAGCGCTTACATCTCTAGGGAGCACTAGGAACAACTAGAAACTGTGATAAAAGTTCTGCAGAAATTTTAGAAACTCGTGCATGTAACTATGTAGAAGATAGGAATAACCTTTCTATATATGAACAATGTCATCGGTTCAATCCGCATCTTTATTTACTGTAGAATACTAAGTGCCCGTTTGGCAAAACTTTTGGTAATGGCTTACGGACTTATTTTTGGGTAAAAATTTTATATTTTGATAAACTTTTTTTATACAAGTATTTAATGTATGTTTGAGATTCAATAAGTTTCAAAAATAAGTTGAAAAATAAGTTGGAATGTTAGGAATCTCTAACTTTGTCTTAAAATAAGTTGACTTATTCTGAAAAATAGTTCCCCCAAACACCCCCTAAGATAAATGTGTTGGTAAATATATAATCACACAAAATACTTAAAAAAAATTCATATTAAACGCGTAAAGATATTAAAAATATAAAACCAAGTTATTCAAATAATTGAAAATGAAAGATCAAAAACTTTAAATTAAAGCAATAGCAAAGAAAATCAACTAGAAGAATTAAAGTACAACCATGAAGTTTTAAAAACAAACCAAGGTACATAAATTGAAATTAGGTGACTCGACGTCTTAGGGGAAAAATGCTCTGTTCTCTCTCCAAAACTCTCAACCAAACTAAACACTTTTTACAACTTTTATCTCTTTTAACCACCGGAAACAACCACTATTATCATCGTTGACCATCATCTTCATCACCATCCTTTGATTCTCAGCCCATACTTTTCTCATTTCCTTCATCCTTCCTACCTTTTTTTCTTTCAGATCTGTTCGACTTAACCCGATCTAACTTCTTTTAAGCTCTTCAGATGGGCTCTCGGAATTCAGAACACTCAGGGTCTATGGATTCTGAAGAGTTCTCAGCTTTTATAGGGCACAACTATGCCATCCCAACTCTCTTGCAACAACAACAGCTTCATTTTGACAATTCTGACAATGATTCATTCAACACGATGCAAGTTATGGGGGAACAATTACCCATAGTAGCTCAGGCAAGAATGAGAGAACAAATAAATTTAATACTTAATGATGGATCTACTCAGCAAGCTTCGGGACCAGAAGCTGAAAACTCTAGTCGCGGATCACAAAACTCGACTCCGGAGATAGCTAATAATGCTCACGTGCAGAAAGACTTTACTACAAAGAAATCGGAAGAAGGGGAAGCTATCAAATCTCAGCAGAACCAACATACTAATGTTGTCACTTGGAGCAACATAGTGGCAAAGAATGTTACCAATACTCATCCTACTGTTGGAGAAAATGACATTAGCTACAATGAGGACGGCACAGCTACGGTACGTTTCTCAGCTGAATTTTTTAAAAAAGCGCAGAAACAATGGGAGACTAGTATAATTGGATACTTTATAGGTGGGTCGTTTGCCTTTAAGTATGTCCGCGAACAAGCACAAAGATTCTGGAAGACTAGGGGATTGACGGGGGTGTACTATAACTCTAACGGCTATTATACCTTCAGATTTGGTACAATAGAGGAAAAAAATAGAGTTTTGAGTCTAAATACTATTCAGATAGGGGGAAAACATTGTTCCTCAAACCATGGATAGAAGGTAATCAATTTAAGCGCAATATAATTGATAAGGTTCCCTGCTGGATTCGCCTAGTTGATATCCCTGATATTTTCTGGTTCAAAGAAGGCTTAAGCTCAATAGCTAGCTCGGTTGGAAAACCCTTGAAATTTGATGCCCTTACAGCTAAATTCGAACCTTTGAAATATGTTGGAGTTCAAGTTGAATTAGCATATACTGCTCCTAGACCGGATTATATTCGCCTTCCGTTGCCAAACTCAAATGATGAGGTAAAAATAGAAGTCCAATATGGCGAATTGCCATATTCATGTAGTTTATGTAATGCCTTTGGTCACTCTCTCTCTCTCGATGCATCAATAACCCGGAAAGAAAGCCGAAAAAAGCAAGGAACAACCATCAAAATTCTAATACAGAACATAAGACATCAACTACTACTGTTGGTTTAGAAAATGCACTGATTCCTTATACGATAGGTACACTTTTTGGTTGCCCTGTGGTTCAGGAGATGGATGAGGTTCAGCATATGCAGGAATGTGACACTCACAACACAGGTAGTAACATTGAAATAGATCAGCTATAAATTGATAATGGTGTAGGCATGGGGGGGTAGAACCAGGGGAGTTTATTCGCCCTATAGCACTTGATAATTCTTTTCAAACTTTGACTGATTGTAATGATGACACGGAGGCTGTTCTAGTAAGCGAAGCAGGAAATGAGGAAAATGCTTCAACTAAAAGGAAGTGGAATAGAAATCCTAAGGACGCTGGGTTTATCATAGATTTGAGGACTATAGATCAGCAACATGCTCTGGCTGTAAATTCCCCAAATGCTCTTAAAAAGGGACTTTCAACAAGGCTATCAACTTTGAAAAAGAATTCCACGGATGAGGATGGGTTCATTCCAGTAATAACCAAGAAAAGTCTTCGCTTGGCAGGTAACACTGCTAATAATACTTCCAAATATCAATGAATTTTGCCTCTTAGAACGTTCGAGGCTTGAATAAAAGCACCCATCAAAAGGAGCTCCTGCATTTCATTTCCGCAAACAAAATTTCTTTAATGTGTTGTATTGAAACCAAAGTTAAAGAGCATAATGCTCGTTTAGTTGCTTCAAAAATCAAAAAAGAATGGTCTTGGTTACATAACTACGAGCACCACCATAATGGTCATCTGTGGGTGGGGTGGAATTCATCAATTTGGTCGATTACCTGCCTCTCCAAAACTGCTCAACAGATCACCTGCAAAGTCTGTTTCCTAGAAAAACAGATACACTTTATGATCACCTTTGTGTATGCCTTCAATACTCCTCTAGAAAGACTTGATCTTTGGTCCAATATCAGGAATCTAAGTTCATCTGTTGTCCTTCCGTGGTGTGTGACTGGAGATTTCAACTCCATTCTTCAAATCAATGAAGTTTTGGGGGGTCGTGAACATTGGACTTCTGACATGCAGGCTTTCAAATCTTGTGTTAATGATGCTTCCCTTGGTCACATAAGAACTCATGGTAAATTCTTTACTTGGACAAACAAGCAGAAACAACAGGACTGTTTGATTATGAAGCGTCTGGATCGAATGTTAGCAAATGCAGCTTGGTTCTCTTTTTTTCCGGAAGGTCAGGTTCTTGTCAAGGAGCGCAGTTTGATGGATCACAATCCTCTCTTATTTGTCAATCCAGTCCAGATGACTCATACTCCCAAAGTCTTTCTGTTCTTCAACTTCATGATACAAATTCCAGGCTTTCTTGATACAGTTCAGGGGGCTTGGTTTGAATCAATACTTGGTGATCCAATGACTATTTTTTGCAAAAAAATGAAAATAGTCAAGTAAGATCTGGTAGTGCTTAACAAAAACTATGGTAATGTCCATTCCAGTGTCACGGCTGCTCGCCAAACTCTTCAAAGTTTGCAGTGCCGGCTTATCAGTAATCCGAATTGTATTTCCTTATTAAATGAGGAAAATGAAGCTATTAAACATTTGGAAAAATGCATTCTCGAGGAGGAGGCATTGCTTCTTCAGAAGTCTAGAGTAAAATGGTTATCTCTGGGTGATGGAAATTCAAGTTTCTTCTTCAACCAAATAAAGTGAACTGGAATCGCAATAAAATACTGGTGTTATCAAATGACACAGGCGAGCTTCAAACTGGTCTGGATAATGTCTCCAAGCTTGCAGTTGACTATTTTAAGGATACTCTAGGCAAACCTGTTATGCATCAGTTACCACAGGTTAACACAATCCCCTCCCAGCCGCTGGTTACACCTCAGGCCCAAACCTTCTTGGCACACATGGCTGACATAGAGTGCAAAACAGTTACAGAAACTCAATGTAGTTCTCTTCTGGTAGACATATCAGATGAGCTAATTCATAAGACTCTTAGATATTTGAAATGCAATAAAACTCCAGGCCCGGATGGGTTTACCTTGGAATTCTTCCTGTCTACTTGGGAGATTGTGGGGGTTAATTTCTGTGCTGCAATTCGACATTTCTTTGCTTCTTGTGACATGAATCCAGCAGTGAATTCAACGGCAATTGCTCTTATTCCTAAAGTGGATACTCCAACTCACATCAAGGACTTTCGTCCTATTTCTCTATGCACCATCCTTTACAAATGCATCTCAAAGATTCTTGCGAACAGACTAAAAACAGTTCTTCCTACGGTTATAAACTCTTCGCAGTCAGCGTTTAAGGGCAGAAATATTTCAGATAATATTCTAATGGCTCAGGAACTATTCAGGGGTTATACTAGAGAATCCGGCAAGTCAAAATGTGAGTTAAAAATTGATTTACATAAAGCTTTTGACTCCTTGGATTAGAAGTTTTTTATGGCAGTTCTGCACAAAATCAAGCTTCCACTTAGATTCATTATATGGATTTCTACTTGCATCTTTCATCCGCGATATTCAGTGAAAATTAATGGCACGCTGCAAGGTTATTTCAAAGGGAAAAAAGGTATTCGTTAAGGTTGTCCACTGTCTCCATATTTATTCACTATAGCAATGAACATCTTCTCTCAGATTCTTGACAAAAAGCCAGATACATTCAAACATCATTGGAAATGCAAGGATCTCGATCTTAGCCATTTATTTTTCGCAGACGATGTTCTCCTATTCTCAAATGGAGACAAACACTCAATTAAACATACCATGGATTCTTTAACTAGATTCTCTGCTTTGAGTGGCTTAAATCCCAGTCTGAATAAAAGTACAGTGTTCCTATGCAACTGTGCATCTAACCTTGTCACGTGGTTTGACAATTCTTATGGAATTCTTCATGGAACAATTCCGGTTAAATTCCTTGGAGTGCCTTTAATTTCATCTCAACTTAGTGTCACTGACTGCATGCCTTTAGTCGACAGAATTGCCTCTCGTATTATGGCATGGACTAACTTCTTTCTATCTCTTGCTGGAAGAGTGCAGCTAATCAGGTGTGTTCTATTCTCTATGCAGTCATTTTGGACGAATCATTTCATGTTACCAACGATGGTACATAATACTCTGCAAAAGCTCTTCACCAGGTTTCTATGGAAAGGAAACACAACCTCAAAGGGAGGAAATAAGGTCAGTTGGGTGACTATGTGCCTTCCTAAGGAAGAAGGGGGTTTGGGTTTAAAAAGTATGAAAGAGTGGAATAAGGCGCAGTTGTTACTTCATTTATGCAAGATTATTAATGGGTCTACTTCTCTATGGCCTAGTTGGATCAATGCGACAGCTCTCAAGCATAAGAATTTTTGGAACATGGAAATTCCAAATGACTGCTCGTGGATTTGGAGAAGAATTCTTCAACTTCGACCTCTGGCTAGGCGATTTGTTGCGTAAAAAATTGGTGATGGTCAAAGAACCTCTATCTGGTTCGACCCTTGGTGGGAGTCTCGTTGTCTGGCTGCTCACAAAAATGACACTATCATATCTCAGACTTCGTCAGTGCACAGTGCTACGGTTCATGATCTTATTACCTCTGGAGCTTGGATTTTACCGACAACTAACAGAAGGATTCATCACATCAGTACGGTTCTGCAGGACTGGTTGGCTAATTTTAATTATCCTCCATTTGATCTCTCCAAAACAGATGTTATTATGTGGGATAACCGTCCTATATCCAGGGTAAAAATCAGACATATATGGGAATCTATTCATCACAAAATGAATACGGTTTCTTGGCATAAAGGCGTTTGGCATACTCTAGCTATTCCCAGGTATGCTCATCACCTTTGGCTAGTTTGTCAAGGCCGTCTCAACACCTTGAATCGGCTTGCGTCATTTGGCTTACAAGTGCTTGACTGCTGTTACTTATGTGTGGGAGGTCAGGAAACCATTAATCACTTGTTCTTGAACTGCACGTATAGCAGCCACGTTTTACTGCAATTAGGAAATATGAACGGCCTCAACATTCAAGCAAACACATGGCTTGAATTGCTGCATTCTTGGCTCAATATTCAGCATCCTACTGCTCGTCATGTGGCCCTTCTAACTCTTCAGGTATATACATATCATTTATGGAGAGAACGAAACTCAAGAGCTCACAACAAAAGCATGCTTCAACCACAAAATGTGCTTACCGGGATCATATCGGATATTAATTGTCGCCTATCCTCTTCTTCTTGGTTTTGTAAGCGTTCATGTACAAACTCTTTCAGTAGTTGGCTAGCTACATGATTCCTTGCTAGTTTGGTTCTCTTCTGCCACCTCTATGGTTTGTCATAGAGCATGGGTTAATCCCTTTGTTTTTCTTTAATATAAGCAGTTTAGCAAAAAAAAAAACAAACCAAGTTGTATTTTTACTACAGTGACGGCTAAAGTAGATACTAAATATGCAATTAATATGCAAAATGTTTCTAGAAGAGGATTCTCGGTAACAGCTTTGAAGTAGATTAATGATAAAAGTTGGCTAGTAATATGTAAACCGGTATTGTGTATAAAGGTGATACTATGGTTGTAACATATAGCTAGCATTATGTAATGGTGAAGTATGATAATGATGATCCAAAATGTCAAAATTTGGGGTGTGTTCAACATAAGCTTAATTTGAAACGAAGAGAAATCATGACCAAATGAATCTCTCGCGTAAAATAACAAGTAGCAAATCAAGATTTTTGGTTCCTTTCATACATTCTTGGAACATGAATCCAGGAGTTCGGTAACAAATCTATGTACTTCTTCTTTCTTTGGTCGTAAGTGTAGAAAAATATAAGCAAGCTGGTAAAGTGTCCCACCACAATATATTTATTGCCAGACCACTAAGTACTAGTAGGAACTCGATCTTGTTAAAGAATATAGTAACGGTAGACTCATAATTGAATACACTTAAAACACCATAAATGATTATAGTCCCATACTACACAAAATGTATAAGAGAACAAATTTCTAATTATAAACTATTTTAGTAGAGTGATTTTGCAGCTGGGGAAAGTAAAAATAAATTCGATATCTTAATTCGGAGATATAATCTGTCCATGATGGGTGACTGGATGAAGGTGTGGGACAACATCAGGTTTAAGTCTCTGTATTTGTTGCCTTCACTTGTGAGCATACTGCTCTCATTTTGTTTCTCTACAAACTGTGCTGAAGAGTCAAGGTTGTTTACATCCTTAAATAGGATTGACATCATTTCATGTTGCTTTTGCTTCATGGCGGTGCACCATTGCTTCTAACTGTGGATTAGTTGTATGCGCCTGCTTCCTTGACTTGACAAGCTCCTGCATGGACAAATTTATCAAATTCAACATACTCTTCCACTCTTGTTTGTGTGGTTGTTGATTTTGCCCATCAGCAGGTCCACTACCGACAATGGAAACCGGCTGAGTGGACAAATTTATTGTTCTTAGTTTTGCAGAGTTCCAATACAACAAACTCAATTGCTGCCCATTTTTTTTCCTTCACGATATCTAGATTGAATTGAAAGTAAGAGTTGATGTATTTACTCATTTCACAATCAAAACACAAACTAATCTCTCCTAAGAAAAGAGAATAGAAGTTTGAGAGATTGTTTGACACAACTGAATATTTAGGGCTTTGCAAATGAAATGGAGACGTCAAATTAGGGGAATTAGTGTGCAAGGGTGAAAAGTTGGTCCTCCTTTAATAGAATTTTTTGAGATATTTAATTCAATATCTGAGGATTTTTGTTAATTTAGATTATTTGGATTTTCAAATCCCATTGTAAAAAATTTAATAAAATGTGATGATATTTGAAAATAAAAGAATTTTTTCTATTTAGTAAAAATGATGAAATTTAATGAATTCACTAATGTATTTTCTATTTTTTTTCAAAAATGCATAAGATAATATAAATTTTGTTAGAAACTCTTCTAACACAAATATAACTAAAAGATAATCAAAAGTCTTAAAAAGGATGATAGAAGGTGAATAGAAGTCTGAGAATGAGTTTGAAATGACTAAATAGTTAATTTTTCCAAATGCACCAAAAGAGAACGACAAATTAGTGTATTTAATTTAAAAACTGAAAGTTCATCCGTTTAACTTAATTAATTATTTGGGTGATGTATTTATTTGAATTATTAAAAAATTATTTACAAAATTTTTGATGTATCAGTTTTGAATTTTAAAAATTCATTAGAATTTGATAACTTGCAATATATGCTATGTCTTATTAATTTTTAAAAAATCCTTAAATATGATGGTTTTCCAATCAAGATTACAAAACATTTCATTAAAATTTGGATGACACTTAATATTTCATGGAATTTTATCAATTTGATACAATGGTGGGTTTTAATGAATTTGCTACTGTATTTTCTTAAATAGAGCTAAAACTTTTTGAAGAATTCGTTTGGAACTCTATTTGAATGAAACACTACCAAGTTTTAAGTCAAATATGTAAAATTTCATGTAAAATGAAAATGAACACCAATCTATTAAAAATGGTAAATTAATAATAGTCTAATAGAAATCTAACTCAATACACTCTTTTTCAAAAAATACTCTGAAATCCAACAATATTTAAAATTCTTAAAATCCTTTAAAATTTAAAGATTGTGAATTGTAGGTTTTTTTCAAAAAATATTATGAAATCAAACAATATTTAAAATTCTTAAAATCCTTTAAAATTTAAAAAATGTGAATAGTAGGTATATATATATATATATATATATATATATATATATATATATTTGAAATAAACGTACTTGCTTGCATTAAATTTCATCCAAAGAAAGGTTTCATAAAATCATGTCAGGAGCATTATCATGCCATTCCTGCAGACCTGGGTTAGAATGTGCGGCTCGAGCTAGGGTATGAGCTACACTATTCGCAGATCTATGAGCGAACTCGATTAACACATCATCATAGTGTTTAAGTAATTCATTACAGTCTTCTACTATTGTATCAAAACAGGATTTTCCTTTAGGTCCATAGAAAGCATCCACCACCAATTTCGCATCAGACTCGAAAACACATTTCATGGTTCTCCAGTTTTTGATCCAGGACAAGGCCTCCCTCATACTGATTGCCTCCGCCTCCCTAGCACTGGTTCCTCCCCTAGCTGTGTTCATGCGTGCTCGTATGAATTTGCCTCTATCGTCTCGCATCACACAACCAACACCGATACGGTTGCTTCCCGGGTAACACACAGCATCAACATTAATCTTTACCCATCCCTCTAGAGGCTTGCACCATACTTTACTCGTCGATCTAGTCCCGTCTGCACTCTTTCCAGCAATTTCTTGAGCTCGGGACCATTCAGCTAGCATGTTTAGAGCCATATTTCTAACTCCAAACACTGACATATCTATCTTCTCCCACACTCACTTGTTTCGTCGCGACCATAACCCCCAGCAGAACAGACCCACAAGTGCACATTTATCAGTTGTTTCAGTGGTAAATACTCGTTTTATAACCTCTGTCGCTGAGCTTTCATTTCCAGCAAGCACTAGGTTTGCGAGGCCTGTACTCTCCCATAATTCACGAGCAAAACAACAATTAAACAGTACATGTGCTGCATCTTCTGGATAACTATGGCACCATGTACAAATTGGCGATATATCCACTTTTTTGGTAAGCAATGCAGCCGCTGTAGGAAGTACGTTCCTTGACGCTCTCCATAGAAAATTAGCTATCTTTCCTGGCAGTCGTAGACTCCATACTCTGTTCCAAAATTTCCTCTCCTGACACTGATATTCACCTCGGAGTAATCTATAACAACTAGGCACAGAGAAGTCACCCTTATTCTCTGGCAACCAAAACCAAGAGTCCTTTTTATTTAGCATAGGGATTGGGACTTGATATATAAGAGCTCTATCTCGTTCATTACAGAAGTCATTTACCACATCCATATCCCAGTCACAACCCTCATCATCTATAAAGCCATTGACTCTTGCATCTTCCAGTCCCGGGTAAGTAGCACTTGTGAGGCAGCCGTTGTGCAGACATGGCAACCAAGGTACCTGCCAAATCTTAGTGTCTCTACCATCCCCTATCCGTCTTCTACAGCCTCGTATGATAATTGCCTGAGACTCCAAAATACTGCGCCATGCATAGCTTGGATTAACACCCAAAGACGCATTTAAAAAATCTGACTTCGGAAAGTAATTGGCCTTCATCAACTGAGTCACCAATGGGTTTATATTATTTATCAAACGCCAAGCCTGTTTCCCCAACATTGCTATATTGAAATCATTCAATTTTTTGAACCCCAAACCTCCCTCCTCTTTCACCACACAAAGTTTGTCCCTCCATAGCCATTTTATTCCTCCATTCCCACCTGTACCACTCCACCAGAAAGCATTCATCCTTTTTTCAATTGCTTCTGTGATCTCCTTTGGTATAGTTACTCTTCTAAAGTCTGCCGCCCAAACTATACCAAATTTCTGGGTGAATAGTAGGTATATAAGTTATAGTGATACGTGTAAATTTAAAAATTCAAATTAAATATCCTAAAATTTTTAAAATTTGAATTCACTGCAATTAGATTTAAAAAAATTATTTAATTTATTGTGAAATAAGCCCAAATTTTATTATTTTTTTTAACATCTAAATTATACACGATAAGCTTTTGAAATTGAATTCTTTATTTAAATTTATATTGAATACAACCTTCAAACTGCTGGCTATAAGGATTTTTTAGGTTCTTGGATCCACATTTACCACGGTACAATTTCAAAAATATCAAATCCTCTATTGGGCTAGCCCATTTTAGAAAATGGTCCATTATAAATCTAATATTGGGATAATAAGATTCTAGTTAAGGGGCCTTTGGTTTGGCGTAATAAACAAACAAAAAGGAAGACAACTAGACTCATTTCCTTTATTAGTCTTTGTTTTATACAATTAATCATTGCCTTTAGCCTTTTTTTTTTAATTTAAGATTTTCAAATATCCATGGTATCTCATTCCCCATACGGTACTAGATATTTCGTTTGGCTTTCCTAATTTTTTTTCCATTTTCAAATACTGTTTATATGTTAAAACATTAAAACATAGATTAATATGGAATGTATTTTTATAAATTAACAAAAATTAAATTAGTTTCTATAAATTGAAAAACAAACAAATTAAACTAATGAGGATCAATTATTTCTTCTTATTTTCGTTTCTCAATTCCATTCTGTTTCCGAGCACCAACAAAATGCTGCCTTAATATTGTGTAAAGTACCGTCATTAAATTGTAACTAGCTTTTACCCTATGCAAAACATTGATTACATTTGAAAATTTGACTTTTAAAATTTAAATTATTATGATAAAACCAAATGAAATGTAACATAATGTGGGCAATACAATTTAAATTTTTATATTTTTGGACTAATATAATAAATTTTAATTTATTATGTTGTTACTAGAATTCAAAACTTAATTTCTTTAAATGATAACTTTAAGTATTATATATAATGATTTTGATTAATTTGGGATATAAGAATTGTGGTTAATTATCATGGCCACAATTATTTAGTCAGATTGTGTTATAGAAACTAAACTCGCATTTAAAGAAATTACACCATTATTTTTTAATGGAATTTGGATTCATATTTCTAGCACTATAACCTAAAAGATCTTGATAGTTATCTTGATAGTTTGAATCGCAGATGTAGTGTTTCAATTTTGGAAGATTACAAGTGATATTGTGTTATTAAATAGGTGATTTTATATTGAGAATTTTCGCGTAACGACAAATGTTAGTATACTATATGCGGGTGCATTTTTTACTTGAAAAAAATCTCATTCCAACTTTTACATCCATTTATAAATTTACAAGAAAAAGTATTTCATTAACATAGTCATGCAAAAAAACTTAGAGGGACTTGGCATTACCTTTCTTTAAACGTAGAAGGTTGTTTTAAGGCACTAGAAATTACAAGAGCCACTAACCCTCAATGTTGCTAAAACTCAAATCAAGTTGTTAATTGTTTACTAAAACATTTATGTTTTATTTGAAATAGATACAAGTATAGCATATGTTTTATAGACGTAACACGACTACTGCATACATCCAAATAGCCATCTAATTTATAGACTACGAAAGAGACCTATATCATGAATTATATTAACAACTGAACTTTGTAGAGAATTAAAGTTTGGTAGTTTTTCAAGAGATCAGAGTCCTTTTAAGGACTAAGGACTGCATTGCGCTTTCGTAGTTTCTTTTGCAAGTTGTGTTCTGCTACCCGGCCAATTTTCCTTCAAAGGTTCTATAACCAGTGCGCAACGCAGCCATCAAAAGTCCGAGAGCAAACTGATTGTGATTAGTAGGATAAGTCTCAAGAGCACAATCACACACCAAGTAGCTGTAAATATGAACCAGAAGACAAGTTTCAGTTAAGAGCTAAAAAATTTTATGAAACTTCTTTTGAAAACTTAATTGACAGTTCTGTGAAGCAACACTACCTGCACTGCCACATTGGAAAGTATTGACTTAATTTTAGTGCAACTTAAAAGAAGGGAAATGTGAGATTTTAAATAAATTTTCTGGAAAAAGAAAAGGAAACACATGGATTGGGGATGGGGAATATATAGAAAGGCTTACCGAGTGAGATTAGAAGACATTTTACGAATATCCTAAAGTTTGATGGTCTGTTCTATTACATTAGAGATAAGCTGACCGCTATCTCCTCCACTATCAATAAATATTGATGGCCCACCATGATCGCAGATGGTTCATTTTTAATAAGACAACATGTATCCCAAACCTATAAACGATTGAAATTTTATTAAGGAGACACGTATTAAGCCCATTTTGAATCTAGAATAAAGAAAAATGCAAATCATGCCTTACAGAGACCATCATTACTCCCAGAATATATATAACCACTCGTGTCAGCAAAGCACACTATGATAACACAAGACTAGGTAGAAATTACCAATAAGATCTAAATAAGTTTTTACGTTAAAATATTCACATACAATAAAAAAGGTGGAAAAATAGGAAGAGGTAGACATAACCAACACATAAGAATTTAGGTGAATCTCAGCTCAATATATTTTACCAGCACAAGTCTTAATAGTGATAAATGGAAAGACACACACAAATATTCTTTAAATAATTTACAGCATTTAAATCAACATTTTTGGGATATATTTTATGTAAACACATTATCTATGCCTTGGATTTTAAGGCATATTGGCATTGCATTGATGATAAACCTCAGTCTAAATGATGATGCATCCAAGACAACTATATGCCCCTTTGCTGTGGAAACTACGCATTTTTCCATCATCCATTCAAGTAACCTATAGCTAATTCACTATACATATATATATATATATATATATATATATATATATATATATATATATATATATATCTTTTAAACACTATGAATTGGTCTTTTATCTACAATTTGTATGTGTTCCATCCAAGTAACCTGTTACCATGAATTATTTTACAACAATATTAGCTACGAAAACAAATGTAACATTATAAAGTTTTACAAAAATATGAGTTACGAAAACAAATGCAATATTAAAACTCACATTGCCAACTTCTTATATTCTTCTTAGGATCTTGAACTGCCCTTAATCATGTCTTCGATGTAGGATCTAGAAGGTAGGTGAGGAGCCCACCACTATGAATTAAATTCTTTTTGGAGAATATCATAGGTAACATCAACTATTGCCCATAAATTTTTCTGTATTTGTTGGCTAAAACCAAGCAAGTAGAATTTGTTAGTTGGTACTAATGGGGATATCAACTGTATCTCTTCATACATCTTGCAACAAAAATAAAATATTTTTAGCAAATTTAAGAAATACCAATATTAAACAAAAATTGAGTGAAAATAAACTTATTACATCAAATTATTACAACCTGCAACAAGCCAGTCTGGCTCCCCAGTGAAGAATTTACTTCAAATGTTCCAACCTTTGAGACAATAGTAGGAAAAACGTCCATCCATTTGTTCTGCCGATTAAGATCATACAACAACTAAAATAAGGAATGATCTCTATTTCAATGTTCATGGGAAATATCAAATATGAAATAATTACGGGAACCATAAATGAACCAAAAAATATCTTTCAATTGAGAGGGTGAAACTGTCAAAAATTCAACATTTTTTGGATACATTCTATGTAAAAACATTATATACCTTTTGTGTGCAACATGGGTGGAGCTTGTTACATAAACTTTTGGAGCATTTTCTTCATTGTTTACTGAAAATATTAAATTACTATGAAATTAATATCAAAACATATGATAGAAAAATGTGAACATACAAAAAATACAGAATTGATATTATCTTCTAGAGAAAATAAATCAAATTTATTTAAATATTTAAACCACGATAGTTATTACTAATATATTTTATTAGATCCGATCTGAGCAATGTCTTCATTCAAGAATTTTATTAGACATCTCCAAAATATTAAACAATTCCTAATTATCGAAAATTATGCTCAATGAATAAATTAAAAAACATCCAATTTAGATCACATATAATAAGAATTACCATGACAATTAAATAATAGCCAAAAAATCTATTAGAAATGAATGAAAATACATTAAATAAATGGAATTTACCTATGATTATAATAACCATTTAGAAATGAAGAAAGAGTAATGACATACCAGATCTATTGGTATCCACTGAAAATAATGGTAGAACATCTAAAGCCTGCAATAATTAATCATTACAAAAATCATTATTGACAAAACACAAATACATGTATACAATATGTTAGTGGAATCGGTGTACCATTTGATTTTGAGGAGATAAAAAATTGAGAGAAGAGAAACTTGGTGAAGCAGGCTTGGCCATCAAAGACTATGCTGGGGAGTGTCTTATTATCTCTTGGTTAATCATAACAATTACTTCTATTTATATGTTGATGTTATGATTCTAGAATGTTCTGTTTAAAGATAAGGATGTTATGATTCTAGAATGTTCTATTTAAACGGTCTAAAATAAAATAGGCCCATAACTAATTTATATAATAATGATGTTATCCTTTTAGAATGTTCAATCTAAAGGGCCTGAAGAGGATAGTGAAAATGTAGGCCCAAAATGCCTAATTGGTAAACCAATAGCAACATGTAAGCAACTTGAATGACACTTGTAGTGGCATGTAAACAACTTGTAGAACCGTTCAATAGTAGCATGTAAACAACTTAATTAGTAGAATTACAAAATACACTATAAATTTCAAATATATTTTGTAACAACAAAAAACTTTTTTTGGATAATTTTTATTATTACTAAATTATTTATTTGTATTATGTTTTTTTTTAAATATTTCATAAAAACAATCTTGTACAAAGTAACATTAGTATATGTATTTGTCTTAAAATCCATGTGTTATAAGAAATGTAACTGTTTCGATTTTACCTTAACAAAAATATTCCATAGTTTAGATTTACAAAAAATTCATGTCTAAAATAGTTAGTTAGAGATGATATTAATGTTTTGGGTAAAATGGTTTAATCATAACTGAACTCAGCGTCAACTTGCAAATGGATAACTGAACTCAAAAACCTTGCAATTACATAACTCAATAAATTAAAACTTGAAACTTGGGCACTAAACAAAAGTAAACTTGCAACTGAATAAAAATAACCTTGCACTAAACAAAATAAACTGATTGAGAGAGGAGAGAGACTGAGATTCAGTTCATTTTTTTATTTTAAGAAAATATATGTTTTATAGTTTTTATATATAAAAAATTAAGAATTTAAAATATAAAACTGAATATGAAATTTTTAAGAAAATTCAAATTTTTTATAAATTAAACAAAGATTAAGATTTAAAATAAGATTTTAAAATAAAAAACTGAATATGAATTTTATAAGAAAATTCAAATTTTTTATAAATTAAACAAAGATTAAATAAAAAAAATTAAGATTTTAAAATAAAAAACTGAATATGAATTTCTTAATCTAGTAATGTAAATGCAAGTTTTTATTAATCTAGTAATGTAAATGCATGCAAGTTACGGATAAGTTGTTGCAAGTTCAGTTTTTATTCTTGTTAGGTATGTTAACAGCATTTACTAAATGCAAGTTTTAATATATTGAGTAAGTTGGGCTGAGTTATTTTATCCTAATGTTTTTATTAAACTTGATTAATATATTTTATGTAATAACAATAATTATTACTAAATCAATTAAAACAATATTTAATACTCCCCTTTGATTCTTAATATTTGAAATAGAGGTGTTCGACACGCATTTTAAGATGTATTTTAAAGATAGTTCCATAACTTATTTTTAAAATTTTCTTTTTGTATAAAAAATAAATGTTTAAATTTTTATACAAAAAAAATAAAAAATTAATTATAGAACTATCCGATGATGCGTATGAGAAAGTGAAAAAAAATGTTAAGAATTATATGAAATCATCATAACAATTAACAAATTATATAAATACAGTAATATTCCATATTAGTTTAACATAATATATATGTTACTATTGATGTGTAATTTATTTGCATTATTTAAAAAAACTTAATAGTTTGAGTAATTTCTAGATTTGAATTCGGTCATGTCATTTTATGTTCTGGGTGGCAAAGATGTATGATAACTTTAATATTGTTTTATTAATTGGAAATTTTCATAGTTATACACATATAATTATGGACAATAATAAAATAAATCATTAGATTATCATCATTGAGTTGTATATCTCTGTTCAATTTTAATTATTTGTGAAAATTTAACATCAATATTTAACTACTACAAAAGTTTATAGATGTGGTATTACTTATTATTAATATTTTAAATAATGTGTAACTTTGTAAAAAAAAACACTTTTATAATACAAATATATTATTTTATGTATACCCATATTTTAGACATCAATTTTTATAAAAAAAAGAGTTATCTATCAATACTTTCTTGTTTTGCTTATAAAAATGTAAAATTACAAGTGTGAAATATCAGTAACTTATGAAATAGATATAATTATTTTTATTTTTTAAATTAAAAATAACATTTATTAAAAATGGACGTCGAACCTAAAATTCCATGTTATTGTAATTTGTAAATAACATAGTGGGTGACATCAATTTTTACTACTTACTCATATCTTGTTTGTAGCATCCCATAATCCGGGGTATAGATCTGGGCCACTAACCACAATCAACGTTATACAATCTGAAATATAAACAACATGTAATAATAAAACCCCTTAACCAAGATCGCATACAGGTATGAAACAACTATCAAATTACTATTACAATCCAACCTCAGAATAAAAATGTTTTACGATTTTTTGTGAATAAACAAAATCACTGTCCAACTATATATCCAACCTTGACAATTACCAATCCACTATCCAACGAAATCCATAACTCGGACGTCTCCTCTCGCTGCCGGAAGAGCAATACCAACTGACCACTAGGTCCACTACTCATATCTATTAACTGAAGAAAATAAACAAGCAATAGTGAGCCAACAGTGCTCAGCAAGGGCAACTAGTGATACAATATCAACAACGGTTATAAGTTCTGAAAATCAGGAAGAATTATCAAATGCTTCGAAAGGTATCAACTAAGTCAAATATCCTTATTATCACGAGGAACCAACATTGCATCACTGGAATGGGGTATATCAACAATATGAACGGATAAAAGTTCTGATAACAAGATCTAATTGAAATAAGCTTCAAGGGAATCGGGTATCAAAACAACCCAATCTCAATGTATAGATTAGAATTGGATTTTTTTTATTTAAAAAAAACAATAAGGTTAGGCTGCTGATCAGTCACGCACTAACCCCGGACAAACGCACACAGCAATGTCCTTTAATTGATCCACGGCACACATTGGCCTTATTAATTTCTGACCACGAATCTGGTCCGACCCCTCACGGTCCATAATTTTGAAAAACAATCCAATTCTATATCATACTCACTAGGTGTCGGAACAATCGACCACCTTACCACATCAACTAACTGGAAAACTCACGTTCCAGAATAATGATAATATTAATAGATGTCGACAAGTTCGACTCGATAAATGGGGTAATGAATGAAGATCAACAATCTAAAAAGGTATCGACAAGTTCGATACTAATAATTGGGTGTAAATGTATGAACAATACAACAATAAGCATCAACAAGTTCGATGAAAGTAATTGAGGTGATACATTTCAACATTAAAATAATAAAAAAACTAATTTCACTTGAACGAGAAGTGAAAAGAAATACTTGCAATATAATTAACAATAACTGAGATTACAAGACAACGGTTATAGACAGGTGCTAAACATCTAATTAAATTTCTCCCAACATATTGAAAAGTTTGAATTAATATAAGCGAGTAAAACAGTTTAAATGTCTATTTGTAAAAACAATTACAGGATGATCAATTGCAATTTAGTTTGAAGAAAACATTTTCAAGAAGGGGTTCACTAGAGAAATTATGTTAAAATCATGAATCTCCTTAACAGGTATTTGTGGGGATTTAAAACTTGGATTCTCTCTATTTAGAAAATCCATTAAACATTTTTAAGGAAAATGAAAGTTAGGGCATTCCACTAAGGAGCCCAATAACATTCCATGTACAAAATGATATGCGGAAGAAGTCATTGGTAAGATTCTTTAAAAATCTGGTAATTGAACTATGGGTGGGGAAAATAGACAATTTCACGCTAATTTAAGAAGTATAACATCTTCCAAGTACACTTGACCAAATACTTTTATACAACAAGAAATTGAATTGCATCACTTGAACAATAAGTGAAAAGCAATAACACTTGCCTCAATTCGCGGAGTTCCTGATTTCACATCAATACTCGACTTAGCTTCTCGTCAGTCTCTTTCTTTACATATGGGTTTCTTACTTGGCCCTATTTTCATCTTTCTTTCATACTCACTAACTTCCACGTCAATACATCTGTCGGCTGTGATACTTGTCCGTCTATTCGTCTTTTTTTTTACCCGTGCACCGCTCTTGGCCATGTCTCCTATTCAAACCTTTACAAGGTCAGATACTATTTCAGTATTAACTCAAGCAAAACTTATCGTTTGCTCTATTCTACCCATGCGCGTCCTATAACGCTTACATATACAATACATATAGACATATTCATTCATATTCACATAATAGTCTTACTATAATCAACCAAGTCACATAAACACATCACATAACCATTTCAAAACAACACAACCACTAATATTTAAACCACGATATATTCTCGAAATAAACCACTGATACATATACTTAACACTTAGTAATCATAACACACCTTCAAGCATTGAAATTAAATAAGTTAAATAAGTTTTAAATAGATTTGCAGGGGATTTTTAGAATATTTCGGCATGAAGTATTCGTTTATCGGACTATGGGCACAGCCCCTCAATATCAATCAAAAACAATTCGACCCTGCATTTACAAAAATAAAGCTGCCTCAACTTGCAGCAACATAAAAGTAAACAATTAATGAAAAGTACCCGCCCGAACATGCGGCAACTAGCACATAAGAAATTTACATTACACTACTACTTACGCTACACCAATGATCGTATTTCTCACGCATTTTAATGATACACGTGACAATCAATCATTGATGTTCGTAAGCCCTAGGGGGCACTAACTATTACTTACGCTATATCAATAATCACATCACTCAAGTATATTAATTATACTCGTGATAGCTAATCATGGATATTCGTAAGCCCCAAGGAACTAGTTGAAGAGAATTACACAAGTACTTAAATATTGACATTTAAGTATCGAGATCTCATTTCAACTCCTCGCAGATAAACACATATAACATTAAACACATAAACACATAAGAAAATAAAATAACAATTTAACTTTACTATAGACTACATTTGAAAACTAATCAAAACAAACCACACAGCCTCTAGGACCAGTGGTACTTTTCAGAAACCATCACTTAACATTTATACAAATATATAGCTTAGGCAATTATACAATGACTTAATCGACACCAATTTGACCACATATAACTCACCACCAAGAATTTGACACGTATAGCATTCAACGGATAATATGTCCTGACTGATAACATTTAGCACATAAACATTCACGACTTAGTACCATATAATTCCACATATTATACGACAATTAATAATTAACCACTAACGACCACGAGCCCGACATATTATCAATCCACAATTAAACTCAATAATTATAACTAGCAACTAACAATAATAATCAACCACACTCTCCTAATTAAATTACTAAAACTAACACAATAATCTCTCACTTTAAAACAGTTTAAATTACAACAATATTCTCGAAATTCAAATATATTCTAATTACGAGAATTAACATATTAAACTAGCAATTAAACTAATTATATTACAACAATAACCTCGCAAATTTAAACTAATTAAATTACAACACTACATATTTAAATCTAAAATTGACAATTAAATAATTACACCAAAAATGAAAATAAATAAATAAATAAATAAATAAAATATTATACCTTTCGATTCGTCCGAAAATCAAATCACCGGAGTCTCCCTTTTCTCTTTCTCGACTCAATCTCTCTGCCTCTTTCTCTTTCTCGACTCAATCTCTCTCTCTCTCTTAGCTGCATATACCACCACAGCTGCCTTCCTACTTCCACCACCGTGCAACTCCGGCACACCGCCACCACCGCGTCCTGCGCTGTGATGTAGAGCTGAGAGTAGCAGTTGATAAAATGAAGCTCGATCCTTGACAGTTAAAATTGCGGGAAAAACCCAAGCATTTTAGATTAATGCTAGTGGTGGTGATGTGTGAAAAATGCGCCACCAATACTGAGGAGGAGGCTGCCATGGCTGTACCAGATAGATTTCCTGTCGGTTTTTACATTTGTTTTTTTTTTTGGCTACCATGAGCACTATGCGTTCGTTTCAAGGTTGATCATTTGTTTGTGATCACTAATGAGCCACGGGTGAAGCATCCCTTAACCAAGCACGGTCTTTAAGTAGTAACCTTAAAGCGCCCCAGCCTTTTTTTCCTTGTAATTTGGTAAAATTAATGAATTTGTAAAAAAAAGATTTTAAAACTCCTTTTTAGTTTTTAGTGTTTACCATTCGGCCTGCTGAATTTGTTATCTTGCCAATAGAGCAATACAGTAATGTTTTAGACAAATTATTTTCAGTGTGATTAAAATCCTCTTGTTCGGTCGCTGCCTCCCCTAGCTGCACACATCCTCTTGTTCCATATACACACGCATATATATATATATATATATATATATATATGTATATCTCACTAATTTAATTCAATCTCTAACCCCCCCCCCAATCCCATCTTCTTCTTCAATCTCTCTTTTCTTCTTCCTTTTCTCTTCTTTCATTTTCTCACTTTTCTTCCTGCGTTTTCTTTCTCTCGTGACTTCCCGAAGTTTTCACTGCTGTTTTCCTTCCTTTTAATGGGCTTAGCCCATTCTTTTTGTTACAACTTAATCTCTTTTCGGCCCAAATTATTCACTATTAACGACTTCTATAAATCACAATTAAATAAAACCTTTGGAAAATTATGCTTTTCATTTTTAAAATAAAGAATATAAAATTACGAGAACGCACATATTTTTAAAATATTTTTCGGATCAAAAACGAATTAAATATGAATTTTCAAAGTTTTGATCCTTTAAATACAATAAAACTCTAAAATCATTTTAAAATACCGAAACATACAAATTGATTCACCCAACCATTTTAAAAAATAAATAATATTATAAAAATAATATTACAAAAGATTTCATGATTTTTAATTCCTCCGATAATTTTATAAAATTTACAGAAGATCAAAAATGCATGATTTAAATATATTTAAATCCTCAAAAATTAAAATAAAAATACACCAATCTTCACAGCTTACCCAAATCATCAAATAATCACATAAACAGCATCTCATTAAATAATTACATCAAAAATGAAAATAAATAAATAAATAAATAAAATATTATACCTTTCAATTCGTCCGAAAATTAAACCACCAGAGTCTCCCTTTTCTCCATCAATCTCTCTGCCTCTTTCTCTTTCTCAACTCAATCTCTCTCTCTCTCTTAGCTGCATATACACCACAGCTGCCTTCCTACTGCCACCATCGTGCAACTCCGGCACACCACCACCACCGGCCACCGCCGCCGCGCGGTGGGGTCCCCCATAACTGTTCGATCGCTGCCTCCCCTAGCTGCACACATCCTCTTGTTCCATATACACACGCATATATATATATATATATATGTATGTATATCTCACTAATTTAATTCAATCTCTAACCCCCCCCCAATCCCATCTTCTTCTTCAATCTCTCTTTTCTTCTTCCTTTTCTCTTCTTTCATTTTCTCACTTTTCTTCCTGCGTTTTCTTTCTCTCATGACTTCCCGAAGTTTCCACTGCTGTTTTCCTTCCTTTTAATGGGCTTAGCCCATTCTTTTTGTTACAACTTAATCTCTTTTCGGCCCAAATTATTCAGTATTAACGACTTCTATAAATCACAATTAAATAAAACCTTCGGAAAATTATGCTTTTAATTTTTAAAATAAAGAATATAAAATTACGAGCACACACATATTTTTAAAATATTTTTCGGATAAAAAATGAATTAAATATGAATACAAAAGATAATATTATAAATACCGAAACATCCAAATTAATTCACCCAACCATTTTAAAAACTAAATAATATTATAAAGATAATATTACAAAAGATTTCATGATTTTTAATTCCTCCGATAATTTTATAAAATTTACAGAGGATCAAAAATGCATGATTTAAATATATTTAAATCCTCAAAAATTAAAATAAAAATACACCAATCTTCACAGCTTACCCAAATCATCAAATAATCACATAAACAGCATCTCACACACATTTCACCTTTACAACAATATTGACATAATATAATTTATAATAAATAATAAATAAATATTATTAAAAATCGAAATTTTCTAGGTCGTTTCATATGTGTGTGATGTGTTGGTTTATATATGAGGTCAGTTCATAGCATCAATTTTTATTACTCCTTTTGCTTGTACTTATGTCTTGTTTTTTCGTGTGTGTGATATGTTGGTTTATATATGATCAATAGGAGGTAGCATTTATTTAAATGCAATGGATAGTAGTTAAATCAGATGACAGTCACTACAATACAAAAACCATCTAGTCAAAGGATTCATGTGTTGGTTTATATATGATCAACAAAAGTAGCATTTAGTTAAATTTAGTGGATAGTAGGTTAGATCAGATCACTACACTACAAAAACCATCTAATCAAAGGCTGAATCTTGTGATGACTGAAAGTGTAAAGTGAGAAACCACAACTTTTTTTTCTTTAAAATGATTGCAATTTACTTGCATTTGATGTTGATTTCTATACATTTCATATGAGTGCACAAATATCACAATTTTGTAAAATTTAAATGTAAAAAATACATTTTGCTAAAATAAAAATGAAAATTTCATATCTTTGAAAAATGTCGAATATTAATAATATTACTAAAATTTAAATTGTAGCACATTAATGTCCACATTAAGTATTATAATCAAATTCCAATTAGTTACTTAATATTGCATCTACCAATTAATTATTATTTCCAATTTTTTACACACCATTCTTGATTCCAAATTTTTTACACAACAGTCTCCACATGTATAGCACTTTGATAATTTTGTTGCAGAAATTAAATTTGATAAAACCATGATTTCTACAACGTGAAATTACATATAAAGAACAAGAAAGGTCAGGTATATATTGAATTAGTTCAAGATCCTTACAATCTTTTCATTATATTTGATATTTTTAATAATTATCAACATATCAATTACTAATAGACTAATGACATCATAATTTAATATAAACAATGTATCATAAAATATTTAGTAGCATAATTTCAAATGAGTTTACAGATGAAATATCCATAAATGCATTATAATTTATTAACCACATATATATGAACTCATAGCAAATCCATATCTAGCACACAATTGTTGGCCAAGATTTTGAAGGAAAAAAAATATGAAATTTCGAATACTCTAACTTTAAGGACAACAGGATTATGATGAAAAAATTCATCTGGAATTAGAAACTATATATGTCTGCCACATTCAGCTCGCCTCCTCCTCCTCACATGCTGCAGTAAAAAACAAACAGAGTTTTAACAAACTAATTAAGATAATTAATTAACAAAGATCCAAAATTTGATAAAAGAATATGAAGCCTATTGAGAAAAGAAATGTTAAACAAGGATTGAAACTCACCTGTAGGTGATTCTTGACTTGAGCCGCTTTCAAACCCGTCACGTTCATTTTTAACAGGATGGTCCGAGGGGTAGCCCCTATCAATATTTACAAAACAAAGCTTTAAATGTTGGAAAATAAAAAAAAAGAAATGTAAACATGTTTTGTTATCTTTTCTTGGACACCCATAAGTATTCTAAATATAAAGAAAAGAAATTTCTTTCTCATTATATCTTGTTCACATTCTAGGTCATAAAATCTAGTGCACCAAATCAACAGCCAACCAAATACAGTCCACTTATAATAGTATATAGTATAGTAGTATTCACCCACTAGAACAAATTGTTAGATTGTCTTGCAAATCTCAAATCTCAGCTGTGACAACCCGGGTCAAATCCCGAGTCTTTTTTCGAAAATCGGGTCAGCACTACTAGAAAAACGTCAATAGACAACAATATTTTACCGATGTCTAGGTGGGTGTAGAGAAAGGTCCAGCCCGATGTCAAAGGGTATCTGGCACATGGTTTCACTACAAGAAAACAGGGATACTTGCGACGGAATAACTAGTCCACATGAACTCCATATATTTCATCCACATTCGACCATTACACCTTCCACATATATATAACTAGTCCCCATACCAGACCACAAAAACTGAAAAAACAACTCGACCCAAATGATATGCTCAGGTTCACATGATAAAATAATATAAGGCAGCTACCTAGTACTTGTTAAATTCCTTATCTAGTACACAAATTTTTGGATGTATCCAGGAGCCTCGAGACGCACGTCATCTAGCTCCTCCCTTGTGTAAGACTTCCACTCTTAGGTGCCCATTGTGAACACAGAAACGAAACAAAAAATTAGCAATACATAAAAAAATATTGTTTTAAAGTACAACTAAAGTGGTACTTAAAGCAACCATATTGAGTTCAACCCAGAAATTAAAGCATATATATACCTTCGCTATGAATTTCATTTTCCTTGTTTTCAAAAATATCTTTCAAATAACGCATGACAACATAACCGCATTCATGACCACTGGGTTGTTTAGGGCATCCCTATTTTAATAATGAGTTAAGTATCGATTAGTCGCTAGAAAAAACAAATTAACAACAAAGAACTTACTAAAGAGAAAGTATTGTGCACAAAGACTTACAATATGATTTTTAACTTTGGGATTTTTGAGGGCCCGTCCTGTTTGAGCATTATAAGTACGTTTTACTTTGAAACATACCAACACAGGAAATTCTCATGTAGTAAAACAGTCATGACATATCAACACAAATAAGTTGGATAAGTGAAACTAAATGAAAAAAGCTAAAACTGATTAGCAACGCTTACACAATGAGGACCCACTGAACAATCCCTCTTTTGCAATGATGGTATGGAACTTTATAATGCTATCTTTCTTCATAATACGGTGGTGTAGCTTGGATACACAGGTCAGGCTTATCGCCTTCATCATCATCTTCGTCAGCATCAACCCAATTACTGGGATGATGTTGAGAAAAACCAGGATCATTAGCTTCAGCTCTGTCTGAAGGAAAAAGAGGTTATGAGTTAATAGAATCTATGGCGATGAATTCTTAAGCTAAAAAATATGATTTACTTTTATGAGTTAATATGTTTTCTCTTGTCGCATTGATTCTACTCCTTGATGAGGTTCATCATTTGTTGTAGCTTTAGCTGGTGGTGACCCTGTGTCTGTCCTTTCTTGGAGTTGAGAAACAAGCATCGTTGCAAGTACTAGTGTAGCATCAAAATTTGAAGTGGACCCATCATTTAAGCCAAATTTTGGTGCCATGAGAATGGGCCTGTATGATAATGATTATTTATATAACCACCATATATGTCAAACAATAAAACAATGGCTAAATATTGACATGCAAATTAGACATCGCCGGATAAAAAAAGTTTTCCAAGCACTTTTGACATGCAAAGCTTTAAAATATTGTTTTAATACAAAGTTGCAAAGTACTATTTATTTATTTGGAATCTGATCCTAATCAGATGAAGATTAACAAGTCTACTTAGTCACTTAACATTCTTCTTCCAGGTGCAATTAGTAACTTAATATTTCATATGTTTGTACCTTAATAGAAAAAATTATTTTAGGTCGATGACCATAAGCTTCTGTAAGAGTAAAGCACTTCAATATCCGTATTATCGGCCCCTGATCATGTTTTCTTATATTGTTTATCACGAGACATTATAAGATAGTTGACCAGTTAATTATATATAAGATGTGTCATCCATCATGTGAAAGGAAAGCAAGTAAATAGCAGAAATCACTGAAGCAGAACAATGTTACATGGGTTAATCAAAATCATCTTACTCGCCGGCTTTCTCAAAGTACAAGTGAATATCAACTTCACATCCCGCACAGAAAGAGAGAAAGGCCTTCAATTTGGAACATAACACAATGATTTATGAGAACTAAGATACAAGTTAAATAAATGTATCGATAATCTTAATTGTACATAATATCTTATATTCTTCTAGAAAAACAATCTGAGCTACAAATAACTACCTTCACACCAAATGTGACATCCACATGTTACCAGTGTGATTGTAATGCACAAACTCTTCAGAAGGATATCCACTGTTGTGTGTGTAATGATGAATCATTATCTACAATGGAAATATCGAAGATCAAAATACCTATAACACAGAAATCTAAAACAAAAAATTGTTATATGAGACTAATAAACCTCTGCTTGGGTCTATGGAACTTCTAAGTTCAACAGCTTTCCCCCCAATTTCACTTGCACCATCAGCAGGCACCGAAGTTGGCTCAGTTGCAATGATCGTAATCTCCTGAAGGGTTGACTGAAAATTAGCTAATAGTCTGTTGAGATCACGAGGCCTAACAACAAAGCTACTCAGAAGTCTTCTCCTATCAAGAGATAGATGTTGAATGTCAGGTTCAACATTGCAAGATATCTAATAGGCTTTCCTCAAACCTGTAAATTGACTACAAAATGGTGACCAGACTCATTGAGAAAAGAACTATTGATGGATAACTATTGATGGATAGGTTTGTAATTATTCTGATGGAAGGACTAATTCTTATGAAATTATAGAATACCAAATACCACTCTACAATAGCACAAGCAAGAGCTGTTTGACATAATGTAGCAATCATAATTGTAATTGCTAAAAACGTGGCAAAACAAGAGCAAAGAGGTGTCTCCCTAAATTTTGGGGTCTGCTGTTGAAGATATTTATATGTGTAGATTGAGCACAAAATAGAATACAAGAAATTTCAAAAGTGAATTACCGTTGTTACAGTCCAGTGTCCACTGTACTTTTGATGCATCAGGACTAGGAAAGTGCACTCTTAAATGGTTAATACTTGCAATTGGTGTCCGAAGAACAGAACAAATAGCCTGTATGCATCAATGCAAATGGTCACAGTCGAACAATATCTACTTCTCATACGTAGGAAACTAAATAGTACCTTCAAAAGTATGCTGCACTGAATGTGAGCACCACCAGATATTTTGTAGGCATCGAAAAAATCCGGCTTCAGTGAGATAGATTGATAGGCAGAACGTGATGAATTTAGACTGTTAAATGTCAGCTGCAAGCAAAAATGGGTAAATAACTAGGACCGTGAACAAATGGATATTTTAAACAAAAATGGTTAAATAACTAGGACCGTGAATTCAGACTGAATGTGAGCACCACCAGATATTTTATTATTTTGTTTTTGTCTGTGTTAGGTGAATATGTCTGAATTAGGTGTTCAAAAAATTTGGGGGGAACTAAGAATTCGCTAAGGGGGAAATATTGTCTGAAGCGGGGAAATATTTTGGGTACCGAATCCGAAATAAGCCAAATTATACTGGACCAAATGCAACAACTTAGGTAATCCACAAACCCACCACAGGCCCCCAAAAGATCATGATTTTTTGGTGCACTTAGTAGTAGTACTTTGCCTTATAAACTTAACTAAAGTCCCAAATCTCCTCGATGTGGGACTGGGGTGTTACAAACTCCCCCACTTAAACTCCTGGCATCCTTGTCAGGCCTGAATGGATATCCCATAGGTCCCAGATCGTTCCTCCTTAACCATTATGGGATAATATCGGCTGGTTTCGGGTCCCCACCTCCAGACCTCTGTCCAGTGTGGGATAATACCACCAGTCTTCGTGTCTCCACCTCCGTTAACTTGACGAATCAAACTTTACAGAGTCGGCTCTGATACCATATGTGAGAACCCGGGTCAAATCCCCAGTCTTTTTTCGAAAATCGGGTAAAGTCCCGATTCCGAATTGGAAATAAGCCAAAGCATACTGGCCCAAATCTAACAACTTGGGTAATCCACAAGCCCACCACAGGCCACCAAAAGATCATGATTTGTTGGTGCACTTAGTAGTAGTACTTTGCCTTATAAACTTAACTAAAGTCCCAAATCTCCTCGGACTGGGGTGTTACATCAGCTATATGATGACCACAATCGAGATCCATTAGGTGTAAAATTTTATTGTGATCTATTACAAAATTTTATTAGGTGTTTGTTCAATTGATTGTTTTTGTACATGGCGTAAGACCATTTAACCTGAATGAATTACTTGACTACCAACAAAAAAGGAAGCTAATTTTTGACACATATAGAATATTTACAACCTAGAGTAAGATGTAATATAGGGACACGGTCAAAATCATAACCAAATATAATCAATACCTCAAAAAAAGTAATAAATGGATATAAAAATTTCATGCCAAAAAAACAGATATCAATATCAATTTAAAGGATTAAGAGGTTTACAAATGAGTCCACCTAGATCGTTGACTGCATTAACAAATAGAGCATGAAGTTCTTGAGTCCACACAAGGCGCTTCTTAGTAGGATCCCAGCAACCCCCGGCTGGTGCTCAACATACGGTAAATTGAGATCAAAATTTTTAGGAGAAACCATTCATTTCTTACTGGTATTGATAATTTTCCTATAAATGTTGTAAATGTTGATGTGCGAGGCTGAGTTTAATATATGGTGAAATGTAGAGATTGAACTTTGAAAAAAATATCAAAATAACCTAATGTTCTTTTTAAAAAGTAATAAAAAAAGCATTTGGATACTATTATTTAGCCCATTAAATGTACTTTTTGTCTGGATATTAAAGGCACGATTTTTTTTTTTCAGAATTTTTATGATTTTTCAGCTTGGTATACATTTATACAAATATATTTGTCACTGAGAAACTCATACATGATCTTTTCATTTTGATTCTCTCCTTTTGAACAATTAGGCTGGATGCCAAACTTTAGAAATGACCATTCTGGAAAACCTCACAATACTACATTTTGTCATATTTATGGCTTAAAATTAACTGGAAAAGATTACTTTGTTGAATTGTTATTTAATAATTCAATAAAGTTGTATCATTATATATTTTAACACCAAATTTTCTAATAATTTTTTAATTAATTTACCATAAGTCGGTATGTATTTTTATACCTAATTTAAATTAATTTTGGTTTATTAAAATTATTTTTACACCCAATATTCAAAAACTTTTTATTACTTTAATCTTTTTGTATTGAAAGTAGTTACCCACAAATGAAACATTTACATGTAATTTAAGGTCAACAACTTTCAAATAAGTCAAATTAGAAAATTTGAGGACAAATTCATTAACATATTACTTCATTGTTCTTTAATCATTAATATAGTTTAATTTCCATAACAAAAATTACTAGAATATTTTATAAGCTAAGAAATTAATGATAAACTAATTCGAGCAAACAACTAGGTTTCACTCAAAAAGATAGTCATCTAAGACTTAATCATGGAAAATTATAGGATAGGACTTAAAGTGTGGGTTATGGTGAGTAAGCTTATGTTTTGATGGGAACTCAAACTTGAAAGGAATCGTCATTTTTCATATAGCTTTCATACCTCTAAGCAAATCTATGTCACTAGAATTTATGGGTTGGATGTAAAAGAATTTTTGATCTTGTATAACACAAATCGATATTAATATCAAACATGATCTTTCTATATTTTGACAGAATAATCTAGCACTTTATGATCTTTTTAATTTTATCTGTTACTTAACTTATAAGTTTAAAATTACATTTTTATAAATTATTTCATAGTCTTCTCTCAAGTATGTGAGATATAAATCAAGCTTCTTATTGAGATCCCCCTCAACCCCCTTGCGGTTCTCAACATAAGGTAAATTGAGATCAAAATCTGTACAAAATACATCTAAAAAAATCTTATATTTTTTTAGAAAGAAAAAAGAAAAAAGTAGTCAGGTACTATTATTTAGGGTGATTATGCACTTTCAATATTGATAGAGAATGAGTGATGAGGACATGCCCTTCTCTTTTGAAATTGTGTCCTCCCATTTTTTTTAACGTATTAAAAACCATGAAATGCTAGATAAAATCAAGAGTGAGTATTAATGAAACATGAAAAGAGAGATACAATGTAACACCCCAGTCCCATATCGAGAAGATTTGGAATTTTAAATAAGTTTATAAGATAGAGTATTACTACTAAGTGCACCAACAAATCATGATCTTTTGGGGGCCTGTGGTGGGCTTATAGACTACCCAAGTTGGCTGCAATTGGGCTAGTATGCTTTGGCTTATTTCGGATTCGATATCGGGACTCGACCTAATTTCGAGAAAAACTCGGGATTTGACCCTGGTTGTCACATATGGTATCAGAGCCGACTCTCGAAAGCTTGATTCGTTAAGTTGTCAGAGGTGGGGACACGAAGGCTGGTGGTATTATCCCAAAATGGACAGAGATTCGTAGGTGGAGACACGAAGCCAACCGGTATTATCCCACAATGGCTAGGAAGGAACGATCTTGGACCTATGGGATATCCGTTCAGGCCTGACGAGGACGTCAAGAGTCTAAGTGGGGTAGTTTGTAACACCCCAGTCCTACATCGAGGAGATTTGGGACTTTAGTTATGTTTATAAGGCAAAGTACTACTACTAAGTGCACCAACAAATCATGGCATGTGGTGGGCTTGTGGACTACCCAAGTTGGCTGCAATTGGGCCAGTATGCTTTGGCTTATGTCGGATTCGATATCGAGACTCGACCCGATTTTTGAGAAAAACTTGAGATTTGACCCGGGTTGTCACATAAAATTTACACTTTCCTGTAATTCACATTTACCATATGATGACGAATATAATCTTGAAAGATTTTGTTGACATTCACAGAAATCTATGTGTGATGAAAATTTGGCATATATAGGAATTATACAGTCAAGAAGTTTTCAAAAGAGCACTATATGTAGTTGATTAATATGTTCTGGCATCAATGAAATAAGGGGTTGGAGATATCCCAAGCATTTGTCTTGGTTAATGTGAAGACCGAAAATTTGACTAGAATGATTCTTTTATAGTTGCAGACTTAACAGTGATTATAAGTCAAGATACAAAGACAGTGATTCAATGTTATTCATCTATGAACCAGATCGTTGCACTAGACGTCAACAATTAGCAAAGGAATAGTAGTATCAAGTGTAAGAAGACTATTAAGTGGACTAAGTGATTTGAAGAAGAAAATGTTTATCCAAGGCTTCAAGGGATTTGGAGTAAAGGACTGAAAATTTTAAGTACTAGCGTGTTCCTCGAACGCTCAAGGTTAAGAATAAGAATTTTTTTTAGTACTTAGAAAATCACTATACACCGGAGGCCCCCATAGTGTTTAGGAAGGTGAAAATTTGTTAAGTCCCCAAAAGCCTGTACTCGTAGAGGCACCGATAGTGTTTCTTGGAGAGAGATTTCACTAAGTTGGTTCAAACATGAAATACAAGTATCTTCAATACATCTAATAATGAACTATCAACCATACTTTAATGCATTATAGATCTATTCGAGACTTTTGTCTTTCCATTTTACACAATAATACAATAGACATGATGAATCTTATTAGTTTTAGATTTCACAATGTTATAATACATAGTACATATCCATTAGTTGACCTTTAAATTATCTTTACACCTCTATATTTCCTTTTGTTTCATGTGGATTATAGGTTAGACCGTACATAAAGTTCATGAGGTGACATGCTGACAAAATCAATTCCCAAAGAACCCCCTCTTGGTGTACTAAAAGATACAAGTAGTTCTAACTATACATATCTCAAGTCATTAACTCCTTCCCAAAACTTGACAATCTTCATAAACTAGAATAAAAAGAGGATGAGATATTCCAGTAAGTTTGAGAAAAAGAGAAGGAGATTGTTAAGGGGTTAACCTGCAACGAACATTTAGTGTTAAGGAAATTGTCAACCTAGTTGTTATTTCCCTATTTTTTAGCTAGCAGTTACTTTCATGATACCCATTACGTGAGTTGCAATTTCAATTTTTGTGCATAAGCTGAGTCAAAAATAAATGAAAAAATCATTAATATTTTGGCACCAAAATTTTGATTTTGGGTTATGGTGAAGTGCCATAATGACTACCTAAAACGTCTAAATTTGGGGTGTGCACATGATACACTAATTTCAAAATGAAGAGGAATCCTTGCAATGTTAATCCTTTCGGTAAAATAACCAGTAGCAAATCAAGATTTGTGATTCCCTTTATATATTCTTGCAATATGAATTCACCATTTTGGTAACAAATCTCTATATGTACGTCATCTTTCTTTAGTTGATGTGGAAAAAGCTAATTAACAAACCCACTTTTAAAGTGTCCCACCACAATAAATTTATTGCAGGACCACTAAGTGTTAGCCAGAACTTTTGTTCAAGAATTTAATAATGATAGACTCATATTTTCACATAATTGTTACACTACACTACACTACACAAGAATGATCGTAGTACCACAATAGGAAAAATGTATTAGAGAACAAATTCCTAATTACAAATTATGATAGTATATGTTATTTTCATATTAGTCGCTGTCAAAGTAATGATAATGTTCCTAGTTTTGCAGAGTTACAACACAAAAACAAACTTAATATGTTGTGGTGCAGCTGCTGGGGTAGAGTCCATCTCCTCCACATCTATACCTAATGGAGTTAATTGATACCCAAATTGTTCCCCAAAGGATTAATTGATTTTAGTATTTGGTCGATAGAAGAGCTGTCCCATATGAAATCTAAATTAGGAGATAAAATCGGTCCATCAGTAGTGATGCGATGATTGTCTTGGTCAACATCCGGTTTAAGTCTCCCTTTTTTGTTGCCTTCACTTATGAGCATGCTGCTCTCATTGTGCTGGAAAGTGAAGGAAGTTCACATCAATAGGATTGACATCAGTTCCTGTTGCTTTAATTTGCTTCATTCCATCAAGGCATTGCACCTCTTGTGATTGTACACACCAGCTACTATATAAATAATATATATAAACTATTTAAGATATGAACCGATAGAAGACAAACTGCTTGAACTGGAAGCTCTGATTTTATTAATGCCAAAACAATACAAATAAATAGAATGGAAATAACTTACGTGGCTAAAAACAAGGGCCACGTTGAAAACCAACTCTCCTAACTTGCCTACAACTCTAGGACTTATTCAAACTGCTCCTACAAGTACTCCACGACACAAACGACTGAATCAACGTGCAAAGTGGCACCTAGCTATTAATTAAAACAAAGTAAAATCCAACAATCACCCCCTTAATTTGAAGCTTGTCCTGATAACTTTTTCACTCCCAGCAAACTCCTCATTCATTCAAACTTGATGGTAGCCAGCCCTTTTGTCAATATATTAGCTCGTTGCATATCAGAACTTACGTGCTTCAAGATAATCTTTTTCCTTTCAACACACTCGCGAATGAAGTGATAGCGTATGTCTATGTGTTTGCTTCAACCATGAAACACCGGGTTCTTGGCGAGATCGATGGCCAATTTGTTATCAATATGCAAGACCACAGGACCGATAACTTCACCAGTTAACTTTCCAAGTAGATTTCGTAACCACATTACTTGACATGCCGCTGCTGTAGCGGCCATAAACTCTGCCTCGCAAGAGGACAGAGCAACACACCTTTGTTTCTGTGATATCCAAGATATCAGGCTATCATCCAGGTAGAACACCATAGCACCTGTGCTTCTTCGATCATCCATTTGGCCTCCAAGATCGCTATCAGAGTATCCACTGAGGTTATTATTACCAGCCTTCCTTGAATAAACCAATCCAAATTGCAGAGTCCCCCGCACATATCTGAGCATCCTTTTGACAGCATTTTTGTGTAGTACTGTGGGCGTTTCCATGAAGCGGCTTACGATCCCCACGGAGTACGCTATGTCTGGGCGAGTGCGCACGAGATATCGAAGTCCACCCACCAAGCTTTTGTATTCTGTTGGGTCTACCAGTTCACCCCCTTCATCTTTAGTAATGGATTCCTTTGGATCCATAGGGTACTTCGTCAAATTGCACTCGCTTAAGCCAGCCTTTTCCAACACCTTAACAGCATACCTAGTTTGCTTCAACTTTATATAACCTGATCCTTGCTCCACCTCTATTCCCAAGTAGTATGACAATTTCCCAAGGTTGTTCATCTCAAACTACTCGTTCATTTGTTGTTTGAACTCATTAATAACCTTGATGCTAGTACCACTCACCAACAAATCATCGACATATACGCCGACAATCAGCATATCACTGCTTCCTTTCCTCACGTACATTGTATCATGTTCATGTGGACATCGAGTGAATCCCATGTTCTCAAGGCTCTTGTTTTATTTTGCATACCAAGCACGGGGTGCTTGGCGCAAACCGTAGAGAGCCTTCAACAGCTTGAACACTAGGTGCTCCTTCCCTTTAACAACAAATCCTTCTGGTTGACATACGTAGACCTTTTCCAAAATTTCTCCGTTTAAAAAAGCCGTTTTTACATCTAAATGGTGCACCTTCCAGCCATACTTGGCAGCCAATGCTAACAACAATCGAACCGTCTCAATTCTGGTAACCCGGGTGAAAATCTCTTCAAAATCAACTCCCTTTTCTTGCACGTACCCTTTGGCGACAAGTCTCGCCTTGTATTTCACTATTTCTCCATCATCATCCCTCTTAATTTTGTATATCCATTTTAATCCAATTACTTTCCTTCCAGTTGGCAATTATGATAGTTTCCAGGTGTTGTTTTGTTCAATTGATTCCATCTCACTTTGCATTGCTTGCCTCCAACACTTCTCCTTCATAGCCTGTTTATAACTGCGTGGCTCATCGATCCCCATGAGTAACAGCTCACCATCCAATTCTATTTCCTCTGTTGCATTATACACATCAGCCAATGATCTGAAACGCTTCGGTTCGCAGCTAGCACCAGTTTCACTTGTCTCTGAGCCTTTTGTGGTTGACTTAGTTTGTGATGAGCCTTGTGTGGTTGACTGCGTCTGTGGTGTTGCAGGTGACATCGTCGTGAAGTCTGAGCTCTCATCTGCAGTCTGTGAACCTCCTTCTCCAGCTTCCTCTTCACTTTGCTCTCTTATTTGCACAACTGTAAATGTATTTTGCTGACTGTGTGTTTCTTTATTTTCCAGGGTAAATAAAGAATGATAATATTAATAGATGTCGACAAGTTCGACTCGATAAATGGGGTAATGAATGAAGATCAACAATCTAAAAAGGTATCGACAAGTTCGATACTAATAATTGGGTGTAAATGTATGAACAATACAACAATAAGCATCAACAAGTTCGATGAAAGTAATTGAGGTGATACATTTCAACATTAAAATAATAAAAAAACTAATTTCACTTGAACGAGAAGTGAAAAGAAATACTTGCAATATAATTAACAATAACTGAGATTACAAGACAACGGTTATAGACAGGTGCTAAACATCTAATTAAATTTCTCCCAACATATTGAAAAGTTTGAATTAATATAAGCGAGTAAAACAGTTTAAATGTCTATTTGTAAAAACAATTACAGGATGATCAATTGCAATTTAGTTTGAAGAAAACATTTTCAAGAAGGGGTTCACTAGAGAAATTATGTTAAAATCATGAATCTCCTTAACAGGTATTTGTGGGGATTTAAAACTTGGATTCTCTCTGTTTAGAAAATCCATTAAACATTTTTAAGGAAAATGAAAGTTAGGGCATTCCACTAAGGAGCCCAATAACATTCCATGTACAAAATGATATGCGGAAGAAGTCATTGGTAAGATTCTTTAAAAATCTGGTAATTGAACTATGGGTGGGGAAAATAGACAATTTCACGCTAATTTAAGAAGTATAACATCTTCCAAGTACACTTGACCAAATACTTTTATACAACAAGAAATTGAATTGCATCACTTGAACAATAAGTGAAAAGCAATAACACTTGCCTCAATTCGCGGAGTTCCTGATTTCACATCAATACTCGACTTAGCTTCTCGTCAGTCTCTTTCTTTACATATGGGTTTCTTACTTGGCCCTATTTTCATCTTTCTTTCATACTCACTAACTTCCACGTCAATACATCCGTCGGCTGTGATACTTGTCCGTCTATTCGTCTTTTTTTTTACCCGTGCACCGCTCTTGGCCATCTCTCCTATTCAAACCTTTACAAGGTCAGATACTATTTCAGTATTAACTCAAGCAAAACTTATCGTTTGCTCTATTCTACCCATGCGCGTCCTATAACGCTTACATATACAATACATATAGACATATTCATTCATATTCACATAATAGTCTTACTATAATCAACCAAGTCACATAAACACATCACATAACCATTTCAAAACAACACAACCACTAATATTTAAACCACGATATATTCTCGAAATAAACCACTGATACATATACTTAACACTTAGTAATCATAACACACCTTCAAGCATTGAAATTAAATAAGTTAAATAAGTTTTAAATAGATTTGCAGGGGATTTTTAGAATATTTCGGCATGAAGTATTCGTTTATCGGACTATGGGCACAGCCCCTCAATATCAATCAAAAACAATTCAACCCTGCATTTACAAAAATAAAGCTGCCTCAACTTGCAGCAACATAAAAGTAAACAATTAATGAATAGTACCCGCCCGAACATGCGGCAACTAGCACATAAGAAATTTACATTACACTACTACTTACGCTACACCAATGATCGTATTTCTCACGCATTTTAATGATACACGTGACAATCAATCATTGATGTTCGTAAGCCCTAGGGGGCACTAACTATTACTTACGCTATATCAATAATCACATCACTCAAGTATATTAATTATACTCGTGATAGCTAATCATGGATATTCGTAAGCCCCAAGGAACTAGTTGAAGAGAATTACACAAGTACTTAAATATTGACATTTAAGTATCGAGATCTCATTTCAACTCCTCGCAGATAAACACATATAACATTAAACACATAAACACATAAGAAAATAAAATAACAATTTAACTTTACTATAGACTACATTTGAAAACTAATCAAAACAAACCACACAGCCTCTAGGACCAGTGGTACTTTTCAGAAACCATCACTTAACATTTATACAAATATATAGCTTAGGCAATTATACAATGACTTAATCGACACCAATTTGACCACATATAACTCACCACCAAGAATTTGACACGTATAGCATTCAACGGATAATATGTCCTGACTGATAACATTTAGCACATAAACATTCACGACTTAGTACCATATAATTCCACATATTATACGACAATTAATAATTAACCACTAACGACCACGAGCCCGACATATTATCAATCCACAATTAAACTCAATAATTATAACTAGCAACTAACAATAATAATCAACCACACTCTCCTAATTAAATTACTAAAACTAACACAATAATCTCTCACTTTAAAACAGTTTAAATTACAACAATATTCTCGAAATTCAAATATATTCTAATTACGAGAATTAACATATTAAACTAGCAATTAAACTAATTATATTACAACAATAACCTCGCAAATTTAAACTAATTAAATTACAACACTACATAATTAAATCTAAAATTGACAATTAAATAATTACACCAAAAATGAAAATAAATAAATAAATAAATAAATAAAATATTATACCTTTCGATTCGTCCGAAAATCAAATCACCGGAGTCTCCCTTTTCTCTTTCTCGACTCAATCTCTCTGCCTCTTTCTCTTTCTCGACTCAATCTCTCTCTCTCTCTTAGCTGCATATACCACCACAGCTGCCTTCCTACTTCCACCACCGTGCAACTCCGGCACACCGCCACCACCGCGTCCTGCGCTGTGATGTAGAGCTGAGAGTAGCAGTTGATAAAATGAAGCTCGATCCTTGACAGTTAAAATTGCGGGAAAAACCCAAGCATTTTAGATTAATGCTAGTGGTGGTGATGTGTGAAAAATGCGCCACCAATACTGAGGAGGAGGCTGCCATGGCTGTACCAGATAGATTTCCTGTCGGTTTTTACATTTGTTTTTTTTTTTTGGCTACCATGAGCACTATGCGTTCGTTTCAAGGTTGATCATTTGTTTGTGATCACTAATGAGCCACGGGTGAAGCATCCCTTAACCAAGCACGGTCTTTAAGTAGTAACCTTAAAGCGCCCCAGCCTTTTTTTCCTTGTAATTTGGTAAAATTAATGAATTTGTAAAAAAAAGATTTTAAAACTCCTTTTTAGTTTTTAGTGTTTACCATTCGGCCTGCTGAATTTGTTATCTTGCCAATAGAGCAATACAGTAATGTTTTAGACAAATTATTTTCAGTGTGATTAAAATCCTCTTGTTCGGTCGCTGCCTCCCCTAGCTGCACACATCCTCTTGTTCCATATACACACGCATATATATATATATATATATATATATATATATATATATATATATATATATATATATATATATATATATATATATATGTATGTATGTATATCTCACTAATTTAATTCAATCTCTAACCCCCCCCAATCCCATCTTCTTCTTCAATCTCTCTTTTCTTCTTCCTTTTCTCTTCTTTCATTTTCTCACTTTTCTTCCTGCGTTTTCTTTCTCTCGTGACTTCCCGAAGTTTTCACTGCTGTTTTCCTTCCTTTTAATGGGCTTAGCCCATTCTTTTTGTTACAACTTAATCTCTTTTCGGCCCAAATTATTCACTATTAACGACTTCTATAAATCACAATTAAATAAAACCTTTGGAAAATTATGCTTTTCATTTTTAAAATAAAGAATATAAAATTACGAGCACGCACATATTTTTAAAATATTTTTCGGATCAAAAACGAATTAAATATGAATTTTCAAAGTTTTGATCCTTTAAATACAATAAAACTCTAAAATCATTTTAAAATACCGAAACATACAAATTGATTCACCCAACCATTTTAAAAAATAAATAATATTATAAAAATAATATTACAAAAGATTTCATGATTTTTAATTCCTCCGATAATTTTATAAAATTTACAGAGGATAAAAAATGCATGATTTAAATATATTTAAATCCTCAAAAATTAAAATAAAAATACACCAATCTTCACAGCTTACCCAAATCATCAAATAATCAAATAAACAGCATCTCATTAAATAATTACATCAAAAATGAAAATAAATAAATAAATAAATAAAATATTATACCTTTCAATTCGTCCGAAAATTAAACCACCAGAGTCTCCCTTTTCTCCCTCAATCTCTCTGCCTCTTTCTCTTTCTCAACTCAATCTCTCTCTCTCTTAGCTGCATATACACCACAGCTGCCTTCCTACTGCCACCACCGTGCAACTCCGGCACACCACCACCACCGGCCACCGCCGCCGCGCGGTGGGGTCCCCCATAACTGTTCGATCGCTGCCTCCCCTAGCTGCACACATCCTCTTGTTCCATATACACACGCATATATATATATATATATATATGTATGTATATCTCACTAATTTAATTCAATCTCTAACCCCCCCCCCAATCCCATCTTCTTCTTCAATCTCTCTTTTCTTCTTCCTTTTCTCTTCTTTCATTTTCTCACTTTTCTTCCTGCGTTTTCTTTCTCTCATGACTTCCCGAAGTTTCCACTGCTGTTTTCCTTCCTTTTAATGGGCTTAGCCCATTCTTTTTGTTACAACTTAATCTCTTTTCGGCCCAAATTATTCAGTATTAACGACTTCTATAAATCACAATTAAATAAAACCTTCGGAAAATTATGCTTTTAATTTTTAAAATAAAGAATATAAAATTACGAGCACACACATATTTTTAAAATATTTTTCGGATAAAAAATGAATTAAATATGAATACAAAAGATAATATTATAAATACCGAAACATCCAAATTAATTCACCCAACCATTTTAAAAACTAAATAATATTATAAAGATAATATTACAAAAGATTTCATGATTTTTAATTCCTCCGATAATTTTATAAAATTTACAGAGGATCAAAAATGCATGATTTAAATATATTTAAATCCTCAAAAATTAAAATAAAAATACACCAATCTTCACAGCTTACCCAAATCATCAAATAATCACATAAACAGCATCTCACACACATTTCACCTTTACAACAATATTGACATAATATAATTTATAATAAATAATAAATAAATATTATTAAAAATCGAAATTTTCTAGGTCGTTATATCGTTTGTTCATATGTTTCATAGCATCAATTTTTATTACTCCTTTTGCTTGTACTTATGTCTTGTTTTTTCGTGTGTGTGATATGTTGGTTTATATATGATCAATAGGAGGTAGCATTTATTTAAATGCAATGGATAGTAGTTAAATCAGATGACAGTCACTACAATACAAAAACCATCTAGTCAAAGGATTCATGTGTTGGTTTATATATGATCAACAAAAGTAGCATTTAGTTAAATTTAGTGGATAGTAGGTTAGATCAGATCACTACACTACAAAAACCATCTAATCAAAGGCTGAATCTTGTGATGACTGAAAGTGTAAAGTGAGAAACCACAACTTTTTTTTCTTTAAAATGATTGCAATTTACTTGCATTTGATGTTGATTTCTATACATTGCATATGAGTGCACAAATATCACAATTTTGTAAAATTTAAATGTAAAAAATACATTTTGCTAAAATAAAAATGAAAATTTCATATCTTTGAAAAATGTCGAATATTAATAATATTACTAAAATTTAAATTGTAGCACATTAATGTCCACATTAAGTATTATAATCAAATTCCAATTAGTTACTTAATATTGCATCTACCAATTAATTATTATTTCCAATTTTTTACACACCATTCTTGATTCCAAATTTTTTACACAACAGTCTCCACATGTATAGCACTTTGATAATTTTGTTGCAGAAATTAAATTTGATAAAACCATGATTTCTACAACGTGAAATTACATATAAAGAACAAGAAAGGTCAGGTATATATTGAATTAGTTCAAGATCCTTACAATCTTTTCATTATATTTGATATTTTTAATAATTATCAACATATCAATTACTAATAGACTAATGACATCATAATTTAATATAAACAATGTATCATAAAATATTTAGTAGCATAATTTCAAATGAGTTTACAGATGAAATATCCATAAATGCATTATAATTTATTAACCACATATATATGAACTCATAGCAAATCCATATCTAGCACACAATTGTTGGCCAAGATTTTGAAGGAAAAAAAATATGAAATTTCGAATACTCTAACTTTAAGGACAACAGGATTATGATGAAAAAATTCATCTGGAATTAGAAACTATATATGTCTGCCACATTCAGCTCGCCTCCTCCTCCTCACATGCTGCAGTAAAAAACAAACAGAGTTTTAACAAACTAATTAAGATAATTAATTAACAAAGATCCAAAATTTGATAAAAGAATATGAAGCCTATTGAGAAAAGAAATGTTAAACAAGGATTGAAACTCACCTGTAGGTGATTCCTGACTTGAGCCGCTTTCAAACCCGTCACGTTCATTTTTAACAGGATGGTCCGAGGGGTAGCCCCTATCAATATTTACAAAACAAAGCTTTAAATGTTGGAAAATAAAAAAAAAGAAATGTAAACATGTTTTGTTATCTTTTCTTGGACACCCATAAGTATTCTAAATATAAAGAAAAGAAATTTCTTTCTCATTATATCTTGTTCACATTCTAGGTCATAAAATCTAGTGCACCAAATCAACAGCCAACCAAATACAGTCCACTTATAATAGTATATAGTATAGTAGTATTCACCCACTAGAACAAATTGTTAGATTGTCTTGCAAATCTCAAATCTCAGCTGTGACAACCCGGGTCAAATCCCGAGTCTTTTTTCGAAAATCGGGTCAACACTACTAGAAAAACGTCAATAGACAACAATATTTTACCGATGTCTAGGTGGGTGTAGAGAAAGGTCCAGCCCGATGTCAAAGGGTATCTGGCACATGGTTTCACTACAAGAAAACAGGGATACTTGCGACGGAATAACTAGTCCACATGAACTCCATATATTTCATCCACATTCGACCATTACACCTTCCACATATATATAACTAGTCCCCATACCAGACCACAAAAACTGAAAAAACAACTCGACCCAAATGATATGCTCAGGTTCACATGATGAAATAATATAAGGCAGCTACCTAGTACTTGTTAAATTCCTTATCTAGTACACAAATTTTTGGATGTATCCAGGAGCCTCGAGACGCACGTCATCTAGCTCCTCCCTTGTGTAAGACTTCCACTCTTAGGTGCCCATTGTGAACACAGAAACGAAACAAAAAATTAGCAATACATAAAAAAATATTGTTTTAAAGTACAACTAAAGTGGTACTTAAAGCAACCATATTGAGTTCAACCCAGAAATTAAAGCATATATATACCTTCGCTATGAATTTCATTTTCCTTGTTTTCAAAAATATCTTTCAAATAACGCATGACAACATAACCGCATTCATGACCACTGGGTTGTTTAGGGCATCCCTATTTTAATAATGAGTTAAGTATCGATTAGTCGCTAGAAAAAACAAATTAACAACAAAGAACTTACTAAAGAGAAAGTATTGTGCACAAAGACTTACAATATGATTTTTAACTTTGGGATTTTTGAGGGCCCGTCCTGTTTGAGCATTATAAGTACGTTTTACTTTGAAACATACCAACACAGGAAATTCTCATGTAGTAAAACAGTCATGACATATCAACACAAATAAGTTGGATAAGTGAAACTAAATGAAAAAAGCTAAAACTGATTAGCAACGCTTACACAATGAGGACCCACTGAACAATCCCTGTTTTGCAATGATGGTATGGAACTTTATAATGCTATCTTTCTTCATAATACGGTGGTGTAGCTTGGATACACAGGTCAGGCTTATCGCCTTCATCATCATCTTCGTCAGCATCAACCCAATTACTGGGATGATGTTGAGAAAAACCAGGATCATTAGCTTCAGCTCTGTCTGAAGGAAAAAGAGGTTATGAGTTAATAGAATCTATGGCGATGAATTCTTAAGCTAAAAAATATGATTTACTTTTATGAGTTAATATGTTTTCTCTTGTCGCATTGATTCTACTCCTTGATGAGGTTCATCATTTGTTGTAGCTTTAGCTGGTGGTGACCCTGTGTCTGTCCTTTCTTGGAGTTGAGAAACAAGCATCGTTGCAAGTACTAGTGTAGCATCAAAATTTGAAGTGGACCCATCATTTAAGCCAAATTTTGGTGCCATGAGAATGGGCCTGTATGATAATGATTATTTATATAACCACCATATATGTCAAACAATAAAACAATGGCTAAATATTGACATGCAAATTAGACATCGCCGGATAAAAAAAGTTTTCCAAGCACTTTTGACATGCAAAGCTTTAAAATATTGTTTTAATACAAAGTTGCAAAGTACTATTTATTTATTTGGAATCAGATCCTAATCAGATGAAGATTAACAAGTCTACTTAGTCACTTAACATTCTTCTTCCAGGTGCAATTAGTAACTTAATATTTCATATGTTTGTACCTTAATAGAAAAAATTATTTTAGGTCGATGACCATAAGCTTCTGTAAGAGTAAAGCACTTCAATATCCGTATTATCGGCCCCTGATCATGTTTTCTTATATTGTTTATCACGAGACATTATAAGATAGTTGACCAGTTAATTATATATAAGATGTGTCATCCATCATGTGAAAGGAAAGCAAGTAAATAGCAGAAATCACTGAAGCAGAACAATGTTACATGGGTTAATCAAAATCATCTTACTCGCCGGCTTTCTCAAAGTACAAGTGAATATCAACTTCACATCCCGCACAGAAAGAGAGAAAGGCCTTCAATTTGGAACATAACACAATGATTTATGAGAACTAAGATACAAGTTAAATAAATGTATCGATAATCTTAATTGTACATAATATCTTATATTCTTCTAGAAAAACAATCTGAGCTACAAATAACTACCTTCACACCAAATGTGACATCCACATGTTACCAGTGTGATTGTAATGCACAAACTCTTCAGAAGGATATCCACTGTTGTGTGTGTAATGATGAATCATTATCTACAATGGAAATATCGAAGATCAAAATACCTATAACACAGAAATCTAAAACAAAAAATTGTTATATGAGACTAATAAACCTCTGCTTGGGTCTATGGAACTTCTAAGTTCAACAGCTTTCCCCCCAATTTCACTTGCACCATCAGCAGGCACCGAAGTTGGCTCAGTTGCAATGATCGTAATCTCCTGAAGGGTTGACTGAAAATTAGCTAATAGTCTGTTGAGATCACGAGGCCTAACAACAAAGCTACTCAGAAGTCTTCTCCTATCAAGAGATAGATGTTGAATGTCAGGTTCAACATTGCAAGATATCTAATAGGCTTTCCTCAAACCTGTAAATTGACTACAAAATGGTGACCAGACTCATTGAGAAAAGAACTATTGATGGATAACTATTGATGGATAGGTTTGTAATTATTCTGATGGAAGGACTAATTCTTATGAAATTATAGAATACCAAATACCACTCTACAATAGCACAAGCAAGAGCTGTTTGACATAATGTAGCAATCATAATTGTAATTGCTAAAAACGTGGCAAAACAAGAGCAAAGAGGTGTCTCCCTAAATTTTGGGGTCTGCTGTTGAAGATATTTATATGTGTAGATTGAGCACAAAATAGAATACAAGAAATTTCAAAAGTGAATTACCGTTGTTACAGTCCAGTGTCCACTGTACTTTTGATGCATCAGGACTAGGAAAGTGCACTCTTAAATGGTTAATACTTGCAATTGGTGTCCGAAGAACAGAACAAATAGCCTGTATGCATCAATGCAAATGGTCACAGTCGAACAATATCTACTTCTCATACGTAGGAAACTAAATAGTACCTTCAAAAGTATGCTGCACTGAATGTGAGCACCACCAGATATTTTGTAGGCATCGAAAAAATCCGGCTTCAGTGAGATAGATTGATAGGCAGAACGTGATGAATTTAGACTGTTAAATGTCAGCTGCAAGCAAAAATGGGTAAATAACTAGGACCGTGAACAAATGGATATTTTAAACAAAAATGGTTAAATAACTAAGACCGTGAATTCAGACTGAATGTGAGCACCACCAGATATTTTATTATTTTGTTTTTGTCTGTGTTAGGTGAATATGTCTGAATTAGGTGTTCAAAAAATTTGGGGGGAACTAAGAATTCGCTAAGGGGGAAATATTGTCTGAAGCGGGGAAATATTTTGGGTACCGAATCCGAAATAAGCCAAATTATACTGGACCAAATGCAACAACTTAGGTAATCCACAAGCCCACCACAGGCCCCCAAAAGATCATGATTTTTTGGTGCACTTAGTAGTAGTACTTTGCCTTATAAACTTAACTAAAGTCCCAAATCTCCTCGATGTGGGACTGGGGTGTTACAAACTCCCCCACTTAAACTCCTGGCATCCTTGTCAGGCCTGAATGGATATCCCATAGGTCCCAGATCGTTCCTCCTTAGCCATTATGGGATAATATCGGCTGGTTTCGGGTCCCCACCTCCAGACCTCTGTCCAGTGTGGGATAATACCACCAGTCTTCGTGTCTCCACCTCCGTTAACTTGACGAATCAAACTTTAGAGAGTCGGCTCTTATACCATATGTGAGAACCCGGGTCAAATCCCCAGTCTTTTTTCGAAAATCGGGTAAAGTCCCGATTCCGAATTGGAAATAAGCCAAAGCATACTGGCCCAAATCTAACAACTTGGGTAATCCACAAGCCCACCACAGGCCACCAAAAGATCATGATTTGTTGGTGCACTTAGTAGTAGTACTTTGCCTTATAAACTTAACTAAAGTCCCAAATCTCCTCGGACTGGGGTGTTACATCAGCTATATGATGACCACAATCGAGATCCATTAGGTGTAAAATTTTATTGTGATCTATTACAAAATTTTATTAGGTGTTTGTTCAATTGATTGTTTTTGTACATGGCGTAAGACCATTTAACCTGAATGAATTACTTGACTACCAACAAAAAAGGAAGCTAATTTTTGACACATATAGAATATTTACAACCTAGAGTAAGATGTAATATAGGGACACGGTCAAAATCATAACCAAATATAATCAATACCTCAAAAAAAGTAATAAATGGATATAAAAATTTCATGCCAAAAAAACAGATATCAATATCAATTTAAAGGATTAAGAGGTTTACAAATGAGTCCACCTAGATCGTTGACTGCATTAACAAATAGAGCATGAAGTTCTTGAGTCCACACAAGGCGCTTCTTAGTAGGATCCCAGCAACCCCCGGCTGGTGCTCAACATACGGTAAATTGAGATCAAAATTTTTAGGAGAAACCATTCATTTCTTACTGGTATTGATAATTTTCCTATAAATGTTGTAAATGTTGATGTGCGAGGCTGAGTTTAATATATGGTGAAATGTAGAGATTGAACTTTGAAAAAAATATCAAAATAACCTAATGTTCTTTTTAAAAAGTAATAAAAAAAGCATTTGGATACTATTATTTAGCCCATTAAATGTACTTTTTGTCTGGATATTAAAGGCACGATTTTTTTTTTCAGAATTTTTATGATTTTTCAGCTTGGTATACATTTATACAAATATATTTGTCACTGAGAAACTCATACATGATCTTTTCATTTTGATTCTCTCCTTTTGAACAATTAGGCTGGATGCCAAACTTTAGAAATGACCATTCTGGAAAACCTCACAATACTACATTTTGTCATATTTATGGCTTAAAATTAACTGGAAAAGATTACTTTGTTGAATTGTTATTTAATAATTCAATAAAGTTGTATCATTATATATTTTAACACCAAATTTTCTAATAATTTTTTAATTAATTTACCATAAGTCGGTATGTATTTTTATACCTAATTTAAATTAATTTTGGTTTATTAAAATTATTTTTACACCCAATATTCAAAAACTTTTTATTACTTTAATCTTTTTGTATTGAAAGTAGTTACCCACAAATGAAACATTTACATGTAATTTAAGGTCAACAACTTTCAAATAAGTCAAATTAGAAAATTTGAGGACAAATTCATTAACATATTACTTCATTGTTCTTTAATCATTAATATAGTTTAATTTCCATAACAAAAATTACTAGAATATTTTATAAGCTAAGAAATTAATGATAAACTAATTCGAGCAAACAACTAGCTTTCACTCAAAAAGATAGTCATCTAAGACTTAATCATGGAAAATTATAGGATAGGACTTAAAGTGTGGGTTATGGTGAGTAAGCTTATGTTTTGATGGGAACTCAAACTTGAAAGGAATCGTCATTTTTCATATAGCTTTCATACCTCTAAGCAAATCTATGTCACTAGAATTTATGGGTTGGATGTAAAAGAATTTTTGATCTTGTATAACACAAATCGAGATTAATATCAAACATGATCTTTCTATATTTTGACAGAATAATCTAGCACTTTATGATCTTTTTAATTTTATCTGTTACTTAACTTATAAGTTGAAAATTACATTTTTATAAATTATTTCATAGTCTTCTCTCAAGTATGTGAGATATAAATCAAGCTTCTTATTGAGATCCCCCTCAACCCCCTTGCGGTTCTCAACATAAGGTAAATTGAGATCAAAATCTGTACAAAATACATCTAAAAAAATCTTATATTTTTTTAGAAAGAAAAAAGAAAAAAGTAGTCAGGTACTATTATTTAGGGTGATTATGCACTTTCAATATTGATAGAGAATGAGTGATGAGGACATGCCCTTCTCTTTTGAAATTGTGTCCTCCCATTTTTTTTAACGTATTAAAAACCATGAAATGCTAGATAAAATCAAGAGTGAGTATTAATGAAACATGAAAAGAGAGATACAATGTAACACCCCAGTCCCATATCGAGAAGATTTGGAATTTTAAATAAGTTTATAAGATAGAGTATTACTACTAAGTGCACCAACAAATCATGATCTTTTGGGGGCCTGTGGTGGGCTTATAGACTACCCAAGTTGGCTGCAATTGGGCTAGTATGCTTTGGCTTATTTCGGATTCGATATCGGGACTCGACCTAATTTTCGAGAAAAACTCGGGATTTGACCCTGGTTGTCACATATGGTATCAGAGCCGACTCTCGAAAGCTTGATTCGTTAAGTTGTCAGAGGTGGGGACACGAAGGCTGGTGGTATTATCCCAAAATGGACAGAGATTCGTAGGTGGAGACACGAAGCCAACCGGTATTATCCCACAATGGATAGGAAGGAACGATCTTGGACCTATGGGATATCCGTTCAGGCCTGACGAGGACGTCAAGAGTCTAAGTGGGGTAGTTTGTAACACCCCAGTCCTACATCGAGGAGATTTGGGACTTTAGTTATGTTTATAAGGCAAAGTACTACTACTAAGTGCACCAACAAATCATGGCATGTGGTGGGCTTGTGGACTACCCAAGTTGGCTGCAATTGGGCCAGTATGCTTTGGCTTATGTCGGATTCGATATCGAGACTCGACCCGATTTTTGAGAAAAACTTGAGATTTGACCCGGGTTGTCACATAAAATTTACACTTTCCTGTAATTCACATTTACCATATGATGACGAATATAATCTTGAAAGATTTTGTTGACATTCACAGAAATCTATGTGTGATGAAAATTTGGCATATATAGGAATTATACAGTCAAGAAGTTTTCAAAAGAGCACTATATGTAGTTGATCAATATGTTCTGGCATCAATGAAATAAGGGGTTGGAGATATCCCAAGCATTTGTCTTGGTTAATGTGAAGACCGAAAATTTGACTAGAATGATTCTTTTATAGTTGCAGACTTAACAGTGATTATAAGTCAAGATACAAAGACAGTGATTCAATGTTATTCATCTATGAACCAGATCGTTGCACTAGACGTCAACAATTAGCAAAGGAATAGTAGTATCAAGTGTAAGAAGACTATTAAGTGGACTAAGTGATTTGAAGAAGAAAATGTTTATCCAAGGCTTCAAGGGATTTGGAGTAAAGGACTGAAAATTTTAAGTACTAGCGTGTTCCTCGAACGCTCAAGGTTAAGAATAAGAATTTTTTTTAGTACTTAGAAAATCACTATACACCGGAGGCCCCCATAGTGTTTAGGAAGGTGAAAATTTGTTAAGTCCCCAAAAGCCTGTACTCGTAGAGGCACCGATAGTGTTTCTTGGAGAGAGATTTCACTAAGTTGGTTCAAACATGAAATACAAGTATCTTCAATACATCTAATAATGAACTATCAACCATACTTTAATGCATTATAGATCTATTCGAGACTTTTGTCTTTCCATTTTACACAATAATACAATAGACATGATGAATCTTATTAGTTTTAGATTTCACAATGTTATAATACATAGTACATATCCATTAGTTGACCTTTAAATTATCTTTACACCTCTATATTTCCTTTTGTTTCATGTGGATTATAGGTTAGACCGTACATAAAGTTCATGAGGTGACATGCTGACAAAATCAATTCCCAAAGAACCCCCTCTTGGTGTACTAAAAGATACAAGTAGTTCTAACTATACATATCTCAAGTCATTAACTCCTTCCCAAAACTTGACAATCTTCATAAACTAGAATAAAAAGAGGATGAGATATTCCAGTAAGTTTGAGAAAAAGAGAAGGAGATTGTTAAGGGGTTAACCTGCAACGAACATTTAGTGTTAAGGAAATTGTCAACCTAGTTGTTATTTCCCTATTTTTTAGCTAGCAGTTACTTTCATGATACCCATTACGTGAGTTGCAATTTCAATTTTTGTGCATAAGCTGAGTCAAAAATAAATGAAAAAATCATTAATATTTTGGCACCAAAATTTTGATTTTGGGTTATGGTGAAGTACCATAATGACTACCTAAAACGTCTAAATTTGGGGTGTGCACATGATACACTAATTTCAAAATGAAGAGGAATCCTTGCAATGTTAATCCTTTCGGTAAAATAACCAGTAGCAAATCAAGATTTGTGATTCCCTTTATATATTCTTGCAATATGAATTCACCATTTTGGTAACAAATCTCTATATGTACGTCATCTTTCTTTAGTTGATGTGGAAAAAGCTAATTAACAAACCCACTTTTAAAGTGTCCCACCACAATAAATTTATTGCAGGACCACTAAGTGTTAGCCAGAACTTTTGTTCAAGAATTTAATAATGATAGACTCATATTTTCACATAATTGTTACACTACACTACACTACACAAGAATGATCGTAGTACCACAATAGGAAAAATGTATTAGAGAACAAATTCCTAATTACAAATTATGATAGTATATGTTATTTTCATATTAGTCGCTGTCAAAGTAATGATAATGTTCCTAGTTTTGCAGAGTTACAACACAAAAACAAACTTAATATGTTGTGGTGCAGCTGCTGGGGTAGAGTCCATCTCCTCCACATCTATACCTAATGGAGTTAATTGATACCCAAACTGTTCCCCAAAGGATTAATTGATTTTAGTATTTGGTCGATAGAAGAGCTGTCCCATATGAAATCTAAATTAGGAGATAAAATCGGTCCATCAGTAGTGATGCGATGATTGTCTTGGTCAACATCCGGTTTAAGTCTCCCTTTTTTGTTGCCTTCACTTATGAGCATGCTGCTCTCATTGTGCTGGAAAGTGAAGGAAGTTCACATCAATAGGATTGACATCAGTTCCTGTTGCTTTAATTTGCTTCATTCCATCAAGGCATTGCACCTCTTGTGATTGTACACACCAGCTACTATATAAATAATATATATAAACTATTTAAGATATGAACCGATAGAAGACAAACTGCTTGAACTGGAAGCTCTGATTTTATTAATGCCAAAACAATACAAATAAATAGAATGGAAATAACTTACGTGGCTAAAAACAAGGGCCACGTTGAAAACCAACTCTCCTAACTTGCCTACAACTCTAGGACTTATTCAAACTGCTCCTACAAGTACTCCACGACACAAACGACTGAATCAACGTGCAAAGTGGCACCTAGCTATTAATTAAAACAATGTAAAATCCAACAATCACCCCCTTAATTTGAAGCTTGTCCTGATAACTTTTTCACTCCCAGCAAACTCCTCATTCATTCAAACTTGATGGTAGCCAGCCCTTTTGTCAATATATTAGCTCGTTGCATATCAGAACTTACGTGCTTCAAGATAATCTTTTTCCTTTCAACACACTCGCGAATGAAGTGATAGCGTATGTCTATGTGTTTGCTTCAACCATGAAACACCGGGTTCTTGGCGAGATCGATGGCCAATTTGTTATCAATATGCAAGACCACAGGACCGATAACTTCACCAGTTAACTTTCCAAGTAGATTTCGTAACCACATTACTTGACATGCCGCTGCTGTAGCGGCCATAAACTCTGCCTCGCAAGAGGACAGAGCAACACACCTTTGTTTCTGTGATATCCAAGATATCAGGCTATCATCCAGGTAGAACACCATAGCACCTGTGCTTCTTCGATCATCCATTTGGCCTCCAAGATCGCTATCAGAGTATCCACTGAGGTTATTATTACCAGCCTTCCTTGAATAAACCAATCCAAATTGCAGAGTCCCCCGCACATATCTGAGCATCCTTTTGACAGCATTTTTGTGTAGTACTGTGGGCGTTTCCATGAAGCGGCTTACGATCCCCACGGAGTACGCTATGTCTGGGCGAGTGCGCACGAGATATCGAAGTCCACCCACCAAGCTTTTGTATTCTGTTGGGTCTACCAGTTCACCCCCTTCATCTTTAGTAATGGATTCCTTTGGATCCATAGGGTACTTCGTCAAATTGCACTCGCTTAAGCCAGCCTTTTCCAACACCTTAACAGCATACCTAGTTTGCTTCAACTTTATATAACCTGATCCTTGCTCCACCTCTATTCCCAAGTAGTATGACAATTTCCCAAGGTTGTTCATCTCAAACTACTCGTTCATTTGTTGTTTGAACTCATTAATAACCTTGATGCTAGTACCACTCACCAACAAATCATCGACATATACGCCGATAATCAGCATATCACTGCTTCCTTTCCTCACGTACACTGTATCATGTTCATGTGGACATCGAGTGAATCCCATGTTCTCAAGGCTCTTGTTTTATTTTGCATACCAAGCACGGGGTGCTTGGCGCAAACCGTAGAGAGCCTTCAACAGCTTGAACACTAGGTGCTCCTTCCCTTTAACAACAAATCCTTCTGGTTGACATACGTAGACCTTTTCCAAAATTTCTCCGTTTAAAAAAGCCGTTTTTACATCTAAATGGTGCACCTTCCAGCCATACTTGGCAGCCAATGCTAACAACAATCGAACCGTCTCAATTCTGGTAACCCGGGTGAAAATCTCTTCAAAATCAACTCCCTTTTCTTGCACGTACCCTTTGGCGACAAGTCTCGCCTTGTATTTCACTATTTCTCCATCATCATCCCTCTTAATTTTGTATTCCACTTTAATCCAATTACTTTCCTTCCAGTTGGCAATTATGATAGTTTCCAGGTGTTGTTTTGTTCAATTGATTCCATCTCACTTTGCATTGCTTGCCTCCAACACTTCTCCTTCATAGCCTGTTTATAACTGCGTGGCTCATCGATCCCCATGAGTAACAGCTCACCATCCAATTCTATTTCCTCTGTTGCATTATACACATCAGCCAATGATCTGAAACGCTTCGGTTCGCAGCTAGCACCAGTTTCACTTGTCTCTGAGCCTTTTGTGGTTGACTTAGTTTGTGATGAGCCTTGTGTGGTTGACTGCGTCTGTGGTGTTGCAGGTGACATCGTCGTGAAGTCTGAGCTCTCATCTGCAGTCTGTGAACCTCCTTCTCCAGCTTCCTCTTCACTTTGCTCTCTTATTTGCACAACTGTAAATGTATTTTGCTGACTGTGTGTTTCTTTATTTTCCAGATCCCACTGCCATGTCTTTCCTTCCTCAAAAGTCACGTCTTGACTCACTACCAGCTTGTTATTGACAAGATCAAATAATCGATAACCCTTTGTCCCTGGTTCTTTTACAGAGATAAACCACTGGTCTACTTCTATCGTCGAGCTTGGTCAGTTGAACTCCTGGAACTTTCATGTAAGCCATACATCCAAAGACATTCAATATTCAGTTTCTTACCCTTCCAAGCTTGATATGGAGTCATTCTAGTCAACGATCGAGTAGGCAATCTGTTCAGCAAGTAAACTGAGTGACTTACAGCTTCACCCCAAAGATTCAAGGGCAAACTCATTTGTTTCAACAAACTTCTAGCCATGGCAACCACCGTTCAATTTCTCCGTTCGACAACTCCGTTTTTTTGTGGAGAGTAAGGAGCTGTGAGGTTTCTGATTATCCCATTTTCATCACAAAAATTCTCAAATTCACGAGAGCAGAACTCTCTTCCACGATCCATCCTGAACACCTTTATTCGTTTCTCTGTTCCATTCTCAACTTGTAGTTTAAATTTCTTGAACATCTTGAGTGCCTCGTCTTTACACTTCAACATATAGACCCACATCATTCGAGTGAAATCATCAACCAAGAGGAGAAAGTACCTGTTACCTCCCGACGTTGGCGGAGATATAGGACCACACAAGTCACCATGTACCAATTCCAAACCCACTTTGGCACAGAAATTTGCCTTAGATGGGAATGACTTTCGTGTCTGTTTGGACATTAAACAACCCGAGCATACTGCCTTAGGTTGAGATAGTTTAGGCAAGCCACGAACCATGTTGTCAGTGTGCATCAATTTGAGAGCTTGAAAGTTGACATGCCCCAACTGGGAGTGCCACAACCAGAGAAGTTCTTCAGATTTTGACATTATACAAGTTGGTTTATTGGTCTCAATGATTATCTTGTACAACCGATTAGGTGACCTTTTTACTTTCATTAGTAGCTTTCCCAAGTTATCAAAAACCCACAAAAATTCACCATTCAATACAGCCTTGTTTTCGTCGTCAGATAATTGACCGAGACTAATGATATTATTAAACGAACTTGACCCATCACGCTTTCATCTAAGTCTCTGAACTTTGATTTTTGCCCCGTCATATGGTTGCTAGCCCCATTATCTAGGTACCATAAATTTTAAAAAAAATCCTTAAATATGATGGTTTTCCAATCAAGATTACAAAATATTTCATTAAAATTTGGATGACACTTAATACTTCATGGAATTTTATCAATTTGATACAATGGTAGGTTTTAATGAATTTGCTACTGTATTTTCTTAAATAGAGATAAAACTTTTTGAAGAATTTGTTTGGAACTCTATTTGAATGAAACACTACCAAGTTTTAAGTCAATTATGTAAAATTTCATGTAAAATGAAAATGAACACCAATCTATTAAAAATGGTAAATTATTAATAGTCTAATAGAAATCTAACTCAATACACTCTTTTTCAAAAAATACTCTGAAATTCAACAATATTTAAAATTCTTAAAATCCTTTAAAATTTAAAGATTCTGAATAATAGGTTTTTTTCAAAAAATATTATGAAATCCAACAATATTTAAAATTCTTAAAATCCTTTAAAATTCAAAAAATGTGAATAGTAGGTATATAAGTTATAGTGATACGTGTAAATTTAAAAATTCAAATTAAATATCCCAAAATTTTTAAAATTTGAATTCATTACAATTAGATTTAAAAAAATTATTTAATTTATTGTGAAATAAGCCCAAATTTTATTATTTTTTTTAACATCTAAATTATACACGATAAGCTTTTGAAATTGAATTCTTTATTTAAATTTACATTGAATACAACCTTCAAACTGCTAGCTATAAGGATTTTTTAGGTTCTTGGATCCACATTTACCACGGTACAATTTCCAAAATATCAAATCCTCTATTGGGCTAGCCCATTTCAGAAAATGATCCATTATAAATCTAATATTGGGATAATAAGATTCTAGTTAAGGGGCCTTTGGTTTGGTTTGGTTTGGCGTAATAAACAAACAAAAAGGAAGACAACTAGACTCATTTCGTTTATTAGTCTTTGTTTTATACAATTAATCATTACCTTTAGCCTTTTTTTTTAATTTAATATTTTCAAATATCCATGGTATCTAATTCCCCATACCGTACTAGATATTTCGTTTGGCTTTCCTAATTTTTTTTTTCATTTTCAAATACTGTTTATATGTTAAAACATTAAAACATAGATTAGTATGGAATGTATTTTTATAAATTAACAAAAATTAAATTAGTTTCTATAAATTGAAAAACAAACAAATTAAGCTAATGAGGATCAATTATTTCTTCTTATTTTCGTTTCTCAATTCCATTCTGTTTTCGAGCACCAACAAAATGCTGCCTTAATATTGTGTAAAGTACCGTCATTAATTGGTAACTAGCTTTTACCCTGTGCAAAACATTGATTACATTTGAAAATTTGACTTTTAAAATTTATATTATTATGATAAAATCAAATGAAATGTAATATAATGTGGGCAACACAATTTAAATTTTTATATTTTTGTACTAATATAATAGATTTTAATTTATTATGTTGTTACTGGAATTCAAAACTCAATTTCTATAAATGATAACTTTAAGTATTATATATAACGATTTTGATTAATTTGGAATATAAGGATTGTGGTTAATTATCATGTCCACAATTATTTAGATTGTGTTATAGAAACTAAACTCGCATTTAAAGAAATTACACCATTATTTTTTAATGGAATTTGGATTCTTATTTCTAGCACTATAACCTAAAAGATCTTGCAGATCTTGATAGTTTGGGACAAATGTTAGTATACTATAAAGTTTATGTGTATGCGGGTGCATTTTTTACTTGAAAAAAATCACATTCCAACTTTTACCTCCATTTATAAATTTACAAGAAAAAGTATTTCATTAACATAGTCATGCAAAAAAACTTAGAGGGACTTGGCATTACCTTTCTTTAATCGTAGAAGGCTGTTTTAAGGCACTAGAAATTACAAGAGCCACTAACCCTCAATGTTGCTAAAACTCAAATCAAGTAGTTATTTGTTTACTAAAACATTTAAGTTTTATTTGAAATAGATACAAGTAGAGCATATGTTTTATAGACGTAACACGGCTACCGCATACAACCAAATAGCCATCTAATTTATAGACTACGGAAGAGAACTATATCATGAATTATATTAACAACTGAACTTTGTAGAGAATTAAAGTTTGGTAGTTTTTCAAGAGATCAGAGTCCTTTTAAGGACTAAGGACTGCATTGCGCTTTCGTAGTTTCTTTTGCAAGTTGTGTTCTACTACCCGGCCAATTTTCCTTCGAAGGTTCTATAACCAGTGCGCAACGCAGCCATCAAAAGTCCGAGAGCAAACTGATTGTGATTAGTAGGATAAGTCTCAAGAGCACAATCATTGGAAAGTATTGACTTAATTTTAGTGCAACTTAAAAGAAGGGAAATGTGAGATTTTAAATAAATTTTCTGGAAAAAGAAAAGGAAACACATGGATTGGAGATGGGGAATATATAGAAAGGCTTACCGAGTGAGATTAGAAGACATTTTACGAATATCCTAAAGTTTGATGGTCTGTTCTATTACATTAAAGATAAGATGACCGCTATATCCTCCACTATCAATAAATATTGATGGCCCACCATGATCCCAGATGGTTCATTTTTAATAAGACAACATGTATCCCAAACCTATAAACGATTGAAACTTTATTAAGGAGACACCAAGCGTATTAAGTCCATTTTGAATCTAGAATAAAGAAAAATGCAAATCATGCCTTACAGAAACCATCATCACTCCCAGAATATATATGACCACTCGTGTCAGCAAAGCACGCTATGATAACACAAGACTAGGTAGAAATTACCAATAAGATCTAAATAAGTTTTTACGTTAAAATATTCACATACAATAAAAAAGGTGGAAAAATAGGAAGAGGTAGACATAACCAACACATAAGAATTTAGGTGAATCTCAGCTCAATATATTTTACCAGCACAAGCCTTAATAGTGATAAATGGAAAGACACACACAAATACTCTTTAAATAATTTACATCATTTAAATCAACATTTTTGGGATATATTGTATGTAAACACATTATCTCTGCCTTGGATTTGAAGGCATATTGGCATTGCATTGATGATAAACCTCAGTCTAAATGATGATGCATCCAAGACAACTATATGCCCATTTGCTGTGGAAACAACGCATTTTTCCATCATCCATTCAAGTAACCTATAGCTAATCCACTTTATATATATATATATTTCCTTTAAACACTATGAATTGGTCTTTTATCTACAATTTGTATGTGTTCCATCCAAGTAACCTGTTACCATGAATTATTTTACAACAATATTAGTTACGAAAACAAATGTAACATTATAAAGTTTTACAAAAATATGAGTTACGAAAACAAATGCAATATTAAAACTCACATTACGAAAACAAATGCAATATCATGTCTTCGATGTAGGATCCAGAAGGTAGGTGAGGAGCCCACCACTATGAATTAAATTTCTGTTGGAGAATATCATAGGTAACATCAACTATTGCCCATAAATTTTTTTGTATTTGTTGGCTAAAACCAAGAAAGTAGAATTTGTTAGTTGGTACTAATGGGGATATCAATTGTATCTCTTCATACATCTTTTTCTTTTTTTGCTAAAAGATATATATATTAGAAAAAAACAGGGATTCACCCTATGATCCCAACAAGAGCAAGGAAAGAACTAAAAAAACCGAATGAGGCTAACAGCTAAAAAGGAAGAAAACCGAAAAAAACTAAGTCAAATGCAAATCCATCTGTAATGATCTAGGTTTGCATTTTTTTGGAACCACGTAGAATGTCTAAGCTTGGTCTTCAAGTCGACCATGATAGAAGCTATTAACTGCGATGGGTTGAGAATTCCTTTGTTGTGCAAACGAGCATTACGCTCCCTCCAGAGGTGATGAGCAAAGATCTGCGCTGCTAACAGAAGAACCAATCTGTGAACAGCGTTCGTGTACAACCCCAGGTAGAGATAAGGTCATGCCAAGTCTCCCCATCCACATCGACACCTAAGATACCAGCCATTTTGTAGAGGATGAATCTGCCGTAATTACAATTGACGAAAAGGTGGGAGTCATTCTCAAGACCTCCTACGCACAGCAAGCAATTTGGCTGGACATCCAAGCCAAATGAAATAAGTCTGTGAGAGGTTGGAAGATGACCCAAGCAGAGAAGCCATTCCAAGTGAGCTAATCTTTGTATTTTAAGTTTGTGCCAGACAAGAGGAGACCACGAAACCTGTCTATTAGGAACCCTAATAGAATTCCAAATATCCCCCGTTTTCAACTTTTTTAACGGAATACCTTCCCAACAAATAACATCAGTTTTTTGAAGGTTAAAAGTTGGAAAGGAGAAGTTTTGGATCCATGAAGATAGACCATGATCAACATGGCGAATTCTTGAAAGAGGGGTAGGCAATGTCCAATGGCCTGTTTGGATAATGCAATTTACCAACGCCCCATGGCCTAGACCAGAATGAGCAATGATATTTTCATTTTCAGACTTAGCTAAACAGTGAGAATCCCACCATGGGTCAAACCAAAGCGACGTGTCGAGACCATTGCCCATGTTAAACGAGAGGAAATGGCTAGCCACTGTTCGAAGTTTCAGGACATTTCTGAGAATCCAGGAGCAGTCCAACGGCATGGGCATCGTCCAGAAATGCTTCCGTTTTAAAGCTGTAGTGTTAACCCAGGCTGACCACAGAGAAGACTTTTTCGACACAATCTTACATTGGTGAATAACAAAAATAAAATATTTTTAGCAAATTTTATGAATACCAATATTAAACAATAACTAAGTGAAAACAAACTTATTGCATCAAATTATTACAACCTGCAACAAGCCAGTCTAGCTCCCCATCAGTCCATGTGAAGAAATTACTTCAAATGTTCCAACCTTTGAGACAATAGTAGGAAAAACCTCCATCCATTTGTTCTGTCGATTAAGATCACACAAACAACAAAAATAAGGAATGATCTCTATTTCAATGTGAAGAACAAGAGCTAATATATATACTTAATTCACACACACAATGAACACGAATATGAGCTGAACACAAAGATATTATTACTGAATAATCTTCGTTACTGAAATGAGAATACAAGCTGATATTAAATATAACTAAGCTGCTAAAGATAGCAACTAAAGACCTACTCAAACTCTACTACTTCACGATCCTAACAATATGGAAACAAACTAACTACCAGGACCTAGTCTCAGCTATCCATGACATTGACAGCTGACTTATTTAAAATTCAAATCATAGAACCAAATTTAAATTACTTCCAACAAATACCCCCTTAATCTAAATTTGGTTTTCCAACTTCCTGATGCCAAGTAATGCACGCAGACGTTCGAACTTCACCGTAGCCATAGCCTTTGTCATCACATCTGCACGTTGATCACTTGTTCCAATATGCTTAATGACAACTTCACCACGCTCCACACACTCTCGAATAAAATGATATCGAATGTCAATATGTTTGCTACGTCCGTGGAAAACTGGGTTCTTGGCTAAGTCTATTGTTGATTTGTTGTCTACATACAACACCACTGGACCCATAACTTTGTCTATCAGCTTACTCAGTAGACTGCGTAGCCAAATACCCTAACAGGCAGCTGCTGTGGCCGCCATGAACTCAGCCTCACACGAAGACAGTGCCACACAATACTGCTTCTGAGACACCCAAGTAATCAGACTTTCGTTAAGGTAGAAAGCCATTCCCCCCCGTGCACTTTCTATCATCAATATGACCTCCCAGATCGCTATCAGAATACCCAGATAACACCAAATTGTTGCTGCCTCCTTTCGAGTATATTAACCCATAATCCAATGTGCCTTTTAAGTAACGTAGTATTCTTTTCACAGCATTCCAATGCATCACAGTGGGTCGTTCCATGTAGCGACTCACATTTCCAACAGCAAATGAGATGTCTGGTCGTGTGTGGACCAGATATCTCAAGCCTCCCACAGCACTCTTATATTCAGTCGTGTCCACTGGTTTCCCATTCTCGTCCTTATGTATCTAAACAGTTGGTTCCATAGGATATTTGGTTGGCTTGCACTCTCCCATGCCACACTTTTCTAATACCCTCTTTGCATTAGATGTTGGTTTCAGTTCTATGCACCCTTCAGTCTGACTTACTTCGATCCCGAGATAATGTGATAATTTACCAAGGTCACACATTTCAAACATCTTATTCATCTGTTCCTTGAACTGCTCAATAATTGATGAGTTTGACCCCGTAACTAATAGATCATCTACGTAAACTCCTACTATCAACACTTCATAATTCTTACGCCTTAAGTACACTGCATGCTCATATGGGCACTTAACGAAACCCAAATTCTCCAGACAATTATTTAATTTAGAATACCAGGCCCGTGGGGCTTGGCGAAGCCCATACAATGCTTTTGTCAGTTTGTACACTATGTTTTCCTTTCCTGGCTTCACAAACCCCTCTGGTTGCATTACGTAAACATCCTCTTGCAATTCTCCATTCAAGAAGGCTGACTTAACATCAAGGTGATGTATTTCCCAACAGTTTTTAGCTGCTAATGCCAACAACAGCCTTACCGTTTCCAACCGAGTAACTGGTGCAAGCACCACCTCAAAATCTACCCCCTGCCTTTGGACGTACCCCTTCGCCACAAGCCTGGCCTTGTATTTGACTATCTCCCCTTCAGTATTTTTCTTCAGTTTGAACACCCATTTTAACCCAATTGGTTTTTGTCCCGGAGGTAACTCTACCAGCTTCCAGGTATTATTTCGTTCGATAGCTCCTATTTCAGTCTTCATGGCATCCTTCCAAGAAGCATCTGCAGCAGCCTGGTGATAATTAACTGGCTCCTCAACACCTAGTAACAATAACTCTTCTTCACACTCTATCTCTTCCGTGTTTTCATAAATCTCCTTAATTGATTTGAATAGTCTTGGAGGAGTACTGCTTTGTTCTGATTCTTCTGAGCTTTCTTCACTGTCCTGAGATGAGTTTTTTGAACTAACAGGTGTTCTTAAACCCTCCGTGTTGCCTTCACTGTAGATTGTGTATTACCTTTACCTTCAGGCTGTGTATTACCTTCACCTTCAGACTGTGTATAGGTCTCTCCAATCTCAAACTCAACATGGACTCTCTTTTTATCACGATGTAGGTCTGTTACCCCCTCATTCTAGGCCCACGAGTTTAACTCCACAAATTTCACGTCTCTACTAACATGTACCCTTTTCTCCACTGGATCGTATAAACGGTGGGCTTTTGTACCGGGCTCTCTTCCAAGATGCACCACATATTTGCTACGATCATCTAGCTTTTTTGAATTCACACTGGGCACCTTCATATACGCACAACAACCAAATATTTTAATGTGACTAACATCTGGCTTTGAACCTGACAATATTTTATACGGTGTGCAGTTGGATAATGCTCGTGTAGGTAGCCTGTTCAACACGTACACAGAATGACGGACTGACTCTCCCCAAAATTTTGATGGAACTTGATTCTCTTTCAGAAAACTTCTTGCCATAGCCACAACTGTTCTATTCCTCCGTTCAACCACCCCATTTTGTTGTGGGGTGTATGGAGCTGTGTAGTGCCTAAGTATGCCCACGTCCTCACAATAATTAGTAAATTGTGAGGAACAGAACTCACCACCCCTGTCCGTGCGTAAAGCCTTAACCCTCTTCTCTGTTTCAGTTTCAACAAGCGCTCTAAATTTTTTAAACGCCACAAATGCCTCATCCTTAGTCGTTAGAAAGTAAACCCACATTTTACGACTAAAATCATCAACTAAGAGTAAGAAATTCCTCTTTCCGGATGGCGTCGGTGGTGATATTGGCCCTCATATATCTCCATGTATCAGCTCCAGGTGTTTCTCCGACATATAATTTGATTTTGAAGGAAACACAGTTCTTGTCTACTTGGCCATAAGACACCCCTTACACACTTCTTTGGGCTTTGTCAGTTTTGGTAGACCTATAACCATGTCGTTCTTATTCATAAGCCCCAATGCATAAAAGTTTACATGCCCCAAACGTGAATGCCATAGCCAAGAATCCTCATCTGACTTTGCAAACAAATAGCTGTGATAAGATTCCTCAAGTGAGATCTTATACAAACGATTTGCAGACCTCTGAACCTTCATCAGCAATTTCCCATCAATGTCATATGCCCACAAATACTCCCCTTGCATTATAACTTTGTTACCTCCTTCTGACATTTTCCCGAGGCTAATTATGTTGTTACAAGGGGTTGGGATGTAAAAGACGTCGTTGAACACTTTCACTTCTCCAGTTTTGCACTTAAAGGCAATCGACCCCTTTCCTTTTATGCCAACAGTTGACCCATCTCCAAACTTCACTTCTCCCATTACCTTCTCATCCAACTTCATAAATTTTTTCTTATCTCCAGTCATATGATTACTAGCTCCATTATCTAGGTACCACACTTGTGAAGATTTCTTCTCTCTTTCGTTGGTTTCCAGTTTTGGAATAACGTTTTCTTCATTTAGTAGTATCATATCTGTCTTGCTCTCATCCAACTCAGCCAACAATAAGGCAAGTTCGTCATCATCCTTAAACTGTGTCAAATTTGCCTCAGATTTCTGGCTTTTCTCATGTCGTGATGGTCTCTTGCACTCTGCAGCGTAATGTCCCAAAATGTTGCAATTAAAACACCTAATACTGCTTCTGTCACGACTTGTCTGATAACCACGACCACCTCGACCCCTGTAACTCGATTGCCCATCTGCACTTTCTTTGTTAGATCGTTTCAGCCATTCTTCCCGGGTGAGCAATAACTTTCCTTCACTTTTCTCCCTCTTACACCATTCTTCCTCTGTCAACAACAACTTCCCACCAGCAGTATCATTCTGACTTTTAAGCCTCTCTTCATGGGCCTGTAAAGAACCAAATGCTTCTTCAACAGACATGTTCTCCAGGTCTCCGAATTGTTCAATGGTTGAAGTAATTTGGAGAAACTTGGATGGAATAGCCCGTAGAAATTTCTTGACGACATACGCCTCTTTCATCTCTTCACCTAGAGCCCGAATAGGAGACACCAATCCATTCAGTTTCATGTAGAACTCGTCAAGCTGATCACCTTCATTCATTCGACAAGCTTCAAACTTCGCCTTCAGCGTCTGTCGGCTCCTTGGCACATCACTTGGATAGATTCTCATCCTTCTTTTGCCGTCTTCTTCTCAGAAATTGACAAAAGTATTTCTTCAGGTATGCCTTGATAAATCATGGCTAAAGCTACCTTGTCAGTTTTCTCATCAACCACCGTTTTCGCATCACTCGGTTCCACAGCAGTCCATACTCCCTGAGCCTGCATGAAAACCTTCATCTTCAATGCCCATGCCGTGTAATTACCCTTGCCTAACGTTGGGTAGGTCAACCCAAACGAACCTGTCTTGCCCTTTCCTGTATCCATGTCGCTGGCCTGTTGTGGGTATTCTGTATATCCGCTATAATACCAAATTAAGAACAAGAGCTAATATATATACTTAATTCAGACACACAATGAACACGAATATGAGCTGAACACAAAGATATTATTACTGAATAATCTTCATTACTGAAATGAGAATACAAGCTGATATTAAATATAACTAAGCTGCTAAAGATAGCAACTAAAGACCTACTCAAATTCTACTACTTCACGATCTTAACAATATGGAAACAAACTAACTACTAGGACCTAGTCTCAGCTATCCATAACATTGGGAACCAAATTTAAATTACTTCCAACACAATGTTCATGGGAAATATCAAATATGAAATAATTACGGCAACCATAAATGAACCAAAAAATATCTTTCAATTGAGAGGGTGAAACTGTCAAAAATTCAACATTTTTTTGATACATTCTATGTAAAAACATTATATACCTTGGATTTGTGTGCAACATGGGTGGAGCTTGTTACATGGACTTTTGGAGCATTTTCTTCATTGTTTACTGAAAATATTAAATTGCTATGAAATTAATATCAAAACATATGATAGAAAAATGTTAACATACAAAAAATACAGATTTGATATTATCTTCTAGAGAAAATAAATCAAATTTACTTAAATATTTAAACCATGATAGTTATTACTAATATATTTTATTAGATCCGATCTGAGCAATGTCTTCATTCAAGAATTTTTTTAGACATCTCCAAAATACTAAACAATTCCTAATTATCGAAAATTATGCTCAATGAATAAATTAAAAAACATCCAATTTAGATCACATATAATAAGGATTACCATGACAATTAAATAATAGGCAAAAAATCTATTAGAAATGAATGAAGATACATTAAATAAATGGAATTTAACTATGATTATAATAACCATTTAGAAATGAAGAAAGAGTAATGACATACCAGATCTATTGGTTGGTATCCACTAAAAATAATGGTAGTACAATCATTACAAAAATCATTATTGACAAAACACAAATACATGTATACCATATGTTAGTGGAATCGGTGTACCATTTGATTTTGAGGAGATAAAAAAATTGAGAGAAGAGAAACTTGGTGAAGCAGGCTTGGCCATCAAAGACTATGCTGGGGAGTGTCTTATTATCTCTTGGTTAATCATAACAATTACTTCTTTTTATATGTTGATGTTATGATTTTAGAATGTCCTGTTTAAAGATAAGGATGTTATGATTCTAGAATGTTCTATTTAAACGGTCTAAAAAAAATTAGGCCCATAACTAATTTATATAATAATGATGTTATCCTTTTAGAATGTTCAATCTAAAGGGCCTGAAGAGGATAGTGAAAATGGAGGCCAAAAATGTCTAATTGGTAAACCAATAGCAACATGTAAGCAACTTGAATGACACTTGTAGTGGCATGTAAACAACTTTTAGAACCGTTCAATAGTAGCATGTAAACAACTTAATTAGTAGAATTACAAAACACACTATAAATTTCAAATATATTTTGTAACAACAAAATTCTTTTTGGATAATTTTTATTATTACTAAATTATTTATTCGTATTATGTTTTTTTTAAATATTTCATAAAAAAAATCTTGTACAACCGTAACATTAGTATAGGTATTTGTCTTAAAATCCTTGTGTTATAAGAAATGTAACTGTTTCGATTTTACCTTAACAAAAATATTCCATAGTTTAGATTTACAAAAAATTCATGTCTAAAATAGTTAGTTAGAGATGATATTAATATTTTGGGTAAAATGGCTTAATCATAACTGAACTCAGCGTAACATGCAACTGGGTAACTGAACTCAAAAACCTTGCAATTACATAACTCAATAAATTAAAACTTGCAACTTGGGCACTAAACAAAAATAAACTTGCAACTTGGCAACTAAATAAAAATAAACTTGCAACGGGCCACTGAACAAAATTGAGACTGAGAATAAGCAAAATAAACTGATTGAGAGAGGAGAGAGAGTGCGATTCAGTTCATTTTTTTATTTTAAGAAAATATATGTTTTATAGTTTTTATATATATAAAATTAAGAATTTAAAATAAAAGACTGAATATGAAATTTTTAAGAAAATTCAATTTTTTTATAAATTAAACAAAGATTAAGATTTAAAATAAGATTTTAAAATAAAAAACTGAATATGAATTTTTTAATCTAGTAATGTAAATGCAAGTTTTTATTAATCGTAAATGCATGCAAGTTACAGATAAGTTGCAAGTTCAGTTTTTATTCTGGTAGTCATGTTAACAGCAGTTACCTAGTTTTAATATATTGAGTAAGTTGGGCTGAGTTCAGTTATGATTAAGCCATTTTACCCTAATGTTTTAATTAAACTTGATTAATATATTTTATGTAATAACAATAATTATTACCAAATATACTTAATGCATAAGCTTTTCATACCCAAATCAATTAAAACAATATTTAATACTCCCCTTTGATTCTTAATATTTGAAATATAGGTGTTCGACACGCATTTTAAGATTTATTTTAAGGATAGTTCCATAACTTATTTTTAAAATTTTTTTTGTTGTATAAAAAATAAATGTTTAAATTTTTATACAAAAAAAATTAAAAAATTAATTATAGAACTATCCAATGATGCGTATGAGAAAGTGAAAAAAAAATGTTAAGAATTATATGAAAACATCATAACAATTAACAAATTATATAAATACATATACAGTAACATTCCATATTAGTTTAACATAATATATATGTTACTATTGATGTGTAATTTATTTGCATTATTTAAAAAAACTTAATAGTTTAAGTAATTTCTATATTTGAATTCGGTCATGTCATTTTATTTTCTGGGTGGCAAAGATGTATGATAACTTTAATATTGTTTTATTAATTGGAAATTTTCATAGTTATACACATATAATTATGGAAAATAATAAAATAAATCATTAGATTATCATCATTGAGTTGTATATCTCTGTTCAATTTTAATTATTTGTGAAAATTTAACATCAATATTTAACTACTACAAAAGTTTATAGATGTGGTATTACTTATTATTAATATTTTATATAATGTCTAACTTTGTAAAAAAAACACTTTTATAATACAAATATATTATTTTATGTATACCCATATTTTAGACATCAATTTTTATAAAAAAAAATAGCTATCTATCAATAATTTCTTGTTTTGCTAATAAAAATATAAAATTACAAGTGTGAAATATCAATAACTTATATTTATTAAAAATGGAAGCTGAACCTAAACTTCCATGTTATTGTAAATAACATAGTGGATGACATCAATTTTTATTACTTCTTATGCATGTACTTATATCTTTTTTGTTCATGTGTGTGTGATATGTTGGTTTATATATGATGTGTTGGTTAAATTTAGTGGATAATAGGTTAGATCAGATCACCAAAATACAAAAACCATCTACTCAAAGCTGAATCTTGTGATGACTGAAAGTGTAAAGTGAGAAACCACAACTTTTTTGTCTTTAAAATGATTGCAATTTACTTGCATTTGATGTTGATTTCTATACATTCCATATGAGTGCACAAATATCACAATTTTGTAAAATTTAAATGTAAAAAATACATTTTTGCTAAAATAAAAATGAAAATTTCATATTTTTGAAAAATGTCAAATATTAATATTATTACTAAAATTTAAATTGTAGAACATTAATGTTCACATTATGTATTATAATCAAATTCCAATTAGTTACTTAATAATGCATCTACCAACTAATTATTATTTCCAATTTTTTACACACCATTCTTGATTCCAAATTTTTTACACAACAGTCTCCACATGTATAGCACTTGGATAATTTTGTTGCAGAAATTAAATTTGATAAAACCATGATTTCTACAACGTGAAATTACATATAAAGAACAAGAAAGGTCAGGTATATATTGAATTAGTTCAAGATCCTTACAATCTTTTCATTATATTTGATATTTTTAATAATTATCAACATATCAATTACTAATAGACTAATGACATCATAATTTAATAAAAACAATGTATCATAAAATATTTAGTAGCATAATTTCAAATGAGTTTACAGATGAAATATCCATCAATGCATTATAATTTATTAACCACATATATGAACTCATAGCAAATCCATATCTAGCACACAATTGTTGGCCAAGATTTTGAAGGAAAAAAAAATATGAAATTTCGAATACTCTAACTTTAAGGACAACAGGATTATGATGAAAAAATTCATCTGGAATTAGAAATTATATATGTCTGCCACATTCAGCTCGCCTCCTCCTCACATGCTGCAGTAAAAAACAAACAGAGTTTTAACAAACTAATTAAGATAATCAATTAACAAAGATCCAAAATTTGATAAAAGAATATGAAACCTATTGAGAAAAGAAATGTTAAACAAGGATTGAAACTCACCTGTAGGTGATTCTTGACTTGAGCCGCTTTCAAACCCGTCACGTTCATTTTTAACAGGATGGTCCGAGGGGTAGCCCCTATCAATATTTACAAAACAAAGCTTTAAATGTTGGAAAATAATAATAAAAAAAAGAAATGTAAACATGTTTTGTTATCTTTTCTTGGACACCCATAAGTATTCTAAATATAAAGAAAAGAAATTTCTTTCTCATTATATCTTGTTCACATTCTAGGTCATAAAATCTAGTGCACCAAATCAACAACCAACCAAATACAGGCCACTTATAATAGTATATAGTGTAGTAGTATTCACCCACTAGAACAAATTGTTAGATTGTCTTGCAAATCTCAAATCTCAGCTGTGACAACCCGGGTCAAATCCCGAGTCTTTTTTCGAAAATCGGGTCAACACTACTAGAAAAACGTCAATAGACAACAATATTTTACCGATGTCTAGGTGGGTGTAGAGAAAGGTCCAGCCCGATGTCAAAGGGTATCTGGCACATGGTTTACTGACAACTAACAACTAACTGATGTTACATAGTGTCTGTAACATCGGTCACTAGCAACCAACCGATATGTATAAGATACATTAACATCAGCTCAAAAATTGAAAGGATGTAAAACATAGTAACAGACATCAGTTCTTTTAACATTTCGTTGTATATAGCATCCTTCAACAACAGGTTCTGTTTATAAACCGATGACTTAAGAACTCTTAGACATCAGTTATAAACTGATGTCAAAAGCATGAACAATGTGACGCTATTTTGTTTAAATTACATCAATTAGTTTTGTGCCAACGATGTTACTGTGTGTAAATTACATCAGTTTCATTTCTACTAATGATGTTTCTACTTATTATAAACATCGATTTCATTGAGTTTAACTAATGTAATATTGTTATAACAATGCTAGCCAAAACAGTAGCATACAACCAAAACCATTCCAAAATGAAAAACAAGCCATAATGGCCGCATGCACATAAATAACAAAAAAGTTAAGTCTCACAATGTCATTTCTCCATTCAAAACAACAATACAAGTACTTCAATCCTTACAAAATAACTAGTCCACATGAACTCCATATATTTCATCCACATTCGACCATTACACCTTCCACATATATATAACTAGTCCTCATACCAGACCACAAAAACTGACAAAACGACTCGACCCAAATGATATGCTCAGGTTCACATGATGAAATAATATAAAGGCAGCTACCTAGTACTTGTTAAGTTCCTTATCTAGTACACAAATTTTTGGATGTATCCAGGAGCCTCGAGACACACGTCATCTAGCTCCTCCCTTGTGTAAGACATCCGACTCTTAGGTGCCGACTGTGAACACAGAAACCAAGCAAAAAATTAGCAATACATAAAAAAATATTGTTTTAAAGTACAACTAAACTGGTACTTAAAACAGCTATATTGAGTTCAACCCATAAATTAAAGTATATATATACCTTTGCTATGAATTTCATTTTCCTTGTTTTCAAAAATATCTTTCATATAATGCATGACAACATAACTGCATTCATGACCACCCGGTTGTTTAGGGCATCCCTATTTTAATAATGAGTTAAGTATCGATTAGTCGCTAGAAAAACAAATTAACAACAAAGAACTTACTAAAGAGAAAGTATTGTGCATAAAGACTTACAATAAGATTTTTAACTTTGGGATTTTTGAGGGCCCTTCCTGTTTGAGCATTATAAGTACGTTTTACTTTGAAACATACCAACACAGGAAATTCTCATGTAGTAAAACAGTCATGACATATCAACACAAATAAGTTGGATAAGTGAAATTAAATGAAAAAAGCTAAAACTGATTAGCAACGCTTACACAATGAGGACCCACTGAACAATCCCTCTTTTTCAATGATGGTATGGAACTTTATAATATTATCTTTCTTCATAATACGGTGGTGTAGCTTGGATACACAGGTCAGATTTATCGCCTTCATCATCATCTTCATCAGCATCAACCCAATTACTGGGATGATGTTGAGAAAAACCAGGATCATTAGCTTCAGCTCTGTCTGAAGGAAAAAGAGGTTATGAGTTAATAGAATCTATGGCGATGAATTCTTAAGCTAAAAATATGATTTACTTTTATGAGTTAATATGTTTTCTCTTGTCGCATTGATTCTACTCCTTGATGAGATTCATCATTTTTTGTAGCTTTAGCTGGTGGTGACCCTGTGTCTGTCCTTTCTTGGAGCTGAGAAACAAGCATCGTTGCAAGTACTAGTGTAGCATCAAAATTTGAAGTGGACCCATCATTTAAGCAAAATTTTGGTGCCATGAGAATTGGCCTGTATGATAATGATTATTTATATAACCACCACATATGTGAAACAATAAAACAATGGCTAATAAGAAGCCAGATAGGAAGAATTATGTTAAGAACTACCGCAGTAATTAGACATCGCCTGATAAAAAAAGTTTTCCAAGCACTTTTGACATGCAAAGCTTCAAAATATTATTTTAATACAAAGTTGCAAAGTACTATTTATTTATTTTGAATCTGATCCTAATCAGATGAAGATTAACAAGTCTACTTAGTCACTTAACATACTTCTTCCAGTGCAATTATTAACTTAATATTTCATATGTTTGTACCTTAATAGAAAAAATTATTCTAGGTCAATGACCATAAGCTTCTGTAAGGGTAAAGCACTTCAATATCCGTAATATCGGCCCCTGATCATGTTTTTTTAAAATGATTATCACGAGACATTATAAGATAGCTGACCAGTTAATTATATATAAGATGTGTCATCCATCATATGAAAGGAAAGCAAGTCAATAGCAGAAATCACTGAAGCAGAACAATGTTACATGGGTTAATCAAAATCATCTTACTCGCCGGCTTTCTCAAAGTACAAGTGAATATCAACTTCACATCCCGCGCAGAAAGAGAGAAAGGCCTTCGATTTGGAACATAACACAATGATTTATGAGAACTAAGATACAAGTTAAATAAATGTATCGATAATCTTAATTGTACATGATACCTTATATTCTTCTAGAAAAACAAGTCTGATCTACAAATAACTACCTTCAGTTCCTTCACACCAAATGTGACATCCACAGGTTACCAATGTGATTGTAATGCATAAACTCTTCAGAAGGATTTATCCACAGTTGTGTGTGTAATGAAGAATCATTATCTACAATGGAAATATCGAAGATAAAAATACCTATAACACAGAAATCTCAAACAAAAAACTGTTATATGAGACTACTAAACCTTTGCTTGGGTCTATGGAACTTCTAAGTTCAACAGCTTTCCCCCCAATTTCACTTGCACCATGAGCAGGCACCGAAGTTGGCTCAGTTGCAACGATCGTAATCTCTAGGGTTGACTGAAAATTAGCTAATAGTCTGTTGAGATCACGAGGCCTAACAACAAAGCTTCTCAGAAGTCTTCTCCTATCAAGAGATAGATGTTGAATGTCAGGTTCAACATTGCAAGATATCCAATAGGCTTTCCTCAAACCTGCAAATTGACTACAAAATGGTGACCAAACTCATTGAGGAAAGAACTATTGATGGATAACTATTGATGGATAGGTTTGTAATTATTCTGATGGAAGGACTAATTCTTCTGAAATTATAGAATACCAAATAACACTCTACCATAGCACAAGCAAGAACTGTTTGACATAATGTAGCAATCATAATTGTAATTGCTAAAAACATGGCAACACACGAGCAGAGAGGTGTCTCCCTAAATTTTGGGGTCTGCTGTTGAAGATATTTATATGTGTAGATTGAGCAAAAAATAGAATACAAGAAATTTCAAAAGTGAATTATCGTTGTTACAGTCCAATGTCCACTGTACTTTTGATGCATCAGGACTAGGAAAGTGCACTCTTAAATGGTTAATACTTGCAATTGGTGTCCGAAGAACAGAACAAATAGCCTGTATGCACCAATGCAAATGGTCACATTCGAACAATATCTACTTCTCATACGTAGGAAACTAAATAGTACCTTCAAAATTATGCTGCACTGAATGTGAGCACCACCAGATATTTTGTAGGCATCGAAAAAATCCGGCTTCAGTGAGATAGATTGATAGGCAGAACGTGATGAATTCAGACTGTTAAATGTCAGCTGCAAACAAAAATGGGTAAATAACTAGGACCGTGAACAAATGGATTCCATAAGTGAATTAAAGGAGTGAAAGAGAAAGAGAGTAAACTTTGAGATTGAAAGAGAAAGAGAGAAAGAGAGAGTGAAAGTGAAGGAGTGAATTAGGGCTCTTAAGAGCTGAAGTCGAGAGAGGTGAGCTGCTGTGAAGTCGAGAGAGAGAGAGAGAGAGAGAGAGAGAGAGAGAGATAATGTTTCTGTTTTTTTATTATTTTGTTTTTGTCTGTGTTAGGGGGGAAATATTTTGGGTATTAAGCGGGGAAAATTGTGTGGGCGCAGAAGGAGCAAATTTTTAAGCCTACTTTAGACATCGGTTGTTTTTTGACCAATGTCATAATATGTCAAAGACATCAGTTGTTTTTTTACCGATGTCATTGATATTTCAATGATATGTCAATGACATCGGTTGGCTTGTAATGTAATTTCATAAAATATCAAAGACATCAGGTTTTTTTCGACCGATGTCATTGACTATTTTTACATCGGTGACATCTTGAACCGATGTTATAGGGGCGATGTCTATTCTACTTCCCGATTCCGAATCGGAAATAAGCCTAATTATACTGGCCCAAATGCAACAACTTAGGTAATCCACAAGCCCACCACAGGCCCCAAAAAGATCATGATTTGTTGGTGCACTTAGTAGTAGTACTTTGCCTTATAAACTTAACTAAAGTCCCAAATCTCCTCGATGTGGGACTGGGGTGTTACAAACTCCCCCACTTAAACTCCTGGCATCCTTGTCAGGCCTGAACGGATATCCCATAGGTCCCAGATCGTTCCTCCCTAGCCATTGTGGGATAATACCGGCTGGTTTCGTGTCCCCACCTCCAGACCTCTGTCCATTGTGGGATAATACCACCAGCCTTCGTGTCTCCACCTCCGGTAACTTGACTAATCAAACTTTTGAGAGTCGGCTCTGATACCATATGTGAGAACCCGGATCAAATCCCGAGTCTCTTTTCGAAAATCGGGTCAAGTCCCGATTCGGAATCGGAAATAAGCCAAAGCGTACTGGCCCAAATCTAACAACTTGGGTAATCCACAAGCCCACCACAGGCCATCAAAAGATCATGATTTGTTGGTGCACTTAGTAGTAGTACTTTGCCTTATAAACTTAACTAAAGTCCAAAATCTCCTCGATGTGGGACTGGGGTGTTACATCAGCTATATGATGACCACAATCGAGATCCATTAGGTGTAAAATTTTATTATGATCTATTACAAAATTTTATTAGATGTTTGTTCTATTGATTGTTTTTGTACATGGCGTAAGACCATTTAACCTGAATGAATTACTTGACTACCAACAAAAAAGGAAGCTAATTTTTGACACATATAGAATATTTACAACCTAGAGTAAGATGTAATATAGGGACACGGTCAAAATCATAACCAAATATAATCAATACCTCAAAAAAAGTAATAAATGGATATAAAAATTTCATGCCAAAAAAACAGATATCAATATCAATTTAAAGGATTAAGAGGTTTACAAATGAGTCCACCTAGATCGTTGACTGCATTAACAAATAGAGCATGAAGTTCTTGAGTCCACACAAGGCGCTTCTTAGTAGGAGCCCAGCAACCCCCGGCTGGTGCTCAACATACGGTAAATTGAGATCAAAATTTTTAGGAGAAACCATTCTTTTCTTACTGGTATCGATAATTTTCCTATAAATGTTGATGTGCGAGGCTGAGTTTAATATATGGTGAAATGTAGAGATTGAACTTTGAAAAAAATATCTAAATAATCCATTGTTCTTTTTAAAAAATAATAAAAAAAGCATTTGGATACTATTATTTAGCCCATTAAATGTACTTTTTGTCTGGATATTAAAGGCACGATTTTTTTTTCCCAGAATTTTTATGATTTTTCAGCTTGGTATACATTATACAAATATATTTGTCACTGAGAAACTCATACATGATCTTTTCATTTTGATTCTCTCCTTTTGAACAATTAGGCTGGATGCCAAACTTTAGAAATGACCATTCTGGAAAACCTCACAATACTACATTTTGGCATATTTATGGCTTAAAATTAACAGGAAAAGGATTACTTTGTTGAATTGTTATTTAATACTTCAATAAAGTTGTATCATTACATATTTTAATACCAAATTTTCTAATAATTTTTTAATTAATTTACCATAAGTCGGTATGTATTTTTATACCTAATTTAAATTAATTTTGGTTTATCAAAATTATTTTTACACCCAATATTCAAAAACTTTTTATTACTTTAATCTTTTTGTATTGAAACGTAGTTACCCACAAATGCAACATTTACATGAAATTTAAGGTCAACAACTTTCAAATAAGTCAAATTAGAAAATTTGAGGACAAATTCATTAACATATTACTTCATTGTTCTTTACTCATTAATATAGTTTAATTTCCATAACAAAAATTACTAGAATATTTTAAGCTAAGAAATTAAAGAGAAACTAATTCGAGCAAACAACTAGATTTCACTCAAAAAGATAGTCATCTAAGAATTAATCATGGGAAAATTATTGGATAGGACTTAAAGTGTGGGTTTGGTAAGTATGCTTATGTTTTGATGGGAACTCAAACATGAAAGGAATCGTCATTTTTCATATAGCTTTCATACCTCTAAGCAAATCTATGTCCCTAGAATTTATGGGTTGGATGTAAAAGAATTTTTGATCTTGTATAACACAAATCGAGATTAATATCAAACATGATCTTTCTGTATTTTGACAGAATAATCTAGCACTTTATGATCTTTTTAATTTTATCTGTTACTTAACTTATAATTTGAAAATTACATTTTTATAAATTATTTCATAGTCTTCTCTCAAGTATGTGAGATATAGATCAAGCTTCTTATTGAGACCCCCTCAACCCCCTTGCGGTTCTCAACATAAGGTAAATTGAGATCAAAATCTGTACAAAATACTTCTAAAAAAATCTTATATTTTTTTAGAAAGAAAAAAGAAAAAAGTAGTCAGGTACTATTATTTAGGGTGATTATACACTTTCAATATTGATAGAGAATCGGTGATGAGGACATGCCCTTGTCTTTTGACATTGTGTCCTCCCATTTTTTTTAACGTATTAATAAACATGAAATGCTAGATAAAATCAAGAGTGAGTATTAATGAAACATGAAAAGAGAGGTGTAATGTAACACCCCAGTCCCACATCGAGAAGATTTGGGATTTTAAATAAGTTTATAAGGTATAGTATTACTACTAAGTGCACCTACAAATTATGATCCTTTGGGGGCCTGTGGTGGGCTTATAGACTACCCAAGTTGGCTGCAATTGGGCTAGTATGCTTTGGCTTATTTCGGATTCGATACCGGGACTCGGCCCAATTTTCGAGAAAAACTCGGGATTTGACCCGGGTTGTCACATATGGTATCAGAGCCGACTCTCGAAAGCTTGATTCGTCAAGTTGTCAGACAATGGACAGAGGTTCGTAGGTGGGGACACGAAACCAACCGGTATTATCCCACATTGGCTAGGGAGGAACGATCTTGGAACTATGGGATATCCGTTCAGGCCTGACGATTTTAGTTATGTTTATAAGGCTAAGTACTACTACTAAGTGTGCTTTGGCTTATGTCGGATTCGATATCGGGACTCGACCCAATTTTTGAGAAAAACTCGAGATTTGACCCGGGTTGTCACATAAAATTTACGCTTTCTTGTAATTCACATTTACCATATCATGACGAATATAATCTTGAAAGATTTTGTTGACATTCACAGAAATCTATGTGTGATGAAAATTTGGTATATATAGGAATTATACATTCAAAAAGTTTTCAAAAGAGCACTATATGTAGTTGATTAATATGATCTGGCATCAATGAAATAAGGGGTTCGAGATATCCCAAGCATTTGTCTTGGTTAATGTGAAAACCAAAAATTTTAATGGAATGATTCTTTTATAGTTGCAGACTTAACATGGATTATAAGTCAAGATACAAAGACAGTGATCCAATGTTATTCATCTATGAACCAGATCGTTGCACTAGATGTCAACAGTTAGCAAAGGAATAGTAGTACCAAGTGTAAGAAGACTATTAAGTGGACTAAGTGATTTGAAGAAGAAAATGTTTATCCAAGGGTTCAAGGGATTTGGAGTAATGGACTGAAAATTTTAAGTACTAGCGTGTTCCTCGAACGCTCATGGTTAAGAATAAGAATTTTTCTTAGTACTTGGAAAATCACTATACACCGGAGGCCCCCATAGTGTTTAGGAAGGTGAAAATTTATTAAGTCCCCAAAGCTTGTACTCGTAGAGGCGCCGATATTGTTTCTTGGAGAGAGATTTCACTAAGTTGGTTCAAACATGAAATACAAGTATCTTCAATACATCTAATAATGAACTATCAACCATACTTTAATGCATATAGATCTATTCGAGACTTTTGTATTTCCATTTTACACAATAATACAATAGACATGATGAATCTTATTAGTTTTATATTTCACAATGTTATAATACATAGTACATATCCATTAGTTGACCTTTAAATTATCTTTACACCTCTATATTTCCTTTTGTTTCATGTGGATTACAGGTTAGACCATACATAAAGTTCATGAGGTGACATGCTGATAAAATCAATTCCCAAATAACCCCCTCTTGGTGTACTAAAAGATACAAGTAGTTCTAACTATACATATCTCAAGTCATTAACTCCTTCCCAAAACTTGACAATCTTCATAAACTAGAATAGAAAGAGGATGAGATATTCCAGTAAGTTTGAGAAAAAGAGAAGGAGATTGTTAAGGGGTTAACCTGCAATGAACATTCAGTGTTAAGGAAATTGTCAACCTAGTTGTTATTTCCCTATTTTTTAGCTAGCAGTTACTTTCATGATACCCATTGCATGAGTTGCAATTTCAATTTTTGTGCATAAGCTGAGTCAAAAATAAATTAAAAAATCATTAATATTTTGGCACCAAAATTTTGATATTGGGTTATGGTGAAGTGCCATAATGACTACCTAAAACGTCTAAATTTGGGGTGTGCACACGATACACTAATTTCAAAATGAAGAGGAATCCTTGCAATGTTAATCCTTTTGGTAAAATAACCAGTAGCAAATCAAGATTTGTGATTCCCTTTATATATTCTTGCAATATATATTCACCATTTTGGTAACAAATCTCTATATGTACGTCATCTTTCTTTAGTTGGTGTGGAAAAAGCTAATTAGCAAACCCACTTTTAAAGTGTCCCACCACAATAAATTTATTGCAAGACCACTAAGTGTTAGCCGGAACTTTTGTTAAAGAATTTAATAATGGTAGACTCATATTTTCACATAATTGTTACAGTACACTACACACTACAAAAGAATGATCATAGTACCGTAATAGGAAAAATGTATTAGAGAACAAATTCCTAATTACAAATTATGATAGTATATGTTATTTTCATATTAGTCGCTGTCAAAGTAATGATAATGTTCCTAGTTTTGCAGAGTTACAACACAAAAACAAACTTAATATGTTGTGGTGCAGCTGCTGTGGTAGAGTCCATCTCCTCCACATCTATACCTAATGGAGTTAATTGATACCCAAATTGTCCCCCAAAGGATCAATTGATTTTAGTATTTGGTCGATAGAAGAGCTGTCCCATATGAAATCTAAATTAGGAGATAAAATCGGTCCATCAGTAGTGACGGGATGATTGTCTTGGTCATCCGGTTTAAGTCTCCCTTTTTTGTTGCCTTCAATTGTGAGCATGCTGCTCTCATTGTGCTGGAAAGTGAAGGAAGTTCACATCAATAGGATTGACATCAGTTCCTGTTGCTTTAATTTGCTTCATTCCATCAAGGCGTTGCACCTCTTGTGATTGTACACACCAGCTGCTATATAAATTATATATATAAAATGTTTAAGATATAAAACGATAGAAGACAAACTGCTTGAACTGGAAGCTCTGATTTTATTAATGCCAAAACAGTACAAATAAATAGAATGGAAATAACTTACGTGGCTAAAAACAAGGGCCACGTTGAAAACTAACTCTCCTAACTTGCCTACAACTCTATGACTTATTCAAACTGCTCCTACAAGTACTCCACGGCACAAACGACTGAATCAACGTGCAAAGTGGCACCTAGCTATTAATTAAAACAAAGTAAATCTAAATTAAAACAAGTTTCAAATTAATTAAAATCCAACAATCACCCCCTTAATTTGAAGCTTGTCCTGAAAACTCTTTCACTCCCAGCAAACTTCTCATTCGTTCAAACTTGACGGTAGCCAGCCCTTTTATCAGTATATTAGCTCGTTGCATATCAAAACTTACGTGCTTCAAGATAATCTCCTTCCTTTCAACACACTCGCGAATGAAGTGATAGCGTATGTCTATGTGTTTGCTTCTACCATGAAATACCGGGTTCTTAGCGAGATCGATGGCCGATTTGTTATCAATATGCAAGACCACAGGACCCATAACTTCATCAGTTAACTTTCCAAATAGATTTCGTAACCAAATTGCTTGACTTGCCGCTGCTGTAGCGGCCATAAACTCTGCCTCGCAAGAGGACGGAGCAACACACCTTTGTTTCTGTGATATACAAGATATCATGCTATCATCCAGGTATAACACCATAGCACCTGTGCTTCTTCGATCATCCATTTGGCCTCCAAGATCGCTATCAGAGTATCCACTGAGGTTATTATTACCAACCTTCCTTGAATAAACAAATCCAAATTGCAGACTCCCCCGCACATATCTGAGTATCCTTTTGACAGAATTTTTGTGTAGTACTGTGGGCTTTTCCATGAAGCGGCTTACGATCTCCACGGAGTACGCTATGTCTGGGTGAGTGCACACGAGATATCGAAGTCCTCCCACCAAGATTTTGTATTCTGTTGGGTCTACTAGTTCACCTGTAACGCCCCCAAATCCGGGGTCAGGGATATGGGTCGCTACCGCGGAAAACCTTAACAACCAAACAATCAACTGCCAATAAAAAGTCTAAAACACGACATCCGACCCCTAACTACCAAGAATCTTTTCAGGTTATAGACTTGGAAACAAGAAATCCAAAAATGCTTATAATAACTTACAACTCTTGGTACAACAATTCTCTTATACAGTCTTATGTTGTTAGTATCACCTTGACATAAGGTATACAACAACCACAATATTCTAATACAACAAATATTACAACTCAAGAACATGAATACCATACCAGTCTAACTAAACATCTTGTAGACAAACTCAAAATACAGAATCACTCTGAGCCGATCATCAACTCGATCCATGACTTGCCCTGCTTCGAGCTAAACTAAGTCAACTGCATCCACTATCTATCTCTGTAAAATAAGATTTAAGCAAAATCAAGAATGAGCGAAAGAGGCGCTCAGCAAGTAATATAATAGAGTATACTAAAATACTACCACAACTCATTCAAAATATATTTTTACAACTCCATACGACTTATAAATATAATTACTTTTGAAAAGAGATCAACTCAGAAATTCTTATAAATCTCGAAATACTACTCCAATATATCTCAATAACTTCTCAAAATACTACTCGAAAATAAATCAGTAACTTCTCAAAATGCTGCTCAAAGAGAAAACAATAACTTCTCAAAATACTGCTCAAAGATAAATCAATAACTTCTCAAAATACCATTCGAATATAATTTAATAACTTCTCGGATCAACACCCTCTACTATTAACAGAACCACAAAGGCATCCGCTAACAGTCTAAGGTATCTAAGATTGGACTTCTTCTCGAAACGCCTTCTCAAGTAATGGATGATCAGTCCATTGTCACATCTCATTTTCTATCGATAGAAAGGATAGTCGACGTCTCGAACCACCCAAATAAAACTTCTCAGAAGGATGAGCCGTCTTTCTCGGCCCTTCACCCTTTATATGTAACCGTTGGGCCGGTGCGTTACTCCGGTCACTTTTGCTTTTACAAGCAATAACTTCATATATATATATATATATATATATATATATATATAATCCCACTTTTAAACATAAATATTCTGTAGTATGAAAATATTATTAAATATATCTTTATCATCTCTTCTACGAATACAAATGAAGTATTTCGATAAACGTCTCAACAATAATAACCAACTTATAAAATAAATTGCAAACATCTCGTGTAATAAACAGCTCAACAATAATAGATATGCATGTAAATTGCATGGATAAGATCTGGTATAAACCACTAGAAAGAATATTTGCTTTTATGGATTTAAATCTAGTTCGCACATTTCATATATTTCAAAATACGAATACTCTGAACGATAGAGTATGCATAAATAAACTTGCCTCTGGTCCTGAGCATAAAGCAGAAAACCGCGAATAAATCCTTCGCACCTTGTCCAAGCAATTCCATGGAGGTAACTTACCTTTCTTCATACGACGCCCCGATCTTTCCTCTTTGATGCACGTCGTTCCAACTTGATTATACCCTAATGGTACTGAAATAGTTATGAGACGTGTCAGTCCTACCTCGTATCTCGAGTAAACACAACTTGGAATTGTCACTAAATCATATAAAGTCAAACTATAGGTGTGCGGGTAGACATGTACAAATGCTGTAGACGAGGAGTGATTGGGAAATATCTTAAGACCTTTCTCGGAATGGTATCGCTCCCTCCATTAGTTGCAACTTTGTATCGGCTCAACTCGCAGTACTTGCAATTTTCCAAATCTTTATCATTACCATAGAACAACATGCAATCATTCTCACATGCATGTATTTTCTCGTATCCCATGTTCAGCTTCTTGACTATCTTCTTCACAGCATAATAATTAAAAGGGAGTTTATCCCCCTCGGGAAACACATCTCCAAGTAAAAGGAGCAGCTGATCAAATGCCTTATCACTACATTTATTGTGATTCTTCCAATATAGTAATTTCGTAACAAACTTCAGTTGCGTGTACTTGGTATTGCCCGGATATATTGGTTCCCCGACATTATTCACATTGTCTAAGAATTTAGATGCTTGCTCATTCGGGTCCTCGTCGTTGCTAATTTCCTCTCCAAAATATTCCCCTCTAAAGGCAACCCTCAACATTTCATATTCATCATACACATCTTGACGATCATTCATTTCTTGAATTTCTTTTTCATGAAAATGCCATATGGTGTAGCTCTCAAGAAAACCGGTAGCATATAAGTGAAACTCAACATCGGGAATGAGTTGAAAGAGTTGATTCCTACATGTATTACACGGACATCTAATCAAAAGTACCGGATTATCCGGTTCCTTACTATTATTTTTTGCAAATGCCAAGAAATAATTAACCCCTTCAATAAATTTTTTCGAAAAACCAGAACCACCGGGATTAGTTCGTTTAGAGATCCAACTAGTATCGTAAGACATCTACAAATATAAAAAAAAATATGCAAATCAATTACACAAGTGCACACATATATATGTTGAACATGGAATGAACTTATAAATAAATCACATATATTTAAATGCAATAAATAAAGTACAGGAGATTGAATCCTTACATTGATGATTGTTGTAATCGTTGTTGCTATGTCATGTTATGTAGTGAATGATGTGAAGATGTATTTTTATTTAAAAGAAAAAGTAGGAGGAATGTAACGTTAGAGATTATGCAGTAGCTTGGAATTTTACACAGATGAATTTACGACGGAAATTCCGTCATAAGTTTTTTTAAAAAAATTATTATGCACAGCTACAGTAAATGCTAGTAGGTGGCATTAACAGTGGTTGGTGAACTGTGAACTAACTTATGACGGAATTTCCGTCATAAGTTCATTCCTACACGACATCATTTTATACATTAAAAAAATTAATTCATTTTATAATTAAATTTAATTCCAATATCCAAATTTACGATGGAAAATCCGTCGTAAGGTAACTTCTAAATGTATTTGCGACGAAATTTCCGTCGTAAGTTAGTTACCAAACCACGTCGTTCCCCCTTGAAAAAAGTAATATATTTTGAATAAAGTTTAACGACGGAATTCCGTCGGAAGTTCCCTGTTAACCAATTTACGACGGAATTTTCGTCGTAAATTAAGCTTCGAAACGTCGTCGTTTTTCCTAGCTGGCTTAGTCAGCTAAATTCACTTAAATTTTATTAAAATAATAAAATTTATGATGAAAATTCCGTCGTAAGTTAGCTGCTGGAATGAATTTATGACGGAAAGTCCGTCGTAAGTTAAATGCAATTACTTTTCAATTAAATTTTAATTGGTTGGAGCTAAATTTTATTAATAAAATATGTATCTTACGACGAATTTCATTTTCGTCGTAAGTTAGGCACGAAATTTACGACAGATTTGATATTCCGTGGTAAGTTCGGCGCAAAAATTGTTTCCGTCATAAGTTGGCCGTCATAATTGGCCAAATTTCTTGTAGTGTAAAAGATATAAGTATTTCTAACTATACATATCTCAAGTCATTAACTCCTTTCCAAAACTTGACAATCTTCATAAACTAGAATAGAAAGAGAATGAGATATTCCAGTAAGTAGAGAAAAAGAGAGACGGAGATTGTTAAGGGGTTAACATGCAATGAACATTCAGTGTTAAGGAGATTGTCAAGCTAGTTGTTATTTCCCTATTTTTTAGCTAGCAGTTACTCTCATGATACCCATTACGTGTAGTTGCAATTTCAATATTTGTGCATAAGCTGAGTCAAAAATAAATGAAAATACCATTAATACTTTGGCAAACCCAGTTTTAAAGTGTCCCACCACAATAAATTTATTGCAAGACCACTAAGTATTAGCCTGTGTTCTCAAAACCGGACCGGGCATCGAACCGGAAGCCCTACTGGTTACTGGTTCGATTGGTTCAACCGGCTCGACCAGTGGTTCAACCGGATGACGTCATAATTATGTAATATATAATTATAAATATATATTTAATTATATATATATATATAATTAAATAAATATATAATACAATCTAAAAAATTACGAATAATATGCATTTTACTTAAAGATAAAGGATTTGCATTTTACTGATTTAAAAAAAGAACAAATTTTATTAACATAAATATATAGTAAAATAAATACAACCATTTTAATTTTTTGCTTAAAACATGTTCGTGATTCAAAACTTTAAACTTCAAATATTGTTCATTTGCTGTGTATGTCAGAACTTTTACCACTAATATAAATTCAAATGTCTATACTTTTTTACTCGTTTGGCGTGCTGTTCTTTTTGCACATGGAATGATGGAAGCGTGCTGTCCTTTTTGCACTGGAAGAGGCTGATACCTAGTGTTGTCAATAGTTCGGTTTTTTTAAAAAAATGTTCGGTTTACTCAGTGAACCGGCCGCCGGTCCGGTTCATTACCGGTTCTTACCGGTTTTTGGCCGGTTTTGGCCGGTTTTGAACAGAAGAACCGGGGGACTGGTTTTGGAGGTGAATCGAACCGGACCTGTCACCGGTTAGCGGTCCGACCGGTCGAACCGGCCGGTCCGGTCCGATTTTAAAAACACAGGTATTAGCGGGAACTTTTGTTAAAGAATTTAATAATGGTAGACTCGTATTTTCACATAATTGTTACACTACACTACACACTACACAAGAATGATCATAGTACCCAATACGCAAAATCAAAAGGTTGCCTCCTTTAGTAGAATTTTTTGGGGATATTTACTTTGGATATTAGAAGATTTTTTTTTAATTTAACTAATATGGATTGTAACAAAGTAAATAAAATATGATGATACTTAAAAAGTTCAGGATTTTTTGAATTTATTAAAATTATAGATGTTAATTAAATTGTTAGTGTATTTTATGTTATTTTCAAATATGATTGAATATCATAAGATAATGAAAACATTGTTAGAAACTCTACTAAAATAAAGAGATTTTAAAGAAATTATATGAAATTAAAGGTCAATTTTGTAAAACTCTGGGTAAAATCAAAACACAAACAAACTTGTTAGAATAATCCAAAACCCATAAAATAAGTTTGGTAAGTAAGTGTGTTTGATACAACTCAGTAATTTAGTTTTTTAGAGTGCACCCAAAAACATCAAATCGTATTTTTTGAATATTAAAAAAATTGTTTAAATTTGATGACATTCAATATTTGATATTTAATTTAATTATTAAAATAATCATTAATATCTGATAATGTTCAAGTAGGATTACAAAAATAATTCATTAAAACTTGTTGATAATGGGATTTTTATTTTGAATTTCATACAATGATGAATTTTGTTGAATTTACTACTCCATTTTTAAAATAAATTACCTAAACTTCATGAAATTTTGAAGAATTTAGTACAAGGTTTACAAAAATAAAACTCAACAAAATTATAAGTTTCTTTTTTTAAAAAAAGAATCAATTCATTAATCAAAAGTCATACTACATCTACAAATACAATGGAAATTGGATAGCTTAATAATATGGCTGTTGAATCCTTCATTACAACCAAGCTAGCTATTTGATAATTTGAATGTATGTACTTATTTTCACCTGACAGTTCATCGCATTATAACCTAAATCTGTATAATTTCGGCATCCAAATTAATTGGGGGAATTGGGGCTTTGACGGAAGCCCCCTCAAAAATCTTTAATGGGCTTAGAAGAGAGACAGCGCGGCGGCTAGAAAATTTTAGGTAAAATTAAAATAACAACAATATTTTAACATTCAAAAGTTATTGCTAATATATCAAAATCTAACTGAATACGCTCTACTCTAAACTTTTCTCTCAATGCCAACAAAATTAACCAATTCTTACAATTTTTCAAAATTAATGTGAATTCGAGTGTTACACGAGAGGATATAGTACTTAGTAACAAAAAGTATCAAAGTTTGTATGATAAAGGCTTTCAATAGGTTTTTTTGATTTGGTTTTATAGATTATCAAAATTATCAAACTTATTTGGGGGGTTAAAAAATTGTCATTTTTTACTTCATATACTCATGTTCAATAGGCTTTTTTAATTTGGTTGATCAAGTCATTTTTTATTTAACTAGTTCATGTGATCAAAACATATTGGTTATACGGGACACAACAATTTTTTTGAGGTAAATTTTTGTGGTGTATATTTGCGACTCAACGCTTGTTTAATGGTTACATACTACTATAGGTTTTATCATAGCTAGCTAATAACCCTGGGCACATAATTTTATTATTGTTAATTTTTTAATTTTTTTGAATATTTGTCTCCAAATTTAGTATAATTTAAATGAAATTAATAAATATAAATACATGTATTTTTTGTAATATTTTCGATCACTTGAAAGTCTAAAAAATGATAGAATAGATTATACTTATTAAAAATATTGCATTTAACGTGCTGAATTTTATACATATAAGATAATATGGTTCTATAGCAGTAGAAATTATGATTTAAAAATATAATCAAAATTTTAACAATCAACTAACTATTTAGGGCTTACAAAATCAACATTATTTATTTATTGATGCTCCCAGTTGAATACTTGTTTGCTCGTTTTGTGGTGCACATAGTTTTTTGTTTCGCTAGCTGATAAGGAGGTATTGCATTCTTAAATTCATTACTTTAACTTTTAAGCTAAGCATTTATAGATTCCATGCTTAGACCTTAGTTGCTTCATAGTTATGTGCCTCCTCTTAACCCATAACACGTCTAATCCCAATTTTTTTTTATGAAGAACTTTTTGTATAGGAGTTTAGAAAATTTGGGGATAAATTTTTTTTTTTTAAGGAGGGTAGTATGTAATATATCATATTTTTTAGCATAATAATAATAAAAGAATAATACAAAAAAAGGGATTAAAATTATAGAATTATTCGAAATTAAAATTGTTTAGATTAATTGGGCCTAGAATATGGATTAGATTTGAATACAGATATTAGTATGTTTGGACTAGGGTTTTGAAAATCTATATAAACATCTTAATTAATTCTTAATTCTTTCTCGTTATCAAAATTAGTAGGAATTTTATACATACAAAATATGTAGTTTTGTAAAAATCATAGTTAATTAATCGTAAGTCAGAATTCATTGATTCTGAACTTTTTGTAAAGATCATTTCGTGTTCTATAGCTTTCTTTCTTTGAACTTTTCAAGAAAATATCGTTTAGAGGGTCAACAAGGCTAAACACATATTCAATGTTTTGGAATCTTGTTTTTCTGTGTCGATGTAAGTTTCCGATTGATCTATCTAGTCTTTTCGAAATTTTGTATTATGTGTACGTATTTGTTATCAAAACTTGGGATAATTGATGATTTATTTTGATATGGTATGTATTTTTGTATATGTGTTATGTGTGAGCAATAGTCTTACAACTCCTCTGATTTATGAATTTGCAAAAATAAGAATAAGGACAGCGGGTTGTAATGAAATTTTTCTAAAAATTTAGGACCGTTGTTGTAGTGTTTGTGGTATGAATTGTGGATTTTAAGTTATTGTTGTTATGTGGTGTCGTATCGAATTGTATGGAATAAGAATAAGGGCATCGTAATGATTTTTCGTATATCCTTATTGTATTGTATTGAATATTATACTATCTTTTTTGTATATGTGTTACTTAGAGTAGATCAGCTTTTAGATTGTCATTTGTCATTTTTAGCTGCGCTTTTATAATAATTACCTTTGTAATAGATTTTTTGATTAACAAATTTTATTTTATTTTAGTTTTGAATTTAGAATTAATAGTCGGGCTGTTAGAGACGATGGGTGGTAGATATTTGTACATTCAAATCATACTTAAATAATTAGAGTGGATTAAATTTTATTATTGGGATTTTATATTAATGATATCTCATTCTCGATTATTATTTAAAGTTCGTACATTTTGTGAAGATTTTATTACTCATATTTTGTAATAATTAGATCCCTTATATGATTTAACGTTATCAAGTCTTAGTTAATACTATATTATTTTGATTTTCTTGTATGTTGATACATTAAAACCTTTAACCGATAATATCCTTGACACCCGAAATTGTTCTTATTATAACGTGGTTATTCGTAAGTAAAGGTAATTTTTTAATCGATTATATAATATAGAAACCTTAATTTTTTATTACTACAAAGAGGTTATTGTTGTATAGAGAACTTATATGGTATAATCATATTAAAATGATGGATATTCAAGTTTGTATAAGTTGTTACAAATTTCTCATGATTACATGTTATATGTAATGTCTTATTAAATAAACAATATTTCATATGATTTTATGTTATTTTGTTTTAGTTATTAGTATAATGTATAAGTTATAAGAAAATTTACAATTTATTACTTTGAAAACATAAAATTGTTCTTAATTTTTTATAGCTTATTTTTTTAGGGTTTATATTTGGATATTAGTTTGATTGATCCGTTTACTTTTTATTAACATTTTAATTATGAATACCTATTTTAAATACTTCTTATATAGACTTTTTCATCTTATTTAATTTCCTTTTATTTAACATTTTTCATCTTGGATATGTTTTCTTTCACTACAACAAAAACGAGCAAATTCTACCACAATATTTCCTACCACCTCTTTTCCTACTAGGCATTTCCTACTAATTTCAGGTCAAAGGACCATTTCACAGCTGGTAGGAAATGGCCGAGAAGGACCTACTTTTCCACGTCAACAAAAAATGACGTCATTTTTGCCAAAGTATTTCCTACCACATGACTTTGGTCGATTTTGTTCACCTCGATCATTTCCTAACAAAGCTGGTAGGAAATGAGTCTATTACACTACAAGAAAAACTCGATCCTGCAACTGTTTTTCACCGTTATCGATGATCGAACCGTACGAATGTTAATAAACACTCATTTTAGTGTCGGAAAAAACTAATCAAAAAATAAAATGGTCGGGTTGTACGAGATCTTAACAAAAACGTAAGTAAAGTGTTGTTTCCTGTAACGAGGCACGACCCAGATTCAATGAATAAATTTTCAAATGATATTTTCGATGATCAAACCATGCGAATGTTAGTAAACACTCATTTTAGTGTTGAAAAAAATAATCAAAAAATAAAAAGGCCGGGTTGTACGAGATTTTAACAAAAATGTAGTAAAAGTGTTGCTTCTTGTAACGGGACACGATCCAGATTCACTCTATAATTTTTTTGAATTATTTCTTCGACGATCGAATCGTACGAATTATAATAAACACTCATTTTAGTGTTGGGAAAAAATAATCGAAAAATAAAAAGGTCGGGTTGTACGAGATTTTAACAAAAACGTAGTAAAAGTGCTGCTTCCTATAACGGGGCACGGTCCAGATTCACTCTATAATTTTTTTGAATTATTTCTTCGACGATCAAACCGTACGAATGTTGGTAAACACTCATTTTAATGTTGGGAAAAAATAATCTAAAAATAAAAAGGTCGGGTTGTACGAGATTTTAACAAAAACGTAGTAAAAGTGCTACTTCCTATAACGGGGGACGATCCACATTCACTATATAATTTTTTTGAATGATTTCTTCGACGATCGAACCGTACGAAATTTGATAAACACTCATTATAGTGTTGGAAAAAAAAAATCAAAAAAATAAAAAGGTCGGATTGTATGAGATTTTAACCAAAACGTGTTAAAAGTGTTGCTTCCCAAAACGGGGCATGATCTAGATTCACTGAATTCTTTTTTTGAATGATTTCTTCGATGATCGAACCACACAAAAGTTGATAAAAATTCATTTTAGTGTTGGAAAAAAATAATCAATAAAGAAAAAGGTCAGATTGTACGAGATTTTAACAAAAATGTGATAAAAGTGCTACTTCCTATAATGGGGCATGATCCAGATTCACTGAATAATTTTTTTAAATGATTTATTCAACGATCGAACCGTATAAAAGTTAATAAACACTCATTTTAGTGTTGGGAAAAAATAATTAAAAAATAAAAAGTTTGGGTTGTACGAGATTTTAACAAAAACGTAGTAAAAGTGTTGCCCCTATAACGGGCACGATCTAGATTCACTGAATAATTTTTTTGAATGATTTACTCGACGATCGAACTATACAAATTTTAATAAACACTCATTTTAGTGTTGAAAAAAAATAATAATAAAAAAATAAAAAGGTTGAATTGTACGGGATTTTAACAAAAAACGTAGTAAAAGTGTTGCTTCCTACAACGAGGCACGATCCAGATTCACTGGATAATTTTTTTGAATGATTTCTTCGATGATCGAATCGTACGGATGTTAATAGACACTCATTTTAGTGTTGCGTAAAAGTAATCAAAAAATAAAAAGATCAAGTTGTACGAGGTTTTAACCAAAATGTAGTAAAAGTGTTGCTTCTAGTAATGGGGCACGATCTAGATTCACTGGAAAAACAATTGAATGATTTCTTCAACGATCGAACCGTACGAATGTTGATAAACACTCATTTTATTTTTGGAAAAAAACTAATTTAAAAATAAAAAGGTCGGGTTGTACGAGATTTTAACAAAAACGTAGTAAAAGTGCTACTTCCTATAACGGGGGACGATCCACATTCACTATATAATTTTTTTGAATGATTTCTTCGACGATCGAACCGTACGAAATTTGATAAACACTCATTATAGTGTTGGAAAAAAATAATCAAAAAATAAAAAGGTCGGATTGTATGAGATTTTAACAAAAATGTGTTAAAAGTGTTGCTTCCCATAACGGGACATGATCTAGATTCACTGAATACTTTTTTTAATGATTTCTTCGATGATCGAACCACAAAAAAGTTGATAAAAATTCATTTTAGTGTTGGAAAAAATAATCAAAAAAGAAAAAGGTCAGATTGTACGAGATTTTAACAAAAACGTGTTAAAAGTGCTACTTCCTATAATGGGGCATGATCCAGATTCAATGAATAATTTTTTTTTATGATTTATTCAATGATCGAACCGTATAAAAGTTAATAAACACTCATTTTAGTGTTGGGAAAAAATAATTAAAAAATAAAAAGTTTGGGTTGTACAAGATTTTAACAAAAACGTAGTAAAAGTGTTGCCCCTATAACGGGGCACGATCTAGATTCACTGAATAATTTTTTTGAATGATTTACTCGACGATCGAACTATACAAATTTTAATAAACACTCATTTTTGTGTTGAAAAAAAATAATCAAAAAATAAAAAGGTTGGATTGTACGGGATTTCAACAAAAAACGTAGTAAAAGTGTTGCTTCCTACAACGAGGCACGATCCAGATTCACTGAATAATTTTTTTGAATGATTTCTTCGATGATCGAATCGTACGGATGTTAATAGACACTCATTTTACTGTTGCGAAAAAGTAATCAAAAAATAAAAAGATCAGGTTGTACGAGGTTTTAACCAAAATGTAGTAAAAGTGTTGCTTCTAGTAATGGGGCACGATCTAGATTCACTAGAAAAAACAATTGAATGATTTCTTCAACGATCGAACCGTACGAATGTTGATAAACACTCATTTTATTGTTGGAAAAAAACTAATTTAAAAATAAAAAGGTCGGGTTGTACGAGATTTTAACAAAAACGTAGTAAAAGTGCTACTTCCTATAACGGGGGAAGATCCACATTCACTATATAATTTTTTTGAATGATTTCTTCGACGATCGAACCGTACGAAATTTGATAAACACTCATTATAGTGTTGGAAAAAAATAATCAAAAAAATAAAAAGGTCGGATTGTATGAGATTTTAACAAAAATGTATTAAAAGTGTTGCTTCCCATAACGGGACATGATCAAGATTCACTGAATACTTTTTTTGAATGATTTCTTCGATGATCGAAAAACAAAAAAGTTGATAAAAATTCATTTTAGTGTTGGGAAAAAATAATCAAAAAAGAAAAAGGTCAGATTGTACGCCATTTTAGCAAAAACGTTTTAAAAGTGCTACTTCCTATAATGGGGCATGATCCAGATTCAATGAATAATTTTTTTAAATGATTTATTCAACGATCGAACCGTATAAAAGTTAATAAACACTCATTTTAGTGTTGGGACAAAATAATTAAAAAATAAAAAGTTTGGGTTGTACAAGATTTTAACAAAAACGTAGTAAACGTGTTGCCCCTATAACGGGGCACGATCTAGATTCACTGAATAATTTTTTTGAATGATTTACTCGACGATCGAACTATACAAATTTTAATAAACACTCATTTTAGTGTTGAAAAAAAATAATCAAAAAATAAAAAGGTTGGATTGTACCGGATTTTAACAAAAAACATAGTAAAAGTGTTGCTTCCTGCAACGAGGCACGATCCAGATTCACTGAATAATTTTTTTGAATGATTTCTTCGATGATCAAATCGTACGGATGTTAATAGACACTCATTTTAGTGTTGCGAAAAAGTAATCAAAAAATAAAAAGATCAGGTTGTACGAGATTTTAACCAAAATGTAGTAAAAGTGTTGCTTCTAGTAATGGGGCACGATCTAGATTCACTGGAAAAAACAATTGAATGATTTCTTCAGCTATCGAACCATACGAATGTTGATAAACACTCATTTTATTGTTGGAAAAAAACTAATTTAAAAATAAAAAGGTCGGGTTGTACGAGATTTTAACAAAAACGTAGTAAAAGTGCTACTTCCTATAACGGGGGACGATCCACAATCACAATATAATTTTTTTGAATGATTTCTTCGACGATCGAACCGTACGAAATTTGATAAACACTCATTATAGTGTTGGAAAAAAATAATCAAAAAAATAAAAAGGTCGGATTGTATGAGATTTTAACAAAAATGTATTAAAAGTGTTGCTTCCCATAACGGGACATGATCAAGATTCACTGAATACTTTTTTTGAATGATTTCTTCGATGATCGAACCACAGAAAAAGTTGATAAAAATTCATTTTAGTGTTGGAAAAAAATAATCAAAAAAGAAAAAGGTCAGATTGTACGACATTTTAACAAAAACGTTTTAAAAGTGCTACTTCCTATAATGGGGCATGATCCAGATTCAATGAATAATTTTTTTAAATGATTTATTCAACGATTGAACCGTATAAAAGTTAATAAACACTCATTTTAGTGTTGGGACAAAATAATTAAAAAATAAAAAGTTTGGGTTGTACAAGATTTTAACAAAAACGTAGTAAACGTGTTGCCCCTATAACGGGGCACGATCTAGATTCACTGAATAATTTTTTTGAATGATTTACTCGACGATCGAACTATACAAATTTTAATAAACACTCATTTTAGTGTTGAAAAAAAATAATCAAAAAATAAAAAGGTTTGATTGTACCGGATTTTAACAAAAAACATAGTAAAAGTGTTGCTTCCTGCAACGAGGCACGATCCAGATTCACTGAATAATTTTTTTGAATGATTTCTTCGATGATCAAATCGTACGGATGTTAATAGACACTCATTTTAGTGTTGCGAAAAAGTAATCAAAAAATAAAAAGATCAGGTTGTACGAGATTTTAACCAAAATGTAGTAAAAGTGTTGCTTCTAGTAATGGGGCACGATCTAGATTCACTGGAAAAAACAATTGAATGATTTCTTCAACTATCGAACCATACGAATGTTGATAAACACTCATTTTATTGTTGGAAAAAAACTAATTTAAAAATAAAAAGGTCGGGTTGTACGAGATTTTAACAAAAACGTAGTAAAAGTGCTACTTCCTATAACGGGGGACGATCCACATTCACAATATAATTTTTTTGAATGATTTCTTCGACGATCGAACCGTACGAAATTTGATAAACACTCATTATAGTGTTGGAAAAAAATAATCAAAAAAATAAAAAGGTCGGATTGTATGAGATTTTAACAAAAATGTGTTAAAAGTGTTGCTTCCCATAACGGGACATGATCTAGATTCACTGAATACTTTTTTTGAATGATTTCTTCGATGACCGAACCACAAGAAAGTTGATAAAAATTCATTTTAGTGTTGGAAAAAAATAATCAAAAAAGAAAAAGGTCAGATTGTACGAGATTTTAACAAAAACGTGTTAAAAGTGCTACTTCCTATAATGGGGCATGATCCAGATTCACTGAATAATTTTTTTAAATGATTTATTCAACGATCGAACCGTATAAAAGTTAATAAACACTCATTTGAGTGTTGGGAAAAAATAATTAAAAAATAAAAAGTTTGGGTTGTATAAGATTTTAACAAAAACGAAGTAAAAGTGTTGCCCCTATAACGGGGCACGATCTAGATTCACTGAATAAATTTTTTGAATGATTTACTTGACGATCGAACTATAAAAATTTTAATAAACACTCATTTTAGTGTTGAAAAAAAATAATCAAAAAATAAAAAGGTTGGATTGTATGGGATTTTAACAAAAAACGTAGTAAAAGTGTTGCTTCCTACAACGAGGCACGATCCAGATTCACTGAATAATTTTTTTGAATGATTTCTTCGATGATCGAATCGTACGGATGTTAATAGAAACTCATTTTAGTGTTGCAAAAAAGTAATCAAAAAATAAAAAGATCAGGTTGTACGAGATTTTAACCAAAACGTAGTAAAAGTGTTACTTCTAGTAATGGGGCACGATCTAGATTCACTGGAAAAAACAATTGTATGATTTCTTCAACGATCGAACCGTACGAATGTTGATAAACACTCATTTTATTGTTGGAAAAAAACTAATCAAAAAATAAAAAGGTCGGGTTGTACGAGATTTTAACAAAAATGTAGTAAAAGTGTTGCTTCCAGTAACGGGACACGATAATTTTTTTGAATTATTTATTTGACGATCGAACCGTACGAATGTTAGTAAACACTAATTTTAATGTTATTTTAATGTAGGGAAAAATAATCAAAAATAAAAGGCCGGGTTGTACGAGATTTTAACAAAAATGTTGTAAAAGTTATGCGTCCGGTCATGATCCAAATTTACTGAATAATTTTTTGAATGATTTTTTCAACGATCGAACCGTAAAAATGTTAATAAATACTCATTTTAGTGTTGGGAAAAAATAATCAAAAAATAAAAATGTAGGGTTTCTCTAGATTTTAACAAAAATGTAGTAAAACGGCCAAACTGTTGTTTAACGATTTAAAAGTGTAAAACATTACGCAACGGTTTTTATGAAAATCCGTTGTTGTGCTTCACTATCACACAACATTTTTTTATTAGAAAACCATTGTCTGAATATTTTATAATTTCCTACCAAATCCAATTCCAATTTTTCATTATTTCCCACCAAATTCAATTCAAATTATTTTAGTATTCCCACCAAACATTTCATTATTGCCCACCCATTTCAATTCAAATTTTTCAGTAGTTTAGACAACAGTTTTATAAAACCATTGTCTGTAAGCTTTCCTTTTCACAATGGTATGTAAGACCCGTTGTTTAAGTTTATTCAGACAATGGTTATAATAAACACTTGTCTGAATTACACAACGTAAAGACCAAAACCATTGTCTCACGCTACTATAAGTTTGTTTATTAACAACAGTTTTGAAGTGTTCTGTTAAAACCTATAAGACAAGAGTGCAATTTAAGAACAGTTGTCTGATTTTATCAGAGCATACCACTTAGACAATGGTTTCAAATAACAGCTAAAACTGTTGTCATAGAAACACTCCGACAACACTTTTATGAGGACAATTTGTTTAACCGTTTTGTGAAAGGTGTTGTATGATCGCGTTTTTCTTGTAGTGTTAAGTCCCACATGCCACGTTGTTTTTGTCAGCATTTCTTGCAATAGTAAAATGACATCGTTTTTATCAAATCAAATCCTACCACTCTATTCTAGTGAGAAATGAGTAGTCCATTTCCTACCAATGCTGGTAGGAAATGAGTGTGTTGGGTCCCACATGCCACGTTGTTTTTGTTAGCATTTCTAGCAATAGTAAAATGACGTCGTTTTTGTCAAAGCAATTCTTACTACTCTATTCTGGTGGGAAATGAGTAGTCCATTTCCTACCAACGCTGGTAGGAAATGAGTCTGGTTGGCCCGTTTCTGCCATGTGGTTATTTTCAACGTGTCTGACAGCACCAAAACGATGTCGTTTTGATAAAAGCATTTCCTACCACCTCATTGGGAATCTGACTTTAGTTTATGTGGTTACTCAGTTTATGTGGTTACTCAGACGCTAATTTTGGAGGATGTAAAATAGAGACAAGAAAAGCACTTCAGGTAGCTGTTAGTTTTTTGATGGTAGACTAGTATCATGGTTTAGCAAAAAGCAAAAGTCAATCTAACATCAACAGCAGAAGCTGAGTACATTGCTGAACAAAGTTGTTGTGCTAAGATAATGTGGTTGCACGAAGTTGTTGTGCTAAGATAATGTGGATGAAAATCAACTGTTGGACTATGGGCTGTCATATTCTAAAATTCTTATTTATTTTGATAACCAAAGTGCCATTGCCATGACAGAAAATCCAGTTCAACATTCACTTACTAAGCATATTAGTATTAGATATCATTTTATAAGAGAACAAGTACTGGAGGGAATAATAAAACTACATTTTATTACTACTGACAACAGTTAGCTGATATATTCACCAAGCCACCACCTCAAGTAAACTTTATCAAGTTGGTGAATGAACTTGGCATGGTGAACTATGAGAATTACTTAGAAATGGAACAAATAAAAATTCCTGATGATCAACAAATACTCGTGGTTGTTAAAATCCTGACAATGGTCAACTGTTGAAATACTTAGGGACAGGTCATCAATGTTTTCTCACAGTCTGAAAGTATTGAAATTTACTTGTGATATTTCTCTATTGTTGCTGTAATTTTTTGTAAATTATTTGTGTTTTTTTTTCATCAGTAATTGATGATAACGTTTGCGATTCTGAAAGTGGACAAACTATATGGGTGTGTCTCAGTCGTGGGTATATATTTTTACATATAGATACACATTAAAAGCTGTGCAGTTATAACTACACACCCATGTAATTTTTTCCACTAATGTCTGAGATTCTAATCAACACTCATCATTTTTTCACATAAAATTATCTTTAATTTCAGATTAATCACATCATCATTTTCTCTCTGTAGAACAAGAATCCTAACTTTTAAAAATCCCTCTTTTCTCTAATCTTCACTTACAATGGCAACTTCATTTTTCATTAATAAACAAACCATCATCAATTGTGATAGGTCCATAATTCATCATATCTTTAATACTTATTTTATGTCTATTTTCGTAATTTTATTAATTAATAAATTGTTTTATTTTGTTTTGTAGGAAAATAAATAAAAATAGAATTTGAACACGAAAAGGTGAAAAAAGGTAAGGAGGTGGAAAATACTTGAAGCCAAGGAAATTGGAGGAAAAATCGATTACTTATCGGAGAAGAAAAGGAAATTGAAGAAATTACATTCAAGATCGGATTGTAATCATAGGGCCCAAACCCAATATTTTTCCCTATATATAGGGCTTTTCTCTTGTATTTGAGAAACCAATTTAAACACCAATCTAGATTCAATAATTTAGGCGTAGGATTAGATTTTATTGTCTTTCAATTCAAACAATCTTTTATATTTTTAATTCAGCAAATTTATTTCATTATTTTACTTCTCGGCCAGCACTTTATGCAGCAATTCTACCCATTGATTAACTATAGCCAGATTCCAATTCCAGGACACCTTACTTGTTTTTATATCAATTTTACTTTTATCTCTCCTGTTACATACGTGTGCCAGGCTTTAGTTTATATAGTTTAATAATATAAGTTATAACTTCGTTCATGCATGCTTTATATTGTTATATTAATATTCTTTGTAACGTTTTAATTATGTCTAGCTAATTCACTTATCATAGGATGAAGATGAAGTTAATTTAATTGCTTTTCCTTTATTCTCGTTCCTAATAATTGATAATTCTCATAATTTTTCTTAGTACTTAATTGTTCAATTGACAAAGTGATTTCGATATATTATTGTTACCGGATTTATTTTTCATAGCCTATGCTTGCTCCTTAAAGTTTTGATAGGTTATTGTTAGATAACAAGTTTTATAGTATATGCTTGTCTCGTTAATTGATATATCTAATTTATGAAGAAAAGAGGATTGATTTTAGGACGAGTTGATATTAATTGTGATTAATTAACGGATTCGGATTCCTAGGTTTTCTATATTATTTGATAATCTTTCCTAATTAGGTTAATTAAAACTCATCCCTAATCTTCTTGTCTAGTTCGCCTGATTTAATTATTAAATTTTGAAAATTCGTAGTTTTTGTGGATCGACCTGTATTTGTAACAATTAACCACTGTGCGCTTGCAGTTATTTTATACATCTAATGGTGTTACATTTGTACCCAATAACTTCATCGCCTTGTTAGAATGTCAGGATTTACCAAATGAGTTTCATATTATTTAGGATTTTCTAGCATCAAGTCCATTAAACTATGCTCTAACCCAACCTGGGAAAATATCCTTTATGTCTGTGATGCAGGTTTGGAATACTTATATTTCTGGAAAGGGGTCTTCATCAGAAAAGACCCAAATGACTTTTCAGTACAATGGTGTTACTCATCATGTAACTTCATTGTTGTAGAAGAAGCTCTTCACTTACCTCAACTCAATGGTCAAACTCCTGCCACTGTCTTTGATGCAACCTTGTTTGACCTGGTCAAGGATTTGGGATATAATGGTGAAGCGAAGAGGTATGGAAACCTGGCAAGGACTGAGCCAAAGAAATAATGGAATTTCTTCTTCGATACCATTAGTAGGTGTTTCCTGAACAAGACTTCGAACTTTGATGCACTACCATCAGGATCACTTAAGACTGGGTTTTTTCTTATTCATTCTACTGTCTTTGACTATGGATCTGTATGCCTGCTTAATTTGAATTTTTCGATTAATATTCTCACATCTTTGTCCTGATGTTGATTTTGAAGATGATGCATTATTTCCTATCTATAAAATTTCTGACAACAATATTAAGGTTTTGATTAATAGTGATAAAACGAATGGTTTTCAAGGCAATGCCTTTATTCCTCAAGAGGTCGGGCTTCTTTTGCAAAAGAGATTACATACTCATATCTCACGTAGTTACCTACCATCAAGAATAAGATAAGCAGGCATAATTAATCATAGCCTAATTTAATAACTTGACCAAACAAGCAAATAAGTTTTCCTAAATTTCTCCCCCTTAATCCGTCAAAAAGAAACTTTAGATCAGGTCGGGGATAATCATAGAGAAATAAAAATAAATCATGATAATGACATATAAAAAGTTTAATTACAGACTGTAAGCCAACATTACCCATTCGGTGCAATAAGATATAATCATGTTAGCATAATTCATCATATGCAATAAGATATAAACATGGCTCATCCCTACATGAAACATTAGTTGATAAATCCAACATATAACATTATAGCCCTTTTTATCCTCATGTATTCAAGTTCTTCTCCCCAGCATGCTGAAAACATATTTCCAGGTTATTCATCCATAACAATTGTTCTTCTGGACTGCAGAATAGCTTGATGATTAGATAAAACACATTCCAATTGATCATAAACGTGAATTCATTATATTTCACCAATCAATTCACCATAATAGTATTCTTCTTTTCTGTTTTGTACATAATACAATACATATACATATATTTGTCCTATCTATATACTAGAGGAATCTCCTTAGTACCACAATAATAATATACTCATATTCGAATGCTTTAGCTCGATTAGATTCCTTCACTTTGTATGCTACCAATGCTTTAGCTTTAGTTTTAACATCAGATCTCAGCTCTTAGATTTATTTAGTCAAGGTCTTGTTTCTCTTTTCCAGTAATTTGTTAATAGCCTCTAATTGACTATTCTTGGCATTTAGCTCCTTGATTTTTGTAGCTTTTCCTAATGAAGTTGAACCCCGTTCTTCCGTATTTGGCAACAAATCTTTAACCATGTTAGATAGATGGGCATTCTTTTTAGACAACTTGCTAATTTCAGCCTTTGGTACCATGTGTTCTTCAATGGTTACACTATTCTGTTCATCCATGGTTAGTGACTCTAAAATATCATCATCTAAAGGTACATAATATTTCAAAGAATTTACCTCACTTTGATCATCTTCTGAATCAGTTTCAATAAAAACTCCTTCAGAATTTCCTTGAACGGATTCATCATCAATTCCAGTAAGTGTTAAATTCACCTTTTCTTTAGTTGAGTCATCACTGGAATCTGAATCATCATCACTCAGTAGAGCCTTTGATTTCTTCTTGTCCTTAAAAGTAGCAGGCTGTTTTGACTTTAGTTTGTAGCAGTCCCTTTTATAATGACCAGGCTTTCCATATTCGAAACGAGTTTGCTCCTTAGAATCCTTAGAACCTTTCTTGTTATTGGAGAAACCACCTCTTTCCCTTTTCATCATGTTCTTCTTTTCTATCAGCGTCTTGATCTTCTTTGTAATAAGTGCAAGTTCCTCATCAGATTCTTCATCAGAGTCAATTGGCTTGCTATTTTTAGAATGGAGAGCCATATTCTTCATTTTTTCAATTGGAGCTTTAACACTAGAACTTCCCATCCGACTTTCATTTATCTTGCTTTCAAATTGCTCTAGCTCAGTGAATATAGCCAAGTGATCCATAGTATCAATAAGTGGTAAGGATTCCAATGCAGTAAATTTAGCTTCGTAGATGAATGGTACTGCACTCAATACCTTCATATTGATTTCATCTTGTGGTATAGATTTTCTAAGCCACTTTAGTGAGTTTATAGTGACTTGAAATTGTGCTTGACTTTTCTTGATAGTTTCAACTTCATTGAGCTTTAAATTCCCAAAATCATTCATTAGCTTGCTAAGTTTTACCTTCTTTAGAGATTTTGATCCTTCATGGTAAGTTTCTAAAGCATCCCACATTTCTTTAGCTGATTTGAGTGAAGATACTTTATCATATTCAGCCTGGTTCAAACTATTCATAATAGAATTTCTTGCCTTTCCATTGTAGCCAAGTTTGGTTAATTCATCCGGAGTAAGATCATCAACACCCTTTGGCTTGTTATCTTTATCAAGAAAGACATATGGACCTTTTTACACAACTTCAAAACTAGTGGATCTTTGGATAAGTGAGTCTCCATGCTGCTTTTCCACCAGTGGTAGTTGTGCGTACCAGTAAGAAGATGAGGCCTGTAATAAAATTTTCCTTCAGGATAATTGTCAACCATTTTGATCGAATACTTTTCCTGTCACAAAAATATTAGTATCCCAAAGCTCTGATACCAAATGAAAATGCACACCTAGAGGGGATGAATAGGTGTAAATGGCTAACTATATTCAACTATGTCCAATTTTAATATTTACCAGAAACAGCTTACTGATTTCAATTTATGCAGGGATAAATAGTACGCTGAATGTAAATGGTAAACTGGATGCACAAGCAGTAAGTGCAAAAGATAAAGAACACAAGAAACTTTAGCCTGGTTCGACCCCTAATCCTCTATGGTCTATGTCCTGGTCCCTTACCAACCCGGTAAGGGAATATATTATTGATCAACAAAATAAACCAATTACAAGATACAAATATATCTTCCTTTTACCCCAGCTACAGATAAATGGCTTGCTGAACACCTATTTCAAAACTTGCTCTCTAAGCTATACTTACCAACTATACTTCTATAGCAACATTCACCAAACCTTAGTTCCCTAGCCAATATGTCTAGCAACTAATGAATACAAATCAAACAATACAAATCAAGAGATGAATACAACTCAAACGATGAACTCTCTAAGATATAGAACGTATATGATATATAAGAGTCGAGAGAATCGAAAAGATATAGCAATGAAAAAACTGAGTTGTAAATGTTCTTTGTCCGCTTAAATGATTTCTGAATTGATTCTTCAAAAATGAATTGAACACAATAACAAGGTTTATAAAGCTTCACAACCAACGTTCGAATATCAATCAATCAATTATTCACTGTTGGATGGTGTCAACCGAAGAACCACATCGAGAAGAGAAGAGATAGTTCTCTTATATATAGAGTAGCAGGTTAACTCCAGTAGTGTGAGGCCTTTTGGGATGCACCCAAAAACAAATTCGTGCAGGCTCGGCCCAAAGCGGACAATATCATACTAATTTGGAGTTAAGGCTCGCTTAGCAAGCCAAAAAGTGGTATCAAAGCCCATGATTCAGTTTTTGGATCTTGGGGGCTAACGGGTTACGGTGTTGCAATGTGGGAGGTTCCCCCAGTGGCGATTGGAGATCTGTCGAGGTGCCTTGTGTCGAAAGACTTCCTAAAAGGTGTTCAGGCGGCGGGCTCCATCGGTGTGGCGGCGGTGCAAGATGTAAACAGATTAATCGCATATGTAAGACCACGGGTTATGTGGTTCTTGGTTTGAGGGGAGGATTGTTGGGTGGCGTCAACCGAAATATCACATCGAGGAGAGAAGATATAGTTCTCTTGTATATAGAGCAGCCGGTTAACTCCATTAGTGTGAGGCCTTTTGGGATGTGCCCAAAAACAAATCCGTATGGCCTAGGCCTAAGGCGGATAATATCATACTAATGTAGAGTTAAGGCTCGCTTAGCAAGCCCAACATTCACGTTTAGAATCCAATTCTAATGTTCAATTCGTTAGAGAGATTTTTGCAGCGTTCTTGTGACCGTTTGACATAAGGTTTAGAAGAGAAAGATCGAGGAAAACTAAACCCTTCTATTTGTATGTATAGAAAACGCGTATAGGAGGTTTTGAAGAAAGAAATCTTTTAAAAATGGTAAACTCCTATAATTTAGGAAAGTGATAAAGAAAGGATATTAGATAAAATAATTGATATCCATACTATATATTAAATGATTATAGCGCTCACAATATGTCTAACTGAATTTACAGAAATAAATCAATGAAATCGAACTTGATATTTATCTTCAGGAATTCTGGACAGTTGGAAATGGCTTGCTATTTGCGTATTGACTGTGTGCAACTGGCTTGCCAAACTGTCTCTGTGTAGCACCAATTGGCTTACTGTTTGGATGTTCTGAGAAAATAATCAGTATGCTGATTTTCCCTGCAAAATCAAGTTAGCACAGTACAGAAATAACATGATGTTTTTATATCAAACTACAAGCAATCAACTTGCTGAATGTGATCATCAAAACGATAGGAGTCCTTAAATAGAATTGACATCATTTCATGTTACTTTTGCTTCATTCCATCAAGGCGTTGAACCAATATTGCTTCTAACTGTTGTTGTAAATTTGACTTAGTTTGAAAATATAAATTATAAAATGTAATATTTTGTGTGGAGTTATAAATGTAATAATTATAATATATTTGATTTGGGAGTTACAAATCATTTTGTGGGAGTTACAATATTTATTATTGTAGGAGTTACAATAATAAATATTAGGAGTTACAAATATTTACTTTATTACATGGAGAGAATTATGGGGCAGTTACTTCTTGAAGGGGGTGGAAATAGTGCTAAGCATGCCTATAAATTGTGAGGTATTTCTCATTGAAAAAGCACACTAAACATTGCTTGTTCCTAGCTCTTATTGGAACCCCTTTCCTCATCTTCAATTTTTTCTTTGTAGTAAGTAAATTATATATATTCATACATATTTTTATATAACATTGGTATCAGAGCAACAGGACGGTTGGAGCTGCTTTTCTCAGCATATGATTTATATTGGTTTTCTGATTTAGCCTGTATTGTCTTGTCATCAGTTTTCTTTTACTCGCATGCCATGCATGTCATTTTCTTTATCAACGTGTTACCATGTTTACATTAATCATGATAGCTTAATTTTTAAATTCACATATGCTGTCCAATTTTTCCAGTAGTAGTACACAACACATACATATGTTTGGTTGTATTCATGTGCTATGATCATCCCCTTGCTTTCTACTGAGTTATTGTATAGAATATGAACACTTGTCCATTTACCCATGTGCCTAACTTATGTCTCTGCCATAGTTTTAATGTATATTATGCATGCCTACTAAAATTATTTTGTTAATCTTCATATTTTTTGGCCATGTTCCAGTATATATTATTTTTTGAGTCCATCAAATTAGTGCGTTTAATTCACTGCATGCCTCATAAATTATATACATACATCGTGTGGAGTTTTCTTTTTATTTTTGTGTGTTTACCATATTAAAGTATGGTATTGCCTAATTATCTTCTGTTTATTTGCTTAAAATTCATAAGGTGCTAATTGATTAGTTGTCTTATAATTCTTTTTGCCATGATGTATGCAGTTACTTTTTGTTTGGTCCTCTTTGTTCTTGTTTCACCTGTACACATATACATATATTTGTCTCCTCTTGTTAGCTTTTTATTCGAACTTTTGGTTTTTTTTGGAATTACATGTGGTGAGATATATTGTTTTTTTCCTAATATGTTTTAATTTTTTTATGTTTCATTATGTGCTCAAAATATTTTTATGTTTATTTTCGAAATGATTTTAGCCTTATCTTCATTTCTAATAGTAATTTTTTTTAATTGTCAATATTATAATGACATATCTTGATTGAAGTTTTAACATTTTGTTAATAGATTGAAATGATGAGAAAGTTGATTGCATCTGAATTGGCTAAGATTGAAAGGTTGAATGGCACTAACTATGACATGTGGATGACAATTTGGAAAGTGCCATTGAAAAGGATGGTCCGACTTTGGGAGAAAAATCTAGTGATGCTCAAAAGGAGGAGTATGAGCAATGGAAAATTTGTGACAAAAAGGCGAAGAGTCTCATGTTAATGTTTATGGAGGACAACTTGATCAAGGTATTTGAGACGTATGAAAGCGCCAAAAAGCTTTGGGATTCACTCAAAGAAAAATATGATGCCATTTCTGATGTGAATGTGCAACTTCTTTTGCACAAGTACAATACTTGTAAGATGAGTGAGAGCGATAATGTGATTGACCATTGTAACAAGATGCTAGTGATGGCTAAGGATTTGGCGGCAGCCGAAAATGAGCTTTCTGAAAATATGCAAATTGCGGGGATCTTGAACAGCCTGCCAAGCTCACTTAACATGGCTGCAACAACTTTGAGGTTGAATGGAACTATCAAAAGTGCATCTCAGCTTTCGGTGGCTTTGGCTATGGAACATGATTTGGTGAATAGCCGTAAGCGTTTGGAGTTGAACTTGGCTCAAGAAGAGGAGTTCAACCTGGCACAGGCAAAGTTCAAATCAAGCTATCAAAATAAGGGGCAAGGAAGGCTAGGTCCCTCGAAAGGAAGAGTTTTTAAGCCACATCAGCAAAAGAAGAAGTTTCCACTTGGAAGTTGTTATAATTGTGGAAAGTATGGACATTTCAAAAATGAATGTCCCGAGAATCAAGAAGGTGATGAAGGCAAGGGCCAAGATCAAAAGGGACAAAACAAACGTGAGTTTGTTGGGGTTATTGAATGCAATGCTGATCATGTAGCCACAGACATTGATGGATGGTGGATTGACTCAGGAGCAACCCGTCATATTGCGAAAACTAAGCAAGGCTTGACCGAGTTTGAGGAGTTGAAGAAGGGTGAACAAAGAATTTTTATGGGGAATAACACCTACTTGGATGTTGTGGGAATTGGTTCTTATAGGTTGGATCTTGGGGATAGTGTAATGGTCCTCAAGAATGTGATGTTTGCTCCTGGTATGAGGCGCAATCTTGTTTCTGTTCCTGCACTGCTTAAGAATGGATTGGAAGTGCGATTTTTTAATAATCGAGTTTCAATCGGAAGGGATAAGAAGGTTTATGCTATGGGCAAGTATGAGCCCGATCATTGAGTTGTTTAAGTTTTGAATATGTAATATTAATTTATGAATAATGGGCAAGTGTGGGCCCGGCCATGAGTTGTTTTAAAAAAATTAAATTTTGTTTTGAGTGTGTCAATAATGGGCATGTATGAGCCCAATGTTTGAGATGTTTGTAGTTTTTTTTTGTTGAAGTATGATCAATGATAATAATATACGGATTTCTTGTTTAAATTTTTTTATATTACATGTGTATGTACGACATGTAAGTTTGTGATATTGTGAGAAAATAAATAAATTGTTGCCTACGAGAATGTTAAAAGTTTTAAGGTTGCAACAAAAAAGTTAGAATAATTAAAGGCAAACAAGTAGTTTTAGAGGTTATGGAATCTCTATTTTTGTACGAATATTTAATCGTTTGGGATGTAGAATTGCAGTCCGGTGGCAATCTTGTTGATCATGAAAAATTGATTAAGGTATTGCAATGTGAATCCGTGAACTTGGAAGAAAAGTGGGAGTTAAAGAATATAGTAACGGTAGACCCATAATTGAATACACTTAAAACACCATAAATGATTATAGTCCCATACTACACAAAATGTATAAGAGAACAAATTTCTAATTACAAACTATTTTAGTAGAGTGATTTTGCAGCTGGGGAAAGTAAAAAATAAATTCGAAATCTTAATTCGGAGATATAATCTGTCCATGATGGGTGACTGGATGAAGGTGTGGGACAACATCAGGTTTAAGTCTCTGTATTTGTTGCCTTCACTTGTGAGCATACTGCTCTCATTTTGTTTCTCTACAAACTGTGCTGAAGAGTCAATGTTGTTTACATCCTTAAATAGGATTGACATCATTTCATGTTGCTTTTGCTTCATGGCGGTGCACCATTGCTTCTAACTGTGGATTAGTTGTATGCGCCTGCTTCCTTGACTTGACAAGCTCCTGCATGGACAAATTTATCAAATTCAACATACTCTTCCACTCTTGTTTGTGTGGTTGTTGATTTTGCCCATCAGCAGGTCCACTACCGACAATGGAAACCGGCTGAGTGGACAAATTTATTGTTCTTAGGTTTGCAGAGTTCCAATACAACAAACTCAATTGCTGCCCATTTTTTTTTCTTCACGATATCTAGATTGAATTGAAAGTAAGAGTTGATGTATTTACTCATTTCACAATCAAAACACAAACTAATCTCTCCTAAGAAAAGAAAATAGAAGTTTGAGAGATTGTTTGACACAACTGAATATTTAGGGCTTTGCAAATGAAATGGAGACGTCAAATTAGGGGAATTAGTGTGCAAGGGTGAAAAGTTGGTCCTCCTTTAATAGAATTTTTCGAGATATTTAATTCAATATCTGAGGATTTTTGTTAATTTAGATTATTTGGATTTTCAAATCCCATTGTAAAAAATTTAATAAAATGTGATGATATTTGAAAATAAAAGAATTTTTTCTATTTAGTAAAAATGATGAAATTTAATGAATTCACTAATGTATTTTCTATTTTTTTTAAAAATGCATAAGATAATATAAATTTTGTTAGAAACTCTTCTCACACAAATATAACTAAAAGATAATCAAAAGTCTTAAAAAGGATGATAGAAGGTGAATAGGAGTCTGAGAATGAGTTTGAAATGACTAAATAGTTTATTTTTCCAAATGCACCAAAAGAGAACGACAAATTAGTGTATTTAATTTAGAAACTGAAAGTTCATCCGTTTAATTTAATTAATTATTTGGGTGATGTATTTATTTGAATTATTAAAAAATTATTTACAAAATTTTAGATGTATTAGTTTTGAATTTTAAAAAATTCGTTAGAATTTGATAACTTGCCATATATGCTATGTCTTATTAATTTTAAAAAAATCCTTAAATATGATGGTTTTCCAATCAAGATTACAAAACATTTCATTAAAATTTGGATGACACTTAATATTTCATGGAATTTTATCAATTTGATACAATGGTGGGTTTTAATGAATTTGCTACTGTATTTTCTTAAATAGAGCTAAAACTTTTTGAAGAATTTGTTTGGAACTCTATTTGAATGAAACAGTACCAAGTTTTAAGTCAAATATGTAAAATTTCATGTAAAATGAAAATGAACACCAATCTATTAAAAATGGTAAATTATTAATAGTCTAATAGAAATCTAACTCAATACACTCTTTTTCCAAAAATACTCTGAAATCCAACAATATTTAAAATTCTTAAAATCCTTTAAAATTTAAAGATTGTGAATAATAGGTTTTTTTCAAAAAATATTATGAAATCAAACAATATTTAAAATTCTTAAAATCCTTTAAAATTTAAAAAATGTGAATAGTAGGTATATAAGTTATAGTGATATGTGTAAATTAAAAAATTCAAATTAAATATCCCAAAATTTTTAAAATTTGAATTCATTGCAATTAGATTTAAAAAAATTATTTAATTTATTGTGAAATAAGCCCAAATTTTATTATTTTTTTAACATCTAAATTATACACGATAAGCTTTTGAAATTGAATTCTTTATTTAAATTTATATTGAATACAACCTTCAAACTGCTAGCTATAAGATTTTTTAGGTTCTTGGATCCACATTTACCACGGTACAATTTCCAAAATATCAAATCCTCTATTGGGCTAGCCCATTTCAGAAAATGGTCCATTATAAATCTAATATTGGGATAATAAGATTCTAGTTAAGGGGCCTTTGGTTTAGCGTAATAAACAAACAAAAAGGAAGACAACTAGACTCATTTCCTTTATTAGTCTTTGTTTTATACAATTAATCATTGCCTTTAGCCTTTTTTTTTTAATTTAAGATTTTCAAATATCCATGGTATCTCATTCCCCATACGGTACTAGATATTTTGTTTGGCGTTCCTAATTTTTTTTCCATTTTCAAATACTGTTTATATGTTAAAACATTAAAACATAGATTAATATGGAATGTATTTTTATAAATTAACAAAAATTAAATTTGTTTCTATAAATTGAAAAACAAACAAATTAAACTAATGAGGATCAATTATTTCTTTTTATTTTCGTTTCTCAATTCCATTCTGTAAAGTACCGTCATTATTTGGTAACTAGCTTTTACCCTATGCAAAACATTGATTACATTTGAAAATTTGACTTTTAAAATTTAAATCATTATGATAAAATCAAATGAAATGTAATATAATGTGGGCAATACAATTTAAATTTTTATATTTTTGGGTTGTTACTAGAATTCAAAACTTAATTTCTATAAATGATAACTTTAAGTATTATATATAACGATTTTGATTAATTTGGGATATAAGGATTGTGGTTAATTATCATGGCCACCATTATTTAGTCAGATTGTGTTATAGAAACTAAACTCGCATTTAAAGAAATTACACCATTATTTTTTAATGGAATTTGGATTCTTATTTCTAGCACTATAACCTAAAAGATCTATATACTATAAAGTTTATGTGTATGCGGGTGCATTTTTTACTTGAAAAAAATCTCATTCCAACTTTTATCTCCATTTATAAATTTACAAGAAAAAGTATTTCATTAACATAGTCATGCAAAAAAACTTAGAGGGACTTGGCATTACCTTTCTTTAAACGTAGAAGGCTGTTTTAAGGCACTAGAAATTACAAGAGCCACTAACCCTCAATGTTGCTAAAACTCAAATCAAGTTGTTATTTGTTTACTAAAACATTTAAGTTTTATTTGAAATAGATACAAGTATAGCATATGTTTTATAGACGTAACACGGCTACCGCATACATCCAAATAGCCATCTAATTTATAGACTACGAAAGAGACCTATATCATGAATTATATTAACAACTGAACTTTGTAGAGAATTAAAGTTTGGTAGTTTTTCCAGAGATCAGAGTCCTTTTAAGGACTAAGGACTGCATTGCGCTTTCGTAGTTTCTTTTGCAAGTTGTGTTCTGCTACCCGGCCAATTTTCCTTCGAAGGTTCTATAACCCGTGCGCAACGTAACCATCAAAAGTCCGAGAGTAAACTGATTGTGATTAGTAGGATAAGTCTCAAGAGCACGATCACACACCAAGTAGCTGTAAATATGAACCAGAAGACAAGTTTCAGTTAAGAGCTAAAAAATTTTATGAAACTTCTTTTGAAAACTTAATTGACAGTTCTGTGAAGCAGCACTACCGGCACTGCCACATTGGAAAGTATTGACTTAATTTTAGTGCAACTTAAAAGAAGGGAAATGTGAGATTTTAAATAAATTTTCTGGAAAAAGAAAAGGAAACACATGGATTGGAGATGGGGAATATATAGAAAGGCTTACCGAGTGAGATTAGAAGACATTTTACGAATATCCTAAAGTTTGATGGTCTGTTCTATTACATTAAAGATAAGATGACCGCTATCTCCTCCACTATCAATAAATATTGATGGCCCACCATGATCTCAGATGGTTCATTTTTAATAAGACAACATGTATCCCAAACCTATAAACGATTGAAACTTTATTAAGGAGACACCAAGCGTATTAAGTCCATTTTGAATCTAGAATAAAGAATAATGCAAATCATGCCTTACAGAGACCATCATTACTCCCATAATATATATGACCACTCGTGTCAGCAAAGCACACTATGATAACACAAGACTAGGTAGAAATTACCAATAAGATCTAAATAAGTTTTTACGTTAAAATATTCACATACAATAAAAAAAGGTGGAAAAATAGGAAGAGGTAGACATAATAAACACATAAGAATTTAGGTGAATCTCAGCTCAATATACTTTACCAGCACAAGCCTTAATAGTGATAAATGGAAAGACACACACAAATATTCTTTAAATAATTTACAGCATTTAAATCAACATTTTTGGGATATATTGTATGTAAACACATTATCTATGCCTTGGATTTGGAGGCATATTGGCATTGCAATGATGATAAACCTCAGTCTAAATGATGATGCATCCAAGACAACTATATGCCCCTTTGCTGTGGAAACAACGCATTTTTCCATCATCCATTCAAGTAACCTATAGCTAATCCACTATATATATATATATATATATATATATATATATATATATATATATATATATATATATATATATATATATATATATCCTTTAAACACTATGAATTGGTCTTTTATCTACAATTTGTATGTGTTCCATCCAAGTAACCTGTTACCATGAATTATTTTACAACAATATTAGTTACGAAAACAAATGTAACATTATAAAGTTTTACAAAAAAATGAGTTACGAAAACAAATGCAATATTAAAACTCACATTGCCAACTTCTTATATTCTTCTTAGGATCTTGAACTGCCATTAATCATGTCTTCCATGTAGGATCCAGAAGGTAGGTGAGGAGCCCACCACTATGAATTAAATTCTTGTTGGAGAATATCATAGGTAAAATCAACTATTGCCCATAAATTTTTCTGTATTTGTTGGCTAAAACCAAGAAAGTGGAATTTGTTAGTTGGTACTAATGGGGATATTACCTGTATCTCTTCATACATCTTGCAACAAAAATAAAATATTTTTAGCAAATTTTATGAAATACCAATATTAAACAAAAATTGAGTGAAAATAAACTTATTGCATCAAATTATTACAACCTGCAACAAGCCAGTCTGGCTCCCCATCAGTCCACGTGAAGAATTTACTTCAAATGTTCCAACCTTTGAGACAATAGTAGGAAAAACCTCCATCCATTTGTTCTGCCGATTAAGATCATACAAACAACAAAAATAAGGAATGATCTCTATTTCAATGTTCATGGGAAATATCAAATATGAAATAATTACCGCAACCATAAATGAACCAAAAAATATCTTTCAATTGAGAGGGTGAAACTGTGCAACATTTTTTGGATACATTCTATGTAAAAACATTATATACCTTTTGTGTGCAACATGGGTGGAGCTTGTTACATGAACTTTTGGAGCATTTTCTTCATTGTTTACTGAAAATATTAAATTACTATGAAATTAATATCAAAACATATGATAGAAAAATGTGAACATACAAAAAATACAGATTTGATATTATTTTCTAGAGAAAATAAATTAAATTTACTTAAATATTTAAACCACGATAGTTATTACTAATATATTTTATTAGATCCGATCTGAGCAATGTCTTCATTCAAGAATTTTATTAGACATCTCCAAAATATTAAACAATTCCTAATTATCGAAAATTATGCTCAATGAATAAACTAAAAAACATCCAATTTAGATCACATATAATAAGGATTACCATGACAATTAAATAATAGCCAAAAAATCTATTAGAAATGAATGAAAATACATTCAATAAATGGAATTTACCTATTATTATAATAACCATTTAGAAATGAAGAAAGAGTAATGACATACCAGATCTATTGGTATCCACTAAAAATATCCACTAAAAATAATGGTAGTACATCTAAAGCCTACAATAATTAATCATTACAAAAATCATTATTGACAAAACACAAATACGTGTATACTATATGTTAGTGGAATCGGTGTACCATTTGATTTTGAGGAGATAAAAAAAATTGAGAGAACAGAAACTTGGTGAAGCAGGTTTGGCCAGCACATAACTAATTTATATAATAATGATGTTATCCTTTTAGAATGTTCAATCTAAAGGGCCTGAAGAGGATAGTGAAAATGTAGGCCCAAAATGCCTAATTGGTAAACCAATAGCAACATGTAAGCAACTTGAATGACACTTGTAGTGGCATGTAAACAACTTGTAGAACCGTTCAATAGTAGCATGTAAACAACTTAATTAGTAGAATTACAAAATACACTATAAATTTCAAATATATTTTGTAACAACAAAAAACTTTTTTTGGATAATTTTTATTATTACTAAATTATTTATTTGTATTATGTTTTTTTTTAAATATTTCATAAAAACAATCTTGTACAACAGTAACATTGGTATAGGTATTTGTCTTAAAATCCATGTGTTATAAGAAATGTAACTGTTTCGATTTTACCTTAACAAAAATATTCCATAGTTTAGATTTACAAAAAATTCATGTCTAAAATAGTTAGTTAGGGATGATATTAATGTTTTGGGTAAAATGGTTTAATCATAACTGAACTCAGCGTCTACTTGCAACTGCATAACTGAACTCAAAAACCTTGCAATTATAACTCAAAAACCTTGCAATTATATAACTCAATAAATTAAAACTTGCAACTTGGGCACTTAAGTAAACTTGCAACTTGGAAACTGAATAAAAATAAACTTGCAACGGGGTACTGAGCAAAATTGAGACTGAGAATAAGCAAAATAAACTGATTGAGAGAGGAGAGATACTGAGATTCAGTTCATTTTTTTATTTTAAGAAAATATATGTTTTATAGTTTTTATATATAAAAAATTAAGAATTTAAAATATAAGACTGAATATGAAATTTTTAAGAAAATTCAAATTTTTTATAAATTAAACAAAGATTAAGATTTAAAATAAGATTTTAAAATAAAAAAATGAATATGAATTTTATAAGAAAATTCAAATTTTTTATAAATTAAACAAATATTAAATAAAAAAATTAAGATTTTAAAATAAAAAACTGAATATGAATTTTTAATCTAGTAATGTAAATGCAAGTTTTTATTAATCAAGTAATGTAAATGCATGCAAGTTACGTATAAGTTCACTTATGTAAGTTGCAAGTTCAGTTTTTATTCTGTTAGTTATGTTAACAGCAGTTACCAAAATGCATGTTTTAATATATTGAGTAAGTTGGGCTGAGTTATTTTATCCTAATGTTTTTATTAAACTTGATTAATATATTTTATGTAATAACAATAATTATTACCAAATATACATAATGCATAAGCTTTTCATACCCAAATCAATTAAAATAATATTTAATACTCCCCTTTGATTCTTAATATTTGAAATAGAGGTGTTCGACATGCATTTTAAGATGTATTTTAAGGATAATTGCATAACTTATTTTTAAAATTTTATTTTTTGTATAAAATATAAATTTTTAAATTTTTATACAAAAAAAAATTAAAAAATTAATTATAGAACTATCCGATGATGCTTATGAGAAAGTGAAAAAAAATGTTAAGAATTATATGAAATCATCATAACAATTAACAAATTATATAAATTCATATACAGTAATATTCCATATTAGTTTAACATAATATATATGTTACTATTGATGTGTAATTTATTTGCATTATTTAAAAAAATTTAATAGTTTGAGTAATTTCTAGATTTGAATTCGGTCATGTCATTTTATGTTCTGGGTGGCAAAGATGTATGATAACTTTAATATTGTTTTATTAATTGGAAATTTTCATAGTTATACACATATAATTATGGACAATAATAAAATAAATCATTATAGATTATCATCATTGAGTTGTATATCTCTGTTCAATTATTGAGTTTTATAATACAAATATATTATTTTATGTATACCCATATTTTAGACATCAATTTTTATAAAAAAAAGAGCTATCTATCAATACTTTCTTGTTTTGCTTATAAAAATGTAAACTTACAAGTGTGAAATATCAATAACTTATAAAATAGATATAATTATTTTTATTTTTTAAATTAAAAATAACATTTAATAAAAATGGACGTCGAACCTAAAATTCCATGTTATTGTAATTTGTAAATAACATAGTGGGTGACATCAATTTTTATTACTTACTCATATCGTGTTTGTTCATATGTGTGTGATGTGTTGGTTTATATATGAGGTCAGTTCATAGCATCAATTTTTATTACTCCTTTTGCTTGAACTTATGTCTTGTTTTTTCGTGTGTGTGATGTGTTGGTTTATATATGATCAATAGGAGGTAGCATTTATTTAAATGCAATGGATAGTAGTTAAATCAGATGACAGTCACTACAATACAAAAACCATCTATTCAAAGGATTCATGTGTTGGTTTATATATGATCAACAGAAAGTAGCATTTAGTTAAATTTAGTGGATAGTAGGTTAGACACTACACTACAAAAACCATCTAGTCAAAGGCTGAATCATGTGATGACTGAAAGTGTAAAGTGAGAAACCACAACTTTTTTGTCTTTAAAATGATTGCAATTTACTTGCATTTGATGTTGATTTCTATACATTGCATATGAGTGCACAAATATCACAATTTTGTAAAATTTAAATGTAAAAATACATTTTTGCTAAAATAAAAATGAAAATTTCATATTTTTGAAAAATGTCAAATATTAATAATATTACTAAAATTTAAATTGTAGCACATTAATGTTCACATTAAGTATTATAATCAAATTCCAATTAGTTACTTAATATTGCATCTACCAACTAATTATTATTTCCAATTTTTTACACACCATTCTTGATTCCAAATTTTTTACACAACAGTCTCCACATGTATAGCACTTTGATAATTTTGTTGTAGAAATTAAATTTGATAAAACCATGATTTCTACAACTTGAAATTACATATAAAGAACAAGAAAGGTCAGGTATATATGGAATTAGTTCAAGATCCTTACAATCTTTTCATTATATTTGATATTTTTAATAATTATCAACATATCAATTACTAATAGACTAATGACATCATAATTTAATATAAACAATGTATCATAAAATATTAAGTAGCGTAATTTCAAATGAGTTTATAGATGAAATATCCATAAATGCATTATAATTTATTAACCACGTATATGAACTCACAGCAAATCCATATCTAGCACACAATTGTTGGCCAAGATTTTGAAGGAAAAAAAATATGAAATTTCCAATACTCTAACTTTAAGGACAACAGGATTATGATGAAAAAATTCATCAGGAAAAAATACCATTAGTAGGTGTTTCCTGAACAAGACTTCAAAGTTTGATGCACTACCATCAGGATCACTTAAGACTGGGTTTTTTCTTATTCATTCTACTATCTTTGACTATGGATCAGTATGTCTGCTTAATTTGATTTTTTCGATTAATATTCTCACATCTTTGTCCTGATGTTGATTTTGAAGATGATGCATTATTTCCTATCTATAAAATTTCTGACAACAATATTAAGGTTTTGAGTAATAGTGATAAAACGAATGGTTTTCAAGGCAATGCCTTTATTCCTCAAGAGGTCGGGCTTCTTTTGCAAAAGAGATTACCTACTCATATCTCACGTAGTTACCTACCATCAAGAATAAGATAAGCAAGCATAATTAATCATAGCCAAATTGAATAACTTGACCAAACAAGCAAATAAGTTTTCCTAAATTTCTCCCCCTTAATCCATCAAAAAGAAACTTTAGATCAGGTCTGGGATAATCATAGAGAAATAAAAATAAATCATGATAATGACATATAAAAAGTTTAATTACAGACTGTAAGCCAACGTTACCCATTCTGTGCAATAAGATATAATCATGTTAGCATAATTCATCATATGCAATAAGATATAAACATGGCTCATCCCTACATGAGACATTAGTTGATAAATCCAACATATAACATTATCGCCCTTTTTATCCTCATGTATTCATGTTCTTCTCCCCAGCATGCTGAAAACATATTTCCAGGTTATTCATCCATAACAATTGAATAGCTTGCTGATTAGATAAAAAACATTCCAATTGTTCACCAATCAATTCACCATAATAGTATTCTTCTTTTCTGTTTCGTACATAATACAATACATATACATATATTTTTCCTATATATATACTAGAGGAATCTCCTTAGTACCACAATAATAATATACTCATATTCGAATGCTTTAGCTCGATTAGATTCCTTCACTTTGTATGATTCCAATGCTTTAGCATTAGTTTTAACATCAGATCTCAGATCTCAGCTCTTTGATTTATTTAGTCAAGGTCTTGTTTCTCTTTTCCAGTAATTTGTTAATAGCCTCTAATTGACTATTCTTGGCATTTAGCTCCTTGATTTTTGCAGCTTTTCCTAATGAAGTTGAACCCCATGTTAGATAGATGGGCATTCTTTTCAGACAACTTGCTAATTTCAGCCTTTAGTACCATGTGTTCTTCAATGGTTACACTATTCTGTTCATCCATGGTTAGTTACTCTAAAATATCATCATCTGAAGATACATAATATTTCAAAGAATTTACCTCACTTTGATCATCTTCTGAATCAGTTTCAATAAAAACTCCTTCAGAATTTCCTTGAACGGATTCATCATCAATTCCAATAAGTGTTAAATTCACCATTTCTTTAGTTGAGTCATCACCAGAATCTGAATCATCATCACTCAGTAGAGCCTTTGATTTCTTCTTAACCTTGAAAATAGCAGGCTGTTTTGACTTTAGTTTGTAGCAGTCCCTTTTATAATGACCAGGCTTTCCATATTCGAAACGAGTTTGCTCCTTAGAATCCTTAGAACCCTTCTTGTTATTGGAGAAACCACCTCTTTCCCTTTTCATCATGTTCTTCTTTTCTATCAACGTCTTGATCTTCTTTGTAATAAGTGCAAGTTCCTCATCAGATTCTTCATCAGAGTCAATTGGCTTGCTATTTTTAGAATGGAGAGCCATATTCTTCATTTTTTCAATTGGAGCTTTAACACTAGAACTTCCCATCCGACTTTCATTTATCTTGCTTTCAAATTGCTCTAGCTCAGTGAATATAGCCAAGTGATCCATAGTATCAATAAGTGGTAAGGATTCCAATGCAGTAAATTTAGCTTCGTAGATGAATGGTACTGCACTCAATACCTTCATATTGATTTCATTTTGTGGTATAGATTTTCTAATCCACTTTAGTGAGTTTATAGTGACTTGAAATTGTGCTTGACTTTTCTTGATAGTTTCAACTTCATTGAGCTTTAAATTCCTAAAATCATTCATTAGCTTGCTAAGTTTTACCTTCTTTAGAGATTTTGATTCTTCATGGTAAGTTTCTAAAGCATCCCACATTTCTTTAGCTGATTTGAGTGAAGATACTTTATCATATTCAGCCTGGTTCAAACTATTCATAATAGAATTTCTTGCCTTTCCATTGTAGCCAAGTTTGGTTAATTCATCCGGAGTAAGATCATCAACACCCTTTGGCTTGTTATCTTTATCAAGAAAGACATATGGACCTTTTTACACAACTTCAAAACTAGTGGATCTTTGGATAAGTGAGTCTCCATGCTGCTTTTCCACCAGTGGTAGTTGTGCGTACCAGTAAGAAGATGAGGCCTGTAATCAAATTTTCCTTCAGGATAATTGTCAACCATTTTGATCGAATACTTTTCCTGTCACAAAAATATTAGTATACCAAAGCTCTGATACCAACTATATTCAACTATGTCCATCTCTACCTATATATTCTCGATTGCTATGACCGTCTTGTCTGCAATGCTTGCCAAGTCCCCTCATAACTGTAATTACCATTGGAAGTGCAAGGATTTGAAGCTTACGCACCTCCTTTATGCAGATGATGTGATGTTATTCTCCAAGGGCGACATGGATTCGGTTTCCCATCTTATGAATTGTGTGTCCAGATTCTCTGCTGCTAGTGGGCTGACCCCAAGTATTGCTAAAAGCACTGCGTTCTTCAGAAACTGCGATGAGGATTTTGTTAACTGGTTTGATTCTACCTATGGTATTGCACATGGAGCTCTCCCTGTTCGCTTCCTAGGTGTTCCGTTAATCTCGTCTCGGTTGAGTCACAATCACTGCATTCCACTGCTAGATAGGATCATAAACAGAATTTCTTGTTGGACTTCTATGCTCCTTTCACTGGCTAGTCGTGTACAACTAATTAGGTCTGTCCTCTTTGCTGTTCAATCCTTTTGGACTAACCATTTTGTTCTTCCTAGTTCTGTTCATAGCAGGCTCCAAACTATCTTTACGCGTTTCCTATGGAAGGGCGATGCGACCTCTAAAGGTGGAGCAAAAATCAGTTGGGACATCATTTGCTTGCCTATCGAGGAAGGAGGGCTGGGTCTTAAGCACTCGAAGGCTTGGAACCAAGCTCAAATCCTTAACCATCTATGCAGAATTGCTCGAAAAAGCAAAGCTCTGTGGCCGTCATGGGTCAATACTACTGTGCTCAAAAGACACAATTTATGGAATATGAATATGCCACAGGATTGCTCTTGGATTCTTCGAAATGTTCTCAAATCACGCACTCTGGCTCGCCAATATATCGCTTTCAAAATTGGAAATGGCTTGGGCACTTCACTGTGGTTTGATCCGTGGTGGCACTCGACATGCTTAGCTATAAATAACAATGCTCCTATCATTGCTCAAGCAAATGCCTCCTTTGATGATACTGTGAATACGCTAATCTCTACTGGAGCTTAGAACCTGCCTCAACCTTCAAGTAGAATCCATCACCTCGATCCGGGACTGGCTCTTTGGCTTCGACAGTTTGACTATCCTGTTTTTGACCTTTCTTTGGCTTCGACAGTAGAATGGCTTGAATATTCACAAAGCTAAGACCTGGCACATATGGGACTCCCTCCGTATTCCTTCTCCTAAGCTGGATTGGAGTAATCATGTTTGGCATAGGCTTAGAGTTCTCCGGTATGCTCACCACGAATGGATGCTTTGCCACGGTCGCCTGCCAACCATGCACAGACTTCATTCATTTGGCTTAGATGTCTCGCAGTTCTGCAACTTCTGTGTGGGGGGATTAGAAACAGATTCTCATCTGTTTGTAGGGTGCCTTAATCTAGTAGGTTAGATTGGTTGTAGATAGATCTTCTATATGTCATGGCATAGAGCATAGGTAAATCCTGTATTCTTTTTCTTTTTCCTTAATATACTTAATTTAGCAAAAAAAAAAAACTATGTCCAATTTTAATATTTACCAGAAACAGCTTACTGATTTCAATTTATGCAGGGATAAATAGTACGCTGAATGTAAATGGTAAACTGGATGCACAAGCAATAAGTGTAAAAGATAAAGAACAGAAGAAACTTTAGCCCGGTTCGACCCCTAATCCTCTATGGTCTATATCTTGGTCCTTACCATATATTATTGATCAACAAAATAAACCAATTACATGATACAAATATACCTTCCTTTTATCCCAGCTACAGACAAATGGCTTGCTGAACACCTATTTCAAAACTTGCTCTCTAAGCTATACTTACCAAGTATACTTCTATAGCAACGTTCACCAAACCTTAGTTCCCTAGCCAATATGTCTAGCAACTAATGCATACAAATCGAACAATACAAATCAAGAGATGAATACAACTCAAACTATGAACTCTCTAAGATATAGAACGTATATGATATATAAGAGCGAGAGAATCGAAAAGATATAGCAATGAAAAAACTGAGTTGTAAATGTTCTTTGTCCGCTTAAATGATTTCTGAATTGATTCTCCAAAAATGAATTGAACACAATAACAAGGTTTATAAAGCTTCACAACCAACGTTCGAATATCAATCAATCAATTATTCACTGTTGGGTGGTGTCAACCGAAGAACCACATCGAGGAGAGAAGAGATAGTTCTCTTATATATAGAGTAGTAGGTTAACTCCAGTAGTGTGAGGCTTTTGGGATACACCCAAAAACAAATCCATGCGGGCTCAGCCAAAAGCGGACAATATCATACTAATTTGGAGTTAAAGCTCGCTTAGCAAGCCAAACAAGTGGTATCAAAGCCCATGATTCGGTTTTTGGATCTTGGGGGCTAACGGGTTACGGTGTTGCGATGTGGGTGGTTCCCCTAGTGGCGATTGGAGATCTGTCGAGGTGCCTTGTGTCGAAAGTCTTCCCAAAAGGTGTTCAGGCGGCGGGCTCCGTCTGTGTGGCGGCGGTGCAAGATGTAAACAGATTAATCGCATATGTAAGACCACGGGTTATGTGGTTCTTGGTTTGAGGGGAGGATTGTTGGGTGGTGTCAACTGAAATATCACATCGAGGAGAGAAGATATAGTTCTCTTGTATATAGAGTAGCAGGTTAACTCCATTAGTGTGAGGCCTTTTGGGATGTTCCCAAAAACAAATTCGTGTGGGCTCGGCCTAAGGTGGATAATATCATACTAATGTGGAGTTAAGGCTCGCTTAGGAAGCCCAACATTCACGTTTAGAATCCAATTCTAATGTTCAATTCGTTAGAGAGATTTTTGCAGCGTTCTTGTGACCGTTTGACATAAGGTTTAGAAGAGAAAGATCGAGGAAAACTAAACCCTTCTGTTTGTATGTATAGAAAACGCGTATAGGAGGTTTTGAAGAAAGAAATCTTTTAAAAATGGTAAACTTCTATAATTTAGGAAAGTGATAAAGAAAAGATATTAGATAAAATAATTGATATCCATAATATATTATGTACGTATTAAATGATTATAGCCCTCACAATTTCCAGAAATAAATCAATGAAATCGAACTTGATATTTATCTTCTGGACTGTTGGAAATGGCTTGCTGTTTGCGTATTGACTGTGTGCAACTGGCTTGCCAAACTGTCTCTGTGTAGCACCAATTGGCTTGCTGTTTGGATGTTCTGAGAAAATAATCAGTATGCTGATTTCCCTGCAAAATCAAGTTAGCACAATACAGAAATAACATGATGTTTTTATATCAAACTACAAGCAATCAGCTTGCTGAATGTGATCATCAAAACGATAGGAGTCCTTAAATAGAATTGACATCATTTCATGTTACTTTTGCTTCATTCCATCAAGGCGTTGCACCAATATTGCTTCTAACTGTGTCTGTGTATCAGTTGTCTGTTCCTGCTTCCTTAACTTGACAAGCTCCTGCATGAGCACATTGTTGTCCCTCTCGAGCCTCTTAACCTCTTCCTCTGGGACAAATTTATCAGATTCGACATACTCTTCCACTCTTGTTCGTGGTTGTTGAGTTTACCCAACACCATTACAACAAACAAACTCCTGCTTCCCATTCTTTTTCCTTCACGATATCTAGATTGAATCGAAGTAATAGTTGATGTATTTACTCATTTCACAATCAAAACACAAAATAATCTCTCTTAAGAAAAGAGAATATAAGTTTGAGAGCTTGTTTAAGGCTTTGCTAATGAAATGGAGATGGTAAATTAGGGGAACTAGTGTGTAGGTGAAAAGTTGAGCCTCCTTTAATATAATTTTTTGAGATATTTAATTCACATATATGAGGATTTTTGTTAATTTAGATTATTTTGATTTTCAAATTGGATTGTAAGAAATTTAATAAAATTTGATGATATTTGAAAAAAAAGATTTTTTTTCTATTTATGTAAAAATGATGAAATTTAATGAATTCACTAGTGTATTTTCTATTCTTTTAAAAAGTGCATAAGATAAGGTAAACTTTGTTAGAAACTTTGCTCACACGAATATAGCTAAAATATAATCACGATAAATTAGTGTATTTAATTTAGGACCTCAAACATATTTGATTTGGATTTTAAAGTTCATCAGTTTAACTGAATGAATTATTTGGGTGATGCATTTATTTTGAATTATTAAAAAATTATTTTCAAATTTTTTTATGTATTAGTTTTGAATTTTAAAAAAATCGTTAGAATTTGACAACTTGCAATACCTGCTATTTCATGGAATTTTTTCAATTTGATGCAATGGTGGATTTTAATAAACTGCCTACTGTATTTTTTGAAATGCAACTAAAATTGATTAGATTTTGAAGAATTTGTTTGAAACTCTACTTGAATGAAACACTACCTAGTCTTAAGTCAATTATGTCAAACTTCATGTAAAATGAAAATGAACAACAATCTATTAAAAATCGTAAATTGTTAGTAGTCTATTAGAAATCTAACTTTATACACTCAATTTCAAAAATTGCTATGAAATCCAACAATATTTAAAATCCTTTAAAATTTAAAGATTGTGAATATTAGGTTTATAAGTCATAAATTTAAAAATTCAAATTGAACATCCCAAAATTTTTAAAATTTGAATTCATTGCTATTAGATTTAAAAAATTATTTAATTTATTGTAAAATAAGACCAAATTCTATCTAATTTTTTTAACATCTAAATTATATCAAGCTACTAGATATAAGGATTTTTTAGGTTCTTGGATCCATATTTACCATGGCACAATCTCCTAAATATCCAATCCTCCTATCCCAGAAAATTGTCCATTATAAATCTCATATTGGGATAATAAGATTCTAGTTAGGGGGCCTTTGGTTTGGTTAGGGGTAAGAGCATCTCCAAGGATGCACTCTTTCCTTAACCCCTAAAATAAGGATTATTAATAATATAGGAAATCAAAATGATATTTCACTCCAATGATAATCCCTATACAGATACCCTATATTTTAAAAGTTTAATTTTTAAAATTTAAAAGTTTGAAATTTAAATAAACCAACCAATGGAAGGGGAGCAGATGATGTGGAGAAAGATAGGGGCTGATATTTGGATCCTCACGGATCTATTTTCTCTCCCCTAAAATATATTGAGAAGGGAAGAAGTGGTTGGAAAGTGTGGAAGAAAATCCCTAAAATTGGTAAGGAGTGTGCATCCTTGGAGATGCTCTAATAAACAAACAAAAAGGAAGACAATTAGACTTATTCCCTTTATTAGCCTTTGTTTTATATAATCATTCATTGCCTTTAGTTTTTTTTTAATTTAAGATTTACACACTATCTATTGTATTTCATTACCACTAGGTACTAGATATTTCCTTTGGCTTTCCTAATTTTTTTTCCATTTTAAAATATAATTTATATGTTAAAGCATTAAAACATAGATTATTATGTAATGTATTTTTATAAATTACAAACAATTAAATTAATTTCTATAAATTGAAAACCAAACAAGTTGAAAAATTGAGGATCATTCCTCCCTTCTTATATCGGTTTCTCATTTCCATTCCATTTCCTAGCATGAACAAAATGCGGCCTCAATATTGTGTAAATTACTGTTATTAATTGGTAACTAGCCTTAATATTGTGTAAAGTACTGTTATTAATTGGTAACTAGCTATATTACATTTGAAAATCTTACTTTTAAAATTTAAATTATCATGATAAAATAAAATAACATGCAATAATATGCGGTGAATAAAATTTTATTTTTTTCTTATTTTTGGATTAATATATTAAATTTTAATTTATTATGTTGTTAGTGTAATTAAAATTTAAATTCTATAAATGATAACTTTAAGTAGTATATATAACTATTTTGATTAATTTGGGATCTAAGGATTGTGGTTATCATGGGACCATTATTTAAAGAAACTATAACTTATACACGAAAATCAAACTCCACTAAGATTACACTAGCTGATGTAAAAAGTTTCAAAAACCGATGTCTAGGTGGGTGTTGTTAAAAGTCCATGTGTTTTACATCGGTTCTGGACCGATGTTAAAAATGACGTATTACATCAATTCGTAACCGATGTAAAATAGTGGTCAACAACATCAGTTTATAGAAAAGAACCGATGTCTAAACTCATGTACTACATCAGTTTTAGGTAGAAAACCGATGTTGTAATTGGTATATTACATCGGTTTTAAATAAAAAACTGATGTTGTAAAGTGTATACCACATCGGTTCTTAATCGGTGTCAAATAGCTCCACAAATTTGCCAAATAAGACATCAGTTTTTAGGTGATGTGTTAAATGCTCAAATTGATGTTTGTTTTTTGCAAGAACATCAGTTTTGCTTTCAAAAGTGATGTTTGTGCCCAAAAATTTACCAAAATCAATATTGCATTCAAATACATTTATATACCATCAAAGTTAGCAATACAAAACATTCACCCAAAAGCATAATTCATTAAGAATCTACTACTACACCAAATTCCATATCCACAACTACCTCAACTACAAATATATTCTTAAGTTCACAATAACAAACAAACTCCTCAACTACTAATAATTTGAAACTTTAACAATACTATATAAACTTCACACAGCATTGGTCTTTCCCCTATTTTCCACTGGATGCCCTCCGCTAGATGCTCCTTGTTTGGGTTCAACATTACAAAATTTGGATAAGCCCTATGGTAACTGCACGCAGAGCAAACAAATAGTAGGTGAATTTGCAGTTTCACTGGTATCAAGTTCTTAAGGAAATGAATTTAAGTACAGAACAACATACCTAGCTTCTCTAACATTGTCGAAAAGGATCCCAAAACCAAAGGCTATTTTCCCATCAGTACGGTCTCTTTTAGCTGTTGATCAACAGATACAATAGCCCATAAATTGTCTATTACTTTATATCCAGTAAATTTAGTGAAGCGTTTAAAAAAATGAATAACCAAAATAGTAATGCCACTTCAATAGTATTGATACAATAACAAAAAGTGTTGTGAATTTATAATGTTCATATATCTATGTAATGAGATGAGGGAAGGAGATACTACAAACATGTAAATAATGCATAGTGCATAGAAAAATTCAAATTATGGAAGCAGTTACTGCATAGGTACAGGTAAGAAGTTGGAAACAACTTGTGTTAAAAATAGATTCAGAATTCTTAGTTTGAAAAGATTCTAAAATCTTCAAAGTGTTCTCAATTTTATCTTTTAGCTTCCCAAGAACACGAGAAAGTTCAGCATCTTCACTTGTTGATTGTTGTTGGATCTGTTTCACGAAAAGAAAAAACACAAAATATTTCGTATTGTATTATTAAAAAAATTTAAGTGCTAATTAAACCTAAACGGCAGACCGCTATAAAAGTTTTAGACAACAAGATGCAAGTAAATAACTAAATACGGGAAAAGAGCAGGTCTGCCCTAAAATCTTTCAAATACAAACATAATATATTTCAAAATCTTTTAAACTCACCTCATTTGGCCTTTCCCCATTTTCCACTGGATGCTCTCTGCTAGATGCTCCTTGTTTGGCTTCAGCATTAAAAAATTTGAAAGTCCAAATAATCATTTAAAAGAATAACAAAACATATGTTTTACCACTGGAAAAGGAGGATGAATTCATGTATATCTCTTGTAATTCTCTAGTGTAAACAAAATTATATGTCTAAGAGACAATCAATGAATAGGGGAAATGCAACAAGAGATATTCTGGCGGAGTACCCTTAATTGATACTCTTGTTATATACTGTATTAATTGAGTGCTATGTATATGTTATGGCAGAGCACCCTTTGCGATGTATTGAAAATACAGGAGGCTGACTGACCCGACTCTGACCCGACTTTAATAACTCACATAATGCAGTTCACTTGAGTACTTGTATTAAGAGTATTAAGATGTAACAAACTGCTTGATTCTTTGCATGGGAAGACGTAATTTAAATAATGTTTTTCTGTAGATTTAACTCTATCAGTAAGAGTTACATTTAAGTTTACAAGGTAATTAAATTTCTAACAATCATAAAAGAGTTCATGCATTAGCACTTCAGGGGTACTCTACAAGTCCTGATAGTATTTTATCAAAGAATTTTTTTCCGATAATTTAGAAACATGAAGCCTTCTAGAAACTTTTAATGTCATAGACGTATTAGACGAGCAACTAGACATGGCAGAGCAAACTCGGTTAAAGTTTGCATCTTGATAATAATTTTAGTCACACTAGACCCTCTTAAAGTAGTGTAATTTACAAGTATCAAGATAAAAATGGAGAATCACTTACTTTGGAGATGACCCAAGCTTAAGAATCAAACAATCTGCTAAAAAACTTAAATTAAAAACCAAAATTTCAATTTTAAAACAAAAATGAGAAAAAAACTTACTAATTTTAGCGGATTCGAGATAGATAAAGCCTCCAAGTGCAACCAATTAACAGAAATCGAAAGGTAGGGTTCGACCTAATTGAGATTCGAATTTGGGGGTTTTGAAATTAAAGGTTTGAATTTGGGGGCTTGTAAGCTAGGGTTTGAATTTGGGGGTTGTAAACTAGGGTTCTTTAAATTTGGGGGTTTGTGAGTGAATTAGTTTGAGTGACAGTGAGTTCGAGTGATAGTGAGTTTGAGGGAGGTTTGAGTGAGGAGCGGGAGATGGGAAATGTCTGAAGGAGGGAAATGAAAAAAGGAAAGGGGGAAATGTTTCTAAGTACTAAGAGGAAAAGTGGGTTGGGAAATGTCCGCGTGTTTTTTTATTTTTTTAAAAGATGGTTGAGACATCTGTTTTAAGTACAACTGATGTCTAAAACCTACAAACAAACTTTTAACATCGGTCAAAAATGCAAACGATGTTAAAAGGGTGATGTCTATTGACTGTTTTCTTGTAGTGTTAAAGAACAAAATACATTATTATAATATATACACACACATATATGGTATCATTTCTAGTGTTTTCGGACCAATTCTAGTAATATGTACAATGTTCCACATTGAGTTACATTTCTTTCACCTTCCAAATACCATACATATAGAAACTTGCTATAGAATATAGATTGTAAAAAGGGCATTTCATTTTCAATAGCATTTTGTGTAATTAAAATTTTTAAAATTTGAGAAGGGTGTGTACGTGTCTATTGTGCCCTAGTTTGACATTATTTCTACAAGTTTCCATTGCTTTTTTTTGGTAGTTACAACACACACCCCCCAAGATTCGAACCCTTGACCTCTCTTAGAGAAGCTGAGAGCTCAAACCACTACACCAACACACGCACGAAGTTTCCATTGCTTTGAGGCCGAGTATGGGTGAGAAATATGTATCAAAATATTAGAGTAGATATAGAGATAGAATTTTGTAACTATAACTAATAAACTAGCGTAACAGCCGTGCAAGATATAGACACCAGTAGTACTGTTGTAATGAAGATTGGAGAGAATTGGATAGTAACGTGTTGATTGTGAGGTTTTAAGATATCATAATTATTTGAGTGTTAGATTAGTAGGGTCCCCAACCCTTATTCGTGTTTAGTATAAAGGAGTTTAGCTGGCGAATGGGTATCTACTTTGCATTAGAAATGTGGGAGCATGGAGAATTGAGAGTTGTTGATATTGAGTAGTAATGAACCCCTATCAGACAGTGGGCCACATTGCCTCCACCTTACAATTTATAACACGTTTGCCAGAGTTAGTTTTGTTTGTAGGAGAACAAAGGGCCTAACTTGTTAATTAATGGTGTGCCTTCCAAAAGGGTTGTAGTTTGATTTTGATGCAATTAGTTGGTCTAGGTATACATTTTTGGTAGCCGTATAAATTATCACAATGAATGTATCTATACGAGTTGAAAATGTGAATATTTAGTTAAGTAACGTATATTGAAATGGGAACCCTGTAACCTGTTTTTTTTAAAATTAAAAGATTAAAACAATCAGTTGGTTTTTTTTAGAGTTGGTTCTATATCTTGGATCATTATAATTTAGATAAGCAGTGTTCTGCTAAATTTGTGTATATATTTTTTATTTTTGCTAATACACCAATTGTAGTTCTTCATTACACTCGCTCTAATGGCTAGCATTTTGTCCTCTAATTGACTATACAGTTGAGGAAATAAATATCCCTCATTTGTTCAAAAAAGAAGTAGAACCAACTAACAAACTATCATATATAAATTAGTAAAGAAATAGAAATCTTTTATTTGTGTTTATGGTAAGTTTAAGCGAGTAACATTATATATACAGGTTGTCAGAACACATGTACTCTTAGAAGTAATAACTAAAGAATCTAGTTTGACAAAATTGGAGAACTATAATAGGGCATAATAACAATAAATAACATAGTGTATCAAACTACATAGTGGGGTTTATTGTGTATTTATGTGTTTTAATAGGTTATAAGCACTACAATATGTGGGAACTTTTCATAGTGTTTAGTAATGACCTCAGTCGACTCAAACTTTGTTCAAAAAAGTGTTTCGGGTGAATGGATTTTGCTGAGCTAGTACACCCCTGTGAAAGGCACAGCAAACCAAAGTCATATTATCACCAACACATAACGTACACAGTAGATATAGGCAAATATATTGTAAAAGTTCTTGTATAATGACGCTTTATTTTGATATATTAAAACTCATGATTGAGCACCTAAATTGTTACCATACGAATGAGGTTCGGATTAGGCAATAAAGGGTTAAAACATATAGTCCTTATGGATACCTTATTAGAACAGAATAAGTATGTCAAACAGTTGAAAGAAGTAGTTACCATACAAACATCTAAGTGTAACAATTCTCGAGGAGCTATGATGTTTCGACGTGGCAGAGGAAAAGCACAAGTAGAATTTGCACGAATATCATGCATTTAGTTTGTGGTTGCTCACCTATTGTTTGCAGCCTCTTAAATTGGTGTATTGGTTGAGTTTTGTGATGAGAATGTCCCTTGTTGCATTGGAGGCGACCGTTGGGGTCAACTGTAGCTCAAAATTGCAAAGGCTCCCTTTGATTTTGTGGACACACCCCGGAGTTGTTCCAACCTGTATGTTCCGTGGAAATATTGTTCAGAGGTGGTTGGATTTGGCTTGACAAAGTAAATTATTTTTGGGTAGAGTATGTTACAAATTTCCTTACATCTTTGTAATACTGCATGAAGTGATTAAGCTGGAAGCACGTTATTTGTTTGAGTTCTCTTTCTCGAATGATCATTGTAGTAGTAGAAGTTCCATCCTTAATAAGTAATGGCATGCCCGTGCTGTTAGAGATACGTTAGGGTCTGAAAATTTAAGGGTGATGACCTGTGTGTTCTTTATACATAGGAAGAAATATTGGCGATATAGGCTAACCTTCTGATTGGTGTTATGAATTTTCTAGCACAGTTTATGCAGTAATATACGTTTCCATGTCATAACTTGTTGCTTCACGCTGTGCAGGAGTTTGGTGCGATTTGGTTGCACAAGACATCAAGGATTCTTACCCTGCAAGAGTCCTGCAATTGATTTGGTGGTGAGTGTTATTACCAATGTGTGTGGTAGTGCAGTTGGCAGGAGTGTGAAACATGTTTGGAGGACCTTCCGATGTGCATAATTAATTGAAGTTGTATTTCCGATTGTTAAGTAAAAGTTAGTACCTTCTGATGATCCCAAACTGCAGCAGCAAGCATGTTTTGTATTGTTGAGTACACTGGGACTTCACTGGGTATGACATTTTCTCCAAGATGATCAGTTTCTTCTAGAGCTGCACATATGAACTCACCTTATTCATTTGCTATGTGTTGTCCAAGTTCGGTAAGCTTTTCAAATCTCGGATTAAAAGTTGTTCTTGTTGCCTATGTGGATGAGAAGTATATTTTTCCTGGACGATATAGAATTGTATTAGTAAATTGCATTGAGTATGACATGGATATAATTTTAAATCAATGGAATAACCACTTATTTTTGGTTGGGGCAGTGTTCTACCTCTATTTCTCTTCGGCCGCAAACTTGTAACGATCATCACCAAATTTCTAACACGGTGGTAGCGGGAATCAATTCCGAAAAACGTTGCATTTATTCCCCACAGCGAAACCTCTATCTCTGAAAGGCTATTTGTCACATAATTAGTTACTCCTTGTGATGGATTGTATTCGATTGCATTTGCTATTTAGTACTTTAAGGAGTTGGACTAAAAAATTATGTTATGGATTTATGTACCTATCGGTGACTAAAGTGATGTCAAGATGCTCGATACTATTCCTGCCATATGTAAAATATAAAAATTTTATTACATTCGTGGACCAACTAACAGGGAGCGGGGCGGGGAATGAGGAATGGGGAATTTCGGTACGAGAAGACACTAACCCTCGTCCACCGTTTTCCATCCAAACTAAAGAAACCCACAAATCCATAACTGACTAAAAGATTACTCATGTGTGCTGATATGACTATACCTTAACCCAATATGTTGTCAAGGAGCTGATGAGAGATGTTAAAGGTTTAAATCTTAGTCTATAAATGAGAGATATCGTAGTTTATAAATGAGAGATATTAACGCAAGAATGATGTAGTTTTGTACTCTTCCTTACACAATCAGAATTTACATTTTATTCGAAAATAGTTGTTGTAAATTCACTTTCACGGGATGGCAATGCCATGCCATCATGCAAAAGTAAAATAAAGTTTAAGTCTAACATAATATAAACCCATTCTTAACTTGTGTGAACCGAACAAAATATAAAAATGTTTGGTAAAATGTTTATGAAAGTTCAATGAAAGTCATGTAACCCCATGACAGTGACTGTTACCTTCGGTTTTTTAATGTCCGACAATTTAAATGGAATAGGGCCGGCCTCAACATTTACAAGGCCCCATGCAAACTTATAAAAAAAGGCCTCCATATATAAAAATCACTTATTTGATTTCTTAAAAAGGGTAAAGAGAATCTACCGGTAGAAAAATTCACTACGTATGCGATTTAAAATCATGTATTTATAATTTTTTTTGTAAATCTAACCATACCAATGAAAATTTTATGCAAAAAATAAGTAGGCGTGCAAAATTTATAAATTTTATCCTTTAAAAATACATTTAATTTAACATGGTATTTTATATCATTTTTTGATTAAAATTGCATCGTATATAAAATCAATTTCTATGTAATTTTGTGTATCCACTAATTTTTGCGTAATTTTTTAATTTGTATGTTTGGATTTTCGTAAAAAATATTGAAAATATGAATTTGAAGACGCATCGATAGAAAATTTTTCTACCGTATCAGGTATATTCTCTTTACCCTCTTAAAAATTGCATTACATGCGTTTCTGGATGCAAACTTATCCATTAAACTCTCATAATGTAATTTGTTATAATTTTTGTTATATGTGCTTGTATATAATATTTGATATTTTGCTTTTTAATCTTTACTACTTTTACCCAATTGCTTGCCAAAAAGGATAAAATAGAGGGGAGATGTTTAGTCTGTGCTTCTGTATTTGTGAAGACTGGCGAGAAATGACAGGATTTTATTGCTTCACCTAACTTCACTGGTTTTAATATATATAACTGGTTTATTTTTTTTTGATTTTGGGCCCCCTATTTAGCAGGCCCCATGCCATGGGACGCATAGGGTTAAAGTCGGGCCTGAATGGAATGCTCAAACATGCCAAAGGTTTTCATAAAACTCAATGGTTATAAACTAATTAAATTATCTCATTATTCTTGATTCGGGATTTGAATGTTAGACATTTATAATTGAAATAACACCTCTAAATGTTTGGTGTACAAATATATTAATTATGTTCTTAATTTGAAAATAATATTTTTAATTTATTTAAATTTATATTGTCACTAAAATGTTGGGATAAATTTTTTTTATTAAAAATATTAATTTTATCAACTGTTATTAATTTATCGAGATTCTATTGTAGATATATTTCATTCCACTTCAATGTAGTTAATTTTTTTATATCATGGGTACTTGACAGATATATCATATTAATTAAGAATATATTATGCACTTCGCTTATTTTTTCCATACAAATTTATACCTTAATTAGATATCCATTAGCCATTTTACGAAATAAATGAATTTAAGTATATTGAAAATTTACAAGTTTATAATAAATATATTACAATTATTAATATGTTTTACATACTAATAATTAATATCATTTCACTAAATTGAATGATTTAAAAATGTATGAGTTGACTACATATCATACATCACTAATTTATACTATAAAATAAGATAATATAAATAAGTAAAAGTTAAAAGAAAAGGATGATTAAATAGTATCAATATGCCTCAATTATCAAAATATCAAAAGTAAAATAAAATCATTTAGCGACACACACCTACACATAGTGTGTTTATGATTGGTAACATTGTATGATTGGTAACACTTGAGTGGATTAGGGGTATGTTGGTGTGCAAATGGATGCTAAGACCGGGGTTCAACTCCTTGCAAGCTTCAATCAAACATAACCATATTAAGAAAGAAATAGAATCATCCGCTTCAATCAAACATAACCACCCCCTTAAATCAAGTTTCTCGATTAATCCTCCATCCTTATCTTCGTCATCTTCTTGAGAATTGGAATACGAATACTTTCATATTTGTTTCCTGTCACCATTTTGATCGTTTCTGATTAAAACTAATCGATTTTTCTCTAATACCAATTGTTGTCGAGTAATAAACAATTTTAGAAGTGGGGTTGAATACAATTATATAAGCTTTTTGCAAAAACAAGAAATAATATATGAAAACTTAACAGACTTTATTAATGATATAAAATCTGTTACAACACTCAAACTTACTCTCTCAATAAATACGTTGTCTTGAGAGCTCCTAGGTTACAAGAAAGATATGAAGCTATTTCTTGTACATTTTATAAAATGTAAACCTATCTATGTTTATTTAATACACAGTTTACACGATCAATTACAAAAGATATCGAATACAAATCATGAATTGTATCTTCAATTATCTTCTGTCTGATTGTTGCAGTCACTGACTTTTAGGCACCGACACACTAGCAAATCAATTAACTCCAGATTATGTGGGATTCAGTTAATCGCTCAATCTTCAATCACAGATCACTATCTCACTTCGTGATGAACCTATAGTCTAATGACATCATATTATGCTGATAACTAGACTCAAATGAATAGACTTTGACAACATCGTATGAAGGAGTGACAAAAGTCATTCTCGCTTGTAGGCCAGTGCATATTTTCCCTAAATAATAAAAACAAATTAGTGAAATAACATCTAATGCTAGGTGGTTTAGCAAGAAAATTTTCACTCTTGAACAACCCCCACGTAGATAACAAAGAAGAAAGAGTAACTGATGTTAGTTACTTTTCAAGGCAAGACATCACTACCCATATTCGGTGCTTCTGAATATCTCACCATAAAACCATTAATATTTTAGTGACTGCATAGTTTCTTGCTTCTCACCTCATTGTCAAAATTAACATTTCTCATAGCGCTTACATCTCTAGGGAGCACTAGGAACAACTAGAAACTGTGATAAAAGTTCTGCAGAAATTTTAGAAACTCGTGCATGTAACTATGTAGAAGATAGGAATAACCTTTCTATATATGAACAATGTCATCGGTTCAATCCGCATCTTTATTTACTGTAGAATACTAAGTGCCCGTTTGGCAAAACTTTTGGTAATGGCTTACGGACTTATTTTTGGGTAAAAATTTTATATTTTGATAAACTTTTTTATACAAGTATTTAATGTATGTTTGAGATTCAATAAGTTTCAAAAATAAGTTGGAAAATAAGTTGGAATGTTAGGAATCTCTAACTTTGTCTTAAAATAAGTTGACTTATGCGTAAAGATATTAAAAATATAAAACCAAGTTATTCAAATAATTGAAAATGAAAGATCAAAAACTTTAAATTAAAGCAATAGCAAAGAAAATCAACTAGAAGAATTAAAGTACAACCATGAAGTTTTAAAAACAAACCAAGGTACATAAATTGAAATTAGGTGACTCGACGTCTTAGGGGAAAAATGCTCTGTTCTCTCTCCAAAACTCTCAACCAAACTAAACACTTTTTACAACTTTTATCTCTTTTAACCACCGGAAACAACCACTATTATCATCGTTGACCATCATCTTCATCACCATCCTTTGATTCTCAGCCCATACTTTTCTCATTTCCTTCATCCTTCCTACCTTTTTTTCTTTCAGATCTGTTCGACTTAACCCGATCTAACTTCTTTTAAGCTCTTCAGATGGGCTCTCGGAATTCAGAACACTCAGGGTCTATGGATTCTGAAGAGTTCTCAGCTTTATTAGGGCACAACTATGCCATTCCAACTCTCTTGCAACAACAACAGCTTCATTTTGACAATTCTGACAATGATTCATTCAACACGATGCAAGTTATGGGGGAACCATTACCCATAGTAGCTCAGGCAAGAATGAGAGAACAAATAAATTTAATACTTAATGATGGATCTACTCAGCAAGCTTCGGGACCAGAAGCTGAAAACTCTAGTCGCGGATCACAAAACTCGACTCCGGAGATAGCTAATAATGCTCACGTGCAGAAAGACTTTACTACAAAGAAATCGGAAGAAGGGGAAGCTATTAAATCTCAGCAGAACCAACATACTAATGTTGTCACTTGGAGCAACATAGTGGCAAAGAATGTTACCAATACTCATCCTACTGTTGGAGAAACTGACATTAGCTACAATGAGGACGGCACAGCTACGGTACGTTTCTCAGCTGAATTTTTTAAAAAAGCGCAGAAATAATGGGAGACTAGTATAATTGGATACTTTATAGGTGGGTCGTTTGCCTTTAAGTATGTCCGCGAACAAGCACAAAGATTCTGGAAGACTAGGGGATTGACGGGGGTGTACTATAACTCTAACGGCTATTATACCTTCAGATTTGGTACAATAGAGGAAAAAAATAGAGTTTTGAGTCTGAATACTATTCAGATAGGGGGAAAACATTGTTCCTCAAACCATGGATAGAAGGTAATCAATTTAAGCGCAATATAATTGATAAGGTTCCCTGCTGGATTCGCCTAGTTGATATCCCTGATATTTTCTGGTTCAAAGAAGGCTTAAGCTCAATAGCTAGCTCGGTTGGAAAACCCTTGAAATTTGATGCCCTTACAGCTAAATTCGAACCTTTGAAATATGTTGGAGTTCAAGTTGAATTAGCATATACTGCTCCTAGACCGGATTATATTCGCCTTCCGTTGCCAAACTCAAATGATGAGGTAAAAATAGAAGTCCAATATGGCGAATTGCCATATTCATGTAGTTTATGTAATGCTTTTGGTCACTCTCTCTCTCTCGATGCATCAACAACCCGGAAAGAAAGCCGAAAAAAGCAAGGAACAACCATCAAAATTCTAATACAGAACATAAGACATCAACTGCTACTGTTGGTTTAGAAAATGCACTGATTCCTTATACGGTAGGTACACTTTTTGGTTGCCCTGTGGTTCAGGAGATGGATGAGGTTCAGCATATGTAGGAATGTGACACTCACAACACAGGTAGTAACATTGAAATAGAGCAGCTATAAATTGATAATGGTGTAGGCATGGGGGGGTAGAACCAGGGGAGTTTATTCGCCCTATAGCACTTGATAATTCTTTTCAAACTTTGACTGATTGTAATGATGACACGGAGGCTGTTCTAGTAAGCGAAGCAGGAAATGAGGAAAATGCTTCAACTAAAAGGAAGTGGAATAGAAATCCTAAGGACGCTGGGTTTATCATAGATTTGAGGACTATAGATCAGCAACATGCTCTGGCTGTAAATTCCCCAAATGCTCTTAAAAAGGGACTTTCAACAAGGCTATCAACTTTGAAAAAGAATTCCACGGATGAGGATGGGTTCATTCCAGTAATAACCAAGAAAAGTCTTTGCTTGGCAGGTAACACTGCTAATAATACTTCCAAATATCAATGAATTTTGCCTCTTAGAACGTTCGAGGCTTGAATAAAAGCACCCATCAAAAGGAGCTCCTGCATTTCATTTCCGCAAACAAAATTTCTTTAATGTGTTGTTGAAACCAAAGTTAAAGAGCATAATGCTCGTTTAGTTGCTTCAAAAATCAAAAAAGAATGGTCTTGGTTACATAACTACGAGCACCACCATAATGGTCATCTGTGGGTGGGGTGGAATTCATCAATTTGGTCGATTACCTGCCTCTCCAAAACTGTTCAACAGATCACCTGCAAAGTCTGTTTCCTAGAAAAACAGATACACTTTATGATCACCTTTGTGTATGCCTTCAATACTCCTCTGGAAAGACTTGATCTTTGGTCCAATATCAGGAATCTAAGTTCATCTGTTGTCCTTCCGTGGTGTGTGACTGGAGATTTCAACTCCATTCTTCAAATCAATGAAGTTTTGGGGGGTCGTGAACATTGGACTTCTGACATGCAGGCTTTCAAATCTTGTGTTAATGATGCTTCCCTTGGTCACATAAGAACTCACGGTAAATTCTTTACTTGGACAAACAAGCGGAAACAACAGGACTGTTTGATTATGAAGCGTCTGGATCGAATGTTAGCAAATGCAGCTTGGTTCTCTTCTTTTCCGGAAGGTCAGGTTCTTGTCAAGGAGTGCAGTTTGATGGATCACAATCCTCTCTTATTTGTCAATCCAGTCCAGATGACTCATACTCCCAAAGCCTTTCAGTTCTTCAACTTCATGATACAAATTCCAGGCTTTCTTGATACAGTTCAGGGGGCTTGGTTTGAATCAATACTTGGTGATCCAATGACTATTTTTTGCAAAAAAATGAAAATAGTCAAGTAAGATCTGGTAGTGCTTAACAAAAACTATGGTAATGTCCATTCCAGTGTCACGGCTGCTCGCCAAACTCTTCAAAGTTTGCAGTGCCGGCTTATCAGTAATCCGAATTGTATTTCCTTATTAAATGAGGAAAATGAAGCTATTAAACATTTGGAAAAATGCATTCTCGAGGAGGAGGCATTGCTTCTTCAGAAGTCTAGAGTAAAATGGTTATCTCTGGGTGATGGAAATTCAAGTTTCTTCTTCAACCAAATAAAGTGAACTGGAATCGCAATAAAATACTGGTGTTATCAAATGACACAGGCGAGCTTCAAACTGGTCTGGATAATGTCTCCAAGCTTGCAGTTGACTATTTTAAGGATACTCTAGGCAAACCTGTTATGCATCAGTTACCACAGGTTAACACAATCCCCTCCCAGCCGCTGGTTACACCTCAGGCCCAAACCTTCTTGGCACACATGGCTGACATAGAGTGCAAAACAGTTACAGAAACTCAATGTAGTTCTCTTCTGGTAGACATATCAGATGAGCTAATTCATAAGACTCTTAGATATTTGAAATGCAATAAAACTCCAGGCCCGGATGGGTTTACCTTGGAATTCTTCCTGTCTACTTGGGAGATTGTGGGGGTTAATTTCTGTGCTGCAATTCGGCATTTCTTTGCTTCTTGCGACATGAATCCAGCAGTGAATTCAACGGCAATTGCTCTTATTCCTAAAGTGGATACTCCAACTCACATCAAGGACTTTCGTCCTATTTCTCTATGCACCATCCTTTACAAATGCATCTCAAAGATTCTTGCGAACAGACTAAAAACAGTTCTTCCTACGGTTATAAACTCTTCGCAGTCAGCGTTTAAGGGCAGAAATATTTCAGATAATATTCTAATGGCTCAGGAACTATTCAGGGGTTATACTAGAGAATCCGGCAAGTCAAAATGTGAGTTAAAAATTGATTTACATAAAGCTTTTGACTCCTTGGATTGGAAGTTTTTTATGGCAGTTCTACACAAAATCAAGCTTCCACTTAGATTCATTATATAGATTTCTGCTTGCATCTCTCATCCGCGATATTCAGTGAAAATTAATGGCACGCTGCAAGGTTATTTCAAAGGGAAAAAAGGTATTCGTTAAGGTTGTCCACTGTCTCCATATTTATTCACTATAGCAATGAACATCTTCTCTCAGATTCTTGACAAAAAGCCAGATACATTCAAATATCATTGGAAATGCAAGGATCTCGATCTTAGCCATTTATTTTTCGCAGACGATGTTCTCCTATTCTCAAATGGAGACAAACACTCAATTAAACATACCATGGATTCTTTAACTAGATTCTCTGCTTTGAGTGGCTTAAATCCCAGTCTGAATAAAAGTACAGTGTTTCTATGCAACTGTGCATCTAACCTTGTCACGTGGTTTGACAATTCTTATGGAATTCTTCATGGAACAATTCCGGTTAAATTCCTTGGAGTGCCTTTAATTTCATCTCAACTTAGTGTCACTGACTGCATGCCTTTAGTCGACAGAATTGCCTCTCGTATTATGGCATGGACTAACTTCTTTCTATCTCTTGCTGGAAGAGTGCAGCTAATCAGGTGTGTTCTATTCTCTATGCAGTCATTCTGGACGAATCATTTCATGTTACCAACGATGGTACATAATACTCTGCAAAAGCTCTTCACCAGGATTCTATGGAAAGGAAACACAACCTCAAAGGGAGGAAATAAGGTCAGTTGGGTGACTATGTGCCTTCCTAAGGAAGAAGGGGGTTTGGGTTTAAAAAGTATGAAAGAGTGGAATAAGGCGTAGTTGTTACTTCATTTATGCAAGATTATTAATGGGTCTACTTCTCTATGGCCTAGTTGGATCAATGCGACAGCTCTCAAGCATAAGAATTTTTGGAACATGGAAATTCCAAATGACTGCTCGTGGATTTGGAGAAGAATTCTTCAACTTCGACCTCTGCCTAGGCGATTTGTTGCGTACAAAATTGGTGATGGTCAAAGAACCTCTCTCTGGTTCGACCCTTGGTGGGAGTCTCGTTGTCTGGCTGCTCACAAAAATGACACTATCATATCTCAGACTTCGTCAGTGCACAGTGCTACGGTTCATGATCTTATTACCTCTGGAGCTTGGATTTTACCGACAACTAACAGAAGGATTCATCACATCAGTACGGTTCTGCAGGATTGGTAGGCTAATTTTAATTATCCTCCATTTGATCTCTCCAAAACAGATGTTATTATGTGGGATAACCGTCCTATATCCAGGGTAAAAATCAGACATATATGGGAATCTATTCATCACAAAATGAATACGGTTTCTTGGCATAAAGGCGTTTGGCATACTCTAGCTATTCCCAGGTATGCTCATCACCTTTGGCTAGTTTGTCAAGGCCGTCTCAACACCTTGAATCGGCTTGCGTCATTTGGCTTACAAGTGCTTGACTGCTGTTACTTATGTGTGGGAGGTCAGGAAACCATTAATCACTTGTTCTTGAACTGCACGTATAGCAGCCACGTTTTACTGCAATTAGGAAATATGAACGGCCTCAACATTCAAGCAAACACATGGCTTGAATTGCTGCATTCTTGGCTCAATATTCAGCATCCTACTGCTCGTCATGTGGCCCTTCTAACTCTTCAGGTATATACATATCATTTATGGAGAGAACGAAACTCAAGAGCTCACAACAAAAGCATGCTTCAACCACAAAATGTGCTTACCGGGATCATATCGGATATTAAGTGTCGCCTATCCTCTTCTTCTTGGTTTTGTAAGCGTTCATGTACAAACTCTTTCAGTAGTTGGCTAGCTACATGATTCCTTGCTAGTTTGGTTCTCTTCTGCTACCTCTATGGTTTGTCATAGAGCATGGGTTAATCCCTTTGTTTTTCTTTAATATAAGCAGTTTAGCAAAAAAAAAAAACAAACCAAGTTGTATTTTTACTACAGTGACGGCTAAAGTAGATACTAAATATGCAATTAATATGCAAAATGTTTCTAGAAGAGGATTCTCGGTAACAGCTTTGAAGTAGATTAATGATAAAAGTTTGCTAGTAATATGTAAACCGGTATTGTGTATAAAGTGATACTATGGTTGTAACATATAGCTAGCATTATGTAATGGTGAAGTATGATAATGATGATCCAAAATGTCAAAATTTGGGGTGTGTTCAACATAAGCTTAATTTGAAACGAAGAGAAATCATGACCAAATGAATCTCTCGCGTAAAATAACAAGTAGCAAATCAAGATTTTTGGTTCCTTTCATACATTCTTGGAACATGAATCCAGGAGTTCGGTAACAAATCTATGTACTTCTTCTTTCTTTGGTCGTAAGTGTAGAAAAATATAAGCAAGCTGGTAAAGTGTCCCACCACAATATATTTATTGCCAGACCACTAAGTACTAGTAGGAACTCGATCTTGTTAAAGAATATAGTAACGGTAGACTCATAATTGAATACACTTAAAACACCATAAATGATTATAGTCCCATACTACACAAAATGTATAAGAGAACAAATTTCTAATTATAAACTATTTTAGTAGAGTGATTTTGCAGCTGGGGAAAGTAAAAAATAAATTCGATATCTTAATTCGGAGATATAATCTGTCCATGATGGGTGACTGGATGAAGGTGTGGGACAACATCAGGTTTAAGTCTCTGTATTTGTTGCCTTCACTTGTGAGCATACTGCTCTCATTTTGTTTCTCTACAAACTGTGCTGAAGAGTCAAGGTTGTTTACATCCTTAAATAGGATTGACATCATTTCATGTTGCTTTTGCTTCATGGCGGTGCACCATTACTTCTAACTGTGGATTAGTTGTATGCGCCTGCTTCCTTGACTTGACAAGCTCCTGCATGGACAAATTTATCAAATTCAACATACTCTTCCACTCTTGTTTGTGTGGTTGTTGATTTTGCCCATCAGCAGGTCCACTACCGACAATGGAAACCGGCTGAGTGGACAAATTTATTGTTCTTAGTTTTGCAGAGTTCCAATACAACAAACTCAATTGCTGCCCATTTTTTTTCCTTCACGATATCTAGATTGAATTGAAAGTAAGAGTTGATGTATTTACTCATTTCACAATCAAAACACAAACTAATCTCTCCTAAGAAAAGAGAATAGAAGTTTGAGAGATTGTTTGACACAACTGAATATTTAGGGCTTTGCAAATGAAATGGAGACGTCAAATTAGGGGAATTAGTGTGCAAGGGTGAAAAGTTGGTCCTCCTTTAATAGAATTTTTTAAGATATTTAATTCAATATCTGAGGATTTTTGTTAATTTAGATTATTTGGATTTTCAAATCCCATTGTAAAAAATTTAATAAAATGTGATGATATTTGAAAATAAAAGAATTTTTTCTATTTAGTAAAAATGATGAAATTTAATGAATTCACTAATGTATTTTCTATTTTTTTTTAAAATGCATAAGATAATATAAATTTTGTTAGAAACTCTTCTAACACAAATATAACTAAAAGATAATCAAAAGTCTTAAAAAGGATGATAGAAGGTGAATAGAAGTCTGAGAATGAGTTTGAAATGACTAAATAGTTAATTTTTCCAAATGCACCAAAAGAGAACGACAAATTAGTGTATTTAATTTAAAAACTGAAAGTTCATCCGTTTAACTTAAATAATTATTTGGGTGATGTATTTATTTGAATTATTAAAAAATTATTTACAAAATTTTTGATGTATCAGTTTTGAATTTTAAAAATTCGTTAGAATTTGATAACTTGCAATATATGCTATGTCTTATTAATTTTTAAAAAATCCTTAAATATGATGGTTTTCCAATCAAGATTACAAAACATTTCATTAAAATTTGGATGACACTTAATATTTCATGGAATTTTATCAATTTGATACAATGGTGGGTTTTAATGAATTTGCTACTGTATTTTCTTAAATAGAGCTAAAACGTTTTGAAGAATTCGTTTGGAACTCTATTTGAATGAAACACTACCAAGTTTTAAGTCAAATATGTAAAATTTCATGTAAAATGAAAATGAACACCAATCTATTAAAAATGGTAAATTAATAATAGTCTAATAGAAATCTAACTCAATACACTCTTTTTCAAAAAATACTCTGAAATCCAACAATATTTAAAATTCTTAAAATCCTTTAAAATTTAAAGATTGTGAATTGTAGGTTTTTTTCAAAAAATATTATGAAATCAAACAATATTTAAAATTCTTAAAATCCTTTAAAATTTAAAAAATGTGAATAGTAGGTATATATATATATATATATATATATTTGAAATAAACGTACTTGCTTGCATTAAATTTCATCCAAAGAAAGGTTTCATAAAATCATGTCAGGAGCATTATCATGCCATTCCTGCAGACCTGGGTTAGAATGTGCGGCTCGAGCTAGGGTATGAGCTACACTATTCGCAGATCTATGAGCGAACTCGATTAACACATCATCATAGTGTTTAAGTAATTCATTACAGTCTTCTACTATTGTATCAAAACAGGATTTTCCTTTAGGTCCATAGAAAGCATCCACCACCAATTTCGTATCAGACTCGAAAACACATTTCATGGTTCTCCAGTTTTTGATCCAGGACAAGGCCTCCCTCATACTGATTGCCTCCGCCTCCCTAGCACTGGTTCCTCCCCTAGCTGTGTTCATGCGTGCTCGTATGAATTTGCCTCTATCGTCTCGCATCACACAACCAACACCGATACGGTTGCTTCCCGGGTAAAACACAGCATCAACATTAATCTTTACCCATCCCTCTAGAGGCTTGCACCATACTTTACTCGTCGATCTAGTCCCGTCTACACTCTTTCCAGCAATTTCTTGAGCTCGGGACCATTCAGCTAGCATGTTTAGAGCCATATTTCTAACTCCAAACACTGACATATCTATCTTCTCCCACACCCACTTGTTTCGTCGCGACCATAACCCCCAGCAGAACAGACCCACAAGTGCACATTTATCAGTTGTTTCAGTGGTAAATACTCGTTTTATAACCTCTGTCACTGAGCTTTCATTTCCAGCAAGCACTAGGTTTGTGAGGCCTGTACTCTCCCATAATTCACGAGCAAAACAACAATTAAACAGTACATGTGCTGCATCTTCTGGATAACTATGGCACCATGTACAAATTGGCGATATATCCACTTTTTTGGTAAGCAATGCAGCCGCTGTAGGAAGTACGTTCCTTGACGCTCTCCATAGAAAATTAGCTATCTTTCCTGGCAGTCGTAGACTCCATACTCTGTTCCAAAATTTCCTCTCCTGACACTGATATTCACCTCGGAGTAATCTATAACAACTACGCACAGAGAAGTCACCCTTATTCTCTGGCAACCAAAACCAAGAGTCCTTTTTATTTAGCATAGGGATTGGGACTTGATATATAAGAGCTCTATCTCGTTCAGTACAGAAGTCATTTACCACATCCATATCCCAGTCACAACCCTCATCATCTATAAAGCCATTGACTGTTGCATCTTCCAGTCCCGGGTAAGTAGCACTTGTGAAGCAGCCGTTGTGCAGACATGGCAACCAAGGTACCTGCCAAATCTTAGTGTCTCTACCATCCCCTATCCGTCTTCTACAGCCTCGTATGATAATTGCTTGAGACTCCAAAATACTGCGCCATGCATTGCTTGGATTAACACCCAAAGACGCATTTAAAAAATCTGACTTCGGAAAGTAATTGGCCTTCATCAACTGAGTCACCAATGGGTTTATATTATTTATCAAACGCCAAGCCTGTTTCCCCAACATTGCTATATTGAAATCATTCAATTTTTTGAACCCCAAACCTCCCTCCTCTTTCACCACACAAAGTTTGTCCCACCATAGCCATTTTATTCCTCCATTCCCACCTGTACCACTCCACCAGAAAGCATTCATCCTTTTTTCAATTGCTTCTGTGATCTCCTTTGGTATAATTACTCTTCTAAAGTCTGCCGCCCAAACTATACCAAATTTCTGGGTGAATAGTAGGTATATAAGTTATAGTGATACGTGTAAATTTAAAAATTCAAATTAAATATCCTAAAATTTTTAAAATTTGAATTCACTGCAATTAGATTTAAAAAAAATTATTTAATTTATTGTGAAATAAGCCCAAATTTTATTATTTTTTTTAACATCTAAATTATACACGATAAGCTTTTGAAATTGAATTCTTTATTTAAATTTATATTGAATACAACCTTCAAACTGCTGGCTATAAGGATTTTTTAGGTTCTTGGATCCACATTTACCACGGTACAATTTCAAAAATATCAAATCCTCTATTGGGCTAGCCCATTTCAGAAAATGGTCCATTATAAATCTAATATTGGGATAATAAGATTCTAGTTAAGGGGCCTTTGGTTTGGCGTAATAAACAAACAAAAAGGAAGACAACTAGACTCATTTCCTTTATTAGTCTTTGTTTTATACAATTAATCATTGCCTTTAGCCTTTTTTTTTTAATTTAAGATTTTCAAATATCCATGGTATCTCATTCCCCATACGGTACTAGATATTTCGTTTGGCTTTCCTAATTTTTTTTCCATTTTCAAAAACTGTTTATATGTTAAAACATTAAAACATAGATTAATATGGAATGTATTTTTATAAATTAACAAAAATTAAATTAGTTTCTATAAATTGAAAAACAAACAAATTAAACTAATGAGGATCAATTATTTCTTCTTATTTTCGTTTCTCAATTCCATTCTGTTTCCGAGCACCAACAAAATGCTGCCTTAATATTGTGTAAAGTACCGTCATTAATTGGTAACTAGCTTTTACCCTATGCAAAACATTGATTACATTTGAAAATTTGACTTTTAAAATTTAAATTATTATGATAAAACCAAATGAAATGTAACATAATGTGGGCAATACAATTTAAATTTTTATATTTTTGGACTAATATAATAAATTTTAATTTATTATGTTGTTACTAGAATTCAAAACTTAATTTCTATAAATGATAACTTTAAGTATTATATATAATGATTTTGATTAATTTGGGATATAAGAATTGTGGTTAATTATCATGGCCACAATTATTTAGTCAGATTGTGTTATAGAAACTAAACTCGCATTTAAAGAAATTACACCATTATTTTTTAATGGAATTTGGATTCATATTTCTAGCACTATAACCTAAAAGATCTTGATAGTTATCTTGATAGTTTGAATCGCAGATGTAGTGTTTCAATTTTGGATGATTACAAGTGATATTGTGTTATTAAATAGGTGATTTTCGCGTAACGACAAATGTTAGTATACTATAAAGTTTATGTGTATGCGGGTGCATTTTTTACTTGAAAAAAATCTCATTCCAACTTTTACATCCATTTATAAATTTACAAGAAAAAGTATTTCATTAACATAGTCATGCAAAAAAACTTAGAGGGACTTGGCATTACCTTTCTTTAAACGTAGAAGGTTGTTTTAAGGCACTAGAAATTACAAGAGCCACTAACCCTCAATGTTGCTAAAACTCAAATCAAGTTGTTAATTGTTTACTAAAACATTTATGTTTTATTTAAAATAGATACAAGTATAGCATATGTTTTATAGACGTAACACGACTACTGCATACATCCAAATAGCCATCTAATTTATAGACTACGAAAGAGACCTATATCATGAATTATATTAACAACTGAACTTTGTAGAGAATTAAAGTTTGGTAGTTTTTCAAGAGATCAGAGTCCTTTTAAGGACTAAGGACGGCATTGCGCTTTCGTAGTTTCTTTTGCAAGTTGTGTTCTGCTACCCGGCCAATTTTCCTTCAAAGGTTCTATAACCAGTGCGCAACGCAGCCATCAAAAGTCCGAGAGCAAACTGATTGTGATTAGTAGGATAAGTCTCAAGAGCACAATCACACACCAAGTAGCTGTAAATATGAACCAGAAGACAAGTTTCAGTTAAGAGCTAAAAAATTTTATGAAACTTCTTTTGAAAACTTAATTGACAGTTCTGTGAAGCAGCACTACCTGCACTGCCACATTGGAAAGTATTGACTTAATTTTAGTGCAACTTAAAAGAAGGGAAATGTGAGATTTTAAATAAATTTTCTGGAAAAAGAAAAGGAAACACATGGATTGGGGATGGGGAATATATAGAAAGGCTTACCGAGTGAGATTAGAAGACATTTTACGAATATCCTAAAGTTTGATGGTCTGTTCTATTACATTAGAGATAAGATGACCGCTATCTCCTCCACTATCAATAAATATTGATGGCCCACCATGATCCCAGATGGTTCATTTTTAATAAGACAACATGTATCCCAAACCTATAAACGATTGAAACTTTATTAAGGAGACACGTATTAAGTCCATTTTGAATCTAGAATAAAGAAAAATGCAAATCATGCCTTACAGAGACCATCATTACTCCCAGAATATATATAACCACTCGTGTCAGCAAAGCACACTATGATAACACAAGACTAGGTAGAAATTACCAATAAGATCTAAATAAGTTTTTACGTTAAAATATTCACATACAATAAAAAAGGTGGAAAAATAGGAAGAGGTAGACATAACCAACACATAAGAATTTAGGTGAATCTCAGCTCAATATATTTTACCAGCACAAGTCTTAATAGTGATAAATGGAAAGACACACACAAATATTCTTTAAATAATTTACAGCATTTAAATCAACATTTTTGGGATATATTTTATGTAAACACATTATCTATGCCTTGGATTTTAAGGCATATTGGCATTGCATTGATGATAAACCTCTGTCTAAATGATGATGCATCCAAGACAACTATATGCCCCTTTGCTGTGGAAACTACGCATTTTTCCATCATCCATTCAAGTAACCTATAGCTAATTCACTATACATATATATATATATATATCCTTTAAACACTATGAATTGGTCTTTTATCTACAATTTGTATGTGTTCCATCCAAGTAACCTGTTACCATGAATTATTTTACAACAATATTAGCTACGAAAACAAATGTAACATTATAAAGTTTTACAAAAATATGAGTTACGAAAACAAATGCAATATTAAAACTCACATTGCCAACTTCTTATATTCTTCTTAGGATCTTGAACTGCCCTTAATCATGTCTTCGATGTAGGATCCAGAAGGTAGGTGAGGAGCCCACCACTATGAATTAAATTCTTTTTGGAGAATATCATAGGTAACATCAACTATTGCCCATAAATTTTTCTGTATTTGTTGGCTAAAACCAAGAAAGTAGAATTTGTTAGTTGGTACTAATGGGGATATCAACTATATCTCTTCATACATCTTGCAACAAAAATAAAATATTTTTAGCAAATTTAAGAAATACCAATATTAAACAAAAACTGAGTGAAAATAAACTTATTGCATCAAATTATTACAACCTGCAACAAGCCAGTCTGGCTCCCCAGTGAAGAATTCACTTCAAATGTTCCAACCTTTGAGACAATAGTAGGAAAAACCTCCATCCATTTGTTCTGCCGATTAAGATCATACAACAACTAAAATAAGGAATGATCTCTATTTCAATGTTCATGGGAAATATCAAATATGAAATAATTACGGGAACCATAAATGAACCAAAAAATATCTTTCAATTGAGAGGGTGAAACTGTCAAAAATTCAACATTTTTTGGATACATTCTATGTAAAAACATTATATACCTTTTGTGTGCAACATGGGTGGAGCTTGTTACATAAACTTTTGGAGCATTTTCTTCATTGTTTACTGAAACTATTAAATTACTATGAAATTAATATCAAAACATATGATAGAAAAATGTGAACATACAAAAAATACAGAATTATATTATCTTCTAGAGAAAATAAATCAAATTTATTTAAATATTTAAACCACGATAGTTATTACTAATATATTTTATTAGATCCGATCTGAGCAATGTCTTCATTCAAGAATTTTATTAGACATCTCCAAAATATTAAACAATTCCTAATTATCGAAAATTATGCTCAATGAATAAATTAAAAAACATCCAATTTAGATCACATATAATAAGAATTACCATGACAATTAAATAATAGCCAAAAAATCTATTAGAAATGAATGAAAATACATTAAATAAATGGAATTTACCTATGATTATAATAACCATTTAGAAATGAAGAAAGAGTAATGACATACCAGATCTATTGGTATCCACTGAAAATAATGGTAGAACATCTAAAGCCTGCAATAATTAATCATTACAAAAATCATTATTGACAAAACACAAATACATGTATACTATATGTTAGTGGAATCGGTGTACCATTTGATTTTGAGGAGATAAAAAATTGAGAGAAGAGAAACTTGGTGAAGCAGGCTTGGCCATCAAAGACTATGCTGGGGAGTGTCTTATTATCTCTTGGTTAATCATAACAATTACTTCTATTTATATGTTGATGTTATGATTCTAGAATGTTCTGTTTAAAGATAAGGATGTTATGATTCTAGAATGTTCTATTTAAACGGTCTAAAATAAAATAGGCCCATAACTAATTTATATAATAATGATGTTATCCTTTTAGAATGTTCAATCTAAAGGGCCTGAAGAGGATAGTGAAAATGTAGGCCCAAAATGCCTAATTGGTAAACCAATAGCAACATGTAAGCAACTTGAATGACACTTGTAGTGGCATGTAAACAACTTGTAGAACCGTTCAATAGTAGCATGTAAACAACTTAATTAGTAGAATTACAAAATACACTATAAATTTCAAATATATTTTGTAACAACAAAAAACTTTTTTTGGATAATTTTTATTATTACTAAATTATTTATTTGTATTATGTTTTTTTTTAAATATTTCATAAAAACAATCTTGTACAACAGTAACATTAGTATATGTATTTGTCTTAAAATCCATGTGTTATAAGAAATGTAACTGTTTCGATTTTACCTTAACAAAAATATTCCATAGTTTAGATTTACAAAAAATTCATGTCTAAAATAGTTAGTTAGAGATGATATTAATGTTTTGGGTAAAATGGTTTAATCATAACTGAACTCAGCGTCAACTTGCAACTGGATAACTGAACTCAAAAACCTTGCAATTACATAACTCAATAAATTAAAACTTGAAATTGGGCACTAAACAAAAGTAAACTTGCAACTGAATAAAAATAAACTTGCAATAAACAAAATAAACTGATTGAGAGAGGAGAGAGACTGAGATTCAGTTCATTTTTTTATTTTAAGAAAATATATGTTTTATAGTTTTTATATATAAAAAATTAAGAATTTAAAATATAAAACTGAATATGAAATTTTTAAGAAAATTCAAATTTTTTATAAATTAAACAAAGATTAAGATTTAAAATAAGATTTTAAAATAAAAAACTGAATATGAATTTTATAAGAAAATTCAAATTTTTTATAAATTAAACAAAGATTAAATAAAAAAAATTAAGATTTTAAAATAAAAAACTGAATATGAATTTCTTAATCTAGTAATGTAAATGCAAGTTTTTATTAATCGTAAATGCATGCAAGTTACGGATAAGTTCACTTATGTAAGTTGCAAGTTCAGTTTTTATTCTGTTAGGTATGTTAACAGCAGTTACTAAATGCAAGTTTTAATATATTGAGTAAGTTGGGCTGAGTTATTTTATCCTAATGTTTTTATTAAACTTGATTAATATATTTTATGTAATAAAAATAATTATTACCAAATCAATTAAAACAATATTTAATACTCCCCTTTGATTCTTAATATTTGAAATAGAGGTGTTCGACACGCATTTTAAGATGTATTTTAAGGATAGTTCCATAACTTATTTTTAAAATTTTCTTTTTTGTATAAAAAATAAATGTTTAAATTTTTATACAAAAAAAATAAAAAATTAATTATAGAACTATCCGATGATGCGTATGAGAAAGTGAAAAAAAATGTTAAGAATTATATGAAATCATCATAACAATTAACAAATTATATAAATACAGTAATATTCCATATTAGTTTAACATAATATATATGTTACTATTGATGTGTAATTTATTTGCATTATTTAAAAAAACTTAATAGTTTGAGTAATTTCTAGATTTGAATTCGGTCATGTCATTTTATGTTCTGGGTGGCAAAGATGTATGATAACTTTAATATTGTTTTATTAATTGGAAATTTTCATAGTTATACACATATAGTTATGGACAATAATAAAATAAATCATTAGATTATCATCATTGAGTTGTATATCTCTGTTCAATTTTAATTATTTGTGAAAATTTAACATCAATATTTAACTACTACAAAAGTTTATAGATGTGGTATTACTTATTATTAATATTTTAAATAATGTGTAACTTTGTAAAAAAAACACTTTTATAATACAAATATATTATTTTATGTATACCCATATTTTAGACATCAATTTTTATAAAAAAAAAGAGTTATCTATCAATACTTTCTTGTTTTGCTTATAAAAATGTAAAATTACAAGTGTGAAATATCAATAACTTATGAAATAGATATAATTATTTTTATTTTTTAAATTAAAAATAACATTTATTAAAAATGGACGTCGAACCTAAAATTCCATGTTATTGTAATTTGTAAATAACATAGTGGGTGACATCAATTTTTACTACTTACTCATATCTTGTTTGTAGCATCCCATAATCCGGGGTATAGATCTGGGGCCACTAACCACAATCAACATTATACAATCTGAAATATAAACAACATATAATAATAAAACCCCTTAACCAAGATCGCATACAGGTATGAAACGACTATCAAATTACTATTACAATCCAACCTCAGAATAAAAATGTTTTACGATTTTTTGTGAATAAACAAAATCACTGTCCAACTATATATCCAACCTTGACAATTACCAATCCACTATCCAACGAAATCCATAACTCGGACGTCTCCTCTCGCTGCCGGAAGAGCAATACCAACTGACCACTAGGTCCACTACTCATATCTATTAACTCATATCTATTAACTGGAGAAAATAAACAAGCAATAGTGAGCCAACAGTGCTCAGCAAGGGCAACTAGTGATACAATATCAACAACGGTTATAAGTTCTGAAAATCACGAAGAATTATCAAATGCTTCGAAAGGTATCAACTAAGTCAAATATCCTTATTATCACGAGGAACCAACATTGCATCACTGGAATGGGGTATATCAACAATATGAACGGATAAAAGTTCTGATAACAAGATCTAATTGAAATAAGCTTCAAGGGAATCGGGTATCAAAACAACCCAGTCTCAATGTATAGATTAGAATTGGATTTTTTTTTATTTAAAAAAACAATAAGGTTAGGCTGCTGATCAGTCACGCACTAACCCCGGACAAACGCACACAGCAATGTCCTTTAATGGATCCACGGCACACATTGGCCTTATTAATTTCTGACCACGAATCTGGTCCGACCCCTTACGGTCCATAATTTTGAAAAACAATCCAATTCTATATCATACTCACTAGGTGTCCACATCAACTAACTGGAAAACTCACGTTCCAGAATAACAATTCATAATTAAGAATCATTGACGATGTATTATCATCAACTGGTATCAACTAGATCAACCCAACAACAAGGGTAAATAAAGAATGATAATATTAATAGATGTCGACAAGTTCGACTCGATAAATGGGGTAATGAATGAAGATCAACAATCTAAAAAGGTATCGACAAGTTCGATACTAATAATTGGGTGTAAATGTATGAACAATACAACAATAAGCATCAACAAGTTCGATGAAAGTAATTGAGGTGATACATTTCAACATTAAAATAATAAAAAAACTAATTTCACTTGAACGAGAAGTGAAAAGAAATACTTGCAATATAATTAACAATAACTGAGATTACAAGACAACGGTTATAGACAGGTGCTAAACATCTAATTAAATTTCTCCCAACATATTGAAAAGTTTGAATTAATATAAGCGAGTAAAACAGTTTAAATGTCTATTTGTAAAAACAATTACAGGATGATCAATTGCAATTTAGTTTGAAGAAAACATTTTCAAGAAGGGGTTCACTAGAGAAATTATGTTAAAATCATGAATCTCCTTAACAGGTATTTGTGGGGATTTAAAACTTGGATTCTCTCTATTTAGAAAATCGATTAAACATTTTTAAGGAAAATGAAAGTTAGGGCATTCCACTAAGGAGCCCAATAACATTCCATGTACAAAATGATATGCGGAAGAAGTCATTGGTAAGATTCTTTAAAAATCTGGTAATTGAACTATGGGTGGGGAAAATAGACAATTTCACGCTAATACTTTTATACAACAAGAAATTGAATTGCATTACTTGAACAATAAGTGAAAAGCAATAACACTTGCCTCGATTCGCGGAGTTCCTGATTTCACATCAATACTCGACTTAGCTTCTCGTCAGTCTCTTTCTTTACATATGGGTTTCTTACTTGGCCCTATTTTCATCTTTCTTTCATACTCACTAACTTCCACGTCAATACATCCGTCGGCTGTGATACTTGTCCGTCTATTCGTCTTTTTTTTTTACCCGTGCACCGCTCTTGGCCATGTCTCCTATTCAAACCTTTACAAGGTCAGATACTATTTCAGTATTAACTCAAGCAAAACTTATCGTTTGCTCTATTCTACCCATGCGCGTCCTATAACGCTTACATATACAATACATATAGACATATTCATTCATATTCACATAATAGTCTTACTATAATCAACCAAGTCACATAAACACATCACATAACCATTTCAAAACAACACAACCACTAATATTTAAACCACGATATATTCTCGAAATAAACCACTGATACATATACTTAACACTTAGTAATCATAACACACCTTCAAGCATTGAAATTAAATAAGTTAAATAAGTTTTAAATAGATTTGTAGGGGATTTTTAGAATATTTCGGCATGAAGTATTCGTTTATCGGACTATGGGCACAGCCCCTCAATATCAATCAAAAACAATTCAACCCTGCATTTACAAAAATAAAGCTGCCTCAACTTGCAGCAACATAAAAGTAAACAATTAATGAAAAGTACCCGCCCGAACATGCGGCAACTAGCACATAAGAAATTTACATTACACTACTACTTACGCTACACCAATGATCGTATTTCTCACGCATTTTAATGATACACGTGACAATCAATCATTGATGTTCGTAAGCCCTAGGGGGCACTAACTATTACTTACGCTATATCAATAATCACATCACTCAAGTATATTAATTATACTCGTGATAGCTAATCATGGATATTCGTAAGCCTCAAGGAACTAGTTGAAGAGAATTACACAAGTACTTAAATATTGACATTTAAGTATCGAGATCTCATTTCAACTCCTCGCAGATAAACACATATAACATTAACCACATAATCACATAAGAAAATAAAATAACAATTTAACTTTACTATAGACTACATTTGAAAACTAATCTAAACAAACCACACAGCCTCTAGGACCAGTGGTACTTTTCAGAAACCATCACTTAACATTTATACAAATATATAGCTTAGGCAATTATACAATGACTTAATCGACACCAATTTGACCACATATAACTCACCACCAAGAATTTGACAGGTATAGCATTCAACGGATAATATGTCCTGACTGATAACATTTAGCACATAAACATTCACGACTTAGTACCATATAATTCCACATATTATACGACAATTAATAATTAACCACTAACGACCACGAGCCCGACATATTATCAATCCACAATTAAACTCAATAATTATAACTAGCAACTAACAATAATAATCAACCACACTCTCCTAATTAAATTACTAAAACTAACACAATAATCTCTCACTTTAAAACAATTTAAATTACAACAATATTCTCGAAATTCAAATATATTCTAATTACGAGAATTAACATATTAAACTAGCAATTAAACTAATTATATTACAACAATAACCTCGCAAATTTAAACTAATTAAATTACAACACTACATAATTAAATCTAAAATTGACAATTAAATAATTACACCAAAAATGAAAATAAATAAATAAATAAATAAATAAAATATTATACCTTTCGATTCGTCCGAAAATCAAATCAACGGAGTCTCCCTTTTCTCTTTCTCGACTCAATCTCTCTGCCTCTTTCTCTTTCTCGACTCAATCTCTCTCTCTCTCTTAGCTGCATATACCACCACAGCTGCCTTCCTACTTCCACCACCGTGCAACTCCGGCACACCGCCACCACCGCGTCCTGCGCTGTGATGTAGAGCTGAGAGTAGCAGTTGATAAAATGAAGCTCGATCCTTGACAGTTAAAATTGCGGGAAAAACCCAAGCATTTTAGATTAATGCTAGTGGTGGTGATGTGTGAAAAATGCGCCACCAATACTGAGGAGGAGGCTGCCATGGCTGTACCAGATAGATTTCCTGTCGGTTTTTACATTTGTTTTTTTTTTTTGGCTACCATGAGCACTATGCTTTCGTTTCAAGGTTGATCATTTGTTTGTGATCACTAATGAGCCACGGGTGAAGCATCCCTTAACCAAGCACGGTCTTTAAGTAGTAACCTTAAAGCGCCCCAGCCTTTTTTTCCTTGTAATTTGGTAAAATTAATGAATTTGTAAAAAAAAGATTTTAAAACTCCTTTTTAGTTTTTAGTGTTTACCATTCGGCCTGCTGAATTTGTTATCTTGCCAATAGAGCAATACAGTAATGTTTTAGACAAATTATTTTCAGTGTGATTAAAATCCTCTTGTTCGGTCGCTGCCTCCCCTAGCTGCACACATCCTCTTGTTCCATATACACACGCATATATATATATATATATCTAACCCCCCCCCAATCCCATCTTCTTCTTCAATCTCTCTTTTCTTCTTCCTTTTCTCTTCTTTCATTTTCTCACTTTTCTTCCTGCGTTTTCTTTCTCTCGTGACTTCCCGAAGTTTTCACTGCTGTTTTCCTTCCTTTTAATGGGCTTAGCCCATTCTTTTTGTTACAACTTAATCTCTTTTCGGCCCAAATTATTCACTATTAACGACTTCTATAAATCACAATTAAATAAAACCTTTGGAAAATTATGTTTTTCATTTTTAAAATAAAGAATATAAAATTACGAGCACGCACATATTTTTAAAATATTTTTCGGATAAAAAACGAATTAAATATGAATTTTCAAAGTTTTGATGCTTTAAATACAATAAAACTCTAAAATCATTTTAAAATACCGAAACATACAAATTAATTCACCCAACCATTTTAAAAAATAAATAATATTATAAAGATAATATTACAAAAGATTTCATGATTTTTAATTCCTCCGATAATTTTATAAAATTTACAGAGGATCAAAAATTCATGATTTAAATATATTTAAATCCTCAAAAATTAAAATAAAAATACACCAATCTTCACAGCTTACCCAAATCATCAAATAATCACATAAACAGCATCTCATTAAATAATTACATCAAAAATGAAAATAAATAAATAAATAAATAAAATATTATACCTTTCAATTCGTCCGAAAATTAAACCACCAGAGTCTCCCTTTTCTCCCTCAATCTCTCTGCCTCTTTCTCTTTCTCAACTCAATCTCTCTCTCTCTTAGCTGCATATACACCACAGCTGCCTTCCTACTGCCACCACCGTGCAACTCCGGCACACCACCACCACCGGCCACCGCCGCCGCGCGGTGGGGTCCCCCATAACTGTTTCTGGAAATGTAAGGTTCATGGCTAGGTGAGGTATAGATTTTAAGTTATGGCCGGAGGAGTGAATTGTGTTTCTGGACTATGGACTGCACTAAGTGACCCCCTTGTGAACCTTGTTTAAACACCTTAAAATATATGTGGGATCATGGAAAAAATTGAGAATGTAGGGAATGCAGTGGTGAAGACCACCCAAAAGGAATTGGATTAAAATATGAATTTTTGGATTTTATAAAAATGCTAGAGTAAAATTCGCGCAATGGAAAAAGGTCGATTAGTGGAACATGATTCTAGGGTTAGTGGTTATGATTCGAATGTGGTAACTAAATTAAGTCGAGTAAGTGACGAGCGTAATCGAGTGATGACATGGACCTATAGTGGGGCTAGAGAGTCATAAGACGAAGTCATTAAGTTAATCTCGTACCCCCCTAAAACCCCGTAATTAAAGAGATATTGTTAAGGTACTAACGAGCGGTTATTGCTTATGTATAGATCGTTCGACTCCGCACGCTCGACCACCCCAACCAAACCAAGGCAAGTTTACTTTTCAAAACTTATCCATATACAAGGACTTTCACTGTTGTGTTTGTAGTTTTCAATTATATCAAATGCTATGTTTATCGAAGTATTGATGCGATTGAGATTGTATAAGTACATATATGCTTTTACCCTTGAACTTAGATTGAAATGTTTTCTTCGGACAACGACTCTAGCAATAGAGGTCGTAGCAGTCCATATATACTATTGACCGGGGAGCGGTATATTATTATATCGTATCTAGATTGCGAAAACCCGAAGGGTCATTCGGGGAGTATCGTATACTCAAGCAACTATTGTTATATCTTCGTAAATACTCGAAACTCTATCTTGGATTAAAAGTTATTTTATCGAATAATTATTTTATTTATTATTAATATTAAATCTTAAAATATTATTTATTAATTATCGTTCCATATACACACGCATATATACACGCATATATATAAATAAATAAATAAATATATATATATATATATATATATATATATATATATATATATGTATATCTCACTAATTTAATTCAATCTCTAACCCCCCCCCAATCCCATCTTCTTCTTCAATCTCTCTTTTCTTCTTCCTTTTCTCTTCTTTCATTTTCTCACTTTTCTTCCAGCGTTTTCTTTCTCTCATGACTTCCCGAAGTTTCCACTGCTGTTTTCCTTCCTTTTAATGGGCTTAGCCCATTCTTTTTGTTACAACTTAATCTCTTTTCGGCCCAAATTATTCAGTATTAACGACTTCTATAAATCACAATTAAATAAAACCTTCGGAAAATTATGCTTTTAATTTTTAAAATAAAGAATATAAAATTACGAGCACACACATATTTTTAAAATATTTTTCGGATAAAAAATGAATTAAATATGAATACAAAAGATAATATTATAAATACCGAAACATCCAAATTAATTCACCCAATCATTTTAAAAACTAAATAATATTATAAAGATAATATTACAAAAGATTTCATGATTTTTAATTCCTCCGATAATTTTATAAAATTTACAGAGGATCAAAAATGCATGATTTAAATATATTTAAATCCTCAAAAATTAAAATAAAAATACACCAATCTTCACAGCTTACCCAAATCATCAAATAATCACATAAACAGCATCTCACACACATTTCACCTTTACAACAATATTAACATAATATAATTTATAATAAATAATAAATAAATATTATTAAAAATCGAAATTTTCTAGATCGTTATATCGTTTGTTCATATGTGTGTGATGTGTTGGTTTATATATGAGGTCAGTTCATAGCATCAATTTTTATTACTCCTTTTGCTTGTACTTATGTCTTGTTTTTTCGTGTGTGTGATATGTTGGTTTATATATGATCAATAGGAGGTAGCATTTATTTAAATGCAATGGATAGTAGTTAAATCAGATGACAGTCACTACAATACAAAAACCATCTAGTCAAAGGATTCATGTGTTGGTTTATATATGATCAACAAAAGTAGCATTTAGTTAAATTTAGTGGATAGTAGGTTAGATCAGATCACTACACTACAAAAACCATCTAATCAAAGGCTGAATCTTGTGATGACTGAAAGTGTAAAGTGAGAAACCACAACTTTTTTTTCTTTAAAATGATTGCAATTTACTTGCATTTGATGTTGATTTCTATACATTGCATATGAGTGCACAAATATCACAATTTTGTAAAATTTAAATGTAAAAAATACATTTTGCTAAAATAAAAATGAAAATTTCATATTTTTGAAAAATGTCGAATATTAATAATATTACTAAAATTTAAATTGTAGCACATTAATGTCCACATTAAGTATTATAATCAAATTCCAATTAGTTACTTAATATTGCATCTACCAACTAATTATTATTTCCAATTTTTACACACCATTCTTGATTCCAAATTTTTTACACAACAGTCTCCACATGTATAGCACTTTGATAATTTTGTTGCAGAAATTAAATTTGATAAAACCATGATTTCTACAACGTGAAATTACATATAAAGAACAAGAAAGGTCAGGTATATATTGAATTAGTTCAAGATCCTTACAATCTTTTCATTATATTTGATATTTTTAATAATTATCAACATATCAATTACTAATAGACTAATGACATCATAATTTAATATAAACAATGTATCATAAAATATTTAGTAGCATAATTTCAAATGAGTTTACAGATGAAATATCCATAAATGCATTATAATTTATTAACCACATATATATGAACTCATAGCAAATCCATATCTAGCACACAATTGTTGGCGAAGATTTTGAAGGAAAAAAAATATGAAATTTCGAATACTCTAACTTTAAGGACAACAGGATTATGATGAAAAAATTCATCTGGAATTAGAAACTATATATGTCTGCCACATTCAGCTCGCCTCCTCCTCCTCACATGCTGCAGTAAAAAACAAACAGAGGTTTAACAAACTAATTAAGATAATTAATTAACAAAGATCCAAAATTTGATAAAAGAATATGAAGCCTATTGAGAAAAGAAATGTTAAACAAGGATTGAAACTCACCTGTAGGTGATTCTTGACTTGAGCCGCTTTCAAACCCGTCACGTTCATTTTTAACAGGATGGTCCGAGGGGTAGCCCCTATCAATATTTACAAAACAAAGCTTTAAATGTTGGAAAATAAAAAAAAAAGAAATGTAAACATGTTTTGTTATCTTTTCTTGGACACCCATAAGTATTCTAAATATAAAGAAAAGAAATTTCTTTCTCATTATATCTTGTTCACATTCTAGGTCATAAAATCTAGTGCACCAAATCAACAGCCAACCAAATACAGTCCACTTATAATAGTATATAGTATAGTAGTATTCACCCACTAGAACAAATTGTTAGATTGTCTTGCAAATCTCAAATCTCAGCTGTGACAACCCGGGTCAAATCCCGAGTCTTTTTTCGAAAATCGGGTCAACACTACTAGAAAAACGTCAATAGACAACAATATTTTACCGATGTCTAGGTGGGTTTAGAGAAAGGTCCAGCCGGATGTCAAAGGGTATCTGGCACATGGTTTACTGACAACTAACTGATGTTACATAGTGTCTGTAACATCGGTCACTAGCAACCAACCGATATGTATAAGATACATTAACATCAGCTCAAAAATTGAAAGGATGTAAAACATAGTAACAGACATCAGTTCTTTTAACATTTCGTTGTATATAGCATCTTTCAACAACAGGTTCTGTTTATAAACCGATGACTTAAGAACTCTTAGACATCAGTTATAAACTGATGTCAAAAGCATGAACAATGTGACGCTATTGTGTTTAAATTACATCAATTAGTTTTGTGCTAACGATGTTACTGTGTGTAAATTACATCAGTTTCATTTCTACTAATGATGTTTCTACTTACTATAAACATCGATTTCATTGAGTTTAACTAATGTAATATTGTTATAACAATGCTAGTCAAAACAGTAGCATACAACCAAAACCATTCCAAAATGAAAAACAAGCCATAATGGCCGCACGCACATAAATAACAAAAAAGTTAAGTCTCACAATGTCATTTCTCCATTCGAAACAACAATACAGGTACTTCAATCCTTACAAAATAACTAGTCCACATGAACTCCATATATTTCATCCACATTCGACCATTACACCTTCCACATATATATAACTAGTCCCCATACCAGACCACAAAAACTGAAAAAACAACTCGACCCAAATGATATGCTCAGGTTCACATGATGAAATAATATAAGGCAGCTACCTAGTACTTGTTAAATTCCTTATCTAGTACACAAATTTTTGGATGTATCCAGGAGCCTCGAGACGCACGTCATCTAGCTCCTCCCTTGTGTAAGACTTCCGACTCTTAGGTGCCCATTGTGAACACAGAAACGAAACAAAAAATTAGCAATACATAAAAAAATATTGTTTTAAAGTACAACTAAAGTGGTACTTAAAGCAACCATATTGAGTTCAACCCAGAAATTAAAGCATATATATACCTTCGCTATGAATTTCATTTTCCTTGTTTTCAAAAATATCTTTCAAATAACGCATGACAACATAACCGCATTCATGACCACTCGGTTGTTTAGGGCATCCCTATTTTAATAATGAGTTAAGTATCGATTAGTCGCTAGAAAAAACAAATTAACAACAAAGAACTTACTAAAGAGAAAGTATTGTGCACAAAGACTTACAATATGATTTTTAACTTTGGGATTTTTGAGGGCCCGTCCTGTTTGAGCATTATAAGTACGTTTTACTTTGAAACATACCAACACAGGAAATTCTCATGTAGTAAAACAGTCATGACATATCAACACAAATAAGTTGGATAAGTGAAACTAAATGAAAAAAGCTAAAACTGATTAGCAACGCTTACACAATGAGGACCCACTGAACAATCCCTCTTTTGCAATGATGGTATGGAACTTTATAATGCTATCTTTCTTCATAATACGGTGGTGTAGCTTGGATACACAGGTCAGGCTTATCGCCTTCATCATCATCTTCGTCAGCATCAACCCAATTACTGGGATGATGTTGAGAAAAACCAGGATCATTAGCTTCAGCTCTGTCTGAAGGAAAAAGAGGTTATGAGTTAATAGAATCTATGGCGATGAATTCTTAAGCTAAAAAATATGATTTACTTTTATGAGTTAATATGTTTTCTCTTGTCGCATTGATTCTACTCCTTGATGAGGTTCATCATTTGTTGTAGCTTTAGCTGGTGGTGACCCTGTGTCTGTTCTTTCTTGGAGTTGAGAAACAAGCATCGTTGCAAGTACTATTTATTTATTTGGAATCTGATCCTAATCAGATGAAGATTAACAAGTCTACTTAGTCACTTAACATTCTTCTTCCAGGTGCAATTAGTAACTTAATATTTCATATGTTTGTACCTTAATAGAAAAACTTATTTTAGGTCGATGACCATAAGCTTCTGTAAGAGTAAAGCACTTCAATATCCGTATTATCGGCCCCTGATCATGTTTTCTTATAATGTTTATCACGAGACATTATAAGATAGTTGACCAGTTAATTATATATAAGATGTGTCATCCATCATGTGAAAGGAAAGCAAGTAAATAGCAGAAATCACTGAAGCAGAACAATGTTACATGGGTTAATCAAAATCATCTTACTCGCCGGCTTTCTCAAAGTACAAGTGAATATCAACTTCACATCCCGCACAGAAAGAGAGAAAGGCCTTCAATTTGGAACATAACACAATGATTTATGAGAACTAAGATACAAGTTAAATAAATGTATCGATAATCTTAATTGTACATAATATCTTATATTCTTCTAGAAAAACAATCTGAGCTACAAATAACTACCTTCACACCAAATGTGACATCCACATGTTACCAGTGTGATTGTAATGCACAAACTCTTCAGAAGGATATCCACTGTTGTGTGTGTAATGATGAATCATTATCTACAATGGAAATATCGAAGATCAAAATACCTATAACACAGAAATCTAAAACAAAAAATTGTTATATGAGACTAATAAACCTCTGCTTGGGTCTATGGAACTTCTAAGTTCAACAGCTTTCCCCCCAATTTCACTTGCACCATCAGCAGGCACCGAAGTTGGCTCAGTTGCAACGATCGTAATCTCCTGAAGGGTTGACTGAAAATTAGCTAATAGTCTGTTGAGATCACGAGGCCTAACAACAAAGCTGCTCAGAAGTCTTCTCCTATCAAGAGATAGATGTTGAATGTCAGGTTCAACATTGCAAGATATCTAATAGGCTTTCCTCAAACCTGTAAATTGACTACAAAATGGTGACCAGACTCATTGAGAAAAGAACTATTGATGGATAACTATTGATGGATAGGTTTGTAATTATTCTGATGGAAGGACTAATTCTTATGAAATTATAGAATACCAAATACCACTCTACAATAGCACAAGCAAGAGCTGTTTGACATAATGTAGCAATCATAATTGTAATTGCTAAAAACGTGGCAAAACAAGAGCAAAGAGGTGTCTCCCTAAATTTTGGGGTCTGCTGTTGAAGATATTTATATGTGTAGATTGAGCACAAAATAGAATACAAGAAATTTCAAAAGTGAATTACCGTTGTTACAGTCCAGTGTCCACTGTACTTTTGATGCATCAGGACTAGGAAAGTGCACTCTTAAATGGTTAATACTTGCAATTGGTGTCCGAAGAACAGAACAAATAGCCTGTATGCACCAATGCAAATGGTCACAGTCGAACAATATCTACTTCTCATACGTAGGAAACTAAATAGTACCTTCAAAAGTATGCTGCACTGAATGTGAGCACCACCAGATATTTTGTAGGCATCGAAAAAATCCGGCTTCAGTGAGATAGATTGATAGGCAGAACGTGATGAATTCAGACTGTTAAATGTCAGCTGCAAACAAAAATGGGTAAATAACTAGGACCGTGAACAAATGGATTCCATAAGTGAATTAAAGGAGTGAAAGAGAAAGAGAGTAAACTTTGAGATTGAAAGAGAAAGAGAGAAAGAGAGAGTGAAAGTGAAGGAGTGATTAGGGCTCTTAAGAGCTGAAGTCGAGAGAGGTGAGCTGCTGTGAAGTCGAGAGAGAGAGAGAGAGAGAGAGAGAGATAATGTTTCTATTTTTTTATTATTTTGTTTTTGTCTGTGTTAGGTGAATATGTTTGAATTAGGTGTTCAAAAAATTTGGGGGGAACTAAGAATTTGCTAAGGGGAAATATTGTCTGAAGGGGGGAAATATTTTGGGTATTAAGCGGGGAAAATTGTGTGGGCGCAGAAGGAGCAAATTTTTAAGCCTACTTTAGACATCGGTTGTTTTTTGACCAATGTCATAATATGTCAAAGACATCAGTTGTTTTTTTACCGATGTCATTGATATTTCAATGATATGTCAATGACATCGGTTGGCTTGTAATGTAATTTCATAAAATATCAAAGACATCAGGTTTTTTTCGACCGATGTCATTGACTATTTTTACATCGGTGACATCTTGAACCGATGTTATAGGGGCGATGTCTATTCTACTTCCCGATTCCGAATCGGAAATAAGCCTAATTATACTGGCCCAAATGCAACAACTTAGGTAATCCACAAGCCCACCACAGGCCCCAAAAAGATCATGATTTGTTGGTGCACTTAGTAGTAGTACTTTGCCTTATAAACTTAACTAAAGTCCCAACTCTCCTCGATGTGGGACTGGGGTGTTACAAACTCCCCCACTTAAACTCCTGGCATCCTTGTCAGGCCTGAACGGATATCCCATAGGTCCCAGATCGTTCCTCCCTAGCCATTGTGGGATAATACCGGCTGGTTTCGTGTCCCCACCTCCAGACCTCTGTCCATTGTGGGATAATACCACCAGCCTTCGTGTCTCCACCTCCGGTAACTTGACTAATCAAACTTTTGAGAGTCGGCTCTGATACCATATGTGAGAACCCGGATCAAATCCCGAGTCTTTTTTCGAAAATCGGGTCAAGTCCCGATTCCGAATCGGAAATAAGCCAAAGCGTACTGGCCCAAATCTAACAACTTGGGTAATCCACAAGCCCACCACAGGCCATCAAAAGATCATGATTTGTTGGTGCACTTAGTAGTCGTACTTTGCCTTATAAACTTAACTAAAGTCCAAAATCTCCTCGATGTGGGACTGGGGTGTTACATCAGCTATATGATGACCACAATCTAGATCCATTAGGTGTAAAATTTTATTATGATCTATTACAAAATTTTATTAGATGTTTGTTCTATTGATTGTTTTTGTACATGGCGTAAGACCATTTAACCTGAATGAATTACTTGACTACCAACAAAAAAGGAAGCTAATTTTTGACACATATAGAATATTTACAACCTAGAGTAAGATGTAATATAGGGACACGGTCAAAATCATAACCAAATATAATCAAAACCTCAAAAAAAGTAATAAATGGATATAAAAATTTCATGCCAAAAAAACAGATATCAATATCAATTTAAAGGATTAAGAGGTTTACAAATGAGTCCACCTAGATCGTTGACTGCATTAACAAATAGAGCATGAAGTTCTTGAGTCCACACAAGGCGCTTCTTAGTAGGAGCCCAGCAACCCCCGGCTGGTGCTCAACATACGGTAAATTGAGATCAAAATTTTTAGGAGAAACCATTCTTTTCTTACTGGTATCGATAATTTTCCTATAAATGTTGATGTGCGAGGCTGAGTTTAATATATGGTGAAATGTAGAGATTGAACTTTGAAAAAAATATCTAAATAATCCATTGTTCTTTTTAAAAAATAATAAAAAAAGCATTTGGATACTATTATTTAGCCCATTAAATGTACTTTTTGTCTGGATATTAAAGGCACGATTTTTTTTTCCCAGAATTTTTATGATTTTTCAGCTTGGTATACATTATACAAATATATTTGTCACTGAGAAACTCATACATGATCTTTTCATTTTGATTCTCTCCTTTTGAACAATTAGGCTGGATGCCAAACTTTAGAAATGACCATTCTGGAAAACCTCACAATACTACATTTTGGCATATTTATGGCTTAAAATTAACAGGAAAAGGATTACTTTGTTGAATTGTTATTTAATACTTCAATAAAGTTGTATCATTACATATTTTAATACCAAATTTTCTAATACTTTTTTAATTAATTTACCATAAGTCGGTATGTATTTTTATACCTAATTTAAATTAATTTTGGTTTATCAAAATTATTTTTACACCCAATATTCAAAAACTTTTTATTACTTTAATCTTTTTGTATTGAAACGTAGTTACCCACAAATGCAACATTTACATGAAATTTAAGGTCAACAACTTTCAAATAAGTCAAATTAGAAAATTTGAGGACAAATTCATTAACATATTACTTCATTGTTCTTTACTCATTAATATAGTTTAATTTCCATAACAAAAATTACTAGAATATTTTAAGCTAAGAAATTAAAGAGAAACTAATTCGAGCAAACAACTAGATTTCACTCAAAAAGATAGTCATCTAAGAATTAATCATGGGAAAATTATAGGATAGGACTTAAAGTGTGGGTTTGGTAAGTATGCTTATGTTTTGATGGGAACTCAAACATGAAAGGAATCGTCATTTTTCATATAGCTTTCATACCTCTAAGCAAATCTATGTCCCTAGAATTTATGGGTTGGATGTAAAAGAATTTTTGATCTTGTATAACACAAATCGAGATTAATATCAAACATGATCTTTCTGTATTTTGACAGAATAATCTAGCACTTTATGATCTTTTTAATTTTATCTGTTACTTAACTTATAATTTGAAAATTACATTTTTATAAATTATTTCATAGTCTTCTCTCAAGTATGTGAGATATAGATCAAGCTTCTTATTGAGATCCCCCTCAACCCCCTTGCGGTTCTCAACATAAGGTAAATTGAGATCAAAATCTGTACAAAATACTTCTAAAAAAATCTTATATTTTTTTAGAAAGAAAAAAGAAAAAAGTAGTCAGGTACTATTATTTAGGGTGATTATACACTTTCAATATTGATAGAGAATCGGTGATGAGGACATGCCCTTGTCTTTTGACATTGTGTCCTCCCATTTTTTTTAACGTATTAATAAACATGAAATGCTAGATAAAATCAAGAGTGAGTATTAATGAAACATGAAAAGAGAGGTGTAATGTAACACCCCAGTCCCATATCGAGAAGATTTGGGATTTTAAATAAGTTTATAAGGTATAGTATTACTACTAAGTGCACCAACAAATTATGATCCTTTGGGGGCCTGTGGTGGGCTTATAGACTATCCAAGTTGGCTGCAATTGGGCTAGTATGCTTTGGCTTATTTCGGATTCGATACCGGGACTCGGCCCAATTTTCGAGAAAAACTCGGGATTTGACCCGGGTTGTCACATATGGTATCAGAGCCGACTCTCGAAAGCTTGATTCGTCAAGTTGTCAGACAATGGACAGAGGTTCGTAGGTGGGGACATGAAACCAACCGGTATTATCCCACAATGGCTAGGGAGGAACGATCTTGGACCTATGGGATATCCGTTCAGGCCTGACGATTTTAGTTATGTTTATAAGGCAAAGTACTACTACTAAGTGCACGAACAAATCATGACATGTGGTGGGCTTGTGGACTACCCAAGTTGGCTGCAATTGGGCCAGTATGCTTTGGCTTATGTCGGATTCGATATCGGGACTCGACCCAATTTTTGAGAAAAACTCGAGATTTGACCCGGGTTGTCACATAAAATTTACGCTTTCTTGTAATTCACATTTACCATATCATGACGAATATAATCTTGAAAGATTTTGTTGACATTCACAGAAATCTATGTGTGATGAAAATTTGGTATATATAGGAATTATTCATTCAAGAAGTTTTCAAAAGAGCACTATATGTAGTTGATTAATATGATCTGGCATCAATGAAATAAGGGGTTCGAGATATCCCAAGCATTTGTCTTGGTTAATGTGAAAACCAAAAATTTTAATGGTATGATTCTTTTATAGTTGCAGACTTAACAGGGATTATAAGTCAAGATACAAAGACAGTGATCCAATGTTATTCATCTATGAACCAGATCGTTGCACTAGATGTCAACAGTTAGCAAAGGAATAGTAGTACCAAGTGTAAGAAGACTATTAAGTGGACTAAGTGATTTGAAGAAGAAAATGTTTATCCAAGGGTTCAAGGGATTTGGAGTAATGGACTGAAAATTTTAAGTACTAGCGTGTTCCTCGAACGCTCATGGTTAAGAATAAGAATTTTTCTTAGTACTTGGAAAATCACTATACACCGGAGGCCCCCATAGTGTTTAGGAAGGTGAAAATTTATTAAGTCCCCAAAGCTTGTACTCGTAGAGGCGCCGATATTGTTTCTTGGAGAGAGATTTCACTATGTTGGTTCAAACATGAAATACAAGTATCTTCAATACATCTAATAATGAACTATCAACCATACTTTAATGCATATAGATCTATTCGAGACTTTTGTATTTCCATTTTACACAATAATACAATAGACATGATGAATCTTATTAGTTTTATATTTCACAATGTTATAATACATAGTACATATCCATTAGTTGACCTTTAAATTATCTTTACACCTCTATATTTCCTTTTGTTTCATGTGGATTACAGGTTAGACCATACATAAAGTTCATGAGGTGACATGCTGATAAAATCAATTCCCAAATAACCCCCTCTTGGTGTACTAAAAGATACAAGTAGTTCTAACTATACATATCTCAAGTCATTAACTCCTTCCCAAAACTTGACAATCTTCATAAACTAGAATAGAAAGAGGATGAGATATTCCAGTAAGTTTGAGAAAAAGAGAAGGAGATTGTTAAGGGGTTAACCTGCAATGAACATTCAGTGTTAAGGAAATTGTCAACCTAGTTGTTATTTCCCTATTTTTTAGCTAGCAGTTACTTTCATGATACCCATTGCATGAGTTGCAATTTCAATTTTTGTGCATAAGCTGAGTCAAAAATAAATTAAAAAATCATTAATATTTTGGCACCAAAATTTTGATATTGGGTTATGGTGAAGTGCCATAATGACTACCTAAAACGTCTAAATTTGGGGTGTGCACACGATACACTAATTTCAAAATGAAGAGGAATCCTTGCAATGTTAATCCTTTCGGTAAAATAACCAGTAGCAAATCAAGATTTGTGATTCCCTTTATATATTCTTGCAATATATATTCACCATTTTGGTAACAAATCTCTATATGTACGTCATCTTTCTTTAGTTGGTGTGGAAAAAGCTAATTAGCAAACCCACTTTTAAAGTGTCCCACCACAATAAATTTATTGCAAGACCACTAAGTGTTAGCCGGAACTTTTGTTAAAGAATTTAATAATGGTAGACTCATATTTTCACATAATTGTTACAGTACACTACACACTACACAAGAATGATCATAGTACCGTAATAGGAAAAATGTATTAGAGAACAAATTCCTAACTACAAATTATGATAGTATATGTTATTTTCATATTAGTCGCTGTCAAAGTAATGATAATGTTCCTAGTTTTGCAGAGTTACAACACAAAAACAAACTTAATATGTTGTGGTGCAGCTGCTGGGGTAGAGTCCATCTCCTCCACATCTATACCTAATGGAGTTAATTGATACCCAAACTGTCCCCCAAAGGATCAATTGATTTTAGTATTTGGTCGATAGAAGAGCTGTCCCATATGAAATCTAAATTAGGAGATAAAATCGGTCCATCAGTAGTGACGGGATGATTGTCTTGGTCAACATCCGGTTTAAGTCTCCCTTTTTTGTTGCCTTCAATTGTGAGCATGCTGCTCTCATTGTGCTGGAAAGTGAAGGAAGTTCACATCAATAGGATTGACATCAGTTCCTGTTGCTTTAATTTGCTTCATTCCATCAAGGCGTTGCACCTCTTGTGATTGTACACACCAGCTGCTATATAAATTATATATATAAACTGTTTAAGATATAAAACGATAGAAGACAAACTGCTTGAACTGGAAGCTCTGATTTTATTAATGCCAAAACAATACAAATAAATAGAATGGAAATAACTTACGTGGCTAAAAACAAGGGCCACATTGAAAACTAACTCTCCTAACTTGCCTAAAACTCTATGACTTATTCAAACTGCTCCTAGAAGTACTCCACGGCACAAACGACTGAATCAACGTGCAAAGTGGCACCTAGCTATTAATTAAAACAAAGTAAATCTAAATTAAAACAAGTTTCAAATTAATTAAAATCCAACAATCACCCCCTTAATTTGAAGCTTGTCCTGAAAACTCTTTCACTCCCAGCAAACTTCTCATTCGTTCAAACTTGACGGTAGCCAGCCCTTTTATCAGTATATTAGCTCGTTGCATATCAGAACTTACGTGCTTCAAGATAATCTCCTTCCTTTCAACACACTCGCGAATGAAGTGATAGCGTATGTCTATGTGTTTGCTTCTACCATGAAATACCGGGTTCTTGGCGAGATCGATGGCCGATTTGTTATCAATATGCAAGACCACAGGACCCATAACTTCATCAGTTAACTTTCCAAATAGATTTCGTAACCAAATTGCTTGACTTGCCGCTGCTGTAACGGCCATAAACTCTGCCTCGCAAGAGGACGGAGCAACACACCTTTGTTTCTGTGATATACAAGATATCATGCTATCATCCAGGTATAACACCATAGCACCTGTGCTTCTTCGATCATCCATTTGGCCTCCAAGATCGCTATCAGAGTATCCACTGAGGTTATTATTACCAACCTTCCTTGAATAAACAAATCCAAATTGCAGACTCCCCCGCACATATCTGAGTATCCTTTTGACAGAATTTTTGTGCAGTACTGTGGGCTTTTCCATGAAGCGGCTTACGATCTCCACGGAGTACGCTATGTCTGGGTGAGTGCACACGAGATATCGAAGTCCTCCCACCAAGATTTTTTATTCTGTTGGGTCTACTAGTTCACCTGTAACGCCCCCAAATCCGGGGTCAGGGATATGGGTCGCTACCGCGGAAAACCTTAACAACCAAACAATCAACTGCCAATAAAAAGTCTAAAACACGACATCCGACCCCTAACTACCAAGAATCTTTTCAGGTTATAGACTTGGAAACAAGAAATCCAAAAATGCTTATAATAACTTACAACTCTTGGTACAACAATTCTCTTATACAGTCTTATGTTGTTAGTATCACCTTGACATAAGGTATACAACAACCACAATATTCTAATACAACAAATATTACAACTCAAGAACATGAATACCATACCAGTCTAACTAAACATCTTGTAGACAAACTCAAAATACAGAATCACCCTGAGCCGATCATCAACTCGATCCATGACTTGCCCTGCTTCGAGCTAAACTAAGTCAACTGCATCCACTATCTATCTCTGTAAAATAAGATTTAAACAAAATCAAGAATGAGCGAAAGAGGAGCTCAGCAAGTAATATAATAGAGTATACTAAAATACTACCACAACTCATTCAAAATATATTTTTACAACTCCATACGACTTATAAATATAATTACTTTTGAAAAGAGATCAACTCAGAAATTCTTATAAATCTCGAAATACTACTCCAATATATCTCAATAACTTCTCAAAATACTACTCGAAAATAAATCAATAACTTCTCAAAATGCTGCTCAAAGAGAAAACAATAACTTCTCAAAATACTGCTCAAAGATAAATCAATAACTTCTCAAAATACCATTCGAATATAATTTAATAACTTCTCGGATCAACACCCTCTACTATTAACAGAACCACAAAGGCATCCGCTAACAGTCTAAGGTATCTTAGATTGGACTTCTTCTCGAAACGCCTTCTCAAGTAATGGATGATCAGTCCATTGTCACATCTCATTTTCTATCGATAGAAAGGATAGTCGACGTCTCGAACCACCCAAATAAAACTTCTCAGAAGGATGAGCCGTCTTTCTCGGCCCTTCACCCTTTATATGTAACCGTTGGGCCGGTGCGTTACTCCGGTCACTTTTGCTTTTACAAGCAATAACTTCATATATATATATATATATATATATATATATATAATCCCACTTTTAAACATAAATATTCTGTAGTATGAAAATATTATTAAATATATCTTTATCATCTCTTCTACGAATACAAATGAAGTATTTCGATAAACGTCTCAACAATAATAACCAACTTATAAAATAAATTGCAAACATCTCGTGTAATAAACAGCTCAACAATAATAGATATGCATGTAAATTGCATGGATAAGATCTGGTATAAACCACTAGAAAGAATATTTGCTTTTATGGATTTAAATCTAGTTCGCACATTTCATATATTTCAAAATACGAATACTCTGAACGATAGAGTATGCATAAATAAACTTGCCTCTGGTCCTGAGCATAAAGCAGAAAACCGCGAATAAATCCTTCGCACCTTGTCCAAGCAATTCCATGGAGGTAACTTACCTTTCTTCATAAGACGCCCCGATCTTTCCTCTTTGATGCACGTCGTTCCAACTTGATTATACCCTAATGGTACTGAAATAGTTACGAGACGTGTTAGTCCTACCTCGTATCTCGAGTAAACACAACTTGGAATTGTCACTAAATCATATAAAGTCAAACTATAGGTGTCATCCCTATAGTTGACTATTCTATTAACACTTAGTACACAACACATTTAGCACCCAAAACATGCCTTTAGACCATTAAAGTCAAATAAGTTAAATAAATTTAAAATGCAGGAGATTTTTAGAAAATTTCGGCATGACCTATTCGTTTATCGGACTATGGGCACAGCCCCTCAAATACAATACAACCCTGTTTTTTATAAAAATAAAGCTGCCTCAACTTGCAGCAACATAAAAGTAAACAAGTAAGAAAAGTACCCGCCCAGACATGCGGCACCTAGCACATAAGGAAAAGTATCCGCCTAGACATGCGGCACATAGCACATAATAATTTACACTACTACTTACGCTACACCAATGATCGTATTTCTCACGCATTTTAATGATACACGTGACAACCAATCATTGATGTTCGTAAGCCCTAGGGAACAACCCCTAGCACTAACTATTACTTACGCTATATCGATGATCACACCACATAAGTATATGAATTATACCCGTGATAGTTAATCATGGATATTCGTAAGCCCTAGGGATCAGTTAAAAAGAATTACACAAGTCCTTTAAATATTGACATTTAAAAACTTGTGATCTTCTCATAACCCCTAACACAATTCTAATTATTATAAGATTCTGACATTTAACATGTATCACATATTCCCATACTTACTATTGACCCACATACACACATAACTGTTCATTTACCTACTGAATCAAACTAGCAATTTACAACTAACTAAATTTACAACAACTAATAACACCTCGAATTTACAACTAATTACACTTAGCAATTAGCACTTAAACATTCATACTAGTAAGACCATCAAATACTACGACTCGTTTGATACCCCATTTAGCACATAAGCATTTACCATTTAGTCAAGTCGTATAAACTCCACACATAATACCAACATACTTTAAACCACTAATAGTCATTAAACCTGGATATTAACGACACCACAAAATAATTACGACAATTACAACAATAAACAACGTCAATCAATATCCAACACAATCTCCAACCACAATTCATCTTTCATTTTAAACTATAACACCTTAGTAATTCTACACTAAAACATTTACTATCAATCCATTGTATACTAAACTTGGTATCCAACTAAATAAGATCACAACTCACAACTTTCATTTATAAACCCCCTTCAAATAAGGTTTTAACTTACTCAAAACATCCTTTCAAAACAGGGCACAAATCTGCCACCACTGCGCACATTATACTCAAACATTTTTAATAAATTGGAAAATCAATATTTTTACCAAAATCTTTTTCTGAAATATTTATAGCTCCTTCATTTATCCTCAATAAAAGTTTCAATCCAATTTACAAAGTTTAACTAGGTGAAACATAGTTCCAAAGTGCAAAATCCCGAGAGGTTACTCTATTATGCGAAGGTTTTACTAAAACATCATTTTCTCCTAGATCGTTAACCTAAACGATGCACCGTTTTCTCCTACACAAAATAGACTCCAAATAGAACAACTTTTATGAAGACACTACTGCCCAGAAAAGAGCACAAATGGTTCGAAATTCACTTGCAAAAACAGGGCAGACCCTGAAAAATTCTGGACAGTTTGCATACTACTCTAAACAAACCCAATTCATCAATTCATTTATTAAACACTACTAAACAATAATATACTCTTACAAACCTTGAAAAATCTGCTAACTACTACTACATATGCTCCTTAATTAAACACAAAATCAAAGTTTGAAACAAAGATTTTATACCTCTTTAATCAACCAAAACTCAAGAACACCACTATTCATCATCTTCTCCACCTTCATCTTCTTCCATGGCCGAAACAAGCAAGCCTTCTCACTACACACACGCACTCTTGATTAAACACACACACACATACGATTGTATATATATATATATATATATATATATATATATATATATATATATATATATATATATATATATATTGTATGTATCTCTAATTAACACCACACTCAAAAACCCCCAATTCAAATCCTTCCCAAATCCCTAATTTCTTCTCTTATTTCCCCCAATCTCTCTCCCGACTGTTTGTTACTGTGTGTGTATGTGGGGCTGCGTTTTTGTGTGTATAACTATGTGATGGCTGCTGTGTGTGTGTTCAATTAACCTAATGGGCCTTGGGCCCAATAACATTTAAAATCAATACAATTAAATACTACACACTTTTAAAAATTGAAATCCAATAGAAAATTGGTGGAAAATTAAGATTTTCAATTTTAAAACAAAGAGTGTAAAATTATGAACACCCACATATTTTTAAAATATTTTTAGGATAAAAATTGAATTAAATACGAATTTTCAAAGTTTTGATCCTTTAAATACAATAAAGCTCTTAAAATCATTCTAAAATACTTAAACACCCAAAATAATTCTCCAATAAATTTTAAAAACTAAATAATATCATAAAGATAATATCACAAAAGATTTCGTGATTTTATCCAACTCCAATAATTTAATAAAGATTTTTTTTTGAAGATCAATAATACTTGATTTAAATACTTTTAAATCACTAAAATACAAATAAAAATATTGGGGCACACATAAATCCAAATATACTCATATAAACTCGATACTAAATATCGTTGAACTCCACAACGATATTCTCAAATCCAATTTTATCCTTTAAATAATAATTAACATAATTAAATAATAATAATTTATTTTGAAAATTCAGGTTGTCACAGTCTTCCCTCCTTAACAGGATTCCGTCCCCGGAATTCGCAGAAGAAAGAACGGGATTCTAAGACGCACCGCTTCCTTCCGACTGAAATTCCCAAGGCCTACGGCAATCCCCGCAACTTCGCCATCTCGCGACTCAGACGATTCGGTACACATATTTCAAATTCTTCATATCCAATAGTGCTTTGGGTTAAACTGTGAAAAGAATTTCGAGAAATCCCTAATAGCCATGATTCCACTTTCAACGTATAATGTCGATCGAGGAACCTAACAATCGGAAGATCTCGATTTATTCCTTCTTCAACTGTTTACCGAGCAACAACGCTAGAACACGAACACCATGTCGCCATTCGTTAAGACACAAAAGAATAATGAAAATAACTGAAATGACGGAATCCTTGAATAAAATAGATTCCTTATCAATTTTGAATGTCACACAATGTGATCATGATTAAAAAGCTTTAGGCAACCATTAAAGGTTACAAAAGAATAACTGAGAGATCAATATGATCCAAGAAACTCAACGTTGCGTGCCTCAGTTAAGACATTACTAAAGGTAATTAGCCTTCTTGTATTGCACAACACACAAGTGATGGCGTCTCATCCAACTTCTATCACACAGACAGATAGCCCTTGTGTCCCCTATATAATAGGGTTGTTTGTCTCAGCTAGAGTAAGGAGTTTTGGAAAGAAATTTCTGGTTAAACAAATAAATAGCATCTTATAGCAAGAAACTTTCAAGCGTACACCTTGGACAAAACTAAACAAATTCCAAAGGTGTTATTCCCGAAAGAAAGATTTAACGGGAGAGGATACTAGCACACGACGAGCAGGTAGTGCTGTACCACGAATAAAATTTATCCACCATTAGAAAAATTAAGGCGGAAGTTCAATTTAAACAAACCTATCAGGGCTTCAGAAAAACCTGTAAAATAGGTATTATGACAGCCTCTGACACAATCGAAACCCAACATTCGGGCGAATACAATGTTTAAAAGAACTATAACTTAGAAGACGGAAAATATCTTCTAACACAATCCTCCAATGAAGGAGTATCAAATAAATTATAGATGAAAAAGAATATTGTTGCGATCTCCACAGATGCATCCTCGGTCGGCTCTTCTGACGAACGATCAATCAATTCTAAACTGTCTTCACAACGACTTAAGATACACGATACCCTACATCGATAACAACTCATAGCAGTCTCTAAAGACTCCACTGCCGCAATCTCCAATCACAAGGAATTCTACTCGGCTCGGAACCATCATCCTAAGGTAGAATCCTAATCTCTACTTACTCATTGGAATATATCTGATAATCCAACAGGAACTCTATGCGAGTTCAGACACCCTCACATAACTATATATATAATCCTACACTCTCACTTGTTTCTAGTTTCTATAACCTTTACTCTGATACCATTCTGTAACGCCCCCAAATCCGGGGTCAGGGATATGGGTCGCTACCGTGGAAAACCTTAACAACCAAACAATCAACTGCCAATAAAAAGTCTAAAACACGACATCCGACCCCTAACTACCAAGAATCTTTTCAGGTTATAGACTTGGAAACAAGAAATCCAAAAATGCTTATAATAACTTACAACTCTTGGTACAACAATTCTCTTATACAGTCTTATGTTGTTAGTATCACCTTGACATAAGGTATACAACAACCACAATATTCTAATACAACAAATATTACAACTCAAGAACATGAATACCATACCAGTCTAACTAAACATCTTGTTGACAAACTCAAAATACAGAATCACTCTGAGCCGATCATCAACTCGATCCATGACTTGCCCTGCTTCGAGCTAAACTAAGTCAACTGCATCCACTATCTATCTCTGTAAAATAAGATTTAAACAAAAGCAAGAATGAGCGAAAGAGGCGCTCAGCAAGTAATATAATAGAGTATACTAAAATACTACCACAACTCATTCAAAATATATTTTTACAACTCCATACAACTTATAAATATAATTACTTTTGAAAAGAGATCAACTCAGAAATTCTTATAAATCTCGAAATACTACTCCAATATATCTCAATAACTTCTCAAAATACTACTCGAAAATAAATCAATAACTTCTCAAAATGCTGCTCAAAGAGAAAACAATAACTTCTCAAAATACTGCTCAAAGATAAATCAATAACTTCTCAAAATACCATTCGAATATAATTTAATAACTTCTCGGATCAACACCCTCTACTATTAACAGAACCACAAAGGCATCCGCTAACATTCTAAGGTTTCTAAGATTGGACTTCTTCTCGAAACGCCTTCTCAAGTAATGGATGATCAGTCCATTGTCACATCTCATTTTCTATCGATAGAAAGGATGGTCGACGTCTCGAACCACCCAAATAAAACTTCTCAGAAGGATGAGCCGTCTTTCTCGGCCCTTCACCCTTTATATGTAACCGTTGGGCCGGTGCGTTACTCCGGTCACTTTTGCTTTTACAAGCAATAACTTCATATATATATATATATATATATATATATATATATATATATATATAATCCCACTTTTAAACATAAATATTCTGTAGTATGAAAATATTATTAAATATATCTTTATCATCTCTTCTACGAATACAAATGAAGTATTTCGATAAACGTCTCAACAATAATAACCAACTTATAAAATAAATTGCAAACATCTCGTGTAATAAACAGCTCAACAATAATAGATATGCATGTAAATTGCATGGATAAGATCTGGTATAAACCACTAGAAAGAATATTTGCTTTTATGGATTTAAATCTAGTTCGCACATTTCATATATTTCAAAATACGAATACTCTGAACGATAGAGTATGCATAAATAAACTTGCCTCTGGTCCTGAGCATAAAGCAGAAAACCGCGAATAAATCCTTCGCACCTTGTCCAAGAAATTCCATGGAGGTAACTTACCTTTCTTCATACGACGCCCCGATCTTTCCTCTTTGATGCACGTCGTTCCAACTTGATTATACCCTAATGGTACTGAAATAGTTACGAGACGTGTCAGTCCTACCTCGTATCTCGAGTAAACACAACTTGGAATTGTCACTAAATCATATAAAGTCAAACTATAGGTGTCCTCCCTATAGTTGACTATTCTATTAACACTTAGTACACAACACATTTAGCACCCAAAACATGCCTTTAGACCATTAAAGTCAAATAAGTTAAATAAATTTAAAATGCAGGAGATTTTTAGAAAATTTCGGCATGACCTATTCGTTTATCGGACTATGGGCACAGCCCCTCAAATACAGTACAACCCTGTTTTTTATAAAAATAAAGCTGCCTCAACTTGCAGCAACATAAAAGTAAACAAGTAAGAAAAGTACCCGCCCAGACATGCGGCACCTAGCACATAAGGAAAAGTATCCGCCTAGACATGCGGCACATAGCACATAATAATTTACACTACTACTTACGCTACACCAATGATCGTATTTCTCACGCATTTTAATGATACACGTGACAACCAATCATTGATGTTCGTAAGCCCTAGGGAACAACCCCTAGCACTAACTATTACTTACGCTATATCGATGATCACACCACATAAGTATATGAATTATACCCGTGATAGTTAATCATGGATATTCGTAAGCCCTAGGGATCAGTTAAAAAGAATTACACAAGTCCTTTAAATATTGACATTTAAAAACTTGTGATCTTCTCATAACCCCTAGCACAATTCTAATTATTATAAGATTCTGACATTTAACATGTATCACATATTCCCATACTTACCATTGACCCACATACACACATAACTGTTCATTTACTTACTAAATCAAACTAGCAATTTACAACTAACTAAATTTACAACAACTAATAACACCTCGAATTTACAACTAATTACAGTTAGCAATTAGCACTTAAACATTCATACTAGTAAGACCATCAAATACTACGACTCGCTTGATACCCCATTTAGCACATAAGCATTTACCATTTAGTCAAGTCGTATAAACTCCACACATAATACCAACATACTTTAAACCACTAATAGTCATTAAACCTGGATATTAACGACACCACAAAATAATTACGACAATTACAACAATAAACAACTTCAATCAATATCCAACACAATCTCCAACCACAATTCATCTTTCATTTTAAACTATAACACCTTAGTAATTCTACACTAAAACATTTACTATCAATCCATTGTATACTAAACTTGGTATCCAGCTAAATAAGATCACAACTAACAACTTTCATTTATAAACCCCCTTCAAATAAGGTCTTTAACTTACTCAAAACATCCTTTCAAAACAGGGCACAAATCTGCCACTACTGCGCACACTATACTCAAACATTTTTAATAAATTGGAAAATCAATATTTTTACCCAAATCTTTTTCTGAAATATTTATATCTCCTTCATTTATCCTCAATAAAAGTTTCAATCCAATTTACAAAGTTTAACTAGGTGAAACATAGTTCCAAAGTGCAAAATCCCGAGAGGTTACTCTATTATGCGCAGGTTTTACTAAAACATCATTTTCTCCTAGATCGTTAACCCAAACGATGCACCGTTTTCTCCTACACAAAATAGACTCCAAATAGAACAACTTTTATGAAGACACTACTGCCCAGAAAAGAGCACAAATGGTTCGAAATTCACTTGCAAAAACAGGGCAGGCCCTGAAAAATTCTGGACAGTTTGCATACTACTCTAAACAAACCCAATTCATCAATTCATTTATTAAACACTACTAAACAATAATATACTCTTACAAACCTTGAAAAATCTGCTAACTACTACTACATATGCTCCTTAATTAAACACAAAATCAAAGTTTGAAACAAAGATTTTATACCTCTTTAATCAACCAAAACTCAAGAACACCACTATTCATCATCTTCTCCACCTTCATCTTCTTCAATGGCCGAAACAAGCAAGCCTTCACACTACACACACGCACTCTTGATTAAACACACACACACATACGATTGTATATATATATATATATATATATATATATATATATATGTATATTGTATGTATCTCTAATTAACACCACACTCAAAAACCCCCAATTCAAATCCTTCCCAAATCCCTAATTTCTTCTCTTATTTCCCCCAATCTCTCTCCCCGACTGTTTGTTACTGTGTGTGTATGTGTGGCTGCGTTTTTGTGTGTATAACTATGTGATGGCTGCTGTGTGTGTGTTCAATTAACCTAATGGGCCTTGGGCCCAATAACATTTAAAATCAATACAATTAAATACTACACACTTTTAAAAATTGAAATCCAATAGAAAATTGGTGGAAAATTAAGATTTTCAATTTTAAAACAAAGAGTGTAAAATTATGAACACCCACATATTTTTAAAATATTTTTAGGATAAAAATTGAATTAAATACGAATTTTCAAAGTTTTGATCCTTTAAATACAATAAAGCTCTTAAAATCATTCTAAAATACTTAAACACCCAAAATAATTCTCCAATAAATTTTAAAAACTAAATAATATCATAAAGATAATATCACAAAAGATTTCGTGATTTTATCCAACTCCAATAATTTAATAAAGATTTTTTTTTGAAGATCAATAATACTTGATTTAAATACTTTTAAATCACTAAAATACAAATAAAAATATTGGGGCACACATAAATCCAAATATACTCATATAAACTCGATACTAAATATCGTTGAACTCCACAACGATATTCTCAAATCCAATTTCATCCTTTAAATACTAATTAACATAATTAAATAATAATAATTTATTTTGAAAATTCGGGTTGTCACATCACCCCCTTCATCTTTAGTAATGGATTCCTTTGGATCCATAGGGTACTTCGTCGGATTGTACTCTCTTAATCCAGCCTTTTCCAACACCTTAACAGCATACCTAGTTTGCTTCAACTTTATATAACCTGATCCTTGCTCCACCTCTATCCCCAAGTAGTATGACAATTTCCCAAGGTTGTTCATCTCAAACTGCTCGTTCATTTGTAGTTTGAACTCATTAATAACCTTGACGCTAGTATCAGTCACCAACAAATCATCGACATATACGCCAGCAATCAGCATATCACTGCTTCATTTCCTCACGTACACTGCATGTTCATGTGGACATCGAGTGAATCCCATGTTCTCAAGGCTCTTGTTTAATTTTGCATACCAAGCACGGGGTGCTTGGCGCAAACCTTAGAGAGCCTTCAACAGCTTGAACACTAGGTGCTCCTTCCCTTTAACAACAAATCCTTCTGGTTGACATACGTAGACTTTTTCCAAAATTCCTTCATTTAAGAAAGCCGTTTTTACATCCAAATGTTGCACCTCCCAGCCATACTTGGCAGCCAATGCCAACAACAATTGAACCGTCTCAATTCTGGTAACCGCGGCGAAAATCTCTTCAAAATCAACTCCCTTTTCTTGCACGTACCCTTCGGCGACAAGTCTCGCCTTGTATTTCACTATTTCTCCATTAGAATCCCTCTTAATTTTGTACATCCACTTTAATCCAATTACTTTCCTTCCAGTTGGCAATTCTGATAGTTTCCAGCTGTTGTTTTGTTCAATTGATTCCATCTCACTTTGCATTGCTTGCCTCCAACACTTCTCCTTTATAGCCTGTTTATAACTGCGTGGCTCATCGATCCCCATGAGTAACAGGTCATCATCCAATTCTATTTCCTCTGTTGCATTATACACATCAGCCAATGATCTGAAACACTTCGGTTCACAGCTAGCACCAGTTTCACTTGTCTCTGAGCCTTGTGTGGTTGACTGAGTCTGTGATGAGCCTTGTGTGGTTGACTGCGTCTGTGGTGTTGCAGGTGACATCATCGCGAAGTCTGAGCTCTCATCTGCAGTCTGTGAACCTCCTTCTCCAACTTCCTCTTCACTTTGCTCTCTTATTTGCACAACTGTAAACGTATTTTTCTGACTGTATGTTTCTTTATTTTCCAGATCCCACTGACATGTCTTTCCTTCCTCAAAAGTCACGTCTCAACTCACTACCAGCTTGTTATTGATAGGATCAAATAATCGATAACCATTTGTCCCTGGTTCTTTACCGAGATAAACCACTGGTCTACTTCTATCGTCGAGCTTGGTCAGTTGAACTCCTGGAACTTTTATGTAAGCCATACATCCAAAGACACGTACGTATTCAGTATTCAGTTTCTTACCCTTCCAAGCTTGATATAGAGTCATTCTAGTCAACGATCGAGTAGGCAATCTGTTTAGCAAGTAAACTGAGTGCCTTACAGCTTCACCCCAAAGATTCAAGGGCAAACTCATTTGTTTCAACAAACTTCTAGCCATGGCAACCACCGTTCGATTTCTCCGTTCGACAACTCCGTTTTGTTGCGGAGAGTAAGGAGCTGTGAGGTGTCTGATTATCCCATTTTCATCAAAAAAATTCTCAAATTCATGAGAGCAGAACTCTCCTCCACGATCCATCCTGAACACCTTTATTCGTTTCTCTGTTTCATTCTCAACTTGTAGTTTAAATTTCTTGAACATCTTGAGTGCCTAGTCTTTACACCTCAACATATAGACCCACATCATTCGAGTGAAATCATCAACCAAGAGGAGAAAGTACCTGTTACCTCCCGACGTTGGCGGAGATATAGGGCCACACAAGTCACCATGTACCAATTTCAAACCCACTTTGGCACAGAAATTTGCCTTAGATGGGAATGACTTTCGTGTCTGTTTGGACATTAAAAAACCCTAGCATACTGCCTTAGGTTGAGAGAGTTTAGGCAAGCCACGAACCATGTTGTCAGTGTGCATCAATTTGAGAGCTTGAAAGTTGACATGCCCCAACCGGGAGTGCCTCAACCAGGGAAGTTCTTCAGATTTTGACATTAGACAAGTTGGTTTATTGGTCTAAATGATTATCTTGTACAACCGATTAGGTGACCTTTTTAATTTCATTAGTAGCTTTCCCAAGTTATCAAAAACCCACAAAAATTCACCATTCAATACAGCCTTGTTTCCGCCCTCAGATAATTGACTGAGACTAATGATATTATTACAGAGCATAGGGATGTAATATACCTCCTTCAGAACACATTCTTCTCCATTCTTGCAAGCAAATATCACAGAGCCCTTTCCTTCAATTTTCACAGTAGACCCATCTCCAAAACGAACTTGTCCCATCACGCTTTCATCTAAGTCTCTGAACTTTGATTTTTGCCCGGTCATATGGTTGCTAGCCCCATTATCTAGGTACCATAAATTGGATTCTACACGTTCACCCTATCTCTGATTGAGTTTCGGTACCAAGCCCTCTTCAATAAGCAGCATCACACCATTTTTTTCTTGATCATGCTCTGTGAACAGCAACGCAGGCTCATCGTCTTCAACTTGAGCGATGTTCACCTCGGGTTTTGACTCTGTGGCTCGTTTCGGTTTTCTACATTCAGATGCATAATACCCATATGTGTAGCAGTTGTAGCATCGTACTCGACTTCTGTCACGATTCTAACGTCCACCATCTCGTCCTCGACCCTTCTGAGTATTCGATCCTTCTGCATTTCCCGTGTTTCGCTTCACCCATTCTTCTCTCGTCAATAAGAGTTTTCCTTCTCCATTCTCCTGTTTAGTCCATTCTTCCTTAGTGAGCATCAATTGTCCACCACTATTCTCCGATTTTCCTTTTAATCTTTCCTCGTGGGCTTTGAGTGATCCCACGGCTTCCTCAACAGACATATTTTCCAACTCGTCAAACTGTTCCATAGTCGACACAATTTGCAAGAATTTCGTTGGCATTGCACGAAGCAATTTCTTCACTACGTAGCTATTAGGTACGGTTTCTCCCAGAGCACGAATGTGTCACCAGCCCGTTCAACTTTAGGCAAAACTCATCCAATTGTTCTGCATCTTTCATACATAAAGACCCGAATTCTCCCTTCAAAGTTTGAATTCTTGCCTTTTTGACCTTCTCCGCCCCTTGACACATAGTCTCAATGGCTTGCCAGGCCTCTTTCGCCGTTTCCTTCTCAGCTACCGACAGCAACACATCTTCAGGGATTTCCTGATATATTGTTGCCAGGGTGACTTTATCCTGACGTTCATCCACCGCTGCTCCTTTCTCTTTAGCTTCCACAGCATCCCACACCCCTTGCACCTTCATGAACACCTTCATTTTGAGTGCGCAGGCGGTGTAGTTACACTTTTCTAGCATCGGGTAATTTAATCCGATGGCACCATCTTTAAGCTTGCTTGTTTCTGTTGTTGACATCTTAGGCATGTACTTGGGCATGTAACAGAGAATGGCTCTGATACCAACTCTTGTGATTGTACACACCAACTGCTATATAAATTATATATATAAACTGTTTAAGATATGAAACGATAGAAGACAAACTGCTTGAACTGGAAGCTCTGATTTTATTAATGCCAAAACAATACAAATAAATAGATTGGAAATAACTTAAGTGGCTAAAAACAAGGGCGACGTTGAAAACCAACTCTCCTAACTTACCTACAACTCTATGACTTATTCAAACTGCTCCTACAAGTACTCCACGGCACAAATGACTGAATCAACGTGCAAAGTGGCACCTAGCTGTTAATTAAAACAAAGTAAATATAAATTAAAACAAGTTTCAAATTAATTAAAATCCAACAGCACCATTGCTTCTAACCGTGACAAGCTCCTGGATGAGCATGTTGTTGTCCACTCTTGAGCACTGTCGGTGTGTCTGATATACAGATCTAGTGGACAAATTTAATGTTACTAGTTTTGCAGAGTTCTAACGTAAATTAAAAACACACTCAATTGCTGCCTACACTTATTTTTCACGACACGAAACTAAGATTTCATATACTTACTCATTTCACAATCAAAACACTCCCTAAGAACGAAAGACAGAGAAGGATAGAAGTTTGAGAGCTGTGAATATCTTAGAGCTTTGCGCACAAAACGGGGACTGAAAATTGGGGAATTAGCATATGCAAAATCAAAGGTTAAGCCTCCTTTAGTAGAATTTTTTGGGGATATTTACTTTGGATATCAGAAGATTTTTTTTTTAATTTAACTAAAATGGATTGTAAAAAAGTTAATAAAATATGATGATACTTAAAAATTTCAGGATTTTTTGAATTTAATAAAATTATAGATGTTAATTAAATTTTTAGTTTATTTAATATTTTTTTTAAATACGATTGAATATTATAAGATAATGATAAAATTTGTTAGAAACTTTACTAAAATAAAGAGATTTTAAATAAATTATATGAAATTATAGGTCAATTTTGTAAAACACTGGGTAAAATTAGAACACAAACAAACTTGCTAGAATAATCCAAAACTCACAAAATAAGTTTGGAAAGTAAGTTTATTTGATACAACTCAGTAATTTAGTTTTGGAAAGTGCACCCAAACACATAAAATTGTATTTTTTAATTTAAAAATTTTGAAGTACTTATTTTGAATTTTAAAAAATTTGTTTAAATTTGATGACATTCAATATTTGATATTTAATTTAATTATTAAAATATTCAGTAATATATGATAATGTTCAAGTAGGATTACAAAAATAATTCATTAAAATTTGTTGATAATGAGATTTTTTTTTGAATTTCACACAATGATGAATTTTGTTGAATTTGCTACTCCATTTTTAAAAAAAATTTACCTAAACTTCATGAAATTTACAAGAACTTGGTACAAGGTCTACGAAAATGAAACTCAACAAAATTATAAGATTTTTTTTAAAAAAGGAATCAATTCAAAAGTCATACTGCATCTACAAATACCATCTAAATTGGACAGACGCTTAATAGTAGAGAAAATTACCAAAATAATCATATTTGAGCTTGCTTTGCCCTATTTACCTACGGGACACGTTAAATCGTGTAACGTGATACATGGGGTAACACGATAAATTGTCTAACGTGATAGGACATAATACAGTATATCGTGTAACGTGTTTTGCCTAATACGGTGGATTGTGTTTCGTGTTAGCCGAGTGCGCATATCATGACCTATTACGGAAGATTAAATTCCGTATCCAGCTAATACGGAGCTGTGTGTAACGTGTCCAACTAATACGGAGGACGAAACTCCGTATCCCGTCGGTAAAAAGGGTCGTTGTTCCGCTTTTCACTATTTTGGACCATCACTATTTATTTTTTATTATTTTTGGCCATCACCCTTAATATCCTTGAGAGGCAACCAAGCGATTAGATAATTTGAATGTATGTACTTATTTTCACCAGAGATCCCATTATAACTTTTATCCATAAATCAAATCCATTAAAATCTCTAGAAAATTTTAGGTAAAATTAAAATTAACAACAGAATTTTAACATTTGACAGTTAATGCTAATATATCAAAATCTAACTGAATACACTCTACTCAAAATTTTTCTCACAATGCCTACAAACCAATTCTTAAAATTCTTCAAAATTAATGTGAATTCAAGTGTTACACGAGAGGACATAGTACTTAGTAACAAAATGTATCAAAGTTTGTATGATGAAGGAATTCAACAGGTTTTTTTTATTTGGTTTAATAGATTATCAAAATTATCTAAAATTATTCGGGGGTTAAAAAATCGTCATTTTTACTTCATGATACTCGTGTTCAACAGGCTTTTTTGATTTGGGTGCTCAAGTCATTTTTTATTTAACTAGTTCATGTAATCAAAAGATATTGGTTATACGGGACACAACACACTACAACACATCAGGCTTTTTTTGACGGATTTTTTGCACTGAATCCGTCAAAAAATGGGGTCATTTTTGACGGATTCTATCTGTCCATTATAGTCTAGTCTAAAAGTTCTTTTTTTGTCACAAGTTCGAAATTTTGTCACGAGGTCAAGTGTGGGACCCAATTTATATAAAGAAATATAATTCAACTTTCGACGAAATGTTAGTCAAAAATTGATTATTTTATTATTTTCTTAGTTGAAAAAAGAAAAAGAAAAATTAGACATAAAAAATACTTTTGACGGATATACAGTTAAAAAATTGAATTTTTTAATATATATATATATTTGGCAAAATGAAAATGAAAACTGAAAATAAAAAAATCCTTTAGAAGATTGGTATTAAAAAAAATAAATGAAATATAATATTTAATAGCTTGTGATTGAATATATCAAGAACATCTATCACAATTTTTACTACCCAGGAGCTTCCTCCTGGTTATTGTTCTTTATATCCAGCCAGCCATCTTTGGCTTCCCATATTCAAAACATGCCAATTTGCATGTACAATATACATCCTAGCTAGAAACACAAGTCTAATTATACCTATAATGTCAAGAATCATAATTGCAACAGAATTTTTGAAAGTATGGTGATCATAACATTAATAATAAGATAACACAAGATACACAAGTCATCAAAATAAGGTACATAGGCCATCTCAAAAGCCATCAAAGTATGTGGATTATCACGAAGGCACGCGCAATAGTCCTGTCCACAGCCCGCATGAAAAAGATCATCACGATGGCGCTCCATGGTAGACCGGCCACTGCCTCTTTCACCAACCCTCCGTGCAGAACTGTGTATTACCTATTTGAGAGTAAAATTCAAGTAGAAATTAAAACTGTACAAGTCTAAAACAAATTTTAATGCAGATTTAAATTACATATATATATATATACATATATATATATATATATGTGTGTGTGTGTGTGTGTGTGCATAATAAATCAATTTAACTTGGCTATGGAATGCAAAATAAAGCCAACTTGGCAAACCATGACAAAATAACCAAATGTAAACTTGCTAGTGCATAATAGGTGAAGCAATCATACAATGGTTTATCGTCATTTATAAATATCCTTGTTGAAAACAATGTTTGGCTCGAATCAAGAAGCAAAGTTGGAACCTGCTCCAAATTAAATTGAAAAAAACAAATCAAATATTTAAGACACAATTTAGTAAAGAGTGCAAATATGAAAACGCAAAACAATTAAGATATGTTCAGTCTCTAGATAAGAAATGTTAGAGGCAGAGTGTAGTGTAATCTACATGGCAGGATAGCTTGCTTACAAAATTACACAAGACTTTATATGCTCTCTTCCGATGTATCATTCATGTGGCATGTATGAACTGAGATGAGTCAATGAGTTCAGGCAAAGATTACCCAGTTAGAATGCAGGACACCACATGAACTAAGGAGAAAAATGAACATTTAAAATGCAATCGTGTAATTAGAAGCACCTGTGCATATACTTACAAGGTCCATATATATGCCTAAAAAATAAACATGGCAAAGCAAAGAACACTTTATGTTGTGCGTGTTTGTCTTTACCATTAATTATTTTCTCCTATCATCACCACCACTAAATTGAATAATTTAAGAATATCAAACCACTTGAATCTCACAATTTATATAAAATAGAATAATGCAAGTCTATCCGGTAAACAATTAGAATTCAATTCCATAATAAGTGTATGATGTACACATAAACACATTTATGGTGTAAAACATATGCTGGCATACAAAACAAGAAGGTGAATAGCAATTTAACAAATAAAACAAAAATTAGAAGACAAAGACCCTATGCAATTATTTCAAAAAAATGGAATTACATCAGCCATATTAGGCACTTACGCTACTACAGCAGCTCTAGTCCAGTAATCAAAGTAGGCATCATAACATAATGATAATTCAACCAAGAAAAAATTATATAGCATGCACAACTGATTTTAAATACCTTTTGCATAAATTTTAAAGGAATAGAAATTAGTAGCTACCTGCCAACCCAAAATCTGCAACTCGAGCTCCAAAATCCTCATCCAACAATATATTATTAGATTTCACATCCCTGCCCACAATTGGAGGAACACAATCGTGATGCAGATAAGAAACATAGCAATTTTATACCTCGTCAGCCAGTCCACCAAACCGCTCTTTTTACTATGAATCAAATCACCAAAGCTGCCGTGAGGCATATACTCATAAACCAAGAGTTTGCAATCTCTTGTTGTACAACACCACCATACCCTAACAATATTTTTATGTCTAATCTTTCCGAGTGTCTCAATCTCAGCTTCGAACCCGTCATTATGAGTAGGACCTCCTTTTTCAATGTCTCCGTTCTCATCCACTAATTTTGAACCGCCCCAAAGCCAAGTAAACAAAAAAACAAGAATCAATTGAAGTGGACAAAGACCCCAATTTAACCAAAATTATAATTCAAGAAGTACATAAGCCCAGAGCAAGATTGCAACTACAAACCCTGTGTGGAAAGAAATCGATTACCTGAGTAAAATAGAAGAAGTCCTAGAAATCGTACAACCCTTCTAAAAGAAATCGAAGAAATCAAAACCCCTAATTGAGAGCTGTGTGATTACAGTCTTGAAAGGGGCAAAAACCTATGTAGATGTAGATCTAAATGGACATGGAACTGCTAGAGTAGAGGGGAAGAGAGAAAGGGAGAGGCAGAACAAAAAAAGAAAGGAAAGACTTTAAGTTTTTATTTTGTGCAAGCCCGCGACCAATTACAAGCCCGGCAAAATGAAATTTTTACAAAATTTTGGACTTCCCTCCCTTCCATTTTGTAACTACAATATTAATAAAATAAAATAATTCCATTTTATTTGAAATAATTACATAGAAGAATTCTGATAAAAAAATATATAGGAGAATTAGTATTTACTAGTATTTTAAATATAGATGTTCCCCAATTTTTAAAAAATAAAAAATTATTTTGTTTTGAGATCTTAGCAATAAACAGCTATATTGATTAGTACTAATAACTAGTACTTGTCACAGAACATTATTTCTATTTTCTTAAAAATAATTCTCGACGATCCAACCGTACGGATGTTAAGATATATTTAATTCATTGATGTTCCCAAATTTTCAAAAAATAAAAAATTATTTTGGTTTGAGATATTAGAAATACACTGACTAGTACTAATAACTAGTTTTTTTTGTCACGGATCGTTGTTAAGATGCGGCACAACCGAGCCTTTTTATTTTTTGATTATTTTTTCCAACACTAGAATGAGTACCTATTAACATCCTTATGGTTGGATCATCGAATAAATCATTGTAAAAAATCATTTAGTTAATTTGGCACGCGCCCCATTACCGAAAGTTGTACCATCATCACGTTTCTATTAAAATGTGACACAACAAAGCCTTTTTGTTTTTTAATTATTTTTTCCCAACACTAGAATGAGTACCTATTAACATCCGTATGGTTGGATCATTAAAGAAATCATTTAAAAAAATTATTCAGAGAATTTAGCACGAGCCCCGTTACAAGAAACTGTACCATGACAACGTTTCTGTTAAGATGCGGCACAACTGAGCCTTTTCATTTTTTGATTATTTATTCCCAACACTAGAATGAGTACCTATTAACATCTGTACGGTTGGATCGTCGAAGAAATCATTTAAAAAAATCATACAGTGAATCTGACACGCGCCCCGTTACATGAATCGATACCATTACAATGTTCCTGTTAGATGAGACACAACCAAGCCATTATATTTTTTGATTATTTTTTCCAACACTAGAATGAGTACCTATTAACATTCGTACGGTTGGATCGTCGAAGAAATCATTTAAAAAAAACATTCATTGAATTCGCCACGCGCCCCGTTACCGGAAGCTGTACCATTACAACGTTTACGTTAAGATGCGGCACAACCGAGCATTTTATTTTTTAATTATTTTTTTTCAACCTACAATGAGTACCTATTAACATCCGTATGGTTGAATCGTCGAAGAAATCATCTAGAAAAATCATTCATGAATCTGTCGAAACTAAGCTGAAACAGACCTTTTGACGGCTGATACACATTCCGTCAAAAGAACAGGTCAGCATAGGTCAGCTTAATTAATTATTGTACTAATGAATTTGTGACAACAAGAACAGAATCCGTCACAAGTTCTGACCTTGTGACGAACAATCAACTATCCGTCAAAAGTATGACTTTAATTAATAATTTTAAAATGTCATTACAATATTGATATATGAACTTTGGACAAATAACTAAATCCATCAAAAGGATTGACAGATTTAAGAATAAAGAAAAGTTACGTGCCAACAAAAAATCATAAAATATACACCTTTGGACGGATGGTTGTTTTCGTCAAATGCTTGCCGTCATAAGATCAATATCCGTCAAATGTTCGGGCTCCGCCTAATCCTTCAAAAGATGGCCGTCAAAAATGGCTAGAAGTGTTGTAGTGACAATTTATTTGTGGTGTATATTTGCAGGGTTAAATACTACTGTAGGTTTTATCTTAGGTAGCTTATACCCTCTGCCATGCACATAATTTTAATATTATTAATTTTTAATTTTTTTGAATATTTGTCTCCAAATTTAGTTTAATTTAATTGAAATTAATAAATACAAATACATGTATTTTTTGTAATATTTTCGAGCACTTGAAAGTCTAAAAAATGACAGAATAGCGTTGATGGATAGATTATACTTATTAAAATTATTGCAATTAACGTGTTGTATTTTATACATATAAGATAATATAGTTCTATAGCATTAGAAATTATGATTTACATATATAATCAAAATTTTAACAATCAACTAATTATTTAGGACTTACAAAATCAACATTATTTATTTATTGATGGTCTCATTGAATAGTTTTTGTTTCGCTAGTTTTTGTTTCGCTAGCCGATAAGGAGGTAACACGTCTAGTCCCAATTTTTTTTGTATGACTAACTTTTTGTATAGGAGTTTAGAAAATTTGGGACCAAATTTTTTTATGGAGGGTAGTATGTAATATCCCATATTTTTTAGCATAATAAAGAATAATAAAAAAAAGGGATTAAAATTATAGAATTATTAGGAATTAAAATTTGTTTAGCTTAACTGGACCTAGAATATGGATTAGATTTGAATACTGATATTAGTAGGTTTGGATTAGGATTTTGAAACTCTATATAAACATCTTAATCTTCTTTCTTGTCTTTGTTATCATGATTTGAGAGCTGATATATGTGCGCCATTCATGATGAAATTGCAATTCATCATGACCCAACTTTCATCTTGTAAGGTATGTTATGTAATGTATACTGATAATCATGATTTGAGAGCTGATATATGTGCGCCACACATGTAATTATGTAATGTGTGGGTGCATGTGTGCGTGAACTTAGGCAGCATATTCTTGTGAAATAAAAATTATAATAGATTTTGAGTGGTCATGTGCATGTGCAATTTTTTAATCGTATCATTTTTTGTGTAACTTGGATGTTTTCGTATGGAATGACAAAATGTGGAATGGATTTGTAAATCTGGTGAATCAAGTACTATTAGCCATTTATGTTTCTATCTTAAATACTTCTTCCTAATGTCTTTTCCGTCACTGGCCTTTGCTTGGGTTGCTGTGAGGGTCTTTTCTTGGGTTGGTGCTGAGGTGCATATCTAAAGACCTTATACTTTTTAAGATAATGAGCAAAAGAGTTTTTCCCCCTTTGTGGAAGTGGGAGCCTCGCATAACTTAAGATGCATGGCCACATTTCAACACTTGATGCGAACAAAATATTAAGATAACCAAAAATCTTGATTTTCTGTTGTTTACTTAAACTGAATTCCAGTCATTTTGATTCCTCACCATAACACTTCTCCCTAACACCATTAATTAAAAATTTTAAATTCTTCGGAATTTCGCTTCACAAGTCTGCAAAGATTGTTTTGATGTGAAGAGGTGTTCCATGACCAGGGTATTCATTGGTAACTGCTGTTCAGTCTCACCTAAAATGGTAGCGAAGCGATTTAGAAAAAATTCCAAGTTTACCCTAAAAGGAAAACCAATATTTGCATGCTTCAATTTGGTGCAAGAGAACCAGGGAGCTCAGGTTAAAAAGAATGATAGTTAGTGATGCAAGAGTTTTTAGGTACTTCCTTTCAGTATTTCGAGCTTTATCTCACTTAAGCTATGATAGTTTTAGTACTCATGGTCAGGTCACTGGTGGTAGCTGTTGCAACACTTTTCAACCAAGAATTTAGGATTTTGTTTAGGGAAAATCAATTGATACGTCCTTGAACTATTCAGCTTTTATTGCTCAAGTCCCTGAACTAAAGATTCCATAGTATGGGTCCTTAACGTTTTAAAAAATTTGGCTCAAGTCCTTACCGTTAAGTAAATTCAAACGGTGTTAGAATCTTGCTGCCACATGGCCATTTTTACACGTCAGCTGCTGATTTGTCACATGCAGCTTCTCCGACCAACAGCCATCTTCTTCGACCAAACCTAACACCACCATTCTTCTTCCTTCCGTCGTTCACCCTTTTCCCCTCTGCCTTCTTCACCATACTCCACCACCCACCTCCGTTCCACCTCCAACTTCCTCCACGACCTTCTAACACGAACAACCAACACCAACAACAGCGCCTCCGCCCATTTCCTCCGCCACTCCATTTAATTCCTCTTCTCAATCCGCCACAGTCCACCTCCGCACTTCTGCCTTCTTCCGTAACACCCTCCTCCTACCCCTCTCCAACCAACCACCACCGTACTCCTCCGCCCATTTCCCTCTCCCTTCACCTCCCCTTCTTTCGCCGTTCTTCTCCACTAATTTCCATTTTCCGTTCACCACCTCGCAACCATTGACCACCACTGCTCCTCCCACCTCCTTCTTTCCTTTCATTCCGCTTCAACACCTCCGTTCACCATCATCACTCCAACCAACACCAACCCAATTTGCGACTCCATTTTAATCTCGACCAACAGCCCAGCCGCCCGCAACCTCCCTCCTCCATTTATCACACCAATTCAACCTCGCCCAATTCAATCGCCACAACATGTTTCCCCCAATATGTTTAATGAAACCTTATACACAATATATATACTGTTATGTGTGTGTAAAATCATGTGAGAGGCTTGTGTTTACAATTTTCCCCATTTAATTTCATTTTTTTAATTATTATATACAAATCAGCCGCTGACGTATCAAAAAGGGATGCCACCTCAGCTTGATTCTGACGTCCGTTAGAATCTAACTAACGGAAGGACTTAATCGGGAAAAATTCAAAAGTTCAATTACCCTTACTGTGGAATCTTTTGTTTAGGGACCTGAACAATAAAATCGGAAAAGTTTAGTGACGTATCAATTATTTTCCCTTTTGTTTATTTATAGTTTGTGATATTCTAAGGTCTGTGCACTAATATATATGGATATTGAGACTTGAGTTCTTGTATGTTAACATCATTTGTCACACTGTAAATCAGGATATCTGTAAATCAGGATAAATTCCTAGTTTTTCTCGTGCCAGCTTATTCATTTCTTAAACACACGCAGCTACCGAAAAATGACGAGATCATCTCCTACAACTGTCACAAATGATACGTTGATTTATTTTGAAATAAGCAAAGCAAATAAATCGTTATGTTTAGATTAATAATAATCCAACATACTCCCCCTTAATCTAAACACACTCCAGATTTTTAACTCCCAATAAATTCTCATCTTCTCGAACTTGGTTGCTGCTAAAGTCTTGGTTAATATATCAGCCCTTTGTTCGTTTGTACGAACATGCTTTATCATAATCAACCCATGTTCAACACAATCTCGAATAAAGTGGTAACGCAGATCAATGTGCTTGTTCCTACCATGAAACACTGGATTACGAGTTAGGTCCACAGCTTATTTGTTATCGATATACATAGTAACTGGACCTATTTTACTATTCATGACATGACTAAGGACTCTTTGCAACAAAATTGCCGGACAAGCAGCAGCTGTAGCTGCCATAAACTTTGCCTCGCATGAAGAAAGTGCAACACATCGTTGTTTCTGTGAGACCCTTGTAATCAAGTTTTTATCGAGGTAAAATGCCATACTATCAGTGCTCTTACGATCGTCCAGGCTACCAGCTAAATCACTGTCAGAGAAACCCGATAGAATGTAGTTTCCATGTCCCCTTGTGTAAACTAAACCATACTGTATTGTTCCCTTAATGTACCGACATATTCTCTTTACTGCATTCATAGGAACCTCTATAGGCCTTTCCATATATCTGCTCACTATTCCTACTGCGTAAACAGTGTCAGGCCTCGTATTCACTAAATATCTCAAACCACCCACAATACTCTTGAAGTGTGTAGGATTTACAGGCTCACCTGTTTCGTCTGCATGAAGTTTTAATTTATGATCCATGGGAAATTTGACTGCATTGCATTCTGCCATTCCAGCCTTTTTTAGCACCTTCTTTGCATAATTTGATTGTCTGAGCTAGATAAAACCACTGCCTTGAGTGACTTCCAATCCCAAATAATATAACAATTTGCAGAGATTGGACATATCAAATTCACGACTCATCGCCCCCTTGAATTTGATTATGTCAGATATGTTGGTACCTGTGACTAATAGATCATCAACATAGACACCAACGATTAAAGAGTGACCCCTCCTCCCTCTTGGTATAAACAGCGTGCTCAAGCGGGCATTTAACAAAACCTAGGTTTAACAAGCACTGATTCAAGCATGAATACCACGCTCTAGGAGCTTAACGAAGGCCATACAGAGCTTTAAGTAATTTGTAGACTTTGTGTTCCATTCCTTTATTGACAAAACTTTTAGGCAGGGATACGTAGACTTCCTCTAGAATGATAACATTTAAGAAAGCTGATTTGACGTCTAGGTGATGCACGTCCTAGCTGTGCTTAGCTGCCAATGCCAAAAGCAACTGAACTGTTTCAAGTCGTGTTGCAGGGACAAAATCTTTCTCATAATCAACACCATAGCATTGCAAATAGGCTTTAGCCACAAGGCGTGCTTTATGCCTTGTTACTTCTCCATGTTGATCCTTCTTTAGCTTAAAAACCCATTTAAGGTCGATAGCCTTATGCCCCTTTGGTAAATCTGTCAATTGACAGGTATTGTTTTTTTCGATCGACTCGATTGTAAAGCATAATGTAATGTAATATATAATAGAGGATATATATAACTCAACTAGGATAAAAGATAAATAATATTAAATCTATACAGGGATCGTGAAATTTGAAGAACAGGCACTAACAAGGATCAAGTCGCTGAAAGAAGTTTGTTAGGTCCAATATGTTTGTAGAAGGGGGGGTTGAATACAAACAGTACAGTTTTATCGAAATTTGTCCGAATAATTTAATTTATATTTTGACAAATTTGAGCGGAATTAAATGAAACAAAATTCAAGTTGAATATAAAATTATATTAACTTGAGGGGTTTGTTACAAATACAGTACAAAATTTATATCTAGTTAATAAAAACAAATTAGAAAATTCGACATGAATTTTTCTAGATTTGTTAATAAAAATCAAGATATAGATTAGGAGTAAAAATTCGATAATAGTACAAGAGTATCAAGTAAACCAGTTCTATCGGATCAGATATTAAAAATAAGATGAACTTGATTTTCTATATATTTTTCTGCTTCTTGTGCTGTGTTCTTGATGAGAGAGAAGAGAGAAATCTGCTTTGAATGTTATATTTTGATCTGTGTTGTTGTCTTCTGTCGTCTGTCTTCATTTATATCATTCACTGCCTCTTTATCTTCAAATATAACTATCAAGACAATCGGCAATACAATTTATTCTTCCAAGACAACCAATTTTGTACTGCCAAGACAATAGGCAATACAATCGTCAAGACAATCAGGTTCTTCCAAGACAATCGGCAAGACAATCAAATTCTGAGATCTTTGTCTTGCTTTATCAAAAATTATCATTCTGTCTGAAGCTTTTTCTTTTTGATCATTATCAAGACAATCTAATTTGAACTGTCAAGACAATCGTCAAGACAATCAAATCAGATTTTTATTCTACTTTTTAAAAGCTTTTCAGAAATTATCATTACCAAGACAGTCGGCAAGACAATAAGAAATTGTCTTGCTTTACTGATTTCTTCTTCAAGACAATCGGCAAGACAATCTCCTATTGTCTTGCTATTCTGATTTAAGCCTTCAAGACAATCGGCAAGACAATCAGGGATTGTCTTGCTAGTTCATTTTTCAGAATTAAATTAAAATTGATTAACAAATAATCATTTTAATTTATTCTTACTTAAATAATTAATCAGATTTAATTAATCTAATAATTAATTTAATTAAAGAATTAATTCAAGATGAATTAATTAATTAATTAAATTGACTACTTGATTTAAATTAATTAAATAAGAATAATTATATATCCTTGGATTGTCTTAATTCTTTTCTGAATCACTGAAAGTAATAAAGGAATACCACTGAATATTTTGTTGACGTTCCATGCACGGCCTGGTTCATGAACGACTAACTTCAATGACTGTCCTTTAATTTTCACATTAAAAATGTGATTCATTTTTCTTCTCATTTCTATCTCCTTCTTGTACTTCACTGTATACTGTCTGAACCTGTCACTCTAGAAATCTCTGTCTTAGAAATAAATCCACTTCTTTGATGCTATACTGAGGCTTGATCAGCAATCTGAACTTCTTCCAGTGTAAAACATCAAAACTATAGATTGACTTTAGGGTTTTTCTTCTGACAGATAGTACCTCCTGAGATTCCTGTGACAGTTAAAGTTATTTACTTATTACAAACTAAGCTTAAGTTGAGTTGAGTCCTCGAACTACAAATAGGCTATGTCATATGCCTTTCAATCTCCCCCTATTTGTTTGTTAGAAGATAACAAGCAAATACCTAGAGGATTACTCAACTAACTCAACTTAACTTTGTAAAAGATAAGACTTTAAACACAAAGTAAATAAAAGAAAAGTTATGGTTTATATTTAACATTGTCCAGATTCAAACATAAAAGATAAATACAAGATAGATGATCCTCTAGACTGATCATATAATACAATTTTCTATCTTGACCTATCTAAGCTCTAAAGATATCACATGTAGAGCTGATCTTCACTTTGAAGTTTCTTCATCCCTTATCTCTCCAGGTTCAACTTCATCTTCTTGCTCTAGAAATCTTCTGATATTCTCTGTGTTAAATCGTTCTTGATCATCCAAGGTTTTGATCAAATCCTTGTCAAGTACACGTTCATAATCTGACACAAGACCTTTAGGTTTCTTAGGCAAGATTCCAAGGTTACCCCATAGCCGATTCCGAAGTATGTAATATTTCTTTTCAAAGCCAGTTAAAGCATATGATCGAATAATGTCAGCAACAAAGATACTTTCTTTATCTTCGAATCCTGTAGTCCTCAGCATATATTCTAACCAGACCAGATGAGATGCAGTGTATAATTTCATCGACTTAGAATCAAGGAAGCAAGAGTGTAGTGTATTACCCTTGAGAAACTTAACATGATGTGGAGTTTGAATAACTTGTGGACTATTCCTCTGAGCAAACTCCAAAAGTCTTTCATGAAGTAAAATATTCAGTTCAGAAAACCTTTTTACCTTTAGGGACATAATCCACAGTTCAATCAAGCTTCTCTGTTGAAAGATTTGAAGTGACACATAGAGAGAACCCATTGTACGAGAGTCAATCTGAATTATCAGTTGATCTGCACATCTGTCAAACCCAGCTACTATCCTCGAGATTTCCAGCATCAGTGCATCCATATATTGCAAGTAATTTGGATTGGTCTCTTGAAACTGTTGCAGTAGTTGGAGAAAACGTTCATCATCATTAGCAGTGTTCTGAATAGAATCAAAAATTTCTCTTGCTCTATCCCGCTTTGGACCAATCTTCAACTGAATATCTCTTTTCCTTTCCTGTACACTGATTGCATGTAGCTTTTGTTTCTCTGCATCTTCAGCTTTCTTCAGCTTCAATCTTTTATTCACTACCTGTCTGGTCTTCTCAAGCTTAGCTTGTCTCATCTGACGATCAGCTTTCTCCTCTTGAAGTTCCTTCTCAAATTCAGGATCATCTTGCCAGTTTGAAAGATCTTCTTTGATATCATTTAATTGTTGTACTTCAAACTTACTATTCTTGAGATCGAAATCAAACTCGAATACATCCTGATCATGAGCAGCTTTTTATTTTCCCTTGGTAGACTTCTCAGACTTCTCCTTATGCCTCCCTTGACTTCCTGACTTACTTCCTCCTGCTTCTCCAGACTTACCTGCTCCTCCATCTCCAGACTTCTCCCCCTTAGTTGAGGAATCCTCTACAGACTTTCGTTGACTGTCAAGTTCCCTATTTGCATCATTATCCCCTTCATTATCATCATCATAGTCTTCAAAATATGCTCTTTGTTCTGGTGTGATATTATGAGTAGGTTTAACAATGTTATATAGATGATCAAGTCCTTCAAACATGTAATCATACTTTTCTTCAAGCTTCACAAAGGTTGTTGAATATGATTGAGCAGATTCATGCATTTCCACTTGAAGTTCATCCACCCTATTAGAGATTCTATCAATAGCATTCAGAATATCTGTTCTTTCTGTAGATGCCTGAGAGTTGGATTGTATCAATGTATTGATTGCTGGAGTGAGTGTAGTCTTTATGTTGTGGACATCGTCACGAATAATCATGAACTGATTGTTGACAGAGGTGGAAGAAGAAGACCGTTCATCCACTTGTGCTTTTAAAACTTGTTTTTCAGCCTCAGTTTCCATTAATTTCTTTTGCAGATCTTTTATTTGAGCCATGAGAGACAAAGTGTTTGTGTCAGTGTGTGCGCTCACCTGATGTTCACTCAAGGATATGTCACTCTCCTTTCGTGCATGTGTTTCACTCATATTTAAGGTGGTCCTCACATCACTCAACACTAGCTCCTTTCCTTGAGCTATACCTGCATAAGAAATCACCCTAGCCTCCTCTGGAGAGGTCAGTGGTGGTGTAATGGGAGTTCGCAATTCCCAATCCTCAGTCATCTCTATCAATTCATTTGGATTTGATAACTGAATTTCTTCAGTGATAGGATGACCAAGTTGCCTTTCACTTTCTCCAGATAAATCTGCGAGTGAAGAATCCCTTGAGGGAGCCAGGAATGTTCCTCCTGGGAGGGGAGATGATGACTCTATTATAACTGGCAGAGAGTCAAGATTTCCCTCTGAAGCCTGTGAAGGTTCTTCTACCGTAACAATGGTAGGCACTGTAACAATCCTATCGTGCACTCCTTGCTCAGTGTCCTTAACAACATCAGATTCTACGGTAATTTTTTCCCCCATTGTGAGTAATAGAGGTGTGCTTGACTCTATACAAGGTGCCACGACCCTTTGGCGAATTTCAATAATTGCATCCTGTTGAGAGGATGAAATTAGTAACAGTTCATCGGCCATTTCAATGTCCAAGTCCTGTTGGGAGGAAATGGATGGGCTAACAGATGCCTCAAGTAGTAGGTTTCTTCTCTTCTTTGGTGGAGGCAGAGCTGTGGGATCACTCACATTATCACTTCTTCTAGCTGCTCTTTTTGTCAACAACTTGCTTCTGGCTTTAGGTTTAGAGATTTGGTTAGACACAGTGTTTGGCTCTAAGACCTCGGATAGAGGTTGTGGTTCTACAACCTCTTGGTCTGACCTATCAGCCACTTGGGCTCCAGAAACAGTTTGAGAGATAGAAGGCAATACCTGCTCCATTGATGTAGTAGCTGTACCTGAAGGAATAGATTGTTCCATTTGATGTTGATGTTCAGGGACATGTACATTTTTATGTTCAGGTTCAGGTGCATTCACAAGTCGAGGAATGATAGGTAGATTTATAAAGTTAGACAAATATGGTGTAATATATACTGGCACATTTATCAATTTTCTATGTGTATCAAGGCTAGTAAATATTTTCTTGGTTTGCCTGCCTGATACCATAGGGTTGTCATTCCTAAAAATTGTTTGTTGACCAACAAGAACAAGATGATTAAATAACAAAGTTAAAAATCTAGGATAATAACATAGAACTTTCTTACCCTCATCAAAATCCCTTCTGGCCTTAACAATCCTGCTAGCAATAGTATTCCAAAGTAGGTTACCAATATTGATTCTACGGTTGTTAGCAACAGCATAACCAATAGTTTGTAACATAGAGGTGAGTAAATGAAAGTTACCTCTGGCTGAATTAGCAAATACCTTGGAGATCGTGTCGAAGAATGCATCCCATTGTTGAACCAGATTCCTTTTGCTCAGGTTGTTCATATCAATTACTCCATGATAATTGATATCAATGAAGAATTGATAGAGTTGCTCACTGGTTGGAAATGGATCAAAATTATCTGCCGGAAGGCCCAATACAGTAGTAAGGGTTGATTCTGTCACGACGTGGTGTGTACCATCAAAATCAAAAGAGAATGAGGTCAAGTCTTCAGACACCACAGCTTCTGTGCAAATCAATCTCAGTGGTCCTATCTTAATTGGGGCTTCGATCGAAATGGCAGTTCGGATAATTGAATCGTCATTTAAAAACAGTATTCAAGGCCTAAATCGATCGTAGGGACAATCGTTCGGATTAAAATAGCCAACCAAATTATGTTTCATTATTTCAAAATTATCAGCCATTTTTAAACACAAAAACACACTTCAATTTTGGGAAAATTAAAACAATTCGAAAATTTTCAGAATTAATAATTAATTAAAATTAATTAAAAATTCGAATTTATTCAAAGTTGTCAGAAAAATCCCAAAAATTTATATGATGTTCTCCTGATCACTGGGAGTCTCAATCTATTTTTAGAATTCAAAGAAAAAATCTAGAACTTTTAAAACAAGAAGAAACCGATTGAAATTTCAAAAAATTGAAATTTCAAAACTTTGATGAAATATGTAGATAATCGGTTCAAAAGAACGAGAATTGAACGATCTAATCAACTATGTTCTTCGATTTCAGTTTGGTTGAGAGAAAAATTCTGCAGAGTTTCAACTGTGATTGTGTGTATCGTGTATATAGTTTAGAGAGCTCTGTGTAAAGACACGAGAGATTGTATTGGCTGATCTGTTGTGTTCGTTTTTTTTTTAAGTATCAAAATAACACTACAAGACAATCGGCTGATTGTCTTGCCGATTGTCTTGGTAGTATAAATACTATCAAGACAATCGTTCACTATGCTGACAAATAAAAGAAAACGAATTTTTATTTTTTTTTATTATTATCAAGTACAAATTAACATTACAAGACAATCAGTTGATTGTCTTGCCGATTATCTTGGTAGTATAAATACTATCAAGACAATCATGTATTTAACTGATTAAAAACAAATTAACACACATATATATATATATATTTTTAAATACTGAAAAGACACTCCAAGACAATCAAGTGATTGTCTTGCCGATTGTCTTGGTAGTTCAAAACTATCAAGGCAATCGTTTGTCTTGAACTAAATTTAAGAAAACAAAATAAAACAAAAATAAAATTGAAAAATATTTTATTATTTAGCAAAATAACCTGCCAAGACAATCTGTGGATTGTATTGGCGATTGTCTTGATACTACAAAGACAAACAAGACAATCTATTAAACTGCTAATATTATGCTAATAAAATGCAAATAAATGTTCATAATTAATCCAATTAAAATACACTCTAATATATTATTAAAAATACTATAAATAAATATTTTGCATACACGTGGATTAATCTTTTTACGAAAACAAATATAAATAACAAAAGGACAAACACTACAAAACATTTAATAAAATAATTATTAAAATAGAAATAAATATCTACAAATATTCTAAAAATACAGAAATATGAAGTATTAAATAATATGAATAAACAGAGTGAAAAATAACTAAACAAGCAAGAAAATCAGTTGGTAAAATAATTATACAAGTGATTTCAAATAACAAATATTCACAGAATAATCACTTGCAAAATTATTAAAGATCAAATTTCAGATATTAACAATATTAATTACTAGGACTGTTTAACATACCCAATTCACTAACAATTTTAGTGAATGAGGATTCATTAAGCGACTTAGTAAAAATATCTGCAGTTTGATCTCCAGAGCCTACAAATAGTAGTTGCACTGTACCATTCATTACATGCTCTCTTATAAAATGATACCTTATGTCAATGTGCTTTGTCCTTGAGTGCTGCACAGGATTGCTGGCGATTGCTATGGCACTTGTATTATCACATAAAATAGGGATATTTTCCAATACAATGCCATAGTCCATTAATTGATTCCTAATCCATAAGATCTGAGCACAACAGCTTCCAGCAGCTATATATTCAGCTTCGGCTGTAGAGTTGGAAACTGTTTGCTGTTTCTTACTGAACCAGGATACCAATCTTCCACCTAGGTATTGACAACTCCCAGATGTACTTTTCCTGTCTACAACACTTCCTGCATAGTCAGAATCTGTATATCCAATTAAAGTAAAACCAGATTCATTAGGGTACCAGATGCCTAAATTAGGCGTACCCTTTAGATATCTTAAGATTCTTTTGACAGCAGTGAGATGGATTTCTTTAGGGTTCGCTTGGAACCTTGCACACAAGCATGTGGCAAACATTATATCTGGTCTACTAGCAGTTAGGTAAAGCAATGAGCCAATCATACCTCCATAGCCTGTGATATCTACCTTGGCAGAACTTTCACAAAAACCAATTTTGACAGCTATAGTTGATGGTGTCTTTGCTGATGAGCACTCCTTCATGTGATATTTCTTGAGGAGCTCCTTAATGTACTTGGATTGACAAATAAATATTCCATCTTGTCTCTGACTTATTTGTAATCCAAGAAAGAATTTCAGTTCTCCCATCATGCTCATTTCAAACCTACCCTGCATTAACTTAGAAAACTTCTTGCATAGAAGCTCATTAGTAGACCCAAATATAATATCGTCCACATAGACTTGGACTAGTATTATATCATTCTTATGTCTTTTAGTGAAGAGCGTTTTGTCTATGACACCTCTTATAAAACCATTTTCTAATAGAAATTCAGAGAGAGTGTCATACCATTTTCTTGGGGCTTTCTTAAGACCATAGATAGCTTTGTAAAGAAAGTAGACATAGTCCAAATGATCTTGATCTTCAAAACCAGGGGGCTGTTCTACATACACTTCTTCATCTAGCTTACCATTCAGAAAGGCCCTCTTGACATCCATTTGATAAACTTTGAATCTTGAATAGGATGCAAATGCCAAGAATATTCTGATGGCCTCAAGTCTTGCCACTGGAGCATAGGTCTCGTCATAATCAATGCCTTCAGCTTGAGAATAACCTTTAGCTACCAGTCTTGCTTTGTTTCTTATCACAGTGCCATCTTCATCTAGTTTGTTTCTGAATACCCATCTTGTGTCCACCACTTTTCTATCTTTAGGTCTGGGTACCAGCTTCCATACTTCTAGTTGCTTAAATTGATTGAGTTCATCTTGCATAGCAATCACCCAATCAGGATCAGATAGAGCTTCTTCTACTTTCTTAGGTTCCATGACAGACAGAAACCCATAATAGTTACATTGATTCTGATAAGCTCTTCTTGTTTTCACACCAACATCTGGATCACCAAGAATCAGCTCAAAAGGATGAGCTCTATTCCAAATAGATTGTCTGGGAAGAATTGATCTTGATGATTCGTCTTGATCTTCAGTAAGATGTTGAGTATGACTTGTTGACCCTTCATTATCTCCCCCTGAGTTGTTGCCAGTTTGACTTATTGATGGTTCAAGAGTATCAGTGGTGTCTTGAAAATTATCATTGTTTTCACCAGCATCACCTTGATCATTACCACCAACATTTGGATTATTATTATCAGCAACAACGTCAGGTTGATTGTCATCATCTGAATCTGAGTCTGACATGTCATTAAACTTAAGCTTTTCAGATGGATCTTCATTTTGGATACTTGGGAGTTTTGTGTCATCAAATGTAACATTGACACTTTCCATAGTTTTCTGTTGATCAATAAGATACACCTTGTAGGCTCTTCTAGTATAACCAGTAAATATTGCTTCATGTGCTTTTTCTTCAAATTTACCACCTTGATCATCTCCTTCTTTCAGCACAAAGCATTTTATCCCAAATACATGGAAGTACTTGAGAGTTGGTTTCTTGTCATGTAGAGCTTCATATGGTGTCTTCATTAAGTCTTTATTGATAAGTGTTCGATTCTGGGTATAGCATGCAGTGTTGACAGCTTCAGCCCAAAAGCTCAATGGAAGCCTTGATTCACTTAGCATAGTACGTGCAGCTTCAATCAAGGTTCTATTCTTTCTTTCAACTACCCCATTTTGTTGAGGAGTTCTGGGAGCCGAGTACTGTCTAGTTATACCCTTTTCAGTGCAAAAGTCATTCAGAACTGCATTCTTGAATTCAGTTCCGTTGTCTGACCTTGTAGCTCTTACTGGACGATTAGAGTCCAACTCAATTAACTTAATGTGATCAACTACCAGTTGTGGAGTTTCATCTTTTGAGTTCAGAAATAGTACCCATGTGAATTTTTAGAAATCATCAACAATCACTAGAGCATATCTTTTTCTTGACATGGACATTACACTAACTGGACCAAACAAATCCATATGGAGAAGTTGTAATGGTTCATTTATTGATGATGTGTTAATGCTCCAGTGAGTTGCCCTTTTTTAACTTTCCTTTTTGACAAGCATCACATAGACCTTCCTGAGTAAATTCAATCGAAGGTAAACCTCTCACCAATTCTCTTTTAACTAGAGAATTCATTGTTTTGAAGTTTAGGTGAGAAAGTTTCTTGTGCCATAACCAACTTTCATCAGTGGATGCCTTTGAATAAAAACATCTAATTTCTTCTGTGCTTCCAGAGTTCATATTGGCTATGTACAAGTTTCCTTTTCTTACTCCAGTCAACTGCGGCCTTTCATTTCTCTTGTGTGATATTAGACAATTCTTCTTGTTGAAATGAACTACATAACCTTTGTCACAGAATTGACTAATACTGAGCAAATTGTGCTCAAGGCCGTTCACAAAAGAGACATCTTCAATGATAACATTTCCAGCTTCTAATCTGCCATATCCATCAGTTTTACCTTTGCTGTTATCTCCAAAGGTAACGACTGGGCCGGCCTTCTCCACCACATTTGTCAACAGGGCTCTATCTCCGGTCATATGCCTTGAACATCCACTGTCCAGAATCCACATGACTCGTTCAACCTGTTTTAAACCCAGCAATGACAAATTGGTTAGACTTTCTTCGGAACCCAAATTTGATTGGGTCCGGAGTACTTGAAGAATTGGCCTTTATCAGGCAAAGCAACACTTTTTATTTTAACAATATTTTCTTCAGTACTGGACATTTAACCCTGTAAACAGCTTTAACTTGTTTTGGTTTCAGCTTGGGTAACCATGTCTTCACCATATCCTGAGAAGGACTTGGAGTCCTAGTCTTAGAATTAGGTTGTGTTACAGTCCTGGATCTAACATGTTTATTTCTGCTCATATGCTGTCTAGGAACATTCTTATCAACACATGCATGATTACCATTAAAGTAAGCAGACATTATATTAAAAGGACAAGACATGCAATTAACAGCATTGCATTTCTTATGAGCAGTATCAATAACAGGAATAACATGCATGGTAGATATGTTGTTGCATTTATACATGTTGTTACTTCTACTACTAGTTTTAAAGGAACTAGTAGACTCACCAACTCTTTCTGTTTTCTTAAACACAGACTTTCTATCTTCATCATTTTTAACAACTTGATTACTTTCTAAGACTACGCCATTAGCTAAATCCTCAATACGCATCTCTTCCTTAATGATTAAAGATGTTGTATCCAAAGGTTCTGCTATGGATGTCTTAAAGAGTGGGTTACTAACACCCTTAAGCACTATTGGTATACCCCTTTCTACAGCACTGACACGATTAGGGGTAATAATGCTTTTTCGTCCAATAGCTTCATTATAATCAAACCCAATTCCTACGGTTTGATTAATAGCTTGTTGGTTAAACAACTCTTTAGCCACTTTACATGAATTAGAAGTAGCACTAACCCTTATTTCTAGCTCAGCTATTGTTCCACGTTGTTGAACCACTATCAAAGCTAAAGACCTCTCAAGTTCTTTTAGAATTCTTATTTCTGATTTTTGTTTATCATGGCAAATTTGTACATCGTGTAATTCTGATAATTGATTACTAAGATCTGTATTTAACAAATTGATCCTTTCAATCTCTCTATTAGCACAACCTAGTGAATCACTAAGTTGATAGATATATTGACTTTCAGTACATGATACCTCAGATGAAGTACCACTGGAGTTATCAGATTTTGCCATCAGGGCAAGATTGCCATACTCTTCATCTTCAGAGTCTATATCATCCCAACTCTTTCCAGCAGCCATATAGGCTTTACCTGTCTTCCTCTTCTCAAATCCAAAGTCTTTTCTTTGGTTTTGTTTTGGCTTCTGACATTCAGTAGCGAAATGTCCAAGTTCATTACAATTGTAGCATCTAATTTTACTTCTTTCAACTGTTCCAGTTTTGTAACCTCCTCTGTTACTTGAGGATGAAGAACCTTCTCTTTGGAACCTGTTATAGTTAGATTTGTACCTGAACTTGGGATTCTTCCTGAATCTGAAATTACTGAATTTCCTTACCAACAAAGCCATGGACTCATCTTCCAACTGATCTAGCTCTTCTAACGTATAGAAGTCTCCTTCATCTGGACTAGCATTCGTTTGACCAACTTCAATTTCAAGCTTGCCACTGTCAACACTATAAGATTGAATAACCTTATCTTCCACTTTCTGTTTGTTCTCAACAATAAGAGCTGTAGAAGTATTAGCAACTCTTCCTTTTCCATAAATCTCCTTTTGTTGAGATTGTTCCAGTTCATAGGTTTTTAAAACACCAAAGAGTCTTTCTACAGTAATTTCACTTAGATTCCTCGACTCTCTGATAGCTGTAATCCTATGTTCTAGATGAACAGGAATTGACAATAAAAATTTTCTGTTGATCTCTTTCTGAGTGTAGTACTTGCCATGCATCTGTAAATTGTTGACAAGTTTGTTATATCTTTCAAACACATCTTGAATACTTTCATTGGATGCTGATCGAAAGTGTTCATACTCAGATGTCAGAATTTCTAGTCGATTCTCCCTAACTTCCTCTGTTCCTTCATTCACAGTTTCAATGGTTTCCCACATTTGCTTTACAGTCTTGCAGTTAATCACATGACTGTACATTATAGAGTCTAGAGAATCTATTAAGATCAGTCTTAAATTAATGTCTAGTCCAGCTTCCTCTCTTTCAACAAGAGTGTATTCAGAAGAATCTTTGTGTACAAACCTTGCAGGGGCAACAACTTTTCCATCAGTGATAACTTCAGGAATTAATCCAAAAGGTATTATTGGTCCTTCTGATAAGACTTTCATGTATTTAGGATTTGCAACCTTGAGGAACATTAACATTTTGTTCTTCCACATATCATAACTGTTTTTGTCATATATGGGAATTTTCACAATTCCAACTTTAGAAGACATGATGAATTTTTTTAGGAGAGTTAAAAAAATTCGGGGATGATTTTTAATCGAGTAAAATGGGATCTTTGATTTGTGTATCAATCAATCGGCTCTGATACCAATTGTTAGGTCCAATATGTTTGTAGAAGGGGGGGTTGAATACAAACAGTACTGTTTTATCGAAATTTGTCCGAATAATTTAATTTATATTTTGACAAATTTGAGCGGAATTAAATGAAACAAAATTCAAGTTGAATATAAAATTATACTAACTTGAGGGGTTTGTTACAAATACAGTACAGAATTTATATCTAGTTAATAAAAACAAATTAGAAAATTCGACATGAATTTTTCTAGATTTGTTAATAAAAATCAAGATATAGATTAGGTGTAAAAATTCGATAATAGTACAAGAGTATCAAGTAAACCAGTTCTATCGGATCAGATATTAAAAATAAGATGAACTTGATTTTCTATATATTTTTCTGCTTCTTGTGCTGTGTTCTTGATGAGAGAGAAGAGAGAAATCTGCTTTGAATGTTATATTTTGATCTGTGTTGTTGTCTTCTGTCGTCTGTCTTCATTTATATCATTCACTGCCTCTTTATCTTCAAATATAACTATCAAGACAATCGGCAATACAATTTATTCTTCCAAGACAACCAATTTTGTACTGCCAAGACAATAGGCAATACAATCGTCAAGACAATCAGGTTCTTCCAAGACAATCGGCAAGACAATCAAATTCTGAGATCTTTGTCTTGCTTTATCAAAAATTATCATTCTGTCTGAAGCTTTTTCTTTTTGATCATTATCAAGACAATCTAATTTGAACTGTCAAGACAATCGTCAAGACAATCAAATCAGATTTTTATTCTACTTTTTAAAAGCTTTTCAGAAATTATCATTACCAAGACAGTCGGCAAGACAATAAGAAATTGTCTTTCTTTACTGATTTCTTCTTCAAGACAATCGGCAAGACAATCTCCTATTGTCTTGCTATTCTGATTTAAGCCTTCAAGACAATCGGCAAGACAATCAGGGATTGTCTTGCTAGTTCATTTTTCAGAATTAAATTAAAATTGATTAACAAATAATCATTTTAATTTATTCTTACTTAAATAATTAATCAGATTTAATTAATCTAATAATTAATTTAATTAAAGAATTAATTCAAGATGAATTAATTAATTAATTAAATTGACTACTTGATTTAAATTAATTAAATAAGAATAATTATATATCCTTGGATTGTCTTAATTCTTTTCTGAATCACTGAAAGTAATAAAGGAATACCACTGAATATTTTATTGACGTTCCATGCACGGTCTGGTTCATGAACGACTAACTTCAATGACTGTCCTTTAATTTTCACATTAAAAATGTGATTCATTTTTCTTCTCATTTCTATCTCCTTTTTGTACTTCACTGTATACTGTCTGAACCTGTCACTCTAGAAATCTCTGTCTTAGAAATAAATCCACTTCTTTGATGCTATATTGAGGCTTGATCAGCAATTTGAACTTCTTCCAGTGTAAATCATCAAAACTATAGATTGACCTTAGGGTTTTTCTTCTGACAGATAGTACCTCCTGAGATTCTTGTGACAGTTAAAGTTATTTACTTATTACAAACTAAGCTTAAGTTGAGTTGAGTCCTCGAACTACAAATAGGCTGTGTCATATGCCTTTCAAAGTTCATTAACATGTTCAAGCCTGAGTGACAGAATAAGATGTACAGATGATTCAGTTGAAGATCCAAAAAGATTCCATGTATTTACATAATTTGAAGATACTGCTACAGGCTAATCAATTGGAATGTAACGATGGTGTGAAGATCAAGATCAGTGGAAGTCACTTTTGAACCAGACCAGCGCACTAAGTGTCAGCACATACGAGAAGGATCAACATATTAATTTACAGAAAGAATTGCCAAAGCCTATTGACGATCAAGGATAGACATAATATTTCAAGGTATTGTCAAAAATTAATTTACTCTCTGAAAATTAAATAATTAACAGATTAATTAATTATTTATAACAAATAATTAAATTAATCTAGTACTTGAATTAAAACAGAAGAATGAAACAGAAGAAAGAATCCCAAGAGATAAAAAAATAGTATTACTATGCGCAATTACTATGCAAAGTTACTATGCACGGTTGCTATGCACGATTACTATTTGGGGTTGGTGTAATAGTGCCCGGTTACTATTTGGGGTTGGTGAAATAGTGTCCGGCTACTATTTGGGGGATGTTGGAATAGTGCTCGGTTACTATTTAGGGGTTGTTGGAATAGTGTCAAATAGTGACTTTCTATAATCTATAAATAGGCCTATTGTATTTCATTTCAAAACACACCTCAACACACAACTCTCTCTTTTCTATCTTATATCTTCTCTGTGTAAGCTGCTAGACAGTAAATCTAGTAGGAAATCCGGCTTAGCCCGCTTTCAGGAAGTGTCGGGTAGAAGGTCCTCGTGCCTAAACTATCCTTAGGAGTGTTCTTGGTTTGAAGCTAATCCATCGGATTAGAAGTTGTAACACCCTCTTCGAGTTTATTATCAATAAAGATATATTCTTGAAATTAATTTTTTTTTGGTAGTATCGTATTCAACCCCCCTTCTACGATACTTCGGGACCTAACAATTGGTATCAGAGCAAAATTCTAGCATACAAGAAGTCTAAAGATCAAAACCATGGGAAGGAAGGATATAGGTGTGAAGATTCCAATGCTTGACAAAGATAATTACTTTTACTGGAAAGTAAAAATGCACCTTCATCTCTCAGCCATCGATGAAGGCTACGTAGATTTCATAGAGAAGGGACCTCATGTTCCAATGAAGGCCAACTCTGGGATTGGTCAAGATGCTGGCACTGTAGCTGTTGGAAGGCCTATTCCAAAGAATCGAGCTAAGTACACAGATGAAGACTTGGAGGAGATTCACAAAGATAGGAAGACCATGAACATTTTGTTCAATGGAATCGATCAAGATATGTTTGATAATGTCATTAACTGCACCACTTCTAAGCAAGTGTGGGACATTATCCAAACCATCTGTGAAGGAACTGAGCAGGTCAGAGAGAATAAAATGCAGCTCCTAATACAACAATATGAGCATTTTCACTACTCCTCTGGTGAAAATCTAACAGACATATTCAGTAGATTTCGAAAGTTACTGAATGGTCTAAAGTTGTTTGGGAGAAAATATGAAACCAAGGACTCCAACCTAAAGTTTCTGAGATCTCTTCCTAAGGAATGGAAGCCAGTGACAGTCTCGTTGAGGAACTCTTATGACTACAAAGATTTTACACTTGAGAGACTCTATGGCATCCTGAAGACCTGTGAGATTGAAATGCAGCAAGATGAGGAAGTGGAGAAAATCCAGAAGAAAGGTGGATCTATTGCCTTGGTGGCCAATATTCCAACAATCCAAGGTGGTGGAAGAATGAAGAGTGTAGAAGCCACACTAAGTTCAAAAACTTGTGAAGGTGAAGCTGAAACTAGCAAAGGTAAAAGCAATATGATTGAAGAACCTGATGCATTAAGTGAGGATGAAGCTGAAGATCTAGATGATATTTGGCATTTCTGTCAAAGAGATTTTCGAAGCTAAGATTCAAGAAGAATCCAGCAAGAGCTGGGCAATTCAAGAAAAGCTATCAACCGAACAAGGATGTGGTTGAAAGATTAAAGATCAAATTCTATAGCTGTGGAATTGCTGGTCACTTTGCCAATGAATGCAGAAAATCTCTAGCTGAGAAAGAGAAGAAGCAGTTTGAAGCTGTTGATTACAAGAAGAAATATTTTGATCTTCTCAAGCAACAAGGGAGAGCATTCGTGTCAAAAGATAGTGACTGGGCTGCTGGAGGTGACTCAGATGCAGAAGAGGAGTTTGTCAATCTTGCACTCATGGCAAACGAAACTGATGAAGAAGCTAGCTCAGCAAGCAACCTGGTATTCTCTACAGTCTTAACTGATCTTTCTAAAGCTTAATGTGCTAGTAGAATTGATGAAATGTCTATTGAATTGTACAACATGCATGTTAACTTGAAATCACTTAATAAAGAGAATAAGAGGATTGAAGACCTTAATGAAAAGTTAAGTGATAGGAATGTTTTAATAGAAACACAGTTGATTGAGTTTGAAACTATGAGAAGAGATTGCTTGGATGCTAAAAATGAAATGATTGAGGGTATAAAGAGAGAGGAAGTTTTAAAGAAACAGTTAGTAGAGGAACATAGTCTGATTTCTAAGTGGAAAGGATCAACAGTTGTAACTGAGGAAATTTGTAATGTTCAAGGATTGATTATTTTTTCAAATTAGTAGAAGCTAAGTTAGATGTTGATAAGGAAGTTGCTTCAGACAGTAATTTAGTCAAAAAAGAATGTTCTTTTAGACTTAAGGCTGTTAGCAAAGCAACTTTAACTAAATTGAATAAAAAGTACGGGCCTGTCAACAAGAACTTTTGTAATGGAGAATGTAGCAATACAGAATCAGTTGAGAAAAGAAACATAGGCAACTTGTCCCACAAGCAATTGAAGGACAAGCTAGAAAATGTTAAGTCAGGTGTTAAGGACAAGAAAAAGAATAGAAATGGTAAGGTAGTGATTAACAAACACAACAATTACTCACCTGATAAATATGCTACTGGGAAAGAATGTGTAAATTTTGGAAGTATTAATCATTTATCTACCAAATGCAAAGCTATAAAAAATCCTTTGATGCCTAACATGCCTATGCATGTGCCTACTGTGAATGTTATGCCAAATATGTATGCTCCCTCTGCTCATGCATCCAGTCAATATGCTAACATGCCATTCATGCATAATCGATACTACAATGATTTCAATATGCCACAGATGCCATGGATGATGAATAACATGTTTGCACAGACCATGCCTAACAATGCTATTAACTATAACAAATATGAACAAGTATCAAATTATGTCTCTCAAAGGCCCAAACCTAAAGTCAAAATTGATTTAACTCAATCTAAACTTTCGGTTAAAAGGGATTTGAAGGATAAGAAATTGGATAACAAGGCAGGACCCAAGAAAACTTGGGTACCAAAATCAACTTGATTTTGTTTTGATGTGTGCAGGGAAACAGAGCGAATCTTTGGTATCTGGACAGTGGTTGTTCTAGGCATATGACTGGAGATTCTACCATGCTCACTAAGCTTGAGGAGAGAGATGGCCCTAGCATTACCTTTGGAGACAACAGCAAAGGATATACTAGAGGATATGGCTTGATTTCACAAGGGAATGTTGTCATTGAAGAAGTAGCACTGGTTGATGGACTTAAGCATAACTTGTTAAGTGTCAGTCAACTGTGTGATAAAGGCCAGAATGTCTGGTTCACATCTGAATCTTGTGTCATTTTCAAGAAAAGTGATAACAAGGTAGTGTTGACAGGGGATAGAAGAGGAAATGTGTACATTGCTGACTTCAATTCAACAAATGCAAACATGACTACATGTCTTCTCAGCAAGGCAAGTGTAGATGAAGGTTGGATTTGGCATAAAAGACTGTCACACTTGAGGTTTAAAGCAATGAATGAGTTGGTAAAGAAGGATTTGGTTAGAGGTATTCCAAAACTGGATTACTCCAAGGATGGATTGTGTGATGCATGCCAGAAAGGGAAGCAGAAGAAGGCCTCTTTCAAATCAAAGTCAATGTCATCAATTGATCAACCCTTGCAACTACTTCACATGGATCTCTTTGGACCAGTCAATGTGTTGTCAATCTCAAAGAAGAAATATTGTCTTGTGATTATTGATGATTTCTCAAAATTCTTTTGGACATTCTTTTTGCACTCTAAGGATTAGGCGGGTGAAGTCATTATAAATCACATCAAGATAGTCAACAACAATCCTTTACTCAAAGTAAGGAGAATCAGAAGTGATAATGGAACTGAGTTCAAAAATTGTGTAATAAGAGAGTTTTGTGAAGAAGAAGGAATTATCCAAGAATTCTCTGCACCAAGAACTCCTCAACAAAATGGTGTAGTGGAAAGAAAGAACAGAACTCGAATTGAAGCTGCAAGAACAATGCTTGAAGAGTCTAAACTACCAACATACTTCTGGGTAGAAGCTATAAACACTGCATGCTACACTCAGAATTTTTCTTTGGTCAATCAAGGAAAAGGCATGACACCTTACCAACTTTTCAAAGGCAAGAAACCAACAATCAACTTTCTGCATGTCTTTGGATGTAAATGCTTTATACTGAAAAATCATGGTGAGCGTCTTGGAAAATTTGATTCAAAGGTAGATGAAGCTATTTTTGTTGGATACTCAGCTGGAAAATCTTACAGAGTCTACAACCTAAGACTAAACATTATAATGGAGTCCATACATGTTGCCTTTGAAGACAAGAAAATATTTGGTCTAGTAGATGAAGGTTTTCATGAGTCTCTCTCATTTGAGAATGAGAGAAGTGGTGAAGAAAGTGAAGATGATGATGAAGAATGGAGATCAAATGGTGTGAGAAACAGATAAGGATCATCAGTTGAAGTGCAGAATGAACCACCTGTTGAAGAGCAACTTACACCATCAGTTGGAAATCAAAGGGAAGCATCTGTTAATGAATCTGCAAGAACTCCATCAATCTTGAGGGCCATACACTCAGTGGGAGTTTCTTACAGTCAAAACTCAACAACAAGCCACATTGATCAATACAGAGAAAATGAAGCCATTTCATCAAGGTCAAACTTACCACCATAAAGAAAATGGACCAGGGATCATCCATTTGAGCTTATCATGGGAGATCCAAATGCCAAGGTCCAAACCAGAAGAGCAACTCAAGAAGAATGCTTATATAGCAGTTTTCTATCCAAAGACGAACCTAAGAGAGTTGAACATGCTCTTCTGGATCAAGACTGGGATTTAGCAATGCAAGAAGAGCTAAACCAGTTTGAAAGAAATAAAGTATGGAAACTTGTACCCAAACCTAAAGACAAATTAGTGATTGGCACTAAGTGGGTATTCAAGAACAAGATGGATGAGAATGGCATAGTCATGAGGAATAAAGCTAGATTAGTTGCTAAAGGCTACTGTCAAGAGGAAGGAATTGATTTTGAAGAAACCTTTACAGCGCATGCCAATTTCAAAGTCTATCAAATGGATGTCAGGAGTGCATTTCTGAATGGTATTCTGGAGGAGGAGGTGTATGTTAGTCAACCTCCTGGTTTTGAAGATCCAGACTTTCCAGAATATGTGTTCTTTCTACTCAAAGCACTCTATGGCCTGAAGCAAGCACCTAGAGCCTGGTATGACACACTCTCACAGTTCCTTATAGAGAATCACTTCATTCGAGGTACTGTTGATAAAACTCTCTTTTATAGAAATGTCAATGGCTCTATGATACTTGTCCAAATTTATGTAGATGATAATATTTGGGTCTACAGATGAGAAACTTTGTAAGAGGTTTGCCAAACTAATGCAAAGTAGATATGAAATGAGTATGATGGGTGAATTAACTTATTTTATTGGTTTACAAGTTAAACAAGTGAATGAGGGAATTTTTATAAGTCAAACAAAATACGTTTATGATCTTTTAAAAAGGTTTGATTTAGCATATTGCACTTCTGTAAAAACACCCATGGCCACTGCCACTAAGCTTGAACTGAATACTAAGGAAAAGAAGGTGGACAACAGCTAGTAGACCTGATATTATGTTTACTACATGTTTATGTGCTAGATTTCAAGCTGATCCTAGGGAATCTCACTTAGTAGTTATTAAAAGGATTTTCAGATATCTCAAGGGAACACCAAATCTTGGCATTTGGTACCCTAGAGATTCTGGTTTTGATCTAATTGGTTACTTAGATGCAGATTATGCAGGTTGCAAAATGGAGAGAAAAAGTACCACAGGAACCTGTCAATTCTTGGGAAACAAGCTGGTCTCATGGTTCAGTAAGAAGCAGAACTCAGTATCTACCTCAACTACAGAGGCTGAATACATAGCAGCTGGGAGTTGTTGTTCACAGATTCTATGGATGAGAAATCAACTACTTGACTATGGAGTTAAAGTTGAAAAGATCCCAATTTTTTGTGATAACACTAGTGCAATTGCAATATCAAAGAATCCAGTGCAACATTCTAGAACCAAGCACGATACCATTTCATCAGGGAGCATGTGATGAAAGGCACTGTGGAACTGCATTTTGTTCCTAGTGAAAAATAGTTGGCAGACATTTTTACTAAAGCTTTGGATGAAGCAACTTTTCAAGGTTGGTAAGTGAGCTTGGTATGTTAAATTTCACATGATCTTTTAATATGTATGTTCAATTAGTTGCAGCCAGTGAATTTCATTCTCTGGATTTTGTTTGTTTTATTTGCCTATCTGCATGTTTATTCTGAAGATATCATTGTAGCATAATTAAATATTTTATTGACATATATCAATTAATGATATTTTGTTAATTTTATGTCTATTTAATTGTGAGTTTATCTGATTATTGTGGATTAATTCTTGATTTATTGCGTGATTATTATTAAATCTATAATAATTAGAAGTATTAAATATGTGTATATGTGTATAGGCTGATAGGTTTCGGTGATAAGATGTTTTTCGGCTGACAGGTTTCAGTGATAAGATGTTTTCGGCTAATTAGGTTGTTAGGTGAGAAATTATTGAACGGTGTTATTTTTTTTTCAACATAACCTGTCACTATCACACCTAACCCACTAAACCTTGAAACCTTATAAATGATGAGTTTTTGTTTGTGTTTAACATCATCATTTTTCAGATATACAGAGCATATACACACGATTGCTGAATATTTCGAGCTTTGATCGAAAAGATCTCTCAAATCTAGCTGGTGGTTTTTAGATCGGATTTCATATTCTTGCTTTATACATCATCCTTTATAAAAACTAACCCTTGTTTTTTTAATTTCCTCAAAGTTTTGAAAATGGCATTGCAGGGAAGCTTTTTAATTACTAAAGTTAATCCTATTTCCATTCAGCAAATCAAAACCATTCTTAATGAGCAATTTCGGGCTTGGACACAATTTCTGAATGAACATTCATTAATTCGCTATGCTTTAGTTACACCAGTGAAGCTTAACCATGATGCATTGCGTGAACTATATTGCAGTGCGGTTAACACTTCTGGACAGGACGGGTGTGCAATCACATATCGACTGTTTGGTAGGTCGATTATGGTCACTGAACGAGATGGTAGTCGGATTCTTCATTTTCCTATGGAAAATCTTGTTTCTGATCCTACACCTGAACAGATTGAAATGTTCTTTCGTTTATAAGGTACCAAGATGGCAATTTCAAAACTGGTAATCTTTCTTGAACGTTTCTAACCCAGTATTGGAATTTCTTCTTTCACACTCTTAACCATGTTTTTTCCTCAGATAGAACAAATCAAGATCGAATAGCCGAATTTATTCAAAAAATAGGGTATGCGGTCGCCAATAATTTGAGGATTAATTTTGGAAAAATAGTACTTGGTCAAATCATTTTAAAGATGAAACACTTGGGAACAAGAGATGTTCGGACTCAAAATGTCAAATGTCTATATCCAAGGTTTCTACAGCTAATATTAAATAATTTTTTGAATGATAAAGACAGGGTACGCTTGGAAAATGGTCAAAAGGTGGAATGTTCTTACATGAAGACGAATTTAATTAATTACATAAGCAAAAACAACTATACGGATGTGCCTACAGTCCTCACTGAATATCTAAAGACTGTCCCACTTCCGTTGTTACCAAGACCAGTGAGAACAGGTATACGACAAGGTAATATTTCAATCCATGCTATTCCAACCTCTGTATTCCCTGTTGTGTCACAGGAAATACAGATTCTACAACCCCTAGTGCCCATCTTACCCGACCAAGAGCAGAAAATCCCACCGACTCTAACACAGGTCGAAGAGCCCATTCTACAAATTCAAACACAAACATAACAAACTCCTACACCTCAATTGTCAGTTAAACGACCAGTCATTCACACTTTTGAGGGAGATAGTGCCTCAGCAGCACCACATAAGGAGTTAGTTACATCAGCCGCTCTACCTCATTCTAAACGGAGTAAACCTAATGAACCTGAGGTAACGGCAACTGTTAGTGAAACAATTCTTCCTTATCCAATGAGTGAAAATGTAAATGAGGTTGAATTGACGGGAGCAACTATCTTGAGTTCCATTTCACGGAACGTAAGAGTGGTTGATGATCTTTCTAAAGTTCAAATGCCTTCACAGGCATCCGAGGTGGAATTACCTACCTCAATAACTGCTGGTGAATCTTCTATTTTACGGAAAGATCCATCGGTAGGTGGTTCTTTTATGAACCAAGTGTCTTCACAGACATACGAGGGAAACTTGGGTTTTGTGCCATTTAATCGATTCAAGTTTAACTTCCCTGAGGGAAAATCTCTGGATCTCTTTCGAGATTTACCACTCTTTACTAGTGGTCGGCAACTCGCTTCACGCGAGGACAGAAGCTCACGAACTTTCATTACACCATCTGTGACCTCTGAAAAAGGGGCTAGGATGATTTCATTTTCAGGTACACATCTCGGTGGAAGCTCTGGAAGAGAGTTGAGGGAAACACAAACAGAACATGTAAGTGTAACCCAAACCACTAAACCGAGTGAATATAGAGTGTTGGGTGAAACACCTACAGAACGTATGAGTGAGTAACCTAATCAACCACATGCACTTGTAACCAGAAAGGAATACAATAGACTCCTTACACGGGTCCAAACAATGGAGAAATAGTTGTTAAATATCTTTAAGTCCATTGTAGAAATAAAAAATTTGCAACTTATTCAACATGATGCATTCCACGTTCAATTAAGTTCCATGGCAGCCCAGTTTAGTCATGCAATTAATTCCTTGGTGAAGACAGCTTCGTCCAATTTACCAACTCCACATCCTACTATTCTGGTGGATAACCCAACTGAGGGGGAGAAGGTGGATGGGCAAGAAGCTACTAGGCGTAATAAGGGCAAGGAAAAGGTTGTTGACACGGAATTAACATTATTTTGGGAAAGGAAAAGCTAATGGGAGTATTAGTGCTATATGGAAAGAAAGCAAAGGCAAACTTGAAGATATGTTCAGTCTAAAGGAACAATTGTCTTAAACTTGGTTAATTTTAAAAATCTGGAAAATGTATATATATGATCCAGAATGCACTTTAATATTATTTATCTTTACATTTTATTTTTGTTGTATCAGTTGAGTTATCCTCTAGGGATTTGCTTGTCAAACCCTAACAATCAAATAGGGGGAGATTGTAAAGCATAATGTAATGTAATATGTAATAGAGGATATATATAACTCAACTAGGATAAAAGATAAATAATATTAAATCTATACAGGGATCGTGAAATTTGAAGAACAGGCACCAACAAGGATCAAGTCGCTGAAAGAAGTTCATTAACATGTTCAAGCCTCAGTGACAGAATAAGATGTACAGATGATTCAGTTGAAGAGCCAAAAAGATTCCATGTATTTACATAATTTGAATATACTGCTATAAGCTAATCAATTGGAATGTAACGAAGGTGTGAAGATCAAGATCAGTGCCAGTCACTTGTGAACAAGACCAGCGCACTAAGTGTCAGCACATACGAGAAGGATCAACACATTAATTTACAGAAAGAATTGCCAAAGCCTATTGACGATCAAGGACAGACATAATATTTCTAGGTATTGTCAAAAAATAATTTACTCTCTGAAAATTAAATACGTAACAGATTAATTGATTATTTATAAAAAATAATTAAATTAATCTAGTACTTGAATTATTTTCAGAGATGAATTAAAACAGTAGAATAAAATAGAAGAAAGAAGCCCAAGAGATACAAAAATAGTATTACTATGCGCAATTACTATGCAAAGTTGCTATGCACGGTTACTATTTGGGGTTGGTGTAATAGTATCCGGTTACTATTTGGGGTTGGTGAAATAGTGTCCGATTACTATTTGGGTGTTGTTGGAATAGTGCTCGGTTACTATTTGGGGGTTGTTGGAATAGTGTCAAATAGTGACTTTCTATAATCTATAAATAGGCCTATTGTATTTCATTTCAAAACACACCTCAACACACAACTCTCTCTTCTCTATCTTATATCTTCTCTGTGTAAGCTGCTAAGTTGTCCATCTAGTAGGAAAGCCGGCTTAGCCCGCTTTCAGGAAGTGTCGGGTAGAAGGTCCTCGTGCCTAAACTATCCTTAGGAGTGTAAGTTGCTAGACAGTCTATCTAGTAGGAAAGCCGGCTTAGCCCGCTTTCAGGAAGTGTCGGGTTGAAGGTCCTCGTGCCTAAACTATCCTTAGGAGTGTTCTGGTTTTGAAGCTAATCCATCGGATTAGAAGTTGTAACACCCCTTCGAGTTTATTATCAATCAAGATATATTCTCAGAATTAGTTTTTTTGGTAGTATCGTATTCAACCCCCTTCTACGATACTTCAGGACCTAACATCGATCTCATTAATCATTGATTGCTTCCATACATCATCTGTTATGGCTTATTCAAAACAAACAGGCTCATCAATGCCCATCAATAATAACTCTTCCTCTAACTCGATCGCTGTTATATTACCATAAATATCGTCTAGTGTTCTGTATCTGCGAGGCTGATCACTACTAGAGCTGGAGACACTTGAACCAACCGTATCTTCGGTAAGAAGCTGTGGACTTGTATTAGTTGACAGTAAAGCTTGAGGTGTTGAAGGTGATGAAGGTGACTGTGGTGGATTTGATTCAGCTGAAACAGATTCATCTCCCCAACTTGTTGACTCAGTAACCGTAGCTTGTGTGTAATCTTCCACTATAAACTGTTGTCCTCGTTGTGTCCCAGAGTCTGTTGTGCTTTCCCAATTCCAGCCCTTTTGCTCAACAAAGACAACGTCTCGATTGATGAGTATACTATTTGTGATGGTGGAATAGACGGAAAGCTTTTTTTCCTGGTTCTCTGCCAAAGTGAACCACCATTTGACTCTTATAATCGAGTTTCTCAGTATGAACTTCAGGTGTCTTCATGTATGCTATACAACCAAAAACCTTCAAACATTCTACATTTGGCCTTATACGAAACCAAGCTTCGTGCGGAGTGATAGTTGGCATTGCTCGAGTTTGCAATTTTTTAAGAATAAATACAGCATGCCTGACAGCTTCCCCCTAGTACTACAAAGGAACCTTTCTCTCTTTTAGCAGACTCCTGGCCATTGTTACTACTGTGCCGTTGTGACTTGTTTAGTATTGAACACACGAATAGAATACAGAGGGGGGTAATTGGATTCTTGAACTTTTCTTATTCATGAATCTGTTTGGTGTATGTAGCAAGCTATGTGTTATGTGTGTGTAGAACTATAAATGCGGATAGTGAACAACACAAGACACAATATTCACTTTAATCTAATATTTTATTAGATAAAGATTTGCTACAAACTTTGAATACAAATGATAGTATTCTCAGCTTCGTTTTCTCAGAGTGATGTATTTTCTAAATTTGAATCTTAAAACTTCTCTGTAACTAAAGAAGTGAGGTTGTATTCTTATAGAACATGAGTACAACCTACTTACTTCAAATAAGGTTACAGGATAAATTACTTTTTATTATGTCTATCCTATTTGAGTAAGCATCCAAACGGCTACAGGTTTGACTTCTTGAAGTTCTGTTCAGATCCACTTCTTTAGCTCTTTGCCTCTTGTACATCTCTTTAAGCTTCTTTGTCGGCTTTCCAAAGTACCTTATAGTTTGTGGTCCATAAAGTGCTTTGGCTTGTTACAGGTTTCTAACTTGTACAATTTCTCCAGTATTTTGTCTACAAGATTGTATTCGAGAAGTAACTTAGTGATTGATTCGAGAACTAGAATTGACTTGATAGATAACTCTGAGTTCTCGAATACTGCAAGGCTGACATATCGAATCACTTCTCGAATAGCTCTTTTCTTCAGGAATCCTTGAGTTATCGAATAGAGCATTTAACTTATCGAATCACTGAGATATCGAATAGCTTTCTGAGTCTTTGAGATATCGAATACAACTTTGACTTGTTGACTCTCAGAGAACTCGAATACCATTTTGACTTGTTGACTTCTTGAGTTCTCGAATAGAGTAATAGACATGTCGAATCTCTGAGTTATCGAATGACACTTTGACTTGTTGACTCTCAAAGATGTCGAACAATGATTTTACAGATATCGAATCCTTGACTTGTCAGATGCTAGACTTCTCGAATAGAACAAAACACTTCTCAAATTGGTACTTAGGCAAATCTTCATTCTTCGAATTCCAACTGTGTTTATTTTGACAGTTTTAATCTTCAAGCTTGAGGCATGATCCTTGGAACTTCTTTCAAGCATTATTCTCTGACTTTTAATTACAGTTACACAGATAGAAATTGATGCCTATTATAAGTACTATAACAAGTAGAAACTCTACAACTAGAGGTTCTCTCAGTTAAGAGGTTATGTAAGTAATGCAAAATATTACAAACAATTAGGCTTATAATTAGATGTACTCAGGCATGCCTCTGTGACTAACAATCTCCCCCAAATTGTGAGTAAGACCCTTAGTCACAATTTCATGTCTGATAACAAGCCTAACATACATAAAGATAAAACTTGACAGTACATGTATGAAATTGAATAACAACATGGATAGAACTACAATGAGTGATTTTACAGACTATGATGAAATACTAGCCTTTGTCATTTGATTCCATCTCCATTGCCATGGCTTGTAGATCATCATATGCCTTCTGTTTCCTTTCTTTCTCCTTTCTTGCATTCTCATCCATAGCTTTTATGATCTCTGCCATAGCATCTAGTTCTTCAAGTAGAATAGAGTTCTTGAAGTCTTCAGGTACTGGCTTCAGAATGTTTGCAGGATAGTGATTGAGTAGGTTCATTTTTATATTGACCTGATCTCCATTTCTTCTCCTATACTTCACAACATAGGGATTGAATTGAACTCTAAACAATCCTTTTGCCCTTAGCTTTTCTGCTTCAACTTCCAGCCTATCAATCTATTTCTCCCTTTCTAGCCATTTCTCAAAGCACCCCTTTCTTATCTTCTCAGCATAGTCTCTCTTCATCTTTACAAAATCAATCAACTCCAGCTTCCATACTCTCTCCACTTTGTCTTCGGAATCCAATAATGCGATAATTCTTTCTATCTCATATAGCTTGCCCCAATCTTGACAACCCCCTTATTTGAATTTATCTGTCTTCCATCAGTGTATTTGATTTCAAGGCAGTCATTCACAATTGTAGCATAGTAGATTCTTTGAGCTCTTAGAAATTGCAGTTGGTCTTCATCAAAATCTTCATCTAGTGGTTGGAGTTTTAATCATGTAATGATTGTTAGGGCCCTTGATTTAGATAGCTTCACTTTTCTTGCAGCTTGTTTGAATTTGATCTTTTTCACTTTGTTGCTTGGAAGAAACTTGTGACCCTTGCTTGTAGATCATTGTAGTACACCATTAGTAGTTTGCTTTTGGAAATATACACATAGTTTCTTGAGTTGAATCTTCTTCTCTTCTTGAGGTGGCAAGACAGTTGCAGAAGCCATAGATGTAGATTTTGGTAGGTCATTACTAGTTGTAATCACCCTAGACATAGAGTCTTGTGTTGTGGTGAGGTTACTGTTAGTAATGCCTAGGGCTTGCTATTTTCCACTTTTAGGAGACGTATAATCTAACCCCTAACACCTCTAACACGAAAAATTAAAAAATATTACGAACGAATTGGTTAAAGAAACTAACTAAACTTAAAACTCAACTATCACAATCCGACTATAGAATGATACAATTAACTGCATGAATTGACTCTAAATGATCATATAAAGCTATTGGAATCATCAAAACAGCCGGAAAATCAATCAATCAAAAAACCCCAAATTTTTAGTCAAAAACCCTAGAAAACGCAGATTGAAAGAAAAATTCATAGAAAATCAGAAATTTACCCAACACGAAAAATATTGATGGATTATGAAAGAAGGTATTGAGAGATTTGATTTGAGTATAAGAACAACAGAATCTGACATTGAAATCACCTTCAAATTAGGTTTGATCCTCAAGAACAAGAGAGAGAAAATATATTTTCATATTTATTTATATATATATATATATATATAATCTAATTTTTATGAATTATTATGATTTCTTCGAAGATCGAATCGTATGGATGTTAATAAACACTCATTCTAGTGCTGGGAAAAAATAATCAAAAAATAAAAAGGTTGGATTGTACGAAATTGTAACAAAAACATAGTAAAAGTTGTGCTTTCTATAACTGGACACGATCCAGATTCACTGAATAATTTTTTGAATGATTTATTCGACGATCAAACCGTACGGATGTTAATAAACACTCATTCTAGTGCTGGGAAAAAATAATCAAAAAATAAAAAGGTCGGGTTGTACGAGATTTTAACAAAAACGTAGTAAAAGTTGTGCTTTCTATAACGGGACACTGCATAATTTATTTGAATGATTTCTTCGATGATCGAACCGTACGGATGTTAATAAACACTTATTCTAGTGCTGGAAAAAAATAATCAAAAAATAAAAAGGTTGGGTTGTACGAAATTTTAACAAAAACGTAGTAAAAGTGGTGCTTTCTATAACGGGACACGATCCAGATTCACTGCATAATTTGTTTGAATGATTTATTCGATGATCGAACCGTACGGATGTTAATAAATACTCATTCTAGTGCTGGGAAAAAATAATCAAAAAATAAAAAGGTCAGGTTGTATGAGATTTTAACAAAAACGTAGTAAAAGTGGTGCTTTTTATAACGGGACACGATCAAGATTCTCTGAATAATTTATTTGAATGATTTCTTCGACGATCGAACCATACGGATGTTAATAAACACCCATTCTAGTGCTGGAAAAAAATAATCAAAAAATAAAAAGTTGAGGTTGTACGAGATTTTAACAAAAACGTAGTAAAAGTGGTGCTTTCTATAACGGGACATGATCCAGATTCACTGAATAATTTATTTGAATGATTTCTTCGACGATCGAACCATACGGATGTTAATAAACACTCATTCTAGTGATGAGAAAAAATAATCAAAAAATAAAAAGGTTGGGTTGTACGAAATTTTAAAAAAAACGTAGTAAAAGTGGAGCTTTCTATAACCGGGACACGATCCAGATTCACTGAATAATTTTTTTGAATGATTTAAGTAATTATTTAATTAATTTATTAATCATTTTCGATTAACTAATTATTTATCCTATATTTATTTATTTTTTTAATTATTTTACAAACTAGTTAAAATGGAAAATTAGTGGAAAATAATTAAATAAGTTTATTTATTTATTGTATCTTAACCTCCGTATGGTTGTGTTGTCCAGAAATATTTTTTAAAAAATCGAAACCGTAAATCGTGACGAAAACATGTTTATGGGTTACGGTGAAATTAATAGTTGAACATTAAATTACTTGGTCAAATAAATTTATTTTTTTCCGAATTTTTGAAAATAACATTAAAAAGGATGGATCTTGACCTCCGTATGGTTGGGTCATCCAGAAATATTTTTTAAAAAATCGAAACTTTAAATCCTGACGAAACCATGTTCAGGGGTTACGATCAAAGTAATAGTTGACCGATAATTTCTTGGTCAAACAAATTTATTTTTTCCGAATTTTTGGCAATAAAATTAAAAAGGATGGATCTTGACCTCCGTATGGTTGGGTCATCCAGAAATATTTTTTAAAAAATCGAAACTATAAATTCTGATGAAACCATGTCTAGGGGTTACTGAATATATAAAGTATTTATATATTCATTATTTTTAAGTTAATAAATAATAATTATAATAATTGAATTTAAAATTTAGAATAAAAAATTATATCAAAAACTAAAAAAATGAAAGCAGCGCTTTTTTTCATTGAAAAAACTTCCCCCCAGATGAAAACTTAACCTAAACTTTCCCCCCAAACAAAACTTTGTGGACTTTAACTTTCCCCCTCAATCACTCACTCACCTAAAGTCTCTGACCTAAACTTCCTCTTTGCGGCACTCAAAATTTTCGTCATCTCTCTGATCTAAATTAATTAATTAAAGAACAAAATGAAGGGCAATTAGGCTTCAAAATTAGGGTTCGATTCGTACAGTCATTCTCTCTCTCTCTCAATACACTCTCGACCATCTATCTGTCTCTATATTCGACTCTATATTCGATTGGGGCTTTTTTGTTTGGGTTTTCATTTGGATGCTTACATACAAACTGGGGCTTTTCTGTTTATGTGTAATTGGTGTTTAAAACCTTCTCACTTTATTGCAAGGGCTTATGGTATTCGAGGAGATTCCAAGTTACTTCACCCTAGCAATTTGATGCCAATTCCAGTTTGAGAAGTTAGAAGCAGAGAAGACGGCAGAGAAGGAATATGAAAACGAATTCTTAGACAATAAGGTTTGTAGGTATAGGTACAGATGGTCAAAATGTCAATGACCTCTGTTTTTTCTACTCTGCATTTTTTAGTTCTGTGTTTAATTTTGTTTTTACACTTGCAGACTATATAGAACAGAAAATGAACCACTGGAGTAGCTCAGTGTCTAATGTAAATTTTAATATTGATATGAAATTTAAAAGGCTATATTGTATATAACAAAGACAATTTTTAATTTTTTTTTAGTTTCTTGGTATAGTTCCTTGAGAAGTGTGCGTAATTAAATATGGAGATTGTGCTAACTTGTATGAATAGTGCGGAGCAAACTTTAACATATTTCCTTGCTATAATAGAACTGCATCAGAGATTGTCTTTAACTATCTCTTTCTCGTCATTGATAGTCTTACTCAATACATATAATAGGCACGAGCTGTTGAAACATAGCTGTTCTTAACCAGTTTTAGCACATTAGACGAGGAAAATATTACAGAATGGATGTACTTCAACTTGGTACAGTGAAGCCTAGTTATATAAAATGTAGATTAGCTAGTTACTAATGAAATGAAAACTCTTTTAATGAACTGAATAGGTGCCTTGATTTATAGATCAAGAAGGAAAGTGGCATGTTAATGTTAGATTGTTAGCCAGAAATGGTGCAAAAGAATTAAAAGGATGGCCTTATCCGAGACGTGCTTGAGTGATGGTAAGAGTGCAACAACTTTTGTTGAAGTTGGCCTGTCCAGCAGACAATAAGCCCTGTTTTTAGAGTTCAGATAGCATATATACCTAGTGTAAACTTGTAATAGGATCCTGAATAGTTTGGCTACCCAGATAGTCAAGCATCAAGGAAATGGAATAAAATGTTTCTATATTTTTTAAGTCTTATGATTTTATTTCGTCCTTAGCTAAGTCTCTACTTATTTATCAACAAGAATCCTTACTTACTTACCCTTCTATAGTTCGGTGTAATTGATTATACGTATTTTTTGTATCTAGCCATATGTCACCTCTACCTCTATTTTTTTCACATTGATCATATTGGTAACAAGTATAAAAAAGTTACCTTTGCCAATTTAGCTAAGGTGAATAATACAGTACAGATCTAATAAGCTGTTTTTTTTCTTTGTTTTTGCTGCTGGGTTTTTTTGAGTGTCGCATGAAGAAGTAAGTGAACTTTTATTTCCTGGACTGCAGGTAGCGTATTAATGTTATATAAATCATGAGATCTTAGTATACATGGCAGCAAAGTAATGAAAAGTTTTTCTTGATTATACAACCAAAATGTTTCAAGTTTTTAAGTTCTTTCTCTCCCATATTTCTTAGTCTCTTAGCTTTATGCATGAGGATTACCAACTTGCAGTTGGATTTTACATCTTGCTACGGTATTGAAATTGGCCTTGAATCTGGTTATTTTTCTTTGTTGTTAATTGTACATACTATAATTGTGCAGTTCATGTAATGTTTAAAGAAGGAAGAAAAATATCAAAGTCCTGCTAAAGCAATTGTCTTTCCTATAATTTAGGGATTAGATTAAATCATCCAATAATTTAGGTGATTGCATCCAACATGTGTCCACCTGAACTTAGTACTAGTGTTCTGTTGGATATAAAAAATTAGAAGTCTTTAATGTAAAGCAGGAATTTCTTTTCCTCAACTTCAGTTTATAATTTAAACATTCCATGACCTTTGATATGTGATGCCATCTAAAATGCTTTATGTAAATTTCTTTAAAAGTATAGATTGGATTAGCTTATAAAGAAGTGTTTCGCCAGTATGAATATTTGAACTTCTGTTAGAAATTTAAGAACCTAAAGTATGAAACATCACTTCAGTATTTATTGAAGAACATGAAATCAGTTATATTTCAACAGTTCACTAGTATAACATAGAGTGGTTTTCTCTGCAGCATTACAACTATTTTATGTAGTAACAGTTCACTTCCTACATTACATACAGTGACAAAAACATGCACCAGGACATGTATTTACAGGCATGACAGGTAGTTCCCATTGTTTCATTTGCCTTAGTTGATGTGTGAGTAATTTTACTATCTATTTTGTATTAAGTATACAATAACATGGTAAGATATAACTAACCTCCTGCTACATATGCTTTCAAAGTTTATAGATGGTAAACATATGCAATCATAAAAAGCATTTTCTTTTGTGACGAGTGTACATCTTTTTTGATGCAGTAATGTTGCCGTGTTCATCTATGTGATAGATTCCATTAAGGGGATGATGAAAGACAGGGATGATGCATATGTGTTGCTTCCTAGTCTGATTGGTTGGTGGGAAGGCAAGAATAGACCAGATGTGTCTAACTTTACTCTTTATCTAGAGCTTTTTTGCTATCGTAGTTTGTATTGGTTAATTAAATGGTGGAAGGAGAACTTGTAATTGTAAATTTTGGTTTGAATGTTGGTGTTTGGCGTAGTTTGGGGTGGTTGAAGGAGGTATTATAATGGTTAAATTTGGTTTGAATGTTGGTTTAGACATATAATGGATGAATTTGGGTTGGACATGTAATGGTTATTAATGAGAATGTTGCATATATAAAGCAGCTGTTTCAAATTTTTTGTATTCTAGTGTTACATTTGCCTATTGTAGTGTTGCATATGCATGTCCATATGGTGTTACATTATAATCTTATTTAGTGTTACACTAGACATGTTACAGTGTTGCAATAGAGAGTGCCCCCCCCCCACATGCCACCTGTCAGTGGCCCCCCACATGCCACGTTTCAAGTGGGCCCCACACATGCCCCATGTCAGATGGGTCCCACATGCCACGTGTTAGGTGGGCCCCACATGCCACGTGTCAGGTGCCACGTGTTAGGATGCCACGTGTCAGTGGTGTTAACACAAAATCACGCAAGCGTATGTGGTCACAAGTAATATAGATATAAGTCAAGTTCGTTCCCAAAGAGATCTGGTTTAGGTTTTAATTCAGTTAATGTACCTATGCAACAATGTATGGTTTTCATTCACTGCTAAGACAATTAACAAATTCAGGTTTTGATTAACTAAAATTAACTAAAAAGTAATTTAACAAACTAAGTATTAATTAACTAACGAGAATTGGAATCAAATTACTTATGCGAGAGAAAACATGGGATCCTAACTTAATTAAATACTTTACTTAGAGTTGATGCCTTTAATCAATGTATGTGATGGTTATGATATCTGATCAGATAGCACGAAACAAGTATAGGTTACCTCTAGGTATACGAACAGCAAACTACTCATACATCCACAAAAGAGATAGAAGGTGGGTAGACACCAATTATGTTTAGACCCCATATCTCTATCCGATTTGAAAACATAACGGTTTAAGCACAAATCATCCACATACATCACATAGGGCAGTATAAGTATTCTCATCTTATGCTACGAATCATGTTGGTAAACAATCATGAACCTATGCTAGCATGACAAGTTCTAAATCTTAAGATCCACTCTCGCTTCACAAAAGATTAACAGATTAGATGTCAGCTACGCATCTAAATACAGGAAACACAACCATACGAGGATATCAAGAATTCATCACACACAAATCTATAAAGCAATCAACCTACTAAGCTACATAGATAAATCCGTTAGAATCCCATGACAACGATTAGTTCATAATCGAACCGTTCGTCATCATGGGATCTGATGAAACCATGGTAAATAACAAAGTATTAAAGATTACAAATAAACTAGAGTATGAGTTTAAGAAAACAATTCCCAAAAACATCCAAGAGTATCGCCTAAAAGAAGAAAACAATAGTAGATCTAGATCTCCGTTGCTTGTCACGAGCGTTGGAATCCTTCTCCAAGTCTGAATCTCCGTATCGGCTCTCTCTCTTTGTTATGGAGGGTTAGTTTTTTTTATGATGATAGAATGTGTTTATATAGGCCCCCATGTCTTGTCCAGCAAGAAATTCCCCAAAATAGAATTAAAATAGAATTTCTGCAGTTCGGCACAAAATACGTTCCTAAACAGATTCTGTTTTAAAGGAAAAATCGTAGCTGACTTTTCTTCAGTATTTCTGGGCCGTTCCATTCGTATTTGGACATCTAAACCACTTTAGAATGAAATAGAATCTCGTTATCTTCGCGTGGACTGTAAGATCGTCCAAAACAGACTTATAGAACTCAAGATATGGCCCAAACAGTGAATCCGGATTTTCATGAAAAATTTTAGGCTCGGCAGAATGCTCCCTGCGCTGCAGCGCACCTGTACCGTGCCGCAGCGCGCCATGGAACCTGTTGAAACAGATCCGTCTTCTTCCGAGCTTTCCAACGACTGCTTACGGGCCTCAAACGGACTTGTCCAGATATGTCCAAAACAATGAAGACTGCGCAGCCTACCCAGAAAATCCGAATTTTAATCAAATTAACCTCCAACTCTCTTCTGCGAGTTGCCGTTCTTCATATATTGAGCTCAAAATGACCAAAGCATCATAGAAACACATCATACCTGCCTCAATCTAGTAGTTCTACACAACTCACAAAAACACGTTAAAAACACAACATACTTGAGGTCAAGTAAATCCATTTAGGCCGACAAGAAGCATTCTAAGTGGATATAAATCCACTTATCAAGTGGGACCCACATTCTATCCCTCGGATTAAGTTCAAATGTAAAACTACAAATCCGTTACATTAGGTGATGATAGTGTTACATTATCGACATAATGTATCGCTTTATTAGTGTTACAGTAGATGGGCAAAAGCGTTACAATAGGCATCTGTTGTAATGCCCGTAAATGTAACACCCCCAAGTGTTACAATAGACCTATTGTAACGGATTTTTGGCCTATTGTAACATTACGCGGGATTTACAATAGGCCACTTATGGCATAGTGTCTATATATTCAATTCAACACACACAAACAATCACCCTATCCTACAATTCTACACATATACATACATTAAACACATAAATAGACATACATACATAATTTCTCATTCTATAACAAAATCTCTCATCTTAGTTTGGTATCTATCTCTTCACTAGTACCAATTTTTCATACATACATACATAAAACACATAAATTCACTTACAAATCTCAACCGCCATTGTAAAACTCTTGCCGGCGCTCCGATTCAACCTAAAATCGTCGTGAATTTGCCCATGTGGGGCCAGCTAACTTAAGGAGAAGAGCTTAGAGGCACTGAATTGAAAATTGGAGCTGCGTGTGGATGAGGCGTGGGGAGGTTTGTTTAGTTATAATAGAAATAACGAATTTTTAAAATAAAGAAAAGTATGAATGGTATCGACTAAATTTTAGAAAGTTGGGCTGTGTATTTTTAAAAGCCCAATAGTTAGCATGGGTAGTTTTGAACTTATCCCTAAATTTTAATATAATGCACATAAAACAAATATAAACTGACACAAAAACATAAAAGGATAGTACCACTACTACAAATATGAACTTGCATAGCGTTTATTTTACATCTTGCATAGCATTTTTAAACGCTATGTATGGTCACAGAATTTTAAACTGACATATATGTTGGATGAGCAGCCAATGACACAAGGTTCTCTCTAAATGCATCTAGCATAAATTCGTATGTGTTGTGTGCAGGCTATAGCCAGTAATGTATTTTGTGAGCTTGTTTTGTAGGTTTGTATATTTTGTACAATTGCATCTACGATGTAGGAAAACATTGACTAATTTTAATATTACATGATTATAAATTATAATAAGACCATCAGACCAAACGTTCATACATTTGAGTTAATCGAAGCCAGGATTCCAAACCATAATTAGCGGTGAAGGATGTAGTGGTCATAATTAGGAGGGGCTCCAAAAAGAATTAATAACATAGTAGTAGTTCTTGATCCCAGTTGTTACTGTTAATCAATGTTCAGTTTATGCTTATTGGCTAGTGTTTATAGCACAGTTCTAGAGGTTTGAAGTGCGTGGAACATGAACGATTCTTATATAGCTTATACACTATACTACTGATGCAATAATTGATAAGAAATAAAAGGGGAATAATAATAGGGGAACCAATTCATAAAACATCACAAAAATTAGAACATTTATACAAACACACAAATAAAATCATTTAACCATAAAATTAACTACATAAACAAATATCAAAATTACACGATAAACTCAATTTGTGTACTTTCAATTACAGACCCCGATAAACTCGAAAAGAAGAAGGCAATTAATAGCTTGGTGCCCTAGAGAAATGCTGAGCCAGAGAGAAGCTACAAAATTGAAAAACCCAAATTAGTGTTGATGGGGAATAGGTGAGAGAGAGAGGGAGGGAGAGAGAGGGAGGGAGAGAGCGAGAAAGAGAGAGAGAGAGGGAGGGAGAGAGCAAGAGGGAGAGTGGGAGGGGAAGTGCGCGAGAGAGAGGGAGGAAGGAGAACCAAATCCAACCCAACAGTAAAAGAACAACGCCTGCTGCGAGAGTGAAGTCAGAGACGATTGATAATTAAACTAATTGAGAGAGAGTGATTGAGTCAGAGATAACCTAATTGAGAGCGAAGAATTGAAGCGAGAGTGATGCCCGAACTGAACTGTTTTATTCCCCATTGTTTTACTTATAATATATTTGAGCAATTATTTAATTAAATTAATGTCTTATTATAAACTGTTTAATTATAAAACTTTTGCCTTAGCGCTGTATTAGTTTAACAAAATATTATAAATATAAGAATATTACTTAAAATCCATTAACTACCATTTTCCAAGAGCTTAATTTTTTTAAAAAAATAAAAATTAATTAAATATTACTTTAATTACGTAATCTTGCATAGCGCTTTCGAAAAATGCTATGGAAGCACTCGTTTACATAGAGTTTCTTTCTCAAGCGCTACATTAGTAATTTTAATTTAATTTAATTCTTATTTAATTCTATGATAAAATTACTTGCATAGCATTTCTATTTTAAACGCTATACAAGTGATCTATTTGGGTAGCGTTTCACAAAAAATGCTATGCAAGTGCTCGTTCCCAAGATTAGATTTGTAGTAGTGTACAAACTTTCTTTAAAAAAAATGTACAAACGGACGTGTGTTCACATGTATGTTAAATTACATAACCATATACATACATACATACATACATACATACACACACAGACACACACACACACACACACACACACACACATATATATATATATATATGCTATTGATCAAAACCTTAGGATTAAATTAAATCTAAAGGCGCCATTTAAACTCCCACACTCAATTTAAATACACCCTTCCACACTCACCCCCACCAACGCCCCCTTCCCCTTCCCCTTCTTCGACGAGCTCCGGTCATCTCCGGCGAGCTCGATTTTCAGGTGAGCTAAAAATTTCTAGATCTTACTTCTCCTCTTTATTTCCGACTTCTGGCCCCATAGGGGCACCATCTTTATCGTCTTCCTCTTCCATGTTTGATTACAGATTGTCTTCACCTTCAGACCTGTAATCCGTCATGTTTGATTTGAAATCCATGTTCATCAGCCATGTTTGATTCAAAATCGTCGACCTAATTTATGGAGGATACAACTGTACAATGTGGCGGTGACGGTGGAGATGTGGCGGCAATGGTGGTGTGGGGGTGGTACGGGGGGTGGTGCGGGGGATGAAGAAATGGGTTTTGTGCTGAATCTTCTATTGAACTAGTTGGTGATTTCCACCATATAAATTAATGATTTCTGTAATATAAACGGCTGATTCCTATAACATAATTTAGTGATTTCTTGATTTTTGGTATCTCTCTGGTAGAAATCATTGATTCTAGCACACTTCCTTTGTCATGGCGGCGACAATAGTGATTAAGCATTGATATTACTTGCTGTAGGGGTAAATAACTGAGAGATATGCATAAAGTGATATATACATATATATGTATATATATATACATACAACATTCAGATGTATGTAACGGTGAAGAATGGGAGGGTTGGGGTGAGAAACGGTGCAGGGGTAGATTGGGTGAGTTGGTTGAAGAGAGAAGGAGGTAGTGTGGTGGCGATGGCAGGTGGTAGGGGTGGTGATGGTTGGTAGCAGTAGTAGGAGTTTTGTCTTTTTTTGGGTTGGGCCTGTTATATTTATAGGGGCTCGGTCTGGTTACTAGTTTTTATTTTAAATTGGTTATATATATATATATATATATATATATATATATATATATAGAAAAAGGAACCTGAGATATATCTCAAGTAACTTCCCTAAGGTACTGAATAGAAACAATGTGTTTTGGTATGTATAATTTTTTTGACATACACAATCTTTTAAAATCTTTTTTTGATATGCAAAATCTTTTATAAAATGAAGTTTTTTTATATAGGATCTCGGGGAAGTTACCTGATATGTATCTCAGGTTCCCTATTATATATATAGGGTTTTGCTCAAATAGAAACTAAATTAGAATAGAAACTAGAAACCAAACCCTAATTGAACATTTCAAACTAATCTAATAACCAAACTAGGAGTACTCCAATACAAAAAATGTATAATAATCTAGGCTCCATTCAGCAAAAAAAAAAAATTGTTCACTGCTGACGTGGCAGTGACGTCAGCATGAACAGTATTTTTTTTTTGCTGAATAGAGCCTAAATTATTATACATTTTTTGTGAAGGTGCCCCTGGCAGGGCCATTAGAATAGATGAAATATAATTTATTTAGTGTTGGTTTCTAGTTTCTATTTTAACTTTGGTTTCTATTTGATCACTTGCTGAATGGAGCCTAAATTATTATACATTTTTTGTGAAGGTGCCCCAGGCGAGGCCATTAGAATAGATGAAATATATTATATTATATATATATATATATATATATATATATATATATATAATTGCCATCGGGTTCTCAGTTCTCATTCCATTGGGATCGCATTAGAATAACCCTCGATATATATATATATATATATATATATATGAGTTACACTCCATGACAAACACCTTATATAACAAACAATAAAGAACACCTTAGATCTAATAGATCTAATGCCCTTGGAGGGGCCACCCAATACAAAAAGTTGTTATTTTTTTACCCTCTATTCATCCAGCAAAAAAAAAGAGTTACTATTCATGATGATTCATCATGAACAGTTTTTTTTTGCTGGATGGATAGAGGGTAAAAAATAACAACTTTTTGTATTGGGTGCCCCTGGCGGGGGCAATGGATCTATTAGATCTAAGGTGTTCTTTATTGTTTGTTATATAAGGGTGTTTGTTATGGAGCAATGGCCTATATATATATCGAGGGTTATTCTAATGGGATCCCAATGGAATGAGAACTGAGAACCCGATGGCAATTTTGTAATTAAACTTCACTATATGGATAGTTACAGAATAAATGATACGTGAAAGAATACATAGCCTTGCTCATTGCCACCGGCCCACCAACCTCTCCTACATTACGATAATTTGCCACCACCTGTCCTTCCATCGCTATTCCAGCTTATGACCACAATCATCGCCATAACCACAACTGGACCATTACCAAAACACCAATCACTACCATCACCAAACACCAATCACCACCATCACCAATCGCAACATCACCATGACAATATCATGTATACGCAATCGTCACCACATGGATCATTAAATTTGAATCCAACTCATTAACATAAAACACATCGACATAATCACCATACACTATAAGCTACTTAATCACCAAATTTATGTTCAAATCACCAATATATAAATCACAATCGCTATTAAAAATTACAGAATCACCAAATTAAAACTCAACCCAAAATTTAAAGACGAATCACCAATTTTACACCCAAATCACCAAAAATTCTAGTCACAGAGTAAAAAAAAGAAGATGTAAGTTTGTAATAGTATCAAAATCACCAGATCTGAGTCGTCATCGCCATTTCACTAACCCACACAATCACTATCATGCTCGCTGATTGTTATCCGCCGTTGTGGTGAACTGAAATTTAAATTGATCCATGACATCATCTTCTTCTTTTATACCTTCAAAAGATTCGTCGAAGATTATATCGTAACTCGTAATGGTCTATAATCGATTTTAGGGAGATGAGAGTGGAGGATGAAATATGATTTCGAAAACTTTATAAAGGTTTAAAGGTATTTCAATTTCGAGTTTTTAAAATCTTAGAGTTTGATGAGAGAGAGAGAGAGAGGTGAGACTAGGAAGAAGAAGGGAGAAATATATAAAAATTACAGGATGCTAAGTGACGGGATGGAGGAAGGAAAAGAACAAAGTGTATGGTTTATATTAAAGGAGCCTTATTAAAATAAAGGGCTAAGATGAATTCTTAATTCTAATTTTAATTAGGGGTCTCATTTGAGCACTTGCATATATATATATATATATATATATATATATATATATATATATATATATATATATATATATATATAGTCCTACTCAGCTACAAACCAAAATTAAATACAAACTACAAACAGGCTGCCCAGCCAAACAGAAATCACTAAATTACACAACCGAAATCATTAATTATATTTTTGACAAAAGATATTAACAATACAAATCCCACCCCACCCCACCACCTAAAATCATAATATATACAGTTGAAAATCACTAATACCCACCCCACCTAACCTAAAATCAGTAATATATAGCTGAAAACCACTAATACTCACCCTACCCCACCACCTGAAATCAGTAATAGATACACTAGAAATCACTAATACCATACCCCACCCCACCCCACCCCACCCCACCCTACCCACCTAAAATCAATAATATATGGCTGAAAATCACTAATACCCACCCCACCACCTGAAATCAGTAATAGATACACTGAAAACCACTAAAACCCCACCCCACCCACCTGAAATCAGTAATATATAGTTGAAAATCACTAATACCCACCCCACCCCACCACCTGAAATCAGTAATAGATACACTGAAAATCACTAATACCCCGCCCCACCCCACCCCACCTCAAATCAATAAAATACATTCCAGAAACCACTAATTTTAACACCCCCACTGTCCACCACCACCCCCCACTATCCACCACCACCCCCCCACCACTGTCCAGTTCTGATTCCAGCGAAGATTATGCTTCGATCTTCGATCTGTTTCAGAGCTTCAATCGTCTTCGACCTCCGATCTTCTCAACAGACCGTCATCTTGTCCGTAATCGATTTCATTGATATTTTCGATTCAGAACTTTGATTGAATCATCGATTTCATCGATTGAAGAAGACACATTCCAGATCTTCGACCATTGAAGACGATGTGATGTGTTTCTTCTCCGATCTGTTGTCCTTCTTCTCCAAATGAAAATCATCGGAGAGATTTCCCCTGCGGGGCCAGTGGTTGGAAAGGAATAAGAGGCTTGCCAGAGAAGATGGCGTTTGGTGGTGGTGTCGGTGAAGGTGGTGGTGCGTCGGGGGTTGGGGGTGGGGGTGGTGGTGGGGGTGGGGGTGGGGGTGGGGGTGGTGTGGCATGATGATGTCATATTAAAGGTAGATGATGTCATATAGGGGTGGATATGGTAAAATATGGTGTGGAGATAGTAAAATAGGGTGTGGAGATAGTGGTTTTTAGTTTGTATTTGAGCAAAAACCAATATATATATATATATATATATATATATATATATATATATATATATATATATATATATATATATAGGGGGCTACTCCAATACAAACCTCCTTAAAATACAAACCTACAAACCAAGCATAATCTAATATTTCAAGCTAATCTAATGACCAAACTAGGGGTACCCCAATACAAAAAATGCTTAAAATAATTGGCTCTATCCAACAAAAAAAATAAAAAAATAAAAAAAATTCACTGTTCACGTGATGACGTGGCAGTGGATTTCACTGGTTAACGGTGCTTCGCACCTTCTTGTACGGCGCTTCGCGCCTTTATCATTCTAAAGTTGTAAGGAATGGCAATCAATGGTAAAGGCAATAGACGATTGACGGGTATGTCGAGAGCCTTCGGCCCTCATGACTACCTAACTCATCCGTTTACTGTCTTAAATGCTTCGCATTTCCACGGCAAGTTTTTTTTTTTTTATGGATAGAGCCAATTATTTTAAGCATTTTTTGTGAAGGTACCCTTGGCGGGAACCTTAGAATAAATGAAATATAATTAATTTAGTGTTGGTTTGTAGGTTTGTATTTTAAAAGTGGTTTGTATTTGAGCACTTGCCTATATATATATATATATATATATATATATATATATATATATATATATATATATATATATATATATATATATATATATATATATATATATATATATATATATATATATATAGGGAGCTACTCTAGTGAGAACCTCTTAGAATGAGAACTTAGTCCCTAAAACAAATCACCAAAATCTAGCAGAATCACCAAATTACAAAAGAATATTATTTTCCAGCGCCACGTCACTGCTAACCTCAGCATGACATCACTGCTGACAGCAGCATGATGACATGGCAGTGGGGTCCACAATATTATTTTGGGAAATTTTTTTTTTTGGCAGGGGAAAAAAAATATGGCGGGAAAATTTTCCAATCACCAATTTTTTGACAGGAAAATTTTCCAAATCACCAAATTTTTGTCGAAATATTTTGCCAAATCACCAAATTTTTGGCGAGAAAATTTGCCAATCACCATTTTTTGGAGGGAAAATTTTCCAAATCACCATTTTTTGGCTGGAAAACCTACCAAATAACCATTTTTTTTTGCAGAAAAAACGTGCTTTTTTTTGGCGGGAAAATTTCTGCCATGTCAGCATGCTGATGTCAACAGTGACGTCATCATGCTGATGTATGCACTGACTTATTTTTTATTTTTTTTTATTAATTTTAACGATTTGGTGATTCTGCTGGATTATGATGATATGCTTTGGGGACTAAGTTCTCATTTTAAGAGTGGTTCTCATTTGAGCACTTGCCTATATATATATATATATATATATATATATATATATATATATATATATATATATATATATATATATATAGGGGGCTACTCCAACACAAACCTCCTTAAAATACAAACCTACAAACAAAGCATAATCTAATATTTCAAGCTAATCTAATGACCAAACTAGGGGTACCCCAATACAAAAAACGTTTAAAATACTTGGCTCTATCCAACAAAAAAAAATCACTGTTCACGTGATGACGTGGCAGTGGATTTCACTGGTTAACGGTGCTTCGCACCTTCTTGTACGGCGCTTCGCGCCTTTATCATTCTACAGTTGTAAGGAATGGCAATCAATGGTAAAGGCAATAGACGATTGACGGGTGTGTCGAGAGCCTTCGGCCCTCATGACTACCTAACTCATCCGTTTACTGTCTTAAATGCTTCGCATTTCCACGGCAAGATTTTTTTTTTGTTGTTGGATAGAGCCAATTATTTTAGGCATTTTTTGTGAAGGTACCCTTGGCGGGAACCTTAGAATAGATGAAATATAATTAATTTAATGTTGGTTTGTAGGTTTGTATTTTAAAAGTGGTTTGTATTTGAGGACTTGCCTATATATATATATAGAGAGAGAGAGAGAGAGAGTAAGGTTCCATGGACTACTCATTTAATTGGAGTACTTGGAGTACATATACATTTTGCATTCAAAATTTTGCAAACTTTATTATTTTGCAAAGCTTATTACATGAATATCACCATTTCATTGAAAATCTTGAAAATTTTGTATGTTTTGCTAAGAAAATATTGCAAAATGAATTGTTGTGCGAAACACATTTTGTTGCAAAACATATATGTTCTGATTGCAAAACATAAAAGACTTTCAAGATAAACATATTGCAAAACATATATGATTTTTAAGATTATCAACGAAATTATGATATTCATATAACAAGGTTTATAAAATAATAAATTTTAAAATATTTTGAATGCAGAACGTATATGTACTCCAAGTACTCCATAGAACTTTTCTATATATATATATATATATATATATATATATATATATAGACCTCCCTATATAGGGGCTGCTCAAATGAGACACCTCTTATAATGAGACCCTTGAGTCCCCTCATATTTTATCTATTCTAAAGAGCCCCGTCAGGAGCACCCAATACGAAAAAGTCTAATAATTCTACACTCTATCCATTTATAAAAATAAAAAAATAATTTTTTTTTGGAAAAAAATGATGACGTGGCAATTATTTTTTTAATTTTTTTTTAATTTTTTTTTGATAAATGAATAGAGGGTATAATTATAAGACTTTTTCGTATTGAGTGCCCCTGGCGGGGCCCTTTAGAATAGATAAAATATGAGGGGGACTCATTATAAGAGAGGGTCTATTATAAGAGGGGTCTTATTTGAGCACCTCCCTATATATATATATATATATATATATATATATATATATATATATAAGAAAACACCCCAAAAAATATGAGATATTAAAGTATATGTTTGGCTAAACATTAAAATATAATTAGAAAAAAATCGTTTACCAAGTAAAAGTGCTTTAATATTTTTATAAAAATAAAAAAATATTCTATATTTATGTTTGACAAATGTGTTTCCAAAGTTCAAATTAAAAAAATCTAAGCACAAATCAACAAATAAAAATATTCTTACTTAGCAAAGATAAAATTTAAATTAAAAAAGTGAACACAAATCAATAAATAAACATTGTTTAAATTAAAAAAAAATCAAACACCCACAAAATAAATTTATATTAATATCTAAATATAATACAACATAAAAATCTCTAAGATTACTCTAAAAAAACACTTAATGAACACCACACATGGCAAAAATATAAAATTAACATGAAAAAAATAATCAATATTCAAACAAATAAAAAGGTCTAATACCACACACATTTCCATAAGAATTTAAAAATTACCTTTAAAAACTAATAAAACTAACAAAAAGATCTAAATTTTTTTCATATAACCACTAAGTTACATAATAATAAAAAAATTGTTACACAAATATAGTACCAACATATTTTAAGTATAACATATGTAATATAATAAAATAAAAAAATAAAAACTAATTATGAAATACTAAAAATTATGTAACCTAAACTTTGAAATATAATTTACAAAAAAACCATTTACACGAAAAAAAAATAATATGCATACTACAAACAATATGTATACTACAAACCATATAACATATGAATTATTATCATTACAAATAAAAACAAACCATTTAAAATATTATAAAACTAATATTTAGGAAAAACATTATAATCAAAAGTGTACTACAAAATATAAATAAAGCTATTCGGGTATAAAGCTGGTAATGATAATGTTCACACGGCTATACCATATAGATTATAGGACACCTCCATATTAATAATGTTCACACGGCTATACCATATAGTTTATAGGACACCTTCACATTATTTAAAAAAGAAACGAACTGTATATAAACTAAATGTAGTAATAATTTATAGAGAAAAAGGACCGGCCGGTAATGATAATTTTCACACGGCTATACCATATAGCTTATAGGACACCTCCATATTGATAATGTTCACACGGCTATACCATATAGTTTATAGGACACCTCCATATTATTTAAAAAAGAAAACTGTATATAAACTAAATGTAGTAATAATTTATAGAGAAAAAGGAAATATACTATTAATTTAACTAGACCGCAGGCTAATTAAAATTTTGTGATTTTACAGAAATGTCCATCCTATATTTGCATACAATATTCTATGTATTGAGGTAACTTCCCTGAGATACATCTCAGGCTCCTCAATCTCTAATTTATATTTAATATATATATATATATATATATATATATATATATATATATATAGTGTATATGAATTAAAAAAATCTCAAACACCATGTCATTAATTAAAAATAAGAATTAAAATGTTATTCAATTAGTTGATCATATATAATTTGAAGTTGTTAGTTCGAGATAAAAAATTTATATTTTGTAATATTTCGTATTTTTTAGAATACTAAAATAGATTAATAATAGAAAAATGATTAAAATATAATAAAAAGCAAGTAAATATTTAATTAGAATAATAATCCTAAAATATGGATCGAATTTGAATATTTCATTTCTATGAAATATCTAGGAACAATAAAATTGGAAATATCGATAAATTCTTGCGGAGCCACAAAAAAGAAAATAAAAAAGAAAAAGGGATTAACATGTTCCAATTTTTCTCTCTATCCATTTCTAACATCGGAATAGCTGATGTATTCATGTCAGGTCCACATAACACTATAAATGCATCTTACGTCTCTTCTTCATCTTTTTGAACAAAATTTGCACGGTTTAGACCACACAAAATTTTTTTATCGGATCAAATTTTTAGAAAATTTTCGTAAACAGGAATGAGTCGATTTTGGACTTTTCCGAAAGATATTTTCATTCTTTACAATTTTTGTGTTTTACGTTTTTTAAGAAAACATCGTGTAGGGTTTGGTCCACATAAAAATCAATTATATTGTAAAATTTGTAAAAAAATCATGGTAGGTCGGAGTTTGTCGTTTCAAGACTTTTACGGAAGATATTTTCCTTCTCTACAACATTTGTTTTTTACGTTTTTCAAGAAAACATCGTGTAAAGAGTCAAAAATGATAAATACAAACATGTTTTGAATTCTTTCTTTTCCGCGTCGAGGTAAGTTTTCGATCGATCTTTCTAGTATTTTCAAAATCATGTGTTTTTTCTAGTATGTGCTACAATTGTATATTTAACTAGCTTCAATTCCCGTGCAAGGCACGGGATTGTTCTATTTTATAATTGGTATTGTATTTTTTCTCGTTACGTTTTGATATTAATATTAGCAATTGATATTGTGACGATTAAAATTTTTTTTAGTTTAGCGCATTTTTTTTAATCAACGTTTATTTTGTCCCCATTTCAAGATCTCCAATTTTGGTAAAAAAAATTCAAATGGACCCTTTATTTTTCCAAAGTGCTCAGAGTCATGTATTTCTTGTATTTGATATTACAGAACGTCAAATAATGCACCAAAGCCAAGAAAGTATAAAAAAAATATTGTATTCGACACATTTTTATAAAGTAAAAATACTCGGTACAAAAATTAATTTATTCTGTAGATTGCATAGCAAAAATTTGTAGTTAGCAATCTGATGTTAATGTTTTATTTCTTCAAGTTCCAACTTCCAAGGCTTCTATACTCGTGCGAGACACAAACTGCTTCGAATACTTAGTTAATTGCAATGTAACGAAAGTGTTATAATTAAGTAGATAGTATTAAATAAACATATTAAATACGAATTTTAATTGATGTATATTAATGAATGCACTTATTAAATACAAATTTTAACTGATGTGTATTAATGAATGCTATATTAATGAATGCACATATTAAATACGAATTTTAGTTGATGTGTATTAATGAATGCATAGTAATTTAACATGGATTAAAATGGTACATGTTGTGGTATTATATATATAATAGATTATTAAACTTGGTATAATTGATGATATATTTTGAAGTTATACGTATTAGTGTATCTAAGTGTAATGTGTAAGTAATAGTCTTGGGATTTCAATTTGTGCCATGATTTGCGAAAATAAAGACTTAGGAACGAGTCACCGGGTTGTATTGTGAGTTTTTTGAAAATTTAGGACCCTTTTCACCGAATTGCAATGGTCGTGGTACGAATCATGGGTTTCAAGTTGTTATTGCTATGTGGTGTCATATCGTATCGAATAAGAATAAATGTGTATGGAAAGTTATTATTTTGTATATTTTTTTCGTATCATAACGAGTATTAGACTAAGATTTTTTTTACATGTGTATATATGTTACCTGGCCTTACTAGTTGGATAGATTGGTTATTGTTGGGCTGTGTAGCTCATTACTTAAAATTTTCAGGTTTGATGTACGATCGAGTTCGTTAGCATTGTAGTTCGAGGGTCTTAGGTTTGGAGTAAATTGTCATTGTTAGCTTGTATTTTAGTTTTGGATTGGAATTAATGGTTGATAAGTCCCAATAACACCACAAGATTGTAGAAGGGGGGTTTAATACAATCATGAACAAAAACTTTTCGAACTAACGGAGGCTCAACAGTTTGGTAGTTGAAGTAAAACAGATAAATAAAAATAAGTGTATGGAATGTAACAAAACACTTTCAATATTTTAGGTGGGTTTTCTGGTCCACCTGAGACTTATATTTCAAAGAAATAATCTGTGTAGAAAAGTACACAGTTGTAGTTACAAAGCTTTGTATACAAAAGAAAACCTAATTATCTCTCTCTTTGAGCTCAGTGTTTTCTCTTGTATAACTTGTATGTGTATGCTCTCATACATAGCCAATTCTACACTTGAGTTATAAATACCCCAAGTTTACAACCCTACAAACAAAACGAATATTACAAAGTCAAATATGTTTGCAAGTTTGCTGCCACTCCTTTTCTTCATGTGACACAATTTTGTGTGATTGTCATGGACAGATATTACTAGATTTCATCATCCAAAATGTTTGCTAAAAAAATGAATGTTTCTTTTTCTTCTTCATTTCCAAGGACTGGCTTCCATGCCATTTTGAAGTCCACCAACCCATGTGATCTGTCATCTATGTCAAGTCACTATCAATGGCTAGTTTCAAGACATTATTGATGAATATCCATTGTAGTTGATTATCCATTGAGATGCACGTAATCCTTTGAGGATATTATTCATTGGTGTAGAATCTTTATCCGTTATAGTATCAATTCACTTAAACAGAATTACAAAGCACAGCCTATATACAATTAGCTAACCTATTCTGTTTATCCATTGATAGTCAACATGACTCAGAATACTATCAACTAATGCTTTAATTGATAACTATATGTTGGAACTTCTTAACATGATACTAACTTATCGATTGATAAGCTTCCTCATCAACGGATACTTGATAAGTAATTATCCGTTGGTGAGTTACAAACTTAACCTATACCAATATGTTTTTAGACATTTTATGCATTTCATCAAGGACAACATAATTCCTAACAATAGTGTGAAATTTCGGGTTGTTATAGTTGTTCTCAGAGCAGACTATCCTTCAGGGTGTTTTAGGTATTAGACTAATACATTCTCTAGAATGCGATCATTTAGACTATGAAAGGCATATGACACAGCCTATTTGTAGTTCGAGGATCCTAATCAACTTAAACAAAATTGTAATAAGTAAATAATATATTAAATGTCACAGGAATCACAGAAAGTATTATCTGTCAGAAGAAAGAAGAAAGTTAATCTATAGTTTTGATGTTGTACATTGGAAGAAGATTCATTAGCTGATCAAGCCTCAGTATACCATTGAAGCAAGTGGATTCATTTAGAGTGACAAATATTTTTCAAGTGACAGATGAAGATCAGACAGAGTACAGAAGAGTTGAAGACAAATGAGAAAAGATAGACCACATTCTAAAGTCAAAATGAAGAACAGTCATTGGAGTTAGTCACTCATGAACCAGACAGTACATCGATTATCAACAAACAGTTCAGTGGTTGCTCCTCATTGTTTTCAGTGGTTCAAGAAAGAAGTTTGACTATTAAAGAATCTATACTAATTCTTCTTAATTAATTAAATCATGTAGTTAATGTAATTAATAACTTAATTCTATAAGAATTAATTTATTCATTAAAAAATTTATTAGATTAATTAAATCAAAATTATTATATGAATGAAAATTAATTAAATGATTAAGTGAAATCATTTAGTTAGTTAAATCTGAAATCTGTTTTAATATGACAATCAGATTTAATCTAATATGGCAATCAGATTTAATCTAATATGACAATTAGATTTATTTTAATATGACAATCAGAATGTCATACCGATAGTCATACTATAACAAAAGGATTGTCATGATAGCTTAAATCATAGTTATATCGAATGTCATATTGGTATTAGTGGATTGTCATAACAGCTCAATGGATTGTCGTAATAGTACAAATGGACTGTCATAATAAATTGTCATGGTGGATTAAAAAGGTGACACGGGTGGCAGAAGCTTTATGATTCGATTGTTATAAAAGAAAAGAGGCAGTAGACAAAAGACACACAACACACGAACAGATATTAAAGACATAAACTTCAGACTCTCATCTCTCTCATCTTTAATACACAACTGCCCAAGCTTTAATTTTCACAGTAAATCAAGTTCAAGCCTTTTGTAATATTTGATCCGATAGAACTTGTTTATTGATCAATCTTGTACTACTAGCGAATTAATTTTCCTAGTTCTTATCTCGATTTTTATTAACTAAATTTGAAAAGTTCATGTCGAATTTTCTAATTAGTTTTTATTAACTTGATAATACTTTGTACTGATTTTGTAACGATCCTCAAGTTTAATATATCGTTATATTTAACTTGAATCTTGTTTCAATTTATTCTTCAAAAATTTGTCTAATTAAATTTTATTTCACTGGACAAATTTCGATAAAAATGTATAGATTGTATTCAACCCCCCTTTCTACAATCTTAACGGACCTAACAGACTATCGTTTAAGACTAGACCTCTAAACTAGATATGTCGTGAACCTTTGGAATCTAGTTTTATTTTCTGTGAATTTGGGGACTAAATTCTTTTTAAGAGGGTAGTATGTAATATCCCGTGTTTTTTCCAATATTACAATACATTAATAACAGAAAAAAAGATTAAAATATGATAAAAATTAGGTTAATATTTAATTAGAATAATGGGCCAAAATATGGATCGAATTTGAATACGGATAATTAGTAGGCTTGCAGCTAGGATTTTGTAACACTACAATTGCATCTTATTCTTCTTCTTTATCTTTTAGAACAAAATTCGTAGGGTTTAATGTACAAAAAAATCATCCATCTTATAAATTTGTAGAAATTCATCGTAATTAAGAATTCATCGATCCTGGACTATTCGGAAAGATATTTTCATTCTCTACAACTTTTGTGTTTTATGTTCTTCAAGAAAGTATCGTTTAGAGGATCAAAAAGGCTAAAAAAAATCTAGCGAAGAGTGGATACATGTTTTAGATACTTGTTTTTCCGTGTCGAGGTATGTTTTTGATCGATCTTTCTAGTATTTTCAAAATTATGTGTTTCCTAGTATGTGCTACATCTGTATATTTGATCATTGAACTTGGACTAAGAGATGATATATTTTGAAGTTATATGTATTAATGTATCTATGTATTATGTGTAATTAATAGTCTTGGAACTTCGATTTTTGTCATGGTTTCTAAAATAAAGGCTTAAAACCGAGTCACAGTACAGTTTTCTGAAAATTTAGGACCGTATCACCAGGTTGAAGTGGTCGTGGTACGAATCATGTGTTTCAAGTTATTGTTGTTATGTGGTGTCGTATCGTATCAAATAAGAATATATGTGTATGGAAAGTTATTGTTTCTAATTATATTGTTTTCGTATCATATCGAGTATTGTATTAAGATTATTTTTTTATACATGTGTATACATGTTACCTGACCCTACTAGATTGATTGGTTACTTGGTGGGCTATGTAGCTCATTACTTGATTGGTTACATGTTACAATTTTCAGGTCTGTCGAGTTCGTTAGCATTAGAGTTAGAGGATCTTAGATTTACAGTAGATTGTTATCGTTAGCTGCGTTTTTGTAATGAGTACCTTTGTAATATACTTTGGATTAATAATTGTATTTTATTTTAGTTTTGGATTTAGAATAATGTTCTGAAATTTCGGGGTTGTTACATATATACTATTTTTGTTGACTATGTTAGTGACATGAGCAGAATATATATGTATATATATATATATATATATATATATATATATATATATATATATATATATATATATAAACCTCTTTAGAATACAAACCTAAAAACCAAATTTCAATCAACATTTCAAGTTAATCTAATAACCAAACTAGGGGTACCCCAATACAAAAAATGTATAATAATCTACCCTCTATTCAGTAAAAAAAAAAATCATTGTTCACTGTATTGACGTGGCAGTGACATCAGCGTGAACAGTGATTTTTTTTTCCTGTTCCTGGCGGGGCCCATAGAATAGAGCCCATAGAATAGATGAAATATAATATATTTAGTGTTGGTTTGTAGTAACTGTTTGTATTTGAGCAATAGCCTATATATATATATATAAAAGAAATTTTCTTAAAATAAATATCTTCTTATTTTTTTAGGTCAAAAATAACTTTTATAAACTTTCCTTGTAGAATTTTGTGTAGTGGCAGGCTAGGAAAGTTTTGGCCTCATTGTAAATACATCCACGGTAAGAATAGCCCATTTTAGTTTTAAAAACGATAATAATAAAACGAAGACATATTCCTTACATTCTTCTTTCAATCCCTTAAAAGCTATTTTTTCTCCATCAAATCCTCTTCTCTTTCTATTTCGAAAGTCAGGAATAGAGAAAGAGGGGAAACATATGATTACATTGATGTTTAGACTTAGCAAAATCAGGAACTATTAGTCCCAATAGAGTATTGTAGAAGGAGGGTTTAATGCAACAATGATACTTTAAAATCTTTTTCTAACAACACCAATAAAGATTCTAGTAACTAAAACTTATTAGATTTTAAAGAATTTGTTTGGAACTCTATTTGAAAGAAACACTATCAAATTTTAAGTCAATTATGTAAAACTTCATGTGAAATGAAAATTAACAAAAATCTTTTAAAAATCATAAATTAGTACTGAATACACTCTTTTTCAAAAATTACTATGAAATCCAACAATATTTAAAATTCTTTAAATCCTTTAAAATTTAAAGATTTTGATATATCAAACTCTGAAAAGATAATCAAACTCTTAAAAATGATGATAAAAGGTAAATAGAAGTTTGAGAATGAGTTTGAAATAACTAAATAGTTTATTTTTTTTTTCAAATGCACCAAATGGGGACATCAAATTAGTGTATTTAATTCAGAAACTGAAATGCATTTGATTTGGATTACTTAATGAATTATTTGGGTGATGTATTGAATTTGGATTATAAAAAAAAATATTTTCAAAATTTTAGATGTATTAGTTTTGAATTTAAAAAATTTCCTTAGAAATTGATAACATACAATATCTAATTTTTCACATAAATTTTAAGATAATCCATAAAATATGATGGTTTTCAATCTAGATTACTAAACATTTCATTAAAATTTGTATGATACTTAAAATTCGTGGAATATTTACAATTTCATGCAATGGTGTATTTTGATGAATTTGCTATACTATATTTTTTTTAAATATAGCTAAAATTTATTAGATTTTCAAGAATTTGTTTGGAATTCTATTTGAATGAAACACTACCAAGTTTTAAGTCAATTATGTAAAACTTCATGTAAAAAAAAAATAACAACAATCTTTTAAAAATCGTAAATTATTAATAATCTATAAGAAATCTAACTCAATACACACTTCAAAATTACTATTAATTTCTGACAAAAGAAATTACAATGAAATCGAGCAATATTTAAAATTTAAAGATTTGGAAAATTAGGTTTATAAGTGTAAATTTAAAAATTCAAATTAAATATCCAAAAAATTTAAAATTTGAATTAAATGCTATTAGATTTTGAAAAACTATTTAATTTATTGTGAAATAAGCTAAAATTTTACTTATTTTTTTTTTGACATCTATTATACACGATAAGCAATTGAAATCGAGTTCTTGTTTTAAACTTAGATTAAATAAATCCTTCAAGGATTTTTTAGGTTCTTGGTTCCACATTTACTAGGGTACAATTTCCTAAATATCCAATGCTCTAGTAGGCTAGCCCATCTTAGAAAATGGTCCATTATAAATCGGGATAATAAGATTTTACAATTTCCTAAATATCCAATCCTCTATTGGGCTAGCCCATTTCTGAAAATGGTCCGTTATAAATCTGATATTGGGATAATAAGATTCTACTTCCGAGCTTTTGATTGGTTAGGGGTAATAAACAAAAGACAATTAAATCATTGCCTTTAGCCTTTTTTTTTTTTAATTTTAGATTTACCTAATATCCATGGTATCTCATTCTTAGTGGGTAATTGATATGTCGTTTGGCTTTCCTAATTTTTTTTTCCGTTTTTAGATATAATGTATATGTTAAATCAATATTAAATCATAGATACTATGTAATGTAATTTTATAAATAACAAAAATATTAAATTAGTTTCTATAAATTGAAAAGCAATTAAACAAGTTAAACAATTGAGGATCATTCCATTCTTCCTAGTTTCTCAATTCCATTCAGTTTGTGAGCACAAACAAAACGACGTTGAGTGTAAGTACTGTTATTAATTGGTAACTAGCTTATACGGCACATCGATTGCATTTCAATTCCATTCAGTTTGTGAGCACGAACAAAGCGACGTTGAGTGTAAGTACTGTTATTAATTGGTAACTAGCTTATACCAGTGCAATACATGGATTACATTTGAAAATTTTATTTTTAAAATTTAAATTATTATGATAAAATAAAGTAACATATAAAATAATATGTGGTGAATGTAATTTAGATTTTTTATATTAGAATAATAGAGAATTATATATAATTATATCGAGTTGAAATAATCGCATATGCCTGATTTTAATCCATCTAAATACCCTATGGAGCCAAAGGTTCAACTTCATAATGATGAAACGGGCAAAACAGTCAACTCCACACAGTAGAAAAATTTAGTAGATGGTTTATGCTATCTGGTTCACACAAGACCAGATATCTCATATGTTGTTGGTATGATAAGAAAGACCAACTGTCCTTCATCTGAATGCTGTGAAGCTTGTTCTTCGTTATATGAAAGGGAGGCTGGAATATGGTTGATTTATTGGAGAGGCACAGGTAATCATATGTTATGTGGTTACTCCGATAGTGACTTCGTAGGTAACAGTGATGATAGAAGGAGTACTGGGCAATGGCATTTTATTTAAGTGAAATTTTGATAACTTGGGTGTCACAGAAATAAAGATGTGTGGCGTTATCATGTTGCGAGGCTGATGAGTTTTTGGCTGCAATTGCAACATCATGTCAAGGCATTTGGCTTGGCAAAGTTAGTACCAGGCCAGTTACTGTTATATTTAATCTAAACATTTTCTTAGTTCCATATGTTTTATTTGTTATTATTTGGTTATTTTAAGTCGTGTAGTGTGTTTTGATTTAGTTTTGTACGTGTAGTTGAACTGGTCCTGCACGTTGTTTGTTGGCATTAGGAGTGTTTCAAAATAAACGTTAGTTGTAGCAAGTTTGTAGGGAGTCAGGTGCTGGTTTTTACCCACGTCTTATTCCTCAGTTTCTATTTATTTGTATTGCAGTTCAGTTGAATAAAAATTAAGAAGTTCAGTAGCATCTTTTGTCATCTTCGTTTACAAATCAAACACTTGTATTTATAGTATATACGATCTGGTGTTCAAAGCTTAGCAACATTCTGGTATCAGAGCAGGTTAACTCGGTGAATGCCAAAGTATATGCCCAGGTCTGCCAAGATGGAAACCAACAAGACAAAAGATGAAACATTGGGTTTGAGTTATCCCATGTTGAACAGAGGAAATCATATAGCATGGGCTCTCAAGATAAAGGTTTATATGCAAGCCCATGCCGTATGGAGCGCCATTGAGAATAATGACCCGAAAGTTGTAGTTGAGGATAGAACGGACAAAATAGCACTTGCAGCAATCTACCAAGGGATCCCGAAGGATATTCTAATGTCCGTGGCAGATAAGAAGACTGCAAAGGAGGCCTGGACTGCTTTCAAGACCATGTGTTTGGGATAGAGTTCAAACTCTCAAGATAGAGTTCGAAGCCCTGAGTATGAAAAAAACAGAGTCCCTTGATGATTTTTGTTTGAAGCTAAACGAGTTGGTGACAAACATAAGAGCTCTGGGAGAAGAGGTCAAGGAAGCATATGTTGTGAATAAGCTATTACGTGCAATTCCCAGCAAATTTCTGTAGATGGCTTCTACTATCGAACAATTCGGAAACGTGGAGGCAATGACTATTGAAGAGACAGTAGGATCATTGAAAGCTCATGAAAAATGACTATGAGGCAAAGTCGAAACTAGGGGTGGAGTGGGTCAGTTATTGTTGACGGAGGAAAAGTGGGCAAAGAGAGAGAAAGACGACAGGAAGCTTCTGTTAATAAGAGAGGAATGGATAAAACGTACAGGCAAAGGAGGAACAAATTCACCAGTTGGACAGAGGTCTCGGATCAATAAAGAACCAGGATTTAGTGGGTTTGATAAAAGCAAGGTAAGGTGTTTCAATTACCAGGCGTATATTCATTATGCGGTTGAGTGCAAGAGGGCAAGACGTGAAAGGGAGTACAAGAAAGAAGCAAATATAGCTCAGATGCAGGATGATGAACCCGCTCTACTGTTATCTGAAAACGTAAGAGAAGATGACGAGGTGATGCTGATCAACGAAGAAAAGGTGTCACCAAAGCTGAACAAAGGTGGTAAACCTTAGAAGAATTCAAATTTATGGTACCTAGACAATGAGGCTAGTAATCACATGATGGGAGAATTATCCAAGTTTAATGTTTTAGACGAGGGGGTAAAGGGAAATGTGAAATTCGGAGATAACTCTACTGTCCAAATTAAAGGCAAAGGAACGATCGTTATGAAGTGCAAAAATGGAGAAGAAAGATTATTGAATGATGTGTATTACATCCCTATGCTTTACAACAACATCATTAGTCTCGGGCAAGTCGCTGAAGAAGGAAATAGAGTAATACTGAATGGTGCATATCTATGGGTCTACGACATTGAAAGCAAGCTGATTATGAAGGTAAAAATATCCACAAACCGATTATATAAGATTATTATTGATAGTTGTATTTCAGAATGCTTGCTGTCAAAACATGATGATAGCTCGTGGTTATGGCACGCTCTACTCGGGCATGTCAATTCCAATGCTAAAAAGTTGATGAGTACAAACAACATGGTACATGGATTTCCTGAGATCAAGGTGCAAAACGAGGCGTGCACAGGCTGTTTAATGTCAAAACAGACCAGGAGGCCCTTCCCGAGTCAGACGAGTTACAGTGCAAAAAAGGTGTTGGAACTAGTGCACGGTGACCTGTGTGGACCGATCTCACCCGCGACTTCCGCTGGAAACAAGTATTTGTTCTTGCTTGTGGATGACTATAGCCGGGTAATGTGGGGATACTTGTTGAAAAGTAAGGATGAAACACTCGAAGCATTCAAGAAGTTCCGAGCACAAGTGGAAGATGGCAGGGATAAAAGGGTGAAGATGTTCAGAACCGACAGGGGGAATTCATGTCCAATCAGTTCAACTCTTACTGTGAGAAAGAAGGCATTGTGAGATATTTTACTGCCCCGTACTCTCCGCAGCAGAATGGTGTCGTTGAAAGGAGAAATAGAACGGTGATAGAGATGACATGGAGTTTTTTGAAGGACAAACAGTTACCACTGAATTTTTGGGGAGAGGGTGTTCGTCATTCTATCTACGTGCTGAATTGTCTACCTACTAGAGCTGTTTCAGGACTAACCCCTTATGAGGCATGGTGTGGGAGCAAACCAAATATTGGGCATACCAGAGTATTCGGGTGTATAGCACACATGAAGATTCCATCTGTTCAAATAACAAAACTGGAGGATCGTAGCAAAGTGGTGATAAATCTTGGAAAAGAACCTGGAACGAAGGCCTATAGATTGTACGATCCTGTGAAGAACTTTGTCCATGTCAGTCGTGACGTGGTGTTTGAAGAAAATAAGGCCTGGCCATGGAAGCAAGAAAAAGAAATAGAAAGGGAGCCTTATGAAACCTTTATTGTTCTGGGAGGATTCACAAATGGAGTACGTGAAGAAGTCGAAGAAAGTGAGTCAAGCAATAATGAGAATGAGACTTCAAGTACAGAGAATGAGACTTCAAGTATAGAGAATGAGACTACTCAAACTCCCCAGTCGCCCTCAACAAACTCAAATGTCAGTGTAGATAGTGAACCCAGGAACTAGAGATCTCTGAAAGACATCTACAATGAGACACAAGAAGTAGAATTGGAAGAGGAAGAATTGTTGCTTGCTGGAACAGATGAGCCTACGAATTATGACAAGGCAACAACTGAACGTGAATGGAGACAAGCCATGAGGAGTGAAATTGATGTTGTCGAAAGGAACAACACATGGATTTTAATAGAGCTTCCCCTTGGAGAGAAGGCTATTGGGCTAAGGTGGGTATTTAAAATTAAGAAAGACACGGATGGAAAGATTATCAAGAATAAAGCTAGGATCGTTACTAAAGGTTATGTCTAAAAACAGGGGAGAGATTTCGAGGAGATTTTTACCCCAGTGGCACGCATTGAGACAGTTCGAATTTTGTTGGCTCTAGCTGCTAAACATGGCTGGGAAGTACACCATTTGGATGTGAAATCAGCATTTCTGAACGGAGAGATTCAAGAAGGGGTTTGTGTTTCTCAACCTGAAAATTTCATCAAGAAAGGGCAAGAACATCTCGTGTACGAACTAGTACAAGCTCCTTATGGTCTAAGGCACGCGCCTCGCTACTGGTACACCAAGTTAAGCAAATATCTAGAAGGACTTGGGTTTGTCCGATGTCCTTATGAACATGCGGTGTATACAAAGAGAATGGGAGAGGAAATTCTTATCGTAGGGGTCTATGTCGACGATTTATTGGTGACTGGGACAAAGGGTTCAATGATTGAGGAGTTTAAAGATCAGATGAATGTAAAGTTTGAGATGAGCAATTTGGGATTACTGTCGTACTATTTGGGACTGGAGGTCAAACAAGGAAAAGACAGAATCGAGTTGAGTCAGGCTGCCTATGCAAAGAAAATCCTGATCAAGGCTGGTTTATGGGAGTGTAATCCTGCTAAGATTCCCATGGATCCCAAGGAGTGCATTGGGAAAGATGAAGGGGGGAGATAGTAGATGCCACTAAGTTCAAAAGTATGATTGGGGGGCTACGTTATTTGCTACATACGAGACCTGATTTGGCATACGTTGTCGGAATTGTCAGTAGGTACATGGAGAAACCTACATTGATGCACTAGGTAGCTGCGAAACGTATTCTAAGATATGTTAAAGGTACATTGAATCTGGGTTTGGTTTATGCAAGAGGCAGAGGAAGTGATACAGTAACTGGCTACTCTGACAACGATCTAGCTGGGCATGTTGATGATCGTAGAAGCACAACTGGGATTGTTTTCTCACTACACCATATAATGCCTATTGCAACCATATTTTTGAAGGTTTGTCGAAAAACGTTGCTATTGAGAAACCAAATCACACAAATTGCAACGCCTTTGAAAAACATTGCAATAGCATTGAAAAAATTTATGAGAGCTAAAAACATTCGATCTATTGCAACATTTTTCTTAAATCGTTATTGTAAATATAACTTTTGGGCCCAAAATATTGGCGGGCTTCTTAAATATTTTGTAAAATACTGAGCGGGATATCTACCTTTCTTTTACCGGGCATACCAAAAATAACAAAAGAAAAAAGAAAAAAGAAACAAAACTCATCACTCACAACACTAATACACGCAGACACAACACAACGCAGAGTCGTAGACACAACACCACCAACACAGACACACGCAGACAAAACTGAAATTGAATACTGAAGCTAGCTTGAAGAGAGGAACTCAAGCTCGAATACTAAAACTCGAAGAAGATTAAGGCTCAAGAAAGGTAAATCATCGATTCCAAATCCTCTTCCCCTAAATTGATTATAAATCGTGCTCAAATGTTCCTCCTTATTCTTTATAGTTTTGAATCGAGTTTGTTACATCCTCGTATCTTCTTCGTCGTTTTTCAATTTCTATTTCTTTGCGTTCATAATTTGGGATTTTTATGAAATTATAATTTTAGATTTTGTTAGTTTGGGATTTTGAAGAATAGTTGTAAAACTTTGGTTGATTGCTACAGTGCTGCCTGACTCTTGTTGGCGGAATTGGAAATGGTGATAGGGGATAGGGGAAGATGTTGTGCTGCTCTGTTTTCTTTCTCATACCAAATTTTGAATTTTATTATAAGAAGTCTTTGTCTTCACTTGAGCTGCTTTATATGCCATTGTAAGGAATTTAGTGTCATTGACTCATTTGTACTAAAGTTTTTTTATTCATTTGTTTGCATGTTAATCAAACCTTGTGTTGTAAATAGTATCCTCTCTTTCCATTGGAAGATGGGTTTTGTTTATTAGAAAATTTTATTTGGGTTTTCCTTTTGTTTCTTTCTGGTGGAGTCCTACGGTGGATTTATAATATGTTTCCAACTTTGTAGATTCAGATTTTCTACTTTAACCAAATCTCTGGTTCGAAAATTACTAGCTCATGTTTAAAGTACAGACTTGTTTCGATGATTGGACATGTAGGCTTTAAACTTTTTTGTGATGCTTAGTTTTTGTGATCTCAGGTAACTCCTCGTCTCGGTGAGCTACAGTTGTTTAGGTTGCAGCAAGATAGCAAATATGTTGTTGTATCAACAGACCAGACAGATACGTCCAGTAAGGTAAAAGAGAAGAAAAGGAAGCCAGTTCCGGGTGTTAGCAGTGAAGAGTCTCCAGCAAAGCGGCAGAAGGGAACCACACAGAACTAAACCTGAAGAAATCCCACAATGTTGATAAACATCAACTAAAAACTTCAGATCTGAGCAAAGAAAAGGAACATTCTGAAGGCCAAGTAGGCAATCCAGAAGGAGAAAATGATGTTGATACAAAAGCTTCGAGTGCTACCAAATCCAGACATTACAGTGATCAGTGCACTGTCTTCATGTCAAACCTCAACTTCAAGGCAAGTTCTGCCTGCCTTTCAAGCTCCTTTTTTTCTGTAATTTGATACATTGATGTACCAGCAGCAGAGACACTATTATGTAATTATTAATTGGGCTAACAAAGGCTTGTACAGGCTACAGGTGAAGATTTACGCAATTTCTTCAGTGATGTTGGCGGAATTTGTAAGTTTATCATGAACAGCTATAACTGAAGCAAGAATTTATTACATATAGAAGTTGCTACGGTCTTTAATTGAAACTTGAATAACTTGCAGATGCCATATAGTATAAAAAGTGGTATACCCATCAAATATGTAGCATCTGCATTGAACAAGGTTACCTGTGTACATCCAAATAGTTTGAGCAGCTTCAGTGACCAGCAGCTGTCCACAAGCAATCCCAGTGCCTCGTCGGTTACTCTCCGACACCATGAGAGACCTAAACTCGTTAACTTTCTTGAGAATTTGGCAAGTGACAAAGCAGTACAGGAGCCAACCTGTTAACAGTTGGCTAATTCATGAGATCTAACAGATGTGTAAAACACCAGGTACATGATTGGTAAGAGTATGATTCCAAATAGTACAAATACCATTTAGGAAAAAATTTCAAGAGAAGTGCCAGTTAGTAGTTAATGCAAAAGATTCTTAATCTACTGCAGAGCCAAATTTTCTTTACGGATTCATTACGTAAATATATGCTCTTCTGCTTAAGTTCAATTCATTCCGTGTTACACTTAAAAGTTTACATCCTACAATGATAGATATAAATTACATCGTTACGTAAGTTCTTTCTTCCATTAGTGGTTTCAAGGATTATGCTGGACTTCAAACTACTTAATTAGTATAAAAGCATCTGTGTCAGATAAAATTTGACCTACTCTTGCTTCATCTATCCTCGGTCCTGCAACACATTCTATAGAGGTCAAAAAATTGATTGGCCTACACTCCTTGCTCTGTTTTAATATGTATTATATTATAAATCGTAGTATTGTGATATTTGTAAGTTGGTAACTAGGATATTCATGATATTTGTAAGTTGGTAACCCAATGATTTTGTTTTTTATTATACAGGTGATTGGGTATTTGCTATCTCACCTTTTGTTTTTGGAAGTGCTTCTCATTAGTTTATAACATTAGTTAAACCATGACTCATCTTTTTCATGTGCATATCAACTTTGTTATAGTACTAGCTTGAAAATGTAATCATTATATTATCATTAGTATGTAGCGTAGATGTTTGTGGATAGTAATAAGGTTTCTTGACTTCTCAGATGATAATCGCTCTGGAATTAATAATTCTTTGCATCGTATAAGTGCTATTCGAAACCGTAAAATGCAAATAATAGGCTTCACCTGCTGAGTAGGTCAAGCTGTTTCTGGAATTGCTGAAATCATACGAGACTTGATTGAAGGAGGCAGTTCTATCTTGGTTACAGGACCTCCTGGAGTTGGCAAAATAACCTTGATCAGGTATACTACATTTTTTATCTTATTAATGTTCACAGTATCTTTCTAAAATAACTATATGACAAGATGAATCGTAATATGTTATATATCACATTTAATTAAATTGAAGCTATGTAGATGTATATAAATAAAAGAGTGGCAAGTTATGAATTTAATAAAATAAATATAAGCAACTTTGTAAATTGTAATAACATCATATGTTTTTGGCTTTTGGTGGTCTGATTCCGTACTCAACTAATTTAGTTTCTATGTGCACTTGTGCCCCTTACTTTTTGGATGTATCAATAGACTTCATATTACCTTCACTTTTTGGATGTATCACTAGGCTCTCTAACATATAAACCTTTAACCAGGAAGCTAGTGCAGCAATTTCTGGAGCTGATGTCTATGGAAAACTTAAATTTGAAAGTGGAATCCACAGAGTGCAGGTTTGTTGCCCCCTACTTCGAACTTCTTTGTTGTTTTGTCCCTCCCTTCTCCAACTTATCTGCATCTCAAACTGCAGATTATATATGTGTGTTTAGATAAAAAATTTGCATTTATTCTCTTGCAGTGAGTTCCAGTGACAGAAAAATCTGGACATGTTCACACCAGCGCAGTTTCAGTTGCTATCCTCCCTCAGGCAGATGAGGTTGCTTCATGCATATAAATATATTATATTTGCATAGTACTGTTATAGAACTTTACTCATTTCTTTTTGAAATGCTATACTCTTGTAAAAGATCGTATCTTCAAGAATTGTGTCTTAGCCACTCTTTGTTCTTATTGCTTTTGTCTGGGACAGTAGTGTTACTTCAAGAAGACTATTTGACCCTATTCTATCTCCTTGCAGGTAGATGTACATTTGAAGAATGAAGACTTAAGAATTGATACATATAGATCTGGTGGTTCTGGTGGTAAGAATGCATATACTACAAACAGTGCTGATAGGATAACCCACAAAGCCATGCACAAATATATGGAAAAAGCAATCGGCATATGTAGTTTTAAACTTTATCTTTGTTCTCCAATGTAATAATTGTTGAGGAAAATTTGATGTAAAGAATTGTAATTTTATTTTACTTTGAACAAACATATGTAATTGGATATTTTGCATTAAGTTGCTCTGGTTTATGAAATATTGATGATGCAATTGGATTGTGGCTATAAATGACCTGGTTTAGTGTATTTTTAGCATGATCCTGCTATTTTTTTTTTGAAAAAATGTTACAATAGGGTCAAAATATGTTGCATTATTCTATAAAAAATCATTGCAATTGGTCTGGAAAATGTTGCCTTTAAGTGTCAATAAACTACCTTCTTATGCTACTGCAATAGTTTTTAATTGTTGCTATAGAGTCTAAAATGTTGCTACTGAAAGTTATTGCAATGATTTAATTATATTGCTGTATGGTATCAAAAATGTTGCTAAATCGACCTATTGCATGGCAACCGGATGCAACGCCCAAATTTTGCAAATTTGTTGCCATAGACTCTACTGCAACAAATATAGGCCTTAAGGCAATGTTTTCCTGTCGTTGCAATAGCCGTTTTATGGTGTAGTGTCTATTTGGACGAGGGACTGGTGACATAGTCTTTACAGAAACAAAGGTTTGTGGCTCTCTCGTCGTGTGAAGCAGAATTCATGGCAGCTGCGGTATGCCAAGCTATTTGTTGAGAAAGATGGTGGGTCAAGTGACTATAAAATACATAGAACCAGTGGTACTCCACATCGACAATCATTCTGCCATTGATCTAGCTAAAAATCCTGTGTTCCATGGGCGGAGTAAAGATATTGACATCCGTTACCATTTCATTAGGGAATGTGTTGAGAATGGTGAAATTATAGTCAAGCATTTCAGTACAGATCTTCAGCGCGCCGATGTGCTAACAAAGGCATTACCAGCTACCAGGTTTGAAAGGATGAGGTCCCTGTTGGGTGTGTAGAACCTACAGGTGGTGGTTTAGATTGAAGGGGAGAATGTTAGATTTAATCTAAACATTTTCTGAGTTCCATATGTTTTATTTGTTATTATTGAGTTATTTTAAGTCGTGTAGTGTGTTTTGATTTAGTTTTGTACGTGTAGTTGAACTGGTCCTGCACGTTGTTTGTTGGGATTAGGAGTGTTTCAAAATAAACGTTAGTAGTAGCAAGTTTGTAGGGAGTCAGGTGCTGGTTTTTAGCCACGTCTTATTCCTCAGTTTCTATTTATTTGTATTGCAGTTCAGTTGAATAAAAATTAAGAAGTTCAGTAGCATCTTTTGTCTTCTTCGGTATTTATAGTATATACGATCTGGTGTTCAAAGCTTAACAACAGTTACATTGTATGTAGATAACATATCTGCAATAGACTTGGCAAAGAATCCTGTGTTTCACAGTCTTGGTAAACATATTGATTTCCATGCACCCACTTTTGGGCTGTTATTCCATTTAAAGCATCTGTAATCTTTATTCTTACTAAGTTGAATGAAGTTTGTTTTCTTCTGTTTACAAACACTCTTCTTCTAGTATACATATGTATTTTTATCTTTACAAAAATTATAATCAAGAGTGAGTACTAAAATGAAACATGAAGTGTGAGTAGATAATGTACAAATTCTTATAATATATAACAATGGGGTAAGTCTCATCAATCAAACTTAATCTCTTTCTGGTAAACTACATTAGTTATCATTTTTTGGAGGCTTGATTTCCTTAGTTAAGTTTTCTCCGGCAAAGCTCCACAAGAATGTAAGTCTTCTTTTCAACACGAGGCAAGAACTAGAAGAACGGATGTAACTCGGCAACTCGAATCTCCTGTAGTTGGTCTTCACGTGGTCTGTTGGTTGAAGTGCTGAGGAGTCCATGCTTCATTGGTTAAGGTGAAAGTCAGTTAGAATGTTATGAAAGAGAGTGAAAAACCGACCAAACGTGTTAAAATCTTTGTTGGCCCGAGAAAAGGTCACGTGGCACTCAATTAAGTATTAGAAAATCTACCCAGTCTGTCAAGTTTGACAGTTTTTTACTCTGTCTTTGTGACAGTTTTCTTTTCACTTTCCTTATATCCATTCCTTTCAAAACATTTACTAGTTTTTCTTCCTTAAAATTATTCATTTGCGTAGACTCTTGTATTCTGGGGCTATTTTTACATCTGGGTGCGAAGGGAATCAGTTGCAGCGGTGGAATGGCAAATCACGAGGGTACTTTGGAGGATATGTACGCAAGAATGGTGATTGCAGATGAAGAGGAAGGGGGAGTTATCGTGGAAAATAGCGAAGTTGTGGAGACAAAGCAAACCTATATGTTGGTTGGGAAGTTCCTGACAGAGAAGATTATTAACTTTCATGCAATGCAAAATGTAATGGCAGGTTTATGGAGACCAAAGGAGGGGATGGAGGTGTATGATATGGGTGGTTCCAGATATTCGTTTGAGTTTTTTCATAAAATGGATTTGCAAAAAGTAGTCGAAGGAGGGCCTTGGACCTTTGAACAAGCAATGTTGTGTTATCACAAAGTGGAGACAGGAGAGGATCCCCTTGCAGTTAAGTTACAGGAAGTTGAAATGTGGGTTCAGATTCATGATATACCAAGAGGTTTCTTATCTGAAAATGTGCTAAAAAGCGTGGGATCATCGATTGGTAGGTATGTTAAATCAGATCCATCTACGTTTGAAGGAGGGTGGAAACCATATGTGCGTGTCAGGATTTCACTAAATGTGGAGAAACCATTAAAGCGTAGGTTGAAAATTAAAAGAGAAGGTGATAACTGGAGTTGGGTAAACTTTAAGTATGAAAGGTTGGGAACGTTTTGCTTTGTGTGTGGAATTATTGGGCACTCGGACAGGGATTGTAATATCGTATATGCTAACTCTGAGAAAGTGATAGAGAAAGCGTATGGAGTTTGGTTACGTGCACCAGCCAGGAATGCAAGGAATGATACGGGAGCAAGGTGGTTGAGGAACGCAAAAGGGGGAGAAACAGTATGGGGGAAGAAAATGCAGAGTGAGGAGACAACCTACGTACAAGGTGGTACACAAGGGACAGAAAGCTTCATGGAGGTGGAGGGGGTGCTCCGACGGGCAACTAATCGGGAAAATGGGGAAGAGTGGATACGTGATAGGGACACTGCAATCATAGGATACAGAAAAGGAAATGCGAATGCAACGGAGGAGGAAGTGGAAAGCGAAATTTTAGTCACTGACCCTAAAAGGAAGCGACTTGATGAAGATCTGATGGGAGAGAATCATGAGATAGACAAGGGGGAAAATATAGGCAACCAACTTCAAGATGGGTCAAAAAACGGGATAATGGCGGGTCCTGGAGTCCAGGCCCGCCAGGAATTATGAGTCTTATAGCGTGGAACTGTCGTGGGCTGGCCAACCCACGGACAGTTAGATTTCTAAACGAAATCAATTCTCAGTTTAGGCCTAGTATAATATTCTTAAGTGAGACGTTAGTCAAGAAATCTAAAGTGGAAAAAATGAGTAAAAGATTAGGGTTTGCAGGCTGGTTCGCGGTTGATGCCAGAGGGCATAGTGGGGGGTTAGCGCTCCTATGGAAGAATGAAGGGGGCATTAATATTCTTAATAGATGTAGCAACTTTATGGACTTTGAATGTGTGCATGAGACGTTGGGAAAATGGAGGTATACGGGTTATTATGGCTTTCCGGAGAGAGGTAAACGTAGACAATCCTGGAATCTGATACGGGAGTTATTTATAGCTTCAGAGTTACCCTGGTGCATAATTGGGGATTTTAATGATATTATGTCTATGGAGGAAAAACGGGGAGGTCAACGTCAGCCTACTGGTTTGATAGAGGGCTTTGCGGAGGTTGTAATGGAGTGTGGTCTGCTTGATTTGGGTTTTACAGGGGACAGGTTTACTTGGGAAAGGTCGAGGGGAACGGAGAGATGGGTGCAGGAGAGGCTCGATAGAGGGTTGGCTTCGAAGGAGTGGATGGAGATGTTCCCAGGGGCAGAAGTCCAAGTGCTTGAAGTCTCTACATCCGACCACTTGCCTCTGTTTTTGCAACTGCATAAACAAGTGTATGTCCAGAAGAGGCATAGGTTCCGTTTCGAAAACATGTGGATTAGGGAGAGTGATTGTAAAGGTATTATTCAAGAATGTTGGAACGAGGGAGGGGCAGCTGATTTACTGGAAAAAATGGCGAGATGTTGTGCGAAGCTTGAGGAATGGGGTGGTGGCTTAATCAAAGATATGAAGATAAAACTTGCGCAATATAAGACTGGTCTGAAGAGACTTAGAAATTGCAAAGATGCACCTGGAATTCGTCAGTATGAAAAAGCTCGATGGTTATATTTAAAGTTGCTGGAGAAGAAAGAAATTTTTTGGAGACAACGGGCAAAGCAATTTTGGCTTCGCGAAGGGGATAAGAATACTAGATTTTTCCATAAGTATGCTACTGCAAGAAAGGAGCACAACAAAATTAAGAGACTAAAGGATGACAATGGGGATTGGAAGGATACAGATGAAGAGGTCCAGGGGGTCATTACACAATACTTTGACAACATTTTTAGTAGCTCTGGTTTGGAGGAAAGGCTGACGGATGATATTCAATTCAGGCAGTTAAATGATGAGCAAAGAGAATCTCTAGTTCTACCAGTCACGGACGAGGAAGTTAGAAACGCTTTGTTTTCTATGCACTCAGACAAGGCCCCAGGCATTGATGGTTTAAATCCTTCATTCTTCAAAACCTACTGGGATATAGTGGGAAGCGATGTGTGTTTGTTCTGTCAAAATTTTGTTGAATCAGGTGAGCTTCTAGAAAACATCAATAGAACCCTTGTGTGCTTGATTCCCAAGGTTAAGCATCCAAAGAGAGTGGCGGATCTTAGACCGATTTCCCTGTGCAATGTTTTGATGCGAGTCCTGTCAAAAATCTTGGCTAATAGAGTGAAGCCAACGTTGAAAAACATTATTTCGGAGCAGCAAAGTGCCTTCATTGAGGGAAGGCTCCTAACGGACAATGCGTTGATTGCGTTTGAAGTTAATCATTTTATTCACAGAAAAACGCAGGGGTTGACAGGGATTGCTGGGTTAAAACTTGATGTTTCGAAGGCCTATGATAGGTTGGAGTGGCAATTTATTGAACTCATGCTCCAGAAATTTGGTTTCCCTCAAATCTGGGTTGAAAGGGTCATGAAATGCATTAGCACGGTATCATATAGCTTTTTATGGGATGGACAGATATTTGGGAACGTAGTGCCTCAGCGAGGAGTTCGCCAAGGAGATCTCATCTCTCCGTATATATATATCATCTGTTCAGAGGGTCTAAGTGGGCTGATGAGGAGATATGAAGATGTAGGTCTTGTACACGGATGCAAAATAGCAAGGGGTGCTCCTCCTATATCCCATCTGCTGTTTGCAGATGATTGTTACCTCTTTTTTAGGGCAACACAGGCGGAAGCGAGTACAATGAGAAGCATTCTGCAGAAGTATGAGAATCTGTCGGGCCAAATGGTTAACTATAGCAAGTCCAATGTAGTTTTCAGTCCAAATACGACGACAGCAGACCGAACAGTAGTATGTGATGTTCTACAGGTTCAGGAGGCTGAGACACCGGGGAAGTACCTTGGTATGCCTATGAGGGTGGGGAGGGACAAAACAGGAGTGTTTGGCTTTCTGAAACAGAAGGTGCAACAAAAATTACAGGGGTGGGCTAGCAAAGAGATATCGAAGCAAGGAAAAATTACATTGTTGTCATCAGCAACCCAAGTGATTCCAAGCTTTTGGATGAATCTCTTTCTCATTCCAACGGGGGTGTGTGAAGCTATGGAGAGGATTATGAACGGATTCCTGTGGGGAAGGGGGGCAACAGGTAAAGGGGTTAGATGGATGGCATGGTCGAGAATGTGTAAGCCAAAAGGTTGTGGGGGGCTAGGAGTTCGAGAGTTGAAAGCTTTTAATTTAGCTATGTTAGCTAAGCAAGGATGGCGTCTAATTCAACAAACGAATGCGCTGGTCTCTGGAATAATGAAAGCAAAATATTATCCTCACACATCTTTCCTTGAAGCAGAATTGGGGAATAATCCGAGCTACATGTGGCGAAGTTTGATGGCTGCTATGCATGTTCTTAAAGCAGGAGTGAGACGACGGATTGGTAATGGACAGGACACAAGGGTTTGGAAAACCCCTTGGCTTCCCAGTGTTGATAATGGGTGCCTGACAACAGTCATGCCCGCTCAACTTAAGGACATTACTATAAATACCTTGATGAAGGACACATGGAGGGAATGGGATGTGGAAGTGATTGAGGATCTTTTTAATAGAAGGGACGCTGATTTAATTAAACGGGTGCCTATTCCTATGACTGATAAAATGGATGACTGGTTCTGGCTTTTAAATGAAGACAGCGTGTTTACAGTTAGGAGTGGGTACAGATGGCTGCAAGGCGAATTCGAAAACGATAATAAGTGGTTCTGGAATAAGCTTTGGTCATTGCAGCTCCCAGGTAAGATAGCTCATTTTGTTTGGCGTGTGTGTACGGACTGTTTGCCAACTGCATCTGCTCTAGCAGTTAAGAAGGTGGTTGAAAATGCACAATGCCCATGGTGTCGAAGAGAAGTGGAAACAGATGCTCATGTGTTGTTTGCTTGTGATTTTGCGCGTTCAGGGATTAGCGCAGGGTTGCAACATATTGTCCAGTTTTCACAGGGTGAACCAGCTTTCATGGTTATACGTCGAATCTTTGAAGCCTGCACAAAAGAGCAGTGTGTCCGTGTTAGCATGATCAGCTGGGGCATTTGGTATCGAAGAAATAAGTGGGTTGGGACAAATGTAATGGATCGGCTTTTGGTGTGAAGCTGGCAGCAATGAACCTTTTGGAAGAGTGGAAACAAGCACAGATAAGGAAGCTTGGAAAGGGAGAGACAACAGCATCAGGAGATCATGTATGGAGACGGCCTATGCAGGGCTGGGTCAAAATTAATACCAATGCGGCTGTGTTTACTGATGGTAGTGTTGGTCTGGGGTGTGTAATGAGAGATTCAAATGGAGCATTCCTGGGTGCTCGAAGCTGTAAGATCAGAGGAGCATGGTCCCCGAGGGAAGCGGAAGCTATGGGAATGAAGGAAGCATTGTCTTGGGCTATTACTAGGGTAAAGGATCATTGTGTATTTGAAACAGACTCACAGGTCCTTGTAGCAGCATGCAATGGTGGTCCAGGAGCAGCCTTCTTTGGTACAATCGTAGGAGATTGTAATGAATTATTCAAGCACATAAATCCGGTGCTACTTAAGTTTGTCTATCGTTCTGCGAATACAGTGGCGCATGCGTTAGCAAAAGCTGCTTATTCTATGTCAGAAATAGGGGAATGGTATGACATTCCACCTGTTTTTATTCAGCGTGTACTTGATAACGATTTGATTTGATTAATGCAACTACTATTTTATTCAAAAAAAAAACATCCTTGACGAATAGAATCTTGCAACTCTGGTTATACATGCAAGATTCGAATACTTTGACCTGCATGATCATCTATGGAAATAACTTCAGGTTTAAGAACTTTAGAATTTCGCTTAATATAAATGCTCGTGGCACTGCTTGTCGTAACCAAACTTTTCTCTTTACCATTAATCCAACAATCCAAGATACCCGCATTCAAGATAATTAGTTTCATCTGCAAGCATTTGCCATGTTCCAAATTTTGTAGGGTCCCACCATTAAACTTGAAGCCCCAATATGAAGCCATGTATAAGTAACTAACATGCCAAGAAACGGAAACATCAAATGAGTCATATTTTTTAAGGACTATTTATCAACAGGTAGACGGAACCATGCATTTTTTTTGTAAAAGCAAGCTAACAGTAAAGAATGATATACACACAAGAATGCAAGTGGAGAGTTTTGTTAGAGTTTTGCTTCAATATTGATGGAAGATTATTTGGTGGCAAGAATCAGTCAAGGAATAAATTTCAATTATGTTTTCATGTAATTCAATATTACAGTTTTTATTTTATAAGCCTATATAAAGGACTCGATCCTCCGGCAATAAAATGTATCAAACCTATATCAAATATATCAATCTTCATATTCATGTCTATTCCTACCATGCCTCTCCGTTTGCTTATCTATAACCTTAAAAAACCAACATGGTATAGCTCTCTTCTTAAGGGACCTATGCTTTTGATAAAAATACCATGATCCATAACCATATACAAAAATAATGTCCGATAAACCATAAACATAAACCATAACCATAACCAATAACCTTGTCTATATTCTAAGTCATGGAAGCTAATTTCATAAAAAATTTAGAGTTTGCTCCTGAAGTATATGATGGAGATGACTATAATTTGAGGTCGGTATACATGAAAAGAATCTACAAGAAAATAAGAAAAAAACAATAAAAAAGCAATGCACTATAGTATGAAGATGATAGTTTTAATGGTGATGTGGACAAGGTAATAAAAAACATTGAAGCAAGGAGGAGTGTTGGAGTTTTGCTTCAATATTGATTGAAAGCTGATTTGGTGGCAAGAATCAGCCAAGTAATAAATTTCAATTATGTTTTCATTTAATTCAGTATTTCAGTTTTTATTTTATAAACCTATATAAAGGACTCGATCCTTAGGGAATAAAATGTATCAAACCTATATAAAATATATCAATCTTCATACTCATTTCTATTCCTACTATACTTCTCCGATTGCTTATCTATAAACCTTAAAAAACGAACAAGTTACCAGAAAGCGCCTCAATTAATACCCTCATCCCCTTTGTTGATTTTATATTTGTATCCATATTGCTTCCAAAGTTGTATAAGAAGTAAAAATCATAATATTCTTTCATATATAAAAATAGTAATGGATCCACCTCCAGCTATTTATGCATAATTATGTATTCAAAGAATTTTGCCATGTAGATAGAGATTAACAAGTTCTTAGATTTGTACCAAACAGACAAGATTACTAGCAGCTAACATTATATTTAGGCAGGCACAGTTTGGAACTTCAAGAAAAAAGATGAGGAAGACAACTTAACCAATCACCACTAACATCATCCATGTCACTTTTATCCATCCAAACTAAACTAGAATTTAATTGAAAAAGGATGATCACACATCAAGGAAGTATTTCTTTTAAAGTTGAGGGGTGACTTCAAATAAAATTAACGGAGGACCAGGAAACATAAATATCTACTTCCAAAACAAAGAAATTGATGAAAAACATGTGTCACATTTGCAAAGTAAAGTGTACAGCCCTCCGTTCACACACAGCCTTACTTAATTTACCATTTACAATACAACAATAAAAGTAGAGAAGTAAAAAAATAATCAAGTGATATAATCCATTATATTTAAATTTTAAAAAATCTAAAGAACTAGTTCTTTATCTGGACCTAATGTAAGCGAAAATTTCTATTTTATAATGAAATAGAGGAAAAAACAAAAAATTCCGAGATAAATTCCCCTTCTTCATAGCAAAAAAATTTAATGGACAAAAAAAAACAAAAATAAATAATACTCCCTTTTAATGGTCAAATTGATCAAATTTTGACCAAATATTACATATAAAATATAAAAAAACTTATAATAAAAATTATATGAAAAAAAGTACATTTAGTCTACTTTAATATGTATTTTTCAAATTTTGTAAACTAAGAAAAATGACTAATACGTAACTTTTAATCAAAGTTTGGTCAATTTGACTACAAAAAGTCCAACATATATAGAGGTAACAAATTATTGGGAGCTGTCCCACATCGGTTGTGGGAGGGGCAGATTGCTAGTTAATAAGCCAGCCAGATTAAACTCCATTAGTATGAGGTCTTTTGGGAGTGACCCAAAAACAAATCCGTGTGGGCTCGGCCCAAAGTGAACAATATCATACTAATGTGGAGTTAATGCCTGCTTAGACTACCCAACAAGTGGTATCAGAGCATCAATTCCTGTGAAACACATCTAAGTTAATGTGCAATGGATGCAAACAAAAGCAAAGAAGGGACGTATGGGTTGAGTTATCCAATGCTAACAAAGACGAACTATACCGTCTGGGCAATGAAGATGAAAGTTTTTATGCAGGCCCATGGGGTATGGGAAGCAATAGAACCCGAAGATCCTAAAGCTGTCATCGAGGAGAAGGTGGACAAAAAGGCATTGGTTGTCATCTATCAAGGCGTTTTAGATGATATGCTGTTGATAATAGCAGAGAAAAAGACGTCCAAGGAAACATGGGGGGCCATTAAAACAATGTGTCTGGGTGTAGATAAGGTGAGAAAATCTAAGGCTCAGACACTCAAATCTGAGTTCGAGTCTTTGAGGATGAAAAAATGGAACAATTGGATGATTTCTGTATGAGACTGAATGGTCTGGTCACGAATATCAGGGCATTACGAGACAAGATTGAAGAAGAGTATGTTGTTAAAAAGCTATTGAGGGCTGTCCAAACCAAGTTCCTCCAAATTGCATCAGCCATTGAGCAATTTGGGAACTTGGATGCCATGTCTTTAGAGGAAGTTCCTCCAAATTTAAATTGCTTGTTGAGAATGGTGAAAAACAGGGCATTCGAGTTCTGCGAACAAACCGTGGTGGTGAGTTTTGCCTAAAATATTTCACTACTTTTTGTGAAGCACATGGAATACTGCCACATTATACGACACCCTACACACCACAACAAAATGGTGTGGTAGTGCGTCGTATTAGTCACAGAGGAATGCCTGAGTACATCTAATAACAAGCATAATTGTTTGTAATGCTTTGCATTACTTACATGACCTCTTAACTGAGGGAACCTCTAGTTGTAGAGTTTCTACTTATTGTAGTACTTATAATAGGCATCAATTTCTATCTGTGTAACTATAATTAAAAGTCCGAGAATAATTCTTGAAAGAAGTTCCAAGGATCATGCCTCAAGCTTGAAGATCAAGACTGTCAAAATAAACACAGTTGGAATTCGAAGAATGAAGATTTGCCTAAGTACCAATTCGAGAAGTGTTTTGTTCTATTCGAGAAGTCTAGCATTTGAAAATTCAATTATTCGATATCTGTAAAAACACTGTTCGACATCTCTGAGAGTCAACAAGTGAAAGTGTCATTCGATAACTCAGAGATTCGACATGTCTATTTCTTTATTCGAGAACTGAAGAAGACAACAAGTCAAAGTGGCATTCGATTTCTCTGAGAGTCAACAAGTCAAAGTTGTATTCGATATCTCAAAGACTCAGAAAGTTATTCGATATCTCAGGGATTCGATAAGTTAAATGCTCTATTCGACAACTCAAGGATTCCTGAAGAAAAGAGCTATTCGAGAAGTGATTCGATATGTCAGTCTTGTAGTATTCGAGAACTCAGAGTTATCTATCAAGTCAATTCTAGTTCTCGAAACAATCACTAAGTTACTTCTCGAATACAATCTTGGAGACAAAATACTGGGGAAATTGTAAAAGTCAGAAACCTGCGACAATCCAAAGCACTTTATGGACCACAAACTGTAAGGTACTTTGGAAAGCCTACAAAGAAGCTTAGAGAGATGTACAAGAGACAAAGAGCTAAAGAAGTGGATCTGAACAGAACTTCAAGAAGTCAAACCTGTAGCCGTTTGGATGCTTACTCAAATAGGATAGACATATTAGAAAGTAATTTATCCTGTAACCTTATTTGTAGTAAGTAGGATGTATTCATGTTCTATAAGAATACAACCTCACTTCTTTAGTTACAGAGAAGTTTTAAGATTCACATTTAGAAAATATCATTTGTATTCACAGTTTGTAGCAAATCTTTATCTAATAAAATATTAGATTAAAGTGAATATTGTGTCTTGTGTTGTTCACTATCCGCACTTATAGTTCTACGCACACATAACACATAGCTTGTTACATACACCAAACAGATTCAAGAACAATAAAAGTTCAAGAATCCATTCACCCCCCCTCTGTATTCTATTCGTGTGTTCAATACTCAATAAGTGGTATCAGAGCAGGATGTTTATTCAAAAACATAAAATTATCATGAATACACCAAAGACTACAGGAATGGTGAAGGTCCCTATGTTCGACAAAGAGAATTACAACCTCTGGAAGATTAAAATGTTGTTGTTCATCAAAGCTGCTAACCCTCTATATCCTGATATCCTCAAGAATGGTCACTTTGTTCCACAACAAGAGATCCCTGAAAAGACAGTTGGAACCACAACCTATCCAAGAACCTATGTGGCCAAGGAACCATCCAAGTGGACAGACTCAAAGAAAGATAAGTTTGCTCTGGATGGATCATCTCATGCTGCTGATAATAGATTCTATGGAGATGTCAATGTTTGCCAACATAGCCTCATGCAAATCAGCAAAAGAGATGTGGGATCACATTGAGGTATTGTGTGAAGGGACAGAGGAGGTTAGAGAGAACAAGAAACAGATACTGGTCACACAGTATGAAGCTTTCATGGCACAGACCAAGGAAAGTATTACTGACATGTTTGAAAGGTTTCACAAGCTGGTGACTGAGCTACAGATGAATGGGAAAGTTTATAGCACTAAAGAGTTGAACATGAAGTTTCTATTATCTTCTCCAAACCACCTAGAGCAGAGGGTCATTTCTCTAAGGGAAAGAGATTTAAACAAAATCACATATGATGTGCTCTATGGGGTTTTAAAGACTCATGAGCTTGAGTTGCTTCAGAAGAGGGCTATACAAGCCAACCAAGGCAGAATGATAAACACATCATATTCCTTGATTGTCAACAAACCTGTTCAAGACCTAAAAGCATCTACAAGTCAGCTGAGGATAGAGGAGATAGTAGATGATAAAGAAACTAAAGTTGAAGTGACTGAACCTGTTGAAGAGAAGGAAGAAGATGAGTTCTATACTCTTGAAGAACTAGATGGCATGGAGAATACCTCATGTGCTTTCATGGCCAGGAAATTTCCAAACATCAGATTCAAGAGGAACCAACCCTTCAAACCTACACCCCAAAACCATTCACTCAACAAGAGCAAGACACCTGTGAAAGCAAACAAGAATAAATTTAAAACCAGCCATGTGGATAGGTCATATGTAAGGTGTTATAGATGCAATGACCTAGGGAATTTTGCCAGTGAATGCAAGAAGAATAAAAAGAAGGATAAGGAGTTTCTAGAGCTTCAAGCTAAGTATGAGGCCCTTCTGAAAAAGCAAACACAAGGCAAGGCCTACATAGTTGAAGGGAAGTGTTGGGATGACTCTGATAGTGATGGAGAAGAGCAAGAATTTTGCAACCATGCCTTGATGGCTGATTCCAAGGATGAATAATCTCCATCTGACTCTCAGGTACCATGTCTCACTACCATAGATATGACTATTTCTGAATATAAATGTATGGTTGAACAACTGTCTGTTGAAATGTTTAATATTCATACTAGTATGACTGCTGCTAATGAAGAGATTGCTAAACTGTCTACTAGAAATGTACTGTTAAAAAAGAAAAATGAGGAACTTGAGCTAACTGCTATATAAGTAGATAACCCTAAGAAAGAAGTTGAATATTTGCAGAATAAGGTTCTTTGTGCTAGTCAGGTTGAGAAGGCTCTGTGGGACGAACTAGCTGAAAATGAATTCAGACTGAAAACTTTTAAGAATTCCTCTAGTCTATTGCAGTCCTATCATGAGAGAAACCAACCTAAACCCAAGGCTGCCATTGGACTTGACTATGACACTCTTAAACAGAGGAAAGGCTATGCTGTCATTGAAGATGACATAGTTGTTTCGGGAGGAAGTACCTCACAGTTTAAAAAAGATTGAGTCTCCAATTTTTAAAGAATCAACATTTCAAGTTGATGAGGATGCCTTACTCATTAAGCAAATGTTGAATGATGAGAATGAGGCACAGTCTAGTAAACAACCAGCATCCTCCAAGAGTGAGAGTGTCAAGGCAAAAGCCAAGAAGCTAGTAGGAGGTAGACCTAGACCTGAGAAGTTTGTGAAGTTTGTTTCAGCTGGAAAAAATGAATCTGAGAAGAAAGTGGCTAATAAGAAACATAACAGGAATGGCAAGCTAGGGATAAACAAGGACAATAATTATGCTTATGTGCCTAATGCCCCTAGGAAAACTTGTCAAAAATGTTTTAGTACTAATCACTTAACACATGCATGCAAGAAACCAACTAGTAGTGTAACTAAACCATTCTATGATTGCTCTGTGCCTTTAAGACATAGAGATTCACCTTTTTGTGATAAACTTGACTGTATGCCATGCAATATGAATGTTATGACTAGCTGTTTTAATTTGAGAAGACAATTCATGGATGGTTGCATCAATCACAACATTCACACACAATACACAAGGCCAGAGTCTTCAAGTCCTCCAACAACTAGGAAGGTACCTCTGTCACCTAAGTCTGAGAACTCAGTTTCTAAGACTTCTAACAGTGACAAGAAGACTAGTCCTAAGAAAGTTGATAAACATGCTATTTTTGATAAATCTGTTTCTAAGCCAAGTGGACCCAAACTTGTTTGGGTACCAAAGGAGAAGAAATACCTTTTTGTTTGTAGGGCCAAGAAAATGAAAAGAAGGTCATGTGGAATTTGGACAGTGGATGCTCAAATCACATGACTGGTGATATGGCCCTGCTATCACAATATGAGGAGAAGGCTGGCCCAATTGTTGATTTTGGAGATGACAGCATGGGTAACACATTGGGATATGGCAAGTTGAAAGTTGGAAATGTCATCATTGAAGATGTAGCATTCGTCAAGGGACTCAAGCATAGTTTGCTAAGTGTTGGTCAGTTTACTGATAGAGGATTCAAGGTAAATTTTGACAAAGATGAATGTTTGATCACCCACAAGAAGACTGGTGACTTTGCTCTATCTAGAGTAAGGAAAGGAAGCCTTTTTGTAGCCAATATGGATTCTGCAAGCAAGGACAAAGTTTGTTGCTTCTATTCAAAAGCATCAAATGAAGACTGTTGGCTGTGGCACAAGAAGTTATCACACCTGAACTTCAAGGCCATTAATTCTCTAATTAAAAGAGAATTAGTGAGAGGCATGCCCATACTTGAATTCTGTCAAGAAGGAGTGTGAGGCTTGTCAAAAAGGAAAGATGAAAAGGTCAAGCCACAAGTCAAAGATAGTTACATCAATAACCAAGCCCCTGCAACTAATTCATATGGACTTGTTTCGGCATGTCAATATAATGTCACTCTCAAGAAAGAAGTATGCCCTAGTGATGGTTGATGACTACACAAGGTATACATGGGTGGAATTTCTAGCATCAAAGGATGAGACTTCACAAGTAATCATTGAGCACATAAAGAAAGTTGATAAGGAAGCAAAGGCCAACAATGCAAGTGTGATTGCATTGAGAAGTGATAATGGAACAGAGTTTAGAAATTCATTACTTGAAGCATTTTGCAAAGAGAATGGCATTTCACAACAATTCTCAGCTCCAAGGACTCCGCAACAAAATGGAGTAGTTGAGAGAAAGAATAGAACTCTAATTGAGGCTGCTAGAACAATGTTGCTTGATGTAAAGATGCCTACATGTTTTTGGGCTGAGGCTGTGAGCACTGCATGCTATATCCAGAACAGAACTCTCATCAAAAAAACACTGGAAAGACACCTTACAATTTGATGACTAGAAAGAAGCCTACTCTAAAGTATGTTCATACTTTTGGAAGCAAATGCTTTGTGTTGAAGGATAATTCAGAATATGTTGGAAAGATTGATGCAAAGGCATTTGAAGGAATTTTTCTTGGCTATTCTATGAAGAGAACTACATACAAAGTTTATGTCATCAGTCAAAAGAAAGTTATGGAAAGCATAGATGTGACTTTTGATGACAGCAAACTACCTGGATTAGAAGAAGCCAATAATGAAGATAAAGATCCATTAAGGTTTGAAAATCTAGATGATTCTGATCAAGAGATTGAAACAGAAGTTGAGACTACAATTCAACCAATTCCAGTGAATGATAAAGCAAGGGAAGAATTTGTGCCAATCAACAGTGAAGAGACAAGCATCCAAGACACACCTGTGAATAGTGGCAACTTCACAGGGGGAGGAAATGAAAATGATCATGACTTGGATGATAAAGCAACATCAAGGTTGAGAAATCAGACTGAGCATTCAAGGAAATATGATATATCACACACTGCAGAGCAAATTATTGGAGATCCAAATGCAGGAGTAAGGACTAGGAGAGCTACTCAAAATGAGTGTCTCTATGGTTGCTTTATATCTTAGATTGAGCCTATGAAACTTGATGATGCACTATTGGATCCATATTGGATTGTTGCCATGCAAGAGGAGCTGAATCAATTTGAAAGAAACAATGTATGGGAGCTTGTGCCTGCACCAGAGAACAGAACCATTGTTGGAACTAAATGGGTTCTGAAAAATAAGATGGATGAAGAGGGTGTAATAGTAAGAAACAAAGCAAGGTTGGTTGTAAAAGGATACTCTCAACAGGAAGACATTGATTATGATGAGACATTTGCCCCTGTTGCTAGATTGGAAGCCATCAGAATCTTCTTGGCATTTGCTGCTCATTCAAACTTTAAAGTCTATCAAATGGATGTCAAGAGTGCATTTCTGAATGGAGAGTTGGAAGAAGAAGTTTATGTGCAACAACCACCTGGCTTTGAGGATCCACATTTCCCAGAATTTGTCTACAGATTTCTTAAGGCATTGTATGGACTTAAGCAGACTCCAAGGGCATGGTATGATACTTTATCACAATTTCTTCTTGAAAATCAATTCACTAGAGGCACATTGGACAAGACACTGTTTTACAAGAAGCATGGTAATGATATTATCCTAGTTCAGATCTATGCGGATGATATCATATTTGGCTCTACAAATGAGAAGCTGTGTGAGAAATTCTCTAAGCTCATGCAGAGCAGATATGAGATGAGCATGATGGGAGAGTTGACATTCTTTCTTGGGTTACAAGTTAGTCAAAGGAAGGATGGTATTTTTATCAGTCAAACCAAGTACATCAAGGATTTGTTGAAGAAGTTTGACTTAGAAGACTGCTCACCTGCAAAGACACCCATGGCCACTATCACCAAATTGGATGAAGATGCTAAAGGCAAGAAAGTAGATACCTCAGTCTACAGAGGCATGGTTGGTTCTCTACTCTATCTCACTGCAAGGAGGCCAGACATCATGTTTGCTACATGTCTTTGTGCAAGGTTTCAATCAAATCCAAAAGAGTCACATTTGATTTCTATAAAGAGGATCTTTAGATATCTGAAGGGCACTCCAAACTTGGGTTTATGGTATCCTAAGGACACAAGGTTCAGTCTGGTTGGTTATTCTGATGCTGATTACGCTGGATGCAGAGTGGATAGGAAAAGCACCTCAGGTAGCTGCCAGTTTCTTGGACAAAGGTTAGTCTCTCGGTACAACAAGAAACAACAATCTGTGTCAACTTCCACAGCTGAGGCTGAATACATAGTTGCTGGAAGGTGTTGTGCTCAAGTGCTTTGGATTAGAAATCAACTTAGAGATTATGTACTTGTGTTGGAAAGAATTCCAATCATGTGTGACAACACAAGTGCAATCTCTATAGTTGCCAATCCTGTCAATCATTCTAGGACAAAGCATATTGACATCAGATATCATTTCATTAGGAAACATGCAACTAATGGAACCATTGAGTTGCGTTATGTCTCCACAGATAAACAATTAGCTGATATATTCACTAAGCCATTGGATGAAGCCACCTTCACAAGGTTGGTTAGTGAGATTGGAATGCTGAATTCTTCAGAATCTAGCTAGGTGAAAATATCAACTAGATTGTTGCAGCAGTAAAAACTTACTTTATCTAAATTCTCAATATTTTGGAAGTAAGTATTGGCTGAAATATGATTTATAAAAATTTCAAATCTGTTGCATATGATGAAAAATCATATTATATCAACTTGAAATTTCTATGAAATTTTGAGAAAATCACTATTTAATTTATTAGAATTATTCTTCATTGAATATTACTGGTAAATTTTAAAAGATAGCAAAAATTGAATTTTATGAGTGAAAAGAACAGTTCGATAGGTCAGACTTCTCTAATGACTTTCATGTCAATGGTCGACTTCTCTAACAAGTCTATTTGGAACACTCTCGAGTTCTCGAATAGTGCCTTTTTGGAGATATCGAACAAAGACATGTTGGACTTCTCGAATATGGTAATTGAGTTCTCTAATGACTGAGTTCTCGAATATTGTATTGGAGTTCTCGAATCATTTGAAAAGGCTGAATTCTAGCTGAAACTTAACCATTTTTGGATTTTTATTCAGAATTTTAAATCACTCTCATAAAAACATATTTTATTTAATTTAAAATTATTTATAAGTTAGATAACTGCCAGCTGTGAGTTATAACCTGCTTGAGTTATCGAATAAGACTCTCTTGACTTATCGAATAGTTGATTTCTACTTCTCGAATGCCTGACTTGTCGATACAAAACATATATCGAATCGAAAATTCAAGTACTTCACGCTTATACAATTCAACATCTATTCGATTCATTTCATTCGATTTTTTAAGCATCTAACTCTCCAAAACCTCTCATAACCCTAACTTCCAAAGCTAAATTTCTTCTTTAATCTTCGTTCTCTTTCTCTCTCTGTTTGTATCAATGGCAAACACTCAACTCACCATACCCAAACAAACAAACTTCATCGCAATAACCAATGATGTTGAAGCACCCAATGTGAACTTCAAGTGCTTTGTTCGATGGATGTCACAGTCATACATCAAGGATGCACTTTCAGCCAACCCAACTCTGTATCTAGACCTACTGGAACAGTTTTGGAGGACTGCTACTGTGGAAGTTATGGCCCTAGATAATGCAATAACGTCATACATAATCTACTGCAAAATTCAGGACAATGAAATCACTATCACCATTGAAGACATGAATCAAGCACTGGGCTTACAACAGGAGGTGTATGACAGTCCAGCCACAAATGGTGAATTGGAGGACTTCTTTGATTTCATTCACTACTCAGATGAAATCAAACTTGGACATTTGAATAGAAAGTTCTTGAGGAAGGAATGGAGTTATGTCTTTGCCACCATTCTTCAAGTCTTCACAGCAAGAAAGTCAAGCTTTGACCAAATCAGTGCACCAGCACAGCAAATAGGCTATGCCTTAGCTTATGGGAAAAAGATCAATGTTGGCCAACTTATTATGCAGGAGCTGTACGGGAGGCTTGGTAAGAACTCAGCCAAGAGAGGTACTAAAATTTTCTTCCCTCGCTTTATTCAATCCACACTTAATTTTGTAAATAAGAAATTGATTGAATTACCTAGAATAGATAAGACTAGAATAGGCTATCCTAGATCCATGACCAAACTCATTTTTGGTAACTTGGAGACTAGGAATGAGGTGGATGTAAGACTTAAAATAACTCCCCATATGGAGAGTTTATTTAGGACTTACCCCCACAACATGCCAATATTTGAGTCCAAATCACAGTTAGCATAGCCCAAGCAAGTTGAACAAAATGCTAACCCAGGGCCTGCTAACCAACCCCCTCAAACAAACACTCTACCAAACACAGAGCCACCTGCATCATCCTCTCAACAGGGTGGTGTTAGAAAAAAGGAGAAGGAGAAGAGAAAACATATTGTATCTGAGCCCTTGAATATCTTGACAGAAGCAGCATTGGCTGTAGAATTAGGTCTAGAAAGTGAGGAACCTGAGTCACCCTTACAGAGACTAAAGAAGAAGAAATCACAAACCATCTCTTCAGTCACACAAATTGTTGAAGTTGTAAAATCAAGGGCACACAGTTCACTAGATGTATCCTCTCAACAGGGTGCATCCATGGAATCAAGAATCCTCCCCAATGCACTTTCTTGTAAAGATTCAGCGCCAAGGAGTGATAAGGCTGGCACTATACTGAGTGGAGAGCACTTCACACTTGAAACTCCCTCTATTTCTCAGGGGGAGTTGCCAAAATCTACTCTAAAAGACACTTCTGTTCCAGAATCTACATCTCAAATTTCTTTGGAACCTACAACTCAAGCAATTAAGGAGCAAGGCATTGATCACCAAGAATTCTCTCCTCCTGGTGAGCCAATGGATTCAAGTGACTTGGTGCATGACACTTTGCTCACCACCCAAGAACCACATTTAGATGGTGAGGGAATGCAAGCTGGGGCATATCCTAATGACACCATCACAAACACAGAGGATTCACTAGTTTTCACTAGAGACTCTGTGCATGTCTCAACTAATGTTGTAACTCATCCAACTCCTGTGGAGACAACAGTAGTAGAGTCAATTCATCCGGTTGCAGAAGTTGCATCTATAACTGAGGAGTCTAGCTTGCCTAGCTCTAGCTCTAACTTCATGTCCCAATGGCTGAAGCCTGTGCAACATGACAATGCTTCAGGATCAGGGTCTGTTCCACAATAATTGACGGTTGAAGCTCTACAAAACTTAATTGTGGATCAGGTTCCTGAGTTCATAAAGATTTCTCAAAACCTACTCACTGCGGACATGCTAGATCCAGACTATGAGGCTATTCTCCTATGTCACAGAGATGATGTGGAGCTGCAGAAGGAAAAGATAATAGATGATGCTGAAAGAGATGGCAGTGTAGATGCCTGGTTACAAGGAAAGTATGACATTGCTCTCTTAGAAGGTCATCAATTCCTCAGAGAAGAGTACATCACCTCATTAGGGTCCAATGCCAAATCTCTAACTCCTGGTGAGGTGTATGAAGCTGTCAATAACACCTACAAGGGAATTTTGAAAGCTGCACACTATCTTGGCAAGGGCCTTAAGACAGAGATTAATGAAGTATGTGCAGCCATAATCAAGGAAGTAAATGAAATCAAAAGGGACTTTGCCTCCAAGTTCACTTCTCTCAACTCTGTCATCAAGGACATTCAGGGATGCAAAGCCACCTACACTACAACGGATAGTTCATTGATATTACTTTAAAGTGCTATCAACAATATGGCTACTCAGATGGAAAAGCTCTCTAATCAGACAACTGATGTCAATGCAGTACTTAGGACTCTCTTTGCCAATCAATATGGTGACAAATTGGTGACTGAAGTCCCTCTCCATGACATGACCAAGTTTGAAGTGCAAAGACTCAAGGACCAATCACTTTCTGGATTTAAAGCTTCTGAGTTGTTCACCAAGGTGGCTACTCTTGAATAGGAAGTGAGCTCCCTCAAACAGTCAAATGCTCATCTTACAGACACAGTTGCACCTCTTACTAAAAAGTTGGACACTCAAGCCACCACAGTTGAGGTTCTTCTTCACCAACAACTGATGTTGTCTGCCATGATGAAGCACATGGGACCCCCTTTGCCTGATGAATCTATCAATCCCACCTCTTCCAACCCAAAGGCCCCTACCAAAGCCTCTTTGCCTGACAACAAGCCTAAGGGGGAGAAGAGGACCTTAAGGAACTCAAAACCTAAGGGGGGGAAGCCTAAGGAGGAGAAACCTAAGGAGAAAGGCATTGTCATAACTAAGGTTGGCCAACCAAGAATTTCAAAATCTACAACAAATGTTCAAGGCAAAGGGAAAGCTAAAGTTGATGAACCCCCATCTTCTCTGCCATTTGTTACTCTATCACCTGTGCATATCACTACTCCAAGTGGCTTTGATGTATAGAACGTTAAGTTTGGTTTCTGTTTTGTGTAAAGACAATTTTGGCCGAATTTTCCGATGACCTTGCTAGATTTTGAAATTATTTTTATTGTTTCCGTTGTCGCGGTTGAGTTTGTCTTGAAATTTTGCTCAAGATGCATATATTATACGCTTGATTTGGTTTTGTTATGTGAAAATAATGGTCACCGGAAGATTTGAAGGTTGCCGGAAAATATCCGGATTCCAGCGAACCTCCATTAATGGTGGTTGAGTGTTCTTGGTGTTCTTGGTGATGAATGTGTGGAGATGGTGATGAATAGTGTTGTTTGATCCGTATTTCCTGTAAAACTTTCCAGAAAACTGTTTTTGGGCCAAATTTTTATAACTAAAATTCACAATTGTTTTATAAATTATTATTTTAATTTCTAAAAATTAAATTAAATTAGTTAATTATTTTTAAATAGTAATTTAATGATTTAATTAATTGATTAATTCATTTCTTGTTGTTAGAGAGGGGGAGTTTTTGAAAGATAGAAAGTAAAAAGAAATAAAATGAAAAAGAAAATTTGAAGAAACTATTTATATTTATGAAAATAAAATGCGCCAAGTATCTTTTAATCCCTTAATTACAATAATTAGATCCCCAAAATGTCAAATGAGTAAATTATAAATTATTATTTTCAGAAATAATTAAAATAATTATTCGTAAAATTGTTAAACAATTTAAAACTACTAAAATGTCAAATGAGTAAATTGTTATATTTTATTATTTAAAGAAAAAAATAATTTAAAATATATTTTACCTATATTTTTTTAATGATATATACACTTTAATATTTATAAAATATTATTTTAATACTAATTAAAAGATTTGGTAAAAAAATATCAAAAAAAAAATTACTAAATACTAAATGTAACACTAGCATTATTTGTAACACTAGGAATAGCGAACGTAACGCTTTCGTGGGGCCCAACAGTCTGACCCACAACTTTGGTGGGGCCCACGTGTGGTTTCCACATTTTTTGTGGGGGTCACGTGTGGGCCCACATTTTTTGTGGAGCCCACGTGTGGGGCCCACATTTTTTGTGAGCACTACTTGTTGGTCCTGCTGGTGGGGCCCACATAAGTTGATAAATGAAAAAAATTAACTAATGTAACACTTTATTGTGGTGTTACATGTATGCAACACCGTCACCCTAATTCTGGATTAATGTAACACTAGTTGAGAGGTGTTACAACAGGTCAAAATTTACTACCTATTGTAACACTATTTCACGTAACGCTTTCAAAAAGCATTACGTTAGCCCACTTATAGCGTTGTGATGAAATTCTGTTGTGTACCGATTTGATGCAGTAGCTGTTTGATTTGTTTATGTATATATGAAGAATTGGCAGGGATGTAGAGATAGAGACGAAATTCAGAGTTAGATATTTTGTTATGGACAATGCAAAAGTATGTATGTATGTATGTTTATGCATTTTATGTATGTCTATGTGTAGAATTGTAGCATAAAATGATTGTTTGAGTGTGATTTGAATTGAATATATAGAGAAGGATTAATCACGAGATCAGGAACAAGTATGGATGAAATTCAGTTACGTATTGATCTTATGCACTCCCTAATGGTTTGGTTCGGATGTAGTTTTGTGTTTCATTAACTGCCTGCATATTTACGTTATGATGTTGTAAGTCGATTTGAACTCTATTTATAGTTTTGCTGGTTTGATGATGTTTTTAATTCTTAGGTAGATTTGGAGTTTAGAAGATTGTGACACATTTTCGATTATATATTGTGTTTGTTGTTTAGTAGGTTTGTAAGTACCCTTGTGAAATGAGTATATCACATGCCGAGGATCAATAGTCAATCATTGTATAATAGTCCTTTTACATTGCAGGGGTCTTTAATTGAAACAATGGATCAAAGAACCGGGGAGGAATTGACCCTCTCTCAATGCATTAGTGGAATGTTCAGTTGGGATATTTCAAACCTTTTGTATTTCACGGTAGTAAGGCATCTGCAAAGACCTTTTAACATGAATCTGGATATTATAGAAATCCAGATTCGTTTTATCAAGAACCTCCGAAGATCTCTAAGAATCCACAAATGCTAGATAAATTTCACATTCTGGACGACTTTGACACCATCGGCTGAGGGTTTTAGGTCTAGATTTAGGTTTCATGTAATGAATTATCTAGATCAATCGGGAGTGATTTCAATTAACAATGTAATTAGGGCAGCTCAATATTTTTATTCTAGATATGAAAGACATATTGTACAAATTGAGCAAAAAGAATCAATACAATTTATGCTTTATTGAATTTAAATAGTTCATTTGTTGATTTTGTTCATTTGTATCGATACAATATCATTTGTTCATTTATTGAATCATTATAAATGAAACTGATATGACATTTATGCATTTTTTCATTTGTTGATTTTTTATGGAACAGGCCCCGTAGGGGAACCAATCTTAATAGTCAGATTCAAAACTTACTATCAATTACAACATTTACAACCTTGTTTGCAACCTTCACAACCATGGTTGCAGAAGTGGCAAACAAGATTGCAGAAGTTGCAAACAAGGTTGCAGAAGTTGCAATCATGGTTGCTGCAACCACTATTTATATATCAATTTTAGTTGCAATTAACAACTTTTAAATATCAATATTATAATTGGTTGCAGAAAAATGGAAAAAGTATATCAACTTTGAGGTATGTGGATTGTTGATTCCGAATGACTGCAACTACAACAACTTGGTTGCGATGATATACAATGAACTCAAGTTAGAACCTAGGTCAGTTGGGGTTAGAATAGAGTATCAAGAGATGGATACCCTCCTTTTAAGATAACAGATGATAGTCAACCCATGTTCTATATAGAGCTCAAGAAAAAGGAATCCAATTTCACAAAGTTCCCTTTATGCTTGACGAATGAAATTAAAAGCCTCCAAAATTTTTCTACACCAAGCGATTTGTTGTTTTTTGAGGCTACATAATCAGAAGATGTTGCATCAAATGTTGTTTATGAGCAGCCTATTGGTACCGTTTCAGATGTGGTTACGGACTATGTTGAGTTTGCAGAGCTTGTTGCTGGGCAGGTTGTTGTGCTTGATGAAGTTACAGACAACTGCGTTAAAGAAAACCAGTCGAACAAGGATGTGGTCATTAGCAACAAATACCATAAGCACATTGAAGTTGATCAGATATACATAGATAAAGAGATATTTAAGATTGTTTTGGGCCACTATGCGATCAACAAAAACTTCCAATATAATGTGCAAAAGTCTTGTAAAAAAGAGTATCTTGTGTCATGTGTTGACAAAAGTTGTAAGTGGATGTTACGAGTATCAAAGAAAGGGAAAACAAGTTGTTTCATCATCAGAAAGTTTCATGATAATCATACATGATATCTGGGGATCAGATTTAAAGATCAGCGACAAGCAAGCGCATCGCTCATTGCAGAATGATTAAAAACAAGTTTTCAAATATTAAAACAAAGTACACGGTTGCTGATATCATGAGAGACATGAAGAAAGATCAAAAAGTACAAGTCAACCATAGAAAAGCTTGGAGATCTAAAGAAAAAGCTTTGGAACTGATGAGAGGAAATGCAACTGAATCGTATTATGAACTTTTCTCTTATCTATACATGTTGTATAGTTCAAATCCAGGATCAGCGGTTAAAATTAAATTAAATGAAGATGCAGGGGGTAGAATTTTTCCATTGGCATTTTCCGTAATGGACTCAAATGATTTGGCATGGGAATGGTTCTTTGACAAGTTCAAGCAAGCTTATAGTGTACGGGAAAACATGACAATAATCTCTTATCGTTATGAAAGTATCATAAACGCACCGAGTAAAGTATACCCTGGAGTACCACATGGATTTTCCATCTTTCATCACTTGAACAACCTGAAAAGTAAGTACAAGAGGAGCTCAAACAAGATAAAGGATGATTTCTTTAATGCTGCCAATGCATACACTGTCAAGAAATTTGAGTATCGCATGAACCAACTTGCAAAGATTGACAGCAGGATTCAACCATTTTTAGAGCAAGTTGGATATGACAAGTGGGCAAGGGTTTACTCAATGAATAATAGATGCTCGAACTTGACATCAAACATTGCAGAATCTCTGAATGCTGTAATCACAGAGATAAGAGAGTTACCGATATGTACAATGTTATAGTCTTTGCGTGCTTTGGTACAAAAGTGGAGTTAGACAAACAAGAAAATTGCAAATGACACCTCAACAAAATTGACAAACAAGTATGAGCTGATACTAAAGAACAATTACTTGTACTCGACAAATATGACGGTATTTATCTGACTTCTTTAATATTTTAGCTCTAACTAGTTCTATCAGTTGCAACCATGGTTGCATAAGTTGCAGCCATGCTGCAACCATGTTTGCAAAAGTTGCAACCATGGTTGTAGAAGTTGCAAACAAGGTTGCAACCATGGTTGCAGAAGTTGCAAACATGGTTGCAGAAGGTGCAAACAAGGTTGCAACCTTGGTTGCAATCTTTACAACCTTTGTCATTCTAATGAAACTACAAAATAATTAAATTAAATACTTGTTTAATATTAGTTTAATATAATGTTAAATCAACAGGTGAATCCATCAAATGACTCGATATTCGAAGTTTGTAATGTGGACAAGAAATCTATAGTTAATTTGGCTTCCAAAAGCTATACATGCAACAGGTGATTCCCAATACCGTTTCAACAAAATTTCATAAATACATGTTCTTCGTTTATCTTTATATGATATATATTCTGTTGTAAAACAGGTTTCAGATGGATCAACTTCCTTGTGCACATGCAATTGCTGTTTTGCATAAAGTAAATCATGAAATCATGATCCTTATGATTATTATTCATCATATTACACAAAAGAATCAATGATTGCTGCTTATAAAGAATTGGTATCCGGTTGGCAGATACATGGAAAATACCAGATGATATCAAAGCGAGGACAATGTACCCCTCGAAAAGCAGAATCGGAGTAGGAAGACCAAAAAAGAGATGGCGCAAAGCTGCGTGGGAGACAACTATACCAATTCAATAATTAAAATGCGGGAAATGCGATCAATATAGACATAATAGAAAAACTTGTAGAAGGCTGCCATTGAAATAAACAAATTAGTTATTTACAAATTACTTTGGAAATACTGTTGCAAATATTGTTACAAATGATGAATTACTAAGTTGATTAAATTTAAATCAGTAATGGAATAGATATGAAATGTGTTTCTAATTTTCCAATTTTTCTTTGTTTATTTTGAGTAGAATTGAAAAATTTTTGCAACTTTGTTTGCAACATTTGCAAACAAAGTTGCAACATTTGCAACCTTGTTTGCAAAAGATTGCAAATGTTGCAAACTTGGTTGCAACATTTGCAAACAAGGTTTCAAATGTTGCAACTGATCGATATAGATGAATCTTACTATAAGGATGGGTGCCCCTGCGGGGCCTATTTCATATAAATTCAAATTTTATTTATATTACCAGTTGAGGACCATATATTATTGAACCATTACCAAACATTAACAATTGCATAAAATATCTAAACAACGAACCATAACCAAACATAGTTGAAAAACAAAGTTTCTATTAAATTTGAACCATTAATTATAGAATTCATCGAACCAAAAAAACTACATACAGTAAAATCTCTATAAATTAATATAGTTGGGATCAGAGAATTCTATTAATTTAGAGAGGTATTAATTAATCGATAAATTAATAATTATTAATTTATAGAGAATTTTTGACATAAAAAAAATTAATTTCCAATTATATACATTTAAATAGAATGAATTGTATAATTTATGTTTTATACTCAATTCAATTAATTCAATATATATTGTTTACAAATTTAATGAGTATTTGCGAGATTCAAAGTAAATATTCATGTATATTTAGATGATATCAAGGATAAAACAACATTTTTTAAACCTTTTTCACCTAAAGAAGCACCCAAGACATCAAAAATACTGACTAATGACTTTTTAATGTTTTACGAAAACACCACATTCGAACTTTTGGATCCAACAAAGATGGTTAAAGATGAGTTTCATATAGATTCAAATTTTAAGAACCCTATAATCATATTTTACAAAAAGGTAATACATGTATTTTTATGATTATAAAGAAATTATTAATTTATAATATTATTGGGACCATATATTTATATATGGTTTTTAAAAAAATTATTATCTTATTATCTTATCGAAACTGACCATTTTTTGAACTGGCCCAAGTTAGGACCGAAAGAAATTATTAACTTAGAGAGATTATTAATTTATCGAGTATTAATTTAACGAGGTTTTACTGTATATAGTTATGTCATCAAAATTGTTTTTCTACTAATTAATATCATAAAATAAAAAACATGACTCATTTCTTCACATCTCCCACCTTTCTCTTTCTCTCACATGGCTTTGTTGTTGGAGTCTTTGTTGATGGAACCTTTGACGTTTGAGCCTTTATTGTTGGAGCCTTTCTTATTGGAGTCTTTGTTGATGGAGCTTTTGTTGTTGGAACCTTTGAAATGTTCTCCGAATCACTCTCATAGCCATATATTTGCTTTGACATTCCGTAAGAATAAAATAATAAGGCAAGCCTACTTCTGTGAGCACCAATCTCTAGTTGACCTTGCAAAAAATCTGGCATAGTAGCATAATACTCGGCATATGACAACATGTATATCCCGTTGTCACTGCATCAAGAAAAGAAAAACAAATCAAATCATAGAATATAATATAACTAAGTATATATTACATAACCTTAACAAACTTGAATAGTTTTGGAACTTACTTAGGTGATGATGTAAATTAAAAATGCTGCAAAGTGACACCAAAACAGTCAAGAGCTGCCTTTCTAGAATACACATAGGTTGAGAAATTTATATCTTTCCGATCATAAAAACCAGTTGCCTTGAGATAAGCAGGCAACAACTGAACAAATGGATTGGCTGTCTTTACGAGAATATCACTCACACCATCACATTGCAATGTATTGTAGACATGGAATTCCCCATCTATAAAGTTTAATCTCCCAAGAATCCACTGTTCTTGCTCAGCAAGCCAAATAGGAAATAAAACATCATCACTTAAAGCCCAAGGAGTATTGCAACCAATGTTCTCACCCTTGACAATTCCCACAATATCTTGATCAATTATTGTTTCAGCAACTTTCGGATCGAAAATTTCAAACTGAGCAGAAAGTCTACTCTGAAAGGTGGAATCGACAGAAGTAATTTTGAGTGGAGATGTTGAGTTGGACTTCAACTTTTTCCTCAAATGGTAAAAAAATACATCAACATGCTGCACAAAGATTTTTGGACATATCAATTACCAAGAAATCAAAAAACAAACCATACAACCTAAAACTAAACAAAAAGTAAAACTTACGAAGTTGGTGAGATTTGTGCTACCATACTCCAAAGTATGAAACCACATCTTTTGGGATATCGAATGAACCCCTAAATCTAGAGGCGGGCTGATCTCATTATTTTTCCTCGAATAGAATGAGGTCGTCCTGGAAGAATATATGCATGACATGTGTTAGCCATGTATGAGCCTTTACAAATGTATAATTATAATTTGCAACCTTGTTTGCAACCTTTGCAAGCATGTTTGTAGAAGCTGCAACCATGGTTGCAACCTTTGTGCACATGGTTGCAAAGGTTGCAAATATGGTTGCAAACAATGTTGCAAATATGGTTGAAAAGGTTGCAACTGTTAAAAATAGACAATTAAGGTGAGGGCCCCTGCCGGGCTTGCACTAATCAAATAAGAAGAAATAGGAATCAATAAATATGTATCTATCTATTTATATGTGTGTGTGTGTGTGTGTTTGTCTGAAGCCATACTTTCTCTTCGTAAGCATTCCAGTATCCAGCCAAGTTGTGAAACCTTTGATGGCTTCTAAACTTGGCAACTGTCCGATATTGTCGTCCAACGCAGAAACCCCTTTCAAATTCTTCAAAACTTCATTACTTTTACTTCAACTCGAACCAAAATCATGTAAAAATGGTGATTGCAAATATGAAGGAAACTTAACACTCCTTTTTGGCATAGCAGGGGTAGCTTTATCCAAGATAGGCACAACAAATTCAGATGCAGGTGGAATAGCAAGATTATCAACGGGTTTACTAGAATCTTCTTTTAATAAAGTAAATAACTATAAGTTATTTGAAAATTAGGAAAATGAAAGATAAAATCATAGTGATCAAAAGCATGCATATCACAAAAAGTATCTAAAAAAATTAAAGCATGCATATCACAAGAAATATCTAATAAGATTTACCATTATTCAATTTTTTGTCTTAGTTGCACGCATTGCAGCCTGATCTAACTCATATAGTTCTTTTGCAGATATTTGATCAAAAAAAGAGGCATCCGTTTCAAGTTCTGCAACTTTTGGAACCCCTAATGCAACATTTGTATCCTTTACGGATACCTTTGCAATCTCTATTGCAACATCTGCAACATGATCAACACTTGCTGCAAGAGTAGTTGCACAATCAGGAATAATATCATTATTAACATTGACATCATCATTTATCATCGCAGCCATCTTCACTGTCCTATCGAGATCAATTGAACCATTTTCGGACATTGATGCATCCTCACTATCCTCACCTGCAACATTTGGCACAACGGTTCCATCCTCTACAACCTCCTGACCACCCTCTTCAACTTGATTCCCAGCCTCATTGAACATATCATTCCCAAACTTATTGCCATCCGCTACATTCTCAAATGCATCCTTAAAATTCTCACCCTCAGCATCCTCATGTGCAATTTTTACATCATTATAAGTAAAATTTTGGTTGCTTTGTGGCCAAGCATCCCAATCGCAAACATTTTCCGCAACTTGATTCAAATGCGACAAAGGGTCCAAAGTGCTTCCATTCTGAAGTCAATGGAGCAAAGATAATTAAAATAATTAGTAAGTGGAACAGAAATAATCACAAATGATTAGAACTAATCTCAACTTTAATTTTAAAATAATGTAAATCACAGAAATGATGTAAGGGTTGAATGGTTGCAAAAGTTGCAAACAAGGTTGCAACTTTTGCAAACAAGGTTGTAGAAGTTGCAACTGATGGAAATTAGTTGAATCTGACTATTAAGATTTCTGCCCCTACGGGGCCTACACCACAAAAACCAAAACAAATATATGTAATTCATCCGATACACCTACTTGTTTATTGACAATGGCACGCAACTTACAGAACTCCAAATCAAAGTGCGATCGCATCTCAAATATGGTCTTTTTTAAACCATCTACTTCGGAAGTCAACAAGGTAATCTTATTTTCCAATTCCAACTGTGACATACGAGATTATGGTCGATCAGAAGATGTAGAAGCTCCCATAAGTGATGGGGGAGGATGACAAACAATATCACCATCAATACCAACAATATCTTGTAACTGTAGTTGTTCAATCTCCTTTTCAGTCGGAGATATATTTTTTAATTGCAACTACAAAAACAATATGTTTGTCAATTAAAATTATATATACATATTAAGCAAGCATAAATAGGTAAGGTACACAATGAAATATACCTCTGATGCAGTCAGTGACAACGTCTGATATGTTTCTCCAAACTTGCAAGCATATTCACCGGACCATTTCAGCATACGGGGATACAACCAGCAGCTTTCATATTACAGTATCTCCCATTCAGGTACGGACAGCACTCATAAAACCATAGTTGAAACGCGTACGAGAAACCAACAAGCCTATAATAATTGTCCTTGGATGTTATTCTCGCGGCATATTTCAATGATTCCAAAGTGCACGTAAACACTTCATTACCCCAAGGAAACTTGTCAAAATCTCCACTATCTACAATGTCCAGATCATCTTCATGGACAGGACAATCATAATTCAAGCTAAGTAAGAAATTTTGCAAAAAGTACAGCTTTGCAAAATTCACTGTATCCTCATCTGTTTTCCACCCTCGAGAGTCAAAACCTCCTTCACAATGCTCCTATACACACGGCCAATGTCTGCAAAATATCTAGTCATGAAGTTGTTGTCAGTCCTAGCGTAACGCACCTTGTCAACTGAACCAACACACCTAAGATCGGTGACAAGAGCAAATTCTTTGATCCAAACACTAGTACAAAAACTACTTTACGCGTCTGTCAAAATGGGTGATATGCAGCTGTTCACAACAGATGCGTATGGAGGAGTCGTATCAACTAAAAGTATATGCGTCTGTTGGAAAATAGACCCATATAGTCTATTGCGTCTGTCAATAATTGACGCATATACAGGAAAACAGACGCAAAAAGTTTAACTTTTGCGTCGGGTTTTTGTAACAACAGACATATAAAGTGTTTTTGCAACAGTTAACAACAGACGCATAAAACATGAGAACAGATGCAAAAAGTTTTATCTTTTGCGTCTGCTTTCCGTAACAGATGGATAAAATATTTTTACATCTGTCTACAACAGACGTATAAAGTCCGAGAATTGAAGTACATAATATTGCATGATATGTCTGTTCTAGCATAACAGAAGCAAAAAAGCTTTTTTTTAATATTTATTTTGTATTAATTTTCAGCTATACATGTCCATACCAATAATATGAATGTATTATCCTATATTTTCACTTAGCACCTATCAATGCCAATAATTTGCATATATACATTCTGCTCGACCAAATTCAAATCCAGTACTATACAACTCAACCCCAAAAATATTAAACTTACTAATTTGATAAAATGAAAATAGTACTTGATTAACAAAAACCGACAATAATCATATTAATTTTCAACTTGTTCCACCAAAGTACAATGTTTCAGCACAATTAAAAAACCTTAACTTCAAATATTTTCACAAACTAAATTAACAAACTCCATCATACCTACCAATCCTACAAATATTCATTCGTAAAATAATCGGCCCAAATGTCTCGAATTTCATCAATTTCTTGTCGAGTGTAGGATGTCACCCTTTCAATACCCTACAATAATATTTACATGCCGAGATTAATTTGTTGTCAGCATATTTCCTATCATATACTTAAAAAAAGACATTAGATATGGTTTTTCACATACCTTAGTCCAATTAGCCTCGCCATTTTTACTATATTGTGATACTATGTCATACATGTATCTCATAACATAATAACCACACTCGGTACCACCTTGTTCTTGAGGACACTGAATAACCAATTAAATACTTTATTAAAGAAGCAAAATAAAAAAAATTATATACAAAATAAAAATTATAATTAAAAGGGTACGTGAAGATCTTCATGCCAATGCATCTTACCATCCATACTTCCTTTCTTGTTGCCATTGGGCCCAACATAGACTTGGTATGCCCTGTGAAATAAGAAAAAGTTAGCCACTCACTTTAATAAAAAAGAAAATATCACAATTATCCAAATTTAGAGTGCATTACTTACACATTGAGAAATGCCTTTATGTGAATCTTTGGGGTTTTTCTTAAGGAATTGAACACATAAGCACGACTTTCGCGACAACAAATAAGGAGTAATAGCCAGTGATTACTACAATAACCATGTTAAAATTTGAAACTAGAGTCAGATATTTAACAATAAATGATACAAGAGGAACAACATGTATTATGCTTACTCTTGAATGTATGGTGCCAAGATAAAACATTTCATCTTTAATTGTACCCATAACATCAGTCATGTAGGTAGTTATTCGATCTGGATTTTTACGCACCACTGTCAATGTAGAGGGACACATGAATCCGAAATCAACAACATTATATTCCTTGCACAATTTATGAATGTACCTTAATATATAAAAAAACGTGTTAAAAGATAGTTTGTATGACAAACATAGATCTATCCAAATTATCAAATTAATTATAAATTATATATATATATATATATATATATATATATATATATATATATGTATAGACTAACATCATGAAAATCTGCAAGATTGGTATATTCAAGCGACTCATCGCCAAAAATTCAATTATATCAACACGTGCCATTGATATGGGTTGTCCTTCAACAAGATTACACTTAAAAACTTCACTATCCTTATCAACACTGGTGTCAGATTTAGCAGGCAGCATAATCACATCATGTAGATATTTACAGGTTTCACTCAGATTTTGAAATTCTGCATCACCATTAATATAAAGTCGTTCATGCTTTTGATTATAGGTAGCCGACCCTTTACTAGCAACCTTTTTCTATGTATGTTGGACTTTATTCTTCTCAGGTATAATAGGATCCTAATTAAATGGATACCAAAAAATTAAATTTATTTTTAATAAAGTAGAAACAAAATGTAAGATTATTAATTATTTCCAATGGAGACATGTACACATCTTCACTCCAGCAACACCAATACAAATCTCATGAGTGTTTGATTGATTTATTTGCCTAAGCAGAAGATTGTGGATGAGTTGGTATTATATCTTGAATGATGGCAGTCGGGTAAAATTTCCAAAGCAACCAGCAGCGAAGAGAGCAACCTGGTCCGATGATAATGTGTCCCATATAGCCGTAATAAGTTCATACCTATTGTTGGTACTTAGCTTGGCTGACTTGTGATCTTTAACCGAAATAACATAATTCATCCTCTGCATTATTATGCATTACATGTGTGATTCATATTTGAGCCTTTACAAATGTATAATTATAAGCTGCAACCATGTTTGCAACCTTCGTAACCATGTTTGCAGAAGTTACAACCATGGTTGCAAAGGCTGCAAATATGCTTACAATTGATAGAAATAGATAGTTAAGCTAAATACCCTTGCAGGGCCCGTACTGATACCACAAACAAGGATACATAGGAGTCAGAAAAATACCTCATTAACAAGAATACACTACTGGAAAAACGGCCTACAACATCGGTTTTTGGCCAAAATGCCCTCTTCCAACTTCTTTCCCAACTTCATAGCAACTCTTAAACTCCTTTGAAAACCCAAAACTCTTGTCCAAACCTCCCCAATCCTCTTCTTCATCTACTCCCTTAACACCGCCTTTTCGCCTCTGTAGTACAGCCTTTATATTCTTAGCTAGAGAAGGTGGCCTTTGATACGTACACACGCAGCTTTACCCAGTTCAAATCAACACCAGACCACTGAACCAAGCTTAAAATCGAGCTCAAACCCAGAAGAATAAAAGCCTCGCAACGCACATACACCCAATCGCAGATATATACACACACACAACGAATATACACACACACGGTTTATATAAACACCCAGCAGCAACTCAAATCATACCATATAATTTATAATTATGTAAATTAGGGTTTTAGATGTCTTACCATGAAGAAAGCTCCAGGTCTGTGAAGAAAAGTCCTAAATCGAACTAATTAGGGTTCAAACTCCAAGCTCCAACCTCCGATTCGCGCTTAATTAAGTTGGATTCATACTAATTAGGGTTTATAATTGAGTAAATTAGGATAAAAGAGAGAAGAAAGAGGGAGATAGTGAGAGAGAGGGTTGAGAGTGAGAGAGGCGGCAGGGGAGAGAAAAGAGAGATTGAGTTCGAGTTCTATGGGCTGAGAGTAGAGAGAAATAATGGGGAGAAGTGAAATTTTGTTTAGGGGGGAAATGAAATTTTTTTTGTGTATAAAGGGGGAAGGTATGGTGTACGCATCAGTTTTTTATTTTTAAAATAGGAGATTAAACAACGATTATTATTATAAGCGATGTCTGAATATGCTTTAACATCGGTAAAGTAACAACCGATGTCTAAAATACTATTAACATCAGTGACATTTCTAACTGATGTTAAACGTGTGATGTTATATCTAACAATTCTAGTAGTGATAGGATTATCATGGATGGCTAACTTGGGACTCTTATCTTTGACTGTTGCCTTGGATTTTGTATTGTTCTTTTGCTTTGAAGGCATTACAGTTTTGGACGTTGAACCCGGGGAAGCCTCATCAACACAAACTGAATCATCTTGGACGGTTTCCCTAGTCCTCTTAGTTGTCAAGGGTGCTTTGGATTTTTTAGTTATCTTTTATTTTGGCGGCATATCTGATTTCAATGTTGAACTCGGGGAAGATGAGAACCTTGTGTGAACCATCACTACTAGAAAAAAGCTCATAGACATCGGTTTCTGGCCGATGTCTATTAAAATATCATACCGATGTCTTTGTCGGTGATGTCTATTGTATCATGTCATAGACATCGGTTTTTAACTGATGTCCAGGAAGCTATTACACATCGATTTTAAACCAAAAAAATGATGTTTATATCTAATAGTTTTGCATAAATTGCATGAACCTGACATTTCTACCATACTATTACAGGTGCTAGATGCAAATAAACATGTTGTACACAACTCATAAATCGACATATACATCATTATTTAGATTCAAAATGATGTCTAAGTTTGTTTTAGACATCGGCTTCTTCTATCGCAACTGATGTATAAAGTGGTATTAGACATCGGTTTTGGACGATGTTAAATATATTCTTAGACATCGGTTGTCTTCGTGGTAACTGATGTGGAAAAGTATATTAGACATCGGTTTTTATACGTATTCACTATTTAGGTTAGTATTAGACATCGGTTTTATTTGTGATAACCGTTGTGTATATTTGTTATAAACATCGTTTTTTACCGATGTGTATTGTATTTTATCCTGTATTGTTTTCGATAAATATATGTTGTCTAATTATTATTAGACATCGGTTTCTGGCAACATTTGTGACATGTGTGTTTCTGTTAGACATCGCTTTTATATATGTTCTACATGTAAAACTGATGTGTTTTTGCTATTGTTACAGACAGAAGAAATTAAAAACTGAAAAGCTGTTGCAAACTAGGTAGCAAAGACAGAAGCAGAAGCCATTCATATATATACCAAACTATTGCAAAACATTCATACCAAAAGCTAGGTAGCGAAACCAAACAATATTGTCTACAATACCTTAATCCGAAACAGCCAAAGCTGATTAATTACTACATCAATATTATCCACAAAAACAACCAACATATTCCTAGAAAATTCTAAACTATCCGACAATAAAATTCTAGTCAAAAGCAACGTCACACACTGTCTTGGATGAACTCAAGAGCCTCAATACGCACCTCATCTAGCTCGGCCTCAGTGTAAGACCTTCGAGTCTTGTTCAGCCACTAAAACATGCAACAAATAACGAAACTAATCATTTAACGCAAACACAATATTCTGACATTTCAATGGCAAAAAGAGACGGTACATCAAAGTTTACCTTCGTGGCAAAAGACAAATCCTTGTCCTCAATAATCTCTTTCATGTAACGCATAACAACGTAGCCACATTCAATACCACCTGGTTGTTTAGGACTTCCCTATTTGAGTAAAAAAAAACACATGAGGCAGGACATGGCAAATAAACAACTATTATATATATTATGCAGTATTACAATGAGATGCAAAAATACTTACACTGAGAAATTTTACTTTCGGCATCTTGTTGCCCCTACCAGTTTCACAATTGAAACTTCTCACTGCACTGCACAAAAAAAGAGTACTCCATGTCAAAACCCAAGAATACTTCACCATTTATCAAAATGATCTAACAGTAAATTAAATGTTACCTTTTTAAAGCTTTTTCTAGTGCTGGAAATTGTGTCGGATGCGGCAATGGATTAAGTATGTAAATTTCATCGTGCCAAAGTATAGCTAAAATCCAATGCACACTGTTTTCAATTAAGAAAATATACCAAAGTCAAATTAATTAAGCAAATTAGATGCAAGTACTGCTGGTATTTAACTGTTCCAATTTTCTAGAATAAAGATTGCACTTACTTGTGATTATGTGGCAAAAAGAAAATGCGATCAGCATTACCCTCCTTGAGTCGTTTTATAATGTTACTTTCAAACTCATCATTGAGATTATATGTCATTCCCGGGTCAACAAAAGCAAAAGTGTCTGATTCATATGTACCACTTAACTTTAAATGCAAGTTCCTACAAAAAAAACATTAACATTATTAATGCATATGGAACCTTCAATAATCAGAGAAATAACAAAAAAATTTAACTTACAGCATATAAGCAGAGATTGCAGCCTGGCCAATCATCTTTAACTCCAATAACGCTATAATATTCTCATGTAACAGATAAATGATTTTATTATCGCATCCAAACACCTCTTTATCACATGATAATTGTAATGAGATCCCATAAGGTTTCATCCAGCAGGTTGCATGTTTAAACAATAAATTAAATCCCTTCGGTACTTTTGGAGTTGGCTTTGCTTCAGTAAAGAGGGCCTTCAACTTGTGCAGCTCACCCTTGTTCTGAATTGGTACTGATTCCTTTTTCTTAATCTACAAATAATAAAACCATATACATATATTTATGCCAATTTTTAGTTCAATAGATCATGCATGCATGGAAAATGAAATGTAATTATTTTTTTATGGTAAATCATACCACAACACCAGGGTAGCTGATCAATTCCTCGGGCCACGCTACATGAGACCCAACAGCTTGTAGGACAGTCTCGATTTCACCAACTACTGGCACCGGAACTAATGCCTCTTCTTTGATAAAATCGTCAACTGAGACGCGTAAGCATCCAGGCGGCATAGCCTTTCCATGTATTAAATCACAGAAATTGCCTTCACGGGGAAAAGCAACACCGAAAGCAACCTTGTTGTGTATGTGGTCCACTGCAAGCTCACATTTTTTACCAGCCTAGAATTAAGATAGATAAAAGTCAAAATCCAGTTATATTAGAAATATGTTTTCAATTAGACTATATATATATATATATATATATATATATATATATATATATATATATATATATATAGTTTTACCAGATTTTTAGGAGGCGGAGGCGGAGGATTCTCCATAGCAATACAATTTTCATCATCCCCATCCAACACCAATCCTTTTGCAGCAGTTGGTTTTGTCTTCTGTTCTAGTACATCCGCTTGTTCAACACTTGCTTTGTCAGAAAATATTGGCGAACCATGATTGGCTTTGCCATTAACCATTAATGCCTTCAATGTTTCAAGCTCCGACTCTAGAATCTGCATCTTCTCCGCCATTTTTCGATCACGAGCCATCAACTCTGCCTTTGTGATTCGTATCTTTTTTTCATTTGCTAAATTGAAGAATTGTTTTGGAGTTACGAACCCTCCAACTCCCCGGACCCTTCCTGAATGCTCAGGAGTTTGCAATGCCGTACTCAGTACATCTTCACTTCCAGATGGGTGAAATTCACCCTTTTCCTGTGCCTCCTATAGGGTATCCTACATAATGACATGATTATAGTCAACAAAAGAATCATGTTATTGAAAATAGAATAATTCAAATTAACTACCATATGACAAAAGGCTTACAATTGTTTGGAACACTTCAGCCAATTCAGGGTTCTCTGGCTCCAACTCATTCTTTCGCATTCGCGCCTTCTTCCAGAAAATTGCCCTATCAGGATTTTCTTCGGGTTGCAACTTCCCCTTTGCAATCTGTTAAAAATAAAGCAACATATTAAGAAAATGACAACAAAAATTTTAAGATTACAAAATTGAATATGTTCTTATTACTTCTTCCTCCTTTAAACCAATGTAGCCCTTTCTTGACATGCGATGCGGATATTTCCGTTTACCAACTCTGTAACTTTGTTTTTCATGAATTTCCTACATCCAAATTCATTACTATTTAGTAATCATCACAATCGGTCTTAAATTCTAAAATATAAATAATCAAAGTACAGAATTCACAATAATATAAATTATAAAATCACATATATATACCTTCCAATTAGGATCAATCCTCTGTGCAACAAATTTTTTCCAGGCTGACTTACCAACAAACTCATATTCCTTTGGCGGCCTATTCAATTTCTTTTTTTGTCCAACAAATGGTAGAACATACTTTCTTGTTAATCTAGTCTTAAATTGTCTCCATTTAACGCCGGCAGACTTTAGGATAGAGTCCCGAGATCGTGCTTTAACTTTAAATGTATCCTGAAGAACACGCAACCCAAAAAATACATAATTATACACTATCTCAACACAAATTTACAAAAATTATAGACTACCCAAAGTTTACCTGAATATCTTGCCAAAGTTTTGATTTTAACTCAGGATCCACATGTGGCCTGCTTGGAATGTCGATGGGGATCATTGACCTAGCCGCGTATCCAACATATGACTGCAATTTCGGCCTAGCACTCCCAGTAGGAGCTCCCAACTCATTGCATGAAACTTTAAACTTCTTACCACGTGCTTTCCTCACAATCACTTTGTACATGGCACATACACCTCGCTTACCTCCAGATTTTGTTTGTAAACTGTCAGTAGTAGATGTGGGTTGCCCAGCTGAGTCTGACTTTGGAGCTTCTGCTGCATGTGCTGAGTCTGAGCCTTGAGCTTCTGATACATGTGCTTTGTCCTCTATCTGCAGTCGTTTGGTTGCACCAGAGCTGACAGTACCTTTTTTTGGTGATGATTTTTTTGCTTCTTTGCTGCCATTTCTCTCGTATTTCCTCAATCTGCAAAGTTCAACAAAAAAAATTGCAAAACACAAAGTATAAAGATAATTAAATAGCCAGTCACAATAAAATTTGCAAATTGAATTAAAAATGGCATTAATATTCTCATACAGAAACATGGCTCTCAGAAAAAATAAAGTCAAACATAATTCTAACTAATATTAATGTCATAGAGAAACTATTATAATTAGGGAATAGTAGTATTGTACAACATATTTATCAATTTTTCACCCATATCCCCTTAATATTTTCTCTTATGTTGCTAACAGCGGCTTCATCATCATTATTGGAATCACATATAGGGATGTCAGAGCAGAATGGGGGATGTGAGATGGTGTCTCCTAGATCATCATCGTAATACACCTCACTATTCTCTCTTATCGTCGATGTTAATACAACAGACCAGTTTGCATCAACTGGATCTTCAACGTAAAAAACTTGTTTGACTTGGTCAACAGACACGTATTTGTCCTTCTTATGGCCTTGTCGACTAAAGTCAACAAGTGTGAAACCAAGTTCATCAATCTTGACCTTATCATTTGCTGCCCATTTACACAAAAACAAAGGGGCCTTGAAAGCATGGTAATCTAGCTCCCATATTTCTTCGATTATCCCATAAAATGTCATGTCACTCTCCACGGGATTTAAATCCTTGGCGCTAGAGACTTGGACTGTCCTAGCAACTAATGACACCCCACTATTCTGAACAACCCTTGCATTATCTCGCTCGTTGGTGTAGTATCGAACCCCATCAACTAGATAACTTTCAAATGTCAAAACTGAAAATGATGGTTTGCCTGCCAACCATCGTATCGTTTCGGAAACAGCTCCACGATTCTCCATCAATTCAATACTTACCTGCACACATAGTTGTAACACAATTAAAGTAAACTCTAATTAAAGACTTCAAAAAAATACAAAACAACAATAAAATAGGAGAAGAATGTAAACTAACTTTTTTTTCAAACCAATCAGTAAAGAGTCGATTGTGCTCTCCCAACAGCCATTGAGCACTCTTTTTTTTCCCTCGATAAACTCCTTCCAGATACTCCTTGTGCAACCTGAAAGCAGGTACATTACATAAGAATAATTATATATGGAATGACTAGAGTAGGAATCAAGACACTTTTACATTTTACTTACGTAACATATGGTTCCACTTCAGGGTTGTTAAGAAGAACATGAAGATGAGCCTCATCTCGTTCATTTTCTTCCACTGCCTTCATTGTCGCAACAGATAATGGACCGGAAAGCTTGCCATCATCCTTCCGAAGACCAGCAGTTGAGCCACTGTCACTAACAAATTCCGTGCAGAATTCTATTGATTCTTCTTTGAGATAACTTTCTGCTATACAACCTTCCGGATAAAAACGGTTTCGTACATAACTTTTTAACACTTTATTGAACCGTTCAAATGGATACATCCATCTATAAAAAACCGGTCCACATAAACGTAATTCCCTAACCAAGTGGACTGTGAGATGGAGCATAACATCGAAGAATGATGGTGGAAATATTTTTTCCAACTCACATAAGGTCAAAATCACATCCGATTGCAGTTTATTCAGTTTCGACACATCTACAACTTTCTTACACAAAGAGTTGAAGAAGAAGCACAATCTTATTATACTAACCCTAACATTTTTTGGCAGCACGGAACGAATGGACACGGGAAGTAATTGTTGGAGGAGGATATGACAATCATGGGACTTCAACCCATACATCTTCATATCGCTCATTGATACGCAGTTTTTAATGTTTGATGCATGTCCATATGGAAGTTTCATATTTGACAATGACAACAACATTTTTCTTTTTTCTGCCTTTGACAAAGTATAAGCTGCAGGAGGTAAGTAGGTTTTCTATCGCCTACTTTAGGAGCTAAATCAACCCTTACACCCATGTCAACCATATCAAGACGAGAGGCAGAACTGTCTTTAGTCTTAAACTTCATATTAAGTAATGTCCCAATCAAACTATCGCACACGTTCTTCTCGATATGCATAACATCAAGACAGTGACGAACATAATGAAACTTCCAATATTCTAACTCAAAAAAAATTGATTTCTTCTTCCATGCAGATTCCACTTTCTTTGACTTCCCCCCCCCCTTCCCGAAATTAAATTTAAGTTCATTTTGTTGCTTTAGCACTTCTTCTCCACTAAGCGGTGCAGGTGCGCACCCAAACTCTTGTTGTCCATTAAAAGTTGCCTTTTGCCTCCTATAAGGATGATATTCATGTAAATATCTACGATGCCCTTGGTAACACATTTTCCTACTATGACTTAAATATTTAGCTACGGTATCATCACCGCAGATTGGACAGCCCTTATAACCCTTGTTGATGCAGCCAGAAAATTCCCATAAGCAGGGAAGTCATTTATTGTCCACATCAAAGCTGCCCTTAAAGTAAAATAAGACTTTGTATGTGCATCATACACATTTGGTTCACCTTCTTCCCACAATTTCTTCAAATCATCAATAAGTGGTTGTAGATAAACATCAATATTATTACCAGGCTCATTCGGGCCAGAAACTAACGTTGTTAACATCATAAACTTCCTCTTCATGCATAACCATGGAGGAAGATTATATGTTACTAATACAACCGGCCAACAACTGTACCTATTGCTTAGGCCATTGGTGTGCGGGTTAATGCCATCGGCTGATAATGTTAAACGGATATTTCTTGCTTCACTACCAAACTCAGGCCATCTATAATCTATATTTTTCCAAGAAGGTGAATCAGTTGGATGGCGCATGTGGCCATCTGTACTTTGATTATGTGCATGCCAAGTCATTAACTCAGCGGTAGAAGCAGATTTAAACATTGGGATTATTGGAAAATACCACATGACCTTAGCTGGTATATTGACCCTCTCTTTACCATCCTTCCCAACCTTCCAGCGAGACAAACGACATTTAGGACACTCTAAAGCCTGCTCATGGATACCTCTATATAACATGCAATCATTCGGACATGCATGGTATTTGATATACTCAAGTCCTAAATCAGCTAAAGTTTTCTTTGCTTCATATGAACTCGGTGGCAACGTATGATCTTTAGGAAGGAGAGAGCCTACACTTTCAAGTAAATCAGTAAATGCGGTATCGCTAACGCCAAACCTAGATTTCCAATTGTGTAATTTTAAGACGGCCTCTAGCTTAGTGCACTCACTTCCCTCAAACAGAGGTTGTTCTGCATCAGCTACAAACCTCTTAAACTCTTGTGAATCATCATCGTAATCACCCTTATTGTAAGCTGCTTCACACACATTAGCTGTTTCTGAAGCAGGTATCGGCTTTGAAACAGGAGTACTACTACCAACAGATGATTTAGTACTCCTAGATGACTGTTCTCCGTGCCAAATCCACTCAACATACCCCAAACTAAAACCTGATTCATATAGATGCCCTCTAATTATTTTCACCGGAAACTTTTTAAAATTAACGCAACGTGCACATGGGCAAGGAATCTTCTTAGGATTTTTAACATTTTCTTCAGCAAATATCAAGAAGTTTTCGACACCTATTTCGTACTGTAAAGAATCTCTATCTTCTCTAATCCATGACTTATCCATTTCAACCTACCTGATATGTCACTAAAAATATCAAAATCTAATCGATAATATTATTACATTGAAATTTATGTGTATATTACCTACCTTATTTAATTGTTAACATTTTAATTGATTGTAAAACGATTAGTAAAGTATCAATTAGAATGAACATAGGACAGTCAAGCTACAAACACATCATAGTCAATTAAGCAACGAAATTCAATATTAATTCGAACATGCCAGACAGTCAATTAACTAAGCTACAAACACATGCAGGGCAATCGATTAATTAAGCTATAAACACATGCAGGATAGTCAATTAAAATGAACAAATGAACATTCAATTCACTAAAACCAAATAAACATTCAATAAAAAAAGAAACTAATTAAAATTAGGGTTTCGAGTTTAAAAATCCCCAAATTAAAACAAAGAAAAACAATTATCCAACCATCAATTAAAAATCCCCAAATAAAAAAATTAGGGTTTCGAGTTTAAAAATCCCCAAATTAGTACTGAATCGAACAAATGGTTCAATTTAAGATAATTCGAGTTCAATGCAAGCTAATTCAAGTTCAGTGCAAGCTTACCCAAATCGAGCTTTGTAGATATCGAGTTTAATGCAAGAGCGCTTCAGTACTCGAAGAAGTCTCCAGTCGAATTAGCTTCACTACTCGAAGAAGTCTCCAGTCGAGAGAGAGGGAGAGAGGGGGGAGGGAGACAGAGAGAGGGAGAGAGAGAGGTCGGTGAGCGTGAGATTTAGGGAGAGATAGAGAGGTCGGTGAGCGTGAGGTCGGTGAGAGGAGAGGGGTGAATGACGAGAGAGAGATTGAGATTTAGGTCAGTTTAACGTTATTAAGTTTTATATTTTTATGTTTTTTCTGTGTGTTTTTTAGTACTGTGTGTTTGATAAATTGGGGGGAACAAAAAATTGCCTAAGGGGGGGAAACATTTTAACAAATTGGGGGAAACATTATAAGGGGGAAATAATTTGGGGTACGCGCGGGAATTTTTATTTTTTTTTAGCTTACTTAAGACATCGGTTCTTCTTGAAAGTGATGTCTTAAAACATAAAGACATCGGTTTTATTTCAAGCGATGTCTTAAAATACAAAGACATCGGTGGCATTACTGACTGATGTTAAAGGCGTGATGTCTATTAACAAATTTCTAGTAGTGCATGTTTCAAACTATCAAAAGACATATGCATCAATTGAGTATTAATATAAAAATAAACAAAACTTAATTGTAAGATGTCTACCCCTGCGGGGCCTTGACTACATAGTATAAAACTGATGGAAGATCACTAAATTAAATGAGGCAAAAAATTCACTTCATTCGACTAATAGTCTACTAAAACTTAAGAAAAATAATTTAACAAACTGATCTCAATTCACCAAAACATATGCAAACACTAACAAACTGATCTCAATTAACCAAAACAGATGCAAAAACTGATCTCAATTCAACCTAAAACCACACAACACCTCAGCACACTCCACCAGTTCCCCAGTACAGCAGCAATTACATAAACAATCTCTCATCCACAATACAGACACAAATCCACAACAATTACAATACAAAACAACCGAAATTAGCAATATCCAGTACTAATCACGATATATTAGGGTTGTAATCACACATAAAGTTAACAAAACAATTACACGATGCAATTATCAACAAATTTAATTACTTAATCACAAATAAACAAGTGTTTTCACTTCTATACACATAACATGCCTTGAATAGTCACAAAATCACTCCGACATTCCAAACAATAAACCGTGTGTGTGAGAGAGAGAGAGAGAGAGAAAGAGAGTACCGAATAATGAAGCTCACCGGAAAACTTTTGAGGTCGCCGGAGAAGTAGAAGAGAAGCTTCGAACTTAGAGAGAGTGCGGATTGTTGGCTTCGAAGACCTGTTGCGTGAATGTGGTTGCGTTAATGGAGGTGAGAGATGAGAATAAGGCAGAGATGAGCAAAGAAAGAGTGGATCGTAAATTTGTAAAGAGAGAAAGTAAAAACTGATTGTAACCGTATCTTTAAAAAAACGGTAATATAGAACTGAAAGGTAAGTTCAGTAAAGGTAAAATTAAAAACAAAAGATAAAAATATATATATCTGTAAATATCCCTAAAATTTATTGTTGATTTTAGTTTTCTAATTTAGATATTTCTTTTAAATTAGAGTTTGTTTTGTAGATTATATTTTGTTGAATTTTGGTGTCATTTTTTTATTATTTTCTTAATGTCTTGCTTTACCATATATTTTAGTAAAGACTTTTTTTTGTTTTGTAATTAAATGTAAAATCTTGTATTTAAAAAAAATATTTTTTGAATTGAAATTATGGTGTATGCTTTGTTTATTTATTTCTTATATATAAAGAATGAATTTATAATTTATTTTTAATTATAATTTTTTACTTATCCTTATTTGTTAATTATGTATAAATTTTGTGCTACTACAACCTTTTCTCATTAACTTGAATTTAATGTGTTACCCCTGTCACATCAACCTCTTTACGCCAATCATAGGATACAATTCGGTCGGGTTGAAAAGATAACCCCCTCCTACAAAAAGAGTGATTCACTTAGGGGTGCTCATGGTTTGGCCAACCCAACCAATCCAATCTGAATCGGACACTTTTCGACCGATCCAAATCGATTTTTTCCAACCCTAAGTATACTCGGATTGAAAAAACATCAACCCGATTTTAATGGGTTGAATATGGGTTTCGGTTTTTAAAATCCGATCCAATCCAATCCAATCCGATTAAAAATAAGATAATTAAAATATATAAGCCCAACCCATTAGATATTTGTATTAGTATTAGTCCAGTCCAGTAGTCCCCTATAGTCTTACTCTGGAGTCCGGTCCATTACAATTTACTCTATCAAAGTATCACGTATTACAAATACAATAATTTGTATGATTGATTCATCTATGTTATGTTATGATTCAGTTCAAATTTAAAGACTATGTCTACTGTTTAATCAATTTCTTTTTATGTCTTAAAATTCAAAATTTCAGATATTTAAGACTTATGCTATTTGTGTTGCATGAATGATTGTAATATTCTGTCGAACTATTTCCGATTTGTTTTGAACTCTCATTTTCAGTTTTATTTTTTTTGATAAAAAATTTATTTATATATTTACTAACCCGATCAATGCGATCCAAACCGAAATACATTAAATGGGTTGGTTTACAAATTCTATTTTTATGGGTTGGTTTGAAAATTTTCTAAACCGATTAAATTGGTTTGGGTCATAAAATCCTCCCAACCCGTCCAATCCGATCCATGAACACCCCTAGATTCACTTACAAAAATTAATTTTAAGATTTGAAAAAAATCATAAATTTTTTTCCATCTTTTTGGTGGTTCCAAAAAATTAATTATGAACAATAGTTTGTTTTTAAATATTTTAAAAATAATGACAAACTTTAGAATCAATTTTTTAATCTCATGAATTTTAAAAATTTGTTTTTGAATCTCATAAAATTCATTAATCTACTTTTGAATCTCAATTAAAAAGTTTGAAAAATATGCATAAATCTTTTTCAATTTTCAATTACTAATTTAGAATTTGAAACAAAAAAATTAATGACAATTAAAATATAAATATGTGATTATCTCGTAAAAATAAAAATAAAAAATTAAGTTTCAAATTAGGGTTGCCTCTAGAACCTTAGTCGTCTTTGCTCATGTATAGTAACAAGCGCATCAACTTAAAAATTTACAACTCAAATTATTGAGGTGATCATAATCTGGGCTATTATTACCAGTTTGTCAAAATATTGACAGCACGTGGACACTATAAACTATGCCTTTAAAATGAAAACGGTAAAATTTTATTCTTAGTTCACGGCCAACTAATAATTGCTTAAAAATTTCGTAAAAAAAAATTAATTGCTTAAAATTGAACTGGAATATATTTTTTTTTAGCACAAACCCATGCTCTAACTAATCTATACTCTTTATTAAAAGCAGAAACCCCCTTTGCTATGTATACCGCGGCATGCACGGTATGCCACTAAATATTAATTAATTTAATTAATTAAATTTGTAATATTATATAATAAGTTAATTTAATAATGAAATTATATACTATGAGTTTATTAACTAAAAATTGAAATAAAAGTCATGAATATAGTATCAAATAGAACTTAGGATTCCTTTAATTAATAAAAGATCAGGAATATAGTATTAAATAGAACTTAGGACTCCTTTAATTAATATTTAAAACTATCTATAATAGATTAACAATAAATTCAATTAATAATATAGCTACTCTTATATTATATTACTAGAATAAAGTTATGTAAATTTAATTAATTAAAATAACAATATTAAATATTATTTAATATTAAATATTATATTACAACTTGTTGCTTCAAGATTTTATTTATTTATTACGTTCGCACAGGTCGGCTAGTTTAAACTAAATACTGTGTAAACAGTAAAGTAGAAATGAAAAAACTCACGAAATCCGTTTATAAGATTGTAACACGTTGCGACCTTCGTAGTTGCGAGTCCACGAAGTCCACATGCTGGTTGAGTCATTAAGTTCAAGGTGAGACATGACAATGGTGGACTACTGGTCGTGGTGGTGGCCACCGTAAATTGTGCTTGCACGTCGCAAAACTTCCACGCTCCTCATATGCCGCCCTGGTAGAATACATAAATTGTGCCAGTATGCCAGATAAACACTCAACTCAAAATCACTGACGAGTAGTGAGAGCCTCATGATGGCTACGTGGTCTATTACCCAGAACCTTGTTGAATAATTTGCGTGGCTAGCGAGAGTGTTCATGATGGCTACGTGGTCTTCAGTTACTAAAAGGGGATCGTTGATCAAACAAGACGGGAAGCCACCATTGAGAGTAAAATTTGTTACACTATCTGTAACTGAAGTATTTTATGTTGTTTTTAGCTAATTTTCTGGAACTGAAGTGTCGCTTATAATGCAAAATGTACTAAAATAGAATTCAACTCGTGCATATTGTCCAATACAAAATGTCGCACAAAGCTCATAGATCTTAATTAATATTTGATATCATGAAACAATTGGATTAAAAAAAACAAATTGATTGGCTGATTGCTAATGTTTCCAACTTCATTTACCCAACTACAACCGATATATGTTGCATTTAGTAGGCTAACGTTCAGTCCTCTCTTCTCTGATTAAACAACTTACTCGTTCTGGAACCATCTTCAATTTGTCGCAACCGATTTTTTCAAAACCTTTGAGAGAAGACAGAGCTCCTTCCGTAACTTGCAATTCTACCAAATTTTTGACATTACATAATTTTATTATTTGAAGACATGGAAGTGTATCTTCAACTCCATCCTCAACTTGCCATTCTACTAAACTGGGGAGATTACTTAATTTTAATATCTGTAGACTTGGAAATGTACCTTGTCTGCACACCATTTTCTTCATCATGTACGCATTGCTATCCAAATCAAGGACGGTAAGATTTGACACACTCCCCAAAGTTGGCATTGGATCTTTTTTGAACCCACTATACATCAATGTTAAATGCGAGACTGAATCAGGCAAATATTTTAAGTCTGATGGATCTTTCATCCTACCCAACAGTTTGACTGTCTTGAGACGTTTGCAAGACGAAAGTGGTTTAATTTTTGGGATACCATGATGAAGAGATTCGAGGGAGAATGTTTGGAGACTTCTAAAATTGGTTATGGAGTCCAATCTGTACCAATTTTTCCCTTCCACTAGTCTTACGGTACAGTTTAGAAAGTCTAGATGCCTTAAATCTTTCAGCTGGCATATCTCACTAGGAAAGTCATACTCAGATGAATGACCTGAACCACACAAAGTTTGTAGCCTTTTCAGCTTGCCTATAGTTGGAGGAATTTCTAAAGGTCCGCAACTACTGTTACCTGTTAGGCTTAAGCCTAAGAACTTTAGAAGAATTAGATCCCCAATTTCTTTTGGTATCTCGTCTGTATTTACCCCCGTAAAATCTAGCACTTTAAGATATCTAAAACTGGTGTACATCAACCTAATTTTTTCAAATTCGGTAAGTCACCAGTTCCATTAATTATAAGTGCCAATGAACGCAACTTTGAATCATTAAAACTAGGTCCAAGTAATTCAAAATACTTACCAGTACCATTGTTAATCGCATGTCGTGGTTGTACTTGCAGCGAGCTCAAGTCACCTGGATTTTGCTTACATGAGTCAAATGTTCCTAGCAACTTGTCCGTCTTGGCCTTCTCGATGGCAAGATCACGTACAAGATCATGTACACTGCACTTCACAACTTTTCCATCCAAGAACAATGCTATCTGAATCATGTTCCGATTAATTAGCTCATTCAGGTAATCATCAGCCACATCCTCCACGACAACTTCATCTCCTTCGTTAGGTTCTGATATGAATTCCTCTGCAACCCATAACAACTTTAACTTGTCAATTTCAAATTTATAATCTTCTGGGAACCTTGGAAGGTATAGAAAACACTGTCTCATCTGGGGAGACAAGTCATCATAACTCAAGCTTAATAATTCTTCAATCTCCACGGAATCTTCCTTCAACTCCTTCCAAATGGGATCCTTCACCTTTGACCAATGCTCGTAGCTCTTCTTCTGTACCAACACTCCACTCAATACGACTATTGCAAGTGGCAAACCTCCACATTTACCTACCATATCTTTCCCTAAATTCTCCAGATTCCGGGGTGGCATTGCTCTCTTACAGAACAATTTCCAGCTCTCTTCTTTGCACAGAAAAGAGAGTTCATGGACAAAGCATTTGTCATCTGATAATTGAGATCATCAAGATCAATTTAACATCTAAACTCAGAATAAGAATGAAGAAGATGAACTATAGAGACAGAATGTTGTATCTACATTCTCTACAAACTTGAACAAGAAAACTGTTTTTATTAGAATCAATCTTACAGCTCACAATACAGAAAATCAGAATATATACAGCTCTAGATTGTTATCAACATTGTTGACTAACTTTGACTATCCTAACTAACTTTGCCGCCATATAGGATATTTGAAAGTCTTACTTATTCTGACTTGACTTTGACCTTGAGTGTATACTAACATCCCCCTCAAGATTGAGGGCGAAACAAATTGCACACACCAATCTTGGATAAAAGATACTGAAGAGAATGAGCTGAAAGAGACTTAGTAAACAAGTCTGCAGGTTGAGACAGAGTACCAATATGAGCTGTCTTGATCACCCCTTGTTGCAGTTTAGCACGCACAATATGACAATCTATATCAATATGCTTAGTACGCTCATGAAACACTGGATTTGAAGCAATATATAAGGCAGACTTGTTGTCACAGTATAGAGTAACTGGAGTAAGTTTCACTCCACTGATTTCAAGAAATAAGTTGAGTAACCATTGAATCTCACAGCATGCATCAGCCATAGCTCTATACTCAGATTCAGCAGAAGATCTAGACACAGTAGATTGCTTTTTAGCTTTCCAAGAGACAAGAGAAGAACCCAATGTCCTACAGTTAAGGATTGTCTGGTAGTGGGACAGGCAGCCCAGTCAGCATCAGCATAAGCAGTAAGAGTGAAAGGGCTGGTGGCAGATAAAAGAATTCCATGTCCTACAGTATGCTTAAGATATCGTACAACTTTGAAGGCAGCATCCATATGACACTGTCTAGGTCGAGCTAGAAATTAAGACAACACATGAACAGGATAAGATAGATCTGGCCTAGTAATTGTTAAGTAAATGAGTCTTCCAACCAATTGCCTATAGGAAGAAACATTGAGAAGTAAAGGTGAAGTATCATTGGACAACAAAGTGTGATGTTGTTCCATTGGTATAGGAGAAGGTTTGGCCTCACTCAAACCCACATCTTTAATAATATCCAAGGTATACTTTCTTTGATTGAGATAGATACCCTTAGTAGACCTAGCTGCTTCAAGACCAAGGAAATACTTTAGAGGCCCTAAGTCTTTAATCTTAAAGTGTTTGGCCAAATGAACTTTGACCTCAGAAATTGCAGCATGATCATTTCCAGTGATTACAATGTCATCCACATAAACAAGTATAGCTACTGTGGTTTGACCCTTATGAAGAACAAATAGACTATGATCTGTATGAGCTTGAGTAAAACCATACTGAACTAAAGCAGTACAGAACTTGAGAAACCACTTTCTTGGAGCTTGTTTAAGCCCATAAAGAGATTTAATCAGTTTGCATACCAAGTTAGGAATAGATTGAAGATGAGAAGGAATATGATAACTAGGAGGTATAGACATGCATACCTCTTCTTCAAGATCACCATGAAGAAAAGCATTTGTAACATCCATCTGAGTTACAGGCCAAGCAGAAGCTGCAGCAATAGCTAAAAGAAATCTAACAGTTGTCATTTTAGCAACTGGAGCAAAAGTCTAAAGTAGTCCAAGCCTTCTGTTTGAGTAAAACCTTTGGCTACAAGTCTAGTTTTGTATCTCTCAACAGTCCCATCAGCATTATATTTAACTTTATAAAGCCATTTGCAATCTACAACATTTTTATCAGGGGGTAAAGCAACAAGTTCCCAGGTATTATTTGCTTCTAAGGCTGCCAATTCCATAGCCATAGCTTCATACCAAACCTTATACTTACTAGCTTGATGAAAGGTTTTAGGCTCATAAGTTTGATCTACATTAGCCAGAAATGCTTTGTAGGGAGAAGTAAATGTTTGATAATCCAGTAATAGAGGATAAGAGGAAGTGGTACAAGCAGTGGGATGTTTAGATGTAATAGTTGAGGGAAGACTAGTGAAATCTGAATATTTAGATGGCATCTTCCTATCTCTAACTGGTCTAGAAGGAAGAACAGTAGGAACAGGAAGTGATTGATTAGAGGAAGAAACAGGTGAAGAAGAAGATGGAAATTCTTCTATAATGGGAATATTACCAGTTGATTCAGAAGAAGATGATAAGTGAGGTAATGGTGTAGGTGTAGTTATAGTATCTTCTGATACTAAAGGACAATCTGTAGGAAACAGAGTGATAGATGAAGATAAATTCATATGTTGAAAAGGAAAAGTATCCTCAACAAACACAACATCTCAGGAAGCAAATACTTTCTTAGATTCTAAGTGCATCACTCTATAGGCCTTCTTATCAGTGGGATAGCCTAAGAAAATACATTTTAAAGCTCGATCAGAAAATTTATCTTTGTGAGGATCTTGATTTGTAGCATAACATAAAGAACCAAAAGTCCTCAGATGATTGTATTAAGGCTTACAGTGAAATAACATTTCATAAGGTGTGACTCCCTTAAGAACTACAGATGGAGTTCTGTTAATCAAGTATGTGGCAGTAAGCACACAATCTCCCCAAAAAGAATAAGTAAGAGCATCTTGTAATCTTAGAGCTCTAGCAGTGTTTAAAAGAGATCTATGATTCCTCTCAACCACACCATTCTGTTGAGGGGAGTAGGAACAACTGGTCTGATGTTGAATACCCAAAGAGTTTAGAAGATTGTGAAGAGTACTATTAACAAACTCAGCTCCATTATCAGACCTTAGTATCTTTACAGTAACTTTAAAATGATTCTGAACATAAGCTAAGAAAGATGCAAGAATACCAGGAACCTGACTTTTGTATACAAACAAATAAGTCCAAGTGACTCTAGATTTAGCTTCAACAATGGTAAGAAAATATGAACAATTCCCATGTGTTTTATGCCTATAAGGCCCCCAAAAATCCACATGAATGAGATCAAACAATTTATCATATTGAGTAGAACTTACAGGAAAAACAGCTCTAGTTTGTTTTTCTAGATGACAAGTATCACACTTATTCAAGTCTGTTACAGTAGAAAACATATTGGAAGGTAGAAATTTCATTACTGACAAAGAAGGATGACCAAGCCTTGCATGCCAGATATCAAAGGCTTGAGTAGACATAGTTGTTGAATGACAGAGATGAGTTGTTGAATCTGATTTGTACTTCAAAAGATATAAACCATCTTGATATCTACCAATCTCTTTGACAGTCTTCAAAGAATGGTCCTGAACAAAACAACTTGTATTGTCAAAATACATTAAACAATTAAGTTGTTGAGTCAATTTGGATATAGATAGCAGATTATAGCTGAAGGTGGGGACACATAAGACTTTGTCAAGTTTCAAGTCTGGAGCTAAACATAAATATCCAAAGTGAGTAATTGTTGCAGTGTTACCATCACTACTACAGATTTTAACTTGCATAGCGCTCTTTTTTTAGCTTGCATAGCGCTTTTAAACGCTATGTAAGCCAGCGCTATGTAAGTTCTGTTCACTTGCATAGCGCTTATTTTGGCGTTCTCCAAGTACATTTCTTACATAGCTCTTTCAGAAACGCTATGCAAGTAAGTATTATCCAAGTAAATTTCCATTTAGATATCACTTCTATGAACGCTATTTAAGCCATTTGACCGGAAAACAATGAGTTATAGAGCTTTCCTACAAACGCTATACAAGTTGCACACTGTTTTTTTAAAAAAATTGTTTTTCCTGCCTTTTTTAACATTTAAAAAAAAATCTAATTTAATTATTTTTACCACAATTTTGAACCTATAATATTCCTAAAATAATTTATAAATACAATAAAATTGACAATGCCAATCCAAATTGTAACAAAAACTAGAAACTAAAATTACTTCGTTAAAATTGAAATAAATTCCATTTACATAAATCTTTAAGTAGCAAGATCACTACTTACAATTCAAATCTTACTCAGTTTATTTGTACAATGTAATATAAATCTAAAGTACAATAATATAGTACAATAACATGCATGCATTTTTATAAAGTATAGTGAATTACTACGAATTCATCTCGTGTCCTTCATTTGGAGATACATTGTTCTTAGCATCCACAAAAACATGGCATCTAGACGATACAGACCTTCCTCAACGACAAGTATGATTCTCTTTCCCACAAGTTGGAACAACTGAACCTGTAAAGTCAAATACGGATGTCAAAAAGTAGAGTGAGATTCAAACTTATGAACAAAGGTGGAGAGAGTCAGTCATAAATTCAAGCACAAGAACGTCAAAAGAAATCACTATGGAGCCATCTTTTCGTATGAGGGAAATGTTTGAACCCCAGAACATATTAAGCTTCAGTTCCTTCATCTTTTTGGCCTTTAACTCAGCAATTCTTTTCTGGGTAAATGGAACAGCTGAGATACCATAATGCCACAATATGTCAGCGGCAAACTGTTCAATAAATTTTTCCAAATTTTTTCCAGAATGATTTTTCACTTGTATGCTTAAAACAAATTTGTGTGTCATGAATGTAAACAAACAAGATTTCAAAGTTTTTCTCCTTAGCCATATGTTCATAGTCCCTCTGAATTACTGATGTAAGATCATCTCTATAAGATACAACACTCATGCCTCTGCAAGTTTCAAGGTTAAGGAGTAGCGACACTGCAATCAAAACTATATGACTTAATATCAAATACACACACAGATACATGGCATACAAGGACCGCTGTGAAAATAAACCTAGAAGTTGTAGTTCACCAATTACTTTGAGTGTTGCCAGAAGTATATTGCTTAAAATAGAATAAAACTTCTATCTAAATGGTCACCCACTTGACACTGATTGACTGAGACCATATGAGCCATGCTTTCCAGAAGAAGTTAATTGTTTATCTTTTCCGCTGTTTCATTTTATTGTAGCCAGTAATCATTATTTTTACTATAATCAAATATAAATTAAACATCTTAAGAGAAGAGAAAAAGAAGTATAATGAACATTAACAAGTTCCAAGGAGATGAACAGACTTACTTTCAATGATCTGCTAATCTTTAAATTAACTTTCGGTGGTGAAGAATGGTAAACACGCTTTGATATCGTCTTGTAGAAAGCTAGACTGACTCTCCGAAAACATTGAAATCTTCTAGCCATTACAAAAAATAATGGCCACTCTGAGAATATAGAGATTAAATTCAATACATACAGACAAGATTAGAGTTAGCATTAGATATATGTTCTTAAAAGCAGGGTATGGATAATTACATTAAGCGGGTTTTTTGCCATGGCCGTTCATCAATTGATTCTTCCCATATTACACGATCTTCGGTGCACTGATTGCAAGTATTCATTCCCTGTGATAAAATATAATGTTAAAATGAAATGTTGATAAGACTTAAGAGACAGAGCAGACATAAATAGAGTTAGTCTTTACAATATTTTTATTGTCAATCAAGTACGAACTTAATATCTAACAGGAGTACAAAACAATTCCCTGTCACGCTCATTCAATTGTTACAAAAAAGATTTTCTGTTAATAGGCTAGAGGCATTCATGTACCACTTATGAGTTAGGTCCCCGTATTACATAAGTACAATGTTAATCATCCAGAATTATAAGGAGCACAAAATAAGTAGACAAAGTGTTCATATCAGTTTACAAAAATAACAACAAACAAAGTGTTCATATCAGTTTACAAAAATAACAACAAACAGTCACTAAAGTCAGCATCTTTCTAACATTCTAAATTCGATTCAAGTCAACTAGCATTTGCAATGAGTAAAATTAAACTTACGAGTAGTTTTTTAACTTCCAATTTCGCCAACAATAATCAATGTATCATTTTTCCTAACCTCCTCAACAAGCCTCTTTTCAACTATAATATAAAAATTTGAACTAAATTCACAACCCAACATAATTACATTAACACATAAATATAATAAAGCACATATTTTGACAGAAACAGAAAGTAAAGTAATGCAGAAATTAAAAAAAAGGAGTAACTTTTTCTTCAAGAACATAGATATAGATGTAAGGATGAAACCTGTAGCAATAGGTAAATATTTTCTCTGTTTCAAAATCTCTTGCCTCTTGTTCAAAGGGGGTTTCAACAACCATTGAGGCAGTAGCAATACCAACCATAACCACAAAGCCTAGCTCTTAATTTTATTAAAATACAATTATAATCGTTCCTTCCAACCCTAAAATTGAAACCCTAAAATATGTATGAGAGTGACGATTCTTTGCAAAATTCTTTTATCTAATAGAGAGAGAGAGAGAGGGAGAGAGAGAGAGGAGAGAGAGAGAGAGAGAGAGAGAGAGAGAGAGAGAGAGAGAGAGAGAGAGAGAGCCAGAGAGAGAGACATAGAGAGGGAGAGTGTGGCTGAGAGAGCGAGAAAGAGATTACTTGCAAGCCCAGATAGAAACAAACTGAAGAAGTGTAGTCAAGCCCCTTGAATGAGAAGAACTCTAGCTTTAAGTACATCTTCAGCAACATGAATCATAGCTTTAATTGGATAATCCTTAGATAAGAATTGAATCGGAGTGTATTTTAGCAAACCCTAAAATTAAAAACCCCAATTAGGAATCGATAAGAGATACTTAAGAATTGAATCGAAACCCTTTTAAATCCAGATGGCCCGTAACAATGAAGTGTTGCAGAGAGATATGCTCGACCTGTGTGTGTTCGATGAAGAGAAGAGAAAGATTAATGGTTATAAAACAATACTTTTAGATTACCTATTTAAAAGCGCTTTAGTACTATTTAAATAAATAATTAAAAAAAATAATTGCTTAAAATATGGTTCTCTACATAGTGTTTGTATAAACGCTGTGCAACATTTAACTTAGACAGCGCTCGCGTAAAAAACGCTATTGTAACATTTTTTTTATTTTACATTTATTTTCAGTTCTGTATTTAATAGCTTGCATAGCGCTTTTTTAAAAAACGCTATGTAAGTAGCATTCTTATATAGCACATGAAAAAAACGCTATGTAAGTAGCGTTTCCTAAGATGAAATTTGTAGTAGTGCATCAGGTAATTGAAGTTGAGATTGAAACTCATGAATATCTGTTAGACAATTAAGATTTGGAGTGATGTGATCAGTGGCACCAGAATCAATTATCCAGACATTTGATTCTGAGCCACTGTAATGAGTATAACCAGCAAAATGATTGATTATACCTGCAGCATGAACAGTATTGGCAGAAGAATTCCAGTTGGCTGTTGAAGAGGAAGGAGTCATTTCTCTAATACCAGCCTGAATCATTTGCATTAGTTGCTTGCATTGACTATCAGAAAAACTGTTAGACTCCTTAGATGACATATCAGTAGCATCACTACTAGTAGTGGGATGAATAGAAGGAGCAGGCTTATCAGAAGCAACATTATATGCTTGAAATTTGCTTGTGTGAGAAGTGAACTTTGGCTTAGGTTTAGGCTTTCCATGCAATTTATGCCAGTCAGGATATTCATGTAAACAGAAACATTTCTCCTTAGTATGACCCTGACTTTGACAGTAATCACAAAACAACTCAGAATTAGGTTTCTTAGCAGATTTAGCATTCCGATTTCCATACTCATTATATTGCTTAACTGCAAGAGCTGAATGCTCAGAAGTCAAAGAAATAGAGCCAGATGATAAGTGCATATTTTTGCATATTTTTATTACCTATTTATTGTTTGAATTCGTATTTTAAATAATTATTTCGTTGTATTTCAGGAAATTCAAGAAAAATTGAAGAAATTGCAAAATAAAGAAATAAAGGTCAAAGAAGAGAAAAAGAAGAAGAAGAAGGACCAAAATAGAAGAAAAGGAAAGAAGAGGGAGTTTGGTGCAAAAGCTGAATTTTTATTTAAAAAAAAAAGAATAAAAAAAATAAATAAAAATGGAGGGCTAGGATTTAATCCCACCAAACAAATGAATGGTGAGGATTAATCCACACCAACCAAAAATCCCACTAATTTCCTATAAATAGCCTCATTTTCTCTCTTGTAAAGACACCATTTTTTAGTTTTAGTTTTAGTTTTAGGACACTCCTAAATTTAGTTGTAAACTTTCTTTGTAATTTTTGTAAGCATAATTATTTTCAGCATTTATTTCCTATTTTATTTGGTTAATTCGAAGCAATCTCCTCTGTTTTCATTTCGTATTTTTCTGCATTTTCTTGATTTAATTCGAAGCTTAGTAGCGTGTTCCGTTTTATTCATATACACAGACCCATGTTTCCCCTGTTTTCTATTAACACAATCCCGCATCTCCTCTTTTACCTTCTCAAGAACCCAGTTCTTCTCTTTCGCTTAAACACACCACCCACTTCTTCTCTTTAGTTCGAACCATAATCCATCTCCTCCCTTCTTCTTCGAACAAATCACACAACCGAGTCTTGAGTTTTTTCGAGTCATTGTTGGTCGAGTTTGGTTGCAAAATTTCTGTTCGTGTGTTTGCGAGTTGCTGTTTCGAGTCCAAGTTTTAGAGTTTTTAAATTTCTGTCATTGATTGATTTGATTGCTGAGTTTCTATGCGCTGGTTTATGAGTTTTGTTTACAGTTGAATCAATTGTTTGTTTAGCTGGTGTTCGCGAGTCCGGAGATTGTTTAGTATGTATTCGAGTTTACTGTAATTCTAGGCCCATTTGCTTTGATGATTATGAATGCAACTTTTATTTGTTTAATAAATATAATTATTACTTTAATCATTAAGATTTTGTAATCATTAGTGATTTGTTGTTAATAATCTGTACAAGTACTTTTAGTTTTAGTGCTTGATGTTACTACTACTTGGCTTTATAATTATTCTTAGCAATTTACTTTTGTCTTTAATTTAGTAAAATATTAATAGTTCATTTAATTTACAGTATATGGCCACTAATGTCTTCTTTTCCGATTTAATTGCATTAGTGTGTAGTTTTCTATTTATTACTTTTGTCATTAACATATTATTAGTATTAATTAGCAAGAATTAAAATTGACATTAATATGAACAAAGTATTTAGTGCATTTATTGATGGTTATTGATTTGTTTTTAGTTTAGAAGTAGTACTTACGTTTGCATGTTTGTAAATAGCCAATTTCAAGCTTTTGGCCCATTCTTGTCTTGACTCATTAAGCTAATATAAGATCGGCCCTTGTTTTCTAAAATGTTTTTCTTGGCCCATAGCATTTTCTAGCCCAGATCTTTGTTAGGCTATGTTGTTTCTTTGTTGGTCACGTTATTAGAGTATTAAAATTCTCCTGCTTGTTATTTTGTTTTTATTTTATTATTGAAATGCTTAGTTTCCTTATATACATACACTTCGAGCATGTCTCATTTCATTGTCAATCGCCTGATTAATTAATTAGTTGTTAATTTAAATATAATATTTTCTTGTTTTGATTTTAATGTTTCAACAATTTTTCTAATTTTCTATTTTCTTAATAGTTAATTTAGATTAATTCAAAACTCATTCCAATATTAATTGTCTAGTTCGCCTAAATTAGAAACTAAGGTTGCGCGAAAATATATAGTCTCTATGGATCGATATCTCAAGTACTAAAACGAGATCGTGCGCTTGCGATTTTTTAATTGTCATATTTTCGGCACATCAAGTTTTTGGCGCCGCTGCCGGGGACTAATTATTTTTCGCACCTTAATTTTTAATTTTTTGGATTAGTTTTCTTTCGCTTGCCTTATTTTTATTTCATTTTTTTTTAGGAAAGTTTGGAATTTCGGGAATCTTTTCACGGAGCTTGGAAAAATCGGAATTCTTGGAAGCATGCTTCGGTAACCCGTATCTCTCTCTTTTCGCCTTTTTATTTTAAAAAATAAAAAAAATCACAAAAAAAAAATCACAAAAAAAAAATCGAAAATCACAAAAAAAATTGAAAATTGAAAAAAAAATAAAAAATTAGCTAGTAATACATAATTGTTGAATCATGCATTTAATCACTTAGGGCACATCATCTAGATTTTTATTTTCTTATTTTTAATTTTTCGTACCTTATAAACTGTGGTGTTCGCTGGAGGATCCAAAGGTACGTTAAATTCTTTTTTTTAGGTTAAGACATGTAGTGTAAGCATCCATAATTGTTTATCGTTTTTGTATATATCTCGTTGTTTGTTGCATCAAATAAACGTAATTAAGACTTATTCATGACCTTCAGTGTCTAAGGTTCGCCTAGCTGTTAAGATTCGGTGTCTAAGTGACGAGTTTGGCCTCTTGGCAATGCCTGCTCTAATCTGGCCGAATCGGTCTGAATAATTCTTAATTTACGGAAATTTTTTTTTAGTGTGTCTTAACGTTATGTGAGCAATGTCTAGTTATTTTATTTAGGGAACCCTAGGTCTAGAATTTTTCTTTTGATTTTTCACCATTTCTTTTTATGTGTTTGAATTAATTCTTTGTACGCTACATGTCCGATGAGTAATAATGAGATGTCACCAATGGCCCCTGAAGCTTGCACATATTGTGAAATTTGTGGTATTTATGGTCACTTTGGTTTTGAATGTTCTTACAATGCTTACAATGCTCAATTCGGACAAGTGAATGATTATCAAGAAAGATACGAGTCAAATCCGTACTTTAATGCATATAATCAAGATTGGACGGGTCAACCAAATTTTTCATACACGGACAACAACTTTCAGAATTTCTCATATCATGATCAACAACAATTCCAGCAACAACAATATGAAAAACAATATCACCAACAACAATTTGAGCAACCATCATGGCAGCAATATGAATATCCTCCACCGCAGAATTTCCAGGTTTATCAAACCAATGAAAATGCGCAACCTGATATATTGAGCAAGGCGGAGGAACTTCTAATGCAAACTCAAAAGATTCAAGAGGAGTTAAATAAATTGATGGGAGCTGAAATTGTAGAATGGGATAGCTCTTTTACTACATGGCAGCCTGACTCTACACCGCCGCCATCTATACCACCAGAAGATGAAATGGATTCGATCATTCTTACAAATGATCAAGAGGAAAATAGTTTCTCGGTGTGTGTTGATGTTGTACTTATTGAAATAGAAAAGGAGCTTTCCACCGAGGTTAAGATCAATGATGTTGTTATTGTTGAGGATGTTGTGAGTAAAAACGAGAATCTGTGCTTCAAGATTGACGTGATGTCAAAAATTGTCCAAGAAGATTTTTCTCCAATTTTGCTTGATAATCCATTCCAAACGGCTATTACCCTTCAGTCCTCGGAAGAAGGAGACCCTGATAAATGCTCCTTATTCATTGATTCAAAAAGCCAAGAAGATCAAATAGCTCCAGAGAAAGTAAGGAAGGGAGAAGAACCACCACCCGAGCCTCCACCTCACGTGAATATTAAGGGAGTTCGACGTTTTCGAGGCTATGAATTTTATCGTTGCTTTATCACAAAATTTTCCAAAACTACATATTTTCTTGATCAATCTTTATTCATTGATGTAGTAGCTAAATTTGCTAATGCTTTTTTGGAAAATTTGTGCAGGATTAAAACAACTGTTGACACTCTTCGTGGTGGTCTCGCGCAAAAGGTTTTTGGTCTTTTAGGAGTGTTGCTCCATGCTTCGACATTCAGTGCCTCGACACTTCATGCTTATGCATTAGGCGAGTATCTCTTACTTTTCTTTTATACATTTGATAGTTGAGGACAATGCATGATTTAGGTATGGGGGAATATTTGTGTGTGTGAGTTGTTTTCTTTCTTGTTTTTAGAAGTTTGTCATTCTCCGTCATCCCTTATCAGGTATTTTGCTCCTCTCTATTTTATTCTCGTTCATTTTGCATACATTGAGGACAATGCATGATTTAGGTATGGGGGAGGATTTTAGTGTAAATACATAAAATTGAAAAATCCAAAAAAAATTAAAAAATTTAAAAAATCCAAAAATAGAGATATTTTAGCTTAGTTGTCCTTCCCACTCTTTAAATTTTAGAACTAATTGGTGTTGACAATTTTTCGAAAATTATATGTATAATGCCTTTAGATAATTTGAACGTAGTCAGGTAAGGTTTTTCCTCATGAAACTTGTGTCGAACAAATTTTTGCTTAAAAGACCAAGACGACACATTTGCACAAGACTTTTGATGGAAGAATTGTATAGGAATGTTATTCGATACCTGAGAGAGAACCCACATGTTAGAACAATGTCGAATCAAACCTTGCGAGATTTGGTTCATATGGTGTCATCAAAAAAAATAAAAAATAAAAAAAAATAAAAAGAGTCAATAAATGTTTGTAATTGTTGAGTGCTAGTGTAATTTTGTAATAATAAATTCTTAGTAGGGAAATCGGCTAGGTTGAGCTCATTAATAACCCGAGTAAGTAAGTCCGAGGGGACTTTGTGCCTAGCAACCTAAGGTCCTTTGTGATCTGGGATTGTTGACCTAAAACTCGCTAAATGGGTATTGATGCAAAAGTCTTGTGGGACCTCAACCATTGCACGGTTGGTCTAACTACTAAGAACGTGAAGTTTGGCTAGAACCTTGTTTTGATAGAGATTGGGTCAGTTCAATATTGGTTGAAAAAGAGAAAATGTTCGTATGCAGTTAATCCATCAAAGGCCTTAAATTCACTACACACCTTGGGATTTTATGCAAATTTTTAGTCTAATCATGTGGATTGTGGGAACCTATAACTTGGTTATTATTAGAATGATCTTTAAGGCAAATATTTTCCTACAAAATTGTTTTGTTGACAACAATGAAAGCTAGATTAAAAGAGGAAAGTTGGATTCTTGCTGATTATCTCAAAGATTTTATGGGTATATCTTTTGTAAACCCTTAGGAGACAACACTCCTCCTGTAGAGATCGTCTATAGATTTAACGGGTTGGTAAACCTAAAATTACCCGTGATTCCTACGACAGTGAGTATAGGTTTTTAATTCTGCATTTTTCTTTTTGTTTTACTCGAGGACGAGCAAAAGATAGGTATGGGGGCATTTGATAAGTGCATATTTTTGCATATTTTTATTATCTATTTATTGTTTGAATTCGTATTTTAAATAATTATTTCGTTGTATTTCAGGAAATTCAAGAAAAATTGAAGAAATTGCAAAATAAAGAAATAAAGGTCAAAGAAGAGAAAAAGAAGAAGAAGAAGGACCAAAATAGAAGAAAAGGAAAGAAGAGGGAGTTTGGTGCAAAAGCTGAATTTTTATTTAAAAACTAAAAAGAAAAAAAAAGAATAAAAAAAATAAATAAAAATGGAGGGCTATGATTTAATCCCACCAAACAAATGAATGGTGAGGATTAATCCACACCAACCAAAAACCCCACTAATCTCCTATAAATAGCCTCATTTTCTCTCTTGTAAAGACACCATTTTTTAGTTTTAGTTTTAGTTTTAGGACACTCCTAAATTTAGTTGTAAACTTTCTTTGTAATTTTTGTAAGCATAATTATTTTCAGCATTTATTTCCTATTTTATTTGGTTAATTCGAAGCAATCTCCTCTGTTTTCATTTCGTATTTTTCTGCATTTTCTTGATTTAATTCGAAGCTTAGTAGCGTATTCCGTTTTTATTCATATACACAGACCCCTGTTTCCCCTGTTTTCTATTAACACAATCCCTCATCTCCTCTTTTACCTTCTCAAGAACCCAGTTCTTCTCTTTCGCTTAAACACACCACCCACTTCTTCTCTTTAGTTCGAACCATAATCCATCTCCTCCCTTCTTCTTCGAACAAATCACACAACCGAGTCTTGAGTTTTTTCGAGTCATTGTTGGTCGAGTTTGGTTGCAAAATTTCTGTTCGTGTGTTTGCGAGTTGCTGTTTCGAGTCCAAGTTTTAGAGTTTTTAAATTTCTGTCATTGATTGATTTGATTGCTGAGTTTCTATGCGCTGGTTTATGAGTTTTGTTTACAGTTGAATCAATTGTTTGTTTAGTTGGTGTTCGCGAGTCCGGAGATTGTTTAGTACGTATTCGAGTTTACTGTAATTCTAGGCCCATTTGCTTTGATGATTATGAATGCAACTTTTATTTGTTTAATAAATATAATTATTACTTTAATCATTAAGATTTTGTAATCATTAGTGATTTGCTGTTAATAATCTGTACAAGTACTTTTAGTTTTAGTGCTTGATGTTACTACTACTTGGCTTTATAATTATTCTTAGCAATTTACTTTTGTCTTTAATTTAGTAAAATATTAATAGTTCATTTAATTTACAGTATATGGCCAATAATGTCTTCTTTGCCGATTTAATTGCATTAGTGTGTAGTTTTCTATTTATTACTTTTGTCATTAACATATTATTAGTATTAATTAGCAAGAATTAAAATTGACATTAATATGAACAAAGTATTGAGAGCATTTATTGATGTTTATTGATTTTTTTTTTTTAGTTTAGAAGTAGTACTTACGTTTGCATGTTTGTAAATAGCCAATTTCAAGCTTTTGGCCCATTCTTGTCTTGACTCATTAAGCTAATATAAGATCGGCCCTTGTTTTCTAAAATGTTTTTCTTGGCCCATAGCATTTTCTAGCCCAGATCTTTGTTAGGCTATGTTGTTTCTTTGTTGGTCACGTTATTAGAGTATTAAAATTCTCCTGCTTGTTATTTTGTTTTTATTTTATTATTGAAATGCTTAGTTTCCTTATATACATACACTTCGAGCATGTCTCATTTCATTGTCAATCGCCTGATTAATTAATTAGTTGTTAATTTAAATATAATATTTTCTTGTTTTGATTTAATTGTTTCAACAATTTTTCTAATTTTCTATTTTCTTAATAGTTAATTTAGATTAATTCAAAACTCATTCCAATATTAATTGTCTAGTTCGCCTAAATTAGAAACTAAGGTTGCGCGAAAATATATAGTCTCTGTGGATCGATATCTCAAGTACTAAAACGAGATCGTGCGCTTGCGATTTTTTAATTGTCATATTTTCTCACAAGAACATTTAGGTATCTCAGATAAGGTCTCCAGTTCATCATTTAATGAACGAAATTTAGTGAAATAGGCAGATATGGACATATTGCCTTGACTGAGAGAAGCAAGTTCTCGTTTCAAGTTATACAGTTTAGGAATATTTGTATGTGAGAATCGAGTACCTAGATCATTCCAGATATCAGTTGCAGAGTTCATAAACATAACACTTTGCCTAATTTCTGGAGAGACAGTGTTTAGAATCCAAGAAATCACAATATCATTGCATCTATTCCAGTAAACAGATAACGGAGCAGTAATTTCAGGTTTGACATAAGATCCATCAATAAAACCTAACTTGAGTTTAGATGATAAGGCAATTTTCATCGATCGACACCATTGACTGTAGTTATGATCTGAAAGAGTGATCGTTACAAGAATCATACCTGGATGATCAGATGAAGATAGATAATATGGATGATTGCAGTCACTGATTGAACCTGATGTGGTAGAACCAGTAGCAGCAGATGAGTAGGACATAGTCATTGATACAAATGATCAAACACTTGATAGACACTTTCAGAGATTGAAGAATTGCGGAAGAAGATTGAAGAAATTAACAACTGAGATGAACAGCAACACAATAGCGTGATCAATAAGAAGATCGTCGCTTTGATACCATGATAATTGAGATCATCAAGATCAATTTAACATCTAAACTCAGAATAAGAATGAAGAAGATGAACTATAGAGACAGAATGTTGTATCTACATTCTCTACAAACTTGAACAAGAAAACTATTTTTATTAGAATCAATCTTACAGCTCACAATACAGAAAATCAGAATATATACAGCTCTAGATTGTTATCAACATTGTTGACTAACTTTGACTATCCTAACTAACTTTGCCGCCATATAGGATATTTGAAAGTCTTACTTATTCTGACTTGACTTTGACCTTGAGTGTATACTAACACCATCTACTCTGTGAGCAAGTTTTTTGTTGCGCGTGGTTATGATGACTCTACTTCCACTGTTTTTATCCGGAAAAGCTTTTTTGATCATTTCCCAAGCCTCTATATCCCATATATCATCAATCACAGCTAGATAGCGGCCACGACCTTGCAGTAGTTTTCTCAGGTGCTGCAACAAGTCGACTAAATCCATCTGCAACAATTTCGGTTCATCTTCATGTTGATCATTTTGCATGAGTGACTTTATTATTGCCTTCAGAACATCTTTGATGTTATACTCTTTGGAGACACAAACCCAAGTGCGACCCCTGAATTCGCTCATCACCTTGCTAGAGTGGTACAACTTACTTGCAAGAGTACTCTTTCCTAATCCCCCCATCCCGTGAATCGAAACGCCAAGGGAAGGATCACCTTTAAGTAGTTCAACTAACAATGTCTTGGTATCCTTCTCAAAGCCAACAACATCCACCTCGTTTTCAAAGGATGTTGCTCTTAGTAATGTTCTCTTTCTCCGCTGCACCTTAGGATTAAGCAAAAACGTCGGCAATACCGTACTCTACTCGCTTGTTCTTGATCTCAACGACTCTTGCCCTGACTGACTCGATCTCCTTGCCAATTCCAAAAAGGCTTGCTTCTTTCTTGCATATGCAGATAAACCTCGACAAACGATATGAAACACCTTGTTCCGTATCTGTTTCCTCTTCTTGGAGCGCACTAAACTGCTCCAACATCTTTGACTTTGTTTATCCATTGGTGGATCCGTTCATCCATTTCTTGGTTTGATTCTGCATCATTTACACAGGATTGCAAGTAAACCAATTCATCTTTGAGCCACCTTACACTATCTTTTACTCCGGTTCTAATGTGAACTTGTTGGCTAAGAAAATCACTAAGCTTTTGAATTGCAATTCCCAGAACTGAATCAACCACCATTATTTTCTATAGAAGTTGTAAACAAAAGTGAGACAGAGAGATATCTAGAATGGTTGTATGATTTGAATTTCTTGTTACGCTTTATGCATGGATTTATAGGAAACGACCAGCTAAAATAACATGTAGTAATGATACATTATAGACTTAGTAAAATCCAACTTGAGTATTTAGAAATGATTTTAGAAAAATCCCATATGAGCTGTGCTGGATTTTAAATAAACTAAATATGAATGATTATGTATAAAGTCTACCCTTGATTAGTCCGCTGGACGACTTAAGGGCATTGACCTTCTAAGAAGGTCTCATTTAGACATTCACCATTGGAGTTGCTCTTGAGTTGAAGTAATGAAGGTAATAAGATTTAAAAATTAACATTTCAATTTTTTCGAATTGCAAAATTACCAGGTATCGGTCACTATTACACCATAGGCTGTTGACAATGAACTAATTCCAGAAAAAATCGAGTAGGCCTAAAGCTAAGTCGAAGGTATTAGCTATGCAACTCTTCTGATCTCGTCAGTTATCATACTCGTACGTTTACTAAAAGGTATAAGTAATTTTCTGATTCCATTGTAATCTTTGCAAACTCCTATTGATAAACAGTTTGCTTTCACAAACGATATAGCGAGTGCCTCTTTCCACATGGCATCGGTAACTAGACAAAGTTCGATTTGCTAAACAATGTGCTAAATTTTTAGTAACCTGTCTTTAAGAAAAACTCAAAAATGCCACCAGGCCTTACCGATAATAATCCTAAAATGTTCATGTTAGGAACTTGATCTTTACTGCTACTAAATTGAGAAATGAAAACATCTAATTCTATGCCAGTTCAGAAATTTATAATATTTATGCAATCAGATTCGAAAGACACGCTAAAAATAGTCAATGCACTTGCCAAAACCTGTTTGCCCCTGATGCCACTAGACACATCAAAAGGTTTTTCCATATTATGAAGTTGCCTGACTTGCACTTCATATTTTCTTTCAAATATATTTCTGTAAACTTAAAGTTACCTCTGCATCAACAAATAACAGAACCAAAACCTTTTTTTTTTTCGCATAAATCTTAAAACATATTCCACTTTTAGAAATCAAATTCTTAATTCATTCATCCAGAAAACTAAAAAGAAAACAAACGATAAACTGAACATGTGTGTCTAAAAACACCTTAAACCTGGCTAGCCTGAGTCAATGCCTCAGTTCCGCTTCTTCAACAACACTGACAGTAGTTTCGCACTTCACAAATTTTCAACTGCACGGCTGAAGTAGAGTTGTTACTTCTAATAGGCTTGAACAGAGCAACTATTATTGGAATTGGCACTGGACTTTTTTAAGCACTAGCTAGAAAGGCCTCATTGTTAAGTTACCGAGAAGTTTTCCATAGTTCACAGAGAGACTACAAAAGGCGGTGAATCACTTCTTGGACCTGCTAGAGACCGATAAACATAAACTTTATCGGCCACCTCATCATCCTCTTCGTCTTTTATCACCTCAACATTTAATCGTGGCATTTCGTTTGCCAATTCTTTGCAGCCATTCATTGTCAAATTACAAGTTGACATCCACAGAGACCGCATTGATGCATACTTATCCAAACCTGAAAGTAATGCTGCATCTCCAAACGGGCAATCTCTTATCTCAAGTTTCCTCAGCATTGGACAGCCCTCCAACACTAGCTGCATTCCCAAATCACTACTACCAGCAAAAGCCACAGAAAGTATCTCCAATTTTTTGGCATATTTTCCAATATACTCAAAGGTCAAGTCTGTCAATAGTCCAGATAAAGAAAGTCTCTCAAGTTTGGTGCAAGTCTTTACCACTGCACCAAATGCCTCGTCCATTGGTTCAAACGTTACGTAATCTGGCTGGCCTGGATTCATTATGCAGAGGCGGAAGTGAGTAAAATCAGGGCAATTCTGGACAACAGTTGAGACAGCATCATTCGTCATTTGCATGCAGAAGTAGAGAACATACTTAAGTCTTCGGCATCCATTAGATACAGCCACAAGGCCTGATTCGGTCACTCCATAATCCATATCCTGGTCAAAAGGACCTGCAGGGAAGACCCTTAGTTCCTCGAGCAAAGGACAGCAAGATCCAACAGCTTCTAGGCCCTTGTCTTCCACTGTGTCCAAAACCTGTACAGAAGTTTGCCAGAAAATTGCAAGCGCTAATTATGTACCTTAAACAACTGTTGCAAAAACAATTGAAGTCTACTCAATGTAACAACTATTTCATTTTATCCTTGATCCCTATAAAGAGGAACATTTTAAGTTTACTTTTTAAATATGAATGGTCATGGGTTTTTTTTACATCTTGAGTACATGAATGGTGACCGACTAAAGTAAATGTGTTCTTCTAATTGATAAAATATGTCAAATTACATTGAACGGTTATTAATTTAACTAAAAACGATATAAGAAGAGAGAAGTGTGTACCCAGAGGCGTCGTAAATTTGAGCAGTGGGCAAGAAGCTCGGCAAGTGCAGCACTTTGCAGATTTGCATAGCTGAGATTTAAGAAAGTCAGTCTGGCACAGACAGGAAATAGGACGACAAGATTGTTAGAAGTAGCTTCCCATAAACCTGAGAGGGTTCTTAGGTTCTTGCATTTTTCAAATGCACTTTCAAGCATTCGCAACTGGTGGGGGACTAGCTCTTGATTGAAAGAACCTGTGCCAAGCTCCATCAGTTGTGTAGTCCATATCAGCAGCTTTTGCAATTGTTCCATGGTAATATTCTTGTTAACCTTCAAAACCCTCAATGATTTGCACCTGCAAACAAGGTCTTCAAGAACATCAAAACTAACATCGGTGTTCATCAGGCTGGAAAAGTTTAGCACTTGTAGAGACACGAAATCTTCAGGAAAACAACTTAACCAATCCCCACTAACATCATCCATGTCATTTTCCTGAATGTCAAGCTCAGTCAAGGCCCTGCCAATCGGAATGAAATTAGAGTTCAAGCATGCTCCAGATTAATGAAGTGTTTTTCGAGAAGTAGATGATTAGTGAGCTAAAATATGATGAACTAGGGAACCACATTAGTAACAGAAATAAGTACAATGCATATACAATGCATTGTACATCATAAAATATCATGTACTATACACTTTTTCTTTATCCTTCACTTTATAACAATTAAATAAAAAGGTAAAGCATAATTAAGTAAAAATGACCCCATATATTTGTAATTCTGCAAAATTGCAGAGGGTTGATTAATATAAGCCTTATATTTCCAGCTAAATTTCACCATAAAATGAAATAGAGGTAAAAAGAATTAAGTGGGGAATAATGCCCCTGCTTTACAGCCATTTATAAGTTAGGCAACACGAAGGATGCAGAATGAATTATATAGCAGGCTTAGCAGCAGAGATCACATTTGTACTTTTACCAAATTACCACACAGAGAAGATTTATAATAGGATATAATATTAGTATAGAAGAACTTCACATCCAGTTCGTCCATATGCAGAGCTTTAAACTCATGAAAATAAAAATAAGTACATAGATAATCCTAAACTCTTACTTGCAATGTGTTGCGATTGCCTCCAGACCATCGGTACTAAAACCATCACAGCTTGTTAGAGATAAAGCTCGAAATTCGGTAAACGAAGTAGCTAAAAACTCCAGACTTGCATCAGTAACTGTCATTCTCTTCAACCTTAGCTCCTCCAATAAAGGATAAAATTCCGCAAACACTTCAAGCCATGACTGAACATCAGCTCCCCAATTCTCTGGCACCAAATTAAAGTCTGCAAATCTCGGTTTCCCTTTTAAAGTAACACTTCGAATATTTGGAAATCGCCTCGCCACCATTTCTGGTGAGACCGAGTAGCAATTCCCAATGAATACCTTTGTCCTGCTACACCTCTCCACATTATAAAAATCTTTGCATACTTGTGACACTGAATTTCGATCTTTGTGGGATGTTATCAGAGGAAGCACCTGTTTTAGTACCTCTACCTCCTTGGTTGACTTTATACTTGGATCCATATTGCTTCCAACCTGCAGAACAAGTAAAATTTAAGATCTTATTTTTAAACATAAAGCCAGTTATGGATCCATAAGCTGCAACTATTCATGCACAATAATTTATTTAAAGATTTTTGCATATCCAGTTCTCCGGATATTATATTCTCTTACGATAAATTTCTCCTGTTATAAAAAAAAGAGTTTTGCAACAGATACAAATTTACTAAATTCTAAGCAGAGATATACAACCAAAGATCACCTGAGATGCATGTGGTGTAAACAGTAAATATCGAATCAAGAACAACAAGATTATCATGTAAACTTACAAAATTTACCAGTGTGCGTACAGAATAACTATCCCACAGAAGATCTAAGATTGCAGCAGCTGAAAATAAGCTCAAAACCGATCTGTTTAGCAAAATGCAGGCTGCAAACGGATTTTACAGATTTATAGCAGTATGAGTACAGAGTACTAGTGTTTTTTTTTATCTCATGGAAATGATGTTTCTGTTGTGTCTACAACTGTTTAGTAGTAGACTAGTGCACCACTATAAGTTTATTAATTGTGCCCTTTCCGAAAAAAAAAATTGCTTTTTATATATTTATATGAGTCCCCTTCTAGGGAACTTGTTATATAGAGAATTGGAGAGAACCTTATAATTTTTTTAGATTCGAACCAATTTTTTTTTCCAAAATGTTTTTCCCAAAAAAAAATTTAATTTAAATCCGTTAGTGATGGAATTCAAACCTTGTTCCTTAAAGCATCTCAAATAAAGCCACCATTGAAAAATGCCAAAAATGTCTAACACGCTAAAAATAATAATTTTTACATCTTATCTTCATTCATGTTATATTTAGCATCCTTCAAATTCAATAGTGAAGAGCAATCAAACCAAATTTTTTTTAAGAGCAATTATTAAGCTGCAAAAATTGATTCTAAAACATGGATTAAAATATTAAGTCTTACAAGTATTTATGTCTTGTCATCGTAGATTCTTGTTATACTCAAATCTTGGCATAAATCTTAAATGGATCTAATGGATTGAGATAACGGTACATAACTCGTAATGGATCCAAAGATGATAATTGCGATCACGATCTTGGGATGAGCGATCACGATCTTGCGACAAGGTCCCTTATTACATTGACAATGTTATTTGTAACATGTACAAAGATGGATCATACTAATATATTTATTATATTGAACCAAATTTTTTTTTGAGTAAAGTTATTAAGCAAGCAAAAATTGATTCTAAAACATAGAACAAAATATAAAGTTTTATAAAAATTAATTTATTGTTATTCTAGATTTTAGATTCGATTTTCACTCATCCTGAAATTTATAAGAACGAATACTAATTTATAAAATATATAAATTTAGTTTTTAAGGAAAGAAAATTTAATAAGACAAAATATACTACGACAAGGTCCCTTGTTACATGGACAATGTTATTTGTAACGTGTAAAAAGATGGATTCGACGAATAAATATTAAATTGCTGTCGAATGACAAGAAACAGGATGAAGTGGTGTAATAAATGTTGATTAATGAGTCTTGAATTGAAGCGGACAATTTGCAGAGAAAACAACTCATCCTCACATGCTCCCAATTCAGTGTACCACATGTTTCAAGTATACGTGTTCATGTTACACAAATGTTCGCAGTCGGGTTCTAATATAATATTCCCTCGGTTCTGTTTGTTTTTTTTATTAAATTGATCTAACTTTTAGTAAATATTATTAATTTATATTTTTAGAAACTTAAAAAATATAAGTTACGATAAATGATATATATTTTTTATCAATTTTTTCATTAATTATATTTAACATATAATATACATAATTTAAGTTACAAAATTGGTTATTTTGACAAAAGAAAAAAAGGAAGTCATTTTGAATAAGACGAAAGAAGTACTCCTGTACTTTTAGTATTAAAAAAGTGTTCTTGACGGGATCATTTTAAGGAAAATAAAAATAAAAATATTATTTTCATTAAAATGGGTCCCACCAGAAACACTCTTTTAATATTAAAAAGAACAGGGGACATATAGAAAGGGACAGAGGATCCTACTCCTCCTATTTTTATGTTTGTAAATGTAGTAAAAAAATTTATAAAATTATATCATATTATAATATAATATGATAATATTATAATCTTGGGCAAATCTAAAATTCTTTTAAGATTATATCATATTATAATATAATATGATAATATTATGTAAATGTACTCCTATTTTTAATATTATAATCTTGGGCGAATCTAAAATTCTTTTAAGGGAAAACATTGAGTAAATTTTAGGAAGCAACTTATTATTTTTTTAGTTTTTATGGAAGCAATTATACATATTTTAAGGAGAATGTGTGTTATCCAGAATCCTTTACTCGACCCTTCCCTAAATGCGAACGCGATCAACGGCAAAGTCTTTTCTTCGCGAAATTAAAATTATCAAGTTTGATTTAATATAACAATTTATATTTTAATCAAATTAAGATCGAACATTTCATTACATCTTCAATTGTTGTGATGGCCGACAATTAGATACACAAACATGTAATTTATTTTTATATACACTTTATCATGTGGTAACACCTTATGCCAATGTGACTATACTGATTAAATGCATACCACTGACAACTATTTTTTAATAATTGAAAATGTGTGTTTTTTAAATGCTATTCGATTAAGAATCCACTAGGTTTCATTATTGCTTCTTCATATCGTAAATATATTTGTTATGTAAAAAAACTATCATATAAGAAAGGTTTCAACTTTTTCATTTTTAAAATTAAAAAATAATTATACACAATAATATATAAAGGGTATATGATTTTTATGAATTCGAGAATATATACTAAAATTATGTAAACTAGCCGATAACCCGTGCGAAGCACGGATCCTGATCAAATATCTTAAATTTCTAATTTTTAATTTTTTTAAATAAAACTATTCATCATATTATTTTGATTACATTTACTATTTAACATATTATTTCTAATCTATTAATTTAATGACATTTACTTACATTGATACTAATATTTTAAAAAACCCCATGTTTCTGTTGACCATAATCTAATTATCAATAATATTTATAGGGTCTGAATCAACCAAACACTAAAAGAGAACTGAATAACCATTATTAGTTGTTAGATTATTTCTAAATCGATTGTCTAGATTCAGTTTATTTTTAAATAATTTTTGAAAAGGTAAACACAAAACACCATCTGTTGGATGATTTTAGGTATTGTTGGAATTCTAAGATTGTGCAAGTGAACTTATTTGTATTTGAATATTCTATTTTTGAATATTTAATCTCATATATTGTATTTATACCATAATTTGGGTATTTTTACAAAAGTTGATGAAAATATTGAAAAAACATTATGATGTTAATGGAGAATTTTGTGATTGATGTCGGTGTATATGATTATAACTGTCAATTAAATATGAATTGTCTTTAAATTATATATCTTGTGTTTTTGGATAACTTTGCCCCTTATCTACATAAAATAAAATTTTGAAGCCCCAAATTGTAGATAATACTATATTCTCGACTTTTATTTCGATTCCTAGTTAATAGATTCCTAGTATATAACTTCATTATTGAATTAAATTAATATTTAATTTAATTATTTTAATTAATTAAATTTATATAACTTCACTCTTGTAATATAGTTGCTATAATAGTGACAACTATTTTTTTTAAATGCTACTCGATTCAGAATCCACTAGGTTTCATTATTGCTTATTATTTTTGTAATTAAATTATATAAATTGTTAAAATACTATATTAAACAAAGATATTTGGTCATTTATTCGGTGATCTGCACATTTTGTTTGGATTTAATTTCATTTACTGTTGTACTACTACCTCCTTCAAAAGAAAAAAGAGTCCAATTAAACTTTTCAATTACTGCATATACTTTGCCTCCCAAAATTTTATTTATTCAATAATTTATTTAATATTTTATGTTGGATCACGAAAATGTTCTTATATCTTGATAGTGATACACTGATACTAGTAAGATATCATTGCTTTTAGATCAAAGTTAAACACGCAGAAAAACATTAGTGGATTAGCTGAGTATCTCCCATAGCAATTCCTATTTACATTCCCTAAAATATAATAAAATAATAATTACTTAAAATATAGGTAACCAAAATATTCTTTTGTTCCAATGATTACCTATATTCATTACCTATAACTTATAAATTAATATTTAATCAATATTTTAGATATTATAGAAAGGGTGAAATCCCCAAATACCCACATTTTCAAACCAAACAACCAAAATACCCAACGACGGAATGGGATGCCCAAAATACCCTCCGTATACGCATTCTATGTTTGCGTGGTAGAAGATACGCATTAAGCACTTGCGTGGTCAGTTTAATTCTTTTTTTTTGTTTTAGTTAATGTAGGTACGCAATGTTGTCATGCGTGGTTAGTTCATTTATTATTCTTTTTTTTTAGTAAACCTAAGTACGCATTCAGCTCGTGCGTATAGTCTGGGTACTTGTTCTATTATTTATTTTTGTCAGATACTAATTTTTTTATTTGTATGTCCTTAATCCTAGACCCTAAATCCTAAGTCCGTATACGATTTATTTGTCATTCTGAATATTTCTAAACCCAAAATGGAATTGTTAAACCCCGAAGGTTAACTGTTGAAATCCCAAGAGAATACAGATAAATTTTAAATTTAAAAATTGATCCGGCGGCCTGATTTTTAAAAAATCGAGGGCCAGCCCCGTTTTTTTAAAAAACATGATAAATTAGGGTTTTGGATCTAGGGTTTAGGGTTAAGTTCGTATACGGTTTATTCTTCGTTCTGAATATTTCTAAACCCAAACCGTTGAAACCCCGAGGGAATATTGATAAAATTAAAATTTTTATTAAAAAATTGAATCCGGCGGCCTGATTTTTAAACGCGTTAGCGTTTAAAAATCAGGATAAGCTAGGGTTTAGGGTTGTAAACAACCCTAAACCCTAAACCCTAAACTCTAAGTTCGTATACGGTTTATTCGTCGTTCTAAATATTTCTAAAACCCAAAATAGAAATGTTGAACCCCAAAAGTTAATTGTTGAACCCCTAAATTTAATTAAAAAATTGAATCTGGCGGCCTGATTTTTAAACGCTAATGCGTTTAAAAATCAGGATTAGTTAGGGTTTAGGGTTGTAAACAACCCTAAACCCCAAACCCTAAACCTTAAGTTCGTATACGGTTTATTCGTTGTTCTTAATATTTCTAAACCCAAAATGGAAACGTTGAACCCCAATAATTAATTATTGAAACCCAAAAATTATTTTAAAAAAATGCACAGGACACGCATTCTACATATGCGTAAATGGAATACGCATTGTAGACATACGTGCCTTTCATCTGTCAAACCACGTGTGATCAACAACTCATTTGTCAATTTTCTATAAGAGCAATACGCATACTTAGTATGCGTGGAGAGAGTACGCATGACCAAAATGCGCATTCAGTGGGTAAAAAAGGCGGCCTCTTCCGCTTGTAGGTATTTTGGGTAGTAAGTTCCCAAAAGTAGTGTAATTTTGTCATTCTTTCTTATAGAAAAGGGGTGAGAGTATTGATATAGATATATATTATATTATAAGGTAAGAATGATGATGTGTCATTATAGGGAGTTGCTTTTCTCTCCCCTAAATAAGGGGTTGGATTTTCTCTCCCCTAAAAATTATAGGGGATAGGGACTTCCTGTAAGAACCCAGATTTTGGATAGAATTAAAACTTTTTTTATGTATGGATGTAATAGTGATTACGGCCACAATGTAACGATTGTTCTAATGAATGGAATGGATTTGGATTCAAATCATTATATGTCATGAAGAATTCTATTGATTGACAATCTAGATAAGAATTATCTATCTCCTAGGAAATTAAGATTTGATAATTCCAAGGGGGAAGGTTATTATTATGTCAACCAAATCGATATCTATTATCAGTCCAGTGGTTCCGTAAAAGGGTTAAGGAACGATCGAAAGAGAATCGGGACATCTATATAACCCTAAAAGAATAAGTAAAGAATAAATGGTGAATAGTGATTTTGGTGGATTTAGGAATATTATTAGACGATGCTATATAGAAGTACCCAGAACGAAATTCTGAGTTCGTATTAGTGATCCAGGGGAAAAAGAGTGTATGTAAAAGCTGTCAGAATCTGAAAAATGGCACTTTTATTTTCTCCGAGATTTCCCTGGACACTGAAAGACCTAAGAAATTATTAAAAGGATTTAAGGAATATGGATTCGAGGATTATTAAGAATGATGGAGAATAGTATTATAAATATTAAGACGGTTTTCGATAAAACCATAATCGGAAATCTTTGAGATATTCCTTCGAACGATCAATCGAATTGAGCAATAACCGGACAAAGAAACAAGCAGGGGATCAAGATACATTCATGAGCTAGTAGAAAATATCTAGCAACTAAGTAGTTACTTAAGTAACTAGCACACTTAGCAACATAACCAAGTACTTAGCAAATCAAACCACTAGTTAGCACAAAATCAACCAATGATCAACACTTGTCCATCCAATTTCATCATCCATTGCATCATCACTTTAGTAAAGCTACTTTAACATCAAGATATTATCAAGGCAAGATCACTTTATGCATTATTTCCAAAACAACCAAGCAAAAGAACCCATTTCTCTCCACCAAGCACCCATTCGGCTTCTTCCTAATTCAAGGGGAGAAATCCCACTTCCAACCATTGTTTGATCTTGAAACTTTTATGGTAAGTCCTATAATTCATAAAAGTAATCTCCTCAAAATTTTAGCTTCAAACTCCTTTGTTTCCATTTTTAAAAAAATAATGAAAGAGGAGGGTGAATAGTGTTCTTATGAACTAATCTTTGATTTTCTTGTTTCTTTGGTTGATCTAAGGTGTGTTAAGGCTAGACAAGGACCATACCAAGCTTAATAAGGCTATTACATACTCTCAAGAAGGTAATCATCTCTTGAAACCCTAGATCTTACCTTGAGATTTTGCATGATCTTGATGGTTTTAGCATAAGTGATGTTATAAGCATAATTATAAGCATGAATATGGATTTATTAGTGGATCTAAGTATGATTATGATATGATGTTATAGTAGATGAATTTGGACAGTTGAAGAGGAGAAACATGTGTATAAGTTGCTTGGATGCCCGGTGTAGCTTGTTATTGATGATATGATTTTTATAACGTTCGATTTATAGCCGTCGTAATGCCCGATTTTCGTTAGATCTTAAGAACCGTGCATCACAGTAGCTCCAATTGTCTCAACTGGATATTAATGTAACATGTCCTTGTAGATATCGAGTCGTAGATCATTTTAGAAAAAGAATCGAATCAAACGGACTTACGGTTTAGGATTTATGGCCGATTTACTAAAAGTAGTTCGAAACCTTAAATGAGAGTTCGTAACTGAAATTGAACCCTCATAAAATAGGTAATTCGGTGGCGAATCTTGGTAATTAAATACTAGAGATAAAAAGGAAGGTGTGAGAGAAAACCACATGTCAAACGAATCGTTTTCCGATTTTATAAAAATGTTCGAATCAAGGTTAAACGCAAACGAACCGTTACAAGTACAATTGGGTATAACTTTGGTAAAACACTTAGAAAACGGGCGATAAAACTCGAGGTATAATCTTGGTTCGTAAATGACCGACCTTAGAACTTACCCGGCTTAAGTATATGTCAAGTGTAAGTATAATTACATGTCTTAATAACGAACAAAAGTCGGATTGTATCGGTAATAAAAAGAGTTATTCAAAAAGGGTGCATAACGAGATAACTCGAAAGCGTGTTTCGACTTAATTAAAGTTTATTCGTAACCTTCTAAAGAAGTGTTAGGTGATTAATCTCGAATGTTCTGATTGTTTATAGATCACTGAGCTGACCCGGGACACGCTACCTCTACCCACACCCGATTACAAGGCAAGTGTTCAAAACTTTGAACCTGTTGTTGTGATTATATATATATATATATATGTGTGTGTGTGTGTGTGTGTGTGTGTGTGTGTGTGTGTGTGTGTGTGTGTGTGTGTGTGTGTGTGTGTGTGTGTGTGTGTGTGTGATTGCTGTTTTACATATGCCATAGCATGCATGCCTGTTTTCAAAGTATATTGTGATACTTGTTCCCTGATTCGAAGTTGGCTTATAAGCTAAATACGATTTATTAGTTGTAAGCCGGATTGTGTTAAGACCCTTAGTGAAGGGCATATGATCTTCCTTCATTAAATATAGACCGGGAGTCGGTATTTTGTAATATATAGATAGCCGTGGAAACCCGAAGGGATTCCAGTAACAGATTACTTGAGGAATGTTATTTATAAACATTTTCTATATTTCCATATGTATTAACTACTTGGAAATTATTCGAGCAATGTTATTTGAATACTCATTCGAGAGTATTTATTTAATGAATATTATTTTGAATGTTCATTTGAGGATATTTTAATTAGATGAATATTATTTTGGAATATTCATTCGAAGTTATTTATTTAGTGAATATTATTTTTAATATTCATTCGAGCTTTATTTATTTAAATGAATATTATTTCGAATATTCATTTGAGTTAATTGGTTATTTTCGAATATTCATTTGAGCTTATTTACTTAACGAATATTATCTTGGATATTCATTCAAGATTTTATTATTTTCTTGGATATTATTTTAAATATTTATTCGAGGAATTATTTATTTAATGAATATTTTATATACACTTATTCGAGGGTTAATCATGAGCAGTATTTATATTAAGAATATTCTTGAACTATTTTCGGGTTTATTAAATATTCTTTGAATATTTATTTAATTCTTTCAACTAGTTCTAAAATGAGATATTTTATTCAAAAATTTCCTTGATATTCAAATACCATGTAAATTATCACTGAGTCCTATTATTATTATTTTATCAAGGAAGGTTCTCCAAACTCCATTCTTCATTCGAGTCTATCTTCTAAAATATAAGAGAACCTTGCTTGAGAGCTGTTATTTCGTTGACTGCCCGGTCATATACTTGTTAAACTATTCTTTTCACTCGCAACTTGGTTGCTAACCATAAAATTGAGTTTGTTTGTTACTTCCTCATCATTCGAGGGGTAAGATTATTGGAACAAGTCAATATCCATTAACAATCATCAGCTTGGGAAATATTGGTGAATTTTCCTTTCCAACTAGATACGACTACTTTGTGGAGTCTTATCAACAAGTATTATAGTTGGGGAAAGGGGGACGAGCTTTACGTTTCAGAGTCATGGATTTATTCGAACTAGGAGTATTTGTGTAAGAGGGTTTGGGACAGTCCATCATTAAAAATCTGTGTAAGAGGCTGTGGGATTGTCCATCAGTAAAACTGGTATTAGAGGCTGTGGGACAGTCCATCCTGGAAATAGGGTCCAAGTGGCGCCGGTCCCAACTATGCCCAACCGTTTGCTAGGGAGATCCGGCGTACGTTCTTCCTTCTACATGTAGAGAAACAAATCTTGAGATGCACAACCTACGACTGATCATCGTAAGGTGGTGTCATCTGGCGCGACAATACTCCCGCATTGGTTCATAATCCAAATCTATTTATTTTCTGCAACATTCTCAATGTTGGCAGGGTTGAAAAGTGTTCAAAACTGGAATTGCAATATTATTTCCTGCAAGTTCCTCTTTTATAATAAATGATAATATCTTGCTTATCTTTTGCTTAGCAGATATTTTTGCAGCGTATATATTTTGAGTTACCTTGTAACTTTATACTGGCACTATCTTCGTAAATGCATGGCATATGGTTACAAAGATATTATGAACTGTTGTATATTATCACTGTTCAGTATATTCTTTTTGGTGGGTTATTGCACACCCTTACTTTATTTATCTATATCACAACAACATCTAGATCTGATGGCCCGCACAAAGCGAAATCGGTGCGAGCAAGTGATCACCGTCAAAGGATTAACCGCTGAGATCATAGCTACCATTGCTGAAGAGGAAGCTACTGGTAGGCTAGTTGGTAGCATTTGAGTATCAAATGTATTTATTATGCGACATATACAAATGGATGGCAAAGAGTATGTAATGGTTAAATTGTAAATCTTTTGGGTTGTAAGAACTCAATCTTGCGATTAATAATATTTGTTAGTTACTCTGATTTCATCTCTGCGACTATAACTGGTTGTGTGTGTGTGATGTGATATTATTGCGGGGTCATAGCATGCTGCTTATGTATTTTTAATGCAAGTCAAGTATTATTGATGGAATTGAGACCGTAACGACCGGATCCCTGATCCCGGATCTGGGGGTGTTACACTTCCATTTGAGCATGCATTTTAAAGCTAAATCCTTAAAATATGTACATGTAGGACAAATATAGGTAAGGACTCTTTGCATTGGAGTTGCTCTAATGCCTTTACATCGTCCAATCTATAAACCAGCTTTTCATCAGCCCACCATAACGAGCTGGGCTTTTTTCTCCTTGTGTACGATCCAATTCTCTAAAATAAGTTAAATATTAAATCCGTTAATTTTTTTTGAATATGTAAATAATTGACGTTAATTTTGACAATTTTCACTTGATTGTTAAATACATGTTTTTTGATTGATGGATAGCTGGTTCCCAAAAAATTTCTCAAATATCAAGTGTATCAATTTAATTGATTACAATAATATGGACCTCTTACATTCAAACAACCACCCCAATAAAAAATGGGTAAGATGTTTGTAAAGTTAATTATAGGAAAATTTCCTAAAGTCATTGATTATATGATCGTATGGATGATTTGATGTAATTGACTTCAATTGGTGTGATTGATGTGCATCCAAGGGATCTCATTTAACTTAATAATGATATGACCAATTAATCATATTAAAAATAATTGATTTTAGTAGATAATTTTAGAAAAATTTTCTCTAGTTAAATTTAGGATTTTTCTCATAAAAAATTTCCATTATTTCATGTAATCTTTGACACATGTAATTTTAAGATACCTATTTGGTACTTAGCATTACTCGAATTGAAAAATGCTAGTTCAATCCATCCAATCAGAAAATCTCGCTAGTTTCATAATTACCTTGCTCTCCAAGAGATTCAATATCAAAAATCTATTCATTAATATAATAGTTCCAGATTAACTTCATTTATCTACTACGTGAATTTATATATTTTTTTTGTTTCCTCTAATATTCTACTCAAAACATTTTCCATAAAACATTTTCCGAAAATTGCTTCAACCCATTTAATTTGAATTCAACCCAGAGGCCTTCTACTTTAATTTGCAGAATCAGCCTACCAGTTCTGCCTTTCATTCTAATTAAAAGGTTCACAGTAATTTTCTTTTTGAAGAATTCAGATTTTTAGTGTTATGTTTTTAAATAGAGAATAATATTTATGAGGTTACCTCAGAAAACTTATCTGAGATTATACTAGTTTTTAATACAATTTTTTAATGACAGTTTTGTAATAATTGAACATGCCCTTGTATTTACAAAAATAGTCCTATGTTTATATTATTTTTTTTATAATTTCATGATTCTTACCTAAGATAATTCGAGGAAAAGCAAACCCTTTTAAATATTTGTAGATGTTTATGGTAATTATGATTATTGCATTCGGATGTATTATTAAAGAATTCGGCAATGATGTACAAGTACATGACATGAGGATTGTATTACTTGTTAGAAACGAAAATAAAGAGTTTGATGCAAAGGTACCATTTTTCTGCATATGAAAATTGTTCATTTTTGGTTTTAATTGCTCCAAAACCCGTGGTGGAACTAGTGAAATCTAAACTTTCGACCTGGTTACATTTGGAAAGTAATGAAATATTTGTTAAAATATTAATGTTGGCGAAAATTTAGATCTTCATGAAGAAAGTTAAAAAAAAAGGGTATTATATCAAACTGGTCACCCATTTTACTCAAAACTATCAATTAGACCACCCATTAAAAACGATATTATTTGAATTACTAAAGTCATAATAAATATCAAAGTGGCCACCCATTATAGTAATCGAAAAGTAAAAATAATTTTTCGTCGAGTTTTCCACTTTTTTCTTAAATACTACTATAATCAAATGAAAGGTTATGAATTCTAGTATTTTTGATAATTATTTAGAATTTAAAAAGTTTATCTACTATTTATTTTTAATTAAAACAAGGAAAATGACAATAAAATAAAAAATAAACAGTAAAATGAATTTTTAAAAATTTAAATATATTATCAGAAATACTAGAATTATTAACCTATCGTTTGGTTATGGAAGCATTCAAGAAAAATGTGTAGAACTTGATGAAAAATTATTTTTACTTTTCGAGTACTATAATGGGTGGCTACTTTGATATTTATTATGATTCTAGTAATTCAAATAATATCGTTTTTGAATGGGTGATCTAATTGATAATTTTGAGTGAAACGGGTGGTCAGTTTGATATAAAATCCTTCAAAAAAAAAAAGGGAAATTAGGTACAATTCATGTATAAGAAATGATTTATCCAGTCCAGAATCCAGATAGTTAGTTTGTGAGTATATGTCCCAAGACATAAGAATGATTTGTCCGGATAGTTTGTGAGTATATGAAAGCAATGGAGTTATGAAGAAAGAATAACCTTATATACGTACAGGCCCGTAGTACAGAGTCCCAACATAGATTTCTGCATAATTTCCACCGAATATATGACATACTGATCAGCTCCTGGCCTGGGATCAAACTAAAATTTAGATATTCTTTTCCACGGAGTACCCTAGAATCAAAAGCTACCTCCGTCACTGTATACACATATGTACAAGTCCAAGTCACAAGACGATGGCATCTTTTTTATTTATTTTTAGTCGGGGAAGATGGCATTTATCGAAGATAATAGTACAGGGAAAATTGTATGAACAATGAAAACCAGGAATCAACATTTGTTATATATTAGTTATTGTAAATGTGCGATGAATGAATAATATTATGTCAACGGTACGTCTATTCCTCTGTTCCTATTTAAATGTCGTTTTTATGTTTCCACACATATAAACGAGTGCTCTACATCCCCTTTTTTCAGTAGCGTAGAAGCAGTGGCTACACTCAAAGGCATAGTCACTCCCCGTGCGATCGCCACAACAATCCGTCTCACTATCCCAGCCGGAGCAGCCAAACCAGGTCCAGGTTCAGTAATCATTCCAGCTTTTGGTCCACATGGTCTCAAATCAAATGGCATTTTGCAAGGAATTCAATGCAAGAACTCAGAAGTACAAGCCAAACACTCCAATGGCAGTCGAAAGTCACGGCTTTCAAGGACCACACGTTCGAGTTCCAAATGAAATCTCCGTCAGTGACGTGGTTTATTAAGCAAGCTTGATTCAGGTAGTAGTCGCCCAGGCTCCGTATAGTGGCTTCTACTATTACATTAAAACATGTTTATGAAATTGCCAAGATAAAACAGTCTGATCCATTCTTTGAGTACATGCCTTTGGAGTCTATTTGCAAGTCCATTATGGGCATGGCCAAGTTCTATGGGAACTCAAGTTTAGAAGGACTTGGATTCCCATAGACTCTCGATGAGACGAAAATTATTTTATAGAAATTGTTCAACCCGGAAAATTTATAGCCCTATTAGGAGAAAATAAAATGTTAATGAATTTCCAGTTTAAGTTGGCCCTACCCGCCCCCTGCGTGTAGTCGTGTTGGAGAGACAGTGGAAACTTTGACCAAGACAAGGCGCGGTGCATATATGGATCTTTATGTTTTATATAGCTACATGAATATTGAGCTAATATTTGGAGGTTTAATGGTTCAACACTCCAACTTATAGCTTCAAGTTGGTGGCCTGTAGCTTGCTGGACTTCTTTGGAATATTATCTTGGGCCCTGTTATTTGGGCTTCTAGCTAGAAACAAACTGCAGTCGGATCCATTTCTTTCTGCAACTTACAAAAGGAAGATTTTCAAACACCAAAGCAGAGCATTTTAGATTAAATTCAGAAAATTTACAACAAGAAAATCGAAACCGTTGTCCTCTTTTGAGACCAAGATTAAATTTAGAAATAATTAAACTACTTATAGGTGAAGATTTTTATATAAAAATAATTTTGAAACACAATTAGCATGGCTTGTCATATTTTGGATTCCATCAACTAAATAAAAAATATTATACCAATAACTTTTTAAAACTTTCAATTTTAAAGAATCTTATTCGTTTCTTAACATTTTCTAAAATAACATATTTTTTTCTTATTAATAGATAACTAGCCTAAAACCCGTGTGATGCACGAATTTTATAATATTATATTAAAAACAATCATTAATCTCAATTAATTTTTTTAAAACATGAATTTTGGAGGCTTACATTTTTATATGAGATGATTTGATAATAATTATATAAATGTTATCCGTGATATTTCTAGAAAAAAGAGGGATTTTAGTTAGAAAATTTAGAAAAGATGATAGGTTTTAGTTAAAAAAAGTACTCCATTAATTATTATTAATTATAAAATTACTACTTCATTTTATTAAATATAATTCCCGTGATATGATTAGAAAAATAAAAAATTGAGTTAGAAAAAATTAAAAAGGTAATATGTTCTAGGTGAAAAAGGTAATTGATTAGTTTATAGTAATTATAATTTAATTACGTTATTTTACTAAATACAATTGCTCGTAATGTTTTTAGAAAAAGAGAAATTAATATTGTCCGTGATATTTCTAATATTTCTATTAAAAGAGGGATTTTTGTTAGAAAATATAGAAAAGATGAAAAAGGTAATCGATTAATTAATAATATTACAATATTATTAGTTTATTTTATTAAATAGAATCACCCGTGATATAATTGAAAAAAAAAGAGATTTTAGTTTGAGAAAATAGAAAGATAATGTGAAGATGACATAATTTATGTGAAAAAGGTAATTGATTAATTTATAGTAATTATAATTTAATTATGTTATTTTACTAAATAAAATTGTTCATAGTTTTTAGAAAATGAGAAATTAATGTTGCCCGTTATATTTCTAGAAAAAAGGGGATTTAATTAGAAAAAATAGAAAAGATGATATATTTTAACTGAAAAGGTAATCGGTTAATTATTAATATTATAATATTATTATTTTATTTTTATTAAATAGAAACGCCCTTGATATAATTGGAAAAAGGGAGGTTTTAATAAGAGAAAAGAAAAAGGTAACATGTTTTGGCTGAAAAAGGAGAGATTTTAGTTACAGAAAATAGAAAAGGTAACATGTTTTGACTGAAAAAGGTAACTGATTCGTTAATAGTAATAATAATATAATTATGTTATTTTATTAAATAAAATTGCTCGTAATGCTTTTAAAAATGAGAAATTTTAGTTAGATAAAATGTAAAAGATATTCTATTTTACCAAAAAAAGGAAATTATTTAGTTATTGACAAATAAAAAAGATAATATGTTTAACCTGAAAAGAAAAATTGATTAATAAAGCAGAAATTTTAGTTAGATAAAATATATAAGATATTGTATTTTACCTGAAAAAGGAAATTATTTAGTTTTAGAAAAATAGAAAAAGATAATATGTGTAACGTGAAAAAGGAAATTGATTATTTAGTAGATCTGTAATTGAGTAAGGGTAAATAAGTAAAATCGTATCGACCGACCGATCGACCAACCAAACTTTTAATGTTTCGGCATTTTTAATGTTTCGGCTTTTATATATAATAGTAGCATAGATAGTGGTGGCTGATGGGTCTCACTAACTTACCCCCAATTTCTTAACTTTTTCTCATCTTTATTCATGTTTTTAACTCCATGCTTAACAACAATTTTAATAACCAGCTGTGGAATGGAAGTAGCATTAAATATGATTTCGTTTTATATATTCTAAAGCTTACGAGCTAATCGAATAACTTTTATTCTGACCTGAATTCGATATGACTATGAGATTAGTTTATCACTGAGTTATTCGATAACCATTAAATAGAATCGTTTAATAAATTCGAGTCGATGTCTAATGTCAACTTTTCTTCATTTTTAATTATTTTTCTTATTTTGTTCCCGACAATACTTTTAATAATCTATTGGGACGAAAAGAATATAATAAATGATTTTTCATTTATTATTTGAGTTATTCTATCATCATTAAAAAGAATCGTTTAATAAATTCGAATCGGTGTCTAATGCCAACTATGAAGGGGCTGTGGAAATTCTGGACGGCGGCAAGGACAATGGGGTACGTGATACACTTGTCATGTGGTTGGCTGCTGTCTCGGTGGACAAGTCAGTTGCCCAAACTCCCACGAGACTACTAGGTGTAAACTACACACATTTAACTAGCACATTACATGCGTAAGCACATACATTCGCTTTTCTCATTTCTCTCCCACTTGCTAGGAACCACTACTTTTCACACCCAAAACCCCCAACTCTTGTTCTGTTTCTTTCTACAAGGTTACAAATCTCTCTCTCTCTCTCTCTCTCTCTCCAAGGTTACAAATCTCTCTCTCTCTCTCCCCAAGGTTACGCATCTCTCTCTCTCCAGCATCTTATACACATGATATTTTCATTATAAAGTACATTTATACTGGTTGGATGTGAAGAATTATTTGGTATTTTGTGTTTGCATGTGTTTGCATATAAATATACTAGTTCATTTTCATACATAGGTACAGAGTATTGTAGTTGGATCTGAAATATTTCAGTGCAAGCGAAAGGAAGATGAGGAACTGGAGTATGATTGAGAGGTTTTCGGAGACTTTTCGTCACAATCCTTCTCTATCTAGATTGCTGGTTGTGTTCACCGTCAGGTAATCTTGTTTTCTTACATGTTTATGTATATATATTGAGTTGATCTTCGCTTTGAATTGGTTTTATATGTTTTATTGCTAATATTTACGGATCGAGTCCAAATGACAACTATTAAGATTCAACAATGATAATACTAGAACATTTAACTTAACATAACTCTGTGAAATGTGTGTTTTATATTGTTCAGAATTCTGATGCCAGTAGGTTTGAAAGTTGTGATCTGCGAAAATGATGTTTTGTTATGCTTTCTGTTGTAGCAACTGTGATGATATTCGGTGTCTGTGTTTTGATTAATGGTTTGGTGTGAGGTTTGTAAATATGGAACTGTTATCATAGTTGCTCTGCTTCTGCTTTGAGTTTATATATAATAAACACCTGGTCAGTATCACGTTAGTACTAATTTTTTGATTTAGCACATTTGGCAATTTTTAGTTGTCGTATGCTATATATAATCTGGCAGTTGCAATCTATATATTGGTCTGGCCAGATTTTACTCTACCAAGTGACCATTGACAGCAACAACAAGAGAATCGGTGTTGGATTAATATACTAATATACCTATGGGAGATTAACTATAACCATATAAGTAAACTTTAAACAACGGAAAGACTAATGATGAACAAGAACTTGGTGAAATAAAAGCTTTTGCGTGACTTTTTAGTATAATAAGATTTGTAAGTTCCTAAATTTAGCGTAGGCCGAAAAGATTCATGGCCTCAAAGAGTCACAGTTCTGCTGCTGATGCAGACGGGTCCAAACAATGCAGGGACCAATTCGGTAGATTATACCATGGAATTTTCCTTTGCTTATGTTTTCTTGGAAAGTAGCTAGGGCCTGAATTAACATGTGGGCAATTCTATCTGTTAATTAAAACAGCAAAGCAAATACCATTATCGGAAATCTATTTCTGGAAGTGAACTCATATTTTGCGTGTTTTGGTGTCTACATATATTCTTCTGGTACAAACTTGAGTTGTACAAAGTTTTAGACATAGCTAAGCATTTAACATGTCTGGCGTACAGGACTTCCTCTCGGTATTTTGAGTATTATCTCTGGCGTTGGTCCTATTGCTGGTGCGGCACTTTGTAATCATGTGGGTGATGATGATAAGTTATACATGTCAATTTCCAAATCCTTAAAGATATACACACACACACACACACATTACCTTTAAAAGAAAAGTATCAATAAGAGATTTTGAAACTAATTTGATCAGTACTAGCTACTGGGAAATAGCACATTAATGCACAATTTCGAGTTTAGGCATCTAGCTGGAAGGTCCAACACTGAGGATTTAATTTGACCTGTGGCTACGAGTATATACATTTCAGGCCTACCACATAAAAGTTTAGAAAACCATGTTGAAGAAGCAAGTCGAGAATGAAGATCAACCTTAAAATAACGTGAAGAAGATGTGATATTGAAAAGCTTGCAAAGCAAGAAGAGCCACTGTCCTTTGAGAAAGCAGGCCATTGTTGATTGGAGTTAGCATTGACCTCCAAGGCAACCAGCAAGCGATAAAGAATATAATGAGAGTAATGGCATTGAAGAAACAAATTATAATTTGTCTCAATCCCACCCACACACAAGAAGCAATGAATTTGAGCAATGCCAAAAGAGTGCAATCTCATGAGACTGTAAAGCCTGCCATGAGAAAGCAACCAATGGTGGTGAGCATAAACCAGAAATACCATTCTTCATCTAAAATGCATCACACCAAGATACCAGTTACCCCGATGATCTGATACTTCGCCAGAAATCGCGCGCTTAGATAAACCATTCCTCAAGATAACATCATTTTGGTTTAATTTAAAATCTGGATAACCAAAAGTTCCCAGCCACTTAGCAAAAAATTGAGATGTTGGTGAACATTCCGAGGTAAAGACCAGGAGCCAGAGAAAATGAAGTCACCAACCATTGCATTGGAATTGGAAGAAGAAATCACAATAATGCTGTCTTCAGGAGAAGATGCAATACAAGAATTTTGCCACCTCGGTTACAACCAGAAAAGATATGAACGACCATTGCCAATCTTGTAAGAAAAAATGACTTCGCTTCATCCCGTAATTTTAGAACATGAAATATGAGTATAAAAGTAAGATTCAAATTACTGCTTCACCTTACAACTATCTTTCTATCTTTAGAAAAAGACAAAGCCCCCAAGTAACTGGTGCTTGTGGTCATTCTTATACCCCAAAAACAAACTCTTTCAAACTTTGTTAATTTGAGCTTTTCAGGTGACTATGCCCGTTTGCACAATAAATAGAGAGATTTAAAGCAATAGTGTTGGCAGTTTTATGATTGAAATTCCACATTACTGTACTTAATTACCATCTATCAGACGTGATTTTAGGGGAATGTACCACAAAATGTGTATACACTATACAGTAAGCAGAGTTCTAAATTCTAATAATACCTTTGCCAATACCAAAACAAAAAGCTGCTTGTTTGCTCCTCAGCATTGTTTCATGATCAAAAGCAGACCAGTAGAGAGTATGTGATCTAATGCTAGCCAAGAAAAACATTTGAACTAAAATTTTATGGACTAGATTTTAATGCCCAACTAATTACTAAAACAGAGATCAATATTTGTACATATAATTCAAAGTTTAGATCACTCTATAAATAGTATAAATTATTGAATCTTAGTTATTAGCGTGTGCTCATCTTCAACAATTCACTTTATATCACTCCTTATTGATATTTAATTGTTAAAAACAATTCAAATTCATAAGAGCACAAAAGAATCTCAGTTGGTTAAAGAGAGATCATCTCACCGGGTAGCGGCTGCGGGTTCCATGTAAAAAAAAAAAAAAGGTATGTTTTTCCTTTTGAAACAAAGATAGATTAGACAGAAAGCTATAAAGGCACACAAAAGGTAACCATTGGCTGCATTCAAAACAAGCGGAGCTAAAGAACCTCTCCAGCCAAGAACAAAACAAAGTTATCACCAAGGCATCCAGCAATCCAGCATTAACAGCAACAAGGTTTTCAACAGGGTGTTCAGCATCAGCCACAACAAGGTCATCTTCATTGTGATCAGCAACCGGGTTATCCATATCGTGATCAGAAGCAGCAACAAGAGGGTTATTCACAACGTGGTCAGAGTTATGCAGAGCGTGGTCAGAAGCGCATTAGTCCTAATGAAATGAACCAAGGATTTCAGAACCAAGGGCTAAATGTGAATAATCAGAAGCCTGTTTTGCAGCCTAAGGAGGAGGAGGATTTGATTGGTTTGTGCAGGAGAAAGAAAGTTAAGTTATTGAATTGTTGGAGGAGGGGGGTGCATGCTGATGGTATGTTTTCGGTTTGCTTTTTGATTTATGTGGGAATTTAAAGAAACTTGAGGATGCTAAGAAAGTTTATGATTATTTTTTAAGATCGACATCTACTTATGTGGATTTGATTCATAAGGTGATTGAGATGTACTCTAAGTGTGGGAGTATGGTCGATGAGCGAAGAGCTTTTGGTCATATGCCTGAAAGGATACATGGCACTTGATGATACATGCATATGCAGCTGGGGGATGAAGGATTAGCATTGTACGAGGACACCACCCCTAAGGTCCAGTTAGTACCCAGCAAGAACACCACCCCTAAGGATCATCAAGAATATCCATGTATGTACGTGGTGACTGCCACAATGCAATCAAGATCAGGATCATGTCCAGGATTGTCGGGAGAGAATGGAGTTAATATTCTAGCATATTTGCCTCTAAGCTGGAGTGGTGTAAGGCATAATATAATATATTAAAAGTTAAAACTGCCCAGCTTGTTTCTAATGATACAATTTTAACTTCCACACTATGACTTGGTTAATATCTCTGCTAACTGATTATTAATCGTTACAAACTTGATGCAGATGATTGGTTCAAGAACTAGCTATCTCACGAAAGTGGTGACAGTCAACTTGAAAATGTTTGGAACGCTCATGAAATACGGGATTTGAGATAATATACATTGCTAGCTGCCTTAATATCACCCAACTCATTGAGCAATTGTTTTAACCAAACTAACTCACGAGCCATTGCTCTGTATTATGATATGATTAGCACTAGAACAAGAAAAAGAGAGAGTTATATTTCTTGCTCTTCAAACAGACCACATTTCTCCCAACAAAAACCCTGTAGTAGACCAATGGAGATCCCGCCCAATCTGCATCAGAAAAGACTTGTACGTCAACGTGACCTCTCTTTTCATACAACAAACCAATGCTCAGAGTTCCTTTAGTTGAGAATCTATACGTGTTACTCTTGGGGCACTGGTAAATTGACAAAAAAAATGCAATATTCGGACAAGTTTTGGTCAAATAATTCAATTCTCCTCTCTCTCTCTCTCTCTCTCTCTCTCTCTCTCTCTCTCTCTCTCTCTCTCTCTCTCTCTCTCTCTCTCTCTCTCTCTCTCTCTCTCTCTCTCTCTCTCTCTCTCTCTCTCTCACAGATAATTCAATTTTCCCACTAATATCCTCTCTCAATCTCTCATGTAAAAATTTAAAATTGTTAAAAGAAATTTTTTTTTTTGTTAAAAAAGGTTCACTTTTTAAGATCGGAAGTTGAATTTAATACTTCTTAAATCATTGATCACAAGTGGTGAAAAGGAAATGAAAACCGGAGCCAAATATAATTTTTGTTATTCCTTATATGAATACCACACCTCAAAAATAAAAAGATTAATTAGTTCAAATTTTCTTTTATGTTACAAATAATATTTTCTACATCATTATTTTCAAGTATTTGAAACGTTAACAGATAATATATTTTTGTAAAATTATGATCAAAATGTGATCAATTTGACTTAATTGTCCAAAAAACTATCAATATATATATATAAAGGAGGATAACGGGAGTTTAGGTGGCGCTCTAATATCGTCTCAATCGATTTTTCTAATTTTCTAGAATTTTAAACACTAATAAATATAAAAATATCAATTAGCATATTAGAAGTAGAAATAGAATAGGTGTTCAAATTTATAAAGGATAAGAGTTCGAATTTATAGGGAAGACATATGATTAGAAGTTCTATCGGAAGTATAATAAGTATTTATAAGGCATACGATTAAAAGTTCTATTGAAAGTAGAATAGGAGTTCGAATTTATAGAGAATAAGAGTTTGAATTTATAGAAAAAATATATAAATAAAAGTTCTACTAGAACTAGAATAGGTGTTTAAATATATAGAGCAGACATATAATTAAATATTTTATAGAAAGTACGATCTTCTTAAATTATATATTTTTTAAATACGTTAATTATACTTATATTAGGAAAATTTATTCATAAATCCAATACTATTGTCATGAAAAAAGTCACCGTATTTAAAAAGAAAAGAATTGATGTGTTAACATAATAAAAGAACAATGAGTAAAAGAACATTCTCATGCAGGAATCCTAAATAAATACAGGAGTATCTATAATATAAAGAGAAAAAAGCGGTTCATTAGATAAGACCGTATAAAAGATGTTTAAATATATAATTAATACATAAAATAAAATATTTTATTGGAAGTAGAATACGAGGACGGTGGAGACGTCTTATACGATTTTTTAAAACTATACATATTTTTTCCTAGAAATCCTTTATTTTAACTTTTTTATACAAGTTAATTATACTTGCATTACAAAAATATATCCATAAATGTAATATTATTCCCGTAACGAAAAGTCTTTGTATTTTAAATTTTTTTTAATATGTTAACATAACAGAAAGACATTCCCATGCGGAAACTGTAAATAAATACAAGAATATCTATAATATACAGAAAATATAATATGTATTTTCATCTTTTAAGACTCCATAAATATTAGAAAGTTTAAAGAATATAAAAATTGGAATTTACTCTCTTTATATAATGAAGTTAGAATTTCGGTTTCAAATAAGAGCGGCTAGAAACGTATTTAACGGGAAAACGGCTCGCTAGAAAAGATTGTATTAGCTATTAGAATTTGATACTGAAGCCATAATTTTTTTTTATTTTTACGGTTCGATTTTATAGATAAAAAATATTATATAAGTCTTTATAATATATGTTAAAAAGTTTGGATTTCGGTTTTAACGAGAGAGCGGCTCAATCGAAAGAATCGTATTTAACAAGAAATTGATTCATTAAAGAAGATTATTTAATTATTAAAATTTAATATTAATATTATAATATAACATAAATGTATTGAATTTTTTTAAAAATATTGTAACGCCGCCGCGAAGCGCGGCTTTATCAACTAGTATAAATAATAATTTACGACTACTACAATTATTTATTGATTAGGAAAAAGAAAAAAAAATACTCGAATTTTTTTAATTTATAATAACATAATACAACATTACAAGGATCGATAATTCCGTTTATATGTTATTTACTGTCCAAGTAAAATTTAACAAAGAAATCCATCACAAACAAGAAAACCCAACAAACTGGTGGGGCCCAAATAAGAAACGGAGGGAAAATTTAATTGAAATCTATAGATACATATACACACCTGTGTAGCGAGCTCTCTTCTCCAACAACACACGCACTCTTAACACTCTCTCCCTCTCTAAAAACACACCTTCTCTCTCTCTCTCTCAAATACATACACACACCTATACACACACACAAAACCTTCGCCAAAACGCTCTGTTTCATCTCTGTCGATCACAATCAGGTACATTCTCGCTCTAATCTCTCGATTTCTCCTTAGCGATCTTGTTTCAGTGCTTCATTTTGTGTATCTGTTTGTATATCTCGTGTTTTTGCTGTTTTCACCGCTATTTGTACTTGTTTTCTCCCTCTCTAAAAACACACATTCTCTCTCTCTCTCTCTCTCTCAAATACATACACACACCTATACACACACACAAATCCTTCACCAAAACGCTCTGTTTCATCTCTGTCGATCACAATCAGGTACATTCTCGCTCTAATCTCTCGATTTCTCCTTCGCGATCTTGTTTCAGTGCTTCATTTTGTGTATCTGTTTGTATATCTCGTGTTTTTGCTGTTTTCACCGCTATTTGCACTTGTTTTCCGTGTTTTTTAGTGTTTCAAAGCTTAATTTATGTGAACATTTGTGTTTTTAGTGGTTTTTACTTGTTTATATACATGTTTTGTTAATTAAAATGTTCTAGGGTTTATATATGTAGTTTTAAGACTGTAAGGTGTTTTTAATGTGCTTTAATGGTTTCTCTCTCTCTCTCTCTCTCTCTCTCTCTATAAAACACATTCTCTCTCTGTAAAACACACTCTCACAGATAAGGCGGATTCAAGCGGCTTAAGCGTTAAGGCAATTGAACTGTATAAGCTTCTCAAGGATCAGGCGTGGAAGATTATACCTTTCATATACAGGAATGGAAAACTCGAAGCCGATCTTCTGAAAATTCAGGCAACTCCTCTTCTCAAAGCGAAAATCAAAGCAGAAATCGAAACACCACTCCCGGAAATGTTGATTGCAGCCTTCATGAGACGTTATAGGGGAAACAAAACTCGAGAAGCAATTGAGTTAAGAACTGAAGGAAAGAAAGCTCAAGTCGAGGATGATTGGATTCTCATCAATTGGGAAAAGGAATGGGCACGCTTCCTTGAATTGACAAGTGATTTCGAAAAAGTAGTTAAGGAGGAAGAACAGGGGTTTGGTAGTTATTTTAACCAACCTGAAATCGTCGAAAACTATATAGAGCTGCTGGATGAGAAGGCAGAAGCTGCTGAACATGCTGATCAGGGGATTAAAGTTGTCGACAAAATTACATTGAGCCCTAGGTAATTGACCTAACTCCGATACAGAATTTCTTGTGTAATCTATTTTACCAATCTTTTAAGCCCTTTCTACTGTGTTTTTTAGGAGTGCAGTTTACATCGAGTCTAACTGCTAGAGCTCTTGCTAAATATGTTCAGTAATAGTACCTGTGTAAATGCAGCATTAAGCAAAGGAATTTGTCACTTTCTGATTACATGTTTTGCATTAATATTTTTACCGAAGGAAATGGGATTGTAAAATATTGGATTGGGGCTTTTACTGATAAAATATATCATTAGGTTTTGTTTGGTTGTTATAATGTTAAGGTGGAAATATGAGGAAGAATTAGTGGTTTCTTGAAAATCGCAGAATACAATTCTAACTAGAAAGTTATGGAACAGAATAAGGAACAGATATAATAATATATGCAATCAACAACAGAATATATGTTAACCTATCTTGCGTTCTGATAAGCGAAAGATATTTAATGTTCGCAATTCGCAGGAGAAACCCTATCTTCCAGCCTGCTTACTCCTCAGGAATGAAGGATGTCGTGTTGGTTGTGCAAAACCTCAAGGAGGGTGGTCTGGAAGGGGGGACCTCTGAACAGCCTAATAAGTAAGAACTTTGTCATAATTTTTTCTTGTAATGCTTTTATATTGCAAATGATTTAAATCAATTTGCATATGTATTTCATTAAACTGAGTCATCTTACTTCAATGCATAATGTCATACCATTACATTTGCATACAACTTTATCTAATATTCTGTTTCTTTATCAGCTTTATAATTCTTACTATATCTATTAGAATATACAAGCATAGCCTCCAAGTATCTTGTATAAAAGAGGCATTGCCTCGTAATATACCAGTGTAGTAGTATTTACAATATAGTGGCATTGCCTCATTTCATATATATGTCACTCTGTTCCGATCAATATGGCAGAGTGATTTCTCTCATATATATGGCAGAGTGATTTCTCTCATATATATGAAACTTGTAATCTGCATCATATGTATAGTTTCTGGCAATATTACATACCTAAAAGTTGCATGTTCTTTGTTGATATCATCGTTAGCCCACACCTGCGCATTTTAAGATATAAGTTTAGCAAATAATAATGACATGAGGGCCATAAAAAATTTTATAAAAGCGTAACTGTTAAATTAATAAAAGCATATGATAAATTTATAAAAAGCATATAAATCGCATTTCGAAATTGTGTTACTGGTTATAAATTGCATTTCGAAATTGTGTTACTCGTCTCGCTTACAAAGTTTAGTAAGTTTGTAGTTATCTTCTTTTTCCACTGAATCTTATTTGTAATATCTATGCAGTTTATATCATGCGGATAACTGCTATAGCTTGTGCTAAATATGTTGTGCTCTAGTTGTATGGAGTAAATGTATTAAAAAATAGAAATGGCTATTTTCTCCCTGAAAATATTTGCTTGTTCTCTCATTGGACCAGATTCGTAGTAATATGTAGTTACATTCATTGTGTGTATACCTTCTCTTCTTTTCTTTACTTTTCATTAAACAAGTAAGATATCATGCTTTCTATTTAGCATAAACAACAGAATATATGTTAATCTACCTCGCGTTCTGATAAGCGAAAGATATTTAATGTTTGCAATTTGCAGGAGAAACCCTATCTTCCTGCCCGCTTACTCCTCAGGAATGAAGGACGTCGTGTTGGTTGTGCAAAACCTCAAGGGGGAGGGTCTGGAAGGGGGGACCTCTGAACAGCCTGATAAGTAAGAACTTGTCAAATTTTTTCTTGTAATGCTTTTACATTGCAGATGCTTTAAATCAATTTGCATATATATGAAACTTGTAATCTGCATCATATTTATATGAAACTTGTACTCTGCATCATATTTATATGAAACTTGTAATCTGCATCATATTTATAGTTCCTAACAATATTACATACCTAAAGGTTGCATGTTCTTTGTGGATATCATCGTTACCCCACACCTGCGCAAATTAAGATAAGTTTAGCAAAGGATCAAGACAGGAGGGCCTTATAAATTTATAAAAGCATATAAATAGCATTTCTAAATAGTGCTACTGGTCTCGCTTACATAGTTTAGTAAGTTTGTGGTTATCTTCTGTCCACTGATTCTTATTTGTAATTTCTATGCAGTATATATCATGCGGCTAACTGCTATAGCTTGTGCTAAATATGTTATGCGCTAGTTGTATGCAGTAAATGTATTGAGAAATAGAAATGGTTATTTTCTCCCTGCAAATATTTGCTTGTTTTCTCATTGACCAGATTCCTAGTCATATGTAGTTACATTTATTGTGTTTATACCTTCTCTTCTTTTCTTTGGGTTCTCCAAATAGGATCGAGCAGGGTTCTACACTGATATTTTCTAGGCAACAAGATATGGACAACTTTGTCAAAGAAAGGGACAAACTTCTAACAGAACTGGAAGTGAGGAAGGCTGAGTTGATGAGGCAGCGCTATGAAGAGGATGTGAAGCTAGAGAAGGAGTTTGATGAAGAGTTAGCTCGTCTGATAAAGAAGTACCAGGAAGCAAAGCAAGTTTCAGTTAGAGGAAGAGTGCCACACATGTCCTGAGGACTAGAGAAGGAGAGTCAAGAAGATAGCAGCAGTAGAACTAGATCTGAGCAACGTTAGGAATAGCTTACCTGACCCCTGTTTCCAAGCTTCGGAATGCTTTTCTAGAATCATAAAAGATGAAACTGAATCTTAATGAAACTTCTGATATGAAGCTTTAGGCTTCGAATCACAACTGCTTCGCATATAGTTGAGATGAAACCTAGAACTGAGTGATCACAAAAGGCAAGTTTGAATTTGTTTTTGTGGCTTTGTGATGAGGTTTTTTTTTGTAAAAATGGTTTCCTTAAAAAAGACCCCATTATTCTTGTTGCTGATAAATGCTGTTTTTTCGTTTATTATGGTCTTGCACTTGATTGTTTAATAACTGTTTCCTTTGTATTGACCATTAGGTGACGTCATGCACTTGAAGTTTTAGGTGTACCAGTTGCATGCTACCATATCTAGTGTTAGGTTAGGGGCTACACAATTAACGAGATTCAAACAAACAAATAAAACAAAGCACACACACAAATATATTTGACGCGGAAAAACCCACGTCCCAAACTCGTATTATTAATCTTAACAATATCAATAATACATCAATCACTCGGTGTATCACTCACATAATACTCAAGCCAAACAATACTCAAGTATATATCAAAACATAATATGACTATGTTTATATAGCCACCCAAAACTTAGCCACCAAGACTTGCCATACTTGTTCTACAAGTCTTACCATACTTGTTATACAAGCCTTCCAATTCTTGGCACCTAATTACCTAACTTTGTGAATAAGACATACCATATATAATAATTGTGTATACATACAATTATTACCTTACCCATATATGACTTATTTCACCAATACCCATACTACCGTATTGGGTTTAAGTCGTTTAAGCCCAACAATCCTCCCCTTCAACCCAATACGGTTCCATGCACAACCGATTTAACGGTCACCATCAAGACATCGACGTCCATCCGTCAATGCCTCCCCTCGAACAATAACCTCTCCTTCTAGCACAAAAAGATTTCTTTTGTCCTTCCATCCTTTGAGTATCTCTAAATCCCTTTTAGTGACCTCCAAAATACCGTTCTTCATCATAACAGTATATCCCAAATCAACTAATTTACCCAATGAAATTAGATTTCGATTTAACTCCGGTACGTACCTCACTTGAGTTAACTTTCGAACACAACCATTGTGAAGTTTCATCATTACCTCACCAATACCAACAACCTTTACCCTTTTACCGTTTGGTAAAGCAACCATCTTTCCATCACACTTCTTGTAGGACGAGAACCAATCCCTCCTAGCACATATGTGATGAGAACATCCCGAGTCAAGCACCCATTCTTCTTTCGATCCCTTATCTTCTTGTACCAAAAGAGCATCACCTTCCACAAGCGAAACACTACCCCCTCCTCGAGTTTTCTTCAACTCCTTCAAGTCTTCTCTTGCCTTTGGACACCAGGATTGTATATGACCCAATTCATCACAATAAAAGCACTTGATATTAGGGTTATGTTTCTTACTAGACTTCTTTTTCTTGTCACGTGCATCCACCACGAGTGCACTTCCATCAGATGCGTCACTCGATCCTTGCTTCATCAATCTTTCGGACTCCAGAAGAACAACAATAGTCTCATCCAAAGCTAACTCCGTATTCCCAACCAATAAAGAAGTAATCACAGTACTATACTTCTTTGGTAGAGACACAAGTAGAAGAACAGCTTTGTCCTCATCCTTCAATTTTTCATCCAAATTATTTAGTTGGTTGATCAGGCCATTAAAACGATTCAGATGATCTCTCAAATCTCCATCTTCTTCCATCTTTAGCCCGAACAAATCTTTCTTGAGGAACAACTTATTTGCCAATGACTTTGAGTGATACGTCTTCGTCAACTTCTCCCACAATTTTTTAGGGTTATCCTCCTCAAGAACATCATACTTGATTTCCGGTGCAAGGGCCAACCGGATTGTCGATGCTGCACGTAACTTCATATCTGCCCACTTTGGATCTTCCACATCAGCAGGCTTCTTGTCTTCAAGAGTTGCATACAACCCTCGTTGAATCAACAGATCTTTCACCGTGCTCTGCCACAAAGTAAAATTGTTTCTTCCATTAAACAATTCAATCTCGAATCCCCCGACCTTATCCATCACAAACCACGAACCTCGGCTCTAGATACCAATTGTTAGGTTAGGGGCTACACAATTAACGAGATTCAAACAAACAAATAAAACAAAGCACACACACAAATATATTTGACGCGGAAAAACCCACGTCCCAAACTCGTATTATTAATCTTAACAATATCAATAATACATCAATCACTCGGTGTATCACTCACATAATACTCAAGCCAAACAATACTCAAGTATATATCAAAACATAATATGACTATGTTTATATAGCCACCCAAAACTTAGCCACCAAGACTTGCCATACTTGTTCTACAAGTCTTACCATACTTGTTATACAAGCCTTCCAATTCTTGGCACCTAATTACCTAACTTTGTGAATAAGACATACCATATATAATAATTGTGTATACATACAATTATTACCTTACCCATATATGACTTATTTCACCAATACCCATACTACCGTATTGGGTTTAAGTCGTTTAAGCCCAACAATCTAGCTCTCTCTTTTTGTCCTGATATGTTAGTTTATTAGCTTACGTTGCTAGAGGACTGAAATAATTACTTGAAGCATGTGCTACTCATATGTGCCTCCAAATATATTTCACATATGCGATGTTATGTGTTTGATAGGTTTAAAACTATTCAAAGCAACCCCGTTAATTGTTTAGGCTTAGGCATTAATTTTTCCCAACTATCTACAGTTTAAACACAGCGCATGAGAGATGTTTGTTTGACATGGATGTTGTAGGTTAGAAATCGCAAAAGTCTAATATAAGCTTTACTATTAATAGTTTTGCATTACTTCTCAAGGAGAAAAAAGTGAAACAGGAAGAGCCTTTCATGCATGCTTAAGCTTTTAATTAGCGACAACAGAAATTTCACTTTGGTACTAGGGAAATATCATTTAAATTAATATATTATTTATCGAGACTCCTATACCCACATTTGAAATTTTAGAGGTATGAAGAGTGAAGATGCAACCTTTGTACTGTAGTATAAGTTTCTGTTTATAACATACTCGATAAGCCATTCATGTAATACATCCTTAATTATTAGGAAGTAAATATATGTATTGGACAAGTTAGAAGTAGATATTTACTAGTAGAAATGGTCCCTTTTTATTTGGAATTTCTGTATAGCTTCCAAGTGGATTTTTGGCTTTAGTCAGATTTCACATAAAGTACATATACAGAAACTTACTCGTTATAGTGTAGATAATTTGAGATTTTTTTCGACTATATCTGTTTATAGTTTCATATGTTCCTTCTTTATTAGATAGTCCTATTACTGAATAATTTATTGACGAAGAATGTAACATAGTATCTTATTTTAGCCTTTAAAGAAATTTAAGTAATTATTAAGTCAAAGGAAAGTGCCTTAAATCGATGCAAGTTGCGGAAAGTTTAACTACTAAACTTACCTGCTGTCTAATATTAGAAAGAAGAGAAGTAAAACTATAGAGTTAACTGCATGACCTATAAATGACAAATATTGACATTAGTATACATAATTTGAAATCATGCAGTTTGGTCAAGTAAATTTCAAACCTGGTGCACTTTGCATCCCCTAGCAAGTTAACCATTCATTTCAAAATTACTGCTAATATTTTCAGGGCATATTGGAAAATATTAAAAAAAAAAACACCAATAAATTTTTAATGAAACTCTAATAAACACTATTAATGCTTCATTACATGGTGATTGCGTTAAAATTGAAATAAGGTTAAATTTTTAGAGTTTATCATAACTTAAATAAAGTTGTACTGGAGTTTTAATTTTGTGAATTTGAGTTGCAACAAAATTTTTGTGAAAATAAAAAAAATATAGAGTATAGGTAGAGTTTCAGAGCTTATTATATATTCGTTTGAGATTTAATGAAGGCCATTGAAACATCAGTGGAGCTGCATTTGGATTCCGAATATGGCCCCGGAAAAATTAACAGTAACTTACTGGATTAAAATGTGCATGAGTTCGAATTATGTATACCAATGTCAATATCAGTGTACGGAATGCACCATGCAACTTACTCAAAACTATAAAAGGATTAAGTTTGTAGTTACCTCCACATTTTCAAGGGGCAGTGGAATTCCTATAGAGCGCATCAACTGTTGGGAAGGGACTTCTTACACCGTGACCATCAAAAGGCATCAATCTCCCATTATCACAACCAGTTGAATCCTTTTCAACATTTGTGCCATTAGAAATTAGAATAGCCACTTTGTGATATCTCAGACTCAGTTGGATTTGCAAGAGCTGCGGTTGCTGTATTGACCATCTTCTCACCACTAAACTAGAGCTCTTATCTGCATGCACAGTATTCTTAAAAGACGCACAACAACTATCAACTGCAGAGTCATATAATGTATCTCAAGTTCCTAGCATATGCTCGGTTATTTAAGACTAATTTAAGAAGCAGATATAGGAAAACTTCTACAATTGAGAGCATATCAAGTATCAAGAGAAAAACTTTTGTGTAATTAGATTAAAAAGTATATCTAAACTGGTAAGCGGTAAGTAATAAGATTTCATGTTTTTCCATGGTTTTTATCATATAGTGTCGCCAGCCAAAACTCATTTCATGAACTATAAACCTTTCCATATTACTAACAAACAAAACTGCAGGATGAAGTGGCTTACAAAAAACCGTAACAGTTCCCATGGTTCATAACTTTATATATGTGTCCAATCTTCAAACAGAAGTAAACAAATTCATAGTTCTGGTCCTTCTGGACAGAGATTTCATGTTTTTCCATGGTTTGTATCATATAGTGTCGCCATCCAAAACTCATTTCATGTCTAACTATAAACCTTTCCATATTTCTAACAAAACAAAAATGCAGGATGAAGTGGATTACAAAAAACCGTAACAGTTCCCATGGTTCATAACTTTATATATGTGTCCAATCTTCAAACAGAAGTAAACAAATTCATAGTTCTGGTCCTTCTGGACTGCTGGTATGCAGTTCAACTGGGTTCAACAATACCAATTATACTATTCTACCACTATCACAATTTGCGTTATAGTCAATAACACATTGCTCGCGATGAGTGTTCTATATTATTAAAGAACTGAACTCCGCTCTCTAGGATTTCATACGAACTTGTTTAATGCTTACAGTCATGTCAACTTTAAAAATGTAAGCAGTCATACTGCCTTGAATTAAAAAAATGAAAGTTGAGGCCTTTTTTGCATTAACCAGGCACCAAGGTGATAATACAAAAGATATATAACAATTCTAACAGGCAAACGTTCCAGTAAAATAGATAGAAAATTACCTTCAAGAATGACTTTCTAAATACAAAAGTTCTCCCTTTCTCAAGCGGGCAGATGTATAAAGGGGTTTTTTCAGACCCTTATCGACAACAGCGCTAATACCAAATTACCGTATTTCATCCTGGAAGGTAAAACAAAAAGAATGATAATATAGAAACAGAGGAAGAAGCAGATTATAATTGTTAAATTTTGCAAACCAGATATGGGAGAATAAACTTTGGAATAATATTGAAGACAAAAAGGTTAAAAGTTATATCAACTCAATGTCAGTCAAAGTGTATATAACAAATAAATTCTGAACAAAATGCAATTGGGCTGATGAAATCAATCTCTGCATGCAGAGAACATCATATAGAACATTTTTCGCGCCTTCAGAGAAGTTCAACAAATTAAATCAGCCGAATCTACACCTGATCTACTGGATCACACTTGCGACTTCACTCTCAAGATTCCGCAAAATTTCTATTGATTTCTTCTAGGTTATTTTTTGTTTCCATTACAATTTTATTTACAAAATTGCAAGTTGATTATTGAGTACAATTTTAATTACACCAGTTCCTCTAAATTTGATAGAACTTATGCTCAGTTTTCACAGATATAGCCAAAAAGAGCCGAAGTAGCTTTTGCGGTGAACTGTAAAATGCTTTGGTGATTGTTTTAAATAATAAATATAGTTGACCAACTATTGGGCATCATTGAAAGGCTATCGTAGGATAGTCAGCCATGAGTTAACAAAGCTCGGCATTTAAGCTGCAAGCTAAATAAGACACTGTTGGGATACTATAAGCATAGCCACACGATGAACTATGACAAAAAAATAAACAGAACCAGAACGTACACAAACTGTAACGATCATAACATAAGGTAACTAAGTAAAGTGATAAGGTATGTAATAAGGAAATCATATGTCAGTATTCTAATGATGCAAAGAAAGCATGAAAAATGCAAAAAAATACGACATGCTATTAATAACATCTGCAAAGCTATATGTCGTCAGCAAAACTACTTATTGCTTAAACAATGGTGAGGCAAAAACTAAGTAACTATAAATAATGAGTTGCAATAAGGTAGAAGACAACAATCTAATAGCGTGACCATTAAGTGCATTACTGAGTATTCCAGTGAAATATGGAGGATGGAAGATTACCATTTGACAAAAAGAAGCGGCAAATGAATCCATTAATCCAACCATGTCCAGCAATTTAAAATGTAACAATTATAACATAAGGTAACCAAGTAAAGTGATAAGGTATCTAACAGAGTAAATCATTTGTCAATATTCAAAATGATGCAAAGAAAGCATGCAGACCAGCCTTATAATTAACAAAAAGTAAAGTCTCAATACTAACATCAGCAAAGCCATCTGTCGTTTGAAAAACTACATATTGCTTATATAAAAGATGAGGCAAAAACAGAGGAATCACTATGAGTTGCAATAAGGTATAAAACAGAATAATACTGCGACCACTAAGTGCATCATTGAGTTTATCCACTAAAATATGGGGGAAGGGAAAATATCTCATGACAAGAAGCAGCAGCATATGAACATAATTTCATATATGAATTCAGCAACAAATGTCTGTAAATTATGAGCAAGCTAAACCGCCCAGCTCAGTACGTAAATGACAATTGACAGCTTACCTTAAGAGCTAAAATCGAATATTAGACTAATTTTCATTAATGCGTTTAGGCAGATAAATGAATGTAGCAGATCATATAACTTTACAAGTAGGAAAAGAACAATACACCAATTAACAAATCCCAAGTCCCCATAAATGTAAGTTTATAAGAGATGCAACACCTACATAGTTTACTTTTTCACAAATTTGAATTAAAAAAACCAGAGAAACCAATAGGAATATTTATAATACATTTTTCTAATAATTAAACACACTCACGAACTCAACTTTCTTTGACAAGTTCGAACCCTCGACCCGTAGAAAGGGGATACCGCTAGACTAAGAGGTCATTAGTGAAGATTAAAATACATATTAAAATCTAATCAACTACTAACACATTTCAACATATGGCCACAGATAATTACAAGATTAGCTTAAAATCCAGTGAACTAACATATTTCAACATATTGCCACAGATAATTACAACATTAAAGCTAACATGGAAAATAAGTTACAAAAAAATGAAATCAAATGAACCCCCAATAGGTACCTTGTGAGGTTTATAGCTCTCCTGATTTCTTGACGACTCCACAGATTGTGTTGGAGAGCCTTATGATGATGCTTTTTTGAATTAATGAAAATTGCCATTTCAAAAAAAAAAAAATTGTAAGTAAAGATATGGAAAAATAAATACCCATCGCTGCATGCGATAGCATTTTTTGATTCATACAAGATGAACGAGAAAATAGAGCGGATAAGATGACAGAAAATTTTAAAATTGAGAATATTTTATGGTAAAAACGGCTGTTGGTTTGTATGTGTGTGTGTCCTGTGTAATAAAGACGCTATTTGTTCTTTCTTCTTACCAACGTCAAGTTACTAAAATACCCTTTTCTTTCATCCACGACCGAGTGAGACTGTCTAATTTAGGGGATCATGTTTCGGGTTAAATTACATAAATCGTATAAATTGATCCGAACCAAAATTAAAATAAATTTGCGGTTCCGATTCAATTACATCAAAAATTTGCGGGTTGTGAATTGGTTTGGGTTTGACTTTAATCTAACCCATTTCAATCCAAACCATATTTATATACATATACTTTCTTTGTTCCTCTCATTTTTTATAGTTTTTTTTCACTGATTGACACGCATTTTAAAATCTATATAACATAAAGTTACATAACTTATTTTAAAAAAAATTAATAAAATTTAAAACATTAAATTTTTATTCAGAAGAAAAAATAAAATAATTTATGGAACTATACTTTATATGAGTCTTAAAATGCGTGTCAAACTCTCTGTCCCAAATGTAAATAATTGAGAGAGACAGAGGAAATATACTTTAATTTTATATTTATGATTATATAACGTAAATTAATTTTATCTTATAAATCACAAACTAAATTGCTGTTAAATTTTATCAATTATTCAATTATCAACTTATCATAAATGTCAATCGATTATGTATTAATTCATTTAAAAATTAATGTAGAAGACTTTTGTATTACTTTTTATCTCTAACCTTTTTTATTACAACCAAATTAATCATCGTATTATTAAACGTAAAATTATTAACCTTAGTCATTTGCGATGATTTATTTTATTATGAAGCAATTATTATTATCTTTTTATTATAAATGGGTTTATAAGAATTACAATTTAAATAGATATTTCCTAATTTTATTAGTTAAGCTATATCGTAAAAAGTCAAAATCCGCCAATTCAAATTGACTAAAAATCAAACTAAATGGTTTAATTTTGTTGGGTTACGGGTTCGTTCTGTTTGATTCCGGTTAACCTCCAACCCGAACCAAAATCGTACCATGATCACTCTAGTCCATTGTAGATTTCGGAAATCGGAATAAATAGGTTTAGGTACCTAACAGCGATTTATCGGTAAATCAGGGATTTATTGGAATGATAAATCAGAACAAAAATTGGATAAATTTTAATAATAATTAATATATTAGTCTAATTTATAATATAATATACCATTTAAATATATTTCATAGTGATAAATTGAATTTTAAAAATCAGATTGATCAAATATTTTTTAATGATAAATCAATAATTTATTGACAATTTTTAAAAAATAGGACAATTTTTAGAAAACGATCCTAATCTAACTATTACAAGATTTGAAATCCGAACCCCAATCGATTTATAACCGTTTACCAAGATAAATATGAAATGAAACGTTATAAGAATTTTACATTTTTATGATTCAGTTTAAATAATTTGATTCGAAAATAATTCATTAGTAAATATGAACACTCTTCGTAGGTAGGGACAAGATAAACTCGAAACTCGATCGATTTTATAATCCAACTAGTTGATAAAGCCGCGCTTCGCGGCGGCGTTACAATTTTTATTTTTAAAAAAATTCAATACATTTACGTTATATTATAATATTAATATTAAATTTCAGTAATTAAATAATCTTCTCTAATGAATCATTTTCTTGTTAAATACGATTCTTTCGATTGAGCCGCTCTCTTGTTAAAATCGAAATCCCAACTTTTTAACATATATTATAAAGACTTATATAATATTTTTTATTCATAAAATTGAACCGTAAAATTAAAAAAAAATTATGACTACAGTATCAAATTCTAATAGCTAATGCAATCTTTTCTAGCGAGCCGTCTTCTCGTTAAATACGTTTCGAGCCGCTCTTATTTGAAACCGAAATTCTAACTTCACTATATAAAGAGAGTAAATTCCAATTTTTATATTCTTTAAACTTTCTAATATTTATGGAGTTTTAAAAGATGAAAATACATCTTTTATTTTCTGTATATTATAGATATTCTTGTATTTATTTACAGTTTCCGCATGGGAATGTCTTTCTGTTATGTTAACATATCAAAAAAAATTAAAATACAAAGACTTTTCGTTACGGGAATAATATTACATTTATGGATATATTTTTGTAATGCAAGTATAATTAACTTGTACAAAAAAGTTAAAATAAAAGATTTCTAGGAAAAAAGATGTATAGTTTTAAAAAATCGTATAAGATGTCTCCACCGTCCTCGTATTATACTTCCAATAAAACATTTTATTTTATGTATTAATTATATATTTAAACATCTTTTATACGGTTTTATCTAAAGAACCGCTTTCTTGTTAAACACAGTTATTACTATTGATTCGCTCTCTCGTTCAGACCAAAAACCTAACTTTTACATATATTACTTGTATGATAATGTTTATCCATAAAAATTAAATCCTAAAAATAAAATAAAATTTATAACATCATATGATATTTTAATAGCTAGTACGATCTTTTATAGTAAGTCGTCTTCCCGTTAAACACGTTTCGAGCCGCTCTCGTTTGTGATTGAAATTCTAAGTTCATTACATATTATTGATAATACTTATCTTACACAACAATATTTTTCCTTAAAATCAAAACCTAAAAATAGAGTGAATTCCAATTTATACTTTCTCTAGATTTTCTAAAATTTTTGGAGTTTTAGAAAATGAAAACACATCTTATTTTCTCTTTATATTATAGATACTCCTGTATTTATTTAGGATTCTTGCATGAGATTGTTCTTTTACTCATTGTTCTTTTATTATGTTATCGCATCAATTCTTTTCTTTTTAAATACGGTGACTTTTTTCATGACAATAGTACTGGATTTATGAATAAATTTTCCTAATATTAGTATAATTAACTTATATAAAAAATATATAATTTAAGAAGATCGTACTTTCTATAAAATATTTAATTATATGTCTGCTCTATATATTCAAACACCTATTCTAGTTCTAGTAGAACTTTTATTTATATATTTTTTCTATAAATTCGAACTCTTATTCTCTATAAATTCGAATTCCTATTCTACTTCCAATAGAACTTTTAATTGTATGCCTTATAAATACTTATTATATTTCTAATAAAACTTCTAATATAGTATTGGATTTATGAATAAATTTTCCTAATATTAGTATAATTAACTTATATAAAAAATATATAATTTAAGAAGATCGTACTTTCTATAAAATATTTAATTATATGTCTGCTCTATATATTCAAACACCTATTCTAGTTCTAGTAGAACTTTTATTTATATATTTTTTCTATAAATTCGAACTCTTATTCTCTATAAATTCGAATTCCTATTCTACTTCCAATAGAACTTTTAATTGTATGCCTTATAAATACTTATTATATTTCCAATAAAACTTCTAATCATATGTCTTTCCTATAAATTCGAAATCTTTTCTTTTATAAATTCGAACACCTATTCTACTTCTAATATGCTAATTGATATTTTTATATTTATTAGTGTTTAAAATTCTAGAAAATTAGAAAAATCGATTGAGACGATATTAGAGCGTCACCTAAACTTTTGCTATCCTCCTTTATATATATATAAGAAAACGATCCTAATCTAACTATTACAAGATTTGAAATCCGAACCCCAATCGATTTATAACCGTTTACCAAGATAAATATGAAATGAAACGTTATAAGAATTTTACATTTTTATGATTCAGTTTAAATAATTTGATTCGAAAATAATTCATTAGTAAATATGAACACTCTTCGTAGGTAGGGACAAGATAAACTCGAAACTCGATCGATTTTATAATCCAACTAGTTGATAAAGCCGCGCTTCGCGGCGGCGTTACAATTTTTATTTTTAAAAAAATTCAATACATTTACGTTATATTATAATATTAATATTAAATTTCAGTAATTAAATAATCTTCTCTAATGAATCATTTTCTTGTTAAATACGATTTTTTCGATTGAGCCGCTCTCTTGTTAAAATCGAAATCCCAACTTTTTAACATATATTATAAAGACTTATATAATATTTTTTATTCATAAAATCGAACCGTAAAATTAAAAAAAAATTATGACTACAGTATCAAATTCTAATAGCTAATGCAATCTTTTCTAGCGAGCCGTCTTCTCGTTAAATACGTTTCGAGCCGCTCTTATTTGAAACCGAAATTCTAACTTCACTATATAAAGAGAGTAAATTCCAATTTTTATATTCTTTAAACTTTCTAATATTTATGGAGTTTTAAAAGATGAAAATACATCTTTTATTTTCTGTATATTATAGATATTCTTGTATTTATTTACAGTTTCCGCATGGGAATGTCTTTCTGTTATGTTAACATATCAAAAAAAATTAAAATACAAAGACTTTTCGTTACGGAAATAATATTACATTTATGGATATATTTTTGTAATGCAAGTATAATTAACTTGTACAAAAAAGTTAAAACAAAAGATTTCTAGGAAAAAAAGATGTATAGTTTTAAAAAATCGTATAAGATGTCTCCACCGTCCTCGTATTATACTTCCAATAAAACATTTTATTTTATGTATTAATTATATATTTAAACATCTTTTATACGGTTTTATCTAAAGAACCGCTTTCTTGTTAAACACAGTTATTACTATTGATTCGCTCTCTCGTTCAGACAAAAAACCTAACTTTTACATATATTACTTGTATGATAATGTTTATCCATAAAAATTAAATCCTAAAAATAAAATAAAATTTATAACATCATATGATATTTTAATAGCTAGTACGATCTTTTATAGTAAGTCGTCTTCCCGTTAAACACGTTTCGAGCCGCTCTCGTTTGGGATTGAAATTCTAAGTTCATTACTTATTATTGATAATACTTATCTTACACAACAATTTTTTTCCTTAAAATCAAAACCTAAAAATAGAGTGAATTCCAATTTATACTTTCTCTAGATTTTCTAAAATTTTTGGAGTTTTAGAAAATGAAAACACATCTTATTTTCTCTTTATATTATAGATACTCCTGTATTTATTTAGGATTCTTGCATGAGATTGTTCTTTTACTCATTGTTCTTTTATTATGTTATCGCATCAATTCTTTTCTTTTTAAATACGGTGACTTTTTTCATGACAATAGTATTGGATTTATGAAAAAATTTTCCTAATATTAGTATAATTAACTTATATAAAAAATATATAATTTAAGAAGATCGTACTTTCTATAAAATATTTAATTATATGTCTGCTCTATATATTCAAACACCTATTCTAGTTCTAGTAGAACTTTTATTTATATATTTTTTCTATAAATTCGAACTCTTATTCTCTATAAATTCGAATTCCTATTCTACTTCCAATAGAACTTTTAATTGTATGCCTTATAAATACTTATTATATTTCTAATAAAACTTCTAATATAGTATTGGATTTATGAATAAATTTTCCTAATATTAGTATAATTAACTTATATAAAAAATATATAATTTAAGAAGATCGTACTTTCTATAAAATATTTAATTATATGTCTGCTCTATATATTCAAACACCTATTCTAGTTCTAGTAGAACTTTTATTTATATATTTTTTCTATAAATTCGAACTCTTATTCTCTATAAATTCGAATTCCTATTCTACTTCCAATAGAACTTTTAATTGTATGCCTTATAAATACTTATTATATTTCCAATAAAACTTCTAATCATATGTCTTTCCTATAAATTCGAAATCTTCTCCTTTATAAATTCGAACACCTATTCTACTTCTAATATGCTAATTTATATTTTTATATTTATTAGTGTTTAAAATTCTAGAAAATTAGAAAAATCGATTGATACGATATTAGAGCGCCACCTAAACTTTTGCTATCATCCTTTATATATATATAAGAAAACGATCCTAATCTAACTATTACAAGATTTGAAATCCGAACCCCAATCGATTTATAACCGTTTACCAAGATAAATATGAAATGAAACGTTATAAGAATTTTACATTTTTATGATTCAGTTTAAATAATTTGATTCGAAAATAATTCATTAGTAAATATGAACACTCTTCGTAGGTAGGGACAAGATAAACTCGAAACTCGATCGATTTTATAATCCAACTAGTTGATAAAGCCGCGCTTCGCGGCGGCGTTACAATTTTTATTTTTAAAAAAATTCAATACATTTACGTTATATTATAATATTAATATTAAATTTCAGTAATTAAATAATCTTCTCTAATGAATCATTTTCTTGTTAAATACGATTCTTTCGATTGAGCCGCTCTCTTGTTAAAATCGAAATCCCAACTTTTTAACATATATTATAAAGACTTATATAATATTTTTTATTCATAAAATCGAACCGTAAAATTAAAAAAAAATTATGACTACAGTATCAAATTCTAATAGCTAATGCAATCTTTTCTAGCGAGCCGTCTTCTCGTTAAATACGTTTCGAGCCGCTCTTATTTGAAACCGAAATTCTAACTTCACTATATAAAGAGAGTAAATTCCAATTTTTATATTCTTTAAACTTTCTAATATTTATGGAGTTTTAAAAGATGAAAATACATCTTTTATTTTCTGTATATTATAGATATTCTTGTATTTATTTACAGTTTCCGCATGGGAATGTCTTTCTGTTATGTTAACATATCAAAAAAAATTAAAATACAAAGACTTTTCGTTACGGGAATAATATTACATTTATGGATATATTTTTGTAATGCAAGTATAATTAACTTGTACAAAAAAGTTAAAACAAAAGATTTCTAGGAAAAAAAGATGTATAGTTTTAAAAAATCGTATAAGATGTCTCCACCGTCCTCGTATTATACTTCCAATAAAACATTTTATTTTATGTATTAATTATATATTTAAACATCTTTTATACGGTTTTATCTAAAGAACCGCTTTCTTGTTAAACACAGTTATTACTATTGATTCGCTCTCTCGTTCAGACAAAAAACCTAACTTTTACATATATTACTTGTATGATAATGTTTATCCATAAAAATTAAATCCTAAAAATAAAATAAAATTTATAACATCATATGATATTTTAATAGCTAGTACGATCTTTTATAGTAAGTCGTCTTCCCGTTAAACACGTTTCGAGCCGCTCTCGTTTGGGATTGAAATTCTAAGTTCATTACTTATTATTGATAATACTTATCTTACACAACAATTTTTTTCCTTAAAATCAAAACCTAAAAATAGAGTGAATTCCAATTTATACTTTCTCTAGATTTTCTAAAATTTTTGGAGTTTTAGAAAATGAAAACACATCTTATTTTCTCTTTATATTATAGATACTCCTGTATTTATTTAGGATTCTTGCATGAGATTGTTCTTTTACTCATTGTTCTTTTATTATGTTATCGCATCAATTCTTTTCTTTTTAAATACGGTGACTTTTTTCATGACAATAGTATTGGATTTATGAATAAATTTTCCTAATATTAGTATAATTAACTTATATAAAAAATATATAATTTTAGAAGATCGTACTTTCTATAAAATATTTAATTATATGTCTGCTCTATATATTCAAACACCTATTCTAGTTCTAGTAGAACTTTTATTTATATATTTTTTCTATAAATTCGAACTCTTATTCTCTATAAATTCGAATTCCTATTCTACTTCCAATAGAACTTTTAATTGTATGCCTTATAAATACTTATTATATTTCTAATAAAACTTCTAATATAGTATTGGATTTATGAATAAATTTTCCTAATATTAGTATAATTAACTTATATAAAAAATATATAATTTAAGAAGATCGTACTTTCTATAAAATATTTAATTATATGTCTGCTCTATATATTCAAACACCTATTCTAGTTCTAGTAGAACTTTTATTTATATATTTTTTCTATAAATTCGAACTCTTATTCTCTATAAATTCGAATTCCTATTCTACTTCCAATAGAACTTTTAATTGTATGCCTTATAAATACTTATTATATTTCCAATAAAACTTCTAATCATATGTCTTTCCTATAAATTCGAAATCTTCTCCTTTATAAATTCGAACACCTATTCTACTTCTAATATGCTAATTGATATTTTTATATTTATTAGTGTTTAAAATTCTAGAAAATTAGAAAAATCGATTGAGACGATATTAGAGCGCCACCTAAACTTTTGCTATCCTCCTTTATATATATATAAGAAAACGATCCTAATCTAACTATTACAAGATTTGAAATCCGAACCCCAATCGATTTATAACCGTTTACCAAGATAAATATGAAATGAAACGTTATAAGAATTTTACATTTTTATGATTCAGTTTAAATAATTTGATTCGAAAATAATTCATTAGTAAATATGAACACTCTTCGTAGGTAGGGACAAGATAAACTCGAAACTCGATCGATTTTATAATCCAACTAGTTGATAAAGCCGCGCTTCGCGGCGGCGTTACAATTTTTATTTTTAAAAAAATTCAATACATTTACGTTATATTATAATATTAATATTAAATTTCAGTAATTAAATAATCTTCTCTAATGAATCATTTTCTTGTTAAATACGATTCTTTCGATTGAGCCGCTCTCTTGTTAAAATCGAAATCCCAACTTTTTAACAAATATTATAAAGACTTATATAATATTTTTTATTCATAAAATCGAACCGTAAAATTAAAAAAAAATTATGACTACAGTATCAAATTCTAATAGCTAATGCAATCTTTTCTAGCGAGCCGTCTTCTCGTTAAATACGTTTCGAGCCGCTCTTATTTGAAACCGAAATTCTAACTTCACTATATAAAGAGAGTAAATTCCAATTTTTATATTCTTTAAACTTTCTAATATTTATGGAGTTTTAAAAGATGAAAATACATCTTTTATTTTCTGTATATTATAGATATTCTTGTATTTATTTACAGTTTCCGCATGGGAATGTCTTTCTGTTATGTTAACATATCAAAAAAAATTAAAATACAAAGACTTTTCGTTACGGGAATAATATTACATTTATGGATATATTTTTGTAATGCAAGTATAATTAACTTGTACAAAAAAGTTAAAACAAAAGATTTCTAGGAAAAAAAGATGTATAGTTTTAAAAAATCGTATAAGATGTCTCCACCGTCCTCGTATTATACTTCCAATAAAACATTTTATTTTATGTATTAATTATATATTTAAACATCTTTTATACGGTTTTATCTAAAGAACCGCTTTCTTGTTAAACACAGTTATTACTATTGATTCGCTCTCTCGTTCAGACAAAAAACCTAACTTTTACATATATTACTTGTATGATAATGTTTATCCATAAAAATTAAATCCTAAAAATAAAATAAAATTTATAACATCATATGATATTTTAATAGCTAGTACGATCTTTTATAGTAAGTCGTCTTCCCGTTAAACACGTTTCGAGCCGCTCTCGTTTGGGATTGAAATTCTAAGTTCATTACTTATTATTGATAATACTTATCTTACACAACAATTTTTTTCCTTAAAATCAAAACCTAAAAATAGAGTGAATTCCAATTTATACTTTCTCTAGATTTTCTAAAATTTTTGGAGTTTTAGAAAATGAAAACACATCTTATTTTCTCTTTATATTATAGATACTCCTGTATTTATTTAGGATTCTTGCATGAGATTGTTCTTTTACTCATTGTTCTTTTATTATGTTATCGCATCAATTCTTTTCTTTTTAAATACGGTGACTTTTTTCATGACAATAGTATTGGATTTATGAATAAATTTTCCTAATATTAGTATAATTAACTTATATAAAAAATATATAATTTAAGAAGATCGTACTTTCTATAAAATATTTAATTATATGTCTGCTCTATATATTCAAACACCTATTCTAGTTCTAGTAGAACTTTTATTTATATATTTTTTCTATAAATTCGAACTCTTATTCTCTATAAATTCGAATTCCTATTCTACTTCCAATAGAACTTTTAATTGTATGCCTTATAAATACTTATTATATTTCTAATAAAACTTCTAATATAGTATTGGATTTATGAATAAATTTTCCTAATATTAGTATAATTAACTTATATAAAAAATATATAATTTAAGAAGATCGTACTTTCTATAAAATATTTAATTATATGTATGCTCTATATATTCAAACACCTATTCTAGTTCTAGTAGAACTTTTATTTATATATTTTTTCTATAAATTCGAACTCTTATTCTCTATAAATTCGAATTCCTATTATACTTCCAATAGAACTTTTAATTGTATGCATTATAAATACTTATTATATTTCGAATAAAACTTCTAATCATATGTCTTTTCTATAAATTCGAAATCTTCTCCTTTATAAATTCGAACACCTATTCTACTTCTAATATGCTAATTGATATTTTTATATTTATTAGTGTTTAAAATTCTAGAAAATTAGAAAAATCGATTGAGACGATATTAGAGCGCCACCTAAACTTTTGCTATCCTCTTTTATATATATATATATATATATATATATATATATATATATATATATATATATATATATATATATATATATATATATATAGAGTCCCCTTCCAGAGAGAACCAATTATATGGAGAATTGGGGAGAACATAATCTTAGCCATCCATTTAATCAAATGGTCAAAATTTATCAATGGCATTTTTGTAATTAAACTAAAAATTTAAGACTATCTTTTTTTTTTAAATACAAACATACTCCGGACACGGATCATAAATTCATTAACGGTTCTACGGCATAAAACTATACATACAGCTATACACACGCTGCAACACCAAGAGAGAGAGAGCGAGAAATCAAATAGAAAATAGTAACAATACGCCATTACAGCTTCAAATTTGAGCAATTTATTAAAGTAAGGTTCATAATCTTCATTATTCTATCAATTTTAATCTTATTATTCTTCAATTCGTACAATTAGGGTTTTGAATTGAAATTTTCAGGTTAATCTCAATTGGATAGAGAGATTAAGATGTTTCCGAGGAGAATAGGTATTATTAGGTGTTTTGTTTTAAAAAATGTATATGCATGCTTAACTAGATCTGATTCTATAGTTATTTGTTGATGTCAGTCCTTTTTTATTGCTTATAATATTGATTCGGTAGTAGAATGCGAGTTTACAGTTATTTTCATGTGTAAGTACATCTGTTGTATTTGTGGTTCTGTAATAGAACCAGTTTTGTGTATATATCGTAAGGTATAAATTGTGTTTCTGTAATAGTACCAAAATTTCTGTTGTATTTGTGGTTCTCTAATAGAACCAGTTTTGTGTATTTTGATTCTACTACAGAATCATAGTTGTATTTTGATTCTGCATTAGAATATACATTAGTTGAGGTCTAAGGGATTTGAAGATTCCCTCTAAAGAATGTTCATGATCGTTGGTATAGAATCATTACTTACAGGTATTCGGTGAATTTGATTCTATTTACTCTTCAATTCAGAAATTTAGGGTTTTGAGAATGCATCGTAGTAAGATTAAGATCATTTATCATTTTTTTTCAAGTAAATTGCGGCAAAAATTATTATTCCATAATATTTTCGTGAATAGGTAACACATATTTTGTGTTCTATAGTAGAATCATAGATGATTTGTGTATTTGTATTTAGTAGATCTTAAATTTTGAACTTCTACATTTTTTTGTTCTATCATAGAATCAAATTTCTGTAGTATAACTAAAATTTTGAGTATTCTTGTTTTTTTAGTTGATTTAATTCTTAATTGTGTAATTTAATCATGTGTACTTTTGTGATTTATTGTCGGATCAAACACATATTGTATAATGTATTCAGTAGACAATCATGAATATTTTTGTCTCCTAGAGTTGAATCAAAACTGTAATAACCGCAAATTTTCGAATAATATTTTATACTCGTTATTTAAATTTATTTAAGGTCGATGCGTTAATATATTTAATTAGCGTATTTTTGGTTAAATTTTAAAATTTTATTTTCATATGTAGAAGAATATTTATTATATCTATTTGTTTATATTTTATAGGCATTTATTTAAAATTAGAAAATTTAGGAAAATAGGATTTTAATTTTTTGACGAATATTATTTTTATTTATATCGCAGAATTTATTTTAGAAAGCGATTTTGAGTCTCGTTATAATTATTCAGCAGGAAAAGCGACGAGATTAGTATTACTAATTTATCGTTAGGCACTAAGAGTAGGCAGTTTTCACAAATCAAGGCTTAAATTCCGGGATATTAATTGTCCCATTACGTTTTGTTCCCCATGCTTTGCCCCCCACGTTCTTTATATTTTTTTTTTATTCAATAATTGAACCACACCTTACTATTTCCTCTCTTTTATAAAGACCAAATACTCGACCATGTGAAAAGAAAACAAAACACAAAAACAGATACAGGACCATTGCTTTTACACACAAAACAGAGGCAAAGACAGGTCACTTCATTATTTTACAAAACTTGACCATACATTTTTTTTACAAAACCAAGTACAAACAGACAAAACCGATTCTATCATTTCTCTTCTTCTCTCCCTGTTTCATGTCAACGGAACGGTAAACAATCTACAAACATATATACTCAAACACATCTCTTTCAACAACTGTCTACCTATGTATATACATGTACACTAATTCGAGGGAATGAAATCAGAGAGGTGGTCGTGTATGTAATGGTTGCAGTAGTCGAGGGGGTGTTAGTTTTTGTGGTGGTGTGTGTTGGAATCGCATTCGAGAGAGGGGGATGAGTATTGTTGTTGTCGGAATTTTGGTAACCGGAGAAGAGATGGGCGGAGTGTGAAGGGGAGTCGGAGGGGAGATGTAATGTTGCTGGGCATATTCGGTTCAGCTTGTGTATGGTTTTGCCCGTATATATGGTTACTTGTGTGTGCGTTTAGGTAATATTCGAACGTGTTAAGTGGGTGAAGGCAGGAAGTGAGTGAAGGATTGGGGTTTTAAAGGATACATTACCTCTGATTGTGATGCCGTGGCCACAATATATGAATATCAAAATTATACAAAAAGTCCCGAGGATGCAGTTGCCCTTGCTGCTGCCGTTTTTGCTGGTGCACGCGAGTACTTTGAGCTGGTTAGGAGTCATGGAATTGCTGCAGTTGTGTAACAGCGGTGGCATTGTATATATTATGCGGTATGTGGGAGGTGTTTACGGATTCTAGTGGAGACAGAAAGCAGGGAGAGATAGTGAGGGAGATGTTTTGCAGGTGGGTGTAAGTTATGTGAGTTTTGGTTGTTCTGTGTATAGCAGCTACGAGGGGTGTGCGTAAGTGAAGCCGAAGTTTGTGATGTTGTGTTTCTGGGTTTGAGAGTGTGTATGCAGCGGGTATGTGTGGGATGACTGGGAGGTGGTGCAAAGACCACGTGTTTATGTGTATTAGGAATGGTATGTATAACATTGGTGTGTGAGTGTTTATTTTGGTGCCAGTGTGAGTGTTAATATTAGTATGTGTGTCCTGGATGTAAAGAACTTTTTAAGTCAACAGACTTGCACGAATTTAGTGGAGAGTGGACGATCAATGTTACACCTTCCGTTTAATGTCGAAACGAAGCTGGAGAGGAGATTATCGTCGAAGTAAAAGAGGGTTGTCACTGGTTAGATCAACTAGTAACTCTGCACTCGTAAGAAGCCAAACGGTGAATTTTGATCATACTAAGTGGTTGTTCGAGACAGGTGGAACTTATGGAAAATTAGGACCAAAAGATGTCTGCACTGCAGAACACAAGACATTGGCACTAGAAGCAGCAAGTCAGGGCATCGTGCTTTTAAAGAACAGAAACCAGTTCCTACCTTTAAAGAAAAATAGAGTTTCTTCAATAGCTGTTATTGGTCCACTGGCAAATGATACAAGTAAAAAGGATGGGGTGTAGTGAAATAAAGAATTGTGATTAAATTTAAAGGAGAAGAGATGGATGTAATGGAGTAAGGTATGTTGTTTTTTTTGGGAATATTATTTAGGGATTGTGAGAAATAAATAATTTAACAAAGATGAGATAATTAATTAATTGATTAAATAGAAATATTTTGTGATTACTGGGCATAATTTAGAGGTTTAATAATTCGTCGATAAAAAGAAAGATTTAATTGTGAATAAATGGAGTTAAATAAGGTTTTATTTTGGATGGATGATAATAAATATTTTTCAGATTTTTTTTAGTGGGTTAAATCAGAATAAGATTTATTTGTATTACGAGATTTAAAAATAGTGAGAGTAATAATAATAACTCTGGATTTAAAATTTGAATAAAAGTGGATTGTTGGACTATTTTGTTGTGAGAATAAATAGAGGTTATTATTATTAATTTATTTGCGAGTTTTAAAAATAGATAATTGCCGTTATTTTTGGTAACCCTATTTGTCGTCTTAAGCGAGACTTACGGATATTAAATATTATATTTTCGAGAGGTGATTTCTAAGTTTGAAAGAGAGTTATTACCCGGGGTTTTAATTACCGTTAGGTACGTTAGAGATTTTCGAGGAAATATTTTAGTATTTAAATATTATATTATCCGATCAGGTATATTCCATTTTGACGATTCGCTCACGTATTTTCTGATTGACATTGTTAGTGCCTAATTCTCGAGCCGTAGACCGAAGTCGAGCCCACGGGTAGAGTATAAATCTTTTCTGCATTTTCCCACACGTCGAGATCGAGACGTCGTATGAAGAAAGGCAAGTTACCTCCACGGAATTGCTTGGACAAGGTGCGAAGGATTTACTCGCGGTTTTCTGCTTTATGCTCAGGACCAGAGGCAAGTTTATCTATACATACTCTATCGTTCAGAGTATTCGTATTTTAAAATATATAAAATGTGTGAACTAGATTTAAATCCATAACTGCAAATTATTTACTTTATGCTCTAGTGTAGTATTATGCCTTCTTAAAAATGAAAGTTCTGTAAATGCCTTATTTAAACTCTTAAATTCGTGAGAAAATCGTCAAGTCTTTCTAATCAGTTTTATAACTGTTTACAACTTATCCCAACCATGTGATTTTATCCATTGTGATATAAAAGTTTACAATTGTTCTTTACCCCTATAAGAACTGTTTATATTCTGTCATGATTATGACACACCTCAATATCTGTTAGGAATGTGAATTCTCCTTTTTGAATATCCTTATCTTATTGGAAGTCGTTCTTATTATTTCAAGACGACTCCACAAGATTTATTCTGTTCCGCAAACCTTTCTTGTTCAAGGTTGCTACTTTATTGTCTTGAATTGACATGTTGTTTGTGTCAATAAATTAAATTAATTCCTTTTTAGATTATTGTGACGGCCTATTGTCCAGGTCGGTTTTGTTCAAAGTGTAGACTGGCGATCGGCCAGAAGTGAATATGAATCCAATTCAATCAATTTTATTCGGAGGAATAATCGTATAATCCACTGGTCAACATGGGTTTCTTTCAGATCAACACGGGGGGAAAATGAACTCGTGGTATCGAAAGACAATATTTATATTTTGGCACAAATGTTGCCAGGTTGACTTTTCAACCACCTTTACGCTAGCAGAATGATATTGTGGTACTTGCGACATAGTAGTGATCGTGCTATGGGGTATCACGGGAGTGCGGTACTTGCGACACAGCGGTTGATCGCGCTGTGGGGTATCGTAGAGGCGGAAGACCAGTATCTCAAGCTTTTCAATTTCAACTTCTTTATTCTGAGATAGATTGTTATTGTCTATCAGTAAGTGTTATCTTTATCAAGACACATTGCCTGTAAAATCATATTTCCTTCGTTGAAAATCAAGCGTCGTATCATTTTGATTTGTTCTAAATTAATTCGAGATTCAGACTGTCGTTGAAGCATTTGTTGCACAGTGGCTGTCAAAAATCGAGAATGAATTGAGATCTTCTCAATTATTCAACTCATTAGTGTCAGGCCGGTTCGGCAGCTAGGTATATGGGTGCCTAGTGGACAATAATGAGATTGTAATAGTTGCGGATTTCTTAAATGTTTGTTGAAGTAGCTTCGTGAATTTCTTAAATGTTGTCTCTTAGTAGCTGATGCATCTGTTGCTCAGTTATTCAAAGTTTTTATCAGAAATCGCTATAAAAAAATTGTTGAGTTAAATATCAAAATCGTTTATACAGCTGTCGAGATGAATTTCTTGTTGATTTCTGCAAACCTCTTTCCTATCGAAAAATTCTCGTTATGAATATTTCAAGAATGGTTTCATCCTCAAAGTTGGATTTTTAAAACCTTCAAAGTTTTCCAAAAGTATTTTAGTATACTCTATTATATACTTGCTGAGCGCCTCTTTCGCTCATTCTTGCTTTTGTTTAAATCTTATTTTTCAGAGATAGATAGTGGATGCAGTTGACTTAGTTTAGCTCGAAGCAGGGCAAGTCACGGATCGAGTTGATGTTCGGCGCAGAGTGATTCTGTATTTTGAGTTTGTCTACCAGGTGTTTAGTTAGACTAGTATGGTATTCATATTCCTGAGTTATTATATTTGTTGTATTAGAATATTGTGGTTGTAGTATACCTTATGTCAAGGCGATACTAACAACATAAGTTTGTATAAGAGATTGTTGTACCAAGAGTTGTAAGTTATTATGAGCATTTTTGGATTCCTTGTTTCCAAGTCTATAACCTGAAAAGATTCTTGGTAGTTAGGGGTCGGACGTCATGTTTTAGATTTAATATTGGCAGTTGATTGTTTGGTCGTTAAGGTTTTCCGCGGTAGCGACCCATATCCCTGACCCCGGATTTGGGGGCGTTACAGAATGGTATCAGAGCGAGGGTTATAGAAACTGGAAACAAGTGAAAGCGTAGGATTATATATATAGTTATGTGAGGGTGTCTGAACTCACATAGAGTTCGTGTTGGATTATCGGATATATTCCAATGAGTAAGTCGAGATTAGGATTCTACCTTAGGATGATGGTTCCGAGCCGAGTAGAATTCCTTGCGATTGGAGATTGCGGCTGTAGAGTCTTTAAAGACTGCTATGAGTTGTTATCGAGGTAGGGTATCGTGTATCTTAAGACGTTGCGAAGAGAGTTTAGAATTGATCGATCGTTCGTCACAAGAGCCGATCGAGGATGCATCTGTGGAGAATCGCGACAATATTCTTTTTCATCCATAATTTCTTTGATACTCCTTCATTGGAGGATTGTGTTAGAAGATATTTTCCGTCTTCTAAGTTATAGTTCTTTTAAACACCTGTATTCACCCGAATGTTGGGTTTCGATTGTGTCAGAGGCTTTCATGATACCTATTTTTCAGGTTTTTCTGAGGCCCTGTCAAGTTTGTTCAAATCAAACTTCCGCCTTTATTTTTCTATTGGTGGATAAAAATTTTATTCGTGATACAGCACTGCTTGCTCGTCATGTGCTAGTATCCTCTCCCGTTAAATCTTTCTTACGGGAATAACACCTTTGGAATTTGCCTTGTTTTGTCCAAGGTGTACGTTTGAAATTTTCTTGCTAAGATGCTATTTATTTGTTTAACCAGAAATTTCTTTCCAAAACTCCTTACTCTAGCTGAGACAAACAACCCTATTATATAGGGGACACAAGGACTATCTGTCTGTGTGATAGAAGTTGGATGGGACGCCATCACTTGTGTGTTGTGCAACACAAGAAGGCTAATTACCTTTAGTAATGTCTTAACTAAGACACGCAACGTTGAGTTTCTTGGATCATATTGATCTCTCAGTTGTCTTTTGTGACCTTTAATGGTTGCCTCAAGCTTTGTAATCATGATCACATTGTGTGACATTCAAATTGATAAGGAATCTATTTTATTCAAGGATTCCGTCACTTCAGTTGTTTTCATTATTCTTTTGTGTCTTAACAAATGGCGATATGGTGTTCGTGTTCTAGCGTTGTTGCTCGGTAAACCGTTGAATAAGGAATAAATCGAGATTTTCCGATTGTTAGGTTCCTCGATCGACATTGTACGTTGAAAGTGGAATCATGGCTATTAGGGATCTCTCGAAATTCTTTTCACGGTTTAACCCGAAGCACTACGGATATGAAGAATTGGAGATATGTGTACCGAATCGTCTGAGTCGCGAGATAGCGAAGTTACGGGGATTTCCGTAGGCCTTAGGAATTTCAGTCTGAAGGAAGCGGTGCGTCTTAGAATCCCGTTCTTTCTTCTGCGGATTCCGGGGACGGAATCCTGTTAAGGAGGGAAGACTGTAATAACCGCAAATTTTCGAATAATATTTTATACTCGTTATTTAAATTTATTTAAGGTCGATGCGTTAATATATTTAATTAGCGTATTTTTGGTTAAATTTTAAAATTTTATTTTCATATGTAGAAGAATATTTATTATATCTATTTGTTTATATTTTATAGGCATTTATTTAAAATTAGAAAATTTAGGAAAATAGGATTTTAATTTTTTGACGAATATTATTTTTATTTATATCGCAGAATTTATTTTAGAAAGCGATTTTGAGTCTCGTTATAATTATTCAGCAGGAAAAGCGACGAGATTAGTATTACTAATTTATCGTTAGGCACTAAGAGGAGGCAGTTTTCACAAATCAAGGCTTAAATTCCGGGATATTAATTGTCCCATTACGTTTTGTTCCCCATGCTTTGCCCCCCACGTTCTTTATATTTTTTTTTTATTCAATAATTGAACCACACCTTACTATTTCCTCTCTTTTATAAAGACCAAATACTCGACCATGTGAAAAGAAAACAAAACACAAAAACAGATACAGGACCATTGCTTTTACACACAAAACAGAGGCAAAGACAGGTCACTTCATTATTTTACAAAACTTGACCATACATTTTTTTTACAAAACCAAGTACAAACAGACAAAACCGATTCTATCATTTCTCTTCTTCTCTCCCTGTTTCATGTCAACGGAACGGTAAACAATCTACAAACATATATACTCAAACACATCTCTTTCAACAACTGTCTACCTATGTATATACATGTACACTAATTCGAGGGAATGAAATCAGAGAGGTGGTCGTGTATGTAATGGTTGCAGTAGTCGAGGGGGTGTTAGTTTTTGTGGTGGTGTGTGTTGGAATCGCATTCGAGAGAGGGGGATGAGTATTGTTGTTGTCGGAATTTTGGTAACCGGAGAAGAGATGGGCGGAGTGTGAAGGGGAGTCGGAGGGGAGATGTAATGTTGCTGGGCATATTCGGTTCAGCTTGTGTATGGTTTTGCCCGTATATATGGTTACTTGTGTGTGCGTTTAGGTAATATTCGAACGTGTTAAGTGGGTGAAGGCAGGAAGTGAGTGAAGGATTGGGGTTTTAAAGGATACATTACCTCTGATTGTGATGCCGTGGCCACAATATATGAATATCAAAATTATACAAAAAGTCCCGAGGATGCAGTTGCCCTTGCTGCTGCCGTTTTTGCTGGTGCACGCGAGTACTTTGAGCTGGTTAGGAGTCATGGAATTGCTGCAGTTGTGTAACAGCGGTGGCATTGTATATATTATGCGGTATGTGGGAGGTGTTTACGGATTCTAGTGGAGACAGAAAGCAGGGAGAGATAGTGAGGGAGATGTTTTGCAGGTGGGTGTAAGTTATGTGAGTTTTGGTTGTTCTGTGTATAGCAGCTACGAGGGGTGTGCGTAAGTGAAGCCGAAGTTTGTGATGTTGTGTTTCTGGGTTTGAGAGTGTGTATGCAGCGGGTATGTGTGGGATGACTGGGAGGTGGTGCAAAGACCACGTGTTTATGTGTATTAGGAATGGTATGTATAACATTGGTGTGTGAGTGTTTATTTTGGTGCCAGTGTGAGTGTTAATATTAGTATGTGTGTCCTGGATGTAAAGAACTTTTTAAGTCAACAGACTTGCACGAATTTAGTGGAGAGTGGACGATCAATGTTACACCTTCCGTTTAATGTCGAAACGAAGCTGGAGAGGAGATTATCGTCGAAGTAAAAGAGGGTTGTCACTGGTTAGATCAACTAGTAACTCTGCACTCGTAAGAAGCCAAACGGTGAATTTTGATCATACTAAGTGGTTGTTCGAGACAGGTGGAACTTATGGAAAATTAGGACCAAAAGATGTCTGCACTGCAGAACACAAGACATTGGCACTAGAAGCAGCAAGTCAGGGCATCGTGCTTTTAAAGAACAGAAACCAGTTCCTACCTTTAAAGAAAAATAGAGTTTCTTCAATAGCTGTTATTGGTCCACTGGCAAATGATACAAGTAAAAAGGATGGGGTGTAGTGAAATAAAGAATTGTGATTAAATTTAAAGGAGAAGAGATGGATGTAATGGAGTAAGGTATGTTGTTTTTTTTGGGAATATTATTTAGGGATTGTGAGAAATAAATAATTTAACAAAGATGAGATAATTAATTAATTGATTAAATAGAAATATTTTGTGATTACTGGGCATAATTTAGAGGTTTAATAATTCGTCGATAAAAAGAAAGATTTAATTGTGAATAAATGGAGTTAAATAAGGTTTTATTTTGGATGGATGATAATAAATATTTTTCAGATTTTTTTTAGTGGGTTAAATCAGAATAAGATTTATTTGTATTACGAGATTTAAAAATAGTGAGAGTAATAATAATAACTCTGGATTTAAAATTTGAATAAAAGTGGATTGTTGGACTATTTTGTTGTGAGAATAAATAGAGGTTATTATTATTAATTTATTTGCGAGTTTTAAAAATAGATAATTGCCGTTATTTTTGGTAACCCTATTTGTCGTCTTAAGCGAGACTTACGGATATTAAATATTATATTTTCGAGAGGTGATTTCTAAGTTTGAAAGAGAGTTATTACCCGGGGTTTTAATTACCGTTAGGTACGTTAGAGATTTTCGAGGAAATATTTTAGTATTTAAATATTATATTATCCGATCAGGTATATTCCATTTTGACGATTCGCTCATGTATTTTCTGATTGACATTGTTAGTGCCTAATTCTCGAGCCGTAGACCGAAGTCGAGCCCACGGGTAGAGTATAAATCTTTTCTGCATTTTCCCACACGTCGAGATCGAGACGTCGTATGAAGAAAGGCAAGTTACCTCCACGGAATTGCTTGGACAAGGTGCGAAGGATTTACTCGCGGTTTTCTGCTTTATGCTCAGGACCAGAGGCAAGTTTATCTATACATACTCTATCGTTCAGAGTATTCGTATTTTAAAATATATAAAATGTGTGAACTAGATTTAAATCCATAACTGCAAATTATTTACTTTATGCTCTAGTGTAGTATTATGCCTTCTTAAAAATGAAAGTTCTGTAAATGCCTTATTTAAACTCTTAAATTCGTGAGAAAATCGTCAAGTCTTTCTAATCAGTTTTATAACTGTTTACAACTTATCCCAACCATGTGATTTTATCCATTGTGATATAAAAGTTTACAATTGTTCTTTACCCCTATAAGAACTGTTTATATTCTGTCATGATTATGACACACCTCAATATCTGTTAGGAATGTGAATTCTCCTTTTTGAATATCCTTATCTTATTGGAAGTCGTTCTTATTATTTCAAGACGACTCCACAAGATTTATTCTGTTCCGCAAACCTTTCTTGTTCAAGGTTGCTACTTTATTGTCTTGAATTGACATGTTGTTTGTGTCAATAAATTAAATTAATTCCTTTTTAGATTATTGTGACGGCCTATTGTCCAGGTCGGTTTTGTTCAAAGTGTAGACTGGCGATCGGCCAGAAGTGAATATGAATCCAATTCAATCAATTTTATTCGGAGGAATAATCGTATAATCCACTGGTCAACATGGGTTTCTTTCAGATCAACACGGGGGGAAAATGAACTCGTGGTATCGAAAGACAATATTTATATTTTGGCACAAATGTTGCCAGGTTGACTTTTCAACCACCTTTACGCTAGCAGAATGATATTGTGGTACTTGCGACATAGTAGTGATCGTGCTATGGGGTATCACGGGAGTGCGGTACTTGCGACACAGCGGTTGATCGCGCTGTGGGGTATCGTAGAGGCGGAAGACCAGTATCTCAAGCTTTTCAATTTCAACTTCTTTATTCTGAGATAGATTGTTATTGTCTATCAGTAAGTGTTATCTTTATCAAGACACATTGCCTGTAAAATCATATTTCCTTCGTTGAAAATCAAGCGTCGTATCATTTTGATTTGTTCTAAATTAATTCGAGATTCAGACTGTCGTTGAAGCATTTGTTGCACAGTGGCTGTCAAAAATCGAGAATGAATTGAGATCTTCTCAATTATTCAACTCATTAGTGTCAGGCCGGTTCGGCAGCTAGGTATATGGGTGCCTAGTGGACAATAATGAGATTGTAATAGTTGCGGATTTCTTAAATGTTTGTTGAAGTAGCTTCGTGAATTTCTTAAATGTTGTCTCTTAGTAGCTGATGCATCTGTTGCTCAGTTATTCAAAGTTTTTATCAGAAATCGCTATAAAAAAATTGTTGAGTTAAATATCAAAATCGTTTATACAGCTGTCGAGATGAATTTCTTGTTGATTTCTGCAAACCTCTTTCCTATCGAAAAATTCTCGTTATGAATATTTCAAGAATGGTTTCATCCTCAAAGTTGGATTTTTAAAACCTTCAAAGTTTTCCAAAAGTATTTTAGTATACTCTATTATATACTTGCTGAGCGCCTCTTTCGCTCATTCTTGCTTTTGTTTAAATCTTATTTTTCAGAGATAGATAGTGGATGCAGTTGACTTAGTTTAGCTCGAAGCAGGGCAAGTCACGGATCGAGTTGATGTTCGGCGCAGAGTGATTCTGTATTTTGAGTTTGTCTACCAGGTGTTTAGTTAGACTAGTATGGTATTCATATTCCTGAGTTATTATATTTGTTGTATTAGAATATTGTGGTTGTAGTATACCTTATGTCAAGGCGATACTAACAACATAAGTTTGTATAAGAGATTGTTGTACCAAGAGTTGTAAGTTATTATGAGCATTTTTGGATTCCTTGTTTCCAAGTCTATAACCTGAAAAGATTCTTGGTAGTTAGGGGTCGGACGTCATGTTTTAGATTTAATATTGGCAGTTGATTGTTTGGTCGTTAAGGTTTTCCGCGGTAGCGACCCATATCCCTGACCCCGGATTTGGGGGCGTTACAAAAACTTCACTTAATTAGATTATATCTAATTACTAGTTATATTCTGTAGTAGAATCAAAAAAATTCTGAATTTTCATTTTTCCTAGAATATCTATGGTTATTATGAATCAATTGAGAGCTTCTATATTAGAATCAAATTTAGATTATATTTATATTAGAATCAAAGTTAGATTATGTTTAGTTAGGCTTCTACAGTAGATCAGTATATGTACTTAGTAGATCTCATTTTTTATCAAGTGTATTTTGTGTGGACATAAATTTCTATAGTAAAATTAAATATGAATTTATAAATGTAACTAGTAGATCCAATTTTGAAACCATATAAATTTTAGTGTGGATTTAAGGTTCTACAATAGAATCGTATATGAAGTTCAAGTTTCTATATTTATTTAGTTGAATCAGTACACATTACAACTTGATATTCGAAAATTTTCTCTCAAAAACATTCATATACGATTTATTATATTACTATCCATTGACATTGCATGATGCTTTCACGATTAAGTAATGCATATATTCGTGTTCTATAGTAGAATTCTATACGATTTGTACACACGTATTTAGTAATTTTAAACATGTCTATTTTTGTGTTCTATAGTAGAGTCAAATGTTCTTGTGTATAATTAACTAAATTGTTAATCAAATTTATATTTGTGTACTACAATAGAATTGAATAAAAATTATATAGTATATTCTGTAGATCCAATTTGCAATCATGTGTATTTTGTGTTCCATACTAGAATCAAATTTGACTTGATTTAATTCCATATTAGAATCAAATTTAAGTTAATTATATTATATCTTCTTATTAGTCTTTAATGTAATTATATTTTATAGTATAATCAAAATTTTCGCTAAATTTACATTTTTTTAGTAATTATCTTTATTTATGAATTATTTATGAGTGTATATATTAGAATTAAATTTGGATTTGATTCAATAGATTTTATGTTTTCCTGTGATTTACATTTGTTATTGGATTTATGATTAGAATTTAAGGTGTTGAAATAAGTGGTATTTGTTGGGATGTTGTAAGTAGCTTCTCCGATTGTTGAAATAAATTTAGGATTACAATTTGTACAAATTATGTTGTTACACGTTTTAGGAGAGGAAATATTTGTGTTCTTTGGTAGAATCCTAAATGATTTGTATACCTACATGTATTAGTATGTTTATATTTTAAACATGCCTATTTTTGTGTTCTACAATAGAATCAAACGTTTTTGTGTTAATATTAAAATCATGTGTGTTTTTGTGTTTCTACTAGTTTTAATTCTTAATCAAGTGTATATATATGTCTTAATAGTAGAATCAAATAGAACTTGTATAGTGCATTTTGTAGATCCAATTTGTAATTATGTGTATTTTTGTAGTTTAGAGTAGAATTAAAATTTAAATTCATTATATTCCATATTAGAATCAAAATTTTACTTAAATAATATATCTGGTTTTCAGTTTTTAACGTAATTATATTGTATAGTAGAATCAAAATTTTCATCTATAATTGCAAGGCATACTTGAAAAATGAAGTACGTTTCATATTGTGCTACTGCTAGTGCTAAAAATGTGGAGTAGATATAACATTATTAAGTACCACTAATGTGCAGAGTGTTAAATTCAAATCTAACTTTTGCTATTGGTTTGGCTTCTTGTTAACAACTTAAATTTAAATCTAACTTATTAGGCTTGAATACAATAATGTCTTATAATTATGAAAGTTAAATTTTCTCTCTACATGGTTTAGTGTTGGCTGGCTATTTCTTTTTTATTTTTTGTCTCTAATTCTCTAATACCTTTCCATGTTGTAGGGGGTTGCAAATAGAACTTAACATTGGTGAGTATGACTGCACTGATATTCTACCACCAGAAACACCACAATCTGTTGAAAATCCTGGGAGTCTCTCTACAAAACTAGAGTTGGTCTCGTCGACGGGTGATTTTTGACAGAAGCTTTCCAAATGGCTAACTGATGCATGGTTTTAGAGGCGTGTCAAGTATTTGGGTAATTGGTTTTGCTACAAGTTTGATGTTGTCTCATTCCTCATCAACCTCTTTAGAGATCTATTGTTTTTTTGGGTGCTGGTGTCTATTCTTTGTTTTTGGTTTATCCGGATTCAGTTTCATTCATAGTTGGATTGGCTTGCTGAGGTTTTGTGTTAACTATGAGTTTAAAGTTTAGCTTGTGTTTTCAAAAGCGAGACTGGAATTTTGTTTCTTCTGGTATGGACTTCTATCGTGCCCGCTAGTCTATATTGCTGGTCTTGTATTTTTACAAGCGTACTTCTGGTGATTTTTCTATTTTGTTTTGGGATTCTCTAGTAAGTTAGAGACCTTTGTTTAGATATATTAGGTTGTTATGGTCTTTTTTGTAATTCTTCTTTAAGAGTTTTGTTATTTTTGGGAGCCCATGTGTCTGTGTAATGAGTTGATTTTTATGAATTAAAACCCTCGAGTCTCTTATGGAGTACTCTTAGATAGAATCCTACCTTTTTCCCAAGTTAGTTCAGAGAATCTATATTATATGTGGCTTTTATTCTTCATTTCTTTCTAGAAAAGTATACTCTTGAAAGAGAAGGGTTGTCGTTTCTTGGTCATGGATAGCTACAATATACCTTATCTGCACTTTTTCTTAAACTTTCCTGTCACTGAATCTCAAATTGAATTGATATTCCCATTGTAATTAAATAAAAGTTATGTAGAACGTAAATCATAGATAACTGTTATGATTCCTGTAAAAAGCTCAAGTGTTCAATAATCTTAAAATCAATTTAAAATTAAATCTCATACAATACTGTTACAAATGACATAATTTTAAAGTGCTTACACAAACTAAAAATCATTTCACATTTCTACGATATATTTTTCTAATAGCAAGTCTTTCCATGCTCTTAGCCCAAACCTCTTGAGTTTTGCTAAAATGGTACTTAGAATCTACATAGTCTTAAGCTTCCCTTCTATCATCAAGTTAATGAGATACTCCAAGTCCTCAACTTTATGTGGCACGGACAAAGGGTGCAGTGTTTTCTTAGAACATGAAAGTCTCTTCACAACATAAGTGGTTATGGACTTGGGACTCGGAGTTATATCTACTACTAGTCCGTCAGATGTCAACACATTTTCAAACGTCGACCAGCTAATGCCCGAGGTGCAATGCACCACAGCATGATATCTTCGTGCAGATGGCCCAACCAAGGCATATAAAATGCCTTAACCAGTTCTTTCTTGCCTCAATCTTTTTCTTAGAGGCAAGCTCTATTGCATCACCATCATCGTCACCAACCCATATAAAATATTTCTTGTGTGTTTCAAGGTCACTAAAGTACTGCTGTGCTTCCGTCCAATCGCTAGTTCCCCGTCCCTGGTAATTGAGCAATATATCATCAAAGAAGTAATTAAATTATCATCGCCTTTTTTACATTCTAACTAAAACAAACAAACCTTGTAGTATTTTATTTTACTATTTTTGATTCTACAACAAAACCAAAAAAATTTAAAAATACATAATTTGTAATTAGAATTTTGGAACAAAAAGGTTCTACAGTAGAACAAAAACTACAACACAGAATAACGTAAAAATAACTTAAAATTTAAAAAATTCTACAGTAGAATAAAAAAATGCAGAAGAGAATTTCAGTGCAACTAACTTTGTATAAACAGTTGTTGTGATTCTATAATACAAACAAAAATAATTCCGTAAAAGTTGCAAATATAACAACAAATCTTAGATACTATAAAACAACAACAAAACAACAGAGCTTCATTAACACTACCACAATATCAGAGGAGAGGCCTTGTTTCTTTTTACCATTCTTTTGGTTCAAATGTGTACCAACATTTGAACTAAAAGAATGGTAAAAAGAAGACCTTGAAAAGCATATTCATTTGTAATCTTCAAAGATAAAATTATATATTGCGTCTATGTAAAATTTTAAAACTGAGAAATCGAATATCAATTATGAACACATAACACATCTAGAATTTATTTTCCACGAGCATCTAACACAGAACAAAAATAATGAGTTTAACTTGAATATATACCTTCAAACTGGTTAGATTTCCCCAAATAGCACTTGTCTACAATTCATATATGTCCACATGCCCGTCACATGTGCCAATCATTCGATGATCAGCTAACGTGCCAATCGCAACGATCCTGGATATATTAAAATTTAAGTTTCCATGACCCTAGCTCAAGAACGTGAAAATATCCTATATTTCAAACTAACAAAAGAAATTTATATTTCTAGTTTTATACAGATAGAGAGTTTACAAAAAGTATGAAAGACAATTAAACAATTTATAGATTATTATGATCAAAATACCTAATTTAATTACATGCCTATTACCAATGATAGTTAAGCAACTCAGAGCTTATTCTGATCAAATACCTAATGCAATTACATGCCTAATACATGGTCTGATTCAAAATTTTTTGTTTCTCATCCAGAATTTGTTGCAATACATATTATGACTTATGAGTATAGTCATTTAGTTTTACAAAGCATCAATCTACAAGGCCATATTCTAGTGCTTCTTGCTTATTATTGAAATTGTCCCTTGCATAGGATGAAAGATAAAGTTGGACTACCATGTCGATCATTACTCTACAGAGAATCCTATTATGAAAAATTCCGAGAGAATCATTGATTCTACTATAGAATCTAATACATAATTCTAAATTAACAAATTTTACCATTTATTTTTTCAATTGACAATTTTAATTCTATAGTAGAATTGGAAATTCAACTTTAAAAAATTAATCATAGCATTAGGGTTACACAATAAAATAAAATAGTATAGGATATTATTTAACAATTCAACTAATTATTCTACAATAGAATCGAAAGGTCTATATAAAATTTATAGTAGAATCAAGATAACAAACTAAATAAACCAAAACAATATAAAGCAAAATAACAAACGTTCACTTCAAATTAAATGGATCAAACTTAGGACAAATAAATAATAATTCTAATGTATATTTTATTTTAACATAAAATATAAGCAAGTCAAATTTTGATTTGATTCTAGAACACAAAAAAACACTCATAAACTAAATTTACAAAATTTATTACAGAACTTCTATTTTGATTCCACTATAGAATCAAAAGTTCCATATAAAATTCTACAATAAAATAAAAAAAAATTGCAAATAAATCAACTAATTGCTGATCTCATTCTATAGTAGTAGAATACTAGAATTAAAAAGACTACCTAAAAATTTTAAGTATAAGATTTGCTTCTAATGAGCCATAAAAACTTATAAAACAACAAAAATATAAAAGACATAGAAGCATAATTTAAAAAACAAACAGATGTCGAAGTTAAAACAAGTCAACTACATTCAATCCACCTAAAAATTAAGCATATGTACACATATGAACTTTTGTCGAAAATAAACAGAGAAAATTAATATGAAAATGTACTAAATGATTGAGCTTTATATTAAAATTCTGTAGTAGAACCAGAAACTGTAGGGCATAGACTTCAACTAATTATTTAATAAACATACTATTGTGATTCTACTACAGAATCAAAAAAAAATCTCCTTAAAAGTTATGTGTACGAAACTAAATTTCAAGAATAGTAATGCCAATACATAAATTTACGGATTAATTAGGATAAAAAAAAGATGATAAAAAAAAAAAAGATGAAGAGTGATACTTGATGAAGACTAAATTTCAATAGTAGATTCACGATTTTGAGCTTGAAAATCCATACTTTTCCTTGAAAATAACAGAGTGAGAGAGAGATCGTCAAAGAGAGGTCGCCAAAAAGAGATAAATTCGGTTGAAATCGCAGAGAGTGAGAAAGATACAATCGGAGAGATTCCCAGAGAAATATCGTCGGAGAGGTTGTCGGAGAGAATAGTCGGAGAAATTGCAGAGTGAATTGATCGAGTGTATATACAGACCTATACATACAGACATATTTTCCAAATTTTTATACCTTTAATTGTTAAAATAATTTGACCGTCAGATTTATTTTTAATTCAAGGGATGATATTGACGGAGAGGGTTCTCTTCTGTACTCTATATAATTTGGTTCTCTCTGGAATAATGGCCTATATATATATATATATTGATTATAAATTCGAACACCTATTCTACTTCTAATATGCTAATTGATATTTTTATATTTATTAGTGTTTAAAATTCTAGAAAATTAGAAAAATCGATTGAAACGATATTAGAGCGTCACCTAAACTTTTGTTATCCTCCTTTATATATATATATATATATATATATATATATATATATATATATATATATATATATATATATTGATGATTGATGACTGACCAAGATAAATTAGGAATAGATATAAAATTATCGTTATAAGAATTTCATTCCTTTAAATTTAGATGTTTAATTTGGTACAATTTAAATAATTGAATTTAAAAATAATTCGTCAACAAATACGAACAGACTCAAAAATTCAAATTACCCCTCTTTAAATCCTTATATATTTAATAAGAAAATATATATTCCTCAGGAAAATGAATAATTATTGAATAAAAAAATGAACAATTAATGTGGTGAGAAGATATTTCGAAAACAAAAGTACTATACAATGAAAGGGTTTTATATCAAACTGGCCACCCATTCCATTCGAATCTATCAAGTAAACCATCCATTCAAAAACGATATCATTTGAATCATTAAACTCATAATAAATATCAAAGTGGTCACCCATTATAGTATTCAGGAAGTAAAAGTAATTTTTCATCTAGTTCTACACATTTTTCTTGAATACTATTATAATCACATGAAAGGTTATGAATTCTAGTATTTTAGATAGTATATTTAGAATTTAAAAAATTTATTTATTATTTATTTTTAATTAAAACAAGGAAAATGACACTAAAATAAAAAAATAAATAGTAAATGAATTTTTAAAAATCTAAATATATTATCAGAAATACTAGAATTATTAACCTTTCGTTTGATTATGGAAGCATTCAAGAAAAATGTGTAGAACTCGATAAAAAATTATTTTTACTTCCCGAGTACTATAATGGGTGACCACTTTGATATATATTGTGATTTTAATAATTCAAATAATATCGTTTTTGAATGGGTGATCTACTTGATAGATTCGAGTGCAATGGATGGTCAATTTGATATAAAATCCAATAATGAAATGAAGGGAGAAGTCAAACAGTTGTTGTTAATTAATATTTTTATTAATGTACAAATGTCAGAATTTTTTTGTCCATTTTTTTTTTAAAGTTGGTCATTCGAGTTGGGTGAATAGAGGATAAATAGTGTTAAAAATAATATTTTTTTTGAACAAAAATGATGAAAATAACGTTTTTTGAGATCATTGGTTATTTTTGACAATTTGGACACGCATACTAATTTGGGTAATCCATTTATATATAATACTCCTTTTGAAAATGCGTCTCTTAAAAAAAATAGTGTTACCCAAGATGGATTTGGTTAACAGAATCTATTACCCAAGATGGAGTTGGGTAACAGGGACTATTACCCAAAATGAAAATGCGTATCATGCATATCCAAGATTTTAATATACATATATGATCCTATTGAAAAATAGGGGTACCAAAACTTTTATTTTTGTAATGCACGGGTTTTTATATTACTAGCTTATAACCCGTGCAATGCACAGGTTTCTTGTATTATGTTATAAATTTTATTTATTATTACAATTATGTTTTTATATAATCATTATTTTTAATAATTTTTTTAATTTTAATTTGATATAATTTAATATACTTATGTTTACGAATTGTACTAATGTTTCCTTATTATAAACAACGTATACGATTTTTAATATATTTTATCAATAATTGAAAAATATGGTGTGATTTCTTATACTATGTTATAAATTTTATTAATTATGACAATTATGTTTTTATAAAATCATTATTTATTTTTAATAATTTTTTTAATTTTAATTTGATATAATTTAATATACTCATGTTTACGAATTATACTAATGTTTACTTATTATAAACAACGTATACGACTTTTTACATATTTTATTAATAATTGAAAAATATGTTGTGATATTTTTCGGTATATATTAGGGGAGAGCAAACCCCGGTTCGGTTCGTTTTTTGGGTAAAACCGGAACCGAAATCGGAAGTCCTCGGTTTTAAAAATTGAAAACCGGAACCGCAACCGAACCATCGGTTTCGGTTTAGATTTTAAAACCCTGGTTTGGTTTTTATCGGTTCGGTTTCGGTTTTAAAACCGAATAAAATAAAAATAAGAAAGTATTATAAATTAATTAAAAAAGTAGTTCTACCATAAAAACATAAATCGTCCAAAAATATTCATACAACAATTTTCAAAATTTGAAACAATAAAAAACTATAAGATTAGATTTGCATTTATGCACACAGATGGCAAGAGTTTAATTATAATAAAGAAACCCCGTAAAAAGAAGCAAACGACAATGAAGAACAAGATATGATATTATGCACTCTTAGTAAGATGGATAAGACATTACTTGTATGCATTCTACATGCTTACACATCTATTTAAATGCAACGAAAATCTTAGGTCCCAATTATTTTTTTATTTCATTGCTTCTTTAATCTCTAAATATATATATGTTAATGTGCTTAATTTTAATCTATAAAAATATAATATTTATTTATTTATCTAAATAATCGATTCGATTTCGGATTTTTTGGTTCGGTTTGAACCTATAACCGGAACCGAAAGTCTCGGTTTTTAAAAATCAAAAACCGCAACCGCCGGTTCGGTTTCGGTTTTTTTTGGTTCGATTTTGGCCGGTTTCGGTTTCAATTCGGTTTTTTGCTCACCCCTAGTATATATTGTAAGATTTGTTGTAAATAAAAAAGGTAACATGTTTTAATTAGAAAGGAAATACTAATGATTGAAAGATATGATACGATTGATCTTTTTAGGTGTTTATAAAAGCTAATATCTTTAACTAAAAGTAAATGTGAAAAAGGCAATCGACTAATTATCATTAATTTTATTATGTTATTATTTATTTTAGATGCTATATTTTTCTTAAAAATTATGGTGTGATATTTTTAGGTATATATTAATGATTGTAAGATTTGTTTTAAATTAAAAAGGTAACATATTTTAATTCGAAATGAAATATTAATGATCGAAAGATATGATATTATTGATGCTTTTAGGTATTTATAAAAGGTAATATTTTCAACTAAAAGTAAATGTGAAAAAGGCAATTGGCAAATTACCATTAATTATATGATTTTATTATTTATTTTAGTAATTAAGATAACCAAACCGACAAACTTTCAATCTTTCGGCTTTAATTTAGTAATATAGATACGTATTTTAATTAGAAAAGGCAATCAGCTCCTTAACATTAATTGTATTATTTTTTATTTATTAATTAAGATAACTATACCTAAACCAAACTGATAAAATTTTTAATGTTTCAACTTTAATATCATAACTACCTTATAGCCCATGCAATGCACGGGTTTCTTGTATTATGTTATAAATTTTATTTAATATTACAATTATGTTTTTATATAATCATTATTTTTAATACTTTTTTTTTTAATTTTAATTGATATAATTTAATAAACTCATGTTTACGGATTATACTAATGTTTCCTTGTTATAAACAACGTATATGATTTTTAATATATTTTATTAATAATTGAAAAATATGGTGGGCTATATTTTTCTTGAAAATTATGATGTGATATTTTTGGTTATATATTAATGATTGTAAGATTTGTTTTAAATTAAAAAGGTAATGTTGTGGAATAAAAATCGGGTTATCGAATTGCGATTAGGGTTTGTGTGTATTTAATGCTAAGGGATGGTGAGCTTCGAGCTTTAATGGTTGTTTCCGTGTTCGAGACTAATCGGTCCTCACAAAGTGCCTACGTATCTCGTTATTGAGAATCAAGCCAAAAACGTAGTTCTAGGTGATGGTGCCCTCGAGGCTATGGCGGCGAGAGCTCACCTAGGACGCAGTGGCTTGTATGTCCTTATTCGAGGATTAAGCCAAAACGTAGTTCTGAGATGAGGGGTCTGGCCCTTTAAATAGGCTGCAGGAGCCTTAGAATCGTAGTAGGATTCGGATACTTGGTGGGCAAGCCACCGCCTTGAGGAAGGTTCTAGACTCCTTCCTTGTAGGAGTCTGTTTCCATATTGAATTAGGTACCTTGGAGGCTAAGTCTGGTAGGAATAGCATCCTTATGTGATTACTATTGCTGAGCTGTTTATTACCCTTAATATTAATTACGAAATTAATATTAAAATAGGGATTCTGACCTCATTAATGGGCCCCACGTTTGGACCATGCTGGGTCTAATTAATGTCATATTAAATGTGTCTTTAGGGCTTATTTTCAGCCCATATCAGGTAACTTGTTTTAATTTGAAAGGAAATATTAATGATCTATTTTTAGTATTTATAAAAGGTAATATCTTCAACTAAAAATAAATGTGAAAAAGGCAACCGACTAATTACCTTTAATTTTATTATGTTAATGTGAAAAAGACAATCGAGTAATTACCATTAATAATTATATTATTATTTATTTTAGGTGTTATATTTTTCTTGAGAATTAAGGTGATTTTGTAAAATTCTAAATTAAAAATGTCGTTGACGGGTTCGAACTTTGAATTTTTAGTAAATTAATTTAATCATAATATATATCTTATTATTAGATCTAACGATTGTTATTTATTAATAAAAATAATGATTTGTATATATGGTGAGATATTTTTGGGTGTATATTAGTGATCGCAAGATTAATTTTAAATTAAAAAGTACCCCATGTTTTAATTAAAAAAATTACTACTAAAAATAATTACGGAAAGATATGGTGTGATATTTTGGATATATATTAATTATTGTAATATTAGTTTTAAATTAAATGGTCAAGTGTTTTAATTAGAAGTAAAATCTTTAGAAAAAATGGATAATTGAGTTGTTGGAGCAGAAAAAAGAGTCCAAGTAGAAGTGGATGAAGGAATTTTAATCAGAATATAATTACGTTAACATTAGTAATTAGCTTTTTGAGTTGTTTTTGTAATTTAATTATTTATTTTAATAATTAGGATAACTAAACCGAAAACCAAAACTTAGGATAACCAAACCGAAAACCAAAACTTTCAATGTTTCGGCTTTAATATAATAGTATAGATTATTATTTATTTTAGGTGTTATATTTTTCTTGAAAATTAAGGTGTGATATTTTCGGGTATATATTAACGATTGTAAGATTTGTTTTAAATTAAAATGGTAACGTGTTTTAATTCAAAAGGAAATATTAATGATTGATTGATATTTTTAGGTATTTATAAAAGGTAATATCTTCAATCAAAAGTAAATGTGAAAAAGGCAATCGACCAATTATCATTAATTTTATTATGTTAATGTGAAAAAGGCAATCGACTAATTACCGTTAATTTTATTATGTTAATGTGAAAAAGGAAATCGACTAATTACCGTTAATTTTATTATGTTAATCAACTAATTACCATTTTTAGGTATTTATAAAAGGTAATATCTAGCTAAAAGTAAATGTGAAAAAGGCAATCGACTAATTACCATTAATTATAACTTGTTTTAATTCGAAAGAAGATATTAATGATGGAAATATATGATACGAATGAAGTTTTTAAATATTTATAAAAGGTAATATCTCGACTAATTACTTATATTATGTTATTATATGTTATTATTTATTTTAAGTGTATTTATTTTTCTTTATAATGAAGGGTAAATAAGTGATGTAATGCCCTTGAAAATCGCATTTTTTTTAATGTTTATTAAAATAGAAACTGTGGTTCTTTTTATGTGGATATTTTTACAAGGACAATTATATATGTGATATCGTGTTTACATGCTTATATGATGGTTTATGTGTGGCGTATAAGTTCGTGTATTTTTATTCGTATTTTTGATGATTTAAATCGATTTAAATCTATTTAAATCATGCATTATTGAGCTTCTGAGAATTTTATAAAAACATCGGAGTTATTAAAAATCACGGAATCTTTTGTAATATTATCTTTGTATATTTATCTAGTTGTAAAATTATTGGGAGAATTATTTTGGGTGTTTAAGTATTTTAAAATGATTTTAAGGATTATATTGCATTTAAAGTATCGAAACTTGTAAAATTCATATTTAATTCTTTTTTGATCCTAAAAATATTTTAAAAATATGGGAGTGTTTGTAATTTCATAAACTTTATTTTTAGAATTTTTAAATTTATTTTTCTACAAATTTTCTGTTTAATTTCGATTCTTAAAATGAGTTTAAACCAATTTTTTTATTTGATAATCAGCTGGTGTGAAAGTACTAAAATACCCCTGGGTTCTTTAACATTTCAGTTGCTTCTCTTTCCTCCTGGAATACTCTCGGACTCGGCTGGTCTCTCTTTTATCTCTAATCAATCTCTCTCAAACCTCCCCAATCTCTCTCTCACATATATCTCTCAATCACTCCCTCTCTCCCCTCTGTGTTTCTACCGTGTGGGTTGTAAAGGCTGTGTACGCTGTGATGGGTGTGTGCGTGTGTGTTTCGCGCGTGTAGATGCGCAGTCGTGTATGTGTGTTCGTACTGGTGCGCAGAAATTGGGGCTTTCGTTGTGTGGGTTTAGTTGATTGATGAGGGCCATGGCGCGGTTCAGTTGGGTGAGTGCGTGTGCAGTGTGCATGTATGTATGTGCGCGTGAACAGTGGTTGTGTGTGTAAATCGTGTGTGTGTGTGTGTGAGTGTCGAAAGTGTAGGTGTGTTTTGCTGGGTATGGGTTTGTACAGCTGGGTATGGGTTATTGTTTGTGTAAGGTTATAGAATCAAGTAGAATTAGACATTGTGATTTTATATGGGTAATGATTGAAAGAATTTTTATGTTCGAATTTGTATAATTGGATTAATATGAATAATTATTCGGTTTTGGAGTAATTTTAATTCTAATTGTTTGTAAATTTCTTGGCATACTATATAAGTAGTAGTAAGGTGTTTTGATGGATTATAATTATGTTCGAATGTGATAATTGGTTGACGGTTGTGTTCCATTGCTAGTATAATCGTGGAAAGGAGATGTTGCCCAAATTTTTTTTTTAAAAAAAATAAATATTATTTACATTTTCCCGAGTATAATCTATATATCACTAGTGGAATAATATTTGTATTATGTGAATTGTTGTAAAGTACAAATTTGATTTTAAGTGTTTACATAAATTTACGAAATAAGTTTCAATTGTTAATTTAATTTTGAGATATTAAATTATAAATGGTTTACGCCTACGTGTGGTGGTAGAATTGTGAGTCGTGCAAATATACATAATGTTATATGTAGATATTAAATACGAGGTTTTCTGATAACCAGTATCTAAGCTGTATTTGAGTATTGTAATGGCTATATGATATAGGTATAAGTCGATAATACGTGTTACGTGCTTATTTGGTTATATGAATGCACTAAATTGTTTTATGAGTATAATCAATATGTACTATGTTAAGTTGTAAAGTATTATAGGACGCGTTTGGGTAGAACATAGTTAGACGATTAAGGTTATAGGCGTACTGAAGTAGTACTTTACCTCTATATAGGTACCTGTAAGAGGCCGGTTGAGATCCAGTGCACGGGTAGATGGAATCTCGAGGAAGGAGATAATTATCGGAGTGGACGAGCGTGCTCGTATAGAGACTGACAAGTGATAAAGGAAAGACGGATGTGTGATCGAAGAAAGGTCAATGGATAAAGAAGTAGAGACGGATGTAAAGTGAATAACGAGTTGATTTGTCGGAATTGGAAACTCCGTATATTGAGGCAAGTGTTTCCCCTTCACTTCTTGTTCAAGTGAAATTATTTTAATTATTCTGATTATGGTATCATCCCATTAATTGTCGATCTCGTTGACATCTATTATTATTCTTGTTTATTCAATTTACACCCTTTTTATTGTATCGAACTCGTCGATACCCTTTGAGTTTATTATTCCTTAATGATGCTTCCTTGTTTGAAATAAAACTTATCCAATTGTTTAGATAGTCGGGATCCCAGTAGTAAAACATTGAACCCATCATGTCTGAATACTCATTTCATACTGTCTTTTAATCCATTTTGTGATGAAAGATTTTAGATTAAAAATACTTATCTTGTGATTTGAGCTTTTGACAAAGATATATGTTTTATTAGCAATGATTTATTAAAATTCCTGTTTTACTATAAGCTTGCTGAGCATTTCTTTCGCTCATACTTGTTGTTTTAAATTCTAACTTTTCAGTAAGGTAGTTTGGTGAAACTTATCCACGTAGTTCGGAAACAGAAGAGAAAGACGCTATTTTGAAGATGGCTTGATCACTCGGGAGATCTGGATTTAGTGTAAGAGTTATTTTATATAGTTGGGCTATAATAATTATTATTATGTTTTAGATTAGTTGGCCTAGTATACTTCTTGTCGAAGTTATACCAGTGGTTTAAGATTTGATCAGAGAGAATGTTGTAAAGAAGAAAATTTTTATTTAATGGAATTTGGATTCTTGTTTCTAGCACTATAACCTAAAAGATCCTTGGTAGTTGGGGTCACATATATTATATTTCAATTTGGACAATTACAAGGAATTTTGTCTTATTAAACAGGTAATTTTATTTGAGGTTTTCGGGTAACGACCAAATCTCTCGACCCCGGATTTGGGGGCGTTACAAGTAAATTCACGAAATACCAAAAAACATGTACCAAAAAATAGGTACCAAAAAAAAGATACCAAAACTTTTAATGTTTCGGCTTTTATATAATAGTATAGATTATTTTTAATTTAATATAATTCAATATACTCATGTTTACGGATTATACTAATGTTTCCTTATTATAAACAACGTATATAGATTTTTAATATATTTTATTAATAATTGAAATATATGGTGTGATATTTTCGGGTATATATTAATGATTGTAAGATTAGTTTTAAATTAAAAAGGTAACGTGTTTTAATTCGAAAGGAAGTATTAATGATTGAAAGATATGATAAGATTGATGTTTTTAGGTGTTTATAAAAGGTAATATCTTCAATTAAAAGTAAATGTGAAAAAAAACAATCGACTAATTACCATTAATTATATTATGTTATTATTTATTTTAGGGATTTTAATAGTATAGATATCGTATATATTTTTCTTTATAATGAAGGGTAAATAAGTAAATTCACGAAGTACCAAAAAACAGGTACCAAAACTTTTAATGTTTCGGCTTTTATAATAGTACTAGTTTAAAACTCGTGCGATGGACAGATTTCTTTTAATATTATATGATTTTTTTCATTAATTTGAATTATTTTTTTTAAAATATAAATTTTGGAGTCTTAAATTTTTAAATGAATTGATTTGATAATGACTATATAAATATTAGAATATTTACCAAAAATACTAGGTTTCAAGTTTCTTTTTGCAAAAATACTATCTTCTTTAATTCATTGCATATTTACTAAACTAAGTTTCTTAATTGCAAAATACTATCTTTTCTTTTGAAACCTTTTTTTCTTTTTTTTTTTTAAAAAAATAATTCGGACGAACAGTAACCTATCGATGAACAGTACCTGCCACGTGACTGCCACGTGGCAGGTACTGTTCATTGATTTTATATATATATATATATAAGGTGGGGTGCTATTTTGGTGGATTTGGCAACCACATTCAACTGAATGCAACCACATGCATTGTTTTTTATTTTTTTAAGGTGGGATGATTTTGGTGGATTTGGGTTGTAAGGCCCCGCCAGGGGCCATATTCAACTGAATGCAACCACATTCAACTGAATGCAACCACATGCAACTTTTTTTTTAAGGTGGGTGATTTTGGTGGATTTGGGTTGCAAGGCCCCGCCAGGGGCCATATTCAACTGAATGCAACTGAAAAATGAAAGTTTCATTCATTTGCATGTGGTTGCACTCAGAAATTTAGTTGCATGTGGTTGCATTCAGTTGCATAAGAAAGTTCCATTTTTCAGTTGTCATTTTCGACCTCTTTTTTTAACTGAATATATATATATATATATATATATATATATATATATATATATATATATATATATATATAGTTCAAAAAAGAGGTCAAAAATGACAATTGAAAAATGGAACTTGAAATCAGAAATTTAGTTGCATGTGGTTGCATTCAGTTGCATAAGAAAGTTCCATTTTTCAGTTGTCATTTTCGATCTTTTTTTTGAACTATATATATATATATATATATATATATATATATATATATATAGGGTCGCGCTCTAATAGAAACCATTACAAAACTAAAAACTAGAAACCAAAGTAGGCAGGCACATATAACCGCACGCGCCACACTGTGCAGGCTTAGACCCTCTGTTTTTTATCACGTGACTCAACAAACCTAATACAATTCTAGCTCCTCCTTCATCTTTCTCTCACGTCTCCAAACTCTTGCATACATATCATCACAACCAATCCCTTTTATAATCGTTATATTTATAATCATTATCACCCCAGTCACCACCACGTCCACTCAATATTGATGCATCTAATTATTGCTTTTAATGACCAAGTCTTACAAACCAAAATTAAAATAATTTGTTCTATCATCAACAAAAATCATCATAATCACTTACGATTTGAACTTTTTTACTCATTTTCATCAGAATAACGGTCGAATATGAGTGTGGACCACCGCATCTACAGGTAAATCACCTATTTTTTAGTAGAAAATCACCAAATTTTGGTGATTTCTTTAATTATAATTAGTGATTTTCGTACAAAAAACTAATGATTTCTTAATTATAATTGGTGATTGTTAATTAAATGTGGCGGTGGAGAAGAAGATAACAGTGGCGTCATGGAAGTTAGAGGCTGACCGGGGACAGGAAGCAAGGGAATTATGAAGGCGGCGAAAAGAGGGAGTATGAAAGAGAGAGGGAAAAGTGATGGTGGTGGGAAGCGTGAAAGATTCTCTGGTGGCTCATCGTTGGAGAAGGTCATCGGAATGGCAGAGGAAGATGATGAAGATAGTGCCCCTGCGGGGCCAAAGGTTGGAAAGGAAAGGAGGAGCCAGATCTGTAAATTTCCTGTTCCTCGGAAAATTCAAGCCTGTCGGAGAAGATGATCGGATGTCGCCGGAAAACATGGTGGTAGTGGCAGTGGGTGTGAGTTGGGTTGTGGGAGGGTGCTGTTAAATTGGGTGTGAGAGTTTAAACGGGACAGTAAATTTAATTAAAGCCCAAGATTAATAGAGGTTTCTAGTTTCTATTTTAAAAGTGGTTTCTATTTGATCACTAGCCTATATATATATATATATATATATTTTGGATCTATTTTTCGAACTATATATATATATATATATATATATATATATATATATATATATATATATATATATATATAGAGTTCAAAAAAGAGGTCAAAAATGACAATTGAAAAATGGAACTTTCTTATGCAACTGAATGCAACCACATGCAACTAAATTTGCAACTAAAGTTGCATGTGGTTGCATTCAGTTGAATGTGGTTGCATTCAGTTGAATATGCCCCTGCGGGGCCTTGCAACCCAAATCCACCAAAATAGCACCCCACCTTTAAAAAAAAGTCGATGAACAGTAACCACGTGGTTACTGTTCATCCGAGTTGGGCAGGCTGGGCAGGGTGCCCTAGTTTCTAGTATTTTTGCAATTTAGAAACTTAGTTTAGTAAAATTGCAAATAGCTATTCTTAACAAAAAGTAAATTTGCAAAAATTCACTTTTCCCTATATATTTATGAAAAAAGTCCTAAATATTATCCGTGATATTTCTAGGAAAAAAAGGATTTTAGTTAGAAAATATTGAAAAAAAATGACATTTTAGTTGAAAAAGGTAATCGGTTAATTATTTTACTAAATAGAACGTCGTGATTTAAAGGGAAAAAGAGAGGTTTTAGTTAAAGAAAGTTAAAAAGGAAACATGTTTTAGGTGAAAAAGGTAATTGATTAGTTTATAGTAATTATAATTCAATTATGTTATTTTACTAAATAAAATTTCTCGTAATATTTTAAGAAAAGTAAAAATTAATGATGCCCATGATATTTTTAGAAAAAGAGTGATTTTACTTAGAAAATATAGAAAAGATGATACATTTTAGCTGAAACAATTAGTTGATTAATTATTAATATTATAATATTGTTATTTTATTTTACTGAATAGAACCGTCCGTGATATAATTGAAAAAAGACAAATTTTAGTTAGAGAAAATAGAAAAGATAATGTGAAAATTAAAAAGGGGACATGTTTTAGGTGAAAAAGGTAATTTATAGTAATTATAATTTAATTTATGTTATTTTACTAAATTAAATTGCTCGTAGTGTTTTTAGATAGTGAGAAATTAATGTTTCCCATGATATTTCTAGAAAAATAAATTTTAATACTGAAATATGGAAAATATGATACGTTTTAGCTGAAAAAGGTAATCGATAATTATTGGTATTGTAATATTTTTTTTTATTAAATAGAATCACCCACGATATAATTGGAAAAAGAGATATTTTAGTTATAGAATAGAGAAAAGGAAACATGTCTTGGCTTTAATATTAGTTATAGAATGTCGTGGAGAGGTCTTAGTTAGAGAAAATTAAAAAGAAAACATGTTTAGGTGAAAAAAGTAATTAATTAGTGTATAGCAATTATAATTCAATTATGTAATTTTACTAAATTAAATAGTTCATAATTAAGAAAAGAAAAAATTAATGTTGTCCGTGATATTTTTAGAAAAAAGGTGATTTTAGTTAAATACAATATAAAAGATAATGTGTTTTACCTGAAAAGGGAAATTAATTAGGTAGTGAAAAATAGAAAAGGTAATATGTTTAATCAGAAAAACGGAAATTAATTAGTTAGTAGGATGGATTTTATCTATAATTAAGTAACGATAAATAAGTAAAATCAATAGGTACCGTACCGACCAACCAAAATTTTAATGTTTCAGTTTTTATATATGTTGTGGAATAAAAACGAGGGTTTGTATGTATCAAATACAAGGGATGGTGAGCTTCGAGCTTTAATGGCTGTTCTTGTTGTCGGGGACTAACTCGGTCCTAACAAGATGCCTACGTATCTCTGTATTGCTAGAGAATCAAGCCAACGTAGTTCTGAGAATGAGGGGTCAGGCCCTTTATATAGGCTGAGAAGCCTTAGAATTAAGGTAGGAGTTGGAGACTTAATAGATAAGTCACCTCCTTGAGGAAAGTTCTAGACTCCTTCCTTGTAGGAGTTTGTTGCCATATCGAATTGGATGCCTTGGAGGCTAAGTCTTGTAGAGATAATGTCCTTATCTGACACTTATTGCTGAGCTGTTTATTACCCCTAATATTAATTACGAAATTAATATTAAAAATAGGACTTTGGACCCTGTTAGTGGGCCCCACGTTCGGACCATACCGGGTCTAATTAATGCAACACTAAATGTGTCTTTAGGGCTTATTTTTAGCCCATATCATTTGCCCCCCAACTTCTAGGAAAATTGATCAGGTTTTCCTTGAAGTTTTAACGGTCCTTTCCAAGACTCGGGTCAGGGTTCATCTTTATACACTAGTGTTTCACGAGTATTGTCTTTATGTAAAGCGTGGAGCGACCGACGCGTTTACGACAATGTTAATTCGATGCTAATCGGCACTAATCAGCCTTAACGACATTTAAACAATGTTTGAACGACGTTGAACGGCATAAAACGGCACTAAACGGTACTAACTAGCCTTAAACGACACTTAAACAACGTTTAAGTGACGCCAACCGGCATTAAACGACACTGTACGGTGCTTATCGGCACTAACGGTGCTATCGGCACTAACGGTGCTAATCGGTACTTAATCGGTGCTTATCGGCACTGACGGTGCTATCGGCACTTAATCGGTGCTTATCGGCACTAACGGTGCTATCGGCACTAACGGTGCTAATCGGTACTTAATCGGTGCTTATCGGCACTGACGGTGCTAATCGACACTTAATCGGTGCTTATCGGCACTAACAAGCCTTGAACGACACTTAAACAATGTTAAGCGATTCTAAATGGCGTTAAACGGTGCTAAACGGCACTAGCGGGGGTCCGGGGGCAGCAGCCCCCGGGCGGGGTCCAAGGGGCGGCAGCCCCTGGCGGGGTCCAAGGGGCAGAGCCCCTGGCTGGGGTCGAGCTAGTACTATTCAGAAATTATCATTTCGACTCAAATTTCTGAATTTTAATCACAAATTTCGATCAGGAAACTTCACATTTTTCGACCAGGATTTCGACCAGGATTTCGACCAGGATTCTGGTCGAAATAAGGTCTGATTTTTCTCCTGGTCGAACGGATTTTCGACCAGGATTCCTGGTCGTTTCGACCAGGATTCTGGTCGAATTAAGGGTCCAAGGTTTCTCCTGGTCGAACGGATTTTCGACCAGGATTCCTGGTCGTTTCGACCAGGATTCTGGTCGAATTAAGGGTCCAAGGTTTCTCCTGGTCGAACGGATTTTCGACCAGGATTCCTGGTCGTTTCGACCAGGATTCTGGTCGAATTAAGGGTCCAAAATTTCTTCTGGTCGAACGAATTTTCGATCAGAATTCCTGGTCATTTCGACCAGGATTCTGGTCGAATTAAGGGCCAAATTCGTGGCCTCGTCGAAGAGTTTTTCGACCAGGATTCTTGGTCATTTCGACCAGGATTCTGGTCGAATTAAGGGTCCAAAATTTCTTCTGGTCGAACGAATTTTCGATCAGAATTCCTGGTCATTTCGACCAGGATTCTAGTCGAATTAAGGGCCAAATTCGTGGCCTCGTCGAAGAGTTTTTCGACCAGGATTCTTGGTCATTTCGACCAGGATTCTGGTCGAATTAATGGCCTTTTAATGGCTTGGTCTGTCAAGACCTCGATTTTACATGACTAAAAAGTAAGGTCTCAATTTTCTTGAGCCCATGACCGTGCCTAAAGCAAACTTCTCTATAGCGGAGTGATTCAGGTCAGCTTCATGAAGCACCTTGGTGACATAGTAAATGGGTTTCCAAACCTTCCACGAGAAAGCTTCAAAATCCTCTCAAAGGTTTCATGCTTGCCTAATCTTACATAGAATTACTTTGAACCTTTCATCCACCTTGTTGGAATGTTGGTTCAGTTACTCATTCTTGGGTTGTTCACGAATCTCTTGATCCAAGGTTGGATCTGATAGCTTTGTTGGCCTTCTAAGGCTTCAACTTAGTTCCTTAGCCCTTGATTTATAACACAAGGCCTGGATTCTAATGTTGATGTTGGTGTTCTGGATCACCAACACGAGGTTTCAGGTCAATATGAGGTGTTTGTTATGCCTTAAATGGTTTCGTGAACCTTGACTTGTGACCTTCCGGGCCTTAACTTATTTGCTGAGACCTTGGTTTTAAGGTTATTATCAACCCTTGATTCCCTTGATTCTCATTCTAAGATGTAGGAATGATGAAGTCCCTTAGTTCTTGCCCCCCTTGCTTCATACGGAGGAGGTCTTACTTTTCAGTTGATCGTACAGGGAGTTCACTTGCTCCTCAGCGTTTGACTTCAAGTCCGGTGTGTCTTGGCTAGTTGTTAACCTTCTTTTCTTGGTTCTAGGTTTTCAACCTTCTTCTTATGCTCACAGGACCTTGCTTTGGTTTATATTCGATTGAAGGCTCTTGATTCAAGTCCTTAAACTTCAAATGACAAATTTGATTGGAGGCAGACAACCTTTTTGGCCATCAAGGCTAAAATTTTGTGTCGGGATTTGAGATTCAAGATTTTAAGTAAGGAATGACAAAGGACCACTCATCTCAACACTCTCACTAACTATTTCTGTGCCTTCAAGGCATTATCAGGGAGCCAACTAGTCTCGAGATGAGCTCGAAGAGGGTCTATCCTTCAGCTTACATCAACTGGTGCTACCAATTTTGATTCGATGGTGGGGTCTTCAAGACCTGGAAGCAAAAGCTCTCTGCATAATTCTTTATCTCAGAAGTGCCATACTTAGACTGGGCTTCGGCCTTAATGTTCTTTTCTCTCTTGGGATATACTCAACATGGCATTTATCGAGCGGGGCTATCACGGCTTTCACAATCCTCAAGTGTTTGGCCATATTCTTTTCTCTAGCCTCAAACTCTCCATTGACTTGTGAGACTACCAGATTTGAGTCTCCACAAACTTTCAGGTTCTTCACCCTCAGGGCTCTCGTCAATCCAAGGCTGGCCATCAGAGCTTCATACTCCGCCTCGTTGCAGGTTGTTTGGAAGTCCAACTTCAAGGCATACTCGAGTGTGAACCCATCGGGGCTTTGCATAACTTAACCTGCACCACTGGTTTTTGTTTTAGATGCCCCATGAAAATAGAGCTTTTTGTTTTTGATGCCCCATCAAAATAGAGCATCCAATATTCCTTCTTCTCTTCCAGGGGTTTCTCACCTTGCTGACCTTCCTGGTCTATTACCTTCTGCCCCCGACTTCTTGGTTGTCAATGGTATATTCAACCACGAAGTCAGCTAGAGCCTGAGCTTTGATGGCCGTACTAGGCTTAACATCGAATTCGTTTAGTTAAATTGCCCACTTGATGAGCCTTCCATTGGCTTTCATGCTATGCAATATGTTTCTTCAGCGGGTGTTCCATCAGGACTTCAACGTTTGTCTTTATCCAGGATCCTTCAAGGACTTAAACTCTTATCTGCTGTAACCTAACTCTACCATTCGAGGTATGCATTCGTTTGTTTTCATTCGTGTATTCTTTTATTTTCGGTACTTGGTCTTCTTTGACTCACACATCAGGTGCTTGGCACGTAAATAAAATCACAATCAATGAATGGAAAACAAACTTGCATTAATAACTTGAAATGGGTTCAACCCTTACATAGAGTACTACTGTCCTACTCGGAGCAACATGCTCTGTAATGGTTTTAATGAACCTTATTTCTACTTCTACTATATAAATATGAAGCTAAGTCCTACTAGAATAACTTAAGCCCAATCGGGGTTTTGCAAGACTAGGCCTGCACCACTTGATTTTGTTTTTGATGCTCCATCAAAACAGAGCACCCGCCACTCTTTCTGGTCTCCTCATTCTTATTCTGAAGTTCACTTCCTGCTTGGGGTACTACCTCCTGCCCCCTGACTTCTTGGTTGCCAATGGTACACTCAACCACAAAGTCAGTTAACGCCTTAGCCTCAATTGCTGTCCGAGGCTTCTGTGTGATGTCCCCTGCTGACCTTTCTTCGTGTTTCTTACCACTGTGGACATCTATGTCTTCAATCGGAAGGACCTGCCCCCCGACTCCATCAGGCCTTAACGAGGCTACATAACAGCTTCGTGCCATCTTCTGATCACCTTTATGTTCTCCAACACCATTCCTGGTAGGGAACTTGATCTTCACATGATAGGTTGAGGCAACAGCCTTGAATGCATGAAGTCCAGTCCTTCCAAGGATAGCGTTGTACGTTGAAGCCGCCTTGATTACCAGGAAGTTCAACATCTGAGTGGCCTCCTTAGGCTCTTGCCCAATAGTTACAGGCAGCTGAATAGTCCCTTCAACTTTGGATTTTACTCCATTAAATCCGTATATAGGCATGTTATTGGGGGTCAACTGAGAATCAGTGTATCCCATCTTCACAAACGCATCATGAAACAGAATGTCAACGGAAGCTCCATTGTCTATCAAGACTCGCTTCACCTCCGAGTTTCCAATCACAGGAGTTATGACCAACGGGTCATCATGGGGGAACTTCACCCCTTCCAAGTCTGAGTCATCAAAGCTAATCACTACCTCAGTTTTTGCACGCTTATGGGCCTCTCCCACGATGTGCAACACCTCTCGGGCATAAGCCTTTCTAGAGTTCCTAGTTGTCCCGGCCGCAGTTGGGCCTCCTGAGATCATGTTGACTACTGGCCCTCGGGGCTGTGGGTTGCGATCTTGATCGTCATCGCTTCTATTATAGTCTCTTCTCTGATTAGCACGGTCTTCACCCTTAGTGAAGTGCCTCAGCTTCCCTCTACGGATCAAAAACTCAATCTCATCTTTGAGTTGCTTACAATCGTCAGTGTCATGCCCCACGTCTCTATGGAATCTGCAATACTGATTCTGGTTTCTCTTTGCGGGATCACCCCTGAGTGGCTTCGGCCATCTGAAATCCTTATCATTCTCAATGTCCAACAAGATTCGACTCCTAGGAGTATTCAACCTTGCATACTCAGTGAACCTTGACCCTTGGTTCTTCTTAGGGGCAGAGTCGGAATCCTCGCTAGTTCGGGGATACTTGTCCCTAGTATCATACTCTTGATCATCATAGTCCTGGTCTTGCTTTCTCTTCTTGGAGTCATTGTTACCTCCTCCTCCATCTATGGTGGTTTCTTTCTTCAAGCTATCCTCAGCTTTAATATACTTATCAGCCCTTCGTTGGAGCTCAGCCATGTTCTCAGGGGGATGCTTCGCCAACGATCTCTTGAAGAAGAGGTCAGTGGTTCCGTGTTCCAGGGCTACCATTGCCACCTTATTTTCCAAATCAGTGATATTCAGGGTCTCCTTAGTGAATCGCTTGAGGTAGTCCCTCAGATTTTCATCCTTTCCTTGCACCACATACATAAGAGATGCGGAGCTCTTCTAATGCACCCTTCCGCTAATGAATTGGCTAACGAAGGCGGCACTCAACTCCTTAAAAGAGCCAATAGAGTTCGCAGGCAATCGGCTATACCATCTCTGAGCCATGCCCGACAGGGTTTGGGGGAACGCTCTGCACTTTAGGGCATCACTTACAGGCTGCAGCAGCAGTGCGTTCGAGAACGTCCTGACGTGATTTGCGGGATCACCCGCTCCATCATAAGCCTTAATTGTCGGCATCTTAAACTTCCTAGAAATATGAGCATTCATCACCTCCTCAGTAAACGGGGGTGTTGGATCATCAGGATCTCCTAGAGGCATCAGATCTTTGGGGTTTCCCTTGGGAATTTCCATCCTTGTGGTTGTTCTTCCGAATGAGGCATCAGCCCTTCTTTGTCTCCTTGAAGACCTCTCCAAATCAATGATGGGAATCGTTCCTGCAGTGGGAGGAGGCTGAGTTTGATTTAGCCTAGCTTGTTCTCTTGCCATATCTTCCTTCAACTTTAAGATCTCGGCCTCATAAGCCTTGATCCTTTCAGCAGTTGTCAAAGATTGTCCATCACGGATGTCTTGAGTCCTCCTTCGAGGTTCTCTACTAGCACGTCGCCTCCTCGGGGCTTCATCACGGTCATCATCCTCATCGTCGGAGGAGGTTTCATCAGTATAAGGACCCGAATAATCGTGATACTCTCGATCTCGGATCTGCAAAGCGTGACCACTTGGGCCTGTCCCTTGGATAGGAGGATAATTAGGCAGCCCGTATGTCGGGTTAGTACTCACGGGGAGATCTGTAGTGTGGATCTGGACCCCATGCGATGGGTTGTTTGGATCAATCAGAGGAGAGACCACCATCTGAAGAGGATTGGTTTCTCGTCTTGTACGGGTAATCGGAGGTAATGTACTCTCAACGTGGGGGATCGCCCCTGATTGTTGAGAAACTTGAGATTGGGTGATCGCCCCTGATGCTGGCGGAGCTTGTTGGGCAATCGCCCCTGATGCTGGGGGAACCTGTTCGGTGATGGGTGGAGCAGATCTGAGAGGTATGGCCTCAGTTGCAACTGGTGTTGTTCTTCGTGTTTGAACCATGGTTGATGTTGTCGTCCCACAGACGGCGCCAAATGTTGTGGAATAAAAACGAGGGTTTGTATGTATCAAATACAAGGGATGGTGAGCTTCGAGCTTTAATGGCTGTTCTTGTTGTCGGGGACTAACTCGGTCCTAACAAGATGCCTACGTATCTCTGTATTGCTAGAGAATCAAGCCAACGTAGTTCTGAGAATGAGGGGTCAGGCCCTTTATATAGGCTGAGAAGCCTTAGAATTAAGGTAGGAGTTGGAGACTTAATAGATAAGTCACCTCCTTGAGGAAAGTTCTAGACTCCTTCCTTGTAGGAGTTTGTTGCCATATCGAATTGGATGCCTTGGAGGCTAAGTCTTGTAGAGATAATGTCCTTATCTGACACTTATTGCTGAGCTGTTTATTACCCCTAATATTAATTACGAAATTAATATTAAAAATAGGACTTTGGACCCTGTTAGTGGGCCCCACGTTCGGACCATACCGGGTCTAATTAATGCAACACTAAATGTGTCTTTAGGGCTTATTTTTAGCCCATATCAATATAATAGTAATAGATAGATATAAATTTTATAGCATGTGAATAATAATATAAAAACAATTATCAGAAATTATAAAAATAAATTAACTTATTCAAAAACACCTCTTATTAATTACAGTAACTTTTTTAGTAAACTCAACCCCATATATTCCTGTTATGCATACATCTTCTAATTAAAAAGTTTAAATATACTAGCTTATAACCTGTGCGAGGATTTTTTTAAATGTAATAAATTTTACTTTATGTTATAATTATATTTTATATAATCATTAGTTATAATATTTTGTTTTAATTTTAATTTTAATAATTTAATAAAAATTTAATTAAAGATATGTATGATTTAAAAATTATATTATAAAATTTTAAAATAAATATGTCGTTGATGGAATTCGAACTTGGAAATTTTAGTAAATTAATTTAATCGTATAATATATATATATATATATATATATATATATATATATATATATATATATATATATATATATATATATTCATATATTAATTATTGCAAGATTATTTTTGGGTAACGTGTTTTAATTCGAATGTAATAAATTTTATTTTATGTTACAATTATATTTTTATATAATCATTATTTATAGTATTTTATTTTAATTTAATAATTTAATATAAATTTAATTAATGATATGCATGGTTTAAAAATTATATTATAAAATTTTAAAATAGATATGTTGTTGATGGGAATTCGAACTTTAAAATTTTAGTAAATTAATTTAATCATATAATATATGTATATGTATATATATATATATATATATATATATATATATATATATATATATATATATATATATATATATATATAATCATTAGTTCTAACGATTCTGACTTTTTACTAAAAATCTAACAATAATCATTCGTTGTATACGGATTTCTATTATATTTTGTTAGTGATTAGAACATATGGTTTGATATTTTTGGGCATATATTAATTATTGCAAGATTATTTTTGGGTAACTTGTTTTAATTTGAAAGGAAATATTAATGATCGGAAGATATAATACGATTAATGTTTCTAGGTGTTTGTAAAAGGTAATATCTTCAACTAAAAGTAAATGTGAAAAGGCAATCGACTAATTACCATTAATTATATTATGTTATTATTTTTTTAGGTGTTTTAATAGTATAGATATTATATATACTAGCTTATAACCCGTGCAATGCACGGTTCCTTTTTTAATCTCTATAATTATATCAATTTTTAAAAATTTTATATGTTATTAATTTACATATCAATTTGTTATTAAAAATTGATATATATATATATATATATATATATATATATATATATATATATATAAGAATTTACACGTTCGATTTAATATATGTACTCTATCTTCAATTCCTTAAATTTGATTTGGACGATTATAACTCACGTGAAATTAATAAAATAATTTTTAATTTAGTGATGGTTTAAGAAATTTTTTCTAACTAAATCTACAGAGAAACAAAGATGATAAGAAACTGACAATTTTTTACGTTGAAAATTCTATTTGATTTATGAATTCTACTTCTAATTCGTTTTGATTATGAAAAGACCCTTGTAATTATTTGAAGATAGTTTAATAACAACCAAATACAAATTTAATAATAAGTGCAAGAGAAATTTTGTCCAAAACTTTGATAATCGGTATTTTCATTTGGATAATAATTATTAAGTCATCACTAAATTAAGAATAATTTTATGAGGTTCACGTCGATTGTAAAATCATCCAAATCTCATTTTTAAATTTCGAGATAAAGCCCAAATAGTTTATATATGATTTCTTATAAATACTAATAATTAATAAATAAAATTCAATTCTAATACAACATATTTTAAATATATCATTTTTAGATTATAATTTTCTTTTTAATATTTAATTATAATACAACATTTTTTAATTATATCATTTTTAAATCATAATTTTATTTTTAAAATTCACTTCTAATACAATCTTTTTAAATTATATTCTTTTTAGATTATAATTTTTTTTAATACAACAAAGTCGGTTGTAGCTTCACCCCACGGGATATCCTCTTGATTTCTAAACAATATCACACAACACAAATAAATTAACAACACAACTTAGCAATATAATCGAACTGAACGCTCAAATTTAAATAAACATTGTGTGTTTGTACTTTAATTTTTTGTGTTCTGTTTTATTGTCTGAATTTCTGTTTGTATGAATCAATGGTGAAGGACGCCATCTCTTTTTTCACTTACAACTCTCACGATCTTTTTTAATGTCTATTAAATATATTAATTTTTTAATATTTATATGTTATTACATATCAAATTGTTGTTAAAAAAGTGATATATATTAGGTTTTACACGTTCAAATATGATTATATCTTTTCATATTATATTTTTTTTAAAATTCAACTCCAATACAACCTTTTTTAATGATATCCTTTTTAGATTATAATTTCCTTTTTAATATGATATAATCCTGATCGTCTATTTTTAAAAATATTAGATTCGACGGTTGAGATTATTTTGGTAGTACAGTAACCAAACCACAGTGATCAAACCAAAATTATGGATAAGATCTCTGTTACGCTTATTATATATAAGGATATAACCCGTACAACACACGGCTCCTTTTTAATATCTACAATTATATTACTTTTTTTAAATTTTATAAGTTATTAATTTACATATCAAATTTTTGTTTATAAATTGATGTATATAAGATTTTACATGTTCGATTTAATATTTGTACTTTATCTTGAATTTTAAAATTTGATTTGGACGTTTACAGCCCATGTGAAATTAATAAAATAATCTTTAATTTAATGATGGTTTAATAATTTTTTTCTAATTAAATCTACATAGAAACAAAAAGAGAAGAAATTGATGATTTTTTAAGTTGAAAATTCTATTTGATTTATGAATTCTACTTATAATTCGTTTTTATTATCAAAATACCCTTATAATTATTTAAAGATAGTTCTACTCACAACCAAATACAATTTTAATAATAAGTGTAAGAGAGATTTTGTCCAAAATTTTGATAATCGGTAGTCTGTTCCTCCGTACGACAAAAAACTTAAAATAAATAGATGAAAACCGTTGGATCTAGCATAAAAAATGTTTTTATTTTGATATGTTATAAACTAAAAAGTATATTTATACTGATATAAGAAAATGTATATGACAATGATTTAAATCATATATAATTAGGTTTTTTACATTGATAGCATTATCAATGTAGGACTTCTACATAGATTAGGATTAATGTAAAAATTCGTAATTATATTTTCTCTTGATATTCTTAGTGTTTTCATTTGAATAATAATTATTAAAGCATCACTAAATTAAAGATAATTTTATGAGGTTCACATGGATTGTAAAATCATTCAAATCTGATTTCTAGATCTCAAGATAGAGCCCAAGTAGTAAATATGAAATTTTTTAATACTAATAAATAAAAAATAAAATTCAATTCTTATACAACTTTTTTTTTAATATTATCTTTTTCAGAATATTATTTTCTTTTTAAAATTCAATTATAATACAACCTTTTTTTTAATTATATCCTTTTTAGATTATAATTTTCTTTTTAAAATTCACTTCTGATACAACCTTTTCTAATTATATCTTTTTTAGAATATAATTTCATAAAATTCAATTCTAATACAACTTTTTTTAATTTTATCTTTTTCAGAATATAATTTTCTTTTTAAAATTCAATTATAATACAACATTTTTTAATTATATCCTTTTTAGATTATAATTTTCTTTTTAAAATTCACATACAACCTTTTCTAATTATATCCTTTTTAGATTATAATTTTTTTTTAATGTGATCTAATCTTGATCGTCTAGTTTCAATCCAACGGATCATATGATTTTGGTAGTACAACGACCAGACCAAAAATTTGGATAAGATCCCTCTTATGCTTATTATATATAAGGATATAATTGATACAGTTGATCTTTTTAGGTGTTTATAAAAGGTAATATCTTCAACTAAAAACAAATGTGAAAAAGGTAATCGACTAATTACCATTAATTATATTATGTTACTATTTATTTTAGGTGTTATATTTTTCTTGAAAATTATGGTGTGATATTTTCGGGTATATATATTAATGATTATAAGATTTGTTTTAAATTAAAAAGGTAATGTGTTTTAATTCGAAAGGAAATATTAATCTTCGGAAGATATGATACGATTAATGTTTGTAGGTGTTTATAAAAGGTAATATCTTCAACTAAAAGTATATGTGATACCAAAATTTTTAATGTTTCGACTAAATTTTTAATGTTTCGGATTTTATATAATAGTATAAATAGATTGGTCAAACCGACCCGACCGACCCGACGTTGGTATTGATTCGGGTACAGAACGTCTAGTACACTAGGGAAACTCAAACCGCATATAAATATACTATAACCCCCAAAACCCCCACCCCCCCGTTGCAATCACCGTGTTTACAATTCGAAGTTCCCCTATGGCAGAAGCAAGGCCCTTTCCTTTTACTGCATGCGTCGACCATACAAATCTTAGTATGTTTCTTTTAATCCCTATCTGCATGTTGTTCATCCTTTATCTATGTATTTATTTTAATTATCAATATGGCTTTATATTTAGTTATCCTACGTTTTAAGTTTTTTTTTTTTACTTTTATTGTGCGGCATGTTGTATTCACGATAACTAATAAAATTTTGCAGCTTTGCATGAATTTATGACTTTTATAGCACCACCTAACTGCAACTTCGAACCAGAGAAATATGCAAGAGGTATGGATTATTTTTCCTGCATAATTTGTACAAATCATTGCTTATATATAGTATTACTTGTTTAAAATATTACTATTATCTCATTGACTACAATTCAAATTAGCTTAACATGTATAGTTGACTAGGTAAGTGGTTGAGCAATGAGCAGCATAGTTTACTTGCATACACTTTATGTATTTTGATTTCCTCTATATGTTGTAGATTTATCTGATAATGTAATAACACATGATAATGTGATAGCTTAGGGTGAATACTCATACATATGCATAAGGTGTTTGTTCTATAACTTTTCTATGTTATACATATGCACATACCAACAATAGCAGTGGCGGATCTAGAAAATTCTGTCAGGGAAGGCCAAAAAACATTATATTTTTTCTTTGTAAATTAATTGGACTGTGTTTATTGAAAGTTGCAGTTTTTATATATCATGATGTTTTGGTTGAAAATTCATGTCGTGTTGGTAAACCATACAAATTCAAGGTGTACTAAAGCGGAAATAGAGTTGGTGGTTCTGGACCAAGAATAGAAAGGACAAGAAATTTTAGCTTTTTTTTTTCTAACCATTTAATTTTATAAATAAAATGCAAAAACAGCATGAATTGGTTAGTTTTGATTATGCCTTGATATGATGATTATGGACATACAAATCAGACGACTGAAAATTCATGAGCCTGAAAATTTTAAGCATTAAGCTGAGACTAATAAGCAAGCATTGAGAGTGACTATGGTCTTGGAAGCAGGAGTAAACGTTCAGAATGTAGCTTAACAAATGGGCTGGGCTATGGCTATAACACTAAAGAATTATTAGGCCCAAAAATTTCAGCACAAGCTACTCTGGCCTGGCTGTAGGTCGGCCACTGTACAATAGCATAAGGTCCAAATTTCAACATCACTGGATTTGTATTTCAAAGAATTTAGCTTAGAGTGGTGAATTATGATTATAACTTTATTTTCAGATTATTATTTGGTTAATGTTATTTATCTTATTGTACATTCAGTGAACGCCTTGCAGGCAATGATGGCTATATATTTGACAATCCAGCGTTTTAAGTTCTCTTTCTCTTTTTATTGCGTGCCATGTTATTCATGTCATGTTATTGAACTCATCTTATTCACGTAAACTTAATAAACTTTTGCAGTTTTTCGAGGATGTGTGGCTTCGTCTGCAGCTTCGTCTGTACTTAACTTCAAATTAGAACCAGAGAAATATTCACTAGGTATGGATTACTTTCTTAACATAATTTATACAAATCATTGCTCTCCAACTCTACAAATAGTCAATTATATGTGTAGTTCTATTAAATTTGCACGCTAACAAATTGAAGCATAATCGTGAATTATAAATTACACTTTTATTTTCAGTTCCCTTTACATGGTGAATGTTATTTATATCTTTAGTGAATGTCTTGGAGGCTATGATGTTAAATGTTAATGGCTCTATGTTTGACTATTGTTTTACTAAACTACTGTATTTTACAGGATTTCGAGAAGTTGTGACTTTGTCTGCAACTACCTGCAGCTTCAAATCAGAGGTATCACTAGGTATAAATTTTCTTTCCTTCATAGTTTGTTTTAAATAGATCCTTGTGTCTTTTTTTTCTCTCTAATAATCATATTGTCGTGTCACGAAGAACACTTTGTTAATTAGTTAGGTAATTATTTGTGTTGAGTAATTTGATTTCATATAATACCACAGCACCAATCATAATAACAATTTTCTTAGAAGGCTTAAATATATAATCCTATTGTAAACAGTGATGCGAACTATGGCATATACATTAATATATAGCATGTTTGAAGTTTTTTGGTGGATGCTGAATCATGTTCATAACCTAGAGTGGATCCAGAAATTTTGGATAGGGAAAAAACAATTAAAAAAAATATTAAATTTGTAAGGGATGGAACCTAAATTATACTTAAAAGTGACTAAATTTTTTGATAAAATCATACATCTTGTTGGAGTTAAATTCAAGCCAATCCATACATGTCAGGAACTAGTGAATTCATGACTTGTTTTGTGTATATTTTTGGTGTTTTTTGTTTATAGATGTAAAATAACAACTAGAATAGGAGAAGTAACAGAGAATTAGATGAGAAACAAAAGAAAAAGATGCGAAATCATATCAGAATAGAGATGAGATGAGAGAGAAACCATAGAGAGAGAGAAAGAGATTTGGAGGCAAATGCCAATTTCATATATGAGAACTACAAGACTCTTACAAGTATTTATAGACCTTGAATGAAATGTAACTAACTCCTTTAAGTGTAAAGATAGAACTACGCTTCCACTAATTACTAGTAACACAACAACGGTACTACTGACACAGGGAATACTAATACAGTAGTTCAGATCCTGACAATGCGTCTTGTAACCTCGGCCAAGCATGCACAACTGACCTAGAGTGATTATAAATGTCTCCTCGGTACTATATGACACTACAAAAAAAGGGGTTTTTTCGACATACACTTCCGATAGACCTTAACTTAGTATATTATTTTAATAACTTAAAAAAGGACGGCGCTGTTTTTGGCTATTACTTACTACAAAAATGGCCATTTTTCATGTAGTATGAACCAGTACCTACATATGAATTTATGAATACAATTAATAGGTGCTTTGCATATCTTATACACCAATCCTGTTTGATCCTTGGGAAATAAATATGCTATTTTTTTCAATTAAGATATGCATTTTTAATTTAATGTGATGCATGCTGTGATATTAAAGTGTTTCTCTTATTTATTTCAGAAGAGAGGCAAGCAGACGTAATCCGCATTAGAGAGAAGCATCCTGATGTAATACCTGTAAGATATTTATACTTGTGGACTGTGGTGGCTATGTCGATTATGGTTTATTTGCTGCTGCTTTCTTAATCTTATATCACATCCGAGTTTCCTGTGCAGGTGATTGTACTACAGGCTGAGGGAAGTCAAGTGCAATATCCCAGTAAGAAGAAGTAAATTACTTATATCTTTGCCTTTTTTTCTTTAAATTCATATTTTAAGCGGACTCCCTATTGATAAAAATACACAATATGTTGTTGCATCATTTGTATTTTATTAATCATATAGAAAGGCTATTGTCGCGAAAATGTAATAGTGGGGGTTAACTTTAATTTAAAAAGATTAAATTAATAATTTTTATCAAACTTATTTTTTTAAAGGTGGAAATTTACCTTTTGTGTCTTATATTAATATCGTTCTAAAATAATATCATCATATTTGATGAAATATATTGACTTCTACATATGTCATCAAACCATTTTTAATACAGCGGGCTCTCTTACGATTACACGATTACAGAGCTTATTTTTCACTATAGTCATGATTGAGAAATTATTCTTAATATTTCGGTGTGGTCTCTTGGATTCTGCTTAATTATTGAAAATTTAAGAAAATTTGATTATAATAAGATGAAGAATAGAGGACTTGTCTCAATATTGAAGTGATATTGGTGAAGTGATTGAATGAGAAAAAGTGATAACTCTCTTCTTTACTACTTAGTAGGTTATTATCTAAGGTTTAGGTGTAAACCAAAAGGTTTTACTTATATTAATTCATTAGATAATAAAGTAGTTAATGTAATTATTTTAACTATGTGTTATATATTTGGGACAGACACCTTACTATACTCTACTTTTGTTTCTTGTAGATTACTTATCCCGGCTAAATACAATCTTGGAAAATTTTTCATTTCAATTTGGAAGATAATCTATGAGTTCGAAATTATGTCGAAGACATATTCATTATTTAGCACTGTGGAGCATAAGGATCCTATCTGTGAGTGAATATTACATACATGTATCTATGATCAATAAAAAAATGTGAACTTTTAGGTCTTAGTCTAATTTATTTATTTATACTATTGTGCGTAGTTGAGAAACTGATGTCATCAGTCTACGAAGAATATAAAGATGAAGATGGATGCCTTTACATCACCTTAAGTGGCGAGAAGAAAGATTTGCATAGGGAGCCTATCCCGAGTAACATCAAGACATTTACATTCTACATGTAGATATTTGAAGTTACTTCCTAGCTATTTGGATGATGATATATGATATATCTGAAGTCCCATGATTACAAAGGTCCTGGTAGAAATCCACCTCTATTGCCATATGAGACTGCAGTACTTTAATTATGTGTTAAATTGCTTATATTTAAGTTTCAATTTATGTCCAATGTTATCAACTTAGTAAATAGGTTTCCTGATGTTTTAAATATTTGAATTGCTGAGAAATTTCATTTAAAATATTGGTAAAATTCTTGTGAAACAATCCAACACTAAATCAAATCACGGTTCACGAAGATCAATTATGCAAGGCACACAAGAGCTTTATGTTGCTGTATTGGAATCAATTTTCACATGACTTGTGAAACAGGAAAAGAGGTTTGGGATAAACTAAAAGATAAAGGTAATGCAAGTGCAAAGAAGATGCAAGTCTTAAATCTCAAATAAACAAAATACGGCTAATGGGAGATGATTTATCTGATATCAAGTTGTAGAGAAGCTGTTTGTGAGTTTGCCTGAACGATTTGAAGCAAAACCTTCATCTCTTGAAGGTTTCAAAGAATATAATTGAATTAGGTTTATCCGAATTGATTATTTCTTTGCAAGCCCAGGAACAAAGAAGAACAGTGAGAAACAAGGAAACTGAAGATGTGAAGGAGCTTTTTTAGCCAAAACTTCAAAAGAGAAAAATAAAATTTACAATGTGTGGTCATTGCAAGTAGAATGGGCATGAAGAAAAGGATTGTTGGGATAAGGGGAAGCATCAATGCTTTAAATGCAAAAGGTTTAGACATGTTTTGATATTGGAGAGATTTGCTCCAATGTGTAAGTTGGTGTGCATCAACATGAAGTTGGTGAGAAGTGCATCAAGACACGGAACTGGTGAGAAATGTACCTTGAATAAATTATGGAGAGAAGTGCTCCAACAAAAATGATGATGATGATGATGATGATGATGATGATGATGATGATGATGATGATGATGATGATGATGATGATGGAAAATACATCAATGATCCAACAAATTATAGAATTTGAATAAAGAAGGAATGTTGAGAATAATTCAAAATTATTTGAATTATTTTTGAAATACTGTTAATTAGTTTGTTACGTGTTTTCTTAAATAACTAATAGATAAGATATATTCTAGTAGGGGTTTAATTCGATCCGAGCTCTTTTGAGCCCGGCTCGAGCTCGACATGGCTCGAACTCTTTATCAAGCTCGAGCTCGAACATAATTCTAGGCTCGATTAAAAAAATAAGTCGAGCCGAGTCGAGTTTTTTTGAGCTTGACTTGATAAACTCGAACTCGATTACATTATTATTATTTTATATTTTTTTACTGATATTTGTATTATTTTTTAATAAAAAACGTTTGTAATATATAATTTTTTTTATATCTAATTACTTAGACACCTATGTTATTAGTATTATTTATGTTTTCTTTCATGTTTTTAATATTTTTATTGATAACTTGATGTTATTTCCATTTATTATTTATATTTATTAAAATTATAAAATTAAACAAGTTTTATCCACAACATTCAACAATTCTCAACAAGCAACACAATTTTTACTTTTCCATTATATATATATATATATATATATATATATATATATATATATATATATATACATACATACATATATACTATTATATTTAAGTTCGTCGATAGTTTGATTGCCTATAGTTTGGTCACTAAATCTATAACCGTTATATCTTTCAAATCAAATTGATGAGAATCATTGGATATATTATTAAAAGTCATTAAATAAAATTACTAACGGTTGTAATACCCAATTACCCATATTTTAATATTGAAAACCCGAAATACTCGTGGCGCTGGGGGCTGCCCAAAATACCCACCAAACACGCATTTTGAACATGTGTAGCTTCTATTCGCATTTTGAACATGCTTTGTCTTCTTAAAAAAATAAAACTTACAAGATATACGCATTGTGTATATGCATCCTTGGAACGGATATACACAGAGTGGGATACGCATTGTGTTCATCGTCTCTCTAGAAACACGACACGATAGAGGCGATTTTCTGGGCGATTTTCGTCAAAATTCCGACGACGTTCCGTTCACCATCATCACTTCTTTGTCCAATCACTTACCATATACCAATCGACTCGTCTTCTCCTCCTCTACAACCCTATACCATTAATTATCAATTATATTGTCGGATTTGGAACCCCAAAACTAACCTCGTTTTCTATCTCGTTCTGATCCAATTTTTGATCGACCTATGCACGCCCCTACGGGGCCGAAGATCAATAACTAAATAGGGGGAAAGGTAGAAGGAGGTCAGCTGGCATCAGCTGACGGGTAGGCGATTGTGAGGTCGAGAGAGACAATGGAGATGTTCTGTGAAAATGACGTCAGCTGACGTCATCACGCATCTGACGAATGCGTTACCCTAATATGCAACTTGTACATGCGTGTCTCTTATACGCATTTCCTATCCGCATTGTGTATATGCGTATTCAGTGGGTAAAAAGGACGGTGTCTCCCGCCGTCGGGTATTTTGGGTAACTTCCTTTCAAAAAGTATGTATTTTGGTCATTTTCTCATTATTTTATGATTGGTTGTAATATAAAATTTTGAACTATATTATAAATAAATAAATGCTATAGTTTTTTTTATTCATTTCCTAAAACTCAATTAGATCTTAAACCACTACTTTTAAAATATATATTTTATATTTTATTGTACATCATCGTAATTTTTCTTTACAAATGGCTACAAGAAAATTGCACTCGCGCGCTCATAACTTATTTTTTAATCATTTTCTTACCTCCATTTTTTTTAATTTCAATATCATTTCATTTTCTCATACAACATTTGTCGCCAGTAGACCTAATAAAACCTAAATCACTTGTATTTACTGAAAGTACAGGCTTAAGGTACTGGGTTCAATAATGTCAACGCATCATCGTCCACAATATACCTTTTCCTCAGGGCTCCATGCTAAGTGGTAACTTCGTAAATTGCAAGTAGTTTATTTTAGCACTACTGAAGAGAAAATACATATCTAAACACCATATTGGCATAATCTAGAAGTGTCATATATGTGATAAACCCATAACAAAACAAGTATAGTAGCACCTATATAAGTATTTTCTTATACAGCGTTTTGTATGTGTTCTTCGATACTCCACTGTTGATCTCCGGTACGTCACAATGGTTGTCCTTCACCAATTCCCTCCAATACTTCTTGTTCGAAGGGAACCAGCTGCTCATGAGCATTGTCCATGACCATCAAGCTCTCCTCAGTTTGTCTAACGGACTCGTAGAATTGCTTGACAAGTTTGTGTTTGAGCCCTGCAGCAACCGGATAGAAACCGAGCTTGATTCGATCAACCATTTTTCATCATTCATGCATTTCTTGATTTGATCATCAAAAGACAGACCTGTTGGGTCCACGACATAACCATCCTTGTGGTGAACTTCATAGTAGAGCTTGAACTCATCTATACCCCAAACAAAAACTTAAGAAATCGGAGAATATCCAAAACAATATTTTTTAAAAAGATGCATGTAATAGTACTCCTCTGTAGTACTATGCACTTGCAAGAAAATAACATACTCGCATAGCAGTTCATTATAGATTGTGCGATTACAAATGTCACTCGGGCTACTCCAAGGAGGTCGGAACAACATCTTTTATCTTGCCGCTTAAGGTGATATGAAGGCAGCCATCTTCATCTCTGTATTCTTCGTACACTAATGACGTCAATTTCTCAACTACAGCGTAGTAGTATATATAAATAAACTAGGATTTGAAAAAATATGAGAACTTTTCAATATTCTTAATCAAATGTATTTAGTAGGCACTCACAGGTAGGGTCCTTGTGTTTCACAAGCATAAATAATTTATACTCTGACACTTTAATTTTGAAGATATGATTCCAAACCTCAACAAAGAACTCTGCAAGGTTGGACTCAGCTCGAATAACCGGATCTCTTGGAATCTTGGTATAACCGGATTCATCACAAAGGCATATATATATATATATATATATATATATATATATATATATATATATATAAGAGAAGAGTAAAGCGAAATATCAAATAAACACATTTCTTAGACTCAAAATTTCCTGCTTAACATCATATCAAAATTTGGTGGCAATCCGAGATCTTTGACTTTTCGAAGTGTATCGCCTTGGGCGAAGTAAGTCTCTTGTTGAGAGTTTTTCTACCGTGTGATTTTCTCTACCCATTTTCTGGGTTGTTGTCCCTAATTGTTTGGGGTTTTATGTTTGTCCCCATTTTTTTGGGGTTTATGTTTTGGTTGTGTTTTCTAGTTTTTGTCATGATAGGTGTGTTGGTTGCAGCTCGGAATTTGCTTCAGATTTGGAAAGAAGCTCAGGTTGGAGCTCGCTGCTGTCAAATAGAAGGTAATTGGCAACCACAAGAAGTCGAAGCCATTAGCCTTCGAGAAGCCATTTCTTGGACAAAATCACTAAAGCACGTTGATCAAGTGCTAGTAGTTCGATTATCGGTCTGCGAATCGTGTGGTCCTTTTGCTTGCAAATGTTGCACAAATTCTATGTCAGGCTATGGAGAGTGGTTTGTTACTACTCCTGCAATCATGTACTCGAAAGTGATCATTTCTAAGTAATGCAAGTTAGATTTGTTTCAAAAAAAAAAAAGAAGAGTAAAGAAAAAATGAATTATACCTAATGGTTCTCTGATTTGAAGTTGCAGTTCGCTACTGATAAAGTCACAACTTTTCGGCACCCTAAAGCAAAAGTTTCCGTAATTCGCATGACATACATAAATCAAACAAAACATCTTTAGTGCACGAAACATGGTGCAGGAGGAGGAACTTCACCCTCCCTACTTTAAAATATAAAGGATGTTATCATGAGTACCTGTCAAATCACATGCATGCATTATATATAAATACAAAATGTCAAATACAAAAATTCAAAGACAATATTTTACATGTACATAGTAACTGAGACACTGGGATATGCAAGGACATGGAATAATTCACAAATGTGTACCATATAAATTAATCAACATATACATAGATGTACATGTAGAACAAATATATTATGTACTTTAAAAATCAAAAGGGAACATACTGTAATGTACATGGTCGAGACAAGTGGTGAAAGGAAAAGGCGTCCACCATACTATAATTGTGACAACCCGGGTCAAATCCCGAATCTTTTTCGAAAATCGGGACTTGATCCGGATTAACTTAGAATCAGATTACAATAGCATATATAATTTAGATTCAGACTAAAATTTTGTTATCATAGAACTAGTATCAATTTTAGATGTGTATTAGATCAACGACTAATATCATTATTCTATTGTAGTACATTAAGGTATTGTCAGCTTTGTACGTAAATTTTAATTTGTAAATTATAGAATACGATGGTTTATAGCATAATATCATGTTTTTTTTACTAATTATATAGGTAATATTTTTTTGATAGTAAATTACTGTCTAGCACTACAATATTTCTCTCACTTTTTCTAAAGAAAAATGCTTAATAATTATGCACGCATAATATGTTTGAATGTGAAGGACACTATCCCACCCAGACTGACTTGGTTAAATACATGGGACTTGCACGGTAGCATTAAACGAAGACAGATGCTAAACAAGCGCTATTTAAAGAGTTATTGTCGGAGCGAGGGGGGAAGAGAGAAGCAGGAAGATAGAGGCGTACAAGGTAGCGAGAAGAGAGGTTAAAAAGGAAGTGGCAAAGGATAAATGTGAGGCGTACGAAGAGATGTACAAGCGCCTAGACACCAAGGAGGGGGCAAATGCTATCTTCAAACTAGCGAGGGCTCAGGAGAGAGGGAGGCGCGACCTGGGTTCAGTTAGGTATATTAAGGATGATTTGGGTCAGGTATTGCTGTCCGATGAGGCTATAAAGGAGAGGTGGAAAGTGTATTTTTATAACCTTTTTAATGAGGCAAGGGGGAGACAATCCGTTTTGGAGAGAGGAGAAGAAGAGAGTGCGGCAACAGTTATCAAGTCGACCGAGAATTTCAGTAAGGAGGAAGTCAAGGGAGCCTTACGTAAGATGGGAAGAGCTAAGGCAGTAGGCCCAGATCAGATACCTATTGAGGTGTGGCTGTGTCTGGGGGATGATGGAACCCAGTGGCTGGCTGACCTTTTTAACACCTTACTCAGGACTGCTAAGATGCCGGCGGAATGGAGGCGCAGTACTGTGGTGCCATTATTTAAGAACAAAGGCGATGCTCAGAGTTGTAGCAACTACCGTGGCATTAAACTTCTCAGTCATACTATGAAACTTTGGGAGAGAGTGATTGAAGGTCGGGTAAGAAGAGAAGCTGAGGTCTTGAAGAACCAATTTGGTTTCATGCCGGGGAGGTCGATGATCGAGGCTATCCATATTATCAGACGCCTGATGGAGAAATACAGAGAGCATCGTAAGGATCTCCATATGGTGTTCATTGACCTAGAAAAGGCGTATGATAGCGTTCCGCGTGAAGTAATCTGGAGGAGTCTAGAAGAGAGGGGGTGTCTTCGGTCTACGTGAGAATGATTCAAGATATGTACTCCCAAGCAAGGACTTACGTTAGGACCCCAGTTGGTGAAACTCAATTTTTCCCTGTTGAAATAGGGCTGCACTAGGGGTCGGCTTTAAGCCCCTTGCTCTTTGCTATAGTCTTAGATGTCATATCACGAGGGATTCAAGATAGTGTTCCGTGGTGCATGCTTTTTGCGGACGACATTGTGTTAGTGGCTGAGACGAGGGGAGAGGTGAACGTGAAGTTAGATAAATGGAGATCGACTTTGGAAACCCAGGGATTGCGTGTGAGCCGGTCCAAGACAGAATATCTCTGCTGCAACTTCAGCGGAGAAAACAATGAGGAAGGGGTAAAGGTTATGATCGAAGGCATGAGCATTCCCCGAACGGACAGTTTTAAGTATTTGGGCTCTATCATCTAGAGTGAGGGAGAGGTTGAAGATGATGTAACACATCGTATCAAGGCGGGGTGGCTAAAGTGGAGAGCAGCGACAGGAGTGTTGTGCGACAAGAAAGTCCCTTTAAAGTTGAAAGTTAAATTCTACAGAGCTGCAATTAGACCTGCGATGCTTTATGGATCAGAATGTTGGGCTGTGAAGAAGGCACATGAGCGAAAGTTGGAAGCGGCAAAAATGAGAATGCTGCGTTGGGCGTGTGGACGAACTATGTTGGATAGAATTCCAAATGCGGTTTTTAGGAATGAGTTAGAAATCGTGCCTTTTTCAGAGAAAGCAAGGGAAGGGAGATTGTGGTGGTTTGGACACGTTCGTAGGAGGCCGGATTCAGCTCCGGTGAGGAGGGTCGAGAGTATATCGGTAGAAGGGTTGAGGAGGAAAGGCCGCCCGCGTAGGACGTGGGAGGAGTTGGTGAGGGCAGATTTAAAGGCCTTAAACCTAGACGAGGGCATGACCTTAGATAGGAGCTCTTGGAGACGTCGCATCAGAGTGGTGGATTCGCTATTAGGGAGTGGTTCAGTAGTAGAGTCTCTCAGGGTTGGGCTCTCTAGGCTGGTTTTTCATAGGTCATTTGCTGTTTTATCTTTCTACTTGTTGTGTCTCGTGTTTTATTATTTACAGGTGATCGGGAGCAGGTACGACCTATTTTCAGATACAGTACAGGGAACCAAGCTACGGAAAATTTAGCAACCGCCCAGGTGAGTCCCATGTGGTCAAAGCCATGGGCTCAGGTAAAGTTTGCAGCATTTACAAATCATACGCATTGCTAGGTATATATATCTCGCACTCTTTATTTTATCGTGCACTAAGCCGGGGGTCTTCACGGAAATAGCCTCCCTATTATATTTAGTAGGGGAATGGTCTGCGTACATCCTACCCTCCCCAGACCCTGCTCTCAGCGGGACATACTGGGTATGTTTGGTTTGGTTTGGTTTAGATTCCAAATATTCGTGGGACAATGGGGTACCGTCTCAAATACATCACGGCCACTCGGATAACAAGGACAGCACACATGGATGAACAAATTATTGTTCAGTTCAATGGTACGATCAAAATCACGAGGTGCAACTTCACCCAACAACACTTACCAGTTACCACCAAACGCACACATACAAAATGTTACATATGCTATAGATAAAAATGAAAAATCACGTACAACATGCTTTCATTTTCATAGTATAGATAATCAATTGGAATCACTTTAAATGAAGAATTTCGTGAAGAGGTACACACTTATAAAGCAACTAAGCATTAGGGTCGGCACACCAAAACAGATAGAAATATTGCATGTACAAAATTGCAAATAATAGTATTTTTGTAGAGGCTGGTCTGACAAAACTAGTCTGGAAATTCCTGACACAGTACTAATTGCTCTTAAAAGCAATTTGATTTTTAATGTGGAAATTTGATATGTGAATGTCGATAAATGAAAATTACCATCAACCTAATTAATATTAGTCCATTATAAGCCAATGTAATTAAGCTATTGAAGGCTAGACTAGTTGAGTTTTAAGATTAATTCTCAACATACCGGTTCATGTAGCACATGGTTTTGCTGTTTTAGCTGATATATCATTTTATGGTCATGTTTATGTTAGTGATGTTTTCAATATTAAACTATAACCATGAGATTAACTATTTATATGGTTATGTTTATGTTAGTTGGAAACAACGGAAGTGACTAATGATGTATTTTATGGTCATGTTTATGTTAGTTGGAGAATGTTTTTTTTCTTGTTTGATGGCGCCACTGTTTGAACATTTTTGATTTAAAGCTAATTGAAAATTTTGGTAACAAGATCCAATAGTTTAATCACTTTGACAAAATTTTCATTTGAAGATAAATGTAAAATTGACAGGATGTCAGGATCCATTAGTTTAATCTCTCTTCATCTTAGATATAACACCTGCTTCTACTATTTTGTTGTTGGCTTAGAATGTACATACGATTAGAAATGCAATCGGTCAAGCTATTTATGAACAACTTATAATTCTCTCAGCTTGATTACTATTCACATTGGTTAAATTGAGCATAAAAACATGATGACATGACAAAACTACTTTTGCTAGGCAAATAATTCGATATTGAGCAGACAACTCACCAAATTGTTTTCATAGAGGCCAAGTGTTTCTAGCTTGTACTGGATCGAGTTACTGTCATTCTTAAGCAAACAATCGATTCCAGGATTAACATTTTCTCAAGAAGAAAGTGCCATGAGTAATACAACCACATGAACTCGCCCAAAACATTTTAAAAAGGAATCTAGGACAATTGACACAAAGAGAACCTATTAGAATTTGCATTCATTTGTTGCAAAGCATTTTAATAGTTCGATGCAAAAGGAATGTGCGATATCTTGATATTCATAATTTCTGCGTATATTATTAAGTAATTGTTGTAATTCTAGCTTAGATATAGATTCAATTCGATGAGTAAGGTTTCTTCTTAAAATAATTTTCTTCTCTATTTAATATTCTAGCGGTGGAGGTCTTGTGGCATATTCTGAAGCTAATTCTAGTAACAATGAAGTTAAAGTTGCTTCACCTGAGGTGGTTAGCAGGAAAAAGAAAGTGGTCGTACTTGGCACTGGTTGGGCTGCAACCAGTTTCTTGAAAAATTTAAAGAATTCCTCATATGATGTTCAGGTGATATCACCTCGTAATTACTTTGCATTCACTCCTTTACTACCAAGTATCACATGTGGTACTGTGGAAGCTCGCAGCATCGTTGAACCGATCCGCAACATTGTGCATAAGATAACTAAAGTGAATTGAACATTTGGCTCACAAAAACAACATTTTAATAGGAGGATAAGTTCATTTGGTTGTGGCGGTGTGTGTGCTGTGCGCGTCCCAGGGATTAATATGTAAAAGAAAATCCAGTCAAGTTTTTGTAGCCTGATCTCTGTTTATTGCAGTATACTTGGGGATAATAAAGTGACATATTTCACTGGCCTTGTTAAAGAATCCTTCGAAAACTATAAGTTTTAGGCCTCGAAACAAGCTATTAATTAACTTTATTTCTTGTCATGTAGTTCCCTAGTGGCTTTTTGCCCTCACTGTACCAAAAAGAACCGTCTGGCAAAACTAGATCTTCCTTCCACTTTGTTTATTGCGTCAGCAAAATATGTTTAGCTGAATAATGTTTTTGTATTGCAGAAAAACATGGATATTCATTACTGGGAAGCTGAATGTTTTAAGATTGATGCTGAGAATAAGAAAGTGTTCTGTCGACCCACTAAAGATGGTAATTTGAAAGGCAATGAAGAAATTGTTGTAGACTATGACTACCTAGTAGTTGCCATTGGAGCTCGTGCAAACACATTCAATACTCCAGGGGTAGAGGACAAAGACTTATTCAAATTGTACTTTCTTCTTGACTATTATGGATGACTTTAGCCATATAAATGGGTTCATTTGCTACAGCATAAAAATGAAGCTCCTATTATTCTTGAGCATATTATTAATTATGCCGAGACACAGTTTAAGATCAAAGTTTTATGTATACGTTCTGATAATGCCCTTGAACTAACAACAGGTGCAATGAAAGAATTGTATCTGAGAAAAGGTATTATTAATCACACATCTTGTGTTTATACTCCCCAACAAAATGGGGTAGTAGAACGTAAACATCGACATCTCTTGGAAACAGCTCGTGCCCTGTTCTTACAGTCTAAACTTCTTGCTCATTTTTGGGGTGATAGCATTTTATGTGCTACTTATCTGATCAATAGAATGCTATTATCCAGTATAGGCAATGTTTCTCCTTATTTCCAATTATATCAAGATACTCCTTCTCTTGATCATCTTCGAAACTTTCGGGTGTCTTTGTTACATCTCTACAACTCAAGCTCAACGTTCAAAACTACACCCTCGTGCTGATCCTGGTGCGTTTCTTGGTTATTCACCCACACAAAAAGGATATAAAGTTATTAATCTTGCTACTAACCAGATTCAGATTTCTCGTGATATCAAATTCTATGAATTTCATTTTCCTTTTCATATTATTAATTCGACTATTGATAAGAATTCTTATATCGACTCTGTTTTTCTACCTTATGCTACACAAGCTAAGTCTGATAACTTTGACATTCCAGAATCAATAGTGACACCATCCACAACTATTCTTGATACGCCACCCTCATCTCCTCAATTTTCATCTAATTCAATTTACTCTACTTCAGACACTACTCATATTTCAAATACTAAATCTAACAGTACATCTCAGTCTCAGTCTCCAAGTTTAACTCATACATCATCTTCACATCCACGTATTCTTAATCCTACTCGTGCTTCTACCAGACAACGTTCCGTTCCTACATACTTACAGGATTATCATTGTCACATTGCCACTACTTCCACACCTTCTTATCACTGTAACTTTGTGTCCTCCTCAAACTTTACATCTGCACACAAAGCTCATAATTCTCAACTTTGTGATATCACTGAACCAACATCTTACAAAGAAGCTTCTACTAATCCAGTTTGGGTTGAAGCAATGAATAAAGAACTACAAGCACTTGAATCCAATCACACATGGGATCTGGTACCTCTCCCACCAGGAAAAAAGGCCATTGGATGCCGATGGGTTTTCAAAGTAAAACTGAAATCAGATGGTTCTTTAGAACGCTGTAAAGCACGACTTGTGGCAAAAGGTTTTAATCTAAAACTTGGCATTGATTATGAAGAGACGTTTTCTCCTGTGATTAAAATGGTTACAATACGTTGCATCATTGCTCTTGCTGCTAGTAGACACTGGAACATTTTTCAACTCGAAGTTAATAACGCTTTTCTACACAGGGACTTAAAGGAAGAAGTCAATATGCAACCCCCTCCTGGTCTCAATATTCCTGCCAATCTTGTTTGCAGACTTGTTAAATCTATATACGGACTTAAACAAGCATCCAGAGAATGGTTTTCAAAGTTAGTTTCAGAACTTAGTAATCAAGATTTTGTTCAATCTAAGAACAATTACAGTGTATTCATTAAACGGAATGGTTCTCTGGTCACTATCATGGCTGTTTACGTCGATGATATAATAGTTACAGGTAATGATCTAGCTTCTATCAATCATATTAAAGCACATCTTCATAGTGTTTTTAGTATCAAAGATTTAGGATTGTTACACTATTTCTTGGGCATCGAGATTGGTTATTATTCAATGGTATTACACTTAGCCAACAGAAATTTACCAAAGAATTATTACACGAATGTCCATTTGATTTACCTACTAAAGCTTCCACACTTCTTCCATTGAACCTCAAGCTTATTACTATTGATGGTCTTCCTCTTTCTGATCCGGCCATTTATCGGTCTTTAGTAGGAAAGCTTAATTACCTCACCAACACTCGACCTGATCTGAACTATGATGTTCAGGTTCTTAGTCAATTTATGCAATCACCACGCTCAACACATCTTCATGCTTTATTGCACACTCTTAAATATGTCTCTACTTCTCCCAATAATGGTATTCTTCTTCCTGCCTCCAGCACTCTTACACTTCAGGCATATTCTGATAGTGATTGGGCTGCTTGTCCAATGTCTCGACGTTCTGTCACAGGGTATATTTTATTGTTTGGTGATTCACCTATCACATGGAAATCTAAAAAGCAGGTGACCATATATCGTTCCTCATCAGAATCTGGGTATCGAGCCATGGCATCTGCTGCTGCGGAGGTTACCTGGACAGTCCGTTTATTAGAAGAACTTGGTGTTACTAATTAATCTCAAACCTGTCACTTTGCATTATGACAGCCAATCTGCAATTCATATTGCCAAGAATCCAGTCTTTCACGAGCGTACGAAGCACATTGATATTGACTGCCACTTCACACGAGATAAGGTTCTTGATGGGCTTCTTCAACTTACTTATTTGCCTACTCAGAACCAGCTCGCAGATGCTTTCACGAAGATTTTACCTTTACCTCAATTTCAGCAGCTTTTATCCAAGTTGGGAATGTATTCTACCCTTCCCAACTTGAGGGGGGTGTTAATGATCATCATATTGACACAACAACTCGTCAAAATACTGAGTGTAGTATGACAGCAAGCACATCAATCACACCTTCTATTTATAAAATATAGCTAATATAGCTTTTAGAAAGTAGTTAGCTAGCAGCCAGCTCTACAGTTGCCATTAGTGTATATATATATACCATAGATTGTAAATAGTTAGTTACATTCTACCATCTCTGTAAAAAACACACATTTTTACTCTTTGTATAGTTTTGGCTTCTTCTTCCCAATTGATCTGTTGTTTTTTGCAGCAGTAGTTTATGAAAGTTAACAAACAGCTTCAAGTTGGTGGCCTGTAGCTTGTTGGACTTCTTTGGAATATTATCTTGGGCCCTGTTATTTGGGCTTCTAGCTAGAAACAAACTGCAGTCGGATCCATTTCTTTCTGCAACTTACAAAAGGAAGATTTTCAAACACCAAAGCAAGTATTTTAGATTAAATTCAGAAAATTTCCGACAACAAAATCGAAACCGTTAATTAAATTTAGAAATAATTAAACTACTTACAGGTGAAGATTTTTATCTAAAAATAATTTTGAAACGAGTAGTGCTAGGGACTCCAAATTGGATCCCAAAAAGAATTCGCAAATAACGTGGCATTGATGAATTGGCAGTATGAGATATTTTAATTGACGTGATTGATGTGAATACAGGGGGGGCCATCATAATATGACCAATCAGAAGATGACACGTGTCATTTGAGAATTTTTTTGGGATCCAATATGGGGACTATCATTTTACTTTTGAAACACAATTAGCAAGGCTTGTCATATTTTGGATTCCATCAACTAAATAAAAAATATTAAGCCTTCTATCTGATAAATAAATTTTTAGAACTTTCAATTTTAAAGGATCTTATTCATTTCTTAACATCTTCTAAAATAACATATTTTTTCTTATTAATATAGTGATTGCTAATGAGTCTCACTAAGCTACCGAGAGGCCATCTCACCTCTTGGTCACAGGTTCGACTCCCATGGGTGGCGAATTTGTGATTATGCCATCCTGGGGCAGAGCCTGTCGCACTTGTGCGGTTTGCCTTAAATCACGTGGTTTGCAGGCTATTGCGTGAGTCCATGGGTTTATCCAGAGCGCACCCGAAGGATAGCGGCTGCGGGTTCCCATGTTAAAAAAAAAAAAAAATCTTAACTTTTTTTTTTTCATCTTTATTCATTTTGTTTAACTCCATGCTTAACAACAATTTTAATAACCAGCTGTGGAACGGAAGTTGTATTGAATATGATATCGTTTTATATTTTCTAAGCTTACGAGGTAATCGAATAACTTTTGTTCTGATCTGAATTCGATATGAGATCCGTTTATCACTGAGTTATTCGATAACCATTAAATATCGTTTAATAAATTCGAGTCGATGTCTAATGACAACTTTTCTTCATTTTTAATTATTTTTCTTATTTTGTTCCCGACAATATTTTTAATAATCTATTGGAACGGGAAGAATATAAATAATGATTTTGTTTTGTATTTTGTAAGTTTACGAGTTAATCAAATAACTTTTATTTTGACCTGAATTCGACACCAGATCAGTTTATCATTTGAGTTATTTTATCATCATTAAAAAGAATCGTTTAATAAATTCGAATCGGTGTCTAATGCCAACTATGAAGGGGCTGTGGAAATTCTGGACGGCGGCAAGGACAATGAGGTACGTGTCATGTGGTTGGCTGCTGTCTTGGTGGACAAGTCAGTTGCCCAAACTCCCACGAGACTACTAGGTGTAAACTACACACATTTAACTAGCACATTACATGCGTAAGCAAACCGCATGAATCTACATTTATACAGCACATACATTCGCTTTTCTCATTTCTCTCCCACTTGCTAGGAACCACTACTTTTCACACCCAAAACCCCCAACTCTTGTTCTGTTTCTACAAGGTTACAAATCTCTCTCCTCTCTCTCTCTCTCTCTCTCTCTCTCTCTCCAAGGTTACAAATCTCTCTCTCTCCCCAAGGTTACGCATCTCTCTCTCTCCAGCATCTTATACACATGATATTTTCATTATAAAGTACATTTATATTGGTTGGATGTGAAGAATTATTTGGTATTTTGTGTTTGCATGTGTTTGCATATAAATATACTTGTTCATTTTCATACATAGGTACAGAATATTGTAGTTGGATCTGAAATATTTCATTGCAAGCGAAAGGAAGATGAGGAACTGGAGTATGATTGAGAGGTTTTCGGAGACTTTTCGTCACAATCCTTCTCTATCTAGATTGCTGGTTGTGTTCACCGTCAGGTAATCTTGTTTTCTTACATGTTTATGTATATATATTGAGTTGATCTTCGCTTTGAATTGGTTTTATATGTTTTATTGCTAATACTTACGGATTGAGTCCAAATGAGAACTTTTAAGATTCAACAATGATAATACTAGAACATTTAACTTAACATAACTCTGTGAAATGTGTGTTTTATATTGTTCAGAATTCTGATGCCAGTTGGTTTGAAAGTTGTGATCTGCGAAAATGATGTTTTGTTATGCTTATTGTTGTAGCAACTGTGATGATATTCGGTGTCTGTGTTTTGATTAATGGTTTGGTCTGAGGTTTGTAAACATGGAACTGTTATCATAGTTGCTCTGCTTCTGCTTTGAGTTTGTATATAATAAACACCTGGTCAGTATCACGTTAGTACTAATTTTATTATTTAGCACATTTGGCAATTTTTAGTTGTCGTATGCTATATAATCTGGCAGTTGCAATCTATATATTGGTCTGGCCAGATTTTACTCTACCAAGTGACCATTGACAGCAACAACAAGAGAATCGATGTTGGATTAATATACTAATATACCTATGGGAGATTTGTCAGCACTGTAAAGGCCATAAATGAAGTTGGAAAATGTTTTTTTTCTTGTTTGGTGGCCACTGTTTGAACTTTTTTGATTTAAAGCTAATTGTAAATTTTGGTAACAAGATCCAATAGTTTAATCTTTCCTCATCTTAGATATAACACCTGTTTCTACTATTTTGTTGTTGGCTTAGAATGTACATAAGATTAGAAATGCAATTGGTCAAGCTATTTATGAACAACTTATAATTCTCTCAGCTTGATTACTATTCACATTGGGTAAATGGAGCATAAAAACATGATGACATGACAAAACTTCTTTTGCTAGGCAAATAATTCGAAATTGAGCAGACAACTCACCAAATTGTTTTCATAGAGGCCAAGTGTTTCTAGCTTGTACTGGATCGAGTTACTGTTATTCTTAAGCAAACAATCGATTCCAGGATTAACATTTTCTCAAGAAGAAAGTGCCATGAGTAATACAACCACATGAACTCGCCCAAACATTTTAAAAGGGAATCTAGGACAATTGACACAAAGAGAACCTATTAGAATTTGCATTCATTTGTTGCAAAGCATTTTAATAGTTCGATGCAAAATGAATGTGCGCTATCTTGATATTCATAATTTCTGCGTATATTATTAAGTAATCGTTGTAATTCTAGCTTAGATACAGTTTCAGTTCGATGAGTAAGGTTTCTTCTTAAACTAATTTTCTTCTCTATTTAATATTCTAGCGGTGGAGGTCTTGTGGCATATTCTGAAGCTAATTCTAGTAACAATGAAGTTAAAGTTGCTTCACCTGAGGCGGTTAGCAGGAAAAAGAAAGTGGTCGTACTTGGCACTGGTTGGGCTGCAACCAGTTTCTTGAAAAATTTAAAGAATTCGTCATATGATGTTCAGGTGATATCACCTCGTAATTACTTTGCATTCACTCCTTTACTACCAAGTATCACATGTGGTACTGTGGAAGCTCGCAGCATCGTTGAACCGATCCGCAACATTGTGCATAAGGTAACTAAAGTGAATTGAACATTTGGCTCACTAAAACAACATTTTAATAGGAGGAAAAGTTCATTTGGTTGTGGCTGTGTGTGTGCTGTGCGTGCCTCAGGGATTAATATGTAAAAGAAAATCCAGTCAAGTTTTTGTAGCCTGATCTCTGTTTATCGCAGTATACTTGGGGATAATAAAGTGACATATTTCACTGGCCTTGTTAAAGAATCCTTCGAAAACTATAAGTTTTAGGCCACGAAACACGCTATTAATTAACTTTATTTCTTGTCATGTAGTTCCCTAGTGGCTTTTTGCCCTCACTGTACCAAAAAGAACTGTCTGGCAAAACTAGATCTTCCTTCCACTTTGTTTATTGCGTCAGCAAAATATATTTAGCTGGATAATGTTTTTGTATTGCAGAAAAACATGGATATTCATTACTGGGAAGCTGAATGTTTTAAGATTGATGCTGAGAATAAGAAAGTGTTCTGTCGACCCACTAAAGATGGTAATTTGAAAGGCAATGAAGAAATTGTTGTAGACTATGACTACCTAGTAGTTGCCATGGGAGCTCGTGCAAACACATTCAATACTCCAGGGGTAGAGGAAAACTGTTTGTTTTTAAAGGTAACTTTTTACAAATCATATGAGTGGATCTTTCTTTAACACAGCTATACGCAATTCATTTAACAAGATTAAATTGTTCGACTTGCAAATTTGATTCAAATAATATGAATTCGTCACCAAGTTTTGCACACGTTCTCTGTGCAGGAAGTAGAAGATGCTCAAAAAATTCGTAGGACAGTTATTGATTGCTTTGAAAGGGCCAGCCTCCCCAAACTGACTGATGCGGAGAGGCAAAAAATTCTTCAATTTGTAGTTGTTGGGGGTGGTCCAACTGGTGTGGAGTTTGCAGCTGAGCTTCATGATTTTGTATCTGAAGATTTAGTTAAGCTATATCCGAAGGTGAAAGATTATGTTAAGATAACACTTCTCGAGGCTGGAGATCACATATTGAACATGTAAGAATTTTCAACTTCTAGAACCAGTTCCCCAATTCTAAGTAGTCTTAAATGGTTCTGTAACCTGACATTATTTCTTATACTCAGACTACAAAATTCAGTGTTGACTAAAATTTGTAGGGATGTAATGTGGTTAAATGTACTGCTTAATATCTGTAAATTAATCTGCTACCCATCCCTTTAGTAACAATAAAAAATGGCACCTGAATCTTATTCCGTTGAAGAAGTTCCAGTTATCTATTGTTGTAGTGGTGACTTTTCTATTTCACTCGTATTCCCTCATGCAATTAGGAGAACTTCGTTTGCAGGTTTGACAAAAGGATCACAGTTTTTGCAGAAGAAAAATTTCAAAGGGATGGTATTGATCTGAAAACAGGATCAATGGTTGTAAAAGTATCAGATTCGGAAATTTCTACTAAAGAAATAAAGAATGGGCAAATCTCTTCTATACCTTATGGAATGGTTGTCTGGTCAACTGGTATAGGGACTCGTCCTGTTATAATGGAATTTATGAAGCAAATTGGTCAGGTATATATTACTTTGTCCAGCAAACATCTGATGCTGAACTTTGCTTGTTTCCTTTTATAACTTAACTTTTTATTTGATTTGAACTGCAGTTGAAAGTCTAATGCATGCATCGTAATTTTTGTAATAATTATTTTTATTGTATAGGCTAATAGACGTGTATTAGCAACTGATGAATGGCTGCGAGTGGAACGGTGCGATAGCATATATGCACTTGGAGATTGTGCCACAATCAATCAGCGCAAAGTGATGGTATAAACTCTAACTTTTCTGCACGATTTTTTCTGTATAGTTGATTCATTGATTAGCAAGTTGGATGAACATCTCATAGGTGGACTATTTAGTTCAGGTTAAGAACCGTGAACCATCTGGTAATTTACAAAAAAGGATGGTTTACTTTGTTAAACTCCAAATAATATTAAGAATCTTAAAGTATAAAACTTATACAGTAGGGTCACAAAATAATTTGTTATGGTTCATGGACTATTATCATCATGACCTGACAAATTCCTTGAGGCGGTTGAGATTTTGTGATTTAAAAATTTGACTACAAGCATACACACATTAATCATCCAAGGTCAAAACAACAAATTTATTTCAAAACTGAAGTTTAATGGACAATATGTCTATTAGCAATTGCCAGACTGCCAAAACTCTTGGGATAGGCTTTTAGTTCATGAACACAGTCACACGCAGATATAATTTACATAATTATTTATATAATTTATCAATCACTTGTGACAGCTTGGAACAGAAAAATGTTAACATGTAACAATCTTGTGTGAAGCTTTCTGGTACCATAGCAGGAATGATTTATTGTACCTGCATCCGAATACAGTATGGAGTTATGATGACGACAGCAATATTGCTACTCTGTAAACAATTATGGAAACATATGTTGTAAATATTCGAGTCAAGTAGCCCGTGTTATTTCATTATCAGCTAATTCAATAAGATACGGTGCACTGCAGTTATTAGGATTAACGTGATAATGCATAAACACATTTTACATATGTTTTTGTTTGTTTAGTACTTGAACACCTACTTAAATGTACAGTCTCATGTTTTATAGGAAGACATTTCAGCGATATTTAGTAAAGCAGACAAGGACAGCTCTGGAACACTAACAGTTAAGGAGTTTCAAGATGCCCTAGATGACATATGTGAGAGATACCCTCAAATGCAGCTTTATTTGAAAAATAAACAGATGAGTAATCTTGTTGACATATTGAAAGAGTCCAAAGGGGATGTGGCAAAAGAAGCTGTAGCATTGAATATTGAAGAATTTAAACTAGCTCTGTCCCAAGTAGATTTCCAGATGAAGAATCTTCCAGCTACAGCACAGGTTTAAAAATTTAATTCTTTAACTTGGGACCATTAGCTTCTATAATTGGGTAATGTCTTCCACATTCTTAATATTTTTCTTTGACCCTACTTTTCAGGTTGCGGCTCAACAAGGTGCCTATCTGGCCAATTGTTTCAACCGTAGGGAGGACTGTAAGAAAAATCCAGAAGGTCCTCTGCGTTACAGAGGTGAAGGGCGCCACACATTTCGTCCCTTCAGGTACATGGCATATTACTACAGAAACTAAAATGTTCTTCCGAATTCCAGACTCCCCCATTAGTGCTTAGTATTGATGTTCAACACAGTATTTGGCTTTATTAATATTTCTTTATATAAAATTTAGTACTCTGAGGTCCTCTAGTTTTATATTTTAGGGTAAAAGTTTATGAAAGTTGAGCATTGGTTGTCTGGTGGTTGCAACAAAAATTGTGGTTAGCTCATCACTGTTATAACTTATGGTTGATATATATGTAATTGTGTCAACATAATAGCCTATTAACCTCACTAAACAAATGAAGCCATCTGTCTCCATATATTTTCTTTTTTGCTTGTTTGTTTCTGACTATTTAACCGAGTCTATGATCCTTCTATAGGTACAAGCATTTTGGACAGTTTGCTCCACTGGGGGGTGAACAAACAGCAGCTCAACTTCCTGGAGATTGGGTTTCAATTGGTCGCAGTTCTCAGTGGCTCTGGTATTCGGTGTATGCAAGGTAAGCCAACATGTTCTTGTTCTTCTAAATATAATGTTTTGCAAATGCTGGTGACTAGGAGCAAACAACATCTATAATCTCTGATATTCAACTGCGTTTGCTATTCAGCAAATTGGTCAGTTGGCGTACAAGGGCACTGGTGGTATCAGACTGGGGTAGGCGATTCATCTTTGGGAGAGATTCAAGTCAGATATGACGAACTGAAAACCGGGATTGCCAACATTCATAATGAGACACAATAACTTACTGTCTGAAGGTTTTGATTTAACAACCCCCGCAAATTTTGTTTCATTTTTTTTTATCTCATTAATAATTCGAAAAGGACCACAATTCTTCTCAAACATACGCAAAAACTGCGGATGAATTTTTATTTTAGCTTTTATATGCGGCTATAGCTATCAATTCATACATGTACTTTTATTCTTTGTTCTTGTACACCTGGAGAGTAAGAAACAAAGATGATCTCAATTTTTGCAAATCTATCTATATACTTCAGATTATGCACAACTCTGCTTTTTGTAAAGCCATTTGATTGCATGATTGCATTATATCTGGTCTGTTGGGTACATCATGTTTGCAGTTGTCCACCTTGATTCTTTTCAAAATTTTCGATCTTGCAATCCTAGACTTCAATTTGTACACAGTTCAAACGTAGAACAAACCATATATACCAAAATAGCATTATACAAATTCCTCTTACATTTGCTACATGAACTATGCCAGCAAGAAGTGTGGCACTATAACAGCTTACAACAATCATAAGTTTACAGAGAGCCCTCTCTGTTTTTCACAATAACTTACAAACTCAAACCTCTGTTTCAACCCAAATACAGATGTACAGTGCAAAAGAATACAAAAAAGCCAAAGTGCCTTCAATGAAAGGATTGAAGAATCATGGCTAGCCAAGAATGTGTCAAAACCTCATTATCCCTAACTAGCCCATTTCCTACCCAAATTGATACAATAACCGCTATACATAACCTGTACAACACTAGACTCTGCTAGTTATATCTCAGTTTCCATTTCGGCAAACAAAGCCCTCCTAGGCCACCATTCTTCAACCTTGTTCCCCACAAACCTAGATTTCGGAACTCTAGTCTGATTCGGAGCATTCGGAGTCTTGTCATCCCCACCAAGCTCCCCACATTCCTCGAAATCAGCAGGATTCCGAAAAGCCAATCTCTTCCTAGGTGTAGTATATGCAAAATGCAATTGCCTTGCAACTTCAGTCTGTAAACATCAACACAACACAAACTGATCAGCAATTCTGCATAAACAACATAAGAATAAAACTCGAAACTAATCAGTAAAATCATTCTATACACGTACTGCATCTCTAAAAGTCTTGGACACTTGGAGTAGCATCTTCAAATCATCATGTTCCACACCACATAATATCCTGATCTGCAACACAAAACAAAAACATCAATACAATTAAAATATTATTAGCTTTATTTTACGAGATCAGCCTGGCAATTCAGGACTTACAAGAATGTCTTGAGGTAAAGACTCGATAAAAGATTTCTCCGAAACAAAACCACATTTCCCCTCACAGTGCATCTTCATAGGAGACACAAAACAAGAATCAACCTCCATATCATTCGAAATCACAACCCTATTCCTCCCGAATGATCTCGAAAATCGAACACACCCTAATCTCTCATTCTCCCGCGTGCTGCACCTCTTCCCTAAACCCATTCTTTCTAGCAAAAACCTGAACAACATTCACCAAACAAACCATCAAAAACAACCAAAATAAAAAAAACCAAAAAATGACATACGCATGTACAAATAGAGTAACCTACCTTACGTAAATGGAAAGGCCAAAATTGTAGGAACAGTAGTAAATTTAGATTGATGTAACGTACTTTGTAAACAAGGTAAATAATAAACACAAGTTAATTGCTGTAGTGGATAAATCAATCTGGTTATATATGTACTGCTGATGAGATGTGCTTTATATTTACTAGAAAGCGCTCGAAGTTTGATTATTTTTAAATTATTAAATTTAAAGGCAATCCCGAAAATGTAACAATATTTAAATGAGTTGAATCTTTATACTACGTGTGAGTGATTGAGTAAACGTAGCCGTTGAGTGGGACACGTGGAGGGAAGATAGTGGTTGGTGTGGCAACGTGGGGAAACATTTTATGATATGGTCGGTTTGGGCTGTTTTGTGTTTGGAATAAAGAAGGCTTTTTATTAGTTCTAGATTATTCTTTGTGTTTCTGGTTGGTTTACTGACACGTGTCGTGTTGAGGGATTTGAAATTGTGACACGTGTGTAAGTGAGGGGAAATGGACGGTGGATGATGAGGATGTGATCTAGTTAGATTGTCTTTTTGGTGAATAAATCTAAGTTTGATTTTGGTTTAAGTACACATAATAGGCGGTTAGTGGTAGAAGAAGTGAGGGGTGGGGATAAGTTCTAAAATTGTGGCTGTAAAATTTTGTTAAAAAACATTTGAGCTCAATTCGCTTATTAAAATCAAATTTTCAAAAAGAGATCACTTTCAAAATGAAAATTGACTGGTTAGAAAACACAATGATATGTTAATACCACCCTGCCCTAGAGACATATAATAGATTCTCAGATTTTAATTTCCAAGATTATATAGATGTTTTAATTTATAGGATCAAATACGTAATTTATTAGAGTTGCTCTAAGAAAGCCTAATGAATTGACTAATGACTATGGTAGGCTGGGTGCCTTCAAATTAGTGGTTTAAAGAAAGGAGTAGATGAACTAAAAATCAGAATTCTTTTCATCATCAACAATTAAAAATCATATATTTAATAATTAAGTAAAATTTGCCAAACTTATATTTAATTATTTATATATTTAGAAAACATTAAAACCTTTTACACTTGATTTGCTTTAGCAGGAAAATGTGACCAATAATTTTGCGACGTTTAAAAAAATAAATTATGATAAATATAAATGGAAAACATAATACTACTTATATAAGAGCATCTCCAACGGTATTTTGTAAAATGATTAGCTAAATATTGATTATGTAAAATTTGTTGAACCTGTAACATGTTTTACTCCAATGGGATTGACTATATTGGTTGGCTATATTTTAAAAATGGTATATTATTATTATTTCAAGTTGTTAAAAATAGAATGTATTATTTTTATATGGTAATTGATGATGTGGAGTTAAACTACAGGTTGCTAAAGGTTCGACAAATATAGCCAACCTATTGTGATTATCTATATTTTTACCTAAGAGTTTTGTCCCATTGGAGTGGACAAAATTTTACAAATTCTCTATATATCTTATTTAAGGTAATTTATTTTAAATTTTATCTAAGGGCTTTACACCATTGGAGATGCTCTAAGTACATTTCTTTCCATGTAACGTAGCCTACTTCCAATAAAAACAAATACATTTGTTGCGTAACATATTCATGTATGGTAATAGAAAATTCAATTAATAAATTCTAGTTCTTTGTACAAAAATAATAAATTAATTCCAAACGCTTTTTATAGAAACAGTAAAATCATCCATTTTGAAATGTCAAGGTATCAAGATTGAGAAATGGTATTCCACAACACATTTTTAAGAGTAGAGACAAGAAATACCATCATGATCAAAAATCAAAAATATATATATATATATAATAAACAAAATATACTTGGAACAATTTTAATATAGCTTCAAGCTCAATTTATTCACTTTTTCGCAAATCATCTTCCCCTCCAAAGATTAGCTCGAGAAAAGCGTGTAGAAAATTAGAAACATTATATACTTTCCTCCAGCACACTCTGGAGACCTTACCAACAGAAAAGCCTTGAATTAGTGTAATAATTCACAATGCATTCTACCAGAGTTGCACAATTACACACAAACACAGCTATACATTGTACTGAAGCATGAAACTTTCAAATACGATTATTTAGTGCTGAGAACATTCATAGTTACACATCACACTGATAGATTCATAGACTTCTGATAAGAGTGATATTTTGCAGTTCAACATGCTGGAGTGATATCTTGCTGGTATGTATATTATAGTAACGCAGTATTTTCATCTTGTTGGGAGTGGTAGTTCCTCCGCCTTAACTGGGATGCTGGCGTGGGCTGCTGCAGAAAGATTTTGGTTGGATCATTGGGATCGACATATCTGCAACATGAACAATGTTGTATGTAAGTACGGCTACACCCACAGGACAGACAACATAATGACATTATGTCACGATGAAATAGGAATTCTAAGAGTAAAGAAAATTAGTGACTTACGCATGTCTCATCATTTCATCTACTGGTGTCTGTGATGCTTGGAGGGGATCTACACGTATTTCTGTACCTACATTAGGTTGTTGATTATACCGCCTCACTGACGTCATCAAGTTGAGAAATAAAGGAACAAAAGTCCCACAGCCACCATCCTTGAACAAAATCTTGAAGGAGTGAGTAGAATAAAGAGCTCTGTGCTCGTTGTCTGGGACAACCTGCAATCAAGCATCTTGCAAACTTCAAATTATGTTCCTATGGAAATGAAGGGCTAACAAAAGGTTTTTGTTAAACTTACAGGCTCCACAAAACCAGAGATATTATTGCAGTGAAATATTGGTTGATTAAACTTCTCGCCATGGACATAAAGCTGCAAAACAGTAATGATGATACGGAATCAGTTACACACAGCTGAAAACAAAGACCCAGAGACAGTTCAAAAGAATCTAACAAAATACCACAACGGAAGACATTATTCCAGATACAAAGTTGTATCATAAAACACTAACTTAAAATTAATAGGAAACTGAAGGCTGCATAACAAGATCAAACTTGCACAAACCACAGACATTTTAAGTTAAATTAGTAGACTAGTTTGGGCACTCTTAACAATGCCTTGGTACACTCTAACATTCTTTACTTTAAACTGAGAATGTATATACTTCATCACAGACTAATCCTGTTTCCTACCACCACTTAGCTGTTATTTAAGATTATTGAACAGTTTACATATTAATGATGCGAGAACATACAGACATTAAGTTTGGCAAGCAACAGGCAAGGGTGTAAGTAATATACTCATATTTAGGCTAGCTGTTAGTTGTTACCCTGTCTAGCAGAACATTGCAAATTTAACCTGCTTTATGTGTGGTTACCATAACAAAGATACATAAGAAGGGATTAAACATAAAGGAACGGATTTGCTCAAATTAAAAGATTTGTTCTTAAATAACTTAACAAGTTAACCATTCACCAAGCTTCTGCAAAGATGAGATGCAATAATTAACTTAACTATCTGAAAGGCAGATAGGCTAGAAAAATAATAAAGCCATATCAGATTTTAGGGGATTTGATACATTACTGATTAAAACTTAAAAGGTAACTGCATAGAAATGGAAGTGTAGTTGTTCTGGCAACCTCATTAGCCAAATCTATTAAAATGCATAACATACAACCATTCCACTTACAATGTAAGGTAATGTGTGTATGGAAAGTTACCATGCCTAGCAACGAAGCTAAAAAAAACAAAAGGGTTTTAGTTAAATACTTTAATACTCCTACAAAGAAGAAGGTAATTGCCTGTGAACTATTTCGGTAAGTACTAGTGCATGTAAAATCAAATCAGAGCAACTTAAAGCTGCTTTATTTTTATCCAAAGAAAAATTGCTCCATGACTCCATTTATACGGAAAAACAAAGTAGACTTCGAAATACGATCTCAAGATCCCATCCCCAATCATAAAGAAAGTAGCCAATGATTATCTGTACCAGTGTGTATTTATGAATCGAATGCAAATACTGATAAATATGTGTTCCTTGCTATGAAGCACACTTAAAAAGCAACAAAATGAACTAGAAGAGTACACAGATTAATAATTTGACTTACCAAAGGCATATCAAAAGCATACAAGTTCCCCACAGGCTTACTAGCAACAAACACCATTCGGATATTTGACAAGTATATTGTTCCTTTTACTTTGACACGTCCACCTTCAGTTCTGACAGAAAGCAGCCGATTGTTAGTCTAGCAATAAATTCTTAAAGAACTCCAGTTTGGTGAATACTTGAAATACGTCTATCCAAATATAACAATCATTTGACAGCATGAGAGATACGAGCAAGCATGCTTGTCCCAGAAAAATGCTAGAGCATTTGGGGTGGAAGGACATGTGTCAATAACAAGTGGACAAAAATATGCTAACTTGGAAATTATACTCCACTGATTGTACAATACAGATAGAACAAGATAAAGGTACCAGCTGTAGTCTATACACTCTGAGTATAAAACAAGCATAACAAAACTGAGTCTAATCTATTCTCAATAGATATGTGTTAGGTTCAATAGATTGAATCAGCACAAAATGATAGACTGTAAAGTAACTTTGAAGCAGGAACACTGGATTGTAATTCAATCATATTCATAGAATACAAACACAAAACCCAGAAAATCACTCATACGTATGTAACTAAAAAAACCTCCGGTGAGATTTATAGGTTTAGACAGGGAAAACCAAGCCAGAAAGTGGAATAAGCAACTCAACCAACAACCAAAATCATTTTTTACATTTTAAACCGAAACTCGATTGATTAACCAAAAGCATCATTTCTAAACAAAAGACGACAAGTTTAACGCACACAATCAAATTCATATAAAATGATTATAGGAATTCAGTTCAAACACCGCAGGAAAACCCCTCCATCCGAACCCCTTACATTCATACCTGTTACCATATTACCCAACCAAAACATATCAATAGAAGAACATAAAAACATGTAATTACACAAACAAAATGATAGGTAATTTAATCAAGAAAATCTTGATAAACCCTTGATCAAAAATTCACAAAACAATTAACAAAAAAATTCACATGTATCATCATATTAGTAATAACAAGAATAATTGTTCGAAAACAAGGAATTCATAAAATCGAAAATATTGGTACTTCAATTGACATAATAATCAACAAACCCAAAAAATAAAAAGTGTAAACAAGAATAAGAATATACCCAGGGATCTTATCAATATCAAACTCAACACCATCTCTTGCTAACACAAACATCTCGTTCATGAATGGAACTGGCATTCCGTTTGGGAATAATTGTGGGTTCATCGCCATCTCTCTCCCTCCTATCTCTCTCTCAATTCAATATTTCAATCTCTCTCTCTCTCGATCTCTCCAGTTGATATTTCTGTCTTTTTGTATATATAAAGACGTATCCAGCGCGTTCTACCTGTATGACGTATCTATTCTTGGGACCGCCTTAGTAACTTATTTATTTCTTCATGGGCCGAGAGTTTTTTCTACAAAATGGGCCGAATATATAGTTCTTCTGCATTTGTAAATACACAACATTACAAAGCAAATAAATTATGACCTTAGGTCCTTAGCTAACTCCTTGAGAGATCATTTTTTAATATAAAATACAAAGATATTATTATAATTACATGATTTATGTTTGAATTTATAAATATATTTTAAACTATTATATGTAAAATCCTTATATTCTCATAGGATAACCTCATGTCCGTTGTTCTCATAAATTATTAGCTTTAACATTCTAACAAATTCTCTACAAATTTATATTGGGAAATTTACTAATTTAAAATGTAATTAATCGTCATTTATAAATAATTTTGACATGAAGTAAAACTAAAATTTATTTGTATAATTTTTTCAGTGAGGAATTGTATAATTTTAAATAATTTAAAATATGTTTATTTATGTATTTATTTAATTAAATAAGGTAAATTGTTCCTAAGGTGGAAATTTTTTCTAAAATCATCATCTTAAAATTACATACTTTCAATGTAAATTTAATTAAATTATTTTCATCTGATATGTACACATGTTATTTATAATTTTAATTAATTTACTGTACTTTACCCTTAAATTTTCAGAAATTGATAAAAAAAAAAAAAATGACGCTCATGCTTCAGGAGTGTAGTTCTTTTCAAATTAATCATAATACTTTCTATGTGTTTAAGTATTGCCGTGTTAGTAATATATATTTATTATGTAGAATATAAAAATGAGATAATTAAATTATCTGAAAATGATTTTTTTTAATTTATTAAAACCAAATCATATTTTACAAGTAAAAATATTATTTTCAGATCAATATTTTAATTTCCTGACAAATTTCATATTAAATGTCCTTGTTCACCACCAAAGATATTCGAAAAACTCAAAACTAAAAATTCGATCCAATCCAATTTAGAAATTGTTTTTGAAAAAATCGACTTATAAAAAGTCTGGCCCATGAATCATGTATGGATCTCATATTTTTCATCAAATTCGACTGATTCAAAACTCAAAAAGTTTGAATAAAAGCACAAAATTAGAAAAACCCGATGTTTTAAAAAGTTCGAATAAAAATTCGGTTCGATTCGAATAAAAGTATGATTCGACCCAAATAAAAGTTGGTGCATTTTAAAAAACCCGGATTAAAACCCGATTTTTCATATGTAAAATTTAAAAATATATTATACTTTTAATAAATTGATAAAAATTAATATATAAGTTATAGAAACACAGATGAAAATCGTATTTTTTTGAATAAAATTTAAAAATATGTAATATCTTTAGTAACTTTGAAAGTATCAATATAAAAATTAAAAAAACATATTTTCAGTAATTTTGAAAATATTAATATATAAATTAAATATATTTATAAATTTGAAAAAATTAATCAACTTTTGAACTTGTCCAAAATAATTTAATTTTGAAAATATTAACTAATAAAATTTTTCATGTCATTATAATTTTAAATTTTTGTAAATCAATAATAAAAATCAAACTCATTCATTGTTGATTATTTATCAAAAAATATTTTTGAGTTTATTAAAATTTAGATACAAGAAGATGTACTTCTATTTTTTTTTTGAAGCCATGATACAAGAATAAGTACTTAGACTTTGATAAATAATTGTTTCTGAACCAAATTATTTTACTTATTCATTGAAACTTTTCATTTATTAAAATGTAAAATGTATATCATACAATCATTTTTTTAGTTCAAATTGATAGTTGTATAATTACAGGAAGAACCTTCTTATATAGAGTCACAGAAAACCATTAATTTCATTATAGAATTTTATCAATAAATTAAAAATAAAATTTTTAAAAATATAAAATGTAATTCTAATATAACATACGAACGACATATAAACTTTATAAAGGACTACCTTATAATCCGTGCAACGCACGGCTCCTTTTTTAATATTTATAATTATATTATTTTTTAATATTTATATGTTATTAATTTACAAATCAACTTATTGTTAAAAATTGATATTATATATATATATATATATATATATATATATATATATTAATTGTGCCACACCTCGTTAACTTTTATAGACAAAGTACATGCAAAGAAAGAAGGTCTTTATATATTGAACACAAAAATTTTAAAATACTAATTACAAAATTGAACATCAAAGACAACAACATAATATTTATAGTACACGAAATATAAACTTATGAGAGGAAGAGAAACAAAGCTTTTTTTCTTTTCTAATCTCTGTCGTGTGTGTTATATAATGCGAAACTCTAAGACTCTTAAGAATTCGAATTATAAATTTTCACCTTTTCTTTAAATTCGATTAGAATTCTTCTTCTTTATAACTTTAAATTTATATTCTATACACAATATGTAACCTATTCTACTTAAAACTGAATAACTTTAAAATTTTATTAACTATTACGTAGTTGCTAAGAATCGAACCTTTGACCTATGGTAGTACTCTTTTATTATCTCTCTTACTCTTATTATATAATAGGATATAATTTAACACAAAAAATTTGTTTTGCATTTGATTGTACAGTAAAATCATTTTAGATAAATTTGATTCTATGATAGGATTGCTTTGAATTATTTCATTAATTTCAAATTATTTAATGATTTTACAGTGCATCCAGGCATCTGTCTCATAATCTCTTTCCCAAAAGCAAATACCTTTGCATACTCAGCCTCATGTTTACCGGCAATGTTGTCTTTAGCCCTTTTAAGTGCCCTATATATCATGGATAATGAAACTTGCAAATCAAATCGTTGACAACCCTAGCATGAAATGCATTTGTAGGCCAGCTTGGGTTCATCCTAATTTCATCCTCATATGCCTCTGCAATCCATGTTGAATTCACACATTTCTGTTCCCAAGTTGGGTTACAAGTATGCTTTTGGGAAAGTGTTTTTATTTGAAAAGCATCTGATCTTTGTTGCTTTAATCCATAGCATTTCCAATCACATCCTTCATTACACACCCACTTTACTGTCAGAAAGATTCTTCTTCAACCTTATAGGTCTTTGATTTTTTATTGCATACTTTCTTACTACAGTTCTAAACACTTTTCCATTGGTAAATAGCTTCCCAGGCTCAAACTTTGGGTCATTCATGTTTGTGATTTCAGGAAATTGGCATTCAAATTCATCAAAAGAAGACATGGCCATCCTTTCATCATCAAAAGAAGCTGTTCTCTGAACTTTCATAATCAACAAACATTCTTTCTTCATTATCTTCCTCCACTTCATCTTCTCTCACTCCTTCTTCACAATCTTCATTCAACCCTTCCTCAAGCTCATCTTGAACTGGTTCATCGACATTTTTTATGATCGGTTCTTTTCCCTGTTTCTTTCTCTTCCTAACCATTGTACTTTTCTTACTTTCCTGGCTAGGCTGACTGATAGGTGGACAATTGTCCTCATCCAACACAACTAGATTATCTTCAGTATTTTTAAATAGTCCATACAATGAAAAATAACAAACAATAAGGAAGAGACTTACTCTAAGCATTGAGCATCTCCCTCTTCTCCTCAATCTGTATGGAGGATTTGGAGGAAGAATCCTTTTTAACTTCTTAGGAGTTATTTCAGCTTCACTTTCAGTACAGTCCAGGTTTGAACCGTCACCATGAAAAATGATATCATCTTCATCCTTTTCACTTTCCTCACCACCTTCAGTCAACACCTTATCTCCCTCTACCTCACATTCCTCTCTCATTTCTTCAACTCTCTTCACTCTCTCATCTGTTTCAAACTATGTGAATGAAAAATCAAATAGCTCCTCTGACCTATCCCTAGAACTAGTATACACTGACAGCAACATAGTCTCAACTTCGAATTCACTATCAATTGGACAAAGATCATCAACACTTAACTCTTTCTCAGGAATCAAATACCACAAGTCATAAGAACCATCTCCAATTCCTATTTCTTTACACATTGACTCCAAATTAAATAGGTGGAAATTTTTGAGTGAGTAGTAGTGAAAATATTTGCAATCTCCATCGATGTAAGACTTAAAATTCTAATCAAATTCTCCACCAAAATACAATTTGATGGTAAAGTTTAAAGAGCAATCTGTAAAGTTTAATGTAAATTTCAATTAATTACAAAGATTAATTAAACTCAAGGTAGGGGGACTAAAACATAAAAATTGCAGTTGTATATGTATAAACAAGTAAAATGTATCACATTACAATAGATGAAACACAAACCCAACATATAAATTGGACAAAAAGCTAAAGGACAAAGTCCAATTGGGACCACCACAATAAACAATTGAAACCTTAATTATCATGCATGCATTCAGTAATACTTGTAACAAAATCAAATACGAACGCCACAAGTTGTTGAAACTTACCCCCATACTCGAGAACGTCAGCACCATTTGGTAGATTTCGTACATCTATGACTGGGATTTCAGCATCTGGTTCAAGAACTTTATGCCAATACTCAGCCGGAACTCCAGCCCAACTCGTCAATCTTAAGTTATCATCAGTAATTAGTCGTAATCGGCCTCTCATTGTATGCAATTTTGATATCTACACTTCAGGGTTTAGATTTAGGGCAGCGAATTTAGGGATTACGTAACAGTCATATTCGGGGTTTAAGAATGTGTTTTAATCAATTACAAATATTGTAAATAACATTAATACTCTTAAATTATCCATTTACCCCAAACTTTACATATCAACTTATTGTTAAATATTGATATTATATATATATATATATATATATATATATATATATATATATATATATATTAATCGTGGCACACCTCGTTAAATTTTATAGACAAAGTACATGCAAAAAAGAAGGTCTTTATATATTGAACATAAAATTTTTAAAATACTAATTACAAAATTGAACATCAAAGCCAACAACATAAGGTTTATAGTACACGAAATATAAACTTATGAAAGGAAGAGAAACAAAGTTTTTTTTCTTTTCTAATCTCTGTCGTGTGTGTTATATAATGCGAAACTCTAAGACTCTTAAGAATTCGAATTATAAAGTTTAACCTTTTCTTTAAATTCGATTAGAATTCTTCTTCTTTATAACTTTAAATTTATATTCTATATACAATATGTTACCTATTCTACTTAAAACTGAATAACTTTAAAATTTTATTAAATATTACGTAGTTGCTGAGAATCGAACCTTTGACCTATGGTAGTATTCCTTTATTATCTCTTTTACTCTTATTATATAATAGGATATAATTTAACACAAAAATTTGTTTTGCATTTGATTGTACAGTAAAATCATTTTAGATAAATTTGATTCTATGATAGAATTGCTTTGAATTATTTCATTAATTTCAAATTATTTAATGATTTTACAGTGCATCCTGGCATCTGTCTCATAATCTCTTTCCCAAAAGCAAATACCTTTGCATACTCAGCCTCATGTTTACCTGCAATGTTCTCTTTAACCCTTTTAAGTGCCCTATAGATCATGGATATAAAATCTTGCACTTTAAATCATTGACAACCCTAACATGAAATGCATTTGTAGGCCAGCTTGGATTCATCCTAATTTCATCCTCATATGCCTCTGCAATCCATGTTGAATTCACACATTTTTGTTCCCAAGTTGGGTTACTTTGGGAAAGTGTTTTTATTTGAAAAGCATCTGATTTTTGTTGCTTTAATCCATAGCATTTCCAATCACATCCTTCACTACACACCCACTTCACTCTGTCAGAAAGATTCTTCTTCAACCTTATAGGTCTTTGATTTTTTATTGCATACTTTCTTACTACAGTTCTAAACACTTTTCCAATGGTAAATAGCATCCCAAGCTCAAACTTTGGGTCATTCATGTTTGTGAATTCATTGAATTCAAGAAGTTGGCATTCAAATTCATCAAAAGAAGACATGGCCATCCTTTCATCATCACTATTAAAGCTATTCTCTGAACTTTAATCATCAACTTTCTTTATTATCTTCCTCCACTTCATGATCTTTCTCCACTTCATATTCTCCCACTCTCCTAATTCTTCACAATCTTCATTCAACCCTTCCTCAAACTCATCTCGAACTGGTTCATCGACATTTTTTTGTGATTGGTTCTTTTCCCTGTTTCTTTCTCTTCCCAACCATTGTACTTTTCTTACTTTCCTGGCTAGGCTGACTGATAAGTGGACAATTGTTCTCATCCAACACAAAGTAATAAAGAATTAAAGAAAAGTGAAAATTAACATGATTGAATTGTAAATCTGGACATCGTTTTTTTTTAATAGATGGAAGATTATTCTTTTTATTCTGGCTATCTGTTTCTTCTAAAATATGTTTATATTAAAATAATAGTAAATACCTTTTTTTCAACAAAAAAAATTTGTGAAAAAGTGTAATATTTTAATTAAATTATAACTATATGTAACTAAATTTATTTCAAAAAAAAAATATGTAACTAAATACAATAATAATCAATGAAATGCAGTTTTCAATTTTTTTTTGAGGAAATGCAATTTTAAGCTTCAACTTTATTAAAAATAGTGAATATTAGGTAATGAAACAAAATTTTATTATTTCTTCAGGATATTATTATCTTTTTTAAAAATCTGTGAATCATCAATCTATTTGCATCTATATATTTACGTACATTCATGTATATACTAGAATTTTTTTTTAAAATTGTCTCAATTCTATTTTACTATTTTTCACATAAAACTAGAAAAACATCAAAAATAAAATACGGCCTTACGAAAAAATAGTTTAAACTTTTAAATAAAATTTTCTTAGAGATTATTAAGGACATATAATACATACCTTTGTCCAATTTTTAAATCACTATTTCATATGAATTTGGAACAGAATTTTTGATAAACGAAACTTAACCTAGTATATATTTTTTTGAAATAGATTATTTGGTAGTATATATTCTTTCTGAAATGGATTATTTGGTGAGAACATCCAAAGTGTTGTGAATATATTACAACTAATAATATATAATAGATATTTATAGAGAGATCAAGAAGAGAAATTCAAGAAAATCTGAAATTCTCTTATTAATCTCTCTCTAAATATCTATTATATATTATTAGTTGTAATATATTCACAACACGTTATCAGCACGACTAGCTATTTCGCTCCGTTAATATGATGGTGGATTATATTCAAGAGGTTCAAGGTGATCAATCTAAAACTTTAGAGAATTATTTATCACACTTTAAAATTATAAGGTACACATCTTTATCATCATCTTCAGTTTCAAAGTATTGTTCTAAATCCATCTGTTTTGAGTTATGCTAGTTGATATTTCTCGTAAAAGTCATATTTTATTTGTTTTAAATCAAAATCAAACAATTTCAGATTTTCCAGAAAGATCTTCTAATTACCTATAACTTTTAACCTAAACTTGTTTCAAACTCCTCTCTTTAATATGTCAAATTCTGCAATGTATAAATTATTGACTGACTTTGGTAATAGTACATCTATATTTTCAGAAATCATATTAAATTCGTTTTATATCGGAATCAATATATTTTAGAAAAATTCTCTTGATTTTCTACAACTCTGATTGTTTAGCATTTTTGAGATTCAACATATATATTTGTGAAATTATGTCATATATGCATAAGTCGTTGGTATGATTTCAGTAATATGACACTACGACTTTATTAGATCTTATAAAATTGAAAAATTACATCCGAAAATTATATGCAATATCAATTCGGAAAGATCTTCTCGAGACCTTTAAATTATGATCAAATTTTTTCGCCCTTTAGCACGATTATTATCTCTAAAAGTTTAAATTGAAATCTGTTCATGGGCTAATTTGTATTGTGTTGCTGTAGTCCGTGTTTTATTTAATTACGATATCGTTGCATCTTTATTTTTCATGTGCTTTAGCATCTTGGAAAGATTATTGAATTGTCTACAACTTTCATGTTTTGCATCTTTCTAAATAAAGTCATTTAGATATTGCAAATTGTCTATCCTTCGGACCAGTTAAATCCAATATTGATATTGTGCATTGTGTTATTTTTGGAGTAAGATAATGTTTTGTGTTTTGAACTTGTCTATATATGCAGTTATGTTGACATGTTCGCACGTTGAGATTTTTAAATCTATATGTGTTTTTAAAGTGATTATTATATTATTTATATGTGAACCTGCATTTTTGTGCATCATTTTATGCATTTATGGAACTCATATGAAATTAATGTTGCAATATGATTGTGGTCAAAAATATAGTAAGTGATGGTATGGTAGAATATTGCAATAAAAATGGTAGATAAAAATTTATTAAGGCATCTTGTGATACAACTACACACAAAATATATTTATTATACCATGTCCGCATACCCACATATTAGAATGTTTTACGTATTATGCATGATTCCGATAAATGATAGTTTTATTTTATAAAAAAAATTAGGAAGTTCTACTTGTGATGTATGTGATACATGGTAGGTGTACAATATCATTTAATGATTTATTAACTTGAATTTAATTGATATTATATGTTACTATTTATAATGGTGAGTTGGACCAAAGCTTGAGTTCAATACTTTTTATATCAAAAAAGAAAATTTGAGTAATAGCAACCAGAAGTTGTGCAAATATGATGACACGTTTTTTATGTGATTGGTCCCATAAAATCCCTGGAGGATGTATTCATACAAATGATAATAAAATTCTTAATTTTTTGAACTGTATCCTCAAGATACAAAACCTTGAAAAAGGTTATGAATTAACAAAATTGTGAGTTGATATCTTGATCCTTATGGTTGGTTAATATATTAAATATTAGTAAAAATTTATGAACTTCCTCAAGTAGCACCTACTCCATTCCCTGAAGTGAATGTGATAGTATAAATAAATTAAATTTTATAAACCTTGTATGGTCATGATTTTCTAATATGAACTCATTTAATTGTATTCTTAATATATGCATAAGAAATATTTTCTTGTTTAAAATAAAGTTGACTTATGTCAATGATATAAAACAAACATGAGCCATCTAACAAGGGAGTATTGTATATATTGGATGTCTCGCTACATTTTCTATATTAAATGCTCCAGAAGAGCATGCATAATTTTATCATGGAATTGAGTTAAAAAAAATCTAATATTATTGATGTTATTATACTCTCCCAAGTGAAAGAGAATCGACTATGCGGTTCTAATATTATATATTACATAAAAAAACCGAAGAGATGTGTTATCTTGTGGTGGATATAATTATTTGATTGGTAAATTGTTTGGCAATATAAAAATTAGTTAATGCATATTTTATATGACCCACTTGACAACATTTAAATTTAATCCTGGAAGGATATAAAATGCTGGAAGCAGTGAATTAAGTTTTCGAGAACTAATCCTATCAAATTATAAATGGATATGGACCAGAAGTCCAACATTAAATTGTTTTAGAATGAAATACTTGTTATTATTTTACTTTTTGTATTCTGAAATAATAGGTGACAACTCATAAAAATCTCTGGCCAGAGTGGATGGAAATTAGAATGTGTTTCTAATTGACATTCAAATGAGTTTCACCTCATAAACAAAATACATTGAGGTTATTTGTTTGTTTTGTAAACTATGAAGTTTACCTGTTACATTAGAATTTTCTTGAAGCAATGCATATCTTGTGGGGGAAACTTAACTTCTTTCATGAAGGAAGATTAGTCACTGTGAGGACTTGAAAAAAAAATTATTGGTCCTGAAGTACCAACATATCATAATGCAATAAGATACTAATTTATCTTGCTAATTGAACATGTCCCGATATAATTAATTAATAAATTTACTAGAAGGCTTTAAAGCATGTCCAATTTGAAGGAATGAGAATCTTAAGGGCACATAAAGAAAAATTTGATCTCCACTAACCTAAGGATTAAAATTGATTTTGCAGGTGCTAAGAGTTTACTTTGATTCTCATAATTTTGATCTCATATTAAATATGTACTAATATATGGTGGAGATATTATTATTTTGGCATGCTTTGAAATTAACAATTGCAGGTACTTCTTGAAATGATATATTGTGATTCTAAAAACTTATGAAAATGGTCGTATTGGAGATTCGAGATAGCACAACAAAATGTGATTTATTCTGGATTGAAACTCTACAAACTTGATAATGTGCTGGCTACACAACTCAAAAGATTTATTGGCCAAGGCGTTGCAAATAACTACATTTGAGAAGTTTTTAACCTCATCAACTTAAAGATGTTATGCAATGTTATGGTGAGGGAGAGACTACGCGAAGCTGCACTCTTTTTCCTTAACCATGGTTTTTCCCATCACAGCATGTATTGAGCAGTTAAAGGGATGTTATATGAAAGGCGATATAACTAAGCATATTTCTCCCAATTCTTCTTCACGCACGACCTTCAAGAAAATGAAGAGATTGAAGTTCGACAAATTCGCTCGAGTAACAATCTTGTAGATCTGTTTACAAAATCATTGCCCCCGATAATTTTTGAAAAATTGGTACATATGATCAGAATGCGTTGGCTTAAGAATTTGAGATAATTTTTCAATATCGATGTACTCTTTTTCCTTTACTAAGATTTTTCCCATTGGGTTTTTTTCCTAGAAAGGTTTTAACGAGACACGATTATTGAAAAATAGACATCCAAGGGGGAGTGTCACAATATGGACGTCTCTAGAATTTTCATGTATGAACTCTTAGCCTTTCAATACTAAAACTTTTGGCCTTTCAAGTCTTTATAACTTAAGACTTTTGACTTTCTAGATCCTTGTAACTTATATCTTAAGAACCTATAAATAGGCACGTTGTTCCAACTTGTGATAGATACTTCAAAGTAATAGAATTTCTCTTCTTGATCTCTCTCTAAATATCTATTATATATTATTAGTTGTAATATATTCAAAACACAAAGTACGTTTAACCAATTTTTTTAAAGAAAAATATACATAATTGTTATTGTTTGACAATTATTTTTTACAAACTTTTGACATTTATTATTAACACTAATTACAGAAATAGTGCATAATTTTGTTCCACCGATCCACTTTGGACATTGTGTCAGTTACAGTAATAGTGCATAACTTTGTTCCACCGATCCACTTTGGACATTGTGTCAGTTTCAAATCCATAATTCTTTAACCTAAATTGCTTCTGAAATGGAAAGTATCCTCTATGCCTACTCCAGATTCAATGTCCAGATTGTCGTGTAAAAATATATTATAAATTGATAATCTATAACTTGTACATGCTTAGTTACTGTCTGAAATAAAGTTGAGTAGATTTCAGATTTGCCATGTTCACTTGTAATACTTGTATCTCTTATAAATCCTTATTCATTTGCCTCAAATTTCATGAGTTACAAAACTCTAGTTATCCATTGTGACTTTGTTGTTGTAACGCTCCTCAAATATTCTGTTTTCTACTTTGAAATATTTTTGGAGCATATAATGTTCTCTTCGATTTATCGTAACTTTTAATGTATCAATCCAATAAAAATAGACTAACTTAATTTTAAAGATCTATCAAACCTCTCCAACTTTCTAGTGGATGGGGGAAAGCAATACATAGATTATCTTATTGTCAAACATAAACTTCAGTTATCCTTGTAGCTAGATAGCCAAATTCAGATCAGGTTCAAACACTGAAATATATCAGAACTCATAACTTCCCCAAATCTAACTTCTCAACATATAAAAACCTTTGTAAATTTTGATAGAACCAGGCCCGTCTTGAATTTTCGAGGGACCCTATGTCAAATAACCATTACAGAGACGCCAAAAATTATGTAAATGATGTAATTATTCGGGTATAATATTGTAAATTTCCGAACAATCATGAAAGACATAGATTTTAGGTCTATTTTATTGTTCAGAAGATAAACATATATGTAGGTTTAGAAATTTGGGGATGTAGATTTAGAAATTTGGGGGTCCTTCAAATTTTGAGGTCCTCTGCTATAGGATTTCTTGCACATCCTCATCGACGGACCTGGACAGAAATACCCGAATTTGTCAAAGGGAAGCTTTCGGGGGAGGCAAAACCACTGCTGCAACTGAAAACCAAATATAGGCAACACCACTCTGGATAATGTTTTCAGGCCTACTATAATAAAGTAATAAACAACTGTATAACCAGTTGGTATTTTCAGCCCTTGTGGCTCCATAGGTAACAAAACACCCTTATCTGGTTTGCCATAGCACCAAAGATTAAGAAATCCTTCGGGGGATGAAGTTTGTTCGTACAATTTAAAGAGCTACACTGTTTCTGCAGAGTTAATATCCATCAATTTAGTGTAACTAATGATCGGTCTTGCTTTCATTCTTTTACTGTGCAATTTCATCATTTCAGGGTTTTTTCCTCTTGAAATTGGCAGCTGTATAACATGCAAATAATTTTTTCTTTTCTATTTCATTCGGTTTCCATGCCTAAGCAGCGTGAATGATGCATGACATCTAAGTATCTAACTATGCATTGCATTGTTAGTTTGACAATTTTTTGTTGGGATAATACATGCTTTGTTTGTTAATTTCTAGGCTATGGAAGAGATTTTTATGTTGTTATTTTTGATGCTATAGATGAACTTGAGCTATTGGAGTAGATTAAATTTTTGGTTTTCATATAAGTATTAGTATTATTAATTTTGTTTTCATACAAGTATGAGATCAAATTTATCTTCTCGGTCATCACTATATTAATTTTAGAGATTATTACAATTTTAATGAATTACTTTTATATATAAAAAAGAGTTAGCAACATCAATTCTCAACGTAAACAGCCTAAAATTATAAGCCTTATCTTATAATTCATAGATTTTATTTTTAGTGTAGTCACAAATTTTCTAACATACACAAAATTCAAAGAAGCATTCATTAATTACATCAATAAAATCAAAAAACTATATATAAATATATCATTCACATAGATTAGCAATTTATTTACCAAACTAGGTTATTGATCTATTATTCAGATTACAAATTAGTCACAATCTTAATTATTTATATATTAATTATTTTGCCAAATTGTTCTTCGATAATGTAAGATCAACTTTGATGATGAAGCAAAATTACATAACATTAATAACCATCGAAACATTCTATGTAGAAAATATTTGAAAAAAAAAAAATGAAACTTTCTTTCTATTTCAAGTTTGCTAACATGATCTTGGTCTTTTTGCATCAAATATCTCCAGATCATGTTTAATTAATGTTCAGAACATAATTTAACTCTCCAACAACCCAGTAAAGGTCTTCATTCTTCATTTTATGCAAATATGCTTCACTGTATTCTAATTAAACTTATACAGAGAACACTATGATATGTGTTTTAGAGAAAAATGAATGAAAAATTTATACTCCAAACTGAAACCTAATAACCGAACTAGACTAGGAGAATATACAAGGTAACACAAAATTGTTGATGGCCTAGGAAGAATACTACATTGATGTACAAGATTCTTTCAAAATTTTAGTAGCATCTAATCCTATCACATCTTCCAACTAGTGACTTACACCAACTCGATATTCTTTTCCTAGCATCTGCAGTTCCATACATGTGGCATTGTTGAATAAAGACATAATTATTTTAACTCTCATTGGACCAACACCCATGATAGGCATTTTTTGGGCAATAGTTTGTTATCAATGCAGAAGAAAACTCTTTAAGAACCTTATCAATGCAGAAGAAAACTATTTAAGAACCTTACTCCTGTGTTCAAGTGAACTTGAATGCACGCTTAGCAGACTCGAGAGTGTTAGAGAGCAGCATCGAGATTGTAACAGGTCCCACTCCTCCAGGCACAGGAGTAATAGCTGAGACTACTTTGGTAGCTTCTTCATAACAAACGTCTCCTGTTATACGAAAACCACGTTGTCTACTGGGGTCCTGAACAACGCATAGTCACGTTAAAAATATTATGAATGTGTCTTCACATTAAAAGGTTCTGCTGGAAAATGAATAGTCCAAAATCAAATAATACAAACGAAAAATGGAAAAGAAGCTCAGCACAAGTTAGAAATTGACGGCTAAAGCCACCTATGTCAGTTCGCATATGGGGTATGCAAATTTTAAATTATCCAAACAAGTTTTGCATTTGCATAAAAGGAATGATGAATGAACTGCTTTAATGTGGTAAAAATTGCCGACTAGACCAAGGAAATGGAGGCATCTAGTGCTGGCTCAAGAGGCCTAGGATATATTTATGTTGTCTACTTGATTCACTGATTTATATGTTATAGACATGTACACAGATTACGAAGCATTATTATATAATTTATAAAACATTATTACAAGGTACACAAGGTTATTACAAGCTAGAGCCTAGAGTCAAAGTTCACTGCAACAAGGGGAAGGGAGACCTATGTGCCAGCCAAATTGAAGTACAGAACAGCAGTATGTATGTTTCATGTAGCTTGGCAAGGAAATTTTGACTAATACTAAAGCATAGATGGGAGCTTGAAGGATCTTGTGAGCATTTTGCATCAATTAGGAAAGATATAGTTTAATCAATCATTTTTTAAGTAGGGTTACCAATGTTTTCTTTGTTAAATAAGAATTATTAATGATATGCTTCTATATGTGGAAGTAGTAAAAATATAATTGTACCGTTAGAAGATCCAAAATGTGTTGGCACAGACCTCAAGTATAGCTAAGACCTACGGGTGGATTTCTTTCATAATGAAACACAATATTGAAGCAGTAAAGATGTATACAAGTAATAAGAGACCGAGGAACCGAAATTTGAGCTCCACACATCTGTGGTGTTGCTCACTCTACAAGTTTGTAACTTTGCATACCCTAGTTATATTATCACTATAGATGAGATCATGCACATTTGATCAAAGAAAAACGTGTAGAAACATAGAAGTCGCTAGTTAATCTTTCTTTTAGACTGACAAGGTACAGGAGTTTTACAAAACCAATGTAATACTTTTTTACGCAGATGCCATAAATGGAACTTTTCTTAAAGAATAGTGAAATTGTACACGTTAGAAATTATTGTTAAACCCACTGAGTACTTAATAAGAAAACTGAAGAGGTAAGACGGTGTTTGTGTGCTGCCGATATTTCTGTCCTGCTATATATATATATATATATATATGTATGTATGTATATGACCAAAGACAAAGAGATTAAGTGCAGCAGATACCCCTCTTGTCATATAAGAGAACACACAAGATTATAACTATGCTTCGGTGGAGGCATCGTGCCAACACACAGTTTTTAGATTCTTTTTTTTTTTTTTTGCTAATTAGTATTTAGATTCTTGTACAGTAAGTATAAAAGAAAATGATGCCTTTTGCTCAAACCATGAGCACCCGCTGACCCTTCCGGGCTGTGTCAGATCTAGCATGGGTTTGATCCTTTGAGGACTGATCTGGAAGCCTAATCCTTAAGAACTACAAGTAACAGAAGACACAGAACCGACAATGGAGGTGTATGGAGACGGCTGGCTCACTGTAGTAGTTGCCTACCGTTCATCCCTTACTTTCTGAATGATACTTTATCTTTTTCTTTTTGATTCTTTTGTTAGTTTAACCAACAATGTTGGTATACAACTCTATCATTAAAAAAATTGGAGTTCAAATTGTTGATATTTTGCTGAAATTTTGTGTAACACACCAAATTTACATATAACAATGCAATCGTGTACGTACAGGACATAATTCCACTACTTAACGTTATATCATGTGCAATATCTGTTTTAATACATCTTGGCCTTCTAATTCCATCAATAATAATAAAAAAGACTAAATTATGCTAGCTGGAGCATGTAGAATCTGAAGTGCGAATAGATGATCCTCGAGTCTGTTTTCATTTTTTTCCTACCCAATTTCATTATTTCCTGTTTTCTATATACATGATATCAAAAAAAAATAAAAAAAATAAAATTGTGAACGCACACAGACAAAATGTCAACCTCTCTTCTGTGATGGACCCACGTAGGAGACGTAAATGTTTGCAGTTGCAGGAAGATGCCAATTTCGAGGAAGTAAATGACCAGGTGACACATGCATACCATTTAAATTTTAAATTAATATAATAGAGAAAATACTTACTTTGACTTGATTGGCCCCCATATCAATGACAACTGCTTCCGGTTTCAGCCAATGACCCCGAACCATATTAGGAATTCCTACATCTGATACTATAATGTCAGCTTGGCGAGTTACATTCTCTGGGTTATCACTACATGCATGCAATGTGCTAACAGTTGCGAGGTGACTCTGTTCAAAAGTTTTACATTACAAATATATTAGCATTCAATGATATATGAAATTATAAAAGCAAAATAAACAGAATTAGTCTTACTTGCAATAATAAGGAAACGGGCAGCCCTGAAATCTTGCTTTTCCCAAGTACCACGACTCTAGAACTAGCAATTTCAATACCCTGTCTGAGTAATAACTCAATGCAAGCTTTGGGGGCACAAGGGATGAAAAGAGGATCTCTTCCCATAGCAAGCATTCCTATGTTAAGTGGATGCAATCCATCAACATCTTTTTCTGGACTCACAAATTCTACAATCTTGTCTTCATTTAAGTGCTGCACCAGACATTTCACCTTTATTATTCAGGCTGAAAAACTTGTCATAAACATAATTTACACCTTCAACCTATATTTAGGGGTGAAGTTGAGTTGAATATCCGCACATAACTACTCTCATATTCGAACTATTTTTTTTCATGCCTCAATCAGATTTTGCTCCAATTCGTATATTCACACTTATTAATTAATTCAGCTCAACTTGAGTGAGTCTTGAATTAGTTGTTTAAGTCTATTCAAATTTGAACTCATTCATGCTCAAAATCGTCAAATTATAACATTTTAAATATATGTTGAGAAATTGAGCTGAAAAAGGAGTGGACCAAGATCTCAATCAGCATTCAAATTCTATATAACTTTAAAAGAAAAATGTGAGTGTATAGTGGCATGGTAAGATTCAATTGAAAAGTTTTAACAGTACTGGTCCGGCATTTCCTACAACCATTGCAATTCTAAAATCCTACAAATTCATACCGAAACACATACTAATCATGCGATTTTAAAAACATAAACAAACATATGACCATGTTTAAGAAATTACTTGAGGTAGCGGAAGCTGCACAATAACACCATGAACATCAGGATCATCATTCAACTTGGAAACAACATCATAAACTTCATCTTGCGAACAATCCTCCGGCAATTGTCTTAAAAAAGAAGCAATACCAACTTCTTGACAAGCCCGTAATTTAAGTCGAATAAAATTATGCGAATCTTCCCTTTCACCCACCAAAACAACACCCAATCCAGGGCATTTCCCAATACAATTCTTCATTTTGTTAATCTCATCAGCTACACTTGATTTTATATCTTTCGCAATCGATTTTCCATCAATTATAGCACATGTTTTCCCATTAGCTACTTCTAGTATTGGAGAATGAAAAGAATTGTAAAGATTTCAAGAACTTGAAAGCAAACGAGTTTATTACACAATGTAGAAACATAAGACATAGATTGAAATATATGTATGATGCTTACTTGAAAAAGGGGAAGATTGGAGATAGTGAAAAGGGGGATGTGTTCGCAAACGAACGGACAATCGCCATAGCCGAGGAATCATTGTCTGTAATCAAACTCCAGTTGAGTTTATCTGTTTAATTATTAGAGTATCTGAGTAACAATCCACGAACCAAACATATTCCCAAATAAATTGGTTAAATTTGAATGATATTCATCCTATTGAAATTTGAATGCTTACCAAATTTACTACTTTTTTTTTTAAATATTTTTTCACGATTTTATTATTTTTTAAAAGTGTGTAAATTAAATTTTATAATAAATTAGAACAGATTAATGTATAACAAAATTGATTTGCTATTTGTTAAGATATCTTTGCGAAAAGTGAGAAATAAATTGATTTGCTAAGATATTTTTGTGAGATTTGAGAAATAATAAGAAAGTGGAAAAACGTGTGTAACGAATATAATCAAGTAGAAGTGTGTTAATTGTTAGGATTAAAGATTAATAATTTAATAATATTAAAAATTTGTTAACAAAAGTTGACTTTTGAAATTTGGGGAAAAAATAACAATGATAAAGTTTTTAGTTAAGATAAGGAAATTGCACATTTTTTTTATTTTAATATAGAATTTACGTGAACAACCAAATCAAATAGGACAATACACACAATTAATTAAAATTAGATTGTAAATAATGTTGTTCATTTTATTTAATATACTTATTATACTCCCTCCGTCCATGTTATTTATTACATTACACGGAGACGAAGAAAAAGTATAAAAAATTAATAAAGTTAGTTGAAAAGTGGGCAAAGTGGTGGGACCTATCAATATTTAATAATAAATTTGAGATAGTGGAGGAAACTAGTGGATGTAATAGTGTTTTTTATTATTAAATATGAGATAGTGGGGGAAAGTAATTGTTGTAATAATAGGGAAAACTTAATATTTATGGCAACGTAAAAAAAATAGTAATTGTAAAGAAATGAAAAGGATAGAGGGAGTACAATTTATATTTTTCAACTAGAATTTAGTGTGATTTTGAAGTTTTGTGCAATTTTTTTTTCCTAAAAATTTTTGTACAACATTGTACGAGAAAGAATAATGATTCAATGAAAAAAATAATGGTTAAATACAAATACTATTATATAATCAATTATAACATACAATCAATTTATAAAAAATTCAATTGAATAATTTGTATAATATTAATTTTTTCAAAATTATAAAAATAATTCGTATACTTTAAAAGATTTTATAAAATATTATAATATCATCCCGAAGCATGATTTAGTGAACTACTTTATGATAAATAAAAAACAATAATTCATAAAATCTATTTTACCAGTTGTCATCCCATATAATTTAGAGAAATTAGTATAATTTTTCAATATAAATTTTTAATATCGAACCATCGTCTTACTTACGTCCAGCACACTTCCCAAACAATATGAGCACCACATCTAACACGGAGATACTCACCCCCGAGAATAGACCCTTTCCATGCATTAACCCTCCTCCTTATAAACCCAGCAGCCACATCATTTGCTGCTGCATTGTCCATTGTAACTGTAAAAACCTTCTCAATCCCCCACTCAAGTAAACACGGCTCAATTAATTTACCAATTGTATCGCCTTTATGGTTTGGTACTTGACAGAAGTTAATAATCCTATCTGCAATTTCCATTCGGCATCAATATAATGAGCAGTGATGCACATGTAGGAAATTTGAGTCCTTGTTGTCCAGCAATCAGTTGTTAAGCAAACTCTTTGACCAGCAGAAGTCAACTCCTCCTTCAATTTTGCTCTCTCCTTAGCAAATAGGTGGGTCTCTAGCAACAGTAATTCTACTAGGAACAGTGAACTTAGGCTGCAACTCATTAATAAATTCCTTAAAACCTTCACCCTCAACAACTCTAAAGGCCTGTTCATCCTTCACCACAAACTTCGCTAATGCATTCCGACATCTCACTTTGTTAAATGTGATTGCCAATAAATTTGCTCCTCCATTAGATGCCCTATGAAAGCTAAGAACCTTTTGCTTTTTATCAGTTGCCGTCACTGCCCTATGTGAATTTTTCTTACATTTTTGAAAATGAGCCCATAAACTACTTGTGCCGATTCTCCTACTATGACACGCATAGTCTACACCATAATAGTTACACGTGCACCTAGGATCTTTTGCATCTCCGCCTTTAATTTTAGTAAAGTGATCATAAATATCCGAGTTTCGAGTAGGCTTTCTCTTGATAGTGGGTGGTTCGTCGTCACCTTCTTTTTTAGGCGACTTAAGTTGGATAGGAGCATTATCATCTTGGATAATCACTGGATTGTTTAGAGCAGTTGGATCAGTGTTTAAGATAGTGTTTGGGATAGTTCTTGGTGTGGTGTTATGGGAAGTGTTTGGTGGTATGGTGTTTGGTGCAGGAATCGGAGTGGTTGTTTCGATAGGAGTTTCAGTTGCAAAAAACTTTTCCATTACGATCCTGAAAATAATGAATAAATCACAAAAAACTGAATCTCAATTCTCAAAGATGACAAAAGCATCTAAAGTAAGTTATAAAATTAACAAAATACATACCTACATCAGTAAATTAACAAAATATCAAGAGTACATACACACATCAGTAAATACATACACAACATTAACAAAAAAACATCTAAATCTAAATAAAAATTACTAAATTCGAAGTACATACTACATAGATATACAGAGTAAAAGAGATTATATATGCACAATAGAAACAATCAAGAGACACATAACGGGTAATGTAAATTAAAACATGATGAACAAGTAATGTAAATTAAGAAACATGTATTGTAATCATGATGAACAAATTGAAAGAGAAGTAATAAATTGAAAGATAAGTACCTTACAAAGAGAACTGAGTAGTGACTGGTGAGAGTCCGAGAGAGGAGAGACTGAGAGTGAGAGCGGCGTATATATGATAATGATACAGATACAGCGACTATGATAGTTTTAGGTTAAATCTACTTTTAGGTTAAATCTTAACTGGTTACTGGACTGTAAATGGGCTGGATACTTAATGGACACTGGACATGAATATGGGTTTAAGGCTTTAGTAACATAACGGGTTGGATTGGGTTGGTTGAGGGTTAAAACTTATTAAACCCTGACCCAACCCAACTTATTCGGGTTTTTTAAAAATTAACCCATTAATATTTCGGTTTCGGATGGTTCGGTTTGTTCGGGTAAAAAATGGGGTGGGTTGGTTCGAGTTTGCGGTTTAATCGGATTTTTGTTCACCCCTAAAACAAACTAACACATCCCACATATTGGTTTCAAAAAGAAAAAAAGCACATCCCACATCTATGATATTTTCACAATTATAAAAGAGTAAAATGTATTTATAGTTAGTTGCGGATTGATTTTCTAAAATTAATTAATAAAATCAAATAACTTTTTGTTAAAAATTAATTTCATTTAAAATAATATTGTTATTTATTTTTTAATCTTTAATTTTCATAATAATGTCCCATTGATTAGATGGTTAATTGATACTCCCTCCGTCTCATAATGCTTCTCTCGTTTCATATGTCGGGACTGTTCATAACATGAGACAAATTATTAATTTACGTTTAATCTATAAGACCAAATATAGTCATGAGTGATCTTGTTGGATTCGTATTTATAAGTACTTTAATACAGTGAAGTTTATATATTTAAAACTAATACGAAATTAAAGATATTAACGATTAAAAGTGTGCATTGGCAAACGTGTCCAAGGGAAATGGGAAAAAAAATTTGGGACAGAGGGAGTAGTATAAATATATTGTTCAACCTAGGTAAAAACCTACAGAGGGGCTGCCCTCTATTAGAGCATCTTCAATTGGGGTTGCAAAGAGGTTGCCAAATCCTATGTGGCATGGCACCCTTAAAGCAACTCCAACCCAAAGGATCCTTACCTATATTTGTCTTAGGTGTACATAATTTAGGGGTTCAGCCTTAAAAATGATGCTCCAATGGGACTTCCTATCCCCTATAAATTTTAGGGGAGAGAAAATCAAACCCCATATTTAGGGGAGAGAAATTCAAACCCCTATAATGACACATCATCATTTTTTCCTTATAATATAATATATATCTATGCCAACACACTCATCTCTTCTCTATATTACCTAAAATATTGATTTAATATTATTTTTTAAGTTATAGGTAATGAATATAGGTAACACCATTGGAGCAAAACAACTTTTTCGTTACATATATTTTGAGTAATCATTATTTTACTATATTTTAGGGGATGAAAATAGGGGTTGCCCTTGGAGATGCTCTTAGTTGCCAACCTATTGGAGGATCAATGTTGCCATCAAGTTGCCAACCAAAGTTGCCAAAAGTTGGCAACTTCCACATTTAGTTAAAACACATACAACTTCCCAAAAGTGTATTTAACTTTACCCTTTTTTATATTTCCCATATTTTATTATCTCTTTAAATGTTTTTTTTCTTTTTTTCTAAATATCTCACATATCTAATATCATTAATGCACATGAGAAGAAAAGAAAAAAAATATCATTTTTTACACTATTTTCATTTAATCAAATGAAAATATCTTATATTGATGTAAAGATAATATTATTTTATATTTGAAAATTTAAATTATTTGATATTTTATATTAATGTAATGTCAAAAAAAGGAAAAAAATAATTACGGGAGGGAATTAAGTATTTTAAATATCCAAATTTTCAATTTTATTTAAATATATAATATGTGTTTATAAGATAATATAAATTGATGTATAGGACCACATTGGCAACTTTTAAAGTTGCGAATTATTGGAGTAGATTTGTAACAAAAGTTGTCAACAATGAGATGGAGGAGAGAAGAAATAAAAAAGTAATATATATGATGATGTAGCAGAAGTTGGCAACTATGTTGGCAACTTTTATTGCAGATGCGTTGAACGACCTGCACTATGTACTAGCTACTCTGTTATTTTGCTTTGCCTTGTCCCCGCGTAGTTCATAGCTTGTTTTGGTCTAAGTTCAGTTTGAGTAAAGGGCTATGCAGTTGATGGTCTAGTATCAAAGTCGTGTTGTAATAGGCAAAGTCTGAGTTGTAGGTAGAGCGGGCAATCGGGTCGTGTCGTGTACTTTCGTGTTTTCGTGTATTCATACCTAAACCCAAAAACGACCCGAAATGATTTCGTGTACCCGATTACCTGAACCGAACACGAAACGAAAAATTTCGTGTTTACACGAAACGAAACGAAAAGTACACGAAATAATTCGTGTACCCGAAACAACCCGAAACGATATACACGAAATGTACCCAAAACATTGAAATTCAGCTTAAATATATATATATATATATATGGGGCTACTCCAATACAAACCTCCTTAAAATACAAACCTACAAACCAAGCATAATCTAATATTTCAAGCTAATCTAATGACCAAACTAGGGGTTCCCCAATACAAAAAAACGTTTAAAATACTTGGCTCTATCCAACAAAAAAAAAATCACTGTTCACGTGATGACGTGGCAGTGGATTTCACTGGTTAACGGTGCTTCGCACCTTCTTGTACGGCGCTTCGCGCCTTTATCATTCTAAAGTTGTAAGGAATGGCAATCAATGGTAAAGGCAATAGACGATTGACGGGTGTGTCGAGAGCCTTCGGCCCTCATGACTACCTAATTCATCCGTTTACTGTCTTAAATGCTTCGCATTTCCACGGCAAGATTTTTTTTTTTTTTTTGTTGGACAGAGCCAATTATTTTAAGCATTTTTTGTGAAGGTACCCTTGGCGGGAACCTTAGAATAGATAAAATATAATTAATTTAGTGTTGGTTTGTAGGTTTGTATTTTAAAAGTGGTTTGTATTTGAGCATTTGCCTATATATATATATATAGAGTTGCACTCCATAGCAAACACCTTATATAACAAACAATAAAGAACACCTCATATCTAATATAATTTAAGTGTTTCGTCATAGCACCCAATACAAAAGGTTGTTATTCTAAAATACATACATACATACATACATACATATATATATATATATATATATATATATATATATATATATATATATATATATATATATATATATATATATATATATATATATTATGTTTCGTGTACTTTCGTGTACCCAAAATGAAAACCCATATCCGACACTAAATTTATCGTGTAATTTCGTGTTCGTGTACTTTCGTGTTTCATGTACTCAAAATCAAAATTCATATCCGTATTTTTTCGTGTCGTGTTCACGTGTCGTGTACCGAATTGTCAAGTCTAGTTGTAGGCGTCTGCCAAGCTTGTATCTTTAACGAGTGTCACACTTGTTCTTTTCGAATGCAATCTTAACTTATCAAAAAAAAACAATTTTGGTAACATTTCTTTTTAAAATTCCACAAATGAAAATATTTTATAAAATTTTCTTATTTTAATAGTTAATTTTAGGATAATAATCTACTGGTAAGTGTAGATATATTTTACTTACTCTTCCAATAGAGAAGATCCTTCACACCCTTATAAAAATATATTCTATTTATAACAATCTAAAATAATAATCACATACTATATTTATAATATAATCAAATATTTTTATAATCAATATGCCATTGTAATACAAATTTAACAAATTTTACATAATTTTAACCAATTATTTTTAATCAATATCATTAGGAATGCTCACTCCGTAAATCAATATCATTAGGAATGCTCACTCGGTAAAAAGTTCCCCCAAACACCCCCTATATAGGAAAAGAACCAATTCTTATAAGTGTGAGACATAAGACAACCTACTTGACATTGCGTTATTAATGGTCTGTTTGACTATGACTTAAAATAAGTTCTTATGAATTTATTTTCGAGTAAAAATTTCATATTTTGATAAATTATTTTAATACAAGTATTTAATATATGTTTAAGATTTCATAAGTTACAAAAAAATTAACTTTTTCAGAAAAAAGTTAGAAATCTTTAACTTTGTCTTAAAATAAATTAATTTATTCTAAAAAATAAAATCTTCAACCTTGTATTAAAATAAATTGACCTATTCTGAAAAATAAGTATTCGTTAACCTACCCTAACTTATGGGCAGCGTACTTATGGGCGGCGTTTAATAAATCGGGCATCACACTTTGTTTATATGAAAAACGGACCGCGGACTTGGTGGCGTGTGCAGGCCTACTTAATTTTCAGAATGTTTTCTCTCTACAAAATGTAAAAATTATCACTCTATTTCGGTAAATTTTTAAAATATATATAGAGATAACTCAAATTTTAAAAATTTATAAAGTTTGGTCGGTCGGTACGGTACCTGTTAATTTTACTTAATTACCCTTACTCAATTACAGATCTACTAACTAATCATTTTCTTTCTTGAGGTTAAACATATTATCTTTTCTATTTTTCAAGAACTAAATAAATTCTTTTTTCAGGTAAAATACAATATCCTTTTATATTTTATCTAACTAAAATTTCTCTTTTATTAATCAATTTCCTTTTTCAGGTTAAACATATTACCTTTTCTATTTTTCAATAACTAATTAATTTCCTTTTTCAGTTAAAATAGAATATATTTTATATTTTATTTAATTAAAATTTCTCTTTTTTTAAAAAATAGTACGAGCAATTTTGTTTAATAAAATAACATAATTATTTTATAATTATTATTAACTAATCAGTTACCCTTTTCACCCAAAACACGTCTCTCTTTTTCCAATTATATCATGGGTGTTTCTATTTAATAAAAATAAAATAATAATATTATAATACTTATAATTAATCGATTACCTTTTCAGCTAATTAAATAATTTTCTTTTTTCAGGTAAAATACAATATCTTTTATATTTAATCTAACTAAAATTTCTCCTTTATTAATCAATTTCCTTTTTCAGGTTAAACATATTACATTTTCTATTTTTCAATAACTAAATAATTTTCATTTCAGGTAAAAAACAATATCCTTTACATTTTATCTAACTAAAATTTCTCTTTTTTAAAAAATGCTACGAGCAATTTTGTTTAATAAAATAACATAATTAAATTATAATTACTATTAACTAATTAATTACCCTTTTTAGCCAAAACATGTTAATTTTTCTCTTTTTTCATACCAAAATCTCTCTTTTTCCAATTATGTCATGGACGATTACCTTTTTCAACCAAAATACGTTACCTTTTTCTTTTTTCTTACTAAAACCTCTCTTTTTCCAATTATATCACGGGCGTTTCAATTTAATAAAAATAATATAATAATATTATAATACTTATAATTAAACGATTACCTTTTCAGCTAAAACGTATCATCGTTCCTATTTTTTCTATTTAAATTCCCTTTTTAATAGAAATATCACGGGCAACACTAATTTTTCATTTTCTAAAAACACTATGAGCAATTTTATTTAGTAAAATAACATAATTAAATTATAATTACTATAAACTAATCAATTACCTTTTTTCACATAAATCGTGTCACATTTTTAAATTTCACGTTACATTCCTATGAATCTAACTAAAATCTCTTTTGTTCCAATTATATCACGGGCGGTTCTATTGAATACAATAAAATAATAATATTACTCCCTCTGTCCCTCTCATTTCTTTACATAAAAAACTGTTGTTATTCCCAGATTACACACTTGTATAATTGTAGAAGGGGGGGGGGGTTGAATACAATTCTTGATATTTATAAATTCCTGATAAGAACTCCAGAAATCTATAAGAGGATAATTGCTGTATAAAGATTAATGCACAAATACATATAAAATCAGGTGGTTAAATGCACCACCTGAAGCTTTTATTTGAAGAAAACTCTGTGATACAAATGTACACAGCAATTGAAGTGGCTTAACAATGGATGACTCTGTCTTGCTCTTGAAGGATGATTTCTTCTGTTTCCCTAATTGGCAGGCATCACACAGTCCATCTTTGATAAATTCGAATTGAGGGATTCCTCTAGCAAGATCCTTTCTCACCAAGTCATTCATAACTTTAAAATTCAAATGTGACAGTTTCTTATGCCATAGCCAACTCTCATCCTTACTTGCTTTGCTGAAGAGACAGGTAATGGATTCTGAGCATGCTGAATTGAAGTCAGCTATGTAAACATTTCCTTTTCTAAAACCTGTCAATACCACATTGTTGTCTTCCTTGGCAGAAATAACACAGGCTTCTTTTGTGAACCTTACTTCATAGTCTTTGTCACAAATCTGACTGATACTCAGCAAATTGTGCTTCAAACCTTCAACTAAGGCCACTTCTTCAATGATGACATTGTCTTTTGAAATCAAGCCATATCCCTTAGTATATCCTTTGCTGTCATCTCCAAAGGTAATTCTAGGGCCAGCTCATTCCTTGAACTCTGTGAGCAGGGTTGAATCTCCTGTCATGTGCCTAGAGCATCCACTGTCTAGGTACCATAGATTCCTCCTGTTTCCCTGCACACATCCAAAAGCAAATCAAGTTGATTTTGGTACCCAAACTTCCTTGGGTCCTTTCTTGTTAGCCTTTGACTTTACATTCTTGGCATTCTTCACCTTAGATGTAGATGCCTGATTGATGGGGTTTGACAAATGCTTATTTGCATGAATATTTGATGCATGCATTTGTGAAAAATTGGCATATATATTATTCATGCTAGGAATGTTCCATGACATTTATGGCATATTCACAGATTGAAAAATAAGGATTAGACACATATGGCATGTTCACATATGGATTTGAAAAACTAGCATTTTGATACAAACCAGGCATAACAGGCATTGCAGGCATACATGGTATAGTTTGAGGTACATGAACATGAGCCTTGTTAACAATCTTGCAATTAGAAGATAGGTGATTGACACTATTACAATTACTACAAGTTTTCCTAGGGGCAAACTTGTCAGGAGAATAATTGTTTTTCTTGTTGATGCCTATCTTATCATTTCTGTTCTTTTTCTTTTTACCCTTAATTTCTACCTTTTCATTATCTGATTTACCAACAGCCTCTTTGTTGTGTAAATCACCTGCCTTAGCCTTCCCACTAGATTTGGTTTGGCTACACTCACCAGTAACAAAGTTATTGGTGACTGGACCATACTTAATATCCAGTTTCTTGAGTTCCCTCTTACTAACAACCTTTTCGTTAGTCGACGGATACCTCTCATCCATTGATGGTTCATCTGTCAACGGATGATCACTATCCGTTGATTCACAAATAGTCTTTAGATCCTCAAGGCAAGGTTCTAGCTCCTTTTTCTTTTGAGTCCAGGTCTCCTTCACAAACGATTCTATTCCCTGGACTTCTATTATGTTTTGTGAAATATTCCTACAGCTTTGAAATATAGCAATTATCCCTTGTTCTTTTTCAAGCTGATCTTTTAAAATCAGTTCTCTTTTTAACACGGCTTCAAGTTCACTTTTAGCATTATTGCAATCAACTCTCATTTTCTCAAATTCTAGAAATTGAACTTCTAGAGCAGCATTTCTATCACTTAAAAACAGATTAGTCTCTTTAATCCTATTGTTCTCTTTAGTAAGTGATTTAAGAGTAACACTGAAGTGATATAGTTCAGTAGACATTTCATCTATAACACTGTTACATTCCTCTTTGGTGAGCTCAGAGAGATTAATAGAAAATACCTGATTGCTAGCTGAACTTGCTTCCTGCTCTCCAGAATCAGCCATCAATGCAAGGTTGACATACTCAACATCATCATCAGAATGATTTCCATCAGCAGCCCAGTCATACTCTTGAGTCATGAATGCCTTTCCTTTCTGCCTGAGAAGATCAAAATATTTCTTCTTGTAGTCAACAGCTTCAGTTGGCTTTCCCTTGTTCTCAGATCTGGGCTTCCTGCATTCACTTATCATGTGACCAGCAATTCCACAATTGTAGCATTTAATTTTGGATTTATCCACAAAGTTGCTTGTGGAATAATCCTTGTTAAATGGCTTGGCCACCCCAGAGTTTCTCTTGAATTTTAGCTTAGAGAATCTCCTAGACAGAAAAGCTAATTGCTCATCTATCTCATCCAATTCATCCTGCTGAAGGACATTCAATTCTTCAAACACTTTTTCCTTGCTCATGCTTGATTCTGCTCTACCTTTACAAACCTTCCTGTTTGGTGTAGAACAAGCAGCTTTTGTTCTTTTCTCCTCCTTCTGCTCCAAGTTGGCAACAAGTGCAACTGACCCACTTTTCTTTTGGGACTTCTCAATCTCTTCATCCTGCTCTATTTCCAGCTCATATGTCTTTAAAGTTCCATAGAGCCTTTCAAGAGTAAATGTCTTGTACTCTTGAGTGTTTCTTAGAGAAACAGTCATTGGCTTCCACTCTTTGGGCAATGATCTCAGAAATTTGAGATTAGAATCTTTAACTTGATAGATTCTTCCATACAGTTTCAAGCTATTTAGTAGCTTTTGAAATCTACTAAATGTATCATTCAATGTTTCTCCACTCTTGAAATGGAAGTGTTCATACTGTTGGATTAGTAGTTGCATCTTGTTTTCCCTCACCTGTTCTATTCCTTCACAAAGGGTTTGAACAGTGTCCCATACTTCCTTAGAGGTAGTACAACTGATAACATTGTCAACCATGTCTGTTTCTAGACCATTGAACAGTATATTCATGGTCTTTTTATCTTTGTAGACTTCTGCCATATCTTCAAGACTCCATTCAGACATAGGTTTGGGAATGAGAGTGTCAGGCGCATCTTCAGCAAGGCCAACTCTTGTTGCAGTCTTCATCGGAACATGTGGACCCTTGTCAATGCAATCCACAAAACCCTCATCAATGGATAAGAGATGTAGACACATTTTTACTTTCCAGTGAAAGTAATTCTCTCTATCAAGAACTGGTATTTTTACTCCATAATCCTTCTTAGACATGTTGGAAGTGTGTTGATCTTTAAACTTCAAATATGTTAGAAGCTTGTTCTGATACCAATTGTTATTCCCAGATTACACACTTGTATAATTGTAGAAGGGGGGGGGGGGGGTTGAATACAATTCTTGATATTTATAAATTCCTGATAAGAACTCCAGAAATCTATAAGTGGATAATTGCTATATAATGATTAATGCACAAACACATATAAAATCAGGTGGTTAAATGCACCACCTGAAGCTTTTATTTGAAGAAAACTCTGTGATACAAATGTACACAGCTGCTGTTTTACAACTCTTTGCTTTCTAAGGGTATTCAAGAAAACCTTAAGCAAATGTATCTGTTTTCTTAACTTCTAAAGAGTTGCTACACTTGGTTATATATCCCAAGTTTACAAGTACTACAGGAATAAGATAATACTAATCTAATTCAAGTTGACTTGCTACTTCACTCCAAATACACATGTAGCCGAAAGGTTGTCCTTGTGAACAGACATGTCCCCTGCACCTTTCTTGTAATCATAGTGTAAACGGAATGCTTCTTTCTTCTGCGTTTCCAAAGTATGGCTGCCATACTGTTTTTTGTATCTACTATCAACCCATGTGATCTGTCAGTCAAACCTGTCTTTATCAACTGCTAATCCCCAGCTTAGCATAGAAGAAAGTGTTAATGATTATCCGTTGACATTGTACACTGTCATCCGTTGATAATAGATTGAGTTGTATCCGTTGATATTGTAGATTTGAGCTGTATCCGTTGATAGAGTTCTGTCTTCATCCGTTGATACACTTTCACTTAAACAGAATTACATAGCATAGCGTATTTACAATTAGCTACCATATTCTGCCTATCCATTGATGGTCAACATGACTGTGGATAAAAACACTATCAATTGATAACATAGAGATACTGCAGTATGCTACAAAACCTCATCCGTTGATGAGCTACCTGTCAACGGATAGAGTTATAAATCCTCATCCGTTGACAGCTACAATACTTATACAATTTGATTGATTGTGAAGTTATCATCAAGTACAACATATTCCTAACAACTGCGTGTTTGACACGCATTTTAAGGTGCATTTTAAGGATTATAGAACTAAATTATAGAACTATCCTTAAAATGCACATTAAAATGCGTGCCGGAAACTGGTCCGCAAACGTAAAGAATTCGGAGTGACGGAGAGAGTATAATATTAACAATTAACCGATTACCTTTTTTTGAGCTAAAACGTATCATATTTTCTATATTTTCTAACTAAAATATATTTTTTAATAGAAATATCACGGACAATATTAATTTCTCTTTTTCTAAAAACATTACGATACTAACATTATAATTACAATAAACTAATCAATTACCTTTTTTTACCTAGAACATGTTACCTTTTTAATTTTCTCTAACTAAATCCTCAATTTTTCCAATAATATCACGGACATTCTATTTAATAAAATAAAATAATAATTTTATAATTACTAACAATTAACTGATTACCTTTTTCAACTAAAACCTATAATCTTTTCTATATTTCTAACTAAAATCTCTCTTTTTCTAGAAATATCAGGGATAACATTTATATAATTATTATCAAACCATCTCATATAAAAATTTAAGCCTTTAAAATTCATGTTTTAAAAAAAATAATTTAAATTAATGAAAAAAATTCATAAGTATTAAAAAAATCCGTGCATCGCACGGGTTTCAAGCTAGTATACCTAAAAGGTAATTGATGCAATTATTAATTACGTATAATTAGATAACTAAAATTTACTTCTATACTATTATATAAAAGTCGAAACATATTTGGTCAGTTGATCGGTCGGTCAGTCGGTACGGTACCTGTTGATTTTACTTATTTACCCTTAATTAATGGTACATGTTATTTTACGTAATTATCCTTACTTAATTATATTTAGTTACTAATAACTAATAAATTCTCTTTTCAAGTAAAACATGTTATCTTTTCTATTTTTTAATAATTAATCAATTTCTTTTTCACGTAAAATATGAGCAATTCTATTTAATAAAATAAAATATTATAATTATAATTACTAATAAATAACCAATTACCTTTTTAGCTAAAATATGTTACCTTTTTTTTCCAATAAAATCCGTTTGGGTAATAAAAGCTGTTTGGGTAGCTTTATTTAAGTAAAATATTTCCTTTTTTCAGGTAAAATATGTTATCATATTTATTTTTCAATAACTAATCAATTTCCTTTTTCATGTAAAATACAGTTTATCTGGCTAAAAAATTTTCTTTTCTAAAAACACAAAGCAATTCTATTTAATAAAATAAAATATTATAACAGTATTTGAAATGCACAATTCATAAAAATAAATCTTTCTATAGGATTCTGTATAAATTGCGGATGCTTCATGAAGTGCTTCTTTAGGGGTTAAACTTCCATTTGTCCATGTTCAAGAAAGAGTATCTAATTTATAGATTAATTGATATCTTCTTCTTTTTTATTTTTTTTTTTAATTTTCCAAATTTTTTTTGGTGATTTTACTAATAAATAACCAATTATCTTTTTTTTTTAACTAAAATACGTTATTTTTCTATTTTTTTACTTTTTTCCGTTGATTTTACTTATTTACCCTTACATAATGGTACATGTCATTTTAAGTAATTATCCTTACTTAATTATTTATATGTACCAATAACTAATAAATTTTCTTTTTCACATAAAACATGAGGAATTCTCTTTAATAAAATAAAATATTATAATTACTAATAATTAACCAATTACCTTTTTTAGCTAAAATACATTATATTTTCTATATATTTTTTTATTTTTTTCCAGAAAAACCTGTTCGGGTAGTTTTATTTAAGTAAGATGTTTCCTTTTTCAAGTAAAATATGTTACATTTTCTATTTTTCAATAACTAAACAATTTAACTTTTCACGTAAAATACAGTTTATCTAACTAAAATTTTCCTTTTCTAAAAACAATATAAGCAATTCTGTTTAATAAAATAAAATATTATAATTACTAATAATTAACCAATTACCTTTTTCAGCTAAAATACGTTACATTTTCTATTTTTCTATTTTTTTAGTAAAATCTATTCTGTTTGCTTTATTTAAGTACAATAGAATAATAATATAATAACTAATAACTAACTGATTACGTTTTTTAGCTAAAACATTTCATTTTTTCAATATTTTCAAACAAAAATCCATAATTTTCTAAAACTATCACGGACAACATATATAAAATTATATCAGATCATATCATTTAAAATTTTAAGCCAAAAGTTATGTTTTAAATTTTTTAATTCAAATTAAAAAAAATCCCCGTTATATTAAAGAACATCCGTGCATCGCACGGGTTTTAAGTTAGTCGTTATTTATATCTTAAAAATCAAAAAAAATTATACTTACCAAGGGTTTATCTTATGTTATTTTTGTAAAATACTTAGCAAGTACGTATATTACAGATTTACTTGTATAGCACGAAACCAAAACTTGTAAATGGATAAAATTTTATCATGTCTATTTTTGATATGACATTGTTTTGATTGATTATAATTGTAATGGATCCGTCAGGATTATTCAATTAAAACATTTCAAAATATTATGTCATTTGATAACAAATTTTGATAGCTAATTTGATACCTCTAGAGTCTAGACAAAATAATGATGTACATAACCAAATATTGGACAAGTAACAATATATCTTATTCTATGAAAGTAAATCACAGGACATTATTTTCGAATCTCTTTAATTATTAAACCAAATATATTGATTTCCGAGTCCTTATCATATATAGAGGCACGTCAGAAAAGTGAAGGCCAGTGTTCTACTTGTACATCTAGTGTGGTATACAGCGTGCATGGGCCAATGTTCCTCTGTTCATGCCGTTCAAGTCCAAAAACCGACTTTAAATCTCAACCGTTTCTTGAAATCAGGCGATGACTTGATATCGGAGCTTCCCGACGAATGTTTTGTAAAGTGGGTGGGTGTCAACCCAAGTCCCACATTGATAAAATAAATAAGAATTATTTTGAATATAAGCAGCCAAATAACACCATTAGTATGGAACCTTTTGGAAGGAGCCCAAAAACAAATCCGTGCGGGCGTGGCCACGGACCAAAGCGGACAATATCATACAATATCATACCAATGTGGAGTTACCAAACAAGTGGTATCAGAGCCGATTGGTTAAGAAGTTGATCCTGAGGTTTCGGGCTGCAAGTTGTGTGGTGTGGGAGGCTCTCCAGAACCGCGGTTGAAGATCTTGGACGGCTTGTGTCGAAAGTCTTCCTGACACTGAGGTGGTCGGGCGACGTGTCCCGCAAGATGAGGAGCCACAGATGAATAGCGGCGGTATAAGGGTCACAAGATTGGTGGTTCTTGGATTGAGAGGAGATTGTAGAGTGGGTGTCAACCCAAGTCCCACATCGATAAGATAAATAAGAATTATCTTGAATATAAGCAGTCAAACAACTCCATTAGTATGAGGCCTTTTGGGAGGAGCCCAAAAACAAATCCGTGCGGGCGTGGCCACGGCTCAAAGCGGACAATATCATACTAATGTGGAGTTAATGGGTGTTGCGCGGCCCGACATGTTTGGCCTTGATATTTCAATCTCTTAGTGGGATGAGCCCAAAAATAAATTTATGCGGGCGTGGCCACGGCCCAAAGCAAACAATATCATACTAATACTAATGTGGAGTTAATGGGTGTTGCGCGGCCCAACATGTTTGGCCTTGATATTTCAATCTCTTAGTTCTTGTGATCGCAAATCTTGCTCGCTTGTTTCTCACAGATGGTTTATTATCGAAGGTCAAAGCAGGGAAAAACTTAATCTAAAATCTCAGTCAGATTATTTTTCTATCATTCCTGGTTTGTTTTCTCGGTTTGATTCGATCACGAAGCTCACTATCCATTGCAATCGGACTCAGGAAAGTACTCTTGATGATGAAGCATTGAGTTTGATAGCTAGGAAGTGTCATAAACTTATTTGGATTAATCTACGTGGTTGTCGGGAGGTGACCGAGACTGGTATGGCAGCTTTAGGTGTGCATGCCAAGGTTTTAAAGTAGTTTTCGTGTGGAAAATGTACATTTGGAGTTAAAGGGATGAATGCTTTGCTTGATAATTGCTCATCTCTCGAGGAATTGTTCGTTAAGCGCCTAGATGGCTTTAAGGATAGTGGTGGTGAAATGATAGGTCCTGGTGTGGCTGATTCGTTGAAGTTTATTCAATTGAAGGAGCTTGATTACGGGTAGTGTTTTATGCCTCTTATAGTTGGATCAATAAAGTTGAGGTCATTGAAATTGTTGTGATGTTTAGGTGACTGGGATAAAGTTGTGAAAATGGTTGTGAGTAGAGAGAATAGCTGTTTATTTTAGGTTTATTTGGATAAGTGTTAGTAAGTGATGTTGGTCTTTCGGCTCTGTCGAATTGTTTGGAATTGGAGATTTTGCAACTAATTAAAACTTTGAAATGTACGAATGTGGGATTGTGTCGGTGTTAGAGAAGTGCAGGTTATTGAGAAAGCTTCGTATTGACGGGTGGAGCACTAATCATTGGAGAGCAAGGTCTTGTTTCAATGGGTAAGCATGGTGCTAAGCTTCAAGAATTGTTGCTTAGTGGTGTTAACCCAAGTCTTATTAGTCTGGAAGCTATTGCTTTGGGTTGTAAAAATCTCGAAAGGTTATTTATTTGTCATAGTGAGACAATTACTGATGCTGAATTGTTTTGCATTGCTGCAAAATGTCATGCATGACATCAGCATCAAAGCGAATGTTTAGCACCCGCCAATGAAAGTACCGTAAAAATTTGTCAAGTTTAGACTGTTTAGCTAATAGGGCCAATGGAGATGGAGAATTACGACAACATAGTTGTTTTTGGTGATAACGAAGCTCATCTCCGTGAAAGAGTCAGAAAAATGCTCCAAATAAAGCTGTACCTCGTGGTCCTTATCAATGTATATTTCGATTGTATGTGTTAAATTACCAACTCATATCTCCAACAAGGATTCAATAGGATCTTATATAATCATGCATATTCCTAGCATCTTCATGCATGCAAGATGTACATAATTGTGTATTTCCATGCACAAGTTATTTACACTACTGAATTTACCCTTACACACGTTTACTACTGCTGCTGTCTTCAATATTTATTAAATTACAACTTTGAACATTCCATTTATTATGGTTTAATTTGTAACTCATATGTTTCTTCTTCAGAATCATACAAGCCTAAGGTTGGAGATCAGGGCGGGCCCGAAAGCCTCTGTTGCAGAGCACAAAGCTGAGGGCGGTGGTTGGACAAAGAGTACTCAAGATAGCTACAATCATCAACTTCTGTTGCTTAGGTTGCTGAAACTTCATCCCTTTGTCACTAACTGGTAGGTCATTGGTAATTGAATTGTCTCTTCTGAGTGACAACATAGAACAGGAGGTCCTTCATTTTGGGGGGAAAACTAATGTAATTGCAAGAAATTGAAACGGTCTATGTTTTTACATTCTATTTCAAGGAAAAAAAACACAGGTAGAGTGGTATAAAACAAATAAAGTAGCATACTAACATGCATGAAAGAAGAAGGGGAATTTTTATGTTATGCAGCCGCGAAGTCTGAAATATTACCAAGCTCATGTTAATGAAAATATGTCCGGCACTAGCATACAAACAGAAAGTCTTCGTTTCTAGACATGATCCCAAATTTTACTAGAGTTTCCGCCAGATGGTGGTAGCATCATCTTTTATCTTTTATGAGACTCTTCAGAAAAATTAAAAGATTTACAAAAAGAAACAGCAAACAATAATAGACTAGTATAAAATAAGCTTAAAAATCAAGAAGTTTAATAGCTTTCTTCAATTGTGAGTTGGGGCAGCAATCTAAATGAAAACAACAGCCTAAATTCAGCAAGATATATAGCATGAAAAACAACCTCAATTATGGTACAGAGTCCATAACTGTTAGTCATGAATGACATCATATAGTCATGAATGACATTATTTTGTTAGAAGTTAGTTATAGGTTTACTTACATTCTATATAGCAAATTGTAACAAACTATTTGGATTAAGAAATGTAATTTCATTCTCTCTCTCTGTGTGTGTGCACTGTAATGTTGCAGATTGTCATGGTATCAGCCTATCAGAGCCATTTCAAGATCTTTGCTTCATCTTCTTTCGCATTTATACGCTAATTTTCTACATATTTTAGTGTTGATCATCAAGATTACATCTTTCTTCCATTTTACGAGTTGTTGATCATGATCTGTGATCTTCTTGTGACCGATTTATGATCTTCTCTTGAGTTCGATTTACGATCTCCTTAATTGCGATCGAGATTTGTGATCACAGGTTGATTAGTTCTTTGTTCGATTAACAATTTCTTTTCGATCGTCATTTATCAATCATACATTACTAAATTTCTGATTCGCTTGTGCATTTTTTATGATCAAGTGTTTGATCTACTTGTCATAGTGTTTTGATCTTACTTTGTTGAAATTCATGGCGCATTCTTATGCTGCTGCTACTGTTGGTATGACTTCTGCATCATCTTCGACCAATACTATAAGTGTCATTGATCATAATCATCCGTATTTTCTTCATAACTCAGGCAATCCACATACACCTCTTGTTTCTCAACTGCTAACTGAGAGCAATTATCATCATTGGAGTAGGTCTATTTCTGTTGCTTTGTTTGCCAAAATGAAATTAGGTCTTGTTGATGGATCTGTTATGAATCCTACTGGTAATGCTACACATATTGCTATGTGGAATCATTGCAATTAATGATATGGTTGTTTCCTGGCTGTTAAATTCTATTTCTACACTAAAATTAGAAACAATGTTGCTTATCTTGCTACTACTAAGCAGATTTGGGATGATCTGGCTATACAATTTTCTGAAGTAATTATATATATATACCTCGTACTTTTCAGCCACCCAGGGTGGGTATGGGTGTTATGCCTGGAAGGCAGCTTCTATTCAGCAAGGAAATTTGACTATTACTTCGTATTTTACCAAGTTTAAGACACTTGTGGCTGAACTAGACAATTTAGCTTCGATACCCAAGTGTATTTGTACTACAAATACCTGCACATGTCACAATATGCAGAAACTAGAACAATATGAAGAAGGTATTAAACTTAGTCATTTTTTTCATGGGGCTTGGTGATCAGTTCACTGCTATCAGAGGTCAATTACTCTTAATGACTCCTGTGCCTACTCTGAATCAAGCATTCTCTCTTTTGTTATAAGAGGAGTCTCAACGAGAATTCTCTACTGGTTCTTTTTCTCCTGTTACAGAAAAAATGGCTATGCATGTTAAATTCAATTCTAACTAGATTATAGTCCGTGCTACGCACACGGTATTTCAAAAATAATTTTATAAAAATTATAAATTTAAGAAAATCATTGGTTAACTAAAAAATTAAAAAATTGCATATTTCTAGTTATAATTGTGAAAAGAATAATATCAATGAAATAAAAGGTTATCTTTTTATTATTATAAAAAATACATTTAAAGATTATTTCAGTTAAAATATTTTATTGTATATACTGTATGATGAGGGTCACGCTCTATGAAGAACTACTCTAAACTGATACTGATAACCTAAGAACCGGTTCTTAAATACAATAAAATACATTGTACATAAATAGAATAAAAATACACTTACCATATTTATAATATAGATTAAATTTGTAAATTTAAAAAGGAAAGAAATTAGCAAAATTTGTATTGAATCTTTATCAATTTTTTCCCAAAAATTTAAATATTACATAATCCAAGAATCACGTAATAAAATAATAATCAAGATCGGATATCATCAGTTTCTAAGTTCAAATTTAAAATATAGGGAATTTCAAATGTAGAACTTTTGAAGTTCATGTGCGAACTTATTTAATTCAATAAAAATAAATATGTTCTGCGTATGAACTTACATATTTGCACCACATGTTTTACACATGAACGTTCTAGATCTTCGATTTCACATGTAAGACATAAACACGTTTAAATGTAGAACTTTCAAAGTTCATGTGCGGAACTTATATAATTTAATAGAAATAAGTACGTTCTGCGTATGAACTTATGTACATGTTCTTCACATGAACTTTCAATTTCAGTTAAATAACATTCAAAGTTCAAGTGTTGAACGAGGATATGTAATATTGTGTGCAAGAAGACACGTACAGATACGTAGAAGAATAAACATAAAAATATTGTGTATTTTACAAAAAAATCTTACAATTATTTGGTTACCTTTTTTATTGATTTATGAATATTCTACATTAATTTTATCTAAAAATTTAGCCATTAATTGAATATTGATCCAACGGTGGTTAATGGATCTCATCTTCTTGACTTGTCACAATCTGAACCTAATTATTCAAACAAAGATGTGCAAAATGGATTATCTGACAGCAACTTGCTCAAATGATTCAAGAAAGTATAAAACAATATCAGATTGACAACTAGCCTTCTACCTCTCCAACTGTTCAACTCTCTGGTATGCCTTATCTCACCTCCAATGATGCATTTGCTACTATGATCAATGCTAATTCTACTGACACTAATAACCTTTTAGCATCATATGATTGGATTTTAGATTCTGGAGCTACAAATCATATCACTTACAATGCTGATTTGCTTAGCAATTTCCAAATTTGCAATTCAATCTTACATCTACCTAATAATACAACTGTTCCTATAACTCATATTGGTAGTGTTGTTATTTCTCCTACCATTACTCTTCATGAAGTACTCTATGCACCTTTCTTTCACTGTCATCTCATAGCTATTGTTCAGCTTGCAAAACAACTATCTTGTCATGTTGTTTTCACACACTCTGACTGTGTTATGCAGGACCCTATCTCGAAGAGGGAGAAAGGAATTGGTAACATGCAAGATGGTCTTTACAAATTACAAATTTCTGATTCTGTCCTCAATTCTCTTCATCTAGTCTCTCTGTAGGTCATCATTGTAATTCTTCTTTACTTTGTAATGCTACTCATCACTCTAGTAATAGTTCTGATTTGGGGCACATAAGGATGGGTCATCCTTCGGCAAAAATCTTACAAAAATTTTCTATTATTAGTGTTAAACACTGTGAACTCTCTACTTGTGATGTATGTCATTTTTCCAAACAACATAGATTTCCATTTCCAATTAGTGATTCTGTTAGTCAAGCTGTGTTTGATTTGGTGCATGTTGATGTTTGGGGATCCTATAAACAAGTCACTCATAACAAATATTGTTATTTTCTCACAATAGTTGAGGACATTTTAGGACAACTTGGGTGTTTCTTTTTCTACATAAAAACTCAAGTCTTTAATCTTCTCAAACACTTTCACTCATATATTCACACACAATTTAAGACTTCAATAAAAACTCCGAGGTCTGGAAATGGTTTCGAGTTTATGAATCATGAAGTTACATCTTTTCTTGATAATTCTGGTATTATGCACCAAACAAGTTATACTTAAAATCCTCATCAAAATGGCAAAGCTGAGAGAAAGCATCAACATCTAATCAATATTGCTAATGCTTTAAAATTTCAGTCTCAACTTCCAAACACTTTTTTGGGAATATTATATTCTCATAGCAACACATCTAATCAATCTTCTTCCTGTTAAATCACTGAACTTTAAGACCCCGTTCGAGTTGTTATATAACAAGCTCCCTGATTACACTCATCTTAGAGCATCTGACTGTCTCTGCTATGCCACTAATGTCTCTGCAACATCTACTCAATATTGCTAATGCTTTAAAATTTCAGTCTCAACTTCCAAACACTTTTTGGGAAGATTATATTCTTATAGCAACACATCTAATCAATCTTCTTCCTATTAAATCACTGAACTTTAAGACCCCGTTCGAGTTGTTATATAACAAGCTCCCTAATTACACTCATCTTAGAGCATCTGACTGTCTCTGCTATGCCACTAATGTCTCTGCTATCTCTGATAAGCTGGAGCCTCGAGCTCTAAAAGGCATTTTCATTGGTTATCCTTATGTTAGAAAGGAAATAGAATTCTTGATGTTCAATCTAAGAAAGGCTTTGTATCTAGAGATATTCACTTTGTTGAACATATCTTTCCCTTTACATCACTTACTTCAAATTTCACTTCTTTTTTTCCTATAATTGATACAACGTATGAGGATCACATTCCTTCTCTACCAATTGAGGTGCCTTCTATTAGTTCTGATCCTGATTTGTTTTCTTCTGCATCAGTTCCAACTGATACTCATTTACATCCTAAGGACACTTAGTTACTTCCTAATTTTGTCTAGTTAAGACCTATTAGACATGTTTACGAAGGCTCTTGGAGCTGTTGCTATTCACTCTTCACTTCTAAGTTGAATGTCTGCAATTTATTTCATACATTTAACTTGAAAGGGGATTTTAGTCATGAATGACATCATATAGTCATGAATCACATCACTGTTCAAGTATGTTAGAAGTTAGTTATAGGTTTACTTACATTCTCTCTCTCTCTCTCTCTCTCTCTCTCTCTCTCTCTCTCTCTCTCTCTCTCTCTCTCTCTCTCTCTCTCTCTCTCTCTCTCTCTCTCGTAATGTTGCAGATTGTCAATAACACAAGAATTTAGGAAGTTAACAACATGCAACAAAAGTCAGCAGTAGTAAGTCCATGAATTATAGACAGAGAGAGTGTGTTTTTGAACCCTAAATAGCAATTGATGAGGCAAATTAATAGGTGAAAAGTAGAGGATCTTACCCAGTTATTGTGGAAATTCAACTTTGAAATCCTAGAGAGAAAATAGGTGTCTATAAATGAAATGGGTGAGAAGGTTTCCTTATGAATTTTAGTCAAAGGAGCTCTGCTTGCTTATTTCAGACTACTACTATTGTTGTTTGTGTGTGTGTTTACACTGCTAAGACTTTTCGTGTCTTGGTTTGTCTTTATTAGTGCCTTGATAGTTTTATCTAATGTACAAGCTCTTAAACATGAGGTATCTTTCGAACTTTTATTTTGTCAAGAAAAAAATAATTAGTGTGTATTTAATTATACAAAATTAGATTTAATGAGAGGAAAGAGTGACAAATAAAATAAAGAATTGGGTACTTGGGGTGTGTCCACAGAGTTTAGTGTATTTCTCTCACCTAAATTGAAAAATATTACTAAAAACAATGACAAGTAAATTAATTATATAGCCTAGCTATCCAGTGACAGAGTTACAAACTCTATCCAATCAAAACATTTTAATATGTAACTCATTGAACATTTACTTGAAAAGATTCATTGTACAAGTATATTGTACCTATGTAGGAATCCTACTGGAGTAAAAGTTTAAGCACCGAAGTACAACAGTTTAAGCACTGAAGTAAAAGTTTTGTAAAATCTTGACTGCCTTTCAAACAATTATAAACTTTCATATACACCAGTTTTATCTAATTTTTCCCATTTTTTTCATTCTCAATGTGCAAAAGGATGAAAAGTGAAGAAAAGTATGAAAGTGACTCTCAAGGAGATTTGTGGTAGTTTATTATTTGTTCAAATTAATCAGAAACCGATGATGTGTTCCTATTTGAACTCTAAGGGGGTCGTTACGACGATACTGCACAAGTACTTGAATAACTTGCAACAAGAGGATGCCCGGAAGCAATTTAATGAAGGGAGTGTCTCGGTCTAGGTTGCTACACACAAAATATTTCTCGAAATGACAACCAAGACTTTCAACAATGCAATACCAGACGATTCTTCATTGATGAAAGTCTTGGTTGTTTCTGAGATGCTAACTATTTTCTTATAATCTGTAAAGTACATCGGAAGGTCGAAATTGATCAAATCAAAAGTTCGCCGGACAATCATTAAACATTTCGTGTGTAGCAACCAAGATCGAGACACTCCCTTCATTTAGGGCTGTAAATTTCGACCCAACTATGATTGAATGACATCTACAAGTATCCGAGTATGATCCAACGTTTCTGTAAGTTTAGAAGTCAAATGAAAAGCTATCGTTTTTTGGCATTTAAGAGTTACTTTGCGACAGATTTTAGCATTATGTCATAAATTCGAATTAAATAATATTATTTGTGCTGAGCAATAATCAGAGACCGTTGGAATACTGATGGGGTAATGGGGCATTCATGATGGGTAGGTGTAATTTACGACAGATATGATAATATTTGTCGAATATTATAATTTTTTTACAGAAAACTAAAACTCCGTCGCAAAAATTCATACCAGAATTTGAATTTTTCATTAAAATTTAAATGGAAAAACGGATTATTACTTAATCAATAGAAATTTAAAGAGAAAATATAAATTATTTACAAATTTTGGACAGCATAGTCCGTTGTTTAGTAAATTACGACAGAATAGACATGAAGTTTGTCGTAAACTAAAAGGGCGGGAAAAATACATACTAAATTATTGATGAGGCGCGAAATGTAATAATAAAAAATTGTTGGACGTGAAATATATTAATATAAAATTAAATCTACGACTAAATATGTCCGTCGTAAATTTGTTTGAGACAGAAACGTATAATTCCGTCATTTCTGAACTTTATGACGAATTAGAGACTAACTTTATGTCCCAATAGGCCTTTCTTCTTGTAGTGATATGCAAGTATAATGTTTAAGGAATGAACCTAGACTGGATATGTCCACATGCATCTATTAGTTTCTTCTTTTACCGGTTACCAGCTAACTCAATGTCAGTTTCCAGCTATTCCCATACAACATTTTATAAATTTAATCTACACTTCTAGTAAGATTAATTTTGTGATTTCACAATAATAATTTATAAAATAAATAAAGTTTAATAGTTTTAATATATATAATTGATATTAATAGAAGTCGTATTCTTGTATCCGTGTCTAAAATTTGGAAAATGCCCCCGTATCCTAGATATTTTCAGAAGTTTGATCCAACACTCGGACATATGTCGTGTCAAAAGTGTTTCTGAATATCTATATCCTTAAGGGTTCCTTTAAAATGTAAACCGTAAACATATAAACAGGCCACCCCATATCCAAAACACACTTTGACTGCTAATACTTCTCTTTGTGCACCAACATCAATCTTTATGCCCTCGAAAATTTCCAAAAATGAGAGCTAAAAGAGAGGATTGACAATTAAAAGATAATAATGCTATAACTGTCAACAGAAAGGTGGAGTTTCTCAGTGATAACAATGTGATTTTAAAAAATGTTAATGAGGAGAATGTCATTGAAAAAAACGTGAAAAGAACAATAATGCTGAATAATCTGTATATGATTTTATAAACAATAATGATGTTGACTCCGATGGAGAGGTGGCTGTAAAAGATGTCCCTTGCAACTTGATACTTGCAGGAAAAAAAATTAACAACTTGAACCTAAACACTTAAGAGTTTAGCCCTCGACTTGGCTCATTTGCAACCCTAAATAAGTTTCCGCCTATAATTTTGTTCTTGGTGTTTCGTCAAAAAACATAATTATTTGTGCATAACAGAATTGTCTGAGCCACAAATTTATGCACATATAAACATTTTATTGTAGATGTAGTGTCAGGATCTGCGTGTCTTAGCAATCCTATAGTATAGTAGTCTTATAAAGTAGCAAGGGTATCTTACTCAACACAAGTCATTTAAGAGTTAGTTACGACTTACCTAGATGAGATCGAAGACATACCTAGATGAGAAAGAAAAAATACCCTGGTGGGGGAGTCAGCAAACCCGTAGGATGATCGACCAAAGACCATGTAGGATGATCGACCAAAGACCATTGGGTACCAATGATCTTCACCAACAATCCGATCCCCTTTAAATAGCTAATTTTAGAGACCCTATCTTGGTTGACGACCATGAAGACGACAACACCAAATACGTTTTGAAGTTCTTGACTAAAGAAAGCCGAGGTGGGGTACTTATTTGGAGTTAAAGTGCCCTTGATTATTGCCGCCATCAGTTTGGATTTTGCCATGATACCAATCAAACCGGTTGTCTCGAAATACTCCTGAATGGGAAGGTGATGCACATGCCAACAATGATCGGCTGCTTCATGGCTCCAAAACCTCTCATCTACTTCAATTTGAGTCTTCGTTGGGTCTGCATAACTCATCCAAATATCATGAAGACTGTTCTTCAAACTGGGATCAAGGGAACCCACATACTGCACACAAACCACAACAAATCATGACAAAAAAACTTACAGATTGGAGAGTAAATCATGACAAAAAACAACTTACAGCTTGGAGAGTTTCCTTGAAGTAGGAGTACAAGCATGGGTTCTCCTTACTCATTTTAGAGAACAAGCATACAGATTAGTACATCGGGAAACCATTAACTTCACTAGATTCTTATACAAACAAACAAATAAAAACATTTTGTTAACGAAAAATAGTGATAAAAAATATCAAGATGAATATTTACCGATGCATAATAAATTAAAAAATCAAATTATTTTTTTCACCAACGCAAACACAAATCTTTAATCATGTAGCAAGTGATTTACTATAAAAATGTTGGTACATAAACCTCTTCGTATATACAGAGATACACACACATGTATGATATATAGAGAGCAACACGTATAATACATATTTTTGGCTATAATATTTTTGATACTAGTCAATTCCTCCTACATTAGCAAATGATGTAATCTTCAAACAATCTTATGCAATCTTCTTCCCTTCACCAGTTTTATTTACTTCTTCCCTTCACCAGTTTTATCTACTTCTTCCCTTCAACAATCTTCCTCACGAATTTAGGAACATTCGGATAGGCCTCAACAAGCTTATGCACTGCAAAACCAGCCGATTCTTCAGTGATGAAAGTCGTGGTAGTTTTTGAGATACTAACAAGTTTCTTATAATCTGAGAAGTATAGCGGAAGGTCGAAGTTGATCAAATCAAAACTTAGTCGGACAGTCATTCTAAGAAGCATATCGTGTGTAGCAACCAAGACACGCCCTTCATTAAATTGCCTCCGGGCATCCTCTTGCTGCAAGTTATTAAATGACTTTTGTAGTATCGCCGTAATGACCCCCTTGGACTTCAAATACGAACACACATCCTCAGCTTCAGATATAAACAAGCAACAAACCACCACAGATCTGCTTGAGCTGCAGCACTTCCATACTTTTTTGCACTTTTCAGCCTTTGGCACATTCAAAACGAGTGGCTTTTCCACCTGCACACCAAATTAAGTAAATTAAATTTACAATAACACTAGGCAATAAAAGCACTAGAATGATACTATCTTAGATTAGGCACTGAAGCTGAAAGAGATAATGTTCAATACATAAGAGCAATAAAAAAAAATCATAACATCTCTCTTTTTATGATTGTACAAAATAAAGATGAACTTTCCTAGAAGGCTTAGCTACCATGGTTTAGAGCAATTTGGTCTTGTCCAAAAGGCAATTCAGTAGAGTTGTACTATGAAATATAATAGGCTTATTTACAATTGGACCATTCAAGTTATACACGATAACCATTAAAGTACGAAACTGTCCAGTCCAATCATTCAAATTAGCTTGAACCGGACACAATGACCCATCAATCAAAAACCTCAAACACATGGCAAGATAAATTCACATTTTATTCTGAGACAAAACAAAAATATCACCCTAATTGTACTCTACCTGTCTAAAAAGTAATACCAACTTGTACTTGGAACTTTAACAAGCTTCTACTCGAATAATCCGACAGCAATGCCTAACTAAGAAATTGTGAATTTGAAGATCAACCACGAAATGTGGTACAACCAACAAGACATCGTTACATGTATACGTCACATGATAAAGCTCCGATTAAAGATATTTATCCAGCCTCCATCAGGTCAATTCATTTTGTGGGAAATTCTGATATTAAAGAGGGTGCAATATACATCTAGTAAACATAAGAATTCCAAAACAAAAACCTCATAGTCCTAACTTAAAGATACATTACGTTGATTTAATAACACAACTGGCGTCAATACATTTTATATAACAAGTTCTAAAATTAAGGGGATAATTTTTGTTTTAGCCATTTAACCCGTTGTCATACTTATTCCTTTATATAATCCTATGGACTATCTTCGATTATTTTTAACTTCATCTTTCAGGGGTTATTAATCTCGCGCACTACCAACTGACTATCAATCCCATTGGATATAAACCAGAAAGTCAATGAAATTAGACTATGGGATAACTAAGGCCTAAATATATAGCACATTTCAAAAATAAATCTTGCTAATACTCCACGGATTATCAATCTTACATAACAAATATAATTTAAAACACGTTAAACCAATACGATAAAATATAAAAGCACAAGAATAATAATCTCTTAGATTAAGCAGTGAAGCTAAACGAGATAATGTTCAATAAATAGGAACAATAAAAAATGATCCTCACATCTCTCTTTTTATGATTGTACAAAATAAAGATGAATTCTCCTGTAAGGCTTAGCTGCCATGGTTTATAGCTATTTGGTCTCATCTGAAAGGCAATTCAGTAGAGTCGTACTATGAAATATAATAGACTTATTTACATTTGGACCATTCAAGTTATACACAATAACCATTAAAGTACGAAACTGTCCGGTCCAACCATTCAAATTAGCTTGAACCGGACACAATGACCCATCGATCAGAAGCCTCAAATACACGGCAAGATAAATTCACATTTCTTTCTGAGACAAAACAAAAATATCACCCTAATTGTACTCTCTACCTGTCTAACAAGTAATACCAACTTGTACTTGGAGCTTTAACAAGCTTCTACTCGAATAATCCGACAGCAATGCCTAACTAAGAAATTGCGAATTTGAAGATCAACCACGAAAAGAGGTACAACAAACAAGACATCATTACATGTATACGTCACATGATAAAGCTCCGATTAAAGATATATTATCCAGCCTCCATCATCCATCAGGTCAATTCATTTTGTGGGAAATTTTGATATTATAGAGGCTACAATGTACCTCTAGTAAACATAAGAATTCCAAAAAAGAAACCTCAGAGTCGTAACTTAAAGATACATTACGTTGATTCAATAACACAACTGACGTCAATACATTTTATATAACAAGTTCTAAAATTAAGGGGATACTTTTTGTTTTAGCCATTTAACCTGTTGTCATAATTATTCCTTTATATGATCCTATGGACTATTTTCGATTATTTTCTACTTCGTCTTTCATGGGTTATTAATCTCGCGCACTACCAACTGACTATCAATCCCATTGGATATAAACCAGTAAGTCAATGAAATTAGACTATAGGATAACTAAGGCCTAAATATAAAGCACATTTTAAAGAAAACTTGTTAATACTCCACGGATTATCAAATTTTACATAACAAACATAATTTAAAACACATTAAACCAATACGATAAAATATAAAAGCACAAGAATGATGATACTATATATCTTAGATTAGGCAATGAAGCTAAACCGGATAATGTTCAATATGTACATAGGAACAATATAAAATGATCTTAACATCTCTCTTTTTAAGAGGTCCAAATAGTACCTGTTCATCAGGCTTGATTGACTTTTCATACTTGGCAAACCATTCAGCGTTTCCTCGGCTTCCTCCTACCACCTCAGAAGTTCCGGCCTCCGTTGAAGTTCCTGTTCCGGCCTCCTTTGAAGTTCTTGTTCCGGCCTCCTTTGAAGTTCCTGTTTTCCACGCTTTTCTTCGTGAAAAGTCGCCATAAGAGACTTTTTCTTTGTTACTGCAAAATTATACGAGATTAATTAAATTAGAAACGCTGCATATGTTAAAAGTACAATGAAACCCTGAAGGAACTGTAAAATGGTCCACAGAACCCCAGTTTTGTATTAAATATATAATAGATTTACAATAAAATCTAATGACGTTAGTTGTATTATAACAACATATGTTCAGAGGTTCTAACGTACTTGCTAAAAGTAAATTTAGCAGCTAAAATATAGATTTTTTTTTATTTCAACCACTGAAGTGCAATATAGTTAAAGTACATATCAACACCATGAAATTTAGTCCGATAATTTCACAAGAAATCAAGCTACAAGACAAAAATAAGAAAAATATGTGGCAAGTTAATTTTTAGTTTTTTGAATACTGAAAACATATCAAATATATGTCGGGTTTTTTAAATAGCGTAAATGATTTAATATGATCGTGATCATGGTCCATGATCATCGAAGTAAATTTGTCACTTTTCTAATCATTAGTAAATGCAGTGAATCAAGGTTCAATCTTTACGGATACGGGATACCAGAAACAATTTTGGTATTTATTAATTATTAAAAAAATAAAGTAGACTAATAATTGAAATTGTAAAATATACATTTTACAAGAAACACTAAATAGAATAAAAAAACAACACACATAACTGAAAAAATATTATTAATTATTATACTATTAAAATTATCAAACTACGCAAATTGCACAAAGTATCTATTAACATCATTAAACTACGCACATCGCACTAAGTATATGTTAGTAATATAATTAGAAGAGGAGAAGATATATGTTAACCATAGCAGTTGATTTTTGAGCTTGAGCGGGAGCGGGAGCGGGAGTAGAATCTTGTGACATTTTACGATTTTCTTACCAATTAGGGTTATATATGTACTCATAGGTTAGTAAGATGTTTCTAAATGAAGATTAAATATTGGTTTCCAATACGAACCTAACGAACCTAAAGCTTAGTTATATTAATATGAAAAAAAATTGTGCCTTAGTCTCGCTAAAATAAGGTGTGCCTTGCCTAATGTCTTGAGTCTGGTGCCTCATTGAAGTTGTTGGGCCTCAGAAAAAGCGGGGACAAGGGATGTGCACCTCACACCTAGGGCTATGCCTGGGCATGCTACTAATTTTTCGACACCCCTCCACCAATTTACTGACCTACTATCTTCCATCGATTTATCTAGTCTGCTATCCATATTCATAATCATAAATACCTATGCAATACAGTACCAATCAACCAGCAACCATTATCAGAGATGATAATTACGAGTTCTAAATGATGCAATACCTTGACATACATTGAAATGCACTTGTATTTTAGCAGGTCAGCTTTAGCTCAGTATCCTGGTTGTCACTAGTCACAACTTCCGATGCCTTATAATAGAGTTGGCAAAATTCAGGTCGGATGTGTGTTTTTCAGGATCCAGTAAGAAAGCAGTCTTCAAGCTTACAGAAAAAATAAATTCCGAAAAGATAAGCAAAATGACAGGAATTGATAAATAGCAAGTGTCGTTCACTAATAAATGCCCAAGAACAATAATATGTTTATTGATCTCAAATTGGGAAATATATATATTCTTCAATACTGAGCCACCATAACATATGTTGATATGCACATCTATATTTTAATATTCTACCAGCTTTTTAAAAGCTTGATTTATGAATTAAATGCAAGCCGGAAGCACAATCAACAAAAATTTAGTTTCTCGTAGCTACATGCATAATATCATAATAAATCCCAGACCAATAGACATGCCTTAACATTTCCAGCATGAGAAAGATCAAATGCTCCATCGAAGTGAACGCACAAGCATTTGCTCCAGGCCCCTGAAGTTACCGTGAAACAAAACTAGCTGATATGACGAGAGAATTAGAGAACGGAAAGAGATTGAAAAATATAGATGGTGGGCTAAAATGGCTCAAGCAGCTGCTCAAGCATTTGTTACAGGCCCCTGAAATTACAGTGGAACAGAATTAGCTGAAATGATGAGCGAGTTAGATAACAGCAAGAGATTCAAAAATATAGATGGTGGCTAAGATGACTCAAGTAGCTTCTATTGGGGCAGTAAATTTGGAGATCTTTAATTCTAGGCTATGAATTGTGCACTGTTGGTAAATCTTTGCTTTTAATTTTCTAAGCATTCTTGACATACCATTTGTTTATATGATTTAACAAAATTTTAGGAAATGATGCCTAATCTGGACAGTAAATTAAAACCTTTCACTGTTAGCATAAAACGAAAATTGAGTACAAGTAGAGCCACGGATAATGTCTGCAATAAAAGATACTTAATGAGGGCATTCGAGAATTGCACATTCCCCCAGATGTTTATACTGCTTAGAAAATGAGACACTTGCTAACTTTTAGCAACCTTATCATTTTCCAGTGTGTTTATACTACTTTACTCTGTTGACATACTGTAGATTGCTTATCTTGAGAACCATTTCAATATAGAATCCTGATAAGAAATAAGTATCCTTCCTGCAAATAGTATTCAATATAGAACTCTAACAAAGTTCAGGGTGTCAAACATAGGGTTGTAGTTAAGATATGTTGTTCTTAAAACTAAAGAGGACCTGAGTCATACAATTGTTGTGAAGAAGTAACCCAATATTAATGACTATACTGAATTGCTTAACCCTGACAGTGAATCACCTGGAACTATAGCCTAAATTTGCACAAGTTTTTGGCCAAGAGAGGACTGACCAATAAAAAGGGACTAATCACTTTTTTTCAGCATCAATTACGTTCCTTGTCAATATTAAACAAGCTTAAAGGTTCCTGTAACGCCACCATTGTCCAGGCTTTTGGACTTTGAGGCACCTATATTTTCCGCATTTTTTCTTCTTAGGAGTGGTAATGTAAATTGTAACCTAACGTGTTTTGGAAGTACACATCTTACAGATGAGGATAGATAAAGCTTGCGTAATAGATATTAAAAGTCTCATTATTAACAGCCAGAACTCTGAGGTAGCTGCTTACTAAACTAATAAGGTAGTTTCAAGACCATGACGAAAAATGACAGACAACATAGGCCTTCAAACTTCACATACACGAACCCCTAGTAACAAAGCAAGGTAGTTACTAATGTATAATTCTCTAGTTGAAACCCTGTTAATAAAAGACTTCCCAAGTAGAGATGGACGCGTAGCACATTTATTAGGAATACAGAGGCACAAAAACACATGTAATATATAACTGGAGAATTTTTAAAAATTACACGGGAAATATCAATATTGCAGAATACGCTTTATTATAAAGACAAGAGCTTTTGATGTTTTGATAAACGTGACCCCGCAAACCATAACTAACACATACTTTGATGAACTCAGGAGCACTTATATCTCTTATAGAGCAAATTCTTTGATTGGCCCACGACCATTGTATCCCTTCTTCATCTTCTGTTGAGTGGTTCCTTATTTCGGCAAAAGATCAGAAGGTGCAATCCACATGGACCAAAAATAATTTAGACCACTCCAGTATTGAAGTCCGGATGAAGAGATTCCACCAATTCACCATTCTCAAAAGAATAAACACAACAGATCCCATGTCTTAGGACATATATCTTGTTGGGTGACACTCCATAATAATCCACATAAACAGAATAGTCGCTAAGGAACAAAGAACGATCACCTAAGTTTTTCAGAGGAACCCAAAGTTTTTGCGACCAATCATAGCTTGTAAGAAAATGTTGGTTAACTTTGTAGTCATAATACATAAGCATGAGCTCCCCATCTAACCCAAAGAATTTGTAAATGCCGCTATAATTAACTGGAGATGAAAAAGAGTCAACTTTTAATTCCCCGGAAGCAATGTCATAAGATGCAAGTCGTTGATCATAACACAGAAAAAAGAAAACTCCTCCAATGAACACAGCATACTCAAGGTACGGTTCGCCGAAAGGTTCTGGAAAATCAAATTCAGTAGTAGTCCATTGTGTATCACCATGGCGAAAAATACCAATGGACCAATGGTGATGATTACCCACAAGGATTAAAAAGACACAATCAGGGTCAGCAGGGTAGGAGGTGGAAACAGCTTTTAAATTATTAAAGCTAGATTGAAAAGGAAAGCCTTTGGGATGGTTAAATTGAGGGATTGCAAGGGCTTTTTGAGTTGGAATGGAGACTATTAAAAAATGGGTGCAAGTATAATCCATGTCAGACATGGAAAGAAACAAACATCCATCCAAATAATGAATTGATGTAGAGTGATGAAAATGAGATGTGTCGAAAAGCTGATTCAAATCAATAACTTTAGAAATAACTGGTTGGTCCAGATTTAGGGGTTCATACAAATCGTATGAGACCTCATTCGCATCCTCCCCTTGTTTGAAAAAGAAGCATCACCATAGGCAATACATCAGCAGCTCTTTTTTCATGGTGAGCCGCGCGCCAGCCAGGTCTTGCAAACACCACCGAATCGAACATGATCCCTGTAATAAAGTTTCTTTTCAATTTCTCCCAGCAAAGAATACGATGAAATAAAGAAGAATATGACCGAAAACAAGAAATCAGTTGAAGAAGCAGCAGCAGCGTGGGAAGTTTTTGAATTGGATTTGCTTGGAGAAATTAAGAAGAAGCTTGATTTGGCGGATAATATTCGTTTTGGCGTTGTTTGCAAGAGCTGGCAGCTGGCTGCTCAACATGTGAAAAGACCAGCTAATGTCTTGCCTTGGTTGATGGTTCTTTATCTCGACAACCTTAGAATAACTTACTACTTGTATGAACCATCTTCACCTCGTCTGTATACTCCTATCATCTCCCATGCTTTTGATTTGGATCAGTTTTTCGATATATCGCACCTCCAGATTTCTTACAAATTTACTTATTTCCATGGATATCTATTTATGACTATGTTCAACAAACAAGTAACTGCCCCTTACTTCTTATTATTATCTCCAGAAACCAAAGAAGTCATCACACTCCCTCATGTTGACCTTGACCACCGTTTTACTTATCCCCTAACGGATGTGTTGATCTTTTCACTGCAGTTTCCACCAATCCTACTTATCCGGATTGTATCTTTTAATCTCTGCATATTATTAATGATAAAACCCGGATCATTAGTATTTTTGGACATGGTGATACACAATGGACTGCTAATATATCTAGTGGTGATTGGTTTGGCGTTCCATGTGTTGAGGATGTTGTGTTCCTTCACGGAGTTTTCTATTTTCTCTTTTCGTCTGGACAACTCGGATCCTATGATATTAATTCTGGAGAACTAAAAGTTGTCAATTCGAACAATGAGCTTAATTTCCAGTATGTTAATAAGTTCTTTCGGTTAGATGAGGAGCTCATTGTTACATATAATGATGTAGCAGCTCATAAATTTTGCATTATAAGGTTTGATTGGTCTCAGAAAGTTTGGGTTCCTCTAGAAAGTTTAGGAGATAGATCTGTGTTTCTTAGCAGGCACTCTGTTTACGCGGATACAGTAAATTGTTATGGAGTATCAGTTAACAAGATCTATATTCGGAAAGAAAGGTACTGCTGTGTTTACTCCTTAGAGAACGGCGAACTGTTTGAATGTCCTACTTCATCAGGACTTACTGATAAATTGGGATGGTGTACAGCATCGTTCAGAGTTTTTCGTATGGGCTGAACCTCTTGATCTTCTTGTGCAAAAAGTATAATACCAGCTTAGAACATATAGGCCAGTAGTTGCTGCCTGTCCGGTGGCCGGTTACTCACAAAGTGACACTGCGTGTAATTCTTTTTGCTTGCAAACCTAAACATTATGATTTAGGCTAACTATATTGTGTTATAAATAAGCATTTTAAGATTTACAACAAAGGCGCAAATACATCCCAGTAAAACAAGCTACATTAGTTTGTAAGTGGAACTGAAAGAAATGAATATACTATATTTAAATTCCAAGTGCATCTTATTTTAAATGTCAATGTAAATCTAACACCATATGAATTGAGTTTGATGACAGTTTTGGTTAAAACAGAGTATAATAACAAGTGTAAAAAACAGAGCAAGTAGCTTCTTTGTGATGTTTTGCATGAAGAGCATGCAACCAAGGTCCAAGGAAATACATCAGCCGGTTCTTTTGCATGCATGCTGAGCCGCTTTCCAACTCATGCAAAGTGCAAACTGATCTACTGAATGCAATATACCCTCCAACACAGTCTTTTCTTGATTTCTCCCAGTATATCTAATTCAAGTTCTGACCATGCTGCTTGTGGACCGTCAATCATGAGCTAGTTTACAAATCTTTTTGCTACTATTTTTATTGTTTTCCTCACCATCTACGCTCCTCTTCATATTCCCAAATACATACATTTGTGTAAATAATTTTCTCCATATTCTATTCTGTGTGTTTATTATATACACAATGAACTTGTAGTTCACCGGTAAATAAGAAAAGTCTGGAGGGAAACTCACCCGAAAATAAGAAAACTCACACTAAGAGTTAATTGCATTTTGCATCCATGCATAACTTTATTCCAATTTCAATTATGTATATTTAGTTTCATAAATTGGATTTTGCATTCCCAAAATTTAAATCATAAGTCGAATCACAATCACTTATTCAATTTCTATCAAAAATAATATTGCTTTTAACGAATAAATTGACAGATGCGATATAAAATTGTTGTAGTGATGATATAAATTTTAGATTTTAAACATGTAACTAATTTTACACTTTTAAAATTTAAAATTATAATTTAATATTATTTTTTGACCATTAATCAATTATAATATATTTATAAAAAATTGAACTAATATGTTTTCATTAAATAAAGTTGTGACTACTATGATATATGATACGTATAAATTCATTAATATATATTTGTAACATCTTAAAATATAAATTATATAGTCACTGCACAATTTTATAGCGCATTTGTCAATACATTCGTTAAAAGTAATATTATTTTTTTGATAGAAAACGTATTAGGGATTGTCAAACCCGTCCATAAACCTATAAAAATACGCATCATTCCACATCACGTTGAGAATGAGAATATTACGTTGAGAATAGAATATTTGTTAAAGCTAAGATGAATAAGAGTTGCAAAAAAGAAGAAGAAGACGAAGGAAACAATAATAACAGCAGTATTCCAGCAGCAACATGGTCAGAGCTTCCATTGGATTTGTTAGGAGAGATTAAAAAGAAGCTTTATTGGGGGGATCATGTTCGTTTCAGTGGTGTTTGCAAGACCTGGCTAGAGGCTCAGCACGCCAAAAGAGCCGGTGATGGATTGCCTTGGTTGTTGCTTCTTGATCACGACAATCTTTGCAGGGTCTCATACTACATTTATGAACCACCATTCATCTCCCACAATTTTTATATAAGTCAGGTTTTTGATGCATCTCTTCTCCGAAGTCCTTACCATATCTCATATCACCATGGATGCCTACTTATATCTACCGATGACAGAGAATGTTCTTACTCGTACTTCTTATTATTCTCTCTTGCAACCCGAAAAGTTACCAAACTCCCTAGGCTAAACTGGCTCGTAGCTCGCAGAAGTTTAAAATTTTTCACAGCTGTTTCCACCAACCCAAATGCTCCGGATTGTGTCTTTTTAGCTTTGCATATAACTTATGATCACAATTGGCACATTAGTACTTTTCAGCATGGTGATACACGGTGGACTACTCAAGTATCTACTCAACGTCGGTATGTGGTTCCTAATGTTTCCTGTGTTGAGGATGTTGTGTTCATTCACGGAGTTTTCTATTTTCTTTTTTCGGGTGGACGACTTGGATCTTATGAAGTTGCTACTATGAAATTGAATGTTGACCATTATTCAAATACGAATAATTTGCGGGATATTTGTGAATTCATTAAACTCTTTGTGTTGGATGAGGAGCTCGTTGTTATATATTTTGATGAAACTGCTTGTAAAATGTGCATTAGAAGGTTTGATTGGTCTCAGAAAGATTGGGTTCCTCTGGAAAGTTTGGGAGATAGATCCATGTTTGTTAGCCAGCATTCCGTTTTTGTGGATGCAGTAACTTGTTATGGAGGATCCCCCAACGAGATCTATATCTACAGAGATGGGAGCTGCTACGTTTGCTTCTTGAAGAATGCCAAAGTGTCTACTATATATGATTCATCACGACTTAGAAACTGGCATGGTATGAATAATTATCCAGAATCTTCCGGAAGGGAATTATCCATGTGGGTTGAACCTCCTGATCTTCTTCTGCCAAAATAGGGTACCCCCTCCTGATCTTCTTCTGCCAAAATAGGGTACCCCCCCCCCCCCAATCCGTTGAAGATCACAGGCAGATTATATTGTGGTCGTACGCCATTAATTGAAGTAGTTTGCATTGACCCTGTACCAAAATTTCTAGAGTTTTGTCATGGATATGGATTGATTTACCTTTCTATTAGATATTTTATCACGTAATTCTAGAATTTCTGCGTGCAGTAATATACATTTGTTATTTTTGCCTTGGTATGCAAATTTACTTAATAACACTAGGGAGGCCCTCTTGTCTTTTCGTAACTTAGCAGGGTTTCATCACGAGCATTATACATTAGTAATTGTGTGGCTGTGGTATAACTTTTCTACTGATCAAAGAAAAACTTGCTGATCTGAAGTTTTTCAAAAATGTTGGAACGGAATTCTCCGTGTTGATTGCTTCCATTAAAATAATTGGCGAGGCCACTGGGCACGCCAAGAAATCATTTTTTTTTTCCGGTTAAGAGCACTAAGCTCCTAAACAGGTTTCGTCAGGGTTTAATGTTTCAATATTTTAAAAATATTTCTCGACGATCCAACCCTACGGGTGTAAACATTCATCCTTTTTAATGTTATTGCCAAAATTTTAGAAAAAATAAATTTATTTAGTTTGTTAATTTAACGATCAACTAGTACTTTGACTAGAATATATATATATATAGGCTAGCGTTCAAATAGAAACCAACCTTAGAATAGAAACTAGAAACCTACACTAAATAAATTATATTTCATTTATTTTAATGGCCCCGCTAGGGGCACCTTCACAAAAAACGTTTAAAATTCTTGGCTCTATTCAACAAAAATATAAAAAAAAATTTAAATTTTTTTTTTAAAAAAAGTTACTGTTCACGTGCCACGTCATCACGTGAACAGTAACTTTTTTTAAATTTTTTTTTATTTTTTTATATTTTTGTTGAATAGAGACAATAATTTTAAACGTTTTTTGTATTGGAGTACCCCTAATTTGGTCATTAGATTAGCTTGAAATATTTAATTTAGGTTTAGTTTCTAGTTTCTATTCTAAGTTAGTTTCTATTAGAACAAGACCCTATATATATATATATATATATATATATATATTTAACAAACAAATCAAAGCTAGGGAAAAATATATAAGATAATTGGGCCTAGCCCAAGCATTACAAACCACCAGCTTTCACATCTCAAAAACTAAAAACCAACCCATTAGTTAAACCAGCTTATAGCCCAAGGCCCGTATACATAACTAGCCCAATAATTTGATTAACCCAGCACTAAATCAGCCATCCAAAATAACAAAACAAAGTAATGGACGTCTTTTGTAATTAAAGTAACGGAGCACAGGAAGACAATTTTTGATGTCAGAGACGCGCGGGAAATTAAAATGTGATTTTGTGTAACAATTTCAGTTCAAAGTATTTTAGTTTAGTAGAATGTGAGCTCACATATTTAATTAATAGAACATTTAATTATTTTTGTATCGGGATTTAAATTGTTTATTGTTACCAATTTGAGTGCAACAATATTTATCCCCAGTGTGCAATCCTAAAGAAACTATTAAAACCTCTAAAAAAACAAATCTTTATATATTTATGGAACACAATTTAAAGCATATATTAATTTGTGAAAATACAAAACTTACCCTTAATTAAACTCACCTTAAAATGTTGAATGAGTAAAGAGAAGAAGCTGCAGTGAAAAACAAAATGGTGTGTTGGATGATTCTTTAACTTTTGAAAATGTTGGTAGATTCTTTAACTTTTGAAAATGTTGGTGAAGAACAAAGAAAAGCTACACTGTGAAGAGAAGAAGCTGTCAAACAAAACACATCTGTATTTCACAAAATGTTTGAAAAGTAGTTAAGGTAGTTCGGCATTAAATTTTATGATTAATATTACCAATGAAATGATAACAGATCTATTTACTCTTACAACGGATTAGTAACGGAATACACCTAACTGAACTAACGGAACAGAAATTGCAACTTCCGTTACTATGGGGTTAGTACTCCGTTATTAAACTGTTATTATGTCATTAGTGTTCCGTTGGCAAAAATCCGTTGGTAAACCGTTAGTATTTTCGTTGGCATTATTAGATGGGCATTTATGGCACTTATTATTCCAACGGAAATTTCCGTTGGCAAATATCCGTTAGTGATCCGTTAGGAACCTGTTGGCATATTTTTGGTTTTTCAAACTTTTTAAATCTATCAGTAATCCGTTGATAATTACCAACAAATTGATTTCTGTTGGTAAATTCCAATGGTATAACTAGGAATTCTTGTATTGAGAGATGGGAGCTGCAACGTTTGCTCCTTGAAGAATGCCAAAGTGTTTACTATATATGATTCATCACGACTTAGAAACTGGCATGGTATGAATAATTATCCAGAATCTTCCGAAAGGGAATTTATCCATGTAGGTTGAACCTCCTGATCTTTTTCTGCCAAAATAGGGTAATTAACCAATTGAAGTAGTTTGCATTGACCCTATACCAAAATTTCTAGAGTTTTGTCATGGATATGGATTGATTTACTTTTCTATTAGATATTTTATTAGGTAATTCTAGAATTTCTGCGCGCAGTAATATACATGTGTATTTTTGCCTTGGTATGCAAATTTACTTAATAACACTAGGGAGGCCCTCTTGTCTTTTCGTAACTTAGCAGGGTTTCATCACGAGCATTATACATTAGTAATTGTGTGGCTGTGGTATAACTTTTCTACTGATCAAAGAAAAACTTGCTGATCTGAAGTTTTTCAAAATTGTTGGAACGGAATTCTCCGTGTTGATTGCTTCCATTAAAATAATTGGCGAGGCCACCGGGCACGCCAAGAAATAATTTTTTTTTTCCAGTTAAGAGAACTAAGCTTTGGGTTATTGTTTTTTTTTTGAAAGAAAAACTTATATTAAACTCAGAAAATTACATAATGTTTTGTATGTCTGCTAGAACAGCAGAATGAGCTATGGAAGGAACTTGCTTGTCCCCGCTAACACAAGATTGATGATAAAGCTGAACAAGCTAACAAATGAGCTACATTATTAGCTTCTCTGAACACAAACTTTATACTAACATATCTACTTATTTCTAAAAGATGCCTAATATCGTGGATAATACTATCAATGTCACTGCAATAGTCCTTATTAATGATTAAATTTACAGCAGTAGCACACAGTCAGATTCGAGTTCAACACACTGCATCTTATGTCAATCGCCATGCACAAACCTTCCCTGATGATAAAGCTGAACAAGCTAACAAATGAGCTACATTTTAGCTTCACTAAACACAAACTTTATACTAACATATCTACTTATTTCTAAAAGATGCCTAACATCGTTAATAATACTATCAACTCACTGCAATATTATGATGGAACTGATCCTTGTAAATTATGCGCAAAAAAGGTTTGATTGGTCTCAGAAAGAAAAGTTTGGGAGATAGATCTGTGTTTCTTAGCAAGCGTTCTGTTTTTGTGGATCCAATAAATTATTATGGAGCGTCGCCCAACAACTTCTATATCCGTGAAGATAGGAGCCGCTTTATAGTAATAGCAGAAAAAAATGAAATTTCCATATGGGTTGAACCTCCTGATCTTCTTCTGCAAAAATAAGGTACCACCCTATTTAATGAAGATGACACGTGGATTATACAGTGATCGTACGCCAATTGAAGTAGTTTGCAGTGACGTTGTACCAGATTTTCTAGAGTTTTGTCATGGATATGGATTGTTTTACTTTTCTAATATTGGATGTTCTTACGTAATTCTAGGACTTCTGCAGATTATATGTGTTATTTTTGCCTTTGTTTTCATCTTCTAGTTCATACGTATACAGATTTAGTTAATAACACCTGGGAAGCCCTCTTGTCTTTCCGTGCAGGGTTTCATCACGAGCATTATACATTAGTAATTGTGTACCTGTGGTATATCTTTCTACTGATCATAGAAAATGTGAAACTCCCCTGCTCATAACGGCCAACTTGCTAGTTGATCCGAAGTTTTTTCAAAGATGTTGGAACGGATTTCTGTGTGTTGATGACTTCCATTAAAATAGTTGACGAGGCCAATATGCACTGAAACAAATTATTTTTTCGATTAAGAAAACAAAGCTTTGGGTTTTTGTTTCTTTTTTAAGGAAAAACTTGCATTAAACTCAGAAAATTACATCAAGTTTTGCATTTCTGCTATAACAGCAGATGAGCTAAAGAAGGACCTTGCTTGTCCCAACTAACACAAGATGGATAATAAAGGTGAACAAGCTAACATATAAGCTACAATATTAGCTTCTCTAAACACAGACTTCATACTCATACATCTACTGAGTATTTCTAAAAGATGCATTAGTCCTCCTGACTGATGACTAAATTTATAGCAGTAGCACAGTCAGATTCTAGTTGAACACACTGCATCTTATGCTCAATCGCCATGCAAAAACCTTCCCTGATGACCAATATGTGACGCTCCTAGATCCGGGATCGGAGACCTAGGCGCTCACGGTCCATTTTACATTAATAACATAACTGTTCTTGCGCATAATATATAAAACAGCCATCGACCCCACAATAAAACTCACACCGCGCACACACACACAGGTTAGAGTCTCAGAAACGTCATACACTTGATTAAGCAAAAGTAAAAGTTTCAGAGTTATTACAGACCGAATTAAATAGCATTTATGCTACCAGCAACACTTCGATATGAAGCGAAGTTGGCGGCTTGAATGTTTGTTACGGTACACTGCTTTGCACAGGTCATACTTATAAATAAAACGTACTAAAAAAAGTTGTCAACCAATCCGGCTAATGGGGCCTACCGGTGGAATCTCAACTGCTGCCTCGGGTCTAGTCACCTGCTTTCGGGCAGTCTGTCTGGGTCTTGCCATTTCTCTTAACTGTTGTGTTTGTAAATTTGAAAACAAGCAAGAGTGAGCAACTATAGCTCAGCAAAAAATATATGTATAAGGTAAGGAATATAACATTACATGTGTTTAGCAGTTATTAAACTCGTTTATATCAATCAGTTATAAAATCATTTGTCATCATTGGTAAATTTCAAAGGTGCACCAAAACGTGCCCTTGTTTTCAAAGTAAACTTGAAGTTCTAGATACTGCATGGAGTCGACATCTTTCTCATCAAAATAGAACACTATCGGCAACTTGGCACATAGGCCTAAGAAGCAGTGTCAGAGCATTTTCCAAAGTGGAGGAATGGGACTTAAAGAAAATATAAAACCTGATAGGGATTGACGATGATCAGTCGCCACATCCAAGTCCAATAATCCGCGGGTCTTCTCTACCGGTAGAAGGATAGAAACTACATCCGTAACCATCCCCGGGTGAAAACTACATCCGTAATCACCCTCGATGAAAACTACATCCGTAATCATCCTTCGGCAACACCTGGGCCGGAATAATAATTGATGGACCGCCTGGCTTACGGCCGCTTACACATCCCGGGAATCGTTCGTCAACGGTCCCCACACCTGCCAGAGTCCTTTTTTCTTTTTCTTTTAAAACTGGATTTTGAATGAAAACTGAGTAGTTGAGGTCCGACATCAGTCGACCGATTGATTCTTTAAATCGTACAAGAAGCAAAACCTGACCGGGGGTTTTCGAAAATGTTTTGAGTTCTAAGGAGTTCGAGTTTGAAAGTATTAAAGGTATCTTGGATTAGCTTTGTCTTTAAAATAATGAACAATAATTAATAAATGGTATTTTAAGATTTAATATTAATAATTAATAAAATAATTATTTAAATTAAATAAGCTTTTAATCCAAGATAGGTATTTTTGAGTATTTATGATGATATGAAAATAATTACTTAAGTATACGATACTTCCCGAATGACCCTTCGGGTTTTCGCAATTTATGTACGATATAATAATATACCGCTCCCCGGTCAATGGTATGTATGGACCGCTACGACCTCTATTGCTAGAGTCGTTGTCCGAAGAAAACATTTCATTCTAAGTTCAAGGGGTACAAACATATATATGCATATAACTCAAATTTCATCATTTCTTCGATAAGCATAAACATATGATACGATTGAAAACTACAAACACAACAGTGAAAGTCCTTATATATGTAAGTTTTGAAAAGTAAACTTGCCTTGGTGAGGTTGGGGTGGTCGAGCTTGCGGAGTGGAATGATCTATACATAATCAATAGCCGTTCGTTAGTACCTTAACAATATCTCTTTTAATTGCGAGGTTTTAGGGGGTACAAAATTAACTTAATGACTTCGTCTTATGACTCTCTAGCCCCACTATAGGTTCATGTCATCACTCGATTACGCTCGTCACTTATTCGACTTAATTTGGTTACCATATCCGAATCATATTCATTCCCCCTTAAATCACACTCAACTTACGACTTTTTCACTTGCGCGAATTTTACTCTAACATTTTTATAAAATTGAAAAATACATATTTTAATCCAATTCTTTTTGGGTAGCCTTCACCACTGCATTTACTAGTTCCTCTAATTTTTCCATGATCCTACATAAATGTTTAGGGGTTTAAACAAGGTTCACAAGTGGACCATTTAGTGCAGTTCGGATTCCAGAAACACTTTTCACTTCCCAGGCCATAACTCAAAATCTATACATCACCTAGTCATGAACCTTATATTTCTGGAAACTACATTCAAATACCTTTCCAACAATATATATTAGGACTTCAGGGGACAAGATTTAGGGGTTCAAAACCCTCCTACAAGACAGTACAAGTTCCTGGAAAATTACACAGCATGCTTTTACCACTTAACCATTCAAGAATCTTATATAAACATCACAACCATCATCTCAACCACCAAGATCATACTCTATAGCATACATGGAGTTACATACACTAACCACAAGCTTAAAAATCACAACCACAACATCTAAACTCAAGATCTACATCATCCATAACTTATATGTCCAAGATTCACACTAACATCCATGGATCTAACATTAAACACCACAAATAATTCATGGCCAAGAGGGGTTAGGGTTTTATACCTTCTTGAGTATCTAGGATTTTTGTCTTGAATTAAGAGTGATGAGAAGTGGAAGAAAAGAATTTTTCTTCCCCTTTCTTCTAGCTTGGCCGAGAGCTATAATGAACAAGAGGGAGAGAGAGTTGTTTTGTTTGCTTTTTGGTGTTGGGTGAATAAAGTGAAATGGGTTGGTTGATATGTATTAGGTGTATGTATATGGTATCACATGTTGCAAGTCTAGTGCCTAGGCCATACCTCCTTGTCTCCTTGGACAATGCACCATAACTAGTTACTATTCCTCTAGTTATCTTTGCATTACTAGTTTGCTTTTCTAACTACCTAGTTGCATGGGACTTGCATGCAATATCTTTCCTTGTATCATTATTCTTCCACCAATGCTTGTCACTTAATCTTTAATTCGTATCGTATCTTAATTAATTTCTCGTAATAATACTTTGTCGCGTAGAGATTTCCCTTGTAATTCCTTAAGTACTTAATTGTGTAAATTCCTCGAATATCCATAACTCCTCGTCATAATTCCTAATAAATCTTTTAATACTCCAATAACTCTCAAGTCCCAAGTTTTATAATTCTTACTAACAATAAGACTCTTGCCTTCAACAACCTTCCATTTATCTTACATGGTGAATGTAACAACATAGTTTCTCAGATAATTCAATTCCATTAAACAACATGGATGACTCAAAAGGTTCCAAATTCACAATGTCATATGATATTATATAAAAGAAAATATTACAAAAATTAGGGTTCTTACACAATAGCTCAGCAGAAATTATTGAAAAATTTTCTTGCAAAAAAGATTTGGCACATACCACCTCACCCATATAATTCCCTGCCCCAACCTCCTTTAAAGGAGTCCAGTGGCTCAACCACTGCACCAACATGTTGTTGGTAAGATAATTTTAATTTCATACAATTCTGCTCTCACTCCCGTTCAAAATCAACTGCTCTGACTAACATCAATTTTCTTTTTTATGATTAGGACTATGTATACCAAACTATTTACTACCTCTTACTTCTAATTATCATCTCTTGCAAATTGCAACCAATAAAGCCATCACACTCCCTCAATTTAACCATCCTATTGTATTCCCTGCTAGAAGTTTTGATCTTCTCACTGCACTTGGCACCAATCCTACTTCTCTAGATTGTGTCTTTTTAGCTTTTACATATTACTGCTGATTGGCAATGCATTAGTATTTTTCAGCAAGGTGATACACAATGAACTATGTTAAAATGCCTTGAATTGTAGCCATCTACCACATTTACCACACCCACCTACCACACATAACCCCTTAGATTGTGTCTATAAATAGAAATGCATGTAAGGATTGTGAAGCATCTGAAAATCTGTAATCTGTAATCTGTTTATCCTCAAGATCAGATTAATATAAACTAGTTTCTCTTCTGCATATATTTTCTCTTTACGTTTATCATCTTTCTTGCTTCCGTTATAACAAACTGGTATCAGAACTAGGTTGAAGCAGCTGTTTTCTTTTCGAAAATTTTCGCCGGAATTTTTTCAAGCTCGCCGGAGAAGACGACACTGTTCAGGCGGAGTTACTGTTCATCACTGGAGAAGAAGGCACTGTTCATCACCGGAGAAGACGGTACTGTTCATATGGTTCTATTCATATGGAACTGTTCATACGACACTGTTCATACGGCACTATTCATACGGTAGTGTTCACGTATACGGTTCTGGGAGAAAGATGTCTGGTGGTATTAACGTTAAGGTCGACAAATTTACTAGGAGAAATAGTTTCAGTCTGTGGCAAATCAAGGTGCGTGCCTTGTTAAAGCAACAGGGGCTCTGGGCGCCGTTGAACACAAAAGCGGCTGCTTTTGGAAGCACTGAGATGACCAATCTCGAAGAAAAGGCACACTCAACAATTCTGTTGTGTCTTGCAGATGATATTATTACTGAAATTGCGGAGGAGGATACCGCATCTGGTTTATGGTTAAAGCTTGAAAGTCTCTACATGACAAAGTCTTTAACAAATAATTTGCTTCTGAAGCAACGTCTGTTCAGTCTGCGAATGCAGGAAGGTATGCCTCTTCGAGATCACTTAGATCAATTAAATACAATTTTATTAGAATTGCGTAATATTGATGTTAAAGTTGAAGATGAGGATGCTGCTTTGATTCTGTTAGTTTCTTTACCATTATCGTATGAGAACTTTGTGCAATCGTTTATTGTTGGTAAAGATACTATTTCTCTAGAGGAGGTTTGTGATAAGTGGATTTATATCCACTTGGATCGCTTTAATTCGGCTTAAATTGATTGTCTTGGACTCAAGTTTATTGTAGATTTGATGTGTTTTGCTTAGTTGTGCAGACTTACAAGAATGTCGATTATGGGTGATGCTTCTATCGTGTTTGGAGGATTAATTGATTTAAATTCGGATTTTCCGGGAAGGTTGCGCAGTCTACACTGTTTTGGCCATATCTGGAGTTCTATAAGTCCGTTTGAGGCCCGTAAGCTGTCCACGCGAAGCTTGGAAGATTTTCTACAATTTAGGACAGGAGCCACGCGCGCAAGCTGCGTGTGGTGGGCGCAATCTGCGCGACAAGCAGATTGATTGGAGCAGAGAATTTACTGTTTTGCCCTTTTCAAGTTCTAATTATATTTTATGCAGTTTTTAGTACCTTAATCGAATTCTAATTATAATAGAAGGTAATTTCTTGCTGGGAAAGACTTGGAGTCCCTATATAAACACATCCAACCCTTTGTAAATTAGACAATTAGAGAATTAGATAATTAGACAATTAGATATCTTGTACATAATATAGCTTAGATCTGCAAGGGAGAAAAGGAGAGAAGGATTCAACGCTCGTGACAAGCAACGGATCTAGATCTACTTCATCTTTTGTATAATAGATTTGTTTTCTCAACTCTTGTTTTATTAATATTATTACTCTCTTCCATATCTTGTTTGTTATCATGGTTTCACTTGATCCCATGATGACGAGAGGTTCAATTATGAACTAATCGTTGTCATGGGATTCTAACGGATTTACTTATGGAACTTAGTATCTTGATTGCTTAAAGATCTGTGTGTGATGTATATTTGATATCCTCGTATGGTTATGCTTAATTGATAGATGCGTCATGAACATCTAATTTGTTAATCTCTTGTGAAGTGAAAGTGGATCTTGAGATTTAGAACTTGCCATGCTAGTATAGGTTCATAATTGTTTATCAATATGATTTGTGGTGTGAGATGAAAATACTTATACTGCCCTATGTGATCCATGTGGATAACTTGTTCTTCAACCGTTATGTTTTCAAATTCTATAGACATATAGGGTCTAAGCATAATTGGTGTCTATTCATCTTCTATCTCTTTTGTGGATGTATGTTTAGTTTGGTATACGTATACTGAGAGGTAGCGTGTACTTGTTTCGTGTTGTCCGATCATATATCAAAACCATTGCATATAGTGATTAAAGGCGTCAGATCTAAGCGAAGTATTTAATGAAGTTAGGATTCCATGTTTTTCTCGCATATAAGTAGTTAGTAATTTTTAGTTTGTTAATTTGTTTCTTAGTTAGTTATAGTTAATTAAAATCTTGTTAATTGTCTTAGCAGTGCATAATAACCATACATTGTTGCATAGGTACAAAACTGAATTGAAACCTAAGATCTCTGTGGGAACGAACTTGACTTCTATCTGTATTACTTGTGACCACGTACGCTTGCGTGTTTTAGTGTTAACAAGTTTTTGGCACCGCTGCCGGGGATCATCGGTGTTTTATTTTTGGTTTATGTGCTTGTCAATAGTGGTCGTTAGAGTTCACTGACTCAGATTTTTTCTTAACTATCTTGTTTAGTTCGTTGTGTTTCAGGTACTTGAGTGTTTGAAGATGGCATACGAGGAGTTGCCATGGTGGGCATATTCGAGGACATCCATGCCTTATCAATGTGAGCGGTGTTTTGGCGTTCATGATCCCTCACAATATTGTTACTACGAAGGAGTTGATCCATATGTCACTTATGAGGAACAACCATATTTTCCATACCATCCTCAACAGTACCAGCAAGATGTTCCAGACATGTCATATTTCTTTGGAAGTGAAGAGTTTCAACATCAGCAACCTACTCCTACTTTTCAGTCAGATGAGGTTGATGATTTGAAGGAGATTAGGAAGGAGATTAGGATGCTTGTAGAGGGTCATGAAAAGAATCTCAAATCTATGGAGACACTAGTTGCTCAAGTTTTGAGTGTCTTGGAACAAGAGAAACAGCAATCCATACGAGAGGCAATTCCAGAAAATAACGATGACTTAGAGCAAGGTACTGCATGCATAATTGAAGAAGACAAATTCCAAGAGGAGGTGAGTGTTCACAAGCCATGTAAGGAATTTGATCAAGCTAGTGAGGTGGATGATTTGGAAAGGGCACAATTCGGGACAGACACTGATGAGCTGCACAAATTTCAAGAATTGGTATGTGCGTACCAAGAGGACACTGATGAGCTACGCAAATTTCAAGAATTGGTATGTGCTGTAACATCCCGATTCCGAAAATATTAATTCTGATTATTTTATTGGGAATAAGATTTATTACGATTAAATTTTGAACCGTTTTGGAGATAATGAAGAATTTAGAGATCGAATCGATAAATTGTGGATTTTGAGGAATATTTTATCTTATTGGTTAAGGATTAAATTATTATGTCAAATATTAATTATTTGACGATGGATAAATTTTAGGATTTATTTCTGGAAATTGCAAGTGGACTCGTAATAATTTAAAATGCGAGATTTTTGGAGATTTGACGACTTTATTTTTATTAAGTTAAGTTGTATAATTATTTTGGAAATTGGGAGATAATTGTTTTATTTAAACAATTATTACAAGTGGAATAAAAAAAACCGAGAATAAATAAGTGATGTTTTATTTGGGCTCGAAATATAAGTGGGAGTAGTAATATAAAAATTGGGCCAAACCCAATAACTTACAAAAAGGAAAAAAAAAAGTGACAGTCGGCAAAAACAAAGAAAAAAAATGGGGAGAGAGAAAGAGAAATTGGGAGAAGAAAAAGAGGGGAAGAATTAGGGATTTGAGGAGAAGAAAATTGGGAGTTTCAATTGGGGGTTTTAATTTGTTGAATTGATTGATTAATCTATATATACGTGTGTATATGTGTTATAAGAGTGTGTGTAGGTGTATATGTGTGATGGTATGTGCTGCGTGTGTGTTGGACGGCCGGAGAAGACCACCACCGTGGCGGTGGTGGTGGCGGGTTGAAGAGAAGGGAGGAAGAAGGGAGATGGTGTGTGGTATTGTGTGCATTTTTGTGTATATATATGTATATGTATGTGTTTTGGTGGGTGTGTGTATATGTGTTCTATGGTGGCAAGGGTGAATGAGAGACCTGGTGGCTAGTGGTGTTGTGCAGGAGAGAAGAGAGGGAGAGAGATAGAAGAGAAAGAAAGAGAGGGAGAGATGGAAGGATTATAAAAAAAAAAAACGCAGGATAGAAAATACGGGAGAGATTGCTTGATATTGGGAGAGATGTAGCGATATTTCAAAGGGAGCATTAGGGAAGATAGAAGAAGAGATTTACATGGAGAGATATCAGAGAGATGTGGTCCGATAGGCGAAACAGATTGGTGAAGATGGAGAAAGAAAGAAAGATAGAGGGAAAGAGAGAGGGAGAGAAAAAGCTGGAGAGATTTCTTGATATTGGGAGAGATGCAGAGATATTTAAGAGGGAGCATCATGGAAGGTAGGAGAAGAGATTTACAGAGAGAGATTTCGGAGAGATGCAGGGAAGTAGGACAGAAAAATCGGAGAAGAGGGAGGTGGTGCGTGGTCGTGAAAATGGCAAATGTTCGCGGAAAAAGAAAATGTGTATACGGGGCAGCCGTAGTGGTCACCGGAGAAGCGTGATAGTTCGATAGTGGTGTGCATGTTTTGCACCGTAAGTGGGTGTTTTAAATTCATTATTTTGAAGATGCAATTTCGAGAAATTTTTGGTATTTTCGGAGTTAATTTTGAAGACTCGTTAAATATTGTAGTTGTAAATCATAGAGATTAATTTGGGGTTTTGTCGAATATTTAGAAGTTAGATTTACGTAATTAATTCGGGAATTTCTGAAATAGTGGAGTTAATATTTTTGGAGTTTAGTTTTTAAAGTAGCCGATTTGAGTGATAAATTGTGCTTGATTTGTAAAAGTGGATTTGTAGAAATTGGTGGTGTATGGATTGATAATTGGGTTATTGGTGATTAATTAGAATTGATTGTTGAGGTGCTGTGACACCGGGTAGCGTCTAATTACGAAAAGGTCATGCCCGATTTTCGGTAAAAAGGGCTGTAACTCAAGCCTAATAAAGGTGTAGAATTTATGAGACTTGTAACCGTAATTTTTAAGCGTGGGATTTTATAAATACGGATTTTGAGGAGCAAACTGTGAAATAGTTGGAGTATTGATTAGTAAGAAATAGAAGCTTATTCGGTGTATTGTGACCTAAGAAGATGTCATTGATTTTAGTGGATATTTGTGAAACAAGTTGAGTTATAGAATTGGACCGTTACGATTAGTCACTTTGTAAAGTGTGAGTAGAATAAATTGAGAATATGTGATTGAAGAGGTTGTTGATGCTTGTCCAGGTTTTAGGAAAAGTGGGCTGAAGAACGGTTGGACTGCTTGGATAGCGGTGGTTGTAAGTATATCTTGCTGTGATAAATTGAAGATAATGCGTTATATTTCTGTTAACGTATTTACTGTGTTTTAAATCCTATGTGTATTTTGTTTTATGCGCGTATAAATGTGAATTTGTGGATTTTAGAAGAAATCTATTTTTAAGTAGAAATGTGGATTTGTGAATTCTTAAAGAATTATTTTTTTCAAATGAAAAAGTAAAAATGTGGATTTATGGGTTTTAAAAGGAATACATCTTTTAAATCGAAGTGGTTACAGTGTGATGTTTATATTATTATGAATACTCGTTAAATTGTTTTAACTAGTATATGTTGAAATGTGATTTTGAGGAAAACTGAGCAGACTGGCATTGCTAGTGAGTCACTCCCAAAATGGGAATAGCAGAACCTCCAGAAATGAAGACCATGGTAGAACTTCCAGAAATGGAAACTTTGTGAACTTCCCGAAATAGGAAGTAAAGGCCGGGGACCCCCACTAGTAGAACTTGATGAACTTGTCATGTGTAGAATGCCCAGTTTTTCCTCACCTAAATTGTGAAGTTTATATTTTATTATAAACTGTGAATTGTGAAATGATGATTGCTTATATGCAATATTGTGAAAATGCTTTAAGATTCAGTCATTGTGAAATTGTGTTGAGTTTCGGATTATTGTGGAATAAAGCTGTTTACGGAATTATTACTCAGTTTTAAAAGATGAATACTTTGGCAGAACTGTGATTTCGGTATGAGTTTATATTTTATTATAAACTATGTTGTACTGACATATTGGCAGAACTCTGATTTCGGTGTGAGTTATACTTTATTATAAACTGTGTAGTGATAATGATTTTCCAAACTAAATTATTTTATAAAATCTCAGTGGATCACTACAAAATATACTTGCTGAGCTTTATAGCTCATTCCTTTATTTTATAAATTATCACAGGAGATACCGAAGAGTTCAGAAGGATCCGTGGGAAAGTAGAAAGAAGTGATGGACCAGCAGAGCTGGTGTTTGATTTAGTAGTCGTACGTCACGTACTGAAGTCGTAGGTTGACTTAAGTTTGAAGCACTGGCTGTGGGCTTTGGTCGTCTGTTGATGCGAGGTAAGTCAGGACAGAGTTGGCTGGTATTTGTACAAATTACAGTTAATGGTAGATGGTAGTTGAGATGCGTTGTGTGTGACACAATTTTTGGTGAGATAGACTTTTGTTATAGAGTTAAATTTTCGAATTGGAAAACAGGTGGATAGTCCTATTTACGAATACTTCATGCCGAAATTTAAAAAAAAAATTTATATTATCAGGTTAAACAGGTTTTGATGTAGTTTGACGGACTCTCGGGCCGGTTCTTTCCAGAGGAAATCAAACCGGGGTCGGGGGCGTCACATGTGGTATCAAAGCTATGGAGTAGAAGAGTGAGATATGCACAAAGATAAAGTGTTGTATGACTGAAATTGTCAAGGAAATAAGGATTTGAAAAAGGGATGTGTAGAATTGAAGTTGTCGAGGAATAAGATTGTCAGAGCAAAGGTTTCTCGTAAGGAAAGAGAGGTTAAGTTTTAGGGTCTTGAGTTGGTAAGATCCTTAGTAAATGTTGAAGAGCATGAGGGCTCGTGTAGAGTTTATAGGGGATTACTAGATTTGGTACCAAGGAGTAAGACAGTAAGTATACTCATCAAAGATATTGGTTAAGGAATTGAGGATTTTATAACATAACTCAATTTTGGGAATATAGGTTATCGAAATACTTTTGAGGAATGATGGAGATCATTTAGCGATACATGTGATTTTTGAGAAGTGCGAAATTGTTTAAGGATATATAATTCTATGATAGTGCTTATTTCTTGTTTGAGGATTTAAATTGTTTTGAGGAGATAAACTTGCAGAATTGGACATACGATTTGACAACTAGATTATTATTGGAAGATGTGATTTTTGGTATGTGATCTCGTTGTTCGAGGAGATATTGATCAAGGATTAGTAGTGAGGAAAACCATGAGTTTTGGAATTTTATGCTAATAAGATTTTAGATAGAATATTATTGGATATATATGATGAATTCACGAATGTGTGGGAATTAAAAGAGTTTTAATTTAAAGTGCATGATAATAGTTGATGTGATTGCTTTGGGGGAGCAATAATTATTTTCCGAATTTTTGACACGACTCTGAGGATATCTTTTGGGATTTAATTTTTGTTCGGGGATAAGACGTGTAACCCTGAATGTAAGGATTTTTGGAACTAGAATATTGTTGATGATGTTGGAATGCGAGGAAATGGGCTTTGTTATTATGGACCTAGATTAATACTTATTTTAATGTTTGAGGATTATGAGGTTATTAAGTTTAAACGAAGGCATCCCAAGTGTGACATAGTTTGGAAAGAAGAAAAGGAGAAGGAGAGATGACAAAAAGTTCAGAAAAACCAAATGGACGTATAAGAAATTTTTAGGATGTTATATGATGAACTTGAAATATGATGACATTTAAGAATTGGTGGATTAAATTGGGATCTTGTGATTAGATTCTAAAGATACTTATTGAGAATAACAGTGATTGATAAATTTTTGGGAATATATATATAGTATGAAATCTGGATATATTATAATGAGAATGATGTTAGCAACTGGAGAGATAAGTTGTTGTTTGAGGTTTTACTGTGCTAGTTACTTATACGAGAATTTGAGGATATAGATTGTTGATTGAGGATGATATTAGGAGAATTAAGGAAATTTTTGGGATTCTTGAGAATTCAAGTATTTGAGGATTTAGTATCTTGTTATTCGAGGATGTGATAGCGTATGTGGGTCTGAATCGTTTAGACTTCTTGTCTCTATTGATGTTGATTAATTATTTAGATAGCTGTTGATGTTGTTTTATCCGCTAGTTTCAATTTCGGAGAAACTGTGGTTCTACCTCAGATAGTGACTGTTGCACCGTGCGGAAAATTTTAATGCATCGAGAGATGTCGATATATTGGAAGCCAGTAGTAAGAGTCGAGATACATGATAGATAACATCATGGGTATGTTTTATGTCAGGACGAGATGATTCAGCTTAGAGATTAAGAACGATGTGAATTGACGCCAGGATTCCATAAATGGATAGGATTGATGTAAAAAAAAAAAAAAAAAATCTTGATGAGATGCTTTTGGTAATGATTTTAAGAGCTACAAGAGGAGGATGCTAGTGACCGTGATGATAATTTCTGTTGTTACAGTTTTGTTGGAGACTATGTGTATGCTAGCTTGTAGATCTTTACCTTTTGGTATCGTACAAATAGATCATGTAGAACGCGACATGTGGATGACGGTAGAGTTACGTATTGATGACTGGTGAAAGATCATATTACAAGTACTTGAGATGATTTTGAATTGTAAAGGAAATATGATGATTACGATGATAAGTGGGTGTGTATTCTCAAATGGGAGATACATACAAATGATGATGAGTAAGTATATGTGTGTACTGAATTACTGTTGATTTTCGACCGTGAGGGATATCTTAATTTTTGATTGATGATTTTCGGATGAGAAGCGAGTATTCTTACATTGATATCGTGAATTGTTGATGCTTCCTTGTTGGAAGTAAAGCTTAACCGGTTGATTAGCTTGTCGGGAACACCACTAGTAGAATTTGTGAACCTATCATGTCTGAATACTCATTTTCTTAATCTTGTGATGATTGTGATGAATTATTGATGATATTCTTTTGAAGATTGTTATAATTATTATAGAAGAAGATTATGAGCTATTGCTGAAATTATGTGAAGAGATAGCGTTGTGAGAAGTACTGCAGAACAACTTTCAAGTTGAAGAGTTGGCCAGGAATTGGAATATGAACCGATAGGTGTTCAAGAGAGTTTAAAATTTGAGAAAACCATGTAGAGACTATGAATCGACGGGAGCAGATATTAAGAATGAAGGTAATACCTGTAATGAATATTATGTGACAAAGTCATGATGTTAAAGAAGAACTTGGAGACCAGAAGATAGTATGAGGAGTAAGTATCCTACTTTGTTTTGATGAGACTAGGTGCGCTAAATTTCGAGGACGAAATTTTTCTAAGGGGGGAAGGATGTAACATCCCGATTCCGAAAATATTAATTCTGATTATTTTATTGGGAATAAGATTTATTACGATTAAATTTTGAACCGTTTTGGAGATAATGAAGAATTTAGAGATCGAATCGATAAATTGTGGATTTTGAGGAATATTTTATCTTATTGGTTAAGGATTAAATTATTATGTCAAATATTAATTATTTGACGATGGATAAATTTTAGGATTTATTTCTGGGAATTGCAAGTGGACTTGTAATAATTTAAAATGCGAGATTTTTGGAGATTTGACGACTTTATTTTTATTAAGTTAAGTTGTATAATTATTTTGGAAATTGGGAGATAATTGTTTTATTTAAACAATTATTACAAGTGGAATAAAAAAAACCGAGAATAAATAAGTGATGTTTTATTTGGGCTCGAAATATAAGTGGGAGTAGTAATATAAAAATTGGGCCAAACCCAATAACATACAAAAAAGGAAAAAAAAGTGACAGTCGGCAAAAACAAAGAAAAAAAACGGGGAGAGAGAAAGAGAAATTGGGAGAAGAAAAAGAGGGGAAGAATTAGGGATTTGAGGAGAAGAAAATTGGGAGTTTCAATTGGGGGTTTTAATTTGTTGAATTGATTGATTAATCTATATATACGTGTGTATATGTGTTATAAGAGTGTGTGTAGGTGTATATGTGTGATGGTATGTGCTGCGTGTGTGTTGGACGGCCGGAGAAGACCACCACCGTGGCGGTGGTGGTGGCGGGTTGAAGAGAAGGGAGGAAGAAGGGAGATGGTGTGTGGTATGTGTGTGCATTTTTGTGTATATATATGTATATGTATGTGTTTTGGTGGGTGTGTGTATATGTGTTCTATGGTGGCAAGTAGGGGTGAGCATCGGGTGGTTTGGGCGGTTTAGGACCGCCAAACCAACCAAACCATAAATTTCGGGTTTTTAATTTTTCAAACCATAACCAAACCAAAAACCATAACATTTAAAAAAAACCAACCTAATTATAACGGTTTGGTTTGGTCGGTTTCGGTTTAAAACCATTATTAAATAATAAAAAAGAGGCAACAACATGTGAGAAACAATAGTAGCATAAAGTTTCATCAAAGCAATTATAAAATAAATTACAAAATCTTCAAATATTTCCAAAGGATCATACATTAAGTTCACAAAAGTCTAAGTTAAAAATAAGAAGTCCAAAGCACTGGATATCAAATGTAGCTCTCTAATCTCTACCCTCTAGTCCAAACCCGAGAAACAGAAGCACATAGACCACTGGATATCAAATATAGCTCTCTAATCCAAACCCGAGAAACAGAAGCACAGAGACCACGGCTTGAGTGTTTGAGAGAAAGAGAGAAACGAAAGTAATCAAGTGTTTGAGAGGCAGAAGAATGACAGCGAGCGGCTGCATCTAATTTTAGGCTTTAGCCTTTAGGGTTGAGCATGGTAATAAAACTTTAATTAGGCTACGACATCATTTCAACATAAATAATTTTTATTTTATATAAGTATAGAATTAATATTAAAACTATAATATATATATATATATATATAATATTTATATATTATTTAATCTTAATGGTCGGGTTGGTTAAATCGGGTGGAAAAATTAGTAAAACCGAACCCAACCCAAAATTTTCGGTTTTTAAAAATTTAAAACCATAACCAACCCAAATCGAAAAAAACCTAAACTTTCGGTTTGGTCGGGTTGGTTTGGTCGGTTTAACTGATTTTCGGTAAACCGTGCTCACCCCTAGTGGCAAGGGTGAATGAGAGACCTGGTGGCTAGTGGTGTTGTGCAGGAGAGAAGAGAGGGAGAGAGATAGAAGAGAAAGAAAGAGAGGGAGAGATGGAAGGATTATAAAAAAAAAAAAAATGCAGGATAGAAAATACGGGAGAGATTGCTTGATATTGGGAGAGATGTAGCGATATTTCAAAGGGAGCATTAGGGAAGATAGAAGAAGAGATTTACATGGAGAGATATCAGAGAGATGTGGTCAGATAGGCGAAACAGATTGGTGAAGATGGAGAAAGAAAGAAAGATAGAGGGAAAGAAAGAGGGAGAGAAAAAGCTGGAGAGATTTCTTGATATTGGGAGAGATGCAGAGATATTTAAGAGGGAGCATCACGGAAGGTAGAAGAAGAGATTTACAGAGAGAGATTTCGGAGAGATGCAGGGAAGTAGGACAGAAAAATCGGAGAAGGGGAGGTGGTGCGTGGTCGTGAAAATGGCAAATGTTCGCGGAAAAAGAAAATGTGTATACTGGGCAGCCGTAGTGGTCACCGGAGAAGCGTGATAGTTCGATAGTGGTGTGCATGTTTTGCACCGTAAGTGGGTGTTTTAAATTCATTATTTTGAAGATGCAATTTCGAGAAATTTTTGGTATTTTCGGAGTTAATTTTGAAGACTCGTTAAATATTGTAGTTGTAAATCATAGAGATTAATTTGGGGTTTTGTCGAATATTTAGAAGTTAGATTTACGTAATTAATTCGGGAATTTCTGAAATAGTGGAGTTAATATTTTTGGAGTTTAGTTTTTAAAGTAGCCGATTTGAGTGATAAATTGTGCTTGATTTGTAAAAGTGGATTTGTAGAAATTGGTGGTGTATGGATTGATAATTGGGTTATTGGTGATTAATTAGAATTGATTGTTGAGGTGTTGTGACACCGGGTAGCGTCTAATTACGAAAAGGCCATGCCCGATTTTCGGTAAAAAGGGCTGTAACTCAAGCCTAATAAAGGTGTAGAATTTATGAGACTTGTAACCGTAATTTTTAAGCGTGGGATTTTATAAATACGGATTTTGAGGAGCAAACTGTGAAATAGTTGGAGTATTGATTAGTAAGAAATAGAAGCTTATTCGGTGAATTGTGACCTAAGAAGATGTCATTGATTTTAGTGGATATTTGTGAAACAAGTTGAGTTATAGAATTCGACCGTTACGATTAGTCACTTTGTAAAGTGTGAGTAGAATAAATTGAGAATATGTGATTGAAGAGGTTGTTGATGCTTGTCCAGGTTTTAGGAAAAGTGGGCTGAAGAACGGTTGGACTGCTTGGATAGCGGTGGTTGTAAGTATATCTTGCTGTGATAAATTGAAGATAATGCGTTATATTTCTGTTAACGTATTTACTGTGTTTTAAATCCTATGTGTATTTTGTTTTATGCGCGTATAAATGTGAATTTGTGGATTTTAGAAGAAATCTATTTTTAAGTAGAAATGTGGATTTGTGAATTCTTAAAGAATTATTTTTTTCAAATGAAAAAGTAAAAATGTGGATTTATGGGTTTTAAAAGGAATACATCTTTTAAATCGAAGTGGTTACAGTGTGATGTTTATATTATTATGAATACTCGTTAAATTGTTTTAACTAGTATATGTTGAAATGTGATTTTGAGGAAAACTGAGCAGACTGGCATTGCTAGTGAGTCACTCCCAAAATGGGAATAGCAGAACCTCCAGAAATGAAGACCATGGTAGAACTTCCAGAAATGGAAACTTTGTGAACTTCCCGAAATAGGAAGTAAAGGCCGGGGACCCCCACTAGTAGAACTTGATGAACTTGTCATGTGTAGAATGCCCAGTTTTTCCTCACCTAAATTGTGAAGTTTATATTTTATTATAAACTGTGAATTGTGAAATGATGATTGCTTATATGCAATATTGTGAAAATGCTTTAAGATTCAGTCATTGTGAAATTGTGTTGAGTTTCGGATTATTGTGGAATAAAGCTGTTTACGGAATTATTACTCAGTTTTAAAAGATGAATACTTTGGCAGAACTGTGATTTCGGTATGAGTTTATATTTTATTATAAACTATGTTGTACTGACATATTGGCAGAACTCTGATTTCGGTGTGAGTTATACTTTATTATAAACTGTGTAGTGATAATGATTTTCCAAACTAAATTATTTTATAAAATCTCAATGGATCACTACAAAATATACTTGCTGAGCTTTATAGCTCATTCCTTTATTTTATAAATTATCACAGGAGATACCGAAGAGTTCAGAAGGATCCGTGGGAAAGTAGAAAGAAGTGATGGACCAGCAGAGCTGGTGTTTGATTTAGTAGTCGTACGTCACGTACTGAAGTCGTAGGTTGACTTAAGATTGAAGCACTGGCTGTGGGCTTTGGTCGTCTGTTGATGCGAGGTAAGTCAGGACAGAGTTGGCTGGTATTTGTACAAATTACAGTTAATGGTAGATGGTAGTTGAGATGCGTTGTGTGTGACACAATTTTTGGTGAGATAGACTTTTGTTATAGAGTTAAATTTTCGAATTGGAAAACAGGTGGATAGTCCTATTTACGAATACTTCATGCCGAAATTTTAAAAAAAAAATTATATTATCAGGTTAAGCAGGTTTTGATGTAGTTTGACGGACTCTCGGGCCGGTTCTTTCCAGAGGAAATCAAACCGGGGTCGGGGGCGTCACATGTGCGTTCCAAGAGGCTGATGAACATGGGAAAGATGCAGGTCTTCTACTTGTCTCAGAGTTTAAAGATGGAGGTAGCGCATTAGAGCCAATGGAGGAAGTTCTCTTTGAGGAACCAAAGGTTTCAGAAACTTACATTTACCCTCCTCCATTATATTCAACCGAAGCCCGCGAGTGTGTGTTGTTCTACAAATTGACAGATTTTGGGTCAACAGAAGAAGGCATTGGAACAGGACATATTTGTTATACGAATAGCCCAAGCGAGGAGAAGGGGCAGAAAGTGTGCCGCCGTGATGACGATGAAGTCTCACGAAGAGAGGACCAGGCAAACTATTATCATCCTTAATGGAGGCTTGGAAGTAACGTCAAGCTAATGACATTAAACGAGCGCTTCTTGGGAGGCAACCCAAGCAGTGTTGTATACTGGTATGTTTTCTACTTTCCCTCGTATTTACTTCCATTCAATGCGGACATTGAATATTTTAAGTTTGGGGGTGATGGTTCGAGGGTTTAGTAGTTGTTGTTGTATTATTTGTTCTTGTAGGATTTCATGTTTTGCATATTAGTAGTAGTAATTCATGCATATATGTTCGTATTAATTACATATTTGTTTCATATAGGACATTCTGTTTTTTTTTGTTTCGTATACCATGTGAGTTCATATTAGTTGCATTTGCATAGCATGCATATTTCATGATCCCTTAAGACGAGCTAATTCTGATTGGTAGGTAGGTGTCTAATTGAGTGTGTTAATGATGAATAGAGGGTTGACTTATAGTTTCTATGAAATTGACTTATGTGTTTCGGAAACAAAACTAATTACACAGTCTCATTGTTTGCTTTTGGGCTAGGTTGAGATCATGCTTGTTTGGATGTTTTGAGATTTAATCACTTGTTTATATTTAGAATTTTCGTTATTCCCTTGATGGCGTAGGATCACTAAAGTCTAAGTTTGGGGGAAAACAGGGATTTCATGCTAGTTGTTGGCTAGGTGTCAAATGGCTAGTAGCCAGCTCATATTTATATGAGTAGTCTAGGGTTGGAATTGAGAATTCTCATTCCAGATTGCATAAAAAAGAAAAAAAAAAAAAAAAAGAGAAAAAAAAAGTCAAAAGTGTCAATTGTTTATATGCAAAATTAACCAGGGTGAGCTCTTTAATACTCGAGCAATTAAGTTCTAGGGGACTTTGTGCCTAGTGACCTAAGGTTTTTATAGTCTGGGATCCACTAACCCAACGCTCGTTACATGGGTATTATTGTATAAGCCTTTTGGGGTCTCATCCATTGCACGGTTAAATAAGCATTCTTGTATATATGTGTCGTAGTAGTTAATAATAAAGCATGAATTTCTGTCTACCTTGGATAAGGATGGAGGTGTTCTTAGGTTATGAAGTGTCTACAGTCTATTCTATTTATAAACCTGTGATTGTCTTGACGAAGAGCATGTATGATCTTTGACCTAGTTTTGGGAGTATTTCTGATGAGCATTGCACACACGCACGTTTCTGTTCATGTATTGTTAGTATACGGGAACTTAGTCGAGCTCTATTTGGATTTAGTTGCATTCTTTGAGATATTTTCTTGTTAGTTGGTTTTGGTTAGTTTGAAGGGGATCGTTGCATTTTTCGTATTAGTTGCATTCATGCATTGCATTGCATTAGGTTAAATGGATTTTGTGGGTACATTCGCTATAGGCCCTCACGAGACCTTACTCGTCCACTGGGGCTGCCTAGGGGTTTAAAGGGCTTGTTGCATATGCCAAATGCAACCGTGATCACCTACGGAAGTGGTACTAGTTAGTTAGTTAGTTGTAATTGTTTATGCTTGAGGACAAGCATCGGTTTAAGTTTGGGGGTGTGATAAGTGGATTTATATCCACTTGGATCGCTTTAATTCGGCTTAAATTGATTGTCTTGGACTCAAGTTTATTGTAGATTTGATGTGTTTTGCTTAGTTGTGCAGACTTACAAGAATGTCGATTATGGGTGATGCTTCTATCGTGTTTGGAGGATTAATTGATTTAAATTCGGATTTTCCGGGAAGGTTGCGCAGTCTACACTGTTTTGGCCATATCTGGAGCTCTATAAGTCCGTTTGAGGCCCGTAAGCTGTCCACGCGAAGCTTGGAAGATTTTCTACAATTTAGGACAGGAGCCGCGCGCGCAAGCTGCGTGTGGTGGGCGCAATCTGCGCGACAAGCAGACTGATTGGAGCAGAGAATTTACTGTTTTGCCCTTTTCAAGTTCTAATTATATTTTAGGCAGTTTTTAGTACCTTAATCGAATTCTAATTGTAATAGAAGGTAATTTCTTGCTGGGAAAGACTTGGAGTCCCTATATAAACACATCCAACCCTTTGTAAATTAGACAATTAGAGAATTAGATAATTAGACAATTAGATATCTTGTACATAATATAGCTTAGATCTGCAAGGGAGAAAAGGAGAGAAGGATTCAACGCTCGTGACAAGCAACGGATCTAGATCTACTTCATCTTTTGTATAATAGATTTGTTTTCTCAACTCTTGTTTTATTAATATTATTACTCTCTTCCATATCTTGTTTGTTATCATGGTTTCACTTGATCCCATGATGACGAGAGGTTCAATTATGAACTAATCGTTGTCATGGGATTCTAACGGATTTACTTATGGAACTTAGTATCTTGATTGCTTAAAGATCTGTGTGTGATGTATATTTGATATCCTCGTATGGTTATGCTTAATTGATAGATGCGTCATGAACATCTAATTTGTTAATCTCTTGTGAAGTGAAAGTGGATCTTGAGATTTAGAACTTGCCATGCTAGTATAGGTTCATAATTGTTTATCAATATGATTTGTGGTGTGAGATGAAAATACTTATACTGCCCTATGTGATCCATGTGGATAACTTGTTCTTCAACCGTTATGTTTTCAAATTCTATAGACATATAGGGTCTAAGAATAATTGGTGTCTATTCATCTTCTATCTCTTTTGTGGATGTATGTTTAGTTTGGTATACGTATACTGAGAGGTAGCGTGTACTTGTTTCGTGTTGTCCGATCATATATCAAAACCATTGCATATAGTGATTAAAGGCGTCAGATCTAAGCGAAGTATTTAATGAAGTTAGGATTCCATGTTTTTCTCGCATATAAGTAGTTAGTAATTTTTAGTTTGTTAATTTGTTTCTTAGTTAGTTATAGTTAATTAAAATCTTGTTAATTGTCTTAGCAGTGCATAATAACCATACATTGTTGCATAGGTACAAAACTGAATTGAAACCTAAGATCTCTGTGGGAACGAACTTGACTTCTATCTGTATTACTTGTGACCACGTACGCTTGCGTGTTTTAGTGTTAACAGTTAGATCTTCTCTTTATTCTAGAGAGCTGCGCCATAAGGCGGCTGGTACAGGTGCAGATAATCATGCTGCTGGGTTGGTAGCTAGCGGGAGTACCAGACATGGAAAGTCGGGGAAGTATAAATCCAAGAAAGCAGCTTCTAAGGGTTCGAGAGCTAATGATGTCTCCAATTACTGTAAAGAGAAGGGACACTGGAAATCCAACTGTCCCAAGAAAAAGAAATGATAAATTGGTGGATGCTGGTGCGGGAACTGCTGCTGTAGCTGATGCTAATTCCGAAGAAGATATTGCTCTAGTTACTGTCAAGAACACGCATCACTCTGATGTGTGGATCCTTGACTCTGGAGCGTTTTACCATATATGTCCGCGCAGGGAGTGGTTCACAACCTACGAAAAAGTAGACGGTGGAAAAATTTCTATGGCTAACAGTTTTGTTTGTGAGACTGTTGGAATAAGCTCGATTAAACTTCGGACACATGATGGTAATTTTTGTACATTGAATGATGTTAGGCATGTTCCACTTATGACGAAGAATCTGATATCTCTAAGTATGTTAGACAACAAGGGTTTCAGTTTTAAAGGTGAAGGTGGAGTTTTACATGTCCGCAAGGGTTCTGATTAATATTATTCTTTGTTAATTATTGGTAAAATATCTATGATTAATATTATTCTTTATTAAAATAAAATTTTACTTTTTGTTTAACACAATTTGAGAATTACTTATAAGGTTTTATAGTGGAATTAAAATTTTCTTTTTGGATTTTATACCAAAAAAGAAGAGTTCTCCTGACGTTATGATCTACATATATATTTTTAACACTTTTTTATTTTCTGTCAAAATAAAAATTGATGTTCAAGTAAGTCCATGGATTCATATAATATAAACATGTGAACCCTCTAACAAAAAATGATAATGGTAGATAAATATTTGATAAATAAGTAATTTTAATATATATTTTTGACATAATAAAATGAAAATTAGCTAAATGATCCGAGTTTTGTCATCAAGATCATAGAAATGTGATTAACAGCAAAATAAACAAATTATACAAACAGGTTCTATTTAGAGAGTCATGAGTGTTTGAAAAATAATGTAAAAGGAGGGACCATGCGCACCATTTCATGAAGCTAGTTGCTGGTATATGAGAAAATAACAAAATAATTTTAAAGAATTTGGAGGGTGCCATCTCAAATTCTCAACAAAGAATATTATACAAACAATCATTTGCCACATTTGAAAAATGATGTAAAATTAATGCCGATGTCAGGGATTGATGTTGAGTTTGCAAAGTTGGCCAAGCGCCCTTTTTCTAGGAAATGGAGGCATAGAAAATTAAAAAAATTATTTTCAAGAGTTTATTGGCTGCCACCTGGTCCAATCTCCTGCTATTAGTATATATATATATATATATATATATATATATATATATATATATATATATATATATATAATAAGTTCGTATCATTTGAATTATCTCATCACGCTTTGCTCGATTCTACTTAAAAGAGTAAGAATTTTGTGTTTTCGAATTTTTTAAACGAAGAAAAAATAAGAATTGAAATAGGGAGAAAAGAAAAGATCCGCTATATAATTTTATTGTTTATGTTTTTTGAGCTTTTCGAAGGAAGAAAAATAATGAGAATACATCAAGATAACCAATACATCTCCCTTCAAAAAAAAAAGATAACCAATACATCTAGTATGCATCACTAAATCATTCCTTTTTTTTTTTTGAGGGCGATGATAATCTTGTAAATTATGTATTAGGGTGATTGTACCTTGATTTATTTCGAATTCGAAATCTAAACTTAACATATTTTTTTTTTAAAAAAAAAAGAAATTTTAAAGAAAAGTTGGAGAGAAATTAACTTATATTTTAACCTTTGTTTCTACTACTTTGTTTCTTTGAAAATTTTAGAAAATCTATACCTTTCATTAATAAGCGAAATCCCTTTTTAATTGTACTTGGTACTAAATTTGGTTCAACTTTATTTTGGTTCCATTACTAAATTTCTATTTTCCTAGGATTTTGTATTATTTTTTAATAAAATATTAAATTATTGGAATCCTGTTATAATTATATTTCTACTGAATTGCCTAAATAATGTATGTATCAAGACCATATGGTCTGGTCCATACATGTTGTATTTTTTTTTATATATATTCTTAGTTAATATTAAAAAAAATCTTTATTAATAAGTGAAATTCCATCTAAATGGTACTTCGATACCAAATATGATTTAATCTCTATAATGAAATTTCATTTTATCTCTATAATAATTTTATACCATATTCGTATCTCGCAGGATTGTTGTAATTCCGTTATAATGAAAATTCGTATATTTAACCTATTGATTTGCACAAAATCTTAATTAATAAGCAAAACTTCTTTTTAATTGTAATTCAGTACCAAATTTCATTTACACTCCTACAATCATATTTCTCTTACAATTCCACATTACTATTTAAAAAAATATTGGAATAACGTATCTATTGGAATCATGTATGTTGTGTTTTCTTGATTTTCTTAAAATATTCTTAATTAAATATTAGATGATTTCAATTATTTTCTAGAAGAAAGTAAAAGTAAACTACACTCGGTTGTTTTTTATCGTAAATCGTATTTTTGCAAATAATTTTAGAAAATAGTAAACTTGCGAAAAAACAAATAAATAAAAGTAATATTTATGATAATTTCTCAATACTAAATTAGTAATTAATTTTAATAAATTTTCACGAGATATCATCTAGTTAGAAATAAAAAATGAGTATATATTTTTCTTGTTCTCTCCAAAACTTATCGAATTGAATCTACTAATTGAATTGTTTCTTATCTTTATTCACATCAATTTAAATAAGTTAATCAGAGTTTAACTCTATATATCCAGATATTTAAAAAGGTATCTAATTATAAGTTAGTTAATAAAAACTAAAAAGCAAAAGTTTCCTACATGAAATAGGAGAGAAATAAGAAATTGAAAAGTGAAACACACGTAATTCATTCGAACTTTGAATCCTTTTAGAAAACCTTTCCTTATGACTTGCGTTCCTTTTTCAGTTTAGTTTTATTACCAAAACTTTGGTCGAAATAGGATTAATCGACTCCTACGTGGCTGTATATAAAGAAAGTCACCTCACCTGACCAATTCATATTTTACAGAACTTGATCACTTGAAAGTAGAAAAATAAGCAAGAAACAGAGGGGAAAAAACCAAGTTTTCCTTTCAAGAAGTTGATATGGAGAGCAATAAGAGAGATTCTGATCAAATTGTAGAGCAAAAAACTCTTAAAAGATGTTCGTATAACAAAAGAAAAGAATGCATTAAGAAGAAAACTATGGAACTAGCAACATTGTGTGGCATCGATGCATGCACTATTATACATGGAACTCATGGGGAGATTGAGTCGTGGCCAGATAATCCGACAGAAGCTAAGGCAATAATCAAGAAGTTCAAAGATTTGACGACTAATCCATATAAAAGAATAACTGTAAGAGATGAGTCTCGGAAGAAAGTTTTTGCAGAACCTGATGGGGAGGTTCCTTCTTCGCTTGAAAACACGAGAGGCAGTAATATTGGAAAAACGTTTGGAGAAAACGCGGAGATTGTTGATCTCACGAAGATGGTAGAGAAGAGCACACTACACATGAGACGATCACCATTTACAGGATATCAGGAGTTCTTGAAGCAGGTGGACATTAAACTAGAAGCTTTGACAAAGAGAATAGAAGTTCTGAGAACAGATCAACAATACGAGACAAATTGCTGTTGTATAATAAACAAACAGTTGGATTACTCGGAGGAAAACAAACAGGTGTATTACTTAGAGGAGAGTAGCCCCAATAGGACGAAAATTAGTCAAGCACCATTGTTCACGTTCGATCTCAATTATCCACCACCAGATGAACCTGATGCTCGTCTTTGAGTTCTCAAGATTATAATGATCTTCGTTCGGATAGTTTAAATATCCATGTTTTTTATAGGATTTTTGTTACATTGGTAAATTTTAACTTCTGTTACTACTGATGTTATAGTATGTTAGTATGTTACTATATGTTTCTCTCCAACTGTTTTTCAGCATGACATACAAGAGTGTTTGATTTGATTTTATGTTAATTGTTCTCTGTTTCTAATTATGAGATTGTTAGTTACTAAATATGACTAATAAAAAACAGAAAGTAGGACCAGAGAGACAACATGGTTTTTTTGAGAGAGAGTTCAGGCAATTCCTAATGTCTGAAGAAACCTCTGCATCATATTGTTTTATTGCAAGGGTGAAGAAGATTGTTTATAATTGACCCTTAGTAAATTGATCATTTATCAAGTTCATAAATTCTTATTAATTCCCATCATCTCACACCCCGGTGCGGAAATTGCCCAGGCCAGCAGTCTCATTAAACTCAAAATCTGTATCACCACTGGAAGCTTTAATATCTATATCCTTTTGCTCTTCCACCATTGTAAGAGCATCTGCTAAATCTTCCCCAGACGTTACTATTGGGAGAGGAAAAGGATCCAGGGAAGTTTCCAGAAGGACTGACTCCTGTCCTACCGCGCCCACAAAATCTTTTATACAACGCAGTGCAAGTGGTACAGGTTTAAAGCTGTGATTGCCATATTTAAGTGGAATTGAGTGGTCTCCGGTGGCACAAGTAGAGTATTGGAAACCTCCTGTACTTTGTTCCTGCCAAATAAGTTTGGCAACTGCTATACAGCCCAAGCAACAGCTTCCAACCCTTTGACTCTGAAAACTACTGCTTTATCATGAACTGCATCATCTGTGGCCTATTAGATTTAACATCCATAATAAAAGACAGGATACAACAAAACAATCCATGATCAGTGAAGCACATATGATACAGTTTAATAGGGATTCATATGGCTTCGGCTGAACTTCATTTAGGAATGATTATAATCTCTTGTCATGTAAAGAGTTTATGCAAGCATCTTTCAAGTTCTAATAGATTTGAAAAAAATAAAGGAAACGGTTACAACAGTTATCCACAGAGAGTGCTTGGTTTATGGCCGTAACTGATGCATTCTTCGTGTTTTGACAGATATAAAAAACAATAATATTTATCACTTTTCTGCCTGCATTTAATTTCTCAACCTATTTGTGCCAAATACAAATTTCTGATACTTCATATAAAGATCGAAGATGAAAGATTGCACCCAAATCACAACCTTAATGTGAAGGAAGCCAAAATCATAGCCATCAGATCCACCAGGTCTGTGCTCATCTTGCCTCGGAACAAAAATTAGGACAAGAGTCCAGAAGCTCTCAAATGCCTAACATATAGCAGTTGCTTTAGATGTTAGATGGGCACGATAGTCCCCTGTGGCTCCAGGAGCTTTTAGGATATCGATGCCAAGTGATAAGCCTAAGACCAGCAATGATTTTAGCAAGAGCGACCATGCTTGGCGACGCGACTGTTAAAGAGTAATATTAATGAACCAATCCTTTACAATGTCAATGTTGGGGTTTCCAATATATTTATAGTGCTCTAATTGGGCCTCTGGTGGGCTAAACTATCTTAGTGGGCCTGTGGCCCAACATTCCTAAGCAACTAAAATTTTACCTAAAATAAGTTGAAAATTTTACCCCAACTAGAGTTTTCATTTATAAAACTTAAACAAATGTTGACCTAAATCATAATCCATTCCTAAGCAGGATGGATCACAAAAGCAACTTGATTACAAAAGAAATTCAGAAACTACTTCGTACCTTAAATTAAATAACTTAGACGGGTGGGTGATTTCTGATCAGAGTTCTACGGGTAAAATTTTTTGAGATGAATGGCATTCCAAGCATCTGCTACTGGCGTTCCATCGGGGTGAGAGAGGCGATAAGAACCTGAGTTGTTGACCTTTGTGACCCTGTAAGGCCCCTCCCAGGGTGAGGACATTTTGCATTGTTTTGAGGGCATTGATGCCGCTGCTTCTCTCAGAACGAGGTCATTGACCTGAAAATTCCTTGGCTTAACCTTTGAATTATATAGCTTCGCGACCTTCTCTTGGTACTTGGAGACATTGGTCTGAGTGGAGTTCCTGAGCTCCTCGAGGAGATCGATGTTTAGCTTTAAACCGTCCTCTGATGACTTTGGATCGAACTTCTCAATCCTTAGAGACTTAGAACCTATCTCGACTGGTAGGACTGCTTCAGTTCCATAAGCCATTCTGAACGGTGTCTCTCATGTAGAAGCTTTCGGAGTGGTTCGCAAACTCCACAGTACGTTGGGCAGTTCATCCACCCAGTTTCCGTTAGCCTCACATAGCCTTATCTTCAAACCTTGCAAAATTGCCTTGTTGGTGATTTCCACCTGCCCATTTGCTTGTGGATATGCAACCGAGGCTTTAAGATGCTGAATTTCTAACTCATTCATTGCATTTACCCATTTTTCTCCAGTGAACTGAGTGCCATTATCCGTAATAACCACTCTGGGTACCCCAAACCTGAAGACTATTTGTTCCATGAAGAAATGAATTGCCTCAGTCTCTCTTATCCTTGCAAAAGGCTTGGCCTCTATCCATTTTGTAAAGTAATCAACTGCCACAATTATGTATTGGCACTGTTTGGAACTTTTTGGCAAAGGACCTACAAGATCAATACCCCACATAAAGAATGGACACGGAGTTGTTGTTAGGTTGAACGGAACTGAGGGTCGATGACTCACGGACCAATACTTCTGGCACGGTTCACACCGCTTTGCGAACTCTTCGCAGTCCTGACGCATCGTGGGCCAATAAATTCCGTGCCTCATGATTTTTAAAGCCATGTTTTTCCCAGCCAAATTATCTCCACATATCCCTGAGTGCACCTCGGTCATAGCCATTTTTGCTTCATCTTTATTAACACACTCGAGTAATGGCTCAACCAGGGCTCTTCTGAACAACTTATTGTCTACCAGACAATAATGTTTTGCCTTGACCTCCATCTTCCTTGTTTCTAGCTTGTCTAACTCATTATGAGTTCCTTGAATGAATTTGATTATAGGAATTCTCCAATCATCCTGAGCTGATATACAAAGTACCTCTTTTCTGACTGTTGATGGCTCGTGCAGCTCTTTAAGGTATATGGGCTCTGATGTACTTGAGGTGTTGGAAGTGGCTAGCTTTGACAAAGCATCTGCCCACTGATTGTTGGACCTGTCAATGTTGTTGATGGTCCACGACGTGAATTTTTGCAGTAATTCTAAGGTGATTTGTCTGTATGTTGCCATTCGTTCATTCAAAGTTTTGAAATCCCCCAAAACTTGCCTTACTACGAGCTGTGAATCACTGAATATATCTATGATTGATGCTTCCAAATGGCGAGCCAATACTAATCCTGCTATAAGACCTTCATACTCCGACTCATTGTTGGTCGTGGGAAATTTAAATTTGACGACCTGTCGAACCGTGAAACCCTCAGGGCTTGTGAGGATGACTCCAGCCCCACCAGCTTGTGAAGTAGACGATCCATCCGTGAACAAAGTCCAGACCTTGTCCTTTGGTTCTGAGACTATTTCTCCTGGCTCAAGGGAAGTAAAAGTACATTCTGAGATAAAGTCTGCCAAAGCCTGAGATTTCATAGCAGTTCTTGGCTGGAATTCTAAGTGAAATTGGCTTAATTCCACGGTCCATGAAGCCAACCGCCCTGTCATGTCGAGTTTGTGAAGTACCCGACGTAGAGGCTGATTTGTCATCACAATGATTGTTCGTCCTTGGAAGTACTGTCTCAGTTTCCTGCTGGCCATGACCAAAGCGTATGCAAGTTTTTCTATGTTTGAATACAGAGTTTCAGCATCTTTGAGTATGTGGCTTGTGTAGTATACGGGCCTCTGGTCCGCATCTACTTCTTTAACCAGGACTGCAGCCAAGGTCAGATCTGATGCTGATAGATATAGTTTTAGCGGTTCGCATTGGAGAGGCTTAACCATGATTGGTGTAGAAACAAGAAAATCTTTGATTCCTTGCAGACTTTCTTCACATTTTTTTGACCAAGTAAAAGTTTTGCTTTTTGAGGCTTCCTTGATTGCTTCATACATCGGCAGACATTTCTTTGAGGACTGAGGTATAAAGCGTCTAAGAGTTGCAATAGACCCTGCGAGGGCTTGCAGCTCTTTGAGGCACTTTGGAGCTGTGACATTTTGAATGGCTTTTACTTGGTTTGGATCTGCTTCAATACCTCTTTGTGTGAGAAGAAAGCCCAAGAACCGACCTCCACTTAAGCCAAAGGCGCACTTTGCTGGATTTAACCTCATGGAGCTGGCCCTTATTCTTGTAAATGTCTCACTGAGGTCCTTGATGTGCTCCGAAGCTGTCTGTGACATTGCTATAATGTCATCAACATATACCTGGATATTCCTTCCAATTTGAGAAGCAAATATTTTGTCCATTGTGTGCTGAAATGTTGCTCTTGCGTTCAAAAGACCAAAGGGAGTAACTTTGAATCCGAACACCACTTTATGAGTTATAAACGCTGTATCATCTTGATCTTGTTCGGCCAGTTTTATCTGATTATATCCTGAAAATGCATCCATAAAGGATAGTAATTCATTTCCCGATGTGGAGTCAATGAGCTGGTCGATGTTGGGCAACGGGTAAAAATCTTTTGGACATGCTTTGTTAAGATCCGAATAATCTATGCACATCCGCCATTTACCATTGCTTTTCTTGACTAATACTAGATTTGAAATCGACTTTGGAAACTGTACGGGCTTGATGAAGTCTGCTTCCAACAATCTGTCAATCTCTTTTTCAATAGCCTCCTATTTCTCTTTGGAAAAGATACGCCTCTTCTGTTTTACCTCTTGAGCCCCTGGCTTTATGTTGAGATGATGTAGAGCTAGCTCAGCTGGAATTCCCAGCATGTCTTTGGGAATCCAAGCAAAGATGTCTGCGAACTCTCTTAGTGTTTGGATGAGATCTTCACGAAGCTCAGTTGATAATTTTGTTCCTATCTTCACGACCCTTTCAGGGTCATTGAAGTATAGTGGAATTTCCTCAATCGGCTCGACCGGCTCGTGACTGGGTGGTTTGGGGAGTTCAATGATATCCCTTGGATCCATTTCAACCACCTGATTTACTGAGGTTATTGAAGTGGTAGAACTCTTTGGGAGAGCTGAACTGACATAGCATTGTCGAGCCAATTTCTGGTCTCCACATACCTCACCAACACCAAAATCTGTAGGAAATTTCATTTTTAGATGAGGTATGGAAACTATACCTTTCAAGGCTGAAATAGTCGACCTTCCTAGAATGGCATTATAACTTGAAACGGCATTTACTATATGAAATTTAACAATGAGCCATTTTTGGCAAGGTGGCGATCCGAACAACACCGGCATATCAATAACTCCCACCGTTTTGACTTCATTGCCAGTGAATCCATATAATGGCACATCCTTAGCACTGTTGATTTTTCTGTCGCCTAAATTCATTCTCGAAAAGGCGCCTTGATATAATATATCGACCGAACTACCATCATCAATCATGATTTTTTTGACCATGTTCGATCCAATCCTGGTAGAAATTACTAATGCATCCTGATGGTCTTGCATTATCCTGTCCCCAAAATCCTCATCTGAAAATGATATTACCAGAGATGGATTTTTCCTTGGCTTCTTATTATCCACTCGGAATACCTCTCTTGCGTAGGCCTTTTTGGCTCTATTGGATGAACCTCCTGAGGTGCGCCCACCGGAGATGGTGTCTATGATCCTTTCCTGTTCATCTCTTTGTTGTATTTCATTGCCCTTTTCTACAAAGTGGGAAAGCTCTCCTTTCTGGATTTTGTCCTCAATTAAATTTTTCAATTGGTAGCACCTCTCCGTATCATGGCCTGTATCTTCGTGATAATGACAGAATTTATTGCTCGGCGGTCTGTTTGGATTCATCGGCCTTGGAGGAACATAAGCTGGATCAGCTTTGAGGGTTACCAGTATTGCAACTCTATTTGTGTTAAGCTTTGTGAATTCTCGGTCACCTCGTGGTCTATGAAGCCACGGACGTTGACTTGTTGGAGACGCCTGTGATGTAGGTGATTTATGTGATGTGCGTGAAGCAACATTTTCTTTTCTTGTCTGAACTGGTGATCTTGCCTGTGACCTTCGCATTGCTCGAACACCTCGGTCACCTCGGTGATATTCCCATTGAGAGGTTTGTTCAGCAAACCTATTCATCCTTGACCTTGGAGATCTGGAAGACTGGATGCTGCCAACAGCTTCCTGGAGCGTTAGTCTTCGTTCGAATAGCTGAATAGCTGCTTGAAGTGATTGAGGCTCCTTTTCAAAATATTCCTCGAGAACTGCATTGTGTCTGGTTCTATCAATTCCTGCCGCTAAGTATGTCATTGCCAAGTTTTCTACCAAATCTGGGATTTGAATCATCTCCGCTCTAAAACGGTTCAGATATTCTCGTAAATTTTCGTTTGACCTTTGGCGAATGTTCACTAGAGAGGCCGTCAACTTATTTCCTTTTTTGTTAGTAGAAAATCTCGACTTAAATTTTTCCTTCAAACCAGTCCACGACTTGATCGACCTAGCTGGAAAATTGTTGATCCACATCAGCGCTGTGCCCTTCAAGCACGTCGGGAAGAACTGGCACTTCGCCACTTCATTATGTCCAAAAAAGGACATCCGTCCGTCAAAGAAGTTGACGAAGTCGAAAGGGTCTGTGGAGCCATCAAATTGATCAATTGGTGGTACCTTAAGATCCCTGTTTATTTTAGCTCTTTCGATGTTTTTTGCTAGCGGACTCTCCGAGGAGACCTCAATCTCTCCCGATTGTGTTCTGATGAATTCTTTGAACTTCAATATGTCATTAGTCGACAAACTAGCTGTACTTGATTCCTCTTTTTCGTAATCTTCATCTTCATTTTCTGAATATTCTTTTTCCTCATTTCTTATTTTACGTCTCCTCGATGAAAGCGAACCGGGAGACACATTTGTCTTAGAATACTTGCTTCCCATAGAGGTCCTCCACGAAGACTCATAATCCTCCGTTTGATAATCTAACGAAATATGGCCCTCGGAGACCTCCTGGAGCTCTTTCTGCAATCTAACTATCTCCTTTTTCCTCTTTACCTTCTCAGCCAATATTTGTCTTTCTAGATCTAATCGACGAAGTTCATCATCGATAACAACATCACCTGAAGCCACAAATTACTGCTCCCTCTATCGTTTATGCTTTATTAGGTGTAAACGAGCATCACTCGTTAATACGTGCTTGCCTTGAGGTGTGAGAACTAACTGCCGATTGTCCTTTTTTGCTTTACGAGATCCGTTCACCGGATCCGACAAGCTAGGTCTCGGAGGCGAAGAGAATAAGGCTTGAGGAGCCATTAAACTCTTAGATTTTTTTGGCTCGTTTAACACTTGCATTGTCGCGAGTTTTTGGGGCTTCATCGGCCATCCTTCGCGTTCTTAATGAAAGATTAAGGTCGATTCTAAAGCTTTGAAGTTAGATCCGTTCGTGTTTGTTGCTGTTTTTGAAAAAGTTTGTTAAGAGGAGGTTAAACCTCCTTCTAGCGCCATTGTTAAAGAGTAATATTAATGAACCAATCCTTTACAATGTTGGGGCTTCCAATATATTTATAGTGCTCTAATTGGGCCTCTGGTGGGCTAAACTATCTTAGTGGGCCTGTGGCCCAACAGCGACAACCCTTGTTTCTTTCCTAATGGAGAAACCTTAAACATAACAATAAACGAAACAATTATATATGCTGACAGATATCAGCTAGACCAGTACTGACCAAAAAAATTGACGGACATATGCAACCGCCCTATCATCTAAAATTGAAGATAAAATGGACTTGTAAATGTACTTAAACTTCATAGTTGAACCACAGTAATACTTGTGTAATAATCGCCTGATCATTCAGACGGACTACAATAAAAGGACCACACTGAAATCTTCTCCTTGATCTTTCTAGCCGCCGCTGAATTTTTTGTAATCATGTATGTAGAAATTGTGAGGGTGACCTTGTGGCATTGCTTGTGTGTGCATATGTGTAACGCAACAGAGTTACTATATCGTATAAGCAATATGAGGCTACAAGGGAAGTTGAACAACAATGTAAGAGAAAGAACAAATAAACTCTTGTATTGCTATGTAGTATTCAGCTTGAGTTGATACATGAATGAAGAACTAATATATAGATATTACAAAGCGTGTAAAGGAATCTGTTCCTAAGGTAGCTAGCCAACTATGCTAACTTTGTGAACATGAGCTAGCCAACTATGCTGACTTTGTGAACACGAGTTCCTAAACAGCTGTAGGATATAACATATTTAACACCCCCCTCAAACTAAAGTTGGTTGAAAACCAGCTTGAGTTTGTAAACAAAATCACCAGAAAAGGTAGGAGAATGAGCTTCGTAGAGGAGACATAATATAGCAGAATCATGCCATCTTGAACTTGTTGACCGATGAATGTGACAATCAATCTCTATTTATGTGTGGTGTTTGAAAACACAAGTAAATATATGTGTATATAATTGTGATATTTATATATCTGTGTGCTTATGTTGTGATACATTGAAATCACAAAGCAAATATATATAAATGTGATAGTTATATGTATATAAATGTGCTATGAAAATATTAGCCTATATATATGTATACGACTGACATATGCATATATATAAGTGCTATGTTGTGATACGTTGAAATCACGAGCGAATATATATGAATATGACAATAATATGTATATATTTGAGCCAATATATATGTATACGACTGACATATGCATATATATGAGTGCTATGTTGTGATACGTTGAAATCACGAGCAAATATATATGAATATGACAATAATATGTATATATATGTGTGCTGTGTGTGATATAGAGATTGAATGTCGATTAGAACCTTTCGCGGCTTCGTTCTGTCCCAAGAGGCTGTCCTGTCTGAGGATCCCGTAGTGACAGTGAATGCAGTGGAAGGTGAACTGTTTTTAGATAAAACCTGTCTGAGTAAGGATTCAAGCTCACTAACTGATGTAGTTTCGGGTGTAGAATTCGAGATTGCATCATGAGAGAGTTTGTTTGACCGGAATGAAGGTCTCTTACAATACTGTGGTGAAGAATGACCCTTCTGGTGGCAATGTTGGCAGGTATGATTGCGAAGTGTTGCACAATCCTTGATCAAGTGTCCATTTTGCCTACAAAACTTGCAAAATGGTTTATCAAAGGTGGATGATGAAGGTATTGCTGGGACCATATCTTCCACATGGATGCCTTTGCCGATGTCGAGTCGAGTTTCTTCAGAAATGAGTTCCGTATCAGTAGTTTCCAAAGATGGTAGCAGAACACGATGAAGCAAAGCAGCTCTAACTGGTTCATATTCCTGAGTGATAGCCATCAGAAATTGAATGAGTCGTTGTTGGTCACGATATGTGTGATAAAGTGTTGCATCTTTCGTGTGTTTCCACTTTGGTTCAGACAAGGTCAATTGATCCCAAAGTGATTGTATCTGTGAGAGAAAATCAGCTATTGGTTGACCAGACTCTTGTTTCTGCTTACTGAGAGAATGCATAATCTGATATTGATGAGAAATAATAATTAGGTCAGTAAAAGCAATAACACGATTAACACCAGCTGGGGTTGTCGGTGGGCTGGATTAATCATGTTGCTGCCAATAACACAATTAACACCAGCTGGGGTTGTCGGTGGGCTGGATTAATCATGTTGCTGCCTTACTGGGCGCAAAACAAATTATTTATATAACACACAAAATAGACCAAAGCCATCATTCTTGACGCAGGGATTGTACCCACGCTCCCACCATTGTTGCTGCCTCTGCTGCTGCTCATACTTCTCTTTCCCCTTCTTTACAATCACAACAATTATGAAACTCTCTACCATCAATCCCAAAAAAATCTTTCGAAAGAAAAAAAAAAGCCGCTCCGTTTAAGAATTCGACCCGTCTTCCTTCTGCTCCGTTACTTCCTCATCCTCTGAATTACCCACCTTCAAATCCAACGGCTCTACCACGCCTACTAGCATTTTACCTATTCGTAACTCGTCTGAGTCATCCTCCGAGTTGACGTCCGAGTTTTACGAGCTGGTCCAGGCGTTTAAGGTGATTGACAGGGATGGAGATGGGAAGATAACTCGTGACGAACTCGGCGCGTTACTGAGTCGACTCGAAGCGAGTCCACCGAGTTGGTGAATCGAAGGAGAATCAGTGAATCGACTTGGCGAGTGAGTTTACTCAGAGTATGATGACTCGATGAGGTTTGGTGTTTGTGGATATGGCTGGCGGAAGTTGAAATATGTGGTTTTTGTGTTGCTCTCTGTGTAGACTTATAAAGTGTTTGTGTAAATGTCTCATAGAGTATGTGACACAGGAGGATATGGTGACACTAGCAAAGTGTTTGTGTAAGTGCTGCGGAGTGAATGAAATACTATAGACAAAAGTGTTTGTCGGAGTTCTGATAGAGGCTTGCAAAAAAACCTACCGGAACTTAACTTAAGGTATGTGGTATGTTTTGTACAACTGATTTTGGTGACAGCGGAAATAGCGAATATCAGGAGCTTAAAGCTCTGATACCATGTAGAAATTATGAGGGTGACCTTGTGTCATTGCTTTTGTGTGCATATGTGTAACGCAACAGAGTTACAATATCGTATAAGCAATATGAGGCTACAGGGGAAACTGAACAACAATGTAAGAGAAAGAACAAACAAACTCTTGTATTGCTATGTAGTATTCAGCTTGAGTTGATACATGAATGAAGAACTAATATATAGAGATTACAAAGCGTGTAAAGGAATCTGTTCCTAAGGTAGCTAGCCAACTATGCTGACTTTGTGAACATGAGCTAGCCAACTATGCTGACTTTGTGAACATGAGTTTATAAACAGCTGTAGGATATAACATATTTAACAATGTAAAAAGATGACACACTGAACTGCGGCCTTTAAATTAGTAAAATGGTCTAATGGGATTAAAAGAATATATATTTTGTTTCCTATACTCGTGGTCTTTAAGGTTGGTAAAGATTATAGTGCATCTTACGATTCAAATGAAAGTGTAAGTAAGAAATTGATGTCGGAAGCTATTTGAAGACTTGTGATTTTTTAAGAAAGAAAAAACCAAAACTGATGGCCTGATAATTTTGCCCTTGACATCTCCTTCTACAAAGACCTGAAGTGGACAAACTGATAAAATTAAAAAGGCCTCACTCAAAATCGAATTTGTTTCAAACCCACCTCCAACAGAAAATATTAGCTCCAATTTTGTTTCTCCAACTGCATTGGCGTGAGAGAGACTATTGAAGGATGAATGAGAAATGCCTTAATTCTAATACCACAACCTTGTAAAAGAACAAGATTTGGGATGGAGGGACGCAAGGGAAGTAGGAATATTTTCTTCACTTCAACAGCCCATTTTGCAATAACAGGATGAGCAACCAGAATGAGTGATATTTCCTTGAATAAGAAAATTTGATTTAGCCCGATGTAGAAAATTTTCTCTTTAATGCATAAGAAAATTCGAAACAATGACTGAAAATACACCTAGAGGGGGGGTGAATAGGTGTTATGACTAACAATGACCAAATAAAAAAAATATTCTGCCTAAGAAAATATATACTGGCAGTTAGCTGGGTACGATAGGCAGCTAACTGGGTTCACTAAAAGAGACAGATTAATGAATAGGCAGCTAGCTGTGATATGCAATGCAGAAGGACAAAATTGCAGTAAGTAAAGAACACCAAGACTTTTAGCTAGGTTCGACCCCTAATCGTCTATGGTCTACGTCCTAGTCCCTTACCAACTTGGTAAGAGAATATATTATTGATCACACGAAAAACCAATTACAAGACTCAATAATATATCTCCCTTATCACCCAGTTACTAACTGCAGCTAGCTGGAACCTCTTGTTTCCTGAACACAGCTCTCTAAGTTCTATACTTAAACCAAGTATAAACTTCTCTAGCCTAATGCTCCTTGAATCCTGGTTCCACCAGCTCAACAATTCAGCAACTACTTATCTTTACAAGATGAATAATACAATGGATAAAAATAATTACAACTCAAGGATTCGAACTCTATAAAGACTCGATGTATATATTATAGTACAGGAGCTCTTTTGAAATGAGGTGCAGAGTTGTTTCTTGTATTCTTGAATATAGCTTGAAGGTTCTTATTCTCTGGTGTTGTACTTCATGAATAATCACGCAGCCCTTTATAGTGAGTTGTAGGAGATGAGATTTTGAACAATCTTTGCAACGGTCTTGAAGATATCTTCTCACGTGTGGCTTTGTTCAATATAATTGTCCTACTAACGTTCACCTGCAGGTTTTATGAGTATTAAACTGAAGATTATAATGATTCTTATTTGAGAGAATAAACCAGAGGAAAGAGAGAAGAAAGTGTGATTAATTCTTGAAGAAAACCGTTAGATAGAAAATGAGGAGCATAAGGAATTTGATAATTAGTACATGTGTTTTCTTCTCATACTTTCTACTAGACAATCAGTGGTGGAGGTGTAGAATTAAGGAAAGTTTGAGTATTAAAAAGTGCATGCTTGAAAAGTAAGCACATGGGTTGCTTTTAGAAGAACATTAAATAATACAAAGATTCCCTTACTTAAGGAAATATGTTCCTTTTGAGAAAAAGCTATTGAATGAAAAGAGCTTTTAAAATATGAATATTTCTATCATGAATGTTCAGACCACTCTTGATTAATTATGACTTAATTAAAAAGTCATATAGTCGAACTTCCCTGTTATACTGGACAGACAGCCAGCTAACTGTGATACTGAGTCAGCTAGCTTAGATACCTTGCCAGCTAGCTGAGATGCCCTGTTTTCTGCTGAGTAATTAACCTGCAACAACAAAGTTTATCCAGAACATATTTCCAGCTTGCTACCTAGGTATGATCATCAAAATTAGAGGGTTTCAATCTCCCCCTTTTTGATGATTATACACCAATTTTAGGAGAAATACAAAAACTCCCCCTAAATCTAGCAACCATATTAAAGACAAATAAGTACTAGCTAAAATGCCATAGATTTAGACATAGAAACCACATTCATCAGAGTTTAAACTTAAACCAACATCATAGGCAAATTTGTTGAGCACACATAGGACAAGTTCAGAAAACCAAGTTTAAAAACACACATAACAAAGCAACATAAGCAGTTTTAATCAACATAAGCAAGTTTTAATCCTAAAATGATTCTCCCCCTTAATCATTAAAAAGAGGACATTTAGGACTCATCATCAACTTCATCATCCTTTGCTTCAGAGGGCTTAGCAGCATTCTTTGAACCAGATGCATCCAGAGAAGGATCAGGAACACTAACCACTGGCACAGTTCCAGCAGTTCTAGCAGCAATATTGGCAAAATCATGAAGAACAGAGATGTTTGCAGAGTGAACTCCTGTCCTAGTGGAGGCAGAAGTGCGAGAACCAGTAATTGCCTCTCGGAGAGATGACATTTCCTCAGCCATGTCTGAAACCTGATCAGATAGCTTCTGAATTGCAGCTTTGAGATGCTTGAAATCCTCAGAATGATCCATACCAGCCACATTAACATTTCCAGCAATAACATGTGCAGACGAAAGAGGGGTAACAGGTGGAGGAGGGAGAGGATCCATGCGAATAACCTTACCATCAGAATCAAGTTTGAGATGGGATTGCAATAGACTTTTAGCATCCAAAAACTCTCTAGCCAACTCACAGTCTTCATCCTTGAGATTAAGTCCATACCACTGAAACACCCTTGTCAATAGACAACCATAGGGTAGTGGTTCAGTGTTTGTTTCAAACACATCCATCATATTTTTCAATATGAGACCAGCCAAGTTAAAAGGTTTCTCAGATAATAGCATTGACACAACAGATACATCTTGACCAGAAAAATTCGAACGAGTGCCAGTACGAGGGTTAACATTATCAATGCAGACTTTAAACAGCACATGAGCCAAGGGAGTCACAGTGTTAGTTGTTGGAGGAGTGTATTCCGTCAAATCATCCATCCCACGAATAATTTTCAGTTGGTCCAATTCAGAAAAATTTTCTAATTCAGTAGGACCCTTTTTAGTTCCAATAGACACATTAGAGGGTTGTTCAATGCTTAAAATAGAGCTAAGCACAGGAGCATTTAAAGAAATTCTTTGACCACGAACATAGGAGACAAATAGAGCAGGTTGTTCAATGACTAAGTTCGCATAAAACTCATAGACACACGAGGGATAGCATTCTCGGGGTAGGTCTTTGATGAATGACTCAAACCCTAATTTAGTAAAACAACTAATAGCTCCACATTTAACATAGGAGTTACCTGCAAGCGGCCGACCAAACACAATACGTCGATTGCCCAAATCAAGTTGCTTGAAACGTGATTCCAATTCCTCAGTCGTGAACGAGATCCCGTACTTTGTTCGTTTTGCAGACACACCATCTCGTTGTCCTGATTTCTGAATTTCCGACATTTCATCGCCACTGTCCACTTGAACCCGTGTGATTTCTAGGTCATCATCTTCATCGAATAGCCTCTTGTTCTTCCCCTTTTGAGTTTTGGAGACAGTAACTGGGGTTTTCTTGGAAGCTCGAGTTTTTCCCATTGTTGATTGTTAAGCAGGTGAAGGGTTGTGAGAGAGATCTGTGTTTGTCGAGTGGGTGCGGCTTGAAACCCTAATCTTAATTGAGGGGAGGTTAAGTGATAATAAGAGTCAGACACTAAGTGACCCTCTTTTATTAATTAAGGGGTAAAATCAATTTCATTAAAACCAATATGATTTGACCCAATAATAAAATAGAGACAACACATATGCATAATTTTATATAGCTAAGCAAGATAGAATATTGAAATAATATCAAATAGAAAATCAATTTTATTATCAACACTTAAGAAATATAAACAATTAGCACAAGATTTTTGAGCATGAAATTGTACATAATATCATAAAAATGTACCGACTTTCCATGGCAGCTAGCTGGCTAGACATAAAAATTCCATCCTTCCATAGCAGCTGGCTGGCTAGACATTACACATGCCTAATTCTCTACGCAGCACAGAGAAACGCTCCTCAGCTAGTGGCTTTGTGAAGATGTCAGCTAGCTGGTACTCTGTACTTACAAAGATTAGCTCAATTTTTCCCTTTGCAACATTGTCTCTCAAGAAATGATGTCGAACATCAATATGCTTTGTTCTTGAGTGATTCACTGGATTCTTTGATATGTTGATAGTGCTTGTATTGTCACAATAAATGGGGACTTTGCCACATTTAATTCCAAAATCTTGAAGTGTTTGTCTCATCCATAGCATTTGCGAGCAACAACTTCCAGCTGCTAAATACTCCCCTTCAGCTGTGGATAATGCAACAGAAGTTTGCTTCTTGCTTTGCCAAGATACTAAACTCTGTCCTAAGAATGCACAAACACCACTTGTACTCTTTCGATCAGTTTGACAACCTGCATAATCTGCATCACTATACCCAACAAGATCAAATGCATTTGTGATTGGATAAAATAAACCAAGAGTAGTAGTTCCACTTAAATATTTAAAAATTCTTTTAATAGCATTCAAGTGAGATTCTTTTGGTTGAGCTTGAAACCTAGCACAAACACATACACTATACATAATATCAGGTCTAGAGGCTGTAAGATATAATAAACTACCAATCATACCTCTATACTTTCGAACATCTACATCTTTACCTCTTTCATCTGCAGCCAGCTTGCTGGCAGAACCCATAGGTGTAGATTTTGCCTTGATATTCTCATATCAAAACTTCTTTAGCAAGTTCTTGATGTATTTGGACTGATGTACATATATTCCATCTTGAGTTTGCTTGATTTGGAGCCCCAAAAAGTAGTTGAGCTCACCCATCATACTCATGTCAAACTCACTATGCATGCACTTAGAAAACCACTTGCACATCTTATCATTAGTTGATCCAAATATAATATCATCTACATATATTTGCACAACTAGAATATCATTACCAGTAAGTTTAGTAAACAATGTAGGATCGATTTTACCTCGAATGAACCCATTCTTTATCAAAAACTTACTTAACCTTTCATACCAAGATCTAGGAGCTTGTCGTAATCCATATAATGCCTTCTTCAATTTGTAAACATAATTAGGAAATTTGTCACTCTCAAATCCAGGAGGTTGCTTGACAAATACTTCTTCTTTCAAGTATCCATTAAGAAATGCACTTTTCACGTCCATTTGATATAGCTTGAACTTCTTGAAGCATGCAAATGAGAGTAGCATTCTTATTGACTCTAGCCTTGCAACCGGGGCATAAGTTTCATCAAAATCGATTCCCTCTTGTTGATTATATCCTTGAGCAACAAGCCTTGCTTTATTTCTAGTAACCGTTCCTTCTTCATCAACTTTATTCTTGAAAACCCATTTAGTACCAATGATTGAAGCATCTTTAGGTGGCTCTACAAGTTCCCAAACATCACATCTTTCAAATTGATTAAGTTCTTCTTGCATTGCCATGATCCAATTTTCATCTTTCAGTGCTTCATTGACATTCTTTGGTTCCTCTTGAGCTAGGAAGGCAGAAAATGCACAAAAGTTAGCTTGGCTTCTCTTTGTCTTGATGCCTTCTGATTTATCACCAATAATCAACTCTGGAGGATGATTCTTTACTGTCCTTGTTGACTTTGGAAAATGATGATGAGCCATAACTTCTTCATTGGCTCTAATTCTCTTGGATGGAGGAGGGGATTCATCCCCATTATAAATTGGCATCTTTTCTTGTGATCTCTGGCCTCTAGAATCTTCCAATGTGAGTTTTGACACCTTATCACAAGTTTCATCTACTGGAGGAGAGATTTTAGCTTGATTATCATTAGCTGAACTTGATTCAGTTTCTACTGCAGCTCGCTGGGTTGCTGCATTTCCTGAGTCTGCTTCATTGGCAGCTCGCCGAGTTGCTGTATTTTTGGAATCTGCTTCTTTGTCAGCTAGCTGAGTTGCTGTATCTGACCTTGGCAGCTCGCTGGCATCATTTGAACCTGCAAAATCTTCCTCATCTCTTGACAGATCAACATTAGATTCTTGAAATGAGACATCAATTGACTCTTCAACAGTACGTTTAGATATATTATAAACTCTATATGCACGACTTGTTGTAGAATAACCCAAAAATATAGCTTCATATGATTTGGCATCAAATTTACCATCTCTATCAATGGATTTGAGTACAAAGCACCTGGATCCAAAGACCTTGAAGTAGCCTATGTTTGGCTTCTTGTTCTTTAGCAATTCATAAGGAGTCTTGTTGAGAATAGGTTTGATTAGTACTCTGTTAAGAACATAGCTAGCTGTGTTCACTGCTTCTGCCCAGAAACTCCTTGGCAGCTTGCTTTCTTGCAGCAATGTTCTAGCTGTTTCTTGCAATGACCTGTTCTTTCTCTCCACAACTCCATTTTGTTGTGGGGTTCTTGGAGCAGAGAATTCATGTGAAATGCCTCTATCTTCACAATATGAGATAAAGTCCTTTTGGAATTCACCACCTCGATCACTCCTTATTCTCACAAGTCTTAACTTAAACTTGTTCTCAAGTAACTTAATTAGCTTTTCAAATTCACTGAAAGCACAATCTTTAGTACGAAGAAACAATACCCAAGTATATCTAGAATAATCATCTACTATAACAAATGCATATTGTTTACCTCCAATGCTTTTATATGCTTCCGGACCAAATAAATCTAAATGAAGTAGTTCTAAAGGTTTAGAAGTTGATACCATCTTCTTTGATTTATGTGGAGTCCTGATTTGTTTGCCTAATTGGCAAGCCGAACAAGTTTTCATTTTGACATACTTCAATTTTGGCAATCCTCTAACTAGTTTCTTCGAAGACAGCTTGCTGAGTAAGTCCATATGAGCATGTCCAAGCCTTCTATGCCAAATTTCAGGATTTGAATCAACAGCAGCTAGACAACAAGATGAATCCTGCATTTCAAAGTCCAAAATATATATATTTCCTTCCCTTCTAGCAACTAGGGGGACTTTGTTAGTGCCAACAATAATAGTACACTTTTCTTTATCAAAAAGAACAGAATGTCCATCATCATATAACTGACTTACACTAAGCAAATTATATTTAAGACCTTGAACATATTGTACTTTATCAATAGAAATGACACTATTACCAATCTTCCCTTTCCCAAGAATCTGGAGTGTTTTGCTATCACCAATGGTGACATTTCCACCCTTTTTCTTACTGAGAGACAGGAATTGTGATTTATCACCACTCATATGTCTTGTGCATCCACTATCCAAAATCCATTGATTTGATCTCACTTTGACAACAAGACATACCTACAAAACAAATAAAGAGCCAACTCAATGTTTTGGTACCCATATTTGCTTGGGTCCAGAATGGTTAGTTGATAGAACATATAAAACATTTAAATCAGATTTCTTGATCCACATTTGGATCACTTTAGAAGCTGTATTTCTTGTTCCATCTATTCTGTCAGCTAGCTGCCTGTGACCTGTCTGTCTGTTCCAGCTAGCTGGGTTGGCATTCTAAATTTTGCAATGATTTGCCAAATGGCCTTTATTTCCACATTTATGGCAAATTCTCCATGGCATGGCATAGTCATAGGGAATTCCATGTTTGCCATCATACTTTAGAGGTGTTTTGGAAGCCGATCCAACTCCTTCTCTTTCGATTGGAACTTTTTCATATCTCATCATTGTTTTGAGAGTATCTTCTCCTTGAATGAATTTTCCCATTCCTTTCTGGAGGTCCTTGATTTTCGTTTCCAATTCTTTGATTCTTTCAGCTTGTTGAGATATTTCCTTTGAGCATGATTCCCTTGGACTAAATGCCTCTAAACATGCATCTTGAGCTTCTATTTCTGTTCTCAGCTCGCTGAGTTCCTTCATAAGTGTATCATTTCTCTTGATAAGCACTTTGTTTACACCTTCAAGCTGGGATATCTCAGCCTTAAGATCAGTAAGCTTTTGAGTATGATTTGTAGCAGGTGTCTTCTCATCCATTAACTCAGATATGATCTTCTTAAGTTGAGTATTTTTCTTCTTGAGTTTATCATTCTCATATCTTAATTCTTCAACCACTTCATTTGATAGATTACTATGATCCTGCATGGTTAATTCATCTAACTTTGAGGAATGAGAATACATATCAGAAAAATAATTTACCTCACTATTGTTGTCATCCGAATCCGAGACATCACTATCTACAAGGCCATCTTGAAAAATTCCTTGAGCATTATTCTCATCATCAAGACCAACAAGAGCTAGGTTCACCATCTCATCACTTGACTCATTATCAGAATCCGAATTTTCATCATCACTCCATGTCAAAAATGCCTTAGCTTTCCTTTTGTCTTTAGAGGCAGCTAGCTGCTTCTGCTTATTTTTCAGCTTATAGCAGTCTCTTTTGTAGTGTCCTTTCTTGCCACATTCAAAACATGCTTCATCTTTGACATCTTTCTTTGTTCCAGAAGCTCTACCTTTCTCCTTCTTTAGCTTGTTCCTTAAGTCAAGCATCTTCTTGATTTTTCTGGATAGAAGTGCTAGTTCTTCATCAGAATCTGATTCTGATTCTGAATCCAGCTTGCTGCTACTGGAGTGCAAAGCTAAATTCTTCATCTTTTCAACTGGAGCCTTGACTGATTCCATCTTGCTACTGTTGATTTTGCTTTCAAATTGTTCCAATTCTGCAAATACGGCCAAATGATCCATAGAATCAATGAAGGGACTTGATTCCAATGCAGTGACTTTAGCTTCGAATATAAATGGGACTGCACTTAGAATTTTCATGTTTATTTCATCTTGAGGAATGGTTTTTCCAAGTCTCTTCAGAGTGTTGATAGTGATTTGAAACCTTGCTTGGCTCTCTTTGATAGTTTCACCATTCTTGAGCTTGAAATTTCCGAAGTCATTCATCAATTTGCTAAGTTTAACTTTTCTCAAAGTTTTCGAACCTTCGTGATAGGATTCCAAAGCATCCCACATTTCTTTTGCTGTTTTTAGAGAGGATACCTTGTCATATTCAGATTGATCAAGTGCATTCATTATGGAGTTTCTTGCTTCTCCATTATAGCCACACTTGATAATCTCATCGAGAGTGAGATCATCAACATCTTTTGGTTCGTTTTTGTCATTGAGAAATTCATAGTTCCCTTTCTGCACAACTCTTAGAACTAGAGGTTTCTTGGACAAATAAGTCTCCATTCTGCATTTCCACCAACTATAGTTTTCTGATCCAGTGAGAAGTGGAGCCTTATAATCCGACCTGCCTTCTAGGTAATTGTCAGCCATTTGATCGATACTTTTCCTGTTACAGAAATATTAGTATACCAAAGCTCTGATACCAAATGAAAATACACCTAGAGGGGGGGTGAATAGGTGTTATGACTAACAATGACCAAATAAAAAAAAATATTCTGCCTAAGAAAATATATACTGGCAGTTAGCTGGGTACGATAGACCTGAAGTGGACAAACTGATAAAATTAAAAAGGCCTCACTCAAAATCGAATTTGTTTCAAACCCACCTCCAACAGAAAATATTAGCTCCAATTTTGTTTCTCCAACTGCATTGGCGTGAGAGAGACTATTGAAGGATGAATGAGAAATGCCTTAATTCTAATACCACAACCTTGTAAAAGAACAAGATTTGGGATGGAGGGACGCAAGGGAAGTAGGAATATTTTCTTCACTTCAACAGCCCATTTTGCAATAACAGGATGAGCAACCAGAATGAGTGATATTTCCTTGAATAAGAAAATTTGATTTAGCCCGATGTAGAAAATTTTCTCTTTAATGCATAAGAAAATTCGAAACAATGACTGAAAATACACCTAGAGGGGGGGTGAATAGGTGTTATGACTAACAATGACCAAATAAAAAAAATATTCTGCCTAAGAAAATATATACTGGCAGTTAGCTGGGTACGATAGGCAGCTAACTGGGTTCACTAAAAGAGACAGATTAATGAATAGGCAGCTAGCTGTGATATGCAATGCAGAAGGACAAAATTGCAGTAAGTAAAGAACACCAAGACTTTTAGCTAGGTTCGACCCCTAATCGTCTATGGTCTACGTCCTAGTCCCTTACCAACTTGGTAAGAGAATATATTATTGATCACACGAAAAACCAATTACAAGACTCAATAATATATCTCCCTTATCACCCAGTTACTAACTGCAGCTAGCTGGAACCTCTTGTTTCCTGAACACAGCTCTCTAAGTTCTATACTTAAACCAAGTATAAACTTCTTTAGCCTAATGCTCCTTGAATCCTGGTTCCACCAGCTCAACAATTCAGCAACTACTTATCTTTACAAGATGAACAATACAATGGATAAAAATAATTACAACTCAAGGATTCGAACTCTATAAAGACTCGATGTATATATTATAGTACAGGAGCTCTTTTGAAATGAGGTGCAGAGTTGTTTCTTGTATTCTTGAATATAGCTTGAAGGTTCTTATTCTCTGGTGTTGTACTTCATGAATAATCACGCAGCCCTTTATAGTGAGTTGTAGGAGATGAGATTTTGAACAATCTTTGCAACGGTCTTGAAGATATCTTCTCACGTGTGGCTTTGTTCAATATAACTGTCCTACTAACGTTCACCTGCAGGTTTTATGAGTATTAAACTGAAGATTAAAATGATTCTTATTTGAGAGAATAAACCAGAGGAAAGAGAGAAGAAAGTGTGATTAATGCTTGAAGAAAACCGTTAGATAGAAAATGAGGAGCATAAGGAATTTGATAATTAGTACATGTGTTTTCTTCTCATACTTTCTACTAGACAATCAGTGGTGGAGGTGTAGAATTAAGGAAAGTTTGAGTATTAAAAAGTGCATGCTTGAAAAGTAAGCACATGGGTTGCTTTTAGAAGAACATTAAATAATACAAAGATTCCCTTACTTAAGGAAATATGTTCCTTTTGAGAAAAAGCTATTGAATGAAAAGAGCTTTTAAAATATGAATATTTCTATCATGAATGTTCAGACCACTCTTGATTAATTATGACTTAATTAAAAAGTCATATAGTCGAACTTCCCTGTTATACTGGACAGACAGCCAGCTAACTGTGATACTGAGTCAGCTAGCTTAGATACCTTGCCAGCTAGCTGAGATGCCCTGTTTTCTGCTGAGTAATTAACCTGCAACAACAAAGTTTATCCAGAACATATTCCCAGCTTGCTACCTAGGTATGATCATCAAAATTAGAGGGTTTCAATCTCCCCCTTTTTGATGATTATACACCAATTTTAGGAGAAATACAAAAACTCCCCCTAAATCTAGCAACCATATTAAAGACAAATAAGTACTAGCTAAAATGCCATAGATTTAGACATAGAAACCACATTCATCAGAGTTTATCCGAAATGACCTGAGCATGGACGATGAAAAAGAGACTACTGAAATAGGCCTCAACATGGACGTTGAAAAAAAGACTGCTGAAATCACCTTACTACTTACCAGGGCTTAGAGCATCTCCAATGACAATAGGTATAATATTTCGCTATAATGATTGGCTATAACAACAATGAGTAAATAAGTTTTCACATAATCTTTAAAGTGTTCTACCTAAATGTCACATAATTTTTTTTAACTAAGGATTATATACCATTTGAAATGCTTTTAGATGTGACTCCTAAATCACTCTTAAATATAATATAAAATATTGATTTTTAGGGATTTAATGTAGGTTGATCTCCAACCACTTCTTATATTCACCTTTTATTATTAATTATTTTACTATTAAATGTATCTTGAATTCACGTGAGATAAAAGATAGTGAAGAGAGAAAGAGATTGTTTTAAAGAACATATTATATAATATTATTTAAGAGTGAGAATGAAGTTCTTAAAACTAAGTAGAGAGAATACACTTTTAATGATTTTAAGAACCACTAAAAGTAAAAAAAAAAAAACTATTAAGAGTCTCCTGGAACAAGGTGAGCACAAAAATTTGAAAACCGGATTATCCGATTTTCTGATCCGACATTCGATTAAGAAAATCCGGAACCATATCATCAAAAAGGGAGGTGGCTGTATCCCGGCCCATTTCTACCCACTCTTTTTTGCTAGGAAGCTGGGACAAGAACCCAAAGAATTTCCTCTCCTCTAGAGACAAAGAGGTCGGATGGTGTGGCCTAAACTCGGCCTTCTTTGAGGTCCTGCCAGTAACCCCATCCTGCTCGAGTAGGCAATCGACGTTCATGTCCCTAAACATCTCCCTTTGAATAGTGGTCCGGGTACATTTTCTCGGATTCAGTTGAGTAAGGGGAACTTCTACGACACCCGGATTAGCCACTCTAGTCTCACTCCCACTATCGGCATTTACCTGAGAACCACTACCCTCCCCGGGGGCCTTCTCTTGGGTATTGTCGCGGACACTTCCAAGACCCCGGAATGCTACTCCCAACCACTGATTTCCGCTTGACATTTCTAAAAAATGCTTATAGTCTGGATTGTAGCTTGGTAAACCTGAAAGACATGGCAAAAGATGTTAGCCCGAAAAACAGGAATGCATTGCATGAAAATGTAGCCCGGGGAGACTCAAACGAGGGCAAAATGCCCAGGGGCTTGGAGGCCGAACTAGGTTACCCACAAGCATTGTCCCGGTATCTAAACTCGAACATATGAACCTTGTTCGAATGAACAAGTTGAAACAAGTGGTGAAAGAGTTTGAAAGTGGGTAGAAGCCCGGCGGTTTGACAGCACCCCAAGAAAAAAGAAATCTATTTCACAGCGTTCGGGGTGAGCTGTGTAATTGGTATCACATAAAGAGATAGAGGGACTTACTAGCTCTATCGCATTGTTCAAGTGAAACGGGGCACGGAATATTCGATCATAGTCCTCCACATCCTGGAACTTCGGCTTAAAAGGAGCCACATCCATCCCGGACCAGGGCTTATTCCCAAACTTAGTCTCAAAGCCTCATCGTACTCCATCATTGCTACCATATTCGGGTTTTGGGAAAATTCTATACTAAGATCCCTAAAAAAGTAAGCCTGTAGGATGTCCGGATCCCTCCTAACGAAATAATGTTGGGTATCAGCCCAGCTACCATCAGGTTCACTAAGGGTATACCCCGGGTCCAGATCCTTTGCGACTATTTTCTTAATTACAGGGAGTTCTTCTTCTTAAGAACTACTGGGATCAGAAAGGAGAATCAACACTCTCCTAGCAGCCGGGTTTTTCTCATAATAAAAAGGGAATACTACCCCAGGCTGAAGCCCGGATAATGAAACAAAGGTAATCAAGCTATTCAAGAGTCCGGAGTAGAAACACTTACAGAAAAAGTCGGAGAACAAGGAATCTGGAAATTCTAAACTGCTGAAATCTGAAGCGCAAGAGGGTAGCAAAAAAAAAAACCATAGTGAAGATGCAAATGATGGTGACAGGCCCTATTTATAAGTGAAGAACTCAACCGCCACGACACGTGGCACCCCGCGATTGGCCAACGGTTCGAAAATTCGGAAAAAAAAATTCAACGAAAATTAAAAAGCCACATCACTCCTAGCCCCGAAGGGTGTACTTCCACACACACCCCGGGCCTGGGGTGCAACCAAAGCAATAAAGCTTTGAACTTATGAAGAAGCAACAGCACTCCTAGCCCCGGGGGGTGTACCAAGCTACATATCCCGGGCCTGGGGGACAACAAAAGCGAAAAATTTTTCTTCCAAGTCACCCAAAGCAACAAAGCTTTGGACTTGTGAAGAAGCAACAACACTCCTATCCCCGGGAGTGTACCAAGCTACATACCCCAGGCCGTGGGGGAAACAAAAGCGAAAACTTTTTCTTCTATGTTACCCAAAACAACAAAGCTTTGGACTTGGGAAGAAGCAACAACACTCCTATCCCCGGGAGTGTACCAAGCTACATACCCCGGGCCTGGGGGGGCAACAAAAGCAAAAACATTTTCTTCTAAGTTACCCAAAGCAACAAAGCTTTGGACTTGTGAGAAAACAACAACACTCCTAGCCTCGGGGTGTACCAAGCTACATACTTCGGGCCTGGAGGGCAACAAAAGTGAAAACTTTTTTCGAAACTATAGCATTGCAATTCATACTACTCCCCCTTCTGGAGAATCCGCATAAGGGAGTGGGGGGAAAATGATAGGCTAGAAATATCCTAAGCCCAACTTCGGACCCAAACCATAAACAACAAGCCCAACTTGTGAGAATATGAGGAACCTAGCCTAGGATGGTAGGCCCAGATCGGGGCCAACATCACGTGGAAGACAAGTGGCTGCCACCCCAGACTAGGGGACCCCAGACCAATGACACCTAGCACACGTGGAACTCCAGCTCAGCAAACACTCCCACACCTGGTGGCTACCAACACTAAATACCAACGATTGGCGTGTGTCAATCATGTCTGGAGTAACCCCGACATACTTTGATCAACAGCTCCTCACCAGGAACGTGTCCAGCATCCCGGTAATTCAGCAACCCGTACCCCAGATCCCACGGTCAATGATAAAGATAACATTCCCCTGAACCCTATACTTAGGGCTATAAATACCCCTAGGAAATGATGCTTAGGGGTTGGTCATTTTTTACTCACCTGCACGCACTTATTACTCTTGTGATACTCACTTGATTATTGTCTTCCAAAGCCAACTCTTATTCTCACGCCGGAGGCACCTCGGGGCCACTCCCCCCTCTGGTATTGTTTTGCAGACACCCCACCACACCTACACCACTTCCGAGATAGGAGTTGGCGAGGAAGAACCCGGTCAAGTTTCAGAGTTATCAGATCTGGATCAAAACTTTTTACAAATTCTAATATCTGAATTCGATCTGGTTTTTAATATTTATTAAAAAAATAAATTATATATTTAATGAATAATGAACTTATTATAGACAAATAATTCAGAATTCAACATTTTAAATTAAGTAATGAATTATCATTAATAAATTAATGGTTAAATTAATGATTTTATTGTGTATCATTTTAAATTAATGGAGCTTTCAACAACTAAACAATGTGTCTTTGTATCTTAGGCGGTTTGCCAATATGGTTGCCAATTACCTTAATAGTGCGTCATATATGTACCCATATCGAGTGTTTGATAGGACTTCTATCCCTATCAAATTGAAGAATTGTATTAAGATGGATTTAAGAAATTAATACAATCCTTCCTTTCGTCAAATATAAAAATGTAAGCGGAAATGTACTTAAGTGTGGATTTATAAAAATAACTCTGTATATTTGTATGTGAAATCTTCGTAATCTCATGTAAGTTTTCTTAAGTCAATCTTCATAAATATTTTTTCTCAATTAATTATTTTATCCAAAGTGATTCACTAAGAAGTTATAATATTAAAAATGAGTAGTGCTACGTATCCCGAATATGTACCCAAAAAAATTTCCGCATGAAGTAGCATAACAAATGATTAATTTTAATTTTGGATGCATATGAATACACACGGGGTCCCATTTTATTATCGAAAAATTGTCTATTATATAACTATCATATTAGCATTTGGGGAAAAAAGTTGGAATCGTTTCAGGGTAGCTATCATTTTCCATTAAGAATAACTAAAAACAAAGCAAGTGGAAGAATATTTTCCACTTAAATTTATGGATTCAAGAGCTAGTATATTATTAATATCTATTAAAAATATTTTTAAGAGCTAATTAAGAAAATGAATGATAATTTATTATATAAATATTAAAATATGAAATGATGATATCTAAAATTTTATTAATTACTTTACCATTTATAAAGTTAACGATAACTTATTGAAAATGTAATAAAATTCATTTATTTATACAAACTAAAATAAATTTTACTTAATTAATTGGGTTCCGGATTATCCGATATCTGATCCAATTTAAACGAATATCCGAATTCTAAATATCCGATTAAATCGAAATCAGAATAGATTTTTCATAATCCAAAAAACGGAGTATCCAATCCAAAATTTAAAATCAGATCGAATATTCGATTTTGCTCATTCCTACCTGGACATGCTCTAAGAGCACTCACATCCCATCCCCATTCCTATCCCTATCCCTATCCCTATTATTTAGGGGAATTTGTCATTTTTGATCTAATTTTCTACTCCATCCCATTCCCTAAAATAGGGTCTAATTTTAGGGGCAAGAAATGAGTCCCCAAATATGGGGTTCAACTGTTTAAGCCCCCAAATCTTTCTCTTTCCTCTTTTAATATATTTAATTGTAGTTATAGTTAAAATTGTAAGTGAAAGAGAGACAAAGAAGTAATATAAAAAAGAATATAGGGATATGGGGATGGAAAATGGGGAATGGGATGTAGAAACTTTTTGATAATTTTGGGGATTTATTATTTTTATTTGGGGATTTACTATTTTTAGTAAGTTTTTGGGGTTGGGGATGGAGGATGGGATGTGAATGCTCTAAGGCCTACCTTATGTTGTACATTATTCACTTCATTCAAAATGGTTTGTTTGACTTTCTTTGGTCAAATTCAATTAAATAATTTTATTTAATAAATTATACATATTATATGTAAACAAATTGTTGAAAAAAATATTGTAAAAATATTTTAAAAAATCTATTTAACATACTACTTTCATATATGTAAACATATAAATCAACAGATTTTAATAATTTTTCTTAAGAAAAATAGTTTTTAATAAGAAAAATGCTAGAGATACCAAATTGTATACCAAAAATTGTTACTAAATGACTTGGCGTTGTTTTGATTGATTATAATTGTAATGGGTACGGTAGGACCATCCAATTAAAACATCGAAAAATATCAAGTAATTAGTGTCATGTCACTTGGTAATAAATTGAACTTCCAACCACTAAAATAATGCGAAGTCAATCACAATTCAGAGCCAATCTGTAAGACTGTAACACAAAGTAGGGGGTGAGGACTTAGGTGTTACCTGTTTTATATGTGTATACAAGAATAAAAAGTATCCATTCTTATTTCTTGTAATAAAATATAGGATGAATGTTACAAGTACATATCAAGAACGCAGACATGCAACAGTTACAGAAGGTTCCAAAATTATTTCAAAGTTCTGACCAAGCTACTTTTCAAATTTTTTATTGCTCTCTCATTAGCCTCCATTTTTTGACAAATTTTTCCTTCGTCCTTCTAGTCTTTCCTATGCTCTTTATTTTTTCATTCAACTTATATCATTCAAGATCTTTACTTTCTCTTTTTACTCTCATATTTTTTTGTGCTCATTTGTGTAAAATTTGCCGTAAAAATGGCCAGCCGTTACAAAAGTGACAACCCTTTTGCTGAAGAAGAAGAGGAAGAAGTTAATCCCTTTTCTGTAAGATTTCTATGTCCTCCTTGTTAATATCTTTTTTATCTGCTGTTTTTGAGTTGTTGCCCAATGATCATGCTTAGCTGATACTTGATAGCATATATGTTCTGAAGTTGTAGCTGTAGTTTGTCCTCTGTAATTCTTAGGCTTGACTCTGTAGTTGCTTGTTACTTGTGAGAATTGTATATAGATTTTAAGAGGATTAGGAACTTGATATGTTGTTAGAGCTTTTTTGATCCTGCGGTCTCCAGTTCGAATTCTAGGAACTCCAACATAGTCAAAATTTTGATTGGATACTAAGGTCCCATGTTGTCCCAAATATGGCTACACCAAGTTTTGTACATCAAACTATAGCGGACCAAGTTTTGTAGTTTATTCTACAGCTTTTAGGAACACAAAATTTATAATTTGTTAAAAGCATGAAAGATTTTAGGAAAGTTTCTCTTACTTTAAATTTAAACCTTTGTACTATCAAAAAAACAATAATTCTACCCTTTGTCGATCTCTCACGTAGATCATGATCTTGATGGTTTTCCAGAATACAGGAGCAAAATCAAAGCTTTCGCCTCTTCCTCATGAACCTGCCGGTTACTATGGTGGTAGTGCAACGGTTGATATTCCACTTAATTCAGCTGCGGTAAAAGAATTGATAAATGCAGTGCTCCCTACAGCTTTTATGTCTTATTCCCTTCACTAATTTAGGATCTCAATTGTTTTCTTTTTAAATTAGGACTTAAAGAAGAAAGAGAGGGAGCTGCAAGCCAAGGAGGCTGAATTAAAAAAGAGAGAACAGGTATGTGTGATCATAAATCTCAATTTTGAAGTACTGCACGTGTAATTATTAAAACAGCAATTTAGATTATCGACTAGTTAAGAACGAGGGAGAGTGGTGAGGCCACAAATGTCCTAGATGTTAAGGCTAGGTATATTTGGACATATGGAAATTCGCAAACTCTACACTTTCTTTGACATCCTAAAAGTGAAAGTGTCGCAAACTTTGCAGCATAAGTATCTTGAATGTGTTGGCTGAGCCTAGTTTTAAAATCGGAAAGATGTACATTGTGGGATAGTTGTTATCCTCAAACTAACGAGTCTTTCTTTTAGAATAGTGTCTACATAATTATAACCTTCTCATTTCTTAGGAGCATAATTAAAATTAAATTTTAACTCGAACAGAAAGTAGGAAACTTTTTATGTGCAAGTACATTTTCTAATAACCTCAAAGAACGCAAGCACGAGTCAAAGAAGAAGTAATAGGGAACGAAGGGAGTAAATAACGCTACACACTTGGTTCATTATTACATCATTACAGTGATCATCTTTTTGTTCTTTTGATATCTTACAGATTGTTAGACGGAAAGAAGAAGCTGCACAACGAGGTACTTTCTATTGCTATGATCTATTTTCAATTCTTGTAGATTGCACATTTCTAGACCTCTATCAAAAATTGAATTCTTAATTGTTATCTATCTGTAGACAATGTAAATTGCCACAACCATAATATTGCAACACTGTATATGAATTTCGCTGTTGTCTATGTTTGCAACTGATTGTTTCACTTAATTATTCCGACTGCAGCTGGTATAGTTCTGGAGGAAAAAAATTGGCCACCATTTTTCCCAATCATTCATCATGATATTGCTAATGAAATACCGATTCATCTACAGAAACTTCAGTATGTTGCATTTTCTACTTACTTAGGTATGTCTATCTTTCATTTATTGTTTAGATTTCATGCTTCTCAATATTGATACTTTTGAATCCTTTAATATACATAAGTGGTGTGAGATTTTGATTTTTCTGTTAGTGTTCCACTTTATAGAGAAAGGCAACTTAACAATGAATAAGATTGATGGCAACTTAGTAAAGATTACGCGGGATATTTTTTTTACATGCTTTCTAACATACTCCAGTATCTTTTCCCCCTTCCGGAGAGAGACTGGGGAGAGGTTGGGGGGGGGGGGTGGGGGGGGGTAGAACTGTATTTCATAAAAATGTATTATCATTGTGAGAAGATTAATGTACATCCCTCTAAAATGGACTACACTAATGTAGTAATTTAATGAATAACACCACTATCCTGTTGTAATTTGCTTTCAGTATCAACTTAGAGTCAATTGGCAGTTTGGAATTGAAGTGACCTATAATATCTCATTTCTGTATATTAATTTACTTGACTCCACTCAAGTCCATTTGACATAGAAGTCAACATATCCTACTCCCAGTACCCTTTTGTCAAGACTAGTCACTGCAGATCAGGTGATTTGGAGTTAAAGATGGTTCCTTCAGTAATCTTTAGATCTAGATGCTTCTGGAGAGCAAATTTCGACCCTAATGTGCACTTAACCTCTTTATTATTGATGGCATGCTAAACAGGACTAGTACTCTGCCTTTTTTGGAATATAATCGCCACAACTTCAGCTTGGATTAAAGGAGAAGGTTAATTAACGAACTCCAATTACTTTAATTCTCAAATTTTCTCTGTTTCACTGTCAGGTATTTTTGTTATGATGTCCTAGTACAGTAGTACTGATTAATTATAATTTTGTTTCTGTTGTAGATCCAAAAATCTGGTTCCTTGCTATTATTTACTTTATATCAGGAGTTCCTGGAGGCTATGTGTTGTGGTATCGTCCGCTGTACCGTGCATTTAGGTATGTTAATGTCTTTCCCAAATCAATTATTCATATATCATATCCTCCAAAAAGTTAATGCTGATCCAAGGTGCAAGTAGAACTGTTGCCTTAGTCTCCTCTCTCAGACCATATGATAACACAACTTTGTGATCTAGACCAAGTACAAATCAGGTTTATGACTGTTTATAGTGTTATCTGCAAAGGGGAAAAATCTATCCACCTTAAGAGGAAAGTCATATTCTCAAATATCCGAACATAAAAAGAGTTCATCTTATAATTAAAATCCAAGTTCAATGTTCATGGAAATTGGTTTTACCCAAGTTACTAAGTCAGTTAAGAGTCTTGCTCGAATTTAATTAGATTTTTAAAAACATGTTCTTCTCAAAAACTGAAGGCCAATCTGACATATATGACTGGTTGATCATATGAATATCATAAAATATACAAAATTTAGCCCGTTTGGAAACCTTGATTTCATTTAAAATCCTGAATTTAACCAAACAACATGTTTGGATAACCATAAGAATTTGGATTTTATTTGAAATCCAAGACATTCAAATATTAGTATAAATATGAGAATTTGAAATGACAACTCATATTAGTATAGATATGAGAATTTGAAATGACAACTCAAAGCATGTCATGTGAAATGAAATGCATGTTTCCAAACACAAACTAAAATTATTATTGCAAGCATGCATTTATATTTTGAGAAACAGATCTTGTGCCTGGTTATAGTTATAGTACTTGTGATCGTTTTATTTCTTCACATGACATCAAACTTTATGATTACAGGACAGACAGTGCTCTCAAGTATAGCAGGTTTTTCCTATTTTACCTGGTAAGTCTCATTTATGTTTATGTCCGAAGGCTATTAATGTGTCCTGGAGGTTTCCTTACTTCCCCTCTGGCCTACAGGTTCATATTGGTTTCGTAATCTTTGCTGCAGTGGCTCCTCCAATATTCTTGAAAGGAAAATCACTAGCGTAAGTGTTGTTTAATGGAAATTTTCCTTAACAACAAGATTTCCTTTAAGTGGACAGTAATTACAGAATGCTAAATTATTATTGAAATAGCACACATGTTTTTCCCCTCTTACGCAGTTGCATGGAATAACTGTATGCTGATATTTGTGTAATAAATATAGATTTGTACATTGTCATATTCCAGTGTATTAATCGCACTAGTAATTTTTTGCACATCAACTCTAATTTTCCAATTTTGGCATTTGTCACAGAGGTATCTTGCCTGCTGTAGATCTCGTTGGTGACCATGCAATAGTTGGAGTAAGTATTACCCTTTTGTCACTGTTTGTCAAGTCCGTACAATTTCAAAAAATAGTGTTTAGTTTTTGATCTGTACAAAGAGCTTACTAGTTATGCAAGTTTCTCTTCTTTTCTTCTGTTCATATTTATGATTTTTTTCATATTGCAAGAAGAATCAGTCAGTAATGACATATTTAATTTAAGGTTTCCTTGCAAGTACCCTAATTATGTATCTTTTTCTCAGATTTTCTACTTCGTTGGAGCTGGACTATTCGTTCTGGAGTCTTTGCTAAGCATTTGGGTTATTCAGGTATGTTCAATTCAATGGTATCTGGTGAACCCGGTGTCATAAGATACGTCAAGCTGTCAAAAATACTTCATAACTTTAATTCTTCCATCAAATGAATAATTGGGGACCAAAAACTTTTAAATGCCTCAAATAACAAAAGTAGAGTTAGGAAACATTCTAGAGCTTAAGCAGATAATTAATAAGTCAAAGCGGGATTGTTTGGAAAATTATTATCTATATGCTATATGCAATCTGTCTATTCTTATGTGCATTTGTTTCTTGTGCCATAATGCAGCAAGTATACATGTACTTCCGAGGTAGTGGCAAGGCAGCGGAGATGCAGCGTGAAGCTGCAAGAGGAGGCTTGAGAACAGCGATATAACCTTGCCTCACCCTAAGCAAATTTAATAAGTGATCCCTCCGTAATAGTGATGATTGAGCAACCAGGTTACATAAACTGCTGCAGGTTGTAAAAATAGTGTTTCAGCAGGGTCTTGTTGAGTGAAGCTGTATACTGCATTTCATATTTTTTTTTTCTATTTATTTGTTGTATAGATGATAGGATTATATGCTATCCTAGATACAACATTCTAAATCATACATAATCTGTTTAGAGTTGTCATGATAACTACTCTGAAAAAAGATTTTAATTTTACTTTAATAATTTGAAGCATTTGGACTACTCTCGAATTTTGGCACTTCTACTTATTTATCAACATTTGTATTCGTAGTACTAGTTGAGCTTGTAACAGTGAATTTAGTTGTAAAACCTTTTAGTTACTTTTAGTTTCAAATCCTTTTACTAGTTGTAAAAAATGCATGCACAAATAGTTGCGGAGAAACTAAAGAAACCCCCTTCAGGATGGCTTCAGGCACAGAGGCCCAAGAGCTCAGAGATGAAGCACAGCTCCGCCATGCCTATTATCAAAATACTGGGGCTAAGTGTATAATTCAATAGTAAGGCCAAACAGCACTCAAGTAAATGATTTAGTGCTCAGAGAAGCATCTGCCACAGGCAATTTAAAAGTCCCATAGGACAGACCCTACAAAATCTCAGGAATGGTTCGCCAGGAACCTACGAGCTATCTCACCTAAATGGCAATTTAATTCACAACACCTGGAATGCAATTCACCTCACAAAGTTTTACCAGTAAAATTCATTCCTTCCATCAAGTAACACCATCCGGATAAGTTTCTACGTTGTCAAATAAGTGTATCCTTCAATGAAACTTTTTTTATGTTTCAGTATACTTCAGTTATGAAGATTCTCATATATTTAATAACAGCGCAAAAAAAAAACGATACATAGAAAATCATACTACTATTAATCTTTCAAAACAAAAACAAATCACATTATCAAATAAACAAAGAATAGCATAAGACTCTAAAGTTAATAAGTTATATATGTAGATATACAAATGAAGCATGATCTTAAAACTTGTCCAAAAAGCATGATCTCGAGCACTTTAGCTCCTAAATGCCCAACAACATTCTTGCAGTAACAGAAAATCTGTTCAGAAAGAGACAGTCTATCACCCAATTTCTTGAGCTCAGAACTCTTGCATTCATGTTGATCGACACTATCACCTCTTATAAAATAGGTTCTTGGTAATAATAAGTATTTAACATAGTTCAGCATAGAACATCTTCCATGTTTTTCATATTTGTAAATTAAACAATTGTTACCGTTAAATAAGTCGTTAAAGACATCGAAACATAAATGTATTGACTTCATTGTATCATGTTATGTGCAATCTGCGTAGAGGCACCCATGGGAAACATGAATCACTTGAGAGTCTTGCACATCTAATTTTACTCATTTGGATTCTTACTCTGTGCACCAATTCGTTTTCTTTTCCCCTCTCTTCTTACTCTTTACACTTCCATATAGGTTTCAGTTTCTTTCTACCACAACTTGTTTGAGATTAACTCCACTGCCGAATGGAGTACATTTTTTTCCTAGACATGTTCTTTTGTCTAAACAAGCTAATAGACCACCAGAAGAAAATTTAAATGATTCAACGAGTGAATTCTATGAATCAGATACGCACCTCCTAAAGTAGCTCCTGGTGCGACATCTTTGTAGGCAAACTCGCAGGACTTACTGCTTTCTTAAGCATACCTGAAAGAAGTATTTACTATCATGTTTAGCAGTTTCCCGCATAATAGGTTACTAGCCTATAACCCGTGTCATATATTATTATTATGAAATAATATATTAATTATTTAATTTAATATAAAATTTTAAGAGAAAATTACCAAAATACTCATATTTGAGCAAGGCTGGCCCTATTTATTGACGGGACACATTAAATCGTGTACCGTGATATAAGGGGTAATACGGTACTTCGTGTTCCGTAACAGTGCATGATACGGTACATGGTGTAACGTGTTATGTGTAACACGGTGTACTATGCCTCGTGTTAGGCGGGTGCGCAGCACGGACACGGTACACGCTCGTCCGTATCATGCATAACACGGAAGTCCGTGTTCCGTATCCAGCTAATACGGTAGACCGTGTAACGTGTTCAGCTAATACGGAGGCCGAAACTCCGTATCCCGTCGGTATTTCGGGCCATTTTTTTCAGAATCAGTATTTTGGGCCACTTAATCCTAAAAATGATTATTTTGGGTCATCACCCAAATTTTAATGAAATATGTTTTCTCATTATTATAATTTTTATTCTAAATTCAATTTTATTAACTATTAATTACGCACTATTATTAATAAGTAATTAAAAATGACAAATCAAATTTAAATCTAATAAACTAAAAGTTTACAAATAACAAAATCATTATTTTAATATTAAACCAACTGATCCAAATTCGATAGTAAAATGGTGAGCCAAATTTGAGAATTTTGAATAATTTGCCCTAAATTTTGATAAATGGAGTGGTTGTTTGTCAAGATTGAATAATTTATTGTAAAAAATATTTATATATTCAATCTTGTGTAAAACGTAAATAGAGTAGTACCTCTTTTATTCCAAGGTACAGTAATTGTCCCATTTACTCCTCTTTACTTTGATATTTCCCCTTTTTTCATATTTTTCAAATTATCACGCAAAAACACAAAAAATTTAATATAAAGTCAAAATATCTCAAGTTCACCATTTGAAAATTAGAATAATAGGCTTAAAATCATAGCTTTTAATGTAAAACGTATAGGAGTACATTCGTGGACAAAACATTATATTTAAATGGACCTGGGGTTTTCAAACTATTAAAGGAAAAAGTTGACTAATAGTGTTTGCAGAGTAAAACGAAGTCAAGCTACACCTTCCCAACAAAAAATAAATTAGAATACATATAAAATTTTATTTTACAAAAAATAAACCACATATTTAACTAAATAACAACACTTTTAGTTCACTACTACAAATTTAAACTTAGACAACGCCACTTATATAGCGTTTTTGATATACGCTATCTATGATTGCTGCTTACATAGCGTTTCTTAAACAAAGCGCTAAGCAAGATACTAAAAACAAAATGAAAAATAAAATAAAATAATTAGTATAGCGTTTTTTGGCTGAGCGCTATTTAAGGTAGAGAATAGATAGCCTTTAAACAAACGGTATGGAAGAAATTGTATTTTAAGTAATTAATAATTTTCTTTTTACAAAATATTGTGCTTACATAGCATTTCTATAGAAGCTATGCAAGTGCTATTGTTTTTACTAATATAGCGTTTCTGGAAGTGCTATGCAAGTGCAAATATACTTACAAAACACGTATTTACATAGCATTTCAAAAAGCGCTATTGAAGTAGTATACTTGGATAGCACATAAAATAACGCTATGTAAGTGAATTCGCTTACATAGCGCTGGCTTACATAGCGTTTAAAAATGCTATGTAAGCTAAAAAACGAACGCTATATAAGTTAAAATCTGTAGTAGTGGTTATACTCTAATTAATATTCAGTTACATACTCTTTCAATTATACTTGAATTAAATTTTTCACGTGATTAACACTATTAATTAATATAAAACCAATTATCTACTTAAATTTTGTGTTTTACTGCCTACTTAATAATAAAGTATACTAGTATTCTACCCGTGCTACGCACCAAATGGTAAATTTTTTTAATTCATTATTATAAATATATTATTTTAATCATTATTTAGAAAAAAAAGGATAATTTCATTATAATGTAATTAATTTAAGTATAAAATTATTTATCCATCAATTTATACCAAATACATTAATATTAATACTATCAAACATTCATATCCCCGCAAAAACATTCTAAGCCCCTTTTTATTGTTTTTCAATTGATTTCTCTCTTTTCTATCAAGTTCATAAGTTTTTTACCTTTATTTTAAGTTTTGTTCTTTTGGGAATTTGGTATATTTAAATGAGCATTATCGTGGATCTCTAGAATTTTTATTATGTTAATTCATTCAAAAATTTGTATGGGTCACGATCAATTTTTTGAATACTTATTAAAAATTCATAAACACTTATTTTTCACGGCCATAATAAATTATTAGACTATGTATCTCCAAAAAAAAGTTGTATTTTTCAACGATTTGAGAAAGGATTCCTACTGTTCACGATCCACTAAACGAATGTAGTTATGATAACGGAAATTTTCATCTAATCTAGTTTCCTATTTGTTCGTCTAATATTATTTTTACAAATTATAAATTCTTTTGATAGTGAATTGATTTATCACAGAAAAATAAACATTATCAATCAACCAAAGATATCCAATATATCTCGTTCTTAGAGTAAGGTATGGCTATTAGAGTATATGGTGACTACTCTCAACTTGTTTTTAATGACAACTTAAATTGTCGTGTATATTCAGTTTGGGAGTTTGTATGTTGAATTTAGTATATCGATTCGAAATTTTTGATTTGGGTTTGGATTTAAATTTTAAATCAGAAACAGTTTGATTTGGATGTGGATTTGGATTTGGATTTCAGTTGTACCAAAATCCGAAACCCGATCCGAAATTTGAATCCCGATCCAAAATCGAAACCCGATGCATAAATAATATAATATCATAATTTAAAATTATTATATATGATATTTTTAATGTAAGATGTATAATATATTTATTTTTATTTAAATATTTCATTAGAAATAGTCAATACTAATTTTATAATTAGAACTTCTATTTCTCAATCTTAAGTTTCATTGATATATTTAAGATGTAATTTTCTTTATTTTACATAAAATTTTCATTTGTGTTATATATGAAGAATTATTTTTGTAACATATTTTTAGATTTTACTTATTGTGCCAATTCAAATAATATATTTCATTTGACTACTTATTTAATTTAATTCTTTTAATTTTTTAATTATTGTACAAATATAATTAATATTGTTTGCGTGTAGCAATTGCGTTAAATTTGACTATATTATTTCTAATTTTGGATCCCCAAAAAAACTCGATCTAATCCGAAACTCGACGAACTTGATTTTGGATATTGAGTTTTGGATATGGGTTTGGATTTTACAAAATTCGGACCAAACCCGACCCGTTGTCATCTCTACCCGTAAAATAAGACATTTGCAAATGAGCCTCACCTATCTTTTTTCTATTTGACTAACGTTTTATAATAGTAAATTGTACATGAAACTAAAATCAAATTTGTAATATATAAACACTTAATCACATATTATATAAGTATCCGTGTAATTTAATTATCGGGTTAAAAAACACGAATTCCATTTTCCTTTAATAGTGAGTATATTTTTCTGACATAAATTTGAAAAAAGTGATTACGTAGTCCTGGAAAATCGTTTGTGTTATGTACATTCATGCGGTATGTCTTTAAGGTCTTGCACGAAATGATACCTAAAATCCGAACACAAAATGATATTAAACAACCCGATTTTTTTGTGTACACGAAACGAAAAAAGAAAAAATATGGCGGCAATTACATTAAATATTACTCTCTGTCCAAGTTATCTAAGTATGTTACTATATAACTGAAAGCAACATTGAGATGCTACAAAACAAAATTAAGAGTAAAGTACACATAATGAAACCCACCTTTTTTATATTTTCTTATTTTGTTTATTATTAATAAGTATCTTTGTTTTTTGTATTTAGCAAAAAAAAAAAGTATCTTTGTTTGTATAAAATCTATCTACCAAGTTATTAATTCCTTTTACCCATATTTAAGGTTTTGTTGATATTAAAAAATAAATATTATCAACCAACCAAGAAAATTTGATATGCCTACTCTTAGATTAGGAAATGAGAATTGATACTATTACTTTAATTCAAGAATACAAAATTAAAAAAAAATCAATTTTTATTAAAAATAATATATAGTTTATATGTATCGACCTATCTAGTTATAATAACTAGTCAATTATACCACGCTATCGCGCGGCTTCAGAAAACTATCTTTAATAATTCATAAATATTAATTGAAAAACATGAAATCGTACGCATAATTTATGCATGATGTTAGTCAAAAAATTTTCAAACATATAAAAAATAAAACTTATGTGGTATTAAACCAAATTCTAAATTAAAATATGAAATAAAAAAATTTCTCAAAATTTTTCAAGCATTATTTTTTGAATGGTAATATAATATTTTAATAATATATAGGAAGAAGAAAAGGAAAATCAAGACACTAATTTTTATTCTAAAAAGAATTGATAGAGATTTTTAGAATTTTCTTTTAAAAATTGATTCAAACAGTTCACATAAATTATTAGCTGGAAAAATACTCTCATTATATATCTAAAATTTTCATAATTTAAAAAAATTATAAATATGAAATTAGCGATTACAATATGATCATTATTTTTAGGATAAAAATTTATAAATATTAAATATAATTAAATAACGTTCTTAAAAGCCGACATCCCTCTCATAACATACATGCTCAGATAGTGTAATAATTCACTATATATTAGAATAACAGATGTACAATTTCTTCATCGATTTAACTGGTCGATAAAGGGATCAAGTTGATTTAATTTAATTGAGCTGGTCACATCTCACGTGTAATTTATTCATGTGCAAAATTTAAAACATCTTTAGGTTCCTTGTGTATCAATTTTGGATGTTAACCAAAAAAATCTTTTTACATCCATAATTTATCATGATTTATAGGATTTCCATGATAAGTGATAAAGAATTTTTTTGAAAATTAACGTCGTCGTGAAAAAATTGCAACAATCTTAAATGGGAACAGCTGATATAGATAAATTAATTTCTATTATTTTAAAAAAATTAATAATTATTTTTAAGTATTTCCTAAAAAATAATTTTAAACAATTTACAAAAATTATTAATTGGAATAATACTCTCATTATATATTTTGAATTTTGATAATCTTAAAAACATCATAAAAATAAAAAATACCAATTACAATACGAACATAATCTTTACGATAAAAAATTATAAATATTAAATATAACTAAATAAAATTTTTTAAAGCCGACACCTCACCCATAGCTTACATGCTCAGTATAAGAATTTATTTAATTAGAATATTAATTTACCTTTAAATAATATAATAAAACAACATGTGTATAATATTTTAATCGATTTAATCGGTCTATAAAATGGTTGGGTTTATTATGTGCAAAATTTAAAATCTGTCAATATTATTTGTATACAAATTATAGATTTTAACTGAAAATTTTTATTTATTTCCATAACGTATAATGATTCACATAATCATTGATAAAAAAATTGCTTTAGAAATTAGGTTGCCTGTCCTACAATTGCCTGAAAAGAAATTGCAACGATCCTGAATATGAAATAAAAAATGACACAATGTGAACAATTTTAAGTCGTAAATTTACCTTAAAATAATCTTACTTTTATACATAAAATTAATGTTTTTATTGAAATAACAATTATAATGTATAATGTTTTATATAAATAATATGAAGTAAATTTAGTATGTATTTAATAAACATAATTAACGACTAATTAGGTATCGTTAAGATGCTACTTAATTTTATAAAAAACAATTAAAAAGGTAAAAATTGAAGAAATTTTTTTAAACTTTTGGTGCGTTTTCAGTCTTATGATATTACAATATATATATATATATATATATATATATATAGGCAAGTGCTCAAATACAAACCACTTTTAAAATACAAACCTACAAACCAACACTAAATTAATTATATTTCATTTATTCTAAGGTTCCCGCCAAGGGTACCTTCACAAAAAATGCTTAAAATAATTGGCTCTATCCATAAAAAAAAAAAAAAAACTTGCCGTGGAAATGCGAAGCATTTAAGACAGTAAACGGATGAGTTAGGTAGTCATGAGGGCCGCAAGCCCTCGACACACCCGTAAATCGTCTATTGCCTTTACCATTGATTGCCATTCCTTACAACTTTAGAATGATAAAGGCGCGAAGCGCCGTACAAGAAGGTGCGAAGCACCGTTAACCAGTGAAATCCACTGCCACGTCATCACGTGAACAGTGAATTTTTTTTTTTTTTTTAATTTTTTTGTTGGATAGAGCCAATTATTTTAAGCATTTTTTGTATTGGGGTACCCCTAGTTTGGTCATTAGATTAGCTTGAAATATTAGATTATGCTTGGTTTGTAGGTTTGTATTTTAAGGAGGTTTGTATTGGAGTAGCCCCCTATATATATATATATATATATATATATATATATATATATATATATATATATATATATATATATATATATATATATATATATATGTATATATGTATATATATGTATATCTATATATATATATATGTGAGTTGCACTCCATAGCAAACACCTTATTAAATAAACAATAAAGAACACCTCATATCTAATATAATTTAAGAGTTTCGTCATAGCACCCAATACAAAAAGTTGTTATTTTTTTACCCTCTAGCAAACCAGCAAAAAAAATTTTTTTTTTTGAAAATTTACTGTTCATTGATGACGTCATCAGTGACGTCATCAATGAACAGTATTTTTTTTGCAGACTTGATAGAGGGTAAAAAAAATAACAACTTTTTGTATTGGGTGCCCCTGGCGGGGCCAAAAGAGCTAATAGATCTAAGGTGTTCTTTGTTGTTTGTTATATAAGAGTGTTCTGTATGGAGCAAATGCCTATATATATATATATATATATATATATATGAGATTAGGGAGCCTAAGATATGTCTTAGGTAAGTTCCCTATCATATATAATTTTATATGCAAACATTGGGGCATTTTTGTAAAATCAACATTTATTTAAAATATTATTAATTAGCTTTGCGGGTCCAGTAAATTTTAAAGCTTGTTTTTTAAAGTATCTCAGGAAACTTTCGTGAGATACATCGCAGGTTCCTTTTTCTCTATATACATATATATATATATATATATATATATATATATATATATATATATATATATATATAAAATATTAATATGTATAAAATTAAGAAAGGAAAAGAGAAAAATTATTAAATTTATCTAAAATATGCTTTAATTTGCTGACGTCCCTTTTATATATTTTAACTACAAAAATAACTTAGTAAAATATTTTTTTTTCTTTAGAGATAGTTGATCGAAAGATATTTTCATGAATTATTACATTTTATTATCATTTTCCTAATAAAGGATAATTTATGTGCTTGTATATAAAATAATAATATCTGAAAGTTTATTGTTCAATTTGTACTTTTTCTTCTAAATAAATTTATTTTTAATTGTTAAAATATAATACTTTTCATTTATTTTATTAATTTACTTAAAAATTGAAAAATTAATTGTTTTTCACAAAGTAGTATCTTGTTATAAATTTTAATTATATTATCAATGTTAGTACTTAAAATTAATATTAATTTCAAAGCTAGACAAAAATAGTAAAAGTAGTTAAATACGTATATAAATATGTTATTTTCAATGACAAAAACACTATAAAAATTTAAATCAGTATTAAATGAAAGGTCAAGAAGGTGCAAATTTGATAAAATACCATGTCTAATCTTATGAACTAAATGAGGGTAAGGGTTTTCTTTTTTGCTACTTAAACAAAAATGAGAGTGAAGTTATATCTTATTCATTTGCAAGTACATGGTCAGTGGTCACTTGGATACTATACATATAGATTGGTGAAAAAATAATCCTACTATTAGATATAGAGTAAATTGCAGAAAAGTGGCTTGAACTAAATTTTTTTTGCAGAATGATGGCCAATGTATTAAAGTGAACATTTTGGTGACCGAACAAAATATTTTAAAGCAGTAAAAGGGCTCCGCTCAAAAACGCCTAACACCGTCAAGTCTGTTAGGGGTATTCTTGTCTGTTCATAATTTAATTTAATTTTAAAACAGTAGAAACTCAGCAGCCACTCGGTGTAAAAACCAGACTTCGACAGCAAAGAATACAACTCGGAAATAACAAGAACTCAAACCACGCAGACAAAATCTCTAACACCATGATAATACTTTTGCTTCAACCATTGAACAAGCTTCGCGAGCCTAGTGAGAGCAATAAAGTTTCCTTTACCGATTCCAGCAAACCTCAGACAACCGAAGTCTCCCCTGTAAACAGTCCACTCAACTATAGGGCTACACGCCCTCACATTGGTCCCAAAAACATCCACTTTGTAGTGAAAAAGCCTCAACCCAATATCCCACTAAATGCCTTTTACGTTGTTCTTTGAAGACCAAAGAGCCATCATCACCCAATCCGCCCCAAGATGGGGATTTACACAACGCAACTTCAAGTCATCGGCTTTTTGAGTCAATATGACAAACACATTGCATTCCTTGTTCATAAAATCAACATTGGGATAAAATCCGTCTCCATCCTGGAACCCACAATCCAAATAAGGTCGAATCAACAACGATTCGCTATTTGTCATGCTTAACATCGATATAGTTCGGACCTTTAAAGGTTCCAACAGAACCACCAGAGCAAGTAGAACAAGAGTGATAGAACGAGAAGCCAAAACAGGAGCACAATTCAGCAAACTCGCAGCAACAATCGACCATACACTTGACTTGGTAAAAGACTCGATTGAAGAACAGAATCTGGAAACAAAACCGTGACTAGGCTACGAATAGAAACTGAAACCATGGACAAAACCCAATTCAAAAACTCCAATCAAAACTAAACGGAACAAAACGAAAAGAAGGAAATAAAATCAAAACAAAACGGAAAGGGGGTGAAGGGAAGTGAATTTCGTGGAGCTTGAAGCGGAAAAAATTAGTGGAATCGAAGAGGGAAAACTGGGTTTGAGTGGGGAAATGGAGGAGACAAAGGTGAGGGATTTTGAAACGAAAGATAAGAGATGGGTTTGGTGTCTGTGTTTTAACAAAAGAAGAAAACAGTGGAGATGATAGGCTGGGTTTGCTTAAAGTTCGAAGAAAACTAAAAAAAACATGGGATGGGGGTTGTGTTGTAGAAATTGACGATGACGAAGAAGAACAAGGGGATTTGTGTTTGAAGTTGGAAAGAACAAAGCAGGGGAGTAAAAGTCGTGTAAAATAATTGGGGTTAATAATTGTAAACAGACAAGAATACCCCTAACAGACTTGACGGTGTTAGGCGTTTTCGAACGAGCCCTTTTACTGCTTTAAAATATTTTGTTCGGTCACCAAAATGTTCACTTTAATACATTGGCCTTCATTCTGCAAAAAAATTTTAGTTCAAGCCACTTTTCTGCAATTTACTCTTAGATATATAGATAGTGGGTTTTATCTACCAATATATCGGATTTTGTACTTTCTTCTTGTGAATGATAATCCTCATTTCTTTTTCTTGATTTTACTTTGTTTTTCAATAAATATCTCTATTTATGAGATTCTAGTACCTGTTAGTGGATTATGTCTACCCACATATTGGGTTTTGTTTTTTCTGTTTTTGAGAGTAAGTTCTTTTACTTTACCAAAAAGGCTATATGTTTCGTTGATATAAGCGAGAGATGTACCAGAATTTAAGATCGATTGTAGTTTAGATGAGAAACCTTAATATGATCTATTTTACTATGTGTTTGTCCAATCATTATTATTTTTATAGATGTTGTATGCTCTTTTATTGATAAATTATTTATTTATAGAAAAATAGTTATTTATAAAAAAAACTTTGAAAATTTGATTATTTTTGTAAAAGTCGTATGCCTTTTATTGAAGAATTAATTATCTATAAAAAATAGTGATTTATAAGAATATTTGCACTGACCAATTTGATAAAGAAAATATTTACTAATAATATTTTAATTCACTCTATTATGAACTTTATTTTTTTAATTGATAATATATACACCAAATAATGTATAATATTATTTTATAATATATTTAATTTTTTGAATAATTCAAATATATTGTTATGCCAATTTTTTTGTCCAATTAATTATTGTTTAACTAATAAATACACAAAAATAAAATGTTATGGAAAATTAGTTTAAATTTCAGTTTTATATTTATATTGGCTGAGTCTACCTCTTTTTTTATAATTGATTAATTTAGAAGTTTATATAACTTAAATTTCGAACGCATATGTAAAATAATATTTTTATATTTTTAAATTTTTAATTCAATAATAGTGCATTTCTGCAAATTTTATTGCATCTTATGATTTTAAATCGAGAGTTTGAGATATTAAAATATTATATAATACATAACATAGATTAAATAAACTCATGTATTAAAACAATATATTTGTATTAAAATCAATTAAAAAATACGTCTTTTAGGAAAAATGACTATATACACAGAGAGGGGTGCAAAGAACAGATGTGCCAATATATAATAATATAATTGTGATTAATTTTAAATTAAAAATTTTGATTAATTAGGTCGTACGTATTTATGAAAATTAACCCGTAATATAAAAATATATATATTGTAGTATGATTGTAGTTGGTATTTAAGAAAATTAGCTCATAATATATTATAGTATAATTTTGATTGATTTTAAATTAAAATTGATAAATTAGTAAATATTTTATTACTTTAAAAAATATGTAATTTATGCATGTACTAACTAAAATAAATTTTGTATTTCAAAAAATATGTTAAGTAACCACGATAGATAAATTATAAGGATGAGAATGACGTTGTTGTTTTAATTTTAGAGGTAAATTCTGATCGCCTCTTATATGTATTATGAAAATTTATCTGTAATATTTAATAATGTAATTGTGATTAAATTTAAATCTAAAGAGTAGAAAATTAGTATATATTGTGAAAATCACTTAATATTATATATTTGTATAATCCCGATTGATTTTAGTTTAAAATATTAATTTATTATAAATATTTGTTGACATTAAAAATTTTGACTTTTATTGATGAATTGATTATCTATGAAAAAATAGTGATTTATAAGAATATTCGCACTGGCCAATTTGATAAAGAAAATATTCACTAATAATATTTAAATTGGCTTTATAATGAACTTTATTTTTTAATTGATAATTTATACACCAAATAATGTCTAATATTATTTTATAGTATATTTAATTTTTTGAATAATTAAAATATATTGTTAGGTCAATTTTTTTGTCACATTAATTATTGCTTAACTAAAAAATACACATAAATAAAATGTTATAGATAATTGATTTAAATTTAAATTTTATATTTAGATTGGTTGAGTCTAGCTCTTTTTTTATAATTGATTAATTTAGAAGTTTATATAACTTAAATTTTGAACGCATATTTAAAATAATGTGGTAAATATTTTTTATATTTTTAAAATTTTATTTCAGTAATAGTGCATTTATTCATATTTGATTGCATCTTATGATTTTAAATCGAGAGTTTGAGATATTAAAATATTATATACATAACATAATTAAATAAACTCATGTATTAAAACAATATATTTGTATTAAAATCAATTAATAAATACCCCTTTTTGGAAAAATGACTATATATACAGAGATGGGTGCAAAGAACAGATGTGCCAATATATAATAACATAATTGTGATTGATTTTAAATTAAAAATTTTGATTAATTAGTTAGTAAGTATTTATGAAAATTAATCTGTAATATATAAATATATATTGTAGTATGATTATAGTTGGTATTTATGAAAATTAACTCATAATATATTATAGTATAACTTTGATTGATTTTAAATTAAAATTGATAAGTTATTAAATATCCTATCACTTTAAAAAATATATAATTTATGCATGTACTAAATAAAATAAATTTTGTATTTCAAAAAAATTGTTAAGTAACAGATAGGTAAATTATAAGGATGAGAATGATGTGGTTGTTTTAATTTTAGAGATAAATTCTGATCGGCTCTTATATGTATTATGAAAATTTATCTGTGATATATGATAATAATTAATTTTGATTAATTCTAAATCAAAAGAGTGGAAAATTAGAAAATATTGTGAAAATCACTTAATATTATATATTTGTATAATCCTGATTGATTTTGATTTAAAATATTAATTTATTATAAATATTTGTTGACATTAAAAAATTTGTTCTATATGGATATGTTAAATCAAGTAACTACTATATTTACATTAGAACTGTTAAATAACCATGGTTAGTCTAATAGGATGAGAATGGTAAACAAGGAAAACTCTTAATATAACATGATTGGTCTAAAATTTAGGAATGAGCTCTTATTGGTCCTAAAATAATTCCTCTTTTCTGATTGGTTAACTGTATACCTGGGTAGACTCAGGTATTATAATAAAGGATAACCTAGTCCTAGTTATATATATCGGGCTAGCTTCCAGGGAAATTCGTTCGGAAGAGTTTGTATTTGTATACGGACTTTTATTTCATTTTTTAATTAATAAATTAAATGTGTTTGTTTTGGAAGGTTTAAGATTTGTTTTAGGAAGGTGTTAACCAAACCAAACCAACTACCAATTATACTCTGTTTCGCTTATAATAGTATAGTATAGATGCGCTCATTAGTATAGTACTAGCTTAAAATCCGTGCGATGCACGGATTTTTTTTAATATTATATGAATTTTTTCATTAATTTAAATTAATTTTTTAAAACTTGAATTTTGGAAGCTCAAATTTTTAAATAAGGTGATTTGATAATAATTATATAAATGTTATCCGTGAATTTTAGTTAGAAAATATAGAAAAGATGATAGGTTTTAGTTAAAAAAAGATAATCAGTTAATTATTAGTAATTATACAATTATTATTTTATTTTATTAAATCGAATGCCCGTGATATTATTGGAAAAAGAGAGGACTTAGTTAGAGAAAATTAAAAAGGTAACATGTTTTAGGTGAAAAAGGTAATTGATTAGTTTATAGTAATTATAATTTATTTATGTTATTTTACTAAATAAAATTGCTCGTAATGTTTTTAGAAAAGGAGAAATTAATGTTGTCCGTGATATTTTTAGAAAAAGAGGAATTAGTTAGAAAATATAAAAAAGATGTTACGTTTTAGTTGAAAAAGGTAATTGGTTATTAGTATTATAATATTATTATTTTATTGTATGAAATATAACCAACCGTGATATAATTTGAATAAGAGAGATTTTGGTTAGAAAAAATAAAAAAGGTAGCGTGAATTAAAAAGGTGACATACTTTAGGTGAAAAAGGTAATTGTTTAGTTTATATTAATTATAATTTTATTATGTTATTTTACTAAATAAAATTGCTAATGGTGTTATTAGAAAATGAGAAATTAATGTTGCCCGTGATATTTCTAGAAAAAAAATTTAATTAGAAAAAATATAAAAAATGATATGTTTTAGTTGAAAAAGGTAATCGGTTAATTATTAGTATTATATTATTATTATTATTATTATTATTATTATTATTATTATTATTATTATTATTATTAAATAGAACCGTTCGTGATATAATTAGAAAAAGAGAGTTAGAGAAAAGAAAAAAGGTAAGGTGTTTTGGCTGAAAAAGGTAACCGCCCCTGAGATTTTAGTTCGAGAAAAGGTAACGTATTTTGGCTAAAAAAAGGTAATTGATTAGTTAATGGTAATTATAATATAATTATGTTATTTTATGAAACAAAATTGCTCGTAGTATTTTAAAAAAAGGAGAAATTTTAGTAAGATAAAATATAAAAGATATCATATTTTACCTGAAAAAAATTATTTAGTTATTGAAAAATAGAAAAGGTAATATGTTTAACCTGAAAATGGAAATTGATTAATAAATGAGAAATTTTAGTTAGATAAAATAATAAAGATATTGTATTCTACTTGAAAAAGAAAATTATTTAGTTATTGAAAAATAGAAAAGGTAATATGTTTAACTTGGAAAAAGAAATTGATTAGTTAGTAGGATGAATTTTATATTTTATTAAGTAAGGGTAAATAAGTAAAATCAACGGGCTATTATATAATAGTATATATTACTAACTATAAATAATTAAGTAAGGATAATTACGTAAAATAACATGTATCACTAAGTAAGGGCAATTAAGTAAAATCAATACGTACCGTACCGACCAACCAAACTTTTAATGTTTCGACTTTTATATAATAGTATAGATTGTTTAGCTTATAATAGTATAGTATAGATGCGCTCATTGTGATATGTACTGTGCTAAATTTAATCCAACATAATTCATATACTCCCAAATTTTACAAAGATAATTTTACTGCATCAACATTTAATAAATTTGATAACCCATCACAACCACCTATATCGAAATTAAGGGGTTCTAAACTTAATAAGTTTTACTGTGTGGTTTTTATTGAAGATACTAGTATATAGCTAATAGTAATATAATTTCCACGTCAGCAAATATACAGCTAGCAGAGTAGTTAGTTAGTTTGTTAGCTTCCCGCTAGTTTTAAGTTTGTATATATGTAAAGCTAGAGACATTGTATTACCTTCTTCTTCAATCTATGTGAATATGAGTTCTTTACAGTTTACAAAAATAACATGGTATCAGAGCTTGCAGAGCTCATTTTAATGGCGTTCTGATATAACAAAGACGTTCGTCATCTCTGATTATCAAACGTTCATTCTTTCCGATCATCTCTTTCGATTATTTCTTCCGATTATCTCTCTCTGTAACGCCCCCAAATCCACCCTGACAGGGGACCCGGGTCGTCACATTGTCTCAATATCCTGTAGCACAAGTTACACAATAACACATCAAAATATATAATACAACGGAGCATAAAATGTCCCACTCCGCAGATCCAAGATCGTCTTCACAGTATAATACAAAACAACTTGATACATCTCGAATTAATATGTTACAAAGTTCACTACAGTAGAAATATAAGGATTCCAGCTGGATCTTCTAATTATTGACGCCATAGCCTTGCGCTTTCCCTTTACCTTTATAACCCTGGCTGGACGTCTCGCCTTTCTCCGTCTTGACAGCTGAACAAAATGTTGTAAAGCAAGAATGAGCAACTATAGTGCTCAGCAAGTTCTCTTCTCGCTCGGTATATAAATATAATAAGGTTTACCGAAATAAGTACTCAAAATTTTAATATCGAATAAAACAATATGATTTGACTCAAATTCAACTTGAAAATATCATACTCGAAAGGCTCAAACTCATCTCAAAACAGAATACTCGATAACTCATTTGATATAAGAATGAACTGGTCTTCCACCTCTCCGTATCTCGGTGGGGCGATCAACTAACCAACCAAGAATACCGGCCTCCGATGACACCGCACTTCGCCCGATCACGGCTACAATACGATATCAACTATAATATATATGTATGAATGCTAGCATCATAATGGTTATCAATTCAACCAAGGCAACGAATGCCTGAAAATTCTCGGGTCCGTAAAACGGTACACGAGTCTCTCTTTCTCTATAAAGGGCCTCTTGCCCAAAATTGACCAGTAGAATACAGAATTCCCGAACATTTGGGGTACAGATAACTTGAGATAACTCTTTCAGAAAATATTTACAAATCTGGCGGACTGCCAGTATGACTCAATTTTACCACCAATCCGAACAATGGACTGATGTAAATTCTCAATAATAATTTATCGGTTGACATGAACGAAATGCCAAACCTTGACAATAAAATCGACTATCTCGAATCTATGAGAATAGTCCTAAGATTAAAGTAATTGGGAGTTGTACTGAACAAATAGTACTTCTCGATATTTATAATACTCAACATTGATGAACGTTTAAATAGAATATTTTTCACTTGATCGACGAATAAAAATCTCTAATAATTATAATTTTAAACTTCTATCGGTCAGTTCAAACGAGGAACTAACTGAAAGATAATCAATAAATAACGATTGAATTTGTACAATAAATTCAATCGAAAAGAATAAGTTTAACTATCTCGGACGAATGAGATTAGTTTCACTGAATAAAACAATAGTCGTCTCGAATTAATGAGATCGACCCGATATCAATTAAATTGTTTCTACGCTTATAGGGATTATAATTCTCAAATAAACTAACTTGACAATATAATAATATTTAACAAGAAATAATTCTCAGAAGAAATTATTGCATCATATAGAGCAACAGATAATCTCAATAAATAATATCTCAAAAATAATTAAGGATTTAAATAACACGAACAGAAATTCACAGTTTCCAAAAGTTAGGGTAAGAACGAACTTGCCTCGATCTCGAAGTACGAAAGAATGAAGCTAAAATATATACTCTACCCGTGAACTTGGCGTCGATCTACGTCTCGAGAATTATTTTCTAAAAATAGCAACCAGAAATACGTAAGCGATTCTTCAGAATAAAATACTCCCGATCCGATAATCTAATTAATAATAATATAATATCTCATAAAATCTCCGGAATAAATAACAGAAATCAATTCCCGGAATAAATAAATATTTATTCGAACACAGGAATTAAATCTGGAGAATATATCCTATTTTTAATCTCTAGAAATCTAAATTCTTACTCAAAATGAAAAATTCAAACATCCGTTTTTATTCAATTTAAATCCATATTTATTATTCTCATTTTTAAACTAATTATCAAAGAATTCTAACTTTTTAAGAAATCTCACAAATTCTAATTTACTAAACTCATTAATAAAACAAATTTTAAATCTCTAAATTAAATCTGACTTGGTCCGGTTAATAAAAATAAACCAGAAAATATTAAAACAGCTTTTCCAAATAAAACATATTTTATTCTATTTATTTCACAAATATTCTTCTTTTTATCAACGATTTATTAAATCTCTAATTTCCGTCCAAAAATCACAAAATAACTCTTTTTAACAAACAAATAATTAATCCATTTTATTAAACCCTTTTTATTGCAAATTAATAAATATCTAATTTGTTTTCAAAATCACATAACACTTATTTAATTAATTAATAATAAATTCTAAATTACATCTAAAATCTTATTTAATTAATTAATTAACTAAACCAATTTAAATAAATTATTGATTACTAACCAATTTAATTAATAATCCAATTTTAACGAAACAATTAAATCCCGATCATTATAATATAACGAACCAAAAATACGTTAATAATACATTTTAACAGAAATTTCACACCGATGTGGGTCCCACCGTGTGGGCCCCACCTGTTTCATTTCCCCTTCCCTGCACCTTCTCTCGTTTGCACTCAAACTCCCCAAATCTCTCCTCTCTCAACCTCTCTCCGTCTCCGTCTCTCTCTCTCTCTCTCTCTCTCTCTCTCTCTCTCTCTCTCTCTCTCTCTTTTCTCTATCTCTCTCCCTCAATCACTCCCTCTCCCTGCATCCCCATTCTCCCTTCTCTCGATCTCTCTCTAAATCTCCCTCACCCGTCTCCCTCCTCTCGACCAACATCGACTACAACAACAACGACACCAGGCGTCGTTCTCCATCAACACCAATAACAACAATTCCACAATCACAACACAAACATCCACACCACCCTTATAACTCCGGCCAAACACAAACACAACAACAATCAATCTCATCTCCTTATAACTCCGATACACACACACGAACACCAATTAACCACTAACAAACTCCCTCTCGCCACTCAATCTCTCTCGACCACCACACGGTAGTACCAAACAAAACAAACAACCGGACACAAGTCAATCCAGTACTAGCAATTAACGAACGAAAAGAAAAAAAAAGGCACGAAAAGGAAAAAAAAACAAACAAGCTACCTGGGTGTTATATGGTTCGTGTTATGTATAGATTGGATTGAGATTTTATGACTATATGAATGGATTTGTCAAAGTCGGGTTTTGGTTTTGTTTGTTTTTGGTTAAAAAGGCACAGAACTTGTGTTTTATATGAATATATGGAACCGAGTTTTTTTTTGTTTAGAAGGAAAAGAACAAGCTGCTGTGTCTGTTTTTGGTGAAGTGAATTGGCCCCGTTTGTTTTTCTGATTTAAAGAGACAGGGTATGGTATTGTAATAAAAAAAAATAAAGGTGGGTATATTTGTTTTGTGTTTTACACGTTTTAAGGAACAAAAAAATGTGGTATCAAAATAATGACCTGAAAACAAGCTCCGGATTTTAGGGAAATTATTGTTGTCCTCTTTTGAATTTAACCTCCATTAATAATATTTAATCCACTTCTTCCCTGCCGGTCAATTAAAACGAGGCTCTAATTTCGCTTCCGAAAATAAATTCGACTCAAAATAAAAATCTAATTTTCCTAAATTTCCTAATTTTAACAAATACAAATAAATATAAATAAATAGATATAATATAATATTTATTCACCTATAAATAAATAAAATCTTAAAATCTCAAAAAAAAAAAATGCACCAATTAAATATATTAGTGCATCGCTCTTAAATAAAGAATTAAATATCGAGTGGAAATATTTATTCTAGAATTTACGGTTATTACACTCTCGAGGTGTAATCTTTACCGATTTCTGAAATATACTTCCAAATACGTATATTTTACTTGTTCTTGATCTTGTTGATTGATTGTTTCTTGCTTAAATCGTTGTTTCTGTGGATTATATCGATCGATTTGCTGTTGATTCTGTAAATTTCTGTGTCTATATCAATTTCTTGAATCTATTTCGATTTATTCATCGATATATTGTTTGTATTCTTCATCATAATTCTTAGTTGATCATCTGATACACAAATTTGCTGTGTTTTCTTTCTGCGAAATCTGTTGATCATAATCTGTTTGATTAATTGTCTAATCGAATTTAATTGATCAAATCTTCATTACGATCATATTTTTTCTTAAAAATCTTGTTAGCAATGGCTTCACAAACTCAAACAACTCAGTCTCAAACAAATCAGTCTCAGTCTCAAACAAATCTAGATCCTTCTAGTATCTACTACACTCATCCATCTGATGCTTCGACAACTCAATTAGTGTCTGTTAAGTTCAATGGACATGGTTATCACAACTGGAAACGTTCTATGATGCTCACATTATCTGCTAAGAATAAACTAGGGTTTGTTGATGGTACTATTGCGATTCCAGTCTCTACTTCTACAGAGTACAAGTATTGGGACAGATGTAACAGCTTAGTTATATCTTGGTTACTTTTTAATCTTGATGAGAGTATTGCCAAAAGTGTGTTGTTTATGCACACAGCAAAAGAAATCTGGGAAGACTTGGATGAAAGGTTTGGATATGCTTCGATGACCCAGATTTACTCTCTTGAGCAACAGTTGCTAGAGATTAATCAGGGACACGATTCAGTTTCTGAATTTTTTACTAAAATCAAAAATGATGCTAATCCACTTCCTTACTGTACCTGTAAGCAATGTACTTGTGATTTGACTCAGAGGATCCAGAATAGACAACAGGAACAGAGACTCCTACAATTCATGATGAAACTGAGAGAAGAATTTGCAGCAGTTAGAGGAAATGTGCTAATGATGCATCCAATTCCAACTTTTTCTCAAGCTTATAGAGTTTTTGCTCAGGAAGAACGGCATAAGGAGATCTCTCAACTTTCTTCTAAAACTTAGACCATGGCATTTTATGCTGACAAAAGAAGATTTAACAGTCAAGGAAGTGGTTCATTTTCAGAAAACTGGAACTGGAAATTTTAAGCAGAACAATTCTGGTTATGGGAACAATTCTGGTGTCAAGAAGCCTTTTAAGGCTGCTTCTAACTATTTTTGCACTCATTGCAATATCTCAGGACACAGTATTGAAAGATGCTTCAAGATTCATGGATATCCTCCTGGATTTCAACCTAAAAACAACAGGAAAGTTACAGCTATGGCTCAACAAGTCACAACTGAAGATCAGACTCAAAATGCTGAAGAAGAAACTCATACTGTTACAACTTCTCAGTATAATCAACTCATGAATTTGCTTCACCAAGGTTCTGACAATAATACTACTGGTGCACCTGGAAAACATGCTGCTTTGTTGGCAGGTACTGTGTGTCTCTCTACTTCATTTAATAATGAATGGTTGGTTGATAGTGGTTCAATAGATCATATTTGTCCTGAACTTAGTCAGTTTCAGTCTTATGAACTAGTCACAGACACTGATAACTTTATCACAGTACCAGATGGAAGAAGAGTAAAATTATTACATATTGGGACAGTCCAGATTAATGCTGATATTACTTTGCAAAAAGTATTACATGTACCAGAGTTTCATTTCAGATTGATATCTGTTACCAAACTATGTGCAGATTTACATTGTCAAATTACATTTACTAATGAATGTTGTTTTATTCAGGGCCTTTCTCAGAACATGCCACAGATTCTTCTTGGTAACATTTCCAATGGCTTATACAGTTTAAAAGATAGAGTTAATTGTCTGCCTTTCAAGTCATGTAATGTTGCTGTTCTCAACACTGAACAAGAATTCAAGCTATGGCATCTAAGAATGGGACATTTACCTCTGCAACAACTTAAACTTCTTTTACCTGTGCAATTCAGTAAAGCTTCTGTGGATTCAGTCATTTGTCAAGTATGTCCTGCTGCCAAACAAACTAGAAAATCTTTTTCTGCTAGTTCTATTAAGTCTACTGCTGCTTTTCAATTGTTGCATATTGATGTATGGGGGCCATACAAGACTAAATCTCTTTCTGGTTGTACTCAATTCCTGACAATTATAGATGATTTCACTAGATTTACTTGGGTACATTTGGTCAAATTTAAATCTGAGATTGCTTCTGTGATGGAAAATTTTCTTCATTATGTTGATGCAAAGTTTAAAGCTAATGTGCAGTATATAAGATCTGACAATGCTTTAGAACTTATTTAAGGTCCTATTAAACAACTTTATCTTAGAAGAGGAATCATTCATCAAACGTCTTGTGCTTATACTCCACAACAAAATGGTGTTATGGAGAGAAAGCATAGACATCTCTTAGTGACAGCTAGATCCTTATCTTTGCAAGCAAAATTACCAAATAAATTCTGGGGAGAATGTATACTCTGTGTAACATACCTGATCAACAGAATGCCTCTTAAATCCATTGATTTTTCCACTCCATTCTATAAGCTTTTTAATTACTCTTCACCACTTGATCATCTTAAGATTTTTGGTTCTTTATGCTACATGTCTACTCCTAAAGTGAATAGGTCAAAAATGGACCCTAGAGCTGTTGCTTGTATATTTTTGGGATATAATCATACTCAAAAAGGGTACAAGGTCTATGATTTACAACATAATACATTGGTTGTTTCAAGAGATGTAGTTTTCCATGAAGGGGTTTTTCCTTACAAGTTGTTCTCTGACAATAATACATCCAAATCTCAATTTTTAGATGAAATTTTTGTTCCACATCTGCCACAACAATGTGTATTAGATATTGAAGTTGATACTTCTCATACTGATAACATTGTTCACTATTCTAATTCTAATTCTGATTTCAATATGAATTCTTCCAGTGAAAATACTGCTTCTTCCAGTGACCATACTGGTCAATCTTCATCTCTCTTAGATCTTAGTGATTCTTCTAATTATTCTACTGTTTTACCATCTTTAAATTCTACTGTTCCCAGACAATCAAATAGGGTAAAACAGCCTCCTACTTACTTAAAGGATTTCACTGTCATTTCAATCATACAGAGTCTAAAAAATCTCAAACATCTCACTGGTGTAATCTTGTTGATAATTCTTCTCTACCTAGTTCACATCATGCCTTATTATCAGCACAATCTGTTATCACTGAACCTAAAAATTTCAAAGAAGTTGCCACACAACCTTTGTGGCAAAGCTCTAGAAGAGAATCAGATATGGGAATTAGTTTCTATGCCAAAAGGAAAGAAAACAATTGAATGCAAATGGGTTTACAAAGTTAAACTAAATGCAGATGGTTCACTAGAAAGGTGTAAAGCCAGGCTTGTTGCCAAAGGATATACTGTCAGATCCTTAATTGCATTAGCTGCCTCAAAGAAATGGGATTTATTTCAATTAGATGTGAATAATGCATTTTTGCATGGAGATTTATTTGAGGAAGTATACATGACAGTTCCTCAAGGTGTACCAAATCCTGATAACTTGGTGTGCAGATTGATAAAATCTTTGTATGGTTTAAAACAAGCCTCCTGGCAGTGGTTTCCAAAACTCAGAGAAGAGTTACTTAGAATGGGGTTTGTTCAGTCAAAGAATGATTACAATCTGTTTATTCATAAATCTGGTGAAGATATTACAATTTTAGCTGTTTATGTTGATGACATTATCATCACAGGTAGTAATGTTGGTCATATACAGAAAGTAAAGGCGCATCTCAACACTATTTTTAGTATCAAGGATCTTGGTTTGTTGCATTTCTTTTTAGGAATTGAAATTTCCTATTTGCCTGAAGGGATAGTTTTGAGTCAGCAGAAGTTTACTAAAGAATTACTCAGTTTGTGTGATTTTGATATGTCTAAGAAAGCAGTCATACCCTTACCTTTGCATCTCAAACTACAAGCTGATGTTGGAGATTTACTTCCTAATCCTGATGTTTATAGATGTTTCTTGGGAAAGTTGAATTTTTTAACTCACACAAGACTAGACTTGTGTTATGCAGTACAAACTTTAAGTCAGTATATGCATAGATCAAGAACTACTCATCTTGAGGCCCTTCAGCATACTTTAAGATATGTTTATCATACTGCTGGACAAGGTATTCTCCTCAAAGCTACTGACCAGTTGACCTTGCAAGCATTTTCTGATTCAGACTGGGCATCTTGTCCAGATTCTAGGAGATCAGTCACAGGATATATTTTACTTCTTGGCAAATCTCCTATTTCTTGGAAGTCAAAGAAGCAATCTGTTGTTTCTAGATCAAGCTCAGAAGCTAAGTATCGAGCCATGGCAGCTGTAGCTTCTGAAGTGACCTGGACAGTTTGACTTTTACAAGAATTAGGTGTTACTAATCTTACACCTGTTACACTCCACTATGACAATCAATCTGCTATATACATTGCAAAGAATCCAGTCTTCCATGATAGGACTAAGCATATAGAAGTTGATTGCCATTTCACCAGAGATAAGATTTTGGAAGGATTGATTCAGCTTACATATCTTCCTACTTCTAATCAGCTTGCTGACATTCTTACTAAAACAGTGCCATCTCCTCAACTTCAGTTACTTGCTTCCAAGTTAGGTGTATATGATCAGTCTCATATCACTCCTAACTTGAGGGGGCTATTGAAGATACTAGTATAGCTAATAGTAATATAATTTCCACGTCAGCAAATATACAGCTAGCAGAGTAGTTAGTTAGTTTGTTAGCTTCCCGCTAGTTTTAAGTTTGTATATATGTAAAGCTATAGACATTGTATTACCTTCTTCTTCAATCTATGTGAATATGAGTTCTTTACGGTTTACAAAAATAACAGTTTTGCCTATATAAAACTACCGACTAGTCTATATTGATAAAAGAAATCGTCAAGGTTTGTTAATCCTGTAGCAAGAATGTTGGGATCGGATCATTAAATCTGGCATCACCTATATTGGCCTAAGCTTGTCAAGAGAGCTCTCTGCTTCAACAAGCAAAAAAAATTGAAATAGTGACGTGCAAGTAAGATGGAAATTGTGCAACTCACACCTGCAGCGTGCCAACCTACGAAATGGTAAAGACTGCTTCGTTTTATTTTATTTTATGTTTTGAAAATGTACAGTGTTTTATTTTAACAACAAGAATAAGAGATCAAGCGATTTTTAACTCCTGCAAATACTAACCAGTGACAGTGCATAGAGATAAGTATTTAAATTCTAAACCCTTTCTATCGAATTCATGAAAACTGCACCATACATATAGCTTGTCTGTGTCAGTTGACTGATTCTCATCCATGCAAAGATCATTATAAGTTCATGGAGGCAATGTGAAGTGGGATGATCTTGGGAAAAGAAATCAAATGTACTTATGTGTCTGGAAAAACCACTTGATCAGCGGTGCATTTTCCCAAGATGACCTGTCAGTAGTCCCCTGTTATCATTCAAAAGCTAGTTAGTTATAAAATGGGATGATACTTCAATCTTAAACAAACAAATATTTAAGTTGCTCACAAGAAATTAATGCAAGTGCCTGGAGTACAGAGTAGGGGTGCCTTAATATGTATACAAAAAATTACTGCAAATTACAGTTGCACGCCAAAGAAACAAAAGCACTGCAGAAAAGAACAAACCAAAATGTCGACCAGAAGAGCTAGTACGAAAAGAGAAAGATCTGAATCATAGACTACCTTCAGATAGCCTATAAAGGTGCTGGACTGGTCCCAATAGAACTACAGCATAAGGAAAAGAAAAGTGGTTGGACCGGCTTCACCGATCTCTTACGCCTCTCCAATCTTTAGGAATCCGTAGAAACCATTTGACGGAGTTCCTAATAGTTTATAAAACTTAACTTTAAAAATGGTAAAGCTTAAAAAAGCTTCCAATTCTATAAAGTATTTAAGTATTCAAATCATTATGATAGAAACCATTTGACGGAGTTCCTAATGTTAAAATGCATACAAATAGAACCCAACAAGTGTGGGTTCTTAAAATTTCTAACTGAGTTCTTTGTGTTTCTGATTGCAGGGAAAAAAGAAAAATGTGTTATTCATGGATAGTGGATGCTCTGTGCACATGACTGGAAACAAATCACTGCTATAAAAATTTGAGGTGAAAGCTGGCCTAACTTTGTCCTATGGAGATGGCAACATTAGACAAACTTTGGGATATAACAATATTATTATTGGAAATGTCATCATTGAAAAAGTAGCTCTAGTGAAGGGACTCAAACAAAATTTTCTAAGTGTTAGTCAAATCACAGATAGAGGTTATCATGTCAAATTCTATGATACTCATTTTGAGGTGATCAGTAAGACATCAGGAAAGGTTGTCTTAACTGGTCTAAGACATGGCAACATTTATGAAGCCAACATCTATTCCAATACTGATGGTCCCTCTATATGTCTCATCAGCAAAGCATCAATAGATGAAAGTTGGAACTGGCATAAGAAGCTTTCTCATCTCAACTTCAACAACATAAATGAGTTGGTAAAGAAAGATTTTGTGAGAGGATTACCAAAAGCATTATATACTCCTGATGGACTCTGTGAAGCTTGTCAGAAGGCAAAGCAGAGGAGAACATCATTCAAGAGTAAAACTGAATCCTCAATTGATGAACCATATCACTTGCTTCACCTTGACTTTTTTGGACCAGTCAAAATTATGTCCATCAGTAAGAAGAGGTACACTCTAGTCATTGTTGAAGTCTCTGATTCTCCAGCATCTTCTACTCTTGGAAGAAGACATATTGACATATCATGGGAGATAGTCAATGCTACTGCTGCTCAACTAGGTCTGCAACCATCACCACTTCTAGAGAAGAGACCAGTTGTAGAAAAGGTATTTGCCAAACAAAAGAAGCAGAAATTCTCATCACCTCTGAAAGGATCTAGCCCACAAGAACCTGAACTTCAAAGGAGTTCAGCAGCTACTGTACATCCAGCCACACAAGAACCACCTACTCACAGTATAGGTGCAGGCTTTACTGAAGGAATTGCTACACAAGAACCACTCTCTCAAAGTAAGGGTGCAAGCAAAGAGATTCCTGCCCCATAAGAACCATCTTCTCAAAGTGAAGATGCAGGCATTCTCACATTAGCCAAGGGATTTCCTAACATTGCTCAAGGGATTCCAAAATCTATTTGGTTGATGTAGCTTAGAGTATTGCTGACAGAGAAGCTCATGAGAGGCATATTGCAGCTGTGGATGTTGTGTTAGAAGAAACCTTATTTGAGGGAAGTACAAAAGAACCTTCAACTCAAAGGGTTGAAGCAGCCTCAACACCTTTGACTACACAAGAACCATTATTAGTAAATACTGATGCAAGTCCAGTTCCTGATGACAGCACAATTCCTGATAATAGTGATATTGCAATTCCTGAGGATACTCAACCAATCCTAGTGCAACCACTTTCATCAAGGCCAATGGAATCTATTTCTACTTCATCAGGTAACACTTCCACTTCCACACTTTTTAATACTGATAGTATGATTGTAGATAGCCCTATATGGAATACCTCTATCTATATGACTACAGTATACTCCTCTCAGCCACCTCTTATTTCTTTGAATTCGTTGAGCCAGAACTTTTCAAGTGAGAAAAAGAGTAAACAATTAGTGAAAATACAGAGTGATGAGAGGCAGTCTCCTGTACTGGAAAAAGGAGAGGTAGAAATGAGTGAGAAGTTACAAACTTCTAGTGAGATAACAGTTACTATTGAAAGTAAATTAGGTGATACTGTGAGAAATGATGAGATCATTTTAAAATAACAGAGAGATTTAGGAAATGTATCTATTCTCAATGCAGGTCATCAGGATACACCACCTACATCTTCTACTGATTTGAAGTTAAAGGGTGTCTTGATTTCTGATGTAAATGAAGATGACAAAATTCCTGATGCTGATTATGTTGACAGCTCAGATGATGAAGATGATGCTGATGATAATCCTGATACAGCTCAGCTTCGAGCAGCCATAAAAGCAAGTCTAGGGTCTACTCATGGATCCTTAAGCAAGTTAATGGAAACTGTGAACAAAGTTACAAATGGTAAGGCTGAAACCAGGGGAGCCTATTCTGGTGCTATTCCTGAACACATTCAAGCTCTCGGATGATATGAATGGGATATTGGGTGGAATAAACCAATTTCTATCAGCACACAATTTCTACACGGTCTAATCCTGATCTCAAAGATCATCTGAAGACTACTACTATTCTGAAAAGGGATTGAAGGATGAGGTTGATTCTGTCAAAAATGACAATGCCGCGATTAGAGCTGATATTAAATATGCTATATCTTTGACTGCTACTGCTTCTCAAGCCAGAATACTTAGCAATGAAGTCAAGCAACTTGAGAAAAAGATGGATAAAAGGATGGATGATTTGGAGTCTAAGGTGACTAATATTGAAGCTTCTCTCCAATTGATTTTATTTTTGTTGACTGATTCTGATGTCAAAAAGGGGGAGAAAATAGATAAAACAAAATGTACACCTGATCTAGTTGTAAGAAAGGATGATGATTCTTCTGGAAATGATGGTGGTGCTCAGTCACATGGAACCTCTGATGTTGCTATGGTAAAAAGGACAAGACAATCTCAAACTCAAACCAGGCAATCAACTCATGTTTCTAGTTCTGGAAAGAAGATAGTAAGGATAATGGTACAATCTCAAATCCTGACAGAAGATCAAATCTTGATACCTGATCAAACTTTGTCAACACTTCCTGAGGATGATGTGTACATTGAAAAAGAAGAAGAACCTGCTAAACTGTTTCATGAGCTTGATACTGACTCTGGTGAAGTTCTTTACTTGTTTCATAAAGATAAAAGAGTTGAGCTAATGAATGTAAAGACAGCTCTTTCTGTGTTAGCTAAAGAAGACTTTCCAACTTTATCAAAAGAAGAAATTCTAATCCAACAGAAAAAGCTTATGGATAGTTTTAGCAAGAAGACAAAGACTCCTACTGCAGGTAGAGGAAGAGGCAGAGGAGGTAAAGGTAGAGGAAGAGGAAGGAAGCCTACTCAAACTAGTTCTAGACAGACAAGGTCTAGTGGAATCAGAATAGAGGAAGTATCTGAAGATTCTTCTACAAAGAGAAAAACTCCATTAACTCTTGAGTTGATTCCAGCTGTTGTTTATGATGAAGAATCTAAAGTGGAAGAACTCTATCAAAAGAAGAAAAGAGTTACTGAAGAAAGGGAAAAGAAGAATTTACAGATCACTGCTCCTAATACAATTCAAGCCAATGTTCCAGATACTACTCAAGCTGCTATTTCTGATTCTGAAGAGACTAATCTCCTGACAGATTTAAAAGTCATTGTATACACTGCTTATGTTGGTTCTTATAATTCTGAAATTGATAAAGTTGTTGCAGAGAAGGAAAGAAGTCTTAGAAAATCTAAGCCACCATTGTGGACAAGGGTGCAATCAGAAATTGAAGGAAGAGCTCCATATACTTATGCAGGTATTGGACATGATGAAGCTGAATTTGTAAATATCAACAGTTTTGATCAAAATATTTTAGTTGATAGAGTTGGTGATGTATTAACTGCTGATCATCTATGGAAGCTTGAAGTTGTTGGAATAATTGTTGATTGTCATGCTGGTGCTAAGAAGATACAGAAATTGTTGTACTTTATGAAAGATAAAAGTGCCAAGAAACTATATATCCAGGAGGTGTTACACAAATCTACAAAAGAACTGAAATATGTTTTTTATCTGCTCAAGAATAAAAGTGTCAAGGATAGAGAGGTTGGAGTTTACAAGAATTGGTCAAGCAAGATTCTCAGAACTATCAGACAGAGATTTTGGATGGAGGAGTAAGATATGATGGCAACTATACTCCCATATACTTAAATACAAGAGGTCAGGAAGTTGAAATGCAAAGAGGAACTACTGTTAAAGGAGTTTCTTTTGGTCTGGAACAACTGTCTCTTAATCCTGATGGGGAGGAACTTGTATATCTGCTGCTTAATGATTTATCTCTACCAAGAAGCTCAATCCAAAGTCTCCGAGCAGCTATTTATCAGATCAATGAGGAAGATGAAGAACTCAAAGGTCTAAAGGGAAAACTGATTCAAATTCTTGAAAGTAGAGAAGAAGAGTTATTATCAAACTTCTTGAAGATGAATCTTTTCTACCAGAGAATTTCTGAAACTGTTCCTGATGATTTCTAGAACATTTTGTTTGTCTTTTTGACATCATTGAATCAAGGAATTTGTGCTTTATTTTACAAAGTACAAATTGGGGGAGATTGTTGGAAATACTGATTCAAGTGATGTCAGGATCTATTCTAAGCAGCTGATCAGGATTGCATGAAGTGACGTCATCAGTATTGGTGATCGTCAGGATTCGAAGGCACATCAGAATAGCAAGACTGATCAGGATTTGAAGATTGAAAGATATCTATTACTCCATGAATTTAGGATAGATTGATATGTCGGTTCCTGATTTATAGGAACGCAGCTATCAATTATGATATGTACTGAGAGTCGTAAGTAATTGTTTGGTATATCTTGTAATTGATAGGGCAGCCGTGTGATGTATATAAACACGGTTTAGGTTTTACTTATTGGTAATCGCTTACACGAGATATTTTGTAACCTAGCAGCTCTCAAGAATATTAGAATTTCTTGAGAGAGTTTGTAACAGTTTTATATCAGATTTAATAAAGTTGTTATTTATTCATACTTGTGTTATTATTATTGTTTAAGTCGAAAATCTTATACAATTGTATTCAACCCCCCTTCTACAATTGTAAATCACTGGGCAACAGTTTCCTTATTATAAACAATGTATACGAAATTTTAATATATTTTATTAATAATTGAAAAATATGGTGTGATATTTTCGGGTATATATTAATCTATATATTATAAATTAGTGGATAACCCTTACCTAAGGTTTGGTATCCATATTTAGGGGTGGACAAGATTTTTTATTGATTTTGACACATTGGATAATCCATTTTTAAGTTTGGTATCCATATTACGTTTGGGAAAGATCCAAATTCATTATTTGACCCATTGTTAATTAAAAAAGTTTGTATAGAAATTTAAATACTATTAATATATTCTCTTAATATTTATGGTAAGATTATTAATGAAAATTTGAATAAATCTTTTAATTTAGTAAGCTTATTAATACATACTAGCTTATAGCCCGTGCAAAACACAGGTTACTTTTAAATATTTTTAAAATTATATGATTAAACAAATAGAGTTTTATAATTTATTATGGAATTAATTTAACTTTTTAAAATTATTTAATAAATCACTTGTATTGTTTAGAACTAATAATATAAAATCTTAATATAAATTTGTTGTTGACGAGATTCGAACCGGGATTTAAATATAGAATATTCCTTATTATTAGATCTAATGGTTATCATTTATCTAATAAATATCTAACGGTCACTATTGTTTTAAATGATTGAACCAAACAACCAAATTATATCCTTGTGCTTATTACATATTAGTAAAGATGTATATAGATTTTTATTATATTTTATTAATGATTGTAAGATGCGATGTGATATTTTTGGGTTTATATTATTGATTGCAAGATTAGTTTTAAATTTAAAGGTAACATGTTTTAGTTAGAAAACAAATATTAACGTTTGTAAGATATGGTACAATTATAGGTGTTTATAAAAGGTAATTTCTATTAAAAGTAAATGTTAAAAAGGTAATTTCTATTAAAAGTAAATGGTAAAAAGGCAATCGGCTAATAACTATTTATTATATTATTATAAATAATAATTAAGTAAGGATAATTAAGTAAAATAACATGTTTTATTAGTTAAGGTTAAATAAGTAAAATCAACAGGTGCTTTCTTCTGATATGTTATAAATTTTATTTAATAATATAATTAGGTTTTATATAATCATTATTTTCAATAATTTTTTTACTTTTAATATAATTTAATATACTCATGTTCAAGGATTATCCTCATGTTTTCTTATTATTAAAAATGTATATAGAATTTTATTATATTTTATTAATGATTGTAAGATGCAGTGTGATATTTTTGGGTTTATATTAGTGATTGCAAGATTAGTTTTAAATTTAAAGGTAACATGTTTTAGTTAGAAAATAAATATTAGCGTTTGTAAGATATGGTACAATTTTAGGTGTTTATAAAAGGTAATTTCTTCAATTAAAAGTAAATGTTAAAAAGGCAATCGGCTAATAACTATTTATTATATTATTATAAATAATAATTAAGTAAGGATAATTAAGTAACATAACATGTTTTATTAGTTAAGGGTAAATAAGTAAAATCAACAGGTACCAACCAACCAACCAAACCTTTATTGTTTCGGCTTTTTTATAATAGTATAGATTTATTATATTATTATAAATAATAATTAAGTAAGGATAATTAAGTAAAATAACATGTTTGATTAGTTAAGGGTAAATAAGTAAAATCCACAGGTACCAACCAACCAACCAAACTTTTAATGTTTCATCTTTTATATAATACTATAGATTATCACATAACAGATATAGAAAATCTAAATAATTTTATCTTTGATTGCATTTGTTCTAATATAGAAAAATAATATTTTATTAATATATTATTTCTTTCAATATTAATTTATTTGATCTTAAATATAAAGTTATTTTCTTTATTTAATTGTTATTATTATATATCATAATTATTATGAAATTTAAATTTAAACTACCGTGTGCGTAGCACGGGCTATAATCTAGTGATTGTAAGATTATTTTTAAATAAAAAAGGTAACGTGTTTTAATTCGAAAGAAAATATTAATGATTGGAATATATGATACGATTCATGTTTTTAAGTTTATAAAAGGTAATACCTTCAACTAAAAGTAAATGTGAAAAAGATAATCGACAAATTACCATTAATTATATTATGTTATTATTTATTTTAGGTGTTTTAATAGTATAGATATCGAATATACTATTTTATCAGTATTATATCTTCCTATCATTAATATTTTCTTTCGAATTAGAACACGTTACTTTTTTGATTAAAAATAATTGATAACATAAAATATTAATGATAGGAAGATATAATGCGATTGATGTTTTTAGGTGTTTATAAAAGGTAATCTCTTCAACTAAAAGTAAATGTAAAAAAGACAATAGACTAATTACCATTAATTATATTATGTTATTATTTATTTTAGGTGTTTTAATATTATAGAGTAAATTCACGAAGTACCAAAAAACAGGCATCGAAACTTTTAATGTTTCAGTTATTATATAATAGTATAGATTATTGATATGGTGTTTCTTTTATTATGTTATGAATTTTATTTAATATTACAATTACGTTTTTATATAATCATTATTTTTAATAATTTTTAATTTTAATTTAATGTAATTCAATATACTCATGTTTGCGAATTATACTGATGTTTCCTTATTATAAATAACGCATATGGCTTTTTAATATATTTTATTAATAATTGAAAAATATGGCGTGATAAGTTTAGTTTTAAATAAAAATGGTAATGTGTTTTAATTTGAAAGGAAATATTAATGAAAGGAAGATACTATATGATTAATGTTTATAGGTGTTTATAAAACGTAATATCTTCAATTAAAAGTAAATATGTTTCGGCTATTATATAATAATATAGATTATTGATATGGTGTTTCTTTTATTATGTTATAAATTTTATTTAGTATTACAATTTTGTTTTTATATAATCATTATTTTTAATAATTTTTTAATTTTGGTTTAATATAATTTAATATACTCATGTTTACGAATTATACTAATGTTTTCTTATTATAAATAACGTGTATGGATTTTTAATATATTTTTTTAATAATTGAAAAATGTGGTATTGTAAGATTAGTTTTAAATCAAAAAGGTAACGTGTTTTAATTCGAAAGGAAATATTAATGACAGGAAGATATGATACGATTGATGCTTTTAGGTGTTTATAAAAGGTAATATCTTCAACTAAAAGTAAATGTGAAAAAGGCAGTCGACTAATTACCATTAATTATATTATGTTTTTATTTATTTTAAATAAAAAAGGTAACGTGTTTTAATTAGAAAGGAAATATTAATGATAGGGAGATATGATACGGTTGCTGTTTTTAGGTACTGATATTTCCTTATTATAAACAAGAATTTTTAATATATTTTATTAATAAATGAAAAATATGGTGTGATATTTTCGAGTATATATTAATGATTGTAACATAGGTTTTAAATCAAAAAGGTAACGTGTTTTAATTCGAAAGGAAATATTAATGATTGGAATATATGATACAATTCATGTTTTTAAGTGTGTATAAAAGGTACTATCTTCAACTAAAAGTAAATGTGAAAAAGATAATTGACTAATTACCATTAATTATATTATGTTTTTATTTATTTTAGGTGTTTTAATAGTACAGATATTGAATATATTTTTCTTTTTTAATGAAGAGAATAAGTAAATTCACGAAGTATCAAAAAATGGGTACCAAAACTTTTAATGTTTCGGTTATTATATAATAGTATAGATTACTGCTCTTGTTTCAAGCAAGTTATTTTCTGCACCTGCATATTTGTTTCAAAATGAAATACAAATAACTGCACCCCTCAACCATATGGAGTTATCATTGCAAAAATATTCTAACAAACTGGGATGCTTGTTTTCTAATACATAGTAAACATGCATCATGTCCTGTGATACAAATACTAAACAGACTCCTAAAATGCTTGTTGAGTGACACATGCTAGCTAGACGCAATTTCTATGACACGGATATTACGTGCACACTATTTTTTTTGTCACACAAACTAGACATACATTATATTCTTGTAAAATGCATAAACTAGCACAAAATTTAAATCAGATAAACATTTATAGGCAAGATTTATCGAAATAATTAATATAAGAATACAACTGTTGTGAAACACTTCGTTCAAATTTCAAATTAAGTACAACTACAAAGATTATTGTGAATTGTCAAGACATCTAATATGGAGATAGAACAAGGGTCAGGATAGTTTACTTCATTTGTTGAAATTGTACTTTAAATTGAATGTAGAAGTAGAGGTCTTATATTATTTCAATATTGTGACTACTTCTATATCCAGCATTATGCACATTCAATCTCGTGAGATTGTTGGGGTTTGAAGTGAAGATTCGATTAAGAGTAGCAGCCAAACGGACCCCAGCCTGTGCCAGCCTCTTCTCCACAACAGGCAACCGAGAGAGGAAGTAGTCATCTGTATCACCATTCAAAAAATGCATATATAAGAGCAAGTCCAATGGTGGTGCTATTGGGGATTCTATTTCTATAATATAGCACCCAAGGAAAAAAACTCACTCCAAAAGGAAGCTAAAGTTGGATGCAAAATAGCAAAATGCTATACTTGGTTCTATATTGTGTTAAATATAGAACCAAGTATAGATGTTGTTATATTTGCCACCTAAGCATGCAAGTGGGAAATTGGAGGGAATGAAACAATATTGTTATTTTACATTTTTCTTAGTTTTAGCCATATGTACATTATAGATCCATTTGGTGTCATTTTGAATCAATGCATTGGAGCATGGGTTGCAGTTTAGCAACAAAAACTACTTTTTGGTTTCAAAATATAGCAATAGCTATCCTTATTTTAGCACCACCATTGGACTTGCTCTAATGATATATTGCAGAGAAGTTATTGTGTTGATTGACACAATTACTCTACACGATATGTAGTGTTTCCTAAATCTTAGAAATAATAAGAAATGACATGGTTCATCATGGAACAACTTCTATGTTCTACATTGTCCTTTGTCTTTTTTAATAACCATTTAGAGCAAATGATTTTATTTCTTGTTGTAAATCAGACGATTGGTTATGGAAAACAAATCCTAAAAGGTATTGAAACACTAACATAACAAAATTATTTCATGATGTTCTCTGCAATCTGCTTAGAGGCCTCTAGGAAAACCATTTAAAAGTTATACATCTAGTTACAGACCCTGGATTTCCTTTATTACTTAGGGCATGTATTCTTTCAATTATTCTACTTCTGTCTTCCTACTCTTTGCACTTTCATCACCTAGTTTACGAGAAACTCCACTGCTGAATGCGGTATTTTATTCCTTAAACATTTGTTGTTATCTTAACAAGCTAAAAGACCTACACAAGCAGAAAATGTAGCATAGTTAAAGAGGTGATAACTGTAATCTTAAGATGCGAGCAAAAATTCATAACATGATTGATTATAAAGCACATGCATGATGCATCTTGAGGGAAACTTTTAAATCTGGAAAAGAGTGGTAGATGGATCAGATATGCACCTCCTAAAGTGGTCCCAGGTGTGGCATTTCTGTAGGCAAACTTGCAGGCCAACTCAATGCTTTCAGAAGCATACCTGAAAGAAGTGTAAACTATTCACGTCTAGCAGTTTCCGACATATGTGGTTATGCAATGATTGCAATATGTTCAGTGCAGAAAATAATATACATGATTGCTCTATGCACATCTATTGTTTTTATTCTTATCTAAAATTATTCATCATGCCTCGTGGGTGACCTAGAAAAGAGGCAGTTCTCTTATGAATGCGTGACACTGCAAATTCGTATGAGTACCATAAAAATGCTCAAGTGTAATAAATTTTCCTTTATTTGCACCAATAATTTAAGTAACCACTTCAACCATGTTATTTAAGATAAAGGGGTTTTAAACTTATTGAATTTTACTAGGATATATTAATATATAAGAAGTCGAGGTATAGTCAATTATAGTCCTAGTACTGTAGCAAGCATGTCGAACTAGATCATTGAACTCTAGCCGCGCAACACGCTGAGCTACATGAATTAACAAGAAATACAACATCTGAATGGTAACGTGCAAGCAAGATGGAAATCGTGCAACTCACACCTACCAATCTCTAAAGTATAAAATTGCTCTTTAATGTCGATTTATTGCACTTATTTAATCTAACAATGTTAACTTGAAATAAGTAGGTTTTGAGTCCTGCAATATTAACCAAATAAATTGTATGAAGTACTAGATGGTCCAGAATAAGTATTATAATTTTTGAGCACTTGACATTTTGTTCATGAAAACAACACATCATAGTATCATATGGCTTTTAATTTAAATGCAGATCCTTGTGTAAATCAGGCTGTCAGCTGAGTGATTTTCATAATTATGTCCAAAAATGCACAGAAGTTCACATGGAGGCAATGTGAAGCAAGATGATCTTGAGAAAAGAAGAAACTAAAAATACTTACGGGTCTGGACAAACTACATGATCAGCAGTGCAATTTCTCCAAGATAAGCTGTCGGTTAACCAGACCCCCTATTTTCATTTGAAAGATAATTAGAAGAAAGAAAAAAAGTATAAGACAAGGTAATAAACTGGTGAAAGCATGCACAGCCGCACATGTACGGAAGTCCAAGCATCTAAAAGAGCAGAGGTAATTAACTAAGTTACAGCCTGTAACTTACAGGTTGAATCATACATGTGCTTTCTTACTAATAAAATTGTTTTACTAGAATAATGACTTGGTCACATGTGCATAATTCATTTGACCAGTAAAATGAATTTTTAGACTAATATAACATAATCTTCATCATCTCCTAATACACATGAATGTTCTGATTATTGCCCTTCAGGGAAACTCGCTTGATTGCAAGTAGTTAAAGAATGAAGAATCCATTATTCTATACAGTAAGACCAAAGGTTATGTTTGATTGCTAAATTTACAATCCTGGAATCATATTGCCATAATTATATTGCAGTGCCATGAATTCTACGCTTAATTGTCTCCAAAATAAAGTTAAACCTAAAAAAAAAAACACTACATTTGAGATTATATAAATCCTTAGGCATGTATGTTTAATTCTACCAAAAAGACGGATTAGATATACTGTTTACTGAAATTCGGAGAAGATATTAAGTTAATATTACAATCTACACTGCATAATATACAGATAATAAAAATTAAAAAAATTAAAAAGTTGATGATAGTTATTCATACAATAAAATTTGAAGCTTAAAGAGATAGTAGTCCAATTTCCGAACAAATTCTACTAAAAAAACATGATTGAAAGAGTTTTTATCCAATATTTAGCACCATTAACTATGATAAAAAAATGTGCATCACATAAACTTCCAACCGTATGTGTGATGTTGGTTTTTTAATGGCTGGCTAACAGATGGATTCGGAAGTCATTGATTATTTCTGTAATTAACATCTTCCTCTTTAACAAGATCCAAATAGTGGGGGTATGGTCTGCGTACATCCTACCCTCCCCAGACCCTGCTCTGAGCGGGATATACTGGGTATGTTTGGTTTGGTTTGGTTTGGTTTCTTTAACAAGATTTTGACATAATAGTAGAAACAGATTATGATGTTAAACCTGAAACAAATTATGATCCTCAAAAACCTCAACCCCCTCCCCCACTTCACTTACATGATAATATTGTAAACTCGACAAGGACAAATCCAAATGAGGACAGGAAAAAGTCAATAGTAATTTTTATGAGCAGGAACTGTTTCTCGCAAAATCCCATATATATTTTCTAGATCTAATCCTCTGTTATGCCTTTTACTTTTATTATTAAAAACACTGTAATCAGTACTTTGAACCATTACTTTGAATATTAAAATCAAACAAAACAAATTAAAACACAAAACAAAACAAACAAAATAAATGTAACAAACCCCATTACAAGGAAATACAAATAATATTACTCATTTCTATATTTAAAGGATTCTTATATGTAAAACAATAAAGAAAGTAGTACATATCTAAATTGTAACCTAATGTAGGTCAGATTCACAAATATCATAGATAAAAATAATCAAGAAGTACCTAGAATATTAATTATCTGATGCAAATGCAATATTTCCAATTTGATACATTTACAAAGGCTTCATTTACTGCTAACATCATCAAATGTATTGTACCTACATCTAAGATTTGGTGCACTACAATTACTCGATCACTTGAGAACATATCTCAATCCATAGCTTATATTCCCATCATTAATAGTCCTCAGGTTATTAGTCCTTTATATGATGTTAATCTATGTTCGTTTTATGCACAATAATGTATAGAACAGTATAATCCCCTCTAATACATGGTTAAACGAGGTGTTATTAATTCAATATCCCGTATTACAAGTCATTTTCTCACATTTAATCAGTAGACTACAATCGCAAGTTTCTGTTTACAGAAATAACGAAGGATTAAACATTTTAAAGAACAAGTCCTATCCCAAATTTATTCCTTCGAAACAAACGTAGCCTAACGATAAGAATTGGGTTGTCACAAATCAACATGACCTACAAGATTAAGGTCAAGTGCCTGGACTTGTAGTGCACGGCTAATTCAACAAATAAACAGAACTATTGCAATTGCCTTGCACGTCGAAACAGAAGCAATACTATGAAAATACATACCGTGATATTGCTCTGAATAGCTTGTATTAAGCCAGAAAGATCTGAATTGTAGAATGTCTTCAGGGAGGATTCTATCATCATAGTATCCCATACCTAGAACAAAACAAAGTAACATATTACTATGATCTTATCCCTGGAAGAATAAAGAACACATATCCACAGTAGCACCACTGACCAAATCAGGAAATACAGCTAAAGCTTACGGTTCTCTTTGCGACCTAAAACTCGTTCAGTATTGATTTTCTTTGTTTCTAGAGCACATATGATATCTCACCGTTCCTAGATGTATTAGTCTCCACCAGCCATCAAGTATTACTCAAGGTGGGATAGATGGACTCTAACAGCTAAAGCTCTGTCAGCTTACTATCGACTTACTCCTCCTTAAGGTCCAAGGGGTTTAATTGTTGTTACTATTACTTACTCAAACGGCAAAAGTAGAAATAACCTCTCTCCCTTATGGACTCCGTAATAACTTTTTTACTCTACAGTTTTTGGTGAACTTTACAAGGGTACTAATAATGGAGTAAAGTAAGCAGTTACTTTTTTACTAAATTCTTGACTCAAATCTTTTAATACAAAAAATAATGAAAGGCATCGAGTACATTCATGTATTAAAAAAATGAATAAGAGAAACAGACTAGTAAACAAGTTTAATCAGCCACTTGCATGATGTAAATTGGTTTTCCTCCGATACCAGCGAACAGTGATTGTGTTTCCTCCTTCATCGCCAAGGAAGCCAACATGTAAAGGCTGTCATCAATAAGCAACATGTTAAACCTTTTCATGCATTTCCTTGAATTTTTAACTCTGCTGCAACTCATAGTTCAATTATGTACCATGGAGAGGGGCATATTATTTATTTGGGGATGGAAGGCATGAGTCTAAGGGGTTCATGCCCTCACCGGAATTGCTTCTACAATAGATACACCTATCTGATATCTTCACTTGTTATCAATTGGTGATTGTATATGGTAAAAAATTACAAGAGAGATAGACTGGGTATGTTTGGTTTGGTTTATATGGTTAACAATTAATAAGAGGGGAAAACAAGTAAACACTGTTATGATCACTTTAAAGTGTTAAACCAGATTTCAAGCTGAATTCATTGATCCAGAGCTGTAGATGTGAATTTTGAGTGTTGTGTATGGGATTTTGACTGGATTTGTAGGCTCTGATACCAAATTGATGTTGAAGAAGGTTTACAGAGTACAAAAATGAAAGAGGATACCTAGCGCAGTTTCAAGTCGAGACTAGGCTTCCAGAAACTTTAATATACCCCCCCCCCTCCCGAATCTCAATTCGTTCTGAGCCTTCTAACATAGTTACTATGTTTATGTTGCAAATGATTGGTTAATAAATATAAACTTGGCATTTCAAATATCATAATTCTGTGAAAGAACTAACCTGATGGACATCACCAACGAAATGTGATAAGAACATAAGAGCCTCCGTCAAGTTGTCTGCAATCACCCATTGATGTGTTCAATATAGTTAAGGGGATTAGTAACTATATCAATTAATAGGTATGGCTCACTATTCATTTGTGAATTTAAGTCATGAACACCCAACAGAAGTTGCTCTGTATAGTTGTAAATTGCTCCAGTAACACATCGGTCTTTCCGTCCAACAGTATCATGGCAATCTCCTGACAGATAAGAAAAGAGTCGGGCATTAAGATACTGTTTGTGAGAAAACATTCGTCGTATAAGAGAAGATATCGGATATACTTTCTTGAGGAAATGTTAATTCAAAATATAATTTGACTTGTCTGCATTTTGATCGATCATTACAGGGGGTACTCGGTGCCTCAAAAAGAAAACGTGATAGTTCCTTAAAAATTTCCGATTTAATTAGTACGCTTTAAATTGTAATGTTTATGTGTATCTAGAAAGTAATTATTATGCACTTTTAGAAGTAATTACGAGAGTAAACTGAAAGATGTTCAACCCTCACAGAACAAAGAAAATCATGTGACAAAAAATTTAAATGCAAGAGACAGCAAGGCAATCAAGGTCCAAGTCCTGTGGCGTAAACCACTAAGCATAAACTGTAGGAATTTTGAAGTTAATATAGGTTGACTAATTGTCCACAACTAACAATAGAAAGCAGGAATTAAAAAGGCTAATAGCATCTGATATGTTTTTCTAGCTACTTGGAATAAAAGTTTTTAAAGCATTTATGAATTAGAATATATAATTATTGAATAACATCGTCAAACAATAGGCAACAAGCATATATACTTACTACAGTATTTATAGTTACATCTGAAATCAGGTGTGTCCACATAATGTAACGGGCTACTCCACCGCATGTGAAATCGAACCTCATCAGCCCAGGAGCAAACAGCTGCTAGATCACCATCTGCGTAATCTGGGAGCAATGCTTTCACTGCAGTGAGTGCATCTTTAGTAAGGAATCCCTGAGGTGTCCATAATGTTTTCCATTAGCTCCGCACTCATTGGGAAAAAGGTATTTAATTTCACTCCTCCCGCCCCCATCAACCTAAACATTTGAATGAAGGAACTCCATCTATAATTTACCGTACTTACTGACACTACATGCCCACACCCAATAACAAAAAAAAATCCCTTTGAACATGCCAACTACGATAAAAAAGATGAAATCCCATCAAACTCTGTTCTTTTACTCCTTGTAGCCAACTAAATCTTCATGAAAAAACTACCAGCAACTATATTCATAATTAGGTTCTTGCTAGCAAATACAAAAAAAAAAAAAAAAAAAAAAACCCGCAAACTAACCATACCCCCACCAAATTTCTGCAAGTCAGCATTACCAGCAACTATATTCATAATTAGGTTCTTGCTAGCAAATACAAAAAAAAAAAAAAAAAAAAAAAAACCCGCAAACTAACCATACCCCCACCAAATTTCTGCAAGTCAGCATTACCGAAAAAATAATCATGTACACCGTACAAAAATCCCACCAAATTGTAAAAACGGTTACAAAAACTTCAACCTAACAATTAAGACTATAACGTTGTGGTGTGTACACCAACCATTTAATTTTGGTGTTATAATTACTAGGCCAGGGCAGGGCATTAGCCCCTTGAATATACTGTAATTCTAAGCAGCTAGAATCACCCCTAACAATTAAACACTTGTTCAACTTGAAAGCTCAACTCTACACAGTAATCAAACATGGAAGTATCATTAAATGCATAACAAAAAACTACCCAGAGGTCAAGAGTTCAATCTCACATACAAATCACAAAGTGCAAGTACATAAGCAGTAGATTCTTGAAAACATATATACAAAAAAAAGAGAGAAATACCTGGGCAATTTTACAGATTGCAAAATGTCCATCCTTTCCCCAACCCAAAACACTAGGAATTAATAGCAGAAAAAAAATCCCACTACAAGTCAACATACCCATGTTTGATCTGCTCCTACCAAGAGTGTTACAATATATACACAGCTATGTAATTATACACTCAAGATAAAAATTGATATATTAATTGAGTGCTATGTAATTATAATTATATACAGGAGCTATGTAAAGCTTGGGTTTTTATTGCTGAAATACAAACTCAGACTCACGCACGAAACAACTATCTTCCAACTACTTTTAACTACCTTATTTAAACTCACACGTAATAAAAGAACAGTGTTATTGAAATTAGGGGTGAACAAAAACCCGATCAAACCGCCAAACCGACCCAACCCACCCCTTTTTTAGGCCAAACAAAACGAACCGTCCGAAACCGAAGTTTAAACGGTTTAAATTTTTAAAAACCCGAATAAGTTGGGTTGGGTCAGGGTGTAATAAAATTTAACCCAACCCAACCCAACCCAACCCAACCCGTTTATACAGTAAAGGCCCATCTCTCAGTTCTGTCTACCTGGTCCATTAGCCAATCTAGCCCATTTTCAAGATTTAACCTAAACCTTTCTTCTACATATCATTACACTTAGTCATTTATATTATACTCCCACAGCCGCTACTCACTCCCAGTCTCCCACAACCACAAGCCACAAATACGATCTTCTTCCGTTCTTCGTGACTTCGAGTACTGTACATGTCTGAGAACCCCTCTGGCAAATTGAATCAATTTATTAAGGTTTGATAGCTATATTTTTGTCTTTCTTGTCTACAAGTTGAATATGGTTGTCAAGTTGGGGTACTAGTTGGGGTACTGATGTATTAATTAGACAATGTGTGTTTTGTTTTAATGCAGATTTTATTATGTAAATTCTTCATTTGATGTCATTATAAAAGAAACTGTTGCAGAGTCGTAGCAATTGATTACTTTGTCTTTACACTTCTAATTACCATGCTTCTTGATGAACAGAACTTGTATATTCTGTGAATTTTGTGATAATAATAGAACTGAGTTTTTTTAGAAGGGGTGGTAATCTGAGTGTAGCCATTGGTAGAACCTTGGTACAAAATTGTTTATTCTGTAGGGCTTCTTACAACGCGAAGAACTTTGTCTAACTGTATATCATTTTTGTGAATTGTTTCCCTTCTTTCTTATCTATCAAGTAATTTGATTTCCCGTGATAGGTGGTTGACAAAGTTGTTATACTTGTTATTTTTCAAGTAGCCCCTTGTCCTTCCCTAGCAGTTTAGACTTTAGATTTGTATTGTTATTGATTTAATTCTATTTTCAGGAACGTCATGGAAAAGTTCTTCACCAATCAAACTCCTGTTGAAAATGCATCCCAAACCCAAACAAACACCTCGATTCCTACTCCAAATACCATCCCAAACACTCCCCAAAACACCACACCCACACTCGACACTATCCTAAACACTAATATAACTGCCCCCAACAATGATCCTGTGATTATCCAAGATGATATTGCTACTACTCAACTCAAGTCACCTAAAAAAGAAGCCGATGATGAACCACTGCCACACACTACCAAGAGAAAGCCTACTCGGAACTCGGATATTTGGGAACATTTCACTAAAGTGCCGGGAGGAGATCCGCTAAATCCTAGATGCACGTGTAACTACTGTGGTACAGATTATGCGTGCCATACTAGAAGAATTGGCACGAGTAGTTTATGGGGTCATTTTCATAAATGTAAGAAGAATCCACATAGGGCAGCGGCGGCAACCGATAAAAAGCAAAAGGTTCTTAGCTTTCATAAGGCAGCTGATGGAGGAGCAAATTTATTGGCAATGACATTTAACAAGGTGAGATGTCGGAATGCACTAGCGAAGTTTGTGGTGAAGGATGAACAAGCCTTCAGAGTTGTTGAGGGTGAAGGTTTTAAGGAATTTATGAATGAGTTGCAGCCTAAATTTATTGTCCCTAGTAGAATTACTGTTGCTAGGGACATATACAACCTATTTTCTAAGGAGAGAGCGAAATTGAAGGAAGAATTGACAGCTGCTGGTCAAAGGATTTGCATAACAACTGATTGTTGGACAGCCAGGACTCAAATTTCTTATATGTGCATCACTGCGCACTACATTGATGCCAAATGGAAATTATTGTTAAGGTAGAGTTAATTTTGCAACGCTTGTACACGTGCTATAATGCTGGAATTGATGGTGCTGAGAATAAGGTTAGTAACTGATTCTAAATACTTTTTCCTACTGATATGATATGTACATAGGTCCTTTTCATTACATAGATTTTAAGTTTTCTGTGCTTTGTGGTCTCTCAAAACTGGTTTTATTACTTTGTTCTGAATACTTTCGAAGCTTTGTTCTGAATTAGATTGCTGCATTTTCACTGAGTTTTATTTGCGTTTACCATAGTCCAGTTTCTTGTTTAGTTTTGATTTCGTATTTGTGACTGATTTTGATTTCGTAAGTCCCATTCGCTGTTTTGAGTAGCTTGTAAATTGCTTCTGTGATCATTGGGTTTTGCAGAGTTCCATAGTCCAGTTTCTTGTTTAGTTTTGATTTCGTATTTGTCGACTGATTTTGATTTCGTAAGTCCCATTTGACGTTCAGCAGTCCAATGCAGATTAGCTGTAAAGTTAAAATAATTGTGAGACTTTCCCAAAATTTCTTACGATTTTCTATTCTAAATTGAATGACCTTTCTCTTTGCGCAGTACTTACAGAAGGGGTCATATTACTCATTATTCAGATAGTATATCTGTATTCTCTTCTATCTGCAAATAAACAAGTCTCATATTTTAAAAGCACATACATTCTGGACTTCTGATACAATAACATAAATCATATTATTAGATGATGAGGAATTAATATCTGAACAGCTATATGCTGTTTTGTCTTCTTTAAATAGAACATTCTATTACTAAGTAGGATATGGTGATGATGCATAATAAAATCGAACTTTGGATAATTATTTGAGGAAACAGTAGTGTTAAACAAGTGCTTGAGAGTTAGTAAATAATTTCATAGGCTTCAATATTGCTCACATATAAGATTATTACTACCAGTGGAATATATTCAGTTAAATATACAACATTGACAAATATAGTAAGAAAGTAATTATACTTTGTGTTCATTTTCTAGAAGTATATTGGATTTTGTTAACTTAGTGAGTAGCAGTTGTTGGATTCAATTTTCTTACTAGGCCAACATGGTGCACTATTGTCGACATGGTGGTGCCATGTCAAAAACTGAGGAGTCCATGTAATACATGTTTAGAATCAGTTCGGCATGTTTGATAATACTATTTTTTTAGCTAATCACCAAACATTCTTTGACCAGTTCCAAGATGTGGAGTCCTGAACAATGAGTATACCGAACTAGACCTAAAGAAGCTATTGCAGTGTCAAGGTTAGGGATTTTAAGTTAAATTGTCTTGGATTGATTATCAGATATAGAAATAATTTACAAACTCACAACATATCAAGTAATACTTTCGCACAAACTTACTAGTGTAATAGATTTAAAAATAAAAAAGAAACTGAAAATTATCATTATAATAAATGTAAATACCATTAAATTAAATCTATGTAGTACCAATAACATTAACTAAACAGGTTTATGCTACAGACTCACTACTTATCAATGGAAAATCAATGAAATATTTGACACTGCAATAAATTACTTCCACTCAATGACATTCTGAACAGCTATATGCTGTTTTGTCTTCTTTAAATAGAACATTCTGTTTTGTAAAATTGTGATTACAATTCCAGCAGTCCTCCATAACGGCAGATTAGACGTTTCATAAGCCACACCAACAGTTGCTGCTGCACCTGCATGTCTCCAGTTGATGAAATATTAGCAAACTAAATATCTATTGCTAAATCCATTTGAAGAGTAAATTTATGTTTACTAGTTTATGTGTCCTGAACTAGAATTCAGTGCAGTCGTTTGTTTTGAACTATAATTATGTTCTGGCCTTTAATATGCAGGATGCTGGAGGCGATTCTCCGCCAAAGAATGTTGTCATCAAGGAAATTCGTAGAAGGAGGTTGTTGGAAAATTATCTGCAACAACAACAAATGGAGACAACTGAGAGTAAGAATGATGTAGATAAATACTTGACTGAAGATCCTATCAATCCAATGACATCATCATTCGATATATTACTTTGGTGGAAGGAAAACTCTAGCAGGTATAAAATTTTATCATTGATTGCAAAGGATATACTTGCTATTCCTGTCTCCACAGTTGCTTCCGAAGCTGCATTTAGTACTAGTGGGCGCATATTAGACCCATTTCGAAGTTCTTTGAGCCCAAAAATGTTGGAAGTACTCGTTTGCACGCAAAGCTGGTTGAAAGAGGGTCGTGGTGGGATAAAAGCCAAAGAATTTTTGGATGACATTCATGCATTTGATTTTTTTGAAGAAGGTAAAACAAATTTAATCAACATTTTTAATATGTTCTTTTTTGTTTCCATGCTTATTTGTATTCTTGTTTTAATATGATTTCTTGTAGGTAACATGGATAAGGTCACTGGTGCATCGAATGCCAAAATCAAGACCAAGACCGTTGATATTATTGATGATTAATTCATCACAAATTATGCTATAATGTATTTTAAGCTAGCAGACTTTTAATTTGGACCTGTTTATGATTTAAAATTTTCAGACTTTTGTTAATCTTACTTTATGGAGGACTGTAATATGTTGGCAGTTGAGAACTTGACATGTATTGTTGAATGTTTATTATGGATTTAACTTATGTTTTGAATTTATCCATGATTTAGATAGTTTTTTTCTTTTAAGTTTTGACATGATAAATTGATAATATTACTTCTAATCCGATTAACTCAACCCGATCCGACCCAACCCAACATGCAAAGGGTAGGGTTGGGTTGGACATATATTTTTGGGCCGATGGGTTAATATTTTTAAAAACCGAATTAATTGGGTTGGGTCGTTTTATTGCCTCTAACCCGACCGACCCAACCCATGTTCACCCCTAATTGAAATACTTATAATTTTTATTATGATTTATTGTAAATTTTAATTTGAATCATTTGGAAATGTAAAATTTTTCTACCGAAAATTTAGGGTTGAGAATGGGGTTTTTAGTAGGAAGCACACTTGGATAACCATGGACTAAATATACCTTTTTTGTATAGGTGTAAAAGAATGAGCTGCCATATAATGAGCTTTTGGTCACAATATATAAATGAGCCAATAGAAAAAAAAAATTGATATATAAGAACATCTCCAACCTCATGTTTACAATTTTATATCATAATGATTCACTACGATAAAATATAATAATGATTTTCGAAAATGTAGAGGATTGAAAACGTGTTTTGTTCTAATAATTTTTTCTTTATTGGTTAGTTAGAGCAAGTCCAACAATGTCCTAAATATTGTCCTAAATTAATATTTAGGACATTTAGTCACTTTTTGTGCTCCAACAATGTCCTAGTGATGCCTTAAAACACTAGGACATCCATCTCATGCCCTTTTTTTAAGGCATCTCTATACTTGTGCTAAATCATTTTTAACTATCAAAATTTAACTTCCCTCCTTTTCTACACTTCTCTCTTCTCTCTTTTTTCTCTTCCCTCCAATTCTAATTCAAATATATTATTATTTTAATTTATAAGGCACAAGTATAAGGCATGTTGTTGGAATTGAATCACAAAAATCATGACTTAAATCACTAGGACACTATATTTTATTATATTTATAGGGCATTAACTAGGACATTGTTGGACTTGCTCTTACAATTCAAAAAAAATATTAATTATTTTTATAAGATAGCTGCAAATACATATTACTAAAACATATACAATTAAATAAAAATATCTGGAATGATAAAAAAAACATAAAAATACTAAACAAATCAAAGATTTTATCAGAAATTAGGGTATTGAAAACTACAATTTAGTAAATAATAAGCACACTTGAAACTCTGTACTAAGGCTGTAACTCAAATTATGGTCTTCACTGAACTTCAAAGCATTAGAAATTTGCAATTAAAAAAGTGGGAGAGAGATATTACATGTAATTATGTTACTTATTTGAAGCATTTGTTTGATTTTGTAATTTAACGGTCAACTAGTACTTTGACTAGTACCCCAAAACAAGGATTTGTCCCTGATTCGTGTTTTGATTATTTTAAAAATATTTCTCGACAATCTAACCGTACGGATGTCAAGATCTATCCTTTTAAATGTTATTTCCAAAATTTCAGAAAAAAATGTATTTATTTGATTTGGTAACTTAACGGTCAACTAGTATTTTGAGTAATAGTACCCCTGAATAGGGTTTCGTCCCTGATTTGTGTTTCGATTTTTTTAAGAATATTTCTCGACGGTCCAACCGTACGAATGTCAAGAACCATCTTTTTTCATGTTATTACCAAAATTTTAGAAAAAAATAAATTTTTTTGATTTGGTAATTTAACGGTCACCTAGTACTTTAACTAATACCCCTAAACAGGGTTTCGTCCCTGATTCGTGTTTCAATTTTTTAAAAATTATTTTTCGACGATCAAACTACACGAATGTCAAGAACCATCTTTTTTTGCATTATTGCCAAAATTTTAGAATAAAATAAATTCATTTGATTTAGTAATTTAACGGTCAACTAGTAGTTTGACTAGTACCCCTAAAAAGGGTTTCATCCCTGATTCGTGTTTCGATTTTTTTAAAAATATTTCTCGACGATCCAACCGTATAGATGTCGAGAACCATCATTTTTCATGTTATTGCCAAAATTTTACAAAAAAATAAATTTATTTGATTTGGTAATTTAATGGTCAGCTAGTACTTAGACTAGTACCCCTAAGTAGGGTTTCGTCCCTGATTCGTGTTTCGATTTTTTTAAAAATATTTCTCGATGATCCAACCGTACGGATGTCAAGAACCATCATTTTTAATGTTATTGCCAAAATTTCAGAAAAAATATATATTTATTTGATTTGGTAATTTAACGGTAAACTAGTACTTTGACTAGTACCCCTAAATAGGATTTCATCCCTGATTTGAGTTTCAATTTTTTTAAAAATATTTCTCTATGATCCAACCATACGGATGTCAAGAACCATCCTTTTTAATGGTATTGCCAAAATTTAAAAAAAAATAAATTTATTTGATTTGGTAATTTAACGGTCAACAAGTACTTTGACTAGTACCCATAAGCAGGATTTCGTCCAAGATTCGTGTTTCAATTTTTTTAAAACAATTTCTTGATGATCCAACAGTACAGATGTCAAGAACCATCCTTTTTCATTTTATTGCCAAAATTTTAAAAAAAAAATTATTTGATTTAGTAATTTAACGATCAACTAGTATTTTGACTAGTACCCCTAAACAGGGTTTCCTCCCTGATTTTTGTTTCGATATTTTTAAAAATATTTCTCGACGGTCCAACCGTACGGATGTCAAGAACCATCCTTTTTTATGTTATTGCCAAAATTTCAGAAAAAATAAATTTGTTTGATTTGGTAATTTAACGGTCAACTTATACTTTGACTAGGGTCCATAAACAGGATTTCGTCCCTGATTCGTGTTTCGAATTTTTAAAAAATATTTCTCGACGATCCAACCGTATGAATGTCAAGATCCATCCTTTTTAATATTATTGTTGAAATTTCAGAAAAAATAAATTTATTTGATTTGGTAATTTAACGGTCAACTAGTACTTTGATTAGTACCCCTAAACAAGGTTTCGTCCCTGATTCGTGTTTCAATTTTTTTAAAAATACTTCTTACCAAAATTTTAGAAAAAATATTTTTTTTTTTGGTAATTTAACCGTCGATTAGTACTTTGACTAGTAACCCTAAACAGGATTTCGTCCCAAATTCGTGTTTCATTTTTTAAAATATTTCTCGACGATCCAACCATACAGATGTCAAGAACCATCCTTTTGTATCGTATTGCCAAATTTTAAGAAAAAACTAATTTTTTTTATTTGGTAATTTAACGGACAACTAGTACTTTACTAGTACCCCTAAACAGGGTTTCGTCCCTGATTCTTGTTTCGATTTTTTTAAAATGTTATCTCGACGATCCAACCATACGAACGTCAAGAACCATCCTTTTTAATGTTATCGCCAAAATTTAAGAAAAAAATAAATTTATTTGATTTTGTAATTTAACGGTCAACTAATACTTTGACTAGTGCCCCTAAAGAGGATTTCGTCCTTGATTCGTGTTTTGATTTTTAAAAAAATATTTCTCGACGATCCAACCGTACGGATGTCAAGATCCATCTTTTTAATGTTATCGCCAAAATTTTAGAAAAAAATAAATTTATTTGATTTGGTAATTTAATAGTCAACTAATACTTTGACTAGTACCCCCTAAATGGGGTTTCGTCCCTGATTCGTGTTTCGATATTTTTAAAAATATTTCTCGACGATCCAACTTGTTATTCCAAAATATAGCCTCACCTTACCTGGAGGCGTCGTCCTTTGATGGGCTGGAGGAGGACGACCTGGTCCACAAGCCATGAACAAGGAGAAGGGATATGTCTACTAAGCCTAACCCATATTCACTTATGACGTTGCCCCATTCCTTAAGCGGCGTCGCTCTCAGATCGTCGCCCCTTCCTTAAGCGGCTTCACCCTCGGGTCATTGGATAAGGAGACTTTTCCATTTTTACTAAGGAGGAAGACACGTGGCCTTATTTGGAGGCATCGCCCTCATGGGCCGGAGAAAAATGACGGTTTATATAAAGGAAGGATTGTCAAAAGTATACTTTTAATGGGCATAGCTCACATTCATGAAAGACGTAGCCCCTCTTTGAGGCATTGCCCGTAGAAAAACTAGAAAGGAGGTAACCACTATATTTTAGCAAGGAATGAGATGGATTCGGCCTCGCCTCGCCTACTCGTGAAAGGCATCGCCTTCTAAGTGGATCATCACTTAGGACATCAGCATGGGCGCTCTCTTTTAGGAAGGTCTCGCCCTCCTAAAGGACCTCGCCCTCTCGGGCATCAGCATGGGAGAATCTCCCTAACTCAGTTACAGGGAGGACACTGAAGACTAAGGATCATCTACTAACAAGGTTATGGAAAGAACTAGGTCTCATCCAGGTTAGCAGGCATCGTCCTACTAGGGAGGTTGAAGGGCGTCGCCCCTTGGCAATCTCAGGGCTATCCCTATGACTGGCTATTCAATCTTTGTGGTTCAAGGTGGGTGTTGACCTCGACAATCTCGCGTCAATGACTTAACTGCCACGCTCCGAGAAAATAGCTGGGCTTAAAGCCCATGACGATTCCACTAAAGACGGTGGTCCCGATTCAATGGGCTTCCTACACAAAGAAACCTAGCCCATTACGATTACTTGCTCCCCAAGGACTACGTTTGGCTTGATCTCTATAAATAGGGTTCATAGGCACATTGTATGGCACGATGTAAACCCTTGCGAAAAAAAGAGAATTCGATGTTCAATCTTAATTACAATACCATCTCATCATACAATCTCAGCCATTCCCAAATCACAAACCCTAACCCTAAACGTCCTACGTTGTTTGCCGTCATCAACCACCACCACAATTCCAGCAACCCTCCCGAATTTGTTTTCACCAAATTCCTCCGTTAACACAACCGTACGGATGTGAAGACCATCCTTTTTAATGTAAGTAGTTTATAGCCCGTACAAAGCACGGGTTAGTTTTAATTTTTTATAATTTGTTTATATTTTATTATAATAATATTACAAATATTAATTTTAATATGTTATTGGAAGAATTCGAATAACATACTTACTATTTTGAACTGAAATCCATACACACCAAAGTAGTCATACTTACTATTTGTGTGATGAATGTTACCTAACTTTCACTAATTTTCTATTTTTTCCCCAATTTTAACTTGTTTGTAAAATAAATTAAAAAGTTTAAAAAAATAGAAAAAAAGCCAAACTTGGAATTTAAAATTTGGTTGTATGAATACGTTGTATAAATTCTTAATCAAAATTTGGCATTCAATGATGATTTAAAACCAATACAATATTATTCAGAACCAATTTATATTGATATGAACAAAATCCGATCTGCGAGAAGAAAAGATGTGAATATATCCGACCCGAATTTAATCCGATCTTAATCCGAAATTTATCCAATTTTTATCTGAAATCAATCCAATCCGAATTTCAACCTGATCCGAACCGAAACCGATCAAAATTATGCAAAATCGAAATTAGATTCGAACCGAATCAAATCTGATCCGATCTGAACTATATCAAAATAAATCAGAACCAAAATTTAATCTGCTCCAAAATCAATTCGATCCAATCCGATCAGATTAACCAATTTGTCAGGTCTACATATAAAACTTTTTATTTAATATAAATTATGTTTTATCGACTACATTTACTGTATGATACTTTTTATTTAATTTAAAAGTTTTAAAATATAAAATAATAAATAAACATATTTTTATGCACAAATAAGAAAACCCTTGCTCTTAAGACAACGCTTTGTCACTTTTTTAAAGAAATAGGTTATAGTTACTTACTATTCAGACTAGCTTCAATTAATTACACCGTAAACGCGTAGAGGAGTACATCCAAATCCAATATCATATTCCTAATCCTAGGCGGTAAGGGAGAGCCTACATTTTACCCTATATATACAACACTCCCCACCCCCAGAATACAATTATAACACACTAGTAATTACCTAGTTTTCTTGATTAATACATTACCATCTACTCCCTCCGGTGCATTATATAAGGCATTTGCTTTTTTGGCACGTAACTTTATGTGCTTTGATTATATCTTAAAAATTATTATTTTTCAATTTTTTCTTTTTTGAATAAAAATATAATATTTTAATTTTTATTTAGAAAAAGAAATTTTAAAAAATAATAATTCTAGCTATGTAGTCAAAACACCTAAAGTTACGTGAAAAAAATCAAATGCCTTATTTAATGGATCAGAGGGAGTAATTTCTTCAACCCTAATTTTTTCAACTTTCTCCCAAGAATTCTTGTACCAAACATGGCACGTTATCCACATCACAACATCCTTAAACTCAACAAAAGAAAAATTAAAAGTTCGAGTTAGGCAACCTTTTTCATATGATCATCGTCCTCTTTGTACTTCTTGCTCTGCTTCTCCTCTTCACATTGTTAGGAATCTGCCTGATTCCCGACGAATGCGGAAACGATTTGGTAAATATGTGTGCTTAGATCCCACAAATATATGTGATAGTAATGAAGCAACAAATCAACAATACAGTAAAAGAGACAAGAGATTTAACGTGGTTCGGCCCAGCCTACATCCACAAGAGCAACAACTTCACACTAGATAAAAGATATTACAATATCGGGGTATCCGGCCCCTGAATTTTATACACAAATTCAGCCCTACAATACCTATTATGTATATCCCCAACTCACTGATGTGTTTATCTCAAAACCTCCCCTTATCACTGTTTCCCGACAACCTTTCCTTCTCTCCCTCTCCCAACCCGGACAGTGCCACACAACCTGATAGAAAGACCCCTGCAGCGGGACCACCTCCGATGGCTACAGTCAGACCCAAATATCCTAAGGAATAGTTTAGGCACGAGGACCTTCTATCCCGACACTTCTTAAAAGCGGGCTAAACCGGCTCCCCTACTAGAGAGACTATCTAGCAGCTATATAGAGAGAGAAGAGAGAATTATGGTGTATTTGATAATGAAGGAGGAGAGGGTATTTATAGGAGTATGTAGTAGGTGGTAGGTGGTGGAATGGTTGGTGAGGTTTGGTAAGAGTTGGGCAGCATAACAATCTCCCCCTCTTTCCAAACACACAGCTCTCCACTTGCACTCCATACCTGCGCCCTGTTGGCCCAACTCCAACTTTTCCTCGATCCGTATCATTCCCTACGACAAAAATCCCCCGAGTCCAAGACTCCAAACTATACCCTAGTTTGCACATTCATTCTCGAATGCCCACTTGCTATAAGTACAAAGTGTACCTTTGACCTCTATTTGTCTAACTACATACATGTGAAGCAATCTGTTGTATACACACATACTCACTTGATTCACGTCGTCCAATCCCATATGTAGTCCATCACACACGCAAGTGTGACCATCACACACACAAGTGTGACCATCGATCTTTCATTTACTCCCTAACTGCATATCAAACAAATCAATCTGTTGCATGGTTACTGCTCACTTGATTCGTGTTGATCGATGCAGCTGCAACACACCAACTATTCGTTGATGTTGTGGAAGCCCTTCGACCAAGCATCCATCCCAGCAGTCTTTGCACCATCATCTAGACTGGAAGGCAATACAACCGCAGCAGTATCCTTCAAGTCACTCTTCCCTCGTGCACGAGATAACCAGATTTTCGAAGTTCCAGTACGTTCTGTCCACGTACTAATCAGACGATATATTCCCCCACGTAGCTCTCCCTTCATCCGAACCACACGACCTCTTTTGATATTCATAGCTCCCCCTACTACAGAGCATCTGTAGCATTCTGAAGCTAACCGACCGATAGATATTAGATTCTTCCTCAGCTTAGGCACATATCTTACCCCGTGCAAGCTGCGAACTATTCCATCGAACATTTTGATTTTCAGAATTCCAATCCCCTTGATCTCACAAGTAGATCCATCAGCCAAAGAAACTGTTTCATTCTTTGTATCTTGGAATTTGTCAAAATGCTCCCTCTCGGAACATACATGGTAAGATGACCCTGTGTCTAATATCCATTCTCCTGGAGAACTAGTGCCTCGATTGAAGACGATGCAAACATCTTTACAATCGAGAGTAACCACAGCCAATGATTCATCTGGATCCTTCTTATTAAGCGGACAATTCGACCTAATATGACCCACTCCTTGCAACCAAAGCACTGCATGCCTTTTCACTGTATCTGGATTTACCCCTGCTATTGGTAGATCCTCTCACAGCACCCCTTCCTCTATTATTTTGACTACGCAAAGCCCAAACTGTCATTCCGTCCTTGTCACCATCCTGGTTCTTCCTTCCAGCATTTGACAAATGTGCTGACTGAACCTCCTCCATTTTTAACGTGTCCTTTCCGTACAAAATGGTTGTGACCAAATGATCGAATGACTCCGGAAGCGAAGTAAGAAGAATAAGGGCCTTATCTTCTTCCTCCAATTTTACATCAACCTTTTCAAGTTGATCAACAATACCATTAAACACATTCATGTGCTCAATAACATTGCCTTGAGCTACCATCTTCAGCTTGTATAACTCGCGCTTCAGATTTAACTTTGTAGTCAAGTTCTTCCCGGGATACAATGTCTCCAACTTTGACCATAATTCCTTCGGCGTGCTTTCGTCAACAATATTATTGATAATGTTATCAGCAATGCATAGTCTGATGGTACTCATGCATTGCGACTCAGCATCCTCCCAATATTCATCGCTCATCTTTGTTTGTTTTCCCTCCTTCCCTTTCAAAGACCTTGCTAGCTTCTGTTGGGTTAGGATGTCCTTTACCCTTCTCTGCCAAAGAGTAAAACTTCCTTTACCATCATATGGAGTCACCTTGAATCCTCCAATACTTGCCATGATCTCCGTTTGCACACACAAACCAATCCAAGCAACTAAATCAATTGGCCAGGTAAGTGTAAGAAACAATGGGAGCACTTCCTTCAAAACGACGCCAAATTAGACAACCACTTTTCTTAACCACTTTCCTTCGGTGCCAATAATTTAGACACAACTAGCTCTGATGCCAACTGTTAGGAATCTGCCCGATTCCTGGCGAATGCGGAAGCGATTTGGTAAATATGTGTGCTTAGATCCCACAAATATACGTGATAGTAATAAAGAAACAAACCAACAATATAGTAAAAGAGACAAGAGATTTAACGTGGTTCGGCCCAACCTACATCCACAAGAGCAACAACTTCACACTAGATAAAAGAGATTACAATATATGGGTATCCGGCCCCTGAATTTTATACACAAATTTAGCCCTACAATACCTATTATGTATATCCCCAAATCACTGAAGTGTTTATCTCAAAACCTCCCCTTATCACTGTTTCTCGGCAACCTTTCCTTCTCTCCCTCTCTCAAACCGGACAGTGCCACACAACCTGATAGAAAGACCCCTGTAGCGGGACCACCTCCGATGGCTGCAGTCAGACCCAAGTATCCTAAGGAATAGTTTAGGCACGAGGACCTTCTATCCCGACATTTCCTGAAAGCGGGCTAAATCGGCTCCCCTACTAGACGGACTATCTAGCAGCTATATAGAGATAGAAGAGAGAATTATGGTGTATTTGATAATGAAGGAGGAGAGGGTATTTATAGAAGTATCTAGTAGGTGGTAGGTGGTGGAATGGTTGGTGAGGTTGGTGAGGTTTGGTAAAAGTTAGGCAGCCTAACACACATTACCTTCCATATTCATGTCAAGCGACAATTCTTGGAACCCCGTAATTCATCTGTGATTATAGGAGAGTGTCAAGAAGTTGGTGATAAAAAGACTATTTGTGAAGATGCTGGAGCTTTCTTTAAATTTGAAGAGGAGGAGAATTCTCGTAATGTTGTTGAGACGGTTCTTGGTTCCTTGGGGGTCAAGAAATCGATGTTTAGAAGGGTTTTTAAGGAAGTGATGTCGTTTGGGCGACGATATGAGAGTGTTGGCAAAGAGAAGAAGAAGGATTTGGTTGTAGTTTTGACTATTGTGGAGACTTGTATTGGTGAAAAAGTTGCGATTCATGAGGCGGTGGAGAAATCGTACGAGGAAATTAAGTCTGAAGCTCGCAGCATGGGAGATATGCTGTTACTTGTCAATTGAAAATCCAAGGTTATCTCGCCTGTAAATCAAAATCTTGATCTGCCCTGTATTTGTGTGAAGTTTTGATTCTTTGTAGTTACTATGGCTGGCTTGATAGTAATGACGTACTTGAGGAAAATAAGGCATCTGATGAGCAGATTGTGAAACTCTGAATTCGCATTAGTTTCCCGAGGAAGCTCAATTCATGTACATAAATTTCAGGTTTTAGGCGAAGAAATGTGGAAACTGACGTAATTTAACACAAAGGCCTATTAGAGGTTAAAAAGCGCTGATATAGTGATAGCAAAATGGCAAGTTCACTCATTCAGCGTTTTTTTCCCACTGATAACTGGCTATCAGTGGTTCTTTCATCTGATGGCCAAAAAGCTGCATCTTAGGCCTGACAATCGATTTTAGGGACCTGCACCCTTTTTTAAAACTGGTCTTTGAAAATGTATAAGATTTTTTAAAGACATACCCCCTATAGTTCAAGATCCCAGTATCAAGTAGTCCTGTCCCTTTTACATTTTGTAAGTCGCCCTGTCATTTTCACCAACAAATATACTATCAAATTTTTTAAAAAAAACACTTTCTTGTAAGAAAATGTAATAATGATAGTTTATCCATTATTTAAAAAATATCCTAACTTTGTCTTCTGGAAGTAGAAAATTCCATCATAAACTTTTCAGATTTCTATGTTTTATATGTTTTACTATCAGACCGATTCTAAAGATACATATGCCATCAACTGCTTTCGATCTTTCAAAAGTCGCATTGTTAACTTCTCTTAATATGTTGTGATTTGTTTCTAAATTGCATACATGTATATTTTGCTTAATCTAACCGCTGTCATATGCATTCTGAAGTGACTTACTGCAGAATCTCAAATTGTATAAACGGTTGTTAGAACTGGTTTATTACTTTTATTGGATAGAAATTTCCTATCTGTTAGCTTGACAATTTAAGCCCGGGTAAATCTGAATGTCATTTTTCTGACAGGATCCTTAAATCCCATTGGTTACCTAAATTAAGAGTAAAAAGAAGTTGCCTATGTTCATCTATTTCTATGAACCTTCAATTATAATGGACGTTCGTATATGCATTTACATAACAATTTTTGTTACTTCAGCTTCAGATTATTTGATGTCATATACGGAAAGTATACTTGATAATAGGAAAAGAACTTTGACGCCCCCAGATCCACCCTGACCGGAGACCCGGGTCGTCACATTGTCTCAATATCCTGTAGCACAAGTTACGCAGTAATAAAGCAAAATATATAATACAACGGAGCATAAGTGTCCCACTCCGCAAATCCAAGATCAGTCTCGCATAATGTTATCATACGACATAATACATCTCGGGATAATATTTAACGTATGTTTACAGAAGTAGGTAAATAAAGATTCTAGCTAGACATTCTAGTTCCTGTCAGCATAGCCTGGAGCTTTCTCCTCTCCCTTGGATCCCTGGTTGGACGTCTCGCCTTTCTCCCTCTTGATAGCTGAATAAAAAATGTTGTAAAGCAAGAATGAGCAACTACAGTGCTCAGCAAGTTCTCTTCTTACTCGGTATATAAATATAATAAGATTTCCCAAAATTAATTGAATATCACAAATCTGGATTTTGACTCAGTACTCATCTTGAAAGCAGAATACTCGAAAAACTCAATACTCATCTCGAAAATAGAATTCTCGAAAGACTCAATTGATATAACTCTGTTGACTCATGATTTAAGAATAAACTGGTCTTCCACCTCTCGGTATCTCGGTGGGGCGATCAACTATCCGACCGGGAATACCGTCCTCCAATGATATCGCACTTCGCCCGATCACGGCTACAATACGCTATCAACAATGTAATATAAAAATATGAATGCTAGCATCATAGGGGTTATTAATTAAACCCTGGCAGCATAGTGCCAATATATCTCGTGTCCGCATAACGGTACACAAGTCTCTCTTTCTCTAAAATGGGCCTCTTTCCCAAAATTTGACCAGTAGAATACAGAATTCCCGAATATTTGATGAACAGATAACTCGAAATAATTCTTCCATGAAAACATTTACAAATCTGGCGGATTGCCAGACCGACTCAATTGTTCCACCAATCCGATCAATGGACTGAGGTAAATTCTCAATAATATTTTATTGGTTGACACGAACAAGATGCCAACCCTCGACAATAAAGTCAACCATCTCGAAATATTGAGGATAGTCTTAAAATGAAGTAATTTGGAGTCGTACTGTACAAATAGTACTTCTCGAATATGTATAATACCCATAAATGATGAACGTTAAATAGAATATTTTTCACTTGATCAACGAGTAAAACTCTAACGATCCTAATTTTTATAACTTTTAATTATTGATTCGAAAGACGAACCAACTAAAAGATAATCAATAATTGTTGTCGAATTTGTACAATAAATTCGACTGAAAGGAATAAATTTAACTATCTCGAATAAATGAGAATAGTTTCACTGAATCATAATAATAGTCGTCTCGAATTAATGAGATCGACCCGATAGCAACGAAATTAATTCCACTCTTATAAGGGATATAATTCACAAATAAACTAATTTTAACAGTAACAAAATATCGCAACGAGAAAATAATGCTCAAAAGGATAATTAAATATCATAATTGACAGCTCGAAATTAAATAAGGAATGAAATAATACGAACAGAAATTCATATCTCTAAGAGTTAGGGTAGGAATGAACTTGCCTCGATCTCGAAGTACGAATGAATGAAGCAAAAATATATACTCTACTCGTGAACTTGGCGTCAATCTACGTCTCGAAAATTATTTTCTAAAAATGGCAACCAGAAATACGTGAGCGATTCTTCAGAATAAAATACTCCCGATCCGATAATCTAATTAATAATAATATAAGATCTCATAAAATCTCCGGAATAAATAACAGAAATCAATTCCGGGATAACTAAATATTTCTTCGAACACAGGAATTAAATCTAGAGAATATATCCTATTTTTAATCTCTAGAAATCTAAATTCTTACTCAAAATGAAAAATTCAAACATCCATTTTTATTCAATTTAAATCCATATTTATTATTCTCATTTTTAAACTAATTATCAAACAATTCTAATTTTTAAGAAATCTCACAAATTCTAATTTACTAAACTCATTAATAATATAAAACAAATTTTAAATCTCTAAATTAAATCTGACTCGATCCGGTCAATTAAAATAAACCGGAAAATAATAAAACAGCTCTTCCAAAATAAAACATATTTTATTCTATTTATTTCACAAATATTCTTCTTTTTATCAACAAATTATTAAATCTCTAATTTTCGTCCAAAAATCACAAAATAACTCTTTTTAACAAACAAATAAATAATCCATTTTGTTAAACCCTTTTTATTACAAATTAATAAATATCTAATTTGTTTTTTTTCAAAATCACATAACAACACTTATTTAATTAATAAATAATAAATTCTAAATTTCATTTTAAAAACTCTAAATAATTCTATTTTTAATCAATTAAACAATTAAACCACTTTTAAAAACAATTTATTACTAACTAATTCTAATCAATTAATTAAATCTCGATTTTAAAAATATTCAATCGTTATTACAGTAAACTGTATCGTTTTAATGCAATAACGATGTGGGCCCCGCCTGCGTTCTCCCCTGTTCTTCTCTCCCGTACTAAAAAACCAAACTCTCTCGCTGTCCTCTCTTTCTCTCTACCATCTCTCTCTCTGCCCTCTATCTCTCTCTTCTCTCTCAATCTCCTTTCTCCCCCTAAATCTCTCTCTAATCTCCCCCCGTTCTCTCTTAATCTCGACCAAAGTCGAGTCCATTCAACAACACAAAACAACCACGACCAATATCTTAAGCATCTTCCATCTCCCCCTTATCACTCCAATCCCTCCCCTCGTTCTTGCCTTCGCCGTTCTCCATCAACACCAATCATAACAATCGGAAACTAAAACACACACAACAAAACATCACTCTCCCTGCTACTCTCCTAATCTCTCCCCGTCGCTCACTAACACCGCAACACCACCAACCACTCATCTACCCCGACCTCTTCTCTCCCTCACCGTTTTCTCTCCCTCCGCCGTCGAACACCACACAACAAAACAATCTCCCAACAAAAAAAACATGTAATAATCGAACACAATAGGTTCGAAATTGACAACAAAGTAAAAGAATTAACAGGAAACATATAACCACCTGTGTTTATACTGCGATTGTAAGAATACAAGAATGGGTTTGTTGAAAACAAAGAAACTAGTCTGGTTTTGGTTTTTGGTTAAAAAGGGACAGGACTTGTGTTTGTATGCATATATATTGAATCGAGCTTTTTGTTTAGAAAGGAAAAGAATCAGTTGTGCTGTGTCTGTTTTGGGTGAAGTAATTTGGCCCGGTTTGTTTTTTTCTGTTTTAAAGAGACAAGGTATGGTATTGTAATTAAAAAAAGAAAAGTGGGTGTGTTTATTTGGTGTTTAACACATTTTAAGAATCAAGAATGTGCAGTCAAAATAATACCCTGAAAACAAGCTCCGGGTTTTATGGAAATAATTGTTGTCTTCTTTTGATTTTAACCACCATTAATAATATTTAATGCATTTCTTCCCTGCCGGTCAATTAAAACGAGGCTCTAATTTCGCTTCCGAAAATAAATTCGACTCAAAATAAAAATCTAATTTTCCTAAATTTCCTAATTTTAACAAATACAAATAAATATAAATAAATAGATATAATATAATATTTATTCACCTATAAATAAATAAAATCTTAAAATCTCACAAAAATGCACTAATTAAATATATTAGTGCATTGCTCTTAAATAAAATTTAAATATCGAATGGAAATATTTATTCTAGGATTTGCGGTTATTACAAGAACTGAATCTGGTCTTTGCTTCCATCTGTCGTTCACCATATAAACTGCTTAACTGTTTTCTTGGCAGTTTATGTCCGAGGCAGGTATGAATGTCACTGAGTTCTCTAGAACTATTTTGATTTATAACCGGAGTGTCAGTTGATCCAAGTTTTATTTTACATATAACTTGCTGTGGATCCTTGCGTTCGCAGAGGGAACTAACATAACATAAGAGTAAGGAAAGGTTCCGTATATTCAGTAAATTAGTATGTTACGAACCTTCAATTCTGTAAGCGCATAACAATCTCTGTTACTTCACTTTAAGTTTTTGGTATTATCCAGGACAAACTAGATATCTTTGATGTAGCAAGTCTATACTTTGCTTGTCGTAATTCGTTATTGGTATCAAAATGCTATCGTGAAAGGCCTACATTTGGAGGGGGATTGAACGCCATGGATCCGCTACGTACCTTGTATAGTTGGTAACATTCTAGACTCTGGAGATCATTTGGATCATATGGTGAAATATGGTCCTGTATCCACCCTCAAATTCGGCTCTCGCCCTGCCATCTTAATCGCAGACCACTCAATCGCTCATGGTGCACTTGTTCAAACTGGTGCAATTTTTTTTGATCGACCTCCAGAACTCTCATCCTCTCATATAATCAACAGCCAACAGCACAACATCAGCACTGCTGCCTACGGCCCCAACTGGCGTCTCTTTCAACGTAACATGGCCGAGACCATGCACCTCGTCCTTCTTAATACATTTTTAAGTGGCTGCCAGAGGGTGCTTGAAATTTTTTATGACGACTGTCGTTAGAGTCCAAGTCGGTCGGTATACAAGTTGATCATTTTCAGCATGCCATGTTTTCATCATTATTTCTCATGCGCTCTGGCGAAATTATTGAGGAAAAAAATTATAGAGATAGGGAAACTTCAGAGAAAAGTGTTCATGAATGTGTATAAATCTAATGCTCTTAATATTTGGCCTAAATTAAGGAGGATAATAGTTTGGAGGCAACGGAAAGAGCTCATTCAGATTCACGAGGATCAAGATAGTGTGTTGATCCGATTATTGAAAGAAGACTTGACAAGGTGACGAAGCTAAAAGTACAAGAAGATGTTCATGTGGTGGCTTATGTTGATAGTTTGGTTAATTTGAAGTTGCCCGAGGAAGGGCATAGATTATTGAGTTATCAAGAGATTAATCATGTATAAATAAGATTAATCATGCATACACCTAACCATTCTGACTAAGTACTCATCCCAAGATCGAATTGCCACACCATGTGCATTTGAAAATAGATTCTTTCGTAAGTCTTATAGCGATCTAGTGTTAACTAACTCTATTAGAGCAACTCCAACAATCTTCTAACAAATCCCTTATAAATATTATAATAATTATGATCCTAGTAATTTAGGATATTAGAAGACATGACAATTCCAACAATACTCCTCATTTTTACCCTTTATTATTATAATAATATTAAATTCATATGAAAGAGGGAGGGAAAAAAGTGAAAGAGGGGGAAAAGAGAATGAGATTGGAGGGATATCAAAATAACATCATTAATGCGAAGGTCTATTATTTGGTTTGCCATTTGGCTACCACCACAACACAACTACTTTCAAGTACAAAACAAACATTTTTAATGCAATGAAGGTCTATCAATGCAAGAAAGACTACATAAAAATCAAACAGGGTTCAATGGGCTCAAGCCTCAAATGATGTTGAAATCATAGATTATTCTTCATCCCATAGTTCTTCGGTTGTGTTGTAAGGTCCATACGATGATGTATAATCCCTTCCAAGACAAGCTCTACCTTGCGGAATTTCACTGATCTTCTTAGCCTCCTCTTCACTCAATTCCCAATCGAATATTTCAAGGTTCTGCTTCATCCTCTCTTTGTTATAGCTCTTCACCACCACACCAATGCCCTGCTCATATCCCCATCTCAAACAAACCTGAAATTCAATCTCAACATCAGTTTCTCTACATACATTCAATGATATTTATGTGTGTGTGTGTCAGCCATATATGAACACAAGATGTAAGTAAACCTGTGCAACAGATTTTCCCCTTTTCTCGGCAATTTGCTTTAGAACATCAGATTCCATAACTTTGTTAGTTCCATAAAATGTCCCAACTGCTCCTAAAGGAGCATAAGCAACTGCAAATATGCCATTAGCCTTGCAAAAATCTATCAGCTTCTTTTGTTGCCAGCATGGATTTATCTCCACCTTTTCGCAATATAAAAAAATTGAACAAATACTATCAATTATTATCCATAATTTCATATCTCTAAATAAATGAGGCATTTAAAACAAATCATGCAAGACAAGTCAAATTTTTATTATATAAAATTTCTAATTAAAAATAATGGTAATATGATTTTACTTGAAGGACAGCAGGGGGAATTGTTGCAGTGGCCATGATATTGGCAAGCTTCTTGGATGAGAAATTGCTGACTCCGATAAACTTTGTGAGGCCAAGTTTCTGACATTCTTCCATTGCTGCCCATACTCCCTTAAAATCCATTGGAAGAAAATCTTCCTTTTTAATCGGATACTCATGAATTCCGGACCTCGAACTCACCGGCCAATGAATAAGATACAAATCAAGATACTCCATATTCAGATTTCCGCACATTACACACTTATAAGTACTTTTTAAATCGTACAAAAAAACCAATGCATGAAAAAATGGATCATTCTCTTTTACCTAAGAGTCCTTTGTATGGCAGGAAGAACATGCTGAGGATGAGCATCACTGCACCATAACTTGGAAGTGATAAAAAGTTCGTCTCGAGATTTAATCAATCCACGACTAATGGCTTGGTTAATAGCTTCACCAAGAGGCTGTTCTGAGTTATAAAGAGCAGCTGTATCAAAATGCCTGTAACCACTTTCAATAGCTTGAATAACTGCCAACTTAACCGTATTTGAGTCAACAGGGGGGTCGGCTGATGTACCAAATCCTATCACTGGAATCCCCCTGCTTATTTCTCTTGGGACATGTACAACACCTTGATTATTCTGAGCCATCTTGGGAGTGAGTAGTTTAGTCGTAGTAGTAGGCATATATATGGTGTACAACATATCACCGATATATTTAATCCAGATTTTCAAAGATTTTTTTTGGATTTTTAAAAATCATGTGTATCAGAAAATCTTTTAAAATTTATGAGATTCAATCAAGATTTTATATAATTCTTGAAAATTTCACAATATTTAATTCAAAATTCATTTTTAGAAATTGATGGATTTATTCGATTTCATAAAATGGTGTATATTTAGAGATTTCTCTTTTCTATCCAAATTGTTGAAATTTGGTTAACATCTATGAGATTTTGAAGAATTTGTGGAAAAATTCATCCTAATTTGCATCCAAAATTCTATATATGTAGATCCTCGAAGAATTTGTGTATAATTAAAATTAATAATGAAAGAGAATATTGCTCTCGGATTACCTAAGTTTCCTTACCTAAAATAAGCAAAATTTTAAATGTGATGTTTATCTGATTGCTAATTTTTTAATTCAAATATTTATAAAATATAAATGTACATATAATTCGATTAAAAATAACTTTACAAGTGTACAAGCTATACGGGTAATAAATTGCGCCGCAAGTTCTTAATGAATAGCAAACTCAATCCTACGAAATACATATTTTGTTGAACCTCGAGTCATCATGAACTCTCTTAAAAAACTCAACAGCTTCAAAAACTAAAAAACCAACCATAACAAAAGTAAATGGCATAAACCTGTGTTGGTTATCTCTACATGCCTTATCATGTTTTGAAATTTTACCTCTGCCTGACCAATTGGATTCCACTGGTTTATTAAAGAGTGTCACTGGCATGTGCTTAGTATTGGGATCTTCTTTGGCTGTTTGGCATTCTAGCAAACAAAAGGTGGTCTCCCGTTCCACAGCTGAAGCTGAGTTACGTGCTATAGCTGACACAGCCTGTGAACTTTGTTGGCTTACTCTGCTTCTCTCTGAGTTACAAGTACCTCAAGACTTACCAGTTCGAGTTCACACAGATAACCAGGCAGCTCTTGATATTGCAGCTGATCCTGTGTTTCATCCAAAGACAAAGCATTTTGCCTTGGATTGCCACTTTGTTCGACAGCAGGTTCAGTCCTCTCTTATCCAACCCATCTATACACCAAGTTCACTTCAGTTGGCTGATATTTTTACGAAGGGCCTTAGTCGACATGCTCATTGGTCTATACTTTCCAAATTGAATGTTCATCCACCACATTCAATTTGAGGGGGGGAATCTTATGATATATAAATGTCAAATAGCTTATCACCTCATATAAGTAACTTTGCTTATCAATCATTGATAGTTAGCCTTACTTTTCATAACAGAATTCTGTTATATCCCAGCTTGTATATATTGTTTGCTAGCTCTCTCGAAGAGACTATTTCATTTTCTCTGTAAACGACTTATTCATATTTGAGTAATGGATTCTTGGTTTCCACCATAGTTTCTCTCTACTTTTATGTTTTCACACATTATCATGGAACTTACGATCACGATCTACACATCTCCGTCTCTAATCTACACATCTTCATCTTCGATCTACGTTAAGTTTTCTTGATTCCTCTTTTTTTTATGCCTAAATCTGTTCATTTCCGATTTGTTCTTGTTCGTGACTGTTTTAAGATTAAGACCGTATGACTGTTTTGATTGATTGTTGATTTCTGTTACTAATCGATACTCTAATCGATTTGTTTTTGTTCTTTGGTCCTGATCGTATTCGTTTTGAGATTAGTACTAGTCTTGATTGTTGTTTTCTTGATCTGTTCTTGATTCTCTTTCAATCAATCTGCTTGATCCTATTTGTTGTTTGCGATCTGTAAATGACCTCTCCTTCATATGCTTGTTGTGAGACCTTCAAATACCATGACAACACCTATACAAAACCGAAACACTACTTTATCTACTGTTCCTCCACCACAATATCCTTCTACTATCGAGAATAACGCACATCCTTTGTTTCTTCATAATAATGATTAGCCAGGCATGATTTTAATTTCTAAAAAGCTTACTGGATCTGAAAATTATGCCTCCTGGAAACGTTCGATGCAAATCGCCTTATCTGCAAAAAATAAACTAGTTATAGTTACTGGTGAATTTGCTGCCCCTGAAGCAACATCTCCTCTTTTGGTTCATTGGAAGAGAGTCAATGATATGGTTATTACTTGGATCATTAATACTATTTAAGATGAAATTGGAAATAGTATGAACTATATGGATTGTGCAGCTGCAGTTTGGAATGAATTACATGAGCGCTTTTCTGTTGTTATTGGTCATAAGTACTACGAAACTCAATGTGAGATGTTCAAACTTGAACAAGGTACTGATTCAGTGAAGTTATACTTTCACAAACTCAAAGGATACTGGGATGAACTTAAGGCTCTGTCTCCTATCATTCAGTGCACTTGTCCTGCTAATAAAGAATGTGAACAGCAGCTTGAGAAAACTCGTTTAATTCAGTTCTTAATGGGACTCCATTCTAGCTACACAGTTGCCAGAAGACAGTTGTTGATGATGTCTCCATGGCCAACAGTGAATCATGCCTTCATGCTTCTCAAACAGGAAGAAAGACAGAGGCAAACTCATGGTGTCACTCCATCACCTATTTCTATGATAGTGAATTTGTCAAAATCTTCTGGTTCTTCCTATATTCCTAATGATTTCAGTGACAGATCTTCACCTCCTATCCAGGAGTGTTCACATTGTCACATCAAGGGCCACATAAAAGAAAAATGCTATAAGTTGGTAGGCTACCCTATTGATCACCCTTTTCATCCTAACAACAAAAGAAAAAGGAGGCCACCTCAGAATCAGAGATATCAACACTCTCAACCCAAGGCCTTACCTGCTCTTCAGGCTTCTGTTTCATCATCTATTTCAGATATACCTGGTGCCTCTAATCATTCTACTGATTTGTCCTCTAAGATGGAAGAACTTCAATCTCAACCGCAGTCCGTTATGAAGAGTCTAAATCATACTCCTACTGCTTCAACTGGCCATACTTCTGGTTCTGCTTCTAATTTCCAAAATAAATATAGTTTAGCTACTCATCTGGCATGTACTACATATCCTTGCCCTTCTTCTACTCATATCTCTAAAGATGTTTGGGTCTTAGATACAAGGGCAACGAATCATATATTTTGTCATAAGGATTTTATGCAAAACATTCAATCCTTAAGTCATCCTTTAAATGTCCAATTTCCTAATGGTGAAAATGATGTAGTAACACATGTTGGTTCTGTATTTTTACACCCCATATCTGTGCTCATTCATGATGTTTTACTAGTCCCCTCCTTCATTTTCAACTTACTATCTGTTAGTAAGCTCTCATCTCAATTACAATCCATCATTCATTTCACTTCGAATACTTGATATTTGCAGGACCAATACCATACGAAGGCATTGGTTCTTGGTAAACTTAATGGAGGCATTTATCAACTCTTCACTTCATCAGATCCTTTTCAAGCTTTTGCTACCTCCATTTCTTCAGCACCATCTCTCTGGCACAGACGTTTAGGACACATACCTTTTCAAACTTTATCAAAAATTTCTAATATAAGCTCAACTGTTAAGAGCCATGAGTCATGTACTATTTGTCCTTTAGCCAAATAGTGCAAGTTGTCTTTTTCTTTAAGTCAACCAAATACTTCTTGTATTTTTGAATTGATTCACTGTGATGTTTGGGGCCCTTGTAAGGTTCCCACACACAATGTTTATAAGTACTTTTGACCATTTTAGATGACTATTCACGAGCTATTTGGACCATTCTTTTACCTACAAAGCAGCATGTCTCTTGTTCTTTACAAGATTTTTTTGCTTATGTTAGTAAACAATTTTCTGCCACTATAAAATGTGTTCGAACTGATAACGGGGGGAATTCATTAATCATGAATTGAATTCTTTTTTCTCATCTCTTGGAGTTATACACTAAACCACTTGCCCCTATGCTCCCCAACAAAATGGGAGAGTCGAACGACGTCATCGAAATTTGCTAGAAATGTCCGGTGTACTTCTTTTTTAGGCACACCTTCCCCTCTCTTTTTGGGGTGATTGCATACTTACATCCACATATCTTATTAATCGTATACCCACCTCTGTTTTAGGTCATGTTTCACCTTATGAAAAACTTTTTGATAAACCTCCTAGTTATGATGGTCTGAAGGTTTTTGGCTGTCTTGCACATATGTCCATTCATAAGTCAGACAAATTAGCTCCTAGAGCTCTGAAGACTGTTTTTATAGGGTATTCTAACACTCAAAAAGGTTACAAACTTTTTTATCTTGTTTCTCAACAAATACATGTTTCACGACATGTAATTTTTGATGATAAATCTGATAATACCATATCTTCCACTGTGCCTTTTACAGTCCCTTCTCCTACTTATAGTGTCACCACATCTTCAACACCTCTTGATACTTTTATTTATGATGATATTATTTCAGATTCTCAATTGACACAGGGGTCTTCACTTTCACGCGAGTCTTTTGATATGTCTCCTGTTATACCTACTACATCTCCCATTTCCACTTCACAAACTACTCCCTCACCTACTACCAGTAATAACACAACAGTCCTACCAGAGTCTAAAAGGGTCTCACTTCGTCATAAAGTTCAACCAACCTGGATGAAAGACTATGTGGTCCCTTCTACTGTTTCTCAAACCAACAATGTTTCCAATGCTTCTCAAGCTAACAGTGTTCTGCTCACTTGTCCTATTAATAGTCACAAGTAAAATTTTTCTCATTACTCCACATCTAATGGCATTTATGCTTGTGCTATTAGTACTGTTACTGCTATTAAAGAACCTCACACTTTTAAGCAAGCTCAAACTGATCCTCGTTGGATGGATGCTATGCATAAAGAATTGTCAGGCCTAGAGAATAACAATACTTAGACCATTGTTGATTCTTTACCTATTGGAAAGCGTGTCATAGGTTGTAAATGGGTTTTTAAGGTCAAGTACCTAGCTGATGGTTCCTTGGATAAGTTTAAGGCACGACTTGTTGCTAAGGGTTATACAAAGATTGAAGGTCAAGATTATAATAATACCTTTGCTCCTATAACCAAAATGGCTACAGTTCGTACTCTTTTAGCATTAGCAACTGTCAAGAAATGGGACATTCACCAGCTTGATATTAACAATGCCTTCCTCCATGGTGATTTAACTGAAGAAATTTATATGGAATTGCCTCAAGGTCATCCTTCATATGGTACTGGTGCTGTATGCAGACTTAATAAATCAATCTACGGATTGAAGCAAGCCTCTCGTGTTTTGTTTGAGAAATTGGCTTCAGTCTTACTTAATCTGAGCTTCGTTCAAACAGTTTCTGACTATTCTCTATTCACTTATACTAATGGTACTACTTTTGTAGTTGCTTTAGTATATGTTGACGATATTTTACTTACTGGAACAGATGTTGCTTTTATCAATCACATCATGGCAATCTTGCAGTCCTCATTTACTATCAAAGATCTTGGATTGGCCAAATACTATTTGGGTCTCGAAATCCATCGTACATCTGAGGGAATGTATATTCATCAACACAAATTCATCTTTGATATGCTTGTTGAAGCAGGCTTAGAGGATTGCAAACCTCTGTCACTACTAGTTGATACTAATGTTAAACTTTCTCCTCATGATGGAGAATTACTTGAGGATCCTTCTATATATCATAAGTTTGTGGGTAAACTCTTATACCTAACAGTTTCACGTCCTGACATTGCCTTTGTCATCCACCACTTGAGCCAGTTCTTACACCAGCCACGAATTCCTCATATGATTGCTGTACAGAGAGTCCTTCGCTATCTTAAAGCTACTCCTTTTGAAGGAATTTTCTATTCAGCTTCGTCACCCCTTAAACTAGCTAGAAGCATTTTGTGATAGTGATTGGGGATCTTGCTTGGATTCCACTGGTTTATTAAAGAGTGTCACTGGCATGTGCTTAGTATTGGGATCTTCTCTGGCTGTTTGGCATTCTAGCAAACAAAAGGTGGTCTCCCGTTCCACAGCTGAAGTTGAGTTAAGTGCTATAGCTGACACAGCCTATGAACTTTCTTGGCTTACTCTGCTTCTCTCTGAGTTACAAGTACCTCAAGACTTACCAGTTCGAGTTCACACTGATAACCAGGCAGCTCTTGATATTGCAGCTGATCCTGTGTTTCATCCAAAGACAAAGCATTTTGCCTTGGATTGCCACTTTGTTCGATAGCAGGTTCAGTCCTCTCTTATCCAACCCATCTATACACCAAGTTCACTCCAGTTGGCTGATATTTTTACGAAGGGCCTTAATCGACATGCTCATTGGTCTATACTTTCCAAATTGAATGTTCATCCACCACATTCAATTTGAGGGGGGAATCTTATGATATATAAATGTCAAATAGTTTATCACCTCATATAAGTAACTTTTCTTATCAATCATTGATAGTTAGCCTTACTTTTCATAACAGAATTCTGTTATATCCCAGCTTGTATATATTGTTTGCTAGCTCTCTCGAAGAGACTAATTCATTTTCTCTATAAACGACTTATTCATATTTGAGTAATGGATTCTTGGTTTCCACCGTAGTTTCTCTCTACTTTTATGTTTTCACACATTATCATGGAACTTAAGAACTGCTCCTAAAGGAGCATAATAGTGTGGAGGCAACGGAAAGAACTCATTCAGATTCACGAGGATCAAGATAGTGTGTTGATCCGATTATTGAAAGAAGACTTGACAAGGTGACGAAGCTAAAAGTACAAGAAGATGTTCATGTGGTGGCTTATGTTGATAGTTTGGTTAATTTGAAGTTGCCCGAGGAAGGGCATAGATTATTGAGTTATCAAGAGATTAATCATGTATAAATAAGATTAATCATGCATACACCTAACCATTCTGACTAAGTACTCACCCCAAGATCGAATTGCCACACCATGTGCATTTGCAAATAGATTCTTTCGTAAGTCTTATAGCGATCTAGTGTTAACTAACTCTATTAGAGCAACTCCAACAATCTCCTAGCAAATCCCTTATAAATATTATAATAATTATGATCCTAGTAATTTAGGATATTAGAAGACATGACAATTCCAACAATACTCCTCATTTTTACCCTTTATTATTATAATAATATTAAATTCATATGAAAGAGGGAGGGAAAAAAGTGAAAGAGGGGGAAAAGAGAATGAGATTGGAGGGATATCAAAATAACATCATTAATGCGAAGGTCTATTATTTGGTTTGCCATTTGGCTACCACCACAACACAACTACTTTCAAGTACAAAACAAACATTTTTAATGCAATGAAGGTCTATCAATGCAAGAAAGACTACATAAAAATCAAACAGGGTTCAATGGGCTCAAGCCTCAAATGATGTTGAAATCATAGATTATTCTTCATCCCATAGTTCTTCGGTTGTGTTGTAAGGTCCATACGATGATGTATAATCCCTTCCAAGACAAGCTCTACCTTGCGGAATTTCACTGATCTTCTTAGCCTCCTCTTCACTCAATTCCCAATCGAATATTTCAAGGTTCTGCTTCATCCTCTCTTTGTTATAGCTCTTCACCACCACACCAATGCCCTGCTCATATCCCCATCTCAAACAAACCTGAAATTTAATCTCAACATCAGTTTCTCTACATACATTCAATGATATTTATGTGTGTGTGTGTCAGCCATATATGAACACAAGATGTAAGTAAACCTGTGCAACAGATTTTCCCCTTTTCTCGGCAATTTGCTTTAGAACATCAGATTCCATAACTTTGTTAGTTCCATAAAATGTCCCAACTGCTCCTAAAGGAGCATAAGCAACTGCAAATATGTCATTAGCCTTGCAAAAATCTATCAGCTTCTTTTGTTGCCAGCATGGATTTATCTCCACCTTTTCGCAATATAAAAAAATTGAACAAATACTATCAATTATTAACCATAATTTCATATCTCTAAATAAATGAGGCATTTAAAAAAAATCATGCAAGACAAGTCAAATTTTTATTAAATAAAATTTCTAATTAAAAAATAATGGTAATATGATTTTACTTGAAGGACAGCAGGGGGAATTGTTGCAGTGGCCATGATATTGGCAAGCTTCTTGGATGAGAAATTGCTGACTCCGATAAACTTTGTGAGGCCAAGTTTCTGACATTCTTCCATTGCTGCCCATACTCCCTTAAAATCCATTGGAAGAAAATCTTCCTTTTTAATCGGATACTCATGAATTCCGGACCTCGAACTCACCGGCCAATGAATAAGATACAAATCAAGATACTCCATATTCAGATTTCTGCACATTATACACTTATAAGTACCTTTTAAATCTTAAAAAAAACACCAATGCATGAAAAAATGGATCATTCTCTTTTACCTAAGAGTCTTTTGTATGGCAGGAAGAACATGTTGAGGATGAGCATCACTGCACCATAACTTGGAAGTGATAAAAAGTTCATCTCGAGATTTAATCAGACCACGACTAATGGCTTGGTTAATAGCTTCACCAAGAGGTTGTTCTGAGTTATAAAGAGCAGCTGTATCAAAATGCCTGTAACCACTTTCAATAGCTTGAATAACTGCCAACTTAACCGTATTTGAGTCAACAGGGGGGTCGGCTGATGTACCAAATCCTATCACTGGAATCCCCCTGCTTATTTCTCTTGGGACATGTACAACACCTTGATTATTCTGAGCCATCTTGGGAGTGAGTAGTTTACGTCGTAGTAGTAGGCATATATATGGTGTACAACATATCATCGGTATATTTAATCCAGATTTTCAAAGATTTTTTTTGGATTTTTAAAAATCATGTGTATCAGAAAATCTTTTAAAATTTATGAGATTCAATCAAGATTTTATATAATTCTTGAAAATTTCACAATATTTAATTCAAAATTCATTTTTAGAAATTGATGGATTTATTCGATTTCTTAAAATGGTGTATATTTATAGATTTCTCTTTTATATACAAATTGTTGAAATTTGGCTAACATCTATGAGATTTTGAAGAATTTGTGGAAAAATTCATCCTAATTTGCATCCAAAATTCTATATATGTAGATCCTCGAAGAATTTGTATATAATTAAAATTAATAATGAAAGAGAATATTGCTCTCGGATTACCTCAGTTTCCTTACCTAAAATAAGCAAAATTTTAAATGTGATGTTTATCTGATTGCTAATTTTTTAATTCAAATATTTATAAAATATAAATGTACATATAATTCGATTAAAAATAACTTTACTAGTGTACAAGCTATACGGGTAATAAATTGCGCCGCAAGTTCTCAATGAATAGCAAACTCAATCATACGAAATACATATTTTGTTGAACCTCGAGTCATCATGAACTCTCTTAAAAAACTCAACAGCTTCAAAAACTAAAAAACCAACCATAACAAAAGTAAATGGCATAACCCTGTGTTGGTTATCTCTACATGCCTTATCATGTTTTGCAATTTTACCTCTGCTGTCGGACCAATTGGATTCCACTGGTTTATTAAAGAGTGTCACTAGCAAGTGCTTAGTATTGGGATCTTCTTTGGCTGTTTGGCATTCTAGCAAACAAAAGGTGGTCTCCCGTTCCACAGCTGAAGCTGAGTTACGTGCTATAGCTGACACAGCCTGTGAACTTTGTTGGCTTACTCTGCTTCTCTCTGAGTTACAAGTACCTCAAGACTTACAAGTTCGAGTTCACACTGATAACCAGGCAGCTCTTGATATGGCAGCTGATCCTGTGTTTCATCCAAAGACAAAGCATTTTGCCTTGGATTGCCACTTTGTTCGACAGCAGGTTCAGTCCTCTCTTATCCAACCCATCTATACACCAAGTTCACTTCAGTTGGCTGATATTTTTACGAAGGGCCTTAGTCGACATGCTCATTGGTCTATACTTTCCAAATTGAATGTTCATCCACCACATTCAATTTGAGGGGGGAATCTTATGATATATAAATGTCAAATAGCTTATCACCTCATATAAGTAACTTTGCTTATCAATCATTGATAGTTAGCCTTACTTTTCATAACAGAATTCTGTTATATCCCAGCTTCTATATATTGTTTGCTAGCTCTCTCGAAGAGACTATTTCATTTTCTCTGTAAACGACTTATTCATATTTGAGTAATGGATTCTTGGTTTCCACCATAGTTTCTCTCTACTTTTATGTTTTCACACATTATCATGGAACTTACGATCACGATCTACACATCTCCGTCTCTGATCTACACATCTTCATCTTCGATGTACGTTAAGTTTTCTTGATTCCTCTTTTTTTTATGCCTAAATCTGTTCATTTCCGATTTGTTCTTGTTCGTGACTGTTTTAAGATTAAGACCGTATGACTGTTTTGATTGATTGTTGATTTCTGTTACTAATCGATACTCTAATCGATTTGTTTTTGTTCTTTGGTCCTGATCGTATTCGTTTTGAGATTAGTACTAGTCTTGATTGTTGTTTTCTTGATCTGTTCTTGATTCTCTTTCAATCAATCTGCTTGATCCTATTTGTTGTTTGCGATCTGTAAATGACCTCTCCTTCATATGCTGATGTTGTGAGACCTTCAAATACCATGACAACACCTATACAAAACCGAAACACTACTTTATCTGCTGTTCCTCCACCACAATATCCTTCTACTATCGAGAATAACGCACATCCTTTGTTTCTTCATAATAATGATTAGCCAGGCATGATTTTAATTTCTAAAAAGCTTACTGGATCTGAAAATTATGCCTCCTGGAAACGTTCGATGCAAATCGCCTTATCTGCAAAAAATAAACTAGTTATAGTTACTGGTGAATTTGCTGCCCCTGAAGCAACATCTCCTCTTTTGGTTCATTGGAAGAGAGTCAATGATATGGTTATTACTTGGATCATTAATACTATTTCAGATGAAATTGGAAATAGTATGAACTATATGGATTGTGCAGCTGCAGTTTGGAATGAATTACATGAGCGTTTTTCTGTTGTTATTGGTCATAAGTACTACGAAACTCAATGTGAGATGTTCAAACTTGAACAAGGTACTGATTCAGTGAAGTTATACTTTCACAAACTCAAAGGATACTGGGATGAACTCAAGGCTCTGTCTCCTGTCATTCAGTGCACTTGTCCTGCTAATAAAGAATGTGAACAGCAGCTTGAGAAAACTCGTTTGATTCAGTTCTTAATGGGACTCCATTCTAGCTACACAGTTGCCAGAGGACAGTTGTTGATGATGTCTCCATGGCCAACAGTGAATCAGGCCTTCATGCTTCTCAAACAGGAAGAAAGACAGAGGCAAACTCATGGTGTCACTCCATCACCTATTTCTATGATAGTGAATTTGTCAAAATCTTCTGGTTCTTCCTATATTCCTAATGATTTCAGTGACAGATCTTCACCTCCTATCCAGGAGTGTTCACATTGTCACATCAAGGGCCACATAAAAGAAAAATGCTATAAGTTGGTAGGCTACCCTATTGATCACCCTTTTCATCCTAACAACAAAAGAAAAAGGAGGCCACCTCAGAATCAGAGATATCAACACTCTCAGCCCAAGGCCTTACCTGCTCTTCAGGCTTCTGTTTCATCATCTATTTCAGATATACCTGGTGCCTCTAATCATTCTACTGATTTGTCCTCTAAGATGGAAGAACTTCAATCTCAACCGCAGTCCGTTATGAAGAGTCTAAATCATACTCCTACTGCTTCAACTGGCCCTACTTCTGGTTCTGCTTCTAATTTATAAAATAAATATAGTTTAGCTACTCATCTGGCATGTACTACATATCCTTGACCTTCTTCTACTTATATCTCTAAAGATGTTTGGGTCTTAGATACAGGGGCAACGAATCATATATTTTGTCATAAGGATTTTATGCAAAACATTCAGTCCTTAAGTCATCCTTTAAATGTCCAATTTCCTAATGGTGAAAATGCTGTAGTAACACATGTTGGTTCAGTATTTTTACACCCCATATCTGTGCTCATTCATGATGTTTTACTAGTCCCCTCTTTCACTTTCAACTTACTATCAGTTAGTAAGCTCTCATCTCAATTATAATCCATCATTCATTTCACTTCGAATACTTGATATTTGCAGGACCAATACCATACGAAGGCATTGGTTCTTGGTAAACTTAATGGAGGCCTTTATCAACTCTTCACTTCATCAGATCCTTTTCAAGCTTTAACTACCTCCATTTCTTCAGCACCATCTCTCTGGCATAGACGTTTAGGACACATACCTTTTCAAACTTTATCAAAAATTTCTAATATAAGCTCAACTGTTAAGAGCCATGAGTCATGTACTATTTGTCCTTTAGCCAAATAGTGCAAGTTGTCTTTTTCTTTAAGTCAACCAAATACTTCTTGTATTTTTGAATTGATTCACTGTGATGTTTGGGGCCCTTATAAGGTTCCCACACACAATGGTTATAAGTACTTTTTGACCATTTTAGATGACTACTCACGAGCTATTTGGACCATTCTTTTACCTACAAAGCAGCATGTCTCTTGTTCTTTACAAGATTTTTTTACTTATGTTAGTAAACAATTTTCTGCCACTATAAAATGTGTTCGAACTGATAACGGGGGGAATTCATTAATCATGAATTGAATTCTTTTTTCTCATCCCTTGGAGTTATACACTAAACCACTTGCCCCTATACTCCCCAACAAAATGGGAGAGTCGAACGACGTCATCGAAATTTGCTAGAAATGTCCCGTGTACTTCTTTTTCAGGCACACCTTCCCCTCTCTTTTTGGGGTGATTGCATACTTACATCCACATATCTTATTAATCGTATACCCACCTCTGTTTTAGGTCATGTTTCACCTTATGAAAAACTTTTTGATAAACCTCCTAGTTATGATGGTCTGAAGGTTTTTGGTTGTCTTGCACATATGTCCATTCATAAGTCAGACAAATTAGCTCCTAGAGCTCTGAAGACTGTTTTTATAGGGTATTCTAACACTCAAAAAGGTTACAAAGTTTTTGATCCTGTTTCTCAACAAATACATGTTTCACGACATGTAATTTTTGATGAGGACAATTTTCCTTATAAATCTGATAATACCATATCTTCCACTGTGCCTTTTACAGTCCCTTCTCCTACTTATAGTGTCACCACATCTTCAACACCTCTTGATACTTTTATTTATGATGATATTGTTTCAGATTCTCAATGGACACATGGGTCTTCACTTTCACGCGAGTCTTTTGATATGTCTCCTGTTATACCTACTACATCTCCCATTTCCACTTCACAAACTACTCCCTCACCTACTACCAGTAATAACACAACAGTCCTACCAGAGTCTAAAAGGGTCTCACTTCGTCATAAAGTTCAAACCAACATGGATGAAAGACTATGTGGTCCCTTCTACTGTTTCTTAAACCAACAATGTTTCCAATGCTTCTCAAGCTAACAGTGTTATGCTCACTTGTCCTATTAATAGTCACAAGTAAAATTTTTCTCATTACTCCACATCTAATGGCATTTATGCTTGTGCTATTAGTACTGTTACTGCTATTAAAGAACCTCACACTTTTAAGCAAGCTCAAACTGATCCTCGTTGGATGGATGCTATGCATAAAGAATTGTCAGGCCTAGAGAATAACAATACTTGGACCATTGTTGATTCTTTACCTACTAGAAAGCGTGTCATAGGTTGTAAATGGGTTATTAAGGTCAAGTACCTAGCTGATGGTTCCTTGGATAAGTTTAAGGCACGACTTGTTGCTAAGGGTTATACACAGATTGAAGGTCAAGATTATAATAATACCTTTGCTCCTGTAACCAAAATGGCTACAGTTCGTACTCTTTTAGCATTAGCAACTATCAAGAAATGGGACATTCACCAGCTTGATATTAACAATGCCTTCCTCCATGGTGATTTAACTGAAGAAATTTATATGGAATTGCCTCAAGGTCATCCTTCATATGGTACTGATGCTGTATGCAGACTTAATAAATCAATCTACGGATTGAAGCAAGCCTCTCGTGTTTGGTTTGAGAAATTGGCTTCAGTCTTACTTAATCTGAGCTTCGTTCAATCAGTTTCTGACTATTCTCTACTCACTTATACTAATGGTACTACTTTTGTAGTTGCTTTAGTATATGTTGACGATATTTTACTTACTGGAACAGATGTTGCTTTTATCAATCACATCATGGCAATCTTGCATTCCTCATTTACTATTGTTAGTAGTATTTTTGTTGTTCGTTCGCAGGGAAGGACTGAATGTAATATCAAGTTCAAGTATCTTATCTCTCACAATTTAGAAGTGTAGAAGAATGTTTGGTTTGTTTATAAACTAAATTAAACTAATTATCAATTGAGAATAAAATATATGAGGAAAACAATCCAAGAACTGGGGTTCTTCACTTGGTTTCAATGCACATTCAATATCTATGTGACATCTACGCTATTACTCTGCTGAAAACAATTCTTCTAAAGTTATAATGTTCTCTTCCAAGATACAATATAGTGTCTACAACTACACCTTTATTGTCACTTCCGTGATACAATCAAAGTACAATCATAAACTATTACGCACCAAGAATTATAAGTCTCACAACTCTCCTATTGATCTTCCAATCAAATATTCGAGTTATGTCTGTTAAATCCTGTACTAAAATTGCAACTCCTCTTCCAAGTTATTACAATCCCTAAAATCCAATCAAAGGTTCATGACTCCCCTAATTGTGTTAAGCCCCTCAATAACAGATCAGCAAAGCAAGAAAATCACAGATAATTAAACAGGCATGAATACCAAGGAATACTACCCAATTCTCAGATTAGAGAATTAGTTACACATGATTAAATTAACAAAACAAGAATTAATAGAAGAAATCATAATTAGAAGAATATAGAAAAGAAACCGTTTAACTTCAATCTTAAAAGAAAATAATTGTTCTCCAGAAAAAATCCTAAAAGCTGCGTACAAATTGTATCTCTCTAACAATGAACCCCATTTTTCTCATCCCTAGATGTGTTTATATAGATACACCTAATCTTGCCCAACAAGCAATTACCTTCTATTACAATTAGAATTTAAAGAAGGTACCAAAAACTGTCCAGAATACAATTAGAATTAGAAAAAGGGCAAAATAGTAAATTCATGGCCTTCTTTTATAAGAAAACGTGCGCGACTTTAATCATCACATTCCTTGCACGTGCTTTCTATCCCAGGTTGTAGAAAATCTCTCAAGCTTCGCGTGGGTAGTAAGATCGCTGAAAACGGACTTCTAGAACTCCAGATATGGCCAAAACAGTATAAGCTGCGTAGCCTTCCCGGAAAATCCGAATTTTAATCAAATAAATCTCCAAAATCAATAGAAGCTTGAGTCCAAAACAATCAATTTAAGCCGAACTGAGGCATTCCAAGTGGATATAAAATCCACTTATCAAACCCCCAAACTTAAACTGATGCTTGTCCTCAAGCATAAACAATTACAACTAACTAACTAGTACCACTTCCGTAGGTGATCACGGTTGCATTTGGCATATGCAACAAGCCCTTTAAACCCCTAGGCAGCCCTAGTGGACGTGTAAGGTCTCGTGAGGGCCTATAGCGAATGTACCCACAAAATCCATTTAACCTAATGCAATGCAATGCATGAATGCAACTAGAATGAAAATGCAACGATCCCCTTCAAACTAACCAAAACCAACTAACAAGCAAATATCTCAAAGAATGCAACTAAATCCAAATAGAGCTCGACCAAGTTCCCGTATACTAACATTACATGAACAGAAACGTGCGTGTGTGCAATGCTCATCAGAAATACTCCCAAAACTAGGTCAAAATCATACATGCTCTTCGTCAAGACAATCACAGGTTTATAAATATAATAGACTGTAGACACTTCATAACCTAAGAACACCTCCATCCTTATCCAAGGTAGACAGAAATTCATGCTTTATTACTAACTACTACGACACATATATACAAGCATGCTTATTTAACCGTGCAATGGATGAGACCCCAAAAGGCTTATACAATAATACCCATATAGCGAGCGTTGGGTTAGTGGATCCCAGACTATAAAAACCTTAGGTCACTAGGCACAAAGTCCCCGCGAACTTAATAGCTCGAGTATTAAAGAGCTCACCCTGGTTAATTTTGCATATAAACACTTGAAACTGCTTTTTTTTTCTTTTTTTTCTGTTTTTTTTTCTTTTCTATGCAATCTGGAATGAGAATTCTCAATTCCAACCCTAGACTACTCATATAAATATGAGCTGGCTACTAGCCATTTGACGCCTAGCAATTATTTAACAATTAATACAACTAGCATGAAATCCCTGGTTTCCCCCAAAATTAGACTTTAATGCTCCTACGCCATCAAGGGAATAACGAAAATTCTAAATATAATCAGGTGATTAAATCTCAAAGCATCCAAACAAGCATGACCTTAACCTAGCCCAAAAGCACCCAATGAGTTTGTGTAAAAATTTTGTTCCCGTAACATGCGAGTCAATTTCCTAGAAACTATAAATCAGCCCTCTACTCATCATCACCACACTCAATTAAACATCTACCTATCAATCAGAATCAGCTCATCCTAAGGGATCATGAAAAATGCATGCCATGAAAATGCAACTAAAATGGACTCACATGGTATACAGAAATAAAAACAGAATCCTACATGAAACAAACGTAGATAACACGAACATACATGCATGAACTATCACTAATATGCAAGGCATGAAATCCTACATGAACACATAATAATACAACAACTACTAATCCCTCAAAACACCCCCAAACTTGAAAGATTCAATTTCCACATTGAATGGAAGTAAATACAAGGGAAAGTAGAAAACATACCTAACCAGCTGAATCATAACCCTCCTCGGATGAATCTGGTGGAGGATAATGCGTACGAGCTCCATAGACTGGCCAGTTCCCAAATAACAAGAATACTACAAAACCCCCAATTACAAGAACACAAATTCGTAAGAAAAATAATATTAGAGAAAAACCCAATACGAATCAAAGAGGTGAACTTGCAACTAATTCCTCTTTAGAATTGAATTTTTAGAGATTTAAAGAAATATAAGAGGAATTGGATTTGTATGTATAGGTGGTATAAATATAATGGAGTGAAAGGATGAAAATAAAAATTTGAATGTGTAAAGGAAAAATTTGAGTAGGTATGAAATTTGATGTATGATAGAAATAGAAAAAATAATAATAATAATAATAATAATAATAATAATAATAATAATAATAATAATAATAATAATAAATATGAATTAGAATAGATATAGGTTTAGAATTTTGAAGGAAATATGGAGGGTTTTGGAATTGAAATAGGAAAAGAATTAGATAAAATAGGGGTATAAATAGAACAAGAGGGGAAAAACCTTTTTTATATATATATATAACACAACAGCTGAAAAAAAAATCTCACAAAACTGTTACACGCGCAGACCACTGATTTTCGGGGGGAAAAAAATTCTGGGGGCTGTCACGCAGGTGCAACCTGCATTACAGGTGCGCAGACTGCGCGACAGTCAGTAACGCAGGCGCAGCCTGCGTGTTAGAGGGTGTAACGCAGGCGCAGCCTGCGTTTCAGGTTGCTGCCTGCGCTAAAAAAAACTGTTCAATTTTTTTTTTTAATAACACTCAGATTTTTTTTTTCCAACACTCTCTCTCTTTTTTTTTACACTAATGCATGGGTTGCCTCCCACGAAGCGCATTTGTTTAATGTCGTTAGCCCGACTTATTCATACATAAAATCTTCAATGAGGAGAAAAAGCAAACAGATACACATATCTACGAATTTCTAATATAAGCATATTGTGCAAATAAAGCTTAGCTTCATTGAAATGTACGAAAACTTTCAAGAACCTATCATGTTCAAGAGACTTGGAAACATCAAAATAGCTAGAAAAGTCGTCAGAATAATCATTATAAGTACGACTCATGTACTCCTCCCAAATCGGATCCTTATACTCTAAAGCAAGATTTTCAATTTCATCAATCTTAACTTCCTTCTCTTTCATAATTGGACACTCATCAATTTTAATCTCGTCTACCAATGTATTAAGCTCAAAATTTTCTAGATTTGGTAGAATTTCAATTGCATCCAAATTATCATTAATGCGCATGGGACAATTATCAACTACACAAGTAGACTCATCAGACACAACATTATCATCAATTGCTAAACAAGAATCATGGCATAGAGGAAAATTGACACAAGGGGGAGTTCGATAACAGCCGTCATGCCACACTTTACGAACTTCCAAAATAAAATTATTTATTTTAGCATTCTCCTCGTACCAAGCTATTGAATCACATGGAATATCATTATCACTAGCAATTTCTAAAGGTGGGTCCTCAAAGTGATTAAAAACTCCCATCGAAAGTAAAGAAGGATCAGATTGAGTTAAACTCGTATCAACATCATTGCACATATATGGATTAAGATCATCATGATATTGATTTTCTAAGGCAAATGAAAAGTCATTGCTAGGGGGATATGGAGCATAAAATGAGTTCTCAGAATAGAACGAATTCACCTGATATGCATTACAATCCTCATAAGCATTGAATTGTGGGTAAGGATTGAAGTCTTGATATCGTTCTTGACAGTTGTAGAAATTCTGGGCGTTGTTCCAACCAAAGTTGTACTCCATCTAATCTCTCTCCTCAAAACCTGTTTAGGTTGTCTACCTAAAAGAACCTGTAGACACACCAAAGAAAGAAAAACAAAAAGAAAGAAAAGAAAAATATATACAAAGATAAAATCCAAACTACAAGAAACAATTAACTCAAAATCAATATTGCTGCCTTCCCCGGCAGCGGCGCCAATTTGTTAGTAGTATTTTTGTTGTTCGTTCGCAGGGAAGGACTGAATGTAATATCAAGTTCATGTATCTTATCTCTCACAATTTAGAAGTGTAGAAGAATGTTTGGTTTGTTTATAAACTAAATTAAACTAATTATCAATTGAGAATAAAATATATGAGGAAAACAATCCAAGAACTGGGGTTCTTCACTTGGTTTCAATGCACATTCAATATCTATGTGACATCTACGTTCTTACTCTGCTGAAAACAATTCTTCTAAGATTATAATGTTCTCTTCCAAGATACAATATAGTGTCTACAACTACACCTTTATTGTCACTTCCGTGATACAATCATAAACTATTACGCACCAAGAATTATAGGTCTCACAACTCTCCTATTAATCTTCCAATCAAATATTCGAGTTATGTCTGTTAAATCCTGTACTAAAATTGCAACTCCTCTTCCAAGTTATTACAATCCCTAAAATCCAATCAAAGGTTCATGACTCCCCTAATTGTGTTAAGCCCCTCAATAACAGATCAGCAAAGCAAGAAATCACAGATAATTAAACAGGCATGAATACCAAGGAATACTACCCAATTCTCAGATTAGAGAATTAGTTACACATGATTAAATTAACAAAACAAGAATTAATAGAGGAAATCATAATTAGAAGAATATAGAAAAGAAACCTTTTAACTTCAATCTTCAAAGAAAATAATGGTTCTCCAGAAAAAATACTAAAAGCTGCGTACAAATTGTATCTCTCTAACAATGAACCCCGTTTTTCCCATCCCTAGATGTGTTTATATAGATACTCCTAATCTTGCCCAACAAGCAATTACCTTCTATTACAATTAGAATTTAAAGAAAGTACCAAAAACTGCCCAGAATACAATTAGAATTAGAAAAAGGGCAAAATAGTAAATTCATGGCCTTCTTTTATAAGAAAACGTGCGCGACTTTAATCATCACATTCCTTGCACGTTCTTTCTATCCCAGGTTGTAGAAAATCTCTCAAGCTTCGCGTGGGCAGTAAAATCGCTGAAAACGGACTTCTAGAACTCCAGATATGGCCAAAACAGTATAAGCTGCGTAGCCTTCCCGGAAAATCCGAATTTTAATCAAATAAATCTCCAAAAACAATAGAAGCATCAACTTTAATCAACATTCTCGTAAATCTGCACAACTAAGCAAAACACATCAAAACTACAACATCTTGAGTCCAAAACAATCAATTTAAGCCGAACTGAGGCATTCCAAGTGGATATAAAATCCACTTATCAACTATCAAAGATCTTGGATTGGCCAAATACTATTTGGGTCTCGAAATCCATCGTACATCTGAGGGAATGTATATTCATCAACACAAATTCATCTTTGATATGCTTGTTGAAGCAGGCTTAGAGGATTGCAAACCTCTGTCACTACTAGTTGATACTAATGTTAAACTTTCTCCTCATGATGGAGAATTACTTGAGGATCCTTCTATATATCATAAGTTTGTGGCTAAACTCTTATACCTAACATTTCATATCCTGACATTGCCTTTGTCATCCACCACTTGAGCCAGTTCTTACACCAGCCACGAATTCCTCATATGATTGCTGTACAGAGAGTCCTTCGCTATCTTAAAGCTACTCCTTTTGAAGGAATTTCCTATTCAGCTTCGTCACCCCTTAAACTAGCTAGAAGCTTTTTGTGATAGTGATTGGAGATCTTGCTTGGATTCCACTGGTTTATTAAAGAGTGTCACTGGCATGTGCTTAGTATTGGGATCTTCTCTGGCTGTTTGGCATTCTAACAAACAAAAGGTGGTCTCCCGTTCCACAGCTGAAGCTGAGTTAAGGGCTATAGCTAACACAGCCTATGAACTTTCTTGGCTTACTCTGCTTCTCTCTGAGTTACAAGTACCTCAAGACTTACCAGTTCGAGTTCACACTGATAACCAGGCAGCTCTTGATATTGCAGCTGATCCTGTGTTTCATCCAAAGACAAAGCATTTTGCCTTGGATTGCCACTTTGTTCGACAGCTGGTTCAGTCCTCTCTTATCCAACCCATCTATACACCAAGTTCACTCCAGTTGGCTGATATTTTTACGAAGGGCCTTAGTCGACATGCTCATTGGTCTATACTTTCCAAATTGAATGTTCATCCACCACATTCAATTTGAGGGGGGAATCTTATGATATATAAATGTCAAATAGTTTTTCACCTCATATAAGTAACTTTTCTTATCAATCATTGATAGTTAGCCTTACTTTTCATAACAGAATTCTGTTATATCCCAGCTTGTATATATTGTTTGCTACCTCTCTCGAAGAAACTAATTCATTTTCTCTATAAACGACTTATTCATATTTGAGTAATGGATTCTTGGTTTCCACCATAGTTTCTCTCTACTTTTATGTTTTCACACATTATCATGAAACTTAGGAACTGCTCCTAAAGGAGCATAATAGTGTGGAGGCCACCAGAAAAAACTCATTCAGATTCACGAGGATCAAGATAGTGTGTTGATCCGATTATTGAAAGAAGACTTGACAAGGTGACGAAGCTAAAAGTACAAGAAGATGTTCATGTGGTGGCTTATGTTGATAGTTTGGTTAATTTGAAGTTGCCCGAGGAAGGGCATAGACTATTGAGTTATCAAGAGATTAATCATGTATAAATAAGATTAATCATGCATACACCTAACCATTCTGACTAAGTACTCACCCCAAGATCGAATTGCCACACCATGTGCATTTGCAAATAGATTCTTTTGTAAGTCTTATAGCGATCTAGTGTTAACTAACTCTATTAGAGCAACTCCAACAATCTCCTAGCAAATCCCTTATAAATATTATAATAATTATGATCCTAGTAATTTAGGATATTATAAGACATGACAATTCCAACAATACTCCTCATTTTTACCCTTTATTATTATAATAATATTAAATTCATATGAAAGAGGGAGGGAAAAAAGTGAAAGAGGGGGAAAAGAGAATGAGATTGGAGGGATATCAAAATAACATCATTAATGCGAAGGTCTATTATTTGGTTTGCCATTTGGCTACCACCACAACACAACTACTTTCAAGTACAAAGCAAACATTTTTAATGCAATGAAGGTCTATCAATGCAAGAAATACTAGATAAAAATCAAACAGGGTTCAATGGGCTCAAGAAATCATAGATTATTCTTCATCCCATAGTTCCTCGGTTGTGTTGTAAGGTCCATACGGTTATGTATAATCCCTTCCAAGACAAGCTCTACCTTGCGGAATTTCACTGATCTTCTTAGCCTCCTCTTCACTCAATTCCCAATCGAATATTTCAAGGTTCTGCTTCATCCTCTCTTTGTTATAGCTCTTCACCACCACACCAATGCCATGCTCATATCCCCATCTCAAACAAACCTGAAATTCAATCTCAACATCAGTTTCTCTACATACATTCAATGATATTATGTGTGTGGTTGTCAGCCATATATGAACACAAGATGTAAGTAAACCTGTGCAACAGATTTTCCCCTTTTCTCGGCAATTTGCTTTAGAACATCAGATTCCATAACTTTGTTAGTTCCATAAAATTGTTAGGAATCTGCCCGATTCCCGGCAAATGCGGAAGCGATTTGGTAAATATGTGTGCTTAGATCCCATAAATATATGTGCTAGTAATAAAGCAACAAACTAACAATACAGTAAAAGAGACAAGAGATTTAACGTGATTTGGCCTAGCCTACATCCACAAGAGTAACAACTTCACACTAGATAAAAGAGATTACAATATCCGGGTATCCGGCCCCTGAATTTTATACACAAATTCAGCCCTACGATACCTATTATGTATATCCCCAACTCACTGAAGTGTTTATCTCAAAACCTCCCCTATCACTGTTTCCCGACAACCTTTCCTTTTCTCCCTCTCCCAACCCGGACAGTGCCACACAACCTGATAGAAAGACCTCTGCAGCGGGACCACCTCCGATGGCTGCAGTCAGACCCAAGTACCCTAATGAGTAGTTTAGGCACGAGGACCTTCTATCCCGACACTTCCTGAAAGCGGGCTAAACCGGCTTTCCTACTAGACGGACTATCTAGCAGCTATATAGAGAGAGAAGAGAGAATTTGGTGTATTAACTAATGAAGAGGAGGTGGGTATTTATAGGAGTAAGGAATGGGGTTGGTGGGAGAATGGAAAGAACACATGGGCGGCTAAATGGCAAGCTGCCTAACAATCTCCCCCTCTTTCCAAACTCACACCTCTTCACTTGCAATCCATATCTGCGCCCCGTTTCAAAATAAACAAACTTCTCCACCCCAACGATTTCCAAAGCTCCCCCCGAGTCAAAGACTCCAAACTATACCCTAGTTTGCACATTCATTCTCGAATGACCACTTGCTATACGCACAAGTGTACCATTGACCTCTATTTATCCAACTACATACATGTGAAACAATCTGTTGTATACACACATACTCACTTGATTCACGTCGGCCAATCCCATATGTAGTCCATCACACACGCAAGTGTGACCATCACACACACAAGTGTGACCATCGATCTTTCATTTACTCCCCAACTGCATATCAAACAAATCAATCTGTTGCATGGTTCACTGCTCACTTGATTCGTGTTGATCGATGCCCATATGCAGCTGCAACACACCAACTACCCGTTGATGTCGTGGAAGCCCTTCGACCAAGCGTCCATCCCAGCAGTCTTTGCACCATCGTCTAGACTGGAAGGCAATATAACCGCAGCAGTATTCTTCAAGTCACTCTTCCCTCGTGCACGAGATAACCAGATTTTCGAAGTTCCGGTACGTTCTGGCCACGTACTAATCAGACGATATATTCCCCCACGTAGCTCTCCCTTCATTCGAACCACACGGCCTGTTTTGATATTCATAGCTCCTCCTACTACAGAGCATCTGTAGCCTTCTGAAGCTAATCGACCGATAGATATTAGATTCTTCCTCAGCTTAGGCACATATCTTACCCCATTCAAGCTTCGAACTATTCCATCGAACATTTTGATTTTCACAATTCCAATCCCCTTGATCTCACAAGTAGATCCATCAGCCAAAGAAACTGTTTCATTCTTTGTATCTTGGAATTTGTCAAAATGCCCCCTCTCGGAACATACATGGTAAGATGACCCTGAGTCTAATATCCATTCTCCTGGAGAACTAGTGCCTCGATTGAAGACGGTGCAAACATCTTCACAATCGAGAGTAACCACAGCCAATGATGCATCTGGATCCTTCTTATTAAGCGGACAATTCGACCTAATATGACCCCACTCCTTGCAACCAAAACACTGCATGCCCTTTTCACTGTATCTGGATTTACGCCTGCTATTGGTAGATCCTCTCACAGCACCCCTTCCTCTATTATTTTGACTACGCAAAGCCAAAACTGTCATTTCATCCTTGTCACCATCCTGGTTCTTCCTTCCAGCATTTGACAAAAGTGCTGACTGAACCTCCTCCATTTTTAACGTGTCCTTTCCGTACAAAATGGTTGTGACCAAATGATCGAATGACTCCGGAAGCGAAGTAAGAAGAATAAGGGCCTTATCTTCTTCCTCCAATTTTACATCAACCTTTTCAAGTTGATCAACAATACCATTAAACACATTCATGTGCTCAATAACATTGCCTTGAGCTACCATCTTCAGCTTGTATAACTCGCGCTTCAGATTTAACTTTGTAGTCAAGTTCTTCCCGAGATACAATGTCTCCAACTTTGACCATAATTCCTTCGGCGTGCTTTCGTCAACAATATTATTGATAATATTATCTGCAATTTGAAGTTGCCCGAGGAAGGGCATAGAAAATTGAGTTATCAAGAGATTAATCATGTATAAATAAGATTAATCATGCATACACCTAACCATTCTGACTAAGTACTCATCCCAAGATCGAATTGCCACACCATGTGCATTTGCAAATAGATTCTTTTGTAAGTCTTATAGCGATCTAGTGTTAACTAACTTTATTAGAGCAACTCCAACAATCTCCTAGCAAATCCCTTATATATATTATAATAATTATGATCCTAGTAATTTAGGATATTATAAGGCATGACAATTCCAACAATACTCCTCATTTTTACTCTTTATTATTATAACAATATTAAATTCAAATGAAAGAGGGAGGGAAAAAAGTGAAAGAGGGGAAAAAGAGAATGAGATTGGAGGGATATCAAAATAACAGCATTAATGCAAAGGTCTATTATTTGGTTTGCCATTTGGCTACCACCACAACACAACTACTTTCAAGTACAAAACAAACATTTTTAATGCAATGAAGGTCTATCAATGCAAGAAAGACTAGATAAAAATCAAACAGGGTTCAATGGGCTCAAGCCTCAAATGATGTTGAAATCATAGATTATTCTTCATCCCATAGTTCTTCGGTTGTGTTGTAAGGTCCATACGGTGATGTATAATCCCTTCCAAGACAAGCTCTACCTTGCGGAATTTCACTGATCTTCTTAGCCTCCTCTTCACTCAATTCCCAATCGAATATTTCAAGGTTCTGCTTCATCCTCTCTTTGTTATAGCTCTTCACCACCACACCAATGCCCTGCTCATATCCCCATCTCAAACAAACCTGAAATTCAATCTCAACATCAGTTTCTCTACATACATTCAATGATATTATGTGTGTGTGTGTCAGCCATATATGAACACCAGATGTAAGTAAACCTGTGCAACAGATTTTCCCCTTTTCTCGGCAATTTGCTTTAGAACATCAGATTCCATAACTTTGTTAGTTCCATAAAATGTCCCAACTGCTCCTAAAGGAGCATAAGCAACTGCAAATATGTCATTAGCCTTGCAAAAATCTATCAGCTTCTTTTGTTGCCAGCATGGATTTATCTCCACCTTTTCGCAATATAAAAAAATTGAACAAATACTATCAATTATTATCCATAATTTCATATCTCTAAATAAATGAGGCATTTAAAAAAAATCATGCAAGACAAGTCAAATTTTTATTAAATAAAATTTCTAATTAAAAAATAATGGTAATATGATTTTACTTGAAGGACAGCAGGGGGAATTGTTGCAGTGGCCATGATATTGGCAAGCTTCTTGGATGAGAAATTGCTGACTCCGATAAACTTTGTGAGGCCAAGTTTCTGACATTCTTCCATTGCTGCCCATACTCCCTTAAAATCCATTGGAAGAAAATCTTCCTTTTTAATCGGATACTCATGAATTCCGGACCTCGAACTCACCGGCCAATGAATAAGATACAAATCAAGATACTCCATATTCAGATTTCTGCACATTATACACTTATAAGTACCTTTTAAATCTTAAAAAAAACACCAATGCATGAAAAAATGGATCATTCTCTTTTACCTAAGAGTCTTTTGTATGGCAGGAAGAACATGTTGAGGATGAGCATCACTGCACCATAACTTGGAAGTGATAAAAAGTTCATCTCGAGATTTAATCAGACCACGACTAATGGCTTGGTTAATAGCTTCACCAAGAGGTTGTTCTGAGTTATAAAGAGCAGCTGTATCAAAATGCCTGTAACCACTTTCAATAGCTTGAATAACTGCCAACTTAACCGTATTTGAGTCAACAGGGGGGTCGGCTGATGTACCAAATCCTATCACTGGAATCCCCCTGCTTATTTCTCTTGGGACATGTACAACACCTTGATTATTCTGAGCCATCTTGGGAGTGAGTAGTTTACGTCGTAGTAGTAGGCATATATATGGTGTACAACATATCATCGGTATATTTAATCTAGATTTTCAAAGATTTTTTTTGGATTTTTAAAAATCATGTGTATCAGAAAATCTTTTAAAATTTATGAGATTCAATCAAGATTTTATATAATTCTTGAAAATTTCACAATATTTAATTCAAAATTCATTTTTAGAAATTGAAGGATTTATTCGATTTCTTAAAATGGTGTATATTTATAGATTTCTCTTTTATATACAAATTGTTGAAATTTGGCTAACATCTATGAGATTTTGAAGAATTTGTGGAAAAATTCATCCTAATTTGCATCCAAAATTCTATATATGTAGATCCTCGAAGAATTTGTGTATAATTAAAATTAATAATGAAAGAGAATATTGCTCTCGGATTACCTCAGTTTCCTTACCTAAAATAAGCAAAATTTTATATGTGATGTTTATCTGATTGCTAATTTTTTAATTCAAATATTTATAAAATATAAATGTACATATAATTCGATTAAAAATAACTTTACAAGTGTACAAGCTATACGGGTAATAAATTGCGCCTCAAGTTCTCAATGAAGAGCAAACTCAATCCTACGAAATACATATTTTGTTGAACCTCGAGTCATCATGAACACTCTTAAAAAACTCAACAGCTTCAAAAACTAAAAAACCAACCATAACAAAAGTAAATGGCATAAACCTGTGTTGGTTATCTCTACATGCCTTATCTTGTTTTGCAATTTTACCTCTGCTGCCTTACCAATTTGATTCCACTGGTTTATTAAAGAGTGTCACTGGCATGTGCTTAGTATTGGGATCTTCTTTGGCTGTTTGGCATTCTAGCAAACAAAAGGTGGTCTCCCGTTCCACAGCTGAAGCTGAGCTACGTGCTATAGCTGACATAGTCTGTGAACTTTGTTGGCTTACTCTGCTTCTCTCTGAGTTACAAGTACCTCAAGACTTACCAGTTCGAGTTCACACTGAGTTACTTTGCTTAGTATTTCTCTTTTTTTAAAAAGTAGTACGAGCAGTTTTGTTTAATAAAATAACATAATTATATTATAATTATTATTAACTAATCAATTACCCCTTTCACCCAAAACACGTTACCTTTTCTTCTTTCTCTAACTAACATCTCTCTTTTTTCCAATTATATCGTGGACGGTTACCATTTTCAACCAAAACACGTTACCTTTTTTCTTTTTTCTTACTAAAACCTCTCTTTTTCCAATTATATTACAGACGTTTCTATCTAATAAATATAAAATAATAATATTGTAATACTAATAATTAATCGATTACATTTTCAGCTAAAACGCATCATCTTCTCTATTTTTCTAATTAAATTCCCTTTTTTCTAGAAATATCACCGGCAACATTAATTTCTCATTTTCTAAAAACTATGAGCAATTAGTAAAATGACATAACTAAATTATAATTATTATAATTACTATTACCTAATCAATTATCTTTTTCAGCCAACACACGTTACAATTTCTTTTTACTCTGACTATAATCTCTCTTTTTCCAATTATATCACAGGTGGTTCCATTTAATAAATATAAAATAATAATATTATAATACTAATTATTAACGAATTACCTTTTTCAGCTGAAACGTATCATCTTTTCTATCTTTACTAATTAAATTCCTTTTTTCTATAAATATCACGGGCAACATTAATTTCTCATTTTCTAAAAACACTACGAGCAATTTTATTTAATAAAATAACATAATTAAATATAACTAAATAATTTCATTATTCAAGTAAAATACAATATACTCTATATTTTATCTAACTAAATTTCTCCTTTTTTAAAAACACTACGAGAAATTTTGTTTAATAAAATAACATATTTATATTATAATAACTATTAACTAATCAATTACTTTTTTCAGTCAAAACACGTTACCTTTTTTCTTTTCTCTAACTAAAATCTCTTTTTCTCCAATTATATCATGGGCGGTTCTATTTAATAAAAATAAAATATTAATATTATAATCTATACTATATTATAATAAGCGAAAGGGGGTATAATTTGTAGTTGGTTACCCCTTATTTTTGGTTATCCCCTTATTTTTGGTTATCCTCATTCACAACCGTTAGATCTTCAATTCAAATAGATCATGACCGTCAGATACAACAATAATAAAAGTTGAAGGTCTAAGGTTCGAATCCCGCCAACAACATTTTAATATAAAATTAATACTAGATTATGTTATATAGAAAGGTTGAAGGTTCGATTCCCATCAACAGCATATTAATTTAGATTTAATACTAAACTAAAAGTAATGTTTAAAATATTATATATACTAAACTATAAACAAATTTAAAAAAAATAAAAATAACCCGTGCTTTGCACGGGCTATAAGCTAGTACTAATAATTAACCGATTACCTTTGCAGCTAAAACGTATCATCTCTTCTATTTTTTCTAATTAAATTCCTTTTTTTCCTAGAAATATCACGGTAAACATTAATTTCTCATTTTCTAAAAACAATACGAGTAATTTTATTTAGTAAAATAACATAATTAAACTATAATTACAATAAACTAATCAATTACCATTTTCCACCTAAAACATGTCACCTTTTTAATTTTCACGTTACCTTTTCTATTTTCTCTAAGTAAAATCTCTTTTTTTCCAATTATATCAGAGGAGTTTCTATTTAATGAAATAAAATAATAATAATATAATACAAATATCGATTACCTTTTTTCAGTTAAAACGTATCATATTTTCTATATTTTCTAACTAAATCCCTTTTTCCTAGAAATATCACGGACAACATTAATTTATCCTTTTCTAAAGACATTACAAGCAGTTTTATTTAGTAAAATAACATAATTAAATTATAATTACTATAAAGTAATCAATTACCCTTTTTACCTAAATCATGTTATCTTTTTAATTTTCTTTAACTAAAACCTGTCTTTTTTCCAATTATATCACGGGGATTCTATTTAATAAAATAAACAATAAATTTATAATTACTAATAATTAACCGATTACCTTTTTAACTAAAACCATTCATTTTTTCTATATTTTATATCTCATTAAAAAATTTAAACCTCCAAAACATGTTTAAAAAAAATTATTCAAATTAATGAAAAAAATTCATATAATATGCGTGCATCGCACAAGTTTTAGGCTAGTATATTTTAAAAATTAAAATATAATATTACCAAATAAAACAATCTAACCAAAAAAGGAATTCCTTTCATTAGACACCTTTTTGAATTAAATACTCATATTTGTCAAGTTAATTATTCAAAAAGGACTATATTAAGCATCCACAATTTAGACAATATATAAATAGTTAAACAATTAGACATTATTTGTCAAGTTAATTATTCAAAAAGGACTATATTATGCCCGCACAATTTAAACAATATATAAATAGTTAAACAATTAAACATTTTAATTGTGCCGTAAACTAGTTTCCTTAAGATTTTTTCATATTTGCTTTTTAATGTTAATATTAAATATAGCATGGTTACGACCTTGATATAGTAATTTGGTTTATGATATGAAGTACATTTTAATATTTGGAACCAAATAATTTTTTCAAAAACTTATTCAAAATAATGTTCATGTGCGATGTGTTAAAATGTGAAGGTTTAATTGGTGGAATTGATGTAAATGTAGATATCCATCTCATTTATTACTCATGACACATTATTTGAACAAATTTTAGGAAAAATTGTTTGATTTCCTAACATTTTTGTATTAAAAATGATTTCAAATTTTCTTATTTAAAAATAGATATTTCAGAATATCAATAACCTTCCTATATTAAATACAATGGTTAGATTCAAATTAAAAACTTATAATATTACATTAGAACTTGAGTATTTATTATGGAAATTCGAAACACTATGCGGGGGCGCGGGGCCTCCATTACCAGTCAAATTAAAGTTTTTTTTGACAAGTTTCAATCTGAAACGTTCAACATATTGCTCTAAAGAGATTTTCTACTCCTTACGTATGAAACTATGAATGCTTCTGCTCATACCTGCGTATGAATCTTCTACTGAAAGGGTGGGAGTTTCAAGTTTGGATAGGCAAGATTCTCATTATATTACATCCTATATAGACGGAGACAAATATGTTATTTTAGAAACATTATTAGTAATTTTATTTCTAAATAATATTAAATGAAGTTAAAAACATAGTCAAATTATACATTTTATTGCAAAAATTATGAAGAAAAATTGCCCAAAATACCCATTTTTTACTACCCACTATCCAAAATACCCGTTTTTTAACACACTGACCAAAATACCCACGGGACACGCAATTTCAAACGGCGCATCCCACGAGTACTGTAGCAACCACCCTCCAGTCCCAATTTCTCCACTCCGTCGTCTATATCGAAAATTGATTTTGGGGGTTTAAAATCTAGGATTGAATATGCTTTCAAACTGGTATGGCTGTGTAGATCGTTGAAAGGCGATTCGATTGACGTATAATACGTGAACGGAGGATGAACGGAGAGGTTGAACGAAGCTAATCGGAAAATATCGAACACATCGGAAAAAACGAACTAAACTCCTGGGTGTTGCAAATTCGGCGAAACAAGTTGTTTGAAATTCGTGTAGTCATGTAGATCGTCGAAAGACGATTCCAATGGTGTATAATATGTTATAGGAAAGTGTTTGGATGGTGTTGAACGGAGGATTTCATTTTTTCGGCGAAAATCACCTCAAAATCGCCATTGCTGGGGGAGAGCTCGCGTAAATCTGAGGAAAAATGACAGAAGACGTCATCACGCATGTCGCAGATGCGTGACACGGGATGCGCCGGATAGAAATCCGCATCTCAAGGACATACGACTATATATGGCATATGCATAACCCACTGTTTACTCCTCTATCATAGGCATATCCCACCATTTACTCCTCTGTCATAGGCGTATCCGATGATACTCCTCTGCCATAGGCGTATCCCATGGGTATTTTGGACGCGCAGCGCGAGATCTGGGCATTTTGGTTATGAAACAATGAAAAGTGGGTATTTAGGACACTCACCCTTGGGTTTGAGAATATTATTTTATCATTTTCAGATAAAAATCTGGAATTATTCATATAATTAAATAAAATTACTGATTATAAAATTATAAAATTGTAAAATCTACTTGATGCTCCGATTGAAAACAAATTAGTGGATCCACGTTCTATAGTGCATTATGCCAACGGTCCCGCCCCCAACTCTGGCTTGTTGAAATGAAAAAAGAGACAAGTACTAAACCCCCGGTAGTTACAGGACGATCCTTCGCCGAGAGTTCTTTTCCAGTCTTCTTCATGCATAGGTGTTTCTGTTAGAGAAAATGCCCAAAATAGCATGAAAATCGCACCCTAGAAATTTTTGGCCCTTACCTAGCACATCTATAATTAGTGTAAAAGCCCGTACGAGGTATGGGCCCGTATAATAATTGAAATAATTTTTTGTATTAAACTGTATAAATATTACAATAATTTTGTAATTTTTTTATAGAAATTTGTGATTAGAATTACGATAGAAGATAATATTTTTATTTTATCTTATTTTTTATAGTAATTTTATAATATTGCACAGTAATGAACCAAATATTTTAAAATTTGATTAGATTTCCTAAATTTTTGATTAATATCTATACAATAATGAAAACATTATTTTTTTTTCAATTGGTATAAATTAATTTAGATTTCGATGACGTGATTTGAACTTTATAAATTTGAACAACCGAATATAATATAAATAATCATTTTAGCATTATTGTTCGCGTATAACATGAGCGTACGTAAACTCATGTGATGTTAACATCATAAAAATATGTTACTCATGTTTGTAAGATTATCAATCGAGTCATTAACAATATCTTAATTTTACGTAAATGTTATTCATGTGATTGTCTCTTTTTTCTTTTTTATACATATCTATTTAAACATATTTATATACCCTTTTAAACTCAATTGTCTATTTTTGACCTACAATTTCATGCCCAATATCTAAGCTTTTTAAAATTAGGTTCAACTTAAAATCCAAAAGTTTTAGTCGTATGATTAAAAGAATATCAATGACTTATTCATTTGCTTATAAAATATCTATGATCATACTTTTTAATTTATCTTACGTTATTTTTAATATGATTATAACTCAATCATTATATATATTTTGTAATCCTAAATTTCATAATGGTCATTTTTAACTCAAATTCAATTATGTATTTAAATTGTTTAAAGTCTAAATGATTGTTCGAACAAAAGTCTCTAATTTACTCACATATTTACATTTTTATAAATCTAAAATTATATATGATGCAATTATAATATTTTCTAAAATGTAATCACACTTTATTATTTCAGTGAAATATAATTTTATTTATGATTTTAGTAATCTAATATCTTATATCTACAAGGAGACGAATGCTAACAAATTCAATTTTTTTATCTAATCTGAATTACATTTATGTATAATTTATAGTTTAATTTTTTATAAGTAATAAATTCAACAATTTATTTGCTCAAAAGTCAAAAAATCGAAAAATAAAAGAACATATTGATAAAATAGCAGGATTTGCCAGTATGGGAGGCGACATGGGAGGAATTTGAGAACACAAACGTGCGATTTCCTACTTTCCACCTTGGGGACAAGGTGGCTGTTCGGGCCCCCGGTAATGCTACGGCCCCACAGGAAGGCACATCAGAATTTGTGACTTATAAAAGGAGAAATAAAAAGGGGTCAAGGGTAGATAAGGGAACACATACAAAGTAAAAGGGCAAGAAGGTAATTGCAGGAATGGAGTATGTAAGGTTGCAGCTAGGGTTCGGAAAGGGCATCGAATTATTGTGTCAAGGGTGTTTTAAATTGGGAGAGCACCCACCTCTCGAAAGTGGGCAATTTATCTTATATTATGTATTCCCTTTCAGTTGCAATTACTAAGGTCTGTAATCAGTACTATTAAACACGTTTGTGAGTGGAGTTTATGTTATTTACTTGAAGTTTCATAGTTAATTGCGGTTGAATTAATCAGTCTCTAGCAGTCACCTGGAGAACTATAGCTAGAGTACAAGCTGGGTATTTCAGGTACTTGGGAGACTGAGAGAATAGCTTTAGGATTTAAAGAAAGTACTTCTCTGACAATTTAATAACTTGGGCGTAAAATCACAGTAACTTTGCCTAATATCATAGTATCTCGAATTGAGAAAAATTTTGCCGCTGTTTCGAAAGCAAGTATACAACCAGCAATTAAGTTTTGAGGGCAAGTATACAACCATCAATTAACATATATGGTAATGTTACGCACATAATTATACATGTTTTTTTATTTTTCAGGTGTTCAAAAGCTGCATTCCAAGATAAATGTTTAAGCATGGTATATGCCAGTACGAGTATTGGGTAGATATCTCGACTACAAGAAACAAATATTAGTAGAGATTCATTATTCGGTGCATCTGGAAACATATTGTGAATGTGTGATTACTAGTTAGCCAGTGAAGTGGGTAAACTAATGGATATAAATAAAAAAAATGTAATCAAAAAAGTATTTTACCTATATGCAATTATGCATCCAGCTGTAGGCGATGGCACACATAAAAGTTACGAAAATATACATTTGCTCATATACTATGCTAGACTTATTCCTGATTCTTACTTAATAACTTGTTTGGTTGCCCATTCAAATACCCAGCACATTCCGGCAAGTCAAAGTACGTAGGAAGTACATATAAATAGTTCAAATTCCAAGACAGTTCAAATTCCTGAAAGTGAGATTGTTTTTAGATTTGTAAAAAAATTTGGTAGCAACACTTTGCGAGAATCAAGCTGTAATCACAAATTTTGATTTTTGTACGCAGGTGTAGTTCCGCACAGTAGCTGAAGCTCAAGTGTTGAACCTGGAATTAACTAATGGTGTTTTGTGGGCTGAAATCAACAAGGTTGCCGGACACTATTCAACCGGCCAAATTACCGAAAAATGTATCATTAAGATTACACGTGCCTTTTTTGTGTAGAGAAGTGAAAATCAGAACTTTTTGCCAATGCCTACATATCATATAATAGAATTAGAAATCAATCCCTATATAGTTCTCTTAAAACCAACCTCTCTCCCAATTACAGGTTCTATCGACCAAGCCCGGAGAGCAAACCTTGATCACATCTGAAAAACTGTATGTGTCTGCAATCTCTTCAACCTGGGACTTACTCAACTTACATGGGCTATGATACGAGTCTAACTCTGAGCTGTTAGGGAATGCTTCCCTCATAGTACTTAACAAGTCTAATAGAGAATGAAAACGACGATCAATAAATGAAGGAAGTCTCAGTCTAGCCATACCTCTAAGGGATCTTGCCTTGCTCCTCTTGGCCATCGCCTCGGCCATGGAAACTGGGGGGTAGGCGCACGGCTGTTGTCCGACATTTTGGAAACTTGAACTTAAGCTGAAAAATTGAGAGCTTGAGAGCTTGGGAGAAAATGTGAGAAGTAGAGAAGTGAAATGAAACGAAGACTACTCCTTCTCTTTTATAGAAGAGGTATGACCTACTATACCAGGTTGAAACACAGCCTGGTTCACGTTTGCAGGTCATCTATCGTTTATAAACAAAAGAAAGACGAAATTCATCTGTTATGGATGAAAGAATCGTTACAATTCATACAATTCTAAAAAAGAACAGAGGGATTTAAGCGAATATACGGCATCCAGCTACACCAAAGCGCTTATCTGAGTTTTAGAAGCTAATTACGCTTAAGGAAGCTAAATCACGAGTTTAGTTTTGAGAGAGATTAGGGACGCTTGAACTAAAGAAGATTGCTTGTCAACATCCAAATATCGAAAGAGGTTGATTGAATGTTGTCGAAAAAGATTCAAGCATCACGACGGGATTAGTTTTCTGCTAAATCGACTTAAAAGAAGATTATATATCAAAAAAAGATATAGCAGCGCGACCTCTTGGCAGCCGATCAGGCGCCAGAGGAAGGCCTAGCCGACCTCTTGGCAGCCGATCAGGCGCCAAAGGGAGGTTCAGCCGACCCCATGGCAGTCGACCAGCTGTCAGGGAAGGCCTCGGCCGACCTCTTGGCAGCCGACCTGCTGTTAGGGGAGGCTCCAGCCGACCTGCTGTCAGGGAAGGCCTCGGCCGACCTTTTAGCGCCGTTTATTACCGTTCAGCGACGCTTGACATTGTTTAAGTGTCGTTTAAGGCTGGTTAGTGCCGTTTAGCATTGTTTAAAATCGTCATAAACGCATAGGTCGATCCACGCTTTACAACAAAAGACGGTACTCATGAAACACTAGTGTACAAAGATGAACCCGAGTCTCGAAAAAGGCAGTTATAACTTTAAGGAAAACCTGATCAGTTTTCCTAGAAGTTGGGGGGCAAATGATATGGATTAAAAGTAAGCCCTAGAGACACATTTAATGTGGCATTAATTAAGCCTAGTATGGTCCAAATTCGAGGCCCAATAATGAGGCCGAAAACCCTAACTCAATATTAAATTCGTAATTAATACTGAGGGTGATTAACAGCTCAGCAATAAGAGTCAGATAAGGATACAATATCTTTATGAGTAGCCTCCAAGGCACCAACTTCAACATGGAAACAGACTCCTACAAGGTAGGAGTCTAGAACCTTTCTCAAGGCGGTGACTTGTCCACCAAGTCTCCAAACCCTACTCTAATTCTAAGGCTCCCAACGCCTATATAAGGACCTAACCCCTCATTCTCAGAACTACGTTTTTGGCTTGATTCTCAATCTTGAGATACGTAGGTATTCTGTGAGGACCGATCAGTCTCGAAACACGGAAACAACCATTAAAGCACGAAGCTCACGAACCCTAGTTAATTGAGCTGCCATATAATGAGCTTTTGGTCACATCATCCTGTATGTAATTTGTTTATGTGTAAAAGTAAATTCTATAATATTACTTGTATTTAAATTGTGGATGTTAATCTTATCATTATTCTCATGATCACTGATTATGAATTTATCGAAAAGTTAAAATGTTTATTTATTATTGTCGAACAAAATTTTAGTAATTATGAATAAGAATTAGAAATGAACGATATAAATAATTAAGTTTTATTATTTAACTTGAAATAATGGTACTTTTATATAGATGATTAATATCTTATCTTAATATACTAACAATTATAATGTTCTAATAAAGATTTCCAAAATTTTATATAAAAAAATTGTATTTAATATATATTTTTAGATTTAGGCAAAAAAATATTTATATTTGCATATGAAACTTTTTATTTAAATTAAATTTTAATATAAATTCTGTTTCATCGTCTACATTTGCATATGATACTTTTTATTTAATTTAAATTGTGTTAAATCTATACTATATTATAATAAGCGAAAGGGGGTATAATTTGTAGTTTGGTTACCCCTATTTTTGGTTATCCCCCCTTCACAACCGTTAGATCTTCAACTCAAATAGATCATGGTCGTTAGATACAACAATACTAAAAGTTGGAGGTCTAAGGTTCAAATCCCGCCAACAACATTTTAATATAAAATTGATACTAGATTATGTTATATAGAAAGGTTGAAGGTTCGATTCTCACCAACAACTTATTAATTTAGATTTAATATTAAAAATTATTTTTATACAGAAGTCTAAAATTTGAATTCTCCCAACATATTCAAAGTAATGTTTATAATATTATATATACTAAATTATAAGTAAATTTTAAAAAAATTAAAAGTAATCTGTGCTTTGCACGGGCTATAAGCTAGTATAAAATAATAAATAAACATATTGTTATCCACAAATACAAAAACCCTTGCTCTCAAGACAACGCTTTGTCACTTTCTTAAAGAAACAGGGGATAGTTAGTTACCATTCAGACTTCAATTACACCGTAAAATAAATAACGCGTAGAGGAATACATCCAATTTCATAATCCTAATCCTAGGCAGTAAGGGAGAGCCTACATTTTACCCTATATATACACCACCCCTACCCCCAGATACAATTATAAACATAATTTTCTTGATTATTACATTACCATCTAATTTCTTCGACCCTAATTCTTTTAACTTTCTTCAAAAACATGGCACGTTATCCATATCACAGCATCCTTAAACTCAACAAAACAAACTTAAAAGTTCGAGTTAGGCAAGCTTTTTCATATGATCATCGTCCTCTTTGTATTTCTTGCTCTGCTTCTCCTCTTCACATTACCTTCCATATTCATGTCAAGCGACAATTCTTGGAACCCCGTGGAATTACGGGTTCATCTGTGATTATAGGAGAGTGTCAAGAAGTTGGTGAACAAAAGACTATTTGTGAAGATGCTGGAGCTTTCTTTAAAGTTGAAGAGGAGGAGAATTCTCGTAATGTTGTTGAGACGGTTCTTGGTTCCTTGGGGGTCAAGAAATCGATGTTTGGTAGGATTTTTAAGGAAGTGATGGCGTTCAGGCGACGATATGAGAGTGTGGGCAAAGAGAAGAAGAAGGGTTTGGTTGTGGTTTTGACTATTGTGGAGACTTGTATTGGTGAAAGAGTTGCGGTTCATGAGGCGGTGAAGAAATCATACGAGGAAATTAAGTATAAAACTCGCAGCATGGGAGATATGCTGTTACTTGTCAATTGAAAATCCGTGGTTATCTCTCCTGTAAATCAAAATCTTGATATGCTCTATATTTGTGTGAAGTTTTGATTCTTTGTAGTTACTATGGTTGTGTCTTTATAAAAAAACTTAAGATGTATTTTGTTCAAAGTTTTGTGTTTTCCGTGTTAATAATGTTTCTTTATCGAAGGATTAGGAATATATATTTGGGACAGATTAATGAGTCCTGGGTGTTAGAGTCTTGAAATTGGGTTATAAAAAAGGTGTATTTTGTTTAGTTTGGTATTTAAAAAGATTTAATCTTCCTCTTATGTAAATAGTCCTACTGTGTCAAACTACCTTCCTGGCATGTATTGTTAAATCACAGCGAAAATAAATAACTGTCCATTTGTATATTAATACTAATTGTGCATTGAAGTGGTTTATACATTGTCCATTTGCAGGGACGGAGCTAGAAAATCGAGTTCGCGAGAGCGAAATCTATTTTCCATATTAATAATTTATATATTAAAATAATTTGTTATTAAATAAAATAAAAAAATATCATTAATATTTTTTAATTTATGAGTATACTTAAATTCCAGTATTAAAATTCAAAATTATGATAAATATCGAAATTTTTGTCACCATATTCATAAATTTATGTAAATTTGAGGGGGTGAAACAAAATATTATAATATTTTACCATTAAAAATATGAATTTTTAATTTTTTTCATAAATTTTAATATTAATTTCATGATTATACGCGGTTTTGGGGTGGCGGCCGCCCCTGCGTGCCACCCCTTGCGTCCGTCCATGTCCATTTGTCTTGCAATTATATAAAACTGTTGCAGAACTGTTTGAAGAAGATAGTTGTCTCAAAAACGTCAAAAAATTTGTTTTAAAAAAATGACCTTTGTAAATATTATAATATGTTTAGCTCTTGGAAGTCGATTTAAAATGAAAAATTTTAAATGGAATTATTTGGAAATGTAAAATTTTTCTACCGGAAACCTAGGGCTGAAAATGGGGTTGCTTTAGCAGGATATAACACAAAAATTTGTGATAAAATGAGTATTGATAAACTTGGCGGGTTTAAATAGTAGAGAATGAGTTCTTAGTTGGAAGCACTTCATCTTTGTGATGCAAGTGAAGCATCTTGAATGACCATGGACTAGATATACCTTCTTTGTATAGGTGTTTTCTTTGACAATATAGCTTTTTGGATGAATTTCTCTCAGCTCTGGTCAAGGATTATAATTCTGATTTTGGGGTAATCATATACAAATAGATCCCTATTTAGTTTATGAATTGGTTTTTCGTAATTTAAATATCGATCCTTCTAGATCTGGTATCTTCCTGGATGCATAATGCGAGCTTAACGATTTCTTGATTATATCAATACTTTTACTTTAAATCCCAAGTATATTGCTACCAGTTCTTGCTGTGTTGGAGCTACTAATACAAGTCAGCAAGCTAGTTCCAGCTCAGCTGCCAACTCAGCACAATTAGTTACGAGCTTAAACTAGTTAGTTACGTTCTTTTCTTCTGTATATATATTGTTTTAGTCTTAGAGAACATTCTGTATTGAAGATTCACAATGTATCTTTCATTTCTCTTTATGTCATTGTATAGAAAACAGTTAGTTACGATCTAAACTTCATCTTCAACCTTTCATCCTTGTTTCTGCAAATTCACATTTCTCTTAATCAACATGGTATCAGAGCAGGTTTCGATGTCGCTCGTTCATCTCGAATCATGATTTGCCTAAACATCTTGATTATCAGGTGATTTCGATCCTTTTCATCGATTTTCTTCGTCGATCTGTGTTTATGTTGCGATTTATGTAATGATACTCACAGTTTCTACGAATTGATATGCTATTCTTGTTTGTGTTTTCTTGATCTATTTACATATACATTCTTCGTGTATGTATAATTCTCTGTAATCTTCATACTTGTGTGTATACATTTGAAGAACTCATGGCTGAAACCAGTAATTCTAGAACTAGAATTTCTTTAACACCGAATCAAGATCCTAATTCTCCGTACTTTATTCATCCATCTGATGCAAACACTACGCAATTAGTCTCTGTTAAATTCAATGGGAATGGTTTTAATAACTGGAAAAGATCAATGATCTTAACTTTGTCAGCTAAGAACAAAATTGGATTTGTCGACGGTAGTATACCTAAGCCTGATTCTGCATCTGTTGAGTTTAAAGCGTGGGAAAGGTGCAATGACTTAGTGTGTTCCTGAATATTGTTTAACTTGGATGATATCATAGCAAAGAGTGTATTGTTCTTGAAAACTGCGAGGGAGATATGGACAGATCTAGAAGAACGTTTTGGATATGTGTCTATGACACATGTGTATTATTTAGAGCAACAACTTTCTGAAATACATCAAGGTGCTGATAATATCTCTGAATTTTTCACAAAGATTAAGACTCTCTGGGATGCTATAAGTGATGCAAATCCTTTGCCACAATGTACATGTTCTAAGTGCACTTGTAATCTATAACAAAGAGTATATCAGATGCAGCAAGATCAGAGAATGATACAGTTTATGATGAAATTGAGTGAAGATTTTGCAGCTGTAAGAGGAAACTTGTTGATGCAACATCCTTTGCCAAGTATTACAAATGCTTACAGGATGCTTGCACAAGAGGAAAGACACAAAGAGATAGTTCATCTAGCTAATCAGACTGAAAGTTTGGCCTGTTTTTCGGAAAGGAAGAATGTCAAGCAATTTAAACCACAGATTGTTTATAACAGAAATCAGCATTTTTCTTCTAACAGATCTAATGACAATGCAGCTGGAAATACAACAGGGAATGCAGGAAGACGATCACAATACTATTGTACTCATTGTAAGATTTCAGGACATAGTGTGGAAAGGTGTTTCAAAATCCATGGATTTCCACCAGGATTCAAATTTAACAACAGAGACAAGAAAGTGGCTGCAGTTTCTCAGGTTAATGAGTCTGGAAATGATAATGATTCTTCAAGTCAGTTTTCACAGGCTCAGTACAATCAGTTCCTGGAAATGTACAATAAGCACAAAAATGCAGAGTTTGCTGGTCAACAGGAAGATAAGACTTCTCATGCTCTTTTAGCAGGTAACATTTGTTTGTTATCCAAATTCACTACAAATTGGATAATAGACAGTGGGGCCACTGATCATATGTGCTCAAACATTAATTTGTTTCATACACATAAAACAATTGATGATGGTGACAAATTTATCACTATTCCTGATGGAAGAAAGGTACAAATTACACGTGTAGGCAGTGTTATTTTGGATAATAACATAAGTCTGCAAAATGTGTTTTATGTTCCAGACTTCCAATTTAATCTAATTTCTGTCAAAAGACTTTGTCAAGACTTGAATTGTCAGTTAGTCTTTACACATGACAAGTGTTTTGTTCAGGACCCTTCACAGAAGAAATCTCAAATGCTTCTTGGTAATCTTCATAGTGGTCTGCATTGGAACAAGCTCAGTTATGGCATCTAAGGATGGGACATTTACCATTTTCTCAGTTGAAGTTGATCAATTCTCAGTTTGATGTCAAGAATTGTGCGTCAGATACTATATGTCAAGTGTGTCCTGCTGCTAAGCAAACTAGACAATCTTTTTCTTCCAGTAGTATCAAAACTACTTCTGTATTTGATTTGATTCACATTGATATCTGGGGTCCTTATAAGACCAAGTCTTCTTCTGGTTGTACAATGTTCTTAACTATAGTTGATGACTATAGTCGTTTTACATGGGTACATCTTCTAAAAACTAAGTCTGAAGCAGCTTCTGTATTGTTTAGTTTTGCAACATATGTGGAAAATCAGTTTAATTCAAAGATTAAGAGTATTCGTTCTGACAATGCAAAGGAATTTTGTGAGGGTATTTTACAGAATTTTTGTCAGCAAAAGGGTATTATACATCAAAGAAGTTGTGCTTACACACCCCAACAAAACGGGGTGGTAGAACATAAACATCGCCATTTACTGGAAACAGCTCGAGATTTGTCTTTTCAATCGAAAGTTCCTTTCAAATACTGGGGTGAGTTTATCTTATGTGCTGTTTACTTAGTTAATAGAATGCCCTTAAAAAGTGTTAAAGATCAAACACCTTACTTTGTTCTTTATAATATGGAGCCAGATTTATCTCATCTCAAAACATTTGGATGCTTATGTTTTGTGACCACTAATAAGGCTCATAGGACTAAGTTTGATGCTAGAGCATGTCCAGGAGTTTTTCTTGGTTATACTGTTTCTACTAAAGGCTATAAAGTGTTGGATATTGTTACAAATAGCATTTTGATTTCAAGGGATGTTATTTTCCATGAAAAAAAAAAATTCCATTTCATTTCACAAACACAGACATTACCTCTGATTCGTTTCAAGCTACCATCTATCTTCCTTCTGTCACTACTATACATACTCATGACATTCCTGATATTTTTTATACATATAATAACTCAATTCCTATTGAACCAGAATTGAGTACATCTAGTGATTCTGGTACTTCTAGTACATCTTCTACCTCAAGTTCAGAAGTTTCTGATATCAGTAATTCCTTACCTATAATTCAAAGAAAATCTATTTGAAATTCTTCTAAACCTACATATCTCAAAGATTACTACTGTAATACTGTTGCTCATAGCTCTCATTGGTGTAATCTAGTTCAATACTCAGATTTACCATCACCAAAACAGTGTTTTATTTCTAAAGTTTGTGATTTAGTTGAACCTACATCTTACTTTGAAGCATCACAAAATCCTCTTTGGATTGATGCTATGACTAAGGAATTGAATGCTCTTCAAAAGAACAATACATGGGAATTAGTTGATTTGCCAAAAGGCAAGAAAGCTATAGGTTCAAGATGGGTTTACAAAATTAAACTTAAAGCAGATGGTACTTTGGAAAGATGCAAAGCTCGTTTAGTAGCTAAGGGATTTAATCAGCATTATGGTGTTGACTATGAGGAGACCTTTTCTCCTGTAGTGAAAATGTCCACCATTAGATGTTTATTAGCAGTAGCTGCCAGTAAAGGATGGCCATTATATCAACTTGATGTTGATAATGCGTTTTTGCATGGTGAATTGTCCGAAGAGGTTTATATGAAAATGCCTGATGGAGTGCCTAATCCCTTCAATAAAGTCAGCAAGCTTATAAAATCGATTTATGGTTTGAAACAAGCATCAAGGGAATGGCATGCTAAGCTTACTGTTACTTTGAAAAGTCAAGGTTTTGTTCAATCTAAAAATGATTATAGTTTGTATATTCGAAGACATGTGATTTAATTTGTGTGGCAGCTGTTTATGTTGATGATGTTATACTTACTAGAACTGATCAAGTTACCATTTCTGAAATCAAAGCTTATCTTCATCAAGAGTTTGGTATTAAAGATCTGGGATTACTGAATTATTTTCTGGGCATTGAGGTTAGTCATTTGTCATCTGGTATTTTCTTAAGCCAGAAGAAGTTTACACATGAATTGTTATCAAGATGTAATCTTGATTTAACTCGAAAAGCTTCAACTCCATTGCCTTTAAATGTTAAACTCTCTGCAACTGATGGTGATTTAATAGCTGAACCAGAGACTTATCGTTCTTTAGTTGGCAAACTTAATTTTCTTACTACAACTCGCCCTGATTTGGCTTATGCTGTTCAAGATTTAAGTCAGTTTATGCACGATCCTCGTACTTCTCATTTTGATGCTCTTACTCATACATTACGATATGTTAATCATTCCATTAGACAAGGAATTCTTTTGAAGGCCAAAGCTGACATCAAATTGCAGGCATTCACTAATTCAGACTGGGCAGCATGTCCTGACTCACGTAAATCCATCACATGTTATGTTCTTTTATTAGGACAGCCTCCTGTCACCTGGAAGTCTAAAAAACATAGTACTATATCTAGGTCTTCTTCTAAAGCTGAATACCGAGCCATGGCATCTGCAGCATCTGAAGTTACATGGTTAGTTCGTCTGTTAGAAGAACTTGGTGTCTCAAATCTTAAGCATGTTACACTGTTTTGTGATAATCAATCAGCTATTCACATTGCTCGTAATCCTGTGTTTCATGAAAGGACGAAACACATCGAGATTGATTGCCATTTTACTCGAGATAAAGTTTTAGAAGGGTTGATTCAACTTACTTATTTACCGACCAAGTCTCAACTAGCTGATGTGTTCACTAAAATTTTGCCTTCACCTCATTTTAAAGAGCTTCTTTCCAAGTTAGGATTTCATGATCCTTCTGTTCATGGATCTCCTAACTTGAGGGGGGGTGTTGGAGCTATTAATACAAGTCAGCAAGCTAGTTCCAGCTCAGCTGCCAACTCAGCACAATTAGTTACGAGCTTAGACTAGTTAGTTACGTTCTTTTCTTCTGTATATATATTGTTTTAGTCTTAGAGAACATTCTGTATTGAAGATTCACAATGTATCTTTCATTTCTCTTTATGTCATTGTATAGAAAATAGTTAGTTACAATCTAAAATTCATCTTCAACCTTTCATCCTTGTTTCTGCAAATTCACATTTCTGTAAATCAACATGCTGCTTATGCTCTTCTGCGGTGATGACTGAACAATTGTGATGTTTTTTATTCTACTCTATCTATATACATCCAGATTAGACCAAAAGTTTGAGCTAACCAGCACAAAGAAAGTGCTGATAGCCAGTTATCAGTGAAAAACAAACACTGAAAGAGTGAATTTACTGTTTTGCCATTGCTATATCAGCATTTTAAACCGCTGATAGCCAGTTATCAGTGAAAAACAAACACTGAAAGAGTGAAAGGTCATTTGTGTTAAATTAGGTCAGTTTCTGTATGCCAATATATTTTTCAGTGGCAGAATGAGGATGTCAAAGGAAACATGCAAGTTGTACACCATGCTACTGTCGATTCCTCAGTTGTTGCAATGTTACTTGTACACAGCTTATGTTACTAAAAATTGCTAATGAATACTTTATAAAAATGTAGGATCTTTGTCCGGGAAACAAGGTTGTTCATTTCACCCCTAAAAAAGGAAGAGAGTTCAAACACTGAAACCCCTCAATTACCTTCGATGGTATGTCAGACATGCCATTTTCCTCTCCGACTTATCCAGACTACGGTTTCAGACAGCCTAATGTTGTGTTTGGTTGGGATGAATGAAATTGGAAGGAATGGAATGAGATTTCAAGTATAAAATGAGTAAAAATTCAAAATTTTCATTCTTTCCTCCATTCCATTCCTAACAATTGATAATATAATTCAAGCATCTCATTTTGAGAAGAAATGTTCCATTCCTTACCATCCCCATTTTCTTCACAATTCTTATCATAACAAATTTGTACTATCTCAATTTTTTGCAAATCATCTCTCTAATCTTCACTAATTTCCTTTAATTTCACCCATTCCATTCCATTCCATTCACCCCAACCAAACACAACATAAGAGTGGAGTAATGCTCACCTGCCTAGACTGCTTTCTTCGGATCGATCTCTGTACAGCTTTGAGCATGAGGTGGGACGTGTATCACTGCAGCATCTGATTCCCCTCAGAAATAAGTTAATCGAGCATCTGTATTTCTCCTGAATAGATTTGGCAACTATGATGTTTTCCAAAATAATTGTGAGGATTTTGCCCTATACTGTAGAACCGGTCTTCTGACAGTCGATAGGCTTGGGGTTTGAAGAAGCAGCCAATCTTCTACAGTTATTGGTGCTCCAGTGGCTGCCCTTCTCTCCTCTCCTCTGAAGTAGTTGATGCTTAGTCCTGTTGGCGTGACAATTGTAACAGCAGGAATGTATTGCATGAGCAGATACACTACTGATATTGCCAATTAAACTGATGTTTCAAAGTAACTGTGGAGGACTTGGCTCTAAATCTTGGCTGACTTGATAGTAATGACGTACTTGAGAAAAATAAGGCATCTGATGAGCAGATTGTGAAATTCTGAATTCGCATTAGTTTCCTGAGGAAGCTCAATTCATGTGCATAAATTTCTGGTTTTAGGCGAAGAAATGTGGAAACTGACGTAATTTAACACAAAGGCCTATTAGCGGTTAAAAAGCGCTGATATAGTGATAGCAAAATGGCAAGTTCACTCTTTCAGCATTTTTCCCACTGATAACTGGCTATCAGTGGTTCTCTCATCCGAAGGCCAAAAAGCTGCATCTTACGCCTGACAATTGATTTTAGGGACCTGCACCCTTTTTTAAAACTGGTCTTTGAAAATGTAAAAGATTTTTTGGGACAGATTAATGAGTCCTAGGTGTTGAGTCTTGAAATTGGGTTCTAGAAAAGGTGTATTTTGTTTAGTTTGGTATTTAAACGATTTGTTGTTTTCTTTCCAATGTATTCTGATGACCTGTTGTGTTCTGCTGGATTACAGTGATTAGTGAATATAAAGGACAACTTTTGTTGATTATTGCTCTTATAACCTTATATAGCTTTTCCAAATATTTACCTATGCTTGATTTGCATTTTGCATTCAACCCAAACTTTGAATCTGTTCTGTATTTTGTCACTAGTTTTTTTTTTTAAGCAGCAGTAGAAGGGTTTTTTTTTAATGAAGGATTAGGATTAGATTTTGTGGACAGTTTATTGAGTTGTTTTTCTGTTTATTTTGGATTTCAAAAGATTTAATCTTCCTCTTATGTAAATAGTCCTGCTGTGTCAAACTAGCTTCCTGGCATGTACAGTTAGATCACAGCGAAAATAAACAACAATTCACTCTTTTGCTAATTGCTGCAGCTGATAGTCTTGTGGTTTGTTGTCTTGCAATTACTGTATAAAACTGCTGCAAGACTGTTTGAAGAAGATAGTTGTCTCAAAAACGTATATTGTAAATTTTAATTTATAAATAATTATTGATATTCAATTATCTATACTAAACCATAATAAGCAAATTAGGGATAATTATTCGTAATTTGATTCAATGATTCAACCATACAAACAATAGTAATCGTTAGACTTTTGGTAGATGATATAAACTGTTAGATCAAACATTAAAGAATATTCCATACTTGTGCTAATTTAATTAGTACACAAGGTTCGAATCAAGTTAACAACAAATTAAAATTAAAAATTACTTTATTAGTAGGATAATATAATATTAAATTTATATTTATATTATATTATCCTACTGAAATTATAAAATATTAAAAATAACCCGTATTTTGCACGGAATATAAGCTAATGTTCTTAATATTTAAAACATTGTAATCCAATTTAAAACCATCTATAAATGTTGTATACTTTTTACAAAAAAGAAGAAGAAAGCTAAACATTATCGGTTTGAACTCTATTATTTTTTATATATTTTAATTATTTATTTGTTTAAACATAAAATGTATAGTTAAACAATGCATAACTATTTATTTATTTACTAGCTTATAACCCGTGCGATGCACAGGTGTTTCTTTTTATATGTAATATATTTCATTTTATGTTACAAATATATTTTATATAATCATTATTTAAAATATTTTATTTTAAATTTTATTTAAAAAATTTAATATAAATTTAATTAATGATATGCATGGTTTAAAACTTATATTATAAATTTTAAAATAAACATGTCATTGATGGAATTCGAACCTTGAAATTTTAGTAAATTAATTAATCATATAATATATCTAATCATTAGATCTAACGGTTATGATTTTTTACAAAAAACCTAACGGTCTCTGATCGAATTGACAAACTTTCGATGTCCGTGCGATGCACGGGTTTCTTTTACTATGTTATAAATTTATTTAATATTACAATTATGTTTTCATATAATCATTATATTTAATAATTTTTTTAATTTTAATATAATTTAATATTCTCATGTTTATGGATTATACTAATGTTTCCTTATTGAAAACAACATATACGGATTTTTAATATATTTTAATAATAATTGAAAAATATGATGTGATATTTTTGGGTATATATTAATGATTGTAAGATTATTTTTAAATCAAAAAGATAACATGTTTTAATTCGAAAGGAAATATTAATGATTGGAAGATATAATACGAATGATGTTTTTAGGTGTTTATAAAAGGTAATATCTTCAACTAAAAGTAAATGTGAAAAAAACAATCGATTAATTATCGTTAATTATATTATGTTATTATTTATTTTAGGTGTTTTATTAGTATAGATATAGTATATATTTTTCTTTATAATAAAGGGTAAATTATTAAATTCACGAAGTACCAAAAACCAGGTACAAAAAATCTAACGGTATATGATATTACTAAAAATCATCAATTAAAAGTAAACATTTTTTAATTAAAAAAAATAATTGGCTAATTATCATTAATTGTATTATTTATTTTAATAATTAGGATGACCGTGCTGAAAACGAAACGACAAACTTTCGATGCTCGTGCGATGCACGGGTTCCCTTTATTATGTTATAAATTTTATTTAATATTAAAATTATGTTTTTATATAATCATTATATTTAATAATTTTTTTAATTTTAATTTAATATACTCATGTTTACGGATTATACTAATGTTTCCTTATTAGAAATAACATATGCGGATTTTTAATATATTTTATTAATAATTGAAAAATATGGTGTGATATTTTCGGGTATATATTAATGATTGTAAGATTAGTTTTAAATCAAAAGGTATGTTTTAATTCGAAATGAAATATTAATGATTGGAAGATATGATACGATTGATGTTTTTAGGTATTTAAAAGGGTAATATCTTTAACTAAAAGTAATTGTGAAAAAACAATCGACTAATTACCATTAATTATATTATGTAATTATTTATTTTAGTTGTTTTAATAGCATAAATATCATACATATTTTTCTTGATAATAAAAGATAAATAAGTAAATTCACGACATACCAAAAAAAAAGGTACCAAAACTTTTAATGTTTCGACTGTTATATAATAATAGTATAGATTGATTTTTATACACAGTTAAACAATGCATAAGTATTTATTTAAATTTTAAAAAACATTATTAATTAAGTGGAGGAAATTAAAAAAAAAAAGTGGAGGAAAAAGAATTAAGTAGTGGACTATTGAGAGGGAGAGAGAAGAGAGAGAGAAGCAATCAACACACGCGACCTCCATATGTCACCCACCTCATTATAGTATTATGTATACTAAATCATATAGAACACCTGTTTACACACATACATATATTACAACTACTTTTCAAATAAAAAACCAAACACAACCCTTCTCATACTCCATCTCTCTCTGTCAACATGAACCAGAAAGCCAGAATTTCCAAAGATCTCAATGCCAGACACCAAAAGGTTACTTACCCATGTTTTTATTCAATCTTTTTAAGATTACCCATGTTTCTGTTTATGTATATGTAGCTTATATAAAATTCTTTTATTTTTGTTCTGTTTTGTTTTATTGTTTGCTGATGATTACTTAAGTTTGATAAGATTGAAGTAGATGGTACGTGTTTATATTTTTATCAAATTTTGATGTTAACTTTGATTATATTGAATAAGTTGTACATATCATGCATATTTATTAGTTATATACTCTTATAGTTCTTATGTTTTGTTCTGTTCTATTCTGTTCTGTTCTGTTGCTTTGATTATTAACATGTACTACTTTTTATCTATACCTTCACTGTAATTCTGAAATACAGGAAGAAAGCATATATAATAGGGAATTAGGGATGTTAATAGAAAGAGCCTTTTTTGCTAAATATTTTCACGGTTTGCTCTTTTTTTGATAAATAACAAGTTGGTTTTTTTTTTTTTTATTGTGTGTCCTGTCTAGTGTTTTTCAAAATTGCTTTCTTGAATTTTTGCCTATTGAAATATGAATAAGATTTAGTTTTTGGCAACATAATTGAATTCCACGCAGGTAAATAAATAAAAATAAACATGCCGGCTATTTTAGTTAGTAAAAAAGACAAAGCTAGAGTTGGTTTCATTCAACATTATGAGTTGTTTGTATGTACTCAATACCATACATAGCTGTTAAAGGTGTTTGGTGTTATGCCAGGATGTATAACCCCACTTTAATGAATTGTAAATTGTCTGTGCCACCGATTCTTCCATTGATGCTACAGCTGTATACCCAAATTTTCTATAATCTGTAAGTGTAAGTCAAGTCTATTTTATCTAATATTAGATGCATTAAAATTCGATAAGTCATAAAAGATGTAATTTGATTTGTTTGCGTTGGTCCTTCGTCAGATTCTTTTAGCCTTTGTTTAGGGAAAAAGATACAAAATTTTACTATATGCTTATGGTTTGTAGTTCTGTGTTCTAGAGGATTTTCTTGTTGTTATTGTCCGAATGGTTCATCAAAAGATATGGAATTATCTTTGCTCCTTTGTAGTTTTATCATTATCCTCTGCATAAACGACTCTGTATATCAGTGTTACTATAATTTGGACATGTATCAGAGAGGAAGGAATGAAAGTGACACATGTTATTCTGTCAGCATGGAGCTTTTAACATATGACATGTTTGTTATCCCACTTTCCTATAGATTTACTTTTGAGATTTTGATACAACGCACTGAGGATAAATAAGCAATTTAGACCACAAAGTTGTCAAAAAACATGTGTGTTGGTAAACAAGTTACTCTGCTTAGATTCGAGATATAGTTCCATAGAACATATTGATATCCTTCCTGACTGTTTTGTTGGCAGCTGTTGAACAATGTTTTTTTGTTAATACTGCATATCTGCCTATCCTACGAATTTATGCAGTGGCTTATACAAGAAAAAATGCATGCACCTAATTCACGTTGAGTTTGACAAATCATAAAATGTTAAGATAATGTAGGTCAATGCTAATCCAACTAAATAAGAACAATAAAATGGAATCTACTAGTTCCTGTTGAATTGGTTTGATTTATTATGCAAAATATACCAATTTTACGTAAGTTAAGTTATTAGAATTAGTTTGACTGTGTCTAATTAAAGTATATTGTTATCTGTTATATTTTTTATGCACCACTCTTTGGAAGCTTTCTTGATCCACCACTGACATGACCCTTCACAAGCTTTACAACAATTTGAAAGTGCACAATACTTGTTGTTAAACATTTCAATCTTATTTGTTATATCTACTTTATCACCATTAGAAATGACAAATGTGATCAAGATAGAACTTGAATCCTACCCCTTGATTACAAAATAAATAGATACTGTTGTGGCGACCCTTTATATTCGAACAGTAGACCGAATGGAATCAACATAGTCTCTGAATTTTCTTAAGTTTATCGCCTATATTTATCGTGCCCTCCCTAGAAAGGACTAGTAATATGAGATCGCTTACTTTTTCAGTAAGCTTGATTTTGATCATGCATGAATTGTTTTGTTTTTCTGTTTAAAAAAAATATTATATATGCTCTTCTTATCTTCAGATTCTTGAGGGGCTTCTTAGACTTCCAGAAAATAGGGAATGCGCAGACTGCAAAAGCATGTAGGTATTTTAGCAAGTGAAATGTAGATACGATGCACATTGATAGATTAGCTAGATATAGTAATTACAGCTGAATTGCTTAAACATTATGTTTTTTAAACGGCAGAGCTCCAAGATGGGCTAGCATTAACCTTGGGATCTTCATATGCATGCGATGTTCTGGGATTCACAGAAGCCTTGGAGTACACATATCGAAGGTATATCTCTTTTGTACAGCTCTCTGCTACTGCAGCATATTGTTTATTTAAAATATCTGTTTCTTACATGGTACAGATACTGTACTATTGGCATAAACTTAATGTGCACCCCTTTATTATCTTTTCCAAAATAATTTATTTTCGCATATGGTGCAAACATTTCCAATTGATCGATATTTTTTTACTTGTGCTACACAACTACACAAACCTTCAATTGTTACTACAGGTCAGATCTGCTACACTGGACACATGGCTTCCAGATCAGATTGCGCTGATGCAATGTAAGCTTTAATTTCTTTAGTTCATGTTAGCTATTATCGGAACAATTATACTTGATTCAACAAAAAAAAAGAGGATACCTGTTGGTCTCTGTCTGATTTTATCTTTCTGCAGCCATGGGGAATGGAAAATCAAACAGCTACTGGGAATCGGAGCTGCCTCCTAACTATGATAGAGTTGGAATTGAAAACTTTATCCGTGCCAAGTAAATATTGATTAATGAATCACTCTTTAATATTGTTATATGTACCTCATTTATCGTGGTGTTTATCTTATGAGAATTGAATTATTTATGCTAGGTACAATGACAAGAGATGGATTCCAAGAGATGTAAAGGTTACACCATCCACGAGAGTAAGAGAGGAGAAGCTACTTATTAATAGAGTAGCAACTTCAAATACAAGTGACAAGGAACATGTTAACAGTATCCCAAAGTCTTCTGACGAGAGGGAAGGCTCCCAGCTGCATAATATGTATTCAAAGTTACTGTCTTCCAATAGTCATAACCGTGTTCCTCAAAAAGTTCCCAAGCCGGTAAATAATGTATGGTTTGGCTAGTACCTCAACTCGTTTTTTAAACCAATGTGCAATTCTCATTTAGTTTTTTCTAGTTCTTGAGAAAATGACTTATGTTCCTTGCATTCACAAGTATAAAGTATTTTCTTTTGATACAAAATTTCTATTCTTTCTGCTTAGATTGAGAGAAATATTAGTGACTATATCTAGTTTTCTACATCTGATTATGGTCCTGTTACTTATTTGAGTAAGATGCTTATACCAAACTAGTTGCACCAGGAACATCAAAAATTAGAGTCACAAGGCTTAGAGAACGGACTTGAACAAAGGAAATCTAAGATAATCGCTGTTGTCTCGCCATCCAAAGGTGATCACGATACTGATCTCTTCACCTTGCTCCCTGTGAATTCTGAAGAGAATGGTCAAAAAGTAGTTGCTCCTGGTGATAATATGAAGATGGAAATACAACGTATGTCTCCCATGGTGGTTGCAAATGTGTCACTGCATCACCTTTCTTTTCTATTTTTTTGCACCGAGCTTACCATACTTGTACCTTTGTGCAGTTGTGAGCTTTGTTAAAAATGATTTGACTAGTATTCCTGAAATATAATTGCAGCATATAAAGCAGCACCGAAAACAGAAGAAACTGTTGTTTCAAACGAATCTGAAAGCAAGATACAAACTGACAATGGATTTGAGGATCTATTTCAAGGGTTGCAGTGGGTTCCGCAGCCTGCTTCTCAAGAATCCCCGAAAGAAGTGCAAACGGAGAAGGTGAGGTTACAAGTTTGTTCAACAAAGTTTCAATGATTTTACAAATGATGTGTTTCTTACACAGTGCTTACTAAATTGGAATTATTGTGACGAAGTTTATACAATGTACCTCGCCATTAAGTACTAGCTCATGATGATAACATTATATTATATTGCATAATCAAGTACATACTCGCAACAGGAAGAATCAGCTAAATTTGTATTATGTTTTTTGGTAATCTTTGCAGCCAGGGGTGTTGCCACAATCACCGACACATCACCCACAATTAGCAACTCAATCTCAAGAACAACATTTTCCAATGGCTAGTGCTGCTAAAACTAATGGGGTGCCCCAAGCAGGTCCTGGAATCATAAATCAACTTAATTATAGTGACAGTCATAAGCCGGCTCAGAATTGGGTAAAAACTGTCAATCCAGTTCCTCCAAAAGTGATGCAAGTGGCTGATCAGCCAAAATTTGTACAGGTTCAACCCATGAGTACCTTATATTCAGTTATCAAATTTTTGTTGACAATTTAGACCGCAATATTTAATGTGTAAACACTTAAACATTTAAAACTATAGGTGGCGCATAAGGTACCAATTGTTCAGTTGATTTTGGTTTAAAAGTTATATTTTTATTAATGTTAGGGTTTTATATGATCACATCCAAATTGATATTTTAACCTTAAATTTCCTTCTCATAGCCCTCTATGTATTTTTGTGACAGATAAGACATGCTCAACCTTCATATCATGTAGGGAACTCAGCATCATATACGAAATCGAGGTATGTATATGCTGGAAGCTATTACATCATAAATTATCATTAGAAACAGAGCCCTTTTTCAGCAACTTCTGGAGTAATACTATATCAGAAGAACAATTGAACATTAACTAATGGATGAACAAAAAAATTTAAGATCAGTAAGTCATATCACTATGTTTTGATTACTACTGATTTCGAATTCATGTTGCAAAATGTACTAATTAACATTAATCTTTATAATTATGCCGATGTGTACTATATACTTTTTTTCATTATTTTTGCTAAATTCCGATATGTGCTATAATTACAGTACTTTTTGTAAGAGGGAAATAGGATAAATTAGCAAAAAAAAAAAAAGAGGGAAATAGGATCATAACTTTCATGAAACAGCCATAGAATTCCAATCAGATGCTGTACTATAAGCATCATCATAGCTCACAACTTTCTGAAAGCACTAAGTTCGTCTTGTAAAAGAATGGTCAATTAACAATACACAATTTAGTAATTGGACATTCTAGTAGGTTAAGAATTTTTATTTGAACAAAAAGTGAGGTTTTAAGAGGATCACTACCCCTGTAGTCATGCACACTGCACACATTTGTCCACTGAGTCTCAAACTCTTAACCTCCCACTGGAAGGAGAGGGTGTTAATATGGTTCTATTGTTTTTTCTTTGTATTTGTATAGAAATATGATTAATTCTCATCGCTAAAATGACTAATTCGAGAAAAAATGAACTTTTCTATGGGACAGCAAAAGTAGAATTTTTTTTTTTTTTGACTAAGAAGTAGAGATTAATTAGTTTATTCCATGTCTGTTCGCATTAGAACATAAACATATGGCTGCACTTGTCAGGTCTATTTCTGGTATGCATTCAGACAAGTTCAGCAGAATGCAGCATTCTGAGGGATCAGCAAGTCCAACGATTAGGCGTCAGACAGCATCAACAAGATCACCAAGTATTCCAACTCAGCTAGGCGGAGAATATGACTTTTCTTCACTAGTGCAAGGAATGTTTGGTAAAAGATGATAGTCATATAATCTCATTAATTATTCTTTTTTTTTTCAATGAATTAATTTGTAATAGCAGATAAAATTCAGGCAAAGTTTTTGATGCCTGGCAGTATACTGGTTGTTCCTACCAGCTGATCAGTGTGTGCAGTATTTATTGAGAAGAGATGTATAGTTTAGGGGCTACTGAATATATTTTCTTTTTGTGGTTAAGGGGCTATTACCTTTTTATATCATGGTTCGGCACTAATCGCTGAGGAGAAGTTATGACTTTTGTGGAGAATCGAACCCAAAACCATTCTGTCACATTTTACTTACTGAAATGATAGGATCATGTCGTAAAGAACAAGTCCAGAAATAGTATAAAACTTTTAACAATTTAATTATTAAATAGGACTAGCTTAAAACCCGTGCGATGCACGGATTTTTTAAAATATTATATAAAAATTTTGTATTAATTTAAATTATTTTTTGAAATATTAATTTTGGAGGCTTAAATTTTTATATGAGATGATTTGATAATAATTGTTTAAATGTTATCCATGATATTTCTAAAAATGGAGAGATTTTAGTCCGAAAATGTAGAAAGATGATAGGTTTTAGTTGAAAAAAATAATTGTTTAATTATTAGTAATTATAAAATAATTCTTTTATTTTATTAAATATAATGCCCGTGTAATGATTAGAATAAGAGATGATTTAGTTAAAGAAAATTCAAAAGGTAACATGTTTTAGGTGAAAAAGGTAATTGATTAGTTTATAGTATTTATAATTTAATTACGTTAATTTACTAAATACAATTGCTCGTAATGGTTTTTGAAAAGAAGAAATTAATATTGTACGTGATATTTCTATTAAAAGAAGGATTTTAGTTAGAAAATATATGAAAGATGATACGTTTTAGCTGAAAAAGAAAATCAGTTAATTATCAATATTAGAATATTATTAGTTTTTTTTATTAAATAGAATCTCCCGTGATATAATTGGAAAAAAATATATTTTAGCTATAGAAATAGAAAGGTAACGTGAAAACTAAAAAGATTATACGATTTATGTGAAAAAGGTAATTGACTAGTTTATAGTAATTACAATTTAATTAAGGCAATCGACTACTTACCATTATTTTAATTAATGAATTTTAATTTAATATAATTTAATATACTCATGTTTACGGATTATACTAATGTTTCCTTATTATAAACAACGTATACAGATTTTTAATATATTTTTATTAATAATTGAAAAATATGATGTAATAATTTCGGGTATATATTAATGATTGTAAGATTAGTTTTAAATTAAAAAGGTAACATATTGTAATTTGAAAGGAAATATTAATGATTGTAAGATATGATACGATTGATGTTTTTATAAACAATGTATACAGATTTTTAATATATTTTATTAATAATTGAAAAATATGATGTGATATTTTCGGGTATATATTAATAATTGTAAGATTAGTAGGTGTTTATAAAAGGTAACATTTTCAATTAAAAGTAATTGTGAAAAAAAACAATCGACTACTTACCATTAATTATATTATGTTATTATTTATTTTAAGAGTTTTAATAGTATAGATATCATATATATTTTTCTTTATAATGAAGGGTAAATAAATAAATTCACTTAGTAACAAAAAACAGATACCAAAACTCTTTTATTTTTTCGGCTTTTATATAATAGTATAGATATTTGTGATTGTAAGATTAGTAGGTGTTTATAAAGGTAATATCTTCAATTAAAAGTAATTGTGAAAAAAAGAAATCGACTACTTACCATTAATCATATTATGTTATTATTTATTTTAGGAATTTTAATAGTATAGATATCATATATATTTTTCTTTATAATGAAGGGTGAATAAGTAAATTCACTTAGTACCAAAAAATTGGTACCAAAACTTTTAATGTTTCGAAATTTATATAATAGTATAGATATGATACGATTGATGTTTTTATAAACAACGTATACAGATTTTTAATATATTTGATTAATAACTGAAAAATATGATGTGATATTTTCGGGTATATATTAATGATTGTAAGATTAGTAGGTGTTTATAAAAGGTAATATCTTCAATTAAAAATAATTGTGAAAAAAAACAATTGACTACTTACCATTAATCATATTATGTTATTATTTATTTTAGGAATTTTAATAGTATAGATATCATATATATTTTTCTTTATAATGAAGGGTAAATAAGTAAATTCATTTAGTACCAAAAAACAGGTACCAAAACTTTCAATGTTTCGAAATCTCTTATTATAATACCTGAGTCTACCACATATCAGTTAACCAATCAGAAAACTATGAATTATTTTAGAACCAATCACAACGCATTCCTAAATTTTAGACCAATCATGTTATATTACGAGTTTTCCTTATTTAAATTCTCACCCTACTTCATTAACTATGGTTAGTTAACAATTCTATAATTTAAATACAATAATGATTTTATTTAACATATCCATAAATACATATTTTTAAATCAAAAAATATATACTAAAAAATCAACATTTTTAATTTGAAATCAATCACGATATACTATTATATATTTTAAATTAAATTTCATAATTAATCATTCATTAATCAACCACTCTTTTAATATAAAATCAATCACAATCATATTAGCAGACACTATTAATATATTTTCATAATACATGTTGTACAATTAAAATTTTTTAAATAATTATAATTTAACTCAGCTATAAATCTGAAAAATCGGATTTGAAATAACTTGGATAAAATTCATACCTTCAAAGACTATCATACACTATAAATAGATTTTCATAATACATGTTGTACAACTAAAAAATTTTAAATAATTATAATCTAACTCAACTAGAAATTTGAAAAATCGGATTTGAAATCAAATTTGAAATAACTTGGATAAAATCCATACCTTCAAACACTCGATTGTTTTAAAAGTTCAAAAATATATTTATTCAAAATTTGTTAATAAAATCAATTATTTAATAAATATAAACCAACACTACAAAATTGGATTTGAATCATATTTTAAATAACTTGGAAAAAATTCATATCTTCAAAAACTCGATTTTTTTGAAGGCTCGAAAATATATTTATTCATAATTTGTTAATAAAATTAATTAATAAATCTTTTATTATATTAAAAGTTTTCTTTATTTATCATTCTTATCTTATTATATTAACCATGATTAGTTAACAATTTAAATTTTGATATAGTAGTTACTTGATTTTACATATCCATATATTACATATTTTTTAATGTTAAAAAATAATTATAATAAATTAGTATAAAATTAAAATCAATCAGGATTACAGTTAGATGTAGTTAGCCAATCTAGAAAATTTTGAAGACCAAACAGAGGTCATTCCTAATTTTAGACAAATCATATTATATTGAAATTTTTCCTTATTTATCATTCTTATCCTATTATATTAACCATGATTAGTTAACAATTCTAAATTAAATATAGTAGTTATTTGATTTAACATATTCATATATTACATATTTTTTAATATTAGAAAACAATTATAATAAATTAGTATATAATTAAAATCATTCAGGATTATACATAAATATAATATTAAGCGATTTTTACAATTTTTATTTTCCACTCTTTTGATTTACAATTAATCATAATTACATTATTTTACATTACGGATTAATTTTATAAATATATATAAGAGCCATTTAGAATTTACCAAAGAAATTAAATTAATCATATCATTCTCATCCTAAATTACTTATCTTGGTTACTTAACAATTTTTTTGAAATACAAAATTTATTTTATTTAGTACATGCATAAATTAAATATTCTTTAAAGTGATAAAATATTTACTAACTTATCAATCTTTTAATTTAAAGCCAATCAAATTTATACTATTATATATTACGAGCTAATTTTCATAAATATCAACTGCAATCATACTATAATACAGTATATAGTTATAAATTACAAATTAATTTTCATAAATACTTAATAACTAACAAATCACAATTTTTTACTTAACTCAATTACAATTATATAATTATATACTAACACGTCTATTTTTTGCACATGTCTCTATGTATAGAGGTATTTTCCAAAATCGTGTATTTATTAATTGATTTTAATATAAATATATTATTTTAATACATGAGTCAATTTTATCTATATTATATAATATAGTATTTTAATATCTCAAACTCTCGATCTACAATTATGAGTTGCAATCAAATTTGAATAAATCTACTATTATTGAATAAAAAATTTAAAAATTGAAAAATATTTACCACACTATTCTAAATGTACGTTCAAAATTTAAATTAATCAATTATTAAAAAAACCTAACAACCAGTTAAAATATTAAAATGAATTTTAAACTAATTATCTTTAACATTTTACTTATTGATTTTTTTTTAGCTATGCAATAATTAATTGGACAAACAAATTGACCTGACAAGATATTTGAATTATTCAAAATACTAAATATATTCGAAAATAGTATTAGACATTATATGGTGTATAAATTATCACATTACAAGGTCAATGAAAATATTGTTATTAAATATTTTTATAACAAATTCGTCAAATCAGTGCAACAATTCTTATAAATCACTATTTTTTTTATATAATTAATTTATCAATAAACAAACATACGACATCTACAAAAATAATCACAAATTTTCAATTTTCTTATAAATTGCTATAGGAACCAATATAACAAAATCCAAATCAATTCGAACAACCGACCATAGCTACGATTCTATACTATCAAAATTAATGAACCAATATAACAAAATCCCATAGATCTAAGATTTCGAATGCCAAAATAAAAAGATCTACCCTCACAAAAAGAAAGAACAAAACTCAATATATGGGTAGACAAAAACCACTAACGGGGTACTAGACTCTTGATAAAGAGATATATTTGTTAAAAAATAAAGTAAACTCAAGGAAAAAAATGGAAGTTATCATTCACAAGGACAAAATACAAAATCCAATATATCAGTAAATAAAACCTACCAACGGGTTACTAGAATCTCAATAAAGAGAGATTTTTATTGAAAAAAACAGAGCAAAATCATGGAAAACAATAAAAGGTGGGCTTATCATCGACCAAATTTGATGACAGCCCCTAAACTTTAGTTTAGTATTTTTTGGGAGAGGAGCAGAGAGAGGAACAGCCATCGTTATAAAAATCACTATTACTGCTAACTAGATAGGCTAATACATAAAATTATATATTGTTCTAATAAAAGGTTCCCTTTTTAATTTTGTATTCTTAAATTAAATTAATAGTATTCAATTTCCACATCTTAATCTAAGATCAGATATATCAAATTCGCTTGGTTGGTTGATAATATTTTTTTTTAATATCAACAAGACTTTAAATATAGGTAAAAAAAAACTTAACAACTTGGTAGATAGATTATAAACAAACAAAGATATTTATTAGTTTTGTTTTGTCTAAACAAAACAAATGTATCGGGTTTTGGATCGGATATCGGTTCGGTACAACTAAAATCCGAATCCAATTCGAAACTATTTCGGGTTTAAAATTTAATTCCAAACTTAAATCCGAAAATTCGGGTTCCGTACATCCAAAATTTCGGGCTTCGGATCGGGTACTATTAGATCGAATTAATTTGCCACCCCTATTTATGGGTAAGAGAAAACTAATATTTAATATACCATGCTCTAATAGAAACAAAATAAAAAAAAAATCAACCTTCAAACTCCAAAAGTGAATATACACATTTTAAGTTGTCATTAAAAACAAGTTGAAGGTAATCACCATAAACTCTAAAAGTCATATCTTACTCTAAGAACGGGATATGTTGGATATGTATGGTTGATTGATAATATTTATTTTTCTATAGTAAATCAATTTACTAATAAAAGAACATACAATTTGTAAAAATGATATTTAACAAACACATATGAAGCTAGATTATAAGAAAGTTTCCTTTATCATAACTACGTTCGTTTAATGGATCTTGCACAGTAGAGATCCTTTTTCACATTGCTGAAACATGCAACATTTTTTTGAGAGACAATCTTATGATTTATTATGGTCGTGTGAAATAAGTGTTTTTCAATATGTATTTGAAAAATTGATCGCAACCCATATAAATTTTTTGATTAAATTAATATGATAAAAATTCTAGAAACCCACGGTACTTTACATTTAAATACACCAAATTTCCAAAAGAACAAAACTTAAAATAAGGGTAAAAAACTTATGAATTTGGTAGAAAGATTCCGAAAAATGAGAAAAATCAAATGAAAAATAAAATTAAGAAAAACAATAAAGAGGGGTTTAGAGCATTTCAACGAGGGATGTGGATATTATGATAAATGTTTGATAATATTAATTTTATAGCAATTGGTATAAAATGACGAATAAGTAATTCTATAATTAAATTAATTACATTCTCATGAAACTAACTTTTTTCCTAAATAATGATTAAAATAATATTTTTATATTAATTAATTAATTAATTTTACCATTCGATGCATAGCACGGGTAGAACGCTAGTTTATATAATAGTATAGATGATGTGATATTTTCGGGTATATATTAATGATTGTAAGATTAGTAGGTGTTTATAAAAGGTAATATCTTCAATTAAAAGTAAATGTGAAAAAAGGCAATCGACTACTTACCATTAATTATATTATGTTATTATTTATTTTAGGCGTTTTAATAGTATAGATATCATATATATTTTTCTTTATAATGAAGGGTAAATAAATAAATTCACTTAGTAACAAAAAACAGATACCAAAACTCTTTTATTTTTTCGGCTTTTATATAATAGTATAGATATTTGTGATTGTAAGATTAGTAGGTGTTTATAAAAGGAAATATCTTCAATTAAAAGTAATTTTGAAAAAAAACAATCGACTACTTACCATTAATTATATTATGTTATTATTTATTTTAAGAGTTTTAATAGTATAGATATCATATATATTTTTCTTTATAATGAAGGGTAAATAAATAAATTCACTTAGTAACAAAAAACAGATACCAAAACTCTTTTATTGTTTCGGCTTTTATATAATAGTATAGATATTTGTGATTGTAAGATTAGTAGGTGTTTATAAAGGTAATATCTTCAATTAAAAGTAAATGTGAAAAAAGCAATCGACTACTTACCATTAATCATATTATGTTATTATTTATTTTAGGAATTTTAATAGTATAGATATCATATATATTTTTCTTTATAATGAAGGGTAAATAAGTAAATTCACTTAGTACCAAAAAACAGGTACCAAAACTTTCAATGTTTCGAAATTTATATAATAGTATAGATTTAGGTAATTTATCAATTCTTTTAACCATATAAAGCAAATATGCAAAACAACATATATGACTGAAAGTCTGAAAGAAGTAAAAAAAATTCTATCACTGAAATATGCAAGAAGGTAGATTGATTAAAGAAAAAAAAAGTTACATATAGTATTCTAAATTAAATAAAATTTTATTTTATGTAATAAATTTGATTTTTATTTTATTCCAAATTTTATTTTGATATGTAATAAATTTTATTTTATGTTTCAATTACAATTTTAGATAATCATAATTTTTAATAATTTATTTTTAATTTAAATTCCAATAATTTAATACAAATTTAATTAATGATATGCATGGTTTAAAACTTATATTATAAATTTTAAAATAAATATGTCTTTGATGGAATTTGAATCTTCAAATTTTATTAAATTAATGTATTCATATAATATATTTAATCATTAGATCTAACGGATAAAAATTTATCGATCATTATTCGTTGTATACAAATTTTATTATATTTTATTAGTGATTAGACGATATGATGTGATAATTTTGGTTACATATTAGTTATTGCAAGATTTTGTTTTAAATTAAAAGTTAAAGTGTTTAATTAGAAAAGAAATATTATTGATTGGAAGATACGATATTTTAGGTGATTATAAAAGGTAATATCATCAACTAAAATTTAACTTCTTTTAATCAAAAAAGACAATCGGCTAATTATCATTATTTATATTATTTTATTATTTATTTTAATAATTAGAATGACTAAGCCGAAAACCGAACCAACGTATACAGATTTTTAATATATTTTATTAATAATTGAAAATTTTGGTATGATATTTTCGGGTATATATTAATGATTATAAGATTAGTTTTAAATCAAAAAGGTAACGTATTTTAATTAGAAAGAAAAATATTAATGATTGGAAGATATGGTACGATTGATATTTTTAGGTGTTTATAAAACGTAATATTCAATTATAAGTAAATGTGAAAAAGGCAATTGGCTAACTACTATTAATTATATTATGGTATTACTTATTTTAATAATTCGGATAGCCGTACAGAAAATCAAACCGACAAATTTTTAAACTTTCGGCTTTAATATAATAGTATAGATTTGTTTTAGAGAAAATGACCAAAATAATCATTTTTGAGACAAAGTTGCCCAAAATACTGAAAAGCGGGAAGTGTGGCCCTTTTTACTGACTGAACACGGAGGTTCGTCTTCCGTATCTTCATGTAACACGGAACACTGTGTTCCGTATCTCCATCCAGTTGAATTACCCCCATAACCGTAACTCAATTAGGTTTCACAAATACACCCAATTAGATTTTACAGATATGGGACAGGATTTAAAGAACAGAACTTGAGCAAACGAAACTGCTTGTTGAAATTGTGACCACAACAGAAAAAGGATGTCTTCCTTTACTTCAATATCTGGTAAATCAATAATCTTTTCTTTCATTTCTTGGTACAAAGACTAATATTGTGTATATTTTGATTCTTGATTTTAATGTAATGTGATATAGATACAAACATGAGTGTATGTCGATGCTTTACTAAAACAGCAGCACATACACATTCCATTAAATAATTGGGACAAGTGACTGCCTGTTTGCTGGTTGCTATATCTGATATGAAACTAATTTGTTTCAGTTAACACCTTAATAGTTTGGTAGGTCACTTAATATTTGATGTTAGAACCCCTAAGAGCTAGTTTAGTTATGTTATGATCCATTAGTGCCATCTGTTTGGTAATGTGGGGAATTATTATGACTAATTGCTTAAAGTAGACATATATACATACAATCCTTGGACTAGGTAATACTGTCTTAAGGCTCAAATCCGAATACTGCTAGATATGGACTATGATGAACTGATAATCGGCTAGGCTATGTTTGTTTTGAGGCTAGAGGGATTATAATTTGGGGACTTCTTGCTTCTTTTGTTCTTAATTTGTCACACTTAATACCTGAAAATTATACTTTCAGTCAATTTCACCATGATATATATCTGCAATGCTAACTTAAAACAGAGTACGAGATTAAAAGGAAACCCGGCCTAACTAATCAAACGTCCAAACCTTAATCGAAGCTATATATCTAACACATAACTATACATACTCCTTCATATCTATTAAGCTGTTCAAAGAGTCATAATAACTTAATCAATTAAGAGGAGCAGAGGCCTTTGGCATGCATTGTATTATGTTCCTTTGCATTGTCACTTTGTAGTTGCGTGTATTGTCTAATTACTCCGTGTTGCATTGTATTATGTTCCTTTGCATTGTCACTTTGTAGTTGTGTGTTGTCTAATTATTCCGTGTTTCAGGAGACTATTGGCACGAAGACGGATAGGAAAATAATAAAAAGCTAATACCGAATACAATATATGTTGTTACCTTTAAGTAGTAAAAGAACCCACGCAAGATATTCAACTTTTTAGGCATATCAGTTTCAAAAGTATCAAGCTTCCCTCCAAGGTCTGCATCAAAAAGACATATGTTATGTAATAGGATTATCAGAAAAACTTACTCTTAAATTATATATATATATATATATATATATATATATATATATATATATATATATGCAAAGAAGGCTCAAAACAAACATAGCCTAGCCTCACTGAAAATTATGCACTGAAACTAATATCATAGATATATATATATATATATATATATATATATATATATATAAACAAGGCTCCAGGGCTGCATCCGTTGAGCCTCACTGCAAAACAGAGTTCTGATATGTTTGTGTATAACAATATAAACTGATCACCTTCAACTTCTGGACTTGATGAGGACAGCCGACTGGTGTAATTACTGCATCTTTTTGTTTCCGTACAAACGTCCATGGCTTATTCCTAAATAATATGACAATACAATTTCAGTGAAAAAGGGAGTTTAGCAACAATATATAAGCATTACAAATACATGAAAGCCAACCATATTCTGCCTTCAGAATACATTTATGCTCCGCGAGTCATTTACTTGATATCCTTATATGTCAGTTTAATACATACTTACTGTTTCCTGTGAAGACTTATAATAATGTGTGTGTGTGTTTTTTTCATTTTCAGATTATGGCGCAACTTAATGATAAATTGTCTGTGGACCCTCGCCCTCGGGATCCTTCTGTCTTGCATTTACAAGGTACTCATAGGTCAGAGGCTGTGTGGGAGGCTGGTGGTGGTGACAATATGAAATCCCGAGTTCGCAATCCTAACAATTTCAGCCTCCCTTCTTTACATCCGAGGATGGTTCCCCTTCTTGAGGCTTTGAAATTTGATGGAGTTTCTAGGTTGGCAAGCATACAGATAGATTGGGGTTTGATCACTGCTCTTATAGAGAGATGAAGATCCGAGACCCATACTTTTCACTTTCCAGTCGGGGAATGCATGATATCATTACAAGATGTGTCTGTTCTTCTTGGGTTGTGTATTGATGGGCCTGCAGTTACTGGTTTTACTGCGGTTACAGGTGGATGGGACAGTTATGTTGGAGATGTCTTTAGTGTACGGCCGGGGGAGAAGGGTGAGAAGGGTAAGAAGATTAAGAAGAGTGAGAGTTCTGCATTGGATGATGATAACAGATTCGGATTGATTGGTGGTAGATTGAAGTTTACTTGGTTGAATTCTGTTTTTGGTTCCCTTCGAGATGATGCTTCTGATGTTGAGCTTACGCGTTATACACAGTCCTACGTGTTGCAGCTGATTGGCGGGATCTTATTGACCGATCATTCTGGGGGTCAGGTTCATTGTATGTACCTTCCTCTTCTCTTGGATTTTGCTAAATGTGGGAAACTATCTTGGGGTTCTGCTGTTCTTGCATACCTTTACATGAAATTATGCAAGGCGTCTCGTAAAGATACAAAGGAGGCAGCCGAATGTCTTTTATTATTGCATTTGTGGGCTTGGAGTAGATTACCTTCTTTGGCTCCTGTTCCTCGTGATCCAGTTTTAGATAACTCACGTATTTGGGGTGATCGTCCAGGGCCACATGGTTTGAGGTAAAAATGTTCAATTTTACCACATTTATTGACATATTGAATGATATTTTCAGCATTCAAACTATATAGTTGTTTATTAATTCCTTTGAATCAATTCTAATGCCCTTTTTATGTTTTCATGTATTATATAGGTGGTGTGCTCATCTTTCCTTCCTTGACAGTGGTTCACATTCAGTTTCCACCTACCGAGTTCAGTTAGATGTTCTTGCCGATTCTCACTTTTTATGGCAGCCATACACCGATGAGATTCTTGCCGAACTATCGGAGCAGTGTAGAGAAGGCAAAGAGATTTGGTGTTACAAGGGACCTCTTATATGTTTTTGTTTCGTGGAGCCACATCAGCCCGACAGATGCCTGTGCCAGTTTGGGATTATACAGGATATACCATCTTCCTGCTAGTTATTGTCCTGAACTTCATAAGATTAACTTGAAGGGTAAGGCAGACTTGGACTGGACTTGGATGCATCGTGATCATGTAGCTCTTTGGGATGATAGGAAGAATCATGTTTTTGTTGGAGATGTCGGTGTGGGTGTATCTGAGCGTTACCCCAAGTGGTATTCATCTATTACTCATCGGTATCTGACTCGCATTGGTGGTGGCCATTCTTATACGGTAATCACAAATAAGCTCATCCTTACTTGTTTTGCTATATATTTGTACTTGTAATTATAATTATATTTGTTTTGCCATGTATTACTCTATTTGTGCAATGTATTGATACAAATTGTTTTGTTTATGCAGTTGGATTTATTGGATCACCTAGATTTATTACACAAGGAAGAGAGATTTGGAGACTTACCAGCAATTATGGCTCATGCTAGATAGGTGCTGCAAGAGAAGTTTGCATCCGGATACTTTCAAGATTTCCCCGTTGAAGACCGGCGTGCCAAGGAAGTTGAGATAAAACAAAAGAGAAAACGAGGTGGCCACGGGTTCAAAGCTCCACGCTTGCTAGGACGACGGATTGGTGTTGATTTAGATGATGATGCCGAAGGTGGCGAGAGGCCTAGTGATGAACCACCACTGTCATATCCAACATTCCACCTATTTACACAATCTCCAAACACGTTTCCTGATTATGTAGCAAGCCAACAACAGCCGCCACAACCGGATCAGCAGCAGCCACTAGAGCAGGAAGAGCAGCAGCACCAGGTTTGACATACTTCTGTGCAAGTAATTATTTTTCAGTCATTTATATATTACTTTAGCAGATACGTTATGCTAGTTCATGTGTTCCTTGACTATACAAGGGTTACAGTGAGAAAATTAAGAAGCCTACTCTGCCTTGATTTTGTTCATGAACTTCATCAGGCTTATTAGTGAAAAACACAAAAATGCATTCCTAACTTTCTAACGTTAGATAATGCAGTAACATGATCGCCAAAGGAGCTGTCCTTAAGTGCACCAAAGGGACATTATAAAATGGGTCTGGGGACACTGTGGGGGTGCTTTATGATACAGTTGGATTTATGTGCACCTGCCTTTCACTACCATGTATAGTCCCACCTTATCTTGAATTTCACATCAACAGGTCCCACCTGTAGAGCATGAGCATCCTATGCAGTTACGAGCTCGTAAGAAAGTTGCCAGTCAGCAGTATACGAGGAAAACTTGGTGAGTTTTTTTAAATCTTTTATTTGCATTATTTCGAGCATCAATTCCTTTATTTGTTTGTGGTTTTGAGTCTTTATTTTGTTTAGGCAGAAGAAATAAATTGATGGCAATCTTATGGGTTTTGCATGACAATTAAATAGGTGAGTTATCTTGCGTTAATAATTTATATGGTTGTAATAGATAAGTTATTTTCGTATAATACGGCCCCGCCAGGAGCACTAATATCAATGAATTTCTGATATATATGCAGGCACAGGGAGATGTCATTTCTGTAGGCATCCTTCATTTCAATGCTCAACGTGAAGGGGTCCTTCATTTTGATATTAGTGTTAAGGCAGTTCAATTATGTAAAAGAATTTTTATGTAGAAGAATTTTTATGTAGAAGAATTTGTAATATTAGTTTACAATATTTGAAATTTTTATGGGTCTTTCATTTCAATATTTGTAATTTTTTGTTGTTGTGCATTATGAGAGTTTTTTTCCCTGTGAAATTTTATAGTTGGTGTCATTTGGGTGTGAGTACAGGTAGTGAGTACAGTTAACAATTTGCCACCTCATTCTGGCCTGTGTCACGGTGATCTATCCACCGTATCAGACCCTATCACGGTTATCCGTGTACCGTATTAGACCCTGTCACTGTTATCCCTGTTCCGTATTAAGCATAATACGGCATCCCATAAACCGTATTAGAGGTGACACGGAGTACAGTGTTCCGTATTCAAAGGAATCCTGAATTTGCTTACATATGCAGTAAGCAATAACAATATAAGCAGGACACATCTCCTGTAGGTGGATAAAAGACTCATATTAATAAGATCCAGAAATTTAATAACAATATGTTTAACAATAACAACAAGCAATAACAATAACAATTTAAGCAATAACAATTTAACTAAGTTTAAGATCCAGAAAACAAATAACAATATGTTTACAACCATCATACTCATTACAAATCTAATGCGTCAATAATGGATTAATACAATAACGGATTAATACATTTAAATAACACTTGAAATCAATCTACGGAGCACTAGAAGAAGGTCCTTTGCCTTTTGATCCTTGATAATCCATTGCGTTCTTGTATCTTGTGGACTTTCGTCGACCAACTTTTTTTGGAATATCATCAACATCAAAGATCACTGTTGGAAACCCAAGTAATGGAGGCCATTCTTTCTTGCTTGGTATTGGCTCAAAGTGACCCTCATAGACTCTTCTTGCTTTCTCTAGCTTATACCACTCACTTACAAGGCTTGTGTGGTGCAATCCTACACTAGCACAACAAGCAAGAACATGTGAACATGGAATGTGATACGTTTGCCACTTGTTACATGTGCAAATCTGTTCCCGTACACGAACAACATGTTTATTCCCCCCCCCCTTCTGACCATGCTTCTTTGTTATCACCTCAAACACCCAATTGTTGCGGTCAACACTTGTCACCTGATGTCCACTTGCGCGTTCTTTCCATTTGTTCAAAATTTTATTGGCATGCTTGGTAAACTCGTTACCATCAACAGCTTGCTTTTTTATCTCTGCACGACGTTGCTCAAAGTAGCCTTCACCATTGCTGTGACCGGGAGTTTTCTTGAGCTTTTGATGGCATTGTTCCAACTCTCGGCCATATTTGTTGTCATTATACCAAATCTCTTGCCTCCATCACAAGCTAAAGATGTTTGTTGGGGGTTTATCTCACTAAACCACTCATCTGCTCCAGGAATAGCTCCCAACAAAGCATTCCAATGCAAATTGAATTTGGACTCTGTCAATTGGCTACACATTGCAACCACTCTTTCCTTCGAATTAGCCTTCTTGAATTGACTAACAAAATTCGCAGCTAGGTGTCTAACACAAAACCGGTGATAGCCGTATGGTTCACACCACCCGATGTCAGGATTTTTCATAGCAGACATGATTCCTGCATGTCTATCAGAAATCACACAAACTCCCATTCGCTGCAAGGCAACCATCTTCCTCAATCTCTCCATGAACCATGTCCAGCTTCCTACATTTTCTGCTTCAACAATTGCAAATGCTACTGGAAGAAGGTGGTTGAAGCCATCAACTGTTGTGGCAGTAAGTAATACTCCTCCGTACTTGCCATACAAATGAGTTCCATCAATCTGAAGTACTGGAATGCAATGTACAAAGGCATCTACGCAAGGTTTGAATGTCCAAAAGACTTGCTTGAATCTTACCACTTATTTTCAAATTACACAATATTAAAACAACATAAGTTACATAATTGAAATCTTTTTTTAGGCCCCGCCAGGGGCACTAATCAATGCATGTCAAAATATATTACAGTTTCAACAAATTGCATACCTGAGGTAAAGGCCCTCCTAGATCATGCTCTTTGAAATACCAGCTGACTGCACCAATGCCCATACTTTGTAGCACATTCATCAATAGTGACAGCTCCTGGTATGATTGCTCCCAAGAACCATAAATCTTCATAGTTGTAATTTTTTTCCCGTCTCTAACCTTTTTCCTTGTTGGTACATACCCAACTTCCTTGGTAATTGCAGCAACTAACACCTTCTCTGAGACATTAGGATCCGCAGTTAATAGGTCAATGATGATATCTGCAATGTGTGAAGCATCCAAATTGGGATGATCTTGTGAGATAGAATGATTGATACATGTATGCGGACCCTTAATCTCCATGATTTCAAAAAAGTTATGTGACTTTCTCTTTCTGGCCCTCAATTTCCACTCACAACCTTCACTATTTTGTTGGCAAACCACATCCCAAGTCAATGGATCAGATTTCAACACCTTTATCATTTGATGATTGGAAATATGAACCTTCTTTACTAAATTTATCAACTGCTCTTTCGACTCAAACAACATTCCTTTAGCTAGCTCTGCCGGATTATGAAGTTCAGTAGCTTTTTGCATACCATACTCTAAATCTGAAGCAATCATTGAAGAGCCGTCAAAAGACCTATAGTAAGGTATATCATCATCCGTTAACTCGGTGTTTCCTCTTGACCCCCTTGAACTAGTGCTAGAAACACAATCAACACCCCATTGAACACTTTTTGTTCCTCTCGACCCTTCACTACTAGCACCACCCATGAACCAAGTCCTACTTGAACTACCACTCGAAATACAATCAATACCGCCTTGGACACTTTTTGAACCATGATTGCTTGAGGTATTTTCACCAACATTCGAGTATCTAAACATATCACCTGAACTTATGCTCATACCAATTGGTACTTTTTCAATGTAAAGTTCCACACGAGGTTTAATTTCGGAATCATCCACCGATTCAAACATATACTCTACATCATCATCATCAACAATCAAAACAACACCATACTTATTTGTACTAGGATTCTTAAACCTACGAAAAATCTTTAACTTAAACGATTCCGGATTTATAGCTAGCTTTCGATACAAAACATTCAGAATTTCTACGTATTTCAAATTAAAGTGCAATTTGACAAAAGCAATCACATCTCTATCATATGTACTTCCAATTGCAGCATCATATATAATGTTCTCATCAATATATAACCATCCCCAAACATAATCTGAAGCCATTAAAATAAAGTTTCAAATAGAGAACATTACCTTGATATTTGGGAGAGACTTGATTGGCAATTGGCAGTGGCTGCTCGGGTCTGTGAGTTCGTATACATATACCATACACGCTAGACGTAACACCGTATTAGATGTAATATGCTACACAATACTCCGTGTCGAATCCTATTACGGAGTACAGTTTACCGTATTACCTTATCACGGATTGCCAAGATCCGTGTCACGTCCTATTACGGATTACGGTGTCATGTATTACCTTATCACGGTTGACCAAGATCCGTATGACGTCCTATTGCGGATTACAGTGTTCCGTATTACGCTCAATACGTAGAGAAGCTGTTAACTTTTGAAATTGCATTACAAAAACACTAGTTCAATATAATTTTCAACGGTACACATAAATTCAATAAAGGGCAAATTGTATTGATTCTCTTTGATCAATTTGAACAATATGATTTTCATACATATTACAAAAATATTGAACTGCCCTAATTACATTGTTAATTGAAATTACACCCAATTGCTCTAGATAATTCATTACATGAAATTTAAATCTGCACATAAAACCTTCTGTTGATGGCGTCAAAGTCGTTCAGATTGTGAATGTTAACCAACATTTATGTATTGAAAGTTGTCTTCTAAGGTTATTGTTGAAACGTATTTGGATTTTAATAATATCCAAATTCTGAAGATATGGCCGCTGTAGATGTTCCAACACGACAAAGTATAGGGGGTTTGGAACCGTCTCTATGTAAGTTCCAGTGATGCACTGTATATACGTCAATTCCTCCCCAGTTCTTTCATCCATTTTGAGCACCTGAACCCAACTGCTTTGAATGATTGGACTAAAGATAGAGTTTTGAAGACAAATACAAACAATAAAGATGGCCTGGATATAGAACTAAGTGCATCACGGTGGACAGTCTTCCGTATCTGGAGTTGTCACGGTGGACGGTCCTCCGTGTTACCCTAATACGGTGGGCGGTACTCCGTATTAGCGTAATACGGTGGACGGTACTCCGTATTACCTTAATACGCTACACGAAACTCCGTGACCAGTCGGTATTTAGGGTGAAACAATTGGAAATCAGTATTTTGGGCAAACAGTATTTAATTTTGATTATTTTGGGCCTTCACCCTTTGTTTTATACATGTCTCCAAACAAAAATATTTAAACAAATTAATCAATTGTATTTTTTTTTTTTGACAAGAATCAATTACTAATCCAAAAAGGAAAAATTTGCAAGTGGCTGATGTATGAATTGTAATGGGGCCCACAAAGTTTGAAATCAGAAAAGCAAGCATTATATAAAAGGGGGCTTGAAACCGCCCCAGACCCAGAAGTACACCAAACCGCGTCCAGAACCACAAGAAACAAGCAATGGATAAATCTTCAACTACACTGTTGTTATTGCTAGCTTCATCATCAGCTGTCTTGACTCTCTTTGTATGTATAGGCATCTACATAAGTAATCAACCTCAACTCCATAGCATCTGGCTTTACTTATTCTCCCATCCCATCCTTGCTCTTAATCTCCTCATTCTCCTCATCATCGTCTCGTCCAGATGCTTCGCGATATCTCGAAACAACAATTCCATCGATCATCGAGATGATCGCGATCAATTGCTGCTACCTAGCGACTCACCGCAAAGGATCGTTCCATTGAACCCAGGTTCGGAAGGTATGATCTATTAACGGCTACTTTTTTTGTTTCTTGCTTTTATTTTGTTGTTTCTCTCTTTGGCAACTACAGTAAATTGTGTAACAATGTCAAATTATTCCTTGATTTTTTATTTTATTTTAAAGTTAAATTTAGCCTATCTAATATGCTCATTGCTCAAGCATCAGTAACTGTATTCAAAAATTTTTACTCAAATATACGCAAAAAAATTATGTTCCTTTTTTTTTTCTACTTATCAAATGTTCATGTTTTCCTAGTATTCGATATTAAACGGATGAAAGAAATCGTCTGCCAATGCATCCGCGATAACTCGAATATTCGACATCATCCAGCTCTAATACCGATAATAATGTACTTACGTTATTACAGATGCATCGGCCAGAGTAGCAGAAGCACGTACGAGTAAGACGAAAAACAAAGGGGTGTCGGAGAGCAAATTGAAGACAACAAAGGAAGGGAGTCACCTGAGGCAACTTAAACACTCCCACAAAACGACGGAGGATAGCATAAGACCACCAGAGATGTTGAATGACGAGGTCACAAGCTCAGCATCGTCATCCTTGTCAAGTGCAAAGTTAAGAAAGGAAGTGTCTCTAACCAAGGAGGAAGTGAACAGGAGAGTAGAAAGGTTTATTAGGAAGTTTAATGATGACTAGTATTTCCAATTTTGTAACATAATTAACATGAAAGCAATTTGTAGATAGCATTCTCAAGTATACAACAACATTTAACCTCAAATTTATCGTTTTTCAAAAACTGCATTTGAAATCCACCGTCACCATTAATTTACTGCTCCAACTTACATGTTTACCTTGCAACACTCTGTAGTCTTAATACAATATAGTGACTACTCAAATATATAATCATTATAGGAAAAACTATTCGGGTCCGGCAACAAAATTAACATGACTCCGCATGATGCATCCCCTTATGTACACACGTCTAAAGCAGCATGTTCCTGATTCGGATAAATGTACACCACCAGCAACGCTATTTTCTTTTCAACAAGATTGACATGCTCTGATTGTCTTTCGCTACAGACATCGCAACGCTGCTTTTAACTTTTAGCTTCTGATAAAATCAGAAGTTCAGATTCAGCTTTCTAATGACTACTGCCATTACGGGTAACATCATTGCTGCAATTTTCTACACCAACCTTGGGGGGAGATGACTGAGAGACTGTTGAATTTCCTCCTGAGCGTGAAATCTTCTTCAACTTAAGAATCCCTTCAGTACTATCTTTGAGCACCCTAGTGATGCTGCTAGAGTTCAGCACAGGTGACCCATCTTCCTCTCGTTCTGGCTGTATATTGAGGTCAAGCTGATTAGATAATTTCTTCTTGCATTGGTCAATGTTGGAACCCTCAGCAATGACCAAATTATGGCTAGAACTGCTATTACCAGCGTCACAAAACATCTGGATATCATCATCGCCCGATTGTTCAGGCTGTTGTAGCTTTTGGCGTGCAGTTTCAGCTTTCTCCGATTGTTTTATCTCCCTTCGCAACATCAGGGTTTTAAAACGGCGCTTTACTGTCATGCAAAGATTACATGTACATGTTTGCTTGTGCTTGTGACCCTTCCCACTAGGAGGTTGTATGCAAACTATGCAGGAGCAACCAGGTCTATGGCGAGGGTGTTTTGTTGTAGTATGCAACAATGATGATGCATACGCATCTCCATCTTCCTGGATAGCAACGTTAGCAAGCGCGTCTAGCCCTTCTAAAGCCTCAAGCGAATCCAGATCCTCTTTGGCAGCCTTTACGTTTATAGCTTCAGCTGCATGACAACAATTTCATCAATCAATATAGCAAGAAACCAGTCTTAGAATGTTTTTACTCTACAGAATCTACTACTTATCACCAACTATGTAATGGGGAGGTAAACTAGAATAAGAACGAAATCACGTACCCAGCTATAGCACTGTCACACTCATCATACAGACCACCAGTGCATATTAAAAAAAACAAAGATAATGCAAGACAAATATATGTCATGTTCAAGCAAGCATTACATACCGATATTACCAGATGGTAGCAGATCTTCGAGCTCGTCAAGTGACAATTCTTGATCGATAGAACAAAGAGATCTGGCAGTTAACATGGACTAAATATATTAAATCATATCCAAATTGCTCACTGATAAGAGTCAAGTAGAACAAAGGACAGCCAGTAATCATGCAATGCATGTACATAAATATATACTTATATTTCAAAGGGTAAAATGGTCATATCATAATGAGAAGGCAGTTGCAAATGTTTTCTTCGACGTCACTGCTGTGTAAGGCCCATGCTCTGCATATGCCCACCCCGTACCTTAAAAAATTCCCATATGCCCGCCCGGTACCTTAAAAATTTCCCATATCCCCACTCCGTTCAGTACCGAACAAAGCGGAGACCAGATCGAGGTTGGCGGGTCTGCCCAATTCTCGCTTAAGCGAAGAAAAGGAGTTCTAGCAAATCACTGGCACAGTAAGGAACATCTTTTGATGATCCAGAACTGTAGCCAGAGAAAATTGCATAAAGCCGAGTGGGGAACATTATTGTGTCAACTGTCAAATTCTAGATTCTTCCGGAGAAATAGGTACAAAGTAAACAGCTGAAGCTCTAATTAACATTATGCAGAATGAAATTCAAAATAGTAGTTGGGTTTGCGTCAACTTACAGAATAGTTAAGGTAGCCAACATATTGATCACCAATGTTTGTCTAATCAATATGAGCAAATTGATAGAAATGCTCATAATATAAACAAAGCAGCACTACCCAGTGCGCCTCTGGAAAGATCAAAAGCGATCAGAGCTATAATTAATAAATTGACTCCTTAAAGCAAGCTACACCAATATTTGTTTACAAGGGGATTATAACTTCCAAACTATTTACAAGGGGATGGTTAGGGTCCTTGGGGATGAACCATAATAGACAATTAGAGCAAATAGACTGAAGTCTGGCAACTATAATCTTATGAAACAAACATGGCCTAGGGGAGAAAGTCATTTATGTAAGGGATTCATATTTGTGTCACAATCACTTTGAGACACGAACATCAATGCTGGAAGCTGAAAGCAGTTGGCTGATTAAGCTTAAGTGCAGTCTGTAGAGTACAGAGCTTACACATTAATGCTTCAATTAGGCAGTAATAGGTGTCAAAAATGTTGATTAATTTTTATTTGTACAAGTACACATGTTCCAACAGAGAAGCGATAGGCCTGTACCGTTTAGGATCCCACACATTTTCGGAGCAGGTCCACCTAGATGGGAAAATACCATAGCCTGGCACTTTGCGCCATTTGAAACAGTCCTCGCACTGCACCCATTGAATGATTTCTCTGGACACAGGAAATACATGGCGTTGACTTTCAGTAGCAAAAGAATATATTAAACAGCAAGTCCATCAATGTGAAAACTTCAGCTATAAACTAAAACGCAATAAAAGTAGAACTAAGAGCTAATTTCCATATTAAACAATGAATGTCTGTGGATGACTCAGTTACCAAATGTTTTCAAAAAGGAACCTTACAAATGTACTAGCTTAGAACCCGTGCGATGCACGGTTGCATATACTCTATAATCCTCATATTATGATTGCTATGACTATACAATGTCAGGAATGTTGCCTATAATAACTAGTATTACTGAATATGTAGTATGGATAGTATTATTAGTACAGAGGGGTATTAAGGTCTTTTGACAGTGTTTACTAAATGTACTAGTATAAATACTGGACCAGTATTAGCATTTGAAATCATGTATGAATATTTTACCAGAAAATGGAATTCATTTCCACAAACTCTTTCTCTCTCTGAATTCTGTTATTCTCTCTCCTAGGGTTTCTATCTCTCTCTAGAATCTCTCTGAATTCTCTCTTTCTCTGCTGATTCTATCTCTGTTCATAGCTCTAATCTTCTGTTTTCTCTAGTTATTCTATCTGATCTACTGTTATTTGCATTCATAAACACAGAAAAACACAAAAACATTGAAAAACTAGAAAACTACTTGTCAAGGCATGACATACAAGCACAGAAACCTAAACGATACTCTTAGAGCACCGATTTGACCCCAAAAGAGAGGGAAATTTAAGCGGTATTAAAAAACATATGCATCTACTTTTCACTTTTTCTGGTGACGTAGGTAAAGACTCGCAGGAGGATTAAAATATTTCTTGTGAAATTTAAACCCTTGACTAAGGAGGGAACATAACAATTTACCTATGTATATTAATGTTTTGCCATATAAAAAAATATATATAATAATTGGAAGCAGCGAGCCGAAGAGATAAAACAGCTAATGGAACAGAATTTGGCTTCAGTAGATATTGTGGCAGAATAATATATATTTCTACTGGACGGTCTTCCTACCAACACTAACCTGATTGTCAAATAATTAATTTTAAATGAGATGAAGTCCCCAATGCCTATTGGTGAAAGATTGTCTTATTATCCATGATAAGAACAACACTCAGTAAGAAATATATAATATTCCCCTAGGGAGATGTAATAGACAGGTGGACAACAAAATAATCAAATAAGCACATAAAGGACTTACCCCACATTATTTGTTGCTACAATAGTAGGCCTTCCTATAATTGGTGGCTCCTGCAAAGCAAACAAGCTTTGATAAAATATCGGGGAAAAAAAATTGCTTTGATTAGATATGCCCAACAGAGCAAAAGATATATATGAAGTAGCATGTTATTTGTATTCATGTAATTTTTATTTAAAAACATTTGCATATAAGCATATTGAGCATGAATGTATGCTTAAATACATATGTACAATATATATGTATATATATAGAAGGCCAAAGCATACAAATATAAGTAAAGTTTCCCTGTCTACCTAAATTTTCTGTATTTTATGAATTTTTTTTTATTACTTGACATTTCTTATGCTCCATAGCAATTTAGAAAGTGTCAAAAAACTTAAATACTGTAATGTCTGTAATGTCTCGCAAAGAGCATGCATGTATACACATTCCATAAGAAGTAAAGAGAAACAGAAAGGAGTCAAATTATAGGAAGATGGGAATGGCTCACTAGTGCTGTTACCTCAAATTCTTCAATTTCATGGCCATCAATAACCACGATCTTGGGGACATCGTTAGGAGGAGGATGAAACAATCCTTGAGCCTGTTCCCAAGTGAGCTTCAACTCTATCATATCTTCAGTTTCAATTCGTAGCCTTTTGCTCTTTGAACCTAAGATACTGTTCTTTCTCTTAATACTGAAATCCGGTTGAGCTGGAGGCTTTACCTTCACATCACACTGGTTTTCAACAACTTTGTAACATTTTCTTTCTGAGTCTGCTAAGTTTACCTTGTTCACTGGCAAAAGGCTAGATGAAACTGAATTTTTATTTGAATAATGCTTAGGTGTAACAACTTCACCAGATTTACTTTTCTTTGCAATAGCATCTCCACGTGCAGAAGCTTTATCACGTGCATTTTTAACCGATTCTTTTTTCTGTGAATAAAAAAACAGAGCTAAGACGTAATGACAAATACTTCAAGAACCTAAAGAAACATGCTGAGACTCCAAATAAAGAAGCCTCTGCCAAATGAAATGAAACTTATAGGTTGCAAAAAAATTTCTGAATGAACTGGGACTCAGAATATTGAAACCTTTCACAAAACAAAGATGTATAAAGTAAATTCAGATTATTGGAACCCCTTACAGTAGATAAAGTAAATTACAGGATCCCAAATAGAAATATGATACTGTGCCACGGCTGATCACGATTATTTTAATTGGAAATAGAATCGGGGAGTGGACACCAAATGAAATTTTTGACTATACTGTTAAAATTTCTGCATAATATCCATTCCATCACCTCTAGTCTTTACTAGGGAAGAGTCCTTTTAATTCAGATAGATGGCCATTCCTTGCTCTCACAAACTTAATTATAATATTTTTGTGATATTATTACCTACTCCAGTCCAATCCCTTTCGTACTTTTGCCCCCCATTTCCTTCAAAGATCTCATTCCACTCCCACCAATCAAATACAACCTATAGTATCTTCTGAATTACAAAAACTACAGGCAGTACTGAAATATGCTTAAAAATTTACTGGTTTTTTTATGCTCATCATGACACCAAGTCAAGCCAAGTCGCTTTAAAAAAAAAAAAAAAAAAAAAAAAAAAAAAAAAAAAAAAACTAGTCCCCTGACTTGTAGTCTTAAGTCAATTAGTAGTCGGAACTTGGACAAATTAATAATAGTTATAACTTATATCTACATATATAAAATTTAATTTACAATATTTAACCAAACTAATTTCATATTTCATATAACAAAACAAACTAACAGAAAACTTAACATTTCTACAAATTGATGTATAATACAGTTGTATATCTTATATTATTTAATTTTCTTATACAATTCAAGAACGGATAATGTTCTGTTTATATAGGCCAGCCCAACAAAAAAAATAATAAGTACTTGGGCCCAATCAAAAAATAATTAACGGGCCCAGTAGGGTACGGAGATAGTTACTTGTATACAAAGTCAAAAAACTCATGACTTTAGAAGCCCCTCCTACAATATCGTCAGTCCTTGCCTCTTACAATGTTTAAAAAAAAAAAAGGTACACCATCACAATGTCTTCTCACTCGTAATTTAATTGTAACTTATCACAACTAAGTGAGAAGTGAGAACATTTTGACCACAGATAGTTAATGCTTCAAGACTATTATAGTCCTCACTAAGCTTTACTAATTTTAACTAAATCAAACCTGATCTGATGCACTTGAAGTCTTCCTGCATCCCATGACCAACTTTCCATGAGGATTTAACCTATTAAATGTTACTGAACAAATAACATAATTAGGTACCTTACCAAAGCATCAAAGACTCAAATCAAATTATATAAACCTGTCGAAAGGATGGTTGAAAAACAGAGAGAGAGAGAGAGAGAGAGAGAGAGAGAGAGAGAGAGAGAGAGAGAGAGAGAGAGAGAGAGAGAGAGAGAGAGAGAGGGAGGGAGATGTGTTTTACGAGATATATGAGCACAAGCACCGACATGAGTTGTAAAATTATAAAAATAGTAGGGGACATTTGAACAAGAGTAAGAGCAAAACACGTCTGACCAACACTAAAATTGCTATTAAGCAAGGCAAAGGTACAAATAAAAATTAAATGGAAAATTAACACTCTATAATAGCCTTTAGAGCATAAAATGTCTTACTCGTATCGCCTGCTCGCAGTTGCATAGACTGAATACAAGGACTGACCCCCTCCAAAACATACATTCTGCTATTATTATTGGGCCAAAATCGAAACTGAAATACCCACTCCTGCCCTTTCAAATCTTGTACCGGGAGAGGTATTCCTTCGGGATTAGAAATAGGAGGAAGATAGACCTGCAAAAGAGATAGAATGAGCATTATGGTAACACCAACCAGATATGTTTCATCAAATATTGTTTGAGCCTAAATTCTAGTAAATCTAGGGAACGTGGGCATTTCTATAGCGTATGGATCTATTCCTCGGACAAATATGAAAACAATAAGAAAGAAGTTCCTTGCAGTGAAATTTGCATGCCATGGTAGGCTACTTGGCTATGTAGCAATTGAATAAAAAAACCAGTGGTAGAAGGGGAAGATCATATATAGTAACTACATGAATTAATATTCAAAAAATTAAAAAAATTAGGTACGCAATAACAAAAAAACTGCATCAACCAAATACGCTTACTTGAATATTATTAAGCCAAAACAAATACCAGCATGATAATATGCCAAAATAAACACTACTAAAGAACTTAGGTGACAACAAATTACAAGATTTTCTGGCAGTACTGTTGACTGGATTTTAAATTCATATATACAGACACTTGTACACTGGTTTTGCTTAATGTGCTCAGCTCCTGTCTTTAGAGTTTCAGTAATTACCATATTATCACTCCCAAGTAATGCAATTCACCATGTCAGACAACAACGTTTTGACATTGATTGTTACAAGAAGTATAGCTGGAAAGCAATTTATGATCCATCCAGGTGTGTATGCTTCAGAAATGTTATTATCTCAAGATTTTTAATGGACGCAAAAGATACTCCCAAAAAACTACTGGAGAACCCTTCTTCAAATTGTTTCATTTCATTTTCAAATATGCAATTAATTTAGATTACATCGCAACCCAGATTTGGTTCTTGTGACACCATTGCCCTAGAGGCCTAGACAACTTCAACCTATGAATTACATAATCAGCTCATATGAAGATATTGCCAAAGGAAATGGATTCTGTTTTTTAGATAAATCTGGTGACAAGCTACAAGTTGAATGAAGAATAAACCAAGCATATGTGTAGCCCACACGAATACGAGTTCTATACATCTAAAATTAACTATGTAGTCATAGTCAACTTATTAAGATATACATATATATATTTAAACAACAGTTGAAATTCTGCACTAGTAAAAAACTAAAAATTCACCTCTGCACATTTTTTTGGAAGAACCAGACGCCCTATCTTCCCAGCATCACTAGCAGTTAACACCTTTTCAAACAATGGCGTAATCACAGAGTTTGAGCTATGATCTGATCAAGGACAACATAAGATACTGCAAAACTACATCTAGCAAAATAATAAAGATTACAAGAATAGTTTGTCTACCCCAACATTAATGTAATTTATACAAATAGTCTCTGGTCTAAAACGGTTGTTATGAACCATTCTGTAGCAAACAAGCCCACAGCTAAAAAAATATAGGACAGTTGGAAAAGATCCATCAATTCATTTTCTACCCCAATTATGCTACTGTAATTCCCTGTAAAGAAACATGCTACACTAACCCTTGTATTGCAAAAACTTCTACCGGAAGACAATCTTGGCTAACTGCTAGATTTCTGTGTCCATGTATAACCAATATGAGCTTGGTAGCTAATACATTGTTCTTAGCACTCGTTTTCTAGAGACCAAAATTCCCTCTCTCTCTCTCTCTCTCTCTCTCTCTCTCTCTCTCTCTCTCTCTCTCTCTCTCTCTCCCTCCCTCTCCCTCTCCCTCTCTCTCTCTCTAAGATCAAATTGGGTTTTAATGAATAACATATCAACAAATACAGTTATTAGGCAATGGTAAAACAAAATGATTATGCGTTGTACATGTATTTAGTGAAATCATATTAAGCAAATTAATACAAGGATACTCTTCTGAGATTTGTTGTAGCTCCTGATCACTTATTTTTGGCCAGTACCGTGGAAGTAACTGGTTCCGATCTCGAGGCCTTCCATTGTGGGCTTGACCTTCCCCAGATGAATCAACTCCACTATAATTCGCTGCTGCACGTGGAGGAGCCGGTGGTTGTGCATGACTTACAGAAATGCTGGACTGCTCCGCTATTTCACTTTTAGATGCAGGATTCAGAGTCAGATCAGGATGAGGACTAGCAGGTTCATTTTTCAACATAGCACTATGAAGGTTATCATTTACATATGGACTCTGTTCCTCACACTTGCTTCCTGTGACATAAATCAGAAAATAACAGTTTACGCCAACTCCTGAAATTGGATAATGGGTTATAACTGCATAACAACCCATGCCCAAGTGTGATTTATTTTATTATTTTTAAGCACAAATGTTTGTAAAGGGGAAGGCATCTACCAGATGTACCGTTCTCTAATATATGTGAAGCACCACCCTTCAGGTTTCCATTTACTAGTCTTCCAGAATAGACTAGATTTTCCTGTTTATCCACGAAAGAGTCGGACAATTTTTTACTGCCGAGGAGTTTGTCAATGCCCGTAGGCATGTTAAATTCCAAAGGCATCTTCGGATGCAATTCTGGATTGAATAAACTAGGTGCTTGACGCCAAGGAACGGGACCTGATCCAGCAATGGAACTCCAATTTTTTACAGAAAGATCTTTAACTCTCTCGGGCAGACCAGGTAGGAGATGTGAAGGTGGTGGCCACGCAGGATTGGGCGTCTGAAACGTAACATGAAATTATAACTGGTATTAGTAGTCAAGTAGCTTCTCTTAATAATCCGGTTCATCACTTTGGTATGTTTACTAATCCCGACTTCCAATTGGCTAAAGTTGTACTCGTAGAAAATTCAAAAATTAACTAAAAATGGTTGTAAATCCATGTACTACTTCAAAAATTTAATTCTTATGGTCAGTAGCCAGTGCGAAAGGATACTACTTATATTATCTACTGTAGGATAATGCTCCACCAACACTTAAAAACCTAAGCACCACAACTATGGGAGTGTTTGACACTGACTAAATTACTACCATGCCCGGGAGAGACTGGGAGTGCTTTCGAGAAGACATGCACCGGGAATTCCTTCTAAGTTTGAGCTACTTGATAAACCATCCAGACCTTCCCAGTTTAGAGTAATATTTTTAGCAATCAAGCAAGGTCTGCTCTGGAAGATAACCAAACTCTATTTTAGATCAAAGTCAAGTTTGCTTGTCATTGTTAAAGACATGACCAGATTTAGAGTTAATTGTCACATTCAAATTTTAACAGGTATTATTAAATTCATTAGAAAATCTAGCCAAGCCACAACTTACAACACATGACATACTTAAATTCAAGTACAATGCAAATGCAAGATTTCAACTGCATCCCGACAAGCACTAGTTCCAAAAAAAAAAATATATCCAGAGTAAGCATACCAAGATGAAACTTTTCTTTGTGCACGTTATACATTCGATCCCTCCGGCATCCAATAGAACAAACATATGAAATGAAACGATGCATCCACAGTGTATTTGCTGCAAATGAATTTACTGTCATAAGACTCGGTTTTCAAATGTATGATTTAATTTAAACCATATAGTGTGACGTGTCCTAATTTAAGATGTATTGCTGAATTAATATAATATAACAGAGAAACTCATCTGACCTTCCCGCATGACTCACAAGACCTCCAACCAGAAGCATTCAAGTGAAAGGACTCACAGAAGTTTCCCTCTTCAAAAGCAATACTGAAATGAACAGAGCAGCTATCGAGCTAAGAGATCAAAGAAAAAAGTTGAGAGGTGACAATTCATTAGTAGGACATTTATGTAACAGTGATACATTAGACAGGGACTGCATGGGGGCAGATCTACCCTAGAAGGAAATACATTAGACAGGGACTACATTATATATATTTGAATATTGAATTAGGTCTCTTCTTGGGTAGTGGATCTTCTGCGGTTGATCCATCCAAACTTATCATTATTCTTGTTTTTATTTGCTAACCATTGTTTTGAAAAGTTGTCCTGCATCATATACTATTTTTAGTCTTTATTTTTTGAAATTGAGATCGTTCGCTTCTTATAGGTTGCATCCAAACAAACTTTCCACTTTTGCCGTTTAGTCACCCTAGGGCTACTAGATTAATCTACGATTGTTTCACCTAGACTGACTTTAATATTGTTTACTTCTTTCAAACCTAATCCATCTTATGTTAGTCCGTCAATTATTAAAATGCTACAAATTGCAACTGAAAATAGATATCTTGTTCCCTCTATGTTGTTTCCAAAGTACTACTACTCATGGATTTAAAATCTGTTAATCGGACTCTTCAATTTGCACTTACACCCGTATCAACTAAACATGAGCTGGTGTGGCTGAGCCAGATCCTTCTTGTACAAACTAACTAAACACTTCACCTTGGAGCAATCTAGTTCAAAATGATTTACAAGTCCTCACAACAACTTGGTTTCGGGAGTGATGTCCATAAACCATTTTCGTTTTGTCCTTTTGATTTTTGCTATATAATCAAAACTTACATAATTAAATTTGTATAATTAAAATGTGTGTTTTGTTGGCAAAAGAAAATAATTTTAAAAAAGTAAAACCACTAAACAATTAGTATAAGTTAACAATGTCATTGTGCGGAATTGTACAATTTCAATCAATATAAACAAATCCGCACCCTTGACACCCATGCCAAGTCCATGTAACACAGATTACAATTTGATGTTTAAAATTCTTGGATGATATTAGTCCCCTAATTCTAATTTTTTATAAAACTTGTAAGCAAGCTCTATTCTAAACCAGAGAAGACGGAAGAAAGTATCTACGAAGAAACTATAATAAATTTTACAAATTGTATTTAATAAGTTCAAAACAGAATTAATTTTACTCTGTTATAAGTTTAATCACACTGGATATACAGATTATTTGAAACATTCTAGATAATGGTGGTTAAAAGAAAAAGCCTTAGTTTCCTATATTTACAAGTTCTTATTATTAATTTCTTATTATTATCAGGATTACTTGTTGGTTAGGTTTTAGTGTTGATCCTTGGGATTACTTGTGAATTTTCTGTATTTATTCCACTTTTTATTTTATTTTCCTTTCTTTTAATTCTAATCCTACAACATTCTCCCTCTATGTGCAAGCTTGCACTTAAGCATTTTTATATGAGGAAAGTATGCACTTAACATTGTTCTGCTCTTCAAAAATAAAGTTTGTTTCACAAGGGATTGTTTCAAGTTAGGAATTCAATAATATCTACATGCAGCAATATTAAGCTCATACTTCATAACATCACATATAGAGTCCCAAGCAATATTAATTACCGAATTTGATAAATATAAATCGGATAAGAAAACCAATTTATTTTAACTATAAAAAAATAACAAATTTTAGGACAAAATTCCAATTCTACTTAAGATACTCATAATTCAGAATCCATCAAGTTAAATATTAAAGATTATTACACTATTATATTAAACTTAAAAATATTATTGTATAATTATATGTAAAAATATTAAATAATTATAAGTTTTATTTTTCAGATAAATACTATTGTCTAACACTCTAATTATTTAGTAAAATAATACTTCAAAGAGAAATTACAATTTAAATTAACATATAAAAGTACTGGATATGACATGATTTTACACTAATTCAGTAATGCATTCTTTATAAAGAAAATGAACAAAATTCGTGTTTGGTTTTTGTGTGTATTTGAATTTGGATGAAAAGGAAAATCTTGACCAATAAATAATAAATATTAATTTAAAATTATCTATTACCTTAACAATAGTATAAAGATATTTAGCAAAGTGACAGGCTCAGTTTGTGATATATGTAGTAACAATTACAAATATGGTATTTTAGTGGAATAATAATGGAAAAGAAATTTATAACTGACTTCGCAATTCTATAATTCTAGTAGCCTTATAATGGAAAATTTTAAAAAGAAATTATACATAAAGAGGGTGAAACTATATATGGTACAATAACGACATACCATTGTAAGGGGATTTCGTTTTGTTTTTACTAAAGAAGATTTATTAGTGAGTATCTTGAATCAAGTTTGCAAAATGTAAACACTAAAAAGGTTAGAAGAAATGGACAGTAATAAAAAAAAAATATTGTCTAACTACGGACTTTTATCACAAAAGATAAAATAACTATTAATGTACTGACAGTCAAGTCATCTTTTCCGACTAAACAGAGTCTCATCTTGAAAGAAACTGAAGTCTTCATTAGATCGGAAATGAAAAATGAAACAATAATAAAACTTTTGGCGGGGAAATTTTCAGTTCGAGAACCATACCAAGTATCCCAAGATATGAAAAAGCCATTTACAAATATAGCGTATGAACAATTTTCAATTATACAATAAGCAATGCCAATTTTAACCACTATTTTCCTATTCGGTGAACTGTTCATAGAAAGTTCTCTCCAACCTAATATATAAAGACTGTTTACATTCCATATTCTAGGACCTGATTTATTGTAATGGGTTAACCGATGAAAAATATTAGCTTAGACATATCCTCACATTTTCATTCTTCAAGAATTTCTTAAGAACGGAGAAGCTAGGAGCACAACCTATAATGAAGATAACAATCTCAGTTATCAATTATTCAATTATATAAGTTATTTTCATATGTTGAGAATTAACAACTTATATAAAACTCAAACCCTCATTCAATTACCCATCCCAATCCAAACCAAACATACCCAAAATATCCCGCTCAGGGGCTGGGGAGGGTGTACAAACACACACCAAGCCCCTTCCTACGAGTAGGAACGCTATTTCCTTGAAAACTCTCGGCTTAGTGCATCACTACTTATAAATAGTGAATGATATATATACACACACATAGACAGAGATACATACATAGACACTACCCTCACACACATGTAGACAAAATGATATGTATAAATTGAGTAGCACTCTATGGAGAACTCCTTATATAGAGTCAATAGAGAACCACTATATATACACACACCTGATACATAATATTTATCTCATTTTTTATCAAATATAAGCATAAATGATAAACGAAACTACGTTTCTCTTGTCCTCAAAGAATAATTAAAAATCACTCACAGATGTCCAAAGCGATTCATATCAAATCTTTACTTTCAAGTGTTAAATTTTTTATAAGGTTTATACATCGTTAGTAATCTACATTAGAATCAATACTTGTATTTTCTTAAACAAAATTTTAGAATTATTTATGAGATTCTATAGTCGAAATCCTAATTCAATTACAACTCTTATCGAGACAACACAACGATTAACTGATATACTAAAACTATATTATACTAAAAATCTTCAGTTGTGTTGGTCATTACGCTTTTGGAAAATATTTAAACCCTACACCAATAGGACAATAAAACACACACAGAGACACAATAAATTGAAGAAAACAGAATTAACAGCAAAAACAGAAGGAAATCAAGACATAATCGAGAAAGAAGACGTACGCGCATCGATCGCACAAATCAGCAAACTCGCCAGTACGACGACGCCAGCCTCTACGAGAGTGTTCACCAAGCAATTGATTACAACTAGAATTGAAGCAAAGCTTAGGCACCGAAGACGAAGAAGACGCCATCGCAACTTCACACACACACAAACACAATCAAAACCCTACAAATTGAGCACCAATTAAGTAACTGCCGAGTGTGTGTGTGTGTGTATCAGATGAAAACAAAATTAGTTTGAGAGAGAGAAATGGAAGCACGTAAAACACAAGGCACGAGAATCGAGGCGGTGGAGTGGTGGCGTTACATGTAGAGAGAGAGAGAGAGAGAGAGAGAGAGAGAGAGAGATGTGTGTGTGTGAGGGGGAGGGTTTGGGGAGAGAGTTGGGAGAGATACGAGCGAGAGAGAGGAGAGAAAAGAGGGGTGTATCACTATCATGTACGTAAGTGTGTGGGAGCTACTACTTTGTTTTTATTTTTATAACTAGGTAATAAAGCCGCGCTACACGCGGCACGAAAACATTTTTTAAAATCGTATATATATAACATCATTGTTTGTTGAGTTTTATTATTTGAAATTTGATATGATGAATTGAAACTTGTGTAAAATGTAACTAAATTTGAATGTTAAAGAATTATAGAGAAAAGAATTAGCAGAAAGAAAACATGGTTCAATTAAACTTTTAAGTATTAATAATAATATTTTCGAACATATTGACGACAAATATTTTATTACATAAAAAAATGCTTTTGAAATCCAATATTGATAAACATTTGTAAAGTTCAACAATGGATAACTAAAAGTAACATTTTTGTATCATTTTTACTGTCAGTGGCATTATGAAAGACGTGATTGCTTAGTTTGTTGATAAATTTGTTTGTGTAATGAAAAAAAGAAGCAAAATGTAAATGTGATAAAAGATGTGATTGACTTACGCCCATCTCATAACATACATGCATAATTAATTCTCGTCTCATAACATACATGTATGATTAATTAATTAGTAATGGTATAAGAATTTGTATAGTTAAAATATTAATTTAATCCAACACAATATAATGAAACAACGAATGTATAACTTTTTCCTTGATTTAATCAGTAAAGAAAAAGGTTGCATTGGTTCAATTTAATCGAGTTGATCACACCCCATGTGTATATTGTTCATGTGTAAAAGTAAATTACATAATATTGCTTATATTTAAATTGTGGATTTTATTGGAAAATTTATATGCTTCCGTATCTTATCATGATTCTCACGGTCACTGATTACGAACTAATCGAAAAGTTAAAATCGTCTATTTATTATTGCCCAAAAAAATTGCATCAATTTTGAATAAGGATTAGAAATTGACGATATAAATAAGTTTATTTTATCGTTTTACCTTGAAATAATTGTACTTTTAGACAGATAATTAATATTTTATATTAATATAATAATTATAATATTCTAATAAAGATTGCTAAAATTTTATATTAAGTATAACATAAAGTGTATTTAATATAAGTTTAATAGGTACAATTACTGACTAATTAAAATGCTATTAAATACAAGAAAATTATTTTAATAAAAAAAAATCAAAAATGTGAAAATCAAGAAAAATATTTTGAAGCTTGAGTGAAAGCCTCTCCGATCTCCTGGTTTATTACGACTACACAATCACTGATAATAAAGAATGCTTGAGAAGTTCAGGTTAATAACATTTTTTAAAGCCGACACCCCTCTCATAATATACATATTCAATAATAGTGTAAAAATTTGTTTAATTAGAATAAAATTTTATTTCGACACAATGTAATGAAACAATGGGTGTATAGCTTTTTTATCGATTTTTCTTCCGATAAATGGCTGGGTTTGTTAAATTTAATCGATTTGATCATAACTCATGTATAATTTATTCATGTGCAAAATTAAAAATTTGTCTTTATTGTTTTTATACAATTCCAGAAATTAAGTAAATATCTTGTACTTCCATAATTTATTACGACTTTCACAATCATTGATAATAAAAATTGCTTGAGAAGTTAAGGCCATCTACCCTATAATCATCCGAAAAGAAAATATAATGATCTTGAATAGGGAATAAAAAATAACTCAATATAAACAATTGTTAGTCGTCAATTTACCTGAAAATAAACTTAAATGTATATAATTAATATTTAATATTGAAATAATAACTTTAATGTTCAAATAAAGTTTGCTAATTTTTAAACATATTAAATAGAATAAATTGAATAGATGTTTAATAGGTATAATTAATGACTAATTAAATTGTCATTAATAGTTATTTAATGCAAGAAAATAATTTAATAAGAAAAATCAAAAAAACGAAAATTCAAGAAAAATACCTTAAACTGTTCTGGTGCATTTCTGATCTCCTGGCATTATAATATATATAGATAGATATTTTTATAATAAACAAAAGAAAAAGAAAATTGGTAGTAAAGTACTAAAATATAGTAGAAGGCGCCGTCTGGGTGAGCATTTTTCGGGTTAGAATCGGGAATCGAATCGAATCGAAATTTTGGGTTCAATTTGGGTTTTTTATAATTCGGGTCAGGTTGAGTTCCTAAAATTGAGAAAAGTTCTGTTCTTTGTTCGGTTCGATTTTTGACATCTAAAATCCGAAATAACCGAACCGAACCGAAATTATATAATACATTTAAATAATATACTAAATATATAATAATAATATATATTATTAATTATATATTATTAATTAATTTTATATATTGTTAATTATATATTAATATATATATATATACATTTAAATAATATACAAAATATATATTAATAATATATATTATTAATTAATTATATTTATATATATATATATATATATACATTTCGGTTCTTTCGGGTTGGAACCGACCCGAACCGTAATTTCGGTTCGGTTCCATCACAATTTCGGGTCCGGCTCGGTTCTGAAAAATTGTTCTTTTCGGATCCGGTTCGGGTCGGGTTGGACCCGTTGCTCACCCCTACTCGTATATATATCCAATCCAATTTCCAAATTGAGCCCAAAGTGGTTTTCAGATTTATTTTTTTTCAAAAAATTAATTTATGTTTTAAGGTATTGTCAAAACTACCCAAGTTGCAACAGATTTTTTAAAAATACGACTTGCAATCTTTGCAACCTTTTCTTCAAATACGTGCAACTTTTGCAACCTTTTTCTGCCTGCGTTTTAAGCTCATTTGCTACAGTTTTTCTTTCCTTAATGTGAGAGGTTTGAGTTTCTCTTCTATCTTCCAGATTTGTGAGAGGTGGCTATAATGGCTACTGTTAACAATATTGATATGCAAATGGCTGATTTGGATATCGATAATGAGGAAAATGAGGAATTGGTTATCGACGATGGTGTGGAGGAGAACGTAAACAGATTCGAGTTATGCCTGGTTGGGAGGTTTCTAACCGAGAAGAATATCAATGTTCGTGCTATGAAGACTAAGTTAGCAGATATATGGAGGTCAACTATGGGGATTAGCATCAAAGACATAAAACCAGGTCTGTCTTTGTTTCTATTCTACCATAAAGAGGATATGCAATGGGTCATCAAGGGGGGTCCTTGGTTGTTTGATGGAGCATTACTGGTGCTAAATACTATTAAGACATGTGAGGATCCAGTACAGGTGCCATTAATGGAGGTGGAGTTTTGGTCCAGTTGTATGATCTCCCGGTGGGTTATATGACAGAGGCAATTGGAAAACAGTTAGGCAACTTTTTTGGTTCATTTGTGCAGTATGATTCGAATAATAATTCGAGTATTTGGAGAGAGTTTATGAGGATTCGTATTAGGGTGGATGTCCGTAAGCCATTAAAGAGAAAGAAGAAAATATGCAAGAAAGATAAGTCTGAAGTGATAGTACATTGTAAGTATGAAAAGCTTGGGGACTTCTGTTTTGTGTGTGGAATGTTGTCACATACAGAAAGGTTTTGTCCGAAGAAATTTGGTGTGGATCCAGATTCTGTTAGCAGAGATTGGGGAAGCTGGCTTAGAGCCCCTCCACGAAGGGCGGCAGGAGGTAGTCGGAGTAAGTGGTTGAGGGATGAAGGCGATGAGGATGGGGAAACAGGAGTGGAAACGATAACAGCAAGGAGAGATCTGCGGGATTTCAAAATCCTAATTTTACGCGATCAGAGGATAATCAGCTAAGTAAGTATAACAGTGCAACAAACAAAGCTATTATTTCGGGAGTTAAAGATTATATGGAGACTAATTCAAATACTAAGGAGGGAAATGAATTTTCAAATTTGTTAAATGGGCCAGAGGAAGATGAATTAAGTGGGCTTAAAATTGAGGAAAGAAAAAGGCAACGTAGTGAAGCCCATGAGTTTTTGAATACAGCTAGTGTTACACAGCACTCTCACAAGGGATCTGTTCTTTCTCACAATGATTGTTCAGATACCACCCCTATTGATTTGGCTAAGCTTGCTAGGCAAGCTAGCCAGTCCAAATGAGTTGCCTAGGATGGATCCGTGGTTGAGGAAAAAGAGGGATTTTAATGTCGAACAAAGTCATAGGTATGAAGGTCATACGGAGTTGGTGTCGAGCCTGTTCAATACTGGTTCAAAATGCTGGAATGTGGGACTGGTCAACAGCCTGTTTGAGGAGGTGGATGCTTCAACCATTTTAGCTATTTCAATCCCACAGCGCGATGTTAAAGACATAGTGGCCTGGACTGGTACGTCTAATGGTATTTATTCAGCAAAATCGGGCTATCATTTCTGGTATAATCGAATGGTGGGATTTGACAATGTACCTCAACACCAAGGCTGGGGTAAGCTGTGGAGTTTGAATGTGCCTCACAAGGTTAAGATATTTATTTGGCATTTTTGCCGTAATAATATTCCAGTTAGAATGAGATTGAACTCAACAGGTATTAATCTTCCTCTAGTGTGTCCTATATGTGACCATGATTCTGAAAATATGTTACATCTGTTCTTTGAATGTGGTTTTTCTACTGAATGCTGGGGCCATGTAAATCTGGTATATGATTTGTCAGAGGTGATTGATGTTTCTGAGTGGCTTCTGGATAAGCTAAACAAGGCTTTTGTAGATGAGGTAGTGAAAATATGTACAGTGTTATGGGGGGTGTGGTTCTGGAGGAATAAGAAGGTGTGGAATGATAGAACGGTGACAGCATCCTTTGCAATGGATGAAAGCTGCAGATCGATAAGTAGTTGGAGAGAAGCTAGGAGACCAGTGCAGACTTTAAGATCAGATGGGGGTAGTAAGCTCACAAGTAGGTGGACACCTCCTGAGGAAGGAGAATTCAAAATAAATGTGGATGTTAGTATTCGTGATGGGGCAGAAACATTCTCAATTGGAATGGTTTTAAGAGGTTATGAGGGGGTTTCATTGCTGGTAAAGCTCTAAGTATGCAAGCGCCAGATTCGGTTTTCGAGGCCGAGGCAATTGGTGTTAGGGAGGCTTTGTCGTGGGTTAAGGATCAACAGTTGCAGGAAAAAAGAGTCTATATTGAATCAGACTCCCAGCTCACAGTTCGAGCCATTCAGAGTGGAAATATGAATTTTATGGAGGTGGGGGTGGTTGTCGAAAGCTGCTGCCAAAAACTCCATCAACTCGAGCTTGTGTCACTTAGTTTTATTCGGAGAAATGCTAACAGGGTAGCTCATGAATTAGCTAGATATCCTTATTTAGCTTACTGCCAAGTTCTATTTGCGTCTTCTCCGTTATGTGTGGTGGAGGCTATTTTGTATGATGTTTCGTAGTAATGAAATTCTACTCTTTTCTTCAAAAAAAAAAATAAAAAAAACTCATTTGCTACATTTATGACCTGCGGTGTCAGTTTTGCAACCTAAAAACCGTATTTTTGTAAATAGTTACAAAAAGTTAGGTAGTTTTGAAAATATCTTTTTTATTATAATAACAATATTATTAATAAGTTGCAGAAATAGATTTGGACGAAGAATTGAATGAGAAGATTTGGTATTAATTTTTTAGACAGAAACATATCTCTTATGCTCGATTTCTTTTGTACAGTTTCGAAGTACGATATTTTTCATTTAATCATGTAATGAACACCCTAATTTTTTCGGTTGATATTTTCTTTTGTTGTCCTTTAATTTGAAGTTTTTATCATTGTCTTGTAGATTTTTTTTTACTTTTTTTTGACGCGGGATTGCAAGAAATCGAATTATAATATTTTGGTAAATAGTCTAAACTGAAATTCCTCATATCTACGATAAAAATTTTACTTGATATTTATTACATGCATATAAATTACGTTTTAAAAAAAGAGTTAAAATTCACACAAAAGATGTAGGAGAATTAGACATAAGTTTATGAAATATAAGAGCCGTATGAGAAACGGCAAACTGTCCCATTGTCTGTCACCAGTACAACCATCTGAGTGATGATTTCTTTCTTTGAATCATATAATCTTTTGTTACCTCGTTCATTCAAGTTTTAGTTGATACACACACTCGTAGAGCATTGCCAGTTACCAGGAATATTAACTGATCCATAAAAATAAATTGGTGCTCAAAAAAATAAATGAAGATTACCATAGTACTGTTCGACAAATCTACAAGAATCAAAAAATTACTTTACAATTGATCGTGTACTGACAGAAAACAAATGTTAGTTTGTGCATTTGTTTTGCCTAATGAAGTGCTTGCTTGTGACTTTGAAGTACCTTATTAGGCTAACAAACGCTTTGCATGAGTTCCGAGTAATTTTCATTCTAAATTTTTTTTCCACTGGCATGATTCTAACAAAAAGCAGACTGCCAGAACCTTGAATGCACTTTCAGCTGTTTCGCCATGTAGAAATTACAAAACTAACACCTCAACAACAGATTACATTTGTTATGATTTACAAAGAATTATACTAAATTGGGCTAAATAGGGTAGCTAAACCTTGATCAACAGTAATTTGAAGCTTATCGTAAGTCATCAGAGACGTTTGGTCACATTTGTATGTTCCTTTCCCTCTAGCCAGGACTTCACCATCTGAGTCGATGATCCCTTCCCTGGATGGATCGGCAATTTGTGAACCAGGTTCCAAGATGAAGGCCTTCACCTATGATTTGTGTCATATATGAAAGCATATAATTAATATTACATTACTGTCACATCTTTCTTTTGGGCATTTCATGCTCCTCGTGGGAGTGAAGGCAAGGTATGTGTATACCTAACCCCCCAAGTGGGACATACCGTAAGTTTAGTACTTTAGGCTATGTTTGGGATTGCTGTTAAAAACTGATGTGCTGTTGAAATAAGTGTTGTTGCGAAAATCAGATAACTGTTTGGTAATATTTTTGATATATGCATATTTTGCATATTATTTTTTAAAAAATAATGTTTTTGGTGAGGTTTGATGTTGATATCTCTAACTACTTCCTGTAAAAGCTGAAAAGCAGTTTTTTTCAAAAGCGCAGTTTTTTTCAAAAGCATGGGGGGACATGCTTTCTCTAAAAGCAGCTTTTCAGCCAAAAGCACTTTTCAGAAAAGCTGCTTTTAAAGTTTACCAAACAGCATTTTTCCTGTTTTTCAGAAATAAACTGATGTTGCTGTCAGCAACAGCAATACCAAACGGGGCCTTAGTTTCGTTTATCTTCTTTAAGGCCTTCATATTTGTGGACTCAGAATATATTGTACACCTACACCCTCCTTCCTTTGTACTTCTTTTAAACGTACAAAGTTAGAATGAATATCAGAATATACCATTACAGTACGTGTGAGGCAACTTTTGTCAAAGTCTTCCCCATTTATCACAATACAACTACTTTGTTTATTTCAAAAAGATAAGTATGTCCATTGGCATATATCTATAGCACAGCTAACTGCTTAAGGCTTTCAACTTTTGATGTCGAGCAATGAAATACTATGCAGTAAAGTGTCATAATACTGAAACATAATAAGTATTTATTAAATTATCGGGCTGCTTAATGCTTACTAGTCTAACAATAAACTCACCTTGAGGTACAACACATCTGGTGATTTGACGTGATTGCCGTTGTTCAATTCAATCATTAAAGCTAGCAAGGATAACTTGGAGCAAGTTCTCATTACAATCAGGTCCAAATATCCATCTGCAAACTGCAAATAAAGCAGCAAAAGTAAGTAACTAAGTACTATGTGTATAAAGATTAAGAGAAACCGTAGGATTTTAAAATGAATGTGCTGATGAAAAGTGGTAATAAAACATAGTCTGGCAAGTATGTTGTAAGATCTTTATCATATCAACAAGGGTTACTTGAAAAGAAAGGTTTTAATTTGGCGAATTATATAGCTTTAGAGGTGGATTGTATCAATTGAATGGGCTAGAATTGCAACTCCAGAATTTTCAAACCTAATTAATAGGATGTAAAAGAAGTTTTTAAAAAATAGGACGATAAACGATTCCCTACATTTCGCACATCCAACAACCCTTGAAGATAAGCATACCAATTTTTAGAAGTAAAATCTAACTGCAGCTCAAAATTGGTTCTTCAAGCTAGTAAAATTACAAATTTTAGCATGTTCAAGATTCTTATATGCGATGAGCTTAAATTCAGTAATGATCAATAACATAAATGTAAATATGCACACAACCATGTCTTCAGTGAGGCTTGAACCCTCAACCACTTGTAACCAAGAGAAGAAGATTCTAAACTGAACTACAATGCCAGGGATTATACGATGAACTTAATTCATATAAAAATGACAAAACGTTGGAATTAAGATGCATATACAAACAACTAAAAGAAAGAGCATATTAATTCTTAAAAACAAAAAGAACAAGCAAAGTGAAAAGGCAATTGATATCAACCAGGAAAAAAAATAACCTTGGCATCAGGAGCTGCCATGGTATCTTCACTACCCCAAGGTACGTTGTGAAGCCATACTGAAACGAAAGGGCCATCAATCTTTTTCCAATTTAAAGTTTGCAGGTCAACATTAGACTGTCGATATCCATGTTGTTGAATCTTAATTGGCAACTCTCGATTTGGACGGAGTGTACAAGAGTCACCGGAACACTCAACACTTTTCTGGCTTAGTTTATCACCGAATGCTTCATAGCCAGGTGCCGGTACAAAATATATATGGCCATTATATGTACGTAAATGAAAGATTCGTAGAAGAGCCTGTAAAATCACTAGTAGTGAGTGGACAAACTTAACCTTAAAAAATATACCAACCAACTTTCAAAAAATCATTTTTGGACACCCTCAAACCGTGAATGTACTTTCATGCTATTAAGAATGACTATAAAACGGAGTATCATAACAACTGCCATTTCAATAAGATAATTTCACTTTATGCCAAAGTGACTCTTGTGATAGCAGATAAGAAAACACTTGCAACAAACTCCTTGATAATACCAGTTAATCTACTTTTAATATGACAAAGAAGTATTAAAATAGAATTGGTCGTTGTTCATTAGAATCAACACCACTTCCATTCTGAAACTGAGAAAATGAAATGCCAGAATAACATTGAAGTTATTGAATTTCTTACGTAGAAATCCATCCGTGCACTCCCCATCCATCTAAATCTTTCTGACTCGATGTCAATATCAGCCACCAAACCTGGAAACAGGTAGTTATGGACCTTAAGGTACAATAAACAATATAACTTGTGGTATTATTTAACAGTTCTACTATAAAGGCATAAAGTCATCAGAAGAGAACCACCAATAGAAAGTGGAAGCTTGATAAAAAGCAGAAACTACACCCAAACTAAAATTTAATAGTGAAGCATAATATATCATGTGTTTGTACCCCAAGAAAGCATCAAGACACTATAAAATCTGGCCTCCCCTTGCAAGATAGTTGCTACATCCAATGAACGCTTATGTCCTGTCGATAATAGAACCAGAAAAGAAAATTTTATTTTTTAATGAATATAATAACGAAAAATCATCACAATAAATCCATAATATATCAAAAAACAGCATGAACATTTGTAACCTCGAATAATAGCAAGAACTGCGTAAAGGGCTGTACAGGGTTGACTAACTGTATCCAGAAGAGATTTTGCCATACCATTTCCTGTTCCTGCATTCAAAACATTGCACATGTAAAAAACTTTGATAAACAAGCATTGCCTTCAATATTGGAAATTCCATGGAGACTTTTCAGTTTGATGCAAGTTTAACTGCTAACTAATTGGTTCCTTATGTACAAGATTTAACAAGAACACCTGGTACATGATAACGTAAACAAACTCAAGATATCATATACAAATTAATTTGGCATCTGGAGTAACAAATTACTTTATAACAATTTAAATCAATCTTACGAATTTAGTAAGTACCGGAAGTCATAAATGAATAATTTAAGTAAAATATAAGCATTGATAATATCCTGAGATTCTATCAGCTTAAAAGTTTTACAGAAGATAATGCTTTAACAATAATTATGCTATAAATGGGAATCAGCCCAGCTTGAAAAAATAAAAATATAGCATCAACAGGGCAAATTCAATAATAATTCCAGAACAATAATAATTCCAGAACAATGATATGATAATATCTAAAATGTACAAATTAAAAGAAATGAAGAATAGCTACACAAATAAAAAATATGATAAGTTCAAGGAAGTTAAGAATGCTATGGTAGCAGAAGTAGACAAGGAAGAAGCTTATAATGTTGTGTGAACAACCAAGCATTTACTGAGAATCCTTTTCTGTCGGATGTTATTAAGGCAGATACTAGAACAAATGGCGATCTAAGACAACCACACTTAATTGAAAATCCACTTAAAAACTATTTTACTTCTGCACCGAAAGTTCAGACACTTGTTATTTTACCCACTACTTTTCCAGTAAAACTTTTTAAATCTTGGAAGATGTAACCAAATACTTTAGAGCTTTACCTTATCCTAGCTAATATATAATTAGGTAGCATGAGTGCATGACACAGGAACATGAGAATTGTGATGGGGTATCTGACATTCTGGCCTAGCACATTACTAAGACGGAACTTTAAAAAAAAGAGAAAAAATTAAATTAATTTTAATATATTAAACACTGATTACGCTCTGGCTGGAAAAAAAATATCCTTAAAATTCATTCATTTTAACTGTTAATCAAAAAATCTAAACACTCCACCTATAAGGAAGGAACCCAATGTGGTCAAACGGAAAGATTTTGTTCTACAGTACAGACATTATTCATAATTAACATCGCTTACTCCATTTATATTTAAGCCCAATCCCACCAATTTACAGATAATTGCTCTTTCGATCATGCTACTCATATCACTCACACACCTAATCTTAATAATTTAACACTAACAATTTTTTTTTTTTGCTAACACTAAACAATTTAATAATTAATTTTTAATCCATCAAATAATCAATGCGTTTTCTAGTCCAAAATTAACAGATCACTTTGAGGTCCAAACAAATCATCACTCCAAAATCAATATTTCATTCCTTCCTGCGATCTTCTAGCTCTTGACTTCTTCTTTTACTCAGTCAAAATTTCTTTCTACAGAACAGAGAGCTGAAGATAAGAGAATCCTACTTAATAATACTACAAACCTGCAGGTACTACTCCAAGAGGCATCTTTATTGCTGACTCCCAATCTTCCCTCTCCATAAGTCCATTTACAACCTACTAAAAAGGACAACCCATAAAGGGAAGAGAAAAAAGTTATGACCTTATGGTAACTTGTGCAAACTAAAAGAAAGAAAAACAAGATAATAGAGAATGTTCCCCACTTTACAAACATAAAGAGCTGAAACAATGACGAGTTCATATCATGTCATACATGTAACCATCCGTCCCTCCCCATGCATATATGCAAACAACCAACTTCTTATTCATGTTTTAATTTCGAATATTAGATTATTAATCTAGTTTCAAGTTCATCCTGTAGATAATTTCCCAAAAATAAATGCAGAATCAGCCCAAAAGAAGGAACTTCTTGGGGAAAAACTTATATAAACTAATAAAAAGAAGTGGGCTGTGTAACATCACTATGCATCACTATTGCAAATGGCTGGCAACTTTAAAATCATCATTGAAATATTATCAACACAGGTATGTGTATTTGATTTGTATCATTTGACTAGGAATATTCTAAAATACAGATAAATGGTAAGTTGGTAACTGAGCCAAAAAGGGGTAGTACCCTATTATCTGATAATTTTATTTTTATTTTTGCTAAATATTTTTTAGTATTTCTTATTCTACAAAATTTACTTGTTTACCAAGTTTTAGGATCTCTCATTATCTGGCAGAGACCCAAATATATCTCTGGTGTCGTTTTTATTCGATAAACCAATGTTTTCATGATCTGTCCTGCATACTCCACGCCAAAAAAGCTTAAGTGGACAATTGGAATCCTAACATAAAACACATAAATGTTGCTTACATGTGTTATCAATTTTGCATGCTCTATTTCTACGAATGCAGAGAAGGCAAAGGTAACTTGTCACACAATATTTCTCGATTCAAAGTATAGACTGATTGCAATAAGTTACTTTATGGGAAAGGCAAAATAATGATTCTCAACTTTAGTGTTAGTGCTCCAAAAAGTACTGACTAGATGAAATATCGAGGAGAAACAACAAACCTCAACCAATACTCCGTCTCCACTGACACAAACAATGCCATCATACATCGACAAATCAATTTTACTAGCAATTTCCTTTGCGTGAAGCTGATGTCTGGTTTCTGAGAAATAAAGTTTGAAGAAAACAAGCTTCACAATCCATTACCGTAATAGGAACAGTAGTGCTAACTGGGGGACAGATGAAGCCAACCTTTCATCGTAAATACAATATTAGCATCCTCGAGTAATGGTTTTACATCAGCAGCAAAGATCTTTAAAGCTAATTTCCTTCCTCCAAATGGATTTACAAGTACAAGCAGCTTTTTTGGCCGTCCTGCTATAAGAAGAAAGGGAGACAAGAAAAAAACAACGAAGCACTAGCAGTTTAGCATTAGAACTACAGGGACATTTGTTTGCAAGAGTAAGTGGTTGGGAGGAGTAATGGACACAATGAATAATGCAACAGAACCATGTTTTAGTTAAACTGTAGAGTAACCTAGAAAAAACACTTTTAAGACACAAAGATCCGATAACAAAAACTTCCTTTTCTTTTATAATTCATAGGAAGATAATAATTTATATTGACTAATGACAACTAAAGGGTGAAAAGCACAAAGGTAGCAGGAACACTGAAAGAATCCTACCTAACCCAAGTACTCAACAATCAAAAGAACAGCAAACTGTGAACCCTAAGGTTTTGCTCAGCTTTCAGAAGAGGCTCAGTTTTAGGAGACCAGAAAAACAGGCAAAATGTTAGTTGGCACCACAAAATAGGAAGCTCTAAATATATTGTTGAGTTAGGTAGGATCTTGGGCATCATCGACTTGCTTTTCAATCTAAGGGATTTCATAACCAGAAAGAAAGACCTCTCTTTCGGGATCAGTCCAATCCCTAGAGTAGAAACTATGCTTGGATTAGGCAGAATATAGCGTGAATACGTGATAGATTCCAAAATAAGTTCCAATACATAGCAATCATATTTTTAAGTCTAATTCTCTATGACTTGCTAATGACTATCCAGTCCATACAAAATCAGATGAGTCAATACCTATGAGCACTTCTGATTGATAAAGACAACCAGAGACATTTTACAAAATCAAAATTAAAATAACAAAATAGAAACAATAGTATTGATGGTATCACTATAACAAGAACATTGAACTAAACACTCCATTAAGAGGGCAAAGTTACAGATCCCATAAAATAAACATGATCCCTCGGTCCATCAGACTTTTATTGTCCACGATACAGAATAATTTGTTTCTATTTGTATAATAAACTTCGATATTTACCAATTAAGAATTTCTGTTTCGCATATAAGAATAAATTTGGTAAATAACATTCATTATTTGGTTACATTTCCAATAATGGGACAACAGAGATGTGGCCAATATAAATGCGACAGAGTAATTACGTACATAGAAACCAAACCAGAAGTACCTATCATGTATATCCACTAGATATTTAAGGTCTAGGGAATATGTGTGCGCAAAAATAATATTGACTTAAAAATGATCTATCATGTACAAAAATTTGAACTTTACCACAAAGAATATTGAGATCGTGTTTAATTAACAACTAAGTCCTGAAAAAAGTTTATTATACAACTATAACAATAACGATCCCATAATATAAACATCAGAACACTCACTACTTACCTACAAACTCAAATCACAAACATGTATATACTATATACATAAGGTCATATTCCACTACAAACCCATTTCAGCCTACAAGTCTCGTTACATATATATACACAATTCACTAATACAAATATATTATCATATAATCGAAACAGAAGAATGTAGTTTACAATTCACACATTTTTTTTTTTTGACAAAATCGTACTTGCATTAAAATTTCTCAAGGTTACAGATGATAAAATTTGGAGCAAAAACATTCCACTCCGAAAGACCTGACATAGAATATGTCGCCCTAGCTAAGCAATGAGCTACAATATTCGCAGACCTATGTGTATAACACACTAACACTTCATCAAAGTGTTTATCCATCTCCGTAGAAGCCTCCAAGATCATAAAATGAAGCACCAAAACTCAAGACAAAACCAAACTGACACAATCGATCAGAGGAAAAAACTCACACAAATGATGAGACAACAAGAAACAAACCGATCTTACAACAAACCAAAACAATCGGAAAAGGCTTTAAATCCTTAGATCCGAAAAACAAACAAGGTTTATTGAATCGATTGGAATCTTCGAGTTTAAACAACACTCGATTTTATTGAATTGAAAAAACAAGCGGAGAGCGGCGCAGGGCGGCGGAGGGGCGGCGAAGGGGCGGCAGAGGGCGGCGAAGGGGCGGCAGAAAGAGGAGAGAGGGGCGGAGGAGGGAGGTTGAATTTAGAAGTAAGGAGAGCGGAGGAGATATGAAGAAGGGGAGGGGGGGCTGCGGGAGGGGAGGGGGGGGAGGCGGGAGGAGGCTTAGAGTCTCAGACGACTCTCATAGGATGCTCTTTTGAGAGAGATTTTTTTTTACAATTCACACATTAGTTTCACTGTAATACAAAAAAAAAAAAAGAACTAAAAATACGTACATGAAATAAGTTTCACCTAATAACAAAAAGTTCGCTATATACACAGATAAGATGATCGCACAATCGAAACCTAAGAATGCAGCTTGTAATTCCTTATAATACAAACAAAATTAACTTGTAATACACTCACAAAACAAATTAACTTATAAAACATACACAAAACAAAATTCACTATATACACAAGCAAGATGATCCTGTGATCAAAACGAAAGAATGGAGCTCATAATTCACAACTATTACAAACGATCTTTTGTCACGACTTTTAAGTTACGACAAATAAGAAACAAATTTCACTAATAACACAAAACTCACTAAATACGCAAGTTACATGATCGTAAAATCGCGACCTAAAAATGCAGTTCATCCTACACAATCATAAAATTCACAACATCACACAAAAAATCAACTGATCATACGTATACCGAGTAAAATTAACTAAACATTCGTACAAAATTCACTTGACAAACAAAAATACATCAATAATTACAATATTTCTAGCAATTTTACCTAAAGAATCGAGCTTTTGTCGAATCATATTGGACCAAAGCTGCAACGAAGACTCGGAGAGCGGTTCGAACACGAAGCTCTTTCGAATTGGAGCAGTTCTATCGGTAATACAACAAGAAGCATCAGATTTATCAATAATTGTCTTGACGAAGATTCTGGAACCTTGAATGCAGAAACCGAGGACTTCTTTCTCGATAGTTAAACTCCGGTACCTATCGCCGTCGTTCCAAGAGAGTTGCCCGGCGTAAGTTAGGGTTAGAGTTGTGGTTGTGCCGTCGATTTTTACGAGATCGGAGATTGTTTCGCGGTTTTGATCCATTTCATTAGCGAGGATGAATTTTTGTGAGCGAGTATTAATTATTGTTTAATAAATAGATGATGACTTAATTGCGAGTTTTAATAAAATTTTGTTTTTTAGGTATTGACGGTTTATGAACTAAACAATTAATTTTTAGCAAATGTTTGTACTTCGTCAAATTTTTTTTACACACCTTAATAAATTGAGGAGACTATATATGTTTACTTTATTTTTAAATTTTTTAAAAACTTTGATGGTATTAATTATTATTTTTTTTGCAAAAAATCATTATTTTATATATATTGATTTTTAATCAACTAATTTATTATTTAAAAATAATTGTAATAAATTTTAACTTTAAAATGTCCAATTAACTTGGAAATTTTTTATCATAATGCTCTTGTACATGATTTCTAGGCACTAGTATTAGAAGAATAAGACAAAATAAAAATGTTAATAAGCAAATTGTATAATAGGTTCAACATATAAATTAACATATTCTTAATGCATGTTATTGTCCATTTAACATTTTACTCAATGAATAAATTTTTTTACCCAATTTCTATTTTTTATACTATCCTCCTATTGTTATCTAAATAACCCATGGATCATATTCATATTTAACTACCTTTCCTTAATTAGAAACTAACGTATTTAACTGATCAGTTACTAACTACTTTTTCTCGATTATAGCAATTTTAAAATTTAAATTTATGCACTTGTCATGTCACTGTAAATCAAGATGGAAAGTAGATAATTGTATTTATTATTATATGCATAACCATTTATTATCATTTCCTCAATTTTGACATCTCATTTAAAATATTATATTTCAAATTATCATGATTGATTACACATTTATACGTATATCCATATTAGTTATTTTCAAAATTCAAATTCATAATTGATTATATGTATCTTCATCATTCCAAAATTCACATATGCAATGGATTCAATTCTTTCTTTTTTTAATATTTCTTCTTCTTCTTCTTCTATTTTTTCTTCTTTCTTTGTCTCATATCTATCTACTTTTCAATGCATGTTCAAGCCGTTATTGACCACACTGTTAGTATGAAATAACTTGTTTTTCAAACATTGTTAGTATGTGTGATTTTGTGCAATGTCTAGTATCTTTTTTTCCGATGATTAGATGTTTAGATACCATGGATGGAAACATCCAGTGGTTATCCTCCTGCAATTTCTGGAATTACCGGAAAAGAATTCATCTTTACTGTGCAAATAAGCCATGAAAATGTCTTGCTGGAGAGTAAAATTTTCTGTGTCACATATGCCTCTGACATCTTAACTCCGAACCCATCGCAGTCTGAACCTTTCCCATTCGAAGGAACTATGGTTGGTTTAACTAAATCCATCTTCTTAGATGTAAGAATCTAAACCAGAACCAACACACTTATAGTATTTGTTATTACTTATAAGAATAGTACAAATTCATTATCAAACGTTTCATGATTTGCTAATTGTTTTATTTCACTTTCATCAATTCAGAATAACATTGATTTGTCCACAACTAGGAACACTCCGGATACTGCAGAATCCACCACAAAGAAAATTAAAACAGTTAAGCAACTTCTATGCATGAAGAGTTTTCACACTATAGGTTGATTTTAAATTTGCTTTATTTGTACTATGTTTCCTAACTTATTAATATATCCAAATCTGAAACTATTCATATCCGAAGAAATGAAGAATATGAGTGGTTGAAGCATTGTTGCTGCTCAGAGAACTAGCTTTGGTTTGGAAGGGTTTTCGTAATATTGATCTTTATAATTTTATGATCGTTTAAATATTTTAGGAGGTTTTGTTATTTCCCAGTTATGCACCTCGAGATTGTAGAAAGGGGGGTTGAATACAATCTGTAGAAGGGGATTGAATACAATCTTGACTAAATTCTTTCGTAATAGTGAGGTCTAAACAGATTGTTGTAAGAACACAAAGAAAACAAGATAAACAAATTATCTAAGACACATACAACACACGATATAAAAAATCTCAGGTGGGTTAGCTTGTTTGCTTGATCCACCTGATGGTTGTATTTGAAGATAATTCTCTGCGTAATGCACAGCTGCGGGTTACAATGTTTTTGTGTTTACAAGAAAACCTAATGCTATCAGCGTTATGCTCAGTGTTTTCTTCTCACATAAAACTATGCTGCTCATACAGCTTATTTAAACTATATGAAGACAAGTAAACTACGTGAAATGTGATAATACATTTCTGGTATAACTTGTCACACACACATGCTCGAAGTGGTAGCCATTTCTGGAATTATCTTGAAAGTCTTCTCTCCTTGATTTGGATAATCCCATCACGCTTCAAGTCAGTGTATGTCTCTTTCTTCATACGGTACTAAGTTCTTGAAATGACTTAGCTTCCAAGCACACGTGATGCTTTATGCAAAAGATCTTTTTGCTTTGTATCTTTGTCTCTGAAAGTAGCTTTAATAAAAAAGATAGCCTTTTTGAAAGTCAATAAGCTTTTCTGCTTATTGAGCTGTGCTTGAACTTCCCAGATATAACGACTGATCCTTATACATTCACCAAGATATCCTTTGAATCTTTCAATAGGAGTGTAATCATGTTGGAGGTTGCTTCCTCTCTTATTGATGCCCTTGAAGTCGGATAAACAGTGACTGATTTTACCTTTCACTTGGAAGAGTTTGAGCCTTCAAATATTTACAATTTGACTCCCTACTCGTAACATCCTCTATGTAATTGGCCACTGTCTATAAGTCACGTGTTGCAAAGTAATTCTGGGTTTAATCTTCATTCGATATGTTCCTTTAGAGAATTCTGGTATTATTAGGAAACCAGGTTGAATTCTTGAACAGATGGGACTTGACTTCTCGAATGTTGACTTCTCGAGTAGTTCCTTTATGTGAGTTCTCGAATAACTTCTCGAATAGCCTTTATGTGAGCTCTCAAATGACTTCTCGAATAGCCTTTATGTGAGTAGACTTCTCGATTAGTGCATGTTACAGACTTCTCGAACATAGATCAGTCTGACTTCTCGAACTAGGACTTCTCGAATAAACCCTTTTTGTAGAGTTCTCGAATGACTTCTCGAACTCTTCATTTCTTGATTTCTCGAACTTACTTGCATGGTTACAGCAAACTCACTTTTGATTACTGATATCTGAATTTACCATCTCCAGGCTTGTTACAGAAATAATTCCTAACTGCATGCAGAGTTCCATTCTCAAGATATTGTTATAGTTGATCTGCATTTCAGTTAGCTTCCTGATTTGTTTGTTAGCTTCGATTCCTTGATTCATTTTCTGCCTTGTGGTATTTGTTATCATCATCTATAGATGTGTATATCTTAACAATCTCCCCCTATTTATGTCTTTGAGAGAAAGGCATAAATCCAGAGATTGATGATAACAAAAACCACTCTTCATATTTTACTTTCAATGGGGCAGAAAATTTTGATCAAGCTTCCTTGACACAGTATCTAAATTATACTAACTTCACTTTAGTACTAAGAACTGCTCCCCTTGTATATAGCATCCAATTCTGAGAGTTGTTCTGTTCCATTAATTGCTGGTCTTCTGATATATAGCTTTTCTTTGAAGAAGACTCTAGAAAATTGATATTTCAATCCAAACTTCTCCCCCCTTTTTTGTTATCAGCAATGAAAGTGATGTAGTACCTTAGGAAAATCAGAGGGATTAGAAGCAAGATTCTGCATAAAAAGAAACTTCTCTCTCTAATCTCTCTGTTTTTGCATCAGGATCTCATCATGGCTCACTTCTCACAACTCATCTTCCCTTCCTAAAGGGGTACACAATCTCTTCTTTTGCTCTCCTGGAAGAAATAGGAGACCACTCTTAGACACACCTCACCTTTTGCCCTGGTGCAACCAGGCCTCTCCTGTTTTTCACTCCCTTCCCTCAGTCCTAAAGAGAAATCATGAGATTTCACAAAGATTGAAGAGAAATAGATAGTAGCATTGTTGTTCCAAACAGAAATAGAGGTTCAATAAGCTGCTTTAGAGAAAGCTTAGTGCACTGACGACTGAGTGTTGGCTTCTTCATGAAATGAAATGAAGAATCAAGAGTGTTTGGAGTTGTATTGAAGTGCTTTAGTTTCCAAATTGGGTGTTTATGAATGGGGCTGAATCCTCTCATTTACAGAAGATTCATCAACCTGAATTTGAGAAATAGTTAAGAGTAACTTGTGTGTGCTCCCCCTGTGTCCATGCAACTTGTACTAACTCCTGGCTAGATGACAAGTATAAAAGGTTGCACAATTGTGTCCCTTACCCTCACTTATTGTGTTCCTGGTTGGGAACTTGATTCAAGTATAGTCTGTTGAGAGACTAAAACTAGAAATGTGGATGTCCTTAGTAATCACTATGCCTTTCTGCGAAGATATAGGATGGCTAGGCTGGTTTTACACACCCTTACCCTCCTTGTTCTTTTGGTTTCTTGATGTTCACCACTTCCCTCACCCTCACTTTCCTCCTGTTCACTCCCCTCAAGTTAAGATTTACAAGAATTATCAACTACAGTTTGTTGAGAAACTGTAGAGGGGGTTAAAGATGGAATATTGTGAATGCATTGTGTGCTGATTGGGTAGAGAATCTGGGGGACATTCCAGCAATTCTCATTTCAGCAAAATAAAGCAAAGATTTTAGGACAAAGAAGAGAAATGCTGATTAAAGAGAACTCAATACCTGAACTAAGTGTAATGCAGTAAGAGCCTTCTCCACATGAAGGTTTATTCTCTTAGAAATGCAGAACACCTTTTGTCTTGAATAAACAAATTGACAGTGTGCTTGTAGCTGTACTTAGGAAAGGAAACAAGTTTGCAGAGATAGTTATGGATATTCATTTAAGTATCTGCAAGAATGTTACACTTAATCCTAATGCCATAGTTAGTCAATTTTGAAACCTGAGTTCAATCAGTCATTTATAAAGATTACTTATTCATGTGTTTAAAGTTAACTAATGAGTCCTATTTTAAAACAGAGTTCAAACTAGTTATTCTTAAATTAAGCCTTAATTCTAATTGTTCTACACATGGCAAATGACAGAATTGAAGAACCTGGTTGATGCAATAACCAAGTTTGCTGTGTCAACACCATCACTTCATCATCATCATCTTCTGTTGTCAGTTTAAGTCCTTTGGAGTACTGCAAATAGGACATAAAACTATGCAACTGTGTAGCTTTTAAAGCTCACTTTTAGGGTGAGATGGTTGTGTTAGTTTAGAATTAAAACATCATGAATAGTATTTAAGTTACCAGAACTATTCAGTGTCATTCAAAAGAATTCGAAATACCCTGATTATATTAGAGTCAACATAACTTAATGAAATGTGTGTTAAATCACAAAAAGTTCAGAAATACGCATAAGTTGAATTAAGAAAACTAATTCACAAAGATTAGATTATTAAGATAACTTAGGTGATTTAAGCACAAACCAACTTAATCTTATCTAAACGTTCTATGTTGAGTGTAAGTCGAGACATAATCTAACAGCAGATCGTTCTAAAGAGACATGCAAGTAGATTATAACAGCAAAACAATAGAACACAGGAGATAAAGATGGATCGAAATTCATTTCATTCATAATAAAATTACAAAGATGGTCGAAGGACCATTGAAACAACATAATCAAAAACAAAAACTAAGACCCCCCCACCTAAACCAACTAGGAGACCTTGGCTGGATCTTCAACAGAGTCTCCCCGGTTGCGTGCCCGGAGAACCGCCAACGTTGCTCGCATGGCAGTGAGGGACTTCTCCTCTTCGGCCAGGAGTTCGTCTATTTCTCCTGGAGCGCCATCACCTTCTCGTAGAAGGGCATGGCCTCGAACTCTTCCACAAATACTTTCAAGATGTTCTTTGTCATTTTGAAGATGTTCTTTCAAGAGTTGACTTATTCTGGAAAAAAGTTCCCCCAAACAACCCCCATTATAAATATTACTTTTAATATGTTGGAAGAATTTGAAACTTTGACCTTTATATATATATATAAATTTTAGTATAATGTTGTTGGTGGGAATCGGACCTTCAACCTTCCTATGTAATGTAATCTAGTATTAATTTTATAATGAAATGTTGTTAGCGGGATTCGAACTTTAGACCTCCGTATATAACAATTTTTTTGTCCTTAGACCTTTGTATATAACAATTTTTTAGTTTTGTATTCAACGGTCATCATCTATTTGACTTGTAGATCCAACAGTTGTGAATGAAGGGATAACCAAAAATGAGGATAACCGAAAATAAGGTGTTAACCAAATTACAAAATATACCTCATTTTGCTTATTATAGTTTAGTAAAGATAACACATAAAATATTGAAAATTATTATTTAGTTATTGGGATCATTTCTTACCCTTCAGTTTTTATTTGTTTATCTATTTTGTACTTTTATCTATTTGATTTGTCTTTTTACATATAATAAACTTCTTAATTTTGTTAAGGTAATCTCAATATTTCTCTTATTGTTAGACCTCTCTTTGTCTTTTATTGATAAATAATATTACGTTTGTTATTAGCGTAAGCAAATTTCCTTTGTAAAATCCATGCTTTATTTCTTCATAAACATTGATATGCTCTGTTCAAGAAGATCAAGTATCATAAAACATATAAGAAAAAAAAAAAGCAAATCAAGAAACTTATAAGATGTCCAATATGACCATTTTCAGATAAAAGTCACCAAAATATTGGATGCAAAAAGTAAAGAGAAAAGAATGGGTGATCAAGAACAAGATTTTCCAAGTGCAATTGAAAATAATGATGAAGAGTTGAAATGTTGCATTTATCTGGACCTTGTCTACAAGTCGGTTGTGTTAGGTTGTGGCTACATTTTGTTAGGTCCAGTAAGAGGGTTATTTTAAGTTAAAAGGGGAGTTGAATAGCTTAATTACCGATTTAAAAATTATTATGGCATTTTTAAAAATATTTATCCCTTTTAAAATATTTTATCGAGTTGTTATGCAAATAATAAGTGCAAAAATAAAAGATAAGGGAAGAAAATACCACATGTGAGATTTTATCCAGGTTCGCGGTGGGGCAACCTCTAATAGATTCGCACACCCCTACTCCAATCTCCGAGCTATGAAAGAGGAAGCACTAGGCATGGAAATATGATAGATGTCAAACAAGGATGAAAGCAACAATGATCCATAAGGCATGTAGTCAACAAGTTTAACATTCACCATATTTAATAGAATAACATAAGAAATACTTAACTTTACCCTGTTGGTATAGAGAAGAAAAAGCAATTTTATGTCAAAGTAGTCAAAATATTTGCTTTGGTTGGGTTTTGGAAGTACATTAGTTCTTAAAATCAATGCAAGAAGTTGAAACTTTGAGTTAAAGTGTTTGTAATGTATACCATAGTTAGCATCACACAAACCAAGAGGCACATCTGAGTCAATAAAGGTGTTTAACATGAGTTTAAATTCAGTTTTATTGAATAGAAAACAAGAGTGTATGTCAATGCAAGGTTCATTTGTTAGCACAGTAGGTAAATGTATAGCCTTATTTATGGTCTTCTGATCAACTAAGATAGTTTTCTTGTCTACAACAGTGGTGAAATGCAAGACTCCATCTAAACCCTTAGTGATTCTCATGTTACGGAAAACTCACCCATGAGATGTGTATAGTACTTCTACCTAAGTGAGACACTAAACCCTCCCATCTACCAGTCTTTATCATATCAGCAACTACATCATGCACTTGAGTGTTTATACCAGGTTGGACATTTTTTAGCTTTTCAAGGTATCTCTTGGAATCTGAAGGATTTATGAGTTCAGGATAAGGTGGTGGCCTTGAGATAAGTCTGGGTATAGGCTGATGTAATTTTTTTCTTATGTATACCCTTAGCCAGTAGGGTTTTCTTGGTCTAGGGTTAGAGTTATTTGATACTTGGAACTTGGAGCTTTGATAAAAAAGAATAGAGGAGCTTTTGAAACCCTTTTTTGGTTTCTTGAAAGTGTTTCTTAGTGCTTGTTGTTTAGGATGATAAACTTTGAAAGGAGAGGCTCTTCAGAGAACAAACTGATTTTTTTTTCCATATCTTCAAGAAGAAATGGATTTTCAAACAAAGGCTTTGCTCTAGAGTTTGAGGGAAGCTTATTGAATTCGATGCAGGTGAAACAATGAAGTATAAAAGCTGTTAGGTAGAATGCATGCAAATAGAATATGCTCCTATGCTTTTTATAGACAAACACATAAATTTGAACTTAAAAGTAGATGAGAATAAAACAAATTTATTATTTTTAGAATAGTTCATTTCATAAATGAGATACAGTTTTTGAAAACCGGAGCATGAATTTCTACATGAGTCCAAAAAAAATTTGTTTTTGAAATCAAATGCAATGGACACACATATATGACTCAATCCGGAAAACACATGCATGTGAAGGTATTATGTGAGTATAAAGGAATAAAGAATATATTTATGCTTTTATACTTATTCAAAGTCCACTATAAATAGTGCTACAAAAGGACAATGCATTTAAGTTCTAGATTATGCATGTAGCAGACTCTATAATGACAAGCTATGCAAATTGGTAGAAAGGTGCACAGAGGTCCTACAAGTGAGGCCACTAATTTTAAAAAAACTATATAGGTTATATATATATATATATATATATATATATATATATATATATATATATATATATATATATATATATCTGTGTGTGTGTGCGTCAAGCCTGAACTTTTCTACAAATGATTGATTTGATGGTGACAGACTTTAAAAACTTTTGACACTCTTTTAGTCAAAATATGTGTTTTATATGCATAACACTCATATGTTTCTGAATATTACTAAATGTGTCTAAACATGTCAATTAATAATAAAAAATGTAACACATAACTTGAGTGCAGTGGTCACTATATAGATTTATAACACAGGTAACACTAGTAACACTTTTAGAGCAACATATTATTTGTCTTTTTTGTATCAAGTACCAAAACAAACATCCTAAAATCTAAGTGACAGTTTCACACAAGTGATTAAGATACTGAAATTCTTAGCCAGGTCTTTATGTGAGGGCATATGTGTGCTTGTGTAGTATGTATGAATTAATTTTATCCCTATAACTTCACAAGATATCCAAAATACATATTAGAACCAAGTCATCACAGCATAAATAAAATCCACATTTCAAACATAAATACCATTGCACAGTCTCATAAGCAAATAAAATTATAATTTCTTTTTAAAAATGTAGTCATGTATCATTTAGCATTATCAAGTAAAAATTCAGACATTGCTAATTAACAAAACTAAAATTTTGAATTTTGAGTTATACATGAGCATGTGGCATTGACTCTCACAGAATTTACCTGAAATTGACTCGAAGTCTCCCGAGTTATGAGTTAAGGACTGAGTTGACTTAATCAGTTAATTGCTGAAACACTTGAGTTGATACTCTACCATGATCTTTGAACCTTTCTATGTCAATTCCTTGAAGAAGCCGAATGACAATCTCACTCATACCTGTAAAAAGAAAAATGTTTTACTCTGTTTGGAACTGTACCCTCTTTTCTACAAAAAGAAAAGAAGAATTACAATTAAAGGTGCATTATTGAAGACTTGCTGAATAATTTTGCACCATGATTTAACTTGATTTTCATATTTATCTATGTTTATCTGTGTTTTTTTTATATTTCTTGTTTTGTAAAAGTATTGTTGCATGATTAAATTTTAACTGTTCAAGTCTTACGGTAGTACTTAAGACATCTACATGATTTGTTCTAACTTACACGTTCTTAAAATGTGTAACTTTGTGATGCATTGATGATTGGATTTTAAGACCCAAAGAATTGCACGGTATGATGTGACTTTATGTCAGATTTGTTACTAATTATGATTCAACTAATTAATAATCAACTCTTGTGTACCATATATGCAAGCTAGTAACATCCTCATCTATAATAATATATTTATGTAATAGTTAAACATATGATAACAATTTATTATATTACATATAATAATATTCTTTTTCTTGTGCACCATATTTGTTTAATTGTATTTTATTAGTATCGATCATCCCTCATCGTTGTCATGTTTTCTTTTACTCTGATTCTTTTTTCTAATATTAGTTCTAATTCATTTATTTAATCAAAGTACTTGATATTTATTATTTTGTTGATATTTATTTAATCACGTGTCATGCCTATTATGTTGATGTGCTTGAAATTTTACCTTGAGTGTTTCTTAGCTTCTAGTTTTTTGTTTTCATTTTACATTTTTTTTGATATTGTTACTAAAATATTGTATTAGTTGGTTGTGTGTATATGACAAAGTTATGAGATCATTCTCGTACCAATAATCCTATTTTGCTTAACTTTTAATTTGATAAATTGCTAATTTGTTTTGATTTGGATGGTTGTACATGTTATGCTATTATGTGTGTATATTTAGTATATTTGTACCGTGAATATATATTATTCATTGGGGATCATGATTGTGCCTTTGAGATGTATTTTATTGTCATGTGTAATGTCTGTTGTAAACTCCATATGAAATTTTATTATATTAAATTTACAGTTACAGTATGTAATTGCTATTAATATATTTGATGAGTTATTAATGTCGACCGTTTCAAAAGTTTGAAATTATATGTAAAATTTACTAGTGTGTAAAATTTTAGAAATTATTTATTATGACAAAATAACTCAATGTTAGCCATGTTATAATTTGTTATTAATATAATAAAATTCAAAATACTTATTGTTGGTAGGAGTTACACATTCATACATTATTACTCCTACTTTTAGTTAAGGTTTAAATTTCATTAAAATAAATTTACATGGAGAATGAATTTTAAAATATATAATATATTCATTACATTTTATTTGAATAAATTATGTGTGTATTAATTATGACTCTAAACTTTGGTTAAATTAAAAAAAAAAAAATTCCCCGCGTCATATTGATAAATGAATTCATTGCTAAAATTATGAGACCCGTTAATTTATTTAAGGATTTATCGATTTTTCGTGTGACTTCAAGAATTGTGAAATGGAAAAGCACTTTTGAACGGAAGATGGATGTATGCGTGATCACTGTTAATCGGTCAAAGTGTTGAAAGTTGGTTTACCTTCGTGTCGAGTTGATTGTCTAAACTTCCGGGACATCTTTGCATGACATTCGGTTAGATAATAAACTTTTTAGATGAAATAAGTCCTTATGTGGATATTGTGTTCACTATTTCGATACAATTTATATTAGAAAAATGTGAGTATTTTTTTATGTAAAAAAGTCAAATGCACATAAGGTTTACGTGGATGAAAGAAACCCTTTGCTTGGATTTTTTTATTAATTTTTCGGTGTAATCATCTATTATTAAATCTATAAATGCGCATAAGCTGTATATCTATATTCATATTGCATGTTTTATAAATGCTTCCGATCAGTTTAAAAGCCAATTGCTTTTTAACTTTTTTTTTAGTTTTTTTTTAGAGTAGATTTTAGTTATGTGCATTTTAAATTTATTTGAGGTGATTTCATTATGTCAGCTCCTAATTAGACTTTTAAAATGAACGTGATTTTGATTTGAGAAATTAAAAAAAGGCATTAAACTGGTTGATTAACATTTTATTATAATAATTGATTTTGCCTAAGAACTTTATGTTTTGACTTGAACATCAAATGAGTTAACTAGTACAATATTAAAGAAAATTTTATAATGTTAAAATTAACTTTTTTTTGGATTGAGCATTCAATCTGTTCATTTTGATTCGAAAAATTGAATTCATGTTTTTTTAACTAAACCAACCGAAGTTATGCTATAAATCAAACCAAGATAATTCGGTTTATTCAGTTTGGTTCGAAAGAAACAAAAATTTCAAAAAAATAATCTTGATTTATGAATTTTAATTTATACTTATCGTATAAAATTATAAGAAAAAAGCATAAATATTACATCCACATTTCATAATAAATCATCCATAAATAATGATTCACGAAAGTTTATAGTTACAAAAAAAAATAACAAACAAAAATAGCCATTAGTTAAGTAGTTTGCAGGCTTTAAAGCATCAGCACAGACCATAAATCAAAAGACCACAATACTAATACTAGTTCAAAAACTATTTTGGAATAACTTATTTGACTTCATGACATAACTTACACAAGTTATTTGGACTTTGATATATGGTGATTTCACGACACAATAATATTTGACTTGACGACGTAGGCTTCTAAACTTCTCAACACAAGCATTTTTGACTTCTCGATATATGACTTAACATATATTTTTTTACCAATTTTTGCATCTCCATTATTTGCTAGCCTTTTTTCCCATCTTGATGTTTGATCAACTTGATCTTCTTCCATTCCTTATTTCATGGCTTACTTATAATTAAGCAATATAAAATTTGTCAAATAATGTAACTGACCCTATCGTTTGGGTATGTATTTAGTCAAGGATGTTAGACCCAAAGTATCGTAGAAGGTGAGGTTGAATACGATACATACAAATAATTTTTTTTGGATAGATTAAGATTTTCAATACTCGAAATCAAATAAACCAAAACAAACACGGTTCGGGAATATATCATATAAATCACGAGGGGTGCTACAAAATCTTATCAGTGGGATTAGCTACAATGAGTTCCAACTACAATAATCAATATAATATATTGTATTTATTTCACTATCTTAAATGCTCAAGAACTCATACTATTAAAGACTATCTCTCTCTCGAATATGTAGAAGATGAACACCCAGAATGAAAAACAAGCTTTTGCCGCCTTTTGTAGTCTTTAGGAAAAATTATCGAAGACCAAGATTAATTGTGTCCTCACGTTTTTCACCAACCCAACTGCAACTTCTTTAATGAAGCCAATCACTTTGAAAAATCTATTGATGTGAGCGAACAAGAAAATGTGATAACCCGCATTTTTATATTAAGAATATATGTGAAGTGATTTAATTATTTAAGTTATATAAAAAAAATGTATCCAGATATGGATGGTTTTAAATAAAAAAATGTTTATCTTTTAATGTGTATTTTGTAGTTAAATGTATGTGCTAATATTTAGGTGTCTTATATTATCAACAGCCACATTTTAAATCAGGTGATTAGATAAGGCCTGTTAGTTTTAAATAAGTGGATATGTTACGTGAGTTTCGGTTTTAAGAAAATGGATACTTAATGTAGGCGATAAGCAAGGAAAACGTTGGACATATATAGTAGTATATAAACACTAAGTTACGTTCATTTATTCTTTGTACAACTTTTATTCACTAAGGTACTTTTCTTCTATCTCATCTTTTTACATGTTTCACTTTTTTTTCATGTTTCTCTCATTAATCTGTGACTCTTTTATATGCTTGGATGATTCCTTTATTAATACATAATCATATATATCTTGTTTCTATTTATTCTTCTTTTAGTACTGACTAAATTTTATATATTTTGATCATTTTATTACAAACATTTTAAGGTATGTCATATATGATTAATCCATGCATGTTTACATATTATTATTTTAAAAAGTTTTTATGTTAATTATTTTCACAATAGTTTTATAAGTAAATATTAGTATTGTTATCCACAGCAAATTCAAGTACATGTATATGTTCTTGTTTATGTATGTTAATTATAAAATATTTTATAATATGTAAATTATTACTTCTTTTTATAGTAAGGATTGAGAGAGTGTTATGATTTCAATGTGCTAAATACATATTTTTTTTAACTCAATAATCTCACATTTTTAATCTTTTGTTTTTAATAATTATATATATAAAATTATGTCATATCTGTAGGAATCATGGTATTAGATTTAATATCATGTTTTAATGTTATTAATGCATTTATATGTATGTGATGGGGTGTGTTTTACCTATTCCAAGACATTGATTAAATTAGTTAAATATGAACTTAGTTACTACTACACATACATAGTGTTCTGATATAACTTTATTATAGTTATATAACATGTTTTCACTTACTTGCGCGATTTGTTCATTATTATTATTACATTTACTATTATATATTATTTGGTTCGGTGATATTAGAAGATTAGAAATTTTATTTTATTTTAAAAGAATGAATTTAAAATGTTTTGACATAATTATTATACTAAATTTTTATGTAAAAATCGTTATTGATCATTTATTGGATATGGATTGATAATTTAATAATTAATTGTTTGTTATTTAGAAACATGTGTTAATATTAAGTTTACATATGTTTGATTCTTGGCGTCAGTGTGCATGTACTATGTTAACCTGCATATGTATGTTTGATTAACTAAAGTATTTGTTTAATGTTTATACAATTAACTTAAGTATTTGTTTAATGTTTATACAATTAACTTAAATATTTTTACATTTTTATGGATCAAAGGTATATTTGCACACCTTAATCTTATTCTTATTATTGATTCGTTGGTATGTGCATTTATTTGCTTTTTCACCTCATTAGTCAGAATAGTTGTATAAATAAGTCGAGCCAACGACAATAAACAAAGCGCTTTTTGGGAGGCAACCCAAGGTACGTATGTATTTATATATTTTTATGCGTGTGTTAGATTTTGTTCCTCGCTTGCATTTATGTATGGTGTTATACATATTGTGGATTTGAAGATTGATCTAAATATTAGTGAGTGGGGATTCCATTTTTTATCTATTTTAATTCTAAGAAAATAACCAAAAAAAAAATTATTATTATGTATTTTTGTGGTGTGATTAATGAATTTTATAATAGATTTTTTTTAAAAAAAAATCAAAAACCAAAATTGAATTCTTTTTAATTTTGATTTTTGTTTTTAATTTTCTAAAACTAAGTAATTATTTTATTTTAGTTTTTCTTTTAAATTTGATTTTTGATTTTATTTTAATTTTAGTTTTTAATTTGATTTGTGCTTTTATTATTTCAGTTTTAAACTTGATTTGATTTTTTTATTTTATTATTAATTGGTTAGTTATTTTATTTTATTTTATTTATTTATTTTTTTAAATAAAAAAACAAAAAACAAATATTTTTATTATTTATATATAGTGGCTTTGTAGGTGTGGATTTCGCTTGTTGGTTATTTTGTTGGGATGATTGTGATTGGTGGCATTTAGTTCAAATCTTGGCTTGCAATATCGGAGTTGGAATTCGACAAATATGAGTGGTGCCCCCGGTCCCTGTTGCTTATTTTAAGGGGAGTCTCTTTCACTCATATCTCTACTTCGTTTTTATTGTCATGCATGAGGACATGCCATGTTTTAAGTGGGGGAAGGATTGTTTATTTTGGATTGTTTATTTTGATGTCCGTTTCGTTTGCATTTGGGAACAAGTTTACTTGTTTGTAAAATTTATGACATTGTGAGCTTGCAGCCTTGTTTTCTCATATTACGTGCCTAGCATTACCAATTTGATGTGAATCTATAAGTTTGATGCACCTTATTGCACACACACTTGAAATGGCATGAAAAGTCTAGATTGTTTGTAATTAAATTGTGAGCATGACGATTATCTCTTAGCATGCATGGAATCAAATCGAGAAGATGTTATTACAACTTAAACCTTGTGAGGCCTTGAACGATGATTCTTTTTGCTTGTGTGTTTCTCCGTCTTTATGTATGTTTGTTGCTCTAGGGCTTGCATTAAACCTTCATTCATGGATGCGCCATAATAAGGAAATTCTATTTAGGATAACCTTTTTGGCCTTTTTAGCTTGTGAACCATGAAAATAATCCCTAGTTACCCCTTTGAAGCTTATATTCATATTTTTCTTCGTCACTTTCCCCCTTTTATACATGAGTCATAGCCAAATACTTCACTCTCGACCTAGTTGAGCTAGATGAGTCTTGGAAAGAATTGATTGATGAGCATGTGAATTTGGAGAAGTTGTGAAGAGGAAGGATTCTAATTATTGTAAGTGGGAACTAGTTTGATGTGTATATCTAGATGTGGTTCAAAGTTCTTTGTAGTACTTATTTATGTTATGCATTCCCTTTGCTAAAAAAATAATAATAAAGGGGATGTAAAAAAAAGAGAAATAGAAAAAAATGGCAATAAATCTTTGTACTTTATTTTGTTTCAATTTTCTTGGTAAATGTGGTTGTGTTTTGTAATTGTAAATGAGTGGAGATCTACTTTAGTTTGAGAATTTGGTGGATGAAGCGAGCAAGCGTCATTTTGACTCAACTAGCGAGACTTTTACACCTTCCTTGAACTTAAATTTTCACACCTTCACCCAAGCCTCATTACAACCCATTTTATGAATTCCTTGTTTTTGGTGCAATCTGGAATTTAGGTGAACATGCAAGGTCAAGTAGAGCGCATGCATTTAGACTTGGAGTTGAGTGAAATCTCTAGCCCATACTTGTGTGATACATAATTGAGAGATGTGAGATTTTTCACCATACAACTTCATCTTCTTAATGCGAAGCCATGTATGCTTTGTGATAATCTTGTCTAGTGTTCACGATTGAAGTGCATTCATTCTAGCTTTAATGTCATGGTTACATTTTGCACAAGGTGTGTTATCTTGATTCTTGAATTGGTTGTTAGCTCGTTATAGTGGATGACAAGGTGAATAGCTCTATTTGTTTGATTTTAGTTACAAGTAGACGGCTCGGACATATGAGTGTAGTAGTTAGTTTAATTAGTATGTATTGTTAGTTTTTTTTGTTTATTGGTGATTTTTGTGATTTTGTGGGTACATCATCTATAAACCCTCACGAGACCTCACTCGTCCACTAGGGCTACCTAGGGGTTCCAAGGGCTTGTTGCATATGCCAAATGCAACCGTGATCACCTACGGAAGTGGTACTAGTTAGAAGTATATGGTTATGTTAATTTTAGTTTGCTCGGGACTAGCAAAGTTCAAGTGGGGGAAGATTTGATAATGTGTATTTTATACACCTTTTGTCCTTTATTCTTCTGTATTTTTGTTAGTTTCGAATGTTGTTTTATTAATATTTGTTATGTTTTTCATCTTTCAGTGCCTCGTGCTTAATTTTTGAAAAGATGGCTTAATTTGGGCATGAAAGCGAAGATTATTCAAGAGGGAAGTTAGAAGATGAAAGATCGCGATGTCGGGAGGTGTTTAATGTATTATCTTGAAGATTTTATCTCGTACGGGCTGATGTACGGCCGTTCGACAGGCCGTTCAAAGGAGCAGATTTTCTGTACGGGCAGCTGTACGGCCGTTCGACAGGCCGTACGACCCCTGCTGTGTATTAAAAAGAGATGTAACCAAACACAACCTTATCTAACATTTTCATAACTTAACCTACCTCTTATCTTCATCAAAACCTAACCTTATCTTGTAGTCTCATCTTGTAAATATAATTAGAGTAGGAGGAAGAACATTGGTTACTTGTAATCTAGCATTGATTATGAGTAACTAACTTCATTTATTTGGCTCAAGGAAGGATTTCTTGTACAAAACCCATTTCATTTTAAGTAAGATCTATTTCACTCTATCTTGAATACTTGTGATGTATTGTTTATGATTTTGCTTGGAGATTTGTAAGTTGCTTCATCTTGCTCTTCTTGTAATTTCAATTGCTAATTGTTTGTGCTAATCCGTAATTGTTAGTACATTCATTGTAGTAGCACAAGGTTTGGCGTGCCTAAACTTCAAGATTCAAGTACAAATACCTAGGTTGAGCTTCTCATCCTTGGGTTTGTCCTAGCCTCTCTTTGTTTAATTCCTTGATTTGGTTATACTAGTAGTGCTTCATTATTGGTAGCTAGTATCAAGAGAGCTAATTTACGTGCTTCACTAAATTAGTGTTTTTAGAAGAGAAATAAGTGCTTGTGTACTTCACCAATTATCTTGGTTAGGTAGAGTTGGATATATTTTGCTTGTTAGGTTGAAGTGCTTGAGTTTCCATAATCCTTGGGTCAAATGCCTCTTATCTTGTTAATTTGCTCATTGTGTTGTTGTGTTGGCAAATTTGGATTTTAGCCATTAACTTAGTTGTATTTTTGTAGCAATTTAGTTATTGTATGCAAGGTGTTTGATAAAACACCTTAACCAAACTCAAAACCCCCCCATTTACACACTTCTAGATTGTAAGAGATAATCTACTCGGAATCAATATTGAGAGTCCTTCCCTGTGAGCGAACTTCGAAAAACACTACCTTCAGGCCCCTCAGGGGCGTTTAAGAACAAATCGGAAAAACAGATCGGAGAAAATGAGTTCGAATGGGACTTTTAAATCCGGCGAAACAAACGAAAAACGAAGGATGTATGATTGTAGAGGGTGAGAAGACGATCAATTTGGGTATATGGTATGGTATTGAACGATGTCTGGAAAGGACGAACGAAGTACTCGAAGTTTTGGATGGAAAATGCCTCCAACGACGTCCCGAAGGAGACGATGAACAGTAGCATATACGCATGTTCAAAATGCGCATCCCAGGCCACACAAATTGAACATGCGTATCCCAAGTCCAGTTCCACACGCCACATGCCTCACTTTTACAAACTTCACGCATCTATATAATGTGTATAGACCCTCTACGCATGTCTGACATGCGTATATCCCTGTACGCATGTGTGTAATGCGTGGACCGTGGGTAAAAAGGATGGAGCTCAGCGCCTGTAGGTATTTTGGGCAAGTGAATTTAATTGGTGGGTATTTTGGTTTTTTACCCAAAATAATAAGCGATATTTCATTTTTGACTTGATTATGTTAAAATTTGGATTAGTTATCCAAATTCAAGGTTGAATTAGGGGTAATTTCTTACATTTAACCTAATATCTAAATTAAGGATCAATCTATTACAGATATCAAGGCTCGATTGAACCGTTTTTTTCTTCCCGTTAAATTCAATTAAACTAGTTTTAACTTAATATAATTTAAATTAAGAATGATTCATCGAAACTAAATTAGATCTTGGCTAGATCACAAACATTTTTTCTACAAAAATGTACAGTAATTATGGTCATACATATCTTTGTTCTGTGAAATTTAACCTTTTAGTCTTTATACATTTTATGAGAATGCTAATAATTGTTTTTAATTTCTATACATTTTATGAGAATGCTAATAATTATTTTTAATTTCTATACATTTTATGAAAATGCTAATAATTGATCAAATATGGTTCAAATTCGAACAAGCATCCCTTTTATGATTTCATGCATGGAACTCCCACGAACATCAAACAATTTTTTGCCTAAGTTATATCAAACTTGTACATTATATATTTCCCTATATAGTTGTATGATAAAATAAAAATTTTAAATTACAATAACGAAAGCCAAAATTCATTAATTAATTAGTAAGTGCGTAAATATTGTTTAACAGGAGTTAAACAACGAGGCGTGGAAACAATAATTAATTAAGGGGGTATTAATAATAAATGAAGCTGAAGGGGCAAAAGTGTAAATAGAACAAGAAACACAGAGAAGTGGCCATCATGTAGTCCTGTGACAAAGACTCTTTGTCTACACAGTCCATACTACACAACCCCCTCCTCTCTCTACATTTACATACAACCGATAGGTCCTATACACATCTCCCTCTCTCTCTCGATCGAATCTAATCTATTTGTTTCTCAACTCTAATATCTCTCCCTCTCCTCTCCTCTCTCTCTCTCTCTCTCTCCCCTCTCCTCTCTCTCTCTCTCTCAACTTTAAACTCTCTCTCTCTCTCTCTCTCCCTCTCTCTCTCTCTCCCTCCCTCCCCTCTTAGTTTCTCAACTTTAAACTCTAGTATTATACATCTTACATGTGTTTGTATAGTGTATATAAATCTGTCTATATACTTACTTATCTCTGGAGCTGCCTAATTCAGCTCACAATTACATCAACACAACCTTACTACGACGTCGTTTTGAAGCTTATTCATGGCTAAACGTGGATATAAATTACGTATCCTTCGATATTTAGGAATTATTATGTTTTTATTGCTTCGATTATTTAGGAAATTTAATTGTTTATTACTTATTGATAATTGTGATTTTAATTTAATTTCTTATTTGTATTTTTTGATGTAATTAATGATTTTATTGATACTATTAGTTTTTGATTTATTGTTATATGGAATACTTGTGTTTTCCTTGACTTTAATTAATGGAATGTAGAGGAGATTGTGGCTCATTCAGGGAATGTAAATTGTTTAAGTCTTGCGAAAAAGAGGCACCGATGTTTATTTATTACTGGTGGTGATGATCAACTAGTTAATCTTTGGTCTATTGGCAAATCAGCTCCTTTGGTGGTTAGTTTCGAAATTCTCGAAATCAATGTGACTTTTATGCTTTTACTGTTTAGTTTCTTGAGTGTTTAATCTTTGCGTGTCCGACAAACTTAGTAGAAAAAGAATATAAATTTAGGAAGATTCGAAAATTTAGGAATATGTTAGATATGACTTTGTTTTACTAAATTTTGAAAATTTAGGGAGAATGTATTACTTTGGCAAAATTTGAACTTCGATTGACTGTTTGTCATAAGATCTAAGATTTCTCTTACCAGTGGTGTTAGTGTTATGATAAAAATCGTGAATAGGTTATGTGTGGAATTGTTATCAGTTAAATTTAAAATTGCATTAGACCCCATGGTCCTTGCCCAGGTCCTTTCGGTGCGTATCGGTAATGTTTGTATCTATGCGAAGCAAAGTTCACATTTTAAAATTGAGGAATCTGTGAATTCTGTTTTGGGCTTTAAATCATCCCAATTGGTACTAGGAAAGTAGATATATGAAAGGGGTGAAGAATTTTAAATGTTTATACAGAAAGACTGAGCATAATTTAGTTAACTGTGTCTCATTCTAGACTTCTACTGCATTCAGGCAGTTTAGCGACTCACGATCCAATTCATATTTTTTTCAGTAATGTATATACTTTAATTATGCATGCAGTGGTTGGATGTATCAAACACAGTGTGTTTCTTACAACACTTCAGTTAGAAATATTGTTCAATCTGTGTTTTTACTTTATAGTTTGTCTATGCAATCAGATGGAACCCGAATCGCACGCTAAATGTTTTCGACTACTTTACAAAATGCCATAATTCTGTATCGACTAGGAAAAAAACCCGATAGTGAACATGGTGATCATCTTGTACATCTTTATCCGTTTTGATGCAGGTTGTTAGGAATCTATTTTGGTAAGTACTGTCCGTCAAGTCATCGCGTGAATTTACTTGTCTTGTACTGCCTGTTTACTCGTTTTTTTTTAAATACGAATATAACGGAACTCTTGCTTTAAGATTTTCATCACTATTATTACCATATGTAGTAATTTGAGACTTTTGCTCTTTCCATTGTACCTTTTCATGCAGAGCTTAAGTGGTCACACAAGTCCAATAGAATCCGTGGCCTTCGATCCAGGGGAGGATTATGTAGTTGCTGGGGCTTCTGCCGGTGCTATAAAGCTGTGGGATTTGGAACAAGCAAAGAGTAAGATTTTTACATCTGATTAATTATGAAAACATTATATTTCCTTGATTAAGAAACTTGGGTAAAATCTACTTGATCACTTTACGGGGAAACACTGTTCTAAAATTGTAATCCAGTCCCAACCAATCGTCGATATTTTTTTGCAGGATTATGAATTGTATACACCGAGTTAGAATGTCAATTTACTATGTTTTTGTTGACTAGTTGCAGCGGCTTATGATTTATGTCTCGGAAAGAACCATATGATAGTTAGGTTTTAATCTAGATACTGTTCTTAAAATGCAGTGGTTCGCAATTTTGATGGCCACAGATCCTATTGCACCGCTGTTGAGTTTCATCAGTCTGGTGAGTTTTTTGCATCTGGTTCAAAGGACACTAATATAAAGATCTGGGATATAAGAAAGAAAGAACGCATTCACATGTATAAGGGTCACGTAAGAGGAATCAGTACTGTTAGATTTAGTCCGGATGGTCGTTGGCTAGTCTCTGGCGGACTTGACAATGTTGTAAAGGTAATACTTGGATATTGGTGCAAGATATTCGGGTTTTTCTTGGTATAATTTGGTACAAAATTTCATCGAGCTCATCTGCTGTTGCACAGATATGGGACCTTACTGCTGGAAAACTCTTACATGATCTCAAACTTCACGAGGGACATATTCGCTCGATAGATTTCCATCCGATGGAGCTTCTTATGGCAACAGGTGCGTGTATGACATTAAGATGGACTTACCGATTTTTTTCCTATTAAAAGTTTAACACTAATGGCTGTCCTTGATGGCATATCCCTGTGTCTACCTCCTATAAATTAAATTATGTTCTTGTCCATTTACTTCGAAATAAGATAAGTGATATTATGCAAACAATAGTCGTTATGTACATTTTTGTCAGATAACAAAGCAATGAGTTCATCAACAATAAGTAATCGACATATACACAGTATAAAGTGAAAAACGTTATCACTACCATGCATATATATCAATAAATAGTTCTAATCCTCAACTTATATTTCTAATTTTATATATACAATGAAGATATCATCTATATAAACTCTAATAATGTTTCATTATTAGGTAGATGATGAATATTATGAATTGATTATTATTGGATAAATCTGAGGATTTATATGTGCCTCCAGTAGAGATAGGTTTTATCCCTTTTTAAACCCCTTTTCTTAGCTTCTCCTACATCAAGTGGCATCAAGAGCCAAAATTTTTGATACTGTTAACCTAATTTCTTTTTACACAAATTTCTAGCCTTGCCCATTTTTGGAAGTTTAGGTGGGAATCAACATCAAACCAAGACTAAAGCACGATCTCGAACAAATATCGTCGTTGCCTAGTCTCCAAACTACAAAACATGTCTTGCCATATAGATCCTGAAGTACTCAAGGTTCAAGTTTCACAACTTGGATTAGTTCGTGCTATAAAAGGTATCCTTAAACAATCATATTCACATGATTATGACTATTGGGCAGTCGATAGATACGAAATTGGGCAGCCGGTTCGTATTTGAAGTTAGAAAGTAAACAATTGTATGACGAGTACGATAAAACTAAGAGGAATCAAACAAAGCTCTTTGAAGAATTATGCACCAAGTTGATCAAGCCCACAAAACCTTGTATTGTGGAGTTACCGAATGTGACAACTAGTATTATTACAGATAAGAACACTTTTGGTGATGATTCAGATTTACAAGTTGATGATGGAAGACTTGTTTGTCTTTAAATTGATGTTCCAATAAACGAGGTACAAGTTGATGTTTTTGATAATATAAAGGCCATACACGAGGATGTTAACAATTTAAAGTCACACATTGAATATACCAAAGAGACCTTCCAAACAATCCACGTAGACTTTCTTATTCCGCAATAGTTTAATAAAGTCAATTATGTAGACAATAAAGTCCATTATGTAGATGATACATCTTGATCATGTTCAATGCGTGTGGAGTCGTGTTCAAGGATATGTATTTTTCTTCACTATAAGAACTCGTTGTCGAATTTTCTTCAAAGGAGAGAAGAATGATGCGGAACAAGGAATTAATAAATTAATTTGTCTGTATTATACGTTATTATCCAGGAATAAAATAATTATAAATGATTAGGCATTTTATCAAGTAAGTATACACTCTACACTATAATAGTAGAATAACAGAAGAATTTGTTTTTCTTTAATTAATTACGGTATTAGATGTAGATAAGGATATAGTTTTAAATTCATTAGGAAATAACTTCCAAGTAATGGTTTATCTATGTAAACTCTTGTAATTGTTCATCATTAGATAGATAATGAATATCATGAATTGAATTTTATTGGATACATATGAGGATTTATTCGTGACTCCACCGAGTCTTTGCCCTTTTTCTTAGCCTGTCTTACATCAAGTATCTTTCTGAAATAGCCATTCATTAAGTGAGTTCAGAGAGAGAGAGAGAGAGAGAGAGAGTGTCACCAGAAAAATCTCGTATCAGGGTGTGCATATTGTTCATGCTCGGCTCTGTTTGGCTCCCGAATTTAGGATTTTTCCGGTTGGTGAAGGTGCAGGCTTCCTGCATTGGAGGTGTAATTAGAAGATTACCATAACATGGGTATTAAGGTTGAGCTCTTTGAAGTAATTGTTTTAAGTGAAAGCTATATCTTCGTGGATTAAACTGGTTAGGCTGAATAAACTTTTCTTTAATGTGCTTGGATGATGACAAAAAGAAGGAAAATAGCATGTGGTGCACCTTTGCTTACTACGAAGCATGGCTATGTGATCAGATGAACCCACACCAAAATTTGTAGCCTCAGAGTGTTGTATCTTAAGACTTCCTATTCTCGTATGTGCAATTCATTGTTCCCTGCATTGGAATGTCCCTAATGTCACTGTGACTTACCATTAAATCTTTTATAAATTGCCTTGTAAAAACCTTCTGTTTTCCCAATTTCATGAAATTTCTCTTCCTGCATTACTTGTAAATTTGTCACATACAATGTTCTTTTCAGGTTCAGCCGACAAAACTGTGAAATTCTGGGATTTGGAAACCTTTGAGCTTATTGGATCTTCACGACCAGAGGTATAATGTAGTGATTTTTCCACCTAGACATGAATAACTTTCCTGAATGGTAGACATTTAATAGGTGTACTTTTAAAGCTCTGTGCTGTATATAGTGGTGCTTGTGAAAAGGAAGCTGCATAAGTAAAGACAATGTTGCTAGGATACTTGTTAACACCATTGAATCATTAAGCTGCATTTGATACTAATAAGTAACTTATTGGATACTTTATAAATATAATTTACTTGTGGACCTTCACTGTCTTTCGTCCATTACATAGTACAATGATTGCAAGTCTTTGTTTTAGTTTTTAAGCCAACTAAGAACTTACTTAAACTTGTGTCTAGATTCGATATTTATTGTTAAAAAAATTGTTATCCTTATAATTTGTTGTGCATAGTGTAAACTGTAAAGTTTGGATCCTTTTACTTCCCATGTGTAGGAGTCTTTCCTGTCTGTAATGCTTATTATGCAAAAAATGTCAAAATAGTGAAAGCTAAAAGTGTACTCACCATAAAGCTAAGTCACTCGGACTCGGGTACGGAGTGTCGGACACGACACGGATCCGAGTGTCGGGTTCGAAAATTCTGAAATTTTAGGACACGGGGACACCGTCCAAAATTTGGACACGGGTACGGGGACACGGCAAATATTTTTAATAAATATTAATATTAATATATTTATTTGTATTTTTTGTAAGATTTTATTTTAATTACAAAAGTCAGTATTTTCGGTGCAACAATAGTTATTCTTATTTTTTGAACATAAAGCCATGGAAACTCAAATATAAAATAATTTTATTTCTGAAATTAAAATTTAATGATGATGAAACTTATGTCAAATATAAAATTTATAGTACATGTACAAGCTACAGTCAAAAGAAACTAGCAGGTGTCCACTTCTTAATATCCTTCTAGCTGGCGAAATTAATTAATAAGAAAAAAACACAGTGGTGGGCCAGGTGGTCCATTTCCTATTTTCCTTTCCATTCTTTTCACGTGAACCCACTCTTCTTCTTTGACTTTTCTTCTTTTTTTTTTTTTTTAAATCAGACTTTTCTTCATCTTCTTCACTGCAGAAAAACACATATACATACATGTATATATATATATATTAACACCAGGTCGCCGGAAACACAAACAATATATGGCATCATCCCCATTTTCTTCCTTTTCTTCTATTATTATGACCTCCGGAATTTAATCGCCGGAATTGACGAGTCGAGTTTCACGCACACGAATCCGGCACGTATCCCGCGTCGCGTCCCGGGTCGTGTCGTGTCGACACCGGTACGGCCGCCGGAACTGCCGAGTCGGAGTAACTTAGCCATACAGTCCTTCATGATATTGTTCAAGTATTCTCATAATCATTAGGACTCTTGAGATGTAATTATCATATTGCTTTTGATTTTCTCCTGTCCATTTAATTTTATTAAGATGTATTGCTTTATAGAAAGTAGTCATTTTTTCCTGAGTCTATCTCACCTGATAAGCAGTACTGCTGCAGATATTGGTGTCATTGCATGCGATAAACAAATGGATTTTCTGGGAAACTGTTATAGGTATATATGGGATTTCAGTGTTGGCAAGTTTTCATTACAGATATAGGAATTTTTTTTTTGAAGTTTCTGTAATTCCTTGCATGTCAATTGAATAATTGTTAAATTAAGATGAAGTCTGAGAGGTGTAGTGAAATATATGTATACATATTTTTATATGCAAATTATGTGGCTTTCTGTTGCACATATCCATCGCTCCATATCTCCCTTTTTGTTAGGGTAGATAAATATGTTTGTGTTTTAATTTAAAAGAAATTTATTGATATTATTATGATTTTGTCCTCCAGTCTGCAGGAGTACGATCGATTGCCTTTCACCCTGAAGGGAAAACCTTATTTTCTGGACTGGATGATTGTTTGAAGGTAATACCCCTTTCCATTTATCAGTACTATTTCTTTCACGTGTGAAGCAGAAGTTTACATTCCCAAGAACTGTAGGTTTATTCTTGGGAGCCAGTAGTTTGTCACGACACAGTTGATCTGGGATGGTCGACGCTGCGTGATCTCTGCATACAGGATGGTAAAGTTTTGGGTGGATCATATCATCAAAATTCAGTAGGAATTTGGTTGACAGATACATTGGTAAGACAATCATTTTTTGAATCTTATCAAATTTTATTCTCTGTGCCATAAGAGTGATTGACGTTTTATATTCTATTTTTCACGTTAATATTTGACTGATTCCAGTCTTTCCCCCTCTGTTTAGCTTGTAGAACCATATAGGGGCAGTTCTCTAACAGAAACAAATGGTAAGTGTGAGCAAGTGCATGACAAGTTCCAGGATATTGCAGTGCAAAAGGCGGGGAGGTTTGGAAGGTCAAGTTCAAGTTCAAGTTTGCGCTGCAAAACTCCAGATAACGAGGACAAAGAAATTAAGAATATATACGTTGATAGTAAGTGTTTAATTTAAAAGAATATTTTACTTTTCTGAGACTCTGAATAGGGTGCTGACTGACCAGCTGACTTACTCACCTACTAGGTTCACTTATATGTATGTTTCAGAAGCTAAAATAATTAGTGAGAACTGAAAGGAGGGGGGGGGGGATCAATATTTTGAACAACGTTTGCCTAATACGTAAAGAATAAAAAAATAATTTCTTCATTGTACTGCAGTATGCATAGTGTATATGAATTTTTTTTTTTTTTAATTTTTGTGTTTTATTGGAAGATTGTTAATAAAAAGAGATGTATAGAAATAAAGTGTCTTTTTCCTTATGCATTTAAACTGTTGAGTCTTTATATTTTAGTGTCTTTTTTGTATGCATTTAAACTGTTGAGTCTTTAATATCATTGGTAATGTATTGAATTTAAGGTTGTGTGCTTAAGAACACAAGAACGGGACTTATACCAATCCTGTTTAGAAGCGTGTGTAAAGCCCATGCTTCGCACGAGTCTTTATATTCATTTTTTTTACTTTTCTTTGAATTGTAAAATTGTGGTCTCATTGTATATCTCATTTTTCGTATGCTCTCTAAAATTATATTATTTAGGACTCATCCTTTTTCGAGCAAGCTATATATCTGAACACTTGAAGCTAATTTTTATCTTTTTATTTACAAACTATTATCTAGACTCCTATATTCAAATTTTTATGTTTTTACTAACCCACTATAAACGCTAGATTTATTTCTAAAAGATATCTCTTTAAACTAATTATTTTTTATAAACTACATTGGATACTATTTTTTAACATCCCGTCACATTTTAACTCTGATTATATTTTTTAATCCATTTAGATTTTTTTTAATATACTATATAGAATCTAAATTATAAGAGTCCGGTCGTTTTTAAACTAATTATACATTTTGACCTAACAATTTTAACTGGCCTATAGGCCTAGAATACTGACCAATGACCGACTACACAATAATTTGAAAATTGCTAAAATTTAATTTTTTTTGATAATATTTAGTTATTTTTCGTTATTTTCACCATTAGCCACAAAATGTATCCGGTTCGGCTTTTGTAGTATAGTATAGATTTTTAGAGCCCCATATATTTATTAATGTACAAGTTATGTATTTTAACATCCCATAGGCCTAGAGTATCCACAGGTGTCTTCTACAGAACGACAAAATTCGATTCAGTTTAAATAGTAGTATTAGTATAGTATAGATAAGGTGCAAAATAGGAATGTGCAGACAGACTAACAATTAGCACTGGAAAAAGGTGGAAGCTATGGAGCTTTTCTAACATGACAGATTGTAATTGTTAGCAACAAATTTTCCAGATTAGTATTGGTACAGTATAGATAAGATGCAAAACAATTAGCACTGGAAAATGTGGAGAAACTCTATATACGGTGGAAGCTATGGAGCTTTTCTAACACGACACACTGCAATTGTTAGCAACAAATTTTCCAGATTATGGAGTAATGAACACATGCAATGTGGTTATTGGGCGAGAGATGTTGAGTGGGGATAGAAAGATGTGTAGATAAAAACTTAGATCGATTGACTTACTGTGTGTATCTGTCTCTGAGAGAAAGAAGGATGAAGAGGAAAGTAAATAACAAGGAATCGAACAAGTCCTATTAGGAAAGGTATACCATAAGGGGAGATATCTAATTTTAGTTTCTTTCTTATGTTAGGCGCAGTCACACTGACTTGTGTTCAAAGGCTGCACATGTGTCTCTCCCTCCCTCTCTCTTTCATTATATATACTGGACGAAATAATCCTTTCTAAATAATCTACTTGCATCAATGTGTGTGTATGCTCACTCATTATAAAGGAAATTTCTATCTCCATCTGTTGGTTGCTGTGAAAGAACCGAAGAAGAACAGTAACAGCCTGCCGAAGAAGACGATGAACCAGCCCAACAGTACCAGCCCTTGTTTGTAACATTATTAATAAGTATTCATGTGAATATTATCATATGGATATTTATCCAAATTTTATGAAATTTTATCAAATTATAAAATGCTTGGTTCAAGAAATTGGCATGCAATATGACAAAATTACTATAAAAATAAGAGATAAAATCGAAATCTTATCATTTACCGTATTTTTAATTATAAAAATTATCTTATATATATATAGCTTAGGGCGAGAAACTATTTTAGTGCCCGTGTATCGCACGGGCTTTTAAGCTAGTTTTAGTTAAAGTTTGACTTTTATATAAACAGAAACAAAACTAAAGTAAAATTTCAAAAAGAAAATTAAAGATTACCCGGGCTCAATAATCAAGGTTGAGAAGACAGCGGGCTGGAACTGTTGGGCTGGTTCATCGTCTTCTTCGACAGCCTGTTACTGTTCTTCTTCTTCGGTCCTTTCATAGCAACCAGCAGATGGAGATGGAAATTTCGGGTATGCGTGGACACATGTTGGTGGGTAGTAAGAAAAATATAAAGGAGGAAATCAGCCAGTTTCTTTGTGGTCAACTACAGTTATTTTTGTTAAATAATATTTGTTATAACATAAGATCCTGTTGGAGCCTTCCTCGGACACCTTAAGGTTTTAAATGAGCTGATTGCTTAACATGGTATTAGAGCTCAGTTTAGGCAGAGGTCTCGGGTTCGAGTCCTACTACCCCATCTATTTAATTTGAATATTTGTTTGTCTGCCTGGTTCTCTCTGGTCAATTGTGACGAAATAATAAATTTCATGTGTGGTGATTAATAAATTTCAAGACTATCCAAGGAGAAACAGATATCCAGCTTTGATTGTCCTCCCACTACGATTTTAATGTTTTATTATCTACGACGACCTGGCCCTTGTTGTCATGACTCAAATTTATTCTGCATAACAGCTGTAAGCTGTTGATTATTCTATAGTTTATACAGGTTAACTTTCGCAAATTAGGTGTTATAAACTTGTTAGAAGATGAGGTTGGATCGGACTTGCACCGGAATAATATCACAATCTTGTTTTTGTAGTCTTGAGGAGATATTATGCAGAAATATTGCATGCTCTCCTCAGCACACAACATACGTGACTGTTTAGTTTTTTGATGCATCATCTCTTCAAGTACATTTGTAGTGTATGCATATATGATTTTCTAATTATTTTGGAATTCCTGTTTCCTGTAAAGCTGCAGGAGAGAATCCTGCCCCTGCTATAAAGTCCGGGTCCATTAAATCGTCGAACATATTCAGCTCATTCGGTACCAAGGAATTAAATAAATCTCGCACTCAGAAGGAGGCTCCAGCAGTTTGTTCGCACGTAAAATCTGTTAGTCAAACAACAGCTAATTCTTTCATAGTTCCTAGTGTTGTGCCTCGGGAAAGCTCTGATGGGGAAGAAGCTTCCAGGTCACGAAGAGAATCAATCATAAGTGCAAAAGCCGAAGTTGGTATGCCAGACAAGTCATCTAATATAATCAGGCCATCAAATTCTAAATTAGATGTCAGTATCCCACCACTTGTTGCTGAATCCTACTCCCTGAGCAATGTGACGGATTCACTAGAAAGTACAGGAGACATGAAGTTCCATAGCAGGCTGGTCCCGGATGATGATTTTAAAGAATCCTGTCGGGAAAAACCTACCATGAAGATTGTCACTGAGAACTCTGGAAAGCCAATGTCAATAATACCTCCTAATCAGGAAAAGGGTAAATTTCTGTACTTCCATGATAATCTTTGCATGCAATCTTGAACCCAAATTATTAGAACAAGTTGAATTTTCAGTTTTATTATTTTAGTCTATCCTTTAATACCTTTTTGGCCTTTCCTGAAAACTTAGAAGTTGGCTATAATCTGTCTCTATGTTTTATGGACTCTTCAATGTACCCTAAATACCTGTGTGTGACAATTAATACTCGGACAATGGGGTGGCTGCCACAAGCTTAAATTAGGTGTAAGAATAATGAAGTGGGGTACCCATCTACCTTTCTATGCAGTACATGTGCCCGACCAACAGAACTTCCAAGTGTGTTCAACATAGATCTATTTTTGCACGATTCTAAATAATTTGTTAACATATCTGGTTGTGTCAAACTTCTGTGATTAGTCTTATCAAGCTCCCTTTTGATTGGTCTTTGCTTCATTTTCTATCTGTAGTTAGATAACATGGTGATTCATCTGTTTAAGATTAATAAGTCAATATGTCAAATGGTAGGCTGATAGAACGGATGCCACGAGTAGTGACATTGATTAAGCATTAGTGTGTTTCAATGTCCAGAGAAGGTTTATTTTCTCCATTTAACCTTGTTAGTTGATTCAAATTCTTCTGTTTAATTAATGTTTATCTGTCATGATTATTACTATAATACTGGTTACCTAATTATTATTACTACTTTTCAGGCATTGAGTCTCTCGTTGGTAGCAAGGGAGCAAAGCCTGTTAAATATGTCAATGGAGGTTGCTAAATGCTTCGTTTTAGTAGTCAAGAACATTTTGGAAATATATTAGCTTACCTGTTCTTCTGATTTTGCAGTGGCAGTTGTGCACGGAAGGACACGGAGCCTGGTTGAGAGGTTTGAAAGGAAAGAGAACTTTAGCCTTGAACTTCAAACACATGAGTCAACCCCTCAGGCACTTTCTGAGACATCTCAAGCTTCCAGTTATTTGGTCGATGAACCTCTGAAGGTGATACCTGATGGGTCAAAAGTATCCACCCTTGTGGTTGATTCTATTGCTCCGGTAATACCTGATACAGCCAAAAGAACCACTATTGTGGCTGATTTACCGCCTCATACATCCAAAGCATCCACCACTGTGGTTGATGTGCCTTCTCGGATAACACCTACTACAGAAGAGGCATCCACCATTCTTGTTGATTCACCTCCACGATTAATACCCAATAGAACGAGAGCATCCACAGTAGTGCCCGATACACCTCATATGATCATACCTGATACATCTGAAGTATCCACCATTCCAGTTAATTCACCTCCTCGATTAATACCTAACAAAGCAAGAGCATCCACAGTAGTGGCTGATTCACCTCCTCGGATAATACCTGATACTGCTAAAGCATCTACCATTGCAGTTGATTCTCCACCGTTAAAACCTAATAGAGCGAGAGCATCCGCAGTAGTGGCTAATTCACCCCCTCGGGTAGTACCGAATACATCCAAATCATCCAGCATTGAGGTTAATTCCCCTCCTCGATTAAAACCTGATAGAGCGAGAGCACCCACTGTAGTGGCTGATTCACCTCCTCGGATAATGCGTGATACAGTCAAAGCATCTACCGTTGCAGTTGATTCACCTCCTCTGGTAAAATCTAATAGAGCGAGAGCATCCACAGCAGTGGCTAATTCACCTCCTCGGGTAGTACCTGATACAGCCCAAACATCCACCATTGCGGTTAATTCCCCACCTCATTTAAAACCTAATAGAGCGCGAGCATCCACATTAGTGGCTGATTCACCTCCTCGGATAATAGCTGATTCAGTCAAAACATCTCCCATTGCAATTAATGCAGCTCCTCCGTTAAGACCTTATAGAGCGAGAGTATCCACCATTGTTGATGCACCTCCTCGCGTACCAAATACAACAAGACTATCCACCTCTGTCAAAAGGTCTAGCAGACCTAATTCGGCACCTCACTTGGTTACTGAAAGACTTGAAGCGTCCCCTATGGTAGTGTTCTCTCATCTTATTTATCTGTTATGCTGCTCACGAGGATCAAATTATTTACTCATGCAACTTTTCACTGTAACTAATAGTGTATATGTTGCCTGCACTCTGTAAACACAGTTAGAATCAAGTCTAGAGTACAATTCTTAAAAGAGTACAACCTAGGAATGAATTGTGTAAGATAGAGGTACAGCATTTGAAACATGATTTTGTTTTGACTACTAAGCCCGTGGATCCTGTTGTATGTCCAAACTTAAGAAAACTTTTTTTTTTTCATTTTTGTTGCATCTACTGGGTTCCAAGAGGTCAGCTTTCTTTTACAAATACCTCATAGCCATTGTTATTTTACTGCTCAAAAGCAATTTCTGATGTATGAAGTCTGAGATAGCATTAAATTGTTGTCAGTGGTGTATACAGTGTTTAACTGATACGGTAAATATCCTGTTGGAATTGCAGAGGTGTGCGGTGTGCCTTTAAGAAATTTAGATGCGTGGGGTGGGGTGGGGGAGCGGAGGTTGTTTTTGGGATGGTCAGCGGAGTGAAGCCTGCATTGTATCAAAAGCATTTTTTTACGTTTCTCTCTTGCTCATTATAATGCAGATATGTCAGGTTTTATTAGATAAAATTTCTGTTAATCATGCTTTTATATATGTCATACATGCAGAACAGTCGCCCACGGTCGATTAGGAGGGAACCAGTGTTTCACAGTGATGATGATGTTCCGGAAGATATAATGAAATATCATAATGAATTCTTGAGTAATCTCCGATCTCGCCTGACAAAGTTACAGGTAAATTTGAGTTGTCTGTGTGGATGCTGCTATTAGGATTGAGATATTGAGATACACCTGTTGCAGTTTTACCTCTTAAATAAACTTTGGGAATTTGTATAATATATCCCAAATTAATGATGTGCTTTACAAATATATCCTTTTTTATTCAATAATTGTAAATATGCCCTAATTAAAAATTCCCCGTCCAGTATTTTCCTCATTAATTGCAGTAATTATTGGAACTTCCTCCAGCCTGTGAAAAGTTGGTGATTTAATTTCGGATTTATCTGACCAAGTGTTGTGCTTTTAATTGCCAGTTAGGATTGAAAATAGGGTGTTAGAACTAAGTGTCCAATTTATTGGTCGGCAATTTAGGGATCCAATAAGAAAATTGGTGAAGTAGACAGGGAAGCAGGAGAAAATCAGAGATGCTACTTATGGATTTAAGGATGAGTGGATGAAAAGAAAAGGTGAAACTCAAGTTTTGATTTACTGCTAGTAAAGGAGGATAATTACTAGATAATCTCAAACACATGATCAGGCATGTCTATTAGTATATTCCTATACAATAACTATATCATACGTGAAAAAGCCGATATAGAGTTAATGTAGAATGAGTTAGTGTTTAGCTACATATACTATATTGGTTTGGGCAGGTTTTGTGTTCGAACAACACCTACAAGTACAAAAAACTACATAACTTCAAATGACTTATTTTTCAATTGACTTGCTCAGTATAATTAATCTAATTCCTCACCTTATGCCTTATGATAGTTTAAATTATTAAAATATTTTTACTAAAGTATTATCTTCACCAATTAATCTGCTATTGTAACTATTTATCTTCTATGAAATTGAGCTTTGCATTCAGATTTGCAAGAGGTCCTAATCGTTAGCAACATTTGTAGAAAATTATAACTAGCTTGCCATATTGTTCATATTTAGCTTACTCCAGTTGCTTCAGTTACATGCAGCAAGAGAAACTAAGTTGCGCATGGCATTGTTATTGTAGTAAAAAAGTGATCTATCGTTTCTGTTTGAGGTCAATTTCCGTAGCCATTTTCTCCGTAAATGTTGGGTGTGTGTGCGCGAACATACATAGCTGCAAATGTATCCTCTCTGTAGTATTGTACATCAAATAGATGCTGCAAATGTATCCTCTCCGATGTACTGTACATAAAATAGATTTTATATTCTATTTGAGGTCCATTTCCATGGATATTCTCTTTCTTTCTAATATCTGTGTGTGTGAACATACAGAGCTGCAAATGTGACGTCTCCTTTGTACTGCATTCCACTATGTATAAACACAAGGTCCATATTTGTTAAAGATCAATTTTAATTTTTTGGCATTTCAGGTGATGAGACACTTTCTAGAACGCAACGACATCAAGGGTGCTATAAATGCCATGCAAAAGCTGCCTGATCATTCTGTGGGTGCTTAAATATTATCTTGAATGCTTTGTTTGTTTTAATGCTTCGGCGATACTGTGCATGTTGAATCTTTAAAACTGAATAACTTATTCTGGTGCAGGTACAAGCAGAACTAGTAAGTTTACTTGTGGGAAACATGGATGTTCTCACTTTAGATATATTCTCATACCTGCTTCCGGTGCTTTCGGGCTTACTGGATAGCAAGGCAGAAAGGTATCTATTTTACGACATGAGCAATCTTCTGGATTCACACCGACCCATTTCAGCTTTACTAGTATTATAAATCTTTTACATTTTACATTACTGTGTTATTATTTTAATACTGCATGATTAGCATGGAACACGTAAATTAAATTTAAGTTTGCTAAGTTCTTTGTTCATTATGAGCGGGTCACACCATATTGTGTTTTGTTTTTATGTTTTATATTTAACCAAATAAGAGAGATAAGAAGTATAATAAGAAAGATAAGTATTACATACCCTTGTAGTCTTGTTCCATGACCATCTTTTTGCTTATATTATCTCGTAATCTATAGCCTTGTATCTTATAAAACTGATAAGGAGACTGATAATATTAATAGAAATCACCTTTACTACATTTGCCATCATTTTGTTTCCTACTTGTCCCTTAAACATTTTGTATCTGTTTTGTTTCAGTTTTTTAAAGTGAGATGTATCTCAGGTAAGTTCCCTGAGATACATGGGATTTATATGCAAATATGGGATGGGCATTTTTGTAAAATCAGAATTTTTTAATTAGCCGTGCGGGCCCAATCAAAATTTAAGTGTATTTTTAAGTATCTCATGAAAAGTTCCCTGAGATCAATCTCAGGGTCCTTTTTCTCTTTTAAAGTTATATGTTCTACCTTTGTTGCAGAGTTTTCATCTCTGCTAGTATATACAATTAAACCTTGATAGACAGTATTCAGTTAATTATCAAACTCACTTACATAATAGAATTTGTCAGTCCAACTATTACATAGACAATGTATTGTTTACTTGATTAATTAAAAGCCTCTATCATTTAATAAAATTATCGTGGCCCAAGACTATTAATTAATAGATATTTTACTGTAACGGTCTGTAATGTCAACTTACCCACTAGAATTACCATGTTCTAAACTCTGTTTCCGTTTATTAGCACTCCCAAGTATCTTGTCTTCAGCAGGTTATATAACATAGGATACCAGGCATAGCTCATTTATTTAATGCTACTGTTTGGAGTAACTGAATGCACTTGAAAGAATTTTGAATGACAAATTGCACTGGAATACCTGGCTGAGACTTCCTGGTGTGGGATGATATTTTAGATAAGTAATTTCTATCTGTAAGAACAACGTATAAAAATTAGATTATGAAAAAGGGAAAGTAATTAGTAAACAATCTAATGATGCCTGATGATGCTTAGAGTGCTAAGTGATTTTTAAAAAGAAACAGATAATGAACTGCTAGCTATATGCATTATATATGGACCAACTCCGTAACCCTATTCCAACATCCACTACCCTGGACCATATGACAATCAAACACCTAGAGTTGATATTTTGCCTAATTATATGACTATTGATTACATGTTAATTTTTGTAAATGGGTAGGCATGTTAGTGTTGCATTAGAGATGTTACTGAAGCTTGTAGCTGTCTTTGGACCTGTAATACACTCAACCATTTCAGCACCTCCAGCTGTTGGTGTCAATCTTCAGGCAGAACGAAGGTTTGCTTCTCAATTTTACTTTTACTTGTTTTCTCTTTTCTTTGGTATTTAATGGCTATGCACAAATGAGTACAAAGTCAGACTCTATCTTGTGATCACAGACTTGAGTGCTGCCGTAAGTGCTCTATCCAGCTCCAACAAATACAAAAAACCCTTCCTGCAGTTACAAGGTAATTGCTCAAGTTCTCAACATATTATCTTTATTTTATTTGTAATGAGCAACTTCTCGATAACTATTAGCAAATGCTGGCAATTTTTCTTATTGTTGATAGTTGTTGAAGTTTATAGCCATTATCAACATGAATTTCACCATATATGAGCTTCATTGGTTCCATTGACTGACCATATCTTTGGTTGTCTTGTATGTATTTTTCTGCTATTTATAAAGCCTTCTTCCATGTTGATATATTGGTATGAGTACCCGGTACCCCGAATAGTGTGCATATTTGGTATCTTCACACTACGCAGAAACACACAGAAACTAGAAAGTAGTTTGGAGTCATGTTTGCCTATTAGAGAGCTAAACAAGCCTTTTCGCCCACTTTCACCACAACTTCTATCCATCTTCCTCTCTCGTGTTTGTAAAACTTATGCCTGTTGGATATTCATCGATTATGATGCCATCTGATTAAATGCATATGCATAGGAACATGTAATGATTTGCACAGAACAAATGTTTGAGTATTTTTGCTACACTGTGGTCAAACTATCAAAAGTACTTCTATAAATCCAGGAAATAACATTGATTCTCTTATTAAATGTTTGGATATATGAATTTATGTATCTTTTCGCAGGAGGGGTGGTATTCTGGAAAAAAGTGCTCAGGAACTAACTCTGGTTTTGCAAGACTCGTGACTCCTTTTCGATTCAGTCATGTCCCTTGAGGAAGATTGGCAATTGCACCAAGCAGGAGGCCGTACAGAGAAATGCCCTTGCTAGATTTTGATCTCACAATTTTGTCTTGTTAATTAGCGGATGTATTTCTATAATCCAGTTCTTTCCAAGTGAGAAGCGCATTATGAAAGCTGCATCTTTCATAGTCAATGTTTTCCCACTGGATAGGTGGATCAGTTGCATTCTTCTACTTTTGACATGTTTTTATATGGATGTCCAGAACGAGGATGACATGTACATTGTAGCAACATAGCATAATACAGACACTCAGTTGATGAAATGAATACATAGTTGGATGTACTTCTTTTACTTCATTATATATATATATATATCGTGCAAGTCAACTTTACTGGTAAAAGGTTTCGATCTCGAGAGGCATTTCTAGTACCTACATACCATACTTTGTGGATGTGAAATGGAAAACTGATTGCAGGGTGCATATATACAAAATGGGCACCTAGGAAGAAAAGCCCATATATATACTGTGTTTGGTGATAATAGGCTTTCAGTGCTCCCCACCGTCAAAAGTTTTCACATCTACCACTGGGGATAACCTCATCAACAGATTGGTGCAGTGCCCTCTTTAGTCAATTGGTGTCATTGCTCCAAAGGTATTATCATTGTAAAAGCAATGTTTGCTAGGTTTTATGTTCATCTTTTAGCTCCAAATGTTTTTTCTTTGTAAAAGCAATGCTTGATAGGTTCTCTGTCATCTTTTAGCTTGTCTTGGAATGACTGGGGAGTGGGGACTAAGCCCATTCATTATCTTGTAATCTTTTCTGGATTTCTCCATTGTGTAAAAATAAAAAATGAGGCAAGATTAAAATATCGAGCCCCTCCCTTTTAAAGTCTTGAGTACTTTTTTGTTTGTATTATTTGGATGAAAAATATAATTTGATGAGATATAAAAAATTGAGTACCGTTTCTTTGGAGAATTTACAACAAAGTTGTAAGTAATTTCACAAACACAGTTCGACTACAAATTTTAAATATTCATCTTTAGAATCACTTAATGGCTCTTTCTGCGTTTCGATTAAGACAGTAGGAATGTAAACTTATAACTTAGTATTCTGTTTTTAATGTTTATAGAAGTTATGCAAAGTATAATTTTCTTTTAAAAAAAATTGAAAGAAAAGAAAATATGAGAAAATGTCCCATATATCACAGTTTTAAAATAAAAAATGTCCCAAATGCCAATATCACACTATAACATTAGTTCATATAGGGTTTATAACATATAACAACATGCTATGTGTGTAGCATTTTCACCCTTAATTAAATTACTTGATATACTTTTTAACATAAAAACATAATATTTCCATGTTAAAACAAAATTTAAACCCACACTCGAAGATACACCGTGGGAAAGAGAGAGAGAGACGGGGGGCGAGAGTGTATAAGAAATTCACATATATATACCTGTAATGTTTTTTTAGATTTTATTTATTTTTTAGGACTTGTTTTTGCAATGTGAATTTATACGGTGCATCAATTTTGGTTCCAGCAAACTTTTTGCACAAACTACCTAAATCATGTGTTGAGCTGAAACATGACTTTAATTAGCATTGGTTGTTAAAGACATGGTTTTAACTTGCGTTTTGACTATAAACTAATCTTCTTTAAGTAGCGTTTTCAAGAACAAAAAATAAAGTAACGTTCTCAGCCAAAAACAAGACTTCAACTCGCGCTTAAGCAATTGAAAACTCAGTTTTATCTTGCGTTTTGCCTATAAATAATTTCTAAAGTTTCATTTTCAGGAGAAAAATAGATGTAGTTGCATTTTCCTTCTAAAATTCTCTTTAGGCAGCCTAAAACAAGACATCAACTAGCGTTTAGGCAACTGAAAACATGATTTTATCTTGCATTTGGTTGTAAACACGGCTTGATCTTGCGTTTCTATGTCAAAAAGGAAATAGTATAAAAATTCAGCTCTAGCTATATGTATGACTATGACCATAAATTAAAGAAGCGTTTTGGTCCCCAGAATAACAGTGAAAGTAACATTCTAGTTTTCAAAACACATGTTAAAGTCTCCAGGAAACACTGCTTGATCTTGCGGTTTGGTCTTAGAACACATGTTAAAGTCTCGTTTTGGCTCGAACTCTACACGATTTGGCGTTTATGAAAACGTTGTTCTAGGTTTCATTTTATTGTTATATTTGAGGTCATTTTTTCAATTGTGATATTTGGGACATTAGGTGAGAGGATCAACATCCAGGAAATCTATACTATAATCTTATAAGCAAATATGGTTATATTTGGTTGGTTAACACATTCCCAAACTAATTTTAACACTTTCCTAAAAAAATCAATTTAAAATTAAAAAATATTAAATAACACATTCCCAAACTAATTTTAGCACTTTCCTAAAAAAATCAATTTAAAATTAAAAAATATTAAAAAATATAATTATATATACACATTGAGTCCTACACGGCTACGACTACAAGTTCTATTCACAAGGATTCAATGAAATGTCAAGAGTTCCATTCATAAGGATTCAATGAGATGTCAAGGAGTCTATTCCAAGTATAAGGAACAAATTAAATTAAATAAACTAAAATTTTAAAAAATATTGACGTAATAATCTATGTTATATTGGCATTATTACAAGCATGATATATTCGGTTAATGTGATTCCTTGATTAACATTTTCCAAGAAGATTTTAACAATTTCCTAAAATAACCAATTCAAAAATAAAATAAGCATAAAATAAAAAATGTTAAAGTAATATAATAATCAGCCTGTTTGGCTGCATCTCCTTAAAGGAGTTTTCAGCTTTAAGGAGAAAAAGAGCTGTTTGGCTACGTGGGCTTTAAGTCGGTTTTAAGTTAAAAAACTGCTTTAAGTCATAAGTTCCATTTAGGTATTTTTGACTTATGACTTATGATTTATGGAATTTTTTTTTCTTTTTTCACAATTCTTGTAAAGTTTAAATATTATGAATTTAAAAATTTTTTTAAGTCAAATTTCATTTTAAGTCAAAATTATTAAACCCCCATTTAACTTTAATTAAAATTACCCAAACACTTTAATTCAACTTAAAGTAAACAACTTCACTTTCTCTTTTAAGTTAGAAACACCTCCATTAAGTCAAAAGTAAATTATTTTAAGCAATCTCAAATACCCTCAATATCTACACATTGAGTTAAGCCCATGTACCAAAATATTTGAAATATAAAAATAAAATTATTTAATTATTATTTATATAAATACTTTAATTCACAAAAACTTAATAATCATGTAATTCAAATTGTATCAAGTGTATCATATACACAAATATGTATAATTTGTTTTAAAAAATCGAAATATTAAAATTTGAAAGTCGATCAATCGATAATGTATTTCTTTTTGGTACTCAGACTTTCTTACTAAATTGTTGCTACTTTGATCCAAAATAAAATTTAAACACATCTTTAAAACCTATTTATTTTAATTATTTAAGCAATTTATAAATTAAAATTTACTATAATGATTCTAAGTATTTATTTTACAGACATATTTTTTACTAAAATACAAATTTTAACAAAATTTTAACACCTAATTATTTTAATACCTATATTATTATATCTAATTATTATATAAATTAATTATATTTGTAATATTTATAGCAATCTGTCTTTCTGTCTATTTGTAATATAAATTAATTATATTTATATCTATTTTAATACCTATATTTAGTCTTTCTGAAAGAATGCTACAATCTGTCTTTCGAATCTCATATTATGATTAAGTTCATTATGACTAAGTATGACTTTATGAATGTAGAGATTACTAGTTTTAAATTATATCATAATATGTTATATCATATGTGAATGTTAGTTTTTTTTTAAAAAAAATAATATTATATTTATTTCTATAAATATATAATTATTTATAATCCAATTAATGATCCGCTTTTGAAACCGCTTAAACATCCGTTTAACCGGTTAAGCGCTAAAAGGTCATCACATCACACCGCTTAAATCCGATTTACGCTTTTCACAACACCGGTATAAATAGGAATTATATTTAGAAAAAAAGAAAAAGGAATTATGATAGTATTACTTGGATTAGGAAGGTAGTGAAAAGAAAAGAGGGAAATAAAGAAGTTAGGGATAGACACGATACATATTATATATAGGGATGAAGAAGACATCGCCCTGATGTCACTCTTCTGGATTGTTCTTCGTCAGCTCGCCGAGATCGAAGCCATGGTACCATTCTCTCTCGCTCTCTCTCTCTCTCTCTCTCTCTCTCTCTCTCTCTCTCTCTCTCTCATATCTCCCTCTCTCCCTCTCTCAATTTATCTACAATTACTGTATTGCAAGTTATTCTGATTCGAATGCAGTTTCACCAATTCAGACTTGGACTATTTGCTACTACAATTATATTCTATGATTTTAACTTGCTGACGTGTACTTGTTTCTTACTGTGGTTATAACTTGCTTGTTTCGCTATTTTTGTTTATTTGCGATTTACGGTGATAATTACGTGTTATCTAGAATGGTATAGGGAGGGTTTTATGTTGCGATTGCTGAATTTCGATGTTTATATTGTTTGTTAACTCGTTGAATGTTGTTGTAACTAATTTGTCAAGATTGTATTTGTTTAGGGGTATTGTTGTTGAATGGTTTGATTTTTGTGATTGGGAGTGTCCGTAAATATTTAAAAATCGGAAATTTCAATGTAGTATTCTTTTTAAATTTAAAATTCTTAGGTTTTTAGTATTAGCGCCAAATGCAGTAGTTCTTGTTATCTTGTAGTATTTAGATTATCTTGTAGTATAATTAAGATTCTATCATTGATTTTGCTTTTTTAATTTTTGCATTTAACATGTGTTGTCTTGATTGTTTTGTTTTTTATAAAATGGTGTAGGGAGGCTTTTATTAACAATCTTGGGTTTCAGATGTTATGTGATTGTTAACTCGTGAGTGTTGTTTGTAACAGTAATCATTGGTTATTATGAATTTAGCAGAACTGTTGTTAAATTTTTTACCTTTGTGATTAGGAGTGTACATTAATATCCAAAAAATCAGAAATATAAGTCGAATATTTTTTTTTTTTTTTTTTTTTTTTTATAATTTGTACTAGAGCTCTATAATATTAGCGCCAAACAGAGTAAAGTTCTTGTTATCTTAAGCAGATTCAAATAATCCAGAATCGGATCATAATTGTAATCTTTGTGATTTGGAAAACCGGATATTCAGTCTGATTTTAAAAAAAACGTTTTTCCAAGATTTCGTCTTTTCTCTTTCATTGATTACTATTATAATTTACAAGGTTTGTTTGAGATGTCTATTGTTTGTTAGCTCCTGAGTGTTGTTGGAACAAACTTATTAGGCATATGAATTAGGGGAAATGTTGAAGTTTTTATCTTTTGTGATTAGGACTGTACATAAAATCCTCCAATCGGAATTTTCGATCTAGTATCCGTTTTTCTTTTAACAAAGAAATTTCCCGATCAGAATCTTTGTTCTAGTATCCGCTTTTTTTAATGAAATATTAGCACCAAATAAAGTAAAGTTCTTGTTATCTTAATTTCATCTGGATAATGTGGTTTCCAATCTGGATTAGCAAGGGTGGATTGCTACCAGATCATGATCATTGTGGTACGAAGAACCTGGATATCCAATCCAATTCTGAAAACAGGACTGGGTTTCTAATTTTGCTCAACCCTATTTATAAATAGCGCGTGCAAGACTTCTTCTTTTTCTTTTCCATCAGTAAAATGTATATACAGAACTGAACTCTATCTGAATATGTTTCTTGCACTAATGTTTATATGCTTTAGTTAATTGTGGGTGTGTAATATTCGATGTATACAGTATCAATCATTTTCTTAGCATTCATGTGCAAAGGTGACACGGCCTTTATTGTTCTTTTGATGTAACACTGTTTTCTTAAATGCAGGCTACTTCAAAGAAGCTGATAACTAGAGAGGAATGGGAAAAAAAGCTTAGTGATGTAAAGATTAAGAAAGACGATATGAATAAGTTGGTTATGAACTTTCTTGTCACCGAGGGCTTTGTTGACGTCGCTGAAAAATTTAGAATGGAATCTGGAACTGAACGTATCCTTTTGCAATAAGAATTACTTGTTTATGATTATATCACTTTCTAAATTCAAGGTGACGCTTTTTAGCATTTGCTTTTCCTTATAGACATGTATAGCAGATATAGATCTTGCGACCATCTCAGATCGCATGGCAGTTAAGAAAGCAGTCCAATCAGGGAACGTAGAGGATGCAATTGAGAAAGTCAATGATCTAAATCCAGAGGTTGTAATAAACATATTTTTATGGTTATCTTTATGGCTTATGCAAAGGAAGGGCGTTAGGGGTTGTCATAAATGCGGAACATATATCTTGTCTAGACATTTCTTTAATCTAGCTCACAACCACAAATAAGGTCAACCCTATAGTAAACTGTATCTAAAATAATAAGGCTAAAGTTAGGTTTTGAGCAATATGTCACCAACAGAACTAGGTTAGTGTACAGATTTCATCTGAGAGAATAGGTCTAGACATTTCTTTAATCTAGCTCACAACCACAAATAAGGTCAACCCTATAGTAAACTGTATCTAAAATAATAAGGCTAAAGTTAGGTTTTGAGCAATATGTCACCAACAGAACTAGGTTAGTGTACAGATTTCATCTGAGAGAATAGTGTAGGTAAAAATTGGAAACAAGCCATTCTATTCACTGATGCTCTCAAAAACAACACAATTTTGTATATATTGATAAACCTGTATAACACATGTTCTTTGTTGAAAGAGTTTGCTGTCTCTGGATTCGAGATGAGTTTGTCGTTGTAAGACTTTGGTCTGTTCTTGTTATTGATGCTGATGTTAGTTGAGAATATTAATGCAGATTAGTAAGGGAAAGAAATATCACTCAACTCAAATTCCGACCCAACAGTAGTAACTGCCCAAGTGCAACCTTTAACCTATTTCGTTACAATTGTCCCTTCAAACATTTTTGTCACAAGGATGTTACTTGGGAACGATAGCACTTTTCTTCAGGATCAAAAACGAAGTTGAGAATGTCCCAAAGCAAGGTCCGGTAGGGTTTTCATGAGTTTGGGACTTTGCGTATAGAAGGATAATGAGAGGTTTGAAAGGAATAGTGCTTGCTTGATGTTGGAACGTACTCATCTAACTTTTTGTACTTGTGGAAAGAGGAAAATATTTGGTGTGTTTTCCAAATTTATATCCTTGAGGACAGCTATATTATAAAGAAGGGGCAATAGTCAGAAATTGGAATATAGGTTGGAGTTGGGCCAGAATTGTGAGATTTTTACTGCTAATTCCTTTCCTTAGTAATTATTGGCAGTATATTCCTCACTGACATAGGCAGGAAACTGAAGTCTTTCAGTCGCAAACTTATTTGTAAGAGATGTCACTCCTTCAACAAAGACATGCGTTATAGCTTTACTAGTATACATAATATTGTGGGTATACATGTAATTTTCTTATCTTCATCTGTTCTTACTAATATAAACCAGATGTCAAACTCACTATCGGAGAATAAATGTTGCTTGTAGTCGATTTCTTCACAAAGTTTTTCATAGGAAATTTGTGCTCTTTTGTTGTTTTCTCACTCTTCCCTTTGATTTTATTCACAATTATTCTTTCCATCCTTTCAACCAAGCAGAGCACAAGTTTATTGTGCTCTCTTGTTGCTTAGTGTTAGAGCTTTCTCAAAGTTGTGCCTTTTCTGACGTCAACATAATCTGGATAGCATTTTCTTTTTTCTTTGTCTCGCTTAGCAGTAAATTTCTGATTACTTTTTGGAGAATATATCTATTACTTTCATGAGATCTCAGTTATCGGGACTCTTCTTAAAAGCATAATATGTGGAGTACTTACACTACTGTATTCCTTGTTCTTTACATTGTTATAGACATACATGATGCTTATATATTGTAGAGAAAGATATTTGCGGCTATGCCTGAAAAGTGTTTCTGGCATTTGGTATGCAGATATTGGACACAAACCCCCAACTCTTTTTTCATCTCCAACAGCAAAGGTTAATAGAATTAATTCGGAATGGAAAGGTAGAAGAGGCCCTGGAATTTGCTCAGGAAGAGCTTGCTCCTCGGGGTGAGGAAAATGTAAGTTCTAGTATCTTATATCCTGAAACTTGTGAAAAAGTCAGTCACTTATTTATTATATGATCTAGTGGACTTTAATTACTTAACTATCTTCACAGTAAATTAAGCCTGCCTAAATATCTTTAAAAAAAAAAAAAAATCTTTTATCCAGTTAGAATTTCAGTGCTGCAGTTTCAGACCTTCAGTGTCTAATCGTGACATCTCTGACTGCCTGTTGTCATTGACTTCTACAGATAGCCTTTTTAGAAGAGTTGGAAAGAACTGTTGCACTGCTGGCTTTCGAGGATGTAGCCAATTGCCCTGTCGGAGATCTTTTAGACATATCACAACGTCTGAAGACAGCAAGCGAGGTGAATGCAGCCATTCTTACGAGTCAGAGTCATGAAAAAGGTAGTACTGTAGTAGCCATTATCATTATGTTCATCCTTTCATTTGCAGCTAATCAATTTATGCATTCTTTTATGTGCCGACCCTTCTTATAGTTTGGTGGTTAGCAGCTTTCGAGTCAAATATTTTTATTGGAGTTTTAGAAGTGACTGCATGTTAAATAGAAAATTACAGCAGAGAATTATTGGGTTAGTAATTCTTACATGATTTTCGAATATATGATCTTAAATCACATGGTCTTTCAAACAAATTGTAGGAATGTTCAACCTCATTGATCTTTCTAAAAAGACCGTGTCACTCCCTTCATCTCAAAATAGTAGTCCTGTTTTGACTATTCTTTGGTCAAATTGACCAAATTTTAACTGAAAATTATTATTATTATTATTTTTTATAATTTTTGAAAAATACAATTTTCCGTGGATTAGATATACTATCTAATAATATTAGTTTTAGAATTTTCTTAGTTATATAATGTGTAACTTGCAATCAAAATTTGGTCAATTTGACTACAGACTGGTCAAAACAGGACTATTTTTTGAGATGGAGGGAGTAATTTATATCTTTTATATGTCCTTAAGAGTAGAAAACTTTTTTTGCTTTTAACTCTATGTTGGAGACTTCGCACTTTATTATTAGTCATCTAATATGTGTATCCTTTACGTGTCCATAATATTTAAGTTGAGATGTACATCAAACAACTATGCAAGTCACTGTATTATAGGATTCAGTTCCTTGCACTTATAACACATTTATGTAATTGATAGACCATAGTCACTGCTCAACACTGCTGAGCTGTCCTTTACGGCATTCTGTTTATGAAGTTTTTTCTCTTGATCCTATGCTTGACTTGTATTGCCACTCCAAATTTCTGATAACTACTAATGCACAACAGATCCAAAACTCCCAAGCTTGTTAAAGATGCTTGTGTGGGCCCAAAATCAGCTTGATGAGAAAGCTGCTTACCCTCGTATTACTAATTTATCTACTGCAAATCTTGAAGACCCTGCTGTTTGATCTGCACCAAGGCTGTGTGCAAGATCCAGTCATTCAGGTCTACGTTCTTGCAGAGTGGATAAAAGATATAAAATCAAGTAAATTCTGCTTCGAAAGACTGGGATATATACTGCCTGAATGATGAAGTTGCCTTGATATTCCAAATTATTGTTAAAAGTGGGAGTTGTTTTGAAAAGGATAGTGGATTGCTTCCCTCTGTTTCAAAAATCCTCTCCAACTATTGTAGGGTTCTTTGTTTATGTGAAAGTAAAAATAGTGAAGTTTGGGTAAAATTGTTGCAAGTCTTTGAGATTTAAGTTGTTCTAATATATGTCAGAATTTGCTGTTAATACATAGGGAGACGATCAGATTATAAAAATTAAAAGCTGATGTTGGGCAAATGTGACAGCAACCAGAGAAGAAACAGTTTCTTATCTGTGCACAAAATGCGGATGCTGTTTTCTCTAGAGTTTCAAAATTATTCAAACTTGAAATAAGAGACTATCATACAAATGCATACTCTGGTAAAGGTTAGACTCACCAAAGGTTAGACTCGGTGAGATTTGGCTCTCCACCTTTAAATAAGTTTCAAAAATTGTTTTGTACAATTGATTTTACTCAACATCATAAAATTTGAATACCTCCACCTCGATTTCATTCCTTGCAATTTCAATCTTGCGACAATTCAAGCTGCGTTAAGACGTTCAGGGTTTGCTTGGGGGAATCTCCCAACCTCTTACTTGATTATCCCTTTAGTTTCAACTAAATTACTAAGCAGGATTGCAGGCCTCTTATTGCAAGGGTTTCTTCTCAAATTGAGGCTTGGGGACATGTTCATTTGAGCTCTGCGGGTAGACTGCCACTTATAAAGATTGTGTTATATGGATTGTTTGGTTACTGGTCTGCTAGCATGAGTAACATCTTCCTGCCCAACTCGGTATTATCTCATTCTAAATCGGCGTTCTCTTGCTCTTTGTGGGGAGGATCGATCGTTGAATAGCATTTGTCATTACAAAGTTTCTTGGAGGCAATGTTGTCTGCCAAAGCATGAGGGTGGTATGGGGTTATAGAGCCTCAATCACTGAATTCTGCATGCATGCTATGTCAAATCTGGTGAGTTATCCAACCCAAAGCTACCTCTATCTGGATACATTGGTTGTAAAAAATTATGTTAAAAAAGTAAGGGGTTTTGCATCTGCAAATTCCTAGGGGCTGCCCTTGGAGTGTTGTCATATGTTAAATATGCGAGATGTTGGTCTTCACCATCTTCAATACTGTATTCCCTTAATTGAGTAGTTCGATCTAGGCATTGTTAATTAGCATCATGAAATCTGACTCTGAGGGCTACCGTTAGCACAGCTCTACACAATCAAAAATGGTATTTTCTTCGATGAATCATGTGCTAGCCAGTAATCTCTGGCAACAAGCTTGTGACATTATCCTTCATGTCAAAGACCATGTTACTTGGGACTCATTACAATGGAGTCAAGCTCTCCACAATTTGGGAATCAATCTGAGAGAGAGCTGCAAATTGCACCTGGCAGATTGTGGTGTGGCATTGTCTGGCTAACCCCAAATGCTCTTATTTTATGGTTCGTCATTCAAAACAGACTTCTTAGTAAGGATATAATGTCGTCCCGGTTTGTACTTTGTGTGGGTGCGAAAAATGAGTCTCATCTCCACATACTTCGCGACTGTGCTTATAGTAAAGTAGTTTATAATCATTGCCCATTGAAGTATCAGTTTAACCAAGTATTTAAAAGTACGAATAACATTCAGCAGATAACCAATTCAGTAAAGTTACGAGAACCTGCAAACTCATTGTTACATTAAGATGAAAGTATTAGTTATGCTATATTATCTATCTTATAGATTGTCCAGGAATGTGAGTCTATTTTGTCATTCTTTGTCTAATGTCTAATGCAGCATTACGTACACCATTTACATGTCAGATTATATGTTTATGTATTTACACTCCATGACTAAAAACAATGCAAGTTTTGATAGAACATCACAGAATGAAAGCAAATTACAAGGGCAGAGGAAAAACAAAAACAACACCTCAATGGACAACTAGTCAGAAACAAAAAACCTCACTCAAAAATACTGCCTACATATAAATCAGTTGAGCTATACCAAATGCAGTGTTGCAGATTCTCGACTTTTTAAGAAGAACAAACATATGCTTCACTTTTTTGCCGATTCATCAGCATCAATTCTAGCGGCCTTTTCCTGACCACCTTCAAAGGCAATGGTAGCAACATTTACTTGACCCTCATTTGAGCCATATTACTCGAATCCACATTCATATCCAAATCTTTACAAATCACCGATAGCTCCCTGCACTACGGTATTGTCTCGACATTTCCTTGATGAATTTGCCATAGTGCGATGCGAGCCATATCATCCTCCAAGTTTGTTAAAGATGCTTGTGTGAGCCCAAAACCAGCTTGACGACAAAGCTGCTTACCCTCACATTACTAATTTCTCTACTGTGAATCTTGAAGATGCTGCTGTTTGATCCGCATTAAGGCTGTGCTTAAGATCCAGTTGTTCAGGTTGACGTAGTTCCAGAGTGGATAGAAAGACATAAAATTATCCAGAGTGGATAGAAAGACATAAAATTATTTAAGTTCTGCTTTGCAAGACCGGCATACTTCCTGAATGCTGTATCAATGGAGTTGCCTTGAGATTCCAAACTATCATAAAATGTTACCAAGGATAGTGAATTCTTTTTCCTGTTTAATGATCCTCTCCCGCTTATCAGATGTTAAATTGTAGGCTTTCTTTGTTTATGTGAAAATAGCTAAGCTTAGGAGATGGTAAAGTTGTTGCAAGTCTTTGAAATCTAAGTTACTGATTTATGCCCATAGTTTGCTTTTAATCAACAATGTCATGTTCTGAGGAGAACATGAGAATGGTGAATATCAATCTAGGAATAACATTATACAATAAAACCTGACGTCGGGCCAACGTGAGTGCAATTAGAGAAGAAACAGCTTATTATCTTTGCACAAAATGAAAAACGCTGTTTTCTTTGTCCCACGTTTCAAAGTGAACTAAAACTTCAGAGTCAGAGAATTTTGTACAAATTCAGACTCAAGAAGGCAATTTAGCAGGTAATCTTGATGCTAATACAGCTTATATGATCACAACTACACAACTGCATCCTCTGACCATAAATAAAGGTTGTACTCAGGTGAGATTTTTAGCTTTCCACCTTTAACTAAGTTCTAGAAGATGCCTTGAACAGTCGAACTTACCAATTTTTTTCAGATGAACTGCAAAGAGGCAATACATAGTGTAACTATTAGGGTAAAAATATATTTTGATAGTAGAGGTTGACAGGTTTGCTCTTGTAACCAAATTTTTTAAGAAAAAAATTTGTCTATCTTATGATCGAATCCACCAAAGTGCCTGTTTTTTAAAAGCCAGCAATCCATATCGTCTCTGAAAGCAATTTTTTGACTTCTAAAATATTTTGTTCCATAAATAAATATTAAATTATTAATATTATTAGAATAGTCAAACTCGATAGTTTTTCCTGTTCAGGAATTCAACTATATGACCTGAGAGACAGCAAAGAGGTACTCTATATTCCGCAGAAAAATCATTGTTGGTCCAGTTCCCTCGGTAAGAGCAAGTCCAATGCATAGCTATGTTTAGTTGTATGATATAATTAGGGTAGCATTGTTGGTTTTGTTGGACACTTAGCCTTATTGCTTTCCTTTTTTTTTTTTGCACTTATGTGATGGATGATATATACATCAGCAAGAATTGCTACATCAGCCATGGTAAGTAGGAACTATGTCACACAGACTCATCTCTAAAAGGTGAAAAACCTCCTATACTAACCCAGCTAATGCAAGTAAGCAACTCAATTATGGCCTAAATAGTTTATATTGTATATATGTATGTATCTGAAGCATTCATTGCAGAAAAGAAGAGCGATAGTTTCATCTACATTTGGAGAGGAGGATGAATCTGGTACCTAACAGATTAGCCTTGGAACGAGGAAGTTATACTATCTACTCCTGTACTGGAAAACGAAGAGGATGTAACCATTATGATATGTAGGATCGTTTTCACAAAATTAGTCGTGAAATAAAATACAATGACAGATGCAAAAGTAAATAACACAGAGATATAAAAGTATAAATTCCTAAATAAAAAGCCACAAATTCACTATGATGATTGAATATTTGAATGTATCGTAAGAATAGAAAAACTGTGCAATCATCTCTTATGCTCAACACTCCGTTTGTTAGTACAATCATATTTATGCAAAAGACCCTATTGTGTATCTCTCACTTTCTAATTTTGAATTATCGGCATAAATTGGTTCAAATACACTTAGCACACAATCAAAAGCCAGAAATTAACGGTGTTCATAAAAACTTCATCTTTTCCAACTTTAATCAAGTTAGTCTCCTGCTATGATAATTATTAACTTCTCTGTCTTGTATTGAAAATTCTTATGCAGGTTCTATTTTTAACAAAGACGAGACACCTTAATTTACGTTCATAAAATTTCGACTCACCCTAGTAATCATATGTAGAATTCGACTCATATTATGATTAACTTGCAAAAGGATTCCAAAAGCTAAACATCCAACATTTGCACAGTTGAAAGCCTTGATTAAGATTCAATACACAGCACAAACTAGATTATACAAGGTAAACATCTTTTCAACATGATCAAATGCAATTTCTCCTTGTATAGGACTTTATGGATTGTCATAGTAATGTATGTCCACGCCAAACGTCTATATAAACCAGCAAGATATACAAGAACAATTCCCATCAATCAAACTAACAGTTCAGCAGTATCATATTAATACCCACAATAACACAGTACATAATGGCATTTGTATCCAAATTTGACAGAAAAATATAGTCTTGCTCAATATTTTACATAGAATTTTGTATAACAATCAACCAAGTAGCAATAAGTCAATAACACATGATACTCAACAACATAAAATTAATATACCTCCAACTCGACTCCCATTAGCAACGATCATTCAACCACATCAAAATATCGTTCCTCACAATCTCAACATTCTCATCAGTCTCCCCAAACAACAAAGAATGAAGCATCCCCTCATAAATCTTTATACTCTTATCTTTACTTTTCGCCTTTTCATACAATTCTCGACTCACTTCAGGATCAGTAACGACATCCGCACTACCATGTAACACGATAAACGCTAGATCAACATCACTTAATCGGCTACTGACATAATCAGTAACTCTAAGTAACTCAACCACAGTGCCTAATCTTGGTTTCCCATTATACCTCATCGGATTCATCCCGCTTATTACCCGTTTCTCGGGCACTTTCACAGACTTTTCGACTAAATCAGTAGTTGGTACAATAGGCAATGTAGGTGCAAATCTTGAGACAAAAGTTAAAATCTCAGGAATAGGCCATTTTGGTTTAACATTTTCCGAAATTTTACACATGGGAGCTACTAAAATGGCTCCATCGAAAAGCTGTAAAGCCTTAAAATGAATCAACAAACATATAGCACCACCCATTGACTCACCAAACAAGAACTTAGGAAGGTCTTGTAACTCTTGAGTTTGTGTAATGACTGAAGAAAAATATGACACACAATCGTTGACTAAAAAGTCAACATTAGGTACAAAGGCTTTAAGGCCTTGTGATTGACCATGGCCTTGAAGATCTAAGGCAAAACAAGAAAACCCATGTTGAGCTAAGAAGATTGGAGTACCTTGAAATGACCAACTAATGTCATTACCATAACCATGGACCATACAAATGATGCCACGTGGAGGGGTTGTAATAGGTGTCCATGATCTAGTAAAGAGAGATAAGCCTCTTGGTGAAGTGTAATAAGATTTTGTGGATTTGATGTTTTTGAGTTTGTAGTAGTCTTCTTCTGGTGTGTCTCCCCAGTAATGGAGATGGGGTTTTAAGGGTTCCTTTTGTACTTCCCCCATTGTTTGGTTTGGTTCTTGGGGAAAGTTTGGTTTTTTTGATAAATGGTTTTGTTGAGACTTATGAGATAAGTTTTGTCTTTAAGTTTCTTGAAATTGGGCTGGTGTAGGGGTGAGCAAAAATTTCCGAAACCGTTCAAACCATCCGTTTCAAACCGTCTAAACCGAAATTTACGATTTTATAATGGTTTGGATTGGTTATGGTTTCATTTTTTTAAAACCCGAAAAATAATGGTTTGGTTTGGTTTTATATTTTATACCGACGGATATAACCGAACCGCAAACCGATAACCAAACCGCCCGTTACACCCAGACCGCCCAAATATATAAGTTTGTAAGTTTGAAGAAATTTCAATGCAAAGATTTCACAGTGTCTTTATCTGTCACACTTTGGTTATTGTTTGTCTGTCTATCCATTATCTTTAAATATTATCCAGAGAATGTGTTTACAATATATACCTCAGACCTTGATAGATGGTAAGCAAGAACTAAGGCCACAGAACATAGCAAGAGCAATAATTTATATGTAATGAATGACATTGTTTAGAGTAAAACAGAGGTATATATTAAAAATTGTCTTGGTGCAGCATCTTGGCCAAAAAAACACATGAATGCATGTTGGGTCACCTATTCCAGAGGATCTTGTAAATATTGTGTGACACATGGTTTAAAACCGAAACCGCCCAAACCGAACCGTTATAATTTGGGTGGTTACGGTTATGTACTAACGGTTATGGTTATGGTTGGCCGGATTTAAAAACTGAAATATATGATTTGGATGGTTTTGTTGTCCAAACCCGACCGTTTCACCCGATACTCACCCCTAGACTGGTGGGTTGTTGGGTAAGAGCATCCCCACGGGGACAGTTACGGTTATGGGGGAGATTTTTCTTTCGGTATTGTTTTTGACAAGATTTGAACCATCCGTTTTCGGATGAAGTGATACGCTTCATGAATAAACATTCGGCTTGATGAATAATCAATCCGTTATTGATTTTCTTTTTGGGATTAATTATTTGTTTACATGTAGGCCCAAAGAGGGCAAAAATCAGTAGATTCTGTGCTTTGGCTACAGCTACAAGATATATGCTTTGTTTGAAGTTTGAATGGAGCACTAAAAATAATCAATTGGACTGCAGCCTGCCTCCACCATTGAAATTGTTTGAGGTAATGTTTCACTTTATTGTATGAGGGTAACCTTTTCTATTTGATTTATCTCCATTTTCTTGTAGCTGTCATCATCTTATTGAATGTTTGAACTTTCTCAGAAGCTTGAAATTTAGGGTAAAAGTATCAGTTTTTATTTTAAAGTGAAGGCTTTTTTAATACAATAAGTTCATAATTCTTGGACTAATATATCATAATTTAAAGCATTGGCCCAAATTATCACATTGAGACACACCAATACAAGTGTGGGATTTGTGTATCACATGCTTAGCATGTGTATCTTCAAATTTTTTTAGATATCCGAAATGCAACATAAGATATTTTGTGGATGTTTTTGCGATGGAATGGTTCTGTGTCCTTTCAGTTGAAGGGGGAATAAGAGTGAAAATTAGTAGTTTTGTCAGCAGAATATTGTCATTGCCTCCACAAATACCTTTATCATAAACCAATGGATTGAAAACTTAAAACAATTTTGGAAATTATGAAATGTTCTTAGATGGGTTATATCAGAAGTTTGCTAGTTGTCCCATCCTTTTCTAAAATGGACAAAAACTCTGAAGGAGCAGAAAAAAACAGAAGAACTCTCATAAGTGGACATGTAAACTAGTAGCTTAGCTATAGCATCTATAGTATAGTCTTGAGCACTAAATTCCTTTCCTTATCTTGATTAAGATTATCAATGGAGTTTATAATCACATTTTATTGTTGTGGATTAAGGTGGTATTACTTCAACAAATTCGTACTTGCTGTATATTCTTATTGGTTAGTAGATGAGATGAGCCCATTTATAAAAATAAAGCTTTAATGATAACTTATTAAAATTCTCTTATAAAATTATTAACATTATGATCATTATCACGGTTGAGCTTTATTCAGTCTTTAACTTACAGAAATAAATCCCAGTGTCCAAAATTTGTGCTATTTAATCTTAAATTTGTGCTCTTTAATTTGTTTTGGTTCATGATAGATTCTAAAGTATAAAATTCCATGTGGTTCTTGCTATGTTGTAAAGATGGTCTACAACACTTCGCACATTTTAAAAATGTACTCCAGTCTTGTACAAACTTTAGAATTGCTGTTCAAATACTCAACTTAAAGCACTAGTGCCATCCATTCTTTGTAGGCATCTAAACCAGTAGACCTGAATACGGACAAGAGATAGATAAATGACTTTTTAAGTATAATGGAATGAGCACTTTTGTCTACATCGTCCAAAAATTTCTTTTAAGAAAGGTGAATAGTACAGAGCTGAGGAATTCCATTTTCATTGATATTCCTTGGTCCTGATAGGCCTCATTCTTCCAATTAGAGGCTCTTCCATTTTTCATCTTTAGTACCAGGGCATATTTAGACATCAAAGTAAACAAGGAAGAAATGGAAATAAAAATAATTCACATCAATGTTGAACTTCTTGTAGGGAGCCATCCAAATTATTATCTGTTGTTGTTCTCACCTTGAGTGGGGAATATAATTATTTGCGATTTGAATTTCTCAAGGGTCAGAAAAGTAGGAAATGAGCGTCAAAATTATCTCATAAATAACTCAAGTAGTAACATTGTGATCCATTGTTTGGGGGGTCTGTGTTTTATATCAACCTGACACTTGGTATTATCAGCATGACACTACAATCAAACTATTCTGTTTTTTGACAGTAGTATTATGCCTATTAATTAATATAGGTATAAAAGTTGAAGATTTGATGTACTGTATTGGTTGGTGCTCTTTAAAAATGATCCCTTGATTTCTTTGATTTTATTTCGTTCATCAATAAAACGGTTAGATGATTGTCTACTCTGATATCCTTCCATGGTGTAAAATATATCAGTTCAGTCGTAGCTCTTGTGAGCCTTTATTTTGGGGGAAAGGGGGGGGGGTGTCGGGGTTTTATCAACCTTACATTCGGTGTCATCAGCGTGTAATATTAAGATATTTGATGAACATATATTATTCCTATTCAAAAATAAAGATAAACAAGTAGAAGATATGATGTACTGTATTGGTTGATGCTCTTTAAATCTGAACCATTGGCCAGTTCATTTTGCATGTTTTCTCTGATTTCTGTATATCGTGAAAGGACCATATATGTTTGTTTCACAAGTGCAAATTCTAGATAGTACATGGATTATAACTCTGGAAAAACACATAGCATATAGGCCATTATAAATCTTAAGTTCTGAAAAAGCTTGAATAGGGTAACCATCTCATTGCTCTTGCAGAATTTACAGATACATTATGATTAATTTTATGAGATAAGAATAAGAACAAATAGGGAAGATAAGAACGAAAATATGTTCTTTTGTACTTACAGCTGTACATGACAAAATCACAAGGAAAGAATACGTCAGGGAGATGAACCAGATTCTTATTGTTCTCTGTTTTTTGCATCTTAAAATAAGCAAGTGCGTAGAAAATAATAAAGAGGAAGCAAATGTGAAGACTTCCCGGGTCATGCTAACTCCTGGAGTTTACGCAGGAAGTAAGAATTTCAATTACCAGCACTGAGTCAATGAAACATACCTCCATATTCGGAAAGGGTGAGCTATACTAAACCTGATAGCTACGAACAGTGAAGACAAGATTCTACATGATTTTATTTAACTAATAAAGTTGGAATTTAAGCTTTGTTGATTATCTTGATTTCAGATCAAAGAATTACGGTTCGCCACAAAACTCTTGTTTTCTTCTTTTTCATAATGAGATTCTGTAGAAAACTTAACTCTTATATAGAAGAAAGGCACCACTAGTTCAAACTTCACATTATATTCCATTCTGTCTTTTCAGTATGCACTATTTTATAAATACAAGAGGACCAGGTCAAGAATCAAGATGCTAAATAAATCAAAAAAAGTTACATAATTTAGGCATCACTTTATGGGTATTCATTTTCTGTTATTGACTTTGTTACAGTAGCTTTCTTTTGAGAAGATCACAATACACTTGCTATAGTGATGTAGTGTTACTGCCACACAGTAGTTTGCTGTTATATGATTCTTTCTAAATCAATGGACACATTAAATTAAAATGTATTAGATGATTTCCCATTGGTCTTTTCTGTTATGAAGCGAAGTACTCACTGATATTCAATTATACTAAGTACCCATGTTTTTTTTCTTTTTTTGAAGTGTTGATGAATCTAACTGGTGACATAATCTCATTGGTTCATTTGCGATCTTATTTCAAAATCCTTGATCCCTGCACCTCCTTGCTGGAGAATGAGTATACCTATCACTTAGATAGGAGAGGTGCTTGTCGTTTTTTTTTCCAAATTTGTCTTTGTCATAAGAAGTCTATAGTATACATCAAATATTAAATTTTACATCAACATAACCCTGAAGAAAAAATAAAACCGATTTTACAAGGAGCTATAGATTTATTGAAGTATTGTATAGGCTCATGAATTCATTAAGTTGATGCACTATCGTTCAAATTTAATCTCCCTGGGTTAGGATGCTTGGCAAAAAACCAGATCAAGTTTTTAAATGGTCATGTACATTGTAGGCACAGGGTTGGGTGAATTGAAACCTAGAAAGACAATAGGTAACATTCCTATTTCTGTTTTCCATAGAAAAAGTCTGATTTGTAAAAACTAGTATTTGATTTTTTTTCAGGGAAGATATGCACATGTAAGTTTTAGAACATTGTTTCACTAGTTCTGCAATGACAAGGGTGAAACTATTTTTCCGGGAGAATGGTAGAGCACTAGTTCTTTTTGACCAATGATAATTCAAGTGATGGATTTAAAATCCCTTTACAGATAATGGAGACTCCACGACCTCTTGCTCATGCAAGCAACTCTAGAACCTGCCTAAAACGTGTGTCACGGTGTCAGATGCCATACAGTTGCCATTTCAAATCAACATATTATAGATAGTTTTGCCACATAAGATTCTTTTTAAATCTATATTTTTCTAAAAACGATTTTCAGCTTATACTAATGGATATAAAAGTGGTATTCTCGAGTATATATAGCCATGCATGGGTCATTGTGAGTTTCATCCTTTATTACAGAAGTTGTTTGTAAGTTGCTTGACTGTGACTCATGGATTTTGCTCTAAACTTAATAGTTTTCATTATTGTCGTCGTGTATACAACCTTGTTTTCCGCATCTCCTGTTTTATGTACTACACATGGTCAGTTGTTCACTGATAAAAAATTACACCCTTTGGCAAGTGATCATCTTGTGACTAACTTGCCTGGCCAGCCTAATGTAGACTTTCATCACTATGCTGGGTACATTACAGTGAATGAAGAAAACGGAAGGGCACTCTTCTACTGGTTCTATGAAGCCTCGACTCTATCTGATGACAAACCTTTGGTGCTATGGCTCAATGGAGGTAAAAAAGGAGAAAGAAATATAATGATACGGACTTCTCTTACTTTCCCATGTTAGAATGTGCTAAATGATACAAATAATAAATTATGCTTATAATGTCTAAGTTTGAAGCTGTGTTATATTGTATAGGTTGATATTTCCTATGTTTTGCTTTAGTGGTCGCTTGGATTATTATAATCTTTTGCCAATCTTTCGAGTGATAATCTTTTATGTCTAATGTAACTTGCCTAGTTCTGATTTTAAATCCTTTCATATTTAAAATTGTTTCCCATGCATTTAAGGTAATAAGCTTAACTAGCACTTTGTTGAGTGTGCTGATCTTGTAACCCATAAGGTGACAATAAGTTAAACATGCGCAGGACCTGGGTGCTCTTCTGTGGGATATGGAGCAACACAAGAAATCGGACCTTTTATTGTGAATGCAAACGGCCACGATCTTAGCATAAATCCTTACTCATGGAACAAAGGTACAATCTTCCACTATCATATAAACAAGTCCGAGTGCGGTATGCTAATAAAATAATGATTACAGGATAAGTCTGAGCTCATACTTTATCGTAATCACATTGTTTTTGTACTTTCTCATAATGTGACTAACAAGAATAAGAACAATATCATTTTTTCTAATGCTGATGATGCAGAGGCCAACATGTTATTCCTGGAATCTCCAGTAGGTGTTGGCTTTTCATACTCCAATACAACTAGTGATTATGATAAACTTGGAGATGACTTTACAGGTGGGTGATATGTAAAATACTAAAACATCCATGCACTTCATTCTTCCTTACAGTTTTTTATTCTTACTGCTCCTGACTTTACACCCTTCCCTTTATTATAAAATGCAAGTTACAAATATACGAGCCAAACGGGCAACAAGCTGCGCCGCAAGTCCTCATTGAATTGTTATTTTTTGTTGGAAAAATATTTTTCAAGTTTGCTACTTGAATTTGTTACATTGTTATATTGATTGTACAGCTAATATTTTTATTTAATTTGTGGATTACATCAGCAAATGATGCTTACAATTTCCTGCACAAATGGTTTCTAAAGTTCCCATCATTTAGAATGCGAGCGTTATACATTGCAGGTGAAAGCTATGCAGGTATGTGCTTTGATAATCTTCCTGTGAGTTCAATGTATACACAATCCTCGAGTATGCCTGTAATACTTTTGAGCTCCAGGAAAATATGTTCCAGAACTGGCAGGCCTCATCCAGGAAAACAACAAGAATCATTCGTTGCACATCGATTTGATGGGAATACTAGTAGGGTCTTTTCTGAACTGATAACCTAAATCTGAGTATATAATTACTAATGTGTTAAGTTTTTTGATAATACAGTGCAAAATGTAAAACTTTCTTCGTTGCATTCTTTTTATTGTTCAACAGACTACAGTAGTTGGTCTGTTTGAGAATGTCTTGTATCCTTTTTCGTTGATCGTTTCTCTGCCTTCCACATATTAGATTGGACACACCAAGTATAACTTACTAAATATAACGAGCATAGTTTATTGAGAAAAACTTGTCCTCAGAGATATACGAAACTGAATTCTAGAAAAATTTGATGAGGAAAGATTCCAATTTTCAGTACCTTGCAACATATAATTGCACAATCGCAAGTGTTGAATACCTTGCATTTGTCTATGAGCAGCTGGGTAATCCTGAAACATGTGATGCGGAAGACTGGAAAGGTCTTTTGGATTATGCTTGGAGCCATGCTGTAATATCTGATGAAACACATAATATTATCAGAGAATCTTGTGATTTCTACAGCAACAACACGTGGAGCAATAAAGACTGCAGTCAGGCGGTGGATGAGGTACTCAAACAATATAACGAGATTGATATCTTTAGTCTCTATACATCGGTCTGCATTGCTAGTTCAGCAGCTTCAAAAGACAAATTACAGAAAATCATGTACAAGAGCACATCTAAGATGGTGAGTGAATAGAACTGTTAATTTTTCATTTTTTTAATCTATCTGTGGTGATCTAATTATGCTGTATGGAGAAACTAAAGATCATACAAGTGTAGTTCTAGTCATTGAATGTGGTTCTCCTAGTTTATTAATATAATTTTGCAGCACATATTCCCTGTCCAAGTGCCGACTATCACATACAAGTAACTCTGGGTAAAAGTCTCGAGTATAGTAGGGCTTATCTGTAGATTAAAAAGAGACTACCAAAGTGGAAGTGCCAATACTTTTTTCATTTTTCATTTATCTAAACTTTACATTCGGCTTACAACTTGATAATGATAAAAGAGGATCACAGTAATTTAAGAGTGGGCAAATTTCTCAAGTTGAACTGTTTGTGAAACTGATATATAGTAATTATTAATGTCTATCAGATGCCGCGTATCATAGGTGGTTATGATCCATGCCTTGACGACTATGCAAAAAGTTATTACAACAAACATGATGTTCAGAAGGCACTCCATGTCAGTGAGGGTCGCCATATGATGAACTGGAGCATCTGCAAGTAATTTATTGTCTCTTTTTCTGCCTTGTTTTGTTACATTTAAGCAACATGTTCCAGTGCTCATAATCTCGGGCTATACAGGAAGTTTATAGTTTCATGAAGTTTATAAATCTAAAAATGATTGACGATCTTTATGTTGCCTACTAAATCAAATGGATACAGTATGGACATTTTTCATGGCTGGAAAGATTCAAAAGAATCTGTTCTTCCAATTTACAAGGAACTTATAGCTGCAGGACTTAGGATATGGGTATACAGGTATAGTTTTCTAATCACATAATTCGTTAAATTTTCCTTTTCAGTTCGCATTGTTAACTATATATTATGAATGATTCAGTGGTGACACCGATGGAAGAGTACCGGTTTTGTCCACAAGATACAGCTTAAGCACTCTTGTGCTTCCAATCAACAGGTCATGGAGGCCTTGGTACCACAAGAAGCAGGTAATTTTTCAGTAAGCATTATTAACTTTTTTTTACTGCAGAAACAGAATAAAGTTTCTGTTGGTATACATAGTATTTCATATACCGATATACATGCATGTATACTGTATGCACATATCTGTATAATAATCCTAATATCAATAATCTGCACATAGACACAATATAAGAATAACACACATATTGTTTAGTTGTTAAATCTAGCAGCATTTGTTGTTTTAGTCATGTGACATTGCGGATAATAACAGAATAAGTAATTGGGATCAGGTTGCTGGCTGGATTCAAGAGTATGAAGGGCTAACATTTGCAACATTTAGAGGAGCAGGACATGCAGTGCCCATTTTCAAACCAAGTGAATCGCTGGCTTTTTTCTCGGCCTTCCTCAGTGGCCAGTCTTTACCTCTTCAACGCTAGCTAGCAGCTAACTAGTTGAAAGCAGGGCAGTACTTAGTACAATTCTCCGAATGATTTTGTTCGTAATAGCTTTCTTATGCCTAGCTTATTATTCACCAAGTGTTTTGGCTTTCTTCACGGAAACTAGAACATTATCCTTTCTGATCTAAGTTGTATGGTGATTAGAATAAAGTTATGTAAGGTGTCCAGTAGCAGATACCTCTGGTTTCTTCTTAACAAGACGTCGAAAATTATAGTAAGCGTTAGACGCAAATTTTAAAACGGTGCTCAAGAACTGAAATCAATCTGCACAATAACCTGAAACCTTGCAAATAGTTACAATTTTGTTAGCTTGATGCATGTAGGGCAACATAGCATAACATTACTACTGCTGTTGTGTTGAGACTTGAATGTTGGAACAAAGAACTGATAATTCTTAAATTCTAAAGAATTGTAGGTGTTAAAATAACTTAAGAATGAAAATTAATTTACTAATGAAATTTTATGATAGTACTGTTTATAAGTTTTTACATTCAATCGGATCTAAAACATTTTAACTTTTAGAATAATTAATTAACCCATATGGTGAGCTAACTCCAAAAACCCGTCTTAAGGATAATTTTGAGTACAATTTAAATTATTTTTATATTATAATTTACGGATCTTGTCGTATTAATTTCATTTATACTACAATTTACGGAAATAATTGCCCAAAATACCCACTTTTTCACTATCCACTTACCAAAATACCCACATTTTAATACACTGCCCAAAATACCCCGGGGATATGCTCTTGGAAAATGCGTATCCCGAGTACTGTAGCAGTCGTCTCCCACTTCACACCTCTGAACGCCGACGACGTTAAATCATTGATTTGCATAGAAAAATCCGGCAAACAAACTAAGTTAATAGTGGTATAGGATTGTAGATCGCCTAGAGACGAATCTAATGGGCTATAAAACATCAACGAAAAGTGAACGAAACTGGACGAATGGAGAAGAAGAGTGTTCCTCGGAAAATCGGGGAATATGTTCGAATTGGGGGTTTACAATCTGGCATTAGAAACGATAAACTGGTGGTATAGGGTTGTAGAGGATGAAATGGCGATTCCATTGATGTATAGAACGTAAATGGAAAATGACTGATGGTGTTGAACGAGCATCGTCGAAAAATCGCCAAAAATCGCAAGAATCGCCAAAGCTCGCCATTTTCTGAGAAAAGTGATGATGACGTCAGATGACGTCATCACGCAGTTTGCAAATGCGTTACAGCTGATGCGCTGTTTAAAAATGCGTATCCCAGCAGCATACTACTTTGGGGTGAGCGTATCCTATCAATTGCTCCTCTGTCATGGGGATATCCAATGAATTATTCCTCTCTCATAGGCGTATTATAGATACTCTTCTGTCATGGGCGTATCTCATGGGCATTTTGGGCGGCTACTCGCGAATCTTGGCATTTTGGACAAAAAATAATAAAAAGTGAGTATTTAGGGCACTCACCCTCGAATCCTGTCATTTTTTTTTTAGAGTATTATTTTTATATTACTACTAAACATAAATTAAAAAAAAAATAATGTAATTGATCGTTTTTATGGATAAACCGTTCCTAAAGGTAGGAGGATGGTGTAAGGAAACAAATTAACTCCAATAATTAATGATTAACGAGTTGATACCAATGTTATGTGTCGGTGGATAGTGGATACGCTGTCGGATTTTGGAAAGCGTTATCTTGTCAAACTACAAGCCTTGTAGTCATGGATATCTACATTAATGTATCTATCATTAGGTAATGTGTCCATTTAAATTAGATTAAACACAATGTAAGTCAAGTATTAATTAATTTGTCCACTAAAAATTAAAATTAACAAAAAATTTAGGACGTAAGAAGTATTATGGGAGTATTATTTAGTCTTAAAGAATTAATGTTTATCATTTTTCCTTTTTAACTAAAAAGAATTGTGTTGTGGAACAAAAAGTAAGGTTATCAAATTGCGGCTAGGGTTCGTGAGCTTCGTGCTTTAATGGCTGCACTTGTGTTACCGTGACCTAATTCGGGTCTTCACAAGATGCCCACGTATCTCAATGTCGAGAATCAAGCCAAAAAACGTAGTTCTGAGATGAGGGGTCAGGCCCTTTAAATAGGTTGCAGGAGCCTTAGAATCGTAGTAGGGTTTGGAGACTTGGTGGACAAGTCACCGTTATTGAGGAAGGTTCTGACTCCTTCCTTATATGAATTAGTTTCCTTGTTGAATTAGGTGCCTTGGAGGCTACACAATATCCCTGGGATATTCCAGAACGTTCCTGTTTTGTGGATCAGGCCCATGTTATAAACAAGCTTGTACCGGGCGTCCCCGGTTTGGGCTGTTCTTTTGGGCTTAACCATTAACCACGAATTTAATGCCCAGCTAGGGTTTTGGTCCTCATTTACGAGCCAATAAATACTATATTAATTATGTCTTTAGGGATTATTTTTCACCCATATCATTTGCCCCCCAACTTCTAGGAAAACTTGATTTCGTAGAAGTTTAAGGTCACACCGACCCTACCAGGGTATCGTCTTACAGTGAAGTGTGGAGCGACCTACACATTCACAACGACTAAAATTCTCTCCTAAGTTAATACTTAAGAAAGTTAAACGTTCCTTGGCCTCTCGAACCTTTTTCTTAAGATTTCTGGGCCTTTCGGGAATAGGATTAGTGTCGTTTCGAGCTCATAGACACTAATCCAAGTGCAATTCGTGCATAGGATCCTTTATCATAGATTCATTAATGATTTATTTCCCTCAACTTTTCTAAGTTAGGGTTAATATCAGACGGTCATTGCTCATAAGCCTTAATAAGGGCTAATTTCTAAGCGAAAGACACTAATTCAGCCCTAATTGGGGCTAAACAACCCTAAACGGGGCTACAAAGGCCTTAACCGAGGCTAAATAATTCATATTTAATGTGATTACTACTAGGATATCCACCCTTAACCTTGAGATAGGTTAATTTTAAAGTTAGAGTCCTTAAACGTCGATAATCGAGGTTAATCACCCCCTAATTGCGATTAGTGAAACCCTAATCCCAAATTTTGGAGTTAAGCCAATCTAATAGAGATTCTTATAACCTCATGGTTGTAGAAAGAATCACGTAAAAATTCTCATTTTTGAGTTGTCTAGGCAAGAAATACGGCCTTCTGAGCAAGGTGTTCCAAACACCTTCCTGATTTCAAACACCCTCCTGGTTTCAAACACCCCTGGCATTTCTAAACTCAAATTTTCAAGTTGAGCTTATATGATAGGGATTCTTATAATCTCCTGGTATGAGCAAGAATCACATGAAAATATGCATTTTTGAACGTTTTAGGGGCTAAATACCTCATTCTGAGCTGGTTTTCAAACCAGACCTTGTTTCAAACACCCTCCTTTTTTCAACTTCTTGAAACCACTGAGAGACTTACCTAGGCTTGTAGAGGACCTTGAGAGGTTTCCAAATCCCAAATTTGAGCTCAAACGGAGCATTTTTTAGCGTTCTGGAGGGTCATCAAACCACCTAGAGGGTTCAGGTCTTCACAACACCTGACCAAGGTGACCTAGTCGGCCAACCCTGGTCGGCCATTCGGCCAAGGGGACCTGGTCGGCTGGGCCCCAATTTTTTTTTTTTGAATTTTGGCCAAATTTTGACTAGTTGACTTTGACCGTTGACTTTGACCGTTGACTTCGACTTTTGACTTTGACCAAAACCAAAACTTGTTTCAAACTCCCCTCCTTGTTTCTAGAGTGAGTTTACAACACCTTGGTTGATTTTGTGATCCTTAATCACAAACAACCTTCTTCTTAGTTTTCAGGACCTTCTGGGTTTTAACTTGTTCTTGAACTCTTAGTTTCTAATAACCTTGGGCTATACTATGACCCTTGACTTGCTGACACCATTCCATACTTACAATAGGGTGTTTTGAACAACCTTGGCCTTGCCCCCTTGCCATGGAGGTCTTTGTTCCTTTATTAGTTTATATAGGGTTTTTCTCTTGTTTTCAACACCTGACTTCAAGTCTAGGGTGCTATGATCAGTTTTTATCCTTGATTCCATACTCAAGGACTTTAAAACTCCTACCTTGTTAGTAAGGTCATGCCTTTGCTTGATTTTATTCAAAGGTTCCTGAATTTTAGGCCTTGAGTTCAATCAACCGGCTTAATTCATGACATACAACCTCGTTGGCCATCTGGGCTTATATTTTAGGCAGGTTTTCAAAACTCCCACCATTTTCTTAGAATCTATTTTCTATATTTCTATAAAGTATTAGCTTTTTAGCTAATCTTTCTACTTAGTGCCTTAATCATGGATTTTTGGCTTAATCCTCCATTTAGGCTCGTTAAGCATAAGTTAGTTCAACCTCTTAGGTCGTTAACTATGTTACTGCTCCAGTCTGCATTTTCATTCGTTTCTTTCGTTTATTTTCATGAATTAGATCGTTTATTTGACCCAATTCCGAGTTCATAACGCCTTTTTCCTGCTGTTTTCGGCTATTTAACCTGTAAACGCGGGTCGTCGGAAAGATGACCTGCTATGTGGGGTCGCTCATTTCCTTATAAAAGAGTTGGAGTGGAAGTCATTCTTCACATTTCCATCTTCTTCCAAAGAAAATTTCTCTCTGAAGAGCTCTCAAGATTCAAACACCTATTTCAATTTCAAACAAACCTGATGGCAAGTGAAGGTGGTCAGAGCACCGTAGTCCCTTCTCCAAGCAACCAACAGGAGGACTAAGGACAAGAACAGGAAAGGTAAGGTGTTTCCTCCTCGTTATCAATTAACTTTACCCCAACTCTTAGAAGAGCCCGGGGATGTGTTTCCAAACAATGTTGAATTTGACTCTTTCATATTTCCTAGCACTTTAGGCGTAGGAGATATTAACGACCTACTCAAATATGAATTTCCTTCTGGTTTGAGACTCAGAATCCCTTCACCGGGAGATAGGACTTGTAATTGGCACCCTGAAAATTTATATGTGTACAAAGGGGCTATCACAGCTGGCCTTATGTTTCCGGTTCACCCATGGCTTGTTAGGTTACTAGCTGAAGTTAAAATCAACCCGTGCCAACTATATCCTAACTCCTGGAAATTTATATTCATCTTTATGGTTGAATGCATCATGGGAGGCGTCCGCCTTAGCATTCCTTTATTTAGACATTTGTTTGCTTTCAAAAATAGCCCTGTTACTAGGAAAGGATGGGTAAGCATCCAACATCGTACAAAGTCCCGAATGATTATCAACGCTGCCTCCGTGCCTGACTCATGCCACAATTGGAGGCACGAATTTTTTATCCTTAGGTGGAAAGGAGGAGATTGGGGTGAATTTTTCAGGACTAAATTCAACCATGTGAACGATGAGGGTGTTAGTGAGCTGCAGCTCTCAACTGAAGAAGTAGCCAATCGGGACTGGCTTATTTCAACCTTTCAAAATGCCCACTACCGCGAAGTTGTTACTGAGCATAACTTGATAGAGACCGGGCTTAGTAGTATCCCTCCCGAGGGTAATTCTTACTTTAACTCTTCTATTCTCATCATACTTGTTCTTATTCCAACATTGTTTTCTTTGTCTTTTCTTGCAGTTGCTGAGGAGATTGACAGTCTGTCGGGTCATGCTCCCCAGATTACTAAAAGGATGATCAAAAAGGCTGAGAAAGAAGCCAATATTGACGATATTCCAGTTCCTGAATTCCTCCAACACTGCTCAAAGGCTGGGAAAAGGATCAGGAGTTCGGACGGGAGTATGAAGACTGCATTCATGCCCGAGTGGGGGATATGCGAGCAGGACGCTATTCGAGATAGCCATCTTCTTGCTCAGGAATGGTCTCGGAATGCTATAGCCCTGGTTGACAAGGTTCACTTCGCAACAGCAACGGACCTTGAGGAAAATGAAAGCTTGGGGGCATTTCATGCCTATAACGTAAGCTTATCTCCCCTTATCTTTTATTATTCTTACTAAATATTGACCATCATGGTTTAACATAACTTTTTTATGGTGTTTTATTCTTGTAGTTGAATGCTCATTTCCAGAACGCTATCCAGCTGGGGAGATCATATAAGGATAAGGAAAGAACCGCCCTCAAGGCTGCGGAAAAGCATCAGAAAGAGTCTCAAGAATGGGAGGCTAAATACTTCACCTCCGAAAACCAACTCTCATCCCTCAGGGGTAAGTACGCAGCCTTGGAGAACAGGACCCAGAACAACGAGGATTCCATCATCCAAAACTACTTGGGCTCGGATACATTCCTTGCCTTCATTGATGAACATGACAGGGAGGTCCAACCGGGCAGCATGTCCATAGGTTGGGAAAAAGCTGTGAATAAAATTAGCCAAGACCACAAAGGGGTTGTTTTTCCTTCCTTCTATCCAAGTCCTTGGAAGGTGACTGATGCTGATGACCTTGTTGAAGGTGCTGGAACTTCCTCCCAGGCAAACAGGCGTGCTTCAGGCTCCGGGGCTAAGGCCACTCCCCAACATTCAGGATCCAGTTCTGGGAGGCACCCTTCGAGATCCCGGGGGAAAGACCGAAGTGACATTTCAGGACGCCAATTAGCCGGCTGAATTCGCGAGCCCAAATCGGTGAGTGTTACCAGTTCCTCGACTTCGACTTCCAAGAGTAGGGAAGAAGGTGAGACGGGGTCCTCCAGCGGAGAAGAAGCCCCTATTCAGGTTGCTCATCCTAAAGCCAAGAAGCGATTGGTGAAGACTGCTTCTATCAAGAAGTGATTATCTTTTAAGCCTTGCATGGCTTATGTTTGCCTCGTGTGGCTCTTATTCAGTTCTCGTTTTATCCTGACTTTACTCATGGTCCTTCATGGACTTATATTTTATTCGATGTTGTTTGTAACTTATAACTCTGTCCCCTAGGGGTATATTATCTACATGCTTGTTTCCTTTAATTCATACGTTCCTTTTTTTATGGTACTTGGTCATCCTAGACTTACACACATCAGGTGTTTGGTACATTATTAAAATCATAGAAACGTAGAATAGAAAACAAACTTGTATTAATAACGTGAAATGGGCTCTGCCCTTACATAAAATGATAAGTTCTACTATGAGCAAGATGCTCTGCAATGGTTTTACATAAACCTTATTTCTACTTCAATAGATAGGCTAAAATCTAAGTCCTTACTAGGAGAGCTTAAACATAATAAATCTTGAGATTCGAGGCGTGCCTAGTACGAGGTACCTCGCTTCCATCCAAGGTTTCCAACTTGTAAGAACCTCTTCCCAACGTTTTGCTGACTCTATACGGCCCTTCCCAATTAGGGGCTAACTTGCCTGTCTGTCCAACTCCAGATGCTTCTATCTTCCTTAAAACCAAGTCACCTTGTTTGAAGAACCTTTCTTTAACCCTATGGTTATAATAAAAAGATGCCCTCTTCTGATGTTCTACATTGCGGGCATTCGCTTCGTCCCTGACTTCATCAATTAAATCAAGGGCAAACCTCATGCCTTCCTCATTGGTTTCTTGCTCATATGCTTCCACCCTTGGAGACGTATAAGAGATCTCCATGGGCACTACTGCCTCTGCTCCATAGGCTAGCAAAAACGGGGTAGCTCCTGTTGTCACTTTACAGGTGGTATATATGCCCATAGAATAGGCAGCAGCTCATCCACCCACGTGTTTCTTGAACGTTCGACCCTTTTCTTAAGTCCATCAAGGATAATCCGATTCGCTACCTCAGCTTGCCCATTAGCCTGAGGGTGAGCTACTGAAGTGAAGCGAAGTTCGATGGCGTTCTCCTCACAATACTTCTTAAACTCCTCATTGTTGAATTGGCGCCCATTATCTGTCACAAGGATTCGTGGGATTCCGTATCTGTAAATTACGTTCTCCCAGAAGAATTGGGCAACTTGCTGGGTGGTTATCTTAGCTAATGGTTTAGCTTCAATCCACTTGGTAAAATAGTCAATGGCCACTATCAAGAACTTCCTTTGTGCTGAAGCTACAGGGAAAAGACCCAGAATGTCCATCCCCCACATGGCAAACGGAATAGGAGAGTTAATCGACGTTAACATCTCTAGCGGCTGCCTAACAATCAGAGCGTGTTTCTGACACCTGTCACACTTCTTTACATAACTTTGCGCATCTGCCAACATCTGTGGCCAATAAAACCCCAGACGGGTGATCTTATGAGCTAAGGCTACCCCCCAAGTGTTGCCCACAGATCCCTTCATGAACTTCCTTTAATGCTTCTTCTGCCTCTTGGGGCCTCAAACACTTCAAGTACGGGATAACAAAAGACCTCTTGTAAAGGATGCCTTCAATCAAGACATATCTCAATGCCCTCACTGATAGTTTCCGCGCCTCCGAGGCGTCTTCGGGAAGCCATCCCGTTTCCAGATGTGCCTTAATAGGATCTATCCAACAACTTCCTATATCAATGGGTGCCACCAATTTCGAATTGATGGAAGGGGCCTTCAAGACCTGGAAGTAAACACTCCCTGCATAATTCTCTATCTCAGAAGAGGCGAACTTTGATAGGGCATCGGCCTTGATGTTCTCCTCCCTCGGAATGTGCTCCATATAGCATTCATCAAACTGAGTCATAACGGCTTTCACAACCCTTAGGTATTTCGCCATAGTTTCATCCTTGGCTTCGAACTTACCATTCACTTGCGATACTACGAGCCTCGAATCTCCACAAACTTTAAGGTTATTGACTCTCAATATTCTGGCCAAGCCTAATCCGGCTATCAAGGCTTCATATTCAGCTTCGTTGTTGGTTGTTGGAAAGTCCAACTTCAAAGCATATTCTACTAAAAACCCATCGGGGCTTTGCAAGACCAGGCCTGCACCACTAGATTTTGTTTTTGATGCCCCATCAAAATAGAGCACCCAATATTCCTTCTGATCAGGTGCAAGCTCCTCAACTTTACCTTCGCCTTCTTGGCCTGACACTATCTCCTGCCCCCCGACTTCTTGGTTGTCGATGGTACATTCAACCACGAAGTCAGCTAATGCCTGAGCCTTGATGGCTGTCCGAGGCTTATATGCGATATCAAACTCCCCGAGTTCGATGGCCCATTTAACCAGCCTTCCACTGGCCTTGGGGCTATGCAATATACTTCTCAACTGTTGATCCGTCAAGACTTCAATCTTGTGTGCCTGGAAGTAAGGTCGTAGCTTCCTTGAAGCTGTTACTAGCGCCAAAGCAAACTTCTCAATGGGTGAGTAATTCAACTCAGCTCCGTGCAATACCCTGCTCACATAGTAGATAGGCTTCTGAATCTTGTTTTCCTCTCGAATGAGAATGGCACTCAGCGCTTGTTCGGATATCGCTAGGTATAAATATAGGGTCTCTCCAGAACTAGGTTTGGCCAACAACGGGGCCTCAGCCATGTACTTTTTTAGCTGTTCAAAAGCCTCTTGGCTTTCTAAAGTCCATTCGAAATTCTTCACTTTCTTCAAAGCCTGAAAGAAAGGCAAACACTTGTCACCAGACCTTGAGATGAACCTTCACAATGCAGCTATTCTACCAGTCAACTTCTGCGCATCCCTCACAGAATGAGGTGGTTCCATATCGAGGATTGCCTTAATCTTATCTGGGTTGGCTTCAATACCACGTTTTGAAACCATCAAGCCCAAAAACTTCCCTGATCCAACGCCAAAAGCATACTTGGCTGGATTTAACATCATCTTATGGTGCCTCAGCACTTCAAAGGCCTCTCTGAGGTGTTCAACATGGTCTGCTGTAAATAAGCTTTTGACCGACATATCATCAACGTAGACCTCCATGGTTTTCCCAATCAGATGGGCAAATATCTTATTTACCAGTCGTTGATAAGTGCTCCTGCATTCTTTAGTCCAAAATCCATGACAAGGTAACAAAAAACACGAAAGTCAGTTATGAAAGATACCTTAGGGATGTCGTCTTTGTGCATCCTAATCTGGTTGTAACCGCTGAAACCATCCATGAAACTCAGCATTTTGTGCCCTGCCGTGGCATCTATTAGTGTGTCAATCCTTGTTAAAGGGAAGCAATCCTTAGGACACGCGTCATTTAAATCGGTGAAGTCTATACACATCCTCCACTTTTCGTTGGCTTTCTTGACCATCACAGGGTTAGCCAACCATTCAGGGAACTGAATCTCCTCAATAAAACCAGCTTCCAAGAGCTTGTCCACCTCTTGCTTAATGGCCTCTTGCCTTTCCGGAGCAAAGTTCCTCTTCTTCGGTTTTATTGCCTTCCGCTTGGGGTCGACATTCAACCTGTGAGTTATGAGTTGGGGGTCTATCCCTGGCATATCAGCTGCCGTCCAAGCGAACACATCTCTGTTTTCTTGTAAGAATTCTACCAACTTGCCCTTCAAGGGTTCTTTTAAAGACGCTCCAACGTACGTAACTTTATCAGGGTCTCGATAATCCAGAGGTATAGGAACCAAATCTTCTGCTGGTTTCCCGTGGTATTCATCATCCCCTCGGACATCCATGTCTTCTATCGGGAGGACCTGCCCCCTACTCCATCAGCTCTTAATGCGGCCACATAACAACTTCTGGCCATCTTTTGATCACCCTTCTGTTCTCCAACGCCATTCCTGGTTGGAAACTTAACTTTCATATGGTAGCTTGAGGCAACAGCCTTAAACGCGTGAAGTCCAGTCCTTCCGAGGATCGCATTATACGTGGATGCTGCTTTGATTACCAAGAAATTTACCATCTGAGTAGCTTCCTTGGGCTCCTGTCCAATAGTAACCGGTAGCTGGATGGTCCCTTCAACATTGGATTCGACTCCATTGAACCCATATATAGGCATACTGTTAGGAGTCAACTGCGAGTCGTTGTACCCCATCTTCACAAATACGTCATGAAACAAAATATCGACAGAAGCACCATTGTCTATCAAGACTCGCTTCACCTCTAAGTTTCCAATTACCGGGGTTATGACCAACGGGTCGTCATGGGGGAACTTCACCCCTTCCAAGTCTGAATCGTCAAAACCAATCACTACTTCAGTCTTTGCACGTTTTGGGGCCTCTCCCACGATGTGCATCACCTCCCTAGCATATGCCTTTCGAGAGTTCCTTGTCGTGCCAGTCGCAGTCGGGCCTCCCCAAATCATGTTAATAACTGGCCCTCGTGGCTGGGGGTTACGATCACGATCGTTATCCCTTCTATCATTATCTCTTCTATCATAGTCTCTCCTTTGATTTCCACGATCTTCACCTTTCGTTAACCTGCTCAACTTTCCTTTTCGGATCAAGAATTCGATCTCGTCCTTGAGTTGCCTGCAATCATCGGTGTCATGTCCTATATCTTTATGGAACCTACAGTATTGATCCTTGTTTCTCTTTGTGGGATCACCCCTGAGTGGCATCGACCATCGAAAATCCTTGTCTTTCTCAATATCCATTAGGATTTGACTCCTAGGGGCATTCAACCTCGCGTATTCAGAGAACCTTGGTCCCAAATTTTTCTTAGGGGCAGAGTCGGATTCCTTGCTAGTCCGGGGATATTTGTCCCTAGCATCGTACTCTTGCTCTTTCTTCCGCTTTCGGGAATTTCCGTTTCCTCCATTCGTTATGGGGGCTTCTGCCTTCCTCATGCTCTCTTCTGCTTTTATGTATTTACTCGCCCTTCTTTGGAGCTCAGTCATGCTCTCAGGGGGATGTTTTGCCAATGACATCTGAAAGTAGGTGTTCGTTGTTCCATTCTCCAGGGCTATCATAGCTACCTTGTTCTCCAGGTCTGGGACATTCAATGTCTCCTTGGTGAAACACTTGAGATAATCCCTCAGGTTCTCATTCTTCCCTTGTTTCACTTGCATGAGAGATGCAGAGCTTTTTTCATGGACTTTTCCACTAACAAACTGATTGATGAAAGCAGTGCTCAACTCCTTGAAGGAGCCAATTGAGTTTGCGGGCAACCGGCTATACCATCTTTGAGCCATGCCTGCCAGGGTTTGAGGGAACGCCCTACACTTAAGAGCGTCGTTGGCGGGTTGTAACAACAGCGCGTTTGAGAACGTCCTGACATGATTCGAGGGATCACCCGTTCCATCGTATGGTTTTATCGTGGGCATCTTAAATTTTCGGGAAACACGAGCGTTCATCACCTCCTCAGTGAACGGGGGTGTGGGATCGTCAGGGTCTCCGAGTGGCATCAGGTCTTTGGGATCACCCCTGGGGGTTTCCACCCTTGTAACTCCTCCAATTGGGGCATCAGCCCTTCTTTGTCTCCTTGAAGATCTTTTCAAATCAATAAAGGGAATCTCCCTCAGAGTTGGAGGGGGCCTATTCTGATTCAGCCTTGCTTGCTCCCTGGCTATATCGTCCTTCAGCCTTTGGATCTCAGCCTCATGGGCCTTGATTCTCTCAGCGGCTGTTTGAGGAGGCCCATCATGGATTCTTCGAGTCCTTCCCATAGGCTCCTTTCTTGCACGTCGCCTCCTCGGGGCTTCATCACGATCATCATCCTCAGATGAGGAATCATCAGTATAAGGTCCGGAGTAATCATAATACCCTTGCTCAGGAGGGGCTAAACCCCTAGCATAGGGAGGCTGATACGACTCAGGTATCTGTAGAGCGTGACCACTTGGTCCAGGGTCCCTACGATTTGGAGGGTAGTTAGGCAATCCGTATAATGGATCAGTGTTCACGGGGAGTGAAGTGGTGGAGATCTGAACTCCTGAGAGTGGGGGACGGCTATTTAATGGTGAAACCACCATCTGAAGCTGATTGGTCTCACGTCCTGGATGGACGTCCACTGGTAAGGTTCTCTCAACATGGGGATTCGTCCCTATGGGTTGAGAAACTTGAGGCTGAGTGGTTGTCTCTGTTAATGGGGGTACATACCCTTGCTCCGTAACAACAGGTGGAGCGGTGGAGATGGCTGGTGGATCAGAAGTTACAGGAACGTTCTCGGATGTCGTTCTTCGTGTGTTAACCATGGTTAATGTTGTCTTCCCACAGACGACGCCAAATGTTGTGGAACAAAAAGTAAGGTTATCAAATTGCGGCTAGGGTTCGTGAGCTTCGTGCTTTAATGGCTGCACTTGTGTTACCGTGACCTAATTCGGGTCTTCACAAGATGCCTACGTATCTCAATGTCGAGAATCAAGCCAAAAAACGTAGATTTGAGATGAGGGGTCAGACCCTTTAAATAGGCTGCAGGAGCCTTAGAATCGTAGTAGGGTTTGGAGACTTGGTGGACAAGTCACCGTTATTGAGGAAGGTTCTGACTCCTTCCTTATAGGAATTAGTTTTCTTGCTGAATTAGGTGCCTTGGAGGCTACACAATATCCCTGGGATATTCCAGAACGTTCTTGGTTTCTAGAACGTTCCTGTTTTGTGGATCAGGCCCATGTTATAAACAAGCTTGTACCGGGCGTCCCCGGTTTGGGCTGTTCTTTTGGGCTTAATCATTAACCACGAATTTAATGCCCAGCTAGGATTTTGGGCCTCATTTACGAGCCAATAAATACTATATTAATTATGCCTTTAAGGATTATTTTTCACCCATATCAAATTGACATTCAAAAATATACACCAAATGATAAAATAAAACAAAAATAACAAAATAATGTATGCGACTTACTTTTGAAGTCCGTTTGAAAAAGTAAAAATGGGACAAATATTGTTCCAAAAATGACGTTTGTTTAGTAACATTTTCTTATATGTGCATTTTTCAGGATAATAAAAAATATTAATGATTTTAGTGAAGTGCGATAATGGAACATGTAGTTGATTCCTCTAAATTATAAAGTAGTAGCAGTGTTATAAAAATTAGGTTTCGGAGATAAGAGGATCTTGTAAGAATTAATCGTTAAATCAGGAATTAATTGGAAGGATTAATCGGAATAAATATCAGATGTATTTTAATATTATATTCTTATTTAGTATGTTATAATGATTATATTAATTATTTATTGAGTAAAATGTATTTATCATATCATAAAATATATGATAAATCATATTTGATTAATATATTATTTTAATTTTATTAATTTATTATAAATACTTCAACGTAAAGGTTAATTGAGAATTTTAAAAATCGAATTGGACATCTTGTAGAAGATTAATCGGACTAAATCGGGGATTTTAGAACAATGAATAGTGGTATGGAATGAAGGATCGAAATTCGAAGGTATGCTTTAAATATTTTTAGGCCAAACACACTTTCTAAATATTTTAATTTTGATCAAATGAATTATTATACCTATATTTTAACAAATATTACTTAAACACGGCGTAATATTAGAATCCCTTTTCCCACGATATTTTTTTTAATCAAAGAAGAATTTACTCATTTATGAATTTACTAAAATACAATAAATGAAAGATATGATCATACAACTTTTTTCTTTTTTTGAGGTATTGAATTTCATGTAAGAAAGTACTCTAATCTAAACCAAATTGTTACCAAAATGTGTAACATAAAACGTAGTGAACTTTTCGGTAAAAATTTTGATGATGCAATCGTCAAATTTGTTAATCGGATGTCATTTTATATGAGTTCGTTAATAAATAAGTAAAAACTCAAAAAAAAAAAAAAAAATCCCCTTCCACATAAACGTATTAACATTCTTGATTTATGTCAGAAGAACTACACTAATATTATAATATGAATGTGTATTTTTTTGAATAACAAGTGTATTGAATCAATAAATCAAAGCCATACGGCATCTACAATTCATATCGAGTAGAACAAACATAATTGAATCGCCGGACATCCAAAGGAGACCAAAAGCGAATTTTGACGGAGATATATACAATTGTATCCCCAACACCCGTCTGAGCTTATCGACCTTGAATGCAGAACCAAAACAGCTCGAATCATTAAATTCAAATCCACGCTCCCACAAACCGGAGAGAAAATCAAACTCCCACAAACCGGAGAGAAAATCAAACTCCCACAAAACGGAGAGAAAATCCAAACAACTCAACATTACAATCGAGAAAACCAAACAACTAAGCATTAGAGCATCTCCAAGGGTGTTATGTATATTTGTTAACTATAATATAATATATTGATAATTATCTAAAATTATAGCTAAGAGGTTCTAGGTTTACTCCAATGGTATTATGTATAATTATATTATACCTAATAGATTTAGAGGTTTTACAAATGTAGCTAACCCAATTTTAGTTATCTATATTTTTTTGCTAATGGATAATGGTTGGAGTATTGAATTTTTACCTAATATCTAAAATGTGTCACATAGATGCCATGTAGGTGACACATAGATGAATTTAACTAAGAGGTTTCACCATTGGAGATGCTCTTACAAGATGAAAATCAAAGACTTAAAAATTATAATAAAAATACCAAAACCGAAGAAGCAAGAAAAAATACAACAGCTCCAAACTTAGATCTGAAAAATCGAATCCCCGATAAACAAGATGAACCACTCACAGATCCCGGTGGCTAGTCGGAAATGGAGAAAAAGTCGGAGCTCCAAAGTTTAAGAAACTAAGAATAGCGGCAGATCGGAAAAAGGCTTTTAATCCTTGGATCCGATAGATTTAATCCGAAAAAAACAAACCAAATCTTACCTAAAAAAGGAGATTTTTAGGGAAATCCAAGCTTTAAACAAGAAAAAACGAAAGAAAATAACAAAGTTTATTGAAAAGAGGAAGAAAATACAAAGAAAATGAAGAGTGTTGGGGCTTTCCACCGAAGATCCGGTGGAAGCCCCGGCCGGCGGCTACGAAAAGAAGAGGAAGGCGAGTTGGGGGAGAGAGGAAGCTGGGGAGAGAGAGGTTAAACTCCCTTTTGCAAGAACGTAACGGATATAATATGAATGTGTATTGATCAATTATTTAAATTTGATAATTTCATTGTTCATCATTATAATTATTACACCATCATCTCTTTAGCATTTGTACTTTCATCATTCCATAAAATCATCAAATAGGTAATGAAAATCATCTTAACTATATTGATGATTTTATTGGGATTATTGAAGGTGATTATTGAAATGAGAAAGAATACAGTGATACTTACAATAATAAATAATAAAATCATGTAACTTAATATTATAATTCATAAATTTCCATTTAGTTCTTATTTTTAGATTCTCATTTGAGTAGCATCGAGTAGAATGTTATCACAATGATGTTAAATGTTACTCATTCTTAAATTAATATTCCTCTATGTTATTACTTATTTACTTTAAACACTTCTTTTTATATATAATTTAATCACTTATTATCATCTCTTAAATACATTAACATATTTTTTCCCTTAATTTTAGTAAACCTCATTTACTTACTCATTTGAATTATAAATGAGAATAAAGTTCCTAGGAAGCTTAGCTTTTTTAGTATAAAATAATCTTACCCGTCCTTTAAATTTTGAAGGATGTTTTACCAAACGATTGATAGGAATTAGGGTATCAATTTCGGGTTTTGGGTCGGGTTCGTGTCGGTCAGATTGTACCTGGTTGTTTTGGGTTGATATTTTTCTAATCCTAACCTGTACATATCAGGTTCGTGTCGGGTTTCGGGCCATTTCGGATTTCACCACCTTAACTCTTTTTTAGAGTGATTAAAAAATACTCTTAGATTATATACTCCTTCTGTCCGATTTTTAGTGAAGGATTGTTATTGTTGAAACTTTAAGAAAAAATAGTTCATTTCTCTTTCATTGCTCGTGAAAGTTACAATTCAAATATATAATATGTACTGTACCCACTTTATGAGGTGTAAAAAAGAGCATGACATATAAAAAATATTGTTATTACTATTAAATGATTATAAATCAACTAACGAATCTCTATCTTATACGTGAAAATTACTTTATTTTACTTAAATTTAGTTATTCTAAACATAAATTGTTTCAAAAAAAAAAAGAGGGTTTATTAATTTTCGGATCATTTTTAAGTTTTGGGTTCGTATATGATTGTACCTGATAATTTCGGGTTGAATATTTATTGACCCAAATTCATATTTTTTCGAATTGAGTTCGTGTCGTGTTTCGAATTGGATCGGAAATTGCCACCCTTTGCGAACACATTAAAGTGTACATGATATATTCGAATATTATTTAATGTTTTCAACCTGTACATTTTCTCATTTAATACACATCTACTTAGAAATGAGAATCATGAGTATGGCATTGAGGAAATCATCAAATCTAGGCAACCGGTAGTAATATTACTTACAACGGAAGAAGTACATCTTACAACACAAGTGTTCAGAACTGTGACAGTCCCGCATATGAATTCATGACCTGCTGAAGTGGACCCCACTTACGCAAAATCTTGATCAAGACAATAAAAATTACCCACTCACCTACAATCACAGACGCCAACCCCCCTGCCACTTTTTCAGCCTCTCTCTCTCTCTCTCTCTCTCTCTCTCTCTCTCTCTCTCTTCTCTGTTCTCTGCACACACTCCCATGTGCATTGCTTCATCATTTCTTGCTGTCTTTCTTTCATCTTCATCATAGATTTGTAACATAAACACAAAAACAGGACATTTTCAACAACATGAACTTTCACTACATTTACTAAAAGCCCACCCCTTTGATTTGGTTTTTGTATAGTGAATTAGATTTGTATGGTTATGGATTCAAGAACCCATCTTGATTATGCTTTGTTTCAACTCACACCCACTAGAACAAGGTTCAATTCTCCTCCATCTTTCTCATTATATACATACATGTTTATGTGTGTGTATGTTTGATGCATATGTCCTTATAATGTGTTGGATCTTATGAATTTACTTAATGTGTTGATTTAGATGTATAAGATGTGATGTTATATATATACTTTTAATGTTATATATGTCTTGGATCTTTATGTGATTTTTTTAAGGTTTACTAATTGCTACTACCCATGTTGTTTTTTCCTTGTGTGTTGATTTACATGTTTAAAGATGTGATGTAAATTTGTATTAATGAAAAGAAATTACACATGTGTTGGATCTTATTAGATTTTCTTGGGTTAACAGTTACTGATATATGTGTTGGTATTGTTTTTGTTATGGATTGATTTACTTGTATAAAGATGTGATCTTGTGATATTTGCTGGAGGGAAGAATGAGAAGTTAGCTTCTGGGCTAGTGGAACCCTTCATTTCTCACCTTAAAGTTGCTAAAGATCAGATTCCAAAGGGTGGGTATTCAATTACTCTTCGTCCACCTAACGCTCAGGCTTCCTGGTTTACCAAAGCAACTTTTCAGAGGTAATGCATCAAGTCTCATTTTTCCCCTCTTGGTGGTTTTCATAATACTGTATAAATGTTTTTAAATATCAGTATTTAGCAAAAAAAATTAAAAAAATATCAGTGTATGTGCCACATGCACAAATACATGCGAGTACACTCTCACAGTCAAGGGTGGACCCAAGATTCACCTCCAGTGGCGGAGTGATTAGTAGGGAAAAAAAATAGATATAGCTACATTGTAAGGGATGTAGGATATTCACATTTTTCAACTTTAGTAAAATGTGAACCTGGTTAAAGTCTATTTGATTTGGCAACTAAATTGTAAGTCCATTATTTACACTTGAACAATTTTATCCATTATAACCCGGTATAGTATCAGGGTTCAATATGAACAAATTTATGAACCGATGATTTTTAGATAGATACTTTAATAACATGTAATAAAAACATGGATTCCAGTGTGTGTAGTTCGTTACTTGGATCTGTTGTGCAGTTGTAGATCTTTGGGCAATGAATCCCAGTGATTAAGATTTGTATTCTTGTATTAATGTTGTGTACTTCGTAGTATTTAAAATATCGGCGTAGTGTTAAATTTGGCTTTATTAAGATATCAGATTGCGGGATAAGTGGCCTTTTATTTTGTATAATATATTAGTCTTGTTCATTCTGCCCTCGGTGACCAATAGATTAATTAAACAATACTAAGATTCCGCTGGGGTCATGTTTTTACAATAGTTTTAGTGCATGACATTGTCATGATATTGTAGGTCTAATAAATGCATAGACGACAACAATTGTATGGTAGAATTCTTGATCTTAATATCCGGTGTCCCTAATTTATCGGATTCAGTACAACGCACTACTCTCATCCTTATCCTCTTTATTCTTCTCTTCAACCTTTTTCTTATCCTTGATATAGTCTGTCTTACTTCAGAGGACTTCTACTTTCTTATCACAATTGTGTACTGGACCTTTGACCTCCTGGTTCTTCTTATAGATTTTTTTACTGGAATTCTTAGCGCTTCGCTTTGATCTCCGTCTTCTCCTTCTCAGTGTCACCATTTCTTAGCTCAAATCTTTACTTCAAAATGTTATACCATTTCTTCCTTGTTAGTTATTTTTTATTCTTTAAATCCGTATCTCTGTTCTCTTTTACTTCGTGGACTTGTAACTTCATCTCCTATGGCCTCAACTTTTTCACAAGCATCTAGTTTGTAGAAAATAACAACAAATTTATTGTGATAAACAAAATCAAAGGCGAGGTTGTTATTCTCTCCGATGTAGTTGATCATAAAGAAAGGTAGTTAATGAAGTTAAGCATCGTTGGAATAAAAAGATCAACGTAATGAATTTGAAGAAAAAGGAAGAAATGATTGTAAGAAAGAAGTGAAGATTAAAGCGGAGAATGGTGAGATGAAACGAAATAGGTAAGAGTTTGATGCAGGGTGACATGATTCATGGTTTTGGCTATGGAATTGTGAAATGGATGGGTTGCAGGTTGACCTTGATCCTTGCTGTATCTCATGTTCGCGAACTCCGGATAGGTCCTATCTGAATGAAGAAGAAAAAGGAATGGGAAAGAAGGAAACTCTGAAACTAATTTAAAGAAGGGAGGAAACCTACGGATGAAGAATGTTACAAGTACAGGTGGAACTAGGGTTTGCGTTTGCTAGCGACACTGCGAGATGCCCCTTTTATAAGATATTTGTGTTTTCATTTGGGGCTTAATATTGGGCCTCCATATAAAGACTAACGGTTATGTACAATAGTATGTGTTAGACATTTAGAATTTAATTAGCTGTTAGATTTCTTTTTGTATTTGTTAAATCTCTATGTTAAATAATTTTTTTTAAATGCTGACACATAATTATTAAAGAGTCCCGGTATCCGAGCTTACCTGTACTTTTCCAGGATGCCTCGCACTACGGTGTAACACTGGTCTGTAAAAATGTCCGAGAAAAAAGTAGATAGTAAGGGTTAAAAATTCAAAACTAAGAAGAAAGTAAGGAGTTGAAAAGACTAACAAAAAGAATCTGATACGAATGTAAAGAATAGAAGTCCTGTGAAGGATTTGGTTATGAACAATGTAAGGAGTTGAAATGATCAATAAAAAGAATCTAATATGAATGTAGAGAATAGAAGTCCTGTGAAGGGATTTGGTGAAAAACAAGATGTTATGCACATGAAGGTTAAAAAAAGAGAGAAGATGACGGAGGTTGAGTATGTGAATGGGAGTAATGCATTGTACTTGTTCCCGATTAGTCTTATTTATCTTTTTTTAGCTAAATTATTTATCAGATTATTTAAGAGTGAGATTCTTTAATACGGATGTTTTCTGCTGCTGTTTGGCCCTTGATTTGTTCTAGTACATACTCTTTTTTTTTTCAAAATAGGTTTAACTTCTTGGTGTTTGCTTACTCCTAGAGCTATATGGTTTTCACATATTATCATGCTCTCATTAATATATATGTAACTATTTTTCTTCCACGTTCTGAAAATGATAATAGCTTCCTTTTTACTTTTTTTTTTGTTGTGTTGCAGAGTTGTTCGCTTCATAAGCACACCTGAAATTCTTGAGAGGTTCGTTCGTATAGAACGAGAAATTGTTCAGATTGAGGGTTCTATTCGATCTAATGAACTGGCGACCACAGATGCAGCAGTGAATTCTGGTGAAGGTATGCTATTATGGTTGACATTTGCTTACAATTTTACACCCCAATCTGTGTTGGGAGTCATTTTATGTTACTACTTGATATTTAAGTAGGTGATACACCTGTTGGAAAGCATTCTTACTTCCACCTTATGATTATATTTCATAGAAATCATTTATAAACCTAATGTCCCTAATCCATGCAATACTTTATGATCTCTCTCTTTTCTTTTCAATTAGTAGGTTCGTTATCAGCTGCTAATGATGTAACAAAAGGATCACCAGATTCCTCTAAGGTATATCATTTAGTTCTCTATAGATGGTCCCTCTAATTTAATTGATCACTCATCTTTCTTTAAATCACTTATGCTAGATCAAAGGTGAAACTGGTAAAAAAGATGTTGCAGAAGATGAGAATTCAAAGTAAGATCTTTTACTTCAATTACACAATCGTAGATGCTTTTTCGTACAATCATCACATCAATTTTTATTGACTCATTTGTGTGGTGGTAATTAGGATTTGCCTTCAACGTACCTTGGAGACTCGGAAAGTCTTGCTTCGCAAAGAACAAGCCATGGCTTATGCTCGTGCTCTTGTGGCTGGATTTGACATGGTTAATAATGATGATCTCATGTTATTTTCTGATGCCTTTGGAGCCACGCGTTTGAGGTATGGGTAGTATTAAGTATTAACAAATTATAACTAATTGATCGCTCTTGAAAGATAAATCTCAGAAGTCAGAAGTATTTCAGTACGGTACAGATCGAAATTGCAAACTAGCTAGTGTTAACTTTTAATTGTCAAACATGGTAGTCTTTTCATCGTTTTTAACTGAATGTTGCCTCTTTCATGTTGCATTAATTGCAAAGTTTCTGTGTAATCTTCGTCAATTGCTTCATTTTCTGTTTAGTGTTAGTAGTGTCCATTCACAATCTTTGTATATTTCCACGTATCTGTCTTTGTATCAAAATAGTTACTGCTGTAGTCTTATTAAATTCCTCTTATCCCAGTTTGAAAGTATTTATTGTGCTTGTTACAACCCTTCTTTCATTTTTTTTTTTAGTTTTGTCCTGGATATGTCAAAACTTTAAACATTATCATCTCATATAGGGAAGCATGTCTCGAGTTCAAGGACCTGTGCAAGAAGAAGCTGACGGATACTCTTTGGATGGATGAGTTAGCTGCAATGGCAGCATGTCCTCCTTCAGAACTACCATATCTGGGAACATCTGGGATTATACTTGCATCTGAGGGGAATAACACAGATGGTGGTATGTATTAATTATATTCGTTTCTACTTGCACCCTTGTCTATCCATGTTGACCCTACAGTATTTTTAGTTGGAGCTTTATCTGCTTTGCCAGGATATGCCAATTGATATTGCCAGATAGTTTAAAAGTGTATTCTCTCTTTTACATAATAAGAGATACAATTAGAAAATTGGTCTTTTCAAAAATACGAATTGAGTTTTAAGCCTTTTTTTTAAACTTCATGTTCTTCCTCTTCTTCCCTTGACTCGTAATTCTAGCTTCCCTATTCACCTATTAGCATCAATTCTGAATTACTCCCATTTGTTGATAATGAGGACGGTGACAAATCCATTGCCCTAAATAATCATGTATAACACTGGTGGTTAATGCTACATTTGTATGATAGAGTTTTCAATCAGGATTATCCCTACATTCGATACACGTGGTTGCATCTATAATCTACATCCACAAATAATAGATAATGCTCTTGTTGCTTTGATCAATCTGAGTGGTAAATTTACATTGTGGTTGCTTATTGAGCTGTGTAGCCGAGCTGTGTAGCCTAGAAACATCAAGTCCAACAAAAACTTGGCTCTCATTAATGTCAAAGTTTTTATGTGCAGATCTTCCTGTGGCTGACCAGACACCATCCACTCCAGCCAAAGTTCAAGTGCATCTACCTTGGCAAAACCAGATTCCTCCCTATATGTATAATTATCAGAACTCTGTTCAAGGTTTTCCTTATCCTGGTATGCAGCCTGTACCTCCATATTATCCAGGGCACATGCATTGGTCTCCAAATATGGATGACTCGGGTCATCGACAACGCCGGAGGTCTTCTTCAAGAAAGAAAGGAAAATCTTCTGAAACTTCATCTGAAGAAGAAGAGATGGCATCTGGTGACTCTGACGATGGGACTGAGCCAGATGCTGTTAAGAAGCCTGATGAAGATCAATCTTCTGGGGAGAAACCAATTACTAAAAAACACAGGAAGAAATCCTCAAAGACGGTTGTCATCCGGAATATCAACTACATCACATCTGACAAAAGGAATGGAGAAAAGGGTGGAGATTCGGAAGAGGACTCATCAGTCAATGGTGAGTTGATTGATGAAGATTACCTTAAACAGAAGGTACAGGATGCAGTTGGATCTCTGGAGAAACATCGCAAGTCCAAGTCCCGTGCAAATAAGAATAAAGGTGCAGATCAGCATAACATTGAAAATGGATCAGATGATCTTCCTAATGGCGATATAGAAAATGTTCAAGCTTCTGGAGGTAAACATAGTGCTTGGGATGCTCTGCAGAATCTTTTGATGAGGGAAGATGATTCAGCATTTAGCGGAAATAAAGAGGAACACTTTGGAAATAGCAATACGAAGGACTTGGGATTTGAGAAAGGTGCAATGCGAAAAACAACTGCAAATGATTCATTTATTGTATCTAATAGAGCTGAAGGAAATGCAGGTAGAGGTAATTCAGAAGATTTTGCAAATGCTGAGAATATGCGTTCATTGATGAGCAGAGGGGAAACTGTAGATACACAGTTGTTGGTTTCAAGAAACTTGGATGGAACCGTCCAGAGAACTGTGTCTGATTTTATTCCAGAACCGGACACGATTAAAAAAGCAACTGGAGAAGATTGGTTTGTGATGAACAAGTCTACAATATCAGAAAACCAGGGGCAAACTATGTTTAATGGCGATTATGCTTTGTCAACTGACAAAGAGAAGAGTATAACCGTGCCAGCCGTTGATGATTCTTTCATGGTACAAACTCGTGCATCAGCTGATGAAAACTCTCAGTGGAGAACAGACATAAGCATGATGGAAGGGCCAAATGTAGTGTCCCAGTCTGAAACTGACCATAAGGATCTTTCAAATGCCAAGTCTGTATCTAATTCGTATGAGCCTGATGACCTTTGCGTGATGCTTGGACGAGACTCTGGAGTGTCTCCTGGAGCATCTTGGGCTCCAGAAATGGATTATGAAACTGAAATTTCTTTTACAAAATCTGATAAAAAGTCTGCTCCAGTTGAGTTGATTAATGATGAACAGAAGACTCCTGCCAGTGGTAAAAAGACGATCGGCAAGAAACCTGTAGGCCCTGGAACCAAAAGTCTGGGAAGAGATACAAGGTCTAGCGTTTTGCGTGGATCTCTTGCAACAAGCAGATCGGATATATTGTCTAAAAGCAAAAGTAGGCCAATGATAAACAAGAGTAAATTGGAGAAGGTACTTTCAAATCTTTGAGTGGTAATTTTTTTTTTATCTATTAATTCTCTATCATGATCTTTCTTAACATAAATTATATAATTGGAGAAGGTACTTTCAAATCTTTGAGTGGTAATTTTTTTTTTTAATCTCTTAATTGTAGATCGTGATCTTTCTTAACATAAATTATATTATTCTTAGCGTATTGGAATATATAAAAAAGAAACAAATAAATGGGCTCCACAACTGTAAATGTCGACGGAATTATGATGTGATGAGATATCTAAAATCAAGTGTGGTTAATTGTGGTGTGGCAATTATGGTCTTAGAAAGAGTTCTATCTTTGTTTTTTTAGTAATGTGGTTGTCTGTATTACACTATCCCTTCTTTTCATGCATTCATTATCACAGGAAGAAGAGATCCGAAAGAGAATGGAAGATCTAGTGATTGAACGACAAAAGAGAATTGCTGAAAGAAGTGCAGCTAGCCCTGCAGCATCAAAGAGGAGCCCAGCTGGAAGTAAAAAGACATCTATTAATCCAGTCAAAGATCAGAAGGGAGGATCTGATTTGTCAAAATCTTCCCAACTTAAAAAGAACAAAATCTGAGGTATGATGCATTTTGAATCCTCCATCCAAATACGTTTTTCATTAAAAACTAAAGATAATTATTGAACAGGGTACAAAAATAAAGCACTTGCAAGATCTGGAAATAGCACACCTACTTGAAAGTAATTTGAGGAATATTGAGTACATGTTCACCATCCGCTACATGGGTAATGACAGAATTGTCTTTCGGGTTGTTATAGAGCTTTTAAGCCTGCTTGAGTTAATAAGGTTATATGGTTTGAAAAAGTTAGCTTGAAGTTTGCAGCACATAAACCATTTTTTGAATAAATTTTTTAGCCGATATATCGTGGTAAAGGTTGTTTGTAGATAGCGTGAAGATTTCATATAATTTGGCTCATGTATAATTATTAATAAAGTTTGAAATGTACTATAATGTTCCATGAGAACAGTAGACTCGTTACTTTTGCTGTAGAGATTTGTTTCAATTCTTTGTGCAGTATTTGAGATTCATTCTTGTATGTATTCAAACTTTGCGAAATTTTATGTATTCTGTATTTTTCTCCCTAAGTTGGATCAAGAATTGTGCATGTTACATAACCTACCCAGTAATTGGTGTATTCAGGATAAAAGTGCAACTTATTTATAGTTTTTTCTTTGATGGAGTACAATTTACTTGTTACATGTAGTGTAGTGTTAGTAGTGGCATTCCCCAGTATATAAGTTGCATATTATCTTATTTTTTTGAACGTAATGGAATGGAATGAGAAAAAATTTAGTGTACGGTACTCAAATTTGAACGACATAATTGAGTAAATCCTTTTATCACGGTGAATCACCATACGATCTAAAGTATAAGAAATCTAAAGTATAACTAATCTTAAGATCTTTGATACGATCACAAGGATATAAATGAAATTAAATAGATTTTGAACGATATAATTGAGTAAATCCTTTTATCACGGTGAATCACGTTAGACATACGATCTGAAGTATAACTAATCTTAAGATCTTTGATACGATCACAAGGTTATAAATGAAATTAAATAGATATACGAGCGTGTTTAACTATCAAAAATAAAAATGATTAAATAAAAATGATACATAAAGAAACCAAACGGAAAAACAAAATAAATATTTATTGTTTTGTTCTATTACATATTATAATATTTCTTTTGTGATTCATATATTTTAATGTTAGATCTACAGACAGATCAATAAATATATATCAATTACAGCTAACATTCCTTCTTGTAAGGAAAGAGTGGATTAGTTGGCCATTGGAAGTCACCAAAGCATCCACATAAAACTGAATGTATATAAAAAATAGTTTGCAATTAAGAAAGAAATTGAAATAATCAAACTTATTAAGCACTAAAAGTCTGAAGCACGAGAATTCCGCTGTTAGACATATTTCTCCCTTAAAAAAAACATTTCTTTAATCCTGCTGTTGACTTTCTTTTTTCTCTCCTTAATATGTTTTTGGAGGAGAGAACTGGTCTGTCCCTGAGGATCATCATTAGCCAATCATATTAATGCTCAGCACGTTTGTGTTTTCTTATTACACGTAAAACAATCGTACCCGGTGTACAAGACTCAGATCAGAAAACAATTTAGCAGAATGCCAATTTAATATTCCATGCAGACTGAATTTGAAATTTGAATGTTAAGCTTGATTACAATAATCATCGCTTGTTTTTTATTAACATTGTTGTTAATTAATAAAAAACAAGCCTCTAGGTTTTTCTCATCTTTCGATAAAATTGATCGTTTTCGTTGCGGCCGCAGTTTTCTTTTCCCAACCTTATTTAAAAGTTGTGTCCAGAACTCGGCTATGGCATCTGCGACAAGTCGCGGTGCCTCGCCGTTAAATTCTAGCAAGAAGAAACCGGAGCTCAAGGTATGCATGTTTCTTAAATGTCTGTTTTCATTTATCAAGAAATCATGACGCGCAATGCTGTTTGTGTTGATTGCATCTGCAAGATACAATTGTAAAAGACATGCACAATGTTTATAAATAGATGTTTGTGCAGAATAGATTTAATTAGCCTACAAACTACAAACCGGTGAAATTGTACGCGATTCGGATAAGAGCAGTTTAATGGAAAGTCTGTTTATCTTTTATGACTTCGAAAAAATGACCTTGACAATGACATGGAAACCGCAAGGCATAGTGGAGTAGCATATGCATATCCATAGCTCATTTCTTCATCCTGGCTTATAATACTTGCAGGAAAAAGATCAGCCGAAGAAGCAGCAAAGCTCCGACGTATCAAAAAATCGTAGTCCAAGAAAAAATCGTAGTCCAAGCACCAAAGGATTGACAGGGTGCAGTCCGGGAGGTTCTGCACCAATGTCAGAGCTTCGGAATAAGATTATGACTTTTAGAGACAAACTTGACTTACCCCCTTGCAATGCCTCAGCTTCTGTACTACAGGTATCTTCCTGGTTCTTACTATTGTTTCTTGTTTATAACAAATGTGTTGTTCTTATTAATGATAATGATTTGCAGCTGGTGATAGTATCTGTGAATGATTTGCATAAGTTGTATCCTGATATTGTACCGAAAAGTTCAATGTCAGAAACAAAAGGAACTTCAATGAATCAGGTAAAGTACTAAGTAACAGAAAATTTTAAATTTATGATTCAGTCGCCTCAATACCTTTCAATCAATGAGATGACTTTACACAGGCACTGAATACATTCTGTGATGCAATGAGAGCTGTTGGAGATATGTGGACAAATAGTAATAAATGGATGATGGAATCCACAAGATACAGTCTCGTCAATGCTGATTTGGAGCAACTAGGTATGTTAATTTCTTGCTTCGAGTTGTAAATTCTTGTGAGTTTAGGCAAAGTGTGGTTGGTCTAGATTTTACGCAAAAGTGGCATTCTGGTTGCAAAAAAGTTTCATTTGTTATGAATATGCCCAAATATATTGTGTGCCAACTTCAACCAGAGTCCAGATTTATATGTATCAGGATATCATTATATTTATATATATATATGTTCGAAGGCGTTTACAGTTTTTTTCTGTGTTCTGGATACTAGCATTATCAATGCTTGATGACATGATTAAACTGGTGAAAGAGAAGATGTCTACTATGATGGATGAAGATGAAGATGAGGACATGAAGCATTGCATACCCCTAGCTAATGTTGATGAAAACTCTTCTTCAGAGTCCCTTACAGACAAAAAAACCCCCCAATCTGATTCTCCAGTTACCCCAACTTCAGTCCTTCCTCCCCTGAGGCCTGCGTACTCTGTGCCTCTCTTGCCTCTCAGACTTCGAACTGTTGGAAAACTAAAACCCATTGATCTGAAGCGTCTCGCTTTTCACTTCCCTCAAGAAGCATCCCAAAATTTTCACCCACTAAATGACATGTATAAGACAGTTGAGGAGGCCAAAGCTGAGTCAGAAGCAAAGAAAGAAAACGAAGAACCAACAGATACAATAGAGGTAGACAGTGGCTCGCTTATCCAAGAAACTTCAGCTAAAAGGAGCTCAAGTATGATTCAGAGTTCAAGTCCAAAAAGGACAGCTAAATGTAACTCAAGCATCGAACCAATTTCGAGTCCAAAAAGGACAGCAAAAGTTACCTCAAGTGACCAACCAGTAACAAGTCCAAAAGGCTCCCCTATCAGTGCAGAAAGCTTAGCTGAAACTTGCTCAATTGTTGAACCAATGTCAAGTGAAGAGAGCTCATGTGCCAAGCCATCATCAATTTCAGAAAGCTCAACTAAAAATTCCTTGACCGGGGAGCAATTACAAGCACATAAACTCCTAAACACCCCATCAAATTCAGCAAAAAAGGCTGCAAGATCTCCATTATCAGGACCAAAATTATCCTTATCAATACTAGTACCGCCACCATCATCAGTAGCATGCAAGGAACTACTGAATTCACCAACAGTAAGCACACCAGGATATCCTCCACCTCCCCCATCAACACCCACAATAGAATCTATAGCCCTAAACCTGCCATCAATAAAGAAAACAAAAAATTTAGCAGTATCTCCACCACCTCCACCTGCACCTCCACAGAGTATTGTGGTGCCTCCACCCCCACCACCGTCCATGACAAAGGGAAACAATGCAGCTCCACCGCCCCCTCCACCACCATTATCGTCAAACGGATCAGCGCCAGCACCACCAGCACCCATGTCACTGTCCAATAGAGCTGCACCTCCACCTCCTCCTGGAGGTGCTAAATTTCAACGGCCCATGAAAGCAAATAGCAAACTCAGACGATCATCCCAGATAGGTAATTTGTATCGACAGCTGAAGGGGAAAGTGGAAGGATCCAGTTTAGATGGTAAATCATTACAGGGGAGAAAAAGTAATACAGGGTCAGGGGCTTCTTCTGGTGGAAGTCAGGGAACAAGCATGGCTGATGCATTGGCAGAGATGACAAAGAGGTATGCATATGTCGATAAAAAATTATACAGTAAAATCACCGACGAAATATTAATATTTCAAAAACAGGCCAGCCTTACTAATAACTATTTTGCTCTTCTCAGATCATCATACTTTCAGCAAATTGAAGAAGATGTTAAAAATCATGCTGAGTCAATCAAGGAGGTGAGAAAAAATCTCACCTCTTTCCAGGCAACTGATATGAATGAGCTACTTAAGTTCCACAGAGATGTTGAGTCACATCTTGAGAAACTAACGGATGAATCGCAGGTCTAGTAAAACGACTATATCTCACTTTAATGTTTTTCTTACATTACGTCATAAATATAGGCCTAAACTAACCATTCTGCAGGTGCTAGCACGGTTTGAAGATTTTCCTACAAAAAAGTTGGAATCATTGAGGATGGCTGCAGCATTATACTCCAAGTTGGAAGGGATTGTCACTACTCTACAAAATTGGAAAATAGTGTCTCCCTTAAATCAACTTCTTGAAAAAGTTGAGAATTACTTCACTAAGGTAATTTTTGGTGTTCTACGCTTCAGTCCAGACTGCTCCGTCGAAAAAGCTCTAATACCTTATTAAGTTACCAACTCTCCGTAAACCTTAACTCCTAAAATTATCAAAAGAAGGGCTTAATATGTATATCGTGCTTATGTGTTGAATATTTCTTACCCTTGATAAGTATTGCTAACAAAGAGTGTTTGTGAGTAGATCAAAGGAGATCTGGACACATTGGAAAGAACAAAAGATGAAGAATCCAAGAAATTCCAAAGTCAAAAGATACATTTTGATTTCGGAATCCTTGTACGTATAAAGGAACTAATGGTGGATGTTTCTGCAAACTGCATGGAACTAGCACTGAAGGTTGTTCAATACACATAAACTTTTCTCATGAGAACAGTCCATTAATCACTTTCTAAAGTACTTAATTACATGCATTTTTTAAAAATGTTCAGGAGAGAAGAGAAGCAAAAGAAAAACAACTTGAAGAATGCAAATCAAAAAGTGATGGGAAGAAGATGGTATCTGCTAAGATGCTATGGAGGGCCTTTCAGTTTGCATTCCGTGTGTATACTTTTGCTGGTGGACACGATGAACGTGCTGATAAGCTTACAAGAGAACTGGCACATGAAATCGAGACTGATCCTCAGTAATAGTACTGTATACATAATTGTGTGTAGTATAAACCAGATATGAAAAAGAATCTCAGCAACATTTCGTACTGAGCCATTCAATATCATTTAGCCTTTTTTATCTTGTAACAGTCAATTTCAGAAATTTAAATACGTGCAGCGCACTCCACAGGGATCGCTGAGTTTTGAATCACCAATTTGTCATCAACAGACGACAAATACAAACAAAAAGAGTAAAACATACAGCATTCTCTTTTTAAATAAAACTAAATATGAGTCGTTGTTCACACTATATAGAGGTAAAATCCATAAATTAAAACGGCATCGCAAAATTCGAGAGTTGAGTGTGAAGAACATTAAGCTAATTAACTCAAGCTTGGAACTTGGAAGTACCTTTCCAGGCATGTAGTAGTCATTTTGTCGCATACAAGTAAAGTGCATTTGTCATTTTTTTTTCCCAGTACGTTGTGGAACTTCTTTTTTTTTTTTTTTTTTTTTTAGTAAAGTGCACTTTTTGAATAAAGTGCACTTTGTTTACTTGTACTGTGGCCTATACATCACTTGTAATATTGTAATTTAAAATCGATCATTTGCAATACTAAAAATTTTCTTTCGTTACACTTAAATGTATTCCGTCAAGTATCGTTAACTCTGTCAATAACAAATGGGGGTATCATAATACAATACAACTTTCACTTACCATTTTAGTAAAACCAAAATTCTCAAATTATAATTACATACAAAGGCGATCTGTGGGTTCGATTAACAGTATGAGTTGGTTAGTTCGTCCAAAGGAAGAACGAGACCTATTCTCCAAACGAATGCCCATCATATAAGAGTAAGTCTTCAATTCAATTAGGCTTTTATATGTGTAGAAGTAGGGTTCTTGATATGTAAAATGTAATATTAAGTTTAATCATGTATATATGTGTATTAGTGTAAAATAATCAGTTGTTTTGTATTATTTATAGTATTAGAGTTTTGATTGTTAAAAATTAGGGCTTTTGTTTGGACAATGGTCCCATTTATGTTTAACTAGTTGTTTATGTCTTTCTTTATGTATATATTTGTGATTTTTGTTCCCCACTTATGTTTGTTTTCTTAATCGTTTCAACATCGGATTTATTTATAAATAAACTGTATCATGGTGGGGTCTTCGATGAAAATTCGAGCGAATATGTTGGTGGGGAATACGATTATGTGGATGTATGTAATGTAGACATGATGAGTCATATTGAATTGAATAACATGTTAAAAGAATGTGGAGTTTTGGGCACTCAATGTTAGGTTAGGGGACTTACACAATTCGAGATTCACAAACAACCAATATAAAGCACACACACCAATCGATTAGTTAACAAGATCCACCAAAGTGCAGTCACACGTTATTCAAGTATCACTTCTACTTCTATCAACAATAAGTAAAAGCAAAATAAGAACACACACAATATTTAACGTGGAAAACACCCACGTCCCAACTCGTATTATTAATCAAAACAATTATCAATAATACATCAAAAAAATAACACCTTAACGGTGTCCCAAACCCGATACTTGAGCCAACAATGCTCAAGCATCTTCCAAACAATACCTAAGTCTACATCTCTTAAGTATTCACCACTTCAAACAAATACAATATGACTATGTATATATAGCCACCCAAAACTTAGCCACCAAGACTTACCATAATTGTTCTACAATTCTTACCATACTTGTTATACAAGTCTTCCAATTCTTGGCACCTAATTTCCCAACTTAGTGATATTGGGTTAAGGGTGTGTGGAAATTGGAATCAGATAGTGATGTTGTCGAAATGTGTGAGCTTGTGCCACCAAGGTTGGTGTTAGTATTTGCTGTTGCTTTCAAACCTATAGCCATGGTTACACCTGATGGTAATTTGACACAAGATTACAACCCTTCACAAGAACTTGGAGTTTGTGGAGATTGAGATTGATAGGGATTTTTTAAGGCAAATGTGTGAGGAATGTGATTGGGAATCATATCAATTATCAAGCAGATGAAGAGGAAAATACAGATAATGTAGAACATGAAGAGGATGTGAGATGCAGAATTAAGTGAGTGTAGTGATTCAGAGGATGAAAACTATGTGGTGGGGCATGATGAACTCAGTGAGGATTCATTTCACAGTGACTCTCCTAATGTTGACTCCAATGATGAAGATGTATGTTACTATAAGACTTAAGACTGAGAGAGCAAAAAAAAAAGCTACAAAAGATGATCTGAAAGAGAAAAGAAAGGGGAAAGAGAAGACAAGTAGGAAAGCCAGAGAAAAGGCAAGTGAGAAAGTGAAACAGAAGAAGAGTGCTACAACTGGTAAAGATAATGGGAAAGAAAAAGTACATGGCATGGGGACTGAGGGGAACGTGGATTATTCAAGTGAGTCTACATGCTACTATGACAGTGAAGTGAGACCCAATGTGACCGTTTAAAATTGATTTGATAACAATACCCTCACAAAGTTAACGATACTTAACGAAATACATTAAAGTGTAACGAAATAGAATCTTCAGTATTGCAATTGCTCGATTTTAAATTACAGTATTGCAAGTGATGTCTAGACTAAAGTACAAGTACACAAACTGCACTTCACTTTTTCTTTTTTCTTTTTTTGAAATTTCACGTTGTGGAACTTGTTTAACACTCTAGCATGATTTGTTTCGAAATAACCCACCCGAGCTTTTAAACCGACCCGGCCTAGCAAGGAGCAGTAGGGGTGGTAATTTAGGGAAATGAGTTGGATTCGAGTCCGGTTAGTTGCACTCGATCCTATCTTTGATTCGAACCTGAAACAGATTGAAAATTTCGATCTAAACTCGATGTAGTACCCGGTCAACCCGAAAATGACTATTTTTGTTCCGAAAATATTTAAAAATTGTTATTTTTATTTATAAAAATATTAAAAATATAATATTAACTTTACTATATGATATGTGAACTAAAATTATTTAAATAGTACAAAAATATGTCATATATTTTAATAATTTATATGTAATATAAAATTAAATATTTTTCATAATTATATCCAAAGTCGACGCAAATATTTTGGGTAAATTCTTGTCCAACCCAAATCCAACCTAAAAATCAAAATTTTTGATCAAAATATTCCTAATTTTAGGAGTACTATCTTTGTGGGTCTTTATGGGTCTCTCTCTTTTTGGGAGTTTTTCTCTCTCTTACTGAGAGTCTTCTACCTTTTGTGGCTTAATGCCTTATTAACTTTCTACACAGTAACGCACCTTACTATCTTCCATTATTATCTTTAAGCATTTAATCCCACTCCCCTTATCTACATATTCTCTTAACCCTTTTCATCTTCATCCTTTTCCAATTTTTTTTATCATAAAAACTTTATTTTCATATATACATTCACTTTCACTATGGCCGCACAACCTTCTACAGAAAACCCTTCACCATATTTATGTCTCATCGGAAAAATTTGGTTGGAACATAGAACTTTTAATAAACAGGGAGTCATTAATGTCTTCAAAGGTGCTTGGAAAACCTTTGCTTCCGTTATTATTCATCCTTGGGATCAAAAGCACTATCAGTTCTAATTCTCGTTTAATCATGATAAAGATTAAATCTTGAAGGAAGGTCCATGATCAGTTATGGGATGGTTTTAGATTGAATCCTAGGATTAAAGGATGGTTGATGAAATTCAACAGATCTTTTATCAACACAACACACACATAATGTATACACCTTATTACTGTATCATAATCTTCTTAACTCATCATTATTTTACCCCTCCCTCTCTCATTTAATTTTCAAAAACAATGGCAAAGAGAGAAATTATTATCGATATCACAACATTGAAAGATGGTGGAAGGGTGATGGATTTTAACCAAGAATGTGTGCGGAAAATCATCGGCGAAGAGGAAATAAAGCACGTCAATATATCAGAATTCAGTGAATATGCGGGGTATAATTTACCGGTGGATGTCGCTGATATGTGCTATTATGTGAAGTTTGTTAAGGACCAAGAATACATTACGTTCGTGATTGATTCGGGAACCCTCTATTTGGAGGGTTTTCGAATCATGGATGACATATTTTACTTGCTGGATAGATATGAGCAAGCTGTGGTTCAAGTGAAGACAGGTGATGCCATGCCACTTCAGCCTCGTCTATTCCAATCTTTAACCCTATTGACATCAATGAACCAATGAATAAGAAAATTCAAATAAGGATGATTGAATCTTTGAATACACAATGTCCAAAAATTCAAATTTAATTATATTTACATATTTTTTTTATAATTTAAATGAACCAATGAATCATAAGAACGGTATAAATTACAAAGAAGAGAAGTAATTATATTGAACCTCTAACCAACAGATTTTCAATATTCGTCATTAGACTAGAATTTCATCGATGATAAAGGTAAATAAGTTTAGTGGTAAAACTTGTTAAACAACTATCAAGGCTTACAACTCAAGAAACACGCTTGTTGAATGTTAACCAGTTGATAAAATTAAAGAAACGAGATCGAGGACGATTACAGTACTGATCATATGGAATTTCTGTCTGTCACCGCCGACTTTTACAAGTTACAACTCATAAACAACTGCTCTCTGTTTTAGTGAACACGTTTTATTTGAATTTTTGATTTATTTTATAGTTCTTCTTTCTAATTGGGATTTGGAAGATGTTTAAGAAACCATCCTCGTCGATGCCACTTCAGCCTCGTCTACTTCAACCATCCTTTAATCCTAGGATTCAATCTAAAACCATCCCAGGATTGATCTTAAATATGTACGCTTGACAAATTTTTGTTATGAATGTGGAAGATTGGGACATGATAATGAATATTGTTCATTCAAAAACAACACTAATACATGTGATTTTGGTCCATGGCTCCGTATCCCGGTTCTGAAAAAACAAGTTTCAACGCCAACGAATCATTAAAAGCACAATCATTCTGGCAGCCACTCAAGACCCGTCTTCACAAAACCTGAGAAAGTTGAGAGAAATTTTTTTCGGGGCTCTCCAATCGAGGATCTCCATGACAGCTCTCATATACCCAAGGACATGCTAGTATGTGACACTACTACCCCTACCTACTGAGATGACCACTTGAACAAGTAAGTCTCCTATCTCATCTTTAGTTATCTTTAGTTGATGATCTAGTTAATACTAAACTAAATTACTATATTTCTGAGCCTTGTGACCCTACACCAAATCTCACACACTTTAAAATCCAGCTCGCTACAGTTCACACCTACGGACAGAGTTGGGCCATGTAGTGATTACTTTAAAATTTTTATGAGTCCAGTTGCCTTCCCAAACAAATTCCTATAGATAGGGCCAAAACATATACTCATGACATATCTCATCCCTTGGTCAATATGTGTCTAAAAAGAAAAAATGTAATTACCTCGATCCAAATTTCTAAAAAACAGAAAAAAGATCAATCTAAAAATGAGAGTCTAGAAAACTCAGAACACGTGCAACTTGTTCCTAGCCCTTCAAATATAAAAATAAAAATCATTACATATAAGAAAATCCAAAAAAAAATTCCTAAAAAAAAGACCCTTTCAGGGAGCAACTACAAAACAAAATCCAATCCCTATCAGAATTTTGAAACTTCGAATTTGGTTGATATAAACATTATGGAAGAAGACTCTGCACTGATGCAATTAATGGATGTGGTGGCTGTCCAAAACCAGGCATAAGATTTATATTGATAATCTCGTGGAATTGTTAGGGAGTATGATGACCCCTTACAATTTCCAATGTTCGAGAACTCGTTTGAGTTCATCATTCGCTAGTGGTTTTTCTGATAGAAACGAAGAATAAAAATAAAAGATTAGAAGCTGTTGGAAGACAATAGGTCTTAATCATTTTTTCTATGTAGAGCCTTCTGATCTTTCAGGAGGCATGGCCTTATGGTGGCACCACTCTTTTAACATCTCTGTCATTGCAAGCACTCAAAATTTTATCATGACTCGCATAACGCAACGGAATTCTAATCACTGGAACGCTTTCTTTTTCTACGATCCAACATCTGTTTCTCATAAACAAGCTCTTTGGCATCATTTGGCATCAATTCTGAAATCCATTGAAATCCCCGTCGTGTTGATCGAAGATCTTAAATCTTAATGTCATAGATATAGCAGATAAACAAGGTGGAAATGATCATGTCACTCACCATATTAAGGAATTGCAAGGTTTTACCTCTTAAGGCAAATCTCATTGAAGTTCCCTTTAAAAATCTAAATTATACATGGTCCAACAAAAGAGATCACTTACATAATATCCACGAACGTACTGATAGAGTGTTGGTTAATGATTAATGGGTTGAGGCTTTTTCCCGATGCTCCCTCAGACATGAATCTATGATTGGCTGTGATCATTCCTCCTTGCTTTTTACGATATCACCTAAATCTTTTCGAAAGAAACATTTTCATTTTGAATCAATGTGGTCTAAAGAAGATGATTGTGAAAAGCTAATTCAAAGGACTTGGGACTAGGCATGAGCGTGGTGCGGTTTGGTGCATTTTTCGCTCAAATCCCACCGTAACCAATTAAGTGCGGTTTTGAAAATCAAAAATCAAAACTGAACCAAAAATTATAGGTTCGGTTTGGTTTTGAAAAATGCGATTTCGATTTTAGTGGTTCTGTTTCGGTTTTAAAACCATTTTATAATTATTTTTACATTTTTTACTCATTTCCATTTACGTAATAACGAAATATATGACATAAATAACGAATAATCACATTATTAAGTTTACTGTTGATTGTTCTAATGTTAATTTTTATAAATATCATAAGCCTACAATTTACAAATTATAGTTAGTAGTGGCCATCTTTGCCTGAGAGCACTTGTAGTAGCCTCAAGTCTCTTTATGGGCTTCTGATTTTCTAATCTTGTATCTTGCTTATCATTCATTTTTAGTAATTTGGTGTGGTTCGGTTTGATTGGTTCGATTTCAATTTAAAACCAAAACCGAACCATATAAATGCGGTTTCTAAAAATTCGAAACCGTAACCAAACCAATAACCAATGGTGCGGTTTTTGCAATTTTTTAGTTTCGGTTTACAATTCGGTTTTTTCTCATCCCTACTTGAGACAACTCTTTATACGACAGCCCCTCTCAAATGCTAATGCAAAATCTCGAGGCATATCAGCTCAACTTGACTTCCTGGAGTCGATCTTTTTTGAAAATAACAATTCTCAGACCAAATTTTTTATAGAGAGACTCAAAGTAATTTAGAACGAGATGCCTTCTTCTGTAAATCATCAAATTGAAAAAGGTATTTTGTCAAAATTGGAAGAGCTTTGGGTTAGGGAAGAAATGTTTCGCCATCAGCGTTTTCGTATAAATTGGATCAATTACGAGGATGCTAATTCCAATTTTTTACATTTGCAAGCAACATTATGAAAACAACGCAACCAAGTCTTAAGGCTGCAGAAATGGGAGTTGGGTTCAAGACCTACTTGACATGAAAATACACATTCAAGAGCATTTTTAAAACTTGTTTCATTCAAGTGGATCAAGAGATTTTTCTAATCTTATTGACATTGTTGCGCCCATGGTTACAGAGAGTATGAATAGGCAACATGTTAACGAGGTTTTAGACGATGAAATCATCCAAGCTTCAATGCAACTTGGCCCACTAAAAGCCCTGGGTAAAGATGGATTTCAAGGTTTCCTCTACAAAAAATACAAGAATACTGTTGGACCTCAGGTTTGTGTAGTTTTCAAGGATTTCTTTCATACAGGACATATGCCTTTGTTTCTCAGTGCTACTTCTGTCATACTCATCATGAAAATTCCAAACCCGAAAAACTTGACCCAGTTTCGACCTATAAGTCTTTGCAACTTCATTTATCGGGTGAGTACAATAATTATGACGAATCGCTTGAAGCTCCTGATGAACTTAATAATTTCCCTTCAACAATCTGCATTTGTCCCTGGTCTTCTCATTCAAGATGCTATTGTTGTTCACGAGTGTTTCCGTTACTTGGATCATAAAAAAAGGATCCAACTCTTTTATGGTCCTCAAAATCGATCTTAACAAAGCCTTTGACAACATTGAGTGGGATTTCTTGTTTGTAGTGCTAAAAAAAATGGGGTTCTATGATGTTTGGCAGCATTGGATAAAAGAATGCATTTCTTCATCTACTCTGGAGTTTTTTTCTAAATGGTGATTTCGGTTGTTCTATTAAGCCTGAAAAAGGGATCCACCAAGGTGACCCCCTTTCGCCCTTTTTTTTATTCGTGGAGGATATTCTAACTCGAAACATTCAAAATGCAGTTCAAGAGGGCTCTCTTGTTGCTTTAAAAATGGCATAATAATATCCAATTGTCTCACACATTTTCTATGCGGATGATTCACTTATTTTTCTAGAAGCTACGACTAAAGTAACTCAAAGAATATGACAAATTCTAAACACCTACTGCAATGCAGCAGGTCAATTAATTAATTTTCAGAAATCAGCTCTTAAATTCTCTCCAAACACACCTTCACACACAAAAGAAAGTATTTCCAATCTTTTGGGATTTCAAGAGATGACAGATTCTTCAACATACTTGGGCTTACAAGCTGCTCTGGGTAGAAATAAAAAAATTATGCTTGATATTCTTCATGAGAGGACCTAGAAAAAATGCAAGGATAGAAATCTAAGTTAATATCCCAAATCGTGGTTGAAGTTCTTATTAAACCGTTGTGCAGTCTATCCCATCTTATGCAATGCAACGCTTTGCACTCCCAAAATCAATTCTCAATTCCATTATGTCAGATGCTAGAAAATTCTTCTGGGAAAGAGATGCGGAAACTCGTCACATTCATCAAAAAAGTTGGGAAATCATCACAAAATCAAAAAGTGAGGGTGAAATTGGTTTTAAAAACTTACATGCTTCGAACCTAGCTCTTCTAACTAACCAAGGCTGGAGAATGCTCATGAATCCGCAGTCCTTTGGTCTAGAATTATTCGTGGCATCTATTTTCCTAATGCATCATTCTTGACAACGAAGAGAAGTCCTAAAACTTCTTGGTTTTGAATTCTATGCTTCAAGGTAGAGAGGTTCTTCTCGCTGGCCTTAGTTGGCAAGTTGGAAATGGTTGTTCTATTTATTTTTGGTGTAATAAGTGGCTTCCTGATTCTTCTGATTTTTTCATCAAAAAAGCAAGAGGTCCCTTTCCAAATCATTACTTAGTCTCTGATTTTATTACAAATGGTAAGTGGAATATCTCAAAGCTTGAGCAAGTTGTTCCGAGTTCCACAGTTCATAGTATTCTCAATATACCAATCAATCAAAGTGGAATTCCAGATAAAATTGTTTGGCATTTTTCAGAGAATGGTATTTATAATGTTAAAAGTGGTTATCATGTTGCTAGAAATTTTCTTTACAGTACCACAGCTTCTTCTGCCTCTTCATCAGCTCAAGGAAAATGAAACATTTAGAAGCTGATCTGGCATATTACTGCTCCTCCAAAAATAAAACTCTTTTTATGGCGTATCTGCACTAACTCTATTGCTACTTGCCAGAACTTGTTTAACCGCAAATGTTCGCAAACTCCAATATGTCCAATTTGTTTTGAAGCAGCTAAATTTGTTGACCACATGTTACATGGGTGTAACTGGACCAAACCTGTGTGGTTCGCATGTCCTCTTACAATTCGTCCATCTTTACATGGATCTTCTTCGGTCCAAGACTTTGTTAAATCTCTTATTGATCAGGCTCCTGGTAGGAAAGTTACTTTGGAGATTCTAACACCATTTGCATTTGCAAGATGGCAAATGTAGAAGGCTAGGAATGCGTTTGTTTTTGAACAAAAGATGCTCTCACCTGACATTGTTCATAGTCTTGGTCAATCTTCTCAAAATGAATTCTCATCATTATTTTGCTCACATCTTGATGAACCTACTACTACTTCAGTTGCTCCACAGTGGTGCTCTCCCACCTGCCAACATCGTAAAGTTTAACTGTGAAGGTAGTTTAAAAATGGCTTTGCTTCTCTTGGAGTTTTAGGTAGGAATAATCTTGGAACCTTAGTTGATGGAAGTTCAAAAATGATCTTGACATCATCTCCTCTTCAATCTGAAATTCTGGCAATCTGGGCAGCTTGTCGCATTGCTTACCAACGTCAATATTTATTTGCTCATATCGAATCAGATTGCAGTATTTCCATTGATTTAGCATGCTCGGACAAGACTCCTCCTTTGCATGTCGCGAAAACTTGTTGGTTCGAAAACTAACTGCGCAAGTGTACGCGGTCACAAGTAATATAATAAATTCGATCCCACGAAGACTTGGTGTTTGTTCAGAAATAATGTTTAAGCAACGACGTATGATTAAACAACAAACTGCTTGAATAAATATAAAATGGAGTTTTTGTTATATTTTTCTAATTGATTAATTAAATTAATACTATTAAGAAATTTAAACTACTTGATTTAATTAAATGAGAAATTATAAGTGAGAAAAACATGGGATTCTAATTTCATTATTTATTTCATTTAGAATTGATGCCTTAATTTCAAAGTAATTTTGATAAATTACGAAAGCTAGTCGGGAACACGAAACTAACATAAGTGCCTTTCAGCCTTAACTTATATCAAACCATACGAACATCCACTTAATTAGATAGAAGTCGTGTGGACACCTTTTATGCTTAGACCCTATATGTCTATAAGATTTGAAAACATAATTGGTTTATGAATAAATTCCTTTATTATGACTACATAGGGTGATGTGATCAAAAATCCTACCACTTATCGTAAATGTACATGACAATTACGAACCTATGCTAACATGGCAAATTCTAAAATTCCTAAATCCACTTTCGCATTCATTAGGAATTAATAATTTAGACGTTAGCTACGCATCTAATAAATTAAGCGCAACCACATTAGGCAATCTGAATTTTTATCATAATACAAATTATTAAGGCATCGAATTACTAAATTACGTAAATAAATCCATTAGAATCCCATGACGGCGATTAGTTCATAATTAAACGAATCGTCATCATGGGATTATTTGAAATCATAATAATAATACTAATAATAATAATAATAATAATAATAATAATAATAATAATAATAATAATAATAATAATAATAATAATAATAATAATAATAATAAAAAAAAAACTAAATTAAAAATTACGATAAATTAAATATGAAAATTACAAGAGTTAGAAAGTAGAACCGAAATAGCTTCCAAAGAAAAGCGCACTCCAAATAATCCCCTTAAAATCTTCAACCAAAATAAAAATTATACTAAAATTGCAGAAAATTAAAGTGTATAAAATTACACTAAAATTACAAAGAAAGATAGAGAGAATAAACTGAATTTTACAAGAGGAATTCAGTTGAGGTGTGTCTCAAACCTATGAAAAACTCTGCTATTTATAGCACAAAAAAAACCACATCCGGTAATAAAGAATTCGGCCGAAAGCTATACAGCAAAACATCTCAGTGCGGTTGGTGCTGCTTTAAATTCCTTAATATTCTGTATGTGTGTCTCCTCAATTTTCCGTGGCTTTTTTTTTTTCTTTTACCACAAGAAAACCAGTCTCAGAATAGGGAGTGAGGACACGCGCGCATCTGATTCCTACTTTTCCTTCGGGCGCGTGACCTCCACGAGGCCACATGCGCGTCCCAATTGGCCGACAGAAGCTGACAAGCAACAAACATTCATCCACTTTCTTATTTTTTCTTATTTTTTTAATTGAACAAAGACTCATCCACTCGTTACTTATTAATTCAATCAAAAACCCACTAATCATTTCACACGGCTATGTTGTTTTATATTGATGGACTCCGTAAAAATGCTTTTTTTTAACCCGCGTAACTTATAATCTTTAATTAATAAATAATTAATTTAATTCAGAAATTATAAAAAAAATATCTAATATTATTAGATATTTATAAATATAATTTTCTAATTAATAAAATATTTCTTAATATAAATAAATCCTTAAGTCCAAAGTTGCGGTATTTTGAGGATCAGAAACCGGACTCCTTTTGCTTAACAAAAAATATATTAATTCAAACCGGGGTTTTCTCTTTAAGAATATATCACTTTCCATCTTTTTGTGATAATTCTATTTTCTCATTGCTCGTCCAGGTGTAAATTACGGTCTCTTGAGGATCTGAAACCTGACTCTTTTTTGCTTCGAAAAAAATATATCAATTCCAACCGGGATTTTCTCTTTAAGAATATATCACTTTCCATCTTTTTGTGATGATTCTATTTTCTCATTGCTCGTCCAGGTGTAAATTACGGTCTCTTGAGGATCTGAAACTGGATTCCTTTTGCGAAATGAAAAATATATCAATTCCAACCGGGGTTTCAGCATTAAGAATATATCACTCAGAATTTCTTTATGATAATTCTTTTTCCTCGTAGCCAGTCCACTTGATAAAATTGAGACAGAAATCCACCGTTTTTAGCCTTTTATCGCCTAGATACCTAAAGTTGCGAGTTCTGCACAACAAATGCTGAAACACAACAAAAATGAATTAAAAGACACAACATACTTATGGATAAACCACCAATCCAGGCCAAAATAGCGCATAATAAGTGGATATAAAATCCACTTATCACACCCCCAAACTTAAACTGATGCTTGTCCTTAAGCGAAAACAGACTCGACTACCACTAAATGCATGAATGCAAGGATCCCATAGGCAAAGCAATAACCAATTTAGCATAGTGACTCAGAGAATGTGAAAATTCCAAATAGAGATCGACTAAATACCCGAATATTAACATTTACAAGTACAAAAACGTGCGTGTGTGCAATACTCATCAGAATTACTCTTAGCACTAGATCAAAACCATACCTATTCTTCGCTAAGACAATCACAAGTTTATAAATAGAATGAACGCTAGACACTTCATAACCTAGAAACACCTCCATCATCATTTGAGTTAGACAGGAAATCATGCTTTATTAACAACTATGAAGCATAATACTATACACAACACACATGCTTATTTGACCGTGCAATGGATGAGACCCCAAAAGGCTTATACAATAATACCCATGTAGCGAGCGTTAGGTCAGTGGATCCCAGACTATAAAAGCCTTAGGTCACTAGGCACAAAGTCCCCTCGTACTTAATTGCTCGAGTATTAAAGAGCTCTCCCTGGCCAACTCTGCATACTCACATTCTCATAAACACTCTTTTTTTTTCTTCTTGTTTTTTTTTTTAAATGCAATCTGGAATGAGAATTCTCAATTCCAACCCTAGACTACTCATATAAATATGAGCTGGCTACTAGCCAATTGACACATATCCATTAATAACAATTTCACACAAACTAGCATGAACCCTGGTTTCCCCCAAACTTATATTTAGTGATTCTACGCTGTCAAGGGAATAAGGAAAATTCCAAATATAATCAGGTGATTAAATTTCAAACAACCAAACAAGCATGACCTTAACCTAGCCCATAAGCAAACGATGAGTTGTGTAAGATTGTGTTTCTGCAACATGCACGTTAATTCAAAAGTATTTAAATCAGCCTTCTATCCATCATTATCACCCTCAAATTCATCATTGACTACTAAACGGAACCACCAAGCGCTACGGGATCAAAGAAAATATGATATGCAACTAATCATGAATATGCAATTTTTTTTATTTTTTATTTTTAGCACAATATGAATTATATGAAATAAAACTAGCATGGTATATTATGAACTACATGAACTGTATGGATACAATGACTCAATTAATCAATTATCCTAAATCACCCCCAAATTTAAAATATTCAATGTCCTCATTGAAGGTATAGATAAAGGATAAAAGAGAACTCCCCTAACTGTCGGCATCGTCACCCTTCTCAGGAGGTGAATCAATAGGTGGAAATGCTGCATGAGCTCCAAACTGAGGCCAGTCTACCTCGAAAGAAAATTTTGTCTTTTGCAAAGCTAGCTCCTGTAACTCGCCAATGACCTGCACTCTCGACATAATACTAAACAAAATCACACAAAATCAAACCACACATGAAAACACCAAACCTATGGGTTGCCTCCCATGAAGCGCTTGTTTATTGTCGCTAGCTTGACGATTCTGCTGCTTGATCATGTGGTGGCCAACACGGTGGTATCTGCCTCACGGTTCACTGTTCCCCCAAAATAATGCTTAAGCCTCTGCCCGTTCACCTTAAAAGACTGATCAGGCGACTTATCAAAAATTTCCACTGCTCCGTGCGAAAACACTGTTTTAATCGTGAATGGACCTGACCACCTTGATTTGAGCTTTCCTGGAAAAAGTCTGAGCCGAGAGTTGAAGAGTAGAACCATTTGACCCGGTACAAATGTCTTATGTACCAACCTTCTATCATGCCATCTCTTGACCTTCTCCTTGTATAACTTATTATTCTCATAAGCCTGTAGACGAAACTCCTCAAGTTCATTAAGTTGAAGCATTCGCTTTTCACCAGCATCCGATATGTCGAGGTTCAATTTCTTCAAAGCCCAATACGCCTTGTGTTCTAGTTCAGCAGGCAGATGACAAGCCTTACCATACACAAGCTGAAAAGGTGACATACCCAATGGCGTCTTGTACGCTGTTCTGTAGGCCCATACAGCTTCATCTAGCTTCAACGACCAATCCTTCCTTGAAGGATTCACCACCTTTTCCAAAATCCTCTTGATTTCCCTGTTGGAGACTTCTGCCTGACCATTAGTTTGAGGATGGTAAGCTGTTGCAACCCGATGCGTCACACGATACTTTTCCATTAATGCAGTGAATTTGCGATTACAAAAGTGCGTTCCCTCATCACTGATTATTACCCGCGGAGTGCCGAAACGTGTGAAAATGTTCTTATGCAAAAAATTCAGCACTACCTTAGCATCATTGGTCGGTAGAGCTTTCACCTCGACCCATTTAGACACATAATCCACTGCTAACAGAATGTACTGATTATTGCAAGATGATACAAATGGCCCCATAAAGTCTATTCCCCAAACATCGAATATCTCAACTTCAAGAAGCATGTTGAGCGACATCTCATTCCTCCTGGAGATATTTCCAACCCGTTGACATCGATCACAACTCAACACAAAGTGATGCGCATCTTTGAACAATGTTGGCCAGAAGAACCCTGCTTGTAGTACTCTGGCAGCTGTCTTCTCTCCACCATAGTGACCCCCATACATGGTAGAATGACAATCTTGTAGAACACCTTCAGTCTCACTATATGGAATACATCTCCTGATTATCTGATCTACTCCCTGTCTAAATAAGAATGGTTCATCCCAACGATACCACTTCACGTCATGCAGAAATTTCTTCCTTTGAGCGTAAGAGAATCCTGAGGGAATGACATTACTCACCAGATAGTTCACAATATCTGCAAACCATGGTTCTTCCTCTTGCACCCCAAAAAGCTGCTCATCTGGAAAAGATTCGTTGATTAAAGTTTTATCCCTTTAATCCTTACCGTGGTCTTCCAAATGAGATAGATGATCTGCTACCTGATTTTCTGTCCCCTTCCTGTCTTTTATTTCAAGCTCAAACTCTTGCAGCAGAAGAATCCAACGAATCAATCGCGGCTTTGAATCCTTCTTTGAAAATAGATATCTAATGGCTGCATGATCAGTGTAGACTGTCACCTTTGTCCCAAGCAAATAGGACCTGAATTTCTCAAAACCATAGACAACTGCCAAAAGCTCTTTCTCCGTAGTGGTGTAATTTAGCTGTGCATCGTTAAGGGTTTTACTAGCATAGTAAACCACATGAAAATCATTTTTCTTTCGCTGACCAAGCACAGCTCCCACGGCAAAATCGCTAGCGTCGCACATTAGCTCGAATGGTTCTTCCCAATTAGGTGCTGTAATAATCGGGGCTGATGTCAACTTCTTCTTCAATATCTCGAAAGCAGCCAAGCAATCATCATCGAACTTGAAAGGTTTGTCTTTCTCCAGCAAATTGCACAATGGCTTAGAAATTTTGGAGAAGTCTTGTATGAATCGTCGATAGAAACCTGCATGTCCAAGAAAGCTACGGATTCCTTTAACTGAGACTGGAGGAGGCAGTCATTCTATAGTCTCTACTTTTGCCTTATCCACCTCGAGCCCTTTACTAGATACCTTGTGCCCAAGAATGATTCCTTCTTGCACCATGAAATGGCACTTTTCCCAATTTAGCACCAGATTAGTCTCAACACATCTTTTCAGCACTAGGCTCAGGTTGTGCAGGCACTCATCGTACGAAGTTCCAAAAACTGAAAAGTCATCCATGAAAACCTCCACATTTATTCCAATCATGTCAGAGAATATGGCCATCATGCATCTCTGAAAGGTCGCAGGAGCACCACAGAGCCCGAAAGAAACTCGACGAAAAGCAAAAGTGCCAAAAGGACAAGTGAATGTGGTCTTCTCCTGATCTTCTGGGGCGATACAAATCTGATTATAGCCTGAATAACCATCGAGAAGGCAGTAATATTCATGGCCAGCCAACCTATCCAGCATTTGATCGATGAATGGAAGAGGAAAATGATCTTTTCTGGTGGCCTTGTTCAACTTGCGATAGTCCATGCATATTCTCCATCCTGTGACTGTCCGAGTAGGAATGATCTCATTCTTCTCATTGGTTACAACTGTCATGCCCCCTTTCTTGGGCACACACTGAACTGGACTCACCCAAGAACTGTCTGAAATGGGGTAGATGATACCAGAATCCAACCACTTAAGAATCTCTTTCTTCACCACCCCCTTCATAATAGGATTGAGTCTTCGCTGATGCTCAACAGTAGGTTTACTTCCTTCCTCTAGCAGAATTTTGTGCATGCAATACGAAGGGCTGATTCCCTTGATATCTGCTATGGTCCATCCAATGGCTGATTTGAATTCTCTCAGAATTCGCAGAAGCTTATCTTCCTCACTCCCTGATAGATTAGAAGAAATAATAACAGGTAATGTAGATGCATCACCCAGAAACGCATACCGCAAGTGGTCCGGCAATGGTTTGAGTTCAAGTATAGGAGCTTCTTCAATATATGGCTTTAGACGATCCTGAGAATTTTTTAGTTCTGCTAATCCCAGAGACTCAAATGGCATATCAAATCTTCTCTTCCAAGGAGATGAATTTAATTGTTGAAGTTGTTCTACTCCTTCTTCATCTTCCACCTCCAAATCCCCTATCAATGCTCTCTCCAAGGGGTCTGTTAATAACATCTGCTCAAGCTCCATTCTAACTGTAGAATCTACCAAGTCAACTTTGAAACACTCCTCTTCAGATGGAAGCTTCATTGCTTTGAACACGTTAAAAGTGATGTTTTGGTCTTGCACCCTCATTGTGAGTTCACCTTTCTGGACATCAATCAACGTCCGACCTGTAGCTAAGAATGGTCTCCCCAAGATAATTGGAATCTTCTTATCCTCCTCGAAATCTAGAATAACAAAGTCAGCTGGGAAGATGAGCTTATCCACTTTTACCAAGACATCTTCCACTATTCCTCTTGGATACGTAACTGACCGGTCTGCTAGCTGTAAGGAGATATTTGTAGGTTTGGGATCAGGTAGACCAAGTTGCATGAAAACCGACAATGGCATCAGATTGATGCTAGCTCCCAAGTCACACAAGCACTTTTCAAAAGACAGATTACCAATAGTACATGGTATGGTGAAGCTTCCAGGATCTTTGAGCTTCGGAGGAAGTTTCTGTTGGAGGATGGCGCTGCATTCTTTTGTTAAGGCAACAGTTTCTAATTCCTCAAGTTTCAGCTTCCTTGATAGAATACCCTTCATAAACTTAGCATAACTCGGCATCTGCTCCAATGCTTCTGTAAAAGGTATATTAATATGTAGCTTTTTGAATACCTCTAAGAATTTAGCAAACTGTTTATCCAATTTCTGCTTCTGGAGTCTCTGCGGATATGGTGGAGGTGGGTAGATTTCTGTGTTTACAGTTTTATGCTCCTGGGATGCTTTCTCAGATGGCCTGTTGACCTCCTCCGGTTCGTGATGCTGATGTCCGGCTTCAAGATCTTCGTTTGCTCCTCAATCGCAGAGTGGTTGCCCTGTGCCTCTACCTCTTCAACTTCTTGGTCCTTTGTGATTTTTCCAGATCTTAAGGTGATAGCTTTGACTTGCTCTTTGCCGTCCATTTTTCCAGGGTTTGTTTCTGTGTCGCTAGGTAGAACTCCTTGCGGCCTGTTGAGTAAGGCGTTTGCTATTTGGCCAATTTGGTTTTCCAGAGTTTTAAGAGATACAGCCTGACTCTTACACATCAATCTTAGTTCTTCCAATTCTGATTTCTCAGCAGACTGTTGGCCTGGACCTGCAAAATTTTGCTGATTAAATCCCGGAGGTTGAGATTGTTTCGGGGCGTACTGATTCTGAAGTTGATGCCCCTGCTGTTGATATAGTCCTGAGGGATTGTATGGTCTGGCCCCATATTGCTGATTTTGGGTTTGATGGTATAGTTGTTGTTGATATGGGTGTGGTTGATATGGTGGTTGGGCTTGATATGGTTGCAGTGGTGGTTGCAATCCATTGTTATTGTTGCTCCAGCTGAAGTTAGGATGATTTCTGTTGTTGGGTTGGTAAGTGTTTGGGACCGGATGCTGCTGCTTTTGAAAATTGCTCACAAAGTGCACTGATTCATTGGAAATTGCACATTGAGTCGTTTCATGTCTACCGGCACATAGCTCACAAACACTTGCTACTTGTTGTACCCCATAGTTTGTCAAAGAATCCACGGCAAAATCGCTAGCGTCGCACATTAGCTCGAATGGTTCTTCCCAATTAGGTGCTGTAATAATCGGGGCTGATGTCAACTTCTTCTTCAATATCTCGAAAGCAGCCAAGCAATCATCATCGAACTTGAAAGGTTTGTCTTTCTCCAGCAAATTGCACAATGGCTTAGAAATTTTGGAGAAGTCTTGTATGAATCGTCGATAGAAACCTGCATGTCCAAGAAAGCTACGGATTCCTTTAACTGAGACTGGAGGAGGCAGTCGTTCAATAGTCTCTACTTTTGCCTTATCCACCTCGAGCCCTTTACTAGATACCTTGTGCCCAAGAATGATTCCTTCTTGCACCATGAAATGGCACTTTTCCCAATTTAGCACCAGATTAGTCTCAACACATCTTTTCAGCACTAGGCTCAGGTTGTGCAGGCACTCATCGTACGAAGTTCCAAAAACTGAAAAGTCATCCATGAAAACCTCCACATTTATTCTAATCATGTCATATAATTATGATTAATTTCTTCTTTGATAAACCTCTATAGTTCAGAGGTAAATTCTGAGTATGATATTCTACAATCATGAAAGCTTTCTATAATCCTTTAGAACTCTGTTCTCTTCTTCTCTCTTATTCATCTTCTTTATGAATTGAGAAGAACAACCCTTTTAGGAGGGGAGGTACTGCTACGTGACTATCTGTCTATGTGATAGAAGTCTAAGTGGAATACCATAACTTGTTTAATTGCTTGTCAAGTACTAAAGGCTGGACCCTTCTGTACTAACTATGCAATATAACAAATGTTCAATTGATCATAGTGATCTCTCAATAAATCTTTCCACTTCTCTATATTGATCGAGATTGCGAAGATTAAAGCGATCAGGAAATGCACAGTACGAGCGAGGTTACCTCCGAATTCGTAGGGTGATAGTGATACCAATGTTACTGCATGTATCAATAAGGATAAGACTGAGTAAGAATATAACCCGGATAGTGAGTTGTACGAAAAGTAGCAACGTTGATGGAAAAAGGATACAGTATGGATTGTAGCACTAGAAGATGTGCTGAGGAAGGGTAGAACGACTAAGAATTGACCGGGAAGCTAAAAAGTGAACGACAGGCAAACAACTCTTTGCTTCCTACCTGATTCCGGGACGGAATCCTTTTAAGGAGGGGAGACTGTAAGAACCCCAAATTTTGGATATAATTAAAACTTTTTATTAAGTAATGATAAAATGAGGAACAATGATTCCGACAACAAGGTCACCAGCTCTAATGAATGGTGGTTTCAAAGAACAATGATTGTAATGAATGGATATTGCTTTGGACACTGATCCTGATGCATTGGTATATTGTCAGAATAGAGTAATTCGATGGTTGAGGACCTAGATAAGAATAATCTACCATCCAGGAAGGAGCTAATGGATCCTTGAAGGGAAATGAGTACGTGCATAGTGTTTCCCATACGTGCATAGTGTTTCCCATACGTGCATAGTATTTCCCGTACGTGCATAGTGTTTCCCGTACGTGCATAGTGTTTCCTGTACGTGCATAGTAATTTGGTGGATGAATAGTGATTTTGTAAGTTGGAAAACTTTTCACGCCACCCTATGTACGGGACGTGATATGGATGTTTCGAAGTCATATTAGTAATACGCGGAGGAAATAAGTGAATGCAGAGACGATCGGAATTCAGAAATTCCAAATTCTTTTTCGGTATAATATTTGACCGGACAGTGGATTAAATATTATTATAATCCAAGAATTGAGATATTAACTTTGAGGATTTGATATTTTGGGATGTTATTATATTTGATTTAAGAATGAAGGTAGGAAACCACTGAGGCAGTGAAACAAGCGTTCTAGAAACCGCTAAAACGTTATAACGTGATTAATCAATAAAGCGAACGAATCCTAGATTACGGATTAAGTTCGTATCGAGATTAAATATCCTACATGGTCATCACGAGGATAATATTAAGGATTGGGGAAGGTATTATGAATATCGAGAAATTTCCCGGTAAATCCTAGAGGTGAAACTACTTAGTTATTCGCCCGAACGATCAATCGAAACGAGCAATAACCGGACAAAAGAAACAAGCAGTGGAAGCAAGAGTCATGCATAAGCTACTAGATAAATATCTAGCAACCAAGTGGGCTAAGTAACTAGCATGTTAAGGATTGAACTAGTAGTTAGCCAAATCAAACTCTAGTTAGCCATAAATCAATCCAAGTGCTACACATGCTTTCAAATCTCACCATTAATTCCAAAAGCACTTTAATAAAGTAAAAAGAGATGAGATATCATCCAAGGCTCATCACTTTATGAATTATTATCAAAACAACCAAGCAAACACAAAGAACTCTCCATTTTCCTTTCTTCCTTGAAAAATTCTGCCAAGGTGCTAGAAGTAAGGCTTCCAACCATCATTTGATCTTGAAATATTTATGGTGAGTACTTCATATCATAGCTTAGATCCCCTAGAAATTTCAGCTTCAAATTCATCTTTTTCCATTTTCAAATAAATCATCAAAGATGATGATAAATAGTGTTTTCAAGAACTAATCTTTGTTTTTCTTGTTTTCATGGTTGATCCTAGCTAACTTAAGGCTATCCAAGGACCATACCAAGATTTGTGAGGCTAGTACATACTCCAAGGAAGGTATAAGAATTGAAAACCCTAGATCTACTTTGAGTTTTAAGCATGTTCTTGATGGATCTAGCTTAGTTATGATTATGTTCATGTTATAAGCATGCTTAGTTAGTGATTTAGTGATTTGATTAACATGATGATTTTGATGCTAAGATCAGTAGCTTCTGGACTTTTTGAGATGCTTATTATGTGTATAAGTTGTTTAGATGCCCGGTGTGGCTTGGGTTGTTGATTACGATTTATGGAACGTCCGATTTATAGCCGTCGTAATGCCCGATTTTTGTTAACCTTAAGAAATCGTGTTTGACAGTAGCCATAATTCACTGTCCAGTATCATGTTCTGCCATGGCAAGATAGATCATGTTATAAGCTTCGTTTTGATATAAAGATCATGTGAAACGGACTTACGGTTTAGGAATTACGGCCGATTCACTAAAAGACGTTGGAAACCCTAAGTACGAGTTCGTTATTAAAATTGAACCCTCGTAAAATACGTAAGTCAGTGGCGAATCTTGGTAATTAAATACCAGAGGTAAAAAGGAAGGTGTGAGAGAAAACCTCATGTGAAACGGATCGTTTTCCGATTTTATAAAAATGTTCGAATCAAAGTTAATCGCAAACGAACCCCTAAAAACCCGCTTGATTATAACTTTGGTAAAACACTTAGAAAACGGGCGATAAAACTCGGAGCATATTATTGATTTGTAACGATCGACTTTAGAACTTGTATGACTTAAGTATGTCCCAAGTGTAAGTACAATGACATGTCGTATTAACGAACGAATGTCGGGTCGGATCGATGATAAAAGGAATCCACTAAAAGGGGTATAACGAGATAACTCGAGAACGTGTTTCGATTTAAGTATAACTTAACTTTTAAGATGTTAAGTGATTAATCCCGAATGCCTTGGCTATTTATAGATCACCAAGCTGACCCGGGACCCGCTACCACTACCCCTTACCGTACTCGACTACCAGGCAAGTTTCAATTCCCTTCTTTTAGGCTGTTGTTGTGATTGAATAAATATATAAATATGTTTTCTGTTATACATATGCCATAGCATGCATGCCTACTTTCAAGTTATATCATTATGCTTGTTCCCTGATTGTTATTGGCTTATAAATTAGATAGCTATCGTATCAACTATAAGCCGGTTATTGTAAGACCCTCATAGAAGGGCGTATACATCTTATTCATCAAATATAGACCGGGAGTCAATATTTCTTGATATATCGAGATTACCTCGGAGGAAAATATTTAAGTAAATATTTTCCATTATTCGGGCGACGAATATTATTTGAATATTCGTTCGAGATTATTTATTTAACGATCCTTACTTCAAATAATTATTTGAACGTAACTATTCGACGAATAATATTTATTTTAATATTCATTCAGAGTCGAATTATTTATCGATTATTATTTCGAATATTCTTCTAAAGATGAGACTACTAAATGAATATTATTTGGATATTCATTTAGAATATTATTTTATTAAATAAATATTACTTTTGAATATTCATTTAGGATATTAATTACTTGATGAATATTATTTTAATATTCATCTAAAGCTTGATTTATTTATCGAATATTATCTCGAATATTCCTTTAAAGCTTGGATTACTAAATGAATATTACTTGATATTCATTTAGAATATTATTCATTAAATGAATATTACTTTTTGAATATTCATTTAAATTCCTAATTAATTATGAATATTGTCTTAAATATTCCTTTCAGGTCCTATTAATTAATGAATATTATTTTGAATATTCATTTAAATAGTTATTTATTCAATAAATATTCTCCTGATATTTCTTCAGGGATTATTTTGGAAAATACCCTGATTAAAGATATCCTTTAATATTCTTAAATATTCTTTAAATATTTTTAATTCAATAAATATTCTGTGAATATTTATTTCATACTTAGAATAACCTCAATAAGGTTTATCTTCTTCGATTATTACAGAAAATACCTCGGAGTCATATTATTATTAATCTTATATCAAGAAAGGTTCTCAGACATCATTCTTCTTTGAGTCTACCTCTCTAATAATAAGGGAACCTTACTTGGAAAATGTTATTTATCTTGTCGACTTCCCGGTCATAGAGTATTCTCTTCACTCGCAACTCGGGTGCTGTTGACTTATTAAGTCGTTGTTTACCTTCTCATCTTTCGAGGGGTAAGATTGTTGGAACAAGTTGATATTCGATACCAAGCCACAGCTTGGAAGTTATTGGTGAATTTTCCTTTCCAACTAGATACGACTACCTTGTAGAGTCTTATCAACAAGTATTATACTTGGGGAAAGGGGGACGAACGTTACATTCAGAATCATGAATTCTATTTGAACTAAGAGTCGTGTAAGAGGCCGAGTAGCGCCGGTCTATCCCCTTTGGCCCAACCGTTGGCCGGGGAGAGCTATTAAGGCGGTAGACAAGTAAAACCGTCAGTTCTTCCTTCTACCGGTAGTAAATCTAATTTGAGCTGTACGATCTCAACTGATCATCAAGATTGGAACAGCGGGCGCGGTGAATACTCCATCATTGGTTCATCATCCAAACTTATTTATTTCCTGCAACATGATTATTGTTGGCAGAGCTGGAAAAGTGTTCATAACTGGAATTGCAATCTTTTCTTGCAAGTTCCTCTTTTTAATGACAATGAGAATATCTCGTTTACTTTTGATGTAGCAGATATTTCTTCAAACAAATACTTTGAGTTACCTGGTAACTTCATCCTTTATATTATACTGGCAATAACCTCATTAATGCATGGCATATGGTTTCAAAGGATATTTTGAACTGCTGTATATATGTATCACTGTTCAGTTATATTATTGTTGGTGGGCTTTCGCTCACCCTTGCTTTGTTCATATTATGTCACAACAACAGCTAGGACAGATGGCTCGTATCAGGCGCACTCGGCGCAAGCTGGTTACCCGACCCACCGGACTCCCCGCTGAGATGCTAGCCGCCATTGCTGAGGTAGCATAGTTAGACAGCTTTTGTTTCCTGTTTAACTATATGTATAATTAATGTAATCAACGGCAAAACTGTTAAACTTATGATGTTATCCTTTTGGGATTGTAATAACGTTTATTCGTAACCCTTTAATGTAAGACTTATTTCAATTTCATCTCTGGGACTATAACTGTTGTGCGTGTGAGTGGATATTATTGTGGGGTCACAGCATGTGATTTATTTATTGTGGACTCAAGTCAAGTATTATTAATGGATGTAAGACCGTAACCACCAGATCCCTGACCCCGGATCTGGGGGTGTTACAGAAGTGGTATCAGAGCGTACGTTATAAACCCCAGAGATGAGGTGACGTTAAAACAATAAATTCAATAAGATAATAAGAACTCTTGCCAAGTTCATAGTCGGACTACTTAATGTAGTGATGACATATAAAACCCTTATGGGAACTCGTAAGTATCATGATAGTAACTTAGCTCGATATCGTATCGACGAGTAAGGTGACAGACCTTGAGGCATACGAGCAGCAGCGCGATGATGCTTTATATGTTGAAGATCAGCGGGTAATTCGATGGAGTACCCTACTGGAGACCCGGAAGCGGTTCCAGCAGATAAGGAAAATCTTGTTAGGATAAGGAGCTTACCCTCGAGGAATGAGGGCTGTAGCCAGAAAGACTGAGATGATTAAGGTATAGAGCTCAGAAAAGTGGGCATAAAGAACTAAGCTATTAGCAAGAGAACTGAAGATTCATGTTGGATTCGTGGCTGGACTACTGGAGGTAGTACCAGCAAGTAAGACGGATTGGAAGAATTACTTGAGATCTTATACGGGAATAGATGAGAATCATTAGAGACTTTCATATTAACGAAAAGAGTGCTAGTAGGATGTATGATTATCAAAGGCATCGATATAAGGCGAGGAGCAGAGTCCCTAGGAATAGTTGAGAAGAGGCAGTAAGTGCCATATCATTTGATAAATGAATAAGTATGAATATTGTCAGTAATAATTCGCCATGAGAAGGCAGATGTCATAGGTTGTAATTTATGGAACCAAATTGAGGTTGATGAAGTTGTTTTATTCAGGAAAATGTCCATTTTATGAATGAATCAGTTAGAAAGTGAAAACATTGGGAAGTGACAGCATGATTGGATAAAGTTATATAAGGAAGTAGTAAGGAAGACAATGATCTCAGAACCTACCGGAAGATAAGACCAGTGAGTCAAGATGAACTCGTAATGAGACTATTGTCAGAGACTAAGTATAGGGTTAATTTAACTCAGTGAAATGATGAACCAGAAATGTTAGATGCATGTGACTCAGAGGAATATTAAATTCTTTCTTTTCTTTGAATGGATTATAGTAGTTACCTTAAGTTTACTCTGACACGGAATTATAATGGGTCAAGTAATGCGATCAGCAGTTAAAGGGAAAAATGTGAGAAAATCTTCGTGGAGCTAAAAGATGAAAGTGGTAATGACCAAGAGTTGGCATTGCTTAATGAAAAAAGGAGACTTTGTGCTTCCAACGACGCTTCACATAAAGGATTAGGATGTGTGCTTGCGCAGCATGACAAAGTACTGGCGGATGCATTTAGACAACACGGTTCACCAGGTTCGGATGGCCTTAGTAGTGCCAAATTTTTTGGAACAACCAACTCTGATGGTAAGGTTCCTGCTGAGACTAGTTGTTGGGTAGACTAACATTTGGTAATATTGAATATCAGGACATATAGGTATCAGGAAGTTGTGACTGGTTTCAGTGTGAAACTGTTGATTCCCCTCTAAAGGATGTATATTATTGGTTCCTCTCCAGTGGTTAAACTTCCAACCTGATGACGATTATTTCGTTAATTATGACTGCTTATGGTTCTACCTGCTTGGAGGTTCATAGAACTATTCTTCAGGTTTCGAAATTGGTCTCCTTAATGTTACCAGTAGGTGAATAGATTGACCAAAATTTCCCTGATTCAAAAAAAAAGGAATTCATCGAATTTTGGCAAATCTTGTCTTTCTGATTATCAGAGAACATCATTGAAGAGAATGGAAACTGGAGCGAACCCTGTGGATTGGGTAAGGTTGCCGTCATATATGGGTTAGTAGACGGACCCTGAGTATTACAATCGATGGTAGAGATAAAATGATGAAGTGAGATTGGACGGAAACAGGAAATGTAAGTAAGAAACCAGCCGGACTGAGAAATTCCAGGATTGACTTAAATGAAAAGGCTGTTATGCCAGGAATGGTAAGCTTGCGTGGCACGTGGTAGTGATAAGAATAGTTGAAAAGATAAAAATAGAGGAAAGGTGACCAGAGACGGTGCCGAATAGTCGATTAAGACTTATATGAAGTAAAGTTTTAGAAAGGTAGAAAGGTATCAAAGAAGGCACTATGCCGGCAATTGCTAGAAAAGTAATGCTATTAGCCAACCCCTAAAATCATATATATATATATATATATATATATATATATATATATATATATATATATTTTGTGGCCGGTTGAGGCCAAGTCACAAAGGATTATCAAGTGACTAGACCAGCAATGAAAGGACAAAGCAGGGTTGCTTCTAAGAAAGCACCGACTGCAAGGCCTTCTGATATAAAGGAAACATTAATGAGATCGTAGGAATCTTCTGCTGAACAGCCCATGTTTTGATTGGGAATTCACTAGACCTTTTTGGGATGGGGTCACCCGTACTAAAGTGACTCATGTGTATATGGTTGTCCAAGATTACGAGTAAAATGGGAGTATAATGACTTGAGATGTATGATGTTAGGGTATCATGAATACCATGAATATATTATGACGGAGGAAAGTAAACAATGAAGGTATATGAAGAGAGTATAGAAATGGTCAGAAATTGAACAATATGCTGTAGGAATTTTCTCTGAGGCAAGTACCTTTGCGAAGAACGATAAGCACTAGGAAATTCACGTTGAACTCGACCAATATCTTTCAGAACATCCTTGCTACCATTAACAAGTTCTGTAAGAGAGCAGATAGACATACGTTGTCTTTTGGAAGGTCAAATAGGTTGACCACTATCTGAAAGAAGAAATTAGCAGTAAACTACCGATCGATTATCAAATAAGAATGATTGAAAAGAGACCCTTATTAAGGATACATGATTTGATTGCCAATTATAGGATGCAGGAATTCCTTGGCAGTTGAATTAAGGATAAGATATCCATAGAGTAAGGCAAACCCTGGGGAATGGACAAGGGATGGCATTACCCCTAATAAAGGACATTGTGAATTTGGATGATATAAATTGAATTGATTAAGGCGACATCAAACTTTGAGGATTTATAAAAAAAAAAGAAGCAGTTTTGAAAGGTATATAGACAGAATTATTATATGATTAATTATTGATATTTTGATGTGCCCTGTACCCAGAAAATACAGGAAGAATGATGAGGATTACCTAAGAAACCTTACAAGGAAAAAGGTAATATTCTGAAGTTCAAAATGGAAGTTTGGTAGGGAATATATGACATAGAAATAATTATGCCAGACGAGGCATGTGTGAAACCATGGGGAAGTATGGATTGAACCAACAAAGGTTGAGATTATCCTAGAACAAGAAAGAACTAAGAGAACAAATATCCTAGGTATGATCGAGAGTAACTTTGATAAAGTTCCCACGGGAAGGTGGAAGCAATGACTTATGGAAAAAAAAAAGACTGATAGTTATATTTTCTCCTTCAGCAGAGCTTAATGGAGAATGCTTTAACCCAACAGTGATGGGAATGAGGTAAAAAAGTTTGAGTTGGAATGTATCCAGAGAACATGGATTACAAGAAATTGTTAGTATCAGGAAAGGCCAATGAGGTGGCCGACAATCTAAGTATAAAGGAATAATTACAAATGTTCATACCGAAGAAAAAGAATGATATTTGGAAGGACCTTGAAGGTCATATCGGAATGGAGGAATTTACATTCCTTCTGATGACTGTGCAAGAATTGACAGTAATAATAGTTTAAGTAAAGATTCGATTCCTGATGGAGTCTTAAGCATATTACGTACCTTAGAAGGTCCCGTTTTGAGGCAAACCAGGACCATGGTACAAAAATTGATGAAGTAAACCGTTAGGTTTCCAGTCTTTTATGGAAGATGCATAAGTGATAGTTTCATCAACCGGACCTAGCTGCGATGCTTGAAACTCTTCTGCAATTCTATCTACTTCATGTTATATCTACATCAAGTTCAGGAAGTGTTCCTTATGGATAAGGAATAGTGATTACTTTGTCTCCCTAAGGGATTTGAAACCCGTAGGGTTAGCTATTAACGCACTACGTAAACAACAAGCGATGGTGATTCTTCTAAGAAAGTAGATGACAACGTAAAGATAAAGAAAGTGATGCTATTGATAAACTAAATGGCATGTTGATGAATGACAAGCAAGTTTGTGTTAGTGTATTTCTGCGCAAACCAGATAGAGAATATGAGGTTGATGATTCATGATGCCAAATATATTCCCGTAGAAAGAATTAATGAGACTTGGAGGGAAGGGCAGTTGAGCCCGAGACTTATTGGGCCATTTGAGAGTTCAAAAGTGTTCTCGAGCCAGCCTTACCCCCAAAACTTATAGCACGGTCATAACGGGTTTTCATGTGGCAAGGCTACGCCAGTAAAATGCAGATGTTCAACAGATGATAGGAGTACGAGCATGTAGATATACGACCTGGTCTGACTTACGAAAGACAACTTGTGGAAAACCACGGATAGAAAAGAACAAGTGATGAGAAACAAGGTTGGCAGAAGTAGATTATATGAATCTAAGTTAAAGGGATCGGGCCAGATTCATTTCGGAAAGTTTAAATTGGAATAACGTGATGATTATAGAATAAATGTGACGGAATACCAATAAGGAGGTACCAAGTGCAAAAAGGTGTCTCAATAAAGAGGTGAAGGTGAAACTAAATAATAGAAATGAGTAAGAATCAGATAATAAGAAGGATTTGATTGATAAAGAAAAGGCTGGGAAAGCAACTATGGAATGAGAAGCAAGGAATGTTATGAATGGGTTTTCTAATGAATTCTCAGGATGACAACCTGATAGTGTCAATATTATAGTTATGAAAAAGCTAGTAACATGATATGGGATGTCAGTAATAATGATGTCAAGTGAGAAATCTAAGATTTAACCTGAAAGGTTGAAGGATTTCCCGAATGTGAGTATCGCTAAGATTGAACAAGAGTATTTGTCCATAGAATAATGGACAAAGCAGCAAGATATGTTGTCACGTGAGATTGCGATCAAATAGTATTGGATATAATTATGATTAATTTCTTCTTTGATAAACCTCTATAGTTCAGAGGTAAATTCTGAGTATGATATTCTACAATCATGAAAGCTTTCTATAATCCTTTAGAACTCTGTTCTCTTCTTCTCTCTTATTCATCTTCTTTATGAATTGAGAAGAACGACCCTTTTAGGAGGGGAGGTACTGCTACGTGACTATCTGTCTATGTGATAGAAGTCTAAGTGGAATACCATAACTTGTTTAATTGCTTGTCAAGTACTAAAGGCTGGCCCCTTCTGTACTAACTATGCAATATAACAAATGTTCAATTGATCATAGTGATCTCTCAATAAATCTTTCCACTTCTCTATATTGATCGAGATTGCGAAGATTAAAGCGATCAGGAAATGCACAGTACGAGCGAGGTTACCTCCGAATTCGTAGGGTGATAGTGATACCAATGTTACTGCATGTATCAATAAGGATAAGACTGAGTAAGAATATAACCCGGATAGTGAGTTGTACGAAAAGTAGCAACGTTGATGGAAAAAGGATACAGTATGGATTGTAGCACTAGAAGATGTGCTGAGGAAGGGTAGAACGACTAAGAATTGACCGGGAAGCTAAAAAGTGAACGACAGGCAAACAACTCTTTGCTTCCTACCTGATTCCGGGACGGAATCCTTTTAAGGAGGGGAGACTGTAAGAACCCCAAATTTTGGATATAATTAAAACTTTTTATTAAGTAATGATAAAATGAGGAACAATGATTCCGACAACAAGGTCACCAGCTCTAATGAATGGTGGTTTCAAAGAACAATGATTGTAATGAATGGATATTGCTTTGGACACTGATCCTGATGCATTGGTATATTGTCAGAATAGAGTAATTCGATGGTTGAGGACCTAGATAAGAATAATCTACCATCCAGGAAGGAGCTAATGGATCCTTGAAGGGAAATGAGTACGTGCATAGTGTTTCCCATACGTGCATAGTGTTTCCCATACGTGCATAGTATTTCCCGTACGTGCATAGTGTTTCCCGTACGTGCATAGTGTTTCCTGTACGTGCATAGTAATTTGGTGGATGAATAGTGATTTTGTAAGTTGGAAAACTTTTCACGCCACCCTATGTACGGGACGTGATATGGATGTTTCGAAGTCATATTAGTAATACGCGGAGGAAATAAGTGAATGCAGAGACGATCGGAATTCAGAAATTCCAAATTCTTTTTCGGTATAATATTTGACCGGACAGTGGATTAAATATTATTATAATCCAAGAATTGAGATATTAACTTTGAGGATTTGATATTTTGGGATGTTATTATATTTGATTTAAGAATGAAGGTAGGAAACCACTGAGGCAGTGAAACAAGCGTTCTAGAAACCGCTAAAACGTTATAACGTGATTAATCAATAAAGCGAACGAATCCTAGATTACGGATTAAGTTCGTATCGAGATTAAATATCCTACATGGTCATCACGAGAATAATATTAAGGATTGGGGAAGGTATTATGAATATCGAGAAATTTCCCGGTAAACCCTAGAGGTGAAACTACTTAGTTATTCGCCCGAACGATCAATCGAAACGAGCAATAACCGAACAAAAGAAACAAGCAGTGGAAGCAAGAGTCATGCATAAGATACTAGATAAATATCTAGCAACCAAGTGGGCTAAGTAACTAGCATGTTAAGGATTGAACTAGTAGTTAGCCAAATCAAACTCTAGTTAGCCATAAATCAATCCAAGTGCTACACATGCTTTCAAATCTCACCATTAATTCCAAAAGCACTTTAATAAAGTAAAAAGAGATGAGATATCATCCAAGGCTCATCACTTTATGAATTATTATCAAAACAACCAAGCAAACACAAAGAACTCTCCATTTTCCTTTCTTCCTTGAAAAATTCTGCCAAGGTGCTAGAAGTAAGGCTTCCAACCATCATTTGATCTTGAAATATTTATGGTGAGTACTTCATATCATAGCTTAGATCCCCTAGAAATTTCAGCTTCAAATTCATCTTTTTCCATTTTCAAATAAATCATCAAAGATGATGATGAATAGTGTTTTCAAGAACTAATCTTTGTTTTTCTTGTTTTAATGGTTGATCCTAGCTAACTTAAGGCTATCCAAGGACCATACCAAGATTTGTGAGGCTAGTTCATACTCCAAGGAAGGTATAAGAATTGAAAACCCTAGATCTACTTTGAGTTTTAAGCATGTTCTTGATGGATCTAGCTTAGTTATGATTATGTTCATGTTATAAGCATGCTTAGTTAGTGATTTAGTGATTTGATTAACATGATGATTTTGATGCTAAGATCAGTAGCTTCTGGAATTTTTGAGATGCTTATTATGTGTATAAGTTGTTTAGATGCCCGGTGTGGCTTGGGTTGTTGATTACGATTTATGGAACGTCCGATTTATAGCCGTCGTAATGCCCGATTTTTGTTAACCTTAAGAAATCGTGTTTGAGAGTAGCCATAAGTCACTGTCCAGTATTATGTTCTGCCATGGCAAGATAAATCATGTTATAAGCTTCGTTTTGATATAAAGATCATGTGAAACGGACTTACGGTTTAGGAATTACGGCCGATTCACTAAAAGACGTTCGAAACCGTAAGTACGAGTTCGTTATTAAAATTGAACCCTCGTAAAATATGTAAGTCAGTGGCGAATCTTGGTAATTAAATACTAGAGGTAAAAAGGAAGGTGTGAGAGAAAACCTCATGTGAAACGGATCGTTTTCCGATTTTATAAAAATGTTCGAATCAAAGTTAATCGCAAACGAACCCCTAAAAACCCGCTTGATTATAACTTCGGTAAAACACTTAGAAAACGGGCGATAAAACTCGGAGCATATTATTGATTTGTAACGATCGACTTTAGAACTTGTATGACTTAAGTATGTCCCAAGTGTAAGTACAATGACATGTCGTATTAACGAACGAATGTCGGGTCGGATCGATGATAAAAGGAATCCACTAAAAGGGGTATAACGAGATAACTCGAGAACGTGTTTCGATTTAAGTATAACTTAACTTTTAAGATGTTAAGTGATTAATCCCGAATGCCTTGGCTATTTATAGATCACCAAGCTGACCCGGGACCCGCTACCACTACCCCTTACCGTACTCGACTACCAGGCAAGTTTCAATTCCCTTCTTTTAGGCTGTTGTTGTGATTGAATAAATATATAAATATGTTTTCTGTTATACATATGCCATAGCATGCATGCCTACTTTCAAGTTATATCATTATGCTTGTTCCCTGATTGTTATTGGCTTATAAATTAGATAGCTATCGTATCAACTATAAGCCGGTTATTGTAAGACCCTCATCGAAAGGCGTATACATCTTATTCATCAAATATAGACCGAGAGTCAATATTTCTTGATATATCGAGATTACCTCGGAGGAAAATATTTAAGTAAATATTTTCCATTATTCGGGCGACGAATATTATTTGAATATTCGTTCGAGATTATTTATTTAACGATCCTTACTTCAAATAATTATTTGAACGTAACTATTCGACGAATAATATTTATTTTAATATTCATTCAGAGTCGAATTATTTATCGATTATTATTTTGAATATTCTTCTAAAGATGAGACTACTAAATGAATATTATTTGGATATTCATTTAGAATATTATTTTATTAAATAAATATTACTTTTGAATATTCATTTAGGATATTAATTACTTGATGAATATTATTTTAATATTCATCTAAAGCTTGATTTATTTATCGAATATTATCTCGAATATTCCTTTAAAGCTTGGATTACTAAATGAATATTACTTGATATTCATTTAGAATATTATTCATTAAATGAATATTACTTTTTGAATATTCATTTAAATTCCTAATTAATTATGAATATTGTCTTAAATATTCCTTTCAGGTCCTATTAATTAATGAATATTATTTTGAATATTCATTTAAATAGTTATTTATTCAATAAATATTCTCCTGATATTTCTTCAGGGATTATTTTGGAAAATACCCTGATTAAAGATATCCTTTAATATTCTTAAATATTCTTTAAATATTTTTAATTCAATAAATATTCTGTGAATATTTATTTCATACTTAGAATAACCTCAATAAGGTTTATCTTCTTCGATTATTACAGAAAATACCTCGGAGTCATATTATTATTAATCTTATATCAAGAAAGGTTCTCAGACATCATTCTTCTTTGAGTCTACCTCTCTAATAATAAGGGAACCTTACTTGGAAAATGTTATTTATCTTGTCGACTTCCCGGTCATAGAGTATTCTCTTCACTCGCAACTCGGGTGCTGTTGACTTATTAAGTCGTTGTTTACCTTCTCATCTTTCGAGGGGTAAGATTGTTGGAACAAGTTGATATTCGATACCAAGCCACAGCTTGGAAGTTATTGGTGAATTTTCCTTTCCAACTAGATACGACTACCTTGTAGAGTCTTATCAACAAGTATTATACTTGGGGAAAGGGGGACGAACGTTACATTCAGAATCATGAATTCTATTTGAACTAAGAGTCGTGTAAGAGGCCGAGTAGCGCCGGTCTATCCCCTTTGGCCCAACCGTTGGCCGGGGAGAGCTAGTAAGGCGGTAGACAAGTAAAACCGTCAGTTCTTCCTTCTACCGGTAGTAAATCTAATTTGAGCTGTACGATCTCAACTGATCATCAAGATTGGAACAGCGGGCGCGGTGAATACTCCATCATTGGTTCATCATCCAAACTTATTTATTTCCTGCAACATGATTATTGTTGGCAGAGCTGGAAAAGTGTTCATAACTGGAATTGCAATCTTTTCTTGCAAGTTCCTCTTTTTAATGACAATGAGAATATCTCGTTTACTTTTGATGTAGCAGATATTTCTTCAAACAAATACTTTGAGTTACCTGGTAACTTCATCCTTTATATTATACTGGCAATAACCTCATTAATGCATGGCATATGGTTTCAAAGGATATTTTGAACTGCTGTATATATGTATCACTGTTCAGTTATATTATTGTTGGTGGGCTTTCGCTCACCCTTGCTTTGTTCATATTATGTCACAACAACAGCTAGGACAGATGGCTCGCATCAGGCGCACTCGGCGCAAGCGGGTTACCCGACCCACCGGACTCCCCGCTGAGATGCTAGCCGCCATTGCTGAGGTAGCATAGTTAGACAGCTTTTGTTTCCTGTTTAACTATATGTATAATTAATGTAATCAACGGCAAAACTGTTAAACTTATGATGTTATCCTTTTGGGATTGTAATAACGTTTATTCGTAACCCTTTAATGTAAGACTTATTTCAATTTCATCTCTGGGACTATAACTGTTGTGCGTGTGAGTGGATATTATTGTGGGGTCACAGCATGTGATTTATTTATTGTGGACTCAAGTCAAGTATTATTAATGGATGTAAGACCGTAACCACCAGATCCCTGACCCCGGATCTGGGGGTGTTACACATAGCTCACAAACACTTGCTACTTGTTGTACCCCATAGTTTGTCAAAGAATCCACCTTCATGTTTAGCGCTTCAAGCTGAGCTGATAGGGATGTGACTGCATCAACCTCGAGGATTCCTGCCACCTTGTGTTGAGGCATCCTCTGTGTCGGATTCTGATATTCATTAGCCGCCATCATTTCAATTAGCTCGTAGGCAGCTTCATAACTTTTAGCCCATAATGCTCCTCCTGAAGCCGCATCCACAATAGGTCTTGATTGCCATCCCAATCCATTATAGAAACAATTTATGACCATCCAGTTGGGCATGCAATGATGAGGGCATTTTCTTAGCATCTCCTTGTAGCGTTCCCAAGCTTCACATAAAGATTCCCCCGCCTGTTGTGTGAACTGAGCAATAGCATTCCTTATGGCAGCTGTTTTTGCCATGGGATAGAATTTAGTGAGGAATTTTTGAGCGAGTTCCTCCCATGTTGTTATCGAGCCAGCTGGGAGAGAGTGCAACCATCCTTTAGCTTTGTCCCGCAGAGAAAATGGAAAGAGTCTCAACCTTACAGCATCATCTGACACGTTGTTGAATTTGAATGTGTCACAAATCTCTATGAAGTTTCGGATATGTATATTTGGATCTTCCGTTGGCGTTCCCCCGAACTGGACAAAGTTTTATACCATCGGAATTGTGCCAGGTTTGATTTCAAATGTGTTGGCTGCAATGGCTGGCCTGACTATGCTTGACTGGATGTCATTGATTTTTGGTTGAGAATAGTCCATCAACGTCTTGGGCACATCTTCCGCCATGTCTAACTCTTCTTCCAGCTTTATTACGGTTCTTGATTTAAGGGCTTGGGCACGTGTTAGCATAAACAACTCAAGATCCTTATACTGGCAGAGCGAGAAAACACGACGTTTAGAAAAAATAAACAAAAAATTCAAGTCAGTTAAGTTTAACCTCCGTTGATGTAAACACAATTTCTGAAAATAACACCGAAGTCCCCGGCAGCGGCGCCAAAAACTTGTTGGTTCGAAAACTAACAGCGCAAGTGTACGCGGTCACAAGTAATATAATAAATTCGATCCCACGAAGACTTGGTGTTTGTTCAGAAATAATGTTTAAGCAACGACGTATGATTAAACAATAAAGTGCTTGAATAAATATAAAATGGAGTTTTTGTTATATTTTTCTAATTGATTAATTAAATTAATACTATTAAGAAATTTAAACTACTTGATTTAATTAAATGAGAAATTATAAGTGAGAAAAACATGGGATTCTAATTTCATTATTTATTTCATTTAGAATTGATGCCTTAATTTCAAAGTAATTTTGATAAATTACGAAAGCTAGTCGGGAACACGAAACTAACATAAGCGCCTTTCAGCCTTAACTTATATCAAACCATACGAACATCCACTTAATTAGATAGAAGTCGTGTGGACACCTTTTATGCTTAGACCCTATATGTCTATAAGATTTGAAAACATAATTGGTTTATGAATAAATTCCTTTATTATGACTACATAGGGTGATGTGATCAAAAATCCTACCACTTATCGTAAATGTACATGACAATTACGAACCTATGCTAACATGGCAAATTCTAAAATTTCTAAATCCACTTTCGCATTCATTAGGAATTAATAATTTAGACGTTAGCTACGCATCTAATAAATTAAGCGCAACCACATTAGGCAATCTGAATTTTTATCATAATACAAATTATTAAGGCATCGAATTACTAAATTACGTAAATAAATCCATTAGAATCCCATGACGGTGATTAGTTCATAATTAAACGAATCGTCATCATGGGATTATTTGAAATCATAATAATAATACTAATAATAATAATAATAACAATAATAATAATAATAATAATAATAATAGTAATAATAATAGTAATAATAATAATAATAATAATAATAATAATAATAATAATAAAATAATAATAATAAAACTAAATTAAAATTTACGATAAATTAAATATGAAAATTACAAGAGTTAGAAAGTAGAACCGAAATAGCTTCCAAAGAAAAGCGCACTCCAAATAATCCCCTTAAAATCTTCAACCAAAATAAAAATTATACTAAAATTGCAGAAAATTAAAGTGTATAAAATTACACTAAAATTACAAAGAAAGATAGAGAGAATAAACTGAATTTTACAAGAGGAATTCAGTTGAGGTGTGTCTCAAACCTATGAAAAACTCTGCTATTTATAGCACAAAAAAAACCACATCCGGTAATAAAGAATTCGGCCGAAAGCTATACAGCAAAACATCTCAGTGCGGTTGGTGCTGCTTTCAATTCCTTAATATTCTGTATGTGCGTCTCCTCAATTTGTCGTGGCTTTTTTTTCTTTTACCACAAGAAAACCAGTCTCAGAATAGGGAGTGAGGACACGCGCGCATCTGATTCCTACTTTTCCTTCGGGCGCGTGACCTCCACGAGGCCACATGCGCGTCCCAATTGGCCGACAAAAGCTGACAAGCAACAAACATTCATCCACTTTCTTATTTTTTCTTATTTTTTTAATTGAACAAAGACTCATCCACTCGTTACTTATTAATTCAATCAAAAACCCAGTAATCATTTCACACGGCTATGTTTTTTTATATTGATGGACTCCGTAAAAATGCTTTTTTTAACCCGCGTAACATATAATTTTTAATTAATAAATAATTAATTTAATTCAGAAATTATAAAAATAAATATCTAATATTATTAGATATTTATAAATATAATTTTCTAATTAATAAAATATTTCTTAATATAAATAAATCCTTAAGTCCAAAGTTGCGGTATTTTGAGGGTCAGAAACCGGACTCCTTTTGCTTAACAAAAAATATATCAATTCAAACCGGGGTTTTCTCTTTAAGAATATATCACTTTCCATCTTTTTGTGATAATTCTATTTTCTCATTGCTCGTCGAGGTGTAAATTACGGTCTCTTGAGGATCTGAAACCTGACTCTTTTTTGCTTGGAAAAAAATATATCAATTCCAACCGAGATTTTCTCTTTAAGAATATATCACTTTCCATCTTTTTGTGATGATTCTATTTTCTCATTGCTCGTCCAGGTGTAAATTACGGTCTCTTGAGGATCTGAAACTGGATTCCTTTTGCGAAATGAAAAATATATCAATTCCAACCGCGGTTTCAACATTAAGAATATATCACTCAGAATTTCTTTATGATAATTCTTTTTCCTCGTAGCCAGTCCACTTGATAAAATTGAGACAGAAATCCACCGTTTTTAGCCTTTTATCGCCTAGATACCTAAAGTTGCGAGTTCTGCACAACAAATGCTGAAACACAACAAAAATGAATTAAAAGACACAACATACTTATGGATAAACCACCAATCCAGGCCAAAATAGCGCATAATAAGTGGATATAAAATCCACTTATCACACCCCCAAACTTAAACTGATGCTTGTCCTCAAGCGAAAACAGACTCGACTACCACTAAATGCATGAATGCAAGGATCCCATAGGCAAAGCAATAACCAATTTAGCATAGTGACTCAGAGAATGTGAAAATTCCAAATAGAGATCGACTAAATACCCGAATATTAACATTTACAAGTACAAAAACGTGCGTGTGTGCAATACTCATCAGAATTACTCTTAGCACTAGATCAAAACCATACCTATTCTTCGTTAAGACAATCACAAGTTTATAAATAGAATGAACGCTAGACACTTCATAACCTAGAAACACCTCCATCATCATTTGAGTTAGACAGGAATTCATGCTTTATTAACAACTATGAAGCATAATACTATACACAACACACATGCTTATTTGACCGTGCAATGGATGAGACCCCAAAAGGCTTATACAATAATACCCATGTAGCGAGCGTTAGGTCAGTGGATCCCAGACTATAAAAGCCTTAGGTCACTAGGCACAAAGTCCCCTCGTACTTAATTGCTCGAGTATTAAAGAGCTCTCCCTGGCCAACTCTGCATACTCACATTCTCATAAACACTCTTTTTTTTTCTCTTTTTTTTTCTTCTTGTTTTTTTTTTTAAATGCAATCTGGAATGAGAATTCTCAATTCCAACCCTAGACTACTCATATAAATATGAGCTGGCTACTAGCCAATTGACACCTATCCATTAATAACAATTTCACACAAACTAGCATGAACCCTGGTTTCCCCCAAACTTATATTTAGTGATTCTACGCTGTCAAGGGAATAAGGAAAATTCCAAATATAATCAGGTGATTAAATTTCAAACAACCAAACAAGCATGACCTTAACCTAGCCCATAAGCAAACGATGAGTTGTGTAAGATTGTGTTTCTGCAACATGCACGTTAATTCAAAAGTATTTAAATCAGCCTTCTATCCATCATTATCACCCTCAAATTCATCATTGACTACTAAACGGAACCACCAAGCGCTACGGGATCAAAGAAAATATGATATGCAACTAATCATGAATATGCAATTTTTTTTATTTTTTATTTTTAGCACAATATGAATTATATGAAATAAAACTAGCATGGTATATTATGAACTACATGAACTGTATGGATACAATGACTCAATTAATCAATTATCCTAAATCACCCCCAAATTTAAAATATTCAATGTCCTCATTGAAGGTATAGATAAAGGATAAAAGAGAACTCCCCTAACTGTCGGCATCGTCACCCTTCTCAGGAGGTGAATCAATAGGTGGAAATGCTGCATGAGCTCCAAACTGAGGCCAGTCTACCTCGAAAGAAAATTTTGTCTTTTGCAAAGCTAGCTCCTGTAACTCGCCAATGACCTGCACTCTCGACATAATACTAAACAAAATCACACAAAATCAAACCACACATGAAAACACCAAACCTATGGGTTGCCTCCCATGAAGCGCTTGTTTATTGTCGCTAGCTTGACGATTCTGCTGCTTGATCATGTGGTGGCCAACACGGTGGTATCTGCCTCACGGTTCACTGTTCCCCCAAAATAATGCTTAAGCCTCTGCCCGTTCACCTTAAAAGACTGATCAGGCGACTTATCAAAAATTTCCACTGCTCCGTGCGAAAACACTGTTTTAATCGTGAATGGACCTGACCACCTTGATTTGAGCTTTCCAGGAAAAAGTCTGAGCCGAGAGTTGAAGAGTAGAACCATTTGACCCGGTACAAATGTCTTATGTACCAACCTTCTATCATGCCATCTCTTGACCTTCTCCTTGTATAACTTATTATTCTCATAAGCCTGTAGACGAAACTCCTCAAGTTCATTAAGTTGAAGCATTCGCTTTTCACCAGCAGCCGATATGTCGAGGTTCAATTTCTTCAAAGCCCAATACGCCTTGTGTTCTAGTTCAGCAGGCAGATGACAAGCCTTACCATACACAAGCTGAAAAGGTGACATACCCAATGGCGTCTTGTACGCTGTTCTGTAGGCCCACACAGCTTCATCTAGCTTCAACGACCAATCCTTCCTTGAAGGATTCACCACCTTTTCCAAAATCCTCTTGATTTCCCTGTTGGAGACTTCTGCCTGACCATTAATTTGAGGATGGTAAGCTGTTGCAACCCGATGCGTCACACGATACTTTTCCATTAATGCAGTGAATTTGAGATTACAAAAGTGCGTTCCCTCATCACTGATTATTACCCGCGGAGTGCCGAAACGTGTGAAAATGTTCTTATGCAAAAAATTCAGCACTACCTTAGCATCATTGGTCGGTAGAGCTTTCACCTCGACCCATTTAGACACATAATCCACTGCTAACAGAATGTACTGATTATTGCAAGATGATACAAATGGCCCCATAAAATCTATTCCCCAAACATCGAATATCTCAACTTCAAGAAGCATGTTGAGCGACATCTCGTTCCTCCTGGAGATATTTCCAACCCGTTGACATCGATAACATCTCAACACAAAGTGATGCGCATCTTTGAACAATGTTGGCCAGAAGAACCCTGCTTGTAGTACTCTGGCAGCTGTCTTCTCTCCACCATAGTGACCCCCATACGTGGTAGAATGACAATCTTGTAGAACACCTTCAGTCTCACTATATGGAATACATCTCCTGATTATCTGATCTACTCCCTGTCTAAATAAGAATGGCTCATCCCAACGATACCACTTCACGTCATGCAGAAATTTCTTCCTTTGAGCGTAAGAGAATCCTGAGGGAATGACATTACTCATCAGATAGTTCAAAATATCTGCAAACCATGGTTCTTCCTCTTGCACCCCAAAAAGCTGCTCATCTAGAAAAGATTCGTTGATTAAAGTTTTATCCCTTGAATCCTTACCGTGGTCTTCCAAACGAGATAGATGATCGGCTACCTGATTTTCTGTCCCCTTCCTGTCTTTTATTTCAAGCTCAAACTCTTGCAGCAGAAGAATCCAACGAATCAATCGCGGCTTTGAATCCTTCTTTGAAAATAGATATCTAATGGCTGCATGATCAGTGTAGACTGTCACCTTTGTCCCAAGCAAATAGGACCTGAATTTCTCAAAACCATAGACAACTGCAAAAAGCTCTTTCTCCGTAGTGGTGTAATTTAGCTGTGCATCGTTAAGGGTTTTACTAGCATAGTAAACCACATGAAAAACATTTTTCGTTCGCTGACCAAGCACAGCTCCCACGGCAAAATCGCTAGCGTCGCACATTAGCTCGAATGGTTCTTCCCAATTAGGTGCTGTAATAATCGGGGCTGATGTCAACTTCTTCTTCAATATCTCGAAAGCAGCCAAGCAATCATCATCGAACTTGAAAGGTTTGTCTTTCTCCTGCAAATTGCACAATGGCTTAGAAATTTTGGAGAAGTCTTGTATGAATCGTCGATAGAAACCTGCATGTCCAAGAAAGCTACGGATTCTTTTAACTGAGACTGGAGGAGGCAGTCGTTCAATAGTCTCTACTTTTGCCTTATCCACCTCGAGCCCTTTACTAGATACCTTGTGCCCAAGAATGATTCCTTCTTGCACCATGAAATGGCACTTTTCCCAATTTAGCACCAGATTAGTCTCAACACATCTTTTCAGCACTAGGCTCAGGTTGTGCAGGCACTCATCGTACGAAGTTCCAAAAACTGAAAAGTCATCCATGAAAACCTCCACATTTATTCCAATCATGTCAGAGAATATGGCCATCATGCATCTCTGAAAGGTCGCAGGAGCACCACAGAGCACGAAAGAAACTCGACGAAAAGCAAAAGTTCCAAAAGGACAAGTGAATGTGGTCTTCTCCTGATCTTCTGGGGCGATACAAATCTGATTATAGCCTGAATAACCATCGAGAAGGCAGTAATATTCATGGCCAGCCAACCTATCCAGCATTTGATCGATGAATGGAAGAGGAAAATGATCTTTTCTGGTGGCCTTGTTCAACTTGCGATAGTCCATGCATATTCTCCATCCTGTGACTGTCCGAGTAGGAATGATCTCATTCTTCTCATTGGTTACAACTGTCATGCCCCCTTTCTTGGGCACACACTGAACTGGACTCACCCAAGAACTGTCTGAAATGGGGTAGATGATACCAGAATCCAACCACTTAAGAATCTCTTTCTTCACCACCCCCTTCATAATAGGATTGAGTCTTCGCTGATGCTCAACAGTAGGTTTACTTCCTTCCTCTAGCAGAATTTTGTGCATGCAATACGAAGGGCTGATTCCCTTGATATCTGCTATGGTCCATCCAATGGCTGATTTGAATTCTCTCAGAATTCGCAGAAGCTTATCTTCCTCACTCCCTGATAGATTAGAAGCAATAATAACAGGTAATGTAGATGCATCACCCAGAAACGCATACCGCAAGTGGTCCGGCAATGGTTTGAGTTCAAGTATAGGAGCTTCTTCAATAGATGGCTTTAGACGATCCTGAGAATTTTTTAGTTCTGCTAATCCCAGAGACTCAAATGGCATATCAAATCTTCTCTTCCAAGGAGATGAATTTAATTGTTGAAGTTGTTCTGCTCCTTCTTCATCTTCCACCTCAGAATCCCCTATCAATGCTCTCTCCAAGGGGTCTGTTAATAACATCTGCTCAAGCTCCATTCTAACTGTAGAATCTACCAAGTCAACTTTGAAACACTCCTCTTCAGATGGAAGCTTCATTGCTTTGAACACGTTAAAAGTGATGTTTTGGTCTTGCACCCTCATTGTGAGTTCACCTTTCTGGACATCAATCAACGTCCGACCTGTAGCTAAGAATGGTCTCCCCAAGATAATTGGAATCTTCTTATCCTCCTCGAAATCTAGAATAACAAAGTCAGCTGGGAAGATGAGCTTATCCACTTTTACCAAGACATCTTCCACTATTCCTCTTGGATACGTAACTGACCGGTCTGCTAGCTGTAAGGAGATATTTGTAGGTTTGGGATCAGGTAGACCAAGTTGCATGAAAACCGACAATGGCATCAGATTGATGCTAGCTCCCAAGTCACACAAGCACTTTTCAAAAGACAGATTACCAATAGTACATGGTATGGTGAAGCTTCCAGGATCTTTGAGCTTCGGAGGAAGTTTCTGTTGGAGGATGGCGCTGCATTCTTCTATTAAGGCAACAGTTTCTAATTCCTCAAGTTTCAGCTTCCTTGATAGAATACCCTTCATAAACTTAGCATAACTCGGCATCTGCTCCAATGCTTTTGCAAAAGGTATATTAATATGTAGCTTTTTGAATACCTCTAAGAATTTAGCAAACTGCTTATCCAATTTCTGCTTCTGGAGTCTCTGCGGATATGGTGGAGGTGGGTAGATTTCTGTGTTTGCAGTTTTATGCTCCTGGGATGCTTTCTTAGATGGCCTGTTGACCTCCTCCGGTTCGCTGATGCTGATGTCCGGCTTCAAGATCTTCGTTTGCTCCTCAGTCGCGGAGTGGTTGCCCTGTGCCTCTACCTCTTCAACTTCTTGGTCCTTTGTGATTTTTCCAGATCTTAAGGTGATAGCTTTGACTTGCTCTTTGCCGTCCCTTTTCCCAGGGTTTGTTTCTGTGTCGCTAGGTAGAACTCCTTGCGGCCTGTTGAGTAAGGCGTTTGCTATTTGGCCAATTTGGTTTTCCAGAGTTTTAAGAGATACAGCCTGACTCTTACACATCAATCTTAGTTCTTCCAATTCTGATTTCTCAGCAGACTGTTGGCCTGGACCTGCAAAATTTTGCTGATTAAATCCCGGAGGTTGAGATTGTTTCGGGGCGTACTGATTCTGAAGTTGATGCCCCTGCTATTGATATAGTCCTGAGGGATTGTATGGTCTGGCCCCATATTGCTGATTTTGGGTTTGATGGTATGGTTGTTGTTGATATGGGTGTGGTTGATATGGTGGTTGGGCTTGATATGGTTGCGGTGGTGGTTGCAATCCATTGTTATTTCTGTTGTTTGGTTGGTAAGTGTTTGGGACCGGATGCTGCTGCTTTTGAAAATTGCTCACAAAGTGCACTGATTCATTGGAAATTGCACATTGAGTCGTTTCATGTCTACCGGCACATAGCTCACAAACACTTGCTACTTGTTGTACCCCATAGTTTGTCAAAGAATCCACCTTCATGTTTAGCACTTCAAGCTGAGCTGATAGGGATGTGACTGCATCAACCTCGAGGATTCCTGCCACCTTGTGTTGAGGCATCCTCTGTGTCGGATTCTGATATTCATTAGCCGCCATCATTTCAATTAGCTCGTAGGCAGCTTCATAACTTTTAGCCCATAATGCTCCTCCTGAAGCCGCATCCACAATAGGTCTTGATTGCCATCCCAATCCATTATAGAAACAATTTATGACCATCCAGTTGGGCATGCCATGATGAGGGCATTTTCTTAGCATCTCCTTGTAGCGTTCCCAAGCTTCACATAAAGATTCCCCCGCCTGTTGTGTGAACTGAGCAATAGCATTCCTTATGGCAGCTGTTTTTGCCATGGGATAGAATTTAGTGAGGAATTTTTGAGCGAGTTCCTCCCATGTTGTTATCGAGCCAGCTGGGAGAGAGTGCAACCATCCTTTAGCTTTGTCCCGCAGAGAAAATGGAAAGAGTCTCAACCTTACAGCATCATCTGACACGTTGTTGAATTTAAATGTGTCACAAATCTCTATGAAGTTTCGGATATGCATATTTGGATCTTCCGTTGGCGTTCCCCCGAACTGGACAGAGTTTTGTACCATCTGGATTGTGCCAGGTTTGATTTCAAATGTGTTGGCTGCAATGGCTGGCCTGACTATGCTTGACTGGATGTCATTGATTTTTGGTTGAGAATAGTCCATCAACGTCTTGGGCACATCTTCCGCCATGTCTAACTCTTCTTCCAGCTTTATTACGGTTCTTGATTTAAGGGCTTGGGCACGTGTTAGCATAAACAACTCAAGATCCTTATACTGGCAGAGCGAGAAAACACGACGTTTAGAAAAAATAAACAAAAAATTCAAGTCAGTTAAGTTTAACCTCCGTTGATGTAAACACAATTTCTGAAAATAACACCGAAGTCCCCGGCAGCGGTGCCAAAAACTTGTTGGTTCGAAAACTAACTGCGCAAGTGTACGCGGTCACAAGTAATATAATAAATTCGATCCCACGAAGACTTGGTGTTTGTTCAGAAATAATGTTTAAGCAACGACGTATGATTAAACAACAAACTGCTTGAATAAATATAAAATGGAGTTTTTGTTATATTTTTCTAATTGATTAATTAAATTAATACTATTAAGAAATTTAAACTACTTGATTTAATTAAATGAGAAATTATAAGTGAGAAAAACATGGGATTCTAATTTCATTATTTATTTCATTTAGAATTGATGCCTTAATTTCAAAGTAATTTTGATAAATTACGAAAGCTAGTCGGGAACACGAAACTAACATAAGCGCCTTTCAGCCTTAACTTATATCAAACCATACGAACATCCACTTAATTAGATAGAAGTCGTGTGGACACCTTTTATGCTTAGACCCTATATGTGTATAAGATTTGAAAACATAATTGGTTTATGAATAAATTACTTTATTATGACTACATAGGGTGATGTGATAAAAAATCCTACCACTTATCGTAAATGTACATGACAATTACGAACCTATGCTAACATGACAAATTCTAAAATTCCTAAATCCACTTTCGCATTCATTAGGAATTAATAATTTAGACGTTAGCTACGCATCTAATAAATTAAGCGCAACCACATTAGGCAATCTGAATTTTTATCATAATACAAATTATTAAGGCATCGAATTACTAAATTACGTAAATAAATCTATTAGAATCCCATGACGGCGATTAGTTCATAATTAAACGAATCGTCAACATGGGATTATTTGAAATCATAATAATAATACTAATAATAATAACAATAATAATAATAATAATAATAATAATAATAATAATAATAATAATAATAATAATAATAATAATAATAATAAAACTAAATTAAAAATTACGATAAATTAAATATGAAAATTACGAGAGTTAGAAAGTAGAACCGAAATAGCTTCCAAAGAAAAGCGCACTCCAAATAATCCCCTTAAAATCTTCAACCAAAATAAAAATTATACTAAAATTGCAGAAAATTAAAGTGTATAAAATTACACTAAAATTACAAAGAAAGATAGAGAGAATAAACTGAATTTTACAAGAGGAATTCAGTTGAGGTGTGTCTCAAACCTATGAAAAACTCTGCTATTTATAGCACAAAAAAAACCACATCCGGTAATAAAGAATTCGGCCGAAAGCTATACAGCAAAACATCTCAGTGCGGTTGGTGCTGCTTTCAATTCCTTAATATTCTGTATGTGCGTCTCCTCAATTTGCCGTGGCTTTTTTTTTTCTTTTACCACAAGAAAACCAGTCTCAGAATAGGGAGTGAGGACACGCGCGCATCTGATTCCTACTTTTCCTTCGGGCGCGTGACCTCCACGAGGCCACATGCGCGTCCCAATTGGCCGACAGAAGCTGACAAACAACAAACATTCATCCACTTTCTTATTTTTTCTTATTTTTTTAATTGAACAAAGACTCATCCACTCGTTACTTATTAGTTCAATCAAAAACCCACTAATCATTTCACACGGCTATGTTGTTTTATATTGATGGACTCCGTAAAAATGCTTTTTTTTAACCCGCGTAACTTATAATCTTTAATTAATAAATAATTAATTTAATTCAGAAATTATAAAAATAAATATCTAATATTATTAGATATTTATAAATATAATTTTCTAATTAATAAAATATTTCTTAATATAAATAAATCCTTAAGTCCAAAGTTGCGGTATTTTGAGGGTCAGAAACCGGACTCCTTTTGCTTAACAAAAAATATATCAATTCAAACCGGGGTTTTCTCTTTAAGAATATATCACTTCCCATCTTTTTGTGATAATTCTATTTTCTCATTGCTCGTCCAGGTGTAAATTACGGTCTCTTGAGGATCTGAAACCTGACTCTTTTTTGCTTGGAAAAAAATATATCAATTCCAACCGGGATTTTCTCTTTAAGAATATATCACTTTCCATCTTTTTGTGATGATTCTATTTTCTCATTGCTCGTCCAGGTGTAAATTACGGTCTCTTGAGGATCTGAAACTGGATTCCTTTTGCGAAATGAAAAATATATCAATTCCAACCGGGGTTTCAGCATTAAGAATATATCACTCAGAATTTCTTTATGATAATTCTTTTTCCTCGTAGCCAGTCCACTTGATAAAATTGTGACAGAAATCCACCGTTTTTAGCCTTTTATCGCCTAGATACCTAAAGTTGCGAGTTCTGCACAACAAATGCTGAAACACAACAAAAATGAATTAAAAGACACAACATACTTATGGATAAACCACCAATCCAGGCCAAAATAGCGCATAATAAGTGGATATAAAATCCACTTATCAATCATGGTGGAAGACATTAGATTTTTTGCTTCCATTCTTAATTTGTCGTTCCATTTTATTCCTAGGCTTTTTAATGCTCCTACCCATTGGTTAGCTAAAATAATTTGTACTGCATCTTTACCAGGTAACTAGGTTGTTTGTCTACCTTGTATCTTTTCCTCACTTTTGAGGTATAATTATGAATGAAGTTAATTTTATTTGGAAATGAAATTGAAACCGAAATCGCATATCTTCGATTTTAGAAATCAAAAATCGAAATCGCAACGAATTAACGGTTCGGTTTCGATTTTAAAAACCGATTTTGGTTTTGGTTCAAAACCGAAAAAATAAGAAATAAAAATAAGAGTGCAATTTAAATAAATAAAATATACTTAATTAGAAAAATGATTGCACAAGTTGAACATACAAGAAAAAACTAATTATCATGCATAATTATTTCAGTAAACATGACTACAAAAGTATGAAAAAAGAATACATAATGTACCACCCTTTTATGTGCTGAATTAAAAGGGAATAACCCGTAGACTAGCAAGGCAACAAGCACCCTTGAAGTGGCAAGCAACAACCAAATTTTTATAACTAACTCATTCCTATTATATTTTTATATATTAGCTTTAAAAAATATGTGGTATATTATACGCTATATGTAGTAAAATATTATGATGATCGGTTTGGATCGATTTCTATCGATTCGATTTAAGTTCAAAACCGAAACCCAACCGCTTGCATTGGTTCAATTTTAATTCGGTTCGATTTTCAATGATTCGATTGTTACCGATTTTTATCGATTTTGGTTCGGTTTCGTTTCCATTTTTATGCTCGCTTCTAACTCAAAGCTAGCCAACATCAAGTCCGAGGGCTCCGTTGCTTTTCCAGTACATTCACGTTCATTTATGGTATAACTGTGTTCAATATTTCAAAAATAGTATAGACTAAAAAAAAAAATTTTGATATCAAATATTTTTATTTTTATTCATCCATAAGTTTCATCACAATACTTTTATACAAAAAAAAATTGAAAAGACAATTTTTAAAAATATGAATTTTAGACCCTGAAAATGATAAAAGAAACAAATTTTATATAAATTTAACGAAGAGACGTTTTCATGGATAAAATAGATATATTTCTACATGATTTTTGTGTTTTGTTTATATTTGTTACCATAACATTTACTGTAAAAATGAAAAAAAATCTGAAACTTGGTTTATAGAAATATGATTTTTATGCCCATGAAAATGGTATAAAATTTATAATTTTTAACTTTAATTTAATTTAATTTTTAATTTTTTTATGCTTACTTCATATTATTTTTCAATTTGTGTTTTCTTTGTTTCATATACGTATATTTTGTATTGTATTTTTTCCCATTTTATGTGATATTTTAAATTTGAATGAAATATGTATTTCAAGATATTGAAATACAATTATATTCTGCTATTTTAGGAATTTTAAATTTTATGCCTCCCCTCCCCCCCATCCCATCCCATCCCATCCCATCCCATCCCATTTCATTTCATTTTATTTATAGTTGCTAGCTTGCCATATTTTATGGGCAAAAAAAAAATGTATTGTTTTTGTTTTCTTGATTCATACAAAAATTTGACTATAATATTTTACAGAAAAATAGAATTTTTAAAATATTAATTTATAGAAATATCATTTTTTTTATTTTATGGGCAAAAAAATGTATTGTTTTTGTTTTCTTGATTCATACAAAAATTTGACTATAATATTTTACATAAAAATAGAATTTTTAAAATATTAATTTATAGAAATATCATTTTTAGACCACCGAAATGGGTATAAAACTACAAATTTTATATAAGTTTATCAAAGAAACATTTTCACAGATAAAATAAAAATGTTTTACATATTTTTTTGCTTTATTTACAAATGCTATCAGAATATTTAATTAGAAAAGTCAAAAAAATCTGAATTTTTGTTTATAGAAATAGAGTTTTATGCCCATGAAAATGTTATAAATTTTATAAATTATAGGGATATTTACAAAAATATATATGTTTTTAATTTTTTTTACATTTTTACTATCTTTAAAACGGGGTTTCAAATATTTTCAGTTTTCTAAATATACTACCGTCTTTGTTTTTAACTTCTATTTTTTTTTAAAAAAAAAATACCACCTTCTATAAAAATATCTTTCTTTAAAATTCTTTGTTGAAAAATATGGGTTGCAACTTTGCAACCTCATTTGTAACTTCAGGGTGGCGCCAGCCGTGTGAGTTTTCAGTTGTCATTTTTGACCAATTTTTTGAAATATATATATTTCAAAAAACTGGTCGAAAATGACAACTGAAAACTGGAAGTCAGTTTTCAGTTTTCGGTTGCATATTATGTTGCATATGAGGTTGCTACGCAACCTCATATGCAACCTAATATGCAGCTTCGAAGTCAGTTTTCAGTTTTGGCAACCTCATATGCACTATATAGGGGAGTAGACGAATATCCGATTGCAAGTTCCAATTTTCAGTTTTCAATTTTTAACCTTTGCAACCTCATTTGTAACTTCAGGACGGCGCCAGCCGTGTGAGTTTTCAGTTGTCATTTCCGACCAGTTTTTTGAAATATATATATATATATATATATTTCAAAAAACTGGTCGAAAATGACAACTGAAAACTGTAAGTTGTAACTTCCAGTTTTCAGTTTTCGGTTGCATATTAGGTTGCATATGAGGTTGCTATGCAATCTCATATGCAACCTAATATGCAACTTCGATGCTATATAGGGGAGCAGACGAATTTCCAGTTTTCAGTTGTAACTTTTGCAACCTCATTTGTAACTTCCAGTTTTCATTTGCAACTTCCAGTTTTCAGTTGCAACTTTTGCAACCTCATTTGCAACTTCTAGTTTTCAGTTGCAACCTCATTTGCAACTTCCAGTTTTTTCAACTCACACGGTTGGCGCCGCCCTGAAGTTGCAAATGAGGTTGCAAAACGTATTTTCGAAAAAAGAATTTTAAAGAAATGTATTTTTATAAATAGTTTTAAAAGTGGTAGTATTTTTAAAAAAAATAATTTGAAGGACGGGTAGTTTTGAGATTATCCCTAAATTTTAAGTTTATCTTAAACTTAATTTTTAAATTTTAGTTTAGTTTATTTTATAATTTTTAAGTTTAATTTAATTTATAATTTTAAGTTTAATTTAAATTCATTTTAAATTTTATATGAGTTTTTGTATGCCTCCTACAAAATATTTTCCAATTTGTATTTCCTTTGTTCCATATATGCATTATCTTTGTTTCATATATGCATTATTTTGTACTGTATTGTATTTATGTAACTGTGACGTTTTAAATAAAAATATGTATTTTAACGTGTTAAAATACGATTATATATTGTTATCATAAAAAAAAATTGAAATTGAAATTTTAAAAAGAACTTAATAAGAACTTAAAGTTAAACTCAAAAATTTTATACCTTTTTCATTAAAAACCTATTTGTATAAATAAAAATTCAGATTTTTTTTATAGTAAAATGTTATGGTAGCATTTGTAGACAAAGCAAAAAAAAAAAATGTAGAAATATGTTTCTTTTATTCGTGAAAATGCCTCTTTGTTAGATTTATATAAAATTTATTTTTTTTCTACTTTAAAAACCTTCTATAGATTATTTTTTTCAAATATTTTGTATAAAAATATTGTAATCAAACTTGTGCCTAATCAAACAAAATAAAAAAAATGATATGTATTTTTTTACCATTAAAATAACATGCTGGCAACTACAAAAGAGAAAAAATAAGGAGGGAGGTGATGCCATTACAGGTGGCAAACCCTATAACCTTCGTCCCTCAATCCATTTTTGCAATGTTAAACACACTTATACAAGAAATGCAATAAACGAATGTAAGTGTATTAAAAAAATAGGCTTGTAAATAAATCAATATGTAGAATAGTTTGGTGTCTGACATAAAAAATTTTGATTTGAGTTTGGTTTAATTTTTATATGAATCAAATATAAACACGATTTTTAGGCTCATCTCGTAAATGAGTTGACCTTGAACACGATATAGTTCGGCTCGAATATTTGCGAACAAGTTTGATTATTTAGTTCGTAAACAAATTCGTTAATATAGTTCATTAACCATGTTTGTGAACAAGGTCATAAATATAATTCATGATCGAGTTCGTGCACAAGTCCACTTGAATATATTTCATTAACATTTCACAAATTTTCTTCTATTCACGATAACTAATAAAACTATATATTAGTATTTGTAAATGTCCACAAAGTAATATGAAAGATCATTTTGTCTATTTATTATTTTCTTTATTAAATATATATTATTTTTATTATAATAATTAAATTTTAACATATGTTCGGTGTTTTTATAGAAATCGAGTATCGAACAAGATCTTTAAAAGGACCTTGCAAGGATTAATCGTTAAATCGGGGATTAATTGGAAGGATTAATCAGAGTAAAAATTGGATATATTTTAATATTAAAATATTATTTAGTATATTATTATGATTGTATTAGTTATTTATTTATGTATTTATCATATCATAAAGCAAATAAAAATCATATTTGAATAATATATTATTTTTATTTTATTAATTTATTATAAATACTTCGATCAAGAAGCAGTCGTAAAGGTTAATCGAGAATTTTAAAAATCGAATCTGCTGGCACCTTATAGAGGTTTAATCAAGAATTAATCGGTTGAATCGGAGATTTTTAGAACAATGCATATGTTGCATTACAGAATATACATTAATTGGTTATTTATTAACTAAATCTGACCCAAATTCAGCTCTTTGATAAGTCTAAGCATATTTCTAGTTTTTTCGAGGATTTATCCCCTATTTTCGTTAATTTTAGCGAATGATGAATTAATACACAAATAATTAAAAATTCATCTTATTTTTAACGAGCTACTAATACACAAACACTCGAACAGTTAAGATTTCAGTTCGATTCAACTGAACTCATCATTGATTGCCCTACTAGAAAAGCAACGGAGCCAAGTCCGGGTCAAATAATACTAGTTTAGTACAAGTGGACTAGTGAGACACCTCCTTAGTTAATGGGTCTGAGCTGGACTAGTAATAACAAGACACCAACTACAATTTAAGCTATCTCCTTTTCTTTACTGCACTGCTTATACATACACAAATCTGCCCCATCTATCGTTATCAACCAACCTTATTCTTTTCGGTGGGTATTATTATTACTTGTATCGTCTGTTTCTACATCCATACCATACAGTAACTCTCTCTCTCTCTCTCTCTCTCTCTATATATATATCAAATCATTAAATTTGAAGCTTATTGATTTTGGTGATTTAATTCCTTCATTTTGTTAATTGTTTGTTTGCAGATTTACTTGTAGTTTGTAGTGATGGCTTCAACATTGCTTTTGGTCCTTGTGTTTCTACTCGATCTCATTGCTTTTGCTCTTGCTGTTGCTGCTGAGCAGAGAAGGGCTTCTGTTAGTCTCTCTCTCTCTCTCTCTCTCTCTCTCTCTCTCTCTCTCTCTCGTGCATCTCTTTCTGCTGCCCCTTCTCTCTGTGTGTGTGTATATATAATTGTGGCTAATTCTTTGTTGTTTTTATTTTATTTGAATCTGGGTAGTTAAATTTGAGATGCCCTTTTCACATGTCTTATTTTACATATTTGTTTATGTTTATATTTTTGTATCAAATTTTGTAGCTCATATCTAGATTTAATAGTTTCTACTGTAGTTTTATGTGATTGGGGTTTCTGTATATGCCTGATTTGCTTTTATTTATCAGATTTAGAGTTGTAGACTTGAAACATATTAGAGCGAATGTGTGTGTTCAAGTTTTATTTGTAATTTGTTCGATTATATATATTGGGCCTGTGAATTTCAGGATACAGATTTGTAGTTCATAGTCAGCAATTCACATGATTAAAAAATATATGTAATTGTTGTAAAAGATGGCGGCACTGAATCACTGTACGATCGGATTTTATTTGGCGACACAGTACTCTAGTAGTAATGACAGTGGTGAGAAGTAATCACTGTGGTACCTTGCGGACATGTCTTTCCTAGTATCAAACACATATACATGGGAATTTATTATTATTCGACATGTTTGTATGATTTTTTGTGTGGTATTCAAAATAATGATTTATAGTGCTATTGCATTATCCGTCATGAAATATCCTTGCAACTTTCACAACTTGTAATGAAAAATTATGACTTGTTTTCTTAGGTTGTTCCCCAGTCCTTTTAACCGGTTAATAAATATGAACACAGTTTTTTTTTCCCCCGTTTTACTCTTTGCTATCTGGTACTAACATTTGAATGGCATGATAAGAAACTTAAATAACCAAGTTGATTACCTCCTCCTTAAAACTTTATATACATAAGTTCTGCTTTAGTTGCATATTTGCGTTAGTAAATTTCTTATGCATGAAAACTCTTAATATTTACAAACAGAAGTCCTGGCCTTAAATTAGGCTTCAGTACTCTTTAGGATAGTTGAGGTGCTAACTTATTGATTAAATGGATTCGTGTTGTAGAGTTAGAAGCACTTGCATGTTAGTGTGAAAACTGCTTGATATTGTGATATTTTAATTTATATTCACTTTGGTAAAGTTTTAATACTTCTGCTCTGTAATCTGACAGGCAAAGATCGTCACTGATGGGACTGATAGCTATTGTTCTTACGAATCGGATATTACTACTGGCATGGGTGTTGGATCATTACTGTTCCTTTTGGCTAGTCAACTGCTTATAATGATTGCTAGTCGATGCCTATGCTGCGGGAGAGCTTTGAAACCTGGTAAATCAAGGGGATGGTCAATTGTCCTATTCATCTTGTGCTGGTATGTGTTCTACCTAGTTACTCGGTCTGTTCTTTTTATGTTACAGAACTTTCCTATAACATTAGTAAAGAAAAGTTATAACTTGTTTTAAATGCGTCAAACAGAAACATCACAATTCACAATAAAGTTTAGGTCATCCAGTTCATTTTAATATTTCATGGATAATTTGTTAGATGATTCCGACAACCCTTTGTCCCTTTCCATTGGAAATATTTACTGATTTATCAAATTACAGGGTGACATTTTTTATTGCTGAGGCGTGCTTGCTAGCTGGTTCAGTGAGAAATGCCAAACATACCAAGTACAGGACTTCTCTTGTGGTCGATCCTCCATCTTGCGAGACACTGAGGAAGGGAGTCTTTGCTGCAGGGGCTGCTTTCATTGTTTTTACTGGCATTCTCTCGGAACTGTATTATGTTAGCTTCTCAAAGGCTAATGATGGATTTTTACCCACTAATGGAGATGGGGGTATAAGGATGGGAGCCTATAATTGAACTTGGGGAAGGACACAACATATATTCTAAATCTATTTCAGATATTAAACTTGCGAGTCTTTGTAGAAGTGTGAGAATGTGGATAAATCTAGATACATAGACATACTAGATTATATAATGTTATGGATGGAGTAGAACTGTCCGACCTGTGCTATCAAATTTAGTATGCTGTTCTATTATTGTTTTTTATTTATCTTGTTATTGTTTTGGGTTAAATCTCAAAGTGCTCACTGAAGTGGAGGACTAGTATCAAATTGCTCATCCTAGTTATCGGCATCTCATTTGAATCATTAAAATCATAATAAATATCAAATGGATACCTTTAAAATATACTCAAAAAATAAAAATAATTTTTCATTGATTTCTACACATTTTTCTTGAATGGTTCCATAACCAAACGAAAGTTTAATAATTCTAGTATTTTGGATAATATATTTAGAATTTAAAAAGTTTATTTACTACTTATTTTTAATTAAAACAAGGAAAATGATAATAAAATTAAAAATAAATAGTAAGTGGATTTTTAAAAATCTAAATATATTATCAGAAATACTAGAATTATTAACCTTTCGTTTGGTTATGGAAGCATTCAAGAAAAATATGTAGAAATCAATGAAAAATTATTTTTATTTTTCGAGTATATTTTAAAAGTATTCATTTGATATTTATTATGACTTTAATGATTCAAATGAGGTGCCGATAACTAGAGTGAGCAATTTGATACCAGCCCTCCACTTCAATGAGCACTTTGAGATTTAACACTTATTGTTTTTGCGCAAAAATAGACTCTATTATTACCCAAAAATGCCATCATCTGCTTGTTGGACTATATGCTAGGTTGTGTTCTGTAACTGAAAATACCACCATCTATTATTACCCAAAAATGCCATCATCTGCTTGTTGGACTACTTTCTTACACTATCTCTCATCTATTATTAAATATTGATAGATCCCACCACTCTATCCACTTTTCAATTAATTTTACTATTTTCTACTACATTTTCTTAATCTCCATGAAAGTCAAAGAGGTTCAAACAATTTGGGATGGAGGAAGTAAATAAGAATGAGGATGAGTTGGAATGTTTGAATGCAGGGACCAGAGAGAGAATGGATGAGAGATAGATGGGAGACCAAAGCGAGAGAAAGATTACGAGCCTGTTTGGGAATGAGCTTAAAGCTTATTCATTTGGCTTTTAAGTGTTTTTGGTCTGTTTGTCTTCTCCGGCTTTAAGTTAAAAAACTGCTTTAAGCCATAAGTTCCATTTAGGTACTTTTGACTTATGATTTATGGATTTTTTATATTTTTTTTCACAATTCTTGTAAAGCTTAAATATCATGAATTTAATTTTTTTTAAGTCAAATTTCACTTTAAGCCAAAATTATTAAACCCTCATTTAACTTAAAGTAAAATTATCCAAACACTTTCATTCAACTTAAAGTAAACAACTTTACTTTCTTCTTTAAGTTAAAAATACCCCCGTTAAGTCAAAGGTAACTAATTTTAAGCAATCCTAAACACCCTCTATGTTGAGATTAGGGGCCGCATGGGGTTGGGCTGGTTGGAGCCCCAAAATTTGACACCAAATAATAAAAACATAAAAAATAAATATTAAATTTTCATAATTTTTTTTTAAAAAAAAGGTTCATAATTTTCTAGAAACTAACATATAATTCATATTTTAAATATTTTAAATAATTACTGAAAGCATGCACATGAGTGGAGCCCACCTGACCAACTTAAACTAGCACTCACAGGTCACAGCACACACTCCATCAACTCACTGTCTTGTTGTTTCTTAGAACAACTTCAGAGAAAAATGGAGAAGATAGAGCACAAATTCATTGAAGCAAATGGGCTAAAGCATCATGTAGCTCAAGTCGGGTCATCATCCGGGTCACCCGTTACCATATTGTTTCTGCATGGGTTTCCTGAGATATGGTACACTTGGCGTTTCCAATTGATTGCTGCTGCTAATGCTGGTTACAGAGCTATTGCACCCGATTTTCGCGGGTACGGGTTGTCCGACCCGCCACCCGAACCCGAGAAGGCTACTTTTGATGACTTTGTTTCTGATATGCCTGCTATTCTTGATGCTCTTGGCATTTCTAAGGTCTGCCTTTTTTTTTTTTTTTTTTTTTTTTCTCTTAAATTTGTTTGTTTATATTGTTCTTCCTGGTATTGTTTTAGTGTACTAATGGATGTTAAATAATTTAATTTTTAATTCTCTTGGTGTTTATTTTAAGTTAATTTCTTAGTTTTTCCTTTTTTGTTGGTTATATAGATCGAGTTAACTTTAGGGCATGTTTTATTAGACCATTGACTAATGTCTGAATTTCCTGAATATGTAGTATTTTGAGTCATGGTCACAGTATTTCATAGTTTTCTGGAAACTGATGTTTGGGCTTTGTGATGATTAGTATGGAGTAACTGATATTTGATTCGTTCTGATTCGATTGGATCAAATTAGACTTCAAGTGGGTTTGGATTTGTTTTACGAACCTGAAATTCTTGATTTAATTTTTACAAAATCATCCCTTCATGTTTATGTGTTAGTAATTATTTTAGCCAAATCTAATTTCTTAGCTGCTGGTAGAAAGGTTGGACATTGTTCTTTTTCTTTACGCTAAATTTGAAGTTGAATATGCTGGATGTATCAATCTTTTGCAGGTATGTAAAACTTAAGCACTTGAAGAATATGAAGCAACATATGGTTACATGTTTCCGATCGTGATAATTTCATTTTAAAAGTTATTAATGCACTTGGATTAAGATGTCAAAAAAATTTAGATTAAGATGAACTCTTTAGCAACCACCCTCCTAGCTCCCAGTATCACACAGCTACTCTCTTTTTTTTTTTGAATGAACTGATGCAAGTAACATAGATTTTGTAAGTTTCTTTTCTCTTCGGCTGAGTATTACCATTTTAATTCCTAAGTAAATCAAGGACCACACTTTTTGACTATCCCATAGCGACAGTTCAAGAATATTCACCTAGAAACAAACTTCTAACTGTAAAATTTATATGTATATCGTTGATATAATATGACCAATTGTTTATTGAGTAGATATAATGATTTAAGCAGTTTTCAAAAATATTTGATTTCTGTGGTTGGATATAGGTCTTTGTTATTGGCCAAGATTTTGGAGCCATGGTTGCTTACCGATTTGCCCTTCGCTATGAAGAAAGGATCCATGGGATCATAACTTTAGGTGTGCCATTTATGCAACCAGGTCCCATTGACTACCAGAATACCCTGCCTGAGGGCTTTTATGTTACAAGATGGCAGGTAACCTTTACTACTGATGCCTGCTTTCTTAAAACAGTTTTTGTGCTTGCCAATTGTAATAATCCTAGCAAATTTAAATTTCAGGAACCTGGTAGAGCTGAAGCTGACTTCGCACGGCTTGACGCCAAAACCGTGTTACGGAACATCTACATCCTATTTGCCAGCAGTGAAATACCAATAGCTCCGGAAAACCAGGAGATCATGGATTTAGTAAAGCCATCTACTACTCTACCCTCTTGGTTCACAGAGGACGATCTTGCAGTCTATGGGGCAGCATATGAGAAATCTGGATTCCGAACTGCACTGCAAGTTCCTTATAGGTGATAAATCATTAAATAGTTTTAGTTGTATTATTTGCAAAATGTCATCCCCTGTTTTATGCAAGTGATGCACCTACTTTAATCTTCATAAATATTAGTCTCTTGCAGAGCATACACACAGACCGATATATGTAGTAAATGTGCTAAAATTATAATTTTGACACTGGACACGGCTAGTCTTAGGACCAATAAGCATTAACATTCTCTCCTTGGCGATTATAAAAGTAGGATGACAAGAAGATCCAAAACTACGTTGAAAATGTTTCCATCAAGGGCAAGATGGGCATATTTTCTTAGACCACTTTTCTCTTAAAAGGTCATAAACTTAGATGAAGGATTATCATCTTAGTTTAAAGAATTATTCAATTATATTGTGCCCATTGAACGTTATTTCTCCGATTGCTAGGTACATTCATTGCAATTGTAACAATTTCACATGTATGTGCAGTTTTGATTTTATTAATAGCTTTTGGGTCATGATAGAAGTGCTTTTTTTCTTTTTTTCCAGATATGTTTTAATGTGTGTAGAGTACGTTTTTTAATAACATTGTAGTGGTATTCTTCTTTTACAGGGATCTTCATTCAAAGAAAAACACAGAGCAGGCAAATGCACCAGATCCAAGAGTTGATGCCCCTGCTCTCTATATAACTGGTGATAAGGACTATGTATTCAAATTTCCTGATATGGAGAACTACGTAAGGAGCGGAGCTGTTAAAAAGTATGTCCCAAACTTGGAAATCGAATACATACCTGAAGGATCCCATTTCATATCAGAGCAATTTCCTGACAAGGTGAATGAATTAATTCTGTCATTCATCAGTAAAAACATCCAGAAATGATCCTTAAAGACATTGGTGCTGTAACCAATTCTGAAATGTGATGTGGTGGTGTGAAAATAATATGGAAATGGTTCAACGCCGTGTGAGCTAATAAGTTACAGTAACAGTTCTGTCCTCCTGTGATTATTGCAGTTCTGTATCTTAAAAGAATTCTTGTATACAAGAATTCTGTGCAACTTTGTGTTGTGAATGTGTGAAGCTAGAGTCATGTAAACCTCCATTTCAGACTATGGATCTCTAAATAAATGTTCTTTTACTGTGTTTGCTATTTTGCTATATCCATTAATGGTTGGTCTTATTGAAATTAGAGCTGTTAACGAAGCTAGTTGTTAGTGAACAAGCTCGAGCTCGATTCGTTCAGGGCTCGATTCGGCTCGGTTCGTTAAGAACTCGAGCTCGAACACAAAAAAGTGTTCGTTAAGTTAACGAGCTCTAGCCGAGCTTTTAGCATGTGTGGCTCGAGCTCGGTTCAAACTCGGCTCGAGCTTGACTCGATTTTGTTCGGCTCGTTAGAGCTCGGAAAAATTGTATATATTTTGTATTTTTATATATTATGTATATATATTTTTATATTATTTTATATATGATATATATTTTATATAGCTTCGGATCGGTTAAAAAAATGATAGAATGATATTTACTTGGGCTATTAGTGGATTTAAGTCGTTTTGTTGGTTAATTTCTTTTATTTTTTTGAAAACTCATATGCAACCTAATATGCAACCTCATAGCAACCTAATATGCAACCTAATAGCTGGTTCAGTGAGAAATGCCAAACATACCAAGTACAGGACTTCTCTTGTGGTCGATCCTCCATCTTGCGAGACACTGAGGAAGGGAGTCTTTGCAGCAGGGGCTGCTTTCATTGTTTTTACTGGCATTCTCTCGGAACTGTATTATGTTAGCTTCTCAAAGGCTAATGATGGATTTTTACCCACTAATGGAGATGGGGGTATAAGGATGGGAGCCTATAATTGAACTTGGGGAAGGACACAACATATATTCTAAATCTATTTCAGATATTAAACTTGCGAGTCTTTGTAGAAGTGTGAGAATGTGGATAAATCTAGATACATAGACATACTAGATTATATAATGTTATGGATGGAGTAGAACTGTCTGACCTGTGCTATCAAATTTAGTATGCTGGTCTATTATTGTTTTTTATTTATTTTGTTATTGTTTTGGGTTAAATCTCAAAGTGCTCACTGAAGTGGAGGGCTAGTATCAAATTGCTCATCCTAGTTATCGGCATATCATTTGAATCATTAAAATCATAATAAATATCAAATGGATACCTTTAAAATATACTCAAAAAATAAAAATAATTTTTCATTGATTTCTACACATTTTTCTTGAATGGTTCCATAACCAAACGAAAGGTTAATAATTCTAGTATTTTTTATAATATATTTAGAATTTAAAAAGTTTATTTACTATTTATTTTTAATTAAAACAAGGAAAATGACAATAAAATTAAAAATAAATAGTAAGTGGATTTTTAAAAATCTAAATATATTATCAGAAATACTAGAATTATTAACCTTTCGTTTGGTTATGGAAGCATTCAAGAAAAATATGTAGAAATCAATGAAAAATTATTTTTATTTTTCGAGTATATTTTAAAGGTATCCATTTGATATTTATTATGACTTTAATGATTCAAATGAGGTGCCGATAACTAGAGTGAGCAATTTGATACCAGCACTCCACTTCAATGAGCACTTTGAGATTTAAAACTTATTGTTTTTGCGCAAAAAGAGACTCTATTATTACCCAAAAATGCCATCATCTGCTTGTTGGACTATATGCTAGGTTGTGTTCTGTAACTGAAAATACCACCATCTATTATTACCCAAAAATGCCATCATCTGCTTGTTGGACTACTTTCCTACACTATCTCTCATCTATTATTAAATATTGATAGATCCCACCACTTTATCCACTTTTCAATTAATTTTACTATTTTTTACTACATTTTCTTAATCTCCATGAAAGTCAAAGAGGTTCAAACAATTTGGGATGGAGGAAGTAAATAAGAATGAGGATGAGTTGGAATGTTTGAATGCAGGGACCAGAGAGAGAATGGATGAGAGATAGATGGGAGACCAAAGCGAGAGAAAGATTACGAGCATGTTTGGGAATGAGCTTAAAGCTTATTCATTTGGCTTTTAAGTGTTTTTGGTCTGTTTGTCTTTTCCGGCTTTAAGTTAAAAAACTGTTTTAAGCCATAAGTTTCATTTAGGTACTTTTGACTTATGATTTATGGATTTTTTTTTATTTTTTTTCACAATTCTTGTAAAGCTTAAATATCATGAATTTAATTTTTTTTAAGTTAAATTTCACTTTAAGCCAAAATTATTAAACCCTCATTTAACTTAAAGTAAAATTATCCAAACACTTTCATTCAACTTAAAGTAAACAACTTTACTTTCTTCTTTAAGTTAAAAATACACCCGTTAAGTCAAAGGTAACTAATTTTAAGCAATCCCAAACACCCTCTATGTTGAGATTAGGGGCCGCATGGGGGTTGGGCTGGTTGGAGCCCCAAAATTTGACACCAAATAATAAAAACATAAAAAATAAATATTAAATTTTCATAATTTTTTTTTTTTTAAAAAAAGGTTCATAATTTTCTAGAAACTAACATATAATTCATATTTTAAATATTTTAAATAATTACTGAAAGCATGCACATGAGTGGAGCCCACCTGACCAACTTAAACTAGCACTCACAGTCACAGGTCACAGCACACACTCCATCAACTCACTGTCTTGTTGTTTCTTAGAACAACTTCAGAGAAAAATGGAGAAGATAGAGCACAAATTCATTGAAGCAAATGGGCTAAAGCATCATGTAGCTCAAGTCGGGTCATCATCCGGGTCACCCGTTACCATATTGTTTCTGCATGGGTTTCCTGAGATATGGTACACTTGGCGTTTCCAATTGATTGCTGCTGCTAATGCTGGTTACAGAGCTATTGCACCCGATTTTCGCGGGTACGGGTTGTCCGACCCGCCACCCGAACCCGAGAAGGCTACTTTTGATGACTTTGTTTCTGATATGCCTGCTATTCTTGATGCTCTTGGCATTTCTAAGGTCTGCCTTTTTTTTTTTTTTTTTTTTTTTTCTCTTAAATTTGTTTGTTTATATTGTTCTTCCTGGTATTGTTTTAGTGTACTAATGGATGTTAAATAATTTAATTTTTAATTCTCTTGGTGTTTATTTTAAGTTAATTTCTTAGTTTTTCCTTTTTTGTTGGTTATATAGATCGAGTTAACTTTAGGGCATGTTTTATTAGACCATTGACTAATGTCTGAATTTCCTGAATATGTAGTATTTTGAGTCATGGTCACAGTATTTCATAGTTTTCTGGAAACTGATGTTTGGGCTTTGTGATGATTAGTATGGAGTAACTGATATTTGATTCGTTCTGATTCGATTGGATCAAATTAGACTTCAAGTGGGTTTGGATTTGTTTTACGAACCTGAAATTCTTGATTTAATTTTTACAAAATCATCCCTTCATGTTTATGTGTTAGTAATTATTTTAGCCAAATCTAATTTCTTAGCTGCTGGTAGAAAGGTTGGACATTGTTCTTTTTCTTTACGCTAAATTTGAAGTTGAATATGCTGGATGTATCAATCTTTTGCAGGTATGTAAAACTTAAGCACTTGAAGAATATGAAGCAACATATGGTTACATGTTTCCGATCGTGATAATTTCATTTTAAAAGTTATTAATGCACTTGGATTAAGATGTCAAAAAAATTTAGATTAAGATGAACTCTTTAGCAACCACCCTCCTAGCTCCCAGTATCACACAGCTACTCTCTTTTTTTTTTTTGAATGAACTGATGCAAGTAACATAGATTTTGTAAGTTTCTTTTCTCTTCGGCTGAGTATTACCATTTTAATTCCTAAGTAAATCAAGGACCACACTTTTTGACTATCCCATAGCGACAGTTCAAGAATATTCACCTAGAAACAAACTTCTAACTGTAAAATTTATATGTATATCGTTGATATAATATGACCAATTGTTTATTGAGTAGATATAATGATTTAAGCAGTTTTCAAAAATATTTGATTTCTGTGGTTGGATATAGGTCTTTGTTATTGGCCAAGATTTTGGAGCCATGGTTGCTTACCGATTTGCCCTTCGCTATGAAGAAAGGATCCATGGGATCATAACTTTAGGTGTGCCATTTATGCAACCAGGTCCCATTGACTACCAGAATACCCTGCCTGAGGGCTTTTATGTTACAAGATGGCAGGTAACCTTTACTACTGATGCCTGCTTTCTTAAAACAGTTTTTGTGCTTGCCAATTGTAATAATCCTAGCAAATTTAAATTTCAGGAACCTGGTAGAGCTGAAGCTGACTTCGCACGGCTTGACGCCAAAACCGTGTTACGGAACATCTACATCCTATTTGCCAGCAGTGAAATACCAATAGCTCCGGAAAACCAGGAGATCATGGATTTAGTAAAGCCATCTACTACTCTACCCTCTTGGTTCACAGAGGACGATCTTGCAGTCTATGGGGCAGCATATGAGAAATCTGGATTCCGAACTGCACTGCAAGTTCCTTATAGGTGATAAATCATTAAATAGTTTTAGTTGTATTATTTGCAAAATGTCATCCCCTGTTTTATGCAAGTGATGCACCTACTTTAATCTTCATAAATATTAGTCTCTTGCAGAGCATACACACAGACCGATATATGTAGTAAATGTGCTAAAATTATAATTTTGACACTGGACACGGCTAGTCTTAGGACCAATAAGCATTAACATTCTCTCCTTGGCGATTATAAAAGTAGGATGACAAGAAGATCCAAAACTACGTTGAAAATGTTTCCATCAAGGGCAAGATGGGCATATTTTCTTAGACCACTTTTCTCTTAAAAGGTCATAAACTTAGATGAAGGATTATCATCTTAGTTTAAAGAATTATTCAATTATATTGTGCCCATTGAACGTTATTTCTCCGATTGCTAGGTACATTCATTGCAATTGTAACAATTTCACATGTATGTGCAGTTTTGATTTTATTAATAGCTTTTGGGTCATGATAGAAGTGCTTTTTTTCTTTTTTTCCAGATATGTTTTAATGTGTGTAGAGTACGTTTTTTAATAACATTGTAGTGGTATTCTTCTTTTACAGGGATCTTCATTCAAAGAAAAACACAGAGCAGGCAAATGCACCAGATCCAAGAGTTGATGCCCCTGCTCTCTATATAACTGGTGATAAGGACTATGTATTCAAATTTCCTGATATGGAGAACTACGTAAGGAGCGGAGCTGTTAAAAAGTATGTCCCAAACTTGGAAATCGAATACATACCTGAAGGATCCCATTTCATATCAGAGCAATTTCCTGACAAGGTGAATGAATTAATTCTGTCATTCATCAGTAAAAACATCCAGAAATGATCCTTAAAGACATTGGTGCTGTAACCAATTCTGAAATGTGATGTGGTGGTGTGAAAATAATATGGAAATGGTTCAACGCCGTGTGAGCTAATAAGTTACAGTAACAGTTCTGTCCTCCTGTGATTATTGCAGTTCTGTATCTTAAAAGAATTCTTGTATACAAGAATTCTGTGCAACTTTGTGTTGTGAATGTGTGAAGCTAGAGTCACGTAAACCTCCATTTCAGACTATGGATCACTAAATAAATGTTCTTTTACTGTGTTTGCTATTTTGCTATATCCATTAATGGTTGGTCTTATTGAAATTAGAGCTGTTAACGAAGCTAGTTGTTAGTGAACAAGCTCGAGCTCGATTCGTTCAGGGCTCGATTCGGCTCGGTTCGTTAAGAACTCGAGCTCGAACACAAAAAAGTGTTCGTTAAGTTAACGAGCTCTAGCCGAGCTTTTAGCATGTGTGGCTCGAGCTTGACTCGATTTTGTTCGGCTCGTTAGAGCTCGGAAAAATTGTATATATTTTGTATTTTTATATATTATGTATATATATTTTTATATTATTTTATATATGATATATATTTTATATAGCTTCGGATCGGTTAAAAAAATGATAGAATGATATTTACTTGGGCTATTAGTGGATTTAAGTCGTTTTGTTGGTTAATTTCTTTTATTTTTTTGATAATAAAAAAAAAAATTGTTAACGAGCTGTTCGATAAGAGTTCGAGCTCGACTCGGTTCGTTTTTGTTCGATAAAAGCTCGAGCTCGGCTCGGTTCATTAACGAGCTCGAGCTTGAACACATATTTTGTTCGATAAGAAAACTTGACTCGGCTCCGTTCATCAGAAAAAAAAATTTAATCTCGGATTGATTCGATCAAAGCTCGACTCAACTCGGATCGTTTATAGCTCTAATTAAAATGAATGAGATGAGGTGCATATGTGAAATTGGGTAGAATATATAGATGAACATAGTTTCTGTTTAGATATATTATTGTAAATAAAATGGAGGAACTAATGAAAATTGTATGTATAAATACTAAATAGAAAATGGATGGTAGTTTATAAGCTGGTAAGGCCTCTTAGGTAAAATTTGAAATTAATTATCATAAATAAGAATTATAAAGAATGTGTAAAAAATTTTGCATTTCAATGGGACAAGCCAGTTGTCTAAAATTATAGATAATCTCTTGATGTTGGCTATATTTGTCGAACCTCTAGAGACCTGTAGTGAATTGCCACATCACTTATTTCTATATTAAAATTATATATTCCATTAATAACAACTTGAAATATTATTAATAAAAACTTGAAATATTAATAACATACCATTTTTAAAATATAGCCAATCATTATAGCCAATAATATCGGAACACAATGTCTTATATGTTCGACAAATTTTACATAATCAATATTTTATGTAATTTAGTCAATCATTTTTAACTAACGTCATTGGAGATGCTCTAACTAATTGAATTAATTATTTAGTTTACAACCAAATTATGATTAATTTACTTATCATACTACATATTTAATAACCATAAAAAGTATCATAGTACACAACTAATCATGACATAATTTTTTTAAAAAAAAATTGTAACATCAATTACAAGAAATTTAAATACCTACGTACAGATGTCTTGAATTAGAACACTCTTATCTCTTGTTAATTAAGCTGAGGTGCATTGATTAGGCTAAGCCTTAGTAAAATTCATTATTTATCGTCTGTAAATAAATAAGCAGAAGACATGAAATCTCTACTTTTGTTTTCTTTTCTGAGTTTGTAGATGCTAGAGAAATAAACTTTACTCATTAGATTTCAATAATATGCTAAATTTATTGTTATATCTATATTACATCATTATTTTTTTTAATTTAATGACGTGTTAAACATTGTGTTATTTTTTTTAATTTAATGACGTATTAAACATTGTGCTAAAATAACGTAATGTTATAACTTACTAGCGTAAAAGCCCGTGCGATGCACGGGCCTGACATATATCGAAATTATTACTCGCACGAATTTTTATAAATATCAAAATAAATTTATAACTAAAAAATGGTAAAAGATAATACTTAAACCTTATCTTAGATTTCTACCGTAATTTTGTAATGTTGCATTAACATTTTCATGAATACATTTTTTTCTTTAATTTTAGATTTTACAAAATTTGGATAGATATTTATATGATAAAAATTAGATGATTAGTTGTAATTGTTAAAATATTAATTTAATATTAAATGACGTGAATTGATCTTTATCGAATTAAACAATTGAATATAATATAAATAATTATTTTAGCATAATTATTCATATATAACCCGGACGTTTGTGATTTTAATGAAATAACTTGTGTATTCGTATAAAAATACATTTTGAATTATATTTTAACTCAAAATGAATCATGTTCCATATATATATATATTATACATAATTTTTCAAAAAAATATTTATCTTCTTTTAAACAAATCTAACCATATGCTTTTATCAATTGGACTATGACTAACAATTTATATACTTGATTAATCTAATTATTAGTCATTATTATATTATAAATGTAATAATAGTTATTTAGATAATTGAATTTAAATTTTAGATATATTTATAAATATCAAATAAAGATTGTCTCTGTACATTAATGAGAGCGAAAAAATGGAAGAAAGTAGAAAAAAATGGATAAATTTATTCTTCACTTCGTCTCATCATCAACTATTAATAGAATGAGTGAGGAGATTTATAATTGCGAGGAAAGTTAAAAAGTTGAAGAAAATGTGAGTAAATAATGAGAATGTAATAAATAGTAAAGTTATTAAAAATTATATGTCATTTCGTAAGATAATAAAAATAAAGTGTACATTCAAAAAAGGGTATTGTTAAACAATAAGAGTGACGAACAAAGGATATGAAAATGATTATTATATAATTAAATAATAATTTCAAGCCTGATTTTTTAATTTAAAAATATACTCAAGAATAAATAATGAGATGCAATACATATTATATGTTACTTATATTTTATGTATGAATACATGATTAATTCAAGTAAAATATAATGAGAGATATAGTATGTATAAAATGCGAATCATAACAATTAATAACATAATCGATATCTATTCAACCGAAAAAATATAAGTAAAATTAAAATTTATAAATTAAATTAAAAACATAGCAAGGCCATTATTTACAGAAAATTCTCTTTTATAGTGTGATAGAGAAAATATTGATCAACAATAGAATTTTTTGAATAATTCTAAAATTATGTTTAAAATACAAAATTTACCCCTATTTTTTAAAATTTAAAAAAAATGTTATGTAAAAAAATAATGAAATAATGCTTGTAATAATTATGTAAAAAATAATGAAATTATTCTTGTGTTGGGAATCGAACCACCGACCTTTTAATCTCAAACTCATGCCTTAACCAATTGTGCTATAGCTGATTTTGAGTTTTGTTTAAAAATTCTATAAGATAAAGCACCTCTCTTCTCTTTTTGTGCCATCCGTCTTTGTTTTTTTGGATAAATGAAATGTTATTTCATATTATTACTAAAATATTGGATAGATAAAATAATAAAAAAATACTTTAATCGACTGAGCATACTCTACAATTCTCTTTTGCTATTTTAAATAATTGATATAGAAAAAAAATTAGACTATACATAATATAATCGAGTCCAAAAAGAAAAAAGATTATTTACATACGTCTCCACATAGATGTTAAATTATTTAAATAAAAAATAAGATTTAATTTTAAGAAATATATAAATTTTAGTAATCAAATCATACATAATGAGAGATATTTTTTTTAGGGAACCTAATGAGAGATATAGTATGTATAAAATGAGAATCATTAATTAATATTAATAACATAATCGATATCTATTCAACCGAAAAAATATAAGTAAATTAAAAATTTATAAATCAGTTAAAAACACAGTAAGGCCATTATTTACAGAAAATTCTCTTTTATTGTGTGATAGAGAAAATATTGATCAACAATAGAATTTTTTGAATAATTCTGAAATTATGTTTAAAACAAAAAATTTGACTATAACTGAACAAAAATTAGATAAAAAAAATATAACACTTAAAAGATATAACTCTATATCACATATTATTTCGGAGTGCTACTCTACATATTAATATACAGAATTTTGAAAAATTAAAAAAATGGAGTTAAATAAATATTATAAACTAACATTTTATTTACTCAAAGGTTAAAATAAGAAAAAATATATAATAAAGGGAGAAATTGTGGTTTATGTAGTAAGATTTTTAAAATATAACAAAAGCTCATCATAGCACAATGATTATAACATGAATTATTAAGGAGAAGGATAATGGTTCGATTCCTAATACATACATAAATTTCTACTATTTTTACATAAAGTATGTAGAGATGGCATTTTTGTAAATTTCAAAAATATAGGGATAAAAAGGTAAATTCACGAACAATTTCTTGGCATATTTTACCTTTGTGTTGACATATAATATATAGTAATAGATGTTTTATATAAGAGAAAACGTAATGGAATCATATTTATCATCTCATCAAAATGAAAAAAATAAATAAATAAATAAATAAGGTGGTACAGTATAATCAAAAGTTGGGCAAGAATTGGTCAAATGATAACAATTGTTGTCAATTGGATAATCAATTTAGAGATTAGAATTGGATTTTCATTTTCGACGTTACGAGTTAAAGTGGATGATCAGTCACACTAAAACTCCGGATATACTCTCTTGGTATATCCAAATACTCAACTGGATCCATGACCCATTTTGGCCTAACATAATACTTATGTACTGACTCGCGTCTTCAGTCCTGAAAATATTTTTTTTTATTTTATAAAACTTCCAATTCTATTTGTTTAATACTCAGGTCAGGGGTCGGGACAATCGACTACCCTGTTTAATTAGAGTCAAGGTATAACTCAATAATTCAGACAAAAGATCAGGTATCTAGCATTTATTCATTTTCAATAAGGAGTAATATTTCAGGTTCAACGTACATAGAATCAAGTGAGTATGATCAAGTAATTATGATTCAGCATTAATGAATTGATTTGATAACAAAGGGGAATGTAAATCAACACAACATGATGTATCTACAGAAGTAGGGTCGTACAATCAAGTACAAAGGAAACAACATTCGATATAAATTTAATTGATAACAAGGAAGAAAGTAAATCAACACAACATGATGTATCTACGAAGGTAGGGTTATATAATCAAGTACAAATGAAACAATATTCGATATATCTGAAGAACAGGTTAAGGTTACTTTCCTTAATCGAGAACTAACTGGCTATTCCGCTTTGCCTTTGCCCTTGTCACTGGGACCTACTTCCTTCGAATCTACACATAAAAATATACTACTTCAGTACTCTATTTAATACTCGACGTACTACTATACTAATTCTACCCATTCGTTAATCCCTTAATACAATACAAAAACGTATCATGGTAAAAGTAACAATATACTAATACATAAACATTTTAAACCTTACTAAACAACAATTAACAATTAGTCAATTAAGGTTCAAATACAATCCAATTACCACATTTATATAATTAACTCGTAATTCAAATAATTATGATTTTAGAAAAATTTTGACGGGATCGTTTTATTTAACGAACTACCCGTCGGATTACAACCGACCCAAACAATCCAATTCCTGATATAAATACAATCCCAACCAATATTACAAATTTGAACAGATTCAATTAAATGGCCATACCATACTCAGAAATTTAAATACGAAACAATTAATATAATTTATAAAATTTATTCCGGCTCAGGTATACATCATCGCCTATTTTTACCCCCGACTCAAACTAAATCACCGTCGAGGGGGCAAAATCCCGAGGGTGCCCTAATTTAGGGTTTCCATCTCGAGACTCTACACTTATTAATTTATACAAATAAATTTACAATTTATTTCTACGAATTTATCATATTGAATATCAATTTCATAATCATATAAAATCACGAATTACATCCACAAGACAGTATTGCAACAACAAAATCGCTCAGCAATTAAGGTCACAATTCATGGTAGTACTGAAACAAGGCAGGCTCAAAGCATCACAACGTTACAAGATCACTAGCCCAGCCGAAAACAACACACCCTCGAATACACACTTACACTTTCGACTTCACTGAATTTTTTTTACACACACGAACACGGCCACACAATTGAATTAACACGTACACACGCCAAAACCCACACACACAAAACTCAGCCTACACGAGCAGTGGATACAAACACGCTGCAATCACAGCACTGTTAACACTTCATAGCAAGAACATGGGAGAATAAATCAACACAAGTCCAGCCCTTTATTCAAACCAGCACATCACCATACACCCACGACCACACGCACCTGTACACACTACCCACTCACACAGTACACAAGCACGCAGTTCAACCCACACGGCCACCCACAGCTGTTGCAATTCGTACACAGCAATATAGATGGGGAAGGGGAATAATTTACCAAAATCAAGAGATATTACCGATGAAATGAGAGAGGAAAAGAGATTGAGAGAAGGAGAGGGAACCTTCCAGAGAGAAATTGCAAGTCTCAGAGAAGTGTTGAGAGATTTGGGGGAAAAAGATCTGAATTAGGGATTGGTTTTTATTGAATTGGGGAAAATGTTAAAACAACACATTTTTATAAATTCTCTTAAATAAAACTCATAAAATAAATTTCTAAAATTACAAGTGAATACAAAAATGGGTGAAATATTATAATTTAAAATTTTAAAATGAAGAATGTAAAATTACGATCACTCCCATATTTTTAAAATATTTTTCGGATAAAAAACGAATTAAATATCGATTTTACAAGATTAAATCAATAAAATACAAATCAATTCGTAAAATCATTTTAAAATCCTTAAAAATCACCATAAACCCACCTACTATTTTTAAAACTCAAATAAATTAATAAAGTCAATAATACAAAAGATTTCATAATTTTTACTGATCCCAATAATTTTACAAAAATCTCATAAGATAATTATAATACAAATAAATGGAATTAAATCTCCAAAAATACAATTAAAAAAAATACCTGGGCAAACACGACACATATAAATCATCACATAAACCCATAAAATGATATCACACATATTTTACTTCCTCAAAAGTATTCACGTCATATAATACACAATTTAAAAAAATAAACAAATAATATAATATAAAAATACTAAAATTTCTGAGACGTTATATCCTTCCCCCCTTAACAGGATTCTGTCCCCAGAATCTCGCCTAAGTAAATAGATGAGGATACTTTTCGAGCATCTCGCTCTAAAGTTCCCAAGTTGATTCTTCAACTCTAGGATTCCTCCACAAAACTTTTACCAACTTAACTGTCTTATTCCTTAACTTCCTCTCCATCTATCCTGAATCGCTACAGGCTGTTCTACAAAAGTCATATCCGGTTGAATCTCAATAGGCTCGTACTCGATTATATGACTTAAGTCTGGATGATATCTCTTGAGCATCGACACATGGAAAACGTTGTGAATATGGTTTATGTGAGGCGGTAAAGCTAATTCATACGCTACTTTTCCAACTCGTCTGAGGATTTCAAAAGGCCCAACATATCTCGGACTGAGTTTTCCCTTCTTGCCAAATCTTGTAACTCCCTTCCAAGGTGAAATTTTCAGTAACATTTGCTCTCCTTCCTCGTAGTTCATATCTTTTCTATCTCGATCCGCATACTTCTTTTGTCTGTTCTGGGCAGCAATCAACCTTTTTTGAATGATTTCAATCTTTTCCTTTGTTTGCTGTAGTAGCTCTGGTCCTAATATTTTGCGTTCTCCAATTTCGTCCCAATATACCGGAGATCTACATTTCCTTCCATATAAGGCTTCGTATGGCGGCATCCCAATACTCGCATGATAGCTGTTATTATAAGAAAACTCTACCAAGGGTAAATGCTCATCCCAACTTCCCTTAAAATCCAATGCGCATGTTCTAGGCATGTCTTCGATTGTTTGGATCGTTCGTTCGCTCTGTCCATCTGTCTGCGGATGATAGGCTGTACTCATTTTAAGCTTAGTGCCCAGACATTCTTGAAACTGTTTCCAAAATCTAGAGTTGAAACGTGGATCTCGATCTGACACGATAGTTACTGGCACTCCGTGACGCATAACCACTTCCTTTAAATATAGCTGTACCAATTTGGCAAGTGAAAATCTCTCGTTGATTGGCAGAAAGTGTGCGGATTTAGTCAAACGATCGATGATCACCCAAATCGCATCATGATTGGCTTTCGTTCTGGGTAGTCCGACTACAAAGTCCATAGCTAGGTGCTCCCATTTCTACTCAGGAATATCCAACGGTTGCAATAATTCACTGGGTCTCTGATGCTCGGCTTTGACTCTCTGGCATGTATAACACTTACTAACCCATTCTGTAATTTCTCGCTTCATATCTGGCCACCAAAAATTTTGTTTCAAGTCCCGATACATCTTGGTGCTTCCTGGATGGAATCTTGAATTATGTGCTTCACGTAAAATCTCCTGTTTTAGCTCCGCCACGTTAGGTACCCAAATTCTCGAAGAAACACGTAGGATTCCTTTATCATCCTTCTGACTACATATCTCTTCTCCTGTTAAATCCCCTATATCATGGTTCATTACTTCCTCTTGACACTTCTTTATCTTTTCCAATAATTCTGGCTGGAAAGTCATCTCATATATCACTTCAGTAGCAGGAACTGGAATACAAACCTCTATCTCCAATTTATCAAATTCCTTATGCAGCTCTACTGCCGTCGTCAACATGTTCAATTTCTCTTTTCTGCTTAAGGCATCTGCCACCACATTCGCTTTTCCTGGATGATAATTTATAGAACAATCCTAGTCTTTAATCAACTCTAACCATCTTCGTTGCCTCATATTTAACTCCCTTTGAGTAAAGATATACTTTAAACTCTTGTGATCGGTGAAAATCTCACATTTCTCTCCATATAGATAATGTCTCCATATCTTCAGTACAAATACTATGGCTGCCAATTCTAAATCATGGGTGGGGTACTTCTGTTCATGAGGTCTCAATTGTCGAGAAGCATATGCAATCACTCTGTCATGTTGCATAAGAACACATCCTAAGCCTTTATGAGAAGCATCGCTATAAATCACAAAGTTTCCTTGATCATCTGGAAGTGCCAAAACGGGAGCAGTTACTAACCTTTGCTTTAATTCCTGGAAACTCTCTTCGCATTTGTCATTCCAAACGAACTTCTCATTTTTCCTGGTAATTTTCGTCAACGGTGATGCTATCTCGGCAAAATCCGGAACAAACCTTCGATAATATCCTGCTAATCCCATAAAGCTTCTGACTTCTGTCGGTGTCCTCGGTCTTTCCCAATTCATGACGGCTTCAATTTTCGCTGGATCCACTGTTATGCCTTCACTACTAACCACGTGCCCCAAGAATTGAACCTCTCGTAACCAAAACTCGCACTTTGAGAATTTCGCATACAACTTCTCTCGCCTTAGCGTCTCCAATGCTATTCTCAAATGATCTGCATGGTCTTCCTCCGTTTTTGAGTATATTAAAATATCGTCTATAAATACGATCACAAATTTGTCTAAATATTTCTTGAAGACCCTGTTCATTAGATCCATGAATGTTGCGGGCGCGTTCGTCAGTCCAAATGCCATAACTAGAAATTCATAATGCCCATACCTGGTTCGAAAAGCTGTCTTGGGCACATCTTCTGGCTTAATCTTGAGTTGATGGTAACCAGATCTCAGATCAATCTTAGAGAAATAAACGGCGCCCTTTAATTTATCAAACAAGTCATCAATCCTTGGTAACGGGTATTTGTTCTTGATGGTTAACTTGTTTAGTTCTCTGTAGTCAATACATAATCTCATACTTCCGTCTTTCTTCTTCACAAACAACACCGGTGCTCCCCACGGAGAAACACTAGGCCTGATCACTCCTTTATCCAACAAGTCTTACAATTGCGTAGCCAACTCTTTCATTTCAACTGGTGCCATTCTATAGGGTGCCTTAGAAACAGGTTGCGTCCCTGGAGCTAAATCAATCGCGAACTTTATCTCTCTGTCTGGAGGTAACCCTGGCAATTCATCAGGAAAGACATCTGGAAATTCGTTCACTACGGGAATCTCCTCCAGCTTAGTTGCTTGTTTGTTAAGATCCACTACATGGGCTAAGTATGCTTCACATCCTTGGCGTAATAACCTCTTGGCCTGAATCATCGTCAGAAACTCCTTCCTTTGCTTCTGGCCTCTGAATAGAACCTCCTTACCGTTTGAATCTCTTAGTGTTACCCTCTTATTTTGACAATCTATATGTGCTCCATAACTCGACAACCAATCCATCCCTAAAATTACATCAAACTCTCCTAAACCGAAAGGTATCAAATCCGCCTCAAAACAGTGCCCTAATATCTCAACTTTACACTGAGGATATACTTGACTCACAGGAACTCGTTCGCTGTTTGCTACTTCTATATGTAGTACTTCTTTCAAGGGTCTAACCTCACAATTTAATTTATTAGTAAACTCCTTAGACACAAAGGACTTAGAGGCTCCGGAATCAATCAATACCTTTGCACATACTGAATTAATAGCAAGCGTACCTGCAACTACATTCGCATCTCGAACAGCATCCTTCAAGGTCATATTGAATGTTCTGGCTGTTGGAGGAGTTGGCCTGACGGGTCGCCCTGCTATCCTTAGAACTTCATTGACTGGTGCTGGGGCCTTGCAATTCCTCGCAATATGCCCTGGTTTTCCACACTTATAACACATGATGTCTGTCTTAACTGCTGGAGTTTGATTTGGACATTCATTTGCGAAATGCCCTTTCCGGTTGCACTTGAAACAGGTCGCATGAGGCTTCTGACAAGGTCCTGGATGCTTCTTACCACAGATTTTGCATTCTGTTAGAGGTGGTCTCTGTTGTCTTGCTTGGTTCATAACCTGCTGTTGACCCCCTTGCTCCTCATTTCCTCCATCGGGCTTCTTGTGGACCCCAGACTTCCCTGACTGGAATCCTGGTTTCTTGCCACCACGGATGAGAGAACTTCCTTGCTGCTGGTTCCCCTCACTAAATCCTGCCTTTCTTTTCTTTCCTTCCCTCTCTTTCTGGGACATCTCACTCTCAGCTTCTGCAATCATGGCTTTCTGAACTACTGCTGCATACGTATCTAATTCCAAAATAGCCAACTTACCTCGAATCCAAGCTTTCAACCCTTGCTGAAACTTTTTGGCTTTCTTCTTCTCAGTATCCACATAAGCTGGTGCAAACCGAGCTAACTCTGTGAACTTAGCTTCGTATTCTGCAACGGTCATGGTACCTTGCTTTAGCTCCAAAAATTTTATCTCCAATTGATCTTGCATGTATCATGGAAAATATTTCTCCATAAACAACTCCCTGAATGTCGCCCAAGTAATCAAACCTTCAGGCTGGGTCGCTTTCATTGATTCCCACCAATAATTTGCTTCATTCTTCAAAAGATAGCTCGCATATTCTGTTTTCTGTTCCTCCCCAACTCTAACCAATGCAAACGCTTTCTCAATCTCCTTCAGCCATGTATTGGCTTCTACTGGATCCGCTGACCCTTTAAACTCAGGTGGCTTAACTGCCTGGAATGTTTTAAAGGTCACCACTGGATTGCCCTGTTCCTGGTGCTGCTGTTGCTGATTTTACTGCTGCTGTAGCATGTGTTGCTGAAGCTGTTGCTGCTGTTGTATTATCTGCTGTTGTTGTTGTGCTAGATTACCTGTCTGTTGGGTAAGAATTTGAAGAATCTGGGCTACAGCTGGGTCCATCTGATTATTTTGGTTTTCTGCAGGTTCCGGAGTTTGAGACATATTCCTCCACAGAAGTCACAATTTAATATCACAATTTCAAAAGGTATAAAAGTGCATCGAACAACTGTACCTGGTCATATTCAAAGTTATATCAATGTTATACTGATATCAAGTGAAACAATCTCAATATGAATATTGTGGCCCACAAGATATAACAAGATATGCTAATAGAACCTGGTTAACAAAATGATCACAAGGTTTTATAACTGAAATTAAAATGCATGAAGGAAAATGACATGATATATATAACAGAAATGAACAGCTACAATATCATATATATATATATATATATATATATATATATATATACTGGATCAGTACAACGCACTAAGCGCTTCAAGGTCATCAAAAGTGGGGTACAACTAGATATACAGCTATCCGCTACTCAACAACGCAGAAATACAACCACCAAAAACTGGGTACTGCTATACCCACACTACTCTGTTGATGAACTACAACTACATCCCATACATCATACATACATACGCAAAACATGAGTGAAGTCAGCTACTGTCTACATAACTCCACCCTCAGTTACACCATCCAAACCACTAAGCATCATGCTCAATGGCCTCCAAACCCTCTAGCATATAAGTCACCAAGTCTCCCAGCTCCGCTATACTCGGCTCCCTGCCACCTGCCGTCATCCCCTCAAGTCGAGCTGCTGCTATCATCCTAACCACCATCACATCTCCTCTCACACTCGTGGCAGTAGCATCAGATGAAGAAGGCATAGGATCAAGGGATGGCCTCTGATGCACTGGCCTCGAGAACACGTCTGGGGGTAACTGAATCACCGGGGTTGCTGAAGCTGGCTCCTGAGGATACCCTGGACCGCGAATCACCCGAATGGCAAGAGGCTCCGGCCTCTGATCAGTAGGAGACTGTATCGCTACATAATTAGTATACTCGTACTGTACATATCCTATCTCAAAATCCAAAATCATAACCAATGATCCTAACTCAAACTCTACATAAGTCTGATTAAATGTGATCCTGCTTAATACAGTTCTAACCTGTCTATTTCAGGGACTGGTAACCTGTTGCTCTGATACCAACCTGTGACACCCTCAAATCTGGGGTGAGATTTGGGCCCACTACAATACTAGTTTAAAATAACCTGCATATATATATATATATATATATATATATATATATATATATATATATATATATATATATATATATATATATAGTTTTGAAAACAAACCCCGAAACATACCAGGATCACAACAGGTTACAGTATGAAACAGAAACTATTCCAAAAGATAAGTTATTACAATTTAATAATATCGTTGGGTTGACCCGATAAGGGACCCACACCAACGACCAAATATCTAAGTTATTACATCTAATACAATTTTAAACCATTACAATATTACACTGCTCAAAAGCCTATCCAACAACTATAACAAAACCTCACAGGAAATCTGAATCTCGACTGTCTGCTCGAATCCTGGAAACCCTATGATCATAGTCCTAGACGATGTCATCTTTTGATTTCACTGAAAGGTTAGATATAACACAAGGGTGAGCAACAAGTTTGCTCAGCAAGTATATATGTATCAACTATAAAACAATGATAAAATAAACCAATCACGATACTCAGAACTCAGAACTCAGGGTCAAATGATAACATTCGTTGTCAACTGGATATATCAATTGGATAAATGATACCACAAGTCATTAGTGATACTCGGAACTCAAGGTCAAATGATAACAATTGTTGTCAATTGGATAATCAATTTAGAGATTAGAATTGGATTTTCATTTTCGACGCTATGAGTTAAAGTGGATGATCAGTCACACTAAAACTCCGGATATACTCTCTTGGTATATCCAAATACTCAACTGGATCCATGGCCCATTTTGGCCTACATAATACTTATGTACTGACTGGCGTCTTCAGTCCTGAAAACATTTTTTTTATTTTATAAAACTTCCAATTCTATTTGTTTAATACTCAGGTCAGGGGTCGGGACAATCGACTACCCTGTTTAATTAGAGTCAAGGTATAACTCAATAATTTAGACAAAAGATCAGGTATCTAGCATTTATTCATTTTCAATAAGGAGTAATATTTCAGGTTCAGCGTACATAGAATCAAGTGAATATGATCAAGTAATTATGATTCAGCATTAATGAATTGATTTGATAACAAAGGGGAATGTAAATCAACACAACATGATGTATCTACATAAGTAGGGTCGTACAATCAAGTACAAAGGAAACAACATTCGATATAAATTGAATTGATAACAAGGAAGAAAGTAAATCAACACAACATGATGTATCTACGAAGGTAGGGTTATATAATCAAGTACAAATGAAACAATATTCGATATATCTGAAGAACAGGTTAAGGTTACTTGCCTTAATCGAGAACTAACTGGCTATTCCGCTTTGCCTTTGCCCTTGTCACTGGGACCTACTTCCTTCGAATCTACACATAAAAATATACTACTTCAGTACTCTATTTAATACTCGACGTACTACTATACTAATTCTACCCATTCGTTAATCCCTTAATACAATACAAAAACGTATCATGGTAAAAGTAACAATATACTAATACATAAACATTTTAAACCTTACTAAACAACAATTAACAATTAGTCAATTAAGGTTCAAATACAATCCAATTACCACATTTATATAATTAACTCGTAATTCAAATAATTATGATTTTAGAAAAAATTTTACGGGATCGTTTTATTTAACGAACTACCCGTCGGATTACAACCGACCCAAACAATCCAATTCCTGATATAAATACAATCCCAACCAATATTACAAATTATAACAGATTCAATTAAACGGCCATACCATACTCAGAAATTTAAATACGAAACAATTAATATAATTTATAAAATTTATTCCGGCTCAGGTATACATCATCGCCTATTTTTACCCCCGACTCAAACTAAATCACCGTCAAGGGGGCAAAATCCCGAGGGTGCCCTAATTTAGGGTTTCCATCTCGAGACTCTACACTTATTAATTTATACAAATAAATTTACAATTTATTTCTACGAATTTATCATACTGAATATCAATTTCATAATCATATAAAATCACGAATTACATCCACAAGACAGTATTGCAACAACAAAATCGCTCAGCAATTAAGGTCACAATTCATGGTAGTACTGAAACAAGGCAGGCTCAAAGCATCACAACGTTACAAGATCACTAGCCCAGCCGAAAACAACACACCCTTGAATACACACTTACACTTTCGACTTCACTGAATTTTTTTTACACACACGAACACGGCCACACAATTGAATTAACACGTACACACGCCAAAACCCACACACACAAAACTCAGCCTACACGAGCAGTGGATATAAACACGCTGCAATCACAGCACTGTTAACACTTCATAGCAAGAACAGGGGAGAATAAATCAACACAAGTCCAGCCCTTTATTCAAACCAGCACATCACCATACACCCACGACCACACGCACCTGTACACACTACCCACTCGCACAGTACACAAGCACGCAGTTCAACCCACACGGCCACCCACAGCTGCTGCAATTCGTACACAGCAATATAGATGGGGAAGGGGAATAATTTACCAAAATCAAGAGATATTACCGATGAAATGAGAGAGGAAAAGAGATTGAGAGAAGGAGAGGGAACCTTCCAGAGAGAAATTGCAAGTCTCAGAGAAGTGTCGAGAGATTTGGGGGAAAAAGATCTGAATTAGGGATTGGTTTTTATTGAATTGGGGAAAATGTTAAAACAACACATTTTTATAAATTCTCTTAAATAAAACTCATAAAATAAATTTCTAAAATTACAATTGAATACAAAAATGGGTGAAATATTATAATTTAAAATTTTAAAATGAAGAATGTAAAATTACAATCACTCCCATATTTTTAAAATATTTTTCGGATCAAAAACGAATTAAATATCGATTTTACAAGATTAAATCAATAAAATACAAATCAATTCGTAAAATCATTTTAAAATCCTTAAAAATCACCATAAACCCACCAACTATTTTTAAAACTCAAATAAATTAATAAAGTCAATAATACAAAAGATTTCATAATTTTTACTGATCCCAATAATTTTACAAAAATCTCATAAGATAATTATAATACAAATAAATGGAATTAAATCTCCAAAAATACAATTAAAAAAATACTCGGGCAAACACGACACATATAAATCATCACATAAACCCACAAAATGATATCACACATATTTTACTTCCTTAAAAATATTCACGTCATATAATACACAATTTAAAAAAATAAACAAATAATATAATATAAAAATACTAAAATTTCTGAGATGTTATATTCTATATTTGGAGGATATCCAAAAATTTATATATAACATCTAAAAATATCATATCCACTTATATTGTGACACATCATCAATTTAGTTTAATATTATATATATTTACTAATTAAAATAACAATAAAATTCTGTTTTTGAAATATAGCTAACAATTATAGCTAACACCATTGGAGTACAACTCCTTACAGGTTCAGTAAATTTTACATAACCATTATTTTGTATTATTTTAGGTAACCATTTTAGCTAGTACAGGAGATGCTCTTAGCCAATCATTTTTAACTAACGGCATTGAAGAGATGCTGTGAGTAATCTTTGGAACAAAAAATTTTATCTCTTTCCTTAAATCTTAAGTTATGTGCCAATTTAAGAGTCTCCTTGAAATTTTGTTGCGGAACATCTACATTCCGTTTACTAACAGTGAGTTACCGATAGGCGATAGCTCCAGAAAACCAAGAGATTATGGATTTGGTGGATCCATATACACCTCTACCCTCTTGGTTCACAGAGGAAGATCTTGCAGTTTACAGGGCTTCATATGAGAAATCTTGATTTCGAAATGCGTTGCGAGTTCCTCATAGGTAATATACATCAAATACTTTTTGTTTCTATTATTTGCTGCAAGTCTTTCCTTGTTATCGTTGCGAGTTCCTCTTGCTTCTTGTTCTGTCTCATAATATACGTATTTTTAAGACAAATCAATAAACCTTCAAACTCAGCACCCAAATCCCCTCATCAATAAACACCTGTTTTTGCTCTTTGATTCTAGCACAACGTCCATCTTTGTTACCAAATCCCTGCATTCCTGCAACAACAATATGTATTATGAAATTCCTGTAGCATTGCTTATCTTACTTTGCATTTTACAATTTAACCATCTGTTACAGGGATTTTCGTTCCAGGAAAAACACAAAGCAGCTAAGCAATACACCAGATCCAAAAGTTGATGCCCCTGCTCGATATATAACTGGTGAGGAGGACTATGTATTCAAATATCCTGACATGGAGAACTACATAAGGGGCTGAGCTGTTAAAATGTTTGTTCCAAACCTGGAAATCGAATTCATACCTGAAGGATCCCATTTCATTGCAGAGCAATTACAGATTAATGAACTTATTTTCTCATTTATCAGCAAAAACATTCAGTAATAAAACTCGCATTTAAAAGACACCAGTAATGTCTGGAAAATATGACAAGGTTGTGTCGAAATAACTGAGAAACTGTTTCATACCATGTAAGCTAATTAGTTATGTTTACCTTCCACTCCATGTTTTCTCTGACCTTCTGCTGTTATTCTTACTGTTCCTGTATCTTGTATCGAACAACTCTAAACTTGTGAACTGCTGCTTGTTACCAAATTTGTGTGCAGCTTTGTGTAGTGGTAGACTACTAGCAGTGTGTTGTTGTGAATGTTATCCAAATTGATGTTTTCTAGGTTTGGGTAGTTGCGCTATTGTTAGTCTCGTCAGAATAATGGGATAAGTTCGAAAAGAAACGACAAATCGAAAATAAAATTGAAGGATACCTCCGATTCTCATATGGCTGCTATTCTTGATGCTCTTTCCATTTTTAGGGTTGGTCTAGTTTGCATCACATTTAATCATTCATACAATGCAGAATCAAGTTCAACTGATAACCATAGAATACTGAAAAATTTATGTATATAACCTTTATAACATAAGCAAGATATTGACTAAACTGGAAATAAATTTTTATTAAAAATTTATTTCCAGTTTAGAAACTTCCCACTGCTGCGTTCCATGCGGTGCCACTTGTCATTCTTCTCTTCCTTCTCTGTTTTTCGCTCCCCGCTTATCTGAAGAACCTTCCCTTCTTCAACCTCCACCTTGACCTCTTCTTTCTTTAGGCCTGGAAGATCGGCCTTGAACACATGAGCCTCCGGAGTCTCCTTCCAATCAATGCGCATGTTGGCAAATGCTGCAGTATCTTTTCCCAAGTTGGAGGAGTTTCCACCAAGGAGAGGGAAGTCCGGAAAAGGATCCCAGACGTCAAGAGAGAATGGGTCGAAAACATTGCTTCTTCGGCTGCCAAAAAAGCTTGGAATGATCGACATTGACTCAGATTTTAATGTTTGATGAAAAACTTGAATGGTGTTACTTTGCTCATGCTTTGATGCTTCAGTGATGCTTTTGAAGGAGATGGTGTTAGGCAGTATTTATAGGAAGTTGATCAGGGCTTGTTTGTTTGATCACCAGGCTCCTCTGGCTTCTTCCAGAAATGTGTAGTCAATTATTCCCAATCCCACTTTTGTCTGTAAAAATAAACACTGAAGAGCTTTCTAGAAACAGAGCCATCATCATGGTTGGGGATGGGGTTCATTCATTATAAGCCCAACTAGAAAGACAAATAATTTGGTGACACGCTTGTAGGCCCCGGTTATATAGTGGCCCAATTTTTCAATTATTACGAGTCAATTATAAAAATTGATACTAACGGCGCGTCTCAATAATTTGTTGAAATTTCGTTTCGTCCTTGAAGAAAGCTGAAGAACAAACAGGTGACTCTCATCTGATTGCTCAAATCAAACTTGATCGGCTTTTGCAATCTATAATATGGTTGGTAGATTTCTAGGGAGAAAATACCAGCAATTTCTTGGCTCAAAAAACTTTAAATGCCAGCAATTTTTTTGTTCAAAAGGCTTCGATAAAATTAACAGAAAAAATTTGCTATTTATAGGCATCCCTCGTCCAAATATACATTGGACAACACTATCGTGCTAAAATGGAAAGTATTTAACTCTAATTAAAAAGATTAACCTAGTCTTTGTTACGTGAGATGGGCTATATTTTTTTGTACTACGATATTATCAAATTCCAATGGTAACGTGAGATCGGTTATATTTTTTTGTACTACGATATTATCAAAATTCCAATTGTATCTTTTCACACATTTTTGTAAAAATCCTAACGATGAGGCTTTTACTACAGTCAGAAATCGAATTCAGAATGACCTTAAAAAACCTTATGAATCAGTCCCTACAATTAGATGCACTGTGGACAACATGAGCTTTTCACACTAGTATCACAATCAGCACGAGTGAATAGACATCAACCGATACATGTTTCTGTTATTGGTTAAGATTTTAAAGCCATGGTTGCTTAACATTTTGCCCTTTGCCGTCGAGGAAGGATCCATGGACTGTAACATTTGGTGTGCGTTTATGCCACCACACCCGGCCTGTTGAATAACCCAACCTCCTACCTAAAGGCTTCTACGTTACAAGATGACAGGTACTCTAGCCTCTTCATATTTCAGGAACCTGGTACTGCTGTATCTGACTTGAAACATTGTTGCGGAACATTAACATTCTGTTTTCCAGAAGCAAATTACACATTGCTCTCGCAAACCAGGAGATCGTGGATATAGTGGAGACCTATACTCTTCTACCCTCTTGGTTCACTGACGAAGATCTTGCAGTCTATGGGAGGTGTAGGAGAAATCTGGATTTTAAACTACATTACTAGTTTATTGTGAGAAAATTACAGAGAATTTAAAGGTAATGTATCCACACTGTTTTTGCTTTCCCAAGTCTTGAAACAATAAAGAATTTTTTTATACATATAGTTCTGAAATTTGGGTTTTGACTCTCACTTTATTTTTCACTTTTAACTATTATTTGTAGTTTTTTTTTTAAAAAGTTACCTGTTGATACATTAAATTTATATATTGAATTATTTAAGCATAAATACATTTAGGGGTCGTTTGGATCATGAGATTTAAACTTGGTTAACGCGAATAGGAATGAGGTTCTAATACATTTTTGTATTGAAATCACATTCCTATTCCTGTTAACCGGGTTGTAATCACATAACAAACGGACACCAATTAGTGTTTTCGTCTGTCTTGTTGTTTTTAGGCAATCTTTGTATGTTTCTCTCTATAAAATCCAACAGTGAGCTTCTTATATGGTTCAATTTGGTTATGGACGTCTCTGCTGGGTTTTTTTTTTCACTAATTAAACCAGAAATTTCTTATTGGTTGGAACTTCCCGTTATCTTGAGGCCATAGAGAAACTCTTTTTTTTCCTTTGTCTAGATTTGTACGAATATCCATCTGTCTATCTCAGTTAAACGACTGGAAATCTTCTCATCATGAACACGTGATCATCGAGCTTCAGGTTAAAAGCATAAGCTTCCGCTATACAGTACCTTTGAAAATCCGAGTGTAAATATATACTACATATATATTGTGATTAGTAATTTCACCATGTTAACATTCTCTCTCGACGGTCAGCTGCTGGATAGGAAATGTCCAGGCCAATTATCTCAACCATTAATCCTTTTGAAACAGACCCTCTAATCTGGAGATTCAAGTATCCAATTCGGAATTGCAAAATAAATGTGAAAACATTAGTTTCTAATAGAAAGTTCAAAGGGATTTTTTTTACCAGTAATATTAGGAGATGATCACATGGAATAAAACTAACCTAGTGCTGGGATAATTTATTGACAAAAAACGGGGAAACTAAGCCAGATATATGCCAAATTTATCCCCAGGAGTTAATGTATAATAGCTTATATTTGTATTCAAGAAGCTGAATTAAATAAAAAGGCGACAAGTTTTGGTACATGAACTATACATGCACATCAGCCAGTATTCTCTTTTACATATATAAATAGAAGCATATATCCAGTGACGCATTTACCTTCAATGCGAGGGTGAGGGTGCAATGAGAGGGTGAGGGTGCATATAAAAGGGGCTCTGTCCTAGCATATATCGCTAGGACAGAGCCCCTTTTATAGTTTCTATATATTATGTACTAGCATATCTCAACGAGATGTGCTTTTGCCTTCTCAACGTGCTGCTGATGCAATCTGTAATTCAAATCTGAGTTACGATATTTAAGATTGGTAAATATGGCACCCAAATTCTGAGTTATATAATTTTTCAGATACAAGTTTTAAGAAATAGGTAAATATGTTGATGACCTTTAGAAAACTAGCAGGAGACCTCTATAAGACTAGCAGATATTGATGAATGGCGATAACATTTTAAGAATGAGATCAATATTCAATTAATACACTGCCAGCAGCCCAGCACCTAACATAATACAAAGTTTTATTGCTCATAGTCCAAACAAACACACAATACATAAAATTTTGGTTTCAACCAGAGAAAGTCATGTCCTTTGTCTTGTGTTCTCTTTTACATTATAGATTTATAGTACTAAGTAACCCTGATCTAAATCCCAAGACTTTGCCTGATTTAAACCTCGGACGTGTTCCGGTGCCCTTTTTAGGATAGCTATCAAGTACCAGGTATCTCTATATGAAATGTTGCAAGACGCATCAAAGTGTGGATGTAATGGATAATTTGGGCCCATACTCTGTTTATTGATACAGTATTAAGAGAAAAGGGCAAATATGGAGATAACCTTTATGAGATAAGCAAGAGATTAATTGAAATGCTAATAACATTTCATGAAAGAGATCAACATTTACTTAACTTACATTGCCACCACATATCATTAACAACTACAATTTTCATGACAGTAAGGATCAATGGCACGCAGCTCACTCCATTACAAAGTTTTTTCGGTCTCATTATCTGAACAAACACACATTTACAAACAATTGAATTTGGTTTTAACCAGAGATGTCAATAGATTTGACATCAGGCTTCTTGATCTCCACCTTGGGAACAGTAACAGTTAAAACCCCATTCTCCATCCCAGCTTTCACCTCATCCACCTTTGCATTCTCTGGCAACCTGAACCTCCTCAGAAACTTCCCACTGCTGCGTTCCATGCGGTGCCACTTATCATTCTTCTCTTCCTTGTCTGTTTTCCGCTCCCCGCTTATCTGAAGAACCTTTCCCTCTTCAACCTCCACCTTGACCTCTTCTTTCTTTAGGCCTGGAAGATCGGCCTTGAACACATGAGCCTCCGGAGTCTCCTTCCAGTCAATGTGTGTGTTGGCGAACGCAGCAGTCTCTTTTCCCAAGTTACCTGTGGAGGCAATGAGAGGGAAGTCCTGGAAAGGATCCCAGACGTCAAGAGAGAATGGGTCGAAAACGTTGCTTCTTCGACTACCAAAAAAGCTTGGAATAATCGACATTGGCTTAGTTTGTTATGTTTATGAATAACTTGATTGGTGTTAGTTTACTTATTCTTTGAATTTTGATGCTTCAGTGATGCCTTTGAAGAAACGGTGTTAGGAGGTATTTATAGGAATTTGATCAGGGCCTGTTTATTTATAGGCTCCTCTGGTTCCTTCCAGAAATGTGTAGTCAATTAGTCCCACTTTCGTCTGAAAAATAAACACTGAAGAGCTTTCTGGAAACAGAAAGAGTGTACCAGCATTTTCATCATGGTTGGGTTCATTCTTTAATAATCCCAACCAAAAACACATGCAATTTAGTTATGCCAGCCCAATGGTTAGGTCCAAATATTTTAGGCCAGGGTTATATAATGGCTTAAGTTTTCAATTACGAAATTACCACATGAATAATAACTTTTTAGTCCAGTTGATTGAATTGATAACTTACAGCGTCACAGTAACTAGTTGGGATCTACTAAGGATGCGTTATAAAAGATAGCTGAAGAAACGAACAGGTCTCTATCGATGGCTGAAATCAAACTCGCTGGGCATCTGCAGTGTATAATATAGTTGGTCGATCTCTAAAGAGGAAACATCAGCATTTTCTTGGAATAAAACGGTTTGAGAAAATTTACTTTTCTTTAATAAAATAATTATTGGAACATTATTGGAATTTCAATAGTACACACAAATATATTTTAAATTGAGAAAAATGGACCTGAGGTTGTCCTCAGGATCTCTCCTGAGATTATAATATAAAATAAGGGCCCCGCACATTTTTGTAAATATTAATTTTTCTTCAATAATTTACATAAATATCCTTAGATTTTATATAGGAATTGTTTTAACCTCAGAGTTCTACCTTAGGTCAATCTCAGGCACATGAAACCCTGTTGAATTTCATGTGATTGAGGATGACCTCATGTTAGAACCCCCTGAAGTTAAAACAAATCAATACAAATTTAAAGGTATTTGTGTAAATTATTGATAAAAATTTGATATTTACAAAAATGCCTCTGCGAACCCCTTACTTCATAGGTAATATTTCATATAACCTAGATCCCTGAGGACCAATTTTCTCATATATTTTTACACATTTTGGTGGAAATTCTACTAGTAAGTTTTTTACTAGACCTCGAAATCAAATTGAGAATCACTTTAAAAGCCTTGCGAATCAGTCCCTACATTTAGATGCACTGTGGAGTGTAGACAACAGGAGCCTTTCACACTATTGTCACAATCTTCACGGTGTAAACACCACAAATTATTCTCCACCATTGGTTGCATATAAACAGCACAAGTGAACACACATCAAGGGATAAATTTGAGTAATTGGCAATGATTTGGTAAACTTTTAGAAACATTTGAGTTTCTCTTACTGGATGCAAGTTTATGTTATTGGTCAAGAGGTTGGAGCCATGGTTGCTAACCAGTTTGCCCTTTGTCATCGAGGAAGGATCCATAGGAATATTGTAAACATTGGATCTGCCGTTTCTGCCACCACGCACTGTTGATTGAATACCACAACCTCCTACCCGAAGGGTTCTAACTTCTAAGTTACAATATGGCAGGTAAGTAAGTCATACTTCTAACGACCGCTTCCTCTGAACAGTTAATTTTTTGTTGTTGCAAGTGTCAAAATTCCTAGCATATTCTGTGAACAAGTATAAAGCAATATGCAAGAGAAAGATAAACAGCTCAAATAATGAGAAGAGGTTCTTGTATTCCATAAACTGCACTACAATGTGTGCTCTCAGTCTGCTCATTACAGAAAAGATTGGCCCCTATTAAAGACTCCAATAACAACTCTAGAAAAGACTCCAATGCCCTTGACAGAACCTTAACACTAGTAGAAGAATTAGGGGACCAACATGGATAATATTGACTACACAAAAGATACTAGCAGACAACTACAGTTGTAGAAAAGACAATAAGATTTGCAACCATAAATGTACCACTACAGACAGCATGATTGCAATTTATTTGTGATACTGAAATATAAAGAGTGCTATCCTTCATTATATTCTTATTTCAGTAATTCAGGCCAAAATTCTGAATTACTATATAATAGGTACAAGTTACATTAATATTTTCGATTTGATTTCTAAGAAAAAAATAAATATGACGATAAGGAGATTGATTAATGTAGTGCAATAACATTTTAAGGAAAAATCAATATTTACTTTAACACTTCATACATTGCCAGCACACAACACAATACAGCCACATTTCTCATAATAGTAGGATCAGTAACCCACACCAGATTCCAATACAAAGATTTATTGTTCAAAATCCAAATTAACACGGTACTGATACAATTATCAGATAGTTTAACCAGAGATATCAATGGATTTGACCTCAGGCTTCTTGATCTCCACCTTGGGAACAGTAACAGTTAAAACCCCATTCTCCATCCCAGCTTTCACCTCATCCACTTTTGCATTCTCTGGCAACCTGAACCTCCTTAGAAACTTCCCACTGCTGCGTTCCATGCGGTGCCACTTGTCATTCTTCTCTTCCTTCTCTGTTTTTCGCTCCCCGCTTATCTGAAGAACCTTCCCTTCTTCAACCTCCACCTTCACCTCTTCTTTCTTTAGGCCTGGAAGATCAGCCTTGAACACGTGAGCCTCCGGAGTCTCCTTCCAATCAATGCGCGTGTTGGCAAATGCTGCAGTCTCTTTTCCCAACTGGGAGGAGTTTCCACCAACGAGAGGGAAGTCCTGGAAAGGATCCCAGACGTCATGAGAGAATGGGTCGAAAACGTTGCTTCTTCGGCTGCCAAAAAAGCTTGGAATGATCGACATTGGCTCAGATTTTAATGCTTGATGAATAACTTGATTGGTGTTACTTTGCTTTATGCTTTGATGCTTCAGTGATGCTTTTTAAGGAGATGGTATTAGGCAGTATTTATAGGAAGTTGAACAGGGCTTGTTCCCCAGGCTCCTCTGGTTCCTTCCAGAAATGTGTAGTAGTAACAGATAGCAGAGAGCTTTCTAGAAAAACAAAGAGAGTTCCAGCACTTCTGGTGGGTTCATTCATAAGAAAGCCGAATCAGAAAGACATATAATTGGTAATATCAGGCCCAAGCCTCGGTTCCATTTTAGGCGCAGGCTATATAGTGGCCCAATTTGGTAAGTCCATCACCAAAACAAGCAACAAACACCTGTGTTTTCCTTTCTAACTTTAGCCCAACCTCCTATCCAGCCCCGACCTAGGGAGGGCGAAAATGACGACCATCCTCATCCACAAATTTTAAGGGGATCAAAATTTTGTAGACCTTCGTGGTAATGATAGTAACATCGATATTTTAGAGGAAATTAAAAAATATTATGAATTATGTGTTATTTTGTGATATTTTAATGATTATCCAATCTTATCCTTTACAAAAGAAGACTCCCCTCCAAGTTTACAAATTATATCCTATATATATTATTGACGTAAGGAGGTTTAGGGGGTCGTCTGATTAAAAGATAATTTTCTTAGAAATTAGAATTGGGTCAGAGAAAGAGTTGGGCCAGAATATTGAATTAAAAGCTAAAAGTATGCTATGAAATATTATTGGTCAGAATATTGATTTAAAAGCTAAAATTACGCTATGAAATACTAAAACATATGTTAAGCTAAACCTTAAAATAAAATTTTCAAAAAAAAAATTGTTTACCAAATACAATGTTTTAAGAAAAACAGTATTTTTATAAAAATCATTAAAGATTCTAATTTTAGGTTTAACACAAATATATTTCTAAAATAACAAACAAGAATAAAATAACAAAAAAGCATAATTAAAAATGAGTCACAAATTCATTCTTTATATATAATAAACAAGTAAATAAAGCATACCATCAGAATTTCAATTCAAAAAATAACTTTTTAAAAAACAGAATTTACAATTATTTACAAATAAAAAAAAGTCTTTAATAAAATATATGGTAAAACAAGATAATAAAAAGGTAATAAAAAACATGTCATAATTGGAAATGACACCAAAATTCAGCAAAATATATTCCACAAAACAAATGCCAATTCAAAAAAAAAAATCTAATTTTAGAAAATTAAAATCAACAATAAACCTTAATATAATGCATTTAAAACAATACAAAAATAAGATAGTACAAAATTTCATTAAAAAAAGTACAAATGTATTTGTGTTCACACAAGTTAAACCAATAATTTTCCACGTGTCTAAATATATTATATATGAAAATTCTAATAAAATTGAAAACACCGCAAAAAATATAAAATATTAAAATATAATTTACAAAAACAATTGTTTACTAAATAAAAGTGCTTTGAAAAAATTATTTTCATAAAAATCATTAAATATTCTATTTTTAGGTTTGACAACAAATATGTTGCTGAAATTTAAATTAAAAAATATGAGCATAAATCAACATATAAACAAATTCTTACTTTGCAAAGAAAAATTAAAAATTAAAAAAGTGAACACAAATCAATAAATGAACATATTTTAAATTAGAAAGCAATCCAAACACCCACAAATTAAATTTATATTAGTATCTAAATATAATACAAAAAACCCGTAAGATTACTCTAAACAAAAACACATAATAAATACCACACATGTCAAAAATATAAAATTAACATGTAAATATAATCAATATTCAAACAAATAAAAATTTTAATACCACACATATTTCAAAACAAGTTTAAAAAATGTCTTTAAAAACTATAAAACACTACAACAAAATGTCTAATTTTTTTAATTAATTATTAGATTACATAATCAAAAATATAAAAAAAGAATAGATTATTACACGATATAGTACCCATATGTTTTAAGCATATAATTTGTGATCTAATAAAATAAAAAAATAAAAAATAATTATGACATACTAAAATATATGTTAGCCTAAACTTTAAAATATAAATTATAGAAAAATCATTTACAAAATAAATAAATTTATACTACACACCATATGTATACTACAAATCACATAACACATATGCATTACAATCATTAAAAGTAAAAATAAATAATTCAAAATGTTATAAAATTTATTTTACAAAAAAAAAAATTATAATCAAAATTATATTAAAAGTGCATGGATATAAAGCTAGTTAATGGAATGGATACATTCGTTTAGAAAATGAGACCAAATCCAAAAAAGAATCATCCAAATGAGATTCTATTCTTTTTCTTTTTTTTTTTCTTCTTCATCCAAATGAGATTCGTTATTGTTGGCCTGTTTGGCACAACTTAATATTAATATAAGGATTTATTGACTTATTTTCGGGTAAAAAATTTATATTTTGATAATTTTTTTTATATAAGTATTTAATATATGTTTGAGATTCAATAAGTTGCAAAAATAAGTTGGAAAATTAGGAATCTTAGGGGGTGTTTGGGGGAACTTTTTTCCGGAATAAGTTAACTTATTTTAAGATAAAGTTGGAGATTCCTAACTTTTTAACTTATTTTTGCAACATATTGAATCTCAAACATATATTAAATACTTGTATCAAAAAAAATTATCAAAATATAAAATTTTTATCCAAAAATAAGTCCATAAATTCAAAATAAAAGTTGTGCCAAACGAGCACTTAACTTCCACCTTAAAATAAGTTGACTTATTCTGAAAATAAGTTTTCTCAAACACCCTCTCTGTGTCATTTGTGTGTAACTACTCACATCCAAAACAAAATAATGAGCCGGCAAACAGATGTGCCTAATATTTACTGCTAAAAATAAATTAAGGCCCCACCTGAACTACCTATATACACTCACTCAACCAAATGCAGTAGTATAATATCTTCATGTGTCCTATGAGATGAGAAATTGTGCGAACTTTTTTGTTATTAGTTGCGATAAATTGAATTCGGTGACCTGATTTTTAAAAGGCAAGACACTGAACTAATTTCTCGTTCAAAATTGTATATATATTCAAATAATTTTATAATTAAAAATATGATAACAATAAGATTTCAATTTATCTAATATTTTTATAGTTATTTTGTAATTTTGCATACCAAATTTTTATAGACAAAATGACAGTTTGTAACCCCTATGTATATGGGTTTTGTCAATTTGGTCCAGATTTACGTTTTTTAGCACTTTGCAACCCTTATCTTCAAATCTCGCTTCATATTACAACCCCTCCGGTCTAATTGACCTATTTTACAAGCAAAAATGAGTCAAAAACCTCTATACATAAGGGGTACAAACTGTCATTTTTGAAGATAGGGGTTGTAATATGAAGCGGGATTTGAAGATAGGGGTTGCAAAGTGCTAAAAAACGTAAATTTGGACCAATTTGACAAAACCCATATACATAGGGGTTACAAACTGTCATTTTGTCATTTTTATATCATATTTTGAATTATTGTTTAACAAAATTTTAACTTTTTCTAAATATTTGATGTTAAATATGATAAAACGACCTTAATTACCAGTGCATGTATATGAAATCTAAAGTATTGTTTTGATTTTATCGTATACTAATCTAGGTATAAGTTATTACACAACCATTATATATATTAGATTAATCAATTTGTCATATTATATAAAAAATCATATTCACCATACTTTATGGTTCAGTATTTATAAGTATTTTATTGTTTTTTAATTTGTCATACTTTTTGTTATTGTTTTTTCTTATTATGTGCTTTTATTTAGCTAATTAGCTTAGTATGATCGTACCATTTTTATGATTTCGTAACTAATTTTTAATTGATGATCGATAGGGCTCAATTAGAAGATTTGAATGTGAATGAATTGATGTTTGAGATTTGCATAATCGAGGGTGATTTGATTGTGGTTTCGATTTTGATTTGATTTTTGATATGTATTAATTAGTAAGTTTGTTCCATTTTACATGGTTTGTACCTTTGAGGGGGTGCCGTTTATTTATGGCTTTGTGGACCAATTTTGGGTTATGGTAATGTCATTTTTTGACGATTTGGATCGTTTATTGATTTGGAATCTGGTGTCACCTTAGATGACTTTATAGTAGATTTTTATGAGAAATTGATGTTTATATGTCTAACCATAGGGGACTCCTTTGGTTAGATATATAAATTTATTCAAATTTATTATGATTACTTAGTATAATAATTATTTAAAGTATATTCGATTAATGGCTTTTTGACATAATATTATTTGTTGATTTGATATTTTCAGTTTTGGGAGGAAAGAAGTGTAAAGAGAAGATGGATGACGACATAATTTTTTAGGGTGAGAAGATAGATGAAAGCGAGATTATGGATTATTACAGTGGAAGAATCAAGAAGTTTCAAGTCTTTTGATTTTTAGGTTTTTTTTTTTTTTTGCTAATTTTGTATATATATAAAAAGAATACAGGGATTTACCCTTGGACTAAGCCAGGAGGAAAGAAAGCTTTCTACAAATAATCTAATCTTAAAGACTAGATTAGAGATAGAAAGGACCCAAAAGTGGAACTACCACTGAACAAGTAGCATACTACTAACCACCACCAAATAAAGCTAGAGTTTATACTAGATCAAATCAAATCAAATATACAACCATCTATACATGTGAAGGTGAGAAAACTGGTGGAACCATTTGGAGTTTTGCAGTCTTGCTTTGAGATCAACCACGATTCCTTGCAGAATATTGTTTGGACCGCAAGAGCCCTTGTTGTGATGTCTTGCATTACGCTCTCTCCACAAGTGATAAGAGAATATCTGTGCTGCGAGTAAAGCAACCTGCCTGTGAGAGTAATCTGAGATAGAACCCCAATGCGAGATGAAGTCCACCCATGTGTTACCAACACAAGCCAAGTTTAGAAGACCTGCTATTTTAGACAAAATGAAGCTGCTGAAAGGACAGCTAACAAACAAGTGACTAGCTGTCTCAACTTCTCCAACACAGAAGTGACAGAACGGAATGATATCTAGACCAAAAGAAGCCAATCTGTGCATAGTAGGCAGTCGTCCATGGCACAGGAGCCATTCATGGTGAACATAGCGAAGCACTTTCAGTTTATTCCAAATAAAATGGCACCAAGGCACCTGGGTGGCTGGTCTGCGGAGAACATTCCAAACATCCCAAACCTTTATTTTTTGGAGATAGATTCCATTCCAGTGAATTTTATCCGGAGCCGTTAGATTGAAAGGAGGGAAATCAAACTGTTGTAGCCATGTAACAAGGCCTGGATCGGGATGATGAATTCTATTAGTGAGCCGTGGCAGCACCCAGTTACCAGTAACAAGCAGCGTGTGTACTGTCGAAGAATGAGGAATATTTGCTTGAGCAATGATTGGATCAAACCTAGAGGTAGCCAAGCAACTCGATTTCCACCAAGGGTCAAACCATAACGAAGTTCCTTGGCCATTTCCAATTTTAAAAGTCATAAACCGAATGGCCAAAGGTCGCAGCTTCAAAACATTTCTCAAAATCCAAGAGGAATCTGTTGGTATTTCCATTGTCCAGAAATGGTGGCGTTTGAGCGCAGTAGAATTAACCCACATAGCCCATAAAGATTTTCGTTGCCGAACAATGTTACAAAGGTGTAAAAGAAGTTGGGCTTTGTTCCAAGTTGTAGTCTTCTTTAAACCAAGGCCTCCCTCTTCATAAGGAGAACAGATTCTATCCCAACTTACCTTGGCTCCTCCTTTAGAATTAACATCCCCCTTCCAAAGAAACCTAGTAAAAATGGTTTGAAGTTTTTTATGAATTGTGCCTGGAAGCAAGAAGTGATTCGTCCAGTACGCTTGTATGGCAAAGAGAACAGAGCGGATTAGTTGAACCCTGCCAGCCAAAGACAACAGAAATGAAGTCCAACAAGTGATTCTAGCAGTTACCTTTTCAATTAGAGGAATGCAGTTATTGTGACTGAGTTTGGAAGATATTAGGGGAACCCCTAAAAACTTGGCAGGCAGAGAACCATGGGGAATTCTATACTCCTCATCAAACCAAGAAACCAAGTCATAGCTGCAATTTCCAAAGTAAACTGTGCTTTTAGTGTTGTTTGGACATAAGCCACTTGAGGCAGAAAATTTAGAGACACAGGCCATGAGATGGCTAACTGAGTTCCTGTCACCATTCCCAAACAAAAGAACATCATCCGCATAGGTTTTGGTTAAATTGATGTATCCATTTATTGTAGTAGGGCACTCTTTTTTCCCCGCTTAAGCTTTTTTCCCAAAGGGTTTTGCTCTTGTGGGGTTTTTAACGAGGCCTTTTTGGTGGATATAAGGGTGTAATTATCTAAACTTCCGGAGGAATCTCTTTCCTATGGGTTGTTAGACTCATGGATTGGTTAAGCATACCTTTCGGTTAGATGATGAAGCTTTTATTATCTCTTCTGATGTATCATCTTTTCATGAATGAAATTTATTCCTGAGCAAAAAAAAAAAAAAAAAAATAAAAAAATTTGGGGTTCTTAATAAGTTGCGCACTGATTGAACTAAATCATAAATGAGTCTGAGAATTGATCTATTTAAACTTTTAATAATTTCAAGAATGTTAAATGATGAAGATCAAACTATACAAAAACAGAATCATGCGAATGAGATTCGTTGCACATAGTAAACTACACACATCAAAAACAAAATAATGAGCCGGCTAACAAATGTGCCTCATACATACTGCTAAAAATTAACAAAGGCCCACCTCAACAACTTACGTACACTCACTCTCAAGTCTCAACCAAATGCAGTAGTATAATATCTTCTTGTTTCTTGGTGTCTGGTGTGACAAAAAAATGGAGAAGATAGAGCACAAGTACATTGAAGTTAACGGGCTTAAACATCACGTGGCTGATCTCGGGTCATCATCGGGGTCACCAACTATCTTGTTTCTTCATGGCTTTCCAGAGCTATGGTACACTTGGCGTTTCCAAATGATTGCTGTTGCTAATGCTGGTTACAGAGCTATTGCACCCGATTATCGTGGGTACGGGTGGTCAGACACGCCATCCGAACCAGAGAAGGCTACCTTTGATGACTTTGTTTCTGATATGGCTGCTATTCTTGATGCTCTTGACATTTCTAAGGTTTGCCTTTTATTTTCCTCGAATTGAACATCTATTGATATAAGGTCAGGTTTTAATGAGAACTGCAAAATCATGAATGCTAGATGTTACACAAAGTGCAGAACAGAACAATTGATATAAGTTCATAACAAATGGTTCTTCACTTCTCATTCTGAGCATAATTTTTAATTGACACGGATCCTATGTAGTAAAATGATTTGTTAAGTAACCAGTTGCTTTAAAACAAGGTGTTAGAGGAAGACCCAATAGGATCTTAAATTTATAATTGCATTTCGTGTCCATAATAAATACCGAGAATATTGGGGGTTGTACAGAATCGAACCTGAGACCGTGGGTGCCTAAGCTCTAATACCATGAAATAACTACTGGTTAGTGATTATAGATTTAGCTAACATTTGTGTATTTTTATTGTACTTTTGATTCACAATACTTTACCTTAGTTCTAGCTAAACTTAATACTGATGTTTGATTTCTTGACTCTGGATTGACATCAGGTAACTGGATAGCTTAAGAAGGTGTACATATAACCTGAGGAAGTTATAACCTTAGGCCAGTATTTTCTTTTTTATACATAGATATACTCAAATACATTTCTGGTAACCCGTAATATAAACCCTGGACATTTTGCCTTCCATGAGAGGGTGAGGGTGTAGTAGGCACAGCACAGCCTCTAATAGTGACAGTTTGTTAATATTCAGTATGAATTAAACCTTTAGTTCTTTCTTTGTTTAGGCAGGAATAAAGTCAATGTAACCAGCTGTCCAGCTGTATGTTGAGTATTGTAATTATTGGGGTAATTTATAAAAATATTCAATTTCTCGCATTGGTTACAGGTTTTTGTTATTGGTCAAGATGTTGGAGGCATGGTCGCTTACCAGTTCGCCCTCCGCCATCAAGAAAGAATTCATGGGATTGTAACATTGGGTGTGCCGTTTATGCCACCACGCCCTGTTGAATACCATACCCTTCTGCCTGAAGGTTTCTACATTACAAGATGGCAGGTACTCTATACTTTTAAGTTTTAACTATTGCTTTCGCGGAACACTTACTTTTTTGTGATTGCAAGTATTAATTCCTAGCAAATTCCTATTTCAGGAACCTGGTAGAGCTGAAGCTGACTTTGCACGCCATGACGCTAAAACTGTGGTCCGCAACATTTACATCCTATTTGCCCGAAGTGAAATACCAATAGCTCTAGAAAACCAGGAGATCATGGACATATTGGAGCCATCTACTCCTCTACCCTCTTGGTTCACAGAGGAAGATCTTGCTGTATATGGGGCAGCATATGAGAAATCTGGATTCCAAACTGCATTACAAGTTCCATATAGGTAAATTTCAAGTGACCTGTAATTTTTTCACATCTTTCCCTGTTTTCTGCAAGTAATATTTGCACCTACTTCTATCTCATAACATGAGATACTGGTGGATTACTTCTAGTAATCGAGCTAAAATTATAATAATTTTGGAGTTCTTTTCCACTTTTTATCTTTATTACAGTGGAGAAAATATTCTCAAGACCAATAAGCATTAACACTCCCATATTGGCAATGATAGCTATGTTAGTGTGACTCGTTACGGTTTCAGGCATGGGATCGGATCCAAGAATCAGATTGTTAGTTATATATATTTTAGGATTCTTGGATATGGATATGATGTGGAACACAAGTAAAACTTTATATAGACTAATTTATTGTACATTTATAAAAATTATGTATATACTTAACTATGCATGTTAATTTGAAGCATAAATTTAAAAAGAATAACATAGAAACAAGTCGTCCATGGACTCTGCACACTGTGACCAAGTTGTTAGGAGACCTTATATTTCAGTTGAACTATAGATGCTGCAAGGTGAAGTGTCGGGCTTTAATTAGAAGGATCCGACTCAGATCTCATACCCACACCCATGTCATGTCTGGTGGACACTAGTATGAGGACAAAAATGGAGAATCCGGGTAACCGAGGATAATAGAAGCAGAAAAATGATTAAGGAAAATCTGAGGGTACAATTTTTCCTTTGAGGAAAAGAACGACACAATATGAAAATCACCTAATTCCTAAAACGCCAAATAAACTGAGATGGAGGGAGTACTAATTTTGGCTTTTAGAACAGTCAAACATATGTTCATCAAATATTGTTTCTTCTATTACTAGGTACGTTTATCACAGTTTAACAATTTCTGTTGCAGATCTGCAGTTTTGATTCTGTTATTAGCACTTACCAATATTTTTTTTATTCTCTTGCAATTCTGTTTTAATGTGTACATGGTTTATAGCAGTACACCTTTATTCCTCTATTACAGGGCTATTCGTCCAACGAAAAATGTTCAGCTGCCGAGCAATACACCAGATCCGAAGGTTGAAGCCCCTGCTCTATTTATAACTGGTGAGAAGGACTACGTATTCAAATTTCCCAATATGGAGAACTACATTAAAAGTGGCGCTGTTAAAATGTTTGTCCCGAACTTGGAGGTTGAATACATACCGGAAGGTTCCCATTTTATCTCTGAGCAATTTTCTGACAAGGTGAATGAGCTAATTCTCTCATTCATCAGTAAAAACATTCAGGATTGAAACTTGACAATGGTCCTGATACCATGTCTGAAAATGTGACCGGGTTGTGCCAGAACTAAATCAAAGAAATGTTTGTTACCATGTAAGCTAATACTTTACAATTACAGTCCTGTCCCCCGAGTTTTTGATATCCTTCTGCTGTTTTTGTCGCAATTTTTTATCGTGTACCATGCATTGCCATGAATTGTGTGCAACATTTTGTATTAGTAGTGTGTTACAGAATGTTTGAAGCTAAGCTTTATGCAGACCTCCATTTCAATTTTTAGACAATCGATCTATCCAAATTTAATGGGTTTCGTTTGGACGACTATGTGGATCGCTTATGTTTGTCGTAAGGAATGATGATGTAGCTAATGTAGTAACAGAATGAATTTTGTGAAATCAAAGTGCAAGGAAAAAGATGAATTTTTGCTAAAATTATGCCAATCCTTTTCGATAAGATTTTTAAATTGTGGACAAAACAAGTAAAACATATAGAACATACACAAGCAAAACTAAAGGATCTGACAAGTTGGGATCAATGTGGATTAGTTGTTAAATATATGAATCTCATATATAAGATGCATATTAAACACGAATATAGTCGCTGAGAGTAACACATCTACAAAATTCACCTCAACACTAAAAAACATCACTGGTAGCGGTAAGTAATCATATTTCCTTTATTTATTAGTAATTATTTTAACATCTAAACTTTCATTTAACAAACTAAAATCAAGATCCACCAAAAGTTTTATTGCTCAGTCCAAACAAACACACAGTTACCTACAACTGGATTAAGTTTAACCCGAGATATCAACAGATTTGACCTCAGGCTTCTTGATCTCCACCTTGGGAACGGTAACAGTTAAAACCCCATTTTCCATCCCAGCTTTCACCTCATCCACCTTTGCATTCTCTGGCAACCTGAACCTCCTCAGAAACTTTCCGCTGCTGCGTTCCATGCGGTGCCACTTGTCATTCTTCTCTTCCTTTTCTGCTTTTCGCTCCCCGCTTATCTGAAGAACCTTCCCTTCTTCAACCTCCACCTTGACCTCTTCTTTCTTTAGGCCTGGAAGATCGGCCTTGAACACATGAGCCTCCGGAGTCTCCTTCCAATCAATGCGCATGTTGGCAAATGCTGCAGTATCTTTTCCCAAGTTGGAGGAGTTTCCACCAAGGAGAGGGAAGTCCTGAAAAGGATCCCAGACGTCAAGAGAGAATGGGTCGAAAACATTGCTTCTTCGGCTGCCAAAAAAGCTTGGAATGATCGACATTTGCTTAGTATTTAATGTTTAGTATTGACACTACGAAGAACTTGATTGCTGTTAAGGATCGCTAGGTTATGCTTTCAATACTTGAATGATGCCTTTGACGAAAGGGGGTTGGGAGGTATTTATAGGCACTTGATCAGGGCCTGTTTGTTTGTTTCAGCACCAGGCTCCTCTGGTTTCTTCCAGAACTATGTCGTAAATTAGTCCCACTGGTCCGTAAAAATAAAAGAAACAGAGCTTTCTAGAAACAGATAGAGTGTACCAACATTTGACATTTCTATCATGGGTGGGTTCATTTTTAAATAAGCCCAAATAAAAAGACTACCAGGCCCAAGGTTGGGTCCAAAAAGTGTGACACGCTATCTGAACCCGAGAAGGCTGTCTATATTTTTTACAAATCTGATTTCCAGATCTCGGGATAGAGTCCAAATGGTAAATAATATGAACTTTTTTTAATATTAATAAAAACAATTCAATTTTAATAAAATCTTTTTTAATTATACTAGCATATAACTCGTGCGATGCACTCATTTTTTTTACATGAAATAAATTTATTTTATGTCACAATTATATTTTTATATAATTATTATTTTTAATAATTATTTTAATTTAAATTTAAAAATATTTATAAATTTAATTAATGATATGCATGGTTTAAAACTTATATTATAAAATTTTAAATTAAATACGTCGTTGATGAAATTCGAATCTTGAATGTTTTGTAAAGTAACTTAATCATATAAAATATTTAATCATCATCTCTAACGGTTCTGATTTTTTTGCTAAAAATCTACGGTAATTATTCTTTGTATACGGATTTCTTTTATATATTTTTATTAGTGATTGAAAGATATGGTGTGATTTTTTGGGTATATTATATCCTTATATATAATAAGCGTAAGAGGGATTTTATCCATAATTCTGGTTTGGTCACTTAGTTTGGTCACTGTACCGTCAAAATAATGTCAACTGTCGAATAAAATATTTTTAAAATAAATGATCAAGATTATATCATATTAAAAAGAAAATTATAATCTTTTTTATAAAATTAAAAATGTTGTATTAGAATTGAATTTTAAAAAGAAGTTATAATCAGAAAAGGATATAAAAGATTGTATTTGAACTAAATTTTATTTATTTATTTAAAAATATTAAAAAAGGTTCATATTTACTATTTAGGCTCTATCTTGAAATATAGAAATCAGATTTGGATAATTTTACAGTACACGTGAAACTCATAAAATTATCTTTAATTTAGTGATGATTTAGCAATTATTATCCAAATGAAAACACTCAGAATCTTAAGAGAAAATATAATTACGAATTTTTACATTAATCCTATTTAGTGTAGAATACCTAGATTAATAATCCTATTCAAAATAGAAAATCTAATTATATATGATTTAAATCATTGACAAGCACCTTTTTGTATTTCAATATAAATACACTTTTTATTTTAAATGTTAAAATATTAAATATTTTTTATGCTAGATCCAACATTTTTTATCTATACATTTTAAGATCTAACAGTTCTTATTTCTTTTATCGTACTGAGGACCAGACTGCCAACTACCAAATGTTTGGATAAAATCACTCCTACACTTATTATTAAAACTGTATTTGGTTGTTAGTACAACTATCTTCAAATAATAAGAAGGTTATTTTGATAATCAAAACAAAATATAAGTAGATTTCATAAATAAAATAGAATTTTCAATATAAAAAATCGTCAATTTCATCTCGCTTTTGTTTTTTGGTAGTTTTAATTGAAGAAAATTGTTAAATTATCACTAAATTAAAGATTATTTTGTTAATTTCACGTGGGCTGTAAAATCATTCAAATCAAGTTTTAAAAATTCAAGATAAAATATATAATAAATTGAACGTGTAAAATCTTATATATATATATATATATATATATATATATCAATTTCATAATAACAATTTGATATGTAAACTAATAACAAATAAATAATAAAAATAATAATATAATAGATATTAGAAAAGAGTCGTGCGTTGCACGGGTTATAAACTAGTATTAATAATTGCAAGATTATGTTTTAAATTAAAAGGTAACATGTTTAAATGAGAAAAGAAATATTAATGATTGGAAGATTATGATTGCAAAATTAAGTTTTAAATTAAAAGGTAACGTGTTTTAATTAGAAAAAAAATATTAATGATTGGAAGATACGATATTTTAGGTGTGTATAAAGGGTAACATGTTCAATTAAAAGTAAACGTCTTTTAAATCAGTATATATACCTTCTATCAATCATCAATATATATATATAAAGGAGGATAGCGGGAGTTTAGGTGGCGCTCTAATATCGTCTCAATCGATTTTTCTAATTTTCTAGAATTTTAAACACTAATAAATATGAAAATATCAATTAGCATATTAGAAGTAGAATAGGTGTTCGAATTTATAAAGGAGAAGAGTTCGAATTTATAGGGAAGACATATGATTAGAAGTTCTATTGGAAGTATAATAAGTATTTATATGACATACGATTAAAAGTTCTATTGGAAGCAGAATAGGAGTTCGAATTTATAGAGAATAAGAGTTTGAATTTATAGAAAAAATATATAAATAAAAGTTCTACTAGAACTAGAATAGGTGTTTGAATATATAGAGCAGACATATAATTAAATATTTTATAGAAAGTACGATCTTCTTAAATTATATATTTTTTATATAAGTTAATTGTACTTATATTAGGAAAATTTATTCATAAATCAAATACTATTGTCATGAAAAAAGTCACCGTATTTAAAAAGAAAATAATTGATGTCTTAACATAATAAAAGAACAATGAGTAAAAGAACAATCTCATGCAGTCTTTATAATATATGTTAAAAAGTTGGGATTTCGATTTTAACGAGAGAGCGGCTCAATCGAAAGAATTGTATTTAACAAGAAATTGATTCATTAGAGAAGATTATTTAATTATTAAAATTTAATATTAATATTATAATATAACGTAAATGTATTGAATTTTTTTAAAAATATTGTAACGCCGCCGCGAAGCGCGGCTTTATCAACTAGTTATATATATAAAGGAAATTCCCCAGGCGTTTGGTGGAGCTCTAGAATTGCTCGAATCATATTTATCTATTTTTCTAGAGCTCCTCAATTTTAATAATTAATATTAAAATTTCCTTCTTTAGTTCCTATTTTTTAGAAAAGAAGTCAAAACTTCCTTTTTTAACATTAACGTTAACATATTCGAAATAAGAAAGGTTTTCGAATTTGTAGAAAAGAAGAATTCAAATTTACATATTCAAAATATTCAAAATAGAAAATAAATTTTATATTTTTATGTTAACATCTTCAAAATATAAAAGGTTTTCGAATTTGTAGGAGAAAAAAAATATCTATATATCTATCTATCTATCTATCTATCTATCTATTATCTATCTATTATATATATAAAGCAATAAATATATAAAGTAAATCCTATTTTTAATATAATTAAATACAAGTTTTTTTTGAAATGAATAATTAAATAAAAGTTAATCCTATCCATATTTTTATTATATTATATTATTATATAAATATAATCCTAATCTTTTTTTCTAGAACTCCTCAATTTTAATTAAATAAAATATAATTTCCTTATTTACATTCGAAATAAAATAGAGTTTCCTTATTTACATTCGATTTTATAGGAAAAGCAATAAATATATAAAGTAAATCCTATTTTTAATATAATTAAATAGAAGTTAATCCTATCTATATTTTTATTATATTATAGTATATAAATATAATCCTATTTAGTATAAAAAATATATTTTTTTCCTAGAACTCCTCAATTTTAATTCAATAAAATAGAATTTCCTTACTTACATTCGAAATAAAATAAAGTTTCCTTATTTATGTTCGATTTTATAGGAAAAGCAATAAATATATAAAGTAAATCCTATTTTGAATATAAATTAAATAAAAGTTATTCCTATCCATATTTTTATTATATTATATTATATAAATATAATCCTATTTAGTATATAAATATATAAAGTCAATCTTAATTAGAAGTTAATTAAATACATCATACCTTCTTTCTCAACATATTCTAATTATATTCCACATATTCCGATTGGCTCAAAAAAATTGATTTTGTACATGCAACCCTCAACAGTTATCTATATTATATATATAGAGTAGTGCATAATTTTTTTTTTTAGAACCAAAAAAATTTGGTCCTTTTTTTTATAGAACCAAAAAAATAGAACTTTGGTTCTGTTATAGAATCAAAAATTAGTGGTTCTCCACGTAATCCACGATTCTCCACGTAAGGTGGTTATCTATAGAACAAATGACCTATACATAGATATTTAGAGGTATACAAAGAATAATTGTTTGTACTTTTCTTTTTTGTTGATTCTTGGTTTTTTTTTCTTATAATGTGATCGTAACTCTTGCATGTACTTTTTCTTTCCCAAAACACTTACATATTTTTTTATTGTTTGAATGCTGAATTCACATACCGTAATATCTTGGTTATTAATTTTTTCTATATGATTTAATGCATATGATCAGGATTGAAGACATCGACATGATTGAAGAGGAGTTCAAGTTAAGGAATGAACTACAACTATATATCAACCAGTGTTTGATTTGATTTAATTTGCGCATGTGGGCATACAACTATATATCAACCCCTATTTGATTTGATTTAATTTGCGCATGTGGGCGTTCAAGAGACAGAAGGTAAATACTTGGAGAGGTCAACCTCTGATAATTCTTCCCACACACAAACACACACATGACACAACGGCATGCAAATCCACTATTTTATTGTTGGGATCGCCTAGATGTGTTGAGTGGGAAATTATTGAGTTGATTGGAGAGTCAGCTAATATCAGGATAACACTACGAATGGATCCTAGGATCTTAGCAAAAATTTAAGTAGAATACAGATAATATTTAATTTATTTTAAATATGAATAAATTAAAAAAATTTGAATATAAACATGAATACATATATTTTGAATCGTCCAGGAAATATCAAATCGTTTCAATATGATTTTTCTAATTTTTTATAATTTTTTGTAGAATTTATATTTTTTATTTTATTTTTTGAATTTTTAGAGTTAATAATTACAACTTTCCCTTTTATGTTAGAATTTATTATTTCCTTTACATTTTTAAACTTTTTGTGTTAATAATTATAAATTCATTTTTTATGTCTAAAATATTATTTTCCTTTATATTTTTCGAATCTTTAGTGTTTTTATATTTTTCATTTTTATCGAGAGGAGTGACATATGACTACTTAAATTACCTTGCATATTTTAATTAATTAATTAGGGGATTTGAACATGTCCGATGATCTTATATCCATTTCGTTCTATGATTATTCTATTTTTATTTTAATTTATTTTGTTTATTTGTCTCTATTATCTTCTTAATGATCTTGACCATAATTTTCCAACTTCTTTTTTTTATAATTCAATCAAATTTACCTTTTTTACTTTTTACATAGAATTAATAAATATAATCAGCTTATATTTTTCCAATTTTTTTTACTAAAATCAAATTAATATAACGTAAGACATAATCGGTAGAGAAAGTTAAAAGAGGAATTTAGTACTAACATTCTATTTAACGTGCACTTTTAATATTTTTATAATATATACAACGGGTGACGGCCTAAAAAATCGTGAGACAAAATTGGTATAGAAAAAATAAGAATAATTTATTTTATTTGGTGGAGAACTAATCATTCGAACTCTTTTTTATCTAATTTTCTGAATTATACTTTCAATTTTCAAACATAAATTATGCAATTAAAAAAAATTGATGTTATTAAAAGCAAGTCTCACAAGAAAATCTCTCCGGCGTGCAAACCGCAATCAAAGTCAAGGAGATTTTATTCTTTAAATATTTTTTTATTGTATATGCTTAGTATTTTTATAATATATACAACGGGTGTCGGCTTAAAAAATTGTGAGACAAAATCAGTATTAAAAAAGTATATGAATAATTTATCTTATAATCTATATGACTATATATGTATATTTAATTTATACAATATTGTTGCTAATAGATATTGATATTTATAAATATTTATTTGTCGAATCCTATTCTAAATATTATGCTCGCTAATATCGCTTGAATCCTATTGACTTCTTTTTCTAGAGTTCCCCTATTTTAAATAATTAAAATGAAAACTTACTTCTTTAGGTCCTATATTTTAGAAAAGAAATCAAAAATTCCTTTTTTTAACATTAACGTATTTGAAATAGAAAAGTTTTGGAATTTGCAGAGAAGAAGAATTCAAATTACATCTTCGAAATAGTTTAGCTTTTTAAATTTGTAGGGAAGAAGAATTCAAATTTACTTATTCGAAATAGAAAAGAAATTTAATACTCTTATATATATACAATCGTTGCTTTCAAATTTTTGGTCAATTTTTTCACCATGTTTGTAACCCTTTTCTTGCTTCTATTTGCTTTTGTCTTCGTCTATTTTCTTTTAATTTTTCTCATTCATTGTTTAATTCTCAATGTACATGGCTATGTGTGTGCACTATTGGTTTTTTGCGATTTTCAGGTTGCTTTTTTTGGTTGGTTTTTAAGGTTTGAATCTACTCATTTAATATTTGTTTTCTTCATTTTATTTTTAAATTTATGATTTGTTATGATTTTAGTTACAATTATGGATTATTAGTAATCACTGGTCGTTCTTTACTTTTGCTTTTGTATTACGTAAAAAATAAGTATATAGTTTATTTTTTTGTCTATATATATATATATATATTTAAATTTGTACAATATTGTGTTCACTAATTTATTTATATATTTTGATTTTGATTTCTTTTTTAAATAGTCTATATTTTGAAAAATATTATAGGGCTGCCGCAAGACGCGATTTATAAGTATTTATTACAACGGATGTCGGCCTAAGAAAACGTGATACAAAATTGACATAAAAAATAAGTATTTATTTATTTATTTATATATATTAAAATTTGTACAATATTGTGTTCATTAATTTATTTACAGATATTTGCTTTTCGATTTCTTTCTTAAATTAATGTTTTGAATTCTTTTAAAAAATATTACAAGTCTGCCGCGAAGCGCGGCTTAGTCAACTAGTATATATGTAAAGGAGGATACGCAGACGTTTAGGTGGCGCTCTAAAATCGTCTCAATCTATTTTTCTAATTTTCTAGAATTTTAAGATTTTAAATACTTGTAATAACCGTGAATATTTCGAATAAATTTTCCTATCGTTATTTAAATTTTATTTAAGAGCGATTCGTTATAATATTTTAAATAGCTCTTTTTAAAATTTTTTGAGATTTTAAATATTCGTTTTATATTTAATTATTTACATTTATTTAGTGTTTACTAAAATTAGAAAAATATTTAGGAAAATATGATTTTTATTTTTATTTTTGGATCGGATTTATTTTAGAAAACGGAGCTAGAGTCTCGTTTTATTGGTCAAGAGAAGAGACAGGGTGACAGGATTATTATTTCCCGGAGCACACCTTCACTTTCCAGATTTTTCTCCCCATTTTCTGCTAACGTTTTGTTTTAAAATAGAGAGACAATGACTTAACTGATTATAACACAATACACACAGAGACTATATAATTGTTTTGTTACTTCACTCCTCGGCAAAACAGAAAAAAACCCAGGTCTTGTTTTTTTTTTATTCTCTCTGTGAACCCAGAACACACAGGTAGTACTTTGTTATTTCTATCATTTTATTTTCATTTTTTTCCCTTTCTTTTTGTTTCGATTTTTTTGTTTGATTAAGGATTGATGCTTGTGGGTTAGTACAACTAATTGTTTTGTGGTTGCCGGCCGGAATGAGAAGGTGAGTCGGAACGAGAGTTAACCGGGGAGGGGAGGCGAGTTGAAGGTGGAGAGAAAGAGATTAAGAGAGAGTGATTTGTTTTTGTTGGGTTGAATTGATTGATGAAGGGTTGGGGTTGAAGAACCACCACCGATTGGTGGTGGTGGTGGTTATGGGGGGAGAGAGAAGAGAGGAGAGGGAGAGGGAGATAGAGAGGAAGGACGAGAGAGATTGTGAGAGAGGGAGATACGGGAGAAAGGGAGAGAGAGAGAGAGAGAGAGAGAGAGAAAGAGAGAGAGAAAAGAGAGCAGGAGGGAGGTGTGTGGCGGGCGGTGGAGGCGCGTGAGCCCCACGCGCCGCCGCAGTGTGTTTTTTTTCCCGGACTGGTTTAACGGAGTGAAAATATTAATAATAAAATAAAAATGTATTTATATAATAATAATAATATAGAGTTAATAACAATATGAATAAAAAAGAGATTAAATTTTCTTTTTGAAATTAGTTTTATTAATTAAGATATTAGTTTAAAATTTTGAGAAATAAAGAGATATTATTAATAAAGGAGGTTGAATATTGCTAAAAATTGGGTTTTAATAATTGAGATAATAATTAAAAATTATGAGAATAAATCGAGTTTAATAAAATGGTGATAGATTTATTAGTTAATTAAATATTTTGTGACGTAAATTAGAGATTTATTGTTTCGTTAATAAAAGAGTGAATAATAATAGCGTAAAATATGGTTTTTATTTTAAAAAGAGTGGAATTGTGATTTTTTGGACAAAAATTTGAGATTTAATAAATTGTCGATAAAAAGAGGATAATGGTGAATAAATAGGATTAAAATACGATATGATTTTAGGGGATTTATAATTATCGTTTCCGGATTATTTAATCAACCGGATCGAGTTAGATTATTTTAGAGATTAAAATCGGAGTATTATTTAATTATTTACGAGATTAAAAATAGAGTTTTGCCGTTAACTTCCGTAACCCTATGTTCGTTTTAAGTCGGATTTACGGATAATTAATAGGATTTATTTTCGAGATTTAATCCCTGAGTTTGAAGAGAGATTTATTTATCCGGGAATTATTTTCCGTTAATTATCGTATAGATTTTCGAGAGATATTTTATTTAAATATTATATTAGCGGTTGAGAAATATTCTATTTTTGACGAAGCGCTTATGTATTTTTGGTTGCCATTTTTAGAGAATAATTCACGAGCCGTAGACCGAAGCCGAGTTCACGGGTAGAGTACAAATTTTATCTACACTTATTTGCACTCCGAGATCGAGGCAAGTTCATTCCTACCCTAACTCTTAGAGATTAGAATTTCTGTTCGTATTATTTCATTCCTTATTTAATTCTTAGTTGTCAATTATGAGATTTAATTATCCTTTTGAGCATTATTTTCTCGTTGCGATATTTTGTTACTGTTAAAATTAGTTTATTTGTGAATTATATCCCTTATAAGCGTGGAATTAATTTCGTTGCTTTCGGGTCGATCTCATTAATTCGAGACGACTATTATTATGATTCAGTGAAACTATTCTCATTTATTCAAGATAGTTAAATTTATTCCTTTCAGTCGAATTTATTGTACAAATTCGACAATAATTATTGATTATCTTTTAGTTGGTTCGTCTCTCGAATCAATAAATAAGAGTTATAAAAATTAGGATCGTTAGAGTTTTACTCGTTGATCAAGTGAAAAATATTCTATTTAACGTTCATCAATTATGGGTATTATAAATATTCGAGGAGTACTATTTGTACAGTACGACTCCAAATTATTTCATTTTAAGACTATCCTCAATATTTCGAGATGGTTGACTTTATTGTCGAGGGTTGGCATCTTGTTCGTGTCAACCAATAAAATATTATTATTGAGAATTTACCTCAGTCCATTGATCGGATTGGTGGAACAATTGAGTCGGTCTGGCAGTCCGCCAGATTTGTAAATGTTTTCATGGAAGAATTATTTCGAGTTATCTGTTCATCAAATATTCGGGAATTCTGTATTCTATTGGTCAAATTTTGGGAAAGAGGCCCATTTTAGAGAAAGAGAGACTTGTGTACCGTTATTCGGACAGAGATATATTGGCACTATGATGCCAGGGTTTAATTAATAACCCCTATGATGCTAGCATTCATATTTTTTATATTATATTGTTGATAGCGTATTGTAGCCGTGATCGGGCGAAGTGCGATATCATTGGAGGACGGTATTCCCGGTCGGTTAGTTGATCGCCCCACCGAGATACCGAGAGGTGGAAGACCAGTTTATTCTTAAATCATGAGTCAACAGAGTTATATCAATTGAGTCTTTGGAGAATTCTATTTTCGAGATGAGTATTGAGTTTTTCGAGTATTCTGCTTTCAAGATGAGTACTGAGTCAAAATCCAGATTTGTGATATTCAATTAATTTTGGGAAATCTTATTATATTTATATACCGAGTAAGAAGAGAACTTGCTGAGCACTGTAGTTGCTCATTCTTGCTTTACAATATTTTTATTCAGCTATTAAGAGGGAAAGCGGCGAGACGTCCAACCAGGGATCCAAGGGAAAGGAGAAAGCTCCAGGCTATGCTGACGGGAACTAGAATGTCTAGCTGGAATCTTTATCTACCTACTTCTGTAAACATATGTAAAATATTATCCCGAGATGTATTATGTCGTATGATAATAATGTGTGAGACTGATCTTGGATTTGCGGAGTGGGACACTTATGCTCCGTTGTATTATATATTTTGCTTTATTATTGCGTAACTTGTGCTACAGGATATTGAGACAATGTGACGACCCGGGTTTCCGGTCAGGGTGGATCTGGGGGCGTCACAAAGTTGGTATCAGAGCATTAGTTATATTTTTAGGAATCGTACGAGCCTTGGAGTATAACCGGATGCGAGAATTTAGAGATGTAATACGAGCCTAGAACTATAACGCGACGTGAGAATTTAGAGATATATTATACGATGTTGAGATTTTGGCACTAAGCGCCTTACGCCTTTTTATATATATATATATATATATATATATATATATATATTTATAGGCATATCTAGTCGATTGAAACCTGACCGAGATTTTTCGTACTTTTGTAGATGTCTACTTCTAGACCAGCTGATTTTCATTCTACCCGAGATAGATCTCCTACACCTTACCCGCATGGACCACTAGATCCTAGCTCAGGTTCAGACAGTGACCCGTCTGAAGAGTTTATGCTGATGGTTAGTGACACGGAGGATTCTTCGGTTCAGATCCTTACACCTTCTCCTCCACATGTGATAGATTTAGTATATTCTCCTGACCAGATCATTGAGATAGCCGATTCTCCTCTACCAGTGATTGATTTAGAGGCTCCTACCCCTGAGATGTTCAGAGCTGAGACCCCAGTGCCCGAGATTACTGATCCAGTTGATGAGAGCCAGCTTTCACCTGTTCGTACTGAGGTTGTACCTAGCTTGTCTACTCCGGTATCCAGAGTTGATACACCTACCGGAGTAGCAGCTCTTGCTGAGATGTTTACTTTACCAGTTCCAGTATATGCTTCGACGCCGACAGTCCCTACCATGCCTGACTACATGTTTCCACCTGTCAGTGCCATTCCTGCTTGTGATACTACTCCATCTGCACCTACCATACCTGCATCTGCTCCTGCTCAGCCCACTGTGGTTGCTACTACTGCTGCTATGCCACCTGTTCCTTCTGAGCATCCTGTTGTGGCCGGAGGGATGGTCCCTTGGCATGTCCACCATACACTGTTCCAGCATTACCGTTGGTTTTGGGGACGTTATGAGGAGATTTTTACTACTAGGGATAGTATTCTTCGACTGTTGTCAGTTTCAGAACCTTTTGCCGTGCATCATGGAGGGAGTCTGTTGGTAAGAGACGTACCCATGGAGATTATGCACCAGATTGCCCTGACTGTTTTGACCGGGCTTCAGACTGACTTAGCCGCATTACCATCATCCAGCACTGGACAGATCGATCAAACCAGAGTTGTCACCATGGTTTCAGACATTATCAGAGAGTTCCATAGGAGAGTGGGTGAGATGTTTCCCCAGTGATGACGTCGAGATAGACCCTTCTGTAGTAGGGTTCATATATTATGTTGATCTTTGTATTTTAGACCTGATGCCCAGCCTGTTGGGTAGTAACCTTTATTATCTCTACTAGACTAGTATGTTGGTTAGATACTTTTACGATGTACGTATTATCAACGATCAGTTTGTATTCAGTACCATGACCTGGACTTTACCAGTATGGAACCTTATCAGTATTATATTGTGATCTGCTATAGTACCGTTATCTCATTTTGTTTATTATAGATCTGTGTTATATTAGAATAGCATGTTAGAATAATTTCCATATTACCCCTGAATTAGTTAACAATTTCTTTTCCGACACTACGACTTAAAAAGAATTTTCGAGAACCAGAGATTTATGATGATTGAATTTTTGAGTACCGCCATTTAAATTGAGATAAATCTTCACGAGTATCTAAAATCTTTTTATATCGAGAAATAAGAGTAACTGCTTATAAGAGATAAGAGAGAGTCGTGATTTTGAGTATTGTGAGGAACCATAAATTTTGACCAAGTAGATATTTATGAATACCAATTTTTTAATTGTGCCAGCAATGGTGTTTGAGAATTGCATATCCGAAATATAACATACCTTATTGTTTTCGCTCTTATAGAAAAAGATGCCACCAAAGAGAGGAAGACCCGCAAGAAATCCTCGTTCTCAACCCGAGGTGAATCCAGAGAATGAGGTTCCACCTCAGAACCAAGTTCCAAACCCGGAACCACAACTCGCTCGAGGTCCCAACCAAGAAAATAACCCGATGAGTCTACTTATGAACTTTCTTATTCAGCATACCTAGAACCCTCAGCCTCAGCCGCACCAAAATGTAGGAGGGAATCCACCTCCAGCTCAACTGACCCAAACTACTGTGAGTTTCAAATCATTCAAATCCTTGAGTCCACCTGAGTTTAAAGGTACCACTAACCCAGTGGAAGCTAGAATCTGGTTACGTGAAATAGAGAAGACCTTTGAGATAGTGGGAGTGGAAGAGGATAAGAAGACGGTATTTGCAGCTTATATGTTGAAAGGTGAAGCTAATTATTGGTGGGAAGCGAAGAGAGCCATGGAAGGTGATACGATTATACCGTGGGCTAGATTTACAATGTTGTTTCTAGAGTGGTATTTCCCCAAATATCTGGAGAACCAGATGGAGATAAAGTTTTTAGAGCTCAAGTAAGGAACGATGACTGTTGCAGACTACGAGGCCAAGTTTACAGAACTCTCGAGGTTTGTACCCTATCATGTAGACACTGAAGAGAAGAGAGCAAAACGCTTTCAACAAGGATTGAAACCATGGATACAAAATCGTGTTGCAGTATTTGAGATCACCAATTATGCAACCTTAGTTCAGAAAGCAGCGATAGTGGAAAGTGGAAGTGAACTATACCCGAAAGATGGAAATAAGAGGAAGTTTCAGAGCAGTGGAAGTAACTTTGCGAGGAAATTTGATAATCGGAGTGATAAGAAACCGTTTGTGAAAAGGGAAGATAAGAGTGCTGATACAAGAAGGTTTGGGAACTTTGACACCAGAGGAAGCAATCAGAGGATCAGACAGCCACAGACAGTTAATGTGATGCAAGGAAGACCACCTTTGCCAAAATGCAAGACATGTGGGAAGAAACACCCCGGACCCTGTCATCTAGCGATCGTGAATTGTTATAACTGTGGACAGAAGGGTCATTATGCTTCTAGTTGCAAGGATAAATCTGTCACCTGCTTCAACTGTGGAAGGAAAGGTCACGTGTCTCGAGACTGCCGACAACCTGCGAAGGAAAATCCGGTGCCTCGACTCACAGCACCTCCCAGCAACAAGCCAACCGCGAGAACCTTCAACATGACAGTAAGAGATGCCATTGATAACGGCAATGTGATTGCAGGTACGCTTCTAGTAAATTCTGAGGATGCATGTGTTCTAGTTGATTCTGGAGCTACCAAATCTTTTATTTCTGAGAACTTCATGAATAAGTTGAATCTTGAGTCTGTGCCCTTAGAGGGAATTCTGAATATAGAAGTAACTAATCGGGAGGTTATACCAGTGAACCGATTGTGTCCGAATTGTTCCATAGAGATACATGGGCAACATTTTGATGCAGACCTCATTCCTTTTAAGTTAGGGGAATTTGACGTAATCCTAGGGATGGATTGGTTATCACGTTATGATGCTCTAATAGATTGTCACCGTAAGAAGGTCAGCTTAAGTGGACCTAACGGTATAAGTATTTAGTTTCGCGGACGGAAACCGACTAAGGATTTCCTGTCAATTATTCAAGCTAAAAGATTACTTCGGCAAGGATGTCAAGCCTATCTAGCTTATGTGATAGATACCGAGAAACGTACCCCTATGATCGAGGAGGTCCCTGTAGTTAACCAGTTTAGAGACGTTTTTCCCGACGAGTTACCTGGAATTCCACCAGATCGAGAGATAGAGTTTACGATTGATCTGGAACCAGGAACCGCACCAATCTCAAAGGCGCCGTACAGAATGGCACCAATAGAAATGAAGGAATTGGCAACACAGCTGCAAGAGTTACTTGACAAAGGTGTAATTAGACCAAGTGTATCCCCGTGGGGAGCTCCAGTATTGTTCGTGAAAAAGAAGGACGGAACTATGCGATTATGTATTGATTACCGTGAACTGAACAAGATGACTATCAAGAATAGGTACCCTCTACCTCGAATCGACGATTTGTTTGACCAACTTAAGGGAGCTATATATTTTTCGAAGATCGATTTGAGATTCGGCTATCATCAACTAAAGATCAAGTCTGAGGATATTCCTAAGACTGCCTTTAGGACCCGATATGGACATTACGAGTTCCTAGTCATGTCTTTTGGATTGACGAATGCGCCAGCTGCTTTTATGGATTTAATGAATCGTGTGTTCAAGAGGTACTTGGATAAGTTCGTAATTGTATTTATTGATGACATCTTGATATACTCGAAGTCTCTTGAGGAACATGCTGAACACCTCCGTTTGGTTTTGGAAGCATTGAGAAAGGAAAAGTTATATGCAAAGTTTTCAAAGTGCGAATTTTGGTTGAAAGAAGTTCAATTTTTGGGACACATTGTGAGCGGCGAAGGGATTTCTGTAGACCCCACAAAGATAGAAGCCGTAGCAAATTAGGAGAGACCCAATACTCCAACAGAGGTTAGAAGTTTTCTTGGATTGGCCGGATACTATCGTAGATTTGTGAAGGATTTCTCAAAGATAGCTACGCCACTAACTCGACTTACAAGAAAGAGTGAAAAGTTTGAATGGACCCCCAAATGCGAAGACAGCTTTCAGGAATTGAAGAAGAGATTGACTACTGCCCCAGTGTTGACATTACCTGATGAGAAAGGCGATTTCGTGATTTTCAGCGATGCCTCTCACAAAGGTTTAGGTTGTGTTCTGATGCAACACGGTAAAGTGATAGCTTACGCCTCTCGACAATTGAAGGAATATGAGTCCCGTTACCCTACTCACGATTTAGAACTTGTTGCTATTGTTTTTGCCCTCAAGATTTGGAGACATTACCTCTATGGAGAGAAATGTGAGATTTACACGGATCACAAGAGCTTAAAGTATATATTCACTTAGAAGGAATTAAACATGAGATAGAGAAGATGGTTAGAACTGATCAAAGACTATGATTGTTCGATAAATTACCACCCAGGGAAGGCTAATGTCGTAGCTGATGCTTTAAGTAGAAAGGAAAGACTCAACCTGTTGACAACCTCAGAAGAATTAGTCAGAGAATTTGAGAAAATGGAATTAGAGATCAGGGTCCCAGTCCAAAACAATGAAAGAGTATACAGTATTCAGTTTCAACCAGAGTTGCTCGAGAAGATTCGTCGTTGTCAGGAGCAAGTAATGGAAGAAAGAAGATCAGAGTTGACTGGAGAAGAAGTTTTAAGTTCAAAAGATGATAAGGGAATTAAGCGATTTTCATCGAGAATATGGATTCCTAATGTTACGGAGTTAAAGGATGAAATCTTGAGTGAAGCGCATAACTCGAGATATTCCATTCATCCAGGGAGCACGAAAATGTATCAAGACATCAAGCAAAACTATTGGTGGCCTAACATGAAGAGAGAGATTGCAGAATGGGTAAGCAAGTGCTTGACCTGTCAGAAAGTGAAAGCCGAACATCAACGACCAAGTGGACTTTTACAACCCTTAGAGATACCTGAGTGGAAATGGGAACATATTACCATGGATTTTATCGTAGGATTGCCCCGAACCAGAGCAAGTCATGATGCGATTTGGGTTATCGTCGATCGACTCACTAAATCTGCGCATTTCCTACCAATTAGTGATAAGTACTCTGTTGAGAGATTGGTAAACATGTATCTAAAGGAAATTGTAGTTCGTCACGGAGTGCCTGTTTCGATTGTTTCTGATAGAGATGCCCGTTTTACTTCACGATTTTGGAAGAGTTTTCAGGAATGTCTTGGCACGAAGTTAAATCTGAGCACCGCATATCATCCGCAGACTGACGGACAAAGTGAAAGGACAATTCAAACAGTTGAAGATATGTTGAGAGCCTGTGCACTTGATTTCAAAGGAAGTTGGGGTGATCATTTGCCCCTAGTTGAGTTTGCTTACAACAATAGTTACCACTCCAGCATAGGTATGGCACCATATGAAGCATTGTATGGAAGAAAGTGTAGATCACCTCTATACTGGGATGAGGTAGGAGAAAGGAAGATACTAGGACCGGAACTACTTCAACAAACTAAGCAAGCGATCGAAGTTATTCGAAAAAGGTTAGTTGCAGCTCAGGATCGACAGAAGAAGTATGCGAATCAAAAGAGAAAGGACAAAGCATTCGAAGTGGGAGATAAAGTGATGCTGAAGGTTTCTCCTTGGAAGGGAGTTATGAGATTCGGAAAGAAAGGCAAATTGAGTCCCAGATATATAGGACCTTTTGAGATTCTCAAGAAGATAGGACCCCTAGCTTACCAGTTGGCCCTACCTCCAGACCTCCAGCATATTCATGATGTGTTTCATGTTTCTGCATTAAGAGAATACCATTCTGACTTCAGACATGTTATAACCTACGAACCAGTGGAAATTCGTCCTGATTTGACATACGAGGAACAACCAGTACAGATCCTAGACTACAAAGTGCAAGAGCTAAGAACCAAGCGGATAAATTTAGTGAAAGTACTTTGGAGAAACCACCAAGTTGAGGAAGCCACGTGGGAATTAGAAAGCGAAATGCGGAATAGATATCCTGATTTGTTTAGGGTGTAATTTTGATTCCGAGGACGGAATCCTATAAGGGGGGAAGACTGTAATAACCGTGAATATTTCGAATAAATTTTCCTATCGTTATTTAAATTTTATTTAAGAGCGATTCGTTATAATATTTTAAATAGCTCTTTTTAAAAATTTTTGAGATTTTAAATATTCGTTTTATATTTAATTATTTACATTTATTTAGTGTTTACTAAAATTAGAAAAATATTTAGGAAATAGGATTTTTATTTTTATTTTTGGATCGGATTTATTTTAGAAAACGGAGCTAGAGTCTCGTTTTATTGGTCAAGAGAAGAGACAGGGAGACAAGATTATTATTTCCCGGAGCACACCTTCACTTTCCAGATTTTTCTCCCCATTTTCTGCTAACTTTTTGTTTTAAAATAGAGAGACAATGACTTAACTGATTATAACACAATACACACGGAGACTATATAATTGTTTTGTTACTTCACTCCTCGGCAAAACAGAAAAAAACCCAGGTCTTGTTTTTTTTTTAATTCTCTCTGTGAACCCAGAACACACAGGTAGTACTTTGTTATTTCTATCATTTTATTTTCATTTTTTTTCCCTTTCTTTTTGTTTCGATTTTTTTGTTTGATTAAGGATTGATGCTTGTGGGTTAGTACAACTAATTGTTTTGTGGTTGCCGGCCGGAATGAGAAGGTGAGTCGGAACGAGAGTTAACCGGGGAGGGGATGCGAGTTGAAGGTGGAGAGAAAGAGAGGAAGAGAGAGATCGGGGCAGAGAGATGAAGAGAGAGTGATTTGTTTTTGTTGGGTTGAATTGATTGATGAAGGGTTGGGGTTGAAGAACCACCACCGATTGGTGGTGGTGGTGGTTATGGGGGGAGAGAGAAGCGAGGAGAGGGAGAGGGAGATAGAGAGGAAGGACGAGAGAGATTGTGAGAGAGAGAGATACGGGAGAGAGGGAGAGAGAGAGAGAGAGAGAGAGAGAGAGAGAGAAAGAGAGAGAGAAAAGAGAGCAGGAGGGAGGTGTGTGGCGGGCGGTGGAGGCGCGTGAGCCCCACGCGCCGCCGCAGTGTGTTTTTTTTCCCGGACTGGTTTAACGGAGTGAAAATATTAATAATAAAATAAAAATGTATTTATATAATAATAATAATATAGAGTTAATAACAATATGAATAAAAAAGAGATTAAATTTTCTTTTTGAAATTGGTTTTATTAATTAAGATATTAGTTTAAAATTTTGAGAAATAAAGAGATATTATTAATAAAGGAGGTTGAATATTGCTAAAATTGGGTTTTAATAATTGAGATAATAATTAAAAATTATGAGAATAAATCGATTTTAATAAAATGGAGATAGATTTATTATTTAATTAAATATTTTGTGACGTAAATTAGAGATTTATTGTTTCGTTAATAAAAGAGTGAATAATAATAGCGTAAAATATGGTTTTTATTTTAAAAAGAGTGGAATTGTGATTTTTTGGACAAAAATTTGAGATTTAATAAATTGTCGATAAAAAGAGGATAATTGTGAATAAATAGGATTAAAATACGATATGATTTTAGGGGATTTATAATTATCGTTTCCGGATTATTTAATCAACCGGATCGAGTTAGATTATTTTAGAGATTAAAATCGGAGTATTATTTAATTATTTACGAGATTAAAAATAGAGTTTTGCCGTTAATTTCCGTAACCCTATGTTCGTTTTAAGTCGGATTTACGGATAATTAATAGGATTTATTTTCGAGATTTAATCCCTGAGTTTGAAGAGAGATTTATTTATCCGGGAATTATTTTCCGTTAATTATCGTATAGATTTTCGAGAGATATTTTATTTAAATATTATATTAGCGGTTGAGAAATATTCTATTTTTGACGAAGCGCTTATGTATTTTTGGTTGCCATTTTTAGAGAATAATTCACGAGCCGTAGACCGAAGCCGAGTTCACGGGTAGAGTACAAATTTTATCTACACTTATTTGCACTCCGAGATCGAGGCAAGTTCATTCCTACCCTAACTCTTAGAGATTAGAATTTCTGTTCGTATTATTTCATTCCTTATTTAATTTTGAGCTGTCAATTATGAGATTTAATTATCCTTTTGAGCATTATTTTCTCGTTGCGATATTTTGTTACTGTTAAAATTAGTTTATTTGTGAATTATATCCCTTATAAGCGTGGAATTAATTTCGTTGCTTTCGGGTCGATCTCATTAATTCGAGACGACTATTATTATGATTCAGTGAAACTATTCTCATTTATTCAAGATAGTTAAATTTATTCCTTTCAGTCGAATTTATTGTACAAATTCGACAATAATTATTGATTATCTTTTAGTTGGTTCGTCTCTCGAATCAATAAATAAGAGTTATAAAAATTAGGATCGTTAGAGTTTTACTCGTTGATCAAGTGAAAAATATTCTATTTAACGTTCATCAATTATGGGTATTATAAATATTCGAGGAGTACTATTTGTACAGTACGACTCCAAATTATTTCATTTTAAGACTATCCTCAATATTTCGAGATGGTTGACTTTATTGTCGAGGGTTGGCATCTTGTTCGTGTCAACCAATAAAATATTATTATTGAGAATTTACCTCAGTCCATTGATCGGATTGGTGGAACAATTGAGTCGGTCTGGCAGTCCGCCAGATTTGTAAATGTTTTCATGGAAGAATTATTTCGAGTTATCTGTTCATCAAATATTCGGGAATTCTGTATTCTACTGGTCAAATTTTGGGAAAGAGGCCCATTTTAGAGAAAGAGAGACTTGTGTACCGTTATTCGGACACGAGATATATTGGCACTATGATGCCAGGGTTTAATTAATAACCCCTATGATGCTAGCATTCATATTTTTTATATTATATTGTTGATAGCGTATTGTAGCCGTGATCGGGCGAAGTGCGATATCATTGGAGGACGGTATTCCCGGTCGGTTAGTTGATCGCCCCACCGAGATACCGAGAGGTGGAAGACCAGTTTATTCTTAAATCATGAGTCAACAGAGTTATATCAATTGAGTCTTTCGAGAATTCTATTTTCGAGATGAGTATTGAGTTTTTCGAGTATTCTGCTTTCAAGATGAGTACTGAGTCAAAATCCTGATTTGTGATATTCAATTAATTTTGGGAAATCTTATTATATTTATATACCGAGTAAGAAGAGAACTTGCTGAGCACTGTAGTTGCTCATTCTTGCTTTACAATATTTTTATTCAGCTATTAAGAGGGAAAGAGGCGAGACGTCCAACCAGGGATCCAAGGGAAAGGAGAAAGCTCCAGGCTATGCTGACGGGAACTAGAATGTCTAGCTGGAATCTTTATCTACCTACTTCTGTAAACATATGTAAAATATTATCCCGAGATGTATTATGTCGTATGATAATAATGTGTGAGACTGATCTTGGATTTGCGGAGTGGGACACTTATGCTCCGTTGTATTATATATTTTGCTTTATTATTGCGTAACTTGTGCTACAGGATATTGAGACAATGTGACGACCCGGGTTTCCGGTCAGGGTGGATCTGGGGGCGTCACAATACTAATAAATATAAAAATATCTTTTAACAAATTAGAAGTAGAATAGGTGTTTGAATTTATAGTGGAGAAGAGTTCGAATTTATAAGAAAGACATATATAATTAGAAGTTCTATTAGAAGTAGAATATGTATTTATAAGGCATATGATTAAAAGTTCTATTTGAATCTTCATATTAGAAATAGAATAAATATTTATAAATCATATTATTAAAAATTTTATTGGAAGTAGAATAGGAGTTCGAATTTATAGAGAATAAGAGTTTGAATTTATAGAAAAAAGATATAATTAAAAGTTCTATTGAAAGTAGAATAGGTATTTGAATATATAAATGAGACATATAATTAAATATTTTATTGGAACTAGAATACAAGCACGATGACATCTTTTACGATCTTCTAAAATTATATCTAATTTTTTTGATTTTTAGAATTTTAGTATTAGAATTTTAATATTGATAACTAAAATACATTTTAACATATTAGAAGTGAAATAGGTGTTCGAATTTATAGAGGAGACAAATTTGATATAAACATATAATTAAAAGTTGAATAGGTGTTCAAATTCATAAAGGAGAATAGTTTAAATTTGAGAAAAAGGATCATGAGATTAATCGAAGTTTCCTAAGATACTAAATTTATTGGGTCCGCAGAATTAATTAATTAAATTTTAAATGAATCATGATTTTACAAAAATGCCCCCCATGTTTACATTCAAGATTTGTGTATCTCAGGGAACTTATCTGAGATGTATCTCATGCTCCCTACTATCTTTAAATTTATAAACAAAAAATATGATTAAAAAAATTAAATTTCCTAAATAGAATAAGTGTTCGAATTTATAAAAGAAAATAGTTCGAAAATAACCATGAATTTTGTCAACGCAGACCGAGTCAGTTTGTCTATATATTCAGACCGAGTCAGTTTGTCTTTATATTCACTAGCTAGCATCGATTGATGCAAAAAAGCAATGATTATTTCACACCTTCTGTATCTACCCAGGTAAATATATTATAATCAAATTTCGTATCAGTTTATTGAACTCATGTTCAATACAATTCATAATTTTTTATTTATTTATTTCATGTATTATCACAAGTTTTGCCTTTTTGTTCAATTTCTACCATACACTGGTACAAATGATTTTGATCAAAGAATTCTAATAATATATCATCTCGAATTTCAGGTAAGAAAAGGACTAAAACAAGAGATTACTAAAACGGAATGTCTTTACATTGATAGTAAGTTTGTTAGTGTTTGTATTTTTTTGTTGTTTTATATTTTGGTGAATGTTTCAATATTGTTTGTATTTAATATTGTTCAGAAAATAGTACTCAAGTAAATATACAAATAACAATGCATAAATTATGACAAAATAATAATAATAATAATGCATAATTTTTCTTCCAGGCTTTAAGAAGGAATTATGAAAGAATAGTGGCTAGATAGTAGGCAACCAAATTTTGTTTTGCTTTATGTTTGAATGTCAAAAGGCCGTATTTGCTCATCTGAAGTACTCCGTATGTAATATATGAATCAAAATTTTCTTAGTATTTAAATTTGATGAGTTTTTCAAGTTGAATTTTTTTTTTGTTTGGCTTCGTATTTGATTCAAGTTTAAATGTCAAAAATCCATATTTGCTCATTTAAAGTGTGTAATGTACGAATCAAATTATTTTAATAGAAGTAGAATAGGTTTTTGAATTTATAAAAAAGAAGATCTCTAATTTATAAAAATGACATATAATGACATTTTTTATTAAAAATATAGTAGGTGTACGAATTTACAGACAAGACATGTAATTAAAAAAAATTTAGCAGTAGAATATGTGTTCTAATTTATAGAGGAAAAGATATCGAATTTATAATGAATACATATAATTATAAGTTTAATTGAAAATAGAATAAAATTTGTAAGATATATAATTAAAACTTTTATTGAAAATAGAACAGGTATTCGAATTTGTAGAGGAGAGTTTAAATTTAAAGAAAACACATATACAATTAAAGTTCTATTAAAAATAAAATATGTGTTTGAATATAAAGTGAAGAAGAGTTTGAATTTGTCTAACAAACATATAATTAAAATTTTTATTGAAAGTAGAATACGAGGATGATCAATTAGGTGACATCATTTATGATTATCTAATTTTTTTAAATAGAGATTATTTAAATTTCTTTTATACAAGTTAATTATATTTACATTAGGAGAATATATGCATAAATTTAATATTATTCTTATATCGAGAAGTCTTTGTATTTTAAAAAATATATATTTTAGCATAATAGAAGAAGGATATTTTCATACAGAAACTATAATTTTTTTATTTTGGATCTATATATACCTAAAATCTAAAACACATTCTCACCACTTTATCAATTTAACATTATATATATACATATATATATATATATATAATCATATAATGTTAATTAACATTATAATGTTAATTATTTTATTTTAAGTATATAATGAAGTTGGGACTTCAATTCCAAATGAGAGCGGATTCGAACATGTTTAACGAGTAGACGACTCACTGGTCATAATTTTATTAACTATAAAAATTTGATTTTATTGTTACAAATTTAAATTTATTTTTTGTTTCGATTTTTACGGATTAAAATTATCATACGATTAATAATAATATATGTTAAAATCGGGGTTTAGATTTTAATGAGAAAGCGGCTCAATACAAAGAATAGTATTTAACAAGAGAGCGGTTCATTCGAATGAACAAAGTTAATTGTTAAAATTAATATTGATGATATAATATAAGATAAGTATATATTGAAATATTTTTATTACAAATTAGAACATCGCCGCGAAGCACGGCATTATTGACTATTAAAAGTTGAAGAGTTCGAATTTATAAAGAACACATATAATTAAAAATTCTATATTGGAAGTAGAATAGATATTTGCAAGGTGTATAATAAAATTTTTTATTGAAAGTAAAATAGGCATTCGAATTCATAGAGGATAAGTGTTTTTTTTCTTTCGAATTCATAGAGGATAAGTGTTCAAACTCAGATAAAAGACATATAACTAAAAGTCCTACTCGAAATTGAATAAGTGTTTGAATATGTAGAGGAGGAGAGTTTTAATTTACAAAGAAATATATAATCGAAAGTTCTATTGAAAGTATAATACAGGGACAAGTTCTATTAAAAGTAGAAAAGATGCATGTAAGACATTTAATTAAAATTTCTATTAAAAATAGAATAGGTGTTCTAAGTTATAGATTTGAAGAGTTCAAATTTATATAAAAATATATAATTAAAAGTTTTGTTAAACGTGACAAAAAAAAAGTTTTTTAAAAATAGAATATGAAGGCTGTGAGGTGGCAATTTTCTAAAGTTGATTAATTTTTTATAAAATCCTTTATTTAAATTTTTTTTATAAAAATTAATTATACTTGCATTATAAATATATTCATAGATCCAATATAATTCTCATGCCGAATAATTCTCATATTTTTTTTAAAAGGATTGATGTTATCATAATAAAAGGACATTTCCATGCGGTATTATAAACTTTCTCTTTTGATATGTATTCGAATTTAAAGAAAAATTATTAATAATATATAACGGAGTTAGGCTTTCGTTCCAAACCAAAAAGACTCGAAACATGTTTAACAAGAATACAGCTTATTAGAAAAGATCGTATTAATTGTTAGAATTTGATATTGATAATGTAAGTATTATTTTATCAATAAAAAAACTATATATTGATTTCTTTTTAAAAAAATTATCATGCCGCCGCAAAGCGCGGCTTTATCGACTAGTTGATTGAAAGATACAATATTTTAGGTATTTATTAAATTTTATTTAATATTACAATGATGTTTTTATATAATTATTATTTTAATAATTATTTTAATTTTAATTTAATATAATTTATTATACTCATATTTATGGATTATACTAATGGTGTGATATTTTTGAGTATATATATATATATATATATATATATATATATATATATTAATGATTGTAAGATTAGTTTTAAATAAAAAAAGGTAACATATTTTAATTAGAAAGGAAATATTAATGATTTAAAGATATGGTACGATAGATGTTTTTATAAAAGGTAATTTCTTCAACTAAAAGTAAATGTGAAAATGACAATGGCTAATTACCATTAATTATATTATGTCATTATTTATTTTAATAATTAGGATAATCAAACCGAAAACCAAAACGACAAACTTTCAATCTTTCGGCTTTAATATAATAGTATAGATCTCTTTTAGATTATAATTTTTTTTAATTCAATTCTAATGCAACATTTTTTAATTATATCCTTTTTAGATTCTAATTCATTTTTAATATGATATAATCTTAATCGTCAATTTTTAAAATTATTACATTCGACGGTTGATATTATTTTGGCGATACAGTTACCAAAATTATGGATAAGATTCCTTTTATGCTTATTATATTAAATATTTATTGATTCAAAAAAGTATCGGATGTCTTGCGAGGAAAAACGAAGCTACTATTATGAACATAATTCAGTGATCATGTCCGTTTCTACTAAAAATTGATGTTAGATTGTGTAATTCGTGCTAGATTTACCGTAGAATATCAGAAATAACACCGTCTATATTATTGTTATTGAAGTAGAATATCAGAAATAACACCGTCTATATTATTGTTATTGCAGTGGATTGCAAAGTGTTAAAATCTAATTTGGAATTCAAAGTTTCTAGTTTAGTCTTCCCATCCTACAAAGATTAAGATCATGTCTAAAATAACTTACACATTCTACTTCTTTTCGGATTTTATTATAATGTTTTTAAAACTAATAATATTGATAATGTGTATTTTATACACGTTTTGTCTTTCATTATCTTGCATTTTTGTTAGTTTCGAATGTTGTTTTATTAATATTTGTTATGTTTTTCATCTTTCAGTGCCTCATGCTTAATTGTTGAAAAGATGGTTTAATTTGGGCATGAAAGCGAAGATTATTCAAGAGGGAAGTTAGAAGATGAAAGCTCTCGATGTCGGGAGGTGTTTAATGTATTATCTTGAAGATTTTATCTCGTACGGGCTGATGTACGGCCGTTCGACAGGCCGTTCAAAGGAGCAGATTTTCTGTACGGGCAGCTGTACGGCCGTTCAACAGGCCGTACAGAACCTGCTGTGTATTAAAAGAAGACTCATAACATCTTATCTAACATCTCTCTTAACCTAATATCACTTCTAACACATCTAACTTCTTCATCTTCATTTTCCCTTCTTCAAGAACACAATTAGGGTTAGTAGGAATTAGAGAGGAGACATTAATTACTTGTAATTTAGCATTGATTATAAGTAACTAACTCCATTTATTTGGCTCAAGGAAGCATCTCTTGTACTAAACCCACTCCATTTTAAGTAAGATCTATTTCACTCTATCTTGAATACTTGTGTTGTATTATTTATGATTTTGCTTGGAGATTTGTAAGTTGCTTCATCTTGCTCTTCTTGTAATTTCAATTGCTAATTGTTTGTGCTAATCCGTAATTGTTAGTACATTCATTGTAGTAGCACAAGGTTTGGCGTGCCTAAACTTCAAGATTCAAGTACAAATACCTAGGTTGAGCTTCTCATCCTTGGGTTTGTCCTAGCCTCTCTTTATTTAATTCCTTGATTTGGTTATACTAGTAGTGCTTCATTATTGGTACTCCCTCCGTCTCATAAAACCTTTCCCGTTTCATATGTCGGGACTATTCATAACAAGAGACAAATTACTAATTTACGTCTAATCTATAATGTAACGCCCCCAAATCCGGGGTCATGGATATGGGTCGCTACCGCGAAAAACCTTAACCAAACAATCAACTGCCAATAAAAAAAATCTAAAACATGACATTCGACCCCTAACTACCAAGAATCTTTTCAGGTTATAGACTTGGAAACAAGAAATCCAAAAACACTTATAATAACTTCTTTTATTAACGTACAACTCTTGGTACAACAATTCTCTTATACATTCTTATGTTGTTAGTATCACCTTGACATAAGGTATACAACAACCACAATATTCTAATACAACAAATATTATAACTCAGGAACATGAATACCATACCAGTCTAACTAAACATCTGGTAGACAAACTCAAAATACAGAATCACTCTGAGCCGAACATCAACTCGATCCATGACTTGCCCTGCTTCGAGCTAAACTAAGTCAACTGCATCCACTATCTATCTCTGTAAAATAAGATTTAAACAAAAGCAAGAATGAGCGAAAGAGGCGCTCAGCAAGTATATAATAGAGTATACTAAAATACTTTTGGAAAACTTTGAAGGTTTTAAAATCCAACTTTGAGGATGATACCATTCTTGAAATATTCATAACGATAATTTTTCAATAGGAAAGAGAGGTTTGCAGAATTCACAAGAATTTCATCTCGACAGCTTTATAAACGATTTTTATATTTATCTCAACAATTTTTATAGCGATTTCCGATAAAAACTTTGAATAACTGAGCAACAGATGCTTCAGCTACTAAGAGACAACATTTAAGAAATTCACGAGGCTACATCAACTCTTAATTAAACAAACATTCAAGAAGTTCTCAATTATTCATAATCTCACTCTTGTCGACTAAGTACTTGCATACTTAGCTACCAGACCGGCCTGACAATAATGAGTTCATGAATAAATAAGAAGATCTCAATTCATTCTCGATTTTTAACAGTCACTGTGCAACAAATGCTTCAACGACAATCTGAATCTTGAATTAATTTAGAACAATTCAAAAAGATTCGACGCTTGATTCTCAACGATGAAAATATGATTTTTCAGAAGGAATAACCCTTAAAGATTGGAACTACGATAAGACGCTACGAGCTAAGCTGGGTGATCAGCCCATGACAGAGCTCCAATCCCGTACACTCAATACGGGTTCTCAAATGAAAGGGGATCCCAAGCCAATGCTTATACATTATCAGGCGTCACTGCTACCGATGACGTAAATATAGAAATTGGTGACTGGCGCCTCAGTCAAAAGGACGTTCCAATATGATAAGGATATTTAAAAAGGAGAATTCACATTCCGAACAGATATTGAAGTGTCATAATCACGACAGAATATAAAACAGTTCTTATAGGGTGAAGAACAATTGTAAACTTTTGTAACACAAGGGATAGAATCACATGCTTGCGATAAGTTGAAAGCAATTATAAAACTGGTAAATGACTTGAGCGATTTCTCGCGAATTTACGAGATTAAATAAAGTATTTGCAGAATTCTCATTTTTAAGAAAGCATAATATTTTAAAAGATGCATACTCTGAACGAAAGAGCACGATTAGTAGACTTGCAATACATGCATCATACTTTCGATATAAAATATACTCTGAACAATAGAGCATAAATTAAATAATTTGCAATTATGGATTTAAATCTAGTTCGCACATTTCATATATTTCAAAATACGAATACTCTGAACGATAGAGTATGCATAGATAAACTTGCCTCTGGTCCTGAGCATAAAGCAGACAACCGCGAATAAATCCTTCGCACTTTGTCCAAGCAATTCCATGGAGGTAACTTACCTTTCTTCATACGACGCCTCGATCCTTCCTCTTTGATGCACGTCGTTCCAACTTGATTATACCCTAATGGTACTGAAATAGTTACGAGACGTGTCAGTCCTACCTCGTATCTCGAGTAAACATAACTTGGAATTGTCACTAAATCGTATAAAGTCAAACTATAGGTGTCCTCCCTATAGTTGATTACTCTATTAACACTTAATACACATAACACATTTAGTAAAGAAAACAAAATGGAAGGGTCCCCTTTATAAAGTGGACATTCGTGGTGTTAATTACCTCAAACAATTATAACACTTAATCAAACTCCACTTAACATATACAACTATAACGCCTTTGACATTCTATGACACAAAATAATTAATAGATAATCCTCAAATCACAATTAATCTTCAACAGAGCACATAAATTCTCGAGACAACAATTATCCTCAAATTAATACATAAATAGACAAATTAAACCCCAAGACACAATTAATCCTCGAAATGAATTCCTTGACACATATACATAAACATTTAGCACTCAAAACATGCCTTTAGACCATTAAAGTCAAATAAGTTAAATAAATTTAAATGCAGGAGATTTTCAGAAAATTTCGGCATGAAGTATTCGTTTATCGGACTATGGGCACAGCCCCTCAAACACAATTAAACCCTGATTTACAAAAAAATAAAAATAAAATAAAGCTGCCTCAACTTGCAGCAACATAAAAAGTAAACAAGTAAAACCCGCCCAGACATGCGGCACCTAGCACATAATGATTTATATTAACACTACTTCTTACGCTACACCAATGATCGTATTTCTCACGCATTTTACTGATACACGTGACAACCAATCATTGATGTTCGTAAGCTCTAGGGAACAACCCCTAGCACTAACTATTACTTACGCTATATCGATGATCACTTCACTCAAGTATATTAATTATACTCGTGATAACTAATCATGGATATTCATAAGCCCTAGGGATTAGTCGAAAAGGATTACACAAGTCCTTTAAATATTTACATTTAAAAACTTGTGATCTTCTCATAACCCCTAGCACAATTCTAATTATTATAAAATTCTAACATTTAACATGTATCACGTATTCCCATACTTACCATTGACCCACGTACACACATAACTGTTCATTTACTTACTGAATCAAACTAGCAATTTACAACTAACTAAATTTACAACAATTAATAACACCTCGAATTTACAACTAATTACACTTAGCAATTAGCACTTAAACATTTATAACTAGTAAGACCATCACATACTACGACTCGCTTTATACTGTTTAGCACATAAGCATTTACCACAATATTCTTAATTTACAACATTAGTCTAATTATGATAATTAATGCATTTAACTCGCAATTATATCTCTCAATCCACTATTCACATTAACAAGACAATTTCACATTTGAATCATATATTAACAAACAACTTAAGATTTACAATTCACTACTCAACTGTAACCTCGAAATATAACACTGGTTATAAAAGAAACCAACCTAAAATCTTTAGCATATAAACGCCAATTCAATTATACATATAAATCCATTGTCCGCTTAAACTAAACATATGAGTCCCATTTATTCCTTAAATTAAACTAACAATTATCGAACCCCCAAAGTAACACTTTGCTATTCATAAAAAATTGAATTCACGCTACCTTTGCTTATTAATACTCAGAAATCGAATTATAACCTACACAAAAACATATAATCGAGTTCTTACACAATTTATATCTCTAATCACCTAGATACTCTTAACCGGCTACTAATCATTCATAATTAAATCAAATATCACTTAACAATCATTTAAACATCTTAATTAACATCTAGCAATTCATACTTTTCTAAATTAAATACAAAAAGTTTCAAAATAAATCATGTAACTCGAAACCACACATGTGCAGTCATTTAAACTAATAATTAACACACATAGTAGCTATAATTAACATAAAAACGCAGCATGAAGTATACATACACACACGCTACAGATATACACACGCAACAGAAAACCCATACCCAGCTGAAGACACACGCATACACAATTATTATGTACACATCTCCTTCTTCGCCTTCTAGCTGCCATCACAACCCCGCCACCACGGTGCTTCGCCGGAGTCACCCCCGCCGGCCACCAGTCGCGGCGGCGCCGTCACCTGCGACCTCCCCTGGTTCTTTCTTCCCGTGCGGCTGCTCCTCTACAACACACACAACACACACACGCGTATATATATACACACACACATACACTCCAATCGATTTCCCCCAATTTCTAATTCCTAAAACCCTAATTTCTCCTCTCTTTTCCCCAATTCTCTCTCCCCGTTCTATTCTATCTGCTGCGGCTCTGTGTCTGTGTATCTATGTTATGGCTGTTGTGTGTGTTAGAAACCTAATGGGCCTTGGGCCCAATCCTATTTAAAAGTAATACATATTACTACATATCTCAAATAATATTATGAGTAAATAAATCTAGTTTGTAAAAATAAAATTTTTAGCATAATTAAATACTAGAATATTTTTAAAGATTTACGGAGAATGAATTAGAATTAAATCTCAATTTTCCAATTTAATATGCATTTTACAAATAATAATAATTTATAAACACAAATCGTAAAAATAAAATAATAATAATTTATTTTGAAAATTCGGGTTGTCACATATAAAACCAAATATAGTCATGAGTGATCTTGTTGGATTCGTATTTATGAGTACTTTAATACAGTGAAGTTTTCATATTTAATACTAATACAAAATTAAAGATATTAACGATTAAAAGTGTGCATTGGCAAACGTGTCGAGTCAAAATGGGAAGAGTTTTTTGAGACAGAGGGAGTAGCTATTATCAAGAGAGGTAATTTATGTGCTTCAAGAAATTAGTGTTTTTAGAAGAGAAATAAGTAATTGTGTGCTTCGCCAATTATCTTGGTTAGGTAGAGTTGGATATATTTTGCTTGTTGGGTTGAAGTGCTTGATTTGCAATATCCTTGGGTCAAATATCTCTTATCTTGCTTATTCATCCATTGTGTTGTTGTGTTGGCAAATTTGGATATTTGCCATTAACTTAGTTGTATTTTTTGTAGAAATTTATTTATCGTATGCAAGGTGTTTGATAAACACCTCAACCAAACTCAAAACCCCCCATTTTCCACACTTCTAGATTGTAAGAGATAATCTACTTGAAATCAATATTGATAGTCCTTCCCTGTGAACGAACTACGAAAAACACTACCTTCAAATTGTAAGAGATAATCTACTTGAAATCAATATTGAGAGTCCTTCCCAGTGAACAAACTTACGAAAAACACTACCTTCAAATTGGCGCCGCTGCCGGGGAAGGCAACAATATTAATTTTGAGTTAATTGTTTCTTATATTTTAGATTGTATATTTGTATATAGTTTTTTTGTTCTTTCTTTTTTATTGGTGTACCTTCATGTTTATTGGATATAGACATGAACTAACTCTTTCAGGAGATGATGGATAATTATTTTGGTTGGAATAACGCTCAAGATTTCACCTATGATCAAGAACGATATCAAGATTTTAATTCTTTTCAGAATTTTAATGCGTATCAGGTGAATTTTTTATATTCTACAAACTCATGCTATGCTCCTTACATTGATTATTCATATGCTTTTGAAAATCAATGTTATGATCCGCAATATAATTCCCAAGGCCATCAAGGGTCTTCTTCATCTACATTGTCATCACTTGAAGAAATGATGAAGCAAATGGCGGCAAATAACCTACAATTTCAAAACATCACTTTTCAAAGTATATCCAACTTGGAAAAGAGCACTTCTCAAATTGTATCCAACTTGGAAAAGCAAATGAGTCAACTAGCCGAAACTGCGTGTCGATTAGAGGAGGTCAATTCTCCTACTAATCACGATTCTTGTTTTGTAATTGATGAAAATGTTGTGCATGACGAATTTGCTTGTTTAGTTGACGATTACCCTAAGCTTGACAATGATAAATTGGATGTCGTTGAGAATCTACCAAATTTAGAAAATATCTTTGAGCTTAATGAATTGGTAGATGAGATAAAAATTGATGAATGTCCAATTAAAATTGAGAAGGAATTTGAGCTTAAGATTGATGAGATTGAAATTTTTGCTTGGGTATATAAGGATCCAATTTGGGAACAATTTTTGAGTCGTAGTTATAATGATTATTCTGACGATTTTTTAAACTACTTTTCTTTTTCAAAGTCTCTTGAAGATGTGAAGATCATAAATATATTTTTATATTTTTATGGATCAAATGTATATTTGCACACCTTATTCTTATTATTGATTCGTAGTTATGTGCATTTATTTGCTTTTTCACCTCATTAGTTAGAATAGTTGTATAAAAAAGTCGAGCCAACGACAATAAACAAAGCGCTTTTTGGGAGGCAATCCAAGGTGCGCATGTATTTATATATTTTTATGCGTGTATTAGATTTTGTTCCTCGCTTGCATTTATGTAAGGTATTATGCATATTGTGGGTTTGAGGATTGATCTAAATATTAGTGAGTGGGGATTCCATTTTTCATCTATATTTATTCTAAGAAAATATCCCAAAAAAAAAAAAAATTATTATGTATTTTTGTGGTTTGATTAATGAATTTTATAATAGATTTTGAAAAAAAAATTGTAATAATAATTCCCCGCTCAATAATATTTAGTATCATTAATTCTAATTTTTATGATTTTTTATATTTGTTCCACTCGTGCCTTGATGTGTTTGTTCATGTTTTCAGGAATTAATATTTTATTCATGCATTGAAGAATTTGTGTGAATTTCTATGAGAAAAAAAAATAGTTTTTGTTAAATTTCAGGGCTGCACGGGCTGTCGTACGGGATGCAGACCGTGCAACAAGCTGTGCAGCGGCCCGTTCAGGATTTTCTCACCGTCTGCCCAGTGCTTAGTTCAAAATGAGGGGATTTTTTGAACCCCTACCCACGTGTTGTACAGCCCGTGCAACTTTTAAAAAAAAATTTCAAAAACAGAGTAGATACCCATCTCCTTCTTTCCTGTTGCTTCACAATGCTATCTCCCATTTTATATCACCACCTACCCGCCCGACACCCACCTCCTTCAATTAAAACAAACCAACCAACCCTACTCCACCCCCGTCATTCATTCCAATCACAGCAACACCGCTGCAATCCTCCACCATTCATCCTTCATCCCACCTCGTTCGCCCCTCTCGAACTCGCACAACCTCCCTCCAGCCGCACTTCTCCATACCGAACCACACTACAGCCCCTCCGCCTCGACTTCCCTTCGACTCCACCCCTTTTCCCGCCCTGCTTCCATCTCCTCCTCTTTCTCCATTCCACACTACAGCCACCCAAATCACCATTCAACAGCCCCACCGTTCAGCCCCCCAACCTCGCGTCTACCATCACGCGCCCCTTCCACTCTCCACATCTCCATTCTCCTATTCAGTCGCCCATCTCTCCTGCAACAACCCACCTCACCAGTAGCCCCTCCTTCAACAATCGCCCCCCCTGTTTCAAAACAAACACGAACAGAACCCTACCCCCTCTTTTATTTTTGTTCTAATTTAATTTTAAATTTTGTTTTATCTTTATTTTTATTTTTAGTTTTAGTTTTAGTAATAGTTTTTTTAATTTAAGAATTAATTTTAAATTTGATTTTTGATTTTATTATTAATTGCATAGTTATTTTATTTTATATTATTTAAAAAAAACAAAACAAAAATTTGAGTTATGTATATATCCTTAATTAGTTTATTCTAGTGGCTTTGTAGGGTGTGGTTATTGGCTTGTTGGTTATTTTTGTGGATTGATTGTTCTTGGCATTAATTCAATTCTTGGCTTGCACATTTCGAAGTTGGATTTTGACAAGTATGAGTGGCTTTGCTCCAGGTTCTTGTTCATTATTTTCAGGGGAGTTCTCTTTCACTCATATATCTACTTCGTTTTATTTGTCATGCATGAGGACATGCCATGTTTTAAGTGGGGGAAGGATTGTTCTGTTCATTCTTGTAGTATAGTATGTAGCTAGTTTTAGTACTATTTTTTTGTTTCCTTCCATGTCCTTTTCGTTTGCATTTGTAAATAAGTTTATTCATGAGCGTGTTTACTTGTTTGTAAAATTTATGACATTGTGAGCTTGTAGTCTTGTTTTCTCCTATTACGTGCCTAGCATTACTAATTTGATGTGAATCTATAAGTTTGATGCACCTTATTGCACGCACACACTTAAATGACATGAAAAGTCTAGATGTTTGTAATTAAATTGTGAGCATGACGATTATCTCTTAGCATGCATGGAATCAAATTGGGAAGATGTTATTTCAACGTAAACCTTGTGAGGCCTTGAACGATGATTTCTTTTGCTTGTGTGTTTCTCCGTCTTTATGTACGTTTGTTGCTCTAGGGCTTGCATTAAACCTTTATTCATGGATGCACTATAATAAAGAAATTCTTTTTAGGATAACCATTTTGGATTTTTTTTAGCTTGTGACCATGAAAATAATCTCTAGTTACCCCCTTTGAAGCTTATACCCATATTTTTCTTCGTCACTTTCCCCTTTTATACATGAGTCATAGCCAAATACTTCACTCTCGACCTAGTTGAGCTAGTTTAGTCTTGGAAAGAATTGATTGATGAGCATGTGAATTTGGAGATGTTGTGAAGAGGAAGAATTCTAATTTTTGTAAGTGGGAACTAGTTTGATGTGTATATCTTAATGTGGTTCAAAGTTCGTTGTAGTATTTATATCTGTAATGCATCCCCTTTGCTAAAAAAAATATAAAGGGGATGTTAAAAAAAAAAATCTTTGTACTTTATTTTGTTTCAAGTTTCTTGGTAAATGTGGTTGTGTTTTGTAATTTTAAATGAGTGGAGATCTTCTTTTGTTTGAGAATTTGGTGTACGAAGAAAGCAAGCGTCATTTGACTCAACTAGCAAGACTTTTACACCTTCCTTGAACTTAAATTTTCACACCTTCACCCAAGCCTCATTACAACCCATTTTATGAATTCCTTGTTTTTGGTGCAATCCGGAATTTAGGTGAACATGCAAGGTCAAGTAGAGCGCATGCATTTACACTTGGAGTTGAGTGAAATCTCTAGCCCATACTTATGTGATGCATAATTGAGAGATGTGAGATTTTTCACCATGCAATTTCATCTTCTTAAAGCGAAGCCATGTATGCTTTGTGATAATCTTGTCTAGTGTTCACGATTGAAGTGCATTCATTCTATCTTTAATGTCTTTGTTACATCTTGCACAAGGTGTGTTATCTTGATTCTTGAATTGGTTGTTAGCTCGTTTTAGTGGATGACAAGGTGAATAGCTCTATATGTTTGATTTTAGTTACAAGTAGACGACTCGGACATGTGAATGTAGTAGTAGTTTAATTAGTAGGTATTGTTATATTCTTGTTTGTTAGTAAATTTTATAGATTTTGTGGGTTATCTTCTATAAACCCTCACGAGACCTCACTCGTCCACTAGGGCTACCTAGGGGTTCCAAGGGCTTGTTGCATATGCCAAATGCAATCGTGATCACCTACGGAAGTGGTACTAGTTAGGAGTACATAGTTATGTTATATTCAGTTTGCTCGGGACTAGCAAAGTTCAAGTGGGGGAAGATTTGATAACGTGTATTTTATACACGTTTTGTCTTTCATTATCTTGCATTTCTGTTAGTTTCGAATGTTGTTTTATTAATATTTGTTATGTTTTTCATCTTTCAGTGCCTCGTGCTTAATTGTTGAAAAGATGGCTTAATTTGGGCATGAAAGCGAAGATTATTCAAGAGGCAAGTTAGAAGATGAAAGCTCGCGATGTCGGGAGGTGTTTAATGTATTATCTTGAAGATTTTATCTCGTACGGGCTGATGTACGGCCATTCGACAGGCCATTCAAAGGAGTAGATTTTCTGTACGGGCAGCTGTATGGCCGTTCAACAGGCCGTACAGAACCTGCTGTGTATTAAAAGAAGGCTCATAACAACTTATCTAACATCTCTCTTAACCTAATATCATTTCTAACACATCTAACTTCTTCATCTTCATTTTCCCCTCTTCAAGAACAAAATTAGGGTTAGTAGGAATTAGAGAGGAGACATTAATTACTTGTAATCTAACATTGATTATGAGTAACTAACTCCATTTATTTGGATCAAGGAAGCATCTCTTGTAGTAAACTCATTCAATTTAAGTAAGATCTATTTCACTCTATCTTGAATTCTTGAGTTGTATTGTTTATGATTTTGCTTGGAGAATTGTAAGTCGCTTCAATTTGCTCTTCTTGTAATATCAATTGTTAATTGTTTGTGCTAATCCATAATTGTTAGTACATTCATTATAGTAGCACAAGTTTAGTGTACCTAAATTCTCAAGCTTTAAGTGCAAATACCTAAGTTGAGCTTCTCATCCTTGGGTTTGTCCTAACCTCTATTTGATTGATTCCTTGATTTGGTTAAATTGGTAGTGCTTCACTATTGGTTGCTAGTATCAAGAGAACTAATTTATGTGCTTCACTAAATTAGTGTTTTTAGAAGAGAAATAAGTAATTGTGTGCTTCACCAATTATCTTGGTTAGGTAGAGTTGGATATATTTTGCTTGTTGGGTTGAAGTGCTTGATTTGCAATATCCCTGGGTCAAATATCTCTTATCTTGGTTATTCATTCATTGTGTTGTTGTGTTGGCATATTTGGATATTTGCCATTAACTTAGTTGTATTTTTTGTAGCAATTTATTTATCGTATGCAAGGTGTTTGATAAAACACCTCAACCAAACTCAAAACCACCCATTTTCCACACTTCTAGATTGTAAGAGATAATCTACTTGAAATCAATATTGAGAGTCCTTCCCTGTGAACGAACTTACGAAAAACACTACCTTCAAATATAAATATATTTTTTACGTAAAGTAAATTTATAATTTTGACACTTGTTTGATCTCAAAATATAAATATATGTAGTTAATGAGAATCGAACCCTTGACTTACGGTAGTATTTTCTTATTAACCATCTTGCTCTTATTATATAATAGGACTAGCTTATAACCCGTGCAACGCACGGCTCCTTAACCCTTGCGATGCACGGAAGATTATAAATATTTTTATCTTAATATTTAATATTTTTATCTTATTATTCATAATTTTAATATTTTCTTTTTAATTAGTAATAAAATGAATTATAGAAGATAATAAAATATAATAATACGTATTTGATAGTATTCTAAATGATAGTATTTTGTTTGTATATTGAAATTAGATAATTAACTTCTTAAATTTAATATGTTGTTGACGGGAATTGAATCTTGAAATTCTTGAATTAGTTTATAATATACTTCATTTTCCTCTATTTTGACTTTTCAAAGTCAAACTGGGCGTGTTTTGACTAATAATCAATAAATACTGATTAACATATAAATTACAAAAAAATGATCATAAGAAAATTAATGTAAAGTATTATAAATATTGATTTTTAATTTTTTAAAAATATAAAACAATAAATTACAATTTACAGTTAAATTTCGATAAAATTGACTTTGAAAAGTCAAAATGAGACACAATAAGTGGGACGGAGGGAGTAATATAAATGTTTAATAAATGGTGAAAATAGATAATATAAATTTTTAACTAAAATAAGTTGTTGAGGGGAATCGAACCTTGAACTTTTAGGAGTAGTTTATAAGATGATATAAATGTTTAATAATAATATGTTGTTGACGGGATTTGAACCTTGAACATGTAAGAGTACTTTATATATTATAAAAAGAATATTTTTTTAGCATTACATCCAACGGTTCTCATTGATCTATCTCAAAATCCAATGGTTGCTACTGAGTGTACCAAAAAAAGTGTACCAAAAAAATGTACCAAACTACAAACCAGATATACCCTATTTCGCTTATAATAGTATAGTATAGATAGATATAATTATCTTAATTTTTTAAAATTTTATATGTTATTAATTTATATATCAAATTGTTGTTAAAAAATTGATTTAGGCGATTTTACAACCAACACGAAATTAACAAAATAATCTTTAATTTAGTGATGATTTAAAAATTATTTTCCAATTAAATCTACGCAGAAACAAAAGAAAGAAGAAATTGACGATTTTTTACGTTGAAAATTCTATTCGATATATGAATTCTACTTAGAATTCGTTTTGATTATCAAAATATCCTTGTTATTATTTGAAGATAGTTCTATTAACAACCAAATACCATTTTAATAATAAGTGTAAGAGGTATTTTGTCAAAAATTTTGATAATCGATAGCCTGGTCCTCAGTACGATAAAATAAATAAGAATCGTTAGATCTTAAAATAAACTGATAAAAATAGTTGGATCTAGCATAACAAAATAATTTATATTATAATATATTTTAAACTAAAAAGTGTATTTATATTAAAATACGAAAAGGTGTATGTCAATGATTTAAATCATATATAATTAGGTTTTGTATATTGAATAGTATTATCAATGAAGGACTTCTACATTGAAAGGAATTAATGTAAAAATTTGTAATTATATTTTCTCTTGAGATTCTAAGTGTTTCCTTTTGAATAATAATTATTAAATCATCAATAAATTAAAGATAATTTTATGAATTTTGCGTGGACAGTAAAATCATCAAAATCTGGTTTCTAGATCTTAAGATAGAGCCCAAATAATTTTATAAACTAAAAAGTGTATTTACATTGAATACGAAAAGATGTATGTCAATGATTTAAATCATATATAATAAGGTTTTCTACAATGAATAGCATTATCAATTTAGGACTTCTACATTGAAGAGGATTAATGTAAAAATTCGTAATTATATTTTTTCTTGAGATTCTAATTGTGAATAATAATTATTAAATCATCACTAAATTAAAGATAATTTTATGAGTTTCGTGTGGACTGTAAAATCATCCAAATCTGATTTCTAGATCTTAAGATAGAGCCCAAATAGATTTAGTGGTTAACATTATTTTGGCGGTACAGTGACAAAAATTAGGGATAAGATATCTTTTACGCGTATTATTGTAACGCCCCCAAATCCACCCTGACAGGGGACCCGGGTCGTCACATTGTCTCAATGTCCTGTAGCACAAGTTACGCAATAACAAAGCAAAATATATAATACAACGGAGCAGAAAATGTCCCACTCCGCAGGTCCAAGATCGTCTTCACAGTATAATACAAAACAACTTGATACATCTCGAATTAATATGTTACAAAGGTTCACATCAGTAGAAATATAAAGATTCCAGTTGGATCTTCTAATTGTTGTCGCCATAGCCTTGCGCTTTCCCTTTCCCTTTATAGCCCTGGCTGGACGTCTCGCCTTTCTCCGTCTTGACAGCTGAACAAAATGTTGTAAAGCAAGAATGAGCAACTATAGTGCTCAGCAAGTTCTTTTCTCGCTCGGTATATAAATATAATAAGGTTTACCGAAATAAGTACTCAAAATTTTAATATCGAATGTAACAATGTGATTAGACTCAAATTTATCTTGAAAATATCATACTCGAAAGGCTCAAAACTCATCTCAAAACAGAATACTCAAAAGACTCATTTGATATAACTCTGATAACTCATGATGTAAGAATGAACTGGTCTTCCACCTCTCCGTATCTCGGTGGGGCGATCAACTAACCAACCAAGAATACCGGCCTCCGATGACACCGCACTTCGCCCGATCACGGCTACAATACGATATCAACTATAATATATATGTATGAATGCTAGCATCATAATTGTTATCAATTCAACCAAGGCAACGAATGCCTAAATATTCTCGGGTCCGTAAAACGGTACACGAGTCTCTCTTTCTCTATAAAGGGCCTCTTGCCCAAAATTGACCAGTAGAATACAGAATTCCCGAATATTTGGGGTACAGATAACATGAGATAACTTTTTCAGAAAATATTTACAAATCTGGCGGACTGCCAGTATGACTCAATTTTAACACCAATCCGAACAATGGACTGATGTAAATTCTCAATAATAATTTATCGGTTGACATGAACAAAATGCCAAACCTTGACAATAAGATCAACTATCTCGAATTTATGAGAATAGTCTTAAGATTGAAGTAATTGGGAGTCGTACTGAACAAATAGTACTTCTCAATATTTATAATACTCAACATTGATGAACGTTTAGATAGAATATTTTTCACTTGATCGACGAATAAAAATCTCTAACAATTATAATTTTAAACTCCTATTGGTTAATTCGAACGAGGAACTAACTAAAAGATAATCAATAAATAACGATTGAATTTGTACAATAAATTCAATCGAAAAGAATAAATTTAACTATCTCGGACGAATGAGATTAGTTTCACTGAATAAAATAATAGTCGTCTCGAATTAATGAGATCGACCCGATATCAATTAAATTGTTTCTACGCTTATAGGGATTATAATTCTCAAATAAACTAACTTGACAATATAATAATATTTAACAAGAAATAATTCTCAAAAGAAATTATTGCATCATATAGAGCAACAGATAATCTCAATATAATATCTCAAAAATAATTAAGGAATTAAATAACACGAACAGAAATTCACAGTTTCCAAAAGTTAGGGTAAGAACGAACTTGCCTCGATCTCGAAGTACGAATGAATGAAGCTAAAATATATACTCTACCCGTGAACTTGGCGTCGATCTACGTCTCGAGAATTATTTTCTATAAATAGCAACCAGAAATACGTGAGCGATTCTTCAGAATAAAATACTCCCGATCCGATAATATAATTAATAATAAAATAATATCTCATAAAATATCTGGAATAAATAACAGAAATCAATTCCGGGATAAATAAATATTTCTTCGAACACAGGAATTAAATCTGGAGAATATATCCTATTTTTAATCTCTAGAAATCTAAATTCTTACTCAAAATGAAAAATTCAAACATCCGTTTTTATTCAATTTAAATCCATATTTAATATTCTCATTTTTTAAACTAATTATCAAAGAATTCTAATTTACTAAACTCATTAATAATATAAAACAATTTTTTAAATCCCTAAATTAAATCTGACTCGATCCGGTTAATTAAAATAAACCGGAAAATATTAAAACAGCTTTTCCAAATAAAACATATTTTATTCTATTTATTTCACAAATATTCTTCTTTTTATCAACAAATTATTAAATCCCTAATTTCCGTCCAAAAATAACTCTTTTTAACAAACAAATAAATAATCTATTTTGTTAAACCCTTTTTATTGCAAAATAATAAATATCTAATTTATTTTCAAAATCACATAACGACACTTATTTAATTAATAAATAATAAATTCTAAATTACATCTAAAATCTTATTTAATTAATTAATTAATTAACTAAACCAATTTAAATAAATTATTAATTATTAACCAAACTAATTAATATTCCATTTTTAACAAAACTTATTAAATCTCGTTTTATTCGTTTAACACAATCCCGTTTATAACACCCGAACGTCTACGTTACTATTTTATTATTTTTAACAACAATTACACCTCGGTGTGGGTCCCACCATGTGGGTCCCACCTGTTTCCTTCCCTCCCCTGCATCTCCCCCAAACAAACTCCCTCCATCTCTCTCATTCTCCCCCAACCAATCTCTCTCTTTCTCATCTCTCTGCCTTCTATCTCTCTGTTCTCCATCTCTCTCAATCTCTCTATCTCAATCTCCCTGTCTCTCTACATCTCTCCCTAAATCGAACCTCCACAAGAAAAACCAACATCACCGCCCCCTTATCTCTTCTTCATCGACAACACTAACAACACTACAAGCTTCAACCCACAACAATAATCTCTATCCTCTCCCCCTTATAACTCCGGCCACGCATACACAACATAACAATAACAATCACTCTCAACCTCCCTCACTCTTTACTCTCTCCGCTCCGTCCTCTCTCTCCCCGTCGCCCTTAACCCCCTTCGACTAATCACCCCTGCCCACAACAATTCCACAAATCACAACACAAACACCCACACTCCTCTCTCCCCTCATCTCTTCTATTGTCCCTCACGACAACAAAACTACAACAACAAAACATCACTCATCCCTCTACTCCGATAACACTACGCCGCCGACTCCTCACCTTGCAATACAGTGAATCCCCCCCTCATAAATCGATTCACCCACCGATTCAACCACAACTAATCAACCAAAAAGGAGCTACCAGATTCAACGAAAAAAAAATCGGAAATGAAACAAGGAAATGAAAATAAAAGAAAAGAAATACTACCTGCTCTGATTTTGTGTGAATATAAGGTCGAGTATTGGTTTAACAGAGACAAGAGGTGGTCTAATTATAAGAAAAGGAAAGACATGAACTACTCGGTACTATGGGCTGTGTTTTTGTTTTGAAAAAAAATGAAAGAGACTACTATGATATTGGCCTGGCTATTGTACCCGTACTTATTTATAAAATAAAATTGTCAACCACAATAATGCTGAATAATGATGATAGTTTTAGTGTGGTATTTTACTAATTAAAAGAAATAAATAATGGGAAACAATTGTAAATGGCATAATCATTACAAGATTAGTGCTATTTATAAAATAAAAAAAATGATGACCCCTTAATCAGTTTATTTTCTCCCGGCTGGCTAATTAAAACGAGACTCAAAAATTCGGCTAAAAATAAAAATCTATTTCGAAAATTCGTGGTTATTACAGTCTCCCCCCCTTATAGGATTCCGTCCTCGGAATCAAAACTATGCACTAAACAATTCAGGATATTTATTCCGCATCTCGTTTTCTAATTCCCACGTGGCTTCCTCAACTTGGTGGTTTCTCCAAAGTACTTTCACTAAATTTACTTTCTTAGTTCTTAATTCTTGCACTTTGTAATCTAGGATCTCCACTGGCTTTTCTTCGTATGTCAAATCGGGGCGAATTTCCACTGGTTCGTAGGTTATAACGTGCCTGAAATCAGAATGGTACTCTCTTAACGCAGAAACATGAAACACATCGTGGATATGCTGAAGGTCTGGAGGTAGGGCCAACTGATAAGCTAGTGGTCCTATCTTCTTAAGAATCTCGAAGGGTCCTATATATCTGGGACTTAACTTGCCTTTCTTTCCGAATCTCATTACTCCTTTCCAAGGTGAAACTTTTAGCATCACTTTATCTCCCACTTCAAACGCTTTGTCTTTCCTCTTTTGATTTGCATACTTCCTCTGTCGATCTTGAGCTGCAACTAACCTTTTTCGAATAACCTCGGTTGCTTGCTTAGTTTGTTGAAGTAATTCCGGTCCTAGTATCTTCCTTTCTCCTACTTCATCCCAATATAAAGGTGATCTACACTTCCTTCCGTACAAAGCTTCATAAGGTGCCATACATATGCTCGAATGGTAACTATTGTTGTAAGCAAACTCGACTAGGGGCAAATGCTCATCCCAACTTCCTTTAAAATCAAGTGCACAGGCTCTTAACATATCTTCAACTGTTTGAATCGTCCTTTCACTTTGTCCATCGGTCTGTGGATGATAAGCAGTGCTCAGATTTAACTTCGTGCCAAGACATTCTTGAAAACTTTTCCAAAATCGCGAAGTAAAACGGGCATCTCTATCAGATACAATTGAAACAGGTACTCCGTGACGAACTACAATCTCCTTTAGGTACATGTTCACCAATCTCTCAACGGAATACTTATCACTAATTGGTAGGAAATGCGCAGATTTAGTGAGTCGGTCGACAATAACCCAAATAGCATCGTGGCTGGCTCTAGTTCGGGGCAATCCTACGACAAAATCCATGGTAATATGCTCCCATTTCCACTCTGGTATCTCTAAAGGTTGTAGAAGTCCACTTGGTCGTTGATGTTCTGCCTTCACTTTCTGACATGTCAAACACTTACTTACCCATTCTGCAATCTCCCTCTTCATGTTGGGCCACCAATAATTCAACTTGATGTCTTGATACATTTTTGTGCTCCCTGGGTGAATGGAATATCTCGAGTTATGCGCTTCACTCATAATTTCTTCCTTCAACTCTGTAACATTAGGAATCCATATTCTCGATGCAAATCGCTTAATTCCCTTTTCATCTTTTGAACTTAGAAATTCTTCTCCGGTCAACTCTGATCTTCTTTCTTCCATCACTTGCTCTTGACAACGTCGAATCTTCTCGAGTAACTCTGGTTGAAACTGAATGCTGTAAACTCTTTCATTGTTTTGGACTGGGATCTTGACTTCTAATTCCATCTTCTCAAATTCTCTAACCAATTCTTCTGAGGTTGTCAACAGGTTTAGTCTCTCCTTTCTACTTAATGCATCAGCTACAACATTAGCCTTCCCTGGGTGATAGTTTATCGAGCAATCATAGTCTTTGATCAACTCCAACCATCTTCTTTGTCTCATGTTTAATTCCTTCTGCGTGAATATATACTTTAAGCTCTTGTGATCCGTGTAAATCTCGCATTTCTCTCCGTAAAGGTAATGTCTCCAAATCTTGAGTGCGAAAACAATAGCAGCAAGTTCCAAATCGTGAGTAGGGTAACGGGACTCATACTCCTTCAGTTGCCGAGAGGCATAAGCTATTACTTTTCCGTGTTGCATCAAAACACATCCTAAACCCTTGTGAGAAGCGTCGCTGTAAATTACGAAATCGCCTTTCTCATCGGGTAAGGTCAACACCGGGGCAGTAGTCAATCTCTTCTTCAATTCTTGAAAGCTATCTTCGCATTTGGGGGTCCATTCGAACTTTTCACTCTTTCTGGTAAGTCGAGTCAGTGGCGTAGCTATCTTTGAGAAATCCTTCACGAATCTTCGATAGTATCCGGCCAAACCAAGGAAACTTCTAACTTCGGTGGGAGTCTTGGGTCTCTCCCAATCTGCTACGGCTTCTATCTTTGCGGGGTCTACAGAAATCCCTTCGCCGCTTACAATGTGTCCCAAAAATTGAACTTCTTTTAGCCAGAACTCACACTTTGAGAATTTCGCATATAACTTTTCCTTCCGCAGCGTTTCCAGAACTAAACGGAGGTGTTCAGCATGTTCCTCAGGAGACTTCGAGTATATCAGGATGTCATCAATAAATACAATCACGAACTTATCCAAGTACCTCTTGAACACACGATTCATCAAGTCCATAAAAGCAGCTGGCGCATTCGTCAATCCAAAAGACATGACTAAGAATTCGTAATGTCCATATCGAGTCCTAAAGGCAGTCTTAGGAATATCTTCAGGCTTGATCTTTAGTTGATGATAGCCGGATCTCAAATCAATCTTTGAAAAACATCTAGCTCCCTTAAGTTGGTCAAACAGATCGTCGATTCGAGGTAAGGGGTACTTATTCTTAATGGTCATCTTGTTCAACTCACGATAATCAATACATAGTCGCATAGATCCGTCCTTCTTCTTCACGAACAGCACTGGAGCTCCCCACGGGGATACACTTGGTCTGATTACGCCTTTGTCAAGTAATTCTTGCAGTTGGGTAGCCAACTCCTTCATCTCAACTGGAGCCATTCGATATGGTGCTTTGGAAATTGGTGCAGTTCCCGGGGCAAGATCGATATTGAATTCTATTTCTCTGTCGGGCGGCAATCCAGGTAACTCTTCAGGAAAAACATCTTCGAATTGATTCACTACAGGAATTTCATCAATGGCAGGGGCTTGCTTCTCGTTATCAACCACATAAGCTAAGTAGGCTTGACACCCACTCCTTAGTAGTTTCTTTGCTTGAACCAAAGTCAGAAAATTACTAGTAGGTTTCCTTCCGCGGAATTGTATTCTTTTGCCGTTGGGTCCCTTTACACTAACCCACTTACGCCGACAATTGATTTGAGCATCATAACGTGTCAACCAATCCATTCCCAGAATTATATCAAACTCCCCTAAATTAAAAGAAAGAAGGTCTGCTTCGAAACGTTGTCCTTGGATTTCGATTCCACAATCTGGACATATCTGATCTACAGGGACTTTTTCCTGATTTGCTACTTCTATAATCAATGTCTCCCCTAATGGTACGGACTGAATATCCAATTTATTCCTAAAATTCTCCGATATGAAAGATTTTGTTGCTCCCGAATCAAACAAAACACATGCATCTACAGAATTGACTAAAAGTGTACCTGCAATCACATCACTATCAGCAATAGCATCCTTCACCGTCATGTTGAAAGTACGAGCAGTTGGCTTGTTGCTGGGAGGTGCCATGAGTCTAGGTGCATTTGTCTCCTTTGGTGGTGACTTGCAATCTCGTGCAATATGTCCTTTCTTTCCGCAATTGAAACAAGTAACGGCCTTATCCTTGCAGTGAGAAGAATAGTGCCCTTTCTGTCCACAGTTGTAACAAACAATGCTGGCCAGATTACATGGTCCTGGGTGCTTCCTTCCACACGTTTTGCATTCGGGTAGCGGTGGCCTCCCTTGAATTAGATTGGCTGCCTGAGTGGGTCTGGACCTTTGATTGTTTCCCCTAGCGTCTTGATTCTCAGTTCTCTTTGTATCATTGCTTCTGTCTTCCCGCTTCACAAAAGGTCTCTTTCCATTCCGATCGTCCGGCTTCCTCTCAAAATTATTTCCACGATTCTGAAACTTCCTTTTCTTCATATCCTTGTCCTTTGAGTACAACTCAGATCCACTTTCCACAATAGATGCTTTTTGAACCACAGTAGCATAGTTGGTGATTTCTAGGACCGCAACTCGATTCTGGATCCACGGCTTCAGCCCTAGTTGAAAACGTTTAGCTCTCTTTTCGTCCGTATCCACATGGTAAGGCACAAACCTAGAGAGTTCTGAAAACTTGGCTTCATATTCAGCTACAGTCATGTTGCCTTGCTTGAGTTCCAGAAACTTGACCTCCATTTGGCTCTCCAAATATTTAGGAAAATACTTTTCTAAAAACATCTGTGTGAACCTAGTCCAGGGTATGACTACGTTCCCTTCCATTGCTCTCTTCGATTCCCACCAATAATTCGCCTCACCTTTTAACATGTAGGCTGCAAAGATGGTTTTCTTCTCTTCTTCTACCCCTACGATCTCAAAAGTTTTCTCTATTTCACGTAACCAGATTCTAGCTTCCATTGGGTTAGTGGTACCTTTAAACTCAGGTGGACTCAAGGATTTGAATGATTTGAAACTCACAGTAGTTTGGGTCAGTTGAGCTGGAGGTGGATTCCCTCCTATATTTTGGTATAGCTGAGGCTGAGGGTTCTGGGTATGCTGAATAAGAAAGTTCATAAGTAGACTCATCGGGTTATTTTCTTGGTTGGGACCTCGAGCGAGTTGTGGTTCCGGGTTTGGAACTTGGTTCTGAGGTGGAACCTCATTCCCTGGATTCACTTCGGGTTGAGGACGAGGATTCTTTGCGGGTCTTCCTCTTTTTGGTGCCATTTTTTTCTATTAAAATTGAAAACAGGAGCTTGGTCAAACTAGGTAAAATTATAACAGAATATCGGTGCTGGTAACGTAAACTCTTAAAATCTTATGTCGAATTTCTGAAAATGCTGAAGATATATCTCATGTGTCACAATATATATATATTTTTTTATTTACAGGAGCACTATTATTAAAGAGCAACAACAATAATAAATCTGAAACAGGTAAGGGTGCAAAAATATTAATATCCACATATAATCCATCATGGTACCATAAGGTACGTTTAATGCATACATCTGATACAAGCTAGCCAACTCATACATAAACACCATAATGCAAACAAATCTAATGCATCACTATACAGAAAGTGGGTCATCAAGAACAAGCCCAAGCTACAATATCAGCTACGGTCTCAACGGCCAAACATCTCACCCACGCGTCCCTGGAACTCCTCGATAGCTCTGGCAATCAACTCTGTAACAGCATTGCGATCCACGGCTCCTGTACTAGAGGATGGTAGGGCTGTGAGATCAGTCTGTAGCCCAGTCAGAATAGCAATAGAGATCTGATGTACGATCTCCATAGGAACATTCCTCACAAGCAAGCTGCCTCCTCCATGAACTGTGGTAGGGTCGACCGACAGTAATCGCAATATAGCATCTCTAGTGGCAAAAACCTCCTCATAACGAAGCCATGCCCATTGAAACTGCTGGAAAAGATAATCATGAACCATCCAAGGTACAGGCCCTCGATCCCCTCTCGGCTGCGTGGGCATACCAACTGGCTGTGCTGGGAAAGGTGGAGCAGATGAGATAATCACCACTGAAGCAGGGATATGTATAGCAGGTGCAGGAGGAGTAGTATCACATGCAGGCATGGCACTGACAGGTGGAAACATACAGTCAGGCACGGTAGGGACTGTCGGCGTCGAAGCATAGACGGGAACAGGTAAAGTAAACAACTCAGCAAGAGCCGCTACTCCTGTAGGTACATCAACTCCGGATACTGGAGCTGACAAGGTAGGTACAACCTCAATACGGACGGGTGAAAGCTGGCTCTCATCAACTGGATCCGTAATCTCGGGCACTGGGGTCTCAACTCTGAACGTCTCAGGGGTAGGAGCCTCTAAATCAATCACTGGTGGAGGAGAATCGACTATCTCAATGATCTGGTCAGGAGAATCTACTAAATCTATCACATGTGGAGGAGAAGGTGTAAGGATCTGAACTGAAGAATCCTCCGTGTCACTAACCATCAGCATAAACTCTTCAGACGGGTCACTGTCTGAACCTGAGCTAAGTGGTCCATGCGGGTAAGGTGTAGGAGATCTATCTCGGGTAGAACGGAAATCTGCTGGTCCGGAAGTAGACATCTACAAAAGTACGAAAATCTCGGTCAGGTTTCAATCAACTAGCTATGCCTATAAATATATATAAAGGCGTAAGGCGCTTAGTGCCAAAATCTCAACTTCGTATCATATCTCTAAATTCTCACGTCGCGTTATAATTCTAGGCTCGTACGATTCCTAAAAATATAACTATAGCTCTGATACCAAAACTGTAACGCCCCCAAATCCACCCTGACAGGGGACCCGGGTCGTCACATTGTCTCAATGTCCTGTAGCACAAGTTACGCAATAACAAAGCAAAATATATAATACAACGGAGCATAAAATGTCCCACTCCGCAGGTCCAAGATCGTCTTCACAGTATAATACAAAACAACTTGATACATCTCGAATTAATATGTTACAAAGGTTCACATCAGTAGAAATATAAAGATTCCAGTTGGATCTTCTAATTGTTGTCGCCATAGCCTTGCGCTTTCCCTTTCCCTTTATAGCCCTGGCTGGACGTCTCGCCTTTCTCCGTCTTGACAGCTGAACAAAATGTTGTAAAGCAAGAATGAGCAACTATAGTGCTCAGCAAGTTCTTTTCTCGCTCGGTATATAAATATAATAAGGTTTACCGAAATAAGTACTCAAAATTTTAATATCGAATGTAACAATGTGATTAGACTCAAATTTATCTTGAAAATATCATACTCGAAAGGCTCAAAACTCATCTCAAAACAGAATACTCAAAAGACTCATTTGATATAACTCTGATAACTCATGATGTAAGAATGAACTGGTCTTCCACCTCTCCGTATCTCGGTGGGGCGATCAACTAACCAACCAAGAATACCGGCCTCCGATGACACCGCACTTCGCCCGATCACGGCTACAATACGATATCAACTATAATATATATGTATGAATGCTAGCATCATAATGGTTATCAATTCAACCAAGGCAACGAATGCCTAAATATTCTCGGGTCCGTAAAACGGTACACGAGTCTCTCTTTCTCTATAAAGGGCCTCTTGCCCAAAATTGACCAGTAGAATACAGAATTCCCGAATATTTGGGGTACAGATAACATGAGATAACTTTTTCAGAAAATATTTACAAATCTGGCGGACTGCCAGTATGACTCAATTTTAACACCAATCCGAACAATGGACTGATGTAAATTCTCAATAATAATTTATCGGTTGACATGAACAAAATGCCAAACCTTGATAATAAGATCAACTATCTCGAATTTATGAGAATAGTCTTAAGATTGAAGTAATTGGGAGTCGTACTGAACAAATAGTACTTCTCAATATTTATAATACTCAACATTGATGAACGTTTAGATAGAATATTTTTCACTTGATCGACGAATAAAAATCTCTAACAATTATAATTTTAAACTCCTATTGGTTAATTCGAACGAGGAACTAACTAAAAGATAATCAATAAATAACGATTGAATTTGTACAATAAATTCAATCGAAAAGAATAAATTTAACTATCTCGGACGAATGAGATTAGTTTCACTGAATAAAATAATAGTCGTCTCGAATTAATGAGATCGACCCGATATCAATTAAATTGTTTCTACGCTTATAGGGATTATAATTCTCAAATAAACTAACTTGACAATATAATAATATTTAACAAGAAATAATTCTCAAAAGAAATTATTACATCATATAGAGCAACAGATAATCTCAATATATAATATCTCAAAAATAATTAAGGAATTAAATAACACGAATAGAAATTCACAGTTTCCAAAAGTTAGGGTAAGAACGAACTTGCCTCGATCTCGAAGTACGAATGAATGAAGCTAAAATATATACTCTACCCGTGAACTTGGCGTCGATCTACGTCTCGAGAATTATTTTCTATAAATAGCAACCAGAAATACGTGAGCGATTCTTCAGAATAAAATACTCCAGATCCGATAATATAATTAATAATAAAATAATATCTCATAAAATATCTGGAATAAATAACAGAAATCAATTCCGGGATAAATAAATATTTCTTCGAACACAGGAATTAAATCTGGAGAATATATCCTATTTTTAATCTCTAGAAATCTAAATTCTTACTCAAAATGAAAAATTCAAACATCCGTTTTTATTCAATTTAAATCCAAATTTAATATTCTCATTTTTTAAACTAATTATCAAAGAATTCTAATTTACTAAACTCATTAATAATATAAAACAATTTTTTAAATCCCTAAATTAAATCTGACTCGATCCGGTTAATTAAAATAAACCGGAAAATATTAAAACAGCTTTTCCAAATAAAACATATTTTATTCTATTTATTTCACAAATATTCTTCTTTTTATCAACAAATTATTAAATCCCTAATTTCCGTCCAAAAATAACTCTTTTTAACAAACAAATAAATAATCTATTTTGTTAAACCCTTTTTATTGCAAAATAATAAATATCTAATTTATTTTCAAAATCACATAACGACACTTATTTAATTAATAAATAATAAATTCTAAATTACATCTAAAATCTTAATTAATTAATTAATTAATTAACTAAACCAATTTAAATAAATTATTAATTATTAACCAAACTAATTAATATTCCATTTTTAACAAAACTTATTAAATCTCGTTTTATTCGTTTAACACAATCCCGTTTATAACACCCGAACGTCTACGTTACTATTTTATTATTTTTAACAACAATTACACCTCGGTGTGGGTCCCACCATGTGGGCCCCACCTGTTTCCTTCCCTCCCCTGCATCTCCCCCAAACAAACTCCCTCCATCTCTCTCATTCTCTCCCAACCAATCTCTCTCTTTCTCATCTCTCTGCCTTCTATCTCTCTGTTCTCCATCTCTCTCAATCTCTCTATCTCAATCTCCCTGTCTCTCTACATCTCTCCCTAAATCGAACCTCCACAAGAAAAACCAACATCACCGCCCCCTTATCTCTTCTTCATCGACAACACTAACAACACTACAAGCTTCAACCCACAACAATAATCTCTATCCTCTCCCCCTTATAACTCCGGCCACGCATACACAACATAACAATAACAATCACTCTCAACCTCCCTCACTCTTTACTCTCTCCGCTCCGTCCTCTCTCTCCCCGTCGCCCTTAACCCCCTTCGACTAATCACCCCTGCCCACAACAATTCCACAAATCACAACACAAACACCCACACTCCTCTCTCCCCTCATCTCTTCTATTGTCCCTCACGACAACAAAACTACAACAACAAAACATCACTCATCCCTCTACTCCGATAACACTACGCCGCCGACTCCTCACCTTGCAATACAGTGAATCCCCCCCTCATAAATCGATTCACCCACCGATTCAACCACAACTAATCAACCAAAAAGGAGCTACCAGATTCAACGAAAAAAAAAAATCGGAAATGAAACAAGGAAATGAAAATAAAAGAAAAGAAATACTACCTGCTCTGATTTTGTGTGAATATAAGGTCGAGTATTGGTTTAACAGAAACAAGAGGTGGTCTAATTATAAGAAAAGGAAAGACATGAACTACTCGGTACTATGGGCTGTGTTTTTGTTTTGAAAAAAAATGAAAGAGACTACTATGATATTGGCCTGGCTATTGTACCCGTACTTATTTATAAAATAAAATTGTCAACCACAATAATGCTGAATAATGATGATAGTTTTAGTGTGGTATTTTACTAATTAAAAGAAATAAATAATGGGAAACAATTGTAAATGGCATAATCATTACAAGATTAGTGCTATTTATAAAATAAAAAAAATGATGACCCCTTAATCAGTTTATTTTCTCCCGGCTGGCTAATTAAAACGAGACTCAAAAATTCGGCTAAAAATAAAAATCTATTTCGAAAATTCGTGGTTATTACAATTATATATAAGGATATAAATAAGATATAATATAATTATAATTATAAATATGATATAATATAATTATGTTGTTAGTGAGAGTCGAACCCCTATGGTAGTACTCGTTTATTATCCTCCTTACTCTTATTATATAATAGGATATAATAGGATATGATAGGATATGATATAATATAATAGGATATAATGTTCTATATGAATACTTTACTAAAATTTTAATATCTTTTTTCAGCTATTATTATTTTTATTTTTAATTTATCAAGTAGGATATATAGAGAAAAGTTCTATGGAGTACTCATTTAACTGGAGTACTTGGAGTACATATATGTTCTGCATTCAAAATATTTTAAAATTTATTATTTTTTAAATCTTGTTATATGAATATCATAATTTCATTGATACTCTTGAAAATCATGTATGTTTCAATACGTTCTAACCCTAGCCTCCATTAAAAAGTTTTGAGGGGGCTTCCATCGGTTTTCACCGGTGGAAAGCCCCAATTCCTTTTCGTTTATCCTGTTTTCATATCTTGTTTTTCATTCAATAAAACTCCCAATTTATTTGGGTTTCAATAAATTTCCAATTTATTTGGGTTGTGTTATTCTCTCCTTGTGAAAGTTTGGCTTTTGTTTTGATTAAGTTGTGGTTTCATGGCCGAGGGTATAGATCGGCAAGATTTTCATATTTCTCTCCTTTGTAAGAGGTTTGTTTTTCGCTTATTGATTGTGAGCGGGAGTATTGATTTAGTGATAAAATTTTGTATGAGATTATAGTTCTGATCGATAGCTCAAACGATAGCTCCATCGGGGCATGATGAAGAAGGTACCAATAATTCAACGAGGATGCAAGAAGTGAGTACTTTTATTTGTATATACATTATATTCAAAATATCGTTTAACTGCTTCATGAGAACAGACGATTGCAATTTATTGTTTGTTCGACTCAATCATTGGTGTAGATGACGTATGGCTTTTTATTATTGAATTAACTCCTTTGTTTTTCAAAAAAAAAAAGTTATAGAACTTACTCTAAAAAAAAGGGTTACAAAACAAAAAATTGTGCCTAATTTTAACCCTCTGTCGATTGTCCATAACTAAACGCATGAGTCCTCCTGATCCCTATAAATGAAACGAGAATTGACGTATGTGTATTATATGAGTCCAGCTACGAGACGCCACCATGTTCTAGGGCTTTTTGATAGAAAAATGAAATCGCCGATCTCAAAAGCAGAGGTAGATGCACAAGAAGAAGACGATCAAGATAGGATCAGCAAATTGCCAGATACATTGCTTTATAACATCGTCACAAACTACCTCGACTCTAGTGCCAGAAAACAGACCTGGGCATTATCGAATAGATGGGTAAATTTCTGGACTGACTGTAAGTTGAACGATGCACTTCGTAGCGATCATTCATTGTGCCTTCGCCGAAAAGATTTTGTGGCTTTTCCTTGTGTGGATTCTACATACTTAAAAGAACTGGTTCTCACAGATTGCGTTAATGTACATCTAATGAATTGGAGTTTGCCCTCTTTAACCTATCTGTATCTCAAGAATGTGAAATTTGGCAATCAAATTTTGGGGTTTGAAAAGTTGGAAAAATTGATTGTGGCTGGATTCACTCATGATATCTTTACAATAAATTGTCCTAATCTCAAATTTCTCACCTTGGGTCCGGATTTTTCACGCTGCACGCTGGTCGTTTCAGCACCGAATTTATCAATTTTCAAATTTTGTTCTACTGATCACGTACCAGACTTTTCTCCTTGTGGTGTATTCCCTTGCATAACGGAGGTGCATATTGATATTGATATTGATATTAAGGACTATGACTGGGCGTTCCACGAAGGTGACATGATAAATCCCACCATGCAGAATTTTATAATTATGCTGAATGCAGTTAGCGGTAGTCAGTGGCTTTGGCTTACAAGACAAACAATTCAGGCATCTTCATTCACATGCTATAGTTTCATTAGATTTTTTTAATATTTTTTATGTGAATACTTTGTGAAACTGAAAGTAGACTAAATTCATGTCACATGGTTGTTTACCTTCATAGGTTCTTCAGAAGATTCCAGATTTTTCAGCATATCAGCCTTCTCCATTTCGTAACCTTGAGTTTCTTTACCTGCTAGGGGTACATGAAAAGCCAACCAGGTGTACAGATCATGTGGTTGACTACTTGCTCAGTAATTCACCTTCGGCAAAGATCTTCTATGGTAATAAAAATCCACAGTTGTGCTTAAAAAACACTACTTGTTAAGGACTGAATCCATTTTGACATCAAGAAAAGCTAAATATTTGATAAATTCATTTGTAATAAAGTAGATTAAGTGCCAAATTCTAGTGTTGCTTCTAATTTTAGAGTTCAGGATCTCCTTTTTCTCCATGGCACTTGAAGGCTTTTCCCTTGTATTCCCTGTACTCATTCTCCTGGATTGAACAGGCTTGTCCTTGCCCTTGTATTTATTTGGCAAACCTTTGTCTTTCAGCATTGATCTTGCCATCTCCATAACCGTTCTATTTTTTTCTTTCACTTACAACAAAAGTGTATGTGGAAAAGTCAATTGTCGGTGTATACCTTCCTTTTCACAGAATGCTTTAAATTCTGATGAGGTATATTCTGTCCCATTATCACTTCTGAGATTCTTGATTCTAAATCCACTTTCATTTTCTACATGACTCTTGAACTTGTTGAAGATTTTAAATACCTCAGATCTTTCCTTCAAGAAGTATACCCAAGTCATCCGAGAATAGTCATCGATAAATAAGATAAAATACTTGCTATTATCAAGTGAAGGTGTTCTCATAGGTCCGCAGACATCCGTGTGTACTAACTCTAGCTTCTTGGATGCTCTCCATGCTTGTCCAGAAGGAAATTGCTTTCTAGACATTTTTCCGAGTTGGCATCCTTCACATACACCAATAATTTCTGAAATTGCTGGAAGACCTTTTACCATGTTTTTGCTTGATAAAAACTTTAAGCTTTGTAAGTTGCTATGTCCGAAGCGTTTATGCCACAGCCATGTTAGCTCATTGGCTTGAGCATGCATTGAATTTTCTGGTGCTTTATTCACCCATTGAATAGGAAAACATTTTTGCTGCATTTTTACGTCAGCAATATTGTTTCCTTTTGTATCAAATATAGTGCATGCGTCTCCTTCAAAATAGATCGAATATCCATTTTGCATAGAGAACATCTTTAATTTGACATCTTTAATTTGACGTGTTCCTTTCTTTGTCTGAATCGTAACAATTCCTTTTCCTTCAGAATGCACCATAGCTCCATTGCCCATTCTTACCGGAACTTTGATGGTTGAGTCCATTTCAGTGAAATACTGAGAATCCTTGGTCATGTGGTTCGTGCATCCACTATCAATGAGCCATGTGTTCTTTTTATTAGACATGCTTTGACACGCAAAGAATAATTTGTTCTCGTCCTCTATTGACTCCGATCTACTTGCATGCTGGTTTTTTAGTCTGCATTCGTCCTCCGTATGATTAAATTTTTTACAATAAGAGCATTGGCTTTTTCGTTTAAACCAACAATTCTTTTCAGCATGATTTGTTTTCCTACAATTCGGACATGGAGGAAATGTGGCTTTTCTGTCAGCTTCTTTGAAGTTGTTGGAAATGAACCTTTTTGTTGGTCCAACCTTTTTATTTTGCTTGAATGATGGAACTTTGTGCTTTGATTGAAAAGCTCCTTCTCCAGCTGCTTCATTTTTTCGGGACATTCTATCTTCATGAATTTGTAGAGAAGCCATTAATTCTGAGATGGTTAACTGTGTGAGATCTTTGGATTCTTCTATCACATTAACAACTATATCAAAATTTTCAGATAAACTGACCAACATTTTTTCAACAACTCGTTGATCAGTTATATTTTCCCCATTTGACTTCAGCTCATTCACCAATTTAATTACTCGAGACATGTAATCTTTGATACTTTCACCATTTTTCATTTTTAAGTTTTCAAATTCTCGCCTGAGACTCTGAAGGCGTATCTTGGTTGTCTTCTCATTACCTTCAAATTCATTTTTGAGAATATCCCAAGCTTCTTTCGCAGAAGTTGCATTCATAATTCTGGGGAAAATTGTATCAGCCACAGTAATATGAATTTTGTTCAAGGCTTCAGCATCCTTTTGTGACCAATCAATTGTTTGTGTAGTAGTATTTTCCTCATTTTGAGGTATGCCCTTTTCTACCACCTCCCAGCAGTTTTGTGTGGCTCTTAAAACTGTCCTCATCTTAAGGCTCTGATACTAGATGTTGGGTTTAGAGTAATACTCAAATAGTGCAGAGAAGATAAAAGAGAATAAAATTTGTTCATAATAATAAAACTCTTCTTCTTACAATCTGATTACATAACAACCTTATTTATACTCATAGGTTGTTCATATAAATATAGTAATTATACATGTACCATAAGAATTATTGGTTTTTATTATACTACTAAAAACTTATTGGTTTATATTCAAATAATATATATAAACCTCTTATTTAGTATTTACTAAATAAAGTTCTTCATTATTTAACACTCCTCCTTGAAGAACTTCTTCTGTATGCCAAGCTTATTCCTGAGGATTTCGAACTTTGGTTTTGGAAGTGCTTTTGTGAAAATATCAGCTAGTTGATCCTCAGTGTTACAGTGAACTAGACTGATTTTTCCTTTATTTTCAGCTTCTCGCACAAAGTGGTACTTTATTTGAATATGTTTGGTCTTGCGATGTTGAACCGGATTCTTTGCAATAGTAATTGCTGATGTGCTATCACAGTATATTTTAGTTGCTGATTTATGTTTTTCACCTAATTCTGAGAATATCCTTCTAAGCCATATTGCTTGGTTAACTGCTGCACATGCTGCTATATATTCTGCTTCAGCTGTTGATTGCGCAACTGTATTTTGTTTTTGACTTAACCAAGAAAAAATACCATTTCCAAGTGAAAACACGTAACCTGAAGTGCTTTTCATATCATCTATCGATCCAGCCCAATCACTGTCTGAATATCCAATCAGTTCAGGATTTTCAGTAGGGGTGAACTATATCCCGTAGTCTGTGGTACCTTTCACATAGCGAAGAACTCTCTTTATTGCCTTCATGTGAGCTTGTGTTGGTTTCTGCATAAACCTGGAGAGAACACTTGTGGCATACATCAAATTTGGCCTGGTTGCAGTTAAGTTTAATAAACTGCCAATTATACTTCTATAACGCTTGCAGTCAGTTTCCCCTGAATCATCATCCTTACTCAATTTTTCATTTTGAGCAAGCGGAGTTGAGATTGGTTTACATCTTTCCATGTTGAACTTCTTTAATATATTGGTTGCATACTTTTTCTGACAGATGAAGATGCTTCTTGGGATTGGGAGCATAATGAAATCAAGAAAAGATATGTGGTGACTCAACCAATTAATACAGAACCTACACCAACAATAGTTGGTCAACCTGAACAACATTTTCAGGAGGAGTCTGGTAGTTCTTCAGATGATCCAGACTCACCAAGGTATGAATATGATAGTTTTTCGAATTCACCTCCACTAAAAACTCGAAGACTCTCTGACTTATATGAAAATACTGAAAGAGTACCTGATCTAGATCCCGAGCAAGTTCAGGTTTTGCTACTTTGTCTCGGATGAGCCAAATAGTTATGAGCACGCAGCTCAACACAAAGAATGGAGAGATGCAATGAATGAAGAAATCTCCATGATTGAAAAGAACCATACATGGGTCTTAGTAGATAAACCACCTCACAAGGACACCATTGGCGTAAAGTAGGTGTACAAAACCAAACAAAATCCAGATAGTTCATTAAAAAATTCAAAGCAAGGCTAGTCGTGAATGGCTAATCACAACAATTTGGAGTGGATTATAATGAAACTTTTGCACCTGTCTCAAGACATGACACAATCAGAACAATTCTCGTTGATGCAATGAATGAAAAAATCTCCATGATTGAAAAGAACCATACATGGGTCTTAGTAGATAAACCACCTCACAAGGACACCATTGGCGTAAAGTGGGTGTACAAAACCAAACAAAATCCAGATAGTTCAATTAAAAAATTCAAAGCAAGGCTAGTCGTGAAAGGCTACTCACAACAATTTGGAGTGGATTATAATGAAACTTTTGCACCTGTCTCAAGACAGGACACAATCAGAACAATTCTCGCTCTTGCAGCACAACGTAAGTGGAATATTTACCAGCTCGATGTGAAATCTGCATTTCTAAATGGATTCCTGGAAGAAGAAATCTATATTGAGCAACCACCATCATTCATAATAAAAGGAAAGGAACATAAAGTATTAAGATTAAAAAAGGCTTTGTACGGACTTAAGCAAGCTCCACGAGCATGGTATAGCCGGATTGATAAATATTTTCATCAACAAGGATTTCAGAAGAGTCCAAAGGAAGCAACATTGTATATTAAAAAGGAAGGATCTGACATTCTAATTCTTTCTCTTTATGTTGATGATCTTATTGTCACAGGAAGTAATCTTTCAATGATTACTAAATTTAAGCAACAAATGATGAAGATTTTTTAGATGACTGACCTGGGGTTAATGAACTACTTTCTTGAAATGGAGATTGATCAATCTAAAGAAGGAATCTTCATCTGTCAGAAAAAGTATGCAACCAATATATTAAAAAAGTTCAACATGGAAAGATGTAAACCAATCTCAACTCCGCTTGGTCAAAATGAAAAATTGAGTAAGGATGATGATTCAGGGGAAGCTGACTGCAAGCGTTATAGAAGTATAATAGGCAGTTTATTATACTTAACTGCAACCAGGCCAGATTTGATGTATGCCACAAGTGTTCTCTCCAGGTTTATGCAGAAACCAACACAAGCTCACATGAAGGCAGTAAAGAGAGTTCTTCGCTATGTGAAAGGTACCACAGACTACGGGATATGGTTCACCCCTACTGAAAATCCTGAACTGATTGGATATTCAGACAGTGATTGGGCTGGATCGATAGATGACATGAAAAGCACTTCAGGTTACGTGTTTTCACTTGGAAATGGTATTTTTTCTTGGTTAAGTCAAAAACAAAATACAGTTGCGCAATCAACAGCTGAAGCAGAATATATAGCAGCATGTGCAGCAGTTAAACAAGCAATATGGCTTAGAAGGATACTCTCAGAATTAGGTGAAAAACAAAAATCAGCAACTAAAATATGCTGTGATAGCACATCAGCAATTGCTATTGCAAAGAATCCGGTTCAACATCGCAAGACCAAACATATTCAAATAAAGTACCACTTTGTGCGAGAAGCTGAAAATAGAGGAAAAATCAGTCTAGTTCACTGTAACACTGAGGATCAACTAGCTGATATTTTCACAAAAGCACTTCCAAAACCAAAGTTCGAAATCCTCATGAATAAGCTTGGCATACAGAAGAAGTTCTTCAAGGAGGAGTGTTAAATAATGAAGAACTTTATTTAGTAAATACTAAATAAGAGGATTATATATATTATTGAATATAAACCAATAAGTTTTTAATAGTAGTATAATAAAAACCAATAATTCTTATGGTACATATATAATTACTATATTTATATGAACAACCAATGAGTATAAATAAGGTTGTTATGTAATCAGATTGTAAGAAGAAGAGTTTTATTATTATGAACAAATTTTATTCTCTTTTATCTTCTCTGCACTATTAGAGCATCTCCAAGAGTCTCTTAGCTCACTCTCAAATATATTATAAACAATTAAGCTCTTAGCAAGTTATTACATTGGTTTGTGTGTCAACTCCAACAATGCTCTCAATTATGGCTCTTTATTTTATATAATATTCATATTTCAATTCCACTTGAACAAACAATCAATAGGTGAGAGAAAATAACCACTATTTTACTAATAAAATATTAAGTTAAGAGCTACTAGTTGCTCCTAAAATAGAGGAGAGAGAAGAAGCTCTTAAATTTTTAAAGAGCCTCTAAGAGTCTCTTGGAGCTTGATTTTTATTTTCTCTCCTCATTTTTTGAGTTAAGAGCTACAATAGAGAGCCTCTTGAGCATCTCTAAGAGTCCCTTTATTTTGGCTCTTAAGTGAGATTTGAGGAGAGAGAAGAAAATAATGTGCTCCAAGAGACTCTTAGTCACTCCTAAATTCACTAAAAATGTAATCTCTCTCCTCAATTGTAAGAGCTCCTATCCACTCCTAACTAATATTTTATACTAAATTCATAAGATACATTCTCTCTTCCCCACTTTTCTTTTGTCTTTTTATGAATTCCACTTATTTTTAATAATATAAAATTAAATAAGGAGTGAGTATAGAGAGTATTGTTGGAGATGAATGTACATTAAGTTACTAAGAGCCAATATTTTATATTATATTTAAGAGTGAGTTAAGAGACTCTTGGAGATGCTCTTAGAGTATTACACTAAACCCAACAAACGTAAATTAGTGCCACCATGAACCATTTGTCTGTTTTCTACTCCATGCTCAAGCCTATATGTATTAAAATTGTTTTTTTTGAATAAGCTAGCTTATATATATGCCTTACAATAAATATTTGTTTTCAATAAATCTCGGGATGAGCAAGAATCGAACCCAAGACCTGAAACGATAATAGATAAGCTCGAGCAAGTTTTTTAGTTTCATTGCATTGCAAAATATGGTTCTTGATATTCTTTTGCGGTTCTTTTTGTTTAACTTACTTATAATCCAGATGGGCCGGTACTACAAATATGATGAAAATTGATCATGCTTATGTGATTTGCTCTGTTTATAGTTTCGTGAATATGATCCTCACTAACTTTTTCAAAATATTATGAAATATGTGTGAAACTACAAAACATCATATATATATTTTGAAATGGAGTAGTATCTTATATGACATTACCTGTATGCTTGAAAAAGAATGTGCGTTCTTCGATTATTTTTTTTTTAATAATTAAGGATTATAGCCTTAAAATTAAAATTAAGTATCTATTCTAAAAAAATTCTCGGATTGAGTCAGAATCGAACACAGGTTCAGGAACTACACAGGATAAATCCTTACCACTTGAGCTATCTAATTTTATTTTATTATCAAACATGTTAATGTTCTTTTTTTAAACTTCTTTAACATGCGGTCCCAACCAGGATTGAAGAATAGTTAAAATTTTATTATAACTTTTAAAATTCATACATTATTTTCAACCCATTAAAATCCTTTTAATAATTTAATCAAATTCATCCCCTCTACATCTTTCAAAATTTTAAGAGAGATATATAGGTAAATATAGTGCCCAAATTCTGAGTTACAATACTTTTGGATACAAATTCTAAGAAATAGGTAAACATGGCGATGAACTTTATAAGACTAGCAGGAGATTGATTAATGCAGTGCAATCTAAGAAAAAAGATCAATATTCATTTAACAATTAACATACAACATTGGCCGCACATTGTACAACACAACTACATTTTTCATAATAGTAGGATCAATAGCACACACTGGACTCCAATACCAAGTCTTATTGCTCATAGTCTGAACAATCACACAATTGAATATATTTTAACCAGAGATATCAATGGATTTGACCTCAGGCTTCTTGATCTCCACCTTGGGAACAGTAACAGTTAACACCCCATTCTCCATCCCAGCTTTCACCTCATCCACTTTTGCATTCTCTGGCAACCTGAACCTCCTTAGAAACTTCCCACTGCTGCGTTCCATGCGGTGCCACTTGTCATTCTTCTCTTCCTTCTCTGCTTTTCGCTCCCCGCTTATCTGAAGAACCTTCCCTTCTTCAACCTCCACCTTCACCTCTTCTTTCTTTAGGCCTGGAAGATCAGCCTTGAACACGTGAGCCTCCGGAGTCTCCTTCCAATCAATGTTTGTGTTGGCGAATGCAGCAGTCTCTTTTCCCAACTGGGAGGAGTTTCCACTGACAAGTGGGAAGTCTTGGAAAGGATCCCAGACATCGAGAGAGAATGGGTCGAAAACGTTGCTTCTTCGGCTGCCAAAAAAGCTTGGAATGATCGACATTGGCTTAGGATGTAATGTTTAGTATTGACACTACGAAGAACTTGACAGCTGTTAAGGATCGCTTGCTTATGCTTTCAATACTTGAATGATGCCTTTGACAAAAGGGGGTTGGGAGGTATTTATAGGCACTGATCAGGGCCTGTTTGTTTGTTTCAGCACCAGGCTCCTTTGGTTTCTTCCAGAAATATGTAGTAAATTAGTGCCACTATTCTGTAAAAATAAAAGAAACAGAGCTTTCTAGAAACAGATAGAGTGTACCAACATTTGACATTTCTATCATGGGTGGGTTCATTTTTAAATAAGCCCAAATAAAAAGACTACCAGGCCCAAGGTTGGGTCCAAAAAGTGTGACACGCCATCCGAACCCGAGGAGGTTATCTAGATTTTTTCAATTCTAATACAACCTTTTTTAATTATATCTATTTTGGATTATAATTTTTTTTTAAAATTCAATTCTAATGCAACATTTTTTAATTATATCTTTTTTAGATTATAATTTTTTTTTAATATGATATAATCTTAATCGTCAATTTTTAAAATTATTACATTCGACGACTAAGATTATTTTGGCGATATAGTTACTAAAATTATGGATAAAATTCCTTTTATACTTATTATATTAAATATTTGTTGATTCGAAAATGTATCGGAGATCTTGCGAGGAAAAAAGAAGCTACTCTTATGAAGATAATTCAGTGATCATGTCCGTTTCTACTAAAAATTGATGTTAGATTATGTAATTCGTGTTAGATATACCGTAGAATATCATAAACAACACCGTCTATATTATTGTTATTGCATTGTTTTTTTTTTTGAGTAAATAAGATAATTCAATAATAAAAAGCCATACAGCATCTACATAAACAGTCACGTCGAACAAACAAAACACAGAAACAATCACTGATTAATCCATTCTTCTTGGAGTCACGTGATTTGTTGAAGATGATTGAAAGGCAGAGTGTGTAAACTTGTAACACTATAACTAATGTAACTCAAACTAAAGGAAAAGATACATAACCAGAAGACAATCAAGAACAAGAAGTCACAATAAATCAACACTAAATGAAGACAAGGTAATTGATACAATTCAACATGTTAACTATGATCAATCCAAGAAGAAATCATTGAGAGAAGTTCAAGTCAAAGTTGTTCATGCCTCAGTGATTTGGAAAGCCAAGAATCAAGATCATAACTATCAGTATCAATAAGACCAATTGATTTCAAGTGAACAAGAAGGAAAGCAAATATTGGAAAGCCATATTTCTAATTGGATATGGTAACTTATTCAAGAAGCAAAAACCCTATCAAGACTAGTCATTTATGAACCAGACCGTTGAATCAAGTGTCAGGACATTGATAGCAAGTTTATGTCAGTAATAAAGATCCATATTCAAGAGCTTAGCGAAGAACAAAGAAGACATGAAGATATCACAAGTTCAAGATGTGCATTGAAGTTTCAAGTTGAAGACCAGAATATCTTCTAAGTACTAAATATTCTACATGACCAAGTAGAAGTTTCTAAGTAGAAGTTCTACTTAGAAATTCGAGATGGCTAAGTAGAAATTCTCAAGTAGAAGTTCTACTTAGAGTGCAGCTTCAACATGACACATGGCATCTTCTGATTGGCAGATTTCCAAGCTTTCAAGATAAGGCAAGATTTATGTGGACATCATTGGGCCACGTACATCTTAGTCTTTGAAGACTACAGGACATAGATTACATGTAGTATAAATAGAAGTACTTGTGTAATGTTTTAGTTAGTGAGCAATTCTTAAGAAAAACACAAGAAAAAAAGAGAGAGTGCATTCACAGAGCTTAGTATCATTCACTTCTCTCTGAACTTCTGTTATACTTTGTAATGAATGTTGTAGCAACCCTTTCAAGTTATATATAAGACATATATTCCTTGAATCTGTGTGTTCATTTATTGCATCGTATTTATTGCTTCTCATATTCGAAAAGTTGTATTCACCCCCCTCTGCAACACATTTGGACCTAACAATTGGTATCAAAGCTTTATGTTTAACATACAAAACATAGATCCTTGTGTTGAGTAGAAGAATCGTGAGTTTTTCATTTTCTAGATCTACTTTTCATTTTCTCGAAAAGTGAGCTTTAATTCGTTTGTGGTGAAAAACTCATCTGAAAAATTATTTAAATACTCCAGGTGTGATTATTTAGCTTGGATGTATTTTAATTAATTTTTGTGAATTAATCTGGGTACTTTCATATTTGGTGTTCTTGAGTGTTCATCATCTGTTCATATCAAAGAAGACAACCTAACAACTTTTTGATCTCCTTTTCAAACAGAAAAATAGTAAAAGAATAAAAAGGTGTTTTTGGACTTTGTGATTTGCATTATTCACGGCCGAAAGTGAACAAGACATATTCATTACCTAGCACGTGGGTTAGGTGGGTTAGGTGAGTAAAGCATTCAAAGTCAAAAGGTGTTAAAGAGATAATATTGTTTATTCAATATTAAAGTAATCTGCAGAAAAATTATTCTAAGGACAAAAGTTCTACATAGAATTTCTACTTGAGAATTTCTACATAGAATTTCGACTTGGACAATTTCTACTTGGTGATTTCGACTTGAGCAAAATTTCTACTTAGAGAAATTTCGACTTAGGCAAAAGTTCTACATATAAATTCTACATAGCCTAGTCTTGGGTACTTAGAAACTTTTAGAGACCAGAATTGAGATGGCTCCTAAAAATGCATTCAAGATCCCAATGTTCAACAAAGATCACTATGAAGAATGGGTTTTCAGAATGAGACTATATCTAGAGACTGTTAACCCTGAATAGATAGAAGTTGTCATGGAAGGATCTGCAGAGGTCAGAAGCAACAAGACACTCATACTCAAGATGGAGTATGACACCTTTAGAATAAGGAAAGGAGAAGGCATAACAGATGTCTACCTACGATTCAGTCAGTTGGTATTGGATTTGAATCTGAGAGGTGTAACTCTCCCCATGGTTGAGACTAATACGAGATATCTGAGGAACCAGCCAAAAAGCATTGAACATAGGGTCTACGCAATAAGAGAAACCAGAGATTTGCATACAACTTCTCTGGAAGAATATTATGGAATATTAAAGACCTATGAGCTGGAAACACTTCAAGATCAAGCATGGGACAATGATTCAAATGGAAAAGAAAGTGCATCAGGATTAGTTGCTGATGAGGAAGAGTCTAAGAAGGCAATGGTTGCAGCAAAGCCTAAATCATCACTTGCACCACATCAAGTTGATAATGATGACGAGTGCGCATCTGACAGTGATGATGACTACTACACCCAAGAAGAGCTGGACAACATGGACGATAGTGTCGTGGCATACATGGCAAGGAAGTTCAGCAACATGAGATTTAGAAAGAGCAACCGACCACAGAGAAAATCTTCATCTTATTATCGGGCTGCTAGGGGTGGTGGTAGTTCGTCAGGCTACAAAGGAAAAGGCAAGAATACCAGTTACAAATCTCCTTTGGATTTCAAAATGAAGTTCAAATGCTATAATTGTGGTGAAGCTGGACACTTTGCCTCGGACTGCAAAAAGCCTAAACAGACTTATCCAAAAGAGACATTTGAAGCTCTCAAAAGCAACTATGAAGCACTGTTGAAGGAAAGACATGGAAAACGAGCTTTATTGGTGACAGAAGGAAGAGCTTGGGATGATTCAGACGAGGAAGATGTTACTCATGTAGCAAACTTTGCCCTCATGACTGAGACATCAGAGGAACCAGAGGTACCAGTTCTGACTCTTAAAGTAGAAATGTCTATTGATGATTATAAGGAACAGAACGGGGCTCTTAGTGAAGAGATCTATATGTTGTGCAAAAGCCTAGACTCTTCTCAAAAGGAACAGAAAACACTTGTTGCCAAATGCAGAATGCTTGAGGCAAAAGTGGAAGAGCCAGAGGCTGCTTGCACTGTAGATACTTCCCTAAGAGACTTTATTAAATCTCTGGAACACAAGCTCGTCCTTAAGGAAGAAGTAGAAGCATGTCTTAGGAACAATCTAGCTGAGTTAGAAACTAAATGCGAAGCTTACAAACTAGATGCTAGTAAAGTGTATGTAGATAATGACACATTTAAGAGGATAACTGGAGTAGGTGTAGGACTTGATTATTCTGACCTTCCTAAGAAAGAAGGAAAGAAACCTATTGACCCTAGTTCCAGTGACCTTAAAAAGGAAACACCTAGAATTCTTAAATCGGCTGTCAAACCTATCTACAAACATCTTGTTCCTAGAATAGAAGAAGAAGAAGAGACTGAATTGATAGCTAGATATGAGATTGAGATGGAAGATCGCCAGAAAGAACAACCTATAACTCCTATCAAACAAGTGAAAATCAATTTCCCTAGAGATGAATCTAGACTGGGATTAGGAGCTAAGGCTGTTAAACAACAAGGAAAGAGAGAGAAAGGCATAAAAGAGGTTAAGGCTGAACGAATAAAGAAAGCATGTTATCATTGTAAATCTACTGAACATCTTTCTTATGCATGCAAAGCAAACATGAATGTTCCTGCTGCACATGCCATGCCTACCACACATACAATGAATAATCTGCATCAGAATCATGCACAGTGTGGTCAACCTAATTGTATGCCATGCACTTTTAATATCATGCAAACTTTTGTGCATTTAATGAATGCATCTAGCCAGTCATGCTCAAATACTGTTGCTAGTTTAAATATCAAGAAAAAGTATGGGAGAGCCAAGACTGTCAGTCCTCCTAAAGTTAGGAGTGACAAACCTTCTCCTAAGACTGACAAATCTGTCAAGTCTGAGAAAGGAAAGGAGATAGTCGAAAGCTCTAGTAATGTGAAGAAAAGTGCATCTCCTGTTGTTAAATCTGTTGATTCTCGATCTTATCGAAAAGCCGGGCCCAATCAAAGTTGGGTTCCGAAGAATGTCTAACCAATCTGTCATTGCAGGGCGTTAAGCAGAATAGAAATAAAGTCATATGGGTGCTAGACAGTGGAGCATCGAGGCATATGACTGGAAACAAGTCCCTGCTTACAGAATTGGTTATGAAGGCTGGCCCTTATGTTACCTTTGGAGATGACAGCATAGGTGTGACTAAGGGATATGGCAAACTGAAAACTGGCAATGTCATCATTGAAGACATTTCCTATGTTGAGGGACTAAAGCACAATCTGTTGAGTATTAGTCAATTCTGTGACAAAGGTTACGAAATTGTCTTCAACAAGAAAGGTGTATCAATCACTCACATCAAGAAAGGCTCACTAGCTTTGAGAGGAGTTTGAAAGGCAGATCTTTTTGTTGCAGATATGGATTCAGCAAATCAGGATGAGGTCACCTGTTTCTACAGCAAAGCCTCGGATGATGAAAGCTGGTTATGGCACAAAAAATTATCTCACTTAAACTTCAAAACGATGAATGCTCTCGCGAGGCGAGAACTGGTGAGAGATCTACCTCAAATGGAGTTCGCTCCGAAAGGACTCTGTGAAGCTTGTGAAATGGGAAAGTCGAAGCGAGCATCGCATAAAAGCAAAGAAATTTCTAGTATTACTGAGCCTCTGCAACTTCTTCATATGGATTTGTTTGGCCCAGTGAATGTCCTATCTTTGTCTAGGAAAAGATATGCTTTGGTAATCGTGGATGACTTCTCCAAGTATACATGGGTATTGTTCGCAATGACGAAAGACGAAGTACCTTTCTTAATCATTGATCATATCACTCAAATTGAGAATGTTTCAACACTTACTGTGAAGACGATTAGATCAGACAATGGCACTGAATTCAAAAATGCAGTGCTAAATGACTTCTGTGTATCTAAAGGAATACGTCGTCAGTATTCAGCCCCGAGAACTCCACAGCAAAATGGAGTAGTTGAAAGGAAGAATAGAACTTTGGTTGAAGCAGCAAGAACTTTGTTGTATGATTCAAAACTTCCTTTGTATTTCTGGGCCGAAGCAGTGAGTACCGCTTGTTACACTCAAAATAGAACCTTGATCATAAAAGATAAAGAAAAGACACCATGTGAGCTAATGAACAACAGAAGACCAACAATCAAATACTTTCATGTCTTCGGAGCAAAATGCTATGTGCTTATAGATGATGAAAATCTAGGCAAGTTTGCAGCAAAAGCTCGTGAAGGAATCTTTGTTGGTTACTCTACAGACGTGGTGGCAGCTTATAGAGTGTTCTTGGTGAATGATCGAAAAGTGACTGAAAGTTACAACGTCAGATTCGACGATACCAAACTCTCATCAATTTCAAGAGATTCTAGTGAACCTGAGTCCCTAAAATTTCAGAATCTGGACTTAGAAGATCTTGAAGATGAACCTGAGTTGGTTGTTCCATTAAATGTTCCAAGCGTACATGAAGAACCTGAGTCTAGTGAACAAGCTAATTCTACAAGATCAAGAGAGACTTCTTCAGTACCAACCGGCAACAACTCAGGGGGAGTAAATAGCAGCTCAAGGACTACTGTTCAAGGCTCGAGTCGAGTTGACTCTAGTTCTGTAGGAGCTGGCACTAACTCAGGGGGAGTTAGTGAAAATAATCAAAGTAGTCAGCACCCCAACTCAGAAAGTCAAGCTGAATCATCAAGACAATTTCCAGGTGAACGGGTATGGAATAGAGACCATCCGTTTGAGTTAATTATTGGTGATCCAGATGCTGGTGTGACTACTAGAAGAACTGCAAGAGCTGACATGGCTAATATCTCCTTATATTCTGGGTTCTTATCCAAGCTTGAACCTAAAGAAATAGAAGAAGCTCTTGGCGATGCTGATTGGGTGATTGCAATGCAAGAGGAACTCAATCAGTTTGAAAGGCAGAAAGTTTGGAAACTGGTACCCCGACCAAAGAACAAATCCGTAATTGGAGCTAGGTGGGTATTCAGAAATAAACTGGATGAAAACGGACTTGTAACACGAAACAAGGCTCGTTTGGTTGCAAAAGGTTATTCTCAGCGAGAAGGAATTGATTATGATGAAACCTATGCACCAGTTGCAAGACTTGAGGCAGTCAGGATGTTCTTGGCATTTGCAGCACATAAGAACTTCAAAGTTTTCCAGATGGACGTGAAAAGTGCCTTCCTGAACGGAGAGTTAGAAGAAGAAGTGTATCTGGAACAGCCACCTGGCTTCGTTGATCCAGAACATGCAGATTTTTTGTATCTACTCTTCAAATCTGTCTATGGCCTCAGGCAATCCCCAAGGCGATGGTATGAAACCCTATGCCTATTCTTAATTGAAAATGGTTTTGTTAGGGGAGTAATTGATAAAACATTGTTCTATAAAGTTGTGAGAAATGACTTAATACTTGTGCAAGTATATGTGGACGATATTATTTTTGGGTCATCAAATGAGCGCTTGTGCGAGAAATTTGCCAAGCTAATGCAGGAAAAATATGAGATGAGCATGATGGGAGAGCTGTCCTTCTTCCTTGGATTACAGATCAGTCAGAGAAAAGATGGTATCTTTATCTGTCAATCCAAGTACGTCAGAGATTTACTCAAGAAGTATAATCTAGAAGATGCATCAGCAGCTAAGACTCCCATGGCAACAGCCACGAAGCTTGATGAAGACAAATCAGGTAAATCAGTTGACATCACAAGCTATCGAGGTATGATTGGCTCACTCCTCTATTTAACTGCAAGTAGACCCGATATAATGTTCGCAACTTGTTTATGTGCAAGGTTCCAAGCGGATCCTAGAGAATCACATCTCGTAGCCGTCAAAAGAATTTTTAGGTATCTCAAGGGCACACCAAATCTAGGGATTTGGTACCCAAGAGATACAGGTTTTAATCTTATTGGCTATTCGGATTCAGACTATGCAGGTTGCAGGATTGATAGGAAAAGCACATCTGGTGCTTGCCAATTTCTTGGCAGAAGATTGGTGTCCTGGCAAAGTAAAAAGCAACATACAGTATCTACTTCTACTGCTGAAGCTGAGTACATTGCTGCTGGAAGCTGTGTAGCTCAAATACTGTGGATGAGGAACCAATTGAAGGATTATGGCATGGAGCACAAGAAAATTCCAATCATGTGTGACAACACAAGTGCCATTGCTATAACCAACAATCCTGTAGATCACTCAAGAACCAAGCATATTGACATCAGGTATCATTTCATAAGAGAACATGTCGAGGAGGGGACTGTGGAGCTACATTTTGTGCCCACAATGCAACAAATTGCAGATATATTCACCAAACCTCTTGATGAAGTAACATTCAATAGGTTGGTTGGTGAATTGGGAATGCTTAACACAAGTTAGTAAAGCCTTCTATCTGTAAAATCCATGTTTATGTTTGTATGTGCAAGCTAATCAATCATTATGTGCTTAGACTTTAAAATGCCTAATTAATGATTGTTATAGTTTGCATATAGTGTGATTTTGCATAAATTCCTTGTGTTTTAAGTGTCTTTTATAGCACAAATCTGTGAATTTATGCTTGTTAAATTGCATGATCATAGGGGGAGTTAAATTCATAATATTCTAAATATTGCATGATTTTTAGATGAATTTACCTATGATTTTCATGTAATTAGAGGCCTTAGAATTAAAAAAAACTTCAAAATTTCGAGTTATGTTCTATCTCGAAACTCATCTAGAAATTCGACTTGAATTTCGACTTAATCTGTCAGAGTGAAGTTTTTGAAAAATTCTAAGTCTGGGAAGAATTTCGAGTTGGCTATCTCGAAATTCGACTTCGAGTTCGAGTTCGAGTTACCAGTGTGCCTAGTTCTATCTTCAAAATATTCGAGATAAATTCTATCTCGAATCTTATCTCAAAGGTTGAGATGAGGTTTCCATTAAGGGAATATTTTGAAAAGAATTGAGAATTAACTTCGAGTTAGTCTATCTCGAAACTCAACTCGAATTTCGACTTGATGTTCGAGATAGAGTTCTTAGTCTATCTCGAAACTCAACTCGAATTTCGACTTGGTGTTCGAGATAGAGTTCTCAGTTAAGCTAAAGGGAATTTTTCGAGTTACGCTCCTAACTCGAAACATATCTTGAATTACCCTGTACTTTTTGGTTCAAGGGGGTATTTTGGAAAGAATTTGAGATTAACTTCGAGTTAGTCTATCTCGAAACTCAACTCGAATTTCGACTTGATGTTCGAGATAGAGCTCTTAGTCTATCTCGAAACTCAACTCGAATTTCGACTTGATGTTCGAGATAGACTTCTAACTCGAAAAGTATCTTGAATTTCCTTGTTTTTCTTAGAAGGGAATTTTCCAAGTTTACTACAAATCAGCATTGTTCAAGATAGCTTTTCCCTATAGTTTTTGCTGTAAAATTGGTTAAAGTGTTTATTTGTGCTTAATTGTTCGAGTTAACCTCTATCTCGAACTTTATCTCGAAGTTCGACTTGATGTTCGAGATAGAGATGTTCGAGATAGAAATGTTCGAGATAGAGTTCGACTTAGATGTTCCCTGTATGGACTTGGTAATTTTCACTCTTTTTAACAGGGACATTTTTGTCATTTCACATTCATCTATATATACATCTCTAACTCGATGCCTAATTCACTTTACCTAATTTCATTTTCACAGCAGCCGTTTCACAAAAACAGTGCGATTTCACAGACTTCATACAATTAACCCGTGTTTTTGTGATTAAACTCATACTAATCACGAATTACTGCCAAATTTTTTACTGTTAATCACTGTGTTATCATTAATCATTGTGATACTGTGTTTTGTAACCGCATATACACGCGCATATACATACACACAAACATCAAGTTTTGTGTATCTGTTCAAAACACGAATTCATATTCTCCACATATACACACGATTTCACTGATAAACACACGAATATTCATCTTTGTTGAATATTCAGATCTAGTCATTGGCTGTTCATATTCCGTAGTTTAAATTTTCAGACTATCTTTTGATATTCTCGAATAATTAAAAGGAATAAAACTGATTAATTCGCAAATTATTTGTTTTTCTCAATTAAAATAAAAAATTCACATCTTTCAAAGAAAAACATTTAATTAAAATGGCTCACCAATTTTCACTTGCTAAAAACAATTTTTATAATATTTCTACGGAAATTGGTGATCAACTCCCGCGGTTTAAGTTTTGGATACGATTTCTCAATTTGTACTCCAAAGCTAGCCATGCTTTTACTGCTAAACCTACACTAGTACATGATGCTTTACAGCAATTATGGACTAGTGCGGTTACTTTTGGGAGCAAATCAACCCCCTTAGGTTTCAGGTTTACCTTAGCGGGTCAGGAATATGAGGTGACTGAAGAGATTGTCAACAGAGTTCTGGGATTCCCAATTAAAGATGCTTATGATCCAGAACCTACAGCTACAGAACGCCTCAGATTCTTTGAAGAAATTGGATGTTATCCTCCGAAAGGCCCAATCACAGGAAATATCCAAAAGCAATTCTTCCATGTGGAATGGAATTACTTTTTCGAGGCCATCACAAGATGTTTTCGGGCACGCGAAAAAGACTTTCATCAAATTCCAATTCCAATGCAAACCTTTGCAGTTGCCCTAGCAAGAGAACTGGATATAAATTATGGACGCATAGTTCTCTCTGAGATAGTGGCCTCAATGGGATCTCTTGCAAGCAGAGACCTCACTACAGCTGATGTTGTCTGATGGTTTCCTCGGTTCCTTCAAATGCTCATAATGACTTAATACCGAAGGATGCTCTTGCTGTTAGACAGAGATTTGCCGGAAGCCCAACATCTGCATCGCTAGGGATGGGCACTAAGTCACTTTCAACCATTGCTAATCAGGATAAACATCAAGGTAAGCCGATGTCTATTCCTGAAAATATACAAATGTGGCTTAGATATGATGCAGGAGTTACCAATTTGGAAGCATCATCACAAGTTTCATCACATGCTCAAAACCCATCTGTTCATGCTGAGGCATTTGATGAGATTCCTGATGAGGAAAGCGATGATGCACAAGGTAATCAATCAGGTAATCTCTCCCTGCATACTATTCATTCCTCCTCCTATGTATCTGATTCCGAGACCCAAGATTCTGCTAGCCCGCAGGATCTATCCCAGGGTGAGAGCCATATTTCTGACTCTGAGTCTGATACACATTCCTATTCTCTATCACCCTTGTTAACGGAAGTCAGAAAGCCAGCACGTGTCTATGTAGAAACTGATGAGGAGATTGAACCCGAAGAGCAGCAACTTATTCGAAAGAAAGCCAAACTTTTCCACGCTGCTACTTCACAACCACAGTCAAACCCTAGCGTGTCACACGCAACCACTCCACCTCACGCGAGTGGTTCACCCCTTGAACAATCTGCACATAGGGATTTTGATTTTGGTGAGGATGATGTACCTCTTGAAGATACTGTTGCTTCAAGAGGACATGGAGTTTTAACAACTTCAGCCGTACCTTCACCGGTACGTACTGATGCTGCAAAGAGGATCGGTTCTGATGTCGTACAAGGACACTTTGCAGCCGCTCAGCCTGAGATTCCAACTCAGGAACAAACAGAATTTGATCCCATAACTGTCAACAACATTTCTTATCAATTTTCTGCAGGTACTGCTTCATTATTTGGATCAATCATTGAAGACATACACGAGTGTGAGACAGGGAGTTTGTGTGAGAGGTTAGGGAGAGAGGGACCTTCATTTTCAAGGCCCAAAACCGAGCGTCAAATACCAACAGAACGAGTATTAGAGCGAGGTCACCTAAACCAAACACCGTCCCTTAACATTGAAAATCTTGATACGCGTATGACTTCTATGGAAAATCAGATGAAGCAGTTCGGACAGACGATGGGGCAGTTCGGGATGAACATTGGAAACAACCAAAGGGCTCTAGACGACTACGCAGCAAGAATGGCAAGTCAAGCTACAGCTTTTGATGATTTGACAAATAAGGTCAATGACTTGGGCCATGCTGGTGGTGTCTTGGGAAGCACTCTCAATGAGAGGATGGGGGCATTGGAGTCTACAATGCATACAATGGCTGTGGAGATCAGTAGAATGATGTTCGCAGTCAGGAGTTTTGTGCCCCCGGAGTGCTTCGAGTCGCAACAACCTCCCCCCGATGCTGGTGCAGGTGGTGCTAGTGGAGCGGGAGCCTCTGGTTCTGGTTTTGGAGGTTCCTATGCAGCTGGTGGATCTGAAGACCAAGGTGGAGCTCAGGATAACTCACCTAAGGGGGAGAGTGGAAAGGAGACGAGACAGCAGGCAGTTCACATCGAAGAAATTGAAGAACCCGCTGATCTTGTCAAGGAACCAGAAGTTGAGCCGTCTGTTGATGAAGAGGCTCTGAGGATGAGAAAGGGTAAGGCAGTAATGGTTGATGAACCATTTGTTGATCTGAGTCATCAGGAAACAGTACAGGAAGTACTTGACTCAGATTCTGACATGGAAGACGTACCGTTGGCACACGCTATAAAAAGATCTTTGAAGGAACAAGGTGGAGGTGCTAGGATGTCTTCCGGAATGCCTGAAGAATTTCCTGTTGATGAGGAAACCCTTAAAGCTCAACAGTTAGCCTTGGAACAAGCTCAGTTCCATAAAATGAAGATGATGCAAGAACGTGCTGCCTTCCTAGAAAAGAAAGCGGAGCTACAAGGGAAGTAGTATGATCATGAGCTTGCAAGGCTAGCTAATCCTCAAGTTGATCTGGACAAACGAAGGATAGGGCAGAAATGGGATGAAGCAAGGAAGATAATGATGGGACCCTGTGCGAAAGGAGTTCATAACAAGGATGCAGATGATCTGTTCTACAACTTGAATTTGCAGAATCCAATGACTGGGGACTATATAAATGCTTTGAAGAGATTAATTTCTAAAGTCAGGGTTGGATACAATGCAAATCTTAAGGAGTGGCAGGTTATCTTGTCTTTGGTAGAAGGAGTCCCAACATCTTTCCTATATGTGGATGACCAATTCATAATGAGAAGATCTGCGTCAGAGTTGTTCTTGCTAGCGACTAAAATTCAGTACTCTCAATCTGAGGAGCTAAGCATTCTGTACAGGGATCAGTTAATGCAGCTAGCAGAGGACAAGGGTCCAGAATTCTCAGCATATCCAAATTTTGTCCGGATGGTAGTTGACGGAAAGATGAAGAGGGTTAGCATGGAGGAAAATGATCTAATGGAGCTTTCAGTGGAATCTCTCAAAGCTGTCTGTAGACAAATGATGAGTAAGGGATTCGCTTCTGAGCTTAAAGATAAATCCGTGAAGATCATTGAAAGAGTCATATTCAAGAAGAGCAATGAGGTGTGGAAGTGTGATGTCATTGCTCCAAACCCTCTTGATGACGTGAAGATTGAGCCGGAGCTGATAGAGAAGAAATGGAATATTCTTCAAGCCATGAAGAATGTAGATGAAGCTCTGACTCTTCCTTCTGGAGCACTAGAACAAGGAGAAATAAGGGAGGCTATTGGTGTTCCAGGAAGTGATAGTGTATACCGGATACATGCTTATGTTGAAGATACAGCTGATGCCTTAGTATTCATAGATGCAGACCAGAATCAAAAAATCTTGCATATGAGTAGACAATGGCTGCTACGGACTCAAGATGCTGCATTTCTGGAGAGAGTATTATATGTATTCAAATGGGGCGAAGTGGAAGATAAGTTTGTTGAAGAAAAGCAGAGACTCATGAGTTACCTGTCTGAAGTAGTAGTGGAAAAGAAGCGAATGGAGCGAGATGCGGCTAGTGTCCACAATACTAACCGTGTCAAGGGCTACCCCAAGATGATCTATTGTCAGTTTAAAGCTGATAAAACACATTGGAAATCTCAGCTCATAATGAAGAACTTTGAGGATATTCCAAAGATCAGAACTACTCAGGAGGTGGACAAACTCAGAAGGCTTTTCAAACATCCTTATCCAGAGCCCAAGAATCCTCTAGAAATGGAAGCTGTAAGTCTGTTGAATGCTAGGTGGAAGCAGCTTAAAGATCCAGTGTACAAGAAAGAACAGCAGCAGAAGGAAAAGCGCAAAAGGCAGAAAGAAGAGAGAGACCAAGCTGCTGAAGCTAGAAAGAGGAAACGGAATTAGGGTTAAAGGTCAGAGTGGTGTGAACTTGAAGTTGGAAAAACTTCATGTCTTTCGGTTGCTTTAACTCACTTGAGGAAAATTCACCTTAGAGTGAATCCAATAAGGTGATACAAGTTTGACTAAAAGGTATGAAATAATCCAGGTGATAGGAATCACTCAAATGATCTTTAATTCGAAGTTCGAATTCTGTTTCTAGTTTAAGTTCTTTGTATTGTTTTCATGTAAATTTCAATTGTAAATTATTCAAGACTGTAATGTTAATTATCTTTTCTCGTCTCATTGTTTAGTTGAGTTATCCTTCATTAATTTGAATGTCATTGTTAGACAATCAAATTGGGGGAGATTGAAAGGCAAAGTGTGTAAACTTGTAACACTATAACTAATGTAACTCAAACTAAAGGAAAAGATACTTAACCAGAAGACAATCAAGAACAAGAAGTCACAAGAAATCAACACTAAATGAAGACAAGGTAATTGATACAATTCAACATGTTAACTATGATCAATCCAAGAAGAAATCATTGAGAGAAGTTCAAGTCAAAGTTGTTCATGCCTCAGTGATTTGGAAAGCCAAGAATCAAGATCATAACTATCAGTATCAATAAGACCAATTGATTTCAAGTGAACAAGAAGGAAAGCAAATATTGGAAAGCCATATTTCTAATTGGATATGGTAACTTATTCAAGAAGCAAAAACCCTATCAAGACTAGTCACTTATGTACCAGACCGTTGCATCAAGTGTCAGGACATTGATAGCAAGTTTATGTCAGTAATAAAGATCCATATTCAAGAGCTTAGTGAAGAACAAAGAAGACATGAAGATATCACAAGTTCAAGATGTGCATTGAAGTTTCAAGTTGAAGACCAGAATATCTTCTAAGTACTAAATATTCTAGATGACCAAGTAGAAGTTTCTAAGTAGAAGTTCTACTTAGAAATTCGAGATGGCTAAGTAGAAATTCTCAAGTAGAAGTTCTACTTAGAGTGTAGCTTCAACATGACACATGGCATCTTCTGATTGGCAGATTTCCAAGCTTTCAAGATAAGGCAAGATTTATGTGGACATCATTGGGCCACGTACATCTTAGTCTTTGAAGACTACAGGACATAGATTACATGTAGTATAAATAGAAGTACTTGTGTAATGTTTTAGTTAGTGAGCAATTCTTAAGAAAAACACAAGAGAAAAAGATAGAGTGCATTCACATAGCTTAGTATCATTCACTTCTCTCTGAACTTCTGTTATACTTTGTAATGAATGTTGTAGCAACCCTTTCAAGTTATATATAAGACATATATTCCTTGAATCTGTGTGTTCATTTATTGCATCGTATTTATTGCTTCTCATATTCGAAAAGTTGTATTCACCCCCCCCCTCTACAACACATTTGGACCTAACAATGATATTTACACATACTTCACCACTGCCGCTTCCGTTATAACAAGTTTGAGCTATCGATCGAGAATGCAAATCCCTAAAAACTTTCATTACTAAATCAATCACCATACTCACACAATCGGTGAGAAAAACAAAACTCATACAAACGATGAGAAAAACACAAACGGTGAGAAATCAAAAAAACCAAACTTACAACTTCGAAAATTAAATTGTAGCTAAAACCAAGACAATTCTTAGATCTGGGGAACAAAACCGCAAGAACAAGATAACTCGGACCACTTTCGCGAACAAAATCACTGGGAAGAACGAGAAATCCGGAGCTCCGTGGAATTGAGATCTAAGAAATTGAAGCCAAATCGGAAAAGGTTTTGAAACCCTAGATCCGAAAAAACAAACTAAAATCGATACTTTAAAACAAGATTTATTGAAAGAAGGAAGAAAATACAAAAAAATGAAAGGTTTTGAGGCTTTCCACCGGTAGAGATCCGGTGGAAGGCCCGGTGGCTACTACTGAGAAAGAGAGAAAGAATAGAAGCGGTGAAAGAAGAGTTGCAAAGTGTCAAAGTCTAATTTTGAATTAAAAGTTTCTAGTTTAGACTTCCCATCCTACAAAAATTAAGATCACTAGCTTATAGCATGTGCAAAGCACGAATTATTTTTAAATACTTTTAAAATTATATGATTAAATAAAATAGAGAATAATAATTTATTATAGATATAATTTAACTTTGTAATATTAATTAATAAAATTATTAGTAATAATAATAGTTATTTAATAAATGATATGTATTGATTATTACTAATAATATAAAATCTTATGTAAATTTGTTGTTGACGGGATTCGAACCTTGGATCTTTAGAAGAGGGATTTAAATATAGAATATTCCTTATTATTAGATCTAACGGCTATCATTTATTTACTAAATATCTAACTATTACTATTCTTTTAGATGGTTGAATCATACAACCAAATTATACCCCTGTTGGCTTATTATATAATAGTATAGTGTAGATGTCTAAAATAACTTACACATTCTACTTCTTTTCGGATTTTATTATAATGTTTTTAACACTAATAATATAAATACATTTTTTACGTAAAGTAAATTTATAATTTTGACACTATTATTTATTCTCAAAATATAAATATATGTAGTTAATGAGAATCAAACCCTTGACCTACGGTAGTATTTTCTTATTAATCCTCTTACTCTTAATATATGAGTAGCACTCTATGGAGAACCACCTTACGTGGAGAACCGTGAAGAACCCTATGATTCTGTAGTAGAACCAATATTTTTTAATTTTTTCTGATTCTGTAACAGAACCAAATTTTTTTGTTTAAAAAAAACTTTGAAACTGCCACGTCGTCACTGCCACGTCACCTTCCACGCCAGCATTGCTGGCGTATCACTGCCACGTCATCACTGCTGGCATGGCAGTGCCACGCCATCGATAATGTCATCATTGATGGTGTGGCACTGCCACATCAGCAGTGATGACGTGGCAGGTGACGTGGCACTACCACGTCAGCTTTGCCCAAATTTTTTTTTTGTAGAACCAAATTTTTTTTTATAAAACCAAAACAATAAAAAAAGAAAAATTTGGTTGTGTCATAGAATCAGAAATTAGTATAGAATAAGTGGTTCTCCACGGCTCTTCACGTAAGATGGTTCTCCAATGGCCTATATAATATATATAGGATAGGATATGATATAAATAGGATATAATAGAATATAATGTTTTATATGAATACTTTACTAAAAATTTAATATATTTTTTTAGCTATTATTATTTTTATTTTTAATTTATCAACGAGGATTAAAATACATGTGTAGTTACTGTGTGATTTAATTTGTTTTTTCTAAATGCTATACACATAACAAGTACTGTATAGGCAAACTTAAAACTAAAATAAGTTATAAAACTTCAAAAAAAGGAAAAGTTACAAAACAAACAATGACAAAAAATTGTGCATAATTCTAACCCTCTGTTGATTATTAGACCATCTCCAAGGGTGTAAAACTCTTAGCTAAATTATCTATATGGCATATAGTTGCTATTTAGTGGCACTATTTAGATAATATGTAAAAATTTGAGCACTCCAACCATTAATCCCTTAGCAAACAAATATAGATAATGATATTTGATGAGCTATATTTGTTATGTATAATTTTACATGACCATAATTATAAATAATTCCCTTGGAGCACACATGTTCATCCTTAACAAAAATTTTACATTATCACTATAGCTAATGATTATAGCTAACCATTTTACATAACACCAACCATCACCACCTGTTAGGTAAAAAGTCTAGGTGGCACTATCATATAAATATTAGCTAAAAAATATACCTCTCCAACCACAATACCTGTTAGCAAAAATTATAGATATCCTTTATTTCATCTTCTATATCTGTTGAGTCTGTAGCCATTATCTAAAACATACACGTCACCTTTTTACCTTATTTAAATTATATCCATGGTGAAGTAACAATAAAGGTGAATCAAAATAATAATAAAATACTGTTTTTGAATTATAGCTAACCATTATTGCTAACACCATTGAAGCACAACGTGTTACAGCTTCAACAAATTTTAGCTAACACTTATTTTAGCTAACCGTTATACCTAGTGCCGTTGGAAATGGTACGCATGAGTCCTCCTGATCCCTATAAATTAAACGAGAATTGACGTAAGTGTATGAGTCCAGCTACGAGACGCCACCATGTTCTAGGGTTTTTTGATAGAAAAAATGAAATCGCCGTTCTCAAAAGCAGAGGTAGATGCACAAGAAGAAGACGATCAAGATAGGATCAGCAAATTGCCAGATACATTGCTTTATAACATCGTCACAAACTACCTCGACTCTAGTGCCAGAAAACAGACCTGGGCATTATCGAATAGATGGGTAAATTTCTGGACTGACTGTAAGTTGAACGATGCACTTCGTAGCGATCATTCATTGTGCCTTCGCCGAAAAGATTTTGTGGCTTTTCCTTGTGTGGATTCTACATACTTAAAAGAACTGGTTCTCACAGATTGCGTTAATGTACATCTAATGAATTGGAGTTTGCCCTCTTTAACCTATCTGTATCTCAAGAATGTGAAATTTGGCAATCAAATTTTGGGGTTTGAAAAGTTGGAAAAATTGATTGTGGCTGGATTCACTCATGATATCTTTACAATAAATTGTCCTAATCTCAAATTTCTCACCTTGGGTCCGGATTTTTCACGCTGCACGCTGGTCGTTTCAGCACCGAATTTATCAATTTTCAAATTTTGTTCTACTGATCACGTACCAGACTTTTCTCCTTGTGGTGTATTCCCTTGCATAACGGAGGTGCATATTGATATTGATATTGATATTAAGGACTATGACTGGGCGTTCCACGAAGGTGACATGATAAATCCCACCATGCAGAATTTTATAATTATGCTGAATGCAGTTAGCGGTAGTCAGTGGCTTTGGCTTACAAGACAAACAATTCAGGCATCTTCATTCACATGCTATAGTTTCATTAGATTTTTTTAATATTTTTTATGTGAATACTTTGTGAAACTGAAAGTAGACTAAATTCATGTCACATGGTTGTTTACCTTCATAGGTTCTTCAGAAGATTCCAGATTTTTCAGCATATCAGCCTTCTCCATTTCGTAACCTTGAGTTTCTTTACCTGCTAGGGGTACATGAAAAGCCAACCAGGTGTACAGATCATGTGGTTGACTACTTGCTCAGTAATTCACCTTCGGCAAAGATCTTCTATGGTAATAAAAATCCACAGTTGTGCTTAAAAAACACTACTTGTTAAGGACTGAATCCATTTTGACATCAAGAAAAGCAAAATATTTGATAAATTCATTTGTAATAAAAGTAGATTAAGTGCCAAATTCTAGTGTTGCTTCTAATTTTAGAGTTCAGTATCTCCTTTTTCTCCATGGCACTTGAAGGCTTTTCCCTGTAATCATTCTCCTGGCTTGAATAGGCTTGTCCTTGCCCTTTTCAGTAAAATTAGAATCAGCTAAAAAAAAGAAGGTAAATTAGTGCCACCATGAACCATTTGTCTGTTTTCTACTCCATGCTCAAGCCTATGTATTAAAATTGTTTTTTTCCGAATAAGTAGGCTAGCTTATATGCCTCATAATGAGTATCTGTTCTCAATAAATCTCGAGATGAGCGAGAATCAAACCCAAGACCTGGGACGATAATAGAGAAGCTCGAGCAAGTTTTTTAGTTTCATTGCATTGCAAAATATGGCTCTTGATCATATTCTTTTGCGGTTCTTTTTGTTTATCTGACTTATAATCCAGATGGGCCGGTACTACAAATTTGATGAAAATTGATCATGCTTATGTGATTTGCTCTGTTTATAGTTTCGTGAATATGATCCTCACAAACTTTTTCAAAAATTATGAAATGTGTGTGAAAATACAAAACATCATATATTTTGAAATGGAGTAGTATCTTATATGACATTACTTGTATGCTTGAAAAAGAAAGCTTGTGCTTTGATTTTTCTTTTTTTTTAATAATTAGGCTTATAGTCTTATAATTAAGCATCTATTCTAAAAAGAAAATTGGAGCCAGAATCGAACAGGTCCTAGAGCAACAAAGAATAAATCCTTACCACTTAGGCTATCTGATTTTATTTTATTATCAATAACATTTAAATGTTCTTTTTCTAAATTTCTCTAATACGTGGTCCCAACCAAAATTGAAGAATAGTTAAAATTTTATTATAACTTTTAAAATTCATACATTATTTTCAACCCATTAAAATCTTTTAATAATTTAATCAAATTTACCCCTCTACATCTTTCAAAATTTTAAGAGAGATATATAGGTAAATATAGTGCCCAAATTCTGAGTTACAATACTTCGATACAAATTCTAAGAAATAGGTAAACATGGCGATGAACTTTATAAGACCAGCAGGAGATTGATTAATGCAGTGCAATCTAAGAAAAAAGATCAATATTCATTTAACAATTAACATTCATTGGCGGCACATTGTACAACACAACTACATTTTTCATAATAGTAGGATCAATAGCACACACTGGACTCCAATACCAAGTCTTATTGCTCATAGTCTGAACAATCACACAATTGAATATATTTTAACCAGAGATATCAATGGATTTGACCTCAGGCTTCTTGATCTCCACCTTGGGAACAGTAACAGTTAACACCCCATTCTCCATCCCAGCTTTCACCTCATCCACCTTCGCATTCTCCGGCAACCTGAACCTCCTCAGAAACTTCCCGCTGCTGCGTTCCATGCGGTGCCACTTATCATTCTTCTCTTCCTTCTCTGTTTTTCGCTCCCCGCTTATCTGAAGAACCTTCCCTTCTTCAACTTCCACCTTCACCTCTTCTTTCTTTAGGCCTGGAAGATCGGCCTTGAACACGTGAGCCTCCGGAGTCTCCTTCCAGTCAATGCGCGTGTTTGCAAATGCTGCAGTCTCTTTTCCCAAGTTGGAGGAGTTTCCACTGACAAGTGGGAAGTCCTGGAAAGGATCCCAGAGATCGAGAGAGAATGGGTCAAAAACGTTGCTTCTTCTGCTGCCAAAAAAACTTGGAATGATCGACATTGGCTTAGTATGTAATGTTTAGTATTGACACTACGAAGAACTTGATTGCTGTTAAGGATCGCTTGCTTATGCTTTCAATACTTGAATGATGCCTTTGACGAAAGGGGGTTGGAGGTATTTATAGGCACTTGATCAGGGCCCTGTTGTTTGTTTCAGCACCAGGCTCCTTTGGTTTCTTCCAGAAATATGTAGTAAATTAGTGCCACTTGTCTGTAAAAATAAAAGAAACAGAGCTTTCTAGAAACAGAAAGAGTGTACCGACATTTGACATTTCTATCAAGGGCGGGTTCATTTTTATATAAGCCCAAATAAAAAGACTACCAGGCCCAAGGTTGGGTCCAAAAAGTGTGACAAGGCTAATACTGTAAGTTACATTTACTGTTCTCCAAGTCTTCTATGCCCCTATGCTGTATTTTCTTACACTTCTTTATCTTGTATCATACTTCCCGTCTCATTCATTTCTACCCACTTAATATTTTGTCCCATCATTTCTATCCATTCCAAAAATAGCAAAATTTTAATAATAAAAAACTATTACACCCACTAACTTTGCAAAGTGTAAATCGCAAAGTTAGTGGGACGGAGCGAGTAGTACATTGCAAAGTGTAAATCGCTTTTCGTTACATAAATTGTGTGCCGCTCTGTATAGTAATAGTAATTTCTGAAGCGCAATACAAATTGATGTGTCCTATGAGATGAGAAATTGTGCGAACTTTTTTCTTATTAGTTGCGAATAAATTTGGGGTTCTTAATAAGTTGCGCACTGATTGAACTAAATCATAAATGAGTCTGAGAATTGATCTATTTAAACTTTTATTAATTTCAAGAATGTTAAATGATGAAGATCAAACTGTACAAAAACAGAATCATACGAATGAGATTCGTTGCACATAGTAAACTACACACATCAAAAACAAAATAATGAGCCGGCTAACAAATGTGCCTCATACATACTGCTAAAAATTAACGAAGGCCCACCTCAACAACTTACGTACACTCACTCTCAAGTCTCAACCAAATGCAGTAGTATAATATCTTCTTGTTTCTTGGTGTCTGGTGTGACAAAAAAATGGAGAAGATAGAGCACAAGTACATTGAAGTTAACGGGCTTAAACATCACGTGGCTGATCTCGGGTCATCATCGGGGTCACCAACTATCTTGTTTCTTCATGGCTTTCCAGAGTTATGGTACACTTGGCGTTTTCAAATGATTGCTGTTGCTAATGCTGGTTACAGAGCTATTGCACCCGATTATCGCGGGTACGGGTTGTCCGACACGCCATCTGAACCCGAAAAGGCTACCTTTGCTGACCTTGTTTCTGATATGGCTGCTATTCTTGATGCTCTTGACATTTCTAAGGTTTGGTTTATTTTCCTCAAATTTAGTGTTTATAATGCAATATAAGGTCAGGTTCAAATGAGAAGTGCAGAATCATGAAAACTAGATGTTACATAAAGTGCAGAAAGGTAAAATTAACAAAGAAAAAATTGCAGAACAATTGGTTCTTCAGTTCTAGTTTTAAGCATAATTCTCAAACGGGATGGATCCTATGTATATATTCGATCTTTGTTTTTCTTGTAGTAAGATGATTTGACCATTTAAACTGATATTGTACTTTCTGGTGATTAGCACTGCTGGTTAGTGATTATATATTAAGTTTACTTATGTGTATTTTTATTGTACCATTGAGTCATTGACTATGTTTACAGAGTCATGGTCATGGACTTTACTTAATTCTAGGCTTCTAGCGTAACTGATGATTGACATTTAATTGTGTATTTTTCTGTAGTGTTAACATATAACTTTTATATAGGGAATAAGATGTGGATTGATATTAGGTAACTAGATGGAGCTGACAAGCATAATGTATAACTATAGAGGTGCATTTGATGCATAAGTTCAACTTTCTACTTATAATTTACACATGGATATGTGGTTGATGAGAATGTGAATCAGGAAGGGATATGTCGTTCTCACTCTAAACAACCAAATTGATAATCAAACACTAACACCTGAGATTGAAGTTCTGATTCTCGTTAACCAGACTCTTTAACCATGAATCAAACACCCAATGGGATTGGATTTAGTATCTGGTTCAATACTCAGTCCTTAATATTGTCTAAAATTTATACTTGGTTGAAGTTTTGCATGCCCGTACCCTTGCATAAGTATCAGAACAGGTACTTACGAGTAAGATGGTGAATGTAACATAGGTTATGTTAGCTTCCTTTTCATCTTTGGCTTGATATATAGTATCTGTTTCCTGTTTAAATTCATTAGTCAATTTAAACAGTTTATTACTTTTCAGCACAGATTAAACCTTATAATTCTTTTTCTTTGTTCATGCAGGACTGAATCCAATATAATAATTGTTTGGGCAATTTTTAGAAGTATTTTTTAATTTCTTTCATTGTTTGCAGGTTTTTGTTATTGGTCAAGATGTTGGAGGCATAGTTGCTTACCGGTTTGCGCTTTGCCATCCTGGTAGAATCCATGGGATCGTAACACTGGGTATTCCATTTATGTCACCACGCCCCGTTGAATACCATAAACTTCTGCCTGAAGGCTTCTACATTACAAGATGGCAGGTAACCTATACTTTTGATGACTGCTTTCTGGAAACAGTGATGTAATGTACGTTTGTCCTCCCTACTTTTTTTGGATAACCTGTAAGGCCCCTCACCTTTTACGGAGGTCTATAACATCCTTATACACTTTAATAATTTTAATATAGAGATTTAAAGTATGTTTAATTTTTCTTAAAGCAATGAAATTAAATTTTCTTATAATGCAATGAAAATCAATGGTGTCATTTACGATGGCCAAATAATTATTAAGAAGAATTTTCCTAATTTTAAATTACAAAATTTAAGTTACAATTTGACAAAGAGTTTAAATGTTATGAAATTGTAAATTATAGCGCGTGATAATATAAAGATCGTAGATTCGTAGAGTATAGGCATATAGGGATTTGGTCAGACCTTTGTAATGGTGACGGATATGAGAGGTTGTTGAAGAAAAGGTGAGAAGTGTGAATATGCATTAAGCCATTAATTTTTGAGAAATTAACAAAAACACTACTTTTTAAACGCGGCTTTACTACCTCCTGAAAATTTTTGTAAAATACGGTTTTTAACAAAATATGACATTTTTACTATGTTTTCTTTTAAATATGAGTTGCAGGTGCATTTGCTTGCATTTGAGTTTGACTTTGATCGCAAAGTCGTACTTCCGCAAACTTTTTAAAAGTACAACATTTTTGCAGTTTTTTTTAAACACACATGTTTCAAAAACTTCATATTTTTTGTGGTTGAAAGTATTAACATTCCTAGGAAATTTTTATTTTAGGAACCTGGTAGAGCAGAAGCTGACTTTGCACGCTTTGATGCTAAAACTGTGTTGCGAAACATCTACATCCTATTTGCCAGAAGCGAAATACCAATAGCTCTCGAAAACCAGGAGATCATGGATATAGTGGAGCCATCTACTCCTCTACCCTCTTGGTTTGCAGAGGAAGATCTTGCAGTCTATGGGGCGGCATATGAGAAATGTGGATTCCAAACTGCATTACAAGTTCCTTATAGGTATTCATCAAGTAATAATTACTTGTGTTATCTGCAATATGTCTTTTCTTGTTCTGCAAGTGGTATTTGCACCTACTTCCATCGCATAAATGTTAGTCTCTTGTAGATTATACAAACAGACCAGTGAATGAGCTACTGCTTAGATAATTATGGAGTTATCTTCCACTTGTATCTTTAGTACATCATAATTTGAAAATTGCTAAATTCTCTAAACGTAAAATCATCCTGAAATGGAAGAAGTAATATTTTAAGCTTTTAGAGCTGTCAATATATCGTGCACATCAAACATTATTTCTCATATTACTAGGTAACTTTATCACAGTTGTAAATATTTCACTTGCAGATTTGAGGTTTTGATTCTGTTATTAGCACTTACAGATTTTCTTTTGATCCAAGTACGTTTTCATTTGTACTTGGCTTATAGCAGTATACCGGTATTCTTATATAACAGGGAATTTCGTCCGAAGGAAAACACAGAGCAGCCAAGCAGTACACCAGATCTGAAAGTTGAAGCCCCTGCTCTATTTATAACTGGTGAGAAGGACTATGTATTCAAATTTCCAGAAATGGAGAACTACATTAAGAGCGGAGCTGTTAAAATGTTTGTCCCGAACTTGGAAATTGAATACATACCGGAAGGCTCCCATTTCATCTCTGAGCAATTTCCTGACAAGGTGAATGAGCTAATTCTCTCATTCATCAGTAAAAACATTCAGGATTGAAACTTGCATCTCTGAGAACTGTTTGTTACCATGTAAGCTAATAAAAGTTACAATTTCTGCCCTGTCCCCACTAGTTTTCAATGTCCTGCTGTTTTTGTTACAATTTTGTATCGTCTCATACATTGCTAAGCGTGTGAACCGCTTCTGGCTTACAAGAACTGTATGCAACTTTGTGCAGTAGTTAAGTGCTGCAGAATGTTTAGAAGCTAAAAGTTATGCATACCTCATTTTCGGTTTACAGTGATACATCTATCCTATGCAAAATTTAATGATTAGGTTTGTAAATGGTGAACAAATTGGTAAAACAAAATGGTGGAAGTTGGAACTTCAAACTATTCAGAGATTTATTTACGATAATTTTCATTTATTAATTTTTTTTCTCACCAAATTCCATTAATTCATACTAGATATAACGCAGCACGATTAATAAGTAGACCAACTTAATGAAGCAATAATTTGATTTACAAATTAAGTAGAATCAAGTTGCCAAGTATAAACTCAACCAATCTGGATTAGTATGTGTCTACGATCCCAAATTGTTAAGATTCTTTAATCATGAGTCTTCTGTTCTGTTGGTTAGAATGGAATACATTTGCAAACTAAATACATTCAAAATATATAATATAAATTCAAAGAATATTACTGAAAATTCCAGAACCATATGTGAGATATGTTGGTGAGAGTAACACATCAACAAAATAATTAGCCGGCAAACATGTATGAAATTGTTGGTCAATTTTTGGTAGCTATCTGGTGTTCCTCTAAGCATAAACAAACAACTTGTAGGTAATCACAGTTCTTAAATTAGTAAAGAGAATCAAATATATAAGTACAAACAAGCATTACTGTTGAGAAGAGCCCATCTCAAACTTATGCTGTTTCTCATTTCAGTACTTTTGAGTAGGGGTGACAATATCAAGTTTCGTATTTATATTTATCTTCCTAAATGTGTCAATTTTGTTAAGTTACCGGTTCTCCTAAAATGTTAAGGTGTTAGAGGAAGACCCAACTAGATCTTTAACACTCCCCCTACTCGAAAGGCCATTTTTTGGGTCGAATAGTGGATCACGGGCGCCAACTGGATCTTTATATTATATTCTATCATATTCCATGTTATAATATTTTCGAAAGCCTAGAGTTTTAAGAAATGAGTAATTTCGAATCATATCTAACATAAGAAGTCGTGTTTGGGTCTTCTTCAAATTTTATTATGGTGAATAATGTCGACTACCTGGTCGGATTTGAACCGTGTTTTCTTTTTGTATCAGCGATTTCTGCTTTTGAGTAGTAGGTGAAGCACTTCCACCTAGTAAGTTTGTCTTCGGTACAATCTAAACTTTGAAGTGTCTTTTTATACATGTATGAATGGTATCAATTAGACAAAAAGATAACAACAACATTTTGGATATATTTACAAAAATGTAGACTGTAGTACTTGTATTGTTTTTACTTTAAGTGCTACGTTTCTCTCGTGCTCTTTAGCTCTGTTACATTATATGCTGTAGTTACTAGCTAGACATATACAATAAAACACTATGTCACAACTTTGATTCTCTCAACCTGCAGTAGACCATCTATATAAAGACCTAGTAGGTAAGCATATCTTATTACATATAAACAATAAACTTGAGCAAATGGAACTCATTGAGCACAAGTATGTCGAAGCCAATGGGCTAAAGCATCATGTAGCAGAAATTGGTTCCGGATCAATCGTGGTGTTATTTCTGCATGGGTTCCCTGAAATTTGGTACACTTGGCGCTATCAAATGGTTGCGGTTGCTAAGGCTGGGTACAGGGCCATTGCACCTGATTTCCGTGGATACGGGTTGTCTGACAAGCCTCCCGTACCCGAGGATACCACCTTCTCTGTCCTAGTTGACGACCTTCCCCCTATTCTTGAGGCCATGAAAATCGACAAGGTATACGTACATACAATCTACTATACAATAGGTGTTCGTTCAAATACAAATCAGTTTAGCCTACAAACGGGTGATTTGTGTTACTGAAACTAGTGAATCGTAATAATGAATGATTTGTAATGGTGTGACCGATGATATGTATTATTGTGAGTGATAGTCTGTAGTGGAATGTACCACGTTAAGTAGGGTAGAGTTTTTTTTTTTTTTTTTTTTTTTGAAATTTAGTGTTTATCTGCAGGTGTTTGTAATTGGTCAAGATTTTGGAGCAATGGTTGCATACAAATTTGTCCTTGAACATCCAGACAGGGTTTTAGGAGTTGCAACATTAGGTGTGCCATTCATGCCACCAGGTCCCTTCACAAGCCATAAAACACTTCCAGAAGGATTCTACATTTCTAGATGGAACGTATGTTCATTCAGTAATCCTCTCATTTCAATATAAAATTGTAAAAGAAGATGTTTAATGTAGCATATGGTTCTTGTGGATCAGTTCTGATGTCCAATAGGCTGTAAGTGTAAGACAGAGATTGCTTCATTATTGTTTATGTATAGGAACCCGGACGAGCAGAAGCTGATTTTGGGAGGCTTAATGCAAAAACTGTGATAAAGAACATATATACCATGTTCTCCAGAAATGAAATACCAATAGCTAAGGAAGGACAGGAGATAATGGATTTGGTGGAGCCTTCAACTCCTTTGCCCTCCTGGTTTACAGAAGAAGATCTTGCAGCTTATGGGGATTTATATGAAAAATCTGGATTTCAAACTTCATTGGCAGTTCCCTATAGGTAAATTGATTGTAATAGTTTTCGATGAATTTACAAAAATCTAACTAAAGATTGAGGGTTCAAGTCTCACTTGACTCATTCTTGTTTGGTAAGTCTAGTAGTTGGTAAGCTATACTACATGATCACATGTAATTTGGTTAATCTTGTTACAGGTCATTATTCGCACCGGAAAGGGAAAGTGGAAAGAATGTTGATGATCCAAGAATTGAAGCTCCGGCGCTATACGTGACAGGGGAGAAGGATTACTTGTTTAAGTTTCCGGGAGTCGCTGAGTTTGTCAAGAGTGGAGAGATTAAAAAGTATGTCAGGAACCTAGAAATGAAATTCTTGCCTGAAGGAACTCATTTCATTTCGGAGCAATTTCCTGATGAGGTCAATCACCATATTATCACCTTTCTTCAGTCCAACACTCGCTGTGCCTAAGTAATCTTATTATCAAGCCTTATGTTCCACGCTGTACTCTATTCCATATTTGGCAGAGTAAGAGTTACAAGTAATGTGAGCATACAGATTTCTGAAATTATCCAGGAAAAAAAAATATCTTAGTCGTCAAAAGTTTGTGGTTCAGAGGATCAGATTGTTGCAGTGAACTCACGTTCGTTTACCTCAGATTTGGTCGATTTTATTTCAGTTTGGGTGAATTAATCCATATAATCTTTTCTTTTGTTATGTGCAAGAAACCTCTGGCCTCTGTGATCTCAATGTGGCAGCAACAGGTTCAGTAGAGTCCATTTGGATTAACTTAAAATTATTGCTTATGATTAAAATTGCTTAAAATGAAAAGTGAACATTTTAAATTTAATATTATGTATAACTTATGCGTTATTAAAATTACAAAAATAAAAATATAATTATTAAGTTAAACACGTGAATGATAGTAATATAATATAATTAAAAAAAGACTTCCTATTTGACAAAAAAAAAAAAAAGACTTCCTACCAATTTTTAACTTTAAATTGTTTTTTCAAGTTTAAATTATTTTTTACCTTATTACATAAACAATTTTTCTTTAACTTAGAACCAATAATGACTTTAAGCTCTTGGCTTTCTGGAAAGCCAAACAGACTCATAGAAAACATTTACCTATTATTGTTGATAGACACTCTCCAATCAATCACTGTACATAAAACACATTTTAATATTAAGTTTCCAAATTTCTCCTATTTTCAATAGAACACAAAAGATAAATCTTTAATATATTGATTTCTAAAGTCAATTTATAATGTCATCCACCTAACAGTTGTTGGGGGTGTCCATCTATCTCCCTAATCGAAACGTGGAGCTAGATACACTGGTTAAGGATTAAGAAAATAAAGTTGCATCTAGGTAACAATCCCAGAATTTTTAGCGCAGTGGTAAACGCTTGATCCTAAAAACAACACTTACAACCTTTTAGTTTTAATTTGAAATACAACTTTACATTTTACTAAAATAAAAAGTTATTATGAGGTGCCTGACTTCGAAAAATATTATGATTCCTTTTAAGGTTATTTATGATTTTAAATGGAAGATGATTAGGAGGAAGGGTTATCTGATTCCGAAATTGATATAAGGCATAAGATTACTATATTCAGAGATTTTGTGAAAATATGAATTGCATTTATTATGAGTTGTGTGTGCTTGGTTTTCTATCAAGTGATTTATTGATATTGATAATGAATTTTTTTTTAGGATGGATGTTGAAGGATGGAGATTATTGTGCCTTCGTGGGAATTTCGGCAAGATACCTCTAATCTCGTTGGTGCTTATTGTTTGTGCAAAAAACTTTTTAATTATGCTAAGACAATTTGAAACCAACAAGCTTGTATTATGATGGAGGATAGCATGAAGGGTGCCTATGATTTTTTATATGTTTTTCATAAATGACAGCTATATTTTTTGTAAGATAACATCATAAGAAGTGAGAAGAGTTCAAACTTTGCTTAATCGCTTATAATTAGGAGTTAGCATCAAGCAAGCAAGTAACACTATACTATAAATGGTCTATGGTAAGACTTGAAAATAGTTAATATATGTTCAAAATATGTTATTGTAGCTTTAAAATTTCAAAAGCAACACTTTTTTTTGTTGATTTTTTTGAGGATAAAGGCTAAAAATAAATTATTTTATCAAAAGCTGGAATCTTAACACTGCCTGATTTCTGCGTACTCATCTTGATCTCAGATTTGTATATTAATCTATAAGCTCTAATACCAATTTTTTATCCCAATAAAATATTGCAAAAGGGTGGATAAATGCAATACTGATATTTTAAAATCTTTTTCTAACAACCCGACTAATGATTCTAGTGTATCAGTGAAAAAATGCAAACACAACTAAAAGACAGGACAATATTTCCACAAAATAAAAAATTTTCGCAAAGGATGCTACAACAACCTGGAAAATTATTTCCAGTTTCAATGCTTTCAAGAGAGTTTTTACAAGTTTATTGTGTTGTGTGTGTATGTTTATTGCAATTGAGGAGTAAAGTTGTTGATATATTTAAGTGACAGCTCCTCACATTTTTCCTCACATATAACATTTCCTAAAATGTTCAATAGTCAGACTTTACATAAAATGAAAAGTAATCTAGATAAATTCGATTTGTAGTTTACACAATCTCAGTTGATCTTGCATACTATTGAACTGTAAACTTTCTGGTTCTCTTTTAAGATCCTATTGTAGTCTTTTGCAAGTCTATTGCACGCACATGTGACTTCTACAGCAAGACCTGTTACAAATCATCTATCACCCATTTGGCTGGATTTCGCAATTCAAATGCTTCCTTATCTTAAGACAATGACTTTCTTTCGCATAGGCTGCTGTCAGGAATATTCAAGTGTTGACAGTGTATTTTCTCCGCCAATGATGCTGTCAAGAGAATCATGCTATCGTGACATGGCAGTCTTGCTGTCAGAAAGGTGTAAAGATGGTGTCTCAATCTTCCACTAATGTTGCTGTTAAGACTTCTAAAGTTGCTGCTTTGAATGTAGTTGTCTTGACAAACTTTGCAGCTGTAATTATGATGTCGAATAAAGAAGCTTGACAACACTTTTTATTATGTACTTTCTTCAGGAATATAAACTTGAGGCCTGATCATTGTAATGAGCTTCTTCCAAGTTAACCTGTTTATTACAATATTTTTCCGTACTTTTATTTATTACAACTATCATACTCTGACTGTGATGGTATGATTCACATAGTTAACTTGACCTCTAAGACAATCACTCATAAATTTAACAAATATCCTTAGATGATAATTTTTTATGAATAAAAGGAACCTTCAAAATTATCTATAATTTTTGGAAATGTACTTTTAATTTTATAATTAAAATTACCCTTTCTTGACAAAATAATTTAAATTTTTTATTCGCAGCTGTTGTGGATCTAAATCTCGATTACGATTTGCTATTATTGCTAGGGTGGTTGAGCTTCGCGCTTTAATGGCTGTTTCTGCATTCGAGACTGTAATCGGTCCTCACAGAGTGCCTACGTATCTCGTATTGAGAATCAAGCCAACGTAGTTCTGAGAATGAGGGGTCAGGCCCTTTATATAGGCTGAGAAGCCTTAGAATTATGGTAGGATTTGGAGACTTGGTGGGCAAGTTTTTGAGGAAGGTTCTAGATCTATTCCTTGTAGGAATCAGTTTCCATATTGAATTGTGCATCTTGGAGGATAAGTCAGGCAAGAGTAATATCCTTGTTTGACTCTTATTTGCTGAGCTGTTTATTACCCTTAATACTAATTACGAAATTAATATTATAATTAGGGTTTTGGGCCCATGCTGGTGGGCCCCACGTTTGGACCATTCTTGGCCTAATTAATGCAACATTAAATGTGTCTTTAGGGCTTACTTTTAGCCCATATCATTTGCCCCCCAACTTCTAGGAAAGCTGATCAGGCTTTCCTTGAAGTTTAACTTGTCTAACTCGAGACTCGGGTCAGGGTTTATCTTTGTACACTAGTGTTTCACGAGTATTGTCTTTATGTGAAGCGTGGAGCGACCGACGCGTTCACGACAATGTTAATTCGATGCTAACCGGCACTAATCAGTCTTAACGATGCTTAAACAATGTTTAAACAACGTTAAGCGGCATAAAACGGCACTAAACAGCGCTAAACGGCCTTAAACAATGCTTAAACAATGTTAAACAATGTTGAAAGGATAAATTGGCACTCACAGTGCGTAAACGATACTAATCGGTGTTAATCGGCACTAATCAGTGCTTAAACGACACTAATCGGTGTTAATCGGCACTAATCAGTGCTTAAACGACACTAATCGGTGTTAATCGGCACTAATCAGTGCTTAAACGACACTAATCGGTGTTAATCGGCACTAATCAGTGCTTAAACGACACTAATCGGTGTTAATCGGCACTAAACAGTGCTTAAACGACACTAATCGGTGTTAATCGGCACTAAACAGCGCTAAGCGAAGCTAAACGGAGGAGATTCGGGAAAATTTTAACCTCTTCCGGGCAACGAGGCAGCCGACAAGGGTCCCGGTCAGCTGCCAGGAGATCCTGGTCGGCTGCCAGGAGATCCTGGTCGGCTGCCAGGAGATCCTGGTCGGCTGCCAGGAGATCCTGGTCGGCTGACCCTTCCTTGATGCACCTGGTCGGCTGCCAGGAGATCCTGGTTGCCTGCCGGGTGCTTCTCGATCGTCTGACACGTGCTTCTCGATCGTCTGACATGTGCTTCTCGATCGTCTGACATGTGCTTCTCGATCGTCTGACATGTGCTTCTCGATCGTCTGACATGTGCTTCTCGATCGTCTGACATGTTGACGGGAAATCCATGTTGACATTAATAATGTCACACGATGCTTAAACGACGTTTCAATGTCTGAGTAAACGACGTTAAATGGCATAAAACGGCACTAAACGGTGCTAATTCGAAGGTCGATGTTTGTCACGGAAAGTGAGAAACCTTCAGCAAAACCATCAAACGATTCAATCAAACGATAGGGGGTGCCAAAATGAGTATCGGGAAGTCAGATTGAGCCTCTTTGAGGCTCCCGGTCAGCTGCCAGATGCTCCTGGTCGGCTGCCAGGAGATCCTGGTCGGCTGCCAGGAGATCCTGGTCGGCTGACCCTTCCCTGATGCACCTGGTCGGCTGCCAGGAGATCCTGGTTGCCTGCCGGGAGATCCTGGTCGGCTGACCCTTCCTTGATGCACCTGGTCGGCTGCCAGGAGATCCTGGTTGCCTGCCGGGAGATCCTGGTTGCCTGCCGGGTGCTTCTCGATCGCTCGACAGGTGCCTCAAGTTGTTTGGAAGTGTTTTGGTCACCTATGACTTTCAAGGATTCAAAACCTCGATCTCGATCTTGATCTTGATCTTCGATTTAGTATATTGGTCACCCGTGACTTTCAAGGATTCAGAACCTCAATCTCGATCTTAGGGATCCAGAACCTCAATCTCGATCTCGATCTTGATCTCTAATTTAGTATATTGGTCACCCGTGACTTTCAAGGATTCAGAACCTCAATCTCGATCTTAGGGATCCAGAACCTCAATCTCGATCTCGATCTTGATCTCTAATTTAGTATATTGGTCACCCGTGACTTTCAAGGATTCAGAACCTCAATCTCGATCTTAGGGATCCAGAACCTCAATCTCGATCTCGATCTTGATCTCTAATTTAGTATATTGGTCACCCGTGACTTTCAAGGATTCAGAACCTCAATCTCGATCTTAGGGATCCAGAACCTCAATCTCGATCTCGATCTTGATCTCTAATTTAGTATATTGGTCACCCGTGACTTTCAAGGATTCAGAACCTCAATCTCGATCTTAGGGATCCAGAACCTCAATCTCGATCTCGATCTTGATTTCTAATTTAGTATATTGGTCACCCGTGACTTTCAAGGATTCAGAACCTCAATCTCGATCTTAGGGATCCAGAACCTCAATCTCGATCTCGATCTTGATCATAGGGATTCATGAGGTCGGCTGCCGGGAGATCCAGGTCGGCCAGACCATTCCTTGATGCACCTGGTCGGCTGCCAGGAGAGCCAGGTCGGCCAGACCCTTCCTTGATGCACCTGGTCGGCTGCCAGGAGAGCCAGGTCGGCCAGACCCTTCCTTGATGCACCTGGTCGGCTGCCAGGAAAGCCACGTTGCCTGCCGGGTGCTTCTTGATCGCCCGACAGGTGCTCCATTGTTGCTATGTCGTGCCTCTCGGAGCTTTTCGCAATGCCTGGAGTCTCGTTTTAGAATCACGTCCTTGATCATGGATGTTGTACACCTCCTTTCAGAGCATAATTAGTCTCTTTAATAGCAAAGACTAACTGATTGTATTCTACCTTCCTTGAACGTAATTAGCTCCTTAAGCTCAGATGAGTGCCTTGGCACAGCTTATTACTATATCTTTACGTAAATCCTTCTTTTCTTTCCCGGAATCATATATACCGGTATAATTATTGGCGGATATAGCAGATGAAAATCCATCTTTTTGTAGATGAACGATAGATGACCTGCAAACACGAACCAAGCTGTGTTTCAACCTGATATAGAAGGTCATCCATCTTCTATAAAAAAGTGAGGGGAGCCTTCATTTTCATTCACTTCACTTCTTCTTACTTCTAAAATTCTCTCTGAAGTTCTCAAGTTCTAAAGCTCTTAATCTCTAGCTTCAAGTTCAAGCTCAAGATGGCAGATGGCGACCGCGCTCCAGCTTCGTCATTCTCTATGTCGGAGGCGATGGCCAAGAGAGCCTTGGACAAAACATTGCGAGGTAATCTTCGACTGAATCCCCCTAGATATATTGATCGTCGATTTGATTCTTTAATTGACTTGTTAAGTACTATGAGGGATGCATTTCCCAACAATTCTGAGTTAGCTGCGTATCATAGTCCGTCCAAGTTCGACAAGCAAGATGTCGAAAATATTAAGAAGTTATATGGCTTTCCGGATGTGATCAAGGTTTGTCTCCCTGGCTTAGCTGACAGAACCTGTAATTGGCACCCAGAGAAGCTATGTGTCTACAAAGGTGCCCTAGAAGCAGGTCTGAGATTCCCGGTAGACCAGTTCATAATAAGGCTCTTGGCGGAGCTTCAGGTTCATCCCTGCCAATTGTATCCTAATGCATGGCGGTTGATTATCATCTTTATGCTGAGATGTCGAGATCTAGGTATCGAGCCTACTACTACCATGTTCAGGAGCATATTCGCCGCCAAGAATTCTTCTGAGGCCCAGAAGGGTTGGGTCACTATTCAGCATAGATCCAATGTTCCACATATTGTGAATGCTTTTTCATTCCCAGATTCCCATCACTACTGGGACAGAGAATTCGTGACTCTGGTATGGCGTGGTGGCGATTGGGGCCAATTCTTTATGTCTAAGTTTGGGGAAGTGCATGATGCTACACATTTTGTATGTGATCTTGACGAGGAGGAGCTTTTTGATCGTGATCGACTACTTGCTGACGACGGCCGTACTCACTACAAAGTTTTCTTAACCGAGAAAAGACTTGTAGAAGCTGGACTTAGCTTACTTTCTGCTGATGGTAATTTTTTATCTTCATATTATGAACCCTGTTTATTCTTATTCCGATATCTTTTCTGTTGTCTTTTCAGTTGCTGAGGAGATCGACAATCGGCCCGAAAACCAGCCGAAAGTTACTAGGAGGATGATCAAGAGAGCCGAGGCGGCTTGCATTCAACCCGGGCCGAAGATCCCTCAGTTTCTGTCGGGATGCTCTTCGAAGAGATCACGGAATGCTGACGGGAGAGTCAAGACCCCCTTCATCCCTGGTTGGGGAATTTGTGAGCAAGATTCTGTCTTGGGATGCCCAGAGTCTGCCTTGGATTGGTCCAAGTTCAGCATCACTCCCCCCGACCTTCTGACTGTGACAGCCGGGGACAAATTTGACGAGGCGGAGAAACTCGGGGCTCAAGCTCTATATCAGGTTTCCCACCTTCCTTCCTAGACATAGTGTTTTTACTTAACTTGTGATTATAACTGACTTATTGGTTCTTTGTTCCAGGCGAATGCCCAGTTCCAAGCTAGCACTCGGCTAGGCCGTGCATACCGAGATGAGAATGTGGCTTTGAAGAAGGAGAAAGCAACTCTTGATGAGAAATATCAAGACTTGGAGTCCAGGGCCATCCGGGCTGAAGCTGATGCTCATTCTATCCAGAGACAGTATGACTCCCTGTATAACAAGAGGGCAATAGACTGCAAGCAAGTGGTGAAAGCTTACCAGGAGTCTGAGGATTTCTTTGAGCTTATAGATAAGCATGACGATGAAGTACGCCCGGGTATCATGTCTGTTGGCTGGGATCGAGCCATCAATGCTGTGAGTAAGAGGCATCCTGCTGTGGTTTTCCCGAGGGACTTTCCAAGTCCATATTGTCAAGTTGCTTCGGGCGCCGAGGCCATGCCGGTAGCTCAGGCTTCGGGCTCCGGCTCTAGGGGAAGTCATCGTCGTTCTGGTTCCGGCTCGAGGGGTGTCCGAGCAGCTGTGGATGGCTCAGTTTCCTCAGATCCTCGAGGGAAAAGGCCTATGACCGTGCAGAAGGGGAGAGTGGTTCGTCCAACAGTCCCCTCGAAGAAGGTAGCTGGAGATAGCTCCTCTTCCGAAGAGGAAGAGGTTGAGGCAATGGAAGTGACAGCTCCACCAGTCGCGGTAGCCGAACCGGGTAAGGGCCATGATGAGGACAGCTCTGAGGAAGAGAGTGATGAGGGGAGTAGCGAGGAAGAGACTGATGAGGAGGAGAATGACGAGGAGGAGAATGGCGAGGAGGGTTCCTCGGATGAGTAGCGGGGATTGCTTCGGGCCTTGCATGGCCTAACTTAGCCGTATGTGGCTTTTATTTCTAGTATTTCAATCACGGTGCTTCGTGATTAAACTTTTATTCGGTCTAAATGATGTAACCCTAACTGTTGGCCCTTCGGGGTCTTTATTTATGCACTTGTTCGTTTTATTCGTATGTTCATTTATTTTCGGTACTTGGTCTCCCTAGACTCACACTCAACAGGTGCTTGGTACGTAAACAAAACATAGAATCATAGAATGAAAAACAAGTTTGCATTAATAACTCAAAAAGGGGATAAACCCTTACATAACTCATTATTGTCCTACTCGGGGCATCAAAACCCTGGGATGGTTTCATGGAACCTTATTTCTACTTCTCCTACTAGATAAATAAAAAGCTACATCCTCGCAGAGGCAACTTAAACATAATAAATCTTGAGGTTCAAGGCATGCCAAGTACGGGGCACCTCAACCCCGTCCAAGGTCTCCAACTTGTATGATCCTCGTCCCAACGTCTTCCTGACTCGATACGGCCCTTCCCAATTTGGGGCTAGTTTTCCTTTCTGGCCAACTCCAGAAGCCTCGATCTTCCTCAGAACCAAATCACCTTGTTGAAAGAACCTCTCCTTAACCCTGTGGTTGTAATAGAAGGATGCTTTCTTTTGATGCTCCACATTTCTGGCATTTGCCTCGTCTCTGACTTCATCAATCAGATCCAGGGCGAGCTTCATACCTTCTTCATTTGTCTCAGGTTCAAATGCCTCCACTCGAGGTGATGTATGCATAATCTCCAGTGGCACAACTGCCTCAGCTCCATAAGCTAGCAGAAACGGGGTTGCTCCCAGAGTATAGGCAGTAACTCGTCTACCCAGGTGCTCCCTGAGCGTTCAACCCTTTTCTTAAGTCCATCAAGGATGATCCGATTGGCCACCTCGGCTTGTCCATTTGCTTGCGGATGTGCTACCGAGGTAAAACGAAGCTCAATAGCATTCTCTTCGCAATACTTCTTGAATTCTTCATTATTGAACTGTGTCCCATTATCCGTCACAAGGATTCGCGGGATGCCATACCTGCAGATTATGTTCTCCCAAAAGAACTGGGAAACTTGCTTGGTGGTTATTTTGGCTAAAGGCTTAGCCTCGATCCACTTGGTGAAGTAGTCAATGGCGACAATCAGAAACTTCCTCTGTGCTGATGCCATAGGGAAAGGCCCAAGAATGTCCATCCCCCACATAGCAAATGGAATGGGGGAATTGACTGATGTTAACATCTCAGGCGGCTGCCTGACAATCGGAGCATGCTTCTGGCACCTGTCACACCTCTTGACATAATCCTGTGCATCAGCCAGCATCTCTGGCCAGTAGAATCCCACGCGGGTTATCTTGTGAGCGAGGGCCCTGCCCCCCAGGTGCTGCCCACAGATTCCTTCATGAACTTCTTCCAAAGCCTCTCTTGCCTCTTGAGGCCTCAAGCACTTCAAGTACGGGATGACAAATGATCTCTTATACAGAATGCCCTCAATCAAGGTGTATCTCAATGCTCTTACTGAAAGTTTTCGTGCCTCCAAGGCATCATCTGGGAGCCACCCGGTCTCAAGGTGTGCCTTGATGGGATCTATCCAAGAACTTCCCACATCAATTGGTGCCACTAATTTTGAGTTGATGGTCGGGGCCTTCAAGACCTGGAAGTAAACACTCCCTTCATAGTTTTCTATCTCAGAAGAAGCAAACTTAGATAGGGCATCGGCCATAACGTTCTCTTCTCTCGGGATGTGTTCTACATAACACTCGTCAAACTGAGTCATGACAGCTTTTACAACTCGCAGATACTTTGCCATAGTTTCATCCTTGGCCTCAAATTCACCATTTACTTGAGAGACTACTAATCTTGAATCTCCACACACTTTGAGGTTCTTGACTCTCATGATTCTGGCCAAGACTAGACCAGCTATCAAGGCCTCATACTCAACTTCATTGTTGGTTGTTTGGAAATCCAACTTTAAAGCATATTCGACTGTGAACCCATCGGGGCTTTGTAGTACTAAGCCTGCGCCACTAGATTTTGTTTTTGATGCTCTATCAAAATAGAGCACCCAGTATTCCTTCTGATCAGGTTCAAGTTCTCCATCTCTATCTTGCTTCTCAGGGGTTGTTATCATTTCCTGCCCCCCGACTTCTTGGTTGCTAATGGTGCATTCAACCACGAAGTCAGCCAATGCCTGAGCCTTAATGGTTGTTCGAGGCTTATATGTGATGTCAAATTCTCCAAGTTCAATCGCCCACTTGATTAGCCTCCCACTAGCCTTTGGGCTATGCAAAATGTTTCTCAACTGTTGGTCCGTCAGGACCTCAATCTTGTGTGCCTGGAAGTACGGGCGTAACTTCCTCGAGGCTGTTACCAATGCCAATGCGAATTTCTCGACGGGAGAGTAATTCAGCTCCGCCCCATGCAACGCCTTGCTCACATAATAGATAGGTTTCTGGACCTTCTTCTCTTCTCGGATGAGAACGGCGCTCAACGCTTGCTCGGATACCGCCAGGTATATATAAAGAGTCTCTCCGGGACTAGGTTTGGCCAACAATGGGGCTTCAGTCATGTACTTCTTCAGTTGTTCAAAGGCCTCTTGGCTCTCACGAGTCCACTCAAAATCTTTCACCTTCTTTAATGCTTGAAAGAAAGGCAGGCATTTGTCACCAGACTTGGAGATGAATCTTCCTAAAGCCGCTACTCGGCCTGTCAACTTCTGCACATCTCTTATAGAGCGTGGTGGCTCCATGTCTAAGATCGCCTTGATCTTGTCAGGATTGGCTTCTATGCCTCGCTTTGAAACCATAAGACCCAAGAATTTGCCTGATCCAACGCCAAAGGCACACTTAGCTGGATTCAACATCATTTTATGGTGCCTCAGCACTTCGAATGCCTCTCTGAGGTGCTTAATGTGGTCTGCCTTGAACAGGCTCTTGACTAGCATGTCATCAACATAGACCTCCATGGTTTTTCCAATCAGATGGGCGAATATCTTATTCACCAGTCGTTGGTAAGTAGCTCCTGCATTTTTTAGACCGAAAGCCATAACAAGATAGCAGAAAACACCGAAGTCAGTTATGAAAGATACCTTAAGGACGTCATCCTTGTGCATCTTAATCTGATTGTAGCCGCTAAAACCATCCATGAAGCTTAGCATCTCATGTCCAGCTGTGGCATCTATTAACATGTCTATCCTTGGTAGAGGAAAACAATCCTTAGGGCATGCGTCATTCAAGTCGGTGAAGTCTATACACATCCTCCACTTACCGTTGGCTTTCTTGACCATCACTGGGTTAGCCAACCATTCCGGGAACTGAATCTCTTCGATAAACCCAGCTTCTAAGAGCTTGTCAACTTCCTGCTTTATGGCCTCTTGCCTTTCAGGTGCAAAGTTCCTTTTCTTTTGCTGTATTATCTTTCGATTGGGATCAACATTCAACCTATGAGTTATGAGTTGGGGATCAATCCCTGGCATATCAGCCGCTGTCCAAGCAAACACATCGCCATTCTCTTGCAAGAATGCTATCAACTCGCCCTTCAGGGGTTCCTTCAAAGAGGCTCCAATGTAAGTCACCTTCTCAGGATCACCTAGCTCCAGAGGAATAGGTATTAAATCCTCTGCTGGCTTTCCTCGGTGTTCATCATCGCCACGGACATCCATGTCTTCGATCGGAAGTACCTGCCCCCCGATTCCATCAGCCTTTAGTGCAGATACATAACAACTTCTCGCCATCTTCTGATCACCCTTTTGTTCTCCAACACCATTCCGAGTTGGAAACTTAATCTTCATATGATATGTGGAGGCCACAGCCTTGAAAGCATGAAGTCCAGTCCTTCCTAGGATTGCATTATAAGTTGAGGATGCCTTGATCACAAGGAAATTCAGCATCTGAGTAGCTTCCTTAGGTTCCTGTCCAATGGTCATGGGCAACTGAATAGTGCCTTCAACCTTGGATTCAACTCCATTAAATCCGTAGATTGGCATGTTGGTGGGGGTCAACTGGGAATCGGTGTATCCCATTTTCAAAAACGCATCGTGAAACAAGATATCAACAGAAGCTCCATTGTCTATCAAGACTCGTTTCACCTCCGAGTTTCCAATTACAGGAGTTATGACCAACGGGTCGTCATGGGGGAATTTCACCCCTTCAAGGTCTGAATCATCAAAACCAATCACTATCTCAGTCTTGGCACGCTTCGGGGCTTCTCCTACTATGTGCATCACTTCTCTAGCATAGGCCTTTCGGGAGTTCCGGGTAGTGCCGGCTGCTGTCGGTCCTCCCCAAATCATATTGATTACTGGCCCTCGGGGCTGTGTATTACGATCACGATCACGATTGTCGTCTCTTTTGTCATTGTCTCTTCTGTCATAGTCCCTTCTTTGGGTACCGCGATCATCATTCTTCGTGAACTTGCCTAGCTTTCCTTTCCGGATCAAAAACTCAATCTCATCTTTCAGCTGTCTACAATCATCTGTATCATGACCCACATCACGGTGGTACCTACAGTATTGATCTTTGTTCCTTTTCGCGGGGTCACCCCTAAGTGGCTTCGGCCATCGGAAGTCTTTGTCCTTCTCAATATCTAGCAAGATCTGACTCCTAGGAGCGTTCAACCTTGCATAATCAGAGAACCTCGGTCCCAAACCTTTCTTCGGTGGTGAATCAGAATCCTTGCTAGTCCGGGGATACTTGTCCCTAGCATCGTATTCTTGCTCTTGCTTTCGTTTCTTCGAATCAGTAGAACCCTTGCCATTGCCTCCTGTGGCTTCCTTCTTCATGCTGTCCTCAGCCTTGATATATTTGTCGGCTCTCCGTTGAAGCTCGGCCATATTTTCAGGAGGATGTTTTGCCAAAGACCTTTTGAAAAAGAGGTCAGTGGTTCCATGTTCCAGGGCTACCATGGCCACCTTATTTTCCAGATCAGTGATGTTCAGCGTCTCCTTGGTGAACCGCTTGAGGTAATCTCTCAGATTCTCATTCTTCCCCTGCACCACATACATGAGGGATGCAGAACTTTTCTCATGAACTCTTCCGCCGATGAATTGACTCACAAAAGCAGCGCTCAACTCCTTGAAAGAGCCAATTGAGTTTGCAGGTAAGCGGCTGTACCACCTTTGAGCCATGCCAGACAAGGTTTGAGGGAACGCCCTATACTTTAAGGCGTCGCTCGCAGGCTGCAACAGCAGTGCATTCGAGAACGTCCTAACATGATTTGCGGGATCGCGCCGTTCCATCATAGGCCTTGATTGTTGGCATCTTGAACTTCTTTGAGATGCGGGCATTCATCACCTCCTCCGTAAACGGGGGTGTAGGATCATCAGGATCCCCAAGTGGCATCAGATCCTTAGGGTTGCTTCTGGGGGTCTCCACCCTTGTTGATTTTTCAGTTGGGGCCTCGGCCCTCCTTTGCCTTCTTGAAGGCCTCTCCAAATTTATAATTGGAATCCTCTCCGCAGTTGGAGGTGGCTGAGCTTGATTCAATCTATCTTGTTCTCTTGCAATATCGTCCTTCAACTTTAAGATCTCTGCCTCATAAGCCTTGATTTTCTCAGCAGTTGTCAAGGGGAGTCCATCAGGGATTCTTCGTGTCCCTCTTTGAGGTTCTTTGCTGGCACGTCGCCTCCTCGGGGCTTCATCTCGATCATCATCCTCAGATGACGAATCATCAGTATAGGGGCCAGAGTAGTCATCATACTCTCGATCCCGGATCTGTAAGGCATGACCGCTTGGTCCAGGCTCTCTTCGTCGAGGGGGATAATTAGGCAACCCATACATAGGGTTGGTGTTCAAAGGGAGATCCGTAGTATGGATCTGTACCCCCGTGCGATTAACGTTACCAAGGGGAGAAACCACCATCTGGAGAGGATTGGTTTCTTGGCTTTGATGGACAATCACAGAGTGGGTCCCCTCTACTTGGGGAGTCGTCCCTGGGGGCTGAGTGGGTAGAGGTTGAATGACCGCCCCTGTCGATGGGAGTATTTGTCCTTCTTCAGTGGCGATAAGCGGATCAGAAGTGACTGGTGGAGCAGAGTTAAGAGGCACGGCCTCAGTTGATATTGTCCTCCGTGTTTGAACCATGGTTGATGTTGTGGTCCCACAGACGGCGCCAAATGTTGTGGATCTAAATCTCGATTACGATTTGCTATTATTGCTAGGGTGGTTGAGCTTCGCGCTTTAATGGCTGTTTCTGCGTTCGAGACTGTAATCGGTCCTCACAGAGTGCCTACGTATCTCGTATTGAGAATCAAGCCAACGTAGTTCTGAGAATGAGGGGTCAGGCCCTTTATATAGGCTGAGAAGCCTTAGAATTATGGTAGGATTTGGAGACTTGGTGGGCAAGTCTTTGAGGAAGGTTCTAGATCTATTCCTTGTAGGAATCAGTTTCCATATTGAATTGTGCATCTTGGAGGATAAGTCAGGCAAGAGTAATATCCTTGTTTGACTCTTATTTGCTGAGCTGTTTATTACCCTTAATACTAATTACGAAATTAATATTATAATTAGGGTTTTGGGCCCATGCTGGTGGGCCCCACGTTTGGACCATTCTTGGCCTAATTAATGCAACATTAAATGTGTCTTTAGGGCTTACTTTTAGCCCATATCAGCAGCTTAGTTTCTGACAACATTATCGTCATCTTTTCACAATCTAATTTCTATTATATGTATTAAAATATTTTATAATCATAAGTATTTATATACATGAAATCGTTTATAACTTTTATTTCCATTTCCAATAATTTATAATTAATTTGCTTACAACATTGTGGAGAATACATACATTTAAGGGTCACAATATAAGATAATAGTTTGGATTCGTGTTGAATTTGTTGTACCCGATCTTGTTTTTGAATCGTTACGAACCCGGTCGAATTTCAAACAAGTTGAAAACTTTAATTCGAGACTCGATATGCTAGTACTTGATCAACTCGAAATTTGTTTTGACCCAAAAAAAATAAAAAAGTTATTTTTATTTACTTAAATAAATTTTTATTTGTAAAATATTAAAAATATTTAATAATAATTCTACTATATAATGCACGAATTAAAATTATTTAAATAGTATGATCTATATCACATATGTATATAAATTTATATATATATATATATATATATATATATATATATATTAAATTTTGGGCGAGTTCGAGTATTTTGGATCAATCGTAAATTGACCTGAATAATTAGGCAAATTTTTAAGCCGAATCCGATCTGAAACTTAAAATACTCAATCTAAATTCGTACTTTTTGTTTGAGGTTCGTGTCAGGTTTCGATGCATATCAAATTTTGTCATCCTTACTGGTTTGACATTTTTTAGCAGGCATCAACTGATATTACTCGATTTAATAAAAGTAAAGATTATTACCAATCACATGTCAGACTATTCGATTATTCTTATACCATTTCTTTTCAATTTATTAAAGAGAAATTCCTAAAAGTATTTTTTTCTATATTTTTTTTTTGCAATTTTACCATTCCCTAGAAATATTTGCAAAAATACGGTTTATAATGCTTTGGGTTGCAAACTGTAACACCCCAGGACCCGGGGCCGAGGCCTAGGAGGTTACCAATAGTCCTTATTCCTGTTATTTCATTCTTTTTACTTGATTAACAATTATATTGCATTAAAAGCTTTACTTGACAGTTATAGTGGCCCCAGTAACAATCACATTTACCACAAGTTATAGGTTCAGAGCGAACTTAAAATATTACACGAATTGCCAAATATGTCCAGAATCAAAGTTATTACAAACCAGAGTAACATAGTTCCCAAAAGGGTTGGAAATAACAAAAGGACCACTACCTACGATGATAATAGTGGATGGATAATTTCTTAGTTTCCCAGAGTTGGCATAGGTCATACTTATAGAGAAATCTAACCAACCTCAACTGATAACCCATCCTACTGAGTCTGCTTACCGGAGATAGTGGTGCTCCGAACAAGTCATGGTGGTGCTACGCGTTTCCCACACGCGTTTGATGGGTCTGACGAGTTCTGGCCATGCTGATATGTTGTTGTTTGTGATATATAAAGGAAAAGCAAGAGTGAGCATAATCGCTCAGCAATATAATAATAGTTTTAAAAAAATACTATAAGGCAGTGCACAGAAAACTAAGAATAATTAGTTCTTGAGATATTCTGATAAAATTATCTTCCTTCTATTACTGAGAAGGTTTTGAGATAAAATAATTTATTCGATTAAAAGCAATATCCTGACAACACTATCAGTAACTGAGCACCTGGCTTTCATTACAGTGTTGCAGCACAATTCCAATTGGAAGAACGGGACTTTTCTGGAGTATACCCCGATACAAGATGATCAGCCATTGTATCGTACAAAACTTCGCTACTAGTAGACGGGTTGTGATCCTTCTTTCGAGGTCGTGGCCCTGACCGCATTCGGGTCTTATATGTGCTAGACTGTCCCACAGCCTCATATGCTTTGATGGACTGTCCCACAGCCTCTTACACTCTGATGGACTGTCCCACAGCCTCTTACACTTACCCTATCACGCAAGGTTCCAGGTTTCTCCAGTCCCTTGAAGAATCTTGTCCAGTTCCCTAGCACGTGGCTAATCGATGGTTTTACTTCAACTTTGAATCCTTACTTTCGGAAGTATTTGAGGAAGTAAGATAGATATATGGGTTGACCTTTATCAACAGATTTTCGTTTTGGCTTTGAACCCATTTTTGAAAACATACGGGGAAGCTAGTCGGAGTTTTGAAATTATACAAGTGATGAGCGAAGGGAGAAATCATAATCTACTCCCAAAACCTTGGTTCCCAAGTTTTGAAGGAAAAGCAAAGCCTATACCGGTTAAAGATTTATTTGGAAACAATAATTGGGAACCTTTAATAATTTTGAATTAATTTTCCGAAGGTCAGAAAATATTTAGAATAACCTTTAAACCTTTGAATAAATTTTTACAGAATAAATAAATTTTTTAAATAATTTTGGAATATATAATAAATAATACAATAATATTTATTAAGAAATAAATCCTTAATAAATTATTCTCAGAAGAATATTCAAATAATTACTTGCTTTATTAATAAATATACAAAGAATATTATTGAACAAAACTTAAAATAGTTTAGACCCAAATATCTCTAGTTTATAACTATTTGGAATAATTAAATATAACTCAAAAATAACCCTAGATAACAACTGATACAATTCCCGGGTTATTTCTGACAGGATTACGGTAAATAGCTCCGACCCCCGGTTTAGATATAGGCTAGGAATGTACTCCCTCCAGAGCCTTGACATGCATATACATACATATGTGTATACACTTATCTATACTCTCGGTTCATACCTCATAGGTAAGCAACCGTCACCACCATTATTAGCAAAGTATTATCAATATATCATATCACACAACGACAGTTTGCAAAATACTTTCTAAGCCAGAGTTTTAACAACTTGCCTGGTGATGTGAGCGGGGTCAAGTCTCGTGCCTGAGAGCGCTGATCTATTAATACAAGTGAATACTCGGTTAGCTCCTAATACGTTTCAACTCATTAGGCACACACTAACGTAACTCTTATTGACCTCATTATTTATGGACACTTGGTTTGTTATCAAGGTATGTCATTGTACTCTACACTTGGTAGGTACTTGAGTCGTAAAGGTTTTAAGTCGACCATTTACTCGAGAAGATTATACTTCATTATCCTTAGTCCGTTCCTAAGGGGTGTTTCACTTGCATACCCCTAGACTCGAACATTTTTATAAAATCGAAAAATTATCCTTTTGATATAAGGTCTTCTCTCATATCTTCATTATAATCTCTAGTATTTAATTACTAAAATTCACAACTGAATATCTCATTTTAAGGGGGTTCAATTAAAGTTACGAACTCACACTTGCGTTTATGAACCACTTTTACGAAATCGACCATATCTCCTAAACCGTAAATCAAAATGCTTCGATTCTTGCGCCAAAATGATCTATGACTCGAGATCTTCAAGGATAGGTCAGATATTTAACAAGGTCAGAAGCTATTTATCTCGGGTATGCTCTATTTTTAAAGGTTAATGAAATTTCGGCATTACGACGGCTATAAATCGGATATTTCCAAAATCAAAACCTTCCAATAATCATGGTTTCCACTCCAAACCACACATACATGTTATTTAACTTTGAACTAAGGCCAATCAATGCCTTTTCGTTCATATAAACCATTTTAATATTTAACAAAGCCAATCATAACTTGCTTCATTCATGTATAATATCACTAAAACTCAATTAAAACTCATGATCCATCAAGGGTTTCAAGTGTTATACCTTGACTTGAAGCTTTATAAGGCTAATATACTCCTACAATCCTTGAACCTTGCTTACAATATCCTTTAGAAGTCATAAAACAATAATCAAAAGAAAAGAGAATTAGTAAGTTACTATTCATCATCTCTTTCACCTAGCTTTTGATCATGATAACCTTAATGAATGAGGTTAAGGTTTTGGATATACCTTCTCCTTGTCTCAAGCTTTCTTTTAAGCTATAGCTTGTAAATTAGTGGTGGTGTTTTGTTTGTGTTGTTAAAATGAAATAATACGTGTAATGTCTATCTATACTTGGATGCATCTCTTTCTTTTGTGTTGTCAATAATCTATTAGTGCCACTTGTTGCATCTTAATTCATGCAAGTGTTGGCCTATAAACATGTTAGTCCATTTTTGGCAAAGTGCAAAAACACCACTAAAGTTGTAGTTGACTTTCTTGTATGCCACTTTGGTTTCTCCTTCTTCCACCAATTTGATTCCCTTTGTGTCTTTTAAATAATATTAATGTGCTACGACTTATATGTTGCATTTTATTGCTCCATTGTGCCACAATCCTTTAAATAAATATTAACTCCAATATTCCTTGTTTATTCTCTCTTTATTTCTTGCTCTTAGAAAATGTTCTCGCGCTTTCTCGAATATTCTCAATTTCTTTTTATAAAGTTATCTGACTCTTACCGGATATCGATTTGGATGACATGAGCTACCAGATATCGATTTGGATGACATGAGAATAACTTCCTTTTTAAGATACCATAACTCACTTTCTAGACGATAGATTATTCTTATCTAAATTGTCAAACAACTTACACCATTCACAGCACACACATAACACTAACACTGGAATCCGTATCCATTAAAATACTCGTTCATTAAAACCACTGATACATTGAAGGCATAACCACTATTCACTTATACACAAATTCATAATAAAAGTTTTAATTCTACCAAAAATCTGGGTTCTTACAGTCTCCCCCCTTAAAAGGATTCCGTCCTGGAATTAGGTGGAGAATAAGTCAGGGTACTTCTCCTGCATTGCGCTTTCCAACTCCCGGGTGGATTCTTCCACATTATGATTTTGCCACAGCACTCTGACTAACTTGACAACTTTGTTCCTGAGTATTTGTTACTTGCGATCCATGATCTTTATTGGTTGCTCCACATATGACAGGTCTGGCTGTAGGTCTACCTGCTCATATTCAACTATGTGCTTTGCATCGGGATTGTACTTTCTTAGCATGGACACATGGAATACATTATGAACTTGTTGAAGGTTTTGGGGTAAAGCTAGCTCATAAGCGACTGGTCCGATATGCCTCAAAATCTCGAAGGGCCCGATAAATCAGGGGCTCAACTTCCCCTTTTTTCCGAATCTCATCAATCCCTTCCACGGAGAAACCTTTAGTAGTACCATATCCCCTACTTCATACTCTTTGTCCTTTCGTGCCAAATCAGTGTACCAGCGCTGTCTATCTTGGGCTGTCGCCATCCTTCCTCCGATTAAGGTTATGGCATCCCTTGTTTGCTGAACCAGATCAGGTCCTAATATCTTCGCTCCCCTACTTCATCCCAACACAAGGGAGAGCGACACTTTCGTCCATAGAGGGCTTCATACGGTGGCATACCGATGCTCGAATGATAACTGTTGTTATATGAAAACTCAATTAGAGGCAAGTGCTCCTCCCAACTTCCATTGAAATCAATAACAAATACTCTCAGCATGTCTTCTAGGGTTTGGATTGTCCTTTCACTTTGCCCATCTGTTTAGGGATGGTAGGCGGTGCTGATATTTAGTTGGGTACCCACACACTCCTGAAAGCTCCTCCAAAACCTAGAGTTGAACTTAGGGTCTCTGTCGGACACAATGGTCACGGGAACTCCGTGTCTCACAACAATTTCCTTTATATATGCCAACCAACTTGTCAACGGTATATCTCTCATTGATGGGGAAAAAGTGGGCAGATTTAGTAAGCCTGTCAATGATTACCCATATTGCATCGTGATTAGTCTTAAGGCAATCCAACTACGAAATCCATAGCTATATGCTCCCACTTCCATTCGAGAATCTCTAGAGATTGGAGTAGACCACTGGGTCGTTGGTGTTCCGCCTTTACTCGTTGGCAGGTTAGACATTTACTTGCCCACTCTGCTACCTCCTTCTTCATATTGGGCCACCAGTAGTATTCCTTCAAATCTCTGTACATTTTGGTGCTACTGGGGTGCACTGAGTACCCTGAGTTGTGTCTTTCATATAAAATTTCCTCCTTTAGCTCTTGAACATTTGGAACCCATATCCTAGATGCGTATCTCATGATTCCTCCTTTATCTCTTTCACACTTAATTTCTTCCCTGGTCATTATTTCTTCTTCCGAATTCTTTTCTTCCTCCATCTTCTGTTCTTGGCATAGTCTAATCTTTTCCAACAATGGGGGTTGGATTCGGATTTCCATCAACATCTCTTGACCACCTCCTGGCATCCTGACCTCGATTTCCAACTTCTCCAAATCCCTTACCAACTCTTCCTCCGAGGTCATCATCTTGAGTCTCTCTTTTCTACTAAGGGCGTCAGCCACCACATTGGCCTTACCTGGGTGGTAACGAATCTCGCAATCATAATCCTTAATTAGTTCCAGCCACCTCCTCCGTCGCATGTTCAGTTCCTTCTGTGTAAATATGTACTTGAGGCTCTTATGGTCTGTGTAAATCTCACATTTTTCTCCGTACAAGTAGTGCCTCCATATTTTTAGGGCAAAAACTATCGCTGCAAGCTCTAAGCCATGGGTGGGATATCTTACTTCATATTCCTTCAATTGCCGAGATACGTACGTGATCACCTTGCCGTGCTGCATAAGCACGCACCCTAGTCCTTGGTGGGATGCGTCACTATATATCACAAAATCTCCTTTCTCATCCGGCAGTGCCAATACAGGGGCAGATACTTACCTTTTCTTGAGTTCTTGGAAACTTTCCTCACACCTTTGGGTCCATACAAACATCTCAGTTTTCCGGGTTAGTCTAGTCAGAGGGGCTGCTGGTTTGGCAAAATCATTCACGAATCTCCTATAATACCCAGCCAATCCCACAAAGCTCCTTACCTCAGTCGGGGTGGTCGGTCTTTCCCAGTTGGATATTGCATCTACCTTGGCAGGGTCAACTAGATTCCCTTCGCTACTAACCACGTGACCTAGGAATTGCACTTGCTTCAACCAGAATTCGCATTTTGAGAACTTGGCATACAACTTCTCTTCCCTTAGGATTCCTAAGACTGTCCTCAAATGCTCCGCGTGCTCCTCTTCCGTTTTTGAATAAATCAAGATGTCATCAATGAAGACTATGACGCACTTGTCCAGATATTGTTTAAACACTCTGTTCATTAAGTCCATTAATGCTGCAGGGGCATTGGTCAGTCCAAAGGACATCACTAGAAATTCATAATGCCCATACCTAGTACGAAAAGCAGTTTTAGGTATGTCCTCCAGTTTGATCTTTAACTGATGATATCCTGTCCTCAAGTCTATCTTTGAAAAGTGGACCGCCCCTTTCAGTTGGTCAAACAGGTCGTTAATTCTAGGCAAGGGGTATTTGTTCTTAATGGTTAACTTATTCAGTCCTCGATAATCTATGCACAACCTCATGCTGCCATCCTTTTTCTTTACAAATAGCATTGGGGCACCCCATGGGGACACACTAGGGCGTATCATGCCCTTGTCCAACAACTCCTGCAACTGGGTTGCCAACTCTTTCATCTCAATTAGGGCCAATCGGTATGGGGCCTTAGACACTGGTGCGGTGCCTGGGGCTAGCTCTATTGCGAATTCGATCTCTCTATCAGGTGGCAATCCGGGGAGGTCATCTGGAAATACATCCTCAAATTCTCGGACGATCGGGATGTCTTCAATCTTAAGGCCTTCTCGCTTAGTGTCTACTACGTAAGCCAAGTAAGCCTCATTGCCTTTCTGTACTAACTTCCTGGCTTGGGCCACAGTCAAGAACTTCTGAGTTTGTCTTTGCCCTCTGAACGTAACTTTCTTTTTCCTTGGTACCTTTATGTGTACCTTTTTGTTCTTACAATCAATTTGGGCACCATTTCGCGATAACCAGTCCATCCCTAAGATGACATCGAATTCTCCTAACACAAATGGGATGAGGTCAGCCTGAAAATGGTGGCCTCCTATCACTAGGTCGCAGTCAAGATAGACCTGCTCTATATGTATCGCCTCACGGTTAGCTATCTCTACCCTTAATGGTTCCCTTAGCGCTTCTGCCTTTAGATTTAATTTACATGAAAAATCTCATGATATAAAAGACTTGGAAGCTCCATAATCAAACAAGGTATTTGCACTTAATGAATTTAGGGAAAGGGTACCTGCAACGACATCCGTCTCCTTGATAGCATCTTTCACTGTCATGTTGAAGGTCCTGGCAGTAGGCGGATGGTTACAAGCTGCGACAGTTACCCTCGACCCTGTTGGGTTTAAATTTGGGCAATTCTTTCTCAGGTGTCCGATGCTCCCGCACTGGAAACACTTTGGGCCTGCATTCTTCTGAGGACAATCTGGGGCATAGTGTCCTTCATGTCCGCACCGAAAGCATTTTGTCGTGCTCAGTCGATAGATGCCTGGATGCTTCCTCCCGCAAATTTTACAATCGGGTAAGGGAGCGCGTGACGGGCTAAAAGTGGATGCTCTGGCCGGTCCGCCTCCTTGACCCACACTCTCACTCCTGGCTGTCTCAAACCCTGAACCCTTTGTTGGCTGGGATACAGTACCATGGTTGAACTTATCAAAATAACGCCCACCACTGTGACCTCCTCCCAAACTTACTGCCTTCCGCTTCTTATTCTCCTTTACTCTTGAGCTCATCTCACTACCGGCCTCTACTATTGAAGCCTTCTACACTAGGGCGGCATAATCTGTCAGTTCTAACATGGCCACTCTGTTCTGAATCCACGGTTTTAGACCCAACTGAAACCTCTTAGCCCTTTTTTCTTCGGTGTTCACATACTCTAGTACAAACCGTGATAGCTCAGTGAACCTGGCTTCATACGCTGCTACTGTCATATTCTCCTGGTTAATTTCCTAAAACTTAACCTCCATTTGTGTCTCCATGTACTTGGGAAAGTACTTGTCCAAAAACAACCTGCTAAACCTTTCCCAAGTAACTATTCTTGTAGGCTCTAGGTTACGCTTAGCCTCCCACCAAAAGTTCGCTTCCCCCTTTAGTAGGTAGGCGGCAAAGACAGTTTTCTGGGTGTCATCTATGCCTATGATCTCAAAAGATTTTTCCATCTCCTTTAGCCAAGCCCGTGCCTCAATGGGATCAGCGGTACCCTGTAATTCTGGTGGTTTCAATGATTTGAAAGCCCTGAAGGTATTAGCATTAGCAGCATTGGGGCCTCTCAATTGTGGGGGTTGTTGGTGCAGAGTCTGCCTAAGCATGTCCATAAATTGCTCCATGGGATTTCCGCCCGGATTTCCCCTAATTTGGGTAGACTCTTCCTCTTCTTCTTCATAATTCGCATCATCAAACTCATTATAATTCTCCCCCTCTTCCTCATTCTCCTGGTGGGGGCGCTCCCTCTCCCTGTGCTGGTCACCACCTCGGGTATCTGACTCAGCATGATGTGCCCTGGTGTTCATCCTTCTAGGTGGCATCTTACTGAAAATTATACATGAACAAAACTGTTAAGGTTAACCCTGTATTTTTCATCTGGTTATGTGGATGACACCTCAAGGGTGAAGTCCTTTGCATGCTGTAACAGTAATAATAAAATAGTGGATAATCATGGCATAACACTTGCGTTATATTAAAACGAGATTTAAACGCCAAATTTACAATATATACATCACTTGGTGCCACAAATAGTCAACTTCCCAGAGTCACAGTTTTAAAGTACACAATACATAACCAAATACATGAAGTACAACAAAATAACCATCACGCCTTTCTAGTCGGAGGAAGTACTACATACTATACTACCAATCAAAAGTAAATCTACCAAAAATCTCCTCCGCACTAGAAGGTCAGCCAGTAAACAACATCATCAGTCTGCATGGGAGCGCATCGCCTCCCTAACCCTAACCATGGCCCTCGAAACAATCCTCTCAGCATTGCTCCTGCGGATCCTCCCTCTGTGGGAGTGCTCTGAGGCGGGTGAGAGCCCTCCTCTCAACCCTAAGCGCCATCCTCGTCATCTATCTAGTCCTCGGGCCTCTCCTCCTGGCGTGGCGCCTCGCCCTCCTCTCCTATGATAACTGGAACCTCAATTCAGCCACCCTAGCCTCCGCTGCCACCAGGTCGGTGGTCAGGCAGGATACTATCCAGCTATGCTCGGTGGCACTCACAACCTGCACCGGAGGTGGGGGTGGAGGCCCAGTCTCACTCTCCGAAATCACCTCAGTCTCTATGTCGGCTGGAACATGCTCCTCAAAATCCTCACTAGGATCCACCTCAGGATCAGACTCATGCTCACTTACTGACTCGTCATCTGTAGCTAAAAGAGCATCATCGTGCTGCTGCTCAAAATCCTCAGGTATGTCCATGTCCTCGAGTATTTACACACAAGGAAGAAGAGGTGTTACTAACCAAAAGTTTGCATTAAGTAGTTCCTTTTATGGGCTAGACTTGGTGGGGTTATATCTTAATAGCCCGTCCATTTCCTTGATAAGGTTTGAGTTCTTACTCTTGTTTCACCTCTGAGACTATAACCTAATGCTCTGATACCATTTCTGTAACACCCAAAGACCCAGGGCCGAGGCCTAGGAGGTTACCAAGTCCTTATTCTTATTATTTCATTCTTTTTACTTGATTAACAATTATATTGCATTAAAAGCTTTACTTGACAGTTATAATGGCCCTAGTAACAATCACATTTACCACAAGTTATAGGTTCAGAGCGAATTTAAAATATTACACGAATTTCAAAATATGTCCAGAATCAAAGTTATTACAAACCAGAGTAACATAGTTCCCAAAAGGGTTGGAAATAACAAAAGGACCACTACCTACGATGATAATAAATTGCTACAAAAACAAAACTAAGTTAATGGCTAATATCCAAATTTGCCAACACAACAACACAATGAATAAATTAGCAAGACAAGAGATATTTGACCCAAGGATTATGGATATTCAAGCACTTCTCCCAAACACATATGAGCAAGATATAATCAACTCTACCTAACCAAGATAATTGGTGAAGCACACAATCACTTATTTCTCTTCTAAAAACACTAATTTAGTGAAGCACATAAATTAGCTCTCTTGACATTAGCAACCAATAATGAAGCACTATCAATTTAACCAAGTCAAGGAATTAAACAAAGAGAGACTAGGACAAACCCAAGGATGAGAAGCTCAACCTAGGTATTTGTACTTGAATCTTGAAGTTTAGGCACACCAAACCTTGTGCTACTACAATGAATGTACTAACAATTACGGATTAGCACAAACAATTAGCAATTGAAATTAAAAGAAGAGCAAGATGAAGCAACTTACAAATCTCCAAGCAAAATCATAAACAATACATCACAAGTATTCAAGATAGAGTGAAAAATCTTACTTAAATTGAAATGGGTTTAGTACAAGAATTCCTCCTTGAGCCAAATATATAGAGTTAGTTACTCATAATCAATGCTAGATTATGAGTAATTAATGTTTCTCTCTACTCTACTAACCCTAATTTAATGGACCTTGAAGAGGCCAAGAAGAAGAAGATGTTAGATGTGAAGATAGAATATTAGGTTATGAGGTTAGATGATATGATATGTTTTGAGCCCTTCTCTTTTAATACACAGCACATTTTTGCACGGCCTGTTGCACGGCCGTGCAGTAGCCCGTGCAAAAATCTGCATCATTTAAACTCTTTGAACGGCCTAGCGAACGGCTTGCGGAGCGGTCGTGCGAGATAAAATCTTCAAGATAACACATTAAAAACCTCCCGGCATCACAAGATTGCATCTTCTAACCACCCTCTTGAATAATCTTCGCTTTCATGCCCAAATTAAGCCATCTTTTCAACAATTAAGCGTGAGGCACTGAAAGATGAAAAACATAACAAATATTAATAAAACAACATTCGAAACTAACAAAAATGCAGAAGAATAAAAGACAAAACGGGTATAAAATACACGTTATCAAATCTTCCCCCACTTAAACTTTGCTAGTCCCGAGCAAACTAAAATTAACATAATCATATACTCCTAATTAGTACCACTTCCGTAGGTGATCACGGTTGCATTTGGCATATGCAACAAGCCCTTGGAACCCCTAGGTAGCCCTAGTGGACGAGTGAGGTCTCGTGAGGGTTTATAGATGATGTACCCACAAAATCATAAAAACCACTAATAAACAAGACACTAACAATATCTACTAATTAAACTAACTACTGCATTCACATGTCCGAGTCTTCTACTTGTAACTAAAATCAAACATATAGAGCTATTCACCTTGTCATCCACTATAACGAGCTAACAACCAATTCAAGAATCAAGATAACACACCTTGTGCAAGATGTAACAAAGACATTAAAGATAGAATGAATGCACTTCAATCATGAACACTTGACAAGATTATCACAAAGCATACATGGCTTCGCATTAAGAAGATGAAATTGTATGGTGAAAAATCTCACATCTCTCAATTATGCATCACACAAGTATGGGCTAGAGATTTCACTCAACTCCAAGTCTAAATGCATGCGCTCTACTTAACCTTGCATGTCCACCTAAATTCCGGATTGCACCAAAAATAAGGAATTCATAAAATGGGTTGTAATGAGGCTAGGGTGAAGGTATGAAAATTTAAGTTCAAGGAAGGTGTAAGAGTTTCGCTAGTTGAGTCAAAATGACGCTTGCTCGCTTCATCCACCAAATTCCAAACTAAAGAATATCTTCACTCATTTAAAATTACAAAACTCAACCACATTTACCATGAAAATTGAATCAAAATAATGTACAAAGATTTATTGTTTTTTTTTACATCCCCTTTATTATTATTTTTTTTTAGCAAAGGGAATGCATAACATAAATAAATACTACAAAGAACTTTGAACCACATCTAGATATACGCTTCAAACTAGTTCCCACTTATAATAATTAGAATCCTTCCTCTTCACAACTTCTCCAAATTCACATGCTCATCAATCAATTCTTTCCAAGACTTAACTAGCTCAACTAGGTCGAGAGTGAAGTATTTGGCTTTGACTCATGTATAAAAGGGAGAAAGTGACGAAGAAAAATATTGATATAAGCTTCAAAGGGGTAACTAGGGATTATTTTTATGGTTCACAAGCAAAAAAAAGTCAAAAAGGTTATCCTAAATAGAATTTCCTTATTATGGTGCATCCATGAATGAAGGTTTAATGCAAGCCCTAGAGCAACAAACATACATAAAGAAGGAGAAACACACAAGCAAAAGAATCATCGTTCAAGGCCTCACAAGGTTTACGTTTTAATAACATCTCCTCGATTTGATTCCATGTATGCTAAGAGATAATCGTCATGCTCACAATTTAATTACAAATATTTAAACTTTTCATGCCATTTCAAGTGTGTGTGTGCAATAAGGTGCATCAAACTTATAGATTCACATCAAATTGGTAATGCTAGGCACAAAATAAGAGAAAACAAGACTACAAGCTCACAATGTCATAAATTTTACAAACAAGTAAACACGCTCATGACTAAACTTATTTACAAATGTAAACGAAAAGGACATGGAAGGAAACAAAAAAAAATAGTACTAAAACTAGCTACATACTATACTACAAGAATGAACAGAACAATCCTTCCTCCACTTAAAACATGGCATGTCCTCATGCATGACAAATAAAAACGAAGTAGAGCTATGAGTGAAAGAGAACTCCCCTAAAAATAAATAACAAGGACCGGGGGCAACACTCATATTTGCGAAAATCTAACTCCGAAGTTGCACGCCAAGAATTGAACTATCGCCACACACCACAATCAACCCCACAAAAATATCAACAAGCCAAATCCACACCCTACAAAGCCACTTCAACACTAATTAAGGATATAGAAATAATAAAAATGTTTTTTTTAAATAAAATAAAATAAAATAACTAAGCACTTAATAATAAAATCAAAAAAAAATTCAAATTTAAAATTTAAACAAAAAAAAATAAAAAAAAAATCAAATTTAAAACTAAAATAAAATAAAATAAAATAATTACTTAGTTTGAGAAAATTAACAACTAAAATCAAATTAATAATAGAACAAAATAAAATAATATAAAAATCAATTAAAATTTAAAACTAAAATAAAATAAAACCAAAAATCATAAAGCTAAAATAAAATAAAATTAAATAACTAAGGAATTAATAATAAAATCAAAAATCAAATTTAAAATAGAAATAAAATAAAATAGAATAATCAAATTTAAAATTAAAAAAAAACAAAAAGATAAAATAAAATAAATTAAAATAACTAACCAATTATCAAAAATCAAAATTGGAACTTGATTCTTGAAATAATATAAATTTTTTAGTTTAGACAAGTAAAAACTAAAAATCAAAATTAAACATAAAAGAAAGTGAATAAAAATACGTAAAAGAAATAAAAATAAAACAAAACAAAATAAAAATAAAACAACAAAACAAAAAAAAACAAAAACAGAAAAGGGGAGGGGGTTGCATTGTTTTGGAAACAGATGGGGGGCTGTTGATTTGGGCGTAGGTGGGAGGGGAAAGGAACGGGGGAAAAGGAGGGATGGTTGTACGGTGGCTGGGACTGTTAGTGGAATGGTGGATGGTGTTTAATGGTTGGACGGAAAGGAGGTGTGAAGGGGTGATAAGGAGAGTTGTGTTAAGGGGATGGAGATGAAGAACAGAGGGGCAAAAGGGGCGGGATGAACTAGTGTGACGGAGGAGAAAACTGGGTTGGTTCGGAGTGGTGGCGCAGGTGGTGCAGAATGAAGGTGAGGGAGATGGCGCGGGAATTGGTGTGGCTGTTTTGGTGGGTTCAAACAGGGCGGGATTAAACAGCGCGAAGGAGTTGGAGGAATCGGTGGTGTAGGCGAAGAACATAGGGGTGTAGATGGTGAACATAGGGGTGGGGAAAGGATTGAGGTTTGTGGGCGGTCGCAGCGGTGGAGAAAGAGGGAATTTAGAACAGCGGTCGTTGCGGGAGGTTTGGAAGGGGGGATTGTTGGCTGCGTGGTGAGCTGCGCTGCAGTCGAGGATGTTGGAGGTGAAATTGAAATGGAGGATGAGATTTGCGTGGAGCGCAGTGGTGGTGGATTGGTGAATTGAAGGTGTGGTGTGGGAGGTTGAAGGAATTGTGGAGTTGAGATGGACGGCAGTGGTTTGTGCAGGCTGAAGCGCCGCAGTTGCAGGTGACGGTGGACGGTGCTGCGGTTGCAGGTGGTTGCGATGGTGGAAGAGGAAGGAAAGGAAATGGCTGCAGGAGGGTTGGGGAGGAGGTGGCTGCAAAGTGTTATTGTGTTTTGTTTTGTATTTTTTTCTTTTTAGAAATGAATGCACAGCCGTGCAGAGAGGTGTGCAAGGAGAATGGACGAATGATGTTTTATGCAGAATGAACCTCAAAACTCACGGCCTGTTGCACGGTCGTGCACAGGCCCGTGAATAAATCTGCTTAAACATGTTGTAATGCCTCTAAAATTTCACGGTATGATAAGAAATTTCACGGCCGTGCATAACCAAAAATCACACAAAAAATTATAAATAATCCCCCTTTTTTTCTGCTTCTTTTTTTTTACTTTTTTTTTAAACACGCACATAAATCCTTGAATGCTTGAATAAAATATTAAATCCTGAAAACATGAACAAACACATCAAGGCAAGTGTGGAATAATATAAACATTAACGATACTAAATATCATTGAGCGGGGATAATTTTTACTTTTTTTTTTTTTGAAAATCTATTATAAAATTCATTAATCACACCACAAAAATACTTTTTTTTTTATTTTCTTAGAATTAAAATGGATGAAAAATGGAATCCCCACTCACTAATATTTAGATCAATCCTCAAACTCACAATATGCATAACACCTACATAAATGCAATCGAGGAACAAAATCTAACACACACATAATAATATATAAACACATACGTACCTTGGGTTACCTCCCAAAAAGCGCTTTGTTTTTTGTCGTTGGCTCGACTTATTTACACAAGTATTATACTAATGAGGTGAAAAAGCAAATAAATGCACATACCTACGAATCAATAATAAAAACAAGGCGTGCAAATATACCTTTGATCCATAAAAATATAAAAATATTTTTATGATCTTCACATCTTCAAGAGACTCTGAAAAAGAAAAGTAGGTAGAAAAATCGTCAGAATAATCATTATAACTACGACTCAAAAACTCTTCCCAAATTGTATCCTTATATACCCAAGCAAAAATTTCAACCTCATCAATCTTAAGCTCAAATTCCTTCTCAATTTTAATTGGACAATCATCAATTTTTTTCTCATCTACCAATTCATTAAGCACAAAAGTATTTCCTATGTTTGGTAGATCCTCAACTACATCCACTTTATCATTGTCAAGCTTAGGGCAATCGTCAACTAAACAAGCAAATTCATCATGCACAACATTTTCATCAATTACAAAACAAGAATCGTGATTAGTAGGAGAATTGACCTCCTCTAATCGACTCACGGTTTCGGCTAGTTGACTCATTTGCTTTTCCAAGTTGGATATGGTTTGAGAAGTGGTGTTTTGAAATTGGAGGTTGTTTGCCGCCATTTGCTTCATCATTTCTTCAAGTGATGACAATGTAGATGAAGAAGACCCTTGATGGTCATGGGAATTATATTGCGGATCATAACATTGATTTTCACAAGCATATGAATAATCGATGCTAGGAGGGTAAGGAGCATAGCATGAGTTCGTAGAATATAAAGAATTCACCTGATACGCATTAAAATTCTGAAAAGAATTAAAGTCTTGATATCGTTCTTGATCATAGGTGAAATCTTGAGCGTTATTCCAACCAAAATAGTTATCCATCGTCTCCTGAAAGAGTTAGTTCATGTCTATATCCAATAAACATGAAGACACACCAATAAAAACAACAAAGAAAGAAAGAAAAAATTATATACAAAGATAAAATCTAAAATATAAGAAACAATTAACTCAAAATTAATATTGTTGCCTTCCCCGGCAACGGCGCCAATTTGAAGGTAGTGTTTTTCGTAGTTCGTTCACAGGGAAGGACTATCAATATTGATTTCGAGTAGATTATCTCTTACAATCTAGAAGTGTGTAAATGGGGGGGGGTTTGAGTTTGGTTGAGGTGTTTTATCAAACACCTTGCATACGATAAATAAATTGCTACAAAAACACAACTAAGTTAATGGCTAATATCCAAATTTGCCAACACAACAACACAATGAATAAATTAGCAAGACAAGAGATATTTGACCCAAGGATTATGGATATTCAAGCACTTCTCCCACACACATATGAGCAAGATATAATCAACTCTACATAACCAAGATAATTGGTGAAGCACACAATCACTTATTTCTCTTCTAAAAACACTAATTTAGTGAAGCACATAAATTAGCTCTCTTGACATTAGCAACCAATAATGAAGCACTATCAATTTAACCAAGTCAAGGAATTAAACAAAGAGAGACTAGGACAAACCCAAGGATGAGAAGCTCAACCTAGGTATTTGTACTTGAATATTGAAGTTTAGGCACACCAAACCTTGTGCTACTACAATGAATGTACTAACAATTACGGATTAGCACAAACAATTAGCAATTGAAATTAAAAGAAGAGCAAGATGAAGCAACTTACAAATCTCCAAGCAAAATCATAAACAATACATCACAAGTATTCAAGATAGAGTGAAAAATCTTACTTAAATTGAAATGGGTTTAGTACAAGAATTCCTCCTTGAGCCAAATATATAGAGTTAGTTACTCATAATCAATGCTAGATTATGAGTAATTAATGTTTCTCTCTACTCTACTAACCCTAATTTAATGGACCTTGAAGAGGCCAAGAAGAAGAAGATGTTAGATGTGAAGATAGAATATTAGGTTATGAGGTTAGATGATATGATATGTTTTGAGCCCTTCTCTTTTAATACACAGCACATTTTTGCACGGCCTGTTGCACGGCCGTGCAGTATCCCGTGCAAAAATCTGCATCATTTAAACTCTTTGAACGGCCTAGCGAACGGCTTGCGGAGCGGTCGTGCGAGATAAAATCTTCAAGATAACACATTAAAAACCTCCCGGCATCGCAAGATTGCATCTTCTAACCACCCTCTTGAATAATCTTTGCTTTCATGCCCAAATTAAGCCATCTTTTCAACAATTAAGCGTGAGGCACTGAAAGATGAAAAACATAACAAATATTAATAAAACAACATTCGAAACTAACAAAAATGCAGAAGAATAAAAGACAAAACGGGTATAAAATACACGTTATCAATAAGTGATGAGCGAAGGGAGAAATCATAATCTACTCCCAAAACCTTGGTTCCCAAGTTTTGAAGGAAAAGTAAAGCCTATACCGGTTAAAGATTTATTTGGAAACAATCATTGGGAACCTTTAATAATTTTGAAATAATTTTCCGAAGGTCAGAAAATATTTAGAATAACCTTTAAACCTTTGAATAAATTTTTACAGAATAAATAAGATTTTTTAATAATTTTGGAATATATAATAAATAATACAATAATATTTATTAAGAAATAAATCCTTAATAAATTATTCTCAGAAGAATATTCAAATAATTACTTGCTTTATTAATAAATATTCAAAGAATATTATTGAACAAAACTTAAAATAGTTTAGACCAAAATATCTCCAATTTATAACTATTTGGAATAATTAAATATAACTCAAAAATAACCCTAGATAACAACTGATACCATTCCCGGGTTATTTCTAACAGGATTACAGTAAAATAGCTCCAACCCCCGGTTTAGATATAGGCTAGGAATGTACTCCCTCCAGAGCCTTGACATGCATACATACATATGTGTATACACGTATCTATACTCCCGGTTCATACCTCATAGGTAAGCAACCGTCACCACCATTATTACTAAAGTATTATCAGTATATCATATCATACAACAACAGTTTGCAAAATACTTTCTAAGCCAGAGTTTTAACAACTTGCCTGGTGATGTGAGCGGGGTCAAGTCTCGTGCTTGAGTGCGCCGATCTATTAACACAAGTAAATACTCGGTTAGCTCCTTATACGTTTCAACTCATTAGGCACATACTAACGTAACTCTTATTGACCTCATTATTTATGGACACTTGGTTTGTTATCAAGATATGTCATTGTACTCTACACTTGGTAGGTACTTGAGTCATAAAGGTTTTAATTCGGCCATTTACTCGAGAAGATTATACTTCATTATCCTTAGTCCGTTCTTAAGGGGTGTTTCACTTGCATACCCCTAGACTCGAACATTTTTATAAAATCGAAAAATTATCCTTTTGACATAAAGTCTTCTCTCATATATTCATTATGACCTCTAGTATTTAATTACTAAGATTCGCAACTGAATATCTCATTTTATGGGGGTTCAATTAAAGTTACGAACTCACATTTGCGTTAATGAACCACTTTTACGAAATTGACCATATCTCCTAAATCGTAAATCAAAATGCTTCGATTCTTGCGCCAAAACGATCTATGACTCGAGATCTTCAAGGATAGGTCATATATTTAACAAGGTCAAAAGCTATTTATCTCGGGTATGCTCTGCTTTTAAAGGTTAATGAAATTTCGGCATTACGACGGCTATAAATCGAATATTTCCAAAATCAAAACCTTCCAATAATCATGGTTCCCACTCCAAACCACACATACATGTTATTTAACTTTGAAGTAAGGCCAATCAATGCCTTTCCGTTCATATAAACCATTTTAACATTTAACAAATCCCAATCATAACTCTCATGCTTCATTCATGTATAATATCACTAAAACTCAATTAAAACTCATGATCCATCAAGGGTTTCAAGTGTTATACCTTGGCTTGAAGCTTTATAAGGCTAATATACTCATACAATCCTTGAACCTTGCTTACAATATCCTTTAGAAGTCATAAAACAATAATCAAAAGAAAAAAGAATTGGTAAGTTACTAATCATCATCTCTTTCACCTAGCTTTTGATCATGATAACCTTAATGAATGAGGTTAAGGTTTTGGATATACCTTCTCCTTGTCTCAAGCTTTCTTTTAAGCTATAGCTTGTAAATTAGTGGCGGTGTTTTGTTTGTGTTTTGTGTTGTTAAAATGAAATAATACATGTAATGTCTATCTATACTTGGATGCATCTCTTTCTTTTGTGTTGTCAATAATCTATTAGTGCCACTTGTTGCATCTTAATTCATCCAAGTGTTGGCTTATAAACATGTTAGTCCATTTTTGGCAAAGTGCAAAAACACCACTGAAGTTGTAGTTGACTTTCTTGTATGCCACTTTGGTTTCTCCTCCTTCCACCAATTTGATTCCCTTTGTGTCTTTTAAATAATATTAATGTGCTACGACTTATATGTTGCATTTTATTGCTCCATTTTGGCACAATCCTTTAACTAAATATTAACTCCAATATTCCTTGTTTATTCTCTCTTTATTTCTTGCTCTTAGAAAATGTTCTCGCGCTTCCTCGAATATTCTCAATTTCTTTTTATAAAGTTACCTAACTCTTACCAGATATCTATTTGGATGACATGAGCTACCATATATCGATTTGGATGACATGAGAATAACTTCCTTTTTAAGATACCATAACACCATTCACCATTCACAGCACACACATAACACTAACACTGGAATCTGTATCCATTAAAATACTCGTTCATTAAAACCACTGATACATTGAAGGCACAACCACTGTTCACTTATATACCAATTCATAATAAAAGTTTTAATTCTACCAAAAATTTGGATTCTTACAAAAACTGTATTTTTGCAAATTATTTTTTTAAAAAAAAAACTTATTTTTGCATTTATTTCAAGAAAATCCAATATCAATATAATCATTATCCGTTATTCTCATTCTTGTAAAATGAAAAGATATTTTTGCAACAAAATTTCTATCATGAGTATTGTTGAAAATTCCTCTTTATTAAAACATGTGCAAATTATCCTCTTGCTTAAAATTATAATCCAAGAAATCAAATATCATAAAAAAAATATTATATTCATTATCTGAAATTATTATCTTACAAAAAATATAATAATCTAAGAAATCCAATATCAATATAATCATTATCCGTTATTCTCATTCTTATTATATAAATTATTATCTTACATAAAAATAATAATTTCAAAAATCCAATATCTATAAAAAAATTATTCATGAGAAAAGTTCTATGGAGTACTCATTTAATTGGAGTACTTGGAGTACATATGCGTTTTTCATTCAAAATATTTTAAAATTTATTATTTTGCAAACTTTGTAATATGAATATCATAATTTCATTGATAATCTTGAAAATCATGTATGTTTTGCAATATGTTCATGTTGAAAATTCTTTATGTTTCGCAATCAGAACATATATGTTTTGCAACCCAAATGTGTTTCGCAGAATAATTCGTTTTGCAATATTTTGTTAGCAAAACATACAAAATTTTCAAAATTTTCGATAAAATAGTGATATTTATGTAAGAAGCTTTGCAAAATAATAAAGTTTGCAAAATTTTGAATGTAAAATGTATATGTACTCCAAGTACTTAAATGAGTACTCCATAGAACTTTTCTCGTATAATCATTATCTATTATTCTTGTTCTTCTTATAAAAATTATTGTCTAACATAAAAATAATAATCTAGAAATCCAATATCAGTAAAAAAATATTATAATCATTATCCAATATTCTTATTATACTTTTAGAAGTTTTTTTACATAAAAATAATAATCCAAGAAATCAAATCTCAATAAAAAATATGATGATCAATTTTCATTTTTTATTATTTTTCTTCTTCATCTTACATGCTCTCCAATTTCTTACATCACATGAAACGTTACAAGACAAAAAGATAAAGGATATACATAAAACCATACGTTGCACCACCAGAACCGAAAAAGCCACCTCATTTTACATACAAATACTCCCAAGATACTATTATTTTATTATATTATACTCATCTCCCCCAAATTCAAGAGAGAGAAACAGAGAGATTTAGGAGAGAGATAACAAAATTTGACATCACCTTCTGCATCTAGGGTTCTCTGTGCCTTGATCAGAACAAACCCTAGATTTTTACATACACATCTACATACATATAGACACATATATATTTTAATTGAATCTTAAAATCACCTTTTTTTCATCAGATCTAAAAAGGGTTTCTCACAAAAGCCTAATCTTGGTTGTTAATTCAAGAAAATCACACATCTCATATACATAACTGTGTGTGTATTGATATATATGCATACACAAAGTTAAGGGCAAGATTGAATTTTTATGTGATTTTGACTTTGATTCAAGACTGAAAACAAACATATACTTACAAATCAAGAAAAAGGGTGTCTGAATATCTATAGATTCATCATCAATCATGTATAATTCATCATCACCAGTTGTTGTGTATCAAGGAGATAAACTTATTGGAGAAGTAGATGCTGTGTATGTGGGACAGAACGATGTCGTTTTGGAGGAGATAAAGATTAGTCATTTATCAAATCAAAGTGAAAGATGCACACCACTTGCTGTTCTTCATAGCATATCTAACAATGGGGTTTGCTTCAAATTGGAGTGCAAGTCGCAGTTTCTTTACTCACAGCTCAATCTTATGCACTCTACATGTCTCAGGGAGAACAAGGTATCATATATGCTTAAAACCCAGATTTTTAAAATTGAAAAATCATCATTTTTAACATTAAAACTTGAATCTTCAACTTTGGGACTGTATTTACAAGTTACCCAGATGGACTTTTGGACAGAAATGAACACTGGACTTGTTAAAGACTTGAACTTGGTTCTGGATTAATAAAACTTGGATTTTTTTTATGGACTGGATTGTAATTCAAGATCTGCCCGGAAAGTTTCGAGAACCATTTGTATGAATCTGTATAAATTGTTTTGTTTGTGCTAGTTGACCATTCAAGATCTTCCCAGAAAATTTGGAGAATTGATTTAATGAAATCTGTATTAATTACTTTGTTTGTATTGGTTGACAATTCAAGATCTATCGAGAAAATTACAAGAATTGATTTAATGAATCTGTTGTAAGTAGTTACTGGGGATTGGATTATAATTTAAGATCTACCCAGAGAGTTCCAAAGTACAATAAGTATGATTATTCATGATTTAAGATCCACCCAGAAAGTTATAAGAACGGGTTTTAATCTTTATGCAAGTCTTTTTTTATGAACTGGTTTAGAATTTTAGATCTACCCAGAAAGTGTTTGAAGAATCAGTCTTTGTGAATCTGTGATAAGTTTGTTCTTTTGGGCTTGCCAAAAGATTTGTTTTCCTTGCAATTAAATTTATATGTTTTTATGAACGCATGGGCGTTAACTCCTTCATTAACCCTTTTTTTTTTAAAAAAATTTTGTGACACAGACTGCAGTGATGCCTCTCGGTGATACCGAGCTCCATCTGGTTGCAATGCTTTCTCGGAAGAATGACAAGCAATGCCCTTGTTTCTGGGGCTTCAAGGTCACAAGTGGACTATACGACTCTTGTGTTGTCATGTTGAATCTTAGATGTCTTGGCATCGTATTTGACCTTGATGAGACGCTCATTGTTGCTAACACGATGCGGTCATTCGAGGACCGGATTGAAGCTTTGCAGAGAAAGATAAACTCTGATTCTGATCCACAGCGGGTGTCTGGTATGCTCGCAGAAATTAAGCGGTATCAAGAGGACAAATTTGTACTGAAGCAGTATGCAGAGAACGATCAGGTAGTCGAAAATGGTAAGGTGATCAAAACTCAACCCGAGGTTATCCAGGCATTGTCTGAGAGTCATCCACCGATTGTTCGCCCCATTATACGTTTACAAGACAAAAATGTTATCCTGACTCGTATCAATCCACTGGTTAGTATATCATATTGTATTAGCAGTGTGATTGACTCTAATAGTAATTTACTTGTCTTTTGTTAACATTTTAAACTACCACCTCCTATTACCTGTTATCTTATCTTTATTGAGAGCTATGGATGTTGTATAATGATTTCCTTGCTGGTCAATAATAAGAATATGTCCTGCATCTTTTGATAGAAGTACTGTATTTGTCATATTATTTATCTTTACTTTATGCTGTATATTTTCTTTTGTATAGATACGTGATACAAGTGTCCTTGTGAGATTGAGACCTGCGTGGGAGGATCTTAGAAGTTACTTGATTGCAAGAGGTCGTAAGCGTTTTGAAGTTTTTGTTTGCACCATGGCTGAAAGGGACTATGCTTTAGAAATGTGGAGGCTTCTTGACCCAGAGTCAAAGTTGATAAACACAAAGGAGATATTAGATCGCATTGTCTGTGTCAAACCTGGTAAGTGAAGATAAACTCATACCTTGGCTGTTTATGTTATTAGATTGATATTATTTATTTTCCTAGTTTCATCCTTCCAATTCGTCCACAGTTGTTTCTGTTGTCCCCAAAGTTGATTTTAGTAAGTATTCAACATCATGTGTGATTGCTTTCTTGCGAAGTAGATTCAGATTCCATACAACTTACTTTCTGCACTTAACAGGTTTGAAAAAATCATTGTTCAATGTGTTCCAAAATGGGAACTGCAACCCTAACCTGGCATTGGTTATTGATGATCGTCTAAAAGTGTGGGATGAGAAAGATCAACCTCGTGTCCATGTTGTGCCTGCTTTTGCTCCATATTATGCTCCACAAGCTGAGGTACTAGCCATGTGTATTGGATTTTTTTTTTCAATCCATATAGCTGTGCAAATTTGTTGTCTGTAAAAAAAAAATGTTGTCCTGTATAATGTGGCTATTTTTTTGCTATACCTTAGTTGTGTCATGCACCTCATGCAACCCTTTTTTTTGTAGGCCAACAATGCGGTGCCTGTCTTGTGTGTTGCAAGAAATGTTGCTTGCAATGTTAGAGGTGGCTTCTTCAAGTAAGCATATAGGAATACAAAAGGATTTTATATTTAAAGTCTAACTCACCATTAATTTAAAATTTATTAATAAGGATTTGTTAATATATATGTGCACATCTTTCTGTTACTTTATTCTATTTCGAATATCGGCATTTGTGGAAGCGAAAGGGTGAAATTGGGTTCGTTTGTGAATGGAACATGTTAATGTACATAGTTGTCTGTCATGACCAATACTGTTTGTTTTACTGTACTCAGAGACTTCGACGAGGGTATATTACAAAGTATTCTAGAGGTTAAGTTTGAGGATGATGTTAAAGATATCCCATTACCTCCTGACGTGAGCAACTATTTGATCTCAGAGGTCAGTGCTTTTAAACTGCTCTCATATTTTAATGAACATACAAAATAAAGCATTGTTGTTTTAGTCATATGATTACATTAACAGTACATTATTTTGTGGACATAAGCATAGAATCTTTTGCAATTGAAAACACCTGCTTGCTTTTCAGGATGATGCCTCGGCTTTGAATGGGAACAAAGATTCACTTTCTTTTGATGGCATGGCAGATATTGAAGTGGAAAGAAGATTAAAGGTACCATGTCTTAATATGATTATTCATTATGTACGTGGTTGTAGTCTAACCTAATGATAAATGTTTTACATAAATTTTCTGGGTTAATACTTTAGTAGGCAACGAAATTGTCACATTTGGGAACATTTTGAATCTTGCCGTGGCACAAGTTTATTCTTTTGCTTTAAGTTGATTATGATTTGTAAGTTGTACTTGTCTTAATTTGGTGAAACTGTACTAGATTAATACTCGACTTCCAACATCTTTTTTCTAATTGGGCTCCAGGATGAAACTTCAGCTTCCCCTGCAGTCCTTCCAATAGTCACTTCTGCAGATCCCAGGCTTGTTCCTCATGTGGTTTATCCTCCTGTTATGAATCCTGCGCCAACAATGCTAGGGCAAGTTATGCCTGTTCCCACCAAATCGTTGCCACAAGTGACTTCAATACTTAAAACTGTGAACCAAGTTGGCCTTTCAGAAACTAACTTACAACATTCTCCTGCTAGAGAAGAGGGTGAAGTTCCAGAATCTGAGCTGGATCCTGATACAAGGAGAAGACTTCTTATATTGCAGCATGGTCAAGACATACGAGATCCCCCTATTGAGCCTAAGTTTCCTGTCAGACCACCTTCATTGCAAGTTTCTGTTCCACCAGTTCAAGGACGTGGAAATTGGTTTCCAGTTGAGGAAAAGATGAGCCCAGGACAACTGAACCCACCGTTGCCAGTTCATCCCAAGGAATTTCCTTTACAACTAGAGCTGCCACTTGTTGACAAGCAGCAGCCTCGTCATCCGCCCTTTGTCCATAAGATGGACAGCTCAACACCATCTGATATGGTATTTAATAATGAGGGTCAGATGATGCCTAAAGAGGTGATTACTTTTTTGATATATGCGCTTTTACAGCTTAGTAATTACTTAAAAGTGATTTAGGCCTTATTAATTTTTGTTGAATTGCAGGCTCTAAGAGAACGTTTGAGACCAAGTCCAACATTGTCCACTTACCCTTCATTTCCAGGTACACTTGTCACTTTATGCCAATGATGATAATATAAATTATCTGTAATAGAACGCTTATAATTCTTTAGGAGTACTTTTAATTTTATTTCAATGGTTTCAGTTTTGGAGGCTTTCGAATTTTGTAATGTTAATTTTATATATGACAAGTTAGTTTAATAAAAATATTTACTTCAAGTTCAAATCCGCTCAAGCGCTTCCAAAATCACTTTGCTTGTACATAAGATGCTTGTAATAGAACTAAGACCTGTTTCATACATGAATTTAGGTACGTTTGCATGTGTCTAGTAGTAATATCGAGCTGTTATTGGTATTTCAATATTATTGTGAACTATATATACATGTTTATAGAAAGAAAGTTTGTGTGCTTGTAGATTATTTGGTATAAACACTGATTATTTTTTCTTGATCCTGTTAAAAATATTTTCTTGATCCTGTTAAAATTATTTTTTTGTTCCTTTTTTATCTGTACTTATTGATCCTTATTTCCATGTACGGAAGCACTTCCTAGTGAATATCTACTATAATATATCGATATTGGTTGCATTTTATTGTGAAGGTGAAGAGGTTTCCCTGGCTCGATCATCTTCTAGCAATAGGCATCTTGATTCTGAACATGGACGAATTGAAAAATCTGCAGGAAATCCAGTGAAAGCATTACAGGATATTGCTTCTAAGTGCAGAACCAAGGTATATTACGATTATCTTGTCCCCTTTATTTCTATATGTAGTGATTATATGCCATTACTGGATGTTGTAGAAAGTAATTAATTATGGTTTTTTTGTATTCCATTTACATGTCCTTTTAATTGTGCTTCTTGCATGTTTCTTATGTGTAAAGGTGGAGTTTAGGTCAGCTTTGGTTCCAAGCATAGCACTGCAGTTCCAGGTTGAGGTAATGATTGCATTCCTACTGCAGCTATTAACTTGCGTAAATAATTTAGCAATTATGACAAATAAAAAAAGAACATTTTACTTTTCCACATCTCTACAATCTACGCAGACAGAGACATAAATATGTTTCCCTCCTTATGTTTGGACTTTGGAGTATTAGTATTCAATAGGTTTTCAGCATGACTTTGGTTTGCATATATATGGCTGTACGGTAAAGCGTGATAGTATATTGTATATTACAGGTCTGGTTTGCAGGAGAGAAAGTAGGTACGGCAATTGGTAAAACAAGAAAGGAAGCTCAACGACAAGCTGCTGAGGAATCACTTCTCAATTTGGCTAGTAAGGATTTTATTGTTGTATATTTTCCGACACGTGTTGGTGCATATTTGATCTTGCACATTAATCAATTGGTGGATTAGTTTTAATTGATCCGGTTCATTTGTGCTACTAGTGATACTATGTCAAGTTCCTCCCCTTTGATCTTCATATTTGCAAGCATAACCAAACTAATTGGGATTAAGAATCGTCTTCTAGTGAAGAAACAGCAGTTGTAATATGGAGATAAAAAGTTTTGTTGATATGTTAAATAGTTTTTTTTTTTAATAAGGAATAAGGGACCACACAGAATTTTAATCTTCTCTACGAGTTTAAGGATATATCCAACAAGGCATTTGAACCCCAACTGTGATTTTGATTGTTCAGGAGGGGGAAATTGTTATGTTATTATTGGTTTGAAACTTGGAATACTTGTTATGAGTAACATTTCTGTTGTTTCTAAATCTACACTTTTCTCACCATAAGAATTAAACCTGATGATTATTAATCTTGAATTTAGTGGATATTAAGTTTTTTGGCAATATATTTACTCCCAGAATAAATGGTTTTCATTGTCAGATACATAAATTTCTTTAATTACAAAACTAGCTAAAACTGCATAAATCAATTGTTATAATCTATACAGTATATATGTGTAATAGTAAATATTGACGATGTTGCTGCCCTGTCCAATAAAAGCTAGTTAGTTGCTAAATTTAATAAGTTTAAGTGTTAAAGTTATGATGCAAATCCCCCTTATAAGTTGCATTTAAACATCAGAACTTGATTTACCAATTAAATCTGTGTAATTGTGCACACACACCCGTTAAACAACTCGCTTGCGCATTGCGCCTAGACTCCCAGCAGGGTCTTGTGCCTTCGCCTTTAGTGACACTGTGAGAATTAATAATTCTTAACTTCACAGAAGTAAGGATGGAAATATTGCTGATACAGGGAGAGTGAATAAGTCATAGATGGAAGAAAAATCAAATTTTGTGAAGGAAGTGATTTGATAGAAGTACATTTGTTCGTTCTCAAAGAAACAAGAGTTAACATAAATGAAACATGTACATGTTGGCATGTCTTTGTTTTTTATATTTGAGAAGATTAGTTGCCGATATATGATGATGTTTTGAAAATTATTTACGTAATGAGAATTATAGGGAGCAGAATGACCTCTGATGCATTGCCTTCCTCTTTTTTTTCCATAATGAAAAAAATGGCCGTTTTTTTTATAGTAAAAAAAGCGGCCACTGTTTATATTTAGAATATTTGAATTACAGTTCTCGTGAAGAAATAATCTTAATAAATCCAAGGAAGTATCTGTTATCTACTGGCAAAGAGTTTGTACTTATTTTTCTCTGTTCATTGGGTAGGATATAAATAATGCTAGTATATAAAGAAAAAATTGAACAAAATGATTGTAAACCGGTGACGTGCTTTGACCATTCGTTTCCTTTCTAGTCAAAATTTCGATTAAGCCAAACTCAATCTGAGATTGAATTGAAACTTCATAGTGACCTGCCGTAATTCTGTGACTTCCCAGTTTTGTTTTTTGTTTCTGGGCTTGCTCTGCTCTATTCTCACTATCATATATTATGCTTTTGCAGATAAATATATATCACATCTTAACCCTAACGGTGGCCCTGTGCATGAGGATAATAATAGATTCCCTAGTGCCAATGGAAATGGTTTTATCGGAGATGTAAATTCTTTTGGAAATCAGCCATTGCAAGAGGAGTCTCCGGCATTTCAATATGGGCTAGGACCATCCAGGGTGATGGATCCAAGGTTGGAGGGCTCTAAGAATTTAATGGGTTCAGTCTCTGAGCTTAAAGAATTAGTACGATCTTATCCAGATTTCCGTTTTTTATGTGATATGTTGCCAATCAAATATAATTTGCTTATGGTGTGATGGATTTGTATTTTGATTCTCAGTGCATGATGGAAGGTCTTGCTTTTTCGTTTCATCCTCAGCCACAATTTTCTACTAATATGGGCCAACATAATGAAGTTCATGCACAGGTTAGCAAGATAGGATGTTTTATTTATCTGTTTTTGATTATATATATACCTAGTCCACAGTTCACTAATAAAAAACCTTTATTGTAAACAATGTGTTTTCACTTTTGGGTTAAAGTTGGTGCTATACGTTGTTTACCATCTCCTTCCCTCTACCCAACCTTTCCATTTCAGTCTCGCTTTATATAATTTAACATCCTGGGTGTATGAAATGTTTTATGAGACTTGCTTTTCTATCCTAAGTGCTTTTGTGTATTATATCCATGTAATTGAAATAACTTCTGTGTACTGATGGAGCTGCATGTTCTTGGCTTGTTTCAACTCCTCCTAGTTTATTTAGGTCCTCCTTAATCTTTAATATAATTTAGCACCCAAGTTCGATATCAATCAGTTATCGTAGCTGGACATGCAGAGTCCATTACTGTTTTATGAAGCATTCTTGACTCTGAACTTTAAGGATGACTACTTAAACCAGATTGCTCTTTCTTTTGGCATTTCAGGAAGTACATTAGCATTCAGTAGCAAACCTTAATTAAATACCTTGTTGGTCAGTTTCTTTCGTCTTCCTTTTCTCAAGATCTTTTTGGTTGTTAATGTTTTAGGTTGAAGTAGATGGACAGGTGCTAGGCAAGGGATCAGGGTTAACATGGGATGAGGCTAAGCTGCAGGTACCTCCATATTCTCCTGTCCTGATAGAAATTGTGATATAGCAAATCAAACTCTTGTATCTGAGAACATGAATATGTTTCTTTAGGCTGCTGACAAAGCTCTTGGAAGTTTGAGGTCAATGAATGGTCAATTTTCGTACAAACGTCAGGGTTCTCCAAGGTGAGTGCTCTTCCTGATGCTAACACTGGCTTCTATCATTATAATAAATGGTAAAAAGATGTGACCGTGGTGTATTTGGTAGTGTAGAACAGTGCACATAAATGTTTGGGGTAGGGCCATAGGGGTATATGGAAAAAAAAAAGAAAAAAAGGATAGTTGTCGTTTGGTCATACTCTTAGCGTCCTGCATGATAAGAAAATCTGATTAATGATGGAACTATTACTAGGTCAATATCATGTTTGACATTGCAATTCCTTAAAAAAAACGTTTCTCTTATTTCTGCTTCAAGTCACTAGATTGACATCTAATTTATATCACTCAACTTAAGGAAACTATAATTATAGAAGTTGACATGGTTTATTTGAAATTTTAAAATAATAAATCTTGTAATTAGTAATACATTTAAGATACTTATCTTTCAGTGATAGAACAGAAATTCGTGGAAACTGTGGAATAATTTTAAATGTCTTGTTCTTTCTTAATCACCAGGTTATTGCAAGGGATGCCTACAAAAAGATTTAGGCCCGAGTTTCCAAGATTTTCGCCAAGAGTCCCTTCTTCGAGATTCCCGAAGAATGCGTATCCCATGCAATGAAATTTAATACGTTCCCTGATCTGTTTAATTGAAGTCGCTTGTACTTTGGTGCTTGTCGCTGGTTGGCTTCAGCTTTAACCGCTGCCTGCTTCAGCCTGCTTCTGTCAAGACTGTAACATTGTACCAAGAAAGTCACAGAGTTTCTGATATTTTCACATGTTTTAAAAAGGCATTGGAAATGCATTACCAGTAACTTTTAAGACCAGTCGTTTTTCGGATTACCTGGTTTCTCTTTTATCAGTAATTGTATTACGAAAGCTCAAGGATCAGACTCATAAAGCAATACAAATACATGCGACACCTTTTTGCAAGTTGAGCAGAGCTCGGCAAGAGCTTGCCTTCTATGAATGTACACTTGAAGTTTTGCATGTATTTTAAGCAGAAAACAACTGAGCTTCATGTTGATCCGAGGTGGCTTCGGGCTATTTCCAGAGCACATGTTCACCAATGACAGTTCAACAGCGAAGCCGTTGAGCAGCTTCTTTGTACCCTTGTAAGTTGAGTTCCTCCTTGCATTACAAAGAGAAAATAGGAAATTTGTACCTGGCTGATGGATTCAGTTTGTATGTTACAATTTGCAACTGAATACATACCTGAATTGTTTCTTTACAAGTCCATTATTTGAAACATAGGTTTATTATATATCAAGTTTCCGCTTATGTTTATTCATTAGATTGTTCTTTCAAAATGTGTAGAAACTCATCAAGGTTCATAATTTAGCAGGGAAGCTGCTCTTCCTGCACGTCTGAGAGAGATTCATAATGGTTACATTTTCTTTTACCGCTATGTAAATTAGATGGAGTGATGTAATAAATTATACACACCTGTAGTTGTGCTTGAATTTAGGCAGTGCAGTGCGTGCAAGGTGCTAGCCTCATTTTTAAAATAGGAAGATAGGCCGTAAGCTCAAGAAGTGACTAATTTTTCTTTAGTACTCTACCATTATGCTTTTAGGAGTATTCGGTATAGTACATGTCTATATGTCATATATGTTGTACATACAGTTACCATAATTTCTTTAACAGATTTTGGTATGCCATAGACACTACCGAGTATTTCCTCAGTATCTTCCTTGCTCCTCGAATTATGTCATATAAAAGTATTTCTTCCACATACCAATTACTATTCCTAAAGGCGGTCGAATCTTGTTTCTTTTGTATCTTTTCTTCGTGAAAGGTCGAGTGTTCGAATCATGTAAAAACTGAAATATGTGCGTTAAAAATTACTAGGATGTGCGTTTTGCCGTCAATGTGTTGAAAACTGAAAAAGTAAAACAGAAAAAGAAGGCACCAAAGGACGTAAAAGCTTTAGATAAAGGTGAGTTGCAATTTTTTAACAGTTCCATCTTTGCCTACACTACACTGGTGATTATGCTGTACAGCGCGACAGTGGTAAGCATAGTGCGAGTAGGTGTAATTCTAGGATAATCTTTATTATATTAACATATTTAATTAAAATAACAAGTTCGTTCCTTTTTGTTTTTTCTTCGATTTTGACGTGTTATGTGTTTTGCATTACTTTACTTTTTAAAAACTAGCTTATAGTAACTAGTACTTTTGATTATTTTTTTTTTAAATTTATTTATAATATTATATCCTATTATCAATACTATCTATACTATCTATACTATCTATACTATACTATTACCTTCTTTAATTGTCTTACTTTATTACCATTAATTATTGTAGTACTTACTTATTAAAAAACAAAGCACAATCTTTTCTCAAAATGTCACAAACAGCTATTCCCAACACTTCCCCTAAAAATTTTAGTAGTACAGTACTTACCTTCTTTAATTGTCTTACTTTATTACCATTAATTATTGTACTTACTTATTAAGAAACAAAGCACAATCTTTTCTCAAAATATCACAAACAGCTATTCCCAACACTTCCCCTAAATAATAACTAACCAACTACATTTTTCAACTATTATCTTTTCTATCTTTTTTAACTAAAATCTATTTTTTCCAAAATCATGATCGTTTTAATTAAAGAAATAACTAATATATTATAATTACTAATAACTAACTGATTACCTTTTCTAGCTAAAAGGTAATATCTTTTCTATATTTTTTAACTGAAATATATTATTTTCTTCCAAATAATAATTAACCAATTATTTTTTTCAGCTATTACCTTTTCTAACTATAATCTCTTCTTTCCAAAAATATGATCATTTTAATTAATTAAATAAACTAATAATATTATAATTAATAATAACTAACTTATTATTTTTTCAGCTAAAAGGTAATATCTTTTCTAGATAAAATATCTCATTTTCTCCTAAATAATAACTAACAAATTACCTTTTTCAGCTATTACATTTTCTAACTTTTCTAACTAAAATACTTTCTTTCCAAAAATATAGTCGTTCTAATTAATGAAATAAACTAATAATATTATATTTACTAATAACTAACTAATTACCTTTTCCAACTAAAAGGTAATAACTTTTTTATATTTTATAAATGAAATATCTCATTTTCAAACTTGATTTTTTTACTTAATTATCCTTACTTAAATCTATATCTATCTATACTATATTATAAAAGATGAAATATTAAAAGTTTTGGTACGGTACGGGTACAATACTTACCTTATTTAACTATTTAACTTTATTACTCTTAATTCTTTTACTTAATAATAAAAAATCAAAACACAATCTTTTCTACTAAATAATTTCATTTTTAAGGTAAAATACAATATCTTTTATATTTATCTAATCTAACTAAAATAATTAATTTATTTTTTCAGGTTAAATATATTACCTTTTCTATTTTTCAATAACTAAATAATTTTCATTTTCAGGTAAAATACAATATCTTTTATATCTTATCTAACTAAATTTTTCCTTTTTTAAAAACACCACGAGCGATTTCATTTAATAAAATAACATAATTATATTATAATTACTATTAACTAATAAATTACCTTTTTCAAGCCAAAACACGTTACCTTTTCTCTTTTCTCTAACTAAAATCTCTTTTTTTTCAATTATATCATCTGCAGTTCTATTTAATAAAAATAAAATAATAAAATTATAATATTAATAATTAACCGATTACCTTTTTAGCTAAAACGTTTTATCTTCTCTATTTTTCCTAATTAAGTTCTCTTTTCTTCTAGGAATATCACGGGCAAATTAATTTCTCATTTTATAAAAACGCTACGAGTAATTTTATTTACTAAAATAAGATAGTTAAATTATAATTACTTTTATATTTTATCTAACTAAAATTTCTCCTTTGTAATTAATTTCATTTTTCAGGTTAAACATATTACCTTTTCTATTTTTCAATAACTAAATAATTTTCTTTTTCAGGTAAAATACAATATCTTTTATAATAACTAAATTTTTCCTTTTTAAAATTACTATGAGAAATTTTGTTTAATAAAATAACATAATTATATTATAATTACTATTAACTAATCAATTACCTTTTCAGTAAAAACACGTTACCTTTTCTGTTTTCTCTAACTAAAATCTCTCTTTTTCCAATTATACCATGGACGGTTCCCTTTTTCAATCTTTTCTCTTTTCTCTAACTAAAATCTCTCTTTTTCCAATTATATCACGTGCAGTTCTATTTAATAAAATAAAAATATTATAATATATATATATATATATATATATATATATATATATATATATATATATATATATATATATATATATATATATATAATTATCCTATCACCTTTTTACCTAAAACTTATCATCATTTCTATTTTTTCTATTTAAATTCTCTTTTCTTCAAGGAATATCACGAGCAACATTTTTGAGTAATATTATTTTGTAAAATAATATAATTAAATTATAATTACTATAAACTAATCAATTACATTTTTTACATAAAAAATGTGACCTTTTTAATTTTACGTTACTTTTTATATTTTCTCTAACTAAAATTTCTCTTTTTCCAATTATATCACGAGCTGTTTTATTTAATAAAATAAAATAATAATATTATAATACTAATAATTAACCAATTAGCTTTTTCAGCTAAAACATCTCATTTTTTTCTATATTTTCTAACTGAAATCCATCTTTTTCTAGAAATATCACGGCAACATTAATTTCTTCTTTTCTAAAAACATTACGAACAATTTTATTTAGTAAACTAACATAATTAAATCATAATTACAATAAAAAAATCAATTACCCTTTTCACCTAAAACATGTTACCTTTTCAATTTTCTCTAACTAAGACCTCTCCTTTTCCAATTATATCAGGGGCATTCAATTTAATAAAATAAAATCATAATTTTATAATTACTAATAATTAACCGATTACCTTTTTCAACTGAAACCTATCATCTTTTATATATTTTCTAACTAAAATTCCTCCTTTTCTAGAAATATCACGGATAACATTTATATAATTATTATCAAATTATCTTATTTAAAAATTTAAGCCTTAAAATTCATGTTTTAAAAAAATTAATGAAAAATTTCGTATAATATTAAAAAAAAATCCATGCATCGCACGAGTTTTAAGCTATCTATACTATAATAAGTGAAAGGGGGTATAATTTGTAGTTTGGTTTGGTTACCCCCTATTTTGGTTCCACATTTTTGGTTATACTCATTCACAACCGTTAGATCTTCAACTCAAATAGATCATGACAGTTGGATACAACAATACTAAAAATTGGAAATCTAAGGTTCGAATCCCGCCAACAACATTTTAATATAAAATTAACACTAGATTAAGTTACATAGAAAGGTTGAAGGTTCGATTCCCACCAATAGCATATTAATTTAGATTTAATACTAAAAATTATTTATATACAAAGGTCTAAAATTTGAATTCTCCCAACATATTAAAAGTAATGTTTATAATATTATATATACTAAACTATAATTAAATTAAAAAAAATTAAAAGTAACATGTGCTTTGCACGGGCTATAAGCTAGTATTATAAAATACTAAACATTAGAAGTTTTGGTACCCGTTTTTTGGTACGGTACAGTACTTACCTTATTTAATTATTTTACTTAATTACTAAAAAAAACAAAATCTGTTCTTAAAATATTCTTCCCAACACTTCTCCTAAATAATAAATAACCAATTACATTTTCAGCTATTATTTTTTCTAACTAAAATCTCTTCTTTCCAGAAATATGATCGTTCTAATTAATGAAAACAACAAATAATATTATAATTACTAATAAATAATTGATTACCTTTTCCAGTTAAAAGGTAATATATTTATTATATCTTCTAACTAAAATATCTCATTTTCTCCTAAATAATAACTAACCAATTACCTTTTTCAGCTATTACATTTTCTAACTTTTCTAATTAAAATATCTTCTTTCCAAAAATATGGTCGTTCTAATTAATGAAATATATTAATAATATTATAATTACTAATAACTAACTGATTACCTTTCTATTATATCAGCGTAAAAGAGATTTTATCCATATTTTTGGTCACTGTACTACCAAAATAATCTCAACCGTCGAATCTAATATTTTTAAAAATAGAGAATCATGATTATATCATATTAAAAAGAAATTATAATCTAAAAAGGATATAGTTAAAAAAGATTATATTAGAATTGAATTTAAAAAAAATTATAATATGAAAAGGATCTAATTAAAAAAAGGATACATTTGAATTTTATTTATTTTTTTATGAATATTAAAAAAAGTTCATATATACTATTTGGGCTCTATCTCGAGATATATAAATCAGATTTGGATGATTTCAGTCCACGGGAAGCTCATAAAATTATCTTTAATTTAGTGATGATTTAACCCTTATTATCGAAATGTAAATACTCAGAATATCAAGAGAAAATATAATTACGAATTTTTACATTAATCATATTTAGTGCAGAAGACCTACATTGATAATCATATTCAATGTAAAAAACCAAATTATATATGATTTAAATCATTGACATACGCTTTTTTGTATTCCAATATAAATACACTTTTTAATTTATATGTTAAAATATAAAAAAAAATTTAATGCTAGATCCAACAATTTTCATCTATTTATTTTATGATATAATGATTTTTATTTATTTTATCGTACTAAAGACCTGACTACCGACTACCAAAGTTTTGGACAAAATCACTCTTACACTTATTATTAAAACTGTATTTTGTTGTTAGTAAAACTATCTTCAAATAATATGAAGGATATTTTGATAATCAAAACAAAATATAAGTAGATTTCATAAATCGAATATAATTTTCAACGTAAAAAATCGCCAATTTTTTCCTTCTTTTGTTTCTGCGTAATTTTAATTGGAAAACAATTGGTAAACCATCACTAAATTAAAGATTATTTTGTTAATTTCATGTGGGCTGTAAAATCGTTCGAATCAAATTTTAAGAATTCAAGATAGAGCACAAATATTAAATTGAACCTATAAAATCGTATATATATATCAATTTTTTAACAATAATTTGATATGTAAATTAACAATATATAAATATTAAAAAATTTAATATAATTATAAATATGAAAAAGAAAGCGTGCATTACACGGATTCTAAACTAGTATAATAAAAATAAGAGGGATAATAAGTAAGTACTATTATAGGTCATAAGTTCGATAAGTTCATACTCATGAGCGATAAAATAAATATAACATTTATAGGTTGAATTCTATACAAACCTGGTAATCAGACATAATTGACATTTATAAATTGAATTCTAAAGAAACAAGATAATCCGACCGTGACTAATCTATCTATAATATAAATCCTGAATCCTTTTTGCCACATTCTTCCTGTTTTATCCTTACTTTTTGCCACAATTTTCCTATTTTGTCTTTACTCCCACATTGTAAGATCAACACTACATGGGTATAAATGTAAAATCACTTACAAAAAAAAAGCCACGTCAGAAATCAATCATAACTTATTATCCTGTGATAGATGCTAACCCTATTCTCTGTCTTTAATTCAAAAACAAACCACAAACAATACCATGATCGTCATTTCAAAATTAAACCTCGATCATCTACACCAAAATCAGAACCAAAATCAGGTTTGTATTTTCAAAATCAGGTTTGTATTTTTGATTTACAGATGAATATCACAAAACTCTCTTGCTAAATACCTGATTAGCAATTTTATTTCACAACCCAATCGAAGAAATCCAAGCGAAGAAATTGAAATATTATGCTGATGATACCAATCCACGCGAAGTCTACAGTGTTTCGTCGAATCTAATGTTGATTTCGTTGAATCTTGATTTCATGTTTTATAATTTTCACAAATTCCAATATGCTTTGCGGCTTTCATGAATTATCAACATTTTGATCATTTTAAATTTGTTCTTTTTGCAGGTTGTATGTGACAATTGTGAAGACATAGTCGGGTTGATTGTGAAAGGCAACTACAAGTGGACAATAAATCGATCGGGTACTTTTTCTCAGATAGTTTAGACACATTAATAAAGCAATACCACTAAAGTGTTTGTTGTAATGCCTAAATGAAAATCATGCTTATGTTAACAAGTATTGTAGTGGTTTTCAAAAAAAAAAAGTATTGTAGTGAAATATATAAGTTTGATACTATCTTCTGTATATATGCTTCATAGTTAATTTTGTTTTTGTTTTATTCGTAGATCAATGTCAAGTTAATTGGTAGTGTCTCATGTAGTTCTGTTAAATAAACTATGGATCTTTTTTATATGTAGATAAATACATTTTAAGCAGTTTTTGATCTTTCAGCATAAAAAGTTCACTTATTTTGTCAAAGCTCCATGTACTTCCTTAATGTTTTGCCAATGGAACCTCAAACTGCTTCTTTTTGTGCGATTTGATGAGGACAGATTGACTGAAAACTTTAGTTCAATTGAAGCCTTTTGAAAATCTAAATTAGCATATTTTTCATCGAAAGTGGTCATTTGATTTTCATTGCAGAGATGCGGGAGGACCGATAACTGATCCAAATTATCCAAGCGAAACTCAAGCAAATTGAGAAAGGTTCGGCTTTTGGTGGGAAGAGGGTGAAGGCAAGTAGATCACAAGTCAAGAAGAAAGACATTACCATTGAGCAAGAGTACGCAAGGTGCGTCTTATAAAGTACTGCATCTTTGCCAGATTTTCAATTGCATGTGCTTTTTTAACTGTTGAACATCTTCAATTACAGGTTATTGGGGAATTTGGCATGGGCTTACCTACAGCAGGCAAATACAAATCAGCTGAAGAGATGTACAAGTATGTTCCTCATTTGCTAGATTCATGTGACATGTTACACAAGTAGCCTATAATACTGCTGATTGGTATGTATCTTGATGCACAAACTCACTGTCTTTTGAGCTAGATAGAAACAAAAATGCAATCTTGCTGTCTGCTTTCCATGTTAAATAATCTAATGCCTGATCTCTGTTCTACATTCAGTTACTTTCTTATAGTGAGTGAGAAACTTATTTTCTTATTGTCAACAATTGCAGTAGGACTTGGAATTAATCTTGCGGCTGCAGATACTATCATATTGTATGACAGTGATCGGTGAGATTTTATCCTTGCATCTTATGGCATTAGTGTATTGTGTATGCTAGAGATACCTACAGCAAATCGAGAAGCATTTATATAGTAATTTAATAGCATAATTGGTCTAAGACCGGTCTCTGCATCAAACTTTGAGTGAGGTACTTGATTTAGTTTTGCATGGTTTTGTGACTTATAAGCTTTTTGTTGTTATTTCTTTTTTTAGGAAGTGGTTAACTAAATAATTGAACTTAATACACCTATCAGGCTTGCGTACTTACATGAGGCTATTGAACCAACATCAAGACATTAAGTACCTGATTGCAATTTTTTGTATATATACAGATGCAATGCACCTTAATATTTTTTCCTATTTTGTGCAGCTACTCATATTATAGTGGCAAGGTTATGACAAAGACATCCTAGAGCAGAGTTTGAGGAAGAAATCAATGGATGTGTTAAAGAAAAGGCTAAGACTTTGACTGAGATGTAGAAAACATTTCCACTTATAGCATGAAAATATGTCTTCTCATTTTCAAGGTATTGTTCTTTTATCATCCAATGGTCTACACTTTGCGCGATTGTAAATATGAACCGTATTTAAATTGATTATATTTATACACATTGTATTTGTATCCTTCTGCCAATTAAACTTGAGGAACATGCACATCAAACTTTGTTAAAGCTCAGCTTCCTGCATCTAGATAGTCCAGTAATAAACACAGAGAGGGTTCCGCTATTACTTAAAAGTATTTATCAGTTTGAGATTTATATTCAAAATTTACAAGTAGTTTATCATTTAAACCAATCTGTAGTTTGAGTGCTTTCTGGCAATCCATCGATGCGACTTTCTCTAAAGAATCTTATTATTAAATGTTGTAGTTTATGGCATCTGTCTTAATCTTTTACTTCCCAAACACCACGGAGCAAAATTTAGCATCAATTAAAGTTGAAAAGAACGAAAATTGAATTTAAATCTAAATTTGGAGCAGCAGAAGATGAACAGAATTCCAAAGATGGTAGCTTATAGGATAAAGGATTTTTCAGAGTCTGTCTAACTTGGGAGTTTTGGATCTAGACAAAGTTATGACTGTAGGACTTTTTTTTATGCATATTTGTTTTATACAGATATATTACATATTTAAAGACAATTGAATAAGAGTGCCTATAAAAGACACTTCGTGAGCATGTACTGTAACTTTTACTTCTTTGTATATATATGGTATACCAATTACCTTGCCGAAGGTAGTGCATAATTTGCTGTAAGATTTTGCTTACTGAGGCTATTATTTACTTTCAGGTTGATAAGGTACTTTCCCCTGAAAAAGCGACTGGAAAAAGAAAAATTGGAGAGGCAAAAATGTGAGGGTAAGATGGGAAGGAACTCAAACTACAACTCATCTTTATTTATTGAAACTTATTATCTATACTTTATGAAATCCAATCATAGCTACTAAAGTCACCTCATCATTAAGGGCTCAGGAAGAATTGAGAGTACGGTGGAAGAGAGAACGATAAGCAGCTCTTATTGCGCCGCAGAAGGTTTAGTGGTCTCCTTACAATTTCAACTTTAATATTTTGTTATTCTGTTGCTTGCCAGTGACACAATGAACTCTCTCTTTCTAGATGGAAAAGACTGTTGATATAGAGGACAATATGAAAGGTTCCGGAGGAGCATGACGTGTTTAGTCAGTCCATGCCCTCAAACTACCTCTTTAATGGATGAGATAAATTTGAAGTACAATTCCGAGCAAGTCAGGGTGATCGATTTGGAAATATGATGGAACAACCTGCCTTTTTATAGAAATTGATTACATGGATTATTAATATGAAGAAGATGTACTTTTTTGCATTAGTGGGAAGATGGAAAATTATGCAACTAGCCGCTAAAATTGTAATTTTTTTGGTTGTTGGAGGTAGACGGTGGTGCAGACGGCTGTGTATTTCAGAGACAAGGAATTCAGATTTTATACACAGCTACTACTCTTGCAGATAAACTATCAGATTTTAGTTTAATCATTCAGAAATGAACCTAAAACAGAGAATATTTTTAAACTTTCTGAGTTTCAGTATGGGAAATGCACTCAGATGAAGATATATAGAAGGTAATTGGGGCGCTATGTTTTCATTATTTTTGAAATTGAAGTGATAAAAGCTCTGGTTTGTTAGCTGACCTAAAATTTCTTTCTTATAAAGTGTTGAACGGTGCCAACTTCAAGATGTGGTTACTGCAAAACCAGGAAAACTTGATTCGTTAGGTATTTACCTCTTATACTCAAATGTTATTCCAAATTCACAGCCTGTTGCTTTTTTTCATTAAATTGTGCTTCTGTTTCTAACATGTCTTATCATAAGTTAGAATATGATTCCAGGAAATTTGTCTTAGGTTCTGCCAATCCAAAACTCAATTTTCTGAAAAATAAATGCAGAAAAATATAACTGAATCTTGCTTAGATCATCCAGAGACTTTTAACTCATGTGAAGGCTGATAAGTACTCTGGTGTAGCCTATAGAAAGAGAGGATGCTCTTTATTCTGAGTTGCTGGCCTACAAAAGAGATTTAGATAACTAAAAAACAAACTTCATCTCTAAGCATAAGAATCAATTAAACAAGAATAAAATAAACAATTATTGGTCTATTAACTAACTAACTACATACCATGAATGTTATTGGTTAGTTTTTTTGCAGAAACCACTTTGGACAAAGTGGGAGAAGAGTGAAACAACATTCATGGGATATGTGTTTCCTGTAACATTCACTTGCATGATTTCAATAAATTTTGGGATCGAGATTATAGAAGTTTGAGTGCACAAGATTCTAAAGCTGGGGTTTATCTTAGGTCCATCCAGCTGACCACGTCAATATCTCCTGATGCAGGGTTACATGTTTTGTACCTGGCGAGAATCCAATCTTCATGAGTAGGAAAACAGAAAAGATTGAGCAAGGCTTGGAGCTGCGAGTATTATAATTGGCGTCTGGTATATGGTATATGTAGGCTGAAAAGGATTTTGAGGTTGTTGCCAACTCGGATGGCTATTTCCTGAGGCCTATTTAGTATTTAGTAGTTTTTGTACATTTACATGGGCTGAATTCATGTATACTTATCTGCAAGTAAATTTGTATATACTAATATAATTTGTTGTAACTTACAGTAGTTTGATTTTGTGAAGAAGATGAGGAGTGATGAATCTTCGACAGGAATGAACGACAAAATGCTAAAGGTAATTGTAAATGCTATTTTTTATAACTTTCATTTTTGTTTTATTTTCTTCTCCTATTTTCTTACTAGGTATAAACATAATCGTTTCTTTATTTTTTGAGTTTGTTTTTTATTTCTAAAATTTTAAAAGTCTGAGGTTTTTAATTCCTAATTTTTCTATCTTTTATTCTATATTGTGTTAGATGATAGTGATTTTAACATTGATAAGAAAGATGACATAAATCAATCTCTCTGCCAAGTGTTTGATATAATGATTAAAGGCGTTCGACATGATCTTTAGTTTCATCGTAATTGTAAATTATCAATTGTAATATAGAACTGATTTTGTATTTTCGAAATATTAAAAACACCACGTGTGCGTAGCATGGGTATATAATGTTACTTATTGTGATTTATAATGTTGCTTGCAAAATGCATTGTAACGGAGTAGCTATCAGGAGTACATGAAACTTAAGCACCGCTATGATTCCCTAAAATAATTATAAATGCAAGTTTATAAGTAGAACTACTTCTGTAAATTATTTAGAATGTGTAAAATATATATTTGACCATCATTACGTTGTTACAAATTGGAGCCGACATAATTGTTTATTCACCGATGATTGTGGGATTGCTTGGTGCTAAAAATCCAGTTTATGAGATTGAGATTCATGATGTGATGTAGGAAGACGGGATTGAGGAGGAAGATAGGAATATGAGTTCTATGATTTTTCTGAAATCCCGGCATGTAAGCAACATGGTTATTATTTGCTGAGATTTCTTAATCTTGATATATGATATGTCTCTTACTTGTCTCTTACTTGACATTACTTGACAGAGGCACTTAGATTTTGCGAGAAACTATAACTACTATACCAGAAATTTTGCGAGAACTTGATTGTTTCTTTTCTCCTAAAGCAAGAATCTAAATAAGTTGTAATTCCCGTACAATCTTTGTTATATGCTATGTGTTTTACCTAATTTAGAGGGCTGCCAAGATCGTATAGACTATATCAAAAGAGTAGAGGAAAATGGATTTCACTGTTTCTATTACTATAAAAATAAGGGATCATTCTGATTTGAATGAAAGGTTTCATTTAATGCATTGCCACTTTTTGTCCTGTTGCAGTTACCTATTGAAGCTGTATTGGAGCATATTATAGAAGCTCATGGGCTCCGATAATGGTTTGGAAAAGCCCCTGAAGTGGGAAATCCCGATGCTTTGCTTCTTGCTCTTAAGATACGTGTAAAGATTTCTGTCGACAGGGAAGTCTTTGAAAAGCTTCTGCCTAATCCATATAGTTCTAGCAAGCTTTTTTCCTCCAACCATCTTTCAACTATTGCTAATTGCCTAAAGGTTATATCTTTTTTTCTTTATGAACAAATGGAGACTAAAAACTATCTTGCTGATATTGTATTGTATATGTATTACTGCATGCAGGAATCCACTTTCTATCGGCCCCGAGTTCATAATGTATGGCCTTCTTTACTTGACATTCTACTACCCAATGTTATTCTAAAAGATACAGACTACGCTTCAAGTTCAAATCCTGTGAAAAAACATGAAAAGCCAAGTCAAATAGGATTAGCAACACTGATTATTAATAGTTGATGGTCTATTTTAGTATTAGATTTATGTATTGTTTAGGTTATGAGTTTGTCATGAGAGGTCAATAGTTTGCTGTTTTAATGTTGTTAATTAGGTCAGCTCCGTTTTCGTGTCATTCTGGTGTCTTCCTGTTGTAAAATTGGGATAGTTTCTATGTCTATACTTTTATCTTTTAATGCATTGGCATTTCAAAAAGAAAAAAAATTGCTTTCATGCCAGTTTCCACCTATGTTAAGTTGATCTGAATTTTGTGTTCTTTTATTCAGTAATGAAATTTTTAATAAATGGAATAAAAAAGGGTAATTATTATTAATGGGAAGGTGCATGTAACAAATTTTCTTTTAATATTTTGATTTTTTGATATCGATGTTAATGAAGAGCAAGAAATTTGACACTAGCCTCATTGAATTTAAATCCAGAGGATAAAAAATAAAGTGATACTTTTAAACATACATGTTAAATAAGCTGTTTTAAAATTAAATCAAATGAGTTGTTTTCTTAAAATAAACATAGATAACATGTTAAATATAAGTGAAGTGTTTAAAGAATTTACATATTAATATGTAAAGATGATTTTTTTCATATCTTATATTTTTTTAGGTTGACATATCTTATATTTTTTTTTAATATTTAGGTTGACATATTTTATAATGAATATTTTTTATGATAAATTTCGGGATTAAAAAAATTGAGAATTTAAGCGATTAGGGACTATTCTATTATTCACCTACATATAGCACATGTGATATAAGTAATAGAATATTTTTTTTAACCAACATGACTACAAAAATTTAAGATAATATTGATATCAAGAAAATGTAAATAATATGCATTAAATAAATTATTACAAATAAAAAAAATCAAATGCATATTTGCTGAAGATAGGAAAAGATAACATAATTAACATATCATTGTTTAAACATGCATTGATCAAAATTTTATGGTAAATTGTATATTTTTATTAAAATTATAATGAAATTAAATCAAACTTTACAAATGTTTAATATTTTAAAACTAACCATAATATTGAAGTTTCATATTAATTTTGTTTTGACATATAATATAAGTTTGAATTAAAAAAGAATAAAATATTAAGAAGAAAAGTAAATTATATATATACATATATATATATATATATATATATATATATATATGGTTATTAATTCTCTTATTCTTATCTTTATGTAAATATTAATATTATAATATTATTTAAATAATTTATTTTAGCGCCACAACATCTTTCATATTTTTTTTAATCTTTGAATATTATGGTCAGTTAGCTTAATTTACTAAAATGTTTACTGAAATTGTGTGCCTAATATAATTTATATATTTAAAAAGAAAAATAATTTATGTAGAGAAAATAATTCGAAGCTAATTTATGTAATGATAGGAACGATTCCATAAACATAAAATTTTAAAAAAGCATACACTTATATATTTTATTCAACTCAACACAAAATTGTAAGTACAACACTAGAAGAAGCAATTTTTCATGTTTTGAATGTATGAAAGTTAATGGGAAACTAAAAATGAAAAAGTGAATGGCAATTGAGAGGTATGAATGCATTCTTTTCAAATTATATTGTTTCTTTTCAAATTTTTTAATATATGCAATAAAAAATTATATTGAAACTCAGAAAGAAATAGAATTATATTTTTAAAATATTGAGAATAAAATTATTTCCTTTCCCATATTTTTAGAATTTTCTTAGAGCACGTAATTTATTTGATAAAGATTTTGCAAGAATTACATTTGAAAATGTATTTAAACTTATAAAATCATTTAAAAATCCTTAAATCTTAAAAATAATTAAGCTATTATTTTTAAAAAATCCATAAATATACCAAGATGATGAAATAAAAATTTCATAAGTTGTACTCATTCCAATGATTTTATAAAAATGTTAGAATGCAGTATAAATAGAATTTTAAGATATAAAATCATCAAAATTCACAAATCAATTAACATAGTTAAACAAGTATAACGCGTTACCACATTACTATATCCACATAGTAACTCATCAAACTGGAATTGAACTTAATATTTTATTCTATTCTTCTGAAATAAAATACTTTGAAATACTTATATTCAAATTTTGTAAATTTAACTTTACAACTAATTAAAAATAAACATATTAGTTCCAAGAAGTAGTAAAAAAAATATTAATCCCAATAACATAATTTTCCATTTTTGTTCACGAGATTAAATAATTTTATTAAATAAAAAAAATCAACGTTTGTGCACGGAGTATGACTAAAATAGGAAGTTCAACACAATTATACTACTATAACATCAAAGTGCATATTTTCATTCTAAAAAAATTTGCATCGTGATATATTTCTCTTAGATTGAAATCGAATTTTTTGAAAATTGTTACTCTAGCAAATTATGTACTTTAAAAATAATAAACGTCTGCTCGCAGAGCTCGGACAAAAAAAACTATAATACATATAATTGGAAACATATCTTCTTATTATGTACAAACTAAATATGGCCATAAAATCTTAAAAATCTATTATTTAGTAATTTAAATGGAACAAATTTGAAGTTTAAAAACTTTTAAAATTCATTATATTTAAAATATGAGTTATCACATTGATTTAATAAATATTTAAAATAGAAGTCTACAAATATAAACGAACTCAAAAAATTGAATGATGAAGATTTCATTTCTATCACAAATCATGAAGATGACATGGATGGGGATGAAAATGATGTTTTGGGGAAAAAGAAAGTGCCAATCATTTGATTTTGATTTCATTACAAGCACTATTATTACAAATGCTTAATATTATTTCATCATATTTGCAGGTTTGATGTTTAATTTCATGAAGAATAGAGGATATGGTGAATGGATGCTTATCATTGTTCACACAATTTCTATTTTTAACTAATTTTCTTCTTGAAGATTTTGTTTTGTTCGGAATATTAATGTCATTTATGCTATAATTTCATTTTGATTGCATGAGTATTTTGAATTTATGCATTTCATATATGTTAGGCCGAATACACACTTATAATCAACTAAGTATGAGAGAATAACAATAAGTTCTTTAAAAGTTTTAAAAACTGTTTGAAATTAACTTCTCTCTCAGTGATGTAAATTATCACAGAGAGCTGCTTAGGTTACAATGAATGATATTCTATTACTCGATCGATACCCTTCTAGGGTTAACCTAACTGTATTTATAAAGTATACAACTGCTATACAATCGATAATTGATACTCCTATAAATTAGCTATACAATTGTTATCAATTATGATTGCTACACGTCTCCTTAGTCAACTCAATCTCTTTGACAGCTATCCAATCTTCAAAGATATTGCTTCCATAATAAATCTTCAATCACTGTTGACCAGTAGACGCTGCCTCCAGACAGAGTTTAACAAACTCTGTCGAGCTTCCAATGTCAGCGTATAGCAAACTCTGTTCAGCTTCTAACCGTCAGAGTTTAACTAAACTCTGACCGCTTCCTGTTTAAACTCTGTTATTCCCTGCAAAACTTAAACACTGATATTAACCATATCAATTATATTTAACAATCTCCCCCAACTTGTTCATTAGTAAAAATGCACAAGTTAACAATAATTGATGATGTCAAAACAATTTCATACAAATACAGTGTTTATTAAAATAAGCAGAGTTTAAACTTGACTTAACAAAAGTCTACAAATAACAAGAAAATTCTTACAGACTTTAAACTCTAATCTCCTCAAGATCTGGCGTTGTTCTGAGATAATCTATGAGCAATCTTTTCTCTGTATTTTCAAGCTCAATCTCCATAGCATCTTTAATCTCTCTTAGCTGAGGATCACTCTCATCTGTCTGATAGATATCATATCTAAGATCATAGATTTTGTTTCTCCTCATTTCATTTCCCAGTCTAATAAATTTGACTTCTTCTGACTGTGAATTGAAGTCAAGTACTGTGATTCCCAAATCAGTCTTTAATTTTGCAGTACCCTTCTTCATTTCAATAAGATTTCCATTCCAATCTCTGTACTTAGGAACATATCTGCTATTGCACTTCATCCCTCTGATTGCCAAATTCTGGAGCATTTTCTTTCTGAGCACATTTGCAACTGATTGAGTCCTTTGACTATTCACCTTGAAAAGATATAGAACATATTCTAATTCTTCCCAATATTTCAAGCCAATATCATTCTCACCAATTCTAAATACTGTCCCATCAGCCATGAAGTACAAGAGAAAGTCCTTCTTTAAACTCTTCTGATAAACTAACTGTACTGATTCCAGTCTGTCTAAACTCTTTTGAGTGACACCACGACCTGGAACAGCCAGTGAAGAAGGATCTCTAGGACCAGTATATTGCCTTTTGTCCTTGTGTAAGCCTAGACCACCCTTATTGTTTCCAACCTTACCAGACAAGGCTCTTCCATTAGAAAAATCCATAGAAACTCCAGATAATAGATTTGGATCATGAAGTGTTCCTTTCCCAAAAACTGATTGCAACTGAGAAGATAAAGGTCTAGACAAAACTTGTGTAGCAACAGAGGTTGTGTTTTCTTTCTTCTATACAACTTGTGTAGAAACAGAGGTTGTATTTTCTTTCTTCTGTAAACTTTCTCCTTCAATGCCTTTCAGCTTGAGTTTAGCTTCTGCTGCCGTTGATTTCTTTGATAACTGTGATTTTTGACTAACATCAGCACTTTCCTTGATCACAATGCCTTTAAGAACAGGCCTAGGAGCTTTTCCTTTCTTTAACTTACCAGACTTTAAAGCCTTGAGATGTTCTTCTTGTAAACTCTTTTCTTCAGCTTTAATGTCTTCAATTGTAACTCCTTCCTCATTTTCTTCAATAAACAACTTAGCAGCCAATTCTTCATCAGTCTGTGGATTAGAAGATAATAGCAAACTCTTGGTCTTTAAAGTACCTTGAGTATCAGTGTTTATCCCAACAAACTGTGATTTAGAGGACTTGCTAGTTTTCAGAGTTTGAAGTTCTTCAGTTTTGCCCCTTCCTTTATTACTTGCTCCTCCATCTCCAGCATTATCCTTTATGATCAGAGTTTGAGATTGCTTGCATTTGTCTTTAGCAACTCTCTTCCCCTTTTTGACATCATCAGGAATCAAGATAGAAGTGATCAGCTCCAAGGAGTTAGCAATGGAATCAATCTTCCGAGACAATACATTCTGATTTTGTTCAACTTGACCCAACCTCTGAAATAGAGTTTCTTGAGCTTTAGAAATGGTCTTAAACTTTGTCTGATTATCCCTCTGCATAGTCATATCTCTAGCAACAACATCAGCTCTCAATTCATTAATATCTTTTTGAGACTCATCAAATCTTCCATTCAGAGTTTTGACTTGAACAATGGTTGCCTGCAGACTTGAGATAATATCAGGATTTGAGATCTTCGTGGCAGATTGATGAACAAATTTACCTGCTCTTTCAACAGGAAAAATACAGTCTGACTTATACCAATCCCTTGAATTCTTGGCAAAGTGCTCAGCTTCAACGTTATGTTGATCTGAAGGTTTAGAAAAAGGTGTGTGCTTAGCATCAGTTTGAACTGGTATACTCTGAGAAGAGTTTGAATCTGCACTTGCTTCATCTTCAACATTAACAGTTGTATTTTCAACTTGATCAGTATGCACTGCAACATTTTCTTCAACAATCTCTGCAGTTGTGTCTTTAGCCTCAACAGACTTTGGAACTTCAACTTGTTCAACCTCTTCACCTTGTTCAAGAACCTGGTGAGCATCAAAGAATAACTCAGTGTGTGATGCCACTGTTTCATCAAGTACTACAGTTGGCTGATCAGCTGCACCAGTTTCTTCAGAATTTGCAAGGATAGGTGAAAGAGGAACATTAATGTGATCATAGAATGGTATAAATGTTTCAACAAAATCATCCGTAGCAGTAAAACCTTCTCTGTTGTCCTCATCCATTTGTACATTGACAGGTGTTTTGGCAGCTTCTTCTGCAGTATATGTCTCAACAGTAGGTATATCCTTGGAAATCACCTCTGGAGCTTCAAAATTAACATCTTCATCAGATTCATCAAGAATTAATCTTCTTCTCTTAGCTGGAGGATTCACTTCTGCTCTCTCTTCTGCTGAAACAGAATCATCAGGTATAGAAGGAGATTTAGGTTTGTTAGCCCGTTCCTTATACTTCTTTGGCTTAGAAGCTTCAGCCATCCTCTGTTTTCTTGATGGCCTTATGGCCTTGCTTTTCTTTGGCTTCTTAGGTTTTGATTGTGGTTGAGGTTGAGGTTGTGATGAAGATTGTGGTTGTGGAGATGTAGTTGTAGTGATTGGCTCAGTGTTTATGGTTTGAGGTAGGTCAGTGTTTGTGGGTTGAGGTGGTGACTGTGGAGGTTCAATGATTGGTTCATTTTGTGGTTCTTATTGTTCTTGTGGTTGGTTGAGGAAGTTTCTGAGGGCAAGAGGATAGATAAACTCTGGTATTTGCTCTTTGTTAGCATCCTTATTTGTCATATCAGAGAACATTCTCTTATGACATTGGAGAGGTTGGATAACATCCTCAACAGCAATTGTCAAATTTGGTAAACAAGCAGAGAATAAAGATTGACAAAAACGTGAGAAGTAAACAGTTGTACTAGACTCTGCAAGTTTTTCACCTTAATTCATAAGTACAAGACGACCAAAATCAAAGTTACTCCCATTAAGAAGAGAATACCCGATTTGAAGACTTTCACTAGGAATTGCATCCCAGTTGGTGACCTTCTTGCCAAATGCACGAGTAATGCAATCAAAGAAGAAGCTCCACTCCTTCCTGAGCCCTGGCCTTTTGACATCCCCAATCTTATCCAAAGAACCAGAAAACCGTATTTGTTGTAACATTTCTTTCAATTGACCCACAACAGCCACAGAGTATGAAGTGTGAGTATCAAAATCCAAAACCTCACGAACAGTTGCAGGAGTTATGACAAACTCTTGGTCTTCATAGGTAAACACAATTGATGGAGTCCCATTCTCTCCACCATCATCATAAACCGAGTTTTTCCAGAAGATTGAGATTTGTGTGGCTGAGAGTGTCTCTGGTTGAACAAGAGCCTTACCAATCTCAGAGTCTCTTAAGAAGTTTTGAATCAGATGAAATGATGCTGGAGCTTTATCAGTGTCTAGAATTGCAGCATAATTGTTGGTAACAAAAGTTAATCCCTGAGCCACAAAGTTCTTGGTTGCCATTAGAACAGTATAAGACAGAAGAGAGTATATGGAAAAGTGTTTGTGAAAATGCTTAAGTGAAAGTAACAGAGAAATTGTGTGTGATGTTGTGTGTTTGTGGTTGTAAAGATGAAAAAGTGAATAATGAAATGATTTTGATTAGATCTGTAATTGAAAAACAAAACCCAATCGTTTTAGACATTAAACACGCAACCAATTTCTTGTTAAGTGTGTGAGTGGGACACGTGTCACGTAAACAGTGGAACAGTTATTTACACGCGCAGTAATAATTCCTATTATTACTGCTGTTCTCTCTCCTATTTCCAATAAGCTTTAACTGTCTGACACAATTAAACAACTGGCAAATATTACATGCAAATGTCAAAAACTCTTTGTGTACTCCAAGTATATATTCTGTCTGAAATAAAATATTACCTTAGAGTACTCAACAAAATCCATCAGTGTTTATCAATTCTCCAACTTAATTACTGTTATCCTTTCAAACACTGCACAGTTGTGAATATACGTGTGTGTAGAGCAGAGTTTACTAGATCAGTATTTAGAGCATCTAGTATTTCATAAAATCCATAAAATAAATTAGTAAACACTGGATGCACAAACTCTCATAGTAAACACTGAATATATGATGAATGCTAAACTCTGTAGTAAATAGTTTATATACAGTAATAATTAACCTATAACCCCCAAATTTTTTTTTGTTACTTTCTCCAGTAATCAGAGGTTGAAACTAGTCACCAAAAATCCTATAATTTTACCCCTTATCAATTTGATAAGTTCTTGGGTCTTCCTAGCTTTCGACTAGTCACCAAAAATTAGAGAATTTTAGCCCTTACTATGTACCAGTAAGTTCCTGGATCGTCCTAGTTACAAACATGATCTCAAAGGAGTTCTAAAAATCTATATAGTTTAGCTTTGGGGTTATTCTAATAACAGAATCAAATTTAACATCAGAAACGAACAGAGTTTAGAGCTCATCAACATCAGAAATTATTTATGAGAGGCAATGCACACAGTATTTACAGACTCAGAGTTTAGGATAAATAAAGTAAGAGATGCTATAAATATAGAACAGTATCATGCTGTGTTAACTTTCTACACAGTTTAAGATTAGATCACAGATAACTTAGAAAGATTCATGACTAATTACTGAGAATAATATTTCATACATGTATCTTCATCGGTGTTTATGTTCAGAAAGAAACATTATCAGAGTTTCTCAGAGTTTATTCAACAGTTAACAGTGTATGACTTAAAAGCATGCTACCAGAGTTTAACATTCATTGAGAAGAGTTTGCACATCAGAGATTAACATACCACAGAAATATGAGCAACACAGTACATAAGTAGAGTTTTGAGTCTAACCAATATCTCTAGTCAAAACTAGAGACCATTCCTAGTTCATTTACCAGCCTTGTAAATACTGCTTCACTCAATGGCTTGGTGAAGATATCTGCAAGCTGTTGTTCTGTAGACACAAAATGAAGCTCAATGTTTCCTTCTTCTACATGTTCTCTGATAAAATGGTACCTTATGCTGATGTGCTTGGTCATTGAATGCTGTACTGGATTACCTGTCATAGCAATAGCACTTTGATTATCACAGTAAATAGGTATTTTACTGTACCTCAATCCATAATCCAGTAATTGATTCTTCATCCACAGAATCTGTGCACAACAGCTACCAGCAGCAATATACTCTGCTTCAGCTGTAGATGTAGAGATTGATTTCTGTTTCTTGCTGTACCAAGAAACAATTCTATCACCAAGAAATTGACAACTTCCACTAGTACTTTTTCTGTCTATCTTACAGCCTGCAAAGTCTGCATTAGAGTAACCAAGAAGCTGGAAGTCTGATTCTCTTGGATACCACAAGCCTAAAGTTATGGTTCCCTTAAGATATTTGAAAATTCTCTTCACAGTTGTTAGATGTGGTTCTCTTGGATCTGCCTGAAATCTTGCACAAAGACATGTTGCATACATGATGTCAGGTCTGCTAGCTGTTAGATAAAGAAGTGACCTAATCATTCCTCTATAGTTTGTCATATCCACTGGTGAGCCTGTGTCTCTATCCAACTTTGTTGTTGTTGCCATAGGAGTTGTTGCAGATGAGCAGTCAAGCATGCCAAATTTCTTTAAAAGATTTCTGGTATATTTTGCTTGATTGATAAAAATTCCATCATTTGTTTGCTTCACCTGTAGCCCTAGAAAATAACTGAGCTCTCCCATCATGCTCATTTGATACCTATACTGCATGAGCTTGGCAAACTTCTTACAGAGTTTATCATTAGTAGATCCAAAGATTATGTCATCTACATATATTTGAACTAATAACAGATCACTACCAAGATTGAAATAGATCAAGGTTTTATCAATTGTACCTCTGTGGAACCCACTTTCTAAAAAAAATTGAGCCAGAGTTTCATACCATGCTCTTGGTGCCTGTTTAAGTCCATAGAGTGCCTTGTCAAGCCTGTAGACATAATCTGGATACTTGGGATCTACAAATCCAGGTGGTTGTTCAACAAACACTTCTTCTTCAAGTTTTCCATTCAGAAAAGCACTCTTCACATCCATCTGAAAAACCTTGAATTTCTTGTGAGAAGCATATGCTAGAAAGATTTTTTTTGCCTCCAATCTTGTAACTGGAGCAAAAGTTTCATCATAGTCTATTCCTTCTTGCTGTGAATAGCCTTTGGCCACAAGTCTGGCTTTGTTTCTTGTAAAAACCCCATCACTGTCAGTTTTGTTTCTGAAAACCCATCTAGTACCAACAACAGATCTATTCTTTGGTCTAGGTACAAGGGTCCATACTTCATTTCTCTCAAATTCATTTAACTCCTCCTGCATTGCTGTTATCCAGTCAGCATCTTGAAGAGCTTCTTCCACTTTCTTTGGTTCAGATTTGGACAGAAATGCATGGAACAGACATTCATTTGTTGTAGCACTTCTTGTCCTAACTTTTGCATCTGGATCTCCAATGATTAAATCAGGTGTATGTGATTTTGTCCATTTCCTAGCTGTAGGAAAATGACTTCTATCAATAGTTGATCCTCCCCCTTGATCAATGTTCTCCTGATTATCTTGATGCTTTTCTTCATTCTCTGAGGCTCCCCCTGAATTTGATCTCTGAGAGTTTGAACTGTCAGAATTTGGACTTTCAGAGTTTGAGTCATCAGAGTTTGAGTTTGATCCAGAATTTTCAGTTGACTCACTATCAGAATTTGAGTCATCACTATGATCATGCTCCCCCTCAACTGGCTCTCCTCTTTGTTTAGACTGTACTATTTCTTCTGTTTGCACCAGTAGAGGTTCAGAGTTTGCCGCAACAGAGTTTGTTGGACTAGTGTTATCAGAGTTTATTTCATCAGAGATTAGATCTTCATTTTCGAAATGCAATTGATCATGTTCATCAACATCTTCAAGTCCAGTGATTTTTCTGTCATCAAATGACACATGAATAGATTCCATAATCACCCTTGTTCTCAGATTGTAAACTCTGAATGCCTTGGTTGACACTGGATAGCCAACAAAAATTCCTTCATCTGCTTTCAACTCAAATTTGGTCAACTGTTCAGGATGAGTTTTCAACACAAAGCATTTGCACCCAAAAATATGAAAATATTTCAGGTTTGGCTTCTTTTCTCTCACCATCTCATATGGTGTTTTTCCATGCTTGTTGATCAGTGTTGCATTTTGAGTAAAACAAGCAGTTTGAACTGCTTCTGCCCAGAAATAGGTTGGCAATTTTGCTTCATCAAGCATAGTTCGTGCAGCTTCTATCAAGGTTCTGTTCTTCCTCTCAACTACACCATTTTGCTGTGGTGTACCAGGTGCAGAAAATTCTTGCTTCACTCCTCTGTTCTTGCAGAATTCTTCCATTGTTGTATTTCTGAATTCAGTTCCATTATCACTTCTGATTATTTTGACTTTGTGTTTTGAAACTTTGTCCAGTAGTTTTACATGCTCCATCAGTGTTAATGCAGTTTCATCTTTCTTTGCTAGAAAATGCACCCAAGTGTATCTGGTATATTCATCAACAATAACTAGAGCATATTTCTTTCTTCCAATTGACAAGACATTTACTGGTCCAAAAAGATCAACATGTAACAGATGATATGGATCAACAATTGAAGATTCAAACTTGCTCTTGAAAGAGATCTTCCTCTGTTTGGCCTTTTGACATGAATCACACAGACCATCAACATTTAGTAAAGACTTTGGAAGTCCTCTAACAAGATCCTTTCTTATCAGCTCATTGATGTTGTTCAGATTCAAATGAGAAAGTTTCTTATGCCAATTCCAACTTTCTTCATTTGACATTCTTGTTGACAGGCACATTGTTTTTCCATCAAAGTTTATCAACAAGCTTGCTTCATAGATATTGTTGCGCCTTTGTCCAACTAAAACAACTTTCCCTGTGGTTTTGCTGATAACCTCACGGTATTCGGGTTGAAAATCTACATGAAAACCTCTGTCACAGATTTGACTCACAGATAGCAGATCATGCTTGAGTCCTGGAACCAGAGCTACATTTGTGATGATGACACTTCCAAGATTAATATTGCCATATCCCAGAGTATGTCCTATGTTGCCATCTCCATAGGAAACTTTTGGGCCAGCCTTCTCCACATACTCTGATAGCAGGGCTTTATTTCCAGTCATGTGTCCTGAACATCCACTGTCCACTATTAGGATGCTTTCCCTGATGCCCTGCAATCACAAACAATTACTGAGGATTAGATTTAAGGATCCAGACTTGCTTGGATCCTTTGGCTTTCTTAATTCTGTTAGCTTTAGCAGCGGAATTTTCATTATCAGAGTTTAAGCTAGCTTTAACAGAGTTTACACTTGCAGAATTAACTCTAACCCATTTCAGATTAGGTTTCAGTTCATAGTAATTATGATAAATAGCATGATAATTTCTGCAAGTATAAATAGAATGCCAAGTGCTTCCACAGTGTTTGCATAAAGTCTGTGGTTTAGTTCTAACATTATCTTTCTTTACTTCAGACTTGGAAGGTAAAGAATTAATGTCTTTGTTCTTCCTGCAAAAACTAGCAAGATGGTTAGTACTACCACAGTTATGACATGTCTTTCTTGGAGCTAAAGTAGCAAGCATTGGATAGTTGCCTTGAGTAATGCCTACTTTACCATTTCTGTTCTTTTTAGACACTTTCTGTTTCTTAACAGATTTTAACTCCTTAACCTTATGCTTAAGTTGTTTATCTGTCATTAAACCAATATTAACCTGTTTAACATTAGTTTTTACTGGTTCATTCTTAACAGCTTCTTTTCCACCTTCAAATCTAGGTTCATTTATTCCATTAACAAATGTTCCAAATTTCTTAGGTGGAAGAGGTGGTCTAATCTTAACTGTATTCTGAAATCTAAGTTCATCTTTCTCAGAATAACCTAGACCTACAGTGTCAGACTAAAAAACTTCTTGAGTGTCTTTTCCTGAATGAGTCCAAGTTTTAATAATGTGATTTGCCTTTTCCAACTCAGATTCTAGTTGTTTATACTGACTTAACAACTCTTGTTCAAGATAGACAACATCATCTCTCTCCTTTTGAACTTGCTGCATCTTAACAAGTTTCTCTTCTACAACCTTATTTCTCTCTTTGAGTTCAGAATTCTCAGTTTTGACTCTCTCATTCTCTAAATTCTGATCCCTATAACTGATATGCAAGGACTTAAGATAAATTCTTTGTTAGGTCCAAATGTGTTGTAGAGGGGGGGTGAATACAACTTTTCGAATATGAGAAGCAATAAAAACGATGCAATAAATGAACACACAGATTCAAGGAATATATTTCTTTATATATAACTTGAAAGGGCTGCTACAACATTCATTACAAAGTATAACAGAAGTTGAGAGAGAAGTGAATGATACTAAGCTCTGTTAATGCACTCTCTCTTTTTCTCTTGTGTTTTTCCCTAGAATTGCTCACTCTGTTCTAAATAAAACATTACACAAGTACTTCTATTTATACTACATGTAGTCTATGTCCTGTAGTCTTCAACAGCTAAGATGTACGTGGCCCAGTGGTGTCCACATAAATCTTGCCTTAACTTGAAAGCTTGGAAATCTGCCAATCAGAAGATGCCATGTGTCATGTTGAAGCTGCACCTAAGTAGAACTTCTACTTGAGAATTTCTACTTGGCTATCTCGAAATTCCTAAGTGGAACTTCTACTTGGCTATCTCGAAATTCCTAAGTAGAACTTCTACTTGAGAATTTCTACTTAGCCATCCAGAACATTTAGTACTTAGAAAATATTCTGGTCTTCAACTTGAAGCTTCAATGCACATCTTGAACTTGTGATATCTTCATGTCTTCTTTATTCTTCAACAAGCTCTTGAACATGGTTCTTTATTACTGACATAAACTTGCTATCAATGTCCTGACACTTGATGCACTGGTCTGGTTCATAAGTGACTAGTCTTGATAGTGTTTCTGCTTCTTGAATAAATTACCATATTCACTGAATAACTTGGCTTTCCAATATTTGCTTTCCTTCTTGTTTACTTGAAATCAATTGGTCTTATTGATACTGATAGTTATGATCTTGATCTTTGGCTTTCCAAATCACTGAGGCATGAACAACTTTGACTTGAACTTCTCTCAATGATTTCTTCTTGGATTGATCATAGTTAACATGTTGAATTGTATCAATTACCTTGTCTTCATTTAGTGTTGATTTCTTGTGACTTCTTGTTCTTGATTGTCTTCTGGTTAAGTATCTTTTCCTTTAGTTTGAGTTACATTAGTTATAGTGTTACAAGTTTATACACTCTGCCTTTCAATCTCCCCCAATTTGATTGTCTAACAATGACATTCAAATTAATGAAGGATAACTCAACTAAACAATGAGACGAGAAAAGATAATTAACATTACAGTCTTGAATAATTTACAATTGAAATTTACATGAAAACAATACAAAGAACTTAAACTAGAAATAGAATTCGAACTTCGAATTAAAGATCATTTGAGTGATTCCTATCACCTGGATTATTTCATACCTTTTAGTCAAACTTGTATCACCTTATTGGATTCACTCTAAGGTGAATTTTCCTCAAGTGAGTTAAAGCAACCGAAAGACATGAAGTTTTTCCAACTTCAAGTTCACACCACTCTGACCTTTAACCCTAATTCCGTTTCCTCTTTCTAGCTTCAGCAGCTTGGTCTCTCTCTTCTTTCTGCCTTTTGCGCTTGTCCTTCTGCTGCTGTTCTTTCTTGTACACTGGATCGTGAAGCTGCTTCCACCTAGCATTCAACAGACTTACAGCTTCCATTTCTAGAGGGTTCCTGGGCTCTGGGTTAGGATGTTTGAAAAGCCTTCTGAGTTTATCAACCTCCTGAGTAGTCCTGATCTTTGGAATTTCCTCAAAGTTCTTCATTATGAGCTGAGGTTTCCAATGAGATTTAGTGGCTTTGAGATAACGATATATCATCTTGGGGTAGCCCTTGACACGGTCAGTATTATAGACACTAGCCGCATCTCGCTCCATTCGCTTCTTCTCCACAATTACTTCAGACAGGTAACTCATGAGTCTCTGCTTTTCTTCAACAAACTTGTCTTCCACTTCGCCCCATTTGAACACATATAACACTTTCTCTAGAAATGCAGCATCTTGAGTCTGTAGCAGCCATTGTCTACTCATATGCAAGAGTGTTTGTTTCTGGTCTGCATCTATGTATGCTAAGGCATCAGCTGTATCATCAGCATAAGAGTGTATCCAGTATACACTATCTTTCCCTGGAACGCCAACTGTCTCCCTTATTTCTCCTTGTTCCAGTTCTCCAGAAGGAAGAGTCAAAGCTTCATCTACATTCTTCATTGCTTGAAGAATATTCCATTTCTTTTCTATCAGCTCCGGCTCAATCTTCACGTTGTCGAGAGGGTTTGGAGCAATGACATCACACTTCCACACCTCATTGCTCTTCAAGAATATGACTCTTTCAATGATCCTCACGGATTTATCTTTAAGCTCAGAGGCGAATCCCTTACCCATCATTTGTCTACATACAGCTTTAAGAGATTCCACTGAAAGTTCCATTAAGTCCTTTTCCTCCATGCTCACCCTCTTCATCTTTCCTTGAACCACCATCCGGACAAAATTTGGATAAGCTGAGAATTCTGGACCCTTGTCCTCTGCTAGCTGCATTAACTGATCCCTGTACAGAATGCTTAGCTCCTCAGATTGAGAGTACCGAATTTTAGTCGCTAGCAAGAACAACTCTGACGCAGATCTTCTCATTATGAATTGGTCATCCACATATAGGAAAGATGTTGGGACTCCTTCTACCAAAGACAAGATAACCTGCCACTCCTTAAGATTTGCATTGTATCCAACCCTGACTTTAGAAATTAATCTCTTCAAAGCATTTATATAGTCCCCAGTCATTGGATTCTGCAAATTCAAGTTGTAGAACAGATCATCTGCATCCTTGTTATGAACTCCTTTTGCACATGGTCCCATCATTATCTTCCTTGCTTCATCCCATTTCTACCCTATCCTCCTTTTGTCCAGATCAACTTGAGGATTAGCTAGCCTTGCAAGCTCATACTCATACTGCTTCCCTTGTAGCTCCACCTTCTGTTCTAGGAACGCAGCATGTTCTTGCATCATCTTCATTTTATGGAACTGAGCTTGTTCCAAGGCTAACTGTTGAGCTTTAAGGGTTTCCTCATCAACAGGAAATTCTTCAGGCAGTCCGGAAGACATCCCAGCACCTCCACCTTGTTCCTTCAAAGATCTTTTTATTGCATGTGCCAGCGGTACGTCTTCCATGTCAGAATCTGAGTCAAGTACCTCCTGTACTGTTTCCTGATGACTCAGATCAACAAATGGTTCATCAACCATTACTGCCTTACCCTTTCTCATCCTCAGAGCCTCTTCATCAACAGACGGCTCAACTTCTGGTTCCTTGACAAGATCAGCGGGTTCTTCAATTTCTTCGATGTGAACTGCCTGCTGTCTCGTCTCCTTTCCACTCTCCCCCTTAGGTGAGTTATCCTGAGCTCCACCATGGTCTTCAGATCCACCAGCTGCATAGGAACCTCCAAAACCAGAACCAGAGGCTCCCGCTCCACTAGCACCACCTGCACCACCTGCTCCAGCATCGGGGGGAGGTTGTTCCGACTCGAAGCACTCCGGGGGCACAAAACTTCTGACTGCGAACATCATTCTACTGATCTCCACAGTCATTGTATGCATTGTAGACTCCAATGCCCCCATCCTCTCATTGAGAGTGCTTCCCAAGACTCCACCAGCATGGCCCAAGTCATTGACCTTATTTGTCAAATCCGCAAAAGCTGTAGCTTGACTTGCCATTCTTGCTGCGTAGTCGTCTAGAGCCCTTTGGTTGTTTCCAATATTGATCCCGAACTGCCCCATTGTCTGCCCGAACTGCCGCATCTGATGTTCCATTGAAGTCATACGAGTATCAAAATTTTCAATATTAAGGGACGGTGTTTGGTTTAGGTGACCTCGCTCTAATACTCGTTCTGTTGGTATTTGGCGCTCGGTTTCGGGCCTTAAAAATGAAGGTCCCTCTCTCCCTAACCTCTCACACACACTCCCTGTCTCACACTCGTGTATGTCATCAATGATTGATCCAAATAGTGAAGCAGTACCTGCAGAAAATTGATAAGAAATGTTGTTGACAGTTATGGGATCAAATTCTGTTTGTTCCTGAGTTGGAATCTCAGTCTGAGAGGCTGCAAAGTGTCCTTGTACGACATCAGAACCGATCCTCTTTGCAGCATCAGTACGTACCGGTGAAGGTACGGCTGAAGTTCTTAATACTTCATGTCCTCTTGAAGCAACAGTATCATCAAGAGGCACATCATCCTCACCAAAATCAAAATCCCTATGTGCAGAATGTTCAAGGGGTGAACCACTCGCGTGAGGTGGAGTGGTTGCGTGTGACACGCTAGGGTTTGACTGTGGTTGTGAAGTAGCAGCGTGGAAAAGTTTGGCTTTCTTGCGAATAAGTTGCTGCTCTTCGGGTTCATTCTCCTCATCATCTTGTATATATATACGTGCTGGTTTTCTGACTTCCGTTAACAGGGGTGATAAAGAATAGGAATGTGTATCAGACTCAGAGTCAGAAATATGGCTCTTACCCTGGGATAGATCCTGCGGGTTAGCAGTCTCTTGGGTCGCGGAATCAGAAACGTTGGAGGAGGAATGAATAGTATGCAGAGAGAGATTACCTGATTGATTACCTTGTGCATCATCGCTTTCCTCATCAGGAATCTCATCAAATGCCTCGGCATGAACAGATGGATTTTGAGCATGTGATGAGACTTGTGATGATGCCTCCAAATTGGTAACTCCTGCATCATATCTAAGCCACATTTGAATATTTTCAGGAGTAGACATCGGCTTACCTTGATGTTTATCCTGATTTGCAATGGTTGCAAGTGACTTAGTGCCCATCCCTAGCGATTCAGATGTGGGGCTTCTGGCAAATCCCTGTCTAGTAGCAAGAGCATCCTTCGGTATTAAGTCATTGATTAGCATTTGAAGAAACCGAGGAAACCAGCAGACGACATCAGTGGTAGAGAGGTCTCTGCTTGCAAGGGATCCCATTGAGGCCACTATCTCAGAGAGAACTATTCGTCCATAGTTTATATCCAGTTCTCTTGCTAGGGCAACTGCAAAGGTTTGCATTGGAATTGGAATTTGATGAAAGTCTTTTTCGCGTGCCCGAAAACATCTTGTGATGGCCTCGAAAAAATAATTCCATTCCGCATGGAAGAATTGCTTTTGGATATTTCCCGTGATTGGGCCTTTTGTAGGATAACATCCAATTTCTTCAAAGAATCTGAGGCGTTCTGCAGCAGTAGGTTCTGGATCATAGGCATCTTTAATTGGGAATCCTAGAACTCTGTTGACAATTTGTTCTGTCACCTCATATTCCTGACCCGCTAAGGTAAACCTGAAACCGTAGGGGGTTGATTTACTCCCAAAAGTAACCGCACTAGTCCATAATTGCTGTAAAGCATCATGTACTAGTGTAGGTTTATCAGTAAAAGCTTGGCTAGCTTTGGAATACAAATTGAGAAATCGTATCCAAAACTTAAACCGCGGGAGTTGATCACCAATTTCCGTAGAAATATTATAAAAGTTGTTTTTAGCAAGGGAAAATTGGTGAGCCATTTTAATTAAATGTTTTTCTTTTAAAAGATGTGAATTTTTATTTTAATTTTGAAAAACAATTAATTTTCCGAATTACAAAAGAGAATTGTAACCCTTTTAATTTTTCAAGAACACCAAACGGAATCTGAGAAATCAAACTACGGGATTCAATTCAACAACCAATTACTATTTCGTGTGTATACCAGTGGAATCGTGTGTGTTTATAGATGGAGAAAATGGAATCGCGTTTATGAACAGTACACAAACAATATATGTTCGTGTGTATGTATATGCGCGTGTATGGATGTTCACAAAACACACTAACACAAAGATTAAGGTTAACACAGACAATAGCAGTCAACAAATCGGCAGTAATTCGTGATTAGTACGAGTTTAATCACAAAAACACGGATCAAAGGTATGTAATTAGTGAAATCGCACTGTTCTTGTGAAACGGCTGCTGAAAATTAGAATTAGGTAAAGTGAATTAGGCATCGAGTTAGAGATGTATATATAGGTGAATGAGAAATGACAAAAATGTCCCTGTTAAAAAATGTGAAAAGTACTAAGTCCATACAGGGGACATCTAAGTCGAACCCTATCTCGAACTTTTCTATCTCGAACTTTTCTATCTCGAACATCAAGTCGAACTTCGAGATAAAGTTCGAGATAGAGGTTAACTCGAACAATTATGCACAAAGAAGCACTTTAAACCAAAATTACAGCAGAAACTATAGGGAAATACTATCTTGAACATTATTGATTTGTAGTAAACTTGGAAAAAAAAGAAAATTCAAGATACTTTTCGAGTTGGAGTCTATCTCGAACATCAAGTCGAAATTCGAGTTGAGTTTCGAGATAGACTAAGAACTCTATCTCGAACATCAAGTCGAACTTCGAGATAAAGTTCGAGATAGACTAACTCGAAGTTAATCTCAAATTCTTTCCAAAATACTTCCTTGAATCAAAAAGTCCAGGGTAATTCAAGATATGTTTCGAGTTAGGAGTGTAACTCGAAAAATTCCCTTTATCTTAACTGAGAACTCTATCTCGAACACCAAGTCGAAATTCGAGTTGAGTTTCGAGATAGACTAAGAACTCTATCTCGAACATCAAGTCGAACTTCGAGATAAATTTCGAGATAGACTAACTCGAAGTTAATTCTCAGTTCTTTTCAAAATATTCCCTTAATGGAAACCTCATCTCAACCTTAGAGATAAAATTCGAGATAGACTTTATCTCGAATATTTTGAAGATAGAACTAGGCACACTGGTAACTCGAACTCTAAGTCGAATTTCGAGATGAATTTCGAGATAGGTACTAACTCGAAATTCTTCCCAGACTTAGAATTTTCAAAACTTCACCCTGGAAGCTCAAGTCGAAATTCAAGTCGAATTTCTACATGAGTTTCGAGATAGAGACTAACTCGAAATTTTGAAGATACTTAGAATAATTTGACAATTTTTCTTTGAAAAACTCAACAATTAATTTTGCCAAATTAATATAAATATCAATTCAAGGATTTTAATATATGACATAATTAAAACATTCCTTGATAATTCTAAGGCCTCTAATTACATGAAAAAAACACAGGTAAATTCATCTAAAAATCATGCAATATTTAGACTATTATGAATTTAACTCCCCCTATGATCATGCAATCTAACAAGCATAAATTCACAGATTTGTGCTATAAAAGACACTTAAAACACAATGAATTCATGCAAAATCACACTATATGCAACCTATAACAATCATTAATTAGGCATTTTAAAGTCTAAGCACATAATGATTGATTAGCTTGCACATACAAACATAAACATGGATTTTACAGATAGAAGGCTTTACTAACTTGTGTTAAGCATTCCCAATTCACCAACCAACCTATTGAATGTTACTTCATCAAGAGGTTTGGTGAATATATCTGCAATTTGTTGCATTGTGGGCACAAAATGTAGCTCCACAGTCCCCTCCTCGACATGTTCTCTTATGAAATGATACCTGATGTCAATATGCTTGGTTCTTGAGTGATCCACAGGATTGTTGGTTATGGCAATGGCACTTGTGTTGTCACACCTGATTGGAATTTTCTTGTGCTCTATGCCATAATCCTTCAATTGGTTCCTCATCCACAGTATTTGAGCTACACAGCTTCCAGCAGCAATGTACTCAGCTTCAGCAGTAGAAGTAGATACTGTATGTTGCTTTTTACTTTGCCAGGACACCAATCTTCTGCCAAGAAATTGGCAAGCACCAGATGTGCTTTTCCTATCAATCCTGCAACCTGCATAGTCTGAATCCGAATAGCCAATAAGATTAAAACCTGTATCTCTTGGGTACCAAATCCCTAGATTTGGTGTGCCCTTGAGATACCTAAAAATTCTTTTGACGGCTACGAGATGTGATTCTCTAGGATCCGCTTGGAACCTTGCACATAAACAAGTTGCGAACATTATATCTGGTCTACTTGCAGTTAAATAGAGGAGTGAGCCAATCATACCTCGATAGCTTGTGATGTCAACTGATTTACCTGATTTGTCTTCATCAAGCTTCGTGGCTGTTGCCATGGGAGTCTTAGCTGCTGATGTATCTTCTAGATTATACTTCTTGAGTAAATCTCTGACGTACTTGGATTGACAGATAAAGATACCATCTTTTCTCTGACTGATCTGTAATCCAAGGAAGAAGGACAGCTCTCCCATCATGCTCATCTCATATTTTTCCTGCATTAGCTTGGCAAATTTCTCGCACAAGCGCTCATTTGATGACCCAAAAATAATATCGTCCACATATACTTGAACAAGTATTAAGTCATTTCTCACAACTTTATAGAACAATGTTTTATCAATTACTCCCCTAACAAAACCATTTTCAATTAAGAATAAGGATAGGGTTTCATACCATCGTCTTGGGGATTGCCTGAGGCCATAGACAGATTTGAAGAGTAGATACACAAAATCTGCATGTTCTGGATCAACGAAGCCAGGCGGCTGTTCCAGATACACTTCTTCTTCTAACTCTCCGTTCAGGAAGGCACTTTTCACGTCCATCTGGAAAACTTTGAAGTTCTTATGTGCTGCAAATGCCAAGAACATCCTGACTGCCTCAAGTCTTGCAACTGGTGCATAGGTTTCATCATAATCAATTCCTTCTCGCTGAGAATAACATTTTGCAACCAAACGAGCCTTGTTTCGTGTTACAAGTCCGTTTTCATCCAGTTTATTTCTGAATACCCACCTAGCTCCAATTACGGATTTGTTCTTTGGTCGGGGTACCAGTTTCCAAACTTTCTGCCTTTCAAACTGATTGAGTTCCTCTTGCATTGCAATCACCCAATCAGCATCGCCAAGAGCTTCTTCTATTTCTTTAGGTTCAAGCTTGGATAAGAACCCAGAATATAAGGAGATATTAGCCATGTCAGCTCTTGCAGTTCTTCTAGTAGTCACACCAGCATCTGGATCACCAATAATTAACTCAAACGGATGGTCTCTATTCCATACCCGTTCACCTGGAAATTGTCTAGATGATTCAGCTTGACTTTCTGAGTTGGGGTGCTGACTACTTTGAATATTTTCACTAACTCCCCCTGAGTTAGTGCCAGCTCCTACAGAACTAGAGTCAACTCGACTCGAGCCTTGAACAGTAGTCCTTGAGCTGCTATTTACTCCCCCTGAGTTGTTGCCGGTTGGTACTGAAGAAGTCTCTCCTGATCTTGTAGAATTAGCTTGTTCACTAGACTCAGGTTCTTCATGTACGCTTGGAACATTTAATGGAACAACCAACTCAGGTTCATCTTCAAGATCTTCTAAGTCCAGATTCTGAAATTTTAGGGACTCAGGTTCACTAGAATCTCTTGAAATTGATGAGAGTTTGGTATCGTCGAATCTGACGTTGTAACTTTCAGTCACTTTTCGATCATTCACCAAGAACACTCTATAAGCTGCCACCACGTCTGTAGAGTAACCAACAAAGATTCCTTCACGAGCTTTTGCTGCAAACTTGCCTAGATTTTCATCATCTATAAGCACATAGCATTTTGCTCCGAAGACATGAAAGTATTTGATTGTTGGTCGTCTGTTGTTCATTAGCTCACATGGTGTCTTTTCTTTATCTTTTATGATCAAGGTTCTATTTTGAGTGTAACAAGCGGTACTCACTGCTTCGGCCCAGAAATACAAAGGAAGTTTTGAATCATACAACAAAGTTCTTGCTGCTTCAACCAAAGTTCTATTCTTCCTTTCAACTACTCCATTTTGCTGTGGAGTTCTCGGGGCTGAATACTGACGACGTATTCCCTTAGATACACAGAAGTCATTTAGCACTGCGTTTTTGAATTCAGTGCCATTGTCTGATCTAATCGTCTTCACAGTAAGTGTTGAAACATTCTCAATTTGAGTGATGTGATCAATGATTAAGAAAGGTACTTCGTCTTTCGTCATTGCGAACAATACCCATGTATACTTGGAGAAGTCATCCACGATTACCAAAGCATATCTTTTCCTAGACAAAGATAGGACATTCACTGGGCCAAACAAATCCATATGAAGAAGTTGCAGAGGCTCAGTAATACTAGACATTTCTTTGCTTTTATGCGATGCTCGCTTTGACTTTCCCATTTCACAAGCTTCACAGAGTCCTTTCGGAGCGAACTCCATTTGAGGTAGATCTCTCACCAATTCTCGCCTCGCGAGAGCATTCATCGTTTTGAAGTTTAAGTGAGATAGCTTTTTGTGCCATAACCAGCTTTCATCATCCGAGGCTTTGCTGTAGAAACAGGTGACCTCATCCTGATTTGCTGAATCCATATCTGTAACAAAAAGATATGCCTTTCGGACTCCTCTCAAAGCTAGTGAGCCTTCCTTGATGTGAGTGATTGAGACACCTTTCTTGTTGAAGACAATTTCGTAACCTTTGTCACAGAATTGACTTATACTCAACAGATTGTGCTTTAGTCCCTCAACATAGGAAATATCTTCAATGATGACATTGCCAGTTTTCAGTTTGCCATATCCCTTAGTCACACCTATGCTGTCATCTCCAAAGGTAACATAAGGGCCAGCCTTCATAACCAACTCTGTAAGCAGGGACTTGTTTCCAGTCATATGCCTCGATGCTCCACTGTCTAGCACCCATATAACTTTATTTCTATTCTGCTTAATGCCCTGCAATGACAGATTGATTAGACATTCTTCGGAACCCAACTTTGATTGGGCCCGGCTTTTCGATAAGATCGAGAATCAACAGATTTAACAACAGGAGATGCACTTTTCTTCACATTACTAGAGCTTTCGACTATCTCCTTTCCTTTCTCAGACTTGACAGATTTGTCAGTCTTAGGAGAAGGTTTGCCACTCCTAACTTTAGGAGGACTGACAGTCTTGGCTCTACCATACTTTTTCTTGATATTTGGACTAGCAACAGTATTTGAGCATGACTGGCTAGATGCATTCATTAAATGCACAAAAGTTTGCATGATATTAAAAGTGCATGGCATACAATTAGGTTGACCACACTGTGCATGATTCTGATGCAGATTATTCATTGTTTGTGTGGTAGGCATGGCATGTGCAGCAGGAACATTCATGTTAGCTTTGCATGCATAAGAAAGATGCTCAGTAGATTTACAATGATAACATGCTTTCTTTATTCGTTCAGCCTTAACCTCTTTTATGCCTTTCTCTCTCTTCCCTTGTTGTTTAACAGCCTTAGCTCCTAATCCCAGTCTAGATTCATCTCTAGGGAAATTGATTTTAACTTGTTTGATAGGAGTTACAGGTTGTTCTTTCTGGCGATCTTCCATCTCAATCTCATATCTAGCTATCAATTCAGTCTCTTCTTCTTCTATTCTAGGAACAAGATGTTTGTAGATAGGTTTGACAGCCGATTTAAGAATTCTAGGTGTTTCCTGTTTAAGATCACTGGAACTAGGATCAATAGGTCTCTTTCCTTCTTTCTTAGGAAGGTCAGAATAATCAAGTCCTATACCTACTCCAGTTATTTTCTTAAATGTGTCATTATCTACATACACTTTACTAGCCGCTAGTTTGTAAGCTTCGCATTTTGTTTCTAACTCAGCTAGATTGTTCCTAAGACATGCTTCTACTTCTTCCTTAAGGACGAGCTTGTGTTCCAGAGATTTAATAAAGTCTCTTAGAGAAGTATCTACAGTGCAAGCAGCCTCTAGCTCTTCCACTTTTGCCTCAAGCATTCTGCATTTGGCAACAAGTGTTTTCTGTTCCTTTTGAGAAGAGTCTAGGCTTTTGCACAACATATAGATCTCTTCACTAAGAGCCCCGTTCTGTTCTTTATAATCATCAATAGACATTTCTACTTTAAGAGTCAGAACTGGTACCTCTGGTTCCTCTGATGTCTCAGCCATGAGGGCAAAGTTTGCTACATGAGTAACATCTTCCTCATCTGAATCATCCCAAGCTCTTCCTTCTGTCACCAATAAAGCTCGTTTTCCATGTCTTTCCTTCAACAGTGCTTCATAGTTGCTTTTGAGAGCTTCAAATGTTTCTTTTGGATAAGTCTGTTTAGGCTTTTTGCAGTCCGAGGCAAAGTGTCCAGCTTCACCACAATTATAGCATTTGAACTTCATTTTGAAATCCAAAGGAGATTTGTAGCTGGTATTCTTGCCTTTTCCTTTGTAGCCTGACGAACTACCACCACCCTTAGCAGCCCGATAATAAGATGAAGATTTTCTCTGTGGTCGGTTGCTCTTTCTAAATCTCATGTTGCTGAACTTCCTTGCCATGTATGCCACGACACTATCGTCCATGTTGTCCAGCTCTTCTTGGGTGTAGTAGTCATCATCACTGTCAGATGCGCACTCGTCATCATTATCAACTTGATGTGGTGCAAGTGATGATTTAGGCTTTGCTGCAACCATTGCCTTCTTAGACTCTTCCTCATCAGCAACTAATCCTGATGCACTTTCTTTTCCCTTTGAATCATTGTCCCATGCTTGATCTTGAAGAGTTTCCAGCTCATAGGTCTTTAATATTCCATAATACTCTTCCAGAGAAGTTGTATGCAAATCTCTGGTTTCTCTGATTGCGTAGACCCTATGCTCAATGCTTTTTGGCTGGTTCCTCAGATATCTCGTATTTGTTTCAACCATGGGGAGAGTCACACCTCTCAGATTCAAATCCAATACCAACTGACTGAATCGTAGATAGACTTCTGTAATGCCTTCTCCTTTCCGTATTCTAAAGGTGTCATACTCCATCTTGAGTATGAGTGTTTTGTTGCTTCTGACCTCTGCAGATCCTTCCATGACAACTTCTATCTTATTCAGGGTTAACAGTCTCTAGATATAGTCTCATTCTGAAAACCCATTCTTCATAGTGATCTTTGTTGAACATTGGGATCTTGAATGCATTTTTAGGAGCCATCTCAATTCTGGTCACTAAAAGTTTCTAAGTACCCAAGACTAGGCTATGTAGAATATTTATGTAGAACTTTTGCCTAAGTCGAAATTTCTCTAAGTAGAAATTTTGCTCAAGTCGAAATCACCAAGTAGAAATTGTCCAAGTCGAAATTCTATGTAGAAATTCTCAAGTAGAAATTCTATGTAGAAATTTTTGCCTTAGAATAATTTTTCTGCAGAATACTTTAATATTGAATAAACAATATTATCTCTTTAACACCTTTTGACTTTGAATGCTTTACTCACCAAACCCACCTAACCCACATGCTAGGTACTGAGTATGTCTTTTACTTTCGGCCGAATAAAGTAAATCAAAAAGTCCAAAAACCACCTTTTTATTCTTTTACTATTGAAAAGGAGATCAAAAAGTTGTTGGGTTGTATTCTTTGATAAGAACAGATGATGAACACTCAAGAACACCAAATATGAACTAACCCAGATAAATTCACAAAAATTAATTAAAATACACCCAAGCTAAATAATCACACCTGGAGTATTTAAATAATTTTTCAGATGAGTTTTCACTACCAACGAATTAAAACACACTTTTCGAGAAAATGAAAAGTAGATCTGAAAAATGAAAACTCACGATTCTTCTACTCAACACAAGGATCTATGTTTTGTATATTAAACATATAGCTCTGATACCAATTGTTAGGTCCAAATGTGTTGTTGAGGGGGGGTGAATACAACTTTTCGAATATGAGAAGCAATAAAAACGATGCAATAAATGAACACACAGATTCAAGGAATATATTTCTTTATATATAACTTGAAAGGGTTGCTACAACATTCATTACAAAGTGTTAGTCACAGAGGCATGCCTGAATACATCTAATAACAAGCCCAAGTGGTTCGTAATGCTATGCATTACCTACATGACCTCTTAACTGAGGGAACCTCTAGTTGTAGAGTTTCTACTTATTTGTACTATGTAATAGGCATCAAATTCTATCTGTGTAACTGTACCTACTAAGTCAAGAATAAAGCTTGAAAGAAGTTCTAAGGTTCATGCCTCAAGCAAGGAAATGAAGACTGTCAAATAATCACAGTTGGGATTTGAAGAATTGAAGAAATGAAGAAATTGCCTAAGTACTAATTCGAGAAGTACATTTGTTTATTCGAGAAGTCTAGCATTCGAGAAGTCTGGAGTTCGATATCTCAGAAGACACTATTTGATATCTCTCGATATCTCATTCGATATCTCAGGGATTCGATATGTCCATTACACGGTTCGAGAACTCAAGGAGTCAACAGTTCGAGTTCTCAAAGGGTCAACAAGTCAATGCTACATTCGATATCTCAAAGACTCAATATGCTATTCGATATCTCAGGGATTCGATATGTCAAAATGCTCTATTCGATATCTCAAGGAGACCCAGAGAAAAGAGCTATTCGAGAAGTGATTCGATATGTCAAGATAACACTATTCGAGAACTCAGAGTTATCGATCAAGTCAACTCCAGTTCTCGAATCACTCACTTAGTCACTTCTCGAATACATTCTTGAGGACAAAATACTGAAGAATTGTACAAGTCAGAAACCTGCAACAAGCCAGGATACTTTATTTGACTCTGTCCTATAAAGCATGCTGGAAAGCCTACAAAGAAGCTTGGAGAGATAAGACAAGGGACAAGGAGCTGAAGAAGTGGATCTAAACAGGCTTTTCAAAGTCAAATCTGTAGCCGTTTGGACTCTTACTAAAATGAGATAGACAGACTGGAAAGTGTTTTTGTTTTTACCTACCTCATTTGTAGTAAGTGGGTGTATCCATGTCTATAAGGGTACAGCCTCACTTCCTTAGCTGTTAAGGTGTTGAAGTTTCTCAAATACCCAGAAAATATCTCTCTGAGAAAAACGAAGCTGAGAATACTATCATTTGTATTCACAGATTGTAGCAAAATCTTAATCTAATAAGATATTAGATTAAAGTGATATTGTGTTGTGTTTGTCTTTAATTATCCGCATCTTCATATCTCACACACTCATCACTTATCTTGCTGCAAAGATTCAAGAACAAAGAAAAGTTCAAGAATCCATTCACCCCCCCCTCTGTATTCTTTTACTGTATTCAATACTCAACAAGTGGTATCAGAGCAGGCTGTTTAATCTAAACAGAAAACGATCATGAGTTCGAATACACCAAAGACTACAGGTACGGTAAAGGTCCCTAAGTTCGACAAAGAGAATTACAACCTCTGGAAAATAAAAATGCTGTTGTTCATCAAAGCTGCCAATCCTCTCTACCCTGACATTCTCAAGAATGGTCCATTCATACCACAACAAGAAGTTGCTGAATCCACGGTGGGCGCAGTAGTCATTCCTAGATCATACGTTCCAAAAGAGCCATCCAAATGGACGGACTCAGAGAAGGAAAAGATTGCCCTAGACAGCCACCTCATGTTGTTAATCATAGACTCCATGGATATGTCGATGTTTGCCAACATAGCATCATGCAGATCAGCCAAGGACATGTGGAATCACATCGAGGTGTTATGTGAAGGGACAGAGGAGGTAAGAGAAAATAAGAAACAGATACTGGTCACACAGTATGAGGCGTTCATGGCACAGCCCAAGGAAAGTATCACTGATATGTTTGAAAGATTTCACAAGCTGGTGACTGAGCTCCAAATGAATGGGAAGGTTTACAGCACTAAGGAATTAAATATGAAGTTTCTACTATCGTCACCAAACCATCTAGAGCAAAGGGTCATATCCCTAAGAGAAAGAGATTTGAACAAAGTCACGTATGATGTGCTCTATGGGGTTTTAAAGACACACGAGCTTGAGTTGCTTCAAAAGAGGGCTATCCAAGCTAACCAAGGCAGAATGATAAACACATCCTGTGCCTTGATTGTCAACAAATCTATTCAAGACCTGGAAGCATCTGCAAGTCAGCTGAGAATAGAAGAGATAGTAGATGATGAAGAAACTGAGGAAGTAGTGACTGAACCTGCTGATGACAAGGAAGAAGATGAGTTCTACACTCTTGAAGAGCTGGATGGCATGGAAAATACATCATATGCTTTTATGGCTAGAAAATTCCCAAACATCAGATTCAAGAGGAATCAGCCCTTCAAGCCTAGACCTCAAAATCATTCATTCAACAAGAGCAAGGCACCTATGAAAACAAACAAGAACAGATTCAAAACCAGCTATGTGGATAGGTCATCTGTAAGATGTTACAGATGCAATGACCTAGGGCATTTTGCCAGTGAATGCAAGAAGCCTAAAAAGAAGGACAAGGAGTTTCTTGAGCTTGAAGCTAAGTATGAGGCCCTTCTAAAGAAGCAGACACCAGGTAAGGCTTACATAGCTGAAGGGAAGTGTTGGGATGATTCTGACAGTGATGGGGAAGAACAAGAATTCTGCAACTATGCCTTGATGGCCAATTCCAAGGAAGAACCATCTGCATCAGACTCACAGGTACCATCTCTCACTACCATAGACATGTCTGTTTCTGAATATAAATCTTTGGTTGAACAACTATCCGTTGAGATGTTTAACATTCATACTAGTATGACTGCTGCTAATGAAGAGATTGCTAAACTGTCTACTAGGAATGAACTGTTAAATAAGAGAAATGAGGAACTAGAGCTAACTACTGTGCAAATAGAAAATCTTAAACAAGAGATTGAGTATCTAAAGAACAAAGTTCTATGTGCTAGTCAAGTTGAGAAAGCTCTTAGGGATGAATTAGCTGAAAATGAATTTAAGTTGAAAACATTTAAGAATTCCTCTAGTCTATTGCAGTCTTATCATGAGAAAAATCTAGCTAGACCTAAGGCTGCCATTGGACTTGATTATGACACTCTTAAACAGAGGAAAGGCTATGCAGTCATTGAAGATGACATTGTTGTTCAAGAGGAGGTGCCTCAGGTTTTGAAAAAGACTGAGAATCCAATATTTAAAACACCAACACTTGAGATTGATGAGGATGCCTTACTCATCAAGCAAATGTTGGAGGATGAAGATGAGGCACAATCAAATGAACAACAAGCATCCTCTGAGAGTAAGAATGTCAAAACCAAAGCCAAGGAGCCAGTAGGAGGTAGACCTAGACTTGAGAAATCTGTAAATTTTGTTTCAGCTGGAAATTATGAGACTAAGAAGAAAGTGACGAATAAGAGACCAAACAGGAATGGCAAATTAGGGATTAACAAAGATAACAACTATGCTTATGTGCCAAATGCCCCTAGGAAAGTTTGTCAAAACTGTTTTAGCTCTAATCATTTGACTCATGCTTGCAAGAAACCATCTGGTAGTGTTGCTAAACCATTCTATGATTGCTCTGTGCCTTTAAGACATAGAGACTCTCCTTTCTGTGATAAACTTGATTGTATGCCATGTAACATGAATGTGATGACTAGTTGTTTTAATTTGAGAAGACAATTCATGGAGGGCTGTATCAATCATAATGTTCACACACACTACACAAGGACAAAGTCTTCAAGTCCTCCTAAAGTTAGGAAGGTACCTCTGTCACCTAAGTCTAAGAACCCTGATTCTAAGACTCCCAACAGTGACAAGAAGACCAACATCAAGAAAACTGATAAGCATGCTGATTTTGATAAAACTGTCACTAAGTCACATGGACCCAAACTCGTTTGGGTACCAAAGGAGAAGTAATACTTTTGTGTTTGCAGGGCAAAGAAAGTAAAAAGAAGGTCATGTGGATTTTGGACAGTGGATGCTCAAATCATATGACTGGTGATATGGCCCTGCTATCACAGTATGAGGAAAAGGCTGGCCCAATGGTTGCTTTTGGAGATGACAGCATTGGCAACACACTGGGATATGGCAAGTTGGAAATTGGAAATGTCATCATTGAGAATGTAGCACTGGTCAAGGGGCTCAAGCATAATCTACTGAGTGTTGGTCAATTCACTGACAGAGGCTTCAAAGTGAACTTTGACAAAGATGAATGTTTGATCACCCACAAGAAGACTGGTGATTTTGCTCTGTCTGGAGTAAGGAAGGGAAGCCTGTTTGTAGCCAATATGGACTCTGCAAGCAAGGACACAATTTGTTGCTTCTACTCAAAAGCATCAAATGAAGACAGTTGGCTGTGGCACAAGAAGCTATCACACCTGAACTTCAAAGCCATTAATTCCCTAGTCAAAAGGGAGTTAGTGAGAGGCATGCCCACACTTGAATTCTGTCAAGAAGGAGTGTGTGAGGCGTGTCAAAAGGGAAAAATGAAAAGATCAAGCCACAAGTCAAAAACAGTGACATCTATAACCAAGCCCCTGCAACTGATTCATATGGATTTGTTTGGGCCTGTCAATATTATGTCACTAGGAAGGAAGAAGTATGCTCTAGTGATGGTTGATGATTTTACAAGGTATACATGGGTAGAATTTCTGGCATCAAAGGATGAGGCTCCACAAGTAATCATTGAGCACATAAAGAAAGTTGACAAAGAAGCAAAGGCCATAAATGCAAGTGTGATTGCATTAAGAAGTGATAATGGGACAGAATTCAGAAATGCCATGCTTGGAGCATTCTGCAAAGAAAATTGTATTTCTCAACAATTCTCAGCTCCAAGGACCCCACAACAAAATGGAGTTGTTGAGAGAAAGAATAGGACTCTGATAGAGGCTGCTAGAACAATGCTACTTGATGCAAAGATGCCTACATGTTTTTGGGCTGAGGCTGTGAGCACTGCATGCTACATCCAAAACAGAACCCTCATCAACAAAAACACTGGAAAGACACCTTACAACTTGATGACTGGAAAGAAGCCTACTCTAAAGTATGTTCATACTTTTGGAAGCAAGTGCTTTGTGCTAAAAGATAATTCAGAATATGTTGGAAAGTTTGATGCAAAGGCATTTGAAGGAATCTTTCTTGGCTATTCTATGGAAAGAATTGCATACAAAGTTTATGTCATTTGTCAAAAGAAAGTAATGGAGAGCACAGATGTAACATTTGATGACAGCAAACTACCTGGATTAGAAGAAGCCAATGATGAAGATAAAGATCCCTTGAAGTTTGACAATCTAGATGATTCTGATGAGGAGATTGAAAGTGAATCTGAACTCATAATCCAACAAACTCAAGTGAATGAAGAACCTGTGTCAACCAACAATGAAGAAACAAGCATCCAAGATACACCTGTGAGGAGTGACAACTTCACAGGGGGAGGAAATGTAGATGATCATGATCTAAATGATGAAGCAACATCAAGGATGAGAAATCAATCTGAACATACAAGGAAATGGGATAGATCACACACTGCAGATCAGATAATTGGAAATCCAAATGCAGGAGTAAGGACAAGGAGAGCAACTATAAATGAATGTCTCTATGGCTGCTTTCTATCCCAAGTCGAGCCTAAGAAACTTGATGATGCATTGTTGGATCCTGACTGGATAATTGCTATGCAAGAGGAGCTAAATCAATTTGAAAGGAGCAAAGTATGGGAACTAGTGCCTGCACCAAAGGATAGAACCGTTGTTGGAACTAAATGGGTTCTAAGGAATAAGATGGATGAAAATGGTGTAGTCATAAGGAACAAAGCAAGGTTGGTTGCAAAAGGATACTCTCAACAGGAAGGTATTGACTATGATGAGACCTTTGCCCCTGTTGCTAGACTAGAAGCCATCAGAATTTTCTTGGCATTTGCTGCACATTCTAATTTCAAGGTCTATCAAATGGATGTCAAGAGTGCATTCCTGAATGGGGAGTTGGAAGAAGAAGTATATGTGCAACAACCACCTGGCTTTGAGGATCCACAGTTTCCCCACTTTGTCTACAGATTACTTAAAGCATTGTATGGACTCAAGCAAGCTCCTAGGGCATGGTATGACACACTATCACAATTTCTACTGGAGAATCAATTCACTAGAGGCACACTGGACAAGACACTGTTCTACAAGAAACATGATGATGATATTATCCTAGTTCAAATCTATGTGGATGATATCATATTTGGCTCTACAAATGAGAAGCTGTGTGAAAAATTCTCTAAGCTCATGCAAAGCAGATATGAGATGAGTATGATGGGAGAATTAACATTCTTTCTTGGACTGCAAGTTAGTCAAAGGAAGGATGGCATCTTTATAAGTCAAACCAAATACATTAAAGATTTACTGAAGAAATTTGATTTGGAAGAATGTTCACCTGCAAAGACACCCATGGCCACTGCCACCAAGTTAGATGATGACGCTAAGGGCAAAAAGGTAGATATCTCAATCTACAGAGGCATGGTTGGTTCTCTACTCTACCTCACTGCTAGTAGGCCAGATATCATGTTTGCTACATGCTTATGTGCAAGGTTTCAATCAAACCCAAAGGAATCACACATGATAGCAATAAAAAGGATCTTCAAATATCTGAAAGGCACACCAAACTTGGGGTTATGGTATCCTAAGGACACAGGGTTCAATCTGGTTGGTTATTCTGATGCTGATTATGCTGGATGCAGAGTGGATAGGAAAAGCACATCAGGTAGCTGCCAGTTTCTTGGACAAAGGTTAGTCTCTTGGTACAGCAAGAAACAACAATCTGTGTCAACTTCCACAGCTGAAGCTGAATACATAGCTGCTGGAAGTTGCTGTGCTCAAGTGCTTTGGATTAGAAACCAACTTAGAGATTATGGACTTGTGTTGGAAAGAATTCCTATCATGTGTGACAACACAAGCGCAATCTCTATAGTTGCCAATCCTGTCAATCATTCTAGGACAAAGCACATTGACATCAGATATCATTTCATTAGAGAACATGCAACTAATGGAACCATTGAGTTGCATTATGTCACTACAGAAAAACAACTAGCTGACATATTCACTAAGCCATTAGATGAAGCCACCTTCACTAGGCTGGTCAGTGAGATTGGAATGCTGAATTCTTCGAATTCTGGCTAAGTGAATATATCAACTAGATTGTTGCAGCAGTAAATACTTACTTTATCAAATGCCCAATATTTCTGAAGTAAGTATTGGCTGGAGTATGATGTATAAATATTCCAATGCTGCACATGTTGAAAATCATACATATGTAGCTTGAAATTTCTGTAAAAATTTTGAGTAAACCACTATTTAATTTGGTAGAATATTCGTCAATGAATATTTCTAGTAAATTTTAAAGGATAGTGGAAATTGAATTTTATGAGTGAATAGTACAGTTCGATAAGTCAGACTTCTCGAATGGTTCATTGTTATGTCTTGGCTCGAGTTCTCGAATAGGCCTATCTAGAACCCTCTTGAGTTCTCGAATAGTGTCTTTTAGAGAAATCGAATAGCACACTTTGAGTTCTCGAATAGAGTATTTTAAGTTCTCTAATGATAGAGTTCTCGAATACTGCATTTGAGTTATCGAATCATTTGAAAAGGCTGATTTTTCGCTGACACTTAATCGCTTTTTGGATTTATATTCAAACCTTCATTTCACTCATAAAAAATATATTCTTAACTTTGAATTATTTTCTGAGTTAAATCACTGCCAACTGTGAGTTAAAAACTGCCTGAGATATCGAATAAGCCTTTCTTGACTTCTCGAATAGTTGTTTCATACTTCTCGAATGACTTGTCGCTACAGAACACTTATCTATCGACAACTCAAGACATTCATATATATATATACAACTTCACAACTATTCAATTCATTTCGTTCGATTTCTCAAGCATCTCAACTCCTGAAACCTCTGAAAAACCCTAACTGCGAATTTCTTCTTCAATCCTAATTCTCTTTTCTTCTCTACCCAAATGGCAAACACTCAACTCACCATACAATCCCAAACTAATTTCATCGCAATCTCCAGTGATGTGGAAGCACCGAATGCCAATTTTAAGTGCTTTGTTCGGTGGTTGTCTGAATCATACATCAAGAGTGCGCTCTCAGCCAACCCAACTCTGTACATAGATCTATTGGAACAATTCTGGAGGACTGCTACTGTGGAGGTCATCGCTCTTGAGAATGCTATCACCTCCTATATTGTTCACTGCAAGATTCAAGGAGAGGATATCACTATCACCACTGCAGACATGAATCAAGCCTTGGATATGCAGCAAGAGACGTATGATGCTCTGGCCTCCAATGATGAGTTGGAAGAATTCTTTGACTTCATCAACTACTCTGATACTATCAAGCTGGGAAAGTTGAATAGGAAGTTCTTGAGGAAAGAATGGAGCTTTGTATTTGCTACACTCCTTCAAGTATTCACTGCACGAAAATCAAGCTTTGATCAGATTAGTACACCCGTGCAGCAGCTTGCCTATGCCTTGGCTCATGGGAGAAAGATAGATGTTGGACTTCTCATCCTACAGGAACTCTATGGGAGACTTGGTCAGACCACAGCCAAGAGAGGTAATGAAATTTTCTTTCCTCGCTTTATTCAATCAGTGCTTAACTTTAAAAATGCTTCTTTGATTGAATTGCCTGGAGTAGATAAGAGTAAGATAGGCTATCCTAAGTCCATGACCAAACTCATTTTTGGTAATTTGGAGACTAGGAATGATGTGGATGTAAGACTTAACATAACTCCCCACATGGAGGGTTTGTTTAGGTCTTACCCCCACAACATGCCAATATTTGATTCAAAATCACAGTTAGCACAGCCTAAGCAAGGAGAACAAAATGCTAACCCAAGGCCTGCTAACCAACCCCCTCAGCCAAACACTCTATCCAGCAAAGAGCCAACTGCATCATCCTCTTAAAAGGGTGATGTTAGTAAAAAGAAGAGAAAACAGGCTGCTTCTGAACCTTTAGAAATCTTAACTGAAGCAGCCTTGGCTGTAGAACTAGGGTTAGAAAGTGAGAAACCTGAGTCACCTATCATTAGCCTAAAGAAGAAGAAGAAGTATAAAACCACCTCTTCAGTCACTCAAATGGCTGAAGTTGTAAAATCAGGGGCACACAGCTCACTAGATGTATCCTCTCAACAGGATGCATCTATAGAATCAAGCATCCTCCCCAATGCACCTATCTGTAAAGAGTCAGCACAAGGGAGTGATAAGGCTGGCACAACACTGAGTGGAGAGCACATCATAACTGAAACTCCCTCTATTTCTCAGGGGGAGTTGCCAAAATCTTGTCTACAACACACTTCTCTTTCAGAATCTACCACTCATATTTCTTTGAAGCCTGCAACTCAAGCAATTGAGGAGCAAGGCATTGATCATCAAGAATTCTTTTCCTTTGATGAGCCAATGAATTCAAGTGACTTGGTGCATGACACCTTGCTCACCACCCAGGTACCACATTTGGATGGTCAGGGAATGCATACTGGGGCATATCCTAATGACACCATCACAAACACAGAGGATTCACTAGTTCTTACTAGAGACTCTGTGCCTGTGTCAACTACTGTTGTAACTCATCCCACTTCTGTGGAGACAGCAGTAGTAGAGTCTGTTCATCCGGTTGCAGAAGTTGCATCTGTAACTGAGGAGCCTAGCAAGCCTAGCTCTAGCTCTAACTTTTTGTCTCAATGGCTGAAGCCTGTGCAACATGACAGTGCTTCAGGATCAGGGTCTGTTCCACCACAATTGACGGTTGAAGCACTTCAAAGCTTAGTTGTGGATCAGATCCCTGAGTTCACAAAAATTGCTCAGCACCTTCTCACTGCAAACATGCCCAATCCAGACTATGAAGCTATTCTCCTATGTCACAAAGAGGATGTAGAGCTACAGAAGGAGAAGATCATAGATGAAACTGAGAGAGATGGGAATATCGATGCTTGGCTGCAAGGAACCAATTCAATCCCTCTCTCAGAAGGTCTTCAGTATCTCAGAGAAGAGTACATCACTTCACTAGGGTCCAATGCCAAATCTCTCAACCCTACTGATGTGTTTGAAGCAGTGAATGACAGCTATAAAGGCATTCTCAAGGCTGCACACTATCTTGGTAAAGGCTTAAAGACAGAAATTAATGAAGTGTGTTCAGCTACAACCAAGGAGGTACATGAGATCAAGAGGACTTTTGATGCTAAATTCCCTCAATTGGAGACTGTTCTCAAGGACATTCGAACCTGCAATGCTACTTGCACCAGGATGGACAATGGTTTGGCTATTCTCAAGGATGCTGTCACAGGTCTGGGGCACAAATTTCAATCCTTATCAGATCAGACAACTGATGCCAATGCCATGCTCAGGACCCTCTTTGCAAATCAATATGGAGACAAGCTGGTCACTGAGGTTCCTGTGCATGAGATGTCAAGGTTCGAAGTGCAGAGACTGAAGGATCAATCCCTATCTGGTTTTAAGGCCAATGAACTCTTCATTAAAGTGGATACTCTTGAAAAGGAGGTAGTCTCTCTCCACAAGTCCAATGCTCATCTTACAGACACTGTGACAACTCTGACTGAGCAGTTGAACACTCAAGCCACCACCACAGCTGATGTTCTTCTGCATCAACAATCAATGTTGTCTGCAATGATGAAGCACATGGGTCTCCCTCTACCTGATGAATCTTCAACTCCAAAGGTGCCTCCTACAGTCCCTGTGTCTGTCAACAAGCCTAAGGGGGAGAAGAGGATATCAAAGAACTCAAATCCAAAGGGGGAGAGACCACTAGAAAAGGGCATCAAGATCACTGAGGGTGGCCATCAGAGAACTTTGAAATCTACTACTCATGTGCCTGGAAAAGGAAAGGACAAAGTTGATGAGCCTCCCACTTCTCTGCCAGTTGTCACTCTACCAACTGTGCACATCACTACTCCTGATGGTCAAAGGCAGTCTATCACAACCACAGTGGTTGCGGGGAGTATGCCATCTGACAAGCCTCGAATCTCAATATCTAAGAGTGCCAAGCCAGTAGAAGTGAAGGTGGTCACTGAGGCCAAGCTACAAGAAATTGCAAACTCAAATGTCTATCATGATGATGCATTCTTGGAGTTTCTGAAAGTCTCTAGAGAACAGGCTGGTGATGCTCTGCTATATCATGAGAGTTTGAAGAGTCAGATTGACTGTCTCACTGTAGTACCAAGGAGGCTTAATAATCTATGGCTCAAGGAGATATTGATGGTAGGAAAGAACAAGATATGGCACTTAACCATCAATACTCTACAGAGTCTAAAGCACTCAGAAGTGAATGTGCTCCTTGGACTAATTGAGAAGGGAAATGAGAACAACAAGAGTCTTCATGATGACTTGAGGAATGGTCAACCTTCAAGGCTACCTGAAGTTTTCACAGATCCTAGAACTATTATCTACCAGGCTGGAACAAGAATTGAAGATATCAAGCAGCTGGTCATTCCTAAGCATCTAACTCCTCAAAATAAAAATCTCATCATAGCCATCATTGAGAAACTGATCAAGAAGAAGGGATCAAGAACAGCAGAAGAATTAGAAGCTATATCTTATCTCAGGTCATATATTGCAACTGGCATTGTATCTGAGACTGCTAAGTTCAACCCAAGCAAAGATCAAGACAAGGATGAAGATAAAAGTGACGGAAGGGGAAGACATCACAGGAGTAATAAGGGTGATGAAGACAAGAAGAAGAAGAAGGATGATGAGAAGAGGAAGAATGATGATGATCAAGGTAAAGGCTCTGAGAGGAAACGTGGAAGACAGCAAGCCTCAGGCATTGCTGACAGTAACCTCACCACAACGCAAGACTCTAAGTCTAGGGTGAATGCTGCCAGTAGTGACCTTTCAAAATTTTCATCTATGGCTTCTGCAACTGTCTTGCCACCTCAAGAAGAGAAGAAGATTCAAGTCAAGAAACCATCTGTATGTTTCAAAAAGCAAACTGCTAATGGAATACTACAATGGTCTACAAACAAAGGTCACATACTGCTGCCAAGTAATCATGTAAAAAGAATCAAGTTCAAGCAAGCTGCAAGGAAATCAAAGCCAACCATATCAAAAACCCTGACAATCTATCCAGGCCTGAAACTCCAACCACTAGATGAAGATTATGATGTAGACCAACTGCAATTTTTGCAAGCTCAAAGAATCTATCATGTTGCCATTGTTGATAATTGCCTTGAGATTAAATATTCTGATGGAAGGAAGGAGAAATTCAAACAAGGAGGATGTCAACACTGGGGCAAGCTATATGACATAGAGAGAATCATTGCACTGTTGAGCTCAGAAGATAAAGTGGAGAGAGTATGGAAGCTGGAGCTAATTGATTTTGTGAAAATGAAGAGAGATCATGAGGAAAAAGTCAGAAAAGGGTGTTTTGAGAAATGGCTGGCAAGAGAGAGAGAAATTAAGAGACTGGAAAGTGAAGCAGAAAAGCTGAGGAAAAAGGGTTTGTGTAGAGTTCAGTTCAACCCCTACATGGTAAAGTATAGGAGGAGAAATGGAAATCAAGTCAACATCAGAATGAATCTACTCAACCACTATCCTGCAAATATTCTGGAACCAGTACTTGAAGATTTCAAAGACTCAATTTTGCTTGAAGAATTGGATGCTATGGCAGAAATAATAAAAGCTATGGATGAGAATACAAGGAAGGAGAAAGAAACAAGAGAGAAAGAATATGATGAATTTCAAGCCAAAGCTATGGAAAGGGAATCAAAAGACAATGGCTAGTTCTTCATCATAGGCTGTAAGATTACTCACTCTGTAGTTCTATCCAAATTGCTAATGGAAATTCATACCTGTACTGTCAAGTTTTATCTTTATGTATGTTAGGCTTGTTATCAGACATGAAATTGTGACTAAGGGTCTTACTCACAATTTGGGGGAGATTGTTAGTCACAGAGGCATGCCTGAATACATCTAATAACAAGCCCAAGTGGTTCGTAATGCTATGCATTACCTACATGACCTCTTAACTGAGGGAACCTCTAGTTGTAGAGTTTCTACTTGTTTGTACTATGTAATAGGCATCAAATTCTATCTGTGTAACTGTACCTACTAAGTCAAGAATAAAGCTTGAAAGAAGTTCTAAGGTTCATGCCTCAAGCAAGGAAATGAAGACTGTCAAATAATCACAGTTGGGATTTGAAGAATTGAAGAAATGAAGAAATTGCCTAAGTACTAATTCGAGAAGTACATTTGTTTATTCGAGAAGTCTAGCATTCGAGAAGTCTGGAGTTCGATATCTCAGAAGACACTATTTGATATCTCTCGATATCTCATTCGATATCTCAGGGATTCGATATGTCCATTACACGGTTCGAGAACTCAAGGAGTCAACAGTTCGAGTTCTCAAAGGGTCAACAAGTCAATGCTACATTCGATATCTCAAAGACTCAATATGCTATTCGATATCTCAGGGATTCGATATGTCAAAATGCTCTATTCGATATCTCAAGGAGTCCCAGAGAAAAGAGCTATTCGAGAAGTGATTCGATATGTCAAGATAACACTATTCGAGAACTCAGAGTTATCGATCAAGTCAACTCCAGTTCTCGAATCACTCACTTAGTCACTTCTCGAATACATTCTTGAGGACAAAATACTGAAGAATTGTACAAGTCAGAAACCTGCAACAAGCCAGGATAATTTATTTGACTCTGTCCTATAAAGCATGCTGGAAAGCCTACAAAGAAGCTTGGAGAGATAAGACAAGGGACAAGGAGCTGAAGAAGTGGATCTAAACAGGCTTTTCAAAGTCAAATCTGTAGCCGTTTGGACTCTTACTAAAATGAGATAGACAGACTGGAAAGTGTTTTTGTTTTTACCTACCTCATTTGTAGTAAGTGGGTGTATCCATGTCTATAAGGATACAGCCTCACTTCCTTAGCTGTTAAGGTGTTGAAGTTTCTCAAATACCCAGAAAATATCTCTCTGAGAAAAACGAAGCTGAGAATACTATCATTTGTATTCACAGATTGTAGCAAAATCTTAATCTAATAAGATATTAGATTAAAGTGATATTGTGTTGTGTTTGTCTTTAATTATCCGCATCTTCATATCTCACACACTCATCACTTATCTTGCTGCAAAGATTCAAGAACAAAGAAAAGTTCAAGAATCCATTCACCCCCCCTCCGTATTCTTTTACTGTATTCAATACTCAACACAAAGTATAACAGAAGTTGAGAGAGAAGTGAATGATACTAAGCTCTGTGAATGCACTCTCTCTTTTTCTCTTGTGTTTTTCCCTAGAATTGCTCACTCTGTTCTAAATAAAACATTACACAAGTACTTCTATTTATACTACATGTAGTCTATGTCCTGTAGTCTTCAACAGCTAAGATGTACGTGGCCCAGTGGTGTCCACATAAATCTTGCCTTAACTTGAAAGCTTGGAAATCTGCCAATCAGAAGATGCCATGTGTCATGTTGAAGCTGCACCTAAGTAGAACTTCTACTTGAGAATTTCTACTTGGCTATCTCGAAATTCCTAAGTGGAACTTCTACTTGGCTATCTCGAAATTCCTAAGTAGAACTTCTACTTGAGAATTTCTACTTAGCCATCCAGAACATTTAGTACTTAGAAAATATTCTGGTCTTCAACTTGAAGCTTCAATGCACATCTTGAACTTGTGATATCTTCATGTCTTCTTTATTCTTCAACAAGCTCTTGAACATGGTTCTTTATTACTGACATAAACTTGCTATCAATGTCCTGACACTTGATGCACTGGTCTGGTTCATAAGTGACTAGTCTTGATAGTGTTTCTGCTTCTTGAATAAATTACCATATTCACTGAATAACTTGGCTTTCCAATATTTGCTTTCCTTCTTGTTTACTTGAAATCAATTGGTCTTATTGATACTGATAGTTATGATCTTGATCTTTGGCTTTCCAAATCACTGAGGCATGAACAACTTTGACTTGAACTTCTCTCAATGATTTCTTCTTGGATTGATCATAGTTAACATGTTGAATTGTATCAATTACCTTGTCTTCATTTAGTGTTGATTTCTTGTGACTTCTTGTTCTTGATTGTCTTCTGGTTAAGTATCTTTTCCTTTAGTTTGAGTTACATTAGTTATAGTGTTACAAGTTTATACACTCTGCCTTTCATTCTTAATTCAGTTATATCATCAATGTTATAAGCATAGGTAGTTAGAGGTACCTTGTTTTCAGAATCTACAGCTTCATCAACAGTAGTAGCCATGAGAGCATAGTTTACATCCTCATCTGAGTCAGAGGTATCTGCCTAATCTCTGCCTTTAGTGAAGAGTGCCTTCTCAGTTTTACCCTTCTTGCACTCAGGGGCATAATGACCCATCTCCTTACACTTGTAGCATTGAATCTCAGACTTGTCTCTTTTCCCAGATTTGGTATCCTTTCTCTCAGATTTTCTGAAATTCTTCTTGTCAAACTTTGAATCATTCTTGGAGAATTTCTTCCTTTCTTGAAGTTCTTGAAACCCATCTTCTTGAAAGTCTTTACCATCAAAGCAGCCATTTCCATCATTTCCTCATCATCTTCAGAATCAGATGATTCATCTGCATTTGAGTCAACATCAGAGTTTGATGACTCACTTTCAGAATGAATGACCAAGGCTTTTCCTTTTGCCTTCTTCCTGAATGCTTCCTTCTTTGAGGGTCTTTCTTCAACTCTTAGAGCAACAGATTTTGACTTTCTACCTGATCTTTTGCTTCTCTGTTCCATTTCTAGTTCATGAGTTTTGAGCAGCCCATAGATATCATCAATATCAGTATCAGCCAGGTCATAATTGTCTCTAATAATGGTTGTTTTGACATCCCACTTTTCAGGTAGAGAAAGAAGAAACTTGAGATTTGAATCTTCTAGATCATATTCTTTATTAAGTGACAGATCATTAAGTAGCTTACAGAATCTGTCAAAGGTTTCTGTCATTGATTCTTCAGAATTAGCCTCAAAGTGTTCATACTCCTGTGTGAGTATGTTCCTTCTATTCTTCTTAATTGCAGCAGTTCCCTGACATCTAACCTCTAGAGCATCCCAAATCTCTTTTGCAGTTTTACAATTGATCACTTTGTTAGACATAACATTATCCAAAGAACTATGAAGGAGATGTCTAACCTTTGCATCCTTCCCAATGGATGAAATATCCTCAGGAGTCAAATCTTTCTTCTCCTTTGGAATTGATTTAGCTTCCTGTCCAGCAGCAACAACAGATAATTTTGTAGGCTTATGCGGGCCTTCATAAATTCTGTCAAGATATTCAGGATCTGTAGCTTCCAGAAACATGGCCATTTTCACCTTCCAGGTAGAGTATTCTGCTGGCTTAAGAATAGGAACCCTGATTGTTTCATATCGACTCACAGTTGCTGGTTGAGCCTTCTCAGCACTAGAGCCTGATGTAGGAGGAGGAATTTCTGCCATTGATTATAGTTGTGTGTGTGTGTGGATCTTAAACTGTATTAAATTAACAGATCAAGCTCTGATACCAATTGTTAGGCCGAATACACACTTATAATCAACTAAGTATGAGAGAATAACAATAAGTTCTTTAAAAGCTTTAAAAACTGTTTGAAATTAACTTCTCTCTCAGTGATGTAAATTATCACAGAGAGCTGCTTAGGTTACAATGAATGATATTCTATTACTCGATCGATACCCTTCTAGGGTTAACCTAACTGTATTTATAAAGTATACAACTGCTATACAATCGATAATTGATACTCCTATAAATTAGCTATACAATTGTTATCAATTATGATTGCTACACGTCTCCTTAGTCAACTCAATCTCTTTGACAGCTATCCAATCTTCAAAGATATTGCTTCCATAATAAATCTTCAATCACTGTTGACCAGTAGACGCTGCCTCTAGACAGAGTTTAATAAACTCTGTCGAGCTTCCAATGTCAGCGTATAGCAAACTCTGTTCAGCTTCTAACCGTCAGAGTTTAACTAAACTCTGCCTGCTTCCTGTTTAAACTCTGTTTTTCCCTGCAAAACTTAAACATTGATATTAACCATATCAATTATATTTAACAATATAGTTTATGGATCTTATTAGATTATTGCTTTGAAATACTTATTTTCAAATTTTGTAAACTTAGCTTTACAACTACTTAGAAAAAACATATTAGTCCAAATAAGTAGTAAAAAAAATATTAATCCCAATAACATAATTTTTCACGAGCTTAAATTTTATTTAGCTAAAAGAAAAAAAAACAAAGCCCGTACACGAAGCGCGGGCGAGGATAGAAAGTTAAACACGATTATACAACAAAAATATCAAAGTGCATATCTTCATTGTAAAAAATTTTGCATCGTGAAATCTTTCTCTTAGATTGAAATCGAATTTTTTGAATATTTGTAAATCTAACAAATTATATACTTTAAAAATAATAAACGCCCAAAAAAGACTAGTTTAACTATATTTGCACCAGTTTATAGTCTATATTTTCACCAGTTTATAGTGAGCCCGGCCCAAACGAAAAAACTTCTACAAGTTTGGTCTAGAATAAGGACCAACTTGGCTCACCTAAGATCCGAAATTATAATGTAGGCTTAAATTTTTTTTTTTTAAGGGACGTAGGCTTAATTTTATACTTATTAATTTGTTATATGAGGTTTTTATTAGAGAATTTACCGAAAATACTAGGTTTAAAGTTTCTCTTTGCAAAAATATCATATCCTTCAATCAATTGCATATTTACTATCTTAATTGCAAAAATACTATCTTTCCTTTTCCAACCTAATTTTATTTTTTTTAAAAAAAATAATTCGGATGAACAGTAACCTGCCACGTGGCAGGTCACTGTTCATTGATTTTTTTTAAGGTGGGGTGATTTTGGTGGATTTGGGTTGCAAGACCCCGCCAGAGGCAATATTCAACTGAATGCAACTACATGCAACTTTTTTTTTTAAGGTGGGGTGATTTTGGTGGATTTGGGTTGCAAGGCCCCGTCAGGGGCAATATTCAACTGAATGCAACTACATGCAACTTTTTTTTTTTAAGGTGGGTTGATTTTGGTGGATTTGGGTTGCAATCCACCAAAATCACCCCACCTTAAAAAAATTGATGAACAGTGACCTGCCACGTGGCAGGTTATTGTTCATCCGAATGATGGGCAGTTGGGAAGTCTGGGTAGGGGGAAGGGGTGCCCTAATTTCTAGTATTTTTGCAATTTAAAACTTAGTTTAGTAAAATTGCAAATAACTATTCTTAACAAAAGTAAATGTGCAAAAATTTACTTTTTCCTATTTATTTATGAAAAAAGCCCTTTTTATTATTGAATGATTTAATTGATGATGACTAGCTTATAGCCCGTATAATATACGGGTTTTTTAATATATTTTATAAAAAATTGAAAAATATAGTATGGTACGTGTGGGTGTATATTAAATATTAAAATATATAATATAATTGACATTTTTATAATGTTTCTATTTCAATATAATTTAAGAAAAGTGTACGGTATTTTTGGGTACATATTTAATACTGAAAGATAGAATATATTGTTATTTATAGGTGTATTTTAGGGGTGTGCACGGGTCGGTTTGGCTTGGTTTCTACCAAAAACCGTTACCAAACCAACAACTTCGGTTCGGTTTCCACATATTAACCATAACCGAACCGTCTGAAACGGTTTTTTTCAGTTCGGTTTATAGTAGATAATTTGTATTTATCAAAAGTAACATTTTTTTAAATTTTTTACGATTTTACTATCTTTTGAAAATATTTGCAAAATTGTCTTCTGAAATCAAAACAACCAAATACAACATGTTTTAACATTTTTCTGAAAAAAAAATTGAAGTGGATTTTGGTTGAATTTGAGATTGATTATGGTTAAATTCGAAAGCATTTGGTTTAACAGATGCAACTTGTTAAGTAATTTATTATTGTCATAACCGTAAATTTTTTATAATATCTCGAGTCCCTTTTAAATAAATTCTCCTAAGATTTAAATCATGTATTAATTATAACTAGGAATGCGTGCGATTAAATATTTATTTTATTTTAGAGCACTCTAGACTCTAATAATTACTTACTGCGACGTGATCTTTTATTTATTGCGATAGTTTTCTTTTGACTATTATTACTAATATAATTATTACTACTAATAAATTTTTATTTATCTTATTCCATTTTAACTACTAATGTAATTAGGATTGAGTGGCCCATTATTTTGCAAAATAAATAGTTAGATGTGTATTAGAAGTATATATTTGGGTTGATTTAAATCAAGCCCAAATAATTGTAGTAAGCTTTGTATTTAAATAAAGAGTCCAAGCCCTCTTATTTCAAAGAGGGTATGAGTTTTTGTGAATTAAGCCCTCTTATTTTGTGTTCAATATGACTTGATTGTGTGTTTAATTTATGCATGCTTGTAAAAATTTAGAATTTTATTGATTTATAATTGGGGAAAATCATATGCTTGTGGTGATTTTACTTTTTATTGTTGGATCATGTAAATTTGGGGTTTTAATTAGGAGAGGCCCTTGTAAGTGTGTAATTGTAAGGTGCATGTCGGGGGGGGGAGATACGCCACCACCGAGGCGGTGGTGGTGTTCGTGGTGGTGGTGTTCGTGGTTGAACCGGTGGCGGTGTCAAGAGGAGAGAGAGAGACGGAGACGGAGGAGGAGAGATCGAGGGAGAAAGGGGGCGAGAGAGAGGAGAGTGGAGGGAGATTGAGAGAGACAGTGAGGTGGAAAGAAAGGGGGCGAGAGAGAGGAGAGATCGGAGGTAGAGAGAGAGATAGTCGGAGGGAGAGAGAGAAAAGAGAGGGGAGCGATCGGAGAGATTTAGAGAGGGAGGAAGAGAGATCGGGAGATTTAGAGAGAGAGAGGAGGTCGGAGGCGAGCCGCCGGAGCCACCCCGGCATCCGGTAATTGCGGGAATTATTATTTTTTTGGAAAAGAAAGTAAGAAAAAGGGGGCATTTTGCTATTGTTTTTGTAATAGGATAATGAAAAGGGATTTTGGTAATTTAATTGATTGTTAAATTGAGAAAGAGATTAAAAAATTGTGAGACAAACTAAGGAATAAAATTCTTTGATAAAATTCCCTTCTTGATAGAAAAATGAGATTTAGAGAATTTGGATCTAGTGCCATAAAGAGAAATGGGATTATTAAGCTTAAATACTTTGGAAATTTCGTTGGTAAATTATATGTTGTTAAATTAGGATTATTACTTTTATATAAAATTTCATCTATCTAAAATTACGAATAATAAGTACGGATTTAATTTGATTAAAATGAATTCTTGCACTATTATTTAAGAATAAAATAAGGATTATTTATTAGAGACTTAATTAAATTTGAGAAATTAGATAATTAAATAGAATTTTGTAAATACCCTTTTAGTTTTGAGATGTGAATTACAAAAGCAAAATTTATTTAGAAGTACTAATTAAATACTTTATTTAAGTAGAGAATTTTGTTACATAATAAGAGGTATAAATAATTATTGTTGATCTTATACAAATCTTTTTCATTTATTCTATTCCAGATATGTAAATTAGCGACAATTTATAAATTTATTAGAGACCCTTTTAGATAAGTTTTTTTTCTCTTGCTAATAAATAGAGCGAGGCTTTTACGTATCATTATAATTGATTTACATAAAACTAATATATTAAAAATTTATAGGAAAATTCAATTAGAGCCTCCATTCAATTTATTTTACCTTACGAATATGGCATTAATGAGATTTTAAAATTTCGAGAATATTTCCTAATTATTTGTCCGAGAATTATTGGTTATCAACGACATGATTGTCGAACTGCTTTGACATTTCGTGATTAAATTCTTACACGAGTACTAAAATTATTTTGATAATTATGATAGAGTTTCCCTTTTTCGAGAATCGAGACGTTTGCTCGCGGTTAGCACTGTTTTATTTATTTGGTAAACGTTTAACGTCAAGACAGAGGCAATTCATCCCTACCCTAACTCTCGGAAATTTTGTATTTCTAATCATATTATTTTATACCTTATTTATTTTCGAGCTATAAATTTGTGAGATTTATCTGTTGCTTCTCGTGATGAAATTATTTATTTTGAGCATTATTTCTTGTCAAATATTATGTTCCTATTGATTTAGTTTACTTACGAATTATATTCCCTATAAGCGTAAAAACAATTTCGTTGCTATCAGCTCGCTCTCATTATTTCGAGATGACTATTATTTTGATTCAGTGAAACTAATCTCATTCGTTCGAGATAGTTGAATTCATTCTATTCAGTCGGATTTATTGTACAAATTCGACAATATTTATTGGTTACCTTTCAGTTGGTTCATCTTTCGAACCAACAATTTAGTGTTACAATCATTAGAGTTGCACTCGTCGATCAAGTGAAAAGCATTCTACTTAGCGTTCATCAATTGTGAGTATTATAAATATTCGAGTGGTACTAATTGTTCAGTACGACTCATCATATTTTGTTTTGAGACTATTCTCATTATTTCGAGATAGTTACCTTTCTTGTCAAGGGTTGACATTTTGTTCATGTCAACCATTTAAAATATGTTTATTGATAGTCGCATTAATCCATTGTTCGGATTGATGGCACAATTGAGTAAAACTGGCAGTCCGCCAGATCAATCGAATATTTTCCTGTGAAGTTTATCTCAAATTATCAGTTCATTAAATGTTCGGGACTTCTATATTCTATTGGTCAATTTTGGGAAAGAGGCCCATTATAGAGAAAGAGAGAATTGTGTAACCCACTATGATGCTACCATTCATACTATATATTATATTCGTTGATATCGTATTGTAGCCTTGATCGGGCGAAGTGCGGTGTCATTGGAGGACGGTATTCCCGGTCGGATAGTTGATCGCCCCGCCGAAATACCGAAAGGATGGAAGACCAGTTATTCATTATCATGAGTCATCAGAGTTTCACCAATTGAGTCTTTCGAGTAATCTATTTTCGAGATGAGTCTTGAGTCAAAGTGTCAGATTTTGATATCCAGTTATTCATTTAATTTCGAGTAATTATTTTGGTAAATCTTATTATATTTATGTACCGAGCAAGGAGAGAACTTGCTGAGCACCATAGTTGCTCATTCTTGCTTTACAACATTTGTTCAGCTGTCAAGAAGGAAAAAGGCGAGGCATCCAGCCAGAAGAATAAAGGGAAGGAGAAAGCTCCGGGCTATGGTGACAAGGACTGAAGAGACTAGTGGGAATCCTGTTACCTTTTCTACTTATTAGACTTGTGTAAGATATTATTCAGAGATGTAATAAATCGTATTGTAATAATGTGTGAGACCGATCTTGGATTTGTGGAGTGGGACTGCTCCGCTCCGTTGTAATAAATATTTTAGTATTATTGAGCTAACGTGTGCTGCATGATACTGAGACCTGATGTGACGACCCGATTCCCCGGACAGGGTGGATTTGGGGGCGTCACAGCGTTGGTATCAGAGCGAGGTTATATTTTTAGGAATCGTACGAGCCTAGAATTATAACGCGACGTGAGAGTTAGAGATATAATTCGATGGCGAGATTTTAGAACTAAGTGCTTTACACCTTATATACCTATATATGTATCTAGTCTATTAGAACCTGTTGTGACTAGTATTCCTTGTACTTTTGTAGATGTCTACTTCAGGACTTGATGACTTTCGCTCAGTCAGAGACAGATCTCCTACACCTTACCCTCAGGGACCCCTAGATCCCAGCTCAGGTTCAGACAGTGACCCGTCTGAGGAGATTGTACCCATGGACAGCGATTCAGAGGACTCTTCTATCCGGATTCTTACACCTTCTCCACCACATGTGATAGACTCGGTGTATTCTCCAAACTAGATTGTAGAGATAGCTGACTCACCGATGCCAGTGATTGACCTAGAGACTCCTACTCCAGAGATTGAGCAGCCAGCTCAGATTCCAGATCCTACTGAGACTACAGAGATGACACTCCTGTATACTCCTCAGATGTTCAGATATGAGACCCCAGAGCCCATTACTTCTGAGCCGATTGATGAGGGCCAGCTTTCACTTATCCGTACTGAGATTCTGCCTAGTTCAGCTGCTCTAGTGTCCAGAGTTGATATACCTACCAGAGTATCAGCTTTTGCCGACTTGTTTTTTGCTCCTGTTCCGGTGTATGCTTCGACTCCGACAGTCCCTACTATACCTGACTTCATGTTACCGCTTATCAGTGTTGCTCCTGCTTAGCCTCCTGTGGCTGCTACTACTGCTGCTATGACACATGTTCCTTCTGAGCATCCTATTGTGACCGGAGAGATGGTTCCATGGCATATCCACCATACCCTGTTCCAGCACTACAGGTGGTTGTGGTCTCACTATGAGGAGATCTTTGCTACGAGGGATGGTATTCTTCGATTTTTGTCTGTTCCAGATCCTTTTATTGTGCACTATGGAGGGAGTTTGATAGTTAGAGATGTACCTATGGAGATTATGCATCATATTTCTCTCACTGTGTTGACTGGACTACAGACCGACCTTGCTGCATTGCCATCATCCAGTACCGGACAGATTGATCGGACCAGAGTTCTACCATGATCTTAAACATCATTACAGAGTTCCATAGGAGAGTGGGTGAGATTTTCGCCCGTGCTGACTCGACTTGATGCTGCTGCTGTTGACTTAGTATAGTCTTTTTGGTTTCAGGGGATGACATATATGTATGCTTGCGCATTCCCATCTTTTGGTTAGCATGTATATTATAGCTAGTGGTAACCCGCTTTTTGGATGGCGTCATGTTAGATCTTTCTGTAATAGGGTACATATATTAAGTGATCGATGTATTCGATGTAGTTGACCTTATGCCCAGCCTGTTGGGTAGTTATTTTATTATCTCCACGTATTAGCATGTCAGTTAGATATTTCCACGATGTATTTATCTTCAGATTATGGGTCTGTATGATTATGATGGATGTATTCGGTATTGTGACCTGGACTGTACCAGTATGGTACCTTAGTATTATTATATTATGATCTGCTAGTAGTACTGTTATCTTATTTTATCTGTTATAGAACTGTGTTAGCATAGAACAGCATGTTAGATTAATTTCCCATGTTACCCCCGAAATAGTCAGATTCTTTTCAGATACTACGACTTAAAATGAGTTTTTTTTTTAAAAAAAGAAGTTTTCGAAAACCAAGGATCAAAATGACGATTGAGTTTTGGAACTTAAAAGTTTTCTAAGAATTACCAGCAAGACCTGAAATAGTTCTTTTACGAGTACCTTAAATTTTAATTTTTTTATATAATAAGGAAAAAGGGTAATTGTTTTACCAAGAGACAAGAGAGAGAAATCATGATTTTGAGTATGGTTTATTTTGAGAAACCAGAAATTTTGACCAGCGTAAATATTTATGAATGCCTGTCATAACTGTGCCAGCAATGGTGTCATATAACTGCATACCTGTGATATAACCTGCCTTATTGTTTTCACTCTTAATAGAAAAAGATGCCACCTAGAAGAGGAAGACCCCCAAGAAACCCTCGCCCTCAACCCGAAGTGGATCAAGACAATGAGGTCCCACCTCAGGACCCACCTCAAAACCCAATTCCAAACCCTGGACCAGGACCCGCTCAAAACCCAAACCAGAATAATAACCCGATGAACCTACTTCTGGATTTTCTTCTTCAACACGCCCAGAACCCTCAACCTCAGCAGAACCAAAACCCAGTAGGAGGAAATCCTCCTCCAGCTCAATTAACCTAAACTACGGTGACTTTTAAATCGTTCAAATCTTTGAATCCACCTGAATTTAAATGTACCACTAACCCAGTAGAGGCTAGAATCTGGCTACGAGAGATAGAGAAGACTTTTGAGATTGTGGGAGTAGAAGAAGACAAGAACAAAGTGTTCGCAGCTTATATGTTGAAGGGTGAAGCTAATTATTGGTGGGAAGCGAAGAGAGCTATGGAGGGTAACGCAGTTATACTGTGGGCTAGATTTACAGCATTGTTTTTAGAAAGGTATTTTCCCAAGTATTTGGAGAATCAAATGGAAATCAAGTTTTTGGAACTCAAGCAAGGGACGATGACTGTTGCAGACTACGAAGCTAAGTTTACAGAACTCTCGAGGTTCGTACCCTATCATGTAGACACTGAGGAGAAGAGAGCCAAGCGTTTCCAGCAAGGGCTGAAGCCCTGGATACAGAATCGAGTCGCTGTGTTTGAAATCACCAATTATGCAACTTTAGTTCAGAAAGCAGCTATAGTAGAGAGTGGAAGTGAATTGTACCCGAAAGATAGGGGTGGGATAAAAAGGAAGTTTCAGAGTGGTGGAAGTAGTTTTGTGAAGAAGTTTGATAACCATAGTGTCAAGAGGCCATTTGTGAAGAGGGAAGATAAGATTACTGATATTAGGAGAATTGGGAACCATGACACCAGAGGAAGCAATCAGAGATCCAAACCTCAACAAACCGTAAACATGATGCAAGGAAGATCACCATTGCCAGAATGCAAGACATGTGGGAGGAAACACCCTAGACCCTGCCATCAAGCTAGTTTGAATTGTTACAATTGTGGGCAAAAGGGTCATTATGCTTCGAGTTGCAAGGACAAATCCGTCACCTGCTTCAACTGTGGGAAGAAAGGTCACGTGTCCCGAGATTGTCGACAGCCTGTAAAGGAAAATCCAGTGCCTCGACTTCCAGCACCTCCCAGCAATAAGCCGACAACAAGAACCTTCAACATGATAGTGAGAGATGCCATTGATGACAGTGATGTGATCGCAGGTACGCTTCTAGTTAATTCTGAGGATGCGTGTTTTCTAGTTGATTCTGGAGCTACCAAATCTTTTATTTCTGAGAACTTCATGAATAAACTTAATCTTGAGTCCGTGCCCTTGGAGGGAACTCTGAATATAGAAGTAGCAAATCAGGAAGTCATTCCAATGAGCCGATTGTGCCCGAACTGCTTTGTAGAGATTCAGGGTCAACGTTTTGACGCAGACCTCATTCCCTTTAAGTTAGGGGAATTTGACGTAATCCTAGGAATGGATTGGTTAGCACGTTATGATGCTCAAATAAATTGTCGTCGGAAGAAGTTAGCTTAAGTGGACCTAATGGAATAAGAATTCCATTTTGTGGACGGAAAACGGCTAAAGATTTTCTGTCAATAATTCAAGCTAAGAGGTTACTTCGATAAGGACGTCAAGCCTACATGGCTCACGTGATAGATAAAGAAAAGCAGACCCCTACAATTGATTAGATTCCTGTAGTTAATCAGTTTAAAGATGTTTTCCCTGATGAGTTACCTGAAATGCCACCGGATTGAGAGATAGAATTCACAATTGATCTAGCACCAGGAACCGCACCTATCTCAAAAGCACCTTACAGAATGGCACCAGTGGAAATAAAGGAATTGGCAATACAGCTGCAAGAGTTACTTGACAAAGGTGTAATCAGACCTAGTGTATCCCCATGGGGAGCCCTAGTTTTGTTCGTGAAGAAGAAGGACGGATCCATGCGATTGTGTATCAATTATCGTGAACTGAACAAAATGACCATCAAGAACAGGTACCCTCTGCCTAGAATCGACGATCTGTTCGACCAACTTAAGGGAGCCACGCATTTTTCGAAGATTGATTTGAGATCCGGCTACCATCAACTGAAGATCAAGCCTGAGGATATTCCTAAGACTGCCTTTAGGACTCGATATGGACATTACGAGTTCCTAGTGATGTCTTTCGGATTGAAAAATTGAAAGGCATATGATGTAGCCTATTTGTATTTCGAGGATACAACTCAACTTAAACAAGATTGTAATAGTAAATAGTACATATACAGTCACAAGGAATCTCAGATTGTATTATCTGTCAAGAGAAAGAAGACAAAGTCAATCTACCATTTTGAGTTATACTACACTTGAAGAAGTTCATTCAGTTGATCAAGCATCAGTGGAGTAATCAAGATAGTGGTTTCTATTTATAGTGACAAGAGGTTCCTACAGTGACAGAATACAGATTATAAAGGTTTGAAAAAGAGTGAAGAAAAAAAAGACATGAACCACAACTTTAAAGTCAATATATGAAGAACAGTCATTGCGTTTAGTCACTCATGAACCAGACCGTGCATCGAGTGTCAACATTAAACAGTGGTTATTCGTCATTAACTTCAGTGGTTCAAGCTATCAAGACTGGTAAAAGAGAAAATCATTGTGCAAGCAACAGAAGTGTCAAATTCATTAACCACAATGATTTTATTATCAAGTGGACTGGCTAAGGAATAATCTTCGTGGAGGATCAGATTTATCAAGACATGGAAGAACACAAGGGTTATGCTGTCAAGGAGGTGTATTAATTCTCTCTTAATTGATTAAATCATTTGGTTGATTTATTTAATGAATTAATTCTATCAGAATTAATTTATTATGTAAATTAATTAAAAGGTTAATTAAGTTGGAATTAATATAATTATCAAAGGATAATCAAGAGTAATGAGAAGAGAAAAAGAATCACATCTTAGATTCTAAATGAAGAACATCCATTGGAGTTAGTCGTTCATGAACCAGACAGTACATGGAGCGTCAACAAAAAATTTGGTGGTAATTCTTTATTACTTTCAGTGATTCAAAAAAGAATTAAGACAATCCAAGGATATATAATTATTCTCCTTTAATTAATTTAAATCAAATAGTCAATTTAATTAATAAATTAATTCATCAAGAATTAATTCATTAATTAAATTAATTATTAAATTAATTAAATCTGAATAATTATTTAAGTAAGTCTAAATTGAAATGATTATTTATTAATCAATTTAATTTAAAGCTGAAAAATGAACTAGCAAGACAATCAGATTGTCTTGCCTATTGTCTTGGAAAAGGAAATCAGAAAAGCAAGACAATCAGGGATTGTCTTGAAAAAGGAAATCAGAAAAGCAAGACAATCAGGGATTGTCTTGCCGATTGTCTTGATGATGATTATACCCAACAGCTTTAAAAAAGGAGAATAAAAATCTTATTTGATTGTCTTGACTATTGTCTTGACAGTTCAAATCAGATTGTCTTGATAATGATCAAAAAGAAAAAGCTTCCGACAGATTGATAATTATTGATAAAGCAAGACAAATATCTCAGAAATTGATTGTCTTGCCGATTTTCTTGGTGGAAGCAGATTTCTTGCCGATTGTATTGCCTATTGTCTTGGCAGTACAAAATTGATGTCTTGGAAGTTCTGATTGTCTTGCCGATTGTCTTTCAAGTGTTAATATCTTAAAAAGAGGTAGGAGATCAGTTTGTTTGATTTTATATAAATCAACCAAGGCGGCTGCTTTTAAAAAAAATACAATCTTCACCACTTCATCTTCTTCAACACAGACGGAAGAGAAAAAAAGAAGAGACCAAGAGAAATAGTTCCTGAGCTTCAAATAAATTCCTGTAAATTAATTCTGAGCTCTATAATTAAATCTGAACCGATAGAAATTGTTTACTTGTAACGTTGGAACTATCTAGCGAGTTTTTACTCCTAGAACTTATCTCTCGAATTGCTTTTAGCATTCGATTTTTTTATTAAAAATATAGAAAAGTTCATGTCGAATTTTCTATAGAATTTGTAATAATTAGTTTGGTCATCAAACCTTGTAATTTGTACCCGTGTATTTAGACACACTCCATCAAGTTAATATAATTTTATATTCAACTTGAAATATCGGTATTCGTTTTATTCCGCATCAATTTGTTCTTGATTTTATATTTTAAGAAAAAAGCAAATTCGATTAAACGACATAGTTTGTATTCAACCCCCCTTCTACAAACTATTTTGGACCTAACAATTGGCATCAGAGCCTTTTGATTGACGCACAAATCAAGATCCTTATTTTTGTGGTCCTCTAATTGGTTTTCGAGTTTGTTGACCCATACAGAAATTAAATCCGGTATTAGACCAAAAAGTCAACTCCTCTATTTTCGATTTTTTAACCTTCAAAAAATTCAATACTTGAGATTTTTGAACTTTAAATAATTTGAACTTATTTTTAGATTCTTTAACTTTCAAAATTTTCAATTTTGAGATTTTTGAATTTTAAATAATCTAAATTTATTTTCGGATTCTTTAACTTTTAAAAATTCTCAATTTATGATATTTTTGATTTTTAAACAATATGAGTTTATTTTCAATTGTTAATTAAATTGAATTTATTCTCAAATTGTTTAATCTTCAAAAATTTTCATTTTATGATATTTTTGATTGTTAAGTAATCTTAACTTATATTCGAATTTTTTAATTCTTGAAATGATTAATTCTTAGAAATTTTGATTTTTAAACAACTTGAGTTTATTTTCAAATTGTTTAATTTTCAAAATTTTTAATTCTTGATAATTTCGAATTTAATTAACTTGAATTTATTTTCGGATTCTTTAACTCTAAAAAAATTTCATTTCTTGAGATTTTTTGATTCTTAATTAATTTGACTCTAATTTCAATTTTAATTAATTTGAACTTACTTTCAGATTTTTTAATTCTAAAAAATTTTCGAGTCCTTGAAGTTTTTGAATTTTAAATATTTTGAATTTATTCTAAGCCAATAGTTCTAAGAAGGTTGTTAGTTGAAGATTCCTATGAATTGTCAAAGATGATTTGAATCTTTTGAAGAAAATGCATTTTTCAATGAAATTAATTTCTACCTACTGAAGAAAAATTTGTGGAAGCTCCTCAAAATTATATCCATAGAATTCACTGGTTTTTCAGAAGCAGGAATGGAAGAGGTTTTAGTGGATAGAATTTTTCTCGAAGATTTGAATTAAGTCTATTGATTCTGTGATATACAAACACTAAGTGGATTGCTCCAATGTAACATCTACTACACTTAGTGGATTGTACCAAGAAATATCTTTCAAGGAATCAACAGAGATTTTAGAAAAGTGGAATCAAGGAGGTTTGAGAATGAACTAGACAGTTAGACATCTCAGTCAGGAATTAATGATGGAACCTCAGAACATACATGAAGAGTTACTAATTTAGAAAGAGTACAAATGTTTAATCCAGGAATTAGGCCTATCTATTCCGAAGCAGAAACTCTTCAGGATACAGTTCAAGAGGTGCCTACAAGACTGAGTTGGTGGAAAGAACAAAACATGGTAGTTGCAGTTATGAAAAGTTTTATGTGATAAGTAACTATCAAGGTGTGCAACATGGTACAGAATTCTTACAGACAAGAATGAATAGGGATTCATTAAATGAGATGAAACAGAAGCATCAGTGCAGAACTTATCTTGCTGAAGAAAAGAGTTGGGATGGATCAGATGATGATGAGAAGAGCATAATTAATATCTTGCCTTCATAGCAATCTCTGAAGATGATTCACCTCACTTGTCTCAGGTATCAATTCTTCGAACTAGTGTAATATGTAATTCTCAGAAATTCAAAGCATGTTAAGATCTTAGTTTTTAATTATTATATCTTTGGTTAGAAGATCTTATTATGTGTATGAATATTTGTTGAATTTAATTAATAGCAATAGTGAGTTAGAAGTGTTCCTTAGACAATATCTCTCAATTCTTAAATGATATATGTCAAGCATATATGACCTCTGCTTAAGCTAGTTTCAGGATCCCTAGTAGAACAAGATTTGCTTATTCATTCTGAATTGTTTGTTAAGGTTTAAAAAGTTTAAAAGATGGAATAATTACCTAGGGTGTCAGTAGAACATCAAGTCATTTGTAAAACTGACTTAGGTAATAGAGATTATATAATATAATATAACAATAGGAATGGATTGGATAGAATTAGTGATTAATTGTTAATTCTTCTATTCCATGCATGTTTAGAAAATTATTGAATATCTGTAAATCTACTTGATACCTGTTACACAAGTGTACATAGGTTAAAGTAGATAGTACTGAATTTTCTAAAATGCATAACATGCCTAATTTGCATAATTCTTATCTGCAATGTTTTAATGCTGAATGTATGCAATGTATTCTTATTATCATGCATGCTTATTTCAAATGTCATAAATGCATTTCCTAGTATTTGCATTGATCATAGAAAAAGCATGTTTAAGAATAACAATAAGGTACAGACTGCTAGTCCTCCTTATGTTAGGAAGGAACCATTATTCTCCTTGCTCAGTGAATATTTTGTCAATGACATTAAAAAGGAGAAATGGTCAGTCAAAGATAAGAATGAGCATGTTAAGGTTAAAACTGTTGTTAACTCTAATAAAAGAGAAATCTCTAATCCATCTGGACCCAATTAAACAATTTAGGTACCAAGAACTTTTTATCCATTTGTGAATGTAGGGCTTAACAGGTTAATCGATTATGCATTATTATTGATTTATTCAAAGCATATCATCGAAGAAAGAACCCTGCTATCAAATGTGAATGTGAAGACAGGCCAAGTGGTTTATCCCTTGGAGACAACAGTAAGGGTATGACCTATGGTCAAGGCTATTCAATAGCTAAGGAATGTTGTCAGTAATAAAGCATCATTTACAAGATGAAGAGCCTACTGTTCGAGGATTAAGGAAAGAGAACTTATCTGTAGCTGACATGGGATCTCAGTCAAAGGTGAAGTCAACAAGTTCAAATCTAAAGCTTCATCAGAAAGGAGTTCAGCTATGACATAAGGAGCTCTCTCACCTGAATGTCATATCAAGAGATTCTTTCCTGGAAATCGAATCAGTAAAGGAGACTGCCTCATCTGGAATTAAAGTAAAATAAAATTATGAGGCATGTCATAAAGGGAAGTCAAAGAAGCATCACACAGAAGTTCTACATCAATGAAAAATATACCTTAGTGATGATGACTGATGACTTCTCTCAAGAAACAAGTTGTTGTTCAGACAATCTGAAGACAAGACACCACTGATGGTGATTGATCACATCTAGAAGAGTGTCAGGAAGCAAAACTGACTATGACAACTTGGAGACCGGATTACAGGACCTATCAATTAGTGTTCTGGATGATTTCTGCAACTTCAAGAGTATTAATGTTGAAGCAGTCAATAGTTTTCTACTGACATGATTAAACCCTGATCAATAAGGAAATAGGAAGACCCCACAAGTATGAAGGAAATTGTTTTGCAATGTTAAATGAAAGTGAGCATCCTAGCAATCAGCTAATGCTCAAGAGGATAATTTCCTTGGTTACTCAGTGGAGTCAATAGCCTACAGGGTGATTGTTATTAATCAACAGAAGGTGATTGAAAGTCTTAGTGATGTTCAACGACTTCTAGCTCCCAGCTATCAATGGTAATGATGATTCAGATCCAAGCAATGTCAACATTGAGAATCTTCATGTAAACCCAGCAACAGTTTAGGGGGAGCAAAAGAAGGATCATCTAGTCAACTCAACACCACACTGAAAGTCAAAGGACACTATGAGAACATGTCTGCCAAGACAAAGAGTGTTGACTCAATTAACTCTTTGTTCTAGTTCTTAGTGTTTCTAATGGTGGAAGTAAAAGACTAACAGAGCTTCAAGTACTAATGATTATTTCTTTAGTCTTCTATTAGAAGAAACTAAGAAAGCTACAAAAGCTCTAAAAGATCCAAGTTGAGTGATTGCAATGCAAGATGATCTCAATCAGTACAAAAGGCAGATTGAAGGGAAGCTGGTATCTAGACTAAACAACAAGGCTGTATTTGGTACAAGGATAACCAGAAGTCTACCTAGATGATGTCAAGGCATTGTTATGAGGGACAAAGCCAAACTGGATGCTAGGTTACAATTTGATCAAACAGTATATTTGACAAGAAGCACCAGTGACAAGACTTGAGGATATCAGGCACCTGCTGCACATTCAAGATTATAATGGACATCTAGACCTACTGAATCTGGATGCTAGAGGAATGTGAACAAGTGCACTCCTGGTTGGTGAGATAATTGAAGATCTCTATAGGTTAGTATAAACTAGTATCATCACTCAAGCAAGCATGAAAGACATGGTATGACACCCTAACTATAATTTAATATTTGGTATCAATCTTTAACAGTTGGTATCTTTTAACAATTGGTTTCATATTTATAGAACTCTCTACATCTTTAGGCACAAACATAAATGATATATATGTGCAATGATATCTTGAGTATATTATATGTTGGTCTACTAACTATAAATTGAGATCAAGATATTTGCTGTTTTGATGTAGGTAAAGTTGCAATTCTTTTGAATTACTTCATGCAAGCCAATAGAAGAATCCTTTTAGGAGCTCAGGCAAGCCAAAAGAATAATTCTATTTGGAGCACAAGTAAGCCAAAAGAATGATGACAATAAAAGTAAGTCCAGGATCTTTTGTTTCTGTTCAGAAGATTCTAGACCTGTCAAGACTACATGCCAACACACCACTATAGCTGGCTTTTGACCTATTAGTTTGGACCTAACAAGTTGGTAATCAAAATCCTTAAGATGGACCCGGATCTGAGGAAATTGTACCCTAGAGATATTTGACCCAACAAGTTCAGGATCTACTAATTAGGACCTAATCAGGCTATAGAGTAATCATCAGCTTATTATCTTATTCAATTGCTAATAGATCATTTACACACATATTTTATTCTCAATATGCAAATTTGCAAGGCCCCAAGTGGATCCTAGAGAGTCTATTCTTGTAGTTATTACACTTGATTTTCAGATGTCTTAAGTTGGACCCATCTCCGGAGATGGTACCCTAGAAACATCAGTTCTGCCATGTTTTGCTGCATAGAGACAGATCAAATGAGTTATACGAAAGTAGGAGAACACAAGGAAACAACTTCATCTCCAATAACTCTGTGGAACGCTCAAGGCTAAGCATCTTGCATAAGGTATCAATTCTTTTGAGAGAGCATGTCTTTAGTCAGGAATAACTTGTAGATACGTTTACTAAATCACTTGATGAAATTAAATTTTCAAGATTGGTTTACAAACTTGGGATTTTATTAATGTTATATAATTTGTATATCCCATCCGTTAAGTATTTCTTAAGTAAGCTCACAAGTATTCAATTGTCTGTATTGAATGGACTTGTGATTTTACTATAAGTGATTCTTAAATGAGTTTACAAGTATTCAATTGTAGTATTGAAAGGACTTGTAAATTCATTGTAAGAAATTCATAAATGAGTTCATAAGTATTCAGTTGTCCGTATTGAAAGGACTTGTGAACTTATTTACATCCAGACCTCACGCTGAGAATTATCTATTGAATGATTGCCATGTGTATAATTGCAATATATTTTAGTGGTGATTATTTCAGGATAATAAAACACTTAAATGCTAAAATCTAACTCATAGAGATTTAGTATTTATTTATTTAATTATTTACTTTGATTAATATGAGTTATAGAATCTAAAGCAATTCAATTTAGTATTTGCTCTGTACCTCATATTTATTAAAATAAATAAACAACATAACTAATTTGGACCTAATCTGTATTGGTCTTCAATCAGTTATGAGATGTTAATTCTAGTGAGCTTTAGTATCCCATTTTCAGAAATTCACTATAATTAATATCATGGCTCTAACAATTGGTTGTATTGAAGTTTTGACTTATATCAGTTAATGATATTTAGTTAATATTCTATTTACTAACTAATTGTGAGATATATTGGTATGTGTGAAATTACTTAGAACTCATCTAAGTAATCATTGTTATATCTTTTACAATTCACTCATATTACTATGCTTAGTATGAAAATTCTCTAAGTAGAACTATGGATATTGAAATATCTAAAGTGACCATTGTTCAGTTACTTGGAATAATTTTTATGCTTATTTGCAAGCTTCTAATCACTTTGATAATAAATGTTATATACTATGGATCAAGGTGTATAGAACTTAGAATATCATTTCTAAGATTGCAGACAAGATAGCTTTGGTAATCGAGTCTTATTTATAGAACCAAGGTTGTCTACCAGTAAACAGATGTTAGGAGTTAACAATTGTTATTATCTAGGAGTTGCCTTGAAGTCATAAGTTTGAAATGTTATATCTTAACAGCTTGTGTATTTCTTGTCAACTAGTTCCTCGTACTTATGAATATCAGTGAATGATGTTCTTAAGTAGTTAGATACCAATATTCATTCTGTCAATTGGTACTCAATGTAACAATTCAATCTTCATTAAATTGAATTTATCTTACAATAGATTGAATTTATCAAACAATTGGTATCATTGAATATTTAGTATTTAGCAGTGATTATTTATATCCTAGTTAAATTATGACGTGAAGCAATTCAATGGTTTATTTGCTCATAATTTAATTTTGGTAAAGTAATCATAAACACAATTACTTGCATTTTAAAGTATTTGATAAATACTAGCACTTGGTATCAAATAGTAAAATATTTGTTTACTGACAATTGCTAGTTGTTCTGATACTTTATTGCAAACTAATTGTGATGTATATATTATCTCTGATGATATTACTTAGGATTTATTCTGAGTAAATGTGTCTTATCTATAAATCATTAGTGTTAGTATAAATTAAGGTGTTCAACTTTCTAAGTAAGTGAGACTTAAAATTACATTCGGTCTCCTATTATATTTTGAAGTGGTGAAAATTTTCAAAATTGAATTCTCTAATTCTGGTTATACAGCACTTTATACATATGATAGTTCTTAGAATATTTTACATCCATCAGTCAATTACTTAGTTTATGTTGTGAAGTGCCAAAGGAGAGACATTGGTTATCTGTATTTATGTACTTGGTAATCTTTGTCACCTAAACGACATCAAGTGCTTGTATGAGTCTTTTCACTAACTTTGTGTTAAAGTTTTCTATACATAATAAGCACTTAAAGAAAATTTTTCTTTCTAAATTACTGCGAAGTCAAGAGTTTGTGTCTTTTAAAATTAAAACGACCTAGTTTTCATTAAAAGACATGATAATACATTGTTTTATGCATAAATAAGACTCTTGCACATTAGCAGTTTTTTAAAAGAAAACTCAAATCATTCAACGTTTGTGATTGTTTATAATTGTAAAACTTTTTGAAATCATAAATGTACATCAATTCTCTTACAAGATATAATGCATAGTTTTCACACAATGTTATGGTATGATGTAAATGCATTCTATCTCTATATTGCTTTATTGCTATGTGATGCAGGTTCAGATCCTAGTGGAAGTTTTCTCACATTGTAAGTCATGAGGTTGTAAACCCAACAACTTCTATCCCGGACTATAAATCCAAATCTAAACACATCCTAACTTACCGCCTGAAGTGGAAGTAACCTATTAGACTAAAGGTCAATAAGGGAGTAAATGTACTTGTTACAGCAGATTAGGATGTGAGGGATAGTAAACCCACAACTCTACCTCTCAAGGAGAATAGATGTATATAACTTGAGGTATCTGTAAGCTCGCCTGCATTCTCCCAAAAGGATGCAGAGCTGAAAATGGCACTAAAATAGTCACTGGATTCATTATCTTAAAATGATGAGTTTATTGAAATTCGCCTGTCGGTCAGGGCATCTGTTGTTAGGATTATAAGTTGAAGGTTCCTCTAAAAATGGCACTAAAACAGTCTCTGGATTCATTATCTTAAAATGATGAGTTTATTGAAATTCGCCTGTCGGCCAGGCATTTGTTGTTAGGATTATAAGTTGAAGGTTCCTCAAAGAACCAAGAGTCTTCACAGACCTCGAGAGAAGGTATTGATCTCAATGCAAAATTTAACAAGATCATTATCTAACTTCCCAGAGGGAACATCTCTGGATCCTGCGGGTATCGGATCCGACATAGGTGTAGATCGATAACTTGTTAACTATGATTCAGATTTACCTGATGAGTTTAACAAAGTGATGTCTTCATAGACATTAGATGGAAACATGATTTTAATTCTAAGTTTTGATTTCATTGTTTACCTTCTCAGAATTCAAATCTGAAACCCATAAAAAGGGAAAAATTTTATCAACTTGTAGATTATGACTCAGATTCGTCTAAAGAGTCTAACGAGGATCAGGGATTTGCGAAACCCCATTGCACCACCAGTGACCTCTCTAGAAGGGGCTATGGTGAATTTTCCTTGCAGGTACACATGGATGTTGGAGCTATGAGAGATAAGAGTGATACACTAGTGAGCATGAGTGTAAACACTTGAGAGTTGAGAGATGATATCACTCATTTTAAGTGATATGAGTGGAGAGATGAGCTAAACACTTGTGAGGTACACGAAACAGAATCACACACTCACAGTGAGGAAGAAAGATGATAAGTGCATATTTTTGCATATTTTTATTGCCTATTTATTGCTTGAATTCATATTTTAATAAATTATTTTGTTTTATTTCAGGAAATTCGAGAAAAATAAAGAAATGACAAAATAAAGAAATAAATGGCAAAAGAAGGAAAAGAAGGACCAAAATGAAAGAAAAATGAAAAGCTAGGGAGGGTGGTGCATCTTTGTAGCCCACCAAAATGAATGGCCAAGATTTAGCCAACCAAAACCAAATCAAGGGCTAGGATTTACCCACACCTACCTAAACCCTAAAATTTTCCTATAAATATGGCCTCATTTCTTTGTAATAAGACATTAGGAGTAGATTAGGCTTAGGATCAGTTTTTAGTTCAATTCCTAAATTTTAAGTTGTAATTTTCTTTCTGCAGTTCTTGGAAGCAATATTTTCTTTATTACATGATTTTCCCGTTTTATTGTGTTTAATCCAAAGTAATTTATTTTCCATGACTTAGTATCCAAAGCCCAGCTCATTGTCTTTTCTTAAACAGTCTCTTCTTCAAATAAATCACTCACAGTCTCCTCCCCTTTTCTTTTCTTTTCGAGCACAAATCCCCTGTACTTATTCTCCTCTCCCCTCTTTTCTTCTCCGAAAACCTCAATCCCCTATCCCCGTTTTCGATCTCAGTCATCCCCTCTTCTTCCTTCTCTTCGTTTTTAATTTCTTTCTCTTATTGTTAAATTGATTCCCTTCTTCTTTATCAAGTTGGGTTTTGTTTAACCCAGCTGTTTGTTTTTGTTTACCGAGTCCCCCTTTTCCATTTTTCTGCACGAATTTCTGTTTGGTATCGAGTTTCCGAGATGAATTAGCTGTTCGTTGTTTTTTGTTTCGTGTTCGTTGTGTTTGTTTGCTGAGTTCGTGATTTGATTGTTGTTAGTTGAATTAAATCTGTATCTACCGAGTTCCATTTGCTGAAGTTGTTTTTGCTGTTGAGTTGTATTGTTATTGAGACTTTGTCGAGTTTGTTTTCCTGATTGGTGTTTCGGTTTGGATTTTAAGTGTGAAATTCTGGGTAAATCTGCTGAGTTCTCTTTGTATTTAGTTTAATGGCTGAGTTGAGTTCTAAGTTGGTTTCGTCGTTTTTAATTGTTTGTTTTGAGTGTTGGGTCACCTGCATTTTTTAAGTCTTGAAGTCGTTCCTGAATCTCGGTGCTGTGTGTAATCAGTACTATTGCTAATTCTGTTTTAGTGTATACTGCGACTGGGTTTCTGAATTCGCATTGAAGTTCTGAGAGTTTATTATGTGTTCGTTTCGTCCGTTTCTAAGCATGTTGTCGTGTTTGTTTTTTTTCAAAATTGTGTAGTTATACAAGCTTACGATCCCTGTTCTAGGTTCTGCTTTTGATTGCTTTTCCGGTTCGCTAGTTTTGATTGCTGTCAAAGATAGTTCTAAGTTCGAATATGCTTATTTTCGAGTCCTGTTTTCTGCGAGTCCAGTCTGCGTCGCTGTTTAGTTTGAATGTGCTTTCGGTTTGCTGCAGTTCAAGTGGGTTTATTTGGTTGCCTTGAGATTTTACTTTCTTTAGTTTTTGTTCATTGTCAATTACTGGGTCTGATTGAGTGGTGTTATTGAATAGCTAGTCGAGTTCTGATTCCATTAGTTTCGAGTTGTTGGTTTAATTGCTGTGCGTGTCAAATGGTTGAATGTTTTTGTTGAGTCGACAAGTTTTCTTTGTAATGTTATTGCGTGTTGAAAATAGTTTGGGTATTAAGTTTTAATCATTGAATTGTTGATGTTTGTGTGCCGAATTCCTGTTGCAATTTGTTGGTTTGCTGTAAATATGAGTCCGAGTTTTTTTTTTTTGGTTGTATTTTCAATTGTTGTGTTTTTGTGTTTAGGAGTCTGTTTAGTTGGTTTAAGTTAGTTGTTGAGTTGCTGAATTTTTGCTAAGTTATTGTTTTGGTGTAAAGTTTGTTTCTCCTTAATAAGCAATCAGGTTGAAACTTTTAAGTGTAATTCTGTAAAATAAAATTTGGTTTAATTCGATTTTTGAAATTTTAAAAATAAAATTCAACTTTTCTGTTATTTTTTTTTTAATTAGTTAAATTAAATAAATTAGATTTTCTTTTAAAATTAATTTAGAATTATATTTTTAGGGTAAAATCAAAATCCAAAAAAATCACTTGTTCTAATTCGATTAAGTTAAGAATTAAGGCTCGCGAAAATATTATTCCCTGTGGATCGAATCATAAATACTAAAACGATGATCGTGCGCTTGCGATTTTTATTGTACACATTTCCGCCACATCAAGTTTTTGGCGCCGCTGCCGGGGAATTATAATTATTTTTCGCACCTTAATTTTTAATTTTTCGGATTAGTTTTCTTTCGCTTGCCTTATTTTTATTTCATTTTTTTAGGAAAGTTTGGAATTACGGGAATCTTCTCACGGAGCTTGGAATTAATCGGAATTTTTGGAAAGCGTGCTTCGGTAATCCGTATCTCACTCTTTTCGCATTTTTATCACAAAAAAAAAAATAAAATAAAATAAAAAAAAAAATTGAAAATCACAAAAATTTGGAAATTGAAAAATCCAAAAAAAAAAAAAAAATTAGTTGTAAATACATAATTGTTGCATCATGCATCTAATCACTTAAGGCACATTATCTAGATTTTTATTTTCTTGTTTTTAATTTTTCGTACCTTATAATTGTGGTGATCGCTGGAGGACCCAAAGGTACGTTAAATTTTTTATTTTTATTTTTTTTATTAGGACACGTAGTGTAAGCATCCATAATTGTTTATCGTTTTTGTATATATCTTGTTTGTTGCATCAAATAAACGTAATTAAGACTTATTCACGACCTTCAGTGTCTAAGGTTCGCCTGGCTGTTAAGATTTGGTGTCTAAGTGACGAGTTTGGCCTCTTGGCAATGCCTGCTCTAATCTGGCCGAATCGGTCTGAATAATTCTTAATTTACGAAATTTTTAGTGTGTCATAGGTTAGATTTTTCTTTTGATTTTTCACCATTTATTTTGTGTGTTGCATTTTCGCACTTACTTGCTACGTGGTTTTATCATTTATCAATCTTTACCATGTACGTAGCATTTAGGGATCGTTATTACCAAGGTTGGGATTTTGACAAGGAGTTAGCGGATAATACGATGTGGTATGAGTCAACTAGGGAACCTAGTGTATATAACGCGTCGTCTACTTTTAGTGATCTGCATTATAGTGAAAACGATATTGCAATCGACTCTGAATTAGATGATTTCACTAGACGACTCGAAGCCTTAGAAACCCTTAGTGGTCATTCACACACATCTTGGCACCCAAATTTCAACTCTCCGAGTCTCGATTTTCAACACGGCCCCGGCTCTTATCAAGTCAACGCCATGTTTCAACCAACCTCTCAAAATGACCATTTTACATCGTCTTCTAATTCCGGTTGGAGAGATTATCCCGATCTCTCAAGGAACCAAGGTCATAACTATCAAACTCCGCCTCCACATTTTCAAGAACCGAACTCTTATCCAATTCCGAGTCAACTTGACACCTTAGAAAAGAGTATCGAGGCTTTATTGATTTCTCAAGCAAACTTCATGCAAACCATAAACTCCGATAGGCAAATTTTGAACTCTAATGCTCAAGCCTTATCTAAGTTAGAATTTCAAATGAATCAATTAGCCACCATGTGCGAGTGTGAGACGATAACCACCCCGAAACCACCCGAGGTCAACCCCGAATTTCTTATCACTCAAAGACCTATCGATACTTTCGATGATATCATTTCTCCTAGGTCTAATGTTCAAGTTGACACTCCTTTCAGTGGTGAATTACACGAAGAAGATTCTAATGCTGACATCATTCTTTCTCTAGGTCAAACGAAGAATCCCGATGATTCTGAGTTTGTGGCTTCACCTAGACAACCATCATCTTCTTCTAGTGAACTTTTCATTTCATCTTTCGAACCTCTTCCCGAAAAACCCGAAGAACTTCATTCTCAACCAATAGGAGCTGGTCTAGTTAAGGAGGTTGTTTCAAGGTCAGATTTGGACGATCATGAGATTGAGTCTCTTCTTAAACAAGATTTTCAATTGCATTACGAGACCAATCGAGAGCTTCACGAATCTTTTAAGGATTTGACCTCGGAAGAGATGTTTGGAGAGATGATGAATATTTGTTCTAAATGGGAAACCCAACATCAGGATAGTTCTTGTGATCCTAATTCTGTTGGTAAAACATTTTTCGAAGAGCCACCCGTTTCTATTTCTTCATTTTCCACTAGTGCTCCATCTTTCATCGAAACTCATGATATTCATAACCAAGAATTTCAAGTAATCAATTTGATTAAACAACATGAAGAAGCGTCTAATTGGTCTATGAATGATGTTAGTAATATGAGTTTTATTCTTGCACATAATCTGATCAATCGAGTGGTCTATGCTATTTTTGTGGGTGAGTTTCTGAATTATGTTGGTTGTATAACGAAAATAGTTTTTCCGAGATCAGGTATTGGTTAGTGAATATTTGTTTCGTACCTCCCATAGTAGAATGTAGGTATGGGGGAGTGCCAGTGTGTGTGTTTCTTTTGTATTTGTTGTGTGCGTGAGTTGTTTTCTTTCGTGATTTTTAAAAGTTTTCAGTCTCCGTCATCCCTTATCAGGTATTATCTCCTCTTTCTCCTCGTTTCTCTTGCATTTTGCATACATTGAGGACAATGCATGATTTAGGTATGGGGGAGGGTTTTAGTGTAAATACATAAAATTGAAAAATCCAAAAAAATTGAAAAATTTTAAAAATCCAAAAATAGAGATATTTTAGCTTAGTTGTCCTTCCCACTCTTTAAATTCTAGAACTAGTTGGTGTTCGCTATTTTTCGAAAATTATATGTATAATGCCTTTAGATAATTTGAACATAGTCAGGTAAGGTTTTCCTCACGAAACTTGTGTCGAACAAATTTTTGCTTAAAAGACCAAGACGGCACATTTGCACAAGACTTTTGATGGAAAAATTGTATAGGGATGTTATTCGATACCTGAGAGAGAACCCACATGTTAAAACAATGTCGAATCAAACCTTTGCGAGATTTTGCTTCTATATTAAAAAAAAAAAAGAAAAAAAAAAAGAAAAAAAAAAAGAAAAAAAGAAAGAAAGAAAAAAATCAATAAATGTTTGTAATTCTGTGATAATAAATTCTTAGTAGGGAAATCGGCTAGGTTGGGCTCATTGATAACCCGAGTAAGTAAGTCTGAGGGGACTTTGTGCCTAGCAACCTAAGGTCCCTTGTGATCTGGGATTGTTGACCTAAAACTCGCTAAATGGGTATTGATGCAAAAGTCTTTTGGGACCTCAACCATTGCACAGTCGGTCTAACTACTAAGAACGTGAAGTTTGGCTAGATACTTGTTCTGATAGAGATTGGGTCAGTTCTATATTGGTTGAAAAAGAGAAAATATTCGTATGCAGTGTATCCATCAAAGGCCTTAAATTCACTACACACCTTGGGATTTTTTGTAAATTTTTAGTCTAATCATGTGGATTGTGGGAACCTATAACTTGGCTATTATTAGAATAATCTTTAAGGCATGTATTTCCCTACAAAATTGTTTTGTTGACACCAATGCAAGCTAGAGTGAAAGAGGAAAGTTGGATACTTGCTGACTTATCTCAAAGATTTTATGGGTATATCTTCTGTAAACCCTTAGGAGACAACACTCCTCCTGTAGAGATCGTCTATAGGTTTAACGGGTTGGTAAACCTAAAATTACCCGTGATTCCTACGACAGTGAGTATAGGTTTTTCATTCTGCATTTTTCTTTGTGTTTTACTCGAGGACGAGCAAAAGATAGGTATGGGGGCATTTGATAAGTGCATATTTTTGCATATTTTTATTGCCTATTTATTGCTTGAATTCATATTTTAATAAATTATTTTGTTTTATTTCAGGAAATTCGAGAAAAATAAAGAAATGACAAAATAAAGAAATAAATGGCAAAAGAAGGAAAAGAAGGACCAAAATGAAAGAAAAATGAAAAGCTAGGGAGGGTGGTGCATCTTTGTAGCCCACCAAAATGAATGGCCAAGATTTAGCCAACCAAAACCAAATCAAGGGCTAGGATTTACCCACACCTACCTAAACCCTAAAATTTTCCTATAAATATGGCCTCATTTCTTTGTAATAAGACATTAGGAGTAGATTAGGCTTAGGATCAGTTTTTAGTTCAATTCCTAAATTTTAAGTTGTAATTTTCTTTCTGCAGTTCTTGGAAGCAATATTTTCTTTATTACATGATTTTCCCGTTTTATTGTGTTTAATCCAAAGTAATTTATTTTCCATGACTTAGTATCCAAAGCCCAGCTCATTGTCTTTTCTTAAACAGTCTCTTCTTCAAATAAATCACTCACAGTCTCCTCCCCTTTTCTTTTCTTTTCGAGCACAAATCCCCTGTACTTATTCTCCTCTCCCCTCTTTTCTTCTCCGAAAACCTCAATCCCCTATCCCCGTTTTCGATCTCAGTCATCCCCTCTTCTTCCTTCTCTTCGTTTTTAATTTCTTTCTCTTATTGTTAAATTGATTCCCTTCTTCTTTATCAAGTTGGGTTTTGTTTAACCCAGCTGTTTGTTTTTGTTTACCGAGTCCCCCTTTTCCATTTTTCTGCACGAATTTCTGTTTGGTATCGAGTTTCCGAGATGAATTAGCTGTTCGTTGTTTTTTGTTTCGTGTTCGTTGTGTTTGTTTGCTGAGTTCGTGATTTGATTGTTGTTAGTTGAATTAAATCTGTATCTACCGAGTTCCATTTGCTGAAGTTGTTTTTGCTGTTGAGTTGTATTGTTATTGAGACTTTGTCGAGTTTGTTTTCCTGATTGGTGTTTCGGTTTGGATTTTAAGTGTGAAATTCTGGGTAAATCTGCTGAGTTCTCTTTGTATTTAGTTTAATGGCTGAGTTGAGTTCTAAGTTGGTTTCGTCGTTTTTAATTGTTTGTTTTGAGTGTTGGGTCACCTGCATTTTTTAAGTCTTGAAGTCGTTCCTGAATCTCGGTGCTGTGTGTAATCAGTACTATTGCTAATTCTGTTTTAGTGTATACTGCGACTGGGTTTCTGAATTCGCATTGAAGTTCTGAGAGTTTATTATGTGTTCGTTTCGTCCGTTTCTAAGCATGTTGTCGTGTTTGTTTTTTTTCAAAATTGTGTAGTTATACAAGCTTACGATCCCTGTTCTAGGTTCTGCTTTTGATTGCTTTTCCGGTTCGCTAGTTTTGATTGCTGTCAAAGATAGTTCTAAGTTCGAATATGCTTATTTTCGAGTCCTGTTTTCTGCGAGTCCAGTCTGCGTCGCTGTTTAGTTTGAATGTGCTTTCGGTTTGCTGCAGTTCAAGTGGGTTTATTTGGTTGCCTTGAGATTTTACTTTCTTTAGTTTTTGTTCATTGTCAATTACTGGGTCTGATTGAGTGGTGTTATTGAATAGCTAGTCGAGTTCTGATTCCATTAGTTTCGAGTTGTTGGTTTAATTGCTGTGCGTGTCAAATGGTTGAATGTTTTTGTTGAGTCGACAAGTTTTCTTTGTAATGTTATTGCGTGTTGAAAATAGTTTGGGTATTAAGTTTTAATCATTGAATTGTTGATGTTTGTGTGCCGAATTCCTGTTGCAATTTGTTGGTTTGCTGTAAATATGAGTCCGAGTTTTTTTTTTTTGGTTGTATTTTCAATTGTTGTGTTTTTGTGTTTAGGAGTCTGTTTAGTTGGTTTAAGTTAGTTGTTGAGTTGCTGAATTTTTGCTAAGTTATTGTTTTGGTGTAAAGTTTGTTTCTCCTTAATAAGCAATCAGGTTGAAACTTTTAAGTGTAATTCTGTAAAATAAAATTTGGTTTAATTCGATTTTTGAAATTTTAAAAATAAAATTCAACTTTTCTGTTATTTTTTTTTTTAATTAGTTAAATTAAATAAATTAGATTTTCTTTTAAAATTAATTTAGAATTATATTTTTAGGGTAAAATCAAAATCCAAAAAAATCACTTGTTCTAATTCGATTAAGTTAAGAATTAAGGCTCGCGAAAATATTATTCCCTGTGGATCGAATCATAAATACTAAAACGATGATCGTGCGCTTGCGATTTTTATTGTACACATTTCCGCCACATCAAAAGATAAACACCAAATCTCATTCCCTACTCCCAAACAAAGTTTACTTACAAGATTTGGGAGATACAAGGAAATTGTCGGAAGATTTGGTTGTCAGGATGATCAATAGTGAGGCCATTCTATAATATCTAAAGGGCAAAGTTGATCAGTCTACATACTTCTATTCTGGAAGTCTTCATAAAAATCCTTCAACACAAGCAAAGCTTCTTTACTTTATTCCAGCAGTCAATGTTAGATGTATGAAGAATCTGTTGTACTAAAAGTAAGAGGTGAGTTATAATTGAAAATATGGTATCATTTAATTTACATTTGGATGTTTGCTATAATTGGATGCTTGGAGGATTACTCAACTAAGGGGGAGAGATATACTGAAGAAGATATACTCAAAGATTGCCTTAGTAAGAGATACTCAACTAAGGGGGAGAGTATTCAAAGATTGCCTTAGTAAGAGAGATACTCAACTAAGGGGGAGAGTATAAGCTTACCTTAGTGAGGGGGAGATTTTCTATCTAAGGGGGAGAGATATATAAAAAAAATATACCTTAGAATGGGGGAGTATTCACCTTGTCAGGGGGAGATAGATTTATTCGCCTTGTTAGGGGAGATAAGGAGTATTCACCGTTATAAGGAGGTAACATATCACCTTAGGTAGGGAGACATAAGGAAGGAGAGAAGTATGAAACGACAAAGCAGAATTCTTCAGTATGTGGTTGTCAAGTCATATTTTTTTACCACTGAAGGAATTATAGTATCTGCTGATAATGTTCAATTTAAGATGTAAAGGGTTATCAGGAAGATTTGTCATGAAATGAAGATGAGTTACTTAATGAAGATTTGTTCAGTGCTAGAGGAGCAATCATCTATCAGTTCATCGATCAAGGCTTCTGGAATTGTAATATCTAAACCAGAATTTTTTTATGTATTATTTACTATAGCTCTTTAATGCTTTATCTTCTTCTTGTTTGTAGTTGAGTTATCCTCTAGGTATTTGCTTGTTATTGTCTAACAAACAAATAGGGGGAGATTGAAAGGCATATGATGTAGCCTATTTGTATTTCGAGGATACAACTCAACTTAAACAAGATTGTAATAGTAAATAGTACATATACTGTCACAAGGAATCTCAGATTGTATTATCTGTCAAGAGAAAGAAGACAAAGTCAATCTACCGTTTTGAGTTATACTACACTTGAAGAAGTTCATTCAGTTGATCAAGTATCAGTGGAGTAATCAAGATAGTGGTTTCTATTTATAGTGACAAGAGGTTCTACAGTGACAGAATACAGATTATAAAGGTTTGAAAAAGAGTGAAGAAAAAGAAGACATGAACCACAACTTTAAAGTCAATATATGAAGAACAGTCATTGCGTTTAGTCACTCATGAACCAGACCGTGCATCGAGTGTCAACATTAAACAGTGGTTATTCGTCATTAACTTCAGTGGTTCAAGCTATCAAGACTGGTAAAAGAGAAAATCATTGTGCAAGCAACAGAAGTGTCAAATTCATTAACCATAATGATTTTATTATCAAGTGGACTGGTTAAGGAATAATCTTTGTTGAGGATCAGATTTATCAAGACATGGAAGAACACAAGGGTTATGCTGTCAAAGAGGTGTATTAATTCTCTCTTAATTGATTAAATCATTTGGTTGATTTATTTGATGAATTAATTCTATCAGAATTAATTTATTATGTAAATTAATTAAAAGGTTAATTAAGTTGGAATTAATATAATTATCAAAGTATAATCAAGAGTAATGAGAAGAGAAAAAGAATCACATCTTAGAGTCTAAATGAAGAACATCCATTGGAGTTAGTCGTTCATGAACCAGACAGTACATGGAGCATCAACAAAAAATTCGGTGGTAATTCTTTATTACTTTCAGTGATTCAGAAAAGAATTAAGACAATCCAAGGATATATAATTATTCTTCTTTAATTAATTTAAATCAAGTAGTCAATTTAATTAATAAATTAATTCATCAAGAATTAATTCATTAATTAAATTAATTATTAAATTAATTAAATCTGAATAATTATTTAAGTAAGTCTAAATTGAAATGATTATTTATTAATCAATTTAATTTAAAGCTGAAAAATGAACTAGCAAGACAATCAGATTGTCTTGCCTATTGTCTTGGAGAAGGAAATCAGAAAAGCATTGTCTTGAAGAAGGAAATCAGAAAAGCAAGACAATCAGGGATTGACTTGCCGATTGTCTTGATGATGATTATACCCAACAGCTTTAAAAAAGGAGAATAAAAATCTTATTTGATTGTCTTGACTATTGTCTTGATAATGATCAAAAAGAAAAAGCTTCCGACAGATTGATAATTATTGATAAAGCAAGACAAATATCTCAGAAATTGATTGTCTTGCCGATTTTCTTGGTGGAAGCAGATTTCTTGCCGATTGTATTGCCTATTGTCTTGGCAGTACAAAATTGATGTCTTGGAAGTTCTGATTGTCTTGCCGATTGTCTTTCAAGTGTTAATATCTTAAAAAGAGGTAGGAGATCAGTTTGTTTGATTTTATATAAATCAACCAAGGCGGCTGCTTTTAAAAAAATACAATCTTCACCACTTCATCTTCTTCAACACAGACGGAAGAGAAAAAAAAGAAGAGACCAAGAGAAATAGTTCCTGAGCTTCAAATAAATTCCTGTAAATTATTTCTGAGCTCTATAATTAAATCTGAACCGATAGAAATTGTTTACTTGTAACGTTGGAACTATCTAGCGAGTTTTTACTCCTAGAACTTATCTCTCGAATTGCTTTTAGCATTCGATCTTTTTATTACAAATATAGAAAAGTTCATGTCGAATTTTCTATAGAATTTGTAATAATTAGTTTGGTCATCAAACCTTGTAATTGGTACCCGTGTATTTAGACACACCCCATCAAGTTAATATAATTTTATATTCAACTTGAAATATCGGTATTCGTTTTATTCCGCATCAATTTTTTCTTTATTTTATATTTTAAGAAAAGAGCAAATTCGATTAAACGACATAGTTTGTATTCAACCCCCTCTTCTACAAACTATTTTGGACCTAACACAAATGCTCCAGCTGCTTTCATGGATTTAATGAATCGTGTATTCAAGAGATACTTGGATAAGTTTGTAATTGTATTTATTGAGGACATTCTCATATACTCGAAGTCTCCTGAGGATCATGCAGAACATCTCCGTCTAGTTTTGGAAGTACTGAGGAAGGAAAAGTTGTATGAAAAGTTTTCGAAATGTGAGTTCTAGCTGAAAGAAGTTCAATTTTTAGGACATATTGTGAGCGGTGAAAGAATTTCTGTAGACCCCGCTAAGATAGAAGCCGTAGCAGATTGGGAGAGACCTAATACGCCAATAGAGGTTAGAAGTTTCCTTGGACTTGATGGTTATTATCGCAGATTCGTGAAAGATTTCTCAAAGATAGCTACGCCACTGACTCGACTTACCAGGAAGAGTGAAAAGTTTGAGCGGACCTCCAAATGTGAAGACAGCTTCCAAGAATTGAAGAAGCGACTAACTACTACCCCAGTTCTGACCTTACCTGATGAAAAAAGTGATTCTTGATTTTCAGTGATGCTTCTCACAAAGGTTTAGGATGCGTACTGATGCAACACGGGAAGGTAATAGCTTATGTATAACGTCCTAGAAATTTCGAATTTTAAATTATTTTATATAAATTATGAATATTATTATGTGAGTAATTGTTGGAAAGTGGAATATGTGTGAAGTTATGTTTGTGTGATTATATGATGATTAGTATGAGCCGTGAAGGTCAGTATATTTTTATTTTTATTTTTGAGGATTTGAGTATATTTAAATCATGTATTTTTTATCCTCTGTAAATTTTATAAAATTATCGGAGGGATTAAAAATCATGAAATCTTTTGTAATATTATCTTTATATATTTATAGAGTTTTTAAAGTTGTTGGGTAGATTAAATTGGGTGCTTGAGTATTTTAAAATGATTTTTAGAGTTTTATTGTATTTAAAGGATCAAAACTTTGAAAGAAAAATATTTCGAAAATATGTGCGTGCTCGTAATTTTATATTCTTTATTTTAAAAGTGAAAAGTTAATTTCTGAATAATTTATTTAAAGTCGATTTATGAATTTACGTAATAGTTTTTAAAAACGAATAAGTAGTATTTTATTTGGGCTCGGAGTTAAGTAGTAATATAATAGAATTGGGCCTAAGCCCAATAACAAAAAAACACAGCAGTAAGATAACGGGGAGAGAGAGGAATGGAATTGGGGGAAAAGAGGGATGAAGAGGAGTATGTATATATGTATGTATATGCGCGTATATGTGTGTGCAAGGGGTGGGGGAAACAAGGAATCGAGGGAGAAAGCAGGGGGAGGCAGTCCAGCGGCGGGGGTGACGGCGCCGCCGCGACTGGCGGCCGACGGTGGTGGCCTGAGGCAGCAGCCAAGGCGCGCAGCAGTAGAGGAAGAAGGAAGGCAGGAGAGAGAGAGAGAGAGAGAGAGAGAGAGAGAGAGAGAGAGAGAGAGAGAGAGAGAGAGAGAGAGAGAGAGAGGGAGAGAGAGAAAGAGAAAGAGATTTGGGGGAGATTGGAATCGGAAAGGTATTCCCTTTTCGTTTATTTTATTTTATTTTCCGATGTAATTATTTAATTCTCATTTTAGATTTAATTATGTAATTGTTGTAAATTAATTAGTTTTAAATTGAGAAATTGTATTTTTATATTTTCGTGGGTTATTCGAATAGCATAAGTGTTAATTAAAATTGTTGTGATTAAATTAGAGTTAATTGCGAGTATGTTGCTTAATTACCGAGATTAAAATTTGTAAAAGTTTATAATTATTAATTAAGTTGTGAGTTTAACGTGATAATGGTCTTAATTAGATTGATATTGTAAAGTATGAGTATTGTTGAGTTTTCGAATTTAATTCGGAGAGTGTGGTTGATTATAATTGTTAGTCGTTAATTGTAATTATGGTATAAATTGTGGATTCGATAATTATGTTTGGTTTAGTGGTTAATTGTTAGTTGAAATTGTTAGTTGTTAAGTGTAATTATTATTGGTCGTATAATGTTTGAAGTTTATATGGATTTACTAGTTATAAATGTTTATGTACTAAATGTTATAAGTCGAGTATTTGGTGGTAAATTGTATGTGGTGGTGAATTATTTGTATGGTTTTCAAATGTTATTTATCGAAGATTAATTGTTAGATTTATTTGATTATGTGTTTATCTGCGAGGAGTTGTAATGAGATCACATGTCTTAAATGTCAATATCTAAAGACTTGTGAAATTCTCTTCAACTAGTTCCTCGGGGTTATGAATATCCCTGATTAACCATCACGAGTATAATTAATATACTTGAGTGATGTGATCATTGATATAGCGTAAGTAATAGTTAGTGCTAGGGGTTGTTCCCTAGGGCTTACGAACATCAATGGTTGATTGTCACGTGTATCATTAAAATGCGTGAGAAATTCGATCATTGGTGTAGCGTAAGTAGTAGTGTAATATAAATTACTTATGTGCTAGTTGCCGCATGTTCGGGCGGATACTTTTCATTAATTGTTTACTTTTATGTTGCTGCAAGTTGAGGTAGCTTTATTTTTGTAAAAGCAGGGTTGAATTGTTTTTGATTGATATTGAGGGGATGTGCCCATAGTCAGATAAACGAATGCTTCATGCCGAAATTTTCTAAAAATCCCCTGCGAATTTATTTTAAAAGTCTATTTAAGTTATTTGATTTCAATGCTTGAATATGTGTTATGATTTCTAATGGTTAAGTATATGTGTCCGGGGAGTATTTCAAGAATATATTGTGGTTTTGAAGATTAGAAGGTTGTGTGACATGTTTATGTGACTTAGTAACTATACTAAGACTACCATACGAGTATGGTTGGATGTGGCTATATGTAATTATTTATGTTTGTATATATGTTATATGTGTAAGCGATATAGGACGCGTATGGGTAGAGTAAAGCAAGATAATAAGATTTTGCTTGATTGAATACTAAATTAGCATTTGGCCTTTGATAAGTGGATTTTTATCCATTTAGACCATTCTATTTTGGCTTGAATTGATCGCTTAATTCTCGAGTATTTGTGTGGTTTAACGTGTTTTGTGGAGTTTGTGCAGGAATTAAGTTTTTGCAGGTATTTATGGTGTTTTGTAACTTTTGGAACAGAAGTGGTTGTGGTGTAAAAACGGCGCGCGAAGAATTAGCTTCTAACTCAATTTCTGCAGAGACAGCATTAGAGGAGCGCGACCGCGCTATGTTTACATTAGAGGAGAGCGCGACCGCGCTAGGAAGGGTTGACAGATTTGGTAGAGCGCGACCGCGCTGTAAAAGCAAAGGAGAAGAGCGCGACCGCGCCAGGGAGATACTGAGCCGCCAGAAACTGTTCCAATTCTGATTTCAAAGAGGAATGTTGCCGTTTTCTTCTCTTATTCGACATGGAAATACTCTTGGACGGTGGGAATATTCCAGAAGCTTTATTTGACAAGGGAAGTTGCAATATATATCATATTTAAAGATGGAAATTGTCAAATTCAATTCCTACTCAAGAATGGCAATTGTTTGGAGAAGAGGCAATATTGAGCTATAAATACACATGCTGGGGGGTCAGATTTACATACACCAACACCAGAGATCAGATCACTTCACATTACATACACACTTTTTAGCACGAGATTGAGAAGCCAAGGCGAGGATCGTGACAACAAGAAGATCTAGACATAGTTTTCTTGTATTCTTACTAGGCGTATCTTTTGGATGCTTGATCATTATTCGACTTTGTTCCATAACTTTGTTAACATTGGTTTATTCATTATTATTCTCTTCATCTTTATCATGTTTTCATCAAACCCCATGATGACGAACGGTTCGATTATGAACTAATCGCCGTCATGGGGTCCTAGCGGATTTACTTATGGAATTTAGATGTTGATTGCCTAACTTGATATATGTGTGGTGAATTTACGATATCCTTGCATGGTTGTATTTAATTCATATAGATGCGTAGCTAACATCTATCTTGTTAATCTTAAGTGAAGCGACAATGAATCTTTTGATTTAGAACTTGCCATGCTAGCATAAGTCCATGAATGTTATTCATGTTTGTGGTGTGTTTCTAACCGTCTCATACTACCTTATTTAATCTTATGGATACTTGATCTTCAACCATTATGTTTTCAAATTCTATAGACATATAGGGTCTAAGCATAATTGGTGCCTGCATGATTTCTATCTTTTGTGGATATTGTGTAGATTGGTGTGTGTGTACTGAAAGGTAGCGTACACTTATTTCGTGTTGTCCGATTAGTTATCGTAACCACCACATGTGTTGATAAAAGGGCATGATCTCTAAAGGAAGTTTGTATTGAAGTTAGGATCCCATGTTTTCCATATCATAAGTAATTTGAAATCACTTAGTAATTAATTTAGTTGTTAATTAATTCTTATTAGTTAATTTTAGATAATCAAAACCAATTTGTCCATTGTCTTAGCATTGAACGATAATCATACATTGATACTTAGGTACAAGAACTAAATTATACAATCTCTGTGGGAACGAACTCTACTTCATTCTATATTACTTGTGAACACGTGCGCTTGCGTGATTTTGTGCTAACAAGTTTTTGGCGCCGCTGCCGGGGATTTGTTATAGTTTATGTACTTGACATCAGTGGCCGTTAAAGTTCATTGACTCGGATCGGTTACTAATAGTTTTTGTGTTGTTTTGTGTTTTCAGGTACTTGAGCGTGTATGCGAACGCGTTCTCAAGCGAATAAGGAGAAGCTGGAAAATAAAGAAGAAACAGAAACAGAAGCTCCAGTGATTCAAGTTGTAGAAGATATGGGAGAACCAGCAGCAGCAACTAAGGCTCTAAAGGATTTCTCGCAGCCGAAGATCAATGACATTGCATCGAGTATTGTTAGACCAGCAATCACAGCTAATACCTTCGAGATCAAGCCTAGCACTATACAGATGGTCCAGAACTCTGTTCAGTTTGGGGGTGCTCCTACCGAAGATCCCAACATGCATATTCGAGATTTCATAGAGATCTGTGATACCTTCAGAACCAACGGGGTGTCTGAGGATGCTGTTAAGTTAAGGCTATTTCCATTCTCTCTGAGGGACAAGGCGAAGAGTTGGTTACACTCTTTACCTGCAGGTTCTATCACTACATGGGAAGATCTTGCACAGAAATTTCTCACCAAATTCTTTCCCAAGGCGAAGACAGCAGCTATCAGAAATGCTATCACTCAGTTTTCACAGCAGTCTGGAGAATCTCTATGCGAGGCTTGGGAGAGATATAAGGAGATGCTAAGGAAGTGTCCACATCATGGGATGCCTGATTGGATGATAATCAATTGTTTTTATAATGGTCTGGGTGCACAGTCGAGACCCATGCTAGATGCAGCATCAGGTGGAGCTTTGTGGGCCAAGAGTTATGAAGAATCTTATGAATTGATCGAGATGATGGCTGCTAATGAATATCAGAATCCTACAGGGAGGTTATCTCAAGGCAAGGTAGCAGGTGTTCTTGAAATTGATACAGCTACAGCCATTGCAGCTCAGTTGAAGGCCTTGTCAATGAAGGTCGATTCTTTGGCTAACATGGGAGTTCAGCAGGTAGCTAGTGTTTGTGAGTTGTGTGCGGGCGCACATGATACAACTCAATGTGCCATATCTTCTGAATCAGCACAATTTGTGAGTAACTTCCAGAGGCCACAACAGCCAGTTCCAGCCACCTATCACCCGAATAACCGCAACCATCCAAATTTCAGCTGGAGTAACAATCAAGGTGGTAATCAGCAGCAACAGCAATTCGGAGCTAGGCAGTTCAATCAAGGATTTCAGCAGCAGTACCAGCCCAGACAACAGTTTCAGCCTCCAGGTTTCCAGCAACAATCTCAGGGGAATGCTGGTCAATCTTCTAATGAAAAAGCTGAGCTTGAGGAGTTGAGGATGATAGTAAAAAGTCAGGGGGCATCTATGAAGATCATGGAAAGTCAGATCGGGCAGCTTGCTTGTGCTCTGTTGAACAGACCATCTGGAGTTCTTCCGAGTGACACTGAAGCCAATCCAGGCAAGAGGGAAACCAAAGAGCATGTCAAATCAGTTACTTTGAGATCGGGTAAGGTGACTGGTAATCAGAATTCAGCCATTGAAGAAGAAGAAGAAGTTCAAGAGCAACATGTGGCACCTACTGCAGATAAGGAACAAGTCCAGACTGATAGAGTAGCTGAGCAGTTGGATAGCGAGGTGGAGAATCCTAAAAATTCTGCTAAGGAAGTTTCTCCAAAGCAGTCTACAGAGAACGTGAAAATCTTTCCTCCTCCTCCATATCCTGGTAGATTGAAGAAGTAGAAGAATGACAGACAGTTTGGCAAGTTTCTGGAGGTATTCAAAAATCTTCAAATCAATATCCCTTTTGCTGAAGCATTGGAGCAGATGCCGAGCTATGCAAGGTTTATGAAGGGTATTCTCTCAAAGAAGTTGAAACTTGAAGAATTGGATACAGTAGCATTAACAGAAGAGTGCAGTGCCGTTTTACAGCAGAAGTTACCACCGAAGCTAAAGGATCCAGGCAGTTTCACTATTTCGTGCACCATTGGGAATTTGTATTTCAGCAAGTGTTTGTGTGATTTGGGTGCTAGTATCAATCTGATGCCATTGTCAGTTTTCATGCAGCTTGGTCTTCCAGATCCTAAACCTACCAATATCTCTCTATAGCTAGCTGATCGTTCTATTACATACCCGAGGGGTATCGTTGAGGATGTTTTGGTCAAGGTTGATAAACTCATCTTTCCAGCAGATTTTGTGATTCTTGATTTTGAAGAAGATAAGAAGATTCCTATCATCTTAGGACGACCTTTTCTAGCTACGGGCCGTACCTTGATTGATGTTCAGAAGGGGGAGCTTACGATGCGGGTGCAAGATCAGGATGTTACCTTCAATGTTTTCAATGCAATGAAGCTACCTTCAGATGATGAGGAATGTTGTCAGGTGGACTTGGTGGAGTCGTCAGTGAAGTTGAACTTTGATCAGTTACTGTTGGCTGATCCATTAGAGAGAGCTTTGTTAGGAGATTCTGTAGTTGAAGATGAAGAAAGAGAAGAGCAAATTCAGCAGTTAAGGGCAATTCCGTGGAGAAAGAGTTTTGAAGTGCCAGTTGAGTCACTTGGGCTTGAGGAGCTTAAAAAGTCACAAAGTCATCTCAAACCATCTATTGAGGAAGCTCCTACACTTGAGCTTAAACAGCTACCAGAGCATTTGAGGTATGCCTTTTTGGGTGAAGCATCTACTTTGCCTGTTATCATTGCCGCTAACTTGACAGATAGTGAAGAGGAGAAGCTCTTGAGGATATTGAGACAGTTCAAGACAGCTATTGGATGGACTATAGCAGACATCAAAGGAATCAGTCCTTCGTATTACATGCATAAAATTCTGCTCGAGGAGAATTGCAAGCCTACTGTGGAGCAACAGCGTCGTCTCAATCCTATTATGAAGGAAGTGGTGAAGAAGGAAATCTTGAAGTGGCTTGATGCTGGTATTATCTACCCTATTTCAGACAGTTCTTGGGTGAGTCCGGTACAGTGTGTGCCGAAGAAGGGAGGTATGACAGTTGTTGCTAATGAGAAGAATGAGCTCATCCCTACACGTACCGTTACAGGGTGGAGAGTTTGCATGGACTATCGCAAGTTGAACAAAGCCACAAGAAAAGACCACTTTCCTCTTCCGTTTGTGGATCAGATGTTAGACAGGTTGGCAGGCCACGAGTACTATTGTCTTCTTGATGGATATTCTGGATATAATCAGATTTGCATTGCACCTGAGGATCAAGAGAAGACTACATTCACATGTCCCTTTGGCACCTTTGCATTCAGACGAGTTCCGTTCGGACTGTGTGGCGCTCCAGCCACTTTTCAGAGGTGTATGATGGCTATCTTTTCAGACATGATTGGTATCAATGTGGAAGTGTTCATGGATGATTTCTCAGTGTTTGGTTCTTCATATGAAGAGTGCTTATATAATCTTGGTTTGGTTTTGAAGAGATGTGTGGAGACTAATCTGTTGCTGAATTGGGAAAAATGTCACTTTATGGTGCAAGAAGGGATCATTCTTGGGCACAAGGTTACTAGCAAGGGACTCGAGGTGGACAAAGCAAAAATTGACACTATAGAGAAGCTTCCTCCTCCTATCTCTGTTAGAGGCATTCACAGTTTTCTTGGTCATGCGGGGTTCTATCGTCGGTTCATAAAGGATTTTTCGAAGATCTCTAAACCCTTGTGCAATCTTTTGGAGAAAGATGTTCCTTTCAATTTTGATGAAGCTTGTCTTGATGCTTTCGAGCTTTTGAAGAAGAAGTTGACTACCACACCTGTTATTACTGCACCAGATTGGAGTGAGCCATTCAAGCTAATGTGTGATGCTAGTGACTTTGCCGTTGGTGCTGTTCTTGGTCAGAGAAAGGAGAAAATATTTCATGTGGTTTACTATGCTAGTAAAACCCTTAATGACGCACAGTTGAACTACACCACCACGGAAAAAGAGCTTTTGGCTGTTGTTTATGCATTTGAGAAGTTTCGAGCTTATTTACTTGGCACGAAAGTCATTGTCTACACAGATCATGCGGCTATCAGATACTTGATGACAAAGAAGGATCCGAAGCCTAGGTTGATTCGATGGGTCTTATTGCTCCAAGAATTTGATGTGGAGATTAAAGACAGAAAAGGAACTGAAAACCAGGTGGCAGATCATCTTTCGAGGTTGGAAGACCATGGTAAGAATTCACAGGCTAAATCTCTGATTAATGAATCTTTTCCGGATGAGCAACTTTTAGGGGTACAAGTGGAAGAGCCATGGTTTGCAGATTTTGTGAACTATCTTGTTAGTGACATCCTCCCTCCTGATTTAACTTATGCTTAAAGGAAGAAGTTCTTACATGATGTGAAGTGGTACCGATGGGACGAGCCGTATTTGTTCAAACAGGGTGCTGATCAGATTATTCGACGTTGCATTCCTTATAGCGAGACTGAAAGTGTATTGCGAGATTGCCATTCCACTATTTATGGAGGTCATTATGGTGGAGAGAAGACAGCAGCTCGTGTTCTTCAGGCAGGTTTCTTTTGGCCTAGAGTTTTTAAGGATGCTCATCAGTTTGTTTTGAGATGTGATCGCTGTCAGAAAGTTGGTAATATTTCTACGAGGAATGAGATGCCTCTTAATATGCTCCTTGAGGTAGAGATCTTTGATGTGTGAGGTATTGATTTCATGGGACCCTTTGTTTCGTCTTGTAATAATCAGTACATCTTGCTAGCTGTGGACTACGTCTCTAAGTGGGTTGAGGTGAAGGCCTTACCAACCAATGATGCTAAGGTGGTGCTGAACTTTCTTCATAAACAGGTCTTTACGCGTTTTGGAACTCCGCGAGCTATTATTAGTGATGAGGGGACTCACTTTTGTAATCGTCAATTCACTGCATTGTTGGCGAAGTATAGGGTGACACATCGTGTTGCTACAGCATATCATCCCCAAACAAACGGTCAAGCGGAGGTTTCTAATCGTGAAATCAAGAGAATTCTAGAAAAGGTGGTGAATCCGTCGAGGAAGGATTGGTCCTTGAAGTTAGATGAAGCTGTTTGGGCCTATAGAACAGCTTACAAAACACCTTTGGGAATGTCTCCGTATCAGTTAGTTTTTGGAAAAGCATGTCATCTACCAGTAGAGTTGGAACATAAAGCTTTTTGGGCGATTAAGAAGTTGAATCTTGATATTAGAGCAGCTGGTGAGAAACGGTTATTGCAGTTGAATGAGTTAGAGGAATTTCGATCTCAGGCGTATGAGAACCACAAGATTTATAAGGAGAAGGTGAAGAGGTGGCATGATAAGAAGTTGATCCCTAAGGTCTTTATGCCTGGTCAGTTGGTTTTGTTGTTTAATTCACGCCTCAAGCTTTTTCCTGGGAAGCTTAAGTCAAGGTGGTCAGGGCCGTTCACTGTTAAAACCGTATTTCCGCATGGAGCCGTTGAGATTTTTGAAAAGTCACCTGATTTGGCGTTCAAAGTAAATGGTCAGCGATTGAAACATTATTTTACAGGTGATCCAGTGGTTCGTGAAACAGATTCCGTGGATTTGGCAGAAACGTAACGACCGAGCAGCAAGTCAAGCTAATGACGTTAAACGAGCGCTTCGTGGGAGGCAACCCATGTGATTGGATATTATTATTGTTGTATATTCTTTGTATCTTCATCTTGAGAAAAAAAAATATATATATTGGGACAGCGCGACCGCGCTGTCTGGTAGTACAAATAGAGCGCGACCGCGCTAGTTCGATTCTGGAAGTGCAGAAAGATTTCCGGAGCAAATTTTCAGCCCAAATTCCGAATTGAAACCCTAATCCCAGCCCAAATACACTTCTAATCATTCTATAAATCCCAATTTTTTGTGGTTAATCAGACCCTATATCTAACCCTAATCTTTTTATACATCTCTCATATACATACACATACATACACCCTTAAACCATAAACCACGATTTTGGAGCTTTGTAATTCGTGTTCTTTCATCGATTGGAGCCTGGATACGCAGTGTTACTTCTCCTACAGATTCGTTTTGGGTAAATTCTTGATTATTCTTGATTATTCGGATTTGTAGTTGCGTATTTTGGAATAATTGTTGTTAGGTTGCTGTGGGTTGCTATTTGTGTATATTTTCTGCTTGTTGGAGATTGTGTAATGGCCCCGAAAAGGACCCGTTTTGCTGGTGGTTATAGTGGACATCATTCATCTGATTCCGATTCTAGTACGGAGGGACCCGGGGAAAAGTTTATTTCTGTGGAGGCCCGGACGGAGTATAACAGGTTGATGTCAAAGACAGTAATCAAGGATAGGATGTTTTTAGCTGGTCTGTCTGATGGAGATCTAGTGGCGATGATTCAGTCGCGAGGTTGGGAGCCTATTTGTCAGTTGGCTATGGATATTCCATTGTCTATTGTTCGCGAGTTCTATGCAAATGCGAAGGCTGAACGGAATGGTTATTCAGTAGTTAGGGGTTTGACAGTGGACTACATACCGCCTACCATCAGCCGTTTGCTTGCTTTGCCTGCCAGACCTGCAGGTGCTGAGGATTGGACTTTTAAGTCTAGGACAGAGGTTGACTTGGATGCTATTGTGACTAGGTTGTGTGTGCCTGGTACTGTGTGGAAGATGAAGCCAAGGAGTAATGAGCACTTGCATTTCCCTACTTCTGCGTTGAACAGGTATGCTCGAGCATGGAATTTGTTTATCTGTGCTAACTTGTTGCCTACCACATATCAGCACGAGGTTAATGTGGAGAGAGGTATTTTGCTGTGGGCGATTCTGAATGGTTTTTATATTGACATTGGTTATATGATTAACCAAAATATCTTGAGGTTTTTGAGAGCTAGTACTACAGGGGGGATTCCATATGGTTTTGTGGTTACTAGTTTGTGTATGGCGGTGGGAGTGAGATGGGCTGAGGATGAGCCGATACAGTTGCCGAGTGGTGCTATTGATTCTGGGACTATTGCGAGGATGGTGGAGTGGCCACATTCTAGGGGTTTGGGTTATCAGATTGCTGGTGCTGTTCCGCCACCACAGGTTCCCGAGGATATTCCTGTTGCCTCTCAGTATAGACGGTTGATGCGTCGCATGGATGCTATGTATGATTCTCAGAGCCGTTTTGCACAGGAGTTGACTCAGGCACTGGGCACTGCTTTTGCTGCCAGTGGAGTGCAGGTGGATTGGCCTGTTTTTGGGGCACATGGAGTCTATCCTCCGCCGGATTCTCCTCCTCAGGAGGGTGGTCCAGGTGGTCAGTAGGTATGTTTCTACTTTTCCCTTATTTACTTCCAATGAGGGCATTGGAAATTTCAAGTTTGGGGGTGGATTTGGGAATTAGTAGTTGTTGTGATATATTTGTGGCATGTAGGAGTTCATATTGCATCATATTTGTATGTGTAGTTTAGTTGCATGCATGATATCTGTCATATAGAGCATTCTGTTTGCATGTGTGTCGAGTTTTGTATGTGAGTTCATATAGTTGCATTACATGCATTTTTCATGATCCCTTAGAATAAGCTGATGCCATAAGGTAGGTAGATGTTGATGTGGGTGTGAAAAGGATGAACAGAGGGCTGATTTTAAATTTTGTTGAAATTGACATGCATGTTTCATGAATAAAATTTTTACACAGTCTCGTCGTTTGCTCTTGGACTAGGTTGCGTCATGCTTGTTTGGATTTAGGATTTAATCACTTGTTTATCGATAGAATTTGTTTTATTCTCTTGATGATTAAGGAACACCAAAATATAAGTTTGGGGGAAAACAGAAATTTCATGCTAATGTGTTTGTGTTTGTATTTGTTGGCTAGGCGTCAAATGGCAAGTAGCCGGCTCATGTTTATGAGTAGTCTAGGGTTGGAATTGAGAATTCTCATTACAGATTCCATGTGAAAAAAAAAAGAAAAAGAAAAAAAAGAGAAAAAATGCAAGGAAAAAAAAGAAGAAAAGAAAGAAAAGAAAAAGAAAGAAAAAAAGAGTGTTGTGAGAGTGTAAGTATGCAGTATTGATCAGGGTGAGCTCTTTAATACTCGAGCAATTAAGTTCTTGGGGACTTTGTGCCTAGTGACCTAAGGCTTTTTATAGTCTGGGATCCACTAACCCAACGCTCGCTACATGGGTATTATTGTATAAGCCTTTAGGGGTCTCATCCATTGCACGATCAAATAAGCATGTGTGTTGTGTACATATTGTGTTTGAGTCATAATAAAGCATGAATTTCTGTCTACTTTAGAGGAGTATGGAGGTGTATCTGAAGTGATCTTAAGTTTAACGTTCATTCTATTTATAAACCTGTGATTGTCTTGGAAACGAATATGTATGATTTTGATTTGGTTTGGGAGTATATCTGTCGAGCATTGCACACACGCACGTTCTGATCATGTATTGTTAGTATACCGGAATTTAGTCGAGCTCTGTTTGGATTGATTGCATTCATTGAGATATTTGCTTGCTAAGTGGTGTTGGTTAGTTTGAGGGGATCCTTTGCATTCATATTTAGTTGCATTCATGCATTGCATTGTTTGTGTCGTTGTGTCAGTTGGATTTTGTGGGTACATTCACTATAGGCCCTCACGAGACCTTACTCGTCCACTAGGGCTGCCTAGGGGTTTAAAGGGCTTGTTGCATATGCTAAATGCATCCGTGATCACCTACGGAAGTGGTACTAGTTAGTTGTATATATTTATATCTGTTTATGCTTGAGGACAAGCATCGGTTCAAGTTTGGGGGTGTGATAAGTGGATTTTTATCCATTTAGACCATTCTATTTTGGCTTGAATTGATCGCTTAATTCTCGAGTATTTGTGTGGTTTAACGTGTTTTGTGGAGTTTGTGCAGGAATTAAGTTTTTGCAGGTATTTATGGTGTTTTGTAACTTTTGGAACAGAAGTGGTTGTGGTGTAAAAACGGCGCGCGAAGAATTAGCTTCTAACTCAATTTCTGCAGAGACAGCATTAGAGGAGCGCGACCGCGCTATGTTTACATTAGAGGAGAGCGCGACCGCGCTAGGCAGGGTTGACAGATTTGGTAGAGCGCGACCGCGCTGTAAAAGCAAAGGAGAAGAGCGCGACCGCGCCAGGGAGATACTGAGCCGCCAGAAACTGTTCCAATTCTGATTTCAAAGAGGAATGTTGCCGTTTTCTTCTCTTATTCGACATGGAAATACTCTTGGACGGTGGGAATAGTCCAGAAGCTTTATTTGACAAGGGAAGTTGCAATCTATATCATATTTAAAGATGGAAATTGTCAAATTCAATTCCTACTCAAGAATGGCAATTGTTTGGAGAAGAGGCAATATTGAGCTATATACACATGCTGGGGGTCAGATTTACATACACCAACACCAGAGATCAGATCACTTCACATTACATACACACTTTTTAGCACGAGATTGAGAAGCCAAGGCGAGGATCGTGACAACAAGAAGATCTAGACATAGTTTTCTTGTATTCTTACTAGGCGTATCTTTTGGATGCTTGATCATTATTCGACTTTGTTCCATAAATTTGTTAACATTGGTTTATTCATTATTATTCTCTTCATCTTTATCATGTTTTCATCAAACCCCATGATGACGAACGGTTCGATTATGAACTAATCGCCGTCATGGGGTCCTAGCGGATTTACTTATGGAATTTAGATGTTGATTGCCTAACTTGATATATGTGTGGTGAATTTACGATATCCTTGCATGGTTGTATTTAATTCATATAGATGCGTAGCTAACATCTATCTTGTTAATCTTAAGTGAAGCGACAGTGAATCTTTTGATTTAGAACTTGCCATGCTAGCATAAGTCCATGAATGTTATTCATGTTTGTGGTGTGTTTCTAACCGTCTCATACTACCTTATGTAATCTTATGGATACTTGATCTTCAACCATTATGTTTTCAAATTCTATAGACATATAGGGTCTAAGCATAATTGGTGCCTGCATGATTTCTATCTTTTGTGGATATTGTGTAGATTGGTGTGCGTGTACTGAAAGGTAGCGTACAGTTATTTCGTGTTGTCCGATTAGTTATCGTAACCACCACATGTGTTGATAAAAGGGCATGATCTCTAAAGGAAGTTTGTATTGAAGTTAGGATCCCATGTTTTCCATATCATAAGTAATTTGAAATCACTTAGTAATTAATTTAGTTGTTAATTAATTCTTATTAGTTAATTTTAGATAATCAAAACCAATTTGTCCATTGTCTTAGCATTGAACGATAATCATACATTGATGCTTAGGTACAAGAACTAAATTATACAATCTCTATGGGAACGAACTCTACTTCATTCTATATTACTTGTGAACACGTGCGCTTGCGTGATTTTGTGCTAACAGCCTTGATAATGGTTCGAATAGGAAACCTGGCCAAGGATAGAGCGCTGGTAATCTGAAAGATAAGCAGGAGGATGAGTATCGAAGCCGATGAGTTACGAAGTAAGGACTGATGTGAATTTGAGTCGAGGATCCCTAGTAGGATCAGGAACTCCGTAAATCGAGGCAAGTGTTGTTGCTATTCACTTATTATTCAAGTGATGCAATTTAGTTTATTCATCGTAAGCAATGAGTTAGTCAAGTATAGTTGAAAGATGATTTATATACTTCTTCAAATTAGTATGATGTTGTTATTCTTCCCCACCCATAATTCATATGTCGGTTTTACAAAGAATCTTGCAAATAACCTTTTTACATTCTGTCAACAGAATGCCATTTTTCTATTTTTGTCAAATATTCCTAAGAAAATTTTCTAAACAAGGACATTTAAGTTTTCTTAACTTTTATCAAAACCCGCTGGCACAATGCCTGATCTAGTATATTTTTATCAATGGACTTCCACTCGAACAATGTTCCCTGAGCTGATCTAAACCTCTCCCTATTGAAACTGTCTTTACAATTATTGTTTTAATCTGTTTTCTCCGCTTATGGAAGCTCAAAATCTTCAGTATGTATAAGTTTTATTAAATGCCGGTACTTGACCATATCGTTGATTTAGTCTAGAATTTCATTGTTGGAATCTTATTGCAAATTATATCCCCATTCTTGCTCAACTGAAATTTCTCCTTGCATAATCTGCTGTAGTTATAATTCAAAGTATTCGTATCGATCTGGTTGATACCTTTTTAAATTGACGTTCTTTATAATTTCCCCTTTGTGGTATCGAACTTGTGGATACCAGACGATGATGTCGTTTCTTATTAATTCCTAATCATAAGTTGTTATCCTGGAACATGAGTTTTCCAGTTATTGGTTGAGACAGGGCAGTCGATTGTCCCGACCCCTGACCTGAGTATTAAAGATAGAATTGGAAGTTTTTATTAAATGAAAATGTTTTCAGGACTGAGGACGCCAGTCAGAGTATGAGTATGATATTTTAGGCCAAACGAGGCCTTGGATCCAGTTGAGTATTTGGATATACCAAGAGAGTATATCCGGAGTTTTAGTGTGACTGATCATCCACTTTAACTCGTTGCGTCAAAATGAAAATCCAATTATAATCTATAAATTGAGTATTGATAGAGTATATTTTTATATATATTTTAGATGATTTTATTCTCATATTTATTATGTTTTGCATTGATTTGGATTTTTATTTAATAGATTTTATTGTTTTATTGTAGGAAATAAAGAATTCATAACTTGGAAGGATTTGGAGCAAAAAGAGCTATTTTGGAGATAAAATAGGAGAAAATTCGTAATATTGGGCTATACGGGCTGTTCTACACTGTTTTGGCCATATCTTGAGTTCCAGAAGTCAGAATTTGACGATCTTACTGTCCACGCGAAGCTTGTGGAATTATCTTTAATTCAGAGGTGGTCCAGTAAGCAAAATCCAACTGGAAGAGCCCGGAAACAGAGGAGAAAAAGAAGTTACGAATTTTAATTAAGGAATCCTATTCAGTTATGGAATCCTACTTGTAATTGATTTAGAGTATTAAAATACTTTTATTGGGCAAGACTTTTAGAGCCTATATAAACACATCTAGGGTATGATGAAAAGGAGATTAGGATGTAATATTAGATTAGATAATATAGTTTAGAGTAGATTATTATTATTAGTTGGAGATGTAGAGAAACACCATGACTCTTCTTTTGGGTGACAACATTGAAGTTTGAAGGTTTTGTTCTCTTAATCTTTTCTTTGTTCTTATTAGTTTAATTATGTTTTCTTGTTTTACTAGTTGTTTTACTTATTTAATTATTATCGAGTAGTTATTTATAGGGCTTAAAGGGAAGCCATGTTTGCACTAATATTGGCATGATTTTCATAGTGGTTTGATTGGTTATGGTTAATTCTGATTGATATGTTTTAATCATTAATTTATGTTATCGGCCGATATCATGGATTAATTATATGCAAATAGGGGTATGGATCGAGAGATTTACTTACTAGAGGCACACATACGATTAGCAGAATTGAATTTGAGTGCGGAAGCATCATTGGATTTCTGAGAGCGTTAATGCTTGGAAGAGATTAACTTGACTCTAATTACCTGATTGATTGAATTACTAAAAGTGGTTAATTGTGTTGAATGTTTCGAGACCTTGTCAAATTAGTTTCGATTGTTTCCATTGTCTCATTGGAACATTTGTTCCAATTGAGGCAAATTTTACTTCGTTTTCTTGGCTTTGTTGAGTGTCTACAGGTTTGCAATGGGTGAAGTTGATACTTTTGCACTCTTATCTTCCCTAGTAGAGGCACATACTCGAGAGATTGCCATGTCAAAGACTACAGAGCCCACTATGCGTCCAATGAGTATCAATGAGATGTCACAAGTGGCCCCTAAAACTTACAATTTTTGTCCAATTTGTGGTGTCCAGGGTCACTATGGTTTTGAATGCTCTTACAATGTCTATAGTTCTCAGAGTGCTCAGTGGGGACAAATGAATTCTTTTGAAGAAGGATATGGGTACAATCAGTATTCAAACACTTTTGATCAAGAATGGGTGAATCAACCAGATTTCTACTACCAGGACAATGGTGCTCAAAATTTCTCATATCATAATCAGCAACAGTTTGAGCAACAATATTATCAGTCATATGAGCAGCCACCACAACAAGAATATCAATATCCTCCTCTACAAGAAGATCTACATGTTTCTCAATCCAGCGTAGATGTGCAAGCTGATCAGACAAATGAGATGTGGGATATCTTGAGTAAACTGCTAAAGCGTTCTGAAGAATTAGAAACTCAAAATTTGGCGATTGAATCTCAAATTGCACAGTTGGCTAACTCTTCTACTATAGGGCATCTCGACTATTTACCATCATCATCTATCCGATCCGAAGAGGACCTGATTGCTATCAATCTCACAAGCGATCAGGAATATGATAGTTTCTCCATGTATGTTGATGATGAGGCCATTGATAAAGAGAAGGAGCATGCCACCGATGACGAGATCAATGATGTTGCTGCTACCGAGAACAATGTGACTGATGATGAGGCTACAAAGGAAAGCAATACAGAGATGGTTGTTGTTTCTCTTCCGCAACCTGTGCCTAAGCTACCATGTATTGATAAATTTGCTCTCGATCTAGCCTCTACTTACAAGGCTTCTTTGCTCAAGAACACTTATTTCAAGGTTGATGTGATAACAAATATTGTCCAAGATGATATTTCTCAAATTCTGGTTGAGGATCCATACAAAGTGGCTCCTACGTTTCAAGCTCGAGAAGAGGGAGAAGATGGAAGTGTCTTATTAGCCAATGATGTGATAAGCCAAGATGTCCGAATGGCTCCAGTGAAAGTGAGGAGTGAAGAAAAGCCACCACCAGAACCTCCACCTTATGTCAAGGGAGTTCAATATTTTCATGGTGTCGAATTTTATCGCTGTTTTATTACAAAGTTTTCCAAAACTGCACAAGCACTCTCTCTATTGCTTATTAATGACATATTTTATTTTACTGATGCTTGTTTGGAGACTTTCTGCAGGATAAAGACAACCACTAACACTCTTGATACTTTTTGTGGTGACGAGTTTATGATCGAGAAATTGGATATTCCGTCTCCATCGGAGTATTTTTGAGGAGGTCAAGCTATTGACGTTAAAAAAAAGCGCTTCTTGGGAGGCAACCCATGGATCATGCTTCTGCAAAGGGGAGTTTTTCTTTCCTTCTATTTTATATATTGTAGATTTCTTTGTTTAGTTAATGAGTCATTGAGGACATTGACTCGCTCAAGTGTGGGGATGAGTTCTCAATGATAAAAAATCCAAAAAACAATTATATATTATAAAATTCAAAAAAATTAAAAAAAATTGAAAAATACCAAAAATAATTCTAGCCATGCAATTTGATTAGTTGTTGTATTTTGCTTGATACACCCATGCATGCGTAGGAATCTTGTGTTTATGGATGCTTTTGTATGAGAAGTGACGTGCTTTGTTCTTGTGCACACACATACACTAGCAAGTTGAAACTGGTAGACTTAATTGAATGTAGTAAGTGATTAGAATGACATGAATATGTGCAAGATGACTTGGTTTCCATGCTTTGAGTACAAGTAGGTGCGTTAGAGAGTCTTGTTACTTGGGATTGATTATGTTTTGTCACACCAAGCGAGTTTTGAGCCTATATGCATATATTTTGCATGATTTTTCGTTTGCTTGAGTGTCCACATGTTGTTTGCATTGCTAGCACTTACTTGAGATCTTTCTTGAAATGCATGACATTACTTGATGATGAGATGATAAAGGCACTTAGGTTTAACCTCGTATTTCCCATATATATTTCCACACCTTTTAAACATGATCAATTAGTTAACCCGTTGAGCTTAATCCTATTCTTTCGGTGACACACCACATTACTTGCCATTATCCTTTTTATTCTATTGGCCTTACATTGAATTTGAACCTAAATTGTCAAAGGCTAGTATTGTGCTTAAGGGAGTAATAAGGTGTTCATAAAAGGGGGGTTATTGATGATCATACCATTGGGGAATATTGATTTTGGTTGATGCTTGTTAGTCGAAATTCATAAAAATATCTATGGATCATTGTGCTTATTCCTTAGCTCTCAAAAGAAAAAAAACAGAAAAAAGAAAAAAAGAAAAAAAAAATAGAAAAAAAAAGAAAAAAATAAATAAATTTGAGAGCATTCTTATGTTTGTATGATCCTTCTTCATTCGACTAGTCAAGTTATTATGTAAGGGTTATTGAAAAATCCAAGCGTGGGGAAGTATTTGTGGTTTTAATAGAAAGGGAATTGAATAATGATTATTGTTGGGTACTAGCTTTTGACATTTAACCTGTTTTAGCTTTACTTGACATACCTGGTCCCTAGCCCACGTTACAACCCGAATAAAGACCTTTTGATTGTCATCAATGATGTATGTTGTGTTGAGAGTGAGATTGATTGCGAGTGTCAAGTTGTGTTTATGATTTTGTTGGAATTGAGTGATACACTTAACCTTGTTCTTGAGTGAATATTCGTTTTTGAGTGAAAGGTGAGTTATTACTTGTTTTGGCATAGGAGATCCCAGGTTTAGACTTAAAGATGTATTTCTTGTGGGCTTAGCATGATTACCAACGATTTTTACACTTGACATGAATTTTTATGACCTTCTGCATGTTGGTTGAGTAGACTACGTGAATACTTGCACTTTCGACACCAAGACATCGTATGTTTGCTTTGATTCTTAAGTTGATGTGGCATGAGAGGACTTGTGTGTGTGGTGTTGTGTTAGCATTGATCTTTTGCATGGTTAGATGAATTTTGTGGGTACATTCACTATAAACCCTCACGAGACAACACTCGTCCTACTAGGGCTGCCTAGGGGTTTAACGGCTTCTTGCATATGCTCAATGCAATCGTGTCATCTACGAAAGTGATGTTTGTTAGGACTTAGTTTTTATTTCACTTATTTGCCCGAGGACGTGCAAATGCTAAGTGTGGGGATGTTTGATAGAGTATATTTTTATATATATTTTAGATGATTTTATTCTCATATTTATTATGTTTTGCATTGATTTGGATTTTTATTTAATAGATTTTATTGTTTTATTGTAGGAAATAAAGAATTCATAACTTGGAAGGATTTGGAGCAAAAAGAGCTATTTTGGAGATAAAATAGGAGAAAATTCGTAATATTGGGCTATACGGGCTGTTCTACACTGTTTTGGCCATATCTTGAGTTCCAGAAGTCAGAATTTGACGATCTTACTGTCCACGCGAAGCTTGTGGAATTATCTTTAATTCAGAGGTGGTCCAGTAAGCAAAATCCAACTGGAAGAGCCCGGAAACAGAGGAGAAAAAGAAGTTACGAATTTTAATTAAGGAATCCTATTCAGTTATGGAATCCTACTTGTAATTGATTTAGAGTATTAAAATACTTTTATTGGGCAAGACTTTTAGAGCCTATATAAACACATCTAGGGTATGATGAAAAGGAGATTAGGATGTAATATTAGATTAGATAATATAGTTTAGAGTAGATTATTATTATTAGTTGGAGATGTAGAGAAACACCATGACTCTTCTTTTGGGTGACAACATTGAAGTTTGAAGGTTTTGTTCTCTTAATCTTTTCTTTGTTCTTATTAGTTTAATTATGTTTTCTTGTTTTACTAGTTGTTTTACTTATTTAATTATTATCGAGTAGTTATTTATAGGGCTTAAAGGGAAGCCATGTTTGCACTAATATTGGCATGATTTTCATAGTGGTTTGATTGGTTATGGTTAATTCTGATTGATATGTTTTAATCATTAATTTATGTTATCGGCCGATATCATGGATTAATTATATGCAAATAGGGGTATGGATCGAGAGATTTACTTACTAGAGGCACACATACGATTAGCAGAATTGAATTTGAGTGCGGAAGCATCATTGGATTTCTGAGAGCGTTAATGCTTGGAAGAGATTAACTTGACTCTAATTACCTGATTGATTGAATTACTAAAAGTGGTTAATTGTGTTGAATGTTTCGAGAGTGTTAATGCTTGAAAGAGATTAACATGCTCTAGTTATAGGATCACATTGATTGCTTTAGCTTAAGAGCCAATTGTGTAAGCATGGTGGACCTGATTGCCCTAGGTTTTAAATAATTTGTTTATCATCTGTTTAATTAGTGTTAATCTTGTTTAATTAGTTAATTAATATTCTCCAATATTCGTCTGACCCTTGAAACAATTAACGATAACTGAAAAGGAATTAGTAGAACCTGTCTCCTTGTGGATTCGACCCGCTTGCCATCTTTACTAGCAATAGACACCGTGCGCTTGCGGTTAGGTATAATTTGACAAATCAAGTATCCAGTGGACATTGATTCTCATCGCTTGACCTTGAATTCCCAAGTATCATTATCGATTGATATCATTTGACCTTGAGTTTTCGAGTATCAGTATTGAACAGTTAAAGCCTGGTTTCTTTGAAGTTTTTAATGCTTATTTTGGTTGAACAAAACTCTTATTCGTTCTAGTTCCTATTGCACCTCATTTATGGTGAAGTATTGGCCCTCGTGGCAATTTAAAAGTATTATCACAGATTCTTTCACAGTTTGAGTTGAAACTCTCTTGTTATCAGATTGTTTCGATATTGAAATTGTTATCACTTTATGCACTTCCTGAGCATTGTTGGCTCACTCTTGCTTTTGTTTGTTTTCCCCAGTTAATAGTGGAGTTTAGCAGACCTAGTAGTGGACAGTGAGTATTGATCTCCGGCAGCGAGAAAAAAAAACAGTCGAGTTATGGACTTCGCCAGACAGTGGAATGAGAATTGTCAAAGTTGGAGATATAGTTAGATAGTGGTTTTGTATATTCACAGAAACGTATAATATTTTATTCTGAAGTTGAGTTGTAATGATGTAGATCGATAGTTTGTTTCATACCATAACCTGTATGCGATCTTGGTTAAGGGGTTTTAATGTTTTATCAGTTTATAATGTTTATATCCAAGTTAGTTATATGCTGATTATGGTTGGTGGCCCCAAATCTGTACCCCGAATTTTGGGACCGTTACATTATGCCTCCCGACAACTGAAGGAATACGAATCCCGATACCCTACTCACGATTTGGAACTTGCTGCTATTATGGAGAGAAATGCGAGATCTTCACGAACCATAAGAGCTTAAAGTACATATTCACGCAGAAGGAATTGAACATGAGACAGAGAAGATGGTTGGAATTGATCAAAGACTACGATTGCTCGATAAATTATCACCCAGGAAAAACTAATCTTGTAGCTGATGCTTTAAGTAGAAAGGAAAGACTCAACCTATTAACAACCTCAGAGGAATTAGTCAGAGAAATTGAGAAAATGGAGTTAGAATTCAAGGACCCAGTCCAAAACAATGAAAGAGTTTATACCATTCATTTTCAACCATAATTGCTAGAAAAGATTCGTCGATGTCAAGAGCAAGTAATGAAGAAAGAAGATCAGAGTTGACCGGAGAAGAGTTTTTGAGCCCTAGAGATGATAAGGGAATTAAGCAATTTGCGTCGAGAATTTGGGTTCCTAATGTTATCGAATTGAAAGAAGAAATCATGAGCGAAGCGCATAACTCTAGATATTCCATTCACCCGGGGAGCACAAAAATGTACCAAGACGTCAAACAGAATTTTTGGTGGCCTAACATGAAGAGAGAGATTGCAGAATGGGTAAGCAAGTGTTTGACATGTCAGAGAGTGAAGGCAGAACATCAACGACCCAGTGGATTACTTCAATCATTAGAGATTCCAGAATGGAAATGGGAGCACATCACCATGGATTTTGTAGTAGGTTTACCTCGAACCAGAGTGAATTTCGATGCCATTTGGGTTATAGTTGACCGACTTACGAAGTCTGCGCATTTCCTGCCGATCAGTGAAAAGTATTCAGTGGAAAGACTGGTAGGTTTATATTTAAAGGAAGTAGTAGTTCGTCATGGAGTGCCCGTGTCAATTTTGTCAGACAGAGATGCCCGCTTTACATCTAGATTCTGGAAAAGCTTCTAGGAATGCCTTGGTACAAAGCTAAATCTGAGCACAGCCTATCATCCGCAGACAGACGGACAAAGCGAAAGAACAATCCAGACCATAGAAGATATGCTGCGAGCTTGCGCCTTAGATTTCAAGGGGAGTTAGGATGATCATCTGCCGTTAGTAGAATTTGCTTACAATAATAGTTATCATTCCAGTACTGGCATGGCCCCGTATGAAGCTTTATATGGAAGGAAGTAAAGATCTCCACTTTGTTGGGATGAAGTTGGTGAAAGAAGGATACTAGGGCCAGAAATGGTCCATCAGACAAAGCTATCCATAGAAAGGATTCAGAAAAGGTTAGTTGCTGCTCAAGAGCGTCAGCGAAAGTATGCAGATCTGAAGAGAAAAGATAAATCATTTGAGATAGGAGATAAGGTGTTGATGAAAATTTCCCCATGGAAAGGGGTGATGAGATTCGGGAAGAAATGGAAATTGAGTCCTAGATATATTGGACCCTTTGAGATTCTCAAGAAGGTTGGAGCCGTATCCTATCAATTTGCCTTACCGCCAGACCTTCAGCACATTCACGATGTATTCCACGTATCAATATTGAGAGCTTATCATCCTGATCATCGACATGTCTTAGATTATGAACCCATTGATGTCCAAGCTGACCTGACCTACGTAGAACAACCAGTGGTAGATTTCAAAGTGCATGAGTTGCGAAATAAAAGAATAAATTTAGTGAAAGTGATTTGGAGAAATCGTCAAATCGAGGAAGCCACTTGGGAACTTGAGAGTGAAATGCGTAGTAAATACCCCGAGTTGGTTAGCAAATGATATTGATCCCGAGGACGGAATCCTTTTAAGGGGGGAGACTGTAATAACCGTAAATTTTTTATAATATCTCGAGTCCCTTTTAAATAAATTCTCGTAAGATTTAAATTCTGTATTAATTATAACTAGGAGTGCGTGCGATTAAATATTTATTTTATTTTAGAGCGCTACTAGACTCTAATAATTACTTAGTGCGATGTGATCTTTTATTTATTGCGATAGTTTTCTTTTGACTATTATCATTAATATAATTATTACTACTAATAAATTTTTATTTATCTTATTCCATTTTAACTACTAATGTAATTAGGATTGAGTGGCCCATTATTTTGCAAAATAAATAGTTAGATGTGTATTAGAAGTATATATTTGGGTTGATTTAAATCAAGCCCAAATAATTGTAGTAAGCTTTGTATTTAAATAAAGAGTCCAAGCCCAATGCAAAGAGACTAGCCCATTAAGGACCCTTGTATTTTAGTATTATATATGGTGAGAGATCAAATAGAATTTTTGATCATCTCTTTCATTTTATATTCCACTGTGACAAAGAAAAAAAAAATACTCACCCATCATTCTCTCTCACCTAAACCATAAACTTGAAAATTCTATATCTCTTGAATTATAGCCATGATCTTAAATGCAATTATATAATTAAGGAGAGGGTTTTAAGCTCTACAATTGGATATATATATATATATATATATATATATATATATATATATATATATATATATATATATATATATATATATATATATATATATATATCATAAAGGTTTCAAGGAGTTTTTGTTTTAATCAAAGATCAAAAATTTGGGTTTTCAAAGAGGGTATGAGTTTTTGTGAATTAAACCCTCTTATTTTGTGTTCAATATGACTTGATTGTGTTTTTAATTTATGCATGCTTGTAAAAATTTAGAATTTTATTGATTTATAATTGGGGAAAATCATATGCTTGTGGTGATTTTACTTTTTATTGTTGGATCATGTAAATTTGGGGTTTTTATTAGGAGGGGCCCTTGTAAGTGTGTAATTGTGTTTTTTTATATCGGGGGAAGAGATACGCCACCACCGAGGCGGTGGTGGTGTTCGTGGTTGAACCGATGGCGGTGTCGAGAGGAGAGAGAGAGACGGAGACGGAGGAGGAGAGATCGAGGGAGAAAGGGGGCGAGAGAGAGGAGAGTGGAGGGAGATTGAGAGAGACAGTGAGGTGGAGAGAAAGGGGGCGAGAGAGAGGAGAGATCGAAGGTAGATAGAGAGAGATAGTCAGAGGGAGAGGGAGAAAAGAGAGGGGAAAGATCGGAGAGATTTAATTCCCACTCAACTCCACAAGACACCATGTCACCGACTTACGATGAAATGGATGTTTACCGTCAATTTTGATCATTTAAATGCTTTGATTCTAATGGCTAGAACAAAAGTACGAAAATAATGACAAACTTGAATCAAATTGAAAACTAATGACTTATTTGATATATTTTAATGAAATTGGTGATGAGTTTGATATTTTTCCTATAGTAAATGAACATTTTTGAAAGAAAGTTTCTAGGTTTAAATATTAATGAAAAAAAATCCTAAATATAATTAATTAAATATATAATTTATCATTTAACAAAAAATTTATAGGATTTTATTTTCATCACTTAAAATGGAAGTTCCGAAAATTAATAAGATTTTATTTTCGTCGCTTAAAATGGAAGTTCGGAAAATTAAAAAGTTGTTGAAAGTTGAAACTAGAAAGCTTGAATTTCCGTTTAATTCCCACACCGAAAAACATACACCACTGTTCCACCCCAAAAAATTTAGAGAGAGAAACAAACAAACACACATCCCCCCAAATCTAGAGAGAGAAGCATAACAAACAAACAATAACAAGAATCGAGAGAGAGAGAGAGAGAGTAACAATGTCATCCTCCTTCGACACATACTCTCTCGACGACGACGATTACTCCTACTCCGCCGCCGCACCTCCACCGCCTTTCACTTCCGGCGCATTTTCTGATGAGGTCACCGTCGATCACGTCTCCAGTCCCGATCCGTTCGGCTTCGGATCCGATCCGAACGCTGAATACTCTGAAACGACGGTGTTTGAGTCGTCGGTGCCGGTTTCTAACGGAAATGCGAACGGAAATGGTAACGGATATGATTTAGGTGAGGATGTTGATGGAGTTTTTAGTAGCGATGGACCGGTGCTCCCTCCGCCCGGCGATATGGTTGAGGAAGGAGCAGCGCTTCGCCAGTGGCGTAGGTCAGTTAGAATTTTCATTTTATACATGTGTATGTGTGTGTATATGTTTCTGTAGATCTTTTTTTCGTTGATTTTAATTGTTTTGATTCTGTAGATCTGTTTTGTTTGATTGTGTTCTTTATGATAGTACCGGTTAAGTTAGGTAATATGTTGTGTATGTAGATCTGGTAAATTGTTGAGTTTTCTTTCGATATTGATAGTAGTATGGTTAAGTTACATTGTGTCTGTGCGTGTGTGTTGTTGAGTTTGCATATGGATTTGTATATAGTAGCGGCTTGTGTTTGTATTTGGTTGAATTCTTTTTGAATTATTACAGTGTTTTATTAATTTAGAGGAACTATGGGACTTGATAATTGTGTTGTTTGTTAAGTTGGATGTTTCGTGTGAGGTTATTATAGCGTGGTGACGTTCGGGGGGACAAGGTGTTATTTACACTTGTTGAAGTAATTTGGCTACTGAATGAAGCATTTGCTTATTACTCATATATAGGAATTCATTGCGAGCAAATAAAATTTTAGCAAATTAATTATGATCTGCAAGGTTTTTTTTTAACTTTCAGTCGATCAACGATCTCTTCTATGGATGGTCAAATTGATTTTGTGATCTTATTGTATTTTGAGTCAAAGTTTTTAAATCAAGAGATTGATCAATTAGCCAGGAGATGACACTTAACTGCCTTTAATATTATGATAGCATATATTACTCATTTATAACATCACTTTTGTGATTCAGTTAAATGCTAGAAAACCTTAAATAATGAAATATGCATGTCTGTATGCCGATGTATGGCGTGCCTTGTGCAGGATCCACACTAGACTGTAAGAAAAAAATTGTCTCAGTGAATAGTTTGTTTGATCCTACAAATGATTTTCCAAATTCCACCCCTTCCCCTTGTCAGCTGTCACGGGTTCTAATCTTCACTTTTCCTTCACTTTATACCTGAATATATGTACATGTAGAGAATTTTTCTATTGTGTGCTTTATGTACTCTTTTCTCATATTTATATATATTATACGTGAACTCCTAAAAAAATCTATTAATATTTAGAACTTGAAAAGAGTGAGAATCATGTTGTAATACTTTTAAAGGACTAATTGGTAATTGCATTGTTGAATTGATATTGTTGTCTAGATAACAAGAAATTCTTATGTATATTTTACAGAATGTTATAAATTGGGATAAGAATGTATGTACCACCTCTCTACAATTTATTAACACCATTCTAGTTGTACCCTTGTATCCCGAGGTTCTTTGTTGTTATCTTTACTTTTATGAACATTCGGGACCTATTTAGCTTATTTTCCTACATATAAACATTCAGATTTGTTAGTAATATTTCTGAAGAAAACTAGGCTTGGCACAATGTAAGCTCTTTGTACTACCTTTGTTAACATTACATAAGAAAAAAAACTCTAGTGGCTTTTTGTGAAAGATTGAGAAAAGGTCCTAGGCATCATATACAGCTTGAATAGTCTGGTGACTTTCTAGTTGTTTCCGCGAGGGGGTGATCATTGTTCGGGCTGGCGGTTCAGCCGTCCAAACCAAACCAAAGTGTTCAGTACAAACTCCCCCGAACCGATACCAACCAATCACTATAATAACCAAAACCATCTTAGAACTTTCGGTATATGTGGTTTGGTCGGTTTGGCAATTGTTACCCGTGCACTTAAGGTCACCATGTTTCTCTTTCTCACTACTAAACCCTTAGTCAAGTCAATACTAATTATAACAATATATTCTGGTGCTCAACAGATAGAAAGTATATCGTCTCTACGCAGTTTACTCACTACAATGCATGCATGTTTAAATAAGAAGCAATAGCGGTTTATCAAGACTAGCATATCTGGAAATATGGTGTGCACTGCTTATTAATTGATGTATGGATTAGTTATAAGGACATTTTTTTATCCTTAATCTTTCAGTTATATGTATCAAACTATCATTAAATGCTAATTATTTATACCCTACTGTACTTGGGGCATTGTACAAGTAACCTACCATACTGAAATAGTTCACTGTTGTTGCATTGAATTTCGATTCAGTGAAATGATGTTAAAATATGCAGTGAAAGCAATGAGAATATGCTTGTTTTACAACTAACTCATTTGCATCAAGTAGCTTTGTAAGCATAAGACAAATATAAAAATGTTATTATAATGAAAGTTGGTGTAGGCAAAGGCGGATGCACCAAAGGACTGTTTTCCTCGTAATAAAAATTAGTAGTAATATTATAGTATTATTTTATCGTATATATAATTATATACACGTGTGTTTTATTTAGTGCCCCCATATTATAGTACGACATTATGTTTAAATACAAACTATTTTAGCCAATAAAAACACATCAGATGAATATTATCTTTTTATCTAATGGATTGTATTAATATTATCTTAGTAATTTTATTTGAACTGAAGTCCAAATATCTATTGGAGTACGAGTAAACTTTACCAATATATTAAAATTGATGGCAGTCGACCCTACGTCATGCCTTAACTCCTTTTTTGTATGTATTTCCCTCATGGATAAATTTTATGGATCCCCATTGGCTGTTGCACCGAGTTGAGTCCAGGTGATCACAGAAAACTGGTTCCCTATCGAGAATTAATGTATTATCTATTGAATTAAGATAATTCGTTCTGCCTACTACCTAGTCATTGAAAAGAGCAATGACTATTAAATATTCTATGTTCTCCTTCTGTTTCCGATTTCTATTACTTTCTTCTTGATCACTTTAAAAAATAATTAGATGTAGGTTTTCAATTAGATTGAACGTGTTAGCTTCACATGGACTCGGAAGATAGTTGTTTTGGTTCCGGTCAAATTTTGCACTACTTGCGCAACCAGTGATAGATTATTAATGGGTTTTATATCAAAGTGGCCACTCGGGTCGTCAAAAACTATCACTTAACCCACCGTACTCATCGGGGTCTCATTTACACCACTAAACTAAGAAAACATATCATTTGCCCCCCCTGTATATCACTTAAACCACCATAAATTGTATTATTTTTGTGAATGCAGGGGGGCAAATGATATATTTTCTTAGTTTAGTGGTTTAAATGAGACCCCGATGAGTACGATGGGTTAAGTGATAGTTTTTGACGAACCGAGTGGCCACTTTGATATAAAACCCGATTATTAATTGAAGGTATTCTTCAGAGTTCAGAGTGACTAATGCAGGTGCTAGATCAGTTATTGTTATTTTAAGTTTAATCCATTCCAGTCAATTTTACAACAAGGTGCCTAGTAGTCAATTTTAAAATAATTAGATATAGGTTTTCAATTAGATTGAACGGGTTAACTTTAAATGGGCTTGGAAGATAGTTGTTTTCGTTCCGGTCAAATTTTGCACTACTCACGCAACCAGTGATAGATACCTGAAGGTTACTAACGCACGTGCTAGATCAGTTATTGTTATTTTAAGTTTACTCCATTCCAGTCAATTTTACAACAAGGTGCCTACTAGTTTTGACTTGTATGATGTTTATAATAAGTTAAAGTTATTGGTACATTCAATTTTTACGTCAACGCTGTTTGTCTAAGCTTACAAGTAATTTATGTAGACACTGTTTGTCTAAGCTTACATGTAATTTGCACTTCTGATGACTGCTTCTGTAGAAATTCTAAACTATGTTTTGTAAAACTACTAACCCTTATCTATAAGTTGATCATTAGTTTAGGATGCACTTATGTATTATCTTTTGGATGTCTATAGCTTTGTGTGATGTGACTTTGCAAGTTGCAAATTAGTTTTTTATACTAGCATTGAACAGAATAACCTATTTGTTTGTGGAAGTTTAAACTAACATACATCTAATTTTATTTTATAGGGAGAATGCAATTCGTCTTGAGGAAAATGAGAAGAGGGAGAAAGAATTACGCAACAAAATTATTGAAGAAGCTATAGACTTTAAGAACGAATTTTATGAGAAAAGAAAGCTTTACATTGATGGTAAGCGAGAAAGTAACAGAGAGAAGGAAAAGGTAAAAGTTATAGTGCTTTTATACTAGTATGCTGCTTGATATATTCTTTACTTTGTCTTCCTTTGCTAAAGTCACATGACACTTACTTTTCTGGTGCAGATGTACTTGGCTAATCAGGAGAAGTTCCATAAAGAGGCTGACAAAGAATACTGGAAAACAATTGGAGAAATCATTCCTCGTGAGGTTCCAAGTATTGAGAAGAAGAGAGGCAAGAAGGATAAAGACAAGAAGCCTTCTATTACAGTTATACAGGGCCCCAAACCTGGGAAACCTACTGATCTTTCAAGAATGCGTCACTTGCTATTGAAGTTGAAGCATACTCCACCGCCTCACATGGTACCACCTCCACCAGCACCTGCCAAGGATGCCAAAGATGTGAAGGATGGAACAACTGGTAAAGATGGAGATGGTGTGAAAAATGCAAAAGATGCTGCTGCTGGAGTCGAACCTGCTGCACCAGTGAAAGATGTTGCCTCTACGGAATCAAATGTGTCTGACCAAGAAACTCCTGCTGTGGCTGTTGAACATCCCGCTAGCTAGATTATCAACCCGGCATGCTACTCTGGTCAAATCTTTAACTGCTTGATTACTATGCCAAGATTGAACTTGCTTCAGTTGCTTGCTTCCAATTATTTGAAGACGAGGATTAGGTGTAATCTGCTCAACTACTTGAATTTCAAATATGATTCTGGAGTAATATTCGTACGGTACTTGTTTTACATTTACATTGATCTGATATATATGTTCCGTTGTACGCTGTTTTTTCGTGTTTGTCCTGCATTATTTTTGGTGTCCCTTTATATTTTCACTTTGTTGCCAATATTGGCGTGTTTTTTCTTCCTAATCTAGTCTTGAAAGATCAGGCTATTATCTTGAGAAATAAAAGATCTTAACTGTCTTGAGAGTGACAATGCTGCTTCCTTTTTTGGATTAAATATCAAATGAATCCCTTATTCCATTCTAATATATCAAGCGGATTATCGTAAAATTTTTGCAATTAAATCACTCGATAAATGGCATGTAACAGTCCGTTAAATATTTTAACAATGATAGATATAAAAAATTGATCTGACATTTTAAATACTAGTTTTGCAATGTTGGCATTTCATGAAAGACTCAATACATTTATATACATGGATATAAATCGGATTTTTTAGTTTTTAATACCTTTTTCAATTGTAATTGATTGAAGTCCTATTTTTTTTTCTATTCTTTTTACTGTTATGTAGACGAGCATTTTCTTCTAAGTCAAGGTCCATGTCAAATTCACGTAGACTAATTTAACAGAATACGTTGTCAAGGTCAAATTCACGTAGACTAATTTAACAGAATACGTTGTCAAGGTCCATGTCAAATTCACGTAGATTAATTTAACAAAATACGTTAATTTTAATGGCAAATTTATTATAATTTAACAGTGTGCAATCATTCACTTATGAATGATTCAATTGAAATCAAAAGTTTTTCAATGACTTGCTCGATATATTGGAATGAAATAAGTGATTCATTTGATAATTTTTCTATTTATTTTCTGGTGGTGCCTTATCCTCTGTTAATCATTTTGCTTTGTTTATTTTGCTCTTACCTCTTTTACGGTCCAAAGCCAAATCAGATTACCCTCTTTTATTCAGTTTGTTCTATTTGGAATAATAATAATTCTTCTTTAGGTAAAAGGGTTCTGGTGCAGTAGTGGACTTATAATTTTCAACAAAATTATCTTTCACTTCTTTAATGAATAAAATTATTATATATAGCATCAGGAGGGGTCTTTTGGTTTTTGGTATGATTTTGGAATCATGTGTTTTGAGTTGGGTTATCGTTTGGTTTGGTGTTGTATGTTCTTTTTTAATTTAAATATATTAAAGTTACTAGCTTATAGCCCGTGCAAAGCACGGGTTATTTTTATTTTTTTTAAATTTGTTTATAGTTTAGTATATATAATATTTTAAACATTATTTTTAGTTTAGTATTAAATCTAAGTTAATATGTTGTTGGTGGGAATCGAACCTTCAACCTTTCTATATAACATAATCTAGTATTAATTTTATATTAAAATGTTGTTGGCGGGATTCAAACCTTAGACCTTCAACTTTTAGTATTGTTGTATCTAACGGTCATGATCTATTTGAATTGAAGATCTAACGGTTGTGAATGAGGATAACCAAAAATAAGGGGATAACCAAAAATAAGGGGGTAACCAACTACAAATTATACCCCCTTTCGCTTATTATAATATAGTATAGATTAGTAAAATTAAAAATTAATTTTTAATTTAAAAAAAGGTGTGCATACATAGTTTTTAGAAAAATTGAACTAAATACCCGTTTTTATGCAATCGTATGTCCAATTTACCTCATTTCAGATTTAAGGTCTTTTCTACCCACTACATACGTATTACACTAAGGCGTATCTATTTATATACATATATTCCAATTGAAATAGAAATTAGAAAAAACATGAGTAAAATATATGAACAAATACATACATGATTACGGCTGTGGATAGCAGGTATAGATGGTGTAGCTTCTCCTGCTACCACATCAACAATCATAACCAAATTTCAATCAAACTCTTCTGTGTGCAAATTCAACACCTTTGCTAATGATTCAATATCGTATCTCCAAAAAAGCAACTATGTCCTTCATGATACGTTTATAAATAGGGCGTAAGCAATTGAAAGGGGAACAGTAGGTGACGTATCCGATGCATACCTGTTATGAATTAACAAAACTCTCCCAACAAAAGACTGACTGATAATATTAATACGAATAATAATGTTTGATTACAACGAGATTACTGAATGGAAATGAACTGAAAGATAACAAGGGACATTCGAGAGGCCCTATCTCTCCATGAGATCTAATTCAGCGGCTACACAAATCAGATAATCCCTAACCCTAGCTTCCTTCGCCCCTTTGTCACTCTTCTCCCCTAATGCAATTACTCAATTACCCCCTTGACCAGTGGCAATTGACTTCTCTGCTCCAATTACTTTCTTGCCCTTATTTTTATTCCTTGTGTACATCTTTAGCTGTGGTTGACTCGTTGACTGCATGACAATACCCCCGGCCCAGAGTCTCACCTTGTCCTCAAGGTGAAAAGCAGGGAATTGATTGTTCAATAATGTGACATCCTCCCACGTAGCTTCAAAGGAAGGCAGGTTTTTCCATTTGATGAGAGCCTCCAAGCGCACTGCATTTCCACCCTTAACATGTCTGACTTCCAGAACTGATTCAGGTTCTACGAATAGTTCCAAGTCTGTGGATAACTGAGGTGGAATCTCGAGTGATGAACTTGCTTGACCAACTGAGCGTTTTAACTGTGATATGTGAAACACCGGGTGCACTTTGGCTGATTCAGGAAGTTGGAGTTGGTATGCCACCTTACCCACTTTCTTCACCACACGGTATGGGCCATAATATCTTGCTGCTAATTTCTCAAAGGGCCTTCGAGACAGTGATCTTTGACGATAAGGCTGCAGCTTCAAGTAGACCATATCATCTATTTCAAAACAGTCATCTCGTCGTTTCTTATCTGCATTCGCTTTCATTACTTGTTGAGCTTTGATCAACGAAAAACGAAGGTCATCTAGGATGGCATCGCGTTCTTGCAGTAATTCTTCCAAACTGCTCACTGGTGTTTGCCCAGTGCCTACTCGGACCAGATGAGGAGGGTCTCTTCCATAAAGGGCCTTGAATGGGCTTAACTTTGTTGCTGTATGAGGCGAAGTGTTGTAAGAAAACTCAGCCCAATGTAACCATTTGGCCCAAGTATTGGGCTTACCCCCAATGAAGCATCTCAGATAAATTTCCAGGCTTTTGTTAACAATCTCCGACTGACCGTCGGTCTGAGGATGGTACGACGTACTCTTCTTGAGCTCAGTGCCATGCAATTTGAATAGCTCTTTCCAAAATGTGCTTAAAAAAATACGATCTCGATCAGAGATTATGGATGCAGGGAAGCCATGTAAACGTACCACTTCTCGAGTGAAAAGTTCAGCCACTTTGAACGCATCAAATGGGTGTTTCAGGCCCAAAAAATGAGCATATTTGGTGAGACGGTCAACTACCACCAGCACAGTATTGATGCCTTGTGACAAGGGCAGCCCTTCGATGAAGTCCATGCTTATATCATTCCATACCTGAGTTGGAATCGGTAAGGGTTGCAGCAACCCTGCAGGTGATTGCTGAGAAGCCTTCTGTTGTTGGCAGGTAGCACAGTTTTGAACGAACTCGGTTACTTCTTTTCTCATACCTGCCCCAAACCAATCCTTTGCAAGCCTCAGATAGGTCTTCAACTCTCCTGTGTGCCCTCCAATCACGCTGTCATGATACTCTTTCAGTAAAGCTGCCTTTAAAGTAGAATTCTGGGGAATCACACATCTGTCCTTGTAGTATAACTTGTTATCAACCACCGAGTACCCTGGACATTCCCTGTCCTTCGACTGTATCTCTGTTTTTAGTCGTTGTAGTACTGGGTCATTTTTAATCTCCTCTTCGAGAACCTCCCACGAGATAGAGGGAATTGTTACCAAGGAGCTTAAAGCCACTTCACCATCTTGTTTTCTCGATAGGGCATCCGCTACACGGTTAGAAGATCCTGTTTTGTATTGAATCTCGAAATCAAACCCAAGGAGTTTCGTTATCCACTTTTGATATTCTGGGTTTACTTCTCTCTGCTGTGTGAGGAAACGCAGGCTTTGCTGGTCAGAGTGGACTATGAAATGCCTGCCCAATAAATACGACTTCCACTTAGTAACTGCTAGACATATGGCAATGAGTTCCTTTTCATAGATTGATTTCTGCTGTGCCCTTGTTCCCAGTAGTTTACTAAAGTAAGCCACCGGTCTCCCTTCCTGTAGTAAGACAGCCCCAATCCCGTAGCCCGAAGCATCTGTTTCAAGGATAAAAGGTAACTCAAAGTTTGGCATAGCCAATACGGGTGGCTTAGTCATGGCTAGCTTGAGTTGAGAAAATGCTGTGTTTGCTTCCTCATTCCACCCGAATTTATCCCTCCTGAGCAACTCGGTTAAGGGTTTGGCAATCTGAGCATATCCAGCTACGAATTTGCGGTAGTATCCTGTCAAGCCCAAGAACCCGCGTAACTCCTTTAAATTACTGGGCATTTTCCAATCCAACATTGATTGCACCTTGGATTAATCTACCTCCACACCTGATTCAGATATAACATGGCCCAGATACCCTATTACTTTCTTCCCAAACTCGCACTTTTTCAAGTTCGCAAACAGTTGATTCTCTGAGAGTTTGCCCAGTACTAACTGCAAATGCTGCTGGTGCTCATCCTGTGACTTGCTATAGACCAGAATATCGTCAAAAAAGACGAGAACAAATCTCCGGAGATAGGGCCTGAAGATGTCATTCATCAATGACTGAAAAGTAGCCGGGGCGTTCATGAGCCCGAATGGCATTACGAGAAACTCGTAATGTCCGTCGTGTGTTCGGAATGCAGTCTTGTGTGTGTCCTCAGCTTTCACTAGAATCTGATGGTACCCGGAATGGAGGTCTAGCTTGGAAAAAAATCTGGCCCCATGAAGTTCATCTAGCAATTCATCAATAACCGGTATCGGGTATTTATCGGGGACCGTTTCCTTATTCAAAGCCCTATAGTCGACGCAGAATCGCCACGACCCATCTTTCTTTTTAACCAACAAGACCGGGCTAGAAAATGGACTTGTTGAGGGCTTAATAATTCCGGCTGCCAGCATGTCTGCAATGAGGCGCTCAATTTCACTTTTCTGACTTTGGGGATACCTATAGGGACGTACACTGATAGGATCACTGCCTCTTTTCAAAGTAATCGAGTGTTCATGGTTTCTTGAGGGAGGTAAGCCTACTGGAGTTTCAAAAACACTGCCATATTTCTGGAGAATTGGTACTACGAATCCAGGTGCCTTGCACTGGTCTGCCTTTTCTCGAACCCCAGCCATACAACTCTTCTCTACATTGTTGCATTCCACCCAGAATCCCCCACCTTGTTTCCGTATCGTTCTTTTCATGGCCTTCAAAGATATCCGTGAGTGTACTAAGGAGGGATCTCCAACTAGGGTTACTGGTTCCCCTTTTACTTCGAATTTCATTACTTGTTTCTTCCAATCAGTAAGCACCATCCCCAATTTCTCCAACCATGCTACCCCCAATATTATATCCGAACTGCCTAGTTTCAAGGGTAGGAAATCTTCTACCACCTCCAATCCACCATCCAATTGTACAGTGATACCCTTGCAAATCCCTTCACCCCGAATCGCCTCACCATTTCCCAGAAAAACCCCAAATCCTAAAGACTTTTCAACAGGTAGGCCTAGTTCCTCTACCACTCCTATAGCTATGAAGTTATGGGTGGCCCCCGGATCAATCATAACCACCAGTTCTTTATTCCCCACTAACCCCTTTAATTTCATGGTTTTCGGACTAGAAATACCAACAACAGAGTTGAGAGATACCTCAGTTAGTACTTCTTCGGTAGGAGAGGCTGGCACTTCCGTTTCTTCTTCCTCGATCAACATGACACTGAGTTCCTTCTTCTTACATCGATGCCCCACTGTCCATTTGGCATCACATCTATAACAGAGCCCTTTAGCCCTTTTCTCCCTCAATTCAGTCTCCATTAACCTTTTGATATCAACTCCCCCTTGCTGTGTGCCCATGGTGCGGGTAGGAGACTGCACTGATGCCTGCGATTCTGTTGACCTGCTTCCCCAACTCGTGTTTACATGAGGGCTTGGGGGTAATGACATTGAATATGGCCCAATAGAGTTATTCCCCCTGCTGTAACTGGAATATTGACTGAATTTCGAAGTGTTCAAGTTCACCCTTCTAACATTAGTAACCTTCAACCTCTCCTCCACCCTCACGGCCAGTTCCATGGCCTGTTCGAGACACAAGGGGTTCATCATCCTGACTTCGACCTTGATATCCTCCTTTAATCCATTTATAAAATGGCCTAGCAACATTTCCTCTGTAACTCTTTCTAAAGGTCCAGCTGTCTCAATGAAACGGCGACGGTAATCTTGGACTGTGGTGGTTTGAGTTGTGGATAGCCATTGCTCGTAGAGAGACCCACCACTTACTGGCCTGAATTGCCGCAGTATAAACCCTTTGAGGTCCACCCAACGCCGTATAGGCCGCCTGTTATGCTCCCATTGGTACCAGCGTAATGCATCTCCTTCCATGGCCACTACCACTGCCTCCATCATCTCTTTCTCCGTTAGTTTATAAAATGCAAAATATCTTTCGACCCTCATAATCCAGCCATCCGGGTCGGTGCCATCGAAGATGGGCATATCCAACTTCCGATACCGCCAATTACTCTGACCCATTCCAGAATGATTACCGGACCCCAACCCATACCCAGTTCCTTCACCAAAACCAGCACCAAACCCAGCACCAGCCACGAATCCATCACCACCCCAATCTCTGTCTCCCATCTCACGATTATTAATTCCAACTGTCGAATTAGGGCTTGCAAACCCAAATTCCCCTCGGTTCACACTTGCCTCTGCCTTGTCATGCCCTGGGATTTGCAACGACTGAAGGCCACTAATGGTGGATTTCATTTCCGATTGGAACTTGAGTTGATCTGTTCGCATCGTGTTGATAAGGGCCTCATGGTACTCTCTATTTCGATTCACCCTTCCTTCCAAACGAGCCGCCAGAGATTCAAAATCCGCCGCCATCTTCTTAGAAGCTAGTGTTTGGCCCTCCATTACTATCTCCGTCATTGAGTGTCGCATCGCCTCTACTGCTTTGTCAATCATATTTCTCAACGATTCCTCCACCCCAGCCAATTTCTCCTCAACTACTTCCATGCGTTGTGCCATCGTTGGTTGCCCCATCAGACCGTAGTGCTTTGATACCACTTTGTTATGAATTAACAAAACTCTCCCAACAAAAGACTGACTGATAATATTAATACGAATAATAATGTTTGATTACAACCAGATTACTGAATGGAAATGAACTGAAAGATAACAAGGGACATTCGAGAGGCCCTATCTCTCCATGAGATCTAATTCAGCGGCTACACAAATCAGATAATCCCTAACCCTAGCTTCCTTCGCCCCTTTTGTCACTCTTCTCCCTTACTGCAATTACTCAATTACCCCCTTGACCAGTGGCAATTGACTTCTCTGCTCCAATTACTTTCTTGCCCTTATTTTTATTCCTTGTGTACATCTTTAGCTGTGGTTGACTCGTTGACTGCATGACAATACCACTCTGATAAAAGCGTATCCTTCGTTCTGCAATTAATGGCGTATTATCGTTACACGGGTAGGTGTAGGGCGTAACATCTTGATTCCCTGGAACAAGCGGCGTAATCGATATCCCTTCTTCCTCTTGTGTGCTTTGATATGTTAAATAGCATGATACGCCTTTACCTATGGCATATTAGGTGGGTAATTAAGATAGCTTTTTTCGCTTGTGGGTATTTAAGGCGCCTTTTCCTAAAAAACGTCTATTTCTGGCTTTCACCATTTTAGTTTGTAATTGTTTAGAATTAATTATCACTCTCCTTAGTTATTTTATATAAAAAGATATAAAAATCGTTTTGTGTTATTAAAAACATGTATTTGAAATTAAATTGTTATACAATACACATAATACAAAGTTAACATAAAAAAATAAGTAATTGACAAATTATTCGCAGTTGTAAATTAATTTAATATTTTCTTTAAAAAATAAAAAAATAGAAAATATTAAGTATTAAATTAAATTAAAGTAACTATGAATGACCGAGATAGATTATTCAAATGGGACATGAAAAGGCATAGCCGTAGAGACGATTATTTACTTGGGATGCTAAATTGTTGATGCTGGTTTGAAGTTGAAATCCTTCTTGTTTTCTAGTTTGTAAACTGAAATCAATTACGTACAAGTTTAATTACTCTTATAACTTCTATAAATTTATGTAATGGAGTCATGAGAGAAGAGAGAATTGAGAGAAAATCCATACTAATATAATTCATTCAAGGCGATTATGCAGGCCACACACATTTTATTTGTATAACACAATTAAATCCTAACCAACTAAACACACACATATAGTATATTACAATGATATTCCTCAGCTATTCCCTTATTCTCCAATACTTTATAGTTCAGTCCAAGAAATAGGGAGCTTGAAAACAGACAGACGCCAACATGAACTGGCAAAGAAAAATACGAGACATAAGAAGGAAAAGGAAAAAAAAAGAATCAGGTTATAGCAATTCATCTCTATTTGAAAAAAAATCAGATGCTTCTCCATAACCAGTCATCGAAATAAACCTGCTAAAACTGACATTTGATACACACTCCCCACACAGAGAATCAACGCCATCACTAACTGTATTAGAGAGAACCCTCCTCTATCTACCAGCTCAACTAGAGTAGCCCTAGAACTTGTACGCTGCAATGATCTCCATCCAGCCGCATCAACAGATTGAGTTTCATGCTCATGAGTATTCTGCTACCTTTGCCTTAACAAATTAATCATACTTGTAAATTGCTGTGAGAATAGAATCTCTGCAGAGTACAAACTCCGAACAATTGTACTCTACCCTTCTAACTCTAATTGTACGCTTCCGATGATTATCTTCTGTGGGTGTTCCAAGCTCCTTTTTTGGCACCATGGACATGCATCTAGTATGGAGGTTCCAGAAGTTGTTTCCCCTGCTGTCCCTAGTGTCAACACATATATGCTACCACAAATTTGGGCCTTGCTCTCAATCTGAAGAATTGCCACCAAGAAGGGTAATTGGTGTACCTCAGATTCCCTCCATCGTCAAACAACATCCGAGTTAACCTGTCTATATTCCTCAAAAATATCTACCACTGATTCAAAATCACAAGTAACAGGGACTTGTCTTTCATCACAGGTAGTTCCGTCAATGCACTTATCAGTGTTTTATTTTTTTTTGAGAAGAAACCCAAGAAGAAGGATACTCCAAGCTCAACTCTGATTCAGTTGAGATCCAATCTAAGCTCTCCTTACAACCATTTAAAGCCGTAAGTGCCACTGAGCTCCCCAACAGTTCTCAGACTGGTCAAAGCTATCTGAAAATCCCAACTTCCCCGAGCTTCCACCCCTAGCTAGTAAATCAACTGAGTGACTAATATAGGGTATCTCAAGCTCGTTAGAATTATTTATCACATCAGAAATTTCACTAGATCCATACTGCCCATCACCCAATTTTAAAGTACCCGAACTACGTAACTCACCAGACACAACAAAATTATCCAAACCTCCCGGTGCTTCCTCCAACACACTCACTGCATTTGTGGAAACACTAAACCCAGAAACTAAACCATCGTTCTCTTTACCTGCACTAAAAGCATTAAATCCATATAGGTGAGAGATTTCATCTCGAATCCACTCTAGCCACATTGCAGGGTCAGAGTAAACCACTCATTCATAACTTTCCTCGTAACTGGTAGTTTCTTCACATAACCACAAAATAAAAAGTTTCTTGAAGAGGTAGCATACATAAAATCTAGTGCATCATATCGGTTGCACTCTCAACCAATTCAGTTGTGACCGTTCTTATTATACAAGAATGCCTAGATTTTCCTAATTTCAAAATGGTTTTAGAATATCCTCATGGAGCACAAATGCAAAGAAACATAGAAGCCCTGCAAGCAGTATCTACACACCCCAAATTTATCCAATGCGTGAATACCAAAATGCTAAGCAAGAGAAAATTCATGTACAAGCAGAACCACAAAACTTTCCAATGCATTTCTTCAAACAGCTCTCAAGCATAATCTAATTCCGTTTTTAGGATCACCAAGCTAAACGTATGAGTACGCAATTAAACAGTTCCTAGGAACATATTTCCTTTAGTAATTTCGTCAAACATGTTGTGTGCCATCACAAAACACACAAATTTTCACAAAAAATCTAGTACTACACTATCGAGCACAACAATATGTTCATCAAATTACTTTAAACTGAAGAAACGTGCATCTTTTACAAGTGTTGGAGAAGACTTACAATTATGAATGAAAACCTAACACTGGCTTCCATTAAAATCTCCATCGATCTCTTCACTCCCTTAATCATGAACATCTGCAACTCAAGGCACTTCGCTGATAGCAAACCTCGACAGAATCTGGCGGGGTTTCAAACGGAGAATCGAGGAACAAATTTTCCGGGCATAGTTTTTGAGTAAACAAGGTTCCATACTCAGTTATTCCTGAGTATTCAAGGTTCCGTAACTCACACTATGAGCAGTCTACGTTCCTAACTCAGATCATTTCTCAAGTATGTAGTTTTTTTACCCAATCTCAAGAGTAATCAAGGTTTGTCCAATCTCAATTAAGAGTAATCAAGACCTACCCAATCTCAAGAGTAAACAAGGTTGCCTAATCTCAACGAGTAAACAAGGTTTGCCCAATCTCAACGAGTAATCAAGGCTTCACCCAATCTCGATCTATGCAATTTATGGTTTTTTTTATCTTGAACGAATCGGTTACTCACAATATAAACTCTCTTCTTTCTCCGACCCAACAATTGCAGCTCTGATACCGTAATAACTTCTATAAATTTATACAACGGAGCCATGAGAAAAGAGAGAATTGAGAGAAAATCCGTACTAATATAATTCATTCAACACGATTATGGAGGACACGTAGGGCCGTAAATGAACTGATACACTCGCGAACGGCTCGATGTTCGGTTCGAAAAAAGTTCGGTTCGATTCACAAATGAGTCGATCTTGAACATGATTTTAAGGATCAATTTATAAACGAGCTGAACTTGATCACGGTAAAGTTCGACTCGATAGCTCGCGAACAAGTTCGATTAACGTGCTCGTGAACATAGCTCATGAACATGTTCGTAAATAAGTTCGATAATTGAGCTTGTTAACATGCTCGGTATACGAGTTCATTAGCGATTCATAAACAAATTCGATAAATAATCTCCTATATATAATATATGTTTGATTATTATAAATCTGGTGCAAGCTTCAGATTTTTAAATGATTAAGCTTTAATAACTTAAGTTTATTTATATCAAACAATTACGTTTCTTTGCCCTTTATTTTTAAATCAAACTTTGTTTATTTTTTGGAATTGGAGATATGAGAATTTTATTGGTTGATGATTTATTATTATTTCTAGTGCCGAGACAAAATTTTAATTATTTAATTTTGGACTTTTTTTAATTTTTTTTAATATTAGATTTTGTATACAAAAATAAGGAAATAAACTTATGAGTTGTTCGAAAGTGAGCTCGTGAGTATAAGTTCGCGAACAATATTTAAGATTTATTCATGAGCATAATTACATGAACAAGCTCGTGAACAAGCTTAATGAGTTGTTCGAAAGCAAAAGTTCGTGAGTAAGCTCATGAGACATGTTCGTGAGCTGTTCGTGAACTGTTCGCAAACAACATTTTATCTTAACGAACCGAGCTCAAACATATTTTTTTGCTCGATTCAAGTTCGAGCTCGAGTTCGAGTTCGATAATTTCTTAACAAACGATACATGAACATTTTAGAGTTCGGCTCGGCTCATTTACACCCCTAGACACACACATTCTATTTATGTATACTCTTTATTAAAAGCAAAAAATTCCATTTAATGGTATGTATACATGTATGTTATCTAGGTATACATATATATTATGTATACTGCGGTATAGCACTAAATATTAAATTAATATAATTAATTAAAATTTAATATTAAATATTAATTTACATTAATGATGAAGTTATATATTACTTTTATATTATGAGATCTCTATACTTTATGTTATAATCGATTATAAATAATTAAAATAATAATATTAAATATTAATTTAGTTTAATCGAGAAATAGTATTATATACAACTTGAGGTTCCGTTAATTAAGATTTAAAAAGTATCTATAACAGATTAATAATAAATACAATTAATAATATAACTACTCTTATATTATCCCACCACTATAATTTTAAGGTGATTAACGTACATTATAATCAATTATAAATAAGGGATCATGTTCGTTGAAAAACCCTTAAATGGAGAACCTAAGAACTCTTAAATATATTTCATAATAATAAATATTTTATAAGGGGGTCATGAATCATGATCCTTGGAGAATCCTTAAACGGAGAACCTAAGAACTCTAACATATATATATATATATATAGATCTAGAGAAAACCCCTTTAAAAGGAGAACTTATAATACATTCAATGGTTAGGATTAGTACCTTAGTTTCCTTCAAAAAAAGAGTTCTCTTTTGAGCCACACCCTATATATATATATATATATATATATATATATATATATATATATATATATATATATATATATCTTAATTATCTATATTATTATATAAAAGCCAAAACATTAAAAGTTTTGGTACCTGTTTTTTGGTATCTGTTTTTTGGTACTTCGTGAATTTACTTATTTAGCCTTCATTATAAAGAAAAATATATGCGATATCTATACTATTAAAACACCTAAAATAAATAATAACATAATATAATTAATGGTAATTAGTCGATTGCCTTTTTCACATTTACTTTCAGTTGAAGATATTATCTTTTATAAACACCTATTGCCTTTTTCACAATTACTTTCGGTTGAAGATATTACCTTTTATAAACACATAAAAAATCAATCGTATCATATTTTTCCAATCATTAATATTTCTTTCGAATTAAAATACGTTACCTTTTTATATAAAACTAATCTCAAAATATCACACCATACTTTTCAATTATTAATACTATTATATAAAATCTATCGTCCAATAATTAATATTTCTTTCAAATTAAAATACGTTACCTTTTGATATAAAACTAATCTCAAAATATCACACCATACTTTTTAATTATTAATACCATTATATAAATTATATCACTAATAAAATATAATAGAAATCCGTATACTACGATATAATAGAAATCCGTATACTACGAATAATGACTATTAGATTTTAGTAAAAAATTAGAATAGTTAGATCTAATGATCAAATATATTATATGATTAAATTAATTTACTAAAATTTCAAGGTTCGAATTCTATCAACGACATATTTATTTTAAAATTTTATAATATAAGTTTTAAACCATGCATATCATTAATTAAATATATATTAAATTATTAAAATTAAAATTAAAATTAAACATTGTAAATAATGATTATATAAAAATATAATTGTAACATAAAAAAAATTATTACATAAAAATCCATGCATCACACGGGTTATAAGCTAGTATATCCTTAAATGGAGAACCTAAGAACTCTCTTACACATATTTCATAATAATATATGTTTTATTATATATAATTAGAGGCAAAGTTATCCAAAAATACAAGATATTTAATTTAGGGATAATTTATACTGGATTGAAAATTATAATCATACACCAACATCAATCAGAAAATCCTTCATTAACATCACAAAATTTCCAATATTTTCTCAATTTTTGTGAGAATATTCAAGATTATGGTATAAACACAAAGTGAGATTAAATGTTCAACAGTAGCACATTCAAATACAAGTAAATTCAGTTGCAGAACTTTAGAATTCATGTGATTGGCTTCAGAATTCGGTTACATAACTTTTAAATTCAGCTATAAAACATTAAAACTATGGTATAAATATAATACTCCAATTGTAAAACTTAGTTGTAAAACTTTGTAAAAAAAGTAAAGCCAATAGTATAACTTTTAAATTCGTGTGAACAACTTTGAAATTCAGTAGCAAAACATTGTATTACTACGAAACAAAATTGGTTTTGCAGTAGAACCTTATTATCTCGGGGATTATTTTTTTAAATAAGTTTAATAAAATAAATTTAAATTTTTAGAAAAATAAGATTAAAAAATTAAAAAAAATCAGCCAATAATTATATGAGATAAATTAATAAAAATTAAAGATTTTAATAAAAATCAGCCAATAATTTCCTTATTTCAATTAATTGAACTAATAGTGTAGTTTTTATTTTCAACAATATCCTTATAAAAATTATTTAAAAATGTATTGAATGTAGATTGTTAATTTAGTAGTAATCCAACTACTAATAATGGTACTCCAATTCTATTTTATTGTTGGGTCTCTCTTGATCCAGATCTTATAAGTATTATTAAAAATTAAATTATAGTCAAATGAAACATGGGTTTCTAAAAAATATTAATATCAAAATAAGTAAATATTTTAAATTATTTAATCAAAATAATATAATAAATATATAAAATTAAGATAATTGATCATGATCATGCTTTGCACGAATTATCGAATAGTATATATAGTGCAATGATACCCCATTAAATCGTAACCAACTAAATACACATATAATATATTACAATGATACCCTTTAACTATTCCCTTATTTATTACTCCCTCCATCCCAAATTATATGAACTTGTTTGATTTTCATGGAGATTAAAATAGTGGTGTATATTATGTTAATTCTTTTTGGAAATTTGAAAAAAGAAAAGAGGTTCACATAAAATGAGTCAGAATGAGTATTATCAAACACCCGGGTTTATAAGCTACACCTGCGGGTGAAAGACAAAAATGACCTGTTTTTAGAGCCAAAGTAACCAAAGTAACCTGTTCTGAAAAAATGTGCAAAAATAGCCGATTGAATACGCAAGTGAGATGTGGGTATTGCAGAATACGCATTCTTCATTGGTGTAATATGACAAGTTACGCATAAGAGAACAAGGTATCCTGAGAGAATATTTCTTTCTTTTAAAATCTGGAATGGACAGATGTGGGTATTAACAAAGAATACGCAACTGACATCAAGGTCTATAAACTGAATATGCATTTACAAAATGCGTATTAGTACTATTATAGAAGCCAACTGTTAACATGCACATTTGAAAGGATAAGACATCTGTATTGTTAACAACCCCATGTGAGTTTGATCATGGACCCACAACTTTTTCCTTCTTTAATGTTTTTCCTTATGTTCTTTCAAAACAACATCTGATCTCAACGCACAATCACATATATCCGGAATACGCATAGGCCGGTAATGTATTAGAACGGTTATTATTGGCCACTTTTTTAGAAATGGTTATTTTCGTTAAAACACTTAAAAATCAAGTTATTTTTGTCATTTTTTCTACACCTGCCCAGCACAGACCCCGGGTTTATAAGCTACACCTGCCCAGCACAGAGCTAATCTTGTCAGACCCTAATATCAATTTGTTTTCACGGTATGTTCTTCGAATCTTTGTTAATACATGTGGGTTTCTGTTTGTTTTTCGTTTAAGATTTGTTTCAACTGACTTGGTGCTCCAATGTTCTATATCTTGGACTATTATATCTTCTTGTTACTGTGTATAATATGCAATTGAATGTGTATAGTCTTGTGTTTTTTATTTACTTCAGGGTCAGTCTCGATTATTGGCGGACAAGATACTTAGGTCCCGAAATTTTAGAATCAATTATATATAAATTTATAGAATATGTAGCCTATATATGAATTAGGGCTTAGTAAAGCTGAATTTGACTAGAGTCCCGTGAATTTCAGGACCGACCCTAATCACTTACATGGGTTTTTGGTTCAAATTCTTAGCCTAAGAACTGATGCACACCCCTCTAAATTGCTTTTCTTTTTGTCGTAGTTTTTATATATAATTAGTGATAGCTTCAAAAATTTGCTAAAAGTGTTGTGAGCACCTTTGAACAGATGAGGATAATATAGTTCTACATGGGGAGAAAAGCATATCTTTTACTAGTGAAATCATGACTTTCTTAGTTTTCTGTTTTAACTAATTAGAAACGTCGGAGAATGGTGTACCTATACAACAGGATTGAACATGAGAAAATCGAGAGCTAGAGATGACTATTACATGTACTGTTTGCTTTCGTTGTTCTTTTTTACTGGTAGTTTTCTTGGTTCTTTTTTTATTTAATCATGTTGTTATTGCTGTATTATTGAGTTCCAGTGGTCCTTTTTTTTATAGGGTCTGGTAGAGGCAAGACTCGAATTTTTGATTTTTTTATAGCTATATTTATTAGTTTTAGTGTAATATTAGGTGATTCATCAATACTCGTAAAGTTAATACAAGATTTCTAGTTTAAAATATTTGTAACGCCCCCAAATCCACCCTGACAGGGGACCCGGGTCGTCACATTGTCTCAATATCCTGTAGCACAAGTTACGCAATAACAAAGCAAAATATATAATACAACGGAGCATAAAATGTCCCACTCCGCAGGTCCAAGATCGTCTTCACAGTATAATACAAAACAACTTGATACATCTCGAATTTATATATTACAAAAGTTCACATCAATAGAAATATAAGGATTCCAACTGGATCTTCTAATTGTTGATGTCATAGCCTTGCGCTTTCCCTTTGCCTTTATAACCCTGGCTGGACGTCTCGCCTTTCTCCGTCTTGACAGCTGAACAAAATGTTGTAAAGCAAGAATGAGCAACTATAGTGCTCAGCAAGTTCTTTTCTCGCTCGGTATATAAATATAATAAGGTTTTCAAACTTTAATATTGAAAGTCACAATAAGATTTGGCTCAAATTCATCTTGAAAATATCATACTCGAAAAGCTCAAAACTCATCTCGAAACAGAATACTCAAAAGACTCATTTGATATAACTCTGATAACTCATGATTTAAGAATGAACTGGTCTTCCACCTCTCCGTATCTCGGTGGGGTGATCAACTAACCAACCAAGAATAACGGCCTCCGATGATACCGCACTTCGCCCAATCACGGCTACAATACGATATCAACTATAATATATATGTATGAATGCTAGCATCATAATGGTTATCAATTCAACCAAGGCAACGAATGCCTAAATATTCTCGGGTCCGTAAAACGGTACACGAGTCTCTCTTTCTCTATAAAGGGCCTCTTGCCCAAAATTGACCAGTAGAATACAGAATTCCCGAATAGTTGGGTACAGATAACTTGAGATAACTCTTTCAGAAAATATTTACAAATCTGGCGGACTGCCAGTATGACTCAATTTCACCACCAATCCGAACAATGGACTGATGTAAATCCTCAATAATAATTTATCGGTCGACATGAACAAAATGCCAAACCTTGACAATAAAATCGACTATCTCGAATCTATGAGAATAGTCCTAAGATTAAAGTAATTGGGAGTCGTACTGAACAAATAGTACATCTCGATATTTATAATACTCAACATTGATGAACGTGTAAATAGAATATTTTTCACTTGATCGATGAATAAAAATCTCTAATAATTATAATTTTAAACTCCTATCGGTTAGTTCAAACGAGGAACTAACTGAAAGATAATCAATAAATAACGATTGAATTTGTACAATAAATTCAATCGAAAAGAATAAATTTAACTATCTCGGACGAATGAGATTAGTTTCACTGAATAAAATAATAGTCGTCTCGAATTAATGAGATCGACCCGATATCAATTAAATTGTTTCTACGCATATAGGGATTATAATTCTCAAATAAACTATCTTGACAATATAATAATATTTAACAAGAAATAATTCTCAAAAGAAATTATTGCATCATATAGAGCAACAGATAATCTCAATATATAACATCTCAAAAATAATTAAGGAATTAACGAACAGAATTTCACAGTTTCCAAAAGTTAGGGTAAGAACGAACTTGCCTCGATCTCGAAGTACGAATGAATGAAGCTAAAATATATACTCTACCCGTGAACTTGGCGTCGATCTACGTCTCGAGAATTATTTTCTAAAAAAATAGCAACCAGAAATACGTAAGCGATTCTTCAAAATAAAATACTCCCGATCCGATAATCTAATTAATAATAATATAATATCTCACAAAATATCTGGAATAAATAACAGAAATCAATTCCGGGGTAAATAAATATTTCTTAAAACACAGGAATTAAATCTGGAGAATATATCCTATTTTAAATCTCTAGAAATCTAAACTCTTACTCAAAATGAAAAATTCAAACATCCGTTTTTATTCAATTTAAATCCATATTTATTATTCTCATTTTAAAACTAATTATCAAAGAATTCTAAACTCATTAATAATATAAAACAATTTTTTTAAATCTCTAAATTAAATATGACTCGATCCGGTTAATAAAAATAAACCGAAAAATATTAAAACAGCTTTTCCAAAATAAAACATATTTTATTCTATTTATTTCACCAATATTCTTCTTTTTATCAACAAATTATTAAATCTATAATTTCCGTCCAAAAATCACAAAATAACTCATTTTAACAAACAAATAATTAATCTACTTTGTTAAGCCCTTTTTATTGCAAAATAATAATTATCTAATTTATTCTCAAAATCACATAATATTACTACTTAATTACTCAATTAATAAACTCCTAACTTATGTTTAAAACTCCAAATAATTCTATTTAATCAATAAAATCAATAATTCTAAATTATATCTAAAATCTTATTAATTAATTAATTAACCAAACCAATTTAAATAAATTATTAATTATTAACCAAATTAATTAATAATTCATTTTTAACGAAACTTATTAAATCTCGTTTTATTCGTTTAACAAAAATCCCGTTTATAACACCCGAACGTCTACGTTACTATTTTATTATTTTTAACAACAGTTACACCTCGGTGTGGGTCCCACCGTGTGGGCCCCACCTGTTCCCTTCCCTCCCCTGCATCTCCCCCAAACAAACTTCCTCCATCTCTCTCATTCTCTCCCAACCAATCCCTCTCTCCCTCTCTCCCTATCTCATCTCTCTGCCTTCTATCTCTCTGTTCTCCATCTCTCTCAATCTCTCTGTCTCCCTTTCCCTCGTCTCTACACCGACAACATGACCGAACAACCAACAATCAAATCAATCGAACACTACTACCACAAAAACCAACCGAAAACAACACCCACCATCAATACTCTCTACCTCTCATCCTCCCTCTCGACCCTCTTATTTTCTTATCCCTCCACTCACTCTCTTCTCCATTCATCACTCCCGTTTCATCCCCTCAATCTCACTCCGCCCATCTCTCTTGCCGTCGTCTAATCTCTCCGACCCGTACTCCTCTGTCTCCGATTAGAACACAACCATCCTTCTTATTCAACCAATACTAACCAACCTCTTCATCTCATCTTCTCAACAATCTCTCATCTCTCTCCGTTAATCTCTCACTCTCGCCTCTCTCTCTTCCCCCTGTTATCTCCGATTTCCCTCTACGCTCACCCTCACCATCTCCCCCTTCTCTCCCGTTTCTCCTCCCACCATCGAAACCAACCAAACAACAATACACAACAATCACACACGAAACTGCCTATACTAACCGAACCTACCAGCACCAAAATGAACTCGAAAATTAAACAAAGGAATCAACAAAAAGGAAAAGAGTAACTACCTGAGAAAACTCTGTTTTCGTGTATATGTATATATATAAATCGAGTTTTTTTTTTTTTTTTTTTTTTTTAGTGACCAAGAAGGAGACCAGCGCTGTGTTTTGGAAATAAAATGGTAGTTGTGTTTTACCTGCTTTGTTTTTGAGTGTAAATAGGCTGTGTCTCGTGTGTTTGAAAGAATGGATTTGCTCGGTTTTTGTCAAAATGAACTTAGCTGAGATTAGTGGTATAAGAGAGAACTAGTTATAGACACAGTTTTTGGTTTGTGAAAAAAATGAATGGCCCGGCTTGAAATCCACTATAACAATAATGCTGCTTATAAAAAATTAAAAAAAAAAAAAAATCATTGCAGAATTTTAGTGGACAAAGAAACATAATCATTATCATTTAAGTGGCAATTAATAATTAAAAAGAAATAAATCAAATGGGGGACAAATTAATTGCAAATATTTAATATAGTTATTTAATAAAAAGATTTCGTTTTTCTCCCGCTGACTAATTAAAACGAGACTAAAAAAATTCGGCTAAAAATAAAAATCTATTTCGAAAATTCGTGGTTATTACAGTCTTCCCCCCTTAAAGGATTCCGTCCTCGGAATCAAAACTATGCACTAAACAATTCCGGATATCTATTCCGCATTTCACTTTCTAATTCCCACGTGGCTTCCTCAACTTGGTGGTTTCTCCAAAGTACTTTCACTAAATTTACTTTCTTAGTTCTTAATTCTTGCACCTTGTAATCTAGGATCTCCACTGGCTTTTCTTCGTATGTCAAATCGGGGCGAATTTCCACTGGTTCGTAGGTTATAACGTGCCTGAAATCAGAATGGTATTCTCTTAATGCAGAAACATGGAACACGTCGTGGATATGCTGAAGGTCTGGAGGTAGGGCCAACTGATAAGCTAGTGGTCCTATCTTCTTAAGAATCTCGAAGGGTCCTATATACCTGGGACTTAACTTGCCTTTCTTTCCGAATCTCATTACTCCTTTCCAAGGTGAAACTTTTAACATCACTTTATCTCCCACTTCAAACGCTTTGTCTTTCCTCTTTTGATTTGCATACTTCCTCTGTCGATCTTGAGCTGCAATTAACCTTTTTCGAATAACCTCGGTTGCTTGCTTAGTTTGTTGAAGTAATTCCGGTCCTAGTATCTTCCTTTCTCCTACTTCATCCCAATATAAAGGTGATCTACACTTCCTTCCGTACAAAGCTTCATAAGGTGCCATACATATGCTCGAATGGTAACTATTGTTGTAAGCAAACTCGACTAGGGGCAAATGCTCATCCCAACTTCCTTTAAAATCAAGTGCACAGGCTCTTAACATATCTTCAACTGTTTGAATCGTCCTTTCACTTTGTCCGTCGGTCTGTGGATGATATGCAGTGCTCAGATTTAACTTCGTGCCAAGACATTCTTGAAAACTTTTCCAAAATCGAGAAGTAAAACGGGCATCTCTATCAGATACAATTGAAACAGGTACTCCGTGACGAACTACAATCTCCTTTAGGTATATGTTCACCAATCTCTCAACGGAATACTTATCACTAATTGGTAGGAAATGCGCAGATTTAGTGAGTCTATCGACGATAACCCAGATCGCATCATGACTGGCTCTAGTTCGGGGCAATCCTACGACAAAATCCATGGTAATATGCTCCCATTTCCACTCGGGTATCTCTAAAGGTTGTAGAAGTCCACTTGGTCGTTGATGTTCGGCTTTCACTTTCTGACAGGTCAAGCACTTGCTTACCCATTCTGCAATCTCCCTCTTCATGTTGGGCCACCAATAATTCAACTTGATGTCTTGATACATTTTTGTGCTCCCTGGGTGAATGGAATATCTCGAGTTATGCGCTTCGCTCATAATTTCTTCCTTCAACTCTGTAACATTAGGAATCCATATTCTCGATGCAAATCGCTTAATTCCCTTTTCATCTTTTGAACTTAGAAATTCTTCTCCGGTCAACTCTGATCTTCTTTCTTCCATCACTTGCTCTTGACAACGTCGAATCTTCTCGAGTAACTCTGGTTGAAACTGAATGCTGTAAACTCTTTCATTGTTTTGGACTGGGATCTTGACTTCTAATTCCATCCTCTCAAATTCTCTAACCAATTCTTCTGAGGTTGTCAACAGGTTTAGTCTTTCCTTTCTACTTAATGCATCAGCTACAACATTAGCCTTCCCTGGGTGATAGTTTATCGAGCAATCATAGTCTTTGATCAACTCCAACCATCTTCTTTGTCTCATGTTTAATTCCTTCTGCGTGAATATATACTTTAAGCTCTTGTGATCCGTGTAAATCTCGCATTTCTCTCCGTAAAGGTAATGTCTCCAAATCTTGAGTGCGAAAACAATAGCAGCAAGTTCCAAATCATGAGTAGGGTAACGGGACTCATACTCCTTCAGTTGCCGAGAGGCATAAGCTATTACTTTTCCGTGTTGCATCAAAACACATCCTAAACCCTTGTGAGAGGCGTCGCTGAAAATTACGAAATCGCCTTTCTCATCGGGTAAGGTCAACACCGGGGCAGTAGTCAATCTCTTCTTCAATTCTTGAAAGCTATCTTCGCATTTGGGGGTCCATTCGAACTTTTCACTCTTTCTGGTAAGCCGAGTCAGTGGCGTTGCTATCTTTGAGAAATCCTTCACGAATCTACGATAGTATCCGGCCAATCCAAGGAAACTTCTAACTTCGGTGGGAGTCTTGGGTCTCTCCCAATCTGCTACGGCTTCTATCTTTGCGGGGTCTACAGAAATCCCTTCGCCGCTTACAATGTGTCCCAAAAATTGAACTTCTTTTAGCCAGAACTCACACTTTGAGAATTTCGCATATAACTTTTCCTTCCGCAGCGTTTCCAGAACTAAACGGAGGTGTTCAGCATGTTCCTCAGGAGACTTCGAGTATATCAGGATGTCATCAATAAATACAATCACGAACTTGTCCAAGTATCTCTTGAACACACGATTCATCAAATCCATAAAAGCAGCTGGCGCATTCGTCAATCCAAAAGACATGACTAAGAATTCGTAATGTCCATATCGAGTCCTAAAGGCAGTCTTAGGAATATCTTCAGGCTTGATCTTTAGTTGATGATAGCCGGACCTCAAATCAATCTTTGAAAAACATCTAGCTCCCTTAAGTTGGTCAAACAGATCGTCGATTCGAGGTAAGGGGTACTTATTCTTAATGGTCATCTTGTTCAACTCACGATAATCAATACATAGTCGCATAGATCCGTCCTTCTTCTTCACGAACAGCACTGGAGCTCCCCACGGGGATACACTTGGTCTGATTACGCCTTTGTCAAGTAATTCTTGCAGTTGGGTAGCCAACTCCTTCATCTCAACGGGAGCCATACGGTATGGTGCTTTGGAAATTGGTGCAGTTCCCGGGGCAAGATCGATATTGAATTCTATTTCTCTGTCGGGCGGTAATCCAGGTAACTCTTCAGGAAAAACATCTTCGAATTGATTTACTACAGGGATTTCATCAATGGCAGGGGCTTGCTTCTCGTTGTCAACCACATAAGCTAAGTAGGCTTGACACCCACTTCTTAGTAGTTTCTTCGCTTGAATCAAAGTCAGAAAATTACTAGTAGGTTTCCTTCCGCGGAATTGTATTCTTTTGCCGTTGGGTCCCTTTACACTAACCCACTTACGCCGACAATTGATTTGAGCATCATAACGTGTCAACCAATCCATTCCCAGAATTATATCAAACTCCCCTAAATTAAAAGAAAGAAGGTCTGCTTCGAAACGTTGTCCTTGGATTTCGATTCCACAATCTGGACATATCTTATCTACAGGGACTTTTTCCTGATTTGCTACTTCTATAATCAATGTCTCCCCTAATGGTACGGACTGAATATCCAATTTATTCCTAAAATTCTCCGATATGAAAGATTTTGTTGCTCCCGAATCAAACAAAACACATGCATCTACATAATTGACTAAAAGTGTACCTGCAATCACATCACTATCAGCAATAGCATCCTTCACCGTCATGTTGAAAGTACGAGCAGTTGGCTTGTTGCTGGGAGGTGCCATGAGTCTAGGTGCATTTGTCTCCTTTGGTGGTGACTTGCAATCTCGTGCAATATGTCCTTTCTTTCCGCAATTGAAACAAGTAACGGCCTTATCCTTGCAGTGAGAAGAATAGTGCCCTTTCTGTCCACAGTTGTAACAAACAATGCTGGCCAGATTACATGGTCCTGGGTGCTTCCTTCCACACGTTTTGCATTCGGGTAGCGGTGGCCTCCCTTGAATTAGATTGGCTGCCTGAGTGGGTCTGGACCTTTGATTGTTTCCCCTAGCGTCTTGATTCTCAGTTCTCTTCGTATCATTGCTTCTGTCTTCCCGCTTCACAAAAGGTCTCTTTCCATTCCGATCGTCCGGCTTCCTTTCAAAATTATTTCCACGATTCTGAAACTTCCTTTTCTTCATATCCTTGTCCTTTGAGTACAACTCAGATCCACTTTCCACAATAGATGCTTTTTGAACCACAGTAGCATAGTTGGTGATTTCTAGGACCGCAACTCGATTCTGGATCCACGGCTTTAGCCCTAGTTGAAAACGTTTAGCTCTCTTTTCGTCCGTATCCACATGGTAAGGCACAAACCTAGAGAGTTCAGAAAACTTGGCTTCATATTCAGCTACAGTCATGTTGCCTTGCTTGAGTTCCAGAAACTTGACCTCCATTTGGCTCTCCAAGTATTTAGGAAAATATTTCTCCAAAAATAGCTGCGTGAACCTGGTCCAGGGTATGACTACGTTCCCTTCCATTGCTCTTTTCGATTCCCACCAATAATTCGCCTCACCTTTTAACATATAGGCTGCAAAGATGGTTTTCTTCTCTTCTTCTACCCCTACGATCTCAAAGGTTTTCTCTATTTCACGTAACCAGATTCTAGCTTCAACGGGATCGGTAGTACCCTTAAACTCAGGGGGATTCAGAGATTTAAATGATTTGAAACTCACAGTAGTTTGGGTCAGTTGAGCTGGAGGTGGATTCCCTCCTATATTTTGGTATAGCTGAGGCTGAGGGTTCTGGGTATGCTGAATAAGAAAGTTCATAAGTAGACTCATCGGGTTATTTTCTTGGTTGGGACCTCGAGCAAATTGTGGTTCCGGGTTTGGAACTTGGTTCTGAGGTGGAACCTCATTCCCTGGATTCACCTCGGGTTGAGGACGAGGATTCTTTGCGGGTCTTCCTCTTTTTGGTGCCATTTTTTTCTATTAAAATTGAAAACAGGAGCTTGGTCAAACTAGGTAAAATTATAACAGAATATCGGTGCTGGTAACGTAAACTCTTAAAATCTTATGTCGAATTTCTGAAAATGCTGAAGATATATCTCATGTGTCACAATATTTTTTTTTTTTTTTTTTTTTTTATTATTTTTTTTTTTTTACAGGAGTACTATTATTAAAGCGCAACAACAATAATAAATCTGAAACAGGTAAGGGTGCAACAATATTAATATCCACATATAATCCATTATGGTAACATAAGGTACGTTTAATGCATACATATGATACAAGCTAGCCAACTCATACATAAACACTATAATGCAAACAAATCAAATACATCACTATACAGAAAGTGGGTCATCAAGAACAAGTCCAAGCTACAATATCAGCTACGGTCTCAACGGCCAAACATCTCACCCACGCGTCCCTGGAACTCCTCGATAGCTCTGGCAATCAACTCTGTAACAGCATTGCGATCCACGGCTCCTGTACTAGAGGATGGTAGGGCTGTGAGATCAGTCTGTAGCCCAGTCAGAATAGCAATAGAGATCTGATGTACGATCTCCATAGGAACATTCCTCACAAGCAAGCTGCCTCCTCCATGAACTGTGGTAGGATCGACCGACAGTAATCGCAATATAGCATCTCTAGTGGCAAAAACCTCCTCATAACGAAGCCATGCCCATCGAAACTGCTGGAAAAGATAATCATGAACCATCCAAGGTACAGGCCCTCGATCCCCTCTCGGCTGCGTGGGCATACCAACTGGCTGTGCTGGGAAAGGTGGAGCAGATGAGATAATCACCTCTGAAGCAGGGATATGTATAGCAGGTGCAGGAGGAGTAGTATCACAAGCAGGCATGGCACTGACAGGTGGAAACATGTAGTCCGGCACGGTAGGGACTATCGGCGTCGCAGCATAGACGGGAACAGGTAAGGTAAACAACTCAGCAAGAGCTGCTACTCCTGTAGGTACATCAACTCCGGATACTGGAGCTGACAAGGTAGGTACAACCTCAATACGGACGGGTGAAAGCTGGCTCTCATCAACTGGATCCGTAATCTCGGGTACTGGGGTCTCAACTCTGAACGTCTCAGGGGTAGGAGCCTCTAAATCAATCACTGGTGGAGGAGAATCGACTATCTCAATGATCTGGTCAGGAGAATCTACTAAATCTATCACATGTGGAGGAGAAGGTGTAAGGATCTGAACTGAAGAATCCTCCGTGTCACTAACCATCAGCATAAACTCTTCAGACGGGTCACTGTCTGAACCTGAGCTAAGTGGTCCATGCGGGTAAGGTGTAGGAGATCTATCTCGGGTAGAACGGAAATCTGCTGGTCCGGAAGTAGACATCTACAAAAGTACGAAAATCTCGGTCAGGTTTCAATCAACTAGCTATGCCTATAAATATATATAAAGGCGTAAGGCGCTTAGTGCCAAAATCTCAACATCGTATCATATCTCTATATTCTCACGTCGCGTTATAGTTCTAGGTTCGTATTACATCTCTAAATTCTCGCATCGGGTTATACTCCAAGGCTCGTACGATTCCTAAAAATATAACTAAGGCTCTGATACCAAAACTGTAACGCCCCCAAATCCACCCTGACAGGGGACCCGGGTCGTCACATTGTCTCAATATCCTGTAGCACAAGTTACGCAATAACAAAGCAAAATATATAATACAACGGAGCATAAAATGTCCCACTCCGCAGGTCCAAGATCGTCTTCACAGTATAATACAAAACAACTTGATACATCTCGAATTTATATATTACAAAAGTTCACATCAATAGAAATATAAGGATTCCAACTGGATCTTCTAATTGTTGATGTCATAGCCTTGCGCTTTCCCTTTGCCTTTATAACCCTGGCTGGACGTCTCGCCTTTCTCCGTCTTGACAGCTGAACAAAATGTTGTAAAGCAAGAATGAGCAACTATAGTGCTCAGCAAGTTCTTTTCTCGCTCGGTATATAAATATAATAAGGTTTTCAAACTTTAATATTGAAAGTCACAATAAGATTTGGCTCAAATTCATCTTGAAAATATCATACTCGAAAAGCTCAAAACTCATCTCGAAACAGAATACTCAAAAGACTCATTTGATATAACTCTGATAACTCATGATTTAAGAATGAACTGGTCTTCCACCTCTCCGTATCTCGGTGGGGTGATCAACTAACCAACCAAGAATAACGGCCTCCGATGATACCGCACTTCGCCCGATCACGGCTACAATACGATATCAACTATAATATATATGTATGAATGCTAGCATCATAATGGTTATCAATTCAACCAAGGCAACGAATGCCTAAATATTCTCGGGTCCGTAAAACGGTACACGAGTCTCTCTTTCTCTATAAAGGGCCTCTTGCCCAAAATTGACCAGTAGAATACAGAATTCCCGAATAGTTGGGTACAGATAACTTGAGATAACTCTTTCAGAAAATATTTACAAATCTGGCGGACTGCCAGTATGACTCAATTTCACCACCAATCCGAACAATGGACTGATGTAAATCCTCAATAATAATTTATCGGTCGACATGAACAAAATGCCAAACCTTGACAATAAAATCGACTATCTCGAATCTATGAGAATAGTCCTAAGATTAAAGTAATTGGGAGTCGTACTGAACAAATAGTACATCTCGATATTTATAATACTCAACATTGATGAACGTGTAAATAGAATATTTTTCACTTGATCGATGAATAAAAATCTCTAATAATTATAATTTTAAACTCCTATCGGTTAGTTCAAACGAGGAACTAACTGAAAGATAATCAATAAATAACGATTGAATTTGTACAATAAATTCAATCGAAAAGAATAAATTTAACTATCTCGGACGAATGAGATTAGTTTCACTGAATAAAATAATAGTCGTCTCGAATTAATGAGATCGACCCGATATCAATTAAATTGTTTCTACGCATATAGGGATTATAATTCTCAAATAAACTATCTTGACAATATAATAATATTTAACAAGAAATAATTCTCAAAAGAAATTATTGCATCATATAGAGCAACAGATAATCTCAATATATAACATCTCAAAAATAATTAAGGAATTAACGAACAGAATTTCACAGTTTCCAAAAGTTAGGGTAAGAACGAACTTGCCTCGATCTCGAAGTACGAATGAATGAAGCTAAAATATATACTCTACCCGTGAACTTGGCGTCGATCTACGTCTCGAGAATTATTTTCTAAAAAAATAGCAACCAGAAATACGTAAGCGATTCTTCAAAATAAAATACTCCCGATCCGATAATCTAATTAATAATAATATAATATCTCACAAAATATCTGGAATAAATAACAGAAATCAATTCCGGGGTAAATAAATATTTCTTAAAACACAGGAATTAAATCTGGAGAATATATCCTATTTTAAATCTCTAGAAATCTAAACTCTTACTCAAAATGAAAAATTCAAACATCCGTTTTTATTCAATTTAAATCCATATTTATTATTCTCATTTTAAAACTAATTATCAAAGAATTCTAAACTCATTAATAATATAAAACAATTTTTTTAAATCTCTAAATTAAATATGACTCGATCCGGTTAATAAAAATAAACCGAAAAATATTAAAACAGCTTTTCCAAAATAAAACATATTTTATTCTATTTATTTCACCAATATTCTTCTTTTTATCAACAAATTATTAAATCTATAATTTCCGTCCAAAAATCACAAAATAACTCATTTTAACAAACAAATAATTAATCTACTTTGTTAAGCCCTTTTTATTGCAAAATAATAATTATCTAATTTATTCTCAAAATCACATAATATTACTACTTAATTACTCAATTAATAAACTCCTAACTTATGTTTAAAACTCCAAATAATTCTATTTAATCAATAAAATCAATAATTCTAAATTATATCTAAAATCTTATTAATTAATTAATTAACCAAACCAATTTAAATAAATTATTAATTATTAACCAAATTAATTAATAATTCATTTTTAACGAAACTTATTAAATCTCGTTTTATTCGTTTAACAAAAATCCCGTTTATAACACCCGAACGTCTACGTTACTATTTTATTATTTTTAACAACAGTTACACCTCGGTGTGGGTCCCACCGTGTGGGCCCCACCTGTTCCCTTCCCTCCCCTGCATCTCCCCCAAACAAACTTCCTCCATCTCTCTCATTCTCTCCCAACCAATCCCTCTCTCCCTCTCTCCCTATCTCATCTCTCTGCCTTCTATCTCTCTGTTCTCCATCTCTCTCAATCTCTCTGTCTCCCTTTCCCTCGTCTCTACACCGACAACATGACCGAACAACCAACAATCAAATCAATCGAACACTACTACCACAAAAACCAACCGAAAACAACACCCACCATCAATACTCTCTACCTCTCATCCTCCCTCTCGACCCTCTTATTTTCTTATCCCTCCACTCACTCTCTTCTCCATTCATCACTCCCGTTTCATCCCCTCAATCTCACTCCGCCCATCTCTCTTGCCGTCGTCTAATCTCTCCGACCCGTACTCCTCTGTCTCCGATTAGAACACAACCATCCTTCTTATTCAACCAATACTAACCAACCTCTTCATCTCATCTTCTCAACAATCTCTCATCTCTCTCCGTTAATCTCTCACTCTCGCCTCTCTCTCTTCCCCCTGTTATCTCCGATTTCCCTCTACGCTCACCCTCACCATCTCCCCCTTCTCTCCCGTTTCTCCTCCCACCATCGAAACCAACCAAACAACAATACACAACAATCACACACGAAACTGCCTATACTAACCGAACCTACCAGCACCAAAATGAACTCGAAAATTAAACAAAGGAATCAACAAAAAGGAAAAGAGTAACTACCTGAGAAAACTCTGTTTTCGTGTATATGTATATATATAAATCGAGTTTTTTTTTTTTTTTTTTTTTTAGTGACCAAGAAGGAGACCAGCGCTGTGTTTTGGAAATAAAATGGTAGTTGTGTTTTACCTGCTTTGTTTTTGAGTGTAAATAGGCTGTGTCTCGTGTGTTTGAAAGAATGGATTTGCTCGGTTTTTGTCAAAATGAACTTAGCTGAGATTAGTGGTATAAGAGAGAACTAGTTATAGACACAGTTTTTGGTTTGTGAAAAAAATGAATGGCCCGGCTTGAAATCCACTATAACAATAATGCTGCTTATAAAAAATTAAAAAAATAAAAAAAAATCATTGCAGAATTTTAGTGGACAAAGAAACATAATCATTATCATTTAAGTGGCAATTAATAATTAAAAAGAAATAAATCAAATGGGGGACAAATTAATTGCAAATATTTAATATAGTTATTTAATAAAAAGATTTCGTTTTTCTCCCGCTGACTAATTAAAACGAGACTAAAAAAATTCGGCTAAAAATAAAAATCTATTTCGAAAATTCGTGGTTATTACAGTCTTCCCCCCTTAAAGGATTCCGTCCTCGGAATCAAAACTATGCACTAAACAATTCCGGATATCTATTCCGCATTTCACTTTCTAATTCCCACGTGGCTTCCTCAACTTGGTGGTTTCTCCAAAGTACTTTCACTAAATTTACTTTCTTAGTTCTTAATTCTTGCACCTTGTAATCTAGGATCTCCACTGGCTTTTCTTCGTATGTCAAATCGGGGCGAATTTCCACTGGTTCGTAGGTTATAACGTGCCTGAAATCAGAATGGTATTCTCTTAATGCAGAAACATGGAACACGTCGTGGATATGCTGAAGGTCTGGAGGTAGGGCCAACTGATAAGCTAGTGGTCCTATCTTCTTAAGAATCTCGAAGGGTCCTATATACCTGGGACTTAACTTGCCTTTCTTTCCGAATCTCATTACTCCTTTCCAAGGTGAAACTTTTAACATCACTTTATCTCCCACTTCAAACGCTTTGTCTTTCCTCTTTTGATTTGCATACTTCCTCTGTCGATCTTGAGCTGCAATTAACCTTTTTCGAATAACCTCGGTTGCTTGCTTAGTTTGTTGAAGTAATTCCGGTCCTAGTATCTTCCTTTCTCCTACTTCATCCCAATATAAAGGTGATCTACACTTCCTTCCGTACAAAGCTTCATAAGGTGCCATACATATGCTCGAATGGTAACTATTGTTGTAAGCAAACTCGACTAGGGGCAAATGCTCATCCCAACTTCCTTTAAAATCAAGTGCACAGGCTCTTAACATATCTTCAACTGTTTGAATCGTCCTTTCACTTTGTCCGTCGGTCTGTGGATGATATGCAGTGCTCAGATTTAACTTCGTGCCAAGACATTCTTGAAAACTTTTCCAAAATCGAGAAGTAAAACGGGCATCTCTATCAGATACAATTGAAACAGGTACTCCGTGACGAACTACAATCTCCTTTAGGTATATGTTCACCAATCTCTCAACGGAATACTTATCACTAATTGGTAGGAAATGCGCAGATTTAGTGAGTCTATCGACGATAACCCAGATCGCATCATGACTGGCTCTAGTTCGGGGCAATCCTACGACAAAATCCATGGTAATATGCTCCCATTTCCACTCGGGTATCTCTAAAGGTTGTAGAAGTCCACTTGGTCGTTGATGTTCGGCTTTCACTTTCTGACAGGTCAAGCACTTGCTTACCCATTCTGCAATCTCCCTCTTCATGTTGGGCCACCAATAATTCAACTTGATGTCTTGATACATTTTTGTGCTCCCTGGGTGAATGGAATATCTCGAGTTATGCGCTTCGCTCATAATTTCTTCCTTCAACTCTGTAACATTAGGAATCCATATTCTCGATGCAAATCGCTTAATTCCCTTTTCATCTTTTGAACTTAGAAATTCTTCTCCGGTCAACTCTGATCTTCTTTCTTCCATCACTTGCTCTTGACAACGTCGAATCTTCTCGAGTAACTCTGGTTGAAACTGAATGCTGTAAACTCTTTCATTGTTTTGGACTGGGATCTTGACTTCTAATTCCATCCTCTCAAATTCTCTAACCAATTCTTCTGAGGTTGTCAACAGGTTTAGTCTTTCCTTTCTACTTAATGCATCAGCTACAACATTAGCCTTCCCTGGGTGATAGTTTATCGAGCAATCATAGTCTTTGATCAACTCCAACCATCTTCTTTGTCTCATGTTTAATTCCTTCTGCGTGAATATATACTTTAAGCTCTTGTGATCCGTGTAAATCTCGCATTTCTCTCCGTAAAGGTAATGTCTCCAAATCTTGAGTGCGAAAACAATAGCAGCAAGTTCCAAATCATGAGTAGGGTAACGGGACTCATACTCCTTCAGTTGCCGAGAGGCATAAGCTATTACTTTTCCGTGTTGCATCAAAACACATCCTAAACCCTTGTGAGAGGCGTCGCTGAAAATTACGAAATCGCCTTTCTCATCGGGTAAGGTCAACACCGGGGCAGTAGTCAATCTCTTCTTCAATTCTTGAAAGCTATCTTCGCATTTGGGGGTCCATTCGAACTTTTCACTCTTTCTGGTAAGCCGAGTCAGTGGCGTTGCTATCTTTGAGAAATCCTTCACGAATCTACGATAGTATCCGGCCAATCCAAGGAAACTTCTAACTTCGGTGGGAGTCTTGGGTCTCTCCCAATCTGCTACGGCTTCTATCTTTGCGGGGTCTACAGAAATCCCTTCGCCGCTTACAATGTGTCCCAAAAATTGAACTTCTTTTAGCCAGAACTCACACTTTGAGAATTTCGCATATAACTTTTCCTTCCGCAGCGTTTCCAGAACTAAACGGAGGTGTTCAGCATGTTCCTCAGGAGACTTCGAGTATATCAGGATGTCATCAATAAATACAATCACGAACTTGTCCAAGTATCTCTTGAACACACGATTCATCAAATCCATAAAAGCAGCTGGCGCATTCGTCAATCCAAAAGACATGACTAAGAATTCGTAATGTCCATATCGAGTCCTAAAGGCAGTCTTAGGAATATCTTCAGGCTTGATCTTTAGTTGATGATAGCCGGACCTCAAATCAATCTTTGAAAAACATCTAGCTCCCTTAAGTTGGTCAAACAGATCGTCGATTCGAGGTAAGGGGTACTTATTCTTAATGGTCATCTTGTTCAACTCACGATAATCAATACATAGTCGCATAGATCCGTCCTTCTTCTTCACGAACAGCACTGGAGCTCCCCACGGGGATACACTTGGTCTGATTACGCCTTTGTCAAGTAATTCTTGCAGTTGGGAATGCCTGTGCCCCCCAAGTGTTGGCGGGCAACACTTAGGAGTTAGAATTTTTCTGTGTAAAAATGTGCCCCCCAAGTGTTGGCGGACAACACTTAGGAGTTAGAATTTTTTGTGTTAAAATGTGCCCCCCAAGTGTTGGCGGACAACACTTAGGCGGTTTGCGGTGCTTGACGTATGCGAAGTTGAAAAGTTCTTTGTTTGATATGCGTAACTGTTATGCGAATAAATGCTTATTATTGCCAATTAATGCAAGAATAATATTAAATGCCAATAATAAGAGAAATGATAAGTGGCAGTGCGTATTAATGAGTGAAGTGACCTTTGGGTGGAGAGATAGTGTACCTTTGAAATAATATGTGAGGAGAAGTGGGGAGTTATTACCAAGTGAGTAGTTGGTGTTTTGTACCGAGGTAGTTACTATTGTGCTTTTGGCGTGGACCAGTCAGAATCTGCCACGTTGCGTGTGATAGTGGTTCCCCCTTTTCACGCGCCTCACGTAATAAAAAGGGAGGTTTGGTCAGTTATTTTTCTCATCTTTTTACTGCCTTCATATCTCTTACCATTGAGTGCTTACTTGGTTGTTCTTTGTGGTGGTTGTGCTATTCCGGTGATCGGCGAGGTTTATAAAGCCGTTCGTATCTCCTGCTTTGCGGTAAGATTTGTTGTTCTTTCCTTGCATTTTTCTTTTGTGATTTCTGTTTCATAGATAACCGTGCCATGTATGTATTTCTAATTTTGTGATGTCTGTTTAGGTAGATGGTTTTGAATGTGGTTTTGTGTTTGTTTTTTGTTTCAGTGGTAAGTGGATATTGTTTTCGATTTCCTCTTTTATGAAAAAGAGTTTGATTTATGTGTTCGATAGGTTTTTGGTCAGGACTTTCGGTGGTGTATTGTTTGTTGTTCATAGTTTCTGAGTTTGGGTAATGTAATCTTTGGATGTTTAGGCCAGTAATGGTGTGTATATATGTATGTATATGTGGTAAATGTTGTGTAAATTGGTTTTGTGATGGTGTGTCTTCGATGTTTGTGGAGGGAAATGGAATATGAATCATTTTTCTTGTATTTAGAAAAAAGGAAATTGCTGTGAAAATCCACGTGTACCTTGATAGTTGTAAGCGGTTTTTGTGTGGGCGGTACAGGAATTTTACTTTTGAATTTGTGTAGATGGGTGACGAATTTACAGATCCTGGGACCGGAGAGAAGCGACCGCTGATAAATGGGTACGGGCGGTGGGCGGACATTGGGCAACTGACTTATCCAGCGGTTCTTCGGAGAAATCGGTACAGGTACTTTGAGAGTAGTGAGAGTTTGTTCCGGGCGACCAATGTGGCCCCGACAGCGTATTCGAAGGCGCAGATGGATACCGTCTTTTCTAGATTTCCTCACCTTCAACACGACAGTACGTTTCTGAGTGAGGAGTGGTCAGCGTATGTTAGTAGGATGTTCCGGATAGAAGATGGCTATTTCTGGAGGCGGGCGGAGGCGGGTGAGAGGCTGTATCACCGTTTTGATGATGGTTCTGTGTGCCTCCCAGTCAGTCAATTGAAGGCTGGTTTCCGGGTTCCCCCGCACAAATTTATCATGAATTTATTCCGAGTGTACTTTCAGTGCCCGTCAGCTCAGTTTAGTCCCAACTCCATAAGGGCTATTAATTGGTTTATAGCCAGTAGTGAAGCAATGGGCAAGCAGCCGACATTCAGGGCGTTTTTCTGTCTGTTTGATGTAAAAGCGAGTCGTTCAAAGCCTTTCTATGAACTGCAATTTGTGAAGCCAAATAGCGTGATTGGGAAGGCCTTGGATGGTTTTCGCCCGTGGTTATTTCCCAAGGGTATGGCGGGTTGGCATGAGGAGTTTTTGGTTATTGGTGGCGGTGAGTTTGCTTGGCCAAAGAATTTTACGAAGAAAGTTGAGTGTTCTTATAAGGTGAACCGCAATCGATTGAGCCGCGCTGAGATTGATATCTTGGTGAGGCTTGTGAAGGCGCTAGGCGAAGTGTGGACGGAATCCAATTTTGTTGATCCGGCCGATCTAAGGAGACATTGCTGTAAGTCTTTGTTTCATGTATTCTGTTGTTTTCGTTGTATCTACTATTAACAATATCGTTTGTTTTGTGTAGTATTGGACCCTCGTAAACCGGAGCTAGATGTGCACCCGACCTTGGGTTTGAGTGAAGCGAGGTTGTATGCGAAGTTTATATTGACAGTGCCCCCCAGACCCAACCGTCTTCGTGGCGGTCATTTTTCCGCTGCAAATATATTGGATGCCTTTGATTTGTCAGGTGAAGGCAGAGGGGCTGAACCCTCTGTTCCTTTTGAAGATCCAGAAACCGTTGTGGAGGAAGATACGGAGGAGGAGGAGGACGAAGATGACATTGATTCGAAAGCCGAGTCGCTATCTGAGGAGTTGTTGGGTGAGTCTGAGGAGTTTTTGGGTGGGGAAGGTCAGGCATTTGAAGAGAGCGTTGAGTTGGAGTTAGAGGGAGAAAAATCTGCACAATGAGAGAGTGAGAAGGATGAGGCTGCAGTGGAAGTTGACAGGGCCGCTGTGGGAGATGTTCAAACTGGGGGCGAAAAGGCCGCTAATGTTGAGGAAATGGCCACTGAAAGTGGAGGCAATAGTCCTGGTACTGTAGCAAGGTTATATGCTGCCAGCCTAGGAGTTGGTGAGCATGAACCGGATATTCTTTCAAAGGAGTATAGAGCGTCCATTCGAGGAGTTGAGCGGGGTGTTTTTAATATTCCTGAAGCAGTTGGCGCTCCTTGGAGCAAGGAAGTCGTTGATTTAGATTCTGAAGAGACTTTGGGGACCGCAAAGGAGGCCGATGTTGGGGCGGAAAAATAGGTTGATGTGGCGGGTGATGTTCCGCCTCCAAGTCTGAAACGGAGAACTATTGATGATGTTGGTCCGTCTAAGCGTAGATGGGTCGAGCCTTTCAGGGTAGGTGATTACGTTCCTCCCAACGTGGTGGTTGATGAAAGCGCAGGCACCGCTTCTGATGGTACTGGGGAAGAGGATGGTGGGGATAGTGGAGAGTCTTCTGAAGAGATTGTTCATTATACAAGTAGTGATGATGAAGTAAATGATGCTGAGTTTGGCAGTAGGCCCGGCTATGGTTTTCTCTTCAAGTCAAGGCCTAATACTTTTACAGCGGAATCTATGACTGATGATGATCTGTTGAGGATGAATGAGCTGAGTTGGGGGCGGATGTGTCGCCTTTCGCAGAAGTACGCTGCACGGGTATGCATCTGTCCAGTAGTTTGGTGTTTGCTCTTACTTTTGCTTGTTGGTGACTTATTAATTTTTTGTGTGTTTGTTTTTTGTAGAATCAGTGCATGTATACGGGTTTGATGGCCCGGGGTAATATGTACCGTAGCAGCAATATTGCTTTAAAGGAGAGAGTGAAGATGCTTGAGCGGGTACTGTCCGCCGAGAGGACAATGAAGGATAATGCTACCAAGACTTTGTTTGAGATTGAGACCGAGAAAACCGACATTAAGGCAAGCTATGCTTACAGTTCTGAGCTTCGAAGGTTTTTGGCGGAGGATAAAATTGAGCTTGAGGCCGAGAAGGCTGCTTTGACGGAGCAGATAAAGAACTTAAGTACCTCACTGAAGTATGAGAGGGACCGTGCAAATGATGCTGAAAGCCACCTTGAATCCCGTCCGACGGAAGAGGCCGCGGTTAGGAAATTTAAAAACAGTGCCGAGTTTGCCAGAATTGTGAAAGATGAAGTCGCGAAGATGCATGTAACGGTATCGCAAAGTGAGTTTGGCGAGCTTGATGAGTCAAAGAGGAAATCCGGGGAGGACAGTGCAGAGATTGACCGTTTGAGAATCGAAATGGCTAAACTGAAGTCTAAGGCCAAAAGAGCCAAGCGTAAGGTGAAAGCATTGAAGGCCCGTCTAGGAGAGACGATCAGAGTTAGTGTTGGTTGTCAAACGGAGGCTGTGGCAGGTGAAGTTGATGTGCAAATTCCTGAGCGTGGAGCGGGTGGAGATGAGGTTGATGTTGCCACTCCGTTGTCGGGCATAGCAGCCGTTTATGGTGAGGAACCGGATGAGAAGGAGCCTTTGATAGGCGTGTCCGGGTTGGATGAGTTGGACGCCGTAGCGCCGTTGTCTGCTATAGCGGCCGTGTACGGCGAGGATCCGGGTGAAGAGGAAACTTTAATAGGCATGTCGAGTCCGCTGAGGGCTTCCCGCTGGGGATGAAGCCTTACTCTAGCCGCCCGTTGTTAATGTGTTTTTGAAGTTGCTCTGCTGGTCTGTCCGCTCTGTGACTTGGAAAAAGTTTTCTATTTCTCGTACTTGTAAATTGTTTCTTTAAAGTCTGGAATACTTTGTGTTTGGTGGGATATTTATTTTTGAATTTCTGTGGCGAAATATAACTGTATTGTGTGTATTTGTGTTTGTTTGTGAAAGGGAGAAATAAATAGGCTTTCGGGAAATGTTACCTAGAAATCGCGCGTTTTGACTGTGGGGATTTGGCACGAGCATTAAATGCTGCATGGAAATCACGTTCTTTTGACCGTGCTTTTACTGCAGTCTGCATGGGGATGGATATTTTTTTTTGACTGTGCGCGTAGTATTCCGTGGTTTGGAAATGGCAGTATTAACTGCGCACCTTTTAACTTGCTTTTACCCCCCTATAAAAGGGGGTTAACATGCTCAATTCTGAGCATCTTTCTCATTTCCTAGCTTTCTTCATTCTTGACACTGTTATCTGGTCATGGATCCTCGCGTAATGATGTACGATTATGACAACAACAAGGTCATAGTCGATGGGATGGTTTTTGATGGGACGGAGTCTGAGGCCGATTTTCCTGAAGTGTTTCGGAAGATCGAGGAAGCTCTGGCGAAGCGCCGGGAGAAGAGAGAAGCTGCCAAGAACCCACCCCCACCAAAGAAAGACGACGGTGGCGGAGAAGGTGGAAGCTGCAAGGTCTAGACTAGGGATCCAAATCTTGTATACCGTCTAGCCTTGTAATAACTAAATAAAAATGAATAAAGTTGTCTCTTTTTTTTTTGAACTTGTTTGCAATCTTTCCTTCTTTGTATGTTTTTTTTGCATATCTTTGATACGGTGCCATGCTTGACAACTGTTGTCTCTTGCTTTTGCCCGTTTAGGGACGTACTATTTGTTTCTGTTGATGGAATTCCATAGGTTGATTGCCCGCATAGAGTGTTTTGAGTTATAGGATGGTTGTCCGCGTAAAGGACCTTGAGATAGAATGCTTTGAGTAGGTCGTGTGTGCGTTTAGGAGACTTTGTAATAGAATGCTTGTAGTAGGTTGTGTGTCCGCTTAGGAGACTTTGTAATAGAATGCTTGTAGTAGGTTGTGTGTCCGCTTAGGAGACTTTGTAATAGAATGCTTGTAGTAGGCTGTGTGTCCGCTTAGGAGACTTTGTAATAGGAGTATTGTCCGCGTAGAGGACCGTATGATAGGATGCTTGTCCGCGTATAGGACTGTATAATAGGATGCTTGCCCGTTTAAGGGACTTGATAATAGGATGCTTGTCCGCGTAGAGGACTGTGTAATAGGATGCCTGCCCGTTTAGGGGACTTGATAATAGGATGCTTGTCCGCGTAGAGGACTGTGTAATAGGATGCTTGCCCGTTTAGGGGACTTGATAATAGGATGCTTGTCCGCGTAGAGGACTGTGTAATAGGATGCTTGCCAGTTTAGGGGACTTGATAATAGGATGCTTGCCCGTTTAGGGGACTTGATAATAGGATGCTTGTCCGCGTAGAGGACTGTGTAATAGGATGCTTGCCCGTTTAAGGGACTTGATAATAGGATGCTTGTCCGCGCAGAGGACTTGATAATAGGATACTTGTCCGCATGGAGGACTGTGTAATAGGATGCTTGCCCGTTTAGGGGACTTGATAATAGGATGTTTGTCCGCGTAGAGGACTTTGTAATAGGATGCTTGCCCGTTTAGGGGACTTGATAATAGGATGCTATTGTAGACAATTTGTTGGCAAGAAAGTATTCCATTCATGACTGTTGAGTACAAGAAAGAGAAAGTACAGATTGATTGACTGTCTATTGATAATTCTTCCTCAGTTTATCCCCGTGCCAAGTGTTGTTGACTTCGGTGCCATCCAGGCGTGCTAGTTTGTAAGAGCCCGACCTTAAGACCTGAATGATTTTGTATGGGCCTTCCCATTTTGGCATAATCTTTCCGGTGTGTCTTGGGTCGGATGCCTCAGTTGCCCTGTTGACTAAATCACCTTCTAAAAAAGCTTTGACCCTGGCTCTTTTCCCGAAAAATTCCTTTGTTTTTTCTTTGTAAGCGGTCATTTTTTCGACAGCGGCTTCCCTTGCTTCATCTAGTAAGTCTAGGTTTGTTTTGAGTCCGTGATTATTGGGCTCTTCTTCGAAGTTGATAGCTCGGTAGGATGGGGATCCAATCTCGATTGGAGCAAGAGCTTCCGTGCTGAAAGCTAGTTTGAACGGGGTTTCCCCTGTACTTGTCCTAGCTGACGTCCGGTATGCCCAAAGGACGTTAGGCAACTCATGAGGCCATTTCTTTTTGGAAGTAGTTAGCCTCTTTTCCAGGCCTCGAACAATGGTGCGGTTAGTCACCTCAACCTATCCGTTGCTCTGTGGATGGCAGACATAAGCTTTCTTGTGTTTGATCCCGTGGTCGGATAGGAATTTTGTAAATTTCGATCCAACAAACTGTGTCCCGTTGTCGGATATGAGTACCACCGGGATCCCGAATCTCGTGATGACTTGATCTGTGACAAAACGGATTGCATCATCCTGTGTGACGTTCTTGAGTGCCTTTGCTTCGGCCCACTTGGTCATGTAATCGATGGCGACCATTACGTATTGTAGGTCACCCTTGGCTTTAGGGAAGGGCCCCATTATGTCGATGCCCCAAACCGCAAAGGGTATTGGTGACAAGATTGCTGCTGGAAGGGCTGGTGCTTTTCGGGACATGTTGCTGAATAGTTGGCATTGGTGGCACTTCTTTGTGAAAGCTTTGCATTCTTTGTGCATCTTGGGCCAGTAATAGCCTTGTCTGAGTATTTTATGTGCCAGTGCTTTTCCAGCCATGTGGTCGCCACAGATGCCTTCGTGGACTTCTCTCATGCAGTATAAAGCCTCTTCTTCATCAACACATTTGAGTATAGGAGAATCAAAACTCCTTTTGTACAAGGTGTCTTCTTGCATAAAGTACTTTACCGCTTGAGATTTGAGTATCTTAGCCTTAATGCTGTCATCGGGCAGGGTACCATCTTTTAAGTACCGGATATAGGGAGTCATCCAAGTATCTTGTGGCGGGCCTATCTCCATTACAGGCAGACTGTTAATGCTGGAAGTTTGCAATTCCTCGAAATAAACCGTGTCGCTACCCGTTTTCTCCCCCTTTGTTAGTTTGGATAACATGTCCGCCACTGTATTATCCGTTCAGTCTATTTGTTCGAGGGTATGTTTCTCAAACTGGGATAGCATAGCTTGTACCATTTCCTGGTACTTGCCGAGACTTGTGTCTTTGGTAGAATAATCACCCATCGTCTGGCGGACTACGAGCTGTGAGTCGCTGTAGATGGTGATTTCTTTTACTTGTAAGCTTCTTGCCAACGCTAAACCGGCGAGGAGTGCCTCATACTCTGCCTAGTTATTTGTCGCTTTAAAGTTTAGCTGTATGGCCTGTTTGACTTGGAAACCGTTGGGGCTGGTAAGGATTAATCCTGCCCCACAGCGGGTGTTGGTGGAGGAGCCGTCCACGTACAACTGCCAATTATTACCGGTGATGATCCCGCTTTCCGCTAGTATGTTTTCTTCCCTTGTGGTGAATGAACATTCGGTGACAAAGTCCGCCAATGCTTGTGCTTTGATTGCGGTTCTTGGCTTGTATTTTAAATCGAATTGACCAAGCTCTACAGCCCAATTGATTAGTCTACCAGATAGGTCCGGTTTGTGCAGTATTTTTCTCAGCGGTTGGTCTGTGATAACCCGGATTTGTCTGCCTTGGAAGTAATGTCTTAATTTTCTGCTTGCCATTACCAGAGCCAGAGCAAACTTTTGAACATTAGGATAGCGAGTTTCTGCGTCTTTAAGTACTTGGCTGACATAATAGACGGGCTTTTGTTCGCCTTTTTCCTCTTTGATCAGTACGGCCTCCACAGCCTTATCTGTTGCAGATAAGTATAGTGATAGTGGTTCTGAAGGAGCCGCGACCGTCAGTAAAGGAGCGGAGGAGAGATAGGTTTTAAGATCCTCGAAAGCTTTCTGGCACTCCTCTGTCCAGGATATTGCCTTCGTTTTTGTTGCTCCCTTCAGGGTATCAAAGAATGGGAGGCATCTGTCGGCCAATTTTGCTATGAACCTTCTGAGGGCTGCTAGTCTCCCTGTTAACTTTTGTATTTCCTTTAAGGTTTTCGGCGGTTGCATGTCGATGATTGCTTTTATTTTTTCGGGATTGGCCTCAATGCCCCTGTGAGATACCAAAAATCCCAGGAATTTGCCCGCGTCTAGTGCGAACGCACATTTGTCCGGGTTGAGCTTCATGTTGTGTTTTCTGAAGGTTGAGAAACATTCCTCCAAGTCTTGTAAGTGACAAGTCGTTAAGAGAGACTTTACTATGAGATCGTCCACATATACCTCCATGTTGCGGCCTATCTGACTGCCGAAGATTTTGTTCATTGTTTTCTGGAATGTGGCGCCCGCGTTGATTAATCCAAAAGGCATGACTTTGTAGCAGTAGACCCCCCTGTGTGTAATGAAGGCTGTTTTCTCTCTGTCTTCCGGTGACATTTTGATCTGATTGTAACCGGAGTACGCATCCATGAAACTCAGCATTAGGTGGCCCGCTGTTGCGTCGATGAGTTGATCCATTGAGGGGAGGGGGTACGGGTCCTTTGGACATGCTTTGTTTAGATCAGTGTAATCCACGCACATTCTCCATTTGCCGTTGGCCTTTTTCACCAGTACTACATTTGCGACCCACTTTGGGTAGGTGACTTCGCAAATTAAATCTGCGTCCAAGAGTTTGTCAATTTCGACATCAATTGCCTGTTGTCGCTCAGGAGAAAAATTCCTTCTTTTCTGTATTTTGGGTGCCTTTTCCGGGTCCACATTCAGTTTGTGGATTGCTACCGATTCGTCCAGACCCGGCATATCCTTTGGGCTCCATGCAAAGATATCGGCGTATTTTCTTAGGAGGTCTGTGAGGCCAGCCTTAAAAACTGAATCTAAGCCTGTTCCCACACTCACACTTTTGTTCGCGTCTCCGGGCACAACTTCTATTTTTTCTGTCTGTACCGCGGGGCTTATTGGTGGTTTCTCTTTCCGTTTGAGACACTTTAAGAGATTTGCATCTATTCGTTGCGGGTCGGGCCCGTCGATGAACTGTACCTCCTTCTTTCTTTTGCGGTTGTTTTGCTGATGTTCAATGTGTCTTTGTCTTTTTTCCCTTTTTCTCTTATTTGCCTTTTCTCTGCGGAGGTTGCTGGGTTCAGTCTTACCCAGGGCGAGTGCTATGCCGGAGCATCTTTTGGAAGTTTCAGAATCTCCCTTGATTTCTCCCACCCCGTTCAGAGTAGGAAATTTAATCTTTAGATGCGGGGTGGAGGTGACTGCTTTGAGCGTATTCAGTGTGGGCCTCCCTAGAATCATGTTGTAGGAAGATGCAGTGTTGATGACATAGAACTTGATCGTTCGACATACTTGCCTGGGCGATTTGCCGAAATAAACGGGTAGTCTAGCAATGCCCGCAATTGGGACAGCGTTGTGGCCAAAACCGTAAAGTGGTGTTTCATCGGGACATGGTTCGAGTTTCTCGCCATTTAACTTGAGCCTGTCCCATGTGTGTTTGAAACAGATGTCGACTGAGGATCCATTATCAACGAGGATCCTCTTTACCTCGTTGTTGGCCACGCCCAACGACACGACTAGTGCCTCAGTGTGATTCGGGTTAATACCCTCATAGTCCGCATCAGTAAAAGTAATGATATTCGGGGGTCCTTCGTATATCTCATAAATGTCACGCTCTTCTCTTGGCGGGGAGGATTGTCCGCCAAAAATGGTATGTACGATGTTTCTGTCCTGCCCTTGAGACGTGGCTGCCCCTTGTATTTGTCTGGGCAAGTATTGGGATAGGTTGCCCGCTTTTAATTGCCTTTCCAGAAAATATTTGAGGGATAAGCAGCTCTCCGCAGTGTGGCCATGCGTTTCGTGATAGTCGCAGTGCTTGTCCTTTGGTCTGTCTTCAGGTAGTGTGTACATTGGGGCTGGCGGTAGATAGAAAGGCTTTCCCCTGATTTCTCGTAGAATGGTCGCCCTAGGGAGTGTGAAGTCCGTCCATTTTGGCTCGGGACGCCTATCTGTCCGCTGCGGGTTTGTTGGCCCTAAGCGGTCTCTTACCCGGATCGCGGGCTGTGTTTTTTGGGCGGGAGGTGGCGGCCCGTGAGTGGTTTGTACCTGATTTTGGGCCGGTGCTTGCCTTTGATAGGGCGTGTATCTTTCTCTTTGGAAGTAGGATTGAGTGGGCGGGGCCCTGGACTGTTTAAGCACATTCAAGGATTCGGCTTCATTGATGGCCTGTGAAGCCAGGTCATATGATTTTGCCAAGGTGGTAGGTTTAACTTCCATGAGTTTGCATACATACTTCTCACATTCGTAGGGGTTGAGACCTCTTCTTAGGTGAACCAAAGCTTCTGTCTCATTTACACAAACGACCTTGTTAACAGCCTCTTTGAAGCGGTCGATGTAGTTCTGCAAGGTTTCTTCGTTGCGTTGCGTGACTGTTTCCAAAAACACGGTATGCACCTCGTGTTGCTGGTTTGCTTTGAATTTGTTTAGAAAAAGTTTCTTGAATTCCAACCAGGTATCAACGGATCTGGTGGTCAATCGACAGAACCATCTCTGGACGTTACCGCGGAGAGTTGCGGCAAAGAAACGGCACCATGTGAGATCATTATACTCGTAATGGAGGGCCAGTTGGTCGAAGTAGCTGAGGTATTCCTCCGGGTCGCCCAGCCCGTCGAAGGAATTGAAGCTATGGTGCTTGATGTCTTTTTGTCGAGGCTCCGCTCTTAATCTTGCGGTAAAGGGTGACCCGTTTGTTTCTGGTTCGCTTGTGCCCTCTATTTTTCTCTTTAGCTCCATGATGGTGTGCATCATGTTTGCATTTGATGGTTGGGTATTCTCTGTTTCGTGCGGGCGGATGGGGGACCGTTCTCCCCGCCTTTGATTATCATATTCCACCAATACTTTCTCATATGCGGCCTTCTTGTCGTTGATGATTTTTATCAGGTCTCTTTCTTTTCTATTCTGTTCCCATGTTTCCGGTCTGTGGTGACTTTTGCCGTGTTTTTTGTGGTTTGTGTTCTGGGAGGAGCCTAGTCGAGAGAAAGCTGAGTTAGCCTTCCTAGGCTGACTGTGTACCTCTTCGTCTTGGTCGTTGTGAGAACGGACTTGGGAGCCCTGTGCTGGTGGTTGCCCTTGCTGCGGAAAAGCTGAAGCTATTTGCATGATTAGATCTACTTGTTGCTGGTTGAATCCCGCGAGGTTCAGGCTAAGCGGTTGTTCCTGGTTATCTTTGGGGGTGGGGGTGATTTGTTAGCTGATTGTTCTGCGGGTTTGTGGGGGGATGTTTGTGTTTACTTCTCTTTGCTGCTCTTCTTGATTATCTGTCATGGTTTTGGATCGAGTACTTGGGGCTATTTTGGTGATGTGTATGTGTTTGGTTTCTCTTGAATGCGAGGTTTTTGTGTTGGGATTTTTGTTGTATTGGTTAGAGCAGGTGAGGGAATTTTCTTCAAGAAAATAAAGCCCCTCCTTCTAGCGCCAAATGATAATTTCCACGGCCGATTAGAGGCTTCCGATCACCGTTCTGGGCACTTTACCGGAAGTACTTCACCTGAGTTTGGGGTACCTGCAAAACAATGCTTGCCCGGGGGTGGTGGCCGTCAAGCACCTCCGGCGTGAGAATCAGTAATCGGAAATAATAATAACCGGACTGGTGAAAATATATCGTATGTGAAGAGTATTGTAGAGAGTTTTTATTCTGTGAGAGCTTTTTTGTGTCTGAAAGGATCTTCTTGTTTGTGTGTAGAATGGGGGTATTTATAGGTTGGGTTTTTCAATCACTGTTGCCCGCTAGTTGTGCCGTTAAAGCTACAATGAACCACTATTGGAACAGTGATTGATGTCCACTCAAACATACCTTGATTCTGCCACTTGAACTACTTTGGTCAGATTCTGTCTGTTGCACATGGGTGTCTTTGAATATTATATTGCCTCTTTGTCTTATGAAGTAAGATACCTTTATGCAAGTGGGCAAGTGGGCAAGTGGGTGTACCTTTATGCAAGTGGATAAAGCAAGATATTTTTGTGCAAGTGGATTAGTATGATGGTTTGAAATACTTTTTGTGGATACTCTTTTGTATTTTGTAATAATACTTTTTAAATTAGATATACTTTGTCAAATATTCCAGAATTGTGTTTTTAGGGAATTAGTGTTTTACTATTAGCGGGTGCCCGCTAATAGCTATCAGCGGGTACTTATCAATGTGGTCGTCGGATCACCTCCAACGCTGCCATGCTGCAGTCTCATCGAAGGTCTTGTCGATCTTGAAGCTGTAATTTGTCTCTGTACCGCCATTAGAGCCAACATTCTGGGAATTGACTTGAATGTTCCTATTTCTCTCAGCTTAGTTCTTAATAACTGTGGCAAGGAAGTCCCAACTGGTTTCGAGTGTTACTGAGGTATCCATTTGGCGGTCCTTCGTCACTAGATGCACGTTCTTATAAATTTTCAATTCAACTTATCATTTGGTTTTTACAATTTGTAAAAGAACTGTCCTGTTTGTTTTCTATTGATGGTCTCTCATCTATTCATTTCATTCTCTTGTAACATGTCATTACGGTTTATTCTTTGGTTTAGTCCCTTCTGATCACTATCGATTTTACAATAACAGTGAAATAATTTTAAACACATAAGGAAAACAATTCAAAGATACACTACATACCGCTTTATTCATATGATTTAACCTCTTTGTTCATCCAACGGAATTGGAGTTAAACTTTATGGGGTGTAAGTATTTAATTTTTTTTACATTTTAGTAACCCTTAACAAGTCAGAAAGTTTGTCTAAACTCTAGTAAAATCGACGGCCCTCGAATGGTTGTGCATAAAATTTTAAAAATAATAGCAACTAAATAAAGAGCACAATATGCTAAAAATAAATTTTTTAAAAGACGAAGCAGAAGCCATATCAGCAGCCTTACTATTGTTTGTATTGAAAAATTGGAGTACATAAGCACGAAGTAGCCCTCATCTCTTCTATAAAAAAATTAGTTGATAAAGCCGCGCTTCGCGGCGGCGTTACAATTTTTATTTTTAAAAAAATTCAATACATTTACGTTATATTATAATATTAATATTAAATTTTAATAATTAAATAATCTTCTTTAATGAATCAATTTCTTGTTAAATACGATTTTTTCGATTGAGCCGTTTTCTCGTTAAAACCGAAATCCCAACTTTTTAACATATATTATAAAGACTTATATAATATTTTTATCCATAAAATCAAACCGTAAAAATAAAAAAAATTATGACTACAGCATCAAATTCTAATAGCTAATACAATTTTTTCTAGCTAGCCGTCTTCCCGTTAAATACGTTTCGAGTCGCTCTTCTTTGAAACCGAAATTCTAACTTCACTATATAAAGAGAGTAAATTCCAATTTTTATATTCTTTAACCTTTCTAATATTTATGGAGTTTTAAAAGATGAAAATACATCTTATATTTTCTGTATATTATAGATAAACTTGTATAAAAAAGTTAAAATAAAGGATTTTTAGGAAAAAAGATGTATAGTTTTAAAAAAATCGTATATGACGTCTCCACCATCCGTGTATTCTACTTCCAATAAAATATTTTATTTTATGTATTATATATTTAAATTTAAACACTTTTTATACGGTCTTATTTAATGAACCGCTTTCTTGTTAAACACGGTTATTACTATTGATCCGCTCTCTCGTTAAGACCAAAAACCTAACTTTTACATATATTACTTGTATGATAATGTTTATCCATAAAAATCGAATCCTAAAAATAAAATAAATTTATAACATCAATATGGTATTTTAATAGCTAGTACAATCTTTTATAGTGAGTCGTCTTCCCGTTAAACATGTTTCGAGCCGCTCTCGTTTGTGATCGAAATTCCAACTTCATTACATATTATTGATGATACTTATCTTACACAACAATTTTTTTTCGTTAAAATCAAAACCTAAAAAATAGAGTGAATTCCAATTTATACTTTCTCTAGACTTTCTAAAAATTTTGGAGTTTTTGAAAATGAAAACATATCTTATTTTCTCTTTATATTATAGATACTCCTGTATTTATTTAGGATTCTTGTATGAGATTGTTCTTTTATCATGTTAACACATCAATTCTTTTCTTTTTAAATACGGTGACTTTTTTAATGACAATAGTATTGGATTTATGAATAAATTTTCATAATATAAGTATAATTAACTTATATAAAAAAATATATAATTTAAGAAGATCGTACTTTCTATAAAATATTTAATTATATGTCTGCTCTATATATTCAAACACGTATTCTACTTCTTGTAGAACGTTTATTTATATATTTTTTCTATAAATTCGAACTCTTATTCTCTATAAATTCGAACACCTATTCTACTTTCAATAGAACTTTTAATCGTATGCCTTATAAATACTTATTATACTTTCAATAGAACTTCTAATCATATGTCTTCCCTATAAATTCGAACTCTTCTCCTTTATAAATTTGAACACCTATTCTACTTTTTAATATGTTAATTGATATTTTTATATTTATTAATATTTAAAATTCTAAAATTCTAGAAAATTAGAAAAATAGATTGAGACGATCTTAGAGCGCCACCTAGACTCCCGCTATCCTCCTTTATATATATATATTGATACTACATCTTAATTTTCGGAAAACAATCCAAATCAAATCAAACTTTAACTACTAAATAGTTCCGGTTCAAAACAAAGATTCATGTTTGTCTTCTTTACTTCATATGTGCATATAATTTACGTTAAATTTGAAAAAAAAATCAGATAATAATAATAAGATGTAACAAAAAAATCAAAAAATAACTTATTATTAGTTATATATATAATTTTTTTACAAAATAATTTATAATATAAAAATACATGTTAGCCAATAATCATATCCTTATATATAATAAGCGTAAAAGGAATCTTATCCATAATTTTGGTCACTGTCGTCAAAATAATCTAAACTGTTGAATCTAATACTTTTAAAAATAGACGATCAAGATTACATAATATTAAAAAGAAAATTATAATCTGAAAATAATATAATTAGAAAAGGTTGCATTAGAACTGAATTTTATAAAGAAAATTATAATCTAAAAATGATATAATCAAAAAAGGTTGTATTAGAATTGAATTTTAAAAATAAAATTATAATCTAAAAAGGATATAATTAAAAGGTTGCATTAGAATTGAATTTTATTAGTATAAAAAAAATTCATATTAACTATTGGGCTCTATCTTGAGTTCTAGAAATCAGATTTGGATGATTTTACAATCCACGTGAAGGTCATAAAATTTTCTTTAATTTAGTGATGAATTAATAATTATTATTCAAATGGAAACACTCAGAATCTTAAGATAAAATATAATTACGAATTTTTACATTAATCCTATTCAATGTAGAATACTACATTCATAATGATATTCAATGTAGAAAACCTAATTATATATGATTTAAATAATTGACATACACCTTTTCGTATTTCAATATAAACACACTTTTTAGTTTACAACACATTAAAATATAAAATATTTTTCGTGTTACATCCAACGGTTTTCATCTATTTGATTTTAAGATCTAACGGTTCTTATTTATTTTGCCGTACGGAGGACCAGACTACCGATTATCAAAGTTTTGGACAGAATCCCTCTTACATTTAATATTAAAATTGTATTTGGTTGTTAGTAGAACTATCTTAAAATAATAACAAGGGTATTTTGATAATCAAAATGAATTATAAGTAGAATTCATAAATCGAATAGAATTTTTAACGTAAAAAATCGTCAATTTCTTCTCAATTTTGTTTCTGCGTTGATTTGATTGGAAAATAATCGTTAAACCATCAATAAATTAAAAATTATTTTGTTAATTTCACGTGGGCCGTAAATTATCCAAATCAAATTTCAAGAATTCAAGATAAAATATAAATATTAAATCGACGTGTAAAATCTTATATATATATATATATATATATATATACATATATATATATATCAATTTTTAACAACAATTTAGTATGTAAATTAATAACATATAAAAATTTGAAAAATTAATATAACTATGGATACTAAAAAATGAGCCGTGCGTTGCACGGGTAGCTAGTCTATAATAAGAATAAGAGGGATCTTATCCATAATTTTGGTCACTGTACTACTAAATTAATCTTAACCGTCGAATCTAATTTTTTTAAAAATAGACGATCAAGATTATATCATATTAAAATGAAATTATAATCTAAAAAGGATATTATTAAAAAGTTTATATTAGAATTGAATTTTAAAAGGAAATTATACTATTAAAAGGATACAATTGAATTTTATTTTTTTTATTAATATTAAAAAAAGTTCGTATTTACTATTTGGGCTCTATCTCAAGATCTAGAAATTAGATTTGGATGATTTTACTGCCCACGCGAAGATCATAAAATTATCTTTTATTTAATAATGATTCAACAATTATTACCAAAATGGAAACACTCAAAATCTCAATAGAAAATATAATTACGAATTTTTACATTAATCCTAGTAGAATACCTATATTGATAATCATTGACATACACTTTTTTGTCTTTCAGTATAATTACACTTTTTAGTTAACATGTTAAAAAGTAAAAATTTTTGTTTTTGCTATATCCAATTTTTTTTATCAATTTATTTTATGATCCAACGGTTCTTATTTATTTTGTCGTAGTGAATACAAGATTATCGACTACCAAAATTTTAACAAAACTCTTACACTTATTATTAAAACTGTATTTTGTTGTTAGTATAACTATCTTCAAATAATAAGAAGGATATTTTGATAATCAAAAAGAAATATAAATATATTTCATAAATCGAATAAAATTTTTAACGTAAAAAATCAACAATTTCTTCTCTTCTTTGTTTCTACGCAATATTAATTGAAAAGTAATTGTTAAACCATCACTAAATTAAAGATTATTTTGTTAATTTCATGTGGGTTGTAAAATCGTCCAAATCAGATTTTAAGAATTCAAAAATATAACACAAATGTTAAATTGAACGTGTCAAATTTTATATGTATATATATATATATATATATATATATATATATTAATTTTTTAATAACAATTTGATATGTAAATTAATAATATAAAGATATTAAAAAGGTAATATAATTATAAAAATTAAAAAAAGATCATGCGTTGCACGGATTATAAGCTAGTATAAAATAAAGATAACAACACATAAATCATAAATTAAAATACAATTTAAATAAAAATGCAATGCGAACTAAATTATCAATTTAGTTGTTCAAATTAAATCAATTTCCACCGAGATAGTCGAAATTTAAATGAAATATTTTTCATTATAACATTGAAAATATTAAATAGTCATATTATAATTTGGACCGGAATTTGGACCCAACTTTTACGCCGTGCTTAAGAGATTTTTTGGTAAAGAAGAGAAAAAAAGAGAAAAGAAGGTGAAACAAGAGAAATAAAAACATAATCTCTCATGTGTTCCCAAGTTTTTGTGAAAAGAAGAGAAAATTTTGAAAAAATGATATGGAGAGAAATTTTTAAAGGTAAATTAAAGTTTCTCTCCAAATCATTCCATTTTTGGAAAGAAGATTATGGAGAGAAAGTTGTTAGAATTTTCTTTCCGAATCTATTCTCTTCTTTCCTGAAAAAATTCGGGAGCACGATTTGGGAATTTTTTTTTAAAAATTTCTCTCCTCTTCTTTTCTCTTTCTCTTGTAAGTCTAACTCGGGAGCACAGAGTTAGAGTTGGAGAGGGGTTCGGTTCAAATTTAGACCAAAAGTTGGTCCAAATTTGGACCAAAATGTTGGAGATGCCCTAAAACCTTGATTTGCTTGCTTACGTTTTTCAAATTTAGAAAAGAGCTCTAACCTGTTTTCTATAATTTTGTGTTTAATAGTTAATACAACACCGAATAGCTTTATTACTGTAAACAATCTAAACCTCTTTAAAAGTATTTCTGGTTAAACTTGTTTGAAACAAAATAATAAATCAATAAAAACATCCATGGATACTAGAAAAGTAACACTTATGTCTACTAAGGTCAGTTACTCCAGTTTCATATTTACCTTTCGGGTGGTCAACCAAGATAATATAACATGTTAAGGACAGTAGTCACAGAACCATAGCAAAAGTTTATCTCTTTAGCATATTCTTTTAAAATGATAAAATGAGAAGGATTGCTGCACAAACGAAGTCTGCAGTACTGAAAGGAAAATGATGTAGCCTATTTGTATTTCGAGGATACAACTCAACTCAAACAAGAATGTAATAGTAAATAGTATATGTACTGTCACAGGAATCTCAAATGTATAAGTGTCAAGAGAAAGAAGACAAAGTCAATCTACCATTTTAAGGTATACTACACTTGAAGAAGTTCATTCAGTTGATCAAGCATCAGTGGAGTAATCAAGATAGTAAGTTCTATTTATAGTGACAAGAGGTTCCTACAATGGCAGAATACAGATTAGAAAGATTTGAAAAAGAGTGAAGAAAAAGGAAGACATGAACCAAATCATAGAGTCAAAAATAAAAGAAAAGCCGTTGGAGTTAGTCGCTCATGAACCAGACCGTGCATCGAGCGTCAACAAAAATTCGGTGGTAATTCTTTATTACTTTCAGTGGTTCAAGAAAAAGATTTCGGTTGTAAAAAGATTTATATTAATTCTCACTTAATTAATATAATTATGTAATTGGTTTAATTTAATAAATTAATTCGTATCGAATTAATTTATTTATTAAATTAATTATCATGTTAATTAATTTTGAATTAATGTATTAATCTGAATTGATTTAATTAATTAATTAATTAATCATTATTTGTTTTAATGATTAATTGGTTAAGTATTTAATTAAATTAAGTTCAAAAGAAAAACAAAAGAAAAAGAAACGAATAAAAAAAAAGGGGGGGAAAGAAGTCGACAGAAAAAAGAAAAAAAAAGAGAACCAAGCATGCATGCAAGCTGTTAAAAGTAACCATGCTGTGTAACAGATTCTGTCGGCAACGTGCTAAAGCGCCTTTGGCGCGCGTGTGTTACACGCGCTGATAACAAAACATAAACAGCTGGCGCGTGCTTATTACTCTTTCCTCCTGCGACTGGCCGTCTAGTTTATTCAGTTTAAAATCTTTTGTTTCACAAATCAACAGGTCCCGAGTTGTTTGTTGATTGTTAAAATTCTTAAGTTATACCGAAAGTCATATCCAAGCAAAAGAAAATTTGGATTGTCATATTCAGTTAAAAAGAATAGTCATATCTCAACTGGATAGTCATATCTTGTTCGAAATGATAGTCATACCGAAAGTTATATTTAAAGAGACTGTCATATTATTTGAAATGGATAGTCATACCGAATGTCATATTATTGTTAATTGATTGTTATATCAATTAAAACAATGCAATATGACTATGGCTGGGATATAAAAGACAGAAGGCAGCAGAACAAAAACAAGACTTCACAATCTTCACTCCTCTCCAAAAACAGAGACAGACACGGAGAGAAAGAGACCAAGAGAAAGAAAAGTTCCCAGACTTCAAATTAAATTCTGTAAATTATTTCTAGCTTCTATTGTTAAATCTAAACCACTAGAAATTGTTTACTTGCACTTGTGGAACTATCTAGCGAATTAAGTTTCCTAGAACCTCTCGATCTTTTTATTACAAATATAGAAAAGTTCATGTCGAATTTTCTATAGAATTTGTAATAATTAATTTCGATCTTTTTATTTACAAATATAGAAAAATTCATGTTGAATTTTCTATAGAATTTGTAATAATTAGTTTGGTCATCAAACCTTGTAATTTTTACCCGTGTATTTAGACACACCCCATCAAGTTAATATAAATTTTATATTCAACTTGAAATATCGGTATTCGTTTTATTCCGCATCAAATTTGTTCTTGATTTATTATTTTAAATTTTTTAAGAAAAGAGCAAATTCGATAAAACGGTATAGTTTGTATTCAACCCCCCCTTCTACAAACTATTTTGGACCTAACAATTGGCATCAGAGCCTTTTTGATTGACGCACAAATCAAGATCCTTATTTTTGTGGTCCTCCAATTGGATTTCGAGTTTTTGACCCATAAAAAAATTAAATCCGGTATTAGACCAAAAAGTCAACTCCTCTTATTTTCGAATTCTTTAACCTTCAAAAATATTCATTTTTGAGATTTTTGATATTTAAATAATTTGAACTTAGATTTGAATTTTTTAATTCTTGAAATGATTAATTCTTGGAAATTTTGGTTTTTGAACAACTTGAATTTAGTTTCAAATTGTTTAATTTTCAAAATTTTTAATTCTTGGTAATTTCGAATTTTAATTAACTTGAATATATTTTCGAATTCTTTAACTCTCAAAAATTTCATTTCTTGATTTTTTGATTCTTAATTAATTTGACTTAAATTTCAACTTTTTTAATTCTTGAAGTTTTTAATACTTGGATTTTTTGATTTTTAAACAACTTGAATTTATTTTCAAATTGTCTAATTTTCAAAATTTTCAATTCTTAAGAATTTCAAATTTTAATTAATTTGAACTTATTTTCAGATTTGTTAATTCTCAAAAATGTTCAAGTCCTTGAAGTTTTTGAATTTTAAATATTTTGAATTTATTCTAAGCCAATAGTTCTAAGAAGATTGTTAGTTGAAGATTCCTCCGGACGTCAAAGATGATTTGAATCTTTTGAAGAAAATGCATTTTTTAGCGAAATTAATTTCTACCTACTGAAGAAAAATTTGTGGAAGCTCCTCAAATTTATATCCATAAAATTCACTGGTTTTTCAGAAGCAGGAATGGAAGAGGTTAAGTGGATAGAATTTTTCTCGAAGATTTGAATTAAGTCTATTGATTCTCTGATATACAAACACTAAGTGAATTGCTCCAATGTAACATCTATTACATTTAGTGGATTGTACCAAGAAATATTTTTCAAGGAATCAACAGAGATTTTAGAAAGTGGAATCAAGGAGGTTTGAGAATGAACTAGACAGTTAGACATCTCAGTCAGGAATTAATGATGGAACCTCAGAACAGACAGGAAGAGTTACTAATTCAGAAATAGTATAAATGTTTACCCAGGAATCAGACCTATCTATTCCGAAGCAGAAACTCTTCAGGATATAGTTCAACTCAAGAGGTGGTTACAAGACTGAGATGGTGGAAAGAACAAGACATGATAGTTGTAGCTATGGAAAGTTATATGTGATAAGTAACTATCAAGGTGTACAACATGGAACAGAATTCTGACAGACAAGGATGAATAAGGATTCATTAAATGAGATGAAACAGAAGCATCAGTGCAGAACTTATCTTGCTGAAGAAAAGAGTTGGGATGGATCAGATGATGATGAGAAGAGCATAATTAATATCTTGCCTTAATAGCAATCTCTAAAGATGATTCACCTCACATGTCTCAGGTATCAATTCTTCGAACTAGTGTAATATGTAATTCTCAGGAATTCAAAGCATGTTAAGATCTTAGTTTTTTAATTATTATATCTTTGGTTAGAAGATCTTATTATGTGTATGAATATTTGTTGAATTTAATTAATTGCAATAGTGAGTTAGAAGTGTTCCTTAGACAATATCTCTCAATTCTTAAATGATATATGTCAAGCATATATGACCTCTGCTTAAGCTAGTTTCAGGATCCCCAGTAGAACAAGATTTGTTTATTCATTCTGAATTGTTTGTTAAGGTTTAAAAAGTTTAACAGATGGAATAATTACCTAGGGTGTCAGTAGAACATCAAGTTATTTGTAAAACTAACTTAGGTAATAGAGACTATATAATATAATATAACAATAGGAATGGATTGGATAGAATTAGTGATTAATTGTTAATTCTTCTATTCCATGCATGTTTAGAAAATTATTGAATATCTGTAAATCTACTTGCTACCTGTTACACTAGTGTACATAGGTTAAAGTAGATAGTACTGAATTTTCTAAAATGCATAACATGCCTAATTTGCATAATTCTTATCTCAATGTTTTAATATTGAATGTATGCCATGCATTCTTATTATCATGTCTGCTTATTTCAAATATCATAAATGCATCTCCGAGTATTTGCATTGATTATAGAAAAAGCATGTTTAAGAATTACAATAGGGCACAGACATCTTGTCCTTCTTATGTTAGGAAGGAACCATTATTCTCCTTGCAAAGTGAATATTTTGTCAATGACATTAAAAAGGAGAAATGGTCAGTCAAAGATAAGAATGAGCATGTTAAGGTTAAACTGTTGTTAACTCTGATAAAAGAAAAATCTCTAATCCATCTGGACCCAAGTAAATCTGGGTACCAAGAACTTTTTATCAATTTGTGAATGTAGGGCTTAACAGGTTAATCGATTATGCATTATTATTGATTTATTCAAAGCATATCATCGAAGAAAGAACCCTGCTATCAAATATGAATGTGAAGACAGGCCAAATGGTTCATCCCTTGGAGACAACAGCAAGGGTATGAGGGTCATGGCTATTCAATAGCTAAGGAATGTTGTCAGTAATAAAGCATCTTTTACAAGATGAAGAGCCTACTGTTCGAGGATTAAGGAAAGAGAACTTATCTGTAGCTGACATGGAATCTCAGTCAAAGGTGAAGTCAACAAGGTCAAATCTAAAGCTTCATCAGACAGGAGTTCAGCTATGACATAAGGAGCTCTCTCATCTGAATGTCATATCAAGAGATTCTTTCCTGAAAATCGAATCAGCAAAGGAGACTGCCTCATCTGAAATTAAAGTAAAATGAAATTACGAGGCATGTCATAAAGGGAAGTCAAAGAAACATCACACAGAAGTTCTACTAATGTAAAATATACCTTAGTGATGATGACTGATGACTTCTCTCAAGAAACAAGTTGTTGTTCACACAATCTGAAGACAAGACACCACTGATGGTGATTGATCACATCTTAAACCCTGATCCGTAAGAATTTTAGGAAGACCTCATAAGTATGAAGGAAATTGTTTTGCAAGATGATCTCAATCACTACAAAAGGCAGATTGAAGGGAAGCTGGTATCCAGACCAAACAACAAGGCTGTAATTGGTACAAGGATAACCAGAAGTCTACCTGGATGATGTCAAGGCAGTGTTATGAGGGACAAAGCCAAACTGGATGCTAGGTTACAATTTGATCAAACAGTATATTTTACAAGAAGCACTAGTGACAAGACTTGAGGATATCAGGCACCTGCTGCACATTCAAGATTATAATGCACATCTGGACCTACAGAATCTAGATGATAGAGGAATGTGAACAAGTGCACTCCTGGTTAGTGAGATAGTGGAAGATCTCTACAGGTTAGTATGAACTGGTATCATCACTCAAGCAAGCGTGGAAAGACATGGTATGACACCCTAACTATAATTTAATATTTGGTATCAATCTTTAACAGTTGGTATCTTTTAACAACTGGTGTCATATATTTATAGAACTCTATACATCTTTAGGCACAAACATAAATGATATATATGTGCAATGATATCTTGATTTTATTATATGTTGATCTACTAGCTATAAATTGGTATCAAGATAGTTGCTGTTTTGATGTTGGTAAAGTTGCAATTCTTTTGAATTACTTCATGCCAACACACCACTATAGCTGGCTTTTGACCTATTAGTTTGGACCTAACAAGTTGGTAATCAAAAATCTTAAGATGGACCCGGATCTGAGGAAATGGTACCCTAGAGATATTTGACCCAATAAGTTCAGGATCTACTAATTAGGGCCTAATCGGGCTATAGAGTAATCATCAGCTTATTATCTTATTTAATTGCTAATAGATCACTTACACACATATTTTATTCTCAATTATGCAAATGTGCAAGGCCCCAAGTGGATTCTCGAGAATCTATTCTTGTAGTTATTACAATTGATTTTCAGATGTCTTAAGTTGGACCCGGATCTGCGGAGATGGTACCCTAGAAACATCAGTTCTGACATGTTTTGCTGTATAGAGACAGATCAAATGAGTTGTACGAAAGAAGGAGAACACAAGAAATCAAATTCATCTCCAACAACTCTGTGGAACACTCAAGGGCTAAGCATCCTGCATAAGGTATCAATTCTTTCGAGAGCATGTCTTTAGTCAAGAATAACTTGCACATACGTTTACTAAATCACTTGATGAAATTAATTTTTCAAGATTGGTTTGTAAACTTGGGATTTTATTAATGTTATATGATTTGTAAATCCCATCTGTTAAGTAATTCTTAAATAAGCTCACAAGTATTCAATTGTCTGTATCGAAAGGACTTGTGAACTTATTTACATCCAGACCTCACGCTGAGAATTATCCGTTGAATGATTGCCATGTGTATAATTGTAATATATTTTAGTGGTGATTATTTAAGGATAATTTAAATACTTAAATGCTAAAATCTAACTCATAGAGATTTAGTATTTAATTATTTGTTTTGATTTATGTGGGTTACGATCTTGAAGCAATTCAATTTAGTATTCGCTCTATACCTCATAATTATCAAAACAAATAAACAACATAACTAATTTGGACCTAATCTGTATTGGTCTTCAATTTGTTGTGAGATGTTAATTCTAGTGAACTTTAATATCCCATTTTTAGGAATTCACTATAATTAATATCATGGTTCTAACAATTGGTTGTATTGAAGTTTTGACTTATATCAGTTAATGATATTTAGTTCGAATTCTATTTACTAACTAATTGTGAGATATATTGGTATGTGTGAAATTACTTAGAACTCCTCTAAGTAATCATTGTTATATCTTTTACAATTCACTCATATTATTATACATGGTATAAAAATTCTCTAAGTAGAACTATGGATATTGTAATATCTAAAGTGACCATTGTTCAATTACTTTGAATAATTTTTGTACTTATTTGCAAGCTTCTAATCACTTTGATAATAAATGTTATATACTATGGATCATGGTGTATAGAACTTAGAATATCATTTCTAAGATTGCAGACAAGACAGCTTTGGTAATCAAGTCTTATTTATAGAACCAAGGTTGTCTACTAGTAAACAGTTGTTAGGAGTTAACAATTGTTATTATCGAGGAGTTGCCTTGAAGTCATAAGGTTAAAATGTTATATCTTAAGATCTTGTGTATTTCTTGTCAACTAGTTCCTCGTACTTATGAATATCAGTGAATGATGTTCTTAAGTAGTTAGATACTAATATTCATTCTGTCAATTGGTACTCAATGTAACAATTCAATCTTCACTAAATTGAATTTATCTTACAATAAATTGAATTTATCAAACAATTTGTATCATTGAATATTTAGTATTTAGCAGTGATTAGTTATATCCTAGTTAAATTATGACGTGAAGCAATTCAATGGTTTATTTGCACATAATTTAATTTTGATAAAGTAATAATAAACACAATTACTTGCATTTTAAAGTATTTGATAAATACTAGCAGTTGGTATCAAATAGTAAAATATTTGTTTACTGACAATTGCTAGTTGTTCTGATACTTTATTGCAAACTAATTGTGATGTATATATTATCTTTGATGATATTACTTAGAATTTATTCTGAGTAAATGTGTCTTATCTATAAATCATTAGTGTTAGTATAAATTAAGGTGTTCAACTTTCTAAGTAAGTGAGACTTAAAATTACATTCGGTCTCCTATCATATTTTGAAGTGGTGAAGATTTTTCAAAATTAAATTCTCTAATTCTGGTTATACACCACTTTATACATATGATAGTTCTTAGAATATTTTTACATCCATTAGTCAATTACTTAGTTTATGTTGTGCTAAGTAATGAAGCACTAAAGGAGAGACATTGGTTATCTGTACTTGTGTACTTGGTAATCTTTGTTACCTAAACGACATCAAGTGCATGTATGAGTCTTTTCACTAACTTTGTGTTAAAGTTCTCAATACATAATTAGCACTTAAAGAAAATCTTTCTTTCTTAATTACTGCGAAGTCAAGAGTTTGTGTCTTTTAAAATTAAAACGACCTAGTTTTCATTAAAAGACATGATAATACATTGTTTTATGCATAAATACAAACTCTTGCACATTAAAAGTTTTTAAAAGAAAACTCAAATCTTTCTATAGTTGTAATTGCTTATATTATAAAACTTTTTTGAAGTCACAATTGTACATCATTTCTCTCACAAGATATAATGCATATGTTTTCACATAATGTTATGGTATGATGTAAATGCATTCTATCTCTATATTGCTCTATTGCTATGTGATGCAGGTTCAACTCCTAGTGGAAGTTTTCTCACATGAAAGTCATGAGGTTGTAAACCCAACAACCTCTATCCCAGACTATAAATCCAAATCTAAACACATCCTAACTTACCCCTGAAATGAAAGTTACCTATTAGACTAAAGGTCAATAAGGGAGTAACTGTACGTGTTACAGCAAATAAGGATGTGAGGGATAGGAAACCCACAGCTCTACCTCTCAAGGAGAATAGATGTATATAACTTGAGGTATCTGTTAGCTCGCCTGCATTCTCCCAAAAAGGATGCAGAGCTGAAAATGGCACTATAACAGTCTCTGGATTCATTCCATTAAAAGGATGAGTTTATTGAAATTTGCCTGTCAGCCAGGGCATCTATTGGTAAGTCACTACTTCATACACAAGACTAAAATACTTTCTATGCACAAAGTGAGATTGCACACACTAAGGATTAATTGACGGAAACAACTCATAGTCCGACCATTTTACGGTTAGGATTATAAGTTGAAGGTTCCTCAAAGAACCAAGAGTCTTCACAGACCTCGAGAGAAGGTATTGATCTCAATGCAAAATTCAACAAGATCATTATCTAACTCCCCAGAGGGAACATCTCTGGATCCTACGGGTATCGGGTCCGACATAGGTGCGGATCGACAACTTGTTAACTATGATTCAGATTTACCTGATGAGTTTAACAAGATGATGTCTTCATAGACATTTGAAGGGAACTTTGATCTCAATGCTAAATTTTACAGATCATTGTTTACCTTCTCAGAATTCAAATCTGAAACCCATAAAAAGGGAAAATTTTGTAAACTTGTAGATTATGACTCAGATTCGTCTGACGAATCTAACGAGGATCGGGGATTTGCGAAACCCCATTGCACCACCAGTGACCTCTCTAGAAGGGGCTATGGTGAATTTTCCTTGCAGGTACACATGGATGTTGGAGCTATGAGAGATAAGAGTGATACACTAGTGAGCATGAGTGTAAACACTTGAGAGATGAGAGATGAGATCACTCATTTTAAGTGATATAAGTGGAGAGATGAGCTAAACACTTGTGAGGTACACGAAACAGAATCACACACTCACAGTGAGGAAGAAAGATAAACACCAAATCTCATTCCCTATTCCCCAAACAAAGTTTACTTACAAGATTTTGGAGATATAAGGAAATTGTCGGGAGATTTGGTTGTCAGGATGATCAATAGTGAAGCCATTCTATCATATCTAAAGGGCAAAGTTGATCAGTCTACATACTTCTATTCTGGAAGTCTTCATGAAAATCCTTCAACACGAGCAAAGCTTCTTTACTTTATTTCAGCAGACAATGTTATATGTATGAAGAATCTGTTGTACTAAAGGTAAGAGGTGAGTTATAATTGAAAATATGGTATCATCTAATTTACATTTGGATGTTTACTATAATTGAATGCTTGGAGGATTACTCAACTAAGGGGGAGAGATATATTGAAGAAGATGTACTCAAAGATTGCCTTAGTAAGAGATACTCAACTAAGGGGGAGAGTATAAGCTAACCTTAGTGAGGGGGAGATTTTCTATCTAAGGGGGAGAGATATGAAAAAGGATATACCTTAGAAAGGGGGAGTATTCACGAGTATTCACCGTTATAAGGAGGAGTCATATCATCTTAGGTAGGGAGACATAAGGAATGAGAGAAGTATGAAACGACAAAGAAGAATTCTTCAGTATGTGGTTGTCAAGTCATACTCTTTACCACTGAAGAATTCCCAAGTATCTGCTGATGATTTTCAAAATCAGATGTAAAGGGTTATCAGGCAGATATGTCAAGAAATGAAGATGAGTTACTTAATGAAGATCAGTTCAGTGTCAGAGGAACAATCATCTATTATTTCATCAACTGAGATTCTGGAATTGTAATATTTAAACCAGAAATTTTTTTTATGTATTATTTACTATAGCTCTTTAAAGCTTTATCTTCTTCTAGTTTGTAGTTGAGTTATCCTCTAGGTATTTGTATGTTAATGTTTAACAAACAAATAGGGGGAGATTGAAAGGAAAATGATGTAGCCTATTTGTATTTCGAGGATACAACTCAACTCAAACAAGAATGTAATAGTAAATAGTATATGTACTGTCACAGGGATCTCAAATGTATAAGTGTCAAGAGAAAGAAGACAAAGTCAATCTTCCGTTTTGAGGTATACTACACTTGAAGAAGTTCATTCAGTTGATCAAGCATCAGTGGAGTAATCAAGACAGTGGGTTCTATTTATAGTGACAAGAGGTTCCTACAGTGGCAGAATACAGATTAGAGAGGTTTGAAAAAGAGTGAAGAAAAAGGAAGACATGAACCAAATCATAGAGTCAAAAATAAAAGAAAAGCCGTTGGAGTTAGTCGCTCATGAACCAGACCGTGCATCGAGCGTCAACAAAAATTCGGTGGTAATTCTTTATTACTTTCAGTGGTTCAAGAAAAAGATTTCGGTTGTAAAAGGATTTATATATTAATTCTCACTTAATTAATATAATTATGTAATTGGTTTAATTTAATAAATTAATTCGTATCGAATTAATTTATTTATTAAATTAATTATCATGTTAATTAATTTTGAATTAATGTATTAATCTGAATTGATTTAATTAATTAATTAATTAATCATTATTTGTTTTAATGATTAATTGGTTAAGTATTTAATTAAATTAAGTTCAAAAGAAAAACAAAAGAAAAAGAAACGAATAAAAAAAAGGGGGGGGAAAGAAGTCGACAGAAAAAAAGAAAAAAAAGAGAACCAAGCATGCATGCAAGCTGTTAAAAGTAACCATGCTGTGTAACAGATTCTGTCGGCAATGTGCTAAAGCGCCTTTGGCGCGCGTGTGTTACACGCGCTGATAACAAAACATAAACAGCTGGCGCGTGCTTATTACTCTTTCCTCCTGCGACTGGCCGTCTAATTTATTCAGTTTAAAATCTTTTGTTTCACAAATCAACAGGTCCCGAGTTGTTTGTTGATTGTTAAAATTCTTAAGTTATACCGAAAGTCATATCCAAGCAAAAGAAAATTTGGATTCTCATATTCAGTTAAAAAGAATAGTCATATCTCAACTGGATAGTCATATCTTGTTCGAAATGATAGTCATACCGAAAGTTATATTTAAAGAGACTGTCATATTATTTGAAATGGATAGTCATACCGAATGTCATATTATTGTTAATTGATTGTTATATCAATTAAAACAATGCAATATGACTATGGCTGGGATATAAAAGACAGAAGGCAGCAGAACAAAAACAAGACTTCACAATCTTCACTCCTCTCCAAAAACAGAGACAGACACGGAGAGAAAGAGACCAAGAGAAAGAAAAGTTCCCAGACTTCAAATTAAATTCTGTAAATTATTTCTAGCTTCTATTGTTAAATCTAAACCACTAGAAATTGTTTACTTGCACTTGTGGAACTATCTAGCGAATTAAGTTTCCTAGAACCTCTCGATCTTTTTATTACAAATATAGAAAAGTTCATGTCGAATTTTCTATAGAATTTGTAATAATTAATTTCGATCTTTTTATTTACAAATATAGAAAAATTCATGTCGAATTTTCTATAGAATTTGTAATAATTAGTTTGGTCATCAAACCTTGTAATTTATACCCGTGTATTTAGACACACCTCATCAAGTTAATATAAATTTTATATTCAACTTGAAATATCGGTATTCGTTTTATTCCGCATCAAATTTGTTCTTGATTTATTATTTTAATATTTTTAAGAAAAGAGCAAATTCGATAAAACGGTATAATTTGTATTCAACCCCCCTTCTACAAACTATTTTGGACCTAACAAGTACAATTTCAAAAACAACCCACATAAAAATTCAAAAACAACCTACAAAAGGACCTAATTATTCTACACATTTCACAAACTTCATACGTGATAAAATGGGACATTTAGCTTACTGAGCGCTGACGTTCTGCGGACAATAACGACTCCATGCTTTTCAAAAGGGCATTCTTCTCTGCCAACTCAGCTTTTAACCTCGCAATTTCATCTGTAGCTGCAACTGATAAATGATTTTATTCAGTTCACGTAGGAATACAAGTTCTAGTCATCTAGATTGATCATGTGACAAAGTCAATTTTACCTGGTAAAGCCCCTTGTCCCTTACTCCCACTACCATGAGCATGCTGGATCTGCTTATCTTTGACAATCTTTCTCTCTTTTGGCACCTGCTTTTTTTTCAGAGGTTCCTTAACCCATGCTGTGTGACAAAGGTGAAGAACAATTAATACATCAAAAAAAAAGAACTTCTGACAAGTATTATGAAAGTAATCTGGCTTTAAACTAGAAACTTCTCATTTCTTTATCTCTTATATGTAATATAAGACAAAGTTGCGTTACATGCTGATAACACATGATCTGCCTTTAAACAAGAAACTTCTCTTTTTTAATCTCTTATTTGTAAGCTCTCAAAGTTGTTTTACATGCTGAACACCAGCGCTTCGTGCCATTCACAGTACCACAAATGCACAAAACACCTTGAGGGTAGCGCATAAAACACATCATGATTTTTTTGAATATATAAAAAGGACTCTCTCCAGCAATGGAAGACACTTCTCCCCACACTTTTCGATTCTAATATTATTGTCACAAGGCGTGCCTTGACGAGAAGTCTCAAAGATTTTTCCCACTTAGTAATAACTCATTATCACACACAAAAATATCAAGCAGTAACAAGGTACTAATACAATTCACCCACAATAAGCTTTCTCCATTACACCACTTGACAGCTTCACTAACCTCAACAAACTACAACTTCAAAATTCACAATACAACCAGCACATCACACAAGAAGAACAAATCTTCCAGTACTTCAGTTATACCAACGCAAACAACACCTTATACAAAGCAATCCACAGAGTAATAGTCCTTTACTTCACCAATCAAAAATAAACCTACTAATACAACACTTCAATCCAATATTAACAACAGGTATCAACTAATTACTTATGAACGACTTCAATTCAACTAATACAACTTCAATTTCAACTAGTTTCTACTTTCTGGTTTGTCAGGCGAAGTACTTTCTGGTTTTTGTGTTTTTAGGCTAAGATTGATAGTAAACAAGAGTGAAGCAGTTCCCATAAAGCTAGTTTAGTACACGAGCACGTAGAATTCAGACAGGTTAAAAGTGAAATAGACCTAATTTTTACAAGAAATCAATCATAAAGAGTAGTTCAGCAGCACTAGTAGAGAACTAGCGACACTTTGGTATTTGCACAGTTAGTTATTAGTCACTTAGTTTGAAAATATACACCGTAGTACATTAAAAGATTGAGAATCAATGGCAAATAGTGATATAAAACTAACAGTTATTAATCAATTATACAAAATAAGCATCTAAGGCAAATAGGAACAGGAAACAATAAAAAATACGGAATGAAGAAAAGAAACTACAGAGAGCAAAGAGGGAAAAGGAGGACATACGGTCTGGAACGGAGCCAAAAGCACAGCAGCGGATGAAAAAGCCAGTATTGTAGAAGGGAGTGCGAATTCTGAAGGAGAAAGACGCTAAATTCCGGAAATGAGTAGATTTAGAAGCAGGTAACTCCACCTCCTCGAAAACATATATCCAAACACCACGGCAATAAGGTTGATGATGGGTGCGGTAGAAAGTACTGACAAGCGGGGCAGTGAGCACAGAGCAAAAGAAGCGCCCCCCCAAGTGGAAAAGTTCTCTCCAGTCGCAGGGATCCAGGTGAAGTAACAAAGGGATGTGGTCCAATCTAGTCATAACCTGTCTATTTTCGGGGGAGAAACAAGGGCTTTGGAGCAACCTAGAGGGGTCATCTAAAAAGAGAGGACCTCTTTTAACAATCTGTACGAAATCTTCGTCTTCTTCATCAAGGCGGTTGGCGTTTGCATCATACTCAGTTCCATACTTCCAGGTTCCAAAACCAGTGAGATAGTAAAGGGAGTCATGGACACAGAGGGAACCATAGGGGAAGCAAGATGAAAGGCTGGATTCTGGGAGGGAAGACACCCACTTATGGGTATTGAGGTCGAAGATGAAATTGAGCTGGGTAAGATAATTCCCCACCAAAACATACCTATCCCTTAACAGGGTTGCAGTATCACACCAAACTGCGTCTGGCATTTTGCCAAATGGCAGGGGCGGGTCAGGCAGGACATACCACTTATCGGCTATAGGGTCATACCTCTCAAAGATACCGCTGCTACCCGCAAGAGAATTAGAATCACAACCTCGAAGAGAGGATCCTAGAGCATAAATCATGCCATGAGCGGAGAAGACGCAAGGGGTCTCCTTGGGAGCGTTGAGAGAAGCTGCAGGGCGGAGGCCTAATTCCGGGTGATTAATGTCGAAATAGTAAACAGAAAGCTTGAATTCATCAGAGATAGGGGGTTTGGCTCCAACTGACTCACCCCCAAAAAAGTAAATCAGCGAACCCAACCTTACCATGGCACATTCTAGGAGTAATTTATCAACGACGGTTAAAACGGGAGATATGATGGGATCAATCATCAATCCATCGGAATCTAACTCTTTCTCCTCGATCGTAATCTGCCACATCCGTCGGGGGTTCTATCATGTATAACGAGTTATTCACCTCCAAACCTATGTGTTCTACAAGCAAGCATATCTTTATCCCCTCCCTTTTCCCACTTTCCATCCTCCTCTCCCCACAAAAACCCTAATCTCTTCTTCTATTCTTCTTGTTTGACGGCGTTTTTAGCTAAATAGATAACCTCTATATGATAAAATTGCATTTTTAGCCCCCCAACTATACAACTTATAATGCATTGTTCTGTCCTTCCAATCATCAATTATTTATGTTGTTCTACTTTGCTGGTCACAGAATATTGCTATGTGCTCATACCCATGCATGAACGTACTTATCCTGCCATAGCAAACATGAAATCAATACAAACACCCCGTAAATCGGCTTTCAAATGTTTTTCATTGGCTTTATTTTTCTCCATAAACCTTTTAATTTTTGATGGATATCATATAAGAACCTTTTATTGTCGTATCACTTCAACAGGCTTGGCAGCTCTACGTCCTACGAAGAAGGTCAGCTCTTAGAGATGGTGGATCCTGAACTGGAAGGATTCCCGGAGGAGGAAGTCATTATCTGCACGCAGGGAAAAGCAAACAAGAAGCCAACAATTACCCGGAGGAGGATTCCCGGAGTTGTTTGACATGCTATCAAGAAACACGCGGCTGAATGAGAAGGAATTGTTGCCCCCAGTTTCTTCACAAGATACAGGTGGGCGTTCATCTTCAAATAACAAATCTTCTGATACCCCAACAAGCACTCAGATGAGCTCTGTCCCTGTCTCTATCACTCAGATCACTCCTAGATCATTTTCTGGAAACTGTAACATATTGTTTTTTTTATAGTCACTTTGTATGATAGCACCTGTATTCATAGATATATTACGAATCAAGCATAGGTATTGAAATCTCCATGTGTGAATCTAATTAGATTTTTGCAATGGAAGGAGTAAAAATTTAGAGGTTTTTGCATCACCCGTTCCTGCACTTGAGAGATTGTGTAAAGAAGCAAAAGAAGAGTCATTGGAATTTAATATAACCAAATTTGCAAAACTACCATAAAAGAGATTGTGATGAACATAGAGCAATCGTTTTTTCATACTAATGACAAACAGTGCGGAAATCCAAAGTTCTATATTATCAACGTAGAGCAATTGTTTCATGAGCAATTGTTTCATACTAACGAAAAAGAGTCTGATAAACAACATATTCACCTTGTTCAATATTAGACTGCAAGTGCTTGGACTTCGGATGGGTTCATCAGCTTTGTCTTTTCTTCTTCGACACTATTATTTCTAGAAGGACTTGGAGAAAGCAAATGGTAAGAAAAAGCGACAATCCTAAGACGTGCACAGCGTTATTTCTCCTCCCATAAAAAGTAGAACAAGTGTAGTTGCAGACAACCTAGAGACGGAACAGGCGACAATAGTTGCAGCTCTAGTAGTATACAAAGAACATCCAGATATAATAAAGATGAGTAATGAAATTGTTACGCCACCCATGGTCCAACAGCGGTCAACCATCAGTAGCATACCAATCACTACAAAATACAACTTGAAAGCAACACAAACAATAGTCAGGCTGCTGATGGTATATATTTTAGTTGGTTACCTTACGTGTTTAATATAATTTCACTATTATTTGTTAAAAACACCTTAGCAATAAACACTGTAACTTTCTGGTTCTTAATTTATTCAAGTAGATTATTAGGAAAAGCAATGTAGAATTATCTTTAAAAACATGAAAAACACAAAAGCCGAGCAGAACGTATAGTATAGAAATTTTATCGAGATAAAAAATGCATGTTTAATACTCAATATTGTGAAATCAAAATTTATTGGAAGGGACTAAACCAAGGAATAAACCGTAATGACACCTTACAAGACAATTAAATGAATGGATGAGAGACCATCAATACAAAACAAACAGGACAGTTCTTTTACAAATTGCAGAAACCCAATAAAAAGTTGAATTAAAAATTTATAAGAGCGTGCATCTACTGACGAAGGACCGCCAAATGGATATCTTAGTAGCACTCGAAACCAGTTGGAACTTCCTTGCCGCAGTTATTGAGAACTAAGCTAAGTGAAATAGGAACATTCAAGTCAATTCCCAGAATGTTGGCTCTAATGGCAGTACATAGACAAACGGCAGCTTCAAGGTCGACAAGGCCTTCGATGAGACTGCAGCATGGCAGCGTTGGAGGTGATCCGACAACGACATCAACCAAGTTAAGCACATTGGCACATACTCCTAAGTTCAATGGATTGCATTTACCTGCAGAATAATAAGTCGAAGTTGTGGAACTGGGTACATTAGGGTAGGCCCAGTGGCACTGACCAGGCTGAAGAAGAGAAGGTTGAGTGAGAGAAGGAGGGCAAAGGAAGCAGTGTTCTTGGTTTCCATTCCGAAAAAACTTGCAGGCATTTCTCTGATTAGCTTCTGGTTATTATTATGATAATGCTGTGAGAGATGAGTTTATGTTTTTTGCTGATGGACTTTGTGATTAACTTGAAACACATATTTATAGGGTTCCTGAAGTGCAAAATTTTGTATAATTTTGTTTGTATTACCTACATTTGCAATCTACAAAAGGGCAAGGCTAGCACGTCTTATGCATATCAAAATTAACATAATTGTAATCAAATCCTAGTAATAATAGTTTAAGAATCAGGAGGAACATGTGCATTTCAATAAACATTGCATTATATTATATCTTCGCACAGACACTTAGCCTATAAAATTATTTAGCAGAATGACCACATCACTATTAAGAAGAGTCTCTGCTTGTTTTCTAGAACCCTGAAACAATTGTAGTTAGTCACATAATAAAGGGATGAGCTGGCTGTTATTATTATTATTGTAGCACGTCTTATGGCTGTTAGTCACATAGCCTTAATATTATGATTATACTCAAATCTTGTGCATGATTTTTAAGAATCACAGGGTACGTGTGCAATCACATATTGTTCTTAATCCAGAAAATAACATATACTAAACCGTTGCATTGAAATAATTGTCTTTCTGTGGGTGATATTGCTTTCTGGTAAATCTAGCAACTCGAGGATTTTGACCATGTAGTTTCATAGAAGTATCTATTCTTGATTTTTTTTCCTTAAAATTTCGGAATTGCTGATGCTTGCGAGTTGATATCTTCCTGGTTGTCATATAACCTTGGCTAAGAGTTATTAATCACATTTTTAACCAAAAGGAAATGGCTTATCATTTTTTTTCCAGGGAACTGAACTGACACATGTTAATACACCTTGTCGATATGCATTGATAATGGTTAGTTTTATGAGTAAAATGAAAGTGTAATACCGAACTCAAGAAAAATCTTGGAAAGCTCAGTTGCATACTAACTATGTAAACAATCCCTGAGGCTGGCATCCAAGCAAGCATATGACATGGAACCTTTGGCTTATGACATATTCATTGATTTTCTTAAATTTTTAGTATTTGAGAATCTTCGAGGAGATTATTCTGACATTATATTGGTGATCAGTTCTTATTTCTTAACTGTTCTAGCATAGCTATTTATGAAATTCATGCCAATGCATTGACCCCTCCTGTTTCACAAGATTTTATTATATTACGTTATACTTGCTATGCCAAAACGTGCCAACATTTCTCTTTTTTTGCCATCTAGTCTATCATTTGTATATATACAATAAATATTTACTATCAGACATCTTTTTGAACTATAGGTGATAGTTCATCAAATTTATATATTTCATGGATTCCATGATTATCAGTATGTACTATAAATTCATCAGATTTCATTCAAACCTATGGTGAGATTTTTTTGCGAATTCTTCTTAATCTACAGTCGTTGTGTGATTTTATCTGAGGATAAGTTGTATTTAATTAACCTGCTCTATATAAATCTTAAGGTTGTAGGAAAGGCCTTTTAAAATTTTATGTGGCTCGGCCCCTGAGGAATCCTGAAACATACTGTGAAATTTTCCTGTAGCCCCTCAAAAAAATTGTTTGCTGCAGAAATGCCTTACCAAGGCCTCATGCACATCCTGTTAATTCAGCTTACATGTATCCATGTTTCTCTTCGAGAAACTATGTTTTAAATTACATTTAGGAGAACCATGTGTTAAACTGCATCTTAAAAGAAATAAAACAATTTAGGAGTACTCTCTGAAATTTGCCAGTATTTCATTAATCAGAAGTGTCCCACAAAGTTACCTCCAATTACGTTGGATGAACAAAGAGGTTAAATCGTATGAATAAAGCGGTATATAGCGTATATTTTAATTGTTTTCCTTATGTGTTTAATATTATTTCACTGTAATTGTAAAATCAATAGTGATCAGAAGGGAATAAACCAAAGAATAAACCGTAATGACACCTTACGAGAAAATGAAATGAATAGATTAGAGACCATCAATAGAAAACAAACAGGACAGTTCTTTTACAAATTGTAGAAACCAAATAATAAGTTGAATTGAAAATTTATTAGAATGTGCATCTAGTGACGAAGGACCGCCAAATGGATACCTCAGTAACACTCGAAACCAGTTGGGACTTTCTTGCCACAGTTATTAAGAACTAAGCTGAGAGAAATAGGAACATTCAAGTCAATTCCCAGAATGTTGGCTCTAATGGCGGTACAGAGACAAATTGCAGCTTCAAGATCGACAAGACCTTCGATGAGACTGCAGCATGGCAGCGTTGGAGGTGATCCGACGACCACATCAACCAAGTTAAGCACATTGGCACATACTCCTAAGTTCAATGGATTGCATTTACCTTCAGAGTAATAAGTCGAAGTCAGGGAACCGGGTATATTAGGGGTAGGCCTAGTGGCACTCACCAGGCTAAAGAAGAGAAGGTTGAGTGAGAGAAGAAGGGCAAAGGAAGCAGTGTTCTTGGTTTCCATTCCGAAAAACCTTGCAGGTATTTGTCTGATAAGCTTCTGGTTATTAAATAGCTGCGAGAGATAAGTGTATTTTTTTTTTGCTCATGGTCTTTGTGAGTAACTTGAAACACATATTTATAGGGTTCGTAAAGTGCAAAATTTTGTACATTATTTTTTGTAGATGCTGGAAAATAATATAAATATATGGGATTAGCAATGTTTGCAATCTGCAAAAAGGCAAGGTCAGCACGTCTTATGCATAGCAAGAATAACAAAGTACTAAAAATATATGATCAAATCCTAGAATAATATTTTAAGAATCAGGAGGAACGTGTGCATTTCAGTAAACATTGCATTATATTATATCGGATGACTAAATCACTACAATGAACAGGCTATGTAATTATCGAAAGGGAGAGTCTGTGCAGTGAGTTTTTTCCTAGAACCATGAAAATAATACACTCTTCCAGTTCTAGGGATGAGGTGGCTATTATAATCATCCTAGCAGTGTAACACATCTTATGATAAGATAAATATATGATCATCGTAAATCCGCTTCCCTAACATCTTGAGATTTTAGGAGAATTGTTAACTTAACATGGTATCAGGGTCAGGTTGTGGGAGGTCTCAGGTTCGAGTCCTTCCTACCCCCAATATCCCAAATAATGGGCCTTCAATTGAGGGAATGTTAAGATAAATATATTATCCTGCTAAGCCCTTCTCCGACCGGGTCATCAAAAGGAATTAAACATTGTTGGAGTACTGTCTGAAATCTGCAAGTATATTTTTTAGGCCTTGGAGAGGCATTTATGTGCCATTTTGATGGCTTGTCTATTCGTATTCAAATTAAATTTTATTTTATTTATTAATTATGGCTAGACTTAACGTGTCCAACCAAAGGGGGTCCCTTTGGTTGGATTTTATAATTAATTTTTATTTTTATTATAATATTTTATTTTATTTATATTAGTTTTAATTTTATCAGATTATATATATATATATATATATATATATATATATATATATATCTTTTTTTTTCAACTAATAGCTTATCACTGTATTTAGTATTTATTATTAAATAATACATTATTATATACTCTTTTGTTTTATCTCAAAATTATGTATTTTGGGCAGGAGCAAGATGGATGGGACGTGTTTCTTCGATTTTCTTTGGGAGGAAAGCAGAATCTTGGATGTGTATAGTGGAAACAACAAGAAGTTCCTGACATTTTGCTTATTAGTCTTATGTAAATCGATGTATGGTTGTATTGAGTGGGGCACTCTTTTTTCCCCTTGAGTTTTTTTTCCATAGGGTTTTGCTCTTACGGGGTTTTTAACGAGGCCTTCCTATGTATGGAGTCTTCTTCTTTGACATAGAGGTTTTATTGTCTAATCTCCCGGAGGAATCTCTTTCTCATGTCCGTCGTAATTCAGGTTACGACCCATAGATTGGTTAAGCATACCTTTCGGATAGATGATAAGCTTTTGTGGATGAAAGAATGCCTCATTTCCTTTCCTTCTTGGATTGTGTAAACTTTATCTTTTAAATGAAATCGTTTCATTTATGCAAAAAAAAAAAGTAAATCCGACAACCCAACCTTACCATGGCACATTCTTTGAGTAATTTATCGACTACGGTTTAAACGTACGGGAGATATGATGGGATCAATCATCAATCCATCGGAATCTAACTATTTCTCCTCGTAATCTGCCACATCCGTCGGGGGTTCTATCATTTATAACGAGTTATTCACCTCCAAACCTATGTGTTTCACAAACAAGCATATTTTTATCCCCTCCCTTTTCCCACTTTACGTCATCAAAAACCCTAATCCTTTTTCTTTCTTCCACAACGTATTTTAGCCAAATAGATAACCTATATGATCAAATTGCATTTTTAGGAAATTATTTTAAAAGACAAGTATAGTTTAGATTCAATTAAATTATTGGTGTGTTCGGAAATTTTTGTACGTTTGCATATTAGAGTAGCAATTTATGAGTTATGCGACAAGTAAAGTTAGTACAAGTTTTATTACACTTACATACATGAAAGTTCTTATTTATTTATTTATTATCTTGTTTTCATTTGAACGTATTTGTGTCATACAAATATAATACTTAAAATATGTCGGAGATTATGTATAGTTTGATTTATTATATGTATAAATAACTACAATGCACATACATGCTTAATATATAAATTTTACTCAATTAATATTTTTTTTACAATATTTAATTCATAAAAATTTACAGTAAATCTAAATAATAGTATAATGGCATATGGTATATCTTAACGTATATGATCATATATTATCATGAGAAACAGGAGCCTAAGATATATCTTAGGTAATTTCCTAAATTTTATTATAAAATAATAGAATATCATCAAAATTTTAAATGAACTTTGATTTTACAAAAATACCCATCCATGTTTGCATATAAAATCCTTTGCATCTCACAACTTTACCTAAGATGTATCTTAGTTTTCCTAATCTCTATTATCATACATTTATATAAATCTATTCATATGTATACGTATGTATACGTATGTCTTACGAGTATGCAAACAAAAAATTAAAAGCGTTTAGTGAAATATTACCATGTATTCACATAAGTGTATGCATGTATGTACATATGTAAGTATGTATGTATGTGCATGTATGTATGTATGCATGTATGTATGTATGTATGTATATGAATATTAATTTTGTAGCATTTAATAATGGGTAATGATAACTATAGCCCTAATAAGTCTTTAATACACTCCTTCATTTTAATGCAGTTTATTAATTTTAAGGTAAACAGCTGGGTAATATAATTATACATTTTAATTTTAACAAATTATATTTATTGTTCCAATCAAAGCATTAATCATCTTATTTCATTTTCCCGCTAAACAAAGTCTTTATCATCTCATTTTATTTTCCCGCTTTTTCCTGCCGGGAATGAGAAAAACCAGAATTCACCTTTCTATTTCTCTTATCACTTTAAGAGTTCATGTTCTCTTCTTATCATTTTAAGAGTTAAGGTTCTCTTACTGGCTTCACCAATATTTGGCATTCTTCATCACTGTAAGTCACTTGATTAATCTGCAATTTTCATTCACTTTAATCTCTTGTTATTCATCTGTCTTAAATCATGAACTTCTAACTTCTAATTAGTTTTCTAATTTATAAAGTGAACATAATATTTTGATTTACATTCATTATATTCAATTTTGATTTACAACAGATGATTACTTTAGACTTAAATAATCCTCCTCCTGAGGAAGAAGCTGAACCATTTGTTGGCCAGGCTTTTCAAAGCTTCGAAAAAGCTGATGTCTTTTATAAAATTTTTGCGGAGAAAAATGGTTTCATGGTTCGAAAAGATCGATCAGTGACAAGACATGGAAAAAGTATACGACGTGACATATATTGTCACCGTGGAGGGAAGAAACCACTAAAATCTATTTGTCCATCTAAAATTCAGAGAATCAGGGAGTCTTCGAGATGTGAATGTAAATCACATATGCGTGTGACATTAAAACGAAGTTCAGAAATATTTACAGAGGAATGGCATGTCACAAAATTTTTTAATGAGCACAATCATGAATTGTTGTCATCTGCAGAAATGCGATTACTTCTCGTTAATCGAATCATCACTCCAGATGATGAAAATCAAATTTTGCTGTACAAAGAAGCTGGACTTTGTGTAAGACAAGTAATTCGAGTTATGGAGCTTCAAAAACAGGTAAAACACGGAGATCTTTCTTTTATTGAAAAAGATATTCGCAATTTATTTAGTAAAATGAAGAAAATGGTCGGAGCAAATGATGCGCAAATCCTGCTGGAAGATATGAAGTTGGCAAAACAGAGTGATGATAAATTTCAATATGTTTACACTGTGGATGAGGAAAAGAGATTAGAAAATCTATTTTGGTGCAATGCTCAGTCTTTTGAATGGTATAATAAATTTGGAGATGTGGTTGTGTTTGAAACCACATACAAGGTCAACGCTTACGACATGCCTTGTGCATTCTTTGTCGGAATAGACAACCATGGAAAGACAATTTTGTTTGGCAGTGCACTACTTCGTAACGAAACTACACATACTTTTAAATGGTTAATGAAGGTATGCATTTACTATAATATATTAGTCATTCATGCTTCATGTGTGTGGCTAATTTAGGGGCCTAATTTATTCTTTTATTTTGTATTTGTAAGCAGACCTTTGTCACCATAATGAATAAAGCGCCAAAGACTATTGTAACAGATCAAGATCCTTGGATGTCTGAAGCTATTTTAAGTGAAATGCCAGCAACAAAACATATTTTCTGTATATGGCATATCAATACAAAATTCAGTAGTTGGTTTACTTCTACACTTAAACATGAATACCAAGAGTGGTGTGCTGATTTTTACAAGCTTTATAGAATGGGTGATGTTGAGGAGTTTGAGCAAAACTGGTCTCCAGTAGTTGCAAAATATAACTTGCAAAATAATAAGCATGTTCAAGGAATGTATAATATTAAGCAATTTTGGGCACCGTGTTATTTGTGTGATCATTTTTTTGGAGGCATGACAACCATAGGAAGGTCAGAGAGTATCAGTGCTTTCATTAAAAGATTTTTGTCATCTCATACTAACTTGAGCGATTTTGTCAAGCAGGTAATACAATTTTTTAGTACTTGTATTTTGTTTCCAAGCTACAAATATAATCTTAATTTTCATCTCAGGTGGAACTTGCAGTTGAAGAGATTAGAAGAGGACATTTGAAAAATTCAATGTCAGCTATATTCAGGCCTACTTCTTTCGGAACAAAGTCACCATTAGAAGAACAAGCTTCACAAGCTCTTACACCCTTTGCATTCAAAATGTTCCAGGAGGAATTAAAACGAGCAAGTCAGTACATGTTGCTTCAAGTCGAAGGTTATACATACACCATAAGATATTATGAGGGAGTTAATTATAAAAAACACAAAGTATTTTGGGATGGAAATATCGCATTTTGCAGCTGCAAAAAGTTTGAATTATGGGGTATATTATGTCGTCATGCTATACGAGTACTGCTCCACACAGATTGCTTTAAGATTCTGATAGTTTATTTGCCCCCACGTTGGTGTTTTGATACTTCACAAAGAGATCTTAGGACATCACAAGAAGTGCTAGCAGAGAACGTATCACTTGGTCATGAAGCTGATCTTGTAAACGTTGTTGGTGATAAAGAAATTGTATTTTGTCCTCCTAAATCTACAACGAAAGGACGTCCAAGAAAGAGGCGTATCAAGGGTGGAAAAGAGCTACAGAAAAAGAAGATTAAGAAGTGCTCTACTTGTCATATGTCTGGTCACACCAAGCCAACATGCCTAGGTAAAGAGAATGTTGAACTTTCATCTAAAAGACCTTCAAAACGGAAGAAAAGCTTTGCTAGTGACTTGGGATTAAATCCCGTATATACAGTCAAGTATTAGGCATTTGAGTGTCATGTGAATTTATTTTTCGATTTAAGCTTGTACTTCAGAACTTACCAACTTTCAGAATTTCATGTGAAATATTTCTCCTAACATAGCCTGCTTTATTGTTTTTCTTTTGTTGTTACGAGAGAGTATCAATGCTTTCATTAATAAAGTTACTGTGAATTTACGCTAATATATTTTATATTTTCACTGTTTTAAATTTTTTAATTTTTAATAAAAAAACTACTATTTTACTTTTATTGAAAATTTAAAAATATATATTAAATTAATTTTTTTCTTATAAAAATTATGGGTAATGCTAACCCCCTATTGATGTACTAGAAATATAATAGATTTTAAAAGACAAGTATCTAAAATTATAATTAATATAATTTTTAACATATTCAAACCCAAATTCATGCTCTATCGGGTTTTAAAAAATTCAAATCCAAATCAAAATTCAAAATTTTGGATTTTGTAAAATTTAATACGATTGAAACGAGTCGGGCACCAGTCAAATATATGTACGTATTTAATTTTTTTTATTATAATTTGAACATATTCAAGAAATTAGTAATTTTATGAAAATATAAATAACTGAAGTTTGGAGCGGTTGTTGGTACGAAAAGTTTTATAATTACATATTATTAGTATTTTGAAAGACCAGGAGAAGACACTGGATCAAATTTCATGTTTGTTTTCACTTGTTGACAAGTGATATGTCATGATATGTTATGTTATCATTACGGATTTTTGATATACAAATAAATGAGATATGAATAGAACACTGTGTATATCTATCCGAAATATAGATGGTGAATATTTTAACAAATTATGTGTAACTATATAAAAGTAAACACACTACTCATAATGAGATATAACGGGAGACATGTTTATAATCGAATAGTATATATTTAGATATGTGATAGATAATAATTTGTAATATATATAAGTAACCAATTAGGCATTGTAGCGTTCTTGACGTCGCTACGGAAGGTGGTGGTGTAATAACCATTAACCATGATCAGATGTAGTTGAAAATATCAAGGAATGGATAATTGATAAACACAAATTCTTCTATTTTTCTTTCAGACTCAATCAAGTCGAGTCATAAAGAAAGATACCAAATCAAGAAGGTGATTTAGGGCTATCTATCATGTAAAGACCAAAGGAGGTTGTACATATTATATGTGACCTAAATAGAAATTTACGCCTCATAAGTATAACCTCAATTTACAGATAAGCTTTTAATATTTTAAAAATAAAACACAATTGTAGTGGTGTATACAAGTAGTCCATTATTGATGAATAGTGAATAACAAATGATTTAAATAGATTCATACCTCAGGATCAACTATCCAACCATAATAAACTGGTATATATCCAACACACTAAATGGGCCAAACTCCCTTTAACTTCATAATCGCTAATCCTGCATAAAGCAAAAAAATTAGATTTAAACAATACTGTAAATAAATGAAAGCAGACAATCATCATCAACAAGGGAAATTTATACAACAATGTACAATATACACAATTACACCGTACTATGACCCTACAAGAGGTTGTTATACAAAAGGAAACATGGTATATTTAACCCTTAAAACGTATATTGAAAATGATCAACATATTCATTGCATCATTTATCTTCTGTTGTTGCTCCTCTTTAAGCACCAAATATTAGGGGGAAAAAACTTAAGTTATCGTTCCAATATACATGAGCTTAAAAAAATACAAGATAGCATATATAAAGAACCAGCACTCCTAAGTACGTCAACTCGTCACCAATAAGATTAAGCAATTCAATTTGAGAGATTCGGAAACATCCGACCTTAATACAAATATATTCTTCAATAAGAGAATACTTATTACCGTTGCAAAAGAACACAAATCAAGTTCAAAATTAAAAAATAATCCAAAGTCAAAGTACAATTAAATATGGGCAAGAATAAAAATTGATAATGAAAGCAATAGTATAGATAAACAGTTAAACAACATACAAATAAAAAATGAATGAAAATAAAATCCTAGCTAAATAATCTTACTAATAGAGAAGACATGTAAGTAATATATCTCATCATAGATAGATTAATATGTAAGTTACATCTTTCTTTGAACGTTTATGTATTACAATTTCAGCTTTTATTTTTGTAATTGTGTGTGTTCCGCATATATAAAATCTTCCACTTAATTGCATGATTAACCAAGTAAGTGTAAAATGCATATTAGAATGGGACAAGTGGAAATTACAGGTTTGATACGTAGCGTTGAAGATGATGATGAGGAGTTCAAGAAGTTCTCTGTCACTATTCCGATTGGAGCAGAAGAGGAGGATGACGTGACTGGGAGTTTAAGAAGTTCTTTGTTAATTTGCCTTCAGTGGATGATAAAATGAAGGAGAATATTCCCTTGATTGGTTTTAACCGTCATACAATCCCATGGTATTGTAAGAATTTGACATCTTTTAGCGACAATAAAAAGGATGTAGCAGAAAGAGGCAAGGAATGGGTAAATGCATGGAACAATTTGTATCACAATGGGATTTTGGATGCTAAACGCCAAAGCTTTTCCATGTATTCTAAGGAAGAGCAAGAGAATTGTATAGCCCAAATGTTGGTTGATATTGAAGAGTCTAAAATGAAACTTTGTAACATAAAATTTAAGTTTGCATTGGAGAATAAAGGGCATGATTTTCGGGATCAGAAGTCGGTTGGAGGATAAAAGGAGGGTGATGTGACTAGGAGTACTGAGGAATTTAAGGTACAAAATGCCTGGCCAGTATTGCATTAACTTTCTCTTTCCCTCCTTTAAATCTTGTTATTCATTTGTCTTGTTTCATAAATGATATTTCATTGTTTCACTATAACTTTGTGCAGAAAGACTTACTTTACTAAAATTTTGCAAGAGCCTTTAGCAACTATTAATAATGCAGCACTTGATAATTCAGTTTCCAAGTAAGCATCCTACCTTTTCCATGTATACTAAGGAAAATCAAAAGTGGTATAGAGACCTAATGTTGGTTGATATTCAAGACTTAAGATGAAATTTTGTTGCAGAAAATTGAATCTCGCATTGAAGGAAAGGCATGATTTTCAGGATCGGGAGTTGGTTGGAGGAGAGGACGGTAAAGTGAAAACATGAAGTCATAAACCATCCGAGTCACAAAATACACATCTTATCAAGTGAAAAATGACATTATTGGCCGAGAATTTTTTTTTCTTGCACATGCTTAGATATGAAGTAATGACGAGACCCGGAAAAAGATTTGTTAGACATACTTCAAGTTCATTCAAACTCAATAAAGAGCGAGCATCTTTGTTGTGATGCAGGCAATCAATGTAATACTTTAGAGCAAAATCCACCATACAATCTACATATTGAGGTTTTGGAGGAGGAAGAGGAGGTTTCTCGGATTTAGGACCTACGGTTTTAAGATCTTGTTTGGAGGGTGTGTATGTAAGAATATTGTAAAAGATACAATCATTTTCAAGGATCCTGTATAGCCATAGGTAATGTGCGAATTTTGTACATTTTAAAATGACAGAGTAGCCATTAATTGCATTAAATATCTTTAGCCTATCATTCTCTTTCATTTCACACACCAAAGTATAGAAATAAAGGATCATGAAAAATTTTCGTAACCTGCCATCCCACAGCCCTGTGTAATTTTGAAGAAGTTGAGTTTTCCACTCCATATTTTTGGGATAGGGGTAGGTCTCCAATAGATCTGAAAGTAGATAATTTAGCTCAGGGTTCAACTCTCTCCCATGAAGAATTATCTGAAAAATCTTTAGAATATCTTTCATGTCTTTAGCTAAGTTAACCACCGTTGTCATCAAGTTCCAATGGCTCCGGGAATGTGATTCGAAACAAATCTTCGAATCACATTCCCGGAGCCAGACAACTTGGTGGTTAACTTACTAAAGACATGGAAGATGTTCGAAAGATTTTTTGGATAACTCTTCATTGGAGGGAGTTCAACCCCGAGCTGAATTATCTACTTTCAGATCTGTTGGAGACTTACCCCTTTCCCAAAAATATGGAGTGGAAAACTCAGCTTCTTCAAAATTACACAGGGCTGTGGGATGGTAGGTTACGAAGATGTTTAATGATCCTTTTTTTCTATACTTTGGTATGTGAAATGAAAGAAAGTGATAGGTTAAAGATATTTAATGCAATGAATGGTTGCACTATCATTTTAAAATGTACAAAATTCACACAGTATCTATGGCTATATAGGATCCCTGAGAATGATTCTATCTTTTACAATATTCTTACATACACGAACAAGATTATAAAACTGTAGGTCCTGAATTGAGGAGCCTCATCCTCCTCCAAAACCTCAATATGTAGATTGTATGGTGGATTGTTCTATAAAGTATTACAGGGATTGTCTGCATCACAACAAAGATGCTCGCTCTTCATTGAGTTTGAATGACCTTGAAGTATGTCTGATAAATCTTTTTCCGGGTCTCGTCTTTGCTTCATATCTAAGCATATGCAATAAAAAAAGATTTCTCATTTAGTAATGTCATTTTTCACTTGATAAGATGTGTATTTTGTGACTCGGATGGTTTGTGACTTCATGTTTTCACTTTTCTGTTTGTGGATGTAGTGACTTGCATATTTTAATATTTAGTGACTTGTCTGCTTTTTAGATGATTGAACATGTGGATGTGGTCGAAATGTAATTATTAATTATATAGGCGAGTAGAGGAGCTTGAAGTCAGTTGATTCTCTCCACAACTTAATTTGGTTCTTTAAGACTGAGACAAAAGTATGTTTGAACTCAAACTGGGGAGCTTATTGAACTGAGCTTATGTATTTCGAGTGAAACTTGAGTTCTTTGTTGGCAAATAGGTTAGTTTACATCTTAAAAAAAATGTTAGTTTACAACCCTAGCAGTCTATTAATTAAATGGCTAGACATCATAGATGCACACACAAGGAAGCAGATTAGTTTTCCTACTTGGATGTTGACAGGGTAGACGGTGCCAAAAGTAAATTGGTTTGCAGGTCTGGTCTACATTCATTATGCTTCTCTTTTTGAAGCATTTATTATTGATTTTCATCATTTTAGCTTGATCAAGTTGAAGAAGTAAAAGTAGATGTAAAACTATGTAGAGTAAATGAAAAACTGTGTTGAATTGAAGAAGGAAAAAAAGTTGTTACAATGATTGTACTATCTTGTCTTATATACTAGAAACTCTAACTAACTTCTATATATACAAGTAAAGTATCTGAAAATGCACACCTAGAGGAGGGGTGAATAGATGTAAATGGCTAACTATATTCAACTAAGTCCAATTTTAATATTTACCAGAAACAGCTTACTAATTTCAATTTATGCAGAGACAAATGATAAGCTGAATGCAAACAGTAAGCTAGATGCACAACAGTAAGTAAGATGCAGAAAGATAAAGAACACAAGAAACTTTTAGCTAGGTTCGACCCCTAATCCTCTATGGTCTACGTCCTGGTCCCTTACCGATCCGGTAATAGATAATATTATTGATCAACGAAATAAACCAATAACAAGATACAATAATATATCTCCCTTTAATCCCAGATACTGACAAATGGCTTGCTGAACACCTGTTTCAGAACCTGCTCTCTAAGTTATACTTCCCAAGTATACTTCTCTAGCAACGTCCACCAAACCCTTGTTCCCTAGCGAATCTTCCCAGCAACTAATACTTACAAATCGAACAATACAAATCAAGAATAAGATATTCGAGTATTACAACTCAAGCTATAAACTCTCTTACATAATATAAGTGTATATAACAATAAAGCTCGAGAGTTTATATGAAAGTGTTTGAGAGAGAAAGATAAGCTTGTATATCTGAGTCTCAAAACATATGATGTGTGTTCTTGCTTGGTTACTTACAAGAAAAATTGTAAGTGAATATATATATATATATATGAATGACACAAACGGCTAGTTGAAGATTTGATGAAACAAAAAGATTTGATTGCATGAAACACTCTCCAACAGCTATATTAGTTAGAGGTTTGGAAATTAAAACGTTTGAAATGATTTGAATCTCTAACAAACACGTTTTGATATATACACAATGGTGTATATATGATAAAATCAATTTCCAACAGCTATAAAAAGATATGAACGAATCTGGGCTATTTTGGAAATGTTTGAATGAGTAAAAGATTGAGTAAAATCTATTTTGAATGGATAAGGAAAGCTAAATCAAAATCCCAACAAAGTAGGAACAGATTTTCAAATACGATTTGAGCTCTATTAATTATATAAACTATATATTATATAATAGAGTCCTTATATATTTAATCCTAGCCAATCTCTGATATCTTTAAGAAATCTTCGAGATCAAACTTGACTAAGAACGGCTTCTAGCGAGTCCATGTCAGCTTGCTGTTTTGGTTCCGGCGAGTTCATGTCAGCTTGCTGTTTTGGTTCTGACGAGCTAAACAGATAGATGGCTTTAAACTTTTGCATTTCCATATCAACCAAGTTACCTGAGAGTATATATATATATATATATATATATATATATATATATATATATATATATATATATATATATATATATATATATATATATATATATGCATATGATATATCAAGTGATTCAATCATATAACGGTAAGCTGAATATAGTAAAACTAGTAGAAAGATAAGCTATCAGCTTGTTGTATATAACATCAAAACACACTAGGATAACATTATCTGTATCCTTATACTAACTAACTGCTAACCTGTAATCTGATGCGGCACATGTGATGTCACTACTAATATAACTTAGATCAACCAGTGTGCTGTTAGTTGCAAGTAAGGCCTGATGAGCTTGATGATCTACAGTAGCATTTGTACTAGTAGTGGTAGTCTCAATATCCCCCCTCAAGTTGGGAGGGGAATTAGTGTACACACCCAACTTGGATAGCAAATTGTTGAACTGATGAGCAGGTAAAATCTTGGTAAAAACATCAGCAAGTTGATGAGTAGTAGGGAGATAAGTAAGTTGTAATAAACCTTCCATGACTTTATCTCGAGTAAAATGACAGTCAATTTCAATGTGTTTTGTGCGTTCATGGAATACTGGATTCTTTACAATGGCAATAGCAAATTGATTATCACAATGAAGGGTGACTGGATTGAGCTGAGTAATTCTGAGTTCCTCAAGTTAACGTACTGTCCATGTGACATCAGCAGCTGCAGAGGCCATTGCTCGATGCTCATTCTCAGAAGAAGAACGTGAAACAGTACTTTGTTTCTTTGACTTCCAAGCAATAAGAGAGGAACCTAGTAATAGAACATAACTTGTGACGGAACGTCGTGTATTAGGACATGACGCCCAGTCATTATCTGAATATGCCTGGAGAGTTAATTGAACAGATCCCCGCAAAAGAATACCTTGATGTTGTGAATGTGCTACATATGCAAGAGTATGTTGAAGTGCTTCCCAATGAGTCAACCGTGGAGAATGCATAAACTGACTAAGAAGTTGAACTGGATAGCTAAGGTCAGGTCGAGTGTTAGTTAAGTAGTTAAATTTTCCATCCAAGGAACGATAAACTTCAGGATCATGGAATAAAGGCCCTGAATCGGAGTCAAGTTTAAGATTCTGGGGTAATGGAGTAGTGGCTTTCTTAGAAATATCAAAAGGTAAGTGTTGTAAAAGATCTCTGGTAAACTTTTTCTGAGTAAGAGCAATGCCATTATCAAGATAACCAACTTCAATGCCCAGAAAATAATGCAATATCCCCAAGTCTTTAATACTGAAAGTGTTATGAAGATGATACTTAATGTCTTGTATTGAGATAAAATCATTACCAGTAAAAATTATGTCATCCACATAAACAACCATTATAGTTATATGATTCTCCACTTTCTTGATAAAAAGACTGTAATTATTTTTGGATTGGACAAATCCATGAGCAATGAGTTCATGGAGAAGATTATCGAACCATTCTCTCAAAGCCTGCTTGAGACCATAAATTGATTTTCGGAGTCGACAAACTAAATTGTTTGGATTTGCAATACCTTCTGGAACAGTCATGTAGACTTCTTCAGATAAATCTCCGTGTAAAAACGCTTATTCACATCCAATTGATATAACGGCCAATTTCTGTGTCCAGCAAGAACAATTAAACATTCGATTGTATTCATCTTTACAACTGGAGAGAATATTTCCTCATAATCGATACCATACTACTGATTATACCCTTTAGCAACTAAATGAGCCTTGCACCTTTCAAGTGAACCATCTCCTTTCAGTTTAAGTTTAAAAACCAATTTAAGACCTATAGCTTTCTTACCTTCAGGAAGAGGTACTAAATCCCATGTCTTATTTGCATTTAGTGCTGCAATTTCTTTTTCCATTGCCTCTTTCCATAAAGGATGAGAATTAGCTTCTTTAAAAGTTTTGGGTTCAACAAGTTGTGGCAGAGATGACAAAGCAGTATGATGTGTGAAAGCAGTATGACATTGAAAATCCTTTAGATATTCAGGTTGTTTTCTAGTTCTAATAGAATATCAAACTGATATATCAGGAATAGATGTAGTGTTTTCTATATTAGAAGTATCAGTGTGATCAGATATAAACTGAGATGATTGTGAGAAAGAGTCATTTATAGATTGTGTGGATTGTGTGGAGTTTGTGAAATGTCTGGAAGATGAATCAGGCATATGTGATATAAGATTAGAATAAAGATCAAACTAAGGACTTGATACAGTAGGTATATGAATATTAGTAAAATCAGACAAGAGTGTATCTTTGGCAATTGTATGAAATGGAAAATGTAACTCATGAAATATGACATTTCTTGAAACAGTTAATTTTCTTGAAGTTAAATCAAGTACTTTATAACTTTTTTGAGTAGGTGAGTAGCCAAGAAATGCACAAGATGATGCCCTGGGAGCCAGTTTTTGATCTACCAATTTTGCAGGTAGAAACATAGCAAAAACTCAACCAAAGGGTTTCAAAATGTCATAAGAAGGATCTTATAAAACCTTGTAAGGAGTACAATTATTTAAACTAGACAGAGGCATCCTATTAATCAAATAAGAAGCGCATAGTATACATTCACCCCAATATTGATCTGGAACTCTGGACTGAAACAAAAGTGCTCTAGCTGTTTCTAATAGATGCCGATGTTTACGTTCTACAACCTCATTTTGTTGGAGTGTATATGCACAACTAGTTTGATGAACTACCCCTTTTTTTTGCAAATATATCTTCAATTTTCCTTCACAAATTTCAGATGCATTGTCTGATCTTACACATAAAACAGAAGCTTGAAATTGTTTCTCTGCATATTGAATAAAATTTTCTAAAACTTCTGATTTGTATTTGATAAGTTGTATCCAGGTATACCTACTAAAATCATCAACAATAGTGACAAATTGGGTACAACCATACTGAGTTTTAACTTTGTAAGGTCCACACAAATCAACATGTAACAATTGCAATACAGAAGTACTTTTAATAGTACTGTGGGGGAATGAATTTATAGTTTGCCTAGCTAATGGACAAATCTGACAGAAAGAGTCTTTGACAGAAGTAAAAGCACAAGAAGGCTGTAAAATCTTCGATTGTTGATAAGCATATGACCAAGTCTGAGATGCCATAGATGAGCTTCATTTGTAGCTTTAACAGTAAGACAATGCTTCAGAGAATTGTGGCTTGAATCCATAGTATTGAGACCATTTCTCAGCTTACCATGATGAATTGGCTGCTTGTTCTGAGAATGGTCCTATAAAAAACATGAATCATTATTAAAAATTAGTTGACAACTAAGGTTTGTGCATAACTTGTGTACTGAATTAGCCTGAAATGAAAATTCGGAACATGTAACACAGTAAGACAATGTTGTTTCCCAAGTCAACTTCTACCATCTAGTATTGTTATACAATTTTCAGAACCACTTACAGTAGTATAAGTAGTAAAATTATCCAGTTTTGGTGAAATGTGATCAATGGCTCCACTATCTAATCACCAATTGCAATCAAGGCATGATACCATACAAAGTTTACTTGCCAAATGAGCTTGAGAATTATCTGAGTTGTTGTCAATAATTTTCTAATTTGAAAGCAAATTTAGAAGTTGATTGTACTGATCAGTAGAAAACATGTTTCCAGCAACTTCATGTCCAGTAGTTTGTTCTCCAGTAAAAGCTACTACAGCTGCTACTTTCCTTTCTTTTGGTTTAAAACCTTCAGGATATCCATGTTTTTAAAACATCTATCAACACTGTGTCCAGGTACTTTGCAATTAGTACAGTAATAATTGGAGCTTTGCCTTCTGTTTGCAGCATTTCCAAAATTTCCACCATTATAACCAGCATTCCCAGAATTTTCATTTCCACCATTATAACCAGAACTTCCAGAATTTCTGTATTATAACCAGTTCTCTGTGTACTATAGTTCCCAGAGTGTGTGAACCTTTTATTCTGCTACAAAAGCCATGATTTCATTCTGATTATTTGACATTTCTTTATGATTTTCTTCATGTACAATCATTTTATAAGCTTGAGCAACTGTTGGAGAAGGATTCATGAGCAAGATATCCTCTCACTAAGGAATACTGATCATTGAGCTTCATTAAAAGCTATAGCAATCTGTGTTCTTGAACTTTCTGTTGCACTTTCAGAGTCAAGGTACATGTGCAATTATCACAAGTACACTTAGGCATAGGACTTGCATCATCTAGATTATCCCAGAGTGCCTTGATAGTGGTATAAAACTCAGAAACAATTTATTTTCCTTGAGTAATTTCAGCAATTTCTGTTCCAATGAGTAAGTTTGTGTCATTGACACAAAACCAAACCGATCTTCAAGATCTTTCCATATATCTCTAGCAGTTTTGAGAAAAAGAACACTTCTAGAAATAGTTTCATCAAGATTGAACAAAATCCAAGAAGTTACCAGAGAATTACATTTCTCCCAAGCGGAAAACTCAACAGAAGTAGGTTCAGGTTCAACAATTGTTCCTTTACAAAACCTAGTTTATTTTTAGCAGATAAAGTAAGCACCATTGAACGTTTCCAATTTGCATAACCAGTTCCATTAAATTTCACCGAAACTAACTGATTAACTGTTGCATCTGAAGGATGTATATAGAACGCACTAGTTGGATCTTGATTCGTGTTTGCAGCCATGATTTTTCAACAAGAATTCAACAGGAAATAGATTTTGAACAAGAATTCAACAAGAGATTGACTCTGAACAATGATAGATTTATCACTTTCTATCACCAGATCAACTAACAGTATCAATTTCAGAGAAATTTTATCAAGAAACAAATAGTTAATCTTGAACACGATCAGCAACGATGAACACGAAATAAAAAAACAAGATTAGAGAAGAAAAACACCTGATTTGATCAAGAAATAACAGTAAGATATGAATCTCAGTCGTTAACAGAGACTAGATCCGATTTCGATCACCATGAACACTTAACCAAGCTCAAACAGCTCTGATACCATATTGATTTTCATCATTTTAGCTTGATCAAGTAGAAGAAGTAAAAGTAGATGTAAAACTATACAGAGTAAATGAAAAACTGTGTTGAATTGAAGAAGCAAAAAAAGTTGTTACAATGATTGTACTAGCTTGTCTTATATACAAGAAACTCTAACTAACTTCTATATATACAAGTACTATCTCTATCCTTATACTAACTAACTGCCAGCCTGTAATCTGATGTGGCACATGTGATGTCACTACTAATATAACTTAGATCAATTAGTGTGCTGTTAGTTGCAAGTAAGGCCTGATGAGCTTGATGATCTGCAGTAGCATTTGTACTAGTAGTGGTAGTCTCAATATTTATAAGTACAGATTGTTTACATTAAAGAAGCTATGCAAATTGCCATGTGTTTTATAATTCGTTTGTTTCGGGTATACGCATAGACAACCAGCATCTTGACAAAAGCAGGTGCTGCCTCAGACCGGTAGCAGTTGTGTTGTGGTATCCAAAACAACTGGATATTTGTGTTAGCACGGATTTTGATACTAATTATCTAGTCATGTGTATGTTAGGACAAACTGGAAACTGAATTGTGGGAGATAAGTCCACAAGGTAAGTCATTTTGATGGATTTGCAATTCCAGATCAAACTCTGTAAGGAAGTTTCTCTGTGCTTTCTTTAGTACCAACACTCAACTAGTAGGTTTCTTAGTCCGGTTTGTGTGGGCATTAGAAGTTGGATTTTCATCTACTATCCTCAGGCTTGTGAAGCTCCAAACAATCACACTGGAGTGGAATCATTTCAGTGGGACATTGCCTCACTGGTTGGTTTAAAACTGTCCAACCCATGTAAGAAGGACAATGACATCCCTGGTTCAAAATTGTCCAACCCAAGTACGAGGGACGATGACATCCCCGGCATATTACAATGACACTTGTCACTAGCGAGCCTATAAATATGTCTGTTACATGTCGCTTGACCTTAATTTATAAGAACATCTTCCACGAAGTACGAGAGTCTTTAAAGGCCAAACCTTTGCAGTCTTATACTGAACATGGATAATTTGTTATTTGCCGTGCCCTGTTTCGTTAGTATGACAAAACAATTGCTCTAGGTTGATTATATAGTTTGATTATGGCACTGATTATCACTACTATGACAAAACAGTTCTCTAATTCTATCAGGATTTATCACAGTTTTTTTCGTAGTAGTTTTGCAAATTTGGTTATATTAAATACAATGACTCTTCTTTCTCTTTTTCACGGTGTTCTTTCTAAATAACAGGATCTTTTGACTTCTTTTAATCTTTTGTTGGTTTATTATTTGATATCTGCAATATTGACACAAGACATTAGTGTCATTTCCGACAAGGAATTATAGTTGCTAATGTTGTAGCCGAATATATCGTATTGTAAACGACAGAGAATCAGACAGGGTTTGATATCTCTTTGTATATGTTCTTGGTTATCAGCTTGGTTGTAAATTTTCAAATCAGACAGGGCTGGTTAATTGTTATTTGGCTGTTCTTTTCTGGCGGAATCTCACGTTTAAAAGCCTCAGTAGTCTGCTCTGTCAATATATTTCTGTCAAAGTCTGTAGGTACCTGATATTTAGTATTGGTTTGAAGTCTGGTCTGGGAACTTGGTGGTCGTGTTCTTTTGCTGGCTTCCTTTTATTATGATCCCTGAATTTATAAAGATTAAAGGGGTCTTGTCTTTCTCGCTTCTGGCTCCACAAATAATTTATCCTGGATGTTATGATGGTGTGTTAAATGATGTACCGACCACTTTTCAGCAACTTCTCCATGTATGTTTATCGTGTGTAGCAGGGTATCTGGATCTGTGCTTGTCTTTCATTCTCATTTTCGATGTGTAAAATGGATTGTAGCCTGTAGGTAGCACAAGTAAATGTACTAGGTTTTTCGTATTTATGAACATTGTCTATGTATTGTGTATTTGTGTTTTGCCATCCACAAAAATAATTCATTTGACGAGATTATTCGTTTATCGAATATTCATTTATCGAGCTTCTACTATACTTAAAAATACTTAAAAAAAGAAGAGCATACTTCAGGGCCGGGCCTGAGTTTCAGGGGGCCTTAGGCCAAACCGGTTTTTTGGGACCCTAACATACATATACACTACTATCCTACACATTTATGTACAAGGGGGTTTGAAAATTTGGGGCCATTGAGCGTTGGGGGCCCTAGGCGCAAGTCTTGCTCGTCTATAGTCAGGACCACCCCTGCCATGCTTAAAATATAGAGCAATTGTTTTATCATGCTAATAAATATTGTACGGCGTGATATGTAATGAAGTACAATATGACCGGTCAACATAGTAGTAATATGCAGTGAAGTACAATATGACCCATCAAGATAGGGTAAATGTTTTGTCATGTTAATAAAAAATAATACCATAATCAAAAAAGTATGTATAAACAACATAGAGCAATTATTTTGTCATACTAACGAGAAAGAGTGAGACAAGCAATATATTATCCTTGTTCGATTTTAGACTACAAAGGCGCCTGATAGGACTTAGGATGGGTTACTCCAGTGAGCTTTTTCTTTTCTTCTTTGGCACTGTAAGGACTTTGGAAACAGCATATGGTGAGAAAAAGCAACAATCCTAAGACAACGTGTTGTCACTCCTCCAACAAACAGCGGGAATAAGCGTGGTTACAACTTACAACGATACAAGAGACGGGACTAGCAACAATGGCTGCAGCTCTAGGAGTGGTATACAAAGAACATCCAAATATAACAAAGGTGAGGAAGGAAAATGTTATGCCATCCACGGTCTAAGGATAAATTATCACTAGCATACCAATCCAGAAAAAGGTATCTTTAACAGACAGAATAATTTCGGAGGCATCTTGATATTTGCATGCAGCATATTGATGCACTCAGAAAGTCCGACAATTTGATCCTCTCGTGATTAGATGATGCTCAACCAAGTACCTCGTGACCGAGAATATCCTATTCTCAAAATAAAATGCACATGCCCCTACCTTAAACTGCTCTTTTCATCCAATGTAGTGATTTCTCTGTCATTTGGAAACTTCATGAGCAGAGCTGGTTGCTTAGAAGTCTATCGTATCGTCTTGCATATTGATATACTAAAGATATGAATGACGTGTGTATACAAAATCAGAGTATCCGAAAATGATGGTGAAGCAACGCCTTAAACCATTGGAGTGCTGCAACGTTTAAATTATATACTAGCTATGAAATGAATACACAAGATTTTAAGGGTAGTCCAGAGCACCCTTTGGTGCTTGAGTACACCCCCCCCCCCCCCCCCCCCTCTTGCCTAAAGATGCATAATATACTATATTTTGCCAATTTTTTGGCATGAATCTTCAGAGGCGATCTGCAGGATACCACGATGAAGTAGGATACCTGTGATTAATTTTAATACTTACAGATTTCAGACAGTACTCCAACATTATTTTAGTTCTTTTGACGACTCGGTCCTGACATGCTAAGACGTGATGATTATAATAGCCACCTCATCCCTAGAACTGGAAGAGTGTATTATTTTCATGGTTCTAGAAAAAAACTCACTGCACAGACTCTCCATTCTGATATTATAATGCAATGTTTACTCAAATGCACATGTTCCTCTTGATTCTTAAAATAATATTCAAGGATTTGATAATATATTTTTAGTACTATGTTATTCCTGCTACGCATAAGACGTGCTAACCTTGCCTTTTAACAGATTGCAAACATAGCTAATCATACATGTTTATAGTATTTTCCAGCATCTACAAACAATAATGTACAAAATCTTCCACTTAAGGAACCCTATAAATATGTGTTTCAAGTTAATCACAAAGTCCATCATCAAAAAAACATACACTTATCTCTCACAGCAATATAAACCAGAAGCTAATCAGAGAAATACCTGCAAGGTTTTTCGGAATGGAAACCAAGAACACTGCTTCTTTTGCCCTTCTTCTCTCACTCAACCTTCTCTTCTTCAGCCTGGTCAGTGCCACTGATCCTACCCCTTATGTACCCAGTTCCACAACTTTGAATTATTATTCTGCAGGTAAATGCAATCCACTGAACTTAGGAGTATGTGCCAATGTGCTTAACTTGGTTGATGTCGTCGTTGGATCCCCTCCAACACTGCCATGCTGCAGTCTCATCGAAGGCCTTGTTGATCTTGAAGCTGCAGTTTGTCTATGTACTGCCATTAGAGCCAACATTCTGGGAATTGACTTGAATGTTCCTATTTCACTCAGCTTGGTTCTCAATAACTGTGGCAAAGAAGTCCCAACTGGTTTCGAGTGTTACTGAGATATCCAACTGAGTCTTAATTCAGCTAATCATTTGATTTCTACAATTTGTAAAAGAACTGTCCTGGTTGTTCTATATTGATGGTCTCTCTTCTATTCATTTAACTGTTTGTGTGCTTGTAAGGTATCATTACAGTTTTTATTTGGTTTAGTCACAGTATCGAGTACTAACTAAACATGTGCACTTCCTATTTCGATGAAATTTGAATACTCTTGAGTTCTTCAACGCTTTTGTGTTTCTCATGTTTTTGAAGTCAATTCTATATTGCTTTTCCTAATAATCTACATCGAATAAGAAAGTTACAGTCTCTATTATAAAAGTGTTTTTAACAAATTTTAGTGAAATAATATTAAACACAGAAGGGAAACAATTTAAAGGTACACACTACATACCACTTTAATCATAGGATTAAACCTCTTTGTTTATCCAATGGAATTGGAGTCAACTGTGTGGAGTGTATAAGTTTTCTTACATTTGAGTCACTCTGAACGAGTCAGGAAGTTTGTTCTTTCTCAAAATCGACAACCCTCAAATAGTTATGCAAAATATTAGAAAATGATCAGCAACTAAATAAAGAGACACTATACTCTCAAAAAAAAGCTAAAAATATATTGGAAAAAAAAAAAAAAAAAGAAGCAGTAGCCATGTCAGCAGCCATACTACTATTAGAATTAGTTGCTTTTTTCACCATTTGCTGTTTACCAAGTCTTTACAGATATTAAAAGTCTCTGTAGGCCAAGCAGTTGCAGTCTAATATTCTACAAGGAGAATATGTTGTTTATACGACAACAATTGCCCTACGTTGATTATATACAACTTTGGATTTTCGCACTGTTTGTCATCAGTAAGGTAGTTTTGCAAATTTAGTTATATAAGATTCCAATGACTCTTCTTTTGCTTCTTTACACAAGTTTTAATGTGTCCCTTCTAAACTGCAGCAACGGGTGATGCAAAAATCTCCAAATTTTTACTCCTTCCGTTGCAAAAATCTAATTAGCGAAAAGCAGGGGGATTCCTCTACCTATGCTTGATTTGTAGCATATCTACGAGTACAGGTGCTATACTGCTATCATACAAAGTGACTATCAAACCAAAAAAAAAAAAAAAAAAGTCGCAGTGTCCAGAAATTAATCTTAATTTCATTTACTTTACTTTTACAGCATTGGCATTAAATAGTAGTATCTAGTAACTACCTCCTATATAACCTAATTACAGTGGACAATCCTCAACTCAATATCTTACTGGGGTTTGTACTTGCTCAGTATTCCCCAGTTTCTCCTCTTTTCCCAACTGCTAGAAGGGTTGGGTCTAAAACCAATAAACAATATGAAGACAAGAAGTACCACATTCTTGCCTATAAATTCCTTACCAACTTTTGTATATAAACTTAGCAAGTAAACTTGGACTTTATCTAGGAGTGATCTGAGTGACAGAGACAGGGACAGAGCTCATCTGAGTGCTTGTTGGGGTATCAGATGACTTGTTCTTTGAAGATGAACGCCCACCTGTATCTTGTGAAAAACCTGGGGGCAACAATTCCTTCTCATTCAGCCGCGTGTTTCTTGATAGCATGTCAACAACTTGGCTCATTGTAGGCCTCCTACTTGCTGTTCCCTGTGTGCAGAAAAATGCGATTTTAATATACCTAATGACTTCCTCCTCAGGGAATCCTTCCAGTTCAGGATCCACCATCTCTAAGAGTTGACCTTCTTCATAAAGCTGCCAAGCCTGTTGAAGTAATTCATGGTTCTTATATTTATATAAATTGATAGTTTCTTGGGAAAAAATCAAGCCAATGAACGAGTTCACATATTTAGAACCTTCAGTTACGAAATTACAATTGATAAGCAGAAACATTTAAAAGCTAATTTACACGGTGCTTGTATTTAATGCATGTTTCCTATGTCAGGATAAGTACATTCATGCACTGGTATGAGCACATATCAATATTTTGTAACCAGAAAAACTGAAGCAGAACATTTTGTCCAAAGAATAACCGACTTACCCATTCTAAAAGAAGTTTCTGCATCCCAGTACCCAAAGTTGGTTTTCCACTGTATTTGGCACTTACTATTTCAAGCATGAGAACCCCGAAGCTGTACACATCTGCCTTCTTCGTTAACTGTCCACCCAAGACATACTCGGGTGCCAAGTAACCACTGTGGAACAAAACAAAGGGATTAACTAATCTCTCTAGTGGTTTCATCAAAGACAAGCACTGAAAGAAAATAAAAGCAAACAACATGCAACGTTAATTTCCATGAGAACATACAGGTTTTGAGCACAAATGCAGATTGCGAAGTTTCAAGAATATAAAAGGGACTGATGAGACAAAATAAACGATAATGTGTCCAGCAAACTATAAATTCAAAACAACTGATAGCCTCGACTTGAAATTAATAATGTGTCTAGCAACCTATTAATTCAATTTTTTTATGCCTTTTCTCTTTACTTTGTAGATAAACCAAATACCATCGTAGGCTATAGCAGACAGTTAAACCCAGTTGACTTACAAAAGTCAGTTTTTCCTCATTTGAAATTTGTGTAATTTACTGGAAATTTTGTGCATGTATATTTCACTGTTAAGAATTTTTTTTACGTAATCTAATATTATGGTTGAACGAATAATATAAGTGAACTTGTACCAATTCAGAATTAGAAAAAAACACAGTAAAGTGAACATTTAATGTCAAACTAACGTGCAAATTGGCAACTGAATGAGAAAATTTTCAGAAAAAAATCATAAGCAGGCAAACTCCAAGATATACCCTACGCAAGGACTAGCAACAAAGTTTATAAGATAATATAAGTAAACATACGTAGTTCCAACTATTCTTGTACTAATATGAGTGATGTTGTCTGGGAAAAGTTTAGCCAGCCCAAAGTCTCCAATTTTTGGTTTGAAGTCCTTATCAAGCAGTATATTACTGGCTTTGATGTCCCTATGCACTATAGGTGGCACAACTTCTTCATGAAGATAAGCAATAGCCCTGGCGACATCCTTACAGATAGCAGATCTCTTTTCCCAGTCCAACGTGGTGTTTTTACCCCTTGAACCTGTAGCCATGTGACTTGCACATTGATTAATTCTCCTCAAAAGGAGATGCTAAGAGAATATCAATGAAAAGTAAGTTCTTCAACTGGTACCTAATAGAACAGTATCGAGGCTTTTATTTACCAAAAACTCGTACACCAAAATGCGGTTAGTTCCCTGAACACAGCATCCAATCAGCTGAACAAGGTTTGGGTGCCTGACATTTGATATGATGTCAATTTCAGTTAAAAATTCACGCACCCCCTGCTTTGATTCAGCAGAAAGTGTCTTCACTGCTACTTCTATTCCATTAATGAGGATACCCTATAGAATTGTTAAATCATTACACGAAGATTAAAAACATTTAAATTTAGATATAAAAAGGATTGATGTAACAGTAACTAAATAACCAACTCCACTTATTCAGTACAACTTTATTTAAGTTTTATCATGCAATTTTACTTATCTCATCAAAGAAAATTAAATAATTATTTCCCTTGGTGCTAATATAGAGGTTCAATTGCAATTATGACCTCAGTTAGAGTTTACTATTTACCAATTAGCATTGCATTTTCGTATCTTTTTACAATGTAATCCACCACTTGCTATATAGTCTCAGATGCAGCTATGCTAAAAATTCTGAACTCTATACATTTTGTACGTTCTATAAGGTGATCTTCTGTGTGAAGTCTCAGCAATGGGATTACCACCATCATGTATATCAAAATCAATTTTGTGTTTAGATACCTGGACAAACTAACTGGATGTTTGTATTTTAAACACTGATCCATTTGCAACGTAAGTCATAACCAATGGCTTTGATGACAGCTAATTTTCATGGATATGATTCCATTTTAATTTTCTAGAATAATTGTTAGGATTTAATTTTTGGTAAATTTTTATGTGAAATAAGTCATAGTTGATTGTATGGATATGTTGATCTGGTTGTGTTGCTTAGTCATAGTTAGCTACCTGATTGTAGGACCTTAGTCGTTCTTTTCCTACTTATGGAGAGACGATTGAAGGAGATAAAGTCATTACTCATTCAAACAAAAACTTGTGCAAGGAGTGTTGAAGAGTTCTCTTAAATAAAATTTCTTAATTGCAAAACAGAATTTTCTAAGAAAAGGGGACTCATCCATCTATTCCTGGTCATAGACCCATGACAAGATCCATATCCAGGGACCATGACAACAGTACATACACCACGAAACATAGATGAACTAGTTGAACAAGAAAAGAATAAAAGAAACATGTACAGATGATAGAGGCAAAAATGTGGGGGAAAAATTTGTAGAACTGAATACCTTGTATACTGTTCCAAAGCCTCCCCGTCCTATCTTGTTTCTTGGGTGAAAATTATCTGTTGCTGTTCTTAATTCATTGTATGAGAAAGTTTTTAAATTCCCGAGAACACGCCCTGGTGTAAAAAGGACAAAATTAGTTAATGGGGAAAAGCAAACAAAGTTTTCTGGTTCTTCCTAAAATAAACTCATTCTTTAAGAGCCACACTAAAAAAGTGATAAATGAATATACCAAACACACAGAGCCATATTTCATAAGCCAAACATAAATAGTAAAAGATAAAAATGTAGATTAAGATAGCAAAGCGAACATAATGAAAATGTAGCTTTATGCGTATCTTTTTCTGTAACTATTCTTCTATGTTTGCTAGTAAAAAGATAATATAACTGGTCTAATGATAATAACAAAATGCAAATGCATAACTTAAAGCGTGTTAATCTGCTATGCGATCTTAACGAATAGGCTGGAAGGAGAAAATAAATCGGCCGTCTGAGAAAAACTCCTTTATAAGGAACTCCAATAATGTCGATAAACTAGCTGCACAAGATGATTTAACTAATATTGAAAAAATGAACTTTAAATTTTATTGCTTATAATAGAAATATGAATGCCACTAGCTTCCCATGGTGTTATTAGATTGCGAAGATGGTTGTATCTAAGTATACAACTACAGATAGTATAAAAGAATATGATAATCCCAAACCACTAACTTAGACTTAATTTCAATCCACTAGAATATCGAATGTACTGGTGAATTATACAAAAAAACGTGAAATTGAAGTCATCACGACGGAAATAACAAGTAAATTTAGAAGCAAGTACCTTCAAATTCACCGGAAGCATGATTATGATCATCATTTCTCCGTTTCAACGACGAGCCGAAGCAGCTACAACTCATGTCAGCTACAAATCAGAAAAACACAACAAATTCAGAAAACTAAACATCTCAAATCACACACACAACATCATATCATTTTTTAAGCATAATTAGGGTTTTATAACAACAATTCATCAACTCAAAACATCAGTCCGCAAACATATATAAATTCGAGCTCAAAATTCACCAAAAGAACAGAAATATACATGAAAAATTACCTTGAAATTAGCAAAACGAAGCTTGTGAAGTGATTGTACGGACAGAGAATGGTTGAGAAATAGTAGTAGTAATGTGTAAAGAGCATCTGAACTTGATTTAGTTGACTGACCCCTTCTCCTATTGTAGAAATTAGAATTTTAGAGTTTTGTTGTATGAATGCAAGTGATGTTATACTACTCATCACCGTTTATTGTTTTGTCAATAATAAGTTTATAAACGGCATGGAGCTACAGAGAAGTTCTCTATTAGTGCACCTTAAATCTTGTATTTTATTATTATTTTTGATAATCCAACCGTACGGATGAAAAGTTTATGTCAAAATAACATTGTATACAAATTTTTATTATATTTGAAATAGTGGAGCATCACTTTTATAATAATATTATTTTCTATATATATTCAACGACACAGATTTATCATAATCTTATTGCTATAAATTTATAGTTCCAAATAATTAAATTACACGAAAATTTGTACATTCACATATTTTTGTATGAATTTAACATCCGTACGGTTGGATTGTTCAAATAATAACTAATTTATCATAATTTAAACCGCACTAATAGAAAACTTCTATATTGTGTGCTTTAGATACTCTTTTCCCTTATACAATTCCTTTTACACGCTTTGTCTCTCTTTCTTTATTTTTTAAAGACAAAATTGCAATTTGCAATCCTTTGGTTCAGATCAAAGTTAGTTTGGTACTAATAGTTTGCATTTTGAATCCCCAAGAATGTTTGGGCACTGCAAATTGCACCCTTTCGTGTGTTTTTACCAAAAATTTAGGGATAATTTAGTAAATTCAGAATACTTAATTACATTTTAATCTCTAAAATATGAAATGTTCCATACATGAACCCTTTAACAAATTAAGAAAATCACAATTTTTAAGATACCCAATCTAATCTAGGAATGTGTATTTGACTTGTAAAATGGTCAAAAAATTAAAAAATGAATCGTTTTTATTTGTAAATTTCTAAAGTACGTTTATATTTGTTTTGATGTCACTATGGGCAATGACAATATCAAACAATATTCAATACAAGTTGAATTAGGATTCCAAATTTGAATCAATTTAGAAAAAACAATCAGAAACAAATTGAATTGAATAATATTTTCTAATTCAATCTAGATTTAAATTAATAATTCAACATTTTTTTTCACATATAACTCGGGCCTAGACATTAATATATTTATATTTGATTATATTAATTAGTATCCAATTACTCGTATGTACTTAAATTTAAATTCTTCTATAAAAAAAATTTAAAAATTAAGATGTGCTCATTGTGCGATTCTATGGACTATAAGTTAAATGTTAAAAGTATATATGTAACATTTAATATTACTTAAGGAAATATAATTTCTAAAGAGAGTTAAATATATTATTAAAAAGAATAGTTTTTCTAAAATTATTTTAAACACAATTTTTTTGAGATTATTTAAAATAATATTATCAAATCATAATATTCGAATATTTAACGCATATAAATTAAGAATAAAAAAATTAAAATTAATTATAAATAATTTACAATCACATAAACATCAAATTTAAGAAGGCTTTTTTTTCCCCCAAATTTAAAGCGGATTTCATTAATACTTTGAAAGAGACTCAATCGGGACAAACCCCCAACTGATCATGCAACCAGATTGAAAAACAAATAAACAAGCTAAATAATTAGTCGTCTTGTGTTCCGGATTGCTTAACTAACTGAATACAAATATTTTGAAAATTAAAAATGAAGATAATGGTTTCCCGAGCAATCCAGCCTGCATCGCCCCTGAAAACAATAGCTTCATAATTGACCCTCATTGTAATTCTATGAATAATGCAATGTTCAGAGGACTCAGTTGCAAAAACTGAGTTTAGAGGCCTCATGTTATGAACAGATTTTTTTGTGGAAGGTGAGCACATGCGATTTTCACTACCATTTCAAACATACCCCCAGCTATCTGCCGGATACCAGCTATAGACATGCCGAAAGTGTTGTTGATGCGAGATATCCAGATCTCCCAATACACCGTAAAATTCATTTTCAACACAACCAACACATCACATAAAGCAAGACACATCGCACAAAGCGAGACATTCAAACACACGAATAATAACTCAAACAGCTGAAACGAAAAAGCCCAAACTCAATATTATTTTTTTGTGTGCGAGGAAGATTGCTCGATTTTTAAGAAAGTATCTTCTTAAATTTGTTTTAGTAATCTCATGAACAATATTCATTTATTTAATTAAATAATTATAATTAAAATTTACATAATTTTTACTTAATTTTTTTTGTCATTCTTTTTAATTAAATTTGATTATGAAACAAAAGTAACATTTGGACAAATGAAAATTTAATTTAAAAAAGACTAAATTGCAATTTGCAACCCTTTGGTTCGGATCAAAGTTAATTTGGTACTCGTAGTTTACATAATTGCAGTTTGCATTCCTAAGAATATTTGGGTGCTGCAAATTGCACCCCTTTTGTGTATTTTTACCAAATTGTCCCTGATAATTTGGTAAATTCAGAATACTTAATTACATTTTGATCCCTAAAGTATGAAATGTTTCATACATGAAACCTTGAACAAAAAGTTTCAAATTTTCATAAAAATTTTCAAATTTTTCCTAATTTTTTTGAATTTTTCCTAAATTAAGTTAAATATTGGGTTTAAAGATAGAGAAGTAGGGAGCCTAAGATATGTGTTAGGTAAATTTTATAAGATATATAGATTTTATAGGTAAACATAGAATGAGCAATTTTGTAAAATCAAAATTCGTTTAAAATTTTACAATATTACATAATTAACCCAACAAATCCAATATATTTTAAAGGTTATTTTTTAAGTATGTTACAAAATTAGGAATATAAGGATCTTTTTTCTCTTAAAGATATCCAGTTTTCCAAAGCACATTTTTAGGTATCCAGCTAACCCAACAATCAACGGCGGCGATGTAGACCGGAGGTCCAGCGCTGGCAGTCTGAGCTGTTGACATTATAAAGTCAAGGTCAGGTGTATGATATATATGTTTGAAAAGGATGGTTGGAAAAATTGAAAGAATGATAATTGTAAGTTGAAGAAGGACAGGATGAATTGAATTGCGTGGGCATATGTACTTGCTGTTAGTACTTGGCATTTACTTGGTATTTATAAGCCCAAATGTAGGTAGGGCTATGACACCACAAAGTCCATGATATTCATTCATCTTCAACATATGAATTATGATACAAGTGCAAACTGCAGGAAACAATGCGCATACAAACTCATCCCACTAAATGCTTTCCTTTTATTATGCCAAAACTCAAAGAGATGGTCAGATTTCCGTTTTTCAACTCAGCTCTCTCTCCTCTCTCTCTCTCTCTCTCTCTCTCTCTCTCTCTCTCATCTCTCTCTCTCTCTCTATCTCTCTCTTATAGGTATTGATGATGACAATAAGAATGCAGAAAAGTATAGTACTAGAAGTATTTATCCAAATACTTCTAAATTTATTGGAACTGGGGATGTTGAACAATCATTCGTCCACATAATTGTCTCTCCGTATTTAATTGCTCCTCTCGACATGATTATGCATTACAGGTGACCCTTCTTTCTCCCTCTCTGAATTTCTTTGTTCTAATCTTTCTTGCTAATCCCCATATTTCTTTTCTTAAGAGGGCAAAAAAATGAGTTAAAGAGAAAAACTTAAATCTCTCATAAAAAATAGAAACAATTGTAAATGAAAAAACAAGGACATTATTTCGATGTTTACTATTTAAAGGTTGTTTATAAATTTGTATAATATAGTATATTCTTATATTAGTGAATGGAGATATAACAGTAAAGTATAATAATAGTGAAGCAATAGGCATCAGTTGTATATTTAACGAACTTGATACTAGCAGATATGCATCAAGGATCAACATAATAGCAAGACAACATAGACACCTACAAATATATATAAAAAAAAATTTAATCACATTGATGACTTGCAATGAAGAAGAAAAAAGAAGGTATCTCTTCGTCTCTGTCTGTTCTCTTCATGTCTCTCTTTAAAAATTAGGACTAAAATGACTTTTATTGAAATCTTAGGTTTTTTCCTATAGTTTTCTTAGCCAAGATGCTTGTATTTCTCAAATGAACCAATGAGTCTGCTCGATATTTTTACAGACCATATTCTCTCTTACTTGTATCCATGTTTCCATTTTGTGTTAATCCATTTCGTTGTCTATTTTTTTACTAAATTATGATTTTGCTAAATTACAACCTGTAAAATGTAGTACGTTTTTAACACCTTTGTTTGACCCTTACATGTAGAATCTCTCGGGATACCCCTTTGGTAAATATGGATGCTGTTGATATGAATGAGGTACCCTACTTGAACATTGTAAGCTATATATATTTGAACAATAAAATTATGTGCGGAAATTTTGCTTTTTTGGACTTGTTTACCCCACGACTAGTCTCTTCTCACTCAAGTTTTAATTTATGCAATTTAAGTTCTTAACTAATAATATGATATTGGCCAGCGAAGATTTAATTTGAGCTGACTAAGACATATTAAAAAGTTAGAGGAGAACCATATTTAGACCAAATATATAATAATAAACATGTTAAATATATCCATCCTCATCATCATTCACAATTTGTGCAAGATAAAAGTAGCAGTTTCATCATTCACAATTTGTGCAAGATAAAAGTAGCATTTTATTTAATTATTTGCTAAATACAAGATGATTTTATGTTATTAAGAGATTCAACTTTGATTCGGTACAAGCACTTTCATTTACTTCGAGAAATTTCTCGTAGGGTGTCAATGAAAAACTTTGTATCAACCAGAGTGTATTATGTATCATGCTATAATTTAATAATAACTTTCCATTGAAATAAATGATTGTAGAGCCCTTTTATAGTTATTATAAGTATATCATTTTAGATACATTTACTATATTTGTCTACATAAGGTTTCTTTATTGGTGTATGGCTTACAGACTTTTCCACTATCCTTTTGCTATCCAAATTTATTTTACAGATATGGATGACAATATTATACCATTTCGATTCAGTTGAATGGAACCAAACCCAAACTTTTGGATTTGTTTTTATTAAAGAGTAAAGACATAAGGGGTTTGGTTTGGGTTGGTTTTTCTGTGAATCGAAAACCAAAGCTAACCCGATCTAAAGCCCAACCCAAATATATGTATAACATACTCACATTCTTAGATGTTTATACTCTCTAGCTTTTACCAGTCACCTCTATCAGTCCACCGATCCAGCAATTCACCTTTTATCATTTACGTTTTCAATCTTCTTATCCTAGTCTCCAAAAGCCAAGAAACCAAAAAAAGCAAATCTTTCTTTCCTGTCTCCGACTAGCAAATCTCCGATCACGTCCATTGCGAATACTCAGGTATATATCCATTCCAATTGGTTTGATATTCGTAAACTTAGGAACAAAATACTAGATATTATTATGTGTCCAAGTGTGGTCATTTGTGTGCTCCGTATATGCTGATTCTTCCCATTATTAGAAATAGGTCTATACACAAGCAATTTATTAAGAAAATGCCAACTTAAGTAAAAATTGAGATTTCAAAATTGCTGAAAAATTTGTTGTTTTTATTTTTTAATTTCAAGTTTTATGTTACTAGCAATTAGGGTTTTTGAAATGTAACAAGTAGTAATTAGGGTTTCGACATCTACATATAGCTTATATATATAATGAAAAGATCGTTACTTACATGATTAATAGATATATTTGTTGTAATGTGGTCTTCATTCTTCAATCTCCTTCGCAATCACCCCCAAATCTTCGTTCTTGAATCGCCCTCGTTTTCAATTCTGTGTAATATAATAATTTAACCCGTTACTTTGTCTAATAAACGGGTATAGGCGAAATGGGAGTTTATTATTACGGGTAGGGTTAGATGGGTTTGGGGATGTGGCAAAGACGTGGAAACGACGTGGTAAAAGTTAACGTCCCTCTATCAAAGTCAAAAAAGATTTAACGAACATGATAATATTTTTCAGTCGAAATTGGCAGCATTTGGTAGTACAATTATGGTTTTGAAAGCTTTTTTTGGCTGGGGATGAAATGAAAGTTTTTGTTTAGTAAAGTGTTGATTTTGCCCATTTACCCCTTTTTTGAAAGAATCAAATTTTACTTCATGCAAACTTAGTAGTTTGCATAGTTGAATTGAATTCTTAAAATACAAAATATAAATACCTTCGGTTCTATTCACTTGTGGCTTTAGATGCATGTATAAATAGGTTGTTAGAACTGTCCATTTGCCGACGAGGGATCAATGAATTATGAGATTATTGATTTATCATTTTATATTATTGCTAAGATAAACCTGTTGTGTGCATTATTCAACTAAATAAGATATAATAATTTGGATCTTGTTTGGTGTTGAATACAGTTCGTGTTTCAATATTGCAATGAGAGTTTTACTTACATCTATATCTAGTAAGGTTCATCCTCCTATCTAACTAAACGTGATTCTTTTGTTCTTCAGACAATCTAATGGTGAATTATTTGTTACTTGTGTTTTGACTTTTGAGTGAGCCCAAATTATTGTATCAATTATCCTGTCAACCTTTTTTTCTTCCTGGTCCTAGCCATTGACAGAATTAGCATAGTTTAAGGGGGACCTTTATAAAGTATGCTATAATTATCAAAATACCAAAAATAAGTGTTATGTTCAATATAAAACCGTGATGTTATATTAGGATTTGATATGTATAATTTAACTGTTTTAATAATAGATTACTCAGTTTCAAAGTTTCAGAAGTTCAAATTTTTATAAATGGCAAATGTATTTTATCATAATTTTTGTAGTTTATCCTATTTTTAAAAGTCCGACTAGAAAATTGTAGTGTAGTGGAAAGTAAATGAGTAGGCAGAGTAGAGTCCATTATATATATTCTTTTTGGTCCCCTTCTTGCCCTACATCAGTTGTTTTAGAACTGACGTTCCTTGTTCTTAATAGGTTCACTTGATTTTTTTTACCACAGCATCTGGCTTCCTCAATTTGTCGGATATCGATGACCCATTCCGAGATTAAAGTATTAAGTTGGGATTGTCATTTTCAGTCTCGTGGTTATCTAATTCATTATTCTTCAAACTTATTTAAATCATCAACTTAAGAACATCATACTTAGTATCATAACTTAGATGGTCATAGTACTGTTGTTCACACACTATCTAAAAAAGTTTTAGTACCATTTCTGCAATGTAATTTGATATCTGTAGCCTGTAATTTGTTAAAATTTAATACATCCCCCCTGTATTCATGTAGTTTGAATTACATCTTAATCTTTCCAGTTATAAGAAGATACAGTTTAACTTGCAAGTCTCATTATCATTTTTATACCAAGTTCTACTGTGGTACCATCCAAATAATATATATTGTTCACCTTGGAGACAATGTAGTTATGCATACATTTTTCTGGTCATGGAAAGGAAATGCCAATAAAGTTTAATTTGGTATGAATGATTGAGCAAGAAGCTATTGACATTGAACATTCTTTCCACCTCTATTTTATATGATAACTGCTTCTAGTCAGGCACATGAAGCTATTACAAATTTTAGTTGAATTATTTAGATTTCAAACCTGTTTTTATCTATACATTATTCACTATTTAGGACTTTTGCTGACGAGCTAATAAAAATTTGGTACCAATAATTCGACTTGAACCTTTTTTTTCCAGGTGTTGATTGTTCTACTTCATTGAAAACAACGGTTTATTTGAATTTCAGACAGTAAGGTGATAAAAAAGATTCTGGATCCAGTAAAGCATCATCACAGCTGGAAATATGAGTAAGCATGTTGATATAATAAGCACGTTGCCAAATGACCTTCTATGCCGCATAATTTCTTTTCTTCCCTCAAAGGATGCAGTACGTACTTCTGTTCTCTCTTCTAGATGGAAAAATCTCATGGATTTCGTTCCAGTTCTCGATTTTACTTGTCATGTTCCTACATACGGCTTTATAAATACACTGCACAAGTTATTGCCAAGTACTAGCAGCTCAGTAAATCTTCAAAAGCTGCAAAAACTTCGGCTGCAAATATGTGATTGTCATTGGTTCATTGTACCGGTTCATGTTAATAGTTGGGTTCGTTCAGCAATTAATCGTAAAGTTGTTGACCTTGATGTTCGTCTGCCTGAATTTTCTTGTAGCACAGTTGCAAATCACAAGGGGTTAGCTTTGCATGTTATAGCATCTGATTCACTGCAGACTCTGAACATCAGTGGAGGGTTAGGTCTACACATGCCCTATTCTACAGGATGTTTTAAGAACCTCAAAACATTTAAACTCAGAATAAATAATCCAGAGAAGGAGATTCTAGCTAAGTTGTTTTGTAGCCTTCCTCAACTTGAAACGTTGTTGGTTGATGCAAAATTTTCAGTGATCAGGACCAGGGATATGAACATCTGCATTAATATCATTGTGCCTGCTTTAAAGTGTTTAACCTTGCGTATTATTGGAGAAGATTATGACGATGTTGATTTTAAGATACTGATTGATACCCCAATGCTTGAATATATATATCTTGGAGATGACTATTTGGCTGCCTACTCGGTCACGAGCCTACCTTTCCTTGTTGAAGCGACATTGGATATAGGGATGGATCACTATTATGATGAAGATTATTTTGGTAGTCACAACCGTTTTGCTCGTGCAACTGAGCTTATTAGGGGGCTTTCTAATGCCAAGTATCTTTCAGTTATTAACGGTTCTTCAGCTGTGAGTGAACATTGCTTTTGGTCATCATCTACTATTATATAACTTTCAACAGAATTCCTAATTTACTTTGGTATTTTTTCCTTCAGATACCTTTGGTCTGTGACAAGTTGGTTTTACTTTTTATTGTAGGCACTGGATCGGGCAGGTCAACTTCTTCCCATATTACATGGTGTAACCTACCTGAGATTAGATGATCTGCCTTTTGCTGGCTTATCACTAATACCGAGGTTTCTTATAAGTGCACCAAATTTGAAAGTTGTTGTTGTGAAAATACAGGTAATGTACCAAGCATTCTTGAACTACATATAGTGTTAGAATTTCCTTTAGAATTCTTGCCTAATTCCCGTTGTTTGTCACTAGCTGCAAGTCAATGATATTGTGGGCTGGACCTGGTTTTCACCTGGAACATTGCCCACTTGCTTGTCGAATCTTGAAGAATTCGAGATCCAGGGAGCTGAGATCATTGCACATGAGCGCAGTTTTTGCGACATGATCAATTACATAATTGAGAACGCGAAATCCCTAAAGGTGCTTAAAATTGATAAACATAGCTATATAATGGTGTAATATGGTGTTTTCATGTATCAGGAAGTTCTCGTGAGTTTTCTCGCCAACTTAAAAGTATGTCCTTGTTGTTGCTGGCCAATAACGATTTCACTTCCAGTTCTTATTTCATTATCATTTCCAGGATTATTAGCAGCTAAATGTATGTTCTGGGATTATTTACAGAATTATGTTTTCTAAACATAGTTGAATTTTGTTATTTACTCTGTTGTTAGCTTTTTTACAACTTAATATAGATATCAAATGTCCAATATAGAGAATCCTCGAAAATTGGTATTTGTAGCACAGCAGAGTTGAGTTAGATTTTGTGTTCTGTTGTATGCATACCATTCATGTGTGTGCGGGAGACTACTTATGCTGAACAAAAATCGATAAACAGGTGCATAATTGTTTATCAGCATTGAAGTTTGCTTTTAAGCTGTGGTAGTCTCTGTAATCTTGGCTACTCTTTTTTGGACTTCTTTAGTTGTCCTGTACTTTTAAGCAGTTTTGACAGGAGTATCCAGTTTCATAATTTTCTTTATTGTTTCTGATTGAAACCTCATTTGGGTTTGGCAGTCGTAAACCATCACCCTCTTTACTCTTTGCTAGACGACACACCCGATATATCACACTCTTTACTTGTTGGTAGACGGCATTAAGTTTAATCCCAATTTTGTAGATATGGACAGTACAATGACACTGCCACTTATTTATATCGTACTCAAAATAGTCGCATCACTGCTCCAAAATCTATGTTTGTGGGCATTAATTTTGTAGATATGTAGTATTACTGTAATAACCGGCATTAATTTTGCGGGCAATGTAGACCGGAGCTCTGGCTATGCTAAGCCAATATATGTTTAGCAATTAAAAACACGTTCATTACGACTTTCACATATGTAATTTATAAAAACTTGGTTCATTTTTAATAATCTCGGCTCATGTCTTTTGGGGTTAACTGGATTCAGAAATTCAATCTCAAGTAGTAGTGTTTGGTGTAGCAATTTTGTTGTATGGAATGAGAATGTCATTTCGTCTATGTGGGTAAGTCATACCCCCCTCGGGATACCATATCATTCCATTTCCAACATGTAACATGGGAAGATCTTAGCAACTTGATCCTGTAAAAAGTAAAACCAGAAGATGGCGACAGGAAGCAGAGTCTTCACTAGTTACTCAAACGCAGGAACAGGATGTTATTGAATATGACACTTGAAATCGAGAACTGGAACAAAATCCATGATATTGATATGTCTTGAAGATAAAATAGAAATGTGAATTACATCCTTTGAGGGAAGAAGAGAAATCATGCGACAAAAATGCCTATCGGCAAAATGCTTTCCTTTAATTGTGGCAAAACTGAATGAGGTGAGATTTCTGTTATTGAACTCAGGTCTCCCTGTCTCACGCACTTTAATTTTCTGTATATCCTTATGCAGGTTAACTTATTCAACTCAATCTATGCACAAGGAGAGTCAAATTATTTCATTGTTTGCTCACTGTATTTAAAAGTAAATTATTAAATCTTAATTCTTAAGTAGGGTCGACAAAAGAATCTGATTATACTAGCTGGCTGGAACAGCAGAGTGGAGACAAACAAACCATAAAAAAATAGATGTGATAGACTCATTCTTTATTTGGAGACAAACAAGCAGATTATGTATTAAAGAGGAATGGGCTTAACAAATAGATTCGATAAACGCTCTCTATCAGCGAGACTTGGGACACCATGTCCATCTCCGTGCAGATAAGTAACTAGAGATATCTTAGCCAAATTTAAGCACATGTCGATAAATGGCTTCGGAAAATGAGACTGTGCAACTTGTGTCTCTTCGTTTAACTCCTTTAATGTATCACTTATCAGGTACTTAATCTGCTCTCTTGCTTCTTCTTCTGAAACACCATTGTCATTCATGTAACATTGGATCGCTTTCGGATTGTCCCCCCTCTCTATTTCATGCTGGAACATCATCATCATGAAAAATCTTACACAAATTAACATGGATAGCTAAGTAAATGAATATATGATCGTTTTTGGAGTTGGTGGAACACTATATATGATTTATGACACGATCAAGTTATGATTTGATTATGGCATATACAGAATTAATTACCGAAGAGGTTCCCATATCATCAGCAAGTCTGCAAATTATTGCTGGGAGACGAATTATATTTGGACCAGTCATCAAGCATTGCAAGGCTTCGTCAGTAATGGCAGTTGTTGTTAGAAAATAGGAATGAGTTAAAATTACAGGGCTTCCTAGTGACGTCCAAGCATTGTCTAGGTATTCACTGAGACTTGGTTTATATCCACTGTGGTACCACCGTGCTTCCACCATATAAACTTCAAAAAGATCTGTCCACTGTATCATTTTGTATTAATATTACTAAGTACTAACTGACGTAGGAAAATATTTTACAGACACACTCGCACACACATTTCAGATAAAGTGAACCGAAGTTGAATACATTGAAAGAAGAAGTAGTTAGGGTACATAAGCTTACCACTTTTTGGAAGTAAGGAAGGATGTCTACACCATGTTCCCTTTCTGCAACATTAGCTATTTCATTGATCTCATCATATAAAACGGTAAAACAAACCTTCATGTATTCTGGCAGTTGGTCCAACTCAGCAGAATTCCATCTAATCAAGCAACACCACCGGGTATATATCAATGTGCCCATAAACCATCAAGAAACTAAAGCTTTGTTTACATATGATTCTCATTCAAGCACTTTAGTGCATTGTAAAATACTTTAGATATGTACAATTGATTGTGGAATCGAATAATGCAAATTTGAAGCTAAATTGTTTACCTTTTTGTTAATTTTGTCAACAATTCAAGTTCGTCCAAACTAGCATACACATCGTAAATATCGTCAATATAGTAGTTATGAGGGCAGTGATAGCAGCAAGCACCCTCCTCCCATATCCAAACTCAGGCCTGGAGTTAAAACCCATACCCCAGCAGAAACACTCCATTAACCTATCTCGAGCAAAACTTAATCGGTCTCCGAATTTTATGCCCTTCCACCAGCTGTAGTAAATTATATTGAAATTCATGATTAATAAAGAAAGAGTTGAAGTTTGAAGGGAAAAAGTTTCATTAACAAAACTAGCAAGCTGGTACCTTGACATGTGTTTCAGATCATCTTGGTAGATTGACTGCACCATGTTGTAGTCAAGTTTTGCAAAGTCAAGCACATGAGAATTATTTATATCTGCCCATTTACCATAGAAATCAATGAACCATCTCGCTTCATGCCTCGTTTCCCCCCAATGCAGGGGGAGCTCCAATGCATGACTAACGAGTTCAACAAGTTTTTCATCTATAATGTCATTATTATTATTAATGTAATCTTTTAAAATTTTCTCTGTAAAATCTCGTGCTTCGTCCATGATTTTCTCACCCCTTGTTGAAAGGTGCGATGCCTCGTACAAGTACAACATACCCTTAATATCTTTGCTAAGGCTCGCCTTGAAGTTTCCCGAGTTGCACATAAAATCCTTAAAAGCTTCTGCAAATTATCAGTGGAGCATCATTAGTTGCTACCTATTCTAACGAGCATGTATAATTATGAACAACACAATTAACTACAGAGAAAACAGCGTACCCTGGGGGACATTAAAGTTATGTTGTCGTAGGAGTCTAAATTTTAGAGACGTGGCATAAAGATCTTGACCGTCCCAATAATTATCATGGTTGTTGCATATGGCTTCTAAGATTCTCTTGATCTCATTTTCAAAGTGATAACCGACTCCAAGTCGTTGAATTGAATCAACCAACTCAAGTTTGTGGAGGCTGTCTGAGTCCGTTGTGTTAAGAAGCATCCTTACATTTTCCTTCAAATCACTTGCATGATTACTGCAAATTTCTCCCTGTATGTATAGTATGTAAATTTCATTTGTGTACTACATTATAAATATACGAATAAATTATAAAGTGGTGGTTGTAACAAAATCTGACCATTCTTTTAAAAAAACATTAGCAGGAGCCATTGTTTTACAAGGCGGGAAAAAAAAACTAGCCATTAACTTGCAAACTTGAAAGTTTAGTAATTTTTTGAACTTCGGTCTAAAGTACGGTCACTATTCTGCAATTAACAGACAAGCATGCAATTGATATTAAACATGATATTTCTACTCGTACCTTGAAATCACTGGTAAGAGACTGCAAAGAATTATAATCCCACATGGAAGGAGGATAATTTCCCGATCTCCGAACATTGTCTTTGCCGTGACTAGTAACATTTCCCCTACTCACTAATGCAGCATCCTCACTACTACACCCGAGACTAGTACTAGTATTAACAACATTTCGGCCAGTGGAAGTGTAGGATGGCTTCTTAAATGTAAAACAAGGTTTAAGCACAGAACGAGTTGCAGAGAAACTCCAGCCAAGATTCCCAGTTGTATACTAGCTAAAATAAATACTTTAATTGCTAATTCTGGTGTGGATATAACTGAATTATATTTACCACCTTAAATAGAGATTCAAGAGGCATTGAAGTTCCTTATTAAAATCCATCCATCCATTCCATTATCTGTATAAGAACCGCATGAATTTTTTTCCCATGTGAAAGACATTTTATTTAAATCTGCCGACAGAGAGTTGCTCGGTGGGTACGGACGTTGTTATCATGTAGCAGCCCATTTTACTTATATTCAATAATGGCCCAACAATTATATCATTTTTTTTTTAAATATTACCTCTAACTTTCATTATTTTCAGCTTTCTTAATCTTTTGATTCTATGTGATTCTTTTGGCATATATTTGGAGTTAAATGGAGTTTAACTATGTGTACAGTTTGCTTGAGGGTTGTGATTGCTTTCAGGCAGTCAATACTAACTATAAAGGAAATAATCATGTAAATCTCTCCATGTACAAGAGCTTCAGAGAATAAGTGGATAGGACATTACTACATCTTTTTATGAACATAGCAGCTTCCAGAAAAAGAGTTGCCATGACTGGGAAGTTCTAGAAAGACAAAGATTATCAAGGTAGAGGGTTAATGGCTATACTAATGTCGCTGTGCGGGTTCATCAGGTCAACGGTGCGGCGCCCATCGCTCACTATAGGCTTGATATTGTTATATGCGTGTATATATTTCTCGTGATTTGTTTCTGTTACACTACTAAAGAATTAGCGGTGCTTTACATATTCACTATAAAGAGCAATTGCTAGGTAAATTATGTTGCTCATGGTCAATAATCCCTCCCCGTCCAACTCAGTGCCTTAAATTTAATTTTATATGTCGACTCTTGTAATGAAAACTATACTAGGGGAAGGGCCTTCGAGGAAGAGAGGCAGGTCTAATTAAGGGCATGATAACCGAGAATATTTCGGAACCGCAGAGATTATCAGGACCAAGGATCGTTCCCTGCCAAACAAAGAGTAAGGCCACCGACTGAGGCCAGGTCATGCTTGGTTGTTCTTCATAAGTTTCTTCTTCCCATTATTTATTTCTGCAGATAATGCTACTGAGGCCAGGTCATGCTTGGTTGTTCTCATAAGTTTCTTCTTCCCATTATTTATTTCTGCAGATAATGCTACTGAGGCCAGGTCATGCTTGGTTGTTCTTCATAAGTTTCTTCTTCCCATTATTTATTTCTGCAGATAATGCTACTGAGGCCAGGTCATGCTTGGTTGTTCTCATAAGTTTCTTCTTCCCATTATTTATTTCTGCAGATAATGCTACTGAGGCCACTGATACTGTGATACAGGTGCTGCATTTGACATCATTCCACATAAAAGCTCAAAGCAATGTAGCCTCCATTGATTAAATTTTTGTATGCACGCATTAGGTTGTACTCATAATTTGCATTTGTGTCTGTGGATGTTCTGAGGTTTTATCCACAAAACCAAAATTTGAGCACATTTCAAATCAAAATATGGTGTTTCATATATAGTGGGAGTATATTTGTATATGTATGATTAGCCTTGTGCCGTGGGAGTCTGTTCAGAATGCACTAACGTCTGGAATTATATGTCACACATTGAACATCACCCAAGATTTATATATACTAGCCGATAACCCGTGCGAAGCACGGATCGTAATAAATTATCTTAAATTTTTAATTTTTAACTTTTTTTAATAAAATAAAATCTTGAAGCATGTAATATAATATTTAATATTAAATTAATATTTAATATTGTTATTTTAATTAATTAAGAAAAGCCTGTAATACTGTTCGTGTCGAGAAAACATGTCATCACAGTGTAAAGAGTATAGATTTAGGAAAAGCCCTGTTCTTTTGTTAATGTTAGAGCTTGCTATGCACTGGCCCAAACTCATCTGGACCAAACTCATCTGGACTCTCAAGTTACAAGAGACAGGCCCAATCCAGAAAAATAGAGTTATATATGCAGAAAACAAGTTACAGGAGGGGGTATCGAATGAATTATATTTTGTGTGTTAAGAATAGACAGTGGAGAGCGCCCCTCTCGAATGTGGCATAGGCTAGGGTTGCGATTATAGTTCATCTTGTAATTGCAAGTCGAGTCATATCTATTTATTGTAATTTCCTTGGAGTTTAGTTAATCAAACAGCCAGTTATTATTATCAGTTGTTGTGTTCAGTGGTGTGGAGTAGCTAATCTATAGCAATTGGTATCAGAGCTGTACGATCTAATGGACGAGCAGATGACAGATTTGGTCGAAGGGTTGAAGGAGGCGATTGCTAAAGCCTTTGAGAAGGCCACGGAATCGATGCTCCGGTCTTTGGACGAATTTTCGTGGGAACACCAAACCACAGCCACAAAGAAATGGGATGCAGAGGTTGAGGCTTGGAAGATATGCAGCGATTGTGCTAGAAATTCGGAGTTTGACAAGGAAGAGATGATCGATGTGGAAGCTGTGTGTCAATTGGGGTATGCAGGGAAGGTGTTTGATGGAAGTCCTGAGAGAGTTTTGGAGGAGGATACTTATGATTTTGTCAAAAATGTTGAGATTACGAAAGGGGTGGAGGAGGCTATTGAGAAAACAATGGAGGCAGTGGCAGAGTGGGATCTTGAGAGGAAAAGCAGGGCGGACCATCTCAATTTTCAAGCTAAGGTAAATTCAACTCCAACTGATTTTCAATCAATTCATTTGCCAACACTGGAAAATTTAGAGGGGATCGAGAATCATCCAGGAGCTAATTGTGCAAGTCTGCATTCGGTGATACATGGTGTGTTGGTTTCGTCTCAAGGTAGTAAAAATGATGGAATATTGGTAGAGGTGTATGCAAAAAATAATGGAGTGGGAGATGCAGTTAAAAAAATTAAGAAGGATAGGTGTGTGAATGGCAAAGGATATGAGACTGTTCGCATCCTTGATCCTGGTGGAGATGGCCATAAAAAAGGGACTAATGAATCTAATGATGTAGCTGCCAGTGATGGTGCATTTTCGGACTCACAGATATCTACTAAGAAAGTGGGTTCAACCTTTTGGAAGGACTGTCATCATATGCGCCCCGGTTTTGAATCTGGAACGGAATCGAAGTTTGAGTCTGAATTAGGACGCTCACCGGTTGCTAGTTCACAAGAAGATGCAGATAACCTTGTATCTATTGCTGGAAAAATCAACGAGACCTTGAGACATGATAAACTGAATGATATAAACTCAAAGCTTCTACGTCACTCTGCAATTGGTGCCCGAGCTGTTGTGAATCCTATGGCTGCTATGTTTGGTGGAATTGTTGGTCAGGAGGATAGGAAAGCATGCTTTGGAAAGTTTCATCCTTTTTTTCAGTTTTTCTACTTTGACTGGATTGAGTCACTTCCCACTGAGCAGCTGGATCTTAACGACTTCAGACCATTGAACAGCCGGTATGGTGCAAAGAACAACTGCTTCACAAGGCATCTTGCCAAGATCTTAATCCACCTAGCATTGTGTTTACAGGCGCTAGTTGGTACTTCTGGTGTGCAATCTGAAGCTTTAACAAAAGCTATTAATGCACTTCACTTCTCATCTGTTTTCCTCCAGTACTTGATAGAAAATACAAAAGGTGATACTAATGAGGAGCTGTACTTGTCTATGGATGATTCTGAGTCACTACCTGACAGTTTTTCGAGAGATCAAAGCATTGCACACTTTGTTATGGATAGTGTTCTAAGTTGTATTGGATTAGTAGATGTAAGTTCAAATACATATCTCCTACACCATGGACAACTTAATTTCATGCTCGTTGCCATGTCAACACAGCTTCTTTCTGGGCCATCACCAGGGCCAGATGATTCCCACCCATTTACAGATGCATCAATGGGTCAGAAAAAAGATGTAATTAATCTGGCAGTTCGCAGACTGTTGCTTAATTACATTGCTCGGTCCCAGTTTCCTTCTACTACTGCTTCCTATGAAATATTTGCGGAAGAAAATCAGCCTGGTGTTGTGCAGAGAGTTGGTTCTGCTGCTGCAAACTTGGTGTTGCTTCCTTTGTCTTTCATTGTCAGTTCAAGTGGTGAAGCTTCAAGAAGTCTATTAGCTGAAAGCAGTCTTAATATTTTACTGATTCTCATTCACTTCCGGAAATGTGTTCTACCGGAACCTGGGAAATTAGAGTTTGATGACAATGCAAAATCAGATTCTCTTCTGAAAGAAGAAACCTATTTCTCTGAAAACCCTTACTGCAAGGCCTTGGAAAATGCAAGAGATGTAGAATTTGATCGTGCGGATGTCGAAAGGAATGCATGCAGTTGTCCATCTATTTCTTTTGCTTCTCTCTTTGATACTCTTGGCATGTCATTGGCAGATGAAGGTGTTGTTATTATACTCTACTCACTAATTCATGGAAATGCAAACTTTCTTGAATATGTCTTGGTGCGAACAGATCTAGAAACAATGTTGATACTGTTGCTGGAAACATTATATAATGCTGCAACTGGTAGATCTAATCAAATCTATATGGCACTGATCATCCTTCTTATACTAAGTCAGGACTCCTCTTTTAATGCCAACATTCACAAGCTGATTCTCCCTAGTGTCCCATGGTACAAAGAGCGCCTTCTTTCTCACACTTCTCTGGGTTCTCTCATGGTCATAATCCTTGTGAGGACTCTGCAATACAACCAATCTAAGCTGCGGGATGTCTATCTTCATACAAATTGTCTAGAAACTTTGTCAAACATGGCACCTCATGTCCATCACTTGAGGGCATATGCTTCACAACAATTAGTTAGCTTATTTGATATGCTATCGAGGAGGGGATACACTAAATTGGCAGAACTGAAAGAACTGAAGCATGAGCTGAAGCAAACCATAGGCATGTATAAATCAGCTTGCAGAGAAGCTGCTAGAGCCAAAAAGATGGTCAAAGAGATTCAGCAATGGAAGCAAAAAGAAGCTCCGAAATATGAGCAAACATGTCTTGCTCATGAGGCAGCACTTGTTTTAGCCAAGGTAGAAAAGGTGAAATGCATAGCTGTAAATGAAGCAGCTGAAATATTTATAAGATATCCTGTTTATGACGGAATGATTGCTGGCTGGAGGAATCCAAGCATATCTTTAAAGGGGAAGTTGTATGCTTTGGAAGGTGAAGATGGTTGTAAACTTAGGGTTTATGATGAAACAACTGATTCTTGGAGCAAGCATATTGATGGTACAATGCATATAGGAAATTCAAAGGAAATTGCTACGTGGGAAGGAAGTCGAGACCATAACTCCGACCTTGAGGACAAGGTCGTTCTTGGGGGGCGGGGTAATGCTATGCACTGGCCCAAACTCATCTGGACTCTCAAGTTACAAGAGACAGGCCCAATCCAGAAAAATAGAGTTATATATGCAGAAAACAAGTTACAGGAGGGGGTATCGAATGAATTATATTTTGTGTGTTAAGAATAGACAGTGGAGAGCGCCCCTCTCGAATGTGGCATAGGCTAGGGTTGCGATTATAGTTCATCTTGTAATTGCAAGTCGAGTCATATCTATTTATTGTAATTTCCTTGGAGTTTAGTTAATCAAACAGCCAGTTATTATTATCAGTTGTTGTGTTCAGTGGTGTGGAGTAGCTAATCTATAGCAGAGCTGTTCACGAATTCGCGAACAAGCTCGGCTCGTTAAGGGCTCGGTTCGGCTCGAGCTCGTTAAGAGCTCGAGTCGAGCTCGAACAAAATTTTTTGTTCGTTAAGCTTAACAAGCTCGAGCCGAGCTTTAGGGTGTTCGGCTCGAGTTCGGCTCGTTAAGGGCTCGGTTCGGCTAGGCTCGAGCTCGGCTAGTTAAAGCTCGAAAAAATCAAAATTTTTACTTTTTATTTTTTATCTCCAACCAAATTAATTTTTTATTTTTTGAAAATTTGGGAATATCACTAAATTAGATATATCTTGACATCCGTACGGTTGGATCGTCGAAAAATATTTTTAAAAAAATAGAAACAACAATTCGTGACAAAGCACTAGTTACTAGTACTAGTTAAATTAGTAGTGATCTACTAAGATCTCCAACCAAATTAATTTTTTATTTTTTGAAAATTTTGGAATATCACTAAATTAGATATGACCCTAGTTAATATCGACTCGGCTCGGTTCGTGAACAGCCCTAATTAATATATGACCCTAATGATAAAATGAACAGAGGCCCCTCCCGTAGAGAGGTCGACCTGGACATAAAACTCAACTCAACTCAACGTACTCAGTATATTCCGCATGAGCAGGGTCTGAGGGGGGTAGGTTGTACGCAGCCATGCCTCTACCCAAGGGTAGAGAGGCTGTTTCCGGTTTTTTGACCCCCGGCAGGAGTCGAACCCATGACCTCTCGACCTGGACATAACTAAGCCTATTTTGAAAAACAAAAACTAAGCCTATTTTGAAAAACAAAAACTTTTAACTACTTTGGCATAACAAATCTCTTCTCATTATTCATACGCATAAGTCTCAAAGTTTATTAACATAATAATAATTTATATAGCAAATTCCTAATTCTCATAATAGAAATTAACAAAATAATGGAACTCTTCATTTTTAACTAATAATGAAATTACAGGTATGTTTTTTTTTATAATAATATATTAACATATATGTAACAGACACATAAATATTGGGACAAAAATTTTGTGTTCTCTAACTTTTTTATTTTGAAATTGGGTCACCAACCCAAAACAAATTTCAATCGCATAATAAAATACTGAAAACATTTCAATTGGGTTTCTACCGTTACTTCCGTTAAAAAAATGGACGAAATACTTTCAATTAGGTCACTGGAATGAAGTTTAACTGCTAATCTCACCGAACTTTATATTAATTTTCAATTAGGTCATTGGTATTTTTTTTTCTGAATTTTTGAATTTTTGAATGAATTTTTAAATTTTCAATGAAGTTTGAATTTTTTAAAATTTTCAATTATGAACATACCCATTCAGTTTATATGCGTATAAATCAATCCAAAGTATTTTTTTTTGAATTTTTAATTTTTTTCGAATGATTGGAATTTAATTAAATTTAAAAAAATGATGAATTTTAAATTTTTTTCGAATAATTATAATTTAGTTAAATTTAAAAATAAACATACCTTTGAGATACTCTAAAAATAAGTGTATGGATATCCAGTTAATTTTCTAACATTCTCACTTTATTAATTTATAACTGGTAGGAGTTATTATAAATTTACAAATATTAAACGTAAATATTTAGATATTTTTTGAATATCAAAACAATTATACCTTTGAAGATGACAACAAGGGTATATATCTAAGGGATACGGTTGTTTAATTTTTTAAGATATTTCAAGATATGCGTATAATTTTTTTCGAATAAAAAATTTAAATTTTTTCGAATTACTATGTATAAATTTTTTCGAATTAAAAAATTTCAATTTTTTCAAAAATTTTCAAAATATGAGTATATTTTAATTTTTTCAATCTAAAGTTTAATTTTTTAATTTCTAAAAAAATATTTAATTTTTTTCAATCTAGAGTTTAATTTTTTTTTTTCGTCCAGTGACCTAATTAAAAGTTGATAAATAGTTTAACGTCTCTCCGTAAAAGTCATGTTATTTTTAATGGCAATGAAATTTTTTTATAGTATAGTGTTACGATTGAAAGTAATTAAGTATGTTATTATGTAATTGAATATTTTTTTGGGTTGCTGACCTCATTGAAAGTTTTTGAATAGTACAATGACCAAATAGCCTGTTTACCCTTTCGAATATGCAGTATAATGGACTAGTTTTGCTTAGAAAAAAATTCATTGTGATCATAATAATTTTCCAAAAATACATTATCTATTTCCAAAAAGAAATTGTAGATGATCGAAAATGTAACATATATAATGTATATAAATTTTAAATTAATATCGTAGTACAAAACATTGCATTCGATAAATATGTAAAGATCTAAATTAAGATCGAAAATTAATCTGAATTTAACACCTAGAAATAAGTACTCCTTATTTTTGGAAAAGTAAGAAGGAAAAAAACAACCTCAGGCTTAGACAATCGACACAAGTGAACACTTACTGCTGCGCGCTATAACTTTTCCTAATGCAAGTATCAGGAATGAATCAAGGTTGAAATAAAAGTGTCAAGGTGGCAGCTGACAAGAATGCAAGGATAGATTAGTATTTTCCATTCTTAGTTTGTCTGTTTGTTCAGTTTGTTTGCTTGCTAGATTAAGGTTGTTAGTAGTACTACTCAACAGATGGTTGTTGGTCTGTTTTGGTAGCATAAGAAGGACACCAAGCTGTCATTTTGTTTTTGAATCAAACAGTGATTATCTTTCTATGCAAGATAACAAGTCTCTGCACTATCTCTTTCTTTTCATTGTCTGCAACATGCTTTTCTTTTCATAATTTACTCTTTATGGTATCAGAGCTGCAGTTGCCATTGAAAGAAAATATTGAGTTCTTTGTGACTTTGCAGATATATCACTGATTCCATATCTTCTGTCTTTGTTTGTCAATTATTGTGTCTTGTTCAAATCTGTAGGGTTGTTTTCATTTCTTGTAAAACAGATCTTGAGTTCAATAGTCTTACTTTAGATCCATGGCTACTAGGAGTCGATTCACCTTTGCAGATATGCAGAATCCATTGTTTTTACACCCCTCAGATGGCCCAACATCCATTAACGTGACTAAACTTCAAGGTCCTGGTGATTACAGGTCATGGAAAAGGTCGATGGAGATTCAGTTGCTGTCAAAAAGGAAGCTGGGGTTTGTGGATGGTTCTGTGACAAAAAGCACTACTGATGAGACAGAAGCAGCTCAATGGGAAACATGCAATAACATGGTAATATCCTAGCTACATAACAATATTTCTGATTCAGTTAAGGGATCTATTTTGTTTGTTAATATAGCTAGTGAAGTATGGAAACAGCTAGAACGTAGGTTCTCTTTAACAAATGGATCAAGAAAGTATAAATTAAGTAAAGATTTATTCTCTCTAAAACAAAATGAGATGACTATCTCTGAATACTACACAGCCATGAGTAGCTTATGGGAAGAAATTGAGTCTATGACAGTCTTACCCAGAGTCAGTACTGTGTCTGAAGAGATAACAAAACTCTTGAAAGCCATAGAAGCTATGAGAGAAGAATCAAGACTATTTCAGTTCTTGAATGGTTTAAATGACAGATATGGGGCTCAAAGAAGCCAGTTGTTGATGATGCCATCTTTGCCCACTGTTGAAGTAGCATGTGCTGCTCTACAGCAAGAAGAGTCACAAAGGGATGCACTAAATCTTGTTCCTGAAATGGAGGTTGCAGCAATGTATAGCAAGGGACCTCATGAGAAAACAAGTGTATGCTCTGCTTGTGGTGTCAAAGGGCATAACTCAGCAAAGTGCTGGACAGTGATTGGGTACCTAAAATGGCATTACAGGCACAACAAACCTGTTAAAACCAATGGAGGGGCTGAGAAATGGAATGCCAACAAAATGAAGATGGCAAATGTGGCTCAATCAACAAGTGACACTTGTGAACAACAAGGTGTGATGTTTACATCAGAACAAATACAGAAATTGTTATCTATGCTGCCAGGAAGCAAAACGAAGTCTGAGAAGGATGAGTATGATAGTCCATTTTCTGGCATGGCAAACAGTGGAACAGGGGGAGTAGATATGGTCAAATGGATCATGGACTCAGGGGCGTCAGATCACATGACAGCCAATCTGAGTGCCTTGTTGAATGTTAGAAAAGCTCCACCAAACTTCACCATCAAATTGCCAACAGGGGCTACAACTTTGATTACACATATTGGTGATATGATGCTTGAAAATGACCTAAAGATGTTTAATGTGTTACATGTCCCTGATTTTACCCATAATTTGCTTTCTGTGCACAAACTTGCAAAGGATAATGATTGTGATGTGACATTTCATCCAGAAATATGCATGATTGTTGATTCGAAGTCAAAGAAGCTGAAAGGGATTGGAAAGATGCATAATGGACTATATTATCTGGTGAGTTATGCAGGTCAACAAAAACAGAAGCAAGCAAGGTGTGTGCAAGTGGAATCACAGGAGAATGCTGTCAACAAAATCAACTTATGGCACCATCGTCTTGGCCACACACCAGTTGCAAAGTTGAGGCTTATCTCAAGTATAAAGCCACAGCTGAAAGGAAATGATCTGATCTGTATGACCTGTCCCATGGAGAAATTCACTAAACTTCCCTTTCAAAACAGCAGCTCATATGCAAAGGAACGATTTGCCTTGGTGCATGTTGACACATGGGGGCCTTATAAGGTTGCAACTCGTGGGAAATACAGGTATTTTCTCACTCTAGTTGATGATTTATCTAGAGTAACCTGGATTTACCTGTTAGAGAATAAGTCAGATTATTTGAGTACAATGATGGCTTTTGTGAATTATGTCAAAAATCATTTCAATACTGGAATCAAAACCATACGATCTGACAATGCAATGGAGTTTGCTGATAAACATTGCAGAGAATTTTATGCATTGAATGGTATGATACATCAAACTACGTGTGCATTCAGTCCGCAGCAAAATGCACGTGTGGAACGAAAGCATAGACAAATACTTGAAATTGCAAGGGGACTCAAGTTTCAATCTGGAGTGCCTATTTCTCACTGGGGAGATTGTGTACTCACAGCTGTGTACATTATGAACAGAATTCCCACTGTTGCACTCCAAAATAGAGTGCCTTATGAAGTGCTGCATGAAAGTGCTGTGGATTATGATGGCATGAGGGTGTTTGGATGTCTGGGAGTTGCTGGAATTGCAACTGGCAAGCATGACAAGTTTCGACCAAAAGCAAAGGCTTGCATTTTCTTGGGTTACCCTCCAACTCAAAAGGGGTACAGAATGATGGATTTGGTGACAAAGGAAATATTTATCTCCAAAGATGTGAAATTTCATGAAAACATTTTTGCACTCAATGAAAATCAATTGAGCTTCACAATGCAGCCTCTGCCAACTCTTGTTTCAGCACCATCACAATACAATCACCATGATGAATGTTTTGCATTTGATGAGGCTCAACCTGATTCTGAGAATGAAGACAACTCAGGCAATGGGAGTAACACTGATGCTTCTGACAGTGACAACAATGATAATGACCCTTTGCCTCCACTGAGACGTTCATCGAGACTGTCAAGCAAACCTGCTTGGATGGATGACTATATTACAACAAGAAATGCAAATGCTGTTACATGCCAACTGGTGCAGCCACAATTCCATTGCTTTCTCTCAACACTGGTTAATGAAAATGACCCAACTTCGTTCAAACATGCAGTGAAAAGTGCACACTGGGTTGAGGCAATGAATGTGGAGCTGGATGCTTTAGAGGCAAATGGGACATGGGACATTGTCGTTCTACCAGATGACAAACAAACAATTGGGTCGAAATGGGTGTACAAAACTAAGTATAACCCAGATGGATCCATAGAGAGGTACAAATCAAGATTGGTCATACTTGGCAATAATCAAGTTCATGGGATTGATTTCACTGAGACGTTTGCTCCTGTAGCCAAGTTAACAACGGTGAGAGCACTCTTGGCAGTCATTGCTATTCAAAATTGGGATGCTTGTCAAATGGACGTCAGTAATGCATTCTTAAATGGAGATTTGGATGAGGTCGTGTACATGAAGATGCCACCTGAGTATACAGGAATGGGGAGTCGAATTTCTATGTCTCTAGATGAGCAGAGCTGGAAGAATGCAGAAAGGTTCGTTTGTCGTTTGAAGAAGGCAATCTATGGACTTCGCCAAGCATCACGACAGTGGTTCTCTAAACTGTCTTTCACTCTGAAAACACTGAACTACATTCAATACAAGGCGGATTATAGCTTGTTTTCTAAGACTCAAGATGGGCACATGACAGTGGTACTAGTCTATGTCGACGACACTTTAATTGCAGGTGATTCCCCAAGGGAAACAAATGAACTTAAACACCTTCTGTCACAGAAGTTTTACATGAAGGATTTGGGATCACCACATTATTTCTTGGGGCTTGAAATTGACAGGTCAGAAGCAGGATTTTTCGTTTCTCAAAGAAAGTATACGATTGACTTGCTCAAAGAATTTGGGATGCTCAATGCTTCTGCTTTTAAATTGCCAATAGATGCTCATATGAAATTAACAGCAGATAAAGGAGAGTTGCTCACTGACATTGTGCCTTATCAGCGTCTCGTTGGCAAGCTGATTTACCTCACGATCACTCGACCAGACATTGCCTTCTCTGTACACATCTTGACTCAATTCATGCAACGACCTACATCTGTTCATATGCAAACAGGGAAACGACTTCTCAGGTATTTGGCTGGGAATCCTGGCCAAGGAATACTACTAGCATCTAATTCTGCAACTCAATTGACAACATATTGTGATGCAGACTTGGCAAGTTGTCCAATGACAAGAAAATCAACAAGTGGCTTTTGTGTTTTACTTGGTAACTCACCTCTCTCATGAAAGACAAAGAAGCAATCTCTTGTGGCTCGTTCAATGATAAGTGGATTTTATATCCACTTATTATGCGCTAAATGGACCTATATTGATGGTTTATCCTTAAATATGTTGTGTCTTTTAATTCGTTTTTGTTGTTTAATTGTTTGTTGTGCAGAGCTCGAAAATTCAGGTATCTAGGCGATAAAAGGCTAAAAACGGTGGATTTCTGGCTCAATTTTATCAAGTGATCTGGTTACGAGGAAAAAGAATTATCATAAAGGAATCCTGAATGATATATTCTTAAATCTGGAACCCCGGTTGGAATTGATATATTTTTCGTTAAGGAAAAGGAGTCCGGTTTTAGGCCCTCAATTTACCGCAACTCAGGACTTAATAATTCATTTAAATTAGCAAATATTTTATTTAATTAGAAAATTATAATTATAAATATCTCATAATATTAGATATTTATTTTTATAATTTCTGAATTAAATTAAATATTTGTTAATTAAAAATTATAAGTTAAAAAACAAAAAAAAAACAAAAAAAAAACAAACAAAAGAGAAACGAAGTATGCGAATTTGTTTTAGCAGGTGGTGAAGTGCTAGAGTGTCAAGTGCTGTGTCGGCATTTATTATTAGCAAATGAAAGATTTGTATCAATTTTGCAAAAGGCTGTCGGCCATTCTTCTCTCCTGGCCACTCTCCCTCTCCCGCGTGAACTACACGCTCCAAGCAAAGCAGTGCAGGTTTCTGGCGGGTGTGCCGCACGCTCTAGGCGTGCGACTGGAAAATGGAAAGTTGAGATTTAATTGTGAAAGCAGGCAGCATAGCTTGTGGTTTTTGAACACTTTCGGCTGGTTTTTATAATTATGGGCTGCTGAATTATGTTTATTGTAATTCTTTTTATTTCTTTTTAATTAGTTTTAGTTTTATTTTATTAATTGGTGTGCTAAAATTTTGCTATAAATAGGGGTAGTCTCAAGCTTAGAATCACACAACATTTTGGAGAGTAACATTCTCTCTTGTAATTCTCTCTTGTTCTTGTAATTTTAAGCTTTGTTTTTAAATACTTTAATTTTTAGCAAATTTAGTATAAGTGTTATTTTGGTTGAAGAAATTACGGGAATTATTTGGAGTGCTCTTCTCTTTCGGTGGAAGCTATTTCGGTTTTATTTTCTAATTTCTTATTTTACAGGGAATTATCGGAGTGCTCTTTTCTTGCAAGTGGAAATTATTTCGGTTTTAGTTTCTAAACTCTTATAATTTTCATATTTAATTTATCGTAATTTTTAATTTAGTTTTATTATAGTTGTTATTAGTATTATTATTATTATTATTATTATTGTTATTATTATTGTTATTATTATTATTATTATTATTATGATTTCAATTAATCCCATGATGACGATTCGTTTAATTATGAACTAATCGCCGTCATGGGATTCTAATGGATTTATTTACGTAATTTAGTAATTCGATGCCTTAATAAATTGTGTTATGATAAAAATTTCCGATTGCCTAACGTGGTTGTGCTTAATTTATTAGATGCGTAGCTATCATCTAAATTATTAATTCTTAATGAATGTGAAAGTGGATTTGAGAATTTAGAATTTGCCATGTTAGCACAGGTTCGTAATTTTCACATATAATTACGATTAGTGGTAGGGTTTTGGATCACATCGCCCTGTGTAGCCAAAAATAAGGAATTTATTCGTAAACGAGTTATGTTTTCAAATCTTATAGACATATAGGGTCTAGACATAAATGGTGTCCACGCAACTTCTATCTTTTTAAGTGGATGTTTGTATGGTTTGATATAAGTTAAGGCTGAAAGACGCTTATATTAGTTTCGTGTTCCCGGCTAGCTTTCATAATTATCAGAATCACTTTAAATTAGGGCATCAATTCTAAATGAAATAAATAATGAAATTAGAATCCCATGTTTATCTCATATATAAAATCTTTATCATATTATTTTTAGTCGTTATTTCATTAATTAATTGTGATTTGAACAAACCAACCATTTCGTTGTTCAGGCTTCTATAATTAACCGAACGTTGTTGAATAAACATATTTACTTAAATACACCAGGTCTTCGTGGGAACGATCCTTATTTCCCTATATTGCTTTTGGACTGCGTATACTTGCGTAGAGAAAATAGCGAACAAGTTTTTGGCGCCGCTGCCGGGGATTCGGTGTTATTTTGTTTATGTGTTTTACTACAATAGAAGTTAATTTGTTTGACTTGAACATTTGATCTTATATTTTGAAGTGATTATTTGTGTTCAGATACTTGGATTTTTATGCTAACACGTGCTAAAGCATTAAAAGCCAAGCAAGTACTTAAACTAGCAAATACTTACAAGATGGACGGAGAAGCCGAAGTAGTTGCACCTGCAGCAGCAAGGGCTTTAATGGACTACTCACAACCGAAGATTGATGACATTCAGTCAAGTATCATTCGTCCAGCAATTGCGGCTCCTACATTTGAAATTAAATCCAGCACTATTCAGATGGTGCAGAATCAAGTACAGTACGGAGGAACTGCAACGGAAGATCCTAACTTACACATTAGGAACTTCATAGAAATATGCGACACATTTACATTCAACAATGTGTCAGATGATGCTGTGAAGTTGAGACTCTTCCCGTTTTCCTTAAGAGACAAGGCCAAAAGTTGGTTACACTCTCTGCCACCGGGATCTATCACCACTTGGGCTGATCTAGCTCAAAAGTTTCTTAGCAAATTCTTCCCCATGGCAAAGACTGCAGCTATAAGGAATGCTATCACGCAATTTTCTCAACAGTCTGGTGAATCTTTATGTAAAGCGTGGGAAAGATACAAGGAAATGCTTCGACAATGCCCTCATCATGGCATGCCAAATTGGATGGTCATAGATTGCTTCTATAATGGACTAGGAATACAATCAAGGCCAATGGTAGATGCAGCTTCAGGGGGAGCATTATGGGCTAAAAGTTATGAGGAGGCCTATGATCTTATCGAGATGATGGCAGCTAATGAATATCAAAATCCAACTCAGAGGATGCCACAATAGAAGGTAGCAGGAATTCTTAATGTCGACAAGGCCACTTCCTTAGCAGCTCAGATAGAGGCTTTGAACTTGAAAATAGACTCTTTGACAGCACAAGGATTTCATCAAGTTGCTAGTGTTTGTGAGTTGTGTGTGGGCGCACATGAATCAAACCAATGTGCCATCTCAAACGAGTCGGTTCAATTCGTAAGCAATTTCCAAAGACAGCAACAGCCAGCTCCAAATTCCTACCATCCGAACAACCGAAATCATCCAAATTTCAGTTGGAGCAATAATCAAGGAGGAGCACAACAATCAAATCAGCCCTACCAACAATTTCAAAATCAGCAGTTTGGAGCTAGGCCATATAATCCATCTGGGTTCCAGCAACAACAGGGGCACCAATATCAGCAACAATATGCCCCACGACAATTTCAACCCCCAGGATTTCAACAACAATCCTATGGGAATTCTGGGCAATCATCTTCTAGTGAAAAGGCAGAATTGGAGGAGTTGAGGTTGGCGTCCAAAAGCCAAGCGGCTTCGATTAAAAATCTGGAAACTCAATTGGGACAACTCGCTAGTTTCATGATGAGCCGACCACAAGGAACACTCCCAAGTGATACTGAAGCTAATCCGGGGAGAAAGAACAACCAAGAGCACATTAAAGCCATCACTTTAAGATCAGGAAAAGTCATAGAAGGCACTGAATTGGAAAGAGCAAAAAGAATTCTGCCCGATGAAGAAACAGTGAACGTGGGAGATACCGAAGACAAGGGTAAGGCTCCAATTTCAAGCTCGGAGGTAGAAGAAAGTGTACCACCTCCTAAACAATCAATCCTTGCACAGAAAGAAGCAGAAGAGCATGTCTATCCACCTCCGCCATTTCCTCGACGTTTGCAAAAACAGAAACTGGACAAGCAGTTTGGTAAATTTCTTGAAGTCTTTAAGAAATTACATATCAACATTCCATTTGCTGAAGCCCTGGAACAAATGCCGAGTTATGCCAAGTTCATGAAGGGCATTCTATCGAGAAAGATAAAACTTTAGGACTTAGAAACTGTTGCTTTGACAGAGGAGTGTAGTGCGGTATTGCAACAAAAGTTACCGCCTAAGCTAAAAGATCCTGGAAGTTTCACCATACCATGCACCATTGGGAATTTGTCTTTTGACAAATGTTTATGTGATTTAGGAGCGAGCATCAACCTCATGCCATACTCAGTTTTCTTACAACTTGGCCTTCCTGAGCCAAACCCGACGAACATGTCACTTCAGTTAGCTGATCGCTCTATCACTTATCCTCGGGGAATTGTTGAAGATGTCCTAGTGAAAGTAGACAAACTTATCTTTCCAGCTGATTTTGTCATACTTGATTTCGAAGAGGACAAGAAGATTCCGATCATTCTTGGTAGACCATTCTTGGCGACAGGACAAACGTTGATTGATGTCCAAAAAGGGGAACTTACAATGAGAGTGCATGATCAAAATGTCACTTTCAACATTTTTAAAGCCATGAAGTTTCCAACAGAAGAAGAACAGTGTCTGAAGGTAGACTTGATTGAGTCTACGGTACAAGAAAAGTTGGATCACATGTTCATGAATGACACTTTGGAAAAGGCCCTTAGTGGAAGGTATTCATTAGATGAATATGACATAGATGAACAATTGCAATATCTGGATGCTTTGCCGTGGCAAAGAAAATTTGAAAGACCAGTTGAATCATTGGATCTGCCAGAACTAAAAGGGCCGCATCAGCAAATGAAACCATCTATCGAGGAAGCTCCAACTCTAGAGCTCAAACCACTTCCTAATCACTTAAAGTATGCTTTTCTTGGTGAATCATCTACCTTACCTGTGATTATATCTGCTAACCTTTCAGACTCTGAGGAAGACAAGCTTTTAAGAGTCCTGAGGGAATTCAAAACAGCCATTGGTTGGACCCTAGCGGATATCAAAGGCATCAGCCCAGCTTATTGTCAACATAAAATTCCATTGGAAGAAGGTAGTAAACCAACAGTGGAGCATCAAAGGCGGCTAAATCCTCTTATGAAAGAGGTAGTGAAGAAAGAAATCATCAAGTGGCTGGATGCAGGGATTATTTATCCCATTTCTGACAGTGCATGGGTGAGTCCAGTGCAATGTGTACCGAAGAAGGGAGGCATGACTGTGATTACCAATGAAAAGAATGAACTCATCTCTACTCGCACAGTCACTGGTTGCCGAATCTGCATGGACTACCGGAAGTTGAATAAAGCCACAAGGAAGGATCATTTTCCCCTTCCTTTCATTGATCAGATGCTAGATAGACTAGCCAGCCATGATTATTACTGCCTTCTGGATGGTTATTCTGGATATAACCAAATCTGCATTGCTCCTGAGGATCAGGAGAAAACAACATTTACATGCCCGTTCGGCACTTTCGCCTTTCGGCGGGTTTCTTTTGGCTTGTGTGGAGCACCTGGTACTTTTCAAAGGTGCATGATGGCCATCTTCTCAGACATGAGTGGAAAGACTATTGAAGTCTTCATGGATGACTTCTCTGTATTCGGTCTATCTTTTGATGAATGCTTGCAAAATCTTGGCTCGGTGCTGAAAAGATGCGTGGAAACTAACCTAGTGCTCAATTGGGAGAAGTGCCACTTCATGGTACAAGAAGGAACTATTCTCGGGCACAAGGTGTCAAGGAAGGGTCTAGAAGTGGACAGAGCAAAGATAGAAGCTATTGAAAAGCTGCCGCCACCTAATTCAGTGCGAGGGATTCGCAGTTTCCTTGGGCACGTAGGTTTCTACAGGCGATTTATCAAGGACTTCGCAAAAATTTCCAAACCTTTGTGTCAGCTGCTGGAAAAAGATATTCATTTCAAATTTGACCAAGAATGTCTCACAGCTTTCGAGACTCTGAAGAAGAAATTGATTTCAGCACCCGTGATCATTGCTCCAGATTGGAGTAAGCCTTTCGCTATGATGTGTGATGCTAGCGATTACGCAGTTGGGGCCGTTCTTGGCCAAAAGAAAAATAAAATGTTTCATGTCATCTATTATGCAAGTAAAACCCTCAGCGATGCTCAATTAAACTACACTACCACTGAGAAGGAGCTGTTAGCCATAGTTTATGGATTTGAAAAATTCCGTTCATATTTGCTTGGCACGAAGGTGACTGTGTACACTGATCACGCGGCTATCAGATATCTGCTCTCTAAAAAGGACTCCAAACCTAGGTTGATTCGATGGATTCTTCTGCTGCAAGAATTCGATGTGGAGATCAAGGATAGAAAAGGGACAGAAAACCAAGTAGCCGACCATCTCTCACGATTGGAAGACCTTGGGAAGACATCCCAAGACAAAACCGTCATTAATGAATCCTTTCCTGATGAACAGTTGTTTGGGATACAAGAAGAAGAGCCTTGGTTTGCAGACATTGTGAACTTTCTGGTGAGTCGAGTGATTCCTCCCGAGCTCTCTTTTGCACAAAGAAAGAAATTCTTGCATGAAGTCAAATGGTATCGTTGGGACGAACCATATCTGTTTAAACAAGGAGCCGATCAGGTGATTAGGAGATGTGTGCCATACAGTGAAACAGAGGCTATTCTAAGGGATTATCACGCCACGACATATGGTGGCCATTATGGAAGTGAAAAGACCGCAACTCGAATTCTTCAAGCGGGATTTTATTGGTCATCCCTTTTTAAGGATGCCCATCAGTTTGTGCTGAAGTGTGATCGTTGTCAGCGTGTTGGTAACATATCTAGGAGGGATGCAATGCCCCTAAATATAATGCTAGAAGTGGAAATCTTCGATGTTTGGGGCATCGATTTCATGGGACCATTCATTTCCTCATGTAGCAACCAATACATCTTGCTGGCTGTTGATTATGTTTCCAAATGGGTTGAAGTCAAGGCACTTCCGACCAATGATGCCAATGTCGTGCTCAATTTCCTTCACAAGAACATCTTCACAAGATTCGGCACTCCTCGAGTAATCATAAGCGATGAAGGTACTCACTTTTGCAATCGCAAATTCACTAATCTTATGGCAAGGTACAACATCAACCACCGGGTAGCTACGGCATACCACCCGCAAACCAATGGCCAAACCGAGGTATCTAATCGCGAGATTAAGCGCATTCTGGAAAAAGTGGTGAATCCTTCGAGAAAGGATTGGTCTTTAAAACTCGATGAAGCCGCATGGGCTTATCGTACAGCATATAAAACACCCTTGGGCATGTCACCATATCAGCTTGTCTATGGGAAAGCTTGCCATTTACCGGCAGAACTGGAACACAAAGCTTATTGGGCTTTGAAGAAGCTAAATTTCGATCTTAAGGCCGCAGGTGAGAAAAGGATGGTGCAACTCAACGAGATGGACGAGTTTCGATTGCAGGCATATGAGAACAATAAGCTCTATAAGGAGAAAGTGAAACGATGGCATGATCGTCGTCTTATTCAAAAGGTATTCGTTCCTGGTCAGTCGGTCTTATTATATAACTCTCGTCTTCGATTGTTTCCAGGGAAGCTCAAATCGAGATGGTCAGGGCCATTTGTTGTCAAAACTGTGTTTCCACACGGAGCGATGGAAATCTTTGAGAAATCACCTGATCAATCGTTCAAAGTGAATGGGCAGAGATTGAAACCCTATTTTGGTGACACGGTGAACCGTGAGGCTGATACCACCAAGTTGGCCACCACATGATTCTCAGTATAATCGTCAAGCTAGCGACAATAAACAAGCGCTTCATGGGAGGCAACCCATAGGTTTGGTGTTTTTATGTGTGGTTTGATTTTGTGTGATTTTGTTTAGTATTATGTCGAGAGTGCAGGTCATTGACGAGTTACAGGAGCAGGTTTGCAAAAGATAAAATTTTCTTTCGAGGTAGACTGGCCTCAGTTTGGAGCTCATGCAGCATTTTCACCACTTGATTCACCACCCGAGGAGGGTGACGATGCCGACAGTTAGGGGAGTTCTCTGTTATCCTTTATCTATACCTTCAATGAGGACATTGAATATTTTAAGTTTGGGGGTGATTTAGGATAATTGATTAATTGAGTCATAGTATGCATACATTTTCATGTAGTTCATAATATATCATGCTAGTATAATTTCATATAATTCATATATATGTATATAAAAAAAAATTCATGATTAGTTGCATATCATATTTTCCTTGATCCCGTAGCGCTTGGCGATTCCGTTTAGTAGTCAATGATGAATTTGAGGGTGATAATGAAGGATAGAGGGCTGATTTAAATACTTATGAATTGACATACATGTTGCAGAAACACAATCTTACACAACTCATCGTTTGCTCTTTGGGCTAGGTTAAGGTCATGCTTGTTTGGTTGTTCGAGATTTAATCACCTGATTATATTCAGAATTTTCTTTATTCCCTTGATGGCGTAGGAGCACTAAATTCTAAGTTTGGGGGAAACCAGGAATTTCATGCTAGTAATTTGTCAATAATGGCTAGGCATCAAATGGCTAGTAGCCGGCTCATATTTATATGAGTAGTCTAGGGTTGGAAATGAGAAAGGCTCATTCCAGATTGCAAAAAAAAAAAAAATCAGAAAAAAATGAGAAAAAGAAAAGAAAAAAAAGAAAAAAAAAAGAGAGTCAAAAGTCCAATTTTTAAATGCAAAATTGGCCAGGGTGAGCTCTTTGATACTCGAGTAATTAAGTTCTAGGGGACTCAAGCCTAGTGACCTAAGACTTTTCCGGTCTGGGATCCACTAACCTAACGCTCGCTACATGGGTATTATTGTATAAGCCTTTTGGGGTCTCATCCATTGCACGGTCAAATAAGCATGTGTGTTGTATATAGTATTATGCGTCATAGTTGTTAATAAAGCATGAATTCCTGTCTAACTCAAATGATGATAGAAGTGTTTCTAGGTTATGAAGTGTCTAGCATTCATTCTATTTATAAACTTGTGAATGTTATGACGAAGAATATGTATGGTTTTGATCTAGTGCTAAGAGAAATTCTGATGAGTATTGCACACACGCACGTTTCTGTACTTGTACATGTTAATATGCGGGTATTTAGTCGATCTCTATTTGGAATTTTCACACTCTCTGAGACACTCTGCTAATTTGGTTTTTGCTTTGCCTATGGGATCTTTGCGTCAGTTGCATTCATGCATTTAGAGGTAGACGAGTCTGTTTTCGCTTGAGGACAAGCTTCAGTTTAAGTTTGGGGGTGTGATAAGTGGATTTTATATCCACTTATTATGCGCTAAATGGACCTATATTGATGGTTTATCCTTAAATATGTTGTGTCTTTTAATTCGTTTTTGTTGTTTAATTATTTGTTGTGCAGAGCTCGCAAATTCAGGTATCTAGGCGATAAAAGGTTAAAAACGGTGGATTTCTGGCTCAATTTTATCAAGTGATCTGGTTACGAGGAAAAAGAATTATCTTAAAGGAATCCTGAATGATATATTCTTAAATCTGGAACCCCGGTTGGAATTAATATATTTTTCGTTAAGTAAAAGGAGTCCGGTTTTAGGCCCTCAATTTACCGCAGCTCAGGACTTAATAATTCATTTAAATTAGCAAATATTTTATTTAATTAGAAAATTATAATTATAAATATCTCATAATATTAGATATTTATTTTTATAATTTCTGAATTAAATTAAATATTTGTTAATTAAAAATTATAAGTTAAAAAACAAAAAAAAAACAAAACAAAAGAGAAACGAAGTATGCGAATTTGTTTTAGCAGGTGGTGAAGTGCTAGAGTGTCAAGTGCTGTGTCGGCATTTATTATTAGCAAATGAAAGATTTGTATCAATTTTGCAAAAGGCTGTCGGCCATTCTTCTCTCCTGGCCACTCTCCCTCTCCCGCGTGAACTACACGCTCCAAGCAAAGCAGTGCAGGTTTCTGGCGTGTGTGCCGCACGCTCTAGGCGTGGGACTGGAAAATGGAAAGTTGAGATTTAATTGTGAAAGCAGGCAGCATAGCTTTTGGTTTTTGAACACTTTCGGCTGGTTTTTATAATTATGGGCTGCTGAATTATGTTTACTGTCAAGCAACACTATGATCTAATAGCCAAGCTTGGAGTGACCTCTTCGCTTGAGGGGGAGTAATGCAAGTATCAGGAATGAATCAAGGTTGAAATAAAAGTGTCAAGGTGGCAACTGACATGGATGCAAGGATAGATTAGTATTTTCCATTCTTAGTTTGTCTGTTTGTTCAGTTTGTTTGCTTGCTAGATTAAGGTTGTTAGTAGTACTATTCAACAGATGGTTATTGATCTGTTTTGGTAGCATAAGAAGGACACCAAGCTGTCATTTTGTTTTTGAATCAAACAGTGATTAATTTACTCTTTATTTCCTTCCTCCCATTTCCCGCCATTTCTAGTTATGGTCAATCAGTGACCAAATCAAAGCTGCAACGCAAGGTAGTAACTTTTAATGGGTTTCTTAAATCTATGTTCCTTAATGTTTCCCATTTGCCCACTTTTCTTGTTCTTTGATAATATTATCTCAATTTGGGTTCTTTTTTTCTTTTTTTTTGTTCTTGAATTATGAAAGTTGTAGGGGTTTTTTTTTTTCCTTCCAAGATTGATACAAATTAAATACATATCTATCTATTTATATGAATTAACAACTGTGTAAATAGGCCGTGATTGTAAGTAATCTCTCCTCTTTTTTTGATGAATTATTGAAACCCCAAATTATGATTTTGGTATTCGCATATGTTTAAATAGTTTTAACCAAAAAGAACATCAAGAGATGAGATTTTGGTTGTACATTTGTTTCCAGTTTATAGCAGGATAGGTATATCATGTTGTAATTTAAAATGTTTCTTCAAAATTTTTGTCCCGACGAACTTACGAGGGTTTAATGAAAGGGGGATTAACGGGTGAATTTGGATGACCTCGCTTGTATCATTTAAAAGGAATTTATGTTTTAGGATTTTGAAATCATTCGAGTACTTATTTATTTTCTATTTTTAATTGTTAGGAAGTAGCACGGGCATGTTTTTTATCTACATCAATCATCATAACTTTCAATTTGGAGTAGTAATCCAGATTACTTGTAAGTCTAAAATGAAATCCTTTGATTTTAAATTATCTTTGACTACTGAAACTTGTCTTTTCTGATAACAGGAAATATACGGTTTAATAAATTGCAAAGAAGATTAGAGGTTTTCGCAGCTGGTTGCATAATTTTTGTAGCAAATATTTAAACATGTTGAGAGTTTGTTGTAGGCTGTGGGAACCTAATTTTTTAAGAAAGTTTGTTACCTGTTATGCTTGTAATTCCTCGGTTCTTACTCTGAATTTGTAGTTTGTAACTAAGCCTATTTTGGAAAACAAAGACTGTAACTACTTTGGCATGCTTCCGAGCCGAAAATTAGCTTTCCAAAACTAAGCTGATATAAATTAGACCTTTAGTTCCGCATTTTCTGACAATATCCTGCATGTCACCTTTTTGTGTGGCAAACATAGTAAGTGGAGTCTTGCATAGAGAGCACTCCGTTGAACTCATTCCATTCCAGCACCCTGCATTGCAGGTGCTTGCCTCTGTTTGTAAATAATGACCAACTTTTAGTCATCCCTGTTCTTCTCATATATTGCTGTTCTACAGCATTATGAACTTTTGTCATACTCTTTTTGTTGGAAAACAACTTTTATGTTTCTCTCTAGAAAACAACTCTTGTGTTTCTCTCTTTTATTTCTCTTGGTATATTTTACAATACTAACAACTGTTGGATTTATTTTAATCTAAACATGTTTTAAAAATAAAATATAGCTGTTGGGGCTATATATTAGTGGTTGAATTAGTTATATGGTATTAGCATATTAGCAGGATCTAAATAAAGATAGAGGAGGGTTATTAGGAGTCTGTTTTGGCATGATAAGAGTCTGTCAGTTGCAGTTCCTACGTTTTAACTAATTTCTAGCTTGCATTGTTTCCCTTATATATATTCTGTACATCAGTTTGATCAAATAAGAAGTTTATTACGCTCTTCCAATTCTATATACAAACAGGTGTGTGTGTGTGTGTATCCTGTGTAGTAGTGCTTCACTTGGTATCAGAGCTACGGTTACCGCTCAAACTTTCAGACAGTACGAGATTACAATGGACACAAGCAAGGCGAATGGGAGTGGGATTGGGCTGAGTTATCCTATGCTGACCAAGACAAATTATGCAGCCTGGGCTCAGAAGATGAAGGTGTTCATGCAGGCACATGGAGTGTGGGAGGCTATCGAACCTACTGACCCGAAAACGGTAGTCGAGGACAAGATTGACCCTTCTTTTTCTCCACTCTTCTTCTGTCAACAGAAGAAGAGTGGAGAAAAATTTGCAACAGAAGTGTTAGAATAAACAGTAGTCGAGGACAAGATGAAGGTGTTCATGCAGGCACATAAAGGTGTTCTGCAATGCCGTCTATACTTCTGGCCTCCCTTGGTGGTGTTGTATCACTGCCATTTGATGTGTCGAAAAACAGACAATTTAATATCGCAAGCGTACGATCATCGTTTTAATATTTAAGATTCGATCCACAGAGACTAATATTTTTCGCAATCCTTAACTTTTAATTTAATCGAACTAGAACAATTTGGGATTTTTGAGAATTTGGATTTTACTATTTAATTTCTAAAACTATTTTAAAAGAAATTTAAATTATTAATCTATTTCTAAACTAATTGATGAAAAGAACGGAAGTTAATTTATTTTATTTATTTATTATTTATTTTTTTTATAAAGAATTACAATTTAAGATTTAAACAAATTATTTACAAGAAAATTTGACATGAGAGCTTCATAATTAGAACTATCCAGGAATTAGGAAAAAACCATAACTCTACAAACCTTATTTACACCACCAAAACTGACATTGACTAATTAGCAGCCATAATAAGAAATAACGAAACTAAAATAAAAGTAATAGAATTCAATCCAGCGCGGCAATCTCAGAAAACACTACTCGACACTTCAATGAACCAAGAACAGGAACTGGACTTTCTCAGCACACAATTACAATTTACAATACCACTCGAATATAAACAATCAACTCGTAGTACAAAAACAAAACGGACAAACAGAAATTTCACAATCGAGAACTTAGTGAACTAACAATGATTCTAAAAAGCTCGGACTTAGTGACACAACTCAGCAAACGAAAGACTCCGATATTCAGCTAGCAAACAAACAAGACAATATGAATTCATCACTATCGAAACTCATTAAAAACATAAACGCAAAACTCACTAACAACTCAGAACAAACACCTCACATAAACTCAGAATTCGGAGATAGCTAAACAGCAAAACAAAGCATAATTAAACCACGAACTTCTACTCGGCAATTCAACTAACAGCAACCAAAACCAGCAACTTTGACGACATAAATGCGGACTCAAACTCAACACAATGGTAGCAACTAAACAGAACCGAACAACAATTATACAAACAAGAGAAATCGCAGCAACATTGCAACCAAAGATTCAAACTCAACTACTGTACAAAATGGCGATAAGAAAATGAACAAGACTCAGACTATCCTCGTAAACTAGCATTCAAACAATCAAAACAAACACGCAGCCATTAGCGACTCGACTGAACTCATAATTGTACTCCAGAACTCGACTATACACGCAGCTACTCCATCAAACAAACAAGACAATTTGAACGAATCGACAACTAGACACTAAAACGAGCATTTATAAACTATGCTAAGCAAAGAAATTCGAACAAGCATGGGACACGCGCAACTCAGAGATAAACAGCGAACAAGCTATTATGCAGACAAGGGGAAAGGGAAATTTAATTCGAAATGAAACAAAATAGGTGTGTTCGTGTGGTAGTGGAGGAAGGATGGGAGAAGATGGGTGTGTTTTTGTGGGAAAGAGAAGGAAACTTGGGTCCTGCAGTTAGTTCGAAGAGAAATAGGGGAGAAGAAGTGGTGGTTGCGTGTAATGAGGAAACAAGGAAATAACATAAAAGGCTGGGTTTTTTTTGTGAGAAGAAGAATGAAATGAGGAAGAAGAAATGGTGGTGTTTGCGTAGAAGAATAAGGGGATGGGGGAGTTGTGGATTGAAGATGTTACAGGTAGGTTTTGCAGAAACCGAAAATGAGAAAGGAGGTGAGGAGAGCTGTGTGATGAAGAGAAACAAAAGGAAGAAGTGCTGGGTTGTTTAAAATTAAGAACGAAAATGAGAAAAAACAGGGGAGTAGAGTTTGTGATCGGAAAAAAGCAATGGAGTAACGAAACTTCTAATGAAAACAAACAGAAATTATGTGTATTAAAATGATTGTTTACAAGAGCTACCAAGACGATAGAACTGGGAAATGAAACTGTTTTACAATAAAAAGAAACAAAGCTAGTAAATTGAATTCAATGTACTACTACTAAGGATGGTCCTTTTGCTCGTGCACTTGTCTCATTTTATAGTCATGCCAAGCCTTACAATTTGCAATAAAAAATTGCCTCCATCATTCTTCCACCATCTTGAAAATTCTTTTTGCCAACCAAATCATCACCCTACACACTATGCTCTCAACACTAATCATTCAACACACATTTTTTTGTTATTTTATTTTATTACAATAATATTCCAAATCTAATAAAATTCGGAACTGAATTTGGTTCTTCAATTTTCTAAGCTTCACGTGGACTGTAAGATCGTCCAAATCCGACTCCTACAACTCCGGATATGAAATAAATACTGTAGAAGGCGAGTGTAGCTCAATAAATCCGAATTTCTTCTTCTTTGACCATTATTTCTTTATTTTGACATTTCTTCATTATTTCTTGAATTTCCTGAAATGCCACAAAATAATTTATTAAAATACGAATTCAAGCAATAAATAGGCAATAAAAATATGCAAAATTATGCACTTATCAAATGCCCCCATACCTATCTTTTGCTCGTCCTCGAGTAAAACACAAAGAAAAATGCAGAATGAAAAACCTATACTCACTATCGTAGGAATCACGGGTAATTTTAGGTTTACCAACCCGTTAAACCTATAGACGATCTCTACAGGAGGAGTGTTGTCTTCTAAGGGTTTACAGAAGATATACCCATAAAATCTTTGAGATAAATCAGCAAGTATCCAACTTTCCTCTTTTACTCTAGCTTTCACTGGTGTCAACAAAACAATTTTGTAGGAAAATACATGCCTTAAAGATTATTCTAATGATAGCCAAGTTATAGGTTCCCACAATCCACATGATTAGACTAAAAATTTACAAAAAATCCCAAGGTGTGTAGTGAATTTAAGGCCTTTGATGGATTAACTGCATGCGAACATTTTCTCTTTTTCAACCAATATTGAACTGACCCAATCTCTATCAAAACAAGGTTCTAGCCAAACTTCACGTTCTTAGTAGTTAGACCGACTGTGCAATGGTTGAGGTCCCAAAAGACTTTTGCATCAATACCCATTTAGCGAGTTTTAGGTCAACAATCCTAGATCACAAGGGACCTTAGGTTGCTAGGCACAAAGTCCCCTCGGACTTACTTACTCGGGTTATCAAAGAGCCCAACCTAGCCGATTTCCCTACTAAGAATTTATTATTACAAAATTACACTAGCACTCAACAATTACAAACATTTATTGACTCTTTTTCTTTTCTTTTTTTTTTTTGATTTTTTTTTTGATTTTTTTTTTGATTTTTTTTTTGACACTCTAGGAACCAAATTTCGCAAAGGTTTGATTCGACATTGTTCTAACATGTGGGTTCTCTCTCAGGTATCGAATAACATTCCTATACAATTTTTCCATCAAAAGTCTTGTGCAAATGTGCCGTCTTGGTCTTTTAAGCAAAAATTTGTTCGACACAAGTTTCATGAGGAAAACCTTACCTGACTACGTTCAAATTATCTGAAGGCATTATACATATATAATTTTCGAAAAATAGTCAACACCAACTAGTTTAGAATTTAAAGAGTGGGAAGGACAACTAAGCTAAAATAACTCTATTTTTGGATTTTAAAATTTTTTCAATTTTTTTGGATTTTTCAATTTTTAAGTATTTACACTAAAACCCTCCCCCATACCTAAATCATGCATTGTCCTCAATGTATGCAAAATGCAGGATAAATGACAAGGGAGAATGGTGAGAAAATACCTGATAAGAATGAAAGAGAGTTTACAATTACCTACTGAAGAAACTTACTTGAATTATGGGTCGATGAGGTAGATAACCTCTTCCTCGGGATCAATTGGTAGCTCTAAAAATGGTTTGAGTCTTTGTCCATTAACTTTAAATATATCACCATTTTTAGGATTTTCAATTTCAACAGCACCGTGAGGAAAAACGACCCTAACAACATAAGGACCTTCCCACCGGGATCTCAATTTCCCGGGAAACAAATGAAGCCTAGAATTGTACAAAAGAACTTTTTGACCGGGAGAAAAAGATTTTCTCAAAATGGATTTATCATGAAAAAGCTTAGTTCTTTGTTTATAGATTTTGGCATTCTCGTAGGCTTCATTTCTCAACTCCTCGAGTTCAGACAATTGAAACTTCCTATGACTACCGGCGGTCGGTAAGTCAAAATTTAACTCTCGAATGGCCCACATGGCCCTATGTTCGAGCTCAACGGGCAAGTGACAGGCCTTGCCAAAGACAATCCGATAAGGGGACATGCCTAAAATGGTTTTAAAAGTGGTCCGATAGGCCCACAAGGCGTCTATCAACTTAGTTGACCAATCCTTCCTATTCGAGTTGACAGTCTTTTCTAAAATTTGCTTAATTTGACGATTCGAGACTTCAACTTGCCCACTAGTTTGAGGATGGTAAGGGGTGGCTAGCCGATGAGTTATTGAGTACTTTTTCAAAAGAGACTCAAATTGACGATTCTTGAAGTGCTTGCCTTGGTCACTAATGATAGCCCTAGGTGTACCGAAACGAGAAAAGATATTCTCTTTGAGGAATTTAAGAACGACCTTTTTATCATTGGACTTAGTAGCAATGGCTTCCACCCACTTAGACACGTAATCGACCGCTAACAGAATGTAGAGGTTGCCAAAGGAACTAGGAAAGGGGCCCATAAAATCGATACCCCATACATCGAAAATCTCAATGATTAAGATGGGGTTCATTGGCATCATGTTTCTCCTAGTGATCTTTCCTAAGTGTTGACACCTATTACACGTGGCACAGTATTCAGCAGCATCTTTGAACAAAGTGGGCCAATAAAAACCGCATTGGAGGATTTTAGCGGCTGTTTTCTTAGCACTAAAATGCCCTCCACATGCTTGGTCATGGCAGAAAGAAAGGATATTCTTGAATTCATGATTTGGGACGCACCTCCGAATGATTTGATCGGGACAGTATTTAAAGAGATACGGGTCATCCCAAAAGAAGTGTTTGACCTGTGAGAAAAATTTCGATCTATCTTGAGAGGACCAATGAGAGGGAAAGTCACCGGTTGCAAGATAGTTGACAATATCGGCGAACCAAGGGGGAGTAGAGATGGACAGAAGTTGCTCGTCCGGAAAAGATTCGTTTACGGGAGAGTCGATGGTGGACTCCACTATCAAGCGGGAAAGATGATCAGCGACAACATTCTCAGAACCCTTCTTATCCCTAATTTCTAGGTCAAACTCTTGGAGCAAGAGAATCCACCTAATCAATCGGGCTTTAGAGTCTTTCTTAGAGAATAGATAACGAAGAGCGGCATGATCGGTGTAGACAATGATTTTCGAACCGATAAGATAGGACCGAAACTTGTCGAGAGCAAAGACTACGGCTAGAAGTTCTTTTTCGGTGGTAGAATAATTAAGTTGGGAATCATTCAAAGTCTTGCTAGCGTAGTAAATGACATGGGGCATCTTATCGATTCGTTGCCCTAAAACGGCTCCTACCGCATAATCAGAAGTGTCACACATCAACTCGAAGGGGAGATTCCAATCGGGAGATCGAATGATTGGGGCAGAAGTCAATTCTTTCTTAAGATGCTCAAAAGATTGTAAACAATCACTATTAAAATCGAATTTGACATCCTTCCCGAGAAGATTGGTTAAGGGTCTAGCCTTCTTGCTAAAATCCTTAATGAAACGCCTATAAAAACCTGCATGGCCTAGGAAGGAACGAATGGCTTTGACCGACTTGGGTGGGGGAAGATTTGCAATGAGGTCAACTTTGGCTTTATCGACTTCTATCCCCTTTTCAAAAATTTTATGACCAAGAACGATCCCTTCCTTAACCATGAAATGACATTTCTCCCAGTTGAGAACGAGGTTGGTTTCTTTACACCTTTTTAAAACTAACTCAAGATGGTTTTGGCACTGGTGAAAAGACGAACCAAAGATGGAAAAGTCATCGATAAAGATCTCGAGAAAATCTCCTACCATGTCTGAAAAGATGCTCATCATACACCTTTGGAAAGTGGCTGGAGCAGTGGTTAGACCAAAGGCCAAACGCCGGTAGGCAAAAGTTCCAAAGGGACATGTGAAAGTGGTCTTTTCTTGGTCTTCGGGAGCAATGGGAATTTGAAAATAGTCAGAATAACCATCTAGAAAACAATAGAACGAATGACCGGCTAACCTTTCCAACATTTGATCGATAAAAGGCAAAGGAAAGTGGTCTTTTCTAGTGGCAGAATTGAGTTTCCTATAGTCTATGCACACCTTCCATCCGGATTGAACACGTGTGGGCACTTGCTCGTCATTCTCGTTGGTGACAACGGTAATGCCAGACTTCTTCGGAACTACTTGAATGGGGCTGACCCAAGAGCTATCAGAAATGGGATAAATGATCCCATTATCGAGACACTTAAGAATTTCTTTGCGAACGACTTCCATCATGGTGGGGTTCAAACGCCGTTGAGGATCTCGAACGGGTTTCGCATCATCAACTAGGTGAATTCGATGTTGAACAATGGCCGGACTAATTCCTTTAATGTCAGAGATACTCCAACCTATGGCCTCCTTATGTTCTCTAAGTACCCTAACAAGCTCATCCTCTTGTGATTCGGTCAAATCAGAGGCGATAATAACGGGAAGAGACTCGTTAGGACCTAAAAAGGCATACTTAAGAGTGTCGGGGAGAGGTTTGAGTTCTAGATCGGGCGGCGTTGACTCAACAGGTTCATTAGTTTCGAGAAAAGACAGGGGAGATGGTTCAACATCATGATTATTTGTAGGAATGGTGGATTCTAACATTTGGTTGACCTCATTTGTATATTCGGAAACATCCCAGTTTTGACCAAAGTGGTTTAAACAAAAATCAAGAGCATCATTAGGGGTCATGAAATTTTGATCAACTATTTCATCAATTAAATTAACATCCATAGGTTGATCATGAAAATCATCGGGTTGTTTCCCAACATGAAAGATATTGAGATCAATGGTCATGTTCCCAAATGTTAGTTTCATCAATCCATTCCTACAATTAATCAAAGCATTCGAAGTGGCTAGAAACGGACGTCCTAGAATGACGGGAATTTGATATGTCGGATTCCTAACCGGTTCGGTTTCTAGTACCACAAAATCAATAGGAAAGACGAAATCTCCAACTTTAATTAGCACGTCCTCGATGATCCCCTTAGGAATTTTGATTGATCTATCTGCTAATTGGAGGGTAACGTTCGTCTTTTGAAGTTCTCCTAACCCTAGGGTTTGGTAGACAGAAAATGGAAGCAAGTTCACGATGGCGCCTAAATCGAGTAACGCCTTGTCCACAAAAGAATTACCTATGACACATGAAATTGTGGGACAACCGGGGTCCTTATATTTCACGGGAATTTGGTTAGAAAGAATTGAACTCACTTGAGAGGTCAAAAAGGCCTTCTTAGGGACGTGAGTAGTTCGCTTATGTGTGCACAAATCTTTTAGACATTTCGCATACGAAGGAATTTGTTGAATCGCGTCTAAAAGAGGAATGTTGACTTTGACTTGCTTAAAAACTTCTAAGATCTTGTCCATTTGGGCCGTTTGTTTAGGAGAAATGAGTCGTTGAGGGTAAGGAGCTTTTGGCTTAAAGACTCGTTCATTAGGTTCTTCGGGGACGGGTTTTGTCCCACTCGTTGATCCTTGCTCCTTAGAACTCTCGGGTTCAAGATTAGCATTTGGTTCAGAATTTGATTCGTCTTCTTCGGGAGACTTGTCACCGACATTATTTTCAACTTGCTTACCAGACCTTAAGGAAATGACAGCGTTCACATTGTGAGGAGGTCTTTGATTGATTGGAAATTTAGGGTTTACCTCGGTTTGACTTGGAAGTTTGTTCTTCTCTCGTTCACAAATGGCGTTGGCTAATTGGCTTACTTGGACCTCTAACTTAGATATGGCTTGAGTACTAGCATTTAAAATTTGCCTATCTTGAGTCATGGTTTGCATGAAGGTCTGTTGAGATTGAGCCAAATTAGTTGTTGATTTTAGAAGCGCATCGAGTGTCTTTTCCAAGGAGTTAATTCTCTTATCCGACTCATGAAAGCCTGGTGGGTGGGTGGGTGCTTGATTTTGATAAGGAATGTGATTTTGAGTCGTGTTTGAGAACGGAACTTGGTTTGGATAGTTCGGCTTTTGAAAAGATGGTGGAGATTTGAAATTTTGGCCTTGGTTCCAAGAGAAATTAGGGTGGTTCTTCCACCCGGGATTGTAAGTTGGTGCGAACGGGTCATTCCGAGGTCTCGGTTGGAACATTGCGTTCACTTGCTCAAAATCGGGACAAGGTTGAGACTCAAAGTTCAAAGAATTAAAATTTGGGTACATAGACATGGGTGAGGGACTACTATGAGTTTCTAGAGCTTCGAGTCTCCTAGTAAGGGTGGCTAGCTTGGCATCGGTTGTAATATTGTTTCCAATTGAGTGTATACCCCTAGAAGAACTAGATGACTCGTTGGACTTGTGAGGTTCCCTAGTAGACTCCCACAACATAGTCTTCTCGGCTAATTCCTCGAAAAACTCCCACCCTTCGTCTTCATTTTTCTCCATAAATTTTCCTTGGCACATAGACTCTAACAACGCGGTTGTTGGACTATCTAAGGCCTCGTAAACAATCTTGCAAAGCCTCCATTTTTCTATTCCGTGGTGGGGGCATTGTGATAAGAGATTTTTAAAACGATCAAAATATTTCCAAAAAGACTCATTTTCCTTTTGATGAAATTGATTTATTTCGTTTGTAATCCTTGTAGTCTTATGGTTTGGAAAATATTTTTTAAGAAAAATTATCACAAATCCCTCCCACGTTGAAATAGAATTAACGGGTAGACTATACAACCATTTTTTGGCATTTTCTTTTAAGGCGAAGTTGATAAGTCTAAGCCTAATGGAGTCTTCGGTCAATTGTTGGATTTTTTGTAGAGCACAAACCTCCTCGAATTCATGAAGGAAAATATACGGATCCTCTCCCTCACTCCCGGTAAACTTAGGTAACATGCTAATATGGTGAGCTTTGATCTCGAAATTATTACCATTTACGGGAGGAAGAGTGATGCACGAAGGTTGAGCGGAACGGGTGGGGTAACAACGATCTTTTAACGAGACTGCCATGGTTACTACGGGGTCAAGAATTTCGACGGGTTCGGATTCCGAAGAGGATGAACACTCAATTGGTCTCACTAACCTAGAAGAATTATCTCTAACCCAAGTAGTGCGCATGAACAGGAAGGAAACACTTAGCAAATAATTTGCGAAAAATTAAGCACACACAATAAAGGGTGAAAAATCAAAAGAAAGATCTAACCTAGGTTCCCTAAATAACGTTAAGACACACTAAAAATTCCGTAAATTAAGAATTATTCAGACCGATTCGGCCAGATTAGAGCAGGCATTGCCAAGAGGCCAAACTCGTCACTTAGACACCGAATCTTAACAGCCAGGCGAACCTTAGACACTGAAGGTCGTGAATAAGTCTTAATTACGTTTATTTTTAGGCACCTTTCTAATTGAACGTGAAATCCTAGGGGCAAACGTCTAATTAAAGCAACAAACAACTATATATATACAAAATTATAAACAATTATGGATGCTTACACTACGTGTTTTAACTAAAAGAAAGAAGAAAATTAACGTACCTTTGGGTCCTCCAACAATCACCACAATTTATAAGGTACGAAAAATTAAAAATAAGAAAACAAAAATCTAAATGATGTGCCCTAGGTGATTAAATGCATGATGCAACAATTATGTATTTACAAATAATTTTTTTTTGATTTTTGATTTTTTTTTTTGTGATTTTCTAAAATAAAAAGATGAAAAGTGGGAGATACGGGTTACCGAAGCACGCTTCCAGAAATTCCAATTTTTCCACGCTCCGAGAGAAGATTCCCGAAATTTCACACTTTCCTGATAAAAACGAGATAAAAATAAGGCAAGAAATAAAACTAATCCGAAAAATTAAAAATTACGGTGCGAAAAATAATTAAGTTCCCCGGCAGCGGCGCCAAAAACTTGATGTGTCGAAAAACAGACAATTTAATATCGCAAGCGTACGATCATCATTTTAATATTTAAGATTCGATCCACAGAGACTAATATTTTTCGCAATCCTTAACTTTTAATTTAATCGAACTAGAACAATTTGGGATTTTTGAGAATTTGGATTTTACTATTTAATTTCTAAAACTATTTTAAAAGAAATTTAAATTATTAATCTATTTCTAAACTAATTGATGAAAAGAACGGAAGTTAATTTACTTTATTTTTTTATTTTTTTTTTATTTTTTTTATAAAGAATTACAATTTAAGATTTAAACAAATTATTTACAAGAAAATTTGACATGAGAGCTTCATAATTAGAACTATCCAGGAATTAGGAAAAAACCATAACTCTACAAACCTTATTTACACCACCAAAACTGACATTGACTAATTAGCAGCCATAATAAGAAATAACGAAACTAAAATAAAAGTAATAGAATTCAATCCAGCGCGGCAATCTCAGAAAACACTACTCAACACTTCAATGAACCAAGAACAGGAACTGGACTTTCTCAGCACACAATTACAATTTACAATACCACTCAAATATAAACAATCAACTCGTAGTACAAAAACAAAATGGACAAACAGAAATTTCACAATCGAGAACTTAGTGAACTAACAATGATTCTAAAAAGCTCGGACTTAGTGACACAACTCAGCAAACGAAAGACTCCGATATTCAGCTAGCAAACAAACAAGACAATATGAATTCATCACTATCGAAACTCATTAAAAACATAAACGTAAAACTCACTAACAACTCAGAACAAACACCTCACATAAACTCAGAATTCGGAGATAGCTAAACAGCAAAACAAAGCATAATTAAACCACGAACTTCTACTCGGCAATTCAACTAACAGCAACCAAAACCAGCAACTTTGACGACATAAATGCGGACTCAAACTCAACACAATGGTAGCAACTAAACAGAACCGAACAACAATTATACAAAGAAGAGAAATCGCAGCAACATTGCAACCAAAGATTCAAACTCAACTACTGTACAAAATGGCGATAAGAAAATGAACAAGACTCAGACTATCCTCGTAAACTAGCATTCAAACAATCAAAACAAACACGCAGCCATTAGCGACTCGACTGAACTCATAATTGTACTCCAGAACTCGACTATACACGCAGCTACTCCATCAAACAAACAAGACAATTTGAACGAATCGACAACTAGACACTAAAACGAGCATTTATAAACTATGCTAAGCAAAGAAATTCGAACAAGCATGGGACACGCGCAACTCAGAGATAAACAGCGAACAAGCTATTATGCAGACAAGGGGAAAGGGAAATTTAATTCGAAATGAAACAAAATAGGTGTGTTCGTGTGGTAGTGGAGGAAGGATGGGAGAAGATGGGTGTGTTTTTGTGGGAAAGAGAAGGAAACTTGGGTCCTGCAGTTAGTTCGAAGAGAAATAGGGGAGAAGAAGTGGTGGTTGCGTGTAATGAGGAAACAAGGAAATAACATAAAAGGCTGGGTATTTTTTGTGAGAAGAAGAATGAAATGAGGAAGAAGAAATGGTGGTGTTTGCGTAGAAGAATAAGGGGATGGGGGAGTTGTGGATTGAAGATGTTACAGGGAGGTTTTGCAGAAACCGAAAATGAGAAAGGAGGTGAGGAGAGCTGTGTGATGAAGAGAAACAAAAGGAAGAAGTGCTGGGTTGTTTAAAATTAAGAACGAAAATGAAAAAAAACAGGGGAGTAGAGTTTGTGATCGGAAAAAAGCAATGGAGTAACGAAACTTCTAATGAAAACAAACAGAAATTATGTGTATTAAAATGATTGTTTACAAGCATGGTTGTCACGGCGTCCGCCATATGGACGATACATCGCCATATGGCGCCAGATCGAGCCAGAATGAAAAGTCGTCTGGTTCGCCATAAGGAAAGGCAAAAGTCGTTGACCCGACCCGTTGACCCGACTTTAAACCTCTTCTTCGATCTCAATCTTGAATCTCCAGTATCTTCTCTCTCTTCTTCTTCTCTTTTCTTCATCTCTCCTCCTCTTCTTCTTCTTCTTCTTCTTCTTCTTCTTATGTGTGTGTATATATATGTATGTATATGTATAATATATGTCTGTGTGTATATATATGACTGTGTGTATACTGTATAATCCTGTGTGTATATATATTGGAACAAGTCAAAGTTGTCCAACAATTTAAATGGGCAAAAAGTTATCACTTTTTTTCTTTTTCTTTTTTGAAAATGAGTACTTGTCACTTATGTTTGATACTTTCCATCTTGTCCAACACTTTAAATGGGCAAAAGGTTGAGTCTTTAGTACTTGTCACTTATGTTTGATACTTTTTCATCTTATTATGGTAAATTGGTAATATATATTAATTATTATATATATAATATATGTAATAATTAATATATTATATATAAACGCCACGGGCGCCATACGGACGCCACCCGAACGATACATCGATATATTGTTGTGGAGGTCCTTGGGCGCCACGGCTCGCCACGGCGCCGTGACAACCATGTTTACAAGAGCTACCAAGACGATAGAACTGGGAAATGAAACTGTTTTACAAGAAAAAGAAACAAAGCTAGTAAATTGAATTCAATGTACTACTACTAAGGATGGTCCTTTTGCTCGTGCACTTGTCTCATTTTATAGTCATGCCAAGCCTTACAATTTGCAATAAAAAATTGCCTCCATCATTCTTCCACCATCTTGAAAATTCTTTTTGCCAACCAAATCATCACCCTACACACTATGCTCTCAACACTAATCATTCAACACACATTTTTTTGTTATTTTATTTTATTACAATAATATTCCAAATCTAATAAAATTCGGAACTGAATTTGGTTCTTCAATTTTCTAAGCTTCACGTGGCCTGTAAGATCGTCCAAATCCGACTCCTACAACTCCGGATATGAAATAAATACTGTAGAAGGCGAGTGTAGGTCAATAAATCCGAATTTCTTCTTCTTTGACCATTATTTCTTTATTTTGCCATTTCTTCATTATTTCTTGAATTTCCTGAAATGCCACAAAATAATTTATTAAAATACGAATTCAAGCAATAAATAGGCAATAAAAATATGCAAAATTATGCACTTATCAAATGCCCCCATACCTATCTTTTGCTCGTCCTCGAGTAAAACACAAAGAAAAATGCAGAATGAAAAACCTATACTCACTATCGTAGGAATCACGGGTAAAGCTTCACCTACTCTTCACCTACCATAGCTTCACCTACTCTTCACCTACCATAGCTTCTTTTGTTGAATGAAGAGTTTGAATATTCTAACACTTTTTGTTGCAAATAGAGGAGGATTCTGCACTGGGTAGTCAGGGGAACAAAGTTTGGGACTCTGCTTCCGCAGGTGAGGGAGGAACAAGTCGAGGTATGGTTTGTGCGCTCCTTCTTCTTTACGCATTAATTACATGGTGTAACCTACCTGAAATTAGATGATCTGCCTTTTGCTGGCTTATTACTAATACCGAGGTTTCTTATAAGTGCACCAAATTTGAAAGTTGTTGTCGTGAAATTACAGGTAATGTACCAAGCATTCTTGAAGTATATATAGTGTTAGAATTTCCTTTAGAATCCTTGCCTAATTTCCTTTGTTTGTCACAAGCCGCAAGCCAATGATATTGTGGGCTGGACCTGGTTTTCACCTGGAACATTGCCCCCTTGCTTGTCGAATCTTGAAGAATTCGATATCCAGGGAGCTGAGATCATTGCACATGAACGCAGTTTTTGCGACATGATCAATTACATAATTGAGAACGCGAAATCCCTAAAGGTGCTTAAAATTGATAAACATGGCTATAGAATGGTGTAATATGGTGTTGTCATGTTATCGGGAAGTTCTCGTGAGATTTCTCGCCAACTTAGAAGGATGTCCTTGTTGTTGGCCAATAACGATTTCACTTCCAGTTCTTATTTCATTATCATTTCCAGGATTATTAGCAGCTAAATGTATGTTTTCTGGGATTATTTACCGAATAATATTTTCTTAACATAGTTGAATTTTGTTATTTACCCTGGTGTTAGCCTTCTACAACTTAATATAGATATCAAATGTCCAATATAGAGAATCCTTGAAAATTGGTATTTGTAGCACAGCAGAGTTGAGTTAGATTTTGTGTTCTGTTGTATGCATACGGTTCATGTGTGTGCGGGAGACTACTTATGCTGAACAAAAATCGATAAACAGGTGCATAATTGTTTATCAGCATTGAAGTTTGCTTTTACGCTGTGGTAGTCTTTGTAATCTTGGCTATTCTTTTCTGGACTTCTTAAGTTGTCCTGTACTTTTTTGCAGTTTTGACAGGAAGATCCAGTTTTCTCTTTATCGTTCCTGACTGAAACCTCATTTGGCAGTCGTAAACCATCGCCCACTTTACTCTTTGCTAGACGACAAACCCGATACATCACACTCTTTACTTGTTGGTAGACGGCATTAAGTTTAATCCTAATTTTGTGGATATGGACAGTACAAAGAGGCTGCCGCTTATTTATATCGTACTCAAATAAGTCGATTCACTGCTCCAAAATATCAACACATCATAATCTGTAAAGGATTTAGAGCGTGCACAATGCGATTCAGTTGCTGCATTGGACCTTGTTCAAGTGACTGGGGATGGCCATTAACCACTAGAGCAAATCAGAAAAGGAGTATATTATTGTAAATGGGATCTTGCAATACACTGCTTTGCCCAACATTTCTGAAAACTCAATTTTAGCTAGTGTCCTATAGATGGGACTTGAAATTGGACTTTGCATTGCTCGTGCTCTAATACCCTGTTCCTAATACACATCTGATGTTCGTCTGCCTGACCTTTCTAGTAACACAGTTGCAAATCACAAGGGGTTAGCTTTGCATGTTATAGCTTCTGATTCACTGCAGACTCTGAACATCAGTGGAGGGTTAGGTCTACACATGCCCTATTCTACAGGATGTTTTAAGAACCTCAAAACATGTAAACTCAGAATAAATAATCCAGAGAAGGAGATTCTAGGTAAGTTGTTTTGTAGCCTTCCTCAATTTGAAACGTAACGTTGTTGGTTGATGCAAAATTTTCAATGATCAGGACCAGGGATATGAACATCTGCGTTAATATCATTGTGCCTGCTTTAAAGCGTTTAACCTTGCGTATTATTGGAGAAGATTATGACGATGATGATTTTAAGATAGTGATTTTAACCTTTCCTATTATTGTAACATAATATTGTAATCGAATGTAACACATTATATCCTATATTATATATAATTGGCCTAAAAAGGTTTAGGTGGTCGTCAGGCTAAAAAAGTAAGTTCATAAGAAATTAAAAATGGGCCAGAGTATTGGTTTAAAAGACAAATGCACTAAAATAACACATGATAAAACAGTAAAAAATTAAAGTTGATAAAATTATTGTTAACTAAAATTAATACAAAAATATTTTAGACTAAATTTAAAATATAATTTAAAAAAGAGTTTCAAGAAAACCTAATTATTAAAAAAAGACATAAAATTACAATTCATATATTATATATATTCTAATAAATAGAAGAAAACACGCTAAATAATATGAAACATTAAAATATATGTTAGGCTAAACCTTAAAATATAATTTAGAAAAAAATCGTTTACCAAATAAAAGTGTTTTAAGAAAAACATTATTTTAATAAAAATTATTAAATTTTTTACTAAATACATACCCAAAAATATGACATCATATCTTCTAACCACTAACAAAATATAATAAAAATTCGTATAAAACGAATAATATCCGTTAGATTTTTAGTTAAAAATTAGAACGGTTAGATCTAATGATTAAATATATTACATTATTAAATTTATTTACTAAAATTTCAAGTTCGAATTTTTATAAATACCTAAAATATCATATCATCCAATAAATAATTTTCTCTCTCTCTCCCTCTAATTAAAACACGTTGACTTTTAATTTAAAACATAATATTGCAATAATTAATACATACACAAAAATATGACATCATATCTTCTAACCACTAACAAAATATAATAAAAATTCGTATACAACGAATAATGTCCGTTAGATTTTTAGTTAAAAATTAAAACTGTTAGATCTAATCAAACCAAACCAAACCAAACATACCCAGTATGTCCCGCGCAGAGCAGGGTCTGGGGAAGGTGGGTTGTATGCAGACCATACCCCCACTTTTGGGTAGGGAGGCTGTTTCCGTGGAGACCCTCGGCTCTGTGAAAAAACTGTTAGATCTAATGATTAAATATATTACATGATTAAATTTATTTACTAAATGCATTAAATGCATACCCAAAAATATGACATCATATCTTCTAACCACTAACAAAATATAATAAAAATTTGTATACAACGAATAATATCAGTTAGATTTTTAGTTAAAAATTACAATTGTTAGATCTAATGATTAAATATATTACATGATTAAATTTATTTACTAAAATTTGAAGGTTCAAATTTTTATAAATACCTAAAATATCATATCTTTCAATCAATAATTTCTTCTCTCTAATTAAAACACGTTAAATTTTAATTTAAAACATAATATTGCAATAATTAATACATACCCAAAAATATGACATCATATCTTCTAACCACTAATAAAATCTATACTATATTATAAAAGCCGAAACATTAAAAGTTTGGTCGGTCCGGTCGGTACGGTACCTATTAATTTTACTTATTTACCCTTACTCAAATAAAATCCATCATACTAACTAATTAATTTCCTTTTTCAGGTTAAACATATTATCTTCTCTATTTTTCAATAAATAAATAATTTCCTTTTTCAGGTAAATTCAATATCTTTTATATTTTATCTAACTAAAATTTCCATCCTACTAACTAATTAATTTACCTTTTCAGGTTAAACATATTATCTTTTCTATTTTTTTAAAAACTAAATAATTTCCTTTTTCAGGTAAAATACAATATTTTTTTATATTTTATTTAACTAAAATTTCTCCTTTATTAATCAATTTCATTTTTCAGGTTAAACATATTACCTTTTCTATTTTTCAGTAACTAAATAATTTCCTTCTTAGGTAAAATACAATATTTTTACATTTTATCTAACTAAAATTTCTCCTTTTTAAAAACTACGATCAATTTTGTATAATAAAATAACATATTTATATTATAATTAGTATTAACTAATCAATTACTTTTTTGAGCCAAAATACGTTACCTTTTCTCTTTTCTCTAACTAAAATCTCTCTTTTTCCAATTGTATCATGGACGGTTACCTTTTTCAAACAGGTTACCCTTTTCCTTTCTTTTACGAAAATCTCTCTTTTTTCAATTATATCACGGTCGATTCTATTTAATAAAAATAAAATAATAATATTATAGTACTAATAATTAACTTATTACCTTTTCAACTAAAACGTATCATCTTATATATTTTTTCTAATTAAATTCCATTTTTTTCTAGAAATTTCAGGGGCAACATTAATTTCTCATTTTCTAAAAACTATAAGCAATTTTATTTAGTAAAATAACATAATTAAATTATAATTACTATAAACTAATCAATTACCTTTTTCACATAAATTATGTCATCTTTTTAATTTTCACGTTACCTTTCTATTTTTTAAAACTAAAATCTTTCTTTTTCCAATTATATCACGGGCAGTTCTGTTTAATACAATAAACTAATAATATTATAATATTAATAATTAACCGATTACCTTTTTTTTATCTAAAACGTATCATCTTCTATTTAATGAAATAAAATAATAATTATATAAATACTAATAATTAGTCGATTACCTTTTTCAAGTAAAACCTATCATTTTTTCTATATTTTCTATCTAAAATCCCTCATTTTCTAGAAATATCATGGATAACATTTATATAATTATTATCAAATCATCTCATATAAAAATTTAAGCCTCCCAATTTATATTTTAAACAAATTAACTTAAATTAATGAAAAATTCATATAATATTAAAAAAAATCCGTGCATCGCACGGATTTTAAGCCAGTATAATAAAAATTCGTATACAACGAATAATATCCGTTAGATTTTTAGTTAAAAATTAGAAATGTTATATACTTATACAAAGGAGAAACGAGGGGAGGTGAGGTGGCGCCTCTCAAATAGCTCGGTTCTATTTTTTTTAATTTTCTCAAATTTTTGAATTAATAATTCCAATGATTAAAAAAAATATTACTAACAGAGGAAACTAAAAATATAGTTTCATTACTTTTTACCTATAAAATCTTTACTAATGAAGTAAAGTAAATATCTAAATTGCATTTTAAATTTTTACTAATCGAGAAAACTAAATATACAATTTCAATATCCTTACCTTTAAAATTGCATTTTAAAACATTGAAATTTGGTCGGTCGGTCGGTCGGTCGGTGCCTATTGTTTTTACTTAATTACCCTTACTTAATTATAAATAAAATTTCTCCTAATAACTTATAAATTTCTGTTTTCAAGTAAAACATATTAAAATAATAAATTTCCTTCTAAAATACGTTACCTTTTCTATTTTCTTTAGCTAAAATCTCTTTTTTTCCAATTAAATGACGCCCTTACTTAATTATAAATAAAAAATTTCCCAATAACTAATCAATTTTCTTTTTCAAGTAAAACATATTAAAATAATAAATTTTCTTTAAAAAAATGTTACCTTTTCTATTTTCTATAGCTAAAATCTATATTTTTCCAATTATATGGCGCCGTCGGTTGGTTGGTTGATCGGTCGGTCGGTACCTATTGTTTTTACTTAATTACCCATACTTAATTATAAATAAAATTTCTCCTAATAACTAATCAATTTCTGTTTTCAAGTAAAACATATTAAAATAATCAATTTCTCTAAATTGCATTTTAAATTTTTACTAATCGAGAAAACTAAATATACAACTCAATTGCATTTTAAATTTTACTAATATTGGAAGTTAAATATCACTAACAAAATATAATAAGAATTCGTATACAACGAATAATATTCGTTAGATTTTTAGTTAAAAATTAGAACTATTATATACTTATATAAAGGAGAAACGAGGGGATTTAAACCTCTACTATTATCCTTCATTTTTTTTATTAATTATATAATTAATGATAATTAGCCGATTGCCTTTTTCAATTAAAAGATGTTTACTTATAATTGATATGATATTACCTTTTATACATACCTAAAATATCATATCTTCCTATCAATAATTTTTTTCTCTCTAATCAGCATTTGGAGCGGCCCAATTGGATCAACCCAAATCTAAACCTCTACTATTATCCTTCATTTTTTTTATTAATAATATAATTAATGATAATTAGCTGATTGCCTTTTTCAATTAAAAGATGTTTACTTATAATTGATGATATTACCTTTTATAAATACCTAAAATATAATATCTTCCAATCAATAATCTTTTTCTCTCTAATTAAAACACGTTGACTTTTAATTTAAATCATAATATTGCAATAATTAATACATACCCAAAAATATGACATCATATCTTCTAACCACTAACAAAATATAATAAAAATTCGTATACAACGAATAATATCCGTTAGATTTTTAGTTAAAAATTAGAACTATTAGATTTAATGATTAAATATATTACATGATTAAATTTATTTACTAATTGCATACCCAAAAATATGACATCATATCTTCTAACCACTAATAAAATATAATAAAAATTCGTATACAACAAATAATATCCGTTAGATTTTTAGTTAAAATTAGAACTGTTAGATCTAATGATTAAATATGTTACATGATTAAATTTATTTACTAAAATTTCAAGGTTCGAATTCCGTCAACGATACTATTATCCTTCATTTTCTTAATCTTCTTTTATTTCTTTGATGCCCCTTTTTACCATTACACAACATTTGGAGCGACCCAATTTAGATTGGATCGACCCAAATCTAAACATATATACTATTTTTTGTCATTACACAACATTTGGAGTAGCCCAATTGGATCGACACAAATCTAAACCTCTACTATTATCCTTTATTTTTTTTATATTTCTTTGATTCTCCTTTTTGTCATTACTCAAATCTATATCTGTCATTTTTCACCTTCAAGTCCAAGCCGCTCAAATCTTCACACTGCTGGATTTTGACGCATGTTTGCACTTTTCAGATTTGAAAGCTGGGTTTTTCACCAAATTAACATCTCAATCCCCTGAAGTAGGGTTTGTGTACTAGACCTCCGTACGGGTCATATATGTTTGGTTCCGGTTTTTAGTTTGGCCATAAGAGTTAAGTTTTTATTGATGTCACAGTATTAAAAATTAGACAAGATAATATTTGTTTGGTTTTGATTTTGGTTTGGAATTTAAGAATTAAAGTTTTAATGAATTACCTGATGTTATAATAATATACAGGACACCAGAAAGGTACCTTTAAAATATTTGCTTGGCCTTTCAATTTTCGATTTTACATGTCATAATAACAAAGGTAGTTGCAAAGATTACCAGTTAATAACATTGACACAGTACATACCATGTTATTTGTAAATAATCTTTGGACTCAATTTAATACTTATAGACATTATTTTGTTTTCAAGCAAGTTTATATTCTTTATGGATTTGTTCAACTTAAGGTTCATGGGGTAGACATGCTACGTACCAGAAGGTCTTATGGAATAGCATACTTTTTATCGGATGTCTCCGAAGGGAATATGGAATAGCATACTTAGAAGCTCAGACCCACGTCACAAGCCTCACCCTCTGGGTCAGGCAACATTGCTCTTATTTATGCTCTAAATATCTTCTTTACTCGCGTTCAATTTCACTTCATATATGATCTCATATTTAGCACTTTCACTTGAGCTCCATATTAAAATATAAAAGCACTAACTTTTCCCTTTTTCAGTTTAGTTGGCTTTTTGAGAGATAATAGGTAGTGGAAAATGTGATTGTTATAATTTGTAATCATACATTATTTGAAGATAAAAGTGAATAAGTGAGCTTCTTGCGGAGACCTGTGTTTTTGGTAAACAGTATTATCCTTCATTTTTTTTAATCTTCTTTATTTCTTTAATGCCCCTTTTTGTCATTACACAGCATTTGGAGCGACCAAATTTAGATTGGAACAAAAAATTCTATTATGATATTGTACTTATTTTCAGTAATGTTGTAGTACTACGATTGCACCTCCAGCCTTTCTCTTCTCCTCCAGTTACATAATTTTAACTATCGAAAACAAAATATAATACAAGAAAAAACAATGACCAATTGAGCACCATGGACTTTGACGCACATGTCAAGTATGTACCATACACTTTGAAAAACATGTTTGATTATTTAATCAGAATTTATTAAACTAATCATACTAACATTTTTTTTCTAGAACTGTATTCAACAGGCTTCCTATTTCTCTCATGTTCTCTTGCGTGTGCGTGGATTCATTATTTTTCAAAGGTTTTGTAGAAGGATGCAATCAAAAAGGAATAATTTCATGGATGCTGAAATTTGGTTGCTTGGAAAAAAGATATGTTTTTGTTCCTATCCGCCTATCGTAAGTCTACACTTTTTCCGTTCAAAGTCATATATTAGTAAAGTAACATCATTAGATATTCCTTATATTCTTGCAATCTGTTCAGTGATGATATGAAGATTTAGTTACATATCTGCTTATATATCTGTACTCTTTGGTCTGTTAAATATATAGATGCATATACTAAGTAAGATGTAAAGAAAACAAATCACATCATAACATATATGCAATATCAAAGAAATTTTACTTACCGGAACAAATCGCATGCCGGCGATGGCCGAGAAAAGGGTTTTGTTCCTCCAACGGGAGTCCACGTCGAATACACTAAGTGTAGCCTTGCCTGGGGTCTCCCCGAAAACATCTTCGGTCCTGAGATACGTAGGGTCATCGAAAATGACATTGTCCACAAGTTACTGGGGGGAAAGAGTTATGACTCTCCCACACAGGTGATAATGTGTATTTTATACACGTTTTGTCTTTTATTCTCTTGCATTTTTGTTCGTTTCGAATGTAGTTTTATCGATATTAATTATGTTTTTCATCTTTCAGTGTCTCGTGCTTAATTGTTGAAAAGATGGCTTAATTTGGGCATGAAAGCGAAGATTATTCAAGAGGGAAATAAGAAGATGAAAGCTCGCGATGTCGGGAGGTGTTTAATGTATTATCTTGAAGATTTTATCTCGTACGGGCTGATGTACGGCCGTTCGACAGGCCGTTCAAAGGAGCAGATTTTCTGTACGGGCGGCTGTACGGCCGTTCAACAGGCCGTACAGAGCTGCTGTGTATTAAAAGAACATAACATCTCTCTTAACCTAATATCTTAACCTACATCTTATTTTTCCTCTCTTCTTTGCCTCTTCAAGAACAAAATTAGGGTTAGTAGAATTGAGAGAGAAACATCAATTACTCATAATCTAGCATTGATTATGAGTAACTAACTCCATATATTTGGCTCAAGGAAGCATTTCTTGTACTAAACCCACTCCATTTTAAGTAAGATCTATTTCACTCTATCTTGAATATTTGTGTTGTATTGCCTATGATTTTACTTGAAGATTTGTAAGTTGCTTCACCTTACTCTTCTTGTATCTTCAATTGCTAATTGTTTGTTCTAATACGTAATCGTTAGTTCATTCATTATAGTAGCACAAGATTTAGTGTACCTAAATTCACAAAATTCAAGTGCAAATACCTAGGTTGAGCTTCTCATCCTTGGGTTTGTCCAAGCCTCTCTTTGTTTAATTCCCTGACTTGGTTAAATTGATAGTGCTTCATTATTGGTTGCTATTGTCAAGAGAGTTAATTTATGTGCTTCACTAAATTAGTGTTTTTAGAAGAGAAATAAGTGATTGTGTGCTTCACCAATTATCTTGGTTAGGTAGAGTTGGATATATTTTGCTTGTTTGTTGGGTTGAAGTGCTTGATTTGCATTAATCCTTGGGTCAAATATCTCTTAATCTTGCTAATTCACTTATTGTGCCTAGTTGTGTTGGTAAAATTGGTTGATTGTAAATTCATTTGGTTATAGTTCTCTAGCAATTTATTTCTTGTAGGCAAGGTGTTTGATAAAACACCACAATCAACTTAAAACCCCCCACCATTTTACATTACACTAGTTTTGAACGCTATTCCCTTGGGTTCGATCCCTACTTGCCCCATTTGCTATATTTTATAGTTAAGTGCGAACATAGTAGAGCATAAATAAATCATTATCAATTTGGCGCGTCGACGACGGGCGTGGCCAAATTTTGGCGCCGCTGCCGGGGAACTATTTTAGTTCAATATTAGTGCGCGTATAAAACTATAAATATTTTAGTTCCATTGTGCATATTTATCTATTTTTCTTGATTTTAGAAATTTTTGCTATGTATGACTCGATCCTCTTGTTTAGGTGATCTTGCGTATTCATCTAATCCCGAGAGACTCTTGCGAAGGAATCAAAGGAATTCAAGTGCGAATATAGATTCATCAAGTCAATTTATTTCTAGTTCACCTTCGGAAGAGGAAGAGGAGTTGAACGAGGGTCTTCCCCTTGTTATTCCTATCTCATCACCGGACGAAAACATTGATCAAGTCATGGAAAATCCTAATCAACGCACACTCAAGGAGATTGCTTCTCCTAGCTCCGTTCAACTACCATTGTGCATTGTATTTCCGGGAGGACAACAATTTGAGCTAAAGGGTGGTCTTATTGCCCTCCTTCCCAAGTTTGGAGGTGAAGGCACGGAAGATCCTTTTAGGCATCTTCAAGAATTTGAAATGGTATGTTCTTCAATGAGACCGAACAATGCTACGGAAGAACAAGTGAAGTTGAAAGCATTTCCCTTTTCCTTGAGAGATAATGCCAAGGCATGGCTATTTTACCTTCTTCCAAACTCAATCACTACATGGGAGCAAATGCGAAGTGCTTTCTTGGGGAAATTCTTCCCTACCTCAAAGGCTACGGGCATCTCCAAAGAAATTTGTGGCATTCGGCAATACTCCGGAGAAACATTGTATGAGTATTAGGAAAGGTTTCAAAAGCTTTGTCAAAGTTGTCCTCCATACTTGATATCGGAAGAGTTGCTCATTCACTACTTCTATGGAGGCTTGGAACATAGTGCTAAATTGCACCTTGATGCTTCAAGTGGTGGAGTTCTTGTGGATAAAATGCCGGAGGAGGCTAGAAAGTTAATAACCAAGATTGCCGAGAATTCGCGCCAATTTGGGGATCGTCAAGTGCATGTCAAGAACCCTTCCGTGAATGAAGTGGCAACTCAAAAGTTAGAGGGCCAAATCTCGGACCTTGCATCATTGGTTCGTCAATTAGCCGTTGGGAATCTTCAACAACAAAAATATTGTGGTGTTTGCAATATGTCGGATCATGCTACTAACGAATGCCTATCATTCCAACAACCCGAAGAGCAAATTAATGCTATTGGAGGTTTTTCGGGACAACCACCCCAAAGGAAGTATGACCCCTATAGTAACACCTACAATCCCGGTTGGAGAGACCACCCTAATTTTCGATATGGAAATCCCAATGCACCAAACTCTAACCAATACCAAAATCCAAACACTTACAACACCCAACATCAACAAAACCCTCCTCCATACTCACAAAAACGTCCCAATCGAAATTTTCAAGCACTCCCACCACCACCTCCATACAATTCCCAAGACCATCAAGGGTCTTCTTCATCTACATTATCATCACTTGAAGAGATGATTAAGCAAATGGCAACAAACAACCTCCAATTTCAAAACATCACTTCTCAAAATATATCCAACTTGGAAAAGAACACTTCTCAAAGTATATCCAATTTGGAAAAGCAAATGAGCCAACTAGCCACAACTGTGAATCGATTGCAAAGCCAAGGTTCAAGGCAACTTCCTTCTCAAGCGGAGGTGAACCCCAAAGAAAATGCTAGTGCCATGACCTTAAGGTGTGGAAAAGAATTGGAGGACCTTCATGCTAAGGCTAAGGGTAAGATGGTGAATGATAATGAAGGTGGAAAGGTTGAAAATGATGACATCTTGGAGGCTAAGGATGAAAACCTTGAAGATGATATGGAAATTGAGGAAGAGAAAGTTGATGTGGGTAAAAAGGAAAGTGTTCAAGAGGACGTTCCACAAGCAAAGAAGCCAAGTTTTATTGATGAGGATGTGGTTATTCGACCTCCATTCCCTTCAAAATTTTCTAAACCAAAGAAAGACATTGTTGACAAGGAAATGCTTAAGACATTCCGAAAAGTGGAAATCACTCTCCCGTTACTAGATGCCATAAACCAAGTTCCAAGGTATGAAAAGTTTCTCAAAGATTTGTGTACTAACAAAAGGAAGTTAAGAGGTGATGAAACTATAGTGGTGGATGAGAATGTCTCGGCCGTGATTCAAAGGAGGTTACTTCAAAAATGTTCGGATCCGGGCACATTCACTATTCCTTGCAAGATTGGAGGTAAATTCTTTGAAAGAGCTATGCTTGATTTGGGTGCCTCAATCAATGTGATGCCCCTTTCCATATTCCAAACTTTAAATTTGGGGGCACTTGAGAATACCAATGTGATTATTCAACTCGCGGATAGATCTAATGCCTATCCCGAGGGGGTAATTGAAGATGTGCTTGTTCATGTTGACCAAATGGTTTTCCCCGCTGACTTTTACATCTTGAAAATGGAAGATGGTCCATCTAACATCAAGTCGGCACCAATTCTTTTTGGGCGTCCATTCTTAAAAACGGCGAAGACCAAGATTAATATGGATGATGGTTCTCTCACTATGGAGTTTGGCGATGAAGTTGTCAAATTCAATATCTATGATGCCATGAAATTTCCTAGTGAGTCACACTCAATTTGCTCCATTGATGTCATTGATGGTTTGGCCCAACAAGCTTTTGACATGGGAAATAAAGAAGCTCTCCAAGTGGTTATTGAGGGATGTGCAAATGAAGATGATGGATTCCCTATTTCGGAAGAGGCCAATGAGGCAATTATGGAGCTCAATGTATTGCAACCTTTACCACAAAGGTGTGATCTTGCAAAAATTGATCTTCCCCTGTCTTATTCTAAATTACTCCCTTCTATTGAGAATCCTCCTACTTTGGAATTGAAAGTATTGCCTAATCATCTCAAATATGCTTATCTTGGGGACAATGAGACTCTTCCCGTAATCATAGCTTCTAATTTGAGTAATGTACAAGAAGAACGCCTCTTGCGGGTTCTTAATGATCATAAAAGTGCTATTTGGTGGACCATTGCCGATATTAATGGTATTAGTCCCTCCACTTGCATGCATCGTATACTCTTCGAAGACGGAGCTAAACCTACTAGAGACCCTCAAAGAAGACTTAACCCGGCAATGATGGAAGTTGTTAAAAAAGAGATTCTCAAGCTACTTGATGTCGGTATCATTTTTCCAATCTCGGATAGCGAATGGGTGAGTCCGGTACATTGTGTTCCTAAGAAGGCGGGTATCACTCTTGAGGAGAATCTTAAAGGTGAGCTTGTGTCTACCCGAGTCCAAAATGGGTGGCGAATGTGCATAGATTATCGCAAGTTAAATGCGGTAACTCGAAAAGACCATTTTCCTCTCCCTTTCATTGATCAAATGCTAGAGAGGTTAGCCGGGAAGGAATTCTATTGCTTTCTAGATGGATTTAGTGGATATCATCAAATTGTCATTGCTCCCGAAGATCAAGACAAAACCACATTCACTTGTCCTTTTGGCACGTTTGCATTTCGTAAACTCTCATTTGGCTTATGTGGTGCTCCCGCAACTTTTCAAAGGTGTATGGTGAGTATTTTCTCCGACATGATAGAGAATGGAATTGAAGTCTTTATGGATGATTTCTCTATTTCGGGTGATTCTTTTGATGAATGTCTTCAAATTCTTACACATGCCTTGGATCGATGCTTGGAGACTAATTTAGTGCTCAATTATGAAAAATGTCATTTCATGGTCCAAGAAGGTATTGTATTAGGGCATATTGTGTCTAGGAAGGGCATTGAAGTGGACAAGGCAAAAGTTGATATTATTGCAAGTCTTCCGTACCCTTCAAATGTCAAGGATGTTCGATCTTTTCTTGGTCATGCCGGTTTCTATAGGAGGTTTATCAAGGATTTTTCCAAGGCTGCTCTTCCCCTATCATCTCTTCTACAAAAGGATGTGGAATTTAAAATTGATGAAAAATGCAAGGCCGCTTTTGACCATCTCAAGGAAGCTTTAACTTCGGCTCCTATCATTAAGGCTCCGGATTGGTCTCTTCCTTTTGAGATTATGTGTGATGCTAGCAATTATGCGGTTAGTGCGGTGTTAGGCCAAAAAGTGGACAAATGATCTCATGTGATTTATTATGCCTCTCGCACACTCAACTCCGCCCAAGTGAACTATACCACCACTGAAAAAGAATTGCTGGCTATTGTCTTTGCTCTTGATAAGTTTCGTTCATATCTTCTTGGTTACAAAGTCATTGTGTACACGGATCATGCCGTATTAAGACATCTCTTGGCGAAGAAAGAGTCAAAGCCTAGGTTGATTCGGTGGATTCTTCTCCTTCAAGAATTTGACTTAGAAATCAAAGATAAAATAGGTGCCGAGAACTTAGTGGCGGACCACTTGAGTCGACTTTTGAGGGAGGAAGATGCTTCTCCCCTTCAAGAATTATTTCCGGATGAGCACTTATTTGGAATTCAAAGCGAGGTGCCATGGTATGCGGATCTTGTTAACTACCTTGTATGCAAAACTTTCCCTAATGGCATGCCTAAGTATCAAAGGGAGAAGTTAAGAAGTGAAGCCAAACACTACATTTGGGATGATCCTTATCTTTGGAAACATTGTGCGGATCAAATTTTAAGAAGGTGTGTTCCAGAGTCGGAAATTACTTCAATTCTTCAATTTTGTCATTCTTATGCTTGTGGAGGTCATTTTGGGAAAGATCGAACGGCAAGAAAGGTGCTTGAATGTGGATTTACATGGCCAACTCTTTTTCGTGACTCTCAAGATTTTTGTAAGCAATGTGAACCTTGTCAAAGAACTGGAAATATTGCAAAAAGGAATGAAATGCCCCAAACTCCAATTATTGTGGTAGAAATCTTTGATGTTTGGGGAATTGATTTTATGGGACCATTCCCATCTTCTTCTCATGGAAATCTCTATATTCTCTTGGCCGTGGATTATGTCTCTAAGTGGGTGGAGGCCAAGGCAACACAATCGGATGATGGTAAAGCAGTTGTTGCATTTCTCAAATCTCAAGTCTTCAATCGATTTGGTGTTCCTAAGGCTATCATAAGTGATCAAGGTACCCACTTTTGTAACAAATTGGTGGGAAATCTTCTTAAATCTTATGGGGTCTATCATCGAATGGCAACGGCTTATCATCCTCAATCTAATGGTCAAGCCGAAGTTTCTAATCGGGAGATTAAGTCTATTCTTGAGAAGGTGGTGAAACCTTCAAGGAAGGATTGGTGTGTTCGTCTTGAAGATGCTTTATGGGCCTATAGAACGGCATTCAAAACTCCTATTGGCATGTCCCCATACAAGTTGGTTTTTGGTAAATCTTGTCATCTTCCCGTTGAGTTAGAGCACAAAGCTTATTGGGCAATCAAGGCTTGCAATATGGATTTAAATGTTGTCGGGGCTCATCGGAAACTTAACTTGCTTGAATTGGAGGAAATTCGTAACAATGCCTATAAGGATGCTCAATCGTATAAGGCTAGAGTTAAGGATTTCCATGATCGTTCGCTTGTTCCTAAATCATTTTATGTTGGGCAAAAAGTTCTTCTCTACAACTCACGTCTAAAGTTAATGCCCGAGAAGCTTCGATCTCGTTGGTTGGGCCCATTTGTTGTTGTGAAAATCTACCCTCATGGAGCGGTGGATTTGCGAAGTTTATCTACCGATAAAGAATTCAAGGTGAATGGTCACCGTCTCAAACCTTTCTATGAGGGATTTCAAGAATCCACCGTTGATGTCATCTCATTAGCGGATTCCCTTCATGGATGAGTTTCTCTTACGTTAGTTTGTGTGTTGGTGCTACGAGGCACATTCGGGAAGTCGAGCCAACGACAGTAAACAAAGGCGCTGTTTGGGAGGCAACCCAAGGTACGTATGTATTTATATATTTTTATGCGTGTGTTAGATTTTGTTCTTCGCTTGCATTTATGTATAGCGTTATGCATATTGTGAGTTCGAGGATTGATCTAAATATTGGTGAGTGGGGATTCCATTTTTCATCTTTCTTAAGTCTAAAAAAAAAGAGGGGTGTTAGTTAATTATTATGTATTTTTGTGGTGTGTTTAGTGAATTTTATAATAGAGTTTAAAAAAAAATTGTAATAATAATTTCCCGCTCAATAATATTTAGTATCGTTAATTCTAATTTTTATAATTTTTTATGTTTATTCCACTCGTACCTTGATGTGTTTGTTTCATGTTTTCAGGAATTAATATTTTTATTCAAGCATTCAAGGATTTGTGAGAATTTTTTAAAATAAAAAAAATACAATTTTGTAAATTTTCAGGACTGTACGGGCTATCGTACGGGCTACAGACCGTGCAGCAGGTTGTACATGATTTTGCTACTTTCTGTCCGTGTTGTATTTCAAAATGAGTGAAATTTTAAAACCCCTACCCACTTGCTGAACAGCCTGTACAACCCTCTAATACAATTTCAGAAACACAAGTTTTTTTTTCCTAGCCCCTTTTCACCAAACTCTCAGATATGTTCTTCATCTCTTTTCATCTCACCTCACCACCATTTCCTCTCCTCTCCTACCATCACTGCCTCCAGCCACCGCAAATCACCCGTTCACCCCACCCTCTTCTCTCTTCAACACCAGCCAACAATTCGCCCTTTTTCCTCCTACCATACGACTCCACCTCCGCCCTTCACGACCTGCCCTCTCCTCACATCTCCTCCCTCCCCATTTCATTCAATTCGACTGCAGCCAACACACCGCTGCAACAAGAAGCCACCGCGCACTCCACTACACCCCCTCCATTTCCGCCTTTTCCACCTCCACATCTCAAACCAACCACCCAAACACCTCCCCCCACATCTGTTCCTCACCCCATTCCACCACTGTCCTCTCCCTCCACCCTCTCTTCTTCTCTCCTTATTCCCCCGTTTCTTCCCCTCATTTCACAGTCGCGTTTCACCTGCACTTCCTCCCCGTCTCCTCTACCCACCATCCATCGTTCTCAACAGCCAGCCCTTCATCGCCTCTCCCTCCACTCTCCTTCACCAACAATTCAACTCCCACACTTCAATCAACAGCCCCCTCCATCTTTCAACAGTCCAACCCATTTCCCCTGCATTCAACAACTCCGGCGTCGTTTCCCCCTCCTCCAATTCCGAGCAACATCACCGCTGTTACAACACCACACTCCAGTTCCCCATCCAATTCCACCCCCCTTTCTCATCCTCAATCTCCCTTCTTTCAAACCCAACACCTCCACAATTCTTACAATTCATCACCGAATTACTCCACACGCAACCATTCCTCCACCACGCCATTAACAATCCTCCGCCCTTTTGCCTCATCTCCTCTTGGCATATCTCCCTTCACAACACCGCCTTCCATTTTCTTTCCCTCCACCCTCCACCGTTCGACCACCATTCACCGCTCACCCCTGCAACAACAACAGCAACAACATCTCCCTTTTCATTCCTCTCCCCCTTATCCCCCCCCCTTTTCTTTTTCCAAACAACCCTCCCCCTCTTTATAGCCACGATTTCCCCCCGTTTTGTATTATTTTTTTATTTTTGTTTAGATTTTATCTTGTTTTGTTTTGTTTAGTTTTAGTTTTATTTAATTTATTTTTATTGATTGTTTTAATTTTGAGCTTTGAATGTAATTTTTGAAATTTGATTTTATTATTAATTAGTTAGTGATTTGTTTTATTTTATTTTATAATTTTATTTTTTTTATTTTTTTAATAAAAAAACCCAAAATTTTAATTCTTTTTGATTTTGATTTTTGTTTTTATTTTTCTAAAACTAAGTAATTATTTTATTTTATTTTATTTTAGTTTTAAAAATTTGATTTTTGATTTTATTATTAATTCCTTAGTTCTATTAATTTATTTGCTTTTATTTTTATTTTTAATTTGATTTTTGATTTTATTCTATTTCAGTTTTAGAATTTAATTTTTGATTCTTTTATTAATTGGTTAGTTAGTTTATTTCATTTTAGTTTTGATTTATTTTATTTATTTATTTATTATTATTTTTTTTATCTATAAAACAAAATATAATAATTTAGTTATTTATATATCCTTAATTAGTGTATTGTAGTAGTTTTGAGGAGTGTGGATTTGGATTATCTTGATTATTGTAATTGGGGTGTTTGTGGTATGTGGCGGTAATTCACTTCGGGGCTTGCAATTTTGGTGTTGAATTTGGTTGCGGATTGATTGTGGGATTATTGTCAAATTGTTGGTCATCATTGTGGTTTTGTTCGGTATTTTTGTTGGGTGGTTATTTGGCTTGTTATTTGAAGTTGGGATTTGCTAATCATGAGTGGTGTTGCTTCTAAGCGTGGTAAAAACAAGGGAAAGGTTCAATCTAAGCGGCAAAAGACCACTTCTTCATCTTCGGAGCCTCACATTTTTCTAACTCTCAAAGAATACGAGGACAAGGGTCTACCATTACCTCCTCCCAATTATGGGCTTGATTTGCACTCCGCTAAGCCTAGCTTGTCATTCTCCGGTGATGCCCTCGAGAGGTATAATTCCATTTCATCGCTTAAAGTTTTGCCTCCGGACATTTTCCACTCGATTTCAATATTCTTTTTGGCGTGAAATTTCTTCGGATGCTCAATTGCCTTCGGGTGGTCGGATTAAGTCCACCAAAATCAAGGACCCTAGTTTGTGCTATATTTATCGGGTTATGGTTCATTCTTTGTATGGTAATGAAGGTTCAAATAGCGCCATTTCTTTGGGAGAGCTTGGGGTCCTCAATTGGTTGTATGATGAGTTTCTAGTAGATTGGGGGTATGTATTCTCTTCCCGGTTGTTGGAGCTAACTCGGCGTAAAGGGAAGGGTTCCCTTATCTTTGGCGGGTTTATCACCCGAATTGCTACTAAGCTAGGGATTCTTGATCGGGATAACTCCCCTATTTCATGGATAGAGGGTGGCCAACCCATAGCTACTATTGACTTTGCTGTTTTGAAGAACATGGGGGTCATCTCGGGGACTTTTGATAATTTTCGATGGACTGGACACAAATCATCTCAGCTCGAATGTCCTTCATCTCATACTCGAGTCGAGGAGGAGCCGGTTTCTGAGCCTTTGCTACTTTCTGATGATCGACATGCATCTCCCTCTCATAGTCATGCCGAAGAGTTTTCTGAACCTCAACGGGTCTACTTACAACGCATGGAGCAGTCCATCAAGGACCATGTTGATATGAGGCTTTCTGAACATCGAGAGTGGATGGAACAATTTTTTGCTTCGATGATGGCTCAGTGTAGCACTAGTTCTCGGGATCCACCTTCGGATCCTCCTCACGATGCTTGAGCTTCTTGGCTTTGCTATGGGTCCTTGTTGCTTATTTTCAGGGGAGTTTTCTTTCACTTTTGTTTCTCCCTCATTTTTATTTGTCATGCATGAGGACATGCCATGTTTTAAGTGGGGGAAGGATTGTTTATTTTGGATTGTTTATTTTGATGTCCGTTTCGTTTGCATTTGTTTGTAAAATTTATGACATTGTGAGCTTGCAACCTTGTTTTCTCTTATTTCGTGCCTAGCATTATCAATTTGATGCGAATCTATAAGTTTGATGCACCTTTTTGCACACACACACTTGAAATGACAAGAAAAGTCTAGATTGTTGTAATTAAATTGTGACATGACGATTATCTCTTAGAATGCATGGAATCAAATCGAGAAGATGTTATTACAACTTAAACCTTGTGAGGCCTTGAACGATGATTTCTTTTGCTTGTGTGTTTCTCCGTCTTTATGTGTGTTTGTTGCTCTAGGGCTTGCATTAAACCCTCATTCATGGATGCACCATAATAAGGAAATTCTATTTAGGATAACCTTTTTGACCTTTTTAGCTTGTGAACCATGAAAATAATCCCTAGTTACCCCTTTGAAGCTTATATCCATATTTTTCTTCATCACTCTCCCCTTTTATACATGAGCCATAGCCAAATACTTCACTCTCGACCTAGTTGAGCTAGTTGAGTCTTGGAAAGAATTGATTGGAAATCATGTGAATTTGGAGAAATTATGAAGAGGAAGAATTCTATTTATTGTAAGTGGGAACTAGTTTGATGTGTATATCTAGATGTGGTTCAAAGTTCTTTGTAGTATTTTTTTATGTTATGCATTCCCTTTGCTAAAAAATAATAATAAAGGGGATGTAAAAAAAAGAAAAAAGAAATAAAAAGAGAACTAAAAAAAAAGCAATAAATCTTTGTACTTTATTTTGTTTCAATTTTATTGGTAATGTGGTTGTGCTTTGTAATTGTAAATGAGTGGAGACATTCTTTAGTTTAAGAATTTGGTGGATGAAGCGAGCAAGCGTCATTTTGACTCAACTAGCGAAACTTTTACACCTTCCTTGAACTTAAATTTTCACACCTTCACCCAAGCCTCATTACAACCATTTTATGAATTCCTTGTTTTTGGTGCAATCCGGAATTTAGGTGAACATGCAAGGTCAATTAGAGCGCATGCATTTAGACTTGGAGTTGAGTGAAATCTCTGGCCCATACTTGTGTGATGCATAATTGAGAGATGTGAGATTTTTCACCATATAATTTTATCTTCTTAATGTGAAGCCGTGTATGCTTTGTGATCATCTTGTCTAGTGTTCACGATTGAAGTGCATTCATTCTATCTTTAATGTCTTGGTTACATATTGCACAAGGTGTGTTATCTTGATTATTGAATTGGTTTTTAGCTCGTTTTAGTGGATGACAAGGTGAATAGCTCTATATGTTTGATTTTAGTTACAAGTAGACGGCTTGGACATGTGAGTGTAGTAGTTAGCTTATTTAGTAGGTATTGTTAGTTTTTTTTGTTTATTGGTGATTTTTGTGATTTTGTGGGTATATCATCTATAAACCCTCACGAGACCTCACTCGTCCACTAGGGCTACCTAGGGGTTCCAAGGGCTTGTTGCATATGCCAAATGCAACCGTGATCACCTACGGAAGTGGTACTAGTTAGGAGTATATAGTATTGTTAATATTAGTTTGCTTGGGACTAGCAAAGTTCAAGTGGGGGAAGATTTGATAACGTGTATTTTATACACGTTTTGTCTTTTATTCTTCTGCATTTTTTGTTAGTTTCGAATGTTGTTTTATTAATATTTGTTATGTTTTTCATCTTTCAGTGTCTCGTGCTTAATTGTTGAAAAGATGGCTTAATTTGGGCATGAAAGCGAAGATTATTCAAGAGGGAAGTTAGAAGATGAAAGCTCGCGATGTCGGGAGGTGTTTAATGTATTATCTTGAAGATTTTATCTCGTACGGGCTGATGTACGGCCGTTCGACAGGCCGTTCAAAGGAGCAGATTTTCTGTACGGGCAGCTGTACGGCCGTTCAACAGGCCGTACAGAGCTGCTGTGTATTAAAAGAACATAACATCTCTCTTAACCTAATATCTTAACCTACATCTTATTTTTCCTCTCTTCTTTGCCTCTTCAAGAACAAAATTAGGGTTAGTAGAATTGAGAGAGAAACATCAATTACTCATAATCTAGCATTGATTATGAGTAACTAACTCCATATATTTGGCTCAAGGAAGCATTTCTTATACTAAACCCACTCCATTTTAAGTAAGATCTATTTCACTCTATCTTGAATATTTGTGTTGTATTGCCTATGATTTTACTTGAAGATTTGTAAGTTGCTTCACCTTACTCTTCTTGTATCTTCAATTGCTAATTGTTTGTTCTAATACGTAATCGTTAGTTCATTCATTATAGTAGCACAAGATTTAGTGTACCTAAATTCACAAAATTCAAGTGCAAATACCTAGGTTGAGCTTCTCATCCTTGGGTTTGTCCTAGCCTCTCTTTGTTTAATTCCCTGACTTGGTTAAATTGATAGTGCTTCATTATTGGTTGCTATTGTCAAGAGAGCTAATTTATGTGCTTCACTAAATTAGTGTTTTTAGAAGAGAAATAAGTGATTGTGTGCTTCACCAATTATCTTGGTTAGGTAGAGTTGGATATATTTTGCTTGTTTGTTGGGTTGAAGTGCTTGATTTGCATTAATCCTTGGGTCAAATATCTCTTAATCTTGCTAATTCACTTATTGTGCCTAGTTGTGTTGGTAAAATTGGTTGATTGTAAATTCATTTGGTTATAGTTCTCTAGCAATTTATTTCTTGTAGGCAAGGTGTTTGATAAAACACCACAATCAACTTAAAACCCCCCACCATTTTACATTACACTAGTTTTGAACGCTATTCCCTTGGGTTCGATCCCTACTTGCCCCATTTGCTATATTTTATAGTTAAGTGCGAACATAGTAGAGCATAAATAAATCATTATCAATTTGGCGCGTCGACGACAGGCGTGGCCAACTGGATACAAAGATACATTCCCATGGCATCTGTTGAGGCAATAGCCCTGGAACAATCTTCAATAAGATGAACAACATCATTAGAGGTTGAAAGCACGTAGCAAATAGAAATTTAGTAGAAAATAGAGGTTAAAGATGACATCAACTTACTGCATCCGCCCTGAGACCGGATGGGTGTGTCGAACAAGCTGGGATTCATGTGCACCCAGTTTACATCCTGTAAGAAACATGAGCATTTCATAATTAAAACCACTAAATCAATAGATAGGCTACTATATTGATAATTAATACTCATAAAAAAACACACATGTTGGAGAATGCCATACCTCCCGAGGATCGAACGGATAGTAAGGCAATGGTTCCATTGGTCTCAGCAGCTCAGCTTGTACTTCAAAACCCTAATGCATTCTCTTTATATAGAACAAGATATTAAGATGGCAGATTTACTCTTTAATTGGCCTATCCACCTACAAGGTTTTTTTTTTCCTAAGTCATCATCACGCCTTTGTGTACAGCCTGTGAAGTAGCCAGTAGGAGTGTATAAGAATCACATAACCTGCTCCTTTTTTACTCTACTTTATTACTTCTCTACATTGGCACTAGCATTTTACCCGTGCTACGCATCGAAAGCACAATTACGAAGAATTTGAAATTGTTATAAAAACATATGTAAGTATCATAAAACAGATTATGTTCTTATACTTTTTTTCCCCAATAGTTTTACATTGTTTTTTTACTATTCTCTGAAAAGTTCAGTTCAATATAACCATGTCTTGAGAATCCAGTATAAAAACAATAAAAACGTAGTTATTAATAGAAAAAATAAAGCAAGTACACATTTTCTTTTATAAATGCAAACAAAACAGAAGTGATCTCAAGGACAATAATAAAAAATTAAATTTAGTGATAGACATAGTATATCTCAAGGCAAAAGTCTTGAAGCATTTAAATCCATGACAAAAAAATATTCCCATATAAGTCAAGTAAATTGGGAATTGCACTGTTTCGAAATAGCTCGTTACCGGTGCATATGACACACTACTAACCGATCAATCATGCTACATACGAATGTAACTTTCTAGCTCAATATATCTGCAAGATCTCAAAATCCTATAAAATATACATACAATTAATTAATTTTCTCTCATAATATGTCATATATCAACATAGATATGACTATCAAGCTCAAAGAGATGTTTGTTATGTCATTAATCAATTTGAAGATATTAAAATATAGATTTTAATCAAATGAAAAAGTTATATATTATTCAGTAATTTTCAATGTATTTCTAAGGAAAAATTGCGGTTGATCTTAGAGGTGGACATATATTACAAATACTGGTAATGATCCATGTCAAATCCTATTACTGACATATTCTTCTTTGCATATGTTCTAATGACGAGCCAATAAAACAAAGTAGAAAATTTATTTTTTAAAAAATTAAAAATAAAATTCACCTATTATTTTCCGACAGAAAATGACAATCATTAACTCTGGTATGAAATTCACTCACATTTAAAATTCACCAACTATTATTTAGATTCATCAAATATATGAAAATGCCAAAACTAACCATCTTTGGTGGGAAAAGCAATGTTAGAGTTTTATTCCTTTAAAGTATATAATTTCTTGATTTGAGTTTATAAAGTACCTATGTTAAAGTTTTCTATCAAAGTACAAAAATGATTTTGAAGAATATAGATAGGTGCTTTTTATAACTACTCTAGCAACAAAAAAATAGTCCAAAAATATATATTCAGCACATGAACAAATATATCTATACTATTATATTAAAGCTGAAACATTGAAAGTTTTGGTGTTCGGTTTTCGGCACGGTTATCCTAATTATTAAAATAACTAATAAAATATGTAATTACTGGTAATTAGCTTATTACACTTTTAATTAAAGTACTTTTACTTTTAATTGAAGATTTTACCTTTTATAAACACCAAAAAATATCAATTGTATTACATCTTTCAAGCATTAATATTTTTTTTTCTAATTAAAACAAATTACCTTTTAATTTAAACCATGATCTTGCAATCATTAATATATGCCTAAAAATATGACTCCATATCTTCCAATATTTCTTTTCTAATTAAAACACATTTCCTTTTAATTTAAACATATTCTTACAATCATTAATATAGACCTAAAATTATCACATCATATATTCCAATCACTAATAAAGTATATTAAAAATTCGTACACTATACAACTATACTAAAGCCGAAATATTGAAATTTTTGGATTTAGATTTTCAATTTTCGATCTTTTATTCTAATTAATAAATAGTGAAATAATATAATTATTATAATTATCCTATTGCTTTTTCTAATTAAAATCCATTACCTTTTAATTAAAGATATTGTGTCATGTCTTCTAATCATAAATATTTTTCCTAATTAAAACACATTACATTTAATTTAATACATAATGTTTCAATCATTAATATATATCTACAAATATCATACCATACATTCCAATCATACAACGAACAATGATCGTTAGATTTTTAGTAATAAATAAGAACCGTTAGATCTTAAGATATTGTATATTACATATTTAATTTGAAATTTTATAATATAAGTTTGAATTATGTATATCATTAATTAAATTTATAGTAAATTAAACTAAAATCAAAATAAATTTTGAAAATAATGATTACATAAAAACATAATTGTAACATAAAATAAAATTTATGACATATCAAAAGAAACCCGTGTATCGCACGGGCTATAAGCTAGTTGATATGAGTATTTATTAAGTTGAAAAAAATATATGATCCGAAACATTAAAAGTTTGGTTGGTCGGTCGGTCGGTCGGTACGGTACCTATTGATTTTACTTATTTACCCTTATTCAGTTACAGATAAAATTTCCTACTAACTAATCAATTTCCTTCATTTCTCTAACTAAAATAACTCTTTTACCAATTATATCATGGACGGTTACCTTTTTCAGCCAAAACACATTACCTTTTTTCTTTTCTCTTACTAAAACTTCTCTTTTCCCAATTATTATATCACGGGTATTTCTATTTAATTACTAATAATTAATCATTTACCTTTTTCAGCTAAAACGTATCATATTTTCTATATTTTTTTACTAAAATCCCTACTTAAATATCACCGACAACATATATATAATTATTATCAAATCATATTATTAAAAAAATTTAGTCTAGAAAATTCAAGTCCAAAAAAATTCAATTCAAATCATAAAAACATATGATATCAAAGAAAATCCGTGCATCGCAATTAAAGCCGAAACACTGAAAGTTTGTCGATTTGGGTTTTTTTTACGATTATCATAATTATTAAAATTAAATATTAATATTCTGGTTACCAATAACTTATCAATTTCCTTTTTCATGAAAACATGTTACATTTTCTATTTTTTTAATAAATAATCGATTTTACTTTTTCAGGTAAAACACATTTTCCTTAATATTTTATCTAGCTAAAATTTCTCATTTTTTAGGAACACTACGGGTAATTTTATTTAATAAAATTAAATAATAATCTTATAATTACTAATACATAACCAATTAACTTTCGCATCTAAAACATTTTACCTTTTCTATTTTCTCTAACTAAAACCTTCTTTTAGTTAAAACGCATCATATATCTTTTTATATTTTCTAAAATTCGTCATTTTCGAAAAATATCACTGGCAACTTATATATGATCATTAAATTTCGCTTATCTATACTATTATACAAAATTCGAAACATTAAAAGTTCTGGTACCTATTTTTTGGTACCTGTTTTTTGGTATTTCGTGAATTTACTTATTTATCCTTCATTATTAAGAAAAATATATACGATATCTATACTATTAAAACACCTAAAATAAATAATAACATAATATAATTAATGGTAATTAGTCGATTGCCTTTTTCACATTTATTTTCACTTAAAGATATTGCCTTTTATAAACATCTAAAAACATCAATAGTATCATATCTTCCAATCATTAATATTTTTTCGAATTAAAACACATTACCTTTTTGATTTAAAACTACTCTTACAATCATTAATATATATCCGAAAATATCACACCATACCTTTCAATTATTAATAAAATATATTAAAAATCCGTATACGTTGTTTATAATAAGTAAACATTAGTATAATCCGTGAACATGAGTACATTAAATTATATAAAATTAAAATTAAAAAAATTAATAAAAATGATGATTATATAAAAACATAATTATAATATTAAATAAAATTTATAACATAATAAACGAAACCCGTGCATCGCACGAGCATTGAAAGTTTGTCGGTTCATCCTAATTATTAAAATAAATAATAAAATAATATGATTAATGATAATTAGCCGATTGCCTTTTTAGTTAAAAAAAATATTTACTTTTAATTGATAATTTTACTTTTATAAACATCGAAAATATCATATCTTCCAATCAATAATATTTTTTTCTAATTAAAACACATTAACTTTTAATTTAAAACAGAATATTGCAATACTTAATATATACAAAAAAATATCACACCATATCTTCTAATCACTAATAAAATATAATAGAAATACGTATACTACAAATAATGACTATTAGATTTTTAGTACAAAAACAAAACCGTTGGATCTAATGATTAGATATACTATATTATTAAATTAATTTACTAAAATTTGAAGGTTCGAATTCCATCAACGACCTACTTATTTAAAAAATTTATACTATAAGTTTTAAACCAAGCATATCATTAATTAAATTAATATTAAATCATATATATTAAAATATAAATAAAATATTGTAAATAATGGTTATCTAAAAATATAATTGTAACATAAAATAAAATTTAATACATATCATCGCACGGGTTATAAGCTAGTATAATGAAAATCTGAATCGCCTTTTTATTATATTTTTTTTGTCAGAAACTCTTTTCTGTTGTTAATTTTTTTAGACAATTAAAACACAAAACATACGATACACATTTATATAATTGAAATATAAAGATTATCTATCCAAGTACAGTATATCATATCATAAAGAGATATACAATGGTACCTTAATTGAAATTGATATATGGTACCTTAATTGAAATTGATATGACTTAGATATGAAGAGAATTGATATGGGCATTTACTCATTGGAGTTTGCTAGGCCTGATGGAGAATGGTAGAGAAAAGGTTTGAATTTGCCTTAACGATTAAACTGATATAAAAATTCTTTTTCTGAGTTTGTTCTTTGATAATAATAAGGACTTTTTATTTTTGGTATTTTTATTCAATGCAAATTATGTATTAGTTATTCCTCAAAATAAAAGTTAGTAGTTATTAGTTTTAGTGAATCGATATTAAAAAAATACATAAATTAAATGTTATTGAATTTAACTTTTTTTTTAATATGGGAACCCGCAGCCGCTACCCTTCGGGTGCGCTCTGGGTAAACCCATGGGCTCATGCAATAGCCTGCAAACCACGTGATCCAAGGCAAACCGCACAAGTGCGACAGGCTCTGTCCCAGGATGGCATGATCACAAATCCGCCTCCCATGTGTGTCGAACCTGTGACCAAAAGGTGAGATGGCCTCTCTTTAACCAACTGAGATAACCCTTGCAGGCTTGAATTTAACTTGTGTTGAACTTGAGTTGAATTTAATATTGCTTAAAAGATATAATCTAAATTAAATCTTAAATAAAGAAGCATGTTAGATTTAATTTGATTGATCTCAAATTTAGCAGTGGACTCTCATTGGTGCTAAAATAATTCACAATTTTTTAATCGACAAAATGATATGTGATAGTATTATAGTAAAGGATATTTTTAAAAATAATCATAATTAAAAGATATATAAACATATGCAATCTATTGGTATATACATTTATAGAATATATTATTTACGATTTATTAGTAAAAAAATTTTAAAATTAAAGAACCATGTAATATATGAATTTATTAAATTAAGAGACTATACTAATTATATTTTATTTAACCGCGATTAGCAAATTAGAATAAGTATGGTAAATAATGATTTAGAATTTAGAAGTGAAATTTCATTGCTTCTAAACAATGACAATAGCCAACAAAGGATTGGTGTAGTGGTCGAGGTCTTGGCTTTTCTAAGAGAGGTCAACAGTTCGACTCCTAGAGTGTGCGTGTGTTCAGCTATCAAAAAAAAACAATAACAATACTCTTTTAGCGTATATTAAATATTTAATATACTTGAAAGAATGTAGTGTTGACTTATATACATTTACAGATATATATTATTGAAAAAGTATGAATAATTTTTTTTGAGTCTTTAAAAAATTGAGTCTTTAAAAAAATTAGAGGTTTAAGCACGAAAATTATCCAAAATATTTAAAATTAGGGTATAAATCCAAAATTTTCTAATTTCGGGTCCATTTTGAGTATAAAAAATATTAAATTTGTTATTATATATATAAACCTATAATATTATTAAAATCAATGAATTTATTAAATTAAGAAATTATTATAAATTTAATTTTGTCGCAATTAGTAAATTAGAAAAAGTATGTTAAATAATAAAAAATTTGCGGATGATTGATTTAAAATTTAAATATGAAATTCTAATTTGCTCTAAAATAATTTTTATTTTTTGATTGGTAATTAATTCACCAAACAATGACAATACTCTTTGGCGTATATTATAATTTTAAAATAATTAAAATATATGTAGTATTGGCTTACATATATTATAAATGACAAAATGATAGTTTGTAACCCCTATGTATATGGGTTTTATCAAATTGGTCCAGATTTACATTTTTTAGCAATTTGCAACCCCTATCTTCAAATCTCGCTTCATATTGCAACCCCTCCCGTCTAATTGACCTATTTTACAAGCAAAAATTAGTCAAAAACCTCTATACATAAGGGGTACAAACTGTCATTTTTGAAGATAGGGGTTGTAATATGAAGCGAGATTTGAAGATATGGGTTGCAAAGTGCTAAAAAACGTAAATTTGGACCAATTTGACAAAACCCATATACATAGGGGTTACAAACTGTCATTTTGTCCATTAACAAATTATGAATAGACATATTTTTAGCATTTTAAAAAAATAGAGTTTTAAAAGTTATGAATTTTATTTAAGTTATTTAAAATCTGGGTATAATTCTGGTTTTTTCAGATTTCGAATTGAGTTATATTATAAATATTTAAAATAAATTGTAATTGTATAATAAATATTACGAAAATCAAATTTCAATGATAATATAATTGTGATTGACTTTATATTAGAAGAGTGATGATTAATAAATGTTTAATTTTGAAAATTAATTTAATGTGTATAATATTAGAGAGAATTACCAAAATGCCTATTTTTCACAAGTTTTTGTCCAAAATACTGATTTTGAAAAAAATGGCCCGAAATACCGACGGGATACGGAGTTTCGGCTTCCGTATTAGCTGAATACGGTACACCGTGTACCGTATTATACATGATACGGAACACGGTATTCCGTGTTAGCGTGATATGGAACACGGTGTACCGTATTCAGGCATTATACGGAACACGGTGTACCGTGTTCGTACATGATACGGAACACGGTTTACCGTATTATGCATGATACGGAAGATCGTGTTCCGCAACACCCATTATATCACGGTACACGGTCTACCGTGTCTGGTCAGTAAAAAGGGCCAGCATGGCTCCCATATGAATATTTTGGGCCTTCACCCATAATATTATATCGTATTTAAAATAGTTATTTTTTATAAATATTTTTAAATTATATATATATATATATATATATATATATATAGCCATTGCTCCATACAGAACACCCTTATATAACAAACAATAAAGAACACCTTAGATCTAATAGATCCAATGGCCCCGCCAGGGGCACTTAATACAAAAAGTTGTTATTTTTTTACCCTCTATCCATCCAGCAAAAATTAATAAAAAAAATTAAAAAAAATTAAAAAAAAAAAATTTACTGTTCATGATGATGTCATGCTTATGTCATCAGTGACGTCATCATGAACAGTAAATTTTTTTTTAAATTCTTTTTTTGCTGGATGGATAGAGGGTAAAAAAATAACAACTTTTTGTATTGGGTGCCATGACGAAACTCTTATATTAGATTAGATATGAGGTGTTCTTTATTGTTTAGATTAATGATTAATATATTACATGATTAAATTTATTTACTAAAATTTCAAGGTTCGAATTTTTATAAATACCTAAAATATCATATATTTCAATCAGTAATTTTTTTCTCTAATTAAAACACTTGTGCTTTTGTTGGTGTCATCAGGATGTGCCCCAGCATGCACTCCCTCACCAACCGAATGTGGTTCCTGGGTGGTGAACAGGGTGTCAAGCACCAAGTCACTTGAACCATTGGCTCACCAAGAGAAGGGAATTCTTGGTGATCAAGGCCTTGCTCCTCAATTGCCTGAGTTGAGTATCTCACTTCACTGAGTTCAAATGCCAAAACTCTCTCTCCTACAGAAGTTTTTGAAGCTGTCAATGATGCCTACAAAGGGAGTTTAAAGGCTGCTCATTATCTGGGAAAGGGAGTCCAAACGGAAATTGAAAATGTTTACAAGGACACCTCCTCAGTAGTGAGTGAGATCAATCAAAAGCTGAATTTTGTGTGTGTGTGTGTGTATATATATATATATAGAGTCTTGCTCAAATGAGAACCCTCACTTATGGTGAGATATGAGATCTAATCCTAGCCATATATTTTTATATGTAAATTAAATCCTAGCCCCACAATTCATATTTAAAATTTTAATTTTTATTATTCATTTAATTCAACATCATCTTCCACAATCATTTATTTCCTACTCCGGTCACCATTTCCGATCACCATCTCCGACAACAAATTCCGGCCAACCCAGAAAATCACCACTGTTAAAAAGAAAATCACCACACTGCCGCCATCTCCGGCCACCACGCCGCCGCCACCACCAACAAAAATCACCACCTTTAAACAGAAAATCACCGCACTTCACCGCCTCCGACCACCACACTACCGCCACTACCACCAAAAAATCACCACCGATGTACGAAAATCACCGCGACCAAACCACCACCACTTCCGGCCACCACCAACAAATAACTAACGGAACCCGAAAATCACCACAAATTCAACCCTAACATAATCCAAATCATTACATGCACAAAAGCAAAACCCCTTTTCTATATCTGAATCTACAAAACACGCACTATTTTATAAAATTAACACCTTACCCACACAGTGACCACCTCTCATTTCATCTCAATTACTCACACTTTCACACTCTAAATACTTTCTCTCTCTAAAAACCAATCGAAAATGAGAGAAATTATTCACATTCAGGACGGTCAATGTGGAAACCAGATCGGAGCAAAGTTCTGGAAGTGATCTGTATCGAGCACGGCATCGATTTGACAGGGCATTACCAAGGAGACATAGACATTCAATTAAAGCGAATCAATGTTAATGAAGACTGAACAGACAGCGGCAATCGGATATTGGTGGTCTGGCAGCGACAACAGTAACGGTGGGGGTGGGGGTGGGGTCTGTGTGTGTAAGTGGTGATTTTGTGTTTTCCGATAGTGATTAATTGTGGCGGCGGTGGCGACGTGGTGGATGGGCATGGCCGGAAGGGGGGTGGCAGGGAGAGTATACGTGTATTTGTGTGTGTACATAACGTATGTGGTGTGTGTATGTGGGTGTTTTATTTGTGTGGTGAGGATTTAAGATAGTTTAAAATTTGAGGGGCTGAGATTAGATCTCAGTTCTCACCAAAAACATTGGTTCTCATTTGAGCAAAACTCTATATATATATATATATATATATATATATATATATATATATATATATATCTATAAATTCAAAAATTGAAATCAAACTCAAGTTTACTGATTCTCAAAAATTTGGACACTTTCTAAAGTACAATTGGGATTTCATAATTATACTTGCAGTGCTGGGGTCTATGCTTCCTACTCCAAAAAATTATTTGGCACTTCATGCGAGAAAGAAGAGTAATATGATACATATGCTCACTTTATAAGAAAGACTATATACTGGACCTCCCATCTGTTCTCTGTACAGGTCCAACACATAACAACTGAAATTAGCAATCTACAATACTAATCACAATATATTAGGGTTGTAATCACACATGAAGTTAACAAAACAATTACACGATGCAAATAGCAACTTTAATCACAAATAAACAAGTGTTTTCACTTCTATACACATAACAAGCCTTGAATAGTCACAAAATTACTCCGATATTCCAAACAATAAACCGTGTGTGTGTGAGAGAGAGAGAGAGAGAGAGATAGAGAGGGAGAGAGAGTACAGAATGATGGAGCTCACCGGATAACTTTCGAGGTCGCCGAAGGAGTAGAGGAGAAGTTTCAAACGTAAAGAGAGAGTGCGTAAAACTTTTGAGGTCGCCGGAGATAAGCGTGCGTGAAGAAGGAAGCGTGAAGATGAGAGATGAGAAGGACAGATAATCTAAACAACAACACATAATAAACACCATACATGTCAAAAATATAAAATTAATATGAAAAATAATCAATACTCAAACAAATAAAAAAATTAATACCACACATATTTTCAAAAAAGTTAAAAAAATGCCTTTAAAAAGTATAAAAACACTATAACAAAATATCTAAAATCTTTAAGATAACCATTAAATTAAATAATCAAAAAGATTAAAAAAATTGTTACATGAATATAGTACCTATATTTTTCAAATATATCATATGTAATCTTATAAAATAAAAAAAATCAAAAATAATTATGGAATACTAAAAAATATGTTAGGCTAAACTTTGAAATATAAATTATAGAAAAACCATTTACAAGAAAAAAACAAATGTATATTTACAAACCATATAATTTATGTATTATTATCATTAAAAGTAAAAATAAATTATTCAAAATGCTATAAAACTAATTATTTAAGATTTTTTTTTTCTTAATCAAAATTGAACTATAAAATATTAATAAAGTTATCCGTGCATCGCATGGGTACAAAGCTAGTGACAGTAACTCGAGCAATAACTCTAGCAATAACTCTAGCAAGAGTGAACTAGAAAAGTAGAATGCAAATTCACCGAACATGGTACAATTCTCTATAAATTAATAAATATGAATTTATTAATAACTTTTTAAATTAGTTAAATTTTCTGGTTCTAACTTCTAACTATATTTATATATAGAGATCTTACAGTATTTAATGATTTGAGTGATTATAAAATATGAATTATTAATTAAATAAATAAATTAAAGAAAGTAAACAAGTTGTCAACTAATAATTATGTTTTAATATAATTTTAATAAATACTAGCTTAAAACTTGTGTGATGTACGGGTTTTTTTTTAATATTATATGATTTTTTTAATAATTTTAATAATTTTTTAAGATATGAATTTTGTAAGTTAAATTTTTTAATAATATGACTTGATAATAATAATTATATATATAGACTAACCGTAATATTTTTTAAAAAGGAAAAATTTTAGTTATAAGATATAGATAAGATTATACGTTTTAGTTGAAAAAGGTAATCAATCAATTATATTAATTATTATTGTATTATATTATTGAATACAATTGTTCGTGATACTATTGGAAAATAAAAGGTTTTAGTAAAAGAAAATATAAAAGGTACCCCAGTTGGTGATTCCCGTTTTTTCCCTGTTGAGATTGGGCTACACCAGGGGTCGACCCTAAGACCTCTTCTTTTCACCCTTATCCTAGATGTCATGTCGCGAGGGATTCAAGATGGCGTTCATTGGTGCATGCTTTTCGCTGATGATATCGTGTTAGTGGCGGAGTTGAGGGGGGGGTGAATGAGAAGTTGGAGTCATGGAGATCTACTTTGGAGCCCCAAGGCTTGCGTCTGAGCCGGTCTAAAACCGAGTATCTCTGGTGTAACTTCAGTGGTGAGGCCAACGAGGAAGGGGTGGAGGTTAGGATTGAAGATCAGATCGTCCCTCGTACGGATAAGTTCAAGTATTTTGGTTCGATCATCTACAAGGAAGGTGAGATTGAAGACGATGTCACGCATCGTATCAAGGCTGGGTGGCTAAGGTGGAGGGCAGCGTCAGGGGTGATGTGCGACAAGAAAGTGCCGTTAAAGTTGAAAGGGAAATTCTATAGAGCGGCAATCCGCCCTGCGATGTTATATGGTTCGGAGTGTTGGGCGGCGAAGAAGGCCCTCGAGAGCAAGTTGGAAGCGGCTGAAATGAGGATGTTGCGGTGGTCTTGTGGGCGCACGATGTTGGATAGAATCCCGAATGTGGTCTTTAGGAGCGAGCTTGAGGTGGCGCCTTTTTCTGCGAAAGCTAGGGAATGGAGGTTGAGATGGTTCGGCCACGTCCGTAGGAGGCTAGCTGAAGCCCCAGTGAGGAGGGTCGAGAGTCTTTCAATTGTTGGAGTGAGGAGGAGAGGTAGACCGAGGAGGTCGTGGGAAGAGCAGCTTAGGTTGGATTTAAAGGCCTTAAACTTAAATGAGAACATGACCGCTGATAGGTGTTCTTGGAGGCGCCAGATCAGAGTGGTGGATTCTCTTTTAGGGAGCGGCTCTGTGGTTGAGAGCCTCAGAGTTGGGTTGTCTCGGTTAGCTTTACCTTATACGTTTTAGTTGAAAAAGGTAATCAATCAATTATATTAATTATTATTGTATTATATTATTGAATACAATTGTTCGTGATACTATTGGAAAATAAAAGGTTTTAGTAAAAGAAAATATAAAAGGTACCCCAGTTGGTGATTCCCGTTTTTTCCCTGTTGAGATTGGGCTACACCAGGGGTCGACCCTAAGACCTCTTCTTTTCACCCTTATCCTAGATGTCATGTCGCGAGGGATTCAAGATGGCGTTCATTGGTGCATGCTTTTCGCTGATGATATCGTGTTAGTGGCGGAGTTGAGGGGGGGGTGAATGAGAAGTTGGAGTCATGGAGATCTACTTTGGAGCCCCAAGGCTTGCGTCTGAGCCGGTCTAAAACCGAGTATCTCTGGTGTAACTTCAGTGGTGAGGCCAACGAGGAAGGGGTGGAGGTTAGGATTGAAGATCAGATCGTCCCTCGTACGGATAAGTTCAAGTATTTTGGTTCGATCATCTACAAGGAAGGTGAGATTGAAGACGATGTCACGCATCGTATCAAGGCTGGGTGGCTAAGGTGGAGGGCAGCGTCAGGGGTGATGTGCGACAAGAAAGTGCCGTTAAAGTTGAAAGGGAAATTCTATAGAGCGGCAATCCGCCCTGCGATGTTATATGGTTCGGAGTGTTGGGCGGCGAAGAAGGCCCTCGAGAGCAAGTTGGAAGCGGCTGAAATGAGGATGTTGCGGTGGTCTTGTGGGCGCACGATGTTGGATAGAATCCCGAATGTGGTCTTTAGGAGCGAGCTTGAGGTGGCGCCTTTTTCTGCGAAAGCTAGGGAATGGAGGTTGAGATGGTTCGGCCACGTCCGTAGGAGGCTAGCTGAAGCCCCAGTGAGGAGGGTCGAGAGTCTTTCAATTGTTGGAGTGAGGAGGAGAGGTAGACCGAGGAGGTCGTGGGAAGAGCAGCTTAGGTTGGATTTAAAGGCCTTAAACTTAAATGAGAACATGACCGCTGATAGGTGTTCTTGGAGGCGCCAGATCAGAGTGGTGGATTCTCTTTTAGGGAGCGGCTCTGTGGTTGAGAGCCTCAGAGTTGGGTTGTCTCGGTTAGCTTTACCTTAGAAGTTCAGTTGTTTCGTTCCCATTTCTCGTTTTATTGTCTTCTGTTTTCTAGTTTTAGGTCGCTTGGCCAGGTGTCATCTTAGATAAGAGTGCTTTGCAGAGCGGAGTAGTCAATCCCCTGGTAGGTAAGACCCATGTGTTCTAAGCCATGGGCTCAGGTATGACGATGACCTTTTTTCAAATCTTAGATAACCCTTGTGAATATCACACACTATTAGCTTAATGTGCACTTAGCCGGGGGTCTTCACGGAAACAACCTCCCTACCGTTAAAAGTAGGGGCATGGTCTGCGTACATCTCACCCTCCCCAAACCCTGCTCTGAGCGGGATATACTGGGTATGTTTGGTTTGGTTTGGTTTTTTTTTTTGGAATTTTGTTTTTTTTAGAACTCTAGCATTTCTCATTATAATCTTATTAGTTTATTTCATTAAATAGAACGCCCGATGATATTTTTAGAAAAAAGAGATTTTAGTTAGAAAATTTTGAAAACGTAATAGCTTAAAAATATGATTGATTAGTTATTAAGATTATAGTATCGTTATTTTATTTTATAAAAAAGGATTTTCCGTAACTACAAAATAAATACATCCAAAAATAAAAGAAAATAAGTAAAAAATAATTAAGTAAATACACGAAGTATCGTACATAAGCCATTGAATCAAACTTTTAATGTTTTAGCTCTTATAATATAACATAGATATTATATAACATAGATATTGAAAAATTATTAAACATTTATTATGTTAACATTTTTTTGCTCTTTTTTATTTTACATCAAAAGTTTAAAAAAAAACATATTAAACCTATTCAAGTTGATAGTAAATCAAGTTTGGTATCAAATTACTGACCGGTTAATTTTATCACTTCTGTTTAAGATCAGCATACCCTAATTCAAAACAATCAACGGCGGCGATGTAGACCGGAGCTCCGGTGCTGGCAGTCTGAGCTGTTGAGATTTTACAGGTACACATCAAGGTCAGGTGTATGTAAATATTTTTTTATGTAGTTTCAAGTTAAGGATTGTTATGACATCAACTTTGAGTTTTCGAGAAACTAACGGGAATCGGAACCTCAACCTTAAGTATTAGTGTTTTGTTTAGCAATAGAAAGTGAACTGGAAAATGGCGGCAGGATGTAGAGTGTTCATTAGTTACTCAAACGTAGGAGCAGAATGTGTCTTTTCATGATAATGATCCCTTGGGCCCTGGAGATGTTTTTGAAAAAAAATTCCTATAAGCTGTAGAAGACAAAGGAAGATCCTAATGAATTCTTATGGAGGAGACTCAACTCTACTAATATCCAGTGAATCACTTGCTATGATACACAAAACAACAGAATTGGCAATTCAACATCAAGGTTAACAACATTACAGCTAATGCTCCATCAAGTCAATTATTAACACAAAGTGAAAAAATGCACCAATGACAGTCACTTGTTTGAGGTCAGAGTTTTTGAATATTTTCCGAGCTGTTAGTACTTGGGTAATAACTTGGGTATTTATAAAGCCGAATGTAGGGATATGACACTTGAAATCGACAAGTACTGGGACAAAATCCATGATATTGATTGATCTTGAAGATAAAATTGAGGTGCAAATTGCATCCTTTGAGGGAAGAAGAAAAATCATGCAACATAAAGCCTTCCGCCAAAACGCTTTCCTTTGATTATGGCTAAACTGAATGAGGTGAGATTTTTGTTATTGGACTCATGTCTCCCTGTCTCACGCACTTTAATTTTCTGTGTATCTTTATGTACGTTAATGAAATAATTCAACTCAATCTATGCACAATTAGTCACATTCCCTTGATTTTTCAGTGTAAAATATCAATGTAGGTATTGTAGCTTGTATTCTTGTGATTTGTTATGTAAGGTAATTTTTTTCTTTTGTGCTTTGTATCCTGGATTAAATTCGTCCATCTAGTTACAGTTAGTTATAGGCTTATAGCCATGGGATGTGTATGGATTTGATTAGACGTTTTCTGTATGATAACAAAGAAAGGCATGTGGGAGCTCTTAAGGATTTAGACTTTTTTTCCCTCTAAATAGCAAATTGTATTTAGGATTCTGTTATATTTTAAAAGTTTAGTTATATGTCCTTACTTTGGTGATCATCTTTCAATTTTTTCATAGTTCGGAAATTAGAAGTAATTGCTTGATTTTCTGGCATTCGGTACTGATAAACAATTCTTTTTTTGTTTCTTTTCAGAATTTTGGTTAAGAAAGCAAGGAAAAAATAATGATAATGCATATTATTTTAACCCTACAGAAAAATAAGAGTTTGCCATCCATATTCTTCTAGCTTTTGATGATAAAAATAAGAATGCATGTAAGTGTAATGCTAAAACTATTTATCCAAATTGTGTTGAAGTCTTAGTCTGTTAGCTTCTATATTATTTTAAACCTCTGATCAATTTCTTCTCTTTTTGCAGAGAAAATAGTAGGACCTGCTGTGCTCAGTGTTAGAGATCGTGCCTTTGAATTTTCATTGGAACCAGGATGTTTTGAAAATCAGTTGTTCACATAATTGTCTCTCCGTGTCAATTCCTCTCATCGACATGATAATGCAATACCGATGACCCCTCCTTCTCCCGCTGTGAGTTTCAGTATGTATCTTCTCAAATAGTTGCATTCGAAGTGTTTGATGAATTGAAAGTGTGGCTAATCCTTTGGGCAATTAAGTATGATTAATCTAGATGCATGCGCACTGTCAATGTTTGACAATTAACTTAATCTTGAATTTTTTTTTAATTCTGCAAAACTTTATTTCGTACAAATAAAGTGTGATCTATCTCCAAAGTTTCTTTCCTAGGAAAAAATTGTAAAAAAGGAAAAGGACTGTTATTTCAATCTTGATTATTTCGTTATAAAGGTTGTTTGTATATTTGTATAATAGTGTATTAGTAAATGTTGATAAGACAGTGAAGTATGTGAATAGTGAAGCAATAGACAGATTTAGTGGTAGACTTAAAGGATTTGATAAAATAATATGCAGTGAAGACCAACATAATAGTAAGACGACGACATAGAGACCTATAATAATATTAAATAAGAAAGTGAATTATATTCGTGACACGCAACGAAAAAGGAAAATAGCATGTTTTGCTTTGTCTCTGTCTTAGTTCTCTTCATTTCTCTCTCAAAAAATTATTACTAATAAAAATTAGGACTACGATGACTTTCATAGTCCTAAATGAACGAGGGAGTCAGCTTGATATTTTTACAGATCATTTTCCCTCTCATCTGTATTTTTGTGGGCATTTTGTGTTGATCTATTTCTTTTGGTATTGTTTTCTAAATTATGTTTTCTCTTCATGGCGACCTGTAGTACTTGGTGTCCGCCTTCGCTAGAGCCGTACTGCTAGAAAGTCATTGACGCTATTGATATAAGTCAGGACTGAGGTAACCTAATTTGGTAAATATTGACGTTGTTGATATAAGTCAGGACTGAGGTAACCTAATTGAACAATGTAATGAATGTCGTTAAAATCTCTGGGCTATATATAATTGAAAATAATAGAGAAATGCTTGAGATCCCAAATCTGTTCTCAAAACGGTTCCCAAATAATGATGTGTCAATTAGTTATTGGTCATGCTCTTGTAACTAGAATGGATCCTACATGTATTAATATGTGCACCACCCATTCAAACATGTCATGTGTAATTCAGGAACAATTTTGGGATCCATTTTGGGACTCCTAGGCCTAGCATTGCTCAGTATAATATGCATGAAATTTTTGTTTTTCTAGACTTGTTTCCCCACCATTTGTATTCTCTAAGTCATGTTTTATTTTTAATAATGCAATTTAAGCTCTTAATTAATACTATGTATCGGGCAGAAAAGATTAAATGTTAGCTGATTACGACCAACTAAAGAGTTGTAAGCAGAGGCGAACAATATTTGGCCTAAATGAACATGCTAAGTACCTCCATCCTCGTTATCATTCACCCTTAATGCAATATACAAGTAGGATTTCATTTAAATTATTATTATAGAGTATCATCTTTCAACCTTGTATTACTTGTAGGGTGCCATCAAATAACTTCGTATCGACTGGAGTGTATAGTGTTGTCATTTATTAATAACTTCTCATTTAAATAAATTGTGGAGCTCTTTTATAGTTTTGAATTCATTTGTGATAGATTTACTACATGCATCTGCAAAATGTTATCTCTAGTTTTAATAATGGTATAGCCATATAGGACTTAGAGTTTCTCACAATCCTTTCTGTATCCAAATTTATTTTACAATTACAACTTGATAGGGATGACAATTTAATGTGGAGACCCGAATTAAATGCAATGTACCAAAATTGAACTTGCATATTTGCATTTCTTAAAAAGTTTAAGGGTTCGATTTGGGTTGGTATTATAAGTGAGCTTAACCCAAATCAAACCTGGCCCATTCTGAAGCCCAAATATATATATACACTATACTTATATACTTAAACGTTTCTACTTTCTAGGTTTTACCAATCGCCTCCATCAATCCACCGATCGCCTTTATCATTTCCGTCCTCAATCTTCTTTTCCAAAACTCCAAGGGCCAAGGAACTAAAGAAGCATATCTTTCTTTCCTATTTCAGTTCTAGCATATCTCCTATCAAGTCTATTGCAATTACTCAGGTATATATTTGTTCCAATGATTTGATTTTTGTAATGTTAGGAACAAGCTACTAGATATAAATTTGAAATTTGTTTCCATGCGTATATGCTATATATTCTCATTCTAAGGGATAGGTCTGTAAATGAGCAATTTATGAAGGAAAGACCAACATGAGATTTCATATTTGTTGAAAACTTTTAGCTTTTATTTTTTTCTTGATTATAGTTTTGCAGTTTACTTTTTTGAATACAATACTAGTAGTTTACATAGTTGAATTGAATTCTTAAAATTACTAAATACGATTATTGTCGGTTTTCAATTGTGGTTTCAGATATATGTATAAATATGTTGCTAGAAGTCTAGATCCATCCGTCGATGAAAGATCAAGGAATTGTGAGATTATTAATGTATCATTTTATGTAGTGTTAAGATTAACCCGTATATGTTATTCAACTAGACAAAATCTAACTATTAGGTATGTTAAATACAATCATCATTTTTACTTGGTGTTTGGATAATTGCAATGAGAGTTTTATTATTATTTAGGCTTGGAGTTTCTAAAGGTCACTATAGAAAAAATTTCTATTAGTGCGGCCTATAATCATGTTTAATGATAGTTTTTCAACGATCCGGTTGTACGGATGTAAAGATTATGTCAAAATATTTTGTAAAATATTTTTTATGCAAATTTGAATTTCAGAGCATTGGTTTTATAATGATAATGTTTTCCTATATATGTTAACGATAAAGATTGATCAATTATTTTTTGTTAAAAAGTGATAGATCCAAATCACTAAATCATTTGAAAATTTGCATATTTATCTATTTTTTAATATACAATTACATCCGTATGGTTGAATTTTTAATTAAATATCCAAGTATTGTGAATTTGAGGTGCACTAGTAAAAAAGTTTTCTATGGTGGCCTTTGGATTTTCTTTTCCCTATTCTTTTTTTTTTTAAAATAAGGTTCTAACAAAACATAATATTCTTTTGTTCTTCAGACAATCTTATGGTTATAAAATTATTGTTACCTGTGTTTTGAAGTTATCCTATCAATTATCCCTCTCTACCTGTTTTTTTCCTTATCCCAGCCATTTATCGAATTAATAATTTTAAAGAGGGACCTTTATAAAACACTATATTTATAAAATACTAAAAATTAGTATTATGTTCAATATTAAACCGTGATATTATATTAGGATCTGATATGTGTGATTCAATTATTCTAATAAAAAAATTATTCAGCTTTATCAAATATCAAAGCTCAATGTTTTATTTAATGCCAAATGCATCTTATCATGATTTTTTGTAGTTTATTTTATGTTTTAAAAGTCTGGCTATAAAATTGTAACGTAAATCGTAAATAAAGGAAATTAGTTGGCAAAGTGGAGTCCATTACACTTGGAAGAACTTATTTTGATCATTAACTTATTAGAAAATTTTGGCCATAGTACTAGCTATTGTTCACACTGTCCATCTAGAAAAAGAATTTTTTTCCCTGATCTGCAATATATTTTGGTACCTATAACTTGTTATTTGTGATAAATTAATACATCCCCTGTATATTTGTAGTTTAAATTATATTTTAATTCTTCCAGTAATAAAAATTTACATTGACATGCAAGTCTCATGATCATATTTTTTTATTAGTTTTGCAACCAAAAACTATTTTTTTTCACCTAGGACACAATGTGGTTATGCATACTTTAGTATGGTCATTGAAAAGAAATACTGGTAAAGTTCAATTTGGTGATTTAACATGGAGATAAATAGTATATTTATCTATATGCTTTACATATGGGGCTTGTAGTTTATAAAGTATAGGTTATTTATAATAAGCCCAAGTGTTAACTGGGCTTAGTCCATTAGGTTATGTCAATTAGAGTTTATTCCCTAAATAAACAACATATTCCCTACATATGATTATTGGATAACTGAAATATTATTGAATCTTAAATTGGGTCTTTCTTGGATTGTGATTCATAATTTATCTCTCTTCCGCGGTTGAGAAATTCTTGGGGTAGTGGATTTTCGTCGTTAATCCACCCAGACTCTATCTCATTATCGTTTTGTTATAATATATCCGAAGCTAATGAAGTTGAACATTATTTTCACCTATATTTAATATGATCAATGCTTCTAGTCAGGCACATGAAGCCTTTACAATTTGTAGTCGAACTATTGTGGCAACCTGGTTTTATCTATATATTATTTATTATTTGGGATTTCTGCTGATGAGCTAAGAAAGATTTGGTACCAATAAGTCAACTTGAATCTTCTGTCTATCCAGGCTTTGATTATTCTACTTCACAAAAAAAGATCCTTTCTTTACATTTCAATCAGAAAGGTGACAAGAGATTCTGGACTGCTGGAAATATGAGCAAGCATGTTGATTTAATAAGCACTTTGCCAGATGACCTTCTGTGTCGCATCATTTCCCTTCTTCCCTCTAAGGATGCAATTCGTACTACTATTCTCTCTTCAAGATGGAAAAATCTTATGGATTTTGTCCCAGTTCTTGATCTTGCTTGTCATGATCTTACATTAGGTTTTATAAAGACCTTGGACAAGTTATTGCCTGGTACTAACAGCTCAGCAAATCTAAAAACTATCCAAAAACTTCGGCTGCAAATAAATGTCTGCCATTGGTGCATTCTTCCGTTTTATATTAATGGTTGGGTTCATTCAGCAATTAATCACAAAGTTGTTGACCTTGATCTTTGTCTGCCTAACTATTCTAGTAACAGACTTACAAATCGTGAGGGGTTAGCTTTGTGTGTTGTAGCATCTGATTCACTGCAGACGCTGAAAATTTGGGGAGGGTTGGGTCTACACATGCCCTATACTACGGGAAGTTTCAAGAACCTGAAAACATTTAAGCTCTGGATAGATAATCCAGATAAGGAGATTCTGGCTAAGTTGTTCTGTAGTCTTCCTCAACTTGAAACGTTGTTGGTTGAGACATATTTTTCAATGATTTGGCCCAGGGATATGAACATCTGCATCAATATAGTTGCACCTTCTTTAAAGTGGTTATCCCTATGTAATAAGCAAGAAGATTATCACAGTGTTGATTTTAAGGTATTCATTGATACTCCAATGCTTGAGTATATATATTTTGGAGATGACTATTTGGCCTCGTACTCGGTTATGAGCCTACCTTGCCTTGTCGAAGCAAAACTGAACGTAGGGATGGATTATTATCATGCAGATTATATTCAGGATGAGAATCGTTTTGATCGTGCAATCGAGCTTATTAGGGGACTTTCTAATGCCAAGTATCTTTCAGTTACTACTGGTGCTTCAGCGGTGAGTGTACATTGCTTTTGGTCACCAAGTACTATTAGATAAGTTTCAACGGAATTCCAAATTTACTTTGGGTTTTCTTCCTCAATACTTTTGGTCTGTGACAGGTTGGTTTTACTTTTTATTGCAGGCACTGGATTGGGCTGTTCAAGATCTCCCCATTTTACATGGTGTAACCTACTTGGAATTGGATGATCTTACTCTTACTGGCTTTTCACTAATACCGAGGTTTCTCAAAAGTGCGCCAAATTTGAAAAAAGCTGTCGTAACAATACCGGTAACGTACCAAGCATACTTAGACTATATATAGTATTGGAATTTCCCTTAGAATCCTTGGCTAATTTTCCTTTATTTGTGACTAGCCGGAAGTCAATGACTTTGCTTGGTGGATATGGATTTCGCCTGGAACATTGCCGACTAGCTTGTCACTACTTGAAGAATTCGAGATCAAGGGAGCCGAGATCATCGAACATGAACCCAGTTTTAACATCATGAAGAATTACATAATTGAGCATGCGAAATCCCTGAAGACGTTTTACGTTTATTATTAATTAATATAGATTGGTGGAGTATGGTGTTATATGTTATCTGTGGGTTTTCTCGTGCAATTTAAGTATATCCTTATTGTTGTAGGCCAATATCCTTATTGTTGTAGGCCAATGACGCTTTCACATTTGGTGGGTTTTCTCGTGCAATTTAAGTATATCCTTATTGTTGTAGGCCAATAACGCTTTCACATTTGGTTCTTCTTTCGTTGTCATTTCCTGGATTGTTGCAGTTGAATATTTTTTTCTGAGAATAAAATTGATGCTATTACAATATTATATTTGTCAAAAATACTTAAAATCTTGCTATTTGCACTGGTTCCCCGTTTGGTATTGCTGTTGCTGTCAGCTTATTTCTGAAACGCATGTAGTCTTTTACCAACAGTATAGAGATCAAAAGTCCAACATAAAGCATCCTAGAAATTTGGTATTTATTCTGTACTTGTATGCAGCTTTGACAGGCGAATCTTGTTTCATTAACTTGGAACCATCACACTATTTCCTGTTTAGTATATGTCACACTCTTGTTGATGTAAAGACTACTTCGTAGTACAAAGAGACTGCTAAAATTTCAACTAATTTTTAAACTGTGCACCTGCCTGATACACTTTTTTTACTGATTGTATACAAAAAAATAACTTTGAAATATTGTAGTCGAATGCAAGTAAGAGCATCTCCAATAAGGTTGTCAAGAGGTTGTCAAATCCTATGTGGCATGGCACCTTTGGTTGCCTACCTATTGGAGTATCAATGTTGCCAACCAAAGTTGCCAAAAGTTGGTAACTTCCCCATTTAGTTAAAATACATATAACTCTCCAAAAATGTATTTAACTTTACATTTTTTTATATCTCCCATATTTTTAATGTAATTATAAGATAATATAAAATTTATGTATGGGACCACATTGGCAACTTTTAAATTTGCTAACTATTGAAGTAGATTTGTAACAAAAGTTGCCAACAATGAGATTGAGGAGAGAAGAAATAAAAAAATAATATATATGATGATGTGATAGAAGTTGGCAACTATGTTGACAACCTGTATGCTCTATTAGAGATCTCTCAACGAAAAGTGAATCGGAAAACGACATGCAAATTAAGGGAATGACAGTCCGAGTAAAAATACTTTGCAGATACATATATACTCAAAATCTTTATACAAAGTAGTGTAAAAGCTCTACTGAAAATTTATAATAGAAAATTTTCATATACTAAATTTAATAGCAAGATTTTATGATTTTATAATAGATTTAATAGCAAATTTTCATATGTTAGAAAATTTGTAGAAAGAGAATCGGGATGATTTTATAATAGATTTAATAGCAAGATTTTATGATTTTAATAAGTTGGATCAGGCGGGCAACTTGAAGTTTATATGGATGAATTTGAAGGAGCTAGATCTTTGATGTCACAAGATAATCATCTTTTGTCAAAACCTAAGAGCATCTTCCAACCATGTAGAACCATTAGCTAAAAGTAATTAAAACATACTATAAATAAAAAATATGGAGATTATGTAAAAAAAAAAAAAATCAACTCCAATAGATCATTTTCCTTATCTATATTTTTAGCCAACCTCCTTATGTTGGCTATATTTGTTACCATATTCAAATGATATATTCTATTTATAATAATTTAAAATAATAATAAAATAATATTTTTAAAATATAGGCAATCAATATAACCAGCACCATCGAAGCACAACGCCTTACAGGTTCAGTAAATTTTATATAATCAGTATTTTCTATCATTTTAGCTAATTATTTTAGCCAACCCCATTAAAAATGCTCTAACATCCTAAACAATTTTATTGGGGCCTTAAAAAGTATAAGTGGCATGCCCATAGACGTGCTTTTTGTCGAAATGCATGTCCAAATGGTATACAAAAAAAAATTCGTCAATTACATAGATATTTAGATCTTTAATCTTGGTGTTTATTTGGTTAGTAAGAGCATCTCCAATGGAAGAGACCTCTTAGGTAAAATTTAAAATCAATTATCATAAATAAGAATTGTAAAGAATGTGTAAAAAATTTTGCATTCCAATGGGACAAAACCATTGTCTATAATTATAGATAATCTCTTGATGTTGGTTATATTTGTCGAACCTCTACAGACCTGTAGTGAATTGACACATCACTTATTTCTATATTAAAATTATATATTCCATTAATAACAACTTGAAATATTAATAACATACCATTTTTAAAATATAGCCAAATATTATAGTCAATACCATCGGAACACAATGTCTTACAGATTCAACAAATTTTACATAATCAATATTTTATGTAATTTAGCCAATCATTTTTAACTAACGCCATTGGAGATGCTCTAATGATGGGCTATGAAATATCTTCAAGCTATCTAATTAATTAATTAACGACCAAGGTATAGATATAGAATAAGATTTAAGTATTTATTTCATAACCTTTAGGGGTTCTCTCTTTACATCAAGTTGCATCTCCCTTCAAGTAAGATGGTACAAGGATATTTATAGGGGATCCCTTGTGGGTCCCCTTTTCCTAACTACCCTTACTTGGGGAATGGGTTACAATTTATTTACAAGCTTGGGCTTCAAGGCCCGTTAAGGAAAATAAATACATTTGGGCCTAAATATAAACTATGCCTAATTGGGCCTAATTGCTAACTATAATTAAACATAATATTCTGGCTAATATTCGTGGCCCAACATTTGTCCCCCCCCCCTTGTTTTAACAATATCTGTAGATTTTCTGTTATTTATAATTTTTATTTTATTGGGAGGGATCTAAATTTAGGGTGTGTGTTTTTTTTTTGCGGTGATTTTTGTTTATAAATATCTATGTTTTCAGTTTTATGTACCGTTTATTTGGAGCGACAGTTCGTTTCCCAAGGTCTTGCAATCAGGGGTTTTGGTTTCTCTTCTCCCTTCGAAAGGTAATGTACCTTTAAATCTTATTGTTCATTTCTTTTTCTTTTTATTTCCGTTGTCCCTTTTCCGTGGTAGTTTTCCGATAAGAGTGGGTGTGTCTTCAAGAGGCTTCTATTTGGCCATGTCTACTTCTTTCTCGTCATCTTCCACCCTTCCTGTTTACCCTAGGGATACCGGCAAACAGCCAGTTAAAGAAGAGTATGTTGAGTCTGTTGTTAACTTAGATCATCTTGATCTTCCTGATGACACATCTTCTCAGTCGTTTGGGTTTTTAGATGACCCAGAGGATAAAATTTTTCCCGACCCTCCCCCTTTAAGCCCTAAGACTATTGCTCTACGTGAGGGGATAGTTCGTGAGGCGCAGGAATTTGGTAAGGTGGAGTTTGTGGGTAATCCTAGCCTTACATACACTAGTATTTACGTTGGTCGTTCTATTAATTGTGACTTTTTGAAATCTTGGGTTGATTTAGATAATGGGTGGAGGTGTGTTGTTCCTAAACTCGACGACCAAGTTTGGTTTATGCCAGAATTCGGGATGCAGGGAATTCCGTTTGTATACTTCGAGTATGGGTTGCGTCTTCCGATGCATCCCTGTCATTTAGCCGTCTACGAGGCGTTGGGTTGTGGGATCGTGCAGTTAACCCCTAATTCTGTTGCTCAGATGAGTGGTTTCATAGCGCGATGTGCCGAGCTAGATCGGATTCCTACTTTAAGGTTGTTCTTTTCTATATACGGAATCAAGCATTCTCAAGGTCAAATTTATTCTGACAAGAGGACGGGTTGAAAGGCATATGATGTAGCCTATTTGTATTTCGAGGATACAACTCAACTTAAACAAGATTTTAATAGTAAATAGTATATAGACTGTCACAAGGAATCTCAGATTGTATTATCTGTCAGAAGAAAAAGATCAAGGTCAATCTACAGACTTGAGGAATTACTACATTGAAAGAAGTTCAGACATCTGATCAAGCCTCAGTGAAGTATTCGTTAAAGAAGTGGATTCATTTGAAGTGACAGAGATTTCGACAGTGACAGAGACAGTACAGAAGAATTAATAGAGTGAGGAGAAAAGAAAAGGAACCAGATTTTAAAGTCAATATATGAAGAACAATCATTGCGGTTAGTCACTCAAGAACCAGACAATACATCGAGTGTCAACATTTAACAGTGGTTGTTCATCATTAACTTCAGTGGTTCAAGCTATCAAGACTGGTATGAGAGAAAATCATTGTGCAAGCAACAGAAGTGCTAAATTAATTAACCACAAGGATTTTATTATCAAGTGGACTGGCTACGAGGAAAAAGAATTATCATAAAGAAATTCTAAGTGATATATTCTTAATGCTGAAACTCCGGTTAGAATTGTTGTATTTTTTGCTAAGCAAAAGGAGTCCGGTTTCACATCCTCAAGAGACCGTAGCTTACACCTGGACGGGTTATGAGAAAATAGAATTATCACAAGAATATGGAAAGTGATATATTCTTAAAGCTGGAACCCCGGTTGGAATTGATATATTATTTGTTAAGCAAAAGGAGTCCGGTTCCAGACACTCAGGTAACCGCAGTTTAGATTTTAAGTATAATTTTATATTAATAAATATTTTATTTATTTAGAAAATTATATTTATAAATATCTAATAATATTAGATATTTATTTTTATAATTTCTTGATTAAAATAATTATTTATTAATTAAAGATTAGAAGCTGTGCGAATTAAAAAGCATTTCTACGGAGCCCGTACAAATAAAACAAAAGTCAAGTGCTTTTGTTTTTGGCCCGGTGATAATTCGAATTAGCAGGTCGACTTGTTTGTTTAGTAACAAACAAAGAAATGAAAAAAATTGCAAGTCATACCGAAAGTTATATCCAGCAAAAGAAAAAAAAATATGATAATATAACTATCAAAGGATAGTTATACCGATTGTCATATTCAGTTCAAAAGAATAGTCATATTCAGTTAATGTTGGACAGTCATATTCAGTTCAAGTGTGACAGTCATATTCAGTTCAAGTGTGACAGTCATATTCAGTTCAAGTGTGACAGTCATATTCAGTTCAAGTGTGACAGTCATATTTAGTTCAAGTGTGACAGTCATATTCAGTTCAAACTGGATAGTCATATTTCATTCAAAGAGATAGTTATACCGAAAGTTAAATTGGATGGATTGTCATATATAGTTCAAACGGACTGATAGTCATACCGATTGTTATATCAAGCTCAACTGGTTGTCATATTAGCTCAATGGATTGTCATATTTAATAGCATTATGACTATCGACTACAAAGGCTATAAAACAAGCAGAAGGCAGCAGACAAGAGAGACACACGGGACATAACATCAAATAAAAAACACAGCAGCCTCCATCTTTCTCTCTCAAGCTCAAGAACACACCAAGAACAAATTAATTTCTGTAAAATCAAGTTCATCTCCTTTGTAATATTTTATCCGGTGGAACTTGATTATTTGTGATTCTTGTACTACTAGCGAATTAAGTTTCCTAGTTCTAATCTTGATTTTTATTAACTAAATTAGAAAAGTTCATGTCGAATTTTCTAAATTAGTTTTTATCAACTTGATTAATTTCTGTACTGAAATTGTAACACCCATCAAGTTAATATATTGTTATATTCAACTTGAAATTTGTTTCAATTTATTCCGCTCAAATTTGTTTAAAATAAAATATTATTTGAAGAACAAATTTCGATAAATTGGTATAGATTGTATTCAACCCCCCCTTCTACAATCTTATTGGACCTAACAATTGGTATCAGAGCCTATTGATTGATACACAAATCATGATCCTATTTTTATTCAATCAAAAATCCATTTCGAATTTTTAACTCACTTAAAAATTCATCATGTCTTCAAAAATTGGAACTGTTAAGATACCCATATTTGACAAGGAGAATTATGAACTATGGAAAAAGAAAATGATCCTTTTTCTACAAGTGGCCAATCCTAAATATTTAGGAATATTGAAAACCGGGCCAATAGTTCCTATGATTACTGAAGAGGAAATAATCGTGGAAGGAGTTGTTGTAATTCCCGCAAGGACATATCCAAAGGACATTAGTGTTTATACAAATGATGACAAAGTGGATATTGCCCTTGATCTTAATGTACAATTAATTTTGGTGGAATCCCTAGATGCGATCATGTGCAACCATGTTGTTAACTGTAAAGATGCCAAGCATATCTGGAACACCATTATAACAATAAACGAAGGAACTAAGAAAGTCAGGGAAAATAGATTGGAAGTTAAGATTGTTCAACCTTACAGCTCTGAAGAGGAAGTGATTGTAGCATAGTATGGGAAGACAGCTACAAGTCAGGACTGTAGAGAATTTTATTCATCAGAGGAGCTGGAGCAGTTGGAGGATCAATCAATGGCACTGGTTGTAAGACAGTTTAATCATTTCAGATTTAGAAGAAATCCTAATTTCAGACTCAGGTCTACTGAGAACAGATTCCAGCAAGGAGGTTCATCCTCAAGTAGCACAAGGGTTGGCTACGAGACTGGAATGGTAGACAGAAGCAAGATCAGGTGCTTCAACTGTAATGAAATGGGACATTTTGCAATTGAGTGTCATCGACCTGAACAAGATGCAAGGAGAGAGTATGCATTTGGTAAGAAGAACACAGACACGGCCTATGTGGTACAAGGTAAAAGCTGGGATGAGACAGACAGTGAAGATGAAGAATTTGGAAATCTTGCGCTGGTGGCAAATGATGGAGCATCTGATCATCATATCAAACTGGTAACTCTTACTGACACTGAGTTGATTCGTAGTCTTTATAATTCCTTAGGTAATGCACAAACTGAATATAGAAGACTAGATCTGCTAAGCACTAAACTTGGAAATGAAGTGTTAGAATTGAAAAAGGTGCATATTAATCAAGATCAACAAAGAGATGAAATAACAATGCTTCATAGAAAGGAGAAAGTTATTCTAGAAGTTGTAGGCAAACAAATGGCTAGAATTACTGAACTTGAAACACAGGTCAGGGCTTGTTATAATTCTGTTAAAGTTTCCAAAGAGTTTTTTAACAATCAAGTTGTAGAACGAACAACAGGTATAGGGTATGGCTACAATGAAGCTGTTGGATCATTGGGCATAAATTCCCCTAACCCTGTTAGTGCTAAAGAAAGGGGAATACCACATGTGCTCAAGAATGTTAAAGAACCTCTATTTAAAAAATCTGATGCTGGACCACCAGATATTCTTTCTATGGTTATCCAGGAAGAAATGAGAAATGAGGATAGTGCAAATGGCACAGTCTGTGTTAAGGCTAAATCTGTTAAGGACGCTAATCCAAAGAATGTTTCATCCAAGAAAATGTCACAGTCTTTGTTAAGGCTAAATCTGTTGAGGACACTAATCCAGAAAATGTTTCATCCAAGGAAGATGTACCTAAAGTGCCAGTCAAGGTTGTTGAAACAACTAGTTCTTCTAAGACTGGATTAGGTGGTAATAAGTTGAAGCAGAACAATAACATGTCTAACATGAGTAATATGCCTATCATTGATTCTAATCATAAAGCATGTGGTGTTGTCAACTGCATGTCTTGTGCTTTTAATGTGATATCTGCTTACTTTAATGGTAATCATGCATTTGATAATAAGACTGCTCCTCGACAACATATGAACAGGAATAATGTTAGATCAAAGACTGCTAGTCCTCCTTATGTTAGGAGAGAGACATTTGTACCAAAGCCTAAACAAAGTTTTACTAAGGCTGTTTACAAGGTCAAATGTCCAGTCAGTGAAACAAATGTTATTGCTGTTAAAAAGACATGGATACTCAAGATGAAATCAAAGATTGTCAAAGTTGTTTATAGGGTTAAATGTCCAGTTCCCTTGAAAAATGTTGTTATGAAGATTAAGAATGTTGTTTTGCCTGACAAAGGTCAATACTTCAAATATTCCGGACCCAATCAAATTTGGGTCCCAAAAAGGGTTTAACCGTTTTGGCATTGCAGGGTGTGTAACAGGTAGATCGTGTTATGTGGATTCTGGACAGTGGATGTTCAAGGCATATGACCGAAGATAGAGCCCTGCTATCAAGAGTGGTGACGGTATCTGGCCAAGTGGTTTATCCCTTGGAGACAACAGCAAGGGTATGACCTAGGGTCAAGGCTATTCAATAGCTAAGGAATGTTGTCAGTAAAAAGCATCTTTTACAAGATGAAGAGCCTACTGTTCGAGGATTAAGGAAAGAGAACTTATCTGTAGCTGACATGGAATCTCAGTCAAAGGTGAAGTCAACAAGGTCAAATCTAAAGCTTCATCAGACAAGAGTTCAGCTATGACATAAGGAGCTCTCTCACCTGAATGTCATATCAAGAGATTCTTTCCTGGAAATCGAATCAGTAAAGGAGACTACCTCATCTGGAATTAAAGTAAAATAAAATTATGAGGCATGTCATAAAGGGAAGTCAAAAAGAATCACACAGAAGTTCTACATCAAAGAAAAATATACTTTAGTGGTGATGACTGATGGCTTCTCTCCACAAACAAGTTGTTGTTCAAACAATCTGAAGACAAGACACCACTGATGGTGATTGATCACATCTAGAAGAGTGTCAGGAAGCAAAACTGACTATGACAACTTGGAGACCATATTATAGGACCTATCAATTAGTGTTCTGGATGATTTATGCACCTTCAAGAGTATTAATGCTGAAGCAGTCAATAGTTTGCTACTGACATGATTAAACCCTGATCAGTAAGAAATATAGGAAGACCCCACAAGTTATGAAGAAAATTGTTTTACAATGATAAATGAAAGTGAGCATTTTGGAAATATGCTAATGCTCAATAGGATAATTTCCTTGGTTACTTGGTGGAGTCAACAGCCTACAGGGTGATTGTTATTAATCAACAGAAGGTGATTGAAAGTCTTAGTGATGTTCATCGACTTCTAGCTCCCAGCTGTCAATGGTAATGATGATTCAGATCCAAGCAATGTCAACATTGAGAATCTTCATGTAAACCCAGCAACAGCTTAAGGGGGAGCAAAAGAAGGATCATCTAGTTAACTCAACACCACACTGAAAGTCAAAGGACACTATGAGAACATGTCTGCCAAGACAAAGAGTGTTGACTCAATTAACTCTTTGTTCTAGTTCTTAGTGTTTCTAATGGTGGAAGTAAAAGACTAACAGAGCTTCAAGTACTAATGATTATTTCTTTAGTCTTCTTTTAGAAGAAACTAAGAAAGCTACAAAAGCTCTGAAAGATCCAGGTTGAGTGATTGCAATGCAAGATGATCTCAATCAGTACAAAAGGCAGATTGAAGGGAAGCTGGTATCTAGACCAAACAACAAGGCTGTATTTGGTACAAGGATAACCAGAAGTCTACCTGGATGATGTCAAAGCATTGTTATGAGGGACAAAGCCAAACTGGATGCTAGGTTACAATTTGATCAAACAGTATATTTAACAAGAAGCACCAGTGACAAGACTTGAGGATATCAGGCACCTGCTGCACATTCAAGGTTATAATGGACATCTAGACCTACTGAATCTGGATGCTAGAGGAATGTGAACAAGTGCACTCCTGGTTGGTGAGATAATTGAAGATCTCTACAGGTTAGTATAAACTGGTATCATCACTCAAGCAAGCATATATGGAAGACATGGTATGACACCCTAACTATAATTTAATATTCGATATCAATCTTTAACAGTTGGTATCTTTTAATAATTGGTGTCATATTCATAGAACTCTCTACATATTTAGGCACAAACATAAATGATATATATGTGCAATGATATCTTGATTATATTATATGTTGGTCTACTAGCTATAAATTGGTATCAAGATATTTGCTGTTTTGATGTTGGTAAAGTTGAAATTCTTTTGATTTGCTTTAGTAAGCCAAAAGAATGATGACAATAAAAGTTAGTCAAGGATCTTTTGTTTCTATTCAGAAGATTCTAGACCTGTTAAGACTACCTACCAACAAACCACTGTAGCTGGCTTTTGACCTGTTAGTTTGGATCTAACAAGTTGGTAATCAAAAATCTTAAGATGGACCCGGATCTGAGGAAATGGTACTCTAGAGATATTTGACCCAACAAGTTCAGGATCTACTAATTAGGACCTAATCAGGCTATAGAGGAATCATCAGCTCATTACCTTATTCAATTGTTAATCGATCACTTACACACATATTTTATTCTTAGTATGAAAATGTGCAAGGCTCCAAGTGGAACCTAGAGAATCTATTCTTGTAGTTATTACACTTGATTTTTAGATGTCTTAAGTTGGACCCAAATCTACGGAGATGGTACCCTAGAGACATCAGTTTTGACATTTTTTTGCTACATAGAGACAGATCAGATGACTTGTACGAAAGCAGGAGAACACAAGGAATCAATTTCATCTCCAACAACTCTGTGAAACACTCAAGGACTAAGCAACTTGCATAAGGTATCAATTCTTTTGAGAGCATGTTTTTGATTAAGATTAACTTGCAGACATGTTTACTAAATCACTTGATGAAATTAATTTTTCAAGATTGGTTTGTAAACTTGGGATTTTATTAATGCTATATGATTGTAAATCCCATCTGTTAAGTAATTCTTAAGTAAGCTCACAAGTTTTCAATTGTCTGTATTGAAAGGACTTGTGAACTTATTTACATCCAGACCTCACACTGAAAATTATCTGTTGAATGATTGCCATGTGTATAATTGCAATATATTTTAGTGGTGATTATTTAAGGATAATTTAAATACTTAAATGCTAAAATCTAACTCATAGAGATTTAGTATTTAATTATTTAATTATTTATTTTGATTTATATGGGTTACGGACTTGAAGCAATTCAATTTAGTATTTGTTCTGTACCTTATATTTATTAAAATAAATAAACAACATAACTAATTTGGACCTAATCTGTATTGGTCTTCAATTAGTTGTGAGATGTTAATTCTAGTGAATTTTATCAATGCTCCATTTTCAGAAATTCACTATAATTAATATCATGGTTCTAACAATTGGTTGTATTGAAATTTTAACTTATATCAGTTAATGATATTTTGTTAGAATTCTATTTACTAACTAATTGTGAGATATATTGATATGTGTGAAATTACTTAGAACTCCTCTAAGTAATCATTGTTATATCTTTTACAATTCACTCATATTGTTATACATGGTATAAAAATTCTCTAAGTAGAACTATGGATATTGAAATATCTAAAGTTACCATAGTTCAATTACTTTGAATAATTTTTATGCTTACTTGCAAGCTTCAAATCACTTTGATAATAAATGTTTTATACTATGGATCAAGGTGTATTGGACTTAGAATATTATTTCTAAGATTGCAGACAAGACAGTCTTGGTAATCAAGTTTTATTTTTAGAACCAAGATTGTCTACCAACAAACAGTTGTTAGGAGTTAACAATTGTTGTTATCGAGGAGTTGTCTTGAAGTCATAAGTTTAAAATGTTAATGATGATAATTATCCAAGTGATAGTGGTAAAAACAATTTTGTTATTGGCAATACCAATGTCACTGGAAAATAATCATCAAGTCATTCTCGCAATAACTCGAGGGAAGTAAACAAAGGATTCACTAGTCAAACACAACATCACAATGAAGAACAAGGTGATTCATCAAGATCCAACTTTCTCAGACAGTGTGTTTGGAATAGAGCTGATCATTGGTGATCCAGATGTTGTAGTAAGAACTAAAAGGGCTTCTCAGAATCAAGGTATAGAATCTAAGGAATCTGAGAAAGCACTTGCGAATCTGGAACAACAAGAAACGTGGAAGTTGGTGCCAAGGTTTGAGCGCCAAGTAACTGGTATGACATTCTTTTCGAATTCTATCTTGTCATCTTTCTATAAGAATTGTCATAATCATTCTAATGTTTTAATCCATGTTTCTTTATCTTAGAATAATAATTTTCTCTAAAAATATTTTTCTCTAATTCTCTAGTTAGAATTTTTGAGGAAGCTATTTTTGTTGAAAATTTTATTATTTTAAAATAGCTGCCATATTTATGATAGTTTATTAAATCATATTTTCTCTCTAAATAATTTTCTAGTAGAAAGTTGTTTTGTCAGAAAATATATGGATTTGCTAACCTATTATAAATACTCTTGTATATACTTAATGTTTTTTTTACATGTATTGTAATTTTTAAATGTTAATCTTATTTAACATGTTTTGTAGTGTTTGTCTTTTTATTTTAGTTGTATGTCCGTTTATAGTTTAAGTTTTGTAAATTATTAATTTATGTATAGTTTTATTATTTTTATGTTAATTTAAAATTTTCTTCTTTGTTTAGTTTTATTTGAATTTTCTTTTCTTATAGTTTTTATTTTGTATAATTATTATATATATTATTTGTTATTTTTGTATATTCTTTTTCATGTGTATATAAATAGCTTGTATAGTTTTTACAGTTTAGTCACTATACTTTCAAAACTAACAAATAGGTCACTGTATTTGGTTCTTTTGTTGTTCTTCTTCTTAACACACACAAAACCTGCAGTTTAAGTATAAATCTTTGTTTTGTGATTGCTGTTAACAGATCTTCGTGTTAAGGACTTAACAAGTGACCAATGTTGGTATCAAATTGGTATGTGTCTATACAATTGGTTAGGAACTAATGTTTGATTTTCAGGATCTTACAATTGGAAGACAAGACCTATCAAGTGCTAACAATTTCTAATAGTTGGTATCTATCTTACAGGACCTAAAACATGATAAAATAGTTTTGTTTGTATTCGTTTAAACATTAACATACATAGATTCGATTAATATTTATTAATTGGATTTGTGCCTATGTTCTTGTTTTGTAAAACCGGCTCAGGATCTTTATCTTCCTAACTCAAAATATCTTTTTATAGTTGTGATTGTTGATATGTTAAACTTTTTGAAATTACAACTGGACATCATTTCTCTTAAGATAAATGCAATATTTTCTTAGAAAACTTTTCGATGGTAAAAATGCATTCTATCTCTATATTGCTCATATTCTGTGATGCAGGTTCATCTACATGAAATTTTGTATTCTCACATGTTTAGTTATAAGGTTGTAAACCCAACAACTTTTGTCCCAGACTACAATCAAACTCAAACACATTCTATTTTACCCCCTAAATGGAAGTAATCTATCTGACTAGAGGTCACTAGGGAGTAACTGCACTTGATGCAGCAAACAAGGATGTGTGGGATATTCAGTTGGAGAGTCACTACATTATACACTAACCAAAATATTTCATATGCACAAGTGAGATTGCACACACTAAGGATGAATTGATGGAAACCTGTTATCCAACCATTTACGGTTATGATTATAAGTTAAAGGTTCTTTAATGAATCAAGAGTCTTCACAGACATCGAGAGAAGGTATTGATCTCAAATGCAAAATTCAACAAGATCATTATCTAACTCCCCAGAGGGAACATCTCTGGATCCTGTGGGTAACGGATCCGACATAGGTGCGGATCGGCAACTTGTAGACTATGATTCAGATTTATCTGAGGTGATATCTTCACAGACATTAGAAGGGAACCTTGATCTCAATGCTAAATTTATAGATCATTGTTTACCTTCTCAGAATTCAAATCTGAAAACCCTAAAAAGGGAAATTAGCAACTTGTAGATTATGACTCAGATTCGTCTGACGAGTCCAACGAGGATTTGGGATTTGCGAACTCCCATTGCACCACCACTGACCTCTCTAGAAGGGGCTATGGTGATTTTTCCTTGCAGGTACACTAAAGGATGTTGGAGCAATGAGTGAAACACTAGTGAGCAAGAGTGTAAACACAGAGAGGACTGAGACACTCAACACAAATGAGTGGAGAGAAGAGTGAAACACTTGTGAGGTACACTAAACACTATCACACACTCACAGTGAGGAAGAAAATGAAACTTCCTTTCTAACAAAGCTTTATCAATTGATTTCAATGTACTCTAACGATTGGTATAAATTGGTAACAATTTGGTATCAACTACTTTGTCAATTAGTTGAATGGAGGATTCCTCAACTAAGGGGGAGAGATATATTGAAAAAGATATATTCAAGTTAAAGCTTACCTTAGTAGGATATACTCAACTAAGGGGGAGAAGTATTGGGGTACAAGTAAAAGAAGAGTGAGTTAGAAAGGGGGAGCAAGTCTAGTTTCTAAGGGGGAGCCTTAGATGAAGAAGCAAAAGAACTTTCATTTGTTATGAAAGTGGAGATATAAGGAGAATTACATCACAATACTATTCTATTAGTCTTTCAATGTACTATGTATAAAGGCTAAGTGGAAGAGTAGTAAATTCACCAGAAGTTATAGAAATGGTATTGATTCACCATTGTCTATATAGTAGGAACAGCTATTTTTCTTTAGTGAGAAAAGCTGTGTCAGAAATGGGAAGTGATTGTAAATCAAGAACTGCTGATAATCACCAATGTAAGATGTGAAGGATTATCAGGCAGAGATATGAAGAATCAGAAATAAAGATGAGTTATCTATTAAAGATCAGTTCAGTGCTAGAGGAACAATCATCTATCATTTCATCAACTGAAGATTCTGGAATTGTTAAATCTAAACCAGAGAAATTTTTTTTGTATTATTTACTTAATTCCTAAAAGTTTTATCTTTTTCTTGTTTAAGTGAGGTAGTTGAGTTATCCTCTAGGTATTTGCTTGTTATTGTCTATCAAACAAATAAGGGGAGATTGAAAGGCATATGATGTAGCCTATTAGTATTTCGAGGATACAACTCAACTTATACAAGATTGTAATAGTAAATAGTATATAGACTGTCACAAGGAATCTCAGATTGTATTATCTGTCAGAAGAAAAAGATCAAGGTCAATCTGTAGACTTGAGGAATTACTACATTGAAAGAAGTTCAGACATCTGATCAAGCCTCAGTGAAGTATTCGTTAAAGAAGTGGATTCATTTGAAGTGACAGAGATTTCGACAGTGATAGAGACAGTACAGAAGAATTAATAGAGAGAGGAAAAAAGAAAAGGAACCAGATTTTAAAGTCAATATATGAAGAACAGTCATTGCGGTTAGTCACTCAAGAACCAGACAGTACATCGAGGGTCAACATTTAACAGTGGTTGTTCATCATTAACTTCAGTGGTTCAAGCTATCAAGACTGGTATGAGAGAAAATCATTGTGCAAGCAACAAAAGTGCTAAATTAATTAACCACAAGGATTTTATTATCAAGTGGACTGGCTACGAGGAAAAAGAATTATCATAAAGAAATTCTAAGTGATATATTCTTAATGCTGAAACTCCGGTTAGAATTGTTGTATTTTTTGCTAAGCAAAAGGAGTCCGGTTTCACATCCTCAAGAGACCGTAGCTTACACCTCGACGGGTTATGAGAAAATAGAATTATCATAAGAATATGGAAAGTGATATATTCTTAAAGCTGGAACCCCGGTTGGAATTGATATATTATTTGTTAAGCAAAAGGAGTCCGGTTCCAGACACTCAGGTAACCGCAGTTTAGAGTTTAAGTATAATTTTATATTAATAAATATTTTATTTATTTAGAAAATTATATTTATAAATATCTAATAATATTAGATATTTATTTTTATAATTTCTAGATTAAAATAATTATTTATTAATTAAAGATTAGAAGCTGTGTGAATTAAAAAGCATTTCTACGGAGCCCGTACAAATAAAACAAAAGTCAAGTGCTTTTGTTTTTGGCCAGGTGATAATTCGAATTAGCAGGTCGACTTGTTTGTTTAGTAACAAACAAAGAAATGAAAAAAATTGCAAGTCATACCGAAAGTTATATCCAACAAAAGAAAAAAAATATATGATAATATAACTATCAAAGGATAGTTATACCGATTGTCATATTCAGTTCAAAAGAATAGTCATATTCAGTTAATGTTGGACAGTCATATTCAGTTCAAGTGTGACAGTCATATTCAGTTCAAGTGTGACAGTCATATTCAGTTCAAGTGTGACAGTCATATTTAGTTCAAGTGTGACAGTCATATTCAGTTCAAACTGGATAGTCATATTTCATTCAAAGAGATAGTTATACCGAAAGTTATATTGGATGGATTGTCATATCTAGTTCAAACGGACTGAAAGTCATACCGATTGTTATATCAAGCTCAACTGGTTGTCATATTAGCTCAATGGATTGTCATATTTAACAGCATTATGACTATCGACTACAAAGGCTATAAAACAAGCAGAAGGCAGTAGACAAGAGAGACACACGGGACATAACATCAAATAAAAAACACAGCAGCCTCCATCTTTCTCTCTCAAGCTCAAGAACACACCAAGAACAAATTAATTTCTGTAAAATCAAGTTCATCTCCTTTGTAATATTTTATCCGGTGGAACTTGATTATTTGTGATTCTTGTACTACTAGCGAATTAAGTTTCCTAGTTCTAATCTTGATTTTTATTAACTAAATTAGAAAAGTTCATGTCGAATTTTCTAAATTAGTTTTTATCAACTTGATTAATTTCTGTACTGAAATTGTAACACCCATTAAGTTAATATATTGTTATATTCAACTTGAAATTTGTTTCAATTTATTCCGCTCAAATTTGTTTAAAATAAAATATTATTTGAAGAACAAATTTCGATAAATTGGTATAGATTGTATTCAACCCCCCCTTCTACAATCTTATTGGACCTAACACGGGTAGGTCTAGGTTAGTCAATGTAAAATCCTCTAATTCCGGCTATCAGGGTAAGTTTTTGTATTTTGACGGCCCCGACTTGGAGTTTATCAGGCCGTGTGGGCGAATTTCCCAGGAAGCTATCGATAGTTTGAATAAGTTAGAGCAGTGTTGTAAAAAGCGGAAAGCGGTTCTAAGCGGTGGGAGGACCTTCTAGCGCCTAGGCGGGCTAAGCGGGCGCCTAGGCGGATTTCTAAGCGGGACGTTAAGCGGATTGTGAATATATACATAAATATTTTTAATTTATTTAATTATATATTTAGAGGTTGTGAATTATACAAGTTTAAATTTTAATACATATATTCATTTATAATATAAAATTCAAAAAATAATTAAAGAAAAAAATAAAAAAAAAATATTTTTAAGGTTCAAAATTTGGTCAAATCCGCCTAATTTCGGTCAAACCCGCTTAATTCCGCTTAATCCCCGCTTAATTACAAAATACGCTTAATAGTCCGATTAGTAGAAAATCGAGTCGGTTAGTAGTGTTTTTCCGCCTAGGCGGCCGCTTAGCCCACTTTTTAGAACACTGAGTTAGAGAAGTATGATGCTGATTTCTTGAATGGGTTTCAGGGTCAAGGCCCCTTGTATGAGTTTAATCAATTAAAGAATGCGAGGTTTTTGGAGGAGCATAATCGTAAATCTTTACTTTTGTCCTCCCCCCTTCTTCTTTCTTTTTATTTTTGTACTTTTTTAGGGTTGTTTATGCGTCAATATGTTTTAGTGTTTTCGTGTGCTTACTATTGTTTACGTTTTGTTCAATGCAGTTGCGGGCAAGTCGTTGAAAGCGATCTTATCGAGTGGTTTACGTGAGAAAATGGACCGTGCTTTGATGTTACTAGCGAAGCAATCCTCCACTGCTAAGTTTGTTGGGGTAACTCCTCCTCTAAAGTAGGTGGAGCGGTTTCGAAGTCCTCGACTCCTATAGTTGTGGAAGCTGCTAGTGGAGTCGTGGCTGAAAACGAGAGTGTTGGTATTACTGAAGATGTCGCTCTCTGTGAGAGGAAGCGTGGTCGAGACCATGAGGGTGGTGCGTCTCGTCGCCTTGTGTTAAGAAAATGTGATGATCCTAGTCGAGAAACTATTTCTAAAGATCATGTTATCAATGACAAGGCCAACCTTCCCCCTATTCTGCAGCCAGTTGAACCTCCTTCATCTGTTCGAGTTGAAGTTTCTCCCAATCAACGTTGGACGGCTGGCCCTAATGCTCCCGTTCAAGTTTTCCAGGTTTTTTACCTGCCTCAAGATCTGAACTCGTATGTAGACAAGTCTCGTTCTGAGATCGCTGAGCGTTGTCTAGCCCGTGGTGGGAGGGTATATTTTGTATATATTGTATATGAATACCTTATCTTTTATGTTTGTGAGTTTTGACTCTCCTCTTCTTTGGATTTCACTCATATGATTAATTTGTTTATGATTGCAGTTTTTGTCCGACCTGACTCACATCGTCAACGCGTACAAAGCTGATGTTGATTTTCGAGGGAATGACCGGAGTGCTCGTGAGTTATCCGAGCTTAAGGTGGAGAAGCTTGAGGCTGAGAAGCGGGCTACGGAGGCTGAAAAGAGGGAAGTGGAGGCCGTGAAAAAGAACTTCAATGATAAAACAAAGTTCATAGAGGAAATTCGCGTGTCGAAAGATAAATTGACCACTTTAAATGAGGAACTCATATGTTAGGGGAGTAATTGATAAAACATTGTTCTATAAAGTTGTGAGAAATGACTTAATACTTGTTCAAGTATATGTGGACGATATTATTTTTGGGTCATCAAATGAGCGCTTGTGCGAGAAATTTGCCAAGCTAATGCAGGAAAAATATGAGATGAGCATGATGGGAGAGCTGTCCTTCTTCCTTGGATTACAGATCAGTCAGAGAAAAGATGGTATCTTTATCTGTCAATCCAAGTACGTCAGAGATTTACTCAAGAAGTATAATCTAGAAGATGCATCAGCAGCTAAGACTCCCATGGCAACAGCCACGAAGCTTGATGAAGACAAATCAGGTAAATCAGTTGACATCACAAGCTATCGAGGTATGATTGGCTCACTCCTCTATTTAACTGCAAGTAGACCAGATATAATGTTCGCAACTTGTTTATGTGCAAGGTTCCAAGCGGATCCTAGAGAATCACATCTCGTAGCCGTCAAAAGAATTTTTAGGTATCTCAAGGGCACACCAAATCTAGGGATTTGGTACCCAAGAGATACAGGTTTTAATCTTATTGGCTATTCGGATTCAGACTATGCAGGTTGCAGGATTGATAGGAAAAGCACATCTGGTGCTTGCCAATTTCTTGGCAGAAGATTGGTGTCCTGGCAAAGTAAAAAACAACATACAGTATCTACTTCTACTGCTGAAGCTGAGTACATTGCTGCTGGAAGCTGTGTAGCTCAAATACTGTGGATGAGGAACCAATTGAAGGATTATGGCATGGAGCACAAGAAAATTCCAATCATGTGTGACAACACAAGTGCCATTGCCATAACCAACAATCCTGTAGATCACTCAAGAACCAAGCATATTGACATCAGGTATCATTTCATAAGAGAACATGTCGAGGAGGGGACTGTGGAGCTACATTTTGTGCCCACAATGCAACAAATTGCAGATATATTCACCAAACCTCTTGATGAAGTAACATTCAATAGGTTGGTTGGTGAATTGGGAATGCTTAACACAAGTTAGTAAAGCCTTCTATCTGTAAAATCCATGTTTATGTTTGTATGTGCAAACTAATCAATCAGTATGTGCTTAGACTTTAATATGCCTAATTAATGATTGTTATAGGTTGCATATAGTGTGATTTTGCATGAATTCATTGTGTTTTAAGTGTCTTTTATAGCACAAATCTGTGAATTTATGCTTGTTAGGTTGCATGATCATAGGGGGAGTTAAATTCATAATAGTCTAAATATTGCATGATTTTTAGATGAATTTACCTGTGTTTTTCATGTAATTAGAGGCCTTAGAATTATCAAGGAATGTTTTAATTATGTCATATATTAAAATCCTTGAATTGATATTTATATTAATTTGACAAAATTAATTGTTGAGTTTTTCAAAGAAAAATTGTCAAATTATTCTAAGTATCTTCAAAATTTCGAGTTAGTCTCTATCTCGAAACTCATGTAGAAATTCGACTTGAATTTCGACTTGAGCTTCCAGGGTGAAGTTTTGAAAATTCTAAGTCTGGGAAGAATTTCGAGTTAGTACCTATCTCGAAATTCATCTCGAAATTCGACTTAGAGTTCGAGTTCGAGTTACCAGTGTGCCTAGTTCTATCTTCAAAATATTCGAGATAAAGTCTATCTCGAATTTTATCTCTAAGGTTGAGATGAGGTTTCCATTAAGGGAATATTTTGAAAAGAACTGAGAATTAACTTCGAGTTAGTCTATCTCGAACTTTATCTCGAAGTTCGACTTGATGTTCGAGATAGAGTTCTTAGTCTATCTCGAAACTCAACTCGAATTTCGACTTGGTGTTCGAGATAGAGTTCTCAGTTAAGCTAAAGGGAATTTTTCGAGTTACACTCCTAACTCGAAACATATCTTGAATTACCCTGGACTTTTTGATTCAAGGAAATATTTTGGAAAGCATTTAAGATTAACTTCGAGTTAGTCTATCTCGAACTTTATCTCGAAGTTCGACTTGATGTTCGAGATAGAGTTCTTAGTCTATCTCGAAACTCAACTCGAATTTCGACTTGATGTTCGAGATAGACTCTAACTCGAAAAGTATCTTGAATTTTCTGTTTTTCCAAGTTTACTACAAATCAATAATGTTCAAGATAGTATTTCCCTATAGTTTCTGCTGTAATTTTGGTTAAAGTGCTTCTTTGTGCATAATTGTTCGAGTTAACTTCTATCTCGAACTTTATCTCGAAGTTCGACTTGATGTTCGAGATAGAAAAGTTCGAGATAGAAAAGTTCGAGATAGAGTTCGACTTACATGTCCCCTGTATGGACTTAGTACTTTTCACATTTTTTTACAGGGACATTTTTGTCATTTCTCATTCACCTATATATACATCTCTAACTCGATGCCTAAATTCACTTTACCTAATTCTAATTTTCAGCAGCCGTTTCACAAGAACAGTGCGATTTTACTAATTACATACCTTTGATCCTTGTTTTTGTGATTAAACTCGTACTAATCACGAATTACTGCCGATTTGTTGACTACTATTGTCTGTGATTAACCGTAATCTTTGTGTTACTGTGTTTTGTGAACATTCATACACGCACATATACATACACACGAACATATCTTGTTTGTGTAACTGTTCATAAAAGTGATTTCATATTCACCATTTATAAACACACTCGATTCCACTGGTATACACACGAAATAGTAATTGGTTGTTGAATTGAATCCCGTAGTTTGATTTCTCAGATTCCGTTTGGTATTCTTGAAAAATTAAAAGGGTTACAATTCTCTTTTGTAATTCGGAAAATTAATTGTTTTTTCAAAATTAAAATAAAAATTCACATCTCTTAAAAGAAAAAACATTTAATTAAAATGGCTCACCAATTTTCCCTTGCTAAAAACAATTTTTACAATATTTCTACGGAAATTGGTGATCAACTCCCGCGGTTTAAGTTTTGGATACGATTTCTCAATTTGTATTCCAAAGCTAGCCAAGCTTTTACTGCTAAACCTACACTAGTACATGATGCTTTACAGCAATTATGGACTAGTGCGGTTACTTTTGGGAGTAAATCAAGCCCCTACGGTTTCAGGTTTACCTTAGCGGGTCAAGAATATGAGGTGACAGAACAGATTGTCAACAGAGTTCTTGGATTCCCCATTAAAGATGTCTATGATCCAGAACCTACTGCTGCAGAACGCCTCAGATTCTTTGAAGAAATTGGATGTTATCCTACAAAAGGCCCAATCACGGGAAATATCCAAAAGCAATTCTTCCATGCGGAATGGAATTACTTTTTCGAGGCCATCACAAGATGTTTTCGGGCACGAGAAAAAGACTTTCATCAAATTCCGATTCCCATGCAAACCTTTGCAGTAGCCCTAGCAAGAGAACTGGATATAAACTATGGACGCATAGTTCTCTCTGAGATAGTGGCCTCAATGGGATCCCTTGCAAGCAGAGACCTCTCTACCACTGATGTCGTCTGCTGGTTTCCTCGGTTTCTTCAAATGCTAATCAATGACTTAATACCGAAGGATGCCCTTGCTATTCGACAGGGATTTGCCAGAAGCCCCACATCTGAATCACTAGGGATGGGCACTAAGTCACTTAAGGTTCTATTTTGAGTGTAACAAGCGGTACTCACTGCTTCGGCCCAGAAATACAAAGGAAGTTTTGAATCATACAACAAAGTTCTTGCTGCTTCAACCAAAGTTCTATTCTTCCTTTCAACTACTCCATTTTGCTGTGGAGTTCTCGGGGCTGAATACTGACGACGTATTCCCTTAGATACACAGAAGTCATTTAGCACTGCGTTTTTGAATTCAGTGCCATTGTCTGATCTAATCGTCTTTACAGTAAGTGTTGAAACATTCTCAATTTGAGTGATGTGATCAATGATTAAGAAAGGTACTTCGTCTTTCGTCATTGCGAACAATACCCATGTATACTTGGAGAAGTCATCCACGATTACCAAAGCATATCTTTTCCTAGACAAAGATAGGACATTTACTGGGCCAAACAAATCCATATGAAGAAGTTGTAGAGGCTCAGTAATACTAGAAATTTCTTTGCTTTTATGCGATGCTCGCTTCGACTTTCCCATTTCACAAGCTTCACAGAGTCCTTTCGGAGCAAACTCCATTTGAGGTAGATCTCTCACCAATTCTCGCCTTGCGAGAGCATTCATCGTTTTGAAGTTTAAGTGAGATAGTTTTTTGTGCCATAACCAGCTTTCATCATCCGAGGCTTTGCTGTAGAAACAGGTGACCTCATCCTGATTTGCTGAATCCATATCTGCAACAAAAAGATCTGCCTTTCGAACTCCTCTTAAAGCTAGTGAGCCTTCCTTGATGTGAGTGATTGAGACACCTTTCTTGTTGAAGACAATTTCGTAACCTTTGTCACAGAATTGACTTATACTCAACAGATTGTGCTTTAGTCCCTCAACATAGGAAATATCTTCAATGATGACATTGCCAGTTTTCAGTTTGCCATATCCCTTAGTCACACCTATGCTGTCATCTCCAAAGGTAACATAAGGGCCAGCCTTCATAACCAACTCTGTAAGCAGGGACTTGTTTCCAGTCATATGCCTCGATGCTCCACTGTCTAGCACCCATATAACTTTATTTCTATTCTGCTTAATGCCCTGCAATGACAGATTGGTTAGACATTCTTCGGAACCCAACTTTGATTGGGCCCGGCTTTTCGATAAGATCGAGAATCAACAGATTTAACAACAGGAGATGCACTTTTCTTCACATTACTAGAGCTTTCGACTATCTCCTTTCCTTTCTCAGACTTGACAGATTTGTCAGTCTTAGGAGAAGGTTTGTCACTCCTAACTTTAGGAGGACTGACAGTCTTGGCTCTACCATACTTTTTCTTGATATTTGAACTAGCAACAGTATTTGAGCATGACTGGCTAGATGCATTCATTAAATGCACAAAAGTTTGCATGATATTAAAAGTGCATGGCATACAGTTAGGTTGACCACACTGTGCATGATTCTGATGCAGATTATTCATTGTATGTGTGGTAGGCATGGCATGTGCAGCAGGAACATTCATGTTAGCTTTGCATGCATAAGAAAGATGTTCAGTAGATTTACAATGATAACATGCTTTCTTTATTCGTTCAGCCTTAACTTCTTTTATGCCTTTTTCTTTCTTTCCTTGTTGTTTAACAGCCTTAGCTCCTAATCCCAGTCTAGATTCATCTCTAGGGAAATTGATTTTCACTTGTTTAATAGGAGTTACAGGTTGTTCTTTCTGGCGATCTTCCATCTCAATCTCATATCTAGCTATCAATTCAGTCTCTTCTTCTTCTATTCTAGGAACAAGATGTTTGTAGATAGGTTTGACAGCCGATTTAAGAATTCTAGGTGTTTCCTGTTTAAGGTCACTGGAACTAGGGTCAATAGGTCTCTTCCCTTCTTTCTTAGATAAGTCAGAATAGTCAAGTCCTACACCTACTCCAGTTATCTTCTTAAATACGTCATTATCTACATACACTTTACTAGCAGCTAGTTTGTAAGCTTCGCATTTTGTTTCTAACTCAGCTAGATTGTTCCTAAGACATGCTTCTACTTCTTCCTTAAGGACAAGCTTGTGTTCCAGAGATTTAATAAAGTCTCTTAGAGAAGTATCTACAGTGCAAGCAGCCTCTAGCTCTTCCACTTTTGCCTCCAGCATTCTGCATTTGGCAACAAGTGTTTTCTGTTCCTTTTGAGAAGAGTCTAGGCTTTTGCACAACATATAGATCTCTTCACTAAGAGCCCCGTTCTGTTCTTTATAATCATCAATAGACATTTCTACTTTAAGAGTCAGAACTGGTACCTCTGGTTCCTCTGATGTCTCAGCCATGAGCGCAACGTTTGCTACTTGAGTAACATCTTCCTCATCTGAATCATCCCAAGCTCTTCCTTCTGTCACCAATAAAGCTCGTTTTCCATGTCTTTCCTTCAACAGTGCTTCATAGTTGCTTTTGAGAGCTTCAAATGTTTCTTTTGGATAAGTCTGTTTAGGCTTTTTGCAGTCCGAGGCAAAGTGTCCAGCTTCACCACAATTGTAGCATTTGAACTTCATTTTGAAATCCAAAGGAGATTTGTAGCTGGTATTCTTGCCTTTTCCTTTGTAGCCTGACGAACTACCACCACCCTTAGCAGCCCGATAATAAGATGAAGATTTCTTCTGTGGTCGGTTGCTTTTTCTAAATCTCATGTTGCTGAACTTCCTTGCCATGTATGCCACGACACTATCGTCCATGTTGTCCAGCTCTTCTTGGGTGTAGTAGTCATCATCACTGTCAGATGCGCACTCGTCATCATTATCAACTTGATGTGGTGCAAGTGATGATTTAGGCTTTGCTGCAACCATTGCCTTCTTGGACTCTTCCTCATCAGCAACTAATCCTGATGCACTTTCTTTTGACTTTGAATCATTGTCCCATGCTTGATCTTGAAGCGTTTCCAGCTCATAGGTCTTTAATATTCCATAATACTCTTCCAGAGAAGTTGTATGCAAATCTCTGGTTTCTCTGATTGCGTAGACCCTATGCTCAATGCTTTTTGGCTGGTTCCTCAGATATCTCGTATTTGTTTCAACCACGGGGAGAGTCACACCTCTCAGATTCAAATCCAATACCAACTGACTGAATCGTAGGTAGACATCTGTTATGCCTTCTCCTTTCCTTATTCTAAAGGTGTCATACTCCATCTTGAGTATGAGTGTTTTGTTGCTTCTGACCTCTGCAGATCCTTCCATGACAACTTCTATCTTGTCCCAAATCTTCTTCGCTGTAGTCAAACCTTTGACTATGTTGAACATTTCATGATCAAGAGATTCCATCAAGGTTTGTCGTACGGCAGTATCCAAAGCTATTTGCTCTTTATCAGCATCCAAAAAGTCCGCTGCCTTTTTGGGCTCAGACCGGGGTGGTATAACCACTCCTCCTTCCGTATGTGAAGGAATAACTGCCATTGGGACAAATTTACCCTTGTCAAGGACTTCCAGATATTCAGGGTTAATAGTCTCTAGATATAGTCTCATTCTGAAAACCCATTCTTCATAGTGATCTTTGTTGAACATTGGGATCTTGAATGCATTTTTAGGAGCCATCTCAATTCTGGTCACTAAAAATTTCTAAGTACCCAAGACTAGGCTATGTAGAATATTTATGTAGAACTTTTGCCTAAGTCGAAATTTCTCTAAGTAGAAATTTTGCTCAAGTCGAAATCACCAAGTAGAAATTGTCCAAGTCGAAATTCTATGTAGAAATTCTCAAGTAGAACTTCTATGTAGAAATTTTTGCCTTAGAATAATTTTTCTGCAGATTTCTTTAAATATTGAATAAACAATATTATCACTTTAACACTTTTTGACTTTGAATGCTTTACTCACCAAACCCACCTAACCCACATGCTAGGTACTGAGTATGTCTTTTACTTTCGGCTGAATAAAGTAAATCAACAAGTCCAAAAACCACCTTTTTATTCTTTTACTATTGAAAAGGAGATCAAAAAGTTGTTGGGTTGTATTCTTTGATAAGAACAGATGATGAACACTCAAGAACACCAAATATGAACTAACCCAGATAAATTCACAAAAATTAATTAAAATACATCCAAGCTAAATAATCACACCTGGAGTATTTAAATAATTTTTCAGATGAGTTTTCACTACCAACGAATTAAAACACACTTTTCGAGAAAATGAAAAGTAGATCTGAAAAATGAAAACTCACGATTCTTCTACTCAACACAAGGATCTATGTTTTGTATGTTAAACAAACAGCTCTGATACCAATTGTTAGGTCCAAATGTGTTGTAGAGGGGGGGTGAATACAACTTTTCGAATATGAGAGGCAATAAAAAACGATGCAATAAATGAACACACAGATTCAAGGAATATATTTCTTTATATATAACTTGAAAGGGTTGCTACAACATTCATTACAAAGTATAACAGAAGTTGAGAGAGAACTGAATGATACTAAGCTCTGTGAATACACTCTCTCTTTTTCTCTTGTGTTTTTCTCTAGAATTGCTCACTAACTAAAACATTACACAAGTACTTCTATTTATACTACATGTAATCTATGTCCTGTAGTCTTCAAAGACTAAGATGTACGTGGCCCAATGATGTCCACATAATTCTTGCCTTATCTTGAAAGCTTGGAAATCTGCCAATCAGAAGATGCCATGTGTCATGTTGAAGCTGCACCCTTGAGAATTTCTACTTGGCTATCTCGAAATTCCTAAGTGGAACTTCTACTTGGCTATCTCGAAATTCCTAAGTAGAACTTCTACTTGAGAATTTCTACTTAGCCATCCAGAACATTTAGTACTTAGAAAATATTCTGGTCTTCAACTTGAAACTTCAATGCACATCTTGAACTTGTGATATCTTCATGTCTTCTTTATTCTTCAACAAGCTCTTGAACATGGTTCTTTATTACTGACATAAACTTGCTATCAATGTCCTGACACTTGATGCACTGGTCTGGTTCATAAGTGACTAGTCTTGATAGTGTTTCTGCTTCTTGAATAAATTATCATATTCACTGAATAACTTGGCTTTCCAATATTTGCTTTCCTTCTTCTTCACTTGAAATCAATTGGTCTTGTTGATACTGATAGTTATGATCTTGATTCTTGATTTATCAAATCACTGAGGCATGAACAACTTTAACTTGAACTTCTCTCAATGATTTCTTCTTGGCTTGATCATAGTTAGCATGTTTAATTGTATCAATTACCTTGTCTTCATTTAGTGTTGATTTCTTGTGACTTCCTGTTCTTGATTGTCTTCTGGTTAAGTATCTTTTCCTTTAGTTTGAGTTACATTAGTTATAGTGTTACAAGTTTATACACTCTGCCTTTCAATCTCCCCCAATTTGATTGTCTAACAATGACATTCAAATTAATGAAGGATAACTCAACTAAACAATGAGACGAGAAAAGATAATTAACATTACATTCTTGAATAATATACAATTGAAAAGAACTTGAAAACAATACAATGAACATAAAAACTAGAAACAGAATTCGAACCTCGAATTAAAGATCATTTGAATGATTCCTATCACCTGGATTATTTCATACCTTCTAGTCAAACTTATATCACCTTATTGGATTCACTCTTAGGTGAATTTTCCTCAAGTGAGTTAAAGCAACCGAAAGACATGAAGTTTTTCCAACTTCAAGTTCACACCACTCTGACCTTTAACCCTAATTCCGTTTCCTCTTTCTAGCTTCAGCAGCTTGGTCTCTTTCTTCTTTCTGCCTTTTGAGCTTCTCCTTCTGCTGCTTTTCTTTCTTGTATACTGGATCTTTAAGCTGCTTCCACCTAGCATTCAACAGACTTACAGCTTCCATTTCTAGAGGGTTCTTGGGCTCTGGATAAGGATGTTTAAAAAGCCTTCTGAGTTTGTCCACCTCCTGAGTAGTCCTGATCTTTGGAATATCCTCAAAGTTCTTCATGATGAGCTGAGATTTCCAGTGAGTTTTATCAGCTTTAAACTGACAATAGATCATCTTGGGGTAGCCCTTGACACGGTTAGTATTGTGGACACTAGCCGCATCTCGCTCCATTTGCTTCTTTTCCACCACTACTTCAGACAGGTAACTCACGAGTCTCTGCTTTTCTTCAACAAACTTGTCTTCCACTTCGCCCCATTTGAACACATATAACACTTTCTCTAGAAATGCAGCATCTTGAGTCTGTAGCAGCCATTGTCTACTCATATGCAAGAGTGTTTGTTTCTGGTCTGCATCTATGTATGCTAAGGCATCAGCTGTATCATCAGCATAAGAGTGTATCCAGTATACACTATCTTTCCCTGGAACGCCAACTGCCTCCCTTATTTCTCCTTGTTCCAGTTCTCCAGAAGGAAGAGTCAAAGCTTCATCTACATTCTTCATTGCTTGAAGAATATTCCATTTCTGTTCTATCAGCTCCGGCTCAATCTTCACGTTGTCGAGAGGGTTTGGAGCAATGACATCACACTTCCACACCTCATTGCTCTTCAAGAATATGACTCTTTCAATGATCCTCACGGATTTATCTTTAAGCTCAGAGGCGAATCCCTTACCCATCATTTGTCTACATACAGCTTTAAGAGATTCCACTGAAAGTTCCATTAAGTCCTTTTCCTCCATGCTCACCCTCTTCATCTTTCCTTGAACCACCATCCGGACAAAATTTGGATAAGCTGAGAATTCTGGACCCTTGTCCTCTGCTAGCTGCATTAACTGATCCCTGTACAGAATGCTTAGCTCCTCAGATTGAGAGTACTGAATTTTAGTCGCTAGCAAGAACAACTCTGACGCAGATCTTCTCATTATGAATTGGTCATCCACAAATAGGAAAGATGTTGGGACTCCTTCTACCAAAGACAAGATAACCTGCCACTCCTTAAGATTTGCATTGTATCCAACCCTGACTTTAGAAATTAATCTCTTCAAAGCATTTATATAGTCCCCAGTCATTGGATTCTGCAAATTCAAGTTGTAGAACAGATCATCTGCATCCTTGTTATGAACTCCTTTTGCACATGGTCCCATCATTATCTTCCTTGCTTCATCCCATTTCTGCCCTATCCTTCTTTTGTCCAGATCAACTTGAGGATTGGCTAGCCTTGCAAGCTCATACTCATACTGCTTCCCTTGTAGCTCCACCTTCTGTTCTAGGAACGCAGCATGTTCTTGCATCATCTTCATTTTATGGAACTGAGCTTGTTCCAAGGCTAACTGTTGAGACTGTAGGGTTTCTTCATCAATAGGATCTTCTTCAGGCATTCCGAAAGACATACCAGCACCTCCACCTTGTTCCTTCAAAGATCGCTTTACAGCATGTGCGAAAGGTACATCTTCCATATCAGAATCTGAGTCTAGTACCTCCTGTACTGTGTCCTGATGACTCAGGTCAATAACTGGTTCATCTTCTTCAACCATTATTGCCTTACCCTTTCTCCTCCTCAGAGCCTCTTCAGCAACAGCAGGCTCAATTTCTGGTTCCTTAACAAGATCAGCGGGTTCTTCAATTTCTTCGATGTGAACTGCCTGCTGTCTCGTCTCCTTTCCACTCTCCCCCTTAGGTGAGTTATCCTGAGCTCCACCATGGTCTTCAGATCCACCAGCTGCATAGGAACCTCCAAAACCAGAACCAGAGGCTCCCGCTCCACCAGCACCACCTGCACCACCTGCTCCAGCATCGGGGGGAGGTTGTTCCGACTCGAAGCACTCCGGGGGCACAAAACTCCTGACTGCGAACATCATTCTACTGATCTCCACAATCATTGTATGCATTGTAGACTCCAATGCCCCCATCCTCTCATTGAGAGTGCTTCCCAAGACACCACCAGCATGGCCCAAGTCATTGACCTTATTTGTCAAATCATCAAAAGCTGTAGCTTGACTTGCCATTCTTGCTGCGTAGTCGTCTAGAGCCCGTTGATTGTTTCCAACATTAATCCCCAACTGCCCCATCGACTGCCCGAACTGCTCCATTTTATTCTCCATTGAAGTCATACGAGTATCAAAATTTTCTGTATTAAGGGACGGTGTTTGGTTTAGGTGACCTCGCTCTGATACCAATTGTTAGGTCCAAATGTGTTGTAGAGGGGGGGTGAATACAACTTTTCGAATATGAGAGGCAATAAAAACGATGCAATAAATGAACACACAGATTCAAGGAATATATTTCTTTATATATAACTTGAAAGGGTTGCTACAACATTCATTACAAAGTATAACAGAAGTTGAGAGAGAGGTTAATGATACTAAGCTCTGTGAATGCACTCTCTCTTTTTCTCTTGTGTTTTTCTCTAGAATTGCTCACTAACTAAAACATTACACAAGTACTTCTATTTATACTACATGTAATCTATGTCCTGTAGTCTTCAAAGACTAAGATGTACGTGGCCCAATGATGTCCACATAATTCTTGCCTTATCTTGAAAGCTTGGAAATCTGCCAATCAGAAGATGCCATGTGTCATGTTGAAGCTGCACCCTTGAGAATTTCTACTTGGCTATCTCGAAATTCCTAAGTGGAACTTCTACTTGGCTATCTCGAAATTCCTAAGTAGAACTTCTACTTGAGAATTTCTACTTAGCCATCCAGAACATTTAGTACTTAGAAAATATTCTGGTCTTCAACTTGAAACTTCAATGCACATCTTGAACTTGTGATATCTTCATGTCTTCTTTATTCTTCAACAAGCTCTTGAACATGGTTCTTTATTACTGACATAAACTTGCTATCAATGTCCTGACACTTGATGCACTGGTCTGGTTCATAAGTGACTAGTCTTGATAGTGTTTCTGCTTCTTGAATAAATTATCATATTCACTGAATAACTTGGCTTTCCAATATTTGCTTTCCTTCTTCTTCACTTGAAATCAATTGGTCTTGTTGATACTGATAGTTATGATCTTGATTCTTGATTTATCAAATCACTGAGGCATGAACAACTTTAACTTGAACTTCTCTCAATGATTTCTTCTTGGCTTGATCATAGTTAGCATGTTTAATTGTATCAATTACCTTGTCTTCATTTAGTGTTGATTTCTTGTGACTTCCTGTTCTTGATTGTCTTCTGGTTAAGTATCTTTTCCTTTAGTTTGAGTTACATTAGTTATAGTGTTACAAGTTTATACACTCTGCCTTTCATCATATCAGTCAAAGCTACCGTTGATTCTGAAAAGCTGCGATGTGATGGTCTTGAGAAGGATTTAAATCGTGTTCGGGGTGAGTTGAAGAAGTCTGAGGACGATAAGGTCACTTTGAAGGCCGAAGTTGAAAAGGGAGTGGTGGACGTGGCGAGGGCCCTTGGGGTTGGTTATGGGTATTGTTTTGATCGTCTCAAAGCCGCTAGCGTTGATCTCATAGGACACTCTTTTGATGAATACTGTGCTGATCTTGCCAAGACGATGCCAACTACAACCAACGAGGAGAATGCTTGAAGGCGAGGTATGCCTCGTTTGTTTTGTTGCGCATTTGGATTTTTATTTTGTGGAATTTATTTAACAGGGGATGCCCTGTGTATTTGTATGCTAACTTGAGTTTCTCGAATTCATTTAAATTTGACGGAGAATGCTCCGAGTACTTGTAATGTTTAACTTATCCTTGCCTATGAGTTTGGAGTATCATTCGTTTTTATCTTTATCAATCCTTGGAGGTTTTTATGTTGGTGTTTATTCATGTTCAAGATAAGTTGGTGTTTTTAGTAGAGTAGCCTTGAAATGATTTGCATACTAAAAATTGTTGGTTGAATGTCTATTTTTGTGTGTAATGTAGTAAAGAGAATTGATGTTAAAAGTTGTAAGTGTTTACATATTGACCCATATTGTAACTTGCGAGTATGAATTGAGGCTGTAATTTTTGTCCGTAGTATAATGATGTTAACATTTTTGAGTATTTTGTTAGAGTTGTATTTGGTGAATACCCTCCCTTTTTTCTTTTTTCTTTTTTTGGTTATATTTGTTGTAAGACTTTGTATTTGGAGCATGATGCCCTTATTTCCGACATGGTTTTTAATATTGCATAGTAATAGTTGTTTTGGAGAGAGGTTGAGAACCTTAACATTATATTAAAGCGGACAGACGTTTAAGTATATATGCAATCTTTTTCTGGATTTCTATGAGATTAAATTATCAAGGCATGATTAAAAATGGATGTGCGTGTTAAATTTCATGGGAGAACGTAAAAAATGGGGGCTTTTTATTGAATAATTTAAGAGAAATCTAATTGAGGACCTCATATCAATCCTTTTTCACTAAGACAATTTTTAGATGGAGAGGGGGAATTTGCCCCCATTTACAGTAAAGCAAGTACATTACTGATAAAACCTTTTAAGGTGGATTCCATTCCACGTATTTTTGATGGGTTCACCGTTGAGATGTTCCAGCTCATAAGTCCCGAGGCTTACTACCGTTTTGACTTTGTATGGTCCTTCCCACGGGGCTGCGAGCTTTTCGACCTGAGTCGGTTGCGATGCTGCTGCTTCCCGAAGCACGAGGTCATTGACCTGGAAGCTCTTCGTCTTGACCTTTTTGTCGAAATATTTCGCTATTTTGTTCTGGTATTCAATCGCGACAGTCTTGGTATTTTCTCGCATTTCCTCTGTGAGGTCGTTATCTAGGCATAAGCCTTCAATTGAGCTTTTAGGATCAAAGGCCTCGACTCGAGGCGATCCAAGGCTAACCTCGACGGGTAACACTGCATCTGTTCCATAAACCATTCTGAAAGGGGTTTCCCCCGTGGAGGTACGAGGGGTTGTGCGATACGACCAGAGAACATTGGGAAGCTCATCGACCCAACACCGGGGAACCTCCTCAATTCTTTTCTTGATCCCTTGGAGTATAGTGCGGTTGGTGACCTCGACCTGTCCGTTGGCCTGGGGATATGCCACCGATGACTTGATATGCTTGATTTTCAGCTCGCTAAGTGCTTTCTCGAACTTTTCTCCCACGAACTGGGTCCCATTATCGGTGACAACGACCCGCGGGATTCCAAAGCGGAACACGATGTGCTCCATGAAGAATTTTATCATTTCCTTTTCTCTGATTCTGGCTAGAGGCTTGGCCTCGACCCATTTTGTCACATAATCGATGGCAACTACGATATACTGGGCTTGGTTTCTTGACTTAGGAAAAGGCCCGACTATGTCGATTCCCCATTGAAAGAAGGGGCATGGGACGAGGACCGGATTAAGTGCTGTCATGGGTCGGTGGCTTACATTCCCGTGTAATTGGCATGGGGCGCATTTTTTTCGAATTCCTCGCAATCTTTCCTTTGTGTTGGCCAGAAAAATCCTTGCCTAAGTATTTTTAATACGAGGTTTTTACCTCCCATGTGTTCTCCACATATTCCTATATGGACCCTCATGATGGCGAGGTGAGCTTCCTAGGGGCCGAGGCAACGAAGCAATGGTTCGACCAAAGATCTTCTTTATAGTTTGGAATCCTTTACACAGTAATTCCTTGCCTTGTACATTAAGGATCTCGCTTCGTTTTTTGATTCTGGTAACTTATTGTCGACTATGTACTCGAGGTACGGAGTTCGCCAATCAGGATGAGAAGTTATCTCGCCGACCTCAAGACTGTTGATTGTTGGAGTTTGCAATTCTTCAACATAGATGGGTTCGTTGCATGTGGTAGACGACGACGAGGCCAGTTTTGATAGAGCGTCGGCCCACTGGTTCTCGGTCCTGTCCATGTTTGTTAGATTCCAAGAGGTGGAGTTTTCTAACATTGCTTTTGCTTTTTCCAAGTACTCTTGCATTCTATCGTTATGGGTTTTGAACTCTCCACTGACCTGTTTAACAACGAGCTGAGAGTCGCTAAAGATATCGATATTTTTTACCTCGAGCTCAATTGCGAGTTTAAGCCCAGCGAGGAGAGCCTCGTATTCTGACTCGTTGTTCGTTGCCTGAAAAGCGAATCAAATTGCTTGCTGAACGCGAAATCCCTCGGGGCTTAAAAAAATTAACCCTGCCCCACTCGTGTCCGCTGTCGAGGAGCCATCGACATAGAGAGTCCATGGCCTCGTTGGCGATCTCCCCTTTTGGGTTGTCTAATTTAGAAAACTGGCATTCTGCCACAAAGTCTGATAGCACTTGTGCTTTTAATGCTGTTCTGGGTTTAAACTCAATGTGGAACTGACTTAGTTCAATGGTCCAAGCTACGAGGCGTCCCATCATGTCAGGCTTGTGTAAAATCCTTTTCAAGGGTTGATTTGTCATTACCCGTATTTCTCGACCTTGAAAGTAGTGTCTTAGCTTTCTACTGGCTACGACAAGGGAGTACACCAGTTTTTCGACTTGCGGGTATCTTGTTTCCGCATCGCGTAGAGTATGGCTTATATAGTATACGGGGGTTTCTTTCCCCGCTTCTTGTTTAACTAGAACAGCAGCCACCGTGAGGTCGCAAGCAGAGAGGTAAACTCGTAGAGGCTCGCCCGATGACGCCTTGGTTAAGATCAGAGGGGAGGTAAGGAAATCTTTGAGTCGCGAAGACTTCTCTTACAGTCTTCATTCCATAATAACTTCGACTGTTTTGATGTCCCTTTGATTACTTGAAAGAAAGGGATACAACGCTTTGAAGATTGAGGAATGAATCTTCACAATGCTGCGATGCAGCCTGTTAGAGATTGCACCTCTTTCAATGAGGTGGGGTCTTTCATGTCGAGAATGGCTTTGATTTGGCTTGGGTCGGCTTCAATTCCCCGTTGGGTTAGAAGAAATCCGAGAAACTTTCCCGAGGTTAAACCGAAAGAGCATTTTGTTGGATTCAATCTCATTTGGTGGCGTCTCACATTTTCGAAAGTTTCTCAAAGATCTGCGACATGGTCTTTTGCCCTTTTTGATTTTTCAATCATGTCGTCGACATAAACTTGGAGATTACGCCCGATCTGCGAGGCGAAAATAGTGTCTATCATCTGTTGGAAGGTTGCTTCAGTATTGATTAGCCCAAACGGCATGTTTTTATAGGCGAAAACCCCTCGATGGGTGATGAAGGCCATTTTTTTCCCAGTCGTTGATGTCCATTTTGATTTGGTTATAGCCTGAGAAGGCATCCATGAAGGATAGGAGCTCGTGGCCCGATGTAGCATCGATGAGTTGGTCTATGTTTGGGAGTGGATAATGATCCTTGGGATATGCCCTGTTAAGGTCGGAGTAGTCTATGCACATACACCATTTTCCATTACTTTTCTTTACCAAGACAGCGTTGGCGACCCATTTTAGGAACTGGACGGGCTCATTGAATCCCGCCTCAAGAAGTCGATCAATCTCGTCATCGATAACCTTACGTTTTTCTTCGGAGAAGACTCATTTCTTTTGGCACACCGGCCGGACCTTTGGGTCGATGTGGAGAGAATGTCGTGCAATGGCCTCGGGAATTCCGGGCATGTCCTTCGGGTCCCAGGCGAAAATGTCCTTATGTTTTCTAATCAATTGGATTATATTCTGGCGGAGATCGGGGTCGAGATTTTTTCCGATCTTTGTGACCTTAGTTGGGTCACCGACGATTACCTCAATCTCCTCCGTTTCTTCCATTGGCGAGCAATTTGATTCGCTCGGGATCTCAATGAGGTCTCGAGGATCCATATCCACGACTTGATTGATGGAGTTATCGTCAACTTGCTTATTCTTGGGGATTGCCATTGTTAAGTAGCACTGTCGTACTGCGGTCTGGTCGCCTACGACCTCTCCTACCCCGAAATCAGTGGGGAACTTCATTTTCAAATGTGGAATAGACGTGATAGCCTTTAAGGCTGTTAAGGTCGTTCTTCTCAAAATGGCGTTAAAACTAGAAATGGCATTAATAACGTGGAATTTTACTGTTTGCCAGGTCTGACATGGGAGGGAGCCAAAGAGAACTGGGAGATCAATCGTTCCCACGACCTTCACCTCATTTCCAGTGAACCCGTACAAAGGAATGTTCATGTTTTCCAATTTTCTGTCGCCAATATTCATCCTGGAGAAAGCACTGTGGTATAAAATGTCAACGGAGCTACCGTTGTCCACGAGGATCTTTTTAACAGTGTTGGTTCCTACTTTTGCCGTAATCACCAGGGCGTCCTGGTGAGGCTCGATCATACCGGGGGGATAGTCCTCATCCAAGAAGGAGATGATTGGTGTAGGGTTATGCCTTTGGCGTTTTTGTGATTCTGGGTGAACACTAAATACCTCACAAGCATATAGTTTCTTGGCATTATTGGAGGATCCCCCAGCGGCGTGACCCCCGATTATGACATCGATAACTCGATCAGGGTCGTGCTGGCGATTTTGCTGGATGCTCGTATCATTTTCAATGTAATGGACAAATTGTCCTTGTTTTATCTTTTCTTCAATGAGGGTGCCCAACTGGAAACAAGCTTCTGTAGTATGGCCATGATCCTCATGATACTCACAATACTTTGAGCTCGGGGGCCTACCCGGCTTCATCGGCCTCGGAGGTCGATAGCCAGGCTCTGTTTTCATAATGGCGAGTATGGTGGACTTGTCCACCGTCAGTTTTGTGAATTCTTTTTCAGTTTTTTCTCGAGGTTTCCATGACTTGTCGGAGCGAGATGTTTTCTCTGATCGAGGACTTCTCTTATCTCGGGATTTCGAATGTGAGTAGCTTTCTATCCTGTAATCTGACCTTGGAGATTTAAATCCAGGGTTTGAACTCCTCTCCCATTTTTGCGAGTATTTCCTTGGTGATTGGATACTTCCTACTGCCTCTTGTAATGTCATTCTATGCTCAACGATCTCGAAAGCAGCTTGGAGGGATCGTGGGCTTTTCTCAAAGTATTCTTCCAACAGGGGTCCGTGTTTGTGTTTATCAGTACCTGCAGTGAGGTAGTTGATGGCGAGCTCTTCCACGAGGTTAGGAATCTCCGCGACCTCAGCTCGGAAGCGAATCAAGAATAACGTTCATGAGTGAAGCTATGATCTTTCCACATTTGTAATTACTGGAGAATCTACCTTTAAACTTAGTTTTCAACAAGTCCCACGAGTCTATGGACCTCGGGGGCAAGTTATTATACCAACGCAGGGCGGTTCCTCGAAGACAGGTGGAAAAGAATTGGCATCGAGCGATTTCTGAATGTCCAAAAAACTTCATTCTTCCATCATAAGTGTTTAAAACTCGCTGGGGTATGTGGACCCATCAAATTGATCGAGTGACGGGGTTTTCAAACTCCTATTGATTCGTGCCTTTTCGATTCGTGCAGCGAGGGGACTTTCAGCTGGGACCTCGGAGCCAGACTGGCTTCGAATAAACTTTTTGCACATCGCTATGTCGTTTTGTAGTTGAGAAATCTTTTCCGACCTATACGAGTCGCTTGATTTAGTTTGCCTCGGGGCTGTCCCCTGGGTCCTCACTTGCCTCCTCATGTGGGGAACCTGGTACGATCTATTAGACTCCGTCTCGTCCTCGTAGCTTGCATCATCCTCAAACCCCTCGCTATTGTACTCGGGAGATCGATACTTAAATGAACGAGCTAGTAGTGATGTTTGTTGTAACTCGAGATGGAGACGTCGTATTTCTCTTTATTTTTCCAACTTTAGCTGTAATTTCCTCCTCTTGATCTCGAGGGCCTCCAGCTCAGCATCTGACTCATTAAAGTCTTCCTCATTCTCCTGAACTCCTTCACCAGGATTTTGTCTTCTCATCTTTTTGAGGTGGAGACGGGCATCGCTCGTCAACACCTGTCTGCTCGAGGCCGTTGGGACCCTCGTACGGGTATCCACTCGGGGTCTCTTTTTATTTTGCTCTGCGACGGAGGATCTCTGAAAATCCTCCGCCATCTCATCATTTACTTCATCGGCGAACAACTGTCTCAGTTGTAATGGGTGTCTTAAGGTACCGTCGTCATCACGGGGGATTGTTCTTATTTCCTCCTCCGTGAGGCGTTGTACTACCGGCTCTCCTTCATAATCATCCATTTTACCGTGCAACCTTTGATAAAAGAGCTCCTTCTAGCGCCAAATGATGGGCTATGAAATATCTTCAAACTATCTAATTAATTAATTAACGACCAAGGTATAGATATAGAATAAGATTTAAGTATTTATTTCATAACCTTTAGAGGTTCTCTCTTTACATCAAGTTGCATCCCCCTTCAAGTAATATGGTACAAGGATATTTATAGGGGATCCCTTGTGGGTCCCCTTTTCCTAACTACCCTTACTTGGGGAATGGGTTACAATTTATTTACAAGCTTGGGCTTCAAGGTCCGTTAAGGAAAATAAATACATTCGGGCCTAAATATAAACTATGCCTAATTGGGCCTAATTGCTAACTATAATTAAACATAATATTCTGGCGAATATTCGTGGCCCAACAAGTAATATGTGTAAAATATATATATATATATCTTGGTACATCTTAAAAAGTTTAGTTAAATATATTAGTTTATACTCCGTGCAAAGTATGTGTTATTTTTAAATTTTTAATAATTTGCTAATAGTATAATTTTATATAAATATTAATTTTAATATGTTGTTGGGAGGATTCGAACCTTTAATTTTTGTATATATCAACTATGAATTAATATGTTGTTCGCAAGAATCGAACCTTAAACCTTTATATATATAACAACTTTTAGTATTTTTGCATTTAACGGTCATCATCCATTTGAGTTGAAGATCTAACAATTGGAAATGAAAGAAATAACCAAAACCAAACTACAAATTGTAATATCTTTCGCTTATTATAGTATAGATAGTATAGATATAAAAGTTATGACATTTTATAATTTTAGAATTATATTCAATAATTATTTATAATAATAATATAAAAATAATTTTAAAAAATTAGTAAAATAGCATTGAAAAGATATGCCTAGCCAAAAGATCATTGGACATGCTCAGGTTACAGAAGCAGCTGAATGTTGAGAACCGGTCCATCTAAAATCTTGAGGTGTTAGAGGGAGGCCTTATATGGATCTTATATCATATGTTAACACTCCCCCTCACTCGAAAACCCATTTTGGGGTCGAAGAGTGGATCACGTGCACTTATCTTTGGAGCATAAATTGCTTCGTGTCCATATTAAATATTGAGAATATTGGGGATCACAGAGAATCGAACCTGGGACCTCTGCGTGCCTGAGCTCTGATACGATGTTGAGAACCAGTCCATCTAAAATTAAGTAACCAACTCATCTAAAACCTTAAGGTTCTAGAGGAAGGCCCAACAGGATCTTTATATTATATCTAACACGCCCATCTTTGGGGCATTAATTTGCCACTCTGTCCGAAATAAATTTTATGAATATTGGGGGTGGCAGGGAGTCGAACCTTAGTCTCCCGCCAACCTGAGCTCTGATACCATGTTGAGAACCGGTCCATCTAAAATCTAAAGGTGTTAGAGGAAGGCCTTATATGGATCTTATATTATATGTTAACACTGAATACCATTGTTAACCAAAAATCCTGGCGAATCTACCTCGAACCATTTGTGGATCCAATGAACCATTGGAGTGTTTGACAAGGATATGTATCAGAAATGACGTCGATGATATTTTTGATTGTTTAATAAAGTTGGCAACCGTAGGATCAGCTTCAATGATTTTAAGGCCCGTGCCAATTCATTCATGAAAGAAAAGGAACTATCACTTAAAAATTGGAAATATATTCTTTGTTAACAAAAAATAAAGGCATACAAAGTTTAAAAACAAAATCTACTTATCTTTTACAGCGATATTCAGCCTTCTTGTTCACTATAATATTTACTCAACAAATGAATACGAGCAAGAAAATATATTCATTTAATGAAATTATTTATCGATGAATGAATATTTTATTCAATTATCGATAAATGAATATTGGTTCACTTAAACAATAATTTTATTTTATTTTCTTATAAAAATGGCATTTTAATTAAAATTTAAAATTCGAATGTATTCTGATAATAGTTAAAAAAATTTAAATTGTTATCATATATCAGGACCTAACAGCTGTCTTGAGTGAAGATACTTTGTCATGCTCTGCTTGATCTAAAACATTCATTAGAGAATTTCTAGCTTCTCCACTGTACCCTAGCTTGATCACTTCATCATGTGTGAGTTCATCAACATCCTTTGGTTTGCCATCCTTGTCGAGAAATTTATAGTTCCCTTTTTGCACAAACCTTAGAACCAGTGATTTCTTGGATAGATAGGTCTCCATTCTGCCTTTCTACCAATTGTAGTTTTCTGAACCAGTGAGAAGAGGAACCCTGTAATCAGACTTAGCCTCGAGGTAATTATCATCCATTTGATCGATACTTTTCCTAAAACAGAAGTATTAGTATACCAAGGCTCTGATACCAAATGAAAGTGTACACCCAAAGGGGGTGAATAGGTTTTATGGCTAACTATATCCAATTTTAAAATTTTACCAAATATTTATCTTATTTCTAATCAGCTTGCTGTTATCAAAACTATAACTAATGATAGCTAGCTAAGATGCAGAAATAAAACAACAGCAAGTAAAAACACTGAGATTTTTTGCCAGGTTCGACCCTTAACGCTAATGATTTACGTTCTGGTCCCTTACCAACCAGGTAAGATAATTATTATTAATCACTAAAAATTAAAATTACAAGATTGATAATATATCTCTCTTTCTCATTGATAGTAGCTTGTTGAAACCCCTGTTTCCTTGAACCATCTACTCTCTAAGATCTATACTAACCCAAGTACAATCTTCTGTAGTAATCTAGTTTCATGAACCTTGTTTCACAGCCACACTATCCAGTACCAACAATTACACTTTGAACAACACAATCAATAAAAGATACTACAACTCGAACTATGAACTCGTAATAAAGATAAACACGTATATAACCACTAGAGCTCAAATAAGAAAAGATATTCAATAAAACACAAAGTTGTATATTCTTGTGTTCTTGTTATTCAACAACCTTTTTAAAATAAGAACAACAAGTATTTATATTATGAACCTTAACGTTCGAATTGACTAAGCAAACTATTAACGGTCTTGAATAATGTTCTCACATTAATTTGTTAGCCCAATTCGTACTCTAACATTCACAAAACGTTCTGATTCTTGAAGGTTTGAAAGAGAGACGTTGAAGTATAGAAAAACTCAAAAATCATTAAGAAAACGTTGTAATAGATAGTTTATTGAAAGATAGTCGTTTAAATAAAACAAACTCCTATAAAAGTGAAAAACGTTTTTTATAAAGAGAATTGATAAAAACCGAGCTCTAATAATACATGTTACATATAAATATATAGAGTCACATTCTAGGGAGAACCCCTTAAATAGAGTCCAAGAGAGAACCCAAATCCTAACCATTAATTTTGTTTAACGGTCCATATTAGAGGGCAAATTTGTAAATTAGCTAATAATAACAAAATACCATTACATAGCACACAGCATTCCTCGATCGCACACCACACTCTATCCACACACCTCACCATAGCAACTCAGCAAATATACACATAATATAGATGCAAACATTCACCAGGGACGGAGAGAAAGTAGAAAACGCAACCGAATACATCTTCAAATCGAGATTTAATCTTCAAATCGAGGTAATGATTCTATAATTTTTTTCGACTTTAACTCATAATCTAACTACCATTTTTTTAATTTCTTCAGGTTATGCTCAATCGGATAGAGAATAAGATGTTTGCGAGGAGAATAGGTATTTTTTTTATCTGTTTTTGCTTTAAAAAATGTACATTCATGTGTAGTTTGTAGGTTTATATGTAGTTTTAAACTTTGATTCTATAGTAAAATGAAAAATTAATAGGTAATTGCTAGTAATTTGATTCTACAGTAGAATAGAACCAAATCTAATTTTTTTTTATTTTGTGTATTTTGATTCTGCCATAGAATCATATTTATGTTGATATTCTTTGGCTTGATTTTGTTTTGTGTATTTTGATTCTAGTACAGAATCATATTTGTATTTCGATTCTGCAATAAAATATACATGAATTTATATTCTGATGTATTGCTATATGCACATGTACTCTTAAGCTTCTATAGTAGAAGCATATTTTTGATCTTATTTGATTCTATATCCATGTGTAAATTTTGATTCTACTATAGAAGGTTATTTGTGTACTTGTAGTTTTTTATTCTACCATACAAGCATGTTTGTATTTGTAATTGTATGTAGCTTGTATTATAGAATCGCATGAGTATCAGGCTTTTAATCACGTGTATTTGTTGTGCCTAGATTTTGATTCTACTATTGAAGCATATTTATGTGTTTGTATCATAGAATTGGATATGATAAAATTGTATTCATTATTTTATTAAAATGTGTCACCAGGTTCACGTTCAAGCAATCGATTATGAAACAAAAAAGTAATAAGATCAAGGTTTTGTAATAAAGGATCAAGGTGCTCAAAGAAAAATATAAATATCTGTGCTGATAAAGAAGAAAAATTGAGCACACTCACCTTTGAAGAATATAAAAGGTAATAAAATTTTGTGTTCTCCATTTCCTTTTTCTATGAATAGTACGGTCTGGTGTCCCCTATACCCGAGCCTGAGCAAAGCAACATGTATTACGTGCAAACTATATAAGCCTGAAAGAACTATAGTTCTGAGCTATATCTGTATTGTAACGTATATGAGTCAAACAGAGCTAATTTTTTGAATGTTTGTATTTTTGTACCTAATGTATTTATTTGCTTATGTTAATGTAGGGCCTAATGGGATAATGTACCTTCTGAAGAAAAAAAAAAAGCATGATGCGTGTACGTTGATCCATTGTGATTTGCTAGTTATAAAAGAAAGAGTAAAGATAGGAAGCAAAGATCAATTAAATGTATTTCCCGTGAAGAAACTTTTCAAAGCAAATATATCTTTATCCCAATCTGCGATTCGTAAGTAAAATGAAAAGCATAATTGGCATTTTATATATGCATACCACTGACTAATATACTAAGATAATTATTTTTTGGTTTACTTATAGAAATCACTGGAATTTGCTCATTATCTGCAATATCGGAGAGGATATAGGGTCAGAGTCAAGAATTCCCTACATGCTTCTATTGAACTCATTGCAAGCAATGACACCTGAGAAAAATGAACAAGAGCTAAGAAAATAAGATCTTATACTTAATTATTTACTATATTTTGTTAGGTATAATGTTTCATGTTAACAACTATTTGGTATAAAATATTTTCTTCGGGTTCTTGTATATACGATAGTGCAAAAGGGGCAGACTATGTTGAAACTATGAAATTCCTTTTGAAATACCAAAAATTCCGTAACAAAAGGATGGTGCAAAATGTGGACATTATGTGCTATATTACATGTATAAATTCATGTTGGAGTGTTAGATCATTTCAACATATCTGAACATTTTCCCGGATTTGTAAGTTGATAACATTATTTTAATTTTCATTTGTATATCATTTTTGTTTTTGTCTTACAAACTAGGTATTTTGACAGATGAATGAAGAGTCATTTAATGTAGATGAAGTGGAATCTTTTTTTAAGAAGTTGCTTTTAGAGGGAGAATCAAAAGATATAAAGGCAGACAAAGAAAAAGAAGTTGAAAATATATCAAAGTAGGTGAAGTAGACCAATCAAACAAAATTATCGAACGGTATTAGTAATCTACTCTAATATAAAGCATCCTTCCTAAGTTGAATTCTAGTAAGTTAAATTCTAGCATATAAGTCACAAAGTATTATGTCAACTAACGACATTTTGTAATAATGCTTACTACTGTATTTTTTTAACATCTTTAGCTAATTGTTTTTTGTAATCTAACTAATGATGATATAGGTACAAGTACTCCACCTGCAAATGATTTATTGGTCATATACACCCCAGAGAGCTCACATGATGTTGTAATTAACTTTTATTCTTGTACAAATTACTCTTCTGTATATATTAGTGGTTGAATTTGTCTAATGTTTTCATGGTGAATACAATTATGTTTCAATAATTTCTAAACAAGTTATGTGTTTTATTCACTTTTGTATATAAAATCATGCTCTGTTTTGGTATAGACAAGTTTGAATGTGGATGAGGTTCTTTATATTCCAATATTGTAGAACCAAAAATTATGGTGCAAAACAATGATACATGCTAATTTTGTATATATTTTATAGCATGTTATCTCTCATTTATCCTTAATTTTGTGCTTGATTAGCATTGTTAGTAGCATTTTAATTTGAATTTGATGCTAAGATATTTTTTTTTTATGTTTATAGGATAATTTTGGAAGCAAAAGGAGCCCGGTTTCAGATCATCAAGAGACCGTAGATTAAACCTGGACGAGCAATGAGGAAATATGAATTGTCACAAAAATATGGAAAGTGATATATTCTTAAAGCAGGAATCCCGGTTGGAATTAATATAATTTTTGTGAAGCGAAACGAGTCTGGTTCCATGCCCTCAATATACCACAGCTTAGGACTTAAGGATTTATTTATATTAATAAATATTTAATTTATTTAGAAAATTATATTTATAAATATCTAATAATATTAGATATTTATTTTTATAATTTCTGAATTTAATTAATTATTTATTAATTAAAGATTACAAGTTGTGCGGGTTAAAAATCATTTCTACGGAACACATCCATATAAGGACGAATTAGGCCCCTGATTGTTAATTTTTCATTACCAAGTCATAGCCCACCAGATATGACACATTGAATAAAAAAATAATAAATAAAGGAAACATTCAATCAGTTTTTTTTGGTTTAATCAGAAAAGGAACAAGTGGAATGATGTTTTATTGTCTGGCAACTCTTCTGTCGACAGCCTTCACGCGCCTATAAGCGCGTGGTCACCACGCGCCTGAAGTTAAATTCAGTTTGGCGCGTTTGTTTTCACCTCCTTGTTCCGAGACTGGTTTTCTGGCAGTAGTGGGATAAAGAAAAAAACATTCTTTTTGCCGAAAGAATTTTTGCAGTGCTGTTGGTGGAAATATTTTATGGTAGCTGGTGAGCTCATTTCTCCTATAAATAGGAGAGTTTTTCTTTGGTTTGAGACATCTCGGTACCAAATATATTCAGTTCTATTCCCTCTTGTTTTTCTCAACTTCTTTTGTAAATTTTAGTTTTAAATACATACAATTAAATTTCTGCAAGTTATATTTTGGGTGGAGAGCAAGGATAGATGGAATTTACTGCAAGCTTGTGAAATTCTTAAAGTTGTAATTTCTTCATTCTAAACTCTTTTAATTATGATTTTACCATTTATTATATGCTTATTTTCTTTATCTAGCATGAGTAACTAATTTTATAATCCGAGAATTAGGTAGTATTCATTGGTGATATATGCTTGTTTGATTGTGATAATAATTCTCTATTTTTGCTAATCTATCATTGAGGGCTTAACCCAATTAAGGGAGTAGCTAACCTTTTATTGTATTCATAGGGATTATGATAAATCGGGAGATGAGTTATAATTCTTGTTCATGATTTGATAGACATAGTTCAATTATTGAATCGGGAGATTAATAAGAGAACTATGAAACTTATAATTCTCGGGTCTTAAAAATCTAAAATTGTATTTCGATTGATCATGGGAGTGACTTTTGAGATATGATTGTAGACATTATTTTGTATCTTTGGAGAGAACATTATAAAATTTAGAAGAATTATTTTTAGCAAAATATGAGAAATATATATTTCACATTATAACAGCATTAGTGAACCAATTGAAGAACCCTATTTCTCGGATTGCTTCTCATCATCAATTAAATCTTAGTTTTATTTGTTTGTAATTAGTTTAATTCGAACACACCAATTATTTCTCACACTTCTAGATATTTAGAAATTAAAACTTGAACTTGTATTAATAGTCCTTCCCTGCGAACGAACTTTATAAAAAAATACATCAACAAATTGGCGCCGCTGCCGGGGAAGGCATCAATATTAAGTTTAGGTTAATTATTTCTTATAATTTATATTTTATTTTATTCAGTAAAAAAATTATAATCACAAAAATATTAGTGTAAATTTTCAGTACGTTTTTATTCGATTTTAATTGATTAATTCGAAGCTTTTCCCCTGTTTTATACAAAACCCAGCAAACCCATTTCCCCTATTTTATTCCCCTGTGTTATTCCCCTGTTTTATTCAAAGACCATTTCAACAAATCTCAGTCACCCTCCCCCTCCAAAACCGATCCCCATCGCTCCGACAGTCGCCTCAACCCACCTGCGATCCACAAAAACCACTCCTTCAGTCTCCCTTCTCACCTCCTCCGTTCCCCATTTCAAATCGCCAACCACCTCCGTGCATCCACCACCTGAAATTCCCTCACTCCTTCTCCTCCATTTTCAACCATTCACTTCCGGCCCTAATTCCCGCAACCTCCATTCCATTCTCCCTCTTCCCTATCTTCTTTCTACTCCACCACCACACCTCACTTCACCCACCTCACTCTGTTCTGAAAGTCCGCATCACTCCGTTTTACCGAGTCAATTAGGTTTGAACTGAGTTGTACCGAGTTTGAGTTTTAATGCAGATTGTTCGATGTTCGTTCTGAGTTCGAAATTGTCGAGAGTTTTAGCGAGATAATTGCAGTCGTGTTTTGAGTTTTATGCTGAGTTCGCCGAGTTGTTGAGTCGCGTCGCCAGTTTCTGAGTTCGAGTTGTTAAGTTTACCAAGTCATACCGAGTTCTGCATTCGTGTCTCGTCTGTTTGCCATTGTTTTAATTCTCGGTTGTTGTTGGTTTCAGCTGCGTGTTGTTTAAACCAATTGTTTTAAAGAGTCGAGTCTCATGTTTTGCGTAATTGTAGTCTCCTGCTTTCGAGTTGCTGTGTAAACCAAGTTTTGCCTATTATTCGAGTTTTGTGTTTCTATTTTTGCGCGGTTTGGTTTTGCAGTGTTCGATTGAATCCAGTTCTGAGTTGCTTGTTCCTGGTTGGTTTTGTAAATTCGTTAATTGGCTGGCTTTTGTTTTTGTTGGAATAATTAGTTTGTGGTCTAATTTACTGTTAGTCAAAATAATTAGAGTCAGTTTGCTTTGTTGAATAGTTGCGGGCAATTTTATTGCTTTGTTTAGTTTTATCTTACGAACGAGTCATGTCAAAATTTTTCTAAAATTCATTGTAAATAAATTTGTGGGAAAAAAAAAGAGAATAAAATTTTAAGTTTGAATTTAGAATTTTTAAAATAATCTGGTTTGTATTCTTTTTTTAATTAGTTTAGAAATAGAATAATAAATTTTATTTTATTTTATTTTATTTATTTTTTCTTACTCAAAAAAAAATACAATAAAATAAAATTTAGTTTTAATTCAAATTTAGAATTTTTAGATTAATTTAGTTTTTGTTCTTTTCAATTTTATTTGCGATTTTGTTGGTTGTAAAAAATAATAATAATAATAATAATAATAATAATAATAATTAAAAAATAAAAAAATAAAAAAATAGATAATAATAATAAAAAAAAATAAATAAATAAAAAAAGATTTGTCGAATATAATGTATTTTGGAGTTTAGGTTAATGATTTCTTATTGTGTAGATTTCATCAAATTTGTTTCCAACATCTAACTTATTTATGTTTTCTTTTTCAGGTGCACAAACTCTTGCATGCGACGTACAGTAAGTGCTGGAAATCTAGAATTTGATCCGGAAATCGAACGCACTGCTCGAATCTTAAGGCGAGAGGCAAAGCAAAGGAAAGAAAAATCTAAGATGGCTGACGAAGATCGTGAAGTTGCTATTATTTATGAGACTTCAATTTGGGACCATGAGACACCAAATCCTGCTAATTGCATGTACAAAACTCCAGAGATTGGGGCAGCCCAATTCAACATTAATCCAAGCTTAATTCAGATGATCAGCAATCAAGCTTTTGAAGGAGATATTGAACTAGAGGACCCACACAGACATCTAGAGCGTTTCGTGCAGATGTGTGGCTCATTCAGAATCAATGGTGTTACGAGTGACAAGATTCGTCTCCATATGTTTCCCTACTCTATTAAGGGAAGAGCTTTGGAATGGTTTCAACAACTTCCAGACACCACGGTTGCTACATGGGAGAGTCTTTCTACTGCATTCTTGTCCAAATATTATCCTTCTGACAAGACGCAACAATTCAGGACTATGATTATGAGTTTTAAAGCACAACCGGGTGAAGGTCTATATCAGGCATGGGAGAGATTTAAGGCATTATTGAGGAAGTGTCCACATCATGGTTTGCAAGATTGGCAGATCATTAGTACTTTTTATGGGGCCATGAATGCAGATATTCGTTTGAGTTTGGATGTGGCTGCTGGTGGAAATTTTAAGAAGGCACCAACTACACATGCTAAAGCACTCCTTGAGGAATTGGCATCTAATAATTATTCATGGGCACCTAGTGGGACAAGCTCAGCAAAAGCAGCACAAGATTCTGAGATGATCAACATGCTGGCTCTTAAATTGGATACTCTAACTCAGGAGATGCGAGGACAAAGGGCAAATGTGAATGCTATTTCTTCACCTATGGAAGGGTATAATGATTATGGTGCTAGTTAGAACTCTTATGTGCAACAATTTCCAGAAGAAGCATCTTTTATTCAGGGAAGACAGCCGTGGCCTGTTCAGAATAACTCCTACTACAATCCAAATCAAAGGCCAAACAACAATCTTTCTTACAGTAGTAATCATACGGCTAATCCTTCCTATTCATTTCCAAGGCAGAATCAACCTCCTAGTTTTCAGTCACGACCACCGTATCAAGCACAACAGCAGTATCAACCACCGCCAAAGAAAGAACCTGCTGATTGGGAGATTGCACTAAATAAAATAATGCAAGGAACCTCTGGGGCATTGGCTAATATGGAATCAAGAATAAATCAGATGGCATCATCTCAAAAGATGCTAGAAACACAGATTGGACAAATTGCCTCCAAGATGGGTGTTCGTGAGCAGGGTTCTCTTCCAAGTCAACCCGACCAGAATGGTAAGGAACAATGCAAAGCAATTACTTTGAGGAGCGGAAAAGAGTTGCCCGAGGTTGAGGCTCTTGAGCCTAAAGAGAGGGATGCGGAAAAAGAAAATAAGATAGTAGAGATTGATGCAGAAAAGTCAGAAAAAGTAGATGAAGATAAGAAGGAAGAAAAACCAGAAAAGCCGTATGTTCCTCCACCACCTTATGTTCCTCCTATTCCATTTCCACAGAGACTTCACAACAGGCAGTTAGAGAAGCAGTACGAGAAGTTCTTGACTATGTTATGGCAGTTGCATATTAATATTCCATTTGCTGACGCTTTGGCTCAAATGCCACTCTACGCCAAATTTCTTAAGGAGATGTTGTCCAGAAAAAGGAAACTTGAAGATGTAAGAACCCTAATTTTTGGTAATATTTCCTTTTATTTATTATCTTGTGACATTGTCATTATGGAACCTTTCTAGTCACCCCTGTTGATTAATAGAATTGATTGTCTGAGAAACTGCGTTGTTGCATTTATTATGTAAGATATAAAAAGGAGATTGTGAAGACAGGAGTCTTATTGTTAGTAATATTTATAAAACTTGGGATTTGAGGATGGTTAGAGTATTAAAGGATTTATTAAGAATTATGACGAGGAATTATGGATATTCGAGGGATTTACACAATTAAGTACTTAAGGAATTATAGGGGAAATCCCTACGCGACAAAATATTATTACGAGAGATTAATTAAGATACGATACGAATTAAAGATTGAATAACAAGCATTGGTGGAAGAATAATAATACAAGGAGTAGTATTGCATGCAAGCCCATGCAACCAAGTGGTTAGAAATCAAGCAAACTAGTTAGCCATTGGAAGATGAATAGTACCTAGTTACTTGCTTTTTCAAGAAAGGGGACAAGTAGTACATGAGGCCATGCTTGCTAGTACTTACCTATACTTACATGATATGTATCACCCAACCTAACCTAATACCAATTATTCACCCAACATAACACACAAAACACACAAAACACAAAAATCAAACTCTCACCCCCTCCCCCTTGCCTAGTTGCTCTCGGCCAAAGCTTAAAGTGGAGAAGAAAATTTCTTCTCCTCCCCCTTCCATCACTCATAAATCACCACATAATTCCTAGGTCATCTACATCATCTAGACAAGGTATGTTAACAATTTCAATCCATTTCACCCACCCAATTTCAAGTTACAAATTGTTAAAGCTTGGGTGAATAGTAACCATGTTTGTTTTTCCTTTAGATCTTACATTGTAAGTGTTGTAGGAGACCATCTAAGGTGTTGTTGAGTTGTGTAAAGCTTATCCAGGCCCCTAGGTGCTCAAGAAGGTATAAAAATCTCAAACCCTCTTGGTTATGTATTATTTATAAAGTATGGTAGTAGATCCATGTGTTTGAGAACTAATCTTGGTTGTATATGTATTGGATAGCATGGATCTTGAGTTTTGATGTTGAGATTGTGACTTTTATGACTATGGATAATATATATATATATATATCTCCATGAGTGTTATGAACCATGATCTAAGTGTATTAAGTGTTGATTATGTTATGGAAGTATGAAAAATGGTTGATCTAAGTAGTTTGTGCTTGCTGAGTTTTGTCCAGGAACATTGACCTGTATTGTAGCACGATTTTGAACCCCCAAATGTTGTCCCCTGATGTCCTACCATATATTGTTGGAAAGATAATTGAATGTAGTTTCTGGAAATGTAAGGTTCATGGCTAGGTGATGTGTAGATTTTAAGTTATGGCCGGAGGAGTGAATTGTGTTTCTGGACTATGGACTGCACTAAGTGACCCCCTTGTGAACCTTGTTTAAACCCCTAAAAATATATGTGGGATCATGGAAAAATTTGAGAATGTAGGGAATGCAGTGGTGAAGACCAAACAAAAGGAATTGGATTAAAATATGAATTTTTGGATTTTATAAAAATGCTAGAGTAAAATTCGCGCAATGGAAAAAGTCGATTAGTGGAGCAAAATTCTAGGGTTAGTGGTTATGATTCGAAAGTGGTAATTAAATTAAGTCGAGTAAGTGACGAGCGTAATCGAGTGATGACATGGACCTATAGTGGGGCTAGAGAGTCATAAGACGAAGTCGTTAAGTTAATTTCGTACCCCCTAAAACCCCGTAATTAAAGAGATATTGTTAAGGTACTAACGAACGATTATTGCTTATGTATAGATCGTTCGACTCCGCACGCTCGACCACCCCAACCAAACCAAGGCAAGTTTACTTTTCAAAACTTATCCATATACAAGGACTTTCACTGTTGTGTTTGTAGTTTTCAATTATATCAAATGCTATGTTTATCGAAGTATTGATGCAATTGAGATTGAATAAGTACATATATGCTTATACCCCTTGAACTTAGATTGAAATGTTTTCTTCGGACAACGACTCTAGCAATAGAGGTCGTAGCGGTCCGTATATACTATTGACCGGGGAGCGGTATATTATTATATCGTATCTAGTTTGCGAAAACCCGAAGGGTCATTCGGGTAGTATCGTATACTCAAGTAACTATTGTTATATCTTCGTAAATACTCGAAACCCTATCTTGGATTAAAAGTTTATTTTATCGAATAATTATTTTATTAATTATTAATATTAAATCTTAAAATATTATTTATTAATTATTGTTCATTATTTAAAGACAAAGTTAATCCAAGATGCTTTTTAATACTTTCAAACTCGAACTCATTCGAACTCAAAACATTTTCGAAAACCCCCGGTCAGATTCCGCTTCTTGTATGATTTCAAGAATCATCGGTCGACTGATGTCGAACCTCAATTACTCTGTTTTCAATCAAAATCAAGTTTTAAAAGAAAAAGAAAAAGGGACTCTGGCAGGTGTGGGAACCGTTGACGAACGATTCCCGGGATGTGTAAGCGGCCGTGAGCCAGGCGGTCCATTAATTATTATTCCTTCCCAGGTGTTGCCGAAGGATGATTACGGATGTAGTTTTCATCGAGGGTGATTACGGATGTAGTTTTCACCCGAGGGATAGTTACGGATGTAGTTTCTATCCTTCTACCGGTAGAGAAGACCCGCGGATTATTGGACTTGGATGTGGCGACTGATCATCGTCAATCCTTGTCAGGTTTTGTGTTTTCTTTAAGTCCCATTCCTCCATTTTGGAAAAATGCTTTGACACTGCTTCTTAGGCTTTTGTGCCAAGTTGCTGATAGTGTTCTACTTTGATGAGAAAGATGTTGACTCAATGCAGTATCTAGAACTGCAAGTTTATTTTGAAAACGAGGGCACATATTGCTGCACCTTCGAGATTTATCAACTATGACAAGTGATTTTATATCTGATTGATACAAACAAGTTTAATAACTGCCAATCATATGAAATGTTATATTGCTTACCTTACACATATATTTCTTGCTGAGCTATAGTTGCTCACTCTTGCTTGTTTTCAAATTTTACAAACACAACAGCTAAGCGAAATGGCAAGACCCAGACAGACTGCTCGAAAGCAGGTGACTAGACCCGAGCCAGCACTTGAGATTCCACCGGTAGGCACCATTAGCCGGATTGGTTGGCAGCTTTTGCTAGTTCGTTTTATTTATCAGTATGACCTGTGCAAGGCAGTGTATCGTAACAAACTTTCAAGCCGCCAACTTCGCTTCATATCGAAGTGTTGCTGGTAGCATAAATACTATTTAATTCGGTCTGTAAAAACTCTGATAATTTTATTACTGTTTAATCAATGTGTGACGTTTCTGAGGCTCTAACCTGTGTGTGTGTGTGTGCGGTGTGAGTTTATTGTGGGGTCGATGGCTGTGTTATTTATATTATGTGCAAGAGCAGGTATGTTATTAATGGAAAATGGACCGTGAGCGCCTAGATCTCCGACCCCGGATCTGGGGGGCGTCACAGAAGATGTGGAAACTATTACTCTCAATGCGGAATGTAGTGCAGTCATCCAAAAAGCAATCCCACGGAAATTAAAGGATCCTGGGAGTTTCTCTTTACCATGCACTATTGGAGCAATGGAGAATATTAAAGCCTTGTGTGATTTAGGGGCTAGTGTGAGTTTGATGCCACATTCCATTTGTCGAAGACTTGGTCTTGGAGAGCTCAAGAAGACAAGAATCTCACTTCAGTTGGCTGATCGTATTATCAAGTATCCTTTGGGAGTCATTGAGGATGTACTTGTCAAAGTGGATAAATTCTTTATCCCTTGTGATTTTGTGGTGTTGGAGATGGATGAAGATGTTGAGATGCCCATTATTTTGGGAAGGCCATTTTTGGCTAATGCTGGAACCACAATTGATGTCAAAGCTGGAAAATTGGCATTAAATGTTGGTGATGAAAAGGTTGAGTTTGATCTCAACAAAGCTATGAAGATGCCTTCATTTGATGCTACATGTTTCAATGTTGACATAGTGGATGAGATCGTAAGTCTTGAAGATGCAGACATCGCAAAAGTGGAACAAACCTTAGATGATAAAGAAGTTGAAGAAGCACTTGCACTTGATATGCAAGAAAAAGGTACGCCGAAAATTGATGTGGCACTTTCAATTTCAGAGGCACCTCAGGTAGAACTCAAACCTCTTCCTTCTAATCTAAGGTATGCTTTTCTTGGTCCTAATGATACATATCCTGTGATAGTGTCCGCTTTGCTCCGTGATGATGAACTTGATAAATTGTTAAATGTGCTTAGGCAATTTAAATCATCAATTGGTTGGACAATTAAAGATATCAAGGGAATTAGCCCTGCTCTTTGCATGCATAGGATTTCCTTAGAAGATAATCATAAACCTGTGATTGAGGGACAAAGAAGATTGAATCCTAATTTGCAAGATGTGGTTAAGAACGAGATAACTAAGTTGTTAGATGCTGGCATTATATACTCTGTTCCACATAGTAACTGGGTTAGTCCAATGCATGTTGTACCTAAGAAGGGTGGGATAACTGTCGTGCATAATGAAAATAATGAATTAATCCCCACTAGGACTGTAACAGGTTGGAGAGTTTGTATTGATTATAGAAAATTAAATAATGTTACTCGCAAAGATCACTTTCCTCTCCCATTTATTGATCAAATGCTCGAAAGACTTGCGGGTAATGAGTATTATAATTTTCTAGATGGATTCTCGGGATATTTTTAGATTCCCATTGCACCCGAGGATCAAGAAAAGACAACCTTTACTTGTCCTTATGGTACTTTTGCATATCGTAGACTACCCTTTGGTTTGTGTAATGGCCCATTTACATTTCAACGACTTATGACAGCTATATTCTCAGATTTTCTAGGAAAAACCATGGAAGTCTTCATGGATGACTTTACTGTATATGGTTCTTCCTTTGATTTTTGTTTAAATAGTTTGTCTCAAGTGTTGCAGAGATGTGAAGACACTAATCTTGTTCTTAATTGGGAGAAGTGTCATTTTATGGTAAAGGATGGTATTGTGCTTGGGCACAAGATTTCTAGTAAAGGCATCGAGGTGGACAGGGCAAAAATTGAAGTGATTGAGAAATTACCACCACCCTCATCCGTAAAGGGGATTAGAAGTTTTCTTGGACACGCCGGTTTTTACCGTCGTTTTATCAAAGATTTTTCTAAAATTTCTCGTCCTCTTTGTAATTTACTTGAAAAGGATAATGTGTTTGACTTTGACGAGAGTTGTCTTGTTGCTTTTAACAGGTTGAAGAAGGAGCTTACTTCTGCACCTATCATGTCAGCCCCTGATTGGAGCTTACCTTTCGAGCTCATGTGTGATGCTAGTGACTATGCCGTGGGCGCTGTTTTGGGACAAAAGAAGGAAAAACGCATGCATGTGATATATTATGCAAGCAAGACACTTGATGATGCACAAATCAATTATGCCACCACTGAAAAAGAGCTACTTGCTGTGGTTTTTGCCTTTGACAAATTTAGATCCTATCTTGTTGGGTCTAGGGTGATTGTTTATACGGATCACGCTGCGATTCGTTATTTAATGAAAAAGAAGGATGCCAAGCCTCGTCTAATCCGTTGGATTCTTTTACTCCAGGAGTTTGATCTTGAAATTCGAGACAAGAAAGGTTCTGAAAACTTGGTAGCTGATCATTTATCCAGGTTGGACCAGGGAGATGAAGTGGTAGGAGTTAATATCCCTATCAATGATGCATTCCCGGAAGAAACACTTCTTGCCGTATCTTTGTCTACACCATGGTATGCGGACTTCGTAAATTATCTTGTGGGTGGCATTGTACCAAGTGGACTGACTTATCAACAAAAGAAGAAATTCTATTTGATGTAAAACACTACTTCTGGGAAGAACCACTTCTTTACAAGGAATGTGCTGATGGTATCATGAGGAGGTGTGTGTCACACGAGGAAATTCCTAAGGTCTTGAATCATTGTCATGCTTTAGAGTGTGGTGGTCACAATAGTAGCGCAAAAACGGTGGCAAAAATTTGGCAGTCTGGATTTTATTGGCCTTCAATGTATCAAGATGCCAGAAGCTTTGTTGCAACTTGTGATCGATGTCAAAGAACAGGAAATATTGCAAGACGGAATGAGATGCCTTTGCAACCTATTCTTGAGGTTGAGCTCTTTGATGTTTGGGGCATAGATTTCATGGGCCCGTTCCCATCATCTTATGGGAACAAATTTATTTTGGTGGGAGTTGATTACGTCTCTAAATGGGTGGAGGCGATTGCTAGTCCTACAAATGATGCTAGAGTAATGAAAAAGTTCTTACAGAAGCATATCTTCACACGTTTTGGAGTGCCTAGGGCCATCATCAATGATGGAGGGTCTCACTTTTGCAATAAATTAATTGAAGATCTTTTGCGAAATGACTCAGAAAGTTGCTACACCTTATCACCCTCAAACTAGCGGGCAAGTGGAGATTTCAAATCGAGAGCTGAAACAAATTCTTGAGAAAACAGTGGCTAGCTCCAGAAAAGATTGGGCAAGGAAGCTTGATGATGCTCTATGGGCTTATAGGACGGCATTCAAGACACCTATCGGTATGTCTCCGTATAGGTTGGTGTTTGGAAAATCATGTCATTTACCCGTGAAAGTGGAGCACAAGGCACTTTGGGCGATAAGATTCTTGAACATGGAATTACAAGCTGCGGGACTTAACAGGTTGATGCAACTAAGTGAACTTGATGAGTTGAGACTTAAGTCTTATGAAAATGCAGCAATATACAAGGATAAGACAAAGAAGTGGCATGACAGGCATATTAGACCGAAAGAGTTTGAAGTTGACCAGCAAGTTCTACTGTTCAACTCAAGGCTGAAACTCTTTCCCGGAAAATTGAAGTCAAGATGGTCTGGCCCTTTTAAAATTGTCAAGGTATATCCGTATGGTGCTGTGGACATCACTCGAGATGGTTCCGATGTATTTAAAGTGAATGGGCAAAGACTCAAGCCATATTTGATTGGTGATGACATTCCAAGAGGAGTCAATTGGCTTCTCTCCAATCCTCAAGCTTAAGTTCATCATGAGAGGCGTCGAGCTAATGACGTTAAACAAGCGCTATTTGGGAGGCAACCCAAGGAATTTTGTTGATTTGAATAATATTTTTGTGTGTTTGGACTATGCAGGAGGATCTTCATTTCAAAATGGATGCCACAATTGGCAGTTCTTGGTTGCAAACTACCACCTCGACCATGATTCAGGGGAGTCCTCTCTTTTTCCTCGCATATTAGTCCATTGTGTGTTGTTTCTTGTGGACAAGAAACGTGATAAGTTGGGGGGTGTGTTCATTTAGATAGAACCTTATTGGGGTTATTTGGTGCTAAAAAAAAAATTAAAATTAAAAAAATTAAAAAAATTAAAAATCACAAAAATAATTCTAGCCTTGTAAAGATTAGTTGTTGTAAGTTAGCTTGATACAGCCATGCATGCTAAAAGAATCTTGTGTTATTGACGCTTTTGATTGAGAAGTGATATGCTTTGTGCTTATGCACACACATACACTAGCAAGTTGAAGCAAGTAAACTCATTGAATTTTGTAAGTGATTAAAAGGACATGAATATGTGTAAGATGATTTGGTTTACATGCTTTGAGTACAAGTAGGTGCATTAGAGAGACTATTTACTTGGAATTGATTATGTTTTTCCACCAAGTGAGATTTTGAGCCTATATGCATATCTTTTGCATCTATATTCGTTTGCTTGAGTGTCCACATGTTGTTTGCATTGCTAACACTTGTTTAAGATCTTTCTTAAAATGCATGACATTATTTGATGATAAGATGATAAAGGCATTTAGGAATAAACCATATTTCCAAAATATCCACACCATTCTCATATGATCAAATAGTTACCCCATTGAGCTTAATCTTATTTTTTTTCGGTGACACACTACATTGCCTAAACCTTTTTCTTGTATTGGCCTTACTTTAACTTGAACCTAAATTGTCAAAGGCTAGTAGAATGTTTGAGGGAGTAAAAAGGTGTGCAAAAGAGGGGATTATTGATGATCATTACTTTTGAAGAATATGGGGTATGGTTATTTACTTTTTAGTCGAATTTGGTATTACTATCATGGGATCATTGTACTTGTTTATATTTAAAAAAAACAAAAAAAATTATTATTTATTTGAAAGCATACTTATGTTTGTTTGATCCAAGTGTGGGGATGATGGATGGGGAGTTGAATGATTTATGTTGTTGGGTACTAGCTTTTGACATTTCACCTTCTTTGGCTTTACTTGACATACCTTGTCCCTAGCCCCATTACAACCCGAATAAAGACCTTTTGATTATCATCAGTGGTGTATGTTGTGTTAAAGTTAGATTGATACCAAATGTCAAGCATGCTTATGATTTTGTTGGAATGGAGTGATACACTTACCCTTGTTCTTGAGTGAATATTCTTTTGTGAGTGAAAGGTAAGTTATTACTTGTATTTTGCATATGTGATCCCAAGTTTTGAATCAAAGATGTACTCTTGTGGGCTTAGCATGATTACCAACTTATTCTTACATTGACATGGACTGTTGAGAACTTATGCATCTTTTTTTAGTAGATTATGTGAATACTTGTAACTTCGACACAAGGCATTGCATTCTTCACTTGGATTCTTAAGTTGACATGGCATGAGAGGACCTGTATGTGTGGTGTTGTAGTGGCATTCGATCTTTTACATGAGCTAGATGGATTTTGTGGGTACATTCACTATAGGCCCTCACGAGACCTCACTCGTCCACTAGGGCTACCTAGGGGTTTAAAGGGCTTGTTGCATATGCCAAATGCAACCGTGATCACCTACGGAAGTGGTATTAATAAGTAGTTATTTTGGTTTACTCGAGGACGAGCAAAAGTTAAGTTGGGGGGTATTTGATACATGCTAATTTTGTATATATTTTATAGCATGTTATCTCTCATTTATCCTTAATTTTGTGCTTGATTAGCATTGTTAGTAGCATTTTAATTTGAATTTGATGCTAAGATTTTTTTTTTTATGTTTATAGGATAATTTTGGAAGCAAAAGGAGCCCGGTTTCAGATCATCAAGAGACCGTAGATTAAACGTGGACGAGCAATGAGGAAATAAGAATTGTCACAAAAGTATGGAAAGTGATATATTCTTAAAGCAGGAATCCCGGTTGGAATTAATATAATTTTTGTGAAGCGAAACGAGTCCGGTTCCAGGCCCTCAATATACCACAGCTTAGGACTTAAGGATTTATTTATATTAATAAATATTTAATTTATTTAGAAAATCATATTTATAAATATCTAATAATATTAGATATTTATTTTTATAATTTCTGAATTTAATTAATTATTTATTAATTAAAGATTACAAGTTGTGCGGGTTAAAAATCATTTCTACGGAACACATCCATATAAGGACGAATTAGGCCACTGATTGTTAATTTTTCATTACCAAGTCATAGCCCACCAGATATGACACATTGAATAAACAAATAATAAATAAAGGAAACATTCAATCAGTTTTTTTTGGTTTAATCAGAAAAGGAACAAGTGGAATGATGTTTTATTGTCTGGCAACTCTTCTGTTGGCAGCCTTCACGCGCCTATAAGCACGTGGTCACCACGCGCCTGAAGTTAAAGTCAGTTTTGGCGCGTTTGTTTTCACCTCCTTGTTCCGAGACTGGTTTTCTGGCATTAGTGGGATAAAGAAAAAAACATTCTTTTTGCCGAAAGAATTTTTGTAGTGCTGTTGGTGGAAATATTTTATGGTAGCTGGTGAGCTCATTTCTCCTATAAATAGGAGAGTTTTTCTTTGGTTTGAGACATCTCAGTACCAAATATTCAGTTCTATTCCCTCTTGTTTTTCTCAACTTCTTTTGTAAATTTTAGTTTTAAATACATACAATTAAATTTCTGCAAGTTATATTTTGGGTGGAGAGCAAGGATAGATGGAATTTACTGCAAGCTTGTGAAATTCTTAAATTTGTAATTTCTTCATTCTAAACTCTTTTAATTATGATTTTACCATTTATTATATGCTTATTTTCTTTATCTAGCATGAGTAACTAATTTTATAATCCGAGAATTAGGTAGTATTCATTGGTGATATATGCTTGTTTGATTGTGATAATAATTCTCTATTTTTGCTAATCTATCATTGAGGGCTTAACCCAATTAATGGAGTAGCTAACCTTTTATTGTATTCATAGGGATTATGATAAATCGGGAGATGAGTTATAATTCTTGTTCATGATTTGATAGACATAGTTCAATTATTGAATCGGGAGATTAATAAGAGAACTATGAAACTTATAATTCTCGGGTCTTAAAAATCTAAAATTGTATTTCGATTGATCATGGGAGTGACTTTTTAGATATGATTGTAGACATTATTTTGTATCTTTGGAGAGAACATTATAAAATTTAGAAGAATTATTTTTAGCAAAATATAAGAAATATATATCACATTATAACAACATTATTGAACCAATTGAAGAACCCTATTTCTCGGATTGCTTCTCATCATCAATTAAATCTTAGTTTTATTTGTTTGTAATTAGTTTAATTCGAACACACCAATTATTTCTCACACTTCTAGATATTAAGAAATTAAAACTTGAACTTGTATTAATAGTCCTTCCCTGCGAACGAACTTTATAAAAAAATACATCAACAAACAACTAAGGCAAATGACTAAAATATCCACATGATTCTGCAATAGAATCAAAAGTAGTTTTTTACAATAGAATCAAAACGGTTCGTCTACAGTTTACAATAGAATGCAAACAACCCTGAATCCTAAATCCTAAGTTTCTATACGATTTATTCGTCATTCTGAATATTTCTAAAATCCAAAATTGAAATTAAACTCCAAAGATTAACTTTTAATCCTCTAAGGGAATATAGAAAAAAAAATTAAAAAATTGAATATTTCTAAATTCCAAATGTAACCCTATGAAGCCCAAATAAAAACCATTTAATCCCAAAGGAAATACCAATAAAAAATTATAATTATAATTCAAAAAAATAATACATAAATTTTTAATATTTGAAATAATTATTTGTAATAATTTTATGTTTAATAATTTAATTTTACGTTGGAATCTAGAATACTTGAGTATGGATTCCATTGTAGAACCAAAAATTATGTTTCACAACAATCAAGGGCAATAATCAAATTTCCAACTTGTTCTACAATAGAATCAAAAAGTTCAATAAAATCAATTTTTTATTTGTTTCTAGTAATGTAGAATGATTTTATGCTACATTTGAATCAATTATAATATATCATAACGATGATATTATTAAGAAAAATACGAAAAATATTAATCTCATTATAGAATTTAATTGAAAGTACAATTAAGAAAATGTACCAAAACTGATTTAGTAGGAATCAAAAGATTTGTTTATCAATTAGTGACAGATTTAGTAATTTCATACAACACTAGAATTAAAAAAAAACAACACAAAAACATCAAGTAATAACGATACTTAAAACCATTCAAGCAAAACGGTGTTATTTTACATTGTAGGTACAAAAAAATTCATATAAACAAAGAAAATTGACATGGTTCAGATATTCAAGTAGCAAATGAAACTATACTACAAAGAATTAGTCACGAATGAACTTTTTGAATCTTTATCAATGTTTCAACAGAACAGACAACAGAACAGAGTTTCAATCCTTATATCCATGAACTCCCTCAGTGCAAGTGTTTGAATCAATCATACCTGTTTCTGCACACACTACATGAAAGCCTTCGATCTACGAACTCTTCAATCAGACTAGTACCAGTTGAATCACAAACACCTTCAATAAAAGCACTTTTTTCCGTATTAAAAATGTTCACTGAGTGATAAAAGGAAAAGAAAAAATAATGAACATCAAATTACATTCAGTTCACATAAAAATTGACGAAACTTAAGACAAACAGAAATTACATTTTTTAATGGTCTAATATGCAAAATTAAAATTTTATCGTGTTCTAGAACATATAAAAACACATAACTAAGAATTTATTCATACAGAATACTCTATAAAACTTATATTTGTGATTCTACTATAGAATCGAATGATATATCTAAAAATATGTCCAAAATTTTTTTAAAAAAACACTTAGAATCAAAAAAGTGTAACTAAAATTTTAAGCATAAATTTGATTCTTATGAGCAGAAGTTATGAAGCATAAATTGATAAACAAAAAACAAAATCGGCTACATTCAATCCAGCTAAAAATTAAGCATATGTACACATATGAACTTTCATCATAAACAGACAAAGAAAACTAATATGAAGAGTACAAACTGGCATTTAAAAATGCTTAGTGGTTTTTTAGATTCGATAACAGAATCAGAAATTGTATAATAAACTTCAGAAGTGCAACTAATTATCTAGCAAACATATTATTCTGATTCTACTACAGAATCGAAACATATACTAACAAATTATGTGTACGAAACTGAAGGATAAAGATTGAAACCTGATGAACAGTCATATCAGCAGTAGAATCATAGTTTTGAGATTGTGTTTTGATTCTACTACAGAATGTCGAAACATATACTAACAATTTATGCGTACAAAACTGAAGGATAAAGATTGAAGCCTGATGAACACTCAATATCAGCAGTGGAATCATAGTTTCGAGCTTGATTTGAAGAAGAAGCCATAGTTTCCGTCGAAAATCACATAAACAGAGAGAAAGATCGTATAGAGAGTGAAGTCGTCGAAAATGAGATAAAATCGGTTGAAAGCGAAGAGTGTGAGAAAGAGATACAGTACAGAGAGAGATCGTCGGAGAAATTGTTGGTGAAATTTAGTCGGAGAGATTGCCGGAGAGATTGTAGGAGACGAGATAATTAAGTATATAGCGAACCTATACATACAACGGCCAACAAATATGTTGTCCAAATTTTATATTGATAATTAGTAAAATATTCTGAACCGTTGGATTAAAGCCTGATCTAAAGGATGAGATTAAAAGAGAGTGTTCTCTCATAGACTCTATGTAATTTGATTCTCACTAGAATAATGGCCTATATATATATATATATATATATATATATATATATATATATATATATATATATATATCAGAGTCCTTACAAATTAATCCCAAACAAATCTCCAAGAAAATCGCGCTTTGAATTTATCTCAAACAGTTTTTGAGGAGAACGTCTTAGTTTGCTCGAATGCTTAGTTCCTGTAACGTAAGCTTGATGACAGTAACAATGAACCACAATATCCAAAAGATCGCTTGATAACATCAATTAATTCAAGATTTAAGCTTGATAACAGTGTGATCATCAAACCATAAAGGGTTTCAATAACTAATCAATTTTTTTTAATGTAAAACATATTACCTTTTCGATTTTTTTCAATAACTAATACATTTCCTTTTTTTTAGATAAAACACATCTCTTTCATTTTTTTTTTCTAACTAGAATTTCTCATTTTTTAAAAGCACAACGGTTAATTCTATTTAATAAATTAGAATAATAATCTTACAATTACTAATACCTAACCAATTATCTTTCACAGCTAAAACATGTTACCTTTTTTATTTTCACTAACTAAAACCTTTTCTTTATCAACAATATCATGGACTGTTCTATTTAATAAAATAAAATAATAATATTACAATTAGTAACTAACAAAATAATATAACTAATAGCAATTAACTGATTGTCTTTTCTATTTAAAACATGTTACCTTTTAATTAAAAGGTATTACCTTTTATAAACACTTAAAATCCCCAATTTTACTATAACTTTCAATCATTTATATGTCTTTTCTTATTTAAACACATTATTTTTAATTTAATACATTTTACTTTTTACAAATTCATTTAAAAATACAAATTAAATTAGTGCTTTTTCATAAATATCCAAGTCCAGAAATTTTTTTGCAAAACTATTTTTTTTTAAAAAAAATATTTTGAGAAAATACCAACTTTTATAAAATATTTGCAAAAATACATTTTGCAACTATTTGCAACCACATATGCAACTGCATACAACCTACCGCGCAGCCACATATGCAAATTCAACTATAATCAATTAAATCCACCAACAGGTTGCATCTGGTTGATTTGGTTGAAGAACGTATTATTGCAAATATTTATAAAAGTTGGTATTTTGTGTGAGAAAATGGTAAAATCGTAAATTTTCTTTAGAAAAAGTGGTATATTTGATAAATACCCATTATATTATTATTTTCCAAGAATTAATATATACCCAAAAATATCGTACCATATATTTCAATCTTTAATAAAATATACAAAAAAAATCGTATATGTACTATTTATTACGTTATATTTTCGGTTGCCTCAATTATCTCCCAAATTTCTCAATTCATCTAATAATTATTAACTTAATTCGCAAGTTTATTATTTCCTCTCTCTGAAATGAGGAATTATCTCCAATTTGTAATATAAAATATCTTCAAATCAGGAAGGTATCTCAACGCGAATATAATTTAAAAAGATAAAAATTACTAATTCCCAATACATCCATTAACAATCATAGGGATTAAAAACCAATCCATAACAGAACTGCGTTGGCTTGATCCTTATAAATATAAGGTACGTATGGATCTTGGAAAAGGATTCGACACATCTAACAAGTCGATACACCTCTCAAGTCCAGCCCCACACATCCAAAAACTCAAATCCCCTTATTTTCATGATTTCGTTATTCTAACAACCTCTGAAATTTGTTATCACCAAATTCCTCCGTTAACAATATTATATTAAAATTGAAACATTCAAAATTTGGTTTTCGGTATGGTTAGCCTAATTATTTAAATTAAACAATAATATTATGGTTACCAATAACTAATCAATTTTCTTTTAATGTAAAACATACTACCTCCATCCGGTTTATATTGGGCATAATTCCTTTTTTGCATGTCCCAAAAATATTGACCACTTTTCCTTATTAAACCAAATTAATTGTTAAATATGTTAATTTTTTTATAAATATGTAAATAATTAAGGTTAAGTTTGGCAGTTTTCAATTGATTGCTTAATTCATGCATTTTGATTGATGACCAATATAAATGGGACGGAGGGAGTATTACCTATTCTACTTTTTTCAATAACTAATACATTTCTTTTTTTTTAGATAGAACACATATTTTATTTTTTTCTAAATAAATTTTTTAAAAACACAACGGTTAATTCTATTTAATAAAATTTAAATAGTAATCTTATAATTACTAATAACTAACCAATTATCTTTCGCAACTAAAACATGTTATCATTTTTATTTTCAGGAACTAAAACCTTTTTCTTTTCCAATAATCACATGGACGGTTCTATTTAACAAAATAAAATAATAATATTATAATTACTAAAAATTAACCGATTACCCTTTTTAGTAAAAATGTATTATTTTTTCTTTATTTTCTATCTAAACTTTATCATTTTCTAAAAATATCATGAGAAACATATATATAATTATTATCAAATCATATCATTAAAAAATTCAAGCCTACGAAATTAATGTCTTATAAAATTCAATTCAAATTGAAGAAAAAATCGTATTAGAAAATTCGCATACGTTTATAATAAGCAAACATGAGTGTAATTATTTTGTAGTTCAGTTCAACGGTTCAACCATACAACGAATAGTAACCGTTAGATTTTAGTAAATGAATAATAATTGTTAGATCAAATGCTTAGCAATATTATATATTTAAACTAGGCTTCGCCCTATCTATTCATCTCTTTTTTCAAATGGATATTTAGGGATCTCTCTTGTTCATAGATCTTGAAACCAGATAAATATCCATTTCTCAATAGATCTTTCTATCGATAGAAAGATATAGATCTCTATATGGATATATCCCCATATCTAAATATGGAAGAACCTACACTGAAAGGGTGTAACCAACGGAAGGTTCTCACCCTGTCCACGACATTGTTCTCCGACGATGTCCCCTGGGCGAAAGGGGCCACCATTCTATTTCTTTCTTCAATCGTTCCGATCAGGACAAGTGGGTTGGTTCGTTTCCTATTCCAATCTACACAATTTTATGTCTTCGTTCGTGATCATGTTTTGGGCGAAAGGTATCCAAATTTCAAATAACAACATATTTAAATTGAAAATATATTTAATTTTACACCATACATATCATTAATTAAATGAAATGATTATATAAAATTATATTTAAAACATAATAATATTTTAATTTATCAAAAAAATCCGTGCAATATATAAGTTATAAGTAGACCTGGCAATTCATTCGTGTTGTGTACTTTCGTGTACATGAATCCTAAACCCGAACACAACCAATTTAGGGTCCGTGTATTTTCATGTTCGTGTGCCTTCATGTCGTGTACTTTTCGTGTCGTGTTTTCATGTAATTATAAATAAAAACATAAATTAAAATAAATAAATAAAATATTTAAATACATATATTTTCGGTGAAATTATTACAAACATGTACTAAATATATATATTTACATCATATCTACAGACAATATTACAAAACTATGTATAGTACTACAAATAAATATTATTTTATTTAATATAAACATAAATATATCTTATATAAATATTTTATTTATTTTAATATTTATTTATTTTGTGTACTTTGTGTCGTGTCGTGTATCCAAAGGGTAAACACAAAACCGACATTAAATCTCGATCGTGTATTTTCATGTTCGTGTATTTTCGTATCGTGTACCCAAAATACAAATACTAAATATTTATTTCATTTCGTGTCGTGTGGTAATTACCGGGTCTAGTTATAAGCTAGTTCATAGTAATACCCCCTCTGTCCCATTTATTTTATCAATCAATCAAAATCTATGTTTTTACCAATTTACTATATTTTTTATTTAGTTTCCATAACTAATCTTAAATATTATTATATTTACAAATTTTTAACATTTTTAGAGTTTTAATTACCTTTGTAAAGGAAAATGGACAAATATTATGGGACAATAAAAATTGGAAATGTGATCAAAATAAATGGGATGAAGGGAGTAACTTAGGCTCTGTTTGGGATTGCTGTTAAAAACTGTTGTGCTGTGCTATTGAAAAAAGTGCTATTAAAATAAGTGCTGTTGCGAAAATCAGATAACTGTTTGGTAATATTTTTGATATATGCATGTGTTGCATATTATTTTTTTTAAAATAATGTTTTTGGTGGGGTTAAATGGCGTTTTGGTGACCCAACTGACTATAAACTTTCAATTGCTTTCAATCAGGTCACCAAACACATTAAAACTTTCAATCGAATCACTAAACACATTAAAATTTTCATGACCGTTAAGTAATGTTGACTTTAGACGGGAGGCCGTCTATTTTGGCCACTTCATCGCCAAATCACCTGCCAGATCAGCTTGTTAACCCGCCCAAATAAACCCGATCCAGTTAACTTATAACCCACCCGATCCAGTTAACTTATAACCCACCCGATCCAGTTAACTTATAACCCACCCCCCTTTCATTTTAAATGACCAAAAATCCCTAATTGAAACACTTAATTAGAGTTGAGAACTTTAAAATCCAAACCCTACTTATATATATGGTGAGAACTCGATCGGGCATTGAGGTTCGTTTAACTGAGAAACACGTTGATGAAGATGAAATCATCATCGAAGATGATAACATCGCTGAAGAAGAAGAACTGGAAATAGTCGTGGAAGGTGAAGATGATAACGTTGCTGAAGAAGAAGAAATGGGGACGACTGGTGAAGAAACATAGTAAGTGCTTCTTTATCTTTACTTCTGGATGAATATACTTATTTATCTCTACCTATTTAATTGTGTTAATTAGGTTTTTATTATTGGTTTACGTTTTACCGGAATGTATTGTATACTGTGATCTTATACTATGGAAGTCATTTTGTTCATGTTCCTTTTCAGTCGTACACAAGTAATGTCAAAAAGGTTTTCAAATCTATCGATTTTGAGAACCTTAGTATTAATGAATTGAAGTTGAGTTTTGGTGCTGCTCTTGGTGAGTTTGATTCTTTGTATTTTAAAAGCCCTGAACTGAAGATTTATTTGTTGAATGATGAATCAAAGCCTGCACTGCTTGAGTTAGCTAAGGAATGTGGTTATAATATTGTGTTGTATGTGTATCATGTAACACCTGCTTATGATGATTCTGATGTAGAAAGGGATGATTATTGCTGTAATGATGATGAGTTTGTAGAGATTAGGAAAGCTTGTAGAGAAGATAAAAAGAAAATGGATGAACATGAGAGAGAAGAAAATTTAGATGAAATGTTTGGGATGGAATTTGATGGTGCTAGTGAATCAGATGAGGGGTTTTATCCTAGTAGTGAAGAGAGTGATGAAGAGTTCTGTTATGCTACCCCCTCCTGAAAAATAAAAATGAAGTATGTGTAGATGGAGTTTTTAATGTGAATACACCTAGTAAAGACATTAAATTTAAAGCTAATATGATATTTGATGATAAAAAGGATTTTAAACAAGCTGTGGGAGTGTTCAATGGCCAGTGGTAGACCCTACCAATATGTGCATGATGATTTAAAAAGGGTCCAAGTTGGGTGTGCACATGGGTGCCATTTTAAAATGTGGCTTAGTTACAATAAAGAAAAGGACCAGTGGCAGTTGGAGTCAATAATAAATGAACATAATTGTGTGTGGAACTATAAAAACAAGCTAGTCAGTACCAAGTTCCTTGTAGATCTTTATGGAGATATAATTAGAAAAAATCCAAACTGGAAAATTGGAGAGATGCAGGAAGAGTTTAAAAGGGTTCACAAAGTAGATGTGTGTGATGCTAAATGCTCTAGAGTTAGAAAACAAGCTCTCTGTGGTATTCAAGAGAAAATGATGGAACATTATTCCAAATTAAGAAGGTTTTCTGGTGAGATCTTAAGGAGTAATAGACTGAACACAGTTAAGATATCAATTACAAGGTTGCAAGAAGGAGATGCAAACAGATTCAGAAGAATTTATGTATGCTATGCAGCCTTAAAGAATGGATGGAAAGATTGTTGCAGACCAGTCTTAGGACTTGATGGGTGCTTCTTGAAAATAGTGACAGGAGGCCAATTGCTTTCTGCAGTGGGGAGAGATGCAAATAACTGTATTTATCCAGTTGCAATGGCAGTAGTTGAAAGTGAAAACTATGGTACATGGAAGTGGTTTTTGGAGCAGCTTATAGAGGATCTTGACCCGCAAGATGGACATAGGAAGACCATAATTTCAGATCAACAAAAGGTGATTTTCTTCATTTTCATTCATTCATGAATTGCATCAACATTTATTGTTTGGATCTTCATTTGGTTTCATACATGAATTACAGGGACTGGACAATGCTATGAGGGAGTTGCTACCTCATGTGGAGCACAGACTTTGCACTAGGCACCTATCCTCCAACTTGAAGAAACAACATGCAAGCAACTTAGTTATGAATGCCTTCTGGGATGCATCAACATCAACTCACCCTCAGGCCTTCAAAAAAGCAATGAAGACTCTTTCTCATGCATCTAAGACAGTTTTTGAGAAGAGCGCAAAAAAAAAGGGAAGAAACAACCTAAAACTGATCCACAGGAAGAAGTTGATGCAGAAGTACAGATGCAAGAGCAAGAGGCTCAAACTGGTGAAGATGAGTTGATGAATGAGACATTGGCAGAGATGGATGAGTCACATGGCATAGAAAAAATTGGTGCATCAATTGAAAGACCTAGAGGGAGCACTGGAATGAAGTTTGTAACACCTCTTAATTTTTCATTGCATTTTACTTGCATTGGTTTTTTAGTATGCTTATTAATTTCATCTGTTTTTTTTTAGATGCCAACACCAAGTCTAAGGCAGTATGTTGGGACTGGCAGCACTCCTCCTGTGTCAACACCTCCAATAAGAGAAGAGCAAGTTAAGAAGAAAACACCAAGAAAATGTGTGGTGACAGCAACAAAGACTGTGAAAGCAATTTCACCCCCAAGGAAGAAATAGGACAGTAGTGTGGTCATGTATGCTTTTGGGACTTTTTGTCCATTATTTTAGTTTTAACAGTGTGGTCACATTGCTTAGTGCTTAGATTCCTTTTGAGACAGTGCTTTATGCATGTGTTGTCTAGATGATGTTTCTGGATGATGTTATATTATTGCTTGGATTCCTTTCTTTCTTTATAGATGATGTTATATCTATTTGCTTTGAGATAGTGTTTTAGTGTTCTATTTTTGTTTTCATATCTTTTAGCATCATGCTTTTTGTTCAATGCAATCTGTATTGGCAAATAATATGAAACCAAAGAACATAACATAATATGAAACCACAGTCACCATTACATTACAACTCCAATAACATGAAAGACTTAATTAAGATTGATCTACTTGAACAACATAAAAACTAAACAAACTGCTACAAGAATGCAGAACCACTTCTTATTTTTGTTGACATCTTTCTTCTCCACCATTGCTGCTACATCGTCCAATTTCTTTCTCAATGACAGACATTCTTCATTAAGTACCAACATCTTTCTTTCGACAAAACTCAATTCTGCCATTGTATTCTGCATTTCAACATCCCTCATTTTCAATTTCATCTTCAATTCAGCAATAACCTCTCTTGCTCTATCCGGGTAGGTGGGATCATCCCACAAAAAAAATTGCATTTTTTTTAAGATCCTAACCACAAAACAAAAAAAAAATTAAGAAATTGAAAATAATATATGAACACAAACCCAATAATAAACCTTCACCTTGTAATTGCTGCAACCAAAAAACCTTCTACCGGGATCCAAAGTGCCTTCTCTCCAAGCTTCTTGAAGAGGAGCTACAATATCACACTTGCACTTTATGTTACCAAATCTATACTCCAAGTCAGAGTTATGTTGTTGATGGCTTCTAAACGAGTTCCTACTATTGTTAACGGAAGAGTTTGAAGCACCGAAGCTCTTGGAAGAAGAATACATGGCAAGAAGAAAAAAAAGGAAAAAGGCTGGAACATTAGATTGGGTTATAACGTTAGAATGAAAAAAGAGTTGACCTTAGAATGGGTTGGGTCAGGTTATAACGTTCATGTTAGCTGTACATGCCAACTGGATAGAAATCAGCCATGTCACCAAGCTGATTCACCTTTCCGTCCATTTCTTAACGTCCGTTAAGGCCAGTGATTCGATTGAAAGTTTTAATGTGTTTAGTGATTTGATTGAAAGCTTTTTCAGTTGGGTGATCCAACTGAAACTTTATAGTCAGTTGAGTGACCAAAACGCCATTTAACCCGTTTTTGGTGAAGTTTGATATTGATATGCTTTCTGTAAAAGCTGAATAACAGCTTTTTTCAAAAGCACCTTTCAGCCAAAAGCACCTTTCAGAAAAGCTGTTTTTAAAGTTTATCAAAATTCAAACAGCATAAGCACTAACAACAATACCAAATGGGACCTTAATTGTAATTTATTTAAAAGTCGAAACGAAAACCCAAAATTCATTAAAGAAACAAATTACATCATCACATAAGAAATTGTAAGCATGTAAACATCAATTCATTCATGTTTCAGCAAGTGTATTGAAAAAAGTTATGACCACCAATTACAAATTGACCAAAGCTTTAAACAAAAACAAAGGTGTTCCCCACCCAAACATTGACTCAACAAACACAATCAAACACCCAATCACAACACACACACTAAAACGCCTACAATCAATTTTACCCCTTTCCCACACCAAAAAACAAAAACCCTAATTAATCTCTCTCTCTCTCTCTCTCTCTCTCTCTCTCTCTCTTGTCTCTCTCTACACAGTCATTCCTGTCGCACTCACTTGCGACTTTCCGCCACTCAACTTTCTCTCTCTCTCTCTCTATATAAAACTAGGGCTTATATATATATTCAAGCAAATGACTCAATCTTCTTCTGCTACTACTACTACTGTTAAGGACTCTGAACCACCACAGCCAGAGTCATCTCCTGCTGCTATTGTTGCGGTTGATTCGGCGGTTGTTGAAGGATCCGACAAGGCGGAATTGATCGTCCAAGACAACCAAGATAAAGGAGAGGAGGAGGAAAGAGTTGAGATGAAGAATGATGATCCGATGGAGGAGGATGTTGAGGCCAAAGCTGCGGTTGTGTTTTGTATTCGGTTGAAACAGCCGAGGTCCAATTTGCTGCATAAAATGAGTGTTCCCGAACTTTGTCGAAAATTCAGGTGCCTTTTCGGATATATGTGTTTGTGTATTTTTACTTGCTGTTGATTTCAACCTTTTGATTATTGAATTGTGCGATTAAAAAAGTAGTATAATTGTTGAAATTTGTAAGTTTTGTTTTTGATGATATTGTTTGGGGAATTCAGGTGATTTTCTGTTATATGATGTTTTAATATTTTAACAAGTTTATTTTTCGGTGATTGTTGAGAGATTGAAGAGTATACGTATTCAGATTGGGGATTTGAATCAAAGTTTAGATTTTGGTGGTTCTGCAATAACTAGTGAATTTACTGAGATTAGGATTTTGGCGATTTAGTATGGAAATGCAGTAAAATTGGACTATTATATGGTTAGGATAGAAAGGATAGTGGATATGATAGACTGGAATGAACAAAGAAGAGAACATTATTACGAGGAAGGTGGCCCAGTAATGAAGTGATTAAGCATTAGATGCCTAAGCCTGTTAGAATATTATGTATAAATTGTTATTCTTCTCGAGATTAGGATAAATAAGGACATAAATGAAGTACAATTAATTACTTTCCGGCCTGCACAAGGTCCTGCTGCTTTGTTTTAGCATGTAGAAACTTTTATTAAGACTCCGTTATAGAAACTGAGCAGTTTTTGTTCACGTGCTCTCCTATATGTGTACTAGAAAAGTTCGTGATGTTGGTAGATGGATCAGAATTGAGATTTCAAACCGGCATATAGAGATGCTTAGGAAAAATGCAAATTGAATATCTTATTTCTATCATTGGGTACATCAAAGACAATGAAAGTAATCTTGAAAGTTTCTCGATAGACTATTTGGATAATAAAGTTGGAGGTGGAAAGAGCATACAAGCTTTAGAGAGGAAGTGAATATACAATCACGAGGGGGAGAATACAATGTTTACATAGTACACTTTTCTGTTAAAAACCATGCAAAAAGCCCTTGCAAGAATTTAACTAAGTTTGATATTATCTAATATTAAAAATTAGTTGTGCTAGTAATATTATAACATTTTTTTAAAAAAAAATCTTAACTTTCAATTGTTTTTAGACTTAAATTTAAATGATCAAATAATTATGAAAGATATCGAAGATATACAGTTTAAAAACTAATATATATGGGATCTTATGTCAACTAAAAACTAATGACCAACTATAATCTTTAATTTGATTTTAGTAGGGCCTATAACCCAAATGAACAACCTAAGACAGATGTGCCTTGATCTGAACAATATACTATAAAATAAATTTAATATGGCCTATATTAATACATTATTTTACATAATTGTGAAAGAAAAAACGTATATAAAATTAATGACCGGTTACAAAGATCTCCGGTTTGTCTTTTATGATATACTTAAGGTATGCAAAATATTAGGATATAAGTACATTTTTAAGATTACAAGCAAATTTTTTATGTGATTTTAGGAGTCCCATAATTCGAATGACCACCGACCAACTATACTTTTTATTTAATATGCTTAAATTTTCAAGCATGTTTAAAAAATTAACATAATTTAAAATTTTAATAATAAATATTATAGAATCAACATATATAAAATTACAAATAATTAGATTTCTTTCATTGAAATGGGTTTTTATATTATCACTATTGATAAATCTTGAATAAGAATTATATATATAGAATTAAAATTGTAATAGGATTGAAAGTAAATCTGAAGTAGGAATCATCATATTTAAAATATTGTATCATGATATTATTATATCTTTAATATGAATCAGCATATATAGTATTATGTATCTAAAAATATTTGATTGACCAAACAAAAACCGATAATCAATTATCAACTACAAAAGATCTCAGGTTCAGCTTTAATAGTATATACATGGAAAGTCAGTTATAAGTTGATAAAGTTGAATGCGAATGAGAGATTTTAGTTTTTAAAAAGGATGTGAGAAAAATATAGACTGAAAGCTCAACTTACAGAGAGCAACAAAATGCAAAACCCATAGAAGAGAAAATGCAAGTTATCATTGTAGGTAGTAGTTTGCATATACGAAGATTTGTTTCTTTTGAATTTTTGAAGAGTATATTGTTTTTTTCAAATGTATATAAACATATAAAATGTTCGATCAAATGCCCAAACAACAATATTTAGAAAATAACTCCAAAGTATTGTTCTCGTGGTAAAATTCTTATGTTGGAAACACGCCCCTGGTGTTGCACACTAATGAAGCACACAAGATAATGTCATATGTTGTGCACGCATTATTTTCTTTTGCCTCCGGAGAGTTTCTTACAAGGTAAAGTATAGAATTTGTACGGTAATACATAAAATTAACTTCTTGACAGATGAATTTTTGTAGCCTAAATTGCAGGCTGTGGTTAGAGCAAGTGACTGAGTCACAGAACTGACCTGTTTTGGAAATCACCTGACAGTTAAAGTTGAGGGGTTTGTTATCTATAATTAATTTGTTGATAGATCTTCTGGGATCACTGATGACCACGCTGGTCTATGTTACTCGGACTCGGCTATAAGTGTCCGACATGGGTACGTGTCCCAAGTGTCAGACTCGGCAACATTTTGAAAATGTACATGTTTTTGGCTGAAAATAAGTGTCCAAGAGTGTCCATGTCCGAGTGTCGAGTGTCCGACACCGGTACTCCAAGGTAAAATGAAGAGTCCGAGTAACATAGATGCTGGTCCGTGCTAGAAACCTTATTTTACTATAAAATTTTGTTTCCCATTGAAGTCCTGATAAATTGTATGTATATTGGGAGTGTAAGGATGACTGCAAAATCATAAAAAAATAATTGTGCTTAGACAAAGCAGAAGTTAATAAGTAGTGTGTATGATTATTGAACATACTAATTCATCCAATAGTTAATCTTGTATTAGAACGGAATCTTTTTCCTAGTCATTTGATATCGGTTTTGATGTTGGACAATGGATAAAATGTTAGAAAATAGGTGGAAAGGGGGGAAAAAGGGCTAAAATCTATTTCCGCAGAGAATCGGAAGAGCACATAATAAGCAAGCAGATATATCTATCAATCTTACATAATTTAATTCTCTTTAATAGTAGTAATAAAGATTATGTAGAGATCTCAAACTCAGAGAATGAGTAATTCTAGATAAAAGAAACTAATCCTCATTAGTAACTACCATCTAATACTTATCTATTTCAATGTTTAATAAAGAAAGAATGATTGCAACTTATTTATCTTTAGATTTAAATTTAAAGAAATTTAATTCCCTTTTTCTATGTTCTGTGCACCGCATCAGGCATTTTTGTCTTCATCTCATAGAAATGTTCACGACGAAGATCATGTGCTTACATGTGTAATCTGTCAATTGGATACATGGTTATGGTAATTCTTCGCTTGTCTGTGCTCTACCAACAGCTGAGACTTAACACTGCAAAAAGAAATAGCATGTGGATGGAATCTTTTGTAAAATGTCGTGAGCCCTACACACATATATTTTGATTTGAGTTTGTTTTCAGAGTTGAATGTTTTAAGTGCTTTTAGATTGTCTATTCTGATGTACACATCCATTCAAATTCCAGAGTTGTTACTTTTGTCATTCGTACTTTTAATGTTTCTCAAGTTTCCTATGAAGTCATCAGGAACTCTAGAAGATATAAGTATTACTGTTATGACATTCATCTATTCACATCTTTTTCTGCTGTTTTACAGTGCTGTTGCTTGGTGTGGAAAGCTAAATGCTATAGCTTGTGCATCAGAAACCTGTGCAAGAATTCCAAGGTCAGATTAAAAGCACGTCCATGTTTTAAATTTCAAATTTGTAAAATTGTGCTTTGTATAATCTTGTGGTCTGATGTTATTTATTGCAAATCCGTTGAAGCTCTACTGCAAATGCACCATTTTGGATCCCTATACATATCGTGATACCCGAACGACCGACTGAGTGCACAGTTTTCAATGTTATAGCAGGTATTGAAGCAAAAGTGGCTATCTTTATTATTCTCCATTCTTAAATAGATGTCTTATTTAATTTGATCATTAGAATTAGTTTTGTCTAATTTTCAGAACTGCTTTCATATTTTCTATATAAATCTAATTGATACAATTCTAGATATTGGAAATTGTCTCAAATTACAGTAATCTACAAAATTAAGTATTGTAATATTGCAAGCTAATTATAGTAGTATACTCATTACTGGTATATCTTGAATAAATAGAGCAGTTATATACTTGTATTATATCTGGTAAGTGTTATAAATTTTAATCTTCCGACGGAAAATGATACTTTTTTTTATCAAGAAGCTGGAAAGTGCTTCTTAGATGGTTAATGTTTTGCCTTGTCATGCATTCTGGTTGAAGAAATTGCACAAAAAATTTATGGCTTTATATGTAGCAGGAAAGAAACTGAACCCTAGTTTTTGTGTCCTTGTACCTTTGTAAGCTTATTCTTCCTTATCAAAAGGAAAGTGAAAACAAAACAAAAAACAATGAAAATAGAGAACTTTGATGACTTAGTTCTCTTTCCACTGGATTATGTTGCAGATTCTCCTCGTGATTCAGTTCAATTTATTGAATGGTCTCCCGCTGCGTGCCCTCGTGCATTATTAATAGCTAATTTCCATGGTCGGATCACCATCTGGACTCACCCTACACAGGTAAGCTGCCATTGTTCAAGTCTGTTCTCCAAGTACTTAATTACCTAGTGGTCCTAACAGCACCACTGCACAGCCTTTTGGCACATACTGCCGAGCATGCATTTAAATGAAATTTTGCTTGGTTTTCATAATGTCCTGCCAAAGTTATTATAAAGATTGTTATATTCTCGAGCTTACATCTGATATGCTTACTCAGGGAACAGCTAACCTTGTAAAAGATGCTAGTTGTTGGCAGCGAGATTATGAGTGGAGGCAGGATATTGCAGTTGTTACAAAATGGTTATCAGGGATGTCTCCGGTATGCTATTTATTATTGTCTTCTCGTTTGATCTAGATTATCTGCACCGTGGATAGTGATAGTCCTTTGGGATTTGTATTATGGATTTCAGTACAGGTGGCTTTCCTCAAAATCTGGCAGTAACACACAGACAACTTTAGAAGAGAAATTCCTCTCCCAGCAGCCTCAAGCTTTAGGTAGGTTTCCTGTGAGCCTGATATTATGACTGTTTGCTGAGTATTATTAGTTTTTACCTAGTAATGTGATCTTGATCGTGGTTATGTCATATTGGAGGTTTTTATCTGGAATTTAAAATACAATAAAATCTTCAGATGCCTTTACTTGTCAACACAAGTCACGCTGTGCAACTGGTATTGCCAAAAATTGCGAAAAAGTTCTGGTACTAAGTTTTGGTCCATTCATTTGCAACATTATCTAAGGCTCACAAGAAATAAACAGGACGCCATTGTTAGGTGCTCTAATCGAGAGTAATTGAGGTTGAAATGCTTCTTTTCCATTGTGTGTGGGTGGGGTGGGGTGGGGTGGGTGGGAATGTAGCATGAGATCGTTATCACTATAATTTTTATATATACTTGGAGTTGTGAAACTATGGCAGATGGTAGCTATTTAAGTTCTTGTTTGGTTGCTTGTAAGCTAGGAAGCACCGACTCGGGTGCGGCGACACGGGATACGGGACACGGGGATTCGCCAATCATCAAAGAGTCCTGGATACGGGACACGGCAAAAAATAATAATAATAAAAATATATGATTTTTATATGTCAAATATTGAACAACTTTATTCATAATAATAATAAAGTTTCTTTTAGGATGAGTATATATTTATAGATGTATGTAGTTATATATTGGAATTGGGTTATGTATATATATTGATTTAGCGTGTTATATATATATATATATATATGGAGAGAGGTGTGTATATATTGGCGTGTCGCCGTGTCGGTGCCGTGTCCGACACGCATACGGCATCTGTTTTGCCGTGTCCGTGCTTCCTAGCTTGTAAGTATATTTATTTTCTTTCAAAATTGTGATGCCTAGGTTTTAAATTCCTTCATGAAATTCCTGGGAAGTGGAAAAATATGTTTGGTTGAAAGGTATGAAATTGTACTTCCTAGGAAGTGCAAGTGACCAAGGGGAGGGTGAGAAAGCAACTTCCCACATTGTGTGGGTATTCTGACTTCCCAGGAAATGCTACTTCCCATAAAATTGTCAACTAAACAGCGTTACAAACTATTACTTCCTAGTAAATTGAAATTCCTGGATACTTGAATGTCGATTAAACAACTTCTAAGATGTAGTTGCACAATCTCAGCTGTTGTATAGTTCTATAATTCGTGATTGCATAATGCAAAAGGTTAAGCAGGAGAATGTACTCATGTACCCAACTACCCATTTTAGCATGCAATTTTCTGAAGCTTTTTTTTTCTCAGCTGGGTGGCCAAATTTTCTCTGTGTTTGCTCTGTCTTCTCATCGGGGTCTGTTCAACTGCACTGGTCCCAGTGGCCCCCTACTCAGAGTGGTGCAGCACCAAAATGGTTTTGTACAAGCAAAGGACTGCTGGGAGCAGGGCCAAGCGGTATTATGGCTGCTGATGCTATAGTAACAGACTCTGGAGCCATGCATGTGGCTGGGGTTCCGATAGTAAATCCATCTACGGTTGTTATTTGGGAAGTTACACCAGGCCCTGGAAATGGATTTCAAACAATCCCAAAGGCAAGTGTGGGGAGCGGGGTTCCTCCCTCCCTGAATCCTCCTTCTTGGGATGGATTCTCTCCTTTGGCTGCTTATTTATTTAGTTGGCAAGAGTATCTGTTATTAGAAGCAAAGCAAGGGAAAAAGCAAACAGAGCAAGAATATAGTGACATGGTGGCTCTTCATTGTTCACCTGTTTCAAATTTTTCTGCATATGTAAGTCCAGAAGCTGCAGCTCAATCAGCAGCGACCACTACCTGGGGGTCTGGAGTTACTGCAGTTGCTTTCGATCCTACTCGCGGTGGTTCAGTGATAACGATTGTAATTGTTGAAGGTACTAATATATGATGAAAATGCATCTGTTGTCTTACGATTGTTTAGCAAGTCTTTATCTTTAATCTTGACACTATATATGTAACCTAACATGTGTGTGTGTGTGTGTGTGTGTGTCTGTGCACGCTGTTCTGAAAACCTTTATTTGAATTTAAAACTTGCTTTCTGGACGATTAAGGTCTAGATGAGATAAATTTGTCTCTCGAAAAATCTTCTTGGAAAGTGTTGACTTGATTATATTTTATTGATTACACTGTCAGTGCTCTTTGATTGTAGATATACTCAAAAAGATAGTAACATATGATCCCTATTTTTATTAACTAGCAACTTTGGGGTCTTGTAATAGTCAGTTACCTGGTAAAGATCTTAAAGTTAAATTTTTAAACCAATATCATGGTTGGATATTGATAGAGACTTTAGTTACTTCCCTAGCATTAGTTAATTTTTTTATCTTGCCTGATGTGATTTGCTTATCTGTTATCCTTGCTTGTATGTAGTAAAAGATTTATTATTTCTTATATATAAATAATAAAAAAGAAATAATAAATCTTGGCCTTTTTGTTATTAAAAAAAGAATTATTATTTCTTGGCCTTTTAGTGAAATTCATTGATTGAGTACTGGCTGACTTAAGGACTGACTTTTTCTTGAATTAAAACAGTGTAGTTCTCGATTCACTTATTCTAGTTCACACTGTACTGTAGATAAACTAGTTAGTCCGTAGCTAGTGTAATCTCGTGGAATTTGCTTGTCGACCTTTGAACTATGAGGCATGAGTATGATGTAGCGGCGCAAATTATGGTTCTCTTGCTTCTTTTATCATTTATATGCGTGTTTCTTATTAAGTCTTTACAATGTGTTTCTTCCATGTCTATGGCTATTAATTTGATTTTGCTATCAATATAAGCTATAAAAATTGTGTAGATATCCTTACCCGAGGACACTTTCCAGAAAGACATTAAGTGATATAATTCTTTGTAATCTTTCAAGAAATTGCCTGAAATGCATATTAAGTATGTTATCTTAGTGAGATTATAATGGGTCAAGGGCCCTTGGCAGGATGAATGAAGGCCTGGGACTTGTTCTGTCTAGCCAGACTAGGTTGTTTGCTGACCATTAGAGTAGTTCGATCTTGTATTGAAGTTAGCATCGAATTTAACTGTAGTCGTACCAGTGAAGCTCAAGTTTGAGGAGATTATATTTGAAAGAAACAAATATATGCTTACTCTACCAATCATATGCTCTCTAGCTTTCTCCAAGTTTGGTGTTGTCTTCTTGAATGCCTTCATTGTTAGCCAAGGTCTATGATTGTTACAGTATGCAAGTGCTGTGAGGTGTTTATTTGAGAACCTGATTAAGTTAACTGCAAGAAAATAAGAAAGATGCAGCAGACTTCAATGAGTAAACTCGAACCCTTATTATTCTTCTAGCTATTCAGGTGCAATTACAAGTACGTATCTGCTTCCCTGGGTGAACGTTACAGGCTTCTCTGTGGCTCGAGTGGTTTGGGTTTTAATAACTCTTTAAAAAGAACATATATTATCAGTATAAACCATCAGTAAAATAATTTTAATATGGTCTATCTGTACAACACCTATATTTATTTTTAAGATAGATATTTTAATTATGATAATAAGTTCAATGAAGTGGTACTATTCAATCTTAAATACTGAAGATTCTGAATTAATTTGAATAAGTTCACTGTAAAAGTAATGGTCTTTATACATACTAATATTTGTAATTTTAGCACAAACAGTGTTAGACTCTACTACAATAATAAAATATTGTGGGATAATTACAATAACTGTTAGCTACTAATCTCTTTGTGATTTGAAGATAATTAGTACTTGTTTTTTTAATTAAGTGATGTCTAATCTTTCATTTTATTTGTACGAGTCGATTTGTCAATATAATTGATTCGGTACTTATATCGAGTTTTGATATCTCATTTATTAACTTTTCTAATTAATTCCAACATATCTAGTGTGCTTAATACATATTGTAGTAGGTCTAGGCCAATAAAGGCATATCCATTTGGCTAATTTCCAAAGTAAGATATAAATATTATATGCCTGTTTATGTCCTTTAGAAGTCCAAATGGTCCAAAAATGAACTCCGGATGGTGAAGGATTCTAGATTTCAAAGGGTGGCTCCCCAGTCTTTCCGATGTAGCTCTTGGTTCCCACTCTTTTCAGTTTTCACTGGTTGTCACACCATATATTAGGTTCATAGTTTTAGGTTATATATATATTTAAAATTTGTATAATGAAAAAGCTACAACTCGTTTATATCCATTGTTAATTAAGAAATGATACATCGAAAGGTAATGCATTTTAATATTTTATTAGCAGTGTAACCAAATAGTTGACATTTTTTTCTTTGCAGGGCAGTACATGTCCCCTTATGATCCTGATGAAGGCCCCTCAATCACAGGATGGAGAGTTCAACGCTGGGAATCGTCTGTTGAGCATGTTGTTCTTCATCAAATATTTGGGAACCCGACTTCCAATTTGGGAGGACTGGCACCGATACAGACAGTTTGGGTGACTAAAGTAAATAAGTGCATTCCAACTACTAGTGATATTAAAACTCGTCAAGTAGCTGCAAGCGGGTTATGCTCTGATGGGTGCCATACATATGACGCAGGTGTTGATGATGAAAATAGGGTCAGTTTTGATCCTTTTGATCTTCCAAGTGATGTAAGAACTCTTGCTCGGATTGTATATTCTGCTCATGGGGGTGAGATTGCAGTTGCTTTTCTGAGAGGCGGAGTTCACATCTTTTCTGGTCCAAGCTTCACACCTGTTGATAACTACCAGATTAATGTTGGTTCTGCAATTGCTTCTCCTGCTTTCTCCTCTACAAGCTGTTGTTCAGCTTCTGTCTGGCATGATAAGAGCAAGGATAGTACCATACTGAAGATAATTCGTGTTCTACCTCCTGCTGTTCCTACTAATCAAATTAAGGCAAACACTGCAACGTGGGAACGGGCAATTGCAGAGAGGTATATGTTAGTAACTGTTATTTTAGTGGGTTTATCTAGGCCAAGTAGTAGTTTTGTATGTTCAAGTCTATTTCTCTTCGCAGTGCTAGGTAGTTGAATCTGACATTGCTATACCAAAGTGATTTTGTAAACCAGGTCAATTATTGTTTTTGCCAAACAAAACGGTTGTTTTTTCGAACACAAGTATTCAGTTATATTGCTTCAACTTGACAGATTTTGGTGGAGTCTATTGGTAGGAGTTGATTGGTGGGATGCTGTTGGATGTACACAGAGTGCTGCAGAGGATGGAATTGGTAATGAGCTCTGTTATGTTAGTCCAAGTACATAGTTTTTTGTGATGTACCATCTCCTAACAATCATTTGGTTATATCTTGTTTTTGGTTTACCAGTTTCTTTAAACAGTGTCATAGCAGTGCTGGATGCAGATTTCCATTCTCTTCCTTCTACACCGCATAGGCAACAGTATGGTCCTGTATGTTTTGTTAAACTTTTGCTCTTTCATCTCCTATAATTTCTGTAAATGTTTATATTTGTCTCTTGAGGTTTTCTGCTACTTGGTCTTTTTTTAAAAAAAAAGTGTTCTTTACCATACAATCCTATGCTGTTAAAAGTTTTGCATATATAATAAGGTCCAGCCCTTATTTACTTGCCATCAGCTAGAAACAAACATATTTGACCACATCATCTCTAGAATATCAAAAGTTTCTGCTAGTTATAAATTGCGTAAAGTTATGAATCAAAAGTGTTTTGGTCTGAAGTCTGTTTAGGATGAATGATTTGTGCAGCTCTGCAACCATCATTTTACGGTTATGCTTGTACTGTTTGATCTTTATAACGGCCCACCTACTCCAGTTCATGCTAGTAATTTAAAATGGTGTTCTGAGATTGATTTTCATCCTCTGCATGTTTACTTTCATCCCTTCGCATTTTAATAACATGCCTGATGTAGTTTTTATATTTTTTCTTAGCTTTTGACATGTTGTCTCTTATATTCTGTCCCTTTTCTGACAACTGACACATGTTTATAGTCAGATCCTTCTACCGCAGATATGAGAATATGATACTAACGCATCTAATGTTAATTAAACACAGAGTCTGGATAGAATAAAGTGCAGATTACTAGAAGGTACAAATGCCCAAGAAGTTAGGGCAATGGTTCTTGATATGCAAGCTAGGTTGTTGCTGGATATGCTGGGAAAAGGAATTGAATCAGCGCTAATTAATCCATCAGCTCTGGTACCAGAGCCTTGGCAAGCATCTGGCGAGACATTATCTGGCATTGATCCTGAAGCAATGGCTGTGGATCCTGCTTTAGTCTTATCCATCCAGGTATGTAAAGTCTCAATGTACATAATGGTGAGTTGTTTCACCTTTTTCTTGCATTGGAAACAAAATTGAGCCCTTTAGAGAGAAGTTGCAGAATGCAAAAAAAAAAATCAAGCAGTAGACTAGGTTTATGGATTGTTGTTTAGGTTATAAAGGGTCACTAGAGCCTAAGCGTAAGGCGAGGTGAGCCTCATTACAGTGAGGTTTATATACATATGTTTTAAATGTGTTCCTGTTGCGAGAGGAAGATGTATACATACCCACAAAACAATTATAAAACAATAAGAAATATATGCATTATTTTTATAAGAACTATGCCAATGATTTAGCCATTCACATCCCAAATTTTTAACTTTTTGATCATGGAGCGATATTGCAAGATTCTTTTCAGCAGTCAAATAAATTGATATTGTGTCTGAGCATGACCCTTAGATTTATGACCATGTTGGAGTGTTCCAACCGAGTCCAGGTAACTTAGCAATTAGGTGGGAAAGAAACACAATATGCACTAGCAACTGTCCAATCCTTTACAGCACTATATTGTTAATATAAATTCCTACTTTTTGCAAGTACCGATATCAGTAGAAAAAATGCTGATGCTAAAGTTTTAGTTTGTCAACTAAGGGTCTGCCCGTGTGTTTTTGTACTGTTTCAGGCTTATGTTGATGCCATACTTGATTTAGCATCCCATTTCATTACTCGCTTGCGACGTTATGCAAGTTTCTGCCGTACATTGGCAAGCCATGCAGTTACAACAGGCACAGGTGTCGGCCGGACTATGGTGACGAGTCCTACTCAAAGTGCTGCTTCTCCTGCAGTCACTCCAGGTAGGTGTAAACTAAATATTCAGTTTTACTATTTTAAAAGTTAAAACAATATAATTTTTTGTTTTAATCTATTTGTTATCAATATCAGTTGATCGTATACAGTACTTCGTTGAATGATATTCTTCTAATGCTCCCAGTCTTTTAGGATAACATCTTCAGTATTGTACAATGTGGGTTTCAGGAAGCCAAGGTGGTACAGCAAACTCCACTGGAAGTACTCAGATGCAAGCTTGGGTACAAGGAGCTATTGCCAAGATCAGTAACACTCCAGATGGAATCCCCACTTCAACCTCAACCCCCATAAATGGCCCTTCCTCTTTTATGCCGATAAGTATTAATACAGGAACTTTTCCGGGAACTCCAGCTGTAAGGCTTATTGGAGATTGTCATTTCCTCCATAGATTATGCCAACTTTTGCTTTTTTGTTTTTTCTTCCGCCGAACACAACTACCTCGCTTTATTGGTGGGGCTCAAAGAAACGCTGAGACTGGTACACAGAAAACTCAGCCGAATGGCCCGGGTAAGGTCGAAGAAATTAGTTCTGGTCCTACAAAACCCACGTCGGTAAGGACAGAAGAAGGGCAAGCTTCTCGGGTTGGTCAGGGTGTTACTGGAGCAAAAGGAGCTGAGGAAGGTCCAGCTAGCAGGTCAAGGTTGGGTTCTGGCAATGCTGGTCAAGGATATGCATTTGAAGAGGTAAAAGATGATCATCCTATAATTTTAACTGTGAAATCTTGAACAGAAAGAAACTTCATATATAGAACATGAATTAAAGTTCTGCTCCTACCTGTAAAGAGCTTATTTCCACTGAAATATTTTCATATTAATTTATTAATTCAGCAGTTTGGAACTGGTTTCTTGTTTTTAGAAGTTGACATTTAATAAGCATTACCTTAACTTCTGATCTTCTTTATAGTCTATATTCAGTTGGTCCAGATACTGTTACTTTCTTGCAGGTTAAGGTTCTCTTCCTTATACTAATGGATCTCTGTCGGCGAACATCAGGGTTGGCACATCCATTGCCAGTATCTCAAGTGGGAAGCAACAACATACAGGTTCGCCTTCACTATATCGATGGGAACTACACTGTTCTGCCTGAAGTTGTAGAAGCAGCCCTTGGCCCCCATATGCAGGTACTACAATTCTTCTTATAACTGCTCTTACTAGTCACAAAAGCGCTATGCCTTTCTGGTTGAATGATAGAATTGGCAGAACACTATTCAAATAATATTGTAATGTTATGTTAACTTTGAATGCAGCATTTACTTCTTTGATGAAATTAAATGGATTTTAAGGGAAGGTTATATAACATGTTTAGATTAGCCTTAGAGGCTTGATGAATCATGTGTGCTGAAAGTGTTCAATAATAATTTTATTCCTCATCTGGCTTCAAAAACCTCAAAAATAATTTGTCAAGGGTGAACACAGTTTACACTAGTGGTTGTGCTTAACTCTTGCTTCTAATGTTGCCTCCTGAGGTTCGGAGGTTTTATCATTGTATCACATCACCTCCCAAATGCCAGAAAAGTATGTGCTTAACTTTAGCTTCTTCACATTGCAATGCTATCTACCTAGTTATCACTATTGATTTGTTTTTGTCCGAAATGCCTTTACTGTAAAATTTAAGAATTTATGAAGTTTACTGCACGTAATCTTTGACGACCACAATAACATTGATTGTTCTACTTTTACATCATCCGGAAAGTGGACCAGCATTACAAGGCATCGAAAAAGAGAGTAAACTACTAAGATTTAATTCACTGTGATCTTTGAAATTTAAATAACTGGTAATTGAAAATTGTTTACCCTCATTTGTAATATATGTTCTAGAATACTTCATAGTTGCCATCTATATTCGGTATATATAAGTACTTTATCTGAGGGTGAAGATACCAGCATAATCATATGTTTCGTGTTCTGGATACTATCGAGGAATGATAGTTTTTTTGACGGTTGAATCTTCTGGTAGTAGAACAGGTTCTGACCCATAATTGCAACTTCTTTGCTACTTGAAATACTAGTTTGTTACCATCTCTGAAATTCCTAGATTCAAATTAAAACTTTGGTTAATAATATTAATAGAATTTAGAACCAATATTCAACACTTTGTGTTTAGTATTATTTGTTCAAGCTATACACGATTGTTTTTGTTCATTGCAGCACAATTTTTTTTCTGTAATTATGTATATATTTCTTTTGTTTATGTGTTTAACACAATGATACTCTAAAAAGAAAATTACAGGATTCTTTATTATAAGAATTGGTATTCTTGCATAGAACACGATATTTTTCTGAGTTACAAAATATTTACAAATAAATATAGTTTTTTATGAAAAATGTTATTTATTTTCACGAAAATCAAATATTTGCATTTTTTAAATTAAAAATTGTGGTGTTGTCATTTAGCAAAAATAATAATAATTAAATTATGGTGTTGTCGTAGAACACCGTGTTTGTTTTGTAAAACAAGATATTTCTATAGAAAAATCTGCTCGCATGACATTTCATTTTTTTTCATACTTATACAGGTATCTAGAAAGTTAATTTTGTCAGAAAATAACCATGTTCTCCTACAGCATAAATTGTTTTTAAGGTTGTATGAATAAATTGGTTCTATGTAGAAGCTAACCATGTTTTCCTTGAGCAATGCTATTTTTTACTTCCAATTCCTTGCATGCCTCACATGCACTTTCTCTCTTCTTGTCTATTATATTTCAAATCCAGTAATCCCTTTTTTCTTTCCTGACAATCATCTAATTCTCTCCCTTGCTTATTTTATTTATTTTTCATTCTCTTTTTAATTTTTTATTATTTCCTTCTTATCAAAAATTATTTTACAATTTTTAATATGATCTTTTAATTGTCATTTTTAAATTAAAAGATAAGTATATTGATTTATTTAGTTGCAATAAATATATATACTTTAACACAAAATACTAATGTTCTACTTTCTATAGATATTTTAAATTTATATTTATATAATTTTTATACAATTTTTGCAAAAAATTTAGTTTAGGAAACATAGATTACTAATTAGAACTTATTAAAGTATGCTTGTTATCTTTCAGTCTCTTTTGTCTTTCTTTCAGATGTTTTTTTTTTCAGATGTTTTTAGTTTTATTATGTTACTTGTTATTTTTTAAAATAAAATTTGATGTGAAAATAGGATTTTTCATTATCAAATCAAAAGTTAATATGCATCATTATCATGTTATTAGATAAATATGTTCAGTTCTAAAAATACTTGTATGCTAATAGATTTTAACTAGTATATATGTAGATATTTCTATATCTTGACGATAGTCTAGACACAACCCTCTATGCAAAGATGCAGTTAAAAAACTTGTGGATTGATATGATTTTTTATCCTTTTCTTCTCGGATAATGTGTGCATAGAAGGGGCACAGCCTTATACATATTCATTTTACTGTAATGAACGAAAACTTGTGGATTCATATGATTTTGACTGGGTTGTTTGATTTCATCTTTGAGACATTATGTGACATAAAGCCAGACTTCGTTGAACAAGTTAAATTTTTCTTTAAAATGTTAACGCTTCATGGTCTATGGTTATCAGACGCCTGATAATATGCATCAATTCACTTGCAAAGATAGAGACCTCTAACTAACCTCTTTCATTGGATTCTGACATAGAATATGCCCCGGCCTAGAGGTGCTGATGCTGCGGGTTTGTTACTCCGTGAGTTAGAATTGCATCCCCCTGCCGAAGAATGGCACAGGCGAAATATGTTTGGTGGTCCCTGGTCTGATCCAGAGGATATGGGTCCAGTGGATGACACATCAAAAATGTGCAATTCGTCTTGCTCACTTGACATGCAGTTACCAGAAACCTGCGAAGTGTATCATGGAGCACAGGGCCTGTGGCCGAGGAAGCGTAGGATGTCAGAGAGGGATGCAGCCTTTGGCTTGAATACTTCAATGGGTTTGGGTGCCTATCTTGGTATAATGGGATCTCGTAGAGATGTTGTAACTGCTTTGTGGAAGACAGGGCTGGAAGGAGCTTGGTATAAGGTTTGAAATGATACTTTCGAGTTGCTTGTCTCATGATTTATCTGTTTTTCAATTCAGAATTCAAGTTTTTTCCCCCTAAGAAAAATATTGTTCTCGAGTTTATAAAGCTGTTTCGTGATTTGGGAAAAATAAAGCATTATAGGGTCAATACCTTGACAGCATTCTACGCATTTTCTACCTTTGTATTTAGGATTATTGAATTGAAGTCTGTTGTTAGAATAATCATATTTTGCCTAGGGATTCTAAGGAGCGAAGGTATATAGTCGTGGCATCTTTACTAGCCATTTTTTAAAATTTTATATTTTGTGCCAACTCAACTTATATCTGTGGAGATGTTGAACAAAGTTTTTTGAATATTATTATCAAGAATCTGTAACAAGTAGGATAGTATCTGCACGTTCAAGTAAAGAAAATATCTGCATTCTTTGTTATATTACTCTTCTTTGATGGAGATCCCTTTTACCAGAGGAAGTTTCTTTATTCAGCTGTAAACTCTCTTTAAAACCACTTCTAGTAAGGCTGATTATATTTGGTAAATGCTCTTGCGGTTGGAATTTATTGGTGGTATTTAAATGTAGTTAGTTATGGAAATTGCCCAAAGTTTCTTGACATGTGTAGAAAATTTATTGGGAAATCTTGAAAATCATTCTTTATTGTTCTAATGAGACAAGAAACTGTTACAAAATAAAAAGTGACCTATTATATCCTTTTATTTTTGATGACTTGGTGTTTAAGTTTAGACTCCTGTTAAATTGTCTTGATATTTTATTTATGCAGTGCATAAGATGTTTAAGGCAAACTTCAGCTTTCGCATCACCAGGTGCCAACAGTCCAGCTAGTCAAAATGATAAAGAGACCTGGTGGATCAGCCGCTGGGTTTGTGGTTGTCCAATGTGTGGTGGGACTTGGGTCCGAGTTGTATAGATGGCTTCTTTGATTGGTTCTATTAACTGGTGAGTTGTCTTTTGCGTTATCTGGCCAAGTTCTGGAGTTTACATGTATGCCTGGATGAAGCAGAACTTTCTTTATTCGTTTCTGACTTTCTGTATATAGTTGATGAACACAAGCAAACTTTAGGAAAACGTAAAAAGAAATGAACATATTTGTGTGGTAAATGTTTGACAACTAGTAAGACACAGATGACAATCTCACGTGGATTACATATAAATTCTTTTTGAAAATCACGAATGCCTGTTCTACTTAAAGTATATGTTTACTGCAATATATATTAGGAGTGTTACATTTAATTTATATATATATAAAAAATATCTAATAGTAGGACCCGATGTAATGCAAGTTTTGTATATCCTTAGGGCTATGACCTCTACCTAGTCCTTGCCTCTTTGGACTTTAAGCCTTGCTGTGGTAGGTATGCAGTGTACAAACCCGGCTGCGGGGCACACATGAGAACAGACATTACCAAAGAGTGAAACAAGATTCAAGTTGTCCTTTGTCCTGATTGTAGATGATGGTAAAATAGGTTCAAGTTCATCTTATTATTATTATTTTTTTTGGCAACGGGAGCTTACTTTTACTTTTTTTAGTAGTTTTAAATATTAAGATCTCATTGTTTATTGTTTCAGATTGAAAGTTTTGTGCATACTTTATGGGTCTGTTCTAGTTGTGCTTCTCTCCGGAGGCGCTGAGGTGGAGATAGATGTGTGAATTATGCGCAGTGGTTGGCTTTTTGTTGCTAATCACAGGAAGTTTGTATGAAAATATATTCAGCTGCTGGATGCTCGTCATCTTCTCATCTGTTGCCTACCCGGTACAGCTGATATATTCATGTCTGAATCTGGCTTTGTACAATATATGGAAAGAGTTAACAAGTTTACAGCCAATATTTGGGTGAAATAGGACTGCCTGCTTTTAGGTTTGGAATAGATTTATTTATAGAACAGATACATTAATGGTTTGGCATATTTAGCTGATTTAGGTGAGGGGGAATATGTTTGTATTTTTACCATGATTGTCTTCCCGTTGCCAATTCATTGTCAATTTTGCGGCATGTAGAGAGGGTAAAACTGGTGAGAATAGAATATGTGGTTTCGAGAAGGTTGTATAATTATTTATAGAAATTCCTGTTGACATGTGTACGCTTTTCCATATACAAATTACCAAATGTTGTCAGGAGTCAATGGTGCTCACCATGTTATATCTACTCTGTTCAAGGGGTCATGCATATCTGCACTTGGTATCAGGGAACCCTAAAACAAGCTAGTATTTTTTTTCTAGCATGTATGCATTAAAAGATTGGATTTTGAGCTTAATGTCCTTTCCTATTGATTTTCATTCCTTTGGTAACTTGTGGTACCCATTCATTCCGTCACTTCCTCGCCCTTTTTTTTTTTTGATATCCACTGGTGCTCAGCCGTCAAAATTACTCTCATTTTTTTTACACCTTTTTCCCGAAGAGCGGTATAATTAGAACTTTAGAGCAAGTCCAAAAGTTTCTCTCGATTGCTCCTTTAGTTAAAATTGAAGTTTGATATAAAATAGAATTCATTATTTTTATATTGCTTCTAGTGATTCTCTAAAACACTATAAGCCTATAGGGATATAAAACGTAAGAAGAAAAAAGAATGGGAGTTGGAGCAACTCCAACCATATTAGGAGACTAACCAGCCAAAATATTATAAATTATTAAGTAGCCAACATAAAACTAGCCAACTTATTTTTTTTGCTCCAACCACACTAGGTTAGCTAACTTCATTATATATATATATATAGAGTTGAACTCTAGAAAAAACACCTTATATAAAAAACAATATAAAACACCATTACAAAACTTTATTTTTCATAAAAATTGATTTGTTATTATTAGAATCACAAATTTTGACAACAAATAAACCTAACATATCGAATCTAACATAGTATCTCATTTAAATTTAATAATCAAATGTTACATAGAATCCAGTGTGGAATCTTATATATATTTTTGTAACAATAAAATTATGTGTAATCATGTTATATTTGATCCTAATTTTTTGTTAGATTCTATTTTTATTTATAAAACATCGTTTTTATGTGAAAATTAGAATCTAAATGAGATTTTATGTAAGTTCTTTATATAAGGGTGTTTTTCATTGAGTAATGCCTATATATATATATATATGGGTGAAAAAAGTCTAAAGTTAATTTTAGGAGAATTTCCTAAAATTAACCAATAAAATCAAGACACATCTTCATTATCATTAATGCCCTGTGGGCCCTTTATAAATAAAAGGTAACAAAAATTAAATTCACGTAATTTTAAAGGTTAAACTTTAGGAAATTCTCCTAAATTTAACTTTAGAAACCTTTTTCTCTATATATATATATGGAGCTACTCTAACGACAAACTCTTAGAATGAGAACTTAGGCCCTAAAGCAAATCACCAAAATCCAGCAGAATCACCAAATCACAAAAAAAAAATTTATTTTTCAGCGCCACGTCACTGCTAACATCAGCATGATGACATGGCAATGGGGCCCACAAAAAAATTTGGGCAAATTTTTTTTTGTTGGCGGGGGAAAAAGATTGGCGGGAAAATTTTCCAAATCACCAAATTTTTGGCGGGAAAATTTTCATAATCACCAATTTTTTGGCGGAAACTTTTGCCAAATCACCATTTTTTTGCGGGAAATTTTGCCAAATCAACATTTTTTGGTGGGAAAATTTTAAAATTCAAATTTTGTTTTTTACTAAATCCGGCGGCCCGATTTTTAAAAAATTGGCAGTGTCTAGGATTTAAGGACCCTAAGTCCGTATACGGTTTATTCGTTATTGTGAATAATTCTAAAACCTAAAATGGAATTGTTAAACCCTAAAGGTTAACTGTTGTGTTTAGGGAAAACGGTAATCTAAGTGATTTGTAGATCACCATTTTTTGGCGGGAAAACCTGTCAAATCACTATTTTTTTGGTAGAAAAAAGTGCCCAAATTTTATTTTATTTTTTGGCAGGAAAATTTTTTTGCGAAAAAATTTTTTGGCGGGAAAATTTCTACCTTGTCAGCAATGATGTTATCATGATGATGTAAGCATTGACTTATTTTTTATTTTTTTTTATTAATTTTAACGATTTGGTGATTCTGCTGAATTTTGGTAATATATTTTGGGGACTAAGTTCTCATTTGAGCACTTGCCTATATACTATATATATATATAATATAAATTCGTCCGACAAACTTCTTTCACTATGCTAATTAATTATCAATATTTGTTTTATAATCTTCTAATTTTGGCATATGCATTGTTTCTTTAAAATGCCAACAACATGTTGGTGCAGTGGTTGAACCACTAACCTCGTTTGAAGGAGGTCAGGGGTTCGACTCCTGCGTGTGTGTGAGTTTCTTAGTTTGTATTAGATTTCCTTTCTGTATTTGTATTTCTATATTTGTAATGGCCGGGGGTCCTTCGGAAACATCCTCCCTATTGTATAGAGGCATGGTCTGCGTACATCTACCCTCCTCAGACACCACTTTGAGTGGTATTATAACTGAGTAAGTTTCGTTTTTTTATTATTTCTTTAAAATAAGAAAAGAAGAGCAAACAAAAACAAAACATTGCAAATTGAACATTTAAATTAAATTAATCACAAAACTCATCCAAATGAACAAACTATACAATTTACATACATACTCAAGAGTCAAAGACAGAACCCCCAAAATATCAAACTTGAGCAAATTGATCTCACACGATTGATAAATGTGATGGAAGCCGGCTAAAGAGAAGGCGGGTAGAGTCGAGAAAATAATAATAAAATAAAGGATACATTACATAGCGGAGGAAGAGTGGCTACAATTGTTGGGGAAATCCAGCTACGCCAAAACTTTGCTCATATATCTAGTTAGTGGCTGGAAAAATTGGTTCATTTTTGAGTAGTTACGGATAAATAAAAACAGGAGTATCAGTACCACATTTATCCAGTGAAATTGGTCGGAATCCAAACAAAACCACTCTACAGGCAGTTTGTTAACAGTTGGTCAAAACAACCCACGTAAAGAGCATAGTGTCGTGCAAAAAATTTTAGAGACAAGCTTTTGCAATTGGAACTGATGATAAATAAAATTTTAGAAGTGTATTGTGGCTGATGGGAGGATAACATATTCTTATATGATATTTAGAGATGTGGTTGTCTTTGATATGACGTCCAATGATAAATCATAGTTATTCAGTGTCCACTTTCAGTAACTAAATTATCAAATTACAAACGAAAGGTACATTATACTATGCCTTCGCTTGTTGCTCATTATGAAAGTGTGACCTATATAATAGTTTCCGGTTGCAAAGGTTAATATACTATACATGGGGATACCAGTTTCTAAGCCCCATAGTCTCCATCATAAAACTTGTCTTCGGGATAATAGACAGCAATGACACTGTTACCACCGAATTTCCGCCCACTAAGAGCTTCCCTTGCATTTGAACATCCTGTGGTATCAGCATACTCCAAGAACACCTGCAAAAAGCATGATACATTTTATAACTCAATTAAGTTCCATTATCAACATACATTTACCAGACAGAAATCTTAAGGCCAACCAATGAGTTAATATACCTTTCCAAGACCTTCAATTTGCTCACCGCTTGGGCTTGGACGTGGAATCACAACACTTAACAGATCTCCTGCAACACAAATATATATAAATAAACGACAATGAAGATTCTATAAATCAATTTGCTTTAATAATACTTCAAAGAGTTCCTTTTGCCATTGTTACAAAAGTAATAACATTTAGTTTAAACACAAGATGCGTAATCAATAATCCGTACTTGTCATTCTTAAGTTATTTAGAATGCACATCTGTCAAATTATGTGTAAAGCCCAAGCTCAGTTAAGACTAGAACTAATGTACCAAAAATCACAAGTTGAATTTGACAAAGATCTTTGCTAAGCCCAATAAACACTTGTTACTGAAACTAAAAAGGATATGAAAAAAAAAAGGCTATGACTACATTTAGCAACAAAAAAAAAGGCTATGACTACATGAATTTTACTGCGATCCCAAGATTCATTTCCATGGATAATGATACTGTGCGCATATTTGATCCTTTCGGATCTTTACTCTATTTAATACTTGGTCCTCAATTCAACAAGATGCACTACCAAGATCCAAGATGCACTACCAAGATCTGATGCACAACTTGAAAATGCAAAGTAGTTCACACACAATATATGCCTATATAAGGAGAAGTAAGTATACCAAACTTTCCTCCTTCATCCTTCATGTCTTCTAGTATTTCTTCATATTCGCCATCATCCATCAGTTCATCAGCTGTTATTACCTTCATGCCCCCAAAACATAGGAAGTCAGAGCAAAGGGAATTTAAGAATACACATGTAATCATCAAAATAAGCTTATTCCAAAAGGTAAAATAGCTGCAATTACTAAGTGTGTCTTTTTTCATTATGGATCAACAAAAAAGTCCAAAGCTTGAAGGAGAAAATACCTCAGTTAAGCATAAAATTTTAGTTGGAGTTGCAGTAGCTTCGTCTGTACCTACTCCAGGAAGATTCACACCACCAACTTGCAGGGCCATTTTCTAAAGCCGAAACCATAGTTAGCTTAACACTTGCACAAGTGACAGGATACAGTGTATGTAAAAAAAACACTAGTGGTTATACCTGTATAGCAATATGCTGTTGTGCTTGAGCTAATATACTTTCTTGTTCGGACTTCACCTGCCCATTGCTGTAAGCACCAACACAGCCAAATGTAAGAACCTTATGTTTTAGTGAGATATCATACGGTATGTCAGTGAAGGCTGTCATGACTTGGCAACATTTTTCATTTTTATCTTACTAAAGGCTCTTTCATTGATCCCCTTAACTGTTTACTAGCTTCTAGTAATTACTCGCTATTCATGAACTCAACCTTGTTTCCGGACACATTTAAGTAGAAAATTGATCCATCCTCTCACATACAACATCTCTTTGATTGTCTTAACTAGAATTAACAAGACTAAATCAACTTTACATACTATATTAGTATATTCATCTTAAGTAAACTCAGAAATACATGGAGACCTGCACAGTATATAAATATACATCAGCCTAGTGTCCGGTTCACAACGTTCCTGGCACTTCGCACCTAAATGTTTTTTAAACATATATGAAACTTAACATTTACAAAGACTCGAGGAGTTATCTTGAACCCAGATTATAAGAAGCTACGGAGATACCTCAAAATGTGTTAAGGGTTCCTCAATGGCTAAAACTATAAGAAAAGATATAAGAAAAGATATGCATGTTACATGTTGCCTTGCCTACCTATATTAACTACCCCCTCTTAGTTTCTTGCAATTATAGCTTCAAATGCAGTGAACTAAAACAACTACAAATTTATAATGTATACACTTATGACTTCAGAGAAGTTTTTATGCCCACAAAATGCTGATTTTCATTTCAAAATATGCCCTTCAGTTTGATACCAACCTGACGGTAGCACGCCGAACAGTAAGTGTTTTATCACCCATCTTTAAGCCATTTAAAGCAGCACATGCAACATCAGTTGCTCCTTGATCCTGGGGCAGAGCACATATTAGTTAAGCATTCACATACTGAACGGTACATACATTGAAAGTTTAATAAGCAAAATCCAAAAAATGATATGGACAGATGCAAGGATACTGATGTTCTGAGTTTTCACATGGTAGGCTAAGTGGCAGTAATAGCAAACATTTTAGCAAGGCAGTAAACGAGAGTTTATTCATGTTCACCTCATAGACACAGAAGCCATATCCTTTAGAGTTTCCAGTGTCGCGATCCTTAACAAGGTCAAAACCACGCAAAGGTCTGCATAATTTGAGTGTGTCTATCAGATCCAGAATTACATTTAGTTCTTAAACTTTGGCAGTGTCATACATATCTTCATGACTCGTAAAGTTATTATTCGTCGCAAAAAAAATAATAAATACCAAAATAAGTAGCATACCCAAACGACTCTAGCAATTCTCTTATCTGCACTTCAGTAAAGTAGTATGGCAAACCACCAACAAAAATACGATCAGGTCCTTCAGCTCCACCTAGCCCACTATCAATGAAAGTCAACATTAGTACTAAAAACCAACAACTCACAGCTAAAAATAAAAATGAGATAATACCAACAACTCAAAGCTAAGGTATAGATGTGATAAATGTATCACTTTACCATATATATGTTCAGTTACTCAATGGGTATAAAAACTAATAATTAATTCTCTTTTGGAGAACTGAAAAAGATGAATGAAATATGCATCCTGCATGCATTAATCTGTCCACTGTTGTTTAAAAAAAAATAGATTTGGCAAGTTTCAGAGAAGCAAGGGAAAGCTGACTTGCATTTTTATTAGCGGACAGCTCTTTTCGAAACAAGGGGGTTTACCAGAATGTGATTACTGTTTTCCTTGGAATGATGAGGCACCTATTTGTTTTATCCAGCAAATCCGACATTGAATTTTAATTGAGAGAAGAAAGGGGGGGGGGTTTAACTTAGATTTTAGAAAATTTAAACAGATTATTAATAATCCTTGGGTTTTGAAAGACTGTAGCTGATTGAAATTGTTAGAGTTGGTAGAGTCCACCCAAAGTTGAGCCTTGAATCGAACAGAATCACTAGAATTCAAGCCGAATTTCAAAAGGTCTAGAAAACATTATGAAATCCAACACCATTCACCAATTTATAAAATCTTTCGAAGTTCATATGTTTTTGAACACCTCCAGATTTAAAAAATTGTTAATCAAATGAATACACCTACATTTTCAAAGAAAATTAAAAATCTGGATTTAATACCCCGATGACTTTTTCAAATTTTAATTGAATACCATCAGATTTCGAAGGACTTTTTGAAATTCCTTTACACCCAGATTTTGATGGTTTTTTTAAAAATTCAAATTGATCACACCTACACTTTTAAAATCTTACAAAATCTAGATTGAATACAACCTCCTTGGCTGCATTTCAGATAACTCAAGCATCTTTTTCCAGAAACAAAACCCTCCCCTGATATGCTATGTAAAACAGATTGTCTGCTTAGAGGTTTTCAGTCAATTCTGATTGCTTTCTAGTACAATATTGCTTTAAGGTCTCTTACCTGCTTGTTAAACTTTTACAGTTTAAAGCAAAATAAGATTTTCATAAATCATTTCTTCACCTTAATTGATTGGTTTCATATGCCAACACTTTTGTATTCTATTTCTTCCTCTGACATTATGCACTATGCTTCCATTTTATAACTGAACTTGACTGGTTTTTCAATAGAATTCTGCTAAGTTATGCTTATACTTGGTTTTCTAGGCATTATCACTTACCAGCAGCCAATTCAATTTTTTAAGAAAGCACATGCTAAATCAGTATTTACACTGCAAAGTTGTGTGGCAAGTTGGTAATTAAGCAGTAGTGAAGGTAGAATGACAAGTACCCCGGTGTAAGTCCAGCAGCAGCCAAGTTAAGATGAGGGTTTGGTTGACTTGGACCAAGCGCTGCAGCCAACGAAGGATTGTAATCAGTAGGCCGTCTGACGCGGACAGAAACTCCCTAAAAATATCAAAGAAAGAATATATCAGAATCATAATTATTAACTTTCAAGCAAATTCTGCAAATGATGCAACACTCATATTAGGTGCTTCGTTCAGACGACCAGTATGAAAAACATTTAAATGGAGATCTTAGTTTCATCTTTCTACATTGATCATGACCCATCAATTTTATTACACTGCAATATAGTCTCAGGCACTAACGCCTAATACTAGTACTTCAAACATGTTATTTAATCATACAGTACATATAAATTCTTCTAAGAAATAATTTGGCAAATACGAAATGTAGTGTGTTTAGAGGCTCAAGGACGTTGAATCGTCACTGATTACATGTAAAAAGGGCATATCACCACATCCACATCAAAGCTATTCTTTATGGGAGATTGTTATCCAGTGAGAAAATAATGGACATCAGCTTCAATCGCAATTAAAGTAGGACCTAGGGTCAAAGGGTTTGGATTGAAGAAATGGGAGGCTTACAAAGATGGTAACAATAACAATAATAATGGACAGAAGCAGTGTACTGTAACAATAACACTTACAATAGTAACAAAATAATAACATACTGAATTATTGTTAGGTTCTGTTCAATTTTGATTATATACATACCAGATTGCAGACGTTTTGAATAAACTATTTTGCTTAAACAATCACATCATATCAGTTGTGAACCTAATATCTATCTACGTCTTGATGACCAAAATCAACATCACCCGGATACTCTACTATCAATGTTTTAATTATAAGTTAAACATAGCATATGCAGTACACTGTTTCAAAAATATTAAAAATTAATGAAGCCAATGAGATTTAGTGTTCTAAGAGTACTTTAAAAATGTTTGTTTTAAAATGGATAAAAGGTCGGAAAACGGCAACAGCAGCATGTGCTCAAGAGTCAGAATTTAGCATACCTCAAACATTATACCATCTAATGCCATTGCATTACTTGCTTCTTCAACCGTTCTCATCTCCACAAAAGCAAATTTCTTTTCATGATTGATGTACACATTCACAACAGCATCACCTACACCAAATTCCTTACAAGGTGAGTTGATCTGAGTACTACTAACACTTTCTTTATGAATTCAGAGAAGAAGCCAGAACTTTAAGAATTCTTATAATTAAACTTGCCTGGGCCTGCAGAATTTCCTCCAATTGCTGTCATGATATGGCTAAAAAAAGTTGCAATTGTCTGCTCCAGATATAGACAAAAGAGTGAAGTATAAACATGTGCTAGCATACATATCAAAGAAATAGGTAAGAATGTATAATACGGATATAAAGTGTTTTTATTATATATATCAAAGTGCGAAGTTCTCTAATATCTAGAATATTAAACTAGCAGTCTATCAGCTGTCACATAAGACAATATACCATTAGGAATGAAATGTTTTTGCAAAAATTATGTAACCACTTGGTTATTTGGTACCAAAAGCAAGCCAAAAGTCTGGCTAAAACTTTTTTTGCAGTCTTCTAGCTTCTTTATTAGGACTAAAGTTGATGTTGATTAGTTTAACATTAGAACTACCATTACACCCTCTTTAATCACTTCAAAGTTTGACACCCAACTCAGTACAGAGATGTCCAGTAATACATAGTATAATATAATTTTCTATAATACAACCAAAAAAACAAGAGGAAGTTTTTATATATGCCTTTGGATGCACTAATCAGACTGCTCCGATAATTGCACCGGCAGGACAGAATTTTTCAGATGCAGGATTTGTTCATTTAATCCAGTAACATGCTGTTAACAAGGGTATATAATTTAGAGCAATACCATTGTACAATCGAGCCCTAATATCTAGCAAACTATGCCCGAGGAGGCTATCTTGTGCTTGTCAACTCTATTTAGTGATACGGATTTTAATTAGTTCTCATCTGCTAACAAATTTTCAACCACAAAACAGGAGACAGGGACTACAGATGAGAACGAAGATATCATAAGAGGAAAACACTGGACTACTGGCTTGTATAAAGAATAAAAATCAAACGTCAGAAAAACAATTATAGATCAGAACTACTCTACTATGGCATCAGGACATTACTGCCAAACATGGTAGAGAGTGAACAAATAAGGTTGGACTGACAAATAAACGAAGCTTAGATAGTAAGTTCTCAAATAACTGTTATTACAACCTGCTCGTTAGCCAGTGGGGGAAGACCACCAACATAAACTCGCCGCGCATGCCTTGTAGCCTATAGAATTAAAGGAGTGTTAGCTGCACTTTAAAATGTAGAAAACTAATAAAGTTCTACACTACATAAACATTTATATATAAACCTGCTGAGTCATGGCTTGTGCCGGCATCATGGGAACAGCTCCCATCTGATAAACCAGTTAATAAACATACTGAGTTGCACCAAGGATTAAACAAAAAAGTAATGAATTTAGGATGCATGATGCTTGTGAGCTTAACCTGTGCCGTTCCAAAAGGAAACATATTCTGGAACATCCCAGGCATGGCTTGAGGAACTTCTGGCTGCTGGCCTGCATTGTAAAGTAAGAAGTAAATACCCGAAGAAGTATTCTGCAGCCAAAAGATCATTGCATGCTGCAAGCACACAAAAAAGAATCTCCCTATGAGCAAAGAAACACTATTACCAATGTAGATAAAAATATATATTTCAACAAAAAACCTAATCCATACCTATAACTTTTTATCATTGAGATTCTAAAATAAGAAATAAGTTCCACCTCATACGCTGGGAAAACAATTGCGAGTCTACCATATAACAACGGGTTGCCAGTTGAAGGAGAATAAGATCCAGCTAATCGAGCATTGGTTCCCCGTTGAAAAAAAAATCTACTGAAGTAACGTCCAAGGGAAGCACAGTAGGACATGTAACCCAACATTGCCTTCTTTACGCAAATGATAAACAAAAACACAAAGAAACAACCACACACAACAGACAACAACACAACAATTGTTCTCAGTTTAGATAATAACAGTTGCATAAACAAAATGTACATGCACCATAATTACTAGAGAATTGCAATGGGGAATATCTGTGATGAACAAATATTTTCTACATAAGTAAATGCATGTTTATGAGATAGCTGGATGCTGACCTGGTGCACCAGGCATGGTGGTAGGAACCGTAGGTGCCATGTCAAAACCACTTGTCCGCTTGCTGTGGAAATAATAATTCATAATACAATGATATTATTATCACTATGCAACTGAATTCCACACATTTTATCAGCAGAGTTATTAAACGTAATTGTTACATGACTTCATGAGCAATCACATAGAACACAACAGAAAATCACAATGTTAAGATTTACGCCAAAATAAAACCATCTGTAGTCCTATGTAGTATAATTTCAAAAAGGTAAAAGCATAGTTGTGAAACTAGAAAAGCTCAAAAAAGTACACTTCTCAAAACCATGGGAGAAATCCTAACCATCAAAAGCAAATAGCAAATGCTTTCATGTTTGGATACTGGGATGTAAATGAGAAGAGATTTTGGAAAATTTTGGAAAAGGGAGGACAGATTTCTGGTTTAAATATATTTGATCAGATTTTATAACCATTGTGCATTAGTAAGAAGGCTCTAGAATGCATGGCAAGACAAAAAAAATATTTACCGGTTATATTTTGTGTCACAATCACGAAATTAAAGCAATCCCACGTGTATCATATTTATGACATTCAAATTAAGTTTAATTTTAGTTAAATTCATTTCCAATGGCTTCTAATAGCAATGCAATGCTTAAGAATGTTTTCACGTCGACTATTTTTACTCAAAAGCAACTAGCATTACTCTATTCAGAAATCACTACAAAAGATAAGACAAAACAGTAGATAAGCGAGATAGATGTCACAGAATAACATCAATTCTTGGCCCACAAATATACTTTTAGAGCAGAAAATGTAAGGAACTAATAATGGTTAAGAATACAGATTAAGACCTTTTTGAGCGAGATCTGGATTTGTCCCTAGATCTCTCCACTGATGGGGACCGTGATCTGTGTCTATGATGCCTTTCTTTATCTCGGTCATAATCATGGCGCCTGCAAAGAGAACTTTCAGACAGAATATATCCATAACAATAGAAAAAAGAATGCTCCGGTGAATGGAAATTAGCTGCTGGTTCTTTTTTTTATTTCGTTCACAAGCAAAATATAGGCATGGAAAATAAAGGTATGTAAGCATCACTAGCAAAAGTAAACATTTGTACATCACTTCTATTTCGGATTTCATACAAAAGTGGGAAACAACATCATGGTTACAAACGTTTATAAACATAAGATAATCAAAAATACAAACTGGGTCCTCCAAAACGATGGCGAAATGGAAAGAACAGAAACTAAAGCAAAAAAAATGTGGGAACAGCAAGCTCCAACCACAACCTGTTGTAATCATGATTCCTGGAGCGACCACTATCCTCGTTTCTTCCCCTTCCTCTTCCATCTCTGCCACTTCGATCGTGGTAATCACTATGACGGCGGTCCCTTCCTATATCCCTATCTTGATCTCTTTCTCTAGTCCTCAACCTCTCACGTTCTGGCTCATTATATTTTTGCTGCATACAAGCCACTAAGTTACCTTGCAAAAATTATAAAGTATATTGCACAAGAGGGGAAGTAAAACAAAATAAAACAAGCTGATAAGGGATAGAATCAGTAACACGTGATACCGGAATAATATAACAAAATTGATGTAAAATGACCATAATTAGGAGTCATAACAACCAAGTCAATTTTATTTTTACAATTAGAAGCCCAAAGTGTTCTGCCTGTTTCTTTCTCTGTCTTTTTACAAATCCAGTATGATCATAACCTTACATGGTAGGTTGTTGAAGTATAAATATAAACTTAGCATCACATGGTCAACTTCAATGATTAATATTGCTACTGACACGTTTGAGAAGCTTCACTGAATGAGCACATATAACCATATTTCATGAGTCACGGTTATAAACTATGAAGATTAAATATATCGTCATTCACCTAATATACTCTACACGGAGTCCAGTTGCTTTAGTAATCAAGTTGAAAGTAATAACTTGTAACAACAATGTGCAAGACCCTACCTGATAAAACCCAATAAACTTCCCTTTCAAAAGTCGAACACTTCTTCTAATAGCTTCATACCTTTTTATTTAAATCACTACCAAATATTCCTCCAAAAACTAAACACACAGAACGGAATTCTGATAGTTCCGGAACATATATTCATTACCAACAATTTTCAATGTCATCCTTATTCTTTTCCTTTCAGCTTAATCATAACCACTACACACTACATCGTTTTCGCAAACATAAAAAACAAAAATAAACATATCATTAAACAAAATTACCCAATTTTTATACAATTACTTGTAAAACATAAACAAATTGAAATAAAAAAAAACACAAATTCAACTGAAAGATTCAAACTTTACACAAATTAAACTTGAATTATGCAACTTTTCACATCACATCACTGCAAAACACTCAAATAACAATAAAAAAAACTTAAAATTTACACGTAAATATATAAAATAATATGAAAAAAAATGAACCTTTTGATGATGCGAGGATCGATCATCGTAAGGCGAAGAAGCGCCTTGATCCGCATCGCCATCTCCATTGTATCGATTATCGTGACGAGACATCTCCTTGAATTTTACACACACAAACACACAGTAGCAGTGTATGTATATTTGCCCTAATTGATTTGATTGATCAAGAACAAGTGTAACGTTTGAGCCCTAGAAAATGTCAAAGGAATGGTTTTGTGAGGATTTAATGGGTGGGCCTCCGGTGTTCCTATTTTGGGCTTTGTGGATTTTTGTTTAGGGGTTTTGCATCACAAGAGGGCTTCAATTTGTTTCTTACCGTAGGAAATTAAATGGAGAATGGAGATGGAGGTAAAAGAAGGGTGAAGGACAAGAATGACCTGTTTTTAGAGGCAAAGTAACCAAAGTAACCTGTTCTGAAAAGCTGCACAAAAATAGCCGATTGAATACGCATTTAAGAAATGGGTATCCCGTGATACGCATTTCTCAAATGCGTATCCTGCACTAATTTTTTTTTTTTAATTTATTACCTGGATTACGCAAGTGAGATACGGGTATTACAGAATACGCATTATGCATTGCTGTAATATGGAAAGTTGTACTGGGACACGCAATAGGGGTTAGGGTATTACTTAATACGCAATTCCTATTAGGGTATTGTGAGATATAGAATATATTGTGAGATATATAGAATATATTGTAAGATTGGGTCAGAATACGCATTATGCATTGCTGTATTATGGAAAGTTACGCATAATAGAACAAGGTATCCTGAGATAATACGCAATTCCTATTAGGGTATTGTGTGATATATATTGTGAGATTGGGTCAGAATACGCATTATGCATTGCTGTAATATGGAATGTTACGCATAAGAGAACAAGGTATCCTGGGAGAATATAGAATTCTGTTCAGCTGTACTGGACACGCAATTGGGGTTAGGGTATTCATTTGATACGCAATTACTATTAGGGTATTGTTATATGAATACGCAATTGAAGATAGAGTATCCTGGATATGCAACTGGGTATGGGGTATCATGAGAGTTATAAAATTTATAATATCTCAATACGCATTTGGGGTTATGGTGTTCCCCGATATACGCATACGCCAATGGAGTATAGTTAAGGATTACGCAAATTGAAGTGGTGTATCCTGCCTATTGTATCTATAATGTTACAGCATAAAAAATAAAATCAAATCCAATAAAGTCTTATTTGCTCTGATATGCTTGTCCTACACTATGGAGAATCGCTAAGGGGGAGTGTATCGGGCGATTGCTATGACGTTACCGATTCTGTATAAGGTATTATACTCTACACTATAGCTTAATTACTGATAATGGCTTCCGAATCGAACTCCATCTATGGGTGGATATACTCTGATGGAAATATTATTAATGATGCTGTAGAAGGTGTTAAATATGATAGAAAAATGACCAGATTAGTGAAATTAGATTTTAATTTAAAATATCAAGATTTGTTGAATTTGTTATATGCAAAGTTGTGGTTGGATTCAGCTGTGTATAAGTTGAATATACATCGCAGATTTTTAAATCCTGAAACTGACCAGTTTGAACTAGCACCAATGTATGATGATGATGATATTGATTTTATGTTTGAAGCAACATTGGATAGTGCTAGTCGAAAAAATTTTGTTGAGCTTTATGTGGAAAAAGTGACAATTGGTTTGGGGCAAAGTTCAAATGAAGTAGTTCAGATTTCGACAAGTCACTATACAAGCACAAGCTCCCAAGGTTCGAAAAAGTTACGAATTAGTGAAAGTGTTGGTGGAAGTGGAGATTTTTCAAGTGCAAGTTCAAGTAGGTCATTATACATGACTCGTGTGGATAGTGATGGAAACTCAAGAGGAAGTAGTGAATATCGAGACGAAGATATTCCTTTCTATAGATCGTTTGATGGGGCATCAATGGTAGCTTCATATGATGAGCCGGTTATGCAAAAAGCTGGAAATATTCTCAATCCTACGGAGCTAGAAAATGGAATGGTATTTGAAACGAAAGAAGAATTATTAAATGTAGTAAAAGATGTTCATATTGCAAACCATCTAGAGATGAAGGTGGTTAGATCTAATTCTGAAAGTTTGAAAGTTGAGTGCAAGAGAAAAGCAACAGGTTGTGTATGGATGATGAGAGCTAGAAAGAGGAAATCTCATAATTATTTTGAGATTATGGAGACTAAAGGTCCACACACTTGTCTTAACCCCAATATGACACAAGATCATTGCAATCTAAATTCTTCAAACATTGCACAAATCATTGCTACCCAAATTGCTGCAGATCCCGGTGTCTCAGATAAGGTATTAGAGGCTACAGCTGTGAGCCACTTTGGTTACAGGCCTTCGAGAAGAAAGATCAGACATGCAAGGGAGAAATTAGGAAAAACTTTGTTCAAGTCTTCTGAAGAGTCTTATGAGTACCTTCCATTCTTTATGAATGCGCTACAGTCATTCAATCATGGTACATATGTTGATTGGTATTTTAAAGAGCATGATCTAGGAGAGCCTATAGCTGAGGTGCATGTTTTAACATTTATTCAAATGTCATTTGATGCACATAGTAGTAGTACTTTATATTTGACTTGTTACATTGTCTAATTTATTTCATAAAATGTTTTTAGGTGGTAAGATTCAAGCGAGTATTTTGGGCATTCAAGCCTTGCATAGATGCATTTGCACATTGTATGCCAGTGATCCTGATAGACGGTACACATCTTTATGACAAGTACCATGGAGTTTTACTAACTGCTACTGCAGTGGACGGCTTCAACCACCTCATTCCTATTGCCTTTGCAATTGTTGAAACAGAGAACATAGCAAGTTGGACTTGGTTTATGGATAGAGTGAAGAAGAAGGTTGTTCTCCGACGTAGAGATGTTTGTGTGATTTCTGATAGACATGCCGGAATCATATCTGCTATGAACAACCCAACTATTGGGTGGTGTGAACCACAAGGCCATCACCGATTTTGTGCTAGACACCTAGCTGCCAACTTTGGTAAAGAGTTTAAAGGCAAATTGAAGGAGAGGGTTGTTGCACTTTGTAGCCAGTTGACAGGTCCCAAGTTTACTTTACATTGGAATGCATTGTTAGCCATCGAACCTAGAGCAGAAAGGTGGTTTGCTGACAAACCATTAAAGCATTGGGCTTTGGCTTTTGATGATGGTAAACGGTTTGGTATCATGACAACAAACATTGCTGAGAGTTGGAACAATGCCATCAAAGCATCTAGAAAACTCCCTATCACTGCACTAGTTAAATCCATATTTTATAAGGTGGTTGAGTATTTTGACCAACGAAGATTGGAGATAGAGAGGCAATCTGTTGATGGTAATGAGTTTACCAAGCATGCCACTAAAATTCTTAATAGGTGGAAAGAGCGTGCAAGTGGCCATCATGTGAAGGTATTTGATCGTGAAACTTGGGTGTTTGAGGTGACTACAATGAAGCGTGGCCAGAAAGGAGGTAACCAACAGATTGTTCGCCTAATGGAACGCATATGCACATGCAACAAATGGCAAACATATCACATTCCATGCTCCCATGTGCTAGCTTGTTGTGCTAATCAAAATATTCAACACACAAGTTTAGTAAGTGAATGGTATAGGCTAGACAATGCAAGAAAGGTTTATGCGACTCCATTTGAGCCATTACCACACGAGGATGCATGGCCCCTATTGGATGGATTTCCTAGAGTGGTGCCTGATGATGAGATCATTACAAATGTACCGGGCCGAAAGAAGTCAACAAGATACAAAAATGAAATGGATTATCAAGCCTCACGAAGAAGCAAAGGAAGTTCGGGTGGAACTTCATCAATTGTTCCATAAAGCATTTTCATTGGTACGTTTTTACTCGCCTTTAATAAAAAAATTGAATCCGGCGGCCTGATTTTTAAACGCTAACGCGTTTAAAAATCAGGATAAGTTAGGGTTTAGGGTCTAGGGTTTAGGGTTGTAAACAACCCTAAACCCCAAACCCTAAACCCTAAATTCGTATACGGTTTATTCGTTATTTTTAATATTTCTAAAACCCAAAATGAAAACGTTTAACCCCAAAAGTTAATTGTTGAACCCCTAAATTTAATTAAAATTGTATTTTTTAATTTTAAAAATATTAATTACTACAATAGTTGAACATTTTTATCAGTGAATAAAAGGTTTATTCTAGTGGTTAGGAGAACTGATGTAGACATTTCCAAGTGAATCCAGATTTTAGATTTGAATAAATTTAGCTTTCTGGATGAACATTTGGAAACTTATATTAATCATTTTTTGATTGTGTTAGATAACAAACAAAAAATGCATTCTAGGCATTTAAATTTTCTAATGTTGAATGCAGGTAAAGAAGGCTAAGAAGTAGTAGAATAAGAAATCACAAAAGAGAGCGGACTGTTATATCACCTGGGAAGTACAAAAAGAAATCAGAAGAGAGATCACATGCCCTGTTACCTCAGCCAACTCTATTTAAGCCCCTGTGATTCTTGTCTTGATTGTTAAGTTTGATATCATTATTCGCAATCATGTTTTTGTCTTTCTACGTAACTCATTTACAATATTGGACTAGATGCCACAGAATGTTGTGTTTTGAATTGATGTATGAGATACACATGGATCTCTATGGCAAGTGTTTTGTTTTTCATATCTTTTTCCTATTGCAAGTGTTCTGTTACTCTGCAGATTTTGTTTTTTGTTTTTTAACCATATCTATATTCTTTAATCAATTTGCTTTACTTGCGAGGAATCTCTATCTGCGAGACCATGTTCAAATATAAGATAACTTGCCTTCATGTCCTCAAACTGGTAGTAGGGACAAGACTGATTAATTGAGAGAGCACATGCCCTGTTTTGACAGTTTTAAAAATGCAGGCCTGTTTTGATAGTTTCTGTTTTGACAATTTTTAAAATGCAGGGGCTGTTTTGTAGATTATGAGGCATATTAATATTAACAACTGCAGTATGAATAAATATGAAAAGTTGATAACCTGATTGCATAAAAGTCACTAATATAATTTCATAAGCTGATTGCATAAAAGTCACTGATATAATTTCAAGTTATTACATAAGCTGCTTCCACAAAAGTCACTAATCTAATATCAGGCGCATAAACCAACATTCACAGCCATCAGAACCAAAAGTTGTGTAAGCTAGTAAATCTGGAAGCATCTTGGTCAGAATCTCAATATAATCAACATTTGATTCACCAAACCGCAACATGTTACTTGTACTTCCACCTGCACAAAAACCGCGACTATCAAAACCCAATTACAGTTCAGTACATAACATGGTGATTATAATCATCTCTATGTTAAGACAGTACAACCACTGGAAAAGAGAAAAAAACAATAGACAATAAACTAAACTGGAGCAGCATAGACGGAAACTTTAAACAGAACGAAGCTAATAGCAAAATTATATGTATTTTTCTTTGTCAGTTATATGCCCCGGTTTCTTTGCCAGAGTTAAGAACTTTGGAGTTTCAGTATCTCTCTCACCGGCACAGCATCACATGGATCGATTTAGGGCCTACATACCAAGCATATAATAAAAGAATATAATAAAAGAATATAATAAAAGAATTCCATAGGAGCCATTCAATTAAGTAATAAGAAGCTTATTTTTAATATGGAATTTGTTTGGTAAAGAATATTGTTACACAAGAACAAGTAAATCTTAGGATTCAGTGAAAGTACAATGCTGATAGAAAGGAATAGACTACTTAGATTTAAAGAGGGAGTTCCCAGAATGATAACACACATTATATTTGTTTTCAGACTGAGCTCCAAGTCAGTTGGCTGTAATTTTTGTAAAAGAATGTAAAGGTTAAGCACATACAGCGAGGCTGAGTTATATGTCAGCTGTGAACATATCGTCTGAATGCTTTTGCAGATTGCCTTATTTTGTGAATTACGTCATAACCAGCAAACTGATGGACTGGTCATAATCTCTGAGAGAGTAGATTAAATTTGCTTCTTTTTTCCTATCTATGTTCTTCACAGAAATCAGTTGGTAGTGAAGTAATTGCTTCATTTTGTTTACTTTAGTGTCTATAAATCGTTCATTTCCACATCCTACAACCAATAATTGCTGGACATACTCTTCATACCAGAACCAGAGAATAAGGGAAGTAGCTGAACAACTTATTCTCGAACCAGGGAAGGGACCTGGCCTGTAATTGTGGGTGGGGGATTTATTTCTTTATTTTAACATGCAAGTCTTCTGATGAAACTTTAAATGAAATACTAACATATATTGGATAATTTGCTGCTGCTTTTTTTTTAGTTTTGGCAATTAAATTTTTATTTATGTGGCCCTACATGATTTGTATGATGTAAGCTAAAGCATAAATAGTAATATTTGTAATACTATGTAGTTTGATATAAATAAAAGAGCTCACCGAAGCCTTTTATACTACTTGCATCCGTCAGTCCCACATCTTACACCTCTACTGTTGCGAGGTCGCAACACCATATGGTGTGGTTCAGCGACTTCCTCCTCTGGATCATGCATTAGCTGTTCATCATTTACTTGCTGCTCAGGCTCCTCCACTGGATGCTCTTGTTCCTCCATTGGATGCTCTTCAACTACTTGTTGACCTTGTTCTTCAATTGGTTGTTCCTCTATTGCCTGTTGTTCCTCAATTGGTTGTTGTTCTTGTGCTTGATGTGGCTGCTGAGGTTGTACAGATTCTTGTTGATTAACTAGTTGCTCCTGTTGATTGTCAAGTTCTTGCCGTGGTGGCCACTGAAAGTCACCAGATGATAGTAGGTTAAAAGTAGGTGGTGTAAAATCGACAACTCTGGCCCTAGTTTCATGCTCTGTTTGGATAGATGTGTCGCCAGCACGATGTAATGACAGCTTGGAAGAATGAGATGAATGTGGTGCATTTCCAACCTCATCAACCATATGATATCCACCATCATCGCCCAAATGCACACTTCCTTCCTCATCTGATTTTTGTGGTTGGTGTTGGTCAACTGGTTGCTCTTGTTGATTAAGATGTTCTTGCCGTGGTGGCCACTGAAAGTCACCAGATGATAGTAGGTTAAAAGTAGGTGGTGTAAAATCGACAACTCTGGCCCTAGCTTCATGCTCTGTTTGGATAGATGGTCTGTTTGAATGTGGTGCATTTCCAACCTCATCAACCACATGATCTCCACCATCATCACCAAAATGCACACTCTTGTCCTCATGTACATGGTCAACACGCCCATCATCCATCTCAATTGCACGCCTTTTTGGAGCATTAACCCCACCACGACCTCCTTTATGGCCTGCCCTTTTCGGTTTTCCCCGAGCCAATTCTTCTTTAGCAAGTCGATTATCACACTGAAAGTCTTGATTAAGTCCACAACTATACTGGTATTCTAATAACCGTCTACCTTGAGTAGCAAGATCATCTATACTTCTAATATCTCCCGGTATCTCACCCCTTGCTATCAAAGATATACGATCAAGAACATTAAACTGTAAAAAGAAAAGACAAAGACACATGTTAATAAAAGGAACACGATCATTAACAAAAGTTACAAAAAAACTAAATTAACCTTACCATATGTGATTGCGCAGCAGCAATGCGTGTATGGTAGGGACGGGTAATAGCAGCATACCATACAGCATAATCATTAGTCACCCCAACACCAACATTATCAAGGTTATACACATGTTCATCTCGCTTGTTCCAATAGTTGATGTGTTCACGATGCTTGTCACGCCAATCAACATCCGTCTTGCCTTTTAAATTTATCTTGTGCAGGTCCGGAGAATAAGCAGTAGGAGCTGACGGTACATCCTGGATCATACCAAATTGGCGCACACATCTGTCAGGTTGGTGTGGCTCCACAATATGAAAACAAATCAGCGGACCCATGTAACACCAAATAGCATGATCTTCTGTGCAATGCTTTGGTAATTTCTCAAGTATGTCATCATATGGCAGCCATGTAAAGTGATTTGGTGTAAGAACATCTAAAGAAAGTCGGGTCACAAACACCACATGTGAACTTACATCAGTAAAGGACTTGGGAGCACACCACCTATGTAACACATCAACATATCAAGATGTTAGTGTTGCTCACGGACAATTACTTTTGTTGCTATAATGAAAAAATGAAGTTCAGCCAAATAAATGATTCTCAAAAGGGGTAGTGAGAACTTAGAAGCATCTTCACTTGATCTAATAAAGTAAGTTTTATACAACATCAATTTATCAATAAAAAAAACAAGATACGAAGAGTAGTTAGAAGAATGTCAATTATCTTTCTGCTACTTAATAAGCTACCATGGAAATTAATAAGAATGATAATTGTTACCTCAAACCAAATGGCGCTCCAAGATCAGCCCAAATATCTTGATTATCCGAACATGGACCACGAGGAACCGGAGCCAAGGTTGGTAACCTCGTCCATGCCCATAATTGTAATAATAAAACACAACCAGCAACCTCTTCTACACCTATCTTACATGCCTTGCATAACTCCCTGTATAAGAATGCAAGCACACCACTACCCCAAGATAATGTTGAACTACGTTCCAAATTCTGGATTAACGGAATGAACATACAATGCAGTTGGGAGCCCTGATGATCGGTAAATAGTACACCACCAATTAACTGCAACACAAATGACGGTGTATGTCGAATGACTTCATCCTCATCTGCATTATCTGGAAGCTCAGTAAAATTTTTGCTCAGCCAACATAACTTCAACCTGCCACCAACTAAATCACTGCTCTCTTTGCTAGGTACTTTTCCAAACATATCCTGAACGATCTTAGCCCAACCTCCTTTAAACTCTGTTGAACCAGTTATTGCACGTCCATTGACGCGTAAACCAAGAAGAATACTCACATCCTGTAGTGTAATTGTGCACTCTCCTGTTGGCAAATGGAATGTGTGTGTTTCTGGCCTCCACCGTTCTACCATCGCAGTAACCAAACTCCAATCAATTTGTATGCCAGTAAGCCTAGCAACCCCATCAAAATGCATATTTTTAAGATATGGAACCATCCTAGGGTGTACTGAAGTAAATTTATTACGCACACGTGATCTTTGGATATCCCCACCACCAGCTTTCCATATATTAGTAGACCTATGCTCTGCTTGTAGGTGTAACACTGAAGGGTCTTTAGGTCCAGGATGTAACTGGATATCGCTAACATCAGAATCCAACTGGATATCGCTAACATCAGAATCCTCCATACTCTAATAGAAAATTAAAACACAAACAATGTGTAAAATGAATGTATAACGCAAAATGAAGTACAACTTACCTACTGAATTATCAATTAAACACAAGGAGTTAACTGGAAAGATAAGTATAACAACCGAGTCAAGTTCCCTAATCCAAGAAGTAAAATTTTAAAGAAATCACTTGACACATAAGAGATAAGGGGGTGCAAACTACATGGCCTAATCACTTTGGAGATAAGTTCCCTAATGTATGTTCTTTGCTTCTTATTTAGGTTCATGTTTGTTTGTTACTTCTTTTTTAGCTATGCACTCTAATAATTACTGGTGGACGCTGGATTATGATACACTTAATCTGATGCAGAAGCAGAAATTTGAACATGAACCAAATTATTGTACTCTATTATTTGATGATAAGACTTAAAATGACAATTAGTGACTAATCACGGAATACTTAATTATTACTCCCATACGAAATTACAAATGATATATTTTCACAACATTTTGACAATTGTGCTACAAATTGATGTATATTCGAAATTTAATGACATAACTTATGTCATTTGTCACTCTAGTTTTGTCTTCTCAGAAGAAATTGAAAATTATCTATTTGGTGTATCGTATACTTTGTAACTTGACTGACATTTGAACAGCATTTCCAAATTTTTAGAAAAACATCAAATTAATATTAAAAAATCATAAACAGAAATCTCCATACAAGAGAAATTAGCAGCTAAAAAATGCTGTTACTACTATGGAGCCATACAGGGGAGTCAATATTACAGAAATGTTAAAATCTTAAATAGCTCTTTCTACTCCAAATATGTGGCTCAAACGAATCACTACCGAAAATAGTATTTATAATCACCATTTCGCAGTCTCTTTTTTTACACACCAGCTAAACCAAACACCCCAAAGTGATTAATGACCAAAACTCCATGTGGAGGTAATCACAAACTACATGGCCTAATCAATTTATCAACATTCCAGCTTGACAAAGAATTGTTAAAAAAGAAAATAACAATAATCTACAGCTAGCTACTACCAAATTAGGCCACCAGAGACCCATCAGTATAATTTATGAACACACATAACAATATATATATATATATATATATATATATATATATATATATATATATCAAATAAAACATGGTAATTAAACCTAATTAAGAACAATTGCAAATTAATCTACAAATCTAACAATAGATATACAGAAATACACACATAACAAGCGATAAAAATAGTATGTTAGAACAGGTAAGAAAACTTACAAACGAATCTGCCCTTATATGCATACACAAAGAACACAGCTACTCGGAGAGCTTGTTGACTTAAATTGGGGACAAACTTTGGTAGAAGTATGCTAATTTGTTAAGTCCGTATTTGTTGAGTCCGGTTTGTTGGGCCGGGTTACTACCGGTTACGCATTTGACAAAGGCAGGTTAGAAAGGTTAAAATTGGCCATCTTTGTGAAACCGGTTATTTTTGTACTATTTACTGAAAATAAGTTAATTGTGTCATTTTTTCGTAAAAGAAAGGGTTTTTTTTTCTGATATCACATTTGAATAAGCCATTTATGAATATGTTCCATTCTTAATTGTAATTATAAATATGTCCCTTTTTATTAATATGTCCCATTTTTAATTGTAATCACGATTAACTCACTAACTATACATTATTAAAAGACAATGTTATCCTCTACTTATTTATTTTTAATTTTTGCTGATATGGGTCCTAACCATATTAATATTTTGCTGTTACTATTTGCTTGTTCACCGAACAATTTCACACAGACACATTGTTTCCTGTCACAAGTCAGAACCAAGAACAGATGCAATACACATCGGCCACCCTCTAGACAATTACAGAATAACCTACACATTACATTATAATCCTTTTGATATAGGGACATTCGTTATAGTAGCCAAACTTCAAAGTATAACTGTAACTTTCTGAATACTATTTCTATATAAGCCTAGAATTAGTATTCTTTGTTGGTTATAAGTTACAACTTTCAAGATTGAAATTTGCAAACAATGGTCCCTGTAAGCATGCATCACAATTGTACATTTTGTACCTTGTCATACCATTTCCTGTAAGCACTTGTCACCTACTTCATAAAAGAATGCAATGCTGCATTAATGGAAGAGAAAAAAACCTGAGAACTAAAATGAACAATAGACTTGTTTAATAGAACAATCGTTGCAACAATAGTTGAAAAGTCTGTTTAGGCTTAAAATGATTCAAATCATCTGAAAATGAAAAAGAACCAAACGAACAATTGTAAGTACTACATTAAACTAACCAAATCAGAAAATAAAAAGATTCAACGTTCTACTTCTGATCTACCCCTTTTTTTCGTTAAGTTGGAGCCAATCGAGCCACCACCACATGTTGTTTTTTTGTGTCCAGGTTTGCTTGCACTTGCTGCAACACCTTGTCTTCATATCGTGTAAAGTTTCATCATAAGCCATTCTTCTATTCTTTCTCGGCCTACCTTGTTTTCTGATAAGTAAAGGTGGGACAACAGTTGTTGTAGGCTGCAAAAATGAAGAACAATGGGTGTTTAATATAGGTATATTGGTACATTTTATTGTGTACTTAAATATAACAATCGCTCTATAGAAATACCTCATCCCAATCATCAGGCCCTTGCAAAGGTACCATCTCGGAGGCATATGTTGTTTTGTAATTATCCACCGAATAATATTTAGCACAATACCTACATAAACACACAGGAAAAAGAAAATTAAAAAACATAGATATGTATTATAAAGTACAATGTAATTTTTCGAACACTTACTCTACCCAATTGGGTCTAATTTGTTGTAGAGCACATACGGCATGTTGGCAAGGGAAACCCCTCAACTGCCACTGCATACAACTACATGTTTGTTTCTCAAGATCAACAGTGAAGATGGAAGAGTGGATACTTCTAACTTCATAAAGCTTGCCAGCAACAGCTCCTTCAACTTTGTACTCCCCTACTTTTTTGAACATTATATTTAGTAATTTCTTGGGGCTAGGAACCAAATCCCCAGAATCCCAACCAATACAAACAGTTCTTCTCTTGTAAAACAACCCCATGATCAACTGCCCATACATTAATACTAATTTACAAACAGGTTTCTCCCTAATTTTTGCAATCATATTATTAAAACTCTCAGAGAAGTTGTTGCTCAAGTGTTCACAACAACTGGTTTGGTCAAAGAAGGCCCTACACCAGCTTTTAGGATCCTCACCCATCAAGTATTCAAACGCCTTGACATTCTCTACCAGCATACTATCCATGTGAGCCTATAATTTAAACATATGCATTTAGCAAGCTCTAATTGATGAAAAACTAGAAAAAATTCATTAACAAGATTTTGTAATGAGGAATATTACTTGAAAGTGTTTAGCTTTATAAGCTCTAGCAGCATTCCAGAACATAGTGTGAAGCTTAGAGCCCTTGAAATGTGTTTTGAAGTTTTTATACATATGCCTGTCATCAATTAGAAAGTTAATGTAAAACATATATTTTTTTTTAATTTCAGGTAACAAGATGCTTAATTTCAATTAAGAACACAAGATACTATTAACAATTAGGAACAGACCCTGGCATAACATAAGTATATATGTATCTTTATTGACATATGTACAGTGTACTACACATAATAAAACTGCATATACTCCGGAAAATCAACAATTAAAGAATCAGGAAAATCAACAATTAAAGAATCAGGCTTTATAAATCAACAATTAAAGAATTAACCTGCCATATGTGAACGTAGCAATTGATCCTGGATTGGTCCTTGTAATCATCTCACATAGACTTGGTATGAGTTTGAAACTTTCATCATAACTACCATTAATTTTCTCCAAAACCTTGTTTCTAGCCTTCCATGCAACATGATATGGAATTAAGGTGTTGTGACTCGTCCAAAACTCATCGGAAATCTCACTAGATTTAGGTATAATATTGCTATGTGATTTCATAATCTTTTCAATCAAATGTTCAACTACAAACTCATAATTTGCACTTGAATTCTTCCCATAAGGATCTCCAACACAATTGTGTTGAAGGTGACATTTCCTTATACTCCAAGTTGGCTCACCAGGGATCTTTCGTGCAGTTACAAACCACGGACACATGACGGGCGGTCCAAAACCTTGACACACAGCCTTGATCCTTACATTGTCACTCTTCTGGAACTTGCATACAATCCTATTTGATACACAATATTTTCTGAGATGTTTTTGAAAATCAGTCTTATCAAAAAACTGTAAACCCACTTCAATTTTGTCAGATACAACATGGTCATCATGATCTGGTTCAGGAAGAAACTCATGATCCACTAAATCAGCCGCAAAGAATTCATCAAAATCATTATCGGCCAACAATGGCTCAATACCAACATTGCTTATTGGAATAGCAGATAAATTATTTGTTAAATTGGGAACGCTACCTTCAACTTCTTTCTCATTATCCTCGTCGGCATCCCTGTTTTTCATGACAAAATACCGAAGAAACTCATCACATTCTCTATCATCTTCACCCTCACTATACATGAGTGGTTGGCTCCATGGCTGATCATTAGGATGGCAGTCATCTTCTTCAAAATTTTCAAGCTGCAAAATTGGTTCTTTTAGAGAACCGTATGCTTCTTCAACATTATCTACTTTTTCAGAGACCAAGTTCCAGAAATTCGGGCCTAGGGAATCGACATCCATATCATTATCCGCAGCACTTGATTCAACATGACTTTCAAAATCCAGTACCATCTTTGAAACAGTGGCACTCAGTTTGTTAGCTTTTTCAATCAATCTTGGGCTTTTTCTGGTAGTATATGTTGTCGTGGATGATTTACAAACCAACTTTTTAGGTGTGGAATACCTGATTTGTGGGTTACAAACCATTGAAGGTGAATCCCTGTTACAAATAACCACAACCGCCCATTACTATCAATACACACAATTATCTTACAAAAAATAATAAGAATTAAACAAAACAATCAAAATTTTTTACCTAAAAGACTTGGTAGATATAATCTCTTGCATCTTCTTCTCCTCCATGATTCTGAAGTCGCTCCTCTCTTTCTTTACTGGCGGTGTACGTGGTTACGTGATCAGTGGCACATGAAATAACCTATTTACTAGTCTCTTTCCTTATCTGTGTCTATTATGGGTATGGGCAATATGGTCTTAATGTATAATATATATATATATATATATATATATATATATATATAATTATATGTATATGAATTAAATTTAACCATGGGACATAATTATAATTATTGAATAAAAAAAGATATATTCTTAATTGAGTACTTAATTTGGGACATATTAGATAAATTCCCTAAAAGAAATCAAAGTGATACGAAAAGATAAGAAGAAGGATATGATTTTTTTTCTTTGGAATAACTAGGCTTATAGCCTACAAAAAAATTTCGAGATGAACCAGAATCGAACCCAGGTCCTGGGATAACAGAGAATAAATCCTTATCATTTGAGTTATCTAATCGTGCTCAAATAATCTATACTATTATATAAAAGCCGAAACATTAAAAGTTTGCTCGGTCGGTCGGTCAGTACGGTATCTATTGATTTTACTTATTTACCCTTACATAATTACAGATAAAATCCTTCCTATTAACTAATCAATTTCCTTTTTCACGTTAAACATACTATCTTTTCTATTTTTTAATAACTAAATAATTTTCTTTTTCATGTAAAATATAATATCTTTTATATTTTATCTAACTAAAATTTCTTCCTTACTAATCAATTTCCTTTTTCAAGTTAACCATATTACTTTTTCTATTTTTTCAATAACTAAATAATTTCTTTTTACGGTAAAATACAATATCTTATATATTTTATTTAACTAAAATTTTTCCATTTTTAAAAACCCTACAATTAATTTTGTTTAATAAAATAACATAATTATATTATAATTACTATTAACAAATCAATTACTTTTTTAAGTCAAAACACATTATCTTTTCTTTTCTTTAACTAAAATCTCTCATTTTCCAATTATATCACGGGCCGTTATCTTTTTCGGCCAAACTATGTTACTATTTCTCTTTTCTATAACTAAAATATCTCTTTTTCCAATTATATCACGGACGGTTCTACTTAATAAAAATAATAATAATATTATAATACTAATAATTAACCAATTACCTTTTCAGCTAAAACGTCATTTTTTCTAATTAAATTCCCTTTTCTATAAATATCATGTGCAACATTAATTTCTTATTTTCTAAAATCACTACGAGCAATTTCATTTAGTAAAATAACATAATTAAATTTTAATTACTATAAACTAATCAATTACCTTTTTCATCTAAAACATGTCACCTTTTTAATTTTCACGTTACCTTTTTTATTAAAAGTTTCGTCGGTCGGTCGATCGGTCAGTACGGTACCTATTGAATAATCACTACGAGCAATTTCATTTAGTAAAATAACATAATTAAATTTTAATTACTATAAACTAATCACTTACCTTTTTCATCTAAAACATGTCACCTTTTTAATTTTCACGTTACCTTTTTTATTTTCTCTAACTTAAATTTCTCTTTTTCCAATTATGTCACGGGCAATTCTATTTAATAAAATAAAATAAAATAATATTATAATGCTAATAATTAACCAATTACCTTTTTCAGCTAAAATATATCATCTTTTCTATATTTTCTAACTAAAATCCCTATTTTTCTAGAAATATCACGTGCAACATTAATTCTCATTTTCTAAAAAAATTACGAGCAATTTTATTTAGTAAAATAACATAATTAAATTATAATTACTATAAATTAATCAATTACCTTTTTCACCTAAAACATGTTACCTTTTTAATTTTATCTAACTAAAATCTCTCTTTTTCCAGTTATATCATGGGCATTCTATTTGATAAAATAACATAATAATTTTATAATTACTGATAGTTAACCGATTACCTTTTTCAACTAAAACCTATCACCTTTTCTTTATTTTCTAACTAAAATCCCTCATTTTCTAAAAATATCAGATAACATTTATATAATTATTATCAAATCATCTCATTTAAAAATTTAACCTCCAAAATTCATGTTTTAAAAAAATTAATTCAAATTAATGGAAAAAATCATATAATATTAAAAAAAATTCGTGCATCGGGTTTTTAGCTAGAATGATTTATTCCCGAACAAATGGATTTATAATCCTTACAACCAAATGATCAATATCAATGTATGAAATACAAGTTTCAACTAGCACTATACCTGTGCATTACATGAATTATTTTGTCATTATTTTATTAATATTTTTATTAGTATTATTTTTTGCAAAAAAAATTAATTTTATTTTTAAAATTGTATTTTTCAAATTAAATAATAATCAAATAATTAGTAAAATTCATTTACTTATATTAATAATTGATGAATTTGTTGACATGTATTTTATTGGTTTGAATTGTATAAATTAGTTCTAATTTATTTGTTGAAGAAATTTTACATTTTTGTAAATTTTATTTTTTAAATTTTTTATGGTATAATATTTTGATTTTATATTTTTTTTGGGGTTCTTAAATCTTTTTACAACTGTAGTATTGTGTCAACATTTTTCGTAATATAATAATATTATGAAATAGAAATATTTTTTTTCAATAAAGTTGCAATATTTTTTTGTTTATTTGTGTTTGATTTTTAGTATAAACTAGCTTGTAACCCGTGCGATGCACCAGTTTCTTTTAATATGTTATAAATTTTATTTTATGCTATAATTATGTTTTTATATAATCATTATTTTGTAAAAAGTATTTTAATATTATTTTAATATATTTTAATATAAATTTAGTTATGATATGCATGATTTAACATTTATGTTATAGAATTTTAAGTTAAATTTAGTAGGAGATGTATTATAGCAGCAACAACAATAATTATTTTAATATTAGAGAAAATCAACTAAAACGTATGATGTATCCATTCAAACTAATACGTGTTACAGTGAAAAAAAATATTTATTTTTATACAGTCTTAAAATTTCACTAATCGATCATTATGTTATGGGTAGTCATATATAATTTAACATCTTTGTTTAGTACAACATATTATCTTGTTTATAATACTACATTATAATTTAACTATGAATTTTATTCATTTATTTAATCGATAACTCATGTAGAGTTCAAATTTAACATATCAGCTAATTCAACTGAATGCAACCACATTCAACTTTTTTTAAAAAAAGAAATGGTGGGTGATTTTGGTGGTTTTGGGTTGCAAGGTCTCGCTGGGGCATATTCAACTGAATGCAACTGAAAAATGAAAATTACATTCAGTTGGATGTAGTTGCATGTGGTTGCATTCAGTTGCTGATTTCAAGTTCCATTTTTCAATTGTCATTTTCGACCTCTTTTTTGGACTATATATATATATATAGTCCAAAAAAGAGGTCGAAAATGACAATTGAAAAATGGAACTTGAAATCAGAAATTTAGTTGCATGTGGTTGCATTCAGTTGAAGGTGGTTGCATTCAGTTGAATATGCCCCTGCGGGACCTTGGAACCCAAAATCAACCCACCTAAAAAAAAGTTGCATGTGGTTGCACTCAGTTGAATGTGGTTGCATTCAATTACTGATTTCAAGTTCCATTTTTCAGTTGTCATTTTCGATCTCTTTTTTGACTATATATATATATATATATATATATATATATATATATATATATATATATATATATATATATATATATATATATATATATATATTCCAAAAAAGAGATCGAAAATGACAACTGAAAAATGGAACTTGAAATCAGAAATTTAGTTGCATGTGGTTGCATTCAGTTAAATATGCCCCTGCGGGGCCATGGAACCCAAATAACACCCACCTTAAAAAAAAAAAGAGTTGAATGTGGTTGCATTTGGTTGCACGGTTGGGCAGGGTTGCCCTAAAAAGTAGTATTTTTGCAATTTTGAAACTTAGGTTACTTAAATTGCAAATAGCTTTTCTTAACAAAAGTAAAATTGCAAAAATTTACTTTTTTATATATATTTATGAAAAGAGCCCTATAGATTTTCGTTAACTGATTTCAATATTCGAAAGATCATTTATATAACTTCCTTCATTTCATTTAAACTAGTTTATTTTATTTTCCTTATTTAAATTTATCAATTTTATAATTTAAATTACATATAATATATTATATCTTGAATTACAGATATGTCTAGCTTAGTTATTTATTTCCACAATGTTTGTTTTAAGTAGACATATTTTCGTTTTCTAAAACTTGGCCTAGTCACTCCATTAGGCGTCCAATTAATTAACATCTATAGGTGGGTGGAACAAAAATAAATATTTTTTGTAAAGTTCAGTCATTAAATACTTTTGTGAAAATTACTTTAGTGAAAATTTAAAATTAATTAAATACCGTTGTCGACATCAATTTAGGCGAGATTAATTAGTCAATTAGTCAAATATAAAGGAGATCAATTCATTAAAAATAAAAAATATAGTCTTTTTTTAGCTAAATAGAAAAAAAAAAACTATATATTTATACAGGATTAGTATCAAATACAAACTTTTCTTAAATACAAATTTACAAACTTTTTCTATTCAACATATTTATAACTTCGGTTCAACATCATTTATCAAATAATAATTAAAATTTTATTGAATGCACATAATTTAATTCTTCAAAATCCTTCTAGGGTTCACCAATACCAAAATAAGTTATAGAAATATGAAATTTTATTTGTTTAATATAAGGTGTGTTGAATTGTAGTTAAAATTTTTTTGAATAAATATTACATAATTCTCAAGTATCCTTTCGGGGTTCACCAATACTAAATTAGGGTATAGAAATATGAAATATTATTAATTTAATACAGATTTCTTAATGATACCAATGTAAAATTATTTTATATATTTAGATTCAACACATGTATAACTATTATTTAACAGATGATGTTGAACTCAAGTTTTATATCTGTTGAACATTCGTTATAAAATAATTTAATTTTTAGTAAAAAATGTTGCAAATATGTTTTTAATAACTTATAAAATGTTTTAATTATGTTTTCGTTTCCAATTATATGCATGCAATAAAATCTTAATTATTATTTAATAAATGATATTGAATTGAAATTATATTTGTGTTGAATAAAAAAAGTTTATAAGTTTGCATTTTAAAAAGTTTTTATTGGAACTCAGGCTTATTTATACATATATCTGTTATATAGTAGAACCTTGATAAATGAATATTCGATAAACGAATAAGCTCATCAAATGAATTATTTTTTCTGGTCCCGACATAATAGAGACAATGTATTTTTGACCTCGATAAATGAATAATTTCGATTAATGGATAAAATTTTCCAATCCCAAGCATATTCATTTATCGAGGTTGAACTGTATATAGAAAATGGTGACACTTGCTTAATTTATTTATAGCACACTGAAACTATCTATATTTATATTAAAATTATTTTGTATATAAAAATTTAAAAAATAAAAATAAAATCCAAATACATTAATTTAATATTTTGATTAATCAATTCAATTAAGTAACGCCTAACCGAATAATAAAAGTGATTAACTACGCAACAATTCATGCTCGACGGTTTAAGAACATTTTCACTACATTCTCTAAATCAATTCTTAAATTAATGTATAGAAAATAAACGAAAAATGGAACTCCAAGAATTTATTAAAAATTTTAAGAGATTCTTCTCTTTTTTCTATATTAAAAACCACCACATAATTCTTAATTTTTTAAATTTATATAATATTCACAAGATATAGTATACTTAGATAAATACAACATTCAATTAGTATACTATATCAGTATTTAATTTGCCATCATTCAATTAGTTATATTTACAGTAATTAGAATTAAAAATTTTGTACCATAAAACATGCTAACTAAAACTTTGAGTACCCACAAATGTGTGAAAATATTAAATCTCTTTATAGTTGTAATAGTAAAAGAAATACTACATATTTTTTTTAAAAAAGGATTTAAATCTTTTTGAACTTATATTTCTTTAAAGATATTAATATGCTTTATTTAATAGTCTCGCTTGCAAATATAACCTTGATTACAATATTATGCACTTTAGTGTGTGTCACATTTTGATTTCTTTGGTCCAGTTGATTGCAACATTTTAGTTGATGATTTCTTGGGAACAATACAAATTTGGCATCCAATTACATGGATGTATGCCCGAGTGCAGTGCAAGTTTTGCGTTATTATATCGTTTCTTAACATATTAAACTTTAATTAGTTTGAATATTTATAAAATTAGAAAAAATAATCTATTTTAGTTAACTTTCATTTAGTGTATATAAGGGTTTCTTAAATAACTAAAACAAATTGAGCGCGATGAGATAGCTCAAGTGGTCTCTTGTCGTCCCAGATACTGGGTTCGATTCTCGCTCATCTCGAGATTTATCATAACAGATACTCATTTGTAAGGCATATAAGCCTAATTATTCAAAAAAAAAAAAACAAATGGTGGTCAGTTTTCTTTGCCAGCTATATAATGTTAAATGTAATTTATGCAACACCAAAGGTCGATCCAAAACTTATCTTAAAGAATAAGCAGAATTATACAAGGAAATAAATACAACATTAAATATACTTATCTTATTCCAAACACATCGCATAAACACACAAAAACAAAAGAGGGGCGACTTTTGCAACTAATTCACAAGATTTATAATATAAAGATTTTTATTATCTAAACTTCAGGGGGAATCTCTTTCCTATTGATCCTGCGATCCATGGATTGGCTAAACATACCTTTCGGTTAGATAATGAGCTTTTATTATCTTTTGAGATGTATTTTCTGATTTTATATCAATGAAATGATTTATCATTTTAGCAAAAAAATAAAAATAAAATACTACTCGATTTGATTAAGGTAACATATTCATCTTATACACACATGCTTATATATACAAACATGCTTATATATCATACACACACCCGCACGATTACATACACATAATTAACAGTAAAAATTGGGCACATTAACGATATCCCACACGATTTTATATACATATACATGATTATACATACACACGATTGTACATGAATGTTTGTTTTCAATGCGACTTTTGCAATGGTTTTGTTCGATTTTTTATTCGAATTTAGGTTATGTAAGATAATTTCGAATTTTAGTGCTGATTATATTATATGGATGTGTTGATTAGTTTCAATTCATCTATATTTATATTCAGATTCTATGATAACTAGGATTAATTAAAGTCAAACAAATTTATATTATGGCTAATTAGGATTATATTATTTTTTTTAGTTCGAATTATTTAATTATAAATTGATGATTGGTTTATTTTGATTTTTGGAATTATTAATTTGAATACAATATATTTAAAATAAACAAAAGGCACTGACATTAACTTGGACTATGATTATTGAAGTTCGATTTTGGCTTGCACTTTATGAAATTGATTAGCTTGCAGTTTACTTTTGAAAGTATTAATTTTCCGAGGAAACTAAGTATATGAGGTGCTGGAATTTTAACAAGTTACTAACATGTTTCTGAACTGAGATGTGATGTGCTGGTATAAGAATTAAATTAGGTTGAATTTTACTAATTATGCATAACTTGAACTAAAATGAGGAATAAATAGATATTAATTAATAGTGAAAAATAGGATTAACTAAGTTTAATTTCCCTTTTACAAGTTTAATTTGAATTCAATTGGTTTATTTCCCCTATTCATGTTTAATTCGAACTAATAGGTTTAATAGGTTAATTTTTTAATTAGATTTTGTGTTATTAGGTGTAATCATTTAATTATGTGATGTCGTTATTGATTTTTATTTTTAAATATTTGGATAATGTACATTGCATTTAATTATGTTTAATTCGAATTAATTAGGTTTAATTTCCCCTAATCATGTTTACTATAAATTAATTAGTTTTAATTTGTAGCTGAATTTTATTTCATTAAGTTCAAGTGTTTAATTGTGTGTTTATTGTTTTTTCAACCACTAATTACTTGCAATTGTCTTTTGTTATTATTGTGTTGATCTAATTTTTGGTTTGAAACATTAATTGCAGATACTATGGATATGCAATGTGAACCTCTTGATCGATCCTTGCTGGCCATACAAGACAATTACATTAGTAGTTTGATATGAGCCGGTGTTGATAAAGAGGCGTTGGATGTTAGATAGCTGACATCAAAGATGGGTGATTGGCTTTTATTGGCTGACCAGCGAGCTTTGTTGGATGCTAGGGATTTTGGGGTGTTTGATAACCCCCGAGTTGTTCAGCGAAATGATATTAGACTGATCGTCGCCTTGATTGAGAGGTGGAGACCGGAGACAAATACATGTCACTTTACTTTTAGCGAGATGACGATCACTTTGGAGGACGTCTATATGATTCTGGGTCTACCGATCAGTGGTCGTGCTCTTACCCACACTAATCTTGAGCAACTAAAGGATTACTTCGATGCGAATTGGGACGATCCAAAGTTAGGGGAAAAGGATCGCGTGCATAAAAATTGATTTCATCTTAATGTATTGAGGAGGCTTTATGGGACTAGGCCTGATCCGAGACTATTGGATGCAGCACAGATTGAGACAGATTGTAGATTACATACGGGCCTATTTGTTGTTTATCGACTCCACCGCCAGTGATTGAGTTTTTTGTGGAGAAGCCACGTGGTAAAGTATAGTGGATGGGGTTACCTACCACGGTTCATCAACCTAAGATGCAGATAAAGAGTTTAGAGGCCTTCTCTTAGTTTGACATTGTTGTTGATTCTAAGGTAGCGTCTTATGTTTGACATAATATTACATATAAGCGTTGTGTCTGGTTTTAGAATTTGAATGATTCATCGCGGTACGAGGGGGCCAAGTCTATGGAGCTTGTTGACGCGTATTGTTCATGTGGATCATCGACTCCATGAACGCAAGTTTGATTTTACAAACCCTAATTTATTTTTTAGATGGATTATGTAGTTGTTGGAACCAGATATTTCCGAGTAGGGCCTTCGGTCAACCTGCAAGACAAAAGAATGCGAGGGTGTTGACCCTCGATTCACCTCCGGCGTAAGAGTAAGTTTTCTGGTTGTTTAAATGGTAGGGTAAAACGTAAAGAAATTGTGAAAGAGAATACTTGAGTAGTGATCATGAATTGTCCTTCGTTGTTGCTTACTTCCTTCTATTTATAGCCTTCGGATGTGGGCCCTAGGAGATGATGAGGGAAGAACAACCGTACCCCACATTCTGAGGTGTCACTTGTTGAATGGACCGAAGAATCCAAGGGATCTCTATGTCTTGGATTCGGATCTCTATGTCTTGGATGCTTAGCACAGGTGTACAGTGATGGGCTCAATATAGCCTATTGGGCCGATGGGCTTCCAACATGTCCCAGGGCTTCGGTAAGAGGTATCCTCGGACTGAAGGCCGAAACCAATGACCCATCTTCGGACTACCTTCTCGGCCATTATAGATGACGTGGATGACAGCTATTGATGAGAAAGAGTCGCGTGGGGAGTCGCGCCCATTAATGATGGCAGTTACTCCTGTCTTAAGAGCTGCGCCTAAATCGTAGCCGTTGAATTTGTAACGTCCTTTGTCTTCAAGGGTCGTGTCTATTAAAACCTCAAAAACCTTCTTTGTCTTTTTTACTTTTCTCCTTTCATATCGGCCCGTTGGTAAAAGTCTCTTCTCATCCTTACCTCCAAATTCGACGATTGGGAACGCCGGTTCGAACGATATCGCTGCTCCAACTCCGGTTGCGGTTCATCTTCAAGCAAATTATCCCCAGGAACTCGACCTCATCTCCTACTGGACAATAAGTGAGTTTTTCTTCTTTCCTTCAAGAGTTTGTTGGTATGAAGATTCTCGTTCTTGTTTTGTGCAAATGCATGTGCTTTTATTTTGTGCAAATGCATGTATGTTTGTATGTGTATATGTAAATGTAACGGGGTTTTCTCTGACAATAAGAAGTTTCTGGGGGTATGGGTTTGAACCGTTTTGGGAATTTTACTAGTTTTTGTAGGTTTCTGTTTTTGTTTTTGGGAATTTCTGGGGCAAGAACTTTCTTCGGTGTCCCCAATACATTAAGAACACCCTTCGGTTCGCATGAATCTGGGTGTTATTCGGCCGATTGATCCAAGCCCTCTGTACTCGGTGGCTGACCGAATAGGTTTTTTCCTAAAAATTTTTCTTATTTTCCGAGTACATGGCTGACTCCTCTGTTTCCGAACGCAGGAGATGGCTCAATCAGGTGCAGTTTCTTCGTATTCGGCGATGGCGCATTTTGGCGATGAGTCAAAATTTCCGGCAGCCAATCTTATTTCGGATATGTCCGAAGAAGAAGTTTTACATATGCATAGTAGATATGACTTCCCCGAACAATATGAGGCATACCAGGCCGAGGAAGATGACCTTGTCTACCATACACCTGTTTCCCTTTGTCCTCACGGAAGCTTTAAGATAGGTATTTCCGAACGAGCTTTCCATTGCGGCCTTAGACTCCCTCTACTTCCCATCATTAGGAGGTTCTTGATTCATACGAGGGTAGCTTTAGGTCAGCTGGATCCGAACAGCTTTATTCACTTCAACGCTTTTCAAACAAGATGCATAAAGGCCGAGGTCGAACCTCGATTGGTCCTTTTTCTTCATCATTATGACATAAGGAGGAACCCTAAATCGGCGGGTTTCTACACAATAGCCCGAAGGGCTGGTCGGGCAGATTGGGCTGCCACCAACTCTAGTAATCATAACACGCACACCAAGTGGTTTTTCATTAGTGGCCCGAGGTTAGACAATTACCGAGTGTGGCGAGAGATAGAACCTCGGAACGTACTGGCACCCGATATGTCTGATCAAGATAAGGCTGATTATTACTCGATCAGCCGACCGATGATCCCGGATAAGATTCCTCTAGCCATGAGCCGAGATAAGGGTTATCTTGACGCTATCCATTGGCGTGGTGGTAACATATCTTTTCTTTCTTTGGTAAATTTTTGTTTGAAAATGATAACTTGCTGATTTTTTGTTTTGTTGTTGCAGTGTCTTCCAAACAGGATCTGGCTAGGAGGCAGGCCGAGAAAGCGGCCAAGAAGAAGGCCGAAGAGGAAGCCAGATTGCTTCGGTGGGCTGAAGAAGAGGCCAAGAAAAAGGCCGAGGAGCAACGTCTGATTACCGACGGAACCGAGACCGATCAGAATGATCCTAGGACTGTTTCTGAGTCCGGTCATTTAGCTGGTTCTTCGTCCGGTGGCACTGCTGACAATGTGAACAAGAGGATGCGGAATACCGAAGAGGTTATTCAGTCCTATCGTCCTTCTTGGTCGATCATGTCCACGGATAAGTTTGCTGCCCCTGCTCCTGCGGAAGCGAAGCAGGTTTCTGACGACTTCATTCATGCCATGATTCTTCCTGCCGATAGATCTGTTTACGAATCCACTGATCCCGTGTCGGCTTGTGCTGAGTTGTTGGGACACCTTACCATGGTAAGTTCCTTGCTACTTTTGCACTTGTATTTTTTGCACGTTTTTTCATTCGTTTCATGCTTGTTTTCTTGTTCGTTTCAGACTGCTCCTTGGGCTGCGGCCGTTCAGGACAAGGTAAAGGATATGTCCAAGCAGCTAAAGGAAGTAGAATCTCTCCGAAAGCAGAATGCCGAACTCCAGACTCGTGTCGGGAATTTGGAGGTCGAACGCAAATCTTTGGAGCTGGAGAGGGATTCCCAGTCGAGGCTGGCGGCGAGAGTCGAGGCTGGCGGCGAGGAGGACCGAGCAAGCCAAGCGGAGTCGGCGGTTGCTGAAGAAATCCGAGAAGAAAATGATCCAGTGCGAGGACAGGAGTTATGCGGCTGGTTTCGATGAGGCCGTGGTTCGGGCTCATGAGAAGGGTTGGGACTACAAGCAGATCCTGGGCATGTTTGAAGATCCCGTTACTCGTCCCCCCGAACCCGATCTACCTCTCGAAGTCAGCTCGGGCTCCGAGCCTGAACTTTCGGATTAAATTTTCTTCTTTTGTTTTTGATCATGTAATGTAAGCCTTCGGGCATAACTTTTATTCGGATTGATGTAAGCCTTCGGGCATAACTCTGATCTTTTGAAAATATTTATGTCGCTTGTTTTTCAATTTATATTGTCCTTAGCATAATCTATTTGTCCTTAGCATAATTTTCATTTTTATGCGTCTTCGGACAATTTTGCATCTTCGGCCGGAGCCTAGCTCTTTATTTTGTCTTTAGCATAATTTTCATTTTTATGCGTCTTCGGACAATTTTGCATCTTCGGCCGGAGCCTAGCTCTTTATTTTGTCCTTAGCATAATTTTTATGCGTCTTCGGACAATTTTGCATCTTCGGCTGGAGCCTAGCTCTTTATTTTGTCCTTAGCATAATTTTCATTTTTATGCGTCTTCGGACAATTTTGCATCTTCGGCCGGAGCCTAGCTCTTTATTTTGTCCTTAGCATAATTTTCATTTTTATGCGTCTTCGGACAATTTTGCATCTTCGGCCGGAGCCTAGCTCTTTATTTTGTCCTTAGCATAATTTTCATTTTTATGCGTCTTCGGACAATTTTGCATCTTCGGCCGGAGCCTAGCTCTTTATTTTGTCCTTAGCATAATTTTCATTTTTATGCGTCTTCGGACAATTTTGCATCTTCGGCCGGAGCCTAGCTCTTTATTTTGTCCTTAGCATAATTTTCATTTTTATGCGTCTTCGGACAATTTTGCATCTTCGGCCGGAGCCTAGCTCTTTATTTCCCCGAGTATTTAAGGGATTTGTAAATAATTAAGGCTTTCTTCGGTTAATGAAAAATATTTCCTCCCTGCCTTAATTATGTCGAAATATCATAAATACTTAAACAAGAGATAAGAACACATGTTTTATTCGGTCTGTCCCAAACATGGGTTCCTTATATTGACTTAATTTACAATAAGATGAAAAGGTCTTACTGGTAAAAACGACGAAGGCGGGATGCATGCCATGTATTTTTGATAGGATTTCCGTCCGAATGAGCTAGCTTGTATGTGCCTGGACGAACTACCTCTATCACCACGTAGGGACCTTCCCAATTCGGCATGAGTTTACCTTGTCTGGTCGGCATCGAAGTGGCTAATTCTCGGAGGACCAGATCTCCCACGTGGAATGATCTTTTCTTTATTCCTGAATCGTAATATTGGGCTGCCTGAAGTTGGTATCTTAAATTTCTCTGATAGGCTGCTTCCCTCTCTTCTTCGAGCAGATCCACATTTGCTCGGAGTCCGAATTCATTTGTTTCCACGTTGAATACCTGCGTCCGATAGGATTCTAGGCCGACCTCAGTTGGCATCAAGGCATCGGTGCCGAAGGCAAGTTTGAAAGGAGTTTCTCCGGTCGATGATCTCGGGGTCGTTCGGTAGGCCCACAGGACATACGGCAATTCTTCGGCCCAGAGTCCTTTTGAATCTCCTAGCCTTTTCTTTATCCCGTCGAAAATGATCTTGTTAGCTGCTTCGATTGCTCCATTTCCTTGAGGATGGCCTACCGAACTGAATCTTTGCTGAATTCCGAATTCAAATAGAAATTTCCTGAATTTGCTCCCAATGAATTGAGTTCCATTGTCCGATACGCATATCATTGGGATGCCGAACCTTAGAATAATTTGTTCTAGTACGAACTTTTTCGCGGCTTCTTCGGTGATGGCTGAAAGGGGTCTTGCTTCTACCCATTTGGTCATGTAATCAATGGCCACAATGCAATATTTGGCCTGTTTAGTACTAGTTGGCAGAATGCCCACAATATCTACTGCCCACATAGCGAAAGGAATCGGATTGAGTACCGAGGTCATTTCTTCGGGTGGTTGCTTCGGAACGTTACTGAATAATTGACATTGCTTGCATTTCTTTGCGTACTCCGAAGCGTCCTCCCTTACCGTTGGCCAATAGAAACCTTGCCTTAAGATTTTGAAGGCAAGTGACCGTCCTGCGAGGTGTTCACCACAGATGCCTTCGTGAATACTTTCTAATGCCATTTTTTGCTCGTCAGGGTCCAGGCATCGGAGCAAGGGCTGACTGGCTGATCTTCTAAATAATTTGCCTTCAATGATGGAGTAACTGGCCGATCGGTATCTGATTTTATGGGCCTGTTTTTTATCAAGGGGAAGGGTGTCTTTTTCTAAGAAAGCCCTAATTGGCGTCATCCAATTAACTCCTTGATGTATTTCCAGGCATCGTTTTTTGTCTATCGATGGTGCCTTGACTTCGGTTAGATAGATAGAACCTGTGAGATTCTGAGTTTCCGCCGAAGCCAACCTTGATAGCGCGTCGGCTCGGCTGTTGTTTTCCCTGGCTACTTGGCTTAATTCGAATGATTCGAACATTAGTGAATTTTCGCGTACCTTCGTGGCATAGGCTTTTGTTCGGGGGTCTCTTTGTCCATATTCTCCTGAAAACTGTTTGACGACTAGCATGGAGTCGCTGAAGACTCTTAGGTGCTTTACCTCCAAACTTTTTGCCAAATCTAGACCTGCTAGTACCGCTTCGTATTCGGCCTCGTTATTGGTTAAGGAGAAGGCGAATCTGATTGCTTGACATATCTCGAAACCTTCGGGACTAGTTAATATGAGGCCTGCGCCACACTTTGATCCTGCTACCGAACCATCTACAAAAAGTTTCCATTTTCCTGGTGAAGGTATTAATTGTTCTTCAGGAGCCAAATCTTTTGGACTAGAGAAAGAGCATTCCGTTATGAAGTCGGCAAGGGTTTGAGCTTTGATTGCTGTTCGGGGAACAAATTCCAGGTCGTACTCTCCTAATTCGACCGACCAAGCGACCACTCGGCCTGAAGCTTCTGGTCTTCGCATGATCTTCTTCAGGGGTTGATCGGTTACCACTTGGATTGTTCGGCCTTGGAAGTAGTGCCGTAACTTTCTCGAGGCCATTACTAGCCCGTAGGCGAACTTTTCGGCGTTGGGATACCTTGTTTCTGCATCTTTTAGGATGTGAGAGACGTAGAAAACTGGATGTTGGTTCCCTTCATGCTGTTTGATCAGTACTGCCCCGAGTGTTCGGTCGTTCACAACCAGATATAGCTGAAGAGTTTCATTCGGGCTCGGTCTCATTAAGAGTGGGGTGTTCACCAGGTATTCTTTTAGTTCTTCAAAAGCTTTTTGACAACTCGGTCCCCATTCGAAATTTTTTGTTCCTCGAAGAACCTCGAAAAATGGTAGGGCTTTTTCCGCTGATCGAGAAATGAACCTTCTCAAGGCTGCCATTCGTCCGGTCAACTTCTGAATATCCCTGATTGTCCTCGGTGTTTCCATGTCGGTGACTGCTTTAATTTTTTCGGGATTCGCCTCAATTCCTCGGGCGCTGACCATATATCCTAAAAATTTTCCACTATTAACTCCGAACGTGCATTTGTTCGGGTTAATCCTCATGTTGTTTTTCCTTAGGGCTTCGAAGCATTCTTTCAAATCTTCGGCGTGATCTTTAAACAAGGATTTGACGATCATGTCATCCACGTAGCATTCCATGTTTCGGCCTATTTGGGCTTTGAAGACTTTGTTGATCATCTTTTGAAACGTCGCCCCTGCGTTCTTTAGTCCGAAAGGCATTTTGATGTAGGCATAAGTGCCATTCGGTGTGATGAATGCTGTTTTAGGAATGTCTTCGGCGTTCATGGCGATCTGATGGTATCCGGAGAACGCATCCAAGAAGCTGAGTATTTGATGGCCTGAAGTGGCGTCTATCAACTGATCGATGTTCGGTAAAGGGTAATGGTCCTTCGGGCAATGCTTGTTTAGGTCGGTGTAATCGACGCACATTCGCCACTTTCCGTTAGACTTTTTGACTACCACCACGTTTGCCAAACAATCGGGGTAATCTATTTCTTCGATGAATTTGGCTTCCAGAAGTTTCTCGACCTCGGCTTCGATGACCTTTTGTCTTTCCACGGCGAAATTTCGCTTCTTCTGTTTCACCGGTTGGGCATCGGGTTTCACGTTGAGGCAGTGTTTGGCGACCGATGGGTCTAAGCCTGGCATGTCTTCGGGATTCCAGGCGAATACGTCGTGAAATTCCCGAATGACTTTGATGACTCTTGTTTTCAGTTCGGGATCTAGATCCTTGCCTATCTGGATCATTTTGCCCGACTGGCCTACGTATAGCTCGACCTCCTCGGTCTCCGTTGCCGGCTCGGCAATCGGACTAGATAAATCGACTCAGAATTTCTCTAGCTCAATATTCAGCAATTGATGGTTGTTTCCAGTGTCCTCGTTGATCCTCTTTCTCTTTCCTGCCTCAGCCATCTCTGTGTCCTTGTCTTTCTCTAGGTCCTCCAAAATTATGATCCGTGCGGCTTTCTGGTCTCCTCTCATTTCTCCGACTCCGTTCTCGGTAGGAAACTTTAACTTTAGATGCGGTATGGAGGAGACAGCTTGAAATGAAGATAAAGCTGGCCTCCCGAGGATTCCATTGTATGGGCTGTCAACCCGAACCACGTAGAATTTTGCTTCCTTCATTACAGTGTACGGTGCTTTTCCTAGTAAGACGGAGAGAGTGATCGTTCCTTCAATTGGTATGGGCTGATTTCCAAAACCGTACAATGGTGCTTCATGGCAGGGTTCCAATTCTTCTCCCCCAAGATTCATCTTGCAGTATGTTCGGTGGTACAAAATGTTTACCGAATTGCCTTCGTCAATCAACACCCTCCAAATCTTATTTTCGCCGATGACTGGGTTTATGACGAGTGGGTCTTCGTGTGGCCATATTACGTCCTCGTAGTCGTCTTCGGTGAAAGATATGGGTAAAGGCTGCTTCGCGGCGTTTGATTGACAGAGGTTGTAGATTTGTCTGGCATACTTCTTTCGGGCGGTTTTACTGCTCCGATCAAGAATCGTGCCTCCGGAAATGGTTTTCACCTCTCCTCGGTATTTTTCCGATATTTCGGCTTCCTTCTTTTCTTTGTTGTCCAGCTTCTCCCTCATATCTCCGATGAATTGTGCTAAGTCTCCATCCCTGACCATTCTTTCTATCAGATTCTTTAAATGGAAACAATCGTTGGTGTTATGGCCTTTGTCACGATGGTAGTCGCAGAACTTATTTTCGTTTCTTCGGTGTTCGGGAGCTCGCATCTTGGGTGGTCGAGTGAATCCAGGCCTTCCTTTAATCTCATGAAGGATTTTTGAGATTGGAGTGTTGAGCGGTGTAAACACGGCGTTTTCTCTATCTCTTCTTCGTTCGGTTCCCTTATGGGACCTTAGGTCATTTGGCCTGTTTCTGTTATCCCTACGATCTCTTCGGTCGTCCTTTTTGTCGTCTCTCCTATCACTTTTATCATTTTTCTTATCTTTGTATCCGTTGATGGATTCCAACTTCCTTCGGATAGCTTCTCCTCGTAAGTATATATCGTTCAAGGATTTCGGGGGTGCATCGTACAGGGAGGATCGGAGCTTCCTTCCTTTAATGGGATCGAGTCCGGCCGAGAGGAACCCGACAGCCTTGACTTTGTCCAAGTTTGTTACCGTCCCTGCTTCGTCCTTGAATCGGGCCAGGTATTCGCCCAATTCTTCGTTTGGTCTTTGTCTGCAATGGATCAGGGCCTCCGTATCTTTTTCTCTTCGGCACATGTGGGAGTAGTGCCTTATGAATTTCTTTTTGATTTGTACGTACGAACCAATAGACCTGGGTCTTAACGAGCGATACCACATTGATGCTGATCCTTTTAGATATGTCTTAAACATTTTGCACAGCATGACATCACAGTGTCCCATACCGGTCATGAGCGATTCATATTTCTCGCAATGGTCTTCGGGATCCCCTTTTCCGTTGAATTCGTTCATCTTCGGAAATTGTCTCCCTGGCGGAGGTCGGTATTGTTCCACGTCTATGGTCACCACAGGCTCATGGCTCACTTTTCTTTCGCCGAACATCACCTTTTCTAGCCTTCGGATTCGGTCATCCGTGCGAGGACCTTCGTCTTCCGAATCCGAGGAATAGTTGTTTTTGGATCTTGCTCTCTTAGATTGCGATTCCGAATTCCAAGATTCCTTTTCGTCGTCTCTAGTTCTCTTCTCTCTTTCATCTTCGGCTTTTGGATTTTCGGCCTCCAGGGCCTCACGAAGCAGTTTTTCCTGTAGCTCGATCTCTTCTCTTTGGAGCTTGAGGGCTTCTAATTTCAATTGGTCAGCTGCCTTTTTCTTAGCTAGTCTTTCGGCTTCTTTATCGTTTATTTCCTTCTGCTTTCCTTTGGTCTTCTGCTGCTCTCTCCATTTCATTAGCATCTCTTGTTGCTCTTCGGGAGTGGGCATGTCTCCCTCCTCATCGAAATTCAATGTTCTTCGGGCAACAGAAGGATTTTCCTGGGACGTAGGGGCGACTTTCTGGATGGCAGGGGTGACGGGGCTGTCCCCAGCTACGGTGCTGGCGTCTGGTAAGGGCGTGTCTTCAGCTGCCATAGTTTTTGATAAACTCGAACACAATTGTCTCTCTACGTTCCCACAGACGGCGCCAAATGTTGGAACCAGATATTTCCGAGTAGGGCCTTCGGTCAACCTGCAAGACAAAAGAATGCGAGGGTGTTGACCCTCGATTCACCTCCGGCGTAAGAGTAAGTTTTCTGGTTGTTTAAATGGTAGGGTAAAACGTAAAGAAATTGTGAAAGAGAATACTTGAGTAGTGATCATGAATTGTCCTTCGTTGTTGCTTACTTCCTTCTATTTATAGCCTTCGGATGTGGGCCCTAGGAGATGATGAGGGAAGAACAACCGTACCCCACATTCTGAGGTGTCACTTGTTGAATGGACCGAAGAATCCAAGGGATCTCTATGTCTTGGATTCGGATCTCTATGTCTTGGATGCTTAGCACAGGTGTACAGTGATGGGCTCAATATAGCCTATTGGACCGATGGGCTTCCAACAGTAGTGAAATTATTAATTTGTTGTGTGCTATTTGAGAGTATAATTTCACTAAATTATATCATATCAGATTTGTAATTGGTCTAATTGTGTGAGAATGTCAATTCTTATTAATAATTAAAAATGTTATTTATTGTATTCAAAATGTTTGGTGCCTTTTCATGATTAAAGAGAAATTGGAAATGTTGAGAACTGTGTATTATGTTTTAACTACTTGGTAGTGTGCCTTGTTTGAAGTACTATTACAAGTTGGCATAGATTTGTTTTAATGTGTTTAGTTCTTCGATTTTAGCTAAAGTATAACCTCTAGATTATATAGTCATGTTGTATGTGTTCCTTAGTAACCAGTACAAGTTTTCAAATCGTTTGTCTTGATAATTGTATATGTGCTGAATTTGGTTAGTATAACTAGTTATTAAATCCTTTTAATTGGTTTGAATGACTTGGTTAATTGAGCCGTTACTTTTGTAATTGACAACTTTTATCTTCTTAAATTAGTTTTAAACTAGATTCAATTCCCGTGCAAGGCACGGGATTGTTCTATTTTATAATTAATATTGCAGTTTTTCTCGTTACGTTTTGATATTAATATTAACAATTGATATTGTGATGATTATTATTTTTTTAGTTTAACACGTTCTTTTTTAACTAATGTTTATTTTATTCTCGTTTCAAGATCTCCCATTTTGGTTAAAACATTCAAATGTAGTCTTTATTTTTCCAAAGTGCTCATAATCATATATTTCTTGAATTTGATATTACAGAATGTCAAGTAATGCGCCAAAGCCAAGAAAGTATTAAAAAATATTGTATTAGACACATTTTTATAAAGTAAAAATACTAAATTACAGTACACAAAATCTGTAGATTGCATAGCAAAAATATGTAATTAGTAATCTGAAATTAATGTTCCAATACTATTTCTCCAATTATAATGAGTTCAAAGGTCTCTATACTCGTGCGAGACACAAACTTCTTTGAATGTTTAATTAATTGCAATGTAACGAAAGCGTTGTAATTAAGTAGATACTATTAAATAAACATATTAAATACGAATTAATTAATGTATGTTAATGAATGCACATATTAAATATGAATTTTAATTGATGTGTATTAATGAATGCAGAGGGTCAAAATGGTAATTTAGGATTGAATAAAATAGTACATGTTGTGGTATTATATATATAATAATAGATGTAATCTTTATTATTGGTTATTCTCTTAAATATGGAAATTGATGATTTTTAATTATTGTTTTATTGAAGTTTGACTTTCTGAAATTGTTTTTATAAAGAAAAAAGTTGTCATAATTGATTATATTAATTTGATTAAAACCGTTTTATTTGATGTCAGTTTTTGGAAATAAAAACCACACTATTAGTTTAGTTAATTGAAATAAGAAAATTTAATCAATAACTCAATTATTAAAATCTTTTATTTTTATTAATATCTTTTATCTCACATACCTTTTGCTGATTTTTTTGATTTTCTTTCATTAAAAAATTGTTTTATTTTATTAAATTTATTTTACAAAAAAAAATCCTCGAGATAATAGGGTTTTACTGTAGAACCTATTTTGTTTCGTAGTAAACATATAATGTTCTGTTACTGTATTTTAAAATTATACACATTAACTTTAAAATTTACTTGTTTTTTTTACAAAGTTCTACAACTGAATCTACTTTTTAAAAACATTCTGCTATTAAACACTATCATCTCATATTATATTTACACCATAATTTTAATGTTTTACAGCTAAACTTGAAAGTTATGCACCCAAATTTTGAAGTCAAACATATGAATTTTAAAGTTTTTCAATTAAACTTACTTTTATTTGAATGTTCTAATGCCGAACATTTAATTTCATGTTGTGTTTATATCATAACTTAAGTATTCTCACAAAAATTGATAAAAATAATGAAAAATTTTATGTTCAATTTTGATATATGATTATAATTGTCAATTAAGTATGAAAGATTTTGGATCACTTTACCCCAAATTTATATGTAATAAAATACATATAATTACGAAAGATATGTTTTAAGGATTTTCCAGGAAAACATGACCGTGGATAATGGATATATATAACAAAAATCAATCGGAAAACCTAACAAACGAATATATTAGTACAAGTTTTTCACATTTCTCTTTGTAAAGGTGTAGCGCTTTAACTTAGTCGGCGCATAAAGTTACTCGAGATTTAGAATATATATGCCATTCAACAAACTTTGCACAATTGGTTCTATGGTGTAGTGGTTAGCACTCTGGACTTTGAATCCAGCGACCTGGGTTCGACTCCCGGTAGGACCTTTTTAGTTTCCTGTATCTCTTTTTTTTTTTTTTTTTCCCATATAATTTCGTGGTTTCTATTTATTACACTCCTTTTGTTTTTTGTCGAAATTTTCATTAGACCTTAAAATTAAGAGAAGATTAATGATACTACCGTGGTACTATGAAATTGGAAGTTTATTTTTATCTTGCTCATTCCTTTTCAAGTATGAAATGTAAAGTCCCTTCACATTAAGTATCAACTAGCCAACTTATCCGCGCTTCGCGCGATTTATAAATTTTTATATAAAGGTACTATAATAGATAAATTAATTTCTATTATTCTTAAAAATTGATTGGTCTCTTATAAATTTTCTATAAAAAAATTAATTTAAAATTAATTTACATTAATTATTAATTGGAAAAATACTCTCATTATATACAAAATTTTGATAATCTTAAAAATATCACAGACATATAAATATAAAAATTACAATATAAACGTAATATTTACGATCAAAAGTTACAAATGTTGACTACAATTTAATAACGCTTTTTAAAACCGATACCCCTCTCATAATATACATGTTCAATAATAGTGTAAGAATTTATTTAATTTTAATATTAATTTGTTTTGACACAATATAATGAAATAATGGGTGTATAAATTATTATCAATTTAATCTTCCGATAAAATGGTTGGGTTTGTTCAATTTAATTAGTTTAGTCATAACTCATGTGTAATTTATTCATGTGCATGATTTGTTTACAAATTTCAGATATTAAGTAAAGATCCGTGTACTTCCATAATTTACTACGACTCCACAATCATTGATAATAACGATTGTTTGAGACATTAAGGTTAATAACGCTTTTTAAAGCCGACACCCCTCTCATAATATACATATTCAATAACAGTGTAAAAATTTGTTTAATTACAATAAAAATTTATTTCAACACAATATAACGAAACAATGGGTGTATAGCATTTTTTTTTATCAATTTTATCTTCCGATAAATGGCTGAATTTGTTAAATTTAATCAATTTGATCATAACTCATGTATTATTTATTCATGTGCAAAATTAAAAATACGTATGTATTATTTGCATACAATTCCAGATATTAAGTAAATATCTTGTACTTCCACATTTATTACGACTTTCACAATTATTGATAATAAAAATGGCTTGAGAAGTTAAGGTCGTCTACCCTATAATCATCCGAAATGAAATTATAGTGATCTTGAATATGGAATAAAAAATAACGCAATATAAACAATTATTAGTAGTCATTTTACATAAAAATAAACATAACTATATATAATTAATATTTAATAATGAAATAATAACTATAATGTTCAACTAATTTGCTAATTTTTAAACAAATAAATAGAGTAAATTTAATATATGTTTAATAGGTGTAATTAATACTAATTAAATTGTCATTAATAGCTATTTAATGCAAGAAAAGAATTTTAATAAAAAAATCAAAAAAATGAAAATTCAAGAAAAATACCTTGAACTGTTCTGGTGCATTTCCGATCTCCCGGCATTATAATATATATAGATGTTATCTTGGAATAAACAATTTTTAAACAAAATATTTATATTTATTAAATATGTTCATAAATATCCACAAGATACTTCACTAGTAATGGAGTATTAGGATAATACGTCATTACCAAAAGAGTATCAAAGGAGCATGAGGACACACTTGGACGTTTAGAGTGGAGTATCCCACCTGATAATCCATCAGAAGTGAAATATCACTCCTGACGCTCCATTTGGTGAGAATTTTCACCTCTAATACTCCATTGCAAATGGAGTATTTGACCGAAAATAGTATTTTGCTTAATGTTTCTGATAATGGGTCTTTTGAACATACACATAAAAATAAAGTATTTTGGTCATTTTTTCATTTAATTTTATATTTTTTATAATATGCTTATTCTTCTTATTAATTCCTTGCGAATTGCAATGAAACCCTAAACAGTTTTAGAAAATAATCAAAATTCAAAATCAAAAGAATCCATGGAATTCAAAATCCAAAAAAAAAAAGAGATAAAATTAAGATATTAGGTTAGGGGTCTCAAATTAGTTTTCAGCAAAATTCTCAAAAAAACACGTTCCTTGTTTTTTATTGGATATAAAAATAGTAAATCAGATGGACTACTATGTATTTACATCAACAAAATCAATTGAAACATGTCAATAACTCCCAAAAATTACAAATTTATTTTATCAACAATAAAAATAATAACTGAGACCGACTCTAAATCAACAAAACCAACTAAAATATAGTTAAACCTCGATAAATGAATACGCTTGGGACCGGAAAATTCTATTCATTAATCGAGATTATTCATTTATCGAGGTTAAAAATACACTGTCCCTATTATATCGGGACTAGAAAAAATTATTTATTTATCTATCAAATATTCATTTATCGAGATTCTACTGTATGTCCTACTAACAAAATCAACTAAAATATGTCATACTACACATCATTTGAGAACAATTTTTAGCATTTGTATCACTTTCAGATTAAGTTTCCTGTATAAATCACTTGAGCATATATACAAAATGTGATCAACACCATAAGACTTGGAATTAAAAATTGCCACATACAAGTAGAAATATTTTTTGGTCATAAATTCTTTAGTTAAAAAGTCATAATTATAGTCCGCTACATGTCCCTCTGGCTTAATTATATCTGGAAATGACCTGATACGTATTTTTCTTTCTGAATTATAAAACCGGATATCTGCTTTGCTTATAACTGAGCATAGCTGTGGGCCTGTGGCAAACAAATGCTGCTCAAATTCAGCTATCTTGAGCATTAAAGGGTTCTTGGGGTGTCTAATAAATAATAATCATAGATGTTCTGTTGTACCGCCCAAGGCCTTAATTGACCAAACCACATAGCACTGATACCAAATGGTTCGTGCTTTTGTGCCAGAGTAAACAAGATATTCGATTTAACATAAGGTAGCATACCTAAATCCTCTTAATTGATCTCCATAATACGACATTACAGGGATGTTGGTTTTATAGATATATGCCTTCGATACTCCTCACTATATATTTGACAATATCCCTTACAAAATTGATTCAAAAACATTAGCAGTTGAATGTTAGGATCAAGAAAATAGCTATTGCTTCTGACGAAGATATCTTTTCATGTGATCATAACTTTCAGCGTTCACAATAAGACGCATCTTTATTGAGTCTTCCCATAGCAGACCACCATATTCTCGTGCAAAATCACAGGCAGCCTCAAATGCATCCTTAAAAAAAGGGAGAGAAAATGATTTATATAAATCCTAAAAAACATTGCAACAGCGTCAGGATTTGGTTCTTACTCTGGAAGGGAACTCATCATACAGATGGGAAGGTGTCATTTCAACCCTATTCAAATCCGATTCCCACAACCGTATCTGTCAAAACATAATGAATGTCAGAACTGCCTTTCTATGGATTAGTAAATTGGCATTTACTAATTTAGCAAAAGCTAAACGCTACACACAGCTAAGAGGTTATAAGATCTGTGGAAAAATGGATAAAAAAGAAAAACCTGATCAGTCACATTCTCCGGTACAGAAGGTACTTTTTCAGCAACTCGAGGATGTGCATTCTGCTGAAGAAAGCAAATAATCTGTGCAAATCCAGAGGTTTAGAACTTAAACTGTGTTCCATAGAGATGATCAAGCAGACACAAGATACCCACACCAAAAGTGTCCATTGGGGAATCAGAGACAGAAGAATACAAACACGTCATGAAGCACTAGGATATTACCTGCGCTTATATCAACAATCCACAATGAGCATTTCATGCATGCCGTCTTAGATTCTCTACATAGAGTTCAGGTTTTTGGTGATGCATGAATTTAATTATGTAAAATTTGACATCAGTATCAAAATTATCAGTTGGGTAGCTACACCAAGACAGTAGAAAATGGAAATGCCTAACAATGTTTGTATCTATCACATGTATATGGTAATTGAAAACTAGCTAATTGGTCAACACACACACCCAGACCCACCTTGGAAAAGCCTAAAAATGGCTGTATCAGGAGCTGGGGCTTCTTTTTTGAAAAAAGGGGAGCATAACATGTATTCGGTAATTGAAAACTAGCTAGTATTTGGTAAATGAACTAATTAGTCCACACTCATATGCACCTTGCGAGCAAAAAGCATACCTTTTCAAAGTTGTTAGATGAATAAATGGCCAACTAAGTCTTATTTAGGAAACTTTTCAGTCTCTAGGTTTTAGGAATAAGTTAAAACAAATAGAAGAATTTTCTTATTTTTTTTTTAAATAATTAGGCTTGTATGCCTTACAAACGAATATCTATTCTAACAAATCTCGGGGGTGAGAATTGAACCTAGAAATTGGGATGACAAGAGATAAACCCTTACCACTTGAGCTATCTCATTGTTGAGCATTGCAGGAAACTTTTACATATGCAGTTTTTTCATCGATATTTCTCTTGCTTTTCTATATTTTGTCTACTTTTCTAGTCAAAAACACCAACAATATGACTAGTAATTTACGAAGCCAATATGCACAATTACGTGTAAACAAAAATCAATGAGTTGATTACTTGTGACAATCCATCTGAAGAACAGAGTAATAGGTAGCGTATAATTAAGGACTGCTGACCAGCTTGGACATGAGATAGTATAAATTTCTGTACGTTGTTGGTCAGACAACATATTGAAAAACTGCATTCTTACAGAAATAAAGCTAGAAATTTAATGAATTCCATCTCGACAACAAGCATTTTAGTTGTCAATTTGTACATATTAAGCATTAAATCCATTTTCATATGAAAATCACATTGTAGAACGTTTTGGTAACAACCGACTGCCTAACAAGGAAAAAGGATGATATAAACCTCCAGGACATGTAATTTGATATTGTCATCAACTGGAAGTGGATACCTTATGTTGATCAAAAATTACGTGATGAAACTTGTTGATCAAAAATTACGTGATGAAACTCTTATCATGGATTGGAGTGTATCAAAAGGTCATACAAATTATGTATATTAATATGAAATTAAGAATACTTGCCTGATCTGCTGTGATGCCATTTTGAAAAGCCTTGTAGAGATTTTCTTTTGTAATTGCTCCAACGATGAGATTTGGCAGCTGATATTCTATCCTGCACTTTCAGCACAGATACATATTCCCTAAGATTTCTTTTGAACTGAACAGATCACTTGATGGTATTAAACTAGATTAAATAGTTGGTACAATATATAACACACTATATACCATAAGAAGCTCGGCCATTTAGTGAACTGAAGCACTATATATACTTCAATTACTACATCATAGTATCATACTGATATAATCATATCTAATGAAGTGCACTTATAGAATTGACATTGAAACAAACACAGTAATTGTCATTCAACTGAAGGGAAATGTTATCAACTAGTTCTAATAATCGACTGTAAACCATTTTTAGCATTAAAAAAATGGTAATAAGTTAATAATCATATGTTGATATATTCTTCAAAAGATTATTTACCATTTGACTCGACTAAATAAACTTACAAATCTTATCTACTGATAAGCACAGCATACACTTACATTCCGCATTGAGCCAGGAGTGGACATTACCATCTACAGTAGACATATATGAATATAGCACTATACCTACTAGGGGTGTCAAAATCCCATTACTCGAAACCCAACAGAAAGGAATACAAATTTGGGTTGGGACAAACTAAAATTAACCCGAAAAAATCGGGCCACTTACGGGTTGATTAAGATTAAAACGAGAAAACAGGGAGGTATATTAAGTCCAACATTTTTCATGATGAAAATCGCTAATTTCCACAACCAAGAAAAAGAGCGAATCTGCACATTCAAATTCACACTAATATTTCAACATGTAGCATTACAATTTTAACTTCCCATATTTATTCCAAACATGGCATGACCTCTCACTTTATCAAGTACATCTCATCCCTATGATTAATCTTTTAAGGAATACATGCAAACACTTTGAAGTGGTTTATTAGCTATAACATTTAGCACTACAATTTTTACTTCCCATATTTACTCCAAACATGGCATGCCCTCTCATTTTATCAAGTACATCTAATCCCTATGGTTCATCTTTTAAGGAATACATGCAAACACTATATGACGGGGTTTATTAGCTGTACCATGCCACCCACTTTATTTTTTTAAAATTTTGACGGTACAATTTTAGTTTATTAACTATTTTGGTAGTGGCCTGCAGGAATATTTTATATTTTAGTAGGTGATTTTTCCAAAGAAAGACAACTAAGATCAACACAATATCTATTTCTATCTATTTATAAAATTTGTATCGTTACATTCTGGAAAATACAATAAATTCATTCCATGATAATTATTTGTGTGTAACATAGCTAAGCATGTCGAAATAGTAAACTCTATCAATTCAGGTGTCATATATAGATCAATTATGAAACGACCTTTTTGTTCTGCACTAGCTTCATACATAGGTGCTAAATTATTAGGAAGTGCTTGATCTTTCACAAATTTCTTCAGTTTTATTCTATCAAATACCATGTTACTACTATTTGGCCTTGTTACACAGATGAGGCAAGGCTTAACTCCCAATACAAAAAACATCTGGGAAAAAAAATTAGTACGCTAAATTGAGATACAAACTTATCAGAGGTTCAGTAAAATTTGCATAACTGTAAATACTTGGGTTGTGCAAGTAAATACTCACCCAAAAACCACACAAGAATTACAAACAAACGAGATTACCTTGCAAATAGGCGTAAAATTTCACAGTGCAACTTAGACGTTGTATATGCATAAAGCCTAAAGTTTGTCTCCACAACAACATAACCCTGCAGATATAGAAAAGAATGGTGATATCATTTTTATTCAGTTACATGCACATTAGCACCTGTCTAGAAGCTGATTAGAAGATATAAATGTATCAGAAAAGTAGAGAATCACGGAGTCTAACATCACTCCATAATGGGACACTGATCCAAAAAATATCCAGCACTTCAATCCTTTATATGTAATAATGGAAGTGTTTAACATAATAGCTACACTGAAACTACACACTTGGTATTGGCATTGCCAAAGTACTTTAATATCAAACTAAAGAGCCTATCAGGAATGCTAGTCCGAAGAAGAATATACAGAACATGGCTAAGCATTACTAGAGGCTTGTACCTGAGCCATTCACATTTGAGAATATATCATATAACATCTTTTCAGGGTTGAGGATTCACTAAAAAACACATCCTATTTTAGATCTTAAGAAGGGAATATCAATAATCCAATCACTATTATATTTCCAAGTGGAACATCCATTATCATGTTTTATCTTAAGATTAGTCTGTAGTTTCCTGTGTCATTTACTTCGTAATTAAAATAATATTTTCCTTTTCCCCATAGTACTATTTTTTTTCCTGGGTGCTTTAACGTTGATATTCAACAGGACTCTGTTTAGCAATATTGTCCCTGGCTCCTTGTAACTCAGTAAAGAAAATACATTCAAACACCTTGTCCTCATCAGGTAAATTTAAAAGGGGAAAAGTTCTAGTTTAGCAGACATCAGATGCATGGAGTCCGAAAAGGCATTTAAAAGGCTTCTCAGTACCCTAATATCTTCTAACTATTTATGAAGACAGATTTAGAAAATGATACCTGTTTCCTGGATGATGCATCTGATAGACTAATTGAAAGATTAATAGCCAATTTCGTAGGAATGAACCAACTCTCTTTCATACCCTGGTGGACAGAGACAAACTATATTGTTAAAAAGTGTATGGACAATAGTGGGACTGGGATGTTAATAAAGCATTTATATCATGTAACAAACAGGATGTCGTAGCATTCACCTGCTGTAGCTTGACTAATCCCAGGTCTGCAAGGTCCTTAACTATGGATCCCTGAGTGTTACTTAGCGTGTTCATATTATAAGCCTGCAAGTGATGAATATAATTATAAACTACAATTAGGTGTAGAAACCTTCTGGAGTAACCTTAATAGATATTTTTCACGCCCCAATAGTTTAGAACTTGTTTCATATATAGTTATCCATATCTTGTTATTCTAATGCGTCACATATTCGTGCATGTAGGTAACATTAAAAACTGAGCATTTATCTAGTCCACACTGCACATGTCAGCAATAAGTATAACCTAACCTACTGAATAAACAACTGTAATACAAAATTACATGCAGCAAGAGAAATATACATATGGAGGATGTAATACCTCACCAGAAACATGGAAACTGAGCTCCAGTAAAAATGAGATAAGATCTGAGGTATCCACTCCTCGCTCCTGCATTAAAAATGAATTTCCATTGCTATATATCAGGAAATTTAGATAGTTCTATACATCTTTATATCATTAGATACTTTAATACATCTTTATATAATAAGTCCATTCACTTTCTGTCTTTGAGTTTTGATACCCTTTTAATAAATGAGTTTTCCTGTCGCAACATTTTCTACTAGTGTAAACCATATTTTTCCTATATAAACATTAAGAATTTAGTGCAACTAAGAAAAGAGGACAGTGGAAGGACGGTTCACTAGAGTAATATACTAAATATTTCAGTTTTGTTACAGAACTACGCAAGTGGCAACACATATCATGTATTAATACAAAAGGTCCTACAACTCGATGATTGATGTTCCCTACATCAGGGGATGATCATATACCTATACTGGGAAAAATATAATTTCACACAAAAGATAGAGGGTCCCAAGGTAACTCCACAATGCCAGATTTTCTAGTAACACCAACTTAAAAGCCTTAAAACAGAAGAAAGATGGAGAAAGGAACCGCAAGTCATACCTCGCAATGAGTGATATACTCCCTGATGACATACCAAAGTTGTGCATTTGTATCCATAAGCTGTCATACATGCAGATCAACACATATTCCAGTAGAACAATGTATATAGACTAACAGTAACAGTGTCGTACCAAGAACTGGAAACCACTCTCTGTTAACATCGGAGCTTCTCTGTCTCTAAGGAAGAAACACCAAACCAGATACAAGTTATTACTTTCGCTTATTCTACGACATTAAAAGATAAATGAGCAAGATGAATAGATGGGAACCACGGAATAAAAACATGTGCATTAAACCTCTGACTTAGAAGGCCTCTTTGGAATATTTTCATCATGGAGGAGCTGATGTTTCTTGTTGCTTCAGCTTCCGTGGAGCTTATAAGGTGCAACAGAAAACTCTGATGTAACAATATCATAAATTATAAGAAGCCGCCATAACATACTGAGACTACAATAGCGTGAGACTACTATAGCATAGAAAGAAAGCAATACACTGCTTGAAAGCTCTTGAAACATTAGGCTGAAACTTAGTACATCAATATATAACTGTAGCAGGAAACAAGAATGCAAAGAAAAGGCTTGCACCTCCCACTGTTCAGAGGCATAGGCATCTAAATCAACTGAGCTTGGAAGCCTTACACTTATTTGCATAGGTTCCCTTGGTAAAACACCACTGCAATATCGAATTCATTGGTCATACATGTAACACTTGTACAGACACACACATAGGGGAGTGATCCAACACACATTGGTTACCACATATTATTTAGCAAATTCTCATAGTTACCTACAATGTACGCACAAGATAACTTATATTCATTATGCCGACCGGAAAATGTAGAGTCCTTAGAGTAACATGATGCACTCACTACTCAACTATATGTTTATCCCGGCTTTCTTTTGCACTTATCTTCCATGCAGTTTATTGTCCACTAAACCAACTAAATTAAATACTTAGGAATTTAACTAAACAATCTTTGTTATTGTGCATGGTGAACCATGTACACCAATCTTTGTTACTGTGCATGGTGAGTACACCAACCTAAAAATAGTATATACAATTTATTCCCGTGTCTTTTATTGATATGACCAACAACTAAGAAGTAACATCCTCAAAAAGGTGGGTTTTTCTATAGTTGAATCCTGTTTTTCTTGTAGATATCGCCAAGACTGGAGGATACAATAATATATACGTGTGTGAATTACAAGAAGAGAAAACATAATATCCAGCAAACAGGTACAAGTCAGCCATATAGACTTCAAGTTTACCCATGTATTATATGATTCTGAAGGTTTTTCTGAAATGTTGGATTCAATCTGTAACTGGTTTCTCTTTTCCTGCTAATATAAACAAAAATACAAGCAAGCTACATCAGACAAAAACGTCTAAAATTCTACAACCATACCAATGACCTCCAACAATAAGTAATATATACAATACAACTGCCATAAAAAAAACTTAAAGCTTGAAACATAAATTTTAAATTACTAGAGGGTAAAAATAGTAAAATTCAATATTAACAGGGATGACCTTGAAGAAACTTTAAGCTATCATTAAAAAGAATGGGAAAGGCGCTAGCACATTCGAAGATGATTGGAACGTATAACATATTGTTCAACACTATCTATTATAATCAAAGATTTCACCCCATTCCCATTTGTTTAGCAGATGTCAAGGGTAGTATCATTATAACTTAAATCCAACCAGCTAGGTAAAGTTGATAAGATACCTGTCAACAGTTTCAGTAAATAGTCTCAACTGAACTAATTTGTCAATGGCGACTCTATGCTTTGACATTCCTTCAGCAGGAACCCAGTCTTCCAGTAATTTAGCGGTTATAGCATCAACAATGTACAGCATTTGTAGCACATACTTTTTGGCAAGAGGTGGCAAAGATCTAAGAATCGAAAAAAACCAAATACAGACCAAACTAATATTAAAATTGATCTTTAAAAAGCAGAATAAATCTATAATTAGAATTTCGAAATGGTCATGATAGATGCATTCACGTAAAGCTACAATCGAGTACGAGATGGGGACATTTACAAAGTATTAACTCGAATATCTTGATATTGTTATTTTATAAATGAAAAGTAACATTTATCTTCTTATTAGTTATTTCATTCTTTTTAAATATTTGGTTGTTACTTATACATAATTCATGTGAATCATATTTTTCACAACAATGAATAGACTATGATTAGTTGGCACCATAATTAAGTTCTGCATCGCTTTTAAAAAAAATTCTTTACTGCTGTATTGTCTAAAAACATATTTATTCGTGTGCTTATATATTGTGTTCATTAAACATAATAAAATTAGTTTGTATATGCATATTTTTAACAAGTAAATAAACTTTATTATATACTATACATTGGCTTGGTTTTAGGCTTGACCAACATCTTTCTCAACATTTAATTTTTTTCATTTCCGAAACAAAAATTATACTCCAGGGGAAACACTAGTTCAAAGTCCTAACTGTTGAATTAGCTCGGAAAATAACATTTCAGTATCTCAGTCTCAAGATTACATGTCATAATCATGTACTCAAACATGAGGCCTTTCCGGTACAATTCTATCAAACGACATGTTAGAAATAAGGAACTTGTCGTAGACCATAACAAGAATTTACGGACTAGGAATCCTACGCTATCGAAAACAACAAGAGTTGCATTTATAGATAAATGTTACAAATTAAAGCTCCCACTGTGGCCTAAGATAGACTAAAATTAAATAGAGCCTCTAATGGGACACAAAAGTTGCTTCTACTTGCTTCATATTACTGCCGATGGGGTTTCATAATGCTTGATCTCCATCGTAAAACTGTGTATTAGATAAAGTTTTCAGCTTTTAGCAGTTGATGAATTTATTGAATTTTTTATCTGTGAAAAGAATTTTTTTAAATTGGCCAGTATTTTTTTATTTTTTTTTTGGCCAAGTGCAATATATGTTTTAAGCTTTTTCATATGTGTCTTGTGTATCAAATTTCCTTTCTTTTGTGTTGACTGATTTTGATATAATTGTATACTGCTACATGACAAATTGGCATATTTCCGGATAAAGGAGCTCAAGGATGTCCTTACACAACTTGGTCTCTCCAAGCAAGGAAAGAAGCAGGTACGGTGTTGAGTTGCTTTTATTTATTTATTTATTTATTTATTTATTTATTTTTTTATCTCTGTTTTTGCACTGATTATGCAATATCAACTTGTCCTGTGAATTAATGCTGTCAATATATTTCAAGCATCCCCTCTTTCCTTTATACATTTATAGATAATGTCTAACGATGAAATTCCATTTGACCAATACGACTTCTTTTAGATTGCTCACAAAGTCCTTCCAACAATGAATTCCATCACAAGGACACACAATAACATGGTGGTAGAACATGTAAACAAATGATGCACCCCACCAAAGACACCCAAGAACATACTCCGGAAATGCACCTCATCTTTATGGGCCTGGCAACATATGATAGATTAGCGGTTTCTAAACAAAATTATGCTACAAGTTTAGGATTTGTGGTTCTGGGTCACGAACCATCCGAACAGAGTGCACTTACAAGTTGGGAAATTACTACATTGATTATTGCGTACCTAAATCTACCTAGCTCGCTAAAATCCCATAATCCATCTCAATGATTACTATGAACCTACTCACTGTAATCATCAGTTATGTATCCAAATAAATAAATAAATACGTAACACCTATTCAACCAGGCACATAAATTCCTAAACACAATCTAGACAAACCCATTTCTATAAACACAACATGATTACAAGGACAGAAATAAATACAGCAGAATTTTAAATTTTTGACCACTGTGATGAATAAAACAAATAAAATCAAGAATCAAGAACTGCTATAATACATATTAAAAAACAATAATCTTTTAAACACACACATGACCCATATCATCTACTTAATCTAATACCCATATTGTCAATTCAATCAGAACATAAGAAACCCAGTATCACATACATACATATATGTGCGTGTAAATATGGAGGGAGAGAGAGAGAGAGAGAGAGAGAGAGAGAGAGAGAGAGAGAGAGAGAGAGAGAGAGAGAGAGAGAGAGAGAGAGAGAGAGAGAGAGAGAGAGAATGAGTGACCTTAAAATGGCTTCACAGATGAAAGCATTGTGATACAACTTATCAAGTTTTGTTGCAGGCAAAGAAGCCACCATGTCCATGAAATTCTTGGCAATTATCCTTATTTGTGGCATCTTGAATGATTAAATCTTTCTTTGTGGGAAGTAAGCTTATGATATAGTATAAACTACCAATTGCACTCGTCAATTATGTGGCTGCCCCTGTCCCTCCTCATCTCCCTTATGGTTATGGCGTTGTGCCCAATTGCAACCAGGTTGCAGTTGCTTATTTATTTGTCCGGTAATCCTGGTTCATAAGCCGAAAAAAGGTTTTCTAAAAATAAGGTTTTTTTTTTTTTTTTTTTTTCATATATACGTCTTTTTTATTAATTTGTTTGTAAAAATATAATTTTTTTTGAAACAATTACCATATTTTCATAAAAAATGTTAGAATATCTTGCATAAATGTTCATCCAAATTATATCCTTGTATACTATCTATACTATAAGCGAAATATGGTATATTTGGGGTGAAAAACATGAATAACCTGTTTTGCGTACAAATTTAATAGGAATAACCTGTTTAATTATATTGGCCAAATATAGCCGATCCAACACGCATCTGACAACTAGGTACATTTCATTGGTGTAATCCATGATTTTTTTTATAAAAAATTTCAAATACAAATACGCAACTGAAGTTGGGGTATTGCTGGATAAGCAATTCTGATTGATATAATAATACGCAAGAAACATGAGTATCTTAAATTAATTTTTTTTATTAATTAAAAAAATAATATATAAATTTGGGGTTCAAATATGGTCAATTCAAATTGTTTTTTCTTATTTAATTTGGCGGTCTAATTTAATAAAAAAATTGTTTTTTTATTATCGAGTCCGGCGGCCTAATTTTTAAAAAATCGGGAATCAGCCCCGATTTTTTAAAAATCATGATAAATTAGGGTTTTGGGTCTAGGGTTTAGGATTGTTTACAACCCTAAGTCCGTATATGGTTTATTATTTATTCCGAATATTTCTAAAACCCAATATGAAAATGTTGAACCCCAAAGATTAATTGTTGAACCCCTAAGAAAATGTAGATAAAATTAAAAAAATTAATTAAAAAATTGAACATAAAATAAACACTAATACGTATTTGGGATCAAAGTATCATGAAATATACGAGAAAGAATACGCATTTCTTATTATGGTATATGGACACAATATGCATTTGCAAAATGCGTATTAATATTATTATTATAATCAATAACTCAGCAGGTTAGCCTATAATATTCTTAAAGGAGAAGACACCAGCCACGACCCACCCCACAGGGACAGCTGCACAACCCCATGTGACTTTTGACTGTGTCCCCACTGCTTTTTCCTTTTCGTCCTTCTGTTTTTTAGAAGCAGTAGAACACAAACATCCAACTAATACATAATACGCATTCGACGGTGATGTATTAGAAGGGTTATAATTGACCACTTTTTTAAAAGAAGTTATTTTTGTTAAAAAACTTAAAAAATAAGTTATTTTTGTCATTTTTTCTATATTTGGTTGGTTGTTGGTTTAGTATTGGTACGTTGTATGATAGATTGTAAGATAAATAAAAAAGAACTATTAGATATAATGCTAAATTTTTTTTTATAATATATAAAATACTTTTATAGGTTCAAGGTTTGAATTCCGTTAACCATATATTATTATTAATATTTATTGAACTCTCATGATTTTGATGATAATACATAGAAAGCAAGCTGGATAAATACGCTGGACTAATATTTATTAAAACTTTCTGTTATTAGTTTTATCAAATAGAAATTATTATATTTTATTATATTCTATAATTATTTTCTTACCAACTAAAAATAAAAATATTAAAATTATGAATAATAAGATAAAAATATTAAATATCAAAACAAAAATATTTAAAATCTTCTGTGCATTATAAGTTAGTATATATAATAAGCGTAAGATGGATCTTATCCATATTTTTGGTCTATTAATTTTGGTCACTATACTGCTAAAATAATGGGTGAAGGCCTAAAATACCCACAAATTAAATAGGAGTAACCAAAATACCCACCGCCAGTTCGTGCGGCCCTAAATACCCACGGGACACGCTACTGGTGGTGGAGCATCTTAAGTTGCGCTACTGGGAGTGTAGTATTGCTTGGTCACGCTAGTGGGAAGGTCGTATCGTTTGGTCACGCTAGTGGGGGAGGAGGACTGTAGCTTCAGATACGCATCTCAAGATACGCATTTGGTAGTTGCGTACCCATCGCCTTCTCCAAACTCACAGAAACGCGATCTCTGGCGATCCGATGGCGATTTCGAAGCAAAATCCGGCCATCCTCCGTTCAACACCCTCCAGACATCTTCTAATAAAGTATTATACACCATTCGAATCGTCTTTCGACGATCTACAACCCTATACCCATCTCAAATCATTTGTTTCACCGGATTTTAAACCCCCAAATCGAACCCAATCTCTCTCTCTCTCTCTCTCGAATTTCCGTCTCTCTCGTAGATGCCCCTGCGGGGCCAGATTCCGTCAAATTGATTGGGCAAAACGAAGAGGAAGCAGTGGCGATTGTTTTGGTATAATCATATATGGCGGAAGTGGCCGGAGACGACGGAGAGAGGGGGTGAAAGGCGAAGAGATTGGGAGAGATTCCGAGAGAGATGGGAGAGATGGAGAAGTACAGTAACCACGGGACACGCTACACGCATTAGCGTGTTGCGTGGGTAGTGAGGACCAACAGTTCCGAAAATCAGTAATTTGGGCCATGGATACCTCATTTTGAGGTATTTTGGTCATTTTCTCTTGATCAGCTTGGTTCTAAACTCCTGCTCTCCCGGCTCTTATTTCATAAATTCTCTAAAATAATCTCAACCGTCGAGTCTAATATTTTTAAAAATAGACGATCAAAATTACATCATATTAAAAAGAAAATTTTAAGCTAAAAAGGATATAATTAAAAAGGTTGTATTAGAACTGAATTTAAAAAATGAAATTATAATATGAAAAAGATATAATTAAAAAAGGTTGTTATTTTTTTTATTAATATTAAAAAGTTCATGTTTACTATTTGGGCTCTATCTCGAGATCTAGAAATCAGACTTGGATAATTTTACAGCCCACGCGAAGCTCATAAAATTATTTTAATTTGATGATGATTTAACAATTATTATCGAAATGGAAACACTCAGAATGAGAAAACAAATTCAATGTAGAAAACAAATTTAATTTAATGATGTATTATTTAATAATACAATTTTTTATATTAATCCTATTTAGTGTAGAAGACCTACATCGATAACCCAATTCAATGTAGAAAACCAAATTATATTACGTGGGTCCTTGCACGCAAGGATAATGATGGGAACTTTAAATCTGACAAAATTAAAGAAGTTGCTGATGATATTATAATTTGTTCATTTGTGTAACTTTAACTTTATCATACCATTTATTTTCCAAATAATACTCTTTATCTGTTTTGTTTCTTAACTACTTCTATTTCCTATCAATATTTTAGGAGAAAATGAAAGAAAAAGTCAGACAAGGGAAAGTGACGGTAGAAGGCTCCGATGATGTCTTGACCAAGGTGCTCGGTAAACCGAAGCATGGAGGACAGATACGTGGGCAAAGGGCTTATGTGAAGCAGTCTACATACTTTAATCTTCCGAGGCAGAGGAAGAAAGGCAAGTCAATAGAGGATAGAATCCAAGAAGGTATTCATAAATTTATGAAAGAAGAGACTGAAAGTATAATTCGGGAGTGAGATTCCTTTTGGGCCGAAGAAATGGCAAAGCTGAAAACATCTTGTTTTGGAAAGACTATTGAGTCTAATTCTAGTCCAAATATTGGATCGCAACAAGGGAGTTGTTCCAAGGGCGCACATGCTATGATGAAGGAGTTGGAGTTGCAAGGTGTAAGAAAAGAATTGGATCTTATTAAAGATGACGTTTTTGTTGGAGAGGAAAAACTGATTCAGGAGAAGATTGAGTTGGATAAAAGAATGAGGAGAAGACTGAGTTGGAGAAAAAGAACGAGGAGAAGACTGAGGTGGAAAAAAATAACGAGAAAAATATTGAGTTGAAAAAAATTAATGAGGGGTAAATGGAGGTTGTACAAGTTGAAGATGATCAAGTAGCTGGTAAGAAGGTGGGCATGGAACCTGAATTTGCTGTTATGGAGTTTGAATTGGGAATCGGCACTCCCACAAATATTGTTGCTTATACAACAATGGATACAAAGGCTGATGTTGTTCATGGGAAAGCTATAGAAGAACAGAATGCACGAGTGTCTATTACTCGTGTAATTCAAGGATCTGCAAAGATTCCTTTCCCAATCAAGGATGAAATCGAGACCGTTGAACAAGCTATTGGAACTTATATTTCATGGCCAAGAGACCTTATAATTGAAGTGAAGACAAGCACTGCAGTGAACGAAATTCCAAAGGTAAAATTTTGTGTAATCTCTAAAATCATTAAAAATATTTCTTGCATTAGGTGAATAAAGTATAAAGTTAGTGCAAATTATCTTGTTTTTCATCGGTATATATTAATAATGTCACAATTTGTTATTTAATCATAAAAGTTATATATTTTTGGACTTCTGATCTCATTTATTGATATTCGTCTATATTTAAGTGTTTTCAATTTTGTTTGACATGTTTAGGTAGAATAATGGGTAAGTTCTGTTTCATATAAGTAAGATTTTATTCTAATTTGTTATTTCTATAGAGTTAAAGCGGGAAAGAATAATTAAAAATTACTACATATGTGCTAAATAAAACTGAATATATTATAATTTTAATTGAAATTTGTAATATTTTTTAAATGTGAAGAAATTATTAATTTATATTTTTGATAATTTAACAAATCTACATTCTTTAACACATGACATTCTCAATTTTCTTTTTATAATCCATTTCAGGGAGGTAAGAAAATTATGGGATAGAAGTTTAAAAAAGTGAAAGATTGTGGGAAAGCACCTGAAGTAGAAGAAGAAGAGTATGTGTTGGAGTTCGGTCCTAATTACCCGCCTCTTTTGAAGCGTTTGTGGCTTTGGGCCAAAAATGCCTTGAAAGACGGCCATGTAACTTCTTTTCAGCTATGCCAAGCCTTTGGATCAACGGGTAAAAAGGTTGTATTTTTATCAGATGTGTATGCTTTGTGCTCTGGGGGTGAAATATTGGGGTCTGTTATTTGTATGTTTTCTAAGTAAGTATCATAGTTTATAATTTTCTTTGGCTTCAAATACATGAATAAAACTTTTAGTTTGTGGTAATGACTGTATACTTTTTATGCAGTTCACTCCAGGATTACTTGAAAAGACAAAAGATGGCTGACATGGTAGCATTTGTTGATCCTGCGACGATAGGCGCCCTCGGTTGTGGAACTGCAGGACAGAGGTCGCAAGCCCTATCTAACAGATTCAAGAACTATAAGCCAAACCAATTATTTCTGCTCCCATATAACCATGCTTGAGTACTTCTTTTTATGTATATATATATATATATATGTGTGTGTGTGTGCTTAATGTAATCTCTGTTGCATGTAATGTCATGATATAGTTTAAGGAGCCTGTATATGAATTTATAGTTTGTGAATCTAGGCCTTGTAAATAAAATCAATCTGGCCCTTATAAATAAAATCCTTATCCACTAATAAAGATGCATGTTCTTGTTAGGAATTATGTTGTCCTTGATGATAAGCACACTAAAACACCTTGAAAAATATATTTGTATAAGTTAAGTTTGTAACTTATCAATGGATATCCAATCTATAAATATCCGTTGATGAGGCAGCTTATCGATTGATAAGTCTGTAACATACTGCTTTAAGTCTCGACAGATAAGTTGTTTGTTACTGTCATAGTTGCTAGAATTCCTAAGTCATGTTGACTATCAATGGATATGCAGAATAGGGTAGCTAATTGTATATAAGCTGTGCTATGTAATTCTGTATAAGTGAAGTGATGTTTCAACCGATAAAGCTTCCACGACAACGGATATGACACTCCAGCACACAACATTCAACCTATCGATCGATGTCTGCTTCAACGGATAAAATGCTGCAACCAATAATGTCTTGATATTAGCGGAATTTAGCTGGTAAATCTAGTGCAAATCTGTCCAAGACAATCCAGACAAAATTGCATCACATGGAGACAAGGAGTGGCAGCAAAACTACATAATACTTTGACTTTGTAATATTCATTTATTTTGTAGGGTTTGTAAACTTGAAGTATACATATCTTCAAGTGTAGAAAGGCTAAGAAGAGAAGAAAACACTGAGATTAAACGCATAGAGCATTAGGTTTTCTTGTAAACACTAAGTCTTGTACTTGCAGCTGTGTAAACTTTACATAGGTTATTTTCTTCAATACAACCCTCAGGTGGACTCGACAAATCCACCTGAAATTTTTAAAGAGTGTGTTGTATGTTTGTTTATGTTTTTATTTCTGTTCTATAGTTTTATTTGTTCATCTTAAATCCATCTGTTGTCTTGTTAATTCCAAAGAATTTTCATCAAGATTGTATTCAACCCCCTTCTATAATCTTGTGGTGTCTAACTGGGAAATAACAATTGGTATCAAAGCAAGCTTCTAACAAACAAGAAGTTTAAAGATCAAACACCATGGGGAAGAAGCACACAGGGGTAAAGATTCCTATGCTTGATAAAGACAACTACTTTCACTGGAAAGTAAAGATGCATCTTCATCTTTCTGCTATCGACGAAAGTTATGTAGATTGCATAGAGAAAGGTCCTCACATTCCAATGAACCCTAACTCTAGAGTCGATGAAGCTGCTGGTACTGCAACTGTTGGAAGGCCAGTTCCAAAAACTCAGGCTGAGTTCACAGACGAAGACTTGGAAGAGATGCACAAAGAGAAGAAAACCATGAACATCCTGTTTAATGGTATCGACCAAGATATGTTTGATAATTTTATCAACTGTACCACTACCAACCAAGTATGGGACACTATTCAAACAATCTGTGAAGGAACTGAGCAGGTCAGAGAAAACAAGATGCAGCTCCTCATACAACAGTATGAACATTTTTACTATGTTTCTGGTGAAAACCTAACAGACATATTCAATAGATTTCAGAAACTACTGAATGGTTTAAAGTTGTATGGGAGAAAATATGAAACCAAGGACTACAACCTAAAGTTTCTGAGATCTCTTCCTAAGGAATGGAAGCTAGTAAGAATCTCGTTGAGAAACTCTCAAGATTACAAGGATTTTACACTTGAGAGACTGTATGGCATCTTAAAAACTTATGAGCTTGAAATGCAGTAAGATGAGGAAGTGGAGAAGATTCAGAAGAAAAGTAGAGCTGTTGCCTTTGTGGCCAATATTCTAGCAAGCCAGGATAGTGAGAAGATGGAGAGCATAAAAACCACACCAAGTCCAAAGACTTGTGAAGGTGGAGCTGAAACTAGCAGAGGGAAAAGCAAGTTGATTGAAGAACTTGATGCATCTAGTGGAGATGAATCTGATGATTTGGATGACCATCTAGCATTCTTGTCAAGAAGATTCTCAAAGCTCAAATTCAAGAAGAATCCAGCAGGCGGCAAGCAATTCGGAAAAGGTTATCAACCATCCAAAGACATGGTTAAAAGGTCTAAGTTCAATGCTTTAACTATGGAATTTCTGGCCATTTTGCAAATGAATGCAGAAGGCCTAAGGCTGAGAATGAGAAGAAACAGTTTGGAGCTGTTGACTACAAGAGAAAATACGTTGATCTTCTCACGTAAAAAGAGAAAGCATTTGTGTCAAGAGACAATGAGTGGGCTGTTGGAGGAGATTCTGATGCAGAAGAAGAGTTTGTCAACCTTGCCCTCATGGCCAATGAAAATGATGAAGAAGCTAGTTCAGCAAGCAACTAGGTATTCTCTACAAACTTAACTGATCTTTCTAAAGCTGAATGTGCTAGTACAATTGATGAAATGTCTCTTGAATTATATAATATGCATGGGACCTTGAAATCGCTTAACAAAGAAAATAGGAGGATTAAAGATCTTAATGAAAAGTTACGTGATAGGAATGCTTTGATAGAAACTCAGTTAATTGATTTTGAAACCGTGAGAAGAGATTGCCAGGATGCTAAAGATGGATTGATTGAAGCACTTAAAAGAGAAGAATCTTTGAAGGAACAGTTAAAGAGAGAACATGATCTAATTGCTAAGTGGAAATGATCAAAGGCCACTACTGAAAAAAATTGTAGTGTCCAAGGGATTGATTCTTTTAGCAAATTAGAAGAAGCGAAGTTAGGAATTGATGGCGAGATTGCTTCAGATAGCGTGTCAACGGATAATGAGGATAATTATCCGTTGAACAGCGAGCGATCGATGGATACTGATCAAAACTATCCATCGAAAGCCAAAGCTGTCAGCAAAGCAACCATAGTTAAATTTAACAAACAATATGGTCCCGTCAGCAAAACTTTATAACAGGAGAATGTAGCAAAACAAAATCAGTTGATAAAGCAAACATAGGTCACTTGTCCAATAAGCAATTGAAAGACAAGTTAGAGAAAGTAGAGTCAAAGGCTAAGGGTAGAAGAAAGAACAGAAATGGCAAGGTAGGGATTAATAAACAAAACAATTACACACCTGATAGGTATGCTCCTAGGAAAGAATGTGTGAACTGTGGTAGTGTTAATCATCTATTTGCCAGCTGTACAAAGTTGAAAAATGCTTATGTGCCCAATATGCCTATGCTTATTCCTGCTATGAATGCTGTGCCTAACATGTATGCCCAGCCTGCTCATGCATCTAGTCAATATGCTAACATGTCATTCATGCATAATACATATTATCATGCTTTCAATGTGCCTCAGATGCCATGGATGATGAATAACATACCTGCACAGACTATGTCTAATTCTGATATTTACAATGCATATGAGCAAATTTCAAATCTTGGCTTTTAAAGGCCTACACCTAGAGTTAAGGTTGATTTAACTCAATCTGAACCCTTCGGTGGAAAGGATTTGAAGGGCAAGAAAAAGGCTAACAAGGCAGGACCCAAGGAAACTTGGGTACCAATATCAACTTGATTCGGTTTTGATGTGTGCAGGGAAACAAAAAGAACCTCTGGTATCTGGATGGTGACCGTTCTAGGCACATGATTGGAGATTCTACCCTGCTCACTAAGTTCGAGGAGAAAGTTGGCCCTGGCTTTACCTTTGGAGACAACAACAAAGGATATACTAGAGGATATGGCTTGATTTCACATGGAAATGTTGTCATTGAGGACGTAGCACTAGTTGATGGTCTTAAGCACAACTTGCTTAGTATCAGTCAACTGTGTGATAAAGGTCAAAATGTGTGGTTCACTTCTGAAGCTTGTGTTGTTTTCAAGAAAAATGAAAACAAGGTAGTGATGACAGGCAATAGAAAAGGAAATGTGTACACAGCTGACTTCAATTCAACAAGTATAAATACTGCTACATGTCTTTTCAGCAAGGCAAGTGTAAATGAAGGATGGCTATGACAAAAGAAACTGTCTCACTTGAATTTTAAAGCAATAAATGAGTTGGTCAAGAAGGATTTGGTCAGAGGTATTCTAAAGTTGGATTTTTCCAAGGATGGATTGTGTGATGCATGCCAAAAAGGGAAGCAAAAGAAGGCCTCTTTCAAATCCAAATCTATGTCATCAATTGATCATCCCTTACAGCTACTGCACATAGATCTTTTTGGACCAGTCAATGTATTGTCAATCTCTAAGAAGAGATATTGCCTAGTGATTGTTGATGACTTCTCTAAATACACATGGACATTCTTTCTGCACTCCAAAGATGAGGCAGGAGAAATCATTATCAATCACATCAGGACAGTCAACAACAATCCCTCTTTCAAAGTTAGAAGGATGAGAAGTGACAATGGAACTGAGTTCAAGAATTCTGTGATGAGGGAGTTTTGTAAAGAACAAGGAATTATCCAAGAATTCTCTGCACCAAGGACTCCTCAACAAAATGGTGTAGTAGAAAGGAAAAAAAGAACTCTCATTGAAGCTGCAAGGACCATGCTTGAAGAATCAAAGTTGCCAACATATTTCTGGGCTAAAGCTGTCAATACTACATGCTATACTCAGAATATTTCTTTGATCAACCAAGAAAGAGGCATGACTCCCTACCAACTATTCAAAGGAAAGAAGGCAACAATTAACTTTCTGCATGTCTTTGGTTGCAAATGTTTTGTCTTGAGAAATCAAGGTGAGAATATAGGAAATTTTGACACAAAGGCAGATGAAGCTATTTTTGTTGGATATTCAGCTAGGAAATCCTACAGGGTCTACAACCTAAGACTTAAAATTGTTATGGAATCTGTACATATTGTCTTTGATGATAAGAAAATCCAAGGGTTGGTAGATGAAGGTTTCCATGAAGATCTCTCATTTGAAAATGAGATAAGTGGTGAAGGCAGTGAAGATGATGAAGAAGCAGTATCGACTGGTGTGAGATTGCAGCATGCTCAAGGTGAAGAGCATGGCACATCATTCGTTGATGCTAAGGAAACCACATCTGTTGGAAATCACTTTGAGATACTCGTTGAGAGCCAAAGAGAATTATCCATCGATCACTCTCTTAGAACTCCAACCTCGAGAGCCACACACTCAGGGGGAGTATCTCAGAGTTGTCACTCAACAACTAATCAGAATGATAAACATAGGGATAATGAAGCTACATCATCTAGAATGAACCTGCCATCACAAAGGAAATGGAATAAAGATCACCCATTTGAACTCATTATTGGAGATTCAAATGTAAGAGTCCAAACTAGAAGGGCAACTCAAGAAGAATGCTTATATAGCAGTTTTCTGTCTAAAGAAGAACCTAAGAAAGTTGAGGATGCCCTCCTAGATTCGGACTGGGTTTTAGCTATGCAAGAAGAGTTAAACCAGTATGAAAGAAATGAAGTGTGGAAGCTTGTACCCAAACCTAAAGACAAATCAGTGATTGACACTAAGTGGGTATTCAAGAACAAGATGGATGAAAATGGCATAGTTACAAGGAATAAAGCTAGATTGGTTGCAAAAGGCTACTGTCAAGAAGAAGGGTTTGATTTTGATGAAACCTTTGCACCTGTAGCAAGGTTGGAAGCAATCAGAATTTTTCTAGCATATGCAGCCCATGCCAATTTCAAAGTCTATTAAATGGGTGTCAAGAGTGCTCTTCTGAATGGCATTTTGGAAGATGAGGTATATGTGAGTCAACCTCCTGGTTTTGAAGATCAAGACTTTCCAGAATATGTCTATTATCTTCTCAAAGCACTCTATGGCCTGAAGCAAGCACCAAGAGCCTGGTATGACACTCTCTCACAGTTCCTCATAGAGAATCACTTCACTTGAGGTACTGTTGATAAAACTCTCTTTTATAGAAATGTCAATGGCTCTATGATTCTTGTTCAAATTTATGTAGATGATATAATATTTGGTTCAACTGATGAGAAGCTTTGCAGAAGGTTTGCCAAACTTATGCAAAGTAAATATGAAATGAGCATACACTAGTACAGAAATGACCTATAGCGTCGCACCTATAGCGCCCGTGATATAATTGGAAAAAGAGGGATTTTAGTTAGAAAAAATAGAATGGTAACGTGAAAATTAAAAATATGACATGATTTATGTGAAAAAGATAATTGATTAGTTTATATTATTTATAATTTCATTATGTTATTTTATTACATAAAATTGCTGATAGTTTTTAAAAAATGAGAAATTAATGTTTCCCGTGATATTTCTTGGAAAATAGAGAATTTTATTTTATTTTTTTTGAATATTTTGGCTTATAGCCTTTTACAATGATTATCTATTCATTGACAAAAAAGAGAATTTAATTAGAAAAAATAGAAAAGATGATACATTTTAGCTAAAAAGGTACTCGGTTAATTATTAATATTATAATATTATTTTGTTTTTGTTAAATAGAAATGCCCATGATATAATTGAAAAATAGTGGTTTTAGTAAGAGAAAATAAAAAAGGTAACGTGTTTTGGCTGAAAAAGGTAACCATCCATGATATAATTGGAAAAAGAGAGATTTTAGTTAGAGAGAAAAGGTAACGTGTTTTGGCTGAAAAAGGCAATTGATTAGTTAATAGTAATTATAATATAATTATGTTATTTTATTAAACAAAATTGCTCGTAGTGTTTTAAAAAAAAGAGAAATTTTAGTTAGATAAAATGTAAAAGATATTATATTTTACCTTAAAAAGGAAAGTATTTAGTTATTGAAAAATAGAAAAGGTAATATGTTTAACCTGAAAAAGAAAATTGATTAATCAAGGAGAAATTTTAGTTAGATAAAATATAAAATATATTGTATTTTACCTAAAAAAGGAAATTATTTAGTTATTGAAAAATATAAAAGATAGTATGTTTAACCTGAAAAAGGAAATTGATTAAAATGTATTTTATCTTTAATTGAGTAAGGGTAAATAAGTAAAATCACTAGGTACCGTACCGACCGACCGACCAACCAACCGACCGACCAAACTTTTAATATTTCGGCTTTTATATAATAGTACAGATATGTGTTATGTAATCACTTTTTATTAATTTGAATATATTTAAAAATATAGTATTATTTATTTGAATTTTTCAATTCTTGACGGATCTTTATCGATTAAAATCGTAATTAATTTATAAAAAACAATTTTGACCCAATTTTAGCAAAATCGATTATTATTACCATCTAGTAGTTAATCTTAATTAATTATTTATTTTTAGAATATAATAAATAAATAATGTTATTTTTTGTATAATATAATTATACTATATTCTTATAATCAATGGAAATAATCGACTAAATATGGATAAATCGAATAAATTAAATAATAATTTTTTATAAAAAAAAATTCACTTTTAATTTTTTCAATTAAATAGTACTTACAGAGTACTAGAACCCGGTCCTTTGCTTTCATTACTCTTCCCCCCTTTCTCAACGATCTTATTTTCGCCCCTTTCTTTTTAGAGCCCTAATTTCTCACTCTCTCTTACACATCTCCATCTCCATCTCCAAATCTCCGTCTCCATCTCCCAATTGCTTAACTGTCTACAGAAGGGAATTGAAAAGAATGACAGAGGAAGACGAGTACATTAGTTGAAAATTTAAAGAGTGTTCAAAAGATTGTTATTAGAGGAAGACGAGTACATCTCCATTTCCATCTCTGCTAGTATGCTCTCTCTCTCTCTCTCTCTCTCTCTCTCTCTCTCTCTCTCTCTCTCTCTCTCTCTCTCTCTCTCTCTCTCTCTCTCTCTCTCTCTCTCTCTCTCTCTCTCTGCTTTGATCTTCAGCAATTGTGCTTTGTTCTTGATTTGTAATAACGCTTTTTGTCCTCTACCTGTACACATCTTATATCCACTGTCTACCTAAGCAAGAAAACGGACAATAGAAGGGAATTGAAAAGAAGACCAAGACATAGGAAGACCAGTACTCATTTTCTCTGCTGGTATGCTCTCTCTCTCTCTCTCTCTCTCTCTCTCTCTCTCTCTCTTTCTCTCTCTCTCTCTCTCAAGCACACAGAGACACAAATGTCGATTTATTCTGTTCAAATTTTAGTTAATTTGAAACAGTGTTGTTAAGAGTAAAATTTATTCTGGTATGTTTTCGATTTGAAAACATGATTTGTTATTTTATGTTCTCTGTGAATGTCTCAAATGTGGACGAATATTCTGTATTAATCGAAGACCAACCTCTCTTTGTGTTGGTGTATACTGAAAATATTTATTTGAAGTATATACATTTATTTCTGGCCTATTTTATTGAGAATCATTTAAATGTTTACATGTTGTCTAAATATTATATATTGTGAATAATCTAGTATAAAATGGGATACAAAATATTAGATTATTAAATACGGTTTTATATAATATAATAAGGTTCACAGCACAGGTGGAGTTAGACAATCCACTGGAATGGCTGTAGTATTATTTAGATTAGTTTGTATTGACTAATAAATAATACTAGTATACTTTGTGTATATTGAACAAGATCAAATTTATAATTGTTCCCTTTATACGGATTAAGAAGGTGAACTAAGATTCTATGTTATTATTAATGCTTAGGTTCTTAATCCAGATATAGTAACTAACACGTGTATATTATTTACATGCTTTGATTTATATATGAAATAATTCTTTTGATTTATTTCATTATATTTTGGGTGATGAAATAATATATATGGTGAATATTATTTATTGAAGGAATCTATGTCCTGATAATATTCGGGTTAATGATGTCCCCTTGAAAGCTCAAAAAGATTTAATTATGTGAAACCCTGCAGGTGGATTTATTCCGGCATAATTAAATAAAGGTTGAGTGGATGATCAAGGATAAAAGATATTAATTAAATGAATTATCAGTAATTTATTTAATTAATGGACATGCGATATTTTAAACATGGGGAATTTAATAAGCAAATAATATTGGAACCGAATTAATTAATTAAATTACGGTATTAGGAAAGGTAGTGCAAATATTAATTTTTTAGTGGATTGAATTAATATTTAATTACATTGGGCTAGACTCAAGATGTAATTAGAAGGCCCAACCTAATTGTCCATGATCCCTATTGTAGCCTATATATATTCTTATTCTCTTCTTGCTGGGGGCTGGTCGAAAAAATTTTATAGCCACCCAGGAGCAAGAAGAGAGGTTAACTTGAGAAGACGAAGGCCACACTTCGCTCAAGGGAATTTGGGAATACAATAGAAGAGCGTGGAATCAACCGTTAACAAGGTGATTTTTCTATTCGTACTCGTTAATTTATTGTATCAAAAATCGCAGTGCCAAGATCTGATTGTCCCAACAATTGGCATCAAGAGCTAGGTTCAATGGTTCTGCGATTTTTGATACGATGTCCATGTCGTAATTATATATGCATGTGTATAGTGGTGTGCTTGGATAATAATCTTTTGCAGGTTGTTTAGTATCCACTATTATGGCCATGTAATTTTAATTATGTGTTTGGATCCCACGTGGTTTAATCGTGGTTAATTTTTTGTTTGGTTTCCACGTGGTTTATCGTGGTTGTAAAACACGAGGGTTGATCGTGTTAGAATAGATTTTGCAAAATTAGTTTTGTATTAGATATATTTTTTTGTAATTGTTTGTTGGATTTTATTAAGATCCGGATATTTTGTAACAATTACGTGCGATCGGAAATCGAAACGGAGACAAAAAATTTGTCCGCTGCGTAGCTGCTGGTTCGATTTGTTTTTGAATTAAGTCGACAGATGTGGTGGAAACAGAAGCACGAGAAACAGAGCAGAGAAGAAGAGAAGCAGGCGCGCGTGAAATTCTGGACAAAATCAGTAACGCAGGTTTGTCCTGCGTTACAGGATCTAACAGTGTGTAACACAGGTCTGCCCTGCGTTACAGGATCAAACAGGTGTGTAACGTAGGTCTTGAATGCGCAACAGTGCCAACCTGCTGTGTAACGCAGGACGTGAATGCGCAACAGTAATTTTTGGCAGAAAAATGATTTTTCAGCAGAACACAGGGCTGGAATTTTTTTTTTTCAAAGGGCCATAATAGTGGAAAATTTTATTTTAATTTTTTCCACTGATTTTTGATTATTGCTTTAATTAATTAATTATGTGTGTTGTTAATTATGTGTGTAATTATTTTTTAATTGCATGTTTAACATAATTAGGACGACATGGACATAGTATTTATTTATTATGCTTTAATTATGAATAGCATGCTGTTATGTTATGTGTTTTGTGTATTTTGATACATGTGGACTGCGATTAAATAACATAAGGCGATGCATGCTAGATAAAATTCCTCAATTTTAAATAAAAATTCTAAGTGGGTGAGGGAATTAATTAGGAATTAAATCCCATGGTCTCCATTATTGTTTGTATGTAATTTAACACCGAGACGAATATAAATTATATACATGCCACCCATCGTGGCTTATGATTTATGGTGTCAGGTAGTGTTATGGATATTACTAGAACAAACTTCCTAAATTAATTACGAATATTGAAAGGTATACATGCCACCCATCGTGGCGTACCAAGTTTCATAGAATTCGATTAATTAGAAGGGTGCTAATGATTGAATATAGATGGTCTTGAATGCGCAACAGTGCCAACCTGCTGTGTAACGCAGGACGTGAATGCGCAACAGTAATTTTTGGCAGAAAAATGATTTTTCAGCAGAACACAGGGCTGGAATTTTTTTTTTCAAAGGGCCATAATAGTGGAAAATTTTATTTTAATTTTTTCCACTGATTTTTGATTATTGCTTTAATTAATTAATTATGTGTGTAATTATTTTTTAATTGCATGTTTAACATAATTAGGACGACATGGACATAGTATTTATTTATTATGCTTTAATCATGAATAGCATGCTGTTATGTTATGTGTTTTGTGTATTTTGATACATGTGGACTGCGATTAAATAACATAAGGCGATGCATGCTAGATAAAATTCCTCAATTTTAAATAAAAATTCTAAGTGGGTGAGGGAATTAATTAGGAATTAAATCCCATGGTCTCCATTATTGTTTGTATGTAATTTAACACCGAGACGAATATAAATTATATACATGCCACCCATCGTGGCTTATGATTTATGGTGTCAGGTAGTGTTATGGATATTACTAGAACAAACTTCCTAAATTAATTACGAATATTGAAAGGTATACATGCCACCCATCGTGGCGTACCAAGTTTCATAGAATTCGATTAATTAGAAGGGTGCTAATGATTGAATATAGATTTTCAATATAGAGAGAAAGGATGATTCTGAAAGGCAGAGTGTATAAACTTGTAACACTATAACTAATGTAACTCAAACTAAAGGAAAAGATACTTAACCAGAAGACAATCAAGAACAAGAAGTCACAAGAAATCAACACTAAATGAAGACAAGGTAATTGATACAATTCAACATGTTAACTATGATCAATCCAAGAAGAAATCATTGAGAGAAGTTCAAGTCAAAGTTGTTCATGCCTCAATGATTTGGAAAGCCAAGAATCAAGATCATAACTATCAGTATCAATAAGACCAATTGATTTCAAGTGAACAAGAAGGAAAGCAAATATTGGAAAGCCACATTTCTAATTGGATATGGTAATTTATTCAAGAAGCAAAAACCCTATCAAGACTAGTCACTTATGAACCAGACCGTTGCATCAAGTGTCAGGACATTGATAGCAAGTTTATGTCAGTAATAAAGATCCATATTCAAGAGCTTGGTGAAGAATAAAGAAGACATGAAGATATCACAAGTTCAAGATGTGCATTGAAGTTTCAAGTTGAAGACCAGAATATTTTCTAAGTACTAAATATTCTAGATGGCCAAGTAGAAGTTTCTAAGTAGAAGTTCTACTTAGAACTTCGAGATGGCTAAGTAGAAATTCTCAAGTAGAAGTTCTACTTAGAGTGCAGCTTCAACATGACACATGGCATCTTCTGATTGGCAGATTTCCAAGCTTTCAAGATAAGGCAAGATTTATGTGGACATCATTGGGCCACGTATATCTTAGTCTTTGAAGTCTACAGGACATAGATTACATGTAGTATAAATAGAAGTACTTGTGTAATGTTTTTAGTTAGTGAGCAATTCTTGAGAAAAACACAAGAGAAAGAGAGAGAGTGCATTCACAGAGCTTAGTATCATTCACTTCTCTCTGAACTTCTGTTATACTTTGTAATGAATGTTGTAGCAACCCTTTCAAGTTATATATAAGACATATATTCCTTGAATCTGTGTGTTCATTTATTGCATCATATTTATTGCTTCTCATATTCGAAAAGTTGTATTCACCCCCCCTCTACAACACATTTGGACCTAACAATTGGTATCAGAGCTATATGTTTAACATACAAAACATAGATCCTTGTGTTGAGTAGAAGAATCGTGAGTTTTCATTTTTCAGATCTACTTTTCATTTTCTCGAAAAGTGTGTTTTAATTCGTTGGTAGTGAAAACTCATCTGAAAAATTATTTAAATACTCCATGTGTGATTATTTAGCTTGGGTGTATTTTAACTAATTTTTGTGAATTTATCTGGGTTCGTTCATATTTGGTGTTCTTGAGTGTTCATCATCTGTTCTTATCAAAGAATACAACCCAACAACTTTTTGATCTCCTTTTCAAAAGTAAAAGAATAAAAAGGTGGTTTTGGACTTTTTGATTTGCTTTATTCGGCCGAAAGTATACAGACATACTCAGTACCTAGCATGTGGGTTAGGTGGGTTAAGTGAGTAAAGCATTCAAAGTCAAAAGGTGTTAAAGAGATAATATTGTTTATCCAATATTAAAGTAATCTGCAGAAAAATTATTCTAAGGACAAAAGTTCTACATAGAATTTCTACTTGAGAATTTCTACATAGAATTTCTACTTGAGAATTTCTACATAGAATTTCGACTTGGACAATTTCTACTTGGTGATTTCGACTTGAGCAAAATTTCTACTTAGAGAAATTTCGATTTAGGCAAAAGTTCTACATAAATATTCTACATAGCCTAGTCTTGGGTACTTAGAAACTTTTAGTGACCAGAATTGAGATGGCTCCTAAAAATGCATTCAAGATCCCAATGTTCAACAAAGATCACTATGAAGAATGGGTTTTCAGAATGAGATTATATCTAGAGACTGTTAACCCTGAATATCTGGAAGTCCTTGACAAGGGTAAATTTGTTCCAATGGTGGTTATTCCTGCACATACGGAAGGAGGGGTGGTTATAGCACCTCGGTCTGAGCCTAAAAAGGCCTCGAAGTTTTCGGATGCTGACAAGGAACAAATAGCTTATGATACTGCCATACGACAAACCTTGATGGAATCTCTTGATCATGAAATGTTCAACATAGTCAAAGGTCTGACTACAGCGAAGAAGATTTGGGACAAGATAGAAGTTGTCATGGAAGGATCTGCAGAGGTTAGAAGCAACAAGACACTCATACTCAAGATGGAGTATGACACCTTTAGAATACGAAAAGGAGGAGGCATAACAGACGTCTATCTACGATTCAGTCAGTTAGTATTGGATTTGAATCTGAGAGGTGTAACTCTCCCCATGGTTGAGACCAACACGAGATATCTGAGGAACCAGCCAAAGAGCATTGAACATAGGGTCTACGCAATAAGAGAAACCAGAGATTTGCATACAACTTCTCTGGAAGAGTATTATGGAATACTAAAGACCTATGAGCTGGAAACACTTCAAGATCAAGCATGGGACAATGATTCAAGAGAAGAGACTGAATTAATAGCTAGATATGAGATTGAGATGGAAGATCGCCAGGATAAATCTGTTGATTCTCGATCTTATCGAAAAGCCGGGCCCAATCAAAGTTGGGTTCCGAAGAATGTCTAATCAATCTGTTATTGCAGGGCATTAAGCAGAATAGAAATAAAGTTATATGGGTGCTAGACAGTGGAGCATCGAGGCATATGACTGGAAACAAGTCCCTGCTTACAGAGTTGGTTATGAAGGCTGGCCCTTATGTTACCTTTGGAGATGACAGCATAGGTGTGACTAAGGGATATGGCAAACTGAAAACTGGCAATGTCATCATTGAAGATATTTCCTATGTTGAGGGACTAAAGCACAATCTGTTGAGTATTAGTCAATTCTGTGACAAAGGTTACGAAATTGTCTTCAACAAGAAAGGTGTATCAATCACTCACATCAAGGAAGGCTCACTAGCTTTGAGAGGAGTTCGAAAGGCAGATCTTTTTGTTGCAGATATGGATTCAGCAAATCAGAATGAGGTCACCTGTTTCTACAGCAAAGCCTCGGATGATGAAAGCTGGTTATGGCACAAAAAGTTATCTCACTTAAACTTCAAAACGATGAATGCTCTCGCGAGGCGAGAATTGGTGAGAGATCTACCTCAAATGGAGTTCGCTCCGAAAGGACTCTGTGAAGCTTGTGAAATGGGAAAGTCGAAGCGAGCATCGCATAAAAGCAAAGAAATTTCTAGTATTACTGAGCCTCTGCAACTTCTTCATATGGATTTGTTTGGCCCAGTGAATGTCCTATCTTTGTCTAGGAAAAGATATGCTTTGGTAATCGTGGATGACTTCTCCAAGTATACATGGGTATTGTTCGCAATGACGAAAGACGAAGTACCTTTCTTAATCATTGATCATATCACTCAAATTGAGAATGTTTCAACACTTACTGTGAAGACGATTAGATCAGACAATGGCACTGAATTCAAAAACGCAGTGCTAAATGACTTCTGTGTATCTAAAGGAATACGTCGTCAGTATTCAGCCCCGAGAACTCCACAGCAAAATGGAGTAGTTGAAAGGAAGAATAGAACTTTGGTTGAAGCAGCAAGAACTTTGTTGTATGATTCAAAACTTCCTTTGTATTTCTGGGCCGAAGGAGTGAGTACCGCTTGTTACACTCAAAATAGAACCTTGATTATAAAAGATAAAGAAAAGACACCATGTGAATTAATGAACAACAGAAGACCAACAATCAAATACTTTCATGTCTTCGGAGCAAAATGCTATGTGCTTATAGATGATGAAAATCTAGGCAAGTCTGCAGCAAAAGCTCCTGAAGGAATCTTTGTTGGTTATTCTACAGATGTGGTGGCAGCTTATAGAGTGTTCTTGGTGAATGATCGAAAAGTGACTGAAAGTTACAACGTCAGATTCGACGATACCAAACTCTCTTCAATTTCAAGAGATTCTAGTGAACCTGAGTCCCTAAAATTTCAGAATCTGGACTTAGAAGATCTTGAAGATGAACCTGAGTTGGTTGTTCCATTAAATGTTCCAAGTGTACGTGAAGAACCTGAGTCTAGTGAACAAGCTAATTCTACAAGATCAGGAGAGACTTCTTCAGTACCAACCGGCAACAACTCAGGGGGAGTAAATAGCAGCTCAAGGACTACGGTTCAAGGCTCGAGTCGAGTTGACTCTAGTTCTGTAGGAGCTGGCACTAACTCAGGGGGAGTTAGTGAAAATAATCAAAGTAGTCAGCACCCCAACTCAGAAAGTCAAGCTGAATCATCAAGACAATTTCCAGGTGAACGGGTATGGAATAGAGACCATCCGTTTGAGTTAATTATTGGTGATCCAGATGCTGGTGTGACTACTAGAAGAACTGCAAGAGCTGACATGGCAAATATCTCCTTATATTCTGGGTTCTTATCCAAGCTTGAACCTAAAGAAATAGAAGAAGCTCTTGGCGATGCTGATTGGGTGATTGCAATGCAAGAGGAACTCAATCAGTTTGAAAGGCAGAAAGTTTGGAAACTGGTACCCCGACCAAAGAACAAATCCGTAATTGGAGCTAGGTGGGTATTCAGAAATAAACTGGATGAAAACGGACTTGTAACACGAAATAAGGCTCGTTTGGTTGCAAAAGATTTTTCTCAGCGAGAAGGAATTGATTATGATGAAACCTATGCACCAGTTGCAAGACTTGAGGCAGTCAGGATGTTCTTGGCATTTGCAGCACATAAGAACTTCAAAGTTTTCCAGATGGATGTGAAAAGTGCCTTCCTGAACGGAGAGTTAGAAGAAGAAGTGTATCTGGAACAGCCGCCTGGCTTCGTTGATCCAGAACATGCAGATTTTGTGTATCTACTCTTCAAATCTGTCTATGGCCTCAGGCAATCCCCAAGGCGATGGTATGAAACCCTATCCTTATTCTTAATTGAAAATGGTTTTGTTAGGGGAGTAATTGATAAAACATTGTTCTATAAAGTTGTGAGAAATGACTTAATACTTGTTCAAGTATATGTGGACGATATTATTTTTGGGTCATCAAATGAGCGCTTGTGCGAGAAATTTGCCAAGCTAATGCAGGAAAAATATGAGATGAGCATGATGGGAGAGCTGTCCTTCTTCCTTGGATTACAGATCAGTCAGAGAAAAGATGGTATCTTTATCTGTCAATCCAAGTACGTCAGAGATTTACTCAAGAAGTATAATCTAGAAGATGCATCAGCAGCTAAGACTCCCATGGCAACAGCCACGAAGCTTGATGAAGACAAATCAGGTAAATCAGTTGACATCACAAGCTATCGAGGTATGATTGGCTCACTCCTCTATTTAACTGCAAGTAGACCCGATATAATGTTCGCAACTTGTTTATGTGCAAGGTTCCAAGCGGATCCTAGAGAATCACATCTCGTAGCCGTCAAAAGAATTTTTAGGTATCTCAAGGGCACACCAAATCTAGGGATTTGGTACCCAAGAGATACAGGTTTTAATCTTATTGGCTATTCGGATTCAGACTATGCAGGTTGCAGGATTGATAGGAAAAGCACATCTGGTGCTTGCCAATTCCTTGGCAGAAGATTGGTGTCCTGGCAAAGTAAAAAGCAACATACAGTATCTACTTCTACTGCTGAAGCTGAGTACATTGCTGCTGGAAGCTGTGTAGCTCAAATACTGTGGATGAGGAACCAATTGAAGGATTATGGCATGGAGCACAAGAAAATTCCAATCATGTGTGACAACACAAGTGCCATTGCCATAACCAACAATCCTGTAGATCATTCAAGAACCAAGCATATTGACATCAGGTATCATTTCATAAGAGAACATGTCGAGGAGGGGACTGTGGAGCTACATTTTGTGCCCACAATGCAACAAATTGCAGATATATTCACCAAACCTCTTGATGAAGTAACATTCAATAGGTTGGTTGGTGAATTGGGAATGCTTAACACAAGTTAGTAAAGCCTTCTATCTGTAAAATCCATGTTTATGTTTGTATGTGCAAGCTAATCAATCATTATGTGCTTAGACTTTAAAATGCCTAATTAATGATTGTTATAGTTTGCATATAGTGTGATTTTGCATAAATTCCTTGTGTTTTAAGTGTCTTTTATAGCACAAATCTGTGAATTTATGCTTGTTAGATTGCATGATCATAGGGGGAGTTAAATTCATAATATTCTAAATATTGCATAATTTTTAGATGAATTTACCTTTGAGTTTCATGTAATTAGAGGCCTTAGAATTAAAAAACTTCAATTTCGAGTTAGGTTCTATCTCGAAACTCATCTAGAAATTCGACTTGAATTTCGACTTAATCTGTCAGAGTGAAGTTTTTGAAAAATTCTAAGTCTGGGAAGAATTTCGAGTTGGCTATCTCGAAATTCATCTCGAAATTCGACTTAGAGTTCGAGTTCGAGTTACCAGTGTGCCTAGTTCTATCTTCAAAATATTCGAGATAAAGTCTATCTTGAATTTTATCTCAAAGGTTGAGATGAGGTTTCCATTAAGGGAATATTTTGAAAAGAACTGAGAATTAACTTCGAGTTAGTCTATCTCGAAACTTAACTCGAATTTCAACTTGATGTTCGAGATAGAGTTCTTAGTCTATCTCGAAACTCAACTCGAATTTCGACTTGGTGTTCGAGATAGAGTTCTCAGTTAAGCTAAAGGGAATTTTTCGAGTTACACTCCTAACTCGAAACATATCTTGAATTACCCTGTACTTTTTGGTTCAAGGGGGTATTTTGGAAAGAATTTGAGATTAACTTCGAGTTAGTCTATCTCGAAACTCAACTCGAATTTCGACTTGATGTTCGAGATAGAGCTCTTAGTCTATCTCGAAACTCAACTCGAATTTCGACTTGATGTTCGAGATAGACTTCTAACTCGAAAAGTATCTTGAATTTCCCTATTTTTTTCAAGAGGGGATTTTTCCAAGTTTACTACAAATCAGCATTGTTCAAGATAGCTTTTCCCTATAGTTTTTGCTGTAAAATTGGTTAAAGTGCTTATTTGTGCTTCATTTTTCGAGTTAACCTCTATCTCGAACTTTATCTCGAAGTTCTACTTGATGTTCGAGATATAGATGTTCGAGATAGAAATGTTCGAGATAGAGTTCGACTTAGATGTTCCCTGTATGGACTTGGTAATTTTCACTCTTTTTAACAGGGACATTTTTGTCATTTCACATTCATCTATATATACATCTCTAACTCGATGCCTAATTCACTTTACCTAATTTCATTTTCACAGCAGCCGTTTCACAAAAACAGTGCGATTTCACAGACTTCATACAATTAACCCGTGTTTTTGTGATTAAACTCATACTAATCACGAATTACTGCCAAATTTTTGACTGATAATCACTGTGTTATCATTAATCATTGTGATACTGTGTTTTGTAACCGCATATACACGCGCATATACATACACACAAACATCAAGTTTTGTGTATCTGTTCAAAACACGAATTCATATTCTCCACATATACACACGATTTCACTGATAAACACACGAATATTCATCTTTGTTGAATATTCAGATCTAGTAATTGGCTGTTCATATTCCGTAGTTTAAATTTTCAGACTATCTTTTGATATTCTCGAAAAATTAAAAGGAATAAAACTGAGTAATTCGTAAATTATTTGTTTTTCAAAATTAAACACAAATCACATCTTTTTAAAGAAAAACATTTAAATAAAAAAAAATGGCTCACCAATTTTCACTTGCTAAAAACAATTTTTATAATATTTCTACGGAAATTGGTGATCAACTCCCGCGGTTTAAGTTTTGGATACGATTTCTCAATTTGTACTCCAAAGCTAGCCATGCTTTTACTGCTAAACCTACACTAGTACATGATGCTTTACAGCAATTATGGACTAGTGCGGTTACTTTTGGGAGCAAATCAACCCCCATAGGTTTCAGGTTTACCTTAGCGGGTCAGGAATATGAGGTGACTGAAGAGATTGTCAACAGAGTTCTGGGATTCCCAATTAAAGATGCTTATGATCCAGAACCTACAGCTACAGAACGCCTCAGATTCTTTGAAGAAATTGGATGTTATCCTCCGAAAGGCCCAATCACAGGAAATATCCAAAAGCAATTCTTCCATGTGGAATGGAATTACTTTTTCGAGGCCATCACAAGATGTTTTCGGGCACGCGAAAAAGAATTTCATCAAATTCCAATTCCAATGCAAACCTTTGCAGTTGCCCTAGCAGGAGAACTGGATATAAATTATGGACGCATCGTTCTCTCTGAGATAGTGGCCTCAATGGGATCTCTTGCAAGCAGAGACCTCACTACAGCTGATGTTGTCTGCTGGTTTCCTCGGTTCCTTCAAATGCTCATTAATGACCTAATACCGAAGGATGCTCTTGCTGTTAGACAGAGATTTGCCGGAAGCCCAACATCTGCATCGCTAGGGATGGGCACTAAGTCACTTTCAACCATTGCTAATCAGGATAAACATCAAGGTAAACCGATGTCTATTCCTGAAAATATACAAATGTGGCTTAGATATGATGTAGGAGTTACCAATTTGGAGGCATCATCACAAGTTTCATCACATGCTCAAAATCCATCTGTTCATGCTGAGGCATTTGATGAGATTCCTGATGAGGAAAGCGATGATGCACAAGGTAATCAATCAGGTAATCTCTCCCTGCATACTATTCATTCCTCCTCCTATGTATCTGATTCCGCGACCCAAGAGACTGCTAACCCGCAGGATCTATCCCAGGGTGAGAGCCATATTTCTGACTCTGAGTCTGATACACATTCCTATTCTCTATCACCCTTGTTAACGGAAGTCAGAAAGCCAGCACGTGTATATGTAGAAGATGATGAGGAGAATGAACCCGAAGAGCAGCAACTTATTCGAAAGAAAGCCAAACTTTTCCACGCTGCTACTTCACAACCACAGTCAAACCCTATCGTGTCACACGCAACCACTCCACCTCACGCGAGTGGTTCACCCCTTGAACAATCTGCACATAGGGATTTTGATTTTGGTGAGGATGATGTACTTCTTGAAGATACCGTTGCTTCAAGAGGACATGAAGTCTTAAGAACTTCAGCCGTACCTTCACCGGTACGTACTGATGCTGCAAAGAGGATCGGTTCTAATGTCGTACAAGAACACTTTGCAGCCGCTCAGCCTGAGATTCCAACTCAGGACATAACAGACATAGATCCCATAACTGCCAATTATTTTGCTTATCAAATTTCTGCAGGTACTGCTTCATATTTCGGATCAATAATTGAAGACATACACGAGCGTGAGACAGGGAGTGTGTGTGAGAGGTTAGGGAGAGAGGGACCTTCATTTTCAAGGCCCGAAACCGAGCGTCAAATACCAACAGAACGAGTATTAGAGCGAGGTCACCTAAACCAAACACCGTCCCTTAACATTGAAAATCTTGATACGCGTATGACTTCTATGGAAAATCAGATGAAGTAGTTCGGACAGACGATGGGGCAGTTCGGGATGAACATTGGAAACAACCAAAGGGCTCTAGACGACTACGCAGCAAGAATGGCAAGTCAAGCTACATCTTTTGATGATTTGACAAATAAGGTCAATGACTTGGGCCATGCTGGTGGTGTCTTGGGAAGCACTCTCAATGAGAGGATGGGGGCATTGGAGTCTACAATGCATACAATGGCTGTGGAGATCAGTAGAATGATGTTCGCAGTCAGGAGTTTTGTGCCCCCGGAGTGCTTCGAGTCGCAACAACCTCCCCCCGATGCTGGTGCAGGTGGTGCAGGTGGTGCTAGTGGAGCGGGAGCCTCCGGTTCTGGTTTTGGAGGTTCTTATGCAGCTGGTGGATCTGAAGACCAAGGTGGAGCTCAGGATAACTCACCTAAGGGGGAGAGTGGAAAGGAGACGAGACAGCAGGCAGTTCACATTGAAGAAATTGAAGAATCCGCTGATCTTGTCAAGGAACCAGAAATTGAGCCGTCTGCTGATGAAGAGGCTCTGAGGAGGAGAAAGGGTAAGGCAATGATGGTTGATGAACCATTCGTTGACCTGAGTCATCAGGAAACAGTACAGGAGGTACTTGACACAGATTCTGATATGGAAGACGTACCTTTGGCACATGCTATAAAGAGATCTCTGAAGGAACAAGGTGGAGGTGCTGGGATGTCTTCCGGAATGCCTGAAGAAATTCCTGTTGATGAGGAAACCCTTAAAGCTCAACAGTTAGCCTTGGAACAAGCTCAGTTCCATAAAATGAAGATGATGCAAGAACGTGCTGCCTTCCTAGAAAAGAAAGTGGAGCTCCAAGGGAAGCAGTATGATCATGAGCTTGCAAGGCTAGCTGATCCTCAAGTTGATCTGGACAAACGAAGGATAGGGCAGAAATGGGATGAAGCAAGGAAGATAATGATGGGACCCTGTGCGAAAGGAGTTCATAACAAGGATGCAGATGATCTGTTCTACAACTTGAATTTGCAGAATCCAATGATTGGGGACTATATAAATGCTTTGAAGAGATTAATTTCTAAAGTCAGGGTTGGATACAATGCAAATCTTAAGGAGTGGCAGGTTATCTTGTCTTTGGTAAAAGGAGTCCCAACATCTTTCCTATATGTGGATGACCAATTCATAATGAGAAGATCTGCGTCAGAGTTGTTCTTGCTAGCGACTAAAATTCAATACTCTCAATCTGAGGAGCTAAGCATTCTGTACAGGGATCAGTTAATGCAGCTAGCAGAGGACAAGGGTCCAGAATTCTCAGCATATCCAAATTTTGTCCGGATGGTAGTTGACGGAAAGATGAAGAGGGTTAGCATGGAGGAAAATGATCTAATGGAGCTTTCAGTAGAATCTCTCAAAGCTGTCTATAGACAAATGATGAGTAAGGGATTCGCTTCTGAGCTTAAAGATAAATCCGTGAAGATCATTGAAAGAGTTATATTCAAGAAGAGCAATGAGGTGTGGAAGTGTGATGTCATTGCTCCAAACCCTCTTGATGACGTGAAGATTGAGCCGGAGCTGATAGAGAAGAAATGGAATATTCTTCAAGCCATGAAGAATGTAGATGAAGCTCTGACTCTTCCTTCTGGAGCACTAGAACAAGGAGAAATAAGGGAGGCTATTGGTGTTCCAGGAAGTGATAGTGTATACTGGATACACGCTTATGTTGAAGATACAGCTGATGCCTTAGTATTCATAGATGCAGACCAGAATCAAACAATCTTGCATATGAGTAGACAATGGCTGCTACGGACTCAAGATGCTGCATTTCTGGAGAGAGTATTATATGTATTCAAATGGGGCGAAGTGGAAGATAAGTTTGTTGAAGAAAAGCAGAGACTCATGAGTTACCTGTCTGAGATAGTGGTGGAAAAGAAGCGAATGGAGCGAGATGCGGCTAGTGTCCACAATACTAACCGTGTCAAGGGCTACCCCAATATGATCTATTGTCAGTTTAAAGCTGATAAAACACATTGGAAATCTCAGCTCATCATGAAGAACTTTGAGGATATTCCAAAGATTAGGACTACTCAGGAGGTGGACAAACTCAGAAGGCTTTTCAAACATCCTTATCCAGAGCCCAAGAACCCTCTAGAAATGGAAGCTGTAAGTCTGTTGAATGCTAGGTGGAAGCAGCTTAAAGATCCAGTGTACAAGAAAGAACAGCAGCAGAAGGAGAAGCGCAAAAGGCAGAAAGAAGAGAGAGACCAAGCTGCTGAAGCTAGAAAGAGGAAACGGAATTAGGGTTAAAGGTCAGAGTGGTGTGAACTTGAAGTTGGAAAAACTTCATGTCTTTCGGTTGCTTTAACTCACTTGAGGAAAATTCACCTTAGAGTGAATCCAATAAGGTGATACAAGTTTGACTAAAAGATATGAAATAATCCAGGTGATAGGAATCACTCAAATGATCTTTAATTCGAAGTTCGAATTCTGTTTCAAGTTTAAGTTCTTTGTATTGTTTTCATGTAAATTTCAATTGTAAATTATTCAAGACTGTAATGTTAATTATCTTTTCTCGTCTCATTGTTTAGTTGAGTTATCCTTCATTTATTTGAATGTCATTGTTAGACAATCAAATAGGGGGAGATTGAAAGGCAGAGTGTATAAACTTGTAACACTATAACTAATGTAACTCAAACTAAAGGAAAAGATACTTAACCAGAAGACAATCAAGAACAAGAAGTCACAAGAAATCAACACTAAATGAAGACAAGGTAATTGATACAATTCAACATGTTAACTATGATCAATCCAAGAAGAAATCATTGAGAGAAGTTCAAGTCAAAGTTGTTCATGCCTCAGTGATTTGGAAAGCCAAGAATCAAGATCATAACTATCAGTATCAATAAGACCAATTGATTTCAAGTGAACAAGAAGGAAAGCAAATATTGGAAAGCCACATTTCTAATTGGATATGGTAATTTATTCAAGAAGCAAAAACCCTATCAAGACTAGTCACTTATGAACCAGACCGTTGCATCAAGTGTCAGGACATTGATAGCAAGTTTATGTCAGTAATAAAGATCCATATTCAAGAGCTTGGTGAAGAATAAAGAAGACATGAAGATATCACAAGTTCAAGATGTGCATTGAAGTTTCAAGTTGAAGACCAGAATATTTTCCAAGTACTAAATATTCTAGATGGCCAAGTAGAAGTTTCTAAGTAGAAGTTCTACTTAGAACTTCGAGATGGCTAAGTAGAAATTCTCAAGTAGAAGTTCTACTTAGAGTGCAGCTTCAACATGACACATGGCATCTTCTGATTGGCAGATTTCCAAGCTTTCAAGATAAGGCAAGATTTATGTGGACATCATTGGGCCACGTATATCTTAGTCTTTGAAGTCTACAGGACATAGATTACATGTAGTATAAATAGAAGTACTTGTGTAATGTTTTTAGTTAGTGAGCAATTCTTGAGAAAAACACAAGAGAAAGAGAGAGAGTGCATTCACAGAGCTTAGTATCATTCACTTCTCTCTGAACTTCTGTTATACTTTGTAATGAATGTTGTAGCAACCCTTTCAAGTTATATATAAGACATATATTCCTTGAATCTGTGTGTTCATTTATTGCATCGTATTTATTGCTTCTCATATTCGAAAAGTTGTATTCACCCCCCTCTACAACACATTTGGACCTAACAGATTCTGTCTAGAAAGGGGTCTTAAGTGATGCCTCTTGACAATGCTCCCCCCGATCTGGGAATTATCCTATTATCGATTATTGATTTGAAATATTTAATGGTGGTATCCGGTCTTTTTAGTAATTTAAGATTAAATAATGGCATACACTTAGCTATGAAAAATAATATATAGTCCACCCTAACGTGGCGTATTATTTAGTAATAGGACCGAAGTAATATTTAAACGAATTTAAGTGGTATATATGTCACCCATCGTGGCATACCAGATACTTATGGTGTTTAAATATTAGTGCATTAATTTTAATTAATTGTTATAGGAAACCAATAGGATTTAAGATTTATGCAACTATCTGATTATGTGTTACATGTATGATTCTCAGGATTAGATCATTATGGGCTTTAATCCACTATTCACCATACTTAAGGATAACAAACTTACTGGACCGAACTATATTGAATGGAAACGTAATTTGGACATAGTGTTGACTGCTGAGGAGTACAAATTTTGTACTTATGAACCCAAGCCAGATCAGCCTGCTGAAGATGCTCCTGAAAGTGAGAATGAGTATTATAAACGGTGGGTTAAGGCAGATGAGATGTCGCGATGTTACATTCTTGCAGCAATGTCGGGTGTTTTGCAGCATCAGCATCAGGCTATGCCCACTGCTTCAGATATGCTCTTTAATCTCAAGGAACTTTTTGGAGAACAGAATAGGGCTGCTAGGCAAGTAGCAATGAAGGCTTTAATGAACACTCAGATGATTGAAGGAACACCTGTAAGGGATCATGTTCTCAGAATGATGTCTCATCTGAATGAGATGGAGATCCTTGGTGCTGATATTGATGGGGAAACCCAGATCGATATCATCCTTATGAGCTTGCCCAAAAGTTTTTAGCAGTTCCGCTTGAATTACACCATGAACAAAAGGATGTATAGTCTCGCGGAACTTCTGACAGAACTTCAGGCAGCTGAAGGACTCTTTAAGCAGAATGTTCAAGTGAATGTGGCCGAGAAAGCTTCTTCATCTAAGCCGAAAGGTAAGAAGAAGAAAAAGACTCAGACACAGAAAGCTGGAAAGATTGCTAATGCAGTGGGAGTTCATGGTGGTGTGAAAAAGCCTAAGGGCAAGTGCTTCAGGTGCAAGCAGTCAGGTCACTGGAAATAGGATTGTCCTCTTCCTAAGAAGACAAACAATACTGGTATGTCTCTTTCTCTAGTTACAGAAACATATATAGCGGCTATATCTACGAGCACTTGGTGTGTAGATACAGGAGCCACTGACCATGTTTGTAACTCTATGCAGGGGTTCCAGCAATCCAGAATGCTTAGAGATGGCGAGATATATGTGTTCATGGGAGATGCTACGAAAGTAGCAGTAGTTGCAGTTGGAATAATTACATTATCTTTTGGCGATGATAGGATTTTGGTTTTGAACAATTGTCTTTATGTACCTTCGTTTAGAAGGAATTTAATTTCGGTTTCTAAACTTGCCATGGATGGTTATAATGTTTGTTTGGATCGTAATGTTTCTATTATGATGAATAAACGAGTTATATGTTCTGGTACATTGTAAGACAATTTATATATTATTAATCCTATCCAACCAATGCTGCAACATAAGGAAACTAATAACATTCTTTCTAGCTCAAATAAAAGAAAGAAACCTTCTGAATTGAACCAAACATATCTTTGGCACTTAAGATTAGGTCATATTAACTTGAGGAGGATTCAAAGACTAGGTAGTAGATGGGCCATTAGGCTCGTTGGCAGTGGAGCCATTTCCAGTTTGTGAATCCTGCTTGGAAGGTAAGATGACTAATAGGCCTTTTAAAGCAAAGGGGAATAGAGCTAAAGAAGTGTTAGAATTGGTTCATACTGATTTATGTGGACCTATGAGTATCCAAGCAAGAGGAGGTTATGAGTATTTTGTCACTTTCATTGACGATTATTCTAGATATGGGTACATTTATTTGTTGCGCCGTAAGTTTGAGTGCTTTGAAAAATTCAAAGAGTACAAAGCAAGTGTGGAGAAGCGACATCTTGGAAAATGTATCAAGTCACTACGATCAGATCGTGGTGGCGAATACTTGCTTGGAGAATTTAGGGAATATTTATCAGAAAATGGGATTGCATCCCAGTTGTCTGCACCTGGAACACCTCAGCAGAATGGTGTAGCAGAGAAAAGGAATCAGACTCTTTTAGAGAGTGTTAGATCGATGATGAGTTATTCAGATTTACCCAAGTCGTTCTGGGGATATGCTATAGAAACAGCGACTTACCTTCTAAACTTGGTTCCTTCTAAGTCGGTTCCCAAGACTCCAATAGAATTGTGGACTGGTAGCAAACCAAGTCTAAGACATATTCGGATTTGGGGTTGTCCAGCACATGTGCTGAACAAGAACGCGACTAAGTTAGAATCTCGTACAGAAGTAAGGCTGTTTGTAGGCTATCCCATAGGAACGAAAGGTTATTCATTTTATAGTCCTAGGGATCGAGATATCATTGTTAGCACCAATGCTAGATTCTTAGAAGAAGACTATATAATGAAACACAAACCCATGAGTAGTATCGTTTTAGAGGAACTAGTGGGAGGGACATATAATCCCCAATTGCCAATAGTACAAGTAGATCAACCACAAGAAAATGCACAACCTGTCAATAATACCACACCGGTGCTTCGTCGTAGTGGGAGGGTTGTTCAACAACCTGATAGATTCATGTTTTTGGGAGAGTCCTCAGACTTGGTCTCTGGTGAACATGATGAGGATCCCAGGACATACGAAGAAGCAATTCTAGATAAAGATGCAGATCTTTGGTAAAAGGCAATGGAATCTGAGATGGAATCTATGTATTCTAATCAAGTTTGGGAGCTCGTGGAACCACCCAAAGGTGTAAAACCCATTGGATGTATGTGGATCTACAAGAAGAAAAGAGGATTTGACAAAAAGGTGAAAGCCTGGAAAGCACGACTTGTTGCGAAAGGGTATACTCAGAAAGAAGGGATCGATTATGAGGAAACCTTTTCGCCAGTTGTTATGCTTAAGTCGATCCGGATTCTTTTATCTATAGCAGCTCATCTCGATTATGAGATTTGGCAAATGGATGTCAAGACAGCATTCCTTAATGGAAGTCTTGAGGAAACCATCTATATGCAACAACCAAAAGGGTTAATTAAGCAAGGCCAAGAGCATCTTGTTTGTAAGCTTAAGAGGTCTATTTATGGACTAAAACAAGCTTCTAGGGACTGGAATATTCGTTTTGATCAGGCAATCCAGTCATATGGATTTGATCAAAGTCCAAGCGAATCATGTGTGTATAAGAGAAGTGAGGGTAATGCAGTGGTTTTTCTAGTACTGTATGTGGATGACATTTTACTCATTGGAAACAATGTTAAGATGTTGTCATCAGTAAAGGCATGGTTGTTCAAACAATTTGAAATGAAGGACTTAGGTGAAGCGGCATACATCCTTGGGATCAAAGTAATAAGGGATCGCAAGAAAAGGATGTTGGCTTTATCTCAAGAGCCCTACATTGATGAAGTATTAACTCGTTTTAACATGCAGAACTCTAAGAAAGGTTTTCTACCTTTTAAGCATGGAGTGGCTCTATCCAAGGAGTAGTGTCCTTCGACACCTAAGGATATAGAGAGCATGAAAGCAGTTCCTTATGCTTCGGCATGTGGAAGCTTAATGTATGCTATGTTATGTACGAGGCCTGACATCTGCTTTGCTGTAGGCATGGTTAGTAGATATCAGTCGAACCCAGGTCAGGAACATTGGAGTGCAGCAAAAACTATACTCAAGTACCTGAGAAGGACTAAGGAGTATATGTTAATTTACAAGGCCTCAGATCTATTTCCTTTGGGATATACTGATTCAGATTTCCAATCAGATAGGGATAAGAGGAAATCGACCTCGGGATATGTTTTTACTTTGGGAGGTGGAGCCGTTATATGGAGGAGTGTAAAGCAGAAATGCATTGCAGACTCTACCATGGAAGCCGAGTACGTGGCGGCCTCTGAGGCTGTATGGTTTAGGAACTTCCTTTTGGACTTGGATGTGGTACCTAATTTGCCTAGGAGCTTGACAGTGTATTGTGATAACACTGGTGCTGTGGCAAATTCGAAGGAACCGCGAGATCACAAAGCAGCTAAACATATTGAACGTAAGTATCATCTCATACGAGGAATCGTAAAGCGAGGAGATATAGTTGTGGCTCACATATCATCAGAAGACAACCGGGCAGATCCTTTCACAAAGAGCCTGCCAGCCAAAGTTTTTGACAGGCATGTGGAAGCGATAGGAGTCAGATGGATGGACACATAGTTTTTTGTAATAGTGGATTAAATAAACACTGATATACTCATAGAATATTTTGAGTATAAGTGGGAGATTGTTGGTGTATACTGAAAATATTTATTTGAAGTATATACATTTATTTCTGGCCTATTTTATTGAGAATCATTTAAATGTTTACATGTTGTCTAAATATTATATATTGTGAATAATCTAGTATCAAATGGGATACAGAATATTAGATTATTAAATACGGTTTATATAATATAATAAGGTTCACAGCACAGGTGGAGTTAGACAATCCACTGGAATGGCTGTAGTATTATTTAGATTAGTTTGTATTGACTAATAAATAATACTAGTATACTTTGTGTATATTGAACATGATCAAATTTAGAATTGTTCCCTTATACTGATTAAGAAGGTGAACTAAGATTCTATGTTATTATTAATGCTTAGGTTCTTAATCCAGATATAGTAATTGACACGTGTATATTATTTACATGCTTTGATTTATATATGAAATAATTCTTTTGATTTATTTCATTATATTTTGGGTGATGAAATAATATATATGGTGAATATTATTTATTGAAGGAATCTATGTCCTGATAATATTCGGGTTAATGATGTCCCCTTGAAAGCTCAAAAAGATTTAATTATGTGAAACCCTGCAGGTGGATTTATTCCGGCATAATTAAATAAAGGTTTAGTGGATGATCAAGGATAAAAGATATTAATTAAATGAATTATCAGTAATTTATTTAATTAATGGACATGCGATATTTTAAACATGGGGAATTTAATAAGCAAATAATATTGGAACCGAATTAATTAATTAAATTACGGTATTAGGAAAGGTAGTGCAAATATTAATTCTTTAGTGGATTGAATTAATATTTAATTACATTGGGATAGGCTCAAGATGTAATTAGAAGGCCCAACCTAATTGTCCATGATCCCTATTGTAGCCTATATATATTCTTATTCTCTTCTTGCTGGGGGCTGGTCGAAAAAATTTTATAGCCACCCAGGAGCAAGAAGAGAGGTTAACTTGAGAAGACGAAGGCCACACTTCGCTCAAGGGAATTTGGGAATACAATAGAAGAGCGTGGAATCAACCGTTAACAAGGTGATTTTTCTATTCGTACTCGTTAATTTATTGTATCAAAAATCGCAGTGCCAAGATCTGATTGTCCCTACACTTTGAATTTTGTGTAGCTTCTACTTTTTCCAGGACAAACTGTATGTAGGAATCCATAACAGAATCTCTGTCCATTTTCTCGAAACCAAGCTCAAACCACTTCTTGTCCTCACTCGACACATGTGAATTGTTTTTATTCAATTTCCATGTCTAATAAATTAATTAAGTCATTGATTAGACATGTAAATGTGTACATTTTAATTTTTTGGTTATGAATACACGCGGGTTTTATCATTTTATTTGGAAAATTACCAAATATTTAAGATTTTAGGAAATTTTTTGGTAGAATTCTTGGATCCTCTAGCATGTCCCTTTTATAATTTATCATTTTGAAATATTTTTATTGGAAATTTCCATGTGAATACACGTGGAAAACTCTAGTGAATGCATATGAATAAACTAGGGATCCCGTATTAGAAAGTTACTATGTTTCTAGTGTATTACATAAACACACATATACTTCTCTAATGAAGCACCGGATTAGTACAAATTAAGTACATAAACACTAGAAACTGGAAAACTTAGAGAAGTATCAAGTTGCGGATTGCAGGAAATTTAAAATTTGAGCGAATAATTCTGGATTAGTGGCATTCGTATTAAAACACACAGATATAAATTTATAGTTCATAATTGATTCACTTCTTGTAATTCTTTAAGATTATAAACCTGCAAACGGAAAAACAAATAAAAGTTCTAGTAGTAGAGGTCCATAGAATAATGGACAAAGCAGCAAGATATGTTGACACGTGAGGTTGCGATCAAATAGTATTGGATATAATTATGATTAATTTCTTCTTTGATGAACCTCTATAGTTCAGAGGTAAATTCTGAGTATGATATTTTACAATCATGAAAACTTTCTATAATCCTCTAGAACTCTTTTCTTTTCTTCTCTCTTATTCATCTTCTTTATGAATTGAGACGAACAACCCTTTAAGGAGGGGAGGTACTGCTACGTGACTATCTGTCTATGTGATAGAAGTCTAAGTGGAATACCATAACTTGTTTAATTGCTTGTCAAGTACTAAAGGCTGGCCCCCTTCTGTACTAACTATGCAATATAACAAATGTTCATTGATCATAGTGATCTCTCAATAAATCTTTCCACTTCTCTATATTGATCGAGATTGCGAAGATTAAAGCGATCAGGAAATGCATAGTACGAGTGAGGTTATCTCCAAATTCGCAGTACGATAGTGATACCAAAGCCACTGCGGGTATCAATAAGGATAATAGTATAGGACTGAGTTAGAGCATAGCCCGGATAATGTGTTGTATTAAAAGTAGCAAAGTTGATGGAAAAAGGATAAAGTATGGATTGTAGCACTAGAAGATGTGCTGAGAAAGGGTAGAACGACTAAGAATTGACCGGGAAGCTAAAAAGTGAACGACAGGCAAACGACTCTTTGCTTCCTACCTGATTCCGGGACGGAATCCTTTTAAGGAGGGGAGACTGTAAGAACCCCAAATTTTGGATATAATTAAAACTTTTTATTATGTACTGAGGTAATGGTGAATAGTGATTACGACTATGATGTAACGATTGAGATAATGAATGAAAGGAATAGATTTGGATTCAAATGTTTATATGCCATGAAGAATACTATTGGTTGACACTTTAGATAAGAATTATCTATCTCCTAGGGAATTGAGATTTGATAATTCTAAAGGAGAAGATTATTCTTATGTCATCCAAATCGATATCTGTTATTGGTCCAGTGGGTCCGTAAAAAGGTTAAGGAACGATCGAAAGAGATCAGGGACAATTGTACAACCCTAAGAGAATAAGTAAAGAATAAAGAATGAATAGTGTTTTTGTTGGAAAAGAGAATATTATGAGACGACACTATATAGAAGTATTCGGAACGGATTTCCGAGTTCGTAATAGTGATCCAGGGGGAAAATAAGTGTATGTAAAAGCTGTCGGATTCTGAAAAATAGCATTTTTATTTTCCCCGAGATTTCCCCGGACACTGAAAGACTTAAGGAATTATTAAAAGGATTTAAGGAATATGGATTCAAGATTTATAAAAGAGAATGGAGAATGATAGTTTAAATATTAAGACGGATTTCGGTAAAACCCTAACTAGAAACGAATGAGTTATTCCTCCGAACGATCAAAGAATTGAGCAATAACCGGACAAAGAAACAAGCAGGGAATCAAGATACATGCATGTAGTGGTGGAAAATATCTAGCAAACCAAGTGATAACTCGTGCAACTAGCATACTTAGAGATGAAACTAGTACTTAGCAAAAGAAACTACTTAGTTAGCCTTAACACCACCAAAGATCAACACTTGTCCATGCAATTCTCATCATCCATTGCATCATCACTTTATTAAAGATACTTTAGTAAGATATTATCCAAACACATCACTTTATGCTAGATGAGTGCAAGAGAAGCTAGCAAAACACAAACTCTCTCAAAACTGCCCAGCAGAAGCACTCTCCAAAAACAAATTAATATCTCCATTTCTATCCATGATAAAAACACCAAATTTTAACCACAACCTCTCCACTCCATGGGCAATATTCGCTCCAAATTTCATAGCAATCCAAGTAGTATAGCCTATGCAAATCACCTCCCCAAGTTGAAGAAGCAAACTGTCCAGATTCATGACAGTTTCTGTGACAATTTTCAAACGGCCATATCTCCTTCATTACTCAATGCAATTTGGTTTTCTTTAGCTTGATGGAAATCTGGTTAGATTCTCTACAACTCTCCTTTAGAAGCCTCATCCAGAAAACCTCGGTAAGGACCTCGTTTTTCATGATCTTTCCACTGCGTTATAGCAGATCCGAAAATCACTAATTATGTGCTTGATGATTCTTGTTAGTTAAGCTTGGTTAAGGTGTTCTAAGGACTAGTAAAGGCTTAGTAAGGTCTCTACATCCTCCAAGGAAGGTATATCTCATCAAAACCCTAGCTTTGTTTTGAAAATTTAAGCATGTTCTTGATGATATAAGATTAGTTATAGTATTAGCATGATTATAAGCATGATTATGGATTTTGTTAGTGGACCTAAACATGGTTAGATATGATGTTAGTAGATGATTTTGGATAGATTGAGGATGAGAAATATGTGTATGAGTTGTTTGGATGCCCGGTGTGGCTTGGTTGAATTGTTATGATTTTTAGAACGTTCGATATATAGCCGTCGTAATGCCAAATTTTTGTAAACACTTAGAAACCGAGCATGACAGTAAATATAATTTCCTGACCTTGACAATATTATGACTGGTCCTTGTAGATCTCAGGCCATAGATCGTTTTGGTGTGAGAATCGAAACATTCCGACTTACAGTTTAGGAGTTATGATCAAATTACTAAAATTGGTTCGGAACCGTAAGGAAAAGTTCGTAACTTCAATTGAACCTTCGTAAAACATGTTACTCAGTGGCGAATCTTGGTAAATAAATACTAGGGTCATAAGGAAGGTATGAAAGAAAACCACATATCAAACAGATCGTTTTACGATTTTATAAAAATGTTGGAATCAAAGTTAAACGCGAACGAACCCCTTAGAAAACGAACGATAAAAACTCGAAGTATAATCTCGGTTCGTAATCGATCGACTTTAGAACTTATATGACTTAAGTATATACAGAGTGTGGGTACGATGACATGTCGTAATAATGAACAAATGTCGGATCGTATCAGTAATAAAAAGAGTTACACTAAAAGGTGTATAACAAGATAATTCGAAAACGTGTTTCGATTTAAGTGAAGTTATACTTAGACTTTTAAAACGTGTTAAGTGGTTAATCTCGAATGTTATGATTGTTTATAGATCATCGAGCAGACCCAGAACACGCTATCTCCACCCACCCCGATTACCAGGCAAGTGTTCAAAACTTTGAACCTGTTGTTGTGATTATATATATATATATATATATATATGTGTGTGTGTGTGTGTGTGTGTGTGTGTGATTGCCGTTTTACATATGCCAAAGCATGCATGCCTATTGTCAAATTATATTATGATAACTGTTCCCTGAATTGATATTGGCTTATAGACTAGATACGAATTATCAGTTATAAGCCGGATTGTTTTGATAAGACCCTTAGTGAATGGCATATGATATTCATTCTTAAATATAGACCGGGAGTCGGTATTTTGAAATATAGATAGTCGTGGAAACTCGGAGGGATTCCAACGGCAGATTATTATTTATCTTGAGGAATGTTATTATTAAACATTATTTATATTTCCATAAAGTATCAATTTCTTGGAAATATTTCGAGGAATGTTATTCGAGTATTATCTCAGTCGAGAAATATTAAATGAATGTTAGTTTCGAATATTCATTTAGAGTTGATTATTTAATGAATATTATTTTGATATTCATTAGAATGTTATTTATTAAATGAATATTACTTTCGAATATTCATTTAAGGTTTTATGTACTTGATGAATATTATTTTAAAATATTCATTGGAAGTTCTATTTACTTAAGGAATATTATTTCGATTATTCCTTTAAAGTTTTGATTACTAAATGAATATTATTTTGATATTCATTTAGAAGATTATTTATTAAATGAATATTATTTTCAAATATTCATTTAAGGTTTGACTTATTTATTGAACATTATTTTAAATATTTATTGGAGTTTAATTATTTAATGAATATTATTTCGAATATTCATTAAGGAAGAATTTTTTTAGTAAATAATTCCATATATTCATTCGAGGGTTACTTACGAGCAATATTATGAGTTAATAATATTTCGTAGTTATTATTGAGTTAATAAATATTCTTGGAATATTTATTTAATTCTATTAAATTCTTTTTAAAATGATTTATATTATTCTTGAATATTAATTTGAAGTCTTATTTACTTAACGAATATTATTCCAAACATTCCTTTCAAAATTATATATGAAATGAATATTATTTTTAATAATCATTTAAGTAATTATTTATTCAATAAATATTTTCTTCATATTCCTTCAAGGATTATTTTGAGAAATACTCTGATTAAAAATATTCTTTCATTCATTAAATACTTCCGACTCAATAAATATTCTATAAATATTTATTCAATACATGGAAACAACTTCAATGTTGTTTATTCTTCTTCAAATATTATCTTCAACCTTCAATCATTCTGAAAATTCTTCGGAGTCATACGATTAATATTATATTAAGAAAGGTCCTCAAGATTCCATTCTTCACTCGAATCTATCTCTTAAATTATAAGGGAACCTTACTTGAGAAAGGTTATTTATCTTGTTGACTTCCCGGTCATAATTTATCCTTTTCACTCGCAACTTGGTTGCTATGGACTCATTAAGTCTGTGTGTACCTTCTCATCATTCGAGTGGTAAGATTTTTGGAACAAGTTGATCTCCATTAACAAGCAAAAGCTTGGGAAATGTTGGTGAATTTTCCTTTCCAACTAGATACGACTACTTTGTGGAGTCTTATCAACAACTATTTCACTTAGGGAAGGGAGGACAAACTCTACGTTTCAATGCTGTGGATTTATTCGAATTAGGTGTCGTGTGTAAGAGGCCAGGTCACGCGGTCCATCACAAGGCCTAACCATTGGCCAGGGAGTTACTATTAAAGGCAATCGACAAGTGGAGCCGTCAGTTCTTCCTTCTACCGGTAGTAAACTATATTGGGCTGTACCTTCCCCGACTGATCATCAGGGAGTGGGGCAGCTGGCGCGTGATAACTCCAGTATTGGTCCATCTCCCAAATTGGGAATTCCCTGCAACACGTATCGAAGATACTTCTTTCAGGTTGACGGTGTCTTCCGCAACACGTATCGAAGAGACTTCTTTCAGGTTGTAGGACTTCGAAAAATGTTAATAACTGGGATTGCAATATTTTCCTTGCAAGTTCCTCTTTATATGATAAATGATAATATCTGGCTTATCTTTGACATAACAGATATTCCCACCTATATATATATGCATTTTGAGTTACCTCGTAACTTCATCGTTCATGTTATTCTGGCATCATTTCCGTAAATGCATGGCATATGGTTTGAAAGATATTTTTGAACTGTTATATATTATCGTTCAGTTAAATATTATTGTTGGTGGGCTATTGCTCACCCTTGCTTTATTATTATATCACAACAACAGCTAGACAAGATGATTCGCACAAGGCGCACTCGATGCTGGCGAGGACGATGAGACTACCAGAGCTGAAGAGAAAGCTATTGGTATGATAGATTCACTCTTTCAGTACCAAATATATGGACTAGTATGACTTATGTAAATGGATGGCAAAAAGTATGTATTCATATTGTAACTCTTTTGGGTTGTAAGAACTCATAATGTGTTTAATAAAATTTGGTTGTTACTCTGATTTCATCTCTGGGACTATTACGGGTGTGTTTTATATTGTTGTGTTGGGTCATAAAGATGTAATTTATTTTATGTTGAGGTAAGTTCAAATATTGTGGACAGAATTGGAGATCGTAACGACGGGACCCCGGATCTTGGGGTGTTACATAATTGGCCTTTGCTCCTGATTCATTCCGTTTTGACCAACATTCTGATTCCTTGTGCCCATATATTTGGTAGTAGTGACACTAGATTAAACTCTTATGACTAAACACTCAATTTTCCGAGGTCGACCACCACCTCCACCATCTTTACGACCACCATGACCTCTTTCACTTTTTCGCCTTTGCCATATCCTCGTCCACCAAAACTTCTGCCATATCCTCGTCCACCAGAATATCCATTTTTCTCCTTGAAATCTTCACCTTTCATCTGAAATGCTTTTTGCTTACTTCCTGTTCAACCTCTCTTCACGATTTTTCAAGGAGCTCATTAAATCATCAAGGAATAAGTGGACAGATCATGTGCTTCCTCAATTGCGGGAACAATGAGATCAAAACGATCATTGAGAGTTCTCAATATTTTTTAAACCACCGTTGTCAGTTATTTCTTCTCCGTAAGACCTCATTTTATTAACAATTGAACTTGCCCTAGATAAATAATCTTGAACGGACTCCTTCTTTTCCATCTCCAAATTTGAAAAATCAGAACTAAGGGTTTGGAGTTTTACCTCTATAACTTTTGCTGAACCCTGAAATTTAGTTTTTAAATTTTACCAGGCCTCTTTGGATGTTGTTGCAGGTGTAATCCTCGAGAAAAAAGAGAAACACTTATAGATTGTTGCAAAAAAAAACCAAAGATTTAGCATCTTTCTTCTTGTACTCCTTTAATTTCTGCTCGTCATTTTCTTTTTCATCATACCCATCCTCAACAAATTCCCAGAGCTCTTGAGATTTGAAGAGGGTTTTCAGTTTAATTGACCAAAACTAATATTTCTCACCCTTAAAAACTGGTATCAACAGTTGTTTGCCATGATTTCATCTTTTGGATAATTGCTCTCAACCAAAACAAGTTGCGTTGCCTGCTTCCTCAACCACTATGCTCTTTGTGTGTTTTTTTTAAAATGAAGGACCTAATGTAGTTATGATACCAAGATAGATAATATAATGAAACACACATGGATGATGGAAGCATGTACATACACACATATATTTGATAGTAAGAGCTTACCATAAAGTTTTCTCCATTGTTCAAAGTAAGGGAAGAGAGTAGAAGTATAATCATGGGCTATGAAATCAATAGAAGAGGAAGAGATGGACTTGGTAGAAGATTGAATCCTCTGCATCTCAGGGACATTTCCATAGAGTAAAGAAGGATGAGGTCCTTTAATACCTTGCTTTTGAAGCTTCCATCTAAGCCTTTGTGAGTTTAGCCATATGTTGTTGCTCAAGAATGTGGAACAAACAACAACAACTACTGCTACAAAGCACCAACTAGTGTAACTTTTCAAAAGTATGATAGATGCTTGGGGAAGAATAAGAAGGTGAAGAAGAATAAAAAGTAGAAAGAGAGAGATAATGGAGAGAGGGAGTTTCATTTTGGTTTTGGCTTTGTTTTTTTTTTGCCTTGCCTTATTCTTTGACCACACTTGTGTCCTTGTGCTACTAAACTAAACCAAGAGTAAACTCTCAAATAAGTTCGTAAATCCAAAATAGTCCGCACCGTTTAGTCTTGCTATTTGGCAAGTTATGTCTTGCTAATTGGCAAGTTTCGTCTGTCATTTTGACAATTTGGTAAGTATTTACGGCTTTTCTCTGCTCTTTTGTTTTTTAGTTTCTTTCTTGAGTGTATCCATGGAGAGATCCAACCAATCGTTGGAATCATTGTATACCAACATGACATTGGAGGATGAGGAGGAGGGGGGTGTAATAGCTGGAGAGGAGGTTCTTACAAATAAGGTTCCAACATATGTCTTAATAGGGAGGTTCTTAACTGAAAAGAACATTAATTTTAGTGCAATGCAGAATGTTATGGCATCTCTTTGGAGGCCGAAGGAGGGGATGGAGATTCATGATTTGGGAAACTTTCGTTTTTCATTCGTCTTCTTTCATGTCATGGATGTGCAGAAGGTTTTAGAAGGTGGCCCGTGGTCCTTTGAGCAGAGTTTGCTAGTGTGTCATCGCCTGATGGATAATGAAGATCCGCAATTGGTTAATTTACAGGAGGCGGACATATGGGTTCAGATATATGACATTCCGAAAGGTTATATATCTGAGAATGTTCTTAAGAATATAGGAGAATCTTTTGGTCGATATGTAAAATCGGACCCTACAAATTTTACTAGTACGTGGAAGGATCATGTTCGTGTTAGAGTAACCATGAATGTGGATAAACCAATTAAAAGGAGAATGAAGCTAAAGAGGGATGCCAATAACTGGAGCTGGATCAACTTTAAGTATGAGAGGTTGCCTTCCTTTTGTTTTGTCTGTGGTATAATAGGACACTCAGACAGAGACTGTAGCATCGTATATGCAAACCCAGAAAAGTTGATTGAACGTGCTTATGGTGTTTGGTTGAGAGCTCCAACACGTAGTACAAAAGTGGGTGCAAGAGCCAGGTGGTTACGTAATGCAAACATGAGAGAAGGTCAGTGGGCAACCCATACTGCTACCTCTAATAGCTCTGGAAAATCTGGAAATTCCAACACCAACCATGACAGTGGAATGACAAGATTCATGGAAGTTGATGGAACTATTCGCGAAAATCACGGAGATAATGAGGCTGTTAAGATTTGTACACGACATCAGGGGGAAAGTGAAAAGGCTACTTTGTTGCAAAGCCAAGGATCTTTGACAGGTAACAATGCTTTGACTTCAAATACAATGATTATATTTGAATCAAAAAGAAAGCGTGTGGAACCGGGTGTGCAGGAAGAAAGTATTGGACAAGATAATGTGCACAATGTTGGGCTTCAAATAGATAATGGGCCAAAAAACGTGAATGTGGCGGGTTCTGGACTCCAGGACCGCCAGACAATATGAGTCTTCTAGCATGGAACTGCCGTGGCCTGGCCAAGCTACGCGCAGTTAGATTTCTTATAGAAATCGTTAAACATTATGGGCAAAGCCTAGTTTTCCGGTCTGAAACTTTAGTTAAGTCTAATAAAATTGCAGTGATTTGTAGAAAAATAGGGTTTGCTGGTTTCTTTGCGGTGGATGTGCAAGGCCATAGTGGCGGCCAGGCCCTTTTTTGGAAAAATGAGGGGGGAGTGCAAGTCATTGGTAGTAGTCAGAACTATATTGATTTTGAAGTAGTGAACGATCAAGTTGGTAGATGGAGATATACGGGGGTTTATGGCTTCCCAGAGAGATGTAGAAGAGTGGAGTCGTGGAGGATGATTTCAAATTTGGCTGGGAAAAGCTTGTTACCTTGGAGTATTATTGGTGATTTTAATGATATGATGCATGATAGTGAGAAGACTGGTGGTAGAAAGCATCCGAGATCTCTTCTACAAGGTTTTTCTGATGTTGTGAATGAGTGTGGTCTGGTGGACTTGGGTTTTGAGGGTGATCTCTTCACTTGGGAGAGAGGTCGGGGTACTGATGAATGGGTGCAGGAGAGATTAGATAGGGGCCTTACTAACGAAGATTGGCGTAATATGTTCCCAGAAGCGATTGTTAAGGTGGTTGAAGTTTCCACTTCGGATCACCTTCCTCTGTTCCTTGATGTCAATAGGAGGGTGTACATGAAAAAGAAAAATCGCTTCAGATTTGAGAATGCCTGGATTGGAGAACAGGAGTGCTTTAACGTAATTAATAACGGCTGGAGCAAAGTGGGTCTAAGTAATATTATGGAAAAAATGGTGGAATGTTGTATTAAGCTTGAGGAGTGGGGAGGAGGGTTACTGAAGGATATGAAGGCGAAGCTAACAGGTTGTAGAACTCAGATGCATAGTCTTCGATCTAGACGTGATAACCAGGGGGTGCAGGCTTATAAGAGAGTCAGATGGGACTACCTTTGCTTGCTGGAGAAACAAGAGATATACTGGCATCAAAGGGCTAAACAATATTGGTTGAAGCATGGGGATCAAAATACGAGGTTTTTCCATAAGTATGCTTCGACACGACGGAAGAATAATAATATTCGGGGGTTAAAAGATTTGAATTGGGTTTGGAGAGAAGAGAATATGGAAGTACAAGGGATAATAGTGGACTATTTCTCATCCTTATTTCAGTCACAAGAGACAGGAGGCCAATTATCAAGTGACGAGCGCGTAAATACAATCTCTGACGAAGAAAACCAGAACTTGACGGTGCCGATTACGGAGAAGGAAGTCAAGGATGCAGTTTTTTCAATGCATCCAAGTAAGTCACCAGGAATAGATGGCCTTAACCCTGGTTTCTTTCAAGCGTACTGGACTATAGTAGGAAGAGATGTAACGCAGTTCTGTAAGGATTTTTTCGATACGGGTCACCTGCCTACGGGAGTAAATCATACATTGGTATGCATGATTCCAAAAACCAAGAATCCTCAGCAAGTAACGGATTTGAGACCTATTTCCCTTTGTAATGTGCTTATGCGTATTCTGTCTAAAGTAATGGCAAACAGATTGAAGCCATGTCTCCCAAGGATTATTTCAGAAAAACAAAGTGCTTTTGTTGAGGGCCGATTACTAACGGATAATGCTTTAATTGCCTATGAGTTGAATCACTATATGCATAGGAAAACTCAAGGTAGAAATGGAATTGCGGGTTTGAAAGTGGATATTTCAAAAGCCTATGACAGACTGGATTGGGAGTTTATTGAGAATATGTTGCTTAAGTTTGGGTTTAATCAATGGTGGGTGGACAGGATGATGTCTTGCATTCGAAGTGTAACATATACTTTTCTAAATAATGGGGAAGTGTTTGGGGACATTCAGCCAAAGCGAGGGATTAGACAAGGAGACCCAATATCTCCTTATCTTTACATTTTATGTGCTGAAGGCCTAAGTGCGCTTATCCGAAAACAGGAGCAAGGTGGTTTCATTCATGGGTGTGCAGTCGCCAAAGATGCTCCACCTATATCACACCTATTATTTGCAGACGATTGTTATTTGTTCTTTCGGGCATCGGAGGGTGAGGCGGAAATCATGAAAGAAATTTTGCGGAGGTATGAGATTTTGTCTGGGCAGTCAGTGAATTATAATAAGTCTAGTGTGGTGTTTAACCCAAATACCACAACTGAGATGCGTGCGAGGGTGTGTGCAAAGCTGGATGTTATAGAAGTCAATACCCCTGGAAAATACTTGGGGATGCCAATGTTTATGGGAAAAAACAAGCGTGCAGTGTTTGGTTTTTTAGAAGATCGTGTGTCTCAAAAGCTTCATGGTTGGAGTAACACGGCTCTGTCAAGAGGTGGGAAACTTACACTGCTAAAAACTGCAGCTCAATCAATCCCGAACTTCTGGATGAACCTGTTCTTACTGCCAGAAAATGTATGTGATGCGATTGAAAAACGAATGAATGGGTTTTGGTGGGGAAGAGGGGAGAAGGGTCAAGGTATTAGGTGGATGTCATGGGAGAAGCTTAGTGTAACGAAATACGGAGGAGGGTTGGGGCTGAGAAGTTTTAAGCAATTTAATACCGCCATGTTAGCAAAACAAGGTTGGAGAATTATGAATGCAGAGAACTCCCTGGTGACAAGAATTATGAAAGCTAGATACTTCAAGGATACGGATTTTTTGAATGCAAAGCTGGGTTCTAATCCCAGCTACATGTGGAGGAGTATCTTATCTGCACAAGACGCTGTTCGAGCTGGTTGTTGTCGTAGAATAGGGGATGGGGCGAGCACAATGATTTGGAAGGTGCCTTGGCTCCCTTGTGTTGACAATGGCTATTTAACGACAGATATGCCTCCTGATGCTCAAGAGATTAAGGTGCAAGACCTGATTGTAGAAGAAACTAACCTGTGGGACTCTGACAAGTTAAATGCTATGTTTAATACTCGTGATAGGGAGCTCATTCAACGCGTGCCGCTTTCGCATCGAAGAATGACGGACTCCTGGTTCTGGTTGCTGAAAAATGATGGTAGATTCTCGGTTAAAAGTATGTATCAATGGTTGCAAGGTGCGTTTGATTCATCATACATACAATTCTGGAAAAAACTCTGGAATTTAAAGATCCCAGGAAAGGTGGTGAGTTTCTTATGGAGAGTGTGCAGATCCTGTCTTCCAACGTTAAAAGCGCTGGCAAGTAAACACATTATGGTGAATACTACCTGTCCTTGGTGTCATACGGGAAGTGAGAATGATGTTCATGTTTTATTTCAATGCGATTTCGCCAAAACTGTATGGAACACTACTGGATTGCAAAACTTTATAAGGATCATGCCTCATGAGACGTGCTTTGATGTGTGTTGTCGAGTCCTTAGCAATGCATCGAGAGACCAAAGTGCAATGTTTGGGATGGTGTGTTGGAGCTTGTGGAATCGTAGAAATAAATGGGTGAGGGATAGAGCAAATGGTTCGGCTTTCGGTGTTAAGGAGGCTGCCCTAAAATTGCTTGAGGAGTGGAGAAAGGCTCAAATTCTTGATAAGTGTAAGGGTGTTCGAAAAGAACCGGCTGCAAGGAAATGGAGTAAGCCTCCTATAGAATGGACAAAGTGGAATGTGGATGCTGCAACTTTTGTGGATGGAAGTGTTGGTCTGGGCAGTGTATGTCGAGACTCGCAAGGACAATTTGTTAGAGCTAGGTGTGGTCGGCTCAGAGGTAGGTGGCTGCCAAGGGAGGCAGAGGCGTTAAGCCTCAAACGCGCTTTGATATGGGCGCAAGAATTGGGAATGGACTGCTAGATTTTCGAAACCGACTGCATGACTTTGGTCGACGCCTGTAAGGGAAAGCAAGGAGACAGTTATTTTCATACTATTGTGTCCGATTGTGTGGACTTATGTAAGCACTTTAATCAAGTGCAAGTTTCATTTATTTCGAGGTCAGCGAATAGTGTGGCACACTTGTTGGCTACACATTCTATGTCTGATCTAATGGAGTGGGTCGTTAATCCGCCTGACTTCATTAACCATGTTCTTAATTTTGAGTTGGTTTAAGTAATGCAAGTACGATTTATTCAAAAAAAAAAAAAGATAGATAATATAATGAAAACATAAATTTATTTTTATTCCAATAAACGAAACGTACTAGCCAATAATATACAAGCTTTAAAAAATACATGAAAGACCTAAGAAACATCAACTACACAATAGACGTGGTCCACTGTTCCTAATAAATAAAAACTGATATACTAAACAGCTGCCCATCTAGCTACATTATTTGCACTAACTTATTCATGCTAAACATTAGGATCACCACCTTCATCATTAGACTGAGCACATTGATTAATATTATGTAAATCTCGTGTATCAAATAACAATAATATATATTATTGTTATTATATATATATATATATATATATATATATATATATAGGCCATTGCTCCATACAGAACACTCTTATATAACAAACAATAATGAACACCTTAGATCTAATAGATTCAATGGCCCCGCCAGAGGCACACAATACAAAAAGTTGTTATTTTTTTACCCTCTATCCATCAAGCAAAAAAAAAATTACTGTTCATGATGACGTCATGCTGACGTCAGCAGTGACGTCATCATGAACAATAATTTTTTTTCTGGATGGATAGCGCGTAAAAAAATAACAACTTTTTGTATTGGGTGCCATGACGGAACTCTTATATTAGATTAGATATGAGGTGTTCTTTATTGTTTGTTATATTAGGTATTTGTTATGGAGTGCAACTCTATATATATATATATGAAGGTAGTGTTTTTCGTAGTTCGTTCACAGGAAAGGACTCTCAATATTGATTTCGAGTAGATTATCTCTTACAATCTAGAAGTGTGTAAATGGGGGGTTTTGAGTTTGGTTAAGGTGTTTTATCAAACACCTTGCATACAATAACTAAATTGCTACAAAAATACAACTAAGTTAATGGCAACTATCCAAATTTACCAACACAACACAATGAGTGAATTAGCAAGATATAGGGATATTTGACCCAATGATAATGGCAACTCAAGCACTTCAACCCAACAACAAGCAAAATTATATCCAACTCTACTTAACCAAGATAATTGGTGAAGCACACAATCACTTATTTCTCTTCTATTATAAACACTAATTTAGTGAAGCACATAAATTAGATCTCTTGACACTAGCAACCAATAATGAAGCATTATCAATTTAACCAAGTCAAGGAATTAAACAAAGAGAGGCTAGGACAAACCCAAGGATGAGAAGCTCAACCTAGATATTTGCACTTGAATCTTGAGAATTTAGGTACACTAAACTTGTGCTACTATAATGAATGTAATAACAATTACGGATTAGCAAAAACAATTAGCAATTGATATTACAAGAAGAGCAAATTGAAGCAACTTACAATTCTCCAAGCAAAATCATAAACAATACAACTCAAGCATTCAAGATAGAGTTAAATAAATCTTACTTAAATTGAAGGGGGTTTAGTACAAGAATTCCTCATTGAGCCAAATAAATGGAGTTAGTTACTCATAATCAATGCTAGATTATGAGTAATTGATGTTTTTCTATCTACTCTACTAACCCTAATTTTTCCTTGAAGAGGCTAGGTTAGATGAAGATAAGAGGTAGGTTAAGATATGAAGATGTTAGATTAGGTTGTGTTTGGTTACATCTCTTTTTAATACACAGCAGGGGTCGTACGGCCTGTCGAACGGCCGTACAGCTGCCCGTACAGAAAATCTGCTCCTTTGAACGGCCTGTCGAACGGCCGTGCATCAGCCCGTACGAGATAAAATCTTCAAGATAATACATTAAACACCTCCCGACATCACGAGCTTTCATCTTCTAACTTCCCTCTTGAATAATCTTCGCTTTCATGCCCAAATTAAGCCATCTTTTCAACAATTAAGTACGAGGCACTGAAAGATGAAAAACATAACAAATATTAATAAAACAACATTCGAAACTAACAAAAATGCAGAAGAATAAAAGATAAAACGTGTATAAAATAAACGTTATCAAATCTTCCCCCACTTGAACTTTGCTAGTCCCGAGCAAACTAAAATTAACATAACCATATACTCCTAACTAGTACCACTTTCGTAGGTGATCACGGTTGCATTTGGCATATGCAACAAGCCCTTGGAACCCCTAGGTAGCCCTAGTGGACGAGTGAGGTCTCGTGAGGGTTTATAGATGATGTACCCACAAAATCACAAAAACCACTAACAAATAAGAAACTAAAAATACCTATTAATTAAACTAACTACTACATTCACATGTCCGAGTCGTCTACTTGTAACTAAAATCAAACATATAGAGCTATTCACCTTGTCATCCACTAAAACGAGCTAACAACCAATTCAAGAATCAAGATAACACACCTTGTGCAAGATGTAACAAAGACATTAAAGATAGAATGAATGCACTTCAATCGTGAACACTAGACAAGATTATCACAAAGCATACATGGCTTCGCATTAAGAAGATGAAATTGCATGGTGAAAAATCTCACATCTCTCAATTGTGCATCACACAAGTATGGGCTAGAGATTTCACTCAACTCCAAGTCTAAATGCATGCACTCTACTTGGCCTTGCATGTCCACCTAAATTCCGGATTGCACCAAAAACAAGGAATTCATAAAATGGGTTATAATGAGGCTTGGGTGAAGGTGTGAAAATTTAAGTTCAAGGAAGGTGTAAAAGTCTCCCTAGTTGAGTCAAAATGACGCTTGCTCGCTTCATCCACCAAATTCTCAAACTAAAGAATGTCTTCAATCATTTACAATTACAAAACACAACCACATTTACCAGAAAATTGAAACAAAATAAAGTACAAAGATTTATTGCTTTTTTTCTATTTCTTTTTTTTTTCTTTTTTATTTTACATCCCCTTTATTATTATTATTATTTTTTTTAGCAAAGGGAATGCATAACATAAATAAATACTACAAAGAACTTTGAACCACATCTAGATATACACATCAAACTAGTTCCCACTTACAATAAATAGAATTCTTCCTCTTCACAACTTCTCTAAATTCACATGCTCATCAATCAATTCTTTCCAAGACTCAACTAGCTCAACTAGGTCGAGAGTGAAGTATTTGGCTATGACTCATGTATAAAATGGGAGAGTGACAAAGCAAAATATGGATATAAGCTTCAATGGGGGTAACTAGGGATTATTTTCATGGTTCACAAGCTAAAAAGGCCAAAAAAGTTATCCTAAATAGAACTTCCTTATTATGGTGCATCCAAGAATGAAGATTTAATGCAAGCCCTAGAGCAACAAACACACATAAAGAGGGAGCAACACACAAGCAAAAGAATCATCGTTCAAGGCCTCACAAGGTTTAAGTTGTAATAACAACTTCTCGATTTGATTCCATGCATTCTAAGATATAATCGTCATGCTCACAATTTAATTACAACAATCTAGACTTTTCATGCCATTTTAAGTGTGTGTGTGCAAAAAGGGTGCATCAAACTTATACACTACACCAAAACTGGCCATTAGTAACGGATATATCCGTTACTAATGACATTAATAACGGATATATCCGTTACTAATCGTCCGTCACAATTGTTTTTTTTTTGTAACAAATATATCCGTTACTAATTAGTAACGGATATATTCGTAACGGATATATCCGTTACAAATAGATTAGTAACGGATATATCCGTTACAAATTAGTAACGGATATCTGAAATTAGTAACGGATATATCCGTTACTAATTAGTAACGGATATATCTGTTACAAAATAAAAAAAAAAAGCAATTGTGACGGACGATTAGTAACGGATATATCTGTTACTAATTAGTAACGGATGTTGAGAATTTGTAACGGATATATCCGTTACTAATTAGTAACGGATGTTTAGAATTAGTAACGGATATATCCGTTACTAATATTAAAATAAATTAATAAGCTCTCAGCCAATCAGAGGCTGCCACCACAATCCGTTACTAATATTAAAATAAATTAATAAGCTCTCACCCAATCAGAGGCTGCCACCACAGCCGCCCCCACCTCTCAGCCAATCACATCGCTCCACTTGTACTCTCAGCCAAACGGATATATCCGTTACTAATTAGTAACGGATGTTTAGAATTAGTAACGGATATATCCGTTACTAATATTAAAATAAATTAATAAGCTCTCAGCCAATCAGAGGCTGCCACCACAATCCGTTACTAATATTAAAATAAATTAATAAGCTCTCAGCCAATCAGAGGCTGCCACCACAGCCGCCCCCACCTCTCAGCCAATCACATCGCTCCACTTGTACTCTCAGCCAATCAGAGGCTGCCACCACAGCCGCCCCCACCTCTCACCCAACCTCAATTTTTCCAGATTTGTTGAAGTAAGGTTTCGAACCCATGACCTCCTGTGTGGTAGCACACCCACTCAACCAACTGTGACACGCGAGAATTTGTGATATATATGGAAATACAATCCTTATACTATGAACTTTTACATGTTTTTGTTTTATAAATTCGTTTAAAATTAATATTTAAAAAAACGAAAATATTTTTTTTTTTAAAAATCGAAAATTATTAATTTTTTTAAAAAAATCGAAAATAATATTTTTTAAAAAAATCGAAAATATTTTTTTTTAAAAAAAATCGAAAATAATTATTATTTTTTAAAAAATAGAAAATAATTATTTTTTTAAAAAAACGAAAATAATTAATTTTTTTAAAAAATCGAAAATAATTAAATTTTTTTAAAAAATCGAAAATAATTATTTTTTTAAAAAAATTGAAAATAATTATTTTTTAAAAAAATTGAAAATAATCATTTTTTAAAAAATCGAAAATAATTATTTTTAAAAAAACGGAAATAATTTTTTTTAAAAAAAATCGAAAATTATTAATTTTTTTAAAAAAATCGAAAATAATATTTTTTTAAAAAATCGAAAATAATTTTTTTTTAAAAATAATCGAAAATAATAATTTTTCTAAAAAAGCGAAAATAAGTATTTTTTTTTAAAAATCGAAAATAATAATTATTTTAAAAAAACGACAATATTTTTAAAATCTTTTTTCGACGATCCAACCGTACGGTTGTTAATATCTAATGATTTTAGTGATATACACAAAAAATTAAAAAATTACAAGCTTATTTGATGTGATTTTATAATATAAATCTCCAAAAAACAATACTCGCGATAACTAGTATCGTCCCGATTGCACAAAACAATATTTTTAAAATCTTTTTTCGACGATCCAACCGTACGGTTGTTAATATCTAATGATTTTAGTGATATACACAAAAAATTAAAAAATTACAAGCTTATTTGATGTGATTTTATAATATAAATCTCCAAAAAACAATACTCGCGATAACTAGTATCGTCCCGATTGCACAAAACAATATTTTTAAAATCTTTTTTCGACGATCCAACCGTACGACTGTTAATATCTAAGGATTTTAGTGATATACACAAAAAATTAAAAAATTACAAGCTTATTTGTTGTGATTTTATAATATAAATCTCCAAAAAACAATACTCGCGATAACTAGTATCGTCCCGATTGCACAAAACAATATTTTTAAAATCTTTTTTCGACGATCCAACCGTACGACTGTTAATATCTAAGGATTTTAGTGATATACACAAAAAATTTAAAAATTACAAGCTTATTTGATGTGATTTTATAATATAAATCTCCAAAAAACAATACTCGCGATAACTAGTATCGTCCCGATTGCACAAAACAATATTTTTAAAATCTTTTTTCGACGATCCAACCGTACGGTTGTTAATATCTAATTATTTTAGTGATATACACATAAAATTAAAAAATTACAAGCTTATTTGATGTGATTTTATAATATAAATCTCCAAAAAACAATACTTGCGATAACTAGTATCGTCCCGATTGCACAAAACAATATTTTTAAAATGTTTTTTCGACAATGCAACCATAAGGTTGTTAATATCTAATGATTTTAGTGATATACACAAAAAATTAAAAAATTACAAGCTTATTTGATGTGATTTTATAATATAAATCTTTAAAAAACAATACTCGCGATAACTAGTATCGTCCCGATTGCACAAAACAATATTTTTAAAATCTTTTTTCGACGATCCAACCGTACGGCTGTTAATATATAAGGATTTTAGTGATATACACAAAAAATTAAAAAATTACAAGCTTATTTGATGTGATTTTATAATATAAATCTCCAAAAAACAATACTCGCGATAACTAGTATCGTCCCGATTGCACAAAACAATATTTTTAAAATCTTTTTTCGACGATCCAACCGTACGACTGTTACTATCTAATGATTTTAGTGATATACACAAAAAATTAAAAAATTACAAGCTTATTTGATGTGATTTTATAATATAAATCTCCAAAAAACAATACTCGCGATAACTTGTATCGTCCCGATTGCAAAAACAATATTTTTAAAATCTTTTTTCGACGATCCAACCGTACGACTGTTACTATCTAATGATTTTAGTGATATACACAAAAAATTAAAAAATTACAAGCTTATTTGATGTGATTTTATAAAATAAATCTCCAAAAAACAATACTCGCGATAACTAGTATCGTCCCGATTGCACAAAACAATATTTTTAAATTGTTTTTTCGACGATGCAACCATAAGGTTGTTAATATCTAATGATTTTAGTGATATACACAAAAAATTACAAGCTTATTTGATGTGATTTTATAATATAAATCTCCGAAAAACAATACTCGCTATAACTAGTATCGTCCCGATTGCACAAAACAATATTTTTAAAATCTTTTTTCGACGATCCAACCGTACGACTGTTACTATCTAATGATTTTAGTGATATACACAAAAAATTAAAAAATTACAAGCTTATTTGATGTGATTTTATAATATAAATCTCCAAAAAACAATACTCGCGATAACTAGTATCGTCCCGATTGCACAAAACAATATTTTTAAATTGTTTTTTCGACGATGCAACCATAAGGTTGTTAATATCTAATGATTTTAGTGATATACACAAAAAATTACAAGCTTATTTGATGTGATTTTATAATATAAATCTCCGAAAAACAATACTCGCTATAACTAGTATCGTCCCGATTGCACAAAACAATATTTTTAAAATTTTTTTTCGACGATCCAACCGTACGACTGTTACTATCTAATGATTTTAGTGATATACACAAAAAATTAAAAAATTACAAGCTTATTTGATGTGATTTTATAATATAAATCTCCAAAAAACAATACTCGCGATAACTAGTATCGTCCCGATTGCACAAAACAATATTTTTAAATTGTTTTTTCGACGATGCAACCATAAGGTTGTTAATATCTAATGATTTTAGTGATATACACAAAAAATTACAAGCTTATTTGATGTGATTTTATAATATAAATCTCCGAAAAACAATACTCGCTATAACTAGTATCGTCCCGATTGCACAAAACAATATTTTTAAAATCTTTTTTCGACGATCCAACCATACGGCTGTTAATATCTAATGATTTTAGTGATATACACAAAAAATTAAAAAATTAAAAGCTTATTTGATGTGATTTTATTATATAAATCTCCAAAAAACAATACTCGCGATAACTAGTATCGTCCCGATTGCATAGAACAATATTTTTAAATATTTTTTCGACGATCCAACCGTACGGCTGTTAATATCTAAGGATTTTAGTGATATACACAAAAAAATTAAAAATTTACAAACTTATTTGATGTGATTTTATAATATAAATCTTTTAAAAGTATTAAATTAGTAATAGATATATTATTCCTTAGTAACGGATATATCCGTTACTAATATTAGTAACGGATATATCTGTTACTAATTCTATGTATTCGTTACTAATTAGTAACAGATATATCCGTTACTAATATTATATATCCATTACTAATTAGTAACGGATATATAATATTAGTAACGGATATATCTGTTACTAATTAGTAACGGATACATAGAATTAGTAACGGATATATCCGTTACTAATTAGTAACAGATATATGTGCATTAGTAACGGATATATCCGTTACTAATTAGTAACAGATATATGTGCATTAGTAACGGATATATCCGTTACTAATTCTATATTTAATATTAGTAACAGATATATCTGTTACTAATTAGTAACGGATATATCCGTTACTAATTAGTAACGGATATATCCGTTAATGATGGCATTAGTAACAGATATATCCGTTACTAATTAGTAACGGATATATCATATATCCGTTACTAATGGGTCAGATATCTGTTACTAATTAGTAACGGATATATCCGTTACTAATGGCTTTTTTTATCTGTTAGTAATTTGCCAGTTTGGTGTAGTGATAGATTCACATCAAATTGATAATGCTAGACACGTAATAGGAGAAAACAAGGCTACAAGCTTACAATGTCATAAATTTTACAAACAAGTAAACAAGCTCATGACTAAACTTATTTCCCAAATGCAAACAAAATGGACAACAAGACGGACATCAAAATGAACAAAAAAGATTATTAATACTAGCTACGCATATTATACAAGGATGAACATAAACAATCCTTCCCCCACTTAAAATATGGCATGTCCTCATGCATGACAAATAAAATGAAGTAGAGATATGAGTGAAAGAAAACTCACCTAAAAATAAATAACAAGGACCGGGAGCACCACTCATATTTGCCAAAATCCAACTCCGAAGTTGCACACCAAGAATTGAACTATCGCCACACACCACAATCAACCCAACGAAAATAATCAACAAGCCAAATCTACACCCTACAAAGCCACTTTAACACTAATTAAGGATATATAAGTAATAAAAATGTTTGTTTTTTCTTTAAAAAAAATAAAATCAAATAAAATCAAATCAAATAACTAACCAATTAATAAAAAAAATCAAATCGAATTTAAAACTGAAATAATAATAAAAGAAAAAATCAAATTTAAAACTAAAATAAAATAAAATAAAATAAAATAACTAAGTAATTAATAAAAAATAAAAAAATAAAAAAAATCAAATTTTAAAACTAAAATAATAATAAAATCAAAAATCAAATTTAAAAGTAAAACTAAAATAAAATAATTACTTAGTTTATAAAATTATAAACTAAAACAAAATTAAAAAGAATTAAATTTTGGTTTTTTATTTTTTTTTAAAAAATAAAATAAAATAATATAAAATAAATCACTAACCAATTAAAAATAAAATCAAAAATCAAATTTGTAAAACTGAAATAATAATAAAATCAAAAATCAAATTAAAAACTAAAACTAAAATAAAATCAAAAATAATTTAAAAGTAAAACTAAAATAAAATAATTACTTAGTTTTAGAAAATTAAAAACTAAAATCAAAATTAAAAAGAATTAAATTTTGGTTTTTGATTTTTTAATTTTTATTTTTTTTAAAAAAAAGAAAAGATAAAATAAAATAAATCACTAACCAATTAAAAATAAAATCAAAAATCAAAATAAATTAAATTTAAATTCATTTCTGAATTTATAAAAAAAAAATTAAAATCAAAATTAAAATGAAATAAGTAGTGAATAAAAGTAAATAAAACAAAATAAAATAAAATAAAACAAAAAGAACTAACCAAATAATAATAAAATTTAAAGTAAATATAAATTGATTCTTAAATTTATATAAAATTAAAAAAAAAACTAAAATCAAAATTTAAAAAGTGAATAAAAGTAAACAAAATAAAAATAAAACAAAACACAAAAAAAAAGAAAACAAAAACTAAAAAAACAAAAAAAACAAAAAACAAAAACAAAAAGGGGGTGGGTTGTGTTTTTCAACAGAAGGGGGGGGGGGTCGTGTTATTGGGGAAATGAAAATGAGATTGGGGAGGAGAGGTCGCGGTTGTAAGGTGGAGAGAAGATGGGCGAAAGAAAGGAGTGGACAGAAATGGGTGGAAGGAGATGGAGGTGAGGGGAAAAGGAATTGCAGGTGGTTGCGTGTGGTTGTTGGAAAATGGGGGCGTGGTGGGTTACGGTGGTTTGGGTGAAAAGTAGATGGGTGGGGTTTGGCTGTTGATGTGATTCGAGGAGGCGGGGTAGTGGTGTTGAAAGATAGAGGGAGGCAAGGGGTGTTGTTGGCTGCGTGGTGAACGGGAAATGGAATGGTGGTAAGGTAGGAAGGGGGCGAGACGGAGATGGGATGCAGACGAGTAAAGTTGGCGAAGACACAGTGAAGGGCTGGCAGTAAGAATTGTGAAGAGGGTGGTAGGAGGAAGAGGACAGAAGTGTTGAGGGGAAACTGTGATAAAACCGGGGGAAGGGGAGAGATGGCGTTGCTGTTGAAACTGGGTTTGGTTGCAGTGCAGTGTAGAGGCGTAGAACAGAGGGCTTGTAGTGTGGGTGTTTGTGTCGAAGCAATAGGGGAGAGGGGAGAAGGAGTTGTTTGCTCTGTTTTCTATTTTTTTTAAGAGAGCTGCACAGCCCGTACCACACGTTGGTAGTTTTTTTTAAGACTCCCTCATTTTGCACTAAGTTATGGACAGAAGCAGCAAAAAAATTTCACAGACTGTTGCACGGCTTGTTGCACGGTCTGCACCCCGTACGACAGCCCGTGCAGCCCTGAAATTTTACAAAAACATTTTTTTTTCAAAAATTCAAACAAATCCTTGAATGCTTGAATAAATTAGTAAATCCTGAAAACATGAAACAAACACATCGAGGCAAGTGTGGAATAAACATAAAAATCATAAAAATTAGAATTAACGATACTAAATATTATTGAGTGGGGAATTATTATTAATTTTTTTTGAAAATCTATTATAAAATTCATTAGACACACCATAAAAATACATAATAATTTTTTTTTTTTTGGGTTATTTTCTTAGATTTAAAATAGATGAAAAATGGAATCCCCACTCACTAATATTTAGATCAATCCTCAAATCCACAATATGCATAACACCATATATATTTGCAAGCGAGGAACAAAATCTAACACACGCATAAAAATATATAAATACATGCGTACCTTGGATTGCCTCACAAAAAGCGCTTTGTTTATTGTCGTTGGCTCGACTTATTTATACAACTATTCTGATTAATGAGGTGAAAAAGCAAATAAATGCACATACCTACGAATCAATAATAAGAATAAGGTGTGCAAATATACCTTTGATCCATAAGAATATAAAAATATTTTTATGATCTTCACATCTTCAAGAGACTTTGAAAAAGAAAAGTAGTTAGAAAATTCGTCAGAATAATCATTATAACTACGACTCAAAAATTGTTCCCAAATAGGATCCTTATATACCCAAGCAAAAATTTCAATCTCATCAATCTCAAGCTAAAATTCCTTCTCAATTTCAATTGGACATTCATCAATTTTTATCTCATCTACCAATTCATTAAGCACAAAAGTATTTTCTAAATTTGGTAGATCCTCAACTGCATCCAATTTATCATTGTCAAGCTTAGGGCAATCGTCAACTAAACAAGCAAATTCATCATGCACAACATTTTCATCAATAACAAAACAGGAATCATGATCAGTAGGAGAATCGACCTCCGCTAATTGACTCACGGTTTCGGCTAGTTGACTCATTTGCTTTTCTAAGTTGGATATGCTTTGAGAAGTGATCTTTTCCAAGTTGGATATACTTTGAAAAGTGGTGTTTTGAAATTGGAGGTTGTTTGCCGCCATTTGCTTCATCATTTCTTCAAGTGATGACAATGTCGATGAAGAAGACCCTTGATGGTCTTGGGAATTATATTGCGTATCATAGCATCGATTTTCAAAAGCAAGTTGGAGGTTGTTTGCCGCCATTTGGTTTATCATCTCCTCTAATGATGATAAGGAAGATGAAGAAGACCCTTGATGGTCTTGGGAATTATATTGCGGATCATAACATTGATTTTCACAAGCATATGAATAATCGATGCTAGGAGGGTAAGGAGCATAGCATGAGTTTCTAGAATATAAAGAATTCACCTGATACGCATTAAAATTCGGAAAAGAATTAAAATCTTAATATCGTTCTTGATCATAGGTGAAATCTTGAGCGTTATTCCAACCAAAATAGTTATCCATCGTCTCCTGAAAGAGTTAGTTCATGTCTATATCCAATAAACATGAAGACACACCAATAAAAAAAACAAAGAAAAAAAGAAAAAAACTATATACAAAGATAAAACCTAAAATATAAGAAACAATTAACTCAAAATTAATATTGTTGCCTTCCCCGGCAGCGGCGCCAATTTGAAGGTAGTGTTTTTCGTAGTTCGTTCACAGGGAAGGACTCTCAATATTGATTTCGAGTAGATTATCTCTTACAATCTAGAAGTGTGTAAATTGGGGGTTTTGAGTTTGGTTAAGGTGTTTTATCAAACACCTTGCATACAATAACTAAATTTCTACAAAAATACAACTAAGTTAATGGCAACTATCCAAATTTACCAACACAACACAATGAGTGAATTAGCAAGATATAGGGATATTTGACCCAAGGATAATGGCAACTCAAGCACTTCAACCCAACACAAGCAAAATTATATCCAACTCTACCTAACCAAGATAATTGGTGAAGCACACAATCACTTATTTCTCTTCTATTATAAACACTAATTTAGTGAAGCACATAAATTAGCTCTCTTGACACTAGCAACCAATAATGAAGCATTATCAATTTAACCAAGTCAAGGAATTAAACAAAGAGAGGCTAGGACAAACTCAAGGATGAGAAGCTCAACCTAGGTATTTGCACTTGAATCTTGAGAATTCAGGTACACTAAACTTGTGCTACTATAATGAATGTACTAACAATTACGGATTAGCATAAACAATTAGCAATTGATATTACAAGAAGAGCAAATGAAGCAACTTACAATTCTCCAAGCAAAATCATAAACAATACAACTCAAGCATTCAAGAAAGAGTTAAATAAATCTTACTTAAATTTAAGGGGGTTTAGTACAAGAATTCCTCCTTGAGCCAAATAAATGGAGTTAGTTACTCATAATCAATGCTAGATTATGAGTAATTGATGTTTTTCTATCTACTCTACTAACCCTAATTTTTCCATGAAGAGGCTAGGTTAGATGAAGATAAGAGGTAGGTTAAGATATGAAGATGTTAGATTAGGTTGTGTTTGGTTACATCTCTTTTTAATACACAGCAGGGGTCGTACGGCCTGTCGAACGGCCGTACAGCTGCCCGTACAGAAAATCTGCTCCTTTGAACGGCCTGTCGAACGGCCGTGCATCAGCCCGTACGAGATAAAATCTTCAAGATAATACATTAAACACCTCCCGACATCGCGAGCTTTCATCTTCTAACTTCCCTCTTGAATAATCTTCGCTTTCATGCCCAAATTAAGCCATCTTTTCAACAATTAAGTACGAGGCACTGAAAGATGAAAAACATAACAAATATTAATAAAACAACATTCGAAACTAACAAAAATGCAGAAGAATAAAAGATAAAACGTGTATAAAATACACGTTATGAATATACCACATAAGAAGATTATCATAACCGAAGTTTAAGTAACCAGTTTACTTTTACTACCAAGAACCATCGGTTTTCTAAAGTAGAGAGGTGTCCATTGTATTCTCTTGGTCAAGTGGTGGAGTTCCTGAACCATGTGCATCTATACCAATCATACTATACATATAGAAATGTTTGAATATAACTAGCAGAACAGAACATGACTACACACAAACACGCACACACACACACACACAGATATATATATATATATATATATATATATATATATATATATTGTTAACATATATGTTGACATATTATTGTGTGGAAATATGAAGAGTTACCTTTAGCTTTCTTGTTATCCTTTCACTAGGGTGCCAAAGCTGTCATTTGTTGTTCGATTTGCATTAGAGATCTTCGATCTTCCAAAAAAATATTGGTTGCAGGGCGATGATAATTACTACCCACAAGAGCCTCAAACTTACTAAGAGTGAACATATACCCTCACAACAAGAACAATCAATCCCTTGAGTTGTAACCCTTCCTTCTCCATTACACTACCATCTCTTCTATTTCTGTAATACACTTTTGTCAAAGGTAAAATCAACTTACTTTTAATCAACATGACTTATCTTATTATGTTAGAGCATCTCCAAGAGTTTATTGGCTCACTCCTAAATATATTATAAACAATGAAGCTCTTAGCAAGTTATTACATTGATTTGTGTGTCAACTCCAATAATGCTCTCTATTATGGCTCTTTATTTTATATTTTATTCATATTTCAATTCCACTTGGACAAACAATCAATAGATGAGAGAGAAGAACCACTATTTTACTAATAAAATATTAAGTTAAGAGCTACTAGTTGCTCCTAAAATAGAGGAGAGAGAAGAAGCTCTTAAGTTTTTAAAGAGCCTCTAAGAGTCTCTTGGAGCTTGATTTTTATTCTCTCTCCTCATTTTTTGAGTTAAGAGCTAGAATAGAGAGCGTCTTGGAGATGCTCTTACATGTCTTTAATCATTATAGTTTAACAAAGAAGTAGAGAGTCCATGGAGCAGAATATCAAAAAGCAAGTTGTTGAGATCGAGATCAATCCAGAAGCTATACTTCATTTGTATTATAAATCCGATGAATCGGGGAATAGTATATTCCAATTGGAACCGTGATCACCTACTAAATTAGTATTAGTTTGTACTTAGTAGTTATATTATATTAGTCTGCACGAGGATGTGCAAAGTGCTAAGTATGGGGATATTTGATAGAGTATATATTTATATGTATTTTATATGATTTCATCCTCATATTTATTGTATTCTATAAGTAATTGGAAATTATTAATTAGAGTTTAATGTTTTATGACATGAAATAAAGAATTCCCAAAATTTGAAGGAATTGAGCTTATTTGGACTTAAATGACAAGGAAATTCGGATTTATTGGGATGTATGTGCATATATCACTGTTTGGGCCCTAACTCGAGTTTCAGACATGGGTGATCTTATAGCCCACGCGAAGATAAAAGATCGAATTATCTACAATTCAGAAGTGGGCCAACATCAATATTCCAACTGAAGCAGCCCAGAAACAGGCCTGGAAGACAGACTACGAATTTTATGTTCAGAATTCAATTTGTTTTGAGAAATTACTTATGTTTTTCTTGAAAGCATTAAAACTCATTATTATATTAGGTTTTCAGATATTGTAGAGAGAACAGAACATAACGTATTATAGAATAGAATATGATATCCGTACTTTGGAGAGAGAAGGGAGAGAAGCACCTTGAGAGCCAGATTGGAAGAAGGGATGCAGGGATTCATCCTAATTTTGAGAAGCTTTTGAAATTGTATTCTTCGTACTTAAACTCTTATACTCATGGTTTGGGGTATTAATATATATATATATATATATATATATATATATATATATATATATATATATATGTTTTATTCAATCATGAGTAGTTAATCCCTTTATTCAAGGGTTGAGTAGTATTCATTGTCTTATTGAGTTTGTTTGATTGTAATAGGCTTTTCTTGTTATTGTTAATCTATCATTAGGAGCTTTATACAATTAAAAGAGTCGTGAACTTTTAGTTGAATCTGTAGGAATAATAACGAAATCTGTAGGAATTATAACGAATCGGAAGAGGAGTTGTAATTCTAGTACATGATATTATAGATACAATTTAAGTACTAGATCGGGAGATTGATATGCGAATTGTGAAACTGATAATTCTTGGTTCATAATAGTCTATAGTTGTACTTTGGATGAACATGGGAGTGGCATTCAAGGGATAATTGTGGACACTTTGAGGATTTTATAAACGGGTTAAATAGCTATTTGGTCACTGTACTATATGAAAATTTTCGATTTGGTCATGATCCCAAAACAATTTTCAATCGCATAATGGAACCATTAATTATTTTCAATCGCATCACTATAGTATAAAAAAAAATTCACTACCGTTAAAAATGGTTTGACTTTGACGGAGAGCCGTTAAACTGTTCATCAAATTTCAATCAGGTCACTGGACGAAAATATCAACTTTCAATTAGGTCACTTGACGAAAAAAAATAATACTTTAGATTGAAAAAAATTAAAATTTTTGGTAAAAAATTTTAAAAAATAAACTGTAGATTTAAACTTTTTGAAAAATTTGAAATTTTTTATTTCGAAAAACTTCGAGATTTTTTATTTCGAAAAATTCGAGATTTTTTCATTCAAAAAAATTCAAGATTTTTTCTTTCGAAAAAATTCGAGATTTTTTATTTTGAAAAAATTCGGAATTTTTTATTTTGAATTTTTTTATTGAAATATCTACATTAGAATAAAATTGATTCACAAAAATTGATTTTCTTTCCAAATCGTTAAAAATCTTTTCTTTTCTTCTTACAAATATCATTCGAAAAAAATTGATTCGCATATATCGATTTATATGCATATAAAATGAATGGGTATATTCATAATTAAAATTTGAAAATTTTCAATCATTGGAAAAAAATTCGAATTTTTTTGAAATTCACTTAGGATTGCAAAAGCGTCATATCTTAAAATAATTGTTCGCATGGATCGATTTATACGCATATATAAACAGAATGGGTATGTTCATAATTGAAAAGTTTAAAAAATTCATAAAATATAAACTTCTTTGAAAATTTAAATATTCCTTTAAAAAATTAAACTTCATTTAAAAATTTAAAAATTAAAAAAAATACTGATGACCTGATTGAAAATTGATATAAAGTTAAGTGATGGATTAGCATTTCGTCCATTTTTTAACGGAAGTTAACGGAAAGTTAACGGCAGTGACCCAATTGAAATTTTTTACTTGTACAGGTGTTTTACTGAAAACTTTTTTGAGATCATGACCCAATTGAAAGTTTTTGTATAGTACAGTGACCAAATAGCTATTTAACCCTTTTATAAACATTAGAAGGATTGTTTTTGGCAAAACAAGAGACACAAATTAGACATTCATGATAGCTAATTGAAGAACCATAATTCTTGGATTATTTTCTCTCAGACTTGTTATATAGTTTTTATTTGTTTATTAAATTAATTAGTAGATAATCACACACACACACACAAAAAATCTTCCACAGTTCTAGATTGTGAGAGATAAAAGACTTGAAATTGGTATTCAGTTTCTCCTAAATTCATTCAATCAGTACTTAGTTATATAAATGATAAATTGATTGAATTTCCTGGATTAGATAAAACTAGAATATGCTATTTTAAGTCCATGTCCAAAGTCATTTTTGGAAACTTGAACTCTAGAAGTGATTTGGATATGTAAGACTTGTGATTACTCCTCATATTCAGGAGATTTTCAAGTCTTACCCAATCACTCAGCCAACATTTGGTTATAAATCTGAGTTAGCTAGGGTCAAGCTAGAAGAACAAATGACTAACTAAGACCCTGCTAACCAACAGTCTAACACATTACTAAACACTCAGCCAACTACATCATCCTCTCTACATCATCCTCTCAAAAGGATGATGTAAGTAAAAAGTAGAAGAAGAGGAAACAACAGGCAACTTAACTTTCAAAAACACAAAAAAAACTCTCAAAATCATTGTTTTAAAAATCAGTAATCAGTATTCGATTGAGGTACCGATTTAACATTAATCGGGTAATCGGGGATTAATCGGATTACTAATCGGATATTATAATAATATTTAATATAGTATTCTAATTTACAATTAAACATTCATTTTAAATAAATTCACAGGATTAATCGGATTTTAAAAATCGAATTGATTGGTTATCTTACAGAGGATTAATCGGTTAAATCGAAGATTTTTAGAGCCATGCTCAAAATGAAGAAATAAGAATTGAGAGCTTGATAAACACAACTCAATATTTCACAATCAAAACAAAAACTAATGAGAAGAATGAAGAAAAGAGAATATTTAGGATTTTGTAAATGAAACGGGGACGGCAAATTGGGGGAATTGAGATTTGTAGATTAACTGGTTGAGTATACTTAAATAGAAGTTTTTAGGGGTAACATATATTTAATTCCAATTTTTGAGGATTTTTTTGATTATAGTAAATTTTTTATATTTAATTTAGATTTTAAAAAAGTTGTGAGTTTAATTTAATATGTATGATACAAATTTTAAAAAGCTCATTACAATTTGATAACAATTATAATTCGTTCTATAATTTAAATTTTGAAAAAATCATTAGAGTCTGGTAATATTTAATTTGGATGATTCAAAAATTACTAAATCTAAAGAAATTGAAAGTTGAGGGAATAATTGGATTTAATAAATCAATAAGTTGTACTGAATTTATCAATGAACTTAATCTTTCAAAATCTTGCTAAAATTACTTAAATTCATGAGATTTTGAAGATTTTGTTAGAAGCTCTATCTTTTTTATAAAAAAATGTGAGAAACTCTACTTAATCTGTTGGTTGCTTATATTTTTTTTTTTCCAAATGTGGGGAATGATATATAGATTCAAATTAGAGTAAGATTTGTAATATCTGTTCATTTCACAAATCCTCCTAAATAAAAACAAGAATAGAATAGAAGTTAGAGAGAGCACAACAAATTAGGAACTATAACTCAATATAAAGTGGTATCGGTTTATTATATGTTCATGGTAAATATTGTTTAATGTGAAATTATTAATTTAAGATAGAAAAATAATTTTATTACTGTTGCTTATTTGACGAACCCTTCGGTTGAAATTTTAGAAATAGCAAATAATATATGTAGTTATTTATACAATATATACTTACTATGCTCTAATAAGAAATTTAAAAAAAGTTTTTAATGTTTATTAAACTATCATTAAAAATGTATGTAAATAAGTTATAATCCACGTGGAGTTATTAAAATTATATTTGAATACTAAAAAGTGTATATTACTAATTTAAAGAAAATATTAGTACATTTTCCATTTTCTAAATTGAATAGAATTCATAATGAGAAAATTTCTATCTTTCTTTTCTCTTTGTTTCTAGGATAATTCTACTTGGATGATAATTGATAAGTCATTACTAAATTAAAAGATTATTTTGTTAGTTTTGTGTAGACTATAAAATCGTTCAAATGTAATTTTAAGAATAGAGTTAAAAAAATGAAGTAAGCGTCTAAAAGCTAATTAATTAATTAATATATTAATTTCTTATTTATTTTAATTCCATTTTAATTATATTTTATTAAAAAAGAATATTTTATTTTTTAATAGGTAAATTTCTTTTTTTAAAGTTTAAAATCATATGCCCAACATATTTAAAAAATATATAATTAGAATAAAAAATGTAAATATTATTTAAAAACTAAAAGAAAATGTGAATACAAAAAAAATCTAGAATTAATATAGTTATAAATGTTGAAGAATCTATGCAATTACACCGATTATAAGGTACTTAAGAGTGTAAGCAAGTTAAATGTCTCATCTTATGATGAGTTTTGATTGTCTCATCTATTGGTGAGTGTTTTTTTCTCCTTTTCTTTTTGGGATCGTATCTGTACCTTCAGTTTTCTTTTATTTTTCATTCTACTATCATGGCGAGTTCTTCACGAGGCAAGGATTTAGAAGAAGCTTATGCAAGCCTCTCGTTGAATACGGATAATGAGGAGGGTCTTATCTTCGAAGATACCCCAGACATCACTGTGGATGTAGGGTTAGAAAGGTGCTTGGTGGGATGCCTTGTCACAAATAAGAAGGTGAATTTTATGGCCATGCAGGATACTCTTTCGCAGATATGGAGGCCAGTAAAAGGGGTGTTTATGGAGGAGACCAATCGGACGAATATGTTCTTATTCAAGTTCTTTCATGATCGTGATATGCAAAGGGTGTTAGACGATGGCCCGTGGACATTTAATCAACAAGTTCTTCTGGTTAAAAGGTTCAATGCGGATGAGCAGATAAAGGATATCAAGTTATCGGAGCTATATATGTGGGTGCAGGTATATGACGTTCCTGTTGGGTTCAAATCTGAGTTTTATCCTGAAATCCATCGGTAACTTTGTGGGGAGATTTATGGAAGCGGACCCAAGGAACTTCCAAGGTATGTGCAGAAATTACTTAAGAATCAGAGTGGCTATTGACATACATCGTCCGTTAAAAAGTCAGATGCGTATCAAGAAGGCAGGGGGAGAGTGGATGTGGATACAGTTCAAATATGAAAGGTTACCGTCCTTTTGTTTTTTCTGTGGAAGGATAGGACACACGGAGAAATTCTGCGAGGAAATGTTTGATAGTCCTCAAGATAATGTAATGAGGAAATACGATAGTTCTCTACGAGCATCACTAAGAGGTCAAAGTATAAGCAAAGAGAACCAATGGATTAGAGGGGCGGATGGTGCAGTGCTATTTCCGGCGAAGGGTAACGACAAGGAGAGAGAAGGTGGAGTAACGGAGTCACACAGTAAAGAGGATAACGTTAGTTACGCCAAGGATCAGCTCAATCCCAGTAAATCAGGGAGTGCAGAAATGACGGGCGAATTTGGGGGAAGTGAGCAATCTAAGGGGGGTATAACTGTAGAGCCAAAACATGGGGCAAATTTGAATGAGAGGCGGGAAAAAGAGATTCTAGAGATGGACCAAGTTGGGCTTTCTATAACTGATCCAAAAAGGCGGAGAATAAACAACCCAATATCAGAAAGGCCCAATGTCAACCTAAATTTTGAGGATGATGACATGATTGAGACTCATACAGATGAAACACAGGATCCAAAAAACTTGTTACCGGCGGGTGCTGCGAGGCAGGCCCGCCATGCATTATGAGTGTGTTCAGCTGGAACTGCCGAGGGGTTGGGCTCCCTTGGAATGTTCGGTTCCTTAAAGACATTGCTTGTCGAGAGAAGCCTGTTTTTTATATTTTTATGTGAAACGATTGGTAGAAAGGATAAAATGGAGGGTATAAGAAGACAGTTAGGCTATGAGGGTATGATAGTGGTTGAGCCTCAGGGTCGGAGTGGTGGCTTGGCTCTGCTTTGGAAAGAGGAGGATCAAGGTAATCTTCTCAGCTTTTCACAACATCATATTGACATTGAGGTTAAGGTGGAAGGGATGGGGCCTTGGCGTTTAACTGGCCTATATGGAGAACCTGATAGGGCTCAAAGGAGGAAGACCTGGGACCTTCTAAGGCACCTAGCACGGGATTCGAATTTACCGTGGTGCGTTATTGGTGATCTAAATAACGTTTGTTCGCAAGTAGATAAGAAAGGTGGTTTGTCGTATCCAACATGGTTGATTGAGGGGTTTAACGAGTCTTTATGTGATGCGGGGCTGATAGATATGGACTTGGTAGGCCATCAGTTTACCTGGGAGAGGGGGCGAGGCACAGAAGATTGGCAGGAAGTCCGTCTTGATAGAGCCCTGTCAACTGAGGATTGGCTAAATATGTTTCCCCTGGCGAAACTATACAATTTGGAGGGCTCAGAGTCCGATCATAGTCCTTTGTTGTTACTTCCCAAAAAACCTGAACCTAATCAGACCACAATGAAGTTTCGTTTTGAAAACGCTTGGTTACTTGAACCAATGTGTGCTCAGCTGGTAAAAGACACCTGGGAAAGTTGTTCGGAGGGTGATATTCAGGTAAAAGTGGCTGCCTGTGGAGAAAAGCTTATGTCCTGGGGTAAAGACATAACAGGAGATTTTGCAACTCGTATAAAAGGATGCAAGCTTGAGCTTCAGCAGTTGAGGGGTATGGGAGATGCTCAGTCAGTTGAGAAGTATAAGGAGACAAAAAAGAATCTTTCTCTGATCTTAGAGCAACGTGAAATCTTTTGGCGTCAACGGTCTAAACAACTATGGCTTCAAGCAGGAGACCAAAATAGCAAGTTCTTTCACGCTTCAGCGAATGCTCGTCGTAGAACAAACCGGATTCTTAAACTCCAGAACGATGCTGGGGAATGGAAAGAGTGGGGGAAGGGCCTGGCAGAGCTTATAACAGATTTTTACAAGGACTTATTTAGCTCTAATCAAGTCGACTGGGACGAAGTGGTGGAGTGTGTCCCAACAACAATCACAGAAGAGCAAAACAGAGTTCTGTTGGAAGGAATATCAGATGCCGAAGTTAAACAAGCTTTGTTCCAGATGCATCCGGATAAATCGCCGGGTCCGGATGGAATGACACCTGCGTTTTTTCAGAAGCATTGGAATATAGTGGGCAAGGATGTCGTTGGAATGGTAAGAGAGTTTTTCCAGACGGGCATGTTTAGGAGGGACTTGAATGAGACTAATGTGGTGTTAATTCCGAAGAAAAAGAGTCCAACAAAAATTTCAGAGTTGCGGCCAATCTCTCTTTGTAATGTCCTAGCAAAAGTCATCACAAAAGTTCTGGCTAACCGTATGAAAGAGATGCTTGATTCTGTTATTGCAGAAAACCAAAGTGCATTTATTCCTGGGCGTCTTATTTCGGACAACATGATGGTGTCGTATGAAGCTATGCATTATCTAAAAAGGAAACGTAGAGGGAAAGGTGGTTTTATGGCTCTAAAATTAGACATGAGTAAGGCCTACGACAGAGTTGAATGGTCTTTTCTTCGAGCAATTCTATTGAAGATGGGTTTTCAGGAAAGATGGGTGAACCTGATTATGCAAAGTGTTGTTTCAGTCTCTTACAAAATCGTTCATGGCCAGAATGAGATGGGGCCAATTGTTCCAACTCGAGGAGTTCGTCAAGGGGATCCACTATCCCCCTACCTGTTCATTATATGTGCAGAAGGTCTCTCCGCGTTAATAAGGAAAAATGAGACTCGGAAATTAATGTCTGGTATTAAGGTTTGCAACAAAGCTCCGAGTATAACCCATATGTTCTTTGCTGATGACAGCTACCTGTATTGTAAGGCGAATGTGGAGGAAGCGAACAGAGTAATGAGTATGTTACAAGTGTTTGAGAACGCATCGGGGCAAAAGGTGAACACAGCTAAATCTTCTGTTTTCTTCAGCACAAATATGATTGCGTCCAGTAGAGAGGAAATTTGTAAGGCGCTTGGGATGGTGGAAGCAGATGAAGGGAGCACGTATCTTGGCCTGCCAAATACTCTGGGTCGAAACAAATCCACAATTCTGGGGTTCTTGAAAGATAAAGTAATTAAAAGGGTGGAGGCGTGGGATGGTAAGCTTATTTCAAAACCTGGAAGGGAGGTGCTGATCAAGTCGGTGGCTCAGGCGATTCCTAGTTATGCCATGAGTGTTTTTCTATTGCCGTTGGAGATCACCAAGGATATTGAAAGAACTCTTTCTAAATACTGGTGGAGATCGAAGTCAAATGACACTAAGGGGATACATTGGATGAGTTGGGATCGTTTATGCCGTCACAAATCTACTGGTGGGATGGGCTTTAGAAATTTTTGGGACTTTAACTTAGCTCTACTCGGCAAGCAAGGATGGCGTTTTCTCACAAAACCTGATAGCCTTGTAAGTCGTCTATATAAAGCCCGATATTTTCCTTCAGGTAATTTTCTCAGTTCAGAGTTGGGTCACAACCCAAGTTTTGTGTGGAGAAGCGTTTGGGAGGCAAAAAGCCTCATTCAATCAGGTGCTAGATGGAGTGTTGGTTCTGGAGATTCTATTGACATTCTGGGACAGCCGTGGTTAGACGAGAAGCATAACCCTTATGTTACAAGCACTTCTGAAGCTTTTGAAAATAACAAAGTGTCTTCTTTGTTGACTATGGATCGCAGCGACTGGGATTCTGAAATCTTGAGTGATCTATTTAATGCAAGGGACCAGGAATGTATCAAAAGGGTTCACAGGAATGGGGATTCAAGCGAAGATAAGCTATACTGGAGTAAAGAAACTTCTGGTCTGTACTCTGTCAAGAGTGCATATCACTTACTTCAAGTTCAGAAAGGCCTATGGAACTCGTCTGATAATGTTAGTCTGTGGAAGAAAATGTGGAGATTAAAAGCTCCTCCTAAAGTTCTCAATCTTCTTTGGAGAGCTATGTCAGGGTGTCTTCCAACTAACGTGATGCTTCTTCAAAAACATGTTCCAGTGCTAGAAATTTGTCCAGTCTGTGAGGGTGAGAATGAAACGATTTTTCATGTTCTTGTTAGATGCCCTTTTGCTCAGCAATGTTGGCAGCTTTCTATCCCAGAGGTGCTGTCCTATTTGGGAGATGAGTTTAACACTTGGCTGGAGCAAGTGTTGGGAGATCACAGTATCAAAAAAGGTGCAGAAATTGCTATGATTTGTTGGGGAATATGGAAAGCTCGTAACGACAGAGTGTGGAGGAACGTAAAGGCTCGAGCGAATAATGTGGTGTCATCTACTATGCAGTATCTTTTACATTGGAAGAATGCCCAGAGTAAGTTTTTTTCGCCTGTTACTCAATCTGTCAAAGAGGGTGACGGTGCTTGTCTTTGGGTTAAGCCTCAGGGAGATAACGTAAAGGTATCGGTGGATGCGGCATGTTTTACTGAGCAATCAGCTTTCGGTGTTGGGATTGTGGCTCGGAATTCAGCAGGTGATCTTGTCTAGGCCTTCTCGAAGGTTTTTCAAGGCAATGCAGCTCCTGAATTGGCAGAGATAATTGCCATTAGGGAGGCTCTTAGTTGGTTGAAGAATAAACAATGGAGCGGAGTGGAGATTGAATCAGATTGCCTGGTGGCTATTCAAGCGATTAGAAGTCGGGTAACCATGATATCTCCGTTTGGTAAGGTGGTGGCAACTTGTCGTAGTATGTTAAAGGAGTCAAAAACAACATCGTTGTTCTTTATTAAACGGTCTGCTAATGAGGCTGCTCACTACATTGCGAGAGAGTCTTATTCTTTTCCAGATCGAGTTCTTGATAGGAGGAATGTTCCTATTGAGTTTATGAATATTTTGCAAGCTGATTCAGCTAATCAATAAAACATCCTTTTACGTCAAAAAAAAAAAAAAAAAAGAGTGTAAGCAAGTTGAGGTAGCTCAAGATACTCATTGTAAAAGGCTATAAGCCAAAATATTAAAAAAAAAAAAAAGAAAAGAAGCAAAGAGTGTAGAAAATCACGTGCTAAGAATCAGATACAGACAGGGTGATCATCTTCTTACTTTTCATCTCCACTTAGTAGTATGCACCAGAATTCACATATAGAACAACAGATTGAAATCATATATATATAATTTACGGAATTCAAAAATCTATATAGATTACTTTTACTATATTAAATGAACAATCGTATTTAAACACATCTCAAACTAAACATCTCAAACTGATTAAATTACATATTTTAATAAAAACAAAGAGAAACCAACATTACAGATTTCAAAAATATTAAATTTATCCGGCTGGCGTTCATGCAGTCGTCCTGCTGGCTTCTATCAAGGGGTAAGAGCCAAGTATACGCATATATGTAGTAAATTCCTGTAATATGAAACAACAAAGAAAATTAATTATCAGAACAACGTACTTATTTTGGGAACATGTATTAGTATTACAAATTCTCTATGATACTTGGTGGGAGCAAATTAGTGTGTCATGAATGTCTTTCCCTTGTCATAGTGCAAAATCAGAGAACTGTTTTGCTTCAACCAAAATGACAACGGTATGTCTGTCCTCTATCCTACTTCGATTCTGAGCTTGAAACTTGATATATTTGGTTATAGCAATAATTTAGGCTAGTCTTTCCTAAACCCAAGATAGTAGTGAAAGAGGTGTTGGAACAAACCTTCAAATCTTTCACAGCACACTCTGCGCGTGACTTACAAGCCTTAAAATCAACATAAAAGAGATTACTAAAGCGCCTGCATTAGTGAATTACACTGCTAGTTAGACCTGGCAATTCGTTCGTTTCGTGTACTTTCGTGTCGTGTACTTTCGTGTTTCGTGTACGTAATGCTAAATCCAAAACCGACCCGTTAAGGATTCGTTTCGTTTCGTGTTCGTGTACCTTCATTTCGTGTACGTTTCGTGTCGTATTTCGTGTAATTTTTGAATAAAAATAAAAATATTTAAATATTAATTTTTTACGTCTTAAGTTAATATGTCATAAGGAATGAAGTGTGCTTAAGTCTTGTGAAACTAAGATTTGAAACTATTTTGTATTTATCTTATGTAAAAATTATATATAAAATATCGTTTTAAAATATGTATTCATATAATTTTAATAAAATTATTTAAATTTTCATTTATTTCGTGTATTTTCGTTTCGTGTCGTGTCCCCAAGGGTAAACCCAAAACCGACACTAAATTCATCCGTGTAATTTCGTGTTCGTATACTTTCGTGTTCGTGTACCGTAAAGGTCAACCCAAACCCGTAATTTTCGTGTCGTTTTCGTGTCGTGTTTTCGTGTCGTGTACGAAATTGCCGGCTCTACTGCTAGTTATGTAAAATGAATTACACTGCTCACAATAAAGATTAAAATGAATTTGTTATGTAAAAATGTTAGTTTCTCATAGTAGATGTGTAGTCATTTGTTGCACGTTTACCATTGTCACCTTAATGTCTCTCTTTGCAAATACTGACAGTGCATTGCATAATCTTCAGGGCCGTCTCAGAGTGAATAAAAGGCTGGTCTGAAAAGGACCATAGTGTACTTAATTAAAATTTGTAAACAAGAAATTGTCAATAAAAAATACTTCAAGAGTTTTCTACTACCTTAAAAGTGGTGTCAGTTGTGGGAACTACAGGATCTCTTGCAAGTATCCAGAATCGATCGAGTAATGCTCTCCTTGGCATTCTCATCCAGCACAGAAAACAATTAAAGAAAGTGTACTTCAAGAGGACTACATTTATTAAGGAAAATATAGCAAGAAATTAATGACAAATAAGGAACCTATCTAGATGATTAAGGAAATTTTACCCGGATTCCTGTTACCACTACGCGCAGGGTAGACCATTCTACAGCTCTCCCACTACCAATGACCCCCGTGGGCTATTGTGCCATACCAACTTCACTCGTTGACAGTTGTGTACTACCACTATCGATGGGCTTTTCTTGACGTGATGGTATATGCTGGACAAAAAAATATTGGTTAGAGAACAAAATGATTGAACAAGACAACAATTGAAAATCGTCTAAAGATCACCGGAGCAAAGTATTGATGATCATCGTGAACAATATTTTCCTCAACACCCAAGTTACACAAGAAAGTTTTGGTTTGTTCTAGTGCCTGTGCGTGGATGAGCCAGAAGTTTTTAAGTTTTTGAACTAAGCCAATACATGTAACACATTAAGGTATATGTTATTGATGACCTGTGAATATTGTTAGTTTTGTGTAGACTATAAAATCGTTCAAATGTAATTTTAAGAATAGAGTTAAAAAAATGAAGTAAGCGTCTAAAAGCTAATTAATTAATTAATATATTAATTTCTTATTTATTTTAATTCCATTTTAATTATATTTTATTAAAAAAGAATATTTTATTTTTTAATAGGTAAATTTCTTTTTTTAAAGTTTAAAATCATATGCCCAACATATTTAAAAAATATATAATTAGAATAAAAAATGTAAATATTATTTAAAAACTAAAAGAAAATGTGAATACAAAAAAAATCTAGAATTAATATAGTTATAAATGTTGAAGAATCTATGCAATTACACCGATTATAAGGTACTTAAGAGTGTAAGCAAGTTAAATGTCTCATCTTATGATGAGTTTTGATTGTCTCATCTATTGGTTAGTGTTTTTTTCTCCTTTTCTTTTTGGGATCGTATCTGTACCTTCAGTTTTCTTTTATTTTTCATTCTACTATCATGGCGAGTTCTTCACGAGGCAAGGATTTAGAAGAAGCTTATGCAAGCCTCTCGTTGAATACGGATAATGAGGAGGGTCTTATCTTCGAAGATACCCCAGACATCACTGTGGATGTAGGGTTAGAAAGGTGCTTGGTGGGATGCCTTGTCACAAATAAGAAGGTGAATTTTATGGCCATGCAGGATACTCTTTCGCAGATATGGAGGCCAGTAAAACGGGTGTTTATGGAGGAGACCAATCGGATGAATATGTTCTTATTCAAGTTCTTTCATGATCGTGATATGCAAAGGGTGTTAGACGATGGCCCGTGGACATTTAATCAACAAGTTCTTCTGGTTAAAAGGTTCAATGCGGATGAGCAGATAAAGGATATCAAGTTATCGGAGCTATATATGTGGGTGCAGGTATATGACGTTCCTGTTGGGTTCAAATCTGAGTTTTATCCTGAAATCCATCGGTAACTTTGTGGGGAGATTTATGGAAGCGGACCCAAGGAACTTCCAAGGTATGTGCAGAAATTACTTAAGAATCAGAGTGGCTATTGACATACATCGTCCGTTAAAAAGTCAGATGCGTATCAAGAAGGCAGGGGGAGAGTGGATGTGGATACAGTTCAAATATGAAAGGCTACCGTCCTTTTGTTTTTTCTGTGGAAGGATAGGACACACGGAGAAATTCTGCGAGGAAATGTTTGATAGTCCTCAAGATAATGTAATGAGGAAATACGATAGTTCTCTACGAGCATCACTAAGAGGTCAAAGTATAATCAAAGAGAACCAATGGATTAGAGGGGCGGATGGTGCAGTGCTATTTCCGGCGAAGGGTAACGACAAGGAGAGAGAAGGTGGAGTAACGGAGTCACACAGTAAAGAGGATAACGTTAGTTACGCCAAGGATCAGCTCAATCCCAGTAAATCAGGGAGTGCAGAAATGACGGGCGAATTTGGGGGAAGTGAGCAATCTAAGGGGGGTATAACTGTAGAGCCAAAACATGGGGCAAATTTGAATGAGAGGCGGGAAAAAGAGATTCTAGAGATGGACCAAGTTGGGCTTTCTATAACTGATCCAAAAAGGCGGAGAATAAACAACCCAATATCAGAAAGGCCCAATGTCAACCTAAATTTTGAGGATGATGACATGATTGAGACTCATACAGATGAAACACAGGATCCAAAAAACTTGTTACCGGCGGGTGCTGCGAGGCAGGCCCGCCATGCATTATGAGTGTGTTCAGCTGGAACTGCCGAGGGGTTGGGCTCCCTTGGAATGTTCGGTTCCTTAAAGACATTGCTTGTCGAGAGAAGCCTGTTTTTTATATTTTTATGTGAAACGATTGGTAGAAAGGATAAAATGGAGGGTATAAGAAGACAGTTAGGCTATGAGGGTATGATAGTGGTTGAGCCTCAGGGTCGGAGTGGTGGCTTGGCTCTGCTTTGGAAAGAGGAGGATCAAGGTAATCTTCTCAGCTTTTCACAACATCATATTGACATTGAGGTTAAGGTGGAAGGGATGGGGCCTTGGCGTTTAACTGGCCTATATGGAGAACCTGATAGGGCTCAAAGGAGGAAGACCTGGGACCTTCTAAGGCACCTAGCACGGGATTCGAATTTACCGTGGTGCGTTATTGGTGATCTAAATAACGTTTGTTCGCAAGTAGATAAGAAAGGTGGTTTGTCGTATCCAACATGGTTGATTGAGGGGTTTAACGAGTCTTTATGTGATGCGGGGCTGATAGATATGGACTTGGTAGGCCATCAGTTTACCTGGGAGAGGGGGCGAGGCACAGAAGATTGGCAGGAAGTCCGTCTTGATAGAGCCCTGTCAACTGAGGATTGGCTAAATATGTTTCCCCTGGCGAAACTATACAATTTGGAGGGCTCAGAGTCCGATCATAGTCCTTTGTTGTTACTTCCCAAAAAACCTGAACCTAATCAGACCACAATGAAGTTTCGTTTTGAAAACGCTTGGTTACTTGAACCAATGTGTGCTCAGCTGGTAAAAGACACCTGGGAAAGTTGTTCGGAGGGTGATATTCAGGTAAAAGTGGCTGCCTGTGGAGAAAAGCTTATGTCCTGGGGTAAAGACATAACAGGAGATTTTGCAACTCGTATAAAAGGATGCAAGCTTGAGCTTCAGCAGTTGAGGGGTATGGGAGATGCTCAGTCAGTTGAGAAGTATAAGGAGACAAAAAAGAATCTTTCTCTGATCTTAGAGCAACGTGAAATCTTTTGGCGTCAACGGTCTAAACAACTATGGCTTCAAGCAGGAGACCAAAATAGCAAGTTCTTTCACGCTTCAGCGAATGCTCGTCGTAGAACAAACCGGATTCTTAAACTCCAGAACGATGCTGGGGAATGGAAAGAGTGGGGGAAGGGCCTGGCAGAGCTTATAACAGATTTTTACAAGGACTTATTTAGCTCTAATCAAGTCGACTGGGACGAAGTGGTGGAGTGTGTCCCAACAACAATCACAGAAGAGCAAAACAGAGTTCTGTTGGAAGGAATATCAGATGCCGAAGTTAAACAAGCTTTGTTCCAGATGCATCCGGATAAATCGCCGGGTCCGGATGGAATGACACCTGCGTTTTTTCAGAAGCATTGGAATATAGTGGGCAAGGATGTCGTTGGAATGGTAAGAGAGTTTTTCCAGACGGGCATGTTTAGGAGGGACTTGAATGAGACTAATGTGGTGTTAATTCCGAAGAAAAAGAGTCCAACAAAAATTTCAGAGTTGCGGCCAATCTCTCTTTGTAATGTCCTAGCAAAAGTCATCACAAAAGTTCTGGCTAACCGTATGAAAGAGATGCTTGATTCTGTTATTGCAGAAAACCAAAGTGCATTTATTCCTGGGCGTCTTATTTCGGACAACATGATGGTGTCGTATGAAGCTATGCATTATCTAAAAAGGAAACGTAGAGGGAAAGGTGGTTTTATGGCTCTAAAATTAGACATGAGTAAGGCCTACGACAGAGTTGAATGGTCTTTTCTTCGAGCAATTCTATTGAAGATGGGTTTTCAGGAAAGATGGGTGAACCTGATTATGCAAAGTGTTGTTTCAGTCTCTTACAAAATCGTTCATGGCCAGAATGAGATGGGGCCAATTGTTCCAACTCGAGGAGTTCGTCAAGGGGATCCACTATCCCCCTACCTGTTCATTATATGTGCAGAAGGTCTCTCCGCGTTAATAAGGAAAAATGAGACTCGGAAATTAATGTCTGGTATTAAGGTTTGCAACAAAGCTCCGAGTATAACCCATATGTTCTTTGCTGATGACAGCTACCTGTATTGTAAGGCGAATGTGGAGGAAGCGAACAGAGTAATGAGTATGTTACAAGTGTTTGAGAACGCATCGGGGCAAAAGGTGAACACAGCTAAATCTTCTGTTTTCTTCAGCACAAATATGATTGCGTCCAGTAGAGAGGAAATTTGTAAGGCGCTTGGGATGGTGGAAGCAGATGAAGGGAGCACGTATCTTGGCCTGCCAAATACTCTGGGTCGAAACAAATCCACAATTCTGGGGTTCTTGAAAGATAAAGTAATTAAAAGGGTGGAGGCGTGGGATGGTAAGCTTATTTCAAAACCTGGAAGGGAGGTGCTGATCAAGTCGGTGGCTCAGGCGATTCCTAGTTATGCCATGAGTGTTTTTCTATTGCCGTTGGAGATCACCAAGGATATTGAAAGAACTCTTTCTAAATACTGGTGGAGATCGAAGTCAAATGACACTAAGGGGATACATTGGATGAGTTGGGATCGTTTATGCCGTCACAAATCTACTGGTGGGATGGGCTTTAGAAATTTTTGGGACTTTAACTTAGCTCTACTCGGCAAGCAAGGATGGCGTTTTCTCACAAAACCTGATAGCCTTGTAAGTCGTCTATATAAAGCCCGATATTTTCCTTCAGGTAATTTTCTCAGTTCAGAGTTGGGTCACAACCCAAGTTTTGTGTGGAGAAGCGTTTGGGAGGCAAAAAGCCTCATTCAATCAGGTGCTAGATGGAGTGTTGGTTCTGGAGATTCTATTGACATTCTGGGACAGCCGTGGTTAGACGAGAAGCATAACCCTTATGTTACAAGCACTTCTGAAGCTTTTGAAAATAACAAAGTGTCTTCTTTGTTGACTATGGATCGCAGCGACTGGGATTCTGAAATCTTGAGTGATCTATTTAATGCAAGGGACCAGGAATGTATCAAAAGGGTTCACAGGAATGGGGATTCAAGCGAAGATAAGCTATACTGGAGTAAAGAAACTTCTGGTCTGTACTCTGTCAAGAGTGCATATCACTTACTTCAAGTTCAGAAAGGCCTATGGAACTCGTCTGATAATGTTAGTCTGTGGAAGAAAATGTGGAGATTAAAAGCTCCTCCTAAAGTTCTCAATCTTCTTTGGAGAGCTATGTCAGGGTGTCTTCCAACTAACGTGATGCTTCTTCAAAAACATGTTCCAGTGCTAGAAATTTGTCCAGTCTGTGAGGGTGAGAATGAAACGATTTTTCATGTTCTTGTTAGATGCCCTTTTGCTCAGCAATGTTGGCAGCTTTCTATCCCAGAGGTGCTGTCCTATTTGGGAGATGAGTTTAACACTTGGCTGGAGCAAGTGTTGGGAGATCACAGTATCAAAAAAGGTGCAGAAATTGCTATGATTTGTTGGGGAATATGGAAAGCTCGTAACGACAGAGTGTGGAGGAACGTAAAGGCTCGAGCGAATAATGTGGTGTCATCTACTATGCAGTATCTTTTACATTGGAAGAATGCCCAGAGTAAGTTTTTTTCGCCTGTTACTCAATCTGTCAAAGAGGGTGACGGTGCTTGTCTTTGGGTTAAGCCTCAGGGAGATAACGTAAAGGTATCGGTGGATGCGGCATGTTTTACTGAGCAATCAGCTTTCGGTGTTGGGATTGTGGCTCGGAATTCAGCAGGTGATCTTGTCCAGGCCTTCTCGAAGGTTTTTCAAGGCAATGCAGCTCCTGAATTGGCAGAGATAATTGCCATTAGGGAGGCTCTTAGTTGGTTGAAGAATAAACAATGGAGCGGAGTGGAGATTGAATCAGATTGCCTGGTGGCTATTCAAGCGATTAGAAGTCGGGTAACCATGATATCTCCGTTTGGTAAGGTGGTGGCAACTTGTCGTAGTATGTTAAAGGAGTCAAAAACAACATCGTTGTTCTTTATTAAACGGTCTGCTAATGAGGCTGCTCACTACATTGCGAGAGAGTCTTATTCTTTTCCAGATCGAGTTCTTGATAGGAGGAATGTTCCTATTGAGTTTATGAATATTTTGCAAGCTGATTCAGCTAATCAATAAAACATCCTTTTACGTCAAAAAAAAAAAAGAGTGTAAGCAAGTTGAGGTAGCTCAAGATACTCATTGTAAAAGGCTATAAGCCAAAATATTAAAAAAAAAAAAGAAAAGAAGCAAAGAGTGTAGAAAATCACGTGCTAAGAATCAGATACAGACAGGGTGATCATCTTCTTACTTTTCATCTCCACTTAGTAGTATGCACCAGAATTCACATATAGAACAACAGATTGAAATCATATATATATAATTTACGGAATTCAAAAATCTATATAGATTACTTTTACTATATTAAATGAACAATCATATTTAAACACATCTCAAACTAAACATCTCAAACTGATTAAATTACATATTTTAATAAAAACAAAGAGAAACCAACATTACAGATTTCAAAAATATTAAATTTATCCGGCTGGCGTTCATGCAGTCGTCCTGCTGGCTTCTATCAAGGGGTAAGAGCCAAGTATACGCATATATGTAGTAAATTCCTGTAATATGAAACAACAAAGAAAATTAATTATCAGAACAACGTACTTATTTTGGGAACATGTATTAGTATTACAAATTCTCTATGATACTTGGTGGGAGCAAATTAGTGTGTCATGAATGTCTTTCCCTTGTCATAGTGCAAAATCAGAGAACTGTTTTGCTTCAACCAAAATGACAACGGTATGTCTGTCCTCTATCCTACTTCGATTCTGAGCTTGAAACTTGATATATTTGGTTATAGCAATAATTTAGGCTAGTCTTTCCTAAACCCAAGATAGTAGTGAAAGAGGTGTTGGAACAAACCTTCAAATCTTTCACAGCACACTCTGCGCGTGACTTACAAGCCTTAAAATCAACATAAAAGAGATTACTAAAGCGCCTGCATTAGTGAATTACACTGCTAGTTAGACCTGGCAATTCGTTCGTTTCGTGTACTTTCGTGTCGTGTACTTTCGTGTTTCGTGTACGTAATGCTAAATCCAAAACCGACCCGTTAAGGATTCGTTTCGTTTCGTGTTCGTGTACCTTCATTTCGTGTACGTTTCGTGTCGTATTTCGTGTAATTTTTGAATAAAAATAAAAATATTTAAATATTAATTTTTTACGTCTTAAGTTAATATGTCATAAGGAATGAAGTGTGCTTAAGTCTTGTGAAACTAAGATTTGAAACTATTTTGTATTTATCTTATGTAAAAATTATATATAAAATATCGTTTTAAAATATGTATTCATATAATTTTAATAAAATTATTTAAATTTTCATTTATTTCGTGTATTTTCGTTTCGTGTCGTGTCCCCAAGGGTAAACCCAAAACCGACACTAAATTCATCCGTGTAATTTCGTGTTCGTATACTTTCGTGTTCGTGTACCGTAAAGGTCAACCCAAACCCGTAATTTTCGTGTCGTTTTCGTGTCGTGTTTTCGTGTCGTGTACGAAATTGCCGGCTCTACTGCTAGTTATGTAAAATGAATTACACTGCTCACAATAAAGATTAAAATGAATTTGTTATGTAAAAATGTTAGTTTCTCATAGTAGATGTGTAGTCATTTGTTGCACGTTTACCATTGTCACCTTAATGTCTCTCTTTGCAAATACTGACAGTGCATTGCATAATCTTCAGGGCCGTCTCAGAGTGAATAAAAGGCTGGTCTGAAAAGGACCATAGTGTACTTAATTAAAATTTGTAAACAAGAAATTGTCAATAAAAAATACTTCAAGAGTTTTCTACTACCTTAAAAGTGGTGTCAGTTGTGGGAACTACAGGATCTCTTGCAAGTATCCAGAATCGATCGAGTAATGCTCTCCTTGGCATTCTCATCCAGCACAGAAAACAATTAAAGAAAGTGTACTTCAAGAGGACTACATTTATTAAGGAAAATATAGCAAGAAATTAATGACAAATAAGGAACCTATCTAGATGATTAAGGAAATTTTACCCGGATTCCTGTTACCACTACGCGCAGGGTAGACCATTCTACAGCTCTCCCACTACCAATGACCCCCGTGGGCTATTGTGCCATACCAACTTCACTCGTTGACAGTTGTGTACTACCACTATCGATGGGCTTTTCTTGACGTGATGGTATATGCTGGACAAAAAAATATTGGTTAGAGAACAAAATGATTGAACAAGACAACAATTGAAAATCGTCTAAAGATCACCGGAGCAAAGTATTGATGATCATCGTGAACAATATTTTCCTCAACACCCAAGTTACACAAGAAAGTTTTGGTTTGTTCTAGTGCCTGTGCGTGGATGAGCCAGAAGTTTTTAAGTTTTTGAACTAAGCCAATACATGTAACACATTAAGGTATATGTTATTGATGACCTGTGAATGTCCTAAAACGCGTTCCACTGTACTCCCGAGTTAAAATTTAGAGAGAAGAGAAGAGAACGGAAGAGAAAATTCCGAGTTTTTTGGGAAAAGAAGAGAAGATAAAATTTTCAAAAGTTTCTCTTCAAAAATTTCTTCCCAAAAATGGGATGATTGGGAGAGAAGCTCTCGTTCCATTCTAGCTAGTGTCATGCCGTGCTAGGAGGCAAAAGTTCATTGATGCTTCAAACTCACCAACAATGTGCACCGGGTGAGAAGAGACTAAATCGTGTTGGAAAGCTTTAATCCAAACATACTCATTAATAAATATGATTGCAGTGAGTTTAATTTAGTCTTTGATGTCTTGAGTGCAATTGAGTGCCACAATAAAGTATTGAAAAGAGGTAATAGGTAGAAGACAAGCTACTTTCTCGACATAATTCATGTACCTTGTTTTCTCTATTTATTCTCTTTGTTTTGTGTGAGTTTGAATCAACAAGTTCTGTGTAATAATAAAAGAACGAGCTCAATCTGTTCTTGTGGCTTAGTTTAATCCTTTTTCTTACACCTGGTATCAGAGCTAGCAAGTCTGTAGAGTTTTCCACCTAATATTCACCCTTCTGAAATTCATCAACAGGACCGCCCTAATTATCAGAAGTTTCACTCACCTCACGGTCTGCAAAATCTTCATCCTCTTACTGATACTGCCCGTTGAAGCATTCCCTTTGGGCCTGAAAAAACCCATAATTTCCAGCCACAACTTCAACCAGTGCTTTCATTTCCAGCATTGTTGTATCATAAGGAGAGCCTTAATCTGGTGCAAAATCTGAATTCCATACTTCTAAACAAAAAAAAAATGGAAACCAACAAAACAAATGGGAGTTCTTTTGGTCTAAGCTATCTTATGCTTACTAAGACCAACTACACTACTTGGGCGCTGAGAATGAAAGTATTCATGCAAGCTTATGAAGTGTGGGAGGTTATTGATCCTAAGGACACTAAGGCTGTGATCGAGGACAAGACTGACAAACGAGCGTTGGCTATCATCTATCAAGGAATTTCAGAGGACTTGTTGCTATCGATTGCAGAAACGAAAATGGCCAGAGAAGCTTGGGATGCTATTAAAACAATAAACTTGGGTGCATATAAGGTGAAGGCGGAAAAAGCACAGACTCTGAAAGGCGAGTTTGAGGCGTTGAACATGAAGGAAACCGAACAACTGGATGAGTTCTATTTAAAATTAAACAGCTTGGTCACAAACATCAGAGCACTAGGAGAGAAAATGGAAGAAGTATATGTGGTGAAGAAATTATTCAGAGCTGTCCCTCCAAAGTTTTTACATATTGCATCGGCTATTGAGCAGTTTGGAAACTTGGGGGAGATGTCAGTAGAAGAAGTCGTTGGTACACTGAAGGCTCATGAAGAGAGGCTGCGAGGGAAAACTGAAACCAACCAAGGGAAGCTTCTATTGACAGAGGAGGAATGGAGGAAAAAGGAGAGCAACGAGGCACAACTGTTGTTGACTCGAGAAGAGTGGTTGAAGCGAACCAGCAGAGAGGGAGTTCGAGGGACTGGAGACTCTCGGGGGAGAGATGGAAATCGAGGGGGGACGGGACAGAGGCAAGGTGAGATGCTTTAACTGTCAAAATTATGGACATTTTGCGTATGAGTGTCGAAAGCCACGAAGGGATGTTAGAGATGTGCAAAAGGAGGTTAACTTGTCTAAAGTAGAAGAGGATGAGCCTACGTTTCTGTTGACGAATGTGGAAGTAAGGAAGCTAGTATGTTCTTATTGAATGAAGAAAAGGTGGTCCCAGAATTGAAGGCAACGGTTGAAGAAAAGGAATCAAAGGTGTGGTATCTAGACAATGGTGCCAGTAATCATATGACTAGACAAAGAGGAAAATTCAGGGATCTCGACGAAAGTGTGACTGGATTGGTGAAATTTGGAGATGGATCCACTGTTGACATTAAGGGAAAGGGAATTGTTTCATTCAGATGCAAAAACGGAGAAGAAAAGTTGTTGCAAGAAGTGTATTTCATCCCAACATTGAAAAACAATATATTAAGTCTTGGACAAATGTCCGAGGATGGGAATAAGGTGATTCTAGAGGGAGAGTACCTGTGGATTTACGATGACCAGGGAAGATTGTTGATGCGGGTGAGGCGATCGAATAACATATTATACAAGATAAGCTTAGAAGAGAGTAACTCCATGTGTCTGTTAACGAAGGCAGAGGAAAACTCGTGGTTATGGCATGCTAGGCTTGGGCATGCAAATTTTAAAGAATTAGAGCTACTGTCGAAGGAAAGGATGGTGTACGGCATACCTAAACTGATTCAACCCAGAAAAACATGTGAAGGGTGTATAATGTCAAAACAAACGAGGAAACCTTTTCCATCAAAGACAAACTTTCATGTAAAGGAACCTTTGGAGCTAATACATGGTGACATTTGCGGACTAATCTCTCCTCCCACACCCGCTGGAAATAGGTATTTCTTCTTGCTAATCGATGATTATACTCGTAAGATGTGGGTCTACATGTTAAAAGAAAAAAGCGAAGCATTTGAATATTTCAAGAAATTTAGAATGTTTGTTGAAAAGGAAATCAAAGCAGTTATAAAGATTTTGAGGATAGATAGAGGGGGAGAATTTTGCTCAACTAAATTTATGAATTGTTGTGATAAGTCTGGTATTGTTAGACATCTCACAGCTCCATACACCCCTAAACAAAATGGGGTGGTGGAGAGACGCAATAGAACAGTTGTAGCAATGACTAGAAGTCTATTAAAAGAAGCAAGTATGCCATCATTTATTTGGGGGGAAGCTGTTCGTCAATCTGTATATTTGTTAAACAGATTACCAACACGAATACTAGTAGGAAAAACTCCTTATGAAGCGTGGAAGGGTGCGAAGCCAAATCTTGAGCATATAAGGCTGTTTGGGTGTCTGGCGTATATGAAAATTCCCCAGGTTCATGTAAAAAAATTAGACGACCGAAGCCAGACTGTGGTATATTTGGAAAAAAAACATAGGACGAAAGCTAGTCGCTTGTATGATCCTGTTTCTGGTCGCCTTCATGTGAGCAGAGATGTGACTTATCAGGAGGATAAGTTTTGGCCGTGGGAAAAACAGTCAACAAACGAAGACAATGTAGTATCCACTGGTTCATTTATTACAGTGAGCAGTGCTCCATTGGAGACAGAAGACACATAATTTGGGTCTGAATTTGTCACTCACGAGCAAGTCACTCGGATTCAGTTGGAGAAGAGGAAGAGTGGTCCAGTTCGTCTGAGTCAACAATGAGCAGTCCTCCAAGAAAATTCAGATTATTAATTGACATCTACAATGAGACGGAAGAAGTAGAGATTGACGATGAGTTACTACTATTGTCTAAAGAATAACCCACTTCGTACGAACAAGCTGCTAAAGGAAAGGAGTGGAGAGAAGCAATGAAAAATGAATTGGACTCAATTCAGAAAAATAATACATGGGTACTGACTGACCTGCCTCGTGGTCATAAAGCAATAGGTTTAAAGTGGCTATTCAAGGTGAAAAAGGACATGAATGGAAAGATAATAAAACATAAAGCTCGATAAGTAGCGAAATGATATGTCCAAAAACAAGGCATTGATTATGAGGAGGTCTTCGCACCTGTTACAAGAATGGAAACAGTACGGTTGCTTTTGGCGTTAGCAGCGAAACACAGTTGGGAAGTTCATCACATGGACGTAAAATTTGCCTTCTTGAACGGTGAGATATAGGAGGAAATATATGTAATACAACCAGAAGGCTATGAGAAAGAAAACGAAAAACAAAAGGTATATAAGTTGTTGAAAGCGCTATATGGGCTTAAACAAGCCCCACGGGCTTGGTACGCACGGCTGAGAAAGTGTCTTGAGGACTTGGGTTTCGAGAAGTGACCATATAAACATGCAGTGTATGTTAAAAGGGAAGGAAACGAATATTTGATAGTGGGAGTCTTTGTTGACGATTTGCTGATTACATGATCAAGTATCGACAATATACGAAAGTTTAAAGACCAGATGAAAGGGAATTTTGACATGAGTGATTTGGGAAAGCTGTCGTACTATCTTGGAATCGAAGTAGAACAGAGGAGAGGAAGCATCGATTTGAGACAAATTGGTTACGCAAAGAAATTATTGGATAATGCTGGAATGTTAAAGAGTAAGCCTACTAAATATCCCATGGATCCTAAGATTCAGTTAGGTAAGGATGTTGCTGGGAAAGCAGTCGACCCTACCATGTTCATAAGTTTAGTCGGGGGTCTGAGGTATTTCGTGCATACTAGGCCAGACATATCGTATGCTGTGGGAATGGTGAGTAGGTTTATGGAAAGACCAACTGTTCAACATTTAAACGCTGTGAAGCGAATACTACGCTATGTGGGAGGTACACTGGAGTATGGGTTGATATATTCAAAAGGTTCTGGAAACCATTTGCTGTTTGGGTACTCTGATATCGATTTGGGAGGTGATACTGATGACAACAAAAGCACAAGAGGCATGACATTTTACCTAAATAATAGTCTGATCTCCTGGGTATCTCAGAAACAACGGTGTGTGGCTTTATCCACCTGCGAGGATGAGTTTATGGCTGCAACGGCAGCAACCTGTCAAGGCATCTGGATTAAGAACTACTGAGTAAGATCACGGATACAAGCACTGGACATGTTGTTCTCTATATTGATAATCACTCAGCCACAGACTTGGCTAAAAACCCTGTTTTTCACGGAAGGAGTAAACATATTGATATACGGTTTCACTTCATCAGGGAGTGCATTGAGAAAGGAGAGATTGTCATCAAATATGTTGGGACTGAGGAGCTGAAAGCAGATATTCTGACAAAAGCATTGTCCACGGTAAAGTTCAAAGAAATGCGAGATCTGCTTAGAGTTAGAAATTTGACATGAAATATGTTTGGATTAAGGGGGAGTAATGTTGGAAAGCTTTAATCCAAACATACTCATTAATAACAGCTATGTGATATGATTGCAGTGAGATGTCTAGAATCTTTCTTAAGAGTAATGAGTGCAATTGAGTGCCACAATAAAGTATTGAAAAGAGGTAGTAGGTAGAAGACAAGCTGCTTTCTCGACATAATTCATGTACCTTGTGTTCTCTATTTATTCTCTTTGTTTTGTGTGAGTTTGAATCAACCAGTTCTGTGTAATAATAAAAGAACGAGCTCAATCTGTTCTTATGGCTCAGTTTAATCCTTTTTCTTACAAATCGTAGTTCTCATGGAAACTTCCGCCTAAAGAATTTTCAATAGGAATAATTTCTTTATGAGCCCCGAGAGATTCAACAGCCTGAATAATTTACTAAGAAAACGGGGATTAATATATTAACCGAGCTAGAGTCTGCATAATGCAGAATGTTATGTAAAATAGTCGCCAAACTTGAGAAATGATTTCCAATTTCCGAATGTAGTATGCAAACCAAAGATATCGACATATCATTTAATGGTGAACAACAAAGTTACTAGAGAATAATATGGTGTAATGATGAACATATAATTGCAATAATTTGCCGAAGTAGAAATTTATAGGAGAACTTGAATGCTTCCTCAAATGTCTCGCACGGATCGATTCTACAATGAGGATAAACTGAATGTGGAGCTTCCTCACTGCATGCTCCTATTATCCCTTGCATGTACAATACCCAGCAATAATGCGAAGTGACTAAAACAATATTCTTAAATTTTCGTGTACAATGGCATATATATTATCAGTGTAGTTTGTATATGTATTATGTAATGATAAAATAAATTATACAAGTTATATTACCTTGAAAGCTATTTTTATTTCAGGCCCTTGGTGACTACCCTCTTCAATTTCTACATTCTGTCCAACTTTTTGCTGAACTCGGAGTAGGTTTCTCATTGCTTGAGACTCTTCTGAAGGTACCTTTGGACAGCCACTTACATCCCTACCTACATGAGCCAGGTGCTGTTTTAACCCAAACTAACACTACTACTCTGTTATATAAATCATTTGACCTTTTTATTCCCTTCAACAATAACTTCTGTACCATGCATCCATCCAGCGTCGACTTTTCTATTTGACATCTTCCTATGAATTCAAAGCTTAATTTATTTTTCTATTCTTTTTTTTTTTTGAATGCAATTTATTTTTCTATTCTAGATTTCAATTTATAACACTACAAGAAAGTTAGGGTATTTTCGACCAAATATTTTCGACTGCGGCTAATTTCGACCGAATATGGTCGAAAGTAATCGGTCGAATTTAGCAATTTTTCGACTAAATACGGTCGAATTTAGCAATTTAGTTCCCGCCAAAAGTAGGAGGGAAAGTTCCCGCCAATGGAAAAATTAAATTCGACCATTTTTGGTTGAATTTAGCAATTGGGGTGAGCGGAGAAATTTAATTCAAAATTTGTAAAAAACGGGAAACTTGCCGCCCAAAAAAATTCAAAACGTTCGAATTTAATTTCGCCATAATTCGTTGAATTTAGCTAATTTCGATCATATTTGGTCGAAATTAGTTAATTTAATTTATTTTAATAATTACTTGAAAATGGGGCAAAAAATAAACAAAATGGAAAATTAGTGAAACTAGGGTAAGATTCATCACACAAATATTGAGTATTACTAATCCGGTCTATATGAATTTAAGTTAAAAAATTGGATTTTTCTATTTTTATTTAATTTTTTAATTTATTTTACAAACTAGTTGACCATTAAATTACCAAATAAATTAATTTATTTTTTTCGGAAATTTTGGAAATAACATTAAAAATGATGGATCTTGACCACTGTATGGTTGGGTCGTCGAGAAATATTATTAAAAAAATCGAAACACTGAACCCTGACGAAACCCCGATTAGGTACTATTATAGTCAAAATACTAGTTGACCGTTAAATTAACAAACCAAATAAATTTATTTTTTTCTGAATTTTTGGCAATAACATTAAAAAGGATGGATCTTGACCACCGTATGGTTGGGTCATCGAGAATATTTTAAAAAAAATCGAAAGACTAAACCCTGACGAAACCCCGTTTAGGGGTTATAGTCATAGTACTAGTTGACCATTAAATTACCAAACCAAATTATTTTATTTTTTTCTGAAATTTTGGCAATAACATTAAAAAGGATGGATCTTGACCACCGTATGGTTGGGTCATCGAGAAATATTTTTTAAAAAATCGAAAGACTAAACCCTGACGAAACCCCATTTAGGGGTTATAGTCAAAGTACTAGTTGACCGTTAAATTACCAAACCAAATTAATTTATTTTTTTCTAAAATTTTGGCAATAACATTAAAAAGGATGGATCTTGACCACCGTATGGTTGGGTCATCGAGAAATATTTTTTTAAAAATCAAAAGACTAAACCATGGCGAAACCCCGTTTAGGGGTTATAGTCAAAGTACTAGACTGTTAAATTACCAAACCAAATTAATTTATTTTTTTCTGAAATTTTTGCAATAACATTAAAAATGATGGATCTTGACCACCGTATGATTGGGTCATCGAGAAATATTATTAAAAAAATCGAAACACTGAACATTGACGAAACCCCATTTAGGGGTTATAGTCAAAGTACTAGTTGACCGTTAAATTACCAAACCAAATTAATTTATTTTTTTCTAAAATTTTAGCAATAACATTAAAAAGGATGGATCTTGACCACCGTATGGTTGGGTCATCGAGAAATATTTTTTAAAAAATCAAAAGACTAAACCATGGCGAAACCCCGTTTAGGGGTTATAGTCAAAGTACTAGACCGTTAAATTACCAAACCAAATTAATTTATTTTTTTCTGAAATTTTGGAAATAACATTAAAAATGATGGATCTTGACCACTGTATGGTTGGGTCATCGAGAAATATTATTAAAAAAAATCGAAACACTGAACACTGACGAAACCCCGTTTAGGTGTTATAGTCAAATTATTAGTTGACCGTTAAATTACCAATCCAAATTAATTTATTTTTTTCTGAAATTTTGGCAATAACATTAAAAAGGATGGATCTTGACCACCATATGGGTGGGTCATCGAGAAATATTTTTTAAAAAATCAAAAGACTAAACCCTGTCAAAACCCGGTTTAGCGGTTGTAGTCAAAGTACTAGTTGACCGTTAAATTACAAAACCAAATTAATTTATTTTTTTCTGAAATTTTGGAAATAACATTAAAGAGGATGGATCTTTACGACCGTATGGTTGGATCATCGAGAAATATTTTTTAAAAAATTGAAACACTAAATCCTGAAGAAACCCCGTTTAGGTGTTATAGTCAAAGTACTAGTTGACCGTTAAATTACAAAACCAAATTAATTTTTTTCTAAAATTTTGGAAATAACATTAAAAAGGATGGATCTTGACCACCGTATGGTTGGGTCATCGAGAAATATTTTTTAAAAAATAGAAAGACTAAACCCTGACGAAACCCCATTTAGGGGTTATTGTCAAATTACTAGTTGACCGTTAAATTACCAAACCAAATTAATTTATTTTTTTCTGAAAATTTGGCAATAACATTAAAAAGGATGGATCTTGACCACCGTATGGTTGGGTCATCGAGAAATATTTTTTAAAATCAAAAGACTAAACCCTGACGAAACCCCGTTTAGGGGTTATAGTCAAAGTACTAGTTGACTGTTAAATTAGAAAAACAAATTAATTTTTTTTTCTGAAAATTTGTCAATAACATTAAAAAGGATGGGTATTCACCACCGTATTATTGGGTCGTCGAGAAATATTTTTTAAAAAATCGAAACAGTAAACCCTAACGAAACCCCGTTTAGGGATTATAGTCAAAGTACTAGTTGACCGTTAAATTACCAAACCAAATTAATTTATTTTTTCTGAAATTTTGGCAATAACATTAAAAAACATGGATATTAACCACCGTATGATTGAGTCGTCGAGAAATATTTTAAAAAAATCTAAACACTAAACCCTGAGGAAACCTTGTTTAGGGGTTTCTTCTTCTCTTGCCCAAATCAATTCTTCCATTGCTACTACTACTATTTTTAAGTGTTTTGTAGTGTTCATAGTGAGTATGACTACTTGGGTGTGTATATTATTTATCCAAAATTTGGATATATTTGTCCTGTTTTTATTTAATTTTTTTGATTTATTTTATAAACTACTTAAAAATGGATGGAAAATCAAATTATTAGGCAAATTAGTGGAAGTAAGGTAAAATTCATCACAAAATTAGTTATTATGACTACTTGGTTGTGTATGAATTTTAAATCAAATTTTGACTTTTTTCCTATTTTTATTAAATGTATCAAGTAATTCTACAAACTAATTAAAAAAGAGTGGAAAATCAAATTATTTAAAAATTAGGTAATATTCATCACAAAAATAATTGGCATGAATACTTGGATGTGTATAAATTTTAAATTAAATTTAGAATTTTTTTTTCCTATTTTATTTAATTTTTTTTACTTCTTTTTCCTATTTGGTGGAATTTAGCCAAGCTCTTAATTTCGACCAAATATGGTTGAATTTAATGGGACCGGCTAATTTCGACCAAATATGATCGAATTTAGTAGCCGCCAAAATTAGGAGGGAAATTTCCCGCCAATTGAAAAATTACATTCAACCGAATTTGGTCGAATTTAGCTAATTTCGACCAAATTCGGTTGAATTTAGCCGTGCTGTTATTTTCGACCAAATATGGTTGAAAAAAGTAAATTTCAGACGCAAAAAATTATTTGTTGCCACATGTCATGTTTCTATTGGCAAAGGAGGAAGCACATGGATTGCCACATGTATTGCTCTATAAAATTAATCTAGACCACCCATTTGTTTTTTAAATATTTTATCCTAGCCATTAATTCAATTACATTAATCTCTTTCTCTTTTATATTGTTCATCCATTCATATTCTCTCATAAACATTCTTTTATACTTCTACTCCATTCTTTTTCTCTAACAAACATACACATCAATTTATATACATCAATTTCTTTTTATATTTCTTTCTTTTTATGTTCTTGAGTTTTCAAGAATCAAACCAACATTTGGAGGCACTATCGATGTCCGATTTGAATGCTCTTATAGTCGAATCGAAGCCCTCATCATACTTTATCCAAAAACATCACCAGATTTTGGAGGGGTATAATTTATGAATTTCTCCTATTTTTTTATTAAATTCGAATTTACTTATTAAAATTCTGAATTTTGGTAAACGTAATTGGTTGTTGATTTTGATGTTTCCATCGTGTAGAGTATGTTTTTCTAGTCAAATTCATATATTATATGTTGAATTTCGAGTTCAATATCGTATAGAAATCGAAGTTTGATTATCGTGTTCTTCGTGTTCTTGAGGATCGAAACTGTTTTGGAGATGTTATTGACCTCCAAATCATGAGTTTGAGTAACCAAACTGAATCCTACATGCTATGCTACACAAAATCAACGTTAGATTCAAAGAGCAGCAGATTCTGCTGCCATTAAATTCAACTATATTTGGTCGAATTTAGTACACTTTAGGCGCTAAAAATTTGAAATTTCCAAAATTCAAAGTTTTTAACAAATTTATAATTTCGACCAAATTCGATCGAATTTAGCTGGTCGAATTTAGACGGTCGAATTTAGTTGGTCGAATTTAGCTATTTTCGATCGTTTTGGTTATTTTCGACCAAGCTAAAAACGACCATCTTCGCTGCGGTCGAAATTAGTTAAATTCGACCATTTTCGATCGAAAATAGCTAAATTCGACCGTTTTGAGTTGGTCGAATTTACCCAAATTTCTTGTAGTGTAACATGTCACTTATAATTTCATTTTATATTCTAAGTTCTTGATTTCTATTAGTCCATCAAACATTTAGATGGAATGAATTAACAAGAAAAGATAGTAATACACTAGGCATTAATTTATACTTAGTAAGGGTATAATTTTAAATGTTCACTGGTTTCTCTTGATTTCAAGAAATTGTATCAAGCATTAGTTTTGTTAATATGAAATTCTATAATACATTTTAAGATAATTTATGAAAATTATTGAGAATTTAAAAACGAAACTTTAAAAGTTTGCATAAATATATACCAAATATTAGATAACTTTATCACAAATATTTTAAAAAAATTAAACTCTCCCCTGTAGATGTATCAAAATATATAAAGACGTCATTAGAATCTTCAAATTAAATTATTTATAACATTTAAAAATAATTGACAAATAATAAACTAAAACCTAATCTGTAAAACAAAAATTTAATGAATTTCAATATATGTTATATAGTATAAAAATAAAATAAATAGATCTAAAGAGGTAGATAACAAGCAACTCAAAAAAAAAATTCTTAAATATAAATTGATGCAAAATAATACAAGTAATTCTTCTCAAACCTAATTAAAGGTAGTAAAATAATAATTGAAAAAAATTAATGGGAGATACATAAAATATTATTTAATGTTATAATTTTTTGAAAAGTAGAAATAGCTCACAAATAACAAAATCTTAATCTTGTATGAAGAACAACAACAAAGGATTAATGCACATATATCAAAATGAGAGGAAATTGACATTACTCACAGTATAACTACTTGCTAATGATATTTTAGGTTAAATTCAAAATATTGGTGCCGCTGATAGGAGTAATTAAATTTGAATCGAGTGTTGTGATGATGTGTGTACTGAAAGGTGTGATTATTAAGATGAATTCAAAAATGAAAATAACTGGTATATGAGGGTCATTAAAATTTTGGGTGTGTGTATTAACAGGAGGGAGTCCTTAAAATTTTGGGTGTGGAGGGACTCCTTAAAATTTTGGGTGTGTGTATTAACAGGAGGGGGTGAAAAATAATGTGCAGCTTGAAAACTAGGAGACCTAAAACTATGGACGCAAAGGACATGAAAATCTGTCACAAAATTAAGACATATAAGATATACCTGAAATTATGGGCCCATTTTGATCATGGTTAGGGATATGGAAAATAATGGGCAACGTGAAAAATTATTGGGCCTAAAACTATGGGCAAGAACCTATTGGCCTATATTGGTAAGGGCCCTAAAACATTATACCACAAAGTTAAGACAGCTGTGCAAGGTGTGATGTGAAAAATAATTGGCAGAGTAAAAAAAAGTGGGCATGACACTATGAACGCATGTTGGTAAGGGGCGTGAAAAACTTTGCCACAAATTAAGATAAATATGTAAATAATATATATGGTGAACAATGACATACTTTACAAATATTTTGGGATAATAATCTTAATTAGAAGTGAAATAATTATTTACACTGACAAAATTTGATATTATATAAATTTATTCTTTTTTATTTCAAGTGTAACCAAATTGTATCATGGTTCAATTATATTAATAGTTATTGAGGTGATTAATCAGAATTAAGAGTGTTTGATTGAGTTGACTTAGAATTAATGTATTTTTTTTAAATAATATCTAAATAAGGTTGACTTTCAGTAAAAAAATTCATATATACAAACTTACAAACTTTTTTGTTCAACACATATATAATTTCGGTTCACCGTCATTTATTAAAAAATAATGAAGATTTTATTAAATACGCAAAATTAGGAACGAAAACATATTTAAGATATTTTATAATTTATTAAACACATATTTACAACTTTTTTATGTAAAATTGAAATAGTTCAACAGATATATAACTTGATTTCAACATGTTGTTGAACAATGGTTATACTTGTGTTGAATCCAAATGTCTAAAATAATTTTACAATGATATAATTAAGAAAACTGTATTAAATTAATAATATTTCATATTTCTATACCCTAATCAGAAGAACCGTTAAGATTTATGTATTATTTATTCAACAAATTTTTAACTACGATGTATTTAGAAATGTGTTGAAGAAAAAAAATTTGTATTTAAGAAATTTTTTTATGTGATCCTGGTTTTATCTAAATATATGATTTCTTGATAAATAAGTACTTTCTTAATTTCATAAACTAAAAAAATAGACTGAGAAACTCATTAAATAAGAACATATAATTTTTTTTTATCATTTAAAAGAGCACACTTGCAGCTGGGATGTTTAAAGGGAGCTAGGATGCTCTTTTTCATTATATCTCATTCTCTTGCTACATTCAACAAAAAGTACCACATGTACAACTTATAAAAGAGCAAATCTTTTAGTCTTGCTCATAAGAATTGTTTGCAGTGAAGATAGTCTTATATAACTTGGCTCTATAGCGTAGCAACTTCTCTTATTCTTTTTTTTTTGTTTTCCTTTAACTTACACTCGACTAAATTTTACAAGTGATGGATATACAAAATTCAGAAAAATAATTAATGTTTATGTTCGAAAGGCTACGGGCAAGTAACTCTTTTCTATAAAGGAGGAAGGTTAACTCATTTTGAATGTTTAATTCGTACGACTACATAAGTCCTCACAAGATTGAGAGTGAAGCCAATATAGTTCTAGGATGATGGATATAACTGTTGGTATTTATGTACATGTTGTGAGTCATAGCCTTAGAGTAGGTTTATGAACCTTAAAGAAGACACCTCCTTATAAGGACACATTTGCCTTATAAGGAGAAGACACCTCTCCTTATAAGGGAGAAGACACTCCTTTAAAAGCTATTCTTTGTAGAATTTGCTTAAATTTGGACACATTTAATATGTTGTTTAATTAGCTCGTAATTAATTATGAATTTATTAAATAATTAGAGTTTCGGGTCCTTATCACCAGGCCTCCATTTTGGATCAAACTAGGTATAATTAATGCAACATTAATTATGTTTCTAGAATATTTTTTAGTCCACATCATTTATCACAACTTTACGACAATCTTTCAAGATTTCAAACAAGTTATATCATTTATTAACGAGATTCAGGGTTTCTGTTTCCAGTTTTCACACTTGACCTTCTCGACCCTAAAATTGGATTGTCAACATTCTTTTGCCCGATATGACTTTTAATGAGCAATCGATGCTTATCGATTCTAATATAGGGATTTAATGAGCAATTAGTGCTTATCCATCCTAAACGTGGGTATAGTTTAAGCACAAAATGTGGAGCGACCTACATATATATTTGCATCAATTAAACCTTCGAGAATTTTTGTGATTTTACTAATCACTAAGGAAGCAATTCTTTTTATAAACTATTTTAAATTTAAGTTTCAAAGATTTTCGTTCCAAATTTTCGACCACTTTTATACATACGAGCCTAACTCGCGAATTTTTTTCATATGTCTAAGAATATCTCAAGGACTTGTGCTTAATTGATATTGATCAATCGTATTAATAAAATTGGCCTTTGAATTTTGTTATTCGTCCGTCTGAAGGAGCTAAATTAGGAAAATAGTCAACCCCTTCAAATTTGTAGACCAAATTTATTTTAAATTTTTTAAGGGAAATTAGATACGATGGTTCTTGGTCTCCGGGAGCTGCCTTGGTCACCAAGAGCTCCCCTACTCTTCTAGAAGAGTGCTTGGTTGCCAGACTTAATTCCTTCAATTGAACTTGAGCTTTTCAATTAAGCTCCTAGTCGAATTTAGGATCCATGTATGATAAACCCTATTCTTCATTTACATTTCTTCCCTTTAATTGAGCTCCTAGTCGAATTCGGAGCTAGTTGTGACAGACAATGGTCTTCAATTGAGTTTCTTCCCTTCAGCCGTGCTTGAGCTCTTCAATTGAGCTCTTGCTCGAAATTAAGGATCAATGTTTGACAAATCCTGGTCTTAAGTTGAATTTTTGCCCTTCATTTGAGCTTTAACTATTCCACTTAGCTTTCTTGATCGAAATTGGAGACCTAGGTATGACAAACTCTAGTCTTAGTTGAGTTTCAGTCCTTCAATTGAACTTGAGCTCCTCAATTGGGCTCCTAGTCAAAATTGAAGACCCAGCTGTAACAAACCTTGGACTTAATTGAGTTTCTAATCTTTAATTAAGATTTAGCTCTTCAATTGTGCCCTTAGTCAAAATTGAGGATCTATGTATGACAAACCTTGGTCTTCAATTGAGTTTACACCATTCAATTGAGCTTTTAGTCAAAATTGGGGATCCATGTATGCAAAATCCTGGTCTCCAACTAAAATTGAGTTCTTTGAGACTAGAATTGGTTTCGTGACTAGTATTGGTCTTCTAGACTTGTTTCGGGACCTTATCCAACCTTTTCGTGCCTATTAGACATGTCGATGGCTATCACTTATATTTATATTTCTACCATGGCAGTAATGCTCCTTTGTTCGTTAATTCTTTGATTAAAACTGCGAACATCTTCTTAAATGTTTCCATTCTTCATGTGGGCTTTAAGCCTTTTAGTTGGGCTCCATGTCCCTTTGTTGGGCTTCTCTAGCCTTCCATGTGTACTGACTTATTAGTTTATGATTTTTTGTAGTCTTTCAAAATTTTACTTAGTAGTTTATGTAAACATCATCATTTACTTGTTAGGCGATCTGTTATCCGAAACTGCAGATCTTTTTTCACCTGGTAGGTGACATTGTTCCACCAATAAAAGAGTGGAAGTGTGAACTTCATTTTCACACTTCTTTATTCTTAGAAATCTCATTTCTCATTTCTCTTCAAGTAGTGTTCTTGAAGTCCTTGGATTTTTTCTTGGAAAAGAAAATATTCAAGAATTTCTATTATAGCATCAGGGGTTTGTCGAGCTTCAATATGATTTTCCATCATTCTCAAGCTTCACGTCTTTAATTTCAGAGCATCGATGGTTGAGTTCTTTTTCAGTAATAGGTCTATCTTTTCCTAACAACTCCCTTCTTGAAGCTTTCAAATATTTGGTATACTTACTCATTTCACAATTAAAAAATAAACAAACCTCTCAAAATGATGAAAATGGAGAGGAATTATTCAAGAATTCTCTTCACCTAGAACTCCTCAACAAAATGGTGATCATTATGACAATCATGATGATATTTCAAGTGAAGACCTTCCGGAGGTATAAATTCATCTCTATGTCATGTCTTGAATTCTGCTTGCTTGTTTTGAATTTCTCTTGATAAAAGTGTGGACTCTTACGTAGTTAATTTTAAACACACTATGTTTTTTTACTAATTTTGTTCAAGTATATGTTTTCGTTGATAATATTTCAAAATATAGGGAAAAAATGCTTGTTCTTTGTACCTAGAGCCCGGTCGTAGATATGTTGGGCGAGGGACTTTGTGGAATGATATCAATGATAGAATGCTTCATTCTGTTCCACTAGAAGAAGGATATGTGAAGGTGCAGTTTGAGGTGGCTGAACCGACTGAGTTCAATACTCAACTGCCTAGACCTTGTGATGAGGTTACACTTATCGGAGAAGCTCCTGGTTATTTTCTTGCATGGCCACGCAAATTGGTCTCAATGAAACTAGTGGTTAAACATATAACTATATTTGTTTATATGTATGCCATAGATAGAATTCTTGAATTTTTTGCAAATCTATTGATTATCGCCTGATATTAAATTTTATTTTGCTACTTTGTAGCCCCCATCAAAAAGCAAGAACAATGAAAATGGTAAGAATGCTAAGGCCCAAGAAATGTTTAAGAATAAAGAGAAGGAGAAAACAGTTGAGTCCATAGCTGCTGTGTCTTCGAAACAATTACTTGGCTATCCTCTGAACCAGGATGTGTCTCATGATGGAGTTGTGGAGATGGTTCGTCTTACTGTTATCTTAGATCGTGTTAGTGATTTAGAAATAGAAATGGGACCTTTCTGGAATGTAGACCAATGGACTGACAATCTAAATAAGGAGAATGTTTTGGAGGTATTGAATGAACAAAGGTTAAGTGCTTCTTGCCTTGCCTTCTATATTAGGTAATTTTATATATTAGGCAATATGAGTTAACGAATTTCATTTATGGAGTTTTGTACTTATTTTTTCTTATAATGTTTTTTCTTAGGTATTTGTGTGAGGTCTATTTATCAAAAAATCCCAACTTGGCTGCAAAGTTTTCTTTCGTATCACCACATATTGTGTCTCACTTGGTAGATATTTCTGAGGCTTCAACCAACTTGGCAAAATTTATGATGGGATATGTTGACAAAGAGCACCTGCTTTTGGTGCCTTATAATGTGTCGTAAGTTAATTTTTTGTCTGGTTATAAATATATTTTATTTATGTAATTGCTTACTAATAAACAAATGCAGGAACACTGGATTTTGCTTGGTATTAATACAAAAACAGAGAGCATCTACTTTATGGATGCAGCTCCAAGGACTACAATTGTAAATTACAAGAATTTGAAACGACTTGTAGAAACGTAAGTAAAAATTTAAGGTAGATATTTAATAAATGTAGACTGCACTTGCACAAACATATGTAAATAATTTAATAGCACTCATGCCTTTAATTTGAATTTTCTGTTTACAGTGCTCTGGTGTCCTTTCGGAGTGGTTGTGGAAAGACTTATACCAAGACGGCATTTAGCACTTTTAAATGGACGAATATACTGGTTAGTGTTAGTGTTGAATTTCTGAATTGACAATATATATGTTAGTGTTAGTGTTGGCATTTTGCAACTGATTTGCCCTATACCAGGATTGCCTAAATCCCTGGTTAGTGTGCAGTGCTTACAACTGTAAAAGTAATTACATTTTTTTTTTCTATATTCTGAAGTTCTCTCCTGGAACTGCTTAACAAGTATGATTATTCATGTGTTAAGCTTAAAAATTAGGTGACATGATGCTAAAGAGTTAACATTTTGACAGTTCGGTTATAGGATTGAGCACTGCTCCATTAAAAACTTAACAGCAACCTCTCCTTTGTTAGCTAAACTTGCCAATTATTTCATATTTCAATTAATTCCAAGGTAAAACGAAATTAGTAGAAGATACACATGCAGGTTTAGATTGGAGTTATACATGTATGAAATGAGTTTACCCCTTGGCTTAACAGGCCTATACTGTACCTCAATGTCATGCAATGAAACAGGACTTGTACTGCATAAGCAATAGAAATCCAAGGTTCTAGTTCCAAACCGGAGTTAGGGAAAAATGAACCAAAGTATTTAGCAAAAAAAAAAAAAAAAACAAAGACCGAAACGAATTACTAACAAGTGTATCCGAAAAACACCAACTTTAAGTTTATTTCCTGCATATTCTCGGAAAGGATGAAAATGTACAAAGGAAATGAAATTTATGGAATAATTCCTGGCTAATATGGCTGTGACAGAATTGGTCTAACCTGGCTGATAATAAAAAAAAAGTCACCCATTTCTAAACAACTAGAATAATTAGTACTGTACAGTAATTGTGATTGAGCTGCTATATTCCAGTTTCATACTACCATATTACCATTTTTATTTCAGTCAGTTTTAATACTTGTTTTATGATCAAACTGTTATTTGCAGTGCCCTAAGCAACCAGTGAATGATGGCATTTTTTGTGGTCATTATGTTGGATGCTTCATTGAAGATGTGTTGCGTTCTGGTGAAACAACTATTAGTGTTAATGTAAGTTAGTAATATTACTTAATATTATTAAATAAGTACAGTACTTATTCCTTAAGATGTAATTAGCTTAATAATGTTTTTGTTGTACAGTTCACAAGTTCCATCAGACTGATGTGTTATGGTCGAGATAGAATGGTCCGCTTTCGTGATAATTGGACAGGATTCTTGTACAACCGATATCTCAAGGGCAAACTTTTAAATATGTAGCTTGTTATGGTTGTTTATCCTTTTTACTTTACCAACTTTTGCATAAATCTGGTAGATTTACCAACTACTGTATGAATTTGATACTATCTTTTGATATTAATATGTTTTATGTAAGCACCATTTATGTTTTGGGATTTTTATTATAAGTTCATGAATTCATTTGAGTTACCATTTTGTGTAAGATGTCCAGTTTTTTTGAATGGATTGATTTAATTATACAGCAAGTGAACAAAATGGCATATATATTAATTTTTTTTTTAAAAAATAATAACTTCCATAGCGCTTCTAAAAATGCTAACTAGCTAAGCGTTATGCATTTGATAGCACTTCTAGAAACGCTATTCTAGAACAGTAATTAAACCGCAATTTGATTTCTATAGCACTTCTGGAAGCGCTATCTAAGAATATGCGCTTAGACAACATTTACTTAGAAAGCCCTTTGGAAAGCATTCTGGTAGATCGGTACTTAGAGAATGGCAAAAAAAAAACGCCATGTAAGTGACGTTCACTTCAATAGCGGCTACTTAGATAGCATTTTAAAACGCTATCTAAGAGCAAAAAAAAGCGCTCTCTAAGTTCAAATCTGTAGTAGTGGCAATAGGATTATTTCGAAATGAAGGGAAATTCTGAAATCACATAAAATAACAAATAGCAAATGATGATTTTTGTTTCCCCTTATATAAGTGCTTAATCTTTTTTTAGTAGGTGTGGAAAAATCTAGGCAAACCCATGGGTAAAGTGTCCCACCATAATACATTTACTACATGACCAAAAGTATTAGGTAGTGTTAAATTTAACAATGATATAATCATACTTTCACATTATGTTACACTATATATATACATATACACTTAAAGCCCAAAACAATCATAATTCATAAGTACTACACTACACAAAATGTTAAACAAAAACAAAAAACAAAAACAAAAACAAAAACAAAAACCAATTTGTATTTTATCTAAAAATTATTACAATATATATTAAATAATCTAAACTAGACAAAAACAAAAAAGAAAAAAGAAAATACAAAAAAAAAAACAAAAACAAAACAAAAAACAAAAAGAAAGCAATAAAACTAATAAACTACAACATACTAGTACTGGGGATGTCACGCTTTGCATTGTTTAGTAACAGAGACTAGCACACACCCATGCGTAAAGGTGTATGGCCATCTATTTGTTCCAACCCTTTTTTTTTACAGACCATTTAGCACGGGCAACAGCGCACAACCATGCAGCAGCATTTGTTTTTCTTTTTGAGTATGCTCACAGAGAATTCCGCACGGCGAGTGGATAAATTGCACGGCCCATCTTGGTTGTAGACTTCTTTTTCTTCTGCCAATAGGAATATTTGCATGACGGTGCGTGAACTGGCATGGGCAGCTTCAGTTATTGCTCTTTTTTTTTTTCTTCTTGTTTCGATTGCTAGCAACAGAGATTACGCATGGGCAACACAAAAGGTGCATGGGCAACTTGTGCTAATAATTTTCACACGGACAGCATGAATGATGCATGGCCATATCCTCTGTTTTTTTTTTATTTGCAACACAACAACGATATTTGATGCACAGCCACACATGTAGTTTAGCACAATCTTCCAGCAAAACCAATAATCAAATGGAGAAACATTTCATATATTTCCTGAAACACTTAATACCAACACATCAAGGTACCTTATGGGAAAAAATAAAATCTGTAGGAATAATAACGAAATCTAGTACATGATATTATAGATACAATTTAAGTACTAGATCGGGAGATTGATATGCGAATTGTGAAACTGATAATTCTTGGTTCATAATAGTCTATAGTTGTACTTTGGATGAACATGGGAGTGGCATTCAAGGGATAATTGTGGACACTTTGAGGATTTTATAAACGGGTTAAATAGCTATTTGGTCACTGTACTATATGAAAATTTTTGATTTGGTCATGATCCCAAAACAATTTTCAATCGCATAATGGAACCATTAATTATTTTCAATCGCATCACTATAGTATAAAAAAAAAATTCACTACCGTTAAAAATGGTTTGACTTTGACGGAGAGCCGTTAAACTGTTCATCAAATTTCAATCAGGTCATTGGACGAAAATATCAACTTTCAATTAGGTCACTTGACGAAAAAAAATAATACTTTAGATTGAAAAAAATTAAAATTTTTGGTAAAAAATTTTAAAAAATAAACTGTAGATTTAAACTTTTTGAAAAATTTGAAATTTTTTATTTCGAAAAACTTCGAGATTTTTTATTTCGAAAAATTCGAGATTTTTTCATTCAAAAAAATTCAAGATTTTTTCTTTCGAAAAAATTCGAGATTTTTTATTTTGAAAAAATTCGGAATTTTTTATTTCGAATTTTTTTTATGGAAATATCTACATTAGAATAAAATTGATTCACAAAAATTGATTTTCTTTCCAAATCGTTAAAAATCTTTTCTTTTCTTCTTACAAATATCATTCGAAAAAAATTGATTCGCATATATCGATTTATATGCATATAAAATGAATGGGTATATTCATAATTAAAATTTGAAAATTTTCAATCATTTGAAAAAAATTCGAAAATTTTTGAAATTCACTTAGGATTGCAAAAGCGTCATATCTTAAAATAATTGTTCGCATGGATCGATTTATACGCATATATAAACAGAATGGGTATGTTCATAATTGAAAAGTTTAAAAAATTCATAAAATATAAACTTCTTTGAAAATTTAAATATTCTTTTAAAAAATTAAACTTCATTTAAAAATTTAAAAATTCAAAAAAATACTGATGACCTGATTGAAAATTGATATAAAGTTAAGTGATGGATTAGCATTTCGTCCATTTTTTAACGGAAGTTAACGGAAAGTTAACGGCAGTGACCCAATTGAAATTTTTTACTTGTACAGGTGTTTTACTGAAAACTTTTTTGAGATCATGACCCAATTGAAAGTTTTTGTATAGTACAGTGACCAAATAGCTATTTAACCCTTTTATAAACATTAGAAGGATTGTTTTTGGCAAAACAAGAGACACAAATTAGACATTCATGATAGCTAATTGAAGAACCATAATTCTTGGATTATTTTCTCTCAGACTTGTTATATAGTTTTTATTTGTTTATTAAATTAATTAGTAGATAATCACACACACACACACACAAAATCTTCCACAGTTCTAGATTGTGAGAGATAAAAGACTTGAAATTGGTATTCAGTTTCTCCTAAATTCATTCAATCAGTACTTAGTTATATAAATGATAAATTGATTGAATTTCCTGGATTAGATAAAACTAGAATATGCTATTTTAAGTCCATGTCCAAAGTCATTTTTGGAAACTTGAACTCTAGAAATGATTTGGATATGTAAGACTTGTGATTACTCCTCATATTCAGGAGATTTTCAAGTCTTACCCAACATTTGTTTATAAATCTGAGTTAGCTAGGGTCAAGCTAGAAGAACAAATGACTAACTAAGACCCTGCTAACCAACAGTCTAACACATTACTAAACACTCAGCCAACTACATCATCCTCTCAAAAGGATGATGTAAGTAAAAAGTAGAAGAAGAGGAAACAACAGGCAACTTAACTTTCAAAAACACAAAAAAAACTCTCAAAATCATTGTTTTAAAAATCAGTAATCAGTATTCGATTGAGGTACCGATTTAACATTAATCGGGTAATCGGGGATTAATCGGATTACTAATCGGATATTATAATAATATTTAATATAGTATTCTAATTTACAATTAAACATTCATTTTAAATAAATTCACAGGATTAATCGGATTTTAAAAATCGAATTGATTGGTTATCTTACAAAGGATTAATCGGTTAAATCGAAGATTTTTAGAACCATGCTAAAAATGAAGAAATAAGAATTGAGAGCTTGATAAACACAACTCAATATTTCACAATCAAAACAAAAACTAATGAGAAGAATGAAGAAAAGAGAATATTTAGGATTTTGTAAATGAAACGGGGACGGCAAATTGGGGGAATTGAGATTTGTAGATTAACTGGTTGAGTATACTTAAATAGAAGTTTTTAGGGGTAACATATATTTAATTCCAATTTTTGAGGATTTTTTTGATTATAGTAAATTTTTTATATTTAATTTAGATTTTAAAAAAGTTGTGAGTTTAATTTAATATGTATGATACAAATTTTAAAAAGCTCATTACAATTTGATAACAATTATAATTCGTTCTATAATTTAAATTTTGAAAAAATCATTAGAGTCTGGTAATATTTAATTTGGATGATTCAAAAATTACTAAATCTAAAGAAATTGAAAGTTGAGGGAATAATTGGATTTAATAAATCAATAAGTTGTACTGAATTTATCAATGAACTTAATCTTTCAAAATCTTGCTAAAATTACTTAAATTCATGAGATTTTGAAGATTTTGTTAGAAGCTCTATCTTTTTTATAAAAAAATGTGAGAAACTCTACTTAATCTGTTGGTTGCTTATATTTTTTTTTTTCCAAATGTGGGGAATGATATATAGATTCAAATTAGAGTAAGATTTGTAATATCTGTTCATTTCACAAATCCTCCTAAAGAAAAACAAGAATAGAATAGAAGTTAGAGTGAGCACAACAAATTAGGAACTATAACTCAATATAAAGTGGTATCGGTTTATTATATGTTCATGGTAAATATTGTTTAATGTGAAATTATTAATTTAAGATAGAAAAATAATTTTATTACTGTTGCTTATTTGACGAACCCTTTGGTTGAAATTTTAGAAATAGCAAATAATATATGTAGTTATTTATACAATATATACTTACTATGCTCTAATAAGAAATTTAAAAAAAGTTTTTAATGTTTATTAAACTATTATTAAAAATGTATGTAAATAAGTTATAATCCACGTGGAGTTATTAAAATTATATTTGAATACTAAAAAGTGTATATTACTAATTTAAAGAAAATATTAGTACATTTTCCATTTTCTAAATTGAATAGAATTCATAATGAGAAAATTTCTATCTTTCTTTTCTCTTTGTTTCTAGGATAATTCTACTTGGATGATAATTGTTAAGTCATTACTAAATTAAAAGATTATTTTGTTAGTTTTGTGTAGACTATAAAATCGTTCAAATGTAATTTTAAGAATAGAGTTAAAAAAATGAAGTAAGCGTCTAAAAGCTAATTAATTAATTAATATATTAATTTCTTATTTATTTTAATTCCATTTTAATTATATTTTATTAAAAAAGAATATTTTATTTTTTAATAGGTAAATTTATTTTTTTAAAGTTTAAAATCATATGCCCAACATATTTAAAAAATATATAATTAGAATAAAAAATGTAAATATTATTTAAAAACTAAAAGAAAATGTGAATACAAAAAAATCTAGAATTAATATAGTTATAAATGTTGAAGAATCTATGCAATTACACCGATTATAAGGTACTTAAGAGTGTAAGCAAGTTGAGGTAGCTCAAGATACTCATTGTAAAAGGCTATAAGCCAAAATATTAAAAAAAAAAAAAAAAGAAAAGAAGCAAAGAGTGTAGAAAATCACGTGCTAAGAATCAGATACAGACAGGGTGATCATCTTCTTACTTTTCATCTCCACTTAGTAGTATGCACCAGAATTCACATATAGAACAACAGATTGAAATCATATATATATAATTTACGGAATTCAAAAATCTATATAGATTACTTTTACTATATTAAATGAACAATCATATTTAAACACATCTCAAACTAAACATCTCAAACTGATTAAATTACATATTTTAATAAAAACAAAGAGAAACCAACATTACAGATTTCAAAAATATTAAATTTATCCGGCTGGCGTTCATGCAGTCGTCCTGCTGGCTTCTATCAAGGGGTAAGAGCCAAGTATACGCATATATGTAGTAAATTCCTGTAATATGAAACAACAAAGAAAATTAATTATCAGAACAACGTACTTATTTTGGGAACATGTATTAGTATTACAAATTCTCTATGATACTTGGTGGGAGCAAATTAGTGTGTCATGAATGTCTTTCCCTTGTCATAGTGCAAAATCAGAGAACTGTTTTGCTTCAACCAAAATGACAACGGTATGTCTGTCCTCTATCCTACTTCGATTCTGAGCTTGAAACTTGATATATTTGGTTATAGCAATAATTTAGGCTAGTCTTTCCTAAACCCAAGATAGTAGTGAAAGAGGTGTTGGAACAAACCTTCAAATCTTTCACAGCACACTCTGCGCGTGACTTACAAGCCTTAAAATCAACATAAAAGAGATTACTAAAGCGCCTGCATTAGTGAATTACACTGCTAGTTAGACCTGGCAATTCGTTCGTTTCGTGTACTTTCGTGTCGTGTACTTTCGTGTTTCGTGTACGTAATGCTAAATCCAAAACCGACCCGTTAAGGATTCGTTTCGTTTCGTGTTCGTGTACCTTCATTTCGTGTACGTTTCGTGTCGTATTTCGTGTAATTTTTGAATAAAAATAAAAATATTTAAATATTAATTTTTTACGTCTTAAGTTAATATGTCATAAGGAATGAAGTGTGCTTAAGTCTTGTGAAACTAAGATTTGAAACTATTTTGTATTTATCTTATGTAAAAATTATATATAAAATATCGTTTTAAAATATGTATTCATATAATTTTAATAAAATTATTTAAATTTTCATTTATTTCGTGTATTTTCGTTTCGTGTCGTGTCCCCAAGGGTAAACCCAAAACCGACACTAAATTCATCCGTGTAATTTCGTGTTCGTATACTTTCGTGTTCGTGTACCGTAAAGGTCAACCCAAACCCGTAATTTTCGTGTCGTTTTCGTGTCGTGTTTTCGTGTCGTGTACGAAATTGCCGGCTCTACTGCTAGTTATGTAAAATGAATTACACTGCTCACAATAAAGATTAAAATGAATTTGTTATGTAAAAATGTTAGTTTCTCATAGTAGATGTGTAGTCATTTGTTGCACGTTTACCATTGTCACCTTAATGTCTCTCTTTGCAAATACTGACAGTGCATTGCATAATCTTCAGGGCCGTCTCAGAGTGAATAAAAGGCTGGTCTGAAAAGGACCATAGTGTACTTAATTAAAATTTGTAAACAAGAAATTGTCAATAAAAAATACTTCAAGAGTTTTCTACTACCTTAAAAGTGGTGTCAGTTGTGGGAACTACAGGATCTCTTGCAAGTATCCAGAATCGATCGAGTAATGCTCTCCTTGGCATTCTCATCCAGCACAGAAAACAATTAAAGAAAGTGTACTTCAAGAGGACTACATTTATTAAGGAAAATATAGCAAGAAATTAATGACAAATAAGGAACCTATCTAGATGATTAAGGAAATTTTACCCGGATTCCTGTTACCACTACGCGCAGGGTAGACCATTCTACAGCTCTCCCACTACCAATGACCCCCGTGGGCTATTGTGCCATACCAACTTCACTCGTTGACAGTTGTGTACTACCACTATCGATGGGCTTTTCTTGACGTGATGGTATATGCTGGACAAAAAAATATTGGTTAGAGAACAAAATGATTGAACAAGACAACAATTGAAAAACGTCTAAAGATCACCGGAGCAAAGTATTGATGATCATCGTGAACAATATTTTCCTCAACACCCAAGTTACACAAGAAAGTTTTGGTTTGTTCTAGTGCCTGTGCGTGGATGAGCCAGAAGTTTTTAAGTTTTTGAACTAAGCCAATACATGTAACACATTAAGGTATATGTTATTGATGACCTGTGAATGTCCTAAAACGCGTTCCACTGTACTCCCGAGTTAAAATTTAGAGAGAAGAGAAGAGAACGGAAGAGAAAATTCCGAGTTTTTTGGGAAAAGAAGAGAAGATAAAATTTTCAAAAGTTTCTCTTCAAAAATTTCTTCCCAAAAATTGGATGATTGGGAGAGAAGCTCTCGTTCCATTCTAGCTAGTGTCATGCCGTGCTAGGAGGCAAAAGTTCATTGATGCTTCAAACTCACCAACAATGTGCACCGGGTGAGAAGAGACTAAATCGTGTTGGAAAGCTTTAATCCAAACATACTCATTAATAAATATGATTGCAGTGAGTTTAATTTAGTCTTTGATGTCTTGAGTGCAATTGAGTGCCACAATAAAGTATTGAAAAGAGGTAATAGGTAGAAGACAAGCTACTTTCTCGACATAATTCATGTACCTTGTTTTCTCTATTTATTCTCTTTGTTTTGTGTGAGTTTGAATCAACCAGTTCTGTGTAATAATAAAAGAACGAGCTCAATCTGTTCTTGTGGCTTAGTTTAATCCTTTTTCTTACACCTGGTATCAGAGCTAGCAAGTCTGTAGAGTTTTCCACCTCATATTCACCCTTCTGAAATTCATCAACAGGACCGCCCTAATTATCAGAAGTTTCACTCACCTCACGGTCTGCAAAATCTTCATCCTCTTATTGATACTGCCCGTTGAAGCATTCCCTTTGGGCCTGAAAAAACCCATAATTTCCAGCCACAACTTCAACCAGTGCTTTCATTTCCAGCATTGTTGTATCATAAGGAGAGCCTTAATCTGGTGCAAAATCTGAATTCCATACTTCTAAACAAAAAAAAATGGAAACCAACAAAACAAATGGGAGTTCTTTTAGTCTAAGCTATCTTATGCTTACAAAGACCAACTACACTACTTGGGCGCTGAGAATGAAAGTATTCATGCAAGCTCATGAAGTGTGGGAGGTTATTGATCCTAAGGACACTAAGGCTGTGATCGAGGACAAGACTGACAAACGAGCGTTGGCTATCATCTATCAAGGAATTTCAGAGGACTTGTTGCTATCGATTGCAGAAACGAAAATGGCCAGAGAAGCTTGGGATGCTATTAAAACAATAAACTTGGGTGCATATAAGGTGAAGGCGGAAAAAGCACAGACTCTGAAAGGCGAGTTTGAGGCGTTGAACATGAAGGAAACCGAACAACTGGATGAGTTCTATTTAAAATTAAACAGCTTGGTCACAAACATCAGAGCACTAGGAGAGAAAATGGAAGAAGTATATGTGGTGAAGAAATTACTCAGAGCTGTCCCTCCAAAGTTTTTACATATTGCATCGGCTATTGAGCAGTTTGGAAACTTGGGGGAGATGTCAGTAGAAGAAGTCGTTGGTTCACTGAAGGCTCATGAAGAGAGGCTGCGAGGGAAAACTGAAACCAACCAAGGGAAGCTTCTATTGACAGAGGAGGAATGGAGGAAAAAGGAGAGCAACGAGGCACAACTGTTGTTGACTCGAGAAGAGTGGTTGAAGCGAACCAGCAGAGAGGGAGTTCGAGGGACTGGAGACTCTCGGGGGAGAGATGGAAATCGAGGGGGACGGGACAGAGGCAAGGTGAGATGCTTTAACTGTCAAAATTATGGACATTTTGCGTATGAGTGTCGAAAGCCACGAAGGGATGTTAGAGATGTGCAAAAGGAGGTTAACTTGTCTAAAGTAGAAGAGGATGAGCCTACGTTTCTGTTGACGGAGTGTGGAAGTAAGGAAGCTAGTACGTTCTTATTGAATGAAGAAAAGGTGGTCCCAGAATTGAAGGCAACGGTTGAAGAAAAGGAATCAAAGGTGTGGTATCTAGACAATGGTGCCAGTAATCATATGACTAGACAAAGAGGAAAATTCAGGGATCTCGACGAAAGTGTGACTGGATTGGTGAAATTTGGAGATGGATCCACTGTTGACATTAAGGGAAAGGGAATTGTTTCATTCAGATGCAAAAACGGAGAAGAAAAGTTGTTGCAAGAAGTGTATTTCATCCCAACATTGAAAAACAATATAATAAGTCTTGGACAAATGTCCGAGGATGGGAATAAGGTGATTCTAGAGGGAGAGTACCTGTGGATTTACGATGACCAGGGAAGATTGTTGATGCGGGTGAGGCGATCAAATAACATATTATACAAGATAAGCTTAGAAGAGAGTAACTCCATGTGTCTGTTAACGAAGGCAGAGGAAAACTCGTGGTTATGGCAGGCTAGGCTTGGGCATGCAAATTTTAAAGAATTAGAGCTACTGTCGAAGGAAAGGATGGTGTACGGCATACCTAAACTGATTCAACCCAGAAAAACATGTGAAGGGTGTATAATGTCAAAACAAACGAGGAAACCTTTTCCATCAAAGACAAACTTTCATGTAAAAGAACCTTTGGAGCTAATACATGGTGACATTTGCGGACTAATCTCTCCTCCCACACCAGCTGGAAATAGGTATTTCTTCTTGCTAATCGATGATTATACTCGTAAGATGTGGGTCTACATGTTAAAAGAAAAAAGCGAAGCATTTGAATATTTCAAGAAATTTAGAATGTTTGTTGAAAAGGAAATCAAAGCAGTTATAAAGATTTTGAGGACAGATAGAGGGGGAGAATTTTGCTCAACTAAATTTATGAATTGTTGTGATAAGTCTGGTATTGTTAGACATCTCACAGCTCCATACACCCCTAAATTTAGAATGAATTGTTGTGATAAGTTTGGTATTGTTAGAATCTTTCTTAAGAGTAATGAGTGCAATTGAGTGCCACAATAAAGTATTGAAAAGAGGTAGTAGGTAGAAGACAAGCTGCTTTCTCGACATAATTCATGTACCTTGTTTTCTCTATTTATTCTCTTTGTTTTGTGTGAGTTTGAATCAACCAGTTCTGTGTAATAATAAAAGAACGAGCTCAATCTGTTCTTATGGCTCAGTTTAATCTTTTTTCTTACAAATCGTAGTTCTCATGGAAACTTCCGCCTAAAGAATTTTCAATAGGAATAATTTCTTTATGAGCCCCGAGAGATTCAACAGCCTGAATAATTTACTAAGAAAACGGGGATTAATATATTAACCGAGCTAGAGTCTGCATAATGCAGAATGTTATGTAAAATAGTCGCCAAACTTGAGAAATGATTTCCAATTTCCGAATGTAGTATGCAAACCAAAGATATCGACATATCATTTAATGGTGAACAACAAAGTTACTAGAGAATAATATGGTGTAATGATGAACATATAATTGCAATAATTTGCCGAAGTAGAAATTTATAGGAGAACTTGAATGCTTCCTCAAATGTCTCGCACGGATCGATTCTACAATGAGGATAAACTGAATGTGGAGCTTCCTCACTGCATGCTCCTATTATCCCTTGCATGTACAATACCCAGCAATAATGCGAAGTGACTAAAACAATATTCTTAAATTTTCGTGTACAATGGCATATATATTATCAGTGTAGTTTGTATATGTATTATGTAATGATAAAATAAATTATACAAGTTATATTACCTTGAAAGCTATTTTTATTTCAGGCCCTTGGTGACTACCCTCTTCAATTTCTACATTCTGTCCAACTTTTTGCTGAACTCGGAGTAGGTTTCTCATTGCTTGAGACTCTTCTGAAGGTACCTTTGGACAGCCACTTACATCCCTACCTACATGAGCCAGGTGCTGTTTTAACCCAAACTAACACTACTACTCTGTTATATAAATCATTTGACCTTTTTATTCCCTTCAACAATAACTTCTGTACCATGCATCCATCCAGCGTCGACTTTTCTATTTGACATCTTCCTATGAATTCAAAGCTTAATTTATTTTTCTATTCTTTTTTTTTTTGAATGCAATTTATTTTTCTATTCTAGATTTCAATTTATAACACTACAAGAAAGTTAGGGTATTTTCGACCAAATATTTTCGACTGCGGCTAATTTCGACCGAATATGGTCGAAAGTAATCGGTCGAATTTAGCAATTTTTCGACAAAATACGGTCGAATTTAGCAATTTAGTTCCCGCCAAAAGTAGGAGGGAAAGTTCCTGCCAATGGAAAAATTAAATTCGACCATTTTTGGTTGAATTTAGCAATTGGGGTGAGCGGAGAAATTTAATTCAAAATTTATAAAAAACGGGAAACTTGCCGCCCAAAAAAATTCAAAACGTTCGAATTTAATTTCGCCATAATTCGTTGAATTTAGCTAATTTCGATCATATTTGGTCGAAATTAGTTAATTTAATTTATTTTAATAATTACTTAAAAATGGGGCAAAAAATAAACAAAATGGAAAATTAGTGAAACTAGGGTAAGATTCATCACACAAATATTGAGTATTACTAATCCGGTCTATATGAATTTAAGTTAAAAAATTGGATTTTTCTATTTTTATTTAATTTTTTAATTTATTTTACAAACTAGTTGACCATTAAATTACCAAATAAATTAATTTATTTTTTTCGGAAATTTTGGAAATAACATTAAAAATGATGGATCTTGACCACTGTATGGTTAGGTCGTCGAGAAATATTATTAAAAAAATCGAAACACTGAACCCTGACGAAACCCCGATTAGGTACTACTATAGTCAAAATACTAGTTGACCGTTAATTTACCAAACCAAATAAATTTATTTTTTTCTGAATTTTTGGCAATAACATTAAAAAGGATGGATCTTGACCACCGTATGGTTGGGTCATCGAGAATATTTTAAAAAAAATCGAAAGACTAAACCCTGACGAAACCCCGTTTAGGGGTTATAGTCATAGTACTAGTTGACCATTAAATTACCAAACCAAATTAATTTATTTTTTTCTGAAATTTTGGCAATAACATTAAAAAGGATGGATCTTGACCACCGTATGGTTGGGTCATCGAGAAATATTTTTTAAAAAATCGAAAGACTAAACCCTGACGAAACCCCATTTAGGGGTTATAGTCAAAGTACTAGTTGACCGTTAAATTACCAAACCAAATTAATTTATTTTTTTCTAAAATTTTGGCAATAACATTAAAAAGGATGGATCTTGACCACCGTATGGTTGGGTCATCGAGAAATATTTTTTTAAAAATCAAAAGACTAAACCATGGCGAAACCCCGTTTAGGGGTTATAGTCAAAGTACTAGACTGTTAAATTACCAAACCAAATTAATTTATTTTTTTCTGAAATTTTTGCAATAACATTAAAAATGATGGATCTTGACCACCGTATGATTTGGTCATCGAGAAATATTATTAAAAAAATTGAAACATTGAACATTGACGAAACCCCATTTAGGGGTTATAGTCAAAGTACTAGTTGACCGTTAAATTACCAAACCAAATTAATTTATTTTTTTCTAAAATTTTAGCAATAACATTAAAAAGGATGGATCTTGACCACCGTATGGTTGGGTCATCGAGAAATATTTTTTAAAAAATCAAAAGACTAAACCATGGCGAAACCCCGTTTAGGGGTTATAGTCAAAGTACTAGACTGTTAAATTACCAAACCAAATTAATTTATTTTTTTCTGAAATTTTGGAAATAACATTAAAAATGATGGATCTTGACCACTGTATGGTTGGGTCATCGAGAAATATTATTAAAAAAAATCGAAACACTGAACACTGACGAAACCCCGTTTAGGTGTTATAGTCAAAGTATTAGTTGACCGTTAAATTACCAATCCAAATTAATTTATTTTTTTCTGAAATTTTGGCAATAACATTAAAAAGGATGGATCTTGACCACCATATGGGTGGGTCATCGAGAAATATTTTTTAAAAAATCAAAAGACTAAACCCTGTCAAAACCCGGTTTAGCGGTTGTAGTCAAAGTACTAGTTGACCGTTAAATTACAAAACCAAATTAATTTATTTTTTTCTGAAATTTTGGAAATAACATTAAAGAGGATGGATCTTTACGACCGTATGGTTGGATCATCGAGAAATATTTTTTAAAAAATTGAAACACTAAATCCTGAAGAAACCCCGTTTAGGTGTTATAGTCAAAGTACTAGTTGACCGTTAAATTACAAAACCAAATTAATTTTTTTCTAAAATTTTGGAAATAACATTAAAAAGGATGGATCTTGACCACCGTATGGTTGGGTCATCGAGAAATATTTTTTAAAAAATAGAAAGACTAAACCCTGACGAAACCCCATTTAGGGGTTATTGTCAAATTACTAGTTGACCGTTAAATTACCAAACCAAATTAATTTATTTTTTTCTGAAAATTTGGCAATAACATTAAAAAGGATGGATCTTGACCACCGTATGGTTGGGTCATCGAGAAATATTTTTTAAAATCAAAAGACTAAACCCTGACGAAACCCCGTTTAGGGGTTATAGTCAAAGTACTAGTTGACTGTTAAATTAGAAAAACAAATTAATTTTTTTTTCTGAAAATTTGTCAATAACATTAAAAAGGATGGGTATTCACCACCGTATTATTGGGTCGTCGAGAAATATTTTTTAAAAAATCGAAACACTAAACCCTAACGAAACCCCGTTTAGAGATTATAGTCAAAATACTAGTTGACCGTTAAATTACCAAACCAAATTAATTTATTTTTTCTGAAATTTTGGCAATAACATTAAAAAACATGGATATTAACCACCGTATGATTGAGTCGTCGAGAAATATTTTTAAAAAAATCTAAACACTAAACCCTGAGGAAACCTTGTTTAGGGGTTTCTTCTTCTCTTGCCCAAATCAATTCTTCCATTGCTACTACTACTATTTTTAAGTGTTTTGTAGTGTTCATAGTGAGTATGACTACTTGGGTGTGTATATTATTTATCCAAAATTTGGATATATTTGTCCTGTTTTTATTTAATTTTTTTGATTTATTTTATAAACTACTTAAAAATGGATGGAAAATCAAATTATTAGGCAAATTAGTGGAAGTAAGGTAAAATTCATCACAAAATTAGTTATTATGACTACTTGGTTGTGTATGAATTTTAAATCAAATTTTGACTTTTTTCCTATTTTTATTAAATGAATCAAGTAATTCTACAAACTAATTAAAAAAGAGTGGAAAATCAAATTATTTAAAAATTAGGTAATATTCATCACAAAAATAATTGGCATGAATACTTGGATGTGTATAAATTTTAAATTAAATTTAGGATTTTTTTTCCTATTTTATTTAATTTTTTTTTACTTCTTTTTCCTATTTGGTGGAATTTAGCCAAGCTCTTAATTTCGACCAAATATGGTTGAATTTAATGGGACCGGCTAATTTCGACCAAATATGATCGAATTTAGTAGCCGCCAAAATTAGGAGGGAAATTTCCCGCCAATTGAAAAATTACATTCAACCGAATTTGGTCGAATTTAGCTAATTTCGACCAAATTCGGTTGAATTTAGCCGTGCTGTTATTTTCGACCAAATATGGTTGAAAAAAGTAAATTTCAGACGCAAAAAATTATTTGTTGCCACATGTCATGTTTCTATTGGCTAAGGAGGAAGCACATGGATTGCCACATGTATTGCTCTATAAAATTAATCTAGACCACCCATTTGTTTTTTAAATATTTTATCCTAGCCATTAATTCAATTACATTCATCTCTTTCTCTTTTATATTGTTCATCCATTCATATTCTCTCATAAACATTCTTTTATACTTCTACTCCATTCTTTTTCTCTAACAAACATACACATCAATTTATATACATCAATTTCTTTTTATATTTCTTTCTTTTTATGTTCTTGAGTTTTCAAGAATCAAACCAACATTTGGAGGCACTATCGATGTCCGATTTGAACGCTCTTATAGTCGAATCGAAGCCCTCATCATACTTTATCCAAAAACATCACCAGATTTTGGAGGGGTATAATTTATGAATTTCTCCTATTTTTTTATTAAATTCGAATTTACTTATTAAAATTCTGAATTTTGGTAAACGTAATTGGTTGTTGATTTTGATGTTTCCATCGTGTAGAGTATGTTTTTCTAGTCAAATTCATATATTATATGTTGAATTTCGAGTTCAATATCGTATAGAAATCGAAGTTTGATTATCGTGTTCTTCGTGTTCTTGAGGATCGAAACTGTTTTGGAGATGTTATTGACCTCCAAATCATGAGTTTGAGTAACCAAACTGAATCCTACATGCTATGCTACACAAAATCAACGTTAGATTCAAAGAGCAGCAGATTCTGCTGCCATTAAATTCAACTATATTTGGTCGAATTTAGTACACTTTAGGCGCTAAAAATTCGAAATTTCCAAAATTCAAAGTTTTTAACAAATTTATAATTTCGACCAAATTCGGTCAAATTTAGCTGGTCGAATTTAGACGGTCGAATTTAGTTGGTCGAATTTAGCTATTTTCGATCGTTTTGGTTATTTTCGACCAAGCTAAAAACGACCATCTTCGCTGCGGTCGAAATTAGTTAAATTCGACCATTTTCGATCGAAAATAGCTAAATTCGACCGTTTTGAGTTGGTCGAATTTACCCAAATTTCTTGTAGTGTAACATGTCACTTATAATTTCATTTTATATTCTAAGTTCTTGATTTCTATTAGTCCATCAAACATTTAGATGGAATGAATTAACAAGAAAAGATAGTAATACACTAGGCATTAATTTATACTTAGTAAGGGTATAATTTTAAATGTTCACTGGTTTCTCTTGATTTCAAGAAATTGTATCAAGCATTAGTTTTGTTAATATGAAATTCTATAATACATTTTAAGATAATTTATGAAAATTATTGAGAATTTAAAAACGAAACTTTAAAAGTTTGCATAAATATATACCAAATATTAGATAACTTTATCACAAATATTTTAAAAAAATTAAACTCTCCCCTGTAGATGTATCAAAATATATAAAGACGTCATTAGAATCTTCAAATTAAATTATTTATAACATTTAAAAATAACTGACAAATAATAAACTAAAACCTAATCTGTAAAACAAAAATTTAATGAATTTCAATATATGTTATATAGTATAAAAATAAAATAAATAGATCTAAAGAGGTAGATAACAAGCAACTCAAAAAAAAATTCTTAAATATAAATTGATGCAAAATAATACAAGTAATTCTTCTCAAACCTAATTAAAGGTAGTAAAATAATAATTGAAAAAAATTAATGGGAGATACATAAAATATTATTTAATGTTATAATTTTTTGAAAAGTAGAAATAGCTCACAAATAACAAAATCTTAATCTTGTATGAAGAACAACAACAAAGGATTAATGCACATATATCAAAATGAGAGGAAATTGACATTACTCACAGTATAACTACTTGCTAATGATATTTTAGGTTAAATTCAAAATATTGGTGCCGCTGATAGGAGTAATTAAATTTGAATCGAGTGTTGTGATGATGTGTGTACTGAAAGGTGTGATTATTAAGATGAATTCAAAAATGAAAATAACTGGTATATGAGGGTCCTTAAAATTTTGGGTGTGTGTATTAACAGGAGGGAGTCCTTAAAATTTTGGGTGTGGAGGGACTCCTTAAAATTTTGGGTGTGTGTATTAACAGGAGGGGGTGAAAAATAATGTGCAGCTTGAAAACTAGGAGACCTAAAACTATGGACGCAAAGGACATGAAAATCTGTCACAAAATTAAGACATATAAGATATACCTGAAATTATGGGCCCATTTTGATCATGGTTAGGGATATGGAAAATAATGGGCAACGTGAAAAATTATTGGGCCTAAAACTATGGGCAAGAACCTATTGGCCTATATTGGTAAGGGCCCTAAAACATTATACCACAAAGTTAAGACAGCTGTGCAAGGTGTGATGTGAAAAATAATTGGCAGAGTAAAAAAAAGTGGGCATGACACTATGAACGCATGTTGGTAAGGGGCGTGAAAAACTTTGCCACAAATTAAGATAAATATGTAAATAATATATATGGTGAACAATGACATACTTTACAAATATTTTGGGATAATAATCTTAATTAGAAGTGAAATAATTATTTACACTGACAAAATTTGATATTATATAAATTTATTCTTTTTTATTTCAAGTGTAACCAAATTGTATCATGGTTCAATTATATTAATAGTTATTGAGGTGATTAATCAGAATTAAGAGTGTTTGATTGAGTTGACTTAGAATTAATGTATTTTTTTTAAATAATATCTAAATAAGGTTGACTTTCAGTAAAAAAATTCATATATACAAACTTACAAACTTTTTTGTTCAACACATATATAATTTCGGTTCACCGTCATTTATTAAAAAATAATGAAGATTTTATTAAATACGCAAAATTAGGAACGAAAACATATTTAAGATATTTTATAATTTATTAAACACATATTTACAACTTTTTTATGTAAAATTGAAATAGTTCAACAGATATATAACTTGATTTCAACATGTTGTTGAACAATGGTTATACTTGTGTTGAATCCAAATGTCTAAAATAATTTTACAATGATATAATTAAGAAAACTGTATTAAATTAATAATATTTCATATTTCTATACCCTAATCAGAAGAACCGTTAAGATTTATGTATTATTTATTCAACAAATTTTTAACTACGATGTATTTAGAAATGTGTTGAAGAAAAAAAATTTGTATTTAAGAAATTTTTTTATGTGATCCTGGTTTTATCTAAATATATGATTTCTTGATAAATAAGTACTTTCTTAATTTCATAAACTAAAAAAATAGACTGAGAAACTCATTAAATAAGAACATATAATTTTTTTTTATCATTTAAAAGAGCACACTTGCAGCTGGGATGTTTAAAGGGAGCTAGGATGCTCTTTTTCATTATATCTCATTCTCTTGCTACATTCAACAAAAAGTACCACATGTACAACTTATAAAAGAGCAAATCTTTTAGTCTTGCTCATAAGAATTGTTTGCAGTGAAGATAGTCTTATATAACTTGGCTCTATAGCGTAGCAACTTCTCTTATTCTTTTTTTTTTGTTTTCCTTTAACTTACACTCGACTAAATTTTACAAGTGATGGATATACAAAATTCAGAAAAATAATTAATGTTTATGTTCGAAAGGCTACGGGCAAGTAACTCTTTTCTATAAAGGAGGAAGGTTAACTCATTTTGAATGTTTAATTCGTACCTCATATGTGACCTATTTTTTTTATTTCAATGACTAAGTTTTTTACTTTTTGTTGTAACACTAAAGTATGTAATTAATAGTTTTCAAAGCGATTCTAGACTACATAAGTCCTCACAAGATTGAGAGTGAAGCCAATATAGTTCTAGGATGATGGATATAACTGTTGGTATTTATGTACATGTTGTGAGTCATAGCCTTAGAGTAGGTTTATGAACCTTAAAGAAGACACCTCCTTATAAGGACGCATTTGCCTTATAAGGAGAAGACACCTCTCCTTATAAGGGAGAAGACACTCCTTTAAAAGCTACTCTTTGTAGAATTTGCTTAAATTTGGACACATTTAATATGTTGTTTAATTAGCTCTTAATTAATTATGAATTTATTAAATAATTAGAGTTTCGGGTCCTTATCACCAGGCCTCCATTTTGGATCAAACTAGGTATAATTAATGCAACATTAATTATGTTTCTAGAATATTTTTTAGTCCACATCATTTATCACAACTTTACGACAATCTTTCAAGATTTCAAACAAGTTATATCATTTATTAACGAGATTCAGGGTTTCTGTTTCCAGTTTTCACACTTGACCTTCTCGACCCTAAAATTGGATTGTCAACATTCTTTTGCCCGATATGACTTTTAATGAGCAATCGATGCTTATCGATTCTAATATAGGGATTTAATGAGCAATTAGTGCTTATCCATCCTAAACGTGGGTATAGTTTAAGCACAAAATGTGGAGCGACCTACATATATATTTGCATCAATTAAACCTTCGAGAATTTCTGTGATTTTACTAATCACTAAGGAAGCAATTCTTTTTATAAACTATTTTAAATTTAAGTTTCAAAGATTTTCGTTCCAAATTTTCGACCACTTTTATACATACGAGCCTAACTCGCGAATTTTTTTCATATGTCTAAGAATATCTCAAGGACTTGTGCTTAATTGATATTGATCAATCGTATTAATAAAATTGGCCTTTGAATTTTGTTATTCGTCCGTCTGAAGGAGCTAAATTAGGAAAATAGTCAACCCCTTCAAATTTGTAGACCAAATTTATTTTAATTTTTTTAAGGGAAATTAGATACGATGGTTCTTGGTCTCCGGGAGCTGCCTTGGTCACCAAGAGCTCCCCTACTCTTCTAGAAGAGTGCTTGGTTGCCAGACTTAATTCCTTCAATTGAACTTGAGCTTTTCAATTAAGCTCCTAGACGAATTTAGGATCCATGTATGATAAACCCTATTCTTCATTTACATTTCTTCCCTTTAATTGAGCTCCTAGTCGAATTCGGAGCTAGTTGTGACAGACCATGGTCTTCAATTGAGTTTCTTCCCTTCAGCCGTGCTTGAGCTCTTCAATTGAGCTCTTGCTCGAAATTAAGGATCAATGTTTGACAAATCCTGGTCTTAAGTTGAATTTTTGCCATTCATTTGAGCTTTAACTATTCCACTTAGCTTTCTTGATCGAAATTGGAGACCTAGGTATGACAAACTCTAGTCTTAGTTGAGTTTCAGTCCTTCAATTGAACTTGAGCTCCTCAATTGGGCTCCTAGTCAAAATTGAAGACCCAGCTGTAACAAACCTTGGACTTAATTGAGTTTCTAATCTTTAATTAAGATTTAGCTCTTCAATTGTGCCCTTAGTCAAAATTGAGGATCTATGTATGACAAACCTTGGTCTTCAATTGAGTTTACACCATTCAATTGAGCTTTTAGTCAAAATTGGGGATCCATGTATGCAAAATCCTGGTCTCCAACTAAAATTGAGTTCTTTGAGACTAGAATTGGTTTCGTGACTAGTATTGGTCTTCTAGACTTGTTTCGGGACCTTATCCAACCTTTTCGTGCCTATTAGACATGTCGATGGCTATCACTTATATTTATATTTCTACCATGGCAGTAATGCTCCTTTGTTCGTTAATTCTTTGATTAAAACTGCGAACATCTTCTTAAATGTTTCCATTCTTCATGTGGGCTTTAAGCCTTTTAGTTGGGCTCCATGTCCCTTTGTTGGGCTTCTCTAGCCTTCCATGTGTACTGACTTATTAGTTTATGATTTTTTGTAGTCTTTCAAAATTTTACTTAGTAGTTTATGTAAACATCATCATTTACTTGTTAGGCGATCTGTTATCCGAAACTGCAGATCTTTTTTCACCTGGTAGGTGACATTGTTCCACCAATAAAAGAGTGGAAGTGTGAACTTCATTTTCACACTTCTTTATTCTTAGAAATCTCATTTCTCATTTCTCTTCAAGTAGTGTTCTTGAAGTCCTTGGATTTTTTCTTGGAAAAGAAAATATTCAAGAATTTCTATTATAGCATCAGGGGTTTGTCGAGCTTCAATATGATTTTCCATCATTCTCAAGCTTCACGTCTTTAATTTCAGAGCATCGATGGTTGAGTTCTTTTTCAGTAATAGGTCTATCTTTTCCTAACAACTCCCTTCTTGAAGCTTTCAAATATTTGGTATACTTACTCATTTCACAATTAAAAAATAAACAAACCTCTCAAAATGATGAAAATGGAGAGGAATTATTCAAGAATTCTCTTCACCTAGAACTCCTCAACAAAATGGTGATCATTATGACAATCATGATGATATTTCAAGTGAAGACCTTCCGGAGGTATAAATTCATCTCTATGTCATGTCTTGAATTCTGCTTGCTTGTTTTGAATTTCTCTTGATAAAAGTGTGGACTCTTACGTAGTTAATTTTAAACACACTATGTTTTTTTACTAATTTTGTTCAAGTATATGTTTTCGTTGATAATATTTCAAAATATAGGGAAAAAATGCTTGTTCTTTGTACCTAGAGCCCGGTCGTAGATATGTTGGGCGTGGGACTTTGTGGAATGATATCAATGATAGAATGCTTCATTCTGTTCCACTAGAAGAAGGATATGTGAAGGTGCAGTTTGAGGTGGCTGAACCGACTGAGTTCAATACTCAACTGCCTAGACCTTGTGATGAGGTTACACTTATCGGAGAAGCTCCTGGTTATTTTCTTGCATGGCCACGCAAATTGGTCTCAATGAAACTAGTGGTTAAACATATAACTATATTTGTTTATATGTATGCCATAGATAGAATTCTTGAATTTTTTGCAAATCTATTGATTATCGCCTGATATTAAATTTTATTTTGCTACTTTGTAGCCCCCATCAAAAAGCAAGAACAATGAAAATGGTAAGAATGCTAAGGCCCAAGAAATGTTTAAGAATAAAGAGAAGGAGAAAACAGTTGAGTCCATAGCTGCTGTGTCTTCGAAACAATTACTTGGCTATCCTCTGAACCAGGATGTGTCTCATGATGGAGTTGTGGAGATGGTTCGTCTTACTGTTATCTTAGATCGTGTTAGTGATTTAGAAATAGAAATGGGACCTTTCTGGAATGTAGACCAATGGACTGACAATCTAAATAAGGAGAATGTTTTGGAGGTATTGAATGAACAAAGGTTAAGTGCTTCTAGCCTTGCCTTCTATATTAGGTAATTTTATATATTAGGCAATATGAGTTAACGAATTTCATTTATGGAGTTTTGTACTTATTTTTTCTTATCATGTTTTTTCTTAGGTATTTGTGTGAGGTCTATTTATCAAAAAATCCCAACTTGGCTGCAAAGTTTTCTTTCGTATCACCACATATTGTGTCTCACTTGGTAGATATTTCTGAGGCTTTAACCAACTTGGCAAAATTTATGATGGGATATGTTGACAAAGAGAACCTGCTTTTGGTGCCTTATAATGTGTCGTAAGTTAATTTTTTGTCTGGTTATAAATATATTTTATTTATGTAATTGCTTACTAATAAACAAATGCAGAGAACACTGGATTTTGCTTGGTATTAATACAAAAACAGAGAGCATCTACTTTATGGATGCAGCTCCAAGGACTACAATTGTAAATTACAAGAATTTGAAACGACTTGTAGAAACGTAAGTAAAAATTTAAGGTAGATATTTAATAAATGTAGACTGCACTTGCACAAACATATGTAAATAATTTAATAGCACTCATGCCTTTAATTTGAATTTTCTGTTTACAGTGCTCTGGTGTCCTTTCGGAGTGGTTGTGGAAAGACTTATACCAAGACGGCATTTAGCACTTTTAAATGGACGAATATACTGGTTAGTGTTAGTGTTGAATTTCTGAATTGACAATATATATGTTAGTGTTAGTGTTGGCATTTTGCAACTGATTTGCCCTATACCAGGATTGCCTAAATCCCTGGTTAGTGTGCAGTGCTTACAACTGTAAAAGTAATTACATTTTTTTTTCTATATTCTGAAGTTCTCTCCTGGAACTGCTTAACAAGTATGATTATTCATGTGTTAAGCTTAAAAATTAGGTGACATGATGCTAAAGAGTTAACATTTTGACAGTTCGGTTATAGGATTGAGCACTGCTCCATTAAAAACTTAACAGCAACCTCTCCTTTGTTAGCTAAACTTGCCAATTATTTCATATTTCAATTAATTCCAAGGTAAAACGAAATTAGTAGAAGATACACATGCAGGTTTAGATTGGAGTTATACATGTATGAAATGAGTTTACCCCTTGGCTTAACAGGCCTATACTGTACCTCAATGTCATGCAATGAAACAGGACTTGTACTGCATAAGCAATAGAAATCCAAGGTTCTAGTTCCAAACCGGAGTTAGGGAAAAATGAACCAAAGTATTTAGCAAAAAAAAAAAAAAAAAACCAAAGACCGAAACGAATTACTAACAAGTGTATCCGAAAAACACCAACTTTAAGTTTATTTCCTGCATATTCTCGGAAAGGATGAAAATGTACAAAGGAAATGAAATTTATGGAATAATTCCTGGCTAATATGGCTGTGACAGAATTGGTCTAACCTGGCTGATAATAAAAAAAAAGTCACCCATTTCTAAACAACTAGAATAATTAGTACTGTACAGTAATTGTGATTGAGCTGCTATATTCCATTTTCATACTACCATATTACCATTTTTATTTCAGTCAGTTTTAATACTTGTTTTATGATCAAACTGTTATTTGCAGTGCCCTAAGCAACCAGTGAATGACGGCATTTTTTGTGGTCATTATTTTGGATGCTTCATTGAAGATGTATTGCGTTTTGGTGAAACAACTATTAGTGTTAATGTAAGTTAGTAATATTTCTTAATATTATTAAATAAGTACAGTACTTATTCCTTAAGATGTAATTAGCTTAATAATGTTTTTGTTGTACAGTTCACACGTTCCATCAGACTGATGTGTTATGGTCGAGATAAAATGGTCCGCTTTCGTGATAATTGGGCAGGATTCTTGTACAACCGATATCTCAAGGGCAAACTTTTAAATATGTAGCTTGTTATGGTTGTTTATCCTTTTTACTTTACCAACTTTTGCATAAATCTGGTAGATTTACCAACTACTGTATGAATTTGATACTATCTTTTGTATTAATATGTTTTATGTAAGCACCATTTATGTTTTGGGATTTTTATTATAAGTTCATGAATTCATTTGAGTTACCATTTTGTGTAAGATGTCCAGTTTTTTTGAATGGATTGATTTAATTATACAGCAGGTGAACAAAATGGCATATATATTGATTTTTTTTTAAAAAAATAATAACTTCCATAGCACTTCTAAAAATGCTAACTAGCTAAGCGTTATGCATTTGATAGCACTTCTAGAAACGCTATTCTAGAACAGTAATTAAACCGCAATTTGATTTCTATAGCACTTCTGGAAGCGCTATCTAAGAATATGCGCTTAGACAACATTTACTTAGAAAGCCCTTTGGAAAGCATTCTGGTAGATCGGTACTTAGAGAATGGCAAAAAAAAACGCCATGTAAGTGACGTTCACTTCAATAGCGGCTACTTAGATAGCGTTTTAAAACGCTATCTAAGAGGAAAAAAAAGCGCTCTCTAAGTTCAAATCTGTAGTAGTGGCAATAGGATTATTTCGAAATGAAGGGAAATTCTGAAATCACATAAAATAACAAATAGCAAATGATGATTTTTGTTTCCCCTTATATAAGTGCTTAATCTTTTTTTAGTAGATGTGGAAAAATCTAGGCAAACCCATGGGTAAAGTGTCCCATCATAATACATTTACTACATGACCAAAAGTATTAGCTAGTGTTAAATTTAACAATGATATAATCATACTTTCACATTATGTTACACTATATATATACATATACACTTAAAGCCCAAAACAATCATAATTCATAAGTACTACACTACACAAAATGTTAAACAAAAACAAAAAACAAAAACAAAAACAAAAACAAAAACCAATTTGTATTTTATCTAAAAATTATTACAATATATATTAAATAATCTAAACTAGACAAAAACAAAAAAGAAAAAAGAAAATACAAAAAAAAAAACAAAAACAAAACAAAAAACAAAAAGAAAGCAATAAAACTAATAAACTACAACATACTAGTACTGGGGATGTCACGCTTTGCATTGTTTAGTAACAGAGACTAGCACACACCCATGCGTAAAGGTGTATGGCCATCTATTTGTTCCAACCCTTTTTTTTTACAGACCATTTAGCACGGGCAACAGCGCACAACCATGCAGCAGCATTTGTTTTTCTTTTTGAGTATGCTCACAGAGAATTCCGCACGGCGAGTGGATAAATTGCACGGCCCATCTTGGTTGTAGACTTCTTTTTCTTCTGCCAATAGGAATATTTGCATGACGGTGCGTGAACTGGCATGGGCAGCTTCAGTTATTGCTCTTTTTTTTTTCTTCTTGTTTCGATTGCTAGCAACAGAGATTACGCATGGGCAACACAAAAGGTGCATGGGCAACTTGTGCTAATAATTTTCACACGGACAGCATGAATGATGCATGGCCATATCCTCTGTTTTTTTTTATTTGCAACACAACAACGATATTTGATGCACAGCCACACATGTAGTTTAGCACAATCTTCCAGCAAAACCAGTAATCAAATGGAGAAACATTTCATATATTTCCTGAAACACTTAATACCAACACATCAAGGTACCTTATGGGAAAAAATAAAAATAAAAGTTACCACAAACCTATTAACTAAAATAGCAAAGATATTATCAATATAATTGATTGAGTAGTGATTATATTAACTATATATGAAAACAAGAGGAAAGATATGCTCGACACAACGACTTAGTTTTTATTCATCTGCCAACATTACAAATATAAAGAGAGTACATCAAACTGAAATTACTAGAAACTAGGACGTGACTCCCACACACTTCCTAAACTCACTCAACTACTAAAACCTTATTCCACGATCCTAAACATACGCTGAACAGTTGAGCTGACCAAATCAAACTACTCAATAACATTAACAAATTTAAAATATGTTTGAAATTAATTCTAATTCACCCCCTTAAACTCAAACATGTCTGCATAAATCCTTAACCCCCAGAAAATTCCTCATTTTCTCGAACTTGATAGTTGCCAGAGCCTTTGTCATAATGTCTGCACGTTGCTCACTGCTCGAAACATGTCTCGGAACAACTTCTCCCTTGTTCACACACTCCCTGATAAAATAAAAACGTATATCTATGTGTTTGCTTCTCCCGTGGAACATGGGATTTTTAGCCAGATCAATTGCCGATTTGTTGTCTATGCACAGTACAACCGGACCAACATACTCTGATGAAATCTGATTCAATACGTTGCGAATCCAAATCCCTTGACAAGCACCAGCGGTGGTGGCCATAAATTCTGCCTCACACGATGATAATGCAACACACTTTTGTTTCTGCGATACCCAGGTTATCATGCTCTCATTCAAATAAAAAACCATGCCACTGGTACTTTTCCTGTCGTCCAAGTGTCCAGCCAAGTCACTCTCAGAGAAACCAGTCAATACATTATTGACGCTGTCCTTCGATACACCAGACCAAACTCCAACGTCCCCTTCACATAACGCATGATTCTCTTTACAGTATCTAGGTGAACTTTCGTAGGATTTTCCATGTATCGACTCACGATTCCAACCGAGTAAGCGATATCAGGTCACGTATAAACTAGATACCTTCAACCCACCTACCATACTTTTGTACTGCGTTGCATCAACAGCCTTTCCTCCTTCATCTCGGCTGATCTGATCTTTTGGGTCCATTCGGAACTTTGTGGGATTACATTCTGCTAGTCCTGCCTTAGAGAGAATCTTTCGAGCATAGCCTGTTTGTTTTAATCTGATAAATCCCTCACCTTGTTCCACTTCTATACCCAGGTAATAACTCAGCTTGCCTAAATCACTCATCTCGAATTTTGAGTTCATTTGCCGTTTGACTATGGGTGCTGTATCAACTATAGTCTCCTCATCTGCTTCGTACAACTTCAGAATCGGAAATTGAATTTTATTATTCTTCACATCTTCGAATTCATTCCAGGACCAAGGTGTTGTTTCTTCAAAAATCACATCGCGACTTACATGAATCCTGCCATTCTCTAGGTCAAACAGTCGATACCCCTTTGTCCCCGGTTCCCGTCCAAGATTTACAACCTTCTTGCTTCGATCTTCTAATTTCTTCATATGTGTGCTAAACAGCCAAACACACAGATGTGAGGCCTTTTTCCTTTCCACACTTCATAGGAAGTCTGCTTAGTCAAGGCTTGAGTAGAAAGATGATTTAAAATATACACTAAATTTTTTACAGCTTCTCACCAGAATTTTGATGGCATGTTCATCTCCTTTAAGCAGCTCCTTGCCATCTCTGTCACCATTCTATTACGACGTTCTACCACGCCATTTTTCTGTGGCGTGTAAGGCGTGGTAAACTAACGTTCAATTCCTGCACCCTCACAGTACTCCTTGAAATCATTCGAGGTAAACTAACCTCCCCTATCTATCCTCAGCATTTTAATCTTCCTATTTTTTCCTCTTTCAACTAATGCTCGAAACACTTTAAATGTTGATAGTGCCTCTTCCTTGGTTTTCAAAAAATGCACCCAAATAAACCGACTATAGTCATTGACTAATAAGAAGAAATAGCTGAACCTAGAGGCTGTTTCGGGTGAAATCGGGCCGCACAAGTCACTGTGAATCAAATCGAGCACTCCCTTAGCGCTGTACTTTGCTTTGGCTGGAAATTGCTTTCTTGTTTGCTTTTCCAGTAAACAGCCATCATACACGATCCTTGGTTGCTTTGTCCTAGGCATTCCATCCACCATTTCATCCTTTGTCATCAGGGACATAGCTTGGTAATTGATGTGTCCAAGCCTAGTGTGCCACAACTTTGAAACCTCTTCCATTTTTGACAACAAAAACACCAGCTTACTTATTTCTATGATAATTCTGTATAGTTGATTTGACGACCATTTAACCTTCATGAGTAGCTGTTCATGCTCATCAAATACCCTCAGAAATTCTCCCCTCACTACTACTTTATTTTCTTCCTCAAACATCTATCCCAAACTGATTATATTGTTACGCAAATTTGAAATATAATATACCTAGTGTAACGGTCTTTCTTCTCCATTTTTGTACATCAGCATCATAGTTCCCTTTCCTTCAATTTTGACAGTCGAGCCATCCCTAAAATGAACTTATCCTGTCACTCCTTCATCCAACTTTGAAAATTTCGATTTGAATCGTGTCATGTGATTGCTTGCACCATTGTCGAGATACATTAAATTTGATTCAATGACCTTCTCTTCGTTCTTAGACAGTAACAAGTGAACGGCTTTGGTTTTGTTTAGTGTTAAACTCATCTCCTCTTTCTCATGTTTTGCCAGCAACAAGGAAATTTCGTCATCCTCTGTTACAACCATGTTTGCCTCCTGTTTCTGTTCTCGAGTCTTCCTTGGCTTGCGACACTCTGATGCAATGTGTTCATAGATCCCACAATTGTAACACTTCATGTCTCTTTTATCACGTCCACCACGACCCTTGAGGTTTGATGTTCTGTCTCTATTTGAACGTTTCAGCCGTTCTTCTCGTGTGAGTAACAGTTTCCTACTTTCTCCTTCTCGCTTCATCCATTCTTCCTCAATAAGCATTAACTGACTTTCACCTGGTGCAGCCTTTCCTTTTACACATTCTTCATGAGCCTTAAGTGACCCGATTGCCTCCTCAATGGTCATCGTGTCTAGGTTCCCAAACTTCTCCATAGTAGACGTGATTTGAATGAATTTTGAAGGTACTGCACGCAATAACTTTTTCACAACATATGATTCCTCTAAATGTTCTCCCAACACCCATATATTCGTCACCAGCGCGTTCATCTTCACATAGAAATCATCCACTTGTTCGTGTTCTCCCATACTCAATGTTTCAAACTTAGACTTGAGAGTTCGAACTCTTGCTTTCTTGACATTATCGGCTCCCTGACACAGAGTTTTTATCTCCTCCCAGACTTCTTTTACTGTCTTCTTTTGGGAAAGAGTGAGTAGCATCTCTTCTGGTATTCCTTGATACATCATGGCCATGGCCACCTTATTGTTTTTCTCTTTCACTATGACCTTGGGATTAGCTGGCTCTACAGCGCTCCATACCCCTTGTGCTTGCATGAAGACTTTCATCTTAAGTGCCCAGGCTGTGTAATTACTACTTGCCAGCATTGGGTAACTCAAGCCTATAGATTCCTTCTCCTTTGTTTACATCCATCGTTTATGCCTTCGACAATTGCACAAATCTTCCCTCGATCAGATACGAAATATTATCAATATAATTGATTGAGTAGTGATTATATTAACTTTATATGGAAACAAGAGGAAAGATATGCTCGGCACAACGACTTAGTTTTTATTCATTTGCTAACATTACAAATATAAAGAGAGTACATCAAACTGAAATTACTAGAAACTAGGACATGACTCTCACACACTTCCTAAACTCACTCAACTACTAAAACCTTATTCCACAATCCTAAACATACGCTGAACAGTTCAGCTGACCAAATCGAATTACTCAATAACGTTAACAAATTTAAAATATGTTTGAGATTAATTCTAACAAAAGAAATTATTATACTTAAGTAAAATCTTGTACAAACTAACCGAATAACATACTTGGGTTGCCTCCCAAGAAGCGCCTTTTATAGTCATGGCTCGACTATTCACTTGCTTCATAACTCCGAGAGAGTGATAGATGAGACATCACGATCAATGTCACCACCTAAATATGGCTTCAACCTTTGCCCGTTCACCTTGAACGTTCTTCCCGTATGCATAACCTCAACTTCAATAGCACCATATGGATAGACTTGTACAACCTTAAAAGGCCCGGACCAACGTGATTTGAGTTTACCCGAAAATAACTTTAGCCATGAGTTACATAGCAAAACCATTTGTCTAAACTCAAGTTCTTTGGGTAGAATTTTTTGATCATGCCATTTCTTTATCTTCTCCTTGTAAATTCTAGAGCTCTCATATGATTTCAAATGAAATTCCCCAAGCTCATTTAATTGAAGAAGTCGCCTTTCTCCACCTGTAGCAAAATCAAAGTTAAGCTTTTTGATTGCCCATAAAGCTTTATGGTCTAACTCCACCGACAGATGACAAGCTTTTCCATACACCAACTGATAAGGTGATAAGCCCAATGGTATTTTATATGCAGTCATATAAGCCCAAAGACTATCATCTAGCTTCTTAGACCAATCCTTTCTTGTAGAATTCACCGACTTCTCTAGAATTTGCTTGATTTCTCTGTTTGACACTTCAGCTTACCCATTGGTTTGAGGATGATAAGCACACGCCACCTTGTGACGAACACCATATTTCAACAATAATGTTGAAAATTGTTTGTTACAAAAATGTGTTCCCTCGTCACCTATAATAGCCCTTGGAGTCCCAAATCGAGTAAAAATATTCTTCTTCATAAAATCAAGCACCACAGATGCATCATTGGTTGGGGTTGCTATAGCCTCAACCCACTTGGAAACATAATCAACAGCCAACAATATATATTTATTTCGGAATGACATCACAAAGGGTCCAACAAAGTCAATACCTCACACATCAAACAATTCAACCTCCAAAATATAATTCAAAGGCATTTTATTCCTTCTAGAAATATTACCCGTACGTTGGCAACGATCACATCTTTTAACAAACTCATGAGCATCTTTGAAGATAGAAGGTTAGTAAAAACCTGATTGTAAGACTTTTAATGCTATCCTATCACCTTGAAAATGACCACCATAAGGAGAATTATGAAAATGACTCAAGATACTTTCTAACTCATCAGCAAGAATACACCTTCCTTCTTAGAACATTGTCTGGCCCAAGCTTGAAAAGAAAAGGCTCATCCTATAGAAAAGATTTAACCTGATGCAAAAACCTTTTATTTTGCTGATAATTAAAGTCAGCAGGATTGATGTTGCTTACCAAATAGTTAACAAAATCAGCAAACCAAGGAAGTCCTTTGTTGTTGATAGTCATAAGTTTCTCACCAGGAAACGAATCATCAATAACTTGAGAATTATCAAAATTCTCATTGTTCTCCAACCTAGATAAGTGATCAGCAACTTGATTTTCAGAACCCTTCCTATCCTTGATCTACAAGTCAAATTTTTGCAAAATTAGAACCCACCGAATCAACCGAGGCTTTGCATCCTTCTTCTCAATCAAATATTTGATAGCAGAATGATCAGTGTACACAATCACCTTGGTACCAACAAGATAACACCTGAATTTCTCGAAAGCATACACCATAACAAGCAATTCTTTCTCAGTAGTAGTGTAATTAAGTTGAGCACCAGAAAGAGTCTTACTTGTATAGTATATATAGTGAAAAATCTTGTTGCATCGTTGTCCCAAAACTGCTCCAACAGCAAAATCACTAGCATCACACATCAACTCAAAAGGAAGACTCCAATCAGGGGCAATGATAATTGGTGCAGAAACCAATTACTTTTCAACTCCATATGCTGCAAGGCAAGAGTCATCAAATACAAACTTTGTATCTTTTTCAAGTAAGTTACACAAAGGCTTGGAAATTTTTGAGAAGTCCTTGATGAAATGCCTATGGAAACCGGCATGGCCAAGAAAACTTCTGACTCCTTTGACTAAACTTGGTGGAGGAAGATTCCTAATTGTTTCCAACTTAGCTCTATCAACCTCCACTAGTACAAAATTGACCTTATACGTCGCCTCTTATACGTCGGTTCTGGCCAAAGGCGACGTATAAAGTAGTTATATACGTCGGTTCTGCATAAAGGCGACGTATAAGGTCAATTTTTAAAATTTTTTACGTCGGTTGAACAAAACGCCGACGTATAAAGTCATATTATACGTCGGTTGAGGAAAAGGCGACGTATAAAATACTACTTTATACGTTGCCATTGAAAAAGGCGACGTATATAATGCTACTTTATACGTCGGTTGAGAAAAAGGTGACGTATATAATGCTACTTTATACGTCGGTTGAGGAAAGGCGACGTATAAAATGCTACTTTATACGTCGGTTGAGAAAAAGACGACGTATATAATGCTACTTTATACGTCGGTTGAGGAAAGGCGACGTATATAATACTACTTTATACGTCGCTCTTAATATAGCCGACGTATAAAACCTTTAAAGAAATTAAAGAAATTAGAAGTTGCCACGTGTCACATTATTATTTGGTAACATTGAAGCACAAGGATTGTGCTTCTTTCAGATTACTTTGAACCGCTTGATTGAATTAACAAGATCTGAGCCATTGGATTGAATTAAATCTCTTAAACATAAATTTTAACTATCTTTTTTGTTTTAATTTTATCTCTCGATCTACCAAAATCTCGCTCTCTCGATCGACCCAAATCTGTCTCTCTGCGCTCTTCTTCTCCTCTCTCTCTCGACATCTCTCTCTTCTCTCTCATTTCTCCACAATCTCTCTCAATCTCTTTTGCACAATCTCTCCCTCTCTATCTCTCTCTCGCTCGAATCCTAGAAAGGTTGTTACTAAACGTGTTGTGGCTATGGAAGGTGATAGTGTTACATGGTGATAGTGTTACATACAGCATCAATCCTGAGAGTGATGATACATTGGAGACTGTTGTTGTATGATCAGTTACATTTATTTCATTTTTTTCGATTTCGGGTTTTTGATGTTTGTTTGTTTTTGTGATTTTTTAATTTGTAGAATCTTGCTTTTGTTTATTTTTTGTGTTTAAAGGATGTTTTCTTGATTTGGGTTTAGGGTTTATTGGGGTTTTACTGTCTGTTTGTGTATGTGATTTTTTGATTTGTGAAATCTTGTTTGTAGGTGCCCAAAGGGCATGTTTGGATTCAGGGAGATAACAAGTTTAATTCTAGAGATTCAAGATACTTTGGCCCTGTTCCTTATGCAATGATTGAAGGCAGGATTTTTTTGAAAGTGAGTTTCTTTTTTCGTTTTAAATTTAAGTACAGTATTCTGATTTTATAGTAATCGGACATTAGATGTTGGTTGTATATTTGAATTATTCATATTCTTTGTGTGTTGTCCTCTTTCTTTGAACTTCGGTTTGCTGCCATATCTTTCCTTAGGAGCTTTGTCAAGCAAGCATACAACCTAATCTAGTTTTCATACTTAATCCTGCAATGCTACAGTGTGGACTATCATACTAAGAGATTTGATTAGTATCTAATTGTAATTTTTTAATCAAGTTATTGCGCTTCAATCATTTGATTTGATATATAAACATTAACAGAAAGCTTGTCAGAAACAAAAAGAAATATTTGAAGCAAACGCTGTCATTTGATATAATTTTTTTGTGTAATTGTGTCATTTGATTTAGTTACAATATGAACTAGTATATTGCATGAATTTTTTATTTTGCTTTTTCATTTACTTATTCAGTGTTAAGTTATTAAATCCAATCACTAACCAACAAGAATATTGCACATACAAATAGGTAGGTAGTGGGGGAAGTACAGAGAGATCAGCATGGATTTTGTTTTTGTCCTTAACGAGACCTGACAGGTCTCTGTATATGCGGTGGTAGGCTGGTGTCCAAATTTTGAAAATGATTCACCATATACATGTATGCATGTAACTTTATTAGCAGCTCCGAATCTCTGTTTGATTAAAATTTAAAATTGGTTTTGCATAAAATCTCAAACTGGCAGGCATTTTCTGGTCATGTTTTTGGATTTTGAAATCAATGCAACATTGGTGGTCAAAATATATAATACGGCCTGTTGATTTCCATGTCTGCAAGGTGCTATAAAATGTGTTTGATTGTAAAATGAATAAATGATAACATCTACATTGACTCGTTCAGTTTCTCTCTTTATAATGTGCTTGTGCATCCAATGTGAAATAGAAATGCCACTCCAAGAACACTAGCATCACATATTCACATTCAACTTTGTAAGCCTTTGTCTGTGTATTACTACTATTCTACTTCGAGTTTTAATCAACCTCAATCTAGCTAGTCTATGTGCTGCTGGAATAATTGACTGATTTGCTTGTGCGGGGTGTTGGCCTTTAGTTCTATCAGAATTTGACCACTTTATCTTAAAAAGGGCTTGAGCTGTGTAATATTAAACTTTAAAGTGTAGATTGCATCTCCGTGTAGATATCTAGTGAATATATAAAGGAAATTAATAAATTATGTTTAGGTTTTTAAATGTTTGATCTTTGCAAGAGCTTTCTGTTTAGTTCTTGATTTAACATGTCACTATAGTGTTTACACTTTTATTGCAGCATGCAAAAGGGTTGCTGGTTTGCTAGGTTGCAGTTTAGAGGACCTCATTTTAGCTTTATCTACCCATAAAATCCAAGCTGGGAAGGAGACTGTTGCTAAGAAATTAACACTACAGCAGGTAGGTAAAGTTCTGTGACGGCCATTGTCCCCCTTTTTTAACTTGTAAGTGCATGCCTGACGCGGACACCTGCAATCTCACTGTCAAAGGCATTTGTCAGACATGCATGCATACATCATTACCTTCTCATGCTATAACATGTATCTTTTTTTTAGGCAATTGATACAAGAGATGCACTGGCGAAATTTGTATATGCGAGCTTGTTTGAGTGGCTTGTAGAGGAAATTAATAGGTCACTTGTGAAGGGCAAACGGCAAGCTGGGAGATCCATAAGTTTTCTAGATATCTATGGATTTGAGTCGTTTAAGGTAGGGAATAAATATATTTGTTGATGTTGTATAGCCTTTCACTCCTAAATGATGATATCATTTACCATTACAGAAAAATAGCTTTGAACAATTTTGTATAAACTACGCAAATGAGAGACTGCAGCAGCACTTCAATCGTCATCTCTTTAAACTTCAGCAAGAGGTGAGCTACCAGCTTATTACTATTCATTTTTTAGAACTATCGTTGGAAATATTGTGATGAAACAAGTAACTAAATCTTGTCATCTGTAACTTTAGTAAAAGCGCTTCCGATATACGTATCACTACAGCAGCTTAGTTTAATTTTAAACTTATTAGATTCTTCAAATCTTTGGTATTCAAATATTTCATATTCTGCCTATTCCAGATCTTGTCCCCAGGGACTCTGTAGAAAAGTGGCTCAAGTATTTTAGGGAGGAACTACCAGCTGTTGCTTTTAAATGCACCACGCAACATCAAAAGTCAAATCTAGGGAAGAAATATGCCGCAAAGGGAGCCAAAAAATCTCCAAAACCATGCAGTCTTCTGGAAGCTGGTGACTGCCTTGGAGGCCAAACTCTTATAAAACTACTGAAAAAATATTCAAAAAGCCGTGAGGTACATGCTAGCTGCTGAATGTTTTTTGCCATTCTTTTATATGCTGATCGCTGGGAGCAGAGTAACTGTGAAACAGACCATTTTTTGTTTCTAAATTGGTCATGGTTAAAAAATTTGTGCAGTAAATATTCGTTTTTTTGCATGTACTGCAGATCCATTGCTCCTACTTATCCTGCTGGTACTGGATTCGATTTAATTTCAAGTTTTGGCTTAATCATTGAATTTTTTTTATGCGAATGATTTATTGTATTCATATTGTGCAGGTGAATATGAATATGTCGATGTAATTAAAGAAGATGAGAGACTAATTGTTGACATGGATTTTCGAGCAGAATTCAAAATTGCAAGGCCTTCGTCTTTAAATCTCCATCATTTCTTCAAGTTTGAATTGCATGTGTACAAATTATGCAAGTTCAGTATGAACCCACTTGTGCATTGTATTCGTTGTAATGCTAGAGAACTCGTAGAGCTCTGATTTGTAAATATTTTTTTTGGATAATATACTGATCAGTTTTTTATTTTAAATACATTCTTTAGTTACTCCCCTCCATGTATCTCCTAGAAACATTTCTGATTTGTAAATTCAGGTCAAAAATTAAAATAAACAAATTAAATTTTTTTTTTTAAAAAATTTTTTGGACCTTATACGTCGGTTGTTTTGAAGAACCGACGTAAAAGGATAACAATATACGTCGGTTGTTTCGAGGAACCGACGTAAAAGGAAAACAATATACGTCGGTTGTTTAGAGGAACCGACGTAAAAGGGTACAATATACGTCGGTTGTTTAGAAGAACCGACGTAAAATGGTACAATATACGTCGCCTTTTTAACCGACGTATAAGACTCTGACCTTATACGTCGCCAGCCCATACGTCGCCATTTAACCGACGTAAAAGACCTATTTAACCGACGTAAAAGGTCAGTTTTCTACTAGTGCTCTAAGCCTTTGCTTGACACTTTATGCCCAAGCACAATTTTTTCTTGAACCATAAAATGACATTTTTCCCAATTGAGTACCAAATTAGTTTCCTCACATCTTTGCAGCACCCTTATCAAATTCATCAAACATGCATCAAAAGAATCACCAAGTACCGCAATATCATCCATGAAAACCTCTATCCCTTGATCTACCATGTCTGAAAATATAGCCATCATACACCTCTGAAAAGTAGACGGTGCATTACACAATCCAAATGAAACCCTTCTAAAAGCAAAAGTACCAAAAGGGCATGTAAAAGTAGTCTTCTTCTGATCTTTTGGTGCTATAGCAATTTTATGATAGCCAGAATACCCATCCAAGAAACAATATAACTCCTTACTTGCTAGTCTGTCCAACATCTGATCAATGAAAGGTAATGAGAAATGATCTTTCCTTGTAGCTTTGTTCAACTTCCGGTAGTCCATGCATACCCTCCATCCCGTGACTATTCTGGTAGGAATGAGCTCATTCTTTTCATTAGCCACAACTGTGATTCCACATTTTTTCGACACACATTGAACAGGACTAACCCAAGAGCTATCTGAAATAGGGTATATAATTCCTGCATCTAACCACTTGATGATCTCCTTCTTCACCACTTCTTTCATGATAGGATCAAGCCTCCTTTGATGTTCAATAGTAGGCTTATGATCCTCCTCTATTAAGAATTTGTGCATACAAACTGAAGGAATTATACCTCGAATGTCAGCAATTTTCCACCCAATAGCTTTTTTATATTCCTTCAAGACTCGAAGCAACTTCTCTTCTTGATCAATTGACAGAGTGGAATATATAATCACCGGTAAAGTGGAATTTTCTCCAAGAAATGCATACTTGAGATGTGCTGGTAGCTGGGTAAACTCTAATTCAGGCGGTTCTTCAATGGAAGGCTTAGATGCCTTAGATTTCTCTGGCATCTCAAAAGATTCAAACTTCTAAAAAGATCTTCTATAAGTAGGCAAAGCATTGAGCTCCTTGATACATTCACCAATTTCTTCACAACTTTCATCACCTGCTTCTTGTAAAGACAATTTAAAGCATCCATAGTGTGATGTGTCATCATGTGCACATCATCATCACCTGTTATAGCACTCAAACAAAAACAACTCTCCTCATCATTAGAAAACTTCATGGTAGAAAAAACATTAAATGTCACCTGTTCATCTTGCACTCGCATGGTTAACTCTCCTTTCTGAACATCAATGAGAGTTCTTCCTGTAGCTAAGAATGGTCTACCAAGAAGTAAAGGAATGTCTGCATCTTCTTCCTTATCAAGAACAATAAAATCTACTAGAAAGATAAATTTGTCCACCATTACAAGAACATCTTCAACTATACCCCTTGGATATGCCAAAGATCGGTCTGCCAATTGTAACCTCACTGATGTAGGCTTCACTTCTCCAACTCCTAGCTTCATGAAAATTGATATGGCATCAAATTCACACTAGCCCCCAATTCACATAAAGCTTTCCTAAAGTATTATGTGCCAATAGTGCAAGGAATAGTAAAGCTTCCCGGATATTTGAGTTTTGGTGGAAGCTTTTACTATAGAATAGCACTACAGTCATCAGTAAAAGCCACGGTCTTAAATTCTTCCAATCTTCTCTTCCTTGACAAAATATCCTTCATAAATTTGACATAACTTGGCATCTGCTCTAATGCTTCAACAAAAGGAATATTAATGGATAATTTCTTGAAAACATTCATAAACTTCTAAAATTGCTTGTCTTGCTTCTGCTTTTGTAATCGCTGAGGGAATGGAGGTCGAGGATATAATGGCTTCTTTGGTGTTGATGCTACAACTTGAGGATTTGAGAGCATAATAGGTTCTTCATTCACCACTTTGTTAGGATCTTCATTAGAATGACTTTCTGTAGTTACCTCATCATCAACCTTCTTTGCATTCCCTTCAATTTCCTTTCCACTCCTCAAAGTTATTGCCTTACAATGCTCCCTTTTATCATTCTTTGGATTTGGCTCCGTGTCATTAGGTAATGAACCTTGAGGACGATTATTGATAACACTAGCCAATTGCCCCACTTGCATCTCTAAGCTCTAATAGAAACAATTTGACTTTGGATCAAAACATCAGTTTTCTGCATGTATTGATTCAAAAGATCTTCAGTTGTGGGCTTCTTCTCCATCTCATGTGACCTTTGATTCTGTTGAAAACTAGGTGGTGCATTAGGCTTGTATGGCATGTTTGGTCTAGCATTGTTGTTCCATGAAAAATTGGGATGATTGCTCCATCTCATGTAAGTCTTTGCCGGAGAAAAGTACTTGTTTAGAAATTTCTCAACAAGCAGATTCCATGTTGTGATAGAATTATTAGGCAAAGAATCGAGCCATTATCTTGCTCTTACATCCAAAGAACGACTAAACATCCTCAGTCTTACTGCTTCTTTAGAAACACCATTCACCTTAAAGTTATCCACAATCTCAAGAAAATTCGTCAAATGAGCATTAGGATCTTTAGGAGAAAGACCATTGAATCTGTTGTCCCTAATAGCCTGCATTATTGTTGAATCAGCATGAAAGTTATTTGCTACAATAGCTAGCCTTGCAATGCTAGAGGGAATGCCATCGAAAAAAGGCATGATGTACTCCTTAACCCGCAATCGTCTTTGAGCATTAGGATCCGGAGGATTATTGTTATCACCCATCGTGGATGATTGATTCCAAGCTTCTTTAGATTTCTTTTTATTCCTTCTTGCAGTTTTCTCAATCTTCAAATCAAGTGGAATGAGTGAAGATGAGCCAAGTCTACGCATACAACAATAGACTCCTACAAAATAGAACAAAAGAACAATAAAAGACTTGATCTTAAAATACTAAACAATGTAATGATATTAACAAAGAAATACTTAAAGTACTCCCCAGCAGCGACGCCACAAACTTGTTAGCAATTTTACAACCTTAAATGCAAGTGTACATATCATAGCAAGTAGTATATAATCCGTTCCCACAAGGACTAAATCTAAGTTGTTAAGTACCACACACTACTTTTCTTTCAATTCAAGTCAAAATAACAAGTGGTTAAAAACATGAACTAAATATCACTAACTATTAAACAAGCACAATTGATATTCCAAGATTAGTAAAACTAGGCCTTTAATTTCAACTTGTGTTCTTAAATAAGTTACTCTTTTGTTCTCTAGTTTAGTACTCCAATTGCTAGTCTAAGGTCTTAAACTAATCAGATGTACATTTCGAATCTCAAGTGATTCTAATTCATCAACTAACTCCCATATTCCTGTGAAGAATTTAAGTCTTAGAACAACATTAATCTCCACCTAACTTGACTACCTAGGGTGTTTAAGTATATTCCTATCTTAAACACAAATTAGAACTTAATAATCCCAAGCTATACAAATTATGCCTTAAATCAGGTTTTCTTTCCCAAGTCAACCTAATTTGCCAAATCAATTTCAAGGTTGATCATTCCTTGAAAAGCATTAAACACAAATTCATATAAACAATTGATATGAACACCAAAGTAGAGAATTGAAGAATATTCTTATATATAAACACAATATCCATTAAAGGCCCAGAAAGACTTTTAGTTAAACATGACAAAAGAGAACACTAAATACAAGAAAGAAGACATGATGTCAAGTTTACAATAAGAAAAAGGTGAAGAAGAGAAGATAAAAACTTTAGAATTCTTTCTCCTCTAATTCAATGCTTTTCTCCTTTAATGATTATGTTCTTCTTCTGCTTTCTCTCTCGTTGTATGTAGTAACCGCTGTCTCCCCCTCTGTCCAAGTACGTGTATTCTCTCTCCTATCTAATATATTAATATAACTGACCTATATCTAAATATAAATGTATTTGAAATACTATTAACAATACAAATCAGTTTCCTACATAAAATAGACCTCTTAAAAATAGAAATTCGAGCTGAATGCTTCTGGTCTTCTCGCAAGCTTTTCAAGGGCGCCTGAATCACCTCATTCTGACAGCCAGAGCTCCCGATATAGCCAAAATAGTGAACACTGCGCAAGCTGATTCGAAATCCGAAATGTGCTAGAATTCACTTCAAATTTTGCAATTTCAGCCACAATCCTTCTATGATAAGAAATCATTATTTCCTTCAATTAAACATGAAAATTAGTTAAATAAAAATCCAAATTCATGCAAAATAAACTAAAAAATGTAGAGAAAATATTATCATAAAGATCATATATCAACTCTACTTAAACTCGTTGGTTGCTTATACATTTTTTTTTCAAACTGTGGGGAATGATATATGGATTCAACTAAGAGTAAATAGAAGTTTGAGATAGCACAACAAATGGGAACTATAACTCAATATAAAGTGGTTGTCACTTGTCAAGATTTTGGGCCCATCCATTTAATAAATGTTCATGGTAAACATTTTTTTTTATATGAAATTATTAATTTAAGATGGAAAATATTTTTATTACTAAACTTACACATGTTTATCTTTCATTTAAATTTATCATCGGTACAATTTATTTTTAGTATATTATTTATATTTTAAATTTTAATTCCGAATCCTTGAGTTGAAATTGTAGAAATAGAAAAGAATAAATATAGTTATTTATACAATATATACTCACTATGGTGTAATAAGAAATTTTAAAAAACGTTTTTAATGTTTATTAAACTATCATTAAAAATGTATGTAAATAAGTTATAATTCACGAGGAGTTACCAAAGGAAATTCTAAGGTTCATTTTTCTCTAAAATTTGTTCTATATAGAGGGCTTAAGGTTTCAGTCCTACCAAAAAAAATAAAAATTAACATTTATAAAATTTATTTTTTAAATATAAATGAAAGTAAACCCAATTCCTCACATTCCATGCTTCTTTAAGAGCTAGAATTCTGAATGGTGTTTTCATTCCAGTTTCAATTTGATGTAAGCCTGGTAGGCTTCATCAACTATCTGTCTCATCTTCTTCTTCCATTCTATTGTTTTGACATTATAGGAATATGTAACCATCGTTTTTTTTAACATGGGAACCCGCAGCCGCTACCCTTCGGGTGCGCTTAGTAGATACTTGTGTTGGGTCCCGCAACATATTGTCAGCTTCGGACCGTGACCAGCCCGCACGGATTTGTTTTTGGGCTCCTTCCAAAAGGCCTCACACTAATGGAGTTATTTTGGGTGCTTATATTCAAGATAATTCTTCTTTATCTTGACGATGTGGGACTTGGGTTGACACCCACTCTAAAATCTCCTCTCAATCCAAGAACCACCAAATTTGTGACCTTTATACGCATGCTATTCATCTATGGCTCATCATCTTGTGGGACACGTCGCCCGACCACCTCAGTGTCAGGAAGACTTTCGACACAAGCCGTCCAAGATCTCCAACCGCAGTTCTGGAGAGCCTCCCACACCAACAACTTGTCACTAGTACAGAAATGACCTATAGCATCGCACCTATAGCGTCAGTTGTTTGCATTAACCGACGCTATAAGTGTCCTTTTAACCTATTGCGTCGATTATTTTCTTTAACCGACGCTTATTGTCTTTCGCCAGACCCTTTTGCGTCGGTTGTTTACGATAACCGACGCTATTGATATTATAACGCCGATGCTATTTGACAAATCTATTTTTAAAAAATAAAAATAAATATTTTTTTATTTATAGTGTCGGGTCTTTGTAATGCCGTCGCAGTAGATATCTTTAAAAAAAAGATAATACTACATCAACATTAAAATTTGGGGATCTCACCTCGACTCGATCTCTACTCTCTCTCTACTGCACTCTACTCTCTACTCTTTACTCTTTGCTCAAATTGCACTTAGAACAAATTACCTCCAACAAATTACACTCGACTTACCTCGATTGCTTCTCAAATTACCTCGACTGCTTCTCTTATGAACAAATTCGGAATTAGGAATTAGGGAATTGGGGATTAGGGTTCGTTAGGGATTGCTGGGTTCATTACAAATTGGGTATTAAAGGTATGTACAAGTTGTTAGAACAATCGATAGATACAAATAATGGTGTATGCTAAGCTATAATGTATGTCGATATAATTTTGTGTGCCTTCCTGTTTTATGCTTTGGTGTATACTTGTATAATTGATATACTAGTGTTGTGTGTGTTTTATTTGGATTTGAAAATTTAGATTGGAGACCAGAGACATATGTATATTTCACTTGGTCTCTTATGTTAAAGATTTTGCCTGTTATTTGTTTGTGGGAATGCTTAACTTAAGTTCTATTGCTACCTAGGTCCTACCCTTGTGCAATTTTGTTTTTGTGTATGATAAGTTACTTTAATAAGACTCTTGTAACTCTGTTTATGTTGCTTTTTTGTTACAATTCTGAGGTCTTGATACAAGTATTATCGCTTTCTAGAATTATATGATTGTCTCTTTGCTTTGTAGTATGAATTGAAGCTTCGAATTTGGAAGATAAGACAATTCCACTCTGAAGTCTTTCCACTTAAATGTCAGCCTCCTTGTCATTGTTCTTGCATATTTTCAAATTGAGGCTTAGGAATATCCCTCAGATTGAGGCTCCGGGATGTCTTCGGTTTTATTTCTTGGTTTACTTGTTAAATGTGTTGTATATCGATATAACTGTTGGACACAATTGGTTTGGTCTTCAGTAAAGAGGAGTCATGTTATATGACACTCAATGCTTATTTCATTTTACCTCGCATCTTCATTTGTAGGAAAGGCGACAAAAAAGAGCAGCAGAGGCTAAAAGTGCAGCTCCTCCTCAAACTGCTGCAGAGGAAACACGCCAAATGATCCGCAAGAAGGTACTTTGTTAGAGAAAATAGTTGGTGACCAGAGTCATATTTGCTGAATATTCATTAAAGTTTTCTTGGAGTAATTATATTGTACATGCATGCACGTACCAAGTGCAAAGACTTGCAAGTAAAAAACAAGGCTATTATGTTGCGATGTCTAGAAGTCATATCAAATTGACAAGTTACCATTATCTATACATATACCTATCATACATTTACAAGTAGTTTGCCATTACAAAATGAAAGTTTAGTAATTAATGAAATCTTAATTACCCAGTATTCTGAGGAAACCTACTTAGTATTTAACTTTTATGCATTTTCATTTTCATTCAATTTATTTATTAATATAAAAAGAAAATTAACAGTGCATAATATAAAGGTAATTGCCTACAGGGATGCCTACTGCTTACACTTGGGCCAGTACAATTGCTCATTTTAAGCATGATGAGATAGGTTTTTTTTGTTCTGCAATGTAACAAATTAATCTTAGTAACTGTTGTAACACATAATCCATTTGACACATATAAATGAAATATAAATAATAATTGTAACTAAAGAAAAGACCAAGCAGTGAAGTGAAGAAAATAAAATGGGAAATTGATGGGGGACTATTGCTTTGCTCTACAAAAGACATAGATTAATATTTTCCTGTCTAAATGGATATCTTACATACTAAATCCTATTCTTTTGTTACATCTTGGTGTATACTTCCTTAATGTTTTAATATACTGCATGAGAAAACCTTAGCTTTCCGTGTGTGTGTGTGTGTTGTGCTAGTACGTCTGTTAAGAGATCAGTTTGTTGCTTTGCTGTTGCTAACGTCTTGAAATGCACGCTTCTGTTGACAGCATATGTATTGTAGGCTGCTGGCAATTTATATGTTCGTTGGCAGTTTATATTGTTTCAAGTTTAATAAATATATGTGTTCGTTGTTTGAAGTTTAAAACTAGTCTTCTATTAATTATAAACACAAGAATTAACTTAAAATGCAACCATACTGTTTGGGTGCACAGACACATTTACATTCTTTCTTTACAAATGGATGGTTCAACCACCCTACTGTTTGTTTTTAGTCAATTAATAATCTGAGTTTGTTTATTAATCGCAAATTGGGTCTGTTTTATAACCTGTGTAGCAACTCTAATCCACTCAGAAGTCAGCGACAGGGAGCGAAGTAAGTATCCTAGTAAAACATCGTTGTATAGACTGCTCTGTTTTTGTACTTCTATTTCACTTGCCTTTATATTTCTGCTCTGTTTCTTTGTAATTGCTCTCATCATAATCTTGTAAAATTATATCTAGGCAACATATATTTTATATTTCTGCATGGTCTCTAATAACATAATAGCTACTGAATTCATTTCTATAAAATATTCTATAGATATATAACATGGACCGCCTTACTTGGATGTATAAAATATCACGAACATCCCATGAGTATATTAACCGTGTTAATGACTTCGTTGAATTTGCGGATAAAAATCTAAAGAAGACCGAACATGGAAAAGAAAGGATGACATGTCCATGTCGCGATTGTTATAATTTAGAAAAGTATTCTGATGCCGATATAGTGCGCGAACATTTATTTCGACGTGGTTTCATGGATAATTATACCAAGTGGATCTGGCATGGTGAGGGAATACATTCTCGAAAGGCAGAATCATTTAGTGGGAATTCTGTACTCCAATACCTAATTTGCAGTGATATTTAGAATTTTATGCAAGGGATCATTTTTTTTATAGCTGTGTCATGTGTGCATCTGTACATCTATACTTTATCTGGTAATAAGGTAATTCAAATTTTATAATGTGGACTTAACAGTTTACTAAAGGAACTGCTGTTCAGTGATTCCTGATCGATTTATATGTGGGATTCAGTTTCTGATTTTACTTGTCAATTAGTTTCACTGAGATGAGTATCACTGTTCTGAAATTAAGCTTAATGATATCATTGTTTATTATTGTAGGAACCTTTTGCCATGGATGAAGACAATGGTAACACAACGCCAAATTCTACTGAAGTATCCAGGAAAAGGGTTAGATGTCCAACCTTGTGCAAAAAATTGAAGAAAAGGATTGCCAAGCAGAATTTAGATTGTTCAATTTCTTTAAACAAGTTTGGTCGTCCAACGGGAGATATGCTCAAAGATTTCAGGAATTATTTAGGATCAGTGGTTCGATGCCGAGTTGATATAAATATCGAAAGTTGGAATGTAGTTAACCAAGGAAAAGATGCCATTTGGGATGATGTCAAGGTAAGCATTGCAAAGCAGCATTCAATTTTGTTTGTGTTATTATAGTGTCTACCATTTGCTAATCTATTTACATTTTTTTCAGACTCGTTGGAATTTTTATGATTAAAAAAAAAACATGTGCTAGAAAGAGCAGGGAATCAATGGAGGGATTTTAAGGGTAAGCTGACAAAAAACTTTTTTTGCAAAGGGAAGGATCCATGTGAACGTTATCCTCACCTCAGCGAGGAGCAATGGGAAATTTTCAAAAAGAGACGCCAAACTAGTGAGTTTGAGGTACATATTCAATTAACTAATTATCTAATTATGTTTGTTGAGCCTGCACTTAATTTCAGAATTGTTTATCTGCCACATGTGTCAAAATCTGACTATTTTTGCAATCTTTTTTTGTAAACAGGCAATAAGTATCAAAGCGCAAGAAAGTCAGAAACATAATGACCAAGTACATTTTCTAGGACAAAGTGGATATGATGGTAAAAAACCCATCTGGAGTGTTGATGATCCCCTCACTGCATTGGATTCTTCTGAATCCATTAATCCATCAATGTTATCGAGTGATCGTACCGGGCGCAGTTTCGATTATCTTAGGGCACGAGAAAAAAAAAGGCCGAGGTTATTATTTTCCCAATGAACAAACTAGAAAGGTGGCTGAGAAAATGGTAAAATCCTTGATCTTTCTTATTGATGGTGTTTTTTGATATTCTGTCATTTAGCAATGCATGTAAGAATCTAAGAGAGAATTAATTATTCGATTTCTTATATGTTGTGTTTTTTTAGGAAATTCTGAAACTCAAATAATATTCATTAATATAAGTTGCTAACTGTCCGGTTGGCATGGTACCATTGAGAGAAGAGAGGTTTTGTCGATACGTTTTCTGCATTTCTGATAAAGCATCTGAAATTCCACGTGTCTTATTACACTAGTACAGAATACACCTATAGCGTCGCCACCTATAGCGTCGGTTGTTGACCTATAGCGTTGCCAGTTTACCTATTGCGTCGGTTGTTTGCATTAACCGACGCCTTAGGTCATCTGCCAGAAGCTATTGCGTCGGTTGTTTGCATTAACCGACGCTATAGGTATAGCCTATAGCGTCGCCTTTTTAAGGGGCGACGCTATTGGCTATACCCAGAAGCTATTGCGTCGGTTGTTTTCATTAACCGACGCTATAGCTTAGCCTATAGCCTAAGCTATTGTTTTCATTTTTAACTAGTTTGTCAAATAAATCAAAAAATTAAATAAAAATTGGAAAAATGACAATTTTTGAAAATAAATTCATACACACCAAAGTAGTCATACTCAATATTTGTGTGATGAATGTTACCCAACTTTCACTAATTTTCCTTTTTTATTTATTGTGATTAATCAATTCAATTATGCAAAAATCGAATTTTCTTCACATTTTTTTAATTATAAAAATAATAAATAATAATTTTTTATAATAAAATTTTAAAGCACACGCGTGTCAAAATAAAAAAAATGGGCGGTCAATGAAAATATTGTATTTATAAGATCAAAACTTGTAAAATTTAATTTAATCATTTTAAAATCATTTTGATATGTGTGTGATAAAAAGAATTATAAAAATTATAATTTATAATTTTGATATGAAAATTATAAAAAAAATATAATATTTATTTATATGTGTGTGTGTGTGTGAATGTGTGTGGGAAGTGCAAAGAGTGATTGCTGAGCGGCAGATGAAAAATCAAAAGGGCCGCTAAAATTTTTAACCCGCACAATTTTTAAGTAGTAAAAATAGTAAAAATGATAATTTTTGAAAACAAATTCATACACACCAAAGTAGTCATACTCACTATTTGTTTCATGAATTTTAACATAATTTCACTAATTTTCCATTTTTTTTATTTTTTCACATTTTTAAGTAGTTTATCAAATAAATCAAAAAATTAAATAAAAATAGGAAAAATGACAATTTTTGAAAATAAATTCATATCGAGAGGATTATATCAAGAGGTTTTATGAACCTCAAGATTTTCATTCAAGCCTTTGATGGCATATCGAATGTTAAACTTTTTAAGGTGAATAATTTTATTTTATGTTCACTAAATATTATTAAATAAAATTTTATAATTTTTTAATATATAAAAATATTTTCTTACATGATTAAAAATATTTGAATATATTATTACACGTTATGTAAAAAGAATTGAATACTTAACGAAAAATTTAATTATTTTTTCAAATAAAGAAAAGAAACAAAAAATAAATTGTTTTTTTATTTTAACAGACAAAAAGTTGAAAATTTGGGGAAATTGATGAGCGGCAAAACAGACCGCCCAACCAAATTCATTATACCGCTCCTTTGCCTTGGTAAAACACTCGTTCACTTTCCATTTTTTGTACTTAGTTCAGACTTCAGACTCATTAGCTCCTCTCTCCGCTCATCTCTCTCTGATGCTTGCCCACACACTTCCACTTTATACTCACACAATCTATATTCTCTTCTCTCTCTCTCTATACTCTCTCCTATCTTTTTCTCTCACATTCTCTATATGCACATCTCCCACATTCATCAATTCAATTCGGGTTCAATTTGTGCAATTTGGGCCTTTAGTTTAGTATTTTTTTCAATAATTTGGGGCATTTTTTTTATCTCAGAGTTAATTTCGAGTTAGGGCTTCAAATGGATCGGGTCAGTTTTGGGGCTTCAATCGGAATCAATTTGGGATTTCAAAATTAGGGTTTCAGTCGTGTTCGATTTGGGGCTCCCATTTTAAGGTAATTCTATATCTCTTTTATTTGCACGTTCAGTTACAACTTAGTTTGTTCGTTATTTGTGAGTATTTGCTATTTTGTGAGTACTTGAACTTATGAGTATATACTAAGTTAGGATATTTGAACTTATGAGTATGTCGATGTGAATGTGTGACTGAAACATTTTAGTTTTGTGACACCAGCAACTGTGTAAGAACCGGTTTTTACTAACATTCTCTGACCTCTTATTGAATGTTGTTCATTTTTGTATTCTCATTATGTAGATATAATGTTTCATTCAGGCAACTTGTTAAAATCAGTACTTGACATATACTCAAAACTTATTTTTGAGTAAATTAGCCCTTCAAGTTGCTTAATCACTACTTATTTAGAGATTAGTTGCTATGAATGTTCATATACATACGTCTTTCTGCTTGTGCATAGGTATCAAACATATTTAATGATCTGTATATGTAAATGTGTTTTTATGTAGAACTGTACATGTTGATTAATAGTAAACTCTAATTATAATTTGACTCTATAAAGGATTGTGTAAGCTATAATGGCCTCTGGTTGCATATATAGTTAAATTTAGATTGTTTATAATTTAATCTTGATAGGACCTTTACCATAGAGTATTGGTTATAGCATTATAATCTGTCTTGCCACTTGCTGCACCTCCCCCTCCTCTCCTCTCTTAGTTTAAGGAAAAAAATTGTTTTAACAACTATATGAATAATGATTTATTTTAGCCTTCATCCGTTTACAGCTGGTTGAACTGCAAAGCATAATGCTTGAATCGACTCTGCTTCAGTAAATTGGAGTAAAACTTTCTTGAGAATGTGCTCCTATAGTCCTGTTTCTCTATAACACATGGAGCATCTATTGCTGATAATCAGATATTCACATCCTTTTAATACAAATAATCCACGTATGGATCGAACTACATATTCTAATGTTATCTTCTTCGTGCAAATTGAAGTATGGTTTAAATATAGAACTAGGATTAGAATGCCAGATGATTTAGTGATATGTCAACTGTTAGCAAACCAGGCATGAAAAATTAGTAGATTGGATATTCAATTATGTACTGATGATAGTTTATATATGATACCGTTGGTGATCATATATATGGATAAATAGCTCAGTCCTACATATCTTCATCTTAGTATCGTTAACTAACTCGTCGTTCTAAAACCTATAGAATTTGATCATGTATAACGCTAGAGAAATGGATAGTCTTCTGTTTTCGTCGAATTTCAGGTATGCAACAGCAGCAGACTTTACGAAAACTAAAGCCATCATGCATCCAGAGCTGAACAATTACAGAAGCAATGATTACGAAGTGTCGAAAGACTCGAAACAGGAAGAACTGCAGAGGTGTAACTTGACAGGGTATCAATCTACAGGTCCAGGTACAACCTCTTTGTTGGGGACTCTTTGTGCTGATACTGTTAGTGGACATGGTGGTGCTGATTACTTGGATAGGAAGGCTGAGGAGATGGATTTTAATGCGGGGTTTGGTTGCGGTGATTCTAGCATGATCAAGGGAAGCCAGAAGGAAGTAGGAATGGATTCTGTTCGTTTGGTTTATGAGGCAGATGGTGATGTTATTGCTAGTGGTGCAGGGAACATGTTCAGGGACGATATGAATCATCAAGTGAAGGATAAGAAGAATATTAGTAGTGCAAATTCCTCGAATCTTATTCGACAGAGTAGTTCTCCTGCTGGATTTTTCTCCAATTTAGCTGATGAAATTGGTAAATCTTAACTTATTAGTACTATTATTTTTATATATGCATCTATTAGCAGTGATTTTAATTAGAAAACTCATATCTATGTTCAAATTGTTCATTTTTTAGCTTTTAGTAGGAAACTGATAGATCTAATCTGTAATTTGTTTTTGTTTATTTAGGAAAATTTTTCCCTTTTTGCAGAAACTGGACTTGGTTGTTGTTGATCTATGAAACTGAACCACGCAAAGCAGTGTAGTCACAGTTTGATGGTGCTATCTAGAAATCATGTGAAGTCTGTTGTAACTTGTAAGACATTTATTTTCCATCAACTGAGATTAAATTCACATGATCCAAACAGTATTACATGAGAAGATATGACATATTGACATACTCACAGCTAAACAACAAGAATACCCAACTAAAAGAAATCACTTTTCTGTGGTGATCATTCATTTCTATCAAATATATATAAAGGTTAAGATTCTGTATGTACCAAATTAGTTTCTAGAGTTTACTCTGTCAACATGTCAAAAGTTATCTAGTATAATATGTATTTTAGCACTACTAGTAATTCGCCAATTAACTTCTAAATGCATGCATGTCAATCATCAGGCACACCAGAATTTATGGCACCAGAACTCTACGAAGAAGAGTATAATGAGCTTGTAGACATATACTCATTTGGTATGTGTATGCTGGAGATGCTTACTTCTGAGTTTCCGTATAGTGAGTGCTCCAATCCAGCCCAAATTTACAAGAAAGTGACTTCTGTAAGTATAAATATTAATTTTAATTTCCATTAAAAAATGTATACTTATAATCAAAATATAAGTTTGAACTGTCTACGTGCCTATGATATAGGGAAATCTGCCAAAAGCATTCTACAAGATTAAGGATGTTAAAGCTCAAGAGTTTGTTGGAAAATGCTTGGATATTGCTTCCAACAGGCCGTCTGCTACTGAACTGTTAATGGATCCATTCCTTGCTCCCGATGAAGATGAAGAACCTGCAAGTCTTAGAAATGAAGACTGCAGGCTACTGGCCTCAGCCATACTGAAAATGCCTGTTCCATCCAATACTGATCACAAGTCAATTTCTCAGCCTTTGACAAAAGCTCCAACAAAGAATACAAAGATGATGATCACAGGAACTATGAATCCTGAAGATGATACCATCTTTCTCAAAGTACAGATTTCTGACAAGAATGGTACCTAACTGAAACTTCCATTATACTCTTACAGATATCACAAGTACAATGTAGTCGAATTACTAACGGCTCCTAATAATCTTCTATGCTATAAGTGCAGATGCTGATATGTATGCACGCCAACTAGCAGCAGAAGCTGAACTTTATTCAAAATTGGAAGAAGCAGAAGGTACAACAGCCCTAGCACATGAAAGAGATAGCAATATATAGAAAAATTGTAACTATATATATGTATAGAAAAATTGTAATATATAGACAATTTTATTTAGTTCTTATAGACATTTTTTTTTGTAGTTGAAGTTTGTAATATATATGTATGGAAAAATTGTGTTTAAACTTGTTTGGTGTTCTTGGATTATTTTTTGTAATGGTGAAATTCCAATTTTGAAATTATTTTTTTTAAAAAAAAAATTGACCTATAGCGTCGGTCATTTGAAAGGGCGACGCTATAGGTAATTTTTTTTTAAAAAAATTAACCTATAGCGTCGGTCATTTGAAAGGGCGACGCTATAGGTTATACCTATAGCGTCGGCATTTTAAGGGGCGACGCTATAAGCTATACCTATAGCGTCGGTCATTTAAATGACCGACGCCATAGCCGACTTTTAGCGTCGCCAATTTAACCGACGCTATAGGAATAACCTATAGCGTCCCCTGCATATACTACGCCAAAAAACCGACGCTATAGGCCTATTTAGGCGACGCAATAGGTCCAGTTTGTACTAGTGTTAGATCATAATTTTTGCTTGTGAGTTCAGCTGCCTTTAGATATGCATCATCTCTGAAAATTGGAATTGGTCTCATCAGTGACAATCCAAGCGTCAAATCCTGTAGAAGCATATTTCTGTGGATAGTGTAAATACCCGATACCAGTAATCCGTCAAGAATTTCAGGATTTAAGCTAGACGAAAACAGATAGGCTGCAATTCATTGAAAATAATGTTAAAAAAAAGATTAGAAGTTCAACAAATGCAAATAACCAAATGATGCTTTGTAAAATTGTTATTTCCAGAATCTCCCTTCTTTGCATTGTAATGCTATGTAGCTTTGTATGCTATGAGAGGAAACCTACCTACTATAATTACACCCAAGGGCTCAGCAAGTCCTGAAATAGTTGCCAGTTTGAAAGCTTTCCATTTACTGAGGCACAAACACATATGAATGATAGATATCATGTAATCTATGTTTTAGCATAAACAGAAAGGCTTACCTATTTGTTGCAAAATAGACAGGAAGTGCAACAGCGACACCCTATATAATGTGAAAAATAAATAAATAGGTAAAGTCAATAGAGGAGAACTGGTGGAGCTTAGATTAGTTGCAAGAAGGCTCATGTACTATTTTAGCACCCTTTATTTCGAAAATTATTGGGAGAAGTTATTTTAAATGAAATCATACTAGTTTAGAAAGAAGTTTGAAACGCAAGTAGCTACCAGAATTAAAGAAATATTTAATTGTGTAGATTGATCAGCAAATGCATGACAAAGATTTTCTAAGAGTAATGATACCTAATATAACATGCAAAAACCAGACAGAGTAAAATCAGGAATTTTCATAGAAAATCATATTCGAATCGCAAAAATCATAAAAACTTCCCTAAAACAGTATGTACTGTATTATATTAAGCATGTCGGTGATATCTTTTCACAATCTGGTGCAAAAGAAACAAAGGATTGCAATTTATCAAATGCTTAATTTCTTACTTTGAGAATGTAAACCAAGTGACAAAAATACAGTTAAGCAGTTGATCTTTATTTGCCTTGACAAAAATACTTTTTTTATTGATGTTGTTTTCTTATATTTAACCTTTTTATATCCCTGTCATTCTGAATAGGGAAAGTTGCAGTCGGAACTTGTAGATGGCTCGTGGACTCCAGAAGGTCATGATGACATGCTGTCGCGTGCCTTGGGTCGTAAGGAGCACGGAGGGCGTGTTAGAGGGGTTGGGGGGGGGGAGTTAAAATTAAAGAAGCATTTGGATCGACAAGCAAACATAGTGGGGTGATATCGGTGGATCAGTTGGCTACAATCACACAAGAAATTACCAAGAAAGTTCAGAAAGAGTGCGAGGACAAGATGAACCAAATGATGAATTTGAAACTAGAAGGCATCTTCAATCACTTGAAGCATATAGATGTGTCATTGCCAGATGGTAATTTTGTGAATGAGATTGGAACCCCGCAAACTCTTTGAAGCAGCTGCCAATCTGTGGATCGACAAGATCATTTGTCGAGTCTCAAGGTACAGTGTGGAGGATTCTGATTATGTAGCCAAATAGTTTTCATGTTGAATCAATTCTTCATTTCGGTATATAATCAGTTGGAGTCCACTAGTCATGACTCATTTCCATAGTATCATGTTCATGCTTAAAAAAGAAAATTTCAGCATGCATTTTAAACTCTAGTACAGTGTCCGGCGTGTCTATAAGTTATGAACCAGGAGTAATATATGGTAGTACATGATTACATACCAGCAGCTCGTTTGATTATTCTGACCTAAATCTGGTGGTGCAATGGTATAAGATTACGTACTACCTAGCGTTGAACAGATGAAGAAGTTTCGATCCAATAATCTGTTTAGCTTTATTTAATAATAATGCGTTCCCTGCTTCATCAGTTGTTGCTATTAATGTGATTCTGCTTTGTTTTAGTTTATCCAGCAAACAGACTTGCCATTGTTTGTTTACATTTTATGCAGTAAAGAATTATAATATAAGGAAAGAAAATATTATATGACTGTTCAGTTTGTGCTGAAAGCCTGAAAATTTATGTACTAATTTTGTTTTTGCTAATAATGCAGGGTCCGACCCCATGTCATCTTTGGGTGGTAGATCAGGAGAAAGGAAGAGTTATCGTGGCAAGGGGGACTTTTTTTTCCGGCAAATAGTTAGAGTGATAATATGGTCCATAATAATCCGATTGCTTCTCATAACGTAAGAGTGTCAATTGATGACATTGGACCTGAATATTAGCTTACTCCACTTCCGGTGCCATGTGACGAACTTGAGACGGTAGATTAAATTTACAGTGACCTGAGTGTCAATTTATGTTTTCTACTAGTTCAGGTTAAATTTGTGTGATTGTTGATGTCTGCTCTGTTTTGTTTAAAAAATAGATTAAAACAAAATATTGAAAAATCAGTTTTTTTATTACTTATAGCGTCGGTTGTTTAGAAAGGCGACTCTATAGATAGGACTAAGTAGCATCGGTTGTTTATCCAGGCGACGCTATAGATACCAATGAATCAAATTTTTTTTATTACTTATAGCGTCGGTTGTTTACACAGGTGACGCTATAGAAACCATTAAAAGCGTCGGTTGTTAAGAACACCGACGCTATACACGCAACCCAAAAGCGTCGCCTTCCTCTAACCGACGCTACAGATATAGACCTAAATCTTCGATTATTAGGTTTTTTGCGATGGCTTTTAAACCGACGCTAAAAGGTTTTAGCGATGGCAATTTAACCGACGCTATAGGTATAGACCTATTGCCACGCCTACATGTACTACGCCATTTAACCGACGCAATAGGTCAATTTGACCGTTGCAACAGGTCCAGTCTGTACTAGTGTGTAGTCCGTAACCCGAGGATCAACTTCTTAACCATCGACATTGATACCACTTGTTGGGCTGCGCAACACTCACTAATTCTACATTAGTATGATATTATCCGTTTTGGATCGTGGCCACGCCCGTACGGATTTATTTTTGGGCTCTTTCCAAAAGGTCTCATACTAATGGAGTTATTTTGGCTGCTTATATTCAAGATAATTCTTCTTTATTTTGACGATGTGGGAGGGTTGACACCCACTCTACAACTTGTTTAATTCATAAGAAAAACAACTTTATTGTTTTGAGCTCGAAGTCTTGCTGACTCAGCATGGCAAGATAAGATAGGGAGATTTTCTTTTCTCCATTCAGTAACGAGCAACAAAGAAGTTTTACCGGTGTAAGAGTAACAAAATTCACAAAAGTCATTAGTTTAATTTTTTTTTTAATTTATTAGTTTACTTTTTTTCACTAAAAGAATATCTAACACAAGGTTTTTATACACAAAATACCTATTATGACTAGACTTGGCATTTAATTTCTTGATAATCAAATATATATATGCGAATATATATTATAACACAAAATACTTGGTAAAATATTTTTCATTTTAAATTCTTATTGATATCAAAAAATTAAAATAAAATACTTGCAATAACTGCGAACAAAAGATCAAATTTTTTTTATTAAACGCATAGCAAAGAAAAAGAAACTAAAAGGATCAAAGGCTTTAAACTACAACTATATCCAAGCAGAGAAGAAGTTATAATTCCAAACAGAATCTAGCTTCGGTTGAAAGTATCCTTTCATTTCGCTGTGAAATTCATTGACAACACAAACTCTCAAAACTAAGTAGAATAAAAAAGAGAGAAAGACATTGTGTTATGATGAAGTGGGATGATGATAGCCTAAATGTCTGAAATTAGGATGTGTAATAGGATTATTTCGAAATGAAGGGGAATTTTGAAATCACATAAAATAACGAATAGCAAATGAGGATCTTTGTTTCCCCTTATATAAGTGCTTAATCTTTTTTTTAGTAGGTGTGGAAAAATCTAGGTAAACCCAAGGGTAAAGTGTCCCACCATAATACATTTACTACATGACCAAAAGTATTAGTTGGTGTTAAATTTAATAATGGTATAATCATACTTTCACATTATGTTACAATATATATATATATATATATATATATATATACACTTAAAACCCAAAACAATCATAATTCATAAATACTACACTACACAAAATGTATTATAGAACAAATTTTTATTCTTTGCCAGGGTCCGTAAGCGCCATCTTGATCTTATGAATAATCACGTGAAGCTTTCTATGAACATCAATTGCACTGAACAGGACAAGATAATCACGTAGATTAGTGCTTGCAGGAATTTGGAGACCAATAGTGAGTAGACCGCCCTGCTCTTGTTAAATGTTCCTAGTACTAGTGGAAAATTCTAATCCTGTTGTACTGTTGGTTGGCTTGAGTTGAACCACGACAAATCCGGTTGAACCACGACAAATCCGGAGGGGAGAATGGAAATGCCAGATGGATCAACACTGGACTTAGCTTTTGAAACATTGCCTACGTCTAAGGTTGTGTAGGCAACTACACTTTGGGCTTCATTAGAGTAGCTCTCCTATAACACATAGATATATAATGAGCTACTTGTTCCCAGCATAGGCTGCATGTGTATGAATAGTAGCTTAGTTTACATGATTAAATCTACAATATTTCTAAAGGTAATGAACATATATAATGGTGCATATTCCTTATGTAGTACCTACATGATCGCTGCAAAACAAAGAAATGCAATTTCGAGGATAAGATCCATCACTTGCAATGTCAGTTAATTCAGGCCACAAATTCTAATTCGAATCAAACTCCAATATTTGTAATATGAACCAATATTAATTTTCCAATTTACACAAAATACTCTCTCTCTCTTACAAACACAAAATACTCTCCCACCCAGGTATCTCTCTCTCTCTCTCATTCTCTTTTCTCTCTCGTTCACTCTTCTCTCTCGTTCTCTCGCAAAAACCTAATTCTCCCTAATACGTATTCTCTCTTTGTGTAGTATTTCTCGTTAATTTGAAGCTCTGCTGTAGATTTCTCTAAACCAGGTAATCTCCTTCCCTCTGTTCTCTCTTTATCTCTCTCATTCTCGTTCCCTCTGTTAATTTGTGTAGTATTGTATTGTGTGGTTCGTGTTAATTTAATATTTGTAAACCCTAAAACTTGGAGATTTTTAATTTTTTCAGTATTATGAAAAACCCTAATTTCAGTTTTTAAAATTTGAGGATTTTTAATTTTAGCATTAATTTTGTTTTGTTTTATGGGATTTTTAATTTTTATTTTGTACTTTGTTCTTTATATTTATATGAGGCTATTAATATTTGTGGGATTAAGTTGTCGATTGACCACTGTTGAACATACATATATTTGATAGTAATGTTGTTGTTGGCTTGCTGTGTGTTTCTTAATTGAACTTGCAGTTGTGACCATCCTGTATACTAATGGTCTTCTTACACAGTATGGTTTCATATTAAATGAGGGAGGCAACTACTCAATCTCGGTTTATAATAGGTTGATGAGGTTTGTGATATTGACATTGTATATGCTTTTAGGCACTTTATGTTTGTTGTGCTCCTAGGCAGTAACAAAATATCCATAAGTAGGTAAAAGAATTGGTCTAGATAACTAGCCATATGGTTGCTTTACATTACTTATCAAAATCATTCTTTAACATTGTAAACTGAAAAACTTTGTTATATTTGTATTGTAAGTTATACTCTGAAATGAAATTAATAGCTTAAGATTGAGGTGGATGAATTATATGCAGGCCCAACATGAGTTGATTCAATTGGAACAAAAACTAGATCTAAGAGGCTCTACTTAAAGAAAGCAAGGAATTGCAGGAATTGACAAGATATCCTCACATAGTACTCACTTACAATAATATACACTGCGTACTTCTTTTGTTTCTATCCTTACAATATGTATTGAAAATGCAGTTGGTTCTGTTAAATGCGTCCAATAATAAGTTGAGGTCTCTTCCGGAATCAGTTGGGAGTTGCTTTTCTTTGGAAGAAGTAAAAGGAAATGGTAAATTTAATTTGTCTTCTTCATCCTTCCTAAGAATTTGGTTGTTTTCAATTTTTCAAAATCTTTTGAAAGTCCTTGTTTTTAATTAAGCACAAAACCGTACTATAATTAATGATTTACAAGTAATTCTATCTTTTACATAGATACGCAACTCAGGTTAGAATAGATTATGGGTGTCAAATTTAAGAATGGTAATTATAACAGCAAAATTTGGAATCAGGATGAGTCAAATCTCTTCAAGCTTGGCCTTCTAAGGCCATGTTAACTCAGCATAATTCTAGAATAAGACTGTTAGATAATGAGGCCAATTATGCAATACTGCTATATTGTCGTTGGCAGATTGGGTCGCTTTAGTGTTAGAACGAAGTAGTGGCTGTTTTCCAGATCATTATTTAAAGTTTTCAGTATGTATTAAATTATTTGTTTAAATTTTTTCTTGCATTTTTTGAACTTGGTCTAAGGTAGGTTGCAGCCATATTGAGGTCATTTATTAGTTTGTTCTTATTAATGTTAATCCACTTATTAAGCGTATATATGTCTCCATTCTAGCAAAACTTTAATCAAGAAGCGACAATATTAATTCTATCTATTGTTTAATTCATTTATTCTGTTATTGCGTTGATTCACATGCAATTAGTTTATTCAGACAAATATCTTGATGTCATGTATTTTGAGGAGTACCTAAACTTGTCATGTAAACAAAGTTATAGGTGATCAACGGATCTCCTTTTACTAATCTTGGGAGGTTGCTTTGTTATGGATGAGTTTATAGTTTATACGTTCTACAGTTCTTTGTAGTGTTTTCAGTGCTATATGTTCGTTTGTGTGATCATCAAAACCTGCTACTGCTACACGTTTATGCGTGGATGCATATTTTTTTTTTTTTTTTCTATAGGGAGGTTGAACAATCTCTAGTTTTGTGAAGGTAATGTATTCTAGATTGCATATCAAACTTAATGTCATTGTATCTCTCAAACGGATAACGATATTCCAAATAACATCCTGTAGAGTCCATTGCAAATATTTAAATTTATAGCGGGATAGCGCTTCCTTCCAGGTGTAATGTATTTGTGGGGGCCTGTCATTTTGTTACCAGTATTAAAATGCTAAAACCTAAACTTCTTAGGTTAGTTTCTGAAATTAGACTATAACTATACATAAAAGCAGGAGATACCTTGTGCGACATATTGACATTTAACTTAGTTTTTATCCTACAGATTCCTACAATTTAATTTTAGCCAAGTCTTGATATTTTGTTTTGTACTGATTCGATACGATTGAATATCCTTTTAGGAGCATGTAACTGTAAGATCATCAGCAGTTGAAATGCTGCTTGAAATTGGCAAATTTTGCGATATTCATTTGATGGAAATAATTCTTGACGACGACAACGAGATGCGAATTTTGTGTTGTTTTCATTTCTATGTACAGTATATAACCCTATTTGTCTACTCTTACATGATGCTGAATTCTAGTTTTAGATATTGTTCTGTCAACTTATAGTTGTGCTTGTAATTACAGTTAGTGACAGTGTTATATTTGTTGATACAATTAATTAGTTTGTCTGTGGTCATATGTCCATTTTCTAAGGATTAGCTCATGATGGTGATAGAATGCAGTTTTCTTTTTTATTCCCATGAATTGATAAAATATTACTGCATCTTTTGTTATTTATTTTTGTAAGTTGGCTGAATGATCATAAGCTGTCTGCTCTCAATTCTTTCTCTATATCTCCTTTATTACTTTCTTGTATCCTTGACTATTTTTTATGAAGTAGTTGAATGTTGCTACTGTTATAGGAAAAAGTACTATCGGCTTCGAAAAAATCTGGTCTACTTGGACCTGGAGGTTTCATGAAAGAGAAGGTATATTCGAATATCACTACCTACAATATCATGAGTTAGTATATGGATAGATGGCCATTTATGTCTTTTAGTAGTATTTGTTGAAAATATAATAAGTTCTTATTTTAGAGCCTTTACCATTTTACCAAATTTTATATACTAAGTTCTGCCAGTAGAATAGTTGTGTATATTCGATTATTTTTGGTGAGTTTGCAAAGAATAGTTTTCGGATAGTCTAGAGAACTCTGTCTTGCTTGTACTGTAAAATCTGTAATGTGGAATAGTGATCGATTATTGATGGTCTGTTATGTTCTGTATAAATATCTTTAATCTTTGGTCCATATTTTGTTTATTTATATACAGCCTTTCATGTTCTAAAATGTCCTTTATCGTATTTATTCAATCTAACTGAGAAAATTGAGAAGATGCCGGCTAATGCTAAGGAACCACCGACATTAGTAACAGATGCCTAAAATTTTGTTGAAACACGCAAAAGAGATATGAATCGCCAGTATAAGTTGCCTACTATAGGGATTCAAGAAAAAATTGTAAGTGTAGTTTTGGTGGTCTTTAAATAATGCAGTGTTACATATTTTCATTGTTTGTGTTAATCGTTCTTCTTATAGTCAACTGTTAAGAAGATTCTGAATGAGGGTGGAAGCATTGAGGCTGTTAACCAGGTAGTTCATGGTGGGAAGGAACACGCCCGTTCATACCTGCTTGGGAGACACATTCGGAAGAAGCAACCAAAGGAAAAATCTGCAGCCCCTGCATCACGTATCTCGGATTAGTACTTGGCAGAGTTAACAGAAAAAATTAGGGAACAACTTGCCCGTGAGATGGATGAAAAAGTTGACAAGAAGGTGATTACTAAGATAGCAGAAAAAAATCCAGAATTGAAGGTTGATATTGATGAGCTTTCTATTGAGCCATCAGGCAAGGTTTCAAGTGATAATGTTTCTACTTGATATTTGTCAAGGGGAAAGCATTTAGAATATCATGGTACTTTATTATGATGATTTGATGACCTTTAGAATATTATGGTACTTGTTGTTTTGTTCGTATGAATTCAATATTTTGGGCAGATTTTGCACGTTGGTTTATGTCCAACTTTGACAAGTTAGTTTATGTCCAACTTTGACTATGTAATCACTTATTTGGTATGTTTGTGAAGTTGAACAATGTAGTATTTCCTTTTGGCATTTTTGACTTGAAAAATTATTTTTAAGGATTTAGAAAGTGTTTACTAGAAAACTTTTGGCTAACAAAAAAAGGTGTTGCCAAAGAAATAGTGATGTTGCTAAATACTGAGTGTTTTATCGATTATATGTTGTCAAAAAACAAAGTGTTAGAAGAACCAAGGTTGCAATAGGGAAAAATCGATGTTGCAATAGGTTACACTTTTTTGAGGTGTTCGAAGTCAGGATTCAATTAAAAGTAAGATTTGATATACTTACTCATTTCACAAACAAAACACAAACAAACCTCTCAAAATGAAGAAATAAGATATGAGAGCTTGCTAAACACAACTCAGTATTTCACAACCAAAACATAAACTAATGAGAAGAATAAAGAAAAGAGGATATTTAGGGTTTTGTAAACGAAAAGGGACAGCAAATTGGGGGAATTGGGATATTTGAGTCCACTTAAATAGAAGTTTTTAGGGGTAACATATATTTAATTCAGATTTTTGAGGATTTATTTGATTTTAGAAAATTTTTAGTATTTAATTTAGATTATAAAAAAGTTGTGATGTATATTATAGATTTTAAAAAGTTCATTACAATTTGATAACAATTAAAATTCGTCATATAATCTAAATTTTGAAAAATTCCATAGAATCTGGTAATATTTAATTTGGATAATTAAAACATTACTAAATCTAAAGATATTGAAAAGAATATCTAACACAAGGTTATTATACACAAAGTACCTATTATGAGTAGGCTTGGCATTTAGTTTCTTGTTAATCAGATATATGTATGCGAATATATATGATAACACAAAATACTTGGTAAAATATGTGTCATTTTAATTTCTTATTGGTATCAAAAAATTAAAACTAAATACATGAAATAACTGCAAACAAAAGATCAATTTTTTTTATTAAACATATAGCAAAGAATAAGCAACTAAAAGGATCAAAAGCATTAAACTACAAGTATATCCAAGCAGAGAAGAAGTTTTACTTCCAAACAAAATTTAGCTTCGGTTGAAAGTGTCCTTTCATTTCACAGTGTGATTCATTGACAACACAAACTCTCAAAAGTAAGTAGAATAAAAAAGAGAGTAAGACATTGTGTTATGATGAAGTGGGATGATGATGACCCAAAATGTCTGAATTTAGGGTGTGCAATAGGATTATTTCGAAATGAAAGGGAATTCTGAAATCACATAAAATAACGAATAACATATGAGGATTTTTGTTTCCCCTTATATAAGTGCTTAATCTTTTTTTAATAGGTGTGGAAAAATCTAGGCAAACCCATGGGTAAAGTGTCCCACCAAAATACATTTACTACATGACCAAAAGTATTAGCTGGTGTTAAATTTAATAATGGTATAATCATACTTTCACATTATGTTACACTATATATATATACACTTAAAACCCAAAACAAACATACTTCATAAGTACTACACTAAACAAAATGTATTAGAGAACAAATTCCTATTCTTTGCCAGGGTCCTTAAGCGCCATCTTGATCTTATGAATAATCACATGAATCTTTCTATGAACATCAATTGAATTCATTATCTATGTTACGCCCGATGTTCTATGGATACAAGCTATTTAATGCTCCAAACTCTTATGTTTTTGATTCTGGACCGCGAGAGTTATTTGTTTCGATCGCTTTATACCTGTAATAGGTATTGGTATGTACCCTGATTTCGTTCTTTCCCTATTAGTTGACAAGGTCGAGGTTCTTTTATCTAATTTTGTTTATAGATAGTTTTCATAAAAAAATCATAGGATTTGTATAATTAAAAAAAAGAAGTCTTTTTCCTCTCTTTAAGTTAAAAATAAAATTCACCCAATATGTTTGATCTTTGTGAGAACCATGCGAATAACTGGTTAAGATAATCAAGTAGATTTGTGCTTGCAAGAATTTGGAGACCAACAATGAGTAGACAGCCCTGCTCTTGTTAAATGTTCCTAGTACTAGTGGAACATTCTACTCCTGTTGTACTGCTGGTTGGTTTCAGCTGAACCACGACAAATTCGGTGGGGAGAATGAAAATGCCAGATGGATCAACACTAGAATTAGCTTTTGAATGTCAGTTAATTCAGGCCACAAATTCTCATTCGAATCAAACTCCAATATTTGTGATTTGAACCAATATTAATTTTCCAATATTTTCCCAAAGTACCTATAATGTTCCTTGTTTTCCAGAGTTCCAAAAAAACACAATTCTTGTCCATAGTTTTTCTTCACGATGTCAGGATTCAATTGAAAACAAGATTTGATATTCTTACTTATTTCACAATCAAAACACAAACAAACCTCTCAAAATGAAGAAATAGGATTTGAGAGCTTGCTAAACACAACTCAGTATTTCACAATCAAAACATAAACTAATGAGAAGAATGAAGAAAAGAGGATATTTAGGGTTTTGTAAACCAAACGGGGACAGCAAATTGCTCAAAATGAAGAAATAAGATTTGAGAAATTGATAAACACAACTCAGTATTTCACAATAAAAACATAAACTAATGAGAAGAAACGAAGAAAAGAGGATATTTAGGGTTTTGTAAACTTAACGGGGACAGCAAATTGGGGGAATTGGGATATTTGAGTCCACTTAAATAGAAGTTTTTAGGGGTAACGTATATTTAATTCAGATTTTTGAGGATTTCTTTGATTTCAGAATATTTTTAGTATTTAACTAATTTAGATTTTAAAAAAGCTATGAGTTTTAATATGTATATTATAGATTTTCAAAAGTTCATTACAGTTTGATAACAATTAAAATTCGTCCATAATCTAAATTTTGTAAAATTCATTTGAATCTGTTAATATTTAATTTGGATAATTAAAACATTACTAAAATCTAAAGATATTGAAAATTGAGGGAATAAATGGATTTAGTAAATCAATAATTTTTACTGAATTTGTTAGTAAATTTAATCTTTCAAAATCCTGCTACAATTACATAAATTCATGAGATTTTGAAGATTTTGTTAGAACTTTCTCTTTTTTTAAAAAAATGTGAGAAACTCTACTTAAACTCGTTGGTTGCTTATAATTTTTTTTTTCAAACCGCGGGGAATGATATATGGATTCAACTAAGAGTAAATAGAAGTTTGAGATAGCACAACAAATGGGAACTATAACTCAATATAAAGTGGTTGTCACTTGTCAAGATTTTGGGCCCATCCATTTAATAAATGTTCATGGCAAATATTTTTTTATATGAAATTATTAATTTAAGATGGAATTTTTTTTTATTACTGAACTTATACATGTTTATCTTTCATTTAAATTTATCATGGGTACGATTTATTTTTAGTATATTATTTATATTTTTAAGTTTTAATTTATTATTTTAAAATTATTTTTGTTTATTAGTGTTGCATTTTTGACAAATCCTTGAGTTGAAATTGTAGAAATAGAAAAGAATATATATAGTTATTTATACAATATATAGTTACTAATGTGTAATAATAAATTTTAAAAAAAGTTTTTAATGTTTATTAAACTATCATTAAAAATGTATGTAAATAAGTTATAATCCACGGGGATTTACCTAAGGAAATTCAAAGGTTCACTTTTCTCTAAAATTTGTTCTATATAGAGGGCTTAAGGTTTCAGACCGGCCAAAAAAAATTTAAAATTAACATGTATGAAATTAATTTTTTAAATATAAATAAAAGTAAACTCAATTCCTCACACGCTTCTAAGGGCTTTCAAAACATTATCTCAGTGATTTCATGACGGTTGACATTAGGCAAGAACAATTTTACAAGTTAGTAGTGAATCACTCTTTTTTGAACATTTACTAGTAAATACTTGTGTTGGGTCGTGCAACACCTCCACATTAGTATGATATTATCCACTTTGGGCCGTGGTTACGCCTGCACAGATTTATTTTTGGGCTCATACTAATGGAATTGTTTTGGCTGCTTATATTCAAGATAATTCTTGTTTATCTTGACGATGTAGGACTTGGGTTGACACCCAATCTAAAATCACCCCTAAATCCAAGAACCACCAAACTTGTGACCATTATAACGCCGCTATTCAGCTATGGCTCATCATCTTGCGGGCCACGCTGCCCGACCACCTCAGTGTCAGGAAGACTTTCCATACAAGCCGTGCAAGATCTCCAACCGCAGTTCTTCAGAGCTTCCCACACCACACAACTTGCAGCCCACATCCCCTGGATCAACTTCTTAACCATCGGCATTGATACCACTTGTTGGGCCGCGCAACACTCATTAACTTCACATTAGTATGATATTGTCCGCTTTGGACCGTGGCTACGCCCGCACGGATTTGTTTTTTGGCTTCTTCCAAAAGGCCTCATAATAATGGAGTTGTTTTGGCTGATTATATTCAAAATATTTCTTCTTTACCTTAATGATGTAGGACTTGGGTTCCACTCTACAACTTGTTTAATTCATAAGAAAAATAACTTTATTGTTCTAAGCTGGAAGTCTTGCTGCAACAGTTTGACTCAGCATGGCAAGATAAAATGGGAGATTTTCTTTTCTCCATTCACTAAGGAGCAACAAAGAAGTTTTACCAGTTTAAACAAAAGATCAAAATTTTTTTATTAAACGCATAGCAAAGAAAAAGCAACTAAAAGGATCAAAGGCTTTAAAATACAAGTATATCCAAGCAGAGAAGAAGTTTTACTTTCGAACAAAATTTAGCTTCGGTAGAAAGTATCCTTTCATTTCGCAGTGAAATTCATTGACAAAACAAACTCCCAAAACTAAGTAGAATAAAAAAGAGAGTAAGACATTAAGTTAAGATGAAGTGCGATGATGATGACCCAAAATGTCTGAATTTAGGGTGTGCAATAGGATTATATCGAAATGAAGGGGATTTCTGAAATCACAAAAAATAACCAATAGCAAATGAGGATTTTTTTTTTCCGTTATATAAGTGCTTAATCTTTTTTTAGTAGGTGTGAAAAATCTAGGCAAACCCATGGGTAAAGTGTCCAACTATTATGACCATAACCGGTGTCATGGGACATTGGGTTGGCTTGAGTAGCCAAATGCTAGACCAAGGCCATGAGACCGAGCATTGACTGCAAAGGCAGGTGGTGGACGTTGGTCACTAGTCATTAGTGCCAACAAGAAACACTGGGCGTGAGCGTCCTGACATAGGCGCTGGGCGTAGGTGGCACTGGGCGCAAGCACCCCGACATAGGCGTTTGGCGTAGGTGATGGCTAAAGGATAGATATACGATTGTTAAGGGGGACATTGTCTGGTTTCGTAGTTACTGTTGGGGTTGGGGACGAGAAGGCGAGTGCCTGTGAGGGCTGCTCGTTGCAGTCAGGCGCGCAGGACTGGTCGGGAGCTGGAGCCGCTCCCCTGATTAGCCCAAGGCAGGGCGAAACCAGTCATTGTAGTCCCGGGAGCAAGAGAATATGTCAAAGACATGTCAGAACTATTGGTGTTAGACCAATTGGTAAAAAGTGGTATCAGTGCTGATTGACCCGTGCTGGGAGTCGGGCATACCACCTATGGGAACTCTCTCTTGTGAATGGTTCATTAGAGGAGGACTCTCCAACCATAGGGTGGCGGTGCATCGAGGGAGACGATGATCGGTCAGGCTGATAGGCACAACTGTCTACCATGTTCAAGACATAGGCAGTTGGGGTCAGAGTAGACGAGGCCAGTTGTTTAGGCTAAGTCAACAACATTGGTCTTATGGATCAATGGAGATACATGGGGTCAGGCCTTTGAAGAGGAAGACACCTTGGATTATGCAGAAAGACACATTGGTGTAGTGTTATAGTCATGGACATCAGCTAGACTAGGCGGGAGTAGGGGATGTTCCCATGCATATCATTATGTCTTTGCTCATAATAGTGGAGGGTTCTCTTGGTTACAGGGGTAGCTTGGAGAAGGCCAAAGAGCTAAGTGACAGACTTAGGCTCTGGTGGACAAGTGGAACATTGGGAGCCCTTTGTACAAGTTGAACATGTTGAGGTACTAATCAGGACAACGGGGACCAGGGATAGCAGAACCAAGCACATGGAGCACAGGTACAGGGAATGTGGTTTCTAGCAACACACATGGTTCTTGAAGAATCAGGTAGAGTGGCCTAGGGAGAAACACGCGACATGGCGGGAGGCGTCTTCAGGATTAGGACATGGTGAGATGTAACAGATACCGGGTTTCAGGGTGAGACATGGTTTCTGGTAGCTCACATGGTTCTAGGGGAGTCAGACTGTATGGAGCATAGGATTCTAGTCACTTTGCGGGGGATGTCTTCGGGAGGGGTCTATGGTGTGGTAGAGCAGAATCACGGTTCTAGGGTGCAGCCAGCTTAGGGAGATGTAACATTGGGTCGGGGTTGAAGAATTATTCAGACAAAACCAGGGTTCAAGGTGGAGGGTGTAGAGCTGTTCACTTGTATATATGCGATTGTACATATCATGCATGAATGTGCATGGCTTAATGAATGAACTTAAGTCATGGTACATTATATCTGATTAGGGATAAGGCATATCCTCATAGTTGGAAGAAAGGCCAGGACATGGGATGGCGTACCTTCTAATAGAGGTATTGTAAACTGATTCAACCAGCCGTCAAGCTTGAGTGCCAGGAGAATAAAGCAGGAAAGCAAGACTGGGAATCAGTGTGTCGCGGGCGTAGATAAAGAGGCGCTGTGACAGGGCAGACTCACCCGGCGAACATGTTGGGGAGTGGCGCCATACGGCGTGCGGGTTGTGCCGTGTGGCCCTGAAACATTTTGACTAGCCCAGTTTACCAGCCAGGCGTCGAGGAGACAAAGGTCAGGGTTAGCTGCGCATTGCTGGCCAGGTTTCGTTTAGCGGAGTTGGCGCATCACTGAGGCGAAAAATTAAACGTGTGTTCACGCTTCCGCAAGCCTCCATGACAATTGGTATCAGAGCACCAGGCTGGTGAAGCCAGGGAGGTGACATAGCCGTTTTTGCATATCGGCAAATTGAAAGCTCAGGGTTGGGATGATTATCAGATAGTCAACGCTTGAGGAACTCTTATATTACAAATGTCTCATGTTGAGGTGGACCAATGATGTGTTATGATCGGGAGTAAGTACTATGCCAATGAATCTGTGGTGGAGAATCCAGGGGGGATAGAATCCAGATAGATAGGGGCAAGGGTATAAAGGCTATGATCAATACTTTGGAGTTATTGGGGGTCTCATAATGCTTTGTGGGAAGCGAGAGGGAATTTGGGGATTGGAGGAGTATAACTTGTTTCAACATAGGTTATTGCATTTAACCGGCAGATTTCGATAATAGCAAGATCTCGGCCATCGAGAGGCAGAGTCGGAGTAGGAAGTCTAGTAGGGACCAGGTGCAAGGACAGAGCTGAAGATTGGGCTGAATTGGGAGATTGCAAATACTTAGCAAAGGAATCTGTTGATCAAAAGCTAGTACCGGAGCGCAAGACTGGAGAGAATTCTTTGGAAGGGGTAAAGCAGGAGATTAAATTGAGTTCAAGGGAATTCAGGGGAAGAGTGCAAGCACTTAGTAATGAGACAGTTGCTTAAAAGCTAGTACCGGGGAACAAGAGTGGGGGAAATTCTTGACCGAGGTAAAGCTGGAGCCCAAAGTGAATTTATGGGAATTCAGGGCAAATACGACAAGCACTTGGTAACTTTTTGTCAGACAGAACCTTGGGTAAGGGAGGAAGTAGTTGGCAGAACCTTATGTAAGGGAGGTAGCGACACAGGGTTGAAAAAGTGTAGTAAAATGATGGGTTGAAAGATCCGTGGCAAGTATGAGACAAGGCCAAGGTCTAGGCAACCGAAATGAAGTCCAAAAGATATTTGGCAAGGCAGCTTCAGAAAAAGGAAAAGGTGCACAGTGCATGGCGTAGATGTTGGAGTGTGACATTAGTTCTCTAAGCACAGGGTGCTTGACTAATCATGATAGTCATTTGTTATTCCTATGATGGAGTCCTTAAGGAGCTTTGGTTATATGAGCTCTTTTAAATGAAAGGAAGTCATGGCGAGCACCATGTAGGGGAGTCATGGACTGTTTCATTTGGTGAAGAAGGCAACTTTAAGGGGAAGTCTTAACTTAGACAATCAAGTTGCCGAACAGGGGGTGCGACCAAAAGCCTGGTGAGGCGAGTCAAAGGGTTGGCGGTGTGGATTGTGACTTATAGCCTAATGAGGGGCGTGTCAACAAGGTTTGTGAAGTCGACGTTCCAGAAATTGTCTTAGAAGATGTCTTTAGAGTGTGAAGGCACACCTTTGTGTAAGGAAATGACACAGAGGGTGGACACTGATACGAAGCAAGCAAGGAGTTAAGCCCTTGGGAAAGGCGAGACAATTTGGTTGTTAGGATTGGATGTTCACATACCTTGAGAATGATTGCTGATTCTCGAGGGAGCAAGGTCCCTAACCGATTGAATGTCGGGCTCATGATGGAAGAGCGAGTTAGAAAATACTCTTGAGGTGACTTGCTAGGCGACATCAATGTTGACAGAGGAACACGACACCCTTGGGAAATGTGTGGTATCTTTTGAAAGCAGTTGGAGTGCCTGATTTCATTGCAAGCAAAAATGCTTGGGGTGATATGAAAGAGGTGTCAAAAAGGGCGAACGTCCCGAAAGATTTGCAAAAGTGGAACATATCTAGGATGGAATGGCGGGGAGCAGGTTGTGGTTGACGAACTGTGTGACCGTGATCAAGCTTCCAGATTTTTGGATTAAGAGGAAAGGTGCAGGATAATGTTTCTAAGTGTGCTAGGGGTGGAGTGTGGTTCAGTTTGAACAACCGGTTGTGTACAGATCGGGGACAGCACAGGACTTGATGGCACATGTATAAAGCATAAAAGCAATAGAAAATTGGTATCTTTATGTGTGGTGGTGACACTACAACCTCAGAAGAGATAAAAATAGTAATCAAAAGGGCATAACCTGGGCATCTAATCATGAAGGGGAAATTAGGATACAGGTTCAGGCTGGAGTTGAGGCGTCCAAGGATTGTGTATGGGCAAATGTTCGAGCTCAAGTGGCAGTACTGGAGGATTAGTAGTTTCTCGAGAAGGTTGTTCTCAACTCGATGAGGACATCGAGTTCTTCAAGTGGGGGTGGTTTGTTACGACCATAACCGGTGGCATGGGACGTTGGGTTGGCTTGAGTAGCCAAATGCTAGACCAAGGCCATGAGATCGAGCATTGACTGCGACGTTGGTTACTAGTCATTAGTGCCAACAAGAAACACTGGGCGTGAGCGTCCTGACATAGGCGCTGGGCGTAGGTGGCACTGGGCGCAAGCGTCACGACATAGGCGTTTGGCGTAAGTGATGGCTGAAGGACAGATATACGATTGTTACGGGGGACATTGTCTGGTTTCGTAGTTACTGTTGGGGTTGGGACGGGAAGGCGAGTGCCTGCGAGGGCTGCTTATTGCAGAAAGGCGCGCAGGACTGGTCGGGAGCTGGAGTCGCTCCCCTGATGAGCCCAAGGCAGGGTGAAACCAGTCATTGTAGTCCCGGGAGCAAGAGAATATGTCAAAGATATGTCAGAAATATTGGTGTTAGACCAATTGGTAAAAAGTGGTATCAGTGCTGATTGACTCGTGCTGGGAGTCGGGCAGACCGCCTATGGGAACTCTCTCTTGTGAATGGTTCATTAGAGGAGGACTCTCCAACCATAGGGTGGCGGTGCATCGAGGGAGACGATGACCGGTCAGGCTGATAGGCACAACTGTCTACTATGTTCAAGACATAGGCAGTTGGGGTCAGAGTAGACGATGCCAGTTGTTTAGGCTAAGTCAACAACATTGGTCTTATGGATCAATGGAGATACATGGGGTCAGGCCTTCGAAGAGGAAGACACCTTGGATTCTGCAGAAAGACACATTGGTGCAGTGTTCTAGTCATGGACAGCAGCTAGAGTAGGCGGGAGTAGGGGATGTTCCCATGCATATCATTATGTCTTTGCTCAAAATAGTGGAGGGTTCTCTTGGTTACAGGGGTAGCTTGGAGAAGGCCAAAGAGCTAAGTGACAGATTTAGGCTCTGGTGGACAAGTGGAACATTGGGAGCCCTTTGTACAAGTTGAACATGTTGAGGTACTAATCTGGACAACGGGGACCAGGGAAGCAGAACCAAGCACATGGAGCACAGGTACAGGGAATGTGGTTTCTAGCAACACACATGGTTCTTGAAGAATCAGGAAGAGTGGCCTAGGGAGAAACGCGTGACATGGCGGGAGGCGTCCTCAGGATTGGGACATGGTGAGATGTAACAGATACAGGATTTCAGGATGAGACATGGTTTCTGGTAGCTCACATGGTTCTAGGGGAGTCAGACTGTATGGAGCATGGGATTCTAGTCACTTTGCGGGGATGTCTTCGGGAGGGGTCTATGGTGTGGTAGAGCAGAATCACGGTTCTAGGTGCAGCCAGCTTAGGGAGATGTAACATTGGGTCGGGGTTGAAGAATGATTCAGACAAAACCAGGGTTCAAGGTGGAGGGTGTAGAGCTGTTCACTTGTATATATGCGCTTGTACATATCATGTATGAATGTGCATGGCTTAATGAATGAACATAAGTCATGGTACATTATATCTGATTAGGGATAAGGCATATCCTCATAGTTGGAAGAAAGGCCAGGACTTGGGATGGCATACCTTCTAATAGAGGTATTGTAAACTGATTTAGAGAACAAATTCCTATGCTTCGCCAAGGTCCTTAAGCGCCATCTTGATCTTATGAATAATCATGTGAAGCTTTCTATGAACATTAATTGCACTGAACAGGTTAATATAATCACGTAGATTAGTGCTTGCAAGAATTTATAGACCAATAGTGAGTAGACAGCCCTTCTCTTGTTAAATGTTCCTAGTACCAGTGGAACATTCTAATCATGTTGTACTATTGGTTGGTTTCAGCTGAACCACGACAAATCCGGTGGGGAGAATGGAAATGCCAAATGGATCAACACTGGACTTAGCTTTTGAAACATCGCCTACGTCCAAGGTTGTGTAGGCAACTACACTTAGGGCTTCATTAGAGTAGCTCTCCTGTAACACATAGATAGATATATGATGAGCTACTTGTTCCCAGCATAGGCTGCATGTGTATGAATAGTAGCTTAGTTAACATGATTAAATCTGCAAAATTTCTAAAGGTAATGAACATATATAACGGTGCATATTCCTTATGTAGTACCTACATGATCGCTGCAAGACAAAGAAATGCAATTTCGAGGATGACATCCATCACTTGCAATGTCAGTTAATTCAGGCCACGAATTCTCATTCGAATCAAACTCCAATATTTGTGATATGAACCAATATTAATTTTCAAATTTTTTCTAGAAATTTTTTGTTACATATAAATTCACTTAATAATAGATTATCACAAAATTCAAAGAACATCAAGTAAGTATCTCTCACATGTAAACAATCATAATTCATAAGTATTGTACTACACACATCCACACAAAAGAATGTAATGTAACAATTTCAATAATAATATTCTAGCCTGATGTACATAGTCTTTCTTCACGATGTCAGGAATCAATTGAAAGTAAGATTTGGTATACTTACTCATTTCACAATCAAAACACAAACAAACCTCTCAAAATGAAGAAATAAGATTTGAGAGCTTGCTAAACACAACTCAGTATTTCACAATCAAAACATAAACTAATGAGAAGAATGAAGAAAAGAGGATATTTAGGGTTTTGTAAACGAAATGTGGAAAACAAATTGGGGGAATTGGGATATTTGAGTCCACTTAAATAGAAGTTTTTAGGGGTAACGTATATTTAATTCGGATTTTTGAGGATTTCTTTGATTTTAGAAAATTTTTAGTATTTAATTTAGATTTTAAAAAAGTTGTGAGTTTTAATATGTATATTATAGATTTTAAAAAGTTCATTACAATTTGATAACAATTAAAATTCGTCCTATAATCTAAATTTTGAAAAATTCATTAGAATCTCGTAATATTTTATTTGGATAATTAAAACATTACTAAATTTAAAGATATTGAAAATTGAGGGAATAAGTGGATTAATAAATCAATAATTTTTACTGAATTTGTTAGTAAATCTAATCTTTCAAAGTCCTTCTAAAATTACATAAATTCATGAGATTTTAAAGATTTTGTTAGAACTCTCTCTTTTTTTTAAAAAAATGTGAGAAACTCTACTTAAACTCGTTCTTATACTTTTTTTTAAAGTGTGGGGAATGATATATGGATTCAAGTAAGAGTACATAGAAGTTTGAGATAGCACAACACATGTGAACTATAACTCAATATAAAGTGGTTGTCACTTGTCAAGATTTTGGGCCCATCCATTTAATAAATTTTCATGGTAAATATTTTTTATATGAAATTATTAATTTAAGATGGAAAAATAATTTTATTACTTAACTTACACTTGTTTATCTTTCATTTAAATTTGTCATAAGTACGATTTATTTTTAGTATATTATTTATATTTTTAAATTTTAATTTATTATTTTACAATTATTTTTGTTTATTAGTGTTGTATCTTGGACGAATCCTTGAATTGAAATTGTAGAAATAGAAAAGAATATATATAGTTATTTATACGATATATACTTACTATGGTGTAATAAGAAATTTAAAATAAAAAGTTTTTAATGTTTATTAAACTATCATTAAAAATATATGTAAATAAGTTATAATTCACGGGGAGTTACCTGAGGAAATTCAAAGGTTCACTTTTCTCTAAAATTTGTTCTATATAAAGGGCTTAAGGTTTCAGTCCCGCCAAAAAAAATATTAAAATTAACATGTATGAAATTAATTCTTTAAATATAAATAAAAGTAAACTCAATTCCTCACATTCCACGCTTCTTTAAGAGCTAGAAGGAGAAGGGTTTTCAAAACATTCTGAATGGTGTTTTGCTCCCATTTTCTTGGTAGGCTTTCACTACAAGAAAAACTGAATCAGACAACACCTATCAGACAACGTAAACTGGAAAAAGCGTTGCCCAAAATCAACAGACAAGTGTTTTAATTTTTTTTTTTAAAAACATTGTCTCCTTCAGACAACGGGGTTTTGACAATTTAATTCCGTTGTCTAACAAGTTGAATCAGACAAGTGTTTTGTTTTTCAAGGTGTTGTCTGAAGAGACTTCAGACAATATTATAATTACCGTTGTTTTTTTGATTTGATTTGAGTTGGCTCAGACAACGGTTTATAATTGTGTTGTGCAAACGAGTTGATTCAGACAACGGTTTAAAAAATACCATTGTTTGAAGAAAGTTCAGACAATGTATCAATTACCGTTGTTTGTCTGATTTGAATAGACAAGTGTGTTTTTTTTATTGTGTTGTGCAATAGAGTTGGTTCAGACAACGGTTTGCAAATACTATTGTTTGAAGAGACTTCAGACAACGGTATTATGCTAGTGTTGTGTTTATTTAATCATGTATCAGACAATTGTTTTACTAGACACAAGGAATAGTACTTTAAATTTATGAGATTTATATTATAAAATCATTCAAGATAAACAAGAAAATTTTTAATTATTTTTTCACATCACTAAAATGATAAGATCTTAACATCCGTACGGTTGGATCGTCGAAAAAATCATTTAAAACATTTATTCAGTGAATTTGGGACGTGTCCCGTTATTAGAAGCAAAACTTTTACTACTTTTTTGTTAAAATCTCGTACAAGCCGACCTTTTTATTTTTTGATTATTTTTTTCTAACACTAAAATGAGTGTTTATTAACATTCGTACAGTTCGATCGTCAAAGAAATCATTCAAAAAAATTATTCAGTGAATATGGATCGTGTCCTGTTATTGAAAGCAACACTTTTACTACATATTTGTTAAAATCTCGTACAAGCCGACCTTTTTATTTTTTGATTATTTTTTTCCCACACTAAAATGATTGTTTATTAATATTCGTACGGTTCGATCATCAAAGAAATCATTCAAAAAAATTATTCAGTGAATCTGGATCGTGTCCCGTTATAGGAATCAAAACTTTTACTAGATTTTTGTTAAAATCTCGTACAAGTCGACCTTTTTATTTTTTGATTATTTTTTTCCAACACTAAAATGATTGTTTATTAACATTCGTACGATTTGATCATCAAAGAAATCATTCAAAAAAATTATTCAGTGAATCTGGATCGTGTCCCGTTATAGGAATCAAAACTTTTACTAGATTTTTGTTAAAATTTCGTACAAGTCGACCTTTTTATTTTTTGATTATTTTTTTCCAACACTAAAATGATTGTTTATTAACATTCGTACGATTTGATCATCAAAGAAATCATTCAAAAAAAATTATTCAGTGAATCTGGATCGTATCTCGTTATAGAAAGCAAACCTTTTACTACATTTTTGTTAAAATCTCGTACAAGCCGACCTTTTTATTTTTTGATTATTTTTTTCCAACACTAAAAGGAGTGTTTATTAACATTTGTACGGTTCGATCGTCAAAGAAATCATTGAAAAAAATTATTCAGTGAATCTGGATCGTGTCCCGTTATAGGAATCAAAACTTTTACTACATTTTTGTTAAAATCACGTACAAGCCGACCTTTTTATTTTTTGATTATTTTTTTCCAACGCTAAAATGAGTGTTTATTAACATTCGTATGGTTCGATCATCAAAGAAATCATTCAAAAAAATATTCAGTGAATCTGGATCGTGTTCCGTTATAGGAAGCAAAACTTTTACTACATTTTGTTAAAATCTCGTGCAAGCCGACCTTTTTATTTTTTGATTATTTTTTTCCAACACTAAAATGAGTGTTTATTAACATTCGTACGGTTCGATCGTCAAAGAAATCATTCAAAAAAATTATTCAGTGAATCTGGATCGTGTCCCGTTATTGGAAGCCACACTTTTACTACATGTTTGTTAAAACCTAAAATGTATCTCGTACAAACCTACTATTTTATTTTTTATTTATTTTTTCTCAACATTAAAATGAGTATGTACAATTATGTAAAATTTAAATTTTTAAAATTGAAATCAAATAAATTCTTATTCAAATTGAAATAAAATTAGAATTTTCAACAAATTATTTAAAAAATTAAAAAATGAAATGAAACCGTACATTGAAAAACCTAAAATGTTAAAGGCGGTCAAATTCCCGCTAACCCAAAATTTTCAGCATTTCATTTCCCCTTCTCCCCCTTTTATCTCCCCCAAACTTTCTCTTGTCCACATATTATAAACTTGTTACCGATTGAATATTGTCCCACTCTCTCTCCTTCAATCTCTCATCCTCTCTCTCTGTCTCTCCCTCTTTCTCTGTGTCTCCTTCAATCTATGTCTCTCCCTCTCTCTCGTTCTCTCTCTTTAGTCTTTCCCCCCTTTCTTTTCACCAAACACTCTCCACCTTCCCCTTTCTAAACCCACTCGATTAACCACTGCTGCTCTAAGCCCACTTGATTTCACTCAATTACATCCAATTAAAAACTCGATTACACTTGATTTCTTGATAATCCAATACACATTTTCTTGGCTTCAATTAATTACTCTTGAATTATATGTAATTATTTTGATTTTACAGGTGATTTTAGGGCTTTACATTTGGAGGTTTCATTCTAGGTCTTCTGATTTCGAAAATGCATTAAGGTAATTCATCTCCATGAAATGGTGTCTGTTTTTCATAAAATTCAATGTAACTAAGAGTGAGGGGGATTCATGTAGTGAACAGAAATAATATAGATGCCATATTTATTGCTAAGTAAGATTTTTTGTTTGTATCTAATTCTATTTTATTTCAGGTACGAGCTCTTCAGTGGTTAGAAAGCCATTTTGAGAATCTATCCAGACATGAAAGGTCCTATATTTTGTCTGGTCAACAACATCGGACGGACATTGCATGTGCCGTCTAAATAACAGAAATGTTAATTCCAGTGATGACACCAATGCCAGGCTAGCATTTCCCGGATTGTTATGCTAGCTGAAGCTCTGTTTGAGGTGATATACTCATAACTGAAGTTTCGACTTTTAATTTATTTATCTTTCAAAAAAACTGTGTGTTTAATCTATTTTCACAATGTCATCAGGTCTTCGATGAGATTCACCAGCAATCTGTATTTTCACAATGTCTGGTAACTGTTTCAGTTTATATGATTTTGCTCCAGCTTCTTGTTCTCCTATGTTTTTACTTTTGCGTGCTTTTAGTAGTCAAAACTCAAATTACTAAATTAGAGAACATTGTGTGCTATTCATGATTTTACTATATTCATATTGTAAGCAGTGCTAAGTAAAATGTTATTGATTTGTTAGGAGGATTTGCTCAGTTGACTCCAACTGTTGTATAGGTTCTGGATGTTTCCAGATTTTACTTTAGTGCTGCGGATTTGCTTCTCATTTATCTTGGAAGAAGAAAACAATATTGTTTCCATTTCTAAGATAATCTGCAGCAGTGTCAAAATAGAGAGCAAAAACAGTTACCTAAGAGCCTGAGCTTCTTAATACTTCTATCATCTTTGTTTTAATTGGCTGAGTACAAGTATTCATATTTCGCTTGTGACACAGTTCTGGGAAATGAATACCAGACTATCAATCAGATCCTGCCATAAACATCACATAAACCAGCAATTAACAAGCGAAATATGAATACCAGACTCAAGACCAGAAGACAAGGATCGACGAATAATTTCTGAGAGCCTTTTTCTTCGTCAGTTCAGCAAGCTTGGCATTGTTAACACATTGCCGCACTTGAGGGGAGATAATAAGCCATGCGTATCTTGACAAGCACATGTACAGCATGTATAGCAGTAGTAGTTCCATGTGTATAGTAGTAGTGGTAGAGCACATGTATTGTAGTAGTGGTAGAGCACATGCATTGTAGTAGTGGTAGCATGATGGTAACCCATGCTTGTAGTGATAATGCGATCTGAACAACCCATGCAGAATCTGCTTTGCACAGCTATATAAGTGCACCTATCTAGCTATGATCTGTGGGTCTTGTAATAGAAGTCTCAGTTACATTGTTTACCTCAATATACAAATATATTATCTCTTGTGTTTTCTTAGCTACGCAAGCCCAAGCACAGAACTGGACCACCCCTGCCTATACCCAACAGCAGGTAAATGCAGTCAGTTTGTGACTTTGATCAGTGTCTTAATTCTCTTGAACTGCGAAATTTGTTTCATTTTTTGGATGTTGTTAGTTAATTGCTAAGCTTAAATATAAACGAGATAGCAGAAGCAAAGAGTAATATAATTTTAGCGGTTCTGTTTTTTAAATCTGTTTTATGAACAGATTTGAATTACACTATCGTTCTGTAAAAGTCTGGAACTAAGTGCATGTTCTTAAACCTTTTATTATTCTTTATTTGACAACATGCCATGATGTGTTATGAATCTGTAGGCTGCATATGGTGCAAATGGAAATGCGTATGCCCAGCCGCAAGTACAAACATCAGTTCCCGAAGCTGCTGCTTCTATGGTGCCTATCCTCCTGCATATACAATTCAGGTAACTAATTTTGCTGCAACTATGTATTGACATATGTGCATGAATTTTTGAGACTCAGAAGTCAAAGTGGTCTATACATACACCATTTTAAAGATAAATGGCACACTCCTCCATTTTCATTAACTTATAATCCTGCTTAGTAAAGCTTTCTTCTTTGGTCTCTAGTAATGTATCATGTCTCTTGTCTCTTAGCAGGCTTATCCCCAGCAGACTTATGTGCAAGCAGCTACACCAGCTACTTTGGCTCCAGCACCGCAACCTGCTGCTACGGTTGCCCCGCAAGCATATCATGGCACCTATTATTGAACGTGCAAAATGTAGCTTATGGTTCTTCAGTTTGTAGCTTAGATTTTATCTTGTTATTGGGTCTTTTTGCGTCACCTGTGGTGAAAGATTTACTTGAGCAGGCAACTGTGTTGAAGTTGTTTGATTGACATCTTGTGTTGGCAGTTATTATGTTCATTAGTGTAGTGCTGGTGGCCAGAAGACAAGGCTCCCATTTTGTATTGATTAGTTTTGTTGTTTATGGGATTATTATATGTACAAACGGTATACTGCAAAATTTTCATTGTTAGTGTTGCAATTGCTATAGTTACTAATGTTGCAATATTCCACCATAATGTGTCAATGGGTGCCACGTCTAGAGTCCCAAACAACAATGGAAATATTCCACCATAATGTTGTGTGATTTCAGTTCAGACAAGTGTTTATTCAATTAAAACTATTGTGTGATTTCCTTTCAGACAAGTGTTTATTCAATTAACACCATTGTGTGATTTCCTTTCAGACAAGTGTTTATTCAATTACAACCATTGTGTGATTTCCTTTCAGACAAGTGTTTATTCAATTAAAACGATTGTGTGATTTGTTTTTAGACAAGTGTTACTTCAATTAAAACCATTGTGTAGCATCCCAAACAACAACGGTTTCTAAACCATTGTGTTGTTGTTTCTGGATATTAGACAACGGCGTCTAGAGATGATACCGTTGTCTCTCGCTCCAACACACAACAGTTTTCATACCGTTGTCTGAGGTGCGTATCAGACGACACCCCGATAGACAACGGGGTTTGCAGGTATCAGACAACGGATAAAATCCGTTGTTAGACTTGAAATTCCTTGTAGTGTTTATTAATTATCTCTCTCATCTTTTTCCATTCTATTGTTTTCACATTATAGGAATATATAACCAATCAAGGAGGGTGACATCTTGTTAGGTAGCTTGTTGAAGTACTCAATGTAGAATTTGATTTGAAGAATGCATCCATCTTAGTGATTTCATGACCGCTGACATTAAGCGAGAACAATTTTACAAGTTAGTAGTGAATCACTCTTTTTGAACATTTACTAGTAGATACTTGTGTTGGACTGTGCACCACAAATTAGCTCCACATTAGTATTAGTATGATATGATCCGCTTTGGACCGTGGCCACGCCTGCACAAATTTGTTTTTGGGCTCCTTCCAAAAGGCCTCTTGCGGCACACCCGCCCAAAAGACTTTCGACACAAGCCGTCCAAGATCTCCAACCGCAGTTCTGGAGAGCTTCCCACACTACACAACTTGCAGCCCACAACCCCTAGATCAAATTCTTAACCATCGGCACTGATACCACTTGTTGGGTCGCGCAACACTCATTAACTTCACATTAGTATGGTATCACTACGCCATAGATGGCCTTCGGCAACACTTCAAAACTGTTGCCGTAGCAGCAAAAATATCTACGGCAACACCTTTCGGGTGTTATCTTTTTCAATGTTGGCGTAGGATCAACTGCAACACTTTTACACCTACAGCAACATGATAAAAGGTGTTGCCGTAGGATACACATTTGCTGTAAATGGCCAGTGACACGTGGCAGGACCCACTGACACGTGGTAAGACCCCACTAACACGTGGCTGGACCCCACTGCCACGTGGCTGGACCCCCCACTAACACATGGCTGGACCCCACTAACACGTGGCTGGGCCCACTGACTGGTGGGGCCCACTGACAGGTGGCAACACCTTGTCATAGCTATTGCAACACCAAATTAACCTATTACAACATTTTATAAACATATGGCAACGCTTTGTTATAGCTACTGCAACACTTTTGTAATGGAAAATTAAGAATACATTTCTGATAAATACAATTTTCAGTACAACACACTTCTGACTAAAAATTAAAACTTGTTTTTCCATTTCACAACCATCAACTCCGAAAAAACATAAGAATTTAGTACAAAACAAAATAGACATCAACTTCCTATTGAAGCAACCACATTGCAAAGGAATAGTATACTTTTTCTTCTCTTTTCTCTTCTTTCTTGATTTTTCTAATCTTTTTCGTTTCTCTGTTGCCCATTTGAAATCCATGTGCACCTGAGAAAATGTTTAAAAATGAACTTTAATTACAGAGATCCATATATCCTAGCATGAGTCATGTATGGTATGAACAAAAATTGTGACTACATGAGTAGACGAAAGACAAAGCGATGTGAAATGAAGAAATAATTAGCTGATGAAATTGATGAAAATTATGACATAATTTACGGATGAAGTTAAAAAACAAAATAATCATGACCTGAGGGAAACATGCGCAAACTGGCAAGCAAACTTGGAGGCAGGTCGGACTGCACAGTATTGGACTACACAACATGATTCCTGCACCCTAAAAGTAAAGATAGTTTCATAAGACTGCCAAAGCCCCAAATTTGAAGCACACAAAAGCTTTAAACTGAAATAAATTTTGTCAAAAACCAACAATTTTCTAGATTCACCAAAGTTATCATGACTGTTGCAGCTGGAGAAGCAATCAAAATATATTTTATATTTACCAAAACCAATTATGACCACATGCACAGTAGGCAATTTATATGACTGATTTTGAATGAAATTACATATGTGGTCCTTTTATATGACTGATTTTGAATGAAATTACATATGTGGCCCTTTTCACCTAATTTCCTGTGGTGTTGAAAGATTGACCAAACTTGATCATAAGGAATAAATAAGCAATTAAACTGCAACAAATGAAGTAAGGAGTGCAAAATGTGCAACCTAGGTGCATTGGTTGTGCACATAAAAGCAAATGTACAAATCAGGAGACTTTAAAAATGGCAACTTATAAAAAATCCTCTTCTTTTGCTTACTGCCCTTGTGCAGTTGGCTCAAACCTACGCGGTTAAGTAGTTGTGCATATTAGCATCGAAACAGTGCAGATATGGACTAAATAATTACAATAAGCATACTTAAGCAATGACCATAAATCTAGAGCAAGAATGAATATAAAACATTTTTGTGACTAAGTCTAAAGGCAAAGCATTACACAATTACTCAAGCTTACAAACAAAAATATTTTTTCTCAAATACTGGGATTTATCTCTCCTCGCTAACAATTATTAGGCTATATGATAACTTGTCAATTTCTTTTAGATTCAAGTCATATATATTGTTTTGTGGCACTTTAGGTCACTGTTGTAGCTACGCATTCTATAACTCAATTTCTTGTTATGAAGTTTATATTTGATATTGATGATACATCTTTAGTATAATTCCCAGGACACTCTGTAGAAAATTTGATAGATGACAATAAGTTTTACATGTAAAAACGGGAAATAACATAATGTAGTATGTTACTATATGAGAAAGTTAGCCAAGAATAATCTCCGAGAATCCACGAGATAACTAGCACATTGAAAATTATCATTATAAATGTGTCTAAAATAACACTTTAACTACAAATATGTCCTTTTAACTTTCAAGGCATAGGAGCATCTAAACTTTCATTAAAACAGGATTGCCCACCTTGCACAATTGGTATATGTTGCATGCGGCAGGTTGCTGTGTTCAAACATTACTATGATAAGTAAAGTGCACATACACCTTTCAGGATTAGATTCCTATGTATATGTCACTTTACTCTTCGTAAATGCCAAATCAGTTCATGTACATTGAAATATTACTTAGGAAAACTGAAAAAGAGCTCTATTATCAGTTCACTTCTCGTATTATGGATAATTCCTAGCTAAGGCACCAACTACTTACTTGATCTTATTAAAATGACAAAGGGCTGGAGTCTGGACAGAATTTACTTCTTTCATAAAAGCTAGGCACAAAATCCAGGAACACATACAAGTGTTGATCATTCCTAAAGTATGTTAAATGCAGTTTGTTACTCTATTTGACACCACAAAACGCTACGCAACTACACAAGGTTCAAAGCAACAGAATTATTAGAAGTGTCGTATATGAGATTACTGATCAAGTGATCACCTTAGTAGATTGTTCCATAATTTACAGATTACAGATCACCTGTATCTGATCAGTAGATTGTTCCACAATTTATAACTCAATCATTAGTCAAAAGTTTTATGTCTCTCAAAATCAAGGTCATGATCTACTTCATAACTTGTTGGTAATAACTGTACTAACATCAACTAGTAGAGTAGACACAGTGAATTGAGTAGCTAAATCCTGCGCATTAGCTACTGAAATTGAACAAATGATCTACTCAGATCTGTAGTATAACAAATGAGTATGTCCATTATGTAGTGAAATATATGCAGGCACTACATGAATTTTGACTTATTTTATATGTACAGATGGCAAACCTGGAGATGTATTTTATATGTGCAGATTGTAAAATATAGATGCAACTTGGAGGAAAGGTTGGATTTACATATAATCTCACATACTTTGCAGGGTCCTGAGAGCATTGACTATAAATTTTAAATTGCACAAGGATGTGTCATTACTCTCGATATCAAAAAAGTTCCCCCAAAACTTTACTGGTGCGGACATGTATGCCTTGTGTGCAGATGCCTGGTTTAATGCTGCAAAGCGCAAGGTAATTCTGACGACCACCATATTATAATTGTCAAACTTACTTGTTGTTACTGCTATAAGAGGAAGGGTGAAATTATAGTGAACTCGATATGCAGATCTATTACCATAAATCATGCTCTACTATATAAATGTGAATCTACTGAGATCATTTTCGAAACAAACACTAATTTCACCATAACAATCAAATTCCTCAAAATTACCAAATACAAGATTCCGAGGTGAGTTGGTGAACTAACAAATTTTTTTTGAAACATTACAACTCTATTTGCATTTCGAAATGAACAATAACTCCACGAAAACAAAATAAAGTAAGCAAGAAAACATGAGAAATTACTAAATCATTAGAAACATGCTGAACCAACCGATTAATCCACGAATCAACCGTAGACCCCCACTCCCCCATCATTTTCTGATCAATTGGTTGCAAAGAACTTTCCGAAAAGAGTCGGTGGGTTCTTACAATACTTTAGAGTTGTAAGAGCTCCGAAGTGTCTCGAAATGGGTGTTTTTCTTCAGGAAATTTGTGTACCAAAATTCACTGAAATTGGATTATACCTCAAATCGAAGGCCCAAATCTACCATAATCCAAAGCTCCAAATCCAAAGCCCTGAAATTGAAAAGAAATCCTAATCAGTTGAAGCCCTAATTAACTAAAGAAATCAAATCAATTAAACTCAAAACAAAGAATCCCTAATTTGAAAAGCCCTAATTTGAAGAAGCTCCAATTTAAAGAAACCAAACCCTCAAACCCAAGGCATAATCAATGGAGAAGCCCTAATTTGAATCAAAGAAAAATAAAGAAGAATGAGTGCGAGAAAGAGTTTTACGAGATAGTTGAGAATGAGAGAGAGAGAGAGGCGGAGAGTTGAGAATGAGAGAGAGAGGCGGAGAAAGAGAAATAAGAGAGTGAAATTTTGGCCGCCCTAATTTTGTTTAAGGCACTGAGTTTTCACACAAGCGCGCCATTTTGGCCGCCTTAATTTTCACCGAGTTGTGCCTCATTTACGACCTTATTTTTTTTAAAGATTTTTGGTATTTTTTTGAAATTATATTTTAAATTTAATAAAATAAAGAGAATTTAAAAAAATGAAAATAATTTAATATTTTAATTTTTATAAACAGCAACTCATTAATTTAATAATTCTTAATTTTCCTAAAATGAATTGATTTCATGGTAAATGTAATTTTTAAATAATTATTCAAATTTTAGTTAATAAAATAATATTTGTGTTTATTAATGAGCTTTCATCAAAACATGTTGTTGTCTTATTTAATTATTTTTTTACACAAGTTTTATAATTATTTAATTTTTGAAAACATTTTTTTTTAAAAAAATTTTTATTTTAAAATTAATTAAAAAATCATCATTCACTCCTGACATAGTTTAATATTTTTAATAAAATAAATAAATTCTTTTTCATAAAGCTTTTTACTTTTTATGTAAATTATTATTTACTACAAATTATTTTAAATACATATATATGATTTCTTAATTAAAAAATGTAAATTTTGTAAATTTATTAATTTTAAAATTATTGAAAAATATATCACTTTACAAAAAAATACAATTCACTCTAGTTCAAATTCCAACAAAATAAATAAATTATATTTTAAGAATTTTTATCAGTTTTATGTAAAATGATTATTTAATTTTTTATCAATTATTGTTTCATCAGCTGAATTTTATTTGTATGTAAAATGTTATTTATTTTTAATTTAAAATATTTATATTTTTATGTAAAATGTTTTATGTGAATTATTTTTTATTTTTTTTAATAAAAAAAAAATAGTCATATGGCCCCCACTGCCACATCAGCTGCCACGCCAGCAAGGGGTGGGACCCACTGCCACGTCAGCATGCCACGTCAGCAGGAGTGGGTCCTACTTGCCATGTCAACAGAGGTGGGTCCCACCTGCAACGTTTGGAGGTAGGGCCCATTGCCAAGTCAGCAAAGTCCAGTCAATCTATGGGGTCCACTGCCACGTCGGCGCACAGTCAGCATTGCCCAATCAGCATTATAATATAAAATAAAAAAAGAAAAGAAAAATAATACATTATAAAACATCTACGCCAACACTTTTCATGTCTACGCTAACACAAATACTTGGTGTTGTAGTAGGTAAGGATGAAAATAGCTACGGAATCACTTTTTTAATCGGCAACACCTTGCAAAAGTGTTGTAGAAAGCCATCTATGGCGTAGTGTATTTTCCGCTTTGGACCGTGGTCACGCCGGCACGGATTTGTTTTTGGGCTCATTCCAAAAGTCTTCATAATAATGGAGTTGTTTTGGCTGCTTATATTCAAAATATATCTTCTTTATCTTAATGATGTGGGACTTGGTTCCACTCTACAACTTGTTTAATTCATAAGAAATATAACTTTATTGTTCTGAGCTCGAAGTCTTGCTGCAACAGTTTGACTCAGCATGGCAATTTAAGATGGGAGATTTTCTTTTCTCCATTCAATAAGGAGCAACAAAGAAGTTTTACTGGTGTAAGAGTAACAAAATTCACAAAAGTCATTCTTCTTTGTAGGCTAGTGCATATATTTGTTAAATTATTAGTTTAATTTTTTTTACTAAAAGAATATCTAACACAAGGTTTTTATACAAAAAATACCTATTATGAGTAGTGTTAGGTCCGATAAGATTGTAGAAGGGGGGGTTGAATACAATCTTTACCTTTTTATCGAAATTTGTCCTTTAAATTAAGTTTGATAAAGACAAATTTATGTGCAGAATTATTTAACACAATTTTTCAAGTTGAATATAACTGTATATTAACTTGATGTGGTGTTACAAAATCAGTATAACAACTTATCAAGATGTTAATAACTAATTAGAAAATTCGACATGAACTTTTCTAATTTAGTTAATAATAATCAAGATAAGAACTAGGAAACTTAATTCGCTAGTAGTACAAGAATCACAAATAAACAAGTTCTATCGGATAGAATATAACAAAGATGAAGAACTTGAATTTCTGGGAATTGTTTAAGCTTTGGTGTTCTTGGTGTTCTTGAGAGAGAGAATTCTGGTCTTGATATTATGTTTCTGCTGTGTTTTCTCCGTTATGACTTAATCTGGTCTGTTCTGTTCTTTTATATCAGTAACAGGTCTTGCTGGCTTTCTGTAGGATATTTAACTGCTCCAGCATGACTTAAACTGCTTCCAAGACTTGATTTTCCTTCATTAAGACTTACACAAACCTCCATTAAGACATAAAATGTGTCGGTAAGACTTACATCAGCTGGTAGAGGTCGGTAAGACTTAATCCAGGTCGGTAAGACTTAATCCTCAACTTCAATGCTCGGTATGACTTAATCAACAGCTGTGTTCGGTATGACTTAACTAATTAGGTCATACCGAATTTAACCAATAAGACATAATCCTTCCAGCTTTGTTTAAGTCATTTCTTTAAGTCATATTGATCCAATTAATTAGTTAATGATTAACTAATTCATATTTAATTGATACAATAATTAATTTAAATAAATAAATTAATTCTTTCAGAATTAATTCATTTAAATAAATCAACTAAATGATTTATATCAATCACAAATGAATTTAATTAAATCAATAAATAATTAATTTAATTCTTACAAACCACTAAAGGTAGTAAAGAATTACCACTGATTTGTGTTGACGTTCGATGTACTGTCTGGTTCATGAACGACTAACTTCAACGATGCTTCTTCACTTTTGACTTTAGATTGTGGTTTGTTTCTTCTCTCAATTCTCTTGTACTGTAACTGATCTTCAAACTATCACTCGAAAAATCTCTGTCACTGTTCAAATGAATCCATTCACTTCAATGCTGTACTGGGGCTTGATCAGATAACTGAATCGTCTTCCAGTGTATGACATCAAAACTATAGATTCACTTTTCTTCTTTCTTCTGACAGATAATACTTCTTGAGATTCCTGTGACAGTTCATATGTATATTTACTTATTACAATTTGGTTTAAGTTGATTAGGATCCTCTAACTACAAATAGACTGAGTCATATGCCTTTCAATCTCCCCCTATTTGTTCGTTAGACAATAACAAGCAAATTCCTAGAGGATACCTCAACTAATCCAACTTAACCAAATGAAAGATAAAACTTTAAATACTAAGTAAATATGAAAAAAAAATTCTGGTTTATATTTAACATTTGCCAGATTCAAACATGAAAGATAAATACAAGATAGATGATCCTCTAGACTGATCATATGATATAAATTCCTATCAAGATTTATTTAGGCTCTAAAGATATAACATGTAGAGCAATTCTTTTTCTTCAGTTGTCTTCCCTTCTGAATTCTCCTTCTTCTGGTTCATCTGTGACTTGAAGTTTCATGTGTAGATCAGAATCAACAAGACGTTCTCTTCTTGATGACAATCCTTGAGGTAAGACTAAAGGAATTCCAAGCTTCTTTCTCAGTTCACCTTGAAATTTCTTGTAATCTTTTATGTTCGTTTGTGCATAGGAACGAATGTGATCTGCAGCTATTACCTTTTCTTCAGTCAAGTATCCATGATTTCTGAGAGCATATTTAGCATATACCAAGTGCTTTGCATGATGTTCGTATAACTCATCTGTCTGAAGATTGATTGAGTGAAGTACCTCTCCCTTAAGAAATTTTACTTGTGGAGGTTCCTTAACCACTTCTGGTCCAGCTCTTTCAGCAAATTCTTTGAACTTTTCATGTAACAATACACCTAGCTCAGAAGATGTTCTTACCTTAGGCCTAAGTACCCATATCTCTGTCAGTGATCTGTCATAAATGAACTGAATAGATACTCTGAAAGTTCCAACTTTATGACAATCTACAAATATTACCAGCTCATCAGATTTGGGTTCAAATGCAGTAGTTATCCTGATGACTTCTACCTGTAAGGCCTTTATATACATTTCATGAATTGGATTTGCCAGTTTGAATTCCTCGAGAATTTGTCCAAGACGACGATCTTCATAATCAGAACTCTGAGGTAAATCAATTGCTCTTTGAGCACGTTCCCATTTGTCAGCGCTCTTTAGTCTGATATATGTTTTTCTCTTCTCAACATTTATAGCATGTAGTCGTTGTAATGCTTGCTGTTCAGCTTTCTGAAGTTCTTCATTTCGTGCAATTTGCTCTAATGATTTTTGAAGTTTTTCTTCTCTCATTTGCAAATTAGCTTCCCTTTGAGCAAATAATTCTTCAGATTCTTTCTCAGCTTGTTGAGCTTCAAATTCAGATATCACTGGTCCTTCATCTTCCCAGTGACTAAGATCAGGTTCAGGAAGTTCTTCGCCTTGATCAGGGATTTCAAGATCAGCAAAAACATCGAAGTTATCCGGTTCACCGGTGTAATAATAACCTGTGTTCTTGTCTTGAATTTCTTCTTCAGTTTCTTCAACTACTTTCTTCCTCTTATCTTCACCTTGGTCAGATTTACCAGCTTTTCCTTCTCCTTCCTCTCTTTCTTTAGTTTTATCTTGTGACCCCTTTGATTTCTCCCCCTTAGTTGAGGAATCCTCTACAGGTTTATCAGTTGCCCCAGCTTCAGGATCTTGTTCATCATCATCACCATCCTTACTTGTAAAGAATTCAATTTCTTCATTCGTAGGTTTGCGACTTTGACTTACAAGATTAAACAAATGTCTTAACCCTTTAGCCTGGTGTGCGTTTTGCTTTTCGATCTGGTCCAGACGAAAATTAGTAGATTCATGATTGTGCTATACCTCTGACTGTAGATTATCAACTTTCAAGGAAATCTCAGAAATTAACATGTCTTGAGCAACAGTAATATCTCCAGAGTCATCAAGTGCCTTTTCATGAGAGAGTTCGAGAGATTCTATCTTCTTGGTGAAAGATGTCTTTAAGTAGTTTATGTCCTTCTTCATTACAGCAAGCTGACTATTGACAGATGTGGATGAAGAAGATCGCTCACCCACTTGTGCTCTAAGGATTTCTGTTTCAGCCTTGCTGACTGCAAGTTCTTTCTCCAAAGCAGTTATCTTTTCTAATAATGAGAGAGTGTATGTGTCAGTGTGTGCGCTCACCTGACGTTCACTTTGAGATCCACTCACCTGAAGTGCATGTGTTTCACTCAATTTTATGGTATTCCTCACATCACTCCTCTCAGATTCCTTAGCTGCTTCCAGATTTGTACCTGCATGTAAAATCACCCTAGCCTCCTCTGGGAAGGTCAGTGGTGGTGCAATGGGAGTTCGCAAATCCCTATCCTTAATCAAATCTACTTGAACATTTGAAATTGTTGACTGAATTGCTTTAGTAGTAGATTGATCAAGTTGCCTTCCACCTTCTCCAATCGAAACTGCGAGTGGAAAATCCCTTGAGGGAGCCAGGAGTGTTTGTCCTGGGAGGGGAGATGATGGTTCTATTAAAGTTGGCTGAGAACCAAGATTTCCCTCTAAAGCCTGTGAAGACTCATCTACCGTAACTATGGTAGGCACTGTCACATTTTCTACGTGCTCTCCTTGCAGTATGTCCTGAGACTCATCTAAAGGTATGTCTTCCCCCATTGTGAGTAATAGGGGAGGTGTGCTTGACTCACTACAAGGTGCCACGGCCCTATGGCGAATTTCAATAGAATCATCCTGTTGAGAAGATGATTCTAGTAACTGTGTAACGGCCATATCAACTTCCATATCCTGTTGGGAGGATATAGACGGGCTTACAGTTGCCTCAGTTTGAGTTCTACTTTTCTTTTCTAGAGGCAGAGCTGTGGGTTCACTCATACTACCACTACTGATACGACTTCTTTTAACTTGCAATTTCTTTCTGGAGTGAAAAGATATGAGTTTTGTTGGTTGAGTGTTTGGCTCTACGACCTTGGTTAGAGGTTGTGGTACTACAACCCCTTGGTCAGACCTACCAACCACTTGGGTTCCAGAAATAGATTGAGAAGTAGTAGTTTGAGGAACATAAGGCAATACCTGGTCAGCTAATTCCGCAACAGTCTCTGACAAGATGGGTTGATCTGATTCAGGTTCAGGGACAGATGCAGTTTCTTGCACTGGATGTTCAACAGCAAGTGCAGCTGGCTGAGGAACAATTTGCTGAGCAGGTTCAACTTGTTGATTGCCTTGATTTTCATTATCAACAAGTATGTTTTCCACTGGTGATTCAGGGTTTTGTTCTGGTTGTTCAGGTTCTGGTACAGGTTCAATGACAGGTAGTTATATATAGTTTGACATGTATTGGGTGACAACTACAGGTATGTTTGTGAATTTAGGCTTGTTGCTGTACTCAGTGAACAATCTGGTAGTAGGTTTACCTGACGCCAGTGATTCTCCATTCAGGAATTGGGCTTGGTTTTCTAGTTCCACAAGATGATTAAAAATCAATGACAAGAATCTTGGATAATAACATGATACTTTATGTCCATTATCAAAATTCTTCTTTGCATTAATGATTCTTCTAACCATCGGAACACACAATAGTCTGCCAATATTAATTCTTCGGTTGTGTGCAACTGCATATCCAATATGCTGCAAGAAGGATGGTAATACCCCGAAGTTCCCTTTAGTAGTATTGGCAAAGACTCTACCTAATGTGTCAAACAGATAATCCCATTCCTGAACGAAGTTCTTTTTATTCCAGACAGTTTGATCAGGACTGTCTTGATAGAATACACCATTTAAAAAATTTATCAATTCTTGATCTGATGGTAATTCTTCGAAATTATCAGTTGGAAAATTTAAGACCGTATTTATTGTATTTTCATTCACTGTGTACTGATTGTCTCCTACAGAGAAGACAAAAGATCTGTTATCATTAGAAATGACAGCAGTAGTACACATGATTCGCAAAGGTTCAATTTTCAGAGGAGCATCCAATCTCAAAGCTTTGCGAACCAGTGAATTTTCATTTAAAAAGCGAATCCACGGTCGAAAACGTTCAACTGAACATTTTTCTGGATCAAAATAACCGATTAAATTATGTTTAATAATTTCAAATCGATCAGCCATTTTAATCAAGATTTAATTTCCTTGAAAATTTCAGATTTTACAAATTTTTAATTTAAAAATTAATTTTTCGAATTAATAATTAATTAAAAATTCGAAATAATTAAAAGTTCTTCAAAAATTCTGAAAAATTCACACAATGATCCTTGTATACACACAAACACACGTATATTTTTAGTTTTGCAAGAATCAAACCCAGTTTTTCACTAAAACAGATCTTAAAATCAATTTTTCGAAAATAAAACTCTTCAAAACTGAACCAAAAGTCGATTTTAACCACTCAAAATGAAGATAATCAAGCAAGGAGTCCAGATATGTGGTTAAATCGTGAAAAAGATGAGTGATTTCGGTCGAAAATTGGGCAGAGGTTCGACAGTTGTGTGTGTGTGTCGTATGTATATGTTCTTGATCTCTAAGACTTAACTTGAGAGAGACTTAAAATGAAATTAAGACTTAACATTCTAACTCTTATATATATATACTAATCTGCCGAATAAGACTTAAAAAGTTATCTAAAACTGAATAAGACTTAACTGAATTAAGACATAACTAATATGTATATATATATTCGAATATGACTTAAATAAAAAATATTCTATAATGACTTAATTAAAACTAAGATTAAATTAAGACTTAATATTAACAAGACCTAAAAAAAAAACTGTTACTAATAAGACTTAACTAAGAAAACTAAGACTTAAATTGAATAAGACTTAATCTAAGAAAACAGGTGAATAAGACTTAACTAATACAGACAAGACTTAAGAATCATATACATAAATTATAATTGATTAAGACTTAATATTAACAAACTAGCGAATATGACTTAGATTTAAAAAAAAACTCGGTAAGACTTAAGCTGTTTAAGTCATACCGATTTTAAATTAAGTCATATTGACTGTTTTTCCTAATTTTAAGTCATATTAACTTTAAACAAACATTAAAAACACTATAAAATATACAATTAACTTATAAAAATAATAAAAATATTATAGAAAATTAAACAAATAATAAAAATAATTATACATACCATATGCTAACCTATAAACGAAAACAAAGAAATATTAACAGGACAAACATTACAAAACATATGATAAATTAATTATAAAATAGAAATAAATATCTACAAAAAATTCTAAAAATACAGAAGTATGAAGTATTAAATAATATGAATAAACAAAGTGAAAAATAACTAAACAAGCAAGAAAATCAGATGGTAAAATAATTATACAAGTGATTTCAAACAACAAATATTCAGAGAATAATCACTTGCAAAATTATTAAAGATCAAATTTCAGATATTAACAGTATTAATTACTAGGACTGTTTAACATACCCAATTCACTAACAATTCTAGTGAATGAGGATTCATTAAGCGACTTAGTAAAAATATCTGCAGTTTGATCTCCAGAGCCTACAAATAGTAGTTCCACTGTACCATTCATTACATGCTCTCTTATAAAATGATACCTTATGTCAATGTGCTTTGTCCTTGAGTGCTGCACAGGATTGCTTGTGATTGCTATGACACTTGTATTATCACATAAAATAGGAATATTTTCCAATACAATGCCATAGTCCATTAATTGATTCCTTATCCATAAGATCTGAGCACAACAGCTTCCAGCAGCTATATATTCAGCTTCGGCTGTAGAGTTGGAAACTGTTTGCTGTTTCTTACTGAACCAGGATACCAATCTTCCACCTAGGTATTGACAACTCCCGGATGTACTTTTCCTGTCTACAACACTTCCTGCATAGTCAGAATCTGTATATCCAATTAAAGTAAAACCAGTTTCATTAGGGTACCAGATGCCTAAGTTAGGCGTACCCTTTAGATATCTTAAGATTCTTTTGACAGCAGTGAGATGGATTTCTTTAGGGTTCGCTTGGAACCTTGCACACAAGCATGTGGCAAACATTATATCTGGTCTACTAGAAGTTAGGTAAAGCAATTAGCCAATCATACCTCTATAGCCTGTAATATCTACCTTGGCAGAACTTTCACATAAACCAATTTTGACAGCTATAGTTGATGGTGTCTTTGCTGATGAGCACTCCTCTATGTGATATTTCTTGAAGAGCTCCTTAATGTACTTGGATTGACAAATAAATATACCATCTTGTCTCTGACTTATTTGTAATCCAAGAAAGAATTTCAGTTCTCCCATCATGCTCATTTCAAACCTACCCTGCATTAACTTAGAAACTTCTTGCACAGAAGCTCATTAGTATACCCAAATATAATATCGTCCACATAGACTTGGACTAGTATTATATCATTCTTATGTCTTTTAGTGAAGAGCGTTTTGTCTATGACACCTCTTATAAAACCATTTTCTAATAGAAATTCAGAAAGAGTGTCATACCATTTTCTTGGGGCTTGCTTAAGACCATAGATAGCTTTGTAAAGAAAGTAGACATAGTCCAGATGATCTTGTTCTTCAAAACCAGGGGGCTGTTCTACATACACTTCTTCATCTAGCTTACCATTCAGAAAGGCACTCTTGACATCCATTTGATAAACTTTGAATCTTGAATAGGATGCATATGCCAAGAATATTTTGATGGCCTCAAGTCTTGCCACTGGAGCATAGGTCTCGTCATAATCAATGCCTTCAACTTGAGAATAACCTTTAGCTACCAGTCTTGCTTTCTTTCTTATCACAGTGCCATCTTCATCTAATTTGTTTCTGAATACCCATCTTGTGTCCACCACTTTTCTATCTTTAGGTCTGGGTACCAGCTTCCATACTTCTAGTTGCTTAAATTGATTGAGTTCATCTTGCATAGAAATCACCCAATCAGGATCAGATAGAGCTTCTTCTACTTTCTTAGGTTCCATGACAGACAGGAACCCAGAATAATTACATTGATTCTGATAAGCTCTTCTTGTTTTCACACCAACATCTGGATCACCAAGAATCAGTTCAAAAGGATGAGCTCTATTCCAAACAGTTTGTTTGGGAAGAATTGATCTTGACGATTCGCCTTGTTCTTCAGTATGATGTTGAGTATGACTTGTTGACCCTTCATTATCTCCCCCTGAGTTGTTGCCAGTTTGACTTGTTGATGATTCAAGAGTATCAGTGGTGTCTTGAAAATTATCATTGTTTTCACCAGTATCACCTTGATCATTACCACCAACATTTGGATTATTATTATCAGCAACAACGTCAGGTTGATTGTCATCATCTGAATCCGAGTCTGACATATCATCAAATTTAAGCTTTTCAGATGGATCTTCATTTTGGATATTTGGGAGTTTTGTGTCATCAAATGTAACATTGACACTTTCCAAGGTTTTCTGTTGATCAATAAGATACACCTTGTAGGCTCTTCTAGTATAACCAATAAATATTGCTTCATGTGCTTTTTCTTCAAATTTACCACCTTGATCATCTCCTTCTTTCAACACAAAGCATTTTGTCCCAAATACATGGAAGTACTTGAGAGTTGGTTTCTTGTCATGTAGAGCTTCATATGGTGTCTTCATTAAGTCTTTATTGATAAGTGTTCGATTCTGGTTATAGCAAGCAGTGTTGACAGCTTCAGCCCAAAAGCTCAATGGAAGCCTTGATTCACTTAGCATAGTACGTGTAGCTTCAATCAAGGTTCTATTCTTTCTTTCAACTACCCCATTTTGTTGAGGAGTTCTGGGAGCCGAGTACTGTCTAGTTATACCCTTTTCAGTACAAAAGTCATTCAGAACTGCATTCTTGAACTCAGTTCCGTTGTCTGACCTTATAGCTCTAACTGGACGATTAGAATCCAGCTCAATTAACTTCATGTGATCAACTACTAGTTGTGGAGTTTCATCTTTTGAGTTCAGAAATAGTACCCATGTGAATTTTGAGAAATCATCAATAATCACTAGAGCATATCTTTTCCTTGACATAGACATCACACTAACTGGACCAAACAAATCCATATGGAGAAGTTGTAATGGTTCAGTTATTGATGATATGTTATTGCTCCTGTGAGTTGCCCTTTTTAACTTCCCTTTTTGACAAGCATCACATAGACCTTCCTGAGTAAATTCAATCGAAGGTAAACCTCTCACCAACTCTCTTTTCACTAGAGAATTCATTGTTTTGAAGTTTAGGTGAGAAAGTTTCTTGTGCCATAACCAACTTTCATCAGTGGATGCCTTTGAATAAAAACATCTAATTTCTTCTGTGCTTCCAGAGTTCATATTGGCTATGTACAAGTTTCCTTTTCTTACTCCAGTCAACTGTGGCCTTCCATTTCTCTTGTGTGATATTAGACAATTCTTCTTGTTGAAATGAACTTCATAACCTCTGTCACAGAATTGACTAATACTGAGCAAATTGTGCTCAAGGCCGTTCACAAAAGAGACATCTTCAACGATAACATTTCCAGCTTCTAATCTGCCATATCCATCAGTTTTACCTTTGATGTTATCTCCAAAGGTAACGACTGGGCCGGCCTTCTCCACCACATTTGTCAGCAGGGCTCTATCTCCGGTCATATGCCTTGAACATCCACTGTCCAGAATCCACATGACTCGATCAACCTGTTTCAAACCCTGCAATGACAAATTGGTTAGACTTTCTTCGGAACCCAAATTTGATTGGGTCCGGAGTACTTAAAGAATTGACCTTTATCAGGCAAAGCAACACTTTTTATTTTAACAACATTTTCTTCAGGTACTGGACATTTAACCCTGTAAACAGCTTTAACTTGTTTTGGTTTCAGCTTGGGTAACCATGTCTTCACCATATCCTGAGAAGGACTTGAAGTCTTAATCTTAGAATTAGGTGGTGTTACAGTCCTGGATCTAACATGTTTATTTCTGCTCATCTGCTGTCTAGGAGCATTCTTATTAACACATGCATGATTACCGTTAAAGTAAGCAGACATTATATTAAAAGCACAAGACATACAATTAACAGCATCACACTTTTTATGAGCAGTATCAATAACAGGAATAGCATGCATGGTAGATATGTTGTTGCATTTATTCATGTTGTTACTTCTACTACTAGTTTTCAAGGAACTAGTAGACTCACCAACTCTTTCTACTTTTATAAACACAGTCTTTCTATCTTTATCATTTTTAACAACTTGATTACTTTCTAAGACTACGCCATTAGCTACATCCTCAATGCGCATCTCTTCCTTAATGATTAAAGATGTTGTATCCAAAGGTTCTGCTATGGATGTCTTAAAGAGAGGGTTACTAACACCCTTAAGCACTAATGGTATACCCCTATCTACAGCACTGACACGATTAGGGGTAATAATGCTTTTTCGACCAATAGCTTCATTATAATCAAACCCAATTCCTATGGTTTGATTAATAACTTGTTGGTTAAACAACTCTTTAGCCATTTTACATGAATTAGAAGTAGCATTAGCCCTTATTTCTAGCTCGGCTATTGTTTCACGTTGTTGAGCCACTATCAATGCTAGAGACCTCTCAAGTTCTTTTAGAATTCTTATTTCTGATTTTTGTTTATCATGGCAATTTTGTACATCGTGTAATTCTGATAATTGATTACTAAGATCTGTAATTAACAAATTTAGCCTTTCAATCTCTCTATTAGCATTACCTAGTGTATCACTAAGTTGATAAATATATTGACTATCAGTACATGATACCTCAGATGAAGTACCACTGGAGTTATCAGATTTTGCCATCAAGGCAAGATTGCCATACTCTTCATCTTCAGAGTCTGTATCATCCCAACTCTTTCTAGCAGCCACATAGGCTCTACCTGTCTTCTTCTTCTCAGATCCAAAGTCTTTTCTTTGGTTTTGTTTTGGCTTCTGACATTCAGTAGCGAAATGTCCAAGTTCATTACAGTTGTAGCATCTAATTTTACTTCTTTCAACTGTTCCAGTTTTGTAACCTCCTCTGTTACTTGAGGATGAAGAACCTCCTCTCTGGAACCTGTTATAGTTAGATTTGTACCTGAACTTGGGATTCTTCCTGAATCTGAAGTTGCTGAATTTCCTTACCAACAAAGCCATGGACTCATCTTCCAACTGATCTAGCTCTTCTAACGAATAGAAGTCTCCTTCGTCTGGACTAGCATTCGTTTGACCAACTTCAACTTCAAGCTTACCACTGTCAACATTACAAGGTTGAATAACCTTATCTTCCATTTCCTGTTTGTTCTCAACAATAAGAGCTGTAGAAGTATTAGCAACTCTTCCTTTTCCATAAATCTCCTTTTGTTGAGATTGTTCCAGTTCATAGGTTTTTAAAACACCAAAGAGTCTTTCTACAGTTATTTCACTTAGATTCCTCGACTCTCTGATAGCTATAATTCTATGTTCTAGATGAACAGGCATTGACAGTAGAAATTTTCTGTTGATCTCTTTCTGAGTGTAGTACTTGCCATGCATCTGTAAATTGTTGACAAGTTTGTTATATCTTTCAAACACATCTTGAATACTTTCATTGTATGCTGATCGAAAGTGTTCATACTCAGATGTCAGAATTTCTAGTCGATTATCCCTAACTTCCTCTGTTCCTTCATTCACAGTTTCAATGGTTTCCCACATTTGCTTTGCAGTTTTGCAGTTAATCACATGACTGTACATTACAGAGTCTAGAGAGTCCATTAAGATCAGTCTTAAATTAATGTCAAGTCCAGCTTCCTCTCTTTCAGCAAGAGTGTATTCAGAAGAATCTTTGTGTACATACCTTGCAGGGGAAATAACTTTTCCATCAGTAACAATTTCAGGAATTATTCCAAAAGGTATTATAGGTCCTTCTGATAAGACTTTCATGTATTTAGGATTTGCAACCTCGAGGAACATTAACATTTTGTTTTTCCACATATCATAACTGTTTTTGTCATATATGGGAATTTTCACAGTTCCAACTTTAGAAGACATGATGAATTTTTTAAGAGAGTTAAAAAATTCGGGGATGATTTTTAATCGAGTAAAATGGGATCTTTGATTGGTGTATCAATCAATTGGCTCTGATACCAATTGTTAGGTCCGATAAGATTGTAGAAGGGGGGGTTGAATACAATCTTTACCTTTTTATCGAAATTTGTCCTTTAAATTAAATTTGATAAAGACAAATTTATGTGGGGAATTCTTTAACACAATTTTTCAAGTTGAATATAACTGTATATTAACTTGATGTGGTGTTACAAAATCAGTATAACAACTTATCAAGATGTTAATAACTAATTAGAAAATTCGACATGAACTTTTCTAATTTAGTTAATAATAATCAAGATAAGAACTAGGAAACTTAATTCGCTAGTAGTACAAGAATCACAAATAAACAAGTTCTATCGGATAGAATATAACAAAGATGAAGAACTTGAATTTCTGGGAATTGTTTAAGCTTTGGTGTTCTTGGTGTTCTTGAGAGAGAGAATTCTGGTCTTGATATTATGTTTCTGCTGTGTTTTCTCCGTTATGACTTAATCTGGTCTGTTCTGTTCTTTTATATTTGTAACAGGTCTTGCTGGCTTTCTGTAGGATATTTAACTGCTCCAGCATGACTTAAACTGCTTCCAAGACTTGATTTTCCTTCATTAAGACTTACACAAACCTCCATTAAGACATAAAATGTGTCGGTAAGACTTACAACAGCTGGCAGAGGTCGGTAAGACTTAATCCAGGTCGGTAAGACTTAATCCTGAACTTCAATGCTCGGTATGACTTAATCAACAGCTGTGTTCGGTATGACTTAAATAATTAGGTCATACCGAATTTAACCAATAAGACATAATCCTTCCAGCGTTGTTTAAGTCATTTCTTTAAGTCATATTGATCCAATTAATTAGTTAATGATTAACTAATTCATATTTAATTGATACAATAATTAATTTAAATAAATAAATTAATTCTTTCAGAATTAATTCATTTAAATAAATCAACTAAATGATTTATATCAATCACAAATGAATTTAATTAAATCAATAAATAATTAATTTAATTCTTACAAACCACTAAAGGTAGTAAAGAATTACCACTGATTTGTGTTGACGTTCGATGTACTGTCTGGTTCATGAACGACTAACTTCAACGATGCTTCTTCACTTTTGACTTTAGATTGTGGTTTGTTTCTTCTCTCAATTCTCTTGTACTGTAACTGATCTTCAAACTATCACTCGAAAAATCTCTGTCACTGTTCAAATGAATCCATTCACTTTAATGTTGTACTGGGGCTTGATCAGATAACTGAATCGTCTTCCAGTGTATGACATCAAAACTATAGATTGACTTTTCTTCTTTCTTCTGACAGATAATACTTCTTGAGATTCCTGTGACAGTTCATATGTATATTTACTTATTACAATTTGGTTTAAGTTGATTAGGATCCTCTAACTACAAATAGGCTGAGTCATATGCCTTTCAAGTAGGCTTGGCATTTAATTTCTTGTTAATAAGATATATGTATGCCAATATATATGATCACACAAATTCTTGACAAAATATTTTTCATTTTAAATTCTTATTGGTATCAAAAAATTATAACGAAATACATGAAATAACTTCAACAAAAGATCAATTTTTTTTTATTAAACGCATAGCAAAGAAAAATCAACTAAAAGGATCAATGGCTTTAAAATACAAGTATATCCAAGCAAAGAAGAAGTTTTACTTTCAAACAAAATCTAGCTTCGGTTGAAAGTATCCTTTCATTTTGCAGTGAAATTCATTGACAACACAAACTCTCAAAACTAAGTAGAATAAAAAAGAGAGTAAGACATTAAGTTATGATGAAGTGGGATGATTATGACCCAAAATGTCTGAATTTAGGGTGTCCAATAGGATTATTTTGAAATGAAGAGGATTTCTGAAATCACATAAAATAATGAATAGCAAATGAAAATTTTTGTTTCCCATTATATAATTGCTTAATCTTTTTTTAGTAGGTGTGGAAAAATCTAGGCAAACCTTTGGGTAAAGTGTCCCACCATAATACATTTACTACATGACTAAAAGTAATAGCTGGTGTTAAATTTAATAATGGCATAATCATACTTTCACATTATGTTACACTATATATATATAATTAAAACCCAAAACAATCATAATTCATAAGTACTACACTACACAAAATGTATTAGAGAACAGATTCCTATGCTTTGCCAAGGTCCTCAAGCGCCATCTTGATCTTATGAATAATCACGTGAAGCTTTCTATGAACATTAATTGAACTGAACAGGTTAAGATAATTATGTAGATTAGTGCATGCAAGAATTTGGAGACCAACAGTGTGTAGACAACCCTGCTCTTGTTAAATGTTCCTAGTACCAGTGGAACATTATACTCATGTTGTAATGTTGGTTGGTTTCAGCTGAACCACGACAAATCCGGAGGGGAGAATGGAAATGCCAATGTATCAACACTGGACTTAGCTTTTGAAACGTCGCCAACGTCTAAGATTGTGTAGGCATCCACACTTTGGGTTTCATTAGAGTAGCTCTCATGTAAAACATAGATATATGATGAGCTACTTGTTCCGAGCATAGGCTGCGTGTGTATGAATAGTAGCTTAGTTAACATGATTAAGTCTGCAAAATTTCTAAAGGTAATGAACATCTATAACGGTGCATATTCCTTATGTAGTACCTACATGGTCGATGAAAAACAAAGAGATGCAATTTCGAGGATGAAATCCATCACTTGTAATGTTAGTTAATTCAGTTAATTCAGGCCACAAATTCTCATTCGAATCAAACTTCAATATTTGTGATATGAACCAATATTAATTTTCCAATTTTTTCTAGAAATTTTTTGTTACATATTCATTCACTTATTTCTAGCCGATGTACCTGAGATTTATTTGTCAATGCCTTTAATGCAATTGCAAATTGGCCGCCCAAAGTGCAGATAATGTTCTGTTGGGGAATATAGGTAATTACTTGGATTTTTCTGAAGTCGTGTGAACACTTTCAGATTGAAGTTATTTGTGGTTCACCCAAATAATTCAATCGGATAAAGTCAGAAATTCTGCAAGAAGAGAGAATGTGTTTTGCTGTGAATTTCAAATGAACCTGTACAGAAAATGATCAATGCCACACCTATATATAGATGTCAACAGATGTGTCTTTTGCCAATAGACACATCTCAAGATGTGTCTTTTGCCAAAAGACACATCCCATTTCCAACAGTCATGTCCAATGCTAATAGACACATCTCAAGATGTGTCTTTTCCCAATAGACACATCTCATTCTAGCAGATGTGTTTGATGCCAATAGACATGTCTCATAAGCAATAATTCTGAAATCATAACAAACTCGAACAGAGCATGCACTCCGCATTCTCCCGACTTGTTCGATGTAACATTACGATTACATTGATCAACTAGCCAATCCAATTACACTAAAATATCCAACAATCCTCCCCCATTTTAGCGTAATCCATGATTAACTAAACAAAATCACAACAAACAACAAACTTATGCATAAATGAAATATCGTGACGATTGAATTTCACATTAGTATATTACACATTCCAAATATTCGAATACCAAGGTGTCACTATGGATTGAACCTTGGTTATTCATAGTGAATACATGAAGATAATATACACATAAATTTACATTCTCAAATGTTCTTACTCGACACTATGATTTACTAGCCTAGTGTCCTAATCCTTCTTAAGCATATCAAAGCCAAGTCCAAGCTTCTTGAAGCGGCTAAACTTCATGCTCAAATAGGTAGTTCTTTTATTTCGCACCTGCATATGCAATTTTTCAAAAGAACTATTAAGAAGATAAACTTCAACCTCCTTAACTTGCAGGTTTGAACACATACCTTGGGATGATGCTTTAATGTGTTCCAATCTCTAGATGTTAAGCTTTCCACATTGAATTCAGCACCTAATGTCATATTAGATGGGAATTGGGTATCTCAACATGAGAGGTTATTCGATGGACTTTAATCCCATCCCCACAGCCGACTTGTGCACAAGATCTCTACTCAACCCTTTGGTTAGATGATTGGCTAAATTATGTTGAGTTCTTATAAAATCCACTGATATAACACCATGCGTGATAAGCTCACGAATCATGCTATATCTAACACCTAAGTGTATAGACTTGCCTTTGAACACTTGTCTATAAGCATTAGACAAGGCAGACTCATTATCACATCTGATAGATATGGGTGATATCGGTTTAGGCCACAATGGAATCTCATAAATCAGATTTCTTAACCATTCAGCTTCTTTACCAGCCGCTGATAATGCCACAAATTCAGATTCCATCGTTGAATCAGTAATGCAACTCTGTTTCTTTGATGCCAAAGAGATAGCACCTCCCCAAGTAGGAATATCCATCCACTTGTGGAAGAATGATCTTCCTTATTGGAAATCCAACTTGCATCTGAATGACCTTCAATAACCGAAGGAAATCCAGTATATGTCAAACCATAATCCATGGTTCCTTTCAAGTACTTGAACACTCGGCTTAAGGCTTGCCAATGATGTGAACTTGGTTTGCTAGTATACCTACTAAGCTTTCCAACAGCATAGGCAATATCTGGCCTAGTGCTTATCATGGCATACATGAGACTACCAATAGCCCTTGAATATTCAAGTTGTGATACTGCAACACCTGTATTAGGTAGGAGTTTAATACTAGGATCAAGAGGAGTGCTAACAGGAGAACAATCCTTAAAGTTAAATCTTTTCAGAATCTTCTCAATATAATGAGATTGAGAAATTGAAACGCCATTGTTCTCACGCTTGATTCTTATACCAAGAATCACCTCAGCCTCCCCTATGTCTTTCATATCAAAATTAGATGACAAGAACTTCTTGGTTTTATCCACTTGATTTTGGTCAGTACCAAAAATCAACATGTCATCCACATATAAACAAATTATAACTCCTTTACCAGAAGCATCAAATTTGCTGTATACACACTTGTCTGCTTGGTTAAGAAAATAACCGTTAGACAAGACCACAATATCAAATTTATCATGCCAATCCTTCGGTGCTTGTTTCAGACCATAAATTGATTTCTTCAATTTACACACCTTGTTTTCACAACCAGGCATAACAAACCCTTCGGGTTGTTTCATATAAATCTCTTCATCTAATTCACCATTCAAGAATGCAGTTTTCACATCCATTTGGTGAATGACAAGGTTGTGTATAGCAGCAAGTGCTATTAACAACCTAAAAGTAGAGGTTCTAGCAACAGGAGCATAAGTATCAAACTAATCAATCCATTCTTTTTGTCTAAAACCTTGGATTACCAATCTGGCTTTAAACTTATCTATGGTACCGTCCACCTTCATTTTCCTTTTGAAGATCCATCTGTTTCCCAATGCCTTACAGCCAAGGGGCAGATCACTCAATTCCCAAGTATTATTATTCATGATAGAATCCATTTCATCTTGGATAGCTTCTTTCCAGAATGCAACATCCCTAGATTTCATAGCTTCGCTAAATGTATTTGGATCCTCCTCAATAACAAAACAATATTGGTATTGATATTCAATTTCATCTCTAGAGCCTTCTACTAGATAAAGATGAAAATCATCTACAAAAGACTTTGCTTTTCTAGCTCTAGTGCTTCTCCTTGGTTCAGACGGTCCATTCACATCTTCAGTAGAAACTGAGTTCCTACTAGAAGAATTCTGAAGCATGTCCCTTGGTCTAGGTATAGATGTAAATCTGTTTTCATCAAATATAGCATCCCTTGACTCGATAATCGAGTTCACAGATACATAGTCATTAGATTCTAACACATAGAATCTATATGCTATGGAATGCTCAGCATAACCAACAAATATGCAATCTATACCTCGTTCACCCAAGTTTCTTCTTTTGGGTCCAGTGAGTCTTACAACTGCTCTACATCCCCAAACTCTCAGAAAACTCAATTTTGGTGACTCTTTATACCAAAGTTCATAAGGGGTAATCTTATTCCTCTTGCTAGGAATTCGATTCAATAAATAACAGGTTGTTAACATAGCCTCACCCCAAAAACCCTCACTCAATCCCGAGTAGGATAACAAGGAATTAACCATTTCTTTCAAAGTCCTATTCTTTCTCTCTGCCACACCATTTTGTTGTGGTGTATAAGGAGCCGTGGTTTGATGTATTATACCAGTAGATTGAAAATAAACCGGATCATAATACTCACCTCCTCTATCAGTACGTAGATTTTTAATCATGGTACTCTGATGTAGCTCTACTTCTTCTTTATAAATTTTAAAGAAGTCAAGAGCTTTATGTTAAATATAATTGATGTATTTTGATCAGTGTTTAAGTGTTACAGGGAGTTATCAGAGTTTAGCTGGAAGCAGTCAGAGTTTGGGTAAACTCTGACAGTTGGAAGATCGACAGAGTTTGTTAAACTCTGTCTGAAGGAAGCGCGTCTACTGTTCAACAGTGATTAAAGATTAATTATGGAAGCGATATCTTTGAAGATTGGATAGCTATCAAAGAGATCGAGTTGACATAGGAGACGTGTGACAATCTGTAATTGATATCATTGTATAGCTGATTATTAGGAATATCAATTAGAGATTGTATCGTAGCTGTATGTTATATAAATACAGATAGGTTAACCCTAGAAGGGTATCGATAACGAATTATCACTATTGTAACCTAGCAGCTCTTTGTGATACTTTACATCACGAAGAGGGTTTAAAATACAAGAAGTTTTTAAGTGCATAAACGCTTTTACTTGTTAATCTCTCATACAAAGTTGATTATTAATTGTGTATTCGGCCTAACAAGTGGTATCAAAGCCAATCTGTTACTTTATTACAGGTTAAGATCCAAACACAACAATAGTCATGTCAGAAATTCCTCCACCAACACCTATTGTTTCTGAAAAGGCTCCTACTACTGTGAGTCGTTATGAACCAATCAGGGTTCCTATTCTGAGGCCATTAGAGTATGCTATGTGGAAGGTCAAGATGACTATGTTTCTGGAGGCTACAGATCCAGAATATCTTGACAGGATTTATGAAGGTCCTCACAATCCTACAAAGCTATCTGTTGCAGTTGCTGGTGTAGCAGCAAAAAAGGTTCCAAAGGAAAAGAAGGACATGACTCCTGAAGATCTATCATCAATTGCTAAGGATGCAAAAGTTAGACATTTACTGCATAGTGCTTTAGACAATGTTATGTCTAACAAATTCATTAACTGCACCACTGCAAAAGAGATATGGGATGCTCTTGAAGTCAGGTGTCAAGGAACTGCAGCTATTAAGAAGAATAGGAGAAACATACTCACACAAGAGTATGAGCATTTTGAGGCTAAACCTGAAGAGACCATGACAGAAACATTTGATAGATTCTGTAAACTGATTAATGATCTGTCATTGGTCAACAAAGAGTATGATCTAGAAGACTCGAATCTCAAGTTTCTTCTTTCTCTACCTGAAAAGTGGGATGTGAAAACAACCACTATTAGAGACAACTATGATCTTGCTGAAACAGAGATTAATGAAATCTATGGACTGCTCAAAACTCATGAATTGGAAATGGAGCAGAGAAATAGGAGATCAAGCAGAAAAGGAAAGTCTGTTGCTCTTAATGTTGAAGAGAAGCCTCAGAAGAAAGAGGCAACAAGAAGGAAAATGAAGGGAAAAGCTTTGGTCATACATTCAGAAAGTGATTCACCAAACTCTGATTTTGATTCAAACTCTTCTGAATCATCTGACTCTGAGGATGATGAAGAAGAAATGAGAAAAATGGCTGTGTTGATGGTGAAGACTTTCAAGAAAATGGGCTTCAAAAATTTCAATAAAGGAAAAAGGTTTTCTAGGGATTCAAATGAAGACAGGAAAAGCTACAGGAAGTCTGATAAGAGAGATTCTAAAGGAAAAAAGGATAAGTCTGAAATTAAATGCTACAAGTGTAAGGAGATGGGCCACTATGCTCCTGAGTGCAAGAAGGGTAAAACTGGAAAGGTACTCTACACTAAAGGCAGAGATTGGGCAGATACTTCAGATTCTGATGAAGAAGTAAACTATGCTCTCATGGCTACTACTGAATCAGAATCCTCTGAAAATCAGGTACCTTTAACTACCTATGCTTATAATATTGATGACATTGCTCAATTAAGAATTTTTCTTAAGTCATTGCATATAAGTTATAGGGATCAGACTTTAGAAAATGAGAGGATAAAAGCTGAAAATTTTGAACTTAAAGAAAGAAATAAACTTGTTGAAGAGAAACTTGAAAACATGCAACAAGTTCAGAAAGAGAGAGATGATGCTGTTTCTATAGAACAAGATTTGCTTCAGAAATATAAACAACTAGAATCTGAGTTGGATGAAGCAAATAAGAAAATTAGGACTTGGACTAATTCTTGAAAGGACACTCAACAGATTTTTCAAACAGACACTGTTGGTCTAGGTTATAATGAGGGAGATGAACTTAGATTTCAAAATCAAGTTAAAGTCAGAACTAAATTTGTTCATGGAACCAGTAAATTTTTGTCTGAGAATGAAAAAGAAGCTGTCAAAAGAAAACCAGTAAAAACTAGTGTTAAACAGGTTAATATTGGTTCAATGACAGATAAACAACTCAAACATAAACTGAAGGAGTTAAAATCTGTTGAGAAAAAGAAAGTGTCAAACAAGAACAGAAATGGAAAAGTAGGCATCACTTCAGGAAATAAACCAATGCTTGCTAGTTATGCTCCAAGAAAGACATGTCATAACTGTGGTAGTACTAAGCATCTTGCAAATTTCTGCAAGAAAAATAAAAATATAAATTCTTTACCTACAAAGTCTGAGGTAAAGAAGGATTTTGCTAGAACTAAGCCACAGACTCTATGCACACACTGTGGAAGCACTTGGCATTCCATCTATACTTGCAGAAAATATCATGCTATCTATCATAATTACTATGAACTGAAACCCAATCTAAAATGGGTTAAAGTTGATACTGCAAGTGTAAACACTGATACTGTTAGCTCAAACTCTGATAATGTTAATTCCGCTGCAAAAGCTAACAAAGTTAAGAATGAAAAAGGATCCAAGCAAGTCTGGATCCTTAAAACTAATCCTCAGTAATTATTTGTGATTGCAGGGTAACAGGGAGGCAACCCTAGTCGTGGACAGTGGATGTTCAGGACATATGACTGGAAATAAAGCCCTGCTATCAGAATATGAGGAGAAGGCTGGCCCAAAAGTTTCCTATGGTGATGGCAATATAGGAAGAACATTGGGATATGGCAATATCAATCTTGGAAATGTCATCATCAACAATGTAGCTCATGTCCCAGGACTCAAGCATGACTTGCTATCTGTGAGTCAAATCTGTGACAAGGGATATCATGTAGATTTTCAACCTGAATATTGTGAAGTTATCAGCAAATCTACAGGAAAGGTTGTTCTAGTTGGTCACAGGCAAAACAACATTTATGAAATCAAGCTTTTGATAGACTCTGTTGGAAAAGCTGTTTGCCTGTCTACAAGAATGTCTAGTGAAGAGAGTTGGAAGTGGCATAAGAAACTCTCACATTTGAACTTGAACAACATCAATGATTTGATCAGAAAGGATCTTGTAAGAGGACTCCCAAAGACCCTGCTAAATGTTGATGGCCTATGTGACTCTTGTCAGAAGGCTAAACAAAGGAAGTCATCTTTCAAGAGCAAGACAGAATTTTCTATCACTGATCCCTATCATCTTTTGCATGTTGATCTCTTTGGTCCAGTAAATGTTATGTCTATTGCAAGGAAGAAATATGCTTTAGTCATTGTTGATGAATACACTAGATTCACCTGGGTGTATTTTCTAGCAAAGAATGATGAAACTGCATTAACTCTGATGGAGCATGTGAAGCTTCTGGACAAAGGATCAAGCAACAAAGTCAGAATCATCAGAAGTGATAATGGAACTGAGTTCAGAAATGCAACAATGGAAGAATTCTGCAAGGACAATGGAGTGAAACAAGAATTTTCAGCACCTGGTACACCACAACAAAATGGTGTAGTTGAAAGGAAAAATAGAACCTTAATTGAAGCTGCCAGAACTATGCTTGATGAAGCAAAACTGCCAACTTATTTCTGGGCAGAAGCTGTTCAAACTGCTTGTTTTACTCAAAATGCAACACTGATCAATAATAAGCATGGAAAGACACCATATGAGATGGTGAAGAAAAAGAAGCCTAACCTGAAATACTTTCATATTTTCGGGTGCAAATGTTTTGTTTTGAAGACTCATCCAGAACAGTTGACCAAGTTTGAGCTAAAGGCAGATGAAAGAATTTTTGTTGGCTATCCACTGTCAACAAAGGCATTCAGAGTTTACAATCTGAGAACAAAAGTGATCATGGAATCTATACATGTTTCTTTTGATGATAAGAATATAACTGGACTTGAAGACAAAGATGTATGTGATCAACTGAACTTTGAAAATGAAGTTTTAAACTCTGATGAAGGAAACTCTGATGAAACAATTCTGACAGACTCTGTTGAAACAAACTCTGAACCTCTACTGGTAAATTCTGAAGAAACTTCTCAGTCACAACAAAAGGGAGAACCAGTTGAGGGGGAGCATGATCAAGATGAAGACTCAAACACTGATACTGAGTCAACTGAAAAATCTGGATCAAACTCTGATGCTTCAAACTCTGAAAATTCAAATTCTGACTCTGGGCAGTCAAGTTCAGGGGGAGTCTCAGAAAACGAAGATAGATCACAACAGAATCAGGAGAGCATGGATCAAGGGGGAGGATCACATGCTGATAGAAGTCATTTGCCTTCTGCTAGGAAATGGACTAAATCACATACACCTGATTTGATAATTGGTGATCCAGATGCAAAAGTAAAGACAAGAAGTGCTACTGCAAGTGAATGTCTGTTTCATGCATTCTTGTCTAAAAATGAACCAAAGAAAGTGGAAGAAGCTCTTCAAGATGCAGACTGGATAACAGCAATGCAGGAAGAGTTAAATGAATTTGAAAGGAATGAAGTTTGGACCCTTGTACCAAGGCCAAAGAACAGATCTATTGTTGGTACTAAATGGGTTTTCCGAAACAAGACTGACAGTGAAGGTGTTATCACAAGGAACAAGGCTAGACTGGTAGCGAAAGGCTATTCACAGCAGGAAGGAATAGACTATGATGAAACATTTGCTCCAGTTGCAAGATTGGAGGCAATCCGAATTTTTCTAGCATATGCCTCTCACAAGAAATTCAAAGTGTTCCAGATGGATGTGAAAAGTGCTTTTCTGAATGGAAAACTTGAAGAAGAAGTGTTTGTTGAACAACCACCAGGATTTGTGGACCCCAAATATCCAGATTATGTCTACAGGCTAGATAAGGCACTATATGGACTTAAGCAGGCACCAAGAGCATGGTATGAGACACTTGCTCAGTTTCTTCTAGAAAGTGGATTCAACAGAGGAACAATTGACAAAACTCTGTTTTATTTCAATCAAGGAATTGACCTCCTTTTAGTTCAAATTTATGTTGATGACATCATCTTTGGGTCTACTAATGACAAACTCTGTAAGAAGTTTGCCAAGCTCATGCAGTCCAGATATCAAATGAGCATGATGGGAGAGCTTAGTTACTTTCTAGGCCTATAGGTGAAACAAACAGAAGATGGAATTTTCATTAATCAAGAAAAATATACCAGAAATCTTCTCAAGAAATTTGGTATGCTTGACTGTTCATCTGCATCAACTCCCATGGCAACAGCAACTAAACTGGACAAAGACACAGGAGTTTCAGTGGATATGACAAACTACAGGGGCATGATAGGATCTCTTCTATACTTGACAGCAAGTAGGCCTGGCATCATGTATGCAACCTGTCTTTGTGCAAGGTTTCAGGCAGATCCTAGAGAGCCACATCTGACAGCTGTGAAAAGAATCTTCAAGTATCTCAAGGGCACCATATCATTAGGTCTGTGGTACCCCAGAGAATCAGATTTCAAGCTACTTGGGTATTCTGATGCAGACTTTGCAGCCTGCAAAGTAGACAGAAAGAGCACTAGTGGAAGTTGTCAATTTCTTGGTGACAGACTTGTTTCCTTGTACAGCAAGAAACAGAAATCAATCTCCACATCTACAGCTGAAGCAGAGTATATTGCAGCTGGTAGCTGTTGTGCACAGATCTTATAGATGAAGAATCAATTGCTGGATTATGGATTGAGGTACAGTAATATCCCTATTTACTGTGATAATCAAAGTGCTATTGCTATGACAGGTAATCCAGTACAGCATTCAATGACTAAGCACATCAGCATAAGGTACCACTTCATCAGAGAACACGTGGAAGAAGGAAATATTGAACTACATTTTGTATCTACAGAACAACAGCTTGCAGATATCTTCACTAAACCATTGAGTGAAGCTACATTTACAAGACTGGTCAATGAACTAGGAATGGTCTCTGGTTCTGACTAGAAATGTTGGTTAGATTCAAACTTTACTTATGTGATGTATTAATCATATTTCCTGATTGGTTAAATGCTAAGTGAACTCTGTTGATTAAACTCTGCTATACATACTCTGTTAAACATCCGTTGATTGAAGATTGCATCGGTTGATGACTAACTGAACTGTATCCGTTGATGTTTTACAGTCTTATCCGTTGATGTTATACGGTCTTATCCGTTGATAGTTGTGTCATACTGTCTTATCCGTTGATGGTTGTGTTATACAGTCTCTAAACTCTGTCAGCATGTCTGTATGTCATGCACTGTTAATAAGTTTGATAAACTCTGTGAACTTTGAATTGATTTTTGTCTGAGTGAAAAACACCAATGAAGAAATATGTATGAAGCATGATTCTCAGCAATTAATCATGAATCTTTCTGAGTTATTGTGATCTAATCTTAGATTGTGCAGAAAGTTAACACAGCATGATACTGGCTCATATTTATAGCATCTCTTAGTTTATTTTGTCCTAAACTCTGAATCTATAAATACTGTGTGCATTACCTTACATGAAAAACTACTGATGTTGATGAACTCTAAACTCTGTTAGTTATACTCTGATAGAATAAAATGTTTACTGCAATACCCCAAAGAAAATGTATATAGGTTGTTATACTCCTTTGAGATTATGTTGGATACTAGGATGACCCAGGAACCTATTGGTATATAATATGTGCTAATATTCTCTGATTTTTGGTGACTAGTTAAATACTAGGATGACCCAGGAACTTATCAAAATGATAAGGGCTAAAATTTTTGAATTTTTGGTGACTGGTTCCAACCTCTGATTACTGGAATGAAAAAAAAATGAAAAAAAAAATGAATGATGAAAATACAAATAAAAAAAAATGTATATAAAGGGGGTATAAAATAAAAGTTACTGTATATAGTTTGATTACTTCAGAGTTTAGCTTTCATCATACAGTCAGTGTTTACTATGACAGTTTGTGCATCCAGTGTTTATTGATTTACTTTATGGATTTTATGAAAAATTAGATGCTCTAAAAATTGACTTAGTAAACTCTGCTTCACACACACAAATATTCACAACTGTGCAATTTATGAAAGGGTTTCGGTGATAAAGTTGGAGAATTGACAAACGCTGTTGATTCGTGATTTGTACTCTAAGGTAAATTTTCACTTGGACAATTTGAAAGTCTTGAAGTAAGTAGGGTTTTATGACAACTGTTAATCAGTGGATAGTTGATGAATGTGTTCTTTATATGATTACTTTAATTAGTTTTCATATTCTCTTCTTGATTTATTTTCTTAAAGAACAGTTCATATAGCATAAATAACAGTTGCAGAACACAATGAATATGATTAGAGAAAAAAAAATTTCATTGATAATATGAAAGAGATTACAAGCAAATATTACATCTTTTTGTTCTCTCTATCTGCTAATCTATTCAACAGGAAAGTAAAAGGTCCGTCCACACCACTCCATTGTTAGCAAAAATTCCCAGATCCCATCTTTGCCACTTTGTTTGGGTGGAAGTTGAAGGGATAAGGTTATTTTTGCTGACATATTCATTAACAATGGTTGGTGGTGGTGGATGAGGATGCCTTCGAGGAGAGCCATGCCAATGTTGCTTGGAGGGCAGCATCGATGTCGATCACCCTTGCAGGTTTCTCTCTCTCGAGCTCTTCCAGACCAACATCCATTTGCAGCCACAGCGTCTCAAGCTGCCTTTCCCACTCGAACGCTTCAAATTCTTCACGCGTATAGCTGAAGATGTCCCTATTCTCGACAAGATGAAGGTTTTTCTCTTTGATGGTAAGGTTGGCCATTGTTTTTCAAGGGTATTTGGTTTGAAGGGTTTGTGATTTTACAGGGGAGACTGAAAGGTTAAAGGTTTAATGAAATAATCTGAGCAAGTCTCTAGGCCTTAAATAGAGATGGGTAAGAACGAAGTTCTTAATCACTTCGTATTCTGGTTATTAAAGGCAACAGGTAAACGCTTCAAATTCTGATTTTACTTGGGTCCAGATATTTTTAAAAAGAGTATTATTTGATTTTTGTTTAAATCAAATATTTTAATGTTTTAATTTTTAATATACTCTTCTTAAAAATAGGCGCACGTGACCCACTTGCCCTTTAATGTGTCCCACTTACCTATTATCGTGTCCCACTACACATTAATCAAGGAACTGATGAGTGTTTGTTACATAAGAGATTGAGTTTTTCATTACTTTAATCACTTTTGTGTCCAAACGATTTTACTTTATTCTTACTCTCACAGTTTTCTTATTTTTCTCTTGGGCACTCACGCAAATACATACATATCTCGTGGAAATTCTTGAAAATTTCTTAACTCAATGGCATCTAAAGCATTCACTGCTCTTGGTTTACGGTTTGTTCCTAACAACTATGAAGCTCCACTCTATCATCAATGCGTTCTAGAATCGTTTCATCTCATGCAGAACTTCTTGAGGGATTCAGAGATTGGACAGGCTCTGATTGGACCTGCTACTCTTTCTGCATCTCAAATTGCTTCATTCTGGCAGAATTCAGTTTATGAGGATGGAGGAGAGAGTGGAACTCCTACCATTATCTTCACTTACGAAGACCAAGATTATGTGATTACTCCACAGACTGTACGAGATACAATGGGTTTTGACACACATACTTCTTATACTCTGGTTAATGAAACTTATCTGAGAGACATGCTACAAGAGATAGGTTACATGGAATCTCTTGACAAGCTTGGCAGTATAAAGCGACCAAATCTCAGAAAGGAATGGAATTTCTTCTTTGATTGCATAACAAGGACGTTCCAGAAGAAAGTCACAAACTGGGATGCCATTCCAATGGATAGTCTCCAAATCGGGTATTCTCTGCTCTATGGTACTAATTTTGATTTTGGTCGACATGTTTTGATGAGCTTAGGTGATAAACTGTCAGAGTCTACCACTGTTTATTATGCTCGTTTCTATCAAATGCTGTTCAATGCATGTGTACCTGGTCTTGAAATTGATGACACTGATGCAATTGATCCTTTTAGAGTCAATAAGCGAATATTCTCTGATATGACTAACAAGGATGTTGGTAAAGAAAATCTCCCTGCTTTTGTCATGCCTCTTGCTTTACGAAATTTTCTAAATCAACCACAAGAACCACAACAAGATCAACAGGAACCACAACAAGATATACCACAACAAGATGAACCTAAACAAGAACCACAACAACCTGAATCACACCAGGAACCTCAACCAGAACCAAACACTGAATCATCTGCTCAGTCAGCACCTACAAAGCAACCTTAACCCACTTCACACACAAACTCTGATTCGTCACAATCTCAACCAGCATCACAGTCTAGATTGCAAAGAGTTAAGAAGGCAATTACTAAACGACGTGTAAGTCTAAAGCAGGCAGAAGAGACACAAAGAAAATCAAAACGGAAATCTTCTGAAGCTGGTTACACTAGAAGGGGGAAGAGAATGAAAGCTCGGGCAAATATGCCTAAGTCACCATCTGTTGAAGAGGATTCAGACAATATACCTCTAGCAAAACGAAGAAAAGTGATATTCTCTGATTCTGTGGATGAAGATATTGAAGCTCCAGAGGTTGTTTCACAGCAAACACCTCCTGCTGAGGTTGAGAAAGATGAAATACCTGCAGAGGATGTAATGCCTGCAGAGGAAAAAATGCCTGCAGAGGACGAAATGCCTGCAGAAAAGGATGCAAGAGATGGTGTTTCTCCAATAAATGATGTTCCTGATTCATTTGTGCCATTCTCTGATCCTATCTCTGATATTGGTGTAGCTGATCAACCTACGGCTGTTCCTTCTGAAGCTGTGGCATCTCATACTGAGATAATATCTGATGCTCACCAAACTGTTGAAGAAGGTGAAGAAATTGATCAGGCAACCAAAGTCACTTCTCATTCAATGTCTGTGGCTGAGCCTGAGCAACATGGAGAAAATTCTGAAAAGCCTACAGAAGATATTGCTAAACCTATGGCTGAAGATGAACCAGTTAAAGCTACAAGTGTTGAAGCTGAAGGTGACAGTAGTGCAAACTCTGATACTTCTCTGAGTGCACCAGTACAAACTGATGATAAACATACACCTTTTTCTCAACCTTGTAGTTCTCATCAAGTTGAGAGAGCACAATTTGTCAAGAATGCTGCTGAATGGTATAAAGAAGATTGTATTTTTCCACCAGGCAGAGCAACTAAGTTTGTAAAGCAAAGTGCTGATACTATCTCAAATCCAGAGATTCTTTCTTGCTTGAAAGCAACTATAGTCCAAGTTAAAACTCTGGATAGACGATTTGATGATACTAATTTGGCAATCACTGCTTTGCGAAATGAAGTTGTAGCTAGAGAGATGAAGATGGAAAGAGATTCGAAACTAGTGACCACAAAATTCTCTAAATCTCAAGATAATCTCTTTGCTAGGCTGGCTAAAGTTGAAGAGAACCAGTCTGATTTATCTGCTAAGATTGATTCTATTGCTACCTCTCTGGAATTAATTACTTCTATCCTTATACCTGATGATGTCAAAAAGGGGGAGAGAGTTGTCAGAAGGGATAGTGCTGGAGATGGAGGGGCAAGTAACAAAGGGAAGAAAAAGGCTGAAGAGATTCAAACTCTGAGAACTAGCAAGTCATCAAAATCACAGTCTGTTGGGAGAAATACTGATACTCAAGGTACTTCAAGGACCAAGAGTTTGCTGTTATCTTCTAATCCACAAACTGATGAAGAATTGGCTGCTAAGCTGTTCATTGAAGAGAATGAGGAAGGAGTAACGATTGAGGACATTGAAGCTGAGGAAAAGAGTTTACAAGAAGAACATCTTAAAGCTTTAAAGTCTGATAAGGTATAGAGAGGAAAAGCTCCTAGACCTGTTGTTAAAGGTGTTGTGATCAGAGAGAGGACTGATGTTAGTCAAAGTTCTCGGTTCTCAAAGGAAGCAATTGCAGCAGAGGCTAAACTCAAGCTAAAAGGCATTGAAGGTGAAAGTTCACAGAAGAAAGTTACAACTTCTGTTGCATCTCAAGCAATGATCACACCTTTACACTCTTCACAGTTGAAATCTATTTTTGGAAAAGGAACAATTTCTGATCCAAATGTGTTATCTGGAGTCTCAATCAATGTTTCTGATGGAAAAGCTTTATCTGGCAAGGTTGGTAATAATAAGGGTGGACTAGGTTCACATAGAGATAAAAGGCAATATACTGGTCCTAGAGATCCTTCTTCACTGGCTGTTCTAGGTCGTGGTGTTCCTCAAGAGAGTTTGGACAGATTGGAATCAGTGCAGTTGGTTCATCAGAAGAGTTTAAATAAGGATTTTCTTTTATACTTCATGGCTGATGGGACAGTATTCAAAGTTGGTGAGGATGATATTGGCTTGAAATGTTGGGAAGAACTAGAGTATGTTCTATATCTTCTCAAGGTGAATAGTCAAAGGACTCAGTCAGTTGCTAATGTACTCAGACAGAAAATGACTCAGAATCTGGCAATTAGAGGACAGAAATACAATAGCAGATATATTCCTAAGTACATGGATTACCAAGGTAATCTCATTGAAATGAAGAAAGGTACTGCAAAGTTAAAAACTGATTTGGGAATCACAGTACTTGATTTCAATACACAGGCAGAAAAAGTTAGATTTATCAGACTGGGTAATGAAATGAGAAGGAACAAGATTTATGATCTTAGGGCTGCTATCTACCAAACAGATGAAAGTGATCCTCATCTCAGAGAAATCAAAGAAGCAATGGAGATTGAACTTGAAAATGCAGAAAGAAGATTGCTGATTGATTATCTCAGAACCATGCCAGATCTTGAAATTATAAGAGATTAAGTTCTGTAAGAATTTTCTTATTCTCTTTAGTTTTTATTAAGTAGAAGCTTAAACTCTGAATTTGTATAAACACTGTATTTGTCTATTTGTTTTGACATCATCAATTACTGTCATTAACTTGTACATTTTTGCTAATGAACAAGTTGGGGGAGATTGTTAAATATAATTGATGTGTTTTGATCAGTGTTTAATTGTTACGGGGAGTTATCAGAGTTTAGCTGGAAGCAGTCAGAGTTTGGGTAAACTCTGACAGTTGGAAGCTCGATAGAGTTTGTTAAACTCTGTCTGAAGGAAGCGCGTCTACTGTTCAACAGTGATTAAAGATTAATTATGGAAGCGATATCTTTGAAGATTGGATAGCTATCAAAGAGATCGAGTTGACATAGGAGACGTGTGACAATCTGTAATTGATATCATTGTATAGCTGATTATTAGGAATATCAATTAGAGATTGTATCGTAGCTGTATGTTATATAAATACAGATAGGTTAACCCTAGAAGGGTATCGATAACGAATTATCATTATTGTAACCTAGCAGCTCTTTGTGATACTTTACATCATGAAGAGGGTTTGAAATACAAGAAGTTTTTAAGTGCATAAACGCTTTTACTTGTTAATCTCTCATACAAAGTTGATTATTAATTGTGTATTCGGCCTAACACTTTATCCTTACATGCAATAAATATACATAGCAATATCTAGTAGCATCATCAATAAAAGTAACTACATACTTTTTATTTCCTAATGATGGTGTAGAATGGAAATCACACAAATCACTATGAATTAGTTCTAAAACATCAGACACCATATTAACCTCTTTAAAAGGCATTCTGGTTATCTTCGTTAACATGCATGTTTTGCATTTTTCATTATCTAAATCAATGGCAGGTATAAGACTCATTTTTGACATATCCTTTATTCTTTTGTAATTTACATGTCCTAGTCTAGCATGCCATAATTCAGATTTATTCAAATCATTGCCAGTACTAGTAGAAGCCATGCAAGCAGATTCATCAATAAATGGAGTATTTACATTCAACATAAACATACCATTACACAAATAGCCAAAGCCAACAAAAGAGCCATGTTTTGACAATATATATTTGTCACTTTCATAAACTTGTTTATATCCACAATTGTTCAATACAACACCAGACAAGAGATTCTTCCGAATCCCAGGAACATACAACACTTTATTTAACAATATACATTTGCCAGAAGTAAAATCTATCTTGACATTTCCTGGTCCTTTGATCGGTTCAGTTGCAACATTTCCCATCTTTAAGATAGATCCATCTTCGATTGGTTGAAAGTCTATGAACCAACGAAGATCTTTGCATACGTGACTCGTTGCTCCAGAATCAATCCACCAAGCAACATTGTCATCCTGCACATAAAATGCCTCAGATATTAGTGATACATAATTCTGACCAGAATTATAATTCTGTATTAAAATATGACCTTGTTGCTTTTCTGGATCCTTGGATCCACTTGGACCAGCAATCTGCTTTTCTTGCTTGCCTTTACCAACCCGACAATCCTTCTTGAAATGTCCAGGTTTGCCACACTTCCAACATGCCATATTAGGCCTTTTATTGGAAGAATTGTTGTTGTTTCCTTTAAACTTTCGTTTATCACCCTTGCCATTCTTAGAATTCTTGGAAGATCCACCATCTTCAACCATATTCACAGAAGAGTTACCGACTTGGTTCTTTCCCTTAGGATTATTCTCAATTTCTTGAGTCCTAGGCCTCTTCAATTCTGAAGTGACTTCCAAGTTAAACCAGAGTCATATCATCTTTATTATGTTTCAAGGAGTGTTTAAAATCCTTCCATGATGGTGGTAGTTTGTCTATAACACCAGAAACTGAGATAGATTCATCCATCTTCAGATTGTGTTGGGCAAACTACCCCAGAATCCTTAACAATTCATTGTATTGTTCCATCACTGGTCTAGAATCGACCATTTTATAATTCATAAAATTACTAACCAGAAACTTCTTACTAGAAGCATCTTCTGCCATGTACTTGGATTCAAGAGAATCCCACAATTCTTTCGCTGACTCAACATTTTGGTATATATCGAAAAGGGAATCAGACATACCGTTTAAGATGTGGCCGCGATAGATGTAGTCATCGTTTTCCCACTTGCACCGCTTCCTAGTCTGTTCAGCGGTTTCATTTTCGATCACTTCTGGAATGGGGGTACTCAGAACATACACAACTTTCAGCGTGGTCAACAGAAAATGCATCTTTTTCTGCCATCTTCTAAAATCCTGGCCCTCAAACTTGTCCAGTTTTGCAAACTTGCTTGTCATGTCTTTTGCAGATTCTGCGTTCGCCATCTTCAGAAACAAATAACTTCAATCTTTGTTGGGGAATATAGGTAATTACTTGGATTTTTCTGAAGTCGTGTGAACACTTTCAGATTGAAGTTATTTGTGGTTCACCAAAATAATTCAATCGGATAAAGTCAGAAATTCTGCAAGAAGAGAGAATGTGTTTTGCTGTGAATTTCAAATGAACCTGTATAGAAAATGATCAATGCCACACCTATATATAGATGTCAACAGATGTGTCTTTTGCCAATAGACACATCTCAAGATGTGTCTTTTTCCAAAAGACACATCCCATTTCCAACAGTCATGTCCAATGCTAATAGACACATCTCAAGATGTGTCTTTTCCACAAATAGACACATCTCATTCTAGCAGATGTGTTTGATGCCAATAGACATGTCTCATAAGCAATAATTCTGAAATCATAACGAACTCGAACAGAGCATGCACTCCGCATTCTCCCGACTTGTTCGATGTAACATTACGATTACATTGATCAACTCGCCAATCCAATTACACTAAAATATCCAACATGTTCCTTGTTTTGTAGAGTTCCAACACCAGAAAAAAAAAATTGTTGTCCATAGTCTTTCTTCACCATGTCAGGATTCAATTGAAAGTAAGATTTAATATATCTACTCATTTCACAATCAAAACACAAACAAACCTCTCAAAATGAAGAAATAAGATTTGAGAGCTTGCTAAACACAACTAAGTATTTCACAATCAAAACATAAACTAATTAGAAGAATGAAGAAAAGAGGATATTTAGGGTTTTGTAAACGAAAAGCGGACAGCAAATTGGGGGAATTGGGATATTTGAGTCCACTTAACTAGAAGTTTTAGGGGTAACGTATATTTAATTCAGATTTTTGAGGATTTCTTTGATTTTAGAAAAAATTTAGTATTTAATTTAAATTTTAAAAAAGTTTCGAGTTTTAATATGTATATTATAGATTTTAAAAAGTTCATTACAATTTGATAACAATTAAAATTTGTCCTATAATCTAAATTTTTAAAAATTCATTAAAATCTGGTAATATTTAATTTGGATAATTAAAGCATTACTAAATCTTAAGATATTGAAAATTGAAGGAATAAATTGATTTAATAAATCAATAATTTTTACTGAATTTGTTAGTAAATTTAATCTTTAAAAATCCTGTTAAAATTACATAAATTCATGAGATTTTGAAGATTTTGTTAGAACTCTCTCTTTTTTTTAAAAAAATGTGAGAAACTCTACTTAAACTCGTTGATTGCTTATACTTTTTTTTTTTCAAACTGTGGGGAATGATATATATATGGATTCAACTAAGAGTAAATAGAAGTTTGAGATAGTAAAACAAATGGGAACTATAACTCAATACAAAGTGGTTGTCACTTTTCAAGATTTTGGGCTCATCCATTTAATAAATGTTCATGGTAAATTTTTTTTATATGAAATTATCAATTTAAGATGGAAAAATAATTTTATTACTGAATTTACACATGTTTATCCTTCATTTATATTTTATCATCTATACGATTTATTTTTAGTATATTATTTATATTTTTAAATTTTATTTATTATTTTACAATTATTTTTGTTTATTAGTGTTGAATTTTTGATGAATCCTTGAGTTGAAATTGTTGAAATAGAAAATAATATATATAGTTATTTATACAACATATACTTACTATGGTGTAATAAGAAATTTTAAAAAAAGATTTTAATATTTATTAAACAATCATTAAAAATGTATGTAAATAAGTTATAATTCACGGGAGTTACCAAAGGAAATTCTAAGGTTCACTTTTTTCTAAAATTTGTTCTATATAAGGTTTCAGACAGGCCAAAAAAATTTAAAATTAATATTTTAAAATTAATTCTTTAAATATAAATAAAAGTAAACCCAATTCCTCACATTCCATGCATCTTTAAGAGCTAGAAGGGTTTTCATAACATTGGTGTTTTGCTTCCAGTTTCAATTTGATGTAAGCATGGTAGGCTTCATTAACTATCTCTCTAATCTTTTTCCATTCTATTGTTTTGACATTATAAGAATTTGTAACCTAGTAGGCTTCATTAACTACCTCTCTCATCTTTTTCCATTCTATTATTTTGATAATATAAGAATATGTAACCGATCAAGGAGGGTGGCATCTTGTTAGGTAGCTTGTTGAAGTACTCAATATAGAATTTGAAGAATGCATCCATCTCAGTGAGTGATTTCATGACCGTTGACATTAAGTAAGAAGAATTTTACAAGTTAGTAGTGAATCACTCTTTTCTGAACATTTAGTAGTAGATACTTGTGTTGGGCCGCGCAACACCAATTAACTCCATATTGTCCACTTTGGGCCATGGCCACACCCGGATTTCTTTTTGGGCTCCTTGCAAAAGGCTTCATAGTAATGGAGTTGTTTTGGCTGCTTATAATCAAGATAATTCTTGTCTATCTTGACGATGTGGGACTTGGGTTGACACCCACTCAACAATCTCCCCTCAATCGAATAACCACCAAACTTGTGACCCTTATACCGCTGATATTCATCTGTGGCTCATCATCTTGTGGGACACGCCGCCCGACCACCTCAGTGTCAGGAAGACTTTCGACACAAGCCGTCCAAGATCTCCAACCACAGTTCTGGAGAGCCTCCCACACCACACAACTTGCAGGCCGCATCCCCAAGATCAACTTTTTAACCATCGGGACTGATACCACTTGTTTGGCCGCACAACATTTATTAACTCCACATTAGTATGATATTGTCCGCTTGGACCGTGGCCACGCCTGCACGGATTTGTTTTTGGGCTCCTTCCAAAAGGCCTCATAGTAATGGAGTTGTTTTGCCTGCTTATATTCAAGATATTTCTTCTTGACTATGTGGGACTTGGGTTGACAACCACTCTACAACTTGTTTAATTCATAAGAAAAAAAACTTTATTGTTCTGAGCTGGAAGCCTTGCTGCAACAGTTTCACTCAGCATGGTAAGATAAAATGGGAGATTTTCTTTTCTCCATTCACTGAGGAGCAACAAAGAAGTTTTACCAGTGTAAGAGTAACAAAATTCACAAAAGTCATTCTTCTTAGTAAGCTAGTGCATATCTTTGTTAAATTATTAGTTTAATTTTTTTTTTAATAAAAGAATATCTAACACAAAGTTTTTATACACAAAATACCTATTATGAGTAGGCTTGGCATTTAATTTCTTGTTAATCAGATATATGTATGCGAATATATATGATAACACAAAATACTTGGTAAAATATTTTTCATTTTAAATTCTTATTGGTATCAAAAAGTTAAAACAAAATACATGAAATAATTGCAAACAAAAGATCAAATTTTTTTATTAAACACATAGGAAAGAAAAAGCAACTAAAAGGATCAAAGGCTTTAAACTGCAAGTATATCCAAGGAGAGAAGAAGTTTTACTTCCAAACAAAATCTAGATTCGTTTGAAAGTATCCTTTCATTTCGCAGTGAAATTCATTGACAACACAAACTCTCAAAACTAAGTAGAATAAGAAATAGAGTAAGACGTTGTGTTATGATGAAGTGGGATGATGATGACCCAAAATGTCTGAATTTAGGGTGTGCAATAGGATTATTTCAAAATGAAGAGGAATACTGAAATCACATAAAATAACGAATAGCAAATGAGGATTTTTGTTTCCCCTTATACAAGTGCTTAATCTTTTTTTAGTAGGTGTGGAAAAATCTAGGCAAACCCATGGGTAAAGTGTCGCACCATAATACATTTACTACATGACCAAAAGTATTAGCTGGTGTTAAATTTAATAATGATATAATCATACTGTCACATTATGTTACACTATATATATATACACTGAAAACCCAAAACAATCATAATTCATAAGTACTACACTACACAAAGTGTATTAGAGAACAAATTCCTATTCTTTGCCAGGGTCCTTAAGGGCCATCTTGATCTTACGAATAATCACGTGAAGCTTTCTATGAACATCCATTGCACTGAACAGGTTAAGATAATCACGTAGATTAGTGCTTGCAAGAATTTGGAGACCAACAGTTAGTAGACAGCCCTACTCTTGTTAAATGTTCCTTATGTAAGAGCCTCCCACACCACACAACTTGCAGGCCGCATCCCCAAGATCAACTTCTTAACCATCGGGACTGATACCACTTGTTTGGCCGCACAACATTTATTAACTCCACATTAGTATGATATTGTCCGCTTGGACCGTGGCCACGCCTGCACGGATTTGTTTTTGGGCTCCTTCCAAAAGGCCTCATAGTAATGGAGTTGTTTTGGCTGCTTATATTCAAGATATTTCTTCTTGACTATGTGGGACTTGGGTTGACAACCACTCTACAACTTGTTTAATTCATAAGAAAAAAAACTTTATTGTTCTGAGCTGGAAGCCTTGCTGCAACAGTTTCACTCAGCATGGTAAGATAAAATGGGAGATTTTCTTTTCTCCATTCACTGAGGAGCAACAAAGAAGTTTTACCAGTGTAAGAGTAACAAAATTCACAAAAGTCATTCTTCTTAGTAAGCTAGTGCATATCTTTGTTAAATTATTAGTTTAATTTTTTTTTTTTACTAAAAGAATATCTAACACAAAGTTTTTATACACAAAATACCTATTATGAGTAGGCTTGGCATTTAATTTCTTGTTAATCAGATATATGTATGCGAATATATATGATAACACAAAATACTTGGTAAAATATTTTTCATTTTAAATTTTTATTGGTATCAAAAAGTTAAAACAAAATACATGAAATAATTGCAAACAAAAGATCAAATTTTTTTATTAAACACATAAGAAAGAAAAAGCAACTAAAAGGATCAAAGGCTTTAAACTGCAAGTATATCCAAGGAGAGAAGAAGTTTTACTTCCAAACAAAATCTAGATTCGTTTGAAAGTATCCTTTCATTTCGCAGTGAAATTCATTGACAACACAAACTCTCAAAACTAAGTAGAATAAGAAATAGAGTAAGACGTTGTGTTATGATGAAGTGGGATGATGATGACCCAAAATGTCTGAATTTAGGGTGTGCAATAGGATTATTTCAAAATGAAGAGGAATACTGAAATCACATAAAATAACGAATAACAAATGACGATTTTTGTTTCCCCTTATACAAGTGCTTAATCTTTTTTTAGTAGGTTTGGAAAAATCTAGGCAAACCCATGGGTAAAGTGTCGCACCATAATACATTTACTACATGACCAAAAGTATTAGCTGGTGTTAAATTTAATAATGATATAATCATACTGTCACATTATGTTACACTATATATATATATACACTGAAAACCCAAAACAATCATAATTCATAAGTACTACACTACACAAAGTGTATTAGAGAACAAATTCCTATTCTTTGCCAGGGTCCTTAAGGGCCATCTTGATCTTACGAATAATCACGTGAAGCTTTCTATGAACATCCATTGCACTGAACAGGTTAAGATAATCACGTAGATTAGTGCTTGCAAGAATTTGGAGACCAACAGTTAGTAGACAGCCCTACTCTTGTTAAATGTTCCTTATGTAGTACCAACATAATCACGTAGATTAGTTCTAAAGGTAATGAACATATATAACGGTGCATATTCCTTATGTAGTACCAACATGATCGATGCAAAACAAAGAAATGAAATTTCGAGGATGAGATCCAACACTTGCAATGTCAATTAATTCAGGCCACGAATTCTCATTCTAATCAAACTCTAATATTTGTGATAAGAACCATTATTAATTTTCCAATTTTTTCTAGAAATTTTTTGTTACATATGAGTTTGCTTATTAATAGATTATCACAAATTTCAAAGAACATCAAGTAAGTATCTCTCACATGTGAACAATCATAATTCATAAGTACCACACTACACACATCCACACAAGAGAATGTAATGTAACAAATTCAATAATAATATTCTTGCTTGATGTACATGAGGTTTATTTGGCAATGCCTTTCATGCAATTGAAAATTGGCTGCCCATAGTACTGATAATGTTCCTTGTTTTGCAGAGTTCCAACAACAGAAAAAAACCACAATTGTTGTCCATAGTCTTTCTTCACGATGTCAGGATTCAATTGAAAATAAGATTTGATATACTTACTCATTTCACAATCAAAACACAAACAAACCTGTCAAAATGAAGAAATAGGATTTGAGAGCTTGCTAAGCACAACTCAGTATTTCACAATCAAAACATAAACTAATGAGAAGAATGAAGAAAAGAGGATATTTAGGGTTTTGTAAACTAAACGGGACAGCAAATTGCTCAAAATGAAGAAATAAGATTTGAGAACTTGCTAAACACAACTCAGTATTTCACAATAAAAACATAAACTAATGAGAAGAATGAAGAAAAGAGGATATTTAGGGTTTTGTAAACGAAACCGGGACAGCAAATTGGGGGAATTGGGATATTTGAGTCCACTTAAATAGAAGTTTCTAGGGGTAACTTATATTTAATTCAGATTTTTTAGGATTTCTTTGATTTAAATTTTTTTTAATATTTAATTTAAATTTTAAAAAAATTGTGAGTTTTAATATGTATATTATAGATTTTAAAAAGTTCATTACAATTTCATAACAATTAAAATTCGTCCTATAATCTAAATTTTGAAAAATTCATTAGAATCTGGTAATATTTAATTTGGATAATTAAAACATTACTAAATCTAAAGATATTGAAAATTGATGGAATAAATGGATTTAATAAATCATTAATTTTTACTGAATTTTTTAGTAAATTTAATCTTTCAAAATCCTGCTAAAATTACATAAATTCATGAGATTTTGAAAATTTTGTTAGAACTCTCTCTCTTTTTTTAAAAAAAATGTGAGAAACTCTACTTAAACTCCTTGGTTGCTTATATTTTTTTTTCAAACTGTGGGGAATGATATATGGATTCAACTAAGAGTAAATAGAAGTTTGAGATAGCACAACAAATGGGAAATATAACTCAATATAAAGTGGTTGTCACTTGTCAAGATTTTGGGCCCATCCAATTAATAAATGTTCATGGTAAATATTTTTTTATATGAAATTATTAATTTAAGATGGAAAAATAATTTTATTACAACTTACACATGTTTATCTTTCATTTAAATTTATCATCCGTACATTTATTTTTAGTATATTATTTATATTTTTAAATTTTAATTTATTATTTTACAATTATTTTTGTTTATTAGTGTTGCATTTTTGACGAATCATTGAGTTGAAATTGTAGAAATAGAAAAGAATATATAATGTTATTTATACAACATATACTTACTATGGTGTAATAAGAAATTTTAAAAAAGTTTTTATTGTTTATTAAACTATCATTAAAAATGTATGTAAATAAGTTATAATTCACGGGGAGTTACCTAAGGAAAATCTAAGGTTCACTTTTCTCTAAAATTTGTTCAATATAGAGAGCTTAAGTCCAGTGAAAAAAATTTAAAATTAACATTTATAAAAGTAATTCTTTAAATATAAATAAAATTAAACCCAATTCCTCACATTCCATGCTTCTTTAAGAGCTAGAAGTGTTTTCATAACATTCTGAATGGTGTTTCCGGGTTCAATTTGATGTAAGCCTGGTAGGCTTCATTAACTATCTCTCTCATCTTTTTCCATTCTATTGTTTTGACATTATAAGAATATGATCAAGAAGGGTGACATCTTGTTAGGTAGCTTGTTGAAATACTCAATGTAGAATTTGAAGAATGCATCCATCTTAGTGATTTCATGACAGTTGACATTAAGTAAGAACAATTTTACAAGTTAGTAGTGAATCACTCTTTTCTCAACATTTACTAGTAGATACTTTCATGACAGTTGACATTAAGTAAGAACAATTTTACAAGTTAGTAGTGAATCACTCTTTTCTCAACATTTACTAGTAGATACTTTGTGTTGGGCCCGCAACACCAATTAACTCCACATTAGTATAATATTGTCCACTTTGGACCGTGGCCACGCCCGCACAAATTTGTTTTTCGGCAAATGGCCCGCACAAATTTTTTTTTGGGCAACTTCCAAAAGGCCTCATACAAGTGGAGCTGTTTTGACGATGTGGGACTTGGGTTGACACCCACTCTACAATCTCCCCTCAATCCAAGAACCACCAAACATTTGACACTTATACGACAACAATTCATCCGTACGGCTCATCATCTTATGCGACACGCCGCCCGAACACCCCAGTGTCAGTAAGACTTTCGACACAAGCCGTCCAAGATCTCCAATCGCAGTTTTGGAGAGCCTCCCACGCCACACAACTTGCCGCCCCCAACACTTGTTGGGCCACGCAACACTCATTAACTCCACATTAGTATGATATTGTCCGGTTTCGAACGTGGCCACGCCCACACGGATTTGTTTTTGGGCTCCTTCTAAAGGGCCTCATAGTAATCGAGTTGTTTTGGTTGCTTATATTCAAGATATTTCTTCTTTATCTTGACGATGTGGGACTTGGGTTGACACCCACTCTACAACTTGTTTAATTCATAAGAAAAAAAACTTTATTGTTCTGAGCTGGAAGTCTTGCTGCAAAAGTTTCACTCAGCATGGCAAGATAAGATGGGAGATTTTCTTTTCTCCATTCACTAAGGAGCAACAAAGAAGTTTTACCAGTGTAAGAGTAACGAAATTCACAAAAGTCATTCTTCTTAGTAGGCTAGTGCATTTATTTGTTACATTATTAGTTTAATTTTTTTTACTAAAAGAATATCTAACACAAGGTTTTTATACACAAAATATCTATCATGAGTAGGCTTGGCATTTAAATTCTTGTTAATCAGATATATGTATGCGAATATATATGATAACACAATATACTTGGTAAAATATTTTTCATTTTAAAATCTTATTGGTATCAAAAAATTAAAACAAAATACATGAAATAACTGTAAACAAAAGATCAAATTTTTTTATTAAACGCGTAGCAAAGAAAAAGCAACTAAAAGGATCAAATGCTTTAAACTACAAATATATCCAAGCAGAGAAGAAGTTTTACTTCCAAACAAAATCTTGCTTCGGTTGAAAGTACTCTTTCATTTCGCAGTGAAATTCATTGACTGCACAAACTCTCAAAACTAAGTAGAATAAGAAATAGAGTAAGACGTTGTGTTATGATGAAGTGGGATGATGATGACCCAAAATGTCTGAATTTAGGGTGTGCAATAGGATTATTTCAAAATGAAGGGGAATTTTGAAATGACATAAAATAACGAATAGCAAATGAGGATTTTTGTTTCCCCTTATACAAGTGCTTAATCATTTTTTAGTAGGTGTGGAAAAATCTAGGCAAACCCATGGGTTAGCTGGGGTTAAATTTAATAATGATATAATCATACTTTCATATTATGTTACACTATATATACACTTAAAACAAAAAACAATCATAATTCATAAGTGCTAAACTTCACAAAATGTATTAGAGAAGCAATTTCTATTCTTTGCCAGGGTCCTTAAGGGCCATCTTGATCTTACGAATAATCACGTGAAGCTTTCTATGAAGATCAATGGCACTGAACAGGTTAAGATAATCACATAGATTAGTGCTTGCAAGAATTTGGAGACCAACAGTGAGTAGACAGCTCTGCTCTTGTTAAATGTTCCTAGTACTAGTGGAACATTCTACTCCTGTTGTATTGTTGGTTGGCTTCAGCTGAACCACGACAAATCCGAAGGGGAGAATGGAAATGCCAGATGGATCAACCGTGGACTTAGCTTTTGAAACGTCGCCTACGTTTGAGATTGTGTAGGCAACTACCACTACAAGGATTTTTGCTGTAGACAACAGGCAAAACGTGTTGTCTGAATGTACCAAAAACTGTTGACTATTGAGAAGTCGTCTGATACACACCTCAGACAACACACAGCAAGCTGTTGTGTGAAAGTTGAAAGACAAGTAAAAGCCACCTGAAAAGTGTTGTCTGATACCCAGAAACAACAACACTTCTTTGGAAACCTCTTGTCAAAGCTCCGATAACGCAACAATTTTTAACGAATATATTGTTGTTATTAAGCAGTAAAGACAATGGTTTTTAAAAGAAAGCCTATTGTTTAAGTGCAAAAGATACAATCTTTTACTTGATCAGGGCTGTTGTTTTATATCACTATCTTAGCAAAAACTATTTATTTTATGGTTAGATGTACAACATGTTATCTCATATGGCATGTTGTTGTACTTTAGCCCAACTTCACAATGTATTCAACAAGAATTTTTCCATCTGCACTAAGGAAAAACATCCTTTTATAGCATTGAGACCAAAGAGCTTAGAGATTATAGCATTGAGTAATGGATACTGTGCTCCATATGTGAAACCAATAACTGAGGATGCAAAAAACACTGAACCTGGGGAAGGGAAGGCTACGAGGAGGAAACCGACACATGACAAGAAGAGGTAGAGCGTAGTCATAAGAGGCCTGGGAAATTTAAATTTCACTAGAAGTTTTTCACAGAGAAGACCAGCAAATATCCTTCCCACTTGTGGTTCCAGAGATACAAGTTTCACTTGTGGTTCCAGCTTTCACTTGGTACACAGTTGAAACCGACAGGAAAAAGAATTAACGAAAATCAAAATTGAAATGATATAAACCAAAACTGACATGGGAAGATAATTTTCGGTTCACAAATCTACAGCGGCATCTAGCAATTGCAAAGGACAGATTAACAAAGTAACAACAGAACAGTATGGAAAGAAGAATTTTTACCCGATCCTGATCCTTGATAAGCATCAAGAAAGAAGAAATCTGAGGAAATATAATCTCATCAATCTTCTCTGGGCATTCAACTATGGAATATTTTACAGCGATAACTACTTTTGCTCTAGTGAAAGCTGCTGGACTAGTTAACCTCCCCTAGAACATTTGCATGAAGCATTAGCTATAAGGTTTTCAATAGGAAAAAAAAACATCCAGGAACATATATGACAAGAAAACCATAAAACATATTCACCCTCCTAGACAATACCTTTAGTGCAGGAACAAGTTTTGCTGGTTTAATAAGAGCAATTTTCCTTAAGCACTCAGTTACAACATTGCGTACGCCTTCTTCCTCACTTTCGCAGTGGTTAAACAGCAGATTAAGTATTTTCTCAACACTGGAATCCTAGAAATCTGCTTTATCCACAGATTGTCTGACTATCACCTACAATCGATCATGTTTCAACACAAGGCAACAATTTTTAAGACCAGGAATTCACTACAACGAAAAAATTAAAAGTTCAGGGAGGTTACCTCTTTCAAGGAATGAAGAAGCAAATATTGTTTCTTTTGCTGATTATCAATCTAGTCCAGTATAAAGGGCAGATACCTTGATAGATTACCAACATCAATGTTCCCAAGTGCATAAGAGGCCGCAGAAACAATAACAAGTGGGAAGAATAGTAGAACAAAAACTAAAGTAGCACTTGCATCATAAGCATATGGTGGAAAATTAGTCACCAGTTCCTGAGCTATGGTCATGCCCATGATAAACGACGCCAATGCAGTTGATACGTAAAGAAACTTGTACAGAACTCTTACCTCATATGGCTGCCTACCACCATTAATGGTCCGGATTGTGTAGACGAAAACTATTGATAGTGCTGCTGGAAACCATGCAATAAAAAGGATGAGAGACTGAGGATCATTCCCATAAAGGGCCAAGTAAATCTGTTGCCAACTGAGGTTAAACTTAAAAGGGTGGTGATGAAGTTAGACCAGAATTTTCATAAAATAAAGAGGCAGGTTAGAAAAATGAGAGAAAATTGAAGATTGCACGTCGCTTACCAGGTAGACTTTCTTAAGTTGAACAATAAGTACCGTAAAATTCTTCCATTAGTTGCTTACTAACTGCAACAAGTGATTACTCATCTTCTCAAATTCTTCCTTGGCAGCATTATATCGATCATTGATAGCTTTAAATGCCACACGAGCTTCCTCATTCTATGCATCCAATTTCTTAAATTTAGCTTCCACAACAAAATAAGCTTCCACACATTGATCCCTCTCTGCTTTTAGAGTCCTAACTCTCTCTTCTGCCTCATGCAACTCCTCTGACACCTTAGATAATGCAATTTTCATCACTTCTTTTTCAATCTTTAAAGCATCTGCAACAGTCTTAGCTGTAGATAATTTGTCTTGGGCACTGGATAAATTCTGTCCCACTTTAGTTGGTCTCTGTTGGAGCCCCAGAATAAGTAAATCTGTGGGCACTACATATTAAGCAAAAACCCCCAATTAATACACTTTCCGAAAAATAATTACAAACACATTCACATAACAAAATCTTTTTAAAAACTCAATTAAAAACAATAAAAGGCTTCAAAATCAACAAAATCAATTGTAACAAAAGACTTATACAAAACCCTAGCGAGAGAGGGAGAGGGAGAGAGAGGGGGGAGAGAGAGACGGGGAGACACACACACAACACAGAAAGAGAGAGAGGGAGGGAGAGAGAGAGAGAGAGAGAGAGAGAGAGAGAGTGAGAGAGAGAGAGAGAGATTTGTAGAATAACCACAGCCGTCGACGAAAAACTCTGATTCAAGATCCCAAAATAACAAAAACTTTGAGAGCCGTCGACTTTCAAAGATTTGGTGACAGGTAGATGTAATATTTGAGTTTACATCTCGTGAGATAGGGTTTGTGTAATTGTGTTTGAAGATGGTGAAACCTGATTTTGATTTGTTTGCCTTATGTGTATGTCGTTTGCATTTTGTTGGATAAGGTTTTGGTTTTTTGGTTTTTAAACTGAGAAGGGGGATATGAAATTTTGAATTGGGGGAACAAATTATTGGTGAAGTGGGAAATCGAATTTTGATTTGGAGGAAAATGAAAGTGTAAGAGGGAAATAAAATCTGTGTGTTTGATGATAAAAGGGGGAAGTGAAATTTTAATAAAGGGAGGGAAGTGAAATTTTAACAAGGGGTAATATGAGTTAGATGAAGGGAGGGAAGTGAAATTTGAGATTTTGGATCATGAAATTTTTAAAAAAAATCAGAAATTTGATTCGAAATAAAAAAATATTTAATTTTTGAAATTTTAATATAATAGATACATATGTGTTTGGGAAAAAATAATCAAAAAATATTAAATGTCGAGTTGTACGAGATTTTAACAAAACGTAGTAAAAATGCCAGATTCACTGAATGATTTCTTTAACGATCGAACCCTACGGATGTTAATAGATACTTATTCTAGTGTTGTGAAAAAAAATAAAAATTAAAAAGCCTCGGTCGTGCCACATCTGAACAAAAACGTTGTAATGGTACAGATTCCGGTAATAGGGCGCGTGCCAGATTCACTGAATGATTTTTTTAAATGATTACTTTGACGATCGAACAGTACGGATGTTAATAGACATTCATTTCAATGTTGTAAAAACTAATCAAAAAATAAAAAGATCAGGTTGTACGAGATTTGAACAAAAACGTAGTAAAAGTGATGTTTCCTGTAACGGGCACGATCCAGATTCACTTAATGATTTTTTTTAAATGATTTCTTCGACGATCGAACCGTACGAATGTTAATATACCCTCATTTCAATGTTGGAAAAAAACAATCAAAAAATAAAAAGGTCGGGTTGTACGAGATTTGAACAAAAACGTAGTAGAAGTGATGCTTCTTGTAACGGGCACGATCCAGATTCACTGAATGATTTTTTTTAAATGATTTCTTCGACGATCGAACCGTACGAAAGTTAATAAACAATCATTTTAGTGTTTGGAAAAAATAATCGAAAAATAAAAAGGTCGGGTCGTACGAGATTTTAACAAAAAAGGTAGTAAAAGTGCTGGTTCCTATAACAAGGCACGATCCAGATTAACTGAATATTTTTTTTGAATGATTTCTTCGATGATCAAACAGTACAAAAGTTAATAAACAATCATTTTAGTGTTGGGAAAAAATAATCTAAAAATAAAATGGTCGGGTCGTACGAGATTTTAATAACAAAGTAGTAAAGGTGCTGCTTCTCGTAGCGAGGCACGATCCAGATTAACTGAATAATTTTTTTGAATGATTTCTTCGATGATCGAACCGTACGAAAGTTAATAAACAATCATTTTAGTGTTGGGAAAAAATAATCGGAAAAAAATGGTCGGGTCGTACGAGATTTTAATAACAAAGTAGTAAAGGTGTTGCTTCTCGTAGCGAGGCACGATCCAGATTAACTGAATAATTTTTTTGAATGATTTCTTTGACGTTCCAACCGTACTAAAGTTAATAAACAATCATTTTAGTGTTTGGAAAAAATAATCAAAAAATAAAAAGGTCGGGTCGTACGAGATTTTAATAACAAAGTAGTAAAGGTGTTGCTTCTCGTAACAAGGCACGATCCAGATTAACTGAATAATTTTTTTGAATGATTTCTTCGACGATCGAACCGTACTAAAGTTAATAAACAATCATTTTAGTGTTTGGAAAAAATAATCGAAAAATAAAAAGGTCGGGTCGTACGAGATTTTAACAAAAAAGGTAGTAAAAGTGTTGGTTCTTCTAACGAGGCACGATCCAGATTAACTGAATATTTTTTTTGAATGATTTCTTCGACGATCGAACCGTACGAAAGTTAATAAACAATCATTTTATTATTGGAAAAAAATAATCAAAGAATAAAAAAGGCGGCTTGTACCAGATTTTAACAAAACAAAAACGTTGTAATAGTATAGATTCCAGTAAATATTGTTCTTGACGATCAAAGTCCAATTCGTAGACGTTATTGAATTCGGATTTTGACGCTCCTGTAGTTGAATTGAAGCTCTCAAAGAAACCCTACGTGTTTTTGCCAACATATGTGGTGCAGGTGATTTCGATTTTTTTTCTTAAATTCGATTTATTTTCCAAATTATTTGGATTAAAAATAAAACAATTTGCAAATAGTGTTTGTTGTGAAATCTGAAGATGCTATGTTGTAGATCTTATTTTTCTGGTCAATTTCATATATCATATGTTGGATTTTGAGTTCCATAACATATAGAAATTGGAGATTGATTATTGTGTTGTTCGTGTTCTTCATGTTCTTGGAATGAAAGTTTGAAGATGGTGATGAATAGTATTGCTTTAATCCTATTTTGGTAAAAAGGTAAAAATGGAAATGTTTTTAACCTTTTCACCTTTTAACTTATTTACTTCTAATTACTAAATTACATTTTATTTAAAAAGGTAAATTATTTATTTACTTTTCATAATTGTTTTTATTTTGATTATTTATTTTAAACCCAAAATTTAGTTATAAAAATGCAGAAAAGTTATTTTCTAAAATTGTCATTCTAAAGTACTTTTTACGAAGTATTGTCTATGCTTCATTCACATAATATTTCTAAAAAATGTTGTGTGTTGGTTCACTGTCACATAACACTATGGATAACATATTGTATGACTGCTACTTAGACAACAGACCTAAAAACACTTGTCTGAATACAACAACGGTTTTTCGGGATATTGTGTTGCAGGCATTCACACAACACTTATTTGTTAACGCTTGTCTAATCTTAAAAATACTTATGCATTTACACAAAACCCCTGATCAAGAAATGCTTGTCTGGTAAGATTTATCACACAACGGTTTTGGCCCATTGTGTGAATGTTGGATTACACAATACTTTCTCGTGTAGGAAAATAACAGTTGTCTGATCATTTCAGGCAACACTTTTTTCCATGGGTGTTGTCTGATACATGTCGTCTGTTGCCAGATTTCTTGTAGTGTACACTTTGGGCTTCATTAGAGTAGCTCCCCTGTAAAACATAGATATATGATGAGCTACTTGTTCCCAGCATTGGCTGCGTTTGTCTAAATAGTAGCTTAGTTAACATGATTAAGTATACAAAATTTCTAAAGGTAGTGTCAATTAATTCAGGCCACGAATTCACATTCGAATCAAACTCTATTATTTGTGATATGAACCAATATTAATTTTCCAATTTTTTCTAGAAATTTTTTGTTACATATGAGTTCACTTATTAATAGATTATCACAAAATTCAAAGAACATCAAGTAAGTATCTCTCACATGTAAACAATCATAATTCATAAGTACCACACTACACACATCCACACAAGAGAATGTAATGTAACAAATTCAATAATAATATTCTTGCTTGATGTACCCGAGGTTTATTTGGCAATGCCTTTCATGCAATTGAAAATTGGCTGCCCATAGTACTGATAATGTTCCTTGTTTTGCAGAGTTCCAACAACAGAAAAAAACCACAACTGTTGTCCATAGTCTTTCTTCACGATGTCAGGATTCAACTGAAAATAAGATTTGATATACTTACTCATTTCGCAATCAAAACACAAACAAACCTCTCAAAACGAAGAAATAGGATTTGAGAGCTTGCTAAACACAACTCAGTATTTCACAATCAAAACATAAACTAATGAGAAGAATGAAGAAAAGACGATATTTAAGGTTTTGTAAACCAAACGGGGACATCAAATTGCTCAAAATGAAGAAATAAGATTTTAGAACTTGCTAAACACAACTCAGTATTTCACAATAAAAACATAAAATAATGAGAACAATGAAGAAAAGAGGATATTTAGGGTTTTGTAAACGAAACCGGGATAGCAAATTGGGGGAATTGGGATATTTTTTTTTGAATTTATCTGGGTATCGACTCACAATTGTGAGCTACTAATCCCAGAGGAGGACTAGCTGAGCTCTACCACCCAGGCCCTCCACGTAAATCCGGAGTTTTCATTTACTCTGCGGTTGGGATATTTGAGTCCACTTAAATAGAAGTTTTTATGGCTAACATATATTTAATTCAGATTTTTTAGGATTTCTTTGATTTTAGAAAATTTTTAATATTTAATTTAAATTTTTTAAAAATTGTGAGTTTTAATATATATATTATAGATTTTAAAAAGTTAATTACAATTTTATAACAATTAAAATTCGACCTATAATATAAATTTTGAAAAATTCATTAGAATATGGTAATATTTAATTTGGATAATTAAAACATTACTAAATCTAAAGATATTGAAAATTGATGGAATAAATGGATTTAATAAATCAATAATTTTTACTGAATTTGTTAGTAAATTTAATCTTTCAAAATCCTGCTAAAATTATATAAATTCATGAGATTTTGAAGATTTTGTTAGAACTCTCTCTTTTTTTTAAAAAAAATGTGAGAAACTCTACTTAAACTCCTTGGTTGCTTATATTTTTTTTTTCAAACTGTGGGGAATGGATATATGGCTTCGGTTGAAAGTATCCTTTCTTTTCGCAGTGAAATTCATTGACAACACAAACTCTCAAAACTAAGTAGAATAAGAAATAGAGTAAGACATTGTGTTATGATGAAGTGGGATGATGATGACCCAAAATGTCTGAATTTAAGATGTGCAATAGGATTATTTCCAAATGAAGGGGAATTCTGAAATCTCATAAAATAACTAATAGCAAATGAGGATTTTTGTTTCCCTCTTTTTTAGTAGGTGTGTAAAAATCTTGGCAAACCCATGGGTAAAGTGTCCCACCATAATACATTTACTACATGACCAAAAGTATTAGCTGGTGTAAAATTTAATAATGGTATAATCATATATACTTTCACATTTTGTTACACTATATATATATATACACTTAAAACCCAAAACAATCATAATTCATAAGTACTACACTACACAAAATGTATTAGAGAACAAATTCTTATTCATTGCGAGGGTCAGGTTAAGATAATTATGTAGATTAGTGCATACAAGAATTTGGAGACCAACAGTGTGTAGACAACCCTGCTCTTGTTAAATGTTCCTAGTACCAGTGGAACATTCTACTCATGTTGTAATGTTGGTTGGTTTCAGCTGAACCACGACAAATCCGGAGGGGAGAATGGAAATGCCAGATGGATTAGCACTAGACTTAGCTTTTGAAATGTCGCCTACGTCCAAGGTTGTGTAGACAACTACACTTTGGGCTTCATTAGAGTAGCTCTCCAGTAACACATAGATCTATGATGAGCTACTTGTTCCCAGCATAGGCTGCATGTGTATGAATAGTAGCTTAGTTAACATGATTAAATCTGCAAAATTTCTAAAGGTAATGAACATATATAACGGTGCCTATTCCTTATGTAGTACGTACATGATAGCTGCAAGACAAAGAAATGCAATTTCGAGGATGACATCCATCACTTGCAATGTCAGTTAATTCAGGCCACGAATTCTCATTCGAATCAAACTCCAATATTTGTGATATGAACCAATATTAATTTTCCTATTTTTTCTAGAACTTTTTTGTTACATATGAATTCACTTATTAATAGATTATCACAAAATTCAAAGAACATCAAGTATCTCTCACATATACACAATCATAATTCATAAGTATTACACTACACACATCCACACAAAAGAATGTAATGTATCAATTTCAATAATATTATTATAGCCTGATGTACCTGAGATTTATTTGTCAATGCCTTTCATGCAATTGCAAATTGGCTGCCCAAAGTACCTATAATGTTCCTTGTTTTGCAGAGTTCCAAAAAAACAAAATTGTTGTCCATAGTCTTTCCTCACGATGTCAGGATTCAATTGAAAGTAAGATTTGATATACTTACTCATTTCATAATCAAAACACAAACAAACCTCTCAAAATGAAGAAATAAGATTTGAGAGCTTGCTAAACACAAGTCAGTATTTCAGAATCAAAACATAAACTAATGAGAAGAATGAAGAAAAGAGGATATTTAGGGTTTTGTAAACGAAATGGGGACAACAAATTGGGGGAATTGGGATATTTAAGTCCACTTAAATAGAAGTTTTTAGGGGTAACGTATATTTTCAGTTTTTTTGAGGATTTCTTTGATTTTAGAAAATTTTTAATATTTAATTTAGATTTTAAAAAAGTTGTGAGTTTTAATATGTATATTATAGATTTTAAAAAGTTCATTACAATTTGATAACAATTAAAATTCGTCCTATAATCTAAATTTTGAAAAATTCATTAGAATCTCGAAATATTTAATTTGGATAATTAAAACATTACTAAATCTAAAGATATTGAAAATTGTTGGAATAAGTGGATTTAATAAATCAATAATTTTTACTGAATTTGTTAGTAAATTTAATCTTTCAAAATCCTGCTAAAATTACATAAATTCATGAGATTTTGAAGATTTTGTTAGAACTCTATCTTTTTAAAAAAAATTATGAGAAACTCTACTTAAACTTGTTGGTTGCTTATACTTTTTTTTTTAAACTGCTGGGAATGATATATGGATTCAACTAAGAGTAAATAGAAGTTTGAGATAGCACAACAAATGGGAAATATAACTCAATATAAAGTGGTGGTCACTTGTCAAGATTTTGGACCCATCCATTTAATAAATGTTCATGGTAAATATTTTTTATATGAAACTATTAATTTAAGATGGAAAAATAATTTTATTACTGAACTTACACATGTTTATCATTCATTTAAATTTATCATCCGTACGATTTATTTTTAGTATATTATTTATATTTTTAAATTTTATTTTATTATTTTACAATTATTTTTGTTTATTAGTGTTGCATTTTTGTTGAATCCTTGAGTTGAAATTGTAAAAATAGAAAAGAATATTTATTGTTATTTATACAATATATACTTACTATGGTGTAATAAGAAATTTTAAAAAAAAGTTTTTAATGTTTATTGAACTATCATTAAAAATGTATGTAAATAAGTTATAATCCACCGGGATTTACCTAAGGAAATTCTAAGGTTCACTTTTCTCTAAAATTTGTTCTATATAGACGGCATAAGGTTTTTGTCCCGCCAAATAAATTTAAAATTAACATTTATAAAATTAATTCTTTAAATATAAAACAAAGTAAACCCAATTCCTCACATTCCATGCTTCTTTAAGAGCTAGAAGGGTTTTCAAAACATTCTAAATGGTGTTTTACTTTCAGTTTCACTTTGATGTAAGCCTGGTAGGCTTCATTAACTATCTCTCTCATCTTTTTCTTGACATTATGTATCTTTTTCTTGACATTAAGTAAGAACAATTTTACAAGTTAGTAGTGAATCATAGTGAGTCACTCTTTTCAGAACATTTACTAGTACATACTTGTGTTGGGCGGCGCAACACCAATTAACTCCACATTAGTATGATATTGTCCAACTTGGGCCGTGGCCACGTCTGCACGGATTTGTTCTTGGGCTCCTTCCCAAAGGCCTCATACTAATGAAGTTGTTTTCGCTGCTTATATTCAAGATAATTCTTGTTTATCTTCACGACGTGGGACTTGGGTTAACACTCACTCTACAATCTCTACTCAATCCAAGAACCACGAAACTTGTGACCCTTATACCGCCGCTATTCATCTATGACTCATCATCTTGCTTGCAGGACACGCTGAACTGATACCACTTGTTGGGCCGCGCCACACTCATTAACTCCACATTATTATGATATTGTCCGCTTTGGACCATTGCCACATTCACACGGAGTTGTTTTTAGGCTCCATCCAAAAGGCCTCATACTAATGGAGTTGTTTTGGCTCCATCCAAAAGGCCTCATCTTTAACTTGACGATGTGGGACTTGGCTTGCCACCCACTCTACAACTTGTTTAATTAATAAGAAAAGTAACTTTATTGTTCTGAGCTGGAAGTCTTGCTGCAACAGTTTTACTCAGTATGGCAAGATTAGATGGGAGATTTTCTTTTCTCCATTCACTAAGGAGCAACAAAGAAGTTTTACCGGTGTATGAGTAACAAAATTCACGAAAGTCATTCTTCTTAGTAGGCTAGTGCATATCTTTGTTAAATTATTAGTTTAATTTTTTACTAAAAGAATATCTAACACATGGTTTTTATACACAAAATACCTATTATGAGTAGGCTTGGCATTTAATTTCTTGTTAATCAGATATATTTTTCCAATATATATGACAACACAAAATACTTGGTAAAATATTTTTCATTTTAAATTCTTATTTGTAAAAAATTAAAACAAAATACATGATATAACTGCAAACAAAAGATCAATTTTTTTTATTAAACGCATAGCATAGAAAAAGCAACTAAAGGGATCAAAGGCTTTAAACTACAAGTATATCCAAGCAGAGAAGAAGTTTTACTTCCAAACAAATCTAGCTTAGTATCATTTCATTTCGTAGTGAAATTCATTGACAACACAAGCTCTCAAAACTAAGTAGAAAAAGAAATAGAGTAAGACATTGTGTTATGATGAAGTGGGATGATGATGACCCAAAATGTCGGAATTTAGGGTGTGCAATAGGATTATTTCGAAGTGAAGGGGAATTCGGAAATCACATAAAATAATGAATAGCAAATGAGGATTTTTGTTTCCCCTATATAAGTGCTTAATCTTTTTTTAGTAGGTGTGGATAAATCTAGGCAAATCCAACTGCTCTAATTTAAAAAAGAATTAGCACCGTACCGCAGAAAGTTTCTGCGGTATGGGTAAATTACCAAAATGCCCCTATTGTTCACGTACCGCAGAAACTTTCTGCGGTACGGTGAACAGTAGATTTTTCATGTGAAAACAGGGGCAATTTGGTAATTTCTCCATACCGCAGAAACTTTCTGCGGTACGGTGCAATTTTTTTTTAAGATCACAGCCGTTGGATGATTGATAAAACGGATGAAAAGCCGTATGTTATATAACACATCCCTAGCATACTTTGGCAGGGACCGAGAACCATACATATATATATACACACTTAAAACCCAAAACAATCATAATTCATAATTATTACACTACACAAAATGTATTAGAGAACAAATTCCTATTCTTTGCCAGGGTCCTTAAACGCCATCTTGATCTTATGAATAATCACGTGAAACTTTCTATGAACATCAATTGCACTGAACAGGTTAAGATAATCACGTAGATTAGTGCTTTCAAGAATTTGGAGACCAACAGTGAGTAGATGACAGCCCTGCTCTTGTTAAATGTTCTTAGTACTAGTGGAACATTCTACTCCTGTTGTACTGTTGGTTGGCTTCAGCTGAACCACGACAAATCCGGAGGAGAGAATGGAATTGCCAGATGGATCAACAATGGACTTAGCTTTTGAAACGTCGCCTACGTCTGAGATTGTGTAGGCAACTACACTTTGGGCTTCAATAGAGTAGCTCTCCTGTAAAACATAGATATATGATGAGCTACTTGTTCCCATCATAGGCTGCGTTTGTATGAATAGTAAATTAGTTAACATGATTAAGTCTGCAAAATTTCTAAAGGTAATGAACATATATAACGGTGCATATTCCTTATGTAGTACCTACATGATCGATGCAAAACAAAGAAATACAATTTCGAGGATGAGATCCATCACTTGCAATGTCAATTAATTCAGGCCACAAATTCTCATTCGAACCAAACTCCAATATTTTTGATATGAACCAATATTAATTTTCCCATTTTTTTCTAGAATTTTTTTGTTACATATGAGTTCACTTATTAATAGATTATCACAAAATTCAAAGAACATCAAGTAAGTATCTCTCACATGTAAACAATCATAATTCATAAGTATATACACTACACACAGTCACACAAGAGAATGTAATGTAACAATTTCAATAATAATATTCTAGCCTGATGTACCTGAGGTTTATTTGTCAATGCCTTTCATGCAATTGCAAATTGGCTGCCCATAGTACTGATAATGTTCCTTGTTTTGCAGAGTTCCAACAACAGAAAAAAACACAATTGTTGTCCATAGTCTTTCTTCACGATGTCAGGATTCAATTGAAAATAAGATTTGATATACTTACTCATTTCACAATCAAAACACAAACAAACCTCTCAAAATGAATAAATACGATTTGAAAGCTTGCTAAACACAACTCAGTATTTCACAATCAAAACATAAACTAATGAGAAGAATGAAGAAAAGAGGATATTTAGGGTTTTGTAAACGAAACGGGGACAGCAAATCTCGCAAAATGAAGAAATAAGATTTGGGAGCTTGCTAAACACAACTCAGTATTTCACAATCAAAACATAAACTAATGAGAAGAATGAAGAAAAGAGGATATTTAGGGTTTTGTAAACCAAAGGCGTACAGCAAATTGGGGGAATTGGGAAATTTGAGTCCACCTAAATAGAAGTTTTAGGGGTAACGTATATTTAATTCAGATTTCTGAGGATTTCTGTGATTTTAGAAAAATTTTGGTATTTAATTTAGATTTTATAAAAGTTGCGAGTTTTAATATGTATATTATAGATTTTAAAAAGTTCATTACAATTTGATAACAATTAAAATTTGTCCTACAATCTAAATTTTGAAAAATTCATTAAAATTTGGTAATATTTAATTTGGATTATTAAAATATTACTAAATCTTAAGATATTGAAAATTGAGGTAATAAATGGATTTAATAAATCAATAATTTTTACTGAATTTATTAGTAAATTTAATCTTTCAAAATCATGCTAAAATTACATAAATTCATGAGATTTTCAAGATTTTGTTAGAACTCTCTCTTTTTTTAAACAAATGTGAGAAACTCTACTTAAACTAGTTGATTTCTTATACTTTTTTTTTTCAAACTGTGGGGAATGATATATATATGGATTCAACTAAGAGTAAATAGAAGTTTGAGATAGCAAAACAAATGGGAACTATAACTCTAAACAAAGTGGTTGTCACTTGTCAAGATTTTGGGCACATCCATCTAATAAAATTTCATAGTTAATATTTTTTTATATGAAATTAACAATTTAAGATGGAAAAATAATTTTATTACTGAACTTACACATGTTTATCTTTCATTTAAATTTATCATCACTACGATTTATTTTTAGTATATTATTTATATTTTTAAATATTAATTTATTATTTTACAATTATTTTTGTTTATTATTGTTGCATTTTTTATGAATCCTTGATTTGAAATTGTAGAAATAGAAAAGAATATATATAGTTATTTATACAATATATAGTTACTATGGTGTAATAAGAAATTTTAAAAAAAAGTTTTTAATGTTTATTAAAGAATCATTAAAAATGTATGTAAATAAGTTATAATTCACGGGAGTTACCTAAGAAAATTCTAAGGTGTACTTTTTTCTAGAATTTGTTCTATATAGAGGGTTTAAGGTTTCAACCGGCCAAAAAAAATTTAAAATTAATATTTATAAAATTAATTCTTTAAATATAAATAAATGTAAACCCAATTCCTCACATTCCATGCTTCTTTAAGAGCTAGAAGGGTTTTCAAAACATTCTAAATGGTGTTTTGCTTTCAGTGTTTACAAGTTAGTAGTGAATCATAGTTTTCGCTGCTTATATTCAAGATAATTCTTGATTATCTTGACGATGACCCTTATACCGCCGCTATTCATCTATGACTCATCATCTTGCAGGACACGCCGCACTGATACCACTTGTTGGGCCGCGCCACACTCATTAACTCCACATTATTATGATATTGTCCGCTTTGGACCATTGCGACAGTCGCACGGAGTTGTTTTTAGGCTCCATCCAAAAGGCCTCATACTAATGGAGTTGTTTTGGCTGCTTATATTCAAGATATTTCATCTTTAACTTGACGATGTGGGACTTGGCTTGACACCCACTCTACAACTTGTTTAATTAATAAGAAAAGTAACTTTATTGTTCTGAGCTGGAAGTCTTGCTGCAACAGTTTGACTGAGTATGGCAAGATTAGATGGGAGATTTTCTTTTCTCCATTCACTAAGGAGCAACAAAGAAGTTTTACCGGTGTATGAGTGACAAAATTCACAAAAGTCATTCTTCTTAGTAGGCTAGTGCATATCTTTGTTAAATTATTAGTTTAATTTTTTACTAAAAGAATATCTAACAAAAGGTTTTTATACACAAAATACTTATTATGAGTAGGCTTGGCATTTAATTTCTTGTTAATCAGATATATTTTTGCGAATATATATGATAACACAAAATACTTGGTAAAATATTTTTCATTTTAAATTATTATTTGTAAAAAATTAAAACAAAATACATGATATAACTGCAAACAAAAGATCAATTTTTTTTTATTAAACGCATAGCAAAGAAAAAGCAACTAAAGGGATCAAAGGCTTTAAACTACAAGTATATCCAAGCAGAGAAGAAGTTTTACTTACAAACAAATCTAGCTTCGGTTCAAAGTATCCTTTCATTTTGCAGTGAAATTCATTGACAACATAAGCTCTCAAAACTAAGTAGAATAAGAAATAGAGTAAGACATTGTGTTATGATGAAGTGGGATGATGATGACCCAAAATGTCTGAATTTAGGGTGTGCAATAGGATTATTTCGAAGTGAAGGGGAATTCTGAAATCACATAAAATAACGAATAGCAAATGAGGATTTTTGTTTCCCCTATATAAGTGCTTAATCTTTTTTTAGTAGGTGTGGAAAAATCTAGGCAAACCCATTGGTAAAGTGTCACACCATAATACATTTACTACATGACCAAAAGTATTAGCTGGTGTTAAATTTAATAATGATATAATCATAATTTCACATTATGTTACACTATATATATCCGTGGCAACCGTTTGTCACAGACGGTTTAATCAGCATACTTTTTCAGAACCGTTGGATATCCAACGGCTCTGATTTAAAAAAAATTTGCACCGTACCGCAGAAAGTTTCTGCGGTATGGTCAAATTACCAAAATGCCCCTACTGTTCACGTACCGCAGAAAATTTCTGCGGTATGGTGAACAGTAAATTTTTGGTGTGAAAACAGGGGGCAATTTGGTAATTTCTCCATACCGCAGAAACTTTCTACGGTACGGTGTAATTTTTTTTTAAAATCACAGCCGTTGGATGATTGATCAAACGGCTGACAAGCCGTATGTTATATAACACGTACCTAGCATACGTTTGGCAGGTACCGGGAACCATACATATATATATACACATTTAAAACCCAAAACAATCATAATTCATAAATATTACACTACACAAAATGTATTAGAGAACAAATTCCTATTCTTTGCCAGGGTCCTTAAACGCCATCTTGATCTTATGAATAATCAAGTGAAACTTTCTATGAACATCAATTGCACTGAACAGGTTAAGATAATCACGTAGATTAGTGCTTGCAAGAATTTGGAGACCAACAGTGAGTAGATCACGGCCCTGCTCTTGTTAAATGTTCCTAGTACTAGTGGAACATTCTACTCCTGTTGTACTGTTGGTTGGCTTCAGCTGAACCACGACAAATCCGGAAGAGAGAATGGAAATGCCAGACGGATCAACAGTGGACTTAGCTTTTGAAACGTCGCCTACGTCTGAGATTGTGTAGGCAACTACACATTGGGCTTCAATAGAGTAGCTCTCCTGTAAAACATAGATATATGATGAGCTACTTGTTCCCATCATAGGCTGCGTTTGTATGAATAGTAAATTAGTTAACATGATTAAGTCTACAAAATTTCTAAAGGTAATGAACATATATAACGGTGCATATTCCTTATGTAGTACCTACATGATCGATGCAAAACAAAGAAATACAATTTCGAGGATGAGATCCATCACTTGCAATGTCAATTAATTCAGGCCACAAATTCTCATTCGAATCAAACTCCAATATTTGTATATGAACCAATATTAATTTTCCAATTTTTTCTAGAATTTTTTTGTTACATATGAGTTCACTTATTAATAGATTATCACAAAATTCAAAGAACATCAAGTAAGTATCTCTCACTTGTAAACAATCATAATTCATAAGTACTACACTACTCACATTCACACAAGAGAATGTAATGTAACAATTTCAATAATAATATTCTAGCCTGATGTACCTGAGGTTTATTTGTCAATGCCTTTCATGCAATTGCAAATTGGCTGCCCATAGTACTGATAATGTTCCTTGTTTTGCAGAGTTCCAACAACAGAAAAAAACACAATTGTTGTCCATAGTCTTTCTTCACGATGTCAGGATTCAATTGAAAATAAGATTTGATATACTTACTCATTTCACAATCAAAACACAAACAAACCTCTAAAAATGAAGAAATACGATTTGAAAGCTTGCAAAACACAACTCAGTATTTCACAATCAAAACATAAACTAATGAGAAGAATGAAGAAAAGAGGATATATAGGGTTTTGTAAACGAAACGGTGACAGCAAATCTCGCAAAATGAAGAAATAAGATTTGGGAGCTTGCTAAACACAACTCAGTATTTCACAATCAAAACATAAACTAATGAGAAGAATGAAGAAAAGAGGATATTTAGGGTTTTGTAAACCAAACGCGTACAGCAAATTGGGGGAATTGGGATATTTGAGTCCACTTAAATAGAAGTTTTAGGGGTTCTCACTGGGATATTCGACACTTCGCTTTGGTTTGATCCTTGGTGGGATTCTCCCTGTCTAGCAAATTCTGAAAAAGACCGTATCATTGCGCATTCTGGTCTGGGCCATGGGGCGTTGGTGCATTGCATTATCCAAACCGGACACTGGACTTTGCCTACCCCCCATTCCCGTTTTCGCCATGTTGATCCTGGCCTGGTCTCTTGGATCCGAAACTTCACGTTTCCAGCTTTTAACCTTCAGAAAAATGATGTAATCCATTGGGACGGTATTCCGTTGAAAAAGCTGAAAACAGGTGATATTTGGAATTCTATACGGGTTCCAAAGGCCCAGGTTTCTTGGTCTACTCTTATCTGGCATAAACTCAAAATTCAAAGATTCGCTCACATGGAATGGCTTCTTTGCTTGGGTCGACTTCCAACCTCTCACAGACTTATCTCCTTCGGTCTGGATGTCCAACCAAACTGCTTACTATGCGTAGGAGGTCTGGAGAATGACACCCACCTGTTCGTCACTTGCACCTACGGCAGTTTCATCCTCTCTAAATTGGCTGGTATTTTAAGGGTTGATGTTGATGGGGAGTCTTGGCAGGAGCTTATCTCTACCTGGGGGTTGCACACGGATGCGGTTCACAGACTGGTTCTCTTGTTAGCAGCGCAGATCTTTGCTCACCACCTTTGGAGGGAGCGGAATGCCCGTCTGCACAACAAAGGAATCCTCAACCCTTCGCAGCTTTTAGCTTCTATCATGTCAACCATGAAGACAAAGCTTAGGCATTCTACGTGGTTCCAAAAACATGCAGACCTAGGTCACTATAGATGGATCTCCATTTGATTCAGTTTTCTTCCTTTAGCTGTTAGCCGGATGTTTTCTTTCGTAGCTTTTGTTGTAATCATAGGGTGAATCCCTGTTTTAATACATATATATTTTTAGCAAAAAAAAAAAAACGTATATTTAATTCAGATTTTTGAGGATTTCTGTGATTTTAGAAAAATTTTGGTATTTAATTTAGATTTTATGAAAGTTGCGAGTTTTAATATGTATATTATAGATTTTAAAAAGTTCATTACAATTTGATAACAATTAAAATTTGTCCTATAATCTAAATTTTGAAAAATTCATTAAAATTTGGTAATATTTAATTTGGATTATTAAAATATTACTAAATCTTAAAATATTGAAAATTGAGTTAATAAATGGATTTAATAAATCAATAATTTTTACTGAATTTATTAGTAAATTTAATCTTTCAAAATCATGCTAAAATTGCATAAATTCATGAGATTTTGAAGATTTTGTTAGAACTCTCCCTTTTTTTAAACAAATGTGAGAAACTCTACTTAAACTAGTTGATTGCTTATACTTTTTTTTTTCAAAGTGGTTGTCGCTTGTCAAGATTTTGGGCCCATCCATTTAATAAAAGTTCATAGTTAATATTTTTTTATATGAAATTAACAATTTAAGATGGAAAAATAATTTTATTACTGAACTTACACATGTTTATCTTTCATTTAAATTTATCATCCGTACGATTTATTTTTATTATATTATTTATATTTTTAAATATTAATTTATTATTTTACAATTATTTTTGTTTATTATTGTTGCATTTTTGATGAATCCTTGATTTGAAATTGTAGAAATAGAAAAGAATATATATAGTTATTTATACAATATATAGTTACTATGCTGTAATAAGAAATTTTAAGAAAAAGTTTTTAATGTTTATTAAAGTATCATTAAAAATGTATGTAAATAAGTTATAATTCACGGGAGTTACCTAAGAAAATTCTAAGGTGTACTTTTTTCTAGAATTTGTTCTATATAGAGGGTTTAAGGTTTCAGACCGGCCAAAAAAAATTTAAAATTAATATTTATAAAATTAATTCTTTAAATATAAATAAATGTAAACCCAATTCCTCACATTCCATGCTTCTTTCAGAGCTAGAAGGGTTTTCAAAACATTCTAAATGGTGTTTTGCTTTCAGTTTTTACAAGTTAGTGTCATTCTTCTTAGTAGGCTAGTGCATATCTTTGTTAAATTATTAGTTTAATTTTTTACTAGAAGAATATCTAACACAAGGTTTTTATACACAAAATACCTATTATGAGTAGGCTTGGCATTTAATTTCTTGTTAATCAGATATATTTTTGCGAATATATATGATAACACAAAATACTTGGTAAAATATTTTTCATTTTAAATTCGTATTTGTAAAAAATTAAAACAAAATACATGATATAACTGCAAACAAAAGATCAATTTTTTTTATTAAACGCATAGCATAGAAAAAACAACTAAAGGGATCAAAGGCTTTAAACTACAAGTATATCCAAGCAGAGAAGAAGTTTTACTTCCAAACAAATCTAGCTTCGGTTCAAAGTATCCTTTCATTTCGCAGTGAAATTCATTGACAACACAAGCTCTCAAAACTAAGTAGAATAAGAAATAGAGTAAGACATTGTGTTATGATGAAGTGGGATGATGATGACCCAAAATGTCTGAATTTAGGGTGTGCAATAGGATTATTTCGAAGTGAAGGGGAATTCTGAAATCACATAAAATAATGAATAGCAAATGAGGATTTTTGTTTCCCCTATATAAGTGCTTAATCTTTTTTTAGTAGGTGTGGAAAAATCTAGGCAAACCCATGGGTAAAGTGTCACACCATAATACATTTACTACATGACCAAAAGTATTAGCCGGTGTTAAATTTAATAATGATATAATCATAATTTCACATTATGTTACACTATATATATCCGTGGCAACCGTTTGCCACAGACGGTTTAATCAGCATACTGTTTCAGAGCCGTTGGATCAAATTATCCAACAGCTCTGATTTTAAAAAAAAAATTGCACCGTACCGTAGAAAGTTTCTGCGGTATGGGCAAATTACCAAAATGCCCTTACTGTTCACGTACCGCAGAAACTTTCTGCGATACGGTGAACAGTAGATTTTTAGTGTGAAAACAGGGGGCAATTTGGTAATTTCTCCATACCGCAGAAACTTTCTGCGGTACGGTGCAATTTTTTTAAAAATCACAGCCGTTGGATGATTGATCAAACGGCTGAAAAGCCGTATGTTATATAACACGTCCCTAGCATAAGTTTGGTAGGGACCGGGAACCATACATATATATATATACACACTTAAAACCCAAAACAATCATAATTCATAAATATTACACTACACAAAATGTATTAGAGAACAAATTCCTATTCTTGGCCAGGATCCTTAAACGCCATCTTGATCTTATGAATAATCACGTGAAACTTTCTATGAATATCAATTGCACTGAACAGGTTAAGATAGTCACGTAGATTAGTGCTTGCAAGAATTTGGAGACCAACAGTGAGTAGATCACAGCCCTGCTCTTGTTAAATGTTCCTAGTACTAGTGGAACATTCTGCTCCTGTTGTACTGCTGGTTGGCTTCAGCTGAACCACGACAAATCCGGAGGAGAGAATGGAAATGCCAGATGGATCAACAGTGGACTTAGCTTTTGAAACGTCGCCTACGTCTGAGTTGTGTAGGCAACTACACTTTGGGCTTCAATAGAGTACCTCTCCTGTAAAACATAGATATATGATGAGCTACTTGTTCCCATCATAGGCTGCGTTTGTATGAATAGTAAATTAGTTAACATGATTAAGTCCGCAAAATTTCTAAAGGTAATGAACATATATAACGGTGCATATTCCTTATGTAGTACCTACATGATCGATGCAAAACAAAGAAATACAATTTTGAGGATGAGATCCATCACTTGCAATGTCAATTAATTCAGGCCACAAATTCTCATTCGAATCAAACTCCAATATTTGTGATATGAACCAATATTAATTTTCCAATTTTTTCTAGGATTTTTTTGTTACATATGAGTTCACTTATTAATAGATTATCACAAAATTCAAAGAACATCAAGTAAGTATCTCTCACATGTAAACAATCATAATTCATAAGTACTACACTACACACATTCACACAAGAGAATGTAATGTAACAATTTCAATAGTAATATTCTAGCCTGATGTACCTGAGGTTTATTTGTCAATGCCTTTCATGCAATTTCAAATTGGTTGCCCATAGTACTGATAATGTTCCTTGTTTTGCAGAGTTCCAACAACAGAAAAAAACACAATTGTTGTCCATAGTCTTTCTTCACGATGTCAGGATTCAATTGAAAATAAAATTTGATATACTTACTCATTTCACAATCAAAACACAAACAAACCTCTCAAAATGAAGAAACACGATTTGAAAGCTTGCTAAACACAACTCAGTATTTCACAATCAAAACATAAACTAATGAGAAGAATGAAGAAAAGAGGATATTTAGGGTTTTGGAAACGAAACCGGCACAGCAAATCTCGCAAAATGAAGAAATAAGATTTGGGAGCTTGCTAAACACAACTAAGTATTTCACAATCAAAACATAAACTAATGAGAGGAATGAAGAAAAGAGGATATTTAGGGTTTTGTAAACCAAACGCGTACAGCAAATTGGGGGAATTGGGATATTTGAGTCCACTTAAATAGAAGTTTTAGGGGTAACGTATATTTAATTCAGATTTTTGAGGATTTCTGTGATTTTAGAAAAAATTTGGAATTTAATTTAGATTTTATAAAAGTTGCGAGTTTTAATATGTATATTATAGGTTTTAAAAAGTTTATTACAATTTGATAACAATTAAAATTTGTCCTATAATATAAATTTTGAAAATTTCATTAAAATTTGGTAATATTTAATTTGGATTATTAAAATATTACTAAATCTTAAGATATTGAAAATTGAGGTAATAAATGGATTTAATAAATCAATAATTTTTACTGAATTTATTAGTAAATTTAATCTTTCAAAATCATGCTAAAATTACATAAATTCATGAGATTTTGAAGATTTTGTTAGAACTCTCTCTTTTTTTAAACAAATGTGAGAAACTCTACTTAAACTAGTTTATTGCTTATACTTTTTTTTTCAAACTGGGGGGAATGATATATATATGGATTCAACTAAGAGTAAATAGAAGTTTGAGATAATGGGAACTATAACTCAATACAATGTGGTTGTCACTTGTCAAGATTTTGGGCCCATCCATTTAATAAATGTTCATAGTTAATAATTTTTTATATGAAATTAACAATTTAAGATGGAAAAATAATTTTATTACTGAACTTACACATGTTTGTCTTTCATTTAAATTTATCATCCGTACTATTTATTTTTAGTATATTATTTATATTTTTAAATATTAATTTATTATTTTACAATTATTTTTGTTTATTAGTCTTGCATTTTTGATGAATCCTTGATTTGAAATTGTAAAAATAGAAAAGAATATATATAGTTATTTAGACAATATATAGTTACTATGGTGTAATAAGAAATTTTAAAAAAAGTTTTTAATATTTATTAAACTATCATTAAAAATGTATGTAAATAAGTTATAATTCATCGGGGTTACCTATGGAAATTCTAAAGTTCACTTTTTTCTAAAATTTGCAGGAAATTCTAAAGTTCACTTTTTTCTAAAATTTGTTCTATATACAGGGCTTAAGGGTTCAGAATCGCCAAAAAAAATTAAAATTAATATTTGTAAAATTAATTCTTTAAATATAAATAAAAGTAAATTAAAAATGTATGTAAATAAGTTATAATTCACGGGAGTTACCTAAGAAAATTCTAAGGTGTACTTTTTTCTAGAATTTGTTCTATATAGAGGGTTTAAGGTTTCAGACCGGCCAAAAAAAATTTAAAATTAATATTTATAAAATTAATTCTTTAAATATAAAGAAATGTAAACCCAATTCCTCACATTCCATGCATCTTTAAGAGCTAGAAGACATTATGAAGGGTGTTTTGCTTCGAGTTTCAATTAGATGTAAGCCTGGTAGGCTTCATTAACTATATCTCTCATCTTTTTTCATTCTATTGTTTTGACATTATAAGAATATGTAACCTGGTAGGCTTCATTAACTATCTCTCTCATCTTTTTCCATTCTATTGTTTTGACTTTATAAGAATATATAACCGATCAAGGAGGGTGACATCTTGTTAGGTAGCTTGTTGAAGTACTCAATGTAGAATTTGAAGAATGCATCCATCTCAGTGATTTCATGACCGTTGACATTAAGTAAGAAGAATTTTACAAGTTAGTAGTGAATCACTCTTTTATGAACATTTAGTAGTAGGTACTTGTGTTGGGCCGCAACACCAATTAACTCCACATTAGTATGATATTGTCCACTTTGGATCATGGCCATGCCCGTACGGATTTGTTTTTGGGCTCCTTCCAAAAGGTCTCGTACTAATGGAGTTGTTTTGGCTGCTTATAATCAAGATAATTCTTGTCTATCTTGAGGATGTGGGACTTGGGTATACCCACTCTACAATCTCTCCTCAATCTAAGAACCACCAAACTTGTGACCCTTATACCGCCGATATTCATCTGTGACTCATCATCTTGCGGGACAAGCCACCCGACCACCTCAGTGTCAGGAAGACTTTCGACAAAAGCCGTCCAAGATCTTCAACCACAGTTCTGGAGAGCCTCCCACACCACACAACTTGCAGCCCGCAACCACAGGATCAACTTCTTAACCATCGGCATTGATACCACTTGTTGGGCCGCGCAACACTCATTAACTCCACATTAATATGATATTGTCCGCTTTGGACCGTGGCCACGCCCGAACGGATTTGTTTTTGGGCTCCTTCCAAAAGGCCTCATACTAATCGAGTTGTTTTGGGTGCTTATATTCAAGATATTTCTTCTTTATCTTGACGATGTAGGACTTGGATTGACACCCACTCTACAACTTGTTTATTTCATTAGACAAATAACTTTATTGTTATGAGCTGGAAGTCTTGCTGGAACAGTTTGACTCAGCATGGCAAGATAAGATGGGAGATTTTCTTTTCTCCGGAGCAACAAAGAAGTTTAACCGGTGTAAGAGTAACAAAATTCACAAAAGTCATTCTTCTTAGTAGGCTAGTGCATATCTTTGTTAAATTATTATTTTTATTTTTTTTACTAAAAGAATATTTAACCACTACACCAGAAAAAGCCTCAGACAACACTTTATAGACAACGGATGACTGAAAAAGTATGGTCCGAAAAACTCATACAACTGGTATTTTTGAAACTCAAAAAACCATTGTGTCACAAATACATGGACAATCGTTTATCACAAAAAATAAACCGTTGTTTTAATGTTTAAAAAACTGATGTCAGATAATACTATCACACAATAGTTTTTCCGAAACTAAAAACATGTTGTCTCACATAGCCGTAGACAATTGTTTTCTATAAAATTAAACTGTTGTTTCACATGGACATAGACAATGCAGATGTATTATTTTTTATGTATTCAAACAATGCCTACAAACCGTTGTCATTTATACAACATATTTTTGAAAAAGGGCAAGTAGAAAATATGGCAAACTAAAAACAGCCCAAGACATACAACGGGTTGTTAGAAACCTTTATACAATTGCTGAAAACTGTTGTCAGAAAGTAGAATGTGTTAAAAAAAATAAATAACAATACATGATCTCCCCAACATCCCCCCAACAGAACATGAACAAATACAACCAAGATCATGAATAAATACAACCAAGATCAATCTTAATCACCAACACTGGTTTATCGACAAACTATATCAAATAAATCCAATGTACATTCAACAAACTAAATTAAAGAAACTAATTTGTTCAAGCCAACCAAACAAATTACTAATAAAACAGTGGGAAACAAACTAATAATACATCATGGAATTTGAATCCATTCTTCTTATCGCATGTAACTAGCACTTTCTTCCTCTACATCAGCACTGGGAAATATTGTCACATCCATCTCATTCTCAAGTTCAATTTCAACCGATCCCACCTTTTCATTGTCACTATCCTCATGGTATGCCTTACTCGGTAATTTCAACACCACTGACCAAAATTTGTCAAAAGGATCAACAATATAACAAACTTTATTAACATGCTTTCCTAACACAAATGGATCATTTGAAAAGCCTAACTTATTTAAATTAACTAATGTATATTCCAAGTCATCTACCTTTATCCCTTTATTCGTATCCACCCAATTGTAACGAAAAATAGGGACCCTAAATTTGTTATAGTCCAGCTCCCATACATAGCAAATAACTCCATAAAAACTATTACATCAATTTTGAAATTTATTTATTAAAAATGTTTGCGTAAAAAACAGTGTGTAAAGAAGAGGCGGGATTTTTCCCCCCTAAACACAACCCTAGTCCCTAGGTAAAACACTTTCCAGCTTCAATTATCGATACACTTTTTCCCTTTACACACTTTTCCCCTTATACGTTTCTCTATACTGCTCTCTCTCTACTCTCTCTCTCTCTCTCGATACACTTTAGGTAAAACTCTCCATTCAATTCGCACATCAAAACCATCGACCATCGGCTTAATTCGCACATCAAAACCAAACCCCACCCACCATTTCTTTCTTTAATTAGGTATATCACTCTCGCTTATTTTGAATTATGTTCTTCGTTGCTTTAATTAGTTTCATCTCTTAGTTTTGTTGATGTACAAGTAAAAGGTGGACTCAGTTATTTCTTTAATTAACGACATGCACCAAACCCCACCGTTTATTTCATTAATTAACGACATGCATCATTTGATTCTTTGTTCCCCTTTTTGTTCCCCTCTTTCTAACATATTTACATGCATCATTTTATTCTTTGTTCCCCTTTTTGTGTCCCTCTTTCTAAAATATATTTTGTGTTATGTATTTTGTAGATTTTTAATTACCCTGATTCTGTTAACTATTTTGTGTCATGTATTTTGTATCAAATATGAATTTTTGTGATTAAGTTGTGTTATGTATATGAATTATGTTCTTCTATATTGCGAGGATCCTGTAATGCTTTTTTATCCACCAGCAGATTATTCGTTCATTGAACAGTCTCATTAGGATCTTTTTGTTGCTGATCGTATATCGGAGGAGTTTCTAGTAAGTTCATGAGATATTTAATGATGTACAAAATTGTTTTAGAGCATTTATCTACCTGTTATAATAATTTCCCTGTTATTTTTTGGAAGGCAAATCATGACAAACAAGTGCTCATTCGGTCGAAGAATCGTTATCCTCATCTCATGTCTCGTAGAGGCTATGCGAACAAGGAGATTAAATGGGTTAGTGATCATGAACCTGATAAGTATACTTTGACATATAATTTATTTTATGGATTTGTGTTTTTAAAAGGATGCTTATATAAGTATTGATATATGTATAAGATATATGCCTAATCGAGCCAATTTTGTACGTGTAGGCCGAAAAGCATGCAGATATATCAAGGGATCGATCAACAGCATGGATCCTTGCTAGGAAGGACAAATTTTGAAATTTTAAAAGCGACGAGATTAGAGAAAAAGCAAAGACAATAGTAAGTTATTGATTTGTATTTATTTAAAAATTATTCATCAAGCTTATCTGATTTACCAACTACTTCCATTTTGACCTTTTTTAGGAGAAGATGAAGAAAGAAGTAATTGAAGGGAGTATGGTGGAAGATGGTGTTGATGATGTGTTGGCTAAGGTATTGGGAAACCCAGAACATGGAGGAAGAGTGCGTGGACAGGGAATCCATGTGAAACCGGTTGTCTACTTTGATCTTCCAAGGCAGAAGAAAAAAATGAAGGGGTCTATTGATGAAAGGTCTATTGAGGACATGATAAAGGAGGGGGTATAAAAAGTTTGGGCAGAGGAGGCATCGAAAATTATTCAAGAAAGAGATGCATATTGGACAACTGATGTGCAGAAGTTTAAAGCTGAGATACTTGAACAGACTCTTTGGATGGGGGCCAGCCCAGTTGATGGTTCCCAACAAGCAAGCTACTCTCATTCGAAGAGGATGGCTATGATTAGTGTCTCTCATAATATGAAAATGAAGTTGGATGTTGAAGATGGTATTCAGGTGGATGTTGAAGATGGTATACAGTTGGATTTTGAAGAAAAGCAGAAGTTGGATGTTGAAGATGGTATAGAGCTGGATGTTCCAGAAAAAATTAGGCTGGTTGTTGATTTGGGCAACTATGCTATTGTTGCCGAGGATGAAAAGGAAGAGAAGATGGTGGACAAGTGTTATAGGGTGGAGGAGGTTGAAGTGTAGGAGGAAGACAAGGAAGTTCAACTGGCAGTTGGATCCTTGACCAACATCGTTGCTTATGCAACAATTGTTGATGTTCTAGTTATTGAAATATGGGTACAAACCATTCATTCTGTTCCGCTTGGTGAAGAGAATGCAAGAGTGTCCATCACTAGAGCAATTCAGGGAGACGTTCGGATCCCGTTCTCGATTGGAGATGAGATAACCACTGTGCAACAAGCCAAAGGAACATTTGTTGCATGGCCAAGATACTTGATCGGAGGAGGGAAGACAAGTTCACCAAAGTTTAATTTAACTCGAAAGGTAAAGTTTTATGTAATTATACTAGCATATTTTAACTTTTCGTAATTAATCATTCTGATCAAACTGCATTCTTATATATATTATTTTCATTTTAGAAAAACAAGAAAAAGGAAGGTAAGAAGTCAAAGAAGATTGTGGATTTGGAAGTGGAACTCGATGCTGATGAGTACGTACTTGAGATGGGTGTAAAGTATCCATCTGCTTTGAAGCGGTTGTGGATTTGGGCAAAGGAAGCTCTGAGAGAGGGCAATACAGTTTGTTTTGAACTGAGCAAAGACGCTTTTGGATATGCCAGGAAGCAACACCTGTTCCTAAATGATATACATGTTGTTTGCGCTGGTGGGGAAATATGTGGTTCCGTAATTTGTATCTTCATTCAGTAAGTGTACAATCTTATTTAAAATGTTTTATATTACGTGTAATATTGTTGAAATCCTCATGGGAATCTTTGCTAACTACTGTTTACTTTTATTCGTAGTTTCTTGAAAGAACATTTGATCAGGCATAGGATGGCAGACATGGTAGTATTTGTAGATCCAGGTTTGGTTGGCGCCCTTGGATGTGGAAACGCGAGGAAGAGGTCCCTTGCACTTGCTGACCGTTTTATTGATGCCAAAAAAGGGCAATACTTTCTAGTGCCATATAACGACGTGTGAGTAATATTTTTTATTGCCCAACATTGTAGTTGAATAATTAACAATCTATTTTATGCTGATGGTTGATGTTATTCTCACATGCTAAGTTGAATTATTTTTTCCTATATCGTTCATGACTCGTAGCAACCACTGGTCATTGATTGTTGTGAATCTGGAGGCGGATATAGTCTACAACATGGACCCTGTTAAACGTCGCATTGCAAGTGGAGAGTGGGTAGAGGTTGTTGACAAGTGAGTTCCACTTTTAAAATTTTCCTATTTAGTCTTAGGTTGTAAATTTAGGGAAAATGCAACCTTTGTTGATTTTTATTGTTTTGCTTACAGTGTCATAAAGTTGTATAAGGAAAATCTGAAGAAGGCTGGTCGGAAAAAATTTTTATGGGAGAACATGGCGGTATTAATTTTAGTCCTTCATCCTTCATATTAATTTTATAATAGTAATTTAGTGAATTTAGTAATGTTTGTTCCATCATATAATTAAACAATTTGAATGCTTTCAGGGAGTTCCTGTGCAGAAAGGGGACAAGGACTGTGGCCTCTTCGTGATGAGATACATGAAAGAAATCTGTCACAATTAGGAGCTTGACTTTGCAGAAAAGGTCAGAAATTATATTTTTTTGGTATTTTTTTTAATTGGCAACATATGTGATTAAACAAGTGAATGGTGGATGTCATGCCAACATGACTAATTTAATTGAGATTTTTTCAGTGGATGCGCAGGTCCAACCGGGAGTACACTGATAACCACATCAACAAAATCAAGACAGACTTTGCCAAATTTTTCATGAAGCGTCATGCATTTTAAGTAAGTCAAGTTGTTTTCGAATCTTTTGTTTAGTCGAACCTGATCAGTAAACTTTTGGGGGTTCATTTCGTAGTACATTATCTTGGTGGATGAATTACTTTTGTCTGGGTCAGTTGGTGGACATGTTGTTTAACTTTGGATCGAATTTTCTTAAATTGGTTGGCATGTCGATGAACTTGTAATGGATCTAATGTTTATTTAGTGGATTATTATGGTGGTAAACTTTGTACTGGATTTAATCTTATTTTGGGTTGTAATGTGAATTGGTGGTAATTTTATTATGTATTATGGTTGATTTTGGACTGTATTGTATGTATTTTCCGTATGGTTAATTATGGGAATTGCGAAACGGATAATTGTGATACAAGCTGTTGTTCCAAAACCATTCATACAACGATTTAATTAAAGAAAAACCATTGTAAAAATTTTAATACACATTACCATAACAATAAACTCCAACTCCAACAATTGCATAAATTCGTTGTTCAATACAAACACTAGACCATGTTGGATAATACCTCGAACAATGACTTGTTCCCGTTAAGACAATACAAGAAAACTGTTGTTAATCTGCTTGGATTCGTTTTCCCATTCAACAATGGTTTTTAGTGTTTGGTATTAGACGATGTTGGATAATACCTCCAACAATGGCTTGTTCCCGTTAAGACAATACTAGAAAACCGTTGTTAATTTGCTTCGATTCGTACAAAATAGGCAACGATATTCTATTATATCAAACAATTCCTAGAAAGCGTTGTCTTCGACCAAAAATTGATTTTTCCATTCAACAATGGTTTTTAGTGTTTGATTTTTATAATATAATTAGCACCAAAACCCGTCATCTAATGTCCTATCACACAGCGTTTTGATAGTCAACGGAATGAAAGGGTCTCAGACAACGGCAGCAAACCGTCACCAGATTCATTTTCTGTTGTAGTGAACACAAGGTTTTTATACACAAAATACCTATTATCAGTAGGCTTGGCATTTAATTTTATGCGAATATATAAGATAACATAAAATACTTGGTAAAATAGTTTTCATTTTAAATTCTTATTGGTATCAAATAATTAAAACAAAATACATGAAATAACTGCAAACATAAGATCAAAATTTTTTTATTAAACGCATAGCAAAAAAAAAAGCAACTAAAAGGATCAAAGGCTTTAAACTACCAGTATATCCAAGCAGAGAAGAAGTTTTACTTCCAAACAAAATCTAGCTTCGGTTGAAAGTATCCTTTCATTTCGCAGTGAAATTCATTGACAACACAAACTCTCAAAACTAAGTAGAATAAAAAAGAGAGTAAGACATAATGTAGTTTTACTTCCAAACAAAATCTTGCTTCGGTTGAAAGTATCCAATGCCTTTCATGCAATTGCAAATTGGCCTCCCACACTCGATGGGCCTGCATGAACACCTTCATCTTTAGGGCCCATGGTGTGTAATTAGTCTTAGTTAACATGGGGAAGCTTAGGCCAAACGAGCTCTCCCTGAACTTGTTGTTCTCCATTAAAGTTGATCTGATAGAACACCTGAAGCTCTGATACCAAGTATAGAACTAATATAAACTCACACACTCCTGTATGTAAATGATCTGGGGAACGATAAAATCTTTCTATTTTTTTATTCGGCGTACAAAATGAAAATATAAAGACGATACAAAACTGACTGCTTGAAACAAGGAAACTCAAAACAAACTCCTAAACTAACTCCACTACCTTATCTTCTCCTACTACTACTCTAACAACTAAGCTGACCCATTCTACTCTAATAGCCACGTAACAGCTATTAATATATATATATATATATATATATATATATATATATATATATATATATATATATTTATTTATTTAAAAGTAAATCCAACAGATATTTCAGTCCACTTAAATAGAAGTTTTAGGGGTAACGTATATTTAATTCATTTTTTTGGGGATTTCTTTGATTTTAGAAAAATTTTAGTATTTAATTTAGATTTTAAAAAGTTACGAGTTTTAATATGTATATTATAAATTTTAGAAAGTTCATTACAATTTGATAACAATTAAAATTTGTCCTATAATCTAAATTTTGAAAAATTCATTAAAATCTGGGAATATTTAATTTGGATAATTAAAACATTACTAAATCTTAAGATATCGAAAATTGGGGAATAAATGGATTTAATAAATCAATAATTTTTACTGAATTTGTTAGTAAATTTAATCTTTCAAAATCCTGCTAAAATTACATAAATTCATGAGATTTTGGAGATTTTGTTAGAATTCTCTCTTTTTTAAAAAAAATGTGAGAAACTCTACTTAAACACGTTGATTGCTTATACTTTTTTTAATTATTCAAACTGTGGGGAATGATATATATATATATATATATATATATATATATATATATATATATATGGATTCAACTAAGAGTAAATAGAAGTGTGAGATAGCACAACAAATGGGAACTATAACTCAATATAAAGTGGTTGTCACTTGTCAAGATTTTGGGCCCATCCATTTAATAAATGTTCATGGTAAGTATTTTTTTATATGAAATTATTAGTTTAAAATGGAAAAATAATTTTATTACTGAACTTACAAATGTTTATCTTACATTTAAATTTATCATCCGTACGATTTACTTTTATTGTATTATTTATATTTTTAAATTTAAATTTATTATTTTACAATTATTTTGGTTTATTAGTGTTGCATTTTTGATGAATCCTTGAGTTGAAATTGTAGAAATAGAAAAGAATATATATAGTTATTTATACAATATATACTTACTATGGTGTAATAAGAAATTTTAAAAAAGTTTTTAATATTTATTAAACTATCATTAAAAATGTATGTAAATAAGTTATAATTTATCGGAGTTACCTATGGAAATTCTAAAGTTCACTTTTTTCTAAAATTTGTAGGAAATTCTAAAGTTCACTTTTTTCTAAAATTTGTTCTATATACAGGGATTAAGGGTTCAGAATCGCCAAAAAAAATTTAAAATTAATATTATAAAATTAATTCTTTAAATATAAATAAAAGTAAACCCAAATCCTCACATTCCATGTATCTTTAAGAGCTAGAAGGGTTTTCATAACATTCTGAATGGTGTTTGCCTTCCAGTTTCACTTTGATGTAAGCCTGGTAGGCTTCATTAACTATCTCTCTCGTCTTTTTCCATTCTATTGTTTTGACATTATAAGAATATGTAACCTGGTAGGCTTCATGAACTATCTCTCTCATCTTTTTCCATTATATTGTTTCGACATTATAAGAATATGTAACCGATCAAGGAGGGTGACATCTTGTTAGGTTTACAAGTTAGTAGTGAATCACTCTTTTTTGAACATTTAGTAGTAGAAACTTGTGTTGGGCCGCGCAACACCCACGCCTGCACGGATTTGTTTTTGGGTTCCTTCTGAAAGGTGTCATACTAATGGAGTTGTTTTGGCTGCTTATAATCAAGATAATTCTTGTCTATCTTGACGATGCGGGACTTGGGTTGACACTCACTCTACAATCTCCCCTCAATCCAAGAACCACCAAACTTGTGACCTTTATACCGCTGATATTCATCTGTGGCTCATCATCTTGCGGGACACGCCGCCCGACCACCTCAGTCTCAGGAAGACTTTCGACACAAGCCGTCTAAGATCTTCAACCACAGTTTTGAAGAGCCTCCAACACCATACAACTTGCAGCCCACAACCCCAGGATCAACTTCTTAACCATCGGCATTGATATCACTTGTTGGGCCGCGCAACAATCATTAACTCCACATTAGTATGATATTGTCCGCTTTAGACTGTGGCCACGCCCACACGGATTTGTTTTTGGTAGCTTCCAAAAGGCCTCATAATAATGGAGTTGTTTTTGCTGCTTATATTCAAGATATTTCTTCTTTGTCTTGACGATGTAGGATTTGGGTTGACACCTCTACAACTTGTTTCATTCATAAGAAAAATAACTTTATTTTTCTAAGGAGCAACAAAGAAGTTTTACCGGTGTAAGAGTAACAAAATTCACAAAAGTCATTCTTCTTAGTAGGCTAGTGCATATCTTTGTTAAATTATTAGTTTAATTTTTTTTACTAAAAGAATATCTAACGCAAGGTTTTTATACACAAAATACCTATTATGAGTAGGCTTGGTATTTAATTTCTTGTTAATCAGATATATGTATGCGAATATATATGATAACACAAAATACTTGGTAAAATATTTTTCATTTTAAATTCTTATTGTTATCAAAAAATTAAAACAAAATACATGAAATAACTGCAAACAAAAGATCAATTTTTTTTATTAAATGCATAGCAAAGAAAAAGCAACTAAAAGGATCAAAGGCATTAAAGTACAAGTATATCCAAGCAGAGCAAAAGTTTTACTTCCAAACAAAATCTAGCTTCCGTTGAAAGTATCCTTTCATTTCGCAGTGAAATTCTTTGACAACACAAACTCTCAAAACTAAGTAGAATAAAAAAAAAAGAGTAAGACATTGTGTTTTGATGAAGTGGGATGATGATGACCCAAAATGTCTGAATTTAAGGTGTGTAATTGGATTATTTCAAAGTGAAGGGGAATTCTGATGTCACATAAAATAACGAGTAGAAAATTATGATTGTTGTTTCCCATTATATAAGTGCTTAATCTTTTTTAAGTAGGTGTGGAAAAATCTATGCAACCCCATGGGCAAAGTGTCCCACCATAATACATTTACTACATGATCAAAATTATTAGCTGGTGTTAAATCTAATAATGGTATAATCATACTTTCATATTATGTTACACTATATATATATATATATATATATATTCATAAGTACTACACTACCCAAAACAATCATAATTCATAAGTACTACACTACACAAAATGTATTACAGAATAAATTCGTAGCGCCATCTTGATCTTATGAATAATCACGTGAAGCTTTCTATGAACATCAATTGTACTGAACAGGTTAAGATAATCACGTAGATTAGTGCTTGCAAGAATTTGGAGACCAACAGTGAGTAGACAGCCCTACTCTTATTAAATGTTCCTAGTACTAGTGGAACGTTCTACTCCTATTGTACTGTTGGTTGGCTTCAGCTGAACCACGACAAATCCGGACGGGAGAATGGAAATGCCAGATGGATCAACACTGGACTTAGCTTTTGAAAAGTCACCTACGTCTAAGATAGTGTAGGCAACTACACTTTGGGCTTCATCGAGTAGCTCTCCTGTAAAACATAGATATATGATGAGTTTCTGCATGTGTATGAATAGTAGCTTAGTTAACATGATTAAGTCTGCAAAATTTCTAAAGGTAATGAACATATATAACGGTGCATATTCCTTATGTAGTACCTACATGATCGATGCAAAACAAAGAAATGCAATTTCGACGATGAGATCATCACTTGCAATGTCAGTTAATTCAGGCCACGAATTCTCATTCGAATCAAACTCCAATATTTGTGATATGAATCAATATTAATTTTCCATTTTTTTCTAGAAATTTTTTGTTACATATGAATTCACTTATTAATAGATTATCACAAAATTCAAAGAACATCAAGTAAGTATCCCTCACATGTAAACAATCATAATTCATAAGTACTACACTACACACATCCACACAAGAGAATGTAATGTAACAATTTCAATAATAATATTCTAGCCTGATGTACCTTAGATTTATTTGTCAATGCCTTTCATGCAATTGCAAATTGGCCGCCCAAAGGACGGATAATGTTCCTTGTTTTGCAATTGTTGTCCATAGTCTTTCTTCACGATGTCAGGATTCAATTGAAAGTAAAATTTGATATACTTACTCATTTCACAATAAAAACACAAACAAACCTCTTAAAATGAAGAAATAAGATTTGAGAGCTTGCTAAACACAACTAAGTATTTCACAATCAAAATATAAACTAATAAGAAGAATGAAGAAAAGAGGATATTTAGGGTTTGGTAAACTAAATGGGGACAACAAATTGGGGAAATTGGGATATTTGAGTCCACTTAAATAGAAGTTTTTAGGGGTAACGTATATTTAATTCAGATTTTTGAGGATTTCTTTGATTTTAGATAATTTTTAGTATTTAATTTAGATTTTAAAAAAGTTGTTAGTTTTAATATGTATATTATAGATTTTAAAAAGTTCATTACAATTTGATAACAATTAAAATTCCTCCTATAATCTAAATTTTGATAAATTCATTAAAATCTGGGAATATTTAATTTGGATAATTAAAACATTACTAAATCTAAAGATATTGAAAATTGTGGGAATAAATGGATTTAATAAATCAATAATTTTTACTGAATTTGTTACTAAATTTAATCTTTCAAAATCCCGTTAAAATTACATATATTCATGAGATTTAGAAGTTTTTGTTAGAACTCTCTCTTTTTTAAAAAAAATGTGAGAAAATCTACTTAAACTCGTTGGTTGCTTATACTTTTTTTTTCCAAACTATGGGGAATGATATATGGATTCAACTAAGAGTAAATAGAAGTTTGAGATAACAGAACAAATGGGAACTATAACTCAATATAAAGTGGTTGTCACTTGTCAAGATTTTTGACCCATCCATTTTATAAATGTTCATGGTAAATATTTTTTTATATGAAATTATTAATTTAAGATGGAAAAATAATTTTATTACTGAACTTACACATGTTTATCTTTCATTTAAATTTATCATCCGTACGATTTATTTTTAGTATATTATTTATATTTTTAAATTTTAATTTATTATTTTACAAATATTTTTGTTTATTAGTGTTGCATTTTTGATGAATCCTTGAGTTGAAATTGTAGAAATAGAAAAGAATATATATAGTTATTTATACAATATATACTTACCATGGTGTAATAAGAAATTTTAAAAAAAAGTTTTTAATGTTTTTTAAATTATCATTAAAAATATATGTAAATAAGTTATAATTCATAGGGAGTTACCTAATGATGTTCTATGGTTCACTTTTCTCTAAAATTTGTTCTATAGAGGGCTTAAGGTTTCAGTCCCGCCAAAAAAATTTAAAATTAGCATTTATAAAATTAATTCTTTAAATATAAATAAAAGTAAACCCAATTCCTAATATTCCATGCTTGGTTAAGAGCTAGAAGGGTTTTCATAACATTCTGAATAGTGTTTTGCTTCCCGTTTCACTTGGATGTAAGCCTGGTAGGCTTCATTAACTATCTCTCTCATCTTTTTCCATTCTATTGTTTTGACATTATAAGAATATGTAACCTCGTATGCTTCATTACCGATCAAGGAGGGTGATATCTTGTTAGGTAGCTTGTTGAAGTACTCAATGTAGAATTTGAAGAATGCATCCATCTCAGTGATTTCATGACCGTTGACATTAAGTAAGAACAATTTTACAAAATAGTAGTGAATCACTCTTTTAACTCCACATTAGTATGATATTGTCCACTCTGGGTCGTGGCCACGCCCGCACGGATTTGTTTTTGGGCTCCTTCCAAAAGGCCTCATACTACTTGTTTTTGATGCTTATAATCAAGTTAATTCTTGTTTATCTTGACGATGTGGGACTTGGGTTGACACCCACTCTACAATCTCCCCTCAATCCAAGAACCACCAAACTTGTGACCCTTATACCGTCGATATTCATCTGTGGCTCAAAATCTTGCGGGACACGCCGCCCGACCACCTTAGTGTCAGGAAGACTTTCGACACAAGCCGTCCAAGATCTCCAACCACAGTTCTGGAGAGCCTCCCACACCACACAACTTGCAGACCGCAACCCCAGGATCAACTCCTTAACCATCGGCACTGATACCACTTGTTGGGCCGCGCAACACTCATTAACTCCACATTAGTATGATATTGTCCACTTTGGACCATGGCCACGCCCGCACAGATTTGTTTCTGGGCTCCTTTCGAAAGGTCTCATACTAATGGAGTTGTTTTGGCTGCTTATATTCAAGATATTTCTTATATATCTTGACAATGTGGGACTTGGATTGACACCCACTCTACAACTTATTTAATTCATAGGAAAAATAACTTTATTTTTCTGAGCTGGAAGTCTTGCTGCGACAGTTTGACTCAGCATGGCAAGATAAGATGGGAGATTTTCTTTTCTCCAATCACTAAGGAGAAACAAAGAAGTTTTACCGGTGTAAGAGTAACAAAATTCATAAAAGTCATTCTTCTTAGTAGGCTAGTGCATATCTTTGTTAAATTATTAGTTTAATTTTTTTTTACTAAAAGAATATCTAAGACAAGGTTTTTATACACAAAATACCTACTATGAGTAGGCTTGGAATTTAGTTTCTTGTTAATCAGATATATGTATGCGAATATATATGATAACACAAAATACTTGGTAAAATATTTTACATTTTAAATTTCATGGTATCAAAAAATTAAAACAAAATACATGAAATAACTCAAACAAAAGATCAAAAAAAATTTATTAAATGCATAACAAAGAAAAAGCAACTAAAAGGATCAAAGGCTTTAAACTACAAGTATATCCAAGCATAGAAGAAGTCTTACTTCCAAACAAAATCTAGCTTCGGTTGAAAGTATCCTTTCATTTCGCAATGAAATTCATTGACAACACAAACTCTCAAAACTAAGTACAATAAAAAAGAGAGTAAGACATTAAAAAAGAGAGTAAGACATTGTGTTATGATTAACTGGGATGATGATGACCGGAAATGTCTGAATTTAAGGTGCGCAATATGATTATTTCGAAATGAAGGGGAATTCTGAAATCACATAAAATAACGAATATGTAATTTCTCCATACCGCAGAAACTTTCTGCGGTACGGTGCAATTTTTTTTTTAAAATCACAGCCGTTGGATGATTGATCAAACGGCTCAAAAGCCGTATGTTATATAACACGTCCCTAGCATACGTTTGGCAGGGACCGGGAACCATACATATATATATACACGCTTAAAACCCAAAACAATCATAATTCATAAATATTACACTACACAAAATGTATTAGAGAACAAATTCCTATTCTTTGCCATGGTCCTTAAACGCCATCTTGAAATTATGAATAATCACGTGAAACTTTCTATGAACATCAATTGCACTGAACAGGTTAAGATAATCACGTAGATTAGTGCTTTCAAGAATTTGGAGACCAACAGTGAGTAGATGACAGCCCTGCTCCTGTTAAATGTTCTTAGTACTAGTGGAACATTCTACTCCTGTTGTACTGTTGGTTGGCTTCAGCTGAACCACGACAAATCCGGAGGAGAGAATGGAATTGCCAGATGGATCAACAATGGACTTAGCTTTTGAAACGTCGCCTACGTCTGAGATTGTGTAGGCAACTACACTTTGGGCTTCAATAGAGTAGCTCTCCTGTAAAACATAGATATATGATGAGCTACTTGTTCCCATCATAGGCTGCGTTTGTATGAATAGTAAATTAGTTAACATGATTAAGTCTGCAAAATTTCTAAAGGTAATGAACATATATAACGGTGCATATTCCTTATGTAGTACCTACATGATCGATGCAAAACAAAGAAATACAATTTCGAGGACTAGATCCATCACTTGCAATGTCAATTAATTCAGGCCACAAATTCTCATTCGAATCAAACTCCAATATTTGTGATATGAACCAATATTAATTTTCCCATTTTTTCTAGAATTTTTTTTGTTACATATGAGTTCACTTATTAATAGATTATCACAAAATTCAAAGAACATCAAGTAAGTATCTCTCACATGTAAACAATCATAATTCATAAGTATATACACTACACACAGTCACACAAGAGAATGTAATGTAACAATTTCAATAATAATATTCTAGCCTGATGTACCTGAGGTTTATTTGTCAATGCCTTTCATGCAATTGCAAATTGGCTGCCCATAGTACTTATAATGTTCCTTGTTTTGCAGAGTTCCAACAACAGAAAAAAACACAATTGTTGTCCATAGTCTTTCTTCACGATGTCAGGATTCAATTGAAAATAAGATTTGATATACTTACTCATTTCACAATCAAAACACAAACAAACCTCTCAAAATGAAGAAACACGATTTGAAAGCTTGGTAAACACAACTCAGTATTTCACAATCAAAACATAAACTAATGAGAAGAATGAAGAAAAGAGGATATTTAGGGTTTTGTAAACGAAACCGGGACAGCAAATCTCGCAAAATGAAGAAATAAGATTTGGGAGCTTGCTAAACACAACTCAGTATTTCACAATCAAAACATAAACTAATGAGAAGAATGAAGAAAAGAGAATATTTAGGGTTTTGTAAACCAAACGCGTAGCAAATTGGGGGAATTGGGATATTTGAGTCCACTTAAATAGAAGTTTTAGGGGTAACGTATATTTAATTCAGATTTTTGAGGATTTCTGTGATTTTAGAAAAATTTTGGAATTTAATTTAGATTTTATAAAAGTTGCGAGTTTTAATATGTATATTATAGATTTTAAAAAGTTTATTACAATTTGATAACAATTAAAATTTGTCCTATAATCTAAATTTTGAAAATTTCATTAAAATTTGGTAATATTTAATTTGGATTATTAAAATATTACTAAATCTTAAGATATTGAAAATTGAGGTAATAAATGGATTTAATAAATCAATAATTTTTACTGAATTTATTAGTAAATTTAATCTTTCAAAATCATGCTAAAATTACATAAATTCATGAGATTTTGAAGATTTTGTTAGAACTCTCTCTTTTTTTAAACAAATGTGAGAAACTCTACTTAAACTAGTTTAATGCTTATACTTTTTTTTTCAAACTGTGGGGAATGATATATATATGGATTCAACTAAGAGTAAATAGAAGTTTGAGATAATGGGAACTATAACTCAATACAAAGTGGTTGTCACTTGTCAAGATTTTGGGCCCATCCATTTAATAAATGTTCATAGTTAATATTTTTTTATATGAAATTAACAATTTAAGATGGAAAATTAATTTATTACTGAACTTACACATGTTTGTCTTTCATTTAAATTTATCATCCGTACTATTTATTTTTAGTATATTATTTATACTTTTAAATATTAATTTATTATTTTAAAATTATTTTTGTTTATTAGTGTTGCATTTTTGATGAATCCTTGATTTGAAATTGTAAAAATAGAAAAGAATATATATAGTTATTTATACAATATATAGTTACTATGGTGTAATAAGAAATTTTAAAAAAAGTTTTTAATATTTATTAAACTATCATTAAAAATGTATGTAAATAAGTTATAATTCATCGGAGTTACCTATGGAAATTCTAAAGTTCACTTTTTTCTAAAATTTGTAGGAAATTCTAAAGTTCACTTTTTTCTAAAATTTGTTCTATATACAGGGCTTAAGGGTTCAGAATCGCCAAAAAAATTTAAAATTAATATTTGTAAAATTAATTCTTTAAATATAAATAAAAGTAAATTAAAAATGTATGTAAATAAGTTATAATTCACGGGAGTTACCTAAGAAAATTCTAAGGTGTACTTTTTTCTAGAATTTGTTCTATATAGAGGGTTTAAGGTTTCAGACCGGCCAAAAAAAATTTAAAATTAATATTTATAAAATTAATTCTTTAAATATAAAGAAAAGCAAGCTTTCCCCCTTCGTTTGTTGTGGGTCGCGCCTCACCGCAGGCACTGAATGTAAACCCAATTCCTCACATTCCATGCATCTTTAAGAGCTAGAAGACATTATGAAGGGTGTTTTGCTTCCAGTTTCAATTAGATGTAAGCCTGGTAGGCTTCATTAATTATCTCTCTCATCTTTTTTCATTCTATTGTTTTGACATTATAAGAATATGTAACCTGGTAGGCTTCATTAACTATCTCTCTCATCTTTTTCCATTCTATTGTTTTGACTTTATAAGAATATATAACCGATCATGGAGGGTGACATCTTGTTAGGTAGCTTGTTGAAGTACTCAATGTAGAATTTGAAGAATGCATCCATCTCAGTGATTTCATGACCGTTGACATTAAGTAAGAAGAATTTTACAAGTTAGTAGTGAATCACTCTTTTATGAACATTTGGTAGTAGGTACTTGTGTTGAGCTGCAACACCAATTAACTCCACATTAGTATGATATTGTCCACTTTGGATCATGGCCATGCCCGTACGGATTTGTTTTTGGGCTCCTTCCAAAAGGCCTCGTACTAATGGAGTTGTTTTGGCTGCTTATAATCAAGATAATTCTTGTCTATCTTGAGGATGTGGGACTTGGGTATACCCACTCTACAATCTCTCCTCAATCTAAGAACCACCAAACTTGTGACCCTTATACCGCCGATATTCATCTGTGACTCATCATCTTGCGGGACAAGCCACCCGACCACCTCAGTGTCAGAAAGACTTTCGACAAAAGCCGTCCAAGATCTTCAATCACAGTTCTGGAGAGCCTCCCACACCACACAACTTGCAGCCCGCAACCCCAGGATCAACTTCTTAACCATAGGCACTGATACCACTTGTTGGGCCGCGCAACACTCATTAACTCCACATTAATATGATATTGTCCGCTTTGGACCGTGGCCACGCCCGAACGGATTTGTTTTTGGGCTCCTTCCAAAAGGCCTCATACTAATCGAGTTGTTTTGGGTGCTTATATTCAAGATATTTCTTCTTTATCTTGACGATGTAGGACTTGGGTTGACACCCACTCTACAACTTGTTTATTTCATAAGACAAATAACTTTATTGTTATGAGCTGGAAGTCTTGCTGGAACAGTTTGACTCAGCATGGCACGATAAGATGGGAGATTTTCTTTTCTCCGGAGCAACAAAGAAGTTTTACCGGTGTAAGAGTAACAAAATTCACAAAAGTCATTCTTCTTAGTAGGCTAGTGCATATCTTTGTTAAATTATTATTTTTATTTTTTTTACTAAAAGAATATTTAACCACTACACCAGAAAAAGCCTCAGACAACACTTTATAGACAACGGATGACTGAAAAAGTATGGTCCGAAAAACTCATACAACTGGTATTTTTGAAACTCAAAAAACCATTGTGTAACAAATACATAGACAATCGTTTATCACAAAAAATAAACCGTTGTTTTAATGTTAAAAAAACTGATGTCAGATAATACTATCACACAATAGTTTTTCCGAAACTAAAAACATGTTGTCTCACATAGCCGTAGACAATTGTTTTCTATAAAATTAAACTGTTGTTTCACATGGACATAGACAATGCAGATGTATTGTTTTTTATGTATTCAAACAATGCCTACAAACCGTTGTCATTTATACAACATATTTTTGAAAAAAACTGAAAACAGGGCACGTAATTTAAAACAGGGCAAGTAGAAAATATGGCAAACTAAAAACATCCCAAGACATACAACGGGTTGTTAGAAACCTTTATACAATTGCTGAAAACCGTTGTCAGAAAGTAGAATGTGTTAAAAAAAAATAAATAACAATACATGATCTCCCCAACATCTCCCCAACAGAACATGAACAAATACAACCAAGATCATGAATAAATACAACCAAGATCAATCTTAATCACCAACACTGGTTTATCGACAAACTATATCAAATAAATCCAATGTACATTCAACAAACTAAATTAAAGAAACTAATTTGTTCAAGCCAAACAAACAAATTACTAATAAAACAGTGGGAAACAAACTAATAATACATCATGGAATTTGAATCCATTCTTCTTCTCGCATGTAACTAGCACTTTCTTCCTATACATCAGCACTGGGAAACATTGTCACATCCATCTCATTCTCAAGTTCAATTTCAACCGATCCCACCTTTTCATTGTCACTATCCTCATGGTATGCCTTACTAGGTAATTTCAACACCACTGACCAAAATTTGTCAAAAGGATCAACAATATAACAAACTTTATTAACATGCTTTCCTAACACAAATGGATCATTTGAAAAGCCTAACTTATTTAAATTAACTAATGTATATTCCAAGTCATCTACCTTTATCCCTTTATTCGTATCCACCCAATTGTAACGAAAAATAGGGACCCTAAATTTGTTATAGTCCAGCTCCCATACATAGCAAATAACTCCATAAAAACTATTACATCAATTTTGAAATTTATTTATTAAAAATGTTTGCGTAAAAAACAGTGTGTGAAGAAGAGGCGGGATTTTTCCCCCCTAAACACAACCCTAGTCCCTAGGTAAAACACTTTCCAGCTTCAATTCTCGATACACTTTTTCCCTTTACACAATTTTCCCCTTATACGTTTCTCTATACTGCTCTCTCTCCACTCTCTCTCTCTCTCTCCATACACTTTAGGTAAAACTCTCCATTCAATTCGCACATCAAAACCATCGACCATCGGCTTAATTCGCACATCAAAACCAAACCCCACCCACCATTTCTTTCTTTAATTAGGTATATCACTCTCGCTTGTTTTGAATTATGTTCTTCGTTGCTTTAATTAGTTTCATCTCTTAGTTTTGTTGATGTACAAGTAAAACGTGGACTCAGTTATTTCTTTAATTAACGACATGCACCAAACCCCACCGTTTATTTCATTAATTAACGACATGCATCATTTGATTCTTTGTTCCCCTTTTTGTTCCCCTCTTTCTAACATATTTACATGCATCATTTTATTCTTTGTTCCCCTTTTTGTTTCCCTCTTTCTAAAATATATTTTGTGTTATGTATTTTGTAGATTTTTAGTTACCCTGATTCTGTTAACTATTTTGTGTCATGTATTTTGTATCAAATATGAATTTTTGTGATTAAGTTGTGTTATGTATATGAATTATGTTCTTCCATATTGCGAGGATCCTGTAATGCTTTTTATCCACCAGCAGATTATTTGTTCATTGAACAGTCTCGTTGGGATCTTTTTGTTGCTGATCGTATATCGGAGGAGTTTCTAGTAAGTTCATGAGATATTTAATGATGTACAAAATTGTTTTAGAGCATTTATCTACCTGTTATAATAATTTCCCTGTTATTTTTTGGAAGGCAAATCATGACAAACAAGTGCTCATTCGGTCGAAGAATCGTTATCCTCATCTCATGTCTCGTAGAGGCTATGCGAACAAGGAGATTAAATGGGTTAGTGATCATGAACCTGATAAGTATACTTTGACATATAATTTATTTTATGGATTTGTGTTTTTAAAAGGATGCTTATATAAGTATTGATATATGTATAAGATATATGCCTAATCGAGCCAATTTTGTACGTGTAGGCCGAAAAGCATGCAGATATATCAAGGGATCGATCAACAGCATGGATCCTTGCTAGGAAGGACAAATTTTGAAATTTTAAAAGCGACGAGATTAGAGAAAAAGCAGAGACAATAGTAAGTTATTGATTTGTATTTATTTAAAAATTATTCATCAAGCTTATCTGATTTACTAACTACTTCCATTTTGACCTTTTTTAGGAGAAGATGAAGAAAGAAGTAATTGAAGGGAGTATGGTGGAAGATGGTGTTGATGATGTGTTGGCTAAGGTATTGGGAAACCCAGAACATGGAGGAAGAGTGCGTGGACAGGGAATCCATGTGAAACCGGTTGTCTACTTTGATCTTCCAAGGTAGAAGAAAAAAATGAAGGGGTCTATTGATGAAAGGTCTATTGAGGACATGATAAAGGAGGGGGTACAAAAAGTTTGGGCAGAGGAGGCATCGAAAATTATTCAAGAAAGAGATGCATATTGGACAACTGATGTGCAGAAGTTTAAAGCTGAGATACTTGAACAGACTCTTTGGATGGGGGCCACATAATATGAAAATGAAGTTGGATGTTGAAGATGGTATTCAGGTGGATGTTGAAGAAAAGGAGAAGTTGGATGTTAAAGATGGTATACAGTTGGATTTTGAAGAAAAGCAGAAGTTGGATGTTGAAGATGGTATAGAGCTGGATGTTCCAGAAAAAATTAGGCTGGTTGTTGATTTGGGCAACTATGCTATTGTTGCCGAGGATGAAAAGGAAGAGAAGATGGTGGACAAGTGTTATAGGGTGGAGGAGGTTGAAGTGTAGGAGGAAGACAAGGAAGTTCAACTGGCAGTTGGATCCTTGACCAACATCGTTGCTTATGCAACAATTGTTGTTGTTCCAGTTATTGAAATATGGGTACAAACCATTCATTCTGTTCCGCTTGGTGAAGAGAATGCAAGAGTGTCCATCACTAGAGCAATTCAGGGAGACGTTCGGATCCCGTTCTCGATTGGAGATGAGATAACCACTGTGCAACAAGCCAAAGGAACATTTGTTGCATGGCCAAGATACTTGATCGGAGGAGGGAAGACAAGTTCACCAAAGGTTAATTTAACTCGAAAGGTAAAGTTTTATGTAATTATACTAGCATATTTTAACTTTTCATAATTAATCATTCTGATCAAACTGCATTCTTATATATATTATTTTCATTTTAGAAAAACAAGAAAAAGGAAGGTAAGAAGTCAAAGAAGATTGTGGATTTGGAAGTGGAACTCGATGCTGATGAGTACGTACTTGAGATGGGTGTAAAGTATCCATCTGCTTTGAAGCAGTTGTGGATTTGGACAAAGGAAGCTCTGAGAGAGGGCAATACAGTTTGTTTTGAACTGAGCAAAGACTCTTTTGGATATGCCAGGAAGCAACACCCGTTCCTAAATGATATACATGTTGTTTGCGCTGGTGGGGAAATATGTGGTTTCGTAATTTGTATCTTCATTCAGTAAGTGTACAATCTTATTTAAAATGTTTTATATTACGTGTTAATATTGTTGAAATCCTCATGGGAATCTTTGCTAACTACTGTTTACTTTTATTCGTAGTTTCTTGGAAGAACATTTGATCAGGCATAGGATGGCAGACATGGTAGTATTTGTAGATCCAGGTTTGGTTGGCGCCCTTGGATGTGGAAACGCGAGGAAGAGGTCCCTTGCACTTGCTGACCGTTTTATTGATTCCAAAAAAGGGCAATACTTTCTAGTGCCATATAACGACGTGTGAGTAATATTTTTTATTGCCCTGCATTCTAGTTGAATAATTAACAATCTATTTTATGCTGATGGTTGATGTTATTCTCACATGCTAAGTTGAACTATTTTTTCCTATATCGTTCATGACTCGTAGCAACCACTGGTCATTGATTGTTGTGAATCCGGAGGCGGATATAGTCTACAACATGGACCCTCTTAAACGTCGCATTGCAAGTGGAGAGTGGGTAGAGGTTGTTGACAAGTGAGTTCCACTTTTAAAATTTTCCTATTTAGTCTTAGGTTGTAAATTTAGGGAAAATGCAACCTTTGTTGATTTTTATTGTTTTGCTTACAGTGTCATAAAGTTGTATAAGGAAAATCTGAAGAAGGCTGGTCGGAAAAAAATTTTATGGGAGAACATGGCGGTATTAATTTTAGTCCTTCATCCTTCATATTAATTTTATAATAGTAATTTTGTGAATTTAGTAATGTTTGTTCCATCATATAATTAAACAATGTGAATGCTTTCAGGGAGTTCCTGTGCAGAAAGGGGACAAGGACTGTGGCCTCTTCGTGATGAGATACATGAAAGAAATCTGTCACAATTAAGAGCTTGACTTTGCAGAAAAGGTCAGAAATTATATTTTTTTGGTATTTTTTTAATTGGCAACATATGTGATTAAACAAGTGAATGGTGGATGTCATGCCAACATGACTGATTTACTTGAGATTTTTTCAGTGGATGCGCAGGTCCAACCGGGAGTACACTGATAACCACATCAACAAAATCAAGACAGACTTTGCCAAATTTTTCATGAAGCGTCATGCATTTTAAGTAAGTCAAGTTGTTTTCGAATCTTTTGTTTAGTCGAACCTGATCAGTAAACTTTTGGGGGTTCATTTCGTAGTACATTATGTTGGTGGATGAATTACTTTTGTCTGGGTCAGTTGGTGGACATGTTGATTAACTTCGGATCGAATTTTCTTAAATTGGTTGGCATGTCGATGAACTTGTAATGGATCTAATGTTTATTTAGTGGATTATTATGGTGGTAAACTTTGTACTGGATTTAATCTTATTTTGGGTTGTAATGTGAATTGGTGGTAATTTTATTATGTATTATGGTTGATTTTGGATTGTATTGTATGTATTTTCCGTATGGTTAATTATGGGAATTGCGAAACAGATAATTGTGATACAAGCTGTTGTTCCAAAACCATTCATACAACGATTTAATTAAAGAAAAACCATTATAAAAATTTTAATACACATTACCATAACATTAAACTCCAACTCCAACAATTGCATAAATTCGTTGTTCAATACAAACACTAGACGATGTTGGATAATACCTCCAACAATGACTTGTTCCCGTTAAGACAATACAAGAAAACTGTTGTTAATCTGCTTGGATTCGTTTTCCCATTCAACAATGGTTTTTAGTGTTTGGTATTAGACGATGTTGGATAATACCTCCAACAATGGCTTGTTCCCGTTAAGACAATACTAGAAAACCGTTGTTAATTTGCTTCGATTCGTACAGAATAGGCAACGATATTCTATTATATCAAACAATTCCTAGAAAGCGTTGTCTTCGACCAAAAATTGATTTTTCCATTCAACAATGGTTTTTAGTGTTTGATTTTTATAATATAATTAGCACCAAAACCCGTCATCTAATGTCCTATCACACAGCGTTTTGATAGTCAACAGAATGAAAGGGTCTCAGACAATGGCAGCAAACCGTCACCAGATTCATTTTCTGTTGTAGTGAACACAAGGTTTTTATACACAAAATACCTATTATGAGTAGGCTTGGCATTTAATTTTATGCGAATATATATAATAACATAAAATACTTGGTAAAATAGTTTTCATTTTAAATTCTTATTGGTATCAAATAATTAAAACAAAATACATGAAATAACTGCAAACATAAGATCAAAATTTTTTTATTAAACGCATAGCAAAAAAAAAAAAGCAACTAAAAGGATCAAAGGCTTTAAACTACCAGTATATCCAAGCAGAGAAGAAGTTTCACTTCCAAACAAAATCTAGCTTCGGTTGAAAGTATCCTTTCATTTCGCAGTGAAATTCATTGACAACACAAACTCTCAAAACTAAGTAGAATAAAAAAGAGAGTAAGACATAATGTAGTTTTACTTCCAAACAAAATCTTGCTTCGGTGGAAAGTATCCAATGCCTTTCATGTAATTGCAAATTGGCTTCCCACACTCCATGGGCCTGCATGAACACCTTCATCTTTAGGGCCCATGGTGTGTAATTAGTCTTAGTTAACATGGGGAAGCTTAGGCCAAACGAGCTCTCCTTGAACTTGTTGTTCTTCATTAAAGTTGATCTGATAGAATACCTGAAGCTCTGATACCAAGTATAGAACTAATATAAACTCACATACTCCTGTATGTAAATGATCTGGGGAACGATAAACTCTTTCTATTTTTTTATTCGGCGTACAAAATGAGAATATAAAGACGATACAAAACTGACTGCTTGAAACAAGGAAACTCAAAACAAACTCCTAAACTAACTCCACTACCTTATCTTCTCCTACTACTACTCTAACAACTAAGCTGACCCATTCTACTCTCATAGCCACGTAACAGCTATTAATATATATATATATATATATATATATATATATATATATATATATATATATATATATATATATATATGTTTATTTAAAAATAAATCCAACAGATATTTCAGTCCACTTAAATAGAAGTTTTAGGGGTAACGTATATTTAATTCATTTTTTTGGGGATTTCTTTGATTTTAGAAAAATTTTAGTATTTAATTTAGATTTTAAAAAGTTACGAGTTTTAATATGTATATTATAGATTTTAGAAAGTTCATTACAATTTGATAACAATTAAAATTTGTCCTATAATCTAAATTTTTAAAATTCATTAAAATCTGGGAATATTTAATTTGGATAATTAAAACATTACTAAATCTTAATATATCGAAAATTGGGGAATAAATGGATTTAATAAATCAATAATTTTTACTGAAATTGTTAGTAAATTTAATCTTTCAAAATCCTGCTAAAATTACATAAATTCATGAGATTTTGGAGATTTTGTTAGAATTCTCTCTTTTTTTAAAAAAAATGTGAGAAACTCTACTTAAACACGTTGATTGCTTATACTTTTTTAATTATTCAAACTGTGGGGAATGATATATATATATATATATATATATATATATATATATATATATATATATATATATATATATGGATTCAACTAAGAGTAAATAGAAGTCTGAGATAGCACAACAAATGGGAACTATAACTCAATATAAAGTGGTTGTCACTTGTCAAGATTTTGGGCCCATCCATTTAATAAATGTTCATGGTAAATATTTTTTTATATGAAATTATTAGTTTAAAATGGAAAAATAATTTTATTACTGAACTTACAAATGTTTATCTTACATTTAAATTTATCATCCGTACGATTCACTTTTATTGTATAATTTATATTTTTAAATTTAAATTTATTATTTTACAATTATTTTTGTTTATTATTGTTGCATTTTTTATGAATCCTTGAGTTGAAATTGTAGAAATAGAAAAGAATATATATAGTTATTTATACAATATATACTTACTATGGTGTAATAAGAAATTTTAAAAAAAGTTTTTAATATTTATTAAACTATCATTAAAAATGTATGTAAATAAGTTATAATTCATCGGAGTTACCTATGGAAATTCTAAAGTTCACTTTTTTCTAAAATTTGTAGGAAATTCTAAAGTTCACTTTTTTCTAAAATTTGTTCTATATACAGGGATTAAGGGTTCAGAATCGCCAAAAAAAATTTAAAATTAATATTATAAAATTAATTCTTTAAATATAAATAAAAGTAAACCCAAATCCTCACATTCCATGTATCTTTAAGAGCTAGAAGGGTTTTCATAACATTCTGAATGGTGTTTGCCTTCCAGTTTCACTTTGATGTAAGCCTGGTAGGCTTCATTAACTATCTCTCTCGTCTTTTTCCATTCTATTGTTTTGACATTATAAGAATATGTAACCCGGTAGGCTTCATGGACTATCTCTCTCATCTTTTTCCATTATATTGTTTCGACATTATAAGAATATGTAACCGATCAAGGAGGGTGACATCTTGTTAGGTTTACAAGTTAGTAGTGAATCACTCTTTTTTGAACATTTAGTAGTAGAAACTTGTGTTGGCCGCGCAACACCAATTAACTCCACATTAGTATGATGTTGTCCAACTTGGGCCGTGGCCACGCCTGCACGGATTTGTTTTTGGGTTCCTTCTAAAAGGTGTCATACTAATGGAGTTGTTTTGGCTGCTTATAATCAAGATAATTCTTGTCTATCTTGACGATGCGGGACTTGGGTTGACACTCACTCTACAATCTCCCCTCAATCCAAGAACCACCAAACTTGTGACCTTTATACCGCCGATATTCATCTGTGGCTCATCATCTTGCGGGACACGCCGCCCGACCACCTCAGTCTCAGGAAGACTTTCGACACAAGCCGTCTAAGATCTTCAACCACAGTTTTGAAGAGCCTCCAAAACCATACAACTTGCAGCCCACAACCCCAGGATCAACTTTTAACCATCGGCATTGATATCACTTGTTGGGCCGCGCAACAATCATTTACTCCACATTAGTATGATATTGTCCGCTTTAGACTGTGGCCACGCCCACACGGATTTGTTTTTGGTAGCTTCCAAAAGGCCTCATAATAATGGAGTTGTTTTTGCTGCTTATATTCAAGATATTTCTTCTTTATCTTGACGATGTAGGATTTGGGTTGACATCTCTACAACTTGTTTCATTCATAAGAAAAATAACTTTATTTTTCTAAGGAGCAACAAAGAAGTTTTACCGGTGTAAGAGTAACAAAATTCACAAAAGTCATTCTTCTTAGTAGGCCAGTGCATATCTTTGTTAAATTATTAGTTTAATTTTTTTTACTAAAAGAATATCTAACGCAAGGTTTTTATACACAAAATACCTATTATGAGTAGGCTTGGCATTTAATTTCTTGTTAATCAGATATATGTATGCGAATATATATGATAACACAAAATACTTGGTAAAATATTTTTCATTTTAAATTCTTATTGTTATCAAAAAATTAAAACAAAATACATGAAATAACTGCAAACAAAAGATCGATTTTTTTTATTAAATGCATAGCAAAGAAAAAGCAACTAAAAGGATCAAAGGCTTTAAAGTACAAGTATATCCAAGCAGAGAAAAAGTTTTACTTCCAAACAAAATCTAGCTTCCGTTGAAAGTATCCTTTCATTTCGCAGTGAGACATTGTGTTTTGATGAAGTGGGATGATGATGACCCAAAATGTCTGAATTTAAAGTGTGTAATTGGATTATTTCAAAGTGAAGGGGAATTCTGATGTCACATAAAATAACGAGTAGAAAATTAGGATTTTTCTTTCCCCTTATATAAGTGCTTAATCTTTTTTAAGTAGGTGTGGAAAAATCTATGCAAACCCATGGGTAAAGTGTCCCACCATAATACATTTACTACATGATCATACTTTCATATTATGTTACACTATATATATATATATATATGTATATATATATATATATATTCATAAGTACTACACTACCCAAAACAATCATAATTCATAAGTACTCCACTACACAAAATGTATTACAGAATAAATTCGTAGCGCCATCTTGATCTTATGAATAATCACGTGAAGCTTTCTATGAACATCAATTGTACTGAACAGGTTAAGATAATCACGTAGATTAGTGCTTGCAAGAATTTGGAGACCAACAGTGAGTAGACAGCCCTACTCTTATTAAATGTTCCTAGTACTAGTGGAACGTTCTACTCCTATTGTACTGTTGGTTGGCTTCAGCTGAACCACGACAAATCGGAGGGGAGAATGGAAATGCCAGATGGATCAACACTGGACTTAGCTTTTGAAAAGTCACCTACGTCTAAGATAGTGTAGGCAACTACACTTTGGGCTTCATCGAGTAGCTCTCCTGTAAAACATAGATATATGATGAGTTTCTGCATGTGTATGAATAGTAGTTTAGTTAACATGATTAAGTCTGCAAAATTTCTAAAGGTAAAGAACATATATACGGTGCATATTCCTTATGTAGTACCTACATGATCGATGCAAAACAAAGAAATGCAATTTCGACGATGAGATCATCACTTGCAATGTCAGTTAATTCAGGCCACGAATTCTCATTCGAATCAAACTCCAATATTTGTGATATGAATCAATATTAATTTTCCATTTTTTTCTAGAAATTTTTTGTTACATATGAATTCACTTATTAATAGATTATCACAAAATTCAAAGAACATCAAGTAAGTATCCCTCACATGTAAACAATCATAATTCATAAGTACTACACTACACACATCCACACAAGAGAATGTAATGTAACAATTTCAATAATAATATTCTAGCCTGATGTACCTTAGATTTATTTGTCAATGCCTTTCATGCAATTGCAAATTGGCCGCCCAAAGGACGGATAATGTTCCTTGTTTTGCAATTGTTGTCCATAGTCTTTCTTCACGATGTCAGGATTCAATTGAAAGTAAAATTTGATATACTTACTCATTTCACAATAAAAACACAAACAAACCTCTCAAAATGAAGAAATAAGATTTGAGAGCTTGCTAAACACAACTCAGTATTTCACAATCAAAACATAAACTAATAAGAAGAATGAAGAAAAGAGGATATTTAGGGTTTGGTAAACTAAATGGGGACAACAAATTGGGGAAATTGGGATATTTGAGTCCACTTAAATAGAAGTTTTTAGGGGTAACGTATATTTAATTCAGATTTTTGAGGATTTCTTTGATTTTATATAATTTTTAGTATTTAATTTAGATTTTAAAAAAGTTGTTAGTTTTAATATGTATATTATAGATTTTAAAAAGTTCATTACAATTTGATAACAATTAAAATTCCTCCTATAATCTGAATTTTGATAAATTCATTAAAATCTGGCAATATTTAATTTGGATAATTAAAACATTACTAAATCTAAAGATATTGAAAATTGTGGGAATAAATTGATTTAATAAATCAATAATTTTTACTGAATTTGTTACTAAATTTAATCTTTCAAAATCCTGTTAAAATTACATATATTCATGAGATTTGGAAGATTTTGTTAGAACTCTCTCTTTTTTAAAAAAATGTGAGAAAATCTACTTAAACTCGTTGGTTGCTTATACTTTTTTTTCCAAACTATGGGGAATGATATATGGATTCAACTAAGAGTAAATAGAAGTTTGAGATAACAGAACAAATGGGAACTATAACTCAATATAAAGTGGTTGTCACTTGTCAAGATTTTGGACCCATCCATTTAATAAATGTTCATGGTAAATATTTTTTTATATGAAATTATTAATTTAAGATGGAAAAATAATTTTATTACTGAACTTACACATGTTTATCTTTCATTTAAATTTATCATCCGTACGATTTATTTTTAGTATATTATTTATATTTTTAAATTTTAATTTATTATTTTACTAATATTTTTGTTTATTAGTGTTGCATTTTTGATGAATCCTTGAGTTGAAATTGTAGAAATAGAAAAGAATATATATAGTTATTTATACAATATATACTTACCATGGTGTAATAAGAAATTTTAAAAAAAAGTTTTTAATGTTTTTTAAATTATCATTAAAAATATATGTAAATAAGTTATAATTCATAGGGAGTTACCTAATGATGTTCTAAGGTTCACTTTTCTCTAAAATTTGTTCTATAGAGGGCTTAAGGTTTCAGTCCCGCCAAAAAAATTTAAAATTAGCATTTATAAAATTAATTCTTTAAATATAAATAAAAGTAAACCCAATTCCTAACATTCAATGCTTCGTTAAGAGCTAGAAGGGTTTTCATAACATTCTGAATAGTGTTTTGCTTCCCGTTTCACTTGGATGTAAGCCTGGTAGGCTTCATTAACTATCTCTCTCATCTTTTTCCATTCTATTGTTTTGACATTATAAGAATATGTAACCTCGTATGCTTCATTACCGATCAAGGAGGGTGATATCTTGTTAGGTAGCTTGTTGAAGTACTCAATGTAGAATTTGAAGAATGCATCCATCTCAGTGATTTCATGACCGTTGACATTAAGTAAGAACAATTTTACAAAATAGTAGTGAATCACTCTTTTAACTCCACATTAGTATGATATTGTCCACTTTGGGTCGTGGCCACGCCCGCACGGATTTGTTTTATACCGTCGATATTCATCTGTGGCTCAAAATCTTGGGGGACACGCCGCCCGACCACCTCAATGTCAGGAAGACTTTCGACACAAGCCGTCCAAGATCTCCAACCACAGTTCTGGAGAGCCTCCCACACCACACAACTTGCAGCCCGCAACCCCAGGATCAACTCCTTAACCATCGGCACTGATACCACTTGTTGGGCCGCGCAACACTCATTAACTCCACATTAGTATGATATTGTCCACTTTGGACCATGGCCACGCCCGCACAGATTTGTTTCTGGGCTCCTTTCGAAAGGTCTCATACTAATGGAGTTGTTTTGGCTGCTTATATTCAAGATATTTCTTATATATCTTGACAATGTGGGACTTGGATTGACACCCACTCTACAACTTATTTAATTCATAGGAAAAATAACTTTATTTTTCTGAGCTGGAAGTCTTGCTGCGACAGTTTGACTCAGCATGGCAAGATAAGATGGGAGATTTTCTTTTCTCCAATCACTAAGGAGAAACAAAGAAGTTTTACCGGTGTAAGAGTAACAAAATTCATAAAAGTCATTCTTCTTAGTAGGCTAGTGCATATCTTTGTTAATTTATTAGTTTAATTTTTTTTTACTAAAAGAATATCTAAGACAAGGTTTTTATACACAAAATACCTACTATGAGTAGGCTTGGAATTCAATTTTTTGTTAATCAGATATATGTATGCGAATATATATGATAACACAAAATACTTGGTAAAATATTTTTCATTTTAAATTTCATGGTATCAAAAAATTAAAACAAAATACATGAAATAACTCAAACAAAAGATCAAAAAAAATTTATTAAATGCATAGCAAAGAAAAAGCAACTAAAAGGATCAAAGGCTTTAAACTACAAGTATATCCAAGCATAGAAGAAGTCTTACTTCCAAACAAAATCTAGCTTCGGTTGAAAGTATCCTTTCATTTCGCAATGAAATTCATTGACAACACAAACTCTCAAAACTAAGTACAATAAAAAAGAGAGTAAGACAATAAAAAAGAGAGTAAGACATTGTGTTATGATTAACTGGGATGATGATGACCGGAAATGTCTGAATTTAAGGTGCGCAATATGATTATTTCGAAATGAAGGGGAATTCTGAAATCACATAAAATAACGAATAGGAAATGAGGATTTTTGTTTCCCCTTATATAAGTGCTTAATCTTTTTTAGTAGGTTTGGAAAAATCTAGGCAAATCCATGGGTAAAGTGTCCCACCATAAAACATTTACTACATGACAAAAAGTATTAGCTGGTGTTAAATTTAATATTGGTATAATCATATTTTCACATTATTTTACACTATATATATATATATATATATATATATACACACTTAAAACCCAAAACAATCATAATTCATATGTACTACACTACATAAAATGTATTAGAGAACAAATTCCTATTCTTTGCTAGGGTCCTTAAGCGCAATCTTGATCTTATGAATAATCACGTGAAGCTTTCTATGAACATCAATTGCACTGAACAGGTTAAGAAAATCACGTAGATTAGTGCTTGCAAGAATTTGTAGACAAACAGTGAGTAGACATCATGTTGTACTGTTGGTTGGCTTCAGCTGAACCACGACAAATCCGGAGGGGAGAATGGAAATGCAAGATGGATCAACAACGGACTTAGCTTTTGAAACGTCGCCTACGTCTAAGATTGTGTAGGCAACTACACTTTGGGCTTCATTAGAGTAGCTTTAAAACATTGATATATGATGAGCTACTTGTTCCCAGCATAGACTGCATGTGTATGAATAGTAACTTAGTTAACATGATTAAATATGCAAAATTTCTAAAGGTAATGAACATATATAACTGTGCGTATTCCTTATGTAGTACCTACATGATCGATGCAAAACAAAGAAATGCAATTTCGAGGATGAGATCCATCACTTGCAATGTCAGTTAATTTAGGTCACGTATTCTCATTCGAATCAAACTCCAATATTTGTGATACGAACCAATATTAATTTTCCAATTTTTTCTAGAAATTTTTTGTTACATATGAATTCACTTACTAATAGATTATCACAAAATTCAAAGAACTTCAAGCACTACTAGAAAAGTGGCTAAATTCAACGGGTAGAATTCTGTTGAATTTAGTTTAAAATCAACGGGAAGCCGTTGATTTTACCATAAATTCAACCGAATTCCTCTTGGTGAATATAAGACCGTTGAAATTAGCTTTTCGGTTGAATTTAAGGTTAAATTCAATGACTTCCCGTTGATTTTATCGGTTCCATTTTCAACCATTTTCCGTTGAAAACGCCTTTGGACAATTTCGCCAAAATTTGAAATATCAATTTTAAATTTCACCAAAAAAAACTTTTTGCCGCCAATGGTAAAATAATCAACCGAAAACTGTTGAAATTAATTCTACCATAATCAACAAAATTCCGTTGTTTATATCATCTTGCCACGTGTCTCTCTGGATTAAATTCAACCGAATCTTGTTGCATTTAATTCTATCAAAATCAACAAGAATGGGTTGATTCACTACAAGAAATCTGGCTATTTACGACGAATTTTTTGCATTAAAACCGTCGTAAATGGGGTCAATTACGACGGAATATTTCCGTCGCTTTTGCTCAAGTAGAAAGTTCAGATTTCCATCACAAATTACAATTTTCGTCACAAAATCAATTTTTCGTCGCAAATACCGTTTACGTCGCAAAGTCAGTTTTTCGTCGTAAGTTTGAGCAAGGGTCCCATAGGCTACAATAAATTATTAAAGGAAGCAACTTAAAATTCGATTAAAATAAATTAAATATGATTAATTAAATTTAATCAAACTTTGGATTTTATTTAATTAATTTAAAAATTTTGGATTTTATTTTTAAAATTTAAGTCTAAAAACAATTTTATAAATGTAGTATTCAGGTTTGGAAGATCAAACATACACACTGACATGAGCAGCTCAAGAACCCCGACGAACATCCCCAGAATTCGGCCATATTTTCTGGCCAAATATAAAATTCCGGTAATCCTCTTAAACAGTCCAGTAAACCACTAATTCGACAAATATCAAGCACTCCCATAACATCATCCATTAATTACTCCTTCATAATTCAACCCAAACTCGAGCCATAACATTCAAATCGGGCGAAACAAAACTAACTCCGACGAACTCAAGTTTATCAGAAAAATTACAAGAACATATATGATGCTATACATACGTCAATCCATACATACATACAAGCAATTTACCAAAACGAGTACAAGGAGAGGAATTCCGGTCAAGCCCTCCAAAATCCGGTGACCATTAAACTTGTCCAGAAAATTTAGAGAAAAATATGTAACACTCCTTATACACGGATCTATCCATATATCAGATTAAAATCCATAAAAATATAGTCAAATCTCCACCCCCAAAATTACCTTAAAACTGGAGGATAGAGAAAGCTTGATTCGTTGGCTTGAGTGGATAGAGGCTCGAAAGAGAGAAATTTTGATTACTAATATAGGTGATTTGGTTAACAATAAAGTCGATTTGTAGGCTTAATTTTAAAAGCTTGAAGAACATAAGAAAAAGAAGTGATAGAGAAGTACATGGAAGAGGAGAGGAGAGGAAAGGAGAGGGGAGGGGGATTTGTTTCCACGGGTGGGTACTGGGTATGTAGATAGGATAAAAACAAGTAAAAGAAACTTACTTATATTGCTAAAAATAATACCCCAAGAGGCCAAGAATCATTCTTGGTCCCTAATGTTATCCAATTGGATTCAAAAATTACCAATTAAATAATTTGATTGTAGATTAATTTTATTTTATGTTGCAATTATATTTTTGTATTATTATTATTTTTAATATTTTATTTTAATTTTAATTTAAATTATTTTAATATAAATTTAATTAATGATATGCATGGCTTAAAACTTATATTATAAAATTTTAAATAAATATGTTGTTGACGGAATTCAAATTTTGAAATTTTTGTAATTAATTTAATCATATAATATATCTAATGATTAGATCTAACAATTTGATTTTTTTACTAAAAATCTAACGGTCATTATTCGTTATATAATTTAAATTAAATTATTTTTTAAATTAAAATTTAATGTATTTTAATATATTTTTTTAATAATTTAATATAATTTAATGTACTCATGTTTACAGATTATACTATGTTGATTTGGTTGGAGAGATCTTAGTAGATCACTTGTATATTGACTAGTACTTGTAACTAAATTTATATCCCATATTATTGTTTCTATTTTTTAAAATATATTTCTTGTTGGAGATCTAATTTAATGATATTTCCAAATTTTTAAAAAATAAAAAATTAATTTGGTTGGAGATCTTCGTAGATCAATACTATATATACTAGTACTCGTAACTAGTACTCTGTCCCATATTATTGTTTCTATTTTTTAAAATATATTTATCGACGATCCAACCGCACAGATGTCAGTATATATCTAATTTAATGATATTCCCAAATTTTTTTTAAAAAAAAGAATTAATTTGGTTGAAAATCTTAGTAGATCAATACTATATTGACTAGTACTCGTAACTAGTGCTCTGTCCCATATTATTGTTTCTATTTTTTAAAATATATTTATTGACGATCCAACCGCACGGATGTCAATATATATCTAATTTAATGATATTCCTAAATTTTCAAAAAAAAAGAATTAATTTGGTTTGAAATCTTAGTAGATCAATACTATATTGACTAGTACTCGTAACTAGTGCTCTGTCCCATATAAAGTGAGCAAAAGTGCACACATTGCTCCTCGATGTAGCGTTCAGCCATTGAACCCTCTGGATGTGATTTGTTCCTAACTTTCATCTTCAATCCATGCAAGAATCTTTCAAAAGGATACATCCAACGGTATGTGACGGGACCACCCAACTTACACTCTGTAGCCAAATGTAATGGCAAATGCTCCATCGGGTCAAAGAAACCAGGAGTAAAAATGGTTTCGAACTTAGACATTATCCTCACTATATCTTTCTCCATTTTTAACAAATCAGAGTATCTCAAGGTAGATGAGCACAAATCTTGGAAGAAGTTAGACAACTCAATAATGGAATCACCTATTTGCCTCGGTAGTAAATCATGACAAATAATAGGCAACAATTTTTACATGAAAATATGACAGTCATGCGACTTCATCCCACGAATAGAATGTTTTTCAAATTTCACACACCTAGATATATTTGAAACATACCCATCTGGAAGTTTAAGTTCTGAAATCCACTCTAACAACTTATCAACTTGTTCCCTCAAGAGAGCATAAGGAGCATGTGGCATTGTGTTACCATCTAGAGTCCATAACTCACGCCATATACCAAGTTCCTTACAATCATTCCTTGATTTCAAATTGTCTTTAGTCTTGTCCTTATCATTTAACATCTTTAGCTCATCAATTAACGGTCGGAGATAAATATGTAGGTCTTTTGTAGGATCAGTGGGACCGGGAACAATGAGAGGCATGAACATGTATGGAGCTTTCATGCACATAGATGGTGGAAGGTTATACACAACAATAACCACGGGCCATACAGTGTAATCCCTTGCTAGTGGATCAAGAAATGGGTCAAATCCATCACTTGAAAGACCAAGTCTGATATTTCGTGCCTCTTTTGAAAATCTTGGAAATCTAGCATCAAACGCTTTCCATTCATCTCCATCTGCTGGGTGAGATAATTGACCTTCAACTATAACTCTATCATGGTGCCATGTCATATATATGGAAATTTGCTTAGACATGTATAAACGTTGTAGTCTCGGTATAAGTGGAAAGTATCGCAAGATCTTTCTTGGAATCAACTTTTTTCGCTATCCTTTCGCTCTTTGTATCGGTTTGTATGACATATGTCACAATATGCCTTCTTGTTATTTTCTTTATAAAATAACATGCAATCGTTCTCACAAGCATCAATCTTTTCGTATCCCATATTCAGCCCACTTATCGTCTTTTTAACATCATAATAGGTCTCATGTAGATTGTGTTTCTCTGGCAACACTGATCCAATAAGTTGAAGTAACTCATCAAACCCCGTGTTACTACAACCATGTCTGTTCTTGAAATTCAATAACTTGTTGACGAATGATAAAGTGGTGGAACTGGAACAATTCGGATAAAGAGGTTCAGAAGCACCATCTAACATCTCATAAAAATTTTTTGCTGTTGCAGTCGGTTCCTCCTCACCAATCTCGAAATTTCCATGAGCATCTACAAAATCTCTAAGCATTTCTCGTGCATCATTCATTTCATCATCCCTAGGACCACTATCCCCCGAACTAGTCTCGACTTCAACCCAAGACTTATGCTTCTCACCATGAAAATTCTATGTAGTATACGATTCCATAATGCCGTTTCGATACAAATCATAAGTTACATAATCGAGTAACTTATGCAATGTATTTCCACACTCCTTACATGGACATCTAATCCTCCCCTTTGAATCAACATTCCCTTTCAAAGCAACATTAATAAAATTTTGTACACCAAGTTTGTATTCCTCCGTTATATTATTCCTCGCATCAAATCTACGATGCATCCAACTTCGATCGGATGCCATCTACAAATATAGAAATTTAATTACTTATTATTATTAAAAACCAAATCTATCAAATTTTAATTAAACTAAAAATATCAAAAAATTAAACAAACACATCATAGTATGCTTGGTAATATCAATTTATGGCAATTATTTCTCTATTATATTAACATACTTAAGAACACGTAGCTAGTAATGACACTAATTTTGTCACTTGAATTAAGATAGTGAACATCATTTTATACAAAAAAAATGCAATAATGACAACTAACATAAATGATACAATTATAATAATAAGATACTTAGCAAAAAAATAAATAAATTATAATAATAAGATCTAAAAGAATATGAAATAATACTTACTTGAAAATGAAACCTTGCAAAATTGAAGATCAAATTAAGGAAAAGATATGAGAGAAAATGGTCGGAAGGGAGGCTAGCTATTTAAAGGAAATATACTGGTAGTACCATTAAAATCAACCGGATGTCGTTGAAATAAAATGCATAAGTTCATTCAACGAGATACCGTTGCATTTGGTTTCCGTTGATTTTATTCCGTTGTATTTATTATTCGGTGGAGCTTTTTCAGTGGGTGGAATAAATGATTAAGAAAATTAAACATGATTAACTAAATTAAACGAGATACCGTTGCATTTGATTTCCGTTGTATTTATTATTCGGTGGAGTTTTTTAAGTAAGTGGAATAAATGATTAAGTAAATTCAACGAGATATTGCTGCATTTGGTTTTCGTTGATTTTATTCCGTTGTATTTATTATTCGGTGGAGCTTTTTCAGTGAGTGGAATAAATGATTAAGTATATTCAACGAGATACCGCTGCATTTGATTTCCGTTGATTTTATTCTGTTGATTTTAACTTTTGGTGGGAATCTTCTGTATATAGATTCTTGGTAAGAATTTTGCTAGAACTTTTGGTGGGAATTTTGAGTGGAATACAATGCTGAATTTATATTTGTTAAAACTTTTCATGGAGAAATTAGCTAGTGGTTGTACTACTCTTGCCTTAGAGTGACACACAAAATTCAAATGCAGTGTATGAGATGTTTGTTTGTTTGAGGGAAAAAGAGTAGTGTTGATGAATTTATTGCTTAAAAATTGGAGTGATCTTTATAAATTGTCGAGAAAATTTATTTTGGTTGGTTTTATTCCGTTGATTTTAACTTTTTGTGGGAATTTGTTGAGTGGAAATTAAATTCAATGATAAAAAAAGCAATAATTAAATTCAACGAGATATTGTTGAGTTTATTTCTGTTGGTTTTATTCCGTTGATTTTAACTTTTGGTGGGAATCTTCCCGTGTGGTTAAAAAAATTCATAATTAAATTCAACGAGATATTGTTGAGTTTATTTCTGTTGGTTTTATTCCGTTGATTTTAACTTTTGGTGGGAATCTTCCCGGGTGGTGAAATAAATTCATAATTAAATTCAACGAGATATTGTTGAGTTTATTTCGGTTGGTTTTATTCCGTTGATTTTAACTTTTGGTGGGAATCTTCCCGCGTGGTGGAAAAAAGGCATAATTAAATTCAACGGGATACTGTTGAATTTGAATTCGGTTGATTTTATTCCGTTGATTTTAACTTTTGGTGGAAATATTCTCCCGCGTTAGGAAAAGTCATAATTAAATTCAACGGGATACTGTTGAATTTGAATTCGGTTGATTTTATTCTGTTGCATTTAGCATCCGTTGAATTTGTTCTGTTGAAAATGATGCTCAGTCAAAACTCACTGGACATTGACCATAAAAACGACGGGATCTGGTTTAATTTATCGTCTGTTGAATTTATTCCGTTGTATTTAACCTCTTTTTCCAGTAATGAAGTAAGTATCTCTCACATGTAAACAATCATAATTCATAAGTACTACACTACACACATCCACACAAGAGAATGTAATGTAACAATTTCAATAATAATATTCTAGCCTGATGTACCTGAGATTTATTTGTCAATGCCTTTCATGAAATTGCAAATTGGCCGCCCAAAGTACGGATAATGTTCCTTGTTTTGCAGAGTTCCAACACCAGAAAAAAAACACAATTTGTTGTCCATAGTCTTTCTTCAGGATGTCTGGATTCAATTGAAAGTAAGATTTGATATACTTACTCATTTCACAATCAAAACACAAACAAACCTCTCAAACTAATGAGAAGAATGAAGAAAAGAGGATACTTAGGGTTTTGTAAACGAAACGGGGACAACAAATTGGGGGAATTGGGATATTTGAGTCCACTTATATAGAAGTTTTTAGGGGTAACTTATATTTAATTCATATTTTTGAGGATTTCTTTGATTTTAGAAAAATTTTAGTATTTAATTTAGATTTTAAAAAAGTTGTGAGTTTTAATATGTATGTTATAGATTTTAAGAAGTTCATTACAATTTGATAACAATTAAAATTCGTTCTATAATCTAAATTATGAAAAATTCTTTAGAATCTGGTTATATTTAATTTGGATATTTAAAACATTACTAAATCTAAAGATATTAAAAATTGATGGAATAAATGGATTTAATAAATCACTAATTTTTACTTAATTTGTTAGTAAATTTAATCTTTCAAAATCCTGCTAAAATTACATAAATTCATGAGATTTTGAAAAAAAATTTAGAACTCTCTCTTTTTTAAAAAAAATGTTAATATGGATTGCTTGTACTTTTTTTTCAAACTCTGGGGAATGATATATGGATTCAACTAAGAGTAAATATAAGTTTGAGATAGCACAACAAATGGGAGCTATAACTCAATATAAAGTGGTTGTCACTTGTCAAGATTTTGGGCCCATCCATTTTATAAATGTTCATGGTAAATATTTTTTTATATGAAATTATTAATTTAAGATGGAAAAATAATTTTATTACTAAACTTACACATTTTAATATTTCATTTAAATTTAAGGATATTATTTATATTTTTAAATTTTAATTTCTTATTTTACAATTATTTTTGTTTATTAGTGTTGCATTTTTTATGAATCCTTGAGTTGAAATTGTAGAAATAGAAAAGAATATATATAGTTATTTATACAATATATACTTACTATGGTGTAATAAGAAATTTTAAAAAAAAGTTTTTAATGTTTATTACACTATCATTAAAAATATATGTAAATAAGTTATAATTCATAGGGAGTTACCTAATGAAATTCTAAGGTTCACATTTCTCTAAAATTTGTTCTATATGGAGTGCTTAAGGTTTCAGTCTCGCCAAAAAAATTTAAAATTAACATTTATAAAATTAATTCTTTAAATATAAATAAAAGTAAACCCAATTCCTGACATTCCATGCTTCTTTAAGAGCTAGAAGGGTTTTCATAACATTCTGAATAATGTTTTGCTTTCAGTTTCACTTCGATGTAAGCCTGTTAGGCTTCATTAACTATCTCTCTCATCTTTTTCCATTCTATCACTACACCAGAAATAGCATCACACAACACTTTATAGACAACGGATTACTGAAAAAGCATGGTTCGAAAAACTCATACAACTGGTATTTTTTAAACTAAAAAAACAGTTGTCACAGATACATGGACAATGGTTTATCACAAAAAATAAACTGTTGTGTAATGTTTAAAAACCTGTTGTAAGAGACACAAGCACACAATGGTTTTTTCCGAAACTAAAAACATGTTGTCTCACATAGTCGTAGACAATTGTTTTCTATAAAATAAAACCGTTGTTTCAGATGGACATAGACAATGTGAAACTGTTGTTTCACATGGACATAAACAATACCTACAAACCGTTGTCACTTGTACAACATATTTTCGAAAAAAAGTAAAAACAGGGCACATAATTTAAAAGAAGGAAAACATGGCAAGTAGAAAACAGGGTAACTGAAAACAGCCCAAGACATACAACGGGTGGTTAGAAACCTTTATACAATTGCTGAAAACCGTTGCCTGAAAGTAGAATGTGTTAAAAAAATGAAGATAAAACTCAGCCGCTTACTCTAATACTATATTTACAAGAAATAAGTAGGTAGATCACAGTTTTTTGAAGTATTAATGTGCCTTTTCACAATTGTAATCAGAATTCAGAACCCAACATCTTAGCAAAGCCTAAAATACCAAAGAAAATACTATACAAATCACTAAAACAAGAGCTACCGATGTCAAAGTAATCTTCAAGGGCATCTTTCCTGTATCAGTCCTCAAGAGTATGGCTTCATATAGAGGCCAACTATGTATCACCACAAAACCTGCTAAACAGATCTGTAAACATACATTGTCAACCCTTTCTTTCCCTGATATAACACGTTCTATTCCACGAGAAAATGCTACCAAGTTCTATTCCACTGGCCTCTTTCCTGTCAACAACTCAAGGAGAACAACCCCATAGCTATATACATCACTTTTGACCAGAAGATGGCCGGTCATGGCATATTCAGGAGCTACATACCTGTAAAACAGTTTTACTAATATCAGTGCAAATTTACTTTGGTTTAAGGATGTATATGTTATAATTAGCAACCAAATTAGTACAATCTTTGATAAGGTAACAGAGATGAAGAGGAGACTGACCCAAATGTACCCATAACACGAGTAGACAGGTAGTTAACTCTACCTTCAGGTGCCTGTTTTGCAAGGCCAAAATCAGCAACTTTAGCATGAAATTGTTCTCTAGAAAGATATTGGAAGCCTTAAAATCTCTATGGATGACACAAGGTTGTGAATCCTAATGCAGGTAAGCAAGGCCACGTGCGGCATCAATGGAAATCTTCATCCTTGTATCCCAATCAAGAGGACAGTTTAGTCCCAAAGGACCTGCATCAACATTAACATTAGCAGACAATTATCCGGAGTGCCTTAGTTTAGGTATTTACTTTCTATGCTGTAATTCTTCCTGATAAGATTTTAAATCCGGTGTATAAGTTGCAAACATCAGGATTACAGAATAACTTAAGCTAACAAATCCAGATAAATATAGGACCCAAAGGATTGATGAACAAGAGTTACCATGGAGCCATTGCTCCAAAGTTCCATTAGGAACCAGCTCATAACACAGCAGGTTTTGTGAAGAGTCACGATTGGTGTAATAACCAACAAGCTTAACAAGGTTACGGTGATGCAACCTACTAAGCATCTGAACCTCTACCAAAAACTCTTTACCCCCTTGCTACCCTCCACTAGTAAGCCGCTTTATTGCTACCTGTGTACCAAATATTACATATAGGAAGACAAAAATGTCTTGTAAATCAATACACCGAATAGCACATAAATCTTTGGTACTGCAATGAATTTACATTCTTGATTTTGATACAAGGAACAAGTCAATAATATTAATTTCAGAAGTCACGCTTACATATAAATTTCATCCATCTAAAAGAAGTAAGATTAAAACATTAAAAATTAAAACTCGAAAATGAAAATCAAAAATAAAATTCAAAATCACTTACTAGTTTCAAAATCAAAATTCAACAACTATCTGGAAAAAAAATTAAATAGATTGTCATTGATGGTGAATGAAACAAGACACATACTCGTTGTACATTTGCAGTAAAATGCACAGGAATTACTGAAGAATCAATGATAGGCAAGCCAGTAATGTGAGCAAATCAATCAACTTGTGTCATTCCTTACCACTTGAGCAAATCAAAATACTCAGAACATGGAAAACCATCCTAGTTACAACATGTGTCATGCATATTATATACATTTGGACAGAAATGCAAAGAAACATAAGCTTGAAATAAGCTTTGTTGCCTGTAATTGAGTAATTTTATTAAACACTTAGGTACATGCTTGATAGCAAAATGACCTGAAAAATCAATTAAAAGTTAGTAACAGCCTTTAAATTAGACATGTCGAGGTAGAGAGATTGAGAGAGGATGAGAATTTGAAAGTACTCAAACACAAGTCTTCGATCTGTTCTTCAATTCGTGTTTGAGAGATTGAGAGAGAGAGAGTGACTAAGCAGAGAGATTGTCGTGTTTGAGAGTACTGTAAGCGTTTTCTGGGGAAAATATACCAAGCGTGTTTTCATTTGGGGGGGAAATATTACCGCCCACCTGTTTCATTTCCTTCTCTATAATTTTTAATTTGGGGGGAAATATTACCGCCCACATATTTCATTATATTCTTCATAATTTTTAATTTTTCTATTTTAGTTTTTCAATTTTATTATTAAAAATATAAGTAATTCAAAAATTATAAATACGTATTTTCAATAAAAATATAAGTAATTCAAAAATTATAAAAAAAACAAATTTGACGATCCAACCGTACAAGGAATTCCCCGATCGAGATTCACTGAACTAGTTTCCGGTCCCGATTCATGATTCGATTTTTTTGAAATACAATTTCGACGATCGAACCGTATAGGAGTCAAGATCAATCTTTTTAAATGTTATTCCAAAAATTTTAAAAAATAAAAAATTTATTTGATTAGGTAATTTAACGGTCAACCACTACTTTGACTTTAACCCCTAAACTAGTTTTCTTTCCCTATTCAAGATTCGATTTTTTTGAAATACAATTTCGACGATCGAACCGTATAGGAGTCAAGATCAATCTTTTTAAATGTTATTCCAAAATTTTTAAAAAATAAAAAATTTATTTCATTAGATAATTTAACGGTCAACCACTACTTTGACTTTAACCCCTAAACTAGTTTTCGTTCCCGATTCATGATTCGATTTTTTTGAAATACAATTTCGACGATCGAACCGTATAGGAGTCAAGATCAATCTTTTTAAATGTTATTCCAAAATTTTTAAAAAATAAAAAATTTATTTGATTAGGTAATTTAACGGTCAACCACTACTTTGACCTTAACCCCTAAACTAGTTTTCGTTCCCCATTCATGATTCGATTTTTTTGAAATACAATTTCGACGATCGAACCGTATAGGAGTCAAGATCAATCTTTTTAAATGTTATTCCAAAATTTTTAAAAAATAAAAACTTTATTTGATTAGGTAATTTAACGGTCAACCACTATTTTGACTTTAACCCCTAAACTAGTTTTCGTTCCCGATTCATGATTCGATTTTTTTGAAATACAATTTCGACGATCGAACCGTATATGAGTCAAGATCAATCTTTTTAAATGTTATTTCAAAATTTATAAAAAATAAAAAATTTATTTGATTAGGTAATTTAACGGTCAACCTTTTCTTTGACTTTAACCCCTAAACTAGTTTTCATTCCCTATTCATGATTCAATTTTTTTGAAATACAATTTCGACGATCGAACCGTATAGGAGTCAAGATCAATCTTTTTAAATGTTATTCCAAAATTTTTAAAAAATAATAAATTTATTTGATTAGGTAATTTAACGGTCAACCACTACTTTGACTTTAACCCCTAAACTAGTTTCCGTTCCCGATTCATGATTCGATTTTTTTGAAATAGAATTTCGATGATCGAACCATACGGGAGTCAAGATCAATCTTTTTAAATGTTATTCCAAAATTTTTAAAAAATTAACATTTATTTGATTATATTATATTATATTTTATAATAAACATAATAAAATTACGTATATTTTACAAGTCAATAAATATTATTTCTAAAATTTGTTAAATTTTCATTGAATTCATTCCCCGCCCAGCTCACAAAGGTTACGATATATTTTCTCCCATTCTCCCGGTTATCCAATATTTCATTTCCCTCTTCTCCAAAATTTTCATTTTCATTTCCCCCCTTTACTCTCTGTGTCCAAATACAAACACAGATCCACACTCAATCCTCTAAAATCAAAACATAATTTTTAGATCCAAAATCAATACTCTCTGTATCCAATTTCTACCTCACCATTCCCAATTGAAAACCCTAATTGATACAACTCGCTATTCTTTTCAGCACAAACAAGGTTAATCTCTTTCTCTTGTTGTTCATTTTTAGTTACTATTTCCGTTCATCTCTGTTCTCTAAATTCATCTATATTCATCTTTGTTCTCTAAATTCGTCTCTGCTCTACATCTCTATATCTTTGTATCAAAAGTTCATCTCTGCGTTATTTCTCTCGGTGTGGATTTAAGATCCACCCAAATGGGCACAGACCATTTGCCGCACAGACCGTGCTGGAATTATTGGTGCAGCTCCATGGTATGAGTTCCATGGATCTTTGTGTAATTTGTAAAAAAATTTAATCTTTTTTTATAATGCTTAGAATCTTTATGTAATTTGCAGTAGAAGGAGCTTTTAGGAAAGGGAGCTTTCAAGAAAGTGTATCCTTTGTCAGTTTTTCAATTTAGTTCTTTTTTTTGTTGCAATTCGATTACTTTATACTGTATTGTTTGTAGCATTGTTAGTGTGAGTTCCTTGATAAAATTTGGGTAGATATAGAGCTTTCAATGAATTGGAAGGCATTAAAATAGCTTGGAATCAGGTTAAAGTTGCTGACTTGTTGAGAAATTCGGACGACTTGGACTGTCTTTATTCTGAAGTTCATTTGCTCAAAACTCTCAAGCATAATAATATTATTAAGTTTTACAATCATGGGTTGATACTAAAACAGATGAGGGGATACTAAGAGTGGGGTCTAAAGCAGAGGTTTACACAGAATCGTTCCTGAGTGAAGGGCTAATGTGGTTGTAAGAAGAGAGCTTCACACCCCTGCATCAGATCGTTCCTACTTTCACTACGCCATAAATGCTCATATGCAATGCTTTTAGAAAGTGTTTCACTGAAAGTGTTTTGTTAGGTATGAAATTTTGGCTCTAATGAAACAGAACTTGAACTGGTGTTGCATTACACATAATTAGCGTTGCATTTGATCCACGGTGTTTCACATAATGCAACACTAACAGCTGGCGTTGCATTAGATATTTTTTAATCTTAAAAAATGCTGATGTGGCAGCAGTGGGGCCCACATTTGCTGACATGGCATTTGCTGACGTGGCAAGTGTGGGGCCTACAATTGCTGACGTGGCAGATGTGGGGACCACATTTGCTGACGTGGCATTTGCTGACGTGGCAGAAGCGTTGCATTAGGTGAAAAAGGCGTTGCATTTGCTGTATAAAAGCGTTGCATTAGTTATTTTTTAATTTTAATAAATGCTGACGTGGTAGTTGTGGGATCCACCTGGGTGACGTGGCAGTGTGGGGCCCACAAGGATGACGTGGCAGGAGGCCACAGATGCTGATGTGGCAAGTGTGGGGCCCACAATTGCTGACGTGGCAGATGTGGGGCCCACATTTGCTGACATGGCATTCGATGACGTGGCAGAAACGTTGCATTAGGAGAAAAAAGCGTTGCATTTGCTGTTTAAAAGCGTTTCATTAGCTATTTTTTAATATTAATAAAGGCTGACGTGGCAGTTGTAGGACCCACTAGGGGTGACGTGGCAGTATGGGGCCCACAAGGGTGACGTGGAATGGGGCCCACATATGCTGATGTGGCAGGTGTGGGCCCACAATTGCTGATGTGTCAGATGTGGGGCCCACATTTGCTGACGTGGCATTCGTTGACGTGGCTGAAGCGTTGCATTAGGTGAAAAAAACGTCGCATTTGCTGTTTTGAAGTGTTGCGTTAACTACTACTCTTACCGGAATGATGAAACTATTTTTTAAAAATAAAATTCGACGTTACAATCGTACGGATGTCAAGATATAACGATTTTAGTGAAGTGGTAAATTTTTAAAAAATTTGCTCGATGTATTTGGTTTGGTTTTATAACGGTCAAACCGGTCAATGTAGACTTCCCTTTTAAATAGTCTTGTCCCGAATGATGAATCTATTTTTTTAAATTATTTATTCGACGTTCCAATCGTACAGATGTCAAGATATAACGGTTTTAGTGAAGTGGTAAATTTTTAAAAAAATTTAAAAAAATTGCTAGATGTATTTAGTTTGGTTTTATAACGGTCAAACCGGTCAATGTAGAATTCCCTTTTAAATAGTCTTGTCCCGAATGATGGAACTATTTTTTTAAATTTTTTTTTTCGACGTTCCAATCGTACGAATGTCAAGATATAACGATTTTAGTGAAGTGGTTAATTTTTAAAAAAATTGCTCGATTTATTTGGTTTGGTTTTACAACGGTCAAACCGGTCAATGTAGACTTCCCTTTTAAATAGTCTTGTCCCGAATGATGAATCTATTTTTTTAAATTATTTATTCGACGTTCCAGTCATACGGATGTCAAGATATAACGGTTTTAGTGAAGTGGTAAATTTTTAAAAAATTTGTTCGATGTATTTGGTTTGGTTTTATAACGGTCAAACCAGTCAATATAGACTTCCCTTTTAAATAGTCTTGTCCCGAATGATGAATCTATTTTTTTAAATTATTTATTCGACGTTCCAGTCGTACGGATGTCAAGATATAACGGTTTTAGTGAAGTGGTAAATTTTTAAAAAATTTGCTAGATGTATTTGGTTTGGTTTTATAACGGTCAAACCGGTCAATGTAGACTTCCCTTTTAAAAAGTCTTGTCCCGAATGATGAATCTATTTTTTTAAATTATTTATTCGACATTCCAATCGTACGGATGTCAAGATATCACGGTTTTAGTGAAGTGGTAAATTTTTAAAAAATTTGTTAGATGTATTTGGTTTGGTTTTATAACGGTCAAACCGCTCAATGTAGACTTCCCTTTTAAATAGTCTTGTCCCGAATGATGAAACTATTTTTTAAAAAAAAAAATTTCGACGTTCCAATCGTACGGATGTCAAGATATAACGATTTTAGTGAAGTGGTAAATTTTTAAAAAAAATTGGTAGATTTATTTGGTTTGGTTTTATAACGATCAAACCGGTCAAATATTGACTTCCCTTCTAACTAGTCTTGTCCCGAATGATAAATCTATTTTTTTAAATTATTTTTTAGACGTTCCAATCATACAGATGTCAAGATATAACGATTTTAGTGAAGTGGTAAATTTTTAAAAAATTTGCTAGATGTATTTGGTTTGGTTTTATAACGGTCAAACCGGTCAATGTAGACTTTCCTTTTAAATAGTCTTGTCCCGAATGATGAATCTATTTTTTTAAATTATTTATTCGACGTTCCAATCATACGGATGTCAAGATATAACGGTTTTAGTGAAGTGGTAAATTTTTAAAAAATTTGCTAGATCCATTTCGTTTGGTTTTATAACGGTCAAACAGGTCAATGTAGACTTCCCTTTTAACTAGTCTTGTCCCGAATGATGAATCTATTTTTTTAAATTATTTTTTCGACGTTTCAATCGTACGGATTTCAAGATATAACGGTTTTAGTGAAGCGGTAAATTTTTAAAAAAATTGGTAGATGTATTTTGTTTGGTTTTATAACGGTCAAACCGGTCAAATATTTACTTCCCTTCTAAATAGTCTTGTCCCGAATGATGAATCTATTTTTTTAAATTATTTTTTCAACTTCCTAAACGTACGGATGACAAGATATAACGATTTTAGTGATGTGGTAATTTTTTAAAAAAATTGCTAGATGTTTTTGGTTTGGTTTTATAATGGTCAAACCGGTCAAAGTAGACTTCCCTTTTAACTAGTCTTGTCTCGAATGGTGAATCTATTTTTTTAAATTATTTTTTCGATGTTCCAAACGTACGGATGTCAAGATCTAACGATTTTAGTGATTTGGCAATTTTTTAAAAAAATTTGCTAGATGTATTTGGTTTGGTTTCATAAGGGCAAACCGGTGAAAGTAGGCTTTCCTTTTAACCAGTCTTGTCCCGAATGATGAATCTATTTTTTTAAATTATTTTTTCGATGTTCTAAACGTACGGATGTCAAGATCTAACGATTTTAGTGATGTGTCAATTTTATAAAAAAAATTGCTAGATGTATTTGGTTTGGTTTCATAAGGGCAAACCGGTCAAAGTAGGTTTTCCTTTTAACTAATCTTGTCCCGAATGATGAATCTATTTTTTTAATTATTTTTTCAGCATTCCAATTGTACGGATGTCAAGATATAACGATTTTAGTGAAGTGGTAAATTTTTAAAAAATTTCCTAGATGTTTTTAGTTTGGTTTTATAATGGTCAAACCGATCAAAGTAGACTTTCCTTTTAACTAGTCTCTTCCCGAATGATGAATTTATTTTTCTAAATAATTTTTTGTCGTTCAAAACGTACGGATGTCAAGATCTACCGATTTTAGTACCGAATCAACATAATAATTTTTATTTACTACTGAAAATTGTTATATACAAAACTGTAATATTCGTATCTTTCCAACAACTTATTAAATGTAAAATTTATAAGATAATACTATATTATAAACAAATAAGAAAAAAAAATGAAAGTAACTCATGCTTCACATGAGATATAAGCTAGTATTATATACAAGTATAATAATTAAAGCTAATTATATTAACAAAAAAATTTCAATAAAATAAATTTTTTTATATTAAAAACAAAATGAAATAAGCTGGGCGGCTAAATATCCCGCTCTCTGTTTTTCACATCCCGCTATCAATTTTGAACATCTCTCTCTCTCTCTCTCTCTCTCTCTCTCTCTCTCCTTCTTATAAGATATATCTAGAGTTGATGTGGCTGTGTAAGTCAAGTTTTTTTTATTCGATTTTGAATCTTTGTTACTCGTTTTCTGTTGATTACATTTTTATTGATGATTTACTTTGTTATTCAACTACTTACAAGTAAAAGATTGAAGCTTTACACAGTTACTCATTTATATGTCTTCATTTATTTGATTATAATGTGATTTATTTATACATAGTGATTGTGTGTGTGGTAATATTTTACCGTTGTTCACCGTATGAGGAGATTTGTCTTTCTTGAAGCATATAATTTGGTCAATGATCTTGATGATTTAGTGTTTTGAAATCGAAAATTCCCGGGGTTTATTCAAGTGTGTAGTGTGAGACTTCATGTGATTGTTGTGAAATTTCTGGAGTAAAAAAGTAGTTTTGCACTGGATATGTTAATACGCTTTGTTTCCTAACATACTGGACAATAGAACTATAGAAGCATATACATACGAGAGTTGGGATTTACGTTACGTGTAGGTAACTAGTATGCATCTCACTGTATATTTCCTTATTGTGAATATATTTACAGTTTTAAAAATGGAATTGTGTTAATGTTTATTAACTTCTCTATAACTACTTATTCGGAAACTATTCGGATATGTTTTATTTGATGCTTTGCTAGATTAACCATTGAGTGCAGCTATCATTTTGTCTTCTATCTAACTCTTCCTGTGAGTAATGTTTAGATATGTTCATCCAGGTGTTGCAATGAACGAGATTCAGAATGGCAAAACTCTTAAATTTTTAAGAACCTTTTTCAGGATGCTGTAGTAAAATGGGGAACCTGTTTGATCTGACTGACAACGGATTTGTGCAATTGTTGGAGTTTTCTATTTCTATATTGTTATATTTCTATATTTTGCACAATGGTTTATTTGTCAAGGAACTGTTGGCTATAACTTAATTTTAAAAGCTTTTGTTGTTAAAAAATAGTTGTGACAACGAAAAGATACAATTGTGAGAATAGACAATGCTTTATTAATCTACTACAATTAGTGTCATTATACAACGCTTTGGTAAGCTAAAAGTGATGTTTTATTTTTTTACACACAAAGGTTCATACAATTCTAACTTTCTAAGGCCGAGATGGAACTATGAGGAGAACCAATCAACCTCACAATCATCCTTCTGATCACCATGGTCATCAGCATCATCCATGGCATGACCTTGTGCAACATTGATTCCCTGGTGGCACTGTGACGGAAAAATCGGGACTTAACAAAATGGGTTGCATAGAATGATAACAATCAGATAAAACTTGTGAAAATAGAACTAGTAAACCCTATTACAGTATTACTCACATATTGTACTACACAAAGAATTTAAAATCTGCATCCTCACAAGGTTCAAGGGTAGAATGAAATCCTCGTAAATGAAATCCTAGAATGAAGGGGAACACGAACATACGATCACATCAGTTAGATAAGATGACATGAGACTGTCAAGTCTGTCATCTATGATCATTGAATCACTAACCATTTTTTTGTTCCTGCATCCAAAGTACAGTACTGCAGATCCAAGTTCTGCTCCATATTCCTTAAGAGCTAACCTTTTCTGAAAAAAATGAAGTTTTTTTAGTTGGATGAGACAATAGCCAAAGAAAGATGGCTTAATATGAACACGCTTGTCTCGGATCAGACCTGCATGAAACCCCTAAAAGGAGCCAACACTTATATGCTCCCTGAGATATCATGTCCCATATCTCCGAAGCCTGGAAACAAAAACGGACAAGAATTCTTTATTTCCAACCCAAAAAAACCAGAAAAAATGTGGAAATTTTTTATAACTAGTAGAATATTCCATACCTTTTGACTAATCTTATGTTGGACGTATTCCTTAGCAGGACCCTCATTAGAGAAAGCAACAACCATCTCAATCGTTCAGCTTCGCTAGGATCAGATGCATGAGCCGCTAACGCAACTAAAGCAGACTGGGATAAACACATGTTTAAACAACCATCAGTCCATCACCCAATAACTCATGTGTCTACACAAGTGAAAAAGAGATTTACAAGGAAAGAGTACTCATGTGTCTCACTAGTTTCATATCTGCAGAAGAAACAAACAGGTAACTGAGCAAGGATTATTTGACATCAACTCCTGATAATTATTTGCCTTTAGTTCTCGGTCAATGCCCAAACCCACAAAAAGTACATACCAATGAACTAGCGTTACTTTGGAAAATACAACTAGACAGAGAAAAAATAACATACGCAAGTCCAGTAGAGGAAATATCAAACACTACGCCATAAACGCTCAAATGCAACGCCATGTTTAATGTTGCTTTAGGCCAAAAAAGCGTTGCATTAGACCAAATGCAACACCAGGGGGCGTTGCATTCGAGACCGTCTCGTTAGACCCCATAATGAAACGCTTTTTGGCATCTAAAGCAACAGCAATAAGCGTTGCATCTGACATGTAATGCAACACCAAAGCAAGCAAATGCTACACCAAAGAGGTGTTGCATTTGTTATTAAATAAAATTTCAATTCCACGTCACTAAGTGGGTCCCACTAGCTTGCTACGTCAGCAATGGGTCTAGCTGGCATGCCACGTCAGCAAAAGACTAGTTGGCATGCCACGTCAGCAACAGTACAGCTGGCATGCCACGTCAGCATGTGGGGCCCACTTGCAATGTCAGAATGTGGGGCGCACTTGCCATGTCAGCATGTGGGGCCCACTTGCCACGTCATCAGTGGGCCCATGTGTCATTCCAGTAGTGGGGCCCACATGGCACGTCACTAGTGGGCCCCACGTGCCATGTAATGCAACGCTTTTATTTGTTTTTTAAAACACTACAATCTTATCAAATGCAACACTAAAATATCTAATGCAACACTAGAAATGCAACGCTAGAAATATCAAATGCAACGCTTTGATTAAAATTTCTGCAATATCTTGTTTGATACATAAGAAAACCTATCCGGAACATCAAAATACATTCAAATCCATCCTACTAGCCATCCAAATAATTTTCATTTCATCCACACCATACAAATACTTCTCAAAATATAACTAACTACCAAAACTAACCACATAACATAATACAAGAAAAGTCTAATATTCAATTCTAATTCTACATAATACAAGACTATTAGTTCATAGAGCAGATGCCACTAAAATGCTAGTTTAATATCAACTCCCTGCATCCATCATAGAGCTGCAAGTCATGACCACTATTGGAAAGCAAACCGGGGCACCTGAATCCAACCTGCAATAACAGAATTTATATATCAGCTAATTAATCAAGCTTCTGACATTAATCCGCTAACAATAAACATTCTTCTGACATTAAATTTTTTGCAAGGACCCGATCTCGATCAATCCTGAAATTCGAGTCTAAAAACCTCATATTACTAGAAAGTGTTTGCACTTCCTTCTGACACCTGGTCTTGCACATAAGAAGATCATGCACAGCTTGTCAAGTTTGAATTGGACAATTGCCAGGAAGTGGTTCAGTGTTAAGTGTACAAGAGTACATAATCAAGTGTTAAGAACTTTATGTAGTAGATATTTTGCTTGCTGAAAAGAATTCAATCAGCAGAGAGCATATAGTTGAACTATTCTTCCAGCTAAATAATATGTACATAAACTCATAAAATTAGAGACAATCAAGCAAAGATTCCAAACAAATATGATATTCTTAGCTGCCAAATTCATAAACTTATAACATATCAATTTGACTTTGTACAAGTTCATGAGAACTTGCAGGCTGCAGCAAATTTGAACATACATAGAGAAATACACCAAGCAGAAGGTGACATTCTAGTATGAAAACCAGAATCTATAATCAAGTGCAACAGTGAGCAGCTCAGATGAGGTAAAAAACAGTGGTCAAAATCAAAGTTTGCGCATTGACAGAATCCTAAAATATGTCCAGGGCTAACTTCATGGTCATCTATAATTTCAATTTTTCTTCTTCGTAAGTTAGGAACTCGTTAATTAGCAAACATTTAAGTCTGTCTATGTGTTATGATTTCAGAATCTGTATTAAATGTATGGAACCTAAAATTTAACAGAACTTTACTATTTAGAAAAATAAAATTAACAGCCAAAAATGTTGATTCTCAGAAACATTTAACCTAAAATGTTATGCATATGTATCAATCCCAGTTACTTTTTTACAAGTTATCTCAGAAACACAATGATTTCAAAATAGTATTAACATATACTTGTCATGGATTTTTACTATCTACAATAAATGAGCAAAAGGTTTCAGACCAAGAAAGAATAATATTGTTTACATTATAAAGAAATTTGGTAATTTAGAAAATGAGCACAGTGAGACATCATTTAGACAAACCTGACAAGCTGCCGATCGTATTTCATTAAGAAACTCTTCCATTTGGGCTTTCCATAAATAGGTGGTGCTGCTGTATATCTTGACTTTGAGGTCCAAAAATATACACACATTTGTGCATACATCAAAAACAAATTCATAAAGACAAAAGAAAATATACATGATTTACAACACTAAATACAGTACATATTTAAGTACCAGTAGTCCTTGAATTAGCAGCAAGATGTGGAATTGTGGATCATGCTAGAAATAATTTATAGTAAACAATAAAATATTCACCGCTCTAACAGTTCTTCAACAAAGTGCTACAACCTAGAAAGCAAGTATAGAAGCACCAACAGATTTCAATATCAGAGAATATTACAATATTACTTGCAGGTATAGAAGTTCTGTATTTCAATATTACTTGCAAACATAACCAGATTATAATGTAAAAATTCCATAATCAGGGAATAACCAGGCAACCACACACGAGCAAAATAGAAAAACAGAGTAAATAGAGTTGGTAATCACAATATTAGCAAAAGTCTAACGAAAGCACTCCACACAATAGAGAGACCACACACTTATGTAAAATTAATGAAAAATACCATTACGATAAGGCTTCTCAGTAAGCAGCTGGTTTCCTGGAATGCCTGCAGTAAACTCTAGACGATGTTGGATAATGCCTCCAACAATGGCTTGTTTCCGTTAGGACAATACAAGAAAACCGTTGTTAATGTGCTTGGATTCGTTCAGAATAGGCAACGGTATTCTTTAATATCAAACAATTCCTAGAAAGCGTTGTGTTCAACCAAAAATTGATTTTTCCATTCAACAATGGTTTTTAGTCTTTGATATTTATACTATAATTAGCACCAAACCCCGTCGTCTGATGTTCTATCAGACAGCGTCTTGATAGTCAACGGAATGAGAGGGTCTCATACAACAGCAGAAAACCGTTGTCTGATTCACTTTCTGCTGTAGTGTATTGTTTTCACATTATAAGAATATGTAACCTGGTATGCTTCATTAACTATCTCTCTCATCTTTTTCCATTCTTTTGTTTTGACATTATAAGAATATGTAACCCGGTAGGCTTCATTAACTATCTCTCTCATCTTTTTCCATTCTATTGTTTTGACCTTATAAGAATATGTAACGATCAAGGAGGGTGACATCTTGTGATTTCATGACCGTTGACATTAAGAACAATTTTACAAGTTAGTAGTGAATCACTCTTTTTTGAACATTTAGTAGTAGATATTTGTGTTGGGCCACGCAACACCAATTAACTCCACATTATTATGATATTGTTCACTTTGGGCCGTGGCCACGCCCGCGCGGATTTGTTTTTGGGCTTCTTCCAAAAGGCCTCATACTAATAGACTTGTTTTGGATGCTTATAATCAAGATAATTCTTGTTTATCTTGACGATGTGGGACTTGGGTTGACATCCACTCTAAAATCTCCCCTCAATCCAAGAACCACCAAACTTGTGACCCTTATACCGTCGATATTCATCTGTGGCTCATCATCTTGCGGGACACGCCGCCCGACCACCTCAGTGTCAGGAAGACTTTCGATAAAAGCAGTCAAAGATCTCCAACCACACTTCTGAAGAGCCTCCCACACCACACAACTTGCAGCCCGCAACCCCAGGATCAACTTCTTAACCATCGGCAATGATACCACTTGTTGGCCGCGCAACACTCATTAACTCCACATTAGTATGATATTGTCCACTTTGAACCGTGGCCACGCCAGCACGGATTTGTTTCTAGGCTCCTTCCAAAAGGCCTTATATTAATGAAGTTATTTGGGCTGCTTATGTTCAAGATATTTCTTATATATCTTGAAAATGTAGGACTTGGGTTGACACCCACTCTACAACTTGTTTAATTCATAGGAAAAATAACTTTATATTTCTGAGCTGGAAGTCTTGCTGCAATAGTTTGACTCAGCATGGCAAAATAAGATGGGAGATTTTCTTTTCTCCATTCACTAAGGAGCAACAAAGAAGTTTTACCGGTGTAAGAGTAACAAAATTCACAAAAGTCATTCTTCTTAGTAGGCTAGTGCATATCTTTGTTAAATTATTAGTTTAATTTTTTTTACTAAAAGAATATCTAAGAAAAGGTTTTTATACACAAAATACCTACTATGAGTAGGCTTGGCATTTAATTTCTTGTTAATCAGATATATGTATGCGAATATATATGATAACACAAAATACTTTGTAAAATATTTTTCATTTTAAATTCTTATTGGTATCAAAAAATTAAAACAAAATACATGAAATAACTGCAAACAAAAGATCAAAAAAAATTTATTAAATGCATAGCAAAGAAAAAGCAACTAAAAAGATCAAAGGCTTTAAACTACAAGTATATCCAAGCAGAGAAGAAGTTTTACTTCCTAACAAAATCTAGCTTGGGTTGAAAGTATCCTTTCAATTGGCAATGAAATTCATTGACAACACAAACTCTCAAAACGAAGTAGAATAAAAAGGAGAGTAAGACATTAAAAAAGAGAGTAAGACATTGTGTTATGATTAACTGGGATGATGATGACCGAAAATGTCTGAATTTAAGGTGTGCAATACGATTATTTCGAAATGGAGGGGAATTCTGAAATCACATAAAATAACGAATAGCAAATGAGGATTTTTGTTTCCCCTTATATAAGTGCTTAATCTTTTTTAGTAGGTGTGGAAAAATCTAGGCAAACCCATGGGTAAAGTTTCCCACCATTAAACATTTACTACATGACCAAAAATATTAGCTGGTGTTAAATTTAATAATGTTATAATCATATTTTCACATTATGTTACACTATATATATATATAGGGTCTTGTTCTAATAGAAACTAACTTAGAATAGAAACTAGAAACTAAACCTAAATTAAATATTTCAAGCTAATCTAATTACCAAATTAGGGTACTCCAATACAAAAAACGTTTAAAATTATTGTCTCTATTCAACAAAAATATAAAAAATTAAAAAAAATTAAAAAAAAGTTACTGTTCACGTGATGACGTGGCATGTGAACAGTAACTTTTTTTAAAAATTTTTTTTATTTTTTTATATTTTTTTATAGATATATTTTTGTATATATATCTATACTATACTATTATTATGTGTAATTGGTTGGTCGGTCGGTCGGTTAACACCTTCCTAAAAATATAATAACACTTTCCAAAAATTAAAAATAAATTAAAATGCATATAAAATTTATTTTGCAAAAAATAAACTACATGTTTAACTTAATAACAAACTCTTTAATTATTACATACTTTTTCAATTATATTTGAAATAAAATCACATATTTATTAACAAATTTAGAAAAAATTATAAATCGACAAAGTAAAGACAATCTAAAACTATATAATAAACAATAAAATTTTAACACATATTTAACAATCAATTGAAAACTGTCAAACTTACTCTCAATTGTTTATATATTTATAAAAAGTTAACATATTTAACCCTTAATTTGTTTCATCAACATAAATGGAACGGAGAGAATATGTAATTTTTTAAAAATAAAAAACCACATGTTTTATAGAATTATAAATATTTTCAGTTATATCTCATCGCCCGCACAAACTTATCTATACTATAGAAACCGAGTATAATTGGTCGGTCGTTCGATTAACACATTCCCAAAAAGTATAGTAACGCTTTCCAAAAAATAAAAAATAAATTAAAATGTATATAAAATTTTATTTTGCAAAAAATAAACTACATATTTAACTTAATAACAAACTCTTTAATTATTACATACTCTTTCAATTATATTTGAAATAAAATCATATATTTATTAACAAATTTACAAAAAATTATAAATTAACAAAGTAAAGACAATCTAAAACTATAAAATAAACAATAAAATTTTAACACATATTTAACAATCAAGTGAAAACTGTTAAACTTACTCTCAAATGTTTATATATTTTGAAAAACTTAACATATTTAACACTTAATTTGTTTCATCAACATAAATGGAATGGAGAGAATATGTAATTTTTTAAAAATAAAAAACCACATGTTTTATAGAATTATTAATGTTTTCAATTATATCTTGATTAGAATCATCGCCCGCACAAACTTATACGTTTCTTTCTTCAATTATTCTAGGTAATAATAAATAAATTTTTAAAATATCTATTGAATTTTAAAATATTTAAGAATAAATTTAATAATAACGTTAAATGATATTTATTTATGTCATGAAATTAAGTATGAAACATATATAAATTTAAAATTATTAATATAATTAATTAAAATAAATTAAAATTTTCTATTAAATAAAATAATTAATATATTAATTAATATATTAATATGGATTGGTTGGTTAACGCCTTCCAAAAAAATTGTTTTGTACGGATTGGTTGGTTAACGCCTTCCAAAATTTTTTTTAACACCTTCCTAAAAATAATAAGTTAAAACAATTATATTAAAAATATAATTGAAAGAGTATGTAGTTTAATTTCAGTTGAAGTATAACTCATAAAGTATGTGTTTATGTAAATTATTTGTTTTATTTTTTTTATTAAATTATATTACATATTTTAATTTGTATTTTTAGAAGTTCGAATAAGTTTTTTAGAAAGATTTTAACTAACCAACCAATTATACCCTATTTTCCTTATAAAAGTATACTACATATAGATAGTATATTTATTTTTCTTTTAATTTGTTTACTTATTAATAAATTTTTATATTGAAATTGTTTATTTTAATTTTAAAAGATATTGGTTTTCGAAAGAGTCTGAAGAGAAGTTGGGTGTTGGTGGAGATGGAAATATAATCGAAATATTTTTTAATTTTAATTAAATTCATTTAAATTTGTTTTTTTATTAAAATAACGTGTAAAAAATTCCAAATTCTGTAAAATTTTATATATTTATTAAAAATAAAAAACACATGTTTTATAGAATTATAAACGTTTTCAATTATATCCCGATTAAAATCATCGCTTACACACATTTCTTACTACGATTCTTTCTTCTACGATTTTAGGTTATAAAACACTAATTTTTTTAAAATAATTTTTTTTGAATTCTTAAGGTATTTAAAATAAATTTAAAAATAACGTTAAATTAATGATATTTATTTATGTCATGAAATTAAGTATGGAACATATTTAAATTTAAAATTAATAATAAAACTTATTAAAATAAATTAAAATTTAATATTAAATCAAATAATTTATGTATTAATTTTTAATAATAAACATGGTAGCTCGTACTTTGCACGGTTATAGGCTAATATACACTTAAAACCCAAAACAATCATAATTCACAAGTACTACACTACACAAAATGTATTAGTGAACAAATTCCTATTCTTTGCTAGGGTCCTTCAGCGCCATCTTGATCTTATGAATAATTACGTGAAGCTTTCTATGAACACCAATTGCACTTAACAGGTTAAGATAATCACGTAGATTAGTGCTTGCAAGAATTTGGAGACCAACAGTGAGTAGACATCATGTTGTACTGTTGGTTGGCTTCTGAACCACGACAAATCCGAAGGGGAGAATGGAAATGCCAGATGGATCAACACTGGACTTAGCTTTTGAAACGTCGCCTACGTCTAAGATTGTGTAGGCAACTACACTTTGGGCTTCATTAGAGTAGCTCTCCTTTAAAACTTAGATATATGATGAGCTACTTGTTCCCAGCATAGGCTGCATGTGTATGAATAGTAGCTTAGTTAACATGATTAAATCTGCAAAATTTATAAAGGTAATGAACATATATAACTGTGCGTATTCCTTATGTAGTACCTACATGATCGATGCAAAACAAAGAAATGCAATTTCGAGGATGAGATCCATCACTTGTTAATTTAGGCCACGTATTCTCATTCGAATCAAACTCCAATATTTGTGATATGAACCAATATTAATTTTCCATTTTTTTCTAGAAATTTTTTGTTACATATGAATTCACTTACTAATAGATTATCACAAAATTCAAAGAACATCAAGTAAGTATCTCTCACATGTAGACAATCATAATTCATAAGTACTACACTACACACATCCACACAAAAGAATGTACTGAAAACAATTTCAATAATAATATTCTAGCCTGATGTACCTGAGATTTATTTGTCAATACCTTTCATGCAATTGCAAATTGGCCGCCCGGATAATGTTCCTTGTTTTGCAGAGTTCCAACACCAGAAAAAAAAACACAATTTGTTGTCCATAGTCTTTCTTCAGGATGTCTGGATTCAATTGAAAGTAAGATTTGATATACTTACTCATTTCACAATCAAAACACAAACAAACCTCTCAAAATGAAGAAATAAGATTTGAGAGCTTGCTAAACACAACTCAGTATTTCACAATCAAAACATAAACTAATGAGAAGAATGAAGAAAAGAGGATACTTAGGGTTTTGTAAATGAAACGGCGACAACAAATTGGGGGAATTGGGATATTTGAGTCCACTTAAATAGAAGTTTTTAGGGGTAACGTATGTTTAATTCAGATTTTTGAGGATTTCTTTGATTTTAGAAAAATTTTAGTATTTAATTTAGATTTTAAAAAAGTTGTGAGTTTTAATATGTATATTATAGATTTTAAAAAGTTCATTACAATTTGATAACAATTAAAATTTGTTCAATAATCTAAATTTTGAAAAATTCTTTAGAATCTGGTAATATTTAATTTGGATATTTAAAACATTACTAAATCTAAAGATATTGAAAATTTAGGGAATAAATGGATTTAATAAATCACTAATTTTTACTGAATTTGTTAGTAAATTTAATCTTCTTTCAAAATCCTGCTAAAATTACATAAATTCATGAGATTTTGAAAATTTTGTTAGAACACTCTAATTTTAAAAAAAAATGTGAGAAACTCTACATAAACTCGTTGGTTGCTTGTACTTTTTTTTTTCAAACTCTGGGGAATGATATATCGATTCAACTAAGGGTAAATATAAGTTTGAGATAGCACAACAAATGGGAGCTATAACTCAATATAAAGTGGTTGTCACTTGTCATGATTTTTGGCCCATCCATTTTATTAATGTTCATGGTAAATATTTTTTTATATGAAATTATTAATTTAAGATGGAAAAATAATTTTATTACTGAACTTACACATGTTAATATTTCATTTAAAGTTATCATCCGTACGATTTATTTTAAGTATATTATTTATATTTTTAAATTTAAATTTATTATTTTACAATTATTTTTGTTTATTAGTGTTGCATTTTTTACGAATCCTTGAATTGAAATTGTAGAAACAGAAAAGAATATATATATATATATATATATATATATATATATATATATATATATATTTATTTATTTATACAATATATACTTACTATGGTGTAATAAGACATTTTTAAAAAAGTTTTTAATGTTTTTTAAACTATCATTAAAAATGTATGTAAATAAGTTATAATTCAGCTGGAGTTCCTAAGGAAATTCTAAGGTTCACTTTTCTCTAAAATTTGTTCTATATAGAGGGCTTAAGGTTTCAGTCCCGCCAAAAAAAATTTAAAATTAACATTTATAAAATTAATTCTTTAAATATAAATAAAAGTAAACCTAATTCCTCACATTCCATGCTTCTTTAAGAGCTAAACGGGTTTTCAAAACATTCTGAATGGTCTTTTGCTTCCAGTTTCACTTTGATGTAAGCCTGGTAGGCTTCATTAACTATCTCTCTCATCTTTTTCCATTCTATTGTTTTGACATTATAAGAATATGTAACCGATCAAGGTGGGTGACATCTGTTAGGTAGCTCGTTGAAGTACTCAATGTAGAATTTGAAGAATGCATCCATCTTAGTGATTTCATGACCGTTGACATTAAGTAAGAACAATTTTACAAGTTAGTAGTGAATCACTCTTTTCATAACATTTACTAGTAGATACTTGTGTTGGGTATTAATTTCACATAAGTATGATATGGTCCACTTTGGGTCGTGGCCACGCCACATAGATTTGTTTTTGGGCTTATTCCAAAAGGCCAAATGGAGTTGTTTTGGCTGCTTATATTCAAGATAATTCTTCATTATCTTAACGATGTGGGACTTGAGTTGACACCAACTCTAAAATCTCCCGTCAATCCAAGAACCCCCAAACTTGTGACCCTTATACCGCCGCTAATCATCTGTGGCTCATCATCTTGCGGGACACGCCGCCCGACCACCTCAGTGTCAGGAAGACTTTCGACACAAGCTATCCAAGATCTCCAACCGCAGTTCTGGAGTTGTTATTGAAATATATTATTTTATTCAAATATTATCTTCGACCTTCAAATACTATGTAAATTTTTTCTGAGTCTTATTACTATTATTTTTATTAAGGAAGGTTCTCAAAAAACTCCATTCTTTATTCGAATCTATCTTCCAAATTATAAGGGAACCTTACTTGAGAGCTGTTTTTTAATTGTTTGACTTCCCGGTCATAAATCTTTTAAAACTATTCTTTTCACTAGCAACTTGGTTGCTTTTCATCAAGACGAATCTCTGTGTTACTTCCTCATCGCTCGAAGGATAAGATTGTTGGAAAAAGTCGATATCCATTAACAAGCAACTGCTTGGGAAATATTGGAGAATTTTCCTCTCCAACTAGATACGACTACTTTGTGGAGTCCTATCAACAAGTATTACACTTGGGGAAAGGGGGACGAGCTTTACGTTTCAGAGTCATGGATTTACTCGAACGGAGTATTTCTGTAAGAGGCTGTGGGACAGTCCATCATTGAAACTTTATGTAAGAGGCTGCGGGACAGTCCATCATTGTAAACTGGTATAAGAGGCTGTGGGACAGTCCATCCTAGAAATAGGGTCCGAGTGGCGCCGGCCCTGACTAAGCCCAAAGATGGCTAGGGAGATCCGGCGTATGGTAGTATCTATATGTTCTTCCTTCTGCATGTAGAGAAACAAATTTTGAGATGCACGACCTGCGACTGATCATTTTAAGGTAGTGTCATCTGGCGCGACATACTCCAGCATTGGTTCATCATCCAAATCTATTTATTTTCTGCAACATGAAGTATCACTCGTGTTGACAGGGTTTGAAAACTGTTCAGAACTAAAAGTACTCTGAAATACCTCGTAATTTCATCGTTTATACTATACTGGCACTATGTTCGTTAATGCATGGCATATGGTTTCAAAAATACTTTTGAACTATTATATATATTATTGTTCAGTATACATTATTGTTGGTGGGCTATTTCTCACCGTTGCTTTATTTATTATATCACAACAACAGCTAGATCTGATGGCCCGCACAAGGCGAACTCAATGCAATCAGGTGACAGCCGTCAGAGGGTTACCCGCTGATATCATAGCTACCATTGTTGAGAAGGAAGCTATTGGTAGGCTAATTGTTCGCTCTTAAGTATCCGATGTAATGACAAGTATGACTTATATAAATGGATGGCAAAGAGTATGTAAGTTAAATTGTAATTCTTTTGGGTTGTAATGTGTAGCAGGCTGCAGGAAGTAATGTCTTGTCGCCTTGACTTTTAGCCTGCAGCTCTTGTCTTATCCCAAAATGTGCCAGATCCTTTCGAGCTTGCAACCCATCTTTCGTCTTGCCCGGAACATTTAGTAATGTTCCGATAATACTATTAGCCACATTTTTCTCAGTGTGTATGAAATCAATATAATGTTGGACAAAATTATACCGCCAATACCTAAGTCATCGATTCCATATGTTGAATTTCTTCCAATAGGTATGTTCTTTCTGTCCGGAATTTGAGCTACCACCCCCTTTTGATTTTCTCTTTTTTGTTTTCCCCATCTTCCAGTCGAAGTGTCCATGAGTTCTGAATCTTTAGCCTTAAATCCCTTCCCCCACTTATTCCGAACAAATTTAACCTCGTTGAATATTTCTTCCCCTATCATAGGATCTGTAGCAGTTCCCCACTCTTCTTTTCCATTGAACGCCTTAGTTTGCTTTCTGGAGGGATGACTATATGGTAGATATCTTCGGTGACCACCATAACTCTGCTTGGAAGGGAACGAAAGTCTTACACAATGAGTTTCTTTCCTGCACACCACACAACCGTGGAATCCACTATAAGGACGGCCACATAATGCACCAAGAGTAGGGTAATCATTAATCATCCATAAGACAACAGCACGTAAAGTGAACTGTTCCTGTGCATAGGAATCATATGTCTCAACTCCTTCTTCAAACAAGAGCTCCAGATCATTGATCAAAGGATCCAAAAACACATCGATATCGTTTCCAGGCGTTCCCGATATTAATAATGAAAGCATGATGAACTTTCTTTTCATACACAACCAAGGTGGAAGGTTGTAAATGACAGTTAATACCGGCCACACACTGTGATTCCTATTCCCTCTGTTTACGTCGACCCGGTCTATGGAAATGCCAAGCCAAAGATTTCTTGGATCAGAGGCAATTTCCGAAAATCTGTCATCTATTGCTTTCAATGCAGGTGAATCAAATGGGTGGCATAAAACACCGGGATTTTTGGAACTGGTGGAGTACCATATCAAATATTTTGATATGCTTTTCACTTTATAAAGTCGTTTCAATCGTGGAATAAGGGGGAAGTACCATAATACCTTTGTAGAAACATTTTCGTATATGACTTTAGTCTTCTCATCCACCTTCCACCGTGACATGCCACAAGTTGGATATACCACCAAGTCCTTGTACTCCTTCCTGTACAGAATGCAGTTGTTAATGCAAGCATGTATCTTTTCGTATCCTGAACCCATTGCTGTCATTATCTTTTTGGCCTCATATGTGTTGTTCACCATCTCGTTACCTTCTGCAGGTAGCATCCTTTTCAACAGAAGTAGCCATTCAGTAAAGCACTTATTTGTCATTCCATGCTTACTCTTCAAGTTTAGTAGTTCAACTGTTGCAGACAACTTTGTGAAGTTAGGACAATATTTATACAAAGGCTTCTCCGCATCTGCAAGTAGTTCTTGAAACTTGTCAATGTCATCTATGAAATTGTCCTCCGTAGCTTTTACAATTTCTATTGTTTCTGCAGCATCTGTTGGAAATTCTACTGCATCAAATTGGTTAGAAGTTGTTGGCTTGTCTTTCTCTCCATGTTTTATCCAACTTGTATAATTCGGATCGAATCCCTTAAGGAGTAGATGGTAATGCTGTTGAGACATGCATGCATATGGATGATGATAACAAATACCACAAGATAGAAAATGAATCAAGGAATTGAAGCTGATGAACAAATCAGGAAGCTAACTAAAATGCAGATCAACTATAGTAATATCTTAAGGATGAAACTCTGCATACAGTTAGGATTTATTTCAGTAACAAGCCTGGAGATGGTAAAGTCAGATATCAGTAATCAAAAAAGAGTTTTTTAATGCCATGCAAGTAAGTTCGAGAAATCAAGGAAAGAAGAGTTCGAGAAGTCATTCGAGAACTCTACACAAAGGGTTTATTCGAGAAGTCCTAATTCGAGAATTCAGATTGCTCTATTCGAAGAAGTCTGTAAAATGAACTATTTTAGAAGTCTGTAAAATGAACTATTCGAGAAGTCCTAATTCAAAGAATTCAGATTGCTCTATTCGAGAAGTCTGCAACATGCACTAATTGAGAAGTCCTCTCAGAAGGGTATTCGAGAAGTCATTCGAGAACTCGCTTTAAGGAACTATTCGAAAAATCATCATTCGAGAACTCAAGATTTATCTGTTCGAGAACTCAACCTGTTTCCACAATATTACAGAGTTCTCTAATGGAACATATTGAATGAAGATTGAACCCAGAATTACTTTGCAACCCGTGACTTATAGACAGTGATCAATTACACAGAGGATGTTACGAGTAGGGAGTCAAATTGTAAATATTTGAAGGCACAAACTCTTCCAAATAAAAGGTGCAATCAGTCACTCTTTATCCGACTTCAAGGGCAATAATAAGAGTGGAAGCAATCTCCAACATGATTACACTTCTACTGAAAGATTCAAAGGATATCTTGATGAATGCATAAGGATCAGTCGTTATATCTGTGAAGTTCGAGCACAGCTCAATAAGCAGAAAAGCTTATTGACTTTCAAAAGGATTATCTTTTTTATTAAAGTTATTTTCAGAGACAGAAATCCAATGCAAAAAGATCTTGTGCATAAAGCATCACGTGGGCTTGGAAGCTAAGTCATTTCAACAAATTAGTTACTTTTTGAAGAAAGAAACATACACTGACTTGAAGCATGCTGGGATTGTCCAAATCAAGTAAAGAAGACTTTCAAGATAATTCCAGAAATGGTTACCACTTCGAGCAGTGTGTGTGACAAGTTATACTAGAAATGTATCATCACATTTCATGAAACTTTTACTTGTCTTCATATAGTTTAAATAAGTTGTATGAGCAGCACAGTTTTAATAGAGAAGAAAACACCGATCACAAGGCTGATAGCTTTAGGTTTTCTTGTAAACACTAAAACTTTGTAATCCGCAACTGTGTATTTTTACAGAGAGAATTATATTCAAATACAACCATTAGGTGGATGAAGCTTTCAAGCCAACCCACCTGAGATTTTTTATATCTCGTGTTGTATGTATGATTAGATAATTTGTTTATCTTGTTTTCATTCTATTTTTATAACAGTTTGATCTAAGCCTTATCATTTCGAAAGAATTTAGTTGAGATTGTATTCAACCCCCCCTTTTACAATCTCGTGGTGCATAACTGGGAAATAAAAATTGGTATCAGAGCAAGCTTCTAACATACAAGAAGTCTAAAGATCACCACCATGGGAAAGAAGGATACAGGCGTGAAAATACCAATCCTCGACAAAGATAATTACTTTCACTGGAAAGTAAAGATGCATTTACATCTCTTATCCATCGATGAAGGTTATGTCAATTGCACCGAGAAAGGTCCTCATATTCCTATGAAGGCTAACACTGCAGTTGGAGAATCAGCTGGAACTGGAGTTGCTGGAAGGCCTATTCCCAAACTGCCAGAACAATTCACGGACGGGGACAAAGAGGAAGTCCAGAAAGATAAGAAAACCATGAATATTTTGTTCAATGGTATTGATCAAGAAATGTTCGATAATGTCATCAACTGCACCACTGCTAAGCAAGTATGGGACACCATTCGAACACTCTGTGAATGGACTGAGCAAGTCAGAGAGAATAAGAAACAACTCTTCATACAACAATATGAACACTTTCACTTTAATACAGGTGAAAACTTAACTGATATATTTAGCAGGTTTCAAAAACTGTTAAATGGGTTAAACTTGTATGGAAGAGTTTATGAAACCAAAGACTCCAACCTAAAATTTCTAAGGTCTTTGCCTAAAGAATGGAAGCCAGTGACAGTCTCATTGAGAAACTCTCAAGACTACAAAGATTATACACTTGAGAGACTGTATGGAATTCTAAAGACCTATGAGCTCGACCTAAAGACTACAACAAGATGAAGAAGTTGAGAAGAGCCAGAGGAAAGGTGGAAATGTAGCTTTGGTGGCCAATATTCCAAACAATCAAGATGGAGAGAAGATGAAGAATGTGGAAGCCACACCGAGTCAAAGAACCTGTGAAGGTGGAGCTGGAACTAGCAAAGGCAAAAGCAAGATGATAGAGGAACTTGATGCACTGAGTGGAGATGAATCAGAAGATCTAGATGAATACTTGGCATTTGTGTCAAAGAAATTTTCTAAGTTGAAGTTCAAGAAGAATTCAGCAAGAGCCGGGCAATTCAAGAAAAGCTATCAACCTAATAAGGGCATGGTTGAAAGATCAAAGATCAAGTGCTATAACGGTGGAATTGCTAGTCACTTTGCCAATGAATGCAGAAAATCCAAAGTTGAGAATGAAAAGAAGCAGTTTGAGTCTACTGACTACAAGAAGAAGTACTTTGATTTTCTCAAGCAAAAGGAGAGAGCATTCATATCAAGAGATGATGATTGGGTAGCTGAAGGAAGCTCAGATGCAAAGGAAGAATTTGTCAACCTTGCACTCATAGCAAATGGGAATGATGAGGAAGCTAGTTCATCAAGCAATCAGGTATACTCTACGAATCTAACTGAGCTTTCCAAAGATGAATGTGATAATGTTGCTAATGAATGTCAAATGAATTGTACAACATGCATGTTACACTGAAATCACTTAACAAAGAGAATAGCAAGATTAAGGAGCTGAATGCTAGGTTAGGTGATAGGAATACTCTGTTAGAGACTCAATTAATTGATTTTGAGACAATGAGAAGAGATTATCAAGATGCAAAAGATAAACTACTTGAGGCTTTAGATAGAGAAGATTGTTTAAAAGAACAGTTGAAAAAGGAATAGGATTTAATTGCTAAGTGGAGAGGATCAAAGGCTAAAACTGAAGAAATTGGCAGTAAGCAAGGAATTGATTCTTTTTGCAAATTAGCAGAAGCAAAGTTGGAAGTTGATGGGGAAGTTGCATTGGACAGTGACTCATTGGATGATGATTGTCCAAAGGAGTTGAAACCTGTTAGTAATGCAACCTTGATTAAATTGCATAAGAAGTATGGTCCTGTCAGCAAAAACTTTGTGTTGGGAGAATGTAGCAAAACCAAGTCAGTTGAACAAGAAAACACAGGTCACTTATCCACCAAGAAATTGAAGGATAGGTCAGAGAAGACTAAACCTAAGGCTAAGGTTAACAGGAAGAATAGGAATGGCAAGGTAGGAATTAACAAACACAGTAACTACACACTTGATAAATATGCTCCCAGAAAGTAATGTGTGAACTGTGGTAGTGCTAATCATTTATCTGCCAACTATAAATCTGTTAAGAATACTTCCGTGCCTAATATGCCTAAGTTAGTACCTGTGCCTGCCATGAATGCTATGCCAAATGTGTCTTTCCATCCTGCTCATGCATTTAGTCATTATGCCAACATGCCATTCATGCATAATCCATATCATGATGCTTATACCATGACTCAGTTGCCATGGATGATGAATTACATGTTTGCACAGACTATACCTAATTGTACATCTAGTTTTAATGCATATGAGCAAATGGAACAACCTGTCTTTCAGAGATCCACACCAAGAGTTAAGAATGATTTAACTCAGTCAGAACCCTTGGGTGGTAAGGGCTTGAAAAACAAGAAAAAGGCTAACAAGGCAGGACCCAAGGAAACTTGGGTACCAAAATCAACTTGATTTGATTTTGATGTGTGCAGGGAGACAGAAAGAATCTTTGGTACCTGGATAGTGGTTGTTCTAGGCACATGACCGAAGATTCTACCCTGCTCACTAAGTTTGAGGAGAGAGCTGGCCCTAGCATTACCTTTGGAGACAACAACAAAGGATATACTAGAGGATATGGCTTAATTTCACAAGGAAATGTTGTCATTGAAGAAGTAGCACTGGTTGATGGACTCAAGCACAACTTGTTGAGTATCAATCAACTATGTGATAAAAATCAAAATGTGTGGTTCACCTCTGAAGCCTATGTTGTTTTCAAGAAAAACGACAACAAGGTAGTGATGACAGGAAATAGAAAAGGAAATGTGTACATTGCTAACTTCAATTCAACAAGTGCCAACTCTGCTACATGCCTTTTCAGCAAGGCAAGCATGGATGAAGGATGGCTTTGGCACAAGAGACTGTCACACTTAAACTTTAGAGCCATGAATGAATTGGTCAAGAAGGATTTGGTCACAGGCATCCCAAAATTGGATTTCTTCAAGGATGGACTATGTGATGCTTGCCAGAAAGGGAAGCAAAGGAAGACCTCTTTCAAATCTAAGTCAATGTCTTCAATTGATCAACCTTTACAGCTTCTGCACATGGATCTATTTGGACCAGTCAATGTATTGTCGATAGCCAACAAGAAATACTGTCTTGTGATTGTTGATGATTTCTCCAAGTTCACTTGGACCTTCTTTCTTCATTCGAAAGATGAGGCGTTTTTACAAAGATCTGGCCAAAGTACTACTCCCAATAACGAGATTCGTCCCGAAAGTGCAAATATTTTTTTAAAATGCAATTTTTGACGATCCAACCGTACGTATGTTAATAGATACGCATTGTGATGTTGGGTAAAAATATTCGAAAAATCTGGAATTTATCTTGAACGGCATTTTTACAAAGATCTGGCCAAAGTACTATTCCCAATAACGAGATTCGTCCCGAAAGTGCAAATATTTTTTTAAAATGCAATTTTCGACGATCCAACCGTACGGATGTTAATAGATACGCATTGTGATGTTGGGTAAAAATAATTGGAAAATCTGGAATTTATCTTGTACGACGTTTTTACAAAGATCTGGCCAAAGTACTACTCCCAACAACGAGATTCGTCCCGAAAGTGCAAATATTTTTTTAAAATGCAATTTTCGACGATCCAACCGTACGGATGTTAATAGATACGCATTGTGATGTTGGGCAAAAATAATCGAAAAATCCGGAATTTATCTTGTACGACATTTTTACAAAGATTTGGCCAAAGTACTACTCCCAATAACGAGATTCGTCCCCGGAAATGCAAATATTTTTTTTAAATGCATTTTTCGACGATCCAACCATACAGATGTTAATAGATACGCATTGTGATGTTGGGAAAAAATAATTGAAAAATCTGGAATTTATCTTGAACGACGTTTTTACAAAGATCTGGCCAAAGTACTACTCCCAATAACGAGATTCGTCCCCGAAAGTGCAAATATTTTTTTTAATTGCATTTTTCGACGATCCAACCGTATAGATGTTAATAGATACGCATTGTGATGTTGGGAAAAAATAATCGGAAAATCTGAAATTTATCTTGTACGATGTTCTTACAAAGTTCTGGCCATAGTACTACTCCCAATAACGAGATTCGTCTCGAAAATGCAAATATTTTTTTTAAATGCATTTTTCGACAATCCAACCATACGGATGTTAATAGATACGCATTGTGATGTTGGGAAAAAGTAATTGAAAAATTTGGAATTTATCTTGTACGATGTTTTTACAAAGATCTGGCCAAAGTACTACTCCTAATAACGAGATTCGTCCCGAAAGGGCAAATATTTTTTTAAAATGCAATTTTCGACGATCCAACCGTACGGATGTTAATAGATACGCATTGTGATGTTGGGAAAAAATAATCGAAAAATCTGGAATTTATCTTGTACGACATTTTTACAAAGATTTGGCCAAAGTACTACTCCCAATAACAAGATTCGTCCCCGAAAATGTAAATATTTTTTTAAAATGCAATTTTCGACGATCCAACCGTACGGATGTTAATAGATACGCATTGGGATGTTGGGCAAAAATAATAGAAAAATCTGGAATTTATCTTGTACGACGTTTTTACAAAGATCTGACCAAAGTACTACTCCCAATAACGAGATTCGTCCCCGAAAGTGCAAATATTTTTCTTAATTGCATTTTTTGACGATCCAACCGTACGAATGTTAATAGATACGCATTGTGATGTTGGGAAAAAATAATCGAAAAATATGGAATTTATCTTGTACGACGTTTTTACAATGATCTGGCCAAAGTACTACTCCCAATAACGAGATTCGTGCCCGAAAGTGCAAATATTTTTTTTAAATGCACTTTTGACGATCCAACTGTACGGATGTTAATAGATACGCATTGTCATGTTGGGAAAAAATAATCGAAAAATATGGAATTTATCTTGTACGACGTTTTTACAATGATCTGGCCAAAGTACTACTCCCAATAACGAGATTCGTCCCCGAAAGTGCAAATATTTTTTTTTTAAATGCATTTTTCGACGAACCAACCGTACGGATGTTAATAGATACGCATTGTGATGTTGGGAAAAAATAATTGAAAAATCAGGAATTTATCTTATACGACGTTTTTACAAAGATCTGGCCAAAGTATTACTCCCAATAACGAGATTCGTCCCCGAAAGTGCAAATATTTTTTTTTTAAATGCATTTTTCGACGATCCAACCGTATGGATGTTAATAGATACACATTGTGATGTTGGGAAAAAATAATCGTAAAATCTGGAATTTATCTTGTACGATGTTTTTACAAAGATCTGGCAAAAGTACTACTCCCAATAACGAGATTCGTCCCCGAAAATGCAAATATTTTTTAAATGCATTTTTCGACGATCCAACCATACGGATGTTAATAGATACGCATTGTGATGTTGGGAAAAAATAATCGAAAAATCTGGAATTTATCTTGTACGACGTTTTTACAAAGATCTGGCCAAAGTACTACTCCCAATAACGAGATTCGTCCCCGAAAATGCAAATATTTTTTAAATGCATTTTTCGACGATCCAACCATACGGATGTTAATAGATACGCATTGTGATGTTGGGAAAAAATAATCGAAAAATCTGGAATTTATCTTGTACGACGTTTTTACAAAGATCTGGCAAAAGTACTACTCCCAATAACGAGATTCGTCCCGAAAATGCAAATATTTTTTTTAAATGCATTTTTCGACGATCCAACCATACGGATGTTAATAGATACGCATTGTGATGTTGGGAAAAAATAATTGAAAAATCTGGAATTTATCTTGTACGATGTTTTTAAAAAGATCTGGCCAAAGTACTACTCCCAATAACGAGATTCGTCCCCGAAAGTGCAAATATTTTTTTTAATTGCATTTTTCGACGATCCAACCGTATGGATGTTAATAGATACGCATTGTGATGTTTGGAAAAAATAATCGGAAAATCTGAAATTTATCTTGTACGATGTTCTTACAAAGTTCTGGCCAAAGTACTACTCCCAATAACGAGATTCGTCCCGAAAATGCAAATATTTTTTTAAAATGAATTTTTCGACGATCCAACCATACGGATGTTAATAGATACGCATTGTGATGTTGGGAAAAAATAATTGAAAAATCTGGAATTTATTTTGTACGATGTTTTTAGAAAGATCTGGCCAAAGTACTACTCCCAATAACGAGATTCGTCCCGAAAGTGCAAATATTTTTTTAAAATGCAATTTTCGACGATCCAACCGGACGGATGTTAATAGATACGCATTGTGATGTTGGGCAAAAATAATCGAAAAATCTAGAATTTATCTTGTACGACATTTTTACAAAGATTTGGCCAAAGTACTACTCCCAATAACAAGATTCGTCCCCGAAAATGAAAATATTTTCTTAAAATGCAATTTTCGACGATCCAACCGTACGGATGTTAATAGATACGCATTGGGATGTTGGGCAAAAATAATAGAAAAATCTGGAATTTATCTTGTACGACATTTTTACAAAGATTTGCCCAAAGTACTACTCCCAATAACGAGATTCGTCCCCGAAAGTGCAAATATTTTTCTTAAATGCATTTTTTGACGATCTAACCGTACGAATGTTAATAGATACGCATTGTGATGTTGGGAAAAAATAATCGAAAAATATGGAATTTATCTTGTACGACGTTTTTACAAAGATCTGGCCAAAGTACTACTCACAATAACGAGATTCGTGCCCGAAAGTGCAAATATTTTTTTTAAATGCACTTTTGACGATCCAACCGTACGGATGTTAATAGATACACATTGTCATGTTGGGAAAAAATAATCGAAAAATATGGAATTTATCATGTACGACGTTTTTACAATGATCTGGCTAAAGTACTACTCCCAATAACGAGATTCGTCCCCGAAAGCGCAAATATTTTTTTTTAAATGCATTTTTCGACGAACCAACCATACGGATGTTAATAGATACGCATTGTGATGTTGGGAAAAAATAATTGAAAAATCTGGAATTTATCTTATACGACGTTTTTACAAAGATCTGGCAAAAGTACTACTCCCAATAACGAGATTCGTCCCCGAAAGTGCAAATATTTTTCTTAATTGCATTTTTCGACGATCCAACCGTATGGATGTTAATAAATACGCATTGTGATGTTGGGAAAAAATAATCGGAAAATCTGAAATTTATCTTGTACGATGTTCTTACAAAGTTCTGGCCAAAGTACTACTCTCAATAACGAGATTCGTCCCGAAAATGCAAATATTTTTTTAAAATGCATTTTTCGACGATCCAACCATACGGATGTTAATAGATACGCATTTTGATGTTGGGAAAAAATAATTGAAAAATCTGGAATTTATTTTGTACGATGTTTTTAGAAAGATCTGGCCAAAGTACTACTCCCAATAACGAGATTCGTCCCGAAAGTGCAAATATTTTTTTAAAATGCAATTTTCGACGATCCAACCGTACGGATGTTAATAGATACGCATTGTGATGTTGGGAAAAAATAATCGAAAAATCTAGAATTTATCTGGTACGACATTTTTACAAAGATTTGGCCAAAGTACTACTCCCAATAACAAGATTCGTCCCCGAAAATGAAAATATTTTTTTAAAATGCAATTTTCGACGATCCAACCGTACGGATGTTAATAGATACGCATTGGGATGTTGGGAAAAAATAATAGAAAAATCTGGAATTTATCTTGTACGACATTTTTACAAAGATTTGGCCAAAGTACTACTCCTAATAACGAGATTTGTCCCCGAAAGTGCAAATATTTTTTTTTTAAATGCATTTTTCGACGATCCAACCGTATGGATGTTAATAGATACACATTGTGATGTTGGGAAAAAATAATCGTAAAATCTGGAATTTATCTTGTACGATGTTTTTACAAAGATCTGGCAAAAGTACTACTCCCAATAACGAGATTCGTCCCCGAAAATGCAAATATTTTTTAAATGCATTTTTCGACGATCCAACCATACGGATGTTAATAGATACGCATTGTGATGTTGGGAAAAAATAATCGAAAAATCTGGAATTTATCTTGTACGACGTTTTTACAAAGATCTGGCCAAAGTACTACTCCCAATAACGAGATTCGTCCCCGAAAATGCAAATATTTTTTAAATGCATTTTTCGACGATCCAACCATACGGATGTTAATAGATACGCATTGTGATGTTGGGAAAAAATAATCGAAAAATCTGGAATTTATCTTGTACGACGTTTTTACAAAGATCTGGCAAAGTACTACTCCCAATAACGAGATTCGTCCCGAAAATGCAAATATTTTTTTTAAATGCATTTTTCGAGGATCCAACCATACGGATGTTAATAGATACGCATTGTGATGTTGGGAAAAAATAATTGAAAAATCTGGAATTTATGTTGTACGATGTTTTTACAAAGATCTGGCCAAAGTACTACTCCCAATAACGAGATTCGTCCCTGAAAGTGCAAATATTTTTTTTAATTGCATTTTTCGACGATCCAACCGTATGGATGTTAATAGATACGCATTGTGATGTTGGGAAAAAATAATCGGAAAATCTGAAATTTATCTTGTACGATGTTCTTACAAAGTTCTGGCCAAAGTACTACTCCCAATAACGAGATTCGTCCCGAAAATGCAAATATTTTTTTAAAATGCATTTTTCGACGATCCAACCATACGGATGTTAATAGATACGCATTGTGATGTTGGGAAAAAATAATTGAAAAATCTGGAATTTATTTTGTACGATGTTTTTAGAAAGATCTGGCCAAAGTACTACTCCCAGTAACGAGATTCGTCCCGAAAGTGCAAATATTTTTTTAAAATGCACTTTTGACGATCCAACCGTACGGATGTTAATGGATACGCATTGTCATGTTGGGAAAAAATAATCGAAAAATATGGAATTTATCATGTACGACATTTTACAATGATCTGGCCAAAGTACTACTCCCAATAACGAGATTCGTCCCCGAAAGTGCAAATATTTTTTTTTAAATGCATTTTTCGACGAACCAACCATACGGATGTTAATAGATACGCATTGTGATGTTGGGAAAAAATAATTGAAAAATCTGGAATTTATCTTATACGACGTTTTTACAAAGATCTGGCCAAAGTATTACTCCCAATAACGAGATTCGTCCCCGAATGTGCAAATATTTTTTTTTAAATGCATTTTTCGACGATCCAACCGTATGGATGTTAATAGATACACATTGTGATGTTGGGAAAAAATAATCGTAAAATCTGGAATTTATCTTGTACGATGTTTTTACAAAGATCTGGCAAAAGTACTACTCCCAATAACGAGATTCGTCCCCGAAAATGCAAATATTTTTTTTAAATGCACTTTTGACGATCCAACCGTACGGATGTTAATGGATACGCATTGTCATGTTGGGAAAAAATAATCGAAAAATATGGAATTTATCATGTACGACATTTTACAATGATCTGGCCAAAGTACTACTCCCAATAACGAGATTCGTCCCCGAAAGTGCAAATATTTTTTTTTAAATGCATTTTTCGACGAACCAACCATACGGATGTTAATAGATACGCATTGTGATGTTGGGAAAAAATAATTGAAAAATCTGGAATTTATCTTATACGACGTTTTTACAAAGATCTGGCCAAAGTATTACTCCCAATAACGAGATTCGTCCCCGAATGTGCAAATATTTTTTTTTAAATGCATTTTTCGACGATCCAACCGTATGGATGTTAATAGATACACATTGTGATGTTGGGAAAAAATAATCGTAAAATCTGGAATTTATCTTGTACGATGTTTTTACAAAGATCTGGCAAAAGTACTACTCCCAATAACGAGATTCGTCCCCGAAAATGCAAATATTTTTTTTAAATGCACTTTTGACGATCCAACCGTACGGATGTTAATGGATACGCATTGTCATGTTGGGAAAAAGTAATCGAAAAATATGGAATTTATCATGTACGACATTTTACAATGATCTGGCCAAAGTACTACTCCCAATAACGAGATTCGTCCCCGAAAGTGCAAATATTTTTTTTTAAATGCATTTTTCGACGAACCAACCATACGGATGTTAATAGATACGCATTGTGATGTTGGGAAAAAATAATTGAAAAATCTGGAATTTATCTTATACGACGTTTTTACAAAGATCTGGCCAAAGTATTACTCCCAATAACGAGATTCGTCCCCGAATGTGCAAATATTTTTTTTTAAATGCATTTTTCGACGATCCAACCGTATGGATGTTAATAGATACACATTGTGATGTTGGGAAAAAATAATCGTAAAATCTGGAATTTATCTTGTACGATGTTTTTACAAAGATCTGGCAAAAGTACTACTCCCAATAACGAGATTCGTCCCCGAAAATGCAAATATTTTTTAAATGCATTTTTCGACGATCCAACCATACGGATGTTAATAGATACGCATTGTGATGTTGGGAAAAAATAATCGAAAAATCTGGAATTTATCTTGTACGACGTTTTTACAAAGATCTGGCCAAAGTACTACTCCCAATAACGAGATTCGTCCCCGAAAGTGCAAATATTTTTCTTAAATGCATTTTTTGACGATCCAACCGTACGAATGTTAATAGATACGCATTGTGATGTTGGGAGAATTTATCTTGTACGACGTTTTTACAAAGATCTGGCCAAAGTACTACTCCCAATAACGAGATTCGTGCCCGAAAGTGCAAATATTTTTTTTAAATGCACTTTTGACGATCCAACCGTACGGATGTTAATGGATACGCATTGTCATGTTGGGAAAAAATAATCGAAAAATATGGAATTTATCATGTACGACATTTTACAATGATCTGGCCAAAGTACTACTCCCAATAACGAGATTCGTCCCCGAAAGTGCAAATATTTTTTTTTAAATGCATTTTTCGACGAACCAACCATACGGATGTTAATAGATACGCATTGTGATGTTGGGAAAAAATAATTGAAAAATCTGGAATTTATCTTATACGACGTTTTTACAAAGATCTGGCCAAAGTATTACTCCCAATAACGAGATTCGTCCCCGAATGTGCAAATATTTTTTTTTAAATGCATTTTTCGACGATCCAACCGTATGGATGTTAATAGATACACATTGTGATGTTGGGAAAAAATAATCGTAAAATCTGGAATTTATCTTGTACGATGTTTTTACAAAGATCTGGCAAAAGTACTACTCCCAATAACGAGATTCGTCCCCGAAAATGCAAATATTTTTTAAATGCATTTTTCGACGATCCAACCATACGGATGTTAATAGATACGCATTGTGATGTTGGGAAAAAATAATCGAAAAATCTGGAATTTACCTTGTACGACGATTTTACAAAGATCTGGCCAAAGTACTACTCCCAATAACGAGATTCGTCCCCGAAAATGCAAATATTTTTTAAATGCATTTTTCGACGATCCAACCATACGGATGTTAATAGATACGCATTGTGATGTTGGGAAAAAATAATCGAAAAATCTGGAATTTATCTTGTACGATGTTTTTACAAAGATCTGGCCAAAGTACTACTCCCAATAACGAGATTCGTCCCTGAAAGTGCAAATATTTTTTTTAATTGCATTTTTCGACGATCCAACCGTATGGATGTTAATAGATACGCATTGTGATGTTGGGAAAAAATAATCGGAAAATCTGAAATTTATCTTGTACGATGTTCTTACAAAGTTCTGGCCAAAGTACTACTCCCAATAACGAGATTCGTTCCGAAAATGCAAATATTTTTTTAAAATGCATTTTTCGACGATCCAACCATACGGATGTTAATAGATACGCATTGTGATGTTGGGAAAAAATAATTGAAAAATCTGGAATTTATTTTGTACGATGTTTTTAGAAAGATCTGGCCAAAGTACTACTCCCAATAACGAGATTCGTCCCGAAAGTGCAAATATTTTTTTAAACTGCAATTTTCGACGATCCAACCGTACGGATGTTAATAGATACGCATTATGATGTTGGGCAAAAATAATCAAAAAATCTAGAATTTATCTTGTACGACATTTTTACAAAGATTTGGCCAAAGTACTACTCCCAATAACAAGATTCGTCCCCGAAAATGAAAATATTTTCTTAAAATGCAATTTTCGACGATCCAACCGTACCGGATGTTAATAGATACGCATTGGGATGTTGGGCAAAAATAATAGAAAAATCTGGAATTTATCTTGTACGACATTTTTACAAAGATTTGGCCAAAGTACTACTCCCAATAACGAGATTCGTCCCCGAAAGTGCAAATATTTTTCTTAAATGCATTTTTTGACGATCCAACCGTACGGATGTTAATAGATACGCATTGTGATGTTGGGCAAAAATAATCGAAACATCTAGAATTTATCTTGTACGACATTTTTACAAAGATTTGGCCAAAGTACTACTCCCAATAACAAGATTCGTCCCCGAAAATGAAAATATTTTCTTAAAATGCAATTTTCGACGATCCAACCGTACGGATGTTAATAGATACGCATTGGGATGTTGGGCAAAAATAATAGAAAAATCTGGAATTTATCTTGTACGACATTTTTACAAAGATTTGGCCAAAGTACTACTCCCAATAACGAGATTCGTCCCCGAAAGTGCAAATATTTTTCTTAAATGCATATTTTGACGATCCAACCGTACGAATGTTAATAGATACGCATTGTGATGTTGGGAAAAAATAATCGAAAATATGGAATTTATCTTGTACGACGTTTTTACAAAGATCTGGCCAAAGTACTACTCCCAATAACGAGATTCGTGCCAGAAAGTGCAAATATTTTTTTTAAATGCACTTTTGACGATCCAACCGTACGGATGTTAATAGATACGCATTGTCATGTTGGGAAAAAATAATCGAAAAATATGGAATTTATCATGTACGACATTTTAAAATGATCTGGCCAAAGTACTACTCCCAATAACGAGATTCGTCCCCGAAAGTGCAAATATTTTTTTTTAAATGCATTTTTCGACGAACCAACCATACGGATGTTAATAGATACGCATTGTGATGTTGGGAAAAAATAATTGAAAAATCTGGAATTTATCTTATACGACGTTTTTACAAAGATCTGGCCAAAGTATTACTCCCAATAAGGAGATTCGTCCCCGAATGTGCAAATATTTTTTTTTAAATGCATTTTTCGACGATCCAACCGTATGGATGTTAATAGATACACATTGTGATGTTGGGAAAAAATAATCGTAAAATCTGGAATTTATCTTGTACGATGTTTTTACAAAGATCTGGCAAAAGTACTACTCCCAATAACGAGATTCGTCCCCGAAAATGCAAATATTTTTTAAATGCATTTTTCGACGATCCAACCATACGGATGTTAATAGATACGCATTGTGATGTTGGGAAAAAATAATCGAAAAATCTGGAATTTATCTTGTACGACGTTTTTACAAAGATCTGGCCAAAGTACTACTCCCAATAACGAGATTCGTCCCCGAAAATGCAAATATTTTTTAAATGCATTTTTCGACGATCCAACCATACGGATGTTAATAGATACGCATTGTGATGTTGGGAAAAAATAATCGAAAAATCTGGAATTTATCTTGTACGATGTTCTTACAAAGTTCTGGCCAAAGTACTACTCCCAATAACGAGATTCGTCCCCGAAAGTGCAAATATTTTTTTTAATTGCATTTTTCGACGATCCAACCGTATGGATGTTAATAGATACGCATTGTGATGTTGGGAAAAAATAATCGGAAAATCTGAAATTTATCTTGTACGATGTTCTTACAAAGACCTGGCCAAAGTACTACTCCCAATAACGAGATTCGTCCCGAAAATGCAAATATTTTTTTAAAATGCATTTTTCGACGATCCAACCATACGGATGTTAATAGATACGCATTGTGATGTTGGGAAAAAATAATTGAAAAATCTGGAATTTATTTTGTACGATGTTTTTAGAAAGATCTGGCCAAAGTACTACTCCCAATAACGAGATTCGTCCCGAAAGTGCAAATATTTTTTTAAAATGCAATTTTCGACGATCCAACCGTACGGATGTTAATAGATACGCATTGTGATGTTGGCCAAAAATAATCAAAAAATCTAGAATTTATCTTGTACGACATTTTTACAAAGATTTGGCCAAAGTACTACTCCCAATAACAAGATTCGTCCCCGAAAATGAAAATATTTTCTTAAAATGCAATTTTCGACGATCCAACCGTACGGATGTTAATAGATACGCATTGGGATGTTGGGCAAAAATAATAGAAAAATCTGGAATTTATCTTGTACGACATTTTTACAAAGATTTGGCCAAAGTACTACTCCCAATAACGAGATTCGTCCCCGAAAGTGCAAATATTTTTCTTAAATGCATTTTTTGACGATCCAACCGTACGAATGTTAATAGATACGCATTGTGATGTTGGGAAAAAATAATCGAAAAATATGGAATTTATCTTGTACGACGTTTTTACAAAGATCTGGCCAAAGTACCACTCCCAATAACGAGATTCGTGCCCGAAAGTGCAAATATTTTTTTAAATGCACTTTTGACGATCCAACCGTACGGATGTTAATAGATACGCATTGTCATGTTGGGAAAAAATTATCGAAAAATATGGAATTTATCATGTACGACGTTTTTACAATGATCTGGCCAAAGTACTACTCCCAATAACGAGATTCGTCCCCGAAAGTGTAAATATTTTTTTTTAAATGCATTTTTCGACGAACCAACCATACGGATGTTAATAGATACGCATTGTGATGTTGGGAAAAAATAATTGAAAAATCTGGAATTTATCTTATACGACGTTTTTACAAAGATCTGGCCAAAGTATTACTCCCAATAACGAGATTGGTCCCCGAATGTGCAAATATTTTTTTTTAAATGCATTTTTCGACGATCCAACCGTATGGATGTTAATAGATACACATTGTGATGTTGGGAAAAAATAATCGTAAAATCTGGAATTTATCTTGTACGATGTTTTTACAAAGATCTGGCAAAAGTACTACTCCCAATAACGAGATTCGTCCCCGAAAATGCAAATATTTTTTAAATGCATTTTTCGACGATCCAACCATACGGATGTTAATAGATACGCATTGTGATGTTGGGAAAAAATAATCGAAAAATCTGGAATTTATCTTGTACGACGTTTTTACAAAGATCTGGCCAAAGTACTACTCCCAATAACGAGATTCGTCCCCGAAAATGCAAATATTTTTTAAATGCATTTTTCGACGATCCAACCATACGGATGTTAATAGATACGCATTGTGATGTTGGGAAAAAATAATCGAAAAATCTGGAATTTATCTTGTACGACGTTTTTACAAAGATCTGGCCAAAGTACTACTCCCAATAACGAGATTCGTCCCGAAAATGCAAATATTTTTTTTAAATGCATTTTTCGACGATCCAACCATACGGATGTTAATAGATACGCATTGTGATGTTGGGAAAAAATAATTGAAAAATCTGGAATTTATCTTGTACGATGTTTTTACAAAGATCTGGCCAAAGTACTACTCCCAATAACGAGATTCGTCCCCGAAAGTGCAAATATTTTTTTTAATTGCATTTTTCGACGATCCAACCGTATGGATGTTAATAGATACGGATTGTGATGTTGGGAAAAAATAATCGGAAAATCTGAAATTTATCTTGTACGATGTTCTTACAAAGACCTGGCCAAAGTACTACTCCCAATAACGAGATTCGTCCCGAAAATGCAAATATTTTTTTAAAATGCATTTTTCGACGATCCAACCATACGGATGTTAATAGATACGCATTGTGATGTTGGGAAAAAATAATTGAAAAATCTGGAATTTACTTTGTACGATGTTTTTACAAAGATCTGGCCAAAGTACTACTCCCAATAACGAGATTCGTCCCGAAAGTGCAAATATTTTTTTAAAATGCAATTTTCGACGATCCAACCGTACGGATGTTAATAGATACGCATTGTGATGTTGGGCAAAAATAATCGAAAAATCTGGAATTTATCTTATACGACGTTTTTACAAAGATCTGGCCAAAGTATTACTCCCAATAACGAGATTCGTCCCCGAATGTGCAAATATTTTTTTTTAAATGCATTTTTCGACGATCCAACCGTATGGATGTTAATAGATACACATTGTGATGTTGGGAAAAAATAATCGTAAAATCTGGAATTTATCTTGTACGATGTTTTTACAAAGATCTGGCAAAAGTACTACTCCCAATAACGAGATTCGTCCCCGAAAATGCAAATATTTTTTAAATGCATTTTTCGACGATCCAACCATACGGATGTTAATAGATACGCATTGTGATGTTGGGAAAAAATAATCGAAAAATCTGGAATTTATCTTGTACGACGTTTTTACAAAGATCTGGCCAAAGTACTACTCCCAATAACGAGATTCGTCCCCGAAAATGCAAATATTTTTTAAATGCATTTTTCGACGATCCAACCATACGGATGTTAATAGATACGCATTGTGATGTTGGGAAAAAATAATCGAAAAATCTGGAATTTATCTTGTACGACGTTTTTACAAAGATCTGGCCAAAGTACTACTCCCAATAACGAGATTCGTCCCGAAAATGCAAATATTTTTTTTAAATGCATTTTTCGACGATCCAACCATACGGATGTTAATAGATACGCATTGTGATGTTGGGAAAAAATAATTGAAAATTCTGGAATTTATCTTGTACGATGTTTTTACAAAGATCTGGCCAAAGTACTACTCCCAATAACGAGATTCGTCCCCGAAAGTGCAAATATTTTTTTTAATTGCATTTTTCGACGATCCAACCGTATGGATGTTAATAGATACGCATTGTGATGTTGGGAAAAAATAATCGGAAAATCTGAAATTTATCTTGTACGATGTTCTTACAAAGTTCTGGCCAAAGTACTACTCCCAATAACGAGATTCGTCCCGAAAATGCAAATATTTTTTTAAAATGCATTTTTCGACGATCCAACCATACGGATGTTAATAGATACGCATTGTGATATTGGGAAAAAATAATTGAAAAATCTGGAATTTATCTTGTACGATGTTTTTACAAAGATCTGGCCAAAGTACTACTCCCAATAACGAGATTCGTCCCCGAAAGTGCAAATATTTTTTTTAATTGCATTTTTCGACGATCCAACCGTATGGATGTTAATAGATACGCATTGTGATGTTGGGAAAAAATAATCGGAAAATCTGAAATTTATCTTGTACGATGTTCTTACAAAGACCTGGCCAAAGTACTACTCCCAATAACGAGATTCGTCCCGAAAATGCAAATATTTTTTTAAAATGCATTTTTCGACGATCCAACCATACGGATGTTAATAGATACGCATTGTGATGTTGGGAAAAAATAATTGAAAAATCTGGAATTTACTTTGTACGATGTTTTTACAAAGATCTGGCCAAAGTACTACTCCCAATAACGAGATTCGTCCCGAAAGTGCAAATATTTTTTTAAAATGCAATTTTCGACGATCCAACCGTACGGATGTTAATAGATACGCATTGTGATGTTGGGCAAAAATAATCGAAAAATCTGGAATTTATCTTATACGACGTTTTTACAAAGATCTGGCCAAAGTATTACTCCCAATAACGAGATTCGTCCCCGAATGTGCAAATATTTTTTTTTAAATGCATTTTTCGACGATCCAACCGTATGGATGTTAATAGATACACATTGTGATGTTGGGAAAAAATAATCGTAAAATCTGGAATTTATCTTGTACGATGTTTTTACAAAGATCTGGCAAAAGTACTACTCCCAATAACGAGATTCGTCCCCGAAAATGCAAATATTTTTTAAATGCATTTTTCGACGATCCAACCATACGGATGTTAATAGATACGCATTGTGATGTTGGGAAAAAATAATCGAAAAATCTGGAATTTATCTTGTACGACGTTTTTACAAAGATCTGGCCAAAGTACTACTCCCAATAACGAGATTCGTCCCCGAAAATGCAAATATTTTTTAAATGCATTTTTCGACGATCCAACCATACGGATGTTAATAGATACGCATTGTGATGTTGGGAAAAAATAATCGAAAAATCTGGAATTTATCTTGTACGACGTTTTTACAAAGATCTGGCCAAAGTACTACTCCCAATAACGAGATTCGTCCCGAAAATGCAAATATTTTTTTTAAATGCATTTTTCGACGATCCAACCATACGGATGTTAATAGATACGCATTGTGATGTTGGGAAAAAATAATTGAAAATTCTGGAATTTATCTTGTACGATGTTTTTACAAAGATCTGGCCAAAGTACTACTCCCAATAACGAGATTCGTCCCCGAAAGTGCAAATATTTTTTTTAATTGCATTTTTCGACGATCCAACCGTATGGATGTTAATAGATACGCATTGTGATGTTGGGAAAAAATAATCGGAAAATCTGAAATTTATCTTGTACGATGTTCTTACAAAGTTCTGGCCAAAGTACTACTCCCAATAACGAGATTCGTCCCGAAAATGCAAATATTTTTTTAAAATGCATTTTTCGACGATCCAACCATACGGATGTTAATAGATACGCATTGTGATATTGGGAAAAAATAATTGAAAAATCTGGAATTTATTTTGTACGATGTTTTTACAAAGATCTGGCCAAAGTACTACTCCCAATAACGAGATTCGTCCCGAAAGTGCAAATATTTTTTTAAAATGCAATTTTCGACGATCCAACCGTACGGATGTTAATAGATACGCATTGTGATGTTGGTCAAAAATAATCGAAAAATCTGGAATTTATCTTGTACGACATTTTTACAAAGATTTGGCCAAAGTACTACTCCCAATAACGAGATTCGTCCCCGAAAATGAAAATATTTTTTTAAAATGCAATTTTCGACGATCCAACCGTACGGATGTTAATAGATACGCATTGGGATGTTGGGCAAAAATAATCGAAAAATCTGGAATTTATCTTGTACGATATTTTTACAAAGATTTGGCCAAAGTACTACTCCCAATAACGAGATTCGCCCCCGAAAGTGCAAATATTTTTCTTAAATGCATTTTTTGACGATCCAACCGTACGAATGTTAATAGATACGCATTGTGATGTTGGGAAAAAATAATCGAAAAATATGGAATTTATCTTGTACGGCGTTTTTACAAAGATCTAGCCAAAGTACTAATCCCAATAACGAGATTCGTGCCCGAAAGTGCAAATATTTTTTTTAAATGCACTTTTGACGATCCAAGCGTACGGATGTTAATAGATACGCATTGTCATGTTGGGAAAAAATAATCGAAAAATATGGAATTTATCTTGTACGACGTTTTTACAATGATCTGGCCAAAGTACTACTCCCAATAAAGAGATTCGTCCCCGAAAGTGCAAATATTTTTTTTTAAATGCATTTTTCGACGAACCAACCGTACGGATGTTAATAGATACGCATTGTGATGTTGGGAAAAAATAATTGAAAAATCTGGAATTTATCTTGTACGATGTTTTTACAAAGATCTGACAAAAGTACTACTCCCAATAACGAGATTCGTCCCCGAAAATGCAAATATTTTTTCAATGCATTTTTCGACGATCCAACCATACGGATGTTAATAGATACGCATTGTGATGTTGGGAAAAAATAATCGAAAAATCTGGAATTTATCTTGTACGACGTTTTTACAAAGATCTGGCCAAAGTACTACTCCCAATAACGAGATTCGTCCCCGAAAATGCAAATATTTTTTAAATGCATTTTTCGACGATCCAACCATACGGATGTTAATAGATACGCATTGTGATGTTGGGAAAAAATAATCGAAAAATCTGGAATTTATCTTGTACGACGTTTTTACAAAGATCTGGCCAAAGTACTACTTCCAATAACGAGATTCGTCCCGAAAATGCAAATATTTTTTTTAAATGCATTTTTCGACGATCCAACCATACGGATGTTAATAGATACGCATTGTGATGTTGGGAAAAAATAATTGAAAAATCTGGAATTTATCTTGTACGATGTTTTTACAAAGATCTGGCCAAAGTACTACTCCCAATAACGAGATTCGTCCCCGAAAGTGCAAATATTTTTTTTAATTGCATTTTTCGATGATCCAGCCGTATGGATGTTAATAGATACGCATTGTGATGTTGGGAAAAAATAATCGGAAAATCTGAAATTTATCTTGTACGATGTTTTTACAAAGTTCTGGCCAAAGTACTACTCCCAATAACGAGATTCGTCCCGAAAATGCAAATATTTTTTTAAAATGCATTTTTCGACGATCCAACCATACGGATGTTAATAGATACGCATTGTGATGTTGGGAAAAAATAATTGAAAAATCTGGAATTTATTTTGTACGATGTTTTTACAAAGATCTGGCCAAAACTACTCCCAATAACGAGATTCGTCCCGAAAGTGCAAATATTTTTTTAAAATGCAATTTTCGACGATCCAACCGTACGGATGTTAATAGATACGCATTGTGATGTTGGGCAAAAATAATCGAAAAATCTGGAATTTATCTTATACGACGTTTTTACAAAGATCTGGCCAAAGTATTACTCCCAATAACGAGATTCGTCCCCGAAAGTGCTAATATTTTTTTTAAATGCATTTTTCGATGATCCAACCGTATGGATGTTAATAGATACGCATTGTGATGTTGGGAAAAAATAATCGGAAAATCTGAAATTTATCTTGTACGATGTTCTTACAAAGACCTGGCCAAAGTACTACTCCCAATAACGAGATTCGTCCCGAAAATGCAAATATTTTTTTAAAATGCATTTTTCGACGATCCAACCATACGGATGTTAATAGATACGCATTGTGATGTTGGGAAAAAATAATTGAAAAATCTGGAATTTACTTTGTACGATGTTTTTACAAAGATCTGGCCAAAGTACTACTCCCAATAACGAGATTCGTCCCGAAAGTGCAAATATTTTTTTAAAATGCAATTTTCGACGATCCAACCGTACGGATGTTAATAGATACGCATTGGGATGTTGGGCAAAAATAATCGAAAAATCTGGAATTTATCTTGTATGATATTTTTACAAAGATTTGGCCAAAGTACTACTCCCAATAACGAGATTCGCCCCCGAAAGTGCAAATATTTTTCTTAAATGCATTTTTTGACGATCCAACCGTACGAATGTTAATAGATACGCATTGTGATGTTGGGAAAAAATAATCGAAAAATATGGAATTTATCTTGTACGGCGTTTTTACAAAGATCTAGCCAAAGTACTAATCCCAATAACGAGATTCGTGCCCGAAAGTGCAAATATTTTTTTTAAATGCACTTTTGACGATCCAAGCGTACGGATGTTAATAGATACGCATTGTCATGTTGGGAAAAAATAATCGAAAAATATGGAATTTATCTTGTACGACGTTTTTACAATGATCTGGCCAAAGTACTACTCCCAATAAAGAGATTCGTCCCCGAAAGTGCAAATATTTTTTTTTAAATGCATTTTTCGACGAACCAACCGTACGGATGTTAATAGATACGCATTGTGATGTTGGGAAAAAATAATTGAAAAATCTGGAATTTATCTTGTACGATGTTTTTACAAAGATCTGACAAAAGTACTACTCCCAATAACGAGATTCGTCCCCGAAAATGCAAATATTTTTTCAATGCATTTTTCGACGATCCAACCATACGGATGTTAATAGATACGCATTGTGATGTTGGGAAAAAATAATCGAAAAATCTGGAATTTATCTTGTACGACGTTTTTACAAAGATCTGGCCAAAGTACTACTCCCAATAACGAGATTCGTCCCCGAAAATGCAAATATTTTTTAAATGCATTTTTCGACGATCCAACCATACGGATGTTAATAGATACGCATTGTGATGTTGGGAAAAAATAATCGAAAAATCTGGAATTTATCTTGTACGACGTTTTTACAAAGATCTGGCCAAAGTACTACTTCCAATAACGAGATTCGTCCCGAAAATGCAAATATTTTTTTTAAATGCATTTTTCGACGATCCAACCATACGGATGTTAATAGATACGCATTGTGATGTTGGGAAAAAATAATTGAAAAATCTGGAATTTATCTTGTACGATGTTTTTACAAAGATCTGGCCAAAGTACTACTCCCAATAACGAGATTCGTCCCCGAAAGTGCAAATATTTTTTTTAATTGCATTTTTCGATGATCCAGCCGTATGGATGTTAATAGATACGCATTGTGATGTTGGGAAAAAATAATCGGAAAATCTGAAATTTATCTTGTACGATGTTCTTACAAAGTTCTGGCCAAAGTACTACTCCCAATAACGAGATTCGTCCCGAAAATGCAAATATTTTTTTAAAATGCATTTTTCGACGATCCAACCATACGGATGTTAATAGATACGCATTGTGATGTTGGGAAAAAATAATTGAAAAATCTGGAATTTATTTTGTACGATGTTTTTACAAAGATCTGGCCAAAGTACTACTCCCAATAACGAGATTCGTCCCGAAAGTGCAAATATTTTTTTTAAATGCAATTTTCGACGATCCAACCGTACGGATGTTAATAGATACGCATTGTGATGTTGGGCAAAAATAATCGAAAAATCTGGAATTTATCTTATACGACGTTTTTACAAAGATCTGGCCAAAGTATTACTCCCAATAACGAGATTCGTCCCCGAAAGTGCTAATATTTTTTTTTAAATGCATTTTTCGACGATCCAACCGTATGGATGTTAATAGATACACATTGTGATGTTGGGAAAAAATAATCGTAAAATCTGGAATTTATCTTGTACGATGTTTTTACAAAGATCTGGCAAAAGTACTACTCCCAATAACGAGATTCGTCCCCGAAAATGCAAATATTTTTTAAATGCATTTTTCGACGATCCAACCATACGGATGTTAATAGATACGCATTGTGATGTTGGGAAAAAATAATCGAAAAATCTGGAATTTATCTTGTACGACGTTTTTACAAAGATCTGGCCAAAGTACTACTCCCAATAACGAGATTCGTCCCCAAAAATGCAAATATTTTTTAAATGCATTTTTCGACGATCCAACCATACGGATGTTAATAGATACGCATTGTGATGTTGGGAAAAAATAATCGAAAAATCTGGAATTTATCTTGTACGACATTTTTACAAAGATCTGGCCAAAGTACTACTTCCAATAACGAGATTCGTCCCGAAAATGCAAATATTTTTTTTAAATGCATTTTTCGACGATCCAACCATACGGATGTTAATAGATACGCATTGTGATGTTGGGAAAAAATAATTGAAAAATCTGGAATTTATCTTGTACGATGTTTTTACAAAGATCTGGCCAAAGTACTACTCCCAATAACGAGATTCGTCCCCGAAAGTGCAAATATTTTTTTTAATTGCATTTTTCGACGATCCAACCGTATGGATGTTAATAGATACGCATTGTGATGTTGGGAAAAAATAATCGGAAAATCTGAAATTTATCTTGTACGATGTTCTTACAAAGTTCTGGCCAAAGTACTACTCCCAATAACGAGATTCGTCCCGAAAATGCAAATATTTTTTTAAAATGCATTTTTCGACGATCCAACCATAAGGATGTTAATAGATACGCATTGTGATGTTGGGAAAAAATAATTGAAAAATCTGGAATTTATTTTGTACGATGTTTTTACAAAGATCTGGCCAAAGTACTACTCCCAATAACGAGATTCGTCCCGAAAGTGCAAATATTTTTTTAAAATGCAATTTTCGACGATCCAACCGTACGGATGTTAATAGATACGCATTGTGATGTTGGGCAAAAATAATCGAAAAATCTGGAATTTATCTTGTACGACATTTTTACAAAGCTTTGGCCAAAGTACTACTCCCAATAACGAGATTCGTCCCCGAAAATGAAAATATTTTTTTAAAATGCAATTTTCGACGATCCAACCGTACGGATGTTAATAGATACGCATTCGGATGTTGGGCAAAAATAATCGAAAAATCTGGAATTTATCTTGTACGACATTTTTACAAAGATTTGGCCAAAGTACTACTCCCAATAACGAGATTCGTCCCCGAAAGTGCAAATATTTTTCTTAAATGTATTTTTTAACGATCCAACCGTACGAATGTTAATAGATACGCATTGTGATGTTGGGAAAAAATAATCGAAAAATATGGAATTTATCTTGTACGACGTTTTTACAAAGATCTGGCCAATGTAATACTCCCAATAACGAGATTCGTGCCCGAAAGTGCAAATATTTTTTTTAAATGCACTTTTGACGATCCAACCGTACGGATGTTAATAGATACGCATTGTCATGTTCGGAAAAAATAATCGAAAAATATGGAATTTATCTTGTACGACGTTTTTACAAAGATCTGGCCAAAGTACTACTCCCAATAACGAGATTCGTCCCGAAAGTGCAAATATTTTTTTAAAATGCAATTTTCGACGATCCAACCGTACGGATGTTAATAGATACGCATTGTGATGTTGGGCATAAATAATCGAAAAATCTGGAATTTATCTTGTACGATGTTTTTACAACGATCTGGCAAAAGTACTACTCCCAATAACGAGATTCGTCCCCGAAAATGAAAATATTTTTTTAAAATGCAATTTTCGACGATCCAACCGTACGGATGTTAATAGATACGCATTGTGATGTTGGGCAAAAATAATCGAAAAATCTGGAATTTATCTTGTACGACATTTTTACAAAGATTTGGCCAAAGTACTACTCCCAATAACGAGATTCATCCCCGAAAGTGCAAATATTTTTCTTAAATGCATTTTTTGACGATCCAACCGTACGAATGTTAATAGATATGCATTGTGATGTTGGGAAAAAATAATCGAAAAATATGGAATTTATCTTGTACGACGTTTTTACAATGATCTGGCCAAAGTGCTACTCCCAATAACGAGATTCGTCCCCGAAAGTGCAAATATTTTTTTTAAATGCACTTTTGACGATCCAACCGTACGGATGTTAATAGATACGCATTGTCATGTTGGGAACAAATAATCGAAAAATATGGAATTTATCTTGTACGACGTTTTTACAATGATCTAGTCAAAGCACAACTCCCAATAACGAGATTCGTCCCCGAAAGTGCAAATATTTTTTTTTAAATGCATTTTTCGACGATCCAACCGTATGGATGTTAATAGATACGCATTGTGATGTTGGGAAAAAATAATATAAAAATATGGAATTTATCTTGTACGACGTTTTTACAATGATCTGGCCAAAGTACTACTCCCAATAACGAGATTCGTCCCCGAAAGTGCAATTATTTTTTTTTAAATGCATTTTTCGACGAACCAACCGTACGGATGTTAATAGATACGCATTGTGATGTTGGGAAAAAATAATCGAAAAATCTGGAATTTATCTTGTACGACGTTTTTACAAAGATCTGGCCAAAGTACTACTCCCAATAACGAGATTCGTCCCGAAAGTGCAAATATTTTTTTAAAATGCAATTTTCGACGATCCAACCATACGGATGTTAATAGATACGCATTGTGATGTTGGGAAAAAGTAATCGAAAAATCTTGAATTTATCTTCTATGACGTTTTTACAAAGATTTGGCCAAAGTACTACTCCCAATAACATGATTCGTCCCCGAAAGTGCAAATATTTTTCTTAAATGCATTTTTCGACGATCCAACCGTACGGATGTTAATAGATACGCATTGTGATGTTGGTAAAAAATAATTGAAAAATATGGAATTTATCTTGTATGACGTTTTTACAAAGATCTGTTCAAAGTACTACTCCAAATAACGAGATTCGTCCCCGAAAGTGCAAATATTTTTTTTAAATGCATTTTTCGACAATCCAACCGTACGGATGTTAATAGATATGCATTGTGATGTTGGGAAAAAATAATCAAAAAATCTGGAATTTATCTTGTACGACGTTTTTACAAAAATCTGGCCAAAGTACTACTCCCAATAACGAGATTCGTCCCGAGAGTTCAAATATTTTTTTAAAATGAATTTTCGACGATACAACCGTACTCATGTTAATAGATACACGTTGTGATGTCGGGAAAAAATAATCGAAAAATCTGGAATTTATCTTGTACGACGTTTTTACAAAGATCTGGCCAAAGTAATACTCTCAATAACGAGATTCGTCCTCGAAAGTGCAAATATTTTTTTTAAATGCATTTTTCGACGATCCAACCGTACGAATGTTAATAGATACGCATTATGATGTTGGGAAAAAATAATTGAAAAATCTGGAATTTATCTTGTACGACGTTTTTACAAAGATCTGGCCAAAGTACTACTCCAAATAACGAGATTCGTCGCTGAAAGTGCAAATATTTTTTTTAAATGCATTTTTCGACGATCCAACCATACGGATGTTAATAGATATGCATTGTGATGTTGGGAAAAAATAATCGAAAAATCTGGAATTTATCTTGTACGACGTTTTTACAAAGATCTAGCCAAAGTACTGCTCCCAATAACGAGATTCGTCCCCGAAAGTGCAAATATTTTTATTAAATGCATTTTTCGACGATCCAAATAATTCTTGATTTTAATAATAAATTCAGTTACCTAAAATAATTTTAATAAAATAATAAATTACAAATATTTTTTTTTTGCTAAATAATAAATAAATTACAAATATTAATATAAATAATATAATATATTGATATATAAATATTAATATAACTAATACAATATATTGATATACGAGCTTTCTAAGTTGTCTGAAAACAGAGTGCTAGGCGGCTAAACTTTCCCCAAAATAACTCAAACTTCCCCCCAATTCTCTCTCAACATCACTTTACCCCCAATTCACTTTACCCCCAAAATAACTCAAACTTCCCCCCAATTCTCCCTCTCTGTGAAATTATGTTACACCGTCGGTGAAATCTGGTGACCCAATCTGGTTTAAATTAGGGCTTTTTCCACCGGCGTTTAAATCACCTTGCTTATCACATGTAAACCATTCTTTGCACAGACTATTTGAGTGATTGCATGTTTGAGAGATATATATTTCAGATCTATGGTTTGAGAGATTGCATGTTTGAGATATATGTTTGAGATATATGTTTGAGTTGTATTTGAGAGATTGAGACTATTTGAGTTGTAATTATATGCATAATAATACTATTTGAGACACTTCCATCATTTTTCTATGATAAACTCTGTGTGGGTATACATTACATGTAAAGTTACTTGAGTTCATCGAGTAATATTTGTGTTATTTCTGTTATATGAGTTATTTGATATATGGTTTGAGAGATTGAATATTTTGTGTTGTGCTTGTTTTCTACAGCTAATTTGAGTACCATGGGAAAGAGGTACAGGTTAGTTGTTTACTATGTGGTGAATTCATGACATGTGTTAAGTGGAAATACATTGGTCCTGAGTCAAAGATGTTCGAAGGAATGTAAGTGTACAACATGACTGTTAAACAAGTTAGGGATTTGGTAGCGGATGTAGTTTCGGATGATGACAAGCTTTATTTCATGAAAGATGGGGTGACCCCGGATACTAGATATGGTTTATTGCTTCGAGACAGTGACTTAAAAGTGTTGGCTATTGCTTCTAACATGACTGGAGTCTGCAAGATTCATGTCTTCCATTCCTAGTCCACAGCTACTGCACCAGTTTGCGTTGAAGAAGAATACCTAGGTAGACTCATTTCTGACTTCTCATATTTATTCATGCGTATGTATATTGAACGGATCAATCCTGTAATTGCTAAGGGTTCTTATAATGGTTGTAGGTGCGGGCAATGAGGAACTTGAGGATCAATATTCAACAGTAGAGTGTAGCGAAGAAGAAGGAGAAAGCACAGAAGAAGGAGAAAGCGTAGAAGAAGAAGAATGCAAACAGGAGCAACAAAAGAATGCTGTCAAAGCTAAGAGGGGGCTAACCAGGTTGCCAAAGCTGCGTACCAGGTCTACAAACTCTGGTGGAAAAAGACATGAGGTTGAATTTGACTTACTTGGTAGGTTAATGGTGGGATACTGATCAGAATTTACGAGCTTTTTGGGAGACACGGTCAGGGAGCATGTGGGATTAAGATGGTTAACAGGGAAGGAGGTGCCAAAAGAAGTGAAGGCTAAGCTGTGGGATCAAGTAACGGTAAATCAGCTACTTCGCATTAATTACTCTAATATTTGTTACATTTTCAATATGATACACTATTGTTCAACTTATCTGCTTGCCTTTTATGTGTATTAACACCATGTATTATATATTGTAGCATTTTTTTGATATAGAACTTTGTCGTCGAAAGTTTGTAATGACTCGACTTTGTGGGCTGCTTCCCAATTTCAGAAGAAAGATGTATGCAGGATTCATACGACCTAACCTGAATAAACTACCAAAACTTGCAAAAGTTCCAGGGCAGTATCGTACACTGGTAGAGCAAGCTGATTGGGATAGGTTCGTAGCCCACACGTAAATGGAAAAATTCAAGGTTGCAATCCTTTAATATACGGATCATCCTTTGAATTTACGTGTATTTCCAATGCACTTTGCTGAAATAATTCTTTTGTCTATTGGAAGGATGTCTCCGAAACTACGAAAAAAGCACGATCACGGTCCGTTTATGAACAGACGAATACAATAATAATTTATGCGTCAGTTGAAGCTAAAACAGACCCATAAAGTTGTAGCGATCGCGTTCGGTCACTAATAGTTGTCGCTAATTATTAGCTACCGCATCGGTCGCTGGTAGGGGTCGCTGTGTAGTAGCTACAGACTCTGGTCGCTGATAACGGTCGCTAAAATCCAATCGCGAAAGTGGTCGCAGAAGGACCTTTTAGCGACCAGTTCTTATGCGACCGCTATCAGCGACCAGAGTCGGTCGCTAATGGCCATTAGCGACCGTATACGGTCGCTGATAGTCGGTCGCTGATAAACGTTTTTCTTGTAGTGACTTTCCCATTTGACGTTACATTCTGTAGGGAACACCGAAAAGTGGGAATGCTTCGAGGGACAGCTGCATTAATGTTACCATCCCAGCATCGAAAGACTTTTTAACACCTGTAAGTAATGGCTAATTTAATTTCTTTTTAATTTTTTCAAAGTAATTGCTGATTTCTTGTCCAAATTTCTTAAATTGTAGGTTAAATCTGTGGAAGAGCAAGTGACTCCTACTGCCGACACATCCATAATGGCGCAAAAGGTGATCACCACTAGGAGGAAAGTTTATATATCTCCGCGTACCACTAAATCACAACAAGATCCAAAAATTGTGCAACAGGTATTACAATATTGCTAAATGCACATGTATATTGAAATTAACTTTAACTTTAATATGTTGGCAATTATGCTACTACTTTTGTAGGAAAAGGTGATTAGATCCGGAACCAGGAAGAAGATTAATTTATCTCAGCCTAGCACTATCTCTGGTCAAATGCCATCTCAGTCAAATCAAACCTCAATAATTGTCCAATCGGTATGCATTATATTTCTAAATGTGCATGTATATTAATTCATCACTTTTACCTTTATGATGTTAATTATGCCACTAACTTTTGTAGCCAATAATCAAGTGTACTCTGTATACGTTGAATTTGAACAACCCGGTTGCACGTGGTACAGTTATCCTTTCAGACCAGCCAGGAGAAACCATTCATGGAGTCCCCCTACAAGATGATTGCTATAGAGTTTCTGTTGATGAAGTTGTTAAGGGGGCAGCATTGTTACCGTTTGAAACCGGTGATATGCGAACAGTTGAGGAAGCTTCGGGTTCTTTTGTGGCTTGGCCCAAAAACCTTGTCAAGAAATGATACGGAACGTGATGTTCTTGTAATAATATGTAGTAAAGATAAATATAAAGTAACCTCTGAATCTCCAAAGATGGAGAAACAAAACTCTAACTCTGAATCTCCGAATGGAGAAACAGAACTCAAACTCTGAATTCACTCCTGAATTCGATTCTCAAAACTATCGAATAGCCAAAATCTTATTATCAATATTGTCTCCCCCAAAAGATTACAAGATGAGAGTATATATAGGCTAAATAAATAACCTTATCCTGGTTGGAATCCAAAAAAGAGTTCAAGAGCAGCTAGAATTTAGCTAATACCTGAACCCAACTAGGAAACCATTAAAATCCTGGTCTTAACTTGAAATATAAAATCCTACGTGCTTAAAACAATAAAAACCCTTTCAAGTGAAAGGTAAAAACTTGCAAGCCAAATATCTTTTTTATCAATAAAGTCCATAAACAGTTGGACTTATTATTAATAAACTAAATAATTAGCACTCGTTTAACTAATACCTATAATATATTTTCTGAATACTAGATATGAATAAAGTATATAGGAACTATATATTACTTCCACTTCTATTCCTCATCATTCTCCCTTTGTTGGAAAAAACTCGCCCACGAGTTTTGTAGAACGCAATGATTACCATGCACGACTTAGATGTATCCAGAAAAAAAATTTTGCACATCTTCAAAAATGACGGAAGTGCAAAAAACTGTGAAAACATGCTTTTAGGTTAAGGCAGCTTAATCAAGGATTCTTGAATTATAAAGTCAATATGTTCGACCTCAATGATATCATCAATTTTTTTTTCTCGAACAAGGAAAACTTTCTCCACATGAAATTTTTCAACTTTACTAACATCAAGAATCCCACTACTCTCGTGCTCTACACAACTTGAAGATTGTGGTATGACCACACTATCATTATCTGATTGATTTTTCACATCTGTATCTTCAACTTGAACAATATCCCTTTCAACTTCATCTCTCTTTACTACTTTATCTTATGTGTACTCTTTTGGACCAAAACGATGATTCAATTACCTTTTTATCTCAGTCCAAGTTTTGATCCTAGGAGCGCTTTCCTTCATGAGCTTCGTCTTCAAAGTGTCAAATCATAGAGATGCATATTTTGTTAGCTTCATGTTTGCAATTTTATAAGACTTCTGATCATCAAAACCTTTATAGTCAAAGATTTTTTTCATCTGTCTCACCCATTCTAAGAAATCGTCGGCATCACCTGCTCCACTAAATTCTGGTACATCCCACTTCAAGCTTTTATCATCGTCATTGTTGTTAGTGGGTGGAGGGTTTCTTATAAAGCCTCTGCGAAGAGGTGTATTTTCTACCGTAGCAACAACCCCCTCAATCCTCTCGTTTCTAACTTGTAAACCATCAATCCTGTCGTTTGTAGCTCGTCAATTTGCCTGCAGTTCTTTTGTACTTTTTGTAAATTGCTCTACCACATAAGCAAGTTGCTCAGTAATATTTTTAGGAGACAACTTCAAGAAATCTCCATCTGATCCTTCAAGTTTTAAATCTTCTTCCCTTGCCATTAACGTGCACCATACAAACCCAAGAACTAATATACCAATTCAAAGATTTGACGTCGATGAACAGTATCGTAAATAGTGCCGATGAACAGTGCCGTGAACAGTACACGTGAATAGTGCCGATGAACAGTACGCGTGAACAGTGTCAATGAAGAGTACGCATGAACAGTAACTTTTTTTTTGCGAGGACCCTAGATCTCCCAACAATTAAGAAATTGATGGAGAAACCTTGGCTCTTAATACCAAATTGATATGGAACGTGATGTTCTCGTAATAATATGTAGTAAAGATAAATATAAAGTAACCTCTGAATCTCCAAAGATGGAGAAACAAAAGTCCATAACAAAGATGTAGATATTTGGCTTGCAAGTTAAATATTTACTTTATCAATAAAGTCCATAAACATTTGGACTTATTATTAATAAAATAAATAATTAGAACTCATTTAACTAATACCTATAATATATTTTCTGAATACTAGATATGAATAAAGTATATAGGAACTCTATATTACTTCCACTTCTATTCCTCATCAAGAAAATTGATCATCGAGTACATTTCTTACTTTGCATTCCATTTTGGTTGTGTGCATTTATTCTCCTGGGTTATCAAGAATGGTCTTAACTTGAGGGTTGTTGGAATGATCATCGTATTTGTTTTCATGTTTTACTCTAGGTACCAAATCCAACGGCCAATGGGGAAGGGGAAGAACATAGCGCAGCTCAAGCTAAGGAAGAACATAGCGCAGATCAAGCTAAGAAGGGGAAGAGATGTAATACCATTACTGATTCCCCAGTAACACGTTCAAAGGCTAAGGCGAACAAGGCAAACAAGATGAGGAAGAAGCGAAAGCTGGTGGTGCAATTGTAAACTGAATTTGACTCATGTTAATGTGTTTTTCTGGTTACTTGTGAACTTTTCAATAACATGTTAATTTTTTGTACTCTGGTTTTTATGGATTGTGGGGTAAGTATACTTACTCCATGTGGTTGTTATGGATCATGGATTTAATTAGTATGGTTTTTATGGATTATGGATTATGGTTTAGTAGTATGGTTTTAATATGGATTATGACTAGTTTTGGAATTTGGCATTTTAGCTGTTTGCATATTGTGGCCTTTTGATATTGTGATTGGTATCGGCCTTTTGGTACGGTGGTCGTTTATAATACAAATGAAACCTTTTTCTAATTTGGTTAAGTATGTGTGGCTAGTACCACACTACAGCCATACTACCTATTACAAACAATTTATATTATATTGGGCGATAGTTACTACAATTATTACTGACTAAAATGAGTTATTTAATAGTGTATATAACATAGAAACGACCATACAAAAATTATAGAATGTGGCCATACCCAAGCTTTTTGCCACGATTTACTAATAAATATTGCGACGAAAACTAAGCCTTTGATGAATGTTGGTATTTAGCCACGTTATTAATTCTCTTTAGCCACTACGCATCCTGTGGCTGCAAGTTGGTATTTAGTCACACTTTTGAGCTTAAAATGGGGGCTAACAGACCCAAATGGTGGTATGCTTTTGTCACTCTGTTTTGAGTTAGAGCCACACAACAGGGGTATGTCTGTAGGGGGCGTACGATGATCCGACCTTATGTCACACTTGGCTGAAAAATTAAAGAGTGACGTAAAGTTCATAGCCAAACATATTTTATGTGACCGAAGCCAAAATTTAACGTAGTGTCAAGATGAGAACGATTGAAAAAAGACCCTTATTAAGGATATGTGATCTGATTGTTAATTAAAGGATGTAAGTATTTCTTGAAAATAGAATCGAGGATAAAATATCCATAAATTAAGACGAACCCTGGGGATGCACAAACGATGGCATTACCCCTAATAAAGACATTGTGAATTTAGATTATATAAGTGGGATTGACCAAGGTAACAATAACCTTTTAGGATTCATTGGAAGGAGTTTCGGAAGGTACGTAAACAGAATTGTTATAGGATTGATTAGTGATATTTTGATATACCATGTACCTAGAAAATACAGGAGGAATGATGAAGATGGCCTAAGAGATTTTACAAAGAGAGAGTTAATATCTTAAGTTTTAAAAATAGAATTATGGTAAGGAATGTACAACAATAATAATAATAATAATAATGCCAGTTTATGCATGTGTGAGACCATGAGGAAGTATGGATTTGACTAAATAAAGGTTGAGATTATCCTAAAACAAGAAAGAACTAAGAGATGAAATATCCTAGGTATGATTGGGAGTAACTGTGATGAAGTTCCCACGGAAAGGTGGAAGCAATGACTTATGGAAAAAAATTGATAGATATTTTTCTCCTTCAGCAGAGCTTAAGGGAGAATGCTTTCACCCAACAGTGATGGGAGTGAGGTAGAAAATTTTAGTTAGAATAAATCTAGGAACCATTGATTACAAGAAATTATTAATATCAGGAAGGGCCAATAAGGTGGCCGACACTTTAAGTATAGAGGAGTAGTTACAAATGCTCATACCAAAGAAACAGAATGATATAGAAATGAACCTTGAAAGTCATAATGTGGTGGAGGAATTCACATTCCTTCTGATGATTGTGCAAGAATCAACTATAAAGAATAGTTTAAGTAAAGATTCGATTCCTGACATCGTCTTAAGTATATTACATACTTTAGAAGGTCCTATTTTTAGGTAAACCCGGACCATGATACAAAATGACCAAGTAAACCGTTAAGCTTCCAGTCTCCTACTGAAGATATATGTTAAATAATTTCATCAACCTGTCATAGCTGCGATGCTTGAAGCTCTCCTGCAATTTTATTTGCTTCATTAATATCTACATCAAGTTCAGGAAGTATTCCTTATGGATAAGGAATAGTGATTATTTTGTCTTGCTAGAGGATTTTGATCTGACAATTACGAAACCCGTATGATTAGCTAGTAAAGCACTACGTAAACGACAAACGATGATGATTCAACAATGAACTACATTAATGTAGTGGTAATTCTTCTGAGAGATTAGATGATAACGACTGTGGAAATGTCGGAATGAAAAAAAAATAGAAATACATTGTATTAGATCCAAGTTAGAGAAATCGTCAAGGTTTATTTCGGATGGTATAATTTTGGAATGACATGATGTTTAAAATAAATGATGATGCCATGATGGTTCACAAAGGAGGATTATAGTCTAAATAGAAACAAGATGACCGATGAAGCAGAGAAAGTTTGAGGAACCATCAGGGAGTTAGATATGCGGACTCCTGAGAAACCCCAACAATGAAGCTAGAAAAGTATAAAATTATCATGGTGTATGTTGTTGGTCACAACGGAAAGTTGGAATTGAAAGAGTAAATGACATACAGATTAACTCCCTTTAAGTTGGGAGAATTCGAGGCAATTTGAATAGATTGATTAAGTACTAAGGAGACTCATGGAACGAGGAAATAAGAATTAATATGGTTGAACAAAGGGAAGTTTGACCCTAAAAATATGATGCTTATTGAGTGCACGTGAAGGGAAAACCTAAACCTATAATCACTCCCTACATCTATCACTCTCAAATCCTAATTGTATCTACTTCTTTTATTAATGATCCTAAATTCCTGGCTTGTTTCAGTGACCAAAACCCGTAGCTCTGATACCAACCTGTGACGCCCTCCCGACCTGGGGCCTAGATCGGAGAGTCACTGACACACATCTAGATGCAAACAACCTAAAATATAATATAAATATAACATGCTGACTGGCCCCAATACTACTATCCAAGATCTTTCACAGGTAATGGTATGAAACAAGCAAGCCATCGTCTAACTAATTATTATTACAAACCTGAATTCAAAATATATTATTATTACAAACCAAAGTTCTCAAAAGTTCTACTGCCAGTTCTCACAACTAACTAAAGATTTCCTCACTGAGCTGTTATTGCATCTACCTCGGGAGTTATCTCAAAACGGACCAACTCAGGGCTACGGTAGGTGCGCTTCCTTGCGGTTTGGATTGTACGAACCATGATTCTTAGATTACTGTCAAAAGGGTTAGACAAAATAATAATAAGCCAACGCTCAGCAAGTAACTAAAGATCTCAACTGAATATAATACAGCAGGATATTGCAAAAGATGACAGTAATTCAAGATATGACATAACTATGCTGGAAGCGGTAAAAACAATACTGGTATTTAGTAAAAACAGGATATCATCTGATAAACGGGATAACAATAGATATTTCATAACTGTGTAAAGTGATTGACATTTCAATCGGTAAACCAATTTCATTTCATAGTAAATAAAACGTAATCATCACTTTAAGAAAACTGATTGGAGTCTTTAATTTATAATAGACAATACGGGTGATCAGCCCATAAAGTCCCTATACCGGACACAAAGTCCCTCTGGCCATCAGTTCCTTTCATTAGGATAGTTTGGGTTCCCAAGAGGCAACACATTGGCCTATAAAGGTGTCGAACTGGACAGACCAGAACTACACAATACTACATCTCAAAAACTGACGGAACCAGCATTACCCGTTCGCCCCGTCTCTCCAATCGTCAGGAATCCGTGGAAACCATTTAGACGGAGTTCCAAACATTTTTATAAAAATATTATTTTAAAACATTAGGCTTTGCGAAACTCTTTTTAACTTTTTAAAACATTTTAATACTTAATCTTTTCAAAAATCTTTGCTTCGAAGTACCTTTGACTCTCTGATAACAGATCAGCCCGGTCTAAGTAACTTCAAAGTATTTTAAGAAAATAACTCATTTTGATTTGCAATGACAAAAATGAAAGGGTTTGACTAAGTGTTCTGACATCAATGAAAGAGGGTACAAGTCTGAATCAAGAAGATATAGACTCAAGTGGAAATCTGGATTTCAATCAGAGTATAAGGGAACAGTCCAAGTCAAAGGTCAAAGATATCAATTTAGGTTTAGTTTTGAAATCATTTGATCAAGTTGTAAAGTTTAAAAACCATTGAAAAAGGGATAACAAGTTTGTAAAACAGTGTTTAGGGTAATATGATATTTGATAAGTATTTTAAAATCAACACAGGGTATCTGGGTTACGGACATAAGTCAAGTGGAACACTGGTTTATCGATCAGTCAATATGACTGGATTATAGTAAATCATAGGACATATATGGTCAAGAAGCAATTAAAAAGAATTTGTATTGTTTATCTTTTGGTGACAGTATGGTCAAGAAGCAATTAAAAAGAATTATGCTGGTATAGGGTTTACATGTGTTGAACTAGGGTTTATCAATAAAAATTTTGGGTACATGCAAAGGTAAGTTTATAACAGAAGTATGATCAACATGGTATAGAACAGCATGCTTGAATCAATAAGATACAACAGTTTCAATAATATAAACTTTCAGAGGAAAGACAGAGTTACTTGCCTCCGGTAGAATGCAACAGCTCAACAGCTCTGCTTACTGAAACTCAACCTTAGCTTTCCCTTTATCGCTAGGTCCTACGTCCTTCTTATCTACATAAACCATATCACTACTTTAGAATACTATACTTCTAAATCGTCTAATCCTAATCTACCCAAATGATTCTTATAACGCATCTATACTTAACATATCACATACGTACCTCATATCTTATTATCAGATTGACTCGTGATTTACTAATCACTTAGACATATAGCACATAGAATATAGATCATGCAATTCACATAAGCCACTTAGCAAATAAACATAGCTCGTAAGCAGTCATGCTACTTCATACTTTACTTCATATAATTTTCACGAAAATCGGACAGAGTCTCCTTTATAATATGGACTATCCCTCGGAAAATATCCGGCTCCAATTTCACAATCGAGTACCTACGACGGATTTAAAATCCACCTACAAACCCAAGAACTCATAATCACCCTACTTACCATTTCTCAACATCACATACACCAACTACACTTAACAATTACCATTTATACATAACACTTAATTCGAATTTAACAAACAAACGATAGAAGTTAGTCACTTGCTAATTATCGAATAACTATCACTAAATCACATGTACTATATCATCGAATCATATAACCAAGCTTTTATTGTTAAATTTAAAATACTTAACTCATATACTTTCTAGAAATCACCTAAATCATCTAATCAAATTCATCTAGCATATAATCATAAAATAAATTTTTAAATCACTATTTAATATTGTGAAAAATTCGAATAATTCGAATTAATTATATATAATTCGAAATTTAAATTCTAGAAATCTAAAAATTACTCATGCATGGTATTCAGCTAGTGATTAACATTTAATTACCATAACAATCTCGAATTAGCAAATATTATATATAATAATTCATAATAATTCATATCATCATATAAAAATTCTAAAAACATGAACATAATTCGGGTTTATCCAACTAAGTCCAGAAAATCAAGCATGCAATTCGGTTAACTCTTACTACACATATATGAGAATTGAAATTAAGAATCTATCATCAAGATCATCATCAATCTTCTATAATTATCAAGAATTTAAATCTAACAATACATATATATTCGAATAAATCTAAAAGAAATTAATATTCTTGCATGCAACTCAACAAAACTAAATTATAACATTTATAACAAGTTATTAGGCTCAGTAATTACATCATCGCCTCCCGCCGGCTCACCGGAGCTCACGGCCGGCGGTGGTAGATGTCGAAAGTCCCCAGTCATCTGTGTATCCTCTACGACTTCTGCCTCAACATAATCAACACCATACTCGACTGAATCAAGCAAAAACTCGACTACACAGCTCGGAACCGAAGTGAAACCAAAAAGGGTTTCAAAGTTTTCATCATGAAAACAACATGCATCCATAGATATGAATAGAGGGCAAAGAATTAGTCACAAATATGGTGTTAGATCATGAAAACAGTCAAGAATCACTCGGATATGGAGGAGAGAGAGTCGAGCAAAGAGAGAGAGAAGAAGGACCTGCTCTCGATCAAAACCAACGAAGAAGAAGAATGAAATGAGGAGGAAAGAAATGATGGTGGTGATGTAATGAACTGAGGGGCAAAATAGTCATTTCACAATTGCTAAAAATTCTTTTACAAAAATCTGTTTTTAACTCATTTTAAATCGAATAATAACAAAAGAAATTGGGCAAAAATAATTTTTAAAATTCTAAAATAAAGTTTATGAAATTACAAGTCTCCCCATATTTTTAAAATAATATTTGGCTCAAGAATGAATTTTATTTGAATTTTCGAAATAAAGGCTCTTTAAAAGAAATAATGCTTTTAAAATCATTTTAAAATATCAAAACTCGCTATTAAATATCCACACTAATTTTCATAACTCTATAATATCATAAAAGTGATAATGCAAAAGATTTCACGATTTAAAACAACTCCATTGATTTTATATGATTTTTGAAAGATTAAAAATGCACTTTAAAAATACTTTTAATGCTCCAAAAATATAAATAAAATTCTACGAGCATATACGACACATACCAAACATCACATAATCACATAAACATGATTTCACGCATATCTTGATTTCATAAAAATTTATCCACCACATATCACATAATTTCACATTTAACAATTAAATAAACATTTAATAAATTGCGAAAATTTTAAGTCGTTATATGACGGGATACCAATTGGGAAATACCAAGTACAAAGGACATCTCAACAGTGAGATGACAGTGGAGATAAATAACAGAAGTAAAGAAAGATCAGATGATAAGAAGGATGTGATTGATAAAGAAAAGATTGGAAACATAATTATGGAATAAAATAGCAAGGAATGTTGACACGTGAGATTTCGATAAAGTAGTATTTAATACAAATGCGATCATTTTATTCTCTAATGACCCTCTATAGTTCAGAGGTCAATTCTAAGTATGATATTTTGCAATCATGAAAATTTTCTATAATTCTTTGAAATTCTTTTCTTCTCTTCTCTCTTATTAATCTTCTTTATGAATTGAGAAGGACAACCCTTTAAGGAAGGGAGGTACTGCTACATGACTATTTGTCTGTGTGATAGAAATCTAAGTGGAATACCATAACTTGTTTAATTACTTGTCAAGTACTAAAGGCTGGCCCCCTTCTGTACTAACTATGCAATATAACAAATGTTCATTTATCATAGTGATCTCTCAATAAATCTTTCCACTTCTCTATATTGATCGAGATTGTGAAGATTAGAGCGATCAGGAAATGCATAGGGCGAGTAAGGTTATCTCCAAATTCGCAGCACGATAGTGATACCAAAGTCACTGCAGATACCAATAAGGATAATAGTATATGACTGAGTAAGAGCATAACCCAGATAGTGTGTTGTACGAAAAGTAGCAAAGTTGATGGAAAAAAGATAAAGTGGGTATTGTAGCACCAGTAGATGTGCTGAGAAAGGATTGGAATGTGTAAGGATCAACCGGGGAACTGGAAAGCGAAATGACAAACAAGTACCCAATTGTTTCCTACCTGATTCCGGGACAGAATCCTTTTAAGGAGGGGAAACTGTAAGAACCCGAATTTTGGTAGGAATTAAAACTTTTATTATGTATTGGAGTACGAATGAATAGTGGTTACTACTACAGTGTATCAGTGGTTGAAAGAATGAATGTTGAATGGATTTGGATTCAAATGTTTATGTGCTATGAATGTTGCAATTAGTTGACAACTTAGGTAAGAATAATCTATCGTCAAGGACGTAAGATATGATATACAAACAGAGGAAGTATTCTCATGTCATCCAAATCGATATCTGTTATAAGTCCAGTGGTTCCGTAAAAGGGTTAAGGAATGCTCGGAAAAGCGCGAGAACATTTTTCTAATTATAAGGATTAAAGGGAAAATAAGCAATGAATAGTGTTTTTGGTGGAAATTGGAATATTATCAGATGACGCTATATAGGAGTATTCAGAACGGATTTCTGAGTTCGTATTAATGACTGATAGGCAATATAAGTGTATGTAAACGATATCAGATTCAGAAAAATAGCACTTTTACTTTCTCCGAGATTTTCCTAGGCACTGAAGGATTTAAGGAATTATTAAAGAGATTTAAGGAATTTAAATTCAAGTATTATAAAGGAGGATTGAGAATGGTAGCATAAATATTAAGAAGGTTTCCGGTAAAATCCTAACAAGAACTACTCGAGATATTCCTCCGAATGAGCAATGAAATTGAGTAATAACCGGACAAAGAAACAAGCAGAGAGCCAAGATACAAGCATATTCAAGTAGATAAGAGCAAGTAACTAGATTGGTTATCAAAGGAACTAGCAACATTAGCAACTAACTAGTTAGTTAGCTTGCATGACACCTTTCCACCACTAAAACACAACACATGTCCAAGAGATGATGTAATGGATGACCCAAGCACTTTATTAAAGTAGCTTTATGAGACAATATCTCAATAATACACCTTAGGCAAAGGATGAGATCAAAACAAAGCAAGCAACACCATTCTCCCCCTTGAAGAACACCATTCGGCCCAAGCTCTAATTCAAAAACCAAAATCCCACTTTCAACCATTGTTTGATCTCCAAAATTTTATGGTGAGTACTACATTCCATATAATAGCTATCCTAGAAATATTAGCTTCAAACTCCACTTTTTCCATTTTCAAATAAATCATCAAAGTGGGGGATCAATAGTAACTTTCATGAAATAACTTTGATTTCTTGTTTTCTTTGGATGATCTAAGCTAATAAGGCCATACAAGGACTATACAAGGTTTATTACGGCTTGTACACTCTCCAAGGAAGGTATAATTCTTAAGAACCCTAGATCTTACTTTGAGATTATGAATGTTCTTGGTGGTTTTTAGCCTAGTTACGATTATAGTGTTATTATAAGCATGTAAGCATGATCTTGTAGTTGGTTTAGCCATATGATGATTATGATGATGAAGTGAGATGTTCTTGGACTTTTTAAGATGAGAATCATGTGTATAAGATGTATGGTATGCCCGGTGTGGCTTGGTAGTGATGTAACAATTTGGAACGTTCGATTTATAGCCGTCGTAATGCCGAAATTTCGTTAACCCTTGAAATTCATGCATAGCAGTAGCCATAAGTCACTGATCTTGATAAGTATATGACATACCCTTGTAGATCTCGACTACTAGGCAAGTTTCCAATACTTTGGAACTGTTGTCGTGATAATATATATGATTGATTGTTGTTATACATATGCCATAACATGCATGCCTACTTTCAAAATTATATTGTGATACTTGTTCCCTGAATTGATGTTGGCTTATAAACTAGATATGATATCTTAGTTATAAGTCGGATTGTTTTATTAAGACCCTTAGTGAAGGGCATATGATCTTCGTTCTTTAAATATAGACCGGGAGTCGGTATTTTGTAATATAGAGATAGTCGTGGAAACCCGGAGGGATTCCAGTGACAGATTATTTGAGGAATGTTATTTATGAACAATGTGTATATTTCCATAAGTATATTTCAACAACTTTTAGTATTGTTGTATCTAACGGTCATCACTTATTTGAGTTGAAGATCTAACGGTTGTGAATGAAAAGGGATAACGGTTGTGAATGAAAAGGGGATAACCAAAAATAAGAGGTTAACCAAACTATAAAATATACCTCCTTTTGCTTATTATAGTATAGTATAAATATAGATTTAATAGGTCATTTTTTTATTTAATTATTACATTTATGGTAAAAATATATTAAATTTATACGGACGTAACTAATATATATATATATATATATATATATATATATATATATATATATGTATATATATGTATAAGTATGATACTTTAATAAATTATGAGTTATATAGTTAGCCTTACAACAACAAAAAATTTCAATTTTAATGACCATATAATTTATTATCGTACCTTTAATATATACTAGCTTAGCTCGTGTAAAACACGGGTTACTTTTAATTTTATATAATTTGTTTATAATATTATAAATATTATTTTTTATAAGTTGTTGAGAGGGTTCGAACCTTACATCTTTTGTATATAACAAATTTTAGTATTAATTATAAATTAATATGTTGTTGGCGGGAATCGAACCTTAAACCTCTGTATATAACAACTTTTAGTGTTGTTGTATCTAACGGTCATCATTTATTTGAGTTGAAGATCTAACGATTGTAAATCATTTATTTGAGTTGAAGATCTAACGGTTGTGAATGAAAAGGGATAACAAAAAATAAGAGGTTAACCAAACTACAAAATACGCCACCTTTTGCTTATTATAGTATAGTATAGTATATATAATATATCATACATTTTATGAAAATAATAATTTATTTGAATTTAGAACATGCCCGTACATTGCACGGGCTAAAAAACTAGTTTTTATATTACAAGAAGACAATGCTTATTATATTATAGTATATTATAAATAATATATCATATATTTTATGAAAATAATAATTTATTTGAATTTAGAACATGCTCGTGCAATCACGGGCTAAAAAGCTAGTTTTTATATTACAAGAAGACAAAATTATTCAAATTTACTTTATAATATTAATCATCTGTATTTAGCGATTTATAAATAATATCTGTAAATATTGAATTATATAGGGTAAAACTCTAGTTGAGCCAATGTATTCTCTTTTTTTTTGCTAAATAACTGAGCCAATTTATACAGCATATATGCAACGAATAACAGTAATTTATCAATATAATTTTATTTTATTTCATGCCTAACAAAAAAAAGGAAAATTGTCAAGATTACCCAATTTTCAATCTTTTTTCAAAAATATGTTTAAAGTTGCACATATATTTGCCCAACATTGCATTTCAGGAAGCACCAAAAAAAAAATTTAAACCTCGATCTTTTTGGAAAATGTCCATAAAAAAAAAGAGATTAAAAGGTGATTTTTTCTGGCAAATCTAGTTAGTTTCAAAAAAGGTGTGCCTGAGGTACATAATCTTTACTATATTATAATAAGCAAAAATGGGTATATTTTACCCCTTCTTTCTTGATTATCTCCTCATTTTAGTTATTCAATTCATTAACAAATCTTCAACTCAAATAAATAATGATCGTTAAATACAATAATACTAAAAGATTTTATATACGAAGGTTTAAGGTTCGATTTAATTCCAACTAACAACATTAATTATACTTATATATAATAAGCATAAGAATGATCTTATCCAAATTTTTAGTTCGGTGTACTACCAAAAGCATATGATTGGTTGGATTAAAAAGTTGGGTTAAAAGTCGTTCGTTGGATTATAAATTATATCCGTATTATATTTGTATATGTAGTAAGCATTAGAGAGATCTTATACATTATTTTGGTCTCTTAATTTTGGTCTTTATACCGCCAAAATCATCTCAATCGTCGAATATAATATTTTTAAAAATAGACGATCAAGATTATATCATATTAAAAAAAATTATAATCTAAATAGGATATAATTAAAAAATGTTATATTACAATTGAATTTTAAAAAGAAAATAACAATCTAAAAAAGGTTGTATTTTATTTATTTTTTTCTTAATAATAAAAAAATTATATTTACAATTTGAGCTTTTCCCTTAGATCTACAAATCAGATTTGGATGATTTTACAGCCCACGCGAAACTTATAAAATTATCTTTAATTTTTAGATAATTGAATAATTATTATCCAAATGAAAATACTCATAATGTCAAAATAAAATATAATTACAAATCTTTTATATTAACCCTATTTAGTGTATAAGACCTACATTGATAATTTTATTCAATGTAGAAAACTTAATTATATGTGATTTAAATAATAGATATGCACTTTTTCATATATCAATATAAACGTACTTTTTAGTTTACATATTAAAATAAAAAATATTTTTTTATGCTAGATCCAATAGTTTTCATTTATCTATTTTAAGATCTAACTGTTCTTATGAGAACCACACTACGGAGTACCAAAGTTTTGGACAAAATCCCTCTTACATTATTTTAAAGTTGTATTTGGTTCTTGGTAGAACTTTTTTAAAACAAAGAAGGATATTTTGATAATCATAAGAAAATATAAGTAGATTTCAAAAATCTAATAGAATTTTTAACATAAAAAATTGTGTCTTCTCTGTTTTGTTATTGCGTAATTTTAATTAGAAAATAATTGTTAAACCATCACTAAATTAATGATTATTTTATTATTTTTAAGTGGACTGTAAAATCGTCCAAATCAAATTTTTAGAATTCAAGATAGAACACAAATATTAAATTGAACTTGTAAAATCTTATATATATATATATATATATATATATATATATATATATATATATATATATATATATATATCAAATTTTTAACAATAATTTTATATGTAAATTAATAATATATAAATATTGAAAAAAAAATAATGTAATTATATATATTAAAAAAGTAGTCGTGTATTGCACTGGTTATAAGCTAGTTTATACATAAAACTAATAGTTATTTTATACAAAAGCGGTAGGTTCGAATCCTTCCAACATGTTAAAATTAATATTTATAATACACTATATATAAATTATAAAAATTAAAAATAATCGTGTTTTGCACGACCTATAAGCTAGTGAGAAAAAGCCCCCAATATCACAATTTTAAAGTAAATGGTCCTAAATATCACAACTCAAAAATTTGGCCACTGTTTCGTCTAGCGTTTTAATTTTTTTAGTAAAAATGCTAATTCGTGTAGCGTTTTATATTATTTTTTTTAAAACGCTACTGCGTTTAGCGTTTTGTAGGGGAGGAATTTTTTTTTTTTTAGTAACGCTAGATTATGTTGTGTTTTGGGAGTGAAGACGCTAGATTATGTTGTGTTTTGGGAGTGAAGACACTAGTTTAGAATATATCTTCTGTGTTAACGCTAGTTAAGAAAGTGCTTAGTGTTAATGCTAGTTTTTTTTTCTCGTAAAATTTATATTTTCAAACAATATTAAAAAAATTTTCAATTAAAATTGAATTTTTTTAATTTAAAAATGGGAAATTCTTAATGGTACCCTCTTAAAATTGGCTTTTCTAAATGGTACACAAAATAGTTTTGGCTTCTGAATGGTACCATTATACTATTATGTCATTTTCCGTAGTACCCCTACCGTTAACTTCCGTTAGTCAAATGTTATATTTTGGGTACCATTTGTAAAAGGCAGTTCTAGGAGGGTACCATTGATAATTTCTCTTAAATATATTATTCTTATTTTTTTTATCTTATTATTCTAAAAATTGCCTCTTCGTATTTATGTGATGATCGAAGATACATAGAGTAGTGAGAAGATGGAAGATAAATACTCCCTCTGTCCCAACGAATTGTTTACGTTTGGGACAGAGGGCTCGGCACGCATTTTAAGGCTCTTATAAAATATAGTTCCATAATCTATTTTTAATTTTTTTTCTTCTGAATAAAAATTTAATATTTAAATTTTTATTCAAAAAAATAAAATATTAGAAATAAGTTATGTAACTATACTTTATATACACCTTAATATGCGTGACAAGCAGTGCTGAAAATATGTAAAGAAATGGGTGGAACGGAGGGAGTAGGGTAATGAGAAGATGCACTCGGATTAAAACAAATGAGATTCTTCGTTGTTTAGTTAGAGATGATACTCGGTTTTTGAACCCGATTATACTGAATTTGATTATCCCAAATTTCACTCAATCAAATTTCCCTCATTTTAATCTAACCCGGCTTTAAGAACTGATATTTAGTCTAATACGTATATATGTCTAAATTTTTAGAATAATAGGATCAAAAAAAAATCAGAATAATATATTTAAGAAAAATTATCAATGGTACCTTCCTAGAATTGTCTTTTACAAATGGTACCCAAAATATAACATTTGACTAACGGAGGTTAACGGTAGGGGTACTACAGAAAATGACATAATAGTATAATGGTACCATTCGGAAGCCAAAACTATTTTGTGTACCATTTAGAAAAGCCAATTCTAAGAGGGTACCATTAAGAATTTTCCTTTAAAAATTACAATTTAATTAAATTTAGAGGTTCAACAATTAACTTTTGGGGTTCAATGTTTCCATTTTGGGTTTTAGAAATATTAGGAACGACGAATAAACCGTATACGAACTTACAACCCTAAACCCTAACTTATCCTGTTTTTAAACGCGTTAGGCCGCCGGAATAAATTTTGTAATTAAAATTTAAAAATTTAAAAATAAAATTTTAATTAAATTTAGGGCTTCAAAAATTAACTTTTGGGGTTCAACTTTTCCATTTTGGGTTTTAGAAATTATCCAAAACCAAACTTAAAGTAACGTTTCAAAAAAAAAATATCCAAAACCAAACTTAAAGTAGCGTTACTAGACCAAAACCAAACTTAAAGTAGTGTTACAAGCCCAAAACCAAATTTAAAGTAGCGTTTATAGTAAAAAAGAAAAAGAAAAAAAAATTCAAAACGCTACACGATGTAGCGTTTTCATAAAAAAAAATGAAAACGCTACACAATGTAGTGTTTTGGAATGATATATGGGGCCAACTTTTCAGATTGTGATATTTGGGACCATTTTCTTTCAAATTGTGATATTGGGGGCCAACACCGTAAGCTAGTTGTATACTAATAATGTGATTGAGATGTATTTTAATTGTTTCAATTTGTATGAATCCAAGAGCGCCATTTCATTTACTATCTGTTATAATCGATCTGTATAGACCAGCAGGGAAAGATGCCTCTTAAAACTATCATGTCAGAAAAAATGATTTAGTTCACAACAAACTACAAGACTATATATATATGTTAAGGCGGAGTACGACGAGAACAAGCTGCATAAGCTGAAGTTCCAGCTATTTGCTGGTTGATGAACGGGACTGAGGTGGCGGACTGGCTACAGTGCTGGATGATTGTTTTGGTTCCTGGACTAGGGTAGGATCAGTAGGCCTATTTGGAAGAACTTGATCAACTTCTTCTGACGGAATATCAAACTGCATATTCCAAGTAAAATGTTACATAGAGTGACAACAAATAAGATTAATGACTATCATGGAATAAGTACATTGTGGTAAATATTTACACAGCACAGAATTGTCGAAGTACTGAGAAAAACTATTTTTCAATTAAAAAAAGAAGGCAGATGGAAAACTACAATACTATTAGCTAAAGAACATATAGAATAAAAGAGGAACAGAAAATTAGTTCTTTCAAGAAGCAAGTCATAATCACTATACTTTAAAAGCATATACCAAAGTTAATAGAACAGGGTTCTTTCATGAATAAGAAATTTGTGCAGAAAATAGGGACCTCTGCACATGATGCTAGAAAAATTAAGTTTATTTCTGCAACAGGCATAGAATATGGGTGGTAAAGCCGAGGCTTTAGGAATGAGTGGGTAAAGCCGAGGATTTAGGAAAGAAAGGCACAAGACGTAGCTCTCAGGCAGAACCAAGGTATTAAAACGCACCTTGTACCCGCAGCCAGCTACACAGGCATGAAAGCAACTCTGCGTGCACACAGAAAGAGAATATCGCCAGTCAAAAGTTTGAGCTTTAGTATGTACTAATGACACAATGCAATTAGATGTCTCAAAGAATTACAACTTGGAAATATCTTTGGATACACCTTGTCATGTGAATATTTTTTCAAAGATTACAAAGTTATCACCCCCATATAAAATTAGGTGATTAACGAAGGGCATGAAGCCTCTAGTTCAGATGCATATGCATCAAGTCCAACGAAAATAAAACTTAAACACCAAAAGCAAGTTCTGCAATGGAGATCTAATTATCGCTGTTACTAAAATACTCTTGCCAAAGTTGGACAGGTTCTACACAATTCTGGCAGGTTCAAACTTATTTAACAAAAGGTGCACCACAATAGAGTGACCTCGAATAATATATGCATAGGTGAAGTATATGTACAGCACTTGATTACAGCAAAGTTTACAGACTACACAAGTACATAGGATATAAAATTAAACTAAAATTTGCACTCTGTGAAATGGAATTAAGATAATGGAGAGCAAAGTTTAAGGTACTCAATTATGTAATGATAACCACGTATATGAATACAAGTCATACATGACCTGTAACATACTATATAACTAAATAAAGAAACATGGCAGATACCCACAAGCAAAGTTAACATTACTACACAATGCAACTTGTCGCAGCTGCATTATGACAGCATCGATTACAACTCGGAATATTATAACATTGTGGCAGTTATAACATTCTGGTTTTCCAATAAGGCATCCTCAGAAAGGGTTTCACTTGTGAAGCTTATGGTGCATAAACAGTTTGGCGAGAATGTAACGATGCCTAGTCCTATTGGTCAGTGTATTGAAACATGCCTCATGCATATGCATACAAATTAGCTATTGAACTGGTAAGAAGCTCAAACATATTAATATCAATTTACATTAGTAACAAATTTAAAAGAAATATATCATGCATTTTTGTCATATCTGTAATGTGCAATGCTTAATATATCATTTTAGTCATTTTTGTAATGTGCAACGCTTCACTGTTCATATATAAAATAAGCTTCACTATCAATGACTTGAATTTAAGCACGATGGAAACAAATATTTCTTTCCGAGCATCTGCGACGGAATTTTAGTGTGATAGATGGAAAGACAGGAACCTAACTAGAGGAATACAAAACCTGAGAGTGGATGGCTGCACCAGGAGAACGATCAATGTAAGCACTCCATTGTTGGTCTTTTAAAACTGGGTCTTTGTAGCATATCTCTTCACACTGTTCCAAGCCTATACAGTTAAACACAACTTTCTTATTGATAAGTGCACAACTTCCAACTTGCGGTTGAAATTTATAAAACGCTTTCTGTGATATGTATGAAAAAACTGCTGCAACTCACTAATTATACTAATGCAATAGCTTCAAAAGAGCAAACAGTAAATAATCTTCCAATTCCCAATTGGTTTTCCAAAATAAAAAACAAATTGTGTCATCAAGAGGATGCTGAAACGAGTTAGTATGGAAATGCTTTTAGACCACAAGGATAAAAATGAAAAGGTTGAAGATGATGATATTAGACATCTTGTTGAAATACGGAGGGATTAGATCTCATTTGAAAATTGTTCCTACCATAGCCATTGTTAAAAATCTATTATGTATAATGGGAGAATCAGGGGGTGCTAGCCTAGGCTTCAGCTCTTCCAGACCTTTAAAATCAGTAGATTATTTTTCTGAGCCCCGGAGGGATTTTCTTTTTTTTTTTAGTGAAATTTGTCTTTTAGATCCCTATCGATAATATTTGTGTGGGTATGTGGTTGTGCACATGTTTCACAAACCATAGCCATGGTTTATTTTAAAGAGTGATAGAACATACTAATGATCATTCCATGAAGGTACACATCTTAATAACACTACCATAAACAAGATTGAAATGAGGTTAAAAGGAAATACTAATTTAGCCCATGGAAATAATAAATAGATGACATATATGTCCGGCAGATTTAAAAGGTATTTTAGTCTTCATTTAATGTCAGTGCTGCATTAAATTTAGTGTTCTACTGTGAGCGAGATTAAGGATCTGTACAAGATTTCATACAGCTTAAGGTCCAAAAATGCACAATTAAAATTTTTGAATAATTACATTGCTATAAACAGCGAGAGTTACCCAACAAATTATGTGAGCGAAGGATACATCCTTAGATATGATTTCAGCATACAATCTGCTAAAAAAGTCGAATACAGACAATCAAAAGTTGAAAAGCTAGAGAACAAGACAAATATTCAAGGAACACTTACATTCTTCCCATGTATCTCCATCAGCACCACATCCTTTTTTACAAAATACTCTCCCTAAAAACACCAGAGATCAGTACATAATCAGATCATAGCCATTAATGTAATAATATATATTTAGTTGTGAATATCCAAATAACAGTTACAATCGAAATTGTAGCTGAAATGCATCATAAATGTAATAATCACTAATCACAAAAGTCTTACCATATGTAAGAGCGGTAAAAGTTTCATCTTGATTATTGGAGAATAAAAATATCAGTGTGCAACAGTGCACGGAGTTCATGTGGCCCATAAGAGTACACCGTAACTCATAGTGTCATGGAATCAGTTTAAATAGTTTGTGATTTATTTGTAGATAAATACATACAAAAATGCTAAAGAAAAAGAATGTAAAATGTTATAGCAGTAATAATAAAATTAAGAATGCACAATGGTTTATTGCATACATGTGACATACTTACATTAATATATTAGAAGTCAAATAAATAATCAAGTAGAAAGAAAATTCTCTATCACCAAAAGACGAAATTAGAGAAGATCTGAAAAGCTGAGAACTTTATTTTTAAACTACTACTAATATGTTTCATCCACCGATGCATAGGATATAAATTTGCCAATCTTGGCATCACGTTAGAGATATGAGACGACAACCTAACATGCCCAGTATATCCCACTCTTAGAGCAGGGTCTGGTATAGATATGAGACAAAGGAAGCAACATGAGGTATATACTGAAGGAAAAAAATATATGATATATGTCTATATTTCAGTTACCCAAGTAATACTTAATAGAGGGTGGCCACTACTATCTACTACATATTAAACCTTTTGGAAACTGACTAGGCCAAAATTAGCTTCTTATATCATTGACAAAGTTGAATTCAAACTCAACTACTTAATACAAATTAGAGTATTAATCATAGCTTGACAATGAGCAAGTAGGTTCATCAATTTAAGGCAAAGTACTAATGTCATAAATTTGGAAATTTAGTTTCTTCCCTGAAAGGAGGTCAGACGTCAAAGGCAAAGGACATGATTAATTTGAGGTACTACCTAACAGGACGACGACTCAAATTCCATACTTCAAGTGCTTTGATTTGCAATGAATCATGTTTACTTAAGAAGCTGTCAAACTTTAGGGTATTCGACCTCAAGTTTTCTTACCTTTTGTCTCCAGTGTTATACTAGCCTATCTGGATTAATCAAAACCTTAATTATGTTCCGACTAGGTTATCTCAGTCTACCTCTACCCAATTTCTGTAAATTTCCGGTCAAACATGTGTCTCAATCTCAATTTCTCCCCCCACCCCCCCGTCCTGTCACACACTCACACTACGTACCCGAGTCCGAGTAAAATAGGCCATGAGTGCAGGACTTGCCGGATATGTTTTGTTTGGTTTATTAATTTCCATCCAACATTAAGTACGAGTAACATAGGTTGGATATGTTTCGTTTGGTTTGATATAAGGAATCTGTCATTGGGTATATACACATACATACATACATACATACATACATACATACATACATACATACATACATACATACATACATACATACAAACATACATACATACATGTGATGTGCCTGATGTGTGACACACCGATTAGAAAATTCATACATTATGAATCTTATTAGGCCATGTAAAATCATGATCACAAATGTTATCCATATAAAGAAAATCTTGAAAACATAATCATATGTTCATTATTCTACAATGACAATCACATAAACATGCATGGCTATAATAAAAAGCAAACAAAACCTATAGATACAAATAAATGTATAAGATAGAAAAATGAAGGAAGGAAGGAAATGTTACAAGGAATCTGGGTAAGAGCAGCGAATTTTTGGGTGCATTGTTTTTCACAAGGGGGTGCCCAATCCTGGGGTAACATTTTTCTTCTTTCTGTCCGTCTAAACTTTTTGTAATCTCTCTCTGTCTCTCTCTCTCTCTCTCTTCTCTCTCTGCAATTGGTTTTACAAAACTTTCAAATTGAAATTGAAGGATAGAAATGAGGAGGAAGAAGCGGGGTCAATTTGGTATTCTCTCGGACATTTTTTTTTTTTTTTACAGATTTCTCGGACATTTTTTTATTTTGGTCCGCCATAAACTTTTACAATTTTTAAATTATAAACTTTGTTAAATTTTGAACAGTTGAAACTTAAAAATATGTATTTTTTAATTTTTTTTTTATTGTAAATCATTTTGAATAAGCTTTTTTTGACAGAAAATTATTTTGAATAAACTTGATTACACTACAGAATATTTTTTGCCATTCCATTAATTTTCATTAATTTTTTAAAAACAAAAGCAACCTAATTTTATTTCTAATTTACGAACTACAATTTGTAATTATGTTTCAGAAAAAAACTAAAATTTGTAATTATATTTTAATAGGAAATTAGAACCATTTATACAATGATTCCCGTAAGAACAAGTCCAATGGAACATTTGTTTTTCATAAATAATTCCAATAAACTAGTTATTCATGTTCTTAAGTTTTAACCTTTGTTCTAATCCTTAAAAAAAAAAAAAAAAAAACCTTTGTTCTAATAGTCAGTGATTCTTAAGATCAGTCATCAATTAATCACTAAACGAAGATTAAATGATTATGCAGAGTCAAAAATCATTTTTTATAGAACTTGATAAAAATCAATCTAGTTAATCAAAAAAAATTTGGTCTAATTAGTTAAAAAAAATGGTCTATTTGCCAAAAAATTGAAAAAAAATTATTTAAAAAAGTAAAAACTTGAATGAAAAAACAAGAAAAAAAATGTTATTATGATAATATTTTAGACAAAATTTTCTTAATATTTCCTCTTAAATTAATCACAATTCAAAAATTAGATCTTGAGAATTTATTTTTTAAAATCACACAATATTTATATATATATATATAGGTTTTTGCTCAAATACAAACCACTATTAAAATGAGAACTGCAAACCAACACTAAATATATTATATTTCATCTATTCTAAGGGCCCCGCCAGGGCACCTTCACAAAAAATGTCCTAAATTAACTCACCAACATTCAGCAAAAAAAAAAATTTCATTGTTCGACGTCACTGCCACGTTAGCACAGTGAACAGTGATTTTTTTTTCTGCTGGATAGAGGGTAGATTATTATACATTTTTTGTATTGGGATACCCCTAATTTCGTCATTAGATTTGCTTGAAATTTGATTTTTAGATTTGTATTCTAAGGAGATTTGTATTGGAGTAGCTATATATATATATATATGATAACTTTGTTTGTATAATCTACTATTTATAAAAACATAATTATCCATAAAAAAATTAAATTAAATTAATTTTGATTAATGATTCAATTAATTATTTGGATTAATCTAAGATTATCCAATTAATTTCTAAATAATATATACATTAATTAACTTCAATTCCCATTTTTACGAGAAAAGGACCAAAATATCACAATTATAAACTAGATGGTCCAAAATATAACAACTCAAACATATGGCCCTAAATGTCTTGTAGCGTTTTAATTTTTTATATTTAACGCTACATCATGTAGCGTTTAGAGTTAAGAAGTAGAGGGACGTTCCATCATGTAGTGTTTTGAAATATTCAGAATGATGAATAAACCGTACAGGGACTTAAAGTTTACGATCGAAGGTTGTTTCAACCGTTAACCTTTGAGTGTTAACATTTTCATTTTGGATGATTTTCTATTTGTTTTTAAAAATAGACGATTAAGATTATATCATATTAAAAAGAAAATTATAATCTAAAAAGGATATAATTAAAAAGGTTGTATTAGAATTGAATTTTAAAAAAAAGTTATAATCTGAAAAGGATATAAAAGATTGTATTAGAACTGAATTTTATTTATTTATTTATTAATTAATATTAAAAAAAGTTCATATTTACTATTTAGGCTCTATCTCGACATGTAGATTTTACAGTCCACGCGAAACTTAGAAAATTATATTTAATTTAGTGATGATTTAACAATTATTATTTAAATGAAAACACTCAGAATCTCAAGTGAAAATATAATTTAAAAGGTTGTATTAGAATTGAATTTTAAAAAGAAGTTATAATCTGAAAAGCATATAAAAAATTGTATTAGAACTGAATTTTATTTATTTATTTATTTATTAATTAATACTACCTTATAACCCGTGCAACGCACGGTTTTTTTCCTAATATTTATTATATTATTTTTTTATTATTTATTTGTTATTAGTTTACTTATCAAATTATTTTTATGAAATTGATATATATATATATATATATATATATATATATATATATATATATATTTATATATTTATATATAATATTACACGTTTAATTTATTGTATGTTTTATCTTGAATTTTTAAAACTTGATTTGGATGATTTTACAGCCTACGTGAAATTAACAAAATAATCTTTAATTTAGTGATGATTTAAAAATTTTCTCCAATTAAAACTACCAAGAAACAAAAGAGAGATGAAATTGACGATTTTTTATAATATTGAAAATTATATTTTATTTAGGAAATCTACTTATATTTTGTTTTGCTTATCAAAATAACATTTTTATTATTTGAAGATAGTTATACTAACAACCAAATATACAGTTTTAATAATAAGGGTATGAGGGATTTTGTCCAAAATTTTTGTATTTAGTAGTCTGGTCCTTAGTACGATAAAATAAATAAGAACTGTTACATCTTAAAATAAATAGATAAAAAATATTGGATCTAGCATAAAAAATATTTAATATTTTAATATATAAACTAAAAAATGTATTTACATTGAAATACGAAAAAGTGTTTGTCAATGACTTAAATCATATATAATTAGGTTTTCTATATTGAATAGGATTATTAAAGTAGGTATTCTACACTGAATAGGATTAACGTAAAAATTCGTAATTATACTTTTCTCTTGTGATTCTGAGTATTTGCATTTGGATAATAATTGTTAAATCATCAATAAATTAAAGATAATTTTATGAGTTTTGCCTGTACTGTAAATCATCAAAATCTGATTTTTATATCTCGAGATAGAGCATAAATAGTAAATATGAACATTTTTTAACATTAATAAATAAAATTCAGTTTTAATACAATCTTTTCTAATTCTTTTCAGATTATAACTTCTTTTTAAAAGTCAATTATAATACAATCTTTTTAATTATATCTTTTTTTATTATAATTTTCTTTTAAATATGATATAATCTTGATCGTCTATTTTTAAAAATATTATATTTGACGGTTGAGATTATTTTGGCGGTATAGTGACCAAACGAAAATTATGGATAAGATCACTCTTACCCTTATTATATATAAGGATATAATTAAAAAAAAATTCATATTTACTATTTATGCTCTATCTCGAGATGTAGAAATCAGATTTGGATGATTTTACAGTCCACGCGAAACTCATAAAATTATATTTAATTTAGTGATGATTTAACAATTATTATTTAAATGAACACACTCAGAATCTCAAGTGAAAATATAATTACGAATTTTTATATTAATCCTATTTAATGTAGAATACCTCTATTAATAATTCTATTCAATATAGAAAACTTAATCATATCTATACTATTATATAAATTTTGAAACATTGAAAGTTTTGGTTCTATACTATTATATAAATTTTCAAACATTGAAAGTTTTGGTACCTATTTTTTGGTACTTAGTGAATTTACTTATTTACCCTTCATTGTAAAGAAACATAAATACACCTAAAATAAATAATAACATAATATAATTAATGGTAATAAGTCGAGATAATACCTTTTATAAACACCTAAATACATCAATCATATCATATCTTTTCATCATTAATATTTTCTTTCCAATTAAAACACGTTATAATTAATGATAATTAGGCGATTAAGATAATAAAATTAAAGGTAATTAGTCGATTGCCTGTTTGACATTAATATAATACAGTAAAATTAATGGTAATTAGTCGATTGCCTTTTCACATTTACTTTTAGTTAAACATATTACCTTTTATAAAAACCTAAAAACATCAATCATATCATATCTTTCGATCATTAATATTTTCTTTCAATTAAAACACATTACCTTTTTAATTTAAAACAAATCTAAATTAGTGGTAATTAATCGATTACCTTTTTCACATTTAATTTTAGTTAAACATATTACTTTTTATAAACACCTAAAAACATCAAACGTATCATATATTTCGATCATTAATATTTCGTTTATAATTAAAACACGTTACCCATTTAATTTACAACAAATCTTACAATCATTGATATATACTCGAAAATATCACATCATATTTCTCAATTATTAATAAAATATATTAAAAATTGTATACATTGTTTATAATAAGGAAACATTAATATAATATGTATAATGGGTATATTAATATATATTAAATAAAAAATAAAAAATATATTAAAAATAATGATTATACAAAAACATAATTATAACATTAAATAAAATTTATAATATAATACAAGAAACCCGTGCATTGCACGGGTTATAAGCTAGTATGATTTAAATCATTTACAAGCATTTTTTCGTATTTCAATATATATACACTTTTTAGTTTACATGTTAAAATATTAAATATTTTTTATGCTAAATCCAACTTTTTTTATCTATTTATTTTAAGATCTAACAGTTCTTATTTATTTTATCGTACTAAGGACCAGACTAACAACTACCAAAGTTTTGGACAAAATCTCTCCTACACTTATTATTAAAACTCTATCTTCAAATAATAAAAGGTTATTTTGATAATCAAAATAAAATATAAGTAGATTTTCTAAATAGAATAGAATTTTCAATATAAAAAATCGTCAATTTCATCTCTCTTTTGTTTCTTGGTAGTTTTAATTGGAGAAAACTGTTATATCATCACTAAATTAAAGATTATTTTGTTAATTTCACGTAAGCTGTAAAATCATCCAAATCAAGTTTTAATAATTCAATATAAAACACATAATAAATTGAACATGTAAAATCTTATATATATATATATATCATAACAACAATTTGATATGTAAACTAATAACAAATAAATAATAAAAAAATGATATAATAAATATTAGAAAAAGAGCCGTGCGGGTTATAAACTAGTATTATATAAAAAGCATACATAGGGAATTGTTCTAGTAATTAACACTAAATGAACCCGCCCCAATACTTGTCCGAGTGAATTGATTTTTTTTTTTACCAACAAATAATAGATTTCATTAATTTAACAAAACATTTTTAACATTAATAGGAACAAAACTCATACTCAAAACTCGATCTGGGATTGAATACGATTATCTTCCTAACTAATGAGCAGCCTTGCAGATCGTTCAACAGATAAAATATAAATATTCTTTGACATAAAAAAAATTACAATGACTTTTCGATCAATTCTATCTACACCAACCCCGAAACAAGTAGCACACAATTGACCTTCGCACACTTAATTCCGGTGATAGTCCAATGAATTTTTGTTGTGCATGGTGAGCTTTATATTTGTTTTATAAATTACTTTATCTATATTTCTTTTATAAATTACTTTATTTTTTTATTAAAAAAAATACCCTGGTGAGGTGACTTGTGTGAAGTACTCGAGTCTTAGAGCATCCCCAACAGACTCCTAAATTCATTTTTTAAAATAATATAAATAAATGGCTCTTAGCAAGTTATTACATAGGTTTATGTGTCAAACTCCAACAATCCTTTTTATATTAGGTCTTTATTTATAATTTATTCATAAATTGACCCCACTATAACCATAAGTTGTGCAAGAATTGGTGGACATGTATATTTTATTATTAAAATACAACTTAAGAGCTACTAGAGGCTCTTAGAAATGAGGAGAGAGAAGAGGTTCTTAGTGTTTTTAAGAGCCACTAAGAGTCTCTTGGAGCAATATTTTTATTCTCTCTTCTCATTTTTTGAGTTAAGAGCTTGAATAAAGAGACTCTTGTAGATGCTCTTATGTTGCGTACATTACTTTAACAGCCACGTAACACATACACACAACACAACTGTATCTACACTTTTGTCGGAACCTACCATCTCCGATGTACCAATGGAGAAAATTCGACTTCTTCGAGGAAAAATACGGCGGCCAAGCCTCCATTCCCGACGAACTCACCGGCGGAGTAAACTGTTGTTCTAGCGGTAGAGGAAAGATCGTCGTCGGATGCGACGACGGCACTGTAGCTTTGCTAGATCGTGGATTTAAATATAATTATGGCTTTCAAGCTCACACTTCTTCTGTCCTCTTTCTTCAACACCTTAAGGTTTCGTAATCTCGATTTCTCGAGTTTTCTTTTAAGCTGGTTCTCGTTGGAGCACGACTCTATTCTATTGTTTATAGATACACATTTACATTTTTGTTTTTAGTATATGTTTGGTTTTTTTTCTTTATTAATTTGGCATACATGTTGTGTTTAGTGTTTTGTAAGTATTGGAATTTTACTGTTTCGATAGGTAAAGACTAGATCAATTGTAGCTGGCAGCGGGAGCTAGTTGGATTGAAAGATGTTGTGGTTTTAGGAGATCTAGTTATGAGTTTATGTGATTAGATTAGAAGTATAGGTATTATGAGGAGTACTTGTGTTGAGGCAAATATGCGATTAAGTATATGTTCTATATGTTTAGCATTGTTATTATATATTTTTGGTAGTACAAGACACTTTCACTAGTAAATTAGATTGAGTGATGTTGCATTGTTTGTGATATGTACATTTACGAGATTTAAGGGAAAGGTTTCTAAAGAGAAATGATATACGGGGTTCAAAAAATTGGAGAAACGATTTAAGAGCATTCGTGATTAAGTTTATGTTTTATCGTTTGCTATGAGTGCTCTGTTTAGTGTTGCTACATTTTTGTTATTATAATCACTTAAGTAATGATTGACTGGCACTTGCACTAGTAAATTAGATCGAGTGTTGTTACATTTTACAAGGAATCTAGTTATAAGTGTATGAGAATCGAAGTAAAGGTGTTTGGAAAGAGGAATGATACTATAAGACGAATTTTTTGATTAAGTTTATGCTTTACATAGAATGAGTGGATACTGATTGTGCTTTTGTGTTCTTGTTAGCAGCAACGGAATTTTCTTCTTACTGTAGGCGAAGATGAAGAAATATCTTCAAAACTGCCAGCTGTTTGCCTGAAAGTGTTTGATCTTGATAAGCCTCTGGATCCCGAGGGCCCGAGCACATCGAGTCTTGATTGTATACAGATATTGCGAATATTCACTAAACAGTTTCGTGAAGCTAAGGTATATATATATATGTATATTAACTTACCAGCACGAGGCTTCTCTCTTGTGATTTGTTGATGATGGGAACAGGTTGAACATTTCTTTGTTTTATCATATTAATTTGTGCAGATAACATCATTTTTGGTTCTAGAGGAAGCTCCACCAATATTACTCATTGCTATTGGGTTAGATAACGGTTGCATTTACTGTATCCAAGGGGACATTGCACGCGAGCATATAAAGAGATTCACACTTCAAGTTGAGACTACCCCCAATAATAAGAGCCAGTTGTCAATAACAGGCCTTGGATTCCGAGTCGATGATCAATCTCTTCAACTATTTGCTGTCACTCCATCTTCAGTAAGCTTATTTAACTTGGCAACTCAACCAAGAGGTCGGCAGAGCTTGGATCATATTGGATGTGGTATCAATAGTGTTGCAATGACTGATCGCTTGGTATATCCCACTTCTTTTTATGCTTATAATGTTGAAAATTTAATGCTGCTTGGCTAAACTTTTATGTCTATTCCACTTTCAGGAGCTGATTGTGGGTCGACCAGAGGCTGTATATTTCTATGAGGTTGATGGTCGGGGTCCTTGTTGGGCCTTCGATGGAGAAAAGAAATTCGTTGGGTGGTTCCGTGGATACCTCTTATGTGTGATTGAAGATCACAGAACTGGCACGAACACTTTTAATGTGTATGACCTTAAAAATAGGCTAATTGCACATAGTATTTCCGTAAAAGAAGTTTCTCACATGCTTTTCGAATGGGGTAACGTGATACTTATTATGACAGACAAATCAGTCCTATGTATTGGAGAAAAGGACATGGAAAGCAAGTTGGACATGCTTTTTAAAAAGAATTTGTATACTGTAGCTATTAATCTTGTTCAAAGTCAACAAGAAAATGCTGCTGCAACTGCTGAGGTGCTAAGGAAGTATGCAGATCATTTATATAGCAAACAAGAGTACGATGAGGCTATGTCTCAGTATATACACACCATTGGTCATCTTGAACCTTCATATGTAATACAGAAATTTTTAGATGCCCAGAGAATTTACAACCTTACCAAGTACTTGGAGAAGCTTCATGAGAAGGAACTTGCTTCTAAAGACCATACCACTCTCCTCTTAAATTGTTATACCAAATTAAAAGATGTTGAAAAGCTGAATGTTTTCATAAAAAGCGAAGATGGAGAGCTAAAATTTGATGTGGAAACGGCAATAAAGGTCTGTCGAGCTGCCAATTATTACGAGCATGCAATGTATGTCGCAAAGAAGGCTGGGAGGCATGAGTGGTACTTAAAGATCTTACTTGAAGACCTGGGTAGTTATGAAGAAGCATTAATATATATTGCAAGCCTTGAACCAGGTCAAGCTGGCGTTACAGTAAAAGAGTATGGGAAAACACTCATAGAACACAAACCAGTGCAAACAATTGAGATACTCATGAAGCTTTGCACAGAGGAAGACGAAGCAGCCAAAAGAGATGCTTCAAGAGGTACATATGTATCTATGCTGCCATCCCCCATTGATTTCCTTAACATCTTTGTCCATCAACCACATTCACTAATGGACTTTCTTGAGAAATACACCGACAAAGTAAAGGATTCACCAGCTCAAATAGAAATTCATAACACGCTTTTGGAGTTATACTTATCTAGTGACGTGAATTTTCCATCACCCTTGCAAGTTGATTTAGAAGAAAATAGTGATCTCAGAGCTGAGGGGTCATCAGCAGATGTTGCACCTAATGTGAAATCTGTTGAAGAGGGAAAGGACCTGAAAAGGGGAGAAGAATGCGATAGATTTCAAAAGGGGCTTAGGTTACTAAAGGATGCGTGGCCAAGAGATCAAGAGAATCCTATGTATGATGTTGATCTTGCTATAATTCTTTGCGAAATGAATGCTTTTAGAGAAGGACTTCTATATCTGTATGAGAAGATGAAACTTTATAAAGAAGTGATTGCTTGTTACATGCAAGCGCATGACCATAAGGGTTTAATTGCATGCTGCAAGAGACTTGGAGATTCTGGCATGGGAGGTGACCCATCTCTTTGGGCAGATTTGTTGAAATACTTCGGTGAACGTGGAGAAGAGTGTTCCAAAGACGTTAAAGAAGTTTTAACTTATATTGAAAAAGATAATATCTTACCTCCAATTATAGTTCTTCAAACTTTGTCGAGAAACCCATGTCTCACGTTATCCGTCGTTAAAGATTATATAGCTCGGAAGCTGGACCAGGAATCAAAACTAATTGACGAGGATCGCAGAGCAACAGAAAAGTACCAGGTTGACTATATGAACCTTTACTACCATGTTATGCTTTTTATATGCTTAAAGCCTGTATCAGATATAGGGCTTGGTAACTCTACCCTTTTTATATCGCTATTAATAATAGGACTTAATCAATCAAAAAATAACTCTCTTTTCAAGGAAATGCATACAAGATAAATAGTATTTAAATAGTAAGACACTCCCTTAGTCATTATATTTGAAATGATAATATGTTCATTATCTGAAAGCTTTTCAACTGTGAAAAAAGTGATATATAGTTAAAATTATTAAGCCTGTAGAAAATGAGGCATGACTGGGTAATTAAAAATAGCTAATGGTGTCATTGTCTGAAACTAAGTTGAGATCTTATAGTACTTGGGTTAGTGGCTGGACTTGGTATCGGGGTGTCTTTTTAGGTAATTTTTTTATCCCAAGTAACTTTTTCGATAACAAATAACGGACTGAATTTTTACAGGATCATTTCTCCCATCCCAAATTTAATCCTTCAAAGCAGACATAATACAAGTGTAGAAAAAGTAACTGGGACATCTTGCTTTAATCGTCATAATGATCCTACAGTGGCTTTTTGTCATTTTAAACCTGTGTGTACAAGAATATACACATCAAACATTTATTATTATTTAACCACAGATAAAAAACCCTGGTGTATAGATATACTGTTATATGGCAGCAATAACCTTTTGGCAAGACTAATGTTCGAAGTAACTGTTGGTAAGTGGTGTTTAATTTTTCTTAATGTGTCAAATACCCCTTACTAATACTATTGTTTATTTAGATAGACAATAGGTTTGTATACATACCTTTCGAGCTTTTCTTGAATATACTTTTTCGTCTAAATTTTGAAAGACTTCCAATTTCTGATTAAAAATGTTATTTCTTGTACTGTTATAATATCTTTTTCTTTTTTGTTGTTCTTCCATCTAGATGATACTTTTTTATAGCAACTTTTTCTTCTTGATGAGATTGTAACCTGCTGCTAAAAGTCTGAAAATTTCTTAGGCAGAAAAAAAGTGTAGATTCGTTCATAATGAATATCCTGATTCCTAATTTGCAGGAGGAAACATTAGCAATGAGAAAAGAAATCCATGATCTGAAGACTAATGCCAGAATCTTTCAGATTAGTAAGTGCACTGCTTGCACTTTCACCCTTGACTTACCTGCAATCCACTTTATGTGCATGCACTCATTCCATCAGCGTTGTGTTGGGGACAATGAGAAAGAGTGTCCAGAATGTGCTCCTGAGTACAGATCCGTCGTAGAAATGAAGAAAAGGTTGGAGCAGAATTCGACAAGTCAAGATCAGTTCTTTCAAGAAATTAAGAATTCAAAAGATGGGTTTTCTGTGATTGCTGAGTATTTTGGAAAGGGGCTAATTAGCAAAAGCGCAGTTGGGTCTGGCTGACACCCTTAGATCAGGCAGAGCTTCTTCTCATAGTTGGCTTTTGAGTACTTCATTACTACTTATATAGTGGTAATGCACTCTCTTTATATCTTTGCTTTATTTATTACGTATTCAGAATCGCTGAGTTACATCATACTTGTTGGAAGACTCTGGTATTGTGACTTTATTGAATTGGACTATAGATTGGCCTAGTAGCATGGTTTTCTTGTCTCGGTTCTGTCCTTGTCAGTAGTTGATTGTTTCTCCTTATTGTCATCAGTTTACTTATCGAAATTTTAGAGTATATATGTGACTTTAGTTTGCTTGTGAAACTTGTCAAATGTCAAGTTTACGATATATGTGACATTGTTGTGGGTGTTTTTAAATATTGAAGTCCACTTTCTTGGTACTAAATATTCTATTTGTGTTCTCTGATTTTAATAATCATCTTAGCCTTAGCCAATCAATGTGGTCAGTTAGAATATTATTATCATTGCTTTACTCGTTAAATTTAGTTCTTAACAGATGTGAACCTAATATATTTAATACAGTAATCTTTTCACTCAATATGAGCATATGAAATATTAGCCTAACAGTATACTTGTTCTTATTTGTAACATTGTGTTAAAAACAGAAACATAAACTTATACGCTAGATCAAAAGTACAATGGACTACCAGCATCAGTAATTAACTTTTTGTCTGGATATTAGGATATATCACAAAGAATTGAGTTTCAAACAATCACAGATTTATAATACACACAACAGCTACAATCTTTGTTGAAATGTGGTGGAGAACATGCTCTTACACTTTTAGTTTTCTAAAATTCAACAATTGAATCCATTTGTGAACTTAATTTGTTCACTTGTTCCTTCATTCTTATAGTAAATATAATTTTTAATAACATGGCACATTAAACCAAGTTTATAGTATAGTTCAACACCGTTAAACCAAGTTTTAAGTATATTTCAACAGCAGTCCACCTGAAAGTTAGAAACTTTTTGTACAAACACTTGCTTTGGTCAGAGGAAATAGGGAGTAAATGTAAATTAAGGTGAGAGTGGAACAATCTACTTTTTCAGTTAGACTTGTAGATACAGACTCTGTTTGGTTGGCACAAAATAGGGAATAAACTGCACACAAAACAGACTACTTCTGTCTGCTAGACTGATAAGAGAGAAAACAGAAAATGAAATAAAAGGTAAAACAAACAAGAAGTAAATTAAATTAAAATTTTATCCCATATGTTACTCTTACTCCCAGTTTTAGGAGGAACCACTGAGGGAAGTGAAGAGGAGAATATGTCAGGAACTGCTTGGGGAAAAAATTACACCAAGAACTCTTGATCGTCGCTTTAAAAAGAACCCTATCACCCTATCATTTCAATTGTTTCTTCAGGTATGAATCATCACCTGCTTTGACAATTTGTTACAAAATCGTCAATTTTAGCTACTATTCACTGTTTGCACTTCTGTTCATCATTTGTTATCACAAGTAGCAAGTGTTTTCTTCAAATTCTGTGATTAGAAGATGTAGTAGGAAACCATTTATCCTACCCAGCAACAAACGGCATGCTAACTATACATATTCCTCCGTGGGACGTGGGTCACTCGGATGTTACGGAACTGATTGGTGCTATTTGTTTCAATCAAGCCTTTGAGGTATAATGCTTCGGAAATGGGTCCTGCAACATGCGCAATATAAAAGTTAGTGGTTTTTGACTATTTTAAATGTTGGATGTCAAATATGTAGTTCTGTAAAAAAAATAATCAAGTGTCTGGCTTTTTTGCACATTATGTTTTATTTTACCAAGAGTGTGATGAAGAGGGCTTCAGCTAGAAATTCAAATCAGCTTTCTTTCAGCTAATGGCAATACATGTAAATTTTTATACTGTATTTTCTCGTTTTAAGGTACACTTCATTTGATTTAGATATGGTTTAATCCTGTTGTAGTTTCTGATATGGGTTTGGGTAATCCAAGAATCATATTAAGGATTGAGAATGAGTGACGGGTCATACTGGGAACTTTGTGTCTGTTTAAAGGTGGATTGATAGTGGGACTGTGAAATTGATAAGTGTGGAGCTATGGAGTATGGACTATTGGACTAGATGTTACTTCTATTTGATAAAGTTATTTCTATTTGAAAAACGGTCTAGTTCACCGAAGTGTTTGTTTGTCTTTGTCCCTAGATCGTTAACAGATAGCCTTCTTCTTAGCTTATTCAATTAAACTGTAGCTCAACTAGCTATATCCCAGCACTACTTTGTATACTTTTTTTAAGAAAAACTGTAGAGGTACAAATATCCCAGCATTACTTTGTATATTTTGATCTCGAGGGAAGGCCGGAAGAGGTTCTCTGTAACCTGAGTTCGTGGTTGACTTGCTTTGCATTGCTTCCGTATATGCTACATAAGTTTACTGATTACAGAAATTTTAGGTGAGAGATGTTTGGAAATGAAAGTATTGAGGTTACGAAGTTTAAAGAGAGGCTGGAAGCACAATCAAGTATAGAGGAGGAGCTATTCACTCGTGCTCCTCTTACAAAAATGCATCTTGATATACTTAGGTGGAGAAAAAAAAAATGTGTTCGATATATCTAACAAAATATCGAAAATTGCATCTTAATCAATTTCAAGAAAATTTAGAATTGCTTCATACTTAAAATTGCTCTCGAATTCCACCAGCAATAGACCCCATAATTTCGGAGACCAAACAGAAGTCCTATAATGCATGCCACAGAAGTCATATCCGACTTGTGCTTGTAGGAGCAAAGTACTTCATCTTGGAAAAGATCTTATCCGCTTTTTCCTTTAATGCTTCCTCTGTAGTAAGACAACTTTGTCAGTTTATTCTTCAAGTAAGAATCTTACGATATTAGCTTAGTTTTGATGAGAATACGAGTATATCTGATTAGAAAAAAGACTTAACAAATAAAAAAAATACAACACCATCTGATTACATACAAGACTATCTCTTGCAACATATTCTACCAACAACCATTGATACATAAATGGGAGAAGAATCATTTTTTATTAATTCATTGCATAAAATAACTAGCTAAAACAACAGAGTGACACTTGTAGGGACAATGCTGAAAAACCAAGGGTCATATCGCCGAGCAAAAGAGAGATATAACTACATAGATTTCTCAAGAATCTTGTGAGTTCAAGAGGCCATGCCAAATATATTTACTAAAAAGAAGTTTAATTCCAAAGATTGAGCATCATGTTCAGAACTACGTATCTCCAAGCCAAGGTGAATCCAGCATTATAACTTCACGACATCATGTAGTGTACCATTGTAAACATGGTATCTTCTGTCTATAGTGTATCAAAATACTGAATATGAAAGGCTTCAAAGGCATATTTGAGAAAGATCCCTTCAAACGGTTGAAAGCAAAAATAAAACTGTAGTGCAAATATAAACATCGTACAACTAATTCGCTAAAACACGGGCTATGTACTACAGCCAACCAGTTTATATATCTTGGAAATTATTTAACACTTGGGGCATGGGATATAACAAGGTAATTAGCCAAATTGCTTCAAATTAAACAAAATACAAGCATAACAGAAACCATTAAAGTGTTGAATTAAACACAACTACATTAAATCATATGTCCGGTAACACTCTTACCTTGCGTTTGTTGAACTTTCTTTCTCTATAACTGTCATTCTCAAAGCCTGTAGTTTGCCCAGCTGTGCTGCTCTCGAAAGGTAATGCTTTAATCTCATCAAAGAAGCTCTCGGTGAAAGATTGCATACTAGGAAACAAGTGAAAAGCGGTCAGCACTAGATAAACGATTTAACAATTCGCAGTGTCAATACACCAATAGCTGCTATTAAATAGGAAGGCATCTGAACATACCCATTTCTGGACTTATTCATATGTTTCATCTTCTTTTTCTCCATTTTTGTAAGGGGAGCACGAGTGAATAGCTCTTCCTCTATGCGAGATTGCGCTTCCAGCCTCTCTTTGTACTTAGTAACCTCTATACTTTCAGTTCCAACCATCTCTCTCACCTAAAATAACAGTGAGCAGTAAACTTATGTAGCATATATTGAAGCAATGAAAAGTAAGTATACCATAAACTCAGGTTACAAATCACCTCTTCTGGCCTTCCCTCGAGATCATCCATCATATCTCTCATATAATCGCTCTGCCTAGATCTTCGAAGAGTTTGTTTCTCCTTTCTCTGAGCATTTCTTTCCTGTCTTGTCATCTTATCTTCTTCCATCGTAGCAGGTATAATTCTTGGAGGTTTATAAACTCCTATGCTATCCTGAAACCAATAAAATGGATATTCATACAAGTACAATATTAGTTTACTACAGTTCCTTCATAACGAATCCAGTACTTTGGTTCTAAAAGAAAATCAAATGGAAAAGGAGAAGGAGAAGGAAGCTGCAAAATCAATCTGCTCTCCATATGCATTTTTTACTTGCTCTTTCATTTTTCCTAAACCCTTCAAGGACAGCATACATATACATCGAGTTTTTAAGTGCTAATATGCCATACTGCTTCTACAATGCCTTTGACTTACCTCTTCAGGCACTTTGGGAATAAGCATGCCAGGGTTAGGACGATACACCAGTGGATCCTCCATCTTCTCAGTGGGATCTGCTTCATTCTCATTCTTACCCACATTCTCGACTTCACTTCCAGTAGTCCTTGTGAGCTTCTGTATTTGATATTGTAACTTTTTGTCTATGGGCCGAATCTGTGCATAACAAATAAAAAACAGTTCATGGTCCATTAAACAAAGTCTATTTTAATGACTACCATTGTGAATTGAGTCTTGCCACTCTCAGCAGTTACATGAGGTGAACCACCTCCGTTATGACATATGAAGAACGATACCATACCTTTTCCAGGAATAATCTAATCTCCACTAGGCTCCGAACAACAGGATGTCCCTCTATTGATAACCCTTTTGCCTTGCGGAGTAAGTAGTAAACTAGTGACTGGCAATAATTAAGAAGCAACAAGTGCTTGGCCTCAAGATAGCTTATCCCATCTACTGTTGATAATTGGTCAGCTTTGACCTAAATAGACAAAACGGCCACTGTGAATAAAACAATATTATAATATATGGGGGAGATGCTCATTCTTCCTAATAAGATAAAGGAAAATCAATTTAATGAGCCTTGTCTAGTAAAAGATATCCAATGTAGCATAGTTCACTGTAAGGGGTATATTAACTGTGAAGGCAAAGTTACTGCATATTAGCATACTAGTGTGTAAGGATAATAAGAATGGTGGCCTTTAAGGATTCATGGAGCATGTCTGTCTGTTATCCTCTAGAATGTCAGAGCTAAGTTACTGCATATTAGGAGGGATAGTGGGAAATGTGGGAGTTTTAGGATGCATAGAACATGTCTCTGACAGTATTGTTTTTCTACTATTCGTGAAAAGAAATGTCAGCACCATTACTTAAGGCAAGTGCTTACACAGTAAAACCACAAATATTTCAGGCAGTAAATACTTGCATGAAAGAAAATTATTTATTCAAAATCAACTTACAGAAATTCAGAATTATGTTGATCAAGCTAACATAAGTCTAAATTTCTGTTAGGGGAGCATCATATCCTTGTTTTAAGGAACTGATGCATGCTACATGGTAGAAACAAACATTCAGACAGATGCATACCTTAGCCGTCAAAGCTTGCACCTTATTTGTTACAGAATCTAATCCTTCTTTCATTTCTTTCAAAACTGCAACCAATCGCGGAGCATCTCTGACACACAAATAGACAAATATGTCGGATACAACAGAATATATGCACAGGAAACATTACATGATGACAATGACTTGCCAAAAGCAATTTCAAGTTTCAACATATCACTGGTTCACTTACTTGGACGAATCCAATCAAATATTTTAAAAATCATAGATATATTGCAGTGGAGTGAAAACCATGGAACTAAATGGTAAATTCATAATTTCCATTCCATTTTAAAATTCAAACATTTAACACTAGCTTCAGCATGTAGATGAAGTAATAGACTGCAACAAAAATCCTAGTAAATTCATGGTGATCAGAATAACAACACAGTGGCACACCACTTACCCCTGCAAACCGGTCCCCATGTCCACTACTCTGCAAAATCAAAATAACAGGAAGCAAAAACAATGAAATAAGTATATAAATCTTTGATATTAACATCACATTTAAATATTGCGGCAAAAAAAAAAACATCACATTTAAATAACAATAAATTACCCACCCCGACCTGGGTCTATAAAACTGTTTAGGATAAGCATTACTTAACCAAAAACAGGGAGATAACCCTCCAAAGTCCAAACTACACGATAAGTAAGCCTCTCCGGACCACAAAAGTAGATGCCACAAAAGTAGATGCCACATCCACAAAGGGTTACGACAAGTAATGCCAAATTACACCAAGTACACAACTAAACTTAGCTTACTCAGTTATAATACCACTCAAAGTGGTGTCTGAGGAGGGTAGCTGTACGCAGACCATGCCCCTATACAATAGGGAGGCTGTTTCCGAAGGACCCCCGGCCATTACAAATACAGAAATACAAATACAGAAAGAAACCTAATACAAACTAAGAAACTCACGCACACGTAGGAGTCGAACCCTGACCTCCTTCAAAGGAGACCAGTGGCTCAACCACTACACCAACATGTTGTTGGCTACACCAAGTACACAAATGTGAATAAATCATGTAAGATTTCCATGATACCTTCCAATTATATGCACTATCAATCCATTAATCCCCTCAAAACAACAATTTTAGCAAATAACAAATTCGCCAACTTGGGCTAACAGTCAAGTTGGTGATTTTCCTTACATATAAACAAAACCCATATAAAGATTCTTCTAAAAACCTAACTCAGCCACTTAATTAAAGAATTTTAAAAAATCTATAAATAATTTTCAAATAAAATTTCTCAGGGGACTTTCATCAAACATATGACACGCATAACCATAAACTAGCTTAAAATCCACATAATCAACCGTTTAAAGCGAACCCAACAGCCAAAAAAAAAACAGAGACAAGAAAAATCAAACCCTTAATAGATAAAAGTCTAATTTTATTATCAATACAAGAGGGACTAAAACAACTAAATTAACCAGTGGTAGAAGATTACCTGAGTTGAAATAAGAGTGAGTAAACAGTTTAAGTTGAAGACGATATCAAGTTGAAGCCGCCGTTGTGTAAGTATATGTTTCGATGTTTATGTATAGGTCAGGAGCGCCCTGCTCTGTCTGCTTTCATTAAACATGAAAATAAGGGAAAACAAGGGGAAAATAAATATTAAATGAATTTTTAAAAATCAAAATATATTATTAACTTTTCGTTTGGTTATGGAATCATTCAAAATAAATGTATAAAACTTGATAAAAAATTATTTTTACTTTCCGAGTAATATAATGGACGGTCACTTTGATATTTATTACTCCCTCCGTCTCTTAAAGTTTTTCTCGTTTGATATGTCGGGACTGTTCATAACATGAGTCAAATTACTAATTTTCGTCTAATCTATAAGACCAAATATAGTCATGAGTGATCTTGTTGGATTCGTATTTATGAGTACTTTAATACAATGAAATTTTTATATTTAAAACTAATACAAAATTAAAGATATTAACTATTAAAAGTGTGCGTTGACAAACGTGTCCAAGGGAAATGAGAAAAGTTTTTAGAGACAGAGGGAGTATGAATTTAATGATTCAAATGATATCGTTTTTGAATAGGTGGTCTACTTGATATACAAAAGGGTGGACACTTTGATATAAAACTCTTCATAAAAATAGTTCAATATTTTGCAAGAAAAATCCTAATTTTTTGTAAAAATGAAATGATTTTTTTATTATAAGAATCCTAAGAATATTTTTTAAATTAAAAATGTGAGATTTGTGATTATTTATTTTCTCTAACGTGTTTTTGGGGAAAGAAAAGAATGGAATGTGAAGTTAAGTATAGGTCAATTTCTCTTTAAAATTTTCTTTCCAAAATTGGGATGATCAAGAGAGAAAAATAAATTGAAATTATAAATATTGAATATTTTAACATATTTCCACTTTCTCTTTTTTTTCTTAAAAACTCAAGAACATAAGGAAGAAAATTAAGTATCAAATGTTTTCTTTTCTTTTCTTCCAAATTTAATTCCTTTCTTTTTCTTTTTTCATCTAAAAAACTTGGGAACATAACGGTAGTATTATCAAAATTGCTGATATTTAGAATCTTGTCAAATTGTTGAATGATTTTTAAAAATATTAAAAGATTACGATAGTATAGATCATTCATTTTAGTATAATTCAAATTACTTTTATATAAATTTTTAAATAATTTTCTAAAATTATTTATATTGAACATGTATTTAAATCATTGCATATAGTTTAAACATGATGTATAATTCTAACTTATATACTATAAAATATTCATGTTTTAGGTGAACTTATATGTTAAAGTTTTAAAATCCATGTATATATAATAGGGTTTATTGGTTCTAAAGTTACCTTTAGATAATTACTTAAAGTTAAAAAATATTCAATTAAATGTGAAGGTTATTTTTGTAAATATAAAAAGGTGAAATCTATTATTACAAAAATGTCATCCAGATTTTATACGTCATCTCTAAAATTAACTTTAGTAACATTTTTCTCTATATAATATTGATATATATATATATATATATATATGTAACAACCCGACTTTTCGGACTATTAATTCTAATTACGAAACTTAAATAAACTGAATTCTTTATTCAAATAAATCAAAATTCTACGAAAGTCAAACGCAGCGGTCAAATTCAATAATTCAAAAAGATAAATTCGGAGACGCAGCTCCATAAATACAATATTCAATAATCACTGTCTAATAAAGTACTGACAATTTATTCAAGTAATACGATAAAACTTTTCCAATAATTGCATCTAAAATAGCTAGCACGAAGGTCCACAAATTCACATCTTATTCTCAATAAGCTTCCAAAAATCAAACCTGAAATATTAGAAAAGGGGTGAGCTACACAGCTCAGCAAGTACAAATTGACTAACAGATGTTCTTAAAAATCAATGGGCGTTTTAATAAAAACAATTTTCAGAATCTAATATAAGTTTGCAAAACATTTACGAAAACAATTTCAACCCAAAGTTTTATATTTTCAAAATACAGAATTTAAACTAGAAACAGAAGCAGAAAACAGAAATAACACGAAATGAAAATCGAAAATACCACAGTCTTGCTCTACGGCCACACTTTGCCAGTGACCAGCATCTTATTCTTATTCTTTTGTCACACTTTGCCAGTGACCGGCATCTAAAGTTCAATAATTACGCGCCCTTAATAGGTATCTAAAGTTGCACACTTGTGCGCCTACTAAGGGTATCTAAGGCTAGTTCCGGAACTATAGCGTAAATTACGAACGGGTTCGAAACGTAGAGACTGGGTTCTAAAATCAAATACTTATATCTTATACAGTTCAAAACAGAATTCTTATATCTTATACGAAAATCTGAAATCACAATATCAAAATATCTTTTCTGAATTTAAAAGTAAGTCAAAAGTACTTACCTCAACGTCGACTGAATACCGAAAATTAAAGCGAACAAATCCTATAATTTCAATAAACAGAACATAATTATTTATTCTATAAACAGATTTTATACATGCATTTCAAATAGACACCCACGTTAAATCATATAAATTCTGGACAATGACTGTAATCTTTAATTAACGAAAAATTAAAATTAAACACTTAGTTCATACGAGACCCCAACAAAATGCACATTAAATCATGCAAATCATATAAACAAGACCAATGGGCCGTAAAGCCCATTTTATATCTACACGACCTAGCCAGAATCAATGAGTTATAATTTATAAAGACCCTAAAATATTCCAATTTTTACATGGCATACATTAATAATTAACTAATTTATTTGACTAACCGACCACATTTTCCCACTTCAAAGTAAGTACACCATTTAATAATCATTCACCGACAATAACATTAATGAATTAACAATTTAATTTAACAAAATCAAAATTAATATTATTCAATTAAAATTATAAATAATTATAAGCAAAATAAAAAAATTCTCAAATAATTAACTAACCAAATTCTTGAATCTAAAAACTTGCAAGAAATTCTGGATCATGAGCAGACAATTAAAATTATATAATACTTATAGTTACATATATATAACACACTTAACAAATAAAATACTACTTTAATATTTTATTGCTATGATAAAGAAAAACAATATAATAATTTTCAAAATCATCTCAAATGTACATTCTAATCATGCTAGATTTTGGGTGGTGAAAGATAACTATACTCCTGCCAATGAAACCAGACAATAATCCATGCAAATTACTACCAATATCAATTCATAGAAATTCAAACAAATATTATGCCACGATATTAACCGAAATAATGGTGTAAAAGTTAATAATATAAGCAGATTCATCACTTATGCATGTTTATTACTAACTGAACCAGAAGTATTAACTTTAATATGTAAGTGGACAAATTAATGACAACAAATATTAAACTAAAGAATTATATTTAAATTAGTAAAATACATGCATGAGCTTGGATTCAAAACAACTGGAAGTCAGAAAATATGCAAATGCTAATGCTCACATAATCATATGTATCAACTATAAAATTTGCACATGTAAATATACTATGAGTAAAGTGCACTTTGTGTACGTGCAGTTAGGCTGTCAGACCACTTTGGATACTGGACTTTAGAAAGTACCACGGGTTATACTGGACTTTACTTTTCGTTACATAATGTGTATCGCCGTCAAATTTGTTTAGCTCCGTTAGAAAATGCAGGGGTAAAATCGTCAATTTATCATCATCTTCTTCATCAACACCCTTTCCACCATTAAAATTTTTTTTAGAACTTGAATAATAATTGACCAATGTCCTCCCAATGTCCATTCACTAAAGAAGTAGTACCACAGACATCAATGACCAATGTCGAACTCTCCAAATGTTTCCCCTCCTGACTACAATTGAATTTTTCTACAATTGTTTCACAATGCAAATTTTCTTTATTTTTGTCCATCAGTAAGCACTTCTCTGAGTTCTCAGTCACAGAATGTACCAACGGCTTTGATTCACTCAAACAATTACCATCGATAGCTGTTGTGCCAACCAGGGTACTCATACTAGATTCATATGGAGATTCACCATGAGGCTAAGAGTAATTTCTTTTGATGGACATTGGAGCACTCTTAGTTGCTGAGGTGTCATATTCCTTTGTCAATAAACTGCTCTCAGATAAATCAAATTTGTTTGTCATGCTGAATCTATAATCAAACAAGTGAGCATATTTGTGAAGTGAATCATTAAGGGAGGATGTTCTTCAATGCCTTAGATCATTAATAGGACCATAAGTAATATTAAAACTGTTCAAGTCTCTGTAATCATCATCCACTGCACTTGTGATTCTAGTCATCTGTTTCTCTCCCATGGAAGGTATATATCCATCTGGAACTTGATCAAATGGTGGAAAGGGTGTTGATGAAGAAGATGATGACAAATTGACGATTTTACCCTTGTATTTTCTAACGAAGCTAAACAGATTTGACGGCGATACACATTATGTAACGAAAAGTAAAGTACATTATAGCCCGTGGTACTTTCTAAAGTCCAGTATCCAAAGTGGTCTTACAGCCTAACTGCACGTACACAAAGTGCACTTTACTCATATACTATTGATTATAACTACTGTTAAGCACATGAACAGACTTTGCATACCACCGGTACCCATTACAATTGTAAAACACAAGAATGCAAGGAGCATGTATATTAATTAAAAACATGTATAAGAATTATAAAAGAAAATCTAAAGACTCAGTACCTTTTGGGTGAATATTGGTAGCGCTGTACGATCCTTTTCTATGTCCAAGGGGTTTCTTATATAGGTTCTCAAACCCTAAATTAATTAAGGAAATCCTAAAACTTTCGTACAATCTCTCCAAGTAATACGTAAATTAAAAATATTCTAATTCACACAAATATCTTAAATTAAATGATACTGATTTTCTAATATCTTTTCACACTTCTTTCCTCTAATAATAAATATGATCCTTATTCAGACTATCTGGCACAAAAATAATTCTATAAATTACTAATTAACATAAAAAAAATTGATTTAAAATCTAATATCTAACAATTTAATAAAATAAAAATTAACGGGATTTTACATTCATCACTCCTTAAAAGAATTTGGTCCCCAAATTCAAAATAATAAAATAACTCATGAAGAAGGTAAATCATACCTTAATAGGTGGTGCGACTTCCAGTGAGCTGAAACACACGTCCAATGCCAATCTTCTTATCAGCTTCCTTCCTTGGTGGTGGGTTATGCGGGCACTCCGAAATTTTGTGTCCTACTTCTCCGCAATGAAAACAGGCACCCCTATTCCATCTGCAGTCCTTGTCCGGATGATTCTTACCGCACCTCGAACACTTCTCTCGATCACCCTGTCCTCCGATATTATCGTACACGTGTGGCTTCTTGAAAGGTTCTCTTTGAGACGAAAATCCACCAGTTGGAGCAAACCTCTTCTTGTTCCAATTACCTGTTGCCTTCTCAGATTCTGCCAAGCCTCTCTCGATCACCAAGGCCTTGTTGAGCACAGCTTCGTATGTTTGAAGTTCAAAGGACGCCACCGAATTCCTAATGTCGGTCCGAAGTCCCTCTTCCAATCTTCTGGCTCGACTGGTCTCGTCAGCAACTAATGTCGGTGCATACTTTGCAAGCTTTGCGAATTCTGCTTCGTATTCCACAACAGACTTTCCTCCCTGCTCGAGCCGAATGAAGTCCCTCTCTTTTTGCAGACGAATGGTTCTCGGAAAGTACTTATCTTCTAGAGCCTTCTTGAACTTTTCCCATGTGTATGATTCAGGATTTCCCTCAGTGGTTGCAGTATCATTCTTTCTTTGTTCCATGAGCCACCAATCGTAAGCACTTCCTTGCAGTTGATACACAGCTAAAGTGACCTTCTGTTCTTCGTTGCTCCCTAGCAGTCCGAAAGCTTTCTCCATCTCTTGTATCCACATCTCGACTATGGCCGGATCAGTCGCCCCATCGAAAGTTGGTGGGTTCAAACGCTTGAACTGAGAGACGATATTCTGCTGTCTGGGTTGCTGATTCACGAGTGTAGCTAGAGTCTCGGCTAGCTGGTCGAATACATTTCCACCATCACCATTGTTGTTGCCATTCTGATTGTCGTTGCCTTGATTGTTATTGTTGTTGTCATTCTGATTGTTGTTGCCCTGATTGCCATTGTTGTTGCCTTCTCCGTCCATCTTTTCTAAAAACAACAAACTTTCAAACTTATGATCAATGATCAAAAACCACAAAAGTCAAATAGGTCAAATAATCACACAAACAAGTGCCCTAAATTCAAAATAATTTACAAACTTAAAGGTCAAAACCTATACAATAATCTGTAGGATCGCATCCTAGGGAATGTACTAGTCCCATACCTAATACACTCCGAAGGAAAACCTAGGCTCTGATACCAACTGTAACAACCCGACTTTTCGGACTATTAATTCTAATTACGAAACTTAAATAAACTGAATTCTTTATTCAAATAAATCAAAATTCTACGAAAGTCAAACGCAGCGGTCAAATTCAATAATTCAAAAAGATAAATTCGGAGACGCAGCTCCATAAATACAATATTCAATAATCACTGTCTAATAAAGTACTGACAATTTATTCAAGTAATACGATAAAACTTTTCCAATAATTGCATCTAAAATAGCTAGCACGAAGGTCCACAAATTCACATCTTATTCTCAATAAGCTTCCAAAAATCAAACCTGAAATATTAGAAAAGGGGTGAGCTACACAGCTCAGCAAGTACAAATTGACTAACAGATGTTCTTAAAAATCAATGGGCGTTTTAATAAAACAATTTTCAGAATCTAATATAAGTTTGCAAAACATTTACGAAAACAATTTCAACCCAAAGTTTTATATTTTCAAAATACAGAATTTAAACTAGAAACAGAAGCAGAAAACAGAAATAACACGAAATGAAAATCGAAAATACCACAGTCTTGCTCTACGGCCACACTTTGCCAGTGACCAGCATCTTATTCTTATTCTTTTGTCACACTTTGCCAGTGACCGGCATCTAAAGTTCAATAATTACGCGCCCTTAATAGGTATCTAAAGTTGCACACTTGTGCGCCTACTAAGGGTATCTAAGGCTAGTTCCGGAACTATAGCGTAAATTACGAACGGGTTCGAAACGTAGACACTGGGTTCTAAAATCAAATACTTATATCTTATACAGTTCAAAACAGAATTCTTATATCTTATACGAAAATCTGAAATCACAATATCAAAATATCTTTTCTGAATTTAAAAGTAAGTCAAAAGTACTTACCTCAACGTCGACTGAATACCGAAAATTAAAGCGAACAAATCCTATAATTTCAATAAACAGAACATAATTATTTATTCTATAAACAGATTTTATACATGCATTTCAAATAGACACCCACGTTAAATCATATAAATTCTGGACAATGACTGTAATCTTTAATTAACGAAAAATTAAAATTAAACACTTAGTTCATACGAGACCCCAACAAAATGCACATTAAATCATGCAAATCATATAAACAAGACCAATGGGCCGTAAAGCCCATTTTATATCTACACGACCTAGCCAGAATCAATGAGTTATAATTTATAAAGACCCTAAAATATTCCAACTTTTACATGGCATACATTAATAATTAACTAATTTATTTGACTAACCGACCACATTTTCCCACTTCAAAGTAAGTACACCATTTAATAATCATTCACCGACAATAACATTAATGAATTAACAATTTAATTTAACAAAATCAAAATTAATATTATTCAATTAAAATTATAAATAATTATAAGCAAAATAAAAAAATTCTCAAATAATTAACTAACCAAATTCTTGAATCTAAAAACTTGCAAGAAATTCTGGATCATGAGCAGACAATTAAAATTATATAATACTTATAGTTACATATATATAACACACTTAACAAATAAAATACTACTTTAATATTTTATTGCTATGATAAAGAAAAACAATATAATAATTTTCAAAATCATCTCAAATGTACATTCTAATCATGCTAGATTTTGGGTGGTGAAAGATAACTATACTCCTGCCAATGAAACCAGACAATAATCCATGCAAATTACTACCAATATCAATTCATAGAAATTCAAACAAATATTATGCCACGATATTAACCGAAATAATGGTGTAAAAGTTAATAATATAAGCAGATTCATCACTTATGCATGTTTATTACTAACTGAACCAGAAGTATTAACTTTAATATGTAAGTGGACAAATTAATGACAACAAATATTAAACTAAAGAATTATATTTAAATTAGTAAAATACATGCATGAGCTTGGATTCAAAACAACTGGAAGTCAGAAAATATGCACATGCTAATGCTCACATAATCATATGTATCAACTATAAAATTTGCACATATAAATATACTATTGATTATAACTACTGTTAAGCACATGAACAGACTTTGCATACCACCGGTACCCATTACAATTGTAAAACGAGTAAAGTGCACTTTGTGTACGTGCAGTTTACCTGTCAGACCACTTTGGATACTAGACTTTAGAAAGTACCACGGGCTATACTGCACTTCACTTTTTGTTACGAGATGCCCCTTTCCGTTAAATGTCTCTAACGCCGTCTGCCAGGTTGGGGGTAAAAATGACATTTCAGTTATATGTATCGGTTATGCAGTATATGTATCGGTACTTTAACCAAACAAAAGCCCAGTTCCTTTACTCTTTACTTTACCCAAACGAGAACCCAAAATGAATTAGGTTTTGAAGAATTCGATCGGACTAACAATGGTGTGGGTTTTACGAGATCGTGCGGACAAAGATGCCTACGCTCCGAGAGAACATCCAGATTATTCAAGTAACCTATCGATGTTAATTTACACATCCAGATTATTCGTGTTCTAAGTTTTTTGTTTGGGGTGTTGTTGTAAAAGAACCGTGCTTGATTATTTACACTACAAGAACTAGGGTTCTAGGAATATTGCTTGGATTTTGCTTTATATAGTCTCGTCTTTATATATATATAGTGAAGAGTGGACCCTTGCTGTTTGTTTAAAGTAGCAGATGTAGTGAATATAGTGTCACTGTGGTCCCTTGTGTCTCTAATCTCGTTAAATTACCATGTGAAGTGCATTATTTTTTGGATGGCTGTTAGTGTGTTAACATGTGTTCGAGTACTTTATTCATGTGTTTCACTTGTTTATTTCAGCTGCCCCAGATCTGTTTACTATTAAATTACATCATGGAGGCAAGTTTATGGAGAATCCTAAAAGATATGTTGGAGGCAGTGTAGATTATGTAGACTTATGTGATGCTGATACTATGAGCTTAATTGAGTTGATGACAATGTCGAAGGAATGTGGGGATTTGGGTGCTGTCATCACTCATTACTACAAGCATCCTAATACTGATATGGAAAGAGGATTGTGGATGTTAGAATCAGATTCTGATGTTGTAGACATGTGTGATATGATGCCAGCATCGAGGATAATTTTCATCTACTCAGTCAGTGAAAATCCATTAGCCAGCCTAACACCTGAAGGGGTACCTACTCAGGAGTATGCACCATCTCAAGATCCCAATTTGGAATTTGTAGACAATCCCATCTCTGAACATGAAGATGATGAAGACCAAGATGATCCTGATTGGGAAGACAAGGGATATGATGAACTGAGTGATGATAGCTGGGATTCAGATTCCTCTAATATGGATTCAACCGATGAAGAAGTGTGTGAATACAAGACTGAAAGGGTACTGAAGAGGAAGAATAAAGAAATTTCTAAACAAAAGGAGAAAGGTAAGGACAAGGATAAAGCTAAACAGAAGCAGAAAGCAAATGATGCAGGTCATGCTGAAAAAGAACCAGAGAAGGACATTGTCAGTGATGATGAATGGGGCTTTGCTTCTGATGTGTCAAGTCATTATGCTGGCAGTGATGAAGAAAGGATGGCTGGTAACTCTACAGATGAGGATGAAGTCTCATATCCCGCTTTTGATCACAACACAGAAATGGGTGATCCTAAGTTCCAGCTAGGCCTAATGTTTGCAACTGCAAAAATATTCAGGAGTGCAGTCAAGAAACATGCCATTCTACATAGAAGGCCTATAAAACAGTGCAGAAATTATGGTTCCAGAGTGAAGTTTGTTTGTGAAGCACCATGTGAATGGAAGATATATGCCTCTAAAATGCAAAGGACTGACACATATCAAGTCCTGCAGAAAGTTGTAAATGACCTTTGGCATCATTCCTGCAGAAAGTTGTAAATGACTGGCATTGCCATGTTTCTATATATGCTGTTGCTAGGGCTAAGAGGAAGGCACTGAAAAAGATTAATGGAAGACATGTAGATCAGTATGGGAAGGTTTGGGAATATGGGAATGAATTGTTGAAGGTTATGCCAGATAGTACAATCCAAGTTATGACTGAAGATCAAGAATTTGAAAATGGGAGAAAGAGATTCAAGAGATTCTACACATGTTTTGGTCCACTTAAAAGAGGCTTTAGAAGTGGGTGCAGACCTTTGGTGGGACTAGATGGGTGCCACTTGAAAGGACCTTATGGGGGACAACTACTAGCTGCTGTGGGTACTGATGCCAATGATGGCATGTACCCCATAGCATGGGTTGTAGTTGAGGCTGAGAACACTGAAAGTTGGAGCTGGTTTTTGATCAACCTTAAAAGTGATCTAGGCATTGAAAATGATGGGGCATTCACTTTTATATCAGACAGGCAAAAGGTACCACATTGTAAAATTCTAAACTTTATCACAGTCCTTACCTACACTCATTTATGCATACCTAACTTTATCTACTTGACAGGGTCTAATCAATGCATTAGAAGCTGTGTTCCCTGCAGTAGAACACAGATTCTGTGTGATGCACCTCTATAGGAATATGTGGAAGGACCACAAGGGGATAGGAGTGAGGATGCTGTTATGGTTGGGAGCAAGGGCCACCACTGAATACACCTTTAATAAACACATGCTCGAGCTTAAGCAGGTTAGTACATACTCCCATTTATTTATGCATGCATGCATATTTTAGATAATTATGACTGGCTTTTAATACATATTTTTTTGGTCACTTTGATAGTTGTCAAGGAAGTGTCATGACTGGCTTATTGAGAAGCCTAGAACACAGTGGAGCAGGAGTGCATTTAGAACCCACTGTAAGTCTGACATGTTTGTTAATAACCACTGTGAGGTTTTCAACAACAGCATAAGAAAGTATAGGGATCTTCCTATAATATCTATGTTCAAAGCTATTCATAAAGATGTGATGAGAAGAATACAACAAAGGAGGGATAAAATGCAAAATAGCTATGCACTTAACCCTATCTACCCTAATGCCATGAGGAGACTTCACAAGTGAGTTAAATCTTTAATTTGACTTATTGTTCCTTCACATGTTCACAATCCCACACCTTCTGTAGAGAAGCCAAGTGGTACAGCTAAGAGAGCTTCTAACCCAAATGAAGGTACAAATGCTGGGGTTTTGAAGAAGAAAGCAGATCATGTAAAGGTTAACAACACTCCACTTGGTATTCAACCACAGCAAGGGGGGAGTGGTTCTAAAACTAGCAGGGAAAACATTGAGGCAAAAAGGAGGGAAATGCAGGCTAAACTGAAAAAAAATCATGCTTGGAAAATTTAAGAACTTTACAAGTTAACATGTTTTTGGCCTTTTGGCTTATGTATTCCACCTGCATTATTGTCCACTGTGGGACTAGTACTCTATTTACTTTTGTTATGTTGTCATGAAGACAATTAGGTTTGTTGGTTTGTGAAAACTCTATGTCCTTTTGTTATGTTGTGGTTAATGAAACCTCTATGTCCTTTTGTTATGTTGTGGTTAATGAAACCTCTATCTACTTTTGTTATGTTGTGGTTAATGAAAACTCTATTCCACACAATGTTATCTTTAAGTAATTATTTGCCTTTGCTTTTTATTTCTGTTCGTTAGTTGCCATTGATATCATGTCCTTTGCAATCACCGATAAAGAGTAAAAAAAAAATTTCTCATTGATTAGAACTGCACTGATACAATAACACAGCGACTGATACAATGACCCTAGAATTGTTGAAGAGCAGCACAACAACAATGACCCAGAAATCAAGTTTGTTACAAACCACAACTGCACAACAACAATTGCACTGATACAATAACATACCTAAACTGCCTTAAACATGCCAAACCACAACTTGTAACTAAGACAATTTACACAACATCATCAGTATCATAGCCCTGCTCGACATCATCAGGAGTAACTGAGCTAAGTGCCCTACCCATCATCACAGCAAAAACCATAAACATTGACACCACCATAAATCCTTGCTTGGTTTTCAGAGACCTCATTTCAGCTTCATGTTTCTCTGCCATTCGATCCAACCTGCGCATGTGCCTCCCATCCGTCTCAACTATCCGTCCTTGCAACTCTACTATGGCCTCAACAGCACGAGGTCCAAGAGGTGGGTCGACCCACCTATGGTATGCACACAGCGACTGAGAACATACCCTATATCTTCGACCCGCATTTTCCCCATACCAGTGCGTCTTCACAACGCTCATTTCATCGCAGTGACACAGGAGCTCGAACACAGCATCAACTTCAGCCTCGCTATATTTGTGCTCCATTCTGTGCACTTCTTTTCGTTTGTTCGAATTTTTTTTTTTTGATTTTTTGGATAGGTCTCAAAGAAGCTTGCAGTTGGTGGAAGTTCGAAAGGCTTGGAATTTAAAGTGAACGACGATGGGAGAAGGAGAGGAGATGAAGAAAGTTAGGGAGGAGGAGAGGAGATGAAGAAAATTAGGGATTGATTGTATAATTGGGGATGAAGGAAGGTTATACATATAACGTTAAAGAGCCGTTGCAGAACTGAAATGTCATTTTTACCCCCAACCTGGCAGACGGCGTTAGAGACATTTAACGGAAAGGGGCATCTCGTAACAAAAAGTGAAGTGCAGTATAGCCCGTGGTACTTTCTAAAGTCTAGTATCCAAAGTGGTCTGACAGGTAAACTGCACGTACACAAAGTGCACTTTACTCTTGTAAAACACAAGAATGCAAGGAGCATGTATATTAATTAAAAACATGTATAAGAATTATAAAAAAAAATCTAAAGACTCAGTACCTTTTGGGTGAATATTGGTAGCGCTGTACGATCCTTTTCTATGTCCAAGGGGTTTCTTATATAGGTTCTCAAACCCTAAATTAATTAAGGAAATCCTAAAACTTCCGTACAATCTCTCCAAGTAATACGTAAATTAAAAATATTCTAATTCACACAAATATCTTAAATTAAATGATACTGATTTTCTAATATCTTTTCACACTTCTTTCCTCTAATAATAAATATGATCCTTATTCAGACTATCTGGCACAAAAATAATTCTATAAATTACTAATTAACATAAAAAAAAATTGATTTAAAATCTAATATCTAATAATTTAATAAAATAAAAATTAACGGGATTTTACAATATATATAGGCATTTGCTCCATACAGAACACTCTTATATAACAAACAACAAAGAACACCTTAGATCTATTAGATCCTTTGGCCCCGCCAGGGGCACCCAATACAAATAGTTGTTATTTTTTTATCCTCTATCAGGTCTGTAAAAAAAATGAAATTACTGTTCACCTGATGACGTCATCATGACGTCATCAGGTGAACAGTAAAGTTTCAAAAAAACAAATTTTTGCTGGTTTGTTAGAGGGTAAAAAAATAATAACTTTTTGTATTGGGTGCTATGACGGAACTCTTAAATTATATTAGATATGAGGTGTTCTTTATTGTTTGTTATATAAGGTGTTTGCTATGAAGTGCAACTCTATATATATATATGTGAGTTGCACTCCATAACAAACACCTTATATAACAAACAATAAAGAACACCTCATATCTAATCTAATATAAAAGTTCCGTCATGGCACCCAAAACAAAAAGTTATTTTTTTACCCTCTATCCATCCAGCAAAAAATAATAATAATATAAAAAAATTAAAAAAATTACTGTTCATGATGACATCACTGATGACGTCATCAAGAACAGTAATTTTTTTTTATTTTTTTTATTGTTTTTTGCTGGATGGATAGAGGGTAAAAAAATAATAACTTTTTATATTGGGTGCCCCTGGCGGGGCCATTGGATCTATTAGATCTAAGGTATTCTTTATTGTTTGTTATATAAGGGTGTTCTGTATGGAGCAATGGCCTATATATATATAGGGTCCTACTCTACTACAAACTAAAATTAACTACAAACTACAAACTACAAACTAAACACTAATTCAATATTTCATGTTAATCTAATGATCAAACTAGGGGTACCCCAATACAAAAAATGCTTAAAAGAATTAGCTCTATCCACCAAAAAAAAAATCACTGCTCACGTGATGACGTGGCAGTGGATTTCACTGGTTAAAGGTGCTTCTTATCTTCTTGTACGGCGCTTCGCGCCTTTATCATTCTAAAGTTGTAAGGAATGACAATCAATGGTAAAGGCAATAGACGATTGACGGGTGTGTCGAGGGCCTGCGGCCCTCATGACTACCTAACTCATCCGTTTACTGTCTTAAATGCTTCGCATTTACACGGCAAGTTTTTTTTTTTTTTGGTGGATAGAGCCAATTATTTTAAGCATTTTTTGTGAAGGTACCCTTGGCGGGAACCTTAGAATAAATGAAATATAATTAATCTAGTGTTAGTTTGTAGTTTGTATTTAAGGATTGGTTTGTATTTGAGCAAAAGCCTATATATATATATATATATATATATAGGGTTTTGCTCAAATGAGAACCCACTATTATTGTGAGAACTGAGATCTAATCTCAGCCCTCTATTTTTTATACACACATTAAATCCTAACCACACAAATTAACCACCCACATATACGCTCACACACCTGTACACACACAAATATACGCACCCACCCACCCACTAACTGCCGCCGCCCGACCACCAACCTCCAACCGCAGCTTCAATTTCCGACGATCAGGAAAGTCGAGATCGCTTTGGATCCCGAGACAAACAGTCTCCCAGAGGTCGGAAGTGAGGCGAGTGGATCTGATGATCAAAGGCGAGTTATTTCGATACGGTGGAGGCGGGAGAAACGATGACTTCTTCGACGGCGGATTTGGCGATGAAGGAGATGTCGTGACCGGCGGCGAATTGTTGGAGAGCGCCGGATTGACCGAGAGTGTTGTTGGATTGGAGATCGGCTTGGATTTGGGCGAAGAGTATGTCCATTGAGTGGTGTTGAATGTTCGAAGTTTGGATTAACGTCGTTTGTGGACAGAGACATGATATGGAAGATGTGGTGGAAGTTATTTTTACGGTGGAGGTGATTAATTTTTCCGGTGAACTCACCAGAAAAGATGAAATCGGTGGTGATTAGTGTCGGTGTGATGGTGATTTTTTGTTTGATAGTGATTTTCTTTTGTGATTTTATGGTGATTTTCGGGTTTTGGTGGTGATTTTTTGGTGATGGCCGGAGGTTGTGGTGGCAATGGGTGGTTTATGGTGGTTTTATTCGTGGTGATTTTTGTTTACCAGTGGTGATTTTTGTTGGTGGTGGCGGCGGTGTGGTGGCCGGAGGTGGCGAAGTGTGGTGATTTTTTGTTTAAAGGTGGTGATTTTTAGTGGTGGTGGTGGCGGCGTGGTGGCCGGAGGTGCGGCAGTACGGTGATTTTATTTTTACCGGTGGTGATTTTCTGGGTTGGCCGGAATTAGTCGCCGGAGATGGTGATCGAAGTTGGTGACCGGAATAGGGAAGAAGATGATGGTGGAAGATTATGTTGAATTAAATGAATAATAAAAAAATAAAATTTTAAATAATAATTGTGGGGCTAGGATTTAGTTTAGATATAAAAATGTATGGCTAGGATTAGATCTCATATCTCACCATAAGTGAAGGTTCTCATTTGAGCAAGACCCTATATATATATATATATATATATATATATATATATATATATATATATATATTATTTAATTGATGTTAATTGATGGTAAAATTGAGAGTTTGATTTAATTGATTTCAAAAAAAAAATTAAAGATAACATATAAAATATATTTAAGTATTTTTGTATATATTTTTTTTAGGGAAAATAAATTCTTTCGTCCCTGAACTATTCCGGTTTTATTGTTTTAGTCCCTGAACTAAAGATTCCGTATTTTGGGTCCCTAAACTATTATTTTTTCTGATTCAAGTCCCTCCGTCATCAAGATTCTAACGGACGTTAGAATCTTGATGACGTGTCATTGACGTGGCATACAAATTTCTGGTTTAAATCCCTGAACTTTTTCATTTTTTGGTTTAGGTCCTTAAACATAAAAATTTCAAATTTTTAACATAAAAATTTTAAAAATAAATCTAAACATGATTACCATTTATTTTATAAATAAACATGATTATAGTTTAAAACACTTCAATGGTTGACATTATATCCTTGTATATAATAAGCATAAGAGGGATCTTATCCAAATTTTTGGTCTGGTCACGGTACTACCAAAATCATATGATCCATTGGATTAAAAATAGACGATCAAGATTATATCACATTAAAAATTAATTATAATCTAAAAAGAATATAATTAGAAAAGGTTGTATTAGAAGTGAATTTTAAAAAGAAAATTATAATCTAAAAAGGATATAATTAAAAAATGTTGTATTATAATTGAATTTTAAAAAGAAAATTATAATCTGAAAAGGATATATTTAAAAAAGGTTGTATTAGAACTGAATTTTATTTATTTTTTATTAGTATTAAAAAAATCATATTTACTATTTGAGCTCTATCTTGAGATCTAGAAATCAGATTTGGATGATTTTACAATCCACGCAAATCTCATAAAGTTATCTTTAATTTAGTGATAACTTTAATAATTATTATCCCAACGGAAACATTCAGAATCTCAAGATAAAATATAATTACAAATTTTCATTATTCCTGTTCAATGTAAAAATCCTACATTAAAAAATTAATATAATTATAGATATTAAAAAATGAGTCGTGCAACGCATGGGTTATAAGCTAGTACTTATAAAGCGTATATCCTTATTCATGATTCAATTTTAGGTCCAATTTTTATGTTTAAAATATAAAATTTTATGTTCAGTTTTTATGTTCAATTTCATATATTCAATTTTTATGTTTAAGATTTTATATTCAATTTTTATGTTTAAAGTATAAATTTTCATGTTTAATTTTATGTTTAAAATTTAAAAAAAATTCAATTATTTTGTCCCTGAAATTTAAAATTTTAATTTCTAAGGACCTAAATCAGAAAATGGAAAGGTTGAGGGACTTAAACTAAAAATTTGTTTTCCACATCCGTGACACGTCATCAAGATCTAACGTCCGTTAGAATCTTTTTAACGGAGGGACCTAAACCAGAAAAATTCAAAAGTTTAATTACGTAAAATACGGAATCTTTAGTTCAGGGACTAAAACAATAAAATCGGAATAGTTCAGCGACGAAAGAATTTATTTTCCCATTTTTTTTAATATCAGATGCTTCATTAACTTAACACAACTTCATTTCGAGCCTGCCTAGCAAGAACATGAGCAGCTGGATTGGCTGATCGTTTTACAAAAATGTAAATGAACATTACTCAAAGATTCCAGAAGCATTTTGCACTCCAGAACCACTAGCCCAAAAACAGAACGCATGTTGAAAAAACTTCGAATAGCTTGAATAGACATTAAGCTATCTGATTCGATCTCCACCCTACTGCATTACTGCATCTTCACCCAACTGAGCACCTCCTTGATGCCTAGAGCCTTGGTTAACGAAGATGACACAGTGCCTGGAGTATACTTAGCTGAAGCTTGAATTAAAGAATAAAGACCCATTATCATCTCGAACAATGAAGGTAGAACCAAAGCATTTCTCCTTCTCAAAGATGGTCGCGTCTACATTAATTTTAATTAAGTTTAAAACTGGTTTAGTCCAACGCTCCGCCCCGTCCCCTTTACATAAAGGGTTCAGTGAGAGAATACTTCCCACACCTTGAGCAGCAATATACTAATTAAGATTTACTGTAGCAAACGACACAACTTCCTCCACACTCCTCTCTGTTGATTCCACACAATGTCATTCTGGGCTTCCCATATACTCCAGCAGATCATAAACACCGTAGCAGTTGGAGCAGCATCCATCTGATCCACTAGAGTCGACAGCCAAAGATGGAAAGAAACAGCTTCCCTACCTGATATAGTTAACCCAGAAGCCAACCAATAGTTCCAAGAGAACTCACATGCCACTAAACAATGGATTGTAGTCACATTATGAATATTACAGAAGGGCAAACCGAATTAACCGACACATTTTTACCACGAAGATTCATTTTAGTGGGTAAACAATGCGTTGCGGCTCTCCAAATGGTATCCAGTATCCTTTACTTTAGGAGGAACCTTCAGACGCCAAATAGTTTACAAGTGCATATATTTATTAACATTACCTCATGCTCTGGCAATAGTAGAACCATGAAATACTACGTATAATTGTTAAATAAGAATCTAATAGAAGAATCCTCTCAGCATAAATTGAAGCCACATCTAGAAGAGCTGCTTCTGGTGCACTTCAAAAAGAGTAGGAGATTAGCAAAGGTTGAATCATAACAACTGAGTTAGCGACATTTTCTCTGTTCAAGATCATTCTAAAATTTACTGTCTCATCTGGGCTGTAGTTAAAAACCTGGATGCAGAATAATATGCAAGCATTTAATTGTTTGGCTTGATGCCACAGGAAAACAAAAGATGTTACATGTAGATTAAATTATGCCTGAACAAACTGGGAACAACGTAAATGAAATATGAACTGAGGGACTACTGAAAATCTTGTTGATAAGCTAAAAGGGGGTGGTCTATCCTTTTATTAGTCCACAAACCTAGAACACATGTGGATTAATGATTTACCCAGCCATCTTGTAGGATCAAACTCAGCCTTCATATGAAGAGAAACACCTGGTTAATATTAAGATGTACATTTTCTACAGAATAATAGACAATAACATACGAAAAATGCTATGACGTTAATTCACAGGCCTGCTCCTTTAGAATAACAGGTTATAACACAGAAGAGAGAAGATATGAGAAGATAACATATCTTCTCGTGTCATAAAAATGCTATGACATTAATTCACAGGTTATATAACAGGTTATATAACACAGAAGATGTTGGGTAAAGATTTTAAACTTTAATTTCAAATGTTAAAAACATGTCTAACAAGTCAGTACTCATGTGAGTGTCTCAATGCATCATCAACAATACTGAAACATGTGCAAGAAATCTAGTATTCACAATTTTCTGCATCTAAAGAAATGCTATCATCTCTACTTCAAAAACTCCAAATTCGAAATAGTGCAACTTTTTGAACATTCACGTTCGTTAACTCTATCACTAGAAGTACTTTGGACTTAAGATATAGAATTGTATTGACTAAAATCATATGAAGATACATCAACTTTAATTCTGGATATGGAGTAGATTAACTTGCAAAAATATAAAAAACTACTTTAGGATAGGAGCAACATATCGGATATTAGACCTATTACAAAATTTTTTTAAAAAACGAAGGTTGTTTAGCATAAAATTTTAGGCAAAATTTGTTAAGAAAGTAAGTATACTCAATGTTCCTTTCATAAAGCTAAGGATTTTAAGATTGCAAAAATCTCAATTCTTATAAGAAATATATGAACTCACAAGCCTATACTTGATTACATTTGTTTGTCCAGTGTAGAATATTATTACTTCGCTGAGTCATGTCTCATATCAGTAAACTCCATTAACGTAGTACTGAAGTCAGTACCGGAAAAGAAACCATTAACAGGAATCGGAATAATGATCGATAAAGATATGAAGTTTCTAACAACATGTGGTGAAGTTACTATCTCACATATCTTTAAGAGCTTAGACTGGAAATTACTAATAACAAACACAAAGTCCCTGGTATATTGATCTTATCATTTAGTCGGCAATAGAGTGGCAGAGGTAAGAGATTTATTGGTATATCGTATATACGTGGAACATTACAGCATTTATCATCTGATGAGCCTAATGAAACATCAAGATTCATGATAACGAATGAATGAAACTGGATAACCTCAGTCGTACAATTTTGAGGATAACAGGACAAAGGACTGAATCAGCAAAATATCAAACAACAGCATCAGGTTAAGGAATTTTTTTCGTGAAAATCTAGACAGATAACATGAAGGAATGATTAATAAAAGGCTCTCCTACCTCAGTTTCCATTTTGAAAACTTGGCCTGCAGTAACTACCTGGCAAACGGGAGGGGATGGGGCATTAATTTTGCTTCGATGACTCCAACATCATTAAAAAGGTTTGTTAAAATAGCTATTCACCTTTTTCTCAAGGTATGACAGATTTGTTGATCTTGTCAGGTGTTTAGTTTAACCCGCGTAAATATTTACCTTTATTTTGAGGCCTCTGCTAATTGAATTTACTTGTAAAACTTCAGATCACAAGTATTTCATGACATAGTTTTCCAACTTTAACGTAGAGAGGTCTGTATCTTGAATCAACACTAGTTAATTGTGTTGAACTGAACTTGGTAAAAGCCTAAACAACTCTACTTGAAACTTACTGAAAATTTGTATCTCAGAGACAACAGGTGCTACTAAGCAATTAAGATCTTTTGCCCATTGACAAGGTAATTTTTGACCTATAATGAAAACAATTATATGTAAAAGTTAAATTGGTTGTTTAAAAAATGGAGTAGTTAGCATATCTAATTACTTTATGGTGCCATGGCTCGAATCTTTATATGGGCATCATCATTTTCATATAGTTTCTGGGGAGCTAGAGCATTTGTTTTTGTCATGTGAGAAGCATCCTTGTTGGTATGAGTATCTTCTACTAAGTTAGCATATCCTGGAGGACATTTGCCTCCTGGAACCGGTGGTTTCCACCAACGAAAAGGAAATCTCGGAAATTTGGGAAATGGAAATCCTTTTATTAGTGGAATTGAACCACCACCACCACCACCTCCTCCACCTCCATTGCTTGATTTGCCACCCCCTCCAGCGCCACCTCCCCCGCCACCTCCACCCCCGAGCCCACCTCCCCCGCCACCTCCACCCCCGAGTCCACCTCCCCCGCCACCTCCACCCCGGAGCCCGCCTCCCCCACCACCTCCACCCCCGAGCCCGCCTCCACCACCTCCACCCCCGAGTACACCTCCCCCGCCTCCTCCACCTCCAAATCCACCTCCTCCGCCACCTCCACCTCCCCCTCCCCCACCCCCACCCCCACCCCCACCCCCACCCCCACCCCCACCCCCACCACCACCACCACCACCACCACCACCACCACCACCCCCGAGTCCACCTCCACCCCCAAATCCACCTCCTCCGCCACCTCCACCTCCAAATCCACCTCCACCTCCAAATCCACCCCCTCCGCCACCTCCACCCCCAAATCCACCTCCCCCGCCTCCACCTCCAAATCCACCTCCTCCGCCACCTCCACCCCCGAGTCCACCTCCACCTCCTCCACCCCCAAATCCACCTCCCCCGCCTCCACCTCCAAATCCACCTCCTCCGCCACCTCCACCCCCGAGTCCACCTCCACCTCCTCCACCACCAAATCCACCACCTCCGCCTCCTCCACCCACCCCTCCCCAACCAACTTCATATCCACAGCCACTATTACAACTACCCAACTTCACTGCAGCCATCTCATCTGGCGGGTGGGATGCTCTATATGCATCTTCTCCATAAACTCTTACTGCATTCTCTGACTCCTGAGATATAGGTGGAGTACTATGTCTCTCACTTCCATAAAACTCCTTGGTATTATCATAAGAACTCGAAAAAGGAACTGATAGCACTATAGAAACCCCCTGTTTACGTGCATCAGCTAGGCTACTCAGTAAAGCCATCGACAAAACAACTAAAAACGCGCATTTTTTTCTTCCCATTTGATCTCGCCACGAGCCCTTGCAATTCTAGCATGCAGAACTTAACCACCTAATTGTCAAGAAATTATAAAATGTGCTATAAGAGAATGCGACTTAGAGCTTTAAGCAGATGCAGTCTCATTTATAGATAACAAACCTATATATAAGTATGCGTATATGCATTCCGACATTGAAACATGGTAGGAACATGAACCTTGTGTGTCAGCATAATTAGGTGGCTATCATATCGTGTAGTGTAATGCGTATGAACTATTGTTCAACATAATTCATGCTTATCCTGTGTCATTTTCTTTCGCTAGTCAATATATTATTTAGGTTGTGCTAAGTTTGATCTAAAAATTTCGCATTCCAGATTTCAAATGTGTAATTATTTATTTTCTGGTAGAGTTTCTTATACCCATTTCTTTAATAAATATCTCAAAATTTAAGCTAAAGTACATTCTTATGCCCGTGTCAAGTGCAAGTAATTCAATCTTATTTAATTTTTAATTCATTTGATAGTAATTCAATCTTATGTGTTTTAATGCAATAATTTTATGATTTTAGCAAGATCTGAACTTGTTCAATCATCTGCACTCTGCACTATGTTTTCCTACCAAATGATATGTGACAAATCATATCATGTACAGAAAAAATACAAGTCAGACAACCCCAAAAGATCACTAAAAGTGCCCCTAGTAAGGTGTAAGGAACAAATCTGAAAGGTCACCAATAGGGCACTAATTTACTCCAGTACATAAACCAAAATGTGTTTCGAAAGTCATTCTTATAACACTAAAATTTCACTATTTTCATACTTTCAATACGTTATGACCAGAATTCTTTATTCTAATCTCTTTTGAATTCTTAATATTCATCATCTCATGTTCTTACTATACTAGTATGTTATTACATTATAAAAACATGATATTATACAAGCAACTGCTTTTGGAAAGTGCAATCAACATTATAAATCTGCATGCTTTTAAGCAACGATCAAGCACTAATGTTGCAGCCTCAACAAGTTGATACATAAATGCTTTTATGAAGTTCGCTATCTTCTAGGGTGGAACATGGAATGGAATACGGGCACCTTCAACATGACAACATCACATAACATGGTCAGATGACATGGTGGAGGCTAAGGGCTCAAATCTGCCACATATTTTATAAACCCTTATAAAAAATAACTCTGCTTAAGATATTGATTCCAATTACAGGGCAACAATCATTTACCCGGTCCTAATTCAGACCATAGTAATATATACCACAAAGTATAAAATGAGACTTGCATGTTGACCATTGCAAGTTGCAACATTAACTGCTGACAAGAAAATGCCAACCAAAAGAATCAGGAATTTACCTGTTGCTAACAGATGAGAAAGGTTTACAGGATCGTAGGACAAGAAAACATGGATGGCTGTCATCATTTTTCAAAATCATTATCAATAAGAGGGGTTCACCAGGTACTGTCGTTTATCTTTGTGTAAAGAGGCACGAACTTGTTATTGACACAGGCAGGCATATAATACAGACAACACAAAAATATTGTAATTTACCATTCACATACATAGATAGTCTGACAGACTGGGAGAATGCATACCTTTAACAACATGTTCCAAATCTTGTACAGACCAGATGAATCTCAACAACAACAAAGAAAGTCAGAAAGCAACACAAACTTTGGAATACAAACTGAAATACTGAATACTACAAAAGACTAAAGATTCAGAAATACAAAAATATTACTCACAACCAAAGATATTGATTTTTTTACCATTGCCTAGAACATACGAAGAATGATGTCACTGATAAATTGGAATAACACCCTTCAAAACACACTCTAGATCCCGAAGTTCTGCCTAAAGGGCTGTTTCTTAGTGTGGAATGTGTCCCTAAGTTCTTCTAAACAGGTGGGTAAATGTACTCCTACCTCTGCTCACCTAAATGCCACATATAAAATTTAATAATTTCAACTTTCAAGATAACCATTTCGATGAAATTATCTACAAAATCCAATAATGAGACGGAAGAGATGATTTTTTTCCCCTAATTGTTTTGACCAGGTTAAGACCAGAAAATTTGTTTCCCCTCCAATCATTTCTCTCTTTGAATTCTCCTATGTCATACCAAAACACATTGCCTGCTTGCGCCAATAATTACCCACCTCTCCACCCCTCAACTACATTGTTTCAAAATCCCTGAAAGATGAAGAAGATAATGTACTAATTACTGGATAAAAGTTAATAGCATAGCTACAGGCCAAATGAAAGTAATTATTCACAGTGCTTTCAGATGAGTTTCTCTCTTTTCTAAATCAGCAAGTTTGGTACTAGACTACTAGTTGTTCTACTTTTGTATCTGTTAGCACAACAGGGGGATCAGAATTTCCTGGATTTAAGATGATATTGAAATTGCACCACCACTTGGCGATAGAGATCAAGTAAGATACTTTTTGCTGACCAGATAACCATGTAGCTCAAAATCTTTTAATCGTTGACGTGAAACGTGCGGAAATTTAATTTTAGAGGGCTGGACGTCTGTAGCTGAAGCTTAAAAATCATCAGGAAACACCTCTATTCCCCTACGCCCATTAATTTAAAAGCTGAATTTCACTTAGATACATTATTAGTTATCACTACTTTATAAAAAACTGCAACTACAACTAAAACTCAAACATTTTCATCCTGCAAGTTCTATTTTTTAATTCCAAGCAAAACATAAAACCTGTCACTGAAGGTTTCTCCTTTTACTGATCATAAAATTTTTGATGAAATTAAATAGAACACCCCATTTACCTAAATTACCTCAGATCTATACTTCACAGAAAAAAGTTCAACTTCTTTTGGGTAAAATAAATAAAGTACATATAGTTTATCAACAGAAGTAACCCCCTCTACTGATCAAAATGAAGTGAGAAGCAATTTGACATGTATATCTTGTCAACAAATATGTGTGTACGTGTGTGTATATATCGATTTGCCAGGCTGACCTTAACTATAGTTTGAATATAATTCCCTTTATATTCTGCTGTTACTCTATCACACAGTTTAATTTGACTAAGCCAAAAAATTAAATAAAAAAAAAAAAAAAAAAAAGAGAAGAAGAAGAAGAAGCTTGTTATATTGGATACCATAGAAAAAAGCTTGGCAGATATCAATTACATTCGGAAGATAAGAGAAAGGATACGCTCTCTAAAGTTTGATTTCTATAATTAGCTGGATTACATTCAACAAAACAACAGCTAATTAACAAGAAATTACCTAAATACATACCAACTAGCACTGGCGAATTGCAATGGCTAGCATATAATGGTACAGTTGCTATTAGCTATTAATTTTTACCTGCTCCATGTTCTTAATCTTCCTTGTTTCTTCATTCTCAGGTACAGTATCAGCTTTCATCCTATTTAAGATTCCATCCACTTCTTTACCATCTCTTATATATGCTTTCATCAAGGCATGATACATTTGTCTGTCGACTGGGACAACATTTCTTAACAAGGCAACTAAACTTTCAACATCTTCTGCACTGCCTTTCTCACCTAATGAATTCATTAGAATGGTGATAGACATGTGATTTGGCTTCCATCTTTTGCTCTCACCATGTAAAGAAAGAGCTGCTTTAAAACAATATAGAGCCTTTTCCATCTCATCATTTTCTACAAACCCTACTGCGACTCTTTCCCAACTTGCTGGTGTTGTAGCCCTCTGTTTATCCACCAACTTTTCAAGCATTCCTCTGGCTTTATCATACAATCTTGCATTACAATACCCAATAATTAAAGCATTTTGTACTCGAAAATCGTAGCAGTTTCCAGATGCTTCCCATTCTTCAATTAGTTCTTCAGCTTTGGTAAACTCACCAAGCTTTGCTAGAGTGTCCAGCATGACTATATAATCCTTATTAATACACCTCTTACAAGCACTCTTCATAAGATCCCACATTCTAAAGACATCAGAAGTATTTCCTAACCGTGCATGGAGAGTAATCAGATGGTTATGACCAATACCATTTTTATCATCCAGAAATGCTTCGGCTTTGTTTAGAGCAATATTTGCCTTGTCTTTCAGGCCTGCCGTAATAAAATGATTCCCAATAGTTGCATAAGCAACCCAGTCCATGACAATATGGGGCTGGCTTTCCATTTCCTTCAAGATTCTTTCCATTCCCTTAAAATCTGACATTACTCCATAGGAATTAATACATATTTTATAGCTGAAGATGTCAGGTGTTATACCATCCTTTTTCATATCCATTAGGACTTCATAAGTCTTCTCATGTTGTCCGGCGGAAGAATAGAGAGACATGATATCATTATAAGTGAGAGGTGACAAAGCAACACCCAAGTCCTTCATTTTCTGTAAATGTGACAGGGCCTTGTCAGTTTGACGTTGTCGCACATAACAATGCAGAAGAGCACCATATGTCTTATCAATTTTATCCTGCTCATTCAAACTCATGAAGTAACTTTCCGCATTGACATATCCATGGACTTTACCAATTAGGTCCAAATGGATTGCATGTTCAGTTGGAGTGAATACACAAACACTTCTGGTATTCATCCATTCAGAAACCTATAAGAAAAGACATCACAGAGAAATTACACAACTTAACATGTCAGTGTATGATTTAGTTAGTAACAAATCAATGATAAAGATAAGTATACTAGCATATGTAAACCCCCATGGTATTAGTTCTACAAAACACTCCCCCGAACAAAAATCCAAAACCCAAAAGAATTTATTAACAGATGATACCTAATTCTACAGGTACTTCACGAAGCTCCTATCTTCACAATATTCCAAAAATAATATTATCATTATCTATTAAACAGCTGCATTGTCATAACTGTGTGTTAACTTAAAGATCTAAAAATCGAAAATTCTACTATTATATTCAGCATATTAAGATTTTCAACTTGCAGCTAATTGGTATAATTCAACCGTTAAACAAAAAGCACATCAAAACAGGGCGCAATGAGTAGTTAAAATCTCAATTTCAAATTCGACATCATGTCACCAATCTCTTATTTTCACAAAATTCCGAAGGTAATATTAACATTGTCTATTAAACAGCTGCATTGTCGTAACTATGTGTTAACTTGAAGATCCAAGAAATTGAAAATTCCAATATAAAGATTTCCAACTTCCAGCTAATCATTATAATTCAACTGTGAAAAACCACATAAAAACGGGGGAAAATGAGAATAAAACAAACACGCGCAAAATCGAGTACATATAAGAAAAATCTAAATCTTGCAGCAATTATTATAAATTCAACTAGAAACAATTCAATATTAGATAATATTGATATTAAATGTGAAATGAGGTGAACCTGGAGGGCTTGCGAATATCGTTTTCGCCTGCGAAGATCGAGAATGATACGTTGAAGCTCAGCAAACCTGACTTTATTACCCTTTTGAATCCAATTGTCAAGCTCAGGAGTTAAATCAAGATTAGGGTTTCCAAGTGGGCTGAGTTTAGTGTAGAGTGTTTCTTTGTTGACTCTGTTTGTGTAATAACATCTGTGGGTTAAGTAATTACGGAGATTTGTAATTAGGGTTTCGTTGATTCTTCTCATTTTTCAAAGGATTTGCAAATGTGGGTGATGATCTTTGGTAGCTCGTGTGTTTAGTAGGTTGGGGTGTTTGACACAGGTTTTAGCTGGTTTTCAGACTTTTAGTACGGCCCGGTAAACTAACGTGATTGCTAAATGCCAGGTTATAAGGTCATCTCCGATACCAACTTTTAAGAGATCATCACATATATTATTTTTTTTATTTCTTCTCTCCTCCATCACATTATTGACAACTTTTGTTACAAATCTACTCCAATAGTTGTCAACTTTAAAAGTTGCCAATATGATCCTATAAATCAATTTTATATTATCTTATAAACACATATTATATTTATATATTCTAAATAAAATTGAAAATTTGGATATTTAAAATACTTAATTCCCTCCTGTAATGAATTTTTTCCTTTTTTTGACATTACATTAATATCAAATATCAAATGATTTAAATTTTTAAATATAAAATAATATTATCTTTACATCAATATCATTTGATTAAATGAAAATAGTGCAAACAAAATGATATTTTTTTTCTTTTCTTCTCATGTGCATTAATGATATTAGATATGTGACATATTTAGAAAAAAAAGAAAAAAACATTTAAATAGATAATAAAATGTGGGAGATATAAAAAAGGGTAAAGTTAAATATATACTTTTGGAGAGTTGTATGTGTTTTAACTAAATGGGGAAGTTGCCAACTTTTGACAACTTTGGTTGGCAACTTGATGGCAACATTGATCCTCCAATAGGTGGGCAACCAAGGGTGTCATGCCACATAGGACTTGGCAACCTCTTGGCAACCCCTATTGGAGATGCTCTAAGAGCCTGTTTTAAAATTTGTTGTCCCCATTCTTTATCCCACATAAATAAATGTGACCTCAGGAAAACTAGTAGATGCATGTTTCCAACGCAGGGTCAGTTTAGCACAGCTTTCAAAAACTTTTTTACAATATTTTATATTCCCACAACTGATTGTACTAACTTGATTATACAATAACTTATTAGTTATTGTAAAAAGTAATAATAAACAATTAGTTTATGATAAACTATGGTGAACTGATCCCGGCCCGGGAAAATGGCTCCAGCCACTTCAAATCGTCTCCTGCAATGCTCATTTTTTCACTTGTCCAGCCACTTGGACACTTTGAGTGTCCCGATGCAGGAAGTGTCCCCGCGTTGCGGGTGCTCTAAAAATCACCGACTAGACCGAGTACTCGGTCACTCGTTTATAGGTGTTCACTTTTTTACTATTACTTTTAGTGATATCGCAATATGCATGTATTTTGATTATCATAACTTTTTTTTTGAAACAAAACGCACTTGCATTACTAAAACTCCTCAAGAGCAAGATTACAAATAATGAAATCTGAAGCGGTAGAGCACTATTCCTTTAGACTTGACATAGAATACGTAGCCTTAGCTAAAAAATGAGCTACCGTATTCGCAGACCTGGGCACAAACGCCACTAACACTTCATCGAAGTGTTTCAAAATATCCCTACAATCATTAACGACCATATGAAAATAAGAAAGACCACCCTCTTCGTTGACTGCATTGACCAAACCTTTAGCATCGCATTCGAAGATACATTTCCTCCGCCTCCAACTAGCTGTCCACAGTAATGCTTCTCGTAAACCAATTACCTCTACTTCCTTAGGTTGATACTGTCCTTGCACTATGTGGCTTCTAGCTCGAATGAATTTTCCCCGTTCATCACGAATAAGACATCCTACACCCATCTGTCCCGTCCTCAGCATACATGCAGCATCGACATTAATTTTAACCCAGCCTTCGGGAGGTTTTTTCCAGACTCGAACACTCTCTTTGGCCTGATTAATTTTTTGTTGCATCTCCACCCTAGCTCGATTCCATTTTGTTAACATACTAACCATTCTCGATTTTACTCCAAACACAGAGGTGTTTATATGATTCCAGACCCAACTATTTCTCCTATACCACAAATTCCAACATACCAAGCCGATCATACCATTCTGCTGCTGGCTACCATTCTGAAAAACTCATTTTAAGAGTGACATAACAGTATCATTTGGCAACACAGTTACTACATTTGCAAGTCCAGCCGCATCCCACAACTCCCTGGCAAAAAAGCACTGAAATAGAATGTGTATGTCGTCATCCACAACCATTCGACACCATGAGCAAATTGTACTAATATTCACCTGCTTACCAGCCAGAGCAGCCGTTGTAGGCAGCACACCCCGACATGATCGCCATAAAAACTCTACAACTTTTCCTGGTAACTTGAGGCTCCATAGCTTTTTTCAAAAACTTCTTTCTGGGCATGTACTTTCTTCATGAATCTGTCTATAACATGTTTACACTGAGAAGTTCCCTCGATCATCAAATAACCACACCCAAGAATCATCTTTACTAATTCTTGGTATTGGTATCTTCCTTATCAATTCCCGATCACGATCGTTAAATAACTCCTGCAGCAACCTTTCATCCCATGACCTCTTATCCTCATTCATCAAATTCTCTACCATTAAGTCTTGCATTTCAACAGGCATACCGGTTGTTATACATCCATTATCCAAACACGGTAACCATGGCACCTGCCACACTTTTGTGCTTCCCCCATTTCAAATTCTACGTCTATAACCTTGATGGATCACATCTTGAGTCTCCATTAAGCTTCTCCAAACATAGCTAGGATTATTCCCGATTTTTGTATCCAAAAAGTTTGATTTAGGAAAATACCGAGCCTGCAATAAACTTGTTACTAATGGATTTACATTATTCACGATGCGCCAAGCTTGCTTCGCTAACATCGCGACATTAAAACCTTTTAATCTTTTGAATCACAGGCCACCATTCTCTTTTACCGTACAAATTCTCTCCCAAGACAACCACTTAATACCTTTACTCGATTTTCCGTTTCCCCACCAAAACGAGTTCATATTCTTCTCAATCCTGTCACATATCTCCATTGGAATTAACATCATGCTCATCCAAAAGTTTGGAACTCCTTGAACTGCTGTTTTTAGCAGGGTCATTTTACCCGATTTTGATAAGGTCTGATTCTGCCAAACTTGAAGCTTCTGGTTCACTTTTTCTGACAGAAACGAGAATGTTGCAACTTTTCTTCTTCCTACGTACATGGGCATACCCAAGTACTTGCTCGAATTCTGGACTTCATTAACACCCAGCTGCTGGCATACCTCCAGCCTATCCCTCTCAATAATGTTCGAAGAGAATTTAATTGCTAACTTCATATAATTAATCTTCTGACCTGATAAATTTTCATATCTACTCAGAAGCCCTTTCATAACACTTGTTTCTACTCTTGTTGCCGGGAAGAAAAAATAGCAATCATCTGCAAACAATAAATGGGAAATCGTAGGAGCACCCGGAGCAATTTTACACCCATGCAATAGACCTTCTTCCTCTTTTCGACGAATCATAGAACTCAGCCCCTCCGAACACATAATATATATATAAGGAGAGATTGGGTCCCCCTAACGAACTCCTCGGTGTGGAATAACCTCACCAAAAATATCACCATTTCGAATAAAACTATATGAAACTGAATTAATCAGCCTCATAACTCTATCAATCCACAAACTTGAAAATCCAAACTTTACCATCATGCTTCGAATAAATTCCCATTCCAGCCTATCGTAGGCTTTTGAAATGTCGATTTTGAAACCTGCTATGCCTCTGGTTTCTTGTGTCAATCTCCTCATATAATGATTAACCTCAAACGCTATCAAAGCATTATCGTTAAGCAATCTCCCTTCTACAAAAGCACTTTGCTTATCAGAGATCAACTATTTCAAACAAGGTTTTAATCTATTTGCCATGGCTTTAGAAAGTATACGAACTGGCACATTGCATAACGAGATGGGCCATAAATCAATCATCGCTTGTGGCTATTTTAGCTTCGGAATTAAGCACACCACTGTTTGGTTAATTCCGTCAGGAAGCTCACCAGTGATCATGGATTTCTGGCAAAGCTGAACTACATCCTCCCCCACAATACTCCAATAGGTTTGAAAAAAAACCGGGTTTAAACCATCTTGTCCAGGAGATTTCTCCGGATGCATAGAAAAAACTACGCTTTTAATTTCCTCATAAGTAAACTCAGCCACTAACTCCGTATTCTCTCCCTCGGTTATTTGATTAACACCTTCATGATTCGATAAATTGCCATTCGTTTCTGTGGACTTAAACAACTAATTAAAGTATTGCACAATAACCCCCCTGAATATCCTTCTCCGTATCCTTCCACTCACCCCCTGCATCCTTTATTCGTTTAAAACCAATGCAAAACGATGAAAGAATCTGATATTTTGATCTCCATTCTGCAACCAGAATTGTTTAGCACGCTGCTTCCAATACACCTCCTTCCTTTATAATAAATTCAAATAATCCCATCTTACCGCATTATATATCTGAATACCTGTGACATCTCGACGAGCTCTAAGTTTCCTTAACTTTCTTCCGACACTCCAGCAGCTGCTGATTAAACTCCTTACTACACCCCCCTCCCCATTCATCGAGTTTAAGCGCACAATAATTTATTTTCTCCAAAATATCCCTCCCTGCAGTACACTAACTGTCTTTCACAAGATTAAAACATTCCTTCTTCCTTTCACAAGATTACCATAACTCATTTTAGTTGTATTGATAAATATTATTAAGTAGGTAATATAATATTAATATTAATACATGGTGAAAAATATTGTCTAAGTATTGTGACATGTGAATTTGATATCTTGAGTAGAAATTATATAAATAATATCCGATTAGTTGTCCGAGTACTCACCCGATTTTCGAGTACTCATTTTTTCGGAAGTAATTGAATCGATTTCGATTTTTGCAACCTTGTCAAATGCAAATCAAGTTTACTCAAACTAGTATATTATTATTCTTATATCCTTTATGTGTATTAAATGGATGAAACTTAATAAATGCTTCAGTGTGAAATTCTAATAAATATTTTATTGATTTTATGCGTGTAACACTGTAACACATAAGAAGTAATACAATATTTAGCATTTTAAAAATAAAATTTTATATTTTAAAATTTAAATTATATATATAATGTTATTATAATTTTTATTTTTGAAAAAAAATAATTCATTTATGAGTAATTATAAGATGTTGTACTTAAAATTTTAAAAATAAATTTATATATTTAAAAATACAAACTATATATATTATGTTATTAATAATTCTTATTTTTAAATAGATTAATACAATTATGAGTCATTATTTTAAAAATAAATTTTCATATTTTAAAATTCAAACTACATATATCATTTTATTAATAATTTTTATTTTTAAATATATTAATATAATTATGGGTCATGGAAATAGATTCCCGCCATAATATAAAGATAAGAGCTCAAACAAAAGAAAAAAATAATGAAAAAATGGTGAGATTTCTTACATCACTGCCACACATTAATATACTAATATCTAGTATACACCCATTTTAACAAAATATATTACTTTATATTATATTATTTTTTTAAAATAAATATTTTAATTATTGAACTAATAAATTTTAGTAAAGGGAATATTTCAAATTATTTTTTAAGATAACATGAAAAGTAATGAAAAATAATATGAACTTTCTGTACATAATAAAAATTAAAAAAAATTGATGATTACATTAGGTCAAGCAGGATGAAGTCGTCTTCGCCGATAGAAAATTTATCTTTCCCACATAAGCTTATCAGACACGGATGTCTTTAGGTCAGATGGATAGTTGATGTTTTCAGGTCAAGCAGGGATTGAGGAGCAAGATGAGATGGGTAGTTTAGGTTATCTTTGTCGCGGATGAAGATGAGATGGGTTATTTAGGTTATCTTTGCCGCATGTAATTGATGGACACACGAACATTGAGTTGAGTTGAGTTGATGGAGTTACGAGATTGGTGACAGAAAAGGTTAGTGACAAAAAATGATACAATGCTCTATTTATATACATGTACTCGAATATGAAAATTTTAATTATTTATTTTAATAATTTTAATAATATAAATTAAATGCATCCATACATGAATATGAATGAAATATTAAGTACAATGTATATTTTAAATGAAATTATAAATGTATAATGTATATTTTAAATGAAATATGATTTTGATAAAATAAGACATGAATGATGAGAAATAAGTTAAATGTATATTAATAAATACAATGCACAAAATATGAATGATGAGAAATAATGTAAATGTATATTAATAAATACAGTGCACATAAAACTAGGTATACAGTGCACAGTAAACTAAGTTATAATACGCACACTTTATTCAAAGAAGTAGAAATGATAGAGTAATTTTTACAAATTACATTGAGTAATTTTATTTGCATTTAGCAACACCCTAAACTAAACTGATTTTTTTTATACGATTACTTAGGTTTGGTTGAAGTTGTGCAGGTCACTTTTACGAAATGTTTTATTCGAGTAATTAGGTTTTTGGGTGAAGTTTTGCAGGTCACTTTTACGAAATGTAAGGCCGTAAATTTATCTGAATTATTCGATATTTTAGTTTATATCCAAATTTTAATATACGAATTTTGTAGGTTTAATATTTTAAATGATATAATTTGATAACAATTATATATATTGTCCGTGATATTTTTAAAAAATGATGGATTTTAGTTTAAAAATATAAAAAAATGATATGTTTTAGCTGAAAAACGAAATCGGTTAATTATTAGTCATCATAATATTATTATTTTATTTTATTTAAATAAAACTACCCGAATAGGTTTTACTGGGGAAAAAATAAAAAAAATAGAAAAGGTAACAAATTTTAGCTTAAAAAGGTAATTGTTTAATTATTAGTAATTATAGTCATAACTATAATATTTTATTTTATTAAATAGAATTGTTTATAGTATTTTTAAAAAAGCAAAAATTTTAGTTCGATAAAATATAAAAATAATGTCTTTTACGTGAAAAAGAAATTGAATAGTTATTAAAAAATGAAAAAAGTAACATGTTTTACCTAAAAATTTATTAGTTATTAGTATCTGTAATTAATTAAATAATGATAATTAAGTAAAAATCATATGTACCGTTAAGTAAGGGTATAAGTAAATTCAACTGGTACCGTACCTATCTATCGATCAAATGTTTAATGTTTCGGCTATTATATACTCCCTCTGTCCCATCCATTTCTTTTCATGTTTTCAGCATTGCTTGGCACGTATTTTAAAGTATATATAAAGTATTTTTCCATAATTTATTTTTAAATTTTTTTTGAATATAAATTTAAACAATAAATTTTTATTCAGAAGAAAAAAATTTAAAAATAAATTATGAAATTATACTTTATAATAGTCTTAAAATGCGTGACGGGCCCTTTGTCCCAAACGTAAACAATTTGTTGGGACAGAGAGAGTAATAGTATAGATATAATTTTTGCATTTTATGTATCTAAATTATCAATTGTATATTTTGTATATTTGACATATGCAAAAATAGACAATTTGTGTATTTTCATTGTTTGCTATTTCTTTTTCTTTTTTTGAAATAAGCATTTTTTAGAAATATTATTACTATCCTTATGTAATTACAATTAATAATGTTTTAAATTTACCTAAAATTAACATAAATCGGTAACAAGTATATCATTTGTCTTTATTTTTTTTCTCGTTTAATATATAATATCTATTATACTTTTATTTTTAAATAAAAATTTATAAAACACTTTATTTAAAATATAAATTTATGTGCATGCATATAAAATTTAGACATTTAAATATACAAATTGATCATATTTGTGAAGTTTGGATACATAAAGTGCACAAGATATTATAGGTACACACATTACAAATTATGCATATTTTAAGTACACAAATGCATTTATTCTTTAATTTATAATTAATAATTGTGAAATTGTGTTACTATTACTACTTGATAGTAATATTTTTCTCCTTCTATTATGTCCATGGTCCCTTTTCTTGAAATATATTCAAAGGGATAAAAGATTTAAAAATTATAAACTCCCCGATTTAACCATCATTTAAAGGTATGAATACATTGTTTTGTTTTAAAAAAATATCAATTCACATTTTGTAATTAATTAATGAGATAATGACCAAAATGCCTCAAAATGAGGTACCCATGGTCCAAAATGCCATTTTTGGAACTGTTGACCCTATCTACCCACGGGATACGCCAGCAACCAGAATCGACTCGCCGGCGACAAAAACGAATTTGGGGGATTCAAATCCGACGAATGAAATGGTATGAAACTGATATAGGCGTGTAGAGGGTGAAGAGGCGATTACAATGGTATGTATAAGATTACTGAACAAACACGGGAGGGAGGTGAACGGAGGGAGAGAAAAAAATGATGCCGGAAACGTGATTTGAAATAGAAGCCGCGAGATCTCGAAATCGGACAAATGAAATGGTATGAAACTTATATAGGATTGTAGAGGAGATGAAGCCGATTCGATTGGTGTGTAGCTTGTGACTGTACGACCACGGGAGAGGGGCGAACGAAGAAAGAGAAAGAAGTCGCCGGCGAGACTTCTCTCGCTTTTCTCTGCAAATGAAGAAGACGAGGGATGCGCCACTACCAGTTACGTATCCGTAGATGTGCTTCTGGTAGTTGCGTATATTCTGGTAGATGCGCTTCTGTTAGAAGTGTATTTCTACAATACTCCGTTTCCAGAAGCGTGTCTCAAACAACACTCTACCACCAGTGGTGTGACACAAGAAACGGCACTGGTAGTAACGTGTCCCGTGGGTATTTAGGGCCACGCGAGTTGGCGGTGGGTATTTTGGTTCCCCATCTTTAATTTGTGGGTAGATAGGGCCATCACCCTTAATTAATAATGAGTTTCAATTAGGGGTGTAATCGAGACGAGTTGAGGCGAACAATGCCAGGTTCAAGTTCGAATCGAGCTCGGGTTCAAGTTCAACCGAGCATTCCAAGCTCGAAACTCGGCTCGTAGAAAGTTTAATATGTTCGAGTTCGGCTCAAAAACTTGAATCAATATCAATAAATGTTGGCAAAAACTCAAATATGATCGGTTCGGTTTAAATTCGACTTAAGTTCGATTCGATTAAATATATAAACTATATATAAATATTAAATATTTATATAAAAATTCATACTATATTATAATAGCTGAAACATTAAATGATTTGGTACCTGTTTCTTGGTATTTTGTATTTTTAGTTAATTACCCTTAGCTATATGTTAGTATATTTTTACCTAAATACTCTTATTTAGATCTTTCTATACTATTATATTTAAGCCAAAATATTGATAGATTCTATACTATATTTTAATAGATGAAACATTAAAAAATTTGGTACCTATTTTTTGGTACTTCACATTTTAACTTAATTACCCTTACTTATATATTAGTATATTTTTACCTAAATACCATTACTTAGATATATCTATACAATTATATTAAAGCCAAAATATTGAAAGATTCTATGCTAGATTATAATAGCCGAAACACATTAAAAGGTTTGGTACTTATTTTTTGTATTTAGTATTTTTACTTAATTAACCCTACTTATATATTAATATTTTTTTTACCTAAATACCCTTATTTAGATCTATCTATACTATTATATTAAAACCAAAATATTGAAAGATATGAAGAAAAATATTATTTTAAATAACTAATCAATTTCATTTTTTATGTAGAGCATGTTACCTTTTATATTTTTTCAATAAATAATCAATTTATTTTTGGGTGATGGCCCAAAATAATCATTTTTGGGATCAAGTAGCCCAAAATACTGATTCTGGGAAAAATGGCCCGAAATACCGACGGGATACGGAGTTTCGGACTCCGTATTAACTGAATACGTTACACGGACTATCGTATTAGCTGGATACGGAATACGGTCTTCCGTGTTATGCATGATACGGAAGAGCGTGTACCGTGTTTGTGCTGCGCACCCGCCTAACACGAGACACAATACACCGTGTTACACAGAACACGTTACACCGTGTACCGTATCATGCACTATTACGGAAGACGAAATACCGTATTATCCCTCATATCACGGTACACGATTTAACGTGTCCCGTAAGTAAATATGGCCAGACATGCTCAAATATGAGTATTTTGGTAATTTTCTCTTTATTTTTTCAAGTAAAACTTACATGTTCTATTTAATAAAATATCGTAATTACTAATAACTTATCGATTACTTTTTTTTGATAAAGTGTATTATATTTTCTAATTAAAATCTTACATTTTGCTGAAAATGTCACAGACACCATATATAAAATTATTATAATTATATATAATATATATATATATATATATATATAATATAAAAATAATAAATAATAAATTTTAAACTAGAGTTTGGCTCGATAAAATATTTAAATAGCTCAAACTCAATTATTATCTAACCAAATTCGAATATTTGGTGAATCCAAATCGAATAGCCCACGAGCACGAGATCGCTAGGTTCAATTAAATTGCTCCTTGGGCCGGGCTAACATAACAAGGGGTAATTGTACAAGAATCGGTTATAACCATTTCATCAAACCCAGTCCACAAGAACTTTCTACACACTGACCTATACACACATATACAAACACTAAAACTCAGTAATACTCCCCTCAAATATTCAATTCCAATTCAAACTCACACACTTCACACATTTCTCAAAATTTTAGCGCCAATTTCACACACACAAAACACACAGTGCACAAATTTCGAGATGTCGACGGCGAAAGGAAGCTCGAAGAAGAAGAGATCGTCGGAGGCGACAGAGCCTTCGAAATCACTCAAGCAGCGAGTTCTCGTCGACGACGACGATGACTTTGGTCCTGAGTTCTCTAAGTAAGCTCGATTCATTTTTGCCTTTAGTTTTGAAATTATGTGTGTATGTGTTTGTTATGAGATCTGAACGAATTTGATGATCTAATGTGTGTGTGTGTTTGAAATTGTAGTGATATAAAAGGAATCATGACGGCGTTGCAGCAGATCAAAGAGAAAGCGCAGAAAGACGGTCAGAAGAAGAACGAAGAAACTATCTCCAGGTCTCTCTCTCTCTCTCTCTCTCTCTCTCTCTCTCTCTCTCTCTCTCTCTCTCTCTCTCTCTCTCTCTCTCTCTCTCTCTCTCTCTCTACGTGTGTGTGTGTGTGTGTGTTTGTTCACGAATTAAGTTGATTACTGATTCTCTCTGCAATATCGAGTTTGATTTGATTAATCTGTGTATTTTCTCTCTCGATTGATGTCTTTTTAGGATTGTTTAGATATTATTATTTCAAATTGTTCGATTTGGACAGTTGTGTGTATTGTTTGCACCTGTGTTGTTGTTTACGGAATTGGTAGATTATCAGTTATTGTAATTGAAATTATTTGAATGTGGATCGAACCTAGTTCTCTCTACAATGTCCTGTTCTGCTTAAGATATTTGCGTAATTAGGAATCTGTCGGTTACAAATTTCCTGTTAAAGTACTAGAACTCTCTATGCTTTGATGTGTACAGCTCTGCGAGTGTATTTTTTGTGCATTAATGATTCTATTTGTGGTCTAACAAATGAGAATTTGATCTACAAATGTTTTTGTGTGTCTTTGACTGCATAGGTATGAATCTATTAGATTTTCTAAGAAATTTGGCCTTGTGTTTCCATTGATTAATTCCTGATTTCTGTAGGATTTTATTGGAACTGTCCACGCATGTGTGTATGAGCTATGAAGGATTAGGTTGACTAATTAACTATATGGAACTGAACCTATTTTTGTGTATAGGATTGTGTTTTGTTACGAAAAACTGCGCAAGTAAGACTAATGAAACTTGGCTGTTAGAGTTGTTATGATTACTAGTACTCTGTAATTTTCAAAGCGTGTTTTTGTGTGTACAGCTGTTAGAGATCTACTGCTTGTGTTTATAGCTTCTTATTTCTTTATTAAAAGCACCTGTCAACATGTTCGATATGAAATATTTTGTAGCCATTGCAGTCTTCCTACAATGCATACTTATATCTATCTACACAGCTACTAGTGATACCGTTAGCTTGTTTCTCGGTAGGCACAATTCCAGTGACTAGATTTATTTTTTGATCTTGTTTATTATAGCTTCATTCTCAATGTTGTTGGGTGTATCACCACAAGTTGTTATGTGTATCTGTGATTATGTGTTCATTTGACTGAAGTGATAATGATGACTGGGTAATTAGATTACACCTATGTTATTTACAGAACTCATCAATTCATCTTGCTTATTAGGTTGCTGCAGGGCTTTTGATTCCATATATCCATGGGGTGCTTACTTGCTATAAGATGCTATTATTATCATGTGACCAAATTATTATTGCAAGAATGTATGATTAATCTATTGTGGCTTTTGACGCAGGTGGCTTATGTTTGGACTTATTTGCTGCAATTTATCTTATGAACTGTTTACTGACTGTTGATATTGTCTTGCTGACAGTGTGTCTTCGGATATCAAAGCTAGGATTGATGAATTGAAGTCAAAAATAGAAAAGGAAAGGTGAGAAAAAATTAAAGATCATGTACACGTAAATTCGAAGTGTCTTTTCGCATTTTGTATCCTAAGAACTTCCTCTTTTATGTCAGGCAAAGCTTTGGCAAGGCGCTTTCAAAGAGCTCAAAAGAGGTTTGCAACTGGTGATGGTAGTTTTGATAACTAATTGCTTCTGTGGTTAAATATGCTGCTGATTTCCTTTGCAGTGTGAAAACTCACTGAAGAGTGAGGCTGCCAAGTTTCAAGCCCTTTGGGAGAAATTCACCCAAGAGAAAGCGGCACATGTCAAGGCTCTACAAGGTACATCTTAATAGTTTGGTATCTAGGTTAGCCAAATCCACAACCCAAAAATGAATGAATGATGAGTTATTTGTAAATGCAAATCCTGACAGCTTGCAATGTCTATCAATTAGTAACTTACCAGCAGTCTTATAACTAAGCACTTTCATGTTCATCTAGATGATCAAGGATGCGATGCATGTTGATATCATTCAGTTGTTCACTAATAGAAGTGGATCATAATAAATGCATATACCATTAGTGGATATACTGGTGTGCGCCAAATACATGTTAGTGATTTTTTTTTTTTTTGTATTCTAGATGCCTTTCTAGGTCACATGATGAGAATTGGTCACTAGGTACTATGCCACTATCCTAATATAGGATCTTATTAACCTTTTCTTTGTCAAGTTTCTATTTAAGTTTCATATATGTATTGCAGATACCTTTTCCAAATATGAAGAAGAGAAGGGAAAGCTATTCAATCGATATGAACAACAGAGTGAGAAGCTTGGCTCCCCTGACTTTATGTTAACAACTACAATCACTTAATTTTATATTTTGGATTTCAGGAAAGAAGGAAATGAGTTTGATAGCAGAACAAGAGAAAGTGTGCGCCAACAAAATTGCTGAACTAGAAGAATCGCTTAAAAAGAAGAAACAGGTAACCAATCTTGCACATTATGTTTGTTCCCCCCCCCCCCCCCCAAACACACACACACACATTTCCCAGTAGCAACATCAATTAAGTATACAATCTCCTCTGCTTTGCAGGATGGCAAAACATTCAGCATTTTAAGAAAAACTCTAGGATCCTTTCTCGAACCTGAATCAGATGATGACTTCCAAGCTGATGACTGAAACCTTGAAGGAAAGGCCAGGAACATGTTAAGACAAGTGTTTCTTACCAAGTATATCAGACCCTCCTACTTTAGATGATCCAATTATGTTTGTAACTCAATAGCAGAATTGTTGGTCTTTCTTAATCCTCTGCTTTCAGAATTTGTTTGGATAACTTTCTGTCTGTTCTGTCTTCTGCATCTAAAACTATGATCCTACTAATATATATCAAGTGTTAATATCTTCCTATTCCTTTCTGTTTTTGCACAACTTCTCCAGAATGCAATTGCTGATTTTTTAGCCTGAGGGTAATATTATCGAGTACTGAGTAGTCCCACTACTTTCTTATTTACCAAAGCATAAGCCATCATTACAAGCTCATAATTAGAATTCCCTACGTGTAATTGTTAGTATTGGTGCCCTAGAGTCAATACAATCAATTGTATTTGTGTTTGAGTGATTTTATATATTTGATATATATATTTATTATTGGCTTTATTTACTGCGAAATAAATAAAGTATAATAAATGTCCTTGGAATCTTGATACAAATTATGTAGTTGCAAGTATGTGACTTGAACATGAGATTATATAATGATTGTATCATATTCTTAAATGTCCCTAGCCGAGTATTATTAATTACTTAGGACAATGATAATACATTAAGGCTAGTATGTTTATTGACAAGATGACCACATCTCATTGGTCATAAGTATGCAGATACTAAAAGCAATGCATAGGTAACTGTACGAGTACAGGGTACTGGACAGACACACCGTGAGATACATCATGGTAAATAATAATAATAAATGTGTCATATGTATTCTCACAGTGATAATGGTGTAATGATCCTTAGACCTGAAGTCGTTATAATTCTACATGAGAATTAATATATTTTGAATTCGTCAAAAGTTATCTTTAGCCGGATAATGATAAAGGTGAATATCGGATATATTATGAATCATGTGAGAAATATGAACGATCTAGATGGGATTTAAATCTCCTGATAAAGGAGTGATATTATCGGTAGAGGTGCACAAAAAGCCTGATGGGCCAGGCTTTATCCGGGCCTTAAAAAGCCCGGGCTTTAATCCTGAAAAACCGGGCCGGGCTTTTCTAAAAACCGGGCCGGGCCAGGCCGGGCTATTAGGTAAATAGGAGGCCTGTTTTCAGCCTGCGGGCCGGATCAGGCCAGGCCGGGCTTTATCCGGGCCTGGTCAATTTCAAAAAAAAGCCTGTTTTGTAAAATATGTGTACAAACATATGAAAAAATGAACCTGGTCCTAATTAAAAATTACAACATGAATGATGAATACTGAAAATAAAAATGGAACAAACATATGAAGTACTCATTTAAATTACAACAACCTTAAAACTAAAAATACAAATTACAACTTCTAAAAAATATAAATCTGAAACACAGCAACAGTACAATTGCAGTCTCTCTGCAACACAGCAACAGTACAATTGCAGTCTGCACTCTGCAGTGCCCAGTACTTAAAGTAAAGTGCCTGCATGAACCCAACAGAAGCAAAAGTATAATACCTCCTTTACAGAAGCCATAGACAAATCATTTTCCCCTCATCTTTAGCTTTGCATTCACTACTGATGCTCTCAGATGTTTGTGGAACTTCAAAAACATCATGAACAGACACAGAACAGGAATTTGCAGGGCCTCCGTATAGAACAGAATATTACCAGAACAGACACAGAACAGAACATACACAGATTCTACTAACTCGAATATTACCAGACCTAAGATGAATCTTCTTCATTTGTAGAAATGTCTTCACCCGATGATGAACTATCTTCAGCAGAAGCAACATCTTGTCTCCTTTTTTCCGCATCCAGATGATCCTTATAGCATATGCAGACTTCTAATGATTGTGGATTTAGACTACTTCTTCTTTCATTCAAAATCCTGCCACTAAAAGAAAAGGCAGACTCCGAAGCTACTGTGCTAGCTTGGACAGTTAAAATATCACGAGCCATTATGGCCATAACAGGATAATGACAAGATCATGTTTTCCAAAATTCTAGTATATCTGATTGCTCACTTACGAAATCTGTCATTTTGTATTTTGCTAATTCACTAGTTGAACTTATGGTTTTTGATTTCTTACGTGAAATAGCCAACTGAAGTGCAACATCTCTACTACTACCAGTTTCAACAGGATTATCGCGCGGTTTTGCTCCATATAACGTTTCATAATGGTCATAAAATGCATTTAGTGTTTCATTAAACTTTTTAATACTAGCAATTGTTACATCACTACCAATTCCTAAGTTACTATTAATACATTCTATAAGACTTTCAACTCCATCAACTCCAATCTTAGGATCTAAAGCCGCTGCACAACAAAACATTTGTGGCATTTCTTCATAATATTTTAAAAATTTTTCACGCATTGTATAAATAACGGGTGCCCAAAAATCATTATTATGCCAATTTATAAAAGTCATTGTTATCAAGTAAAATTCTCCTAACACTAGAGGAGTTGTAGGATAATAAACCCCGGACAATCTTTTCGTTGACTTATAAAAACATTTAAGAATACTTATTAACTCCTCAATTCTTGCCCAATCTGCATTACTTATATTATTAACTGGACCATTCCTAGAATTATGAAAATCAAGTAAAACAACTCTTTGTCTAAATGCACGTTTTAACATTTTGTAAGTTGAGTTCCATCTAATAGGCATGTCAACAGCAGGTTTTAAGTATTTAGCGCCTTGACCACGCACAAATTTACTAAAATCTTGTCTTCTCCTGTTGTTTCCATAACAATATAGTATTAACTGCCTAATTTTTGAAGTAATAGGTTTAACCATTTCAAGTCCATCTTGAACAACCCTATTCATAACATGGCATACACATCTACTATGAAAAAATTCACCATTTATAAAGGGATCTAAATCACTTCTTAACCGGGCAATAGCCGAATCATTATTACTTGCATTATCAAAAGAAAGGCTCATAACTTTATCTTTTATTCTAAATTCTCTCAGATACGACATTATCAATTGATAAATAAATTGACCGGTATGGGGAAGTTCAAACAATTCAAAACAAATTATGCGTTTAGACAGTTCCCATGTTATGGGATCAATCCAGTGACATGTAATACACATATAAGATAAACCTAAATTCTGACCAGCAGACCAAACATCAGAAGTTAAACTGACCTTACCTTCAAATTTGTTGAAGTACCTGATTAAAGCTCTTTTTGCCTTCGAATAGCCTTTGACTGCATCACGACGAGTGGTGCTTCTACTGACCCTTTGATAACATGGTTGCAAACCCCGATGTATGTACGTCGTTGTATCATCATTGTCGAAGGAATTATAGGGCCATCCTCGGGAAATCAGACACTTCATTTGCAAATCCCTTTGTAAAGCTTGATCATAAGTCCAGGTGCGGCCCGTTTCGTCAATTCTTGCTTGAGTAAATTCCGGATTTTGTTTTGACTCGCAAATAGGATGATGTCTTTTTAGTGTTGAATTTCCTTTAGAACCAAGAAACTTTCCACAAAGTCGATGTCTTGCCTTCTCTGTTCCATCAGGCAACTTCACTAGATCATAATGCTTCCAACAGTCCGCTTTGTGATTGTGGGAAATCACTGTATACGCGGAACCACTTATCGGAGTCGAAGTTCCTGTAAGATCAGTGGTTTGGTGACTTGAAGAAGCCATAACAATAACGATAGTAAAGTAAGCAATAACGAAAGTAAATTAACAATAACGATAGTAAAGTAAGCTATTTGTAATTGTAAGCAGCAAGAACTTGTTGTAAATAATGACAAGTTCTTGTAAATATATATGTATATCCAGTGTAAAAAGCAAGCAACGGCTATAAATCTAACAGCTATAATTCAACGGTTATATTGTAATTGACAAAATAACGGCTATAATTCTATATACGATAAAATATATACACATATACAATTAGGGAGATTTGATTGAACCTTAGATTCTTGGAATACTACAGTCGTGTCGTGTCGTGAGTCCTGTGAATTTGCAGTCGTAACCCTAGCAAACACAGCCGCCTCCTCCTTGGATTTCGCAACACCGTAACCCTGACAACACCGCAACAGCCGCCTCCTCTTTCCACAAGATAAGAATCTGGCAATTTTCTAGGGTTTTGAATGATGCTGGTTTTTGATGGAATTAGGGATTTGAGTGTTTGGTTTTGGGGATCTGATTTACTCACGTCTCACGCTTTTTAACTTTTCCACAAGATAATATAAATTCTAATATATTAATTCTAAATATCTGATTCTTGGACTGAGCGGCTGCGGCTGAGTTATAGAATTAGGTTATTTAGGGCTGGGTTAAATTTCAGATGGGCTAGAACTTCTAAATTGAATGTAACTAAGGGCCCAACCCAAGTTTTATTAGATTTAAAATTTGTATAATTACATTTGAAAAAATTAATTTTCTATTTTTTAAAAGATATTTCTCGACGATCCAACCGTACGGATGTCAAGATATATCTAATTTAGTGATATTCCCAAATTTTTAAAAAATAAAAAATTCATTTGGTTGGAGATCTTAGTAGAACAGGACTAATTTACCTAGTACTAGTAACTAGTGCTTTGTCACGAATTGTTGTTTCTATTTTTTAAAAGATATTTCTCGACGATCCAACCGTACGGATGTCAAGATATATCTAATTTAGTGATATTCCCAAATTTTCAAAAAATAAAAAATTCATTTGGTTGGAGATCTTAGTAGAACATGACTAATTTACCTAGTACTAGTAACTAGTGCTTTGTCACGAATTGTTGTTTCTATTTTTTAAAAAATATTTTTCGATGATCCAACCGTACGGATGTGAAGATATATCTAATTTAGTGATATTCCCAAATTTTCAAAAAATAAAAAATTCATTTGGTTGGAGATCTTAGTAGAACAGGACTAATTTACCTAGTACTAGTAACTAGTGCTTTGTCACGAATTGTTATTTCTATTTTTTAAAAAATATTTCTCGACGATCCAACCGTACGGATGTCAAGATATATCTAATTTAGTGATATTTCCAAATTTTAAAAAAATAAAAAATTAATTTGGTTGGAGAACTTAGTTAAACACTACTAATTTAACTAGTTTAGTAACTAGTGCTTTGTCACGAATTGTTATTTCTATTTTTTAAAAAATATTTCTCGACGATACAAATCATCTAACCATATGGATGTCAATATTTAATTAATAAAAAATTAATTTGGTTGGAGATAAAAAAAATAAAAAGTAAAAGCTTTAACAAATAATACAAATTATGCGAGATGTTTTATTTACAAAAAAAATAAAAGGATTAGTACCATAATTTATAAAATTAATTTTCTTGAATCATCAATTATACAAATTTTGGTAATTTGGTGAAAATAACTTTAAATGTGAACTGTGATCGGGACTAAGGCTAACTAAACAAACTAAACACATTAAATGTAGATTATAAGTTACATTAATAAAATAAAAAAATAAAAAAATTTAAAAATTATATCCGGGCTTTATCCGGGCTTTATCTGGGCTTTATCCAGGCTTTATCCGGGCTTCGGACTTTAACCGGGCTTTGGGCTTTATCCGGGCTTCGGGCCGGGCTTTAACCGGGCTTTGGGCTTTATCCGGGCTTTTAAAAAAGCCCGGGCTTTATCCGGGCTTTTCGGGCTTCGGGCCGGGCCGGGCTTCGTGAAAAATAGGAGGCCCATTTTAGGCCTCCGGGCCGGGCCGAACCGGGCCGGGCTTTTTTCGGGCCGGGCTTTTCGGGCTTTTTTTCGGGCCGGATCGGGCCAGATTTCGGGCTTCAGGCTTTTTGAACAGCTCTAATTATCGGCCTCTTGTTTGAGTGAGACTATGAAATGCATGGCCATGCTCAAATGTTGATTTGATTATATAGTCTACTCATCGATCAGGAAAATGAAGATTAAATTATGAAGAGGATGACACATTACATGCCTCGAGTTTAATCTATAATATCATGATTTAAAGGGATTATATTACATGGAACATTAGTCATAAAAGGTTGATTGAATCGTTGATTTAATTATTGTTTAATTGGGTAGCAATAATGTGTTACTAGACGCCGCTTATTGTTTACAATTTTATTAAAGAATAAAATTGTTGCCAATTAAATAATAACCTACAGGGTCACACACATAGAATGTTTAAAAGGGAAATTAATTTATTTTATGAATTTAAATTAATAATAATTTAAATTATGAATTTAAATTAATAATAAATAATAATTCGAATTTTATAAAATTAATTAAGTGAGACTTGATTAGTTAAAGATAAAATTTGAAGATGTATTTTCTTGACTTATTTGATTAATTAACTATGACTTAATTAATTTATTTAAATAAATAAGATTTGTTTAAATAAAAATGGCCTAATTGTTTAATGGTCAATTTTTCTTTATTTCTCTTTATAAGCCAAAGGTTGGCTAGTCTTCTTTGAGGAACACAACTGAAAATTTCAGTTTATACACTACAAGAGAGACAAGGGAGAAATCAAGCTCAAGCCAAGAACACATCGATTATTTATTTTTGGCTAGTACCTCGTCCCGTGGCGAAAATCGTTCGACGATTCAAGCAAGCATTCAAGTGTGGATACCGGTGGAGGAGTTATAATTTTAACTCTCAAATCAACAAGCTAGGATCTCCATTTGTCATCCATTGGAAAGCTTAAACAAGGTACAATCTTGTTCTTGAGAATTTTTATACCATGATCATCATTTTATACATGGATCCGGGCTTTGGAATTCGTTTTTAATTGTTATTTACGTTATTTCCGTTGCGTTATTATGCCCGAATTCCAACAATGGTATCAGAGCTACATGTATAAAAGGATGATTTGGTGTTTTGTTCTTGAAAATGAATCATACATGAATTTTATGAATTTTTGTCATGCTTCATTTTAACATACAAAAGATTTTATAAATTGTTATGATTGTTTGTATGATGTTATAAATTGTTATAACATGTTTTGGATGATGTATTATATGTTAGATATGTTAATCACATCATTGGCATAATTTTAGAATTGATTAAAACTGAAAATTATATTTTCTGCATAGTTTCTGGACATTCTGCAGCTTTCTGGATAATCTGTATGTACAGGTGTTGCGCATTCTGGTAATGCGCAACAGTAGTTCACAGGCGGGTTGCGCATGTCGGACATGCGCATCACCCCTAGAAAGCAGGTGTTGCGCATGTACGACATGCGTGTTAGCGTGTTGACAGTTACAGCTCATTGGCGTGCTGTGCAGTGATTGTTTTTTATTTAATTCTAATTTTTTTTTATTTTAGCTTTTGCTTTTTGCTTTTGCTTTAATAATTCAATAGTTGCCATGTTAGACTTATTGGTTTTAATCATTAGATTCCTAAATGATTAAAGTTTTAATAATTGAATATTTAAATCATGGATTTAAAAATTATTATTAATTCAAAATTTTATTAATTAATTTAATTTCGAATTTTAATAATATATTTAAATTATGAATTTGAATATTATTATTAAATTCGAATTTTGATTAATTAATTTTAATTTAATTTTTTTATTCGGATTAAAATTTTAATTAGTTAATTATATTAATTCGAATTTAATTAATTAAATTTGATTTATTTATTTAATTCCCTTTTAAATAATTAGGTATTTAAATTGAGGAGTTAAATATTAATCGATATGATCATGATTAATGTGATGTCTATAAATTGTTATATGAGCATGGTGCATTGGTTATGGCCTAAAGACCCGTAGAATAAATGTTTTAATTTTATTTATGGTCTGTAATAATTAAATACGACTTGCATGTCGTTATTCTTGTAATTATTATTTCTCGAATGCAACTCGAGTTCTTTTGTAATGTATTTCAAAACGAGCTTGGAGGCAATCAATGGAGGCTTTGGAAGCAATGAAGAATTTTGTAATAATTAGTTATTACAAACCATAGATTGACCTTGATCTTTTCATTAGCTCGAAAAGATCGCATAGGATCGGGCCATAACCATTGCACGTTTAATTTTGCGTAACTGCACTTTACATATGATGCATGGATATATTAGATATATGAATGGATGCATGGATGTATGGATATTTTAGAATGTATGTATTAGATACGACACATATGCCATGTTTAAACAAGATAAAATCTGTAACGATTTAAGATTTAAACAAACGATCAAGATCGTTAAATTTTTCTAAAAATCCCTTAAGAAATATTAAGTTAAACAGATGCTTTCCAACAAATAACACTCATTAAATCCTAGATCATTGAGGAGTGGATTTGCCAAAGCAAGGGCTTCTCTTTTATCGTGGTGAGATGTGATTAAGTAAACAAGCTTACTTAAATTGTTATTGTTGGGTTCAACTTAAATAAGTCGTCATAATAGGATTATGAACTTATAAGCATAGAGTTTAGTGAAATCTATTAGATAGATCGGAGCAATATCTTGTTCACTAAGCTATCCAAGAGTTATATACGATATAATTGACATAACGGTCTACCTAAATAATCATATTTAAGAGGAAAGCCAAAGCTGACTTAAAATATGATGAAATATGGATCTTGGCTCACTAAGAAAGGTTTTATGGGAACCATTTTCCGAATTGATAGTAAGGGCTATTAATTTGATAAAAATAGTGGGAGGTATATTACGAATATGCTATAAATCAACTTGAACATAATTGGTTTTACGAAACTTGCAAACTAACTCATTTTATGCGCTTTTACAAAATTGTAGATAATAAATGGCAAACAACACAAACCACTTTTCGATACGATCAGTCCTAGAAAAGGAAAAGCTGACAGGGACAAACTTCCTAGATTGGTTTAGGAACTTGAGGATTGTCCTCAGGCAGGAGCGAAAGCTGTATGCCATTGAAGTTCCTCACCCAAATCCTCTTCCTGCTGGAGCCACACGTGCCGAGCAAAATGCTTATCAGAAGCATTTGGATGACTCAACTGATGTGTCATGCCTTATGCTTGCATGCATGGCTCCTGAGATTCAAAAGCAACATGAGTTGATGAATGCTTTTGAAATAATTGAGCACCTCAAAAGCATGTTTGAGGGACAAGCTCGCCAGGAGAGATATGATACTAGCAAGGCTTTGTATGCTTGCAAACAGGGAGAGCGAGACCCGGTTGGACCACACGTTCTTAAGATGATTGGGTACATTGAACAACTAAGTACCTTGGGCTTCCCGATTGGTCCGGAGGCTCAAATAGATTTGATCTTACAATCACTTAACAAGAACTTTTCTCAATTCGTTATGAACTACAACATGAATGAGATAGATAAGACACCCACTGAATTGTTGGGCATGTTAAGAACTGCTGAAACCAACATTCAGAAGGAATCTCCTACTCCCATGATGATGGTGAACAAAAGAGGTGCCAAGGGGAAAAGAAAGTGGAAGGGCAATAAGAAGAGGAATGTGTCCAAATCTGCTGCCAATCCTAATTCTGCTCCCAAGAAGGCTACCAAGCCCAAAGGAGGTGTCGAAAAGGGTGATTGTCACCACTGTGGTAAACCAGGACACTGGAGGAGAAACTGTCATGCATATTTGGAAGAACTTAAGAAGAAGAAGGATGCTGGCCAGACTTCTGCTTCAGGTATTTATGTAATAGAAGTCAATTTGTCTACTTCTACATCTTGGGTATTGGATACCGGATGTGGTTCTCACATTTGTATAAATGTGCAGGAACTGCAAAGGAGTAGGGCACTGGCTAAGGGAGAGGTAGACCTACGAGTTGGAAATGGAGCAAAGGTTGCTGCTTTGGCTGTAGGGACTTACCATTTATCGTTGCCCACTGGGCTTATATTAGAACTTGAAAACTGTTTGTATGTGCCTTCTATTTGTAGAAACATTATTTCTGTTTCTTGTTTGGACAAGAAAGGTTTTTCATTTACCTTTAAAGACAATGGTTGCTCTTTTGGTTTGAATGACATTACCTATGGTGTTGCACAATTATTTAACGGTTTGTATGTTCTTAATTTAGATACTCCTATCTTGAATATAAATAACAAACGACTTAAGACTAATGACTCAAATCAAACATACCTTTGGCACTGTCGTCTAGGCCATATAAACGAGAAACGCATTTCCAAGTTACATCAAGATGGTTTCTTGGATCAGTTTGATTTTGAATCATATGATGAATGCGAGGCTTGTTTAGTAGGCAAGATGACTAAAGCTCCTTTTACCGGACAGGGTAAGAGGGCCACCGTACGACTAGAACTAATACATAGCGATGTATGTGGTCCTATGAGATCGATGGCAAGGGGTGGCTATTTCTACTTCATTACGTTTACTGATGATTTCAGTAGATATGAATATGTGTATCTTTTGAAGAACAAATCCGAAGCATTTGAAAAGTTCAAAGAGTATAAGGCAGAAGTAGAAAAGCAAATTGGCGAAAGCATAAAAACTCTAAGATCTGATCGAGGAGGTGAATACTTAAGCCATGAGTTTAAGAACTATTTGAGGGAGTGTGGTATTGTATCACAACTAACTCCTCCTGGAACACCACAATGGAATGGGGTTTCTGAAAGGAGGAATCGTACCTTGTTGGACATGGTGCGATCTATGATGAGTCAAGCAGATCTTCCAATTAGTTTCTGGGGTTATGCCCTGGAAACGGCTGCATATACACTAAACCGTGTTCCTACTAAAACGGTTCAACAAACTCCATATGAGATATGGACAGAGAAACGGCAAAGCATGTCCTTTATGAAAGTATGGGGATGTGAAGCATTTGTGAAACGCCTAACATCAGACAAGCTTGGACCGAAATCTGAAAAATGTAATTTTGTGGGATACCCAAAGGAAACAAAGGGTTATTCTTTCTATAGTCCCTCGGAGAACAAAGTAATTGTTGCTCGAACTGCTGTATTCTTGGAAAGAGAGCTAGTCTCTAGAAAAGACAGTGGGAGGAAAATAGATCTCGATGAAGATCGAGAACCACTTGATAACATTGAACCAGAAGGGGAGCATGAGCAAGAAATACAAGATAACATTGCTCAAGAAACACAGGTTGTTCGTAGATCTAGTAGGATTCGCCATGAGTCAAAGAGGAATTATGGATTTCTCTTAACTCAAAATGACAATGTGATGCTCATAGACCAAGATGAGCCTCTCACCTACCAAGATGCTATGAACTCACCAGACTCTGAGAGATGGCAAGAAGCCATGAATTCTGAGATGGATTCCATGTATGAAAACCAAGTATGGACTTTGGTTGATCCACCTGAAGGGGTAAAACCTATAGAGTGCAAATGGATTTTCAAGAAGAAAATCGACATGAATGGTAAAGTACAGACCTATAAAGCTCGACTGGTTGCAAAAGGTTTCAAACAAATTCATGGTATTGACTATGATGAAACCTTTTCACCAGTAGCAATGATAAAATCCATCAGAATTTTGCTTGCAATAGCGGCTTACTATGATTACGAAATATGGCAGATGGATGTCAAAACAGCCTTCCTTATCGGAAGCCTTGAAGAGGATGTGTACATGACACAACCTGAAGGTTTTGGAAATCCAGAGGATGCCGGAAAGGTATGTAAGCTGCATAGATCCATTTATGGATTGAAGCAGGCCTCTCGGAGATGGAACATCCGGTTTGATGAAATAGTCAAAGGTTTTGGCTTTATTCAGAACGTGGATGAACCATGTGTTTACAAAAAGGTTAGTGGGAGCCATGTGGCATTCCTAGTATTATATGTCGATGATATATTATTAATAGGGAATGACATTCCTTCTCTACAGGCTGTAAAGACTTGGTTAGGACAAAGTTTTTCTATGAAAGACTTGGGCGAGGCTACCTATATATTAGGGATCAGGATCTATAGAGATAGATCAAGAAGATTAATCGGCTTAAGCCAGAGTACATATATTGACAAGATTTTGCATCGTTTTGGAATGCAAGATGCAAAAAGGGGATATGTCCCCATATCTCATGGGATTACGATCTCAAAAGAGAATGGTCCTAAATCATTGGATGATAAGGACCGCATGAGTAAGATTCCATATGCTTCAGCAATTGGATCTATCATGTATGCAATGATATGTACTCGTCCGGATGTTTCGTATGCTTTGAGCATGACGAGCAGATACCAATCTAATCCAGGTGAAGGTCACTGGACGGCGGTCAAGAATATTCTTAAGTACTTGAAAAGGACTAAAGATTCATTCTTGGTGTATGGAGGAGAGGAGAAGCTAACGGTAAAGGGTTACACGGATGCTAGTTTCCAGACTGACAGAGATGACTCTGTGTCTCAGTCTGGATTTGTGTTTTGCCTAAATGGAGGTGCTGTAAGCTGGAAAAGTTCGAAGCAAGACACAGTAGCTGATTCTACAATGGAATCCGAGTATATTGCGGCATGTGAAGCAGCCAAGGAGGCTGTATGGATACGGAAGTTCATTACAGTACTTGGTGTAGTTCCATCGATCGCAGATCCCATAGATCTTTACTGCGATAATAATGGAGCTATAGCACAAGCCAAGGAGCCGAGAGCTCACAGCAGAACAAAGCATATACTTCGGAGATATCACCTTGTTCGAGAGATAAATGATAGAGGAGATATTCACATATGTAAAGTGCATACTGATGATAATATTGCAGACCCGCTGACTAAGGCTCTGTCGCAGCAGAAGCATGAATGTCACACTAGTAGCATGGGTATTCGATACATGGGTGATTGGCTCTAGTGCAAGTGGGAGATTGTTAGTATTGGTGCCCTAGAGTCAATACAATCAATTGTATTTGTGTTTGAGTGATTTTATATATTTGATATATATATTTATTATTGGCTTTATTTACTGCGAAATAAATAAAGTATAATAAATGTCCTTGGAATCTTGATACAAATTATGTAGTTGCAAGTATGTGACTTGAACATGAGATTATATAATGATTGTATCATATTCTTAAATGTCCCTAGCCGAGTATTATTAATTACTTAGGACAATGATAATACATTAAGGCTAGTATGTTTATTGACAAGATGACCACATCTCATTGGTCATAAGTATGCAGATACTAAAAGCAATGCATAGGTAACTGTACGAGTACAGGGTACTGGACAGACCCACCGTGAGATACATCATGGTAAATAATAATAATAAATGTGTCATATGTATTCTCACAGTGATAATGGTGTAATGATCCTTAGACCTGAAGTCGTTATAATTCTACATGAGAATTAATATATTTTGAATTCGTCAAAAGTTATCTTTAGCCGGATAATGATAAAGGTGAATATCGGATATATTATGAATCATGTGAGAAATATGAACGATCTAGATGGGATTTAAATCTCCTGATAAAGGAGTGATATTATCGGCCTCTTGTTTGAGTGAGACTATGAAATGCATGGCCATGCTCAAATGTTGATTTGATTATATAGTCTACTCATCGATCAAGAAAATGAAGATTAAATTATGAAGAGGATGACACATTACATGCCTCGAGTTTAATCTATAATATCATGATTTAAAGGGATTATATTACATGGAACATTAGTCATAAAAGGTTGATTGAATCGTTGATTTAATTATTGTTTAATTGAGTAGCAATAATGTGTTACTAGACGCCGCTTATTGTTTACAATTTTATTAAAGAATAAAATTGTTGCCAATTAAATAATAACCTACAGGGTCACACACATAGAATGTTTAAAAGGGAAATTAATTTATTTTATGAATTTAAATTAATAATAATTTAAATTATGAATTTAAATTAATAATAAATAATAATTCGAATTTTATAAAATTAATTAAGTGAGACTTGATTAGTTAAAGATAAAATTTGAAGATGTATTTTCTTGACTTATTTGATTAATTAAGTATGACTTAATTAATTTATTTAAATAAATAAGATTTGTTTAAATAAAAATGGCCTAATTGTTTAATGGTCAATTTTTCTTTATTTCTCTTTATAAGCCAAAGGTTGGCTAATCTTCTTTGAGGAACACAACTGAAAATTTCAGTTTATACACTACAAGAGAGACAAGGGAGAAATCAAGCTCAAGCCAAGAACACATCGATTATTTATTTTTGGCTAGTACCTCGTCCCGTGGCGAAAATCGTTCAACGATTCAAGCAAGCATTCAAGTGTGGATACCGGTGGAGGAGTTATAATTTTAACTCTCAAATCAACAAGCTAGGATCTCCATTTGTCATCCATTGGAAAGCTTAAACAAGGTACAATCTTGTTCTTGAGAATTTTTATACCATGATCATCATTTTATACATGGATCCGGGCTTTGGAATTCGTTTTTAATTGTTATTTACGTTATTTCCGTTGCGTTATTATGCCCGAATTCCAACAGTAATTACCATGGTGTACTTCATTGTTAGTAGTAGGATTATAGTTAATTGAGTATTATTGTTTATAAAATCTGTTCATTATCTATTGTGACTGTAATTCGTAACAGATTATCATTCTTGCATAACATTTTAATTTTTTTTTAAAAGCATCTGGATTGTGGATTACTGGATTTGCTAAACATATGTTGTGTTTGACATGGTTATGTTATTGGGAACCCCTGGATATGTTGTGTGCGTGAGAGCAACTCCAATGCTCTTCCCTTTCCTTAACCCCTAAAATAGGGATTATTAAAAATATAGGTAATGAAAATTATGTTTCACTCCAATCATATACCCTATATTCATACCCTATATTTTAAAAGTAATTTTTAGTGTAATTTTTTGAAATTTAAATTTTGAACATTCTTATAAATTAACCAATGAGGTGGATGATAGATGAGGTGGAGGATATAGGGGATCTAATTTTGATCCCTCAAATAAGGGGTTATATTTTCTCTTAAAAAAAAAGGGGATGAGGGGTAGGGTTGGAGCTTTATTTTTAAACTAAAATCCCTATATTTGTCCACCTAAGCACATTATAGGTAAGGAACATGTATGGTTGGAGTTGCTCTGACGTGAGTATGGCCTGTTATTTTACTGTAAAATGATTTTAGAGCTATTAAACCAAGATTATTTTTAGTTAAACAAGGCCACACCAATAAAATAACATTAACATTTCAAATTAAAGTCAATCTCATAGAATTTTTATGAAATTCTCCACTTGCTAAAAACTATGCCAAGCCAAAACTGTTCTGAAAGATGCATTTCACATCATTAAGACCTGTTAGTAGATCTACTTCCTGTTTTTAAAACGAACACACCAAAACTTGTGTAAAGAAGCAAAAGATGAGTCAATGTAGTTTTAATATAGCCAGATTTGCAAAATAGAGCAATTGTTTTGGCATGCGAATTAAAAACAATTCGATAATTGGAAGTCTACCTAATCAACACAGAGGAAATTGTTTTGTCATACTAACGAAATAGAAGGCGACAAATAACATATTATCCTTATTCAATATTTAGGGCAGCAAAGGCTCCTGCAACGACTTTGGATAGGTTCCTCCAACATGCTGTGGCATGAATCGGGACATCACTTGTTTTGTTGTTTTCCTTTTCAGAACGAAAATTGACAGACATTATTATCTTGTTTGTTTGTTTTTCAAGAATCAATTTAGAAGCTCATGATTAGGCCTTCCCAAATTGTCTTGAAAAAATTCTAAATCAAAGGATGAATGCTTTTTTTTTTTTTTAGCACTATAAGAGCATCTCCAAGGCACTAGATATAATGGTTAGCTAAAATAAGTGTTAGCTAAAATTTGCTGAAGCTGTAACACATTTTGCTTCAATGGTGTTAGCAATAATGGTTAGCTATAATTCAAAAACAATATTTTATTATTATTTTGGTTCACCTTTATCGTTACTTCACCATGGATATAATTTAAATAAGGTAAAAAAGTGACGTGGATATTTTAGATAATGGTTACAAACTCAACAGATGAAATAAAGGATATCTATAATTTTCTGGTTGGAGGGGTATATTTTTTAGCTAATATGTATATTATAGTGCCACCTAGATTTTTTACCTAACAGGTGATGGTGGTTGGAGATGCTCTAACATATACCAATTTTGTACGCGTACAATGCAAGACATATTTAAAAATTGTATTTATATCAAAATTTATATAAATTCTATTTACTTTTTTTTAAAAAAATTGATTTGTTTCCCAAAACTAACAATCTACTTGAAATAATACTTAAAGTAATTATAAGTCACTTACTAATTTTAGTTCTAGAATACGTCAACTGTTTTACGATCATATCATATTAAATTCCTTTAGTAGTGATATTAAGTTAATGTTTGTGCTTGTCGGAAACCTTAATAATACTTCGAAAATGATTAATTTACCCCGACGACCAAACTATATTAACCTCCTCAGGCTAATTATATGTTGGGTATTAATGAGTAAAACTTTTACTAACAGGCATGATACTTTCTTAGAAATGTATTAAATTGTCCTTGGAGGTTGGGAGGGGGTGGTACTTAGAATTATACAGCAACATTTTTGCATTAAAACCCTAAAAAAGATCTGATATTGCATAATTTAACATTCTATTGATAAGATGTGATTGGTTTTTCTAAAGGGAATAACATGTTCTGATAAAATTATTTTCATCTGTCTAGGAACCAAGATTCCTAACTATTTGAACCAAGATTTCCAACTATCTTGGACTACAATGCTTCAGTGTCCAGCTTCTAAGCTTTATGCAGAAATAACCACGTTAGGCTAGCGTTTCGAGATTCCATGACGTCGACCGCGGGCCTGCTGTACAGAAAGGGGAGGTCGTCTGTTTTGCATCTTCATACACAACAAAAAGAAAGTTATAACAAAATTAAAAAGAAACTCAATCCAAAACCATCACACCTTCTTGCATGTTTCAAAGAAATAGTTAAATTACAAACCACAATCTCAGTCACGTGACGACAAGATGCACACTGAACTGCATTTGCTCCGAACTGGTACATCAGCAGTACTTCACACCCACCACATTTTACCTGCCCAACTTGATGAGCTGCCAAAGAATATTAGAACAATTAAAAAAGATATCCTGAAGACCTCACGAAAACAAGCAGTTTGGGTGAGCAAAATTTAGTTGATGCGCCTTCATGCAGTAGAGAAATATATCATGTATATATACTGTATTATGAACAACTTATATCAAGATCTTGCTCTCTGGAACTTCTAAAAAACTATGATTCGGATCATGAGTAATTAGATCATACAGTTTTAGCAAAAAGAGAAATGAAAGAAGTAACACTTATACATGCCAGAACTACTGGCTTATGGAGAAGACAGAGTAATAGGTAACCATAATGGTGAAAATGCATTTAATTTTACAGAATTCATGACAGTATGTGCTATTTCCGTGTGTTTTCTTGTCTAAAAAACTTGGTGCTAGTCAGTTCTTAAATATCTTTCCATGTGAAAGAGTCCAGCTGGGAGCTACTGTAGACTGCGTAAGTTTAGACAATGAGGTTTACAATATGCAACTAGAATGACACTAAGTTCTGGGCAATATATATGTCACGTTAAGGCAGTAAATTCTACGTTCCTTACTGTCTATCAAACAAGAAGTAAATTCTATGTTCCTTATTGTCTAGCAAACAAGAAAAAAGTTGCTCGTTCTTGTCTACGTTAGTACTTTTTAGCAATATTTACTTACTTCCCCACCATATCCTTAATAATTTGTGCCTCTCTTCTAAGTAGTGAGTATATACAATTTTGGTATGTTATCATTAATTTGAGTAGACATCATAGAGGATGGTGAATGAGGCAACCGTTGTAGAACAGTTCCAATGGTATTTCTCTCACAGCAGAAGACAAATTCAACAACAATATTAATTTCAATAATAAAGTCTTAAAAATGGTTTCCTACCACTACTTACACCTACAAGAATTTCCTAAACTGACATAAATTGTAATAGAATTCCTGTCATATCTGATTAGAAAATGATCATAACAAGCTACAAATAAACTACAGAACTAATAGATCCAGAATCATATTTATATATTAAATTCCAGGATTTGGCTTTCCGCAATCATTTTCACTTGGTTAATCCATGTCTCATGGGCCTATCCTGCATCACAATGTATTCTTTACGAACTTTGATTAGTGTGCATAATTTTTTGAATACAACTATTTAGAAATGAATGGATTGAAGCTGAACTAATTTGTGACAACTAATCCCTAGCCAATTCTGGAAACCACTAACTGAAAAATTTCTGGTTCCACAAATTATACGGGCAGAAGATATGGACTTTTATAAAGTGAACAGTTCAGAACCACTCACAGTTCACAGCCCACTCTCCATCGCTTTTAATCCAGTAAAAACTAAAATGTTGCAGATACGCCTAATATTTGTTAAATTCTAATTGCGTGTCAATTTATCGGAGTACTAATGCAATTCCATATTTTAAGAAAGTAGCAGTAATCTTATAATGTTTCTACCAATATGTGAATAACTTAAATACATATCTACCAGTAATGTATTTATGCACATATTTGAAAGACGGGAAAAATGTCAGTTGGATCATTAAGAACTTAGAAGTTTGGAAAGATGATATGTGTTTCAGTAAACAGGAAAGGATAAAACCTTCGAGAACAAGGTTGACAGTCTGACAGCACGAACATTTTACATATTTAGCTCCTCGTGCATAGCTAAGCAAGCGACGACAGGAACCACACACCATTTGACCCATTTCTGCCAAAGAAAAAAAAATTGCATCTAGAAAATCAGTGTGATGATGGAATGACAGATCGGCCATCCAACCGAATGGTAGAAAATAAATTGCATTCAAATATGTAGACAAGGAAAGATCAGCTGGATAAGAATTATCATATGCATCATTCGGGTTGACAATAGTAAATAAGAATTCGATAAATATTTAAATAAAAACATGACTACATAAGAAAATATTGTACATTTCAACCAAGTAGTTGAGAATCACATAGAACAATGATTTCACAAATGAGAAGACAGCATAAAGCATAACATATTAAAAACAACACAATTTATAATGCATCATTAAAAGGAAACCACTAAGAGACTTAAAATTGGCATATCTTTCTCTTAGCAGAACCCGTCAATTATCATCATCTCTGTTCCTTAATTGGCTTCTCTGTCAGTGAAGTCAAAAGTCAATTCTGACTACCCTTGAATCAAAATTGTTTCTTATACAAAAAAGGTTCCAATTTATAAAAATGTTACCATTAATATAACTTAATCTCTGCATCCAGCATATCAGTAAATGGGTTCAACTACACTCATACCACCAGGAGCATACAATAACAACAATAACAACACAGATAAAAAAAAGAACTCAGCAGCCAAGGAACAAAACATGTAGAATAAAGGATGTTTTATTCTTTAATCAGTGAAGGTGCTATATATCGAAAAGAAAGAGATAATCAAATAAACAAGATACTAAGATGTTGATAATGGAAATGAAGATCTTAAAAGAGTTACACATTTTCAGCCAATAGGACTAATGCAAGTGTGCATAAAAATAAATCATCTACTATTTTTGAGACCTTATCTGACTTTTACAGTAATATTTCTTGAGAAATTAAAGACAACGCAGGAAAAAAGTGAAACATTTAGTGAAACAATAATGTAAATTCCCATTAAAAATTCACCTAAATTACTTCCAGATTGTGTTGGTCTTCTAGAAGCTGTTGACATGGGAGTCGTCGTCGGCATTGGAGGTTGTATTTGAGGTGATGGTGGGGGCATAGAACTCGATCCCGGTTGAGACCTTTCTTCTTCGACTTCTTGCTGACAATGTCTGATTTTCGGTTGTTGACACACAGAATTTGACATGCTTTGAGGCATTTCTTCTCCAAAGCCTTTTTTTATACCATCTGATTTTGGTTGTGGAGGAGGGCCTAAATGTGAACCATGAGGAGGCCCTTCGCTTTTTATTGCTTGATGTTCACTCCCTGTCTTGCTTTGCATCAGGGGCACGTGATTCCAGCCAGGCGGTGGCCCTTCATCCATGGTATCTTGTTTTTCAAGCTCGGTTTTCGGTTTTTCTGGAGACGTCAATGCATGTGATGCCCCTTTAATGTCTTGATGTTCACTGCTGATTTTATCTTTCTCTGTTGAATGCCACCCAGGTTGGGGCCCTTCGTTGTCTGCACCTTCTTCTAAGACATCTTGATTTTCAAGCTCAGTTTTGATTTTTGCAGGAGACTCCCCTGCTTTGACATCTTGATGTTCACTGTCGATATTATTTTTCCCTATCGAATTCCACCCAGGTGGAGGCCCTTCTTCTGCATCTTCTTCTATAATCAAATCTGTTTGAAGCTCTGTTTTTAGTTTTGCTGGAGATGTCCATCCACATGATACCCCTTCTTTGACGTCTTGATGTTCACGGTCGATATTATTTTTCCCTTTCGAATTCCACCCAGGTGGAAGCCCTTCTTCTTCTGCACCTTCTATAATCATATCTTTTTGAAGCTCTGTTTTTGGTTTTGCTGGAGACGTCCATCCACATGATACCCCTTCTTTGATGTCTTGCTGCTCACTGCTGGTTTGATTTGGCTCTACTGAATGCCAACCGGGTGGAGGCCCTTCCTCGTCTGCAACCTCTTGTCCGCTCTTTAAATCTGTATCTGAGCTCTCGGCAATTTTAGATTTTCTGATCTGAAGCATAAGCTAATTCCATATGCCCCATCACAAGGAAATGCAGCACATAGACCATTTTTTTTGTTCTGCCCATGTTTTTTTTTGCTAATTATTATAATGTGTTTTTTAGCTAAGTTCATATTGAACACATTTGATTGTACTAAACTACTAATCAATAACTTTATGTAATTCACTTGCACAATATGATCTTATCAAATCAAATCTATTCAAGACATTAGGCTTTATGCTCACAAATGCTAGTTATGAAGGTTGCAATTGCCATTCAGAGTCGATATGTTAACAGACAAGGTAATGAGCTTAAAAGTCACTGCTTTAGTTTTTGTTTAATTTTTTCTTTTTTGACCAAGTAGGCTTATATGCCTTACAATAAGTATCTGTTCTCATAAATCTCGGGATGAGCGAGAATCGAACCCAGGACCTAGGACGACAAGAGATAAGCTCTTTACCACTTGAGCTATCTCATTGCGCTCTAGTTTTTGTTTTATTAGGTAAATCAGACCAAATCAAGTGAATTTAGTATTTCACCCTTAGTGTTCATACTTTCCCAGACAATCCTAGTTTACTTTTATTCTATTTCTGACAAAAGATCCTGCAATGTTTAAAAAAATTACAATGCTTAAAAGTTCAAACAGATTTCCTTCTTACAGGTCCTCGATTAGGATGTTATCATCTCTCTACATAATTTAATTTTATACACTATCCAAATAAAGAGGGTCAACCTTAGTAATGGTATGCCGTACGGAACAAAGATCCAAGTGGGACAAAACAAAAGTTCAATCAAAGAGACCCTTGGGGTTGGCATTTCCATCACTAATCAAATTTCTTTTTATGGGTATATAGACAACTAGATTTGGGCAATATAACTGAAGTCTGCTTCAATGGAATTCCATCACATTGAGATAGTTTGACTCAGACGAAAGCAGTAGCTAAATATTGGAATCAAGTCAATACTGATGAATGATACTCCCCCCTCCCACTCATTTTGTTCACAATCAAAAATTCTTTTTTTACCAGTCATATATTAATCATATTGATATACTAAGGATATCTTTCATTTTCCAACTTTGCCCCCGCTTAGAAATAGATATTAAAACCTGAAAATATGTTTTTGATTCTTTTTATTTCTTAATAATATATAACATTATATTTTTGTACAAAACCTTCTTTAACTTTTTTTTGAAGACAAATTATTAAGACGATTTACAAAGTTGATTAAAGACAAAAGCAGTAAAACTGTTCGACTGTAAGTGTGTAAGAGAACCGAACTTATTAAAAGATTTATCTTAGTCAATGAAAGCAAGAAGTTTTTATGCATCGTACTTTTCAGTTACTGGTTAAAAAAACTGAGATCAAACATGAAGCTGTTTAAGCAATTAGTAAAAGAGATGGCATGCATTAAAAGGAAAGATAATGAGGACCTGAAATTTGCAATGGTGATGGTCCCATTGCAGAGGGCATTTGAGGTTGTGGTAGAAGTCTAGAATTCATTCCTGGTTGCGCTCCTTCATTATCTTGTTTATATTCTACTATAGGTTGTAGCAGATCAATGGAACTCTTTTCAAGCTTGATCCCAATTTCTTTAGCTTCTACAGTTTCTAACTCACTCCTTACTCTAATTTGCGGTGAAGGCAAAGCATGTGACCCGATCTCATTCCCTACATCGATTTCTTTTTTCTCAATCATAACATTTTGTTTTGTTGGAGGCATGGAAGGCCACCCAGGTGGAGGTCCATCTTCTTCAATGTCTTGATGGTCGTTCTCTCTTTCTGATTCTGGTAGAGACGCGAATTGCCAAACTGTTGGCTGTCTTTCTTCCTCAATTCCTTTATTTTCATGTCCGGATAGTTGTTCCTGTTTCGAAGTGAAGTCCCACCCTGGTGGTGGCCCTTCATCATCATCATCATCATCCATATTTTCATTGGCGGTGTTAGTTTGTAGTTGAGGAATGATATTCCACCCAGGTGGTGGCCCATCTTCTTCTTCTTCTTCCTCTTCCTGGACCTCTAGTTCAATCCCCATATGTATATCTGCATGACAACAATTAAAAATTGCAAAGCGCAAGCACTTACCAGAAAAACCTGAAGCACTGGACCAGTTATCTGTTTCCTAGTGGCAGAATTAAATCTGACTGCTTCAGTGTATAAGATGTTATGGTTATTTCAAGCTAGCATCATTACTTTACTTACTAGTGCTGATCACAATAAATTATAAAGGCCCTCTAAGTATATTTTTAACTCAGTTTCATCAAATTAAGCCTGGATAAGATTACACATGCCTAACTCTATATCAGCTAACTTTTAACAGCCAAGTTGAGCCTCCCCAATCATCGACAAAGTACTGTATGAAAACGGGTGAATGTAGAGTGGTTTTCATAATCAAATTTCATGAGCCTCATTCACAAGATCAATTAACATAAAGTACTTACCACTACTTAATCTTAAGTAAAGTATGAGTTCGATCAAGATATGAGATTAATTATTTCATAACCAGGTCTAAAAAGTAAAGAAAACATTATGCCCCCCCCCCTCTCTTCCCCCCAAATTGAAGACATTAGAACAATATCAATCACCAAACAAAAATCACTAAAAAAAATTTAATCGTTTGTAAGTTTTACGAGAACAGGAAGCAGAGAACTACAAATCATAGCCTCAAAAAGCAACAATAGCAGCAAAACACAGAGAATCAAAAAGCTCTCTTAACAAACATTCAAAAGTTATGATTTTTTTCCTAAATACAAAAATCGGAAAAACACACACACACACACACACACAGTGGTTCTTAGTAGAGATGCAACAACTCATTAAAACACTTTAAAGCTTCAATCTTTTTCATATTCTCACAAAATAAAATTAGAATCCACACAGTGATTTTTAGTAGATGAAATCAAAAGGGCTTCTTCAAAACAAAAAAAAGACCAACCCCACATGAGCATATCAAACAAACATCATAAAAAACTTGTTAGAACAATGCAAATTGATAAAGAACAAAACCCAATAAATATGTGTATATGTATGTATAGGTGGTACCTTGAGTGGGAGAGAAAGGGAGAGTAGGGGTAGGAGGGAGAGGTTCTTGAGCTTCAACCATTTCCCAATCAGGTGGGAGTGGAAGTGGGGTCCCTTGCTCCATCTCTCCCACCATTTTTTTACTGTTTTTTTTTTCAAAGCTGAATGTTGCAGATTCTAGTGAAGGTACTGTTGCTAATGGAGTATATAAATTTACTGTTAGATGAGAAATACCCAAGCCCAATAACGATGCAATTCCAGTATTAGGCTGTTTTAACTATGAGGGCCCAACCCAACTTTTATCAGAATCGTTTTTGTTATATGTACTAGGTTACAAGGGCATGTTGTCAATATAGTTGCCAACTTCTACCATATCATTATATATATTACTTTTTTATTTTTTCTCTCCTCCATCTCATTATTGGCAACTTTTGTTACAAATCTACTCCAATAGGTGTCAACTTTAAAAGTTGCCAATGTGGTCTCATACATTAATTTTGTATTGTCTTATAAATACATTTAAAATATGGGAGATATAAAAAAGGATAAAGTTAAATACATTTTTGAGGAGTTGTATGTGTTTTAACTAAATAGGGAAGTTGCCAACTTTTGGCAACTTTGGTGGGCAACTTCTTGGCAACATTGACACTCCAATAGGTGGGCAACCAAGGGTGCCATGCCACATAGGACTTGGCAACCTCTTGGCAACCTCTACTGGAGATGCTCTAACATGTACACTCCTTTTTTAATATAAATAATTATATTATTTTTTAAATTTTTATATGTTATTAATTTACATGTCAAATTGTTGGTAAAAAATTAACATATATAAGATTTTACACGTTTAATTTAATATTTGTGCTCTATCTTGAATTCTTAAAATTTGATTTGGACAATTTTACAGGCCACATGAAATTATCAAAATATTCTTTAATTTAGTGATGGCTTAACAATTATTTTCCAATTAAAACTATGCAGAAACAAAAGGGAGAAGAAATTGACCATTTTTTACGTTGAAAATTCTATTCGATTTATGAAATCTACTTATTTTTGGTTTTGATTATCAAAATACTCTTCTTATTATTTGAAGATAGACTAACAACCAAATACAGTTTTAACAATAAATAAGAACCATTAGATCATAAAATAAATAGATGAAAAACGATGGATCTAGCATAAAAAATATTTTGTTTCTTAACATGTAAACTAAAAAGTGTATTTATATTGAAATACGATAACGTGTATGTCAATGATTTAAATCATATATAATTTGGTTATCTACATTGAATAGGATTATCAATGTACCGGCCAAGTGCTATGTTGAGAGCTTAGAGTGCGGTATGGGTTCATGCCATCTGCACAAAGTCCAAGTCGTAGATTTCTGACTTCTCCACCAAATTCCGGGAACTTTCCATCAATGGTTCTCCACTATGGAGAGTCAGCAGGGTGTCTGAGCATGCCATCTGATTTTCTCCATTCCACATGCCACCTCATAAGCTTTGCATCATTGACATTTGCAAACAGGCGTTTGAATCGTTCCACTATGGGCAAATATCGTAAAACCTTGACATGAGGCCTTTTCTTGTTATCAGTTGAAGAATTATTATCATCCTTCTTGTACCTCGAGGCTCCGCACTTTAGACACGTGTGTAGATGTTCATACTCATTGCGAAACAACACACAATCATTTGGACATGCATGTATCTTCTTTACATTCATACCTATGGGACAAAGTATCTTCTTTGCCTCATAGGTGGAAGTGGGAAGCTCGTTATTCGGAGGAAGCATGTCTGCTAGAAGTTTTAGCATTTCCGTGAAACTCTTGTCACTCCACCCGTTCTGTACTTTGAGATTACACAACTTCAAGGTTGTCGATAATCTAGTAAACTGATCATTGCATCCTGGATAGAGAAGTTTCTTGGAATCATCAACCAAGTTCTCAAGAATTTTTGGTTGGTGCATTAGAAGATCTTCATCATCTTGGATCATCTCATCGACCCTATCATTTTCTACATCATCTTCTTTATTGGTAGGCATACTATCTTCATTACTTCCAAAATCCCAATCAGATTTCCTTGTTTTTTCAGAATGTATTCCTTCGCCATGCCAAATCCACTTAGTATAATTATCCATGAAACCACGACGAAATAGATGATCACGTATTGTCATAGCACTAGGATACTTTTTTAGATTATAACAATCACGGCATGGACATGTGATCATGTCTTCCTTTCCCAGTTCCCTTCTTTTCTTCTTTATAAATTCCTCCACAAAATCAATGAACTTTTCAACTCCATCAACATATTCCTTTGCTATACGTGGTATTTTGTACATCCATGTATGACTATCCATGTTATAATTCTACAAAATATATGGATAACAAGGCAGCATGTAAAAAAATTCCCACAAACCTATTAAATAATAATTAAGAAAGGAGGATGAAAGGATTTAATCGGTGAAGAAGGATGAAGGTATGGAAGGTAAAGAAATGGCGGTTAGAATCGACCCTCAAAACAATTGTTATTAACATCTTATTTTTGTTAGTTATGGGGACAGGGAGCTACCAAAGTTTCTTTTTTTTTTAAAGCTACCAAAGTTTCTTCAGTTGGCTTAAAATAATTTGCAAATTTTTTCAGAAGATTAACCTTTCAAACAACAAAGAAGTATTTAAATTTAAATAAAAATATGCAATAAGGCATATATGGTATTTGAAATTTTGGCTATAATAGTACATATAAAGTTTCAGTTTAAAGCTCTGGTTATTGTAAAACTGTTAGAGTTTTTCTTTTTCAGGAAGTACAGTCACAAATGGAGCTACACTGGTTCGTTGGTCGTGAAATGCAATATAAATATCCAGCAAAACAGTTTTTATTGTTTCTTTCAATATAAAAACAGAGACGGATTGAAAATTTTTGCTGCCAAAATTTAGTGAATATGCGCTTTCTGTGACCATTTGCACTTTTGGCGAAAGCTCTACAGACCATGGCCACATACTGAGAAATCACTGCTACTTGCAAAAAGTTGATTTCATCACATACCCAAGACGACCCATTGAACTTTTGGAGGATCAAGCACATAATTACTTGGGAAAGTGGCAACAAGACGACCAAGAAGTCAATTATAAGAATGTATTCAGAAAGATAATTGAGAACAATTCTTTTCGAATTTTCAACTAAGACTCTAAATCCAGGATTAAGCTAAAGATGGAATATGTACTTCACATAACGAAGCATTATAGGACAACCACAACTAAAATTTCGGCACTTAACGAAGAAGGAGGATGGAAGGATAGGACAACCGTTAATTATCAAACATACCCGAAAACAAATACCAATACTATAAACAAACCACATATATGCTAAACAAACATACATGTATATACATACATAAATCGACATAATAAATGTTGAAGGGATACAATACCAAATTGATACAAGAAACCCCTCTTTATGTTGATACAAGAAACCCCTGATTTTGATAGACCAGAAAATCGACCAATTGAACCCAGCAAGAATCCCGGCCGATATTGCAGTTCAGCGAAGAATCCCGGCCGATGCGACCAATTGAACCCAGCAGCAAATGAAGGGGTATTTGTGAGAGAGAAGCCCTGTAATTGAAGTGTATTGGTCGGTCCAAGCTAGTCTTAGAGAGTCGTATGGCAAATTAGCAAAAAAAAAACAAAGGGTTTAAAAATATTTTCATACTTATTTAAAAAATTATTTTTATATTATAAAAAATTAATATTGTAATTGATTTAATGTATTATTTTAATATTTCAAAATAAATAAATAGATTAAAGTTTTTTTGTCATAGTATAATGCAAATAATGAAGTGTGATTCGAATAGAGTTTTGTCATAAATAATGATTCAATATATTAGGAATTATTCCATTTTCATTATTTGTGTAATGAAAATATTAAAATATAATTTTATAAAATTTATTTTATCTTAAGAGACTTTTGACTTAAATATTTATTTAATGTTTATATTTTATATATTTAAAATAATTATATATATATAAAATAATATTAAATTGATTCTGATTAATAATTTTCATTAATCCCCGATTAACCGACTAATCCATGTTCCGTGCCTTCACCGACTATAGTTCCGATCCTCTTTCTATAATACTGGTCATTATTCATAGTCATTTAAAAAATTTGCTTTCAGCTATCCAACACCCTTTTCCTTACCATCTCTTTATTAATGAAAACGAAGTTGTTTGCCCAATGATGACCAATATCTTACTAGCTCATTTAGACGCTGAAATTCCAATTATTAATGAACCATTTTGTTTGCCCAATGACAAAGTATCTTACTAGTTTAGAGGTTGAAATTCCAATTGCAATAAGATGCCTTCAAGTATATCACAAATTATTATATACGTGGGTGTTTGGGTGAGTTTATTTTTCAGAAAAGTTGATTTATTTTAAAAAATAAGCTATGATTTTCCTTAAAAAAAGCACTTTTTTAGTAAAATTTAATTTTATATTTAAATCGTAAAATTTAAATTTTACTCATGTCACCACTAAAATAATGGTTAGCATTGTTTATAATTGAAATGCAAGAGAACTGAAGAGTTGATTGAAAAAATTGGAAAAAAATGTATAAAAGTGTTTATCTTTTAAAACATAAAAGATAAAATGTCAAGTATTAGGAAAAAAGGAAAAGACAAGCAACTTAAAACACAACAATAAGGACTTTTGACAAAAAAAAAAGAGCAATTAACAAGGACTCGAACTCAAGTCTTCAAGAAGGAAACCACGCACAAATGCCAACTGGACTAGAGGCCCAATCCTTGAATAAGGAACATTAGTCAGCTTTTACTACCGGCCAGCAGATAAATACACATTTATTATGTATATTTTTACTTTTTTTATCTATAATTTTTATTTAAAGTTTTAGGCGTCGGCATTCCTAGAACCGACGCTATAGGTCCTAATAACCGATGCTTATTTGTCGATTTTAGGCATCGTTTGAGTAAACGCCAACGCTAAAGGGTTGGTTTTTAAGCGTCAGCTGAATAAAGACCGACGCTAAAGGGTTGAATTTTAAGCGTCGGTTGTTTATGCGACGCTGATGTTGCTTTTAGGCGTCGGTAGTTTTATGATCGACGCAAAAGACCCAACACAAATGACTTTAAGCGTCGGTTCAGCTAGAAACCGACGCCTGAAGTATGTATAGGCCACGACTCTCTAGATAACCGACGCCTAAAGCCTATTCTGTACTAGTGTACACTGAATAGGATTAATGTAAAAATTCGTAATTATATTTTCTTTTGAGATTCTGAGTGTTTTCATTTTGATAATAATTGTTAAATCATCACTAAATTAAAGATAATTTTATGAGCTTCGCGTGGGCTATAAAATCATCCAAATCTGATTTCTAGATCGCGAGATAAAGCCAAATAGTAAATATAAACTTTTTTAATATTAATAAAAAAATTAAGTAAAATTCAATTATATCCTTTTTAATTTTATCCTTTCATATTATAATTTTATTTTTAAAATTTAATTCCAATACAACCTTTTTTAATTATATCATTTCTAGATTATAATTTTTAATATGATATAATTTTGATGGTCTATTTTTAAAAATATTAGATTCGACGGTTGAGATTATTTTAGTAGTACAGTGAACAAACCAAAATTATGGATAAGATCCTCCTACTCTTATTATATACTAGCTTTATACCCGTGCGATGCACGGGTAACTTTATTAATAATTTTTAGTACAATTTTCATTATATATATTTTTAAATTAGTTTTGTAACATTTTGAATAATATATTTTTACTTTTAATGATAATAATATATATGTTATATGATTGGTAAGTATACATTTGATATTTTTTCTTGTACATGGTTTTTCTATAATTTATATTTCATAGTTTCGGCTAACTTATTTTTTAGTATTTCATAATTATTTTTTTATTTTATTAGATTACGTATAATTTATTGATTTGTGTTAACTTTTTTTAATATGAATTTTTTCTTTGTAAAGTAAGAATTTGTTATTTGTTGTTTTATGCTCACATTTTTTTAATTTTTATTTTAGAAACATATTTATTGTCAAACCTAAACATAGAATCTTTAATAATTTTTATTAAAATAAATTTTTCTGAAAGCACTTTTATTTGGAAAGCGATTTGTTTTTTGTTAATTATATTTTAAGGTTTAGCCTAACATATATTTAAATATTTCATTGCGGAGTTTTCTTCTATTTTATTAGAATATATATAATATACATTTAGACATAAAGAAAGTTTGTACTATCTTTTTATGGTTTTGTATTGGTATAAATTTGTTTTAAGTGCATTATATTAAAGTTTATTGTTGGTTTTAGTTTTTTACATTTAGATCTTTTTTTTGAATTGACGTTTATTTTGTATATTATATTTTGTTGAATTTTGGTGTCATTTATGACATGTTTTTTTTATTACTTTTTTATTATCTTATTCTACCATATATTTTCTTAAAAACTTCTTTTTTGTTTGTTAATTAAATCTACATTCTTGTTTTTTTTTAATTTTTTTTAATTGAAATTCTAATGATATGCTTTGTTTACTTGTTTATTATATATAAAAAATGAATTTACGATTTATTTTTAATTATGTTTTTTTGCTATTTTATCCTTGTTTGTTAATATTAGAAACATATTTGTTGTCAAACCTAAAAACCGAATCTTTAATGATTTTTATTAAAATAATGTTTTTATTTAAATACTTTTATTTGGTAATGATTTGTTTAAAAATTATATTTTAAGGTTTAGCCTAACATATATTTTAATATTTCATATTTTTTTGCCCTTTTTTCTTCTATTTATTAGAATATATATAATATATTTTAGGCATGTGGGAACTTATTATAATTTAACATACATGTGAACATATTGTAATTTAACATACATGTGAACACACATACATTTGTAGTTTTTTTAAAGAAAGTTTACACTATCTCTTATATTTTTGTGTTGGTTTATATTTATTTTAAGTACATTATATTAAATTTTATTGTTGATTTTAATTTCTAAATTTAGATTTTTTGTTTTGAATTATCGTTTATTTTGTAAATTATTTTTTGTTGAATTTTTGTGTCATTTCCAATTATAACATGTTTTTTGATTACTTTTTTAATATCTTGTTTTACATATATTTCTTTAAAAAATTTTGGTTTGTAATTAAGGGCCTGTTTGGCAAAACTTTAAATAAGTACTTATGGACTTATTTTCGGGTAAAAATTTCATATTTTGATAAAAAAATTTTATACAATTATTTAATGTATATTTGAGATTGTATAAGTTGCAAAAAAAAGTTAATTTTTTCAGAAAAAAGTTAGGAATCTCTAACTTTGTCTTAAAATAAGTTGACTTATTCTGAAAATAAGTTTCCCCAACCACCCCCTAAATGTAAATTCTTCTTATTAAAAAAATTATTTTTGAATTGAAATTCTAATGGCATGCTTTGTATACTTGTTTATTTTATATAAGAATGAATTTGTGATTTATTTTTTATTATATTTTTTTGCTATTTTATCCTTATTTGTTAATTGTATGTAAGTTTTGTGCTATTACAACTATTTTTCCTATAATAATTTTTTTACTTTTTAAATTATTAAATTATTATAGAATTTTTTGTACTTATCATATTTAGATTCTCTATTAATTATTTTATTTTAGATTTCGGATTATTTTTTAATTTATTTACAACTTTAGTACCAAATCTAGAATCTTTGCAAAATATAAAATGTTAATTTAGTGATTTGTGTTTATTTTGTGTTGACTTTTTTTAGTATAAATTTTAAAAACATGTTTGTTGTAAAATCTAAATGTAAATTTTTTTATTACTTTTTTAAAAAAATTATTTCTCTTGATTTTTTTTTGTGGTAAGGTTTTTGTTAAATTATATTTTAAACTTTAGTCTAAATTATTTTTGTATTAATTTTAGTTAACAATAATTTTCTCAACTTTAATTTTTTCTATTTTATCATGTGTTATTTATTTTAGTGCACTCTTTTTTGATCTTGTTTATTAAATTAAAAATAGCATCATTTTAGTTTTTTTAGGGAACTTCTAACTTATGTAGCCCACTTCTATTTAATGAAGTTACTTTTCAACCCCTGAAACCTTCATACGCTAATTATATATAGGATATAATAAGGATATAATATTTTTGTCAGGATCTATCAATATATTTTTGAATTAACACATCAATCCAATTTTTTCTTCTTTTTTTATAATTATAACACACGCATATCCCATAATTCGAATCCTAGATCTTTCTTAAAAAAACCGAGAGGTCAAACCACCATACCACAATCCCATCTAACCAAATTACCAACTATAACATTGATTTAAACCTAATCTTACTTAATATCAATTATACTTAAGATCATTAATATCATTAAACCATTTATTTTTCCCTCCAGCACTTATTCTCTCTTTCACCCATTTTTTAATTACCCATCTACTTATTATTCCCTTTTCTACATTTTCTAATTATCAACTCTCTCTCTCTCTCTCTCTCTCTCTCCGAATTAGCTCTCAATTCATTCTCTCTTCTAATCTTGCTTAATATCAATTATACTTAAGATCATTAATATCATTAAACCATTTATTTTTCCCTCCAGCACTTATTCTCTCTTTCACCCATTTTTTAATTACCCATCTACTTATTATTCCCTTTTCTACATTTTCTAATTATCAACTCTCTCTCTCTCTCTCTCTCTCTCTCTCTCTCTCACCCCCCCGAATTAGCTCTCAATTCATTCTCTCTTCTCTCTCATCTCTCCAATTTCTTATCATTTTTCACTAATTTTCAATTTTCTCATTTCTCATTTTTTTTTCTTCAAAATTATCAATTAATACCAATATTAATATTCAACAAAAATATATGTTATTCAAATTTTATCCAAATTTAATATTCTTTAAAATTTTAATCAAAATTCTATTACAAATTTTAAAATTTATATTTTGTAAAATAACAAAAATTTATATCTTTTTAATTATTTATCAAATAAAAACTACATTCAATAAAACAAAAAATATTACAATCAATGTACATATATATATAATTCGTCAAATAACCCATGATCATAATAACTAACTATATTCTTGAGTTAAAGAGTTAAATATAATTACACCAAAATTCAATCCAATCTTTTTATCAATTAATTTCCTCACCACACGTATTTGATCCTATTATAAATCATTAAAGAGTAAACTTTCTTTAACTACACAATTATTTAGACTAAAATAAATTCAAACAAAAATTTTAAATTCTAAAATTTAAAATATTGTTATATACTTATTTAAAATTATGCAATTTTATTCAATTTATAAGAAATAAAAATTGTTACATAATCTAAAATTACATAAAAATAATTGAAAATCATTTTTTACATATGCCTATCTACTCTTTCTAGGGATAAAATTTTTAAAACACACAATTTTTCTTCAAGAAAAGCACCATGGAAACCTTTTATGTAACAACCCGACTTTTCGGACTATTAATTCTAAATCGAAACTAAAAGGAAATACAATTTTATTAATCAAAAGTCAATTACAAAGGTACTTATTACAAAAGCGCAGCTAACATCTATCGAAAAGTCAATCTAGCCCAATTCTATGGTCTTCAAACTCCAACGCTACCAAACGCGGTCGTACACCGAACCTGAAATATTAAAAGAATGAGCTATACAGCCCAGCAAGTAACCAATCGATCTAACCAGTCATACAAAGTAACGTATAAACACATATAGAATAATACAATAATCGATACGATACAATACAATACACAAAACAATCACTTTCGATACACATATTCTTATTCTTATTCGATACGACACCACATAACAACAATAACTTGAAACCCATAATTCATACCATGACCACTACAACCCGGTGATAACGGTCCTAAATTTTCAGAAAACTGTCACTATAACCCGGTGACTCGGTCCTAAGTCTTTATTTTCGCAAACCATGGCATAAATCAGAGTTCCGAGACTATTACTTACACATAACAAATATGTAATAATACATATCAATTCAAAATAAATAATCACTTAGCCTAAGATTTAATAACAAATACGTACACAAAACACATAATTTTGAAAACACTAGAAAGAACGATCAAAGACTTACCTCTACGCAGAAACTCAAGAATCAAATCATCCTATCCAATTCTGACCAGACCTGTATTTACCCTTTTTGACCCTCTAAAAGATGTTTTCTTGAAAAACTCAAAGGACAAAAGTTGTAGAGCACGAAAAGACCTTTCCGAAAAGTCCAGAATCAACGAATTCCGACTTACGATGAATTTACTACGAATTTTACAAGACAGCTGAATTATGTGTAAAAAAAAGACCTACGAATTTTGATAATAAAGATGAAGGAGAAGAATAAGTTGTATTTATAACGTCTTATAACCCTAATTCCAAAAATATAAATATTCTATCACACACAATTAACATAAATAAAAAGATATCGGTTTTCAAAAATATTCTAACGCTTCTTTCCACAAATAACAAATCTTATTTTTAATCTAAATAACTTGTACAAAAAGAAATTCTAGAATCCTCTAAATAACAATTAATCATATATATAGTATTTTAAAACTCTAATTTCAATTTTTACTAATTATTCTAATTTTAGAATTTCATCCATATTTTAGACTCATTTTTCTAATTCAATTTTAATTCCTATTTATTATTTAATTATAATCTTTTTTTTACTATTCTTTTATTATTATTAGTCTAAAATTACGGGATATTACATTTTACTATATATCACAAATGTGTATTCAATTTGGAAAAGAAAATAATGTTAATATATTCAATTTCTCACTTAACTCATCATCAAAATTACTAATCATATTCTTGAGTTAAGTTAAATATTATTATAGGATAATTCAATTTATTAGAGTAATTGTGTATCAAAAATAAATACAAAATGATGTCATTGGGTAATGTTGTAAAAAAGAATATTTTTATAGGTTAATATTGGTATGAATGCATGGGACCCATTATATTTAATTGAATTATATTTAATGAAATTAAGATGCATGTAATGTTGTAAATTGTTTTGTAAAATTTTGTAATTTTGTACCATCAATATTTTCTTCTATATACCCACATATCCTTCCTAAAGGAAATACATTCGCCAGCCTCTTCTTAGATTCAAATAGGGCTGTCAAACGGATATTTCGGATACGGATCTACCAATATCCGAATCCGAAAATCTGAATCCGTATCCGGATCTGAAAATATTTTTGAAAAAAAATCCGAATCCGACGGATACATCCGGATCCGGATAATATCCGATTATGAATTTCAGTCAGATTTTTCTATTTTAAATTCAAATTTAATTTAAAAAAATTAAAAAAAATTGAAAAATAGATTTTTAACATTTCTAAAACTAAATAAAAAAAATTAAATTTACTTGGACATGTTTTATTTTTTATTTAGAAAATATAATTTCAATATAACTTCTTATGTATATTTTTATTAATCTTAAAATATTGAATTTATATGATATTTATATAAATTTATACTTATATTATGTGTACAAATATATTTATCTCATACAAATACATTATTTGATTAATAAAGAACATAATAATTTCTAAATTATATGAATATAAATATAGATATAAATATAAAATTTATAATATATATGTATACTTTCGGATTCAAATATTATCGGATACTGATGTGCCTTTAGTGATAAGAGTCAATCAGAGTTCAGAAAAGATGCACGCATCCAGAGGTGGAGAAGACGGTGATGGAATTCAAACTTCAAGCGGATCTAAAAGAGGAGAGGTCAATAAACGTTAGCTCGAAAATGGTTTCAGGTCAAGGCAAGAGGGTGGTAAACAATAGACAGAGCTAGATGGGGATCTTATTCTTCGTGACTTCATCTGGGCACATCAAGATCTAGTGGACAAGGATATTTTGGAAAACTTTGTTAGAGGTGACAAACAAGCTATTGCAGACGCCTTAAACCAGATTCATTGGAGAAGTTTAAAGATTCGAAATCATAATGGAACTAATGGTAGGGGAAAAGGGCTACCATATGCTTTTATCAACATAGATGAAAAATCTTTTGCAGAGGCGTTAAAATCACAAAGTGGTACTGAGCAGAGGTGGGTTAAAGTTTCTCCAAGGAAAATGAGTACCAAGAGGAATGAGAAGAGAGTCTTTATGATTTTTGTATAAAACATACCAGACGAAACTACAACACGAGATATGTGGGATTTATTCAAGCAATGAGGGGTTATTCTGGATATAATCTTACCCAGAAGAAGGGATAAAAATAACAAAAGGTATGGATTTGTGACTACTCACTCAGAATTGGAAGCAGGTAGTATTATATCTAATGTCAAACAGTTCAAAGGATTAGGAAGAAGGATAAAAATGAGTATCAATAGCGGGAGAGTAACAGAAGACAGTGCTGGTCCTTTAAGTTCCCAAAAGAAAGCATTTGCAAAGGCAGGTATTCAGCAAGCGACACCAAACACTCAATCGGGAACTCCACAAGTGGCAGTAAACACTCAATTGGGGAAGAAAAAATTTGTATTTATAGAAGCAGAAGTAGATGAGAGCTTAGAAAAGCATCTATTGGACAGGTGGGTGGGAACTTCTAAGCAACAAATTGATGCTAAAAGCCTACTAAAGTAGTTGGGGAGTGCAGGGCTTGCAGGTATGATCCTTCTTAAAATCAGTGAGCATAAGGTTATTTTGTCAAAGGAGGAGGGAATTGTTTGGAATAAGGAGGAAATGGAAATACTTAAGTCTAGCTTTCATAGTATAAGAAGGATGGATGAGAAAGATTTGATAATAAGTAGAACCGCGATAGTGGAATGTCATGGCCTTCCAATGACGGTTTGGAAGGAAGATATGTTGAAAGCGTTTACTCGACATTTGGGGGATTGAATTGATTGGTGTTATCAAAATAATGACAGGATGGAGGTTTTTAACCCTCTTATTAAAATTGACACAAGTCAAGTAAGGAGAATAGAAGATAATATGAAAGTGATGATCAGAGGCAAGCTTTTTGAGGTAACTTTTAAAGAAGTGAGTAAAGATCTGTGGGAAATACAACAGGAAGGGGGAAAAGTAGAGAGAAAAATGAGGTTTTGACTAATTGTCAAGGGGCTAAAAGTATGGTAAATCAAACAAGCGTAGTGAGACCTCCTTCTAAGCCCCAGGAAAGCAATCAATTTGATGATGAGTTTGTTAGACCTGTTCAAAATTCTTTACCGAAAAGGCATCCTCAAGAGAACTTGTCTAATCGTAGTTGGTCAACACTAACTCTATCTCGAGAGTGTCAGAAACTATCCTCTGCGAGGAGGTTAAAGATGGGGTTAGTAAAGAGATTCTTAATTCCAATAATGAAGGTTTTATTTTAGCAGGCGCAGTTTCGTATATGGGCAGAGAAAAGGGTGTCGAGTCAAGTCCAAGGCATAATTGTATGCAGTTGGAAGAGCAAGTTAAGGAATCAAGCAAGCTCATGGAGGTTCAAGTAAGTTCGTCTGATGTCTCAGGATGTTCAGAATCATCACTGATTAAGGAGGGGGAGGTAATGTCTTCAGAGGGGAGGTTTGAAGAAAATCGACAAACAAACCTTTTAGGTAGCTCACAGAACACTATGTGTAGGAATATAAGTAACATGAACATGGGTAGAGGCAGAGGGAGGCCTAGAAAAAAATTTAAAAGATTTGTTAATCCTTTTGATCTTCGGTTGGGCATTGGAAAATCGGTGGGCATTAGAAAATTAAAGTCTCTTGCAAGAAAAAGCAAAAAACCTTCATCTGAGGTTCCAGGTATCAACAATGCTAGTCCATGTTGCAAAAACCTTTTACAAGAAGCGAACCTCATACTTGAGACAGCTTTAGCTATTGGTCTGACCGTGCCTAGAGGTATTGAGGAAGGAGCCAGAAATATAGCAAATAATATGGAGAAAGATTTGGTTTAGTTTGTGGTAAGTATTAGTTTTGATAGTAATGAGTTAAAATGAAGAAGTTAATCTGCATATCTTGGAATGTGAGAGGTACTAACTCCGCAAGTAGTAGGAGGATGATAAAAGATTTTGTTTGTTCTCACAAAATAAATTTCCTTTGATTACAAGAAACAAAGTGAAGGTTGTGGTCAACAACAATGAAAAATAGTATTTGGGACCACCACACTCATGGGTGGGCAGAAGTAGAGACGATGGGGTTGTCTGGTGGGATTTTTTGCTCTTGGGATAATCTGGAGTATGATTTAATACATTTGGAATCCACAACATCTTGGATTTGGTGAGTAATGGAGTCTAAACTGGAGAAGAGAAGATTCAGTATCATTAATGTATATAGTCCGCAAGACTTACATTTGAAGCAAGTGCTATTGGAGAAAATGAGTAACATCATTTTTCAGAATCCAAATATCCCTATTTGCATCGTGGGGGACTTCAATTGTGTGAGGGAACAAAGTGAAAGAGCTATTTGCATATATAGAGACAAAGAATCATTTCTTTTCAATAACTTCATAGAAAATGTGAATTTACTGGATTTGGAGTTACGGAAGTCTCAATTCACCTGGTTTGGATCCAATTCAAAGAAGAGCAAACTGGACAGATGCTTGGTGAATCACTCTTGGTACTCCTCAGCTCAATGGAAACTCACAGCCCTTAGTAGGAAAATCTTGGATCATAAAGCCATCCTACTCACGACAGATGACACTAATTGGGGTCCTATACCATTTAAAGTGTTTAAGTGCTGGATTAAAGATGAATCACTTCTAAAAGTCTTGGAGAGTTTTCTAAATTCCTCTGATTTTAGCGGTAGCAAGGATATTCAATCAGCATTAAGAGCCATCAAATGTGTCGTCAAAAGATGGTCTCAAGACCCAAATAATAACATTTACTCAAAAATAAGAATTATGGAGGAGAGGTTGCATGCTTTAGATATCAATTCTGACCTGCTTCAGTAGTGTCAGAGACAAAAAATAAGTCAGAGGACTTATACATGGATAAAGTCTCAATGTTGAGACAAAAATCACGAGTACAATGGGCACTTCACGGAGATAAAAACTCAAAGTTCTACCACCAAGTGATACAGAGGAGAAGAAGTAGAAATGTAGTCAAAAGTATTTGGTGGAGTAATAGTTGGATTCATAATCCTATAATCCTAGGGATCTTAAAAACGCTTTCTTCTAGTATTTTCAACAGTTGTTCAAAGTTCAGCAGCCTTTGGTGAAATTGGGTTTGGGCCAGTTGAATATAAACAAATTTAACCCCTCTAATGCAGATTGGTTTGACAGGCAAATCATTGAGGAAGAGCTTGTTTTTGCGTTAAAAATGTCATCAAATGACAAGGCTCTTGGGCCTGACGGCATGAGCTTTGGATTCGTCAAGTTTCTTTGGGAAAAACTAAAGTCTCCTCTCTTAGAAGCTATAGAAGAATTTTCTCATACAGGTAAACTTCCGAAGGGTTTCAATTCTTCATTTATTGCTCTTATACCAAAGATTTCTCATCATAAATTGGTCACAGATTTTAGGCCAATTAGCCTCATAAATCAACTTCAAAGCTTTTTACTAAAGTGTTAGCAAATAGATTGAATTAATTCATACATTCTCTAGTTAGTGAACATCAACATGGGTTCATTAAAGGTAGACATGGATCAGATAGCATCTTGCTCCTAAACGAAGTCTATCATAGTCTAAAGCAGGGTAAATCTTCAGGGTTGATCTTTAAGATTGACTTTGAAAAGGCTTTTGACACCATGAATTGGAATTTTTTGTTGGAACTCTTGGACAAAATGGGGTTTGGTAATCAGTGGATTGCATGGATACAAACTTATTTAGAGGAAATCAAGATTTCAGTCTTAGTTAACGGTTCTCCATCAACTGAATTTGCGCCCCAAAGGGGGTTAAGGCAAGGCGACCCACTATCTCCCTTGCTTTTTAATTTGGTGGTGGAAACTTTGAGTAAGATGCTGCAATCTTCAAACGCCTTGCATCTGTATTCAGGGATCAAAATAGGTGATAATATGAAAGTCACTCACCTTCAATTTGCTGATGACACCCTCATTTTCATCAATGATGACAAGATCTCCTTAGCTACTGTTAGAAAGATCTTGTTTTGTTTTAAATGTTTGACTGGCCTCAAAGTCTACTTTGGTAAGAGTAAGTTGTATGCTATAGGCAAAAGCATGGATATACTCGAAGAATGAGCAAGAATCTTGGAGTGTGCAGTTGGTGAATGGCCAATGACGTATCTGGGAGTTACTGTTGGCATCTCTGCAAGAAGACAACTTTATTGGGATCCACTATTAGAAAATTTTAAAAGAAAATTAGCAAGGTGGAAATGTGATACGCTTGACATGGCTGGAAGATCAATGCTACTTAAATCAGTGATAAGTAGTTTGCTTATTTATTGGTTTAATACGCAACTATTACCATCGATTGTGTGTCAGAAGATGGAATCTTTTATTCGAAGCTTTATGTGGGGGGAATTCAATCTGAATGGAGAAAGAAGGAAAAGGCTACATCTCTTGAATTGGGAGACAGTTACATTGCCAAAGGATTTTGGAGGCTTAGGTATTACTCCTTTCATCCATATGAACAAAGCGCTTTTGAGTAAATGGTAGTATGGTGGTATTGTTGTGGTTATGCAGGAACCTATTGATTTTCGAGGATAAAAGAACTGGTAAGGAAGAGCTAGTCCTTCTAATTAAGTTTAGAGTAAAGAAATGGTGTAAAGCTCTCAATCTCTTCAAAGTTGAGAATTTGGACCTGTGGATGGTTAATCCAATAGGCCTCTTATTAGCGAACATAGCTAGTAATTCAGTTTTACTTCCTTCAAATGAGGGTGAGCTAGTTGGTTTTATAGATGGTTCTTACTTAAAGTCAAGCCCTGGTCCTTCAAAAGCAGGTTTTGGTGGTTTTCTAAAAGATCAGAATGGTAACCTAGTCTTCATATTTTCGGGACCAACAGCAGCAATAGGACCTTTTGAAGCAGAATGGGAAGCATGTAAATTCTTGATTGATCACATCTGGTCAATCACAAAAAAATTATTGTGTCATCATCCATTCGGATAATGCAGAGTTGATACAAATCTTACTGAAGGTTAATGCTGATCTATGCGATTATGATCGCAACATTTGCCAAGTATTCAAAAGTAAGTTGATGGGTCTGAATATTAAAGTTAAGTGGATCTCTAGGCAGCTCAATCATGGAGCAAATGATCTAGCAGTCCAGGGGCACTCGAGTTTAAAAACAATATGGGCTTGGTGTTGAGGGCTGTGGGTTCAGGAAGATGATGGTGGTGATGTCCAGGTGACTAGTACTTGGTAGTGGTTCCTTCATTTTCTTAGTTCCGTATTGCTGTTGTTTTGCTGGTGCCTCTGCTAGCTGTGCTAGTGTCTTGTAGGGGCTTTTGATGTCTTATTATGAATTGATGGTCTTGGTACCAAGTGTGTAAGGGTGCAGTGCATTTCTCTAATGGCTGCCTTTCATTATTATTAATATATCCCGTGTTCCAAAAAAAAAATCCATATCTGTATCCGAAATTATCGGATCCGGATACGGATAATATCTGATTTATTTCAAATATGGATAATATCCAATTTATTTCAAATACGAATACAGATATTTTGAACGAATGTCAGATTTTTCGAATTTTTTTGACAACCCTAGATTCTGATCTCTCACGGAAGGTGTTGGCCCAATATGTCATAATTTTAAATTAAATGGTCCCGAATACCACAATTTGAAAGGATGGTCCCAAATATCACACTAAAACACTAAATCGTGTAGCATTTTTGTTTTTATGAAAATGTTATATTGTGTAGCATTTTTTTTTTAAAATGCTACTTTAAGTAGAGTTTTGGGTTCAAAACTCAACTTAAAGTGGTGTTTTGAACCCAAAACGTTACTTTAAGTGATGTTACCCAAAACTCTACTTTAAGTGATGATTTAAACACAAAATACTACTTTAAGTGGTGTTACCTTTTTTAATTTGTAAAATGTGTATTTGCAAACACTATTAAAAATTTATAATCAAATAGTCAATTCAAATTGTGTTTTTTACTGAGTTCGGTGGCCTGATTTTTATAAAAATCGGGATAAGTTAGGGTTTAGGGTCTAGGATTTAGGGTCTGGGGTTTAGGGTTATAACTCTAAACCTAAGTTTGTATACGATTTATTCATCGTTTTGAATATTTCTAAACCTAAAATTGAACCCAAAGGCACCTGTTAGAAACCCTAAGGAATACATATAAAATTTTAAAATTATAAATAAAAAATTGAATATTTCTAAATCCCAAATGGAACTCACTGAACCCCAAATAAAAACTATTTAACCCCAAAGGAAGTACCACAAAAGATTTAAAAAATTAATTGAAAAAAAATAATATATAAATTTTTATTATTTTAAAAATCCCACCCCACCCCACCCCACCCCACCCCACCCCACCCCACTCCACTCCCACTGCCACTGCCCCAACGCTACATGATGTTGCATCTTTCACCTTCCCTCCTCCTAAACGTTTCACGATATAGCGTTAGAAAAAAGAAAAAACAAAAATTCGAAATGCTACATGAGATAGAGTTTTAGTTTGACATTTGGGACCATAATTTTGAGTTGTGACATTTTGGAACATCTGATTTAAAATTGTGATATTTGGGTCCTTTTCTCATATACTACAGCAAGTCAAATAGTTGTGTTCGAGTTTGAGTTTGATTTGTGTTGAAGGCCCATCTCCTTAGTGGGTCAGACCAAAGGCCCAACACCATGGAACCGAAGGAAGCCAAGACTGTTTAGCCCATTTGTCTACATCGGTCTAGTCGGTTATACATTCCTCAGAACGTGGGACACGTCCTCCCACTTATTCCACCTTCCGGTGAGTCGCCCACGATAGAAGGGGGGACAGGTTAAGAATAATCAGGTTTGGGTAATTCCATTCATTCAATCACATTCTACACACACAAGCTCTACGTTCAATATTACTCAACCCAAAACCAGTAACTTATTCTCACACCGGTGGTGAATCGAGGGGAACCACCCACGCATTCTTCTCACTTTCAGGTCCGACCGAAGCAAGGCTTGGCAGAATTCTGGTTGTAACAATTTAAGTTTGATATTATTTTGAGTTTGAGTGCTAAAGAAACAAGATGGAAGAAACAAGTAAATATGCAAAATGATTCAGATTTGAACGATTTGATGAAGAACTTATTAGCTATTATTTGAAGCCCATGATCACGGGAAAACAACTTTCATGTGACTTTATAAAATTCAGACAAGTGTACGGCCCCGTGGCTTGTTTTTTTGAATGATGATCGATCTTGGTTCTTCTCCCTTCATCTTAAAGACACTGAAAAGTGCATGTTTGTCATCTTAAAGAAACTGAAAAACTTTGGAGATCATTTACTAGTACTTCTTCAAAAAAGTCTGGTTCGAAAAAGGCTGGTTGTGTTACTTCTGCAAATACATCGAAAAAGTTGGGGTGTGGTACGTGGGATGGAAAGACAACACGGAAACAAATCAGGGATGGAAAGGGGAATGTCATTGGGGAGAAGAGATATCTGGTTTTTGAAATTAACGAGATCGATTCGGGGTTTTCTGGATGTGATCGGAGTAGAGTTCGACTTTTCAAATGCATGAGTATAGCTTGACTGGGATCAATGCGGGTTTGGATTCTGCCCATAGTAATGTTCTATGTAAAATCACTTATGATTCTGCAAAGGCTTGCCCGATTAAGCTTAAATCGGGTACCAAAATTGTTGGTAATATTACAATTAAAAGAAGCGGTGAAGACCACGAGAAAGAAATAAACCATCAACAAGAATTTGGAGGCAACTAACAGTGTAACAATAGAAGATCTCACTGCGATACATGGTGATTCAGATGATCGATATGCTGCTATTGAATTACAAGAGTTGGATGCTTTTTGTGGGGATTTTGGTTTTGATGACCTTGGTAGTGAGAGTTTATGTCTAGGAGACCTAGGTGATGTAAACCCCTTTTTTGATGGTCTGGGAGACATTAGTGATTTAGGTCCATGTTTTGCTGCAGATTGGATCATGAGGTGTTTGAATTCCGATCCACAAGAAGGGCCAGTGGAAGATAATAGTATAAGCAATCTTGGTAAATGGTAAGAGAAAGTTCGAAGCAGAGAAGAATTCATGCTGGAACAAGAAGACGTGACGTGTCTATAATAATTATTAGAGCAGCTAGGGCAAGTGATGGGTAACTTTTAGCGAAAGTAGCTTCTTTGTTCACACATAGGACCCTTATTATCAGTTTCTTTGTTTTTCGTTGAACTTTTCATTCACTGTAACATGCAAGATTGATGAATGCAACTTTTGTGACTTTTACTGAATTAATTCTTGTATTTTGTTGCTACAAAATTTTGATTTACTATATGATGAATTCTGCTGAAAATAGAAAAATAAGTTTCAATTAGTAATTAATGTTTATGGAGTTATGGTGATCATTATTAATTTGATGAGTTGGGGAAGATTTATGTTTTAGCGCTGATTGGCGTGCCTCCAAATTCAATATTAATGCTCATGAAGTAATGTAAAAAGCAATGTAGAAACGTTAAGAATAGAAATTAGAAATTTTGAAATTCCAGTATCACTCGTCTTGTCAAAACGGCTAGCATAGTCTCTATAATAGAAGTTGGTTTTTTCAGTCTTTTACATACTGCTAAGCTTAAGATAGAAGTTTTGAGTGTATACAACAGTTTATCTTTGGTTTTTAAACTCATTACAAAGTCTCCTTAGCCTTGTCTATAGACAAGCCAGTGCTGCTAATATTGTCAATGTAGTTGATACTGTTTGTAAAAAGGAGTTTATTCCTTTCATCTTTTATACCATTAATCATTACTACTTTCCTATTAGGTTTCCATGAAAAGAATTCCTTACTTTAATGAAAGTTAGAGAAACAACTCAAAACTAAATCTGGTAACGGAAGCAAGTATGTTTATCTTTTGTTGATCAGGTATGTTTATCTTTTGTTGATTTCGTATTAGATTGCAAAGCTAGCTGGGTGATTTTGTAAGGCTTCCCACAGTACAATAGTTATGACAAAATTAGAGTTGAGCAAATCATACACGTGCTTGCTGATTTCACTTCTCTATTTTCTTTGCTTGTTAATATTATCATATATCAATTTGAGGTATGGCAGTGTTCCTGACTTGCTACAAGCATATATGCTAGGATATAAGAAGCAATGTCAAATAATAGTTGACCTGATGTTCTTTCTGGAAAACACAGGACAGGTCTTTCTTGTTTTCGTAGTTAATATTTCAGTATTAGTGTTGCAAATTAAATTTCTCAACTCCCATAACCTGGTGGCACTCATTGGTTTCTTAGTAATTTGTTCCAGAAATCTAATTAATAATCACTGAAATACCTGTATGTCAATTGTTGTAGTTATTGTTGAAATTTAGGTCTTCATTTAGATAGTAGCTTGGAAGCTGAATGAGCAGTCCTTGCTTTATGGATGGCTTTACGTGATATTCCCCCCCTCAAAACTACTCTAAATATCATGCAATCCTTAAATAATCGTAATATGGATATAAAGTTTCTTACTATCTGGTTTAGGTTTGCAGTTTGTCTCAAATTCAAGTGCTTCCTCCAAATTTATTTAAGCTTGCCAAATGTTAGTAACCAGTCCATCTAAAACCTTAAGGTGTTAGAGGAAGGCCCCAACAGGATCTTATGCTACAACATATATTATGTTTAACACTCCCCCTCAATCGTACAATACGTTTTGCTACGATTGACAGACGACAAACAGATAATGAAGACATGAAGGAGACGGACAACAAATAATGAATTAAATAAATGGGGGTGGAGGGACTCGAACTGAGACCCCTCCTAAACTGAGCTCTGATACCATGTTAAATAACCAGTCCATCTAAAACCTTAAGGTGTCAGAGGAAGGCCCCAACAGGATCTTATGCTACAACATATATTATGTTTAACACCAAAGATGTGTTTGCGCTTGATTACATTGTAGCATCTAATTGTAAGCTTGGTGAGTAGTAGTATCATATCTTTTACTTGCAACATAAAATAAGTGCAGACTCACTAGCTACCTGACAGGAAAGATTGGATATGGTGCGGTTAGTTAAGCCATGACATACAAGTAGCATTTGTCTTTGTGCATAGAGATTTGTTCAATGAGTAGCCAGTTCTAAGAAATATGCCAAGGTACTAGTGTTAGTGTGCTACCATATGCACATTTCCTTTAAACCTTTGGTTGAAGATATAAGTTTATCCTTCTCAGAGTTCATAGAAAACAAATCTTATATCTATTTTTGCATTCAGTATTTCCAAGGTGGGGTTGAGATAGTATGGAGAGATCTGCTAAGTGCTAACTGGACAACGGAGACCTAACCTTGAAGGTGCAGTAACTTTAAAACCTTGCTACGAAGGAGGCTATAATGATAGTGAGTCACTTTACATCTTCTTTGGCGATTACTAATGATATTATTGTTAATGGCCGTTTCTTGGTTAAGATTTTACTTGCTAGAACGACGTCAATTAGTACCAGGGCATTTATTCTTCATTAATTTTGTTATCAATACATGAAAATAAGTTATAGTTTAATATGTCCTCTTTGAATATGTGTAAAAAGATATGGTATTGGATCAGATGGATGTGCTAGACACAGGAGAAGAAGAAATCATTAGTAATGAAAACACTATAAATTATGGATGATGCTAGTGATAAATACATTTTCATATCTTCTACCTGCATTCTACGAAGTCGGAAGATATTGACATCCAAAAAATTATATTCATTGACAATTTAACATGCATATTTCACATATTCTGGACTCAGTACTACATTCCTCGTAATATGAGGCAACTTAAGGAAGGGTAGGTGTGCAAATTACTGAATCCTTCCTTTCATATTACAACCATCAATATTTACTACACAGTATATATTTATTTATTTATTTTTGCTAAATCACAGAGTATATATTTACGTTACATGCTGTGTGACCAAGTCTATTTATTTTGTTATGTGCAAATACAGTTAGGTTATCCTTGATCATAGTTATAATATATTTATTTGTACAAATTTATGAAATAGTTTGGACTCTAAAAGAGCTTTTGTAAACACAGTTAAAACTCTCAACTGTACAAACCTGTATACTTGAAATGGAAGCATAATATATGATATTTCTTGTGAAGCTAGAGCCCAGTCAAAGCCTGAAAAACTAAGGTAGAGAGGAAAAACGCACTTTCTTGGAAGACCCTAAGATGTTAAAAAAGGATGCTCTGTTTGCAGGTTGCGAACTGTCCAAGACTAATCACATTTCAGACTTTCAGTTTCAATAAGAGATTAAAATACCCCAATTTTACGATCCTAACTACAAGGGAGATCATGATCAGTTAATTTTTTGTTGTATAATTAAAGTTCTATGTTCGTTACTTTCAAGTTCTTATACATATAACGTTGTCAAGGTTTTGTATGTGACAGGTTACCACAAACTTTTTAGTAAAATCTGAGGACACCCGAGTTTAAAATCATCTACAACTTACAAGATACTAACATACTTGCATGCACATAATTCCCGACCTTCAGTTTTACTGGCGCACTTTGCCTAATGGCGGCTCTTGCACTTTTGCATGTTCCGCGATGCTGCAAGCAACACTTAACAATCGGGTTAAATATCAAGTACAAGACAGATTGCATCCAGATAAATCAAGTTGATCACTCATTGCAATTTTGATTCAAGTTGCTCATCAATTTCTTATTTTTGTTCAAAACGTTAAATTCAACTATTTTTCAAGTCAAACAAAACATTTTTCATCCTTAACTCCGTTATCTATGAGTTGGCGATGACATGCTGACTAGTGGATGCTGACTAGTTTGCTGAGTTGGATAACTTGAATTCAATAACAAAAACAGAATATAATACCTAATATATCCATAGTATTATTTCAAAATGTTTTTGAACGAATCATAGAGCTTTCGAATTTCATCATCTCCAAATGCTATGGCTTCAATGAATTGGAGTAGTTTTCAAAAATTATAAAATAATTGAAGAAAACTCATATGAACCCTAATTTTGAAAACTTCTCAATCAATCAATGGAATACGTTTTTGTTGAATTAACATAGGGTTTTATAAAATTTATCAACTTTGGAGGATATAACTACAAGAAATTGAAGTAATATTCAAAATTGATAACAAATCGAAGATTAGTGAATGAACCCTAACTTTATATTGATATTGTATATACATAAGCTATTAAGCTGTATATATATACTTACTTCCACATCATTGCTGTTGAATGGCCACATTAGAATGTTGATAGTTTAAAAAAGTAGACTTAAATGTTTCGAACAAAAATAAGAAGTCAATGATTAACTTGAGTCAAAATTGTAAAGAGTGATCATCTTAATATATTTGGACGCAATCAAATCATGTACTTGATTTTTAACCCCATAACAATCTTACTTTCACTTATAAAATATATATAAACTTGTAAACTTTTAGTGAAAGAAAATTAAGATCTGGACCATCTGGGATGCCAGGTTCCGGACCAGAGCAGACCTAAACCAATTGCCTCGGAGCCTTTCATGATCCTTAACCTCTTGCACGAGTCTGTGAACATACTAATTGAGTACTGAAGATCATCAAAATTGTATTTATAAAGGTTTTCAAGTAGCTAACATTATATACATAACATGTCAATTAGGCAGCTAGTTTATGAGAACAGATCTTGAGAGTAGCAGCTAGTGATGTAACTATAAACTACTAAATGAACATATATCAGATATCCGTGCTAAGAGCTATAAAACTCTTATAAGTCTAGTCTTTCCTAATGCTTATAACTTGAATCCGTAACAGACTGAATCTTAATAAACTTGTGTAATTTACCTATTTTATTTTTTGCATCTAATTGCAATGCACATACGTCTAACACGATGTAAGGTTTAAAAGTGTAAGGTGTTGACTTACTTCCAAGGAACATCACCGACAAGCATCCAGTCACCATCCTTGTCTACATATGTAAGCACATATTCAGAGTCATGAACAAGATCGATTAATCAACTTGCGCTGAGACCCTCTCGTACTGGAATTCTTTTGGAGGTGCACTGCCCTGAATTACAGCCATGTATGATGCAAGCAGGCCTAGCTGTAATATGAAGCTTATGCAGTAATCATGAATTTATTACCAGTATTACTCTGACAGATAAATCAATCTCATCGTTGATAGACAACTGTTAAAGTTTATATATGATATAAATATCGACTAGCTGTACATATAAATTTTCAGCAGATCTTGATGAGGAATAAGAGAGAGAGACTTACCAATGGTAAAGCAGCTAAACATACTCCCCAGAGCAGGACCAGCCCTAGGAATTTGAGTGCCCTAGGCGAGATTCGAAAATGGTGCCCCATTTTCTTTACGTCTTACTTTTTTTTATACATGTTGAGTTAAAATTCTTATACAATCTATATATGCAAGAATAGATCATAAATGCATTCTATTTTATTACTCATGAGTTCTACTTTTTTAAACATCACAAATTTGATAAAATCAGTTCAATTAAAAGAAAACTTACTTGAATAAAAAATAACAAGTGACGCTAATAAGTTTCTTGTAGTTGTATTCTTCAAGTCTGAATTTCCGACATCCTGCAACACATGATTATGCATCAGTAAAATAAAATAGTCATCATTAGTACTATAAGACAATACTTAATTGAAAGTTTAATAAATGAATTTACCATCATTGAATTTGAAACTTTTTTCGAGCATTTTGAGATACAAATCTCTCTATGATTTTACCATAGTCTAGCGAATTTGCAAGCTCACTTTCAATCGAAAGTAAAGCTAATCCATTAAGTCTATCTTGACACATCGAAGAGCGAAGATAAGATTATTCTCACAGGACCTTTTGTTACCACCGAATCTCTTATCCATTGATCAATGTTCTTCCAAGTTCCAGGATCATAATTGATCCTATTAAATGTATTTTATTCCTTAACCTCTTCCGCATCATTTGCAATAAGAGTATTTTTAGTGTTCTGAATTTGTGGTTCTTCAATTTCAATCTCTTGCTCAAATTCAACATGTGTCACCTCATTTTCAGGTTCTTCCCCAGTATCTGCATTTTCATTAAGAACCCCAATGTTAGCACTATTAGAGTTTTTTTCCCAAAAAACTTGTGAAGTGAGCCCATTTGTAACTTCTCTTCTTCCACCGCTTTCAATTTCTTTTGCCTTTTCTGATGTCCTGATAATTGACGACGCTTCATTTTCAAATTATCTAGTAATTGAACAAAAAAAATGCAATTAATTAAACATACAAGTTTATTGCACATAAAACATACTATGAGAATACTTGTTCCAAGTAACAAAACCTCAATTAACCCCTAAACACTAAAATGATTCATCAAAACCCTAAGTTGTAAAAAATTATGATGAATAATTGCAATTTATAAAGACAAAGAATTAGAGGGCTAAGAAAACAAACCTGTGTCACGATTGTAGAGTAGATGCCAATCTTGATAATTCAATCTTTATTGATAATTTCAATCTCCTGACCCTGATCTCCACAATGAACAGAACAACGATAGTGTATTGGGTACTTATGTGTGAATTATGTATTGGGTACTTATGTGTGAATTATGTGTGAATTATGGTTTCCTCTGTTTTAATTTGATGACTAATAACTATTTTGATTGTTTTCTATGTTTTATTTTGAATGTTTAATTATGTGCTTTGGTAAATTAGGTGGGTTATTAAAATTGATCCTTATTTTTTAATAAGTTTTATATTTTAAAATTAAAAGTTGGTTTTTAGTTTTGAAAAGTGCCCAAATTAACTTTTAAATTAAAGGGGAGCCTCAAATATTAAAATATATTTATTTATTTATTTATTTTTATTTAAATTAAATAATAAAAATTGAACCTATATAAATATATATACATATTATCTGAAAATTTTGATGCCCCTATCTAAAGTGGTACCCTAGGCGGACCGCTGGCACAGAGTTAGCCGATGCTTATTCCCCAGATACCGTCATTGCTTCTTCTCCGGGAAAAGAAGTTCACGACCCGTGGGCCTTCTACCTCCACGCGGCATTGCTCCATCAGGCTTTCACCCATTGCGGAAAATTCCCCACTGCTGCCTCCCGTAGGAGTCTGGGCCGTGTCTCAGTCCCAGTGTGGCTGATCATCCTCTCAGACCAGCTACTAATCATCTCCTTGGTAAGCTATTGCCTCACCAACTAGGTAATCAGACGCGAGCCCCTCCTCGGGCGGATTCCTCCTTTTGCTCCTCAGCCTACGGGGTATTAGCAGCCGTTTCCAGCTGTTTTTCCCCTCCCAAGGGCCGGCCCTGGCCCAAAGCTGATGAAAGTTCAGCATAACTGCAGTAGGTTTTGAGGTCAACATTTCTTAGATATGGAGCACCGTCCATGCTAACCTCAACATAAATGCATCCTGTAATAGAATCTCTTTCCACACCATCAGTGTTCTTATATATTTTGGTAGCCAGCGTGTTTTTCCCGAATGATTTGATAGGAGGCCATCTAACCACCGGTGCGCTGCAAAAAAACATATATTAAAAATAGCATTCGATAGACAGATGCTCTGAGACAAAAATTCCAAGATTGGTAGTGAAAATAGTTTAAGAAACTTCATTTACGAATTTACTAATATATAGGGGCATATATGAGAATAGGACCTTGCTTTACACAGCTATTTAATTTAAATGCTTAGTTTAAACACCTAGCTACTAGTACTTATTCGAAAAAGTCTGGTTCGAGAGAGGCTGGTTGTGTTACTTCTGAAAATACGTCAAAAAGTCAGGGTGTGGTACGTGGGATGGAAAGACAATGCGGAAACAAATCAAAGATGGGAAGGGTAATGTCATTGGGGAGAAGATTGAAATTAATGAGATTGATTTGGCAGTTTTTGGATATGATTGGAGTAAAGTCGGAATTTTCAAAATGCATGAGTATAGCTTGAGTGGGATCAATGCGGAATTGGATTGTGCCCATGGTATTGTTCCATGTAAAATCACCTATGATTCTTCAAAGGCATGCCCGATTATGGGGCCGTTTGACTTACCTTAAAATGAGTAGCTTATGACTTATAAGCACTTATGTCATATAAGTGATAAGTAGAGTAGAGATTAGAGTGTTTGGTAAATCAGAACTTATAATCAGTAGACTGTTTGGGTAAATCAGAACTTATAAGTTAATTTTTTTTTATAATTTTCAAAATATTTGTTTTTTTATATATAACAACGGATATCAATGGATAGATCTCGATGAATAGGAAAATTTGATATATACATATCAATTTTCTAATGAATGGATCGAGAGATATATGGTTTTTAAGATTGAAGGATATTATATATTAGGTATATCGAGAATAAGTTATAAGTTGAAAGTTAAGAATTCCTAACATTCAACTTATGAACTTATAAGTCATAAGTTTAGCTAAAACTTATTTTGACAAACACCCCCCATAAGGACTTATATGGTCTTATAAGCCATAAGTTCCCTACCAAATGAAATGCCAAACAGGCACTATTTTAAGTCAAGGCAAAAAATTGCTGGCAATGTTACAAAAAGTAGTGAAGACCTCAAGAAAGAAGAAATTATCAACAAGAATTTGGAGGACGGAACTAGTGATTTAACAGCAGAAAATCTCACTGCAATACACGGTGATTTTGATGATCGGTCTGCTGCTATTGCATTACAAGAGTTAGATGCTTTTCGCAGGGATTTTGGTTTTGATGATCTTGGCAGGGGAGAGTTCTCGTGTGGGAGACCTAGGTGGTGATGTAGGTCCCTCTTTTGATGGTCTGCATGGAGACATAGGCGATGTAGGTCCCTGTTTTGATGTAGATTGGATCATGAGGTGTCTGGATTCCGATCCACAAAAAGTGTCCATAGAAGACAATAGTATCATCAATTACATAATTTTTACAAAAATTACAGTCATTCAATAAAATTTTAAGATTTTTAAAAAATCCTAAAATTGTACAAAAAATTTAAAAAAATATAACATTTTTGGTAATTTCTCTTACCTATTTCTTCAAACAGAAATTATACGTTATACGATTTTCGTATGCAATTCCAAATGTTACAGATACAATTTAATTCTTTTTTGATAAAAATTTAGTTGAACACTCTTCTGAAAAAGGATTATCTATAAAATTTTCATACAACACGTGATTTAGACATTGTAAATTTGATGTTAGCCAATAGCCAGTACAACTGGTAGAAAATATGTTAAAGTTTATGAATTTTAGTTAGATAGTTTATGACCCTATCATGAAAAAAATAAAATAAAAAGAATAACCGTGCTGTTCAGAAAATAACAAAACTACCTATTCTAAAAATTATAAATAATTATAAATTTTAATGAATGGATACAAATTTACCAATTAGATATCCCATCTTTTATAAGATATACTCGATAGATGCATATCTTTCCATGGGTATTTTTTTTTAAATATGCTACTTGCATTACTTGGTCAATATCAATCTCAAGTACATGAATAAAATCAGGTGGAGTAACATTCCACTCTCCCAACCTGGATGAGACAGCTTTTGCTAATATATGCGCTATACTATTAGCTGACTTATAAACGAATTGAACTAGCATGTAATCAAGGTGCTTTATAACAAATGAAAACAATCCGACACAATAGTATCAAAATACGCCCCCTTACTGTTCTTTGCACGCTGCTTCGTGGACCTTTGAATCAGTTTCAAAGATACAATGATGTAGATCTACCAATTTTGCCCAGGACGACACTTCTCTCAAGCTTATGGCTTCAGCTTCCCTATGCTGCCATGCTCCATTCATGCGAGTACAGATAGCTCTGACAAAATTCCCTTGAGCGTCACGCATGATACTTCCTATACCAATGCAGCCGTCCTGAGAAATAGCAGCATCAAGGTTTATCTTCACCCATCCCTGCGGTGGCTTGCACCATATCCTCAAAATGGTTCAAAATTAACCATCACTACAGTAGTATTGTAATGGTATTCTATTCAAAGATATGAAAAACAGTGAGTATTTGAATTTTATTGAGAAAGGAAGTGCATAAGATACATCAACAGAAAACTAACAGGAAAGTTGTTTCACACATTACAGAAATCAAATGATAAGTTGAAATTAAGAATGTATAAAAACGTGCATCTTTTGATGAAGGACCACCAAATGGATATTTCAGTAACATTCGAAACCAGTTGGGATCTCCTTGCCACAGTGATTAAGAACTAAGCTGAGTGCAATAGGAACATTCAAGTCAATTCCCAGAATGTTGGCTCTAATGGCAGTACACAGACAAACTGCAGCTTCCAGATCGACAAGGCCATTGATGAGAATGCAGCATGGCAGCGTTGGAGGCGATCCGATGACGACATCAACCAAGTTAAGTACATTGGCACATACTCCTTGTTAGAATTCAAACACGTTTTTCCAGAAACAAGTCAGCTTGTTAAAAGTCATGATTTACAGCAGGTAGTTGAGTTGTGTTTGTGGGCTGTCAACATGCAGCAGCCTTTGGAGAATATATGGTAGGTGCATGTCAAATATGTAGGCTTGAATAATTAGTTTATGATGTAATGGATGATGTAAAATGATGGAGTCTGAAGCCTATAAAAGGCTACCTGCTGTACATGTAATAACACACCAACAAAAGAAAAAACACAGCAAGGTAGTGTATTAGAAAGAGAGAAGAAAAGAGAGCCGAAGCTCTATATTTGCAGGAGAGAAAGTTGTAGTTCTATATATACATTATATTGTGTGAAATAAGAGGATATACAGTGTATGTTTATTGAGTCATATTAAATATACATATTAGCTTTAAGCTTATCACGTTTCCAACAAGTGGTATCAAGAGCTAAGGTTTCGTCGGAAAAGAAATTGGAAAATTTCTGGAAAAATTTTCCGGTCACTATTTCTACCGGAAAACACTGTTCACGTCATAGAAGACGAAGTACTGTTCATACATTACTGTTCATACGACAATGTTCATACGGTACTATTCATACGGCACTGTTCATATGATACTGTTCATACATACGGCACTGTTCACTTATACTATGAAAGAATATTTTTTTTTTAAAAAAAAATGTCGAATATGGTGCAACAAAATATTCCAAAGTTGATGGCTACAAATTATGGAAGCTGGAGTATCCAAATGAAGGTGTTACTCGGTTCGTACGATAATTGGGATATCGTTGAAAGCGGCTATAGCGAGCCCGAAGATGCTACCGCTGAAGCAGCACTTTCTAATGCTGAGAAGATGGCGTTAAAAGAATTTCGGAAAAAAGACAACAAGGCGTTATACATAATTTTTCAAGGTGTCGACGAATCCACCTTCGAAAAAATTTCAAATGCAAAGACAGCAAAAGAGGCGTGGGAGATTTTACAAAAATCATTCCAAGGTGTCGGCAAAGTGAAAAAGGTACGGCTCCAAGTTCTTCGTGGCGAGTTCGAAAATATAAAAATAAAGAGCTCGGAAAATATCGGTGAATATGTTACGCGTTTGAAAACGGTAACAAATGAGATGAAAAGAAACGGTGAAAGTCTAGACGATGTTCGGGTCATGGAAAAGCTCCTCCGCTCGCTAACAAGAAAATTTGATTTTGTTGTTACTGCTATCGAGGAGTCGAAAGATTTGTCCACAATTTCAATTGATGAGCTGGTTGGTTCACTTCAAGTGCATGAGCAGCGGATGAACCAATATGATGATGCAAGCCATTTGGAAAAGGCGTTGCAAAGTAAAGTATCCATCGGTGACAGTTCTGGCAATAGCAGCTCTTCACATGGCAGAGGTGGTTATAGAGGTGGATATCGAGGTGGACGAGGACGTGGAAGACAGACGTTCAGTAGAGGCCAGAATAATGAAGGCTATCAACCATCTGGTCGCGGTCAAAATTTCAGAGGCCGAGGAAGAGGCGGATTCCAACAACGAGGTGACAAGTCTCAATTACAATGTTATAATTGCAACAAATACGGTCACTTCAGTTACGAGTGTAGATCACCGAAGGTGGAAGAAAGGAGTCATTTTGTAGCCGCAAGAGAAGACAAAGATGTGGGTTCCGCTATGTTCCTCACTTACAAAGGAGATGACGAAGGCAAGAAGAATACATGGTATCTTGATTCGGGAGCCAGCAACCACATGTGTGGCCACAAGGAATTATTTACGGAGATAGACGACACCATCAGTGGAGAAGTTACTTTTGGTGACTCGTCAAAAATTCCAGTCAAAGGGAAAGGCACTGTTACGATTGTGACAAAGAGAGGTGATATAAAGTATATAAATGATGTTATTATATACCTGCTTTGAAAAGTAATATCATCAGTCTTGGACAACTTGTGGAGAAGGGATATAACATACAGATGCAGGATAATTCTCTTATCATCAGAAATCAGATTAGAGAATTAATTGCAAACGTGGAGATGTCAAAGAATCGTCTCTTCACCCTTGATATGCAGACAAATGTGCAGAAGTGTTTGAAGTCAGTCATTAAAAATGACTCGTGGTTATGGCACTTGAGATTTGGTCATCTTGGATTTACTGGCTTGAAATTATTGTCAAGGACAAAGATGGTGGATGGTTTGCCAGAAATCAATGAACCAAATCAGTTGTGCGAAGCATGTGTTAAAGGGAAGCAACACCGACAAAGCTTTCCAGTTGGAAAATCATGGCGAGCTAGATGGCCGTTGGAGATTGTTCATACGGATATAGCTGGTCCATTTGATATTGCATCATTTGGAGGAAACAGGTATTACCTAACATTTATTGATGATTTCAGCATAAAAAGTTGGGTATATATCTTGAAAGAAAAAGCGGAGGCTCTTGATAAATTCAAGGAGTTCAAAGCTATGGCAGAAAAGCAAAGTGGCCATTATTTGAAGGTACTTCGATCAGACAGAGGAGGCGAGTACACTTCAAACTTGTTCAGAAGTTTTTGCAGAGCACATGGAATAAATCATCAGTTCACAACGGCATATACTCCACAACAAAATGGTGTTGCAGAACGAAAGAATCGCACCATTCTAGACATGGCAAGGAGCATGGTGAAAGCAAAACATATGCCAAGGACTTTATGGGCTGAAGCCGTTCTATGTGCAGTTTATTTGTTGAATCGTTGTCCAACTAAAAGTGTCAGAAACAAAACTCCAAATGAAGCATGGAGTGGTAGTAAACCATCAGTTGGGCATCTCAGAATATTTGGGTGTATTGCATATGCCCATGTTCCCGATCAGAAAAGAAATAAGTTTGATGACAAAGGCGAGAAGTGTATCTTTACCGGATATGACAAAAGAAGCAAGGCGTACAGACTCTATAATCCCCTGACGAAGAAATTAATCATTTCTCGAGATGTTGAGTTCGATGAATCTGATTACTGGAGATGGAGCGAGGAAGAAAGAAAAGTTGCAGGCTTATTCTTTAATGATGATGATGATGATGATGGTGATGACTCCAACATAGAAGATGGTGGAGATGATGATCCAACTCCTCCACAAAGTCCAAATCAACAAACTCCTGCCTCGACACCATCGAGTTCAAGAAGCAGCAGTAGCAGCAGTTCAGGGGAAGCACCCAGAAAAATGCGAAGCCTGGATAGTATATATGAGGCGACAAGTCCGGTACAAACATCCTTTGATTATTCTTTATTTTGTTTGATGGCTGAATGTGATCCAATTACATTTGAGGAAGCTTCTGAAGAAAGCAAATGGAACAAAGCCATGGATGAAGAAATTGGTGCAATCAAGAAGAATGATACTTGGGAGCTTACAAGTCTTCCAGAAGGACATAAACCAATTGGTGTCAAATGGGTCTACAAGACAAAGACCAATCAAGATGGAGAAGTGGAAAAATACAAGGCAAAGCTAGTGGCTAAAGGCTACAAGCAAAGATACGGGATTGACTATGATGAGGTATTTGCTCCAGTTGCAAGAGTTGATACCATAAGACTTCTTACAGCAATTGCAGCTCAGAACCAGTGGAGGATCTACCAGATGGATGTGAAGTCCGCATTCCTAAATGGTTATCTTAAAGAAGAAGTCTACATCGAGCAACCACCCGGATATGTTCAGAAAGGCCAAGAAAATAAAGTCTACAGACTAAAGAAAGCACTGTACGGGTTGAAGCAAGCCCCGAGAGCATGGAACACAAGGGTTGATGAATACTTTCAGAAGAATGGTTTTGTGAATAGTCCATACGAGCATGCACTCTACACCAAAACAAATTCAGGGGGAGATATTATGATCGTGTGCTTATACGTGGATGACATGATCTTTACCGGAAACAACCCTGGTATGTTTGATGATTTTAAGAAAGTCATGACTAACGAATTTGAGATGACAGATATTGGTCAAATGTCATACTTTCTTGGAGTCGAGGTGAAGCAAAGCAAAGATGGGATTTTTATGTCTCAGAAAAAATATGCCGAGCAGATTTTAAGCAAGTTCAGAATGGAAGAATGCAAGCCGGTGAGCACGCCCGCAGAAACGAGCATAAAGCTCAGAAATGATTCAACGAGAGAATCGGTAAATTCGACATTGTTCAAAAGTTTGGTTGGAAGTCTGAGGTACCTAACTTTCACTCGCCCGGATATTATGTATGCAGTTGGACTGGTTAGTAGGTATATAGAGAAGCCGAAGCAAGAACACTTCATGGCAGCTAAAAGAATTTTGAGATACATTAAAGGTACACTTGATCATGGTTTGTTTTACACGCATTCTCAAGATTCAAAATTAGTTGGCTACTCAGACAGTGATTATGGTGGTGACTTGGATGACGGGAAAAGCACTTCAGGATATGCTTTTCATATCGGTTCGGCGATATTTTCGTGGTCATCAAAGAAGCAACAAACAGTTGCTCTCTCAACATGTGAGGCAGAATACATGGAAGCAGCAGCATGCGCATGTCAAGCTATGTGGCTAGGCTACATACTGAGCGAGTTAAAACTTGCAAAGGAAGATCCAGTTACTATTTATGTGGATAATAAATCTGCTATTTCTCTCACGAAAAATCCAGTGTCACACAGTCGAAGTAAGCACATCAATATTAAATATCATTTTATTCGAGAACAGGTGAACGATAAAATTGTAGAATTGGTGCACTGCAAAACCGAAGACAACTTAGCAGATATTTTCACGAAGCCGTTGAAGCCGGAGTTATTTCAAAAAATGAAGAAGAAGCTCGGAATGGAAAGTCGAGTTTGAGGGGGAGTGTTAGAATTCAAACACGTTTTTCCAGAAACAAGTCAGCTTGTTAAAAGTCATGATTTACAGCAGGTAGTTGAGTTGTGTTTGTGGGCTGTCAACATGCAGCAGCCTTTGGAGAATATATGGTAGGTGCATGTCAAATATGTAAGCTTGAATAATTAGTTTATGATGTAATGGATGATGTAAAATGATGGAGTCTGAAGCCTATAAAAGGCTACCTGCTGTACATGTAATAACACACCAACAAAAGAAAAAACACAGCAAGGTGGTGTATTAGAAAGAGAGAAGAAAAGAGAGCCGAAGCTCTATATTTGCAGGAGAGAAAGTTGTAGTTCTATATATACATTATATTGTGTGAAATAAGAGGATATACAGTGTATGTTTATTGAGTCATATTAAATATACATATTAGCTTTAAGCTTATCACGTTTCCAACACTCCTAAGTTCAATGGATCACATATATGTGTAGAATAGTAAGTCGAAGTCATGGAATCGGGTATATAAGGGGTAGGCCTAGTGGCACTGACCAGGCTGAAGAAGAGAAGGTTGAGTGAGAGAAGAAGGGCAAAGGAAGCAGTGTTCTTGGTTTCCATTCCGAGAAGCCTTGCAGGTATTTCTGCGATTAGCTTCTGGTTATTATATTGCTGCGAGAGATGAGTGTATGTTTTTTGCTGATGGACTTTGTGATTAACTTGACATACACATATTTATAGGGTTCCTAAAATGCAAAATTTTATGTATTATTGTTTATATTAGCTACATTTGCAATCCACAAAAGCGCGAGATTAGCACATCTTAAGCATAGAAAGAATAATAGGGTAATGATAGTTTAAGGATCAGGAGGAACATGTGCATTTCAGTAGACACTGGAATATAGTATATCTTGCTAGTGAAAATGCACACCTATAGGGGGTGAATAGGTGTAAAATCAGATTTTCCTTCGGGATAGTTTTCAGCCATTATGATCGAATACTTTCCTGTTACAGAATTATTAGTATACCAAAGCTCTGAAACCAAATGAAAATGCACACCTAGAGGGGGGTGAATAGGTGTAAATGGCTAACTATATTCAACTAAGTCCGATTTTAAAAATTACCAGAAACAGCTTACTGATTTCGTTTTATGCAGAGACAAATGGTAAGCTGAATGTAAACAGTATGCTGAATGTAAAGATAACAAGTACAGTAAAATGCATAAACAGTAAACTAAATGCAAGCAGTAAGTAAAGAGCAGAAAATAAAGAACACAGAGACTTTTAGCCAGGTTCGACCCCTAACCCCTATGGTCTACGTCCTGGTCCCTTACCAACTTGGTAAGAGAATATATTATTGATCACTGAAATAAACCAATTACAAGATACAACAATATATCTCCCTCAATACCCAGCTGTTGACAAATGGCGTGTTGAAGTCTTGTTTCTGAACTTGCTCTCTAAGCTATACTTCCCAAGTATACTTCTCTAGCAACGATCACCAAACCCTAGTTCCCAAGCCAACTTGTCCAACAACTAAACCTTACAAATCGAACAATACAATCAATAGATGAATACAAATCAACTATGAACTCTCTAAGATATAACACGTATGAATATATTAAGAGCTCGAGAGAATCAAAAGAATATAGCAATGAAAAACTGAGTTGTTTGAAATCTTGTGTGCTTGAAAGTTTTCTCTGAATTGTTGTTAGCGAATGAACACAAGAACAAGTTTATAAAGCTTCACACCAACGTTTAGAAAATCAATCACCAATTATTCGAGCGATTCTGAAATCAATTTCTAACGTTCAATTGGTTAGAGATTTTACAAACGTTCTTGTGAACGTTAGACAGAAGGTTTGAAAGAAAGAGATCGATGAAAGATTAACCCTTCTGATTTGTATAAATATAAAAACGCGTATAGGATATTTTGATAGAAAGAAATCTTTTAAATAAGGAAACTCCTATAAGTTTTATGATTTTGTTTTAAAGAAAGATATTTGAAAATATTTGAGCTCTAGAATATATTATATAAGTATTATATAATAAAGAGCCCTCACAATATATTTCCTGAAATAAATCCTTGATAATCAAACTTGATCTTTATCTACAGGAATTCTGGCAGTTGCAAATGGCTTGCTGTTTGTGACTGACTGTCAGAAATGGCTTGCTGTTTGTGAACTGTCAGTGTACAATTGGCTTGCCAGACTCTCTCTGTTGTAACACCAAATGGCTTGCTGTTTGTATATTCTGTGTAAACAATCAGTAGGCTAATATACCCTGCAAAACCACGTTAGTACAATACAAGCATAACACGATGTTTTATATCAAACTACAATCAAATAGCTTGCTGAATGTGATCATCAAAACCATAGGAGTATCAATCTCCCCCTTTTTGATGATTAAACAATATTTAGGAGAAATAAGAACTCCCCCTAAATCCCTGCATATTAGTACATATTGATATAAAACAGATTCAAGATAAACAAGCATAATTAATCATATCCAAATCGAATATCTTGACCACACAAGCAATTCTCCTAAATTTCTCCCCCTTAATCCATCAAAAATCCATCAAAAAGAATATTAGTCCAGGTCTGGAATAAGCATAGAGAAAAAATAAAAAAAAATCATGGTAATGGCATATAAACAGTTCAGATACAAATGGTAAGCCAATGTTACCCATTCTGTGCTTGTCAGCTTGCTGACTACACAGTACACATGCCAAGCTCCATTCGTATGGCTGTAAATCTTTCTTCAACCAATGGCTTTGTGAAGATATCTGCTAGTTGAACTTCAGTTGAGATAAATACCAACTCAATCTTCCCCTTTGATGCATTATCTCTCAAGAAATGATGACGAATGTCAATATGCTTTGTTCTTGAGTGATTCACAGGATTCTTGGAGATATTGATAGCACTCGTGTTGTCACAATATATTGGAATCTTGCCACACTTGATATTAAAATCCCTTAGGGTTCGAATCATCCATAAAATTTGAGAGCAACAGCTACCAGCTGCTAGATACTCTCCTTCGGCCGTTGAAAGAGCAACAGAAGCTTGCTTTTTGCTTTGCCATGACACCAAAATTTGTCCAAGAAATGTACAAACACCACTTGTGCTCTTTCTATCAGTTTGAGACCCTGCATAATCTGCATCACTATACCCCACGAGATCAAAAGTATTTGTGATAGGATAGAACAAACCAAGATTGATAGTACCACTTAAGTATTTAAAAATTCTTTTAACCGCATTTAAGTGAGACTCTTTAGGGTTGGATTGAAACCTTGCACAAACACAAACACTATACATGATATCAGGTCTTGAGGCAGTTAAATATAGTAGACTTCCAATCATAACTCTATACCTTTTGATATCCACATCCTTACCATTCTCATCTGCAAACAGCTTGCTGTTTTGAGTCATAGGAGTTGTTTTTGCTTTGACATCTTCAAAACCAAATCTTTTTAGCAGATTCTTTGTATACTTGGATTGATGCACATAAATACCATCATTGGTTTGCTTGATTTGGAGACCCAAGAAATAATTGAGTTCCCCCATCATGCTCATGTCAAACTCATTGTACATGCACTTAGAAAACCACTCACACATAGATTCCTTAGTAGAACCGAATACAATATCATCCACATATATTTGTACAACAAGAATATCTTTACCATTTTGCTTTGTAAATAATGTGGGATCGATATTACCTCGAGTGAATCCATTTTTAGAAGAAACTTACTAAGCCTCGCATACCACGCTCTAGGGGCCTGCCTTAAACCATATAATGCCTTCTTGAGCTTGTAAACATAATCATGAAACTTCTCATGTTCGAATCCAGGAGGCTGTTTGACATAGACTTCCTCATTCAGCACGCCATTTAGAAATGCGCTTTTTACGTCCATTTGATATAACTTTAATTTCTTGTAGCATGCATAAGCAAGAAGCATTCTGATTGATTCTAAACGAGCAACAGGAGCATATGTTTCATCAAAATCAATTCCTTCTTGTTGATTATAGCCTTGAGCCACGAGCCTTGCCTTATTTCGAGTGACGGTTCCAAACTCATCCACTTTGTTCTTGAACACCCATTTGGTTCCTATGATAGAAGCATCTTCTGGTGGCTTTACAAGTTCTGTTAGGTCCGATAAGATTGTAGAAGGGGGGGTTGAATACAATCTTTACCTTTTTATCGAAATTTGTCCTTTAAATTAAATTTGATAAAGACAAATTTATCTGCGGAAATATTTAACACAATTTTTCAAGTTGAATATAACTGTATATTAACTTGATGTGGTGTTACAAAATCAGTATAACAACTTATCAAGATGTTAATAACTAATTAGAAAATTCGACATGAACTTTTCTAATTTAGTTAATAATAATCAAGATAAGAACTAGGAAACTTAATTCGCTAGTAGTACAAGAATCACAAATAAACAAGTTCTATCGGATAGAATATCACAAAGATGAAGAACTTGAATTTCTGGGAATTGTTTAAGCTTTGGTGTTCTTGAGAGAGAGAAATCTGTTCTTGATGAAATGTTTCTGCTGTGTTTTCTCCGTTATGACTTAATCTGGTCTGTTCTAATCTTTTATATCAACAACAGGTCTTGCTGGCTTTCTGTAGGATATTTAAATGCTCCAGCATGACTTAAACAGCTTCCAAGACTTGATTTTCCTTCATTAAGACTTACACAAACCTCCATTAAGACCTAAAATGTGTCGGTAAGACTTACCAGAATTTCGGTAAGACTTATAACAGCTGGCAGAGGTCGGTAGGACTTAAATCAGGTCGGTAAGACTTAATCCTAAAAAGGCTTCAGTCAGTAAGACTTAAATTAAGTCTTACCGAATTTTACCTCTTCCAAGACTTAATCAACTTTCTTTCTTTAAGTCTTATTGATCCAATTAATTAGTTAATGTTTTAACTAATTCATATTTAATTGATACAATAATTAATTTAATTAATAAATTAATTCTACCAGAATTAATTCATTTAATTAAATCAACTAAATTAATTTATATCAATTATAAATGAATTTAATTAAATCAATAAATAATTAATTTAATTCTTACAAACCACTAAAGGTAGTAAAGAATTACCACTGATTTGTGTTGACGTTCGATGTACTGTCTGGTTCATGAACGACTAACTTCAATGACGCTTCTTCACTTTTGACTTTAGGTTGTGGTTTATTTCTTCTCTCAATTCTCTTGTACTGTAACTGATCTTCAAACTATCACTCGAAAAATCTCTGTCACTGTTCAAATGAATCCATTAACTTCAATGCTGTACTGGGGCTTGATCAGATAACTGAATCGTCTTCCAGTGTATGACATCAAAACTATAGATTGACTTTTCTTCTTTCTTCTGACAGATAATACTTCTTGAGATTCCTGTGACAGTTCATATGTATATTTACTTATTACAATTTGGTTTAAGTTGATTAGGATCCTCTAACTACAAATAGGCTGAGTCATATGCCTTTCAATCTCCCCCTATTTGTTTGTTAGACAATAACAAGCAAATTCCTAGAGGATACCTCAACTAATCCAACTTAACCAAATGAAAGATAAAACTTTAAATACTAAGTAAATATAAAAAAAACGTTCTGGTTTATATTTAACATTTGCCAGATTCAAACATGAAAGATAAATACAAGATAGATGATCCTCTAGCCTGATCATATGATATAAATTCCTATCAAGATTTATCTAGGCTCCAAAGATATAACATGTAGAGCAATTCTTTATCTTCAATTGTCTTCCCTTCTGAATTCTCCTTCTTCTGGCTCATCTGTGACTTGAAGTTTCATATGTAGATCAGAATCAACAAGACGTTCTCTTCTAGATGACAATCCTTGAGGTAAGACTAAAGGAATTCCAAGCTTCTTTCTCAGTTCACCTTGAAATTTCTTGTAATCTTTTATGTTCGTTTGTGCATAGGAACGGATGTGATCTGCAGCTATTACCTTTTCTTCAGTCAAGTATCCATGATTTCTGAGAGCATATTCAGCATATACCAAGTGCTTTGCATGATGTTCGTATAGCTCATCTGTCTGAAGATTGATTGTGTGAAGTACCTCTCCCTTAAGAAATTTTACTTGTGGAGGTTCCTTAATCACTTCAGGTCCAGCTCTTTCAGCAAATTCTTTGAACTTTTCATGTAACAATACACCTAGCTCAGAAGATGTTCTTACCTTAGGCCTAAGTACCCATATCTCTGTCAGTGATCTGTCATAAAAGAACTGAATAGATACTCTGAATGTTCCAACTTTATGACAATCTACAAATATTACTAGCTCATCAGATTTGGGTTCAAATGCAGTAGTTATCCTGATGACTTCTACCTGTAAGGCCTTTATATACATTTCATGAATTGGATTTGCCAGTTTGAATTCTTCGAGAATTTGTCCAAGACGACGATCTTCATAATCAGAACTCTGAGGTGAATCAATTGCTCTTTGAGCACGTTCCCATTTGTCACCGCTCTTTAGTCTGATATATGTTTTTCTCTTCTCAACATTTATAGCATGTAGTCGTTGTAATGCTTGCTTTTCAGCTTTCTGAAGTTCTTCATTTCGTGCAATTTGCTCTAGAGATTTTTGAAGTTTTTCTTCTCTCAGTTGCAAATTTGCTTCTCTTTGAGCAAATAACTCTTCAGATTCTTTCTCAGCTTGTTGAGCTTCAAATTCAGATATCACTGGTCCTTCATCTTCCCAGTGACTAAGATCAGGTTCAGGAAGTTCTTCACTTTGATCAGGGAATTCAAGATCAGCAAAAACATCAAAGTTATCCGGTTCACCCGTGTAATAATAACCTGTATTCTTGTCTTGAATTTCTTCTTCAGTTTGTTCAACTACTTTCTTCCTCTTATCTTCACCTTGGTCAGATTTACCTTCTCCTCCCTCTCTTTCTTTAGATTTATCTTGTGACCCCTTTGATTTCTCCCCCTTAGTTGAGGAATCCTCTATAGACTTATCAGTTGCCCCAGCTTCAGGATCCTGTTCATCATCATCACCACCCTTACTTGTAAAGAATTCAATTTCTTCATTTGTAGGTTTGCGACTTTGACTTACAAGATTAAACAAATGTCTTAACCCTTTAGCCTGGTGTGCATTTTGCTTTTCGATCTGGTCCAGACGAGAATCAGTAGATTCTTGATTGTGCTATACCTCTGACTGTAGATTATCAACTTTCAAGGAAATCTCAGAAATTAACATGTCTTGAGCAACAGTAATATCTCCAGAGTCATCAAGTGCCTTTTCATGAGAGAGTTCGAGAGATTCTATCTTCTTGGTGAAAGATGTCTTTAAGTAGTTTATGTCCTTCTTCATTACAGCAAGCTGACTGTTGACAGAGGTGGATGTAGAAGATCGCTCACCCACTTGTGCTCTAAGAATTTCTGTTTCAGCCTTGCTGACTGCAAGTTCTTTCTCTAAAGCAGTTATCTTTTCTAATAATGAGAGAGTGTATGTGTCAGTGTGTGCGCTCACCTGACGTTCACTTTGAGATCCACTCACCTGAAGTGCATGTGTTTCACTCAATTTTAAGGTATTCCTCACATCACTCCTCTCAGATTCCTTAGCTGCTTCAAGATTTGTACCTGCATGTAAAATCACCCTAGCCTCCTCTGGGAAGGTCAGTGGTGGTGCAATGGGAGTTTGCAAATCCCTGTCCTTAATCAAATCTACTTGAACATTTGAAATTGTTGACTGAATTGCTTCAGTAGTAGATTGATCAAGTTGCCTTCCACCTTCTCCAGTCGAAACTGCGAGTGGAAAATCCCTTGTGGGAGCCAGGAGTGTTTGTCCTGGGAGGGGAGATGATGGTTCTATTAAAGTTGGCTGAGAACCAAGATTTCCCTCTAAAGCATGTGAAGACTCTTCTACCGTAACTATGGTAGGCACTGTCACATTTTCTACGTGCTCTCCTTGCAGTGTGTCCTGAGACTCATTTAAAGGTATGTCTTCCCCCATTGTGAGTAATAGAGGAGGTGTGCTTGACTCACTACAAGGTGCCATGGCCCTATGGCGAATTTCAATAGAATCATCCTGTTGAGAAGATGATTCTAGTAACTGTGTAACGGCCATATCAATTTCCATATCCTGTTGGGAGGATACAGACGGGCTTACAGTTGCCTCAGGTTGAGTTCTACTTTTCTTTTCTAGAGGCAGAGCTGTGGGTTCACTCATACTGCCACTACTGATTCGACTTCTTTTTACTTGCAATTTCTTTCTGGAGTGAAAAGATATGAGTTTTGGTGGTTGAGTGTTTGGCTCTACGACCTTGGTTAGAGGTTGTGGTACTACAGCCCCTTGGTCAGACCTACCAACCACTTGGGTTCCAGAAATAGATTGAGAAGCAATAGTTTGAGGAACAGAAGGCAATACCTGGTCAGCTGATTCCGCAACAGTCTCTGATAAGATGGGTTGATCCAATTCAGGTTCAGGGACAGATGCAGTTTCTTACACTGGATGTTCAACAGCAAGAGCAGCTGGCTGAGGAACAATTTGCTGAGCAGGTTCAACTTGTTGATTGCCTTGATTTTCATTATCAACAAGTATGTTTTCCACTGGTGGTTCAGGGTTTTGTTCTGGTTCTTCTGGTTCTGGTACAGGTTCAATAACAGGTAGTTGTATATAGTTTGACATGTATTGGGTGACAACTACAGGTATATTTGTGAATTTTGGCTTGTTGCTGTACTCAGTGAACAATCTGGTAGTAGGTTTACCTGACGCCAGTGACTCTCCATTCAGGAATTGGGCTTGGTTTTCTAGTTCCACAAGATGATTAAAAATCAATGAGAAGAATCTTGGATAATAACATGAAACTTTATGTCCATTATCAAAATTCTTCTTTGCATTAATGATCCTTCTAACCATCGGAACACATAGTAGTCTGCCAATATTAATCCTTCGGTTGTGTGCAACTGCATATCCAATATGCTGCAAGAAAGATGGTAATACCCCGAAGTTCCCTTTTGTAGTGTTGGCAAAGACTCTACCTAGTGTGTCAAACAGATAATCCCATTCCTGAACGAAGTTCTTTTTATTCCAGACAGTTTGATCAGGACTGTCTTGATAGAATACACCATTTAAAAAATTTATCATTTCTTGATCTGATGGTAATTCTTCGAAATTATCAGTTGGAAAATTTAAGACCGTATTTATTGTATTTTCATTCACTGTGTACTGATTATCTCCTACAGAGAAGACAAAAGATCTGTTATCATTAGAAATGACAGCAGTAGTACACATGATTCGCAAAGGTTCAATTTTCAGAGGAGCATCTAATCTCAAAGCATTGCGAACCAGTGAATTTTCATTTAAAAACCGAATCCACGGTCGAAAACGTTCAACTGAACATTTTTCTGGATCAAAATAACCGATTAAATTATGTTTAATAATTTCAAATCGATCAGCCATTTTAATCAAGATTTAATTTCCTTGAAAATTTCAGATTTTACAAATTTTTAATTTAAAATATAATTTTTCGAATTAATAAATAATTAAAAATTCGAAATAATTAAAAGTTCTTCAAAAATTCTGAAAAATTCACACAATGATCCTTGTATACACACAAACACACGTGTATTTTTAGTTTTTCAAGAATCAAGCTCAATTTTTCACAAAAACAGATCTAAGAATCGATTTTTCGAAAATGAACTCTTAAAAAACTGAACAAAATCGCGATTTTAACCACTCAAAACACAGATAATCAAGCAAGGAGTCTAGATATGTGGTTAATTCGTGATTTGGTTGAGAGAAATCGGTCGAAAATTGGACAGAGATTCGACAGATATGTGTGTATATATTGTATGTATCTTTGTTGTTCTATAAGACTTAACTTGATAGAAATAAGTAATAAGACTTAAAAACAACTAACTCTCATATATATACAAGTAGACCGAATAAGACTTAAAACTAGCATTAAGACATAACTGTTATTTATATATTTACATACCTACTTAACTCGATTATGACTTAACTTAAAACTATTAAGACATAACTAATATGACTTAACTAAGACTCAAATAAGACTTAACTGTATTAAGACATAACTAATATGTATATATATTCGAATAGGACTTAAAATTAACAAGACTTAAAAAAAACTATTATTAATAAGACTTAACTAATAAAATTAAGACTTAATTTTACTAAGACTTAATCTAAAAACAGACAAGACTTAAAAAAAAATAATAATTAATTAAGACTTAACTAAATACATGTGATTAAGACTTAATATATACTGACCTGCGAATATGACTTAAATTTAAAATCTCGGTAAGACTTAACCTGTTTAAGTCATACCGATTTTAAATTAAGTCATATTGACTGTTTTTCCTATTTTAAGTCATATTAACTTTAAATAAACATTAAAAACACTATAAAATATACAATTAACTTATAAAAAATAATAAAAATATTATATAAAATTAAACAAATAATAAAAAATAATTATACATACCATATGCTAACCTATTAACGAAAACAAAGCAATATTAACAGGACAAACATTACAAAACATATGATAATTTAATTACTAAAATAGAAATAAATATCTACAATTATTCTAAAAATACAGAAGTATGAAGTATTAAGTAATATGAATAAACAAAGTGAAAAATAATTAAACAAACAAGAAAAACAGATGGTAAAATAATTAGACAAGTGATTTCAAACAACAAATATTCACAGATTAATCACTTGTAAAATTATTAAAGATCAAATTTCAGATATTAATTACTAGGACTGTTTAACATACCCAATTCACTAACAATTCTAGTGAATGAGGATTCATTAAGCGACTTAGTAAAAATATCTGCAGTTTGATCTCCAGATCCTACAAATAGTAGTTCCACTGTACCATTCATTACATGCTCTCTTATAAAATGATACCTTATGTCAATGTGCTTTGTCCTTGAGTGCTGCACAGGATTGCTTGCGATTGCTATGGCACTTGTATTATCACATAAAATAGGAATATTTTCCAATACAATACCATAGTCCATTAATTGATTCCTTATCCATAAGATCTGAGCACAACAGCTTCCAGCAGCTATATATTCAGCTTCGGCTGTAGAGTTGGAAACTGTTTGCTGTTTCTTACTGAACCAGGATACCAATCTTCCACCTAGGTATTGACAACTCCCAGATGTACTTTTCTTGTCTACAACACTTCCTGCATAGTCAGAATCTGTATATCCAATTAAAGTAAAACCAGATTCATTAGGATACCAGATGCCTAAATTAGGCGTACCCTTTAGATATCTTAAGATTCTTTTGAGAGCAGTGAGATGGATTTCTTTAGGGTTCGCTTGGAACCTTGCACACAAGCATGTGGCAAACATTATATCTGGTCTACTAGCAGTTAGGTAAAGCAATGAACCAATCATACCTCTATAGCCTGTGATATCTACCTTGGCAGAACTTTCACATAAACCAATTTTGACAGTTATAGTTGATGGTGTCTTTGCTGATGAGCACTCCTCCATGTGATATTTCTTGAGGAGCTCCTTGATGTACTTAGATTGACAAATAAATATTCCATCTTGTCTCTGACTTATTTGTAATCCAAGAAAGAATTTCAGTTCTCCCATCATGCTCATTTCAAACCTACCCTGCATTAACTTAGAAAACTTCTTGCACAGAAGCTCATTAGTAGACCCAAATATAATATCGTCCACATAGACTTGGACTAGTATTATATCATTCTTATGTCTTTTAGTGAAGAGCGTTTTGTCTATGACACCTCTTATAAAACCATTTTCTAATAGAAATTCAGAAAGAGTGTCATACCATTTTCTTGGGGCTTGCTTAAGACCATAGATGGCTTTGTAAAGAAAGTAGACATAGTCCAGATGATTTTGATCTTCAAAACCAGGAGGCTGTTCTACATACACTTCTTCATCTAGCTTACCATTCAGAAAGGCACTCTTGACATCCATTTGATAAACTTTGAATTTTGAATAGGATGCATATGCCAAGAATATTCTGATGGCCTCAAGTCTTGCCACTGGAGCATAGGTCTCGTCATAATCAATGCCTTCAGCTTGAGAATAACCTTTAGCTACCAGTCTTGCTTTGTTTCTTATCACCGTGCCATCTTCATCTAGTTTGTTTCTGAATACCCATCTTGTGTCCACCACTTTTCTATCTTTAGGTCTGGGTACCAGCTTCCATACTTCTAGTTGTTTAAATTGATTGAGTTCATCTTGCATAGCAATCACCCAATCAGGATCAGATAGAGCTTCTTCTACTTTCTTAGGTTCCATGACAGACAGGAACCCAGAATAATTACATTGATTCTGATAAGCTCTTCTTGTTTTCACACCAACATCTGGATCACCAAGAATCAGCTCAAAAGGATGAGCTCTATTCCAAACAGTTTGTCTGGGAAGAATTGATCTTGACGATTCGCCTTGTTCTTCAGTATGATGTTGAATATGACTTGTTGACCCTTCATTATCTCCCCCTGAGTTGTTGCCAGTTTGACTTGTTGATGGTTCAAGAGTATCAGTGGTGTCTTGAAAATTATCATTGTTTTCACCAGCATCACCTTGATCATTACCACCAACATTTGGATTATTATTATCAGCAACAACGTCAGGTTGATTGTCATCATCTGAATCTGAGTCTGACATATCATCAAACTTAAGCTTTTCAGATGGATCTTCATTTTGGATATTTGGGAGTTTTGTGTCATCAAATGTAACATTGACACTTTCCAAAGTTTTCTGTTGATCAATAAGATACACCTTGTAGGCTCTTCTAGTATAACCAATAAATATTGCTTCATGTGCTTTTTCTTCAAATTTACCACCTTGATCATCTCCTTCTTTCAGCACAAAGCATTTTGTCCCAAATACATGGAAGTACTTGAGAGTTGGTTTCTTGTCATGTAGAGCTTCATACGGTGTCTTCATTAAGTCTTTATTGATAAGTGTTCGATTCTGGGTATAGCATGCAGTGTTGACAGCTTCAGCCCAAAAGCTCAATGGAAGCCTTGATTCACTTAGCATTGTACGTGCAGCTTCAATCAAGGTTCTATTCTTTCTTTCAACTACCCCATTTTGTTGAGGAGTTCTGGGAGCCGAGTACTGTCTAGTTATACCCTTTTCAATGCAAAAGTCATTTAGAACTGCATTCTTGAACTCAGTTCCGTTGTCTGACCTTATAGCTCTTACTGGACGATTAGAATCCAGCTCAATTAACTTAATGTGATCAACTACCAGTTGTGGAGTTTCATCTTTTGAGTTCAGAAATAGTACCCATGTGAATTTTGAGAAATCATCAACAATCACTAGAGCATATCTTTTCCGTGACATAGACATCACACTAACTGGACCAAACAAATCCAAATGGAGAAGTTGTAATGGTTCAATTATTGATGATATGTTAGTGCTCCTGTGAGTTGCCCTTTTTAACTTCCCTTTTTGACAAGCATCACATAGACCTTCCTGAGTAAATTCAATCGAAGGTAAACCTCTCACCAACTCTCTTTTCACTAGAGAATTCATTGTTTTGAAGTTAAGGTGAGAAAGTTTCTTGTGCCATAACCAACTTTCATCAGTGGATGCCTTTGAATAAAAACATCTAATTTCTTCTGTGCTTCCAGAATTCATATTGGCTATGTACAAGTTTCCTTTTCTTACTCCAGTCAACTGTGGCCTTTCATTTCTCTTGTGTGATATTAGACAATTCTTCTTTTTGAAATGAACTTCATAACCTCTGTCACAGAATTGACTAATACTGAGCAAATTGTGCTCAAGGCTATTCACAAAAGAGACATCTTCAACGATAACATTTCCAGCTTCTAATCTGCCATATCCATCAGTTTTACCTTTGTTGTTATCTCCAAAGGTAACGACTGGGCCGGCCTTCTCCACCACATCTGTCAGCAGGGCTCTATCTCCGGTCATATGCCTTGAACATCCACTGTCCAGAATCCACATGACTCGTTCAACCTGTTTCAAACCCTGCAATGACAAATTGGTTAGACTTTCTTCGAAACCCAAATTTGATTGGGTCCGGAGTACTTAAAGAATTGACCTTTATCAGGTAAAGCAACACTTTTTATCTTAACAACATTTTCTTCAGGTACTGGACATTTAACCCCGTAAACAGCTTTAACTTGTTTTGGTTTAAGCTTGGGTAACCATGTCTTCACCATATCCTGAGAAAGACTTGAAGTCTTAATCTTAGAATTAGGTGGTGTTACAGTCCTGGATCTAACATGTTTATTTCTGCTCATCTGCTGTCTAGGAGCATTCTTATCAACACATGCATGATTACCGTTAAAGTAAGCAGACATTATATTAAAAGCACAAGACATGCAATTAACAGCATCGCATTTCTTATGAGCAGTATCAATAACAGGAATAACATGCATGGTAGATTTGTTGTTGCATTTATTCATATTGTTACTTCTGCTACTAGTTTTCAATGAACTAGTAGACTCACCAACTCTTTCTGCTTTTACAAACACAGTCTTTCTATCTTTATCATTTTTAAGAACTTGATTACTTTCTAAGACTACTCCATTAGCTACATCCTCAATGCGCATCTCTTCCTTAATGATTAAAGATGATGTATCCAAAGGTTCTGCTATGGATGTCTTAAAGAGTGGGTTACTAACACTCTTAAGCACTGATGGTATACCCCTATCTACAACACTCACACGATTAGGGGTATTAATGCTTTTCCGTCCAATAGCTTCATTATAATCAAACCCAATTCCTACAGTTTGATTAATAGCTTGTTGGTTAAACAACTCTTTAGCTATTTTACATGAATTAGAAGTAGCACTGACTCTTATTTCTAGTTCAGCTATTGTTTCACGTTGTTGAACCACTATCTCTGCTAGAGACCTCTCAAGTTCTTTAAGCATTCTTATTTCTGATTTTTGTATAACATGGCAATTTTGTACATCATGTAATTCTGATAATTGATTTCTAAGATCTGTATTTAACAAATTGATCCTTTCAATCTCTCTATTAGCATTACCCAGTGTATCAGTAAGTTGATAAATATATTGACTTTCAGTACATGATACCTCAGATGATGTACCACTGGAGTTATCAGATTTTGCCATCAGGGCAAGATTGCCATACTCTTCATCTTCAGAGTCTGTATCATCCCAACTCTTTCCAGCAGCCACATAGGCTCTACCTGTCTTCTTCTTCTCAGATCCAAAGTCTTTTCTTTGGTTTTGTTTTGGCTTCTGACATTCAGTAGCAAAATGTCCAAGTTCATTACAGTTGTAGCATCTAATTTTACTTCTTTCAACTGTTCCAGTTTTGTAACCTCCTCTGTACTTGAGGATGAAGAACCTCCTCTCTGAAACCTGTTGTAGTTAGATTTGTACCTGAACTTGGGATTCTTCCTGAATCTGAAGTTGCTGAATTTCCTTACCAACAAAGCCATGGACTCATCTTCCAACTGATCTAGCTCTTCTAACGAATAGAAGTCTCCTTCATCTGGACTAGCATTCGTTTGACCAACTTCAACTTCCAGCTTACCACTGTCAACATTACAAGGTTGAATAACCTTATCTTCCACTTCCTGTTTGTTCTCAACAATAAGAGCTGTAGAAGTATTAGCAACTCTTCCTTTTCCATAAATCTCCTTTTGTTGAGATTGTTCCAGTTCATAGGTTTTTAAAACACCAAAGAGTCTTTCTACAGTAATTTCACTTAGATTCCTTGACTCTCTGATAGTTGTAATTCTATGTTCTAGATGAACAGGCATTGACAGTAGAAATTTTCTGTTGATCTCTTTCTGAGTGTAGTACTTGCCATGCATCTGTAAATTATTGACAAGTTTGTTATATCTTTCAAACACATCTTGAATACTTTCATTGTATGCTGGTCGAAAGTGTTCATACTCAGATGTCAGAATTTCTAGACGATTCTCCCTAACTTCCTCTGTTCCTTCATTCACAGTTTCAATGGTTTCCCACATGTGCTTTGCTGTCTTGCAGTTAATCACATGACTGTACATCACAGAGTCTAGAGAATCTATTAAAATCAGTCTTAAATTAATGTCAAGTCCAGCTTCCTCTCTTTCAGCAAGAGTGAATTCAGAAGAATCTTTTTGTACAAGCTTTGCAGGGGTAACAACTTTTCCATCAGTAACAACTTCAGGAGTTAATCCAAAAGGTATTATTGGTCCTTCTGATAAGACTTTCATGTATTTAGGATTTGCAACCTCGAGGAACATTAACATTTTATTCTTCCACATATCATAACTGTTTTTGTCATATATGGGAATTTTCACAGTTCCGACTTTAGAAGACATGATGAATTTTTTAAGAGAGTTAAAAAATTCGGGGATGATTTTTAATCGAGTAAAATGGGATCGTTGATTTGTGTATCAATCAACTGGCTCTGATACCAATTGTTAGGTCTGATAAGATTGTAGAAGGGGGGGTTGAATACAATCTTTACCTTTTTATCGAAATTTGTCCTTTAAATTAAATTTGATAAAGACAAATTTATCTGCGGAAATATTTAACACAATTTTTCAAGTTGAATATAACTGTATATTAACTTGATGTGGTGTTACAAAATCAGTATAACAACTTATCAAGATGTTAATAACTAATTAGAAAATTCGACATGAACTTTTCTAATTTAGTTAATAATAATCAAGATAAGAACTAGGAAACTTAATTCGCTAGTAGTACAAGAATCACAAATAAACAAGTTCTATCGGATAGAATATCACAAAGATGAAGAACTTGAATTTCTGGGAATTGTTTAAGCTTTGTTGTTCTTGAGAGAGAGAAATCTTTTCTTGATGAAATGTTTCTGCTGTGTTTTCTCCGTTATGACTTAATCTGGTCTGTTCTAATCTTTTATATCAACAACAGGTCTTGCTGGCTTTCTGTAGGATATTTAAATGCTCCAGCATGACTTAAACAGCTTCCAAGACTTGATTTTCCTTCATTAAGACTTACACAAACCTCCATTAAGACCTAAAATGTGTCGGTAAGACTTACCAGAATTTCGGTAAGACTTATAACAGCTGGCAGAGGTCGGTAGGACTTAAATCAGGTCGGTAAGACTTAATCCTAAAAAGGCTTCAGTCAGTAAGACTTAAATTAAGTCTTACCGAATTTTACCTCTTCCAAGACTTAATCAACTTTCTTTCTTTAAGTCTTATTGATCCAATTAATTAGTTAATGTTTTAACTAATTCATATTTAATTGATACAATAATTAATTTAATTAATAAATTAATTCTACCAGAATTAATTCATTTAATTAAATCAACTAAATTAATTTATATCAATTATAAATGAATTTAATTAAATCAATAAATAATTAATTTAATTCTTACAAACCACTAAAGGTAGTAAAGAATTACCACTGATTTGTGTTGACGTTCGATGTACTGTCTGGTTCATGAACGACTAACTTCAATGACGCTTCTTCACTTTTGACTTTAGGTTGTGGTTTATTTCTTCTCTCAATTCTCTTGTACTGTAACTGATCTTCAAACTATCACTCGAAAAATCTCTGTCACTGTTCAAATGAATCCATTAACTTCAATGCTGTACTGGGGCTTGATCAGATAACTGAATCGTCTTCCAGTGTATGACATCAAAACTATAGATTGACTTTTCTTCTTTCTTCTGACAGATAATACTTCTTGAGATTCCTGTGACAGTTCATATGTATATTTACTTATTACAATTTGGTTTAAGTTGATTAGGATCCTCTAACTACAAATAGGCTGAGTCATATGCCTTTCAAGTTCCCAAACATCACACCTCTCGAATTGGTTGAGTTCATCTTGCATTGCCATGATCCAATTTTCATCTTCTAATGCTTCCTTGATATTTTTGGGTTCTTCTTGAGCTAGAAAGGTAGCATAAGCACAAAAGTTTGCTTTTCCTCTCCTTGTTGTGATTCCATCTGAGATATTTCCAATAACAAGTTCTGGAGGATGATTCTTTACTGTCCTTGTAGCCTTTGGTAGAGAATGTTGAGCAATTTCTTCTATGAAGTCAATCTGACCACTTCAGCTTGCTGATTTGCAGTTCCAGCTTGCTGTTTTCCATTCTTAGTAGTGTTGTTGGCTTGCTGACTTCCAGTTTCAACAGTATTGCTGGCTTGCTGTTTTGATCCAGTAACTTGAGGTAGTATGTTATCAGCTTCACCTGAAAATTCTTCCTCATCTCTTGGCAGATCATTGTTAGGTTCTTGAAAGGTAACATCAATAGATTCTTGAACTATTCGTTTATCTAAGTTATAAACTATATATGCTCTACTAGTTAAAGAATAACCAAGAAAAATAGCTTCATAAGATTTAGCATCGAATTTACCATCATTATCAATTGTCTTGAGCACAAAACACTTTGAGCCAAAGATTTTGAAGTAACTAATGTTTGGCGTCTTTTTCCTCAACAATTCATAGGGAGTTTTGTTCAAATAGGCCTGATTATGACTCTGTTCAACACATAGCATGCTGTATTCACTGCTTCTGCCCAAAAACTTCTAGGCAGCTTGCTTTCTTGCAATAAAGTCCTTGCTGTTTCTTGTAGTGACCTGTTCTTCCTTTCTACCACTCCATTTTGTTGTGGAGTCCTTGGTGCAGAAAATTCATGTGTAATTCCTCTTTCTTCACAATAATCAATGAAGTCCTTGTTGAGAAATTCACCTCCTCTATCACTCCTTATACCTACAAGCCTTGTATTCAACTTGTTCTCAAGTAATTTAATTAGCTTCTCAAACTCATTAAAAGCACAATCTTTAGTACGAAGAAATAATACCCATGTAAATCTAGAATAATCATCTACAATCACAAAACCATATTGTTTACCTCCAATACTCTTGTAAGCTTCTGGACCAAATAAGTCCAAATGCAGAAGCTCTAAGGGTTTAGAAGTAAATACCATTTTCTTTGATTTGTGAGTACTTCGAAGTTGTTTGCCCAATTGGCAAGCTGAACAAACTTCTGTTTTGACATACTTTAGCTTGGGCAGCCCTCTCACTAGTTTCTTGCTTGACAACTTTCTGAGCAAATCCATGTGTGCATGTCCCAATCTTCTATGCCAAATTATGGGTCATTATCTACTGCAGCCAAACAGCACGCTGTTTCCTGCATATCAAAGTCTAATACATATATATTTCCTTCCCTTCTAGCAACTAGGGGGATTTTGTTAGTACCAATAGTAATAATAGTTTTATCAATGCCAAAATCAACATAATGTCCATCATCAAATAATTGAGTGACACTAAGCAAGTTATAAGTAAGACCTTTGACATATTGAACTTTATCGATTGAAATATTACTATTACCAATAGAACCGGTACCAAGGATTTGAAGAGTTTTGCTATTCCAAATTGTCACTCTTCCACCCTTTTTCATTTTGAGATTCATAAACTGAGATTTGTCTCCACACATATGTCTTGTGCATCCACTGTCCAAGATCCATTGCTTTGACTTGACCTTAGCAGCAAGACACATCTACAAAACAAACAAAAATAACTCAATGTTTTGGTACCCATATATGTTTGGGTCCAGATTGGTTAGTAGCAAGAATATATAAAGCATTTAAATCAGATTTCTTGATCCACATTTGGACCACTTTTGGGGTCTGATTTTGCTTGTTGTCATTCTGTCGGTAAGCTGTTTGTCTCCTGCTATTTGCATTCTGGTATGCTGTTTGTCGCCTGACTGGTCCATTCTGGTAAGCTGTTTGTCACTTGACTGGTTCATTTTGGTAAGCTCTTTTCACTTTATGATTTACTTGAACCACACAATGTCTTTCCAGATGTCCTTTTCCACCACATTTGTTGCATGTCTTTCAAGGCATAGAATAGTCATAGGGTATGCCATTCCTTCCATCATATTTGAGCACCTTATCTTTCTTGTTGAAGTTTAGACCAACACCTTCTCTGACCAAAGATACATTTGCCTTCTTCATCATTGTTTTTAAAGTGTCTTCACCTTGAACAAAAGTTTCCATGCCCTTCTTGAGATCTTTAACTTCTGTTTCTAGGAGGGTGATCACTTCAGCTTGCTGTTTGATGAGTTCAGCTTGCTGAACTCTCTTTTCAGCAGTTTTTGAGGATTCGGCTTGACTAGATTCCTTCATCTTGTATGATTCCAATGCTTTAGCTTTAGTTTTAACATCAGACCTTAGCTCTTTGATTTCTTCAGTCAAGGTCTTGTTTCTCTTTTCAAGTAGCTTGACATTAGCCTCTAAATGTCTGTTCTTAGTATTTAGTTCCTTGATCTCTGTAGCTTTACTAAATGAAGTTGAATCCCATTCTTCCATTTTTGGCAACAGATCTTTTACCATTTTGGATAAATAGGCATTCTTATCAGTCAGCTTGCTGATTTCAGCCTTTAGTGCCATGTGTTCTTCAATTGTAACACTATTTTGTTCCTGCATGGTTAGTGAATCTAACAATATATCATCTGAAGAAATATAATCATTAAAAGAGTTTACCTCACTAGGATCCTCTTCAGAATCAGTTTCAGCATACACTCCTTCTGAATTTCCTAGAACAGATTCATCTTCCATTCCAACAAGTGCTAAGTTCACCATCTCTTCTCTTGAGTCATCACTGGAATCTGTATCATCATCACTCCAAGTCAGTAGAGCCTTTGATTTCTTCTTGTCCTTGAAAACAGTAGGCTGTTTTGACTTTAGTTTGTAGCAGTTCCTTTTATAATGGCCTGGCTTGCCACATTCGAAACAAGTTTCCTCCTTAGAGTCCTTTGAACTCTTTTTGTTGTTGTAGAAGCCACCTCTTTCCCTTTTCATCATATTTTTCTTTTCTATCATCCTCTTGATCTTCTTTGAAATAAGTGCAAGTTCCTCATCAGAATCAGATTCATCATCAATGTCAATTGGCTTGCTGTTTTTAGAATGGAGAGCCATATTCTTCATCTTTTCTGTTGGAGCTTTAACACTTGAACTTCCCACCTGATTTCCATTTATCTTGCTTTCAAATTGCTCTAGCTCAGCAAATACGGCCAAGTGATCCATAGTATCAATAAGTGGTGAGGATTCGAAGGCAGTAACCTTAGCTTCGTAGATGAATGGTACTCCACTCAATACCTTCATATTGATTTCATCTTGTGGAATAGATTTTCCAAGCCTCTTTAGTGAATTTATAGTAACTTGAAACCGTGCTTGACTATCCTTGATAGTTTCACCTTCATTAAGCTTGAAATTCCCAAAGTCATTCATTAGCTTGCTAAGCTTCACCTTCTTTAGAGATTTCGAACCTTCATGATAAGTCTCCAAAGCATCCCACATTTCTTTTGCTGATTTGAGTGAAGATACTTTATCATATTCAGCCTGGTTTAAACCATTCATAAGAGAACTCCTTGCCTTTCCATTGTAGCCAAGTTTGATTAATTCATCCGGAGTGAGATCATCAACATCCTTTGGCTTGCCATCCTTATCAAGAAATACATATGGACCTTTTTGCACAACTCTCAGAACTAATGGATCTCTGGATAAGTGAGTTTCCATGCTGCTTTTCCACCAGTGGTAGTTGTGTGTGCCATGAAGAAGTGGAGGCCTAAAATCAGATTTTCCTTCGGGATAGTTTTCAGCCATTATGATCGAATACTTTCCTGTTACAGAATTATTAGTATACCAAAGCTCTGATACCAAATGAAAATGCACACCTAGAGGGGGGTGAATAGGTGTAAATGGCTAACTATATTCAACTAAGTCCGATTTTAAAAATTACCAGAAACAGCTTACTGATTTCGTTTTATGCAGAGACAAATGGTAAGCTGAATGTAAACAGTATGCTGAATGTAAAGATAACAAGTACAGTAAAATGCATAAACAGTAAGCTAAATGCAAGCAGTAAGTAAAGAGCAGAAAATAAAGAACACAGAGACTTTTAGCCAGGTTCGACCCCTAACCCCTATGGTCTACGTCCTGGTCCCTTACCAACTTGGTAAGAGAATATATTATTGATCACTGAAATAAACCAATTACAAGATACAACAATATATCTCCCTCAATACCCAGCTGTTGACAAATGGCGTGCTGAACTCCTGTTTCTGAACTTGCTCTCTAAGCTATACTTCCCAAGTATACTTCTCTAGCAACGATCACCAAACCCTAGTTCCCAAGCCAACTTGTCCAACAACTAAACCTTACAAATCGAATAATAAAATCAATAGATGAATACAACTCAACTATGAACTCTCTAAGATATAACACGTATGAATATATTAAGAGCTCGAGAGAATCAAAAGAATATAGCAATGAAAAACCGAGTTGTTTGAAATCTTCTGTGCTTGAAAGTTTTCTCTGAATTGTTGTTAGCGAATGAACACAAGAACAAGTTTATAAAGCTTCACACCAACGTTCAGAAAATCAATCACCAATTATTCGAGCGATTCTGAAATCAATTTCTAACGTTCAATTGGTTAGAGATTTTACAAACGTTCTTGTGAACGTTAGACAGAAGGTTTGAAAGAAAGAGATCGATGAAAGCTTAACCCTTCTGATTTGTATAAATGTAAAAACGCGTATAGGAGATTTTGAAAGAAAGAAATCTTTTAAATAAGGAAACTCCTATAAGTTTTATGATTTTGTTTTAAAGAAAGATATTTGAAAAGATTTGAGCTCTAGAATATATTATATACGTATTATATAATAAAGAGCCCTCACAATATATTTCCTGAAATAAATCCTTGAGAATCGAACTTGATCTTTATCTACAGGAATTCTGGCAGTTGCAAATGGCTTGCTGTTTGTGACTGACTGTCAGAAATGGCTTGCTGTTTGTGAACTGTCAGTGTGCAATTGGCTTGCCAGACTCTCTCTGTTGTAACACCAAATGGCTTGCTGTTTGTATATTTTGTGTAAACAATCAGTAGGCTAATATACCCTGCAAAACCACGTTAGTACAATACAAGCATAACACGATGTTTTATATCAAACTACAATCAAATAGCTTGCTGAATGTGATCATCAAAACCATAGGAGTATCAGCTAGTTGCTACAGCACTTGTCCTAATAAATTATTTAACAGAATGAGAACAGGCTATGTAATTATCAAAAGGAAGAGTCTGCAGTGAGTTGTTTTCTAGATCCATGAAAATAATACACTTCTCTAATTTCTAGGGATGTGCTGGGTTTTACAATTATCCTAGTCCTAGCAGCGTAGCACATCTCATGCATAGAAAGACCGAGTCGTAATATTATGATTATCCTCAAATCTTTTGAATGATTTTTTAAGAATCACAGAGAATGTGTGCAATTAAAATATAGTTCTGAATCCAAAAAAGGAACATACACTAAACTCTTGCATAGAAGAATTTGTCATTACGTGAATTTTGTTCTTTTTGTAAATCTAACAATTCCAGGATTTTGACCCTGTAATTTCATAGATATAAATATTCTTCTGTCTTTTTTTTTTCTCTGAAAAATCTGAATTGCTGATCATTGTGAGTTGATTTATTCCTGGCTGTCCAACAACCTTGGTTAAAAGTTAATTATTACAAAATTAAGCAAATGATACGGTTTCTAATTTTTCCAGGGGAATGAAACGACACACATCAATACATCTAGTCGATATGTATGATGCTGGATAGCTTTATGAGTAAAATCAAGTGTAATACTGAACTCAAGAAATAACTTGAAAAGCTCAGTTGCATAACAATCCTGAAAACAACTGGTGACGCATTCAAGCCACTATGTCAGTATGTACTGAACCAAAAAAATAAATTCAGTATGTACAATAAATTCAGTATGTACATGCCGTGGAAGTTCATCAAATTGATATCTATCTAGGTGATTTTCAGTATGTACAATAAATTCAGCGAATTTTATTCAAACCTATGGTGAGATTTTTTGCCAGTTCTTACTCTAAAATTGCTGTGTGATAATAGAGCTATTTTAGCTAGTTGATCATGAGTTGTGTGATTAATATGCTATTTAATCGATCGAAGTGAGGATAAGTTGTATTATAGGTAACCAACTCAACTTTTGATATTAAGGTGGTAGGAGAGGCCTCCTAAACTCTTATGGGAGTATGCAGGGGCGGCCCCTGATCATTCTGAGGCCTATTGTGAAATTTTCTTTGAGACCCTTAAAAAATTGTTTACTGCAGAAAGGCCTTATCAATTTGGCCTCATGCATGTCCTGTTAATTCAGCCTACAAAACTAGATACTTACAACTAATCAAATGCAGGTATGCATATTTTTACATAAAAGTCATGCAGAAAGGATAATTTGCAACTTATTTCAGTAATTCCATATATACAAAAAACAAACATGTCTCCATGTTTCGCTTGGAGCAGCTATGTTGAATATTATTAACATTTAGGAGAAACAAGTGTCAAAAACCTCATCTCAAACGAGTTAAAACAATTTAGGAGTACTGTCTGAACTATGCAAGTATTAAATTTTTATCTGAAGTGTCCTACTTCATGTGGTGTTCTGCATATTGCCTCTAAAGATTCACGACAACAATGTGGAGGTACTCATGCCCAGAGGGTGCTTTGGAGTACCCTGAGATTATAGTGTAAATTTTCATATGTTGTGTATAGTTCAAAAGTTGCGGCGCCTCAGTGGAATAAGGCGTTGCTTCTTATTTGAATTTTTAACGTGGCTGGGTTGGAGTCTTGTTTCCACCAACATTTTTCGGAGTGCTGTGATTTGGTATTACCTACATCATTCATATCACTAGTAGCACTATGCAAGACAATAGGATAGACTTCTAACCGAGCAGCTCACCTTGCACTAGTAACTTGAAAATGAAATATGAGTCTACGAGGGTTTCAAAATACAACACACTGTGCATGGAAATCAAGTTATCAGTTTATCACAAGGGAGTCATGTGCAGTCACATTGACATAATATGGCCCGTTGTTCAATTGTAAAATGTTTTTTAGAGCTTTTAAATCGAGAAGATGATTTTTAGTTAAATAAGGACATAAAAGTACCACTTAATAAAACAAAGCCAAGCCAGAGACGCTTTGAAAGATGCATTGCACATCACTAAGATCTGTTAGGAGATCTCCTTCCTTTTGCTTAAAACGAACACACCAAAACTTGTGTATAAAATCAAAACAAGAGTCTGTTATTCAATATATATATCCAAATTTGAGAAACAACTTTATTCATCTCTATCATATTCTGCTATTTATTAGATTGCTACTCTTTTTTTTTTTTTTTTTTTTTCTTTTTCATATTTTAAGCACATCGAGGGTTGTCAATTTTAATAAGGATTGGACAAACTTTCTCACTCATTCACAGGTATTCAACTGTAAGAAAATCGAAACGTCACGCCCACATTTACCGCCACTGGATGAAAAAAGAGGTTTAAACGTATCAATAAAGCAATATAGAATTTACTGTAAAAAACAACTTTCCTAATAGATAGTGTAGTTTGTTATTGTTCAGTTTATTAACGTTAGTTACTAGAAAAAGCAGTATAGAGTTGACATCGAAAACGATATAGTATTGAAAATTGAAATTTCGTTGAGAAAGGAAGTGCATCTTGATTTCTATATGTTTAATGGAGTACTCAATATTATAAAATTATTACTTGATTGGAAGTGACTGAACCAAAGAATAAAAACCTTAGTGATACCTTACAAGCGACCAAACAATTGAAGGGAAATAGATGAGATACAATCAATAGAAGAAACAAACAGGACAGTTCTTTTACAAATTATAGAAACGAAATGATTAGTTGAATGTTGAATTTATAAAAACGTGCTTCGATCGACGAAGGACCGCCAAATGGATATCTTAGTAACACTCAAAACCAGTTGGAACTTCCTTGCCGCAGTTATTGAGGACTAAGCTGAGTGAAATAGGAACATTCAAGTCAATTCCCAGAATGTTGGCTCTAATGGCTGTACACAGACAAACTGCAGCTTCAAGATCGACAAGGCCTTGGATGAGACTGCAGCATGGCAGCGTTGGAGGGGATCCAACGACTACATCAACCAAGTTAAGCACATTGGCACATACTCCTAAGTTCAATGGATTGCATTTACCTGCAGAATAGTAAGTTGAAGTTGTGGAACCGGGTACATTAGGATCAGGACTAGTGGCACTGACCAGGCTAAAGAAGAGAAGTCCGAGTGACAGAAGAAGGGCAAAGGAAGTAGTGTTCTTGGTTTCCATTCTGAAAAACCTTGCAGGTATTTCTCTGATTAGCTTGTGGTTAATATATTGCTGTGAGAGACGAGGGTATGTTTTTTGCTGATGGACTTTGTAATTAACTTGAAACACCTATTTATAGGTTCCTAAAATGCAAAATTTTGTAGATTACTGCTTGTATTAGCTACATTTTGCAATCAACAGAAGGGCAGGTTAGCACGTCTTATGCATAGCAAGAATAACGTTATTGTAATGTAATCAAATCCTAGTAATAATAGTTTAAGAATCAGGAGGAACATGTGCATTTCAATAAACATTGCATTATTTATTCAAACAAATAAATAAATAAACATTGCATTATATTATATCTTCGCACAGACACTAATTAGCCTATTAAATTATTTAACAGAATGACCACATCACTATTAAGAAGAGTTTGTGCCTTGAGTATTTGTTTTCTAGAACCCTGAAACAATTGTAGTTACTCACATAATAAAGGGATGAGCTGGCTGTTATTATTATTAAGAACAAGTCCAACGGTTCCTTAAATGATTCCTAAAAATATAATAAAATAATGGTTTTTAGTGATTCAGGAACCTTATTTTGTGTATCAACTCCAACAACCATCCTTAAATTCATTCCTTACTATTATTATAATGATAAATTTAAATCTAACTACTTATTTGAATTTCAATCAAGAGAGGAAAAGAAATGTAAAAATGAGAGAAAAGAATTTTTTATTGATAAAAAGAAAGTTAGGAATGGCTAGACATTCCTTAAAAGTAGGGAATGGCTAGTGATGACTAGTGATTTAAGGAATCACTAGGAAGCTGTTGGAGCAAGATTTTTGGTTAAGTTCCCTATTTTTCGATTTAGGAATTGAAATAAGGAAGCTGTTGGACTTTTTTTGAAGGAAACGAACTTGCATTACTTATAAAATATCAGAATTCAGTACATGGTAAATGAATTCAGGAGGGGTATCAACCCATTCCCTAAGATCAGACATAGAATGAATAACTAGTAAGTGTGCTACTCCATTCGCAGATCTACGCACATCCTGCACTATAACATGATTAAAGTGCTTACACAAATCAATACAATCTAAGACAATTGTGTATGAAAATAACTCGCACCATCTACGCCTTTGCATGCCTCAACTAGGAGTTTGGAATCTGACTCGAAAATACAATGATCATACTGCAAACTTTGAACCCAGGAGAGAGCATTCCGTAGAGCCAAGGTCTCAGCCTCTCGAGGCTGCCAGCTCCCATCCAAACGACGGCATCTTGCTTGAATAAACTGACCAGCTGAATCTCAAATCACTGCTCCAACTCCAATATAATTACCCCAACATAGAGCAGCATCAACATTTATTTTTATCCATCCTCCAGGTGGCTTGATCCAACCTATACTTTCAACACAATTTAATGAGGTTTTCTCGCTAGTGTCAAGGACTCGAGCACGCCTCCATTCAGATAATAAACTTATGGCAGCAGAGTTAACACCGAAGGCAGATCCATTTACTCGGTTCCACACCTAATTATTTCGACGATTCCAGAGACTCCAACAAACCATCCCAAACAAAGCACACTTGTCACGAGTAAGAGATTGGAAAATACGAACTAACATATCAAGACAAGTTTCATTCAGATAACGAACTGCATCATTTGTTGGACTTGCTCTAATGTAGCACGTCTTATGTATAGCATGCATGTGAAGACCGAGCCTTGAAACCATGATTATACTCAAATCTTTTGCATGATTTTTAAGAATCGCAGGGTACGTGTGCAACCAAAACATATATTGAAACATATATATATATATATATATATATATATATATATATATATATATATATATATATATATATATATATATATACAGAGTCCCCTTTTAAAAAGGACCTCCTTATATAGAGAATATGAGAGAATAATATTTTTTTTTGATTCTACAATAGAACCAATTTTTTTTTCAAAAATATTTTTCCAAAAAAAAAAAATTCGGCATCGCCACGTCACCATCATCACTGCTGACGTGGCAGTGACACGGGGCGGTCCCACGTTAGCTGCCACGTCATCACTACTGACGTGGCAGTGGTTCTGTTACAGAATCAGAATTTTTTTTATAGAACCAAAAAAAATTGATTTTTTTATAGAACCAAAAGTTAAAACTTTGTTTCTACTATATAATCATATAAAATTAGTAGTTCTCTCATATTCTCTATAATCGAACCCGAGATAAAATTAAAAAAAATTAAAGTAAATAAATATTTATAATTATGTAGTTGTAAGGGATCGAATCCGAGGTGAAGTTCAAAAAAAATTAAAGTAAATAAATCTTGTATAATTATGTTATTGTAGAGAATCAAACCCCGAATTTAGTAATAACCAAATTTGGTATTTTGGTACTTTGGTACTATTGTGTACCATTAAAACATGGCTTTACACATTAATAAATAGTCTTGTAAAATTATTTTGTTGTAGGAAATCAAACTCCAAATTTAGTAATAACCAAATTTGGTATTTTGGTACCAAATTTGATATTTTGGTACTTTGGTACTATTGTGTACCATTGAAACATGGTTTTAAACATTAATAAAGAGTATAAATTAATAAAGAGTATAGATATGATTTCCAAGATTGGTAATGAAAATTAAGAAACGTCATTTACTACTTTACTGATGCCAACATGTGGGAGGAGTGGAGATAATTTTTGAATTGATTATTTTTTTGTAAGGATTATTTTATTTATTATAAAAATTACGGTATAAAATTATAAAAGTACAAAAAAAGCCTACGTTATTTATACAAATAAGTAGTTTATAATAGAAAAATTATAATTACATTAAAATTCCAAAAATTCTGGGAGATACGAATTAGGTGGAAGTACCATTAAAACGAGATTTCACTTATTAATAAAAAATTATTTATTATTTATCAAATGTTATTTTAAGAAAATCAAGAAAATACAACATGCATGTTTTTAATAGATACGTTATTTGTACAATTCAGTAAGATTATAAAAGAAGAATTATATTTTAATAAAATTCCAACATTTTTTTTATAAAATAATATGAAATCCGAAGGGACGTATGAATGTTGGGGCGGAACCAAAGTATCATTAAAAGAGAATTTAGCTTAGTAATAAAGGTTACATATTCTTTGGTGTTCCATGAAAAGTTATTCGATCAACATATGTATTCGTTGGTGTTTTATAAAATATTTGTTATGGAATAAAAAGTAGGGTGTATTTATTGCGTATTGATTGATAGGATTAGGGAAGAGCTTCGAGCTTTAATGGCTGATCAAGTGTTTCATGACTTAACTCGGGTCCTCATAAGATGCCTACGTATCTTGCAAATATCAAGAATCAAGCCAATGAAAACATAGTTTTAATTGTGAAGGATCAGGTCCTTATATAGGCGTTGGGTACATTGGAATTACGGTAGGATTTTGTGTCCTGGTGGACAAGATACCCGTTTTAGATAGATTCCTGGATCCTTCCACGAGGAAGGCTGATTCCTGTTGGATTCATGTGACTTGGGGACTACTCCTTGAAGAGTTTGGGTCTTCATTGGACTCAATAACGGAACCTTTTATTGGCTGATTTATTTAATTATGACTATTATAATTAGGGTTTTGGAACCCATAATTGGGCTTTGTCCTTGGACCATCTTAAGTTCATTTAATGTATCATTAAATGTGTCTTTTGGGATTACTTTCAGCGCAAATCATTTGCCCCCAACTTCTAAGAAAACTGATCCGGTTTTCATTGAAGTTAAAAGGTTTATGTAAGTGTTTCACAAATACCGTCTTAAATGTAAAGTGTCGAGTGACCTACAAATTTACGACGATTTGCCTTATTCAAGGCTTAACTGATAATTTTTATGTCTCACAGAAAATTACCTATAATTTTCTTGCATGTTCTAGGATTTTTCCTTGTGCCAATAGGCATTTTTTCTCATTTTTGATTAATTTCAAAAATATTTTGGGCTCATTGCCTTTGGAAATAATTTTGTAAATTTTTCCCAAATTTTTCCTGGAATTTTTGAAATTTTTCTTCCAATTTTTCTCAGGAAATATCAATTTTTTCATTTTCTCTGAAAAAATCATCAAAAGAAATACAGAAACTTTCGACCAGGATCCTGGTCGACTTATCCCTCAAAACAGCATTCTAATAGAAGCCTTTTCGACCAGAAATCCTGGTCGAATTTCGACAAGGATTCTGGTCGACTTAAGCCATTTTTGTTGCCCTGTTCGAAGACCTTTCGACCATGATTCCTGGTCGAATTTCGACCAGGATTCTGGTCAAATTTGACAAAGATTCTGGTCGACTTAAGTCATTTTTGTCACCCTACTCGAAGACTTTTTCACCAGGATTCCTGGTCGAATTTCAACCAGGATTCCTGATCGAATATTTTTGTAATTTCAAATATTTTTCTTGAATTTTCTTTGTAGTCCCTTTATTTTTCATGGGCTGTAACTTTGGCCTAATTATTCTTTTGGGCATACTTACTCCTGAGCCTGTTTTTTATTGTAAACTTTGGGCTGGGGTTTTGACATGAATCCTGGTCGAAAATCGATCAGGATTCTGGTCGATTTAAATGCATTTTTGTCACTCTGGTCGAAGACTTTTCCACTACAAGGATTTTTGCTTTAGACAACATGCAAAACGTGTTGTCTGAATATACCAGAAACTGTTGACTATTGAGAAGTCGTCTGATACACACCTCAGACAACACACAGCAAACTGTTGTGTGAAAGTTGAAAGACAAGTAAAAGCCACCTGAAAACTGTTGTCTGATACCTAGTAACAACAACAGTATGTTAAAAAACTCTTGTCTGAAATCATTTCAGACAAGTGTTTTCTAAATTTCGACTGTTGTTATTCAGAAGAAAAGACAATGGTTTTTGAAATAAAAGCTGTTGTTCAATCGTTTGTGATACAATGGTTTTTAGCAACAAATGCATTGCATGAGTGCCCTCACACAACTATTTAGTATTCCAAGAACTGTTATTGTAGTTCTCTATAGACAACTGTTTTGTTTCTTTTAATGTGTTGTATTAATTTTATTTACACAACTAGGACAAGATGAAATTTTTTTATAGTGTGTGTTGTGTTTCTCTATATTAGACAATAGTTTATGTACACAAAAAATGATTTTAAATAATTCCCCCAACCAAATAATGAATCAATAAATTTATCAATACAAAAATTTCTAATTGATCTACAAATTTCAAATTTTTATTGCTGTCTTGACTGTTTAAGGCAATATAATTTTCTGCTTGCAGTACACTGGTTGGGTCTGTAATCGGAGTTTGAGTTTTCAAAGTTTTCTTGGTGCGTAATCTTGAGGGTGCAGAACCCTGTTTTCGCCTTCTCTCTGATGAAAATCCACTCGATGCTGCCGGAACTGGTACAGAGACTGTGCTGCTTGCTTGAGACATTTCAGTCACTTGTCCAACTTGAGATGCTTCCGACACAACATCAGTTGAGGACTTCAATGAATCCCTGTCTCCTTCTCTTGGATGTGCACAACAACCATTGATTCTAGGAACAACATATATATTAGCCACCACCACCTTCAAAGTAAGAGTATTATGTATGTCAGTGATAAGTTGGTAACAAAGGTTTTGCCTACAACTGACGGTTGAGAGGCGAAGATCAATATTAATGGAAAGAAAAATCTTGATCATAATTGAAAATCGAGAGAAAGGGGGGGGGGGAGACCTATTTTTGTTCAGATGTAGTTGATTCTCCCAACGGTTTACAGACTCTTCCGTGATGTCTTAAAGCTCCAGATGAGTGCATCCTGTAAACCATTTTCCTAAGAACACAGGTAATGGCTTAATTAGTACTAACATCCATTGAAAAGTCAAAGTATATATGTGAAAAAACAGCATCATTCAAAAGCCTAACACTTATCATTTCTGTATTCCTTCGCTAGAATTTACACATTCAAAATTGTAAGCACTGCCGGGATTCTAAAATCACAATTAGTATTTACTCAACAAAAGGTTTTGCAGATCACAAGATGAAAACAAAAGAACAATAGTCAGAGGAACCTCTGACTGATTAGTCTGTAATGGAAAATGCTCGGGTCTATAAACCTTTCTGATTATTAAAAATTCACCCATAAGGACCACAGTCCACATACAGGAGTTTCCTTCACATAAATGACCAGCATCTAATTCTGATTTTGTTAAATGTCAACTTATTGGAAGTAGCTTTATATTTGTTAATTGCATGTGTATTCGCTCTAAGTAGCTTTCATTCAAATGTTTTCTGAGTAACTACGACTCAGAAAACATTTGAATGAACATTAAAATATACGAGTTACCTTCTTGCATCCTAACGAAGCTTCACATCGATTTCTTTCTTGGGTGGGTATTTTGGCAGGCTCGACGGATCACATGCATAAGGCCTTGAACTGAAATACTGTCTAGCAGGAACGCTTTCAATCAGGAAATTAAGCTTTATAAGATACAATAATGAATTATATATCACATTCACGATCATGTAGCATGACAGAATTGTGGGAGTAAAAAAGCACAACTTAAAGTTAGGAATAAGTTTAACAAGATATAGAGCAACTAATCGTAGTAATTTAATCATAGTCATACAAATAAATTCACAGTAGACTAACTTGTCCACGAGGATTACCTCAGAATTAAGTGCAAAAGTAGAAGTCCCACGCTTATGTGGTTCGAATGAAAGAAAACTTTCTATAAGGCTCACGGCGGTTTTAGGGAATTGATTAAACCTTTCGGCAAGAGTGCATTCATAGTGATGCCAAGGTTTGAACATTGCTGCAAGAGGAAGCTTAAACCTTCTCCAGTATTCATAATGATAAATTTCATTAATGAAATTTACAATGTAAAATATTTGTCAGCTCAAACTAGAATAACTCACCATACAATGGTTATTAGCTGTGTCTTAGGGGGGGCTCTGAACTCATCATTAATCCTATGCTCCAAGGTCCAAACAACTACACCAACAAAAAGAAAGAAAGCAGCAGTTACACCCCACAGTTGTGGAGAAAATGGTCGTAGAAATGCCCAAGCACCAGTGTTTAACATCTTAAATGGAGCAATTACGACAAGCCCAGATGCAGCTAATGGTTGTGTAAAATCCACAATTTTCGTCCGATTTGTGACAATAGCAATGTCACCAACTGCACAATCAAAAAACTAGGGCACGGACAAAAGAAATAGAAAGAAAAATAAGATAAGTATAAAGTTTCCCCCTCAATCAAAATCCCTAAATTGAATTTAATTAAAACCCAAATCAATTAAATTGATGAATTACCTGAATCAATAAGAGGAACAAGCCAGTCAACTGTAGGAGGATTGGACATCGATCCGGAAAGGTGAGTTGGATCTGTGTGTTTTGACTTGAATCTGTGTGTTTTGTGTTGGGTGTGTGATTTGGTTGGGAGATAAAAAGGGAAAAAAATGTAGAAGGGGTAAAATGAGAGAGTTCATGAGCTGGGTTTGTAAAAAAAGTGAGAGTTGTATCGTGTATTAGTGGTTGAGAGGGTGGGAAATAAAAATCTGATAAAGGGGGAATATAAAATTTGATAAATGGGGGAAATGAAATATTGGGCAGGGTGGGAAATGAAATTTGCAAAGCCGGGAAAGGAAATATAGTAATTTTGGGATGAAAAACTATTTTTAAAAAGATATTAGGTATAATCGGGACTGGGTATTAGGTATTTTTTTTGAATAATTTCTTTGATGATCGAACCGTACGAAAGTTAATAAACACTCATTTTAGTGTTGGGAAAAATAATCAAAAACGTTTGTACGAGATTTTAACAAAAAAGTAGTAAAAGTTCTGCTTCTTGTAACAAGACACGATCTAGATTAACTGAATAATTTTTTTGAATGATTTCTTCGATGATCGAACCTTACGAAAGTTAATAAACAATCATTTTAATGTTGGGAAAAAATAATCGAAAAATAAAAAGGTCGGGTTGTACGAGATTTTAACAAAAACGTAGTAAAAGTATTGTTTCCTATAACGAGGCACGATCCAGATTCACTGAATAATTTTTTTGAATGATTTCTTCAACGATTGAACCATACGGATGTTAATAAACACTCATATTAGTGTTTGGAAAAAATAATCAAAAAATAAAAAGGTCGGTTGTACGAGATTTTAACAAAATGTAGTTAAAGTGCTGCTTCTTGTAACGAGGCACGATCCAGATTAACTGAATAATTTTTTTTAATGATTTCTTCGACGATCCAACCGTACGAATGTTAATAAACACTCATTTTAGTGTTGTAAAAAAAATAATCGAAAAATAAAAAGGTCGGGTTGTACGAGATTTTAACAAAAACGTAGTAAAAGTGCTGTTTCCTATAACGAGGCACGATCCAGATTCACTGAATAATTTTTTTTAATGATTTCTTCAACGATTGAACCGTACGGATGTTAATAAACACTTATATTAGTGTTTGGAAAAAATAATCAAAAAATAAAAAGGTCGGTTGTACGAGATTTTAACAAAAAGTAGTTAAAGTGCTGCTTCTTGTAACGAGGCACGATCCAGATTAACTGAATAATTTTTTTTAATGATTTCTTCGATGATCGAACCGTACGAAAGTTAATAAACACTCATTATAGTGTTGGGAAAAAATAATCGAAAAATAAAAAGGTCGGGTTGTACGAGATTTTAACAAAAAACGTAGTACAAGTGTTGCTTCCTATAATGGGGCACGATCCAAATTCACTGAATAATTTTTTTGAATGATTTCTTCGACGATCCAACTGTATGAATGTTAATAAACACTCATTTTAGTATTGAAAAAAAATAATCAAAAAATAAAATGGTCGGGTTGTACGAGATTTTAACAAAAACGAAAATGTTGTAATAATATAGATTCCGGTAAATATTGTTCTTGAAGATCAAAGTCCAATTCGAAGATGTTATTGAATTCGGATTTTGACGCTCCTATAGTCGAATCGAAGCTCTCAACGAACCCTATGTGTTCTTGCCAGGTGATTTCATTTTGTTTTCTAAAATTCGATTTAATTTCGAAATTATTAGGATTAAAAATAAAAAAATGCAAACGGTGTTTGTTGTGAAATCTGAGATGCCATGTTGTAGATCTTGTTTTTCTGGTCAATTTCATATATCATATGTTGAATTTTGAGTTCCATAACATATACGACACTAATTAGAAGGAGTAGTACTTTTGGCTGATTTATATTACAAACATGTACAAGGATGATTTGTTTTTTTTCTAATTTTTTGTACACATCACTTAAATCAGTACATAACATCATCCATACGGTTGGATCGTCCAAAAATATTTTTAAGAAAATAGATCATGTTCAATTGATACAACACTAGTTAGAAAAAGTAGTACTTTTGGCTGATTTATATTATAAACAAGAATGATTTTTTTCTTCTAATTTTTTTACCGGAGAAAAATTACTATGAAGACAATGAGTATGAAAATGAGGCATCTGTAGAAGCAGAACTTGAGAATGACTTTTTTATGCCCAATTTTCCGGATGTTGATGAGGAAGACATGCCTACTAGTTACATTCGAGATGATGTTGATGAACTAATACAACTTTCGTAATGTAATAAATTAATTTGTGCTCTTTAATTTGTAACTATAACTCTTGATAGATTGTTGGTTGGTTTGTTCTCTTCTGTTTGACCTTAGTTGATTTGTTGGATGCCAATTTGGTAGGTTAGCCATCTTTTAAATATGTTTTTTTTCATGTACAGTTCATTAGACAATAGTTTTAAACAGAAGACACTTGTATGAGTTGAAACACACAATAGGCCAGAACCTGTTGTGTGTTGGATTAAGTTCATACAACACTTTGTAAAGCACTTGAGTTAAATATCATTACACAATACCACATTGGAAATCACTTGTCTCATTTTAACAATACTTTTTACGAAGTATTGTCTATGCTCCATTCACATAATATTTCTAAAAAATGTTGTGTGTTGGTTAACTGTCACATAACACTATGGATAACATATTGTATGACTGCTACTTAGACAACAGACCTAAAAAACACTTTTCTGAACTAAAAATACTTATGCATTTACACAACACCCCTGGTTTTGGCCCATTGTGTGAATGTAGGATTATACAATACTTTTTCAAGCACGAAAATACTAGTTGTCTGATCATTTCGGGCAACACTTTTTTCCATGGGTGTTTTCTGAGCGGTGTCGTCTATAGCCAGATTTCTTGTAGTGTTCGACCAGGATTCCTGATCGAATTTTGACCAGGATGCTGATCAACTTAAGTCATTTTTAATGTTCTGGTCGAGGCCATTTCGATTGGAATTTCTGATCGACTTTCGATCGAAATCCTAGTCAAAAATTTATTTTTATTTTATTTTATTTCCTTTCTTGATCTTTAAATTGGCTAAGTCTGTGGGCTTATTGGGCCTACTGGGCCTATGGGTCCCATAACCCATTTTTGATTTTCTTTATTTATCGGATTATAATTAATCCATTATTTGGAATTTTCTGGAATTTCTAATTTCCCCTATAATCTTCCAGAGCCTTCACTTTCTTGGGCCTTTCATGGGCCTTAATCGGCTGTTACCGGTTATCTATGATTCCAACCGGCTATTAACCGGTTGGAAAATTTCTATAAAAGAGTGGAGTGAGATTCATTTCTCACTTCACACTTAAACACTATACTTTCCTCAAAATCCTTCCTTAAACCTCTCTCTAAGTAGAAGATATTTCCGGCTAAACTTCAAGGCATTTTCCGGCAATCTACCATCATTTTTTGGGCTTTTCTGAAGAATATTCAAGGATTCCTAGGTTTCTCTTGCATCTTCATCTTCTTCACCTCATTTTCTGGGTTTAAGTCTCATTCCCTTGAAGATCAATGGCGTACAAAGCTACTCAGCGCCTTGCTAAGATGAACTCTGCTTCTAAAAGAGGTAACGACATCAAAATCCGTTCATCTTACATGAATTTAACCCAGATGATCAATGTTCGTGGGATGAATACCCTTCTTTATCTGATTTAGATGCATATAGCTGTTGCAATAAGTTTCATGATGAGGATATTATCAGGGGTTATAATAAAAATTATAATGTTAGGGCCCCTTTTAAACTTGTTAAGGTTGGGCCTAGTCACAGGCCTTGCAATTGGAGGCCTAATGCCTTGTGTATTTTTAGGGACGCCTTCTTAGCTGGGCTTAGGTTTTCCTTTAACGACTTTGTGCCCCGTTTGTTAGCTGATGTGCAAGTTAGCCCATGCCAACTTGCACATCAATGTTCGTGGGGATGAATACCCTTCTTTATCTGATTTAGATGCATATAATTGTTGTAATAAGTTTCATGATGAGGATATTATCAAGGGATATAATAAAAATTATAATGTTAGGGCCCCTTTTAAACTTGTTAAGGCTGGGCCTGGTGACAAGCCATGCCATTGGAGGCCCAATGCCTTGTGTATTTTTAGGGACGCCTTCTTAGCTGGGCTTAGGTTTCCCTTTAACGATTTTGTGCCCCGTTTGTTAGCTGATGTGCAAGTTAGCCCATGCCAACTGCCACCAAACGCATGACGCTCAATTTTGTGTTTCATGGTACTATGTCTTAGGAACAAGTTTCCTCTTTCTGTTTCCCTCTTTAGGAAAATATTTCAATTTTACAATAGCTCTTTGAATCAACATGGTGGGTCTATATTAGACAACGCCCCAAGATCCCACACATTTTTAATGACCACTCTGTTGTTGACAACAACCCAAAATGGAAAGAAGAGTTCATGTACTTGGTTTGGGAAGGGGGGTGATTGCATGGGGCACCCTCTTCAGAAAATCCTTTGGAAAGGTGGCCGATGGCAGTCCTAATAAGATTATCTTGAACATGGAATAACAAGCTGCCTACGAACGTTGGATTTGAATTAATCTTTCAACAAACTCGTGAGACTTGGTAGTCAAGACCATTTTGTTTTTGTGTGTTTAATTTAGATCATTCGTTCACTATGAAAGACTTTTGAGTTTTTCTTTCAAAGGTTGTTGAACATCATTCGAAAAACACAAGTATTTTTACCACGCTGATTTGATATATCTTAAACACTTGAGCTCTATATACTAGTACGATTTAGATTTCTTAATAGAGTTCATAGTTTGATTTGTAATTATTTCTATCTTTGTAGTGTTCAACTTGTAAATTTGGTAGTTGCTGGATTGTTAAGCTTATGAAGCAAGGGTTCGAGGGACAATAGGCTAGAGGAGTTTATACTTGGTTTAGTATAGTACTTAGAGAGCTGTGTTCTGGGAACAGGTTGTTTCAGCAAGCTGCAATCAGTGACTGGGAGAATCAAAGAGATATATTATTGTATCATGTAATTGTAATCATTTGTGATCAATAATATATTCCTTTACCGAGTTGGTAGAGGACCAGGACGTAGACCATTAGGTTATAGGGGTCGAACCTGGCTAAAATTGCTATGTGTTCTTTACTTTCTGCACTTTATTCGTACTATACTGCATATCCTAGCTAGCTGCTTGTTTGTTAATTTATTGCATCCAGTTAGCTGCCAGATAGTTTTTCAGGCATAATTTTTAATTGGTCATTGTTAGTCATAACACATATTCACCCCTCCTCTCTAGGTGTGTATTTTCATGAGCCACCACCAAAAACCCTATCAATCTCAGCCCAATTCATCACAGCCACCACATTCCAGCGACCTTTTCAGCGAAGAACCGTTGTTATAGATCTTGATTCCGGAGACAAACCTCAAACTTTCTTGTTACCAAATTCCTCCGTCAACAATAACAAGCATCAATGAGATCTTATTCAATTTTTTTAAGTATATATGGTTGACGCTCAAAATAGTATTGAGGATACAGGACAGTTGGATATAGATGAAAATCATTAGTTCTAATGTTAAAAATTTTATTTGATTGAATTCTCAATGGCATAATTCGTAATTTTTTTTCCAATATCCAGGTAGTTTCAGTTAGATAATATTTATTAAATAATTATTAAATTAAAGATAATTTTTATGATTTTGGGTTACTGTAAAATCGTCTAAATTTGATTTTTAAAATTCAAGATAAAACAAAAATAGTAAATTGATGGTGTGAAACCTAATAAATAATAAATTTATTAGTTAATTATACTCAGCTTGGTTATTATTTTTCAAAATCTTTCAAATTTATGAGTTATTTATTTTCTTCAATAAAATATTAAAATTATATAATTAAAATCAAATCCAATAATAATAATAATAATAATAATAATAATATAAATATTAACATTAATATTAAGAATACTTTGTTTGCTAATATAAATAAAAATTTTAAGAAAATAGTCGTGCATTGAATGAGTTATAAGTTATATAATAAAAATAATAAATATAATATGGTAGTACTTTCAAAGGTCCAGGATCGATTTTTACTAGTTACGTAATAATAACAATAATAATAAAAAAGAAAAACAAGCATAATAATAATAATAATAATAATAGTAATAATAATAATAATAATAATAATAATAATAATAATAATAACAATAATAATAATAATAGTAAAAGTAATAATAATTATAAAGCATAATGTAATGTAATATGTAATAGAGGACATATATAACTCAACTAGGATAAAAGATAAATAATATTAACTCTACACACGGATCGTGAAATTTAAAGAACAGGCACCGACAAGGATCAAGTCGCTGAAAGAAGTTCATTAACATGATCAAGCCTCAGTGACAGAATAAAATGTACAGATGATTCAGTTGAAGGACCAAAAGATTCCATGTATTTATATTATTTGAAGATACTGATGCAGGCTAATCAATTAGAATGTAACGATGGTGTGAAGATCAAGATCAGTGCTAGTCACTTGTAAACCGGACCATTGCACTAAGTGTCAGCACATACGAGAAGGATCAACACATTAATTCACAGAAAGAATTGCTAAAGCCTATTGACGATCAAGGACAAACATAATATCTTAAGGTATTGTCAAAAATTAATTTATTCTGAAAATTAAATAAGTAACAGATTAATTAATTATTTATAACAAAATAATTAAATTAATCTGGTACTTGGATTATTTTCTGAGATGAATTAAAATAGCAGAATAAACAGAAGAGAGAAAGAATAGTAATACTATGCGTGGTACTATGCAAGGTTACTATGCGCGGTTACTATGCACGATTACTATGCAGGTACTATGCAAATAGTGGTTATTGTGCAAATAGTAGTTACTGTGCAAATAGTGATTACTATGCAGATGGGGCCCACGTCCAAAATATTTTCAACAGGCACGTTTTTGTGGTTGGTGGAATAGTACTATGCAGGTGGAGCCCACGTCCAAAATATTTTCAACAGACACGTTTTTGTGGTTGTTGGAATAGTACAAATAGTAACTTTCTATAGCCTATAAATAGGCCTGTTGTATTTCATTTCAAAAAATACCTCAACACACAACTCTCTCTTCTCTCTCTTATATCTTCTCTGTGTAAGCTGTTAGACAGTCCATCTAGCAGGGAAGCCGGCTTAGCCCATTTTCAGGAAGTGTCGGGTAGAAGGTGCTCGTGCCTAAACTATCCTTAAGAGTGTTCTTGTTTTGAAACTAATCTATTGGATTAGAAGTTGTAAAACCCCTTCGAGTTTATTATCAATAAAGATATATTCTCGGAATTATTTTTTTTGGTAGTATCGTATTCAACCCCCCCTTCTACGATACTTCGGTCCCTAACAATAATAATGATGATAATAATAATAATAATCATAATAATAATTAAAATAATAATAATAATAAATAGTAATAATAATAATAATAATAATAATAATAATAATAATAATAATAATAATAATAATAATAATAATAACATTAATATATCGATATTTTTTTTAAGATAATCATGTATACTTTATATCTAATTTATAATAATGCAAGAAAATAATAATGTTTGATAGTCTGCTTTCAAGATTTTGGACAAGAATATTGAAAATTCTAATGCCCAAAATAGTAATAAGGTTAAAAAATAATTGATAAATTATTAAAATTGATTTTTTTTGGCTTTTCTACACATTTTAAAATAAAAAATTGAAAGAATAATGTAAAAGCAAATATTTTTATATTTTCATTATACAGTAAAACCTCGTTAAATTAATACTCGATACCATGATAAATTAATATTTTCATTACAAATTTTTTTGTCCCAACATAAGAACGATAGTGTAAATTTAACCTCGATTAATTAATGAACTCTATACATTAATAGAATTCTTCGATCCCAATAATATTAATTTATAGAGATTTTACTGTATAGATTTATTATAAATTGAAATTTCGTCTAACATGATTATATTGTTTTAACATAGCGTAGGAAGTTCCTAAAAAAAAAACATAGCTTAGGACGTCATTCAACATTATCAATATTCAGTTTCGACATTATAGTTAAGTTATTTCTAGGGAAATTATCAAATATACAATTTTTTCTAAATGTTTTTACAATTTTACCATTTTCTGAAAATATTTACAAAAATAAGATCTGCAATCAATGCAAACCATATTTGCAAAAATATGGTAAGCAATGTAACTTTTTAAAAAATAATTTGAAATCAAAAAAGTTTGTTAGTAGAAGGGGGTGAATGAAGATAAAGATCGATCCCATACATACATAAGTTCCATGATCCCCGTCTACATACATATATAAATACGTGCAAAACAACCATTGGGTTTCATAAGGAGTTTCATCTTAAACAAATCATAGATACGTGCAAATCAACAATAGCCCAAAATGATTCCAATTATTAAATTTTAAAAATTGCATTTGTGTTAGATTCTGGTTGATGCAATTGCAGATATGATTGCAAAAGTTGCAGATCGTATTTTTGCAAATATTTTTTAAAAATTGGTATTTTTACAAATATGTTGGTATTTTTACAAAATATTTTTAAAAAATATAGTATTTTTTAAAAAAAGTTTATGGGATTGGATTTTTCTGAAAAAATCCCTTTTTTCTATAATATTTATACTAATCGATACTCTACTCTAATAATCAAAGGAATTGGGTTAGTTGTCACTTTGATACACTAAATTTGGTACGCTGAATAATAGTAGTTAGATATTAAGACAGTAAATGAGAATAATTGGATATGATACTAAGAAAATATTCTTTTTATAATATTTATAAATGCTGCCATAGGTTTAGATTCAAATCTTATTAACAATATATTATTATGAAACATTTATATTACCTTATAAACTACTTTCAGAATTTTAGCTTTCGATTTCTGTCAATAAAATATTATAATTAAAATTTATATTATCAATATATTAGGATAAACATTTCTATTATCTTATAAACTATCTTAATAAAAGCTGAAGATTGGATTCTGGTAAATAATATATTATATTTAAAAGTGTATGTTATCTACTTTCAAGATACATGCAAAACACTATTAACGTTTAGAATACGATCAAATATGTAATATTATATTTTATTATATTTTATTTTACTAATAATTAAAAATTAAATATTTAAATATGAATTATAAAAATAAAATTATTAAAAATCATCCGTGCGCACTTTGTATACTAGTATTTGATCAAAGGTGATTAAAATAAGAGTAAAATTTTGTTTAATTTGTGTGGTTGAAATATTGATTTGGTGCCATTTGTGTATGCCCCAAAAACTTAACAAATTTTCAGCAAACTGAAAATCACCGTACACCCACATGGATATGCAAAAGAACCGTCATCATGTTATTCAGAAGATTATGTGATCTATAAGTGATTGCGCATTCTTAAACAATCATTCAGAAGATTTGATGCTAATCATAATATGACGACTCAGTCTTCACATGCATGCTAGCTATATATACATAAGACGTGCTAGGGATAATTCTAATGGCCAACTTACTGCATAGACTCTCTCTTTTGAGAGGCCTCTTTTTAGTATTGTTTATATTTCTGTTAAATAATAACTAGGCTAAGTGTTTAGGGATGAAAAAGATGCAATATTCAGTACTTTTACATGGATCAGTTTAGGTTTTTTAGATCAGTAGGTCGAACCACACCTTCCTCCTATTTTTTAAACTACTATTCATAGGATTTGATTAGACACAATACTATTCTCACTGCGCATAAGACGTGCTAACCTTACCTTTTTGTACATTGCTTAATGCTTAATTACATAGCTAATCCCATATGTTTATAGTATTTTTCAGCACCTACAACAATAATGTAAAAATTCCATCATCCGAACCCTATAAATATGTGTTTTAAGTTTACTACACAGGTCATTAGCAAAAGACATACACTCTCCTCTGTCACAGCAATCCAATTACCAGAAGCTAATTTAAATAAATTTTAACCACGTTTATGAAAATGGAATTGAAGAACACTGCTTCAATTGTCCTTCTGTCACTCGGACTTCTCTTCTTTAGCTTGGTCAGTGCCACTAGTCCTGATTCTAATATACCCGGTTCCACAACTTCAACTTATTATTCAGCAGGTAAATGCAATCCATTGAACTTAGGAGTATGCGCCAATGTGCTTAACTTGGTTGATGTAGTAGTTGGATCCCCTCCAACGCTGCCATGCTGCAGTCTCATCCAAGGCCTTGTCGATCTTGAAGCTGCAGTTTGTCTATGTACTGCCATTAGAGCCAACATTCTGGGAATTGACTTGAACACTACAAGAAAATTAAAAAGAAACATCCGTTGGCATATTGAGGAAATCCGTTACTAAAACCTCTTACCAACAGAATAACGACGGAATAAATCTGTTGGTATAAACGTCGTTGGGAAGTCTCTAACAACGAATTTATTTCCGTTACTAAACTTAACAACGGAATATCAACACGCTGGTAACGAAATTCTTGTTTTTACCGACAACCATCACCCAACCGATTTCGTAACGGATATTCTGTTGGTAATATTAGCAACCAAATTCCAACGGAAATTTAGTTGTTATATTTACTAACGGATTGCCTACGGCTAATCCGTCGGTATTATTAGTAACAATTTTATAACAGATAATCCGTTGGTAGTTTTGACAACCATTTGCCAATGGTATTCCGTTGATAATCCGTTGTTAAATTTGAAAACACTCCCATCAGATAATCATATGCAAAATATCTACCAACAATTACATTTTTAATATCGATACCAGCAAATAAAAGATAATTAAACTACGAAAGATAACAAAAGTCTATTTTATATAATAAAACATCGTAGATAATACAAATTCAAAATGAGGGTTTAGAGTTACAAGTGAAAGCATCAACACTCGGCGAGTGAGAGTATCAACAAAAACTTCCTGGCATAATCAAGTTTTGAACTACCATAAGTACTAAACCATGCCACATACCATAAAGTACTAAACCAACACATTCAGTTCTTAGTCAAAGTGCATATAGAAAACATGCTAAATTAAATACTACTTATCATCTTGATCATCTAAACCAAGGGACTGATAACGTTCGACTCGGAGTGATGTAGCCTCCATAACCATGGCTAATTGCTTTTCCACTTCCTTCATCCGGTCATTCATCTTAATTAATTGGTCCTTCAGCAATTGATTTTCTTCTTCGACGGCAGAAAATGGAATGAAAGGCATGATTTTAGGCGACTGATAGAAGATGCTTTGCGACGAACCAACTCCATATACCCGGTTCTTCTTGTGAGGCCCTCCAACTGCCTCAAGAAATAGAGCATTTCTATCCACAGGCTTCCCAAATTTCTCCTCCAAAATTTCTCCTGCTGCTCACGAAGTTGTAGAAAAGTTTCTTGTGTATACAAAAAAACTGCTCAATAAAAAAAATGATGCAACAATAAATAGTGCTACTGCTGGCATATACAATTTGCTATAACAAGGACAAATAACAAACCAACAATTCTAAAATCATCAACAAATATTCATAATTATCATATTCTGCAGAACAGAGCTTCATAAACCATAGTGATCGATTGTACACTACAACTTCACATCCTGGCAACAAATTTTCTCATAATCTTGAGACTCTGTCTAATTAGGCATGAATCATAGCCCTTCTATCCAACCAACAATTCATTTATGATACAAGAATGCAGAATGTGTACAAATATACATCCCCCATTAATTTCAATTGCATCGATTCAATCAAAGGATGATATTGACCCAAAATGGCTAATTGGTCAAATTTAATATATCAGTAAACGTCAAAGAGCAAAAAGCTCAATATGCTAATTTAATAACTCAATATGCTAATTAAAAAAAACTCAATTGGTCAAATTTAATATGCTAATCAAGCAATGATGTTTACCACTTGCAATTTAATGCATTATCTGCTCTAAAAAATCACACAATTATCCAATATGATCCATCATTGATTCTATTTAATTTTAGAGTAAATTGCATTTTATTGGTCTAAAGTATAATTTTTTGTTTGCAGAATAATGGCTTTAATTATAATATTTTAATGGCTATGAAATTAATTTTTAGGCAATTAAAGGACTTCCATCAAAGGATTGAATAACCAATTGTTGTGGAATAAAAAGTAGGGTATATTTATTGCGTATTAAGTACAAGGGTTTGTGGGAGCTTCGAGCTTTAATGGCTGCGCTTGTGTTTCGTGACTCAATTCTGGTCCTCACAATTCTGGTCCTCACAAGATGCCTACGTATCTCTGTATTTCTAGAGAATCAAGCCAAGACGTAGTTCTGAGAATGAGGGGTCAGACCCTTTATATAGGCTGAGAAGCCTTAGAATTAAGGTAGGATTCGGATACTTGGTGGGCAAGCAACCTCCTTGAGGAAGATTCTAGATTCCTTCCTTGTAGGAGTCTGTTTCCATGTATGACTGTGTGCCTTGGAGGCTACTCATAAAGATATTGTATCCTTATTTGACTCTTATTTGCAAGCTATTAATTAGCCCCTAATATTAATTACGAAATTAATATTTAATTGGGGTTTCGGGCCTCATTAATGGGCTTCATCTTTGGACCAGGTTGGGTCTAATTAATGCAACATTAATTGTGTCTTTAGGACTTATTTTTAGCCCATATCATTTGCCCCCCAACTTCTAGGAAAACTGATCAGGTTTTCGTAGAAGTTATATTTGCCTTAATCGAGACTTGGGGTCATTTTTATCTCTTACCTGAGACTTCTTAATTTTCCTACCCTTATATGGGGATTTTGGTTTGCACTAGTGTTTCACATATATCGCCTTATTGTAAAGTGTGGAGCGACCTACACATTTACGACGAGTTGCCTTATTCGCGGCTTTAACTTGTGCTTGCTTTTAGCAATTTCGGCATTTTCATAGAGCTTTTATGCATTATTAGCACAAATTATTGCTCAATTTGTCAAGAAAATATTTCTATAATTTTCCTCATATTTTTCTATACCTTTCCTAATGTTTGAGGAATTTTTGTATACTCACAGGTATTTTTCTTAATTATTCCTAATAATTTAGGAATTTTTATGTACCCACGGGTATTTTTCGTAATTATTCCTAATATTTTAGGAATTTTTTTTTTGTACCCACGGGTATTTTTCGTAATTATTCCTAATTTTTTAGGAATTTTTTTGTACCCACGGGTATTTTTCGTAATTATTCCTAATTTTTTAGGAATTTTTTTGTACCCACGGGTATTTTTCGTAATTATTCCTAATTTTTTAGGAATTTCCTTGTACCCACAGGCATTTTTCTTAATTATTCATAATATTTTAATAAAAAAAAATTCAATTTGTGCAAACGTGCATTTTGTAGGTGCCTTTTTGCAATTTTCAAGGACTTTTCTGTCAATTTAGCAAAGTTTAAGAAGTACTTTGTCAATTTTCAAACTTTAAGGACAAAGATGTCATTTTATAAACTAGAGGGACCAATACGTGAACTCTGCAAAGCTTGGGGTGCTAAATAGCACTTTTTCGTGTAACCTCATTCCAGTTCGTCCATGGTCTTGTTTTGGCACAGGTTGGCGATTTGGCGACCTCACTTGAGGTCGTGACCATTTTTCAATTTTTTTTTTTACAATCTTTTTTTTTTAAAATAATATTATTGAATAATATTACTTATTTTATTCAAATTTTGAATAACGTTTTTACCCAAATTAAGGGTGTCCTACCCGGATAAAATTTCGCTTGAATAAAATTCGAAAATTTTAATCGAAAATTTTTGAATTTGTGCACACATGCATTTTAGGGGGATTATTTCATAATTTTTCAGGGACTCTTTTTGTGAACATAGCTAAAGTAGGGGTACTAAATTGCACTTTTTCTCCCAACCTCATTTGAGGTCGTCCAAGGTTCAAATTTGTCCCTGGTCGTATAACTTTTGGAGGTCAGTTGCGACCTCATTTGAGGTCGTGACCCTTTTTTTTTTTTTCAAAAATAATATTATTAACTAATATTATTTATTTTATTCAAATTTTGAATAACTTTTATACCCGAATCAGGGCTGTCCTACCCGGATAAAATTTTGCTTGAATAAACTCCGATCGATTTTTATTAATAAATAATAATAATTTTTTACAAATTATTATTAAATAATAATATTAAATTTTTTTTTTTAACCGGGAACTACCCCACACACTTGTATGTGGGATTTCAAACCCGGGGAGATATATCGCTGAGCCCTACCACCCAGTACTCCCACGTAAATCCGAAGCTTTCGCTCCGAGGTAGGTTCGGACCCCTGACCTTGGCTGAACCAGGGAAAGGGGGTGTCCACTCAGCCAAAGCTTTGTAGACTAAATAATAATATTTTCTTGTAATTTGTGTGGGGGTCCTAACCCTGATAGACCTGAATTGAGGTCTAACTAAACCCTCAAATTGTCCAGGTCTGGGGTCTTCAGGTGCTCAGCTCTAAGGCCTGGTCGTGAGGCTTACGACCTCAATCCACGACCTGGATTGAGGTCGTGTAAGGCCTTCAATTTAGGCTTGTCACGAGGCTTACGACCTCAATCCACGACCTGGATTGAGGTCGTGTAAGGCCTTCAATTTAGGCTGGTCACGAGGCTTACGACCTCAATCCACGACCTGGATTGAGGTCGTGTAAAGACGAAAAATATCAGTGGTCGCGAGGTCAACCATCTCAAACCACGACCTGGATTGAGCTCGTGTAAGGACCCATAATATCAATGGTCGTGAGGTCTACTATCTCAAAGCACGACCTGTATTGAGTTCACCACAAGGCATCATTTTTGGTTGGTCGTGGGGTCTACGACCTAGATTGAGGTCGTATTTTGCCTCAATTTTACCTTGGTCGTATAAGCCTCATTTGTCCTAGGTAATGGGTCATCACGACCTCACCTTTGAGACCTAGAGGAGGTCATTCCTGACTTGAAATTCCAGCCCCTGAAGACATGGATTGAGATCGCATTTTTGTCTTTTAATTCGATTATTAGGCCCGCTCATTCCACGAGTATTGAAAAATCCATATCTTTTTGCTCGTTGCTCCGATTTGAGCTCACAATATATCGAATCGAAGCTTGTTTCGAGCTCTAACTCCTTGCAATATATTTTTTTTAAAACTTATTTCTTGCATTTTTTTTAGCCTTCAAATGGATGGTACGTGGCCTTTTCGAGCCTTCATTTGGACGGAGTAGGGCCTTCACGATCCTTCAGTAGGGTGGAACGTGGTCTCTTCGAGCCTTTAATTCCTTACAGCTAGCTTCCTTACCTCCGTGGCATCGTTTGGCAACCAACCATTCTCAAGGTGTGCTTTGATAGGATCTATCCAACATCCTCCTATCCCGATAGGAGCAATATGCTTAGCATCAATTATAGGGGTTCTCAAAAGTTGGAAGTAGACACTCCCAGAATGGGTCTCGACCTCTGAAGAAGTATACTGAGATAAGGAATCGACCTTTGTATTCTCCTCCCTTGGGATACACTCAACGTAGCACTCGTCGAACTGGGCTATCGCAGCTTTCACAACCCTCAAGTATTTGGCCATATTCTTTTCTCTAGCCTCAAACTCTCCATCGACTTGTGAGATTACTAGCTTTGAGTCTCCACCCTCATGGCTCTTGTTAATCCAAGGCCGGCTATCAGAGATTCATACTCTGCCTCGTTGTAGGTTGTTTGGAAGTCCAACTTCAAGGCATACTCGACTGCGAACCCATCGGGGCTTTGCAGAACTAAACCTGTACCACTGGTTTTTGTTTTTGATTCCCATCAAAATAGAGCATCTAATACTCCTTCTTCTCTTCCAGGGGCTTCTCACATTACTGACCTTCCTGGTCTATTACCTCCTGCCCCCCGACTTCTTGGTTGTCAATGGTATATTCAACCACGAAGTCAGCTAGAGCCTGGGCTTGATGGTCGTCCTAGGCTTGTACTTAACATCAAATTCTCCTAGTTCGATTGCTCCCTTGATGAGCCTTCAATTACATTGAACGCGGCCTATTCGAGCCTTCAATGGCATGGAACATGGCCTATTAGAGTCTTCAATTGAATGGAATGCGGCCTATTCGAGCCTTATTTCCACTTAGTCTGATCAGGTGGAGTGTCCAAACCGGATGCTCAAAAACGATAAACCTTGAGGTTTGGGGATTGCCAAGTCTAGGCACCACATTTCTTTCAAAAAATTCCAGCTTGTAAGAGCCTCATTTTTGAATTGTCATCCATTTCTGGCTACAAGGATTGGTGGAAGTCCATATCTATGAATCACACTTTTCTACAGGAATTGTGTTATTTACTTGATGGTTATCCAGGCTTGGGATTTGGCCTCAGTCTACTTCATGAAGGTATCAATTGCAACTATCAGGAACTTCCTCTGGGCATTTGCCACTGGGAATGGTGGAACAGATGGTTTTCAACATTTCAGTGGATTGATCAATAGTTGCTTGTTTATGTATATCGATCGTACATAACTTCTGGCATCAACCATCATGCCTGGCTAGTAGAATCCAAATTGGGTCATCTTTTGGGCAAGGGTCCTGCCCCCGAGTACTGCCCCCATATTTTCAGATGAATTTCTTTCAAGGCTAAATTTTCATTTTGAGGCCTCAGTGTTCTTATTGACAACTTTCGTGCCTCCAAGGCATTGTCCGGTAACCAACCGGTTTCCTGGCGAGCCTCTGTAGGATCTATCCAACGGCTTTTCATACCTATAGGTGTTATCATCTTTTCTATCAACGCTTCGGGTCTCTAAGACTTGGAAGTAAGAACTTTCAACATAATTCTATATCTCTGAGGAGGCAAACATAGATAGGACATCAGCCTTAACGTTTTCCTCCCTCGTAACACTCATTGAATTGAGTCATGTTTCAAGTATTTTATCACGGATCCGGCCCTGACCTCGAACTCACCATTCACTTTTGGTACTACCGATCTTGGGTCTCCACAGACTTTAAGGTTTTGACCCTCGGGGCTCCGGCCAAACCAAGTATGGCTATCACGGTTTTGCATTCAACCTCGTTTGTCATTGGGAAATCCGACTTCGGGGAATACTCAAGCATGAGCCAATCGGGATATGTTCTGACTTAATTTTATTTTTGATTCTCCATCAAAACTGAGCATCCAATACTCTTGAGTACCGCTCTTCAATCTACCCTCTATAATTCCTTGTCCTCCTAGGGTACTACCTCATGCCCCCCGACTTCTTGGTTGTCAATGGTGTATTCAACCATGAAGTCATTGAGTGCTTGGGGATTTATTGTGGTTACTATGTCCAATGCAAGACTTTTTCCACGTAACAGATGGGTTTCTGAACCTTGTTTTCCTCTTTCACGAGGACGACACTCAAAGCTATATTAAGTACAGCCAAGTATAGATACAATGACTTTACGTAATTCGGTTATGTCAACGTGAGGTTCTGTGTCAAGGATTGCTCTACGCTTATCAGGATTGGCCTCAATTTCCATGCTTGGAGACCATCAAACCCAAAAATTTCCCTGATCCTATGCTGAAGGCGCATTAAGTCAGATTCAGTATCATCTCGTGGTACCTTAACACCTCAAACATCTCATGCGAATGCGCAATGTGATGTGCCTTATCGAGACTCATGATTAACATGTCATTTACGTAGACTTCTATAGTCTTCCCAATAAGATGCTCAAAATTCTTATTCATCTTTCTTCGATATGTCGCCCATTTGGGACGTCACCTTTATGCATTTTGATCCTAGAATTTCATGACCAGCTGCTGCATTGGTCAATATATCATTCCTTGGTAGGGGGAAGTTGTCCTGAGACATGCATAATTCATATCAATGAAGTCCATGCACATCCATCACTCTCCATTGGCTTTCATGCCTTTTGGAATCAAACTTTCTTTCCTTCCGTTTCATCGTCTCCCTATTCGGGTGGATGTTTAGTTTACGTAATCAATTAGGGATCGACCCCTGGCATATCCGCTACTGTCCAAGCAAACACAAACCGTTCTTTTGTAGGACCACATCCAATTCGTCCTTCAAGGATTCATTCAGCAATGCCCTACGTAGGTAACTTTTCCGGTTCTTTAGGGACTAAGGGAATGGGGACCAAGTCCTCGGTGAGATTTCCTCTTTGTTTCTCAGCTTCTTGGACATTCATGTCTTTAATCGGGAGATCCTGCCCCCCGACTTCTTCAGACCTCAAAGTGACTGGGTAACAACTCTTTGTTATTGTTTGATTTCCATTCTCTTCCATCAACTCCATTCCTTGTAGGAAATTTGATCTACAGGTCTTAGCTTGAGGCAACCGCCTTAAAGGCATGCAAGCCTGTCCTACCAAGGATAACATTGTAAGCCAGATTTTCTTTAACCACCAAAAGGTTCGACATCTGAGTAGCCTCCCTAGGCTCCCGTCCTATTATCATGGACAACCGAATAGTTTCTTCTACTCCTGACTCAACTCCATTGAACCGATAGATGGGCATGTTGGAGGGGGTCAATTGAGAATCGTTGTATCCCATCTTCGAGAATGCATCATGAAACGAGATATCCACTGAGTCCCATTGTTTACCGAGACTCCTTTCACTTGCGAGTTGCCTGTCACAGGTGTTATGACCAACGGGCCATCATGGAGGCACTTCACCCCTTCCAAGTCAGAATCATAAAAGGCAAATACCATTTCGGTTTTTCCTTATCGTAGAGCTTCTCCTATAATGTGCATAGCTTCTCGAGTGTAGGCTTTATGAGAGCTCCTTGTATTCCTGACCGTCGTTGGGTCTTCAGAAATCATGTTTATCATTGGCCCCCGGGGCTATGGATTGCGATCTTGATCGCCATCCTTCCGTTTATAATCTCTACTTCATAGTCCTTCCTTAGGTTACTCTATTGGCCATCCTTAGTGAACTTATACAACCTTGTTCTTCTGACCAGAAACTTGATCTTGTGTTTCAACTGTTTAAAATCGTGAGTGTTATCCCCCAATGGATTATGGAACCAACCGTATTGGCTCTTGTCTCTCTTTTCAGGATCAGCCCTTAGTGGCTTCGGCCATCAGAGATTCTTGTGTTTCTCAATGTCCATCAGGATTTGGGTGTTGAAAGTATTCAAACATGCATAGTTGGTGAACCTTGGTCCTTGATTGCTCTTCTTGGGAGAGTTGGAATTTTTACTTATTCGAGGATACTTATCCTTAACGTCCTACTCGTGACTAATTTCGTTTCTCGTTTACCTCCATTGCCTCCAGCAGGGGTTGAGGCTTCCTTTACACTTTCCTCTATCTTGATGACCACTCTATCATTCAGGTTCGGGACCTTCAAGGCTTCCTTGGTGATTCGGTTCATGTAATTCCCCAAGGATTCATTCATTTTCCACATTCACGGGGATGTAAAACGTTTCTCATGAACTTTCCATCGATAAACGGGGGGATGAATGCCTTTCTTAGTCCTTTAAAGGAGCTGATTGAGCTCGGGGGCAACCGACTTTATCATCGTTGTGTCATGCCCCCCCAGGGTTTGAGGGAACGCCCTATACTTGATTACGTCAATCACGGGTTAAAATTTGTAGTGCATTGGAGGATGTCATCACTTGATTAGTGGGGTCTCTTGCCCTAACACACACCTCGATGGTGGGCGTCTTGAATTTTCTTGAGATATGAGCATTCATTATCTTGTTGGCGAATGATAGGATATGATCATCATGATCTCCTAGAGGCATAGAATCATCGGGATCATCCCTTTGTGTATCAACCCTTCTCCTCATAGAAGGAACCACTCAAATTAATAACATGGGGATCCTAGCCCTTAGGGGCTGCCTAGCCTATTGTATTTCCATATCTTTCTTTAATTTTCAGATAAGTGCTTCTTCATGAGCGATTATATATTCTCCCTCCTGAAGTCTTGGGAGCCAGTCCTTTGGATCCTCGGGGCTGAGAAGGCCCTAACCCTCATTCGAACTCCTTGCCTGGTTCTCCTTCTGAGATATTTATCTTCTTCAGTGGATGATAATTTGTCAACAATATAGGGTCCGGGAAAATCAAGACTCCTTCATTGGTGTTCTAGGCATTGAATTCATTGAGGTACGTATGCCTCGTGTTGCTGGCTACTCCTACCATCGATGAACGACATCTCATTGGTGGGAACCTAATTTTATCGTTTAACGATGGAGATGGACATCTATAGTCCCAACGGTGCACTGGAGGGGCGACACCACTGTCCGGAGGGAATTCGTCCCTGAATTCATTAAACCCACAATCGGCTGCTGCGGATGAGTAATTTGAGCCCACAAATCCTTTCATTTATGGCCTAAAGAGCCGTTCCTTGAGTCCCTCGGGGTTAAGAACATCCCAATCCTATGACGGGCTCCTTGCCTTGACGTCTCTTGCTATAACGGACGTCCTCTTCTTCATCTTCTTCGAACGAGAAGTCGTCTTTTGTGTATGATCCAAATAGACTTTGATTTCCTCCAACAAGGGGACCAAGCCTTCAATGTATTGAGGCACATACTTCTCATGAGTAAATCGATGGTTCCATCAGCAATTGGGAACAGTGACAACCCATAAACGGGGTTTTGAGTTATTGGGATCAATCATGACGGTGGTGGCGATCCGTGTTCATGGTGCTCCATTAGTCAGAGGTAAAACCACCATCTGCAATTGGGGATTCTTTCCTTGAGTCAGTAGATTTTGGATCTCCCCTTGGGATCACCTCTTGGAGACGCGGCTCTGGATGAGTTGCTCCTGATTGGAAGTCGAGGGGAATGGATCATCAATCCGAATGTTCTTTCATTGTCATTAGTGCACAATTGAGACTTCTTTCTCCTGCTATATATGGAGGTCTCAAGCCTTAAATACGTGGTGAATCATCCCCTCGTTGGGGTGGAAGCCCTTAACTTGGGTTCTGATCTGTTAGTGGTGGAAGCACTATGGTAGAGATTTGTAATCATGCTTGTCTATTATGGGCATAGCCATGCCTAGGATTGGGGATCCGCTCCTTGAGAGTTTAGACTCATTCTTTGGACTCCATGGAGGCTCGTTTAAATTCCTGTTCCCAGAGGGTTCAACCCTTGAATAGTGGTACGTGTTGGCTACATACCAACAGTGGTGATCAGAACGCGAATTGAGGCTGGTGGATCATCACATTCATTTTTTATCTCCGTGTATTTTTCATGGTTGACGTCTTTGTCCCACAGACGGCGCCAAATGTTGTGGAATAAAAAGTAGGGTATATTTATTGCGTATTAAGTACAAGGGTTTGTGGGAGCTTCGAGCTTTAATGGCTGCGCTTGTGTTTCGTGACTCAATTCTGGTCCTCACAATTCTGGTCCTCACAAGATGCCTACGTATCTCTGTATTTCTAGAGAATCAAGCCAAGACGTAGTTCTGAGAATGAGGGGTCAGACCCTTTATATAGGCTGAGAAGCCTTAGAATTAAGGTAGGATTCGGATACTTGGTGGGCAAGCAACCTCCTTGAGGAAGATTCTAGATTCCTTCCTTGTAGGAGTCTGTTTCCATGTATGACTGTGTGCCTTGGAGGCTACTCATAAAGATATTGTATCCTTATTTGACTCTTATTTGCAAGCTGTTAATTAGCCCCTAATATTAATTACGAAATTAATATTTAATTGGGGTTTCGGGCCTCATTAATGGGCTTCATCTTTGGACCAGGTTGGGTCTAATTAATGCAACATTAATTGTGTCTTTAGGACTTATTTTTAGCCCATATCACCAATATATATGAGTGATGATTAATGATTATCAATTAAACTAAAAGCAAACAAGTACCAAATATAACATGCAAAAGCAATAGCTCTAGTCCCTGGCCTAGTTCGCTTCGAAGCAAGCATACATGTGATCAAGTAATGTGTTTGTATCATAACTGATGGTAAGTTAATCGACTTTATCGGGCAATTTTTATTTATATTTTATTATACATTCAGATCAATTTACACGTACCTTAATTAATCCTGGATATCCCGCTTACATATTTTCATGCGCTTAGTTGGAGATGGGGCAAATTTTGTACATCTAACAAGTTATCAATTTAAGTATTCCAATTTCCACCTACATGTGTGTGTGGTAAATTAAATTTTACTCCATCAATAGTACTAGCTAGCTAACAGCTTTTAACACTCTTTCTTGGAGCACATCTATGGTGTAACTCACATGGCCTGCTTGCATGTCACATTCTTACACTCATTCAACCTATCCCCAAGTTAAACTAATTATAAGTTTCGGAATATTTTATTAAATATGCATACATTTTATCTTCTCCGAATCCTATTCTACCAACGAAAAATATACCTCCACAAATATGTCTGATTCGATAAAAATATACCTCCACAAATCATTGCAATATCATCTCTTGCCTTAGAATTATCTTTGGTTTTTCCTTCAATGGCCATGATAGTGTTGAAGATATTTTCAAAGACATTTTTCTCAATATGCATAACGTCAAGATTATGTCTAATTGATAATGACCTCCAATATGGTAAATCCCAAAAGATACTTCTTTTTTTCCATCAACAATTGTAAGCTTTGATGATTCTAGCATTTTGCTCATCACTTCCCAGTTCAGTAACTTTCATCAAACCAAGTGACTCAATTTCTTGAAATACATCTTCACCTGTTCGCACTGGTGGGGCAGATGCAGTCACTGTCTTTCCCTTGGTAAACCATTTTTTGTTCTTTTGAAATGGATGATTGGCAGGTAAGAACTTTCGATGATTATCAAACCATGTAGTCTTTCCACCATTTGAAAGATTTTAAGCATCATGATCATGAGCACAATGAGGACAAGCTAAATGACCGGCAGTTTTCCATGCCGACAACATTGAATAAGCAGGAAAGTCACTGATAGTCCACATCAACGCAGCTCGCATACAAAAATTTTGTTTCAAAGAATTATCCCAGGTCTCCTAGCCAACTTCCCACAACTTTTTTAACTCAGCAATCAACGGTTGAAAGAAAACATCTACGTTTTGTTTTGGATTTTTTGGTCCAGGCACAAGTACAGGTAGAAACAAGTACTGCTCTTTTGAACACATCCACGGAGGCAAATTATATGGAGTCACTATGATTGGATAAGAAGAATATTGTCTACCCGTTTCACCAAATGGCTGAAACCCATCAGCAGAAAGTCCCAGTCTAACATTTCTCGTCTCTGAGGAAAATGAGGGATGTGCTCTATCAAATTATTTCCCCTCCTCCGAGTCTGAACAATGGCACATCACACCTTCTTCTTGATGATGTTCGGCATGCCATCTCATATGGGTTGCAGTCTCAGGTAATGCATACAACCTTTGTAATCTCGGTGTCAATGGTAAATAGATCATCCTTTTAAAAGGCACTTTCTTTTTCTCCTTCTTGGATCTGTTAAGACTTGATTTTTATTTCGCATGTGAACAAAATTTACATGACTCCTTGTAGATGTCTTCACCCCAATATATCATACATTCATTAACACAACAATCAATTTTCTCAGAAAGAAACCCCAATCCTTCCATGTACTTTTTCGTACTGTAGAAGCTATCAAGAAATGTATTATCTTGAGGAAAGATGCCTTTGAAGAACTGTGATGTCAGATCATAACATGCCTGACCAATGATGGTCCAACTTCAAACTCAACATCTGAGCCATGGAAGACAAATTAGAAGTTTCAAAACCTTCATATAACTATTTCTCGGATGATTTTAAAATATCATACAACTTCTGCGCTTTTGCATTTGGCATCTCTGGCTTGGACCAGCAGCATCCATCACCATATTTTACATTAGGTTCTCCTGATCTGTTATGTTTTGGGTATTGGAGTAATGTGTGAATGATTGTTCACCACTTTTTCTAACAATATATGGCTGTCCATGTCGACTCCACACATAATAATCATCTACAAACCCATTCTTCATCAATTGCAATTTTACTGTTTCTGCATTCCAGAATCCGCCGTGATTCTTACACTTCGAACACGGACATTGAATGTTTGTTCCATTCATGGACGAAGGTCGAGATACAACATATTGCATAAAATTTTCTAATCCCTTTAGAAAAATCGGATTTAGGCATCCTTTATCATCTTTTCTTTGATACATGAAATCCAAACTCGATCATTATTCATATTGAATTTTTTGGTCACCTACAAAAAATATATAATGCTTACAATTAGACTAACTAACATTAGCAAGATAAAAAAATACGATTCATATACTTCAAAGAAAATATCAACTAAAAATTTATAAGATTTTTGTTAGCAACAAATTAAGAAATACATATTAGTGCATTTCAGAATTAACAACATATTAAGAAATACATACGATTCATTTAGGAAATATTATAAGAAAATTGGGCTAAGCCCATTACATTTCGGATATAAATTAAATCCCGGGTTCAGATATAAATTAAATAGATGCATAACACAAATCTTGCAATTGCAGTTCAGTTCAGCTGGTATATGATCAATTTTTGTCACCTAAAAACCAGGTTCGACTCCTGCTAGTCCACTAAAGAAAGAAACAGGAACCTCTACAAACCACAGATTACTAGAGAAAATAAAATCAATTAGAGTTTAAATAAAAAAAATAATTGTTTATTGTACTTAAACTTTAATGTTTTTACTCCACATTAAAATCTAAAAATTGGATTTGAACAATTTTATAGTCCAAACGAAAGGACTATAAAATTACGCAATAATCTTTAATTTATTGACGTTTTACCAATTATTATTTAACTAAAGAAAAAGCACAAATGTTTATATTTAAAATTCGATATAAATAAGGAAACTTACTTATATTCACTTTAAATTATTAAAATACACTTTTTGGTATAAGGGATCAAAAGTACAAATTTATCACTTTATAGCTTCTTTAAAACACGATATATAATGTGTAAAAAGGGATGTGAATGGTTAAATAGTAATTTTAGAATTACCTAATAGAACTAGGGTTTTGAACATTCTCTCTTGCCACTATATATACATGTGAAATGTGTTTCATTCTCAACATATATCTCTAACATATCATATAGTAAGAAATCGCTAGCCGCATGGAGAGCCAGAGAGATAGAGACAGACTGGCCTATTACCATTCTCTTTGTAATTGATGGTAAGATGAATCTCAAGCAATTGTTTGAATACCGCATGGATATAAATTACGCAAGAGGGATTTGTTGGGATTCGTACATCCTTCATCTCGACTTTAGTAAAGAGGTAAAATTCTGACTTTTTGAATTAACAATTTTTGAATGAATTCTCAAAAAGGATTTCCGAATTCTGGTCTTATATATTAACTTTCCGTTGTGTTTATGTGTCAATCACCCGAAAAATTGAATTCACCATTCCGATATTTCGCAACTTTTTAATTATTACCGAGTAACACAACCACAAATAAAAATAATGCAACCTCTGTAATTGGAGTGTTTTGATATTAGTGATTATTACCAGATTTGTTAGGTTTTTACTCGAATTGCTGAGCAATCTTTTTATATTATGTCTGTAATTTGCTAAGAACCTGGATTATATCAGAATCGATTAGTTAAGCCATCATCTTAATCATTTTGTACCATATATATATATATATATATATATATATATATATATATATATATATATATATATATATATATGTTTTTTTTCATAAATTGGGAAATTTTAGTTTGATTATTTTGTGTAAACAAAACCAAAAGTCGAACTCGATTGAATACATAATTCATTGTAATGAAAGTATACATACATATTAATGTATACTTCTAAATCTTGAATAATTTTATATTTTCATATTATGACACAAGATTATCAACATAATTTCACTTGAATTATTTTTCATGATACAAAAAAATTTCATAATTATTTGATCTTCAGCTTTAATTCATTAAAGGTTTTAACGAAATTCTTACATGAATTTTTTTCATTTTAATTATTGATTTATTGAATATTTTATTTGCAGGAATCAATGAAGAAAGTGCTCCAAAAAAGAGTGAGGCAGACATATAGTTGCAGGTAATTTTCTAAATTTATTATAATAATTTCTTTTTAAAATATATGAAAATGAATGTAACAAAATTTAAATTTAATTAAAAAAGATAATATAAAAAATGCAACAAACATATTAATATGCTAGTTTTAAGAATTTATTATCCAACTGTTGGAAGTAATTTCAAGTGTGAAATTAACATATTTTTGATGGAATCTACAGGTTCAGATGTCATTTCTTTCCCTGGTATGGTCTTACCACATGTTGCTGTAACTCGCTCTTTTGTTGCTAATCGCACTGAAAGAAAATGCATCATAGTGTGTGAAAGAAGAAAAAAATTAAAGGAGGTAATCCGAGAGGAGACTCCTGAGCATGAAAAAGACCAAGATCAGGGGATGAACAGCTTGAGCTAAATAACAAAGGGAAGGCGAAAGGTGCACCGAGCACCAGACTGACTAAGGCAAATATCTGGAAAACAGCCTACAAAGAATTACCTGGAAAAAAGTCCATCAAAAGAGCTCGCATACACTAAGAGAGCAAAGAGGACTCGTGGTCCACACTTCAGCTGTCAAAAGGACCAAAAAACTAGAGGAGACAGAGTATGCTTCTGACACTGAGAGTTGCACAATGAAATTTGACTCAAAAAAAGAGCCGGTGCAACGTGAGAAAAACTGTACATCAGCTCAGTACAGAGTTGTCGAAAGAAATTTGTCTCGCACAAATATCTAATCCAGCATCAGAGGCTACATGGAGATGAACGTCCCCTGAAATGCTCTTGGAGAGGCTGCACGAAGACATTTAAGTTTTTAGTTTAACATGTACTTGGATTTTTATTGATTTTAGAAAATAGAATCATCAGCTACAGGGGAATGTAAACAAAGCTGTATAGCTGTATTGCATTTGAGATGAACCAAGTATTAAAGATAAATTTGTGTAATAAGCCTGGATTTTAGCTGTCATATCTCTGATGGTCTTCTATTTTATTTTGCTATCTAGTTTATTTATCATGGATCATCTGATAGATTGATAAATAAATAATCAAGTTTCTTGCTGTGCAATTGCTAAATTCATCCTGCCAGACATACATTTCACCTGTTATGTTATCGTTAGTGTGTTCATTATTAGTGTCATCAGTCATGTATGGTAAATTTAGTGAACCATTATTTCTTTCAAATGTTAGTCATAATTCTAATTTTTAAATTGTCCGGAAAGAGATGTTTTTGGACTGGGCTATAAATGTTACATTATATCTTGGGCTGGGCTTGAATAATTGCATTACTCTAATGGGTCTGCGAGGCTACATTCACATGTTAGAGCAAATATAATGGTATGGAAAAATAAATACTAGTATTGATATATTTTGAAATCAAGAAGTGATTTTTCATGATAAAATGAAATTTTTGCTTCAATGTATAGTTTTAAAATAGCACAAAACATATCTTAATAAAGCTATATTTCAATAATCTAATTTTAATAGCATATGATATTTGTCTCTATTGCCCATTTCCTATCATCTTCCCACTTAGCATTCTTAGGTGGAAATTATAACAATTTTAATAATTGGTTCTATATTTAACGCCAAGTACAACATTTTGCTATTTTACATTCATGTTTAGCACACCGTTGGAGTGAATTATTCTACATTAGGTTCTCCTAATCTGTTCTGTTTTGGGTATTGGAGTAATGTATGGATGATTGTTCACCACTTTTTCTAACAATATATGGCTCTCCATGTCGACTACACACATAATAATCATCTACAAACCCATTCTTCATCAAGTGCAATTTTACTGTTTCTGCATTCCAGAATATGCGTGATTCTTACACTTCGAACACGGACATTGAATGTTTGTCCCATTCATGGACGAAGGTCGAGATACAACATATTGCATAAAATTTTCCAATCCCTTTAGAAAAATCAAATTTAGGCATCCTTTATCATCTTTTCTTTGATACATGATATCCAAACTCGATCATTATTCATATTGAATTTTTTGGCCACCTACAAAAAATATAACATTCACAACTAGAATATATATAATGCTTACAATTAGACTAACTAACATTAGCAAGATAAAAAATACGATTCATATACTTAAAAAAATATCAACTAAAAATTTATAAGATTTTTGTTAACAACAAATTAAGAAATACATATAAGTGCATTTCAGAATTAACAACATATTAAGAAATACATACGATTCATTTAGGAAATATTATAAGAAAATTGGGCTAAGCCCATTACATTTCGGATATAAATTAAATCCCGGGTTCGGATATAAATTAAATAGATGCATAACACAAATCTTGCAATTGCAGTTCAGTTCGGCTGGTATATGATCAATTTTTGTCACCTAAAAACCAGGTTCGACTCCTGGGTACTGTGTTTTTAGCTACTTGCTGAAAAACTGAGATGCAGTTTGAGGAGTCGAAGAAACCGAGATGCAGTTTTGAGGAATAAAACGTTTGAAAAGTACATAAGTAGTTCGGCATTAAATTTCTTGACTAATATTACCAACAGAATGGTAACGGAAAGTGGATATTACCAACGGAATGGTAACGGAAAGTAAATAAGGTAGTTGGCCAATAAATTTAATGACTAATTTTACCAACGGAATGGTAACAGATAAGGTAGTTGGCCAATAAATTTAATGACTAATTTTACCAACGGAATGGTAACAGATTTTTTTTAACCGATCTACTCTTACAACTGATTAGTAACGGAACAGAAATTGCAAATTCCGTTACTATGGGATTAGTACTCCGTTACTAAACTGTTATTATATCATTAGTATTCCGTTGGCAAAATCCGTTGGGAAACCATTAGCATTTCCATTGGTATTATTTAATGGACATTTTTGCACCTTTTTTACCGTCGGAAATTTTCGTTGGTAAATATACGTTAGTGACCTGTTGGCATATTTTTGATTTTTCAAATTTTGTAGATCTGTTAGCAATCCGTTGGTAATTACCAACAGATTAATTTCCGTTGATAAATTCCATTGGTATTGTAGTGAATGTCCCTGTTTCACTCAGCTTGGTTCTCAATAACTGCGGCAAGAAAGTCCCATCTGGTTATGAGTGCTACTAAGATATCCGTTTGGCCATCCTTCGTCAATAATTAAATGCATGCTTTATTCAATCTTCAACTTAAAAAAGAGCCTATTGGTAATTAGATTATTACAATCAACCTGTTCAAAGAGAACATGTTTAACATTGCTTTTCATTTCAGTTTTGGAAAAATATGCTTCTACATATATCATCTTTGTAAGATATGCTTGAATATTCATTTCATCATACAATTCATTGCCCCCCGTCCAAATTGATCATTATACATAACCACCAAAATTTCATTGACAAAAGAAGTTCAGTGTAATTAATAATAGCTGTTTAATACTCGATTTTATGAAAATAGTTGGAAATCACTCAACCAAAGAATAATCCGCAATGACAACCTTACAAGCACCTAAAAAATTAAAGAAAATGGATAAGATACCAACAACAGAATAGTACAAACAGCACAGTTCTATAACTAATTGTAGAAACAAGTAATTGGTTGAATTCAGAATTTATGGAAGCATGCATATATTTTCGACCAAAGACCACTAGAGAAATAATTCAGTAACACTCAAAACATTTAGGACTATCTTGCCGCAATCATTAAGAACTTAAGCTGAGTGCAAGAGTAACATTTAAGTCAATTCAGAGAATGTTGGCTTTAATGGCAGTACAAAGACAAAGAGCATCCTCAATATAGACATCCGGGGAAGAAATTTTCCACAGAAGAGCTCTATAGACATCTCAGTTTGTTTCAGATGCCTTATATATACGTACACCCTTAACTCCAAAATATAACTGCCCCGACTTCGATCGCGTTTTTCACAATTTTTTTGTTTAAATCTGTTAATATCGTAATCATGTGATTTGCATGTACTCATTTACTTATAATTTTTAGCTTAAGAAAAGGTTAAAAACCAAATCTTTACACTTGGTTCAGCTTCAAGAAAGAGATGTAAATCTGTTCTTACAAACTTAGGTGTTAGAATATTGTACTACATAAAAAGTAAATTAATATCTCTTTCAAAAATTAAGCTATGTAGTATGTTAACAATGACCTCTTGACAACAATGTCTTCCTCGATCTTTTACTGATGTGGAGAGTTTGAATTTTATTAAAGATAACGTAGGTGTGTGAAAAAAGACTATTTTTTTTAGATAACCCTTTCGGAATGAAGAACTGTAAGTGATTGCACACGTCGGTTCTTAAACAATCATTCAAAAGATGTGATGAAAATCATAATATTAGGACACGGTATTCATATGCATGCATAGTATGTGTAACTAAACACAAGACGTGCTAGGAATTATAGTCTCCAGCTCGATCAAAGTGCATATAAAGTGGTGTTTGGCTACACAAAATGAAAATAGTTTTTGGAAAAAAATAGTGCTAATTTTTGCGGCACAACTCTTCATCCTTTCTCCTCACTATTACAACGATTCAACTATTGTGTTTCTTGCATTCTTAATTTTGTTTTCAGAAAAAATTCGTCAAACCTAAGTAGTGCATAAACTCTTCCTTATGCTAACCTCTTCATAGAAATCTTGATGTAAAATTACCAGGCTAAGTCTCTGGGGATGATATATAATGCCAAGTTTCTCTACAAGATTAATGAAGTAGGTCGATGGCACATGCCCTGCTTTTGATTATACCCTGTTGTAGATTGCAAAAATAGAAAAATCACTATCGAAAATTTTGCATTTTTGGGAACCCCTATAAATATTTGTTTTTAAGTTAACAACGAAGTCCATCAGCAAAAAACGTACATCTCTCACAGCAATATAATCACCAGAAGCTAATCACACAATACCAACAAGGTTTTTCGCAATGGAAACAAAGAACACTGCTTCATTTACCTTTCTTCTTTCACTCGGCCTTTCCTTTAGCCTGGTCAGTGCAATTATTCCTATCCCTGATCTACCCGGTTCCACAATTGCGACTTATAATTGTACAGGTAGATGCGACGGAATGAAGTTAGGACTATGTACAAATGTGCTTAACATGATTCATCTTGTCATTGGATCCCCTCCAACGATGCCATGCTGCAGTCTCATCTATGGCATTGTCGATCTTGAGGCCGGTCTTCGTGTATGTACTGCCATTAGAGCCAACATTATGGGGATTAACATTCATATCCCTATTACACTCAGCATGGTTTTCAATAACTGTGGCAATAAAGTCCCATCTGGTTTTGAGTGTTGCTAAGATATCTATATGGCAGTCCTTCGTCGATGAATGCATTCTTCATTGAATCTTTAACTTAATTAATTATGTAGTATTATTTAATTTTTATCATGTGTAAAAGAACTGTACTAGTGTTTGATGTATTTTGCTGGTACCATATGATTTCCCTTTGCCTCTGGTTGTCGTAAAATGAGTAGTATGTAGTGATACTTTTGGCTATAGAAAAGTCTCCAGTGTCATGGTAGCAAAAGCGGCATGTAGTGCATCATTTGACCGGAATAAATGCTCTCCTCCTGAGGTTGACAAAGGTTTTATTAATATAGATCAATGCTATTATAGACAAGGAGAATGATTGTTGCAGCTCGAGGGAGAAGGTTAGTAACCATAAAGGTGAGGTTATTGTTCATAGAACTTCTGTTAATTGGGTCGGGGTTTTCCTCCGTTGGCTGCCTCTACTCATAATGAGAAGATGCCTTATCCTTAGCTTTTTGGCTTGTTTTCTGGTTTGCTACTTCTGCTTTGTTATATATTACAAAAAAACATTATTTCACCGTCATTTATTAAAAATACTATACTAAGAGATGAATTTCACGATGCATCTGGTTTCTTTTTACGAATTGGGCCATTTTAGATGAATTTCATTGTCAAAAATAGCCCTAATAATTAGATATTGATGGACGGCCAAATGGATAGCTTAGTAACACTCGAAACCAGTTGGGACTTCCTTGCCACAATTATTAAGAACCTAGCTGAGTGAAACTGGATTCTCTATGCGATTACAAGCGGAGTATATTAATTGTGAATGATTACAGAATCTATCATGTTTAACAAGCTACAAATGTCAGAATGACTAAGTTTAATAATACCATGATATTCAAGACTTGTTTGTACCCAGAAGCATCACTATGTACAAGACTATATACTACATGATATTCATAAAGGAAATGCACCATAAATAAAATTTGTTTAATATTCCATATTTCCAATTTAATTTGTGTTGATAAAAAAAAACAATCAATAATGATACCTTACGAGCACTCAAGCACCCAGACAAAGGGCTTCAGGAGATAGCATTAATATAAAACAGAGAGCATAGTTCTTTCACAAACGATAGAAATTAAATCATACAATGTAACTGAGTTGTAGCTTCAATAAAGCATGCATTTTTTTTTGTAAAGGACCCCCAAATGGATATCTTAGTAACACTCAAAACCAGTTGGGACTTTCTTGCCGCAGTTATTGAGAACCAAGCTGAGCGAAACAGGGAGATTTAAGTCAATTCCCAGAATGTTGGCTCTAATGGCAGTACATAGACAGACTGCAGCTTCAAGATCGACAAGGCCTTCGATGAGACTGCAGCATGGCAGCGTTGGAGGGGATCCGACGACGGCATCAACCAAGTTAAGCACATTGGCACATACTCCTAAGTTCAATGGGTTGCATTTACCTGCAGAATAATAATTCGAAGTTGTGGAACCGGGTATATTAGAAGTAGGATCAGTGGCACTGACCAGGATAAAAAAGAGAAAGTTCAGTGACAGAAGAAGCACAAATGAAGCAGTGTTCTTGGATTCCATTCCAATAACCTTGTTGGTGTTTCCTTAGTTAGATTCTGGTAATTCTATTGCTGTAATAGAGGAGTTTATGCTATTTGCTGATGGACTTTATGTAAAAGCTAACACTACTTATAGGTTTTCAGAGAGCAGAATTAGCTGGTATTTTCGTAGAAAAATAGTAAAACATCTAAGTTAGTGATGGCTATATTAGCTGGCTTCAAAAGAAATACGTTAGCACGTCTTAGTATCAAGTACTCATTGCATAAAAGAATCAAATCCTATCAGTAACAATTTAAGCAACAGGAGGGACATGTGCATTGGCATAGATTTCATAATCCTTTAAAGAAACCAAGCAAAACCAAAAATATTCTCCTCTCCTGAGATGGGCCGAACCCCCTAAAAGATAATCAGTGAAAACAGAGACAATCATCTAATGCAAAATCCGTTCTTAAATATTAAATAAACTCAAATAAAAGGACGAAAAGTGGAGAAGAAATCCGAAAAAGAGTTCTTTTGCAGATGATTGTAGAAACACACTCATCTGTAAATTAAGCGACAACATCTTAAGTGTAGCTTACCTCCATTTTATTCTTGGGTAAGCCTGTATGGATATATGAAAAATTGCCATCAAGTTATTCAATAATTATTCATCTATCGATCATGTATAATATAAAGATAATCTACTCACATTTTTGTTTTAATTTTTTTGTTTGAAGATATTATTATTATGTGATTCACATGTATTCAGTACTACGTAAACAGGACTGATATTATGTGCAAGAGTTTAGTATAAAGAGTCCCTTCAGGATTAATAAGAAATAAATGTTCTTAAACAATCATAATATTAGGACTGGGTCGATGCACAAGTTCCTCCTGATTAATAATCTATTATTCCTAGGATTTGATTTTATTACAATGTTATTCTTGGTGCTCATAAGACGTGCTACCCTTACCCTTTTGTAGATTGCATACGTAGCCAATTCCATTTGTTTACAGTCTTTTCAATAATATACAAAATTTTGTATTCTCCGAACCCTATAAATATGTGTTTCAAGTTTAGTGCAAAGATCATCTGCGAAAGACGTACACTCATCTCTCACAGCTATATAATAACCAGAAGCTAATCACAGAAATACCAGCAAGGTTTTTCGAAATGGAAACCAAGAACACTGCTTCATTTGCCCTTCTTCTGTCACTCGGCCTTCTCTTCTTCAGCCTGATCAGTGCCACTAGTCCTACCCCTAATATACCGGGTTCCACAACTTCAACTTATTATTCTGCAGGTAAATGCAACCCATTGAACTTAGGAGTATGCGCCAATGTGCTTAACTTGGTTGATGTAGTCGTTGGATCCCCTCCAACGCTGCCATGCTGCAGTCTCATCCAAGGCCTTGTCGATCTTGAAGCTGCAGTTTGTCTATGTACTGCCATTAGAGCCAACATTCTGGGAATTGACTTAAATATCCCTGTTTCACTTAGCTTGGTTCTCAATAACTGTGGCAAGAAAGTCCCAACTGGTTTTGAGTGTTACTAAGATAAATGCAAACTTTATTGAATCTACAACTAAGTTACATTGTATTATTTAATTTCTATCGTCTGTGAAAGAACTGTGCTCTTTGTTTTACATTAATGGTATCTCCTGAATCCCTTTGTTTGGGTTTTTGACTGCCTGTAAGGTGTCATTATTAATTAATCTTTTGATCCACACGAATTAAATTGGAAATATGGAGTACTAAACAATTTTTAATTATGGTGCATTTCCTTTATGAATATCAACCACCTCAAGTTCCAAGGGATTGATAACAGAATTAGAAAATTGGATTAGAGAAATTTCAGAGTGTCACCTCACACCGCCTTGGATCCTTCTTTACATATGGATGTTGACAATCTGTTTTCATTTCTTTCTTCATTTCATTCTTAACATTTTAACAAGCGTTCAAAACTACTAATTTGAGATTGTATCCTACATTTTTTATTCAACTCATTTTCCTTACAACTTCCTTTTAACTCTAGTCATTAAAATTTTCACTTCCTCATTTTTATCACTTTTTTAATCCTACCCCCTTTTTTTCCCTTCAGTTATATAAGCAATTCATTTATTACATTTCAATTTTCCCAACCAAACGGATCATGAGTATTAAAAATTCATTGAGAAAGGAAGTGCACAAAAATTGATAGCTGTTTGATACTCAATATTATGCAAAACATTTGATTAGAAGATGCCGTTAATAGAAAACAAAGAGCACACTTCTTTTATGCATAGTAGATATTAAGAGCATATGCATCCCTAATGGGCATCAATTCATCAATTGAATCAATGGAATTAGTTACTATTCACACTAAATTCACTTTTTTCCTTAGTTTTTATACACCCACATTACTCCATCAATTCATCGATTACTATTCATCAAATAAATAATTGCATTATATATCATAACTTTAATTCCATCTCTATTATTTAGTGGCCCCACAAATAGTATCCAATAATAGATTGTTGGACAATTTTAGATTTTTGATAAGATTGTGGATAATTTTAGATTTTTGATAAGATTTTCGTTAAATCACATTCTGACACGTGTCTTGATCTAAATTTGTAGATAGAAAAATTGTCCATAAATAATATCACGATCTTCTGATTATAGCATCTCAAAATCATTACAATTTTTTGTCAAAATGAATGCATCGAAAAGATTGTTGAGTAAGAGGCAACAACACAGTCAAGAAGAGTCTGAAATCATGAATACCATGGTCACTGAAGCGACAATGGTGATGGACTTCATCGACACTTCAGATGAACCACAAGGACGTGGCTCACGGCCTGTCAAATATTCCAGTCATAATAGACAATTGTTATCGAGAGGAAAAAATCTCATGGAAGATTACTTTGTTGATCGTCCAATATTCAGTGACGACGACTTCCGTCGGAGGTATAGAATACGCCCTCATGTTTTCAATCGCATCATGACAACTCTTTGCACTCAAGATTCCTACTGGCATCAAAAAACAGATGCAATTGGATTATTGGGGTTGCTGCCCCAACAAAAAATGACTGTTGCATTACGAATGCTAGCTTACGGTGCAGTAGCTGATCAATGTGCCGAAATATGTAAAATAGGACAATCAACTACATTTGAGTGCATGAAAAAGTTTTGTGAGCAAATGGAAGGACTCTTTGGTGAGGAGTACCTTCGTGCTCCAACACCTGCAGATTTAAGAAGGCTTCTAGCAAGGGGCGAACAAAGAGGATTTGCAGGTATGATTGGAAGTATCGATCGTATGCACTGGGAGTGGAAGAATTATCGAAGTGGGTGGGGCGGGGCTTATAATGGTCGAAAAGGACGCCCTACTATTATTCTAGAGGCCGTCGTTTCCTATGACACTTGGGTGTGGCACGCTTTTTTCGGTGTGCCTGGAGCTCAAAATAATATTAACGTTCTAGGTCAGTCTCCCGTATTTGATAAAGTCATCGCAGGAAATAGCCCAACGGTGGTGTTTCACGTCAATGGCAAAAGATACAACAATGCTTATTATCTTGCTGATGGAATTTATCCTAGGTATTCAACATTTGTAAAAACCATATCAAATCCTGCCACTCAATCACAAAAATTGTTTGCTAAGAAACAGGAGGCATATTGCAAAGATGTGGAGAGGTGTTTTGGTATCTTGCAATCTCGATGGGCTATTCTTCGCCACGGTGCTCGGATGCATAAGCGTTCAACACTTAGAAGTATCATGATGACTTGCATCATTTTACATAACATGATAGTTGAGGATGAATTTGTGGAAGATGAATTTGTAGAATCAGTAGAAGAAGATCTTATGAATCCATCAACATCACAGGTTTATGATGGACCGGCAGATTGTAATGGAGTTAGAATTCCTTTTGCACCAGTACAAAGAGATGGAAGAAATCAACAAGCATTTTGGGATCGTACTGAGAACTTAGAATCAGCTTATATCCATACAATGCTTCAAAATGATTTGGTGGAGCACAACTGGGCAATAGAAGCCAATGAATAGCTATCAAATTATTATCTCTTGAAATGTACGACTTGACAATTTAAATAAATTTCTTTTATTGAATTCAAAAGCAGTTAACATAGTTGAATTAAAAAATAGAGTACATAACTGAATTAAAAACATAATAGATAAATCTAATCATAAAAATCATGGTCAAAGCGAGGAATATAAGCACTGCCACTAGTAGTCTCATTCACTTGTTCCATGATCTCAGCCTTCTTTCTTTTAAACCATTTTTTCGTATTAGGGGTCATTTGGCTAGTATCCATTGTCATGATCTTTGTTTGTTTCCATTGTCATGATCTTGCCTGCCTTGCTTCCTTTCGTTTCTCAAGTTCTAAGATTTCCCTTGACATTTGAAGGGTTTCCTCGTTTCTTTTAATGTTGGCCTCCACTAGCTGTTTTTGGTTACATTGCATACTGTTGAAAATAGTTATAGACATCTCTTCTTTTTGGGCCATACCTTGCTTTCCTTTCTTTTTTGCATGTTTGGATGCCTTTACTCCCATCGGTCTAACTGGACTAGAAGGACTTTCTATTTCTCGATTAGACTCTGGAGTCGTGAAACCTTCTTCATCAACGCAAGAATCACTATTCAAATTAATTGGTGATTCCATTTGTGTTGGAAAGTTTCGTTGAAATGGCGGAGAACTTGTGGGAACGTCCAAAAAATGAGGATGTGCTGCATCTGCTTCATAACATTCCCATTTGTCAAATGTCCTATTCGTATCCTTGAAATAAATATCCTTGAGCTTGAGTTATCTAAATAAAACGACAAATTACGTTTATTAAGTTATCAACAAATAATACATTATATTAGAATTAAAAATTAAAAAATCTTACCTCATCCACCAAATTGGTTCCGCTTGCACTATGCCTACTAGCTTGATTTTTTGCACATTGCCATTTTTTAGTAACCTCTTCAACAGTGCAAAGTGCGAATCAAGAGCAACTTTTGAACGAGGTTCAGCACGAGGATTCTCGGGAGTGCCACACCAATTTTGCGCATAATCCTCATGAATTCGCCCCCATAAATTATTCTTGTTCGAGTATCATCCGGTAATTGGATCAACAGATTGTCGAGCCCACGAAATACGTAACTGCAATCCTTCGGAGGCGAGCCAATTCGAACCCATTTTCTTTCTTAAATATATATGTAAATAAATCAGAAAATATATGAAAAAATATGGGTGTGTAAAAATTTGTGTTTGAAATGAATACCCAAAATTGTGTTTTATAGGCACCAAAAACTAGCCGTTGAAATCAGAATTATAGCTGTTAGTTTTTTCCTAGCCGTTTTATTACCATTATTGACAGCATGAGGGATGAAATTTGCTTTACATACATGGGACCCACCAATCAATGGCCATTATGTAGTCCATTAATAATTAATGGGATGCATGATGAATTGATGGGCATTAGAAATTGATGGCCATAAAAAAGGAACTGGTGCATCTTTCTTTTGCATTGAAACATTAAAAAAGGTGCTGAATTGATGGTTTGATGGAGCTGTTGTGGATGCTCTAAGTAGTTAGTCGAAATTAAAACTTATAGAAGCATGCAAACATATCGAACCAAGGGCCAACAACCCCATAAAAATATGTCTTAGTAACACTTGAAACCAGTTGGGACTTCCTTGCCACAATTATTGAGAACTAAGCTTAGTGAAATGGGAACATTCAAGTTAATTCCCAGAAAGTTAGCTCTAATGGCAGTACACAGACATAGAGCAGTCTCAAGATCGACAAGGCCTTGGATGAGACTGCAGCATGGTAGCGTTGGAGGGGATCCAACGACGACATCAACCAAGTTAAGCACATTGGCACATACTCCTAAGTTAAATGGATTGCATTTACCTGTAGAATAATAAGTTGAAGTTGTGGAACTAGGTATATTGGGATTAGGACTAGTGGCACTGACCAGGCTGAAGTAAACAAGGCTGAGGGAGTGAAGAAGGGCAAATGAAGTAGTGTTCTTAGATTCCATTTCTAAAAATCTTGTTGTTATTTCTCTGATTAGCTTTTGGTAATTCTACTTCTCCAATAGAGATGTTTATGTTACTTGCTGGTGGACTTTGTAGATAATTCGAAACACATACTTATAGGTTTCAGAAAGCAGAATCAACTGGTATTGTTTGTAAATAAAACATGTAACATGTAAGTTGGTATAGCAAGATTAGCTGGCTACAGATGGGAAACTTTGGCTCGTCTTAGGCATATCAGGTAGCCAGGTATAATGTAGTATAATCGAATCTTATGAATAGCAATTTAAGAAACAGGAGGAACATTTGCACGACATAGATTTCATAAATTCTTGATAGAACAAAATCAACAAATTAAAATCAATCAGTTAAAAATTGCCCCAAAAACAAAAAAAAGCTCTTATTAGAATTATAATATAAGATCCTGGAAAGTTCCTCCTGGAAAGTGCCTCCCCTAACACCTTAAGGTTTTAGATTAGTTGGTTACTTAACATGATATCGAGCCAGAACTCCTAACCCTAATTTTTTTATCTTCTTCTTCTTCTTTTATTTTTAATCGGCTGCCATGGGAGACAACATCACCAAAACCCAAACTCCTCCTTACCCTTCCCCTACCCTTCATCCTGCTCAAGCAGTACACAATATTATGGGAATCATCCCTCTTACCCTCTTACCCTTGAATCACATGTGGGCTGAGTTGTTCAAAGTCACTGCCATGGCTCACAACGTAATGGATCATATTGATGATCCTGCCACGACTCCTCCTGATCCTACTGTCTCTGCTGTTAAGTGGAAACAATTAGATGCTATTGTACTTTCTTGGATTTATGGCACTATTTCAGAAGATCTTCTTCTCACTATTATCCAGCCGGGCTCCTATGTCAGAGATGCTTGGCTTCGAGTGAAGAATTTGTTTCAGGACAACAAAGGTGCCGGGGCTGCGGATCTTGGTATCAGAGCTCAGACACGCAGAGGTCTCAGGTTCGACTCTCTGCGACTCCCAATATTCTCACAATTTATTCTGGACACGAAGGCAAATTAATGCCCGAAAGATGGGCGCTCGTGATCCACTCTTCGACTCAAAAATGGGCTTTCGAGTGAGGGGAAGTATTAGAATTATAATATAAGATCCTGGAAACAACCTCTCCTAACATTTTAGATGAGTTGGTTACTTAACAGCTCTATATATCCTCGTCTCTATATCAAGTGAGTACTTTATGAATAAAAGTATATCTCATTTTTTACTTTTTACATTTATTTATTATAATATCTCATTTGATAACTTTTTAATATAGGAAAATGTAAGGAAAGACACAAGTATTAAACACCAAATCTTGTCGCTTGGTTCACTATATATCCTATAATCAAAAGAGTTTTTATGGTATGTTTTTCGTTAAGAGTAACACAATCATTTCAATCAAAAAATATTATTATTATATTTACTAACAATAAATTGAAAGATAATGAACTAGGTGAGAGGGCAGTAGTATCCTAAATCCAATACATCATATATCTCTAAAGTTAGCTGCTGACAATGGCTCGATTCATGGTTGTCGTATTTGTCCCCAGGCCCCAGCAATAACACACTTGCTTTTTGCTGACGACAGTTTTCTTTTCTTCAAAGCATCTACAGAGGAGACAAATAGGATAAAGGAAGTGTTGCATTTGTTTGAGATTTTTTCTGGACAAGCAGTGAATTATCAGAAGTCAACTATTTTTTTGAGCTCGAATGTAAGGCGCGACAAACAAACAGAGATCAGAGATTTGCTTGGGGTGTTTAATAGTATTGAAAATAGCAAATATCTCGGTCTTCCTTCTCTTATTGGTAGATCAAAAAAGTTGGTTTTTAAATATTTGAAGGATAAAGTATGGTAGAAGATTCAAGGTTGGAGTGCAAAACTGTTATCCAGAGCAGGGAAGGCGGTGTTAATTGATTAAGAGTGTTGCTTAGACAATTCCTGCATACACGATGTCCTCTTTTTTGATTCCAAAAACGTTGTGTCAGGAGCTAGAGAGGATGATTAATGATTTCTGGTGGGAGTCTAACTCTACAAGTAATAAAGGTGTTAAATGGCTTTCGTGGTCTAGGATGAGTATGTCAAAGGAAAAAGGTGGTTTGGGCTTTCGGGATTTACATGGTTTCAACCTTTCTCTGTTGGGTAAACAATGCTGGAATCTTGTCAAAAACCCAGATACTCTCTTAGCCAGGCTACTGAAGGCTCGATATTACCCCAACTGTACGTTGTTGCAAGCCGATAGAAGAGGGGGTTCAAGTTATACCTGGTCTAGTATTTGGGAGGCTAAAGAAAACATGAAAGGAGGTTTAAGGTGGGTTATTGGAGATGGTAAATCCATTAACATTAAGGGGGATAGATGGTTGAGGGGAAATGATAGTTTTTTTGTTGACCCTGGGGGAATCTGCAGTTCAGAATCAAAGGTGTGTGATTTTTTCTTGGAAGGAAGGAAGGAATGGGATGAGATTAAGGTTAGATCTACGTTTAACAGTAGTGATGCGGAGGCCATTTATCAACTCGTATACCTCAAAGGAGTACACAAGACAGGATAGCCTGGGTCCATTCTAAGGATGGATAGTACTCAGTGAAGTCGGATATTATCAATGAAAACTGGATCATGTGGGAGATGTAGAAGTGCACCAATCTGAAGGTTGGAGGAAGCTTTGGCGTTTGAAAGTGCCACAAAAGGTTAAAATGTTTCTGTGGAGAGTGTGTCGTAATACTATTCCTGTTCGTAATCGTCTTCGAGGAAAAGGCATTCAAGTTCCTATTGGGTTTGTGATGTGTACTGGGGATATTGAACAATTAATGCATTTGCTTCTAGACTGTGTATATGCAAAAGATTGTTGGCAACATATGGGGCTTAACTACAACACCTGGGAGGTTGAGAACCTGTCGGACTGGCTTCTGGACATGTTCTGCAACGAGTCAGAAGAGATTTTAGTCAAAATAGCCATTGTTATGTGGGGTGTTTGGTGGACTCGTAACAAAATGATATTGGAGAATAAGGTGATATCAGCTGAAATTGCAATGAACTGGAGCTCAAAGCAAGTTGTAGAATGGAGGGAGGCTCAAAAGAAGAGGATGGATAATATTCGTAATCTGAGAAAGAATTCTATTCAACACAATAAGAAATGGAAAGCTCCTTCAACTAGAAATTTAAAACTGAGTGTAGATGAGTTTTTGATGGAGCAGGATACTTCTCAGTTGGAATGCTGGTAAGAGCTTACCAAGGCCAGTTTGTGGGTGGCAGGACGATGATGTTTGCAGGTAGGGTTTCGGTATTGAAAGCAGAAATAGTTGGCATACTGGAGGCAGTAAAATGGCTTGGCGAATTACCAGCACAAGTAACCACGGTGGAGAGTGACTCGTTGCTAAGTGTTCAGGCACTGCAAAAGGTGAATAAAACAGGATGGAACTTGGAGATATTATTGAACATTGCAGAGCTATTTTGGAAAGCAAGAGTGGAGTGTCAGTTGTTTTTATTAGGAATCATGCAAACACGGTAGCTCACTTGTTAGCTAGGTTACGTTGTACGCTTAATAGCTTAGTTGATTATTCGACTCCTCCATTACGTGTGTTGGAGACTTTTTTGTCGGATGTTTAAGCTTTAATGAAATTGCCGTTATTCAAAAAAAAAAAAAACAAACCAAAATTTCGTTTATTGCATATGGAATGAAGTGAAAGGTAATTTCGAGTTCATAGTTTTATATTTTCAAGAAAAAATAATTTTTAAAAAAAGTCATAAAAAATTTTACTTTTAAATTTTACGAAAAACATGTTTTTAAAATTTATACTAAGGAAATTTAACACAAATTAATAAATTAATAATTTATTACTTTGCAAAAATTCTAGATTTGATACTAAAATTATAAATAAATTAAAAAATTATCCGAAAATCCAAAATAAAATAATTTATAGAGCATCAAAATAAAATACACCATAAAAATCCAATAATAATTTAATAACTTAAAAGTTACAAAAATATTAAATTTATTCAACAATAAAATTTAAAGTAAATTAATAAAAATAAAACTAATCAAATATTCATCATCAACTTAATTAATTATTATTATAAGTTAAAATATATTCCGTAAAAATAATAGTATATATATAAGTACAAAATACATACATATCGTTAATTTATTATCATTAAAAATAAAACACAATTCAAAATATTATATAAACTACTTTTGGCAAAAAATTATTTTAAAAATATATTATTAAATATTAATTAATAAAGTAATTCGTGCATTGTAGGAGTATAAAGCTAGTGTTATTATAAAAGAAGTAGTGGGGTTATAGAAATTTGTACATTGAAATAGTACTTACATAATTAGATCCACTAAAAAAATTATTGGAATTTTGTAATAATTAGAACTCATTATTTAATGTTTGTATATTTGCTAAAAAAAATTATTATTGAAATTTAATAATAATTAGATAATATAATTTTTTTTATATTATTCAATTTTATCAAGTTTTAGTTAATACTAAATTATTTCAATTTTTTTCTCTCGTGATATAGTCATTTTAAAATAATGCATATCCAAGTTTTTGTAAGTTGTAACAAATTTCTCATATATGTTAGATGTATTCATTTAAATATTGTTTATCTTTCTTATGTTTTAATGTTATTAAATATATATTTTATTTTAACAGGTTTTAATGCTATTCGATTTTAGTTTTTAGTATTTTATTTAATTTATTAAATATTTTGTTTAATTATTAATTTTATAAATTATTATTTAGAAAACATAAAACTTATTTTTTTAATAGGTTATTAATTAGAGAATATGTAATTTTACTTGATAGCATGTGGTATTAAACTTAGGGATAATCGTGTAGTAACACGTACATGTTCTAACCCACCCTTTTAGTATTGTTTTAAATATAAATTAAATATATTAAATAGGATGTGACTCACATAAATTAATAAAAATATATATGTAACAGTAATATCGACTAAATTATTGAATACATTTTTTTATTGTTGGATTCTATTTCCTTATAGTTAGAAGATAATTCATTATTTATTAATTATTTTCTATAATATTTAAATTGATATGACTTGACTTTATATAATCTTATTCACAAATTTATTCTATTTGTATGAAATAAAGAATTTCTTAATTTGAAACAATTAGAGAAAAAGTAATTACATTGGTGCTAAAATAAATAAAAAATATTTCTGTTTAACTTCATATCCTCACTTTTGTTTATTTGGGTGGTAGTTAAATTAATGTTTTATTCCTTGTTAAAAAGTTAATCATAAATACTAGTTTATATACTTATTGGATATGATTTTTTGTCAAATTTAATTCATTTAATTTATTAATTTTTAAAAAAGTAGTTCTCAATTTTAGTATCCCTGTTTTTCTTGAATTAATTTTCTTCATATTTAGATGATAATTTATCATTTAATAATATTTATTAGTTATTTTCTTTAAGTAATAAAGTTTTTGAATTTATTTACAACTTTTTGTAATTTAATTCTCATACTAGTTATATTTTGTATTGAATTTGATTTTAATTCTATATATTTTGAAATTTTTTTAGAATAGATAAAGAATTTTTGAATTTGAAATAATTAGAAAATATAAAATCATTTAGAGTTTAAATAAATTAAAAATAAATGTTTATTGTACTTAAGCTTTAATGTTTTTCCTCCATATTCAAATCTAAAAATTGGACTTGGACAATTTTATAGTCCAAACGAAAGGACTATAAAATTACGCAATAATCTTTAATTTATTGATATTTTGCAAATTATTATTAAACTGTATTTACCCAAAAATTAAATGAAAGAGAAAGAACAAATGTTTATATTTAAAATTCAATATAAATTAGGAAACTTACTTATATTCACTTTATATTATTGAAATACACTTTTTGGTACAAGGGATCAAGCGTACAAAATTATCTCTTTATAGCTTATTTAAAACACGATATATAATGTGTAAAAAGGGATGTGAATGGTTAAATAGTAATTTTAGAATTACCTAATAGAACTAGGGTTTTGAACATTCTCTCTTGCCACTATAAATACATACATGTGAAATGTAAGAAATTGCTAGACGCATAGAGAGATAGGTAGAGAGATAGAGAGAGACTGGCCTATTATCGTTCTCTTTGTAATTGATGGTAAGATGAATCTCAAGCAATCCTTTGAATACCGCACGGATGTAAATTGCGCAAGCGGGATTTGTTCTGATTCATACATCTTTCATTCTCGACTTTAGTGAAGAGGTATGATTCCGACCTTTTGAATTAATAATTTTTGAATGAATTCTCGAAAAGGATTTCCAAATTCTGTTCTTATATATTGAATTTCCGTTGTGTTTATGTGTCAATCACCCGAAAAATTGAATTCACCATTCCGATATTTCGCAACTTTTTAATAATTACCGAGTAACACAACCACAAATAAAAATAATGCAACCTCTATACTTGGAGTGTTTTGGTATTAGTGATTATTTCCAGTGATTATTGCCAGATTTGTCAGGTTTTTACTCGAATTGCTGAGCAATCTTTTTATATTATGTATGTAAATTGCTAAAACCTGGATTATATCAGAATCGATTAGTTAAGCCATCATCTTAATCATTTTGTACCATATATGTATATATATATATATATATATATATATATATATATATATGTATGTGTGTGTGTGTGTGTTTTTTTTTCCTAAATTGGGAAATTTTAGTTTGATTGTTTTGTGTAAACAAAATCAAAAGTCGAACTCGACTGAATACATAATTCATTGTAATGCAAGTATACATACATATTAATGTATACATCTAAATCTTGAATAATTTTATATTTTCATTATATATTACGACACAAGATTATCAACATGATTTCACATGAATTATTTTTCATGATACCAAAAAATCTCATAATTATTGGATCTTCAACTTTAATTCATTAAAGGTTTTAACGAAAGTTTTACATGAATTTTTTTCATTTTAATTATTGGTTTATTGAATATTTTATTTGCAGGAATCAATGAAGAAAGTGCTCCAAAAAAGAGTGGGACCGATATGTAGTTGCTGGTAATTTTCTAAATTTATTATAATAATTTCTTTTTAAAATATATGAAAAAAGCATGTGACAAAATTTATATGTATTTAAGTAAGATATTAGAAAAAGTGCAACTAACATATTAATATGCTAGTTTTAAGAATTTATTATCCAATTGTTGGAAGTAATTTCAAGTGCGAAACTATCATATTTTTGATGGAATCTAAAGGTTCAGATGTCATTTCCTTTCCTGGTATGGTCTTACCACATGTTGATGTAACTTGCTCTCTGTTGCTAATCGCACTGAAAAAAAATGCATCATAGTGTATGAAAGAAGAAAAAAATTAAAGAAGGTAATCCGAGAGGAGACTTCTGAGCATGAAAAAGACCAAGATCTGGGGATGAACAGTTTGAGCTAAATAACAAAGGGAAGGCGGAAGGTGCACTGAGCACCAGACTGACTGAGGCAAACATCTGGAAAACAGCCTGCATAGAATTACCTGAAAAAAAGTCCAACAAAAGAGCTCGAATGCACTAAGAGAGCAAAGAGGACTCGTGGTCCACGCTTCAGCTGTCAAAAGGACCAAAAAACTAGAGGAGACAGAGTATGCTTCTGACACTGAGAGTTTCACAATGAAATTTGACTCAAAAAAAGAGCTGGTGCAACGTGAGAAAAACATCAGCTCAGTACAGGGTTGTTGAAAGAAATTTGTCTCGCACAAATATCTAATCCAGCATCAGAGGCTGCATGGTGATGAACGTCCCCTGGAATGCCATTGGGGAGGCTGCACGAAGACGTTTTAGTTTTTAGTTTAACATGTACTTGGATTTTTATTGATTTTAGAAAATAAAATCATTAGCTATAGGGGAATGTAAACAAAGTTGTATTGCATTTGAGATGAACCAAGTATTAAAGATAAATATGTGTAATAAGTCTGGATTGATAAATAAATAATCAGGTTTCTTGCTGTGCAATTGCTAAATTCATCCTACCTAGCATACATTTCACCTGTTATGTTATCGTTAGTGTGTTCATTATTAGTGTCATCAGTCATGTATGGTAAATTTATTGAAACATTATTGCTTTCAAATGTTAGTCATAATTCTAATATTTAAGTTGTACGGAAAGAGATGTTTTTGGACTGGGCTATAAATGTTACATTATATCTTGGGCCGGGCTTGAATAATTGCATTATTCTAATGGGTCTGCGAGGCTACATTCACATGTTAGAGCAAGTATAATGGTTATGGTAAAATAAATATTAGTATTGTTATATTTTGAAATCAAGAAGTGATTTTTCATGATAAAATGAAATTTTTGCTTTAATGTATAGTTTTAAAATAGCACAAAACATATCTTAATAAAGCTATATTTCAATTATCTAATTTTTAGTATCATATGATATTTGTCTCTATTGCCCATTTCCAATCATCTTCCCACTTAACATTCTTAGGTGGTAATTATAACAATTTCTATAATTGGTTCTATATTTAACGCCAAGTACAACATTTTGCTATTTTACATTCATTTTTAGCACTTCACTGGAGTGAATTATTTTTCATCAAAACTATATTATAGATATAGCCTCTCGAAGGTGGGTTCCGAGTTTTAGCACCATTAGCTAAAACAAAATTTCGGGACCCTACCATACATATACACTGTATATCCTACAAATTTATATTTAGGGATTCGAAAATTTGGGTTGTTGAACATTGGGGTCCTAGACGCAAGTCTTACCAGTTTATAGTCAAAACCATCACAGATCATCTCTTTTAGCACCACATGCTCTTAAGCTGATTTATTATGAATTTTATAATGAAATAAAACAAAAAATGCTATAATAATGTGGTTAAATAATTTTAACTTTATTTATATTTTAAGAATTAATGATGTAAATTTTACTTTTAATATGTTGTTGGTGGGAATCGTATCTTAGATCTATGTATATAATAATTTTTAGTATTATATATAATGGTTCTTATTAATTTGACTTGAAAGATTTAACGGTTGTAATTATATAGGATAACCAAAATGTAGTGTGAACTAAGTAACAAATTATACACCATTTTACTCATATAATTTACTAGTTTAAAAACGATGCGATGCATGGATTTTTTTTAATTTTATAATATTTTTTTCTTTTACTTGAATTGAATGTTTTAACACATGAATTCGTACGCTTATATTTTTAAATGATAAGATTTGATAATAATCATATAAATATTATCGATGATATTTCTTGAAAGTGAGGGATTCTATTAGAAAATTTAGAAAAAAAACGATATGTTCTAGCTAAAAAAGGTAATTAATTAATTATTAGTAATTTTAATACTAATATTTAATTTTATTAAAGAGAACCGACCTTGATATAATTGGAGAAATAGAGATGTTAGTTAAAGAAATTGAAAAGGTAACATGTTTTAGCTAAAAAAGGTAATTTGTTGATTAATTGTAATCATAATATAATTATTTTACTTTATTAAATAGAATTATCCATAATGTTAGAAAAATAAAAGTTTTAGTTAGATAAAATACAAAAAATAATGTGTATTATCCAAAAAAAAAAAATTGAACAATTATTAAAAAATCGCAAATGAAAATTAAATTGGGTCTAGCAAGTTATTAGTTAATATAGAAATTATAGTAACGAGTCAATCTGAAAAACTTTTTCGTACCAAATCATTAATTAGGACAAGGTATATCAACTCAATGATATATCCTAGTATTTATGTAATAGAAATAGATCAGAGGCAGAGCAGTCTACATGAACAATATATTATTAGGATAATTTCTATGCGAAGAGTTTAGTATATAAACCTTTTCAGGATTATGAACTGTATATTATATATGATTGCACAAGTCCCTTGTGATTCTTAAACAATTGTTCAGAAACCCGGCCCCTGCGTGTAGCCGTGTTGGAGAGACAGTGGAAACTTTGACCAAGGGAGTGGTGCAGTGGCGGAAACAGGATTTCGAACATGGTGTGTCACTCAGTGACGGACCTAAAGCTAAAAAGATTCTAACCGCGCGAAGCGCGGATTTTTTTCAACAACTAAATCATGCAAATTCAATGTTTACATCGACATTTTATCAAACACTTGGAGTTGAGACAATTCAATGAGACAATAGAGAGACATGAGTTTTTAGTGGTATTGTAGAGAAACAAATAAACAAATAGAATAGAATATTAGTTAAACAAATAACTTATCTACGTTCTGTTTTTAAACTTTAAAAACTAAGCCCAAAACATTTTAACACGTAAATGTAAAAAAAAAAATGGTTTCTAAAAATAATGGTGTGTCACGTGACACACCATGCTCATATATACATCCGCCTGATGTGGTGTATCTTGCGTATCGCAGGGAAGCCCAGCCATTGGGTCTTACCGTACGGTTAGCATGATTTACATGCCGGTGTTGACTATGGGGCTGGTCGGACGGTCCTAGTAGAACTCCAGGCAGGATTGCGTGTCCTGAAATACATGTTTTGACCAAGATTTGATGTTGATCATAATATTACGACTGGGTCTTGACATGCATGCATCGATTACATTATTTACATAAGACGTGCTAGGATAATTGTAATAGCCAGCTAATCCTTAATACTGCATTTTCTTCTTATAATTTATAGTGTTTTCGATGTTGTCATTCTCTTAAATAATTTATAACTAGGCTAAATCTCTGTGGGTGATATAATATGATGCATTGCTTACTAGATTTACATGGCTCTGTTTAGGTTTCTCTAAGGGTTAAAGAAGTGGGTCGATGCACATGCTCCTCCTGACTCTTAGGATTTGATTTTATTGCAATGCTATTCTTTTACGCATAAGACGTGCTAACCTTACCCTTTTGTAGAATCAATACAAATAATAATGCACACTCTTCGAACCCTATATATGTGTGTTTCAAGTTAACTACAAAGTCCATGAGCAAAAAACAAGAAGCTAATCAAAGAAATACCAACAAGGCTTTTCAAAATGGGATCCAAGAACACTGCTTCAATTACCCTTCTTCTGTCACTCGGCCTTCTCTTCTTTAGCCTGGTCAGTGCCACTGATCCTACCCCTTATATACCCAGTTCCACAACTTCAAATTATTATTCGGCAGGTAAATGCAATCCACTGAACTTAGGAGTATGTGCCAATGTGCTTAACTTGGTTGATGTTGTCGTTGGATCCCCTCCAACAATGCCATGTTGCAGTCTCATCCAAGGCCTTGTCGATCTTGAAGCTGCAGTTTGTCTATGTACTGCCATTAGAGCCAACATTCTTGGAATTGACTTAAATATCCCTGTTTCACTCAGCTTGGTTCTCAATAACTGCGGCAAGAAAGTCCCAACTGGTTTTGAGTGTTACTAAGATTTGTATTTGGTGGTCCTTCATCGATAAATGCTTGCTTTATTAAATCTTCAACTCAATTACATTGTATTATTTAATTTTTATCGTTTGTTAAAGATCTGTACTCTTTGTTATACATTGATGGTATCTCCTGAATTCCCTTTGTCTGGGTGCATGAGTGCTTGCAAGGTGTCATTATTGATTATTCTTTTGATCTACTGATGTTCAACACGAATTAGATTGGAAATATGGAGCACTAAAAAATTGTTATGGTAGTCTTGTATATAGTGATGCTTCTTGGTATAGACAAGTCTCCAGTATCAGGGTATTTTCTTTGCTAATATTAAACATATTCTTTTTCACATTTCTAGCTTGTTAAACATGATAGACTCTGCAATTTGCTCATAATTAATCTAATCAGCTTGCAATCACATACGAAAGACCGGCCTGTGAGAATAACATGTTTCCTTAGAAAGCAAATTGATGATTAGATTATCGTACAATTAACATGTTCCTTCCTATCTACAAATGCAGAGTAAAAACCATTTTTTTGCCAGATTGTTAGCATGTTTCTTCAATAGCAGTATCCAGATCAGTACAAGTAGAACAAGTAAAGATTAATGTTTTTTTTTAAAAAGGAGACAGAATATTTCTATTAAAAATATAAATTCCCTCACTTCAGATGGAGGAAAACCAAAAATACAAGAAAAAAAATATAAACTAAACACCATACAAAAAACAACCTAATCTCTACTTAGGTTAAAAAATGATAAATTTTCTGAACCATTTGAGTGATAAACCCAGGTAGCCACCCAAAATTAACCTTCTGATTAGTGTTTATACTTGCAGAATTCACACAGTAATCTGAAATTTTTTTCATTTCTTTTGAGAGGCGGAATTTGACACTTATTTCTCCTAATTTCAAGTAAATTAAAACATAGCTGCTCGAAAGAGAAACTTCCATACAAGTCGGTTTGAATATTTCAAATGAAATTACTGGAAATCCACATTATGATTATTTGTAGCTATCTAATATTGTGAGTGGAATTAACATGACATGCATGAAGCCAAATCGATAAGGCCATTTTGCATGCTGCAGCATGTTGGAAAAGCATATATCCGATAATATAAAGGCAATATATAATGCATGTAATGCGATAAACAACCACAGATAGGCGATACCCAAGATATAGCTGATCCTATGGAGATTAGCATTTGAGGCTTTTCCCCTGAACCAGCTTACATTTCCATGGGATTCACAATGAACTAGAAAATTGGAATAGAGAATTTCTTTCTTTTGGTTTCATTCCTAACATTTTAACAAGCGTTCAAAGCTATTAATTTGAGATTGTATGCTTCGTTTTTCATTCAACTCATTTTCCTTACAATTTTCTTACAACTCTCATCGTACAAATTTTCACTTCCTCATTTTTATCATTCGATCGATCTTACCTCCATTTTTTTTTCCTTTACATATGTCGGCAATGTCTTATTTCATTATATTACCATTTCATCTTTCCCGACTAAAATACACTCTGACCAAATGATAATTAAGTGAAAAAGACACCTTACAAGCACCAAAAAAATTTGAAGGAAATGGATGAGATCGCATCAAAAGAAAACAAACAGTACAGACCACCACCCCATAAAAGTATATCTTAATAACACTCGAAACCAGTTGGGACTTCCTTGCCGCAGTTGTTGAGAACTAAGCTGAGTGCAATAGGAACATTCAAGTCAACACCCAGAATGTTGGCTCTAATGGCAGTACATAGACAAAGAGCAGCCTCAAGATCAACAAGGCCATGGATGAGACTGCAGCATGGCAGCGTTGGAGGGGATCCAACGACAACATCAACCAAGTTAAGCACATTGGCACATAATTGCATTTTCCTGCAGAATAATAAGTCGAAGTTGTGGAGCCCGGTATATTAGGTGTAGGGCCAGTGGCATAGACCAGGCTAAAGAAGAGAAGGCAGAGTGACAGAAGAAGGGAAGATGAAGCAGTGTTCTTAGATTCCATTTCTAAAAGCCTTGTTGGTGTTTCTCTGATTACCTTCTGGTAATTCTTTTGCTCTGACAGATATGTTTATGTTATTTGCCGATGGATTTTGTAGTTAACTTTAAACACATACTTATAGGCTTTTAGAAAGCAGAATCAGCTGGTGCTGTTTGTAGTAAAATATTAACATTCAATTTGGTGATAGTTAGATTAGCTGGCTTTGAAAGGGAAACTTCAGCACGTCTTAGACTCAAAGGCATGGCCAGTACAACGCAGTAGTATTATCAAATCTTATAAATAACAGTTTAATAAACAGGAGTAATATGTGCACCGGCATAATTCCTTCTAAGAAACCTAGAAAAACTGAATTTAATCTCCCTAGACGGATCGTGATGACAAAGGTGGCCTAAAAGAAAATCATCAAATAATATACGATCAATTCATAGAAAAATTATCTGGAAAAGAGGTCTGTATATATGAGCACCTCGGTTAGTTTCAGATATCTATCCTTGTCTCCAAATCAAGTGACTCGTGAATAAAAGATATTAATATATAATGTCATTTACATGTACTCATTTGCTTACTTAATTATTAATATAAAAGAAGGTAAGGCGTAATTATCAAAGACCAAATCTTCTCACTTGCTTTATGAAATAGAATTAGATCGAGGCAGGCAGGCAGAGCAGTCTATTTTACTAGTGTAGATCATCATACTGCATAACCAGTATATTGATGGGATAATTCTATGCAGGAGTTTAGCACATGAACCTTCTCAAGATTAAGAACTACATATGACTGCATAAGTCCCTTGTGATTCTTAAACAATTGTTCAGAAGATTTGATGTTAATCAAAATGTTACGACATGCTAGGATAACTGTAGTAGCTAGCTGATCCAAATACTGCATACCGGATTAAGTTGCGAGTTAACCTTTCTGCATAACTTTTGTGTACAGATATTCATTTACTTGTTTTTGATTATTTGTAGCTATGACATGCTTGAAGCCAGATTAATAAGGCCATTCTGCAGGCTGCAGCATGTAAAAGATCATCTACCCATTTTTTTTCTTTAGATTAAATCTATTAATATATAATGTGATTTACATGTACTCATTTGCTTACTCGGTTTTGCTTTATTAAATAAAAATAGATCGATGCAGAGTAGTCTATTTTACAAATGTAGATGAGGATCATTTCTATGCAAGAGTTTGTAAATGAACCTTTTCAGGATTAAGAACTATATATGGTTGCATATGTCCCTTGTGATACTTAAACAATTGTTTAGAAGATTTGAGGATAATCATTATACTATGACTGGGTCTTCACATGCATGCCTCAGTTACATAAGACGCGCTAGAAAATCTCTCTGGGAAGATGGTTTAATATGCTATGTTTACTAGATTTACATGACTCGGTTTAGGTTTCTCTAAGGATTGAAGAAGTGGGTTAATGCACATGTTCCTCCGGATTATTAAACTACTATTCATATGATTTTATTGCGAAGCTACTTGTTATGCATAAGACGTGCCAATCTTACCCTTTTGTAGAATGCATGCATACATAGCTAATCCCCTATGTTTATACTATTTTCCAGCATTTACAAGCAATCATATACATTCTCCGAACCCTATAAATATGTGTTTCAAGTTTAGTGCAAAGACCATCTGCGAAAGACGTACACTCATCTCTTACCGCTATATAATAACCGGAAGCTAATCACAGAAATACCAGCAAGGTTTTTCGAAATCGAAACCAAGAACACTGTGTTGGGTTTGTGGAGTTAGGAATTCCTGAATTGTACTCTAATTAGAGTTAGGATTAGAGTTAGGAATTTCAGAATTAGACTCTGATTTATTTTGACCCAGTTTCTTCTCTTATAAATACTCGTGTAATTGTAACATAACACAACACAACACAATTATTAGAGATCAATACAAAATTAATGCGGCTTGTGGAGTAGGAATTTCCGAACCACGTAAATCTTTGTCATGTGTGATTGTCGTTATTTTCTTGTTCTTGTTTATTCGCTTTGGGTTTTGCTTTCGTTGTTGTATACTCAACAACTGGTATCAAGAGCCTAGGTTTTCAGGCGAGTGGGAGCGATGGCAGAAGAAGGGAAAGTAAAGATCGACAAATTTGATGGCAGAGATTTTGGGTTTTTGAAGATTATTTGTATCAGAAAAAACTACACGAACCGCTGGAGGAGAAGAAGCCAGAAAAGATGGATGAGAAAGATTGGAAGCTATTGGATAGGCAGGCTCTGGGTGTTGTCAGATTGACTTTGGCGAAGAACGTTGCTTACAATATCGTCAAGGAAACGACAACTTATGGATTGATCAAGGCGTTATCAAATATGTATGAGAAGCTGTCTGCTTCGAATAAGGTATATTTGTGTCGCTTGTTGTTTGCCACAAAATTGAATGAAGGTGATTGTGTTGCTGATCATGTGAACGAATTTAACTCTATCCTATCAAGATTGACATCAGTGGATATTAAATTCGATGATGAAGTACAAGCCTTATTGTTGGTATCCTCGTTACGTGACAGTTGGTCAGGATTTGTCACTACTATTTGTAATTCATCTGGGAGCAGTAAGATTACTTTTGATGGAGTTCGAGATGCGATTCTTGGAGAAGATATTCGTAGGAGAAACTCAGGAGAGTCGTCAGGTTCCTTGTTGAGTACTGAGAGTAGAGGCAGAAAGTCCGATAGGGGGCAGAATTAGGGGCGTAGCAGATCGAAGTCACAGAAGAGAGGACAATCCAAAGATCGCAAGGAGATTGTTTGTTGGAATTGTCAGAACAAAGGTCACTTCAGAAATCAGTGTACGGCTCCCACAGCTCCTAAAGGAAAGAAGAAAGAGGATAATTCAGCTAATGTAGTTGAAGAGGTGGTGAGTGACGATGCTTTGATTCACTACAAGGATTTTTGCTTTAGACGACACTCAAAACTTGTTGTCTGAATGTACCAAAAACTGTTGACTATTGAGAAGTCGTCTGATACACACCTCAGACAATACACAGCAAGCTGTTGTGTGAAAGTTGAAAGACAAGTAAAAGCCACCTGAAAAGAGTTGTCTGATACCCAGAAACAACAACACTTTCTTTGGAAACCTGTTGTCAAAGCTCCAATAATGCAACACGTTTTAACGAATATATTGTTGTTTTAAGCAGTAAAGACAATGGTTTTTAAAAGAAAACCTATTGTTGAAGTGCAAAAGATACAATCCTTTACTTGATCAGGGCTGTTGTTGTATGTCATTACAGACAATGGTTTCTTAGCAAAAACGAGTTGTTCTATGGTTATATGTACAACATTTTATCTCATATGGCATGTTGTTGTAGAGTAGGAAGGATAACACTTTCTTAGCATATAACATGTTGTTATTTGTTAAAAGAGACAACGGTTTTGTAGAGTATAACATGTTGTTATTTGTTAAAAGAGACAACAGTTTTGTGGGTTTTAACCTACCGTGTGTATTCTTCTCCCACATTACTTTGTTAAATGGTACAAGTTGTTTGATTGCATTTTTTACAACTGTTAACATTAAGTAGTTTTTATTTTCCTGTTGTGTGAGTCATTCTCACAAGGGATTTTAATAAAAGCATTGCTTGATATATAATACAACAAGTGTTAATCATTGGTGGGCATTGGCTAAAAGTATCTTAAACAATGGTTCTAGACATGTAAAGAAAACCAAACTACACTATAAAATGAAAATGCCAAGAAACAAACAATAGAAACCAATTCAATCCATCCTTCCATTACGACCAATATTCACACCATCAACCAAAACCACACAAGCAATTTTTCACCTTATAACACCAACACCACCAACAAACGTACACAACCAACCAACCAAGTACATAATTAAAGTCTATCCATATCCAAAACAACTAATACATAAGTCATAGTTTAATTTACACTACTACCAAGTTCAATAAAAGACGACAGAGTTCAACGAGCCAGGTGCTTCAACATATACTTCGCCAAGTCAGTCCTTATATCATTAAGCTCAGCCATGCCATAGTTCAAGTTGCTTCTGCGTCGCCACTGCAAAATGGAACATGTATTGGAAGTCATATATCTTCACCACAAAACACAAGGATATCAGAAAAAAAAATGCATTGTTACCTTCATAGCAAATTTCAATTCCTTATCAAGACATATCTCCTTCATATAACGCATCACAAACACGCCACAGTCCTTGGACCCAGGTTGAAGAGGAATTCCCTGAAGAACATGTAGAATTAATTATATGTCTACACTGTCCTTGTGGAATTCAGAGATACAAAAAAAAAATTCTTAAGAAAAGGATAATACCGCCAGGTTCTCCCATGTAATTTTGTTTTTGGTAAACTTCTTCGCATCGTCATTATAGAGATTGATGGCACTACGAAATATAATGTAAATCAAATTTATGACATTTAACTTAATAAGTGGTCTCAAATGAAATTAAGTTAATATAAAATACTCACTTGTCGACCACTTCCGTCCATTCTTCACATGTAATTCGGCGCTTCAAAGGATCCATCTGGTAAACGATTTGAGCATCTAGATGTACAGCGGTGAGCGTCCAATGGTTCCTAATAATTCATGAAATTAAACTATATTAAAGTGTGCATTTAAAAAACATTAACACTAGCACCACACATTAAATTAAATCAGATCACATGGTCACTCCTATAAAATTAATAGACTTGATAGCATATAAGTGTTAAAAAAAAGAACTGACCCGGAGTTATATGGTAAGAGAAAATACTGGCCAGGCTGAGCATTCTTGAACCTGAGAGATAGGGATCGCGACCTCTCTGCTGGATTACCACAACCGAGGGCACCAATCGTATCAGGATCAATAAACGCTATCATATCAGTCATCTTGTGTTTTTTCAAATATTCCTGCAGAAAACTGTATAAAAAAAAGTCATTACACAAGCAGTCCGTTTTCTTTGCAGAACTATTTACAAAGTCAAATAAATTTTTGAACGTCGATACTTACTTAATGTATAAGCAAATAACGCCCCCTGACATCTCACCCCCACAACACAAAGCATGAATATCCGACAAAAAAAGGGGCTTCTTAGCAGTTGATCCGAAAGCTTCTTCGGATATCAAAAAAGTAGATGCTCGGCCGTCCACCAAAGCATCCTTTGCCCAAAGCCACAAACGCTTCAAGGCAGAGGGAAAGTCAGGACCGAAGTCCAACACATACTCTGGGACTAATTCCAGATCTTTCACCTTCTTCCACTTCTTTTGTCCATTTTTCTTGCTTCCCTGAAATATGACATTAAAAAACAATTGTGAATGAAAACTGCCTAATATAGTAGGTTTGTTAAAGTAAACTGCCTAATATGTTTATTTTAATTATGATTTAATAGATTACAACGAATTTAACCTTTGTACTTCCATTCTGTCTGGCAGTGGTTTTCTTCAATTCCATTATGAGATCTTTTGGCCATGCAATATAAGTCCCGATAGCTTGCTCCACAGTTATGATCTCATCTTGGATTGGAAAAGGAATCTTTTCAGATCCTTGAATTACACGAGTGATACAGACTCGGGCATTCTCTTTTGTCAAAGGTTTCCCATGAAGAATCTGACTCTTTGTATCAACAGTAACATGTGCAACAATATTATTTGGGGAGTTAATTGCCAATCCCCGCTCTGTATCATTGTCATCTTCCACTTCCACACACAAATTTACAACCAGCTCCTGATCATCCTCCAAATGAACCCCCTCAACAGCCTCCTCCATTTTTTCTACCACGTCAACAATCTTCTCAGTCCTTTCTCCACCCTCCACAACCTTCTCATTATTTTCTTCCACATCAACCTTCCCATTCTCTTGATCCCCTTCAGGAAGAATATAATCACCTTCGAGGAGATTGAGTCTCTTCTTTGCACCTGGCAACTGCAGCTCCTTGATACCCTTGGAACAACTTGCTTGCTGAGATCCAATATTTGGACTACCTTCAGAATCATTTTTCTTTTCACATAAAGCACTTTTCAGCTTCTCAATCTCAGCAGACCAAAAGGAATCTCGCTCTCGAACTATCCTCTCTGATTCCTCTTTCATATACTTCTTAATGCCCTCCTGAATCCTCTCATCCATTGACTTGCCGGTTTTCTTCTTCCGTGGAAGATTAAAGTATGTAGACTGCTTGACATAAGTACCTTGTCCACGTACCCTTCCTCGGTTCTCAGGGTTACCGAGAACCTTGGTCAAGACATCGTCTGTGCCTTCCACAGAAACTTCTCCATCCCTAACCCTCTTCTTCATTATCTCCTACAAAAAGTGACATGAAAAATGTAAGTACATGAAAAATATAAGTACGTTAACTAAAAAAATAGATATCACAGTGAAAGAACTCAAAATATAAAATAAATGAAAAACTTACAATCTCTTTTGCAATTTTTGCAACTTTTGCAGACTTATAATTCCCATTTTCATCCTGCCGCGCACGGAGCCACGTATCCGTTCGATCTATGTCAAATTCCTCAGGATCACCAAGAGCGAGAAACTGTAAAACAAAGTATTATTGTATTGTTTAACATACAAGTCATCGTAAAATTAAACACAATTATCATGTATGTTTGAAAGGGATATATGTATGATTACTAACCATTTCATGTTCTAGGTTAGCATAACCCTTTCTTGACATGTTATGAGGATATTCGCTCAACTTCCTCCTCTTTGCGAGTTTTTCGTGGATCACCTTAAGGAACAATGATCAAAATGTTAGTAACAAAGCTGTTCAACTATATATTTTTGTAATCTCGGAAATTCAAAAACAAATATGGTAAGAAAACTTACACCAAATTTTTATGACAGACGGTCAACAACAAACATGTTCCAATGATCCTTCTCAATAAAGGTGTAGTCAGCAGGAGGAACCTGTAGCAAATCAGGTTGATCATAGTGTGGCAGGACGTATTTGGTTGACAAGCGGCTCTTGAACTCTCGCCATTTTTTGCCCGCAGATTTCAAAACCATCTTCTTGGCGGTTGGTGGTACATCAAATGCCATCTACGTAGATAAGTTTTTTAATTAGCATACATGTATTAACTAAATAGGTGGTCATGAAAGAAAAGTTATTCCATAAGATGTAATTCGTTTTACCTCCACACATTTCCAAATCTTGTTTTTCCTTTCAGTCGGAACAATTAGCCAAGAATCATAGCAGATTGGGACTTTACTTCTCGCAAGAACACCAATATAAGATTCCATTTCCGTGCCTGCTTTACCGTAAGGCTGACCCTTTTCATTGAAACTCACCAACGGCTTATCTCCCAACATCTTACGCCTAATTATCTTGTGCATCGTTACAGGTCCACGCTTTAAAAGCTTCAGTCCAGTTGTTTCCTTTTTCGTAGCCAGCGGTTGCTCCATTCGTTTCCTCTTCTTAGATAAAGTGGTTTTTAGGTTCTTAGAAATAGACTTCTTCACAGATACAGGGGATGATGAAATAGACCGTGTCACCGGTCGATTAGGGGATGATGAAATAGCCTGTGTCACAGGTCATGGAAGATTTAAAAAAGTTATGGCATGGGAAACAAGTGTACGACGCATACAAGAAGGAGTATTTTCTGCATAGAGGCATTTTGTTATGGACAATCAGTGATTATCCAGCCTATGGCAATTTGTCAGGCAACATTATCAAGGGTTATAACGGGTGTCCTGTATGCGTTGATAACACAAAAGCTACAAGGCTAGTTAATTGTCATAAGTGTGTGGTCATGAGGCATCGGAGGTGGCTGCCGCGTCATCATCCATATCGCCGACAGAAACAAGATTTTGATAACACCGTGGAAAAGGAAACTGCTCCAATTACCCTAACCGGAGAGGAGGTGCTTCAAAGAGTACAACATTTGAAGGGCCATGTCTACGGTAAGACACAATGCCAACCTCGATTAAAGAAAGGTGATGTTCGACCTATTTGGAAAAAGGTATCTATATTCTTTGAGCTTGAGTACTGGAAGTTTCTACCGGTTAGACATGTTCTCGATGTGATGCACATTGAGAAAAATATATGCGAAGCTTTACTTGGCACCATGCTTAATATACCAAAGAAAACAAAAGACAAAGAATCTGTTCGTATTGACATGGCTGAAATGGGAATAAAAACCGAGTTGAGGCCAAAAACTCCAGGGAAAAAGGAGAAGTTACCATTAGCATCTTGGAATTTGACTCATTCCGAAAAAAAGGTTGTCTGCTCTTCCTTTCTTAACATGAAGTTGCCTGATGGTTTTTGTTCTAATGTTAGGAGTCTAGTTTCAATGGAAACTCTTAGACTTACTGGAATGAAATCTCATGACTGCCATATGATATTGCATCATTTGCTCCCAATTGCAATTCGATCGTCATTGCAAAAAAGAGTCAGGAACACAATTATCAGGTTCTGCCTCTTCTTTAAGGCAATTTGTAGTAAAGTTATTGAGCCTGATAAGTTGGAGAAAATGCAATCGGAATTGGTAATTACTTTATGCCAGCTTGAAAAATACTTCCCCCCTTCCTTGTTTGATCTAATGTTTCATATATCGGTGCATCTTGTACGAGAAGTTGAGCTCTGTGGACCAATTTTCCTTAGGTGGATGTATCCTTTTGAGAGATACATGAAGTCATTCAAGGGATATATAAAGAATCGGGCTCGTGCAGAAGGTTGTATTGCGGAGGCCTATATAGCAGAAGAGGCGGTGGAATGTTTGGTGGACCATGACGAAGGAACAACTATCGGGGTACCGAAAACTGGTAGACATACTAAGGATGCCATTTGCAGGCCATTATCGGGTGCAACCGTAATAACCCCGAGTAGGACTGATTTGCACGTAGCACATTTGTGTGTTCTCCAGAATACTAATGCAGTTATACCGTTTTTCAAGTAAGCCATGAATTTAATTTCTTTATTTTCTTTATTTGCATGCATTTCTTATGTCATTTTTAATGACTCCAGGGAACACATGGCATTTTTAATGACTAAATATCCGGAACATGTAAATGATGAAATGTGGCTAAAGAACAAGCAAAATGAGACATTCCCTAAATGGTTTAAACAAAAGGTATTATGTGATTTTAATAATAGTTTTTTGATTTTTTTACAACTCCATAACTCAGATGAATCATTTTACTACTTGTTTATTTTTTTCAGATTGCTTCAGATTTGGAAGACAAAAAAGAGTTATCAAACGAGATAATATGGATCGCAGACGAACCCAACAAAGATGTTCCTACATTCAGCAGATACAGAATGGATGGGGTTACCTTTAGTACCAGGGATCGTGATGACATGCGTCAGTTTCAGTGCAGTGGTGTGTGTGTAGAAGCCGATACAATGGTTGTGCACGGTAAGGATAAAAACATTGAGCACACATCACATACATATTACGGAGTTATAACAAGTATATGGGAGTTGGACTATAATTACCTTAGGGTCCCTATTTTTCATTGTAAGTGGGTAGATATGAACATAGGCACGAAGGTAGACGACTTGGGATATACATTAGTAAATTTGAATAGGTTGGGCTTTTTAGATGATCCATTTGTATTGGCAAAACATGTTAAACAAGTTTGTTACATTGATGATCCTCTTGATAAATCATGGTCCGTTGTCTTGAAGTTACCGGAGAAAAATTACTATGAAGACAATGAGGCATCTGTAGAAGTAGAACTTGAGAATGACTTCTTTATGCCCAATTTTCCGGATGTTGATGAAGACATGCCTACTAGTTACATTCGAGATGATGTTGATGAACTAATACAACTTTCGTAATGTAATAAATTAATTTGTGACTATAACTCTTGATAGATTGTTGGTTGGTTTGTTCTCTTTTGTTTGGACTTTGTTTTGTTTGTTGGATTCCAATTTGGTAGGTTAGTCATCTTTTAAATATTTTTTTTTTCATGTACAGTTCATTAGACAACAGTTTTAAACAGAAGACACTTGTATGAGTTGAAACACACAATAGGCCAGAACCTATTGTGTGTTGGATTAAGTTCATACAACACTATGTAAAGCACTTGTGTTAAATATCATTACACAATACCACATTGGAAACCACTTGTCTCATTCTAACAATACTTTTTACGAAGTGTTGTCTATGCTTCATTCACATAATATTTCGAAAAAATGTTGTGTGTTGGTTCACTTTCACACAACACTATGGATAACATATTGTATGACTTCTAATTAGACAACAGACCTAAAAACACTTGTCTAAATGCAACAACGGTTTTCCTGTATATTGTGTTGCAGGCATTCACACAACACTTATTTGCTAAGGCTTGTCTAATCTTAAAAATACTTATGCATTTACACAACACCCCTGGTCAAGAAATGCTTGTCTCGTAAGATTTATCACACAACGGTTTTGGCCCATTGTGTGAATGTAGGATTACACAATACTTTTTCGAGTTGGAAAATAACAGTTGTCTGATCATTTCGGGCAACACTTTTTCCCATGGGTGTTGTCTGATACGTGTCGTCTATAGCCAGATTTGTTGTAGTGATTTGTTGTGTTGAATGTTCGGTTGAATCATGGATTATGGATTCTGGTGCATCTTTCCATGCTACCCCTTGGAAGGATTTGATGTTAAATTTCAGACTTGGAAATTTTGGTAAAGTCCATCTTGCTGATGATGAGACTCTGGATATTACGGGCATGGGAGATATTAATCTCAAGACCTCTTTGGGGACTAGCTGGACGTTGAAAGATGTAAGGTACATTCCTGGACTGAAGAATATGTTGATATCTGTGGGTCAGTTAGATAAGGAAGGGTATCGAGTTACTTTCGGAGACGGACAGTGGAAGGTTATAAAGGGGAATCTAGTTGTTGCTCGTGGAGAGAAAAAGGGGATGTTGTACATAGTTGAACAATCTAGCTATGAAGCAAATACAGTTGCTGATGAGATTGGGTCTTCAACTTTGTGGCACCAAAGACTTGGTCATATGAGTGAAAAGGGTATGAAGCTGTTAGTTTCGAAGAGGAAGATTCCAGAGCTAAAGAATGTGGAAGTTGGGTTCTGTGAGCCATGTGTTCTTGGAAAGCAGAAACGAGTTACTTTTACAAAATCAGGGAGGACACCCAAGGCTGAGAGGATAGAGCTAGTTCATACAGATGTATATGGTCCAACAAAAGTTGCGTCATTTGGAGGATCTCGCTACTATGCCACTTTCATTGACGATTCCACTAGAAAGGTATGGGTTTATTTTTTGAAGAATAAATCAGATGTGTTTGCTACTTTCAAGAAGTGGAAGACCGAAGTTGAAAATCAGACCGGTTTGAAGATTAAGAGTTTGATGTCAGATAATGGTGGTGAGTACAGTAATGATGAGTTTAAAAGCTATTGCGCAGAATATGGGATTAGAATGATCAAAACAATTCTAGAGACACCGCAGCAGAATGGTGTTGCAGAGCGCATGAATAGAACCTTGAATGAGAGGGCCAAGAGTATGAGATTGCATGCAGGATTGCCAAAGACTTTTTGGGCAGATGCAGTAAGCACAGCAGCGTATCTCATAAACAGAGGACCTTCAGTTCCTTTGGGGTTCAAGATTCCTGAAGAAGAGTGGCAGAAAAAGGAGGTAAATCTTTCACACTTTTGAGTTTTGGGTTGTGTTTCTTATGTGCGTGTTAAAGATTCTGACAGGAACAAGCTTGATCCAAAAGCAAAGAAGTGTATCTTCATTGGTTATGGCTCAGATGATATGGGTTACCGTTTCTGGGATGAACTAACGAAGAAGGTCGTTAGAAGTAGAGATGTTACTTTTAACGAAAGTGCAGTGTACAAGGATAAGCTTGCAGTCGATTCTGAGTTTGCAAAGGAACAACATGAGAAAGAGAAAGCAGTGCTTGAAGAGATTACAGGAGAAGATCTTGCAGGAAATAGTGGGAGTTTGGGGAATGGTAATGACACGGTTCCAGTTACTCCACAGGCTGAGGTAAGAAGATCCAGCAGAATTGTGAGGCCACCACAAAGATTTTCTCCTTTAGCATATTATATGTTATTGACTGAGGATGGAGAGCCTGAGTGTTATTCAGAGGCAGTTCAGGTGGATGATTCAGTGCAGTGGAAATCAGCCATGAAGAAGAGATGAGTTCTCTTAAGAAGAATGGGACTTGGTCTTTAACAGAGTTACCAGCAGGAAAGAAGGCTTTATAGAATAATTGGGTGTTCCGGATCAAAGAAGAACCTGATGGCAGCAAGAGATACAAGGCGAGGTTAGTAGTCAAGGGTTATCAACAGAAAAAGGGTATTGACTATACTGATATATTTTCTCCGGTTGTTAATATGACTACTGTTAGAATTGTGCTAAGTATTGTGGCTGCAGAGGAGTTACATCTAGAGCAACTAGATGTTAAGACCGCGTTCTTACATGGTGATCTTGAGGAAGATATCTACATGGTACAGCCAGAAGGATTTCAGGTAGCTGGGAAAGAAAACCTTATTTGAAAGCATATAAAAAGCTTGTATGGTTTGAAGCAAGCGCCAAAACAATGGTACTTGAAGTTTGATAGCTTTATGATGAAGAATGGGTACACTAGGAGTGCTATGGATCATTGTTTTTATTTTAAACAATTTGATTCATCTAATATCATATTGTTGTTGTATGTTGATGACATGTTGATAGCAGGATCAAACTTGAGGGAAATTAACAGGTTAAAGAGACAGATGTCTGAGGAGTTTGAGACGAAGGATATGGGTGCGGCAAAACAGATAATTTGTATGAGCATCATAAGGGATAGATCTGAAGGTACTTTGAAATTATCTCAAGAGAAGTATATTGAGAAATTGTTGCAGAAATTCAGTGTCCAGGATGCGAAGACCAGAAGTACACCGTTGGCGACTCACTTTAATCTCACGAAGAAGCAGTCACCTAAAACGGATGAAGGCAAGAAAGATATGGCTAAAGTTCCGTATGCATCTGCAGTTTGTAGTTTGATGTATGCTATGGTGTGTAGAAGGCCAGATATTGCTCATGCAGTGGGAGTTGTTAGCAGGTTCATGTCTAATCCAGGAAGAGAGCATTGGGAAGCAGTCAAGTGGTTGTTGCGCTACTTGAAAGGCACATCCAAGGTTGCATTATGTTTCAGCAAGAAAGATGTTATCTTGGAAGGGTTATCTGATGCAGATTTGGGTGGATGTTTGGATACAGGAAAAAGTACTACGGGATATATTTTCACGTTGGGTAGCACATCAATTAGTTGGATGTCTCGACTTCAAAAGAGTGTTGCTCTTTCAACCACAGAAGCAGAATATATGGCTATCTCTGAAGCTAGCAAGGAGATGATTTGGTTGAAGAATTTTCTTGAGGAGTTGGGAAAGAAACAGGCGGACAGTGCTTTGTATAGCGACAGTCAGAGTGTTATTCATCTTGCGAAGAATCCTGTGTTTCATGCTAGGACGAAGCATATTCAGCTGAGATATCACTTTACAAGAGAGTTGATTAGCAATGGTACTTTGTCCTTGAAGAAAATCCTTGGTTCAAAGAATCCTGCAGATATGTTGACTAAGGTGGTTACTAATGAAAAGTTGAAGCTTTGCATAGCTTCAACTGGCCTTCAGAACTGATTGATGAGAAGGCGTTGCACTAGTTAGAGTTATTGATCGAGGGATTATTTGTTACTAGATTTACAAGAGTGAAGTGAAGATGTGGTCAGACTCCAAGTGGGAGATTGTTGGGTTTGTGGAGTCTATCAGGTTTCAGAATTGGATTCTGACTTGAGTTAGGAATTCCTGAATTGTACTCTAATTAGAGTTAGGATTAGAGTTAGAAATTTCAGAATTAGACTCTGATTTATTTTGACCCAGTTTCTTCTCTTAAAATACTCGTGTAATTGTAACATAACACAACACAACACAATTTTGAGAGATCAATACAAAATTAGTGCGGCTTGTGGAGTAGGAATTTCCGAACCACGTAAATCTCTGTATTGTGTGATTGTCGTTATTTTCTTGTTCTTGTTTATTCGGGTTTTGCTTTCGTTGTTGTATACTCAACACACTGCTTCATTTGCCCATCTTCTGTCACTCGGCCTTCTCTTCTTTAGCATGATCAGTGCCACTAGTCCTACCCCTAATATACCGGGTTCTACAACTTCAACTTATTTATTATTCTGCAGGTAAATGCAACCCATTGAACTTAGGAGTGTGCGCTAATGTGCTTAACTTGGTTGATGTAGTCGTTGGATCCCCACCAACCCTGCCATGCTGCAGTCTCATCCAAGGCCTTGTCGATCTTGAAGCTGCAGTTTGTCTATGTACTGCCATTAGAGCCAACATTCTGGGAATTGACTTAAATGTCCCTGTTTCACTTAGCTTGGTTCTCAATAACTGCGGAAAGAAAGTCCCAACTGGTTTTGAGTGTTACTAAGAGATGCATTTGGCGGTCCTTTTTCAATAAATGCAAGCTTTATTGAATCCCTAAGTTACATTTTTAATTTCTATCGTCTGTGAAAGAACTGCGTTCTTTGTTTTATATTAATGATATCTCCTGAATCCCTTTGTTTGGGTTCTTGACTGCCTATAAGGTGTCATTATTACTTAATCTTTTGATCAACACAAATTAAATTGGAAATATGGAGTATTAAACAATTTTTAATTATGGTGCATTTCCTTCGAATATCATGTAGTATAGTGTTGTACAAAGTGATGCTTCTGGGTACAAACAAGTCTTCGGTATCGCGTATCATGGTATTATTAAATATATTCTTTTTGACGTTTGTAGCTTGTTAAACATGAAAGAATTTGTAATCTTTTCATAATTAATCTACTCAGCTTGCAGTCACATACAGAGGACTCACTCATGAGAATAACATGTTTCCTAAAAAAGCATATTGATACAAAAGCAAAGTACATACTACTTTTTTTCACAGATAGTTAGCAGGTTTCTTTAGTAGCAGTACGCAGAATACCATTAGTAGGAACTTGGAAATTTTTAATTAATGTTGATACTCGCAGAATTCATACAGTAATCTGAAATTGAATTCATTTCTTTTGAGAGGCATAATTTGACACTTGTTTCTCCTGATTTTAAGTAATTTAAAACATAGCAGCTTGAAGAGAAAGTGAGAAACATGCATACAACTTGAAGTTGGTACAATTTTAATATTAAATTACTGGATTAAGTTGCTAGTTAACCATTCTGCATAACTTTTATGCTAAAATAACCACAGATAAATACCCACAGATAGACGAGTGCCCAAGAGATAGATGATTTTACGGAGATGAAAATATGAAGCTTTTTCCCTCAGCCACCTCATGTTCCAAGGGATTGATAATAGAATTAGAAAATTGGATTAGAGAAATTTCAGAGTGTCACCTCACACCGCCTTGGATCCTTCTTTACATATGGATGTTGACAATCTGTTTTCATTTCTTTCTTCATTTCATTCTTAACATTTTAACAAGCGTTCAAAACTACTAATTTGAGATTGTATCCTACATTTTTCATTCAACTCATTTTCCTTACAACTTCCTTTTAACTATAGTCATTAAAATTTTCACTTCCTCATTTTTATCACTTTTTTAATCCTACCTCCTTTTTTTCCCTTCAGTTATATAAGCAATTCATTTATTACATTTCAATTTTCCCAACCAAACGGATCATGAGTATTAAAAATTCATTGAGAAAGGAAGTGCACAAAAAATGATAGCTGTTTGATACTCAATATTATGCAAAACATTTGATTAGAAGATGCTGTTAATAGAAAACAAAGAGCACACTTCTTTTATGCATAGTAGATATTAAGAACATATGCATCCCTAATGGGCATCAATTCATCAATTGAATCAATGGAATTAGTTACTATTCACACTAAATTCACTTTTTTCCTTAGTTTTTATACACTCACATTACTCTATCAATTCATCGATTACTATTCATCAAATAAATAATTACATTATATATCATAACTTTAATTCCATCTTTATTATTTAGTGGCCCCACAAATAGTATCCAATAATAGATTGTTGGACAATTTTAGATTTTTGATAAGATTGTGGATAATTTTAGATTTTTGATAAGATTTTCGTTAAATCACATTCTGACATATGTCTTGATCTAAATTTGTAGATAGAAAAATTGTCCATAAATAATATCATGATCTTCTGATTATAGCATCTCAAAATCATTACAAATTTTTGTCAAAATGAATGCATTGAAAAGATTGTTGACTAAGAGGCAACAACACAGTCAAGAAGAGTCTGAAATCATGAATACCATGGTCACTGAAGCGGCAATGGTGATGGACTTCATCGACACTTCAGATGAACCACAAGGATGTGGCTCACGGCCTGTCAAATCTTCCAATCATAATAGACAAAGGTTATCGAGAGGAAAAAATCTCATGGAAGATTACTTTGTTGATCGTCCAATATTCAGTGACGACGACTTTCGTCGGAGGTATAGAATGCGCCCTCATGTTTTCAATCGCATCATGATAGCTCTTTGCACTCAAGATTCCTACTGGCATCAAAAAGCAGATGCAATTGGATTATTGGGGTTGCTACCCCAACAAAAAATGACTGCTGCATTACGAATGCTAGCTTACGGTGCAGTAGCTGATCAATGTGCCGAAATATGTAAAATGGGAGAATCAACTACATTTGAGTGCATGAAAAAGTTTTGTGAGCAAGTGGAAGGACTCTTCGGCGAGGAGTACCTTCGTGCTCCAACACCTGCAGATTTAAGAGGGCTTCTAGAAAGGGGCGAACAAAGAGGATTTCCAGGTATGATTGGAAGTATCGATTGTATGCACTGGGAGTGGAAGAATTGTCCAAGTGGGTGGGGCGGGGCTTATAGTGGTCGAAAAGGACGCCCTACTATCATTCTAGAGGCCGTCACTTCCTATGACACTTGGGTGTGGCACGCTTTTTTCGGTGTGCCTGGAGCTCAAAATGATATTAACGTTCTAGGTCAGTCTCACGTATTTGATAAAGTCATCGCAGGAAATAGCCCAACGGTGCTGTTTCACGTCAATGGCAAAAGATACAACAATGCTTATTATCTTGCTGATGGAATTTATCCTAGGTATTCAACATTTGTAAAAACCATATCAAATCCTGCCACTCATCACAAAAATTGTTTGCTAAGAAACAGGAGGCATATCGCAAAGATGTGGAGAGGTGTTTTGGTATCTTGCAATCTCGATGGGCTATTCTTCACCACGGTGCTCGGATGCATAAGCGTTCAACACTTAGAAGTATCATGATGACTTGCATCATTTTACATAACATGATAGTTGAGGATGAATTTGTGGAAGATGAATTTGTAGAATCAGTAGAAGAAGATCTTATGAATCCATCAACATCATAGGTTTATGATGGACCGGTAGATTGTAATGGAGTTAGAATTCCTTTTGCACCAGTACAAAGAGATGGAAGAAATCAACAAGCATTTTGGGATCGTACTGAGAACTTGGAATCAGCTTATATCCATACAATGCTTCAAAATGATTTGGTGCAGCACAACTGGGCAATAGAAGCCAATGAATAGTTGTCAAATTATTATCTCTTGAAATGTACGACTTAACAATTTAAATAAATTTCTTTTATTGAATTTAAAAGTAGTTAACATAGTTGAATTAAGAAATAGAGTACATAACTGAATTAAAAACATAATAGATAAATCTAATCATAAAAATCATCGTCAAAGCGAGGAACATAAGCACTGCCACTAGTAGTCTCATTCACTTGTTCCATGATCTCAGCCTTCTTTCTTTTAAACCATTTTTTCGTATTAGGGGTCATTTGGCTAGTATCCATTGTCATGATCTTTGTTTGCTCCCTTAATTCTTCAATAGCCTCGTGTTTTGCCAATCTTGCTTCTTTTCGTTCCTCTAGTGCATCAATTCTTGCCTGCCTTGCGTCCTTTCGTTTCTCCAGTTCTAAGATTTCCCTTGACATTTGAAGGGTTTCCTCGTCTCTTTTAATGTTGGCCTCCACTAGTTGTTTTTGGTTACATTGCATACTGTTGAAAATAGCTATAGACATCTCTTCTTTTTGGGTCATACCTTGCTTTCTTTTCATTTTTGCTTGTTTGGATGCCTTTACTCCCATCGGTCTAACTGGACTAGAAGGACTTTCTGTTTCTCGATTAGACAATGGAGTCGTGAAACCTTCTTCATCAACGCAAGCATCACTATTCAAATTAATTGGTGATTCCATTTGTGTTGGAAAGTTTCGTTGAAATGGCGGAGAAGTTGTGGGAACGTCTAAAAAATGAGGATGTGCTGCAACTGCTTCATAACATTCCCATCTATCAAATGTCCTATTCGTATCCTTGAAATAATATCCTTGAGCTTGAGTTATCTAAATAAAACGACAAATTACGTTTATTAAGTTATCAGCAAATAATACATTATATTAAATTAAAAATTAAAAAATCTTACCTCATCCACCAAATTGGTTCCGCTTGCATTATGCCTACGAGCTTGATTTTTGGCACATTGCAATTTTTTTAGTAACCTCTTCAACGGTGCAAAGTGCGAATCAAGAGCAACTTTTGAACGAGGTTCGGCACTAGGATTCTCGGGAGTGCCACACCAATTTTGCGCATAATCCTCATGAATTCGCCCCCATAAATTATTCTTGTTCGAGGCCGGTAATTGGATCAACAGATTGTCGAGCCCACGAAATACATAACAACAATTCTTCGGAGGGGAGCCAATTCGAACCCATTTTCTTTCTTAAATATATATGTAAATAAATCAGAAAATATATGAAAAAATATGGGTGTGTAAAAATTTGTTTTTGAAATGAATACCAAAAATTGTGTTTTATTGGCACCAAAAACTAGCCGTTGCTTTACATACATGGGACCCACCAATCAATGGCCATTATATAGTCCATTAATAATTAATGGGATGCATGATGAATTGATGGGCATTAGAAATTGATGGCCATAAAAAATGAACTGGTGCATCTTTCTTTTGCATTGAAACATTAGAAAAGGTGTTGAATTGATGGTTTGATGGAGCCGGTGTGGATGCTCTAAGTAGTTAGTTGAAATTAAAACTTATAGAAGCATGCAAACATATCGAACCAAGGCCAACAACCCCATAAAAATATGTCTTAGTAACACTTGAAACCAGTTGGGACTTCCTTGCCACAGTTATTGAGAACTAAGCTGAGTGCAATGGGAACATTCAAGTCAATTCCCAGAATGTTGGCTCTAATGGCAGTACACAGACACAGAGCAGTCTCAAGATCGACAAGGCCTTGGATGAGACTGCAGCATGGCAGCATTGGAGGGGATCCAACGACGACATCAACCTAGTTAAGCACATTGGCACATACTTCTAAGTTCAATGGATTGCATTTACCTGCAGAATAATAAATCGAAGTTGTGGAACTAGGTATATTGGGATTAGGACTAGTGGCACTGACCAGGCTGAAGTAAACAAGGCTGAGGGAGTGAAGAAGGGCAAATGAAGCAGTGTTCCTAGATTCCATTTCTAAAAATCTTGTTGGTATTTCTCTGATTAGCTTTTGGTAATTCTACTTCTCCAATAGAGATGTTTATGTTACTTGCTGGTGGACTTTGTAGATAATTTGAAACACATACTTATAGGTTTCAGAAAGCAAAATCAGCTGGTATTGTTTGTAAATAAAAATTGTAACATATAAGTTGGTATAGCAAGATTAGCTGGCTACAGATGGGAAACTTTGGCACGTCTTAGGCATAGCAGGTAACCAGGTATAATGTAGTATAATCGAATCTTATGAATAGTAATTTAAGAAATAGGAGGAACATTTGCACGACATAGATTTCATAAATTCTTGATAGAACAAAATCAAAAAATTAAAATCAATCAGTTAAAAATTGCCCCAAAAACAAAAAAGAGCTCTTATTAGAATTATAATATAAGGTTTTAAATGAGTTGGTTACTTAACATGATATCGAGCCAGAACTCCTACCCCTAATTTTTTTTCTTCTTCTTCTTTTATTTTTAATCGGCTGCCATGGGAGACGACATCACCAAAACCCAAACTCCTCCTTACCCTTCCCCTACCCTTCATCTTGCTCAAGAAGTACACAATATTAAGGGAATCATCCCTCTTACCCTTGAATCACATGTGGGCTGAGTTGTTCAAAGTCGCTGCCATGGCTCACAACGTAATGGATCATATTGATGATCCTGCCATGACTCCTCCTGATCCTACTGTCTCTGCTGTTAAGTGGAAACAATTAGATGCTGTTGTACTTTCTTGGATTTATGGCACTATTTCAGAAGATCTTCTTCTCACTATTATCCAGCCGGGCTCCTCTGTCAGAGATGCTTGGCTTCGAGTGAAGAATTTGTTTCAGGACAACAAAGGTGCCGGGGCTGCGGATCTTGCTATCAGAGCTCAGACACGCAGAGGTCTCAGGTTCGACTCTCTGCGACCCCCAATATTCTCACAATTTATTCTTGACACGAAGCCAAATTAATGCCCCAAAGATGGGCGCTCGTGATCCACTCTTCGACTCAAAAATGGGCTTTCGAGTGAGGGGAAGTATTAGAATTATAATATTAGATCCTAGAAAATGCCTATCCTAACATTTTAGATGAGTTGGTTACTTAACAGCTCTATATATCCTCGTCTCTATATCAAGTGAGTACATTATGAATAAAAGTATATCTCATTTTTTACTTTTTACTTTTATTTGTTATAATATCTCACTTGATAACTTTTTAATATAGGAAAATGTAAGGAAAGGCACAAGTATTAAACACCAAATCTTGTCTCTTGGTTCACTATATGTCCTATAATCAAAAGAGTTTTTATGGTATGTTTTGGTCGTTAAGAGTAACACAATCATTTCAATCAAAAAATATTATTATTATATTTACTAACAATAAATTGAAAGATAATGAACTAGGTGAGAGAGCAGTAGTATCCTAAATCCAATACATCACATATCTCTAAAGTCAGCTGCTGACAATGGCTCGATTCATGGTTGTCGTATTTGTCCCCAGGCCCCAGCAATAACACACTTGCTTTTTGCTGACGACAGTTTTCTTTTCTTCAAAGCATCTACAGAGGAGACAAATAGGATAAAGGAAGTTTTGCATTTGTTTGAGATTTTTTCTGGACAAGCAGTGAATTATCAGAAGTCAACTATTTTTTTGAGCTCGAATGTAAGGCGCGACAAACAAACAGAGATCAGAGATTTGCTTGGGGTGTTTAATAGTATTGAAAATAGCAAATATCTCGGTCTTCCTTCTCTTATTGGTAGATCAAAAAAGTTGGTTTTTAAATATTTGAAGGATAAAGTATGGTAGAAGATTCAAGGTTGGAGTGCAAAACTGTTATCCAGAGCAGGGAAGGCGGTGTTAATTGATTAAGAGTGTTGCTTAGACAATTCCTGCATACACGATGTCCTCTTTTTTGATTCCAAAAACGTTGTGTCAGGAGCTAGAGAGGATGATTAATGATTTCTGGTGGGAGTCTAACTCTACAAGTAATAAAGGTGTTAAATGGCTTTCGTGGTCTAGGATGAGTATGTCAAAGGAAAAAGGTGGTTTGGGCTTTCGGGATTTACATGGTTTCAACCTTTCTCTGTTGGGTAAACAATGCTGGAATCTTGTCAAAAACCCAGATACTCTCTTAGCCAGGCTACTGAAGGCTCGATATTACCCCAACTGTACGTTGTTGCAAGCCGATAGAAGAGGGGGTTCAAGTTATACCTGGTCTAGTATTTGGGAGGCTAAAGAAAACATGAAAGGAGGTTTAAGGTGGGTTATTGGAGATGGTAAATCCATTAACATTAAGGGGGATAGATGGTTGAGGGGAAATGATAGTTTTTTTGTTGACCCTGGGGGAATCTGCAGTTCAGAATCAAAGGTGTGTGATTTTTTCTTGGAAGGAAGGAAGGAATGGGATGAGATTAAGGTTAGATCTACGTTTAACAGTAGTGATGCGGAGGCCATTTATCAACTCGTATACCTCAAAGGAGTACACAAGACAGGATAGCCTGGGTCCATTCTAAGGATGGATAGTACTCAGTGAAGTCGGATATTATCAATGAAAACTGGATCATGTGGGAGATGTAGAAGTGCACCAATCTGAAGGTTGGAGGAAGCTTTGGCGTTTGAAAGTGCCACAAAAGGTTAAAATGTTTCTGTGGAGAGTGTGTCGTAATACTATTCCTGTTCGTAATCGTCTTCGAGGAAAAGGCATTCAAGTTCCTATTGGGTTTGTGATGTGTACTGGGGATATTGAACAATTAATGCATTTGCTTCTAGACTGTGTATATGCAAAAGATTGTTGGCAACATATGGGGCTTAACTACAACACCTGGGAGGTTGAGAACCTGTCGGACTGGCTTCTGGACATGTTCTGCAACGAGTCAGAAGAGATTTTAGTCAAAGTAGCCATTGTTATGTGGGGTGTTTGGTGGACTCGTAACAAAATGATATTGGAGAATAAGGTGATATCAGCTGAAATTGCAATGAACTGGAGCTCAAAGCAAGTTGTAGAATGGAGGGAGGCTCAAAAGAAGAGGATGGATAATATTCGTAATCTGAGAAAGAATTCTGTTCAACACAATAAGAAATGGAAAGCTCCTTCAACAGGAAATTTAAAACTGAGTGTAGATGCATCAGTTTTTGATGGAACAGGATACTTCTCAGTTGGAATGCTGGTAAGAGATTACCAAGGCCAGTTTGTGGGTGGTAGGTCGATGAAGTTTGCAGGTAGGGTTACGGTATTGGAAGGAGAAACAGTTGGCATACTGGAGGCATTAAAATGGCTTGGCGAATTACCAGGACAAGTAACCACGGTGGAGAGTGACTCGTTGCTAAGTGTTCAGGCACTGCAAAAGGTGAATCAAAACATGATGGAACTTGGAGATATTATTGAACATTGCAGAGCTATTTTGGAAAGCAAGAGTGGAGTGTCAGTTGTTTTTATTAGGAAGCATGCAAACAGGGTAGCTCACTTGTTAGCTAGGTTACCTTGTACGCTTAATAGCTTCGTTGATTATTCGTCTCCTCCATTATGTGTGTTGGAGACTCTTTTGTCGGATGTTTAAGCTTTAATGAAATTGCCGTTATTCAAAAAAAAAAAACCAAAATTTCGTTTATTTCGTATGGAATGAAGTGAAAGGTAATTTCGAGTTCATAGTTTTATATTTTCAGTAAAACATAATTTTTAAAAAAAGTCATAAAATTTTTTACGAAAAACATGTTTTTAAAATTTATACTAAGAAAATTTAACACAAATCAATAAATTAATAATTTATTACTTTGCAAAAATTCTAGATTCGATACTAAAATTATAAATAAATTAAAAAATTATCCGAAAATCCAAAATAAAATAATTTATAGAGCATCAAAATAAAATACACCAGAAAAAATCCAATAATAATTTAATAATTTAAAAGTTTCAAAAATATTAAATTTATTCAACAATAAAATTTAAAGTAAATTAATAAAGAATAAAACGAGTCAAATATTCATCATCAACTTAATTAATTATTATTATAAGTTAAAATATTTTTCGTAATAATAATAGTATATATATAAGTACAAAATATTATTAATTAGAGAATATGTAATTTTACTTGATAGCATGTGGTATTAAGCTTAGGAATAATCGTGTAGTAACACGTACATGTTCTAACCCACACTTTTAATATTGTTTTAAATGTAAATTAAATATATTGTTGTGGAATAAAAACTAGGCTACTAGTATTGCGGCTAGGGTTTATGTATTTAATGTAAGGGTGTGTGAGCTTCGTGCTTTAATGGCTGCTCTTGTGCTCGTGGCTGATTCTGCCTTCACAAGATGCCTACGTACTTTGATGAATATCAAAGATCAAGCCAAAAAACGTAGTTCTGAGGTGAGGGGTCTGACCCTTTATATAGGCTGAGAAGCCTTAGAATTAAGGTAGGAGTTGGAGACTTAATAGATAAGTCACCTCCTTGAGGAAAGTTCTAGATCTATTCCTTATAGGAATCAGTTTCCATATAGAATTGGATGCCTTATAGGATAAGTCTAAAGGAGATATTATCCTTATCCAACTCTTATTTGCTGAGTTGTTTATTACCCTTAATATTAATTACGAAATTAATATTATAAATAGGGTTTGGGCCCAACTGGTGGGCCCCACGTTTGGACTATTCCGGGTATAATTAATACCACATTAAAGGTGTCTTTAAGGCTTACTTTTAGCCCATATCATTTGCCCCCCAACTTCTAGGAAAACTGATCAGGTTTTCCTTGAAGTTTTATCTGCCTTTCGTGAGACTTGGGTCAGGGCTTTGTACACTAGTGTTTCACGAATGTCGTCTTGATGCAAAGTGTGGAGCGACCGACACGTTTACGACGATATGCCTTATTCGAGGCTAAGCAATTTCCATAACTTTAGTTACAGAGTCTTTTTCTTCAAGGAATTATCTATGAAATTCCTCGTATTTCCATTTTTATCCTATTATGGTACCCACAGGTATCAAAATTCCATGTCTGTGAAGATTTGCTGTCAAAAAATCAATTTTTATAGCAAATTTCGACCAGGACTGAGTTTTTTCGATCAGAAATTCGACCAGGAATTCGACCAGGATTCTGGTTGAAACAAGGCCTTCTTTTTATTCCTGATCGAAGAGATTTTCGACCAGGATTCCTGGTCGTTTCGACCAGGATTCTGGTCGAAATAAGGGTCAAATTTTGCTCTGGTCGAAGGGTTTTTCGACCAGGATTCCTGGTCGTTTCGACCAGGATTCTGGTCGAAATAAGGGCGTTTCCAACGCTTTGGTCGAAGAGTTTTTCGACCAGGATTCTTGGTCGTTTCGACCAGGATTCTGGTCGAAATAAGGGCGTTTCCAACGCTTTGGTCGAAGAGTTTTTCGACCAGGATTCTTGGTCGTTTCGACCAGGATTCTGGTCGAAATAAGGGCGTTTCCAACGCTTTGGTCGAAGAGTTTTTCGACCAGGATTCTTGGTCGTTTCGACCAGGATTCTGGTCGAAATAAGGGCGTTTCCAACGCTTTGGTCAAAGAGTTTTTCGACCAGGATTCTTGGTCATTTCGACCAGGATTCTGGTCGAAATAAGGGCGTTTCCAACGCTTTGGTCGAAGAGTTTTTCGACCAGGATTCTTGGTCGTTTCGACCAGGATTCTGGTCGAAATAAGGGCGTTTCCAACCCTTTGGTCGAAGAGTTTTTCGACCAGGATTCTTGGTCGTTTCGACCAGGATTCTGGTCGAAATAAGGGCCACTTTGGCTTTGGGCCTATTCTTATGGGGCCTGATACCTTTCTTTTCAAAATGGGCTTAACCTTATAGTCATTATTGGGCCCGTCCGGGCTATTTGAAACCAAATCCAGGTTTTGTTGTCTATGATATTTTTCAAAAATATCTATAATTTTCTTTAAAATATCTAAGATATTTTTCAAAGGTATTTTCCTAATAATGTCCTAGAATTGGGCCTTAATTTGGGCCGGTTTCATGGGCTTTTCTGACCTGTTACTGTAGGTTTTTTGACCGTTTGGAGGAATTTTAACCGGCTAAAAGGTTGTATATAAGAGTGAGAGTGGAGAGTTCACTTTCTCATTCTCACTTCTACTCAAACACTTCACTAGAAATTCTCTCTGTAGTTATCTCTATTTCAAGGCGATTTCCGGCGAAAGTTTTCTTCGAGCTCCTCCCCTTCACGGTGGTTTCTGGGTTTCTTTCTTGAAGATACCTTCACTCCTTCATAGTTTCTGGGTTTTCTTTGAAGATTTTCTTCAAATCTTCAAACTTTCTGGGTTTTTCAAGAGCTTCGAATCTTTTTTCAAGAGCACCAATGGAAGACAAAGCTAAGTCTCGCCTTGCAAAGATGAATTCTGCCTCCTCCAAAGGTACAATCACCATTCGCTCTTCTTACACATCTCTAGTAGATATGTTAAATCAACGTGGAGATGATTACCCCTCTTTGTCAGAATTAGATGCATATGACTGCTGTAGCTCTTATCATGATGTTGATGAAATCACTAGATATAACAAGCTTTTCAAAATTAAATCACCTTATAAACTTGTCCCAGCCGAGCCAGGTGACAGACCTTGTCACTGGAAACCCAATTCTTTGTGTGTTTATAGGGAGAGTCTAGTGGCTGGCCTTCGTTTTCCATTTCATGAATTCATTCCTAGACTCTTAGCTGATGTTCAAATTAGTCCATGTCAACTCCCGCCAAACGCGTGGAGAATTATATTATGTTTTATGGTTTTGTGTCTTCGACAACAACTCCCTTTATCAGTTGCGCTTTTTCGCAAACTTTTTCAATTTTACAATAGTCCTGCCACGAACCCTGGCTGGGTATATGTTAAGCTCCGTCCTAGAGTTCCCCCAATTTTTAATGGCAAGTCAATTCCTGATAATAATGCGGGCTGGAAAAATGAGTTCGCATACTTAGAATGGGATGGAGGTGATTGGGGCACTCTCTTTAGGCAGACATTCTCGAGAGTCTCAGATGGAAGTGCTAAGGGAATCGTCCTTAGTACCGAGGAACAGGCCGCTTATAATACTTTGACCGAGGCAGACGGTAGTTCTATTACCTGCCTAAGTCTTTTAAATGAGGAATCTCTAAGGGGAGTAGGCCTTTCCAGAGTTTCTGAGCGGGGTAATTTTCTTACTGGTCTTTGCCATTTACTTTTTATTACTGAATTTATTCCAACTCTCTTTTTGGTCGTTCTTGCAGTTGCGAAATTGATTGTGGAGGCTCCACCCTCTCCTGATGAAGAGACAGCCAGGATGGTTCGGGCTAAGAGGGTTGCTGACCCTCGAGGGAAAAACACGGAGCCTCCTTTTCTGCTCCCCCACAAGGTCCATAAAGGAGAGTTGAGATATGGTGACATAGCTGGACTGGAGGGGAGCTCCCAGGTTAACGTCCAGTCAACGGTTTTCAGGCCTCCCTGGGGCTTCAGGAAGCAGGATTCTGTGGTGGGCTCTACGAAGCACTCCATGGATTGGTCTTTAAACTCAATTACCACCCCTGATTACAAGGACATGGTCCTTGGTGGAGGTATTGGGGAGTCAGAGGCACTCGGTGCTCAGGCTCTCGCTGTGGTAAGTCTCAAACTTTTATCTTTCAATACCTTAACGGCTTTTAAGTTCACTACTTGATTTCAATGCTAACCTTTCATGCAGGCTAACGTCCATTTCCAAAGCTTGGTTCATAAAGCCAAAGCTTGGAAAGAGAAGTCTAAAGCTTTTGAGTCTGAGTCTCAGAAGAAGACTCTCCATATTAACCGTCTGGAAGAGCAAATAAAGAAGAAAGATGAAGTGATGGTAGGGATGCATGCGGAGCTGGTTGCCCTGAGAGATGACAAGGAGAAGCATATTGATGAATATCTGGATTCAGATGAGTACAAGACTCTCATGGATCAGCATGATGAGATGCTCTTTCCTAGTCAGTTTTCTGATGGGTGGACCAAAGCCCTTGAAGTAGTTCTGAGGCAGCATCCAGGGTTATTCTTGCCTTCTGCTTTTCCTAGCCCTCACCTTCCCAATGCCTTGACACAGGGGCCTGGTTCCAGTGAAGAGCTGTTTGGGGAGGATGACACTTTGGTTAAGGAGCATGCTACTGCCACTACTTCAGCTTTGGATCCCGAGCCTACTCTAGCTCAGCCTGGTGCTGCTATCTCTGCCGACGAGGGGTCTACTACTGAGACTAGCTCTGAGGATGCTTCTCCTGCTAAGGAGGCCCCTAAGGCCCCTTAGGCTTTATTTATTTATCTTTTGCCTTTCTGAACTCTGGGTTTCAACCATTTGACTTAATAGCCTTCGGGCCTTTGTAATTTTTAACTTAACTATTTATGCAGTTTATTTCCGTCCATTTTTCTTGCTTTTGATTTTGCTTTTGAGTACTTGGCCTCCTGGCTGGTACTAAACTTATAAGTCGGTCCAACATTCGTCTTTCGTTTGTTTTAGCAAGGAAGGATAACCAATAGAGAAAACAGAATAAATTCCATTATGCTGTCAAAGGACATTAATAAAATGGGTTCAACCCTTACATAGATACTCTATCAACTACTGGGAGCAACATGCTCTATAATGGTTTCATTCGAACCTTATTACTAATAAATAGATAAAAGTTCAAGCCTTTATCAAAAGACCTCAAACATAATAAACTTTGAGGTTCACAGCATGCCAAGTCCGGGGCACCTCAACCCCATCCAAGGTTTCTAACTTGTAAGATCCTCGTCCTAACACCTTCCTGACCAGATACGGTCCTTCCCAGTTTGGTGCTAACTTTCCTTTTTGGCCAACTCCTGAGGCTTCAATCTTCCTTAGGACCATGTCGCCTTGTCGAAAAAATCTTTCTTTAACTCTCTGGTTGTAATGAAAAGAGGCTCTCTTCTGATACTCAGCATTCCTAGCATTAGCTTCATCTCTAACCTCGTCAATTAAATCCAGGGCCAGTCTCATCCCTTCTTCATTAGTTTCTGGCTCATATGCCTCGATTCGAGGTGATGCCTGCATGATCTCCAAGGGCACAACAGCCTCGGCTCCATAAGCCAGCAAAAATGGGGTTGCTCCAGTTGTTACCTTACAAGTGGTACGATACGCCCAAAGTATGGGCAGCAGTTCATCTACCCAAGTGTTCCTAGAGCGCTCGACCCTCTTCTTCAGTCCATCAAGGATAATTCGATTAGCTACCTCAGCTTGCCCATTGGCTTGTGGATGTGCCACTGAGGTAAAGCGGAGCTCAATCGCATTCTCTTCACAATTCTTCTTAAACTCCTCATTATTGAACTGTGTCCCATTGTCTGTCACAAGGATTCGTGGGATTCCGTATCTGCAAATGATGTTCTCCCAGAAGAACTGGGAAACTTGCTTGGTGGTTATCTTGGCCAGGGGTTTAGCCTCAATCCACTTAGTGAAGTAATCAATGGCCACTATCAGGAATTTCCTCTGTGCTGAAGCCATGGGAAAGGGTCCAAGTATGTCCATCCCCCACATTGCAAATGGAATGGGAGAGTTGATAGAGGTCAACATCTCAGGCGGTTGCCTCACAATTGGGGCATGCTTCTGGCATCTCTCACATCTCTTGACATAGTTTTGTGCATCAGCCAACATCTCCGGCCAATAAAACCCTAAACGAATTATCTTGTGAGCTAGGGCTCTGCCCCCCAAATGTTGCCCACAGATCCCTTCATGAACTTCCTCTAATGCTTCCCTTGCCTCTAAAGGCCTTAGACACTTCAAGTACGGGATGACAAACGACCTTTTGTACAGAATACCCTCAATCAAAGTATATCTCAACGCTCTTACTGAGAGTTTTCGTGCCTCCATGGCATTGTCTGGGAGCCAACCGGTCTCCAGGTGTGCCTTGATAGGATCTATCCAAGAGCCTCCTATATCAATCGGTGCCACTAACTTTGCATTAATGGTTGGGGCCTTCAGGACCTGAAAGTAGACACTCCCAACATAATTTTCTATTTCAGAAGAAGCAAACTTAGACAGGGCATCGGCCTTAACGTTTTCTTCTCTCGGGATGTGCTCAACATGACACTCCTCAAACTGAGACATAACAGCCTTCACCACTCTCAGGTATTTCGCCATAGTCTCATCCTTAGCTTCGAATTCACCGTTTACTTGGGATATCACAAGTCGTGAATCTCCACAAACTTTAAGGTTTTTGACCCTCATGATTCTAGCTAAACCCAAACCAGCTATTAATGCCTCATACTCTGCCTCATTGTTAGTAGTAGGAAAATCTAGCTTTAAAGCATACTCAACCGTGAACCCGTCAGGGCTTTTCAAAACCAAACCTGCACCACTAGAATTTGTTTTTGATGCTCCATCAAAATAGAGCACCCAATATTCTCTTAGATCAGGTGTAAGTTCCTCTTCTTTTTTCTCTTGCCCAGGGGTAGTCATTATCTCTTGCCCCCCGACTTCTTGGTTGTTAATAGTACAATCAACCACGAAGTCAGCCAATGCCTGAGCCTTGATGGCTGTCCGAGGCTTGTATGTGATATCGAATTCTCCTAACTCAATCGCCCATTTAATTAGCCTTCCACTGGCCTTAGGGCTATGCAATATGTTCCTCAACTGTTGGTTCGTCAGAACTTGAATCTTGTGTGCCTGAAAGTAAGGTCGCAATTTCCTTGAGGCAGTTACTAAAGCCAAAGCAAACTTTTCTATGGGTGAGTAATTCAACTCAGCCCCATGCAACACTTTGCTTACATAGTAGATAGGTTTCTGGACTTTCTCCTCTTCCCGAATAAGGACAGCACTCAGGGCTTGCTCAGATACCGCCAGGTATAGATAAAGAGTCTCTCCAGGACTTGGTTTGGTCAATAACGGGGCTTCAACCATGTATTTCTTCAATTGCTCGAAGGCCTCTTGGCTCTCAGGAGTCCACTCAAAATTTTTCACTTTCTTCAATGCTTGAAAGAAAGGCAAGCACTTGTCACCAGACTTGGAGATGAATCTTCCTAAAGCCGCTACCCGGCCTGTCAACTTCTGCACGTCTCTTATAGAGCGTGGGGGTTCCATGTCTAAGATCGCCTTGATCTTGTCGGGGTTGGCCTCTATGCCTCTTTTAGAAACCATTAGACCCAAAAATTTGCCTGATCCAACACCAAAGGCACATTTGGCTGGATTCAACATCATCTTGTGGTGCCTCAGCACTTCAAATGCTTCTCTGAGGTGCTTGATATGGTCTGCTTTGACCAAGCTTTTAACCAGCATATCATCGACATAAACCTCCATGGTTTTTCCAATCAGATGGGCAAATATCTTATTCACCAATCGTTGGTAAGTAGCTCCCGCATTCTTTAAGCCAAACGCCATAACAAGATAGCAGAAAACACCAAAGTCGGTTATGAAAGATACCTTAGGGAAGTCATCCTTGTGCATCTTAATCTGATTATAGCCGCTGAATCCAACCATGAAGCTCAGCATCTCATGTCCAGCTGTGGCATCTATCAACATATCTATCCTTGGCAGAGGGAAACAATCCTTTGGGCATGCATCATTCAGGTCAGTGAAGTCTATACACATCCTCCACTTCCCATTCGCTTTCTTGACCATCACTGGGTTTGCTAACCATTCGGGAAACTGAATTTCCTCAATAAAACCAGCCTCCAAGAGCTTATCCACTTCTTGCTTAATGGCCTCTTGCCTTTCCGGAGCAAAATTTCTCTTCTTCTGCTGTACTATCTTCCGATTAGGGTCAACATTCAATCTATGAGTTATAAGTTGAGGATCAATCCCTGGCATGTCAGCTGCTGTCCAAGCAAAAATGTCACTATTCCTTTGTAAGAACTCTATTAATTTTCCCTTCAGGGGTTCTTTCAAAGAGGCTCCAATATAAGTCACCTTCTCAGGGTCGCCTAGCTCCAGAGGGATAGGTATTAAGTCCTCCACTGGCTTTCCCCGGTGTTCATCATCATCACGGACATCCATGTCTTCAATCGGGAGTACCTGCCCCCCGGTTCCGTCAGCTCTCAAAGCAGCCACATAGCAACTCCTGGCCATTTTCTGATCTCCTTTTTGTTCCCCAACACCATTCCTGGTTGGAAATTTGACCTTCATGTGATAAGTAGAGGCAACAGCCTTGAATGCATGAAGTCCGGTCCTCCCTAAGATTGCATTGTACGTTGAGGCAGCCTTAATTACTAGAAAGTTTAGCATCTGGGTGGCCTCCTTAGGTTCTTGCCCTATTGTCATAGGCAGATGAATGGTCCCTTCAACCTTGGACTCAACTCCATTAAATCCGTAGATTGGCATGTTAGTCGGGGTTAGTTGAGAGTCAGTATACCCCATCCTCATAAAAGCATCATGAAACAAGATATCGACGGAAGCTCCATTGTCTATCAGGACTCGCTTCACTTCCGAGTTTCCAATTACTGGAGTTATGACCAACGGGTCGTCATGGGGGAATTTCACCCCTTCAAGATCTGAATCATCAAAACCAATCACTGCCTCAGTCTTAGCACGCTTCGGGGCTTCTCCTGTGATGTGCATCACTTCCCTGGCATAAGCCTTTCGAGAGTTTCGGGTAGTGCCGGCCGCTGTTGGTCCTCCCCAAATCATATTGATTACTGGCCCTCGAGGCTGCGGGTTATGATTGCGATCGTTATCCCTCCTATCATTGTCTCTTCTATCATAATCCCTTTTCTGGGTTCCACGGTCTTCACCCTTAGTGAACTTGTTTAACTTTCCCTTCCGGATTAAAAACTCAATTTCATCCTTCAACTGTCTGCAGTCATCTGTGTCATGCCCCACATCCTTATGGAATCTACAATACAGATCTTTGTTTCTCTTTTCGGGATCACCCCTGAGCGGTTTAGGCCAGCGAAAGTCCTTATCCTTCTCAATGTCCAACAAAATTTGGCTCCTAGGAGCGTTCAACCTTGTGTAATCAGAAAACCTTGACCCAAAACCCTTCTTAGGTGATGAATCAGAGTCCTTGCCAGTCCGGGGATACTTGTCCCTAGCGTCGTACTCTTGTTCTGACTTTCTTTTCTTTGAATCATTAGAGCCCTTGCCATTACCTACTGTGGTTTCCTTCTTAATGCTGTCCTCAGCCTTGATATATTTATCGGCTCTTCTTTGGAGTTCGGCCATGTTCTCAGGAGGATGTTTTGCCAAAGACCTTTTGAAGAAGAGGTCAGTGGTTCCGTGTTCCAGGGCTACCATGGCCACCTTATTTTCCAGATCGGTGATATTCAGCGTCTCCTTGGTGAATCGCTTGAGATAATCCCTTAAGTTCTCATTCTTCCCCTGCACCACATACATAAGGGATGCAGAACTTTTCTCATGAATTCTCCCACTGATGAATTGGCTGATGAAAGCAGCGCTTAGCTCCTTAAAAGAGCCAATCGAGTTTGCAGGTAGACGGCTATACCATCTTTGAGCCATGCCTGACAGAGTTTGAGGGAACGCCCTACACTTTAAGGCATCACTAGCAGGCTGCAGCAGCAGTGCGTTCGAGAAAGTTCTGACATGATTTGCGGGATCGCCCGTTCCATCATAGGCCTTAATAGTTGGCATCTTAAACTTCCTTGAGATGTGGGCATTCATCACCTCCTCAGTAAATGGAGGTGTGGGATCGTCAGGGTCCCCAAATGGCACCAGATCTTTGGGGTTACTCCTGGGGGTTTCCACCCTCATTGCTTCTCTTGTTGGGACATCAGCCCTCTTCTGTTTTCTTGAAGACCTCTCCAAATCTATAACGGGAATCCTTCCTGAGATTGGAGGGGGTCGAATCAGACTCTGTCTTGCCTGTTCCCTTGCTATATCATCCTTCAACCTTTGGATCTCAGCCTCATGAGCCTTAATCCTCTCCTCAATCGTTTGTGGAGGCCCATCATGGATTCTCCGTGTTCTTCTTAGGGGTTCCTTGCTAGCACGTCGCCTCCTCGGGGCTTCATCTCGATCATCATCCTCAGATGATGATGAATCATCAGTATAGGGACCCGAGTAGTCATCATATTCTCTATCCCGGATCTGTAAGGCGTGTCCGCTCGGTCCAGGTTCCCTTCGTCGAGGGGGATAGTTAGGCAGTCCATACATAGGGTTGGTGTTCAAAGGGAGATCCGTAGTGTGGATCGGTACCCCCGTGCGATCAACGTTACCAAGAGGAGAAACCACCATCTGGAGAGGGTTGGTTTCTTGGCCTTGATGGACGATCACTGAGTGAGTCCCCTCTACATGGGGAGTCGTCCCTGGGGGTTGAGTGGGCAGAGGTTGAACGACCGTCCCTGTTGATGGGAGTATTTGTCCTTCCTCAGTGACGATGAGCGAATCTGAAGTGGCTGGTTGAGCAGAGTTAAGGGGCACGGCCTCGGTTGACGTTGTCCTTCGTGTTTGAACCGTGGTTGATGTTGTCGTCCCACAGACGGCGCCAAATGTTGTGGAATAAAAACTAGGCTACTAGTATTGCGGCTAGGGTTTATGTATTTAATGTAAGGGTGTGTGAGCTTCGTGCTTTAATGGCTGCTCTTGTGCTCGTGGCTGATTCTGCCTTCACAAGATGCCTACGTACTTTGATGAATATCAAAGATCAAGCCAAAAAACGTAGTTCTGAGGTGAGGGGTCTGACCCTTTATATAGGCTGAGAAGCCTTAGAATTAAGGTAGGAGTTGGAGACTTAATAGATAAGTCACCTCCTTGAGGAAAGTTCTAGATCTATTCCTTATAGGAATCAGTTTCCATATAGAATTGGATGCCTTATAGGATAAGTCTGAAGGAGATATTATCCTTATCCAACTCTTATTTGCTGAGCTGTTTATTACCCTTAATATTAATTACGAAATTAATATTATAAATAGGGTTTGGGCCCAACTGGTGGGCCCCACGTTTGGACTATTCCGGGTATAATTAATACCACATTAAAGGTGTCTTTAAGGCTTACTTTTAGCCCATATCATTTGCCCCCCAACTTCTAGGAAAACTGATCAGGTTTTCCTTGAAGTTTTATCTGCCTTTCGTGAGACTTGGGTCAGGGCTTTGTACACTTTTTGTAATTTAATTCTCATACTAGTTATATTTTGTATTGAATTTGATTCTAATTCTATATATTTTGAAATTTTATTAGAATAGATAAAGAATTTATGAATTTGAAATAATTAGAAAAAATAAAATCATTTAGAGTTTAAATAAATAAAAAATAAATGTTTATTGTACTTAAGCTTTAATGTTTTTGCTCCATATTCAAATCCAAAAATTAGATTTGGACAATTTTATAGTCCAAACGAAAGGACTATAAAATTACCCAATAATCTTTAATTTATTGATGTTTTACAAATTATTATTTAACTGTATTTACCCAAAAATTAAAGGAAAGAGAAAGAACAAATGTTTATATTTAAAATTTGATATAAATTAGGAAACTTACTTATAATCACTTTATATTATTGAAATACACTTTTTGGTATAAGGGATCAAGCGTACAAAATTATCTTTTTATAGCTTATTTAAAACACGATATATAATGTGTAAAAAGGGATGTGAATGGTTAAATAGTAATTTTAGAATTACCTAATAGAACTAGGGTTTTGAACATTCACTCTTGCCACTATAAATACATGTGAAATGTGTTTCATTCTCAACATATCATATAGTAAGAAATCGCTAGCCGCATGGGGAGAGAGAGAGAGAGAGAGAGAGAGAGAGAGAGAGAGAGAGAGAGAGAGAGAGAGAGAGAGAGAGAGAGAGAGAGAGAGAGAGAGAGAGAAGAGAGATTGGCCTATTATCGTTCTCTTTGTAATTGATGGTAAGATGAATCTCAAGCAATCGTTTGAATACCGCACGGATATAAATTGCGCAAGCGGGATTTGTTCTGATTCGTACATCTTTCATTCTCGACTTCAGTGAAGAGGTATGATTCTGACCTTTTGAATTAACATTTTGAATGAATTCTAGAAAAGGATTTCCGAATTCTGTTCTTATATATTGACTTTCCGTTGTGTTTATGTGTCAACCACCCGAAAAATTGAATTCACCATTTCGATATTTCGCAACTTTTTAATTATTACCGAGTAACACAACCACAAATAAAAATAATGCAACCTCTATACTTGGAGTGTTTTGGTATTAGTGATTATTGTCAGATTTGTCAGGTTTTTACTCGAATTGCTGAGCAATCTTTTTATATTATGTCTGTAAATTGCTAAGAACCTGGATTATATCAGAATCGATTAGTTAAGCCATCATCTTAATCATTTTGTACCTATATATATATATATATATATATATGTGTGTGTGTGTGTGTGTTTTTTTTCTCCTAAATTTGGAAATTTTAGTTTTATTGTTTTGTATAAACAAAATCAAAAGTCAAACTCGACTGAATACATAATTCATTGTAATGCAAGTATACATACATATTAATGTATACTTCTAAATCTTGAATAATTTTATATTTTCATTATATATTAGGACACAAGATTGTCAACATGATTTCACATGAATTATTTTTCATGATACGAAAAAATCTCATAATTATTGGATCTTCAGCTTTAATTCATTAAAGGTTTTAAGGAAATTTTTACATGAATTTTTTTCATTTTAATTATTGGTTTATTGAATATTTTATTTGCAGGAATCAATGAAGAAAGTGCTCCAAAAAAGAGTGAGACCGACATGTAGTTGCAAGTAATTTTCTAAATTTATTATAATATTTTCTTTTTAAAATATATGAAAAAAGCATGTGACAAAATTTATATGTACTTAAATAAGATATTAGAAAAAAAAAATGCAACTAACATATTAATATGCTAGTTTTAAGAATTTATTATCCAATTCTTGGAAGTAATTTCAAGTGTGAAACTAACATATTTTTGATGGAATCTACAGGTTCAAATGTCATTTCCTTCCCTGGTATGGTCTTACCACATGTTGCTGTAACTTGCTCTCCTGTTGCTAATCACACTGAAAGAAAATGCAACATAGTGTATGAAAGAAGAAAAAAATTAAAGAAGGTAATCTGAGAGGAGACTCCTGAGCATGAAAAAGACCAAGATCAGGGGATGAACAGTTTGAGCTAAATAACGAAGGGAAGGAGGAAGGTGCACTGAGCACCAGACCGACTGAGGCAAATATCTAGAAAACAGCATGCAAAGAATGACCTGGTACAAAGTCCAACAAAAGAGCTCGCATGCACTAAGAGAGCAAAGAGGACTCGTGGTCCACGCTTTAGCTGTCAAAAGGACCAAAAAACTAGAGGCGAAGGAGTATGCTTCTGACACTGAGAGTTGCACAATGAAATTTGACTCAAAAAAAGAGCTGGTGCAACGTGTGAAAAACATCAGCTCAGTACAGGGTTGTCAAAAGAAGTTTGTCTCACACAAATATCTAATCCGGCATCAGAGGCTGCATGGTGATGAACGTCCCCTGGAATGCCCTTAGAGTGCACGAAGTCGTTTTAGTTTTTAGTTTAACATGTACTTGGATTTTTATTGATTTCAGAAAATAGAATCAGCTACAGGGGAATGTAAACAAAGCTGTATTGCATTTGAGATGAACCAAGTATTAAAGATAAATATGTGTAATTAGTCTGGATTTTAGCTGTCATATCTCTGATGCTCTTCTATTTTATTTTGCTATCAAGTTTATTTATCATGGATCATCCGATAGATTGATAAATAAATAATCATGTTTCTTGCTGTGCAATTGCTAAATTCATCCTGCCAGGCATACATTTCACATGTTATGTTATCGTTAGTGGGTTCATTCTTAGTGCATTAGTCATGTATGGTAAATTTAGTGCAGCATTATTGCTTTCAAATGTTAGTCATAATTCTAATCTTTAAATTGTCCGGAAAGAGATGTGTTTGGACTGGGCTATAAATGTTACATTATCTTGTATCGGGCTTCAATAATTGCATTACCCTAATGGGTCTGCGAGGCTACATTCACATGTTAGAGCAAGTATAATGGTTATGGTAAAATAAATATTAGTATTGTTAATAAAGCTATATTTCAATTATCTAATTTTTAATAGCATATGATATTTTTCTTTGTTGCCCATTTCCTATCATCTTCCCACTTAGCATTCCTAGGTGGCACTTATAACAACTTATATAATTGGTTCTATATTTAACGCCAAGTACAACATTTTGCTAATTTACATTCATGTTTAGCACTCCATTGGAATGAGTTATTTTTCATCAGAACTATATTATAGATATAGCCTCTCGAAGATGGGCCCCGAGTTTTAGCGCCATTAGGTAAAACAAAATTTCGAGGCCCTACCATACATATACACCGCATATCCTACAAATTTATATTTAGGGATTCGAAAATTTGGGTTCTTGAACGTTGGGGCCCTAGACGCAAGTCGTACTCGTTTATAGTCAAAACCATTACAGATCATCTCTTTTAACACCACATGCTCTTAAGCTGATTTATTATTTATTTTCATAATTTTATAATAAAATAAAATAAAAAATGCTATAATAATGTGGTTAATTAATTTTAACTTTATTTATATTTTAAGAACGAATATTCTAAATTTTAATTTTAATATGTTATTGGTGGGTTTCGTACCTTAGATCTATGTATATAATAATTTTTTGTATTATATATAATGGTTCTTATTAATTTGACTTGAAAGATTTAACGGTTGTAATTATATATGATAACCAAAATGTATTGTGAACCAAGTAACAAATTGTACACCATTTTGTTCATATAATTTACTAGCTTAAAACCAATGTGATGCATAGATTTTCTTTAATTTTATAATATTTTTTTTCTTTTACTTCAATTGAATGTTTTAACACATGAATTCGTACGCTTATATTTTTAAATGATATGATTTGATAATAATCATATAAATATTATCGATGATATTTCTTGAAAATTAGGGATTCTATTAGAAATTTTAAAAAAACGATATGTTCTAGCTAAAAAAGGTAATTGGTTAATTATTAGTAATTTTAATATTAATATTTAATTTTATTAAAGAGAACCGCCCTTGATATAATTGGAGAAACAGAGATTTTAGTTAAAGAAATTGAAAAGGTAACATGTTTAGCTAAAAAAGGTAATTGGTTGATTAACTGTAAGAGAAAATGATCAAAATGCCTACTAATGAATATTGACTGCCCGAATTGCCTGTGGGTGGCAGCGGTTGCTGTCATATTCAGTTCAAGAGAATAGTCGTATCAAGATGTTGGATTGGACTGTCATATTATCTCAACTGGATAGTCATATCTCATTCAAAGAGATAGTTATACCGAAAGTTATATTGGGATGGATTGTCATATCTAGTTCAACAGACTGTCATATCAAGTATTAAGGATAGTCATACCGAAAGTTATATTGGAAGAGACTGTCATATTACTTGTAGCGGATAGTCATACCGAATGTCATATTATTGTTAACTGATTGTTATATCAGTTAAAACAAAGCAATATGACTATGGCTGTGCTATAAAAACAGACAGAAGCCAGCAGCCAGAAACAAGAGAGACATACAATCTTCACAAATATCATCTCTCGGCAAAACACACAGGAGAGACAGAGACCAAGAGAGAAAAAGTTCATGTGCTTCAATTTAATTCTTGTAAATTATTTCTAGCTTGTATCATTAAATCTAAACCACTAGAAATAGTTTACTTGTACTATTGGAACTATCTAGCGGATTAAGTTCCCTAGAACTTATCTCTCGAATTGCTTTTTAGCATTCGATCTTTTTATTACAAATATTGAAATGTTCATGTCGAATTTTCTATAGAATTTGTAATAATTAGTTTGGTCATCAAACCATTGTAATTTGTACCCGTGTATTTAGACACAGCCCATCAAGTTTAATATAATTTTATATTCAACTTGATATATTGGTATTCGTTTATTCCGCATCAATTTGTTCTTGATTTAATATTTTAAGAAAAGAGCAAATTCGATTAAACGACATAGTTTGTATTCAACCCCCCTTCTACAAACTATTTTGGACCTAACAATTGGCATCAGAGCCTTTTGATTGACGCACAAATAAAGATCCGTATTTTTGTGGTCCTCCAATTGGATTTCGAATTTGTTGACCCATACACAAAATTAAATCTGGTATTAGACCAAAAAGTCAACTCATCTATTTTCGAATTCTTTAACCTTCAAAAATATTCATTTTTGAGATTTTTGATCTTTAAATAATTTGAACTTATATTCGAATTTTTTAATTCTTGAAATGATTAATTCTTGGAAATTTTGATTTTTAAACAACTTGAGTTTATTTCCAAATTGTTTAATTTTCAAAAATTTTAATTCTTGATAATTTCAAATTTTAATTAAATTGAATTTATTTTCGGATTCTTTAACTCTAAAAAATTATCATTTCTTGAGATTTTTTTATTCTTAATTAATTTGTCTCTAATTTCGAATTTTAATTAATTTGAACTTACTTTCAGATTTTTTATTTCTCAAAAATTTTCAAGTCCTTGAAGTTTTTGAATTTTAAATATTTTGAATTTATTCTAAGCCAATAGTTCTAAGAAGGTTGTTAGTTGAAGATTCCTCCGAATTGTCAAAAATGATTTGAATCTTTTGAAGAAAATGCATTTGTCAATGAAATTAATTTCTACCTACTAAAGAAAAATTTGTGGAAGCTCCTCAAAGTTATATCCATAGAATTCACTAGTTTTTCAGAAGCAGGAATGGAAGAGGTTTTAGTGGATAGAATTTTTCTCGAAGATTTGAATTAAGTCTATTGATTTTGTGATATACAAACACTAAGTGGATTGCTCCAATGTAACATCTACTACACTTAGTGGATTGTACCAAGAAATATCTTTCAAGGAATCAACAGAGATTTTAGAAAAGTGGAATCAAGGAGGTTTGAGAATGAACTAGACAGTTAGACATCTCAGTCAGGAATTAATGATGGAACCTCAGAACATACATGAAGAGTTACTAATTTAGAAAGAGTACAAATGTTTAATCCAGGAATTAGGCCTATCTATTCCAAAGCAGAAACTCTTCAGGATACAGTTCAAGAGGTGTTTACAAGACTGAGTTGGTGGAAAGAACAAAACATGATAGTTGCAGTTATGAAAAGTTTTATGTGATAAGTAACTATCAAGGTGTGCAACATGGTACAGAATTCTGACAGACAAGGATGAATATGGATTCATTAAATGAGATGAAATAGAAGCATCAGCGCAGAACTTATCTTGCTGAAGAAAAGAGTTGGGATGGATCAGATGATGATGAGAAGAGCATAATTAATATCTTGCCTTCATAGCAATCTCTGAAGATGATTCACCTCACATGTCTCAGGTATCAATTTTTCGAACTAGTGTAATATGTAATTCTCAGAAATTCAAAGCATGTTAAGATCTTAGTTTTTAATTGTTATATCTTTGGTTAGAAGATCTTATTATGTGTATGAATATTTGTTGAATTTAATTAATTGAAATAGTGAGTTAGAAGTGTTCCTTAGACAATATCTCTCAATTCTTAAATGATATATGTCAAGCATATATGACCTCTGCTTAAGCTAGTTTCAGGATCCCCAGTAGAACAAGATTTGCTTATTCATTCTGAATTGTTTGTTAAGGTTTAAAAAGTTTAAAATATGGAATAATTACCTAGGGTGTCAGTACAACATCAAGTCATTTGTAAAACTGACTTAGGTAATAGAGATTATATAATATAATATAACAATAGGAATGGATTGGATAGAATTAGTGATTAATTGTTAATTCTTCTATTCCATGCATGTTTAGAAAATTATTGAATATCTGTAAATCTCTTGCTACCTGTTACACAAGTGTACATAGGTTAAAGTAGATAGTACTGAATTTTCTAAAATGCATAACATGACTAATTTGCATAATTCTTATCTGCAATGTTTTAATGCTGAATGTATGCAATGTATTCTTATTATCATGTCTGCTTATTTCAAATGTCATAAATGCATTTCCAAGTATTTGCATTGACCATAGAAAAAGCATGTTTAAGAATAACAATAAGGTACAGACTGCTAGTCCTCCTTATGTTAGGAAGGAACCATTATTCTCCTTGCTTAATGAATATTTTGTCAATGACATTAAAAAGGAGAAATGGTCAGTCAAAGATAAGAATGAGCATGTTAAGGTTAAAACTGTTGTTAACTCTAATAAAAGAGAAATCTCTAATCCATCTGGACCCAATTAAACAATTTGGGTACCAAGAACTTTTTATCCATTTGTGAATATAGGGCTTAACAGGTTAATCGATTATGCATTATTATTGATTTATTTAAAGCATATCATCGAAGAAAGAACCCTGCTATCAAATGTGAATGTGAAGACAGGCCAAGTGGTTTATCCCTTGGAGACAACAGCAAGGGTATGACCTAGGGTCAAGGCTATTCAATAGCTAAGGAATTTTGTCAGTAATAAAGCATCTTTTACAAGATGAAGAGCCTACTGTTCGAGGATTAAGGAAAGAGAACTTATCTGTAGCTGACGTGGAATCTCAGTCAAAGGTGAAGTCAACAAGGTCAAATCTAAAGCTTCATCATACAAGAGTTCAGCTATGACATAAGGAGCTCTCTCACCTGAATGTCATATCAAGAGATTCTTTCCTGGAAATCGAATCAATAAAGAAGACTACCTCATCTGGAATTAAAGTAAGATAAAATTATGAGGCATGTCATAAAGAGAAGTCAAAGAAGCATCACACAGAAGTTCTACATCAATGTAAAATATATTTTAGTATTGATGACTGATGACTTCTCTCAACAAACAAGTTGTTGTTCAGACAATCTGAAGACAAGACACCACTGATGGTGATTGATCACATCTTAAACCCTGATCCGTAAGAATTTTAGGAAGACCCCATAAGTATGAAGGAAATTGTTTTGCAATATTAAATCGAAAGTGAGCATCCTAGCAATCAGCTAATGCTCAAGAGGATAATTTCCTTTGTTACTCAATGGAGTCAACAGCCTACAGGGTGATTGTTATTAATCAACAGAAGGTGATTGAAAGTCTTAGTGATATTCAACAACTTCTAGCTCCCAGCTATCAATGGTGATGGTGATTCAGATCCAAGCAATGTCAAACATGGAGAATCATCATGTAAACCCAGCAGCACCTTAGGGGGAGCAACAGAAGGATCAACTAGTCAACTCAACACCACACTGAAAGTCAAAGGATACTATGAGAACATGTCTGCCAAGACAAAGAATGTTGACTCAATTAATTCTTTGTCCTAGTTCTTAGTGTTTCTAATGGTGGAAGTAAAAGACTAGCAGGGCTTCAAGTACTAATGATTATTTCTTTAGTTTTCTTTTAGAAGAAACTAAGAAAGCTACAAAAGCTCTGAAAGATTCAGATTGAGTGATTGCAATGCAAGATGATCTCAATCACTACAAAAGGCAGATTGAAGGGAAGTTGGTATCCAGACCAAACAACAAGGCTGTATTTGGTATAAGGATAACCAGAAGTTTAACTGGATGTCAAGGCATTGTTATGAGGGACAAGGCCAAACTGGGTGCAAGGTTACAAGCTGATAAGACAGTATATCTAACAAGAAGCACCAGTGACAAGACTTGAGGATATCAGGCACCTGTTGTACATTCATGATCATAATGGACATCTAGACCTACTGAATCTGGATGCTAGAGGAATGTGAACAAGTGCACTCCTAGTTGGTGAGATAATTGAAAATCTCTACAGGTTAGTATGAACTGGTATCATCACTCAAGCAAGCATCGAAGACATGGTATGACACCCTACCTATAATTTAATATTTGGTATCAGTCTTTAACAGTTGGTATCTTTTAAAAATTGGTGTCAGATTTATAGAACTCTCTACATCTTTAGGCACAAACATAAATGATATATATGTGCAATGATATCTTGATTATATTATATGTTGGTCTACTAACTGTAAGAACCCTAATTTTTGTAATATTCTTTTTATAATATCATATGACATTGTGAATTTGGAACCTTTTGAGTCACCGTTATTGTTTAATGGAATGGATTATCTGAGAAATTCATGTTGTTGCATTCATTATGTAAGAAAAAAGGAAGATTGCTGAAGGCAAGAGTCTTATTGCTAGTAAGATTTATAAAACTTGGGATTTTAGCGTTAATAGAGTATTAAAAGATTTTTAAGGGATTATGACAAGGAGTTATGGATATTTAAGGAATTTATACAATTTAGTACTTAAGGAATTACTAGGGAAATCTCTACGCGACAAAATATTATTACGAGGAGTTAATTAAGATACGATATGAATTAAAGATTAAGTGACAAGCATTGATGGAGGAATAATAATACAACGAAGGATATTACATGCAAGTCCCATGTAACTAGATTGTTAGAAAAGCAAACTAGAAATGCAAAAGCAACCAAGGAATAGTAACTAGTTAGTGGTGCATTGTCCAAGGAGACAAGGAGGCATGGTTGGCACCTAGGAAGCTAGTACTAGGTTTGTAAACATGTGACTATATACATATAACAATACATATCACAATAATACACCACTTTATTTCAAACCACCCAAGCAAGCAACTCTCTCTCTCCCCATTACTAGAAGCTCTCGGCCCAAGCTCTCAAGGGAGGAAGAAGAAATATTTTCTTCAACTTCCCCTCACTTACAATTCAAGGCAAAATTCATAGGTCCTCTACACTCTATAAAGAAGGTATGCTATGAATTTCAAACCATTTTAACCATCCAATCTTGAGATATTAATTGTTGAAGATAGAGTGAATAGTAACCAAGTGTGTTTATCTTTTAGATCTTGAAGGATTAAGGGTTGTAGGAGCTCATCTAAGTGTTCTTAGGGACTATAAAGCTCATCCAAGGTTCCTAGGCACTCAAGAAGGTATAAAATCCTCACCCCTCTTAACCATGGATTATTTATGGTGTATAATGTTAGATCCATGAACTTTAGTGTGAATCTTGGCTATAAGAGTTATGGATGATGAAAATCTTGAGTTTAAATGTTGTTGATGTGATTTTTAAGCTTGTAGTTAGTGTATATAACTCCATGTGTGCTATAGAGTATAATCTTGGTGGTTTAGATGATGGTTGTGGTGTATACATAGAATTCTTGAATGGTTTAGAAAATTGCAAGCTGTGTAAAATTTCTGGGAACATGTACTGTCTTGTAGGAGGGTTTTGAACCCCTAAATCTTGTCTCCCGAGGTCCTAATGCATATGGTTAGAAAGGTATTTGAATGTAGTTTCCAGAAATGTAAGGTTCATGACTAGGTGATGTGTAGATTTTGAGTTATGGCCTTAGAAGTGAAGAGTGGTTCTGCAATCCGAACTGCACTATCATTAAATGCGTGAGAAATACGATCACTGGTGTAGCGTAAGTAGTAGTGTAATGTAAATTTCTTATGTGCTAGTTGACGCATGTTCGGGCGGGTACTTTTCATTAATTGTTTACTTTTATGTTGCTGCAAGTTGAGGTAGCATTATTTTTGTTAAATCAGGGTTGAATTGTTTTTGATTGATATTGAGGGGCTATGCCCATAGTCAGATAAACGAATACTTCATGCCGAAATTTTCTAAAAATTCCCTGCAAATCTATTTAATCTACTTGGTTTGATGATGTGAAAGTATATTATGAATTTGTTATGAAGAGGTGACCTAGACGATATCTAAGTAATAAGTGGTCAGCTATGTTAAATGTTTATTTGACTTATTTGGTTATACTAACGCAATTTTGTGAATATGATGGTATATGTTTATATATGTTATATGTGTAAGTGTTATAGGACGCGCATGGGTAGATTAGAGCAAATAATAAGACTTTCGTTTAGTTGGATACTAAAATGGCGTTTGACCTTGAAAAGGATCATGGAAAAATTTATGTAGGATCATGGAAAAATTAGGAGAGCTAGTAATTGCAGTGGTGAAGGCTACCCAAAAAGAATTGGATTAAAATATGTATTTTCCAATTTTATAAAAATGTTAGAGTAAAGTTCGCGCAAGTGAAAAATGATTTTATAACCGATTGATATAAACGAGTTTAATAACTGCTAAACACATGTAATGTTATATTGCTTACCTTATACATATATTTCTTGCCTGAGCTATAGTTGCTCACTCTTCCTTGTTTTCAAATTTACAAACACAACATTTAAGAAAATGGCAAGACCCAGACAGACTGCCCGAAAGCAGGTGACTAGGCCCGAGGCAGCAGTTGAGATTCCACCGGTAGGCCCCATTAGCCGGATTGGTTGGCACTTTTGTTAGTACGTTTTATTTATAAGTATGACCTGTGCAAGGTAGTGTACCGTAACAAACATTCAAGCCGCTAACACCGTTTCATATCAAAGTGTTGTTGGTAGCATAAATGCTATTTAATTCGGTCTGTAATAACTCTGAAACTTTTACTTTTGCTCAATCAAGTGTATGACATTTTTGAGACTCTAACCTCTGTGTGTGTGTGTGTGTGTGTGTGTGTGTGTGCGGTGTGAGTTTTATTGCGGGGTTGATGGCTATTATATATATTATGTGCAAGAACAGGTATGTTATTAATGGAAAATGGACCGTGAGCGCCTAGATCTCCGACCCCGGATCTGGGGGCGTCACAGAAATGGTATCAGAGCGAGGTTACAGTTCTCAGAAACGATAGTAATTTAAGAAAGCAACCCTAATAATAATAATAATAACCCTAATAACAACCCTAATAATACCTAGAACTCTCATCGAGTTTGCAGTCGGGTTATCGGATATATCCCTGACTTTAAGGCCCGTGAGGGAACTACTCCTTAAGCTTTTCTTTATGGTTAGTGACCTACCTTATTTCCCTTATGTAGATGGCGGAGATACCAGACCCTGAGGCCTATGAGAGAGAGCATGATGAGGCACTGATGCGAGATACCGAGGATCCTGAGGAGGACATGGGTGCTGACCCGGAGCTTGGCCCCTGGATTACGCTGATAGGAAATACTAATGATGAGGATCCCGATGAGGAGCCCTTTGAGCCTAAGCCTGTTACCCCCTCTCCTGTAGCTACTAACGAGGAGAGTGCGCGATCTGGTGAGGGCCGTGTTGTGTCACCACCACCCTCTCCGCAGTCATCGAGCCCTGTTTCATCGGATGATGACTCCGAGGATTATACTTCTGGCGAGGAGGAGCTTGACCCTACTCCTGCTCCTGCTCCTGTCCCTGCCATACCACCCCCACCGCTGGACCTACCCCCGGTGTCGGGCGCTGAGCACGCCTATCTTGTGCAGTTCCTGACCCGAGACCTACTTTCTGCCGAGGCCAGACTTAATGAGGCGAGGCGGGCACTAGTGGAGGAGCGCGAGGCGCGACTGAGGACTAGAGCTCGACTCCATAGGATTGAGAGGAGGAGTCGCGCGAGGATTATCGGTTTGGGAGTCCGCGGGGGCGGAGTGGTCCAGGCCAGGGATACTAGGCGTGTTGTGTGTCGTGCATTTTCCCGACACTACACCAAACTGGCAAATTACTAACAGATAAAAAAAGCCATTAGTAACGGATATATCCGTTACTAATTAGTAACGGATATCATCCGTTACTAATTAGTAACGGATATATCCGTTACTAATTCTATGTATCCGTTACTAATTAGTAACGGATATATCCGTTACTAATATTAAATATCTGTTACTAATTAGTAACGGATACATAAAATTAGTAACGGATACATAAAATTAGTAACGGATATATCCGTTACTAATATCCGTTACTAATGCACATATATCCGTTACTAATTAGTAACGGATATATCCGTTACTAATTCTATGTATCCGTTACTAATTAGTAACAGATATATCCATTACTAATATTATATATCCGTTACTAATTAGTAACGGATATATAATATTAGTAATGGATATATTTGTTACTAATTAGAAACGAATACATAGAATTAGTAACAGATATATCCGTTACTAATATTAGTAACGGATATATCCGTTACTAAGGAATAATATATCTATTACTAATTTAATACTTTTAAAAGATTTATATTATAAAATCACATCAAATAAGCTTGTAATTTTTTAATTTTTTGTGTATATCACTAAAATCATTAGATATTAACAACCGTACGGTTGGATCGTCGAAAAAAGATTTTAAAAATATTGTTTTGTGCAATCGGGACGATACTAGATATCGTGAGTATTGTTTTTTGGAGATTTATATTATAAAATCACATCAAATAAGCTTGTAATTTTTTAATTTTTTGTGTATATCACTAAAATCCTTAGATATTAACAGCCGTACGGTTGGATCGTCGAAAAAATATTTTAAAAATATTGTTTTGTGCAATCGGGACGATACTAGTTATCGCGAGTATTGTTTTTCGGAGATTTATATTATAAAATCACATCAAATAAGCTTGTAATTTTTTAATTTTTTGTGTATATCACTAAAATCATTAGATATTAACAACCGTACGGTTGGATCGTCGAAAAAAGATTTTAAAAATATTGTTTTGTGCAATCGGGACGATACTAGATATCGTGAGTATTGTTTTTTGGAGATTTATATTATAAAATCACATCAAATAAGCTTGTAATTTTTTAATTTTTTGTGTATATCACTAAAATCCTTAGATATTAACAGCCGTACGGTTGGATCGTCGAAAAAATATTTTTAAAATATTGTTTTGTGAAATCGGGACGATACTAGTTATCGCGAGTATTGTTTTTCGGAGATTTATATTATAAAATCACATCAAATAAGCTTGTAATTTTTTAATTTTTTGTGTATATCACTAAAATCATTAGATATTAACAACCGTACGGTTGGATCATCGAAAAAAGATTTTAAAAATATTGTTTTGTGCAATCGGGACGATACTAGATATCGTGAGTATTGTTTTTTGGAGATTTATATTATAAAATCACATCAAATAAGCTTGTAATTTTTTAATTTTTTGTGTATATTGATAGGTCCATAATTAATCATATTTTTAATACCTATTTTATGTCCGTTTTCGTAATTTTATTAATTAATAAATTGTTTTATTTTGTTCTGTAGGAAAATAAATAAAAACAGATTTCTAGCAGGAAAAGGTGCAAAAAGGGAAAGGAGGTGGAAAATACTTGAAGAAAAGGAAATTGGAGGAAAAATCGATTACTTATTGAAGAAGAAAAGGAAATTGAAGAAATTATATTCAAGATTGGATTGTAATCAAAGGGGCCAAAACTTGATGTGTAAAATAACTGCAAGCGCACAGTGGTTAATTGTAGCAAATACAGGTCGATCCACAGAGACTATGAATTTTCAAAACCCTAATAATTAAATCAGGCGAACTAGACAAATAGGTTTGAGTTGAGTTTTAATTAACCTAATTAAACTAATTAACAAAGATTATCAAATAATATGGAAAACCTAGGAATCCGAATCCGTTAATCAATCACAAATAATATCAACTCGCCTTAAATCAATCCTCTTTTCTTCAAAAATAAGATATATCAATCAACGAGACAAGCATATACTATGAAACTTGTTATCTAACAATAACCTATCAAAACTTCAAGGAGCAAGCATAGGCTATGAAAAACAAATCCGGTAACAATAATATATCAAAATCACTTTGTTAATTGAACAATTAAGCACCAAGAAAAATTATGAGAATCAATTAATAGGAACGAGAAGAAATCAAGGGGAATTAATTTAACTTCATCTTCATCCTAGGGCAAGAGAATTAGCTACTCATGATTATAAAAATAACGAAACAATTATAATAATACCAAGTAAACATGAATCAACGATTTTAACAAAACTAACTTTAATCTATATATGGTCAGAAACTTAATAAGCCTAATATTAATAACGTGAATGGCAAGTATTTATATAATAAATTAATAAATCTAGTTAACTAATGAAGCATGCATGTAATCAAATAGTAAGGTCGTAGCAGAAGATTTGAAACAAGTGAACGCACGAAAGAAGGAAAAGAAGAACTAAAAAAATATTAATAATTCAGACGAGTATGTCGGATAAAAGCTACCAACGAAAGTAAAAAGCAAGAAAATAAAGAGCTATCAAATTCTAGGTGTCTCAAATTACAAGGGAGAAGGCCATATATATAGGGGAAAATATTGGGTTTGGCCCCTTTGATTACAATCCAATCTTGAATATAATTTCTTCAATTTCCTTTTCTTCTTCAATAAGTAATCGATTTTTCCTCCAATTTCCTTTTCTTCAAGTATTTTCCACCTCCTTTCCCTTTTTGCACCTTTTCCTGCTAGAAATCTGTTTTTATTTATTTTCCTACAAAACAAAATAAAACAATTTATTAATTAATAAAATTACGAAAACGGACATAAAATAGGTATTAAAAATATGATTAATTATGGACCTATCAAATGCCCCCATACCTATCTTTTGCTCGTCCTCGAGAAAAATATATAATAAAATACTATCTAATATATAATACCACTTCCGTAGGTGATCACGGTTGCATTTGGCATATGCAACAAGCCCTTTAAACCCCTAGGCAGCCCTAGTGGACGAGTGAGGTCTCGTGAGGGCCTATAGTGAATGTACCCACAAAATCCATCTAGCTCATGTAAAAGATTGGTCAATGCAACACCACACATACAAGTCATCTCATGCTACATCAACTTAAGAAATCAAAGTGAATTTGCAATGTCTTGGTGTGTAAGGTGCAAGTATTCACATAGTCTACTCAAAGAAATATGCAGCGGTCATTAGAAGTCCACGTCAAGTGTAAAAATGAGTTGGTAACCATGCTAAGCCCACAAGAGTACACCTTAAAGTCAAAACTTGGGATCTCATATGCACAAAACAAGCAATAACTCACCTTTCACTCACAAAAGAATATTCACTCAAGAACAAGGGTAAGTGTATCACTCAATTCCAACAAAATCATAAGCATGCTTTGACATTTGATATCAATCTAACTTTAACACAACATACATTAATGATGATAATCAAAAGGTCTTTTATTTGGGTTGTAACGGGGCTAAGGACAAGGTATGTCAAGTAAGGCCAAATAAGGTGAAGTGTCAAAAGCTAGTAGGAACCATAATAAATCATACACAACACCATACATCCTCCCCATACATGGATTTCTAATTTTCTTCCAACAAACTGCTTGACTAGTCGAATGAAGAAGGATCTCAAAAACACCGAAACATAATTATGCTCTCATATGATTTTTTTTTTTTCAATTTTTTTTTTTTTTTTTTCTGGAGAGCTAAGATAGATAATATAAATATATAAGAAACCACAATCCTTCTTCAAGAATTTATTGAATAACGACTGACAAGTAAGCAACAAAACCCAATATTTCCCAAAAAGTAATGAACAAAAGTAAACCCCATCTCACACACCTTATTACTCCCTCAACTTACTACTAGCCTTTGACAATTGGGATCAAGTATACGTAAGGCTGTACAACAAAAAGGTCTAGGCAAGTAATGTGGTGTGTCACCGAAAAAATATGATTAAGCTCAAAGGGGTAACTAATTGATCATATATAAAGGGTGTGGTAATTTGGATAATAATTGGTTATTCCTAAATGCCTTTATCATCTTATCATCAAATAATGTCATGCATTTCAAGAAAGGTCTCAAACAAGTGCTAGCAATGCAAACAACATGTGGACACTCAAGCAAACGAATATAAAATGCAAAAGATATGCATATGGGCTCAAAATCTCACTTGGTGGCAAAACATAATCAATCCCAAGCAAAAATCTCTTTAATGCACCTAATTGTACTCAAAGCATGGAAACCAAATCTTCTTGCACATATTCATGTCCTTTTAATTACTTACAGCGTTCATTAAGTCCACTAGTTTCAACTTGCTAGTGTATGTGTGTGCACAAGAACTTATCAAATCACTTCTCAATCAAAAGCATCAGAATCACAAGAGTACTATAGCATGTAAGGGTGCATCAAGCCTACTTATAACAAGTAATCATTTCACAAGGCTAGAATTATTTTTGTATTTTTTTAATTTTTCAAATTTTTTTGGGTTTTTTTTATTAAAAATAATACTACTAAATCCCTCCCCCATACCTAAATCATGCATTGTCCTCAATGTATGCAAATGAGAGAAAAAAAAATGACAAAGTAAAAGGACGAGAATACCTGATAAAGGCAAGACGGAGGAATATAACTAACTACTATGTACAACAAGGTAACTTACTTGAGTCACGCATCAAGGAGGTGGATCACCTCCTCCTCATAATCAACTGGCAGTTCTAAAAATGGTTTAAGGCGTTGACCATTAACTTTAAATGTTTCACCAATTTTAGGATTTTCAATTTCAATAGCACCATGAGGAAAAACAACTTTAACAACATATGGGCCCTCCCATCTAGATCTCAATTTTCCAGGAAATAAATGCAGCCTAGAGTTGTATAAAAGAACTTTTTGACCAGGAGAAAAAGATTTTCTCAAGATAGATTTATCATGCAAAATTTTAGTTCTTTCCTTATAAATCTTAGCATTTTCATAGGCATCATTCCTGATTTCTTCTAACTCAGACAGTTGTAACTTCCTATGACTACCAGCAGTGGGTAAATCAAAATTCAACTCTTTAATGGCCCAAAAAGCTCTATGTTCAAGTTCAACGGGAAGATGACATGCTTTACCAAACACAATCCTATAAGGAGACATGCCCAAAACAGTCTTAAAAGCAGTGCGATAAGCCCAAAGTGCATCTATCAACTTAACAGACCAATCTTTCCTATTTGAATTGACAGTTTTCTCTAGAATTTTTTTAACCTGCCTATTAGAGACCTCAACTTGACCACTAGTTTGAGGATGGTAAGGTGTGGCTACCTTATGAGTGATGGAATACTTCCTCAAAAGAGACTCAAACTGATGGTTTTTGAAATGCTTACCTTGGTCACTAATTATAGCTCTAGGCGTACCAAATCTAGAAAAGATATTCTCCTTTAAAAACTTAAGAACTACCTTGTTATCATTAGACTTAGTTGGTATGGCTTCGACCCATTTAGAGACATAATCAACCGCTAAGAGAACGTAGAGGTTACCAAAAGAGTTAGGAAAGGGACCCATAAAATCTATTCCCCAAACATCAAAGATCTCAATAACTAAGATTGGATTCATTGGCATCATGTTTCTTCTAGTGATCTTTCCTAAATGTTGACACCTACTACAAGCGGCACAAAATTCAGCAGAATCTTTAAACAGATTGGGCCAGTAGAAACCAGATTGAAGTATTTTAGCAGCAGTCTTTTTAGCACTAAAGTGACCTCCACAAGCCTGATCATGACAAAAGGAAAGTATACTTCTAAACTCATGGTTTGGAACACACCTCCTAATGATTTGGTCCGAACAATACTTAAAAAGATAGGGATCATCCCAAAAGAAGTATTTGACTTGTGAGAGAAATTTGGATTTATCTTGCTTAGACCAATGAGAAGGAATAGCACCAGTGACAAGGTAGTTAACAATATCAGCAAACCAAGGAGTGGTAGATATGGAAAGAAGGTTCTCATCAGGAAAAGACTCATTCAAAGGCATATCAATGGTGGACTCCACTACTAGACGGGAAAGATGATCAGCAACAACATTTTCAGAACCCTTCTTATCCCTAATTTCTAGGTCAAACTCTTGGAGCAACAAGACCCACCTAATCAATCGGGCTTTTGAGTCTTTCTTAGAGAAGAGATATCTAAGAGCAGAGTGGTCTGTGTAAACAATGATTTTCGAACCTATAAGATACGACCTGAATTTTTCAAGAGCAAAAACAACAGCTAGAAGTTCTTTTTCAGTGGTGGAGTAGTTGAGTTGAGCATCATTTAGAGTCTTACTAGCATAGTATATGACATGAGGTATCTTATTAATTCTTTGTCCCAAAACTGCTCCTACGGCATAATCATACGCGTCACACATAAGCTCAAAAGGTTGATTCCAATCAGGGGATTGAATGATAGGGGCTGAGGTCAATTCTTTCTTAAGATGATCAAATGATTGAAGACATTCATTAGAGAATTCAAATTTTATGTCCTTAGAAAGAAGATTGGTCAATGGCCTAGCCTTTTTGCTAAAATCTTTAATGAAACGCCTATAAAAACCAGCATGCCCTAAAAAGGAACGAATTTCTTTGATAGATTTTGGTGGAGGTAGATTAGCAATGAGATCAATTTTTGCTTTATCAACTTCAATTCCCTTTGACGAAATTTTATGACCAAGAACAATTCCTTCTTTAACCATGAAATGACACTTTTCCCAATTAAGAACAAGGTTTGTTTCTTTACATCGTTTTAAAACTAAGTCAAGATGATGAAGACACTGATGAAAAGAAGAACCAAAGATGGAAAAGTCATCTATAAAGATTTCTAGGAATTCTCCTACCATGTCAGAGAAAATGCTCATCATACATCTTTGAAAGGTGGCAGGGGCAGTGGTTAGACCAAAAGCTAAACGACGATAGGCAAAAGTTCCAAATGGACAAGTGAAGGTGGTCTTTTCTTGATCCTCAGGAGCAATGGGAATTTGAAAATAGCCAGAAAATCCATCTAGAAAGCAATAGTATGAGTGACCTGCTAACCTTTCTAAGATTTGATCAATGAAGGGTAGAGGAAAATGATCTTTTCTAGTGGCAGCATTTAGTTTCCTATAATCAATACACATTCTCCAACCAGATTGGACACGAGTGGGAACTAGTTCATCATCCTCATTGACAACTACAGTGATCCCTGACTTTTTAGGCACTACTTGAACAGGACTGACCCAAGAACTATCAGATATAGGATAGATGATTCCATTATCTAGACATTTAAGGATTTCCTTCCTAACAACTTCCTTAAGAGTCGGGTTTAACCTCCTTTGTGGCTCCCTAACTGGTTTAGCATTATCAACTAAGTGAATCCTATGTTGGACAATGGCAGGGCTAATTCCCTTGATATCGGATATGCTCCACCCAATGGCTTCCTTATTCTCTCTAAGTACAAGTAAGAGTTCTTCCTCTTGAGAAGGTGACAGATCAGATGCAATTATGACTGGGAAAGACTCAGAAGGGCCTAGAAACATATACTTAAGAGTTTCGGGAAGAGGTTTGAGTTCTAATTCTGGTGGACTTGTCTCAACTGATTCATTAGCTTCATAAAGTGGCAAAGGAGAAGGTTCTAACTCTTGGCTGGAACTAGGAATGGTGGACTCTAACATTTCATTGACCTCATTTTTATGACAAGTATCATCCCATTCTTGACCAAAGTAGTTTTGACAAAAGCTAAGCACATCATCAACATTCATGACTTCATTATCAACTAACTCATCAATCATGTTAATTTCTATGGGTTGGTCAAAATAGTCATTGGGTTGTTTTCCTACATTGAAAATGTTGAGATCAATTGTCATGTTTCCAAAAGTGAGCTTCATTAAACCATTCCTACAGTTAATTAAGGCATTAGACGTGGCAAGAAAAGGTCTTCCTAAAATTATGGGAATTTGATTTTTGAGATTTTTGACTGGTTCGGTTTCTAGAACAACAAAGTCGACGGGGAAGACAAAATCACCAACCTTAATCAACACATCTTCCACTATACCTGTAGGAGTTTTAACAGAACGATCAGCTAACTGAAGAGTGACACTAGTCTTCTTAAGTTCACCTAAACCCAAGGCTTGGTAGACAGATAATGGAAGAAGATTCACACTAGCTCCTAGATCGAGTAAAGCTTTATCAATGAAAGTATCACCTATGACACAAGAGATGGTAGGACAACCAGGATCCTTATACTTCACAGGGATTTGATTTGACAAAATAGAACTAACATGAGATGTTAGGAAAGCTTTCTTAGGAACATGAGTGGTTCTTTTATGAGTACATAAATCTTTTAGACACTTAGCATAAGAGGGAACTTGTTGAATCGCATCTAAAAGAGGAATGTTAATCTTGACTTGCTTAAAGACTTCCAAAATCTTATCTAACTGAGCAGATTGTTTGTTTGAAGTAAGTCTTTGAGGAAATGGGGCTTTCGGCTTAAAGACTTTTTCATTAGACACATCAGAGTGGGGTTTCGAAGGTGGTTCATCGGATGGTGGTGACTCATCAGCTTTATCTACTTCAGAACTCTCGGAATTTGAAGATTGCTTAAGACTAGGATTCAAGAGTAAAGGATTTGGTTCAGATGTTAGCTTATCTTCTTCTTGAGTATTGACACCAGCATGATTGTTGAATTGATTACCAGACCTTAGAGAGATAACAGAATTTACATTTTCATGAGACTTTTGATTTGGATGAAATTTAGGATTTGTCTCGGGTTGACTAGGAAATCTATTTTTCTCTCTCTCATTGATTGTGTTTGCCAATTGACTGACTTGGACCTCTAGCTTAGATATGGCTTGAGTGTTGGAATTTAGTAACTGCCTATCTTGGGTCATGGTTTGCATGAAAGATTGTTGAGATTGAGTTAGATTAGCTTGAGATTTCAATAACGCCTCAATACTCTTTTCTAAAGAATTGAATCTCTTATCAGATTCAGCAAAACCAGGAGGATTCATGGGGACTGAGTTTGGATAATGACCAAGATTTTGAGGAGGATAGGAATTAGGATTTTGAGTTGGGTATGGGCCAGGATTGGGCTTTTGAAAAGCAGGTTGAGGGTTTTGATTATACTGATTGTATTGACCTTGGTTCCATGAGAAATTTGGGTGACTCTTCCAACCAGGATTGTATGTGGGTGCATAAGGATCATTCCTAACTCTAGGTTGAAACATGGCATTGACTTGTTCAATTTCAGGGCAATTCTCTACCACATGATTTGGAGAACTACAGTTTGCACAGAGAGACATTTGAGAGGACGCATTGTTGGTTTCTAAGGCTTCTAGACGTCTAGTGAGTGTAGCTAACTTAGCTTCGGTTGCAATAGAATTACCAACTGTGTGTAAGCCCTTAGATGAGTTAGATTTTTCAGCTTCCTGATTAGGTTCCCTAGTTGACTCCCACAACATTGTTCTTTCAGCTAACTCCTCAAAAAATTGCCAAGCTTCATCTTCATCTTTGTCCATAAACTTACCATTACACATAGACTCTAACAAAGCAGTGGTTTGGCTATCTAAGGCTTCATAAAGAATTTTGCAAAGTCTCCATTTTTCTATACCATGTTGAGGACATTTAGACAACAACTTTTTAAATCTATCAAAATATTTCCAAAAAGACTCATTCCGATTTTGTTGAAATTGATTGATTTCATTCCTAAGTCTGTTTGCCTTATGGTTTGGAAAATATTTTTTAAGAAAGATAGCAACAAATCCCTCCCATGTGGAAATAGAATTAACGGGTAGACTATACAACCACTGTTTAGCATCTTCTTTCAAAGCAAAATTAATAAGCCTGAGCCTAATGGAATCCTCACTCAATTGTTGAAGTTTTTGTAATGCACACACTTCCTCAAACTCTCGAATGAAAAGATATGGATCCTCTCCCTCTACCCCAGCAAACCTAGGTAACATGCTAATGTTATGATGTTTGATTTCAAAGTTATTCGCGGTTACTGCGGGTAAGACTATGCATGAGGGTTGAGCGGTACGAGCGGGGTAACAACGGTCTTTAAGTGAAACAACCATGACTATAGGTTGAACTTCTAATTCTTTTGACTCAATTCTAGTGGGTGAAGAGAACTCAAGTTGCCTTACTACTTTAGGAGATGACAGATTGGTTTGTTTTACTAATCTAGATGTAGTGTCTCGAACCCAAGCACTTTGCATACAAGAGAAGTAAACAATTAGTCACGCAGCAGACAAGAGCTATAAGTAAACACCTAAAAAAATTGAAAAATCAAAAAGAAAAAATCTATATTATCCTAAGAAAAATCTAGACCTTGCTCCTAACAATAAGATACTACTAAAAGTCACAACTCAAAAAGCACTCGTCCTGACTGGCCAGGCAGGTGCAAGCATTGCCAAGAGGCTAAACACCTTTCTAGACACCAATCCAAATTAGCCAGGTAAGCGTCACGCTTGCCTAGACACCAAACGAAAGAATACTTAGTGATTTGTTCCTCCTAGATTCTCTTCCTAATTGAGCGTGAGATCCTAGGGGCTAACGTCTACTTAGTTTTATTAAGGAAAAGGGAATGCAAGATGAACGAATTAGTGATTTGTGGGCCAAGGAAAGGGTGATGAAATCCCTCACCTTATCTTGTAATTGGGTGGCACCCTTAAGATTGATTGAATGATGCAACACACAAAGAACAAGAAAATAAACACTTATGGATGCACTACACTACGTGTTCTATTCTAAATTGTACGTACCTCTTTCCTCCAGCAATCACCACAGTTATATAAGATGGAAAGCAATAAATACAATAAAGAAATCTAGATGATGTGATCCTATGTGAGAGAATGAATGATGCAGCAAATTGGTTTTTAACAAACAATTAACTAACTAATATTTTTGGGTTTTTTTTTTTTTTTTTTGTTTTTTCAATAATGAGAAAGAAAGAAAAATAGAGAGAGGTGATACGGAATACCGAAAAGCGCTTCTAAAAATTTCAAAAGAGACAGCGAGGCCTTCTAGCGATCTTCTTGTCCAAGCTTTTCTCCGCTTCACAATTCCCTAAAAAAAACAAACAAAAGAAAACAAGAAACTAATCCGAAGAATTAATATCAAGGAGTGAAAATTACCAATAGTCCCCGGCAGCGGCGCCAAAAACTTGATGTGTAAAATAACTGCAAGCGCACAGTGGTTAATTGTAGCAAATACAGGTCGATCCACAGAGACTATGAATTTTCAAAACCCTAATAATTAAATCAGGCGAACTAGACAAATAGGTTTGAGTTGAGTTTTAATTAACCTAATTAAACTAATTAACAAAGATTATCAAATAATATGGAAAACCTAGGAATCCGAATCCGTTAATCAATCACAAATAATATCAACTCGCCTTAAATCAATCCTCTTTTCTTCAAAAATAAGATATATCAATCAACGAGACAAGCATATACTATGAAACTTGTTATCTAACAATAACCTATCAAAACTTCAAGGAGCAAGCATAGGCTATGAAAAACAAATCCGGTAACAATAATATATCAAAATCACTTTGTTAATTGAACAATTAAGCACCAAGAAAAATTATGAGAATCAATTAATAGGAACGAGAAGAAATCAAGGGGAATTAATTTAACTTCATCTTCATCCTAGGGCAAGAGAATTAGCTACTCATGATTATAAAAATAACGAAACAATTATAATAATACCAAGTAAACATGAATCAACGATTTTAACAAAACTAACTTTAATCTATATATGGTCAGAAACTTAATAAGCCTAATATTAATAACGTGAATGGCAAGTATTTATATAATAAATTAATAAATCTAGTTAACTAATGAAGCATGCATGTAATCAAATAGTAAGGTCGTAGCAGAAGATTTGAAACAAGTGAACGCACGAAAGAAGGAAAAGAAGAACTAAAAAAATATTAATAATTCAGACGAGTATGTCGGATAAAAGCTACCAACGAAAGTAAAAAGCAAGAAAATAAAGAGCTATCAAATTCTAGGTGTCTCAAATTACAAGGGAGAAGGCCATATATATAGGGGAAAATATTGGGTTTGGCCCCTTTGATTACAATCCAATCTTGAATATAATTTCTTCAATTTCCTTTTCTTCTTCAATAAGTAATCGATTTTTCCTCCAATTTCCTTTTCTTCAAGTATTTTCCACCTCCTTTCCCTTTTTGCACCTTTTCCTGCTAGAAATCTGTTTTTATTTATTTTCCTACAAAACAAAATAAAACAATTTATTAATTAATAAAATTACGAAAACGGACATAAAATAGGTATTAAAAATATGATTAATTATGGACCTATCATATATCACTAAAATCATTAGATATTAACAACCTTATGGTTGCATCGTCGAAAAAATATTTTAAAAATATTGTTTTGTGCAATCGAGACGATACTAGTTATCTCGAGTATTGTTTTTCGAAGATTTATATTATAAAATCACATCAAATAAGCTTGTAATTTTTTAATTTTTTGTGTATATCACTAAAATCATTAGATATTAACAACCTTATGGTTGCATCGTCGAAAAAATATTTTAAAAATATTGTTTTTTGCAATCGGGACGATACTAGTTATCGCGAGTATTGTTTTTCGGATATTTATATTATAAAATCACATCAAATAAGCTTGTAATTTTTTAATTTTTTGTGTATATCACTAAAATCATTAGATATTAACAACCTTATGGTTGCATCGTCGAAAAAACATTTTAAAAATATTGTTTTGAGCAATCGGGACGATACTAGTTATCGCGAGTAGTGTTTTTTGGAGATTTATATTATAAAGTCACATCAAATAAGCTTGTAATTTTTTAATTTTTTGTGTATATCACTAAAATCATTAGATATTAACAACCTTATGGTTGCATCGTCGAAAAAATTATTTTCATTTTTTTAAAAATAATTATTTTCGATTTTTTTAAAATAATTATTTTCAATTTTTTTAAAAAATAATTATTTTCGATTTTTTTAAAAAAATAATTATTTTCGATTTTTAAAAAAAAATTAATTATTTTCGATTTTTTTAAAAAAAAAATATTTTCGATTTTTTTAAGAAATAATTATTTTTGATTTTTTAAAAAAAATAATTATTTTCGATTTTTTAAAAAAATTTAATTATTTTCGATTTTTTTAAAAAATTAATTATTTTCGTTTTTAAAAAAAATAATTATTTTCGATTTTTTAAAAAATAATAATTATTTTCGAATTTTTTTAAAAAAAATTATTTTCGATTTTTTAAAAAATATTATTTTCGATTTTTTAAAAAAAAATTAATAATTTTTGATTTTTAAAAAAAAATATTTTCATTTTTTTAAAAATAAATATTTTCGATTTTTTTAAAAATAATTATTTTCAATTTTTTTAAAAAAATTTAATTATTTTCGATTTTTTAAAAAAATTAATTATTTTCGTTTTTTTAAAAAAATAATTATTTTCGATTTTTTAAAAAATAATAATTATTTTCGATTTTTTTAAAAAAAAATTATTTTCGATTTTTTTAAAAAATAATTATTTTCTATTTTTTAAAATAAATAATTATAACGAATTTTTAAAAAATTAAATTTTAAACAATATGTAAAATTAAATTAAAACGAATTTTTTAAAAAATTATAATTTTAAACGAATTTATAAAACAAAAACATGTAAAAGTTCATAGTATAAGGATTGTATTTCCATATATATCACAAATATTCGCGTGTCACAGTTGGTTGAGTGGGTGTACTACCTCAGAGGAGGTCAGGGGTTCGAAACCTTACTTCAACAAATCTTGAAAAATTGAGGTTGGGTGAGAGGTGTGGCGGTTGTGGTGGCGCGATGTGATTGGCTGAGAGGTGGGGGCGGCTGTGGTGGCAGCCTCTGATTGGCTGAGAGCTTATTAAATTTTTTTAATATTAGTAACGGATATATCCGTTACTAATTCTCAACATCCGTTAGTAACGGATATATCCGTTACTAATTCTCAACATCCGTTACTAATATATCCGTTACTAATCGTCCGTCACAATTGTTTTTTTTTTTATTTTGTAACAGATATATCCGTTACTAATTAGTAACGGATATATCCGTTACTAATTTCAGATATCCGTTACTAATTTGTAACGGATATATCCGTTACTAATCTATTTATAACGGATATATCCGTTACTAATTAGTAACGGATATATCCGTTACTAATTCCAGATATCCGTTACTAATTAGTAACGGATATATCCGTTACTAATCTATTTGTAACGGATATATCCGTTACTAATTAGTAACGGATATATCTGTTACAAAATTTAAAAAAAGCAATTGTGACGGACGATTAGTAACGGATATATCCGTTACTAATGTCATTAGTAACGGATATATCCGTTACTAATGGCCAGTTTTGGTGTAGTGCGAGTGAGGGCCTTGCTCTGTCGCGGGGCGGCACCATTATGTGTTACGGATAGCTCAGTCCTCTAGGATCAGATGACATTAGTGTGTCGATTTTGTGGGATAGTTGACTTGTGCAGTGTATCCTTTCTGACCAGTGGATGAGTAGATTGACCTACAGATATGTAGATGTGACTTCGGATAGTATGTACGAATGTAGCCCTATTTTTGTGTAGCCCTAACTATTCAGATGATGTACTTGTTATTGTTCCACTTTTGCTAGACCTTGATATTGGAACCATGTGTTAGGCTTTAACATCCAAACTATGTGATGACTCTGTATCGTATTTATCTAGTTCAGTTTCCTTGATATTGTCTCAACTGCCTTACTTTCAGATGCCATGCTTTACTATTTTGATAAACAATTGTGGATATACAATTTCTACAAGCCACGAATACAACCATACTGTTTTAAATTTACGATATGCGATTTCAAATTGTTCTATACAAATTTCCAAAATGTTCCTATAAATTTTAAAATAAATTTCCAAATTGTTCTCCAAAATGTTCCTACAAATATTTTCCACCCAGGTTATTAAAACATTTTAAAATAAAAATGTTTTGACGTTTTATCACCAGCATCAGATCATTAAAAATCTTACAATTTCCACCCTAATGAGGAGGAACGATACGTTCCTGACTCGTGTAAACGCTGTCAAGTAATTGGAAAACCCTAACCCATTTCTTGTTTCATTATCAGCATCATGCCACCCAAAAGAATGAACACTCGAGCTCACCCGGTCAGTTCTGAAGGCCAGGGTAGCCACCATGGGACTGGAGGCCACCAGAACCACGAAGGGGAGAACGTGAACCTGAGTGAGGATGAGGGCAACGATTATAACTTGTTTGATAACTCTGAGTGTGACGAAGAAGAAGCTGGTGATGACACCCGAGAGGTAGAACATCCAAGGGGAGGCCCTATGGAACAATTCATGGAACTACTTAGGCAGAACTTGGACCGTCCCCCGGTTCAGCAACCACCCAGCAGTGCGAATGCAAATGCCTTCCGGAATTTCAAATCCCTAAAACCCTCGGAATTCAAGGGAACCGTAGACCCGGTTGAGGCAAGAGCCTGGTTGAGGGAAATGGAAAAATCTTTCGAGATACTAGGAGTCGCTGAGGGGCAGAAGACTATTTTCGCCACCTACCTCCTGAAAGGTGAGGCAAACTATTGGTGGGAAGCTAAGAAGAATTTGGAGGGAAGAGGTGTGGTGACCTGGGAGAGGTTTAGCGAGCTGTTCTTAGAAAAGTACTTCCCTAGGTTCATGGAGACCCAAATGGAGCTGAAGTTCTTGGAACTAAAGCAAGGTAACATGACGGTGGCCGAGTATGAGGCCAAATTTACTGAGTTGTCAAGGTTTGTGCCGGAATATGTGAACACTGAGGCAAAGAGGGCCCGAAGGTTTCAACTGGGGCTAAAGAAATGGATTCAGAATCGTGTGGCGGTTCTTGAGCTGACAGACTATGCCACCCTGGTACAGAAAACATCAATTGTGGAGGCTGGGAGTGAGCAGATGCAGAAGGAGAGGGAGGGAAAGAAGAGGAAGTTTGATAGTCGAAAGGGAAACTCTGCGGGTGGGAGCTTTCCGAGCAAATTTAAGCGAGGGGCGATATCCCAACCCAGCGGAAACTTAGGAACCAAGAGAGTTGAAAGTTGGAGTGTGGGCCAGGGCGGCCGGCCACAGGGATCGTCTTACTCTACCCCATCTCGAGCCCTACCCCCGGATTGCAATAAGTGTGGAAGGAAACATGCGGGCGTGTGTAACCTACAGGATGTGAAGTGCTTCAAGTGTGGGCTGACAGGACATTATGCTAACGCCTGTCGAGGAACTAGTAACAACACCAATGCCGGAGGCAATTGCTTCAAGTGTGGGAAACCAGGACACCGAATGAGGGAATGTTTGTCCTCTGGGCCAGCTGCGTCAAGAGTGAGTGGGACTGCTTCTAACAAGGCCCCTACTGCAAGAACTTTTAACATGACGGTGCAAGATGCCGTGAGGAACACGGATGTGATTGAAGGTACCCTACTACTCAATTCAGTTAAGGCAAATGTTTTATTTGATTTGGGAGCTACCAAGTCTTTCATATCCCTAGATTTTGTATGTCAGTTAGGCCTTAAGGCTGAACCATTGAAAGACAGACTGCAAGTAGAGATAGCTAATCGTGAAATTATCCCTGTTAGCCAAGTATATCCAGGTTGTGACCTAGAAATAGGAGGGCGACACTTTCGGGTAGATTTAATACCTTTTAAACTAGGAGAGTTTGACGTAATAGTAGGTATGGATTGGTTGACAACCCACGGAGCCCAGATTGATTGTGTAAAGAAGAAAGTAAGTTTGAGACTGCCAGGGGACGAGGAAGTAGTGTTTAGCGGAAAACGGCAAAACCAAAAGTTCATATGTGAAGGATACCAAGAAGGAGGCACCAAACCTACAGGAAATCCCTGTCGTTAATGAGTTCGCAGACGTATTTCCGGATGATCTTCCAGGACTACCACCTGATAGAGACATTGAGTTCGCTATATACTTAGTTCCTGGTACGGCCCCAATTTCGAAAGCCCCATATAGGCTAGCCCCAGTGGAGATGAAAGAGCTGGCCACTCAATTACAGGAGTTGTTGGATAAAGGGATGATAAGACCTACTGTGTCACCATGGGGAGCCCCGGTGTTATTCGTGAAAAAGAAGGATGGTAGTATGAGATTATGTATAGACTACAGAGAGTTGAATAAAGTGACTATAAAGAATAAATTTCCCTTGCCCAGGATAGATGACCTGTTTGATCAACTAAAGGACGCAGTTTATTTTTCTAAAATCGATTTGAGGATCGGGTACCACCAGTTAAGAATCAAGCCAGAAGATATACCAAAGACGGCCTTTCGCACCCGGTACGGGCACTATGAGTTCCTAGTGATGTCATTTGGGTTAACGAATGCCCCCGCAGCTTTCATGGACTTAATGAATCGAGTCTTCAAGAAGTACTTGGACAAGTGTGTTATAGTCTTCATCGATGACATCTTGATTTATTCCAAGACGAAGAAGGAGCATGCAGAGCACTTGAGGATTGTGTTGGGAGCATTGAGAGAAGAAAAGTTGTACGCTAAGTTCTCGAAGTGTGAATTTTGGTTGAGGGAAGTTCAGTTTTTAGGGCATGTGATTAGCGATCAAGGCATCCTAGTGGAACCAGCCAAAATAGAGGCTGTATCAAATTGGGAGAGACCAACCACTCCGACAGAGGTGAGAAGTTTTATAGGATTTGCTAGCTACTATAGGAGGTTTTTCCAAGACTTTGCCAAGATAGCAGCCCCTTTGACCCGACTAACTCACAAGACCGAGAAGTTTGTGTGGACTGAAAAGTGCGAAGAGAGCTTTCAAGAGTTAAAGAAGAGATTGGTGACAGCACTAGTACTAGCCCTACCCGATGATAAGGGAGATTTTGTGATTTATAGCGACGCATCCCATAAAGGTTTAGGGTGTGTGCTTATGCAGCACGGTAAGGTGATTGCGTATGCGTCTAGACAACTTAAGGAGTACGAGATAAGATACCCCACCCATGATTTGGAATTAGCGGCGATAGTTTTCGCTTTGAAGATCTGGAGGCATTATCTTTACGGAGAAAAGTGTGAAATCTACACGGATCACAAGAGCTTAAAGTACATATTCACTCAGAAAGAGTTAAACATGAGGCAGAGGAGATGGCTAGAGCTAATCAAGGATTATGATTGTGAGATTCATTATCACCCAGGGAAGGCCAACGTGGTGGCCGATGCACTTAACCGAAAGGAGAAACTCAAGATGATGACGTCAGCGGACGAGTTGATCAAAGATTTTGAGAAACTGGAGATTGACGTGAGGTTACCAGGAACTGGACAAGAGAGTCTAAGGGAAATAAGAGTCCAACCACCGCTACTGGAAAAGATTAAGTTATGCCAGGAAAAGAAGATAGAAGAAGAAAAGAATTCGATGGAGAAAATTTTGACTGGCGAGGAAATTAAGTGTGAAAAGGACGGGAATGGAGTTATGAGGTACGCATCTAGGATATGGATCCCGAACGTTTATGAATTAAAAGATGAGATTTTGCAAGAGGCTCATAGTTCAAGGCACTCAATTCACCCTGGAGGCACTAAGATGTATAGAGATCTGAGAGAATACTATTGGTGGCCAAATATGAAGAAGGACGTGGCAGAGTGGGTAAGTAAATGCTTGACATGTCAAAGAGTGAGGGCCGAACACCAGAGGCCCAGTGGATTGTTGCAACCCCTAGAGATACCCGAGTGGAAGTAGGAGCATATTGCGATGGACTTTGTGGTCGGACTACCAAGGACCAAGACTAATCATGATTCCATTTGGGTAATTATCGATAGATTGACCAAGTCAGCACATTTTCTTCCAATTAACGAGAGATACACTGTCGACAGGCTGGTGGATATTTACTTAAAGGAGATCGTGGTTAGGCATGGGGTTCCTGTGAGCATTGTATCAGATTGGGACCCAAGATTCAACTCCAGGTTCTGGAGGAGTTTTCTGGATTGTGTGGGGACCAAGTTAAATATGAGTACTTCATACCACCCCCAATCAGACGGACAGAGCAAGAGAACCATCCAGACTATAGAGGACATGTTGAGAGTACGTGCCATAGATTTTAAGGGAAGTTGGGATGACCACTTGTCGTTGATCGAATTTTCCTACAACAACAGTTACCATGCGAGTATAGGAATGCCCCCATATGAAGCCTTATACGGATGAAGACGTCGATCTCCCTTGTGTTGGGAAGAGGTTGGAGAGCGGAAGATTTTATGGCCCGAACTGGTCCAACAGACGAGAGAAACTATCGAACTTATACGAGGACGGCTGGTAGCAGCCCAGGATAGACAGAGAATATGAGGTAGTAGAGTTCGTGATGCTAAAAGTATCGTCGTGGAAGGGATTGATGAGATTTGGAAAGAAAGGGAAGCTAAGTCCGAGGTTTATAGGACCTTTTGAGATTTTGAGGCGTGTTGGAAAGTTAGCCTATGAACTAGCCTTGCCCCCGAGCTTGTAGCAAGTGCATAATGTGTTTCATGTGTCCATGCTACGACCCTACCACACGGACTTTCGGCATGTGATAGAATACGACCAGATAGACCTACAGCCAGATTTGACTTATTTGGAGAAACCAGTGGAAATCATGGACAGAAAAGAACAAGTGCTGAGGAACAAGGTTGTCAAACTAGTGAGAGTTTTGTGGAGGAACCAGAATGTCGAAGAATCAACATGGGAATTAGAGAGCACGATGCGTGAAAAGTACCCCCAACTATTTTCAACCTGATTCCGGGACGGAATCCTTTTAAGGAGGGGAGGCTGTAAGAACCCTAATTTTTGTAATATTCTTTTTATAATATCATATGACATTGTGAATTTGGAACCTTTTGAGTCACCCATGTTGTTTAATGGAATGGATTATCTGAGAAATTCATGTTGTTGCATTCACTATGTAAGAAAAAGGGAAGATTGCTGAAGGCAAGAGTCTTATTGCTAGTAAGATTTATAAAACTTGGGATTTGAGAGTTATTAGAGTATTAAAAGATTTTTAAGGGATTATGACAAGGAGTTATGGATATTTAAGGAATTTATACAATTTAGTACTTAAGGAATTACTAGGGAAATCTCTACGCGACAAAATATTATTACGAGGAGTTAATTAAGATACGATATGAATTAAAGATTAAGTGACAAGCATTGGTGGAGGAATAATAATACAAGGAAGGATATTACATGCAAGTCCCATGTAACTAGATTGTTAGAAAAGCAAACTAGAAATGCAAAAGCAACCAAGGAATAGTAACTAGTTAGTGGTGCATTGTCCAAGGAGACAAGGAGGCATGGTTGGCACCTAGGAAGCTAGTACTAGGCTTGTAAACATGTGACTATATACATATAACAATACATATCACAATAATACACCACTTTATTTCAAACCACCCAAGCAAGCAACTCCCTCTCTCCCCATTACTAGAAGCTCTCGGCCCAAGCTCTCAAGGGAGGAAGAAGAAAAATTTTCTTCAACTTCCCCTCACTTACAATTCAAGGCAAAATTCCTAGGTCCTCTACACTCTATAACGAAGGTATGCTATGAATTTTAAACCATTTTAACCATCCAATCTTGAGATATTAATTGTTGAAGATAGAGTGAATAGTAACCAAGTGTGTTTATCTTTTAGATCTTGAAGGATTAAGGGTTGTAGGAGCTCATCTAAGTGTTCTTAGAGACTATAAAGCTCATCCAAGGTTCCTAGGCACTCAAGAAGGTATAAAATCCTCACCCCTCTTAACCATGGATTATTTATGGTGTATAATGTTAGATCCATGAACTTTATTGTGAATCTTGGCTATAAGAGTTATGGATGATGAAAATCTTGAGTTTAAATGTTGTTGATGTGATTTTTAATCTTGTAGTTAGTGTATATAACTCCATGTGTGCTATAGAGTATAATCTTGGTGGTTTAAATGATGGTTGTGGTGTAAACATAGAATTCTTGAATGGTTAAGAAAATTGCAAGCTGTGTAAAATTTCTGGGAACATGTACTGTCTTGTAGGAGAATTTTGAACCCCTAAATCTTGTCTCCCGAGGTCTTTATGCATATGGTTAGAAAGGTATTTGAATGTAGTTTCCAGAAATGTAAGGTTCATGACTAGGTGATGTGTAGATTTTGAGTTATGGCCTGAGAAGTGATGAGTGGTTCTGGAATCCGAACTGCACTATATGGTCCACTTGTGAGCCATCTTTAAACCCCTAAAAATTTATGTAGGATCATGGAAAAATTAGGAGAGCTAGTAATTGCAGTGGTGAAGGCTACCCAAAAAGAATTGGATTAAAATATGTATTTTTCAATTTTATAAAAATGTTAGAGTAAAGTTCGCGCAAGTGAAAAAGTCGTAAGGGAGTTAGTTGAGTATGATTTTAAGGGGGAATTAATACGCTTCGAATATGGTAACCAAATTAAGTCGAATAAGTGACGAGCATAATCGAGTGATGGCATGAACCTATAGTGGGGCTAGAGAGTCATAGGACGAAGTCATTAAGTTAGTTTTGTGTCCCCTAAAATCTTGCAATTAAAAAGGTATTGTTAAGGTACTAACGAACGACTATTGGTTATGTATAGATCATCTTTCCACTCCGCAAGCTCGACCACCCCAACCTCACCAAGGCAAGTTTACTTTTCAAAACTTACATATATAAGGACTTTCACTGTTGTGTTTGTAGCTTTCAATCGTATTATATGATTATGCTTATTGAGGTTATGATGAAGTTTGTGATATATGCACATATATGTTTGTACCCCTTTTGAACTTAGAATGAAATGTTTTCTTCGGACAACGACTCTAGCAATAGAGGTCGTAGCGGTCCAAATATACCATTGACCGGGGAGTGGTATATTATTGTATCGTGATTAAATTGCGAAAAACCGAAGGGTCATTCGGGAAGTATCGCATACTTAAGTATTTATTATTTTTATATAATCATAAATACTCAAAAATACCTATCTTGGATTAAAAGCTTATTTAATTAAATAATTATTTTATTAATTATTAATATTAAATCTTAATACAAACTGGATATGGTACAGTGAGTCAAATCCAGTGGAGAGTTCTAGTGCTTCTAAAACCAACACCTCAGAATCTGTGCATCAACACCCCACTTCAGAAGAAGACGATGTTGATTCTTCTCATTTATATAACCATGTTCAAGGTGAACATATACCCCTTTATCCAGACTGTGAGAGTTTTACTAAGTTAGAAGCTTTAGTAAGGTTGTATAGCTTGAAAGCAAAGCATGGCATGTCCGGTTCTTGCTTCTCCGATATTCTCCTTTTGCTTGGGTCTATGCTTCCAGTGGGCAACACTATCCCTTCTACCTTCGGGGAAGCCAAGACAACTTTATCTGCTTTAGGAATGGAGTCTGAAAAAATACATGTATGCCCAAATGATTGTCTCTTATATCGGGGCCAGAGAGATGAAGACGAGACAGTTTGCCGCATATGCCAGGCCTCAAGATGGAAATTGAACAAGCAAGGAGTTGAAATGGAAGGGGTTCCCGCGAAGGTTTTATGGTACTTTCCGTTGATACCACGGTTGAGGGCTTTGTTTAATTCAAGTAAGACTGCAAAGGACTTGACTTGGCACGACAGTGGAAGACAAAAGGATGGTAAATTGAGACATCCGGCAGACGCACAAACATGGAAGGAAGTGGACCAGAAGTGGCCAGAGTTTGCTTCAGATTCGAGGAACCTTAGGTTAGCTCTATCTGCCGATGGATTCAATCCTTTCGGTGGTGTATCAACTGAGTACTCGTGTTGGCCGGTTTTGCTAGCGATTTATAACCTCCCACCATGGCTTTGTATGAAGCGAAAGTACATTATGTTAAGTTTGTTGATATCCGGACCAACTCAACCGGGGAATGATATTGATGTCTTCCTTCTGCCACTTATAGAAGATCTGCAGAGTTTGTGGCAGGGAAAACAAGTGTATGACGCATATAAGAAGGAGTACTTCGTTCTAAGAGCCATTTTGTTATGGACAATCAGTGATTATCCTGCACTAGGCAATTTGTCGGGCAACATCATTAAAGGGTATAATGCTTGTACTGTATGTGTTGATCAAACAAAAGCTACCAGGCTTAAACATTATGGTAAGACGGTTATAATGAGGCATCGGAGGTGGTTGCCCCGTCATTATCCATATCGAAGGCAAAAGCTAGATTTTGATAACACCGTAGAGAAGCAATCTGCTCCTGTTCTGTTAACTGGAGAGGAGGTTCTTGAAAGGCTACAACCTCTAAAGGGCCATGTCTTTGGAAAGACACAACGCCAGCCTCGATGGAAGAAAGGTGATGCTCGACCTATTTGGAAGAAAATTTCTATATTCTTCCAACTCGAGTATTGGAAATTTCTCCCGGTTAGGCATGTCCTTGATGTGATGCATATCGAGAAAAATATATGCGAGGCTTTAACGGGTACCTTGTTAAATATACCAGGGAAGACAAAAGACAGTGAATCTATCCGACTTGATATGGCTGAAATGGGGATCAGAACAGAGCTAAGGCCAAAAAATCCAGGAAAGAAAGAGAAGTTGCCGATGGCTTCTTGGAACTTATTGCATACTGAAAAGAAGATTGTCTGCTCATCCTTACTTGGAATGAAGTTACATGAGGGCTTCTGTTCAAACATTAAGGGTCTAGTATCGATGGAAAATCTTCGCCTTGCTGGAATGAAATCTCATGACTGTCATACAATTTTGCATCACTTGCTCCCCATTTCCATTCGGTCAGTACTGCAGAAACAGGTCAGGTACGCTATCATTCGGTTTTGCCAATTCTTTAAAGCAATTTGCAGTAAAGTAATTGAGGTCGATAATTTCGAAAAACTTCAATCGCACTTGGTAGAAACCTTATGCAAGCTAGAAAAATACCTTCCACCTTCCATATTTGATGTAATGTTCCATCTTTCACTTCATCTTGTGAGAGAAGTTGAGCTTTGCGGTCCAGTCTTCCTTCGATGGATGTATCCTTTTGAGAGATATATGAAGACATTCAAGGCATATGTAAGGAATCGGGCTCGTCCAGAAGGTTGCATCGCTGACATATGTTGCAGAAGAGGCTATTAACTATTTGGAGAACTTGAAAGAAGCTACTGTTGGACTGCCCAAAAATACCCGGCATAAGAACGGAAAAAGTAGGCCCTTATCTGGTGCAACAATGATAACACCGAGCAGCAATGACCTACACCTAGCACATTTGTGTCTTCTCCATAATAGTAATGTTGTAAGGCCATATTTTGAGTAAGCAACTCTATTACTTTTCTTATGTCTTATTTTCTGCAGTTCTGATTTTTCTTATGTCTTATTTTCTGCATTTCTTAATTTTTCTGTCTTATTTTTCTTATGTCTTATGACGTGTAGTCAACACATGGCTGATTTAATGACAAGATATCCACAACATAAAAGCGATGAAGTGTGGCTAAAGAACAAGGAAAATGAAAACTTCCCTAAATGGTTTCAACATAAGGTAATGTACTCTACCATGTCATTGTACAAATTGCAGAAAATATTTTGAGATTATGATGTGTTTTAGGACTGTTACCATGTAGAATAATTCTGCTACCATTAAGTATTGCCAGGTTGCAGCAGAATTGCTTGTTGAAAATAATCAGTTGAATACGGAGTTAGTGTGGATTGCAGCAGGCCCCAACAAATGCGTGCCTACATTCAGTGGCTACAGAATCAATGGTGTTACGTATAGCACCAAAGATCGTGATGATCAACGTCAAGTTCAGTGCAGCGGTGTCTCCGTAGATGCCGATACAATGGTTGTGCACCAAAAGGATAAAAACATTCAGCGTACATCATATACGTATTATGGAGTTATTTGCTCTATATGGGAGTTGGACTATAACAAATTTAGGGTCCCTGTTTTTCGTTGCAATTGGGTGGATACAAATAAAGGGATAAAGGTTGATGACTTGGGGTATACATTAGTTAATTTAAATAAGTTAGGATTTTTAAATGATCCATTTGTGTTAGGAAATCATGTTAATCAAGTTTGTTATATTGTTGATCCTCTTGACAAATTTTGGTCAGTGGTGTTGAAATTACCTAGTAAGGCATACCATGAGGATAGTGACGATGAAAAGGTGGGATCGGTTGAAATTGAACTTGAGAATGAGATGGATGTCACAATGTTTCCCAGTGTTGATGTAGAGGAAGAAAGTACTAGTTACATTCGAGAAGAAGAATGGATTCAACTTCCATGATGTATTAATTTAGTTTGTTTTACATTGAATTTATTTGATATGGTTTGTTGATAAACCAGTGTTGGTAAGATTGATCTTGGTTGTATTTATTCTGCATGTTCTGTTGGGGTGATCATCATGATCTTGGTTGTATTTATTCTGCATGTTCTGTTGGGGTGATCATCATGTACTGTTCTTTTTTTTTAACATAGTCTACTTTCAAACAACGGTTTTCAACAATTGTATAAAGGTTTCTAACAACCCGTTGTATGTCTTGGGTTGTTATACCGTTTGCCCTGTTTTCCTTCTATTACATTATAATGTGCCCTGTTTTTAGTTTTTTTCGAAAATATGCTGTATAAGTGGCAACAGTTTTTAGGCATTGTTTATGTCCATGTGAAACAACAGTTTCACATTATCTATGTCCATTTGAAACAACGGTTTTATTTTATAGAAAACAATTGTCTACTACTATCTGAGACAACATGTTTTTAGTTTCGGAAAACCCATTTTGTGGTTGTGTGTCTGACAACGGGTTTTTAAGCATTAAACAACAGTTTAGTTTTTGTGAAAAACCATTGTCCATGTATTTGTTACACAACGGTTTTTTGAGTTTCACAAATACCAGTTGTATGAGTTTTTCGGACCATGCTTTTTCGGTAATCCGTTGTCTATAAAGTGTTGTCTGATTCATATTCTGGTGTAGTGATCATTGACGAACGATTCCCGGGATGTGTAAGCGGCCGTGAGCCAGGCGGTCCATCAATTATTATTCCGGCCCAGGTGTTGCCGAAGGATGATTACGGATGTAGTTTTCATCGAGGGTGATTACGGATGTAGTTTTCACCCGAGGATAGTTACGGATGTAGTTTCTATCCTTCTACCGGTAGAGAAGACCCTCGGATTATTGGACTTGGATGTGGGGACTGATCATCGTCAATCCCTGTCATGTTTTATGTTTTCTTTAAGTCCCATTCCTCCACTTTGGAAAAATGCTCTGACACTGCTTCTTGGGCCTAAGTGCCAAGTTGCCGATAGTGTCCTATTTTGATGAGAAAGATGTTGACTTCATGCAGTATCTAGAACTGCAAGTTTACTTTGAAAACAAGGGCACGTATTGGTGCACCTTTGAAATTTATCAACGATGACAAATGATTTTATAACCGATTGATATAAACGAGTTTAATAACTGCTAAACACATGTAATGTTATATTGCTTACCTTATACATATATTTCTTGCTGAGCTATAGTTGCTCACTCTTGCTTGTTTTCAAATTTACAAACACAACAGTTAAGAGAAATGGCAAGACCCAGACAGACTGCCCGAAAGCAGGTGACTACGCCCGAGGCAGCAGTTGAGATTCCACCGGTAGGCCCCATTAGCCGGATTGGTTGGCACTTTTGTTAGTACGTTTTATTTATAAGTATGACCTGTGCAAGACAGTGTACCGTAACAAACATTCAAGCCGCTAACACCGCTTCATATCGAAGTGTTGTTGGTAGCATAAATGTTATTTAATTCGGTCTGTAATAACTCTGAACTTTTACTTTTGCTCAATCAAGTGTATGACGTTTCTGAGACTCTAACCTGTGTATGTGTGTGTGTGTGTGCGGTGTGAGTTTTATTGCGGGGTCGATGGCTGTAATATATATTATGTGCAAGAACAGGTATGTTATTAATGGAAAATGGACCGTGAGCGCCTAGATCTCCGACCCCGGATCTGGGGGCGTCACACTAACTATAAATTGGGATCAAGATATTTGCTGTTTTGATGTTAGTAAAGTTGCAATTCTTTTGAATTACTTCATGCAAGCCAATAGAAGAATCCTTTTAGGAGCTCAGGCAAACCAAAAGAATAATTCTATTTGGAGCACAAGTAAGCCAAAAGAATGATGACAATAAAAGTAAGTCCAGGATCTTTTGTTTCTATTCAGAAGATTCTAGACATGTCAAGACTACATGCCAACACACCACTATAGCTGGCTTTTGACCTATTAGTTTGGACCTAACAAGTTGGTAATCAAAAATCTTAAGATGGACCAAAATCCAAAGAAATGGTACCCTAGAGATATTTGACCCAATAAGTTCAGGATCTACTAATTAGGACCTAATCAGGCTATAGAGGAATCATCAGCTCATTATCTTATTCAATTGCTATTAGATCACTTACACACATATTTTATTCTCAATTATGCAATTGTGCATAGTTCCAAGTGGATTCTTGACAATCTATTCTTGTAGTTATTACAATTGATTTTCTGATGTCTTAAGTTGGACCCAAATCTGCAGAGTTGGTACCCTAGAGACATCAGTTCTGACATGTTTTGCTGCATAGAGACAGATCAAATGAGTTGTACGAAAGTAGGAGAACACAAGGAATCAAATTCATCTCCAACAACTCTGTGGAACATTCAAGGACTAAGCATCTTACATAAGGTATCAATTATTTCGACAGCATGTTTTTGATTAAGATTAACTTGCAGACATGTTTACTAAATCACTTGATGAAATTAATTTTTCAAGATTGGTTTATAAACTTGGGATTTTATTAATGCTATATGATTGTAAATCCCATCTGTTAAGTAATTCTTAAGTAAGCTTACAAGTATTCAATTTTCTGTATTGAAAGGACATGTGAACTTATTTACATCCAGACCTCACGCTGAGAATTATCTGTTGAATGATTGCCATGTGTATAATTGCAATATATTTCAATGGTGGTTATTTAAGGATAATTTGAATACTTAAATGCTAAAATCTAACTCATAGAGATTTAGTATTTATTTATTAATTATTTACTTTGATTAATATGAGTTATAGAACCTGAAGCAATTCAATTTAGTATTTGCTCTATACCTCATTTATCAAAATAAATATGAATCATAACTAATTTGGACCTATCTGTCGTGGTCTTCAATTAGTTGTGAGATGTTAATTCTAATGAATTTAATATCCCATTTTCAGAAATTCACTATAATTAATATCATGGCTCTAACAATTGGTTGTATTGAAGTTTTGACTTATATCAGTTAATGATATTTAGTTATAATTCTATTTACTAACTAATTGTGAGATATATTGGTATGTGTGAAATTACTTAGAACTCTTCTAAGTAATCATTGTTATATCTTTTACAATTCACTCATATTACTATGCATATTATGAAAATTCTCTAAGTAGAACTATGGATACTGAAATATCTAAAGTGACCATTGTTCAGTTACTTGGAATAATTTTTATGCTTATTGGCAAGCTTCTTATCACTTTGATAATAAATGTTATATACTATGGATCAAGGTGTATAGGACTTAGAATATCATTTCTAAGATTGCAGACAAGACTGCTTTGGTATTCGAGTCTTATTTATAGAACCAAGGTTGTCTACTAGTAAACAGTTGTTAGGAGTTAACAATTGTTATTATCGAGGAGTTGCCTTGAAGTCATAAGTTTGAAATGTTATATCTTAAGAGCTTGTGTATTTCTTGTCAACTAGTTCCTCGTACTTGTGAATATCAGTGAATAATGTTCTTAAGTAGTTAGATACTAATATTCATTCTGTCAATTGGTACTCAATGTAACAATTCTATCTTCACTAAATTGAATTTATCTTACAATAGATTGAATTTATCAAACAATTGATATCATTGAATATTTAGTATTTAGCATTGATTTTTTATATCCTAGTTAAATTATGATGTGAAGCATTTCAATGGTTTATTTGCTCATAATTTAATTTTGGTAAAGTAATCATAAACACAATTACTTGCATTTTAAAGTATTTGATAAATACTAGCAGTTGGTATCAAATGGTAAGATATTTGTTTACTGACAATTGCTAGTTGTTATGATACTTTATTGCAAACTAATTGTGATGTATATATTACCTCTGATGATATTACTTAGGATTTATTCTGAGTAAATGTGTCTTATCTATAAATCATTAGTGTTAATATAAATTAAGGTGTTCAACTTTCTAAGTAAGTGAGACTTAAAGTTACATTCGGTCTCCTATCATATTTTGAAGTGGTGAAGATTTTTCAAAATTAAATTCTATAATTCTGGTAATACACCATTTTATACATATGATAGTTCTTAGAATATTTTACATCCATCAGTCAATTACTTAGTTTATGTTGTGCTAAGTAATGAAGTGCCAAAGGAGAGACATTGGTTATCTGTACTTATGTACTTGGTAATCTTTGTCACCTAAACGACATCAAGTGCTTGTATGAGTCTTTTCACTAGCTTTGTGTTAAAGTTTTCTATACATAATAAGCACTTAAAGAAAATCTTTCTTTCTAAATTACTGCAAAGTCAAGAGTTTGTGTCTTTTAAAATTAAAACGACCTAGTTTTCATTAAAAGACATGATAATACATTGATTTATGCATAAATACAAACTCTTGCACATTAACAGTTTTTAAAAGAAAAACTCAATTTTTTCTACAGTTGTGATTGCTTATATTGTAAAACTTTTTGAAGTCACAATTGTACATCATTTCTCTCATTGGATATAATGCATATGTTTTCACACAATGTTATGGTATGAGGAAAATGCATTCTATCTCTATATTGCTTTATTGCTATGTGATGCAGGTTCAGCTCCTAGTGAAAGTTTTCTCACATTGTAAGTAATGAGGTTGTAAACCCAACAACTTCTATCCCGGACTATAAATCCAAATCTAAACACATCCTAACTTACCCCCTGAAGTGGAGTAACTTATTTGACTAGAGGTCATCAAGGGAGTAACTGCACTTGATGCAGCAAATAAGGATGTGAGGGATAGTAAACCCACAGCTCTACCTCTCAAGGAGAATAGATGTATATAACTTGAGGTATCTGTAAGCTCGCCTGCATTCTCCCAAAAGGATGCAGAGCTGAAAATGTCACTAAAACAGTCTCTGGATTCATTATCTTAAAATGATGAGTTTATTGAAATTCGCCTGTCGACCAGGGCATCTGTTGGGAAGTCAATACCTCATACACAAGACTAAAATACTTCCTATGCACAAAGTGAGATTGCACACACTAAGGATGAATTGACAGAAACAGCTCATACTCCGACCATTTTAAGGTTAGGATTATAAGTTGAAGGTTCCTCAAAGAACCAAGAGTCTTCACAGACCTCGAGAGAAGGCTGTGATCCCTAATGCAAAATCTTTCAGGATCACTGTTTAACTCCCCAAAGGGAACATCTTTAGATCCTGCGGGTATCAGATCCGACATAGGTGCGGATCGGCAACTTGTTAACTATGATTCAGATTTACCTGATGAGTTTAACAAGGTGATGTCTTCATAGACATTAGATGGAAACATGATTTTAATTCTAAGTTTTGATTTCATTGTTTACCTTCTCAGAATTCAAATCTGAAACCCATAAAAAGGGAAAATTTTTATCAACTTGTAGATTATGACTCAGATTTGTCTGACGAGTCTAACGAGGATCGGGGATTTGCGAAACCTCATTGCACCACCAGTGACCTCTCTAGAAGGGTCTATGGTGAATTTTCCTTGCAGGTACACATGGATGTTGGAGCTATGAGAGATAATAGTGATACACTAGTGAGCATGAGTGTAAACACTTGAGAGTTGAGATATGAGATCACTCATTTTAAGTGATATGAGTGGAGAGATGAGCTAAACACTTGTGAGGTACACGAAACAGAATCACACACTCACAGTGAGGAAGAAAGATAAACACCAAATCCCATTCCATATTCCCCAAACAAAGTTCAATTACAAGAGTTGGGAGATATAAGGAAATTGTCGGAAGATTTGGTTGTCAGGATGATCAATAGTGAAGCTATATTGAATATCTAAAGGGCAAAGTTGATCAGTCTACATACTTCTATTCTGGAAGTCTTCATAAAAATCCTTCAACACAAGCAAAGCTTCTTTACTTTATTCCAGCAGTCAATGTTAGATGTATGAAGAATCTGTTGTACTAAAGGTAAGAGGTGAGTTATAATTGAAAATATGGTATCATCTAATTTACATTTGGATGTTTGCTATAATTGAATGCTTGGAGGATTACTCAACTAAGGGGGAGAGATATACTAAAGAAGATATACTCAAAGATTGCCTTAGTAAGAGAAACTCAACTAAGGGGTAGAGTATAAGCTTACCTTAGTGAGGGGGAGATTTTCTATCTAAGGGGGAGAGATATAAAAAAAATATACCTTAGAATAGGGAAGTATTCACCTTGTCAGGGGGAGATAGATTTATTCGCCTTGTCAATGGAGATAAGGAGTATTCACCGTTATAAGGAAGAGACATATCACCTTAGGGAGGGAGACATAAGGAAGGAGAGAAGTATGAAATGAAAAAGAAGAATTCTTCAGTATGTGGTTGAAAAAAGTCATATTCTTTACCACTGAAGAATTCCCAAGTATCTGCTGATAATGTTCAATATTAGATGTAAAGGGTTATCAGGCAGATATGTCAAGAAATGAAGATGAGTTACTTAATTCATTGTCAGAGGAACAATCATCTATCATTTCATCTACTGAGATTCTGGAAATGTTATATCTAAACCAGAAATTTTTTTAATGTATTATTTACTATAGTTCTTTAATGCTTTATCTTCTTCTTGTTTGTCGTTGAATTATCCTCTAGGTATTTGATTGTTATTGTCTAACAAACAAATAGGGGGAGTTTGAAAGGCATATGATGTAGCCTATTTGTATTTCGAGGATTCAACTCAACTTAAACAAGAATGTAATAGTAAATAGTATATGTACTGTCACAGGGATCTCAATTGCATAACTGTCAAAAGAAAGAAGACAAAGTCAATCTACCGTTTTGAGTTATACTACACTTGAAGAAGTTCATTCAGTTGATCAAGCCTCAGTGGAGTAATCAAGACAGTGGGTTCTATTTATAGTGACAAGAGGTTCCTACAGTGGAAGAATACAGATTATAAAGGTTTGAAAAAGAGTGAAGAAAAAGGAGACATGAACCACAGTTTTAAAGTCAATATATGAAGAATAGTCATTGCGGTTAGTCACTCATGAACCAGACCGTGCATCGAGTGTCAACATTAAACAGTGGTTGTTCTTCATTAACTTCAGTGGTTCAAGGTATCAAGACAGGTATGTGAAAGAATCATTGTGCAAGCAACAGAAGTGCTAAATTAATTAACCACAAGGATTTTACTATCAAGTGGACTAGCTGTGAGGAAAAAGATTTATCACAAAGAAATGCAAAGTGATATATTCTTAATGCTGAAACCCCAGTTAGAATTGTTGTATTTTTTGTTAAGCAAAAAGAGTCCGGTTTCACATCCTCAAGAGACCGTAGCTTACACCTGGATGAGTTATGAGAAAATAGAATTATCACAAGGAAATGGAAGGTGATATATTCTTAAATCTGGAACCCCGATTTGAATTGATATATTTTTTGTTAAGCAAAAGGAGTCTGGTTCCAGACCCTCAGGAGACCGCAGCTTGGAACTTAAGGTTTTATTTATATTAATAAATATTTTATTTAATAGAAAATTATATTTATAAATATCTAATAATATTAGATATTTATTTTTATAATTTCTGAATTAAATGAATTATTTATTAATTAAAGATTATAAGCTATGCGGATTTAAAAGCATTTCTACGAAGCCCGTACTTATAAAACAAGTAAACAAACAGAATTGTTTGTTTAAATAATTCAAGAGAATTGCTTGTGTCGGCAGAATGAATTGCAAGTCATCCCGAAAGTTATATCCAGCAAAAGAAAAGAATATGATTATTGGATTGTCATATTCAGTTCAAGAGAATAGTCATATCAAGATGTTGGATTGGACAGTCATATTATCTCAACTGGATAGTCATATCTCATTCAAAGAGATAGTTATACCGAAAGTTATATTGGGATGGATTGTCATATCTAGTTCAACAGACTGTCATATCAAGTATTAAGGATATTCATACCGAAAGTTATATTGGAAGAGACTGTCATATTACTTGTAGCGGATAGTCATACCGAATGTCATATTATTGTTAACTGATTGTTATATCAGTTGAAACAAAGCAATATGACTATGGCTGTGTTATAAAAACAGACAGAAGCCAGCAGCCAGAAACAAGAGAGACATACAATCTTCACAAATATCATCTCTCGGCAAAACACACAGGAGAGACAGAGACCAAGTGAGAAAAAGTTCATGTGCTTCAATTTAATTCTTGTAAATTATTTCTAGCTTGTATCATTAAATCTAAACCACTAGAAATAGTTTACTTGTACTATTGGAACTATCTAGCGGATTAAGTTCCCTAGAACTTATCTCTCGAATTGCTTTTTAGCATTCGATCTTTTTATTACAAATATAGAAAAGTTCATGTCGAATTTTCTATAGAATTTGTAATAATTAGTTTGGTCATCAAACCATTGTAATTTGTACCCGTGTATTTAGACACAGCCTATCAAGTTTAATATAATTTTATATTCAACTTGAAATATTGGTATTCGTTTATTCCGCATCAATTTGTTCTTGATTTAATATTTTAAGAAAAGAGCAAATTCGATTAAACGACAGAGTTTGTATTCAACCCCCTTCTACAAACTATTTTGGACCTAACAATTGCCCTAATTGCTTATGGTCTGCGCATTACACAAATGTGCATTACACAAATGCGTGTAGGAAATAAATATGCTTGCACCTTTGATAAAAGAAGCATTAATTATCTACTTGAATCTGGTTGATGAGCTTATTAAAGATCTGACTACTCGTGTAAACTGAACCAAGCAAAGTGGGTGTCCTAATAAAAATTAAAAAGCAAAGATGGGATCCACATAAGTGATCAAACCAGAAACATATAACATAAAATATATAAATAGCATAGCATACGCAAGTGCACAATGCGTGGCCACTCTATACGCAAGCATAAAATGCGGGGTTATCCACCTCTGCGCAAGACTAGAATGCGTAACCAAGGTCAATAAAAGTAAAAAAAGAAATTGAACAGACCACGCAAACTAAAGATGCATAGCGTCCTCCACGCATGTATAAGTTATTTTGGGCGTCCCTTTCCGCCGATGGGTATTATGGTAACAGATTCTTCAAAAAAAGGTAATCTGGGCCTTCACCCTAACTGTAATCATAATATAATTATTTTACTTTATTAAATATAATTATCCATAATGTTAGAAAAATAAAATTTTTAATTAGATAAAATACAGAAAATAATGTGTCTTATCCGTAAAAAAAAAATTGATCAGTTATAAAAAATAACAATCTTTTTCTTGTAGGTTTTGGTGATTTGATACGTAAATGAAAATTAAATTGGGTCTAGCAAATTATTAATTAATACATAAATTATAGTAACGAGTCAATCTAAAAAACTTTTTCTCGCACCAATTCATTAATTAGGACAAGGTATATCAACTCAGTGATATATCCTAGTCTTTTTGTATAGAAATAGATCAGAGGCAGACTGGCAGAGCAGTCTACATTGAACAATATATTAATAGGATAATTTCTATGCAAAGAGTTTAGTATATAAACCTTTCAGGATTAAGAACTATTATATATGACTGCACAAGTCCCTTGTGATTCTTAAACAATTGTTCAGAAGATTTGATGTTAATCGTAATATTTCGACTGGGTCTTCACATGCATGCATCGATTACATAAGACGTGCTAGGATAATTGTAATAGCCAGCTAATCCTTAATACTGGAAAGTGTAATAATTTAATGGTTCTAGAAAAAACTCACTGCATTTTCTTCTTATAATTTATAGTGTTTTCGATGTTGTCATTCTCTTAAATAATTTATAACTAGGCTAAATCTCCGTGGGTGATATAATATGATGCATTGCTTACTAGCTAGATTTACATGGCTCTGTTTAGGTTTCTCTAAGGGTTGAAGAATTGGGTCGATGCACATGCTCCTCCTGATTCTTAAACTACTATTCTTAGGATTTGATTTTATTGCAATGCTATTCTTTTACGCATAAGACGTGCTAAGCTTACACTATATAATGCACACTCTCCGAACCCTATATATGTGTGTTTCAAGTTAACTACAAAGTGCATCAGCAAAAAACATACACTCTTCTCTCACAGCAATATAATTACCAGAAGCTAATCAAAGAAATACCAACAAGGCTTTTCAAAATGGGATCGAAGAACACGGCTTCACTTGCCCTTCTTCTGTCACTCTGCCTTATCTTCTTAAACCTTGTCAGTGCCACTGATCCTACCCCCTATATACCCAGTTCCACATCTTCAAATTATTATTCGGCAGGTAAATGCAATCCACTGAACTTAGGAGTATGTGCCAATGTGCTTAACTTGGTTGATGTTGTCGTTGGATCCCCTCCAACGCTGCCATGCTGCAGTCTCATCCAAGGCCTTGTCGATCTTGAAGCTGCGGTTTGTCTATGTACTGCCATTAGAACCAACATTCTGGGAATTGACTTAAATCTCCCTGTTTCACTCAGCTTGGTTCTCAATAACTGCGGCAAGAAAGTCCCAACTGGTTTTGAGTGTTACTAAGATATTTATTTGGTGGTCCTTCATCGATAAATGTTTGTTTAATAAATCTTCAATTCAATTACATTGTATTATTTAATTTTTATCATTTGTTAAAGATCTGTACTCTTTGTTATACATTGATGGTATCTCCTGAATTCCCTTTGTCTGGGTGCATGAGTGCTTGCAAGGTGTCATTATTGATTATTCTTTTGATCTACTGATGTTCAACACGAATTAGATTGGAAATATGGAGTACTAAAAAATTGTTATGGTACATTTCCTTTTTGGATATCATATGGTAGTCTTGTATATAGTGATGCTTCTGGGTACAGACAAGTCTCCACTATCAGGGTATTTTCTTTGCTAATATTAAACATATTCTTTTTCACATTTCTAGCTTGTTAAACATGATAGACTCTGCAATTTGCTCATAATTAATCTAATCAGCTTGCAATCACATACGAAAGACCGGCCTGTGAGAATAACATGTTCCCTTAGAAAGCAAATTGATGATTAGATTATCGTACAATTAACATGTTCCTTCCTATCTACAAATGCAGAGTAAATACCATTTTTTTGCCAGATTGTTAGCATGTTTCTTCAACAGCAGTATCCAGATCAGTACAAGTAGAACCAAAAAATATTAATGTTTTTTTTAAAAAAGGAGACAGGATACTTCTATTAAAAATATAAATTCCCTCACTTCAGGTGGAGGAAAACGAAAAATACAAGAAAAAAATTCTACTTAGGTTAAAAAATTTCTAAACCATTTGAGTGATAAACCGAGGTAGCCACCCAAAATTAACCTTCTGGTTAGTAATCTGAATTTTTTTTCATTTCTTTTGAGAGGCGGAATTTGACACTTGTTTCTCCTAATTTCAAGTAAATTAAAATATAGCTGCTCGAAAGAGAAACATCCATACAAGTTGGTTTGAATATTCCACATTATGATTATTTGTAGCTATCTAATCTTGTGAGTGGAATTAACATGACATGCATGAAGCCAAATCGATAAGGCCATTCTGCATGCTGCAGCATGTTGGAAAAGCATATATCCGATAATATAAAGGCAATATATGATGCATGTAAGGCGATAAACAACCACAGATAGGCGATACCCAAGATATAGCTGATCCTATGGAGATTAGCATTTGAGGCTTTTCCCCTGAACCAGCTTACATTTCCATGGGATTCACAATGAACTAGAAAATTGGAATAGAGAATTTCTTTCCTTTGGTTTCATTCCTAACATTTTAACTCTCATCGTATAAATTTTCACTTCCTCATTTTTTTTTCCTTTACATATGTCGGCAATGTCTTATTTCCTTATATTACCATTTCATCTTTCCCGACTAAAAGGATCAGGAGTATCAAACTTTCATTCAGAAAGGAAGTGCACTAAACTTGATAGCTGTTTAATACTTGATATTATGAAAAACAATCTATTTTCTATTTGGTCACTCTGACCAAATGGTTAAGTGAAAAAAACACCTTACAAGCACCACAAAAATTTGAAGGAAATGGATGAGATAGCATCAAAAGAAAACAAACAGTACAGTTCTTTTACAAATCATAGAAATTAAATAATTAGTTAGTTTAAAACTTATAGAAGCATGCATACAAATACCGAACCAAGGACCACCACCCCATAAAAGTATATCTTAGTAACACTCGAAACCAGTTGGGACTTCCTTGCCGCAGTTGTTGAGAACTAAGCTGAGTGCAATAGGAACATTCAAGTCAATGCCCAGAATGTTGGCTCTAATGGCAGTACATAGACAAAGAGCAGCCTCAAGATCAACAAGGCCTTGGATGAGACTGCAGCATGGCAGCGTTGGAGGGGATCCAACGACAACATCAACCAAGTTAAGCACATTGGCACATACTCCTAAGTTCAGTGGATTACATTTTCCTGCAGAATAATAAGTCGAAGTTGTGGAGCCGGGTATATTAGGTGTAGGGCTAGTGGCATAGACCAGGCTAAAGAAGAGAAGGCAGAGTGACAGAAGAAGGGAAGATGAAGCAGTGTTCTTAGATTCCATTTCTAAAAGCCTTGTTGGTGTTTCTCTGATTACCTTCTGGTAATTCTTTTGCTCTGACAGATATGTTTATGTTATTTGCCGATGGACTTTGTAGTTAACTTTAAACACATACTTATAGGTTTTCAGAAAGCAGAATCAGCTGGTGCTGTTTGTAGTAAAATATTAACATTCAATTTGGTGATAGTTAGATTAGCTGGCTTTGAAAGGGAAACTTCAGCACGTCTTATTTAGCAAAAAAAAAAAAAAACTTCAGCACGTCTTAGACTCAAAGGCATGGCCAGTACAACGCAGTAGTACTATCAAATCTTATAAATAGTAACAGTTTAAGAAACAGGAGGGATATGTGCACCGGCATAATTCCTTCTAAGAAACCTAGAAAAACTGAATTTAATCTCCCTAGACGGATCGTGATGACAAAGGTGGCCTAAAATAAAATCAACAAATAAAATACAATCATTTCGTAGAAAAATTATCTGGAAAAGAGGTCTGTATATATGCGCACCTCGGTTAGTTTCAGATATCTATCCTCGTCTCCAAATCAAGTGACTCGTGATGAATAAAAGATAATCTAGTCTTTTTTTTGTTAAATCTATTAATATCTAATGTCATTTACATGTACTCATTTGCTTACTTATTAATATAAAAAAAGGTAAGGCGTAATTATTAAACACCAAATCTTCTCACTTGGTTTAGCTTTATGAAATAGAAATCTATTTTACAAGTGTAGATCATCATACTACATAACCAGTATATTGATGGGATAATTCTATGCATGAGTTTAGCACATGAACCTTCTCAAGGTTAAGAACTACAAATGACTGCATAAGTCCCTTGTGATTCTTAAACAATTGTTCAGAAGATTGATGACAATCAAAATGTTAGGACGTGCTAGGATAACTGTAGTAGCTAGCAGATCCAAATACTGCATATATTGATTACATTTTATAGTGTTTTTGATGTTGTCATTCTGTTAAGTAATTTATAACTAGGATAAATCTCTGTGGGCTGATATATTAAAATGTGTTGTTGGAGGAATTTCGTAATAACACGAAATCGGAGGGGTGCTGGAATAATAGGATGAATTTGTGAGTACGTGACTGTTTTAGGGGTTTAGGGTTTATGAAAAAATAGGGGGCTGGACTTGGCAGGTGTCTCGATTTGTCTCGTGTATCGGTCATATTGTTGTGGAATAAAAACTAGGTTGAAATTATTGCGGCTAGGGTTTGTATATTTAATGCTAAGGTTCGTGAGCTTCGTGCTTTAATGGCTGCTTCTGCGTTCGAGACTTAAACGGTCCTCACAGAATGCCTACGTATCTCTGTAATTAGAGAATCAAGCCAATAAAACGTAGTTCTGAGATGAGGGGTCAGGCCCTTTATATAGGCTGAGAAGCCTTAGAATTATGGTAGGATTTGGAGACTTGGTGGGCAAGTCTTTGAGGAATGTTCTAGATCTATTCCTTGTAGGAATCAGTTTCCATATTGAATTGGATGCCTTATTGGATAAGTCTGAAGGGGATATTATCCTTATCCAACTCTTATTTGCTGAGCTGTTTATTACCCTTAATATTAATTACGAAATTAATACTATAATCAGGGTTTTGGGCTCAGCTGGTGGGCCCCACGTTTGGACTATTCTCGGCCTAGTTAATGCCACATTAAATGTGTCTTTAGGGCTTATTTTCAGCCCATATCATTTGCCCCCCAACTTCTAAGGAAAACTGATCAGGTTTTCATAGAAGTTATATTTGCCTTAATCGAGACTCGGGGTCGTTTTTATCCCTTACCTGGGACTTCTTAATTACCCTTATATGGGAATTTTGGTTTACACTAGTGTTTCACAAGTATCGCCTTGGTTGTAAAGTGTGGAGCGACCTACACATTTACGACGATTTGCCTTATTCGAGGCTTTAATTTGTGCTTGCTTTTAGCAATTTCGGCACTTTCATAGAGTTTTCATGCATTATTAGCATAAATTATTGTTCAATTTGTCAAGAAAGTATTTCTATAATTTTCCTCGTATTTTTCTGTACTTTTCCTAATATTTTAGGAATTTTTATGTACTCACAGGTATTTTAATTATTTTTTTTGGGAATTACTTTTCAATTTCCCAACATTATTTTCAGAATTTTTAAAGGATTAACTTTAAAAAAGTCATCCTGGCAAAAAATGCTTCCTGGACGTGGGTACCCCCGCCAAGGAGACACCCTCCTTAGGCACGCCTAGGGGGTTTGGTCTCCTGGGCGTGGGTGTATCTTTGCCCTTTGAAATGCTTCCTTGGCGTGGGTACCCCCGCCAAGGAGACACCCTCCTTAGGCACGCCTAGGGGGTTTGGTCTCCTGGGCGTGGGTATACCTGCGTTCCTTGAAATGCTTTCTGGGCGTGGGTACCCCCGCCAAGGAGACACTTTCCTTAGGCACGCCTAGGAAGTTTGGTCTCCTGGGCGTGGGTATGCCCTTCTCTAAGAAAAGTCAAGTTAGGCGTGGGTACCCCCGCCAAGGAGACACCTTCCTTAGGCACGCCTAGGGGGTTTGGTCTCCTGGGCGTGGTTATAGCCTTCTTTAAAGAAAATCGAGCTGGGCGTTGGTACCCCGCCAAGGAGACACCTTCCCTAGGCACGCCTAGGAGGTTTGGTCTGCTGGGCGTGGGTATAGCCTTCTTTAAAGAAAATCGAGCTGGGCGTGGGTACCCCCGCCAAGGAGACACCTTCCCTAGGCACGCCTAGGAGGTTTGGTCTCCTGGGCGTGGGTATGCCCTTTTTTAAAGAAAATCGAGCTGGGCGTGGGTACCCCCGCCAAGGAGACACCTTCCCTAGGCACGCCTAGGAGGTTTGGTCTCCTGGGCGTGGGTATGCCCATTTAGTTGGGCCTCCTGCCTTTAAATTCTGATGGGCTTTGTTCCTATTTTCTAAAAATGTCGTAGAACATTCTAGAATTATTTCAAAATTTGAATTTCATGGGCTTCCCGCCTATTCAAAGGCCCAGTCACCTCTTGACAGCCCATTTACTGGATATAGCCGGTTGAGTGACCAATTGTGAACTCTATAAAAGAGTAGCGTGCATCCCTCATTTCTCATCTCACTATTCAGCAAAAATTATCTCTCCTTTATCACAAATACTTTTCAAAAAAGCTCTGCTAAGGGTTCTGTCGCGAGGCGATTTCCGGCGTCTTTCCTCCGCCCTGTTTTCCAGTTTCTGTTTGAAGATTGTTGAATCTTTATCTTCTTCACCCTCTTTTTTCAACATTTCTGGGTTTCAAGCCTTCAAGGGAAGCATATCAATGGAGGACTCTAGCTCTTCAGGCCAGTCTCAACTTTCTAACACTTCTACCACCGCTCCACGGCTTTCAAGGGGTAAGAACCCTAAAACATCTCTTGTCCATGCCAGTGTTTTTTCCCTTAGAGATCTTTTAAATGAGTTTGGTCAAGCTTTTCCAAATATGCTTCATTTAGATGCTTATGAGTATAAATCGAAATACAAACAACATAGGGTAGACATTCTAGCCCAACTTTTTCATATTAATGGGCCTTATAGGGCCGTTGTTCCGGCCTCAAACGAAAGGGCTTGTCACCCAAAGCCTGGGGCCATTAGGATTTATAAAGAGACTTTTTATGCTGGTTTTCGCCTTCCTCCTCCTCCTTTTGTTTATCGTCTTTTGGCCGAAGCCCGGGTTTGTCCAACCCAACTTATGCCAAATGCATGGCGTTTTATCTATTGTTTCTTGGTCCAATGTAAGAAACATGGGCTTGAGCCCAGTATTTCTGTTTTTCGATATTTATTCAAATTTGTCAATTCTTCTGACAATTCGGGCTGGGTCAAAATCCAACACCGTTCCTTAGCCCGTTCTTGTTTTGTTTCGGATTCCGCTCCTGATTCCCTTCCTAATTGGAAGAGGGAATGGTTTTATATCTTTTTGGATGGGGATGACTGGGACAACTATTTTCGGCCCAACTTCTGCAGAGCCGTTGATGGGCCTGTCAGGAGTTTAAAATTGGGCGTGGAAGAAGAGGCCGCCATAACTTTGTTAACATCGGATAATTTGCATCAATGTGCAAATTTGATTTCTGAAGATTCGTTGCAGGCCCATGGGCTAAGCGATTTGGGCCCTGAGGGTAATTCTCACCTCTTGCTTTGTTAACATTTTATGCTAGATATGATTTTCTAACCTTCTTGTAATCATTTTGCAGCCAAAACTGCTCTGGGAGCAATTTTTAGGCAGAGGGAGACTGCTGCCACTGCTAGGGTGGTAACAGAGAACCCTAGGGCCAAAAGGGCCAGGACAGATGAGGCTTCTCCCGCGGTGGAGCGTGTTCCTGCTTTTCTTCAAGAAAAGCCAGTTCCTATTGAGGAAGACCTCACTCCCTTTACGGTGGGATGGGGTTTATGCAATAGGGACACAGCCGTAGGTGATTCTAGGGCTGCAGCTGAGTGGTCCAGGAGCGTGGTTACTCCACGAGATAGGATTCACATTGTGGAGTCCTCTGATGACTTGCAGATTGAGCTTCTCGGGGCTCAAGCTATTGCTTCAGTAATTTCTTATTCAACTTCTTTAATTTAATTGCATTTACTTTTCCCTTATTCACTTGTTTCCTTTGCAGATGAACGCCTACCTTCAGACCGCTGTTCATAACCTGAAGGAGGTGCGTGCTGATAAGACCATTGCTGAGAGGGACAGAGACAGATACTTTGATGCCTCCGAGGCAAACTTTGCTCGTTTTAGGGAGGTGGAGAAGGAGCTGGCTGCTGAGAAGGAGAAGAACAGGAAGCTACAGCTAGAGGTGCAGCAGAACAGGGAACACATCATTGCTGATTACAAGGCTTCTAAGGACTTTCAAGATGTCCTGAATGCCGAGTATGATGCAAACTTTCCTGGCACCTTCAAGGAGTGTTGGGAGGGGATCATCAAGGAGTTGAGTGGGAAGATCGAGGGGGTATCCCTGGAGAAGTTCCCGGTACCTGCTATCCCTGGATTGACAGATACTCTGGAGGTTGCTACCGAGACAGCAGTGGATGGGGACTCTCAACCCACTCAGGATCCACCTTCTTCTCCTGGGGTAGAGACAGCAGATCCTTCTTCTACCCAGGGAGATGTTGTTATTGAGGACTTAGATGCATAGATGGCCCTGCGTGGCTTATTTCTGTTTGTCTTTATTTATTCTGAACTTTTGCCCTTCGGGGCTTATGACTTAACTTATCTATGTAGTAGTTTCTTTTGTTTCCATGTTCTCGTTTTTTTTTATAGTTCGTTAAACTTTAGAATTTCTCAAGTACTTGGCCTCCTGGCTGGTACTAAACTCACAAGCTAGTTCAACGTTTGCCTTTCGTGTTTATTTTAACAAAGAGAAATAACTCATAGAGAAAACAGTATAAATTCCATTATGCTGTCAAAAGATATCAATAGAATGGGTTCAACCCTTACATAAATATTCTACCTTCTACTGGGAGCAACATGCTCTAAAATGGTTTCAGTCGAACCTTATTCCTAATAAATAGGTAAAAGTCCAAGCCTTTGTCAAAAGGACTTAGACATAATAAACTTTGAGGTTCACAGCATGCCAAGTTCGGGGCACAACTGCCTCGGCTCCATAAGCCAACAAAAATGGGGTTGCTCCAGTCGTTACCTTACAAGTGGTACGATATGCCCAAAGTATGGGCAACAATTCATCTACCCAAGTGTTCCTAGAGCGTTCGACCCTCTTTTTCAGTCCATCAAGGATAATTCGATTAGCTACCTCAGCTTGCCCATTGGCTTGAGGGTGTGCCACCGAGGTAAAACGGAGCTCAATCGCATTCTCTTCACAATACTTCTTGAACTCTTCATTATTGATCTGTGTCCCATTGTCTATTACAAGGATTCGTGGGATTCCGTATCTGCAAATTATGTTTTCCCAAAAGAACTGGGAAACTTGCTTGGTGGTTATCTTAGCCAGAGGTTTAGCCTCAATCCACTTAGTGAAGTAATCGATGGCCACTATTAGGAATTTCCTTTGCGCAGAAGCCATGGGAAAAGGCCCAAGTATATCCATCCCCCACATCGCAAATGGAATGGGAGAGTTAATTGAAGTTAAGATCTCAGGCGGTTGCCTTACAATTGGGGCATGCTTCTGGCATCTCTCGCATCTCTTGACATAGTTTTGTGCATCAGCCAACATCTCCGGCCAATAGAACCCTAAACGAATTATCTTGTGAGCTAGGGCCCTGCCCCCCAAGTGTTGGCCACAGATCCCTTCATGAACTTCTTCCAATGCTTCTCTTGCCTCTTGAGGCCTTAAACATTTCAAGTATGGGATGACAAACGACCTCTTATACAAAATGCCTTCAATCAAAGTGTATCTCAATGCCCTTACTGAAAGTTTCCGTGCCTCCAAGGCATTGTCTGGGAGCCATCCAGTCTCAAGGTGTGCCTTGATAGGGTCTATCCAAGAGCCTCCTATATCGATCGGTGCCAATAACTTTGAGTTAACGGTCGGGGCCTTCAAGACCTGAAAATAGACACTCCCAGCATAATTTTCTATCTCGGAAGAAGCAAATTTAGATAGGGCATCGGCCTTAATGTTTTCCTCTCTTGGAATGTGCTCAACATAGCACTCCTCAAACTGGGACATAACAGCCTTTACTACTCTCAAGTATTTTGCCATAGTCTCATCCTTAGCCTCGAATTCACCATTTACTTGTGATACCACAAGCCTTGAATCTCCACAGACTTTGAGATTTTTGACCCTCATGATTCTGGCCAAGCCCAAACCAGCTATTAATGCCTCATACTCTGCCTCGTTGTTGGTAGTAGGGAAATCCAACTTTAAAGCATACTCAACTGTGAACCCATCGGGGCTTTGCAAAACCAAACCCGCACCACTAGATTTTGTTTTTGATGCTCCATCAAAATAGAGCACCCAATATTCCTTCAGATCAGGTGTAAGTTCTTCTTCTTTTTCCTCTTGCCCAGGGGTAGTCATTATCTCTTGCCCCCCGACTTCTTGGTTGTTAATAGTGCATTCAACCACGAAGTCAGCCAATGCCTGAGCTTTGATAGCTGTCCGAGGCTTGTATGTGATGTCAAACTCTCCTAACTCAATCGCCCATTTGATTAGCCTTCCACTGGCCTTAGGGCTATGCAATATGTTCCTCAATTGCTGGTTTGTCAGAACTTGAATCTTATGTGCCTGAAAGTAAGGCCGTAGCTTTCTTGAGGCGGTTACTAATGCTAAAGCAAACTTTTCTATGGGTGAGTAGTTCAACTCAGCCCCATGCAACACTTTGCTCACATAGTATATAGGTTTCTGGACCTTCTCCTCTTCCCGAATAAGGACGGCACTCAGGGCTCGTTCGGATACCGCCAGGTATAAACTAAGAATCTCCTCAGGACTTGGTTTGGTCAACAACGGGGCTTCAACCATGTACTTCTTCAGTTGCTCAAAGGCCTCCTGGCTCTCAGGTGTCCATTCAAAATCTTTCACCTTTTTTAATGCTTGGAAGAAAGGCAAGCATTTGTCTCCAGACTTGGAGATGAATCTTCCTAAAGCTGCAACTCGACCTGTCAACTTCTGCACATCTCTTATAGAGCATGGTGGCTCCATGTCTAAAATTGCCTTGATCTTGTCAGGATTGGCCTCAATGCCTCTCTTTGAAACCATCAGTCCTAAAAACTTTCCAGATCCAACTCCAAAAGCATACTTGGCAGGATTCAACATCATCTTATGGTGCCTCAGCACTTCAAATGCCTCTCTGAGGTGTTTGATATGATCAGCCTTGTGTAGGCTTTTAACTAACATGTCATCAACATATACCTCCATGGTTTTTCCAATCAGATGGGCGAATATCTTGTTCACCAATCGTTGGTAAGTAGCTCCTGCATTCTTTAGACCAAAAGCCATGACAAGATAACAGAAGACACCAAAGTCAGTTATGAAAGATACCTTAGGTATGTCATCCTTGTGCATTTTAATCTGATTATAGCCGCTGAATCCATCCATGAAGCTTAACATCTCATGTCCAGCTGTGGCATCTATCAACATATCAATCCTTGGGAGGGGAAAACAATCTTTTGGGCATGCATCATTTAGGTTAGTGAAGTCTATACACATCCTCCACTTCCCATTCGCTTTCTTGACCATCACAGGGTTTGCTAACCAGTCGGGAAACTGAATCTCTTCAATAAAACCAGCTTCCAAGAGCTTATCCACTTCTTGCCTAATGGCCTCTTGCCTTTCCGGAGCAAAGTTTCTCTTCTTCTGCTTTATTGCCTTCCTTTTGGGATCAACATTTAACTTGTGAGTTATGAGTTGGGGGTCAATCCCCGGCATATCAGCTGCTGTCCAAGCGAACACGTCGCTATTCTTCTGTAAGAATTCTATTAACTGGCCCTTCAGGGGTTCTTTCAGAGATGCTCCAACATAAGTAACTTTTTCAGGATCATTAGGTTCTAGAGGTACGGGAATCAAATCCTCTGCTGGCTTCCCTCTATACTCTTCATTATCGCGGACATCCATGTCTTCAATCGGAAGGACCTGCCCCCCGACTCCATCGGCCCTCAGTGCGGCTACATAGCAACTTCTTGCCATCTTCTGATCACCCTTTTGTTCTCCGACACCATTCCGTGTTGGAAACTTAATCTTCATATGATAGGAAGAGGCCACAGCCTTAAACGCATGAAGTCCAGTCCTTCCAAGGATTGCGTTGTATGTTGAAGCTGCCTTGATCACCAAAAAGTTCAGCATCTGAGTCGCTTCCTTAGGCTCTTGCCCAATAGTCACGGGTAACTGAATAGTCCCTTCAACGTTGGACTCCACTCCGTTAAACCCATATATAGGCATGTTTGTAGGGGTTAACTGAGAGTCGTTGTATCCCATTTTCACAAATGCATCATGAAATAAAATATCTACAGAAGCCCCATTGTCTATCAAGACTCGTTTTACTTCTGAGTTTCCAATCACGGGAGTTATGACCAGCGGGTCATCATGGGGGAATTTCACCCCTTCCAAGTCTGAATCATCGAAACCAATTACCATCTCGGTTTTAGCACGCTTCGGGGCTTCTCCCACAATGTGCATTACTTCTCTAGCATAAGCCTTTCGAGAATTCTTAGTCGTGCCAGCTGCTGTCGGACCTCCCCAGATCATGTTGATAACTGCCCTTCGGGGCTGTGGATTGCGATCATGGTTGTCATCCCTCCTGTTATTATCTCTCCTTTCATTGTCCCTTCTCTGGTTCCCACGGTCATCACCTTTGGTGAACTGACTTAGTTTTCCTCTTCGTATCAAGAACTCAATCTCATCCTTGAGTTGCCTAAAATCGTCGGTGTCATGTCCCACATCTTTGTGGAACCTGCAGTATTGCTCCTTATTTCGCTTAGCTGGGTCTCCTCTAAGTGGCTTCGGCCATCGGAAGTCCTTTTCCTTTTCAATGTCCAACAGGATCTGGCTTCTTGGAGCATTAAGTCTGGCATACTCGGAAAACCTTGGACCCGAGTTCTTTTTTGGAGCAGATTCAGAGTCTCTGCTAGCTCGGGGATACTTGTCCCTAGCATCGTACTCTTGTTCTTGTTTCCGCTTGTTATTCCCTCCATTGACCAATGCGGCTTCTTTCTTGATGCTATCCTCAGCCTTTATATACTTGTCCGCTCTACGTTGAAGTTCATCCATGCTTTCAGGGGGGTGTTTTGCCAACGACCTCTTGAAAAAGAGATCCGTGGTTCCGTGCTGCAAGGCTACCATGGCCACCTTATTTTCCAGATCAGTGATGTTCAGGGTCTCCTTAGTGAACCGCTTGATGTAATCTCTTAAGTTCTCATTCTTTCCCTGTGTTACATACATAAGGGATGCAGAGCTTTTCTCATGAATTCTTCCGCTAATGAATTGACTAACAAAAGCGGTACTCAACTCCTTGAAAGAGCTAATCGAGTTTGGAGGTAAACGACTATACCAACGTTGCGCCATGCCTGACAGGGTTTGGGGGAACGCCCTACACTTAAGGGCATCGTTAGTAGGCTGCAGTAACAATGCGCTTGTAAACGTTCTCACATGAGTTGCGGGATCCCCCGTTCCATCGTAAGCTTTGATTGTGGGCATCTTAAACTTCCGGGAGATATGTGCGTTCATCACCTCCTCCGTGAATGGAGGGGTCGGATCATCAAGATCTCCTTGTAGCATCAAATCTCTAGGATTATTCTTGGGGAGTTCCACCCTGGTAGTTCCTCTGGTTGGGGCTTCAGCCCTTCGGGGTCTCCTTGAAGACCTCTCCAGATCTATGAGGGGAATCCCTCCTGAAGTCGGAGGAGGTCGAGTCTGATTAGGGTTCTGTCTCTCTAGCTCCCTTGCTTGGTCGTCCTTCAGCTTCTGAATCTCGGCTTCATAAGCCTTAATTTTCTCTGCAATTGTTAAAGGACCATCTCGGTTTGATGGATTCCTCCTCAGAGGTTCCTTACTAGCGCGTCGCCTCCTTGGGGCTTCGTCTCGATCATCGTTTTCAGATGACGAGTCTCCGATATAGGGACCAGAGTAATCATAGTATCCTGGCTCAGGAGGGGCCGGGCCTCTAAGATAAGGGGATTGTTGTTGCCCATGGATCAGCTGAGCATGACCGCTTAGTTCTGGATCCCTTGGATCTTGGGGGTAATTAGGCAGCCCATACATTGGGTTGGTGTTGACAGGGAGCGAAGAAGTGGAGAGACTGTGAAGCAGCGGGCGGCTACTCAGAGGGAGAAGAGAGACCACCATCTGGAGCGGGTTAGTCTCCTGTCCTAGAGGGACGATTACAGGTTGAGATCTTTCAGCGGGGGGATCCGTCCCTTGTGGTTGAGAGGCCTGACTACGAGGGTTTGTTTCCGTCAATGGGGGTACAGACCCTGGCCCTGTACCAACAGGAGGAGCAGTGATTGGTGGAACGATGGTTCCAGAGGTAGCCTCGGTTGACACCGGTGTTGTTCTTCGAGTGGTAACCATGGTTGATGTCTTCGTCCCACAGACGGCGCCAAATGTTGTGGAATAAAAACTAGGTTGAAATTATTGCGGCTAGGGTTTGTATATTTAATGCTAGGGTTCGTGAGCTTCGTGCTTTAATGGCTGCTTCTGCGTTCGAGACTTAAACGGTCCTCACAGAATGCCTACGTATCTCTGTAATTAGAGAATCAAGCCAATAAAACGTAGTTCTGAGATGAGGGGTCAGGCCCTTTATATAGGCTGAGAAGCCTTAGAATTATGGTAGGATTTGGAGACTTGGTGGGCAAGTCTTTGAGGAATGTTCTAGATCTATTCCTTGTAGGAATCAGTTTCCATATTGAATTGGATGCCTTATTGGATAAGTCTGAAGGGGATATTATCCTTATCCAACTCTTATTTGCTGAGCTGTTTATTACCCTTAATATTAATTACGAAATTAATACTATAATCAGGGTTTTGGGCTCAGCTGGTGGGCCCCACGTTTGGACTATTCTCGGCCTAGTTAATGCCACATTAAATGTGTCTTTAGGGCTTATTTTCAGCCCATATCACATATCTTCTGCCAAGATGCCTGCGTACCTATGTTTATATAGGATCAAGCCTACGCAGTTCTGTGAAATTGATTTGTGTCTATCCCTTAGAGACTTTAGGGATAAACTTCGTTAATCTTGGTAATTACTGATTTTATCTGATTTAATCTTATCGTTGTGATATCATCCTGATTTGAAGAATATCGTTTGGAGATATTCACTACTAGAAAAAGAGGAATAGACATCACACATTAGACATCGGTTAGAAAAGCCACTGATGTTAAAAGTCTCTATAACATCAGTAAAAACTAAACCGAAGTCTAATATTAATAAATACATCACTTCATCGTAAAAACGATGTCTGGAGTTTACTTTTAAAAAAATAAAACCGCGTTTCCCCCTTTTCCTTTCCCCCCTTAACAAAATACTTCCCCCTTAACCAAAAATCAACTCCCGCTCAGTACTACTTTGTACTTAAAAAATAAAAATAAAAAAAAATAACTAAATAATACAACCCCCTACCCCTAGACAAAAAAATCAACTCAAACAAACACCCCCCCGGTCGAAGAACCCGAAGAACCCTAACCCCTCTTTTCTTCAATTAGCTCAAATTAATCCTTACCCCTGCTCAAATTTCTCACTCTCGCTCAATACCTCTCCCTGGTCTCTCTCTCTCATGGTATATTCTTCCTCTCCCTATGCTCGCCACTGTGTGTCAGATTGTGTGTGTGGCCGCGTGGGTCGAGCTTGATGTGGATGTATGTCAACAATGGGTGTGCGTGTATACACATTTGTGTGTAAGACGTGTGTGTGTGTGTGTGTGTGTGTGTGTGTTGACTGATTGTGGTATGTGTGTCGAATTATTGTAATCGTGTGTGTGTTTGTAAACAATGTGTGTGTGTGTGTGTGTGTATGTATGGTAATCAGTGTATGTGCCAGTTGTGTGTATGTTTGAGTTCTCTGGTTACGATCTTATTATTACTGCAATGATGTTGCTGAGTAAGCGTATTGCTGTTGTCTAGTGCTACTATGTTCACAAAGAAATCAAAAACGGGATTCTCGAATTCTTGCCTAAATTAAATTATGGTATGTATGTCTATTTGATTATTGTAGTTAAATTTTATTCTTTTGGTGATTGTCGTTAAATTTGTACTTGATTTGGACTGGGAGTTAAATTTGTAATCTGTGGAATTAGATGCTTGTTGTATGAAATTTATTAGAAAGTGACACAATTGTTCATACAGGAGCTGCATCGAAACCTTCCTCGGAGCCAGGAAGAAATTTTGTAGTCATCAAATTTGAAGAGTTATGCCGGCAAAGGCAAGAGTTCCGCAGAACAAATGGAAAGTGTTTAATTTGGGGGAAAGCACCATCAAAGGTAATATATGTGGAGGACAACTTGACTAACGCACGATCACTTAGTTTTTTTTACTGTAAATTTTTCAATTTCTTTCATTGTAAATTTTAATTGTTCACTCTTGCTAAGGGTAATTCTATTTTGTATCTTACACAAATTACGGCTTCATACACTATCAGTTCCGATGAGACAAAAACAAGTCTTCTCCTAACTTCAGGATGGTTAGTACATATATACACGTATCTAAACTATCACATATAAATCAGAATAATAGAAGCATTTTGTTCTATCTAAGAATATTTTCGTTATGTAATCTGGAAAGGAGTTTTGTTTGATGTACTCCAATATAGGTGTAAGCTACGAGCTTGATACAATCTATCTGTACCCTTATGAGCTAAAATAGTATTGTGACTTTTAAGAATCATGTCTTTCGTAATCTTTAATAACTGTGCTTATATTGGCCCAATTTGATGTTAAAGTATCTAGCATGATTATTGTTAATTGAAATTAAAGTCGACCATTTTATGCATTCATGAGGTGATAAGAAAATTATAATAAATATGAGTTTCTCCATGTCTAACACACTTCCTGTCTTTTGTCGGAGATAATGGCTGTCTTTTTTGGACAGTACCAGCTCTTTTTAGCCATGTAAGCATCAATTGTATTTTTTTGGAATGATGTTCTTTTTAATTCAGGTATACTGCTAATATCTATTTCTTGTGATAATTCAATTTTGTAGTTTCTACCATACTTTTATGTTATCTTCCTTACGATCCTTCTTTTTGACCGATCCAAAAGAGATGATGATAGATGTCGTTCGAAGTAAGAATTTACAGTTTCTACCATACCAGGAGTGTACTGAGTATTTGTTGTATCCATTGCACAATATAAGCTCATGTAACAGTCGACAATGATCAACTATGATCCGTCTGCATGATCATTTGTTTTAATATGCTTTATCTTTATAAGCATGTACCTATGTTTCAGGTCTTGTAAGCTTTTGAATGTAGTAGTGCTATTAAGTCTTTTATTATTTACTTTTAATTGTTATTAGTTGAAGAAACTGAATCATGCCGTTTTACTGACCATGATCATCAGCTTGATATTCAATCCGTAGTGTGCTTATTGGCCTGTATACCTTCACCATAACCTTGCCAAATTGCCAGTAAGGCTCATACTTGGTTATTGCAGTAAAGAGATTAAGGCAAGAAGGAAACCAGGGTCACAAAGAGTGGTTGGTCAGTGTGAACTCTATCAAACTCTTTAATTCATTTTGTTACTGGAACAAATTATTAGGGGAGAGCACGGTTCGGTTCGGCTCGGTTTTTGGATAAAACCGAAACCGAAACCGAAACTCTTCGGTTTTAGAAAATGAAAACCCCAACCGCAACCGAACCATCGGTTTCGGTTTCAAAAACCTCGGTTCGGTTGTAATCGGATCGGTTTCGGTTTTAAAACCAAAAATGAAAAAATATTACAACTTGAATTAATAAAACTAGCTTATTTAAAAAAGTTGACGATATCATTAGAGTTTACACAAATCAATATTACAACTTGGTACTAGTTTATAGAGCAGTAGTATTAATTCATAGAGCACTAAAAAAGGCCACTAAAAAGCTTGTTTAATATCAGCTCCCATGCATCCAATCATCCATCATAGAGCTGCAAGTCATGACCACTATTGGAAAGCAAACTGGGGCACCTAAAGCAGTCTGTTTGTAACCTGCCATAACAGAATTTTGTGCAAATGAAATGCACACAAACAATTATTAAACTGAAATGCATGATTTGTCCAGAAACACCAAAATGCAAAGTCTCTGCAATAGAAATCCAAATTCTTCAAATACAGCGTGGATGTAAAGTTGCCACTTTCCAAGTGCTGGCAAAATGACAACTATTGCTGGTAGATGCACTTTTTTCTAATAATTTCTGTAGGTAAACAATATATCACAATTTTAAATATCGGTGTACAGGTCACCGGAACAGGACCAGAGTTGTGCATGTGCTTGTAAACTACGTAAAAAAGTACAAGCATCTTGAAGAGCCAGAGAAACTACAGAAGAAATTTAGAAGCAAAAGGTTCCCCAAAATCTGAATGTATACATCAATGAACAACAGAATTGGCAGATCTGATTATAGGCATAATTGGTGCTATTTTTCATTAGAAAAATAATAATTTGCGACAATATCAGAATCAGAAACGCGATATTTTACAAGTCTTTGTAATCAAATGAAGAAAATAACCAGCACCATACATATAAATCTATTATTCATTTCCCAAAAGGGAAAATGCTTATGACTTGATCATACACAACTGAAAGTAAAACAAGGTTCAATGTCAACTGAAAGTAAAACAACCATGATTTGTCCAGAAACACCAAAATGCCAAGTCTCTACTAATTGGTGATACAAGGTATCTATGTTCTGTAATGTGTCGTAAAGTAAAATACAGCTTCAATTCTTCAAATTACATCAAGTTAATGGAAGTATGGAACGCCAAATGCAGGAGTATATACATTAATACATATTGCACATTATCAGAAGAATGGCTAGACAGGGTATCCAACATATCATAACAATCTGTTGAAACTCTATAATTTTACATAACAGACCCTACATATGAAAACAGACCTGACTTTACAGGATGTACAGAAACACAGAACAGACCAAAAAAACATTTTTGAAAACAGTTTACTTGTATCACCAACTCCGAAAGATAGGAGTTAGGACTTAGGACCATGCAACACAAACTCAGTTAACCTGTCTGTTCTCTAAAAATAGATTGCAGACCTGACTTTATTTAAATAAAAAATTGCAGACTTGACTTTACGTAAATCAATAACGTAAGTGCAGAGAGTCAGAAACATACTCTTAGTCTTAGTCATCGATGTCCAACTTTTCCATTAGATTTCCAACAACTTTGAGCTCCACTGTAAATTAAAGAGAAAGAAAGTCTGAGAACACATAACAGAAACACAGACAGACCACAAAAACAGAACAAAAAAGGAACATTAAAGAGAAAAGGAACTGTAAATTTACCATTTTCCATTTTCTCATATTGCAGATACTCTTCTGGTTCACCCCTGAGATCAATCATATTTCCGGAATTACTTAACCAGTCCTGGCTGCAAACCAACGCTTCTGCTGTCTTTGGTGAGAGTGAACTACGGTAGGCATCAATAGTTCTTCCACCAGTGCTAAAAGCTGCCTCTGAAGCAACCGACGAAACAGGCATCCCTAAGACATGCTTTGCCAAGTCAGAGAGTATTGGCAATCTTGTTGAATTTGTCTTCCACCATATTAATATGTCAAAACCTTCACTTTTTCGTTCTCTTTCATCACCCAAGTATATATCAAGTTCTGATATTCCCATTGTCCCACCATCCCGGTCTTTTAGCTTTCAATATTTGCATTTAGCTTTCTCAAAACCTTTTGGGCAGCCTTTTACTATATCAAAGTGATCCCAAGCTTCTGAAGTTTTTTTACCCTTCTTATCACATTTTTCTTCATGATTATCATCACCTTTCACTTCATCATCTTCTAGGTTAACATGTATCTACAAATGGAAATCATATATCCGCAAATATAAATAGCAGAAAAAAAATAAATATAAAGCAAATAAGAAAACAAAGAGCAGAATAACAAAACCAAACTAAATTTTTATGAAGATAAACTAAAAACCATAAAATTCACTTGTAGCTAATACTTAATTACTAAGCTATTCAAATCAATTAACCAAACTTAACTTTGAATAACAAAGAAATTAATACATAATATCAAATAAGATCAAGAAGAATATTTACATTGGATTAGAATATCATACCACTTGAGGTGATTGTTCTTGTTGATCAGGAGTTTGTTCGGACATGATTAAAGTCTTCGATCTTCGATTTTTTGCAGTGGCGGTGGCGCGGCGCGTCTCGTCTTCACTCTTTAGTCTCCTACTCTTCACTCTTCAATCTTCGATTTAGTGTTTAGGTATTAGCTTTACCCGTGACTTCTGTGTCTTACAATGTTCTGAACTCTGGGTAGTGGACTAGATTATGAACTGGGCTGAAATGGAAGACTTTGGACAGGCCCATCATCCATGTAATTAAATTTTAATCATTCTGTAATTTTTAAAACATACATGTATAATTTTTATAATAAAATTTTAGATATATTATATAATATATATAATTATATAAATATATAATAATAATCGGTTCGGTTTCGGTTTTTTCGGTTCGGTTTCACTCCAAATTCGGTTTTTCGGTTTTAATTCGGTTCGGTTTTAATCGGTTCGGTTTTTATCGGTTTCGGTTCGGTTTCGGTTTCGTTTCGGTTTTTCTGCTCAGCCCTACAAATTATGGCTTGATGAATTGCTCGATATTAGGGACTACAGGTTAGATGTGGCAAATTTATACATGAAAGCTGCTGCCTCGGAATTAGGTAAAATCAACTATTTCTACAATGGTAGCCTTATACCAGCTCAGATATGTTTTATGCTGCCAAGATACCTGAAAAACTAGTAAATAGAATAAATTCATTTGAGCAATCTACAGTTGTCACTGCTAATGTTACATTAACTTCCGTAGCTTCTTTCTCTTTTGAAAAAAAGACTCAACTTTTAGTTGAAAAGAGCTCAGAAGTTACTCTTCTTGACCAAGGGTCGCTGTAGTGCTGCATCGTTCACACAATTCTACTAAATGGTAGAATTAGGATTAGTTCAATGGTGAGTTAGAATCCCAGTACAATCTTTTCTAATTTTTCGCTGTTAGCTGATGATGCATTTTGCCTGTATCTATTCAGCTGCCAAACAGGCTTGGGAAAATGCTTTCACCTCTACATTGGCACGATTACAAGAAAAGTTATGGAAAGCTTGACGACTTTGTTACTGGTCATCTGTCATCCTAAAGTAATATATATGAACCTAATAAACTTTGACATGTTAACTATGTTCTACTCTTTTAAGCAACTAACTGTATCCGGTTTCAGCTATTTGTAATTGAAGGCGACTATATTCACTTTAGGGAAGGTGCACAAGAGATCATTGCAGCCACTGCAGCTTTTGCCAAAGTTAAAGTAGCTGCATCTGCAACATCATCGAACTCATCATTGTAGCCATCTGTTGTTGTCACTCCCATGGCTCAGCAACACAGATTGAAGAGGGAGCATGCAGCTTTCCGACCTGGAAATCTTACTAACAGTCATTCACAGCCTTTGGTGGTGCAGACTCAACATAGAAATGGTGCTCCATTTGCTGTTTGAACTGTCTCAACCATGTAAATATTGAGCAAACCTAAAGAAGCTTTGGAATGTAATAACAGGTATTGATTTGCAGCTCAAAAAGAATTGTCTAGCAGTATCTTGTTTTAGTTGGTTAAAACTGATTAGAAGCTTAATCAGTTAAATCATGTGTTACAACAGACTAGCCCAGCACTTCCCGTCCTCCAACGACTTCTTAATTTTGATAATGAGGAGGTGCTGAAAGACGCTGGGCACTATCACATCTTTCTGATGGTACTATTGACGATATCCAAGCTGTAATCAAATATCCAGACCAGGTATGCTATAAGCTTGGATGGTTAATGTTTGAAATAGAAGTATATGATGCCTAGTTGATAAAATAGAGTGATACATAGAAATAGAAGTATATGATGCCTAGTTGATAAAATTCTTATAAAATTAGTAATAGTTGTTTGACTCCTCTTTGGGGTCTTGTTTATGGGTATATAATAAACATTTGCAAATGCATACACGATATATGAATGCTAGTATCAGTGGTGAGTTACTATTATTTAACTATAGTGTATTATTGATCAATGCCAATATTGTTCCACAGTCCTGGTTACAAATAACTCCTCAGAGCCTGTGTATGTGATCTATTTATGAGGCAGTTACATCAGGATGACCTAATATATATTACAAGTTGTTGGATTATGAGTTACCTTGAAAATGTAATGTTTGATATTTTTTTGAATTGTAAAGAGAAGCTGATAATATATTTAAAGTTTGTGATAATGTTCTTTGACATACCTTGTTGGTAATGTAGTTGGGTTTTGCTACACCATGGTCATATTCAAGGTTTTTAACAATGTTTTGGGTATAATTTTTCTTAAGTTCGATTATTACTAGTTTTGCAAAGCACACAATAAGAATTTGCATATTGGGAACTATGTAAAAATTAAAGTTCAGATTGTAAGAATAAATTGCTACAACATGAAAGATTATTAAAGAAATAAAAATTATGGTTGAATATGGCTGATAGTTTATTTGATGTTTATTTTTCTTTCAATGTATTATTAACCATGGTGCACTGCATTTCCTGCTGATATTGTTGACAGAAGATTATAAAAGCCACATTAAAAAGGAAGCTTGCTGGACAGAAATATCTGATAAATTGATTGGTTGAATTACTAGATTCTTACGTACCTTCAATTTTCGATGTCATCCATATTTGCCATTCCATTTACACCATTGCAAATGATTACCAATCTATAGATAGCAATGCTAGTCAGCATGCTCTCCTATTAGCTGTCGATTATGAACATATGTGACCTGTTAGCATTACATGATTTCTCTTGATGTTTTGCACGTCTGATGGGTAATCCTTACTAAAATAAACTTGAAGATTTGTTAGCAATCCTATAATACATAACTCTGTCTCTCGAAATATTTTTGGTATCCATGTGTAATGACTAAACAATTGTAACTTGGCATAACAGGCAGTTATTGTGGTTGGGTTATTTGTTCCCCTAATTGATCTTCTTCGAAATGGTGCATTTTATATAAAGGAATATGCGGCATGGGCAATTTCGAAGGCCACCTCCGGTGGTAGCCATAAACAAATCAAGTATGCTTCTGCACTATGCCATTCTTTTTTACCTGACGTATTTCTGTTATCGTCGTAAATTGAACTTTTATTCAACTGGTGATGTTTTTTTTAGGTACCTGGTACACCAGAACTGCATCAAACCTTTTTGTGATTCACTTATCTGCCATGATGTTTATAGCTTCGGTGTTGTTACGCCATATTTTCGGTTGCCTCTAATATCTCCCAAATTTCTAATATCTATTAATTATTAATTCAGATTAATAATTATTGCTTAACCACTAAGTTTTATCCTCTCCCTGAAACGAGGAAATAATCAATCTCAATCAATCAATAACGGAAAATATCTCCAAACGATATTCTTCAAATCAGGAAGATATCACAACGATAAGATTAAATCAGATAAAATCAGTAATTACCCAGATTAACGAAGTTTATCCCTAAAATCTCTAAGGGATAGACACAAATCAATTTCACAGAACTGCGTTGGCTTGATCCTTATAAATATAAGGTACGCAGGCATCTTGAAAAAAGGATCCGACACATCTAACAAGTCGAGACACCTCTCAAGTCCAGCCCCAAACATCCAAATCCCAAATTCCCCTATTTTCATAATTTCGTTATTCCAGCAACCTCCGAAATTTGTTATCACCAAATTCCTCCGTTAACAATTGGCGCTAGAAGGAGGGGATATTTTTTATTGTGGATGACAATCAAATCATACAACAAGCACACACACGGGGGTTAATATTGGGGTTAATATTGGATCTCACGCGACTTTAATGGAGGAACAGAAGGGTGGAGGCGGGGGCTTTATTTTAAATTCATATAATTTGAACATGGTGAAGCAGCAGGAGATCAGATGAAAAAATCAAACAAAATACGCATGTGCATGAATTTGTCCTGGGATCCGTCGGAAAAATGGAAGCTTAACTCAAACGAAACATGTGGACCAGCATGATAAAAGTCGTCGGAAGCTGTTTAAAAATTAAAAACCAAGGCATGCGGCTCGAAAATTCGAGAAGAGGAGCGACACAGCATTAATAGAAGAAAAAAAAAATTGGAAGCTCACCGAAATCATTCTGACTATTCATAAAATATCAAGATAAGTTTTCTTAATTTTAAATTTTTGTAATTCGTTAATATTTATGACATGTATATTAGATTATTATTATTTAAATATTCATGTGATATATCTTTTATATTTAATATTTTGTGTATGTTAAAAAATTTATATTTTTGATTGCACATAAATATAAAATTTTGCATATATTATGCATAATATATTTTTTAGAAGATCCTTTGGGTGTTATTGATATTTTTAGAAGATTCTTTGGGTGTTGCCGATATTTTTAGAAGATTCTTTGGGTGTTACCGATATTTTTAGAAGATCCTTTGGGTGTTGCCGATATTTTTAGAAGATTCTTTGGGTGTTGCTGATATTTTTAGAAGATTCTTTGGGTGTAGCTGATATTTTTTCGAAGAATTTTGGGTATTGCCTATATTTTTTTTCAAAGACCCTTTAAGTGTTGCTGATATTTTTGGAAGAATCTTGGGATATTGATATGACTTTGGGAAGATGACCTCCTCTAAGGAGGGTCTCCCTTATTTTTTTGTGTTAGACGACCTCCTCTAAGGAGGGTCTTTGTGATTTATTTAAAAGACGATCTCCTCTAAGGAGAGTCTTAGTGAAAATGAAGCGAACTTCGGAAAATCCACCTCCTGTGAGGAGGGATATTTCTGGAATGGGGAACGATCTCCTTTGAGGAGGGTATCCCAAATTATCAAAATCCTTGCAAAAACCGCACTTCCGGGGGGGATGTCCGTACTTCCGGCGCCTCATCAAGGTTCGAGCTTCGGAAAGTCCACCTCCTGTGAGGAGGGTATTTCTGAACAAAAACTGATCTCCTTTGAGGAGAGTACCCTAAATTACTAAATCCTTGCAAAAACCGTACTTCCGGGGGGGATGTCCGTACTTCCGGCGCCTCATCAAGGTTCGTGTAACACCCCCAGATCCGGGGTCCGGGATCCGGTGGTTACGGTTTCCAATTCTGTCCACAACACTTGAACTTTCCTTAACATAAAATAAATTACGTCTCTATAACCCAACACAATAATATAAAACACACCCGTTATAGTCCCAGAGATGAAATCAGAGTAACACTCAAATTTTTATTAATCACATTATGAGTTCTTACAATCCAAAAGAATTTCAATATAAATACATACTCTTTGCCATCCATTTACATAAGGCATACTAGACCATATTCTTGGTACTGAAAGAATAAATATACCCTACCAATAGCTTCTTCTTCAGCTCTGGTAGTCTCATCGTCCTCGCCCGCGTCGAGTGCGCCTTGTGCGAGTCATCTGGTCTAGCTGTTGTTGTGATATAATAATAAAGCAAGGGTGAGCAATAGCCCACCAACAATAATATATAACTGAACGATAATGAATAACAGTTCAAAAGTATCCTTCAAACCATATGCCATGCGTTTACGGAAATGATGCCAGTATAATATGAACGATGAAGTTACAAGGTAACTTAAAGTATTTGTTTGTAGAAATATCTGCTACATCAAAGTAAGCGAGATATTCTTATTGTTATTAAGAAGAGGAACTTGCAAGAAAAGGTTGCAATTCCAGTTATGACTCTCTTCCAACTCTGCTAACAGTAATCATGTTGCAGGAAATAAATGAATTTGGATGATGAACCAATGATGGAGTATTCACCGCGCCCGCTGTTCCAATCTTGATGATCAGTCGAGATCGTACAGCTCAATTTAGATTTACTACCGGTAGAAGGAAGAACTGACTGCTTTACTTGTGTACCGCCTTGCTAGCTCTCCCCGGCCAACGGTTGGGCCAAGGGGATGGACCGGCGCTACTCGGCCTCTTACACGACTCCTAGTTCAAATAGAATTCATGATTCTGAATGTAACGTTCGTCCCCCTTTCCCCAAGTATAATACTTGTTGATAAGACTCCACAAAGTAGTCGTATCTAGTTGGAAAGGAAAATTTACCAATAACTCCCAAGCTATTACTTGGTAACGGATATCAACTTGTTCCAGTAATCTTACCCCTCGAAAGATGAGAAGGTAAGCAACGACTTAATAAGTCAACAGCACCCGAGTTGCGAGTGAAGGGAATACTTTATGACCGGGAAGTCGACAAGATAAATAACATTTTTCCAAGTAAGGTTCCCTTATTATTAAGAAGATAGACTCAAAGATGAATGATGTCTGGGAACCTTTCTTGATATAAGATTAATAATAATATGACTTTGAAATATTTTCTGTAATAATCGAAGAAGATAAACCTTATCGAGGTTATTCTAAGTATGGAATAAATATTCAGAGAATATTTATTGAATTAAAATATTTTACAGAATATTTGGGAATATGAAAGAATATCTTTAATCAGAGTATTTCTCAAAATAATCCCTGAAGAGATATCAGGGGAATATTTATTGAATAAATAAATATTTAAATGAATATTCAAAACAATATTCATTAATTAATAAGACCTGAAAAGAATATTTAAGGTAATAATCATAATTAATTAGGAAATTTAAATGAATATTCAAAAGTAATATTCATTGAATGAATAATATCTTAAATGAATATCAAGTAATATTCATTTAGTAATCCAAGCCTTAAGGAATATTCGAGATAATATTCGATAATTAAATCAAGCTTTAGATGAATATTAAAATAATATTCATCAAGTATTTAATATCTTAAATGAATATTCGAAAGTAATATTTATTTAATAAAATAATAATCTAAAAGAATATCCAAATAATATTCATCTAACAGTCTCATCTTTAGAAGAATATTCGAAATAATAGTCGATAATCAATTCGACTCTGAATGAATATTGAGAAGATTATTCGTTGAATAGTTAAATTCAAATAATTATTTGAAGTAAGGATCGTTAAAATAATTAGTCTCGAACGAATATTCAAATAATATTCGTCGCCCAAATAATAGAAAATATTTACTTAAATATTTTCCTCCGAGGTAATCTCGATATATCAAGGAATATTGACTCCCGGTCTATTTTTGATTAATAAGATGTATACGCCCTTCTATGAGGGTCTTACAATAATCGGCTTATAACTGATATATAACTATCTAGCTTATAAGCCAACAATAACATTCAGGGAACAAGTATATCACTTCAACTTGAAAGTAGGCATGCATGCAATGGCATATGTATATCAGCATATATATATATATATATTTATTCAATCACAACAACAGCCTAAAAGAAGGGAATTGAAACTTGCCTGGTAGTCGAGTACGGTAAGGGGTAGTGGTAGCGGGTCCCGGTTCAGCTTGGTGATCTATAAATAGCCAAGGCATTCGGGATTAATCACTTAACATATTAAAAGTTAAGTTATACTTAATTCGAAACACGTTCTTGAGTTATCTCGTTATACCCCTTTTTGTGGATTACTTAAGTCATATGAGTTCTAAAGTCGATCGTTACGAGCCAATACTATACTCCGAGTTTTATCGTCCGTTTTCTAAGTGTTTTACCGAAGTTATAAAAGAGTCGTCTTTTAGGGGTTCGTTCGCGTTTAACCTCGACTCGAACATTTTTAATAAATCGAAAAATGATCTTTTTGACATACGGTTTTCTTTCACGCCTTCCTTTTTACCTCTAGTATTTATTTACCAAGATTCGCCATGACGTTACATAGTTTACGAGGGTTCAATTACAGTTACGAACTTTCGTTTACGGATTCGAACTACTTTTAGTAATTTGGTCATAAATCCTAAACCGTAAGTCCGTTTCATGCGATCTTTATATCAAAACGAAGCTTGAAACATAATCTATCCTATCATGGCAGAAAATGAAGCTGTACAGTGAGTTATAGCTACTGTGATGCTCGGTGTTTAATAGTCTAACGAAAATTCGGCATTACGACGGCTATAAATCGAACGTTCTAAAATTCATAACAATCAATCCAAGCCACACCGGGCATACTATACATGGTTTTCATCTTAACCAGTCCAAGAAGGTTTCAATTAACCATCATAATCATCAAAACTCTTAAATCATCACTACTAACTACATAATCATGCTTTTATGCATATAACAACACCATAATCTTAACTAATCTAAAACCATCAAGAACATATATAAAACTCAAAGTAAGATCTTGGGTTCTTAAGAATTATACCTTCCTTGGAGAGTGTACAAGCTATAATAACCCTTATATAGTCCTTGTATGGCTTTAACAAAGCTTAAATCATCCAAAGAAACCAAGAAATCAAAGTTAGTTTCTTGAAAACACTATTCACCCTCATCTTTGAGGATTTATTTGAAAATGGAAAACATGGAGTTTGAAGCTAAGATTTCTAGGAGATCATTTTTATGAAATATAGGACTCACCATAAAAATTTGGAGATCAAACAATGGTTGGAAGGTGAATTTTGAAATCTTAAAACTCCAAAATTCGAAGTGCCTTGGTTTTGGGGGAAAAACAGTGAACTTCTCGAATTTATTTACCCATCCAAACGATCTTCAAAAATTATGAAATTAAATCCCCAACTTCACCTTGATGTGTAGAAGCTCCATGAATTTTTTCATGATTTTTAGATGAGTAGATCTAGGTGAAAAAAAATGGCAAAGACCCCTGCCCTGGAAAATGCAACTGCTGGAAAAATGGGGGAGAGGTGGTATTTGCTTCTTTTTCTCTCTTTTCCTCTTGCTTGGCTAGTTGTCAAATGATATTTGTGATATGTATAAGTGGGTATAGCTGCTAATACTCCTCTTAATACAAGTGTCAAAGGTTTATGGTGTGTTAGAAAAATTGATGATGTGAAGCCTTGTTGTTTTCTTCTTGTCCATCCACCTCATTACTTCCTTTTTCATTTCTTTTCTTCATTTCATTTCCACCAAATATTCTTATATATAACCCCAGCTGATCAAGTAGGGTTTTTTTTTTTCTCGTTACGTATTTAATCCGTAATTTCTTTCGCGTTTGCTTGATCGCTTAATCTTGTTATAAAGTTCTAGCGATTTCTAGAACACTTGTTATTCTAACTCAAAGGTTTTCATTCTAAATCCTCAAATCATACTTAATAAATAAAATCCTTGAATCCTTAACATTATAATACTCTTGTCTTGATCGTATTGATAGGCTCTTTACGGTTCGGTCAAATATTGTACCGAAAAAGAATTTGGAATTTCTGAATTCCGATCGTTTCTGCATTCACTTATTTCCTCCGCGTATCACTAATATGACTTCGAAACATCCATAACACGTCCCGTACATAGGGTGGCGTGAAAAGTTTTCCAACTTACAAAATCACTATTCATCACTTATTTTTTATTTAATTCCTATAGTTGGGAAAATGAACCTGGTTCACCCTCGAGTGTTCCTTAACCTTTTTACGGAACCGCTGGGCTTATAATAGATATTGATTTGGATGACATGAGGGTATCTATTTCTCTCTAGGGAATCTTATCTTAACTTTCTAGGAGATAGATTATTCTAACCTTAGTTATCACCCAATAGCATCCTTCAGGCCATATAACCTTGGAATATATATCCTTTCATTATTCATTCACTAAAACCAGTATTACATTCTAGTTGTAACCCCTATTCATTCTTACATCAATACATAATAAAAAGTTTTAATTCTACCCAAAAATCTGGGTTCTTACAGTCTCCCCTCCTTAAAAGGATTCCGTCCCGGAATCAGGTAGAAGACAATTGGGTATTTGTTGGTTATTTCACTTTCCAATTCTCTGGTCGATCCTTACACACTCCAATATTTCTAAAGCATCTCATACTGGTGTTACAATACACCCTTATCCGTTCTACCAATTCTTTGATACTTTCGCACAACACATCATCCGGTATACGCTCTTGTCCGTTCTTATACTATTAACCTTATTGGTACGTGCAGTGACTTCGGTATCACTAACGCGCTACGAAGTCCGGAGATAACCTCACTCGTAATTTTGCAATTCCTAATCGCTTTAATCTTCGCAATCTCGATCAATATAGAGAAGTGGAAAGATTTATTGAGAGATCACTATGATCAATTGAACATTTGTTATATTGCATAGTTAGTACAGAAGGGGGCCAGCCTTTAGTACTTGACAAGCAATTAAACAAGTCATGGCATTCCACTTAGACTTCTATCACATAGACAGATAGTCACGTAGCAGTACCTCCCCTCCTAAAAGGGTTGTTCTTCTCAATTCATAAAGAAGATGAATAAGAGAGAAGAAGAGAAAAGAGTTCTAAAGGATTATAGAAAGCTTTCATGATTGTAGAATATCATACTCAGAATTTACCTCTGAACTATAAAGGTTTATCAAAGAAGAAATTAATCATAATTATATCCAACACTATTTGATCGCAATCTCACGTGTCAACATATCTTGCTGCTTCGTCCATTATTCTATGGACAAATACTCTTGTTCAATCTTAGCGATACTCACATTCGGGAAATCCTTCAACCTTTCAGGTTAAATCTTAGATTTCTCTCTTGACATCATTATTACTGACATCCCATATCATGTTACTAGCTTTTTCATAACTATAATATTGACACTATCCGGTTGTCATCCTGAGAATTCATTAGAAAACCCACTCATAACATTCCTTGCTTCTCATTCCATAGTTGCTTTCCCAGTCTTTTCTTTATCAATCACATCCTTCTTATTATTTGATTCTTATTTACTTCGGTTATTTACTTTCACCTTCATCTCTTTATTGAGACATCTTTTGCACTTGGCACCTCTTTATCGGTATTCCGTCACATTATTCTATAATCATCACGTTATTTCAATTTAAACTTTCCGAAATGAATCTGGCCCGATTTCTTTAACTTAGATTCATATAATCTACTTCTGCCAACCGTGTTTCTCATCACTTGTTCTTTTCTAACCGTGGTTTTCCACAGGTTGTCTTTCGTAAGTCAGACCAGGTCGTATATCTACATGCTCGTACTCCTATCATCTGTTGAACATCTGCATTTTACTGACGTAGCCTGGCCACATGAAAACCCGTTATGACCGTGCTATAATTTTGGGGGTAAGGCTGGCTCGAATACCGCCGCCCGAACACTTTAAACTCTCAGGTGGCCCAATAAGTCTCGGGCCCAACCGCCCTTCCCTCCAAGTCTCATTAATTCTTTCTACGGGAATACGTTTAGCATCACGAATTATCAACCTCATATTCTCTATCTTGTTTGTGCAGAAGTACACTAACACAAACTTGCTTGTCATTCATCAACATGCCATTTAGCTTATCAATAGCAGCACTTTCTTTATCTTTACGTTGTCATCTCCTTTCTTAGAAGAATCACCATCGCTTGTTGTTTACGTAGTGCGTTAATAGTTAACCCTACGGGTTTCAAATCCCTTAGGGAGACAAAGTAATCATTATTCCTTATCCATAAGGAACACTTCCTGAACTTGATGTAGATATAACATGAAGCAGATAGAATTGCAGAAGAGTTTCAAGCATCGCAGCTAGGTCCGGTTGATGAAACTATCACTTATGCATCTTCCATAAAAGACTGGAAACTTAACGGTTTACTTCATCAATTTTTGTACCATGGTCCTGGTTTGCCTCAAAACGGAACCTTCTAAGGTACGTAATATGCTTAAGACCCATCAGGAATCGAATCTTTACTTAAACTATTATTACCGTCGATTCTTGCACATTCATCAGAAGGAATGTAAATTCCTCCACTTCGATATGACCTTCAAGGTCCTGTCCAAATATCATTTTGTTTCTTCGGTATGAACATTGTAATTATTCTTCTATGCTTAGACTGTCGGCCACCTCATTGGCCTTTCCTGATAATAATAATTCCTTGTAATCCATGTTTTCTGGATACATTCCAACTCAAACATTTCTACCCCATTCCCATCACTGTTGGGTGAAAGCATTCTCCCTTAAGCTCTGCTGAAGGAGAAAAATATATCTATCAGTCTTTTTCCATAAGTCATTGCTTCCACCTACCCGTGGGAACTTTATCACGTTTATTCCCAATCCTACTTAGGATACTTCTTTTCTTAGTTCTTTCCTTATCTTAGGATAATCCCAACCTTTATAGGTTCAATCCATACTTCCTCAGGGTTTCATATATGCCTCATCTGGCATTATTGTTACTATGTCATACATTCCTTACCAAACTTCCATTTTGAAGTTCGGAATATTACCTTTTTTCCTTGTAAGGTTTCGTAGGTCATCCTCATCATTCCTCCTGTATTTTCTGGGTACAGGGTATATCAAAACGTCATTGATCAATACTTTAATAATTCTGTCTATGTTCTTTCCAGAACTCTCTTTTTAATGATCCTTACCGGTCATTGTTGCCTTAGCAAGTCCAACCCATATCATCTGAATTCATAATGTCGTTATTAGGGTTAATGCCATCCCTTGTGCATTCCCAAGGGTTTGTCTTAATTTATGGATATCCTATCCTTAATTCAACTGCCAAGGAATTCTTGCATCCTATATTTGGCAATCAGATCATGTATCCCAAATAAGGGTGTCTTTTCAATCATTCTCATTTGATAATCGATTGGTAACTTAATGCCACCCTCTTCTTTCAGATAGTTATCAACCTATTGGGCCTTCCAAAAGGCAATGTATGCCTATCTGCTCTCTTACAGAACTTGGTAATGGTAGCAAGGATGTTTTGGAAGATATTGGTCGAGTTCAACGTGAATCTTTTAGTACTCATCGTTCTTCTCAAAGGTACTTGCCTTAGACAAAATTTCTACAGCATACTGATCGATCTCTGACCATTTCTATACTCTCTTCATAAACCTTCGTTGTTTACTTTCCTTAGTCATAATATATTCATGGTATTCATGACACCCTAACATCATACATCTCAAGTCATTATACTTCCATTTTACTCGTAATCTTGGACAACCATATACACATGAGTCACTTTAGTACGGGTTACCCCATCCCAAAAAGGTCTAGTAAATTCCCCATCAAAACATGGGTTGTAAAGGGTTTAGTAGAAGACTCCTACAATCTCATTAATATTTCCTTTATATCAGAAGCCCTTGCAGTCGGTGCTTACTTAGAAGCAACCCTGCTTTGTCTTTTCATTGCTGGTCTAGTCACTTTATAGTCCGTTGTGACTTGGCCTCATCTGGCCACACTAAAATAAAAATATATGATTTTAGGGGTTGGCTAATAGCATTACTTTTCTAGCAATTACCGGCATAGTGCCTTCTTCTTTGATACCTTTCTACCTTTCCAAAACTTTACTCCATATAAGTCTTAATCGACTACTCGGCACCGTCTCCGATCACCTTTCCTCCACTTTTATCTTTTCAACTATTCTTATCAATCCTGCGTGCCACACAAGCTTACCATTCCTGGCACAATAGCCTTTTCATTTAAGTCAATCCTGGAATTTCTCAGTCCGGCTAGTTTCTTACTTACATTTCCTATTTTCGTCCAATCTCACTTCATCATTTTATCACTACCGTCGATTGTAATGCTCAGGGTCCGTTTACTAACCCATTTTACAGCATCCTTACCCAAATCACAGGGTTTGCTCCAATTTTTACTCTCTTCCATGACATTCTCTGATAATCAGAAAGACAAGGTTTGCCAAAATTCACCGAATTCCTTTCCAGACTCAGGGAAATTTTGATCAATCTACCCATCGACTGGTAACACTAAGGAGACCAGTTCCGAAAGCTGAAGAATAGTTCTATGAACCTCCTAGTAGGTAGAACCGTAAGCAGTCATAATTAACGAAATAATCGTCATCGGGTTGGAAATTTAACCCCTGGAGAGGAACCAATTATATACATCCCTTAGAATGGAATCAACAGTTTTAAACTGAAACTTGTCACAACGTCCTGATATCTATACGTCCTGATATTCAATATTACCAAATGTTAGTCTACCTAACCCTTTATGCGAAGCGTCATTGGAAGCACAAAGTCTCCTTTTTCCATTAAGCAATGCCAGCTCTTGGTCATTACCAATTTCACCTTTTAGCTCCAGGAAGATTTTCTCACATTTTTCTCTTTAACTGCTGATCGTATTACTTGATCTATTATAATTCCGTGTCGGAGTAAACTTAAGGTAACTACTATAATCCATTCAAAGAGAAGAAGGAATTTAATATTCCTCTGAATCACATGCATCTAACGTTTCTGGTTCATCATTTAACTGAGTTGAATTAACTCTATACTCAGTCTCTGGCAGTAGTCTCATTACGAGTTCATCTTGACTCACTGGTCTTATCTTCCGGTAGGTTCTGAGATCATTGTCTTGCTTACTACTTCCTTATATACTTTACCCAATCATGCTATCACTTCCCAATGTCTTTACTTTCTAAATGATTCATTCATAAAATGAACATTTTCCTTAATAAAACCACCTTATTAACCTTAATTTGGTTCCATAATTTACAACCTACGATACCTGCCTTCTCATGGCGAATTATTACTGACTAATTCATTTATCAAATGATATGGCACTTACTGCCTCCTTCTCAACTATTCCTCGGGACTCTGCTCCTCGCCCTAAATTGATGTCTTTAATAATCATACACCCCTCTAGCTCTTTCTTTGTTAAGATGAAAATCTCTAAGGATTCTCATCTATTTCCGTATAAGATCTCAAGTAATTCTTCCAATCCTTCATTCTTGCTGGTACTACATCTGGTAGCCCGGCTATGAATTCAACATGCATCTTCAGATCTCTTAATAATATCTCGGTTCTTTATACTCACTTTTCTGAGCACCATATCTTAATCATCACAGTCATTCTGGCTGCGACCCTCATTACCCATGGGTAAGCTCCTCATCCTAACAGGATTTTACTTATCTGCTGGAACCTCTTCCGGGTCTCTAGTAGGGTACTCTATGGAATTTACCTGCTGATCTTCAGCATATAATAAATCATCATCGCGTTGCTACACGTATGCCTCAAGGTCTGTTGCCTTACTTGTCGATGCGATATCGAGCTAAGTTACTATCATGATACTTAATAGTTCCCATAAGGGTTTTATAGGTCATCACTACATTAAGTAGTCCGACTATGAACTTGGCAAGAGTTCTTATTATCTTAGTGAATTTATTGTTTTAACGTCGCCTCATCTCTGGGGTTTATAACGTATGCTCTGATACCACTTCTGTAACACCCCCAGATCCGGGGTCCGGGATCCGGTGGTTACGGTTTCCAATTCTGTCCACAACACTTGAACTTTCCTTAACATAAAATAAATTACGTCTCTATAACCCAACACAATAATATAAAACACACCCGTTATAGTCCCAGAGATGAAATCAGAGTAACACTCAAATTTTTATTAATCACATTATGAGTTCTTACAATCCAAAAGAATTTCAATATAAATACATACTCTTTGCCATCCATTTACATAAGGCATACTAGACCATATTCTTGGTACTGAAAGAATAAATATACCCTACCAATAGCTTCTTCTTCAGCTCTGGTAGTCTCATCGTCCTCGCCCGCGTCGAGTGCGCCTTGTGCGAGTCATCTGGTCTAGCTGTTGTTGTGATATAATAATAAAGCAAGGGTGAGCAATAGCCCACCAACAATAATATATAACTGAACGATAATGAATAACAGTTCAAAAGTATCCTTCAAACCATATGCCATGCCTTTACGGAAATGATGCCAGTATAATATGAACGATGAAGTTACAAGGTAACTTAAAGTATTTGTTTGTAGAAATATCTGCTACATCAAAGTAAGCGAGATATTCTTATTGTTATTAAGAAGATGAACTTGCAAGAAAAGGTTGCAATTCCAGTTATGACTCTCTTCCAACTCTGCTAACAGTAATCATGTTGCAGGAAATAAATGAATTTGGATGATGAACCAATGATGGAGTATTCACCGCGCCCGCTGTTCCAATCTTGATGATCAGTCGAGATCATACAGCTCAATTTAGATTTACTACCGGTAGAAGGAAGAACTGACGGCTTTACTTGTGTACCGCCTTGCTAGCTCTCCCCGGCCAACGGTTGGGTCAAGGGGATGGACCGGCGCTACTCGGCCTCTTACACGACTCCTAGTTCAAATAGAATTCATGATTCTGAATGTAACGTTCGTCCCCCTTTCCCCAAGTATAATACTTGTTGATAAGACTCCACAAAGTAGTCGTATCTAGTTGGAAAGGAAAATTTACCAATAACTCCCAAGCTATTACTTGGTAACGGATATCAACTTGTTCCAGTAATCTTACCCCTCGAAAGATGAGAAGGTAAGCAACGACTTAATAAGTCAACAGCACCCGAGTTGCGAGTGAAGGGAATACTTTATGACCGGGAAGTCGACAAGATAAATAACATTTTTCCAAGTAAGGTTCCCTTATTATTAAGAAGATAGACTCAAAGATGAATGATGTCTGGGAACCTTTCTTGATATAAGATTAATAATAATATGACTTTGAAATATTTTCTGTAATAATCGAAGAAGATAAACCTTATCGAGGTTATTCTAAGTATGGAATAAATATTCAGAGAATATTTATTGAATTAAAATATTTTACAGAATATTTGGGAATATGAAAGAATATCTTTAATCAGAGTATTTCTCAAAATAATCCCTGAAGAGATATCAGGGGAATATTTATTGAATAAATAAATATTTAAATGAATATTCAAAACAATATTCATTAATTAATAAGACCTGAAAAGAATATTTAAGGTAATAATCATAATTAATTAGGAAATTTAAATGAATATTCAAAAGTAATATTCATTGAATGAATAATATCTTAAATGAATATCAAGTAATATTCATTTAGTAATCCAAGCCTTAAGGAATATTCGAGATAATATTCGATAATTAAATCAAGCTTTAGATGAATATTAAAATAATATTCATCAAGTATTTAATATCTTAAATGAATATTTGAAAGTAATATTTATTTAATAAAATAATAATCTAAAAGAATATCCAAATAATATTCATCTAACAGTCTCATCTTTAGAAGAATATTCGAAATAATAGTCGATAATCAATTCGACTCTGAATGAATATTGAGAAGTATTATTCGTTGAATAGTTAAATTCAAATAATTATTTGAAGTAAGGATCGTTAAAATAATTAGTCTCGAACGAATATTCAAATAATATTCGTCGCCCAAATAATAGAAAATATTTACTTAAATATTTTCCTCCGAGGTAATCTCGATATATCAAGGAATATTGACTCCCGGTCTATTTTTGATTAATAAGATGTATACGCCCTTCTATGAGGGTCTTACAATAATCGGCTTATAACTGATATATAACTATCTAGCTTATAAGCCAACAATAACATTCAGGGAACAAGTATATCACTTCAACTTGAAAGTAGGCATGCATGCAATGGCATATGTATATCAGCATATATATATATATATATATTTATTCAATCACAACAACAGCCTAAAAGAAGGGAATTGAAACTTGCCTGGTAGTCGAGTACGGTAAGGGGTAGTGGTAGCGGGTCCCGGTTCAGCTTGGTGATCTATAAATAGCCAAGGCATTCGGGATTAATCACTTAACATATTAAAAGTTAAGTTATACTTAATTCGAAACACGTTCTTGAGTTATCTCGTTATACCCCTTTTTGTGGATTACTTAAGTCATATGAGTTCTAAAGTCGATCGTTACGAGCCAATACTATACTCCGAGTTTTATCGTCCGTTTTCTAAGTGTTTTACCGAAATTATAAAAGAGTCGTCTTTTAGGGGTTCGTTCGCGTTTAACCTCGACTCGAACATTTTTAATAAATCGAAAAATGATCTTTTTGACATACGGTTTTCTTTCACGCCTTCCTTTTTACCTCTAGTATTTATTTACCAAGATTCGCCATGACGTTACATAGTTTACGAGGGTTCAATTACAGTTACGAACTTTCGTTTACGGATTCGAACTACTTTTAGTAATTTGGTCATAAATCCTAAACCGTAAGTCCGTTTCATGCGATCTTTATATCAAAACGAAGCTTGAAACATAATCTATCCTATCATGGCAGAAAATGAAGCTGTACAGTGAGTTATAGCTACTGTGATGCTCGGTGTTTAATAGTCTAACGAAAATTCGGCATTACGACGGCTATAAATCGAACGTTCTAAAATTCATAACAATCAATCCAAGCCACACCGGGCATACTATACATGGTTTTCATCTTAACCAGTCCAAGAAGGTTTCAATTAACCATCATAATCATCAAAACTCTTAAATCATCACTACTAACTACATAATCATGCTTTTATGCATATAACAACACCATAATCTTAACTAATCTAAAACCATCAAGAACATATATAAAACTCAAAGTAAGATCTTGGGTTCTTAAGAATTATACCTTCCTTGGAGAGTGTACAAGCTATAATAACCCTTATATAGTCCTTGTATGGCTTTAACAAAGCTTAAATCATCCAAAGAAACCAAGAAATCAAAGTTAGTTTCTTGAAAACACTATTCACCCTCATCTTTGAGGATTTATTTGAAAATGGAAAACATGGAGTTTGAAGCTAAGATTTCTAGAAGATCATTTTTATGAAATATAGGACTCACCATAAAAATTTGGAGATCAAACAATGGTTGGAAGGTGGATTTTGAAATCTTAAAACTCCAAAATTCGAAGTGCCTTGGTTTTGGGGGAAAAACAGTGAACTTCTCGAATTTATTTACCCATCCAAACGATCTTCAAAAATTATGAAATTAAATCCCCAACTTCACCTTGATGTGTAGAAGCTCCATGAATTTTTTCATGATTTTTAGATGAGTAGATCTAGGTGAAAAAAAATGGCAAAGACCCCTGCCCTGGAAAATGCAACTGCTGGAAAAATGGGGGAGAGGTGGTATTTGCTTCTTTTTCTCTCTTTTCCTCTTGCTTGGCTAGTTGTCAAATGATATTTGTGATATGTATAAGTGGGTATAGCTGCTAATACTCCTCTTAATACAAGTGTCAAAGGTTTATGGTGTGTTAGAAAAATTGATGATGTGAAGCCTTGTTGTTTTCTTCTTGTCCATCCACCTCATTACTTCCTTTTTCATTTCTTTTCTTCATTTCATTTCCACCAAATATTCTTATATATAACCCCAGCTGATCAAGTAGGGTTTTTTTTTTTCTCGTTACGTATTTAATCCGTAATTTCTTTCGCGTTTGCTTGATCGCTTAATCTTGTTATAAAGTTCTAGCGATTTCTAGAACACTTGTTATTCTAACTCAAAGGTTTTCATTCTAAATCCTCAAATCATACTTAATAAATAAAATCCTTGAATCCTTAACATTATAATACTCTTGTCTTGATCGTATTGATAGGCTCTTTACGGTTCGGTCAAATATTGTACCGAAAAAGAATTTGGAATTTCTGAATTCCGATCGTTTCTGCATTCACTTATTTCCTCCGCGTATCACTAATATGACTTCGAAACATCCATAACACGTCCCGTACATAGGGTGGCGTGAAAAGTTTTCCAACTTACAAAATCACTATTCATCACTTATTTTTTATTTAATTCCTATAGTTGGGAAAATGAACCTGGTTCACCCTCGAGTGTTCCTTAACCTTTTTACGGAACCGCTGGGCTTATAATAGATATTGATTTGGATGACATGAGGGTATCTATTTCTCTCTAGGGAATCTTATCTTAACTTTCTAGGAGATAGATTATTCTAACCTTAGTTATCACCCAATAGCATCCTTCAGGCCATATAACCTTGGAATATATATCCTTTCATTATTCATTCATTAAAACCAGTATTACATTCTAGTTGTAACCCCTATTCATTCTTACATCAATACATAATAAAAAGTTTTAATTCTACCCAAAAATCTGGGTTCTTACAGTTCGAGCTTCGGAAAATCCACCTCCTGTGAGGAGGGATATCTCTGAAGCATTTATGGAAATTATGGTGGATATGACCTTCTTTGAGGAGGATATTTTCCGGAATACGTTATGGAAGCTCTAGAATACGTCCTTCTTTGAGGAGGGTATTTCTCGGAGTGCTTAATAGATGATATATCTTTGAATATTTGCTTTTCAGGGTATTGCTCGGAAAGTTTTGCACGACTCTTCGAATAATGCTTGGATGGCTCTCTAGGATACGTTCTCTCACACCTATAAAACTTATTCTTTTTTACATCTCGCATATTGTCTCGTTTACATCTACATGCATATTACGAGCACATTGGTGCTCCATATTTTTTTCCTAATCTTCCTCTCCTAGCTGTTTTAGTGACTCAGGAAATTTGGAAGATCGAGGCATGCTTAGTTCTCCACTGCAGCAAGCTACACTGAAGAACTGGGGGGTAGTTGTTACGCCATATTTTCGGTTGCCTCTAATATCTCCCAAATTTCTAATATCTATTAATTATTAATTCAGATTAATAATTATTGCTTAACCACTAAGTTTTATCCTCTCCCTGAAACGAGGAAATAATCAATCTCAATCAATCAATAACGGAAAATATCTCCAAACGATATTCTTCAAATCAGGAAGATATCACAACGATAAGATTAAATCAGATAAAATCAGTAATTACCCAGATTAACGAAGTTTATCCCTAAAATCTCTAAGGGATAGACACAAATCAATTTCACAGAACTGCGTTGGCTTGATCCTTATAAATATAAGGTACGCAGGCATCTTGAAAAAAGGATCCGACACATCTAACAAGTCGAGACACCTCTCAAGTCCAGCCCCAAACATCCAAATCCCAAATTCCCCTATTTTCATAATTTCGTTATTCCAGCAACCTCCAAAATTTGTTATCACCAAATTCCTCCGTTAACAGGTGTATTAGTTTTAGAGATAATAAGTAGAATGCCAAGACTCGCAATGTAACTTGTTCAAGGGCCGAGCTTGAGGAGGTCCGAGTTGAGACTCTTAGCCTTATTGAAAAATTTGTATAAGCAGGGCCTAGGAATAACAAGTTTTTGTGTAGTAGTTCTAACTTTGGCAGTACTTTCATATTTGATGAATTAGATTTTGGATGAATTAGTTTTTGGATGAATTGGATGTACGTAGTTTGGATATTTTGGATGGTTTGGATTATGTAGTTAGTTTTAATGTGAATTGAAATGTAGTTGCCGATATTTGGCTTTGGTATATATTGGCATTTTGATTTCGTTATATTAGTTTTGGTTTGCCATTTTGATTTTGGTCTTGGTTTTGGTTTTTTAGTCTTGTAATGATGTAAAAAGAATAGAAACACATCAGCTTCATATAAGAAACCGATGTAATAACGTACAATAGACATCGGTTCCAAATAAGAAACCGATGTAATAACGTGCAATAGACATCGGTTTAAAATCAGAAATCGATGTAATAATCTACAATAGACATCGGTTGATAATAAAAAAAACCGATGTAAAATCGAAGCATATACATCAGTTACTTAATAACAAATCAATGTAAATTCATAACATAGACATCAGTTCACTAATAAGAAACTGATGTTATACATAAACATTGACATCAGTTACATTTAAGAACTGATGTTAATTGTTGACATGGACATCAGTTCTGTATTTTTTTTTATGTTTATGTCTTGATTTATATTACATGTTATATGTTTAAGATGATATAAATCTTGTATTAACGTAAAATTTACATGATAGTCATGACATATACTACAGAAACGATGTCTAAAATTACTATAGACATCAGTTCTTTATCAGAAATGATGTCTAAAAGTACTACAGACATCGGTTAAAAACCGATGTCTAAGACCCCTACCTTTCTCTACACATGCGAAGACATCGGTTCTAGATTTATATAGACATCGGTTTTTAACCGATGTCTATTGACGTTTTTCTAGTAGTGATTTTTCGTTATTGATTGATTGAGATTGATTCTTTCCTCGTTTCAGGGAGAGGATAAAACTTAGCGGTTAAGCAATAATTATTAATCTGAATTAATAATTAATAATTATTAGAAATTTGGGAGATTATTAGACATGCCAAATTAGGGCATAACAACTAGCCCCCGAGTCCATATTGCCATTGGAAATGCGATGTGGACTCAGAAGATTCCTTTCCAAGTAATTCTGGAGCGAGGCCAAGGCCCGTTATTCATCATTTTCGGCCTCTCTTCGCAGGCCTAATGAATTTGAACGGTTTCTAACAGCTATCATATCTCGAGATCCGCTCTGGGTTGCCAGGATGATGACACGTGTAACAGATCCTTCTCTCTCCTGCTTACTATATAAACTCAGATTTCCCAATCATTTGTCACTTTCCTTATAAACAACGCAACGAAATGCTGCCAATTTGCTCCCAGATCAAACAGAGAACCGGATCGCTTTCATACAAGAACGACCTCGAACTTTTCTAAGATCTTCACACTTTCTTCAATCAACAGTAAGATTTCTTCTCTTGTTCTTCATTTTTAATTCATTTAAATGCATGCATAGTTTATAATTCCCTCTTTTATCACTTGTACATGTATGCGATGCGAGCCCTAATGTATGCGACCCCTCCTTTGTAATTTAATACTGCGAGGGTAGCCCCGCCAGGATAGAAAATGTGATCCCTCACTTAGATACAAAACAGTCCTTTCCTCTTTAGAATATAAGTCAATCCTTTCATCGTGTGCGATGTGAGGACACTTAGAACCTTCTATATTTCTGAATCCCCTTGATATTCTGTAAGTGCACACACTAATAATTCACTTTTACAAATGTCTACCGACGATAGCTCAAGGACTCCTTCACCCCTTCCCCACATCACAATAAGCGAGCAGGCAGCCGCTAACATTGCTAAAGCTACAAGTGCGAGCGATAGTTCGTTCAAATTGTATTTGGACCATCAATGGTCCAATCAAGAATACACTCAGGAAACTGATTTATGCTCCTGGAAAACCAAACATCCATCCGCCTCGCAGAATGCATCTGTCGGAGTCCCCTCAAGTTCGCAGAATCAACCTTCTCCACAAATTCCTTCTTCTATTCAAGACGAAGTGAATGAACTTTTGGAGAAGGGAAATCAACTCTTCTCCAGTATCCCCAAACTCCTCTCTCCTCTTAACATGAACCTTCTCCCTACAACCCCCATCACGATTGCTAGCGACTCCTCTACAAACTCGCTAGGCGCTGCCTATTATGAGCACGAGGGTGGAGATGACAACGAAGCCAATTCTGATGATTCCGATTATGAGGAGCCTTCCTCTGATGATGGCGGCCTCGATGAAGTATCCAAGGTCGTCAATTTCACTGATTATAATTATATACCAGAAGTTTCTCCCCAACCTTACGCACCAACTCCCCAGCCTGAGCTAGAAGGAACTATATATGTTGGCGGACCTCGTCCTGAAGATATTGAACCAGGTTCGAAAGTGAAACCCGGTTAGCCTCGCGTCCTAGCCTGCAGGGATCTATCAACGACCCTAGATACAGAGTCTCTAGCTAAGGCGGTTGACATTTTCAGGCCAGAAGGCAAAATTATTCTCCCCAAATCTTCAATGCGATGTTACCGCTTTGATCATCAAGAAAATGGTGGCAGAGTGCCTCGAATGGTTCTGACCTCGTCAATGATGAAAATAGGCTCCCCCCTCCACCCTTTTATTAGGGATGTCTGTGAAACGTACCATCTGGCCCCGATCCAAATAAACCCCAATGGCTACAGAGCCATGATTGCCCTCTATGTTCTTTACCATAAACTTGAATATCCTGAGTTGGATGCGAGGACCATGGGTTATTTTCTGCAGCTGAAGCGATGCGGGGCCTCAGACTTTGGCTACGTCTATTTCTCAGTCTGGCCAGAGTTCAACAAAAAAGAACTTTATCATAGTGCTCCAAGTAACGCAGGCTCGTGGAAAGGTCCTTACTTCTATGTCCACGAGGTGCCCAGAGTTAAGACTTCCTTTTATTACCTCCCAGGTATGGAACTATCCTTTTAACTTCACCCTCCTTTTATTCAACCCGTACGCTAATTCATCCTTCCTGAGATCGCAGTTGGTCAAGTGCGAACCGTCCTGAAGGGCGAAGAGAAGAAACGTGCTGACGATGTGCTGAAAACTCCACGAGAGGCCCGCAACATTCAAACCCTACTTTCTCTTGAGAATCTGGTCGAGTGCGGTTTCTTGAAAGAAGGAGTTGGTTTTCCTTCAAAAATGAGGCCTTCAAATGCGAAGAAGGCTTCATTGAAAAGAAAAGCTCATAAGGAGGCCTCGTCCTCTCGAGTTGTAGTTACCACTAGCGAGGGTATTCTCCTCGTCACAACACGACCATTACCCCGTCCTCGTTAATTTCAACACTGCTTTAATCTTTACTGTTCTCGCATTTATATAACTTGTATTATTATGCTTCTAATTGTATCTACTTCCACTTCTCAGGTATGTCGGGCAAAAGTGGTCGCAGGCCTCCCTTTCTCCAAAAGAGCGGGGCCGCCCCTGTCACGAAAATGGCTACAGTCCCCCAAAAGCCGAAGACTACTAAGCTACCACCTCCTCCACCATCGACAACAAACACCGAAACTATCCAGCGAGTCCAGGGTACCCCTGAAGAACATACTTCCAAGAGAACTAGAAGGGACGAACCCGTGCTTCCTGTTCCCAAGCCTCCAGCAACTGCTACTCCGGTTCATCACCTTTTTGCGAAGCATGGATATAATCATGCTACTGAAGAGGAATGTACGAGCTGGGTGGGAGCCGAGCTGGTTGACAATGCCGAATCTCTTTACAAGTGCTTAGTTGAGGCGTTCATTCGTCAAACTTCGCATCTCAAGGAATTGAAGACCCTCGCATTTGTCAAAGCAAAATTGGAGAAGGAGGTTACAGTCCTTAAGTTCCAAAAGGAAGAAGACAAGAGGTCACTGATGGAGACTCATAGGTGAGCCCTTGAAACAGAGACTGCCACTTTGCGATCCGAGCTTAAGAAGATCACCAATGAAAGGAATACTCTCAACAAATCTCTAAAGGAGGCTGAGGAGCACGAGGAAACTCTTAAGAAGGAGCATGTGGAAGAGCTGGGTAAGCTGAAGAAGGAGCTCGAGGCTGCCAAACTTGATCACGATACTGTGGTGGAGGCTGCCCAGGTCGAATTCATGAAAGGCTTCATCAGAAAAATTCCTGAATTCGACTGGGAAAGGCTCGGGCCTGGTAATGCTGAATTTGCAGAATCTCTTCGCAAAGAGATCGAAGAAGAAGATGCGAAGGAGGCAGCCAGGCTCGCTAGCGAAGCCACCCAGACCAACGCAACCGAATCCGCTAAATAATGAACTCTTTTCTTTTGTTTCTGAGTACCGAACTGGGGATGCGAACACCCCTTGAATGTCTCGCAACATGTAATATTTTTTCATAAATGTCCTGATAACTTATTTGGGCTCGCATAGCGACCCATTAACTGTTGGAATTTTGATAACTGTTATAACATATTGCATGTCTTCGTCTCTTCATAAAATACATTGTGTATACTCTTAACTGTCTGTAGTTAATATTGCTTTCATCCTTTGTATATTCGAAACATTTCCAAGTAGACTAGCCTCACAGCTGCGAAGCATTCTTTACAATTGAAATCGTAGCTTTCCTTTTTCTTGTAACTTTTATATTTGCTTTATCAACTTCAAAGTGTGCATCATCCCCTTTGGAATCATGATGTGCGGTGCCTTCCTTGCGAGGTCGCAGACACGATCCCGAGGCAGAGTTCACCCCTTGACTTTTTTTATTTTGAGCTTCTTTGAGTAGATATGCTTTTCAATAACTAATCTTCGAGAACAGTCCCTCAGGTCGCAGTAAGTGTATGCTCACATCTTCCTTGACCTGAGGGGGATTCGGCTTCGCATCCACTATGCTGGCCTAGTCCTGAAAATTTAAAATGATAACAGAAAAAATAAAAATTGCACAATGTTTTTGTAGAACAAACTTCATATATAAATACTAGGGACGATGCCCAACTTTCATTACATCATAAAGAGGAGGTGTCTATATGATCACTACCCCCCAGTACTTTGTATGAATTTATTCATGCTAAGTAATGATAGATAGAGACTACCAGGGGTGAGGCCTCTACTGATAGTATTTCCTAAAATGTTCTGCATTCCAAGCTCGAGGTACGACCTTATCATCCATATCTGTTAGATAATAAGTCCCCTCATTGATAACAGCATAGATTTTGTAGGGCCCTTCCCAATTGGCTCCAAAGACTCCATGAGCTGAGACCTTGGTGTTAGGCATCATTCTCATAAGCACCAAGTCCCCCACGCGAAGATGCGGCACACGAACCTTCCCATTATAATACCTTGCAGCTCTTCTTTGTTAAGCTGCGAGCCTTAACTGGGCTTCCTCCATTGATTCCTGAATCATGTCTAAATATAGCCTGTGATTGACCTCATTTGCTTCGGAGTCGTAATGCTCTCGCCTGAACGAGCCCACCTCAACGGGCACCATGGCCTCGCATCCATAAGTCAAAGAAAATGGGGTCTCTCCGGTGGTAGACCTTGGCGTCGTGTTGTATGACCACAAGACCCTTGGTAGCTCCTCAGGCCAACTGCCCTTGCTCTCCTCCAATTTAGCCTTCAGGGTATGTTTAATTATTTTGTTAATGGCCTCGGTTTGACCATTTGTTTGTGGATGGCTCACTGCAGAGAAACTTTTCTTTATACCCAAATTTTCACAAAACTCTTTCATTTCCTTACTGTCAAATTGCTTCCCATTATCGGATATGAGCTGATATGGGATTCCGTAGCGACATACAATAGCCCTGTACACAAAATCCTTCAAGTTTTTGGCCGTGATGGTAGCGAGGGGCTCAGCTTCGGCCCACTTGGTGAAGTAGTCCACGGCCACGACTACATATTTGACTCCTCCTTTGGCTTTGGGGAGTTCACCAATAAGATCGATCCCCCACATAGCGAAGGGCCAGGGGCTCATTAGCGAGGTGAGGTTCGCTACTGGAGCATTACTGAAATTGGCGTTTCTCTGACATTTATCACACCTTCTAGCGAATTCAAAAGCATCTCTTTTCAATGTAGGCCAGAAATACCCTTGTCGTAAGATTTTTTGAGCTAGGGAACTACCCCCCGAGTGATTGCCACATATTCCTTCATGGACCTCCCTTAGGATGTAATTGCATTCTTCTCCATGTACACACCTCAACAGTGGTGTATTGAACCCTCTTCGATATAGCACCCCATCATAAATCACATAGCGAGCTACCTGATATTTGACCTTCCTCGCTTCTTTCTTTTCTTGAGGTAGAAATCCCTTCTTGACATACTCCCATATAGGGGTCATCCATGTCGACCCCTGGCTCGCTAGTTCCAGAACAAATTCCTCCGGAACACTGGGTTTACTTTGAATTTCCAACGGAATGATCCCAAGTAGAGTGGCCTCGCGACGCGAGCCTAATTTTGCAAGGGCATCGGCTCCCTGATTCTTCTCCCTTCTTATGTGAACCACTTTTACTTCGTTAAACTTCTTGATCAGTCTCTGCGCACATCGCAGATATAGCTCGATCTGCTCACCCCTAGCTTGCCAGCCACAATAAAGTTGATATGTCACTAACATAGAATAACTGTAGGCTGTAAGGTTCTCCACCTTCATTTCCAATGCTAGTTTGAGACCAATGATCAGGGCCTCATATTCTGCTGCATTGTTTGAAGCTTCAAATGCGAAGTGAACGGCACTGCTTAACTTGCGACCCTCAGGGGTGACAAGCTCGATCCCGGCCCCAGCTCCTTCCTTATTAGACGCCCCATCAACATATAGTTCCCACCACGAAGCTGAATTCTCATTTTTTACCTCGGGGTCTGTTACCTCTGGGATCGCTATTAATGCCTAGGCATCTTCCTCAGATTGGGAAGGGAATTCCAATATAAAATCTGCTAAGGCTTGCCCCTTTATTGCACCTCGAGGCTTGTACTCAATATCGAACTGACTCAGCTCTATCGTCCACTTTAATAGTCTTCCTGAGGCCTCGGGCTAATGCATCACTTGCCTCAAAGGGTAGGCAGTACGAACCTGAATGCTGTGTGCCCGAAAATAGGGCCTCAACTTCCTCGAAGCCAATATCAAAGCGTAAGCTAGCTTCTCCATGTTGGTGTAACGAGTCTCCGCGTCTAACAGCCTCTTACTTACATAATAGACAGGGTATTGAGCTTTCTCTTCCTCTCGAACGAGGACAGCACTGACCGCATGCTCTGAGACAGCCAGGTAAATGATGAGGACTTCTCCTTCCTTAGGCTTAGAAAGTAGAGGCGGCGAGCCTAAGTGTTTCTTTATTTTTTGGAAAGCCTCCTCGCATTCAGGGGTCCATTCAAAATTTTTGCCCACCTTCTTAATTGCTTTGAAGAACTCATGACACTTGTCTGATGATTTAGAAACAAATCGATTGAGGGCTGCTATCCTTCCAGTTAGACTTTGAACCTCTTTGACATTTCTAGGTGATCTCATTTCCATTAGGGCCTTTATCTTGGCTGGATTGGCCTCAATTCCTCTGTGGTTTACAATGAACCCCAAGAATTTTTTTGATTCAACCCCGAAAACACACTTTTGGGGGTTAAGCTTCATCCTGTACTTCCTCAGTATGTCAAACATTTCTGCGAGGTGGGATATATGATCACTGGACTCCTTAGACTTCACGAGCATGTCATCAACATAGACCTCCATTATCTTCCCAATTTGCCTTTCAAACATCATGTTGATGAGCCTTTGATAGGTGGCCCCGGCATTAAGGAGACCGAAGGGCATCTCAATGTAACAGTAGAGGCCTCTATCCGTGATGAACGAGGTATGCTCCTGATCGGGTCCGTACATAGGTATTTGATTATACCCAGAATAAGCATCCATGAAACTTAGGAGCACATGCCCCGCTGTCGCATCCACCAGCTGATCAATCCTTGGGAGTGGGAAACTGTCCTTGGGGCAGTGCTTGTTGAGATCAGTGAAATCTACACAGGTTCTCCACTTGCCATTCGGTTTCTTCACTAGGACAGGGTTCGCGAGCCAATCAGGGTAGAATGATTCCCTAACGAACCCAACTTCGAGGAGCCTATCTACTTCTTCTTTGAGAGCCTCGGCTCGCTCTCCACTTATGGGTCTCTTCTTCTGCCTCACCCCTTTTTTACTGGGGTCTATATTAAGCCTGTGGCACATCACATTAGGATCTATGCCAATCATATCCTCATGAGACCATGCAAATACATCCAAATTAGCTTTAAGAAATTCCACGAGCCTCCCCCTAAGGTCAGGGTTTAGCTGCGACCCGACCCTTAGCACTTTAGTAGAATCCTTGGCATCGACAAGAATAGAAACTGTGTCTTCAGCAGCTCCGGCTCGCTCCACATGCTCGGTGATGCGAGGATCTAAGTCAATTTCAACCTCACGAGCCCTGCTAGACTCTGCTTCCGCTTGCCTTGTTCCTCCTATCACAGGGGTTACACCGACATGGCCATGTTCAGTTACAACTGTTGTTTCTCGAGTAATTCCATTACGTAAATCCTCCAATGTTGATCTCTCCTTGCGAACCCATTTCCCCTTACGGGCTCGCACAGCGGCTTGTTCTGGACTTTCCTCATCATCACTAGCCTCTTCAACAATTCCTTCTTGAAGAACCAATACTGGATGCGAAGCCTGCATCATAATAGCCCCTGGCACTGGTTCTACTTGTATACCTAAATTGTCGAAGTAATCCTCCAGCAACTCTTCGATAGATATTATATTACACCCAACCGGGGGTCGCAAGACATCTTTGCGAGCTCTCTTTTCCTCCTCGCACTCCATTGTATCTATCACAGAGCTGCTTCCCTTTTTTGCTGATTTAAGGGCCCTGTTGTAGCACTCCCGAGATTCATGCTGAATTCCTCTAACGCAACCCACGCCCTGCGGAGTGGGGAACTTCATCGAGAGGTGGTAAATAGAAGTGACCACCCTCATTTCCTTCAAAATTGGTCTTCCTACTATAGCATTATAAGTCGATGGTTGATCTACGACCATGAAATCTGCAACTTGGGTGGTGATGCAGGGCTCGTCCCCTAAAGTAATAGGAAGCTTGATGAGGCCTTTCACACTGACCGAAGCTCCGGTGAATCTATAAAGATGCCCCACTGTAGGAATAAGGTCCTTGTCCACGTATCCCATCTTTTTATAAACATCATACATTAACACATTCACAGCGCTTCCGTTGTCCACTAAGACTCTATATACATTCTGAGAACCAATGTGAACTCGAACTACCAAAGCATCAGAATGAGGATGGTGGACCCACTTCGCATCTTCTTCTGTGAACATAATATTTGTATCCTCCCCCTTAAAGAGCTTTGGGGGCCTCTCTTGCAGGTGATGGACATTAGTAAGGGGTCGCTCTCTAGCCTCGCGAGCATACCTCTCTCTGGCCTTGTTACTGTCTCCTCCAATATGAGGTCCTCCTATGATCACATGGATGCTACCGCCTCGTTCTTCCCTCTCCTTGCGAGGCGCCACATTCTGTCCGACAGGAGGGACATTGGTGTATCCCAATCCTGGTTTGCCAGAGTTCCCTTGAGCGAGCATAAATAATATTTTTGAAATTCTTGCGTTCATTATTGTCAAATTAGGATCTTGGCGTTTGTATATAGCCCGAATTGGCATACACGCTTTTCAAGTATTTGATGCAACCACATAAGGATGTGTCTGGCGGAGTCTTCACTGGGAGATGTAATACTGGCGAATCTCGCACGCGTACCTTCTTGGGCTGACTGTGCCTTGAGGTTTCCTGGCGAACCTCGCACATCCCTTGTTGGGCTAGCTGTGCTAAGAATTTTTAAAGATATTTTGCATAGGGATGCCTTCCCACCCATGCGACCTTGAGCTTAAGATCTGGTCATGGGCCTTTAATAATAATCCAGAGGGTGCTGCACTTTACTAAGCATGTAGCCTTGCGAGATTTATAGCTTGTCTAGGCTACCCTACTTGATAATTCAGTTTTCAAGTTTGAAAATATTTTTGACATATATGTACTATCGCGACGATATATGAAAATATTTTACAAATCCAAATGCAATAATAAATATGCTCTTTTAATAAAGTCGCGATATTTATTTTCTTCGAAAATAATGCTCCTTTTTTTGTAGAAAATCTTTTACAAATTATGCGTCTCGCATATGTAATTTTTTTTTCTTTAAAGCATGCAGCTCGTACGGGATAGTAAAATAAATCCGCAATTCATCAATATGTAAATATCAACAATTAATCAGCATAAGTATCTCATACGATATTTTTTTAAATCGCAATAATTTTACAAGCATAAAAATATCTATTACTCGCACGAATTTAAAATAAAAAATATTTTTCCTATAAAATATTTTAAAAACGTGATTTGAATATGCATGCATGATATTATAATTAATTTGAAGAAAATTAAAATAAAAATAAAAGAACTTATCTTTGGAGCCGCATCACCGTGCTATGCGAACGCCAAGTTCTTCAGGTAGCTGTAACTTTGCGGGCTCCATAATTTTTTTTTATTCTTTCTGTCATGCTTCACGTCTTGAGTCCAACTTCATTGATTTTTCATGGGTCCCACCAGAAATAGCCTTCCTGGTCTTGGTTTTTGATCCTCCTTCAGTTTTGTCTTGTTGTTTTTTCCTCTTTTTTGCCTTTTTTTTTTAATTTACCTGTTGCCAATTGCCATGCTTCGTTCATTGGCTGTGGCTGTGGCCATTGTTTTTTTTTCTTTATTTTCTTTTTTCACCACCACTGTTTTGGTTTTGTCCACGACCTACGAACAGTTGCCTATTCCTGTTGGTTCTGTGCGCTCCTGTCTTGTTAGTCTGCCCAAATTATTTTTTTTTGCCGCACTACTTGCCTGATGCTGTTACTGCCTCACGTGCTGGTCTTTTTTTATTGCTATCTTCCATCGCGTGTTCCTCCAGTTTTGATTTAATTTTGTTTTGCTCCATTTTTTGCTTCATCGTTGCTTCTTATGATTGTTGATTTTTGTGATTGCTGACGTCCCTCCACCGCCATCCTGTCAGAACCATTTTGATTGTGTTCGAACACCGTAAATTGTAAATTATTCATCCTCCACGAATAATTAAAAGCCCTCCTTCTAGCGCCAAATGTTGTTGGAGGAATTTCGTAATAACACGAAATCGGAGGGGTGCTTGAATAATAGGGTGAATTTGTGAGTACGTGACTGTTTTAGGGGTTTAGGGTTTATGAAAAAATAGGGGGCTGGACTTGGCAGGTGTCTCGATTTGTTTCATGTATCGGTCATATCTTCTGCCAAGATGTCTGCGTACCTATGTTTATATAGGATCAAGCCTACGCAGTTCTGTGAAATTGATTTGTGTCTATCCCTTAGAGACTTTAGGAATAAACTTCGTAAATCTTGGTAATTACTGATTTTATCTGATTTAATCTTATCGTTGTGATATCTTCCTGATTTGAAGAATATCGTTTGGAGATATTTTCCGTTATTGATTGATTGAGATTGATTCTTTCCTCGTTTCAGGGAGAGGATAAAACTTAACGGTTAAGCAATAATTATTAATCTGAATTAATAATTAATAATTATTAGAAATTTGGGAGATTATTAGACATGCATAACAAAATGCATTGCTTACTAGATTTGCATGGCTCTGTTTATGTTTCTTAAAGGGTTGAAGAAGTGGGTCCATGCGCATGTTCCTCCTCATTCTTAAACTATTATTCCTAGGATATAATTTTATTGCAATGCCATCCTCGTTACGCATAAGACGTGCTAACCTTACCCTTTTGTAGAATGCATGCATCCATAGCTAATCCCTTATGTTTATACTATTTTCCAGCATTGAAGAACTATAATACATCTCGGAACACTATATATATGTGTTTCAAGTTAATTACAAAGTCCATCACCAAAAAAACATAATTCATCTTTCACAACAATATAATTACCAGAAGCTAATCAAAGAAATACCCACAAGGTCTTTCGAAATGGATTCCAAGAACACTGCTTCATTTCCCCTTCTTCTGTCACTTGGCCTTCTCTTCTTTAGCCTGGTCACTGCCACTGATCCTACCCCTAATATACCCGGTTCCACAACTTCGAATTATTATTCTTAAGGTAAATGCAATCCATTGAACTTAGGAGTATGTGCCAATGTGCTTAACTTGGTTGATGTTGTCGTTGGATCCCCTCCAACGCTGCCATGCTGCAGTCTCATCCAAGGTCTTGTCGATCTTGAAGCTGCAGTTTGTCTATGTACTGCCATTAGAGCTAACATTCTGGGAATTGACTTAAATATCCCTGTTTCACTCAACTTGGTTCTCAATAACTGCGGAAAGAAAGTCCCAACTGGTTTCGAGTGTTACTAAGAAATGTAAATACAAATATAGTTAATTCTCTTTGTTCTATCTTCTTCCCTATGTTGATTCTGTTAATACTTGCTGCTTGTTTACCTCCATCAATGGAGGATCAACAAAATTAACATGGTATCAGAGCATCCGGTAACGATTCTTCGTTGATTGCTCGTTTGTTCCGTAATTTCTGGTGTGTTATATAGGCGCTGCTCTTCGTCTTCGATCTCCGATCGTTTCCGCCATTAAAGCTTCGTTCGAAAGCTTCATTTGCTTTGTTCAGCAAGGATTCAAAAGGATGATGACCTGATTGTGTTCTACTCCGTGTTCTTCTGCGTACTACGTGTTTTGCTGTGTGTTCTTCTTCGTAAATCGATCGATTTCACTGAACAATCGATCGAAAGTGAGCGTTTTCTCGTATTGATCTTCGCATATCTTGCGTAGTTTTGCACAAATTTCTTCTGTTCTCATTGTGATTCATCATTTGTGTGATTGAATCAATCAAAAATTTGTGAATCTGTGAATTTTAGTGTTAATGTTCTGATTTTCATTGACATATACTTACAAACACTCATATACGTATTGTCTTTGATCTGTTTGTTCCAAGTCACAAATACTAATTCTTGTTATTGTTATGTACTTTTGTTGATTCTGAGTTTTATTCTAATTCTTGAGATTTAATTGTTCTATATCTCACAATTAGCGATTTTGTACAATTCTTCTCTAACTCTATCTGTTCGACAAAATTACTCAACAAATTTTGTTGATTGTTTTGTTGATTCTACCTTGAAATTTCTTTCATCCTAAATTCTAAACTCAAATCATTTCCGTACATCATCAGTTCATCCTAAAATGTTACTTCTTTTGAAGAAGTGTTCTCGATCTAAACCATTTCTGATATTATTTTTTGGCCGTTCGAGTCACTTTGTGGCTCTGTGAGGTCTTCACTATCTCTGAATTTGTGCTCTTATTAGCAATTTTATTGACTGATTTGGTGTAAGAACCCAGATTTTGGGTGGAATTAAAACTTTTATGTATTTAAAGATGTAAGAATGAATAGTGGATATGGCTACAATGTAATAATTAATATTTGGGAAAGAATGAATGGAATGCGACTTTATTATGTTATGTCTTGAAGAATGCTAAAGGGTGACAACATAGGTAAGAATAATCTATCTTCTAAGGGAATAAGATATGGCAACTTCAAGCAAGAGAATACTCTCATGTCATCCAGATCGATAACGATTAATCCAGTAGCTCCGTAAAAAGGTTAAGGAACGATCGAAAGAGAATACGGACAATTATACAACCCTAAGAGAACAAGTAAAGAATACAGAATGAATAGTGTTTTGGTGGGAGTATATAATAATATGAGACGACACTATATAGAAGTATTCGGAACGGATTTCCGAGTTCGTATTAGTGATCCAGGGGGAAAATAAGTGTATGTAAAAGCTGTCGGATTCTGAAAAACCGCACTTTTATTTTTTCCGAGAGTTCCCTGGACACTGATAGCCTTAAGTAATTAACGAATGGATTAAAGGAATATAAAATGGAAAGTTAGAATGAAAGATGGAGAATGAAAGTATTAATATTAAAGAGGATTCCCGGTAAACCCTAATTAGAAATCCGTGAAATATTCTCACGAACGATAAATCGAAACGGGTAATAACCGGACACAGAAACAAGCAGAGGAAGCAAGAGTCTTGTGCAAGCTACTAGTATAAATATCTAGTAACTAAACTAGAAGCAAGGAACTAGCACCTTAGAGGAAGAACCAAGTACTTAGCAACTAACTACCTAGTTAAGCATTAACCACCACAAAACCAACACATGTCTTGCCATTTGAGCATCCAACACCTCACCACTTTATTAAAGTGACTTTTACAAGATATTATGTTGTAAGTGGATGAGAGTAAAGGAGATTAAAACACAAAAAATCAAAGAAACCAAGCAATTCTCTCCCCCCCCCCCTTGCAAACAAAGCATTCGGCCCTTTCCATTAATTCCAAATCCAAACTCAACCTTCCCACCATTGTTTGTTCTTGAAATAATTAAGGTGAGTCTTACATTTCATAAAACTTATCTACTCAAAATCTTAGCTTCAAACTCATCCATTTCCATTTTCAAATAAATCATTCAAGAGGAGCATGAATAGTGTTCTTCTTGAACTAACTTTGTTTTCTTGATTTTTCATGGTTGATATAGCAAGCATAATCACTCCTAAGGACCATACAAGGCTTAGTAAGGCTATATCACTATCTAAGGAAGGTATAAATCTCTTGAAACCCTAACCCTTGTTTGAGATTTAAGCATGTTTTTGATAGTTTTAACTTAGTAATGGTTATGTTAAAGTTATAAGCATGATTATGTATGGATTTTGGATTAATGATGTAAATAGCTAGATGAACGGAAAGGCATTGCTTGGCCTCGGTTCATGTATATAAGTCATGTATATGTTGTTTGGGTTGGATGCTAGGTGTATGGGAAGATTCGAAATTGATAGATATTCGATTTACAGCCGTTATAATGCCCGATTTTACAATACCATGTTTTGTATGCCATTTTCCATGTCGAACCTCTACTGTCCAGAGACCTTATCTGCCATGATAGGATAGGTAATGTTCTAAGCTTTGTTTTGATATAAAGATCACGTGAAACGGACTTACGGTTTAGGATTTATGACCAAATTACTAAAAGTAGTTCGAATCCGTAAATGAAAGTTCGTAACTGAAATCGAACCCTCGTAAGCTATGTAACGTCATGGCGAATCTTGGTAAATAAATACTAGGGGTAAGAAGGAAGGTGTGAAAGAAAACCGTATGTCAAAAAGAGCATTTTTCGATTTATTAAAAATGTTCGAGTAAAGGTTAAACGCGAACGAACCCCTAAAAGACGACTCTTTTATAACTTTGGTAAAACACTTAGAAAACGGGCGATAAAACTCGGAGTATAATATTGGTTCGTAACGATCAACCTTAGAACTCATATGACTCAAGTATGTCCCTAGTATAAGTGCAGTGACATGTCGTATTAACGAACGAATGTCGGGTCGGATCAGTGATAATAAGTAATCCACTAAAAGGGGTATAACGAGATAACTCGAGAACGTGTTTCGATTTAAGTATAACTTAACTTTTAATATGTTAAGTGATTAATCCCGAATGCCTTGGCTATTTATAGATCACCAGGCTGAACCGGGACCCGCTACCACTACCCCTTACCGTACTCGACTACCAGGCAAGTTTCAATTCCCTTCTTTTAGGCTGTTGTTGTGATTGAATAAGTATATATATATGATTGCTGATATACATATGCCATTGCATGCATGCCTACTTTCAAGTTGAATTGATATACTTGTTCCCTAAATGTTATTGTTGGCTTATAAGCTAGATAGTTAGATATCATTTATAAGCCGAGGATTGTAAGACCCTCATAGAAGGGCATATACATCTTATTAATCGAATATAGATCGGGAGTCAATATTCCTTGATATATCGAGATTACCTCGGAAGAAAGTATTTAATTAAGTATTTTCTATTATTCAAGCGACGAATATTATTTGAATATTCGTTCGAGATTATTTATTTAATGATCCTTACTTCAAATAATTATTTGAACGTAACTATTCAACGAATAATATTTCTCAATATTCATTCAGAGTCGAATTGATTATCGACTATTATTTCGAATATTCTTCTAAAGATGAGTCTATTAAATGAATATTATTTGGATATTCTTTTAGATTATTATTTTATTAAATAAATATTACCTTTGAATATTCATTTAAGATATTAAATACTTGATGAATATTATTTTAATATTCATCTGAAGCTTGATTTAATTATCGAATATTATCTCGAATATTCCTTAAGGCTTGGATTACTAAATGAATATTACTTGATATTCATTTAGGATATTATTCATTAAATGAATATTACTTTTGAATATTCATTTAAATTCCTAATTAATTATGAATATTACCTTAAATATTCTTTTCAGGTCTTATTAATTAATGAATATTGTTTTGAATATTCATTTAAAATATTTATTTATTCAATAAATATTCCCCTGATATTTCTTCAGGGATTATTTTGAGAAATACTCTGATTAAAGATATTCTTCACATTCCCAAATATTCTTTAAATATTTTAACTCATTAAATATTCTCTGAATATTTATTCCATAATTAGAATAATTTCGATAAGGTTTATCTTCTTCGATTATTACAGAAAATATTTCGAAGTCATATTATTATTAATCTTATATCAAGAAAGGTTCTCAGACATCATTCTTCTTTGAGTCTATCTCCTTAATAATAAGGGAACCTTACTTGGAAAATGTTATTTATCTTGTCGACTTCCCGGTCATAAAGTATTCCCTTCACCCGCAACTCGGGTGCTGTTGACTTATTAAGTCATTGCTTACCTTCTCATCTTTCGAGGGGTAAGATTACTGGAATAAGTTGATATCCGTTACCAAGTAATAGCTTGGGAGTTATTGGTAAATTTTCCTTTCCAACAAGATACGACTACTTTGTGGAGTCTTATCAACAAGTATTATACTTGGGGAAAGGGGGACGAACGTTACATTCAGAATCATGAATTCTATTTGAACTAGGAGTCGTGTAAGAGGCCGAGTAGCGCCGGTCCATCCCCTTTGGCCCAACCGTTGGCCGGGGAGAGCTAGTAAGGCGGTATACAAGTAAAGCCGTCAGTTCTTCCTTCTACCGGTAGTAAATCTAAATTGAGCTGTACGATCTCGACTGATCATCAAGATTGGAACAGCGGGCGCGGTGAATACTCCATCATTGGTTCATCATCCAAATTTATTTATTTCCTGCAACATGATTACTGTTGGCAGAGTTGGAAAAGTGTCATAAGTGGAATTGCAACCTTTTCTTGCAAGTTCCTCTTCTTAATAACAATAAGAATATCTCGCTTACTTTGATGTAGCAGATATTTCTTCAAACAAATACTTTCAGTTACCTTGTAACTTCATCGTTCATATTGTACTGGCATCATTTTCGTAAATGCATGGCATATGGTTTAAAAGATAGCTTTGGACTGTTTTAAATTATCGTTCAGTTATATATTTGTTGGTGGGCTTTCGCTCACCCTTGCTTTGTTTATATTATGTCACAACAACAGCTAGGTCAGATGGCTCGCGTCAGGCGCACTCGGCGCAAGCAGGTTACCCGACCCACCGGACTACCCGCTGAGATGCTAGCCGCCATTGCTGAGGTAGCATAGTTAGACAGCTTTTGTTTCCTGTTTAACTATATGTATAATTAATGTAATCAACGGCAAAACTTTTAAACCTATGATGTTATCCTTTTGGGATTGTAATAACTTTTATTCGTAAACCCTTTAATGTAAGACTTATTTCAATTTCATCTCTGGGACTATAGCTGTTGTGTGTGTGAGTGGTAATATTTGTGGGGTCACAGCATGTGATTTATTTATTGTGGACTCAAGTCAAGTATTATGAATGGATGTAAGACCGTAGCCACCAGATCCCTGACCCCGGATCTGGGGGTGTTACAGAGATGGTATCAGAGCGAGAGTTATATATCCCAAGAGATGATACGACGTTATATAATAATAAATTCAATGATATAATAAGAACCCTTGCCAGGTTCACCTAAAACCCTTACGGGAATTTTAAGTATCATGATAGTAACATAGTTCGTCTTGTGTAGGCGAGCGACTTGTCGACCCAGGAGGCAGCTGCGAGACAGCATGATGAGGACATGTTCCGGACTAGGGACCCATACTATGAGCACTTGCCTGAGGATGATACTGAGCCTGAGGAGGAGGACGCTGAGGAGGTCCAGGTTGATGCTGATACTGATGTGATCGAGTCTGAGGAGGAGGACCCTGAGGAGGTCCAGGATGATGCTGACACAGATGTTGTTGAGACTGAGGGGGAGGAGGACCCGGAGGGGGTCCAGACAGGACAGGATGCTGAGTTAGTGGTTGAGGATGATGATTATTGGGTTGTGACTGAGTTCAGGACTATGGGAGATGACACTGACATGACCACGGATCAGGTGGTGCCGGTATATGAGGGTGTTGAGGGAGATATAGATGAGCCAGTAGTTGGTGCTGTAGGGAGTTCTGGACTTTTTGTGCCACTCCTCCCTGTTGAGAGAGCCCCTACCCCACCACCACTACCTGTGAGCCCGTACCCCGACGAGTTTGAGGAGCTTACCCCAGAGCCCCAGCAGACAGAGACTGCCGCTCCAGCTGAGCCATCCACCCCACCTCATGCCCCGATAGGAGGAGTCCCAGTATGTGTTCACAACTTGATTGTGAACGGGCTTTATAGAGAGTTGTCTGTGGCAGATGCCAGGTTGGCAGAGTCTAGGAGTGAGTTAGCAGCAGAGAGAGCCGCCCGGATGAGGGTGCAGGGCAGGAGGACTATCAGTAACAGAGTTGGGTATAGGGCTGTGACCCGCATCGAGCTGAGGGCTCGGGTGAGGGTGCGACAGTTGCCTACTGATGGACATGGTAGGGTAGACAGAGCAGAGGCTGAGGAGGTTTTCCGCATCGCCATGGGGAGGGTTCGGAGGATGTTTCGTCGTGGCGGCTGATTTCAGATGTAGTGATGCAGTGGTCTAGTTGTCTAGTCATGTACGGACATAGTAGTGCCGGCTTTTGTAGGGATGGTTTTCTTGTACTTGTTTTCCCTTTTTGCAGACTAGACAGATAGACAGCATATTTCACTTTTGACTTGTTGTTGTTGTTGTTAGGATGGTTGTACTTTAAACTATCGTTGTAACTCGGATGTTGTACCTTTTCGGTACCTGGTATATATTTGTTTCCATTTCAGTCATTACAATTTTGTTGGGATGTGATCACGAGTTTATTAGTATATGTATTACTTTTCGATTAAAGTTGCCCCGAGATATAAAACTGTGGGATTTTAAACCCAATCATGTAAAGAAATGTGCAAGGAAAAATCCTTTAAAACAGATCAGTGAACCTAATGTATAACTTTCCAAATTTTCAGTAAAATGCCTCCAAGATGAATGGGCACTAGGGCTAACCCCCGCGAATCTACTGACCAAGAGAGTCACAACCAACACGAGGAAAACCGTGAAAGTAGTGAGGAACAAGATCAGGACTATAATGAGCAAGAAGATTCCCAGTATGGAGCAGAGGATGAACCCCTGTACTCTGAAGAATTTGAAAGGGAAATAGAGGGTGGAGAAACTGAAGTAGAACAGGAAGGGGAGAACCAGGGCGGAAACCCCATGGGCCAGTTTATGGACCTACTTAGGCAGAATTTGAACCAATACCCCCAGCCACCACCAAGCAACAACACTTCAGTGGCAAATTCCTTTAGGGCCTTTAAGTCCCTTAAGCCCCCAGAGTTCCACGGATCGGCTGATCCCGTTGAGGCGAGGTCCTGGATCAAAGAAATGGAAAAGTCTTTTGAGATTCTGAGTATCAATGAGGCTCAGAAGACTATTTTTGCTACTTACCTACTAAAGGGAGAGGCCAATTATTGGTGGGAAGCCAAGAAAAACATGGAGACTGATGCTGTCATAGCCTGGGAAAGGTTCAAACAATTATTCCTGGAGAAGTACTTCCCGAAGTTTATGAAGACCCAGATGGAACTTAAGTTCTTGGAACTGAAACAGAACAATATGTCAGTGGCTGACTATGAGGCTAAATTTACTGAGCTATCAAGATTTGTGCCAGAGTTTGTAGACACAGAAGAGAAGAAAGCTAACAGGTTTCAACAAGGGCTGAAACAGTGGATCCAGAATAGGGTGGCTGTTTTAGAGATTACAGATTATGCCACCTTGGTGCAGAAGGCAACCATTGTGGAGGCTGGTAGTGATCAGATGCAGAGAGAGAGAGAGAGAGAAAGGGGGGATAAAGAGAAAGCATGTTAGTATGGGCGGAAGATCCGCTAGAGGAAAACCCCCAACCAAGTTTAATCGAGGAGCGGTTTCCCTACCAGGGAGGAGTGTAGGGTTTAAACCATCTGCGAGTGTGAGCGTGAGCCAGGGCGGCCACCAATCAGGAATGTCCCGTTCCAACCCTTCTCGACCTCCATTGCCATTGTGTGCTACTTGTGGGAAGAGGCACTCCGGGGTGTGCAACCTGAAGTAGATAAACTGTTATAAGTGTGGGCGAGCTGGGCATTATGCCACCTCTTGCACCACGGTCATCCCTAACAGCACAACCTGTTTCCAGTGTGGACAGCGAGGGCACATGAGGAAGGATTGCCCAAAGAACAAACCAGCAGCATCAGGAGCAAGCAAGGTTGCCTCAAATAGGCCACCAACTGCTAGGACTTTCAATATGTCAGTACAAGATGCCGTGAGGGACACAGATGTGATAGCAGGTACTTTTTCTCTCAATTCAGTCAGTGCAAATGTCTTATTTGATTCAGGAGCAACTAAGTCTTTTATATCTAGAGATTTTGCGCATAAGTTGAAACTTAAAACCCAGCAACTAAGAGATTCCTTACTAGTAGAAATAGCTAATCAGGAAATCGTACCGGTTAATCAAATTCACCCCGATTGTAAGCTAGAAATAGGAGGACGATCCTTCTATGTCGATTTAATTCCTTTTAAGCTAGGGGAATTCGATGTCATTTTGGGTATGGATTGGTTGTCTCGCAATGATGCGCAGATAGATTGTAAAGGGAAAAAGGTTAAGTTAAAAACCCCAGGGAAGAAAGAAATAGTGTTTAAGGGGATGCGACAGACCCAGAAAATTCTGACTATGGCGCAAACCAAGAGATTGTTACGAAAAGGGAACGAGGCTTATTTAGCCTACGTCATAGACACTCAGAAGGAAGTGCCAAGATTGCAAGACATTCGGGTAGTTAATGAGTTCGAGGACGTGTTCCCACAAGATCTTCCCGGACTACCACCTGATAGGGTAATTGAGTTTGCCATCGAATTAGCCCCGGGGACGGCGCCAGTTTCGAAGGCCCCGTACCGACTAGCCCCAATAGAAATGAAGGAGCTAGCTGAACAATTACAGGAATTGTTGGATAAGGGCATGATAAGGCCCAGTGTGTCGCCTTGGGGCGCACCAGTGTTGTTTGTTAAGAAAAAGGATGGAAGTATGAGGTTATGCATCGACTACAGAGAATTGAACAAGCTAACCATAAAGAATAAGTATCCATTGCCTAGGATAGACGATCTGTTTGACCAACTAAGAGGAGCTGAATACTTCTCTAAGATTGATTTGAGAACAGGATATCACCAACTGAAGATCAAACCTGAAGATATCCCGAAGACTGCATTCCGCACCAGATATGGACATTATGAGTTCTTAGTTATGTCATTTGGATTGACCAACGCCCCAGCAGCCTTCATGGACCTAATGAATAGAGTGTTCAAGGAATATTTGGACAAATTCGTGATAGTTTTCATTGATGATATTCTCATCTACTCAAGGACAGAGGCAGAACACGCTGAACATTTAAGGATAACCTTAGAAATACTCAGGAAAGAGCAGTTATATGCCAAGTTCTCCAAGTGTGAGTTTTGGAAAAATGAGGTACAATTCTTAGGGCACGTGATCAATAGAGAAGGAGTGTTGGTTGACCCCTCCAAGATAGAAGCAGTTTCAAATTGGGAACGGCCAACTACTCCAACCGAGGTGAGGAGTTTCATTGGACTGGCCGGATATTACAGGAGATTTGTCCAAGACTTTGCGAAACTCGCAGCTCCATTAACTCGACTTACCCGTAAAACCGAGAAATTTGAATGGACTGAGAAATGCGAGAAGAGTTTCCAAGAGTTAAAGAAGAGGCTGGTGACAGCCCCAGTGCTGGCATTACCTGATGGAAAAGGAGATTTCGTGATTTACAGTGACGCTTCGCATAAAGGACTGGGATGCGTGCTTATGCAGCACGGCAAGGTAATAGCATATGCGTCTAGGCAATTGAAGGATTATGAAGTCAGATATCCCACGCATGATCTAGAACTAGCAGCCATAGTCTTCGCTTTAAAGATTTGGAGACACTACCTGTATGGGGAAAAATGCGAGATTTACACAGACCATAAGAGCCTCAAATACATTTTCACTCAGAAAGAGCTTAACATGCGCCAGAGGAGGTGGTTAGAGTTAATCAAGGATTACGACTGTGAAATTCGCTATCACCCGGGCAAAGCCAATGTGGTGGCTGACGCCCTTAGTCGGAAAGAGAAGCTCAAGATGATAACTTCAGAGAAAGAGCTAGTGAAGGATTTTGAGAAGTTGGAAATCGAGGTTAAGTTACCTGGAGAGGGCCAAGAAAAGTTGATGGAAATTAGAATCCAACCTCCATTGCTAGAAAAGATTAGACTGTGCCAGGAACGGATGATGGAGGAAGAAAAGAACTCCACAGAAGAGCTAATGTCCGGGGAGGAAATTAAGTGCGAAAGAGACAAGGAAGGGATCATGAGGTACACATACAGGATATGGATCCCAAATGTTCAGGAGCTCAAGGATGAGATTTTGAATGAGGCACACAACTCAAGATACTCAGTGCACCCCGGTAGCACTAAAATGTATAGGGATTTGAAGGAGTATTACTGGTGGCCCAATATGAAAAAGGACGTAGCAGAGTGGGTAAGCAGATGCTTGACCTGCCAACGAGTGAAGGCAGAGCACCAGAAACCCAGCGGACTTCTACATCCCTTAGAGATTCCAGAATGGAAATGGGAACATATAGCCATGGATTTCGTAGTAGGTTTACCCAGGACCAAGGCTAATCATGACACCATATGGGTAGTTGTAGATCGACTGACGAAATCGGCTCACTTTCTCCCGATCAACGAAAGGTACACGGTCGATAGACTAGTGGACATCTACTTAAAAGAGATAGTGGCGCGACATGGAGTCCCAGTCGCAATAGTATCCGATCGAGATCCTAGATTTAACTCCAGGTTTTGGAGAAGTTTTCAAGAATGTGTAGGGACCCGGCTGAACATGAGCACAGCCTACCACCCCCAGACAGATGGGCAAAGTGAAAGGACCATCCAAACGTTAGAGGATATGTTGAGAGTCTGCGCGATAGACTTCAAAGGAAGTTGGGATGATCACTTGCCATTGGTTGAGTTCTCCTATAATAACAGTTATCATTCAAGCATTGGGATGCCACCTTATGAGGCCCTTTATGGAAGAAAATGTCGATCTCCCTTGTATTGGGATGAAGTTGGAGAGCGAAAGATGCTCGGGCCCGAAGTGGTCCAACGAACTAAAGATGCAGTAGATCTAATCAGAGGACGGTTGGTAGCAGCCCAGGATCGACAAAAGAAATATGCCGACTTAGCTCGGAAAGGCAAGGAATACGAGGTAGGGGACCTAGTGTTCTTGAAAGTGTCACCTTGGAAAGGTTTAATGAGATTTGGGAAGAAAGGAAAGCTGAGTCCCAGATACATTGGACCATTTGAGATCTTGAGACGGATTGGGGAACTAGCTTATGAACTCGCATTACCCCCGAATCTACAGCAGGTGCACAATGTGTTCCATGTTTCGATGCTGAGGAAGTATAATCCGGATGCAAAGCATATTGTAGAGTATGAGCAAGTGGACATGCAACCAGACCTGACCTATGTGGAGCAACCTGTGGAAATCATAGACCGGAAAGAACAAGTGCTCCGAAACAAGGTCATTCGGCTAGTCAGAGTTTTGTGGCAGAACCACAATGTAGAAGAATCCACCTGGGAACTTGAAAGCGCAATGCAAGAGAAGTACCCCCACTTGTTTTCAAACTGATTCCGGGACGGAATCCTTTTAAGGAGGGGAGACTGTAAGAACCCAGATTTTGGGTGGAATTAAAACTTTTATGTATTTAATGATGTAAGAATGAATAGTGGATATGGCTACAATGTAATAATTAATATTTGGGAAAGAATGAATGGAATGCGACTTTATTATGTTATGTCTTGAAGAATGCTAAAGGGTGACAACATAGGTAAGAATAATCTATCTTCTAAGGGAATAAGATATGGCAACTTCAAGCAAGAGAATACTCTCATGTCATCCAGATCGATAACGATTAATCCAGTAGCTCCGTAAAAAGGTTAAGGAACGATCGAAAGAGAATACGGACAATTATACAACCCTAAGAGAACAAGTAAAGAATACAGAATGAATAGTGTTTTGGTGGGAGTATATAATAATATGAGACGACACTATATAGAAGTATTCGGAACGGATTTCCGAGTTCGTATTAGTGATCCAGGGGGAAAATAAGTGTATGTAAAAGCTGTCGGATTCTGAAAAACCGCACTTTTATTTTTTCCGAGAGTTCCCTGGACACTGATAGCCTTAAGTAATTAACGAATGGATTAAAGGAATATAAAATGGAAAGTTAGAATGAAAGATGGAGAATGAAAGTATTAATATTAAAGAGGATTCCCGGTAAACCCTAATTAGAAATCCGTGAAATATTCTCACGAACGATAAATCGAAACGGGTAATAACCGGACACAGAAACAAGCAGAGGAAGCAAGAGTCTTGTGCAAGCTACTAGTATAAATATCTAGTAACTAAACTAGAAGCAAGGAACTAGCACCTTAGAGGAAGAACCAAGTACTTAGCAACTAACTACCTAGTTAAGCATTAACCACCACAAAACCAACACATGTCTTGCCATTTGAGCATCCAACACCTCACCACTTTATTAAAGTGACTTTTACAAGATATTATGTTGTAAGTGGATGAGAGTAAAGGAGATTAAAACACAAAAAATCAAAGAAACCAAGCAATTCTCTCCCCCCCCCTTGCAAACAAAGCATTCGGCCCTTTCCATTAATTCCAAATCCAAACTCAACCTTCCCACCATTGTTTGTTCTTGAAATAATTAAGGTGAGTCTTACATTTCATAAAACTTATCTCCTCAAAATCTTAGCTTCAAACTCATCCATTTCCATTTTCAAATAAATCATTCAAGAGGAGCATGAATAGTGTTCTTCTTGAACTAACTTTGTTTTCTTGATTTTTCATGGTTGATATAGCAAGCATAATCACTCCTAAGGACCATACAAGGCTTAGTAAGGCTATATCACTATCTAAGGAAGGTATAAAGCTCTTGAAACCCTAACCCTTGTTTGAGATTTAAGCATGTTTTTGATAGTTTTAACTTAGTAATGGTTATGTTAAAGTTATAAGCATGATTATGTATGGATTTTGGATTAATGATGTAAATAGCTAGATGAACGGAAAGGCATTGCTTGGCCTCGGTTCATGTATATAAGTCATGTATATGTTGTTTGGGTTGGATGCTAGGTGTATGGGAAGATTCGAAATTGATAGATATTCGATTTACAGCCGTTATAATGCCCGATTTTACAATACCATGTTTTGTATGCCATTTTCCATGTCGAACCTCTACTGTCCAGAGACCTTATCTGCCATGATAGGATAGGTAATGTTCTAAGCTTTGTTTTGATATAAAGATCACGTGAAACGGACTTACGGTTTAGGATTTATGACCAAATTACTAAAAGTAGTTCGAATCCGTAAATGAAAGTTCGTAACTGAAATCGAACCCTCGTAAGCTATGTAACGTCATGGCGAATCTTGGTAAATAAATACTAGGGGTAAGAAGGAAGGTGTGAAAGAAAACCGTATGTCAAAAAGAGCATTTTTCGATTTATTAAAAATGTTCGAGTAAAGGTTAAACGCGAACGAACCCCTAAAAGACGACTCTTTTATAACTTTGGTAAAACACTTAGAAAACGGGCGATAAAACTCGGAGTATAATATTGGTTCGTAACGATCAACCTTAGAACTCATATGACTCAAGTATGTCCCAAGTATAAGTGCAGTGACATGTCGTATTAACGAACGAATGTCGGGTCGGATCAGTGATAATAAGTAATCCACTAAAAGGGGTATAACGAGATAACTCGAGAACGTGTTTCGATTTAAGTATAACTTAACTTTTAATATGTTAAGTGATTAATCCCGAATGCCTTGGCTATTTATAGATCACCAGGCTGAACCGGGACCCGCTACCACTACCCCTTACCGTACTCGACTACCAGGCAAGTTTCAATTCCCTTCTTTTAGGCTGTTGTTGTGATTGAATAAGTATATATATATGATTGCTGATATACATATGCCATTGCATGCATGCCTACTTTCAAGTTGAATTGATATACTTGTTCCCTGAATGTTATTGTTGGCTTATAAGCTAGATAGTTAGATATCATTTATAAGCCGAGGATTGTAAGACCCTCATAGAAGGGCATATACATCTTATTAATCGAATATAGATCGGGAGTCAATATTCCTTGATATATCGAGATTACCTCGGAAGAAAGTATTTAATTAAGTATTTTCTATTATTCAAGCGACGAATATTATTTGAATATTCGTTCGAGATTATTTATTTAATGATCCTTACTTCAAATAATTATTTGAACGTAACTATTCAACGAATAATATTTCTCAATATTCATTCAGAGTCGAATTGATTATCGACTATTATTTTGAATATTCTTCTAAAGATGAGTCTATTAAATGAATATTATTTGGATATTCTTTTAGATTATTATTTTATTAAATAAATATTACCTTTGAATATTCATTTAAGATATTAAATACTTGATGAATATTATTTTAATATTCATCTGAAGCTTGATTTAATTATCGAATATTATCTCGAATATTCCTTAAGGCTTGGATTACTAAATGAATATTACTTGATATTCATTTAGGATATTATTCATTAAATGAATATTACTTTTGAATATTCATTTAAATTCCTAATTAATTATGAATATTACCTTAAATATTCTTTTCAGGTCTTATTAATTAATGAATATTGTTTTGAATATTCATTTAAAATATTTATTTATTCAATAAATATTCCCCTGATATTTCTTCAGGGATTATTTTGAGAAATACTCTGATTAAAGATATTCTTCACATTCCCAAATATTCTTTAAATATTTTAACTCATTAAATATTCTCTGAATATTTATTCCATACTTAGAATAATCTCGATAAGGTTTATCTTCTTCGATTATTACAGAAAATATTTCGAAGTCATATTATTATTAATCTTATATCAAGAAAGGTTCTCAGACATCATTCTTCTTTGAGTCTATCTCCTTAATAATAAGGGAACCTTACTTGGAAAATGTTATTTATCTTGTCGACTTCCCGGTCATAAAGTATTCCCTTCACCCGCAACTCGGGTGCTGTTGACTTATTAAGTCATTGCTTACCTTCTCATCTTTCGAGGGGTAAGATTACTGGAACAAGTTGATATCCGTTACCAAGTAATAGCTTGGGAGTTATTGGTAAATTTTCCTTTCCAACAAGATACGACTACTTTGTGGAGTCTTATCAACAAGTATTATACTTGGGGAAAGGGGGACGAACGTTACATTCAGAATCATGAATTCTATTTGAACTAGGAGTCGTGTAAGAGGCCGAGTAGCGCCGGTCCATCCCCTTTGGCCCAACCGTTGGTCGGGGAGAGCTAGTAAGGCGGTATACAAGTAAAGCCGTCAATTCTTCCTTCTACCGGTAGTAAATCTAAATTGAGCTGTACGATCTCGACTGATCATCAAGATTGGAACAGCGGGCGCGGTGAATACTCCATCATTGGTTCATCATCCAAATTTATTTATTTCCTGCAACATGATTACTGTTGGCAGAGTTGGAAAAGTGTCATAACTGGAATTGCAACCTTTTCTTGCAAGTTCCTCTTCTTAATAACAATAAGAATATCTCGCTTACTTTGATGTAGCAGATATTTCTTCAAACAAATACTTTCAGTTACCTTGTAACTTCATCGTTCATATTGTACTGGCATCATTTTCGTAAATGCATGGCATATGGTTTAAAAGATAGCTTTGGACTGTTTTAAATTATCGTTCAGTTATATATTTGTTGGTGGGCTTTCGCTCACCCTTGCTTTGTTTATATTATGTCACAACAACAGCTAGGTCAGATGGCTCGCGTCAGGCGCACTCGGCGCAAGCAGGTTACCCGACCCACCGGACTACCCGCTGAGATGCTAGCCGCCATTGCTGAGGTAGCATAGTTAGACAGCTTTTGTTTCCTATTTAACTATATGTATAATTAATGTAATCAACGGCAAAACTTTTAAACCTATGATGTTATCCTTTTGGGATTGTAATAACTTTTATTCGTAAACCCTTTAATGTAAGACTTATTTCAATTTCATCTCTGGGACTATAGCTGTTGTGTGTGTGAGTGGTAATATTTGTGGGGTCACAGCATGTGATTTATTTATTGTGGACTCAAGTCAAGTATTATGAATGGATGTAAGACCGTAGCCACCAGATCCCTGACCCCGGATCTGGGGGTGTTACATTTGGCTTATCTCCTTTGTGAGCTAGCAATCAGTTTTCTATCCATTTTGCCCTTGAAAAACCTTAAGGCAGGCTACAATGGCCCTTGAAAAACCTTAAGGCAGGCAGTTTGTTACTCATTTTTTTCAAATGAGTTTATGCCCTTTGTGGTGTTGCATTTGTTGCTGGTCTGTGTTGTTCTAAAATCCTTGTGGATTTCTAAGATTCTGATTGGCTTGCTGAGATTTGCTGCATTGATAGTCTTCTAAATCCTATTCTGTGAGGTCAGAATTTTGTGATATTTTGAGATGGAATCTGCTTTGTTTTGTGTTGTTACTGCTGATTGGTTGTATCTTCAAGTTGGAGGTCACCATTTCTGGATGGTGGTCATTGTTGCTCCTGTGTGGGCTTACCTTACCCTTACCTATTGCTTACATTTCAATGAGGGTTGTTCTGATGCTTCAAAAATGATATATGTGATCTCTGGTTATTAGTCTACCAAAGTTGCTGAGTAAGCTACTAAGTATGCTGGTCGTTTGGGAAGGAAAGGTTGGTTGTTGCAGGAATTATTAAGTGGTGGATTGAGAAGCAAAAACTTGAGAAGCTTCCTTTTGTAGCTTTGGGGGCTTCTTCCAGGATTGTAGTTTATGTTTGGTGGAGTCGGCTGTTCAAGTGGTGCCTGGCTTTCTGGAACCTCTGGCACAGAGGATGTAGCTAACTCCTGGGAAACCTGGGAGCAACTCTCTGCCGCATTTTTTCTAGTATTCTCGTTTGTGTTTGGTTGAGCCTTCTGTTCTTCAAGTAGTTACTGTAACTTTGCAGGGAGGGTAGTATTTCAAGAATCAGAAGATTTGTTTCTGAAGCTGGAGTCTAATAAAACTTTCAAGTTGGATGTTCCTTCATTTCTTCATCACCTCCAACTTGAGGGGGGATGTTGAGATATAGCCCATCTCATGTCCAGCTAGCACTTGCCACATCAGTTAGAGCATTCGTCTATATATAGTTCCATTCTATTGTTCTGTTAGTCAAGTTGTTAAGTCACAATGTAGTCTCAAGTTTTGTAACCGTTTATGTTAAAATGTAAATACAAATATAGTTAATTCTCTTTGTTCTATCTTCTTCCCTATGTTGATTCTGTTAATACTTGCTGCTTGTTTACCTCCATCAATGGAGGATCAACAAAATTAACAACAAAATTAACACTAAGATATCCATTTGGCGGTCCTCTGGGCTCTGTTGTTAAATGCAAGCTTTTATAGAATCTTCAACTTAAGCATATAGTATTATTTGATTTCCATTGTGCATTGAAGAACTGTCCTGTTTGGTTTATATTAATAGTGTTTCATGAAATTTCCTTTCCTCTGGGTGCTTCATGCTTGTAAGGTGTCATTATTCATTATTCTTTTGTTCAAGTAATGTTCGTTATGAATTAAATTTATAATATTGAGTATGAAACAACTTATAATTATCGTGTACTTCCTTTCTAAATATCTAGCATATATGATGCTTCTGGGTACAGACAAGTCTCCAATATCATGGTAGAATATTCTCTTCACAAGTGGTAAACATATTATTTGTGACATTTCTTGTTGTTGAACATTATAGATTCTGTAGTTGTCATGTTTTGTCTACTCAGCTTGCAGTCACAAATGGAAGATCATCCATTAGAATAACATATTTCCTTAAAAAAGAGCCTGTTTGGTAATTAGATTATCGTACAATTAACATGTTCTTCACTACCTACAGATGCAGAGTATATACTATATTTCAGCAGATTGTTAGCACGTTTTTTTTTTTTTTGTAGCAATATGCAATAGGTAGACGATCGAGTACCCAAGGGGTACATGATCGTGTGGAGAAAGCGTATGAGGCTTTTCCCCTGAACCACATTACATTTCCATGGGATTGACAATGAATTAAGTTTTAAATGGTGTTTAGAATTTCTAAGGATTATGTGGATTTTCTTAAAAGTTGATGGCATTTGGATAAATAATTTTTTAAGATGCTGAAATATTTGTTTAAAACACTTGAACATTACAAGCAACCTTATATAGTTACACATGACAACAAAATTTGACAACTAGCTTATAGGTTACCAAGAACATGACACCTGCAAGATTTTAAAAGAAGACTAGTTCACCACCCCACTTATCTGTCTTTCCTACCACATAACTCTTCATTTCTCTGGCTAGCTACCTATGCCATTTTGTACACTATTTATAATGGAAGGGCTGTTCTGTAGCCATTTTCATCACAATCCGCAACATACACATTCCATTACTACAACTTTTTTTAAGATTCACATTGATTATGGTAAGGAATATGATTTCTATTGTGTTAAGGCTCCTAGCCTTGGGTGCAACTATCTCTGCTACAGTTGTGACCCTGACAACCCATGACTCTAGACATGTCTTGAACTTGACATTCAAAGCAAGTTATTCAAATGCTCCAACACTAAGGTATGCAACTTTTCATTATTTGAGTTAACATCCTATTACCGCAAGTGATTTGCAATTATTAAGCTGTAATCATTAACTGAAAAATAGTACAGAGTATTCAGAAGTAGGGTAACTTACACCTTATCTTGACTCATACCAGTTGACAGGAGGTTTCGGTAGAAACCCTGTTTTTGGTGTCTGCAATAGTGGAATTAAGTCGTAAAACTAAAAATCTGATGCAGGTACTTTGTGGTTGCGAATGCGATTGCAAGTGGATATAGCATTATAGTTCTGTTTATTCCCTCCAAGAATTTTCTTTGGAAATTCATTCTCATCTCAGATTTGGTAAGTATATTTTGATTTTTCTGAGTTTATTTTTTTAAGACTATGATTCATTCTAGGTTCTGAACTATGCTACTCTGTCATTTTATAAATCCTTGAAGCTTAACCTTAAATTTAATCTTAGTTCAAACGAATCCTGAACTACAAGTGAACTCTGCATAAGTAAGTTCTACAACTATGTGCTAAGCTGATCAAAGTTATTATATGTTGTGATTGTGCGAGGCCGCCTGTTAAAAACTCTTCTTTCGAGGCAAACTAATTAAATTTCTATCAAATTTAATTTATGACTAGATCATATTTGCACTTTTCTGCTTCCAGTTTTGAACCTGAGTTGCCCACGTTAGAGGCTGGAATGTAAATGAGATTTCAATATATCAATTGCAATCTTATTAAATTCTCATTAACCGGTTTGAAATCTGTTGATCTTAAGCACCTAACGAGTAAAGGCCCTAGTGTAGCGCGGCAATTTAATGAAAATAGGCTTCAACATAATATTTCGCAGGTTGTGACAAGCATGCTGGTGTCGGGCGAATCTGCAGCACTAGGGGTGGCTCAAGTGGGGAAGAAAGGAAATGCTCATGCAGGCTGGCTTCCGATATGCGACCAAGTTCCGAAATTTTGTGACCGTCTCACCGGAGCTCTGATTGCCGGTTTCATTGCTCCAATACTCTACCTTGTTCTTGTTTTATTCTCCATTCACAATCTTATTAATCTTCTCTCTGTCAAAGACTAGTTGAACCTCAAATATTTTGATCTCTAAGCTACTAGACATTGTCCCTTCGGGGACCTCTGATAAAATTATTGGAACGATACTGAGAAGATTAGCATGTCCCTGGGGAAGGATGACACGCACAACCTACTGGACATTTTGTTACATTATATTATTCATGTTAAAATTATGAGCTTAGTAAAGTAATGCTATTTTATGTATTTAAACTGTATCGCGACATCTGTAACAATTATAATAATGAAATTTTATTTACTCTCTCTTTCAAGCATTGGTTGTAAATTTCGAAAATCGGAACCAATCGATTTAGGTACCTAATGGCTAATAGCGATTTATCGGTAAATCGGGATTTATCGTAATGATAAATCAGAATAAAAATCGGATAAATTTTAATATTTTTAATAATATTTAATATATTAGTCTAATTTATAATGTAATATATCATTTAAAAATATTGCATAGAGATAAATCGGATTTTAAAAATATAATCAATCAAATATTTTTTAACAATTTATCGACGATGTTTGAATAATCGAACGAATTTTAGAACACTCCTCTCTCAAGTGTAGACTAGTACTAGCTTACAGAGATCACAGTAGTCTGGCTCAGGCTCAAGTCTCAACTTACTTGGGCAGCTAGGCTGTAGTCTGGCTCGGCTTCAAATTATTGTAATAAAGTACATTAATTTCTAAATTAATAGAAAATTATTTCATCTTTAACTAATATTCAAAAATTAACTAATAATTTTACTATTTGGAAGAGTTAGAACCACCGGTCTACCATCTTTTGTTTCTTATTATTTTCTTTATTGGTCTTTTCTCTCCTTATTTTAGGTGAACAAGTACGACTAAGCACATTTTTTTCTACTGCCTAATATTTAAATTTCAACTTAGATTAAAGTTCTTGTTAAAAGATTTAAAAAATTCACCAAAAAATGTTAATTTTCTATTAATATTTGGTGATATTGTTAATTAGGTGATATTATTAATTTACCTCTTCGAGAATAATGTGCAAGTACTAAAACATGTTCTAGATTGGAAATATAAGTTGAATGTAAAGTATTCTTAATATTCAATTTTTATTTTATTCTTATTTCTCGATACACGTAATATATAATATCCTTTAAATTTTCAAAATCTTATATCTTTTGATTCGTTTATTAAAAAATTGATATATATATATATCAAATTTTTCTACTCATCGAGATCTATCCATTGACATCCATTGATATATGAATACTAAAAAAAGTTAACTTATAAGTTCTGATTTACCAAACACTCTACTGATTTATAAGTTCTAATTTACGAAACACTCTCCTGACTTAAGTTTTGATCTACTTATCACTTATATTACACTTTTCACTTTAATTTATAAATTACTTATTTTTAAATTAAACCAAACGGGCTCTTAGGTGCAACCAAAAAAGTACGCTACAGGCATACTGCTCTAACTCAATTGGTATTTGAGAGTAGTTTGGAGGTGTAGTGGCCTGCTATTTAAATTAAGAACATCTATTATGGGAGTGGTTAAAATAATTATTTAAAATAATGACTAATTAAATTTTATTAAATTCGTAATGTGTTTTGTTTCAATAAAATAGGCTATATGATCAGATTAATATGTACGATTTTATCATAATTTTCAAAAGATTCAATAAATTTTGACAATGGAGATTAGCTATAATTTTTCATCAAATATCAGTCCAAAATTGCTAGCAAGTTGACACACATTAATTGTTGATTTGTATCTATAAAGTTCCTAAATATTTTTATTTTAATCGATATGAGATGTTACAAACACCTCTTTTATTGGATCGACGTCCTCTTCGAGTCCATACACAAACTTACGGAATCCGGCAGTGTCTCTGCACTTCTGATCGGGCAGAAGTCTGATACCATTTATAACATCCAAACCCAAAACCGAATGCATACTAAACCTAACAACCCACCGTAAATATGTTCAAAAGTGCTAGCAAATGGTACACAAACTAATAATTTTGCATGATAGTTTTATAATTTATAAAAATTTTGTATGATATTTATCAACTAAAAATTTTTTGCTAAAAATTTCTCTCATTAAAGATGCTCACCATATCAAAAATTAAAATTTACAGCTTCTCCCATTCCATAGTTAAATCCAATTTCTTTTCATTCTCAAAATTATCTCCATTTATCATTAAATACATGAAAAAGTTTAAGGAAAATGCTAGAATTTTCAAATTCATTCTCAAATATGTTCTTAACTATCGTGTGTCAGAATTTTATTGGTACTAATTCAATTAATTATGATAATTTCCCTGCAATCACATAAATTTCATCAATTAAAACTTTTTAAAATATCACGTCAACTATTTCACATCATTTGGAAACGTTTTTAGGATATGCAACATTACTCAAAGTTCAATACTTTCCAAAAACTAAACTGTTATAAACATTAAATTATCTTCAAATCTTGATCTCCTATGAAGTATGGCAACGAAACTTTTTTATTTAAATAGAAACAATTACGTTTAAATAGTACATCATTAAAGATTTTGCATCTCCGAAAGCTTGTAGAAATATATACTTTTTTGAAATGTTACATTATGTATTTGAAGGTAGTGTTTTTTGTAATTCGTTCACAGAGAAGGAGTATCAATATTGATTTCAAGTAGATTATCTCTTATAATTTAGAAGTATGAACAAGGGGGGTTTTGATTTGGTTGTGGTGTTTTATCAAACACCTTGCATACAATAAATAAATTGCTACAAAAATACAACTAAGTTAATGGCAACTATCCAAATTTACCAACACAATGAGTAAATGAGCAAGATAAGAGATATACTTGACCCAAGGATATAGCAAATCAATCACTTCAACCCAACAAACAAGATATAACCAACTTTACCTAACCAAGATAATTGGTGAAGCACACAATCACTTATTTCTCTTCTAAAAACATTAATTTAGTGAAGCACATAAATTAGCTCTCCTGATAATAGCTACCAATAATGAAGCACTACTAGTATAACCAAATCAAAGAATTGAACAAAGAGAGGCTAGGACAAATCCAAGGATGAGAAGCTCAACCTAGGTATTTGTACTTGAATCTTGAAGTTTAGGCACGCCAAACCTTGTGCTACTACAATGAATGTACTAACAATTACGGATTAGCACAAACAATTAGCAATTTAAATTACAAGAAGAGCAAGATGAAGCAACTTACAAATCTCCAAGAAAAATCATAAACAATACAACACAAGTATTCAAGATAGAATGAAATAGATCTTACTTAAATTGAATGGGTTTAGTACAAGAGATGCTTCCTTGAGCCAAATAAATGGAGTTAGTTACTCATAATCAATGCTAGATTACAAGGAATTAATGTCTCCCCTCTATTTCCTACTAACCATAATTGTGTTCTTGAAGAGGCCAAGAAGATGAAGATGAAGTTAGATGTAGGTTAAGATATGTGTATTTTGTTGGGTTTTACTTCTTTTAGTACACAGCAAGTGCTGCACAACCTGTTGCACGGCCGTGCAACAGCCCGTGAGAAAGACTGCCCAATCTGCACTACTTGTAACACTCTGCACAGCCTGTTGCACGGCCGTGCAGTAGCCCGTGCGAGACAAAATCTTGAAGATTATACAATAAAAACCTCCCGAAAACGCGAGCTTGCATCTTCTAACTTCCCTCTTGAATAATCTTTGCTTTCATGCCCGAAATAAGCCATCTTTTCAACAATTAAGCATGAGGCACTGAAAGATGAAAAACATAATTAATATCGATAAAACTACATTCGAAATGAACAAAAATGTAAGAGAATAAAAGACAAAATGTGTATAAAATACACATTATCAAATCTTCCCCCACTTAAACTTTGCTAGTCCCGAGCAAACTAAAATTAACATAACCATATACTCCTAACTAGTACCACTTCCGTAGGTGATCACGGTTGCATTTGGCATATGCAACAAGCCTTTGGAACCCCTAGGTAGCCCTAGTGGACGAGTGAGGTCTCGTGAGGATTTATAGTTGATGTACCCACAAAATCACAAAAGCCACTAACAAATAAGAAACTAACAATACCTATTAATTAAACTAACTACTACATTCACATGTCCGAGTCGTCTACTTGTAACTAAAATCAAACATATAGAGCTATTCACCTTGTCATCCCCTATAACGAGCTAACAACCAATTCAAGAATCAAGATAACACACCTTGTGCAAAATGTAACCATGACATTAAAGATAGAATGATTGCACTTCAATCGTGAACACTAGACAAGATTATCACAAAGCATACATGGCTTCGCATTAAGAAGATGAAATTGTATGGTGAAAAATCTCACATCTCTCAATTATGTATCATACAAGTATGGGCTAGAGATTTCACTCAACTCCAAGTCTAAATGCATGCGCTCTACTTGACCTTGCATGTCCACCTAAATTCCGGATTGCACCAAAAACAAGGAATTCATAAAATGGGTTGTAATGAGGCTTGGGTGAAGGTGTGAAAATTTAAGTTCAAGGAAGGTGTAAAAGTCTCGCTAGTTGAGTCAAAATGACGCTTGCTCGCTTCATCCACCAAATTCTTAAACTAAAGAATGTCTTCACTCATTTACAATTACAAAACATAACCACATTTACCAAGAAAATTGAATCAAAATAATGTACAAAGATTTATTGCTTTTTCTTTTTTCTTTTTTCTTTTTTCTTTTTTTTTACATCCCCTTTATTTTATTTTATTTTAGCAAAGGGGATGCATAACATATATAAATACTACAAAGAACTTTGAACCACATCTAGATATACACATCAAACTAGTTCCCACTTACAAAAATTATAATTCTTCCTCTTCACAACATCTCAAAATTCACATGCTCATCAATCAATTCTTTCCAAGACTCGACTAGGTCCAGAGTGAAGTATTTGGCTATGACTCATGTATAAAAGGGGAAAGTGACGAAGAAAAATATGGGTATAAGCTTCAAAGGGGGTAACTAGGGATTATTTTCATGGTTCACAAGTTAAAAAGGCCGAAAAAGTTATCCTAAATAGAATTTTCTTATTATGGTGCATCCATAAATGAAGGTTTAATGCAAGCCCTAGAGCAAAAAAACACACATAAAGAGGGAGAAACACACAAGTACAAAAGAATCACCGTTCAAGGGCTCACAAGGTTTAAGTTTTTAATAACATCTTCTCGATTTGATTCCATTCATGCTAAGAGATAATCGTCATGCTCACAATTTAATTACAAACAAGCTAGACTTTTCATGCCGTTTAAAGTGTGTGTGTGCAATAAGATGCATCAAACTTATAGATTCACATCAAATTGGTAATGCTAGGCACGAAATATGAAGAAAACAAGACTACAAGCTCACAATGTCTTAAATTTTACAAACAAGTAAACAAGCTCATCACTAAACTCATTTCCCAAAGAAAACGAAACGGACATCAAATAAAACAAAAGATAGCACTAATACTAGCTACATACTACACTACAAGGATGAACAAAACAATCCTTCCCCCACTTAAAACATGGCATGTCCTCATGCATGACAAATAAAAATGAGGGAGAAACAAAAGTGAAAGAAAACTCCCCTGAAAATAAACAACAAGGACCGGGAACAAAGTCTAGAAGCTCCACTCCTAGTTGGCAAAATCCAACTCCGAGATTGCAAGCCACGAATTGAACAAAGCCACGCACCACAAACAACCTGACAAAAATAATCGTCAATCCAATATCCATCACCCTTCAAAGTCACTTCAAAAACTAATTAAGGATATATAAATAATTAAAATTTTTGTTTTTGTGTTTTTTTTAAATAAATATAAAAAATAAAATAAAATAACTGACCAATTATTAATAAAATCAAAAATGAAAAATGAAATTTAGTCAAATTTAAAATAAAAATTTTAAATTTTTTTTAAAATAAAAATTTTAATTTTTTTCTTAAAAAGATAAAATAAAATAAAATCAATCAATAACCAATTAATAATAAAATCAAAAAAAGTAAATGTAAATTGATTTCTGAATTTTTAAAAATTATTTAGTTTAGAAAATTAAAACAGAAAATCAAAATCAAAATTAAATAAGTAAATAAAAAGAAATAAAACAAAAAAACAAAACAAAACAAAACAAAACACACAAAATACAAAAAAAACCAAATAAAAGGGAGAGGGGTCTGGTGTTTGGCTGTTTGCAGGTGTTGGGTTGAAAGAAAAGGCAGGGGAGGGAGATGTGAGTGAACGGAGGTGGTTGAATGACGTGCGATGTTGTTGACAGCGCGGCGTGCAGGCGGAGGAATGGCGAGATGGGTGATTTGCAGACGCGAGACTGCGATGGAGACGGAGGGCAGTGGTTGTGGTCGGAGGAAGAAGGAGATAGGTAGAAAGAGGAAGGCTATGGTGGGGTGCTTGAATTGGGTGGTGGTGATGGTTAAGTTCGAAGGGGAGATGGGTGTTAATGGGAGAAGAAGATGTAGGTTAGGGAATGTTTGTGAAGGTGGTTAATGGAGTTGGAGTGGTTGGTGACGTCTGTGTTGAATTGAGGTGAAGGAGATATGATGGGTTGGTTCGAAGGTGAGAAGGGCGGTGGAATTCGCGAGGTTGGGAGATAGAAATGGGGCAGTGGTAGTTGGGCTGTGGTGTTGCGGTTGCAGAGGAGATGGGATAATGGTGGTGAAGGAGGGGGTCAGTGAAAAGAAAGAAATGGGGGACGGATGAGATGCTGGGTGGAAGAATGGCTGTTGGGTTGTGCAGGCGGTGTTTGAATTGGACTAACGGAGGAGAAAAGGTGGAAGACACCGGAGGGTGATGGAAGAAGGAGCGCCAGAAAATGAAGGAGGAGGGTGTTGCTCTTTTATGTTTTGTATTTTTTTTTTAAAGGATTGCACAGCCGTGCAATAGGTAGAGCAAAAAAAAAGGGAAAGGGTGATCGCTTTGGACAGAATGCTCCTGAAATCTCACGGCCTGCTGCACGGTTCCTTGAACGCCCGTGCAGTTTCAAAATTGCAACAAAATATATATTTTTCTTTTAAATTGCACACAAATCCTTGAATGCTTGAATAAAAATATTAAACCCTGAAAATATGAACAAACATATCAAGGCAAGTGTGGAATAATACAAAAAATTATAAAAATTAGAATTAACGATACTAAATATTATCTAACACGCACATAAAAATATATAAATACATACGTACCTTGGGTTGCCTCCCAAAAAGCGCTTTGTTTATTGTCGTTGGCTCGACTTATTTATATAAGTATTATAACTAATGAGATGAAAAAGCAAATAAATGCACATACCTACGAATCAATAATAAAAATAAGGTGTGCAAATATACCTTTGATCTATAAAAATATAGAAATATTTTTATGATCTTCACATCTTTAAGAGACTTTGAAAAAGCAAAGTAGCTAGAAAAATCGTCAGAGTAATCATTATAAGTACGACTCAAAAATTGTTCCCAAACTGGATCCTTATATACCCAAGCAAAAATTTCAATCTCATCAATCTTTAATTCCTTCTCAATTATAATTGGACATTCATCAATTTTTATCTCATCTACCAATTCATTAAGCTCAAAGGTATTTTCTAAGTTTGGTAGGTCCTCCATTGCATCCAATTTATCATTATCAAGTATAGGACAATCGTCAACTAAACAAGCAGATTCATCATGCACAACATTTTCATCAATTACAAAACAAGAATCATGATTAGTAGGAGAATTGACCTCCGTTAATCGACTCACGGTTTCGGCTAGTTGACTCATTTGCTTTTCTAAGTTGGATATGCTTTGAGAAGTGTTCTTTTCCATTTGAGAAGTGCACTTTTCCAAGTTGGATATACTTTGAAAAGTGATGTTTTGAAATTGGAGGTTATTTGCCACCATTTGCTTCATCATTTCTTCAAGGGATGACAATGTAGATGAAGAAGACCCTTGATGGCCATGAGAATTATATTGTGGATCATAACATTGATTTTCAAAAGCATATGAATAATAGATGCTAGGAGGGTATGGAGCATAGCATGAGTTTGTAGAATATAAAGAATTCACCTGATACGCATTTAAATTCTGAAAAGAATTAAAATCTTGATATCGTTCTTGATCGTGGGTGAAATCTTGAGCGTTATTCCAACCAAAATAATTATCCATCGTCTCCTGAAAGAGTTAGTTCATGTCTATTTCCAATAAACATGTAGACACACCAATAAAAAAACAAAGAAAGAAAGAAGAAATTATATACAAAGATAAAATCTAAAATATAAGAAACAATAAACTCAAAATTAATATTGTTGCCTTCCCCGGCAGCGGCGCCAATTTGAAGGTAGTGTTTTTCGTAATTCGTTCACAGAGAAGGACTATCAATATTGATTTCAAGTAGATTATCTCTTATAATTTAGAAGTATGAACAAGGGGGTTTTGATTTGGTTGTGGTGTTTTATCAAACACCTTGCATACAATAAATAAATTGCTACAAAAATACAACTAAGTTAATGGCAACTATCCAAATTTACCAACACAATGAGTAAATGAACAAGATAAGAGATATACTTGACCCAAGGATATAGCAAATCAAGCACTTCAACCCAACAAGTAAGATATAACCAACTTTACCTAACCAAGATAATTGGTGAAGCACACAATCACTTATTTCTCTTCTAAAAACACTAATTTAGTGAAGCACATAAATTAGCTCTCTTGATAATAGCTACCAATAATGAAGCACTACTAGTATAACCAAATCAAGGAATTGAACAAAGAGAGGCTAGGACAAACCCAAGGATGAGAAGCTCAACCTAGGTATTTGTACTTGAATCTTGAAGTTTAGGCACGCCAAACCTTGTGCTACTACAATGAATGTACTAACAATTACGGATTAGCACAAACAATTAGCAATTGAAATTACAAGAAGAGCAAGATGAAGCAACTTACAAATCTCCAAACAAAATCATAAACAATACAACACAAGTATTCAAGATAGAATGAAATAGATCTTACTTAAATTGAATGGGTTTAGTACAAGAGATGCTTCTTTGAGCCAAATAAATGGAGTTAGTTACTCATAATCAATGCTAGATTACAAGGAATTAATGTCTCCTCTCTATTTCCTACTAACCCTAATTGTGTTCTTGAAGAGGCCAAGAAGATGAAGATGAAGTTAGATGTAGGTTAAGATATGTGTATTTTGTTGGGTTTTACTTCTTTTAGTACACAGCAAGTGCTGCACAGCCTGTTGCACGGCCGTGCAGCAGCCCGTGAGAAAGACTGCCCAATCTGCACTACTTGTAACACTCTGCACAGCCTGTTGCACGGCCGTGCAGTAGCCCGTGCGAGACAAAATCTTCAAGATTATACAATAAAAACCTCCCGGAAACGCGAGCTTGCATCTTCTAACTTCCCTCTTGAATAATCTTTGCTTTCATGCCCGAAATAAACCATCTTTTCAACAATTAAGCATGAGGCACTGAAATATGAAAAACATAATTAATATCGATAAAACTACATTCGAAACGAACAAAAATGCAAGAGAATAAATGACAAAACGTGTATAAAATACACATTATCAGTATTAAACCATGGAATATAAATAGCTTGGACATTTTTTATTATATGATTTTATTAGTAAACAAGTAATCGTTTAATTTCTCTAGCTTTTCCCCTTCTCCTTCATTTCCTTCAGCCTCTTCTCCTCCGGCGGTGGTTTACCCACCGACCGGAGGCCCATTTTCTTGTCTAATTTCTTTATTTCTTTCAACAATTATCCTCCTTCTGTGAGGATTGTGAGTTTTTTGGCTTGTTTACCCATTAATTGAGTTTATTTGTCTCTCCTTGTGAGAGTTTGTTTGTCTCTCCTTGTGAGAATGTGTGTGGTTTGTTTGGTAATGATTTTGCTCATGTTTTGGGAGATCTGGAAAGTCCGCATCGAACCTGGGATGCTGACGATTATTGCAAGAGCTCACAACTCACAATCAAATATTGTTTATTACATGTGGGGGGTCTTCACTTTTGGCATGTCTATAGCTGGTATCCGGCATGTAGATAGCTGGGGTGTTGCTCATCCTTTGGGGGTTTCCTTTTTCGACATGTCTATAGCTGGTATCCGGCATGTAGATAGCTGGAGTGTCGTTTCTCTAACCATAATGTATGCAACTGAGGCTTCTGAACAATGGGTTCGGAATTTGTTCGAGGGTTGGAGGGAACATCGGGTTGGAGCGAGCTGTTGTCAAGAAACCATTTCTTGGACAAAATCACTAAAGCACAATTATCAAGTGCTAGTAGTTCGATTATCGGTCTGCGAATCGTGTGGTTCTTTTGCTTGCAAATGCTGCATAAATTCTATGTCAGACTATGGAGAGTGGTCTGTCACTCCTCCTGTTTTTATTAATCATGTACTCGAAAGTGATAATTTTTAAGTAATGCAAGTACGATTTGTTTCAAAAAAAAAAGTAATCGTTTAATTAATAAAAAGTTTTAAGAAAATTATTATCATTTTCTTAAAAAGGATCCTAATTTATTATTTTATCCAAGGTCCCTAAAAATTAAGGATCGGGCCTAAATTTGATATGAACTTGTTCTGTGTTCCATAATATCAAGAATTCAATTTGAAACGCATAAATGGTTCAAAGAGGAACTTACCCTTGAAAAATAATGATGAAAAGAATTAATTAGGGAGATTCATCGAATCGCACAAATCATTCGTCCCGTATCACATCACATCATCCACACGGTTTAAATTTTTCGTGATGCAATCGTAATTTGCATTTTAATCAAACTGCGCGATAAGATGTGATTTATGATTTCTAAATTCATTCTTGCGGTGTAAACCGCACCACACTACATCCAATATTAGTATTAATAGTTTTAGGAAATATTTGTGCTTAAATATAGAGATACAGTACATATTTTGTGCTTAAAAATGTAGATCCATATTGATAACTCACACTTCGGATTTTGATATAACCAGCAGGTGCCAACCTTTCCTGCATATTTGTTTTCTACAAGTGTTATATTAGAGAACAAATCTGGGAGTGAAAATATATTCCGTAAATAGAGATGATTCAACCCGGACAAACTTAGTGTATACACCCCCAACTTGATAATCAAGTAGGGATGGTCATTCACCCCGGCCCGCCCGATCCCGATCCGATCCCCGCACCGAACGGGGCGGGGAATCGGGGATTTTTTTGGGTACGGGCCGGGGAGCGGGGACAATTTTCAAAAAAAAACCGAGGAGCGGGCCGGGGTCGGGATTTTATGTCTCCCCGGCCCGATCCCCGACCCCCGTCCCGATTCTCAATCCCCGACTCAATTCCACCACATTATTATATATTATATATATATATATATTAATAATTATATATCATATATTAATATATACAAATTTCCAATACTTTATATTGGAAATAAAATGATATTTTAATCTTATATATTTGTCTTTCTAGTAGTTAAATAACTTCATTTCCATGTTATTTATAATTGTTTATTTAAGTAATATTTTTTTTAATCATAATTTATTGCTTAAAAAATTGTTTCAAACTCACTAGTTAGTGTTTAGAATTGTTTAAAATGTATTTTTTTATTTAAAATGAAATTCCCCGATTTCCCGCGGGAATCCCCGTTACCCGTTTGGGCCGGGGACGGGGAATAAAAAATAATCCCCGACGGGGATCGGGCCGGGGACGGGGATCTGGTTTGAATTCGGGGATGGGGGCGGGGATAGGACTCCCCGACCCCGAAGTGCCCCGATGCCCATCCCTATAATCAAGCCTTGATTAAATCAGCTTCATAAACACATGTTTGAGCCTCGTGTAATTTAACTTCTGATATTATTCAATTTTATTGTAACTACCTTAAAATCCGTGCGATGCACGGATTCTTTTTAAAATTATATGAATTTTTTTCATTAATTTAAATATTTTTTTTAAAACATGAATTATGGAGGCTTAAATTCTTTTATGAGATGATTTGATAATAAATATATATATATATATATGTTATCCGTGATATTTATAGAAAATGAGAAATTTTAGTTAAAAAATATAGAAAAGATGATAGGTTTTAGTTGAAAATGTATTCGGTTAATTGTTAGTAATTATAAAATTATTATTTTATTTTATTAAATAGAATGTCCGTGATATGATTGGAAAAAGAGAGAATTTAGTTAGATAAAATTAAAAAGATAACATGTTCTAGGTGAAAAGGGTAATTGATTAGTTTATAGTAATTACAATTTAATTACGTTATTTTACTAAAGATAATTACTCGTAATATTTTTAGAAATGGAGAAATTAATATTGTCCATGATATTTCTATTAAAAGAGGGATTTTAGTTAGAAAATATGAAAAAATGATATGAAAATTGAAAAAAGTAATCGGTTAATTATTAATATTATAATATTATTAGTTTATTATATTAAATAGAACCGCTTGTGATATAATTGAAAAAAATAGAGATTTTAGTTAGATAAAATAGAAAGGTAACATGAAAATTAAAAAAGTGACATGATTTATGTGAAAAAGGTAATCGATTAGTTTATAGTAATTATAATTTAATTATGTTACTTTACTAAATGAAATTGCTCATAGTGTTTTTAGAAAATGAGATATTAATGTTGCTCGTGATATTTCTAGAAAAAAAGGGAATTTAATTTGGAAAAAATAGAAAAGATGATTTTTTGTTAGCTGAAAAGGTAATCGGTTAATAATTAGTATTATGATATTATTATTTTATTTTTATTAAATAGAAACGTCCGTGATATAATTGGAAAAAGAGAGGTTTTAGTAAGAGAAAATAAAAAACTTAACGTGTTTTGGCTAAAAAAAGATAATGATAATTGGAAAAAGAGATATTTTAGTTAGAGAAAAGACGTGGCTGAAAAGGGTAATTGATTAGTTAATAGTAATTATAGTATAATTACGTTATTTGATTAAACAAAATTGTTCGTAATGTTTTTACAAAAGGAGAAATTTTAGTTAGGTAGAATGTAAAAGATATTGTATTTTACCTTAAAATGGAAATTATTTTGTTTTTAAAAAATAGAAAGGTAATATGTTAACCTGAAAAAGGAAATTGATTAATAAATGAGAAATTTTAGTTAGATAAAATATATAAGATATTATATTTTACCTAAAAAAGGAAATTATTTAAAAAAATAGAAAAGATAATATGTTTAACCTGAAAAAAGAAATTAATTAGTTAGTAGGATGAGTAAGGGTAAATAAGTAAAATCAACAGGTACTCACCTGTACCGACCGATCAAACTATTAATGTTTCGGCTTTTATATAATAGTATAAATTTTCAGTTTTTGCAATTTATTATAATTTCTATATTGATATTGTTAGACTAGATGAACCGTACAAATTGCGTCGGATTTATGCGATTTTTGAGTTATACGGTGCGATCATAATTTAAAATTTTAACTAAATTATATGTGGGGATTGTAATAAAATCGTACCACCCAGGGACGAAGTTTCATAGGGGCCAGAAGGGGTCATGATTCTTCCTAGGGTTGTCATAATACTAGTAATGTATGTTATAATTTTATATAAATTTATATTTTTATTTATATGTTTATGTAAAAATAATTTCTGGCCCCTGCTAAATAAAAATCTTGGTCCTTACAAAATAAAATTTTAGATGGGTTTTGTGATTTGAACGAACGTAGAGCGCTCCTTACAAAATAAAATTTTAGATGGGTTTTGTAATTTGAACGAATTAAATGTTTGACTAGTACTTTTGTGTATTTGATTTATTGAATACTTTATTGTGTTGATGGGAAAAAAAATTTGGCCACCTTTGTAAATGTTTGTTGGCTTCGTTCCTGGTACCACCCGCACCAAAAATAGAGGTAGCCAGTCGTGCGGTTCAGCTCGGACCGCATGGGACCGACACGGGATATTAACCGCTGTTATTCGGCCCGAAACGAACCGGTCTTAAACCCGACAAACCGTTAAATTAGACGGTCCGAATACGGGTTCATAAAACAAAAATCGGAGACCGGCCCTGCTCGTGAATTGTACGAACCGACACTGCCCGAACCGGCCCGCACGGCCCGCGAGTCTTGCCAGTCGCCACTATCTTTCCAGCCGTTGGAGTTGCAGGCTTGCAAGCAGAGTTGCAGCACAGCAGCAGGTTATCGTTTCCCAACGATTACATTCCTTCCAACCCCTATAAATACCCACCCCGTCTCCACCATTTCTCCACACCGTCTCTCTCTATCTCTACCTATCTCATTTTCTCTCCTCTTTCTCATCTCCGGCTGCAAATTTATTTATTTTTAATAGTTGTAATTTTTAATCTCTCCACTCTCCATGTCTCTCAAGTCTCAATCTCAAGTCTCAACTCAAGTCTCAATTTTTTTCCTGCAAAAAATGGAAGCAGGGGGGCAGTGGCACTATTTCGTCTCAAGGTTCAACAACGGTAACTATCATGCTACCACCTCGATCTCCGGCCATACAGACACAGTCTAACACCGAAGAAGGTATATTTAATTTTGTTTTTTGTTCGTTAGTTTCGTTTTTAAATTTTTAAATTTTTTAAAATTTTAAAATTAACATCGAATAAGGTATTTTTATATATTTATATATTCTTCCATTTTGTTTTTAAATTTTTAAAATTAACACCGAATAATGTATTTTTATATACATTTATATATTCTTTCATTTCGTTTTTAAATTTTTACACTTTTAACATTTTGCTTCGAACTTTTTTATTTTGTTTCTAATTTATTCGTTTCGTAAATTTTTGTAGGTGGTACGAGTTCGAGACAATCATCGCATGTTTCGACATATTTTGATAAAGTCAAAATATCGGATACTCCACCAAAATATAAAGTTCATTGTTTGCTTTGTATACAAATTTGGCGACAACAAGCACCATTTATGTGGACTAAGGGACAAGGTACGGGTACACTTAATCGGCACTTGGAAATATTCATGAAATTACGAAGGTGAATCATGAAGGTGGAGAAGCACGTAGAGGTCCACAACAAACACAACTTGGTGGTTTTATGACATCATCGGTCAGTGGAGGTATGCCTTTTGCCAATAGTAGAGATAGAATGATTGAAGATTTTGCTAGGTATGTTACATTAGATGAGTTACCTTTCTCCCACGGTGAGAGTCCAAATTTAGAGCACATGATGAATAATTCAATAAATCCGGCCTTTATAAGAATTCCTAGGAACACACTTAAACGTCACACACAAAAACAATATTATAGTCAACGAGCAAAACTAATTGAATATTTAGGTAATTATGATGGTATGGTTTCTTTAACTAGTGATTTTTGGAGTTCGAGTCAAGGTGAGCCTTATATTTGTATTACGGTTCATTGGAATGATGTTGACTACTTTTTACAAAAAAGAATTATTGCTTTTGATGTTATGGATGAGTCACACTCCGGTTATAGTATAAAACAAAGAATTTTAGAAACAATAAAAGAATTTAATTTGTATCATAAGGTATTCACAATATCTTCAGATAATGCTGCTGCTAATAACAAATGTATCGATTATATTATGAATGATATTCCTTTAGTTTTAGATGGAGAATTTTTACACATTAGATGTTGTGCTCACATCATTAACTTGTCGGTCCAAAATGGAATTTCACAATTAACTCATTTATTAGAACCTATTAGGAAAGTAGTTAAGTATCTACATTTAGCGGGTAGATATATGTCTAGGTACAAGAAATTGTGTAAAGATAATGGATTAAGGCCGAAGAAGTGGGGTATCGATTGTCCTACGTACGAGATGGAGTTCGTAAATTATTAAATGAAGCAATTAAATGTAAAGCCATTATCACCGAATTATATAATGATGACCCGAGTCACCAATACGAAGGTGGAATAATTACCGAATTTGATTGGCATTTGGCATCTACCGTACGTGACATACTTGATTGTTTTGCACATGCTACTACGGTTTTTTTCTTATGTTTATGAACCAAATGTACATCATGTTATCATTGAGTGTGTTAATACTGTTACTATTTTACATAATTATGAACAAATTGATGCTTTTCATGCGGTTATTTATGATATGAAAGTTAAATGGATCGAATACTTTACAGAATTTCCTTATATTTATGGTATTGCATGTCTTCTTGATCCTGGTGTTAGAAAAAGGTTTAGAAAATATGTTAGTACATTATTATGAAGTTTTAGGAGTATCATATGATCATATGTTATTTGTAAATAACTGTTTATGCTTGTTATATAAACTTGTAGATTTGTACGCTCCAAAAACTCAAAATGTTATGCCCCCTAAGAGTAGTAGTACTGTAAGTAGGTTTAATAGTACCATTTCATCTATACTAACTAAAAAACAAAAATGTAGAATTTCCACTTCATCTTCTGTACCTGCTTCTGCTTTTAGTATGATTTCCGAATTTTTTTCTTATAGTTACGAGTTAAAATGATTTTGAAATAGTAACATGGTGGAAGAATCATGAGTTACGATTTCCGGTTTTAGCAAAAATTGCAAAGGACATTTTAGTAGTTCCCGCTTCTATGCAGGTAGAAGCGTGTTAGACGAGAAGAGATCAAGTCTTGCGCCAGACGCGGTAAAGATTTGTGTTTGCAAAAAAGATTGGGATCAAGCCACAAAAAGACAACAAGGAAAGAAAGACGAAGACTCAGATGAAGACGATCTATGGATGATAATGGATACTTCATCAGAATCTGGCACCTCAACAAGCGAACAACAATTATAGTGGATAGTTTGTTTAATTTGTATAAATAGTGCATAGTTTATTTAATTTGTATTGTATTATTGTATATTGATGCGGTCTGTTCCGTTTTTTTAGATAGGAGTCCTCTCAAATTATTTGTAAAATATTTTTAATTAATAAAATTTATATGAGGTACCGTCCTCTTTTAACCACATTTATAAAATTAATTTTCAAAACCTTTAATTAAGGTAAAGTACTAAGTTAATAATAAACTAATAGTCATTCTGATGGACAGCTGATGAGTGGGAATTTTATTCATTTAAAACGTTTCCATTTGGATTAAAACGAATGTTTGTACTCGAGTTGTGGTATTTTTTATCTCTTTTAAGGGTATTGTGCAGGAATGATAATCACAGGTGTTCAAGGAATGCAGGGAAGCAACCAGAGAGCAAATTGGAGTGGTAATGAAGAAATAAGGAAAAAATCCAGTTGCTGAGCAGAAGTTAGGGCGTGGCAGCGCCGCGTTTGTACTGGAGTGAGGCGCGGCAGCGCTGGGACATCTGAAGAGGCGCGGCAGCGCCGTAAAGAAGCTGTTGGATGGCGCGGCAGCGCCGGTTCGTCTGAGGGAAATTTCTGTTTTGCTGTTTTTTCGAGATAAAGTCAAAATTAAATTCCTTTTCGAATTTCTTGCACCTGGAGACCTATATAAAGAAGGAAAAAACCCTAGAATAGAGAGGTCTGACCACGTATTGTATTTACGGAGTTTTAAAGCACGAAGAAGCGAGGAAGAAGATAGTTTTCAATTTATTCTTGTATTCTTCCTAGTTTGTGGATGCTTGGTTTTGGTGTATTCTTTAGAACCCTTGTTATTTATTTAATTCATTATTTGTTTTCTTCTATCATGTTTACATTGAAACCCATGGTGACGATTAGTTTGATTATGAACTAATTCGTTGTCATGGGGTTTTAGCGGATTTATTCATGAAGTTTATTTGTTGAATCTTCTCGATGCCTATAGTGTAATTGATGTGATATCCTATCATGGTTGATTTAATTCGTTATAGGAGAGTAGCTAACTCCTGTAATTGTGTGTTAATTCTTATTGAAGCGAAAGTGGATATGGAAGTTTAGAACTTGCCATGCTAGCATAGGTTTATGCGTGAGAATATCATTCATAATTAGTGTCGTAACTCTAACCATTTTATGACGACTATGTGATCAATTGAATGCTTGTACTTCAACCATTATGTTTCAATCTTTATAGACATATGAAGATTAAGCATGATTGGGAGACTAAGTGATTTCTATCTTTATTGTGGATATTATTTAGGATGGTATTTGTGCAACGAAGGTTGGCTTATATCAGTTTTGTGTATTCGATCAGGTATTAACAAATCACATGGAAAGGCTAGAGAAGTGGAGACTATAGATGGATTGTTTAATGAAGTTAAAATTCCATGTTTTATTCGCATAAGTAATTCGACATAATTCTTAGTTCAAGTAGTTGATCATTAGTTATAATTCTTAGAGTAATTGTAGTGATAAACAAAAATCCAATTGTTAATTTGTTTTAGCATCGAATAATAATCATACATTGGTGAGTGAATTAACTAGACAAAACAACGTGTCCCTGTAGTAACGAATCTTATTTGCTATCTATATTACTTGAGATCACGTGCACTTGTGTGTTGAGTTTGGTCGTAACAAGTTTTTGGCGCCGCTGCCGGGGAAACGGTTTTATTTGTTTAGTTTCAGTATTTGCCATCTGTGGTCATTAAAGTTCGGTGACTAAGACGTTCTCACCAAATTTCTTGTTGGTGAATTTCAGGTACTTTTTGAGAGTGTATGCGTACACGAGCTCAAGCACGTAGAGAAGAACTAGCAAGAAGAAAACTTGATTTTGAGAACATCGGGTTAGAAGACGATCGTGAATCAATAGAAGAAATGGCAGATCAAGCACAACCAGCGAAGGCTTTGAGTGAATTCTCTCAGCCAAAAGTGGAGGATATTCATACCAGTATTGTTCGCCCAGCTATTGGGGCTAATAATTTCGAGCTTAAGCCAAACATCATTCAGATGATTCAGAATACAGTACAGTTTAGGGGTAGTCCTGCTGAAGATCCCAATGCTCATATTAGGGACTTCCTTGAGATCTGTGACACCTTCAAATTCAACGAAGTTACAGATGACGCAATCAGATTGAGACTATTTCCCTTCTCTCTTAGGGATAAAGCCAAGAGTTGGTTACATTCTATGCCATCAGGCTCTATTAAAACATGGGCAGACTGTGCTCAAAAGTTCTTGACGAAGTATTTCTCCATGGCGAAGACAGCAGCTTATCGGAATTCTATTTCTCAGTTCGCTCAGCAACCCCAGGAATCTTTGGGGGAAGCTTGGGAAAGGTACAAGGAGATATTGGCACGTTGTCCTCATCATGGGATGCCGGATTGGATGATAATCAACAATTTCTATAACGGGTTGGGAGCTCAGTCCAGGTTTATGTTAGATGCAGCTTCTGGAGGTGCGCTATGGGCAAAAAGCTATGAGGATGCCTATAATCTTATTGAGATGATGGCAGCCAATGAGTTTCAGAATCCTACTCAACGCTTGCCACCTGCTAAAGTGGCTGGAGTTCTTGACTTGGATGCACCTACTTCTATTGCTGCTCAACTCAAGGCGTTGACAATGAAGGTAGATTCCCTTTCTAATCATGGGACTAACCAGGTTGCTATGGTTTTTGAATTGTGTGCAGGGGCTCATGACACGAATCAGTGTGCTATCTCATCTGAATCCGCACAATTTGTTAGTAATTTTCAAAGAGCTCAGCAACCAGTGCCTAATGCTTATCATCCCAACAATCGGAATCATCTTAATTTTAGTTGGAGCAACAATCAGGGTGGTGTTCAGCAACCCCAAAATCAGCAATTCAATGCAAGGCCATATAATCAAAACTATCAACCACCACCTTATGCTCCAAGGCAACCATTCAATCCACCGGGATTTCAACAATCTCAAGGGAATTCATTGAATCAGTCTGAGAAGTCTGAATTGGAAGAGCTTCGAATGATGTACAAGAGTCAGGCGGTGTCATTGAAAACTTTAGAGAATCAAATTGGTCAACTGGCCAATGCATTGTTGAACCGTCAACCAGGAACGCTTCTGAGTGACACAGAGATGAATCCAGGCAAGAAGGATCACAAGGAACAGGTTCAGGCAGTAACATTACGATCAGGAAGAATTCTACAAGGTCAGATCAATGAAAAATCAACCGAGGAAGAAAATGAAAAATCTGAGCAGACAGTACGGCGCGGCAGCGCCGTGTCCCAGTACAAAACTGGCGCGGCAGCGCCACCACTTCTGGAAGGAAAAGTTGATTTTGATGCTGGGGTCGAATCTGGTCCTAAATTGCTACCAAATGCTACTCCCTCGACTCCTATAACTTGTAAGAATGATAATGTACAGAAAGACGAAGAAGTTAAGGTGTTTCCACCTCCTCCATACCCAAAACGAATTCAAAGGCAAAAGTTCGACAAGCAATTTGCTAAGTTCTTGGATGTCTTCAAGAAGCTTCAGATTAATATACCATTTGCGGAGGCTCTTGAGTAAATGCCGAGCTATGCGAAGTTTATGAAGGGCATACTCTCGAAGAAATTGAAACTTGAGGAGCTAGAGACCGTTGCCTTGACGGAGGAATGTAGTGCCATCTTGCAACAAAAGTTGCCGCCTAAGTTGAAGGACCTTGGAAGCTTTACCATTCCATGTACTATTGGAGATCTCTCATTCAACAAATGCTTGTGTGATTTGGGTGCAAGTATTAATCTCATGCCATTATCTGTTTTCATGCAACTTGGTCTTCAAGAACCAAAGCCAACTGCCATGACTCTACAACTTGCGAACCGTTCAGTTACTTATCCTCGAGGGATAGTTGAGGATGTTTTGGTGAAGGTCGACAAGCTTATCTTTCCAGCCGACTTTGTTATTCTTGACTTCGAGGAAGACAAGAAGATTCATATTATCTTGGGACGACCATTCTTGGCTACGGGCCGAACTCTTATTGATGTCCAAAAGGGAGAACTCACTATGAGGGTGCACGATCAAAATGTTACTTTTAATGTTTTCAACGCAATGAAGCTTCCTACTGACTATGAAGAGTGTCTCAAAATTGATATGGTCGACAAAGTGGTTAACTTTGCTACTCAACACTTGATAAAAGAGGATGTGTTGGAAAGAGTCCTTGCTAATGACTCGGAGGTTGAGAACGAAGAGGATAAAGAACACTTGCAATATCTTAATGCATCTCCATGGAAGAAGTTTGGGATTCCATTTGAATCATTGGGGTTGTCAGAATTGAAGAAGTCTCATGTTAGACTTAAACCATCCATTGAGGAAGCACGTACCTTGGAACTTAAGCCATTGCCTGAACATCTAAGGTATGCCTATCTTGGTGATTCTTCTACCTTACCTGTTATTATATCATCTAAGCTTTCAGGCATAGAGGAGGAAAAGCTATTGAGAATCTTAAGGGAATTCAAATCAGCCATTGGGTGGACTATAGCAGACATCAAGGGTATCAGTCCCTCGTATTGCATGCACAAAATTCCTTTGGAAGAGGGAGCTAAACCTACAGTCGATAATCAAAGGAGACTGAATCCTGTCATGAAAGAAGTTGTGAAGAAGGAAATTATCTATCCGATTTCTGATAGCTCTTGGGTGAGTCCGGTGCAATGTGTGCCTAAGAAGGGGGGCATGACAGTGGTTACTAATGAGAAGAACGAGCTCATTCCGACGCGAACAGTGGCTGGTTGGAGAATTTGCATGGATTATCGAAAGTTGAATAAAGCCACTCGTAAAGATCATTTTCCACTCCCGTTCATTGATCAGATGCTTGATAGATTGGCTGGACGTCAGTACTATTGTTTGCTTGATGGGTATTCTGGGTACAATCAGATTTGCATAGCACCCGAGGATCAGGAGAAGACTACATTCACTTGTCCGTTTGGTACATTTGCATTCAGGCGTGTTTCTTTTGGGTTGTGTGGTGCACCAGCTACTTTTCAGAGGTGTATCATGGCCATTTTCTCTGACATGATCGGAATTAATATGGAAGTATTCATGGACGAATTCTCAGTCTTTGGGGATTCTTTTGTTAAGTGCTTGGAAAACTTGAGTTTGGTTTTAAAACGTTGTGTGGAGACCAATCTTGTTCTTAATTGGGAAAAGTGCCACTTCATGGTACAAGAAGTTGCCATTCTGGGACACAAGGTTTCGAGTAAGGGTTTGGAAGTTGACAAGGCGAAGGTGGAAACTATTGATAATCTTCCTGCACCTATCTCAGTCAAAGGTATTCGTAGCTTTCTTGGTCATGCAGGGTTCTACAGGCGCTTCATAAAGGATTTCTCAAAAATTTCTAAGCCGCTTTGAAATCTCTTGGAAAAGGACATGCCATTTAATTTTGATGAGGCTTGTTTACATGCGTTCGAGATCTTGAAGAAGAAACTAATTTCTGCTCCAGTTATTACAGCTCCTGATTGGAGCCAACCATTTGCTTTGATGTGCGATGCGAGTGATTATGCAATTGGGGCCGTTCTAGGCCAAAGAAAAGAAAAAATGTTCCATGTTATTTACTATGCGAGCAAAACTCTCAATGATGCTCAGTTGAATTACACAACCACTGAGAAGGAACTACTTGTTATTGTCTTTGGGTTTGAAAAGTTTCGCTCTTATCTGCTTGGTACTAAGGTGACAGTTTACACGGATCATGCTGCTATTCGATACCTCCTTGCAAAGAAAGATGCTAAGCCGAGGTTGATTCGTTGGGTTCTTCTGTTGCAAGAATTTGATGTGGAAATCAAGGATAGAAAGGGGACGGAGAATCAGGTAGCTGACCATCTCTCTAGATTGGAAGATCATAGAAAGTCACCTAAGGACAACACGGTTATTAATGAGTTTTTTCCTGATGAGCAATTATTCAGAGTACAAGATGATGAACCATGGTTTGCCGACATTGTGAATTATCTGGTAAGTAACATCATTCCACCTGAGCTCTCTTATGCTCAAAGGAAAAAATTCTTGCACGATGTCAAGCAGTATATTTGGGATGAACCATTTTTGTTCAAGCAAGGAGCTGATCAGATTATTAGGCGTTGTGTTCCTTACAGTGAGACCGAGGCTATTCTTAGTGATTTTCATGCTACAGCTTATGGAGGCCACTATGCGGGTGAGAAGACAGCCACACGTATTCTTCAAGGGGGTTTCTATTGGCCGACTCTATTCAAGGATGCTCATCAGTTTGTGTTGAGATGTGATCGATGTCAACGAGTTGGTAATATTTCTCGTAGGGACGAGATGCCTCTTAATGTCATGTTGGAGGTCGAGATCTTTGACGTGTGGGGAATCGACTTTATGGGACCGTTCATTCCATCATGTGGTAATCAGTATATTCTTGTAGCTGTGGACTATGTGTCTAAGTGGGTGGAGGTAAAAGCACTTCCCACGAATGATGCTAAGGTGGTACTCAATTTTCTTCACAAGAATATTTTTACTCGGTTTGGCACTCCACGGGTGATCATCAGTGATGAAGGTACGCATTTTTGCAATCGAAAGTTTACATCTCTTATGGCACTCTACAACATCAATCATCGAGTTGCTACAGTTTATCATCCTCAAACCAATGGGCAAGCCGAAGTGTCTAATCGGGAAATTAAACGGATTCTTGAGAAGGTAGTTAGTCCTTCTAGGAAGGATTGGGCGTTGAAGCTTGATGAAGCGGTGTGGGCTTATCGGACAGCCTATAAAACACCTTTGGGAATGTCACCATTTCAGCTAGTGTATGGGAAAGCATGCCATCTTCTAGCTGAGTTAGAACACAAGGCTTATTGGGCATTGAAGAAGCTGAATTTTGATCTTACAGCAGCAGGTGAAAAGCGGATGGTTCAGTTGAACGAAATGGACGAGTTTCGATTGCAGGCTTATGAGAACAACAAGCTATACAAAGAGAAAGTAAAAAGGTGGCATGATCGTAGGTTGGTTCTTAAGACGTTTGTGCCCGGGCAATTGGTGTTGTTGTTCAACTCTCGACTTCGGTTATTTCCTAGGAAGTTGAAGTCACGTTGGTCAGGTCCGTTCACAGTCAAAACAGTTTTTCAGCATGGGGCAGTGGAGATTTTTGACAAGTTACCGGAGCAGTCGTTCAAGATCAATGGTCAGCGGTTAAAGCCATATTTTGGAGAGAAGTTGAATCGCGAAGTTGAGACCGCGGTTCTAATTTGCGCAACTTAAAGAGATGGAGCTACGTCAAGCTAATGACGTGAAAAGAGCGCTTCGTTGGAGGCAACCCACGTGAATTGTTGTTGGAAAAAAAATATTGAAACAGAAGTTCTGGCGCGGCAGCGCTGTTCCACAGTGCTTTCCTGGCGCGGCAGCGCCGCGACGGCTGTTCAGAAAAATTGTTTTTCAGCAGATTTTGAAAAAAAAAGAAGAAATTGTTGGTTATTGTTATGAGACCCACGACCCAAGCCCATAACTTAACCCCACTAACCCTACTTTCTCCTATATATACACACCATTACACAACCCTACCTATACATACACACCTACAGATCTCAAAAATTTTCTAAACACTTTAAACACTCTAAACACTCTTCTAATCAAATCAATGGCTTCCAAGCGACAGAGGGTTGTTGGTGGTGGTAGTGCGGGTGCCGGTGGTAGTGGGACTGGTAGGAGGAACCCTCGTTCTTCATCTTCATCTGATTCTGACGGAGGCAATGGGGGGCCTCATTTTATTAATAACGGGGCTCGTGATGAGTATAATCAGTTGTTGGGGCGCCCTATTGCTTGTGAGAGGGGTCTTTTGCCTAATGTGGCGGATGGGAATATGTTGGAGAATATTATGGAGAGACATTGGGAGCAGATCTGTGAGGTTCCGGAGCCTGTTCCGCTGACTGTGGTTCGCGAGTTCTATGCGAACGCTAGTGTGGAGAGGAATGGGATTAGCCAGGTTCGTGGGTTTCATGTGGATTATCAGCAGCCTGCTATTCGGCGTGTTCTTGGGCTTCCGGCTCCTAGGAGGGGTCAAGAGGATTGGTCGGGGAAGACTAGGGATAGTGTGGATCTTCAGATGGTTATTCAGCGGTTGTGTGTGCCTGGTACAGAGTGGCGTTTGAGGAGAGGCACGACTGAGCCTACTTCGTTTCTGTCGACGGCTCTGAACAGATATGGGCGTACTTGGCACTTGTTCATTTGTGCCAATCTCATCCCTACGAGGCACTCGAATGAGGTCACAGTTGAGAGGGCTATCCTATTGTATGCTATCTGCAGCAGAGAATATGTGGATATGGGCAATTTGATCCATCGGGGGATGATGCGTTTTATGCAAGGTAGTACCACTGCAGCAATGCCTTATGGTTCGATCATTGCTAGGTTGGCTAGAGATTGTGGTGCTCGATGGTCAGCAGAGGAGGTTGTGCAGCAGCCAAAGGAGGCGTTGGATCATCAGAGTATTCGGAGGTTGGTTGAGTGGAATGGTGGTGAGCCGGACTGGTGGGGTCTTGGTTATGTAGTTGAACAACAGCAACAGCAGCAGCAGCAGGAGGAGCCTCGGGGAGGAGGTTCTTTTATTACTCAGAGACAGTATAGGCGGTTGACGAGGCGTATCGATGCGGTGCACGATATGCAGGCAGGTTTTGCAGCGGATTTTACTCAGTTTGCACAGGCGTTGGGCACGGCTTTTCGTGCGAGTGGAGTGGACGTGACTTTTCCGTCCTTTGGAGCTGGCGCTGTCTATCCGCCACCGGACACTCCCGATGGGAGTGGTTCGGACGACGAGTAGGTATGCCTTGCACACTTGTTATTCTTACTTTCAATGGGGGCATTGAAAATTTTTAAGTTGGGGGTGGGGATACAAGGTGCATTTGTATATTTGTATGTGTGCATGTTAGAAGCATATTTGTATGTTAGCATGTTTGCATGTTAGTTAGAGCATTTTGTTTTTTTTCTTATGTATGTCATATAGGACATTCTGTTATTGTGGTATTTATGTGCATATTAGTTGCATTGCATGCATTTTTCATGATCCCTTAGAATGAGCTGATGCCATGAGGTAGGTAGATGTTGATGTGGGTGTGAAAAGGATGAACAGAGGGCTGATTTTAAATTTTGACGAAATTGACGTGCATGTTTCATGAACAAAAATTTTACACAGTCTTGTCGTTTGCTCTTGGGCTAGGTTGAGTCATGCTTGTTTGGATTTAGGATTTAATCACTTGTTTATCGATAGAATTTGCTTTATTCCCTTGATGATTAAGGAACACCAAAATATAAGTTTGGGGGAAAGCAGGAATTTCATGCTAATGTGTTTGTGTTTGTTGGCTAGGTGTCAAATGGCTAGTAGCCGGCTCATGTTTATGAGTAGTCTAGGGTTGGAATTGAGAATTCTCATTCCAGATTCCATGTGTGAAAAAAAAATTCAGAAAAAAAAAATCAGAAAAAAATAGAAAAAAAATTCAAGGAAAAGAATAAAAAAGGGAAAAAAAGAAAAAAAAAAGAGTGTTTGTGAGAGTGTGAGTACGCAGAATTGATCAGGGTGAGCTCTTTAATACTCGAGCAATTAAGTTCTTGGGGACTTTGTGCCTAGTGACCTAAGGCTTTTTATAGTCTGGGATCCACTAACCCAAAGCTCGCTACATGGGTATTATTGTATAAGCCTTTCGGGGTCTCATCCATTGCACGATCAAATAATCTTGTGTGTTGTGTATATATTGTGTCTGTGTCGTAATAAAGCATGAATTTCTGTCTACTTTAGAGGAGTATGGAGGTGTATCTGAAGTGATCTTGAGTTTAACGTTCATTCTATTTATAAACCTGTGATTGTCTTGGAAAAGAATATGTATGATTTTGATCCGGTTTTGGGAGTATATCTGTCGAGCATCGCACACACGCACGTTCTGATCATGTATTGTTAGTATACCGGAATTTAGTCGAGCTCTGTTTGGATTGATTGCATTCATTGAGATGTTTGCTTGCTAAGTGGTGTTGGTTAGTTTGAGGGGATCCTTTGCATATTTAGTTGCATTCATGCATTGCATTGTTTGTGTCGTTTAAGTCAGTTGGATTTTGTGGGTACATTCACTATAGGCCCTCACGAGACCTTACTCGTCCACTAGGGCTGCCTAGGGGTTTAAAGGGCTTGTTGCATATGCCAAATGCAACCGTGATCACCTACGGAAGTGGTATTAGTTAGTTGTACATAATTTGTCTGTTTATGCTTGAGGACAAGCATCGGTTTAAGTTTGGGGGTGTGATGAGTGGGTATTTTATTCACTTAAAACGTTTCCATTTGGCTTAAAACGAATGTTTGTACTCGAGTTGTGGTATTTTTGATCTCTTTTAAGGGTATTGTGCAGGAATGATAATCACGGGTGTTCAAGGAATGCAGCGAAGCAATCGGAGAGCAAATTGGAGTGGTAATGAAGAAATAAGGAAAAAATCCAGTTGCTGAGCAGAAGTTAGGGCGTGGCAGCGCCGCGTTTGTACTGGAGTGAGGCGCGGCAGCGCTGGGACATCTGAAGAGGCGCGGCAGCGCCGTAAAGAAGCTGTTGGATGGCGCGGCAGCGCCGGTTCGTCTGAGGGAAATTTCTGTTTTGCTGTTTTTTCGAGATAAAGTCAAAATTAAATTCCTTTTCGAATTTCTTGCACCTGGAGGCCTATATAAAGAAGGAAAAAACCCTAGAATAGAGAGGTCTGACCACGTATTGTATTTACGGAGTTTTAAAGCACGAAGAAGCGAGGAAGAAGATAGTTTTCAATTTATTCTTGTATTCTTCCTAGTTTGTGGATGCTTGGTTTTGGTGTATTCTTTAGAACCCTTGTTATTTATTTAATTCATTATTTGTTTTCTTCTATCATGTTTACATTGAAACCCATGGTGACGATTAGTTTGATTATGAACTAATTCGTTGTCATGGGGTTTTAGCGGATTTATTCATGAAGTTTATTTGTTGAATCTTCTCGATGCCTATAGTGTGATTGATGTGATATCCTATCATGGTTGATTTAATTCGTTATAGGAGAGTAGCTAACTCCTGTAATTGTGTGTTAATTCTTATTGAAGCGAAAGTGGATATGGGAGTTTAGAACTTGCCATGCTAGCATAGGTTTATGCGTGAGAATATCATTCATAATTAGTGTCGTAACTCTAACCGTTTTATGACGACTATGTGATCAATTGAATGCTTGTACTTCAACCATTATGTTTCAATCTTTATAGACATATGAAGATTAAGCATGATTGGGAGACTAAGTGATTTCTATCTTTATTGTGGATATTATTTAGGATGGTATTTGTACAACGAAGGTTGGCTTATATCAGTTTTGTGTATTCGATCAGGTATTAACAAATCACATGAAAAGGCTAGAGAAGTGGAGACTATAGATGGATTGTTTAATGAAGTTAAAATTCCATGTTTTATTCGCATAAGTAATTCGACATAATTCTTAGTTCAAGTAGTTGATCATTAGTTATAATTCTTAGAGTAATTGTAGTGATAAACAAAAATCCAATTGTTAATTTGTTTTAGCATCGAATAATAATCATACATTGGTGAGTGAATTAACTAGACAAAACGAGTCCCTGTAGGAACGAATCTTATTTGCTATCTATATTACTTGAGATCACGTGCACTTGCGTGTTGAGTTTGGTCGTAACAACAGCACACAAGACACAACACGAACCAGCATGGCACGATCCGAACAAACCGGCCCGCATACCCATGAACCCGCGATCCGGTTCCGTGCTCCCGTTCTGTGATTCGAGCCCGGCCCGGGTCGGCTCGGTCTGTTTCAATGTCAGTGCCAGTTCAGTATCGATGTTCAGTGTGCCAAGCCCGCCCAAAGCCAAGCCCGGACCGCCCGACTGGCCACCTCGTCCACAAACCTTCCCTGAAAAAACTATTCCCAGATTTGCATGAGTTTGGATGCCCCGTCTGACCCAAAACAATAAAAAAAGGATACATTCCTCCTGTTGGACCAGTGACCTTGGAATATGTTAATGAACAATACAGCACAACCAAGTAGCCAACAGGCCCAACACCGTCCAGTGTCATTTGGATCTGCATCTCAGTTTACTACTATATTCATTTATTTTTCTTATCAAGTTTACATTTTTGTATAATAATTTTTAATAAATTTTCTAAAAATAAATTTTAAATAAAATATATAATTAAGATTATAATTATCAAAGAAAATTTATAAAATTAATTTATTTAATTATGCAATCTATGTATTTTAAAATATGTGCAGAAACACCTAATCTTTGGAATCCTTAATATTGAAACTTGAAAGTAGATAAAAATCAAACTAGAAGAATAAGAAAGATAAAAAGGGGACTAATTTAATGAAACACATTTTAGTTCCGTGACGTGAAATTGATTACAAGGTGATGTGGTAATCCTAATCTTATCAATTATCATCATGTTGTTATGTAGAGTAATCAGTATGCAGAAACACGTGGATTCAGATGAGTGCCGTTTGATTCGGTGGGAAAAGACAAATAGAAAGCGAATGTTCAAGAGTCACGTGTCTTTGTCATTCAAATCTGGCATATAAATTTATACTCATAAAAACATGTTTCTGAGTAGCGTGCGAGGCCCGGATTACAATTTCGTATCGGGTGTTTCAGTTTTCGTTTTTCCCCACTGAAATGTATGATATTTTTATTTATCTATTACCTTTAAATGAGCGCATGTTTTACCACGTAAGAAATCTAGGAACAATTTAAAACTTTAAATTTTCATATTTATACATAATTTATTACTAGTTATAAATAATTACTACAATCTTTTATGATATAATCCTAATAATTATATATTTATGGGACTAAACTTAATTATTATCTGAATTTTGAATAAGTTATTTTTTATAAAAAATCGATTCTAGCGTTTCAAAAATTTGGAATTTGGGAAGGTGGCAGGCACTTCCCCTTCAAACTAACCAAAACCAACTTGCAAGCAAATATCTTAGAGAATGCAACCAAATCCAAATAGAGCTCGACTAAGTTCCCGTATACTAACAATACATGAACAAAAACGTGCGTGTGTGCAATTCTCATCAGAAATACTCCCAAAACTAGGTCAAAAATCATACCCATCCTTCGCCAAGACAATCACAAGTTTATAAATAGAATAGACTGTAAACACTTCATACCCTAAAAACACCTCCATCCTTATTCAAGGTAGACAAGAATCCATGCTTAATTACTAACAACTACTACACATAATAATATATACAAGCATGCTTATTTAACCGTGCAATGGATGAGACCCCAAAAGGCTTATACAATAATACCCATGTAGCGAGCGTTAGGTTAGTGGATCCCAGACTAGAAAGCCTTAGGTCACTAGGCACAAAGTCCCCGCAAACTTAATAGCTCGAGTATTAAAGAGCTCACCCTGGTTAATTTTGCATATAAACAATTGAAACTTTTGACTTTTTTTTCTTTTTTTTTTCTTTTTTCTTTTCTATTTTTTTTATCTGGAATGAGAATTCTCAATTCCAACCCTAGACTACTCATATAAATATGAGCCGGCTACTAGCCATTTGACATCTAACAATTATTGACAATTATTTACAATTTAGCATGAAATCCCTGTTTTCCCCCAAACTTAGACTTAAGTGCTCCTACGCTATAAAGGGAATAACGAAAATCCTAAATATAAACAAGTGATTAAATCTCAAAACATCCAAACAAGCATGACCCTAACCTAGCCCAAAAGCACCCAATGAGACTGTGTAATTAGTTTTGTTTCCGTAACATGCAAGTCAATTTCATAAGAACTATAAATCAACCCTCTATTCATCATTACCACACTCAATTAGACACCTACCTACCAATCAGAATTAGCTCGTTCTAAGGAATCATGAAATATGCATAAGAACTATAAATCAACCCTCTATTCATCATTACCACACTCAATTAGACACCTACCTACCAATCAGAATTAGCTCGTTTTAAGGAATCATGAAATATGCATGCCATGAAATGCAACTAATATGAACTCACATGGTATACGAAAAATAAAAACATAATGCCCTACATGAAACAAACATAATTAATACGAACATATATGCATGATTTACTACTACTAATATGCAAAGCATGAAATCCTACATGGACACATAATACAACAACAACTACTAATCCCTCAAACCACCCCCAAACTTAAAATATTCAATGTCCGCATTGAATGGAAGTAAATACGAAGGATAGCAGAAAACATACCTACAAGGTGCTTTACGTATCCGTCCCCATCGCAACTCAACATACTTGTTTGGCAAAAATCCCCTTTCTTTAGCAATTGGCCTCAACAACAACCGATTAAATTCAACCTCCGCCGTCGAAGACAAAAATTTTGCAACACTAGCACCACCTCTCCCATGCTTAGGAGCCATAAGAATCAATACCCAACTCACAAGAAGCTCAACCAATAATCACCAAGCAATATCACACCAAAAATAGCCCAAATACCAAGAATAATACAAAATCCCCAATGTACAAGAACACAAATTCGTAATAAAAATAATATTAAAGAAGAGATAAACCAACTACGAATTGAAAGAGGTGAACTTGCAATTAATTCCTCTTTAGAATTGAATTTTTAGAGATTTAAAGAAGTAGAAGAGGAATTGGATTTGTATGTATGGGTTTGTATATATATAAGATGATGGATAGGTTTGGTAAAAAATTTAGAGTGTAGGAGAGATTTAGGATGGTTTGGAATTGATTTAGAATAGACATAAGAATTAGGGATTAAAGGAATTTGAGTTAGGATAGAATTTGGGGGAAATTGTGTAGGTTAAAACACAAAAAATCGGCAGAAAAAAAAAGAAAAAATAATAATTCTGGAGGCTATAACGCAGGCGCAACCTGCGTTACAAGTGCGCAGACTGCGCGAGAGGCAGACACGCAGGCGCAGCCTGCGTAACACAGGCGCAACCTGCGGAGAACAGAAAAGCAGGCGCAACCTGCGTTACACAGGCGCAGCCTGCGCAAAAATCAGTCTTTTTCGATTTTTTTTTCACAACACTCAATTTTTTTTTCCTTTTTTTTCCTACACTAATGCATGGGTTGCCTCCCACGAAGCGCTTCTTTAACGTCATTAGCTTGACGTCACTTCCTCAACTCATGGCGGTTTCAAAAGAATAATTGAACCGTCCTCAACAGAAAGACCATTCATATGAAGGTTGACATCTAGTTTGCTTGCTTTCCACAAATCTCTTCCGTCAGACTTCAACCTGATTTTACTACCCAACAGCTTAATCTTCTTCTTTTTCTTCTTCACACCTCTAATGTGCTTTTCCGACTCGAACGGCTGAACAAAACTTTCTTCTTCCTTATCATCGGCTCTCCACCTTCGCAACACGTTATCATGCCCCTCTTCAAAAATCACTAGTTCGTTATTCAAAAGGACATACCTCAAATGTGGTGGAAGTTTCCCAAGCTTTACACTCGAGAGATCTCGAATTGAAGAACTGTCAATGAAATCACTGATGTGATGCTTTAGCACGAGCGTGTCCGACTTTTCGCTTAATAACTGATCAAACTTCTTTATCTGACCCGTATTAACTAATTCCACACTGCAACACTCTTCATCCTCTATCAGAAATTTCATGGCCTTGAAGACATTAAAGGTGACATTCTGATCTTGCACCCTCATTGTAAGCTCTCCTTTTTGCACATCGATCAAAGTACGGCCCGTAGCTAAAAACGGCCTTCCTAAGATTATGGGAATCTTCTTGTCTTCTTCAAAATCTAGAATCACAAAATCTACAGGAAATATGAGCTTATCAACTTTCACTAAGACATCCTCCACTATAACCCTCGGATACGTGATAGATCGATCAGCCAACTGCAAAGAGATGTTGGTTGGCTTTGGCTCCGGCATACCAAGTTGCTTGAAAACAGATAAAGGCATGAGATTGATGCTAGCTCCCAAATCACACAAACACTTGCTGAAAGAAAGGTTGCCAATAGTACACGGGATGGTAAAACTTCCCGGATCTTTAAGTTTGGGTGGCAACTTCTGCTGTAAAACGGCACTACACTCCTCCGTTAAAGCCACTATTTCAAATTCTTCCAACCTTCTCTTTCGTGACAAAATATCATTCATAAACTTTGCATACCTTGGCATCTGCTCCAATGCTTCAACAAAAGGAATGTTAATGGACAATTTCTTGAAGACATCCATAAACTTCTGAAATTGTTTCTCTTGACTTTTCTGCAAGCGTCCAGGATATGGAGGAGGAGGATAGATCTGATTATCCTTTGAAGATTGCTCTGGAGTAGACTTTTCAACATGTTTCTTGCTCTTCTCACCATCAAGCTGATCAGCCACTAAATCAGATTTCTCAATTTCTGACACTGCAGATTTTTCAACCTGCTGATTCTGAACATCTTCATCTTCCTTAGCTGCTGATTTAGGATCCCTCGTGACTTTTCCAGATCTCAAAGTAACTGCATTGACCCGTTCTTTGCTTTCCCTTCTGCCTGGATTAACCTCCGTATCGCTAGGCAGAGTTCCTTGTTGCCTACTAAGTAAAGCATTAGCAAGTTGCCCCATCTGGTTCTCCAAGGTCTTTTGAGAAACTGACAGGCTTTTAATCATCATCCTCAACTCATCCATTTCTGATTTTTCATTAGAAGATTGCCCCACATGAGCCTGGGGCTGTTGCTGAAATCCCGTAGGTTGATATGGTTGCCTTGGAGCATACTGCTGCTGAAATCCTTGATTGAATGGCCTGGCTTGCTGTCCCTGAAACTGCTGATAAGGCTGCTGTTGTTGAGCACCTTGATTATTGCTCCAGCTGAAATTGGGATGATTCCTGTTATTCGGTTGATAAGTGGCTGGAACTGGTGTAGCAGGTCTCTAAAAATTACTCACAAACTGTGCTGATTCAGACGAGATAGCACACTGACTTGTCTCATGTACTCTCGCATATAACTCACAAATACTAGCAACCTGCTGAACTCCATAATTTGCAAGAGAATCCACCTTCATCGTAATAGCCTTCAACTGAGCTGCAATAGCTGAAGCTGTCTCCACTTCAAAAATACCTGCTACCTTGCCTTGAGATAATCTCTGGGTTGAATTCTGATATTCATTAGCAGCCATCGTCTCAATAAGATCATAAGCCTCCTCATAGCTCTTAGCCCATAGAGCTCCACCTGATGCTGCATCTAGCAAAGGTCTAGACTGTGCTCCCAACCCATTGTGGAAACCGTTAATAACCATCCAGTCAGGCATGCCATGATGTGGACACCTACGAATCATCTCCTTATAACTTTCCCAAGCCTCACACAAAGATTCACCAGATTGCTGCTGAAATTGAGTTAGCTGATTCCTTATTGCTGCAATTTTCGCCATAGGGAAGAATTTTGTAAGAAACTTCTGAGCAAGATTCTCCCATGTAGTAATGGAACCAGCTGGTAAAGAGTGTAACCAGCCCTTAGCCTTATCCCTCAGAGAGAATGGGAAAAGTCTCAATTTGATCACATCATCCCGCACACCATTAAACTTGAAAGTGTCGCAGATCTCAATGAAGTCCCTGATATGCATGTTAGGATCCTCCGTAGGAGGACCCCCAAACTGAACTGAGTTCTGCACCATCTGAATCGTGCCCGGCTTGATTTTGAAAGTATTAGCTGCAATAGCTGGCCTGACAATGCTAGACTGAATGTCATTGATCTTTGGCTGAGAATAATCCTTCAAAGCCTTAGCTGCTGCTGGTAAATCTGCCATCTCTTTTGCTGCTGCAAGTTCTTCTTCTGCCAGTTTACGAGTTTGCAAACGTGTTCGCATACACGTTCAAGTACCTGAAACACCAAGAAACAAACAACTAAGTAAGAAAAATCCGAGTCAGTGAACGCTAACGACCACTGATGACAAGCATATAAACTAAAAACAAAACACCGATGATCCCCGGCAGCGGCGCCAAAAACTTGTTTACACAATATCACGCAAGCGTACGTGGTCACAAGTAATATAGATAAAATCGAGTTCGTTCCGCAAAGATCTGGTATAGGTTTTAATTCAGTAGATGTACCTATGCAACAATGTATGGTTTTAATTCACTGCTAAGACAAATAACAAATTGGGGTTTTTAATTATCTAAATTATACTAAAAGCAAAATATTAAACTAAGAATTAAATTAACTAATGAGAATTGAAATCAAATTTCTTATATGAGAATAAACATGGGATCCTAACTTCATTAAATACTTCACTTAGATCTGACGCCTTTAATCACTATATGCAATGGTTATGATATCTGATCGGATAACACGAAATAAGTACACGCTACCTGTCAGCATACATATACCAAACTAAACATACATCCACAAAAGAGATAGAAGATGAATAGACACCAATTATGCTTAGACCCTATATGTCTATAGAATTTGAAAACATAACGGTTGAAGAACAAGTTATCCATAAAGATCACACAGGGCAATATAAGTATTTTCATCTCATACTACGAATCATATTGATAAACAATTATGAACCTATGCTAGCATGGCAAGTTCTAAATCTCAAGATCCACTTTCACTTCACAAGAGATTAACAATTCAATTTAGATGTAAGCTACGCATCTAAAAGGATTAAGATTAACCATACGAGGATATCAATTATACACCACACACAGATCTTTAAAGCATCAAGATAAAGTTCCATAAATAAATCTGTTAGAATCCCATGACAACGATTAGTTCATAATTGAACCGTTCATCGTCATGGGATTTGATGAAAACATGATAATAAACAAGATATGGAAGAAAGAAGCAATAATATTTTAAAACTAAGAGTTGAGAAAACAAATCTAGTGTCCAGAATAACACAAAAGATGAAGTAGATCTAGATCCGTGCTTGTCACGAGCTATGATACAATAATAAAAACCATCCGAATTACAATGCTAAATGTGTTTAAATAGGCTATAGATTTCTTGCCCAGCAAGAAATTACCTTCTATTACAATTAGAATTCGATTAAGGTACTAAAAACTGCCCAAAATACAATTAGAACTTGAAAAGGGCAAAACAGTAATTTTCCAGCCTTGCTTCACAAAGAACATGTGCGCGAATTTTAACTACATGCTCCCTGCACCTGCTTTCTGTCCCAGGTTGTAGAAAATCTCCCAAGCTTTGCGTGAGCTGTAAGATTGCTGAAAACGGACTTCTAGAACTCCAGATATGGCCAAAACAGTGTAGATTGCGCAACCTTCCCGGAAAATCCGATTTTTAATCAATTAATCCTCCAAACACGATAGAAGCATCACCCATAATCGACATTCTTGTAAATCTGCACAACTACACAAAACACATCAAAACTACAACAAACTTAAGTCCACGACAATCAATTTAAGCCGATATGGAATGCTCCAAGTGGATATAAAATCCACTTATCAGGTATCTGGATAGTGGTTGTTCTAGGCATATGACTGGAGATTCTACCCTGCTCACTAAGCTTGAGGAGAGAGCTGGCCCTAGCATTACCTTTGGAGACAACAGCAAAGGATATACTAGAGGATATGGCTTGATTTCATAAAGGAATGTTGTCATTGAAGAAGTAGCACTAGTTGATGGACTTAAGCATAACTTGCTAAGTGTCAGTCAACTGTGTGATAAAGGCTAGAATGTCTGGTTCACATCTGAATCTTGTGTCATTTTCAAGAAAAGTGACAACAAGGTAGTGTTGACAGGAGATAGAAGAGGAAATGTGTACATTGCTAACTTCAATTCAACAAATGCAAACATGACTACATGTCTTCTCAGCAAGGCAAGTGTAGATGAAGGTTGGATTTGGCATAAAAGACTGTCACACTTGAGTTTTAAAGCAATGAATGAGTTGGTAAAGAAGGATTTGGTTAGAGGTATTCCAAAATTGGATTACTCCAAGGATGGATTGTGTGATGCATGCCAGAAAGGGAAGTAGAAGAAGGCATCTTTCAAATCAAAGTCAATGTCATCAATTGATCAACCCTTGCAACTACTTCACATGGATCTCTTTGGACCAGTCAATGTGTTGTCAATCTCAAAGAAGAAATACTGTCTTGTGATTATTGATGATTTCTCAAAATTCTCTTGGACATTCTTTCTGCACTCTAAGGATAAGGCGGGTGAAGTCATTATAAATCACATCAAGATAGTCAACAAAAATCCTCTACTCAAAGTAAGGAGAATTAGAAGTGACAACGGAACTGAGTTCAAGAATTCTGTAATAAGAGAGTTTTGTGAAGAAGAAGGAATTGTCTAAGAATTCTCTGCACCAAGAACTCCTCAACAAAATGGTGTAGTGGAAAGAAAGAACAGAACTCTAATTGAAGCTACAAGAACAATGCTTGAAGAATTTAAGCTACCAACATACTTCTTGGCAGAAGCTATAAACACTGCATGCTACACTCAGAATATTTCTTTGGTCAATCAAGCCAAAGGCATCACACCTTATCAACTTTTAAAAAGCAAGAAACCAACAATCAACTTTCTGCATGTCTTTGGATGCAAATTCTTTGTACTGAAAAATCATGGTGAGCATCTTGGAAAATTTGATTCAAAGGCAGATGAAGCTATCTTTGTTGGATACTCAGCTGGAAAATCATACAGAGTCTACAACCTAAGATTAAACATTGTAATGGAGTCTATACATGTTGTCTTTGATGACAAGAAAATATCTCGTCTAGTAGATGAAGGTTTTTATGAGTCTATTTCATTTTAGAATGAGAGAAGTGGTGAAGAAAGTGAAGATGATGATGAAGAATGGAGATCAAATGGTGTGAGAAACAGACAAGGATCATCAGTTGAAGTGCAGAATGAACCACCTGTTGAAAAGCAACTTACACCATCAGTTGGAAATCAAGTTGAAGCATCTGTAGAAAATCAAAGAGAAGCATCTGTTGATGAATCTGCAAGAACTCCATCAATCTCGAGGGCCATACACTCAGGGGGAGTTTCTCACAATCAAAACTCAACAACAAGCCACAATGATCAATACAGAGAAATTGAAGCCACTTCATCAAGGTCAAACTTACCACCACAAAGAAAATGGACCAAGGATCATCCATTTGAGCTTATCATTGGAGATCATAATGCAAAGGCCCAAACCAGAAGAGCAACTCAAGAAGAATGCTTATATAGCAGTTTTCTATCCAAAAAGGAACCCAAGAGAGTTGAACATGCTCTTCTGGATCCAGACTGGGTTTTAGCAATGCAAGAAGAGCTAAACCAGTTTGAAAGAAATGAAGTATGGAAACTTGTACCCAAACCTAAAGACAAATCAGTGATTGGCACTAAGTGGGTATTCAAGAACAAGATGGATGAGAATGGCACAGTCACAAGGAATAAAGCTAGATTAGTTGCTAAAGGCTACTGTCAAGAGGAAGGAATTGATTTTGAAGAACCCTTTGCTCCAGTGGCAAGGTTAGAAGCAATAAGGATTTCCTGGCCTATGCAGCGCATGCCAATTTCAAAGTCTATCAAATGGATGTCAAGAGTGCATTTCTGAATGGTATTCTGGAGGAGGAGGTGTATGTTAGTCAACCGCCTGGTTTTAAAGATCCAGACTTTCCAGAATATGTGTTCTTTCTACTCAAAGCACTCTATGGCCTGAAGCAAGCACCTAGAGCCTGGTATGACACACTCTCACAGTTCCTTATAGAGTCTCACTTCATTCGAGGTACTATTGATAAAACTCTCTTTTATAGAAATGTCAATGGCTCTATGATACTTGTCCAAATTTATGTAGATGACATAATATTTGGGTCTACAGATGAGAAACTTTGCAAGAGGTTTGCCAAACTCATTCAAAGTAGATATAAAATGAGTATGATGGGTGAATTAACTTAATTTCTTGGTTTACAAGTTAAACAAGTGAATGAGGGAATTTTTATAAGTCAAACAAAATACATTTATGATCTTTTAAAAAGGTTTGATTTAGCATATTGCTCTTCTGCAAAAACACCCATGGCCACTGCCACTAAGCTTGAACTGAATACTAAGGAAAAGAAGGTGGACATGACAAGCTATAGGGGCATGGTTGGATCTCTTTTATACTTAATAGCTAGTAGACCTGATATTATGTTTGCTACATGTTTATGTGCTAGATTTCAAGCTGATCCTAGGGAATCTCACTTAGTAGCTATTAAAAGGATTTTCAGATATCTCAAGGGAACACCAAACCTTGGCATTTGGTACCCTAGAGATTCTGGTTTTGATCTAACTGGTTACTCAGATGCAGATTATGCAGGTTGCAAAATGGATAGAAAAAGTACCACAGGAACCTATCAATTCTTGGGAAATAAGCTGATCTCATAGTTCAGTAAGAAGCAGAAATCAGTATCTACCTCAACTGCAGAGGCTGAATACATAGCAGTTGGGAGTTGTTGTGCACAGATTCTATGGATGAGAAATCAACTACTTGACTATGGAGTTAAAGTTAAAAAGATCCCAATTCTCTGTGACAACACTAGTGCAATTGTAATATCACAGAATCCGGTGCAGCATTCTAGAACCAAGCACATAGACATTAGATACCATTTAATCAGGGAGCATGTGATGGAAGGCACTGTGGAACTGCATTTTGTTCCTAGTGAAAAACAGTTGGCAGACATTTTTACTAAAGCTTTGGATGAAGCAACCTTTTCAAGGTTGGTAGGTGAGCTTGGTATGTTAAATTTCACATGATCTTTTAAAATGTCTGTTCAATTTTTTTACAGCCAGTGAATTTCATTCTCTGGATTTTATTTGTTTTATTTGTTTATCTGCAAGATTATTCTAGAGATATCATTGTAGCATAATTAAATAAATATTTTATTGACATATATCAATTAATGATATTTTGTTAATTTCATGTCTATTTAATTGTGAGTTTATCTGATTATTGTGGATTAATTCTTGATTTATTGCGTGAATCCATAATAATTAGAAGTATTAAATATGTGTGTATGTGTATAGGCTGACAGGTTTCGGTGATAAGATGTTTTTCGGCTAATTGATTGATTAGGTGAGAAATTATTGGTTGATTAGGTGAGAAATTATTGAGCTGTGTTATTCAACATAACCTGTCACTATCACACCTAACCCACTAATCCTTGAAACCTTATAAATGATGAGTTTTTGTTTGTGTTTAACATCATCATTTTTCAGATATACAGAGCATATACACACAATTGCTGAATATTTCGAGCTTTGATCGGAAAGATCTCTCAATCTAGCTGGTGGTTTTTAGATCGGATTTCATATTCTTGATTTATACATCATCCTTTATAAAAGCTAACCCTTGTTTTTGAATTTCCTCAAAGTTTTGAAAATGGCATTGCAGGGAAGCTTTTTAATTGTTAAAGTTAATCCTATTTTCATTCAGCAAATCGAAACCATTCTGGATGAGCAATTTCGGGCTTGGACACAATTTCTGAATGAACATTCATTAATTCACTATGCTTTAGTTACACCAGTGCAGCTTAACCATGATGCATTGCGTCAACTATATTGTAGTGCGGTTAACACTTCTGGACAGGACGGGTGTGCATTCATATATCGACTATTTGGTAGGTCGATTAGGGTCACTGAACGAGATGTTAATCGAATTCTTCATTTTCCTATGGAAAATCTTATTTCTGATCCTACACCTGAACAGATTGAAATGTTCTTTCATTTTATAAGGTACCAAGATGGCAATTTCAATACTGGTAATCTTTCTAGAACATTTCTAACCCAGTACTGGAATTTCTTCTTTCACACTCTTAACAATGTTTTTTCCTCAGATAGAACAAATCAAGATAGAATGCCTGAATTTATTCAAAAAAATATGGTATGCGGTCACCAATAATTTGAGGATTAATTTTGGAAAAATAGTGCTTGGTCAAATCATTTTAAAGATGAAACACTTGGGAAGAAGAGATGTTCAGACTCAAAATGTCAAATGTCTATATCCAAGGTTTCTATAGCTAATATTAAATGATTTTTTGAATGATGAAGACAGGGTACGCTTGGAAAATGGTCGAAAGGTGGAATGTTCTTACATGAAGACGAATGTAATTAATTACATAAGCAAAAAGAACTATACGGATGTGCCTACAGTCCTAACTGAATATCTAAAGACTGTCCACTTCCTTTGTTACCAAGACCAGTAAGAGCAGGTATACGACAAGGTAATATTTCAATCCCTACTATTCCAACCTCTGTATTCCCTGTTGTGTCACAGGAAATACAGTTTCTACAGCCCCTAGTGGCCATCTTACCCGACCAAGAGCAGGAAATCCCACCGACTCTAACACAGGTCGAAGAGCCCATTCTACAAATGCAAACACAAACACAACAACCTCCTATACCTCAATTGTCACTTAAACGACCATCCATCAACACTTTTGAGGGAGATAGTGCCTCAGCAGCACCACATAAGGAGTTAGTTACATCAGCCGCTCTACCTCATTCTAAACGGAGTAAACCCAATGAACTTGAGGTAACGACAACTGTTAGTGAAACAATTCTTCCTTATCCAATGAGTGAAAATGTAAATGAGGTTGAATTGACGGGAGCAACTATCTTGAGTTCCATTTCACGGAACATAAGAGTGGTTGATGATCTTTCTAAAGATCAAATGCCTTCACAGGCATCCGAGGTGGAATTACCTACCTCAATAACTGCTGGTGAATCTTCCATTTTACGGAAAGATCCATCGGTAGGTGGTTCTTTTATGAACCAAGTGTCTTCACAGACATACGAGGGAAACTTGGGTTTTGTGCCATTTAATCGATTCAAGTTTAACCTCCTAGAGGGAAAATCTCTGGATCTCTTTCGAGATTTACCACTCTTTACCAGTGGTCGGCAACTCACTTCACGCGAGGATGGAAGCTCACGAACTTTCATTGCACCATCCGTGACCTTTGAAAAAGGGGCTAGGATGATTTCATTTACAGGTACACATATCGGTGGAAGCTCTGGAGGAGAGTTGAGGGAAACACGAACATAACATGTAAGTGTAACCCAAACCACTAAACCGAGTGAATATAGAGTGTTGAGTGAAATACCTGCAGAACGTACGAGTGAGCAACCTACTCAACCACATGCACCTGTAACCAGAAAGGAATACAACAGACTCCTTACACGGGTCCAAACAATGGAGAAAGAGTTGCCAAATATCTGTAAGTCCATTACAGAAATCAAAAATTTGCAACTTATTCAACATGATGTATTCCAGGTTCAATTGAATACCATGGCAACCCAGTTAAAAGATGAAATCAACTCCTTGGTAAAGCCATCTTCATCTGATTTACCAGCTCCACATCCTACAACTCTGGAGGATAACCCAACTGAGGGGGAGAAGTTGGATGATCAAGAAAAATCTACTAGGCGTAAGGGCAAAGAAAAAGTTGTTGACACGAAATTAACTTTATTTTGGGAAAGGAAAAGCTAATGGGAGTATTAGTGCTATGTGGAAAGAAAACAAGGCAAACTTGAGGATATGTTCAGTCTAGAGGAACAATTAACTTGCACTTGGTTAATTTTAGAAATCTGGAAAATGTATATATATGATCCAGAATGCACTTTAATATTATTTATCTTTGTATTTTATTTTGTTGTATCGGTTGAGTTATCCTCTAGGAATTTGCTTGTTAAACCCTAACAATCAAATAGGGGGAGATTGTAAAGCATAATGTAATGTAATATGTAATAGAGACATATATAACTCAACTAGGATAAAAGATAAATAATATTAACTCTATACAGGGATCGTGAAATTTGAAGAACAGGCATCAACAAGAATCAAGTCACTGAAAGAAGTTCATTAACATGATCAAGCCTCAGTGACAAAATAAGATGTACAGATGATTCAGTTGAAGGGCCAAAAGATTCCAGTGATAAAGTTTTTATGATTGCACAATTCTTAGCAGTGTTCTTAAAGACATGATATGAAGACCACGAGTGAATGTTAGTCGTCTGTGAACCAGACCAGTTGCATTAGGCGTCAACACTTCACAAAAGAATCGAAGTATCTAACTCAGAAAAAATGTTCAAAAGGTATGATCGAGTTTAGAGCAGTATTGATATCCTCTAGTTAGTTGGAAGCTGAATATTTAAGGATGTCAAATTAAGAGGAATAGTATCCAAAATCACTATTCATATGAATAGTATCCGAAATCACTATTCATATGAATAGTAACCAACGGTTACTATTTGGGTTTGATGTAATAGTGCTCGGTTACTATTTGGGGTTGGAATAGTGCTCGGTTACTATTTGGGGGTTGTTGGAATAGTGTCAAATAGTAATTTTCTAAAACCTATAAATAGGCCTGTTGTATTTCATTTCAAGAACACCTCAACACACAACTCTCTCTTCTCTCTCTTATATCTTCTCTGTGTAATCTGCTAGACAGTCCATCTAGTAGAAAAGCCGGCTTAGCCCGCTTTCAGGAAGTGTCAGGTAGAAGGTCCTCGTGCCTAAACTATCCTTAGGAGTGTAAGCTGCTAGACAGTCCATCTAGTAGGAAAGTCGACATAGCCCACTTTCAGGAAGTGTCGGGTAGAAGGTCCTCGTGCCTAAACTATCCTTAGGAGTGTTCAGGTTTTGAAGCTAATCCATTGGATTAGAAGTTGTAACATCCCTTCGAGTTTATTATCAATAAAGATATATTCTCGGAATTATTTTTTTTGGTAGTATCGTATTCAACCCCCTTCTACGATATTTCGAGACCTAACAAATAACTAATTGATTACCTTTTTCGGCTAAAACGTAATATCTTTTCTATATTTTCTAACGAAAATATCTCATTTTCAAACTTTCTTTAGTTATCCTTACATAAATATTTATTATTTGTAAAAACATGTTACCATATTTCGCCACGATAATCCTAATTATTAAAATAAATAAAAAAGTAATATAATGAATGATAATTAGTTGATTGCCTTTTGAAATTAAAAATTGTTTACTTTTAATTGATAATATTACTTTTTTTTAAACACATAAAATATCATATTTTCCAATCAATAATATTTCTTTTCTAATTTTTAATTTAAAACATAATCTTGCAATAACTAATATTATACCTAAAAATATCACACCATATCTTCTAATCATTGACAAAATCTATACTATTATATAAAAGTCGAAACATTAAAAGTTTGGTCGATCGGTACAGTACCTGTTAATTTACTTATATACCCTTACTTAATTACAGATAAAATTCATCCTTCTAACTAATCTATTTCCTTTTTTAGGTTAAACATATTATCTTTTCTACTTTTTAATAAGTAAATAATTTCCTTTTCCAGGTAAAATACAATATTTTTTATATTTTTGTAACTCAAATTTCTCCTTTATTAATCAATTTTTTTCAGATTAAACATATTACCTTTTCTATTTCCTCATCTGGATTTTTTTTAAATGAATTTTCAAAATCCAATGTTTCATGACATTTCCAAGAATTGTTTCAAAATTTGTACTCTTTCTTTTATGAAATATTATACTTACAGTTTTGACGAGTATCTTACCATAGTTCATTATTCACTTGATTTAGCAAAAAAAAAAAGTTCATTATTCACTTGATATTCACCATTCTCCATAGTTCTCAAATATTGAATTGTCAAATCTATATTATACTTACTATATTATAAAAAATGAAATATTAAAAATTTTGGTACGGTATTATCTTATTAATTATTTTACTTTATTACTTCCAATCATTAAAATATCTCATTTTCTCCTAAATAATAACTTACCAATTAATTACATTTTTCAGCTATTACATTTTATAACTTTTTTAACCAAAATATTTTTTCCCAAAAATATTGACATTCTATTTAATGAAATAAACTAATAAAATTATAATTACTAATAACTAATTGATTACATTTTTCAGCTAAAACGTAATATCTTTTCTATATTTTCTAACTAAAATATCTCATTTTCAAACTTTCTTTAGTTATCCATACTTAAATATTTATTATTTGTAAAAAAAAATGTTACCTTTTCTATTTTTTTAATAACTAATTAATATTTCCTTTCAAATTAAACACATTATCTTTTTAATTTAAAAATAATTTTATAACCATTAATATATACCCAAAAATATCACACCATATATCGCCACGATCATCCTAATTATTAAAATCTATACTATTATATAAATTCCGAAACAGTAAAAGTTTGGTTAGTCGGTCGGTCGGTCGGTCGGTCGGTATTGTTGATTTTACTTATTTACCCTTACTTAATTACAGATAAGCTAAATAATCAATTTCCTTATTGAGTTTAAACATATTATCTTTTTTATTTTTCAAAAACTAACTAATTTCCTAAAATATAATATCCTTTTATATTTTATCTAACTAAAATTTCTACTTTATTAATCAATTACCTTTTTCAGGTTAGACATATTACCTTTTCTACTAACTAATTAATTTCTAACTAATCAATTAAGGTTAAACATATTATCTTTTCTCTTTTTCAAAAACTAAATAATTTCCTTTTTATGATAAAATATAATATCCCTTTATATTTTATCTAACTAACTAATTTCCTAAAATACAATATCCTTTTATATTTTATCTAACTAAAATTTCTCCTTTATTAATTAATTTCCTTTTTGAGGTCAGACATATTACCTTTTCTACTAAGTAATAAATAATAACAGATAAACTAACTAATCAATTTCCTTCTTGAGTTTAAACATATTATCTTTTCTATTTTTCAAGAACTAATTAATTTCCTAAAATATATTATCCTTTTATATTTTATCTAACTAAAATTTCTACTTTATTAATCAATTTTCTTTTTCAGGTTAGACATGTTACCTTTTCTACTAACTAATCAATTTCCTTCTTAAGGTTAAACATATTATCTTTTCTATTTTTCAAAAACTAAATAATTTCCTTTTTATTCATTTATATTTTATCTAACTAACTAATTTCCTAAAATACAATATCCTTTTATATTTTATCTAACTAGAATTTCTCCTTTATTAATCAATTTCCTTTTCTGGTTAGACATATTACCTTTTCTACTAACTAATAAATTTCCTTCTTGAGGTTAAACATATTATCTTTTCTATTTTTCAAAAACTAAATAATTTTCTTTTTATAATAAAATATAATATCCCTTTATATTTTATCTAACTAAAATTTCTCCTTTATTAATTAATTTCCTTTTTCAAGTTAAACATAATACCTTTTATATTTTTCAATAACTAAACAATTTTCTTTTTCAAGTAAAATAGAATATCTTTCACATTTTATTTAACTAAAATATCTCTTTTTTTAAAAATAGTACGAGCAGTTTTGTTTAATAAAATAATGTAATTATATTATAATTATTATTAACTAATCAATTACCTTTTTCACCCAAATTGTAATTATTTTATAATTTCCTTTTTGAGGTTAGACATATTACCTTTTCTACTAACTAATAAATAATTACAGATAAACTAACTAATCAATTTCCTTCTTGAGTTTAAACATATTATCTTTTCTATTTTTCAAGAACTAACTAATTTCCTAAAATATAATATCATTTTATATTTTATCTAACTAAAATTTCTACTTTATTTATCAATTTCCTTTTTCAGGTTAGACATGTTACCTTTTCTACTAACTAATCAATTTCCTTCTTAAGGTTAAACATATTATCTTTTCTCTTTTTCAAAAACTAAATAATTTCCTTTTTATCCATTTATATTTTATCTAACTAACTAATTTCCTAAAATGCAATATCCTTTTATATTTTATCTAACTAAAATTTCTCCTTTATTAATCAATTTCCTTTTTCTGGTTAGACATATTACCTTTTCTACTAACTAATAAATTTCCTTCTTGAGGTTAAACATATTATATTTTCTATTTTTCAAAAACTAAATAATTTTCTTTTTATAATAAAATATAATATCCCTTTATATTTTATCTAACTAAAATTTCTCCTTTATTAATTAATTTCCTTTTTCAAGTTAAACATATTACCTTTTATATTTTTCAATAACTAAACAATTTTCTTTTCCAAGTAAAATAGAATATATTTCACATTTTATTTAACTAAAATATCTCTTTTTTTAAAAATAGTACGAGCAGTTTTGTTTAATAAAATAACGTAATTATATTATAATTATTATTAACTAATCAATTACCTTTTTCACCCAAAACACGTTACCTTTTCTTTTTTCTCTAATTAACATCTCTCTTTTTCCAATTATATCATGAACGGTTACCTTTTTCAACCAAAACACGGTACCTTTTTTCTTTTATCTTACTAAAATCTCTCTTTTTCTAATTATATCACAGATGTTTCTATTTAATAAAATAAAATAATAATATTATAATACTAATAATTAACCGATTACCTTTTCAGCTAAAATGTATCATCTTTTCTATTTTTTCTAATTAAACTCCCTTTTTTCTAGAAATATCACGGACAACATTAATTTCTCATTTTCTAAAAACTATGAGCAATTTTATTTAGTAAAATGACATAATTAAATTATAATTATATAAGCTAATCAATTACCTTTTTCACATAAATCATTTTATTTTTTTAATTTTCACGTTACCTTTCTATTTTTTCTCTAACTAAAATCTCTCTTTTTCCAATTATATCAAGGGAGGTTTTATTTAATAAAATAAACTAATAATATTTTAATATTAATAATTAACCGATTACCTTTTTCAACTAAAACGTATCATCTTTCCTATATTTTTTTAACTAAAATCCTTCTTTTAATAGATATATATATATATATATATATATATATATATATATATATATATATATATCACGAACAATATTAATTTCACCTTTTCTAAAAATATTTCGTACAATTGTATTTAGTAAATAAGGTAATTAAATTATAATTGCTATAAACTAATCAATTATATTTTTCACCTATAACATGTTTCCTTTTTAATTTTCTCTAACTAAATCCTATCTTTTTCTAATCATATCACATGCATTCTATTTAATAAAAATAATAATTTTATAATTACCAATAACTAATCCATTACCTTTTTCAACTAAAACCTATCATCTTTTCTATATTTTCTAACTAAAATTCTTCCATTTCTAGAAATATCACGGATAACATCTGTATAATTATTATCAAATCATCTGATATAATAATATAAGCCTCCAAAATTCATCTTTTAAAAAGTTAATTTAAATAAATGAAAAAATTTATATAATATTAAAATAAAAAAATCCGTGCATCGCACGGGCTTTAAGCTAGTATATAATAAAATAATATAATGAATAATAATAAGTTGATTGCCTTTTTAAATTAAAAATTGTTTACTTTCAATTGATGATATTACTTTTTTAAACACATAAAATATCATATCTTCCAATCAATAATATTTCTTTTCTAATTTTTAATTTAAAACATAATCTATTCTATCTATACTATTATATAAAAGCCGAAACATTGAAAGTTTTGGTACCTGTTTTTTGGTACTAAGTGAAATTACTTATTTACCCTTCATTATCAAGAAAATTAATCACACCTAAAATAAATAATAACATAATATAATTCATGGTAATTAGTCAAGATATTACCTTTTATAAACACCTAAAAACATCAATCGCATCGTATCTTTCCATCATTAATATTTCCTTTTGAATTAAAACACGTTACCTTTTTAATTTAAAACAAATCTTACAATCATTAATATATACCTGAAATTATCACAACATAATTTTCAAGAAAAATATTACACCCAAAATAAATAATAACATAATATAATTAATGGTAATCAGTCGATCAACATAATAAAATTAATGGTGATTAGTCGATTGTTTTTTCACATTAATATAATAAAATTAATGGTAATTAGTCGATTGCCTTTTTCACAGTTACTTTTAGTTGAAGATATTACCTTTTATAAACACCTAAAAACATTCGTATCATATTTTTCGATCATTAATATTTCCTTTCGAATTAAAACACATTACCTTTTTAATTTAAAACAAACCTTACAATCATATATACCCGAAAATATCACACCATAATTTTCAAGAAAAATATAACACCTAAAATAAATAATAACATAATATAATTAATTGTAATTACTCGATTGCCTTTTTCACATTTATTTTTATCTAAAGATATTACCTTTTATAAACATCTAAAATGATCAATTGTATCATATCTTTCAATCATTAATATTTCCTTTCTAATTAAAACACGTTACCTTTTTTAATTTATATTTCAATCATTAATATTTCCTTTCTAATTAAAACACGTTACCTTTTTTTAATTTATAACAAATCTTACAATCATTAATATATACCCAAAAATAGCACACCATATTTTTCAACTTTTAATAAAATATATTAAAAAACGTATACATTGTTTATAATAAGGAAACATTAATATAATCCGTAAACATGAGTATATTAAATTATATCAAATTAAAGTTAAAAAAATTATTAAAAATAATGATTATATAAAATATAATTATAATATTAAATAAAATTTATAATATAATACAAGAAACCCGTGCAATATAAGCTAGTATTATAAAAGATCAAACATTAAAAGTTTTGGTATGGTACGGTACTTACCTTATTTAATTATTTTACTTTATTACCCTCAATCATTGAAATATCTCATTTTCTCCTAAATAAAAACTAACCAATTAATTACATTTTTCAGCTATTACATTTTATAACTTTTCTAACCAAAATATGTTTTTCCAAAAATATGGACATTCTATTTAATGAAATAAACTAATAAAATTATAATTACTTAATAACTAATTGATTACCTTTTTCAGCTAAAACGTAATATCATTTCTATATTTTCTAACTAAATATCTCATTTTCAAACTTTCTTTAGTTATACTTACTTAAATATTTATTATTTGTAAAAACATGTTACCTTTTCTATTTTTTTAATAACTAATTAATATTCCCTTCCAAATTAAACACGTTATCTTTTTGATTTAAAACTAATTTTATAACCATTAATATATACCTAAAAATATCACACCATATTTCGCCACGATCATCATAATTATTAAAATAAATAATAAAATAATATATTGAATGATAATTAGTTGATTGCCTTTTTAAATTAAAAATAGTTTAATTTTAATTGATGATATTACTTTTTTTAAACACATAAAATATCATATTTTCTAATCAATAATATTTCTTTCTAATTTTTAATTTAAAACATAATCTTGCAATAACTAATATTATACCTAAAAATATCACACCATATATTCTAATCACTAACAAAATCTATACTATTATATAAAGACCGAAACATTAAAAGTTTGGTCGGTCGGTACGGTACCTGTTGATTTACTTATTTACCCTTACTCAATTACAAATAAAATTCGTCATACTAACTAATCAATTTCCTCTTTTAGGTTAAACATATTATCTTTTCTACTTTTCAATAAGTAAATAATTTCCTTTTCCAGGTAAAATATAATATTTTTTTATATTTTATCTAACTCAAATTTCTCCTTTATTAATCAATTTTTTTCAGGTTAAATGTAATAACCCTAGTTTCTGTACTTGAGAAAAAATTTCATTTTTGGAATGAATAGTGCCTTGCATGGACGAATAGTGAAATTATGGATGAATAGTGATTTTTGAGGACTAAGAAATTTTTCATGTTACCCTATGTACGGGATAGGAAATGGATATTTCGAAGTTATATTAGTAATCTACGATGTAAATAAGTGTATGTAAACGCGATCGAAATTCAAAAATTCCAAACTTTATTTTTATGGAATATTTGACCGTGCACTGAGGAGCATTTCAATACGACCAAGACAAGTGATATATTTAATTTAAGGATTTGAGGATTTTATATTTTATTATTTTATTTAAAGTGATTTAAGGAGTTAGAACGAAAATCTCTAAGTTAGTATAACGAACGTTCTAGGAATCGCTAGAACTTTATGACGAGATTAAGAGATAAAGCGAATGTGAAATGAATTATGGATTAAACACGAACCAAGAATTAGTACCATACTACACCAGCGAGAGCATTATATCAAGTGGATTGGTGGAAAAAGAAATCAAGAAAAGAAAATAAAAAACAAGAACAAGTGATGTGTTCATCAAGGAGCAAGCCAACAATGCTCATTCTTTTCAACCACACAATCTTGCCAAGTGTTTTAGGGGTAACATAGGCTTGTTTAACAGCTGATATATATCACAAAACATCACACAAATCACCTACCAACTAGTCAACAAGAGATTTAAAAGAGAGAGAAAGAAAGAAAACCAAGAACACAAATTCTGGGCAGTTTCTGACCAGCCTAAAGATGGGCCTCAAAACCCTAACTAGAAAGCTTCAAATTTGATGATATATGACCCAAAAGAAATCTATTGAAGATTAGAAGGTGTGGTAAAAATTCCAGCTCCATCCTTGATATTTAAGGTATCCAAAAGTTCTCCCAAAGTTGATGATGAATGGTAATGAATAGTGTTTTAAGTTGTTTTCATGTTTTGTTCATGGCTTTTTAGGCTTTGTTAAGGCTACCCAAGGCTATTCTAAGGTGTATCAAGCTTTGTTAGTGTTACTAGAGCATCAAGGAAGGTATAAACCCTAACCTTACCTTTTATTTTTATGAGTTTTGTGGTTAGTTTTGAGATGGGTTCATGAATGGTTCATGTTAAGTGATTTAGTGGTTGTTTGGCTTTGTAATAAGGTGTAAAATATTGATTGGTGGTTTTGAACCTCACCACTGGCCTTAGAGGGTTATAATAGATGTTGGTTGATGTTGAGGATGTATGGTTTGCCTTAATGGTTTGTTTGGAGTGTTTGTAAAATGGAAATGCTTGGTTTAGAGCCGTCGTAATGCCCAAATTTTTAGTACCACCTTAGCAGTTGAAACCCGAGACCATGAGTTTGTTTTTAAAATGACCACTGCATATGGTTGTGTAGATATTGTTGTCTAGTTTGTTTTGTCGCAAGAATCATGTCAAAAGTTTACGGTTTAGGAGATATGACCATTTTAGTGAATGTTGTTCGAGGAATGGAACTGCAGAAATGTACCTACTTTGAGGCTGTGAATGAGACCCTTAATTGTCGATTTATAATATGAAATTTTGAGGATAAATACTAAGGTCAGTTAGCAAGGTTTGTGCGAAGGTTTTGAGTTAAAAACATTATTTTCCGATTTTATAAAAATGCTTCAGCCGAGGTTGCGCAAGTGGAAAAGCCTTTTAGGGGAGGATACTATTCATCGCAAAACCCCTGCCCTATTTTGCAAAATCCAAAAAATGAGTCCTCTGAGAGCCAAGTTTTGAGTTAGTTACCTTCTAGACATTCTCTAGATCATGCACGCGAAAATGGTGCGTCATTTGAGTTAACAGTTATCGACTTATGAACGTTTTAGTAAAAGTGGTGCAAATAGTAAAAATCCGTAGTTGACCCAACTTTGGAAATACAGTTCACCTATCTAGACCCGTGTTTTCGAATTAGAACTTTTATGATAAATATTACAAATACCAAAGATGATTTTAGAAATGGTTTCGTATTTAAATATGTTTCCATTGATTTATTAAAAGTGTTGGAGTGCGAGTCGAGGAATAGTAATTTTCAGGAAAGTCAACTCTAGAGGTACTACTTTGACCATCCATTTTGGCTAAGTTAAAAGAGGAATTTCGAGTCGACTAAAACACGAAACTTGTTAATAATTATCAAGACAACACACTGGTGTAAAGAAAGAGGTTATAAATGGTTAAGTATAAGCATGAATTCGAGGATCGATTTCGGACTAAACTTATGACTAAAGTGTTTGTCGATTAACATGGACTTAGTACGAGTCTAGAGGGACCCCTTAGTGCCTTGTTTGTGATCGGCTTAAGTGTCTAAGCTTTGAGTTAGAAGTGGATCGTATAGGGATAATCACGTGTTTCTTGACTTTGTTTAGATTGTCGAACCCCGCTACGAGCCCCTACTACATCCAGAGCACCAGGCAAGTTTACTAATTCATACTCTATTGTTTAGAGTATTTATATATTTCAAATACAAGTATTTTATCTAGTTCATTAAATACCGGATATTGATGCAATTGAATGCATGTATATATATTATTGTTGTGAATGTTATCCGGATAGTATATAAGTATAGTAGTATGAATAAGAGTTATTGGTCCGTATGATTGGGACAAGTATCGAGGTACATTGTTCGTACTCGAAGGGAGACAAAATGTTTTGGAAAACTATCTTGTTAACTATGGGGGGGTGATGAGAGATTTGATCTGGATCATTTTATTTGAATCCATGATCAAAGCAGTCGTTCATGTTTTTCCTTTTATATTTTGAGAGGAAAGGGATTTATTGGAAGCAGTAATCGTTCGTTGTTTCCGAACGATAATAGTTGTTACAAATTGAGGTGCACGTGGAATTATACGTGACATCTAAGATGAGAAGTATATTGAGGTGCACGTGAATTATACGTGACATCTAAGGTGATAAGTATTAAAGGTGGCCAAGGGTACTCTGGTACCCTAGGTTCTGGACTGGAGATAACGTAAGAGACCGGTACGGTGGCCGGCCCAACAAATATGTATGAAATCCCGGATGCGGCTTAGGGTGAAGGTCGAGCAATTCAGCTCATCCTAGGGTGAAGGCCGAGCAAGTCGGATTATCCTTCTACCGGTAGTAAATTGATAGATGTAAGGACTGATCATCCTTTACAGCCAAGCGGATAAGAATCTCCTGAATATAGTCCATCAGCAGTAATTAATAAGTGTAATTAATACTTGAACGGGCGTATTGATTGCAATAAGAATGGTGTGTCTTTACTCAATTTCTTTTTGGGAGTAAAATTCGGTATGTTAAAGAAAATATGGGGGTTCATTTCTTGTATAAGTTTTGTTGGTGTATTTATATATATGATTCTGGTGTATAAAACTTGCTGGCCATTTTTGGCTCATTCTTGCAATTTTAAATACCATAATACAGCAGCAAACAGAGCTAGCACTAGTACTGCGGACCGTGTCCAAGGAAAGGGAAAAGGCAATTGATTCAGCACGTAGCCTTCTAGTATCGGAGGAGGATGTAAGCTGGGAAAGAAGTTGTTTCATGTTGTATGATCTAGTATTTTGAAGTTGTAATAAGATTTTGGAGGATACTCTGATCTGTAATAACTTTTGAGGATTTATGTTATGTTCTAAGGCTATAACCCGTGGAGTAGATTATGGAGTTGATTATGAATATTGTTGTAGATTACATTGTGAGCAGGTGATAGAACATTCCGCAAAGGTACGTATGTGTGTGGTTAAGGATGTGATGACCCGGATTCCTGATAAGGGATTAGGGGCCGTTACATTAAACATATTACCTTTTCTATTTTTCAATAACTAAATAATTTCCCTTTTCAGGTAAAATACAATATACATTTTATCTAACTAAAATATCTTCTTTTTTAAAAACACAACGAGCAATTTTGTTTAATAAAATAACATAATTGTATTATAATTACTATTAACTAATCAATTATCTTTTTCACCCAAAACACGTTACTTTTTCTCTTTTCTCTAACTAAAATATTTCTTTTACCAATTTTATCATAGACGGTTACCTTTTTTCTTTTCTCTTACTAAAACCTCTATTTTCCCAATTATGTCACGGACGTTTCTATTTAATAAAAATAAAGTAATAATATTTTAATACTAGTAATTAACCGATTATCTTTTCAGCTAAAACATATCATCTTTTCTATTTTTTCAAATTAAATTTCCTTTTTTTCTAGAAATATCACGAGCAACATTAATTTCTCATTTTCTAAAAATTATGAGCAATTTTATTTAGTAAAATAACATAATTAAATTATAATTACTATAAACTAACCAATTATCTTTTTCACATAAATCATGTAATCTTTTTAATTTTCACGTTACCTATCTATTTTCTCTAACTAAAATTTCTCTTTTTCCAATTATATCACTGGCAGTTCTATTTAATTACCTTTTTCATATTAATCATGTCATCTTTTTAATTTTCACGTTACCTATCTATTTTCTTTAACTAAAATCTCTCTTTTTCCAATTATATCACGGGCAGTTAAATTTAATACAATAAACTAATAATAGGGAATTTAACAAATATACTAGGTTTTTAATTATTTATTGCAAAAATACTATCTTTTCAAATTAATTACAAATATACTATCTTATACTATTTTAATTGCAAATATACCCATCTTCTTCAACCCCCATTCTTCTCATCCCTCCATCTCCTCCCATCTCAACAAACTCATCATTATTACAATCTGGACTCAGTCTCGAAATTCAAACAAAACAAAACAGTAGCTCAATAACAAGAACTCGAGAATATATAACGAACAAAAATGATAAACCAACACAGTAAACTATCAGCGATTCAATTCTAAAAATCGGGTAAATGGTCAAAATCATCACTGTACTATTCGAAACCTTTACTTAGGTCACCAACCCAAAAAAGCTTTCAGACGAATTACTGAACTCAATATAACTTTCAATTGGGCCATTGTACATTAAAAATATTTCATTGTGGTTAATTTTTTGTTGACTTAACGGAGGGACGTTAAATATCGCCAACTGGGCTGCCACATCTCTGCCTTATCAACACCTTGTCACAGGCCCATCCAATAATTCCTAAATTTCATTTTTATTCCAAATTAATCCTTTCTTAATCCAATAAATTCCATATTTATTTGCTTTTGCTCACATATACATATACATGTATATATCACCACTACCGTTCTCTCCTTCTCTCCTCACATCTCCATCTCTCCTCAACCCCATCCTGCAGCCGCCTATTCACTACAATTCACCCCTGCAATTCGCCACCACAAACTTCTTTCACCACCAACCTCAACAGCCTCCTCCAACACACTCACCTCTGCTAGCAACTCCTCTTTCACCAACCTTTCCCCTGCCTACGCACCACTGTCGCCCTCCATACTCCTTAAGTTTCATTCAAACCTCTGCACTTCTCCAAACCCACCAGTAACTCCTCCTTAATTTGGTCTCCCTCACACCTCTGCACTTCTTCGCCCCCGTCTTCGTTTCCGCCCCGTCTCCCATCCACCTCCATTTCACAGCCATCCCTCACATCACCTCACCCACCCCCCCTTCGTCCTCTCCTCCGCTCTACAACTTCTCCGACACACAACAGCTCACCACCGCCCTATCTCAACCACACCACCACTTCCCCTTCATCCCCAGTGAGAACCACCACTTCATCCCCCCTCTCCTTCTCCCCTCCACCAAACCACCACTTCCTTCAATTCACTATAACTCCTGCAATTCACCATCACCGCCGCAATTCACCAAACCTTCCTCACCTCCGTTTACACCTCTTTTTCAATCTCCTTATCCTCCTCTCAACCCCCATCCCGCCACCTGCAAACCACCATCACTTCCTCTCCTCAATCCACCACAGCCACGCCATCAGCTCTCCACCCATTTCTCACCTCCGTTCACCTTCATCGACTTCAACCACCGCCTATCTCCTCCGACCAACAGCCCTTCATTCCCCTCCCTTCTCCTCTTCCCTCCAAACTGACCCAATAGAAAATCAATCTTCAGTAAGGAATGTTGAGGCAAAGAGAAATCAAGTTTTCTAACATTATATTTTATAAGATTAATTATTAGTTAAATTTGAAAGTTATTAAAAATGAAAATTTTGGATATTTTAAAATTTAAAATTTTGGAAAATGGAAATTTTGGAAATTATAATTTAAAATAGAAATTTAAAATGAAAATTATAATTTTGGAAATTATAAATTTAAATTTAAAATTAACCGATGAACTAATTGAAAATTGATACAAAGTTGAGTGATTAATTAGCTATTGAACCTTATTTCGTTGTGCCACGTCAGCAACCACATCACTATTCCGTCTATTTTTTTTAACGGAACTAACTGCAGAAACCCAATTAAAATATTTTACTTGTACAAGTGTTTGACTGAAAGCTTTTTTGAGTTGGTGACCCAAGTGAAAGTTTTCGAATAGTACAGTGACGAATTTGACCATTTACCCTCTAAAAATCAACCCAAACTCAACTCGGCGAAAACAGCTCACACACAGACTCGCGAACTCAGAAATTGCAATGATGTGACTCACAATCAGCAAAAAAAATGAAAAAGACAAGAAGAAACAAAACTCGAATTACTAAATTTGAACTGAAAGTTGATTAAAAGGAGAGGGGGTTTAGCGTGTGCGAGAAGTAGAGAAGAAAGAAGGGGAGGAAGGAGAGGGCTGGGCTCATTGGAGAAGACAAAAGAACAGGGGTCGAACGAATTAAGGAATTAAGAAGAAAATTCCTTAATAACACCTCCTATCTGTTCTCCACTGGTCCCGCATGAGCACTCATAATTTTCGATTTCTAACAGTTGCAACTGAATGCAACCACGTGTAACCACATGCAACTGAACGCAACTACATATGCAACTGAAAACTAAAAATTAAAATTTCATTTTTTGATGATGCTCAGCCCTTATATAGATCTGAAAGTTGGTAAAAAAAATTCAAATTCAAATTACAATTTTTAGTTGCATTCAGTTGCATATGTGCATATGCAACTGAATGCAACTAAAAACTAAAAGTTAAATTTCCATTTTTTGATGATGCTCAACCCTTATATATATCTTGAAGTTGGTAAAAAAAATGAAAATTCAAATTACAATTTTTAGTTGCATTCAGTTGCATATGCAACTGAATGCAACCACATGCAACCTGCTGCGTAGCCATTAGAAATAAAATAGTATTTTTACTAAATTGTCAAAACAATTGCATTTGGTTGAATGTAGTTGCATCCCGTATTTTTGCAAATTTTTTTCAAAAGATGGTATTTTTGCAAAAGAACTTTAAAATAACAGTATTTTTGCAAAAATATTTATATGTTGGGGTATTTATGGAAAAAGCACCTAATAATATTATAATATTAATAATTAACTGATTACATTTTTCAGCTAAAACGCATTATCTTTTCTAAATTTTCTAACTAAAATCCTTCTTTTAATATAAATATCACATACAATATTAATTTCTCTTTTTCTAAAAACATTACGAGCAACTATATTTAATAAAATAACGTAACTAAATTATAATTACTATAAATACAATATATTTTACATTTTATCTAACTAAAATTTCTCCTTTTTTTAAAAACACTTCGAGCAATTTTGTTTAATAAAATAACATAATTGTATTATAATTACTATTAACTAATCAGTTACCTTTTTTAATGAAAACACGTTATCTTTTCTTTTTCTTTAACTAAAATCTTTCTTTTACCAAATATATCATGGACAGTTACCTTTTAAGCCAAAACACGTTACCTTTTTTCTTTTCTTTTAATAAAACTTCTCTTTTTCCAATTATATTATGGGCATTTCTATTTATTAAAAATAAAATAAATATTGACTCTATTGACTTATACGCTCTGATCTACTTACTAATACTTATCATTTTAAGCTATAAGTTAGCTATTTTAAGATAAGCCAAACGGGCCCTAATTACCCGTGCTTCTAACTTTTTTTAAAAAATTACTAGTTATTATGCTTGCTTTACCGAGTAAAACTACAATAAATATTTTAAGATCGCAGAAATCCAAATCCAACTCATATAATTTTTTTCCACCCTCTTACTTCTAGTGCCACTAAAATTCAGATACCATCAAATATATATTATTGGTTATGGAGAGAAGAAATTGCACATCATTATGATATCGATTTTATCAATAATTTATATATCTTTTTGAGCATAAAAAGTGAGAAACTGGTAACTTTTTTACTACCACTAAAAACCAAAGTAAACAAGCAAGAAAAAGATACCGTCCGTATGAGCTGCACGTGTTGTTTGGTTTTAGTTTTAAAGGTGTTTTAATGGTTTTTAAGTTTTTTAAGAGTATAACCTTTTCAGCTCCACTTAGACTCCTTAAATTCCTATTTTACTTAACAACTTCTTGTTGCACTAGATCTCTTCTCACGCCCCTCCACAGCGCGTGCTTTCCACGCATGAACACTCCAATAATGTAACCCTCCCATTTTCCAAACCCCCACTTACCAAACATTTCAAAGCTCACTGCCTTTTCCTCTAATAATTCTTCTCCTTTTTTCACTGCCCATCACAGAATATACCTTACCAGATAGATATAGACACATATATATAGTATATATGGAGTTAGTGTTTGAGTTGAGTAGTTGAGTTCTGTGTTGTTAAAAGGGTTTGTTAATTTTTACAAAAGGGTCATTCATGCAATGAATCTGAGACAGCGGCCAGTCCCCACGCGCGGCCGTGGCCAACCCCACGCGCCGCCGCGTCCGAGGTTTGAGGAGCCTTATAATATTATCCCTATTCATAACTTGATAGCGGACCACCCTTCTCTGAGGTACCCTGAAATACGCGCCGCCGCCGCTTCTCTACGCGCCGTCGGAGGAATCAGAAAGCCACCCTTCACACAGTGGAGTGATGAGATGGACTTGATGGACTTGTTGGGTGCTTATTTTGGGTTTCAAAGAGATAATGTAAGGAACCAAAGAGAGCATTTAGTGCTTCATCTTGCTAATTCTCAAATGAGTTTGCAACCCCCTCCTTCTGCTGCTGATGTTTTGGACCCTGGTGTGCTTCGAAACTTTCGAAAGAAGCTGCTTAAGAATTACAGCTCATGGTGTTCTTATTTGAGGTTGAAATCTGAAGTTAGGTTGCACTTGGGTAGACAGAATCCGGAGGTTTATCGGAGGGAATTATTGTATGTATGTCTCTATCTTTTGATTTGGGGTGAAGCGGGGAATCTCCGCTTCATGCCAGAATGTTTATGTTATATTTATCATAATATGGCTCGTGAATTGAATCAAATTTTAGATGATGATTTTATTGATGAAAATACTGGTAGACCTTTTGTGCCTGCGATACATGGTGAGAATGCGTTTCTGTGTCATGTTATTATACCAATTTATGAGACGATTAAGGGTGAAGTAGATAGGAGTAGAAATGGGACTGCCCCGCATTCTGCTTGGAGAAATTATGATGATTTAAATGAATTTTTTTGGAGTAGGAAGTGCTTTAAGAGTTTGAAATGGCCCATTGATCTTTCGTGTAATTTTTTCTTGCATGACGAGGATGATAAGAGGGTGGGGGTGAGGACTAAGACAGTAGGGAAGACGGGGTTTGTGGAGCAGAGGACCTTCTGGAACTTGTTTAGGAGTTTTGATAGGCTGTGGGTAATGTTGATTTTGATGTTTCAAGCTTCCGTGATTGTTGCTTGGGAAGGTACACAGTATCCTTGGCAGGCGTTGGAGAAAGATCATGTGCAAGTGGAGGTTCTTACTATTTTCATTACGTGGGCTGGTCTCCGAGTTATTCAATCTATTCTTGATGCTGGTACTCAGTATAGTTTAGTTAGGGAAAGAAAATGGCTTCTTGTGAGAATGGTGTTGAAAACTTTGCTTGCTGTTACTTGGACTAGTGTGTTTTCTGTATTTTATGGATTGATCTGGTACCAAAAGAATTCTGATGGGTGGTGGTCTGATGCGGCAAATGAGAAAATTTATATGTTTCTTAAGGCTGCGCTAGTGTATATCATCCCAGAGTTGCTTGCACTGCTTCTATTTATCATTCCGTTTGTTCGGAATTTTGTGGAGAAAACAAATTGGCGAATCTTCAACCTGGTGACATGGTGGTTTCAGTCACGAACCTTTGTTGGTCGTGGACTGAGGGAAGGACTGGTTGATAACATTAAGTACACAATGTTCTGGATTTTTGTCCTGGCTTCAAAATTCTCATTCAGTTACTTTCTTCAAATTAAACCCCTGGTTGCCCCAACAAGGGCTCTTTTGAGAATGAAAAATGTTCGGTACAATTGGCATGAGTTTTTCAGTAATACCAACAGAATCGCGGTAGTTTTATTGTGGGCTCCAGTCATCTTGATTTATTTAGTAGATTTGCAAATCTGGTATGCTGTTTTCTCTTCTATTTATGGGGCATCAGTCGGACTGTTCTCACATTTGGGAGAGATTCGTAATTTTGGTCAGCTAAGGCTTAGGTTTGAGTTCTTTGCAAGTGCATTACAATTTAATCTGATGCCAGATGATCAGCCCATGAATTTAAAGGACACCTTCCTCCACCAGCTTCGGGATGCAGTTGAGCGTGTGAAGCTACGATATGGACTTGGGCAACCCTACAAGAAGATGGAATCGAGCCAGGTGGAAGCTGCTAGGTTTGCCTTGATATGGAATGAGATCATCATAACTTTAAGGGAAGAAGATCTCATTAGCGATCATGAACTGGAACTAATGGAATTGCCACCCAACTGTTGGGATATAAATGTTATTCGATGGCCATGTTGCTTTCTCTGCAATGAGCTGCTCCTTGCACTTCTCCAGGCAAGTGAACTTGGGGATGCACCTGATAGGTGGATATGGTTTAAGATATGCAGAAATGAGTATAGGCGATGTGCAGTCATTGAAGCCTATGATAGCATCAAGTACATACTTCTTGAGATAGTTAAATATGGATCAGAGGAGCACTCTATTGTCACAAAGTTCTTTATGGAGGTGGAACACTGCATTCAGATTGAAAAGTTCACATCGGCATTCAAGACGACTGTCCTACCTAAAATCCACAAACAGTTGATATCTCTCATTGAACTTCTCATGATGCCTAAGAAAGAAATAAGTAATGTAGTAGATGTGCTACAGGCATTGTATGAGATTTCTATTCGAGAATTTCCAAAACAAAAGAAGTCCATGTTACAACTGAAGCAGGAAGGTTTGGCATGTTCACATGAGGGCAATGATGTGGGGCTGCCATTTGAAAATGCTGTTGATCTATCTCATGTTGAGGATGCATTATTTATAAGGCAGCTACGACGTTTGCGTACCATCCTTACTTCTAGAGAATGGATGCTTAACGTCCCAAAAAATATTGAAGCAAGAAGACGCGTCGCCTTTTTTAGCAATTCCCTCTTTATGAACATGCCACGTGCCCCTCAGGTTGAAAAAATGATGGCTTTTAGCGTCCTCACACCTTACTATGATGAAGAGGTAATCTATGGAAAAGAGAATCTTAGAAGTCCAAACGAGGATGGCATTTCTACCCTTTTTTATCTCCAGAAGATATATGAAGACGAGTGGGTGCATTTTATGGAAAGAATGCGAAGAGAAGGAATGCAGAATGCTGAAGAAATCTGGACAGAAAAATCAAGGGATCTCCGCCTCTGGGTATCATACAGAGGGCAGACTCTGTCACGTACCGTTAGGGGAATGATGTATTACTATAGAGCCCTCAAGATGCTTGCTTATCTTGACGGTGCATCTGAGATGGATATTAGACATGGGTCACAAGAAATTGCAAATTGGGGTTCTCGGCGTCAGACAGTAAATTTGGATGGTCTAGGCAGTGGTATGCCACCAGCTTCACGAAATCTCAACAGGGCCACTAGTGGAGTAAGTGTTCTGCTTAAAGGAAATGAGTTTGGATGTGCTATGATTAAATTCACGTATGTGATTGCATGTCAGATGTATGGTGTTCACAAGAAAGCGAAAAATGCTCGTGCTGAGGATATTTTGTATCTAATGAAAACCAATGAGGCGCTTCGTGTTGCTTATGTTGATGAGGTTGTCTTGAGGAGAGATGAGGTGGAGTATTACTCTGTTCTTGTAAAGTTTGATCAGCAACTAAAGAAAGAAGTGGAGATCTATCGCATTAGGTTGCCCGGTCCTTTGAAGCTTGGAGAAGGAAAACCAGAGAATCAGAACCATGCCATCATTTTCACAAGAGGTGAGGCACTTCAGACGATTGATATGAACCAAGACAGTTATTTTGAGGAAGCACTTAAGATGCGTAACCTGTTGGAGGAATTTAAAAAATGTTATGGTGTTCGGAAGCCAACAATCTTAGGAGTTCGAGAAAATATCTTTACGGGCTCTGTCTCTTCACTTGCTTGGTTCATGTCTGCTCAGGAGACGAGCTTTGTAACATTGGGACAGCGAGTTCTGGCAAACCCTCTTAAAGTACGGATGCACTATGGTCATCCAGATGTTTTCGATAGGTTCTGGTTCATTACTCGTGGTGGCATTAGCAAAGCTTCCAGGGTGATCAATATCAGTGAGGATATATTTGCTGGTTTTAACTGCACACTACGAGGTGGCAACGTGACACATCATGAGTACATACAAGTGGGTAAAGGAAGGGATGTTGGTTTAAATCAGATCTCTATGTTTGAAGCTAAAGTTGCTAGTGGGAATGGCGAACAAGTTTTGAGCAGAGATGTATATAGGTTGGGTCATAGACTTGACTTTTTTCGGATGCTCTCATTCTTCTATACAACTGTTGGATTCTTTTTCAACACAATGATGGTGGTTGTGATGGTCTATACATTTTTGTGGGGTCGTCTATATCTTGCACTCAGTGGTGTTGAGAGTGCAGCAAAAGGAGCAGCAGAAGATGACGTTACCAACAATAAATCCCTTGGTGCAATCCTAAATCAGCAGTTCATTATCCAGATGGGTATATTCACTGCCCTTCCGATGATTGTGGAGAATTCTCTGGAGCATGGATTCCTTCCAGCAGTGTGGGATTTTGTGACAATGCAGTTGCAGCTTGGTTCTGTCTTCTACACTTTCTCGATGGGAACTCGTACTCATTTTTTCGGCAGGACTATTCTTCATGGGGGGGCGAAGTATAGGGCCACGGGACGTGGTTTTGTTGTGCAACACAAGAGCTTTGCTGAGAACTATAGACTATATGCTCGCAGCCATTTTGTGAAAGCAATTGAACTTGGGGTAATTCTGATAGTGTATGCTACTCATAGCCCATTGGCTACGAACACCTTTGTTTACATTATTCTAAATATCTCTAGTTGGTTTCTTGTTGTGTCATGGATAATGGCTCCTTTCATATTTAACCCATCAGGCTTTGATTGGCTGAAGACTGTCTATGATTTTGGAGACTTTATGAAATGGATATGGTGTGAGCGTGGACTTCTTTCAAAAGCAGATCAGAGTTGGGAAACATGGTGGTATGAAGAACAAGACCATTTAAGAACGACTGGGCTTTGGGGAAAGCTGTTGGAAATCATCTTAGATCTTCGTTTCTTTTTCTTTCAGTATGGTATTGTGTACCAATTGAAAGTTACTGGTACTAACACAAGTATTGGTGTTTACCTTCTTTCCTGGATTTATGTATTTGCAGTTGTTGCGGTTTACATAGCCATTGCATATGCTCAAGATAAATATGCCGCAAAAGACCACATCTATTATCGCCTGATTCAACTCCTTGTCATTCTCATAGTAGTACTTGTGATTACTCTAATGCTGCAGCTTACTCCTTTCAATCTAAATGATTTTCTTACAAGCTTGTTGGCAATTCTCCCTACGGGATGGGGTATTATATTGATTGCCCAGGTGCTCAGACCTTTTCTGCAATCCACTGTGGCTTGGGACACTGTTGTGTCCTTGGCTCGGGTTTATGAAGTGCTTCTGGGGGTAATAGTTATGGCACCTTTAGCAATGCTTTCGTGGATGCCTGGGTTTCAGGCCATGCAGACAAGGATCTTATTTAATGAAGCTTTCAGCAGGGGGCTCCAGATATCTCGCATTCTTACTGGAAAGAAGCTCAACTTAGATAACTGAGGTAAAATTTTGTCACACGATTCCAAACATTTTCAGTCGGCAACTACTACTATTATTTTTATAATACTTTAGGTTCTACATTATGTTAATTTATGGACCTGAGATGTGTGCAACTGCAAAATTAAACCTATTTGCACAAAAGATTTGTATGGTCTTTGATTTTATAATACAGTACATGCTTGCAGTTTAGCAAACAGCCAGACGGGTCAGTTGCTATAAGTTCTGACAAACAATCATCTCAGCCAATTTTAATACCAGTCCCTATGTACTTAGGCTGTGTTTGATTTCTTCCTGCTGTGAGATCCTGCAGCATTTATAGCCGCTTTAGAATCTAGAATTATTTGAAAATTGCAATTCATATCATTATATATACAGTGGCGGAACCAGAATTGTAAGACACGGTGCTGATAATTTTTATGTTTTTTAAACTAATATTTCAAGATCAGGCGGGGCTCAAAGTGATTTTTCTTCTTATTTCAAGAATTGTAAGACACATGTGCTTGCATGTGGATTCAAGATGTTTTGAGGATATTCAAATCCTACATTTTCCGTCTCAAATGAGTTGACCCATTTTGATTAATTTTCTTACTCAAACTGATGCAAATCCATCTTTTTAATTCACAGTGAATAATAAATTGATTAGCTGGAATCTGTTTTACTTAACAGATTATATGATGAGTATTAAGATTAGATGAAAGTTTTATCAATTTGAAATGTGGAAATGTGTAAAATTGACTTCTGGAGTCAACATGGGCCAAGTATTTTGGAATGGGGTATATTTTATATATATAACATATTCGGTACAGTGTATGATATGTAACTTAAATGAACGAAATTGTTGTTTTGATTAGTATAAATCCACGCAACGGATAGTTAAAGCATTTTGTTAAAATATATGGATGGAATAGACAAGTATTATTGTTGGTTTTGTGATTAAATATGTACTTGAAATCTTCATTTCCTAAAGCTAAACTGAAACAGTTTTTATCCGTATTAGGTTCATGCATTATATATAGGTTAAATGTTGCTTGGTGATGTAAATTGGGCTGTGTTTAGGTTTTCACGGAAATTTCCTAGGCTAAATTTATGTAATATGTTACATCTTGGTTTTAATGATGTAAATATTTATTATTTGTCAAGACATTGTCACTAAACATTTGCACGTAATAATGTAGCCATGATTCTGATTGTGCATGCAGATGTCTTCTTATTGTTCATCTTGCCAGGTACCCCAGCTGGTACTTTACCTAGGACTTCATACGTAATTTTGATTAGTTGCATCTTGTTTTTCAGGTTCTGCTAGATATTCTAGTGTAGGACATTAACCAGATAGGATGGCCTCTGTAAGGAATAATGCAGCTGCGACAGAGAACTTGACAACGAAGGAAGGAAGGGTTTGATTCTTTTGCTTCCCCAAACAGTGTTCCCACTGTAGTATGTGATATTCTTCAGCGTGCGCAGTACTGTAATCAAGCAACTGTTAGAAAACTCGTAATACTGAGTTTATTTTTTGACCATTATATTCCTCTGTAGTCTGTACATATGGAATTTTGCTTATTCAGAGGGATCAGTAAAATTTTATTCAGTTTCCTTGTTAATCAGTATGTATTTGACTCTGGTTGCTCTTTCAGAATCTGTTTTTGTTGGAACACAGGACATAACTGTACATCTAATGCTATTAAGCCTGTCAATGCAATTTTTGCTGGGGTAAACGTCTGGACGACCAAACGGTTTGCTCTGAATAGTCTTTAATAATTTTTATAAATTAGAGAAGATTAGTGCGATGCACGGATTTTTTTAATATTATATAAAAAAATTCATCCATTTAAATTAATTTGATAATAATTATATAAATGTTTTATATAAATGTTATCCGTGATATTTCTAGAAAAGGAGGGATTTTAGTTTGAAAATATAGAAAAGATGATAGGTTTTAGTTGAAAAGGGTAATCGATTAATTATTAGTAATTATAAAATTATTACTTCATTATATTAAATACAATGCACGTGATATGATTAAAAAAAAAGAGGATTTAGTTAGAGAAAATAAAAAGGTAATATGTTCTAGATGAAAAAGGTAATTGATTAGTTTATAGTAATTATAATTTAATTATGTTATTTTACTAAATAAAATTGCTCATAATTTTTAGAAAATGAGAAATTAATGTTGCCCGTTGTATTTCTACAAAAAAGGAATTTAATTAGAAAAAATAAAAAAGATGATAAATTTTTTTTGTCAAGAAAAAAAAAAGATGATGATAAATTTTTGTTGAAAAGGTAATCGGTTATTTATTAGTATTATATTATTATTATTATTATTTATTTTTATTGAATAGAAACGCCCGTGATATAATTGGGAAAAAGGAGGTTTAGGTAACGTGTTTTGGCTGAAAAATATAACCGTTCATGATATAATTGGAAAAAGAAAGATTTTAGTTAGAGAAAAGAGAAATGGTAGCGTGTTTTGACTGGAAAAGGTAATTGATTAGTTAATAGTAATTATAATATAATTATGTTATTTTATTAAATAAAATTGTTCATAGTGTTTTTAAAAAGGTGAAATTTTAGTTAGGTAAAATGTAAAAGATATTCTAATTTACTTGAAAAAGAAAATTATTTAATTATTGAAAAATAGAAAAGGTAATATGTTTAACCTGAAAAAGGAAATTGATTCGTAAAGGAGAAATTATAGTTAGATAAAATATAAAAGATATTGTATTTTACCTGAAAAAGAAAATTATTTAGTTCTTGAAAAAATAGAAAAAATAATATATTTAACCTGAAAAAGGAAATTGATTAGTTAGTAAATATGTAATTGAAAAATAGAAAAGGTAATATGTTTAACCTGAAAAAGAAAATTGATTCATAAAGGAGAAATTTTAGTTAGATAAAATATAAAAATTATTGTATTTTACCTGAAAAAGGAAATTATTTAGTTCATGAAAAAACGGAAAAGATAATATGTTTAACCTGAAAAAGGAAATTGATTAGTTAGTAGATATGTAATTGAGTAAGGATAAATAAGTAAAATCAACATGTACCGTACCGACCGACCGACCAACCAACCAAACATTTAATGTTTCGGCTTTTATATAATAGTACTAGCTTATAACCCGTGCGATGCACGGATTTTTTTTGATATGTAACAAATTTTATTTTATTTTATAATTATATTTTTGTATAATCATTGTTTACAAAATTTTATTTTTATTTTAATTTTAATTTTAATAATTTAATATAAATAATGATATACATGATTTAAAATTATATTATAAAATTTTAAAATAAATATGTCGTTGATAGAATTCGAACCTTGAATATAATATATTTAATCAGTCGATCTAACGATTTTAATTTTTTACTAAAAATCTAATGGTCATTATTCGTAGTATACGGATTTTTATTATATTTTGTTAGTGATTAGAAGATATGATGTGATATTTTTGGGTATATATTAATTATTGCTAGATATGATATGATTGGAAGATATGATATGATTGATGTTTTTAGATGTTTATAAAAGGTAATATCTTCAACTAAAAGTAAATGTGAAAAAGACAATCGACTAATTACCATAATTATATTATTTTATTATTTATTTTAGGTGCTTTAATAGTATAGATATTGTATATATTTTTCTTTATAATAAAGGTTAAATAAGTAAATTCACGAAATACTAAAAAACATATACCAAAAAATAGGTGCCAAAATTTTTAATATTTCGGCTAATGTTTTCTTATTATAAACAACGTATACATATTTTTAATATATTTAATTAATAATTGAAAAATAAAATGTTATATTTTCGGGTATATATTAATGATTGTAAAATTAGTTTTAAATTAAAAAGGTAACGTGTTTATTCGAAAGGAAATATTAATGATTGAAAGATATGATATGATTGATGTTTTTAGGTGTTATTAAAAGGTAATATTTTCAATTAAAATTAAATATGGAAAAAGGCAATTGACTACTTACCATTAATTTATATTATGTTATTATTTATTTTAGGAGTTTTAATAATATAGATATCATATATATTTATCTTTATAATGAAGGGTAAATAAATAAATTCACTACGTACCAAAAAACAGGTGCCAAAACTTTTAATGTTTCGGCTTTTATATAATAGTATAGATTTTAATAAATAAAATTGTTCATAGTTTTTAGAAAATGAGAAATTAATGTTGCCCGTTATATTTTTAGAAAAAAAGGAATTTAATTAGAAAAAATAGAAAAGATGATATATTTTAGCTGAAAAGGTAATCGGTTAATTATTAGTATCATAATATTATTATTTTATATTTATTAAATAGAAACGTCAGTGATATAATTGAAAAAATGTAGGTTTTAGTAAGAGAAAAGAAAAAAGGTAACGTGTTTTCGCTGCAAAAGGTAATCGTACATGATATAATTGGAAAAGAGAGATTTTAGTTAGAGAAAAGAGAAAAGGTAACGTGTTTTGACTGAAAAAGGTAATTGATTAGTTAATAGTAATTATAATATAATTATGTTATTTTATTAAATAAAATTGCTCGTAATTTTTTTAAAAAGGTAAAATTTTAGTTAGATAAAATGTAAAAGATATTCTTTTTTAACTGAAAAATTAAATTATTTAGTTATTTTGTTTTTAGAAAAGGAGAAATTAATATTGTCCATGATATTTCTATTAAAAGAGGGATTTTAGTTAGAAAATTTAGAAAATATGATACGTTTTAGCTGAAAAAGATAATCGGTTAAATTAATAATATTATAATATTATTAATTTATTTTATTAAATAGAATCACCCGTGATATAATTGGTAGAAGAGAGATTTTAGTTAGAGAAAATAGAAAGGTAACGTGAAGATGACATGATTTATGTGAAAAATGTAATTGATTAGTTTATAGTAATTATAAATTAATTGAATGCCCGTGATATGATTAGAAAAAATAGAGAATTTAGTTAGAGAAAATAAAAAAGATAATATGTTCTATGTGAAAAAGCTAATTGATTAGTTTATAGTAATTATAATTTAATTACGTCATTTTATTAAATGCAATTGCTCGTAATATTTTTAGAAAATGAGAAATTAATATTATTGTCCATGATAATTCTATTAAAAGAGGAATTTTAGTTAGAAAATATAGAAAAGATGATACGTTTTAGCTGAAAATGGTAATCAGTTAATTAATAATATTATAATATTATTAGTTTATTTTATTAAATAGAACCACCCGTGATATAATTGAAAAAGAGATATTCTAGTTAGAGAAAATAGAAAGGTAACGTGAAGATGGCATGATTTATGTGAAAAATGTAATTGATTAGTTTATAGTAATTATAATTTACTTATGTTATTTTACTAAATAAAATTGTTCATAGTTTTTAGAAAATGAGAAATTAATGTTGCCCGTTATATTTCTAGAAAAAAGGAATTTAATCAGAAAAAATAGAAAAGATGATATATTTTAGCTGAAAAGGTAATCGGTTAATTATTAGTATTATAATATTATTATAAAAAATTTCATTAATTTAAAATAATTTTTTTAAAACATGAATTTTGGAGACTTACTTTTTATATGAGATGATTTGATAATAATTATATAAATGTTATCAGTGATATTTCTGGAAAAGGAGGGATTTTAGTTAGAAAATATAGAAAAGACGATAGGTTCTGAGTTAAAAAGAGTAATCTATTAATTATTAGTAATTATAAAATTATTACTTCATTTTATGAAATATAATGCCCGTAATATGATTAGAAAAATAGAGAATTTAGTTAGAGAAAATTAAAAAGGTAATATGTTCTAGGTGAAAAAGGGAATTAATTAGTTTATAGTAATTATAATTTAATTACGTTATATTACTAAATACAATTGCTCGTACAGTTTTTAGAAAAGGAGAAATTAATATTGTCCATGATATTTCTTTTAAAAGATGGATTTTAGTTAGAAAATATAGAAAAGATGATACGTTTTAGTTGAAAAAAGTAATCGGTTCATTAATAATATTATAATATTATTACTTTATTTTATTAAATAGAACTGTCCGTGATATAACTGGAAAAAGGGAGATTTTAGTTAGAGAAAATAGAAAGGTAACGTGAAGATGACATGATTTATATGAAAAAGGTAATTGATTAGTTTATAGTAATTATAATTTAATTATGTTATTTTACTAAATAAAATAGTTTTTAGAAAATGAGAAATTAATGTTGGCCGTTATATTTCTACAAAAAAAGGAATTTAATTAGAAAAAATAGAAAAGATGATATATTTTAGCTGAAAAGGTAATTGGATAATTATTAGTGTTATAATATTTTTATTTTATTTTTATTATATAGAAACGCCCGTGATATAATTGGAAAAAGGGAGGTTTTAGTAAGAGAAAAGAAAAAGGTAACGTGTTTTGGCTGAAAAATATAACCGTCCATGATATAATTGGAAAAAGTTAGATTTTAGTTAGATAAAAGGGAAAATGTAACTTGTTTTGATTGAAAAAGGTAAATGGTTAGTTAATAGTAATTATAATATAATTATGTTATTTTATTAAATAAAATTACTCGTAGTATTTTTGCAAAGGAGAAATTTTAGTTAGATAAAATGTAAAAAATATTCTATTTTACCTGAAAAAGGAAATTATTTCGTTATTGAGAAATAGAAAAGACAATATGTTTAACCTAAAAAAGGAAATTGATTAATAGAGGAGAAATTTTAGTTAAAGAAAATATAAAAGATATTGTATTTTACTTGAAAAAGGAAATTATTTAGTTCTTGAAAAATAGAAAAGATAATATGTGTAACTTGAAAAAGGAAATTGATTTATTGGATCTGTAATTGAGTAAGGGTAAATAAGTAAAATCAACAGGTACCGTACCGACCGACCGACCAACCGACCGACCGACCAACCAACCAAACTTTTAATGTTTCGGCTTTTATATAATAGTATAGATAGATAAGAAAATAAGAAAAATATGGAAATTTATTAAGATGCATTGATGAAATTAATTTTGCAAGGTAAATCATATTTGCCTAAATAATGTTTTCAAGCTTTTCATGGATTTTAAAAATTCAAATCTAATGTACTTTTGGAATCTGAAAATAACATATAAATGTTGAGCATACCCTTCTAAATTAGAACTATGAATCTATATCTATACTATTATATAAAAGCCGAAACATTAAAAGTTTTGGTACCTGTTTTTTGGTACGTTGTGAATTTACTTATTTACCCTTCATTATAAAGAAAAATACATATGATATCTATATTATTAAAAATCCTAAAATAAATAATAACATAATATAATTAATGGTAAGTAGTCGATTGCCCTTTTCACATTTACCTTTAATTGAAGATATTACCTTTTATAAACAACTAAAATATCAATCGTATTATATATTCCAATCATAAATATTTCCTTTCGAATTAAAACACGTTACCTTTTTAATTTAAAACTAATCTTACAATCATTAATATATACCCAAAAATATCACATCATAATTTTCAATTATTAATAAAATATATTAAAAATCCGTATACTTTGTTTATAATAAGGAAACATTAGTGTAATCTGTAAACATGGGTAAATTAAACTATATAAAATTAAAATTAATTACTTATATAATAACTGAAACATTAAAAATTTTGGTAGCTATTTTTATATTATTAAAAATAATAAAATAAATAATAACATAATATAATTAAGGTAAGTAGTTGATTGCCTTTTTTCACATTTACTTTCAATTGAAGATATTACCTTTTATAAACAACTAAAAATATCAATCGTATCATATCTTCCAATCATTAATATTTCCTTTCGAATTAAAATACGTTACCTTTTTAATTTAAAACTAATCTTACAATCATTAATATATACCCGAAAATATCACATCATATTTTTTAATTATTAATAAAATATATTAAAAATCCGTATACTTTGTTTATAATAAGGAAACATTATTATAATCCGTAAACATGAGTATATTAAATTATATAAAATTAAAATTAATTAATTATATAATAGCCGAAACATTAAAAATTTTGGTAACTATTTTTTAGTATATGTTTTTTAGTATTTCGTGAATTTACTTATTTAACCTTTATTATAAAGAAAAATATATACGATATCTATACAATTAAAACAGCTAAAATAAATAATACATAATATCATTAATGCTAATTAGTCGATTGCCTTTTTCACATTTACTTTTAGTTGAAAATATTACCTTTTATGAACACCTAAAAACATCAATCATATCATATTTTCCAATCATATCATATCTAGCAATAATTAATATATAACCAAAACAATCACATCATATCTTCTAATCACTAACAAAATATAATAAAAATCCGTATCAATATATTCCTAATGTCTGCTAGTATTGCATTTCGAAAATTACTGCTTTTATCCTTCATTTTTTTTAATCTTCTTTATTTCTTTGATGCCCTTTTTTGTCATTTTTTGTCATTACAAGGGAAAATTGCTGCTTTTATCCTTCATTTTTTTAATCTTCTTTATTTCTTTGATGTCCCTTTTTGTCATTACACAGCATTTGGAGCGACCCAATTTAGATTGGATCGACCCAAATCTAAATCTATACTATTTTTTATCATTACACAGCATTTGGAGCGACCCAATTGGATCGACCCAAATCTAAAGCTCTACTATTATCCTTCATTTTTTTATTAATAATATAATTAATGATAATCAGCCGAGTGCCTTTTTCAATTAAAAAATGTTTACTTATAAATGATATGATATTACCTATTATAAATACTTAAAATATCATATCTTCCAATCAATAATTTTTTCTCTCTAATCATTTGGAGCGACCCAAATCTAAACCTCTACTATTATCCTTCATTTTTCTATTAATAATATAATTAATGATAATTAGCCGATTGCCTTTTTCAATTAAAAGATGTTTAGTTATAATTGATGATATTACCCTTTATAAATACATAAAATATCATATCTTTCAATCAATAATTTTTTTTCTCTCTAATTAAAACACACGTTGACTTTTAATTTAGAACATAATATTGCAATAATTAATACATACCCAAAAATATGACATCATATCTTCTAATCACTAACAAAATATAATAAAAATTCGTATACAACGAATAATATCCATTAGATTTTAAGTTAAAAATTAGAATTGTTAGATCTAATGATTAAATATATTACATGATTAAATTTATTTACTAAATACATACCCAAAAATATGACTTCATATCTTCTAATCACAAACAAAATATAATAAAAATTCGTATACAAAGAATAATATCCGTTAGATTTTTAGTTAAAAATTAGAATTGTTAGATCTAATGATTAAATATATTACATGATTAAATTTATTTACCAAAATTTCAAGGTTCGATTTTTTATAAATACCTAAAATATCATATCTTCCAATCAATAATTTTTTTCTCTTTAATTAAAACACGTTGACTTTTAATTTAAAACATAATATTGCAATAATTAATACGTACACAAAAATATGACATCATATCTTTTAACTACTAACAAAATATAATAAAAATTCGTATACAACGAATAATATCCGTTAGATTTTTAATTAAAAATTAGAACTATTATATCTAATGATTAAATATATTACATGATTAAATTTTTTTACAAAATACATACCCAAAAATATGACATCATATATTCTAACCACTAACAAAATATAATAAAAATTTGTATACAACGAATAATATCCGTTAGATTTTTAGTTAAAAATTAGAACTGTTAGATCTAGTGATTAATATATTACATGATTAAATTTATTTACTAAAATTTCAAGGTTCGAATTTTTATAAATACCTAAAATATCATATATTTCAATCCGTAATTTTTTTCTCTCTAATTAAAACACTTTGACTTTTAATTTAAAACATAATATTGCAATAATTAATACATACCCAAAAATATGACATCATATCTTCTAACCATTAACAAAATATAATAAAAATTCGTATACAACGAATAATATCCGTTAAATTTTTAGTTAAAAATTAGAACCGTTAGATCTAATGATTAAATATATTACATGATTAAATTTATTTACTAAATACATACCCAAAAATATGACATCATATCTTCTAACCACTAACAAAATATAATAAAATTCGTATACAACGAATAATATCCGTTAGATTTTTAGTTAAAAATTAGAACAGTTAGATCTAATGATTAAATATATTACATGATTAAATTTATTTACTAAAATTTTAAGGTTCGAATTCCGTCAGCGATACTATTATCGTTCATTTTCTTTATCTTCTTTATTTCTTTGATGCCCCTTTTTACCATTACACAGCATTTGGAGCGACCCAATTTAGATTGGATCGATCAAAATCTAAACATATACTATTTTTTGTCATTACACAACATTTGGAGTAACCCAATTGGATCGACCCAAATCTAAATCTCTACTATTATCCTTTTGGAGGTAGTGTTTTTCGTAGTTCGTTCACAAGGAAGGACTCTCAATATTGATTCTGAGTAGATTATCTCTTACAATCTAGAAGTGTGTAAATGGGGGGTTTTGAGTTTGGTAAAGGTGTTTTATCGAACACCTTGAATACAAGAAATAAATTTCTATAGAAATATAACTAAGTAAATTTGCTATCAAACAATTTTACCAACACAACAACACAATGAATAAATTAGCAAGACAAGAGATATTTGACCCAAGGATTATGGATATTCAAGCACTTCAACCCAACAAGCAAATATATCCAACTCTACCTAACCAAGATAATTGGTGAAGCACACAATCACTTATTTCTCTTCTATAAACACTAATTTAGTGAAGCACATAAATTTGTTCTCTTGACACTAGCAACCAATAATGAAGCACTACCAATTTAACCAAGTCAAGGAATTAAACAAAGAGAGGCTAGGACAAACCCAAGGATGAGAAGCTCAACCTAGGTATTTGCACTTGAATCTTGAGAATTTAGGCACACTAAACTTGTGCTACTATAATGAATGTACTAACAATTACAGATTAGCACAAACAATTAGCAATTGATATTACAAGAAGAGCAAATTGAAGCAACTTACAATTCTCCAAGCAAAATCATAAACAATACAACTCAAGAATCCAAGATAGAGTGAAATAGATCTTACTTAAGTTGAAATTGGTTTTTGTACAAGAATTCCTCCTTGAGCCAAATATATGGAGTTAGTTACTCATAATCAACGCTAGATTATGAGTAATTGATGTATCTCTCTACTCTAATAACCCTAATTGAATGTTCTTGAAGAGGCTAGGTTAGAGAGGAAAAATAAGATGTTAGTTAAGATTTTTGAAGATGTTATGTTTACTTCTCATTTAATACACAGCTGGACTTGTACGGCCTGTTGAACAGCCGTACAGTAACCCGTACAGAAAAACTGCTCCTTTGAACGGCCTGTCGAACGGCCGTACATCAGCCCGTACGAGATAAAATCTTCAAGATAATACATTAAACACCTCCCGACATCGCGAGCTTTCATCTTCTAACTTCCCTCTTGAATAATCTTCGCTTTCATGCCCAAATTAAGCCATCTTTTCAACAATTAAGCACGAGGCACTGAAAGATGAAAAACATAACAAATATTAATAAAACAACATTCGAAACTAACAAAAATGCAGAAGAATAAAAGACAAAGCGTGTATAAAATACACGTTATCAAATCTTCCCCCACTTGAACCTTGCTAGTCCCGAGCAAACTAATATTAACAACACCATATACTCCTAACTAGTACCACTTCCGTAGGTGATCACGGTTGCATTTGGCATATGCAACAAGCCCTTGGAACCCCTAGGTAGCCTTAGTGGACGAGTGAGGTCGAGTGAGGGTTTATAGATGATGTACCCACAAAATCACAAAAACCACTAATAAACAAGAAACTAACAATACCTACTAATTAAACTAACTACTACACTCACATATCCGAGTCGTCTACTTGTAACTAAAATCAAACATATAGAGCTATTCACCTTGTCATCCACTATAACAAGCTAACAACCAATTCAAAAATCAAGATAACGCACCTTTTGCAAGATGTAACAAAGACATTAAAGATAGAATGAATGCACTTCAATCGTGAACACTAGACAAGATTATCACAAAGCATATAAGGCTTCGCATTAAGAAGATGAAATTGTATGGTGAAAAATCTCACATCTCTCAATTATGTATCACACAAGTATGGGCTAGAGATTTCACTCAACTCCAAGTCTAAATGCATGCGCTCTACTTGACCTTGCATGTTCACCTAAATTAACGGTTGCACCAAAAATAAGGAATTCATAAAATGGGTTGTAATGAGGCTTGGGTGAAGGTGTGAAAATTTAAGTTCAAGGAAGGTGTAAAAGTTTTGCTAGTTGAGTCAAATGACGCTTTCTTCGTACACCAAATTCTCAAACAAAAGAAGATCTCCACTCATTTACAATTACAAAACACAACCACATTTACCAATAAAATTGAAACAAAATATAGTACAAATATTTATTGCTTTTTAACTTTTTTCTTTTTTTTCTTTTTTTTACATCCCCTTTATTATTATTTTTTTAGCAAAGGGAATGCATAACATAAATAAATGCTACAAAGAACTTTGAACCACATCTAGATATACACATCAAACTAGTTCACACTTACAATAATTAGAATTCTTCCTCTTCACAATTTATCCAAATTCACATGCTCAACAATCAATTCTTTCCAAGACTCAACTAGCTCAACTAGGTCGAGAGTGAAGTATTTAGCTATGACTCATGTATAAAAGTGGAAAGTGACGTAGAAAAATATGGATATAAGCTTCAAAGGGGTAACTAGGGATTATTTTCATGGTTCACAAGCTAAAAAGGTCAAAAAGGTTATCCTAAATAGAATTTCCGCATTATGGTGCATCCGTGAATGAAGGTTTAATGCAAGCCCTAGAGCAACAAACACACATAAAGAGGGAGAAACACACAAGTACAAAAGAATCATCGTTCAAGGCCTCACAAGGTTTAAGTTGTAATAACATCTTCTCGATTTGATTCCATGCATTCTAAGAGATAATCGTCATGCTCACAATTTAATTACAAACATCTAGACTTTTCTTGCCATTTAAGTGTGTGTGTGCAAGAAGGTGCATCAAACTTATAGATTCACATCAAATTGGTCATGCTAGGCACGTAATAGGAGAAAACAAGGCTACAAGCTCACAATGTCATAAATTTTACAAACAAGTAAACACGCTCATGACTAAACTTATTTCCCAAATGCAAACAAAACGGACATCAAATGAAACAAGAAAGATTACTAATACTAGCTACGCATATTATACAAGGATGAACATAAACAATCCTTCCCCCACTTAAAACATGGCATGTCCTCATGCATGACAAATAAAAATGAGGGAGAAACAAAGTGAAAGAAAACTCCCCTGAAAATAAATAACAAGGATCGGGAGCACCATCATATTTGCCCAAATCCAACTCCGAAATTTGCACGCCAAGAATTGAATAAATGCCACCAATCACAATCATCCCAACGAAAATAACCAACAAGCCAAATCCACACCTACAAAGCCACTTCAACACTTATTAATGATATATAAATAATAAAAATATTTGTTTTTGTTTTTTTAAAAAATAAAATAAAATAACTAACCAATTAATAATAAAATAAAATAAATCAAATCAAATTTAAAACTGAAATAATAATAAAAACAAAAATCAAATTAAAAAATAAAAATAAAATAAAATAATTACTTAGTTTGAGAAAATTAAAAACTAAAATCAAAATTAAAAAGAATTAAATTTTGGTTTTTGATTTTTTTTAAAAAAATAAAATAAAATCAAATAACTCACTAACCAATTAATAATAAAATAAAAAAATAAAAATCAAACAATAATCAAATCAATTTTTAAAACTAAAATAGTAATAAAAGCAAAATCAAATTTAAAACTAAAACTAAAATAAAATAAAATAACTAAGTAATTAATAATAAAATCAAAAATCAAATTTTAAAATTGAAATGAAATAAAATAAAATCAAAAATCAAATTTAAAACTAAAATAAAATAAAATAATTACCTAGTTTTAGAAAATTTAAAACTAAAATAAAAATTAAAAAGAATCAAATTTTGGTTTTAGGTATTTTTTTTTAAAAAAAAAAAAATTAAAATAAAACACTAACCAATTAATGATAAAATTAAAGATTCAAAATTCAAATTCAAAGTGAATTTAAATCGATTATTGAATTTACATAAATTAATTAGTTAAAAAAAAATTAAAATTTAAAATCAAAATCAAAAATAAAGCGGGGAAAAATAAAAACAAAATAAAAATAAAACTAAAAATATAAATAAAATAAAAAGATTAAATAAAAACTAAACAAAACAAAACACAAAAAACAAAAAAAAACAAAAAGGGGGGGGGGAGGTAGTCGTGCTTGAATTGAAAGAGAAGGGGGATTGTTTGGAGAAAGGAAAAGGGGAGTACGGAGGGTACGAGAGGTGGTTTTGAAGAAGGAGATGGGGCGGAATTGTGGTGGGCTGGTGGGGTGTGCAGGTTGCAGTGAGGTGAAAGTGCGGAGGTGATGGGAAATGGCCATTGTTTACTCCAATTTGGGTGTAGAAGCGGGGGGAATAAGGAGAGAAGGGGGTGATGTGGAAGGGCTGGTAATGGTGTTGTGAGTTAAGGTGGTGTGGGGTGTTGAAGGTGAGTGCAGATGGTGTGTGCAGTGTGTGGTGAGCTGCGAAGTGGTGTGGACTGAGTTGTGAATTGGTAGCGAGGAGGTAGAACGAGGTGTGTTGGGGAAAAGTGATGCTTGCTCTGTTTTGAATTTTTTTTAAAGAGCTGTACAGCCCGTGCAGGAAGTGGGTAGGGGGTTGAAAATTCCCCTCAATTTACACTACAACTTGGACAGATACCAATAAAAACTGCACGGCTTGCATCCCGTACGACAGCCCGTATAGTCCCAAAATTTATAAAATTGATTTTTTTTTCTTTCAAAAATTCACACAAATCCTTGAATGCTTGAATACTATATTAATTCCAGAAAATATGAACAAACACATCAAGGGAAGTGTGGAATAAACATAAAAATTATAAAAACTATAATTAACGATACTAAATATTATTTAGCGGGACATTATTATTACAATTTTTTTTGTTTTTTTTTAAAACTCTATTATAAAATTCATTAATCACACCACAAAAATACATAATTTTTTTTTTTGGGTTATTTTCTTAGAATTATAATAGATGAAAAATGGAATCCCCACTCACTAATATTTAGATCAATCCTCAAACCTACAATATGCATAACACCTTACATAAATGCAAGCGAGGAACAAAATCTAACACACGCATAAAAATATATAAATCCATGCGTACCTTGGGTTGCCTCCCAAAAAGCGCTTTGTTTATTGTCGTTGGCTCGACTTATTTATAAAAGTATTATAACTTGTGAGGTGAAAAAGCAAATAAATGCACATACCTACGAATCAATAATAAAAATAAGGTGTGCAAATATACCTTTAATCCATAAAAATAAAAAAATATTTTTATGATCATCACATCTTCAAGAGACTTTGAAAAAGCAAAGTAGCTAGAAAAATCGTCAGAATAATCATTATAAGCACGACTCAAAAATTTCTCCCAAATTGGATCCTTATATACCCAAGCAAAAATTTCAACCTCATCAATCTTAAGCTCAAATTCCTTCTCAATTTTAATTGGACATTCATCAATTTTTATCTCATCTACCAATTCATTAAGCACAAAAGTATTTTCTAAATTTGGTAGATCCTCAACTGCATCCAATTTATCATCATTAAGCCTAGGGCAATCGTCAACTAAACAAGCAAATTCATCATGCACAACATTTTCATTAATTACAAAACAAGAATCGTGATTAGTAGGAGAATTGACCTCCTCTAATCGACTCACGGTTTCGGCTAGTTGGCTCATTTGCTTTTCCAAGTTGGATATGCTTTGAGAAGTGATGTTTTCCAAGTTGGATATATTTGATAAGTGGTGTTTTGGAATTGGAGGTTGTTTGCCGCCATTTGTTTAATCATCTCCTCTAATGATGGTAAGGAAGATGAAGAAGACCCTTGATGGTCTTGGGAATTATATTGCGGATCATAAAATCGATTTTCAAGAGAAAATTGGAGGTTGTTTGCCGCCATTTGTTTCATCATCTCCTCTAATGATGATAAGGAAGATGAAGAAGACTCTTGATGGTCTTGGGAATTATAATGTGGATCATAACATTGATTTTTAAAAGCATATGAATAATCGATGCTAGGAGGGTAAGGAGCATAGCATGAGTTTGTAGAATATAAAAAATTCACCTGATACGCATTAAAATTATGAAAAGAATTAAAATCTTGATATCGTTCTTGATCATAGGTGAAATCTTGAGCGTTATTCCAACCAAAATAGTTATCCATCGTCTCCTGAAAGAGTTAGTTGTCTATCTCCATGAAGACACACCAATAACAAAAAACAAAGAAAGAAAAAAAAAACTATATACAAAGATAAAATCTAAAATATAAGAAACAATTAACTCAAAATTAATATTGTACTCAAAAGTAAATTAGCAAGACAAGAGATATTTGACCCAAGGATTATGGATATTCAAGCACTTCAACCCAACAACAAGCAAATATATCCAACTCTACAGATAATTGGTGAAGCACACAATCACTTATTTCTCTTCTATAAACACTAATTTAGTGAAGCACATAAATTAGTTCTCTTGACACTAGCAACCAATAATGAAGCACTACCAATTTAACCAAGTCAAGGAATTAAACAAAGAGAGGCTAGGACAAACCCAAGGATGAGAAGCTCAACCTAGGTATTTGCACTTGAATCTTGAGAATTTAGGTACACTAAACTTGTGCTACTATAATGAATGTACTAACAATTACGGATTAGCACAAACAATTAGCAATTGATATTACAAGAAGAGCAAATTGAAGCAACTTACAATTCTCCAAGCAAAATCATAAACAATACAACTCAAGAATCCAAGATAGAGTGAAATAGATCTTACTTAAATTGAAATTGGTTTTTGTACAAGAATTCCTCCTTGAGCCAAATATATGGAGTTAGTTACTCATAATCAATGCTAGATTATGAGTAATTGATGTATCTCTCTACTCTACTAACCCTAATTGAATGTTCTTGAAGAGGCTAGGTTAGAGAGGAAAAATAAGATGTTAGGTCAAGATTTTTGAAGATGTTATGTTTACTTCTCATTTAATACACAGCAGGACTTGTACGGTCTGTTGAACGGCCGTACAACAACCCGTACAGAAAAACTTCTCCTTTGAACGGCCTGTCGAACGGCCGTACATCAGCCCGTACGAGATAAAATCTTCAAGATAATACATTAAACACCTCCCGATATCGCGAGCTTTCATCTTCTAACTTCCCTCTTGAATAATCTTCGCTTTCATGCCCAAATTAAGCCATCTTTTCAACAATTAAGCACGAGGCACTGAAAGATGAAAAACATAACAAATATTAATAAAACAACATTCGAAACTAACAAAAATGCAGAAGAATAAAAGACAAAACGTGTATAAAATACACGTTATCACCTTTATTTTTTTTTATCTTTCTTTATTTCTTTGATGCTCCTTTTTGTCATTACCCAAATCTATCTATGTCATTTTTCACCTTCAAGTCCAAGCCGCTCAAATGTTCACACTGCTGGATTTTGATGCATGTTTGCACTTTTCAGATTTGAAAGCTAGGTTTTTCACCAAATTAACATCTCAACCCCCTGAAGTAGGGACGGGTCATATATGTTTGGTTCCGGTTTTTAATTTCGCCTTAAAAGTTAAGTTTTTATTGATTTCACAATATTAAAAATTAAACAGGATAATATTTTTTTTTTAGCTAAGTTATAAATATATTAAAAGGAGAAAAAAGAATAGGGATTTACCCTTGCTCTATGACAGGCCATAGAGGAGGCAAGAAATGAACAGGCTAACCACAAAAATGAGAACTTAACACAACGAAAACACACAAGACAACCATCTACAAGCAGTTGCGACTCCCATACCATTTAGAACTAGTAAGCCTGGTCTTAACATCTAACTGAATAGTAGCCAAGAGCTGAGAAGGGTCTCTGCTTCCTCCATCATGAGCACGGGTGTTCCTTTCTCGCCAAATATGATAAACATAAACTTGAGCTGTGAGCATTGCGTGCATGCGGTGAGGAAGACTATTAGATGCATACCAAGAGCTAAGAAGATGAAACCAAGTGGATGCTCTAGCTGAGAGATGAAGCATGGATGCGAGCCTGTTTAGGACCCACAAACTGTATGGACAGTGCAGGAAAAGATGCACCGAGTTTTCCTCCCCACCTACACAGAAGAAACATTGCGTACTGGTGACAATTCCCATGTTGAATAGCCGGTTGAGGGTAGGCAATCTGCCTAAGCAAAGCAGCCACTCGTAGTGGGCAAATCTCGCAATATGAAGCCTATGCCAGACTTGATCATGCCAAGTTACCTCTGGACGTTTGAACCGGATCGTCTCCCATATGTGCCAAGCCTTTAACTTCGACAGATGAGTGTCATTCCATGTGATTAAATCGTTTTGATTTAGGTTGAAAGCAGGGAAGTTAAAAGAAGCTCGCCATCTCAGGAGAGTGACATTTACGTGGTGGTGGCTGGTATTTGGAGATGGAAGAATCCAAGCACCCGTGCTAATTAAATCGTGGACTGTAGATTCCGCACGGAGGCCCACCTGAGTGATTATTGGATCGTGATTTGAATTAGCTAGACATTCCGAGTTCCACTACGGAGTAAACCAAAGTGAAGTGTTTAAACCATTTCCTATAGAATAGGAAATAAATTGCCTAGCCAGTGGCCGTAACTTCAACACCTTGCGCCAAATCCATGAACAATCTGATGGGATATTCATTATCCAGAAATTTTTCCTTTTGAGAGCTGTCTTATTGACCCACAATGGCCATAAGGAAGTACTTGAATTAAGCACCTTACATAAGTGATATAAAATTTGTTTGGTTTTGATTTTGATTTGGCATTTAAGAATTAAAGTTTTAATGAATTACCCGATGTTATAATAATATACAGGACACCAGAAAGGTACCTTTAAAATATTTGCTTGGCCTTTCAATTTTCGAATTTACATGTCATAATAACAAAGGTAGTTGGAAAGATTACCAGTTAATAACATTGGCACAGTACTGATACAAGAGGTAGCAAGGATGAAGGGCATACTAGAAATCGATCAAATAATTTATTTAAATGGCGGGATCCCACATGTCATGTGACATTTTAATTGGTTATGTATTTTAATTAAATGTGATGAACCACTTTATATTTAAATTTAAATAAAAATATGTAGACAATCAGTTACAACAAATCATGATGTCACGTTACTTGCACCATGTTATTTGTAAATAATCTTGGGACTCAATTTGATACTCTAGCATTATAGACATTATTTTGTTTTCAAGCAAGTTTATGTTGTTTATGGATTTGTTCAACTTAAGGTTCATTGGGTAGACATGCTACGTACCAGAAGGTCTTATGAAATAACATACTTTTTATCGGATGTCTCCGAAGGGACTATGGAATAGCATACTTAAAAGATCAGACCCACGGCACAAGCCTCGCCCTCTGGGCCAGGCAACATTGCTCTTATTTATGCTCTAAATATCTTCTTTACTCGCGTTCAATTTCACTTCATATATGATCTCATATTTAGCACTTTCACTTGAGCTCCACATTAAAATATAAAAGCACTAAATTTTCCCTTTTTCAGTTTAGTTGGCTTTTTGAGAGATAATAGGTAATGAAAAATGTGATTGTTATAATTTGTAATCTTACATTATTTGAATATAAAAGTGAATAATTGAGCTTCTTGCGGAGACTTGTGTTTTTGGTAAACAGTATTATCCTTCATTTTTTTTAATCTTCTTTATTTCTTTAATGCCCCTTTTTATCATTACACGGCATTTGGAGCGACCCAATTTAGATTGAAACAAAAAATTCTATTATGATATTGTACTTATTTTCAGTAATGCTGTAGTATTACGATTGCACCTCCAGCCTTTCTCTTCTCCTCCAGCTACATAATTTTAAATATTGAAAACAAAATACAATACAAGAAGAAGAAGTTTGCATTTATAAATATAGATTACAAGCAGAGAGAGATGTTTAGTTACAGATAGACTACATAGCCACAACATAAGTGATAAAAAGAAAGATGTTAGTTACAGATAGACTACATAGCAGCAACATAAGTGATAAAAAGAAAGATGGTCTACATGATGATCAAGCTAATAAAGTATTGAAGTAATTAACAAGCCTGAACCACAGAAGCAACTTCCATTTTATAGGTATTGTTTATCATAAAGTGGGTAATGGGTTTATGTATTCCCATTAATTTTATTTTTGGTCACCCCTCTAAGTTGATCACAAAAAAATTAACAACCCATCAAAATAAGTAGTTTAAAAATATATTCAAATTCAAATTATTATATTCATTTCAATAAGAACATACTTTTAATATAATAAAATCAATAAAATAAAAATTCAACAATTTCAGAAAGCGAGAGCCATGGTGAAAGACCTTAATTTGAATATAAACTATAAATCTACTAGAATATTTATCTGATATTTTGACTTGCTTATTTAATTGTATAATTTACTTATTTTTAATAAAAGAATCTATATTAATAATATATATACACTGTATTTTCATACATGAATTTACTAATACAATTTCATGGTCACGCTCTGGTGAGAATGAGAACAGTGAGAACACACATATTCAGTACATTTTAAGCTATTTTAAAGGGCCCCGCTAGGGGTATCTTCAGAAAAAAGTCTTATAATTCTACCCTCTATCCATTCATAAAAAAAATTAACAAAAAAAAATTAAAATGAGAACAGTGAGAACACACAAATTCACTACATTTCAAGCTATTTTAAAGGGTCCCGCTAGTGACATCTTCACAAAAAAGTCTTATAATTCTACCCTCTATCCATTCATAAAAAAATTAACAAAAAAAATTAAAAAAATGCTTGAAATGTGGTCTCATTATTCTCCAACATTTACATATTATATTAACTACAAGGTCTCATAGTTAATATAATATGTTCTTGATATTATATGAGATTTAATGTTTTGGAGTCATTGGGGGTGAAGGGATTATCATTTCCGCATTTGAATAATGAAGACAATTTATTATTATTTTTCATTAGAGAACAATATTTTTAAAAATATTTATTACTTTTATTGCAGATTTTGATGGAATAAATAAATTTTCAACATTGTTCAAATAAAATTGTATGCTACTTTTTTATATAAATTTTAGCATATCATTATTTTATTAAATACTTATATAACTATATAGAATATCTTTCTAAAAATTGATTATTTATATAATTGCATACAATATCTTTTTAAGAAATCAATCAAATTTGTTAAATTTTTGGTATTGTCATTTTAAATTAAATAAGATGCCGTGTACGAAGTACGGGCAAAATGCTAGTAATACTAATAATGACCATTAGATTTTTAGTAAAAAATCAGAGTCGTTAGATCTAATGATTAAATATATTATATAATTAAATTAATTTACTAAAATTTAAAGGTTCGAATTCTATCAACGATATATTTATTTTAAAATTTTATAATATAATTTTTAAACCATGCATATCATTAATTAAATTTTTAATATTAAAATTAAAATGAAATATTGTAAGTAATGATTATATAAAAATGTAATGGAAGCATAAAATAAAATTTCTTAAATATCAAAAAAAATTCGTGCATCGCACGGGTTATAAGTTATTATTTTAAATTGCTGCATGACTCATTTTTTTGGTATTGGGGATGAACTTTTTAACTTTATTTTAGTACTATCCATTTTCAAATTTTGTATTCGTATACAAAATTCATATTAATATTTGACCCGGTTTTAATTACAACAAGTTTAATGTCATCTATTAATATTTGACCCGGTTTTAATTATAGCAAGTTTAATGTCATCTATAATATTTATGATATGTCCATTAATAAAATTTTGAATGAATCTTTTATTTTTGATATACTTTAAAATTTTTGTAATTATATTATACTAATTATTTTTTCACTAAAATTAAAATATATAGATTCGTAGGAAGCGCTTTTAATGTAAGTATAAATATTGCCTGCTCCAAAATTTAGTTGCACGTGCACCGAACATACTATGGATAGCGGGTGAGCTATTCAGGTGTGTATTTAAGGTTTTTATATGCGAGTTCGGTTCGATTCGGTTCGATTCGTAACTGTGTATATGGAGTTGGATCATCTATTTGTTACGGGCATACAAGTCGGGGGTATCTAATTGGTGAAATCGCTTTGTGTCACAAGAGGGCCGGTATAAACCTGTGGAAACAATGATTTTTGGATTACTTGTTGGTCTCTTTCCTGGAAGTGAAGTATAAATGAAGGGTTTCCGGAAGCAGTGACACAGAAAAAAGAAAGCAAGTATCTTATTGTCAGGCTTCGCTGCTTTACTCCGAGAACAAGTAGTAAAATGGCCAGGATAAGCAACAACAAAAGTGCCTTGCTCGTTCTCACACTTGCTCTTCTTCTCGTCTTTACCATTGCTGAAAGCAGGACAGTTTTTCCCAGTAAGTTATCTGGATCCATTTCATAGTTACTTTAACTCTTCAGTATAATGCTTCTCATATTTGTGTTGCGAATCTGTTCATGAGTTTGGTTTTTTTATTAACAGGGAAGCTTGCAAAAGCATCAGTTCCCACATGTGATTCAGTGTTTGGAGTGAGAAGCGGAGACACTTGCTTTAGCATTGCTCAGAGTTTTGCCTTGTCAAATGCTGAATTTAGCTCCATCAATCCCAATGTCAACTGCGCTGCACTGTTTGTCGGACAGTGGCTTTGTGTTGTTGGAAGTGCTTGATATAATTTTGTGATTCCGGAACAGTTGACGAGCTCCTGGATCAACTAAATAAAAGGACTGGTTAACAGTTTTATAGCTATTGTTCTTGACTGTACTTGACAGTTCTATAGCTAAATAAGAGTTCATGTAATATTTCTTTTACTTCATAAATTGATATGCAAATGACAGAATACATTGCAAACTGAGTTAGTAAAATTCCTGTGATTATACGTGTATTTGTTTTTTCAATAAGCGTTTTATTAGTTCCAAGATATTAGATATTAGTTCCATTAACGCTGCTACCTGAACAATTCTGATACTAGAAACAAATATCTTAGGCCTGCGTTAGCATATTGGTGAAAACCAATAGAACAGGAATAAGCAGCTTAAGCACGCTCCCTCTGGATCCTCCTGGCCAGCTGAATGTCCTTAGACATTAGAATCACATACGTAGCATGTAATGCGCACAAGTTAGTGTCTTTGAACAGGCTTACTAGGTAATCCTCAGCTGCTCTTGTAGAGCTTGGACGGCATGGCTCTGGAAATGTCAATCAGTTTGCAACAACAAAAGCAAGAATGCTGCTTCTTACAAAAAAAGGCAATAATTAAAGGAAAAAAAACACATAATTTGGGTAAGAACTGCAAAAACTAACCTTGAAGTCTTTAGCAATTTCACATACAAGCCTCTGGAATGAAAGTTTCCTGGTCAAAAGCTCAGAACTCTTCTGATACTTACAAATTTTGCTAAACAACATCTATAACAATATGTAAAATACAGGGAAACAATGATAAACAGATACTGCAATCGTAACTCATAAAATAAATCCGTTGATATGATACTGAAGAACAACAATTCCTCCAGCGGCTGGAGCAGACTAACAAGCAGCCTGTGATGTGATAAGTAGAAGAATAATAATATATGCAACAACTGTATCCACCAATAAAGTCTTGTGGCCTTTCCTCCATGAGACTTTCGAGCAGTTTGCTTAGTGCGCCATCTGTTAACAACAAGACAAAGCTTAATTACCTCTCCTAATTTTTCTTCAAATCTCTTAGGTTATTTTTTCTCTTTTTAATACTTGGTGAAATGTGCAGATTAATAAATTTGAATATAGATGCAGGTGGGGAGGGGGGTTGTGTTTTACATAGCTGAACTGAGGGGAACTAAGATTAATTGGATGGTTGTGATTTGCTATCCTCCTATCCGTCATAATTCGCATGCTTTCTAAAATATGGTTCAACGGCTTTCAATGCGGTTAGTTTCTCCTTTCTGCCAACCGATACGATGACCTTGATTCAATCTAGTAGCTCAACTCGGATCATAAAGCCTTGTGGGTCTTCTCGTTGGTGTGTTTTCAATGTTGGGGAAGGGTTGGCACTAATATTGCAAATAAGGAAAACTCTAAGAAGGGTAATTCAGGTATTAAGTTGAAAACTGTTAGAGCATAATATAAGATCCGGTTGGGGTCTTCCTCTAGCACCTTAAGAGTTTGGAGCGACTAGTTACTTAACATGGTATCAGAGCTCAGGCTGGCAGGGGACTAGGTTCGACTCCCTGCCTCCCCCAATATTCTCACAATTTATTTCGGACACGAAGGGAAATTAATGCCCCAAAGATGTAGATGAATGTGTTAGATTTACTTAAACTTGGAATATAGTCCTGTAGAAAATGCCATCTGGTCTTTTTCTCACTGTTATAGTTCTTATTTTTTTAGCAAGACAGAAAAGAAAGATATCTTGCTCGACAACAGCCAACAGGACTGCAGGAGGTGAAGGGAGTAGATTCAGCATTTTTTGTGTATGTTATTGTTCTGTACTTTGTATTGAAATGTATCATCCTCCGTTTTCGTTATTCCCTTGATGGCATTGGAGCACTTAAGTATAAGTTTGGGGGAAAACAGGGATTTCATGCTAAGTGTTGTAGTGTAATAATGGCTAGGCGTCAAATGGCTAGTAGCCGCTCATATTTAATATGAGTAGTCTAGGGGGGTGAGATAGTGCACCCATGTGTGAAAAAAAAAAAAGAAAAAAAAAGCAAGAAAAAATAGAAAGAAAAAAAAAGAAAAAAAAAAGAGTTGTGAGTTTAAAAAAAATGAGTGTTTGTGAGAGTGTGTGTATGCGAATTGGCTAGGGTGGGCTCTTTAGTACTCGAGCAAGTAAGTTCTAGGGGATTTTATGCCTAGTGACCTAAGACTTTTCCGGTCTGGGATCCACTAACCTAACGCTCACTACAAGGGTGCTATTGTATAAGCCTTTAGGGGTCTCACCCATTGCACGGTCAATAAGCATGTGTGTTTTATGTTTTGTGGTGTTTTGTATAGTAAAGCATGAGTCCTTGTCTACCTTAAATGATGATGGCGGTGTCTTTGAGTCATGGAGTGTCTAAAGTTCATTCTGTTTATAAACATGTGATTGTCTTGGCGAAGAATTGGTTTTGCCTTTTATATAGTTTCGAGAGTATATCTAGTGAGAATTGCACACACCACGTTTCCAGGCATGTACTGTTAGTATACGGGGACTTAGTCGAGCTCTGTTTGGAGTTGTTGCATTCCTTGAGGCGTTTGCGTGTTGAGTTGGTTTCGGTAATTTGTGTGGGATCATTGCATTAGGACATTTTTGCATTATCATGACATTTAACTTTTAGTTGCATTCATTCATCATTTTAGAGTTGAGTTTGCATTGCTTGAGGACAAGCAACGGTTTAAGTTTGGGGGTTTGATAAGTGGATTTTATATCCACTATTTGCATTCCATTCGTACTTAAAACGATTGCGAGTTCTCAAGTTTCGTGTTAGTTTGATGTGTTTTCATCTAATTTGTGTAGGTTGCATAGTAGGGTGGCATTGGTGGTGTTGGTGAAGATTTGGTGGTATTCTGTGAGCTTAAAGTAGAGATTACAGGAAGTCCAGGGCAAGGGAACTCAGGAATTTGAGCACAATGCGCATGCATCACTGTTTTGGCCATAATTGGAGTTCCAGACGTCAGAATTGGGCGATCTTACAGCTCACGCGAAGAGGAGAGCATTTTCTACAAGCTGGATAGGGGGGCCAGGCGCGCCAGCGCCTGTATAGAGCGCGCCCGCGCCCTGGCGGACAGAGAAATACGAATTACAAACCTAGACTACTCCACAAACCCCCTAGACTACTCATATTAAATATGAGCGGCTACTAGCCATTTGACGCCTAGCCATTATTACACTACAACACTTAGCATGAAATCCCTGTTTTCCCCCAAACTTATACTTAAGTGCTCCTATGCCATCAAGGGAATAACGAAAATTCTGGATATAAATAGGTGATTAAATCCCAACAGCTAAACCAGGTATGACTCGATCTAGCCCAAGAGCAAACAGTGAGACCGTGAAAAGATTGTGTTCCCGACACACGCAAGTCAATTTCATAAGAACTTAAATCAACCCTCTATCCATTGTCATCACACTCAAATTAACGTCGACCTCTTGAGCCAGAACAGACACTCATATGGAATCATGTGATATGCATGAACAAATAATATTACAATCCTAAATAATTCTATATGGCATGGCATCCTAAATGCAAAATAAATGACATGGCCAAACTACATGCAAAATTACTAATATGAACTAGCATGAACATGCAGCTATATGCAATTCAATGATTCTTAATACCCTAAAATCACCCCCAAACTTATTAAATTCAATGTCCTCATTGAAGGTAAAATTAAAGGGTACAAGAGATACTCCCCTACTCGTCGGCATCTCCACCCTCCTCGGGTGGTGTGTCTGGTGGTGGATAGACGTGGAGGCTCCAACACAACTATTGTTTTATTGGAAAGCAAGAAATCATGGGTTGCCTCCCACGAAGCGCCTTTCTTTAACGTCTTTAGCTAGACTTGGCCACGATTTTCCTCTTGAAAATTTTCTGCACCGCATCTCTATAAGGCCATTTAATGATCTTTTCTGGAGCGACATCTTCAACGACAAGCTTTACCCGTATTCGTTCCTCACAAGATCTCTTAACAACATTCTCCCGCCTACCTGAAAAGTTAGCAGCAATAAAAATAGCAAGCAAAGGAGATGAATTACAAGAAACATACCCTAGGTGAACTAGCAATGGTTTGAGCTCGAGTTCGGGAGCTCCTTCAAATGATGGCTTAAGGCGCACCTGAGAATTCCAGAGATCTTCCACTCCTAGCAACTTATGTGGAATACGTAGCCCCATTAACCAAGGCACTGTAATCCTCAGCTGGCCATGCTTTGCCTTCTCCTTCTCCTTCTCCGTGTCATACTTTTTACTCTGCCTTGCATCAACCAATTTCAAGCTAAAACACTCCTCATCCTCCGCCGGCAAATTCATGGCTAGAGTTTGCTTCTGAAGCTGCTGTGGATAAGGAGGAGGAAAATCGATTTGGATGATCTCTGTAATCTTCTCCGGAGTAGATTTGTCAATAGGAGTGATGCTCTTTTCCTCTTCGGCCCCCAACTGGTCGAAGTCAGATTGCAACGGAGCGGCATTCAACAACTGAACATGCTCTTCTAATTCATCATCTTCAATGTCAAACTTTCCTTGAAAAGCACTCTCTACAGACTTTGACTTCAACGGCTGATCAACCTTCTTACGGTGTTCAGTATCAACCATTACCACATTGAGACCCTCTTCATCCTTCGAAGGAAATAGCATAGCCACTTGAGCCTTGGAGTTTTCTTAATCTTGGGCTGATTCTTTAGAATTTTCAGATTGCAAAGGAAGTGGTTGCGGCTGATTATTCAGAACCGAATTTTCTGGACATTCTGAATTTTCTGATTGGTTTGCCTCCGGTTCTTCTTCCTTATCAGCTTCATGTTCTGCTTTTTCCTCATCTTTGCCCTAAGACTCTCCTTCCTGAACTTCTATCAAGGTCTCACCCGTGGCTAAGAAAGGCCAGTCAAGAATGATAGGAATGTTCTTGTCCTCATGCTCTGCCTCTAGGTCTCTCGTGTCACTTGGAAGGGCTCCATGAAGACTATTTAGCAAGGTTGCTATTTGACCAATCTGATTTCCTATCGTCTGGAGAGACACTGCGTTGCTTTTAATCATCAATTTCAATTCTTCTAATTCCGCTTCTTCATTCGATTGTTGGCCATAATCCGTATGAAATTGTTGTTGTTGAAATCCAGTGGGTTGAAAGTGTTGTTGCAGTGGGGCGTACTGATGCTGAAAATGCCCCTGTTGCTGCTGAATTTCCAATGGATTGTATGGCTCAGCTCCAAACTGCTGATTTTGGAGTGGGTAGGATGGATATTGGGATTGCTCCATACCACTCTGATTGTAGTCCCAGCTGAAATTTGGCCGGATTCTGTTATACTCACATTGATGAGTGTAATGTCCACCTGTACACAACTCACACACAATTACGAAGTCCTGCTCCCAATAATCCATCAAAAAAAAAAAACAGTTCAAGTCAGTAATCTATAACGACCACTGATGACAAGCACTTAAACTACAAATAACACCGAAGTCCCCGGCAGCGGCGCCAAAAACTTGTTCGCACTTATTCACGCAAGAGAACGTTGTCAATAAGTAATATATGATAAATAGGATTCGTTTCCACAGAGACTCAAATTGTTCGTTATATTCACTTATGCACCAGCTTATGATTTACACTCACTGCCAAGACAATCACAATTTTGGTTTTGATTAACTAAAGATTGAATACCAACTATGACAATTACGAGAAAATAACTTAACGTTTAATTTATAATAAACAAACATGGGATTTCAATTTCATTAACCACTTCATCTAGAATCTTATGCCCCTTTAGCCTAACATGTGACAGAGTTGATTACTGATTAGATGCACTAAACTGATACACACCAACTTTCGTTGTGCGTATACCATCCTACTGAACATCCACAATTGATAGAAGTCAAGTAGTCACCAAATATGCGTAGTTCCTATATGTCTATAGCAATTGAACACAAACCGGTTAAAAATCAAGCATCCATAAAACCACATAGTCAGTGCAAGACAGTTAGAATTACACCATAAATTAATACATGTTCTTCGCATGCAAAAACCTATGCTAGCATGAATTGTTCTAAACCCTAGATCCACTTTCGCATTCACCAGGATTAAACAAACAATTACAGGTGTTCGTGACTCACCTATAACGAATAAGCGTAATCATACTAGGAAATCAATACAATCAATCACACACCAAGGCAAAAAAACACTTAATTACTAGAATCCATAGAAAAATCCATTAAAATCCCATGATAACGAATTAGCCCATAATCGACCTAATCGCCATCATGGGTTCAAGTGTAAACATGATTGAAAAAGAGATACGATAAACCAAACAAGAGTATTAAAAGAGTATACGAAAACAACCGAGCATTCAACGCAATAAGAGATACAAATATGAAAGGAAAACTAGGAAATTCCCAAAAAGCTTGATGCTCTCCCAGTGGTTCTTCTCTCTCTCCAAATCCACGCTTCGAATAATACCATCTTTTTGATAATTAGGGCTTTCCCCCAATAGTACATACTAAACTGGGCTTCCAAGACACAAGGCTGCACATCTCGTCCGAACCGGCCCTTCAGAACAAGCCCAACAGTAGAAAATTCGTATTTCTCAGTCTGCCAGGGCACGGGCGTGCTCTATACTGGTGTGGGCGTGCCTGGCCCCCATGTCCAGCTTGTAGAAAATGCTCTCCTCTTCGCGTGAGCTGTAAGATCGCCCAACTCTGACGTCTGGAACTCCAGTTATGGCCAAAACAGTGATGCATGCGCATTGTGCTCAAATTCCTGAGTTCCCTTGCCCTGGACTTCCTGTAATCTCTACTTTAAACTCACATAATACCACCAAATCTTCACCAACACCACCAATGCCACCCTACTATGCAACCTACACAAATTAGATAAAAACATATCAAACTAACACGAAACTTGAGAACTCGCAATCGTTTTAAGTACGAATGGAATGCAAATAGTGGATATAAAATCCACTTATCACACGTAATGAGTGGAACAGTAGTTTACACGCGCAGTAATAATGCCTATTATTACTGCTATTCTCTCTCCTATTACCAATACGCTTTAACTGTCTGACACCATTAAACAGTTGGCACGTATCACATGCAAATTTCAAAAACTCTTTTTGTACTCCAAGTATATGATGTGTCTGAAATAATATATTACCTTATAGTACTCAACAGAATCCAACAGTCTTTATCAATTCTCCAACTTTATTACTGTTATCCTTTCAAACATTGCACAGTTGTGAATATGAGTGTGTGTAGAGCAGAGTTTACTAAATCAGTATTTAGAGCATCTAGTATTTCATAAAATCCATAAAGTAAATCAGTAAACACTGGATGCACAAACTCTCATAGTAAACACTGAATGTATGATGAATGCTAAACTCTGTAGTAAACGATTTATATACAGTAATATTTAATTAATTTATAACCCCCTATTTTTTTTATTTTTTTTAAATTTCTCCAGTAATCAGAGGTTGGAACTAGTCACCAAAAATCCTATAATTTTAGCCCTTATCAGTTTGATAAGTTCTAGGATCTTCCTAGTCTTCGACTAGTCACCAAAAATTAGAGAATTTTAGCCCTTACTATATACCAGTAAGTTCCTGGGTCGTTCTAATTACAAACATGATCTCAAAGGAGTTCTAACAGTCTATATACATAAGCTTTGGGGGTATTCTAATCTCAGAATATAATTTAACAGTGTATAACTAACAGAGTTTAGAGCTCATCAACATCAGAAATTATTCATGAGAGGCAATGCACACATTATTTACAGACTCAGAGTTTAGGATAAATAAACTAAGAGATGCTATAAATATGAAACAGTATCATGCTGTGTTAATTTTCTGCACAATCTAAGATTAGATCACAAATAACTTAGAAGGATTCATGATTAATTACTGAGAATCATGCTTCATACAGATTTCTTCATTGGTATTAACATTCAGACAAAAACATTTTCAGAGTTTATTAGAGTTTATCCAACATGTCAACAGTGTATGACTTACAGAGCATGCTAACAGAGTTTAACCGTCATTGAGCAGAATTTGCATAGCAGAGTTTAACATACCACAGAAATATGAGCAACACAGTACATAAGTAGAATTTTGAGTCTAACTAATATCTCTAGTCAAAGCCAGAGACCATCCCTAGTTCATTTACCAGCCTTGTAAATACAGCTTCACTCAATGGCTTGGTGAAGATATCTGCAAGCTGTTGTTCTGTAGACACAAAATGAAGCTCAATATTCCCTTCCTCTACATGTTCTCTGAAAAAATGGGACCTTATACTGATGTGCTTGGTCATTGAATGATGTACTGGATTACCTGTCATAGCAATAGCACTTTGATTATCACAGTAAATAGGTATTTTACTGTACCTCAATCCATAATCCAGTAATTGATTCTTCATCCACAGAATCTGTGCACAACAGCTACCAGCAGCAATATACTCTGCTTCAGCTGTAGGTGTAGAGATTGATTTCTGTTTCTTGCTGTACCAAGAAACAAATCTATCACCAAGAAATTGACAACTTCCACTGGTACTTTTTCTGTCTATCTTACAGCCTGCAAAGTCTGCATCAGAGTAACCAAGAAGCTTGAAGTCTGATTCTCTTGGATACCACAAACCTAAAGTTATGGTGCCCTTAAGATATTTGAAAATTCTCTTTACAGCTGTTAGATGTGGTTCTCTTGGATCTGCCTGAAATCTTGCATAAAGACATGTTGCATACATGATGTCAGGTCTACTTGCTGTTAGATAAAGAAGAGACCCAATCATCCCTCTATAGCTTGTCATATCCACTGGTGAACCTGTGTCTTTGTCCAACTTTGTTGCTGTTGCCATGGGAGTTGTTGCAGATGAGCAGTCAGGCATGCCAAATTTCTTGAGAAGATTTCTAGTATATTTTGCTTGATTGATAAAGATTCCATCATCTGTTTGCTTCACCTGTAGCCCTAGAAAATAACTGAGCTCTCCCATCATGCTCATTTGATACCTGGACATGAGCTTGGAAAACTTCTTACAGAGTTTATCATTAGTAGATCCAAAGATTATGTCATCTACATATATTTGAACTAATAACAGATCACTACCAAGATTAAAGTAGAACAAGGTTTTATCAATTGTACCTCTGTTGAACCCACTTTCTAAAAGAAATTGAGCCAGAGTTTCATACCATGCTCTTGGTACCTGCTTAAGTCCATAGAGTGCCTTGTCAAGCCTGTAGACATAATCTTGATACTTGGGATCTACAAATCCTGGTGGTTGTTCAACAAACACTTCTTCTTCAAGTTTTCCATTCAGAAAAGCACTTTTCACATCCATCTGAAAAACCTTGAATTTCTTGTGAGAAGCATATGCTAGAAAGATTCTTATTGCCTCCAACCTTGCAACTGGAGCAAAAGTTTCATCATAGTCTATGCCTTCTTGCTGTGAATAGCCTTTAGCCACAAGTCTGGCCTTGTTTCTTGTAACAACCCCATCACTGTCAGTTTTGTTTCTGAAAACCCATCTAGTACCAACAACAGATCTATTCTTTGGTCTAGGTACAAGGGTCCATACTTCATTTCTCTTAAATTCATTTAACTCCTCCTGCATTGCTGTTATCCAGTCAGTATCTTGAAGAGCTTCTTCCACTTTCTTTGGTTCAGATTTGGACAGAAATGCATGAAACAGACATTCATTTGTTGTAGCACTTCTTGTCCTAACTTTTGCATCTGGATCTCCAATTATTAAATCAGGTGTATGAGATTTTGTCCATTTCCTAGCTGAAGGTAAATGACTTCTGTCAACAGTTGATCCTCCTCCTTGATCAATGTTCTCCTGATTATCTTGATGCCTTCCTTCATTTTTTTAGACTCCCCCTGAATTTGATCGCTCAGAGTTTAAACTGTCAGACTTTGGACTTTCAGAGTTTGAGTCATCAGAGTTTGAGTTTGATCCAGATTTTTCAGTTGACTCACTATCAGAATTTGAGTCATCACTATGATCATGCTCCCCCTCAACTGGTTCTCTTCTTTGTTCTGGCTGTACTATTTATTCTGTGTGTACCAGTAGAGGTTCAGAGTTTGCATCAACAGAGTTTGTTGGACTGGTTTCATCAGAGTTTATTTCATCAGAGATTAGATCTTCATTTTCGAAATGCAACTGATCATGTTCATTAACATCTTCAAGTCCAATGATTTTCTTGTCATCAAATGACACATGAATAGATTCCATAATCACTTTTGTTCTCAGATTATAAACTCTGAATGCCTTGGTTGACACTGGATAGCCAACAAAAATTCCTTCATCTGCTTTCAACTCAAATTTGGTCAACTGTTCAGGATGAATTTTCAACACAAAGCATTTGCACCCAAAAATATGAAAATATTTCAGGTTTGGCTTCTTTTCCCTCACCATTTCATATGGTGTTTTTCCATGCTTGTTGATCAGTGTGGCATTTTGAGTAAAACAGGCAGTTTGAACTGCTTCTGCCCAGAAATAGGTTGGCAATTTTGCTTCATCAAGCATAGTTCTGGCAGCTTCTATCAAGGTTCTGTTCTTCCTCTCAACTACACCATTTTGCTGTGGTGTACCAGGTGTAGAAAACTCTTGCTTCAATCCTCTGTTCTTGCAGAATTCTTCCATTGTTGCATTCCTGAATTCAGTTCCATTATCACTTCTGATTATTTTGACTTTGTGTTTTGATCCTTTGTCCAACAGGTTTACATGCTCCATCAGAGTTAATGCAGTTTCATCCTTCTTTGCTAGAAAATACACCCAAGTGTATTTGGTATATTCATCAACAATGACTAGAGCATATTTCTTCCTTCCAATTGACAAGACATTTACTGGTCTAAAAAGATCAACATGTAGAAGATGATATGGATCAACAATTGAAGATTCAGGCTTGCTCTTGAAAGAAGTCTTCCTCTGTTTGGCCTTTTGACATGAATCACACAGACCATCAACATTTAACAAAGACTTTGGAAGTCCTCTAACAAGATCCTTTCTTATCAGCTCATTGATGTTGTTCAGATTCAAATGAGAGAGTTTCTTATGCCACTTCCAACTCTCTTCATTGGACATTCTTGTTGACAAGCACATAGTTTTTCCATCAGAGTTTGTCAACAAACTTGCTTCATAGATATTGTTGCGCCTTTGTCCAACTAAAACAACTTTCCATGTGGTTTTGCTGATAACCTCACAGTATTCAGGTTCAAAATCTACATGAAAACTTTGTCACAAATTTGACTCACAGATAGCAGATCATGCTTGAGTCCTGGAACCAGAGCTACATTTGTGATGATGACACTTCCAAGATTGATATTGCCATATCCCAGAGTATGTCCTATGTTGCCATCTCCATAGGAAACTCTTGGGCCAGCCTTCTCCACATACTCTGATAGCAGGGCTTTATTTCCAGTCATGTGTCTTGAACATCCACTGTCCACGACTAGGATACTCTCCCTGATGCCCTGCAATCATAAACAATTACTGAATATTAGATTTAAGGATCCAGACTTGCTTGGATCCTTTGGCTTTCTTAATTTTGTTAGCTTTAGCAGCGGAATTTACACTATCAGAGTTTAAGCTAACTTTATCAGAGTTTACACTTGCAGAATTAACCCTAACCCATTTCAGATTAGGTTTTAGTTCATAGTAATTATGATAAATAGCATGATAATTTCCGTAAGTATAAATAGAATGCCAAGTGCTTCCACAGTGTTTGCATAAACTCTGTGGTCTAGTTCTAACATTATCTTTCTTTACTTCAGACTTGGAAGGTAAAGAATTAATGTTTTTGTTCTTTCTGCAAAAACTAGCAAGATGGTTAGTGCTACCACAGTTATGACATGTCTTTCTTGGAGCTAAAGTAGCAAGCATTGGATAATTACCTTGAGTGATGCCTACTTTACCATTTCTGTTCTTTCTAGACACTTTCTGTTTCTTAACAGATTTTAACTCCTTAAGATTATGCTTAAGTTGTTTATCTATCATTAAACCAATATTAACCTGTTTAACACTAGTTTTTACTGGTTCTTTATTAACAGCTTCTTTTCCACCTTCAAACCTAGGTTCACTTATTCCATTAACAAATGTTCCAAATTTCTTAGGTGGAAGAGGTGGTCTAATCTTGACTGTATTCTGAAACCTAAGTTCATCTTCCTCAGAATAACCTAGACCTACAGTGTCAGATTGAAAAACTTCTTGAGTGTCTTTTCCCGAGTGAGTCCAAGTTTTAATAATGTGATTTGCCTTCTCCAATTCAGATTCTAGTTGTTTATACTTACTTAACAACTCTTGTTCAAGATAGACAGCATCATCTCTCTCCTTTTGAACTTGCTGCATGTTAGCAAGTTTCTCTTCTACAACCTTATTTCTCTCTTTGAGTTCAGAATCCTCAGTTTTGATTCTCTCATTCTCTACAGTCTGATCCCTATAACTGATATGCAAAGCCTTAAGATATATTCTTAATTCAGTTATATCATCAGTATTATAAGCATAGGTAGTTAAAGGTACCATGTTTTCAGAATCTTCAGCTTCATCAACAGTAGTAGCCATGAGAGCATAGTTCACATCCTCATCTGAGTCAGAGGTGTCTGCCCAATCTCTGCCTTTAGTGAAGAGTGCCTTCTCAGTTTTACCCTTCTTGCACTCTGATGTGGCGGAAATGATACAATTAAAATCGCAAGCGCACGATCATCGTTTTAGTATTTAAGATTCGATCCACAGGGAATAATTTTATTCGTAAACCTTAACTTTTAATTTAATCGAACTAGAACAATTGGATTTTGAGAATTTTGATTTTATTATTTTTAATTACTAAAAAGAAATCTATTTTAAACTAATTAATTAAAAGTGAAAAGAATAAAAACTAAATTACTTTAAAAAAATTAAATTTGGATTAAATCTAAATTTTATTCTAAAACAATTTTTTATTGTAAAATTTATTTACAAAATTTTAACGAAAAATCGACATGAACTATTCGTAAATGCGACTAGCCAAAACACAACTCCATTTCAAACAAACAAACAATCGCAGACTTGGAAATTCAATTACTCGAACTCATAAACTCGATTAACACAGCCATTCGGAAAATGCAGCAATCAAAAACAAGAAACAGCACAGAAACGTTCGACTATCGATAAACCCAGCTAGGTACAACAACTAGGTACAACAAACACGCAGCAATAACAAAGAACGACTTAGGCAGTTAAAACAGTCGACTCAAGGAAACCAGGACTCGGAAGAAACTCAGACAGAAACCAATCGCAGCAGAAACAAATAATGCAGTGACCCATTCGACTTGGCTAAATTCCCACAGAACTCAACGAAAACAGCAATTATAGACTCGATCTTACAACAGCACTTTGGAACAAGAACACGACCCAGAATTCGGTAGACTCGATGACTCGATCAACCGCAGAAATATGAAACTATAATTCTTTGACAGTAGCAACAAAGTAACAACTCGGCAAGTAATAGAGTTCGCAAGTCGGAAACAAATCGGTAACACTACAGCATAACGAACTCAATCAGCGACACAACCTACGAACAACTCGCGGAAACATAGCAGACAATCGGTGAAAATGACAAGAAATCAAGCTCAATCAACAAAACAAAAGAAAACAAATTAAAGGGCTGATCGACAGAAAAAGAGGAGAAGGGGATGGTTTGTGTGCGTGGATTGAAGAAGAAACAAAGGGGGTGGGTTGGTTTTGGCCAAAACAAAATAAGCAGTTGTGTTTGTAATTGTATGTATGAACCAAATAAATGACAGGGGAGGCTGGGTTTGTGTTTTGAGAGAAAAAGGGATGGGTGAGAGTTTTGTAATGAAGAAGAAGAAAGAAATGGGTTGTGAATTGGGATTAAACCGACTGAAAACAGGGGAGTAAGAAAAAATGGTTCGAATTTTTAACAATTAAAAACAAGTAAAAACGAACTGACAATTTTATAAACCTAATTTTTTTTTAATTATACTAATACACAAAATATAAATATTAAATTTGCAATAGATGATAATACCCACAATAAAATTGAGATTTAAAGGGGCATTATTAATATTAAAACGAGAATTAAAATTACGAAAACAAATTCTTCAAATCGATACTTTCAATCCCGTGTGGTTAGCGTTGCTACTTTATCCACCCGAGAATTTACGAAAATAACGAATTAAAGGATAAGGAAAATAAAATGAAATAGGAATGCTAGAATTAAAATGAAAATTCAAATTGCATAAAAATACAAAGTTTTTACAAGGAAATATAGAAAATTACAACTAAAATTACTACAACATAATTCTAGTATGTAGGCTAATTGGTGTGTTACAAGTGAAGAAATGAAGGCTATTTATAGGAAAATTTTAGGGTTTTTGGTTGGTAAGGTTGAATCTTGACCATTGATTTAGTTTAGTGTTGGCTAAATCTTGGCCATCCATTTTCTTTGATAACAAAATGCACCACCACCCCTAGCTTTTCATTTTCTTTTTGTTTTGGTCCTTCTTCTTCTTCTTTTTCTCTTCCTTGACCTTTATTTTCTTTATTTTGCAATTTCTTCAGTCTTCTCGAATTTTCCTGAAATGCAACAAAATAATTTATTAAAATACGAACACAAGCAATAAAAAGGCAATAAAAATATGCAAAATTATGCACTAATCAAATGCCCCCATACCTATCTTTTGCTCGTCCTCGAGTAAAACAAAAAGAAAATCTAGATAAAAAGTCCTATACTCCTTTTCGTAGGTGTGACGGGTAATTTTAGGTTTACCAACCCCTTAAACCTATAGACGATCTCTACAGGAGGAGTGTTGTCTCCTAAGGGTTTACAGAAGATATACCCATAAAATCTTTGAGATAAATCAGCAAGTATCCAACTTTCCTCTTTTACTCTAGCTTTCATTGGTGTCAACAAAACAATTTTGTAGGAAAATACATGCCTTAAAGATTATTCTAATAATAGCCAAGTTATAGGTTCCCACAATCCACTTGATTAGACTAAAAATTTACAAAAAATCCCAAGGTGTGTAGTGAATTTAAGGCCTTCGATGGATTAACTGCATACGAACATTTTCTCTTTTTCAACCAATATTGAACTGACCCAATCTCTATCAAAACAAGGTTCTAGCCAAACTTCACGTTCTTAGTAGTTAGACCGACCGTGCAATGGTTGAGATCCCAAAAGACTTATGCATCAATACCCATTTAGCGAGTTTTAGGTCAACAATCCCAGATCACAAGGGACCTTAGGTTGCTAGGCACAAAGTCCCCTCGGACTTACTTACTCGGGTTATTAATGAGCCCAACCTAGCCGATTTCCCTACTAAGAATTTATTATTACACTAGCACTCAACAATTACAAACATTTATTGACTCTTTTTTTTTATATATATATATATGACACTATACGAACCAAATTTCGCAAAGGTTTGATTCGACATTGTTCTAACATGTGGGTTCTCTCTCAGGTATCGAATAACATTCCTATACAATTTTTCCATCAAAAGTCTTGTGCAAATGTGCCGTCTTGGTCTTTTAAGAAAAAATTTGTTCGACACAAGTTTCATGAGGAAAAACCTTACCTGAGTACGTTCAAATCATCTAAAGGCATTATACATATAATTTTTGAAAAATTGTCAACACCAACTAGTTCTAGAATTTAAAGAGTGGGAAGGACAACTAAGCTAAAATATCTCTATTTTTGGATTTTTTTTTAAAATTTTTCAATTTTTTTTTGGATTTTTCAATTTTATGTATTTACACTAAAACCCTCCCCCATACCTAAATCATGCATTGTCCTCAATGTATGCAAAATGCAGGATAAATGACAAGGGAGAATGGTGAGAAAATACCTGATAAGGATGAAAGAGAGTTTATGATTACCTACTGAAGAAACTTACTTGATTCATGGATCGATGAGGTAGATAACCTCTTCCTCGGGATCAATTGGCAGCTCTAAAAATGGTTTGAGTCTTTGTCCATTAACTTTAAATATATCACCATTTTTAGGATTTTCAATTTCAACAGCACCGTGAGGAAAAACGATCCTAACAACATAAGGACCTTCCCACCGGGATCTCAATTTCCCGGGAAACAAATGAAGCCTAGAATTGTACAAAAGAACTTTTTGACCGGGAGAAAAAGATTTTCTCAAAATAGATTTATCATGAAAAAGTTTAGTTCTTTGTTTATAGATTTTGGCATTCTCGTAGGCTTCATTTCTCAACTCCTCGAGTTCAGACAATTGCAACTTCCTATGATTACCGGCGGTTGGTAAGTCAAAATTCAACTCTCGAATGGCCCACATGGCCCTATGTTCGAGCTCAACGGGCAAGTGACAGGCCTTTCCAAAGACAATCCGATAAGGGGACATGCCTAAAATGGTTTTAAAAGCGGTCCGATAGGCCCACAAGGCGTCTATCAACTTAGTTGACCAATCCTTCCTATTCGAGTTGACAGTCTTTTCTAAAATTTGCTTAATTTGACGATTCGAGACTTCAACTTGCCCACTAGTCTGAGGATGGTAAGGGGTGGCTAGTCGATGAGTTATTGAGTACTTTTTCAGAAGAGACTCAAATTGACGATTCTTGAAGTGCTTGCCTTGGTCACTAATGATAGCCCTAGGTGTACCGAAACGAGAAAAGATATTCTCTCTGAGGAATTTAAGAACGACCTTGTTATCATTGGACTTAGTAGCAATGGCTTCCACCCACTTAGACACGTAATCGACCGCTAACAGAATGTAGAGGTTGCCAAAGGAATTAGGAAAGGGGCCCATAAAATCGATACCCCATACATCAAAAATCTCAATGATTAAGATGGGGTTCATTGGCATCATGTTTCTCCTAGTGATCTTTCCTAAGTGTTGACACCTATTACACGCGGCACAATATTCAGCAGCATCTTTGAACAAAGTAGGCCAATAAAAACCGCTTTGGAGGATTTTGGCGGTTGTTTTCTTAGCACTAAAATGCCCTCCACAGGCTTGGTCATGGCAGAAAGAAAGGATATTCTTGAATTCATGATTTGGGACGCACCTCCGAATGATTTGATCGGGACAGTATTTAAAGAGATACGGGTCATCCCAAAAGAAGTGTTTGACCTGTGAGAAAAATTTCGATCTATCTTGAGAGGACCAATGAGAGGGAATGTCACCGGTTGCAAGATAGTTGACAATATCGGCGAACCACGGGGGAGTGGAAATGGACAGAAGTTGCTCGTCCGGAAAAGATTCGTTTACAGGGGAGTCGATGGTGGACTCCACTATCAAGCGGGAAAGATGATCGGCGACAACATTCTCAGAACCCTTCTTATCCCTAATTTCTAGGTCAAACTCTTGAAGCAAGAGAATCCACCTAATCAATCGGGCTTTAGAGTCTTTCTTAGAGAATAGATAACGAAGAGCGGCATGATCGGTGTAGACAATGATTTTCGAACCGATAAGATAGGACCGAAACTTGTCGAGAGCAAAGACTACGGCTAGAAGTTCCTTTTCGGTGGTAGAATAATTAAGTTGGGAATCATTCAAAGTCTTGCTAGCGTAGTAAATGACATGGGGCATCTTATCGATTCGTTGCCCTAAAACGGCTCCTACCGCATAATCAGAAGCGTCACACATCAACTCGAAAGGGAGATTCCAATCGGGAGATCGAATGATTGGGGCAGAAGTCAATTCTTTCTTAAGATGCTCAAAAGATTGTAAACAATCGCTATTAAAATCGAATTTGACATCCTTCCCGAGAAGATTGGTTAAGGGTCTAGCCTTCTTGCTAAAATCCTTAATGAAACGCCTATAAAAACCTGCATGGCCTAGGAAAGAACGAATGGCTTTGACCGTCTTGGGTGGGGGAAGATTTGCAATGAGGTCAACTTTGGCTTTATCGACTTCTATCCCCTTTTCAGAAATTTTATGACCAAGAACGATCCCTTCCTTAACCATGAAATGACATTTCTCCCAGTTGAGAACGAGGTTGGTTTCTTTACACCGTTTTAAAACTAACTCAAGATGGTTTAGGCACTGGTGAAAAGACGAACCAAAGATGGAAAAGTCATCGATAAAGATCTCGAGAAAATCCTCTACCATGTCAGAAAAGATGCTCATCATACACCTTTGGAAAGTGGCTGGAGCAGTGGTTAGACCAAAGGCCAAACGTCGATAGGCAAAGGTTCCAAAGGGACATGTGAAAGTGGTCTTTTCTTGGTCTTCGGGAGCAATGGGAATTTGAAAATAGCCAGAATAACCATCTAGAAAACAATAGAACGAATGACCGGCTAACCTTTCCAACATTTGATCGATAAAAGGCAAAGGAAAGTGGTCTTTTCTAGTGGCAGAATTGAGTTTCCTATAGTCTATGCATACCCTCCACCCATTTTGAACACGGGTGGGCACTTGCTCGTCATTCTCGTTGGTGACAACGGTAATGCCAGACTTCTTCGGAACTACTTGAATGGGGCTGACCCAAGAGCTATCAGAATCTATGTGCCAGGGGAAATTCATGGAAAAAGACGAGGACGAGGGATGGGAATTCTTCGAAGAGTTCGCGGAAAAGACTATGCTGTGGGAATCAACTAGAGAGCCCACTCGAGAGCCCGAGAAATCAAACGATTCAATAGCTACCATGCATCAAAGAGGGCTACATCAAGTTGGTAACTCTATCACGACCGAGGCTAAATTAGCCACTCTTACTCGGCGTTTAGAAGCCTTAGAAACCAACGGGTCCCCTTCCCAAGTATCCATGTGCTCAAATTTTAACTCGACCAGTCAAGGGATGCAAAATCCTCAAGACTTTCAACAAGTCAATGCGATGTTCCAATCGGGTCCTCGAAATGATCCTTATGCTCCTACTTATAACCCCGGTTGGAAAAATCACCCGAACTTTTCTTGGAATCAAGGTCAACAATCTCACCCCGCACAATTCCAAAATCAACCTCCTTCGTTCCAAAACTTCCATTCTCAACCACCTGTTTTTCATAAACCTCACGCGAATTCTTTCTCCCCTCAAAATCATGCTCCTTATCCGACTCAAGCTCCTTCCCACCCTCCCGGTTTTTCTGAGTCGGATAAGCGGCTTACATCGTTGGAGAAAAGTCTCGATGCGCTTCTCAAAACCACCACTAATTTGGCTCAATCGCAACAAACCTTCATGCAAACCATGACTCAAGATAGGCAGATCTTAAATGCTAGCACCCAAGCCATATCTAAGTTAGAGGTACAAGTGAGCCAATTAGCTAGCGCCATCCACGAGCGTGAGAAGAATAAGTTTCCAAGTCAGGCTGAGGTCAACCCTAAGTTTCCTATTAATCAAAGACCTCCTGACAATGTGCATGCTGTCATTTCCCTGAGATACGGGAAACATGTTGATAATCGAGTAGGAGTCGAGTCCCCCGAAGAGGAAGAAGAAGAATCAAACGTTGCACCGACACCTATTCTCGATCATTCGGATCAAACTCCGATTCCTGTCTCTTCACCTCTTTCTAGTCAGCCATCTTCTTCGAGTGGAACAACCTCGGAGCCCGTTCCCGAAGAACAAGTCTATAAACCAAAGGCTCCTTACCCACAACGCCTCGTCTCTAATAAGCAAACTGCTCAATTAGACAAGATCTTAGAGGTGTTCAAGCAAGTTAAAGTCAATATTCCTCTTTTAGACGCGATTCAACAAATTCCTTCGTATGCGAAATGTCTAAAAGATTTGTGCACACATAAGCGAACCACCCAAGTCCCTAAGAAGGCCTTTTTGACCTCTCAAGTGAGCTCAATTATTTCTAACCAGATTCCCGTGAAATATAAGGACCCCGGTTGTCCCACAATTTCATGTGTCATAGGTAATTCTTTTGTGGACAAGGCGTTACTCGATTTAGGCGCCAGTGTGAACTTGCTTCCATATTCTGTCTACCAAACCCTAGGGTTAGGAGAACTTCAAAAGATGAACGTTACCCTCCAATTAGCAGATAGATCAATCAAAATTCCTAAAGGGATCATCGAGGACGTGCTAATTAAAGTTGGAGATTTTGTCTTTCCTGTTGACTTTGTGGTACTAGAAACCGAACCGGTTAGGAATCCGACATATCAAATTCCCGTCATTCTAGGACGTCCGTTTCTAGCCACTTCGAATGCTTTGATTAATTGTAGGAATGGATTGATGAAACTAACATTTGGGAACATGACCATTGACCTTAATATCTTTCATGTTGGGAAACAACCCGATGATTTTCATGATCAACCTATGGATGTTAATTTAATTGATGAAATAGTTGATCAAAATTTCATGACCCCTAATGATGCTCTTGATTTTTGTTTAAACCACTTTGGTCAAAACTGGGATGTTTCTGAATATACAAATGAGGCCAACCAAATGTTAGAATCCACCATTCCTACAAATAATCGAGATGATGAACCATCTTCCCTTTCTCTTTTCGAAACTAGTGAACCTGTTGAGTCAACGCCGCCCGATTTAGAACTCAAACCTCTTCCCGACACTCTTAAGTACGCCTTTTTAGGTCCTAACGAGTCTCTTCCCGTTATTATCGCCTCTGATTTTACCGAGTCACAAGAGGATGAGCTTGTTAGGGTACTTAGAGAACATAAGGAGGCCATAGGTTGGAGTATCTCTGATATAAAAGGAATTAGCCCGGCCATTGTCCAACATCGAATTCACCTAGTTGATGATGCGAAACCCGTTCGAGATCCTCAACGGCGTTTGAACCCCACCATGATGGAAGTTGTTCGCAAAGAAATTCTTAAGTGTCTCGATAATGGGATCATTGATGTGGCGGAAATGATACAATTAAAATCGCAAGCGCACGATCATCGTTTTAGTATTTAAGATTCGATCCACAGGGAATAATTTTATTCGTAAACCTTAACTTTTAATTTAATCGAACTAGAACAATTGGATTTTGAGAATTTTGATTTTATTATTTTTAATTACTAAAAAGAAATCTATTTTAAACTAATTAATTAAAAGTGAAAAGAATAAAAACTAAATTACTTTAAAAAAATTAAATTTGGATTAAATCTAAATTTTATTCTAAAACAATTTTTTATTGTAAAATTTATTTACAAAATTTTAACGAAAAATCGACATGAACTATTCGTAAATGCGACTAGCCAAAACACAACTCCATTTCAAACAAACAAACAATCGCAGACTTGGAAATTCAATTACTCGAACTCATAAACTCGATTAACACAGCCATTCGGAAAATGCAGCAATCAAAAACAAGAAACAGCACAGAAACGTTCGACTATCGATAAACCCAGCTAGGTACAACAACTAGGTACAACAAACACGCAGCAATAACAAAGAACGACTTAGGCAGTTAAAACAGTCGACTCAAGGAAACCAGGACTCGGAAGAAACTCAGACAGAAACCAATCGCAGCAGAAACAAATAATGCAGTGACCCATTCGACTTGGCTAAATTCCCACAGAACTCAACGAAAACAGCAATTATAGACTCGATCTTACAACAGCACTTTGGAACAAGAACACGACCCAGAATTCGGTAGACTCGATGACTCGATCAACCGCAGAAAAATGAAACTATAATTCTTTGACAGTAGCAACAAAGTAACAACTCGGCAAGTAATAGAGTTCGCAAGTCGGAAACAAATCGGTAACACTACAGCATAACGAACTCAATCAGCGACACAACCTACGAACAACTCGCGGAAACACAGCAGACAATCGGTGAAAATGACAAGAAATCAAGCTCAATCAACAAAACAAAAGAAAACAAATTAAAGGGCTGATCGACAGAAAAAGAGGAGAAGGGGATGGTTTGTGTGCGTGGATTGAAGAAGAAACAAAGGGGGTGGGTTGGTTTTGGCCAAAACAAAATAAGCAGTTGTGTTTGTAATTGTATGTATGAACCAAATAAATGACAGGGGAGGCTGGGTTTGTGTTTTGAGAGAAAAAGGGATGGGTGAGAGTTTTGTAATGAAGAAGAAGAAAGAAATGGGTTGTGAATTGGGATTAAACCGACTGAAAACAGGGGAGTAAGAAAAAATGGTTCGAATTTTTAACAATTAAAAACAAGTAAAAACGAACTGACAATTTTATAAACCTAATTTTTTTTTTAATTATACTAATACACAAAATATAAATATTAAATTTGCAATAGATGATAATACCCACAATAAAATTGAGATTTAAAGGGGCATTATTAATATTAAAACGAGAATTAAAATTACGAAAACAAATTCTTCAAATCGATACTTTCAATCCCGTGTGGTTAGCGTTGCTACTTTATCCACCCGAGAATTTACGAAAATAACGAATTAAAGGATAAGGAAAATAAAATGAAATAGGAATGCTAGAATTAAAATGAAAATTCAAATTGCATAAAAATACAAAGTTTTTACAAGGAAATATAGAAAATTACAACTAAAATTACTACAACATAATTCTAGTATGTAGGCTAATTGGTGTGTTACAAGTGAAGAAATGAAGGCTATTTATAGAAAAATTTTAGGGTTTTTGGTTGGTAAGGTTGAATCTTGACCATTGATTTAGTTTAGTGTTGGCTAAATCTTGGCCATCCATTTTCTTTGATAACAAAATGCACCACCACCCCTAGCTTTTCATTTTCTTTTTGTTTTGGTCCTTCTTCTTCTTCTTTTTCTCTTCCTTGACCTTTATTTTCTTTATTTTTCAATTTCTTCAGTCTTCTCGAATTTTCCTGAAATGCAACAAAATAATTTATTAAAATACGAACACAAGCAATAAAAAGGCAATAAAAATATGCAAAATTATGCACTAATCACACTCAGGAGCATAGGACCCATCTCCTTACACTTGTAGCATTGAATCTCAGACTTGTCTCTTTTCCCAGATTTGGTACCCTTTTTCTCAGATTTGCTGAAATTCTTTCTGTCAGACTTTGAATCATTCTTGAAGAATCTCTTCCCTTTCTTGAAGTTCTTGAATCCCATCTTCTTGAAGGCCTTTACCATCAAAGCAGCCATTTGCATCATTTCCTCATCATCTTCAGAATCAGATGATCCATCTGTGTTTGAGTCAACATCAGAGTTTGATGACTCACTTTCAGAATGAATGACCAAAGCTTTTCCTTTTGCTTTCTTCCTTGATGCTTCCTTCTTTAAGGGTCTTTCTTCAACTCTTAGAGCAACAAACTTTGACTTCCTGCCTGATCTTCTGCTTCTCTGTTCCATTTACAGTTCATGAGTCTTAAGCAACCCATAGATCTCATCAATATCAGTATCAGCCAGATCATAGTTGTCTCTAATAGTGGTTGTCTTAACATCCCACTTTTCAGGTAGAGAAAGGAGAAACTTGAGATTTAAATCTTCTAGATCATATTCTTTATTAACCAGTGACAGATAAGTCAGTAGCTTACAGAATCTGTCAAAGGTTTCTGTCATTGATTCTTCAGATTTAGCCTCAAAGTGTTCATACTCCTGTGTGAGTATGTTCCTTCTATTCTTCTTGATTGCAGCAGTTCCCTGACATCTAACCTCCAGGGCATCCCAGATCTCTTTTACAGTTTTATAATTGATCACTTTGTTAGACATAACATTATCCAATGAACTATGAAGCAGATGTCTAACCTTTGCATCCTTAGCAATGGATGAAATGTCCTCAGGAGTCAAATCTTTCTTCTCCTTTGGAATAGATTTAGCTTCCTGTCCAGCAGTAACAACAGATAATTTTGTAGGCTTATGAGGGCCTTCATAAATTCTGTCAAGATATTCTGGATCTGTAGCCTCCAGAAACATAGCCATTTTCACTTTCCAGGTTGAGTATTCTGCTGGCTTGAGAATAGGAACCCTGACTATCTCATATCGGCTCACAGTTGCAGGTTGAGCCTTCTCAGCACTAGAGCCTGTTGTTGGAGGAGGAATTTCTGCCATTGATTATAGTTGTGTGTGTGTGGATCTTAAACTGTATTAAATTAACAGATTAAGCTCTGATACCAATTGTTAGGCCGAATACACAATTATAATCAACTAAATATGAGAGAATAACAATAAGTTCTTAAAAGACTTTAAAAACTGTTTTGAATTAACTCCTCTCTCAGTGATGTAAAATATCACAGAGAGCTGCTTAGGTTACAATGAAAGATATTGTATTACACGATCGATACCCTTCTAGGGTTAACCTAAATGTATTTATAAAGATATACAGCTACGTACAATCGATAATTGATTCTCCTATAAATCGGCTATACAAATATTATCAATTATGATTGCTACACGTCTTTCTAGTCAGCTCGACTTCCTTTGACAGCTATCCAATCTTCAAAGATATCGCTTCCATATTTATCTTCAATAATTCTGTTACTGACCAGCAAACGCTTCTGTTCAACAGAGTTTAGCTGCTTCCTCTTGTCAGCGTATAGCAAACTCTATCGAGCTTCCAACTGTCAGAGTTTAACTAAACTCTGACTGCTTCCTGTTTCAAGTTAAACTTTGTTTTTTCCTGTAAAACTTAAATGCTGATATTAACCATATCAATTATATTTAACAGTATTGAAGTTGCAGAGACTCCTGCTGAAAAAGTTGAAGCTGCAGTGAATATTGCTGAGACTGATCCAGTTGAAAACGAAAATGCTAAAGTCGATGTTGAAGCTGAAGGAAGTACTGAGTCTAACTCTTCTCAGAGACAACCAGTACAAACTGATGCAAAGATAACTGATTTTCTGGACCTTCACATCAACATGAAATTGAAAAAGAACATTTTGACAAATTTTTGGAGAATTGGTATAAAGAAGATTGCATTTTTCCTGCTGGAAGAGCAGCTGCTTTTGTGTATAGCGCTACTACAAAGATTTCAAATCCAGAGATTCTTTCATGTCTGAAAGCCACTGTTGTTCAAGTCAAGACTCTTAATAACAGGTTTGATGATTCTCAAAAAGCAATAACTGATCTGCGAGCTGAAGTTGTTCAAAGAGACATGATTCTGCAGAGAGATAATAAACTAAAGTTTCAGAATTTTTCTAAAGATCAAGAAACACTGTTCAAAAGGCTAAGTAAAGTGGAAGAGAATCAAACTGCCTTGTCTGGTAAGATTGACTCTATTGCTACCTCATTGGAATTGATAATATCTTTATTGATTCCTGATGATGTCAAAAAAGGAGGAGAGAGTTGCTAAGTTCAAATGCAGGCAATCTCAAACTCTGACTAAGAAGGATGATGCTGAAGATGGAGGAGCAAATGACCAAGAAAAGAGATTAAAATCAAAGGCTGGTAAAGATATGAGTCTGAGATCTGGAAAGTCTTCTATAAAGTCTGATGGAATAAATACTGATGTTCAGGGTACTTCAAAGACCATGAGCTTGTTAATCACTGACAATCCACAGACAGATGAAGAATTGGATGCAAGATTGTTTCTTGAAGAGAATGAAGAAGGAGTTACGATTGAAGACATTGAAGCTGAAGAGAAGAATTTACAAGAAGAACATCAAAAAGCTTTGAAGTCTGGAAAGTTAAAGAAGAATGAGAAAGCTCCTAGGCTTGTTCAAAAAGGCATTGTTATTAAAGAAAATGTTGGTGCTGATCAGAATTTACTATTGTCTAGGAAACCAACAGAAGATGCTAAACAGAAGCTGAAAGGTAAAATTGTTGAAGAAGAAAAGGTTTCGAAGAAAGTGCATACAACCTCTGTTGCTACACAAGTTGTACAGAAACCATTGTATACTCAGATGCAAATCTTCTTTGCAAAACCAACTATTCCTGATCAAACTCTGAAGACTGGAGGTACTAATTTTCTACAAGGCAGAGGTTGTATGTCCAAGCAAAGTCGAGATACATCTGGCTTGGGCTCAAATAGAGAAATTAGAGTGAATACTAGTCCTCTAGATCCTTCATCACTAGCTGTTCCAGGACGTGGTGTTCCACAGGAGAGTTTGGACATACTAGAATCAGTACAGTTGATTCATCAAAATAGTTTGAAGAAAGATTTTATGTTGTATTTCATGGCTGATGGGACTGTGTATAAAGTTGGTGAGAATGACATTGATCTGAAGCTATGGGAAGAATTGGAATATGTTCTATATCTCTTCAAAGTGAAAAATCAACGGACTCAACAAGCTGCTAATGTGCTAAGGAATGAGATGTTGAAAGCTAAGGCAATTAGTGGTACAAAATACACAAGTGAGTATGTTCCAAAATACAGAGATTATCATGGGAAGATCGTTGAGATGAAGAAAAATAGTGCTCGACTAAAGACAAATCTGGGTATAACTGTTTTGGATTTTAATCCGGAGTCGGAGAAATCACATTTTATCAGATTAGGTAATGACATGAGGAAGAACAAAATATATTCTCTGAGATCTGCAATCTATCAGACTGGTGAAGATGATCCTGAACTTAAAGAGATTAAGAAGATCATGCAGATAGAACTCAAGAATGCAGAAAGAAGATTGCTTATAGACTATCTCAGATCAACACCAGATGTTGAGGAAATTAAGTAAATAAAGCTCTGTAAGTATTTCTTGTTTTCTGTAAATTTTGTTTAAGTAGAAGTTTAAACTCTGATTATTTATTAAACACTGTATTTGTCTAATTGTTTTAACATCATCAATTATTATTAACTTGTGCATTTTTGCTAATGAACAAGTTGGGGGAGATTGTTAAATATAATTGATGTAAGTAATGTCAGTGTTTAAGTGTTACAGAAGTTCATCAGAGTTTAACTAGAAGTTGGAAGCGGTCAGAGTTTAATTAAACTCTGACAGATGGAAGCTCGACAGAGTTTTCTAAACTCTGTCAGGAGGAAGCGTCTACTGGTCATCATCAGACTTTGAAGAATAATTGAAGATAATTATGGAAGCGATATCTTTAAAGATTAGATAGCTGTCGAAGACATTGTGTTGACTAAGAAGACGCGTAACAATCATAATTGATAACATTTGTATAACTGATTTATAGGAGTATCAAATATCGATTGTACTGTAGCTGTATATCTTTATAAATACAGTTAGGTTAACCCTAGAAGGGTATCGAAAAACGAATTATCATTTTCATTGTAACCTAAGCAGCTCTCTGTGATATTTTACATCACTGAGAGAGGAGTTATTAATTCCATACAGTTTTTGATTATTTAAACGTGTGTTAATTGTTATTCTCTCATACAAACTTGATTATATTTGTGTATTCAGCCTACCATCTATTAGCTACTAAATATCACTTTTTGATGTTCGAGTTTCAAAATTTTAGTCCAGTGACTGTGTTTATATAAATCTCCAGCCTCGATTATGATGTCAAAGTTTATACCATTATGATGTCTTTGTGCTATTATGTCACCTATAAACTGATATAAAGAGGCTTGTTTATGATAGTGTATACGGTCAATGACAGCATTCCTCGGCTTCTACAAGTATGTTGTATATTCTCTGTGGTTAGGTTCTTAAAACAATGCCTTACTATCCATGAATTTAAAATTAATCTGAAAAAAGGAGATGTCGTCTTTATATAATATCATGGTTGTTATACAAAATTTAGCGAACTTCTTATCTAAAATATGGCTCTTATTAGTTGGAGGGTAAATTTTAAAAATTGATACATTCTCTTATGTTGCATTGCACATTCAGGAGGTATGAAGAACACATACAAGGAACAAACCATTTCGTACTTTGTTAGTAGGTTGTGTATTTAACTGTTTTAAGCATGCACGAAATATATATTAAGAGATTTGAGCTTTGTAGCTTTAGTTTTTGGTTGACTCAGTTTTTATGCAAGAGTTGACCACTTATTAGTCACACTTTTTGTATGTTAAATGCTTGTATTATTACATTGATAACTAATCGCGGATGAAACATGTGGTAAAATGGTGAGTTTTGTGTATTGCTAGCTGTATTTCCATATTGGTGAGATGGATAAGAATGCAACAAGTACAGTTAAAAGAAATACAAAAAATAGATCGAGCATAGCGAGGAAATGTTATATATATATATATATATATATATATGTATATATATATATATATATATATATGTTAGGCCGAATACACAAATAATAATCAACTTTGTATGAGAGATTAACAAGTAAAAGCGTTTATGCACTTAAAAAACTTCTTGTATTTCAAACCCTCTTCGTGATGTAAAATATCACAAAGAGCTGCTAGGTTACAATAATGATAATTCGTTATCGATACCCTTCTAGGGTTAACCTATCTGTATTTATATAACATACAGCTACGATACAATCTCTAATTGATATTCCTAATAATCAGCTATACAATGATATCAATTACAGATTGTCACACGTCTCCTATGTCAACTCGATCTCTTTGATAGCTATCCAATCTTCAAAGATATCGCTTCCATAATTAATCTTTAATCACTGTTGAACAGTAGACGCGCTTCCTCCAGACAGAGTTTAACAAACTCTGTCGAGCTTCCAACTGTCAGAGTTTACACAAACTCTGACTGCTTCCAGCTAAACTCTGATAACTCCCTGTAACACTTTAACACTGATCAAAACTCATCAATTATATTTAACAATCTCCCCCAACTTGTTCATTATCAAAAATGTACAAGTTAATGACAATAATTGATGATGTCAAAACAAATGATAAATACAGTGTTTATACAGATTCAGAGTTTAAGCTTAAAGACTATAGAGAATAAGAAAATTCTTACAGAACTTTAATCTCTAATCATTTCAAGATCTGGCATGGTTCTGAGATAATCAATCAGCAATCTTCTTTCTGCATTTTCAAGTTCAGTCTTCATTGCTTCTTTGATTTCTCTGAGTTGAGGATCACTTTCATCTGTTTGGTAAATAGCAGCCCTAAGATCATAAATCTTGTTTCTTCTCATTTCATTACCCAGTCTGATAAATCTGTCTTTTTCTGCCTGAGTATTGAAATCAAGTACTGTGATTCCCAAATCAGTTTTTAACTTTGCAGTACCTTTCTTCATTTCAATGAGATTGCCTTGGTAATCCCTGTACTTAGGAATATATCTGCTGTTGTATTTCTGTCCTCTAATAGCCAGATTCTGAGTCATCTTCTGTCTTAGTACATTAGCAACAGATTGAGTCCTTCGACTATTCACCTTGAGAAGATATAGAACATACTCTAGTTCTTCCCAATATTTCAAGCTGATATCATTCTCACCAACTTTGAATACTGTCCCATCAGCCATGAAGTAAAGAAGAAAATCTTTGTCTAAACTCTTCTGATGAACCAACTGCACTGATTCCAGTCTATCCAGACTCTCTTGAGGTACACCACGACCTGGAACAGCCAGTGAAGAAGGATCTCTAGGACCAGTATATTGCCTTCTGTCTCTATGTGAGCCTAATCCAGCCTTATTATTTCCAATCTTACCAGATAAAGCTTTTCCATCAGAAATATTCATTGAGACTCCAGATAACACATCTGGATCATGAAGTGTTCCTTTACCAAAAACTGACTTCAACTGAGAAGATAGAGGTTTAAACACAACTTGTGTAGCAACAGAGGTTGTATCTTTCTTCTTTGAATCTTCTCCTTCCATAGCAATGCCTTTCAGCTTGTGTTTAGCTTCAGCTTCTGTTGATTTCTTAGATAAATGTGATCTTTGATCAGCATCAACATTTTCCTTGATCACAACACCTTTAAGAACAGGCCTAGGAGCTTTTTCTTTTTGTACCTTATCAGACTTTAAAGCTTTAAGATGTTCTTCATGTAAACTCTTTTCCTCAGCTTCAATGTCTTCAATCGTTACTCCTTCCTCATTCTCTTCAATGAACAACTTAGCAGCCAACTCTTCATCAGTTTGTGGATTTGAAGATAACAGTAAACTCTTGGTCCTGGAAGTTCCTTGAGTATCAGTATTTCTCCCAACAGACTGTGATTTGGATGACTTACTAGTTCTCAGAGTTTGAACCTCCTCAGCCTTTTTCTTTCCTTTGTCTTTGTTACCTGCCCCTCCATCTCCAGAACTATCCCTTCTAACAACTCTCTCCCCCTTTTTGACATCATCAGGCATAAGGATAGAAGTAATTAACTCCAGAGAGATAGCAATAGAATCAATTTTAGCAGATAAATCAGACTGATTCTCTTCAACTTTACTCAGTCTGGCAAGGATATTGTCTTGAGCTTTAGAGAATTTTGTAGTCACTAGTTTTGAATGTGTTTCCATCTTCATCTCTCTAGCTACAACCTCATTTCGCAAAGAAGTGATTGCCAAATTTGTATCATCAAATCGTCTATCCAGAGTTTTAACTTGAACTATAGTTGCTTTCAAGCAAGAAAGAATCTCTGGATTAGAGATAGTATCAGCACTTTGCTTAACAAACGTAGCTGCTCTTCTTGATGGAAAAATACAATCTTCTTTGTACCATTCAGCAGCATTCTTGGCAAATTGTGCTCTTTCAACTTCATGAGAAGAACAAGGTTGAGAAAAAGGTGTATGTTTATCATCAGTTTGTACTGGTGCACTCAGAGAAGTATCAGAGTTTGCACTACTGTCACAAACCTATTTAAGGCCTAGAGACTTGATCAGATTATTTCATTAAACCTTTAACCTTTCAGTCTCCCCTGTAAAATCACAAACCTTTCAAACCAAATACTCTTGAAAAACAATGGCTAACCTTACCATCAAAGAGAAAAACCTTCATCTTGTCAAAAATAGAGACATCTTCAGCTATACTCGTGAAGAGTTTGAAGCGTTTGAGTGGGAAAGGCAGCTTGAGACGCTGTGGCTGCAAATGGATGCTGGTCTGGAAGAGCTCGAGAGAGAGAAACCTGCAAGGGTGATCGACATCGATGCTGCCCTCCAAACAACATTGGCATGGCTCTCCTCGAAGGCATCCTCATCCACCACCACCAACCATTGTTAATGAATATGTCAGCAAAAATAACCTTATCCCTTCAACTTCCACCCAAATAAAGTGGCAAAGATGGGATCTGGGTATTTTTGCTAACAATGGAGTGGTGTGGACGGACCTTTGACTTTCCTGTTGAATAGATTAGCAGATGGAGAGAACAAAAAATATGTAACATTTGTTTGTAATCTCTTTCTTATTATCAATGAAAATTTTGCTTTTCTAATCATATTCATTGTGTTCTGCAACTGTTATTTGAGTTATATGAACTGTTCTTCAAGAAAATGCATCAAGAAAAGAATATGAAAACTAATTAAAGTAATCATATAAAGAACACATTCATCAACAATAATCACAATTAAATCAGGAACAGAACAGAGTACTAATTCGAGAAGTCTAGCATTCGACAAGTCGAGGCGATATTTGTTAAAACACTATTCGACATCTCTGAGAGTTAACAAGTCAAAGTGTCATTCGATAACTCAGAGATTCGACATGTCTATTACTCTATTCGAGAACTCAAGAACTCGAACCACAAATCAACAATACACTTATTAACAGTTGTCAAAAGCCCTATTTACTCCAAAATTTTCAAATTATCCAAATGAAAATTTACCTTAGAGTACGAACCACGAATCAACAGTGTTTGTCAATTCTCCAACTTTATCACCGAAACCCTTTCATAAATTGCACAGTTGTGAATTTGTGTGTGTGTGAAGCAGAGTTTACTAAGTCAATTTTTAGAGCATCTAATTTTTCATAAAATCCATAAAGTAAATCAATAAACACTGGATGCACAAACTGTCATAGTAAACACTGACTGTATGATGAAAGCTAAACTCTGAAGTATTCGAACTTTATACAGTAATTTTTATTTTATACCCTCTTTATATACACATTTTTTTTATTATTATTATTATTTTTTTTTTTTATATATATATATATATTTTATTTTTATTTTTTTATTTTTCATTCCAGTAATCAGAGGTTGGAACCAGTCACCAAAAATTCAAAAATTTTAGCCCTTATCATTTTGATAAGTTCCTGGGTCATCCTAGTATTTAACTAGTCACCAAAAATCAGAGAATTTTAGCACATATTATATACCAATAAGTTCCTGGGTCATCCTAGTATCCAACATAATCTCAAAGGAGTATAACAACCTATATACACTTTCTTTGGGGTATTGCAGTAAACATTTTATTTTATCAGAGTATAACTAACAGAGTTTAGAGTTCATCAACATCAGTAGTTCTTCATGAAAGGTAATGCACACATTATTTATAGACTCAGGGTTTAGGACAAAATAAACTAAGAGATGCTATAAATATGAGCCAGTATCATGCTGTGTTAACTTTCTGCACAATCTAAGATTAGATCTCAATAACTCAGAAAGATTCATGATTAATTGCTGAGAATCATGCTTCATACATATTTCTTCATTGGTGTTTTCATTCAGACAAAAATCAACTCAAAGTTCACAGAGTTTATCAAACTTATTAACAGTGTATGACATATATACATTCGATATCTCAAAGACTCAATATGCTATTCGATATCTCAGGGATTCGATATGTCAAAATGCTCTATTCGATATCTCAAGGAGTCCCAGAGAAAAGAGCTATTCGAGAAGTGATTCGATATGTCAAGATAACACTATTCGAGAACTCAGAGTTATCGATCAAGTCAACTCCAGTTCTCGAATCACTCACTTAGTCACTTCTCGAATACATTCTTGAGGACAAAATATGACAGAGTTTAACAGAGTATGCATAACAGAGTTTAATCAACAGAGTTCACTTAGTATTTAACCAATCAGGAAATATGATTAATACATCACATAAGTAAAGTTTGAATCTAACCAACATTTCTAGTCAGAACCAGAGATCATTCCTAGTTCATTAACCAGCCTTGTAAATGTAACTTCACTCAATGGTTTAGTGAAGATATCTGCAAGCTGTTGTTCTGTAGAGACAAAATGTAGTTCAATATTTCCTTCTTCCACATGTTCTCTGATGAAGTGGTACCTTATGCTGATGTGCTTGGTCATTGAATGCTGTACTGGATTACCAGTCATAGCAATAGCACTTTGGTTATCACAGTAAATAGGTATATTACTGTACCTCAATCCATAATCCAGCAATTGATTCTTCATCCATAAGATCTGTGCACAACAGCTACCAGCTGCAATATACTCTGCTTCAGCTGTAGATGTGGAGATTGATTTCTGTTTCTTGCTGTACCAGGAAACAAGTCTGTCACCAAGAAATTGACAACTTCCACTAGTGCTCTTTCTGTCTACCTTACAGCCTGCAAAGTCTGCATCAGAATATCCAAGTAGCTTAAAATCTGATTCTCTGGGGTACCACAGACCTAATGATATGGTGCCCTTGAGATACTTGAAGATTCTTTTCACAGCTGTCAGATGTGGCTCTCTAGGATCTGCCTGAAACCTTGCACAAAGACAGGTTGCATACATGATGTCAGGCCTACTCGCTGTCAAGTATAGAAGAGATCCTATCATGCCCCTGAAGTTTGTCATATCCACTGAAACTCCTGTGTCTTTGTCCAGTTTAGTTGCTGTTGCCATGGGAGTTGATGCAGATGAACAGTCAAGCATACCAAATTTCTTGAGAAGATTTCTGGTGTATTTTTCTTGATTAATAAAAATTCCATCTTCTGTTTGTTTCACCTGTAGGCCTAGAAAGTAACTAAGCTCTCCCATCATGCTCATTTGATATCTGGACTGCATGAGCTTGGCAAACTTCTTACAGAGTTTATCATTAGTAGACCCAAAGATGATGTCATCAACATAAATTTGAACTAAAAGGAGGTCACTTCCTTGGTTGAAATAAAACAGAGTTTTGTCAATTGTACCTCTGTTGAATCCACTTTCTAGAAGAAACTGAGCAAGTGTCTCATACCATGCTCTTGGTGCCTGCTTAAGTCCATATAGTGCCTTATCTAGCCTGTAGACATAATCTGGATATTTGGGGTCCACAAATCCTGGTGGTTGTTCAACAAACACTTCTTCTTCAAGCTTTCCATTCAGAAAAGCACTTTTCACATCCATCTGGAACACTTTGAATTTCTTGTGAGAGGCATATGCTAGAAAAATTCTGATTGCCTCCAATCTTGCTACTGGAGCAAATGTTTCATCATAATCTATTCCTTCCTGCTGTGAATAACCTTTTGCTACCAGTCTAGCCTTGTTCCTTGTGATAACACCTTCACTATCAGTCTTGTTTCTGAAAACCCATTTAGTACCAACAATAGATCTGTTCTTTGGCCTTGGTACAAGGGTCCAAACTTCATTTCTTTCAAATTCATTTAACTCTTCCTGCATTGCTGTTATCCAGTCTGCATCTTGAAGAGCTTCTTCCACTTTCTTTGGTTCATTTTTAGACAAGAATGCATGAAATAGACATTCACTTGCAGTAGCACTTCTTGTCTTTACTTTTGCATCTGGATCACCAATTATCAAATCAGGTGTATGTGATTTAGTCCATTTCCTAGCAGAAGGCAAATGACTTCTATCAACATGTGATCCTCCCCCTTGATCCATGCTCTCCTGATTCTGTTGTGATCTATTTTCGTTTTCTGAGACTCCCCCTGAACTTGACTGTCCAGAGTCAGAATTTGAATTTTCAGAGTTTGAAGCATCAGAGTTTGATCCAGATTTTTCAGTTGACTCAGTATCAGTGTTTGAGTCTTCATCTTGATCATGCTCCCCCTCAACTGGTTCTCCTCTTTGTTGTGACTGAGAAGTTTCTCCAGAATTTACCAGTAGGTTCAGAGTTTGTTTCAACAGAGTCTGTCAGAATTGTTTCATCAGAGTTTCCTTCATCAGAGTTTAAAACTTCATTTTCAAAGTTCAGTTGATCATATTCGTCTTTGTCTTCAAGTCCAGTTATCTTCTTATCATCAAAAGAAACATGTATTGATTCCATGATCACTTTAGTTCTCAGATTGTAAACTCTGAATGCCTTTGTTGACAGTGGATAGCCAACAAAAATTCCTTCATCTGCCTTTAACTCAAACTTGGTCAACTGTTCTGGATGAGTCTTCAAAACGAAACATTTGCACCCGAAAATATGAAAGTATTTCAGGTTAGGCTTCTTTTTCTTCACCATCTCATATGGTGTCTTTCCATGCTTATTGATCAGTGTTGCATTTTGAGTAAAACAAGCAGTTTGAACAGCTTCTGCCCAGAAATAAGTTGGCAATTTTGCTTCATCAAGCATAGTTCTGGCAGCTTCAATTAATGTTCTATTTTTCCTCTCAACTACACCATTTTGTTGTGGTGTACCAGGTGCTGAAAATTCTTGTTTCACTCCATTGTCCTTGCAGAATTCTTCCATTGTTGCATTTCCGAACTCAGTTCCATTATCACTTCTGATGATTCTCACTTTGTTGCTTGATCCTTTGTCCAGAAGCTTCACATGCTCCATCAGAGTTGATGCAGTTTCATCCTTCTTTGCTAGAAAATACACCCAGGTGAATCTAGTGTATTCATCAACAATGACTAAAGCATATTTCTTCCTTGCAATAGACATAACATTTACTGGACCAAATAGATCAACATGAAGAAGATGATGAGGATCAGTGATAGAAGATTCTGTTTTGCTCTTGAAAGATGACTTCCTTTGTTTAGCCTTCTGACATGAGTCACATAGGCCATCAACATTTAACAGGGTCTTTGGGAGTCCTCTTACAAGATCCTTTCTGATCAATTCATTGATGTTGTTCAAGTTCAAATGTGAGAGTTTCTTGTGCCACTTCCAACCCTCTTCATTAGACATTCTTGTAGACAGGCAAACAGCTTTTCCAACAGAGTCTATCAAAAGCTTGATTTCATAAATGTTGTTTTGCCTGTGACCAACTAGAACAACCTTTCCTGTAGATTTGCTGATAACTTCACAATATTCAGGTTGGAAATCTACATGATATCCCTTGTCACAGATTTGACTCACAGATAGCAAGTCATGCTTGAGTCCTGGGACATGAGCTACATTGTTGATGATGACATTTCCAAGATTGATATTGCCATATCCCAATGTTCTTCCTATATTGCCATCACCATAGGAAACTTTTGGGCCAGCCTTCTCCTCATATTCTGATAGCAGGGCTTTATTTCCAGTCATGTGTCCTGAACATCCACTGTCCACGACTAGGGTTGCCTCCCTGTTACCCTGCAATCACAAACAATTACTGAGGATTAGTTTTAAGGATCCAGACTTGCTTGGATCCTTTGGCATTCTTAACTTTGTTAGCTTTTGCAGCGGAATTAACATTATCAGAGTTTGAGCTAACAGTATCAGTGTTTGCACTTGCAGTATCAACTTTAACCCATTTTAGATTGGGTTTCAGTTCATAGTAATTATGATAGATAGCATGATATTTTCTGCAAGTATAGATGGAATGCCAAGTGCTTCCACAGTGTGTGCATAGAGTCTGTGGCTTAGTTCTAGCAGAATCCTTCTTTACCTCAGAATTTGTAGGTAAAGAATTTATATTTTTATTTTTCTTGCAGAAATTTGCAAGATGCTTAGTACTACCACAGTTATGACATGTCTTTCTTGGAGCATAACTAGCAAGCATTGGTTTATTTCCTGAAGTGATGCCTACTTTTCCATTTCTGTTCTTGTTTGACACTTTCTTTTTCTCAACAGATTTTAACTCCTTCAGTTTATGTTTGAGTTGTTTATCTGTCATTGAACCAATATTAACCTGATTAACACTAGTTTTTACTGGTTCTCTTTTGACAGCTTCTTTTTCATTCTCAGACAAAAATTTACTGGTTCCAAGAACAAATTTAGTTCTGACTTTAACTTGATTTTGAAATCTAAGTTCATCTTCCTCATTATAACCTAGACCAACAGTATCTGTTTGAAAAATCTGTTGAGTGTCCTTCCCAGAATTAGTCCAAGTCCTAATTTTCTTATTTGCTTCCTCCAACTCAGTTTCTAGTTGTTTATATTTCTGAAGCAAAATCTGTTCTTTGCAAACAGCATCATCTCTCTCTTTCTGAACTTGTTGCATGTTTTCAAGTTTCTCTTCAACAAGTTTATTTCTCTCTTTAAGTTCAGAATTTTCAGCTTTTATCCTCTCATTTTCTAAAGTCTGATCCCTATAACTTATATGCAATGACTTAAGAAAAATTCTTAATTGAGAAATGTCATCAATATTATAAGCATAGGTAGTTGGAGGTACCTGATTTTCAGAGAATTCTGATTCAGTAGTAGCCATGAGAGCATAGTTCACTTCTTCATCAGAATCTGAAGTATCTGCCCAATCTCTGCCTTTAGTGTAGAGTACCTTCCCAGTTTTACCCTTCTTGCACTCAGGAGCATAGTGACCCATCTCCTTACACTTGTAGCATTGAATTTTAGACTTATCCTTCTTCCCTTTAGAATCTCTCTTATCAGACTTCCTGTAGCTTTTCCTGTCTTCATTTGAATCCCTAGAAAACCTTTTTCCTTTCTTGAAATTCTTGAAGCCCATTTTCTTGAAAGTTTTCACCATCAGCACAGCCATTTTTCTCATCTCTTCTTCATCATCCTTAGAGTCAGATGATTCAGAAGAGTTTGAATCATAATCAGAGTTTGGTGAATCACTTTCTGAGTGTATGACCAAAGCTTTTCCCTTCATTTTCCTTCTTGTTGCCTCTTTCTTCTGAGGCTTCTCTTCAACATTAAGAGCAACTGACTTTCCTTTTCTACTTGATCTCCTGTTTCTCTGCTCCATTTCCAATTCATAAGTTTTGAGCAGTCCATAAATTTCATCAATCTCTGTTTCAGCAAGATCATAGTTGTCTCTAATAGTGGTTGTTTTCACATCCCACTTTTCAGGTAGAGAAAGAAGAAACTTGAGATTCGAGTCTTCTAGATCATACTCTTTGTTGACCAATGACAGATCATTAATCAGTTTACAGAATCTATCAAATGTTTCTGTCATGGTCTCTTCAGGTTTAGCCTCAAAATGCTCATACTCTTGTGTGAGTATGTTTCTCCTATTCTTCTTAATAGCTGCAGTTCCTTGACACCTGACTTCAAGTGCATCCCATATCTCTTTTGCAGTGGTGCAGTTAATGACTTTGTTAGACATGACATTGTCTAAGGCACTATGTAGTAAATGCCTAACTTTTGCATCCTTAGCAATTGATGATAGATCTTCAGGAGTCATGTCCTTCTTTTCCTTTGGAACCATTTTTGCTGCTTCACCAGCAACTGCAACAGATAGCTTTGTAGGATTGTGAGGACCTTCATAAATCCTGTCAAGATATTCTGGATCTGTAGCCTCCAGAAACATAGTCATCTTGACCTTCCACGTAGCATACTCTAATGGCCTCAGAATAGGAACCCTGATTGGTTCATAACGACTCACAGTAGTAGGAGCCTTTTCAGAAACAGTAGGTGTTGGTGGAGGAATTTCTGACATGATTATTGTTGTGTTTGGATCTTAACCTGTAATAAAGTAACAGATTGGCTCTGATACCACTTGTTAGGCCGAATACACAAATAATAATCAACTTTGTATGAGAGATTAACAAGTAAAAGCGTTTATGCACTTAAAAAACTTCTTGTATTTCAAACCCTCTTCGTGATGTAAAATATCACAAAGAGCTGCTAGGTTACAATAATGATAATTCGTTATCGATACCCTTCTAGGGTTAACCTATCTGTATTTATATAACATACAGCTACGATACAATCTCTAATTGATATTCCTAATAATCAGCTATACAATGATATCAATTACAGATTGTCACACGTCTCCTATGTCAACTCGATCTCTTTGATAGCTATCCAATCTTCAAAGATATCGCTTCCATAATTAATCTTTAATCACTGTTGAACAGTAGACGCGCTTCCTCCAGACAGAGTTTAACAAACTCTGTCGAGCTTCCAACTGTCAGAGTTTACACAAACTCTGACTGCTTCCAGCTAAACTCTGATAACTCCCTGTAACACTTAAACACTGATCAAAACTCATCAATTATATTTAACAATATATATATATATATATATATATATATATATATATATATATATATATATATTTTGTAGTATCAATATGTTTACATTCATATAATTGAATTGATTCATGAACGATAGGAACAACGATCATTCAGGCTAGGGCGCTAAACTTTCTAATACAAACTGGAAAAGTCATTGGCAAAAAGATTTTCAGGAATGATGGGTAAGCAACAAACATTCAGGCTTGCGTGAAACTTTCCAATACAAACGTGAAAAGTCACGAAGAAAAAAATTAAGGTACGCCTTATTGTCCTCAAGGCTATTCTCTCAATCTTTATCCAAAAAACATATATAGGTTGACTTAGATATATGCTGACTTGTAAATACCCGATGATGCCAATTCTGAATATATGGTTGCTTATTTTATGTTATAGATGATCATAGTAAAATAAAAGTTGTGGGTGTTTTTTCTCTCGTAGACACCGAACTTGCACATTATATGTAGGGATGGGCATCGGTCACTTCGGGGTCGGTCAGTGCAATCCCCGCCCCGATCCCCGAACTCATACCTATTTCCCGAACCCACCCCTCTTTCCAAACCGGTAATATTTTGTTCCGCGATTCCCGCCCCGAATGGGGAACGGGGATCCCCACAGGAAATAAGGGATTTTTAATATTTAAAAAAAATTATACATTCTCTAGTAAATTTTTTAATAAAATTAAATCTAACTTATCGAGATATTCTTTCACTAATAAAACTCAATTTTCACTATCTTTCAAAATTCACCAGAAAAATTCATTGAAGAATACTCTAACAAATTAAGTAGTGAGTTACTTAAAATTTCATAGAAATTTCAAGTTTAAAAAAAATATGATTTTCAACATATGCAACAGACTAGAAATATTTATAAATCATATTTCAGCCAACACTTACTTCAAAAATATTGAGGATTAAGTGTTTACTACTGCAATAATTTAGTTGATATTTTCACTTAACCAGATTCTAAAGAATTCAGCATTCCAATCTCACTAACCAATCTTATGAAGGTGGCTTCATCCAATGGCTTAGTGAATATATCAGCTAATTGTTTATCTGTGGGAACATAATGTAACTCAATGGTTCCATTGGTTGCATGTTCCCTAATAAAATGATATCTGATGTCAATGTGCTTTGTTCTAGAATGATTGACAGGATTTGCAACTATAGAGATTGCACTTGTGTTGTCACACATGATAGGAATCTTTTCCAACACAAGTCTATAATCCCTAAGTTGATTTCTAATCCAAAGCACTTGAGCACAGCAACTCCCAATAGCTATGTATTCAGCCTCAGCTATGGAAGTTGACACAGATTGTTGTTTCTTGCTGTACCAAGAGACTAATCTTTGTCCAAGGAACTGGCAGCTACCTGAGGTGCTTTTCCTATCCACTCTGCATCCAGCATAATCAGCATCATAATAACCAATCAGATTGAACCCTGTGTCCTTAGGATACCATAAACCCAAGTTTGGAGTGCCCTTCAGATATCTAAAGATCCTTTTGATAGCAATCATATGTGATTCCTTTGGATTTGATTGAAACCTTGCACACAGACATGTAGCAAACATGATGTCTGGCCTACTAGCAGTGAGATAGAGTAGAGAACCAACCATGCCTCTATAGATTGAAATATCTACTTTCTTGCCTTTGCATCTTCATCTAGTTTAGTGGCAGTGGCCATGGGTGTCTTTACTGGTGATCTATCTTCTAGATCAAACTTCTTCACTATATCTTTGATGCACTTAGTTTGACTGATAAAGAAACCATCCTTTCTCTGACTGACTTGCAATCCAAGAAAGAATGTCAATTCTCCCACCATGCTCATCTCATATCTGCTTTTCATGAGTTTAGAGAATCTTTCACATAATTTCTCATTTGTAGAACCAAATATGATATCATCCACTTAGATCTGAACTAGGATAATATCATTACCATGTTTCTTAAAACAATGTCTTGTCCAATGTGCCTCTAGTGAATTAATTTTCAAGGAGAAATTGTGATAGAGTGTCACACCATGCCCTTGGAGCCTGTTTAAGCCCATATAGTGCCTTAAGCAATCTGTAGACAAATTCTTGGAAATGTGGGTCCTCAAAGTCAGGTGGTTGTTACACATATACTTCTTCTTCTCTTGACATCCATTTCATAAACTTTGAAATTTGAATGTGCAGCAAATGCCAAGAAAATTCTGATGGCTTCCATTCTAGCAACAGGGGTAAAAGTCTCATCATAATCAATGCCTTCCTGTTGAGGGTAACCTTTTGCAACCAACCTTGCTTTGTTCCTAACAATCACACCATCTCCATCCATCTTATTTTTCAGAACCTATTTTTTTCTAACAATGGTTCTGTCCTTTGGTGCAGGCACAAGTTCCCATACTTTGTTTCTTTCAAATTGATTCAGCTCCTCTTGCATAGCAATAATCCAATCTCGATCCAACAGTGCTTCATCAAGTTTCTTTGGTTCAACTTGGGACAGAAAACAACCAAATAGACACTCATTTAGAGTTGATCTTTTTGTTCTCACTCCTGCATTTGGAACTCCAATAATTTGCTCTGCAGTGTGTGATCTATCCCATTTTCTTGAGTGCTCAGTTTGAATTCTCAAATTTGATGTTGCTTCATCATCCAAGTTGTGATCATGTTCATTTCCTCCCCCTGTGAAGATGCTCCCATTCAGAGGTGTGTCTTGGATGCTTGTATTTTCACTGTTGATTGGCACAAACTCTTCTCTTGTTTCATCATTCAATGGAGTTTGCTGAGCTATAGTCTCAACTTCAGTTTCAATCACTTCATCAGAATCATCCATATTTTCAAATCTTAATGGATCTCTATCTTCATCATTGGCTTCTTCTAGACCAGGTACTTTACTATCATCAAATGTCACATCTATGCTTTCCATAACTTTCTTTTGACTGGTGACATAAACCTAATATGCAGTTCTCTCCATAGAATAGCCAAGAAATATTCCTTGAAATGCCTTTGCATCAAACTTTCCAACAAATTCTGAATTATCCTTTAACATAAAGCATTTTCTTCCAAAAGCATGAACATGCTTAAGTGTGGGCTTCTTTCCAGTCATCAAATTTTAAGGTGTCTTTCCAGTATTTTTGTTGATGAGTGTTCTATTTTGAATATAGCATGCAGTGCTCATAGCCTCAGCCCAAAAACATGTAGGCATCTTTGTATCAAGTAACATTGTTCTAGCAGCTTCAATTAGAGTTCTATTCTTTCTCTCAATAACTCCATTTTGTTGTGGAGTTCTTGGAGCTGAGAATTGTTGTGAAATACCATTCTCTTTGTAGAATGCTTCAAGGATGGCATTCCTGAACTCTGTTCCATTGTCACTCCTTAATGCAATCACACTTGCATTATTGGCCTTTGCTTCTTTATCAACTTTCTTTATGTGCACAATGATTACTTGTAGAGCCTCATCCTTTGGTGCTAGAAATTCCACCCATGTATAATTTAAAGTCATTAACATCACCAAGGCATACTTCTTTCTTTCTAGTGACATAATATTGATAGGCCCAAACAAATCCATGTGAATTAGTTGTAAGGGCTTGGTTATTGATGTCACTGTCTTCTACTTGTGGCTTGACCTTTTCATCTTTCCTTTCTGACAAGCCTCACACACTCCTTCTTGAGAGAATTCAAGTATAGGCATGCCTCTTACTAACTCTCTTTTGACTAAAGAGTTAATGGCTTTGAAGTTCAAGTGTGATAACTTCTTATGCCATAGTCAACAATCTTCATTTGATGTCTTTGTGTAAAAGCAACAAATTCTATCCTTGTTTACAGAATCCATATTGGCTACAAACAGGCTTCCTGTTAGGTCCGTTAAGATTGTAGAAGGGGGGGTTGAATACAATCTATACCATTTTCTCAAAGTTTATTCGTTAAATAATTTTGCCTTAAATGAATATTTTTGCGCGGAATAATATAACACAAATTTCAAGTTGAATATAGCAATATATTAACTTGAGGGGTGTTACAAAATCAGTCCAAATGATTATCAAGGGATTAATAACTAATTAGAAAATTCAACATGAACTTTGCTAATTTAGTTAATAAAATCAAGATATCAATTTGTGAACTAGGAAACTTAATTCGCTAGTAGTACAAGAATCACAAGTAAACAAGTTCCAACGGATAGGATATTACAACTGAGATGAACTTGAATTTACAGAATTAAACTTGTAGGTGTTCTTGAGCTTGAGAGAGAGAGAAAACAACTGCTGTGTATTTTTCTTGTTCTTGGTTCGACTGGTTCTGATTTAACTGCCTTCTTCTGCCTTATATACACAGCCATAGTCATACTACTTGATTTAAACTGATATGACAATCATTTTACATTAATATGACAATCGGTATGACTATCAAATCAATGTAATATGACTGTCCAGCTTAAATATAACTTTCGGTATAACTTAAATAGTCAATATAACATTCGGTATGACTTACCAAATGAATATAACATTCGGTATAACTTACCATTTGAATGAAATATGACTATCTCCATTTAACTGAATATGACTATCTCCATTTAACTGAATATGACTATCGGTATAACTATCAGTTTGATAGTTATATCATTCATATTTTTCAGCTTATAATTAATTAAATGACTTATAAAAAATCATTTAACTAATTAATTCTATTCCATATTAATTCTTATTTAATTAATCTAATAATCACTTTAACAAATATATTAATTCTGATAGAATTAATTTATTTATTAACTTAATTACTTGACTTAATCAATTAAAATAGAATTAATATAAATTCTTTAATAGTCAATACTCCGCTGAAAACCACGTAATTATAATAAGGAACATACACTGGCATGATGTTGACGTTCGATGTACTGTCTGGTTCATGAACGACTAACTCCAATCTCTGTTCTTCATCGTGACTTTTAACACTGTGGTCTTTTATACTCTTCACTCTCATCAATCATTCGGTACTGAAATTGTTTCTTGTCACTAATAGAAATCTCTGTCTTCGAAAATGAATCCACTTGTTTCAATGCTACCTTGAGGCCTGATCAGATATCTGAATCTTCTTCCAGTGTAAAACATCAAAACTATAGATTGACTTGTTGATTTTTCTTCTGACGGTTATCATCTTTTGAGATTCCTGTGACAGTTGATATTATTTACTTATTACAATCTAGTTTAATTGGATTAGGATCCTCGAACTACAAATAGGCTGAGTCATATGCCTTTCAATCTCCCCCTATTTGTTTGTTATACAATAACAAGCAAATACCTAGAGGATTCTTCAACTAATCCCAATTAAACAAGTAAAAGAAAACACTTTAAATGCTAAGTAAATAATGTAAAAGTTCTGGTTTATATTAACATTATCCAGATTCAAACAGAAAAGATAAATACAAGATAGATGATCCTCTAGACTGATCATATAAGACAATTATCCTATCTTGTTCTATCAAAGCTCTAATGATATTACTTGTAGAGCTAATCTTCATTTACCACTTTCTTTCTCATTGATTTCTCCTTCTTCTTGTTCATCCATGTCCGGTAGATTCTTGATCATTTTTGAATCAACAAGTAAATCCCTTCTGGATGCCACATCTGTAGGATAGACCAGTGGTATTCCAAGCTTCTTTCTTAACTCACCTTGATACTGCTTGTATTTCTTCATGTTGGTCTGAGCATAGGATCGAATATGATTTGCAGCTTCAATCTTTTCCTGTGATGCAAAACCATGATTCCGAAGAGCATATTCAACATATACCAACTGTCTAGCAAGATGTGTATACAATTCGTCTGTCTGAAGATTAACAGTATGAATGACTTCTCCCTTGAGAATTTTAACTTGTGGAGGATCACTTATAACTTCAGGACCAGCTCTTTCAGCAAACTCTTGAAACTTTTCATGAAGCAGTATGCCTAGTTCAGAAGATGTTCTTACTTTTGGTCTCAACACCCAAAGCTCTGACAGGGATCTATCATAGAAGAACTGAAGCGATACTTTGTGAGATCCGAGCTTATGACATTCAACAAAGATAAGTAGCTCACCATTCTTAGGATCAGATGCAGTGGTTATTCTCAAAATTTCTGTCTTTAAAGCTTTCAAAAATACATATCATGTATAGGGTTCTTCTGTTTGAAGCTTTCAAAGATAGCAATCATTCGACGATCATCATAGTCAGAAGTTTGTGGTGAGTCAATTACCTTTTGAGCACGTTCCCACTTATCACCATTTTTGTACTTGATGTACATCTTCCTAGCTTCCAGTTTCTGAGCATGTTGCTTTTGAAGTGCTTCCTGTTCTGCCTTTTGAAGTCTCTCATTATGAGCTAATTGTTCAAGTGTCTTCTTGAGTCTTTCTTCTCTCATAGCCAGATTAGCTTCATTCTGTTCGAGTTCTTTGTTTGCTTCAAAATTCATTTGTTGTGTTTCAACAGAATCAGGAATTATTTGCTCTTCATCATCCCAAAAACTGAGATCTGGTTCATCAAATTCTTCACCAACATCAGGAAACTGTAAGTCAGCAAACAGATCAATATCAGGTTCACCTGTATAGTAAAAACCTTCTACATCATCATCTTCCTGTTCTGCTGCTGCTTGATGAGTTGTCTTCTTCCCTTCACTCATATCTTCAAATTTTTCTTTACTTGCACTTGCACTTGCTCCCCCTCTAGATTTCTCCCCCTTAGTTGAGGAATCCTCTACAGTCTTGTGACTTGTTCCAGCTCCAGGGTCACTTTCATCACTACCTCCGAAGAATTTCTTCTCTTCTGCTGTAAGTGAGTGAGTTCTGCTGATGATATTATATAAATGTCTTAACCCCTTTGCATGATCATCATTTTGCTTTTCAATCTGACTGAGACGATGTTCAGTGGTTAAATGATTTTCATTTATGTTGTTCTGAAGATCTTCAATTTGATTAGCCATAGATGAGATAATAAGATCTTGAGCCACTGTGACATCTCCAGAGTCTTCAACTGCTTGTTGTTGAGAGAGTTTAAGTGCATTGATTTTGTTGTTGAAGATAGTTCTCATGTTGTCCATATCAAACCTCAAGTTTTTGTTGTCCTCTTCAGCTTGAGCAAGACTTTCTTTCATCTGATTGAGTTGAGTAATGAGAGATAAAGTGTATGTGTCATTGTGTGCTCTCACTTCAATAGCTCTCTGAGTATCACTCACCTCACGTGCTGGTGTTTCACTCAGATTTGAAGTAATTCTCACATCACTCCTCTCATTATCCTTAGCTGCATCCATTGTACCTGCACTGGAGATCACCCTAGCCTCCTCTTGGAAGGTCAGTGGTGGTGCAATGGGATTTCGCAAATCCCGATCAACCTGTGAAGGTTCTTCTGCCGTAACAATGGCAGGCACTGTAACTTGCTCCACTTGCATAACAATATTTTCAGCTTCATTTGCAAAAATATCTTCACCCATTGTGAGTAACAGGGGTGAGCTTGAAGGAATGAATGGGTTTAAGATTGCCTTTGACATGGTTTTACTTTTCTTTTGTGATGGCAAACTTGTTTCACTCACACTATCACTACTGGGAATAACTCTTTTGAATGACAATTTCTTTCTACGATAGTGTTTGGAGAATTTAGGATCAGTGTTTGGTGCATTGACCTGGGATAAAGGTTGTGGATCTACAACCCCTTGGTCACTTCTCACAATCATTTGACTACTAGAAAGATATTGAGATTGTAGTGGAGTTGAGTCAAATACCTGATCATTGACATGTACATCATCTTCATTCTGAGTGTGTTGATCCACTGGAAGTTGATGTTCAAGCACATTCAAGGGTTCAGAATCAGGTTGAGGTACTGGAACTTGTTCTGCTTCAGGCTGTGGAGCTTGTTGAACTAAAGGTACCACAGCATCTGGCTGTGGCATGACATTTGGCAAATGTATGTATGTAGACATATAAGGTGTTATGACTACAGGAACATGCAACAAGACCTTAGAAGTGTCCAGCCTGGTGTAGAACTTCTTGTTTGGTTTACCAGACCATTGAATTCGATCATTTGGAAACGGAGCAGGTTGATCCTTAGGCATTAGATGATTAAAAATTAGTGTAAAAAATCGAGGATAATGACACTTAACCGGTTTACCTTTTCCAAAGTTCTTTGTAGCCTTCTTCAATCGATTCAGCAGAATAGGCCATATCAAACTGCCAAAATTGATTCTTCTATTGTGAGCAATAGCGAAACCAATTGACTGTAACATACCTGTGATGACAGTATTGTTGCTCTTTGTAGAATTAGCAAACACCTTTGCTATGATCTCGAAGAAGATATTCCATTCTTGAACAAGATTGCTTTTGAGTGGTCGTTTCAGATTCAGTTGACCATGATAGTTGATATTTGTGAAAAATTGAGTCAACTCATCATTTGAAGGTAATTCAGCAAATCGTTCAGTTGGAAGTCCCAGAGCAGCATTGAATACCGTTTCATCCACAGTATATGTCTGGTCATTAAAATCGAATGAAAACGATCTTTCATCTGAGACAGCTATAGTACACATTAATTTGAGTGGACCAAATTTCATTGGAACATTTGCAGTTATAGAGTGACTACAAAGATTTTGCTCATTTAGAAACTTTATCCAGGACTTGAACCGATCCACTGGGCAATCCTCGGGATTAAAGTATCCAATATAATTGTGATTCACAAGTTCAAAATTATTATAAGCACCAGCCACTGCAAATCAGGGATTAAAATTAGTAAATCTGCAAAATTCAACAATTTAACCCAATTAAATTACAAAATTCGAATTAATTAATAATTAAAAAATTCGAAAAATCAAAATCTCTATCAAAAATTATGAAAAATTCAGACACGGATCTTGATTGTAATACAAACACACATGTAATTTTAGTTTTTACAAAATCACAACCAATTGTTCGGATTTTTAGATCAAAAATTCGAATTTTTTCAAACTCAAAAACCTCAAAACTCGATCAAATCTTACATATTCAATCTTGATTAAGAAGATTATGGACTGGGTAATCAAGAATAATCCTTAGAAACGCGTTTTGAGAAAGATTCGAGGCAGAAATTGGACAGAGATTCGTTCGAATTCGTGTGTATATGTGTGTATATCGAACGGATTGGGTGACTTAACACGCCAATATAACAACCACTTGATAATATGACTGTCAAAATATAACTTAGTTATTATATGTGAAATAACTGTGATATGACTATCGGGTGATAGTCATACCGATAGTTATATTACGTATAAAACGTAATATGACTACCCTAGGCACTGTAAGTTATATTGCTGTTAATATCTAATATAACTACCGAAAAAACACTCAATATAACAATCAAATCTTAGTTATACCGATAGTTATATTACTGTTAAAACACTCAATATAACTATAAACTATTTTAACAGTTATATTTAAACAAAAACAAAAACAAAGTTATATCTAATTTATTTCTAAGTTATATTACATTATTTTAAAAACTAATATAACTAATTAAACGTTCGAATATAACAATCAAGGAGATTGTTATACCGATAGTTATATTCTAACAAATCAGTTAATATAACTAACTAAAAACAGAATGTTAACAGAATTTAAATCAAGAAAATTACATTAATAATTTACAGAAACAAAAAATAGCAAATTAATTTATACTAAAATTATAAAACCTAATAAAAATTATAAAAATGATCATATGTAGTCCTTTTTACGAAATCAAACATTAACAACAGAAGGACAAACATTACAAAATAAAATAAAATAAAATAAAGTAAAATAAAACTAAATAATTATACTACATATTTACATAATTATTTCTGATGAGTTAATAAATCTATAAATTTTCTAATAAAACAATTTCCATATAGAAAATTATTCAAAAAGAAACTATGATTTATTTAAACAAAAAAAATAATCAAACTGAATTAAAAACAATAACATTTTCAAGAAAAATAGATTTCTCATAAATTACAGCTTGTAAAATTCGAGAAAAATATTTTCAAAGAAAATGAATTAATCTAAAAATATAATAAGTAATTAAAAATATGTACAGAAGATAATAACAATGATTTAAGATGAAATAAGCAAGGGTAGAAGTTGATAAAATAATTATACAAGTGATTTAATAAGAAATATTAACACAATAATCACTTGTAAATTATTAAAGATCAAACCTCAGATATTAACCAGTTTAATTACTAGGACTATTTAACATACCCAATTCACCAACAATTCTGGTAAATGTGGATTCGTCAAGAGACTTAGTAAAAATATCTGCTGCTTGTTCTTCCGTGGGTACAAAAAATAACTCCACGGTACCATTCATGACATGCTCTCGAATAAAATGATACCTGATATCAATATGCTTTGTCCTTGTGTGCTGCACAGGATTGTTAGAGATTGCTATAGCACTTGTATTATCACATAAAATTGGAATTTTATCAAGCACAAAGCCATAGTCTCTCAGCTGATTCCTGATCCACAAAATCTGTGCGCAACAGCTTCCAGCAGCTATATATTCAGCTTCAGCCGTTGAATTGGAAACTGTCTGTTGTTTCTTGCTGTACCAGGAAACTAGTCTACCACCTAGGAATTGACAACTCCCAGATGTGCTTTTTCTATCCACAACACTTCCTGCATAGTCAGAATCTGTATATCCAACAAGATTAAAACCAGAATCTTTAGGGTACCAGATGCCTAGGTTAGGCGTACCCTTAAGATATCTCAGAATTCTTTTAACAGCAATGAGATGAACATCTCTAGGATCCGATTGGAACCTTGCACACAAACACGTAGCATGCATAATATCAGGTCTACTCGCAGTAAGATAAAGTAATGAGCCTATCATACCTCTGTAGCTTGTGATATCTACCTTGACAGAATTTTCACATGCTCCAAATTTGACAGCTGTGGATGATGGTGTCTTTGCTGAAGAAGAGTCCTCCATTTGATACTTCTTGAGAAGCTCTTTGACATACTTGGATTGACAGATAAATATTCCATCTGTCCTTTGACTTATTTGCAATCCAAGAAAGAACTTCAACTCACCCATCATGCTCATTTCAAATCTACCCTGCATTAACTTCGCAAATTTCTTGCACAAAAGATCATTAGTAGACCCAAATATTATATCGTCCACATAGACTTGGACTATAATTGTATCATTCTTATGTTTCTTTGTAAAGAGAGTTTTGTCTATGACACCTCTAACAAAATCATTTTCAAGTAAAAATTCAGAGAGAGTGTCATACCATTTCCTTGGTGCTTGCTTAAGACCATAGACAGCCTTGAAAAGGAAGTAGACATAGTCAATTAAATCCTGATCTTCAAAGCCAGGGGGTTGTTCTACATAAACCTCTTCATCTAGCTTGCCATTCAAGAAAGCACTCTTGACATCCATTTGATAAACTTTAAAGTTTGAAAATGCTGCGAATGCCAAGAATATTCTTATGGCCTCAAGTCTAGCCACTGGAGCATAGGTCTCATCATAGTCAATGCCTTCAGATTGGGAGTAACCCTTTGCTACCAGTCTTGCTTTATTTCTCGTCACTGTGCCATCTTCATCAAGTTTGTTTCTGAATACCCACCTTGTGCCAACTACTGGTCTGTCTGTAGGTCTGGGTACCAGCTTCCAAACTTCTTGTTGTTTAAATTGATTGAGTTCATCTTGCATAGCAATCACCCAATCAGGATCAGAAAGAGCTTCTTCAGTTTTCTTAGGTTCCATTTCAGATAGAAACCCTGAATAATTGCATTGATTCTGAAGAGCTCTTCTAGTCTTTACACCAACAACTGGATCACCAATGATTAATTCAAAAGAATGAGCTCTATTCCAAACAGTCTGTCTGGGAAGATTAGATCTTGATGATTCGCCTTGACCTTCATTGTGATGTTGTGTGTGACCAGTTGACCCTTCATTTTCTCCCCCTGAGTTGTTGCCAGGTTGACTAGATGATGGTTGATTATTAGAGTCAGGGGAATTTTGACTACTATCATTGATTTCATCACCATTACCCTGATCATCGTTGTTGTCATTAGCATCAACAAAAATCTCAGGTGCATTGTCATCATCTGAATCTGTATCTGTCATGTCATCGAAAGATAGCTTCTCAGATGGATTCTCAGTTTGAATACTAGGGAGTTTAGTGTCATCGAATGTTAGATTGACACTTTCCATCATCTTCTGTTCATCAATCACATACACCCTGTATGCTCTCATTGAATAACCAATAAAAATTGCTTCAAATGCTTTGGTATCGAATTTACCACCTTGATCATCACCTTCTTTAAGCACAAAGCACTTTGCCCCAAATACATGAAAGTATTTAAGTGAAGGTTTCTTATCAGCCATAATTTCATAGGGTGTCTTCATTTGATCTTTATTGATTAGAGTTCGATTCTGGGTATAGCACGCAGTATTGACGGCTTCAGCCCAAAAGTACAATGGAAGCCTTGATTCACTTAGCATAGTACGTGCAGCTTCAATCAAGGTTCTATTCTTTCTTTCCACTACCCCATTTTGCTGAGGAGTTCTTGGAGCTGAATATTGTCTGGTTATACCCTTCTCAGTGCAAAAGTCATTTAGAACTGCATTCTTGAATTCAGTTCCATTGTCTGATCTTATAGCTCTCACTGGATACGTAGAATCTCGCTCAATTAACTTGATGTGATCAATCACCAGTTGTGGAGTCTCATCTTTAGAATTCAAAAACAGAACCCATGTGTATTTCGAAAAATCATCAACAATCACTAGAGCATATCTCTTCCTTGACATAGACATCACATTAACTGGACCAAACAAATCCATATAAAGTAATTGTAATGGTTTAGTTATTGAAGATGTATCAGTGCTCCTGTGACTTGCCCTTTTTAGCTTGCCCTTTTGACATGCATCACACAGTCCTTCTTGAGTGAATTCCATTGAAGGCAAACCACTCACCAATTCTCTTTTGACCAGAGAATTCATTGTCTTAAAATTAAGATGAGAAAGTTTCTTGTGCCATAGCCAACTCTCATCATTAGATGCTTTAGTGTAGAAGCAAGTGACTTCTTCAGTGCTTCCTGAGTTCATATTGGCTACGTACAGATTGCCTTTTCTAACTCCTGTCAGTTGTGGCTTTTCATGTCTCTTGTGTGAAATTAGACAATTCTTCTTGTTGAAATGAACTTCATAACCTTTATCACAGAATTGACTGACACTGAGCAAATTGTGCTCAAGTCCTTTCACAAAAGAAACTTCATCAATGATAACATTTCCAGCTTCAAGTCTGCCATATCCATCAGTTCTGCCTTTGCTGTTATCTCCAAAGGTAACTACTGGGCCGGCCTTCTCCACCACATTTGTCAGCAGGGTTCTATCTCCAGTCATATGCCTTGAACATCCACTGTCCAAGATCCAGGTCACTCGATCAACCTGTTCAATACCCTGCAATGACAAATGAGTTAAACCTTCTTCGGGACCCAAATTTGATTGGGTCCTGCGTACTTAAAGTATTGACCTTTGTCAGGCAAAACAACATTTTTAAGTTTAACCTCTTTAGTCAATAAATATTTAACCTTATAAACAGATTTGAAAATCTTTTGTTTACTCTTGGGTATCCATGTTTCTCTCGCAGCAGTAACACTTGTGTCATTGACTGGACATTTGACCTGGTAGACATTCTTGGTAATCTTTTGTTTAGTCTTAGGTACAAATGTCTCTCTCCTAACTTGATGAGGAAAAGCAGTCTTAGATCGAACATTATTGTTCCTGTTCATGTGCTGTCGAGGAGCATTCTGTTTAACACATGCATAATTACCATTAAAATAAGCACGCATATTGTTAAAAGCACAAGACATACAATTGATAATACCACATGCTTTATGATTAGAGTTAATAGTAGGCATGGTATTTTTCTGCTTTGACTTGTTACTACCTAATCCAGTCTTAGAAGTACTAGCTGATTCAACAACTTTGACTGGTACTTTAGGTACATCTTTCTTGGGTGACACATTTGTTGTGTTAACGTCCTCAACTGATTTAGCCTTAACAAATACTGTGACATTTTTCTTGGATGACACATTCTTTGTATTATAGTTCTTAGCACATTTATTCTTAACAAGAACTGTGCCATTTGCAGCATCCTCATTTCTCATTTCTTCATGTATAACCATAGAACGAATATCTGGTGGTCCAGCATCAGATTTTGTAAACATTGGTTTTTCAACATTCTTAAGAATATGTGGTATACCTCTTTCTTTAGCTGGTATAGAATTAGGGGAATGATTACTCAAAGAACCAACAGCTTGACTGTAATCAAATCCTATTCCTACAGTTTGTTCTAATGCTTGTTTGTTGAAGAAATCTTTAGAAACTTTAACAGTATTATAACACGCTCTAACTGTGTTTCAAGTTCCCTAATGGTGGTTTCTTGTTCAGCAATCTTATCAACTTGTTTTGTCATGTATTCTCCTAGACCCTTTTCTCTGCAGTTAAGTCGAGCTATTTCTTCTATATTCTTATCTTGATTAACCTGTACCTTTTTTAAATCTAGCATTTGATTTTCAAGATTAGTGTTAACAAGACTTATTCTCTCGTACCCTCTTTCTGCATTATTCAAGGAACGACGTAAACTATCAATTAACTGAGCATCAGTAAGAATTACCGGAGTGGAATAATAAGTTGAAGATTCAGCATTTGCCACCAACGCAGAGTTTCCATATTCTTCATCTTCGCTATCTGTATCATCCCAGCTTTTACCAGCAGCCACATAAGCTCTTCCACTTTTCTTCTTTTCAGAAACATAATCTTTCTTCTGTGCTTGCTTGGGTTTCTGACACTCAGTAGCAAAATGTCCCAACTCATTACAATTGAAACAACGGATTTTGCTTCTGTCAACAGTTCCAGTTTTATAACCTCCCCTGTTACTAGAGGATGAAGAACCTCCTCTCTGAAACCTGTTATTTGACTTAAACCTGAACTTTGGATTTCTTCTGAATCTGAAGTTACTAAATTGTCTCACCATCATTGCCATAGATTCATCTTCCAATTGATCCAGCTCTTCAAGTGAATAAAATTCTCCACCATCCTGAGTAGCTGGTGTTTGGCCAAGTTCTACTTCAGTTTGTTCCTTGTTGAAACTGATAGGTTGAACCACTTTAGTTTCCACTTCCTTAGGAACCTCAACCACTAAAGCTGTAGAAGAATTTGCCATTCTGCCTTTGCCATAGAATTCCTTTTGCTGTACTTGTTCTAATTCATATGTTTTCAGAACACCAAACAGCCTTTCAAGAGCAACCTGAGTCAAGTCTCTAGATTCTCTGATGGCAGTAATTCTATGTTCCAAGTGAGTAGGCATAGTTAGTAAAAACTTCATGTTGATCTCCTTCTGAGTATAATGCTTGCCATGAACTTGCAAGTTGTTGATTATCTTGTTATACCTTTCGAACACTTCCTGAATGCCTTCATTAGGGCCAGCTCTAAAGTGTTCATATTCAGAAGTTAGAATTTGCAGTCTATTTTCCTTGACTTCATCAGTCCCTTCATTAATGACCTCAATAGTTTCCCAGATGTGCTTAGCAGTTTTACAATTTCTCACATGGCTATACATTACAGCATCTAGGGAATCCAACAGAATGAGTCTCAAATTTTTATCCAATCCAGCTGCCTCCTTATCTTCAGAGGTATAGTTCTTAGGGTCCTTTGGATAGGATCTGGTAGGGACTGTTACAGTTCCATTTACAACTGTTTCAGTATCATGTTGCATGGGAATTGCTGGTCCATTTTCCAAAACCCACAAAAAACTTGGGTTTGCTACATCAAGAAATAACTCCATTTTGTTTTTCCACATATCATAATTATCTTTATTAAAGATAGGAATTTTGACATTGCCTTTGGCAGACATGATGAATTTTTAAGAGAGTTAAAAATTCGAGCATAATTTTTGATTGAGTAAAAATAGGATCTTGATTTGTGTATCAATCAATAGGCTCTGATACCAATTGTTAGGTCCGTTAAGATTGTAGAAGGGGGGGTTGAATACAATCTATACCATTTTCTCAACGTTTATTCGTTAAATAATTTTGCCTTAAACGAATATTTTTGCGCGGAATAATATAACACAAATTTCAAGTTGAATATAGCAATATATTAACTTGAGGGGTGTTACAAAATCAGTCCAAATGATTATCAAGAGATTAATAACTAATTAGAAAATTCAACATGAACTTTGCTAATTTAGTTAATAAAATCAAGATATCAATTTGTGAACTAGGAAACTTAATTCGCTAGTAGTACAAGAATCACAAGTAAACAAGTTCCAACGGATAGGATATTACAACTGAGATGAACTTGAATTTACAGAATTAAACTTGTAGGTGTTCTTGAGCTTGAGAGAGAGAGAAAACAACTGCTGTGTATTTTTCTTGTTCTTGGTTCGACTGGTTCTGATTTAACTACCTTCTTCTGCCTTATATACACAGCCATAGTCATACTACTTGATTTAAACTGATATGACAATCATTTTACATTAATATGACAATCGGTATGACTATCAAATCAATGTAATATGACTGTCCAGCTTAAATATAACTTTCGGTATAACTTAAATAGTCAATATAACATTCGGTATGACTTACCAAATGAATATAACATTCGGTATAACTTACCATTTGAATGAAATATGACTATCTCCATTTAACTGAATATGACTATCTCCATTTAACTGAATATGACTATCTCCATTTAACTGAATATGACTATCGGTATAACTATCAGTTTGATAGTTATATCATTCATATTTTTCAGCTTATAATTAATTAAATGACTTATAAAAAATCATTTAACTAATTAATTCTATTCCATATTAATTCTTATTTAATTAATCTAATAATCACTTTAACAAATATATTAATTCTGATAGAATTAATTTATTTATTAACTTAATTACTTGACTTAATCAATTAAAATAGAATTAATATAAATTCTTTAATAGTCAATACTCCGCTGAAAACCACGTAATTATAATAAGGAACATACACTGGCATGATGTTGACGTTCGATGTACTGTCTGGTTCATGAACGACTAACTCCAATCTCTGTTCTTCATCGTGACTTTTAACACTGTGGTCTTTTATACTCTTCACTCTCATCAATCATTCGGTACTGAAATTGTTTCTTGTCACTAATAGAAATCTCTGTCTTCGAAAATGAATCCACTTGTTTCAATGCTACCTTGAGGCCTGATCAGATATCTGAATCTTCTTCAAGTGTAAAACATCAAAACTATAGATTGACTTGTTGATTTTTCTTCTGACGGTTATCATCTTTTGAGATTCCTGTGACAGTTGATATTATTTACTTATTACAATCTAGTTTAATTGGATTAGGATCCTCGAACTACAAATAGGCTGAGTCATATGCCTTTCACTTCCTTTCCTTACTCCAGATAGAGCAAGTTCACCAGTCTTCTTATAAGTGATCAAAAATTCATCTTTGTCAAAATTCACTTTAAAACCCCTGTTAGTAAACTGACCAACACTCAGTAAATTATGCTTGAGTCCTCTGACCAGTACTACATCTTCAATGATGACATTACCAACTTTTAGTTTGCCATATCCCAATGTTTTACCAATGCTGTCATCTCCAAAAGTAACCATAGGGCCAGCCTTTTCTTCACACTGTGATAGCAGGGCCATATCACCAGTCATATGGTTTGAGCATCCACTGTCTAACACCCAAATGACTTTCTTTTCCTTTTCTTTGCCCTGCAAACAAAAATGTATTACTTCTTCTTTGGTACCCAAACTAGTTTGGGTCCACCAGGCTTAGAAACAGTCTTATCATAAAAAACATGCTTATCAACTTTCTTAGGGCTAGTCTTCTTATCACAGCTAGGAGTCTTAGAACTTGAGTTCTCAGACTTAGGTGACAGAGGTACCTTCCTAGCTCTAGGAGAACTTGAAGACTTTGACCTTGTGTAGTGTGTGTGAGAATTGTGACTGATAAAACCAATAATGAATTTTCTTCTCAAATTGAAACAGCTAGTCATAACATTCATATTGCATGGCATACAGTCAAATTTATCATAGAATGGAGAATCTCTATGTCTTAAAGGCACAGAGCAATCATAAAAAGGTTTAGGCAAACTACCAACATGTTTCTTGCAAGCATGAGTTAAGTGATTAGTACTGAAACAGTTTTGGCATATTTTCCTAGGGGCATTAGGCACATAAGCATAATTATTATCTTTGTTAATCCCTAGTTTGCCATTTCTTTTTTGTTTCTTCTTAGCCACATTTTTCAAAGATTTTTCAATTTTAGGTCCAACTCCAACAGGCTTCTTGGTTTTCAATTTGACACTCTCACTCTTAGAGGGTGCTGGTTGTTTACTTGATTGTGTTTCATCCTCATCAACCAACATTTGCTTGATGAGTAAGGCTTCCTCATCAATTTCAAGTGTTGATTATTTAAAGATAGGTACCTTATCATTTTTCAAAACATGAGGCACATTCTCATGAACAACCTTGTCATCATTAGTGATAGCACAACCTTTCCTCTTTCTGAGAGTATCATAGTCAAAACCAATAGCACCCTTTGCATTCTCTTGATGTTTCTCATGATAGGACTGCAACAGGCTAGAGGAGTTATTAAATGTTTTAAGTTTGAATTCATTCTCAGCAATCTCATCCCTAAGAGCATTTTCAATCTGACTAACACATAGAACCTTATTCTCTAGATATTCAACATCTTTCTTAAGATTTTCTACTTCCATAGCAGTTAGCTCTAGTTCTCATTCTTTTTGTTTAACACTTCATTTCTAGCAGACAGTTTCACAATTTCTTCATTAGTAGCAGTCATAATAGTATGAATATTAAACATCTCAACAGATAATTGTACAATCATAACTTTGTATTCAGAAACAGACATATCTATGATAGTGAGAGATGGTACCTGAGAGTCTGATGAAGATGCTTCTTCCTTGGAATTGGCCATCAAGGCATAGTTGCAGAATTCTTGCTCTTCTTCATCACTGTCAATATCATCCCAACACTTCCCTTCAGCTATGTAGGCCTTGCCTGGTGTCTGCTACCTAAGAAGGGCCTCATACTTAGCTTCAAGCTCAAGGAACTCCTTGTCCTTCTTCTTAGGATTCTTGTATTCACTAGCAAAATAACCTAGGTAATTGCATCTATAACATCTCACAGATGACCTATCCACATAACCAGTTTTGAATTTATTCTTGTTTGGCTTCACAGGTGCTTTGCTCTTATTGAATGAATGATTCTGAGGTCTAGGTTTGAAGGGTTGCTTTCTCTTGAATCTGATATTAGGAAATTTTCTAGCCATCATTACTAGAAAAACTGGAATAGACATCGCCCCTTTAACATCGGTTAGAAAAGCCACCTTAAATAGTATTTTTAACATCAATTTGTCTAAAACTGATGTCTATTAGTTCTGTGACATCGTTTCTTATAGAAACCGATGTTAAAGAGACCTCTTTAAAAAAAAAATTATTTTCCCACCTCCCTTTCCCTCCCCTAGCCACTAACATTTCACCAAATTTTTGTACTTAGAAATTTTTCCCCCCCACCCGGCAATCAAAAAACAACTTGATTCCCCCCTTTTCTTACAACTTAATTTTCACCATCTAAAATCAAATTAATTAAAATCAAAAAAACTAAATCTAAATCTAAACTAAAACACATGTACCCTTTTCTCACTCACTCTCATTCTAAATCTAAAACACACCCCCTTTCTCCCCCCCCGATTCCCCCTTTTCTAAAAACCATAACCCTAACCCGATTCCCCCCTTTTATCAAGCTCAATCTCTGTTAATTAATCTCCCCCCTCCTCTCTGTCTCTCTCTAATTGATATGTTTGTTTATTTATCATTAGTATTCTGATTGGTGTGTGTTTTAATTTGAAGGGTGCACCTGATAAGTGGAGATTGGTGAGGGCGCATGGGATTGCTTTGGGGCTTTCTACAGATGATGATATGGGCAACAGTGAGGTTAGTCACAATGCTCTCGGTGCTGGCCATGAAGGGAAAGAGTTTGAGGTACGAAGTTTTGTAATATGGGTACAGAATGTAATGAAAGTTCTCCTTGTAATAGTGTTATTAATTAAGTGTTTATAGGATATAATTATTTTGAATCATGGCTATAATTGTTTTTTTAGAAGACATGTATTTCATGTCATTATGTAAAGATTTTAATTATATGGAGGGCAGGCCAAAACAAGTAATCACTGCCTAATTTCTGATGAAACTAATACAAGATAATGTGAAGTCGAACTCTAATTTATGGTGCTTCATGCTGCTAATGGTTAAACAAAGGGAGATGAAGCCAGGAATGCTGCCGCAAGAACTAAAAGATGCTCTTGGGATGCCTGAAGGTGCTCCTCCTCCATGGCTCATTAATATGCAGGTAAGATGCTGGTAGTTGCGTATGTTATTTTGATTTTGTAAGAAGAGGATTGTTTTTCCGTAAATTTTCACCTCTGCAATGGTCCGCTTTATGTTTTCCTTTGACTTCTCTGTTTTGTGTTCTGGTGTTACCTGAAATCAGTGAAGGGAAGGAGAAGAAGTGATTTGTAAATATGCACTCAACTCTTGTACATTTTGTTTTCCCTTCCGCATTGTATTTGATATGATCTAATTGCTTCTAATTAATGTCAGTGTGTACTGTGACAATTACGTTAAGAGATTTATTTTTGCCAAATCTACACGTATTGGATACATTTTCATCTATTTGCTGCCCTTCTGTTTAAATTTTTAGAAATGAGGGAATGGCGATCGAATTGTAATATTCAACATGAGGACATGGCGATCAAATTTGTAATTTTCTTTGTTGCTTAAAATGTTAGATTATGATTCTAACATTTGTTAATTTAGTAACAAATGAATTTATTGATATGGTATCTGTAATTACTATGCAGAGGAGAATTGTTGGCCTCCATCACGTTACATCTATTGGATCCACTGATATAGCAGATACATGGAACCCCAGGAAGAAGGACTCCTACCGTAAGATCACTTTCATTTCGATATTAAATTAAAATTATGACTAAAAAGAATTTTAGAATGTTTTTTTATAGGTATCTGATTCAGCCTAAACTAAAGATGGCTTAACTTCATAAATGATTGGTTTTTTTTATGAAAAAAATTAATGTATTTGACAATGATATTTGTTGGATGGTGTAGTCTGGAAACAACAAGGCATGTTTCAATGATCACAATCACGCTTTTAAAAGAGGAGCTAGATACATCAGCCCCGGGGTAAATTAGTTTATCATATGGTGTTGCCTAAAAATACCAAACTCTGTTATTTATGCGCTCCATTTTAATGCTTCTTTGTTGTTGATTGTTTCTCTGCTCTTCGTATTTGTGAAATTCTGTGAGTGCTAAAACTTATTTTAAATGTAGCTGTGATTAATTCTTATAAATTTCCCTGAATGTCTGTGTTATCACTCTACTTCTTAATTGATGATGAGTAATTCCTTCTCCACGAACTTTTCAGGTAATGTTATTGTCTAGGTATATATCCTATATTTTCCATCATCTAACTGTTTTTTAGAAATGTTTATGTATGTAAGATAGATATCTTCATGACAAGCTCATGCAGATTATAGATTGATATTCAAATAAGTTAAGAAGGCTTCTCAATCTTGTTGCTCTTCCTTTACTAGTTTACTTGCTTTTAATTGTTATTAATTTATCGCAGGTACTAGTGTCCACTACCTGTTGACCAGGTCAATCCCCTGAATTTGTTTATGGAGGTAAAGATGTCCTTTGACATGTACATAAAATTCCTATATATGTTGCAAGAGCAACATTTGGTAACATGTGATTATGCAGATGGTTCACCTACTAATCAAGGCAGAGGTCGTGGTGGAAGGGGAAGAGGGAGGCAAAGAGATGCATCTGGTATGATTTTGACTTTGTTTTGCCTCTACATATTATGTTCAGTATTCTTTTTCAGTAATTCTTAGCAAAATAAATGAAATATATTTGTTCACATTTAATTTCCAAAAAAAAAATGATTGGTTCCTTGGTATAGCGTTAGTTCTTTATAATCTATACCAGAGCTGGGACCTGGGTTGTGGAGGGGATTTAACATGGTGTATATTGTTGTAGACTTGTAGACTTGAAGTTTTTGTCTTCGTTACCCGGACTCTCAATTTTTGTCCTTGTACATGTGTCCACCGGACTTGACATAGGTGTGGGTATGGGATGAGTCGGATCTAACGTATTAAAATCGGACACTTCACCTAGTAGTTTCCCAGTTTAAAATGAAAATTAAGGCCTCCTTGCAACTTTTTTATAGTCTATAGACAACACGGTCCATGAATGACTTGTTTGCTTATGATTTTTTGATTGTATATTACATTTAACAAAAATAATTAAGTGTACATGATTTATGTGCAGTAGACACGGTTTTTAAGAATGTACACTAAATTTGTCCATGTACCAAGTAAGCATACCATAGTCTGAATATCTGATTCCCTCCCAGATAATTTGTGCCTTGCCTTGGATGATGTGTGCATTTTTTTTGAAGGTGCTTGAAGAGAAAGAAGAAAAGATAGCTCCAGGGACCTTGCTAGGAACGAGTCACACATAAGTTATCACTGTTAGCTATTCTATTTTAGATGTATTTTTGGCAATTCTGATTTTAATTTCTTTTACCTTGTAAATTCTTAACATTTGTATTGACAGGCGAAAGGCTACCATGTAGGACCACTTGGTAAATTCCTTCCACTTGGTAATTGTTTTTCAAACAAAGTGTTCATATTTTGTCTTTCATGGAGAAAGTCTCACCCTAATTGTAACTATGATATAATGTATTTCAGTCAGTGGCAGCCTTGATTTTTAAACCTTTCTTCTCTTATAGCTTTCTTCTACTAACTCTTCATCGATACGAGGGAGAAGGAACAACATGGGATGTTTTTGCATGCAAGAGTGCTTATGAGGCGTTTAGGCTCAATACAGTGTAGAGTTTTCAAATCTAACAACATGTTGTCCATCTTTTTATTCAAGCATTTTTAAGAGAACATGTCCGATGTCCGAGTGCTTACAGCTATTCATTTAAGATAATATATCAATGTAGTTTCAATATTGGATGGTTTGGATTATGTAATTAGTTTCTATAATGGATGAATTGGATAATGTAGTTGACCGATTGAATGCATATTTGGTTTTGGTATATCGGTTTTTTGGTTTTGGTATATTGGTTTTTGGTATTTGGGTTTGTCATATATACAGTGCATCCATGAATAAAAGAACAAGATAAATCAGAAAACCAAAAAACTGATGTCTAAAGGATAGAAAGACAATGATTACTAGTAGAGAACTGATGTAAAATACAAAGAAACACATCTACCCCTTGTTCAAAAACTAATGTAAAACAGAATCATAGACATCGGTCACTTATAAGAACCGATGTAAAAGAGAAACATAGACATCAGTTCTACCTAAATACTGATGTTAAATGTTAACGTAGACATAACATAGACATCAGTTCACTATTAAGATACTGATGTTAAATATAAACATTGACATCGGTTCATCTTTAGAACTGATGTTAAATGTTGACATGGACATCAGTTCAGTGTTTTTTTCGATGTTTATGTCTTGTTTTATTTTACATGTCATATGTTTCAGATGATATAAATCTGATATTTATGTAAGATTCACATGGTAGTCATGACATATTATCAAGAATTTGAAGGAAACAACATCAGTTCTTTGTTCAGAAACGATGTTTAAGATGCCTACAGACATCGGTTAAAAAGCAATGTCTATGACCCCTACCTTTCTCTACACATGCGAAGACATCGCTTCAGGTTTTAAATAGACATCGGTTTTTAGCCGATGTCTACTGTAGTTTTTCTAGTAGTGCATGAAAGCATGTGATGTGTTTTCCTTGGCATCTATCTCCTCAAGAGTGTAGAACTCATCTTCTTCCTGTTCCTCAACAACAGTCTCAGCCAGTTCCACTTCAGGTTCTTCATCCACTATCTCTTCAATCCTCAGCTAGCTTGTAGAGGCTTCAAGGTCTTGGATAGATTTGTTCATAATCAGGGCACATGATGTATTGACCATCTTGCCCTGGTTGGCTTGAATAGCCCTTTTCTGCAACAGCTCAAGCTCATGAGTCTTCAACACACCATAAAGCACATCATATGTAACTTTGTTCAAATCTCTTTCCTTGTGAGAGATGACCCTTTGCTCTAGGTGGTTGGATGAAGAGAGTAGAAACTTCATGTTTAGCTCCTTGGTACTGTAGACTTTTCCATTCATCTGTAGCTCAGTCACCAGCCTGTGAAATCTCTCAAACATCTCAGTTATGCTTTCTTTGGGCTGTGCCATGAAAGCCTCATACTGTGTGACAAGTATTTGTTTCCTGTTTTCTCTAACCTCCTCTATCCCTTCACATAGAATCTCAATATGATCCCACATCTCTTTTGTTGATGTATATGAAGCTATGTTGGCAAACATTGACAGTTCCATGGAATCTATGATCAACAGCATGAGATGGCTGTCAAGAGCAACCTTCTCTTTCTCTGTGTCTGTCCATTTGGATGGTTCTTTGGCGACATAGGATCTTGGGATAGTCGTGGTTCCAACAGTCTTCTCGGCAATCTCTTGTTGTGGAATAAATGGATCATTCTTGAGAATCTCAGGGTATAGAGGGTTAACAGTTTTGATGAACAACATCATCTTGATTTTCCAGAGGTTGTAGTTGTCTTTATCAAACTTAGGGACCTTCACCGTTCTTGTTTTCTTTGGTGTATTCATGATCTTTTTCTGTTTTGATTAACAGCCTGCTCTGATACCACTTGTTGAGTATGGAATACAAATAAGGAAATACAAAGGGGGGGTGAATGTATTTCTAAACTTTTCTTTCGATTTGAATCTTAAGAACACTTTGTGTGAAGGTTTGAATCTATGTTCGAGTAGCTAAGTGTGTGTGTGTGTGTGTGTGTGTGTGTATTTGTGTTTAACAGAATATATAACTGTGGAAACAAAACACAAGAACACAACACTCATTTTAATCTAACGTTGTATTAGATAAAGATTTTTGCTACAATCTGTGAATACAAATGTTAGTATTCTCAGCTTCGTTTTTCTCAGAGAGATGTTATCTAAGATGTAATGAAAAACTTCTCAAAACCTTAACTGTTAAAAAAGTAAGGTTGTACACTTATTGAATACATGTATAGCCTACTTACTACAAATGTAGTGACAGACAAATACACTTTCTAACTTGTCTATCCATTTTTAGTATAGGTCTAAACAACATGTAATTTGACTCTTCTCTTTAACCTGCTCAGATCCACTACTTTAGCATCTTGTCTCCTTTGACATCTCTCTAAGCTTCGTGTAGACTTTCCATATACACTTTACAGTACTGTGGTCATGAAAGGTTTTGGCTTGTTGCAGACTTCTGTCTTGTACAGCTGCAATATTTTGTCTTCAAGAATCCATTCGAGAAATAACTAAGTGATTGATTCGAGAACTAGAGTTGGTCACATTGATAATTCTGAGTTCTCGAACAATGAGTTTCTTGATATATCAAACCACTTCTCAAATGAATCATTTCTTCAGGAATCCTTGACTTATCGAATAAAGCCTTTTACTTATGGAAACCTTGAGGTGTCGAATAGCTTCCTGGATCCTTGAGATGTCGAATATAGCTTGACTTGATGGCTCTTTGAGAACTCGAATGGGATTTTGATATGCTGACGTCTTGAGTTCTCGAATAGAGTATTAGACATGTCGAATCTCTGACTTCTTGAAAACTTGACTTCTCGAATAGATCAAAAAACTTCTCGAATTAGTACTTAGGCAAATCATCAATCTTCAAATTCCAACTGTGTTTATTTCTACAGCCTTCTTCTTCAAGCTTGAGGCATGATCTCTGGATCTTCTTTCAAACATTATTATATGACTAGATTTACACAGTTACACATCTAGAGTTTTGATACCTATTACAAGTACTAAAGCAAGCAGAAACTCTACAACTAGAGGGTTCCTCAGTTAAGAGGTCATGTAGGTAATGCAAAGCATTACAAACAATTAGGTTTGTTATTAGATGTATACAGGCATGCCTCTGTGACTAACACACTTTTTATATATTAGAAGAAATCAGAATTTATCAATAAAAATTGGACCAGTTAAATCAATCTTATCCTAAATTTACTAATCGTGATTACTTAACATATCTAATTTAAATATAATAATTACCTAATTTAACATATTTATAAAGTACACTTTTTTAAATGATATAATATTTACAAATATATCTCTCTTTTAATTTAAAGTCAATCAAAATTATACCCTTATATACTATAAGCTAATTTTCATAAATGTTTATCGATCTATCACTCTTTTAATCTAAAATCCATAATTAAATAAATAATAATTAGTACATACTCTTTATTACAATAAAGAGTATATTTATTATTATTATAATATTTTCTTTTTATAAAGAGTATACTTATTATTATAATACCATTTTATCTTATCATATGGATTTACTCATTTATCAATGAAAAAACTATTTATTTATTTTCGTAAACATACCCATTTAAAATTATTCGATAAGATTTTTGGGTCTGACTTGGTTCGAACTCGATAAGTTCAGTTTGATATAACTCGAATTCGAACAACACAATATATATTTAATAATGAATGAACACTCTTTAATTCGTTAAAAAATTACTTGAGTTCGAATTTAATAATAAAAAATTTATACATTTACGATTAAGGTTGTAAAAAAAATAAATTTTTTGATTATTTTTTTAACAGATCGCTTCGAATTCGAACTCAATAATTTCAATTTGAAATGTTATCGAATTCAAGTTCAAACAAAAAATATTATTTTATAATATTTTGAACATTGTTCCGTTTGCATACAAAATTGCTAGAGTTCGATAAAATATCGTCCAGGTTCGATTCATTTATATTCTTATACGTATACAATACACAAGTTACTTTTAAAAGTTAAATTATAAAATATTATCAAATTTTAGTAAATTTTCTATTTTATTAAACACTAAAATATCAATATTTTCATATATCGATTTACTTCAAAATTCTAGATGAGTGTTCTAAAATTTAATTTATATAAATTTTAAAATTAAAAAATAATATCAAAAATATTGAAAAAATTAGACTCAGCCAACTAAATATTGATTAATCTTATAACAATGATATTACAGCATTTTACTTAGAATATTTCTTTATAATAGTTTAATGATTAAAGACACAAATAATGCGAAAGTAATGTAGCACACTTCTGTAGAATGTTGTTCAATCGAAATAATCGAGCCGATATACATTCAACCTACTATGTTCTAATTTTAGCATATTTCAGACAAATTCTGTAAACCGATCATAATTCACAATCCTATATTTTGTTAATCATCGTATGGAATCGATACATGTAACTGTCCAAAATCTAAATAAAGATGTTACAAAGCAAAAGGTGACAAAATCTCCAACATCAGTGAATCCAGTTGTGCATCCTTTAAGAGAAATATGAAAATTGAAACGGTCGATCATCATCATCGAAGGAACGCGAACAACATGGAACCAACATATATAAACACCCAAACAAATAAATGAATATATGTTACACATCGACAAAATCTACAACATTTTATGTTTTGGGAGAAGATCCAGCTCTAAATCTTTTGATAGAATGATGTAAATTAAACTGATAAATCATTCAATTTTACTTACCATATTTTTACCTATTTTGCTTCATTTGAAGATTTTTTTCATCTTCATTTTATATGTTTAGTTGACTTTAAAAATAAAATTTAAAAAATTTAAAAATTAATCAGTTTAGTTTTTAACAATATATATAAAGACCAAGTCATCTTCTAATGAGAATTTCTCCTACATAAAATATGAGATCTAATAGTATCGAACCATCTAAATGTGTGAGATCTAACCATACCTACTCAATATTTGTTCCATTTTATCACACATCATCCATTAATCTTATCCATCTTCATCCTCCATTATTTTTATCTACATCTTCATCCTTCACCACCATCTTAGTTTTACTTCTATCACAATCTCCGACCTCCAGCAATTACCACCCCTAGCCATCAACTCTTACCACCAACATCATTCCGACATAATCATATTAAATCAAAATCACTGCATTCATACAGTCACATTGCCACCATCTCCACCACCACGTTCTCTCACTCAATATCATATCTAAATCATCAGATTTAAATAAAATAACCACAATCAAACAAAATTCACCAGAACCAAGTTGTCACAACCTCCAACTTTCACCTCCACCTCCGACAACCACCTATAAACCACCAACCACATATTGAAATCACCACAATCAAACTATCACATTACCACCACTTATCACCACCATTTCTACCACCATCACCACCACTGCCATTAATATTTACAGGTCACCACAATATACAGATCACCAAATTCAAGCTAATATCACCATAAAAATCACCAAACTCAACAAAAAAATATGAACAATTCACCAAATTTTTGATGAAATCACAAACGTGGTGAAATTATTATTGACGTCTAGAAATGAATATAGAGACGAAGAAGATGAACTGAAAGGTTACAGCAAAGAAGATAATTTTATGGGGGAAGGGCGATTTATATAATAATTAATTTTTTTAATTTCTCAATCTAAAAATAATTGTACTTGCAAAAGAGGTTTAAAATTTAACTCACTTCACCATATCATTAGCAAAATAATTGTAATGATTGAATAATAGTCCGATATGTTTATCTTATTAAAAACATGTAAAAAAATTGTATAAAAAAATTTAAGAAAAAATTAAAAAAAAAACAATAAGAAAAAGAGTAAACACGGCAGCAAATGAAGAAATGAGATTTAGTACCCGAGAGTCGAACATAGGCTTCCCGCCAAAATTACACATGAATTCAGAGAGTGGAAAGGCTTCCAGACAAAATTACACTAGGCAAAATTACACATGAATTCACCAACTGAATAATAGAAGCAACTGGTACAAACTATATAATGCTTACTCTTTTTTTCAATCTTAGGGCGAGGATCCCCTTCGCATCCCCTAGATCGGTCATAGGCTACAACTTCAAAGAAGTAATGCAATGGTGGAGAGTAGATAAAACCATGACAACATAAATTATTAGAAGAAATGAGAAAGAAAAAGAGAGAGATAAAAATGGAAGAAGTGACGATAAAAATACATTTTTTTACGAGTTCGTCGGAAAAGATATAAAAAATAAATAAATGTATATATCGTTTATCTCTAAAAGACTTAAAATAAGCGATCCAAATTAAGAGTGATTAAAAATTATGAAATTAAGATTAAATCTCATATCTCATAATAGTTTAGGTTCTAAAATGTCTTAAAATAATATAATTTTATAATTAAGCGACATTTTTTATTTTTTTTACCTAAATTTAGGTAATAATATAATTCTCATTAATGATGAATATGTACGTTTATGTCTAAATTTTTATATTTCTAACATTATTTTTATTGTAATAATAATTATGGGTCGGTGCCTAGCACGGGTAAAACGTTAGTAATAATAATAACAAAAGGTATGTTAAACATATTTAAACAAAGAATAAATAGAAAATGGGGATGATGATCATAATAATATGGTGAGTTTCACTAAGAAAAAATTAATGTATAAATTAATAAAACAATTTTGTTGAGCACATAAATCACTTGAATTTAATAATATTTATTAAAAAATAATCAAAATTATATTAATACGCATAAATTATGACGAAAACATATTTTTAACATTTTATAATTTATTAAAAACATATTTCCAACCTTTTTAACGAATAATTATTTTTTTTTATAACGTTCAACAAAGTAACAACTTGGATTCAACATTATATGTTGAACAATAATTATACTCGAATTCAAAAATGTAAAATAATTTTACATGGATATGATTATAAAAATTGTATTAAATTAGTAATATTTCGTATTTTTAGACCCAAATATTATTGGTGAACCTAGTTGAGATTTATACAATGTTTATTTAACAAATTTTTAGTTACAGTTCAATACATTTTATATTGGATAAATAAAATTTCATATCTCCATATGTGTGGTATTGGTGCATTGAAAAATTTAATCATGTGCATTCTATAAAATATTACTTATTATTCAATGAACACGGGTTATAAGTTATAAATGTGTTTTAATCAAGTGTGTAAGTTTATATTTAAATAAAATTTGTATTTAATCCTGTTCCTAATAATACAAACTTACAAAGAAAATTATGGTGAAAAGAAAAAATATAAATATTGAAAAATGTAATTTTCTATATCCTAATTATAATGTTACTTCTAAAATAATTATCAAATAATAATAAATTAGAAATTTAGAGACATGATCTTATTTATCTTAGTTATAATAATGTTATACTGGTTGTGTTTTGTTCATATGAGCAATCCTACATTAGCAAATAAATTTGGTTGGACTTATTTTTTTTCTTTTGCTAATAACTATTATATATAGGTACATTTTATTTTTAACTATAGGATTTTATATATTGCTCAGTTCATTTGTTTTATCAAACTAGTGTTGTTGAATAACATTTAAGAAGATCGAATTGGTAGTCTCTTTTAAATAAATTAGTTTTACACATATGTACATATGCTACCATTAAAAAAAATAGTGTAATTTTAAGAAAATTTAAGTCTATATATCATTTTACTCATCACATATATTAAGTTTAAGTATCCCCATTTTAGTATCCTTTTCTTACAAGTTGCACACCAAATTATATTTATATTTTTCTTTCTACTATACAAACCTTTAGGCATAAAACAAAAAATCTCTACCACACAAAACTTTGTGCATCAAACCATAAAAAATTGATTAATTAGAATTGACACGAATTAACATCAAATTTTAAGAGATGAAAAGTAATTTAAAATAATTTTGAGAGATTAAAAATAATAAAAATTATATATCTCCATATGTTTTTTTGAAATATATCACTAATAAACATGTATGTGCATAATAAAAATTATATATGCACAAATGTTTTTTTAAAAAAATATATAAACGTGTATGTGAAACGTTAAGTGGTTGTCTACATGTAATACATGTATGATTGGCGTGAAGTGTATAACCGTTTGTGAATTTTTGTACTTTTATACCTTAATAATAATTAAGATCGTAATGATAAGTTGGTGTTAAGTAAGCATTTCACAGTGGAAGACAGCTCAGCACAGTGCATAAATGTTTAACGTTATATATATATGGACTTGCAATCCCCTCTTATTTCATCACTCTATACCGTAAACACCAGCTCATTTCAAATTAATCAAAGATGGTTAAGAATGATGGTCACGCCAAAGTGTATGGCAGAGAGCCCAGAGTCAGAATTCCAACAATAACAGCGGCAAGAATCTTTCAATTGACAGAAGAACTTGGTCACAGCAATAACGGAGAAATCATTGAATGGCTTCTCCGTGAAGCTGAACCAGCTATCAGGCGTTATACGGGTACTGGTTCAATGCCTGCTGTTCCGATTTCAACTCCCTGCGGAAGTCTCCCTGTATCCAGTTCCCCACCATCCTCCTTTGCACCCATAAGTACTAACTCAATCTCCACAGCTCTATCATCACCTCCATTACAGATGCCTCATCCAATCATGGTGCAAACATCAATGTCTGTCATGGCATCCCCACATGAAACTTTTGTGGGATCTGTGCTAGGCCAGCCTGCATCTACCATGTGGGTCCCGTCTAGAAGCGCTGTGGTTTTACCATCTGTGATTGTTACTCCTGGTGGTCCTCCTGTGCCAACATATGAATCTTACATGGTGCCTCCGGGTCCTCCTCCTGTGCCAACATATGAATCTTACATGGTGCCTGAACAAAGTGTTGGGCTTGATCAGCTACCTGGTATGGGATTACTCCCAGTGGGTACTCCTGCTCCTTCTGCATCTTATATGGTGCCCCAACAAAGTGTTGGGCTGCCTGAGCTACCTGGCATAGAGTTTAATAATGGAGAGTTCTTTCTTCCCATGCCGATGTTTCGAGGAAATGGCATGGCAAATGACGGTGAATGGTTTGGTGATCAAAATGATCGTGATGATTAGATAAGTGGTTCTTCACAAAATAAGTTATAACTATCTATCTCCTAGTTCTTCAAAAATTAAGTTATAACTATCTATCTCCCAAAAAAACGTGACTATGTCATGATTTGGGAATTTAATCCCTTTTTCGTTATTTAGGTTAATTATTAAGCAACTTTTTAATTTTATTTTTTAAGACCGTGGATTATGAACTAAGATTTTGCAAGTCTTCCAATTATGTTGCAATGTTAATCATTTGTCATTTTAATCCATAAAGTGGTGATTCTGTGCTACAATTGATGATTTGTATTTTTTATCACATTGATGATTGTATTTTGTGTTGCTTTTTAATGGTTAAAGTTTATGTGTATGTGTGTTAAAATAATTTTATATATTTATCTTTGTTATACTTTGTCTTTGCAAAAATGAATTTTAGTAATTATGCGTTAAGTATTTTCTAATATCTAAAAAAAAGTGTGATACTGTGTGGTAAACCTTAGCATTGTTAAAAAAAATAATTGGAACAAAGTTATTTTCCAAAACACAATAATAGAATAATACACACACAACATGACCCTTATTATACTTTTTATACACTCTTTAGAATAAATCCATGATTTTTATATATTTTGCATAATTTTGATAAATATATGCAAAATGTTTTAAACATATTAAATTCATATGCAAGAAATTATGAAAAAACTATTAGGAGGAACAGAAAATTTTATACAACGTGCTACTAAAGGTGTGTCCGTAAACGATCTTATACCTTACCATTTAATTAAAGGTTGACCAGATTAAAATATTCCTAAATTCAAAAAATTTCCCATTCCAGATATTTTTACATGTAAGATATTGTTATTAAAAATATTAATCTAACCAAAGTATTATTATGGAATCGACATTGTGGAAAATAAAATTATATACATATTAATATATTTGTAACTTGTACAGATGAGATGACAAAGGCTAACGTGCGTCAATTCTGCCATCCTCTTTACATTTTGAGGCTCATTTGGGTAGAAAAGGAATTAATAAATACTACAAAAATGGAGCGGTTAACTATTATGAAATCTAACAAAAGAGATATGGTAATAGAAAACACAACTATATATTGCATAGCTCGAGAATTTCCTAGCCCCTCAAATGGTTGGCTGTTTAAGCAGGGAAGGATATATCAGTATACTACTTCACTAAACAAAATTCTGAACTCAATTGATATCTCTACTACCTGCAGTAACTTTACGATGACGCCTTGACGCAGATCTATCTTTTCCACGTCTATAAGGGACTTTTGTTGTATTGGCTGCAACTCTTTCTCTTGATACATCAGGAAATTTTTTGTTTTGCGCAACAGGTGGTGGAGGATGTGGAATAGAAATAGCACCAGGAGGTGGAGGGGGAGCCCAATGTTCAAGTACATCTCGATGGTACCCCTGCATGTAAAAAGAAAATTTTGTAATATAGTTACATGCACGAAAAATCAATGGATAAACAGTCTTTAAGTTTTTTCACAAGAAGAATGAAGAAGATCTGATGACTAAATCAGACTGAGCCAGCACAGTGACAATTTACAGTTTATATTTAAAATGAATCGTGTTAACAATGTTTAGGCATGTGAACACAAAAAGGAAAATATAAGGGAAAGATCCAACAGAATAATGATTTGTACAAAATGACCTTTAAAAAAAAATTGCAAAATGACCTCAAGGCGAAGGTTAAAATATAGAATAATCAAGTTTAACATAGGTTCAGTGGTCGAAAGAACAAAATAATTTTTTTTTTCTTTAAATTGCAAAATGACCTTAAGTGGCATTTGGGAACTACAATTTCATTTAAAATCCATTATTTCGATTTCAAATTCAAATTCTTTGTTTGGTAAGTATGAGAATTTCAAATTCAGAAATTTTAAATTTTGAGAAATTTTTGTCTAAAAAAGTTCTCTTCTCGAGAAATTTTCCCGAAAAAAAATTTCACGATTTTTCACAGAAAAAATTTCTCGAAAAAATTTTACTTTACAAAAAATTCACAAGAAAATTTTCTGGGGGAAAAAATTTCTCGAGAAAATTTTTCCAAAAAAAATTTCTCGAAAAAATTTTCCCATAAAAAAGTTTCTAGATAAAATTTTCCAAAAAAACAAATATCGAAAAAATTTTCCCAAAAAAAATTTCTCGAAAAAAATTTCTCAAGAAAATTTCCCAAAAAAATTTTCACGGAAAAAAATTTCTCGAAAAAAATTTCCCGGAAAAAAATTTCTCCAGAAAAATTTCTCGAGAAAATTTTCTGGAAAAAAATATCTCGAGAAAATTTTCCCGAAAAAAAAATTTCTTGGAAAAATTTTCCCAGAATAAAATTTCTCGCGAAACTTTTCCCGAAATAAAATTTCTCAAAAAATTCCGGAAAAAAAATTGAAAAAGTATTTCTCAAAAAAACATTTCTCAAAAAATTTTTCCAAGAATGAAAATTTTCCCGGGGAAAAAAATTCTCGAGAAAATTTTCCCAAAAAAAATTTCTCGGAAAAAATTTTCCCGGGAAAAAAACTTCTCGGGAAAATTTTCTCGAAAAATTATTTTTCGAAAAACTTCTCGAGAAAAATTTTCCCGGGAGAAAAACTTCTCGAAAAAGGTTTCCCGAAAAATAATTTCTCGAGAAAATTTTCTCGAAAAATAATTTCTCAGAGAAAAAATTTCTCTAGAAACAAATTTTCAAAAACTATTTCTCTTAAAAATTTCCAAAAAAAAGGATGCTCATATATTTTGGTGGAGAAAAATTTCAAATGACTACCTTTCACTTGTAATTTCAATATACAAAAATATAGTTAATATTTAATTGATATGAAATTCATCAATTCCAATTCCAAATTTTTTTAATTTACCAAACACTAAATTTAGTCAATTCCAAGAATTCAAATGAATTCCAAATTTCTAAACAAGCCATTAAGGCAAAGGTATAAAATACAGAATAATCAAGTTTAACATAGGTTCAGTGGTCGAAAGAACAAAATAAATTACTTTAAAAAAGAAGTAACTGATGCACTGCAAGCGAGGAAGCTTGAACCGATGACATGTATAAGTGCCCTTGTTTCTTACTATTTTGCAAGTAGAGTATTTAGTCAAATCGAACCCTCCTATCATTTGTAATATTTTGTTGTTTGGTTTTTATATGATTATCGTTGGAAAATTAATCTAAACTTGTAGATTAACGTGGAGGAAAATCAGGAAACAAGTTCGGTTATGGAAATAAAGTGTTGATATTTCAACATGATTTGGTCAATCGTAATTCGTAATTAAGAGATAAGAGATAAGATGATAAGAGGTAAGATAAGAATAAGATAAGAGATAAGATGATATCAAATCATCGTTCTTATCCTTAGTTTGTAATGGTTAGTTTTTTTTCTATTTAAACAATGTAATCATTTTCATTCAGTGTATCATTAAGGCAGAAGCATAATACAATGTATCAGTTTTCCTCTTGCTTATTTTCATTATTGTTCTTGTTATTATGATTCAACAATGTAATCATTTGTTTAATTTCAACAATTATTTCTCTTGCAAACTTATGTTAAGCTGTTATTTAGTTCGACATTTCAGCTCTCAATCTAGATATTAAATTCTATATCATTTATTGTGAATTTTATTTTTTTACTTTCTATGCATGTAGTACATTAAAAGTGGACCTGCAACTGGTTTATCTATTGTTAAATATAATTGATGTAAGTAATGTCAGTGTTTAAGTGTTACAGAAGTTCATTAGAGTTTAACTGGAAGTTGGAAGCGGTCAGAGTTTAATTAAACTCTGACAGATGGAAGCTCGACAGAGTTTGCTAAACTCTGTCAGGAGGAAGCGTTTACTGGTCATCATCAGACTTTGAAGAATAATTGAAGATAATTATGGAAGTGATATCTTTAAAGATTAGATAGCTGTCGAAGACATTGTGTTGACTAAGAAGACGCGTAACAATCATAATTGATAACATTTGTATAGCTGATTTATAGGAGTATCAATTATCGATTGTACTATAACTGTATATCTTTATAAATACAGTTAGGTTAACCCTAGAAGGGTATCGAAAAACGAATTATCATTTTCATTGTAACCTAAGCAGCTCTCTGTGATATTTTACATCACTGAGAGAGGAGTTATTAATTCCATACAGTTTTTGATTATTTAAACGTGTGTTAATTGTTATTCTCTCATACAAACTTGATTATATTTGTATATTCGGCCTAACAATTGGTATCAGAGCAGATCTGTTACTCTATACAGTTTAAGATCCACACACAACTATAATCAATGGCAGAGATACCTCCTCCATCAGGTTCTAATTCTAATACTGAGAAGGCTCAACCTACTACTGTGAGTCGTTATGAGACAATTAGGGTTCCTATTCTCAGGCCGGCAGAATATTCAATCTGGAAGATGAAGATGACCATGTTTCTGGAGGCTACATATCTAGAATATCTTGACAGAATTTATGAAGGTCCTCATAAGCCTACAAAGTTATCTGTTGTTACTGCTGGTCAAGAAGCTAAATCAGTTCCAAAGGAGAAGAAAGATCTGACTCTTGAGGATAATTCATCTATTGCTAAGGATGCAAAGGTTAGACATCTACTTCATAGTGCCTTGGACAATGTTATGTCTAACAAAGTGATTAATTGCACAACTGCCAAAAAAATCTGGGATGCCCTTGAAGTCAGATGTCAAGGAATTGCTGCTATCAAGAAGAATAGAAGGAACATACTCACACAGGAGTATGAACATTTTGAGGCTAAATCTGAAGAAACCATGACAGAAACATTTGACAGATTCTGTAAGCTACTCAATGATTTGTCACTGGTTAATAAAGAGTATGATCTAGAAGATTCAAACCTCAAATTTCTTCTTGCTCTACCTGAAAAGTGGGATGTAAAGACAACCACTATTATAAATAATTATGATCTTGCTGACAGTGAGATTGATGAAATCTATGGGTTGCTCAAAACTCATGAACTAGAATTGGAACAGAGAAACAGGAGATCAAGCAAGAAGACAAAGTCTGTTGCTCTTAAGGTTGAAGAATCCCTTGAAGAAGGAAGTATCAAGGAAGAAAGCTAAGGGAAAAGCTTTAGTCATACATTCTGAAAGTGAATCATCACACTTTGATGTTGACTCAAACACTGATGAATCATCTGACTCTGAGGATGATGAAGAAGAAATGATGCAAATGGATGCTTTGATGGTGAAGACCTTCAAGAAGATGGGTTTCAAGAACTTCAAGAAGAGAAAAAGGTTCTCTAAGAAAGATTCAAATTCTGACAGAAAGAGTTTCAGAAAGTCTGAGAGAAAGGATACCAAATCTGGGAAGAAAGACAAGTCTGAGATTCAATGCTACAAGTGTAAGGAGATGGGTCACTATGCTCCTGAGTGCAAGAAGGGTAAAACTGAAAAAGCACTCTTCACAAAAGGCAGAGACTGGGCAGACACTTCAAACTCAGGTGAGGATGTTAATTATGCTCTCATGTCTTCTAATGAGAATGAATCTGAAGATTCTGAAAACAAGGTACCCCTAACTACCTATGCTTATAATACTGATAATATATCTGAATTGAGAATTTATCTTAAGGCCTTACATATCAGTTATAACACTCTTTAATTCGTTAAAAAATTACTTGAGTTTGAATTTAATAATAAAAAATTTATACATTTACGATTAAGGTTGTAAAAAAAATAAATTTTTTGATTATTTTTTTAACAGGTCGCTTCGAATTCGAACTCAATAATTTCAATTTGAAATGTTATCGAATTCAAGTTCAAACAAAAAATATTATTTGATAATATTTTGAACATTGTTCCGTTTGCATACAAAATTGCTAGAGTTCGATAAAATATCGTCCAGGTTCGATTCATTTATATTCTTATACGTATACAATACACAAGTTACTTTTAAAAGTTAAATTATAAAATATTATCAAATTTTAGTAAATTTTCTATTTTATTAAACACTAAAATATCAATATTTTCATATATCGATTTACTTCAAAATTCTAGATGAGTGTTCTAAAATTTAATTTATATAAATTTTAAAATTAAAAAATAATATCAAAAATATTGAAAAAATTAGACTCAGCCAACTAAATATTGATTAATCTTATAACAATGATATTACAGCATTTTACTTAGAATATTTCTTTATAATTGTTTAATGATTAAAGACACAAATAATGCGAAAGTAATGTAGCACACTTCTGTAGAATGTTGTTCAATCGAAATAATCGAGCCGAAATACATTCAACCTACTATGTTCTAATTTTAGCATATTTCAGACAAATTCTGTAAACCGATCATAATTCACAATCCTATATTTTGTTAATCATCATATGGAATCGATACATATAACTGTCCAAAATCTAAATAAAGATGTTACAAAGCAAAAGGTGACAAAATCTCCAACATCAATTAATCCAGTTATGCATCTTTTAAGAGAAATATGAAAATTGAAACGGCGATCATCATCATCGAAGGAACGCGAACAACATGGAACCAACATATATAAACACCCAAACAAATAAATGAATATATGTTACACATCGACAAAATCTACAACATTTTATGTTTTGGGAGAAGATCCAGCTTTAAATCTTTTGATAGAATGATGTTAATTAAACTGATAAATCATTCAATTTTACTTACCATATTTTTACCTATTTTGCTTCATTTGAAGATTTTTTTTCATCTTCACTTTATATGTTTAGTTGACTTTAAAAATAAAATATAAAAAATTTAAGAAATTAATCATTTTAGTTTTTAACAATATATATAAAGACAAAGTCATCTTCTAATGAGAATTTCTCCTACATAAAATATGAGATCTAATAGTATTGAACCATCTAAATGTGTGAGATCTAACCATACATACTCAATATTTGTTCCATTTTATCACACATCATCCATTAATCTTATCCATCTTCATCCTCCATTATTTTTATCTACATCTTCATCCTTCACCACCATCTTACTTTTACTTCTATCACAATCTCCGACCTCCAGCAATTACCACCCCTAGCCATCAACTCTTACCACCAACATCATTCCGACATAATCATATTAAATCAAAATCACTGCATTCATACAGTCACATTGCCACCATCTCCACCACCACGTTCTCTCAATCAATATCATATCTAAATCATCAGATTTAAATAAAATAACCACAATCAAACAAAATTCACCAGAACCAAGTTGTCACAACCTCCAACTTTCACCTCCACCTCCGACAACCACCTATAAACCACCAACCACATATTGAAATCACCACAATCAAACTATCACATTACCACCACTTATCACCACCATTTCTACCACCATCAACACCACTGCCATTAATATTTACAGGCCACCACTATATACAGATCACCAAATTCAAGCTAATATCACCATAAAAATCACCAAACTCAACAAAAAAATATGAACAATTCACCAAATTTTTGATGAAATCACAAACGTGGTGAAATTATTATTGACGTCTAGAAATGAATATAGAGACGAAGAAGATGAACTGAAAGGTTACAGCAAAGGAGATAATTTTATGGGGGAAGGGCGATTTATATAATAATTAATTTTTTTAATTTCTCAATCTAAAAATAATTGTACTTGCAAAAGAGGTTTAAAATTTAACTCACTTCACCATATCATTAGCAAAATAATTGTAATGATTGAATAATAGTCCGATATGTTTATCTTATTAAAAACATGTAAAAAATTGTATAAAAAAATTTAAGAAAAAAATAAAAAAAAAACAATAAGAAAAAGAGTAAACACGGCAGCAAATGAAGAAATGAGATTTAGTACCCGAGAGTCGAACATAGGCTTCCCAGCAAAATTACACATGAATTCAGAGAGTGGAAAGGCTTCCAGGCAAAATTACACATGAATTCACCAACTGAACAGAAGCAACTGGTACAAACTATATAATACTTACTCTTTTTTTCAATCTTAGGGCGAGGATCCCCTTCGCATCCCCGGTCATAGGCTACATCTCTACAACTTCAAAGAAGTAATGCAATGGTGGAGAGTAGATAAAACCATGACAACATAAATTATTCGAAGAAATGAGAAAGAAAAAGAGAGAGATAAAAATGGAAGAAGTGACGATAAAAATACATTTTTTTACGAGTTCGTCGGAAAAGATATAAAAAATAAATAAATGTATATATCGTTTATCTCTAAAAGACTTAAAATAAGCGATCCAAATTAAGAGTGATTAAAAATTATGAAATTAAGATTAAATCTCATATCTCATAATAGTTTAGGTTCTAAAATGTCTTGAAATAATATAATTTTATAATTAAGCGACATTTTTTATTTTTTTTACCTAAATTTAGGTAATAATATAATTCTCATTAATGATGAATATGTACTTTTATGTCTAAATTTTTATATTTCTAACATTATTTTTATTGTAATAATGTGAGTTTCACTAAAAAATTAATGTTTAAATTAATAAAACAATTTTGTTGAGCACATAAATCACTTGAATTTAATAATATTTATTAAAAAATAATCAAAATTATATTAATACGCATAATTTATGACGAAAACATATTTTTAACATTTTATAATTTATTAAAAACATATTTCCAACCTTTTTTAACGAATAATTAATTTTTTTTTATAACGTTCAACAAAGTAACAACTTGGATTCAACATTATATGTTGAACAATAATTATACTCGAATTCAAAAATGTAAAATAATTTTACATGGATATGATTATAAAAATTGTATTAAATTAATAATATTTCGTATTTTTAGACCCAAATATTATTGGTGAACCTAGTTGAGATTTATACAATGTTTATTTAACAAATTTTTAGTTACAGTTCAATACATTTTATATTGGATAAATAAAATTTCATATCTCCATATGTGTGGTATTGGTGCATTGAAAAATTTAATCATGTGCATTCTATAAAATATTACTTATTATTCAATGAACACGGATTATAAGTTATAAATGTGTTTTAATCAAGTGTGTAAGTTATATTTAAATAAAATTTGTATTTAATCCTGTTACTAATAATACATAAACTTACAAAGAAAATTATGGTGAAAAGAAAAAATATAAATATTGAAAAATGTAATTTTCTATATCCTAATTATAATGTTACTTCTAAAATAATTATCAAATAATAATAAATTAGAAATTTAGAGACATGATCTTATTTATCTTAGTTATAATAATGTTATACTGGTTGTGTTTTGTTCATACGAGCAATCCTACATTAGCAAATAAATTTGGTTGGACTTATTTTTTTTCTTTTGCTAGTAACTATTATATATTGGTACATTTTATTTTTAACTATAGGATTTTATATATTGCTCAGTTCATTTGTTTTATCAAACTAGTGTTGTTGAATAACATTTAAGAAGATCGAATTGGTAGTCTCTTTTAAATAAATTAGTTTTACACCTATGTACATATGCTATCATTAAAAAAAATAGTATAATTTTAAGAGAATTTAAGTCTATATATCATTTTACTCATCACATATATTAAGTTTAAGTATCCCCATTTTAGTATCCTTTTCTTACAAGTTGCACACCAAATTATATTTATATTTTTCCTTCTACTATACAAACCTTTAGGCATAAAACAAAAAATCTCTACCACACAAAACTTTGTGCATCAAACCATAAAAAATTGATTAATTAGAATTGACACGAATTAACATCAAATTTTAAGAGATGAAAAGTAATTTAAAATAATTTTGAGAGATTAAAAATAATAAAAATTATATATCTCCATATGTTTTTTTGAAATATATCACTAGTAAACATGTATGTGCATAATAAAAATTATATATGCACAAATGTTTTTTTTAAAAATATATAAACCTGTATGTGAAACATTAAGTGGTTGTGTACATACATGTATGATTGGCGTGAAGTGTATAACCGTTTGTGAATTTTTGTACTTTTATACCTTAATAATAATTAAGATCGTAATGATAAGTTGGTGTTAAGTAAGCATTTCACAGTGGAAGACAGCTCAGCACAGTGCATAAATGTTTAACGTTATATATATATGGACTTGCAATCCCCTCTTATTTCATCACTCTATACCGTAAACACCAGCTCATTTCAAATTAATCAAAGATGGTTAAGAATGATGGTCACGCCAAAGTGTATGGCAGAGAGCCCAGAGTCAGAATTCCAACAATAACAGCGGCAAGAATCTTTCAATTGACAGAAGAACTTGGTCACAGCAATAACGGAGAAACCATTGAATGGCTTCTCCGTGAAGCTGAACCAGCTATCAGGCGTTATACGGGTACTGGTTCAATGCCTGCTGTTCCGATTTCAACTCCCTGCGGAAGTCTCCCTGTATCCAGTTCCCCACCATCCTCCTTTGCACCCATAAGTACTAACTCAATCTCCACAGCTCTATCATCACCTCCATTACAGATGCCTCATCCAATCATGGTGCAAACATCAATGTCTGTCATGGCATCCCCACATGAAACTTTTGTGGGATCTGTGCTAGGCCAGCCTGCATCTACCATGTGGGTCCCGTCTAGAAGCGCTGTGGTTTTACCATCTGTGATTGTTACTCCTGGTGGTCCTCCTGTGCCAACATATGAATCTTACATGGTGCCTCCGGGTCCTCCTCCTGTGCCAACATATGAATCTTACATGGTGCCTGAACAAAGTGTTGGGCTTGATCAGCTACCTGGTATGGGATTACTCCCAGTGGGTACTCCTGCTCCTTCTGCATCTTATATGGTGCCCCAACAAAGTGTTGGGCTGCCTGAGCTACCTGGCATAGAGTTTAATAATGGAGAGTTCTTTCTTCCCATGCCGATGTTTCGAGGAAATGGCATGGCAAATGACGGTGAATGGTTTGGTGATCAAAATGATCGTGATGATTAGATAAGTGGTTCTTCACAAAATAAGTTATAACTATCTATCTCCTAGTTCTTCAAAAATTAAGTTATAACTATCTATCTCCCAAAAAAACGTGACTATGTCATGATTTGGGAATTTAATCCCTTTTTCGTTATTTAGGTTAATTATTAAGCAACTTTTTAATTTTATTTTTTAAGACCGTGGATTATGAACTAAGATTTTGCAAGTCTTCCAATTATGTTGCAATGTTAATCATTTGTCATTTTAATCCATAAAGTGGTGATTCTGTGCTACAATTGATGATTTGTATTTTTTATCACATTGATGATTGTATTTTGTGTTGCTTTTTAATGGTTAAAGTTTATGTGTATGTGTGTTAAAATAATTTTATATATTTATCTTTGTTATACTTTGTCTTTGCAAAAATGAATTTTAGTAATTATGCGTTAAGTATTTTCTAATATCTAAAAAAAAGTGTGATACTGTGTGGTAAACCTTAGCATTGTTAAAAAAAATAATTGGAACAAAGTTATTTTCCAAAACACAATAATAGAATAATACACACACAACATGACCCTTATTATACTTTTTATACACTCTTTAGAATAAATCCATGATTTTTATATATTTTGCATAATTTTGATAAATATATGCAAAATGTTTTAAACATATTAAATTCATATGCAAGAAATTATGAAAAAACTATTAGGAGGAACAGAAAATTTTATACAACGTGCTACTAAAGGTGTGTCCGTAAACGATCTTATACCTTACCATTTAATTAAAGGTTGACCAGATTAAAATATTCCTAAATTCAAAAAATTTCCCATTCCAGATATTTTTACATGTAAGATATTGTTATTAAAAATATTAATCTAACCAAAGTATTATTATGGAATCGACATTGTGGAAAATAAAATTATATACATATTAATATATTTGTAACTTGTACAGATGAGATGACAAAGGCTAACGTGCGTCAATTCTGCCATCCTCTTTACATTTTGAGGCTCATTTGGGTAGAAAAGGAATTAATAAATACTACAAAAATGGAGCGGTTAACTATTATGAAATCTAACAAAAGAGATATGGTAATAGAAAACACAACTATATATTGCATAGCTCGAGAATTTCCTAGCCCCTCAAATGGTTGGCTGTTTAAGCAGGGAAGGATATATCAGTATACTACTTCACTAAACAAAATTCTGAACTCAATTGATATCTCTACTACCTGCAGTAACTTTACGATGACGCCTTGACGCAGATCTATCTTTTCCACGTCTATAAGGGACTTTTGTTGTATTGGCTGCAACTCTTTCTCTTGATACATCAGGAAATTTTTTGTTTTGCGCAACAGGTGGTGGAGGATGTGGAATAGAAATAGCACCAGGAGGTGGAGGGGGAGCCCAATGTTCAAGTACATCTCGATGGTACCCCTGCATGTAAAAAGAAAATTTTGTAATATAGTTACATGCACGAAAAATCAATGGATAAACAGTCTTTAAGTTTTTTCACAAGAAGAATGAAGAAGATCTGATGACTAAATCAGACTGAGCCAGCACAGTGACAATTTACAGTTTATATTTAAAATGAATCGTGTTAACAATGTTTAGGCATGTGAACACAAAAAGGAAAATATAAGGGAAAGATCCAACAGAATAATGATTTGTACAAAATGACCTTTAAAAAAAAATTGCAAAATGACCTCAAGGCGAAGGTTAAAATATAGAATAATCAAGTTTAACATAGGTTCAGTGGTCGAAAGAACAAAATAAATTAATTTAAAAAGAACTGCTGCACTGCAAGCGAGGAAGCTTGAACCAATGACACGTTTAAGTGCCATTGTTTCTTGCTATTTTGCGAGTATTAGTCAAATGGAACCCTCCTATCAAGTAACAACCTTTTTTTGGGCAAAGGTCAACAACATAAATTTAAACAAGCACGCACACATACCTCCCTGAGGCGCCTCAACCTCTTATTATCAGGACACGGGCTTGTAGACCCATAATATATAAGTAGCACATTCACTTAACAGTGGACACACGGGGTATTAGATGACTAAAACACAAAAATATTACTCAACTTCTCAGTCCATAAATTGGCACTATATAACTACTACACTCAAATAAAGAGAACTCAACTTCTCCGTCCATAAAATGGCACTAAATAACTACTACACTCAAACGAAAATAAACCTAATGAACGACATACCTGCACTACAAAGTTGCGCCTTTCGCAATCCAGGAACATATTGACTGTCCAATTTGTCTTTGACATAATCTTGTCCCTTACTGTGGAAAAGCTTATCTGGTCCCTCGGAGTAAATCGATCAACTTCATTGAACCAAAGACAACTAAATAAATTCGCAATAGGAATGTGCTCTTTTATTATTACACATCCTTCAGGAACATCTGCATACACATTAATAAGGATTCGTACATCAAAGATCAAACAAGGAACAAAGAAAATCAGTAGAAGATCTAATTTAAGCTCTTACCACTTGTGATGGGAAGCTTTGCCTCCGAATATGGGGTCAGACCCTCTCTTCGATAAAAGTCAACCTGGAAATCGATGGATGCATTATCATATTTCGAGGCAGCCTTGTTAGCCTCTGCTTCGACGAAGACATCAAAGCGCCTATAGTGCCTAGATATTGCAAAACTGGCATTTTTTCTCCACAAGAACCTATAGGTTAACCAGAAATACGTATTATGTTCAACCTATCAATAAAAAACTAGGAAAGGTAGGACCTTGTTAGTTTCTAGAATAGAAGCAATTTGTTTCCATGTTTGAGAGATCAGAACTCGAGGTCAATTTAGGATATTAATGTGAAGCTACAGAAAAAGAGATAAAAGGTTTAAAATTCAACCCTTACCACATTTTTATATGATGCATGTATTTAATAAATTAGTCTAAAAAAATATCTTTCCAACCAACAGGCTTAAATCCAATCAAACTCTATAAAGTCTAAAAGTATAAACAAATAAAAGTGTTAAACCATATTAAACAATTCCCCAACTCCTTTAACATTTTTTTTTTGTTAAATTAGCTATAAAATTTGTACCAATGGTACCCTACAACGGAAGAAAAGAGTTAACACAACTGTAGCAAGTGAAGGTGGACAGGGGTGGTATATCTATTTCACATATGGAGGCGCACACCGTCGTCCAAAGAACAGCCTATGGTCTTAGGAGTGTGTGTACACTCATCCAAATACTCTATCCATTTCATATAAGAAGATGATGTAAATGATAACAAAAAGATGGAAAGACCACAAAGTTGCGGGAGATGATGCTGGTTATATCACTTAGGCATCCAACTCAAATCAGATGAGCTTCTACTAAAATTTTATTACCCAACCCAAAATTCAGCAAGCCTCCTATTCACTATCATTTACAGTCAAGATAATTTTAGGATTCCACTAAAAAGGGGTGGCCGGGAGAAAATATTCAATGTCTATGACGATTAGTTTCTCCTACATGGGTTTCAAGAGGGAACTCATTTATGTTGTTGCCCGTCGATAACTAAAGCAAGCAGCAACCATTGTCCTCGACTCCTTGTCTGTTATCCAGATTAGGAACGTAATAGGCTGCTCCTGCATCATGTTATGTGTTATCCAGATTACGAACGTAATAGGCTGCTCCTGCATCATGTGCATCATGGGATCAGGATGTTTAACTTTTAATTTTTAGGCTCTGACATGTTCAAACCCCTAAACTTTGAGGGTCAAAATTATATTTTTATCCTTATTATTAAGCTTCTACTTATTTTAATTGATCCCCCACTATTTTGAACAAGGGTACAAGCAAAAGAGAACATAAGTTCCTTCACACTTCATTCTTTAACAACCACTGAATCTCCAATAACTATGAAACTTAACAACGGAAAACTGATGTTAAAAATACTTGCATCGAGTCAAAATTTAATTCTGCTAGCATATAATTAGTTCTATAGTAACTAATGCAGCACAAACATCTTGCAAGCCGATGTTCGTCCTTCAGAAATAGTTAAATATTGTAATCTGAAATATAGTCTTACAACTTATAAGTAATCAAATCAACTGAATCTGTTGTACTTTTTTTTTTTTAATTTCAGTATTCATACAGCATTTTGCCAAAACACAAAGCAGTCATCAAAATAAGTCCTACACACAGGTATTACAGAAAAACTACACCATAACATAGGATATTATAATATTATATTTATTTATTTTTGCTAAGTTCATAGGTAATCTAATTTACCAGTATAAATCAAGTTTAACAACATCAAATTAAAGCATTTCCTTTATTTATTTAGTAAAAAGTAGCAAGTCTCTGGTATATTCATCCTGGCATGTTCAGTTATAGGTTATAGTTTAACAACAATTATATTTTACCATATCGAATCTAACGTAGATTTTATTTAAGTTTAGAAACCATATGTTACAAAATCTAGGACAAACCATGCAAAGAATCTTGTATAAGTTTTTGTAACAATGAGATTTTCATGTAATCATGTCATATTTAATCCTAATTACTTGTTAATTTCATTTCAGAGTCTGTTTTTGTTCATAAAAAAAACATAGTTATTAAAATTTCTATGGTGTTCTTTCCAGTTCCTTCCAGTTCCCCATATAATAGTGTTCTTTATGGAGCAATGACCTATACATATATATGACTAACACATATCTTTATAAAGTTGACAAAATGCTGTGCATATTCATTGTAAAACAAGTACTTGCCAAGTGAAATACTTTCATATTTTAGGTTTAGAAGCGAGAAAAGATTTAAAAACTCTAGGAATACAGCACGAAAACTTAACAATCTGAGAAGGGAATTAATTATCAGGGTCGGTCTTGAGAATTCTGAGGCCCAGTACGAAAATATTTAAGGAGCCCCTTTTCAATTTTTTCTATGAAAATATTAAAAAGAAAACTATATATTGTTGGGGTTTTAAATTAAATAAATCAGCACAAAACTAGGCACTAGTAAACAACATTACCCTACTCAAACGCTACAGAATCATAAAATTGCATAATTTTATGCTTATAAAACAATACATACAACATATAAATTACTAACTTTATTCTTTTTACTAACTTGCATTGATGGTTGTTATAGCAGCAAAGACAACGTACTCATTCTAATCTTAAAGTGACTTGACTCCATTAAGTTGTATAAAATAGTCGGAGATTACTTTAAAAGATAAAATTTGTTTTACCTCCGATGCAAAATACTTCTAATTTTGCAGATGACTTCAAATTTTATCAAACTTTTGCCCAAATCGATTAAACTTTTTCCCAAACTTTAAAAGATTTGTTAAGTTTATAAGAATGTAAAGTTGATTTTGATATCGCACAAACATCTAAACTAGTATATAAATATAAAGAGTTAGCTAAAATGGGCCCAGTGTGATCACACACCCTGCACTGGGTCAGGACCACCTATGTTAATTATAGTTGTACATACCTTTCCAGAATTTGATAAGGGTCCACAACAAGCTCAAGTTTGCCATCAATCCATAATGAGTACCGAGCATTAGGGAAAAGCCTATGCAACAGAAGCTTCGGTACCTGTCAAGTTATCTTTTTCAGTACCCTGTGTATACTAATGCATTCAAAAGATACAATAACTATTAGAAATACAAAGGGATTGTTAAGTAACAAACTCTCCCAAAACCTTTAGTTGTTGGGAGCAGACCTTAATAGATCATATATTACATTCACTCATCATATGAACAAACAGAAATCAGACAACAAAAGGCAAATAGATTTAATTAACCTTGGGGATGGGACCGAACACGTCATTAGATTCAAAAAACTGGGGTGCCCTCTCATACCATGTCAGGTAATTAACTCCCTAAACCCCAAAAAGTTTTGTTTATAAAAGGATACCTTAACTGGATCAAGTATTATCTATGTTCAACAGGTACAATACCATAGTTCCTGAACGAGAGCAAATTCTAAACCACCACCATTAAGCATGCAACTCTTTTGTCTTTTATGTATATAACATTCATGCTGAATTTTATAAGAATCACCTTCCCGGTTCTTCTAGGGTCTTGGTAAGGCGGGCTGTGGATGACAACAATTCTCCACAATCCAATACTCTTACTGCTGTTTAGTTCACGAGATTTTATTATGAATTTGTATGTTTCTTCATCCACAAACATAAAGAAGCATACACTTTTTTTGGCAGTTTCACTAATATTCTTTGGTTGTTGTATCAGATCATAAGCCCCTGACAGAAGAACTCAATATATCAGAACAGCAGCCACAAGATAAATAAACAAAGTAATTAGGCACATATATATATATATATAAAAAGATCGAGATATATATATATATATATATATATATATATATATATAGAGAGAGAGAGAGAGAGAGAGAGAGAGAGAGAGAGAGAGAGAGAGAGAGAGAGAGGGAGAGAGAGAGAGAGAGAGATTACCAAATATTGCTGATGCAACAACAATCCCTCGACATCTGTCCATCTCAAGAAGGTCAGAATCATCAAGATCAAATCCTGTCTGACGTCCAGGCTTTATCCCTCTAACAAATCTATTGATTTATACGCAAGCAACAGATTAGAATTAAAACGAAGGTGAACACTTAGCAGTAGTTTGTAGTAAACTATTTAAAAGTGAAAAGATAAGCCACAAGATCTATTTCAAAGCTACAATCTGTAAATATATAAACCATACCCACAGTGGATGCTCATTGATTCTCTTATATCATAAGAATCAATTCGCTGTTTGAGGGATGGATATCCTCCAAATTCTGAGCCTCCAAACTCACTTCTAGTGGAATTCTCGTCACGAATATAGGTTAAATTCTGAATTACCGGGGAGAATGATGGAGCATCTGGCATTAAGGATATTGCTTCTTCAACAGGAAGGTAACATACTGGACATGCTGAGAGCACCAAATGATTTCAAGACAAATTACATCAATGAAGCCAGCATAATCAGTATTAATATTTCTACTTATTCAAATCGAGCATTAGACCTCTACAGTATGACAATGTGTCATGCTACGATGGAAAGAACTGTGCAAGATGATCATTTCAGAATACGTGACAGGAATCAAAGAAAAAAATACAAGCTTAAAAAGTCCAACTTACGACGTGGTCCTGTTCTTTTCTTATCTGCTGGTGGGGGAGGCAACGTAAAACTTTCACAAGGATTTCCTGGAGGAAGGGTATAGCCTTTAAAATAAACGGGAGTTGGGGGAGGCTGAGCCATAATATTTCCCATATCACTCTGTACAGAAGAATTTATTTCCACATGAATAAATTGATCAACATTATTTGGTGACAAATAACTGTGGTTGCCTAATTTAGAAGTGTCATTTCCCAAGCTTGGAATCTGGATGCCCTCCTGTCCATCTGTACCTCGAAATGATCCAAAATGACAGCATTTAGTCAAGGTAAATAATAACTTCATTTAATTTATATCATGTCATGAGCAGCTGCTTTGAACGCAACATAGGGGGAGGTCATGCAAAAATGCAATCAAAGGCAATCATGAATATGCCTGTTAACTAAATTGCATAGAACTACTACTTAACTTTATTTGAGAACTTCAGGCAGCAAACAACTTCTACTGTTTAAGAATGGAAATGATATGGCTGGTAGACGATCATAATCAATTATTGTCATTACTTTTCCACCACGAGGCGCCATTTTGGGGTTCGTTGCAAATAAAAAAATTTGATGAACAAATTATAGACACCTAATCTGCCTCATTTCACTCAGAATTCACATTTAACAGACAAAACCTTAAGGGACACATGAAGAACAGAAAACGCCAATCACATCCAAAATTACATGATAATCTCATTTTCCACTACTTGTTGTTACAAATCTACATACATTTAGGAGTCAGGACTGGCAACTTAAGATAGTGACTGATATGCCAATCCTTTAAAATATACTAATCTACTAGTAACTAATGTCTTATATGCTTTATCTAGGAAATTTAACACCAAACGTCATCTACTGCTAAAGGCATGACAAGGAATGACCACAGACAAGCATAATCAGTTATTACCACTACTCTTATCACACAGAAACACTACTCTTTGGGTTTTTTGCTGTCATTAAAACATTCATAAATTATTTTAAAATTTCTAATATGCTTCCTGCATTCTGCAAGTGTACACAAAGTCAGAGATAACAAAAGCATCAACCACAATCAAGAGAAATATATATAAAAAAAAAAAAAAATATCATCTTTTCACACCACTTCTTACCATTAAACATCTACATTCATTCAACACTACCAAATAAAATCATGAACAAACAGGGGTGAAACAATCCATCCAAACCTTTTCCAAAATACACCACCCATCCGAAAACCAAAGCCGAGATAGCACACAACAGCAGCATTCCAACTTTCCTACGGGGCGCAACCTTAAAAAACCAATGCACAAATCTCTCCTTCTCCTTAAACATTTTCTGAGGTTTCCTAACAACAACTGAATATTGATTTGATTGTAACTGCAATGACCCATAACTTCCTGACCGGAGTCCCAATGACCCCGAAATCATCTCCACTCAAACCCTAAATCTCCTCTCATCCTCCACTCCTAAATCATCCAAAATACAAACCAGAACAATCCAAGATTTCAAATCTAAAACACCCAAATGAACATATAACAACCCCAAGTCCTCAAATGCAGAAAATCAAGAACCAGTTCAAAAGATTAGATTTTGCACACTAAAATGAAGAAATAACACTGACCCATGTACCAAAAATGCATCAAATGGAACACTGAATAGCCAAGATGATCAAAGAACAGTGTGTTGACATACAATTATACATACAGTAAGTTTAGTTAAAGATCAGGAGGAGTGTGTTAGAAGGAGCAAAGGCACATGTAATGATGGGAACAGGCCTGTAACTCAACTGGGGTGCATTAATATCTTGTGCAAATCAATTATTTTGGTCTGAATCTGAGATCACTATGGGGTGTTTGGTGAACTTTTTTTCAGAATAAGTCAACTTATTTTAAGACAAAGTTAGAGATTCCTAACTTTCCAACTTATTTTCCAACTTATTTTTACAACTTATTGAATCTCAAACATACATTAAATACTTGTATAAAAACAAAATTTCAAAATATAAAATTTTTACCCGAAAATAAGTCGATAAGCTCTTAAAATAAGCTGAGCCAAACAGGCCCTATGTTTGTTTATTTTCGATATATTTTGTTAATACTAGCTTTATACCCCGTGCAAGGCTGGGGGTTGCTAGCGAAGTTATATTAATATGTAATTGTGTTTCTCTATTTTAAAAAATCAAATGATATTTTCAATGTGTTGATACTCAAAATGCAAATAAGTCCAAAAGGAATTATGTGTTCACGGTGTATATCAATTACACAGCTAAAAATATGTATCATTTGCAATGTGCTAATCTCATTTCAAGGATTACTACTTGCCTCAATTAGGAGTATAAAAGTATTTACATAAATAATGATTGTTATGAACTTGCATATTAGCAAAAGATCGATACGACTGAAGAATTTATACAAGAGATTGGCTCCAAATTTCTTGGAGATCAACTGTGTGATCCAAACACCATGAAATCAAGTGACTTAAATTAGTGCTTCAGTTTTTTTGAGCTGATATTACCAGAATGGGCTGAACCTGAATTTAGAAAATGGAGAGAGCAAGTACAAGAACTTCCCAAACCCATATTGTCATAAGAAATAATAGATCGATGTATTTTCTGTTCCACTATAATTAAATATGTTAATATATAGATGGTTAATGTGCATGTAATTTACCGCACGAGCTTTGCTAGTAAATCATGTTAATATGTATTTATATTATTTTGTAATTAAATGGTGCTTGCAACATGTAAATGCTTAGTATGCAAAACATATCTAAGAAATTATTTATTCATGATGATTGATGTATGTACAACTAAAATAAATAAATTTCAATGTGCTAATCTCTTTAAACGAACGTTCAAAAATGAGTTATGAGCATATAGAATTTGTATTAGTAGTGACTGCCTGATCATCCACAACCGATTTGTGCATTTGATCCTTATTAAAAAGATATTCATAAGATATAAATTAGTACACAAATTATAGTATCTATCTTCTAAATCTAAGTAACTTGTTTCAACTATTAAATAAAAAAATTGCTACATAACAATGTACTGTTCGAAATATTCTCAAAGTTTTATAATATAATCAAAACTAATATCTAGCATAGTGATAAGGAATCTAACTTCTAAGTTAGAGGTCAAGGGTTAAATTTCTATTAGAAATAATTTTTTATCATTAATATAATATAGGAGGGGTAATTTAGTAATTTCATGATAATTAAATTGTCCCACGATATATTAATAATGAGTTTTACAATATATCCAAAATCTATGTCAAGTATAGTGGTAAGGATTCTTTTTTTTAAGTTAGAGGTTAATGGTTCAATTCTCTCTAGGAACAATTTTTTTATCACTAATATAATATATGAGGGTTGTACTATGATATAATAATAATGAGTTTTATAAATTTTTCAAAACTCATGTTTAGCATGGTGGTAAGGATTCTCACTTACAAGTGAGAGGTCAAGCTCATTGGAAACTATTTTTTTATCATTTATATCATTAGAAAGGTTAAATTAGTAATTTCATGTTGAATAAATTGTCTCACAAATCCCCTTGTTGTGCTATTAATAATATAATAGATAATAGATTTGATAGGTACTTGGGAAAAATCATTGATTTTATAAAAATCCTTGTTTTATAATTTTGTCTGTACTCGAAAAATATAATTATCCAGAAATCTTTATATTTTTAAAATGTTTTCTGTATTTTATAAAATTAAATATGCATGTTTCGATGATAAATTTAACAATAGAAAATTAATTTTAAAATCGTGATTTCGAATTTTTGATAATTTGACGCCTATTCTCCTGTTTGAAAGTTTTACATATTGTTGGATTTATAATTTTTGCTCAATTATATATTATTTGTTTTCTGAAAATCTTTTGATGAAATTTATATTAGTAATGCTGAAAAGTTTTTATAAAATGAATTTATTGTTTTTGGACTTTAGAATTTACTTAATCCCTATTTGAAATCTAATTTTTTATTATTTAAACAAATTTGTGGTAGACAAACCCAAAGTTAAGACATTAATTACAATATTTCCATGAAATTTTATATAAATATGTTATTTTCAAAAATATTTCTAAAACTAATAATTAGAAAAATATCAAATTATAATTGATAATTTTTTTCAGATAAATCATATCAATTACAATATTTTCCATGAAATATATTAAATAACAATAACATTAAAGTTTAAAGATTAAATAATCATATATGTGAGAAATTATATTTAAGAATATTCTTTATATATACCACTCATGTCACCATGAGTTAAAAAAATTAAATTTACTCATGTTACTGTTTGCACTAAATCACGCAAGTGTACGTGGTTACAAGTAATATATGAATAAGATGAGTTCGATCCCACAGAGACTGGTTTTGGTTTTGTTTAGTAGAATAATGCACCTATGCACCAATGTATGATTAACAAATTGGGGTTTTGTTTAACTAATTAGCTACTATGCAAATTAACAATATTACGAATTAACTAATTACGAGAATTAAGTATCGAATTACTTATATGCAAGAAAACATGGGATCCTAACTTCATTAATTACTTCGCCTAGATCTTACACTTTAATCACTGCATGCAACGGTTTTGATATCTGATCGGACAACACGAAATAAGTACACGCTACCTGTCAGTATACGTATACCAAACTACCCATACATCCACAAAAGAGATAGAAGATGAATAGACACCAATTATGCTTAGACCCTATGAAAACATAACGGTTGAGGAGCAAGTTATCCAATTTGATCACATAGGGCAATATAAGTATTTTCATCTTATACCACAAATTACGATGTCAAAACATGCATAATCCTATGCTAGCATGGCAAGTTCTAAACCTTAAGATCCACTTTCACTTCACAAGAGATTAACAGATTAGATGTTCGCGACACATCTAACAATTAAGCATAACCATACGAGGATATCAGATATACGTCACACACAGATCTTTAAGCATCAAGATACTAAACTACATAATTAAATCCGTTAGAATCCCATGACAACGATTAGTTCATAATTGAACTGCTCGTCACCATGGGAATTGATGAAAACATGATAATAAACAAGATATGAAAGAACATTGTAATAATATTAAAAGAACAAAGTTAAGAAAACAAATCTAGAATCCAGAATAATGCCTGAGAAAGAATACAAAAGATGTAGTAGATCTAGATCCGTTGCTTGTCACGAGCTTGAATCTTTCTCCACTTTTCAGCGTTACAAATCTAAGTTATGATGATAACGTTACGATGTGTTTAAATAGGCTTAAGAAGCCTTGCTACACAAGAAACTACCTTACAAAACTAATAGAATTTGACTTGGTACAGGAAACTGCCGAAAATACGTTTACAACTCGAATTAGGCCAAAACGGTCAAATTCAACAAAACTGGTCGGGCTAGGGCGCAGCCTGCGCAGTCAATCCCTGTCACCTAGGGCGCAGTCTGCCCACTAGATTTCTGGAAAATTTCTGTTTTCTGCTGTTTCGCTTCGTTTTGACTCCAAACGCTTCCATTCTTTTTGCATTAGCTTCCTTCTTCAATTCTCTATCTAAAGGATCATTATGGTGGTCTTCAACAAGACTCCATTCTTCACTCGAAAGCTCCAATGCAATTCCAAAATTGACGAAAACGTAAACCCTAATCGACAAACTTGTAATCCTGCACAATTAAGCAAAATACATCAAAACTACAACAAACTTGAGTCCAAGACAATCAATTTAAGCCGATATGGAGCGTTCCAAGTGGATATAAAATTATCACACCCCCAAACTTAAACCGATGCTTGTCCTCAAGCATAAACAACTAAACGCTACCTAATTAACACCACTTCCGTAGGTGATCACGGTTGCATTTGGCATATGCAACATGCCCTTTAAACCCCTAGGCAGCCCTAGTGGACGAGTAAGGTCTCGTGAGGGCCTATAGTGAATGTACCCACAAAATCGATGTAACTAAACGATGAAAAAATAATGCAATGCATGAATGCAACTAATATGAAAATGCAACGATCCCCTTTAGATTCACTAAAACCAACTAACAAGCAAATATCTCAAAGAATGCAATACATCCAAATAGAGCTCGACTAAGTCCCCGTATACTAGCAATACATGAACAGAAACGTGCATGTGTGCGGTGCTCATCAGATATACTCCTAAAACTAGATAAAAAATTATACATGCTCTTCGTCAAGACAGTCACAAGTTTATAAACAGAATAGACTGTAGACACTTCATAAACTAGGAACACCTCTATCGTCATTCGAGTTAGCCAGGAATTCATGCTTTATTACTGCAACTACAACACATAACAATATATACAAAATGCATGCTTATTTAATCGTGCAATGGATGAGACCCCTAAAGGCTTATACAATAATACCCATGTAGCGAGCGTTAGGTTAGTGGATCCCAGACCGGAAAAGTCTTAGGTCACTAGGCACAAAGTCCCCTAGAACTTAATTGCTCGAGTATTAAAGAGCTCACCCTGGTTAATTTTGCATATAACAAAGTAAACAACTATTTTTTTTTCTTTTTTATATATATATATATATGCAATCTGGAATGAGAATTCTCAATTCCAACCCTAGACTACTCATAATAAATATGAGTCGGCTACTAGCCATTTTGACATATAATAACTAGCATGAAATCCCTAGTTTCCCCCAAACTTAGATTTTAGTGCTCCAATTTTATCAAGGGAATAACGAAAATTCTAAATATAATCAAGTGATTAAATCTCAAAACTACCAAACAAGCATAATTTCAACCTAGCCAAAAAGCAACCTAATGAGACTTGTGTAAAAATTTTGTTTCCATAACATGCAAGTCAATTCCTAGGAACTATAAATCAACCCTCTATTCATCAATACCACAGTCAATGAAACATCTACCCACTAATCAGAATTAGCTCGTCCTAAGGGATCATAAAATATGCATGCTATGAAAATGCAACTAGAATGAACTCACATAGTAAACAAAAACAAAATAACAGAATGTCCTAAATGAAAACAACATGCAAAATATACACAAACTATGAATGAATTACACTAAACATGCAAAACATGATTTCCTATATGAATACAGCGACATACTAATACAATATACAACACTACTTATCCCCCAAACCACCCCCAAACTTGAAAGATTCAATGTACGCATTGAATGAAAGTAAATACGAGGGATAGTAGAAAACATACCTACTCATCAGAATCGTCACCCTCCTCCGGTGAATCAGGTGGTGGATACTGCGTACGAGCTCCATAAACTGGCCACTGAACTGTAATTCCCGTGGACTGAAAAGCTGTGCTCAAAGCTGCTGTCATATCCTCAGCATACTCCCTGTTACTCGCGTCCATCGCATCAATACGCCTGTTAAGGCGCCGGAAGTGAGTATCAAGTGCTGACATGTCCACCATACCCTGCTGTGGACCAACTTTCGGAACTCTCGGAACCTGTGGCGGAGCGCCCGCTCCCTGACCACCAGCACAATCCACCAGATAGCCTAAACCCCTAGGATGCGGAGTGCCACCCGGCCAATCTGCCATCCTACCAATAGAAGCATCATCAATCGGTGCCAAAAGCCGCCTGCTTAGGTTCGTCTTCAAACCATCTGACTCCCACAGTATCACATAACCCCTCGATAATAGACCCATGAGGCATGTTGGCTGACGAAGGACCTCCCATAAATCGAAGAATACTCTGATTAATAACATAACCAAGGTCAACATACTCACCCCTAAGAATACCCCAAAGTAGAATAGCTCTGTCGACCGTCACATCAACAGTGTGTGAGGAAGGCAAAATACTCGAACAGATAAAAAAAACCATGCCCGGGCAAACCTAGTCATGGCTGCAGAAGGAAACGTAGTACGCTCAGTAGTACCCGGCCTTACTTTCCAGACTTTACCTGGCACACAAAGCTCAGCTATCAAAGCATCCAAGTCAACATTGTCCCTCGTCTTGCGAGACCAATCCTCAACACCCCTACGCTTAGGCTGAGGACTAAGGAGAGTACGAATGGCACGAGGCGAATAATCAACTGTCATCCCCCGAACCACTGTATAGTTATTCCTCTCAACCTTTGCGTTAGCATAAAATTCCCGAACAACGTTCAACGGGACCGTATTAGCATACTCACAGAAATATCCCCATCCCCTCTCCTGAATCATCTGAACCATCTCAATCGACCTAGAGGGCAAGAACATCCTCTCCCGAAGAACACTCTTACTCGACAACCTAGAAAATTCTGCTTCGGCTGCGGGAGATACAAACTTTTCCATCTCTCCCCCAGAATTCGAATCCTCGTCCAAAGATGGACGAGTGCCACTACTACTACCCGTCAACCGTTGCCTTTTAGGAGCCATAGAAATCAAGAATAATCCAACAACAATAACACAAACTCCACAAAGTTCGAATTCCAATATGTAGCAAAAACACAAATTCGTAAGAATAATGAGAAAAGTTTAGATCAATACCCAACGAATCGAAGAGGTGTAGATGCTTGAAATCCGCAAAAATTCGAACTAGGCCTCCTTTGATGCTTGAAATTGATGAAGTGATAAAGGTTGAATTTTTAGAGTAGGGTAGATGTGTTTATATAGGGGTGTAGGTATATAGAAGGAATTGGAATGGGTTTGGGAATAGGTTTTAGAGATTTTGTAGGATTATGAGAAGTTTTAGGGATTAGAATTGATATGGGATTGAATTAGGGTAGAAGGTTATGAAAAAAATTGATTTAGGATAGGAAAATTTTCGGCTGGCAGTAGGGGGTGCGCAGCCTACGCGGTTGGGGTGCAGTCTGCGCAGTAAGTTACTATTCGAGGGCGCAGTCTGCGCAGTGGGGCGGCAACATTCTGGAATTTTTTTTATTTTTATTTTTTTGAAAAACAAATCTACAAAAAGTAGTCTTCACACTAGGGTTGCCTCCCAAGAAACGCTTCTTTTACGTCATTAGCTTGACGTTCTTCTTTCGAATCAAGTAGACGCCAAAACGGCAGAAACCTTCTCACGCTGAAACGAACCGCCATAGTAATGCTTCAACCGCTGTCCATTCACCTTAAAAGCATGATCCGGTGTTGTTTCGAAATTTTCAACAGCTCCATGTGGAAACACCGTCTTAACAATAAATGGACCCGACCATCTCGGCTTGAGTTTTCCCGGAAAAAGTTTGAGGCGAGAATTAAATAGCAACACCTGTTGACCTGGCAAGAATGCTTTTGGTACTAACCATTTATCATGCCACCTCTTGACTTTCTCCTTATACATTTTGTTATTTTCGTAAGCTTGCTCATGAAATTCCTCAAGTTCATTCAATTGAAGCAACCGTTTCTCACCCGCAGCCTTGATATCTAAGTTCAACTTCTTCAACACCCAATATGCCTTGTGCTCTAATTCTGAAGGTAAATGACATGCTTTCCCATAAACTAACTGAAACGGAGACATACCTAGGGGTGTCTTATAAGCTGTCCTGTAAGCCCATACAGCTTCATCCAACTTCAATGACCAATCCTTACGAGACGGATTCACTACTTTTTCTAAAATTCGCTTGATCTCCCTATTAGAAACTTCAGCTTGACCATTCGTTTGAGGGTGATAGGCTGTAGCAAGACGATGCGTCTCATTATACTTTGCCATCAATGAAGTAAACTGGCGATTGCAGAAGTGAGTTCCCTCATCACTTATTATAGCACGTGGTGTTCCGAAACGCGCGAAAATTTGCTTATGCAAGAAATTCAATACCACCTTAGCATCGTTGGTTGGTAAGGCTTTCACCTTAACCCATTTAGACACGTAATCCATAGCTAGCAAGATGTACTAATTATTGCACGATGAAACAAACGGTCCCATGAAGTCAATACCCCACACATCAAATATCTCTACCTCAAGAACCATGTTCAATGGCATCTTATTCCTCTTAGATATATTACCAACCCTTTGACAGCGACAACAATTCATCACAAACTGATGAGCATCCTTAAATAAAGTAGACCAATAGAAAACTGCGTGAAGCACTCGAGCTGCTGTCTTTTTACCACCATAATGGCCACCATAGATGGTTGAGTTGCAATCTAGCAAGACACTCTCCGTCTCACTATACGGAATACATCGCCTGATCATCTGATCTGCTCCTTGTCTAAACAGAAACGGCTCATCCCAACGGTACCACTTGACATCATGTAGAAATTTCTTCCTTTGAGCACTAGAAAGATCTGGAGGAAAAACATTACTCACCAAATAATTCACAAAATCTGCAAACCATGGTTCTTCACCTTGCACTCCAAAAAGTTGCTCATCTGGAAAAGATTCATTAATAAGAGTTACATCACGAGAATCTTTAATGTGGTCCTCCAAACGAGATAAATGATCCGCTACTTGATTTTCTGTTCCTTTCCTATCTTTGATTTCCAAATCAAATTCTTGCAATAGAAGCACCCAACGAATCAACCTAGGCTTTGAATCCTTCTTCGAAATAAGATACCGAATAGCTGCATGATCTGTATACACAATCACCTTTGTTCCAAGCAAGTAAGATCTGAATTTTTTGAAGGCATATACAACTGCCAACAACTCCTTTTCCGTCGTAGTGTAGTTTAGCTGCGCATCATTGAGGGTTTTACTAGCATAGTAAACCACATGAAAAACTCTATCCTTCCTTTGGCCTAGCACAGCTCCTACTGTATAGTCACTCGCATCACATAAGAGTTCGAATGGTTCCTCCCAATTTGGTACGGTAATGATAGGTGTTGTAGTCAACTTTTTCCTCAACAACTCGAAAGCTGCAAGATACTCTTCATCGAATTTAAAAGGCACATCCTTCTCCAACAAATTGCATAACAGTTTAGATATTTTAGAAAAGTCCTTGATGAATCGCCTGTAGAAACCTGCATGACCAAGAAAACTGCGAATCCCTTTGACAGAATTAGGTGGAGGGAGATTCTCAATGGTCTCCACCTTAGCTTTATCTACTTCAAGTCCCTTGCTAGATACTTTGTGCCCAAGAATGATACCTTCTTGCACCATGAAGTGACACTTCTCCCAATTTAGCACCAAATTAGTCTCCACACAAAGCTTCAATACCAAGCCAAGATTATGCAAGCATACATCATACGAAGTATGTAACACCCCCAGATCCGGGGTCCGGGATCCGGTCGTTACGGTCTCCAATTCTGTCCATAATACTTGAACTTACCTCAACATAAAATAAATTACATCTTTATGACCCAACACAACAATATAAAACACACCCGTTATAGTCCCAGAGATGAAATCAGAGTAACAACCAAATTTTATTAAACACATTATGAGTTCTTACAACCCAAAAGAGTTACAATATGAATACATACTCTTTGCCATCCATTTACATAAGTCATACTAGACCATATAGTTGGTACTGAAATAATGAATCTATCCTACCAATAGCTTCTTCTTCAGCTCTGGTAGTCTCGTTGTCCTTGCCAGCGTCGAGTGCGCCTTGTGCGAGTCATCGGGTCTAGCTGTTGTTGTGATATAATAATAAAGCAAGGGTGAGCAATAGCCCACCAACAATAATGTATAACTGGACGATAATATATAACGGTTCAAAAGTATCTTTTAAACCATATGCCATGCATTTACGAAAATGATGCCAGTATAACATGAACGATGAAGTTACAAGGTAACTCAAAATGCATATATATAGGTGGGAATATCTGCTATGTCGAAGATAAGCAAGATATTATAATTTATCATAAAAGAGGAACTTGCAGGAAAAATATTGCAATTCCAATTATGAATACTTTCCAATACTGCCAACAATGATAATGTTGCAGAAAATAAATGAATTTAAATGATGAACTTATGCTGGAGTATTCACCGCGCCCACTGTCCAATCCTTACGATGATCAGTCGCAGATTGTACAGCTCAATTTAGATTTACTACCGGTAGAAGGAAGAACTGACGGCTTTACTTGTCTACAGCCCTACTAGCTCTCCCCGACCAACGGTTGGGCTAAAGGGGATGGACCGGCGCTACTCGGCCTCTTACACGACTCCAAGTTCGAAAAGAAATTCATGACTCTGAACGCAAAGTTCGTCCCCCTTTCCCCAAGTATAATACTTGTTGATAAGACTCCACAAAGTAGTCGTATCTAGTTGGAAAAAAAAAACAACATCATATCTCTCAAGCTGCTGCTTGTTAGAGGATACCATCTTCTTCCAATAATCTAACCCCTCGAATGATGAGAAGGTTACTCACAGATTCAATTGATAAACAGCAACCAAGTTGCAAGTGAAACGAATAGTTTTACAAGATTTATGACCGGGAAGTCAACAAGATAAATAACATTGCTCAAGTAGGTTCCCCTATAATATGGAAGTTTGAGCGAGCATTTAAATCCTTTTAAGATAGATTTAAATGAAAAATAAAGAGTTGGGAACCTTTCCTTGATAAAATAGTCGTAAAAAGACTCCGAAATATTTTACATAATATCTAGAGGTGAAAGGTAACCTCCAGATAATATAAATCATTTTAAAAAGAATTTAAAAGAATTAAATAAATATTCCAAGAATATTTATTAACTCAATAATAATTACAGGATATTATTAAGTCATAGTACTGCTCGTAAGTAATCCTCGAATGAATATATAGAATTATTTACTAAATAAATCCTTCCTTAAATGAATATTTAAAATAATATTCATTAAATAATGAAACTCCAATAAGTATTTAAAATAATATTCAATAAATAAGTCAAATCTTAAATGAATATTTGAGAATAATGTTCAGTTAATAAATAATCTTCTAAATGAATATCCAAATAATACTCATTTAATAATCAAAGCTTTAAAGGAATATTCGAAATAATATCCCTTAAGTAAATATAACTTCCAATGAATATTTTAAAATAATATTCATCAAGTACATAAAACCTTAAATGAATATTCAAAAGTAATATTCATTTAATAAATAACATTCTAATGAATATCAAAATAATATTCATTAAATAATCAACTCTAAATGAATATTCGAAACTAACATTCATTTAATATCTCTCGACTGAGATAACACTCGAATAACATTCCTCGAAATATTTCCAAGTAATTCATACTTTATGGAAATATAAATAACGTTTAATAATAACATTCCGTAATATCAATAATAATCTGCCGTTGGAATCCCTCCGGGTTTCCACGACTATCTATATATCAAAATACCGACTCCCGGTCTATATTTAAGAATGAATATCATATGCCCTTCACTAAGGGTCATACCAAAATAATTCGGCTTATAACTGATAATTCGTATCTAGTCTATAAGCCAATGGCAATTCAGGTGTAACACCCCCAGATCCGGGGTCAGGGATCTGGTGGTTACGGTCTTACATCCATTCATAATACTTGACTTGAGTCCATAATAAATAAATCACATGCTGTGACCCCACAATAATTACCACTCACACACACAACAGTTATAGTCCCAGAGATGAAATTGAAATAAGTCTTACATTAAGGGTTTACGAATAAAAGTTATTACAATCCCAAAAGGATAACATCATAGGTTTAAAAGTTTTGCCGTGGATTACATTAATTATACATATAGTTAAACAGGAAACAAAAGTTGTCTAACTATGCTACCTCAGCAATGGCGGCTAGCATCTCAGCGGGTAGTCCGGTGGGTCGGGTAACCTGCTTGCGCCGAGTGCGCCTGACGCGAGCCATCTGTCCTAGCTGTTGTTATGACATAATATAAACAAAGCAAGGGTGAGCGAAAGCCCACCACCAAATATATAACTGAACGATAATTTAAAACAGTTCAAAGCTATCTTTTAAACCATATGCCATGCATTTACGGAAATGATGCCTGTATAATATGAACGATGAAGTTACAAGGTAACTTAAAGTATTTGTTTGAAGAAATATCTGCTACATCAAAGTAAGCGAGATATTATTGTCGTTAATAAGAAGAGGAACTTGCAAGAAAGGGTTGCAATTCCAGTTATGACTCTTCTCCAACTCTGCCAACAGTAATCATGTTGCAGGAAATAAATGAATTTGGATGATGAACCAATGATGGAGTATTCACCGCGCCCGCTGTTCCAATCTTGATGATCAGTCGAGATCGTACAGCTCAATTTAGATTTACTACCGGTAGAAGGAAGAACTGACGGCTTTACTTGTATACCGCCATGCTAGCTCTCCCCGGCCAACGGTTGGGCCAAGGGGATGGACCGGCGCTACTCGGCCTCTTACACGACTCCTAGTTCAAATAGAATTCATGATTCTGAATGTAACGTTCGTCCCCCTTTCCCCAAGTATAAGACTTGTTGATAAGACTCCACAAAGTAGTCGTATCTAGTTGGAAAGGAAAATTTACCAATATCTCCCAAGCTATTACTTGGTAACGGATATCAACTTGTTCCAGTAATCTTACCCCTCGAAAGATGAGAAGGTAAACAACGACTTTAATAAGTCAACAGCACCCGAGTTGAGGGTGACGGGAATACTTTATGACCGGGAAGTCGACAAGATAAATAACATTTTTCCAAGTAAGGTTCCCTTATTATTAAGAAGATAGACTCAAAGATGAATGATGTCTGGGAACCTTTCTTGATATAAAATTAATAATAATATGACTTCGAAATATTTTCTGTAATAATCGAAGAAGATTAACCTTATCGAGATTATTCTAAGTATGGAATAAATATTCAGAGAATATTTATTGAGTTAAAATATTGAAAGAATATTTGGGAATATGAAAGAATATTTTTAATCAGAGTATTTCTCAAAATAATCCCTGAAGAAATATCAGGAGAATATTTATTGAATAAATAAATATTTAAATGAATATTCAAAACAATATTCATTAATTAATAAGACCTGAAAAGAATATTTAAGGTAATATTCATGATTAATTAGGAATTTAAATGAATATTCAAAAGTAATATTCATTGAATGAATAATATCCTAAATGAATATCAAGTAATATTCATTTAGTAATCCAAGCCTTAAGGAATATTCGAGATAATATTCGATAATTAAATCAAGCTTCAGATGAATATTAAAATAATATTCATCAAGTATTTAATATCTTAAATGAATATTCGAAAGTAATATTTATTTAATAAAATAATAATCTAAAAGAATATCCAAATAATATTCATCTAACAGTCTCATCTTTAGAAGAATATTCGAATAAGAGTCGATAATCAATTCGACTCTGAATGAATATTGAGAAGTATTATTCGTTGAATAGTTGAATTCAAATAATTATTTGAAGTAAGGATCGTTAAAATAATTAGTCCCGAACGAATATTCAAATAATATTCGTCGCCCAAATAATAGAAAATATTTACTTAAATATTTTCTCCCGAGGTAATCTCGATATATCAAGAAATATTGACTCCCGGTCTATATTTGATGAATAAAGATGTATACGCCCTTCTATGAGGGTCTTATAATAACCGGCTTATAACTGATATATAATTATCTAGCTTATAAGCCAACAATAACATTCAGGGAACAAGTATATCAATTCAACTTGAAAGTAGGCATGCATGCAATGGCATATGTATATCAGCAATCATATATATATATTTATTCAATCACAACAACAGCCTAAAAGAAGGGAATTGAAACTTGTCTGGTAGTCGAGTACGGTAAGGGGTAGTGGTAGCGGGTCCCGGTTCAGCCTGGTGATCTATAAATAGCCAAGGCATTTGGGATTAATCACTTAACATATAAAAGTTAAGTTATACTTAAATCGAAACACGTTCTTGAGTTATCTCGTTATACCCCTTTTAGTGGATTACTTATTATCACTGATCCGACCCGACATTCGTTCGTTAACACGACATGTCACTGCACTTATACTTGGGACACACTTAAGTCATATGAGTTCTAAGGTCGATCGTTACGAACCAATATTTTACTCCGAGTTTTATCGCCCGTTTTCTAAGTGTTTCACCAAAGTTATAAAAGAGTCGTCTTTTAGGGGTTCGTTCGCGTTTAACCTTGACTCGAACATTTTTAATAAATCGAAAAATGCTCTTTTTGACATACGGTTTTCTTTCACACCTTCCTTCTTACCCCTAGTATTTATTTACCAAGATTCGCCATGACGTTACATAGCTTACGAGGGTTCAATTTCAGTTACGAACTTTCGTTTACGGATTCAAACTACTTTTAGTAATTTAGTCATAAATCCTAAACCGTAAGTCCGTTTCACGTGATCTTTATATCAAAACAAAGCTTAGAACATTACCTATCCTATCATGGCAGATAAGGTCTCTGGACAGTAGGGGTTTGACATGGAAAATGGCATACAAAACATGGTATTGTAAAATCGGGCATTATAACGGCTGTAAATCGAATATCTATCAATTTCGAATCTTCCCTTACACATAGCATCCAACCCAAACAACATATACATGACTTATATACATGAACTGAGGCCAAGCAATGCCTTTCCGTTCATCTAAACTATTTTTAACATTTATCAAAACTACATCATATACATGCTTATAATCATGCTAATATCACATCTTATACTAAAACCCATCAAGAGCATGCAAAATCTCAAGGTAAAGCCTAGGGTTTAAAGTTGTTATACCTTCCTTGGAGTATGATCTAGCCTCACTATGCTTGGTATGATCCTTAGAAGTGCTTAAGCTTGCTAAATCAACCAAAGAAATCAAGGAAAAACAAGATTAGTTCATGAAAACACTATTCACCCTCCTCTTAAATCATTTTTTTGAAAATGGAAAAAGAAGAGATTGAAGCTAGGATTTTGAGGAGATCATTTATATGAAATTTAAGTCTCACCATAAAAGTTTCAAGATCAACAAATGGTTGGAAGTTGGTTTTTGAATTTGGAATTTCCAAGAAGGCCGAATGCTTGTTTCTTGGGAGAGGAAGATGAGTTCTTGCTTGGTTGCTTGAAAATAATGCATAAAGTGACTTGTTTTAGATAATATCTCATCCTTGTCACTTTAATAAAGTGGTGATGTATAGAATGATGTATTTGTGAGGACAAGTGTTGAAGATTGGGTGGTTTAAGGCTTAACCAAGTGATTTGCTTTTCTAAGTACTAGTTGATCTCTAATGGTTCTAGTTTCTTGATTCTAGTTTGGTTAGTAGATATTTTATACATAGCACATGCATGCATCTTAGTCTCTGCTTGCTCTTTTGTCCGGTTATTGCTCGATTCGATTGATCGTTCGTAAGAATAACTCTTTCGTTTCTAGTTAGGGTTTTTACCGAAAACCTTCTTAATAATTATAATACTATTCCTCATCTTTCTTAGTACTTCTCGAATTTAAATTCCTTAAATCCCTTTTATGATTCCTTAAGTCTTGCAGTGTCCCGGGAAATCTCGGAGAAAATAAAAGTGCTCTTTTTCTGAATCCGACAGCTTTTACATACACTTATTTTCCCCCTGGATCACTAATACGAACTCAGAAATCCGTTCCGAATACCGGGTATATCATTATTATAATAATATTCCAAATTCCACCAAAATCACTATTCATCACTTATTTTTATTTAATTCCTATAATTAGGAAAATGAACCTGGTTCACTCTCGAGTGCTTCTTAACCTTTTTACGGAACCGCTGGACTTATAATAGGTATTGATTTGGATGACATAAGAATAATCTTACTTGAAGTAATATACTTATATTCTTAGGAGATAGATCATTCTTATCTATGCCGTCAACCAAAAGTATTCTGCATGACATATAAGTAATTGAATTCAAATCCGTTCCATTTATTTAATAGATCTTCGTTACATCGCAGTCATAACCACTATTCATTCTTACATCATTAAATACATAAAAGTTTTAATTCCACCCAAAATCTGGGTTCTTACATCAGGGAACAGGTATCATAATATAATTTGACAATAGGCATGCATGCTATGGCATATGTAAGATGACAATCACATATATATATTATCACAACAACAGGTTCAAAGTTTTGAACACTTGCCTGGTAATCGGGTGTGGGTGGAGATAGCGTGTCCTGGGTCTGCTCGATGATCTATAAACAATCAGAACATTCGAGATTAACCACTTAACACGTTTTAAAAGTCTAAGTATAACTTCACTTAAATCGAAACACGTTTTCGAATTATCTCATTATACACCTTTTAGTGTAACTCTTTTTATTACTGATACAATCCGACATTTGTTTGTTATTACGACATGTCATCATACCCACACTTGGTAAATACTTAAGTCGTATAAGTTCTAAAGTCGATCGATTACGAACTGAGATTATACCTCGAGTTTTATCGTCCATTTTCTAGGTGTTTTACCAAAGTTATAACCAAGCGGGTTTTTAGGGGTTCGTTCGCGTTTAACTTTGATTCAAACATTTTTATAAAATCGAAAAATGATCCGTTTGATATGTGGTTTTCTTTCATACCTTCCTTATGACCCCTAGTATTTATTTACCAAGATTCGCCACTGATTAATATGCTTTACGAGGGTTCAATTGAAGTTACGAACTTTTACTTACGGTTTCGAACCAATTTTAGTAATTTGACCATAACTCCTAAACCGTAAGTCGGAATGTTTCGATTCTTGCGCCAAAACGATCTATGGCTCGAGATATACAAGGACCAGTCATAATATTACCAAGGTCAGGAAATTATATTAACTGCCATGCTTAGTTTCTATATGTTAACAAAAATTCGGCATTACGACGGCTATAATTCGAACGATCCAAATTCGTACATGCCTCAAGCACATCATCAAAGAAACTCATGGCTTAACAATATCATTTACTACTGTCAAGAGGCTCTAAGTCCAGTGGTAAGGTCTCATCACCACCACACAACATAAACATAACAAATCAAGTCTTAAACAACTATTAACACAACAATCAAGAACTCATCTTGCAACCCACTTAAGATCTCATCAAAACTTCATAAAACTCAAAGTAAGATCTAGGGTTTAGGTGAGATATACCTTCCTTGGAGTATGTACTAGCCTTATAAAACCTTGTATAGCCCTTAGAACACCTTAAACAAGCTTGGATCATGCAAAGAAACAATAAAACTAAAGTTAGTTCTTAAAAATTTTTATTCATCAGTTCAAAGATCTGCAAAAACGAGGCCCTTACCATGCTTTCTTGGATGAGGCTCCTAAAGGAGAGTTGTAGAGAATCTAACCAGCTTTCCAACAAGCTAAAGAACACCAAATTTCATTGAGAAACGAAGGAGATATGGCCGTTTGAAAATCAGTCCAGAAACTGTCAAGCATCAGGACAGTTTGCTTTTCCAACTTGGGGAGGTGATTTGACTAGGCTATGCTACTTGGATTCCTATGAAATTTGGAGTGAATATTGCCCATGGAGTGGAGAGGCTATGGTTAAAATTTGGTGATTTTATCATTGCTATAAATGGAGATATGAATTTTCTTCTCATGAATGTTCTTGCTGGGCAGTTTGTACAAATGGAGATAAATGAAGTTTGCTTGGTCTTGCTCTTGACAATAATGCATAAAGTGATGGTAATTGGATAATATCTCATCCAAAACTACTTTAATAAAGTGATGATACAAGGGATGATGAAATTGGGTGGATAAGTGTTGAAGATTTGGTGGTGTTAAGGCTAACTAAGTGTTTGCTTGCTAAGTACTAGTTTAATCCCTAAGTGTGCTAGTTACTTGAGTCACCACTTGGTTACTAGATATTTTCTAGTGGATTATGCATGACTCTTGCTTCCTCTGCTTGTTTCTTTTGTCCGGTTATTGCTCGCTTCGATTGATCGTTCGTAGGAATATTTCACGGATTTCAAATTAGGGTTTACCGGGAATCTTCTTAATATTAATACTATCATTCTCCATCTTTCTTAATAACTTTCGAATTTATATTCCTTCCCTTCGTTAAATTCTTAAGTCTATCAGTGTCCAGGGAACTCTCGGAGAAAATAAAAGTGTGGTTTTTCAGAATCCGACAGCTTTTACATACACTTATTTTCCCCTGGATCACTATTACGAACTCGAAAATCCGTTCCGAATACTTCTATATAGTGTCGTCTCATAATATTCTCTTTTCCACCAAAAACACTATTCATTCTTTATTCTTTACTTATTCTCTTAGGCTTGTACAATTGCCCTGATCTCTTTCGATCGTTCCTTAACCTTTTTACGGACCCACTGGACCAATAAGAGATATCGATTGGGATGACATAAGAATAATCTTCTCCTTTAGAATTATCAAATCTCAATTCCCTAGGAGATAGATAATTCTTATCTAAAGTGTCAACCAATAGTATTCTTCATGGCATATAAACATTTGAATCCAAATCTATTCCTTTCATTCATTATCTCAATCGTTACATCGTAGTCGTAATCACTATTCACCATTACCTCAGTACATAATAAAAAGTTTTAATTATATCCAAAATTTGGGGTTCTTACAGTCTCCTCCTTAAAAGGATTACGTCCCGGAATCAGGTAGGAAGCAAAGAGTCGTTTGCCTGTCGTTCACTTTTTAGCTTCCTGGTCAATTCTTAGTCGTTCTACCCTTTCTCAGCACATCTTCTAGTGCTACAATCCATACTTTATCCTTTTTCCATCAATTGCTACTTTTCATAACACACACTATCCGGGTTATGCTCTTACTCAATCTTATCCTTATTGATACCTGCAGTAACATTTGTATCACTATTATACTGCGAATTCGAAGGTAACCTCGCTCGTACTGTGCATTTCCTGATCGCTTTAATCTTCGCAATCTCGATCAATATAGAGAAGTGGAAAGATTTATTGAGAGATCACTATGATCAATGAACATTTGTTATATTGCATAGTTAGTACAGAAGGGGGCCAGCCTTTAGTACTTGACAAGCAATTAAACAAGTTATGGTATTCCACTTAGACTTCTATCACATAGACAAATAGTCACGTAGCAGTACCTCCCCTCCTTAAAGGGTTGTTCTTCTCAATTCATAAAGAAAATGAATAAGAGAGAAGAAAGAAAAGAGTTCTAAAGGATTATAGAAAGTTTTCATGATTGTAAAATATCATACTCAGAATTTACCTCTGAACTATAGAGGTTCATCAAAGAAGAAATTAATCATAATTATATCCAATACTATTTGATCGCAATCTCATGTGTCAACATATCCTGCTGCTTTGTCCACTATTCTATGGACCTATACTCTGGTTCAACCTTAGCAACACTTACTTTTGGAAAATCTTTGAATCTCTCAGGTTAAATCTTAGTTTCTCGCTTGACACCATCGTTACTGACATTCCATGTCACGCTACTAGCTTTTTCATATCTATAATATTAACACTATCAGGTTGTCATCCCGAGAATTCATCAGAAAACTCATTTATTAATCCATTCGTAACATTCCTTGCTTCACATTCCATAGTTGCTTTCCCAGTCTTTTCTTTATCAATCACATCATTCTTATTATCTGATTCTTATTTACTTCTGTTATTTACTTCCACCTTCATCTCTTTATTGAGACACCTTTTTGAACTTGGTACCTCCTTATCGGTATCCCGTCACATTTACTCTATAATCATCACGTTATTCCAATTTAAACTCTCCGAAATGAATCTGGCCGATCCCTTTAACATAGATCCAATATAATCTACTTCTGCCAACCTTGTTTCTCATCACTTGTTCTTTTCTACCCGTGGTTTTCCACAGGTTGTCTTTCGTAAGTCAGACCAGGTCGTATATCTACCTGCTCGTGCTCTTATCATCTATCGAGCATCTACATTTTACTGGCGTAGCCTTGCCACATGAAACACGTTACGATCATGCTATAAGTTTTGGGAGTAGAGCTGGCTCAAATGCCACCTTCCGAACATTTTTAGACTCTCAGGTGGCCTAATTAGCCTCATTAATTCTTTCTACGGGAATACATTTAGCATCATGAATCATCACCCTCATATTCTCTATCTTGTTTGCGCAGAAGTACACTAACACAAACTTGCTTGTCATTCATCAACATGCCATTTAGCTTATCAATAGCAGCACTTTCTTTATCTTTACGTTGTCATCTACTTTCTTAGAAGAATCGCCATCGCTTGTTGTTTAAATAGTGCGTTAATAGCTAACCATACGGGTTTCAAATCCTTTAGGAAGACAGAGTAATCACTATCCTTATTCCATAAGGAGCACTTCCTGAACTTGATGTAGATATCACATGAAGTATATAAAATTGCAGAAGAGTTTCAAGCATCGCATCTATGTCCGGTTGATGAAACTATCACTCATGCATCTTCCATAAAAGATTGGAAACTTAACGGTTTACTTCGTCAATTTTGTATCATGGTCCTGGTTTTCCTCAGAACGGGACCTTCTAAAGTATGTAATATGCTTAAGACTCCATCAGGAATCGAATCTTTACTTAAACTATTATTACCGTCAATTCTTGCACAGTCATCAGAAGGAATGTAAATTCCTCCATTCCGATATGACCTTCAAGGTCCTTCCAAATATCATTCTGTTTCTTCGGTATGAACATTTGTAATTATTCCTTTATACTTAGACTGTCGGCCACCTCATTGGCCTTTCCTGATACTAACAATTTCTTGTAATCCATGTTCTCTGGATACATTCCAACTTAAACTTTTCTACCTCATTCCCATCACTGTTGGGTGAAAGCATTCTCTCTTAAGCTCTGCTGAAGGAGAAAAATATATCTATCAGTCTTTTTCCATAAGTCATTGCTTCCACCTTCCCGTGGGAACTTTATCAAAGTTACCCTCAATCATACCTGGAATATTTGTTCTCGTAGTTCTTTCTTGTTCTAGGATAATCTCAACCTTAATGGGTTCCATCCATACCTCATCATGGTTTCATACATGCCTCGTCTGACATTATTGTTATTGGGTCTTACATTCTCTACCAAACTTCTATTTTGAAACTCAGAATATTAACTTTTTCCTTGTAAGGTTTCTTAGGTCGCCCTCATCATTCCTCCTGTATTTTCTAGGTACAGGGTATAACAAAATGTCATTGATCAATACTCTAATAATTCTGTTTATGTTCTTTCCAGAACTCTTTTTAATAATCCTTACAGGTCATTGTTGCCTTAGCAAATCCAACTCATATCATTTGAATTCACAATGTCTTTATTAGGGTTAATGTCATCCCTTGTGCATTCCCCAGGGTTTGTCTTACTTTATGGATATCCTATCCTTAATTCAACTGCCAGGGAATTCTTGCATCCTATAATTGACAATCAGATCATGTATCCTTAATAAGGGTCTCTTTTCAACTGTTCTCATTTGATAATCGATTGGTAACTTAATGCCACCCTCTTCTTTCAGATAGTTGTCAGCCTATTTGGCCTTCCAAAAGGCAACGTATGCCTATATGCTCTCTTACAAAACTTGGTAATGGTAGCAAGGATGTTTTGGAAGATATTGGTCGAGTTCAACGTGAGTCTCTTAGTACTTATCGTTCTTCTCAAAGGTACTTGCCTTAGACAAAATTTCTACAGCATACTGATCCATCTCTGACCATTTCTATACTCTATTCATAAACCTTCATTGTTTACTTCCCTTAGTCATAATATATTCATGGTATTTATAATACCCTAACATCATACATCTCAAGTCATTATACTTCCATTTTTACTCGTAATCTTGGGCAATCATATACACATGAATCATTTTAGTACGGGTGACCCCATTCCAAAAAGTCTAGTAAATTCCCAATCCAAACATTGGTTGCAAAGGGTTCAGTAGAAGATTCCTACGATCTCATTAATATTTCCTTTATATCAGAAGCCCTTGCAGTCGGTGCTTACTTAGAAGCAACCCTGCTTTGTCCTTTCATTGCTGGTCTAGTCACTTGATAATCCTTTGTGACTTGGCCTCAACTAACCACACTAAAATAAAAATATATGATTTTAGGGGTTGGCTAATTAGCATTACTTTTCTAGCAATTGCTGGTATAGTGCCTTCTACTTTGATACCTTTCTACCTTTCCAAAACTTTACTTCATATAAGTCTTAATCGACTACTTGGTCGGTCTCCGGCCACCTTTCCTCTACTTTTATCTTTTCAACTATTCTTATCAATCCCGCATGCCACGCAAACTTACCATTCCTGGCATAACAACCTTTTCACTTAAGTCAATCCCGGAGTTTCTTAGTCCGGTTGGTTTCTTACTTACATTTCCTGTTTCCGTCCAATCTCACTTCATCATTTTATCTCTACCATCGATTGTAATACTCAGGGTCCGTCTACTAACCCATATGACAGCAACCTTACCCAATCCACAGGGTTCGCTCCAGTTTCCATTCTTTTCAATGATGTTCTCTAATAATTAGAAAGACAAGGTTTGCCAAAATTCTCCGGATTTCTTTCCAGAATCAGGGAAATTTTGGTCAATCTATCCACCTACTGGTAACATTAAGGAGACCAGTTTCGAAACCTGAAGAATAGTTCTATGAACCTCCAAGCAGGTAGAACCATAAGCAGTCATAATTTACGAAATAATCGTCATTAGATTGGAAGTTTAACCACTGGAGAGGAACCAATTATATACATCCCTTAGAAGGGAATCAACAGTTTCAAACTGAAACCTGTCACAATATCCTGATACCTATACGTCCTGACATTCAATATTACCAAATGTCAGTGTACCTAACCACTAGTCTCAGAAGGAATATTACCGTCGGAGTTGGTTGTTTCACAAAATCGGCACTACTAAGGCCATCCGTACCTGGTGAACCGTGCTGTCCGAATGCATCCGCAAGTACTTTGTCGTGCTGCGCAAGCACACATCCTAATCCTTTATGCGAAGCGTCGTTGGAAGCACAAAGTCTTCTTTTTCCATTAAACAATGCCAACTCTTGGTCATTACCAATTTCATCTTTTAGCTCCAGGAAGATTTTCTCAAATTTTTCTCTTTAACTGCTGATCGTATTACTTGATCCATTATAATTGAGTAAACTTAAGGTAACTACTATAATCCATTCAACGAAAAGAAAGAATTTAATATTCCTCTGAATCACATGCATCTAATTAACTGTGTTGCGATAACTCTATACTCAGTCTCTGACAATAGTCTCATTACGAGTTCATCTTGACTCACTGGTCTTATCTTCCGGTAGGTTCTGAGATCATTGTCTTGTTCACTACTTCCTTATATAACTTTATCCAATCATGCTGTCACTTCCCAATGTTTTCACTTTCTAACTGATTCATTCATAAAATGGACATTTTCCTGAATAAAACAACTTCATCAACCTCAATTTGGTTCTATAAATTACAACCTATGACATCTGCCTTCTCATGGCGAATTATTACTGACAATATTCATACTAATTCATTTGCCAAATGATATGGCACTTACTGCCTACTTCATAACTATTCCTAGGGACTCTGTTCCTCGTCCTATATCGATGTCTTTGATAATCATACATCCCTCTAGCTCTTTCTTCGTTAATATGAAAGTCTCTAAGGATTCTCGTCTATTCCCGTATAAGATCTCAAGTAATTCTTCCAATCCGTCTTACTTGCTGGTACTACATCTAGTAGTCCGGCTACGAATCCAACATGAATCTTCGTTTCTCTTGATAATAGCTCAGCTCTTTATGCTCACTTTTCTGAGCACTATACCTTAATCATCTCAGTCTTTCTGGTTGCGACCCTCATTCCTCAAGGGTAAGCTTCTTATCCTAACAGGACTGTCCTTATCTGCTGGAACCTCTTCCGGGTCTCCAGTAGGGTACTCTATCGAATTTACCCGTTGATCTTCAGCATATAATAAAGCATCATCGTGCTGCTGCTCGTATGCCTCAAGGTCTATCGCCTTACTCGTCGATACGATATAAAGCTAAGTTACTATCATGATACTTAAGAGTTCCAATAAGGGTTTTATATGTCATCACTACATTAAGTAGTCCGACTATGAACTTGGCAAGAGTTCTTATTATCTTAGTGAATCTATTGTTTTAACGTCGCCTCATCTCTGGGGTTTATAACGTACGCTCTGATACCATTTCTGTAACACCCCCAGATCCGGGGTCCGGGATCCGGTCGTTACGGTCTTCAATTCTGTCCACAATACTTGAACTTACCTTAACATAAAATAAATTACATTTTATGACCCAACACAACAATATAAAACACACCCGTTATAGTCCCAGAGATGAAATCAGAGTAACAACCAAATTTTATTAAACACATTATGAGTTCTTACTACCCAAAAGAGTTACAATATGAATACATACTTTTTGCCATCCATTTACATAAGTCATACTAGACCATATACTTGGTATTGAAATAATGAATCTATCCTACCAATAGCTTCTTCTTCAGCTCCGGTAGTCTCGTTGTCCTTGCCAACATCGAGTGCGCCTTGTGCAAGTCATCGGGTCTAGCTGTTGTTGTGATATAATAATAAAGCAAGGGTGAGCAATAGCCCACCAACAATAATGTATAACTGAACGATAATATATAACGGTTCAAAAGTATCTTTCAAACCATATGCCATGCATTTACGGAAATGATGCCAGTATAACATGAACGATGAAGTTACAAGGTAACTCAAAATGCATATATATATATAGGTGGGAATATCTGCTATGTCGAAGATAAGCAAGATATTATCATTTATCATAAAAGAGGAACTTGCAGGAAAAATATTGCAATTCCAATTATGAATACTTTCAAATACTGCCAACAATGATAATGTTGCAGAAAATAAATGAATTTAAATGATGAACTTATGCTGGAGTATTTACCGCGCCTACTGTCCAATCCTTACGATGATCAGTCGCAGATTGTACAGCTCAATTTAGATTTACTACCGGTAGAAGGAAGAACTGACGGCTTTACTTGTCTACCGCCCTACTAGCTCTCCCCGGCCAACGGTTGGGCCAAAGGGGATGGACCGGCGCTACTCGGCCTCTTACACGACTCCAAGTTCGAAAAGAAATTCATGACTCTGAACGCAAAGTTCGTCCCCCTTTCCCCAAGTATAATACTTGTTGATAAGACTCCACAAAGTAGTCGTATCTAGTTGGAAAGGAAAATAGAACATCATATCTCTCAAGATGCTGCTTGTTAGAGGATACCATCTTGTTCCAATAATCTTACCCCTCGAATGATGAGAAGGTTACTCACAGATTCAATTCAAAAACAGCAACCAAGTTGCGAGTGAAACGAATAGTTTTACAAGATTTATGACCGGGGTCAACAAGATAAATAACATTGCTCAAGTAGGTTCCCCAATAATATGGAAGTTTGAGCGAGCATTTAAATCCTTTTAAGATAGATTTAATGAAAAATAAAGAGTTGGGAACCTTTCATTGATAAAATAGTCGTAAAAAGACTCTGAAAAATTTTACATAATATCTGGAGGTGAAAGGTAACCTCCAGATAATATAAATCATTTTAAAAAGAATTTAAAAGAATTAAATAAATATTCAAAGAATATTTATTAACTCAATAATAATTACGGGATATTATTAACTCATAGTACTGCTCGTAAGTAATCCTCGAATGAATATATAGAATTATTTACTAAATAAATCCCTCCTTAAATGAATATTCAAAATAATATTCATTAAATAATTAAACTCCAATAAGTATTTAAAATAATATTCAATAAATAAGTCAAACCCTAAATGAATATTTGAGAATAATATTCAGTTAATAAATAATCTTCAAAATGAATATCCAAATAATACTCATTTAATAATCAAAGCTTTAAAGGAATATTCGAAATAATATCCCTTAAGTAAATATAACTTCCAATGAATATTTTAAAATAATATTCATCAAGTACATAAAACCTTAAATGAATATTCGAAAGTAATATTCATTTAATAAATAACATTCTAATGAATATCAAAATAATATTCATTAAATAATCAACTCTAAATGAATATTCGAAACTAACATTCATTTAATATCTCTCGACTGAGATAATACTCGAATAACATTCCTCGAAATATTTCCAAGTAATTGATACTTTATGGAAATATAAATAACGTTTAATAATAACATTCCACAATATCAATAATAATATGCCGTTGGAATCCCTCCAGGTTTCCACGACTATCTGTATCTCAAAATACCGACTCCCGGTCTATATTTAAGAATGAATATCATATGCCCTTCGCTAAGGGTCTTACCAAAACAATCTGGCTTATAACTGATAATTTGTATCTAGTCTATAAGCCAATGGCAATTCAGGGAACAGGTATCATAATATAATTTGACAATAGGCATGCATGCTATGGCATATGTAAGATGGCAATCACATATATATATTATCACAACAACAGGTTCAAAGTTATGAACACTTGCCTGGTAATCGGGTGTGGGTGGAGATAGCGTGTCCTGGGTCTGCTTGATGATCTATAAACAATCAATACATTCGAGATTAACCACTTAACACGTTTTAAAAGTCTAAGTATAACTTCACTTAAATCGAAACACGTTTTCGAATTATCTCGTTATACACCTTTTAGTGTAACTCTTTTTATTACCGATACGATCCGACATTTGTTTGTTATTACGACATGTCATCATACCCAAACTTGGTATATACTTAAGTCGTATAAGTTCTAAAGTCGATCGATTATGAAACGAGATTATACCTCGAGTTTTATCGTCCGTTTTCTAGGTGTTTTACCAAAGTTATAACCAAGCGGGTTTTTAGGGGTTCGTTCGCATTTAACTTTGATTCCAACATTTTTATAAAAATCGGAAAACGATCCGTATGATATGTGGTTTTCTTTCAAACCTTCCTTATGACCCCTAGTATTCATTTACCAAGATTCTCCACTGAGTAACATGCTTTACGAGGGTTCAATTGAAGTTACGAACTTTTACTTACGGTTTCGAACCAATTTTATTAATTTGACCATAACTCCTAAACTGTAAGTCGGAATGTTTCGATTCTTGTGCCAAAACGATCTATGGCTCGAGATCTACAAGGACCAGTCATAATATTACCAAGGTCAGGAATTATATTAACTTCCATGCTTGGTTTCTTAGTGTTAACAAAAATTCGGCATTACGACGGCTATAACTCGAACGATCCAAATTCGTACATGCCTCAAGCACATCATCAAAGAAACTCATGGCTTAACAACATCATTTACTACTTTCAAGAGGCTCTAAGGCCAGTGGTAAGGTCTCATGACCACCACACAACATAAACATAACAAATCAAGTCTTAAACTACTATTAACCCAACAATCAAGAACTCATCTTGCAACCCACTTAAGATCTCATCAAAACTTCATAAAACTCAAAGTAAGATCTAGGATTTAGGTGAGATATACCTTCCTTGGAGTATGTACTAGCCTTATAAAACCTTGTATAGCCCTTAGAACACCTTAAACAAGCTTGGATCATCCAAAGAAACAATAAAACTAAAGTTAGTTCTTAAAAATTATTCATCAGTTCAAAGATCTGCAAAAACAAGGCCCTTACCATGCTTTCTTGGACGAGGCTCCTAAAGGAGAGTTGTAGAGAATCTAACCAGATTTCCAACAAGCTAAAGAACACCAAATTTCATTGAGAAACGAAAGAGATATGGCCATTTGATCAGTCCAGAAACTGTCAAGCATCAGGACAGTTTGCTTTTCCAACTTTGGGAGGTGATTTGACTAGGCTATTCTACTTGGATTGCTATGAAATTTGGAGAGAATATTGCCCATGGAGTGGAGAGGCTATGGTTAAAATATGGTGATTTTATCATGGCTATAAATGGAGATATGAATTTTCTTCTCATGAGTGTTCTTGCTGGTCAGTTTATACAAATGGAGAGAAATGAAGTTTGCTTGGTCTTGCTCTTGACAATAATGCATAAAGTGATGGTAATTGGATAATATATCATCCAAAACTACTTTAATAAAGTGATGATGCAAGGGATGATGAAATTGGGTGGACAAGTGTTGAAGATTTGGTGGTGTTAAGGCTAACCAAGTGTTTGCTTGCTAAGTACTAGTTTAATCCCTAAGTGTGCTAGTTACTTGAGTCACCACTTGGTTACTAGATATTTTCTAGTGGCTTATGCATGACTCTTGCTTCCTCTGCTTGTTTCTTTTGTCCGGTTATTTCTCGTTTCGATTGATCGTTCGTAGGAATATTTCACGGATTTCTAATTAGGGTTTACCGGGAATCTTCTTAATATTAATACTATCATTCTCCATCTTTCTTACTAACTTTCGAATTTATATTCCTTAAATCCCTTCGTTAAATTCTTAAGTCTATCAGTGTCCAGGGAACTCTCGGAGAAAATAAAAGTGTGGTTTTTCAGAATCCGACAGCTTTTACATACACTTATTTTCCCCCTGGATCACTATTACGAACTCGGAAATCCGCTCCGAATACTTCTATATAGTGTCGTCTCATAATATTTTCTTTTCCACCAAAAACACTATTCATTCTTTATTCTTTACTTATTCTCTTAGTTGTACAATTGTCCCTGATCTCTTTCGATCGTTCATTAACCTTTTTACGAACCCACTGGACCAATAACAGATATCGATTTGGATGACATAAGAATAATCTTCTCCTTTAGAATTATCAAATCTCAATTCCGTAGGAGATAGGTAATTCTTATATAAAGTGTCAACCAATAGTATTCTTCATGGCATATAAACATTTGAATCCAAATCTATTCCTTTCATTCATTATCTCAATCGTTACATCGTAGTCGTAATCACTATTCACCATTACCTCAGTACATAATAAAAAGTTTTAATTATATCCAAAATTTGGGGTTCTTACAAAGTACCAAAAACTGAGAAGTCATCCATGAAAATTTTGACATTAGTGCCAATCATGTCAGAGAATATCGCCATCATGCACCTTTGAAAAGTGGCCGGAGCACCACAAAGTCCGAAAGAAACTCGTCGAAAAGCAAAAGTGCCAAAAGGACATGTAAATGTGGTCTTCTCTTGATCTTCTGGAGCGATGCAAATCTTATTATAGCCTGAATACCCATCAAGAAGGCAATAGTACTCATGTCCAGCTAACCTGTCTAACATCTGATCAATGAATGGCAGAGGGAAGTGATCCTTTCTCGTGGCTTTATTCAACTTTCGGTAGTCCATACAAACTCTCCACCCCGTGACTGTTCGAGTAGGAATGAGCTCATTCTTCTCATTAGCAACAACTGTCATGCCTCCTTTCTTAGGCACACACTGAACTGGACTCACCCAAGAACTGTCTGAGATAGGATAGATAATACCCGCATCTATCCATTTTAGAATTTCCTTCTTCACCACCTCTTTCATGATAGGATTAAGACTTTGCTGATGTTCAACAGTAGGCTTAGCTCCTTCCTCTAGAAGAATTTTGTGCATGCAATAAGAAGGGCTGATTCCCTTGATATCTGCTATGGTCCAACCAATTTCTGATTTGAATTCCCTCAAAATTCGCAGAAGCTTTTCTTCCTCACTACCTGAGAGGTTAGAAGCAATAATGACAGGTAACGTAGATGCATCACCTAGAAAAGCATACCTCAAGTGTTCGGGCAATGGTTTAAGATCAAGTGTAGGAGCTTCTTCAATAGAAGGCTTGAGACGCTCCGTAGAATTTTTATGCTCTGCCAATCCAAGAGATTCAAATGGTATATCTAACTTCCTTCTCCATGGGGCTGAATTCAATTGCTGAAGCTGCTCGGCTACTTCCTCATCTTCAAAGTCAGAATCACCAACAAGAACTCTTTCCAAAGAATCCGATTTAAGCAACTGCTCAATCTCCATACTAACTGCAGAATCCACCAAATCCACCTTCATGCATTCATCTTCATCAGATGGAAATTTCATTGCATTGAACACATTAAAAGTGACATTATGGTCTTGCACTCTCATGGTGAGTTCCCCTTTCTGCACATCTATCAAAGTATGGCCTGTAGCTAGAAAAGGCCTTCCCAGGATTATAGGAATCTTCTTGTCTTCTTCGAAATCTAGAATCACAAAATCGGTAGGAAATATGAGCTTATCAACCTTCACCAAGACATCCTCTAATATACCCCTTGGATAAGTGATTGACCGATCAGCCAGCTGCAACGAGATATTGGTAGGTTTCGGATCAGGCAGACCAAGTTGCTTGAAAATATACAAGGGCATGAGATTAATGCTAGCTCCCAAATCACATAAGCATTTGTAAAAATACAACTTTCCAATGGTGCATGGAATTGTAAAGCTTCCTGGATCCTTAAGTTTAGGAGGCAATTTCTGTTGCAACACTGCACTGCACTCCTCTATCAATGCCACTGTCTCAAATTCTTCCAACCTTCTCTTTCGTGACAAAATATCTTTCATGAACTTTGCATATCTCGGCATCTGCTCCAATGCTTCAACAAAAGGAATGTTAATGGACAGTTTCTTGAAAACCTCCATAAACTTCTGAAACTGTTTTTCTTGATCTTGTTTCTGCAAGCGTTGAGGGTATGGTGGAGGAGGATAGATCTGATTCATCCACTTCTGCTTTGGAGGAGAGTTTTCAGCAGAATTTTGCTTTTCAAGTCTTTTTGTAAATGGAGGAGGTGGATAGATCTGATTGCTCTCTGTAGACTGTTTTGGAGTAGATTCTTTATCAGCTGCAAATTCAGAATTTACCTTTTCTTTATCTGCAGAAGCCTCCACCTGCTATTTCTTGATTTCTTCGTCTCCTTTCTTATCTGCAACTAAATTAACGTCTTCCAAATTATCCCTACGAGTTTATGAACGTGTTCGCATACACGCCCAAGTACCTGAAAATCACACCAACAAACAAGATGTGTAAGTAACCAATCCAAGTCAGTGAACTCTATCGGCCACTAATGACATAAACTAATAAAACAAAACACCGATTCCCCGGCAGCGGCGCCAAAAACTTGTTTGCACTAAATTACGCAAGCGTACGTGGTCACAAGTAATATATGAATAAGATGAGTTCGATCCCACAGAGACTGGTTTTGGTTTTGTTTAGTAGAATAATGCACCTATGCACCAATGTATGATTATACTTCACTGTTTAGACAAATAATAAATTGGGGTTTTATTTAACTAATTAGCTACTATGCAAATTAACAATATTACGAATTAACTAATTACGATAATTAAGTATCGAATTACTTATATGCAAGAAAACACGGGATCCTAACTTCATTAATTACTTCGCCTAGATCTGACACTTTTAATCACTGCATGCAACGGTTTTGATATCTGATCGGACAACATGAAATAAGTACACGCTACCTATCAGTATACGTATACCAAACTACCCATACATCCACAAAAGAGATAGAAGATGAATAGACACCAATTATGCTTAGACCCTATATGTCTATAGAATTTGAAAACATAACAGTTGAGGAGCAAGTTATCCAATTTGATCACATAGAGCAATATAAGTATTTTCATCTTATACCACAAATTACGATGTCAGAACATGCATAATCCTATGCTAGCATGGCAAGTTCTAAACCTCAAGATCCACTTTCACTTCACAAGAGATTAACAGATTAGATGTTCGCGATGCATCTAACAGTTAAGCATAACCATACGAGGATATCAGATATACGTCACACACAGATCTTTAAGCATCAAGATATTAAACTACATAATTAAATCCGTTAGAATCCCATGACAACGATTAGTTCATAATTGAACTGCTCGTCACCATTGGAATTGATGAAAACATGATAATAAACAAGATATGAAAGAACGTTGTAATAATATTAAAAGAACAAAGTTAAGAAAACAAATCTAGAATCCAGAATAACGCCTGAGAAAGAATACAAAAGATGTAGTAGATCTAGATCCGTTGTTTGTCACGAGCTTGAATCTTTCTCCACTTTTCACCGTTACAAATCTAAGTTATGATGATAACGTTACGATGTGTTTAAATAGGCTTAAGAAGCCTTGCTACACAAGAAACTACCTTACAAAACTAATAGAATTTGACTTGGTACAGGAAACTGCCGAAAATACGTTTACAACTCGAATTAGGCCAAAACGGTCAAATTTAGCAAAACTGGTCGGGCTAGGGCGCAGCCTGCGCAGTCAATCCCTGTCACCTAGGGCGCAGTCTGCCCACTAGATTTCTGGAAAATTTCTGTTTTATGCTGTTTCGCTTCGTTTTGACTCCAAACGCTTCCGTTCTTTTTGCATTAGCTTCCTTCTTCAATTCTCTATCTAAAGGATCACTATGGTGGTCTTCAACAAGACTCCATTCTTCACTCGAAAGCTCCAATGCAATTCAAAAATCGACGAAAACATAAACCCTAATCGACAAACTTGTAATCCTGCATAATTAAGCAAAATACATCAAAATTACAACGAATTTGAGTCCAAGACAATCAATTTAAGCCGATATGGAACGTTCCAAGTGGATATAAAATCCACTTATCAGTTACTCATGAGTTTACAAAATTAAATTTATGAAAAAAAATTACAAGATATCCAATATTGCATATCAATAGATCTAAAATATGGCACATGTTCGTTTTCAGATGTTGGAATCTTGATGTACTAAAATCCGAAGGAATTTCTACACATGCGGAAGTAATTATAACATTTATTTACATAGAATTCCTAATTAATCATGCATATAGATCGTATTAAAATTCGAGAATACAGAAAAATACCTTAGCAAGCTTCCAAAACTTCAAGATCAAACCTTGTTCTTCTCCTTACAATCACCCCTCAGTGTGTGGAGTGCTCTAATGGTATCCACCAAGAAATTTGACAAAGAAGAAGAAAGAGAGAAAATAGGCTAACTTTGAGTTTCACAAGAACTTTTTCTTGCAAATTTTGGTGTGTTTGATCTCTTCATCTAGCAAGCTATTTATAGGAGAAATCTCAGCTGGGAATTTTGACCGTAATGCTTGTAATGATGATCATCAAATTAATTAATCTTTATTAATTAATCAATTAATCATTAAAGCACTTTTAATCATTAAAGCATTTTAATCATTAATCCCATTTAAACTTTTTAAAATAATTCTCTCTATATATTTAGTATCTTCGGATTAAATATATAATTATTATATTAAGAAATTTTCTTAATATTTTATAATTAATTCAATCATATTTAATTAATTATTTAATTATTTATTTCTCAAATAAATAATTATTAGCCAAAATAATTTTTCCTTCATCTTCAACAATATTTCTTTTTATGGTGTGACCCTTTAGGTTCATAATTATGCCGGTAGTAGAAATAAATAATAATAAACTATTTATTATCATTTATACGAATTACAATTATCGTTATAATTAAATTCATTCTACATCGTGAGTGATACTTTTGAAGGTATATCGCGACTATCCGGATAATATGAATTCATATCTAATTTAATCATATGATTTCTTATTCCTTATGCATAGTTCATGTTAATGCAAATTAGAAACTAATTTCATTCACTCTGGCTAGAGATTCCTGAACTACCATATTAAGAATAGAATAGGATATTCACTTCCTTTACTGGAAGGGGTAGATCCTTTATCGATCGTTAACTATCCCCATATATAAATTCCAATGCCCAAAATAGAACTTATTAATTGCCCTTGAGACTAAGGACTAAACCAAAGCATTGTTCATTAGATATAAGATGACTCTAACGATATCAAGTCTAAGGAGACTTGTACAACCATCACTATATAAACAATTACTGACACGTGAGTAAACTCTATTAATTGTTTAAGTGATCGAGTTATGTTCAGTGAACTCATTCCCCAATGAGCACCTACATACTAACTATTGTGTCACCACACAAATGCCTATGAGAACAGACATCCTTCGTAGGAAGCAAGTATAGTATGTACCGATCTTTATGGATTGACTAACTTCCAATTAGTTATTCTATGATTAGGAACAGTTTAAGTTTAGTATTATCATCTTTTAGATCTCACTATTATAATCTCATTATAATTCTAGAAGCTTTACTCTAAACTATGGAACATCTTATTTAATACACTTTAAATAGATAAAGCCCGTAATAAAAATAAACAAGTATTTTATTAATATAAACAAAATCAAATAAGATTACATGAAAGTTCTTCCTAACTCATCATACATGATTGGATTTAGGACAAAACCTTTCAAAATCAAGTCCAACAATTTTTTTATATATGAATACTTAACTTATAAATTAGAAAATTTATAATAAAATAATGGTTGAACAATATTTTAGGAAGTGTTTAATTAACGAGAATGGAATAATAACATTTAATTCCATTATCCACTAAATTATTGAACAAGGCTTGAAGGGCGGTGATCCGAGAAGAATCTGGCCCATTATCCAAACACTAGAACCCATCTAACCTATACACCAAACGGAGTCCCTCTGCCACGTGTAACTCTAACTTTAATTTATTGCCACATGGCATTTCAGTCCTCAGCATGACAGCTCATTTCCACAACCAATTTATGTTGTCAGCAATGTATTTGAGGAAGTCCCGCACCTGACGTATGAGACAACGAGCTCCCTTGGTTTATAAATTTAGAGCCTGTTTGGCTCAAATTAAGTTCTTAAGAACTTATTTTCAGGAAAAAAATTCATATTTTGATAAAAAAAATTTATTCAAGTATTTAATGTATGTTTGAGATTCTATAGGTTGTAAAAAAAGTTAATTTTTTTTAAAAAAAAGTTAGGAATCTCTAACTTTGTCTTAAAATAAGTTGACTTATTCTGAAAAAAAGTTCCCCTCAAACACCCCTTAGTAAATTTGAATTAAGATAGTGATCCTAAAATATTTTAATACCTTTTTTTAGAGAATAACAATAAATTTTTTTATCTCTAATTTATTTTTATAATTCAAATTTATCATGATTGATATTTCTACAATTTTGATGACCACACTTAATAAAAAAACTTAGCTTACTCAGTTATAATACCACTCAAAGTGGTGTCTGAGAAGGGTAGCTGTACGCAGACCATGCCCCTATACAATAGGGAGGCTGTTTCCGAAGGACCCCCGGCCATTACAAATACAGAAATACAAATACAGAAAGGAAACCTAATACAAACTAAGAAACTCACGCACACGCAGGAGTCGAACCCCTGACCTCCTTCAAAGGAGGCCAGTGGCTCAACCACTGCACCAACATGTTGTATTTTGATATAAAGCATCATGTTATTCTGTATTGAGCTAACTTGTATTTGTAGATAATATCATCATAGTAACAAATTAATCAGAATATCCGAACATTTGGCAAGGTAGTTGCACACAGTTAATACGCAAACATCAAGCCAATTACAGCTATCCAAATTCTTGAATATTAAGATCAAGTTCGATATTCATGGATTTATTTGAGGAAATTCAGTGTTAAACACTTTGTGAGAACTCTTTATGATTTAATATATACATAATATATTATGGAGCTCAAATTTGTTTTTATATCATTTTCCTAAATTATAGAAATTTGCTATTTTTAAAAAATTTCTTGTTACAAAACCTCTATACCCATTTTCTACACATACATCTTTTCGATCTATTTCTTCCAAACCTTCTGCCTAAAAGTACCCATTTTTAAACAGAAGGGTTAAGTTTTTCTTCGATCTCTCTTCCAAACATTTTGTCTAACGGAAACAAGAACGTTGCAAAAATCTATTCATCAATTGAACGTTAGAATTGAATTCTAGATGTTGGTAATTTATTGATTGATTTTCAAATTTTGATTGTGAAGTTTTAAAAACTTGTTCTTTTGTTCAATTCATTTTTGAATCTATCAAAGCACATAAAGAACACTTTCGACTCAATAATTTCATTACTTTATTCTTTATGATTCTCTCGAGCTTTTAATATATCATATACATGTTATATTGTCGATAGTCCATAATTTTTGAGTTGTGTTTATCTCTTGATTTGTATTGTTCGATTTGCAAGTATTAGTTGTTGGACATATTGATTAGGGAATAAGGGTTTGGTGAACATTGCTAGAAAAGTATATTTGGAAAGTATGGCTTAGAGAGCAAGTTTAGAAACAGGTTGTTCAGCAAGCCATTTGTCAGCAGTTGGGAAAGGGTGACATATTATTGTATCTTGTAATCGTTGTTATTTTGATCAATAATATATTTTTTATTAAATTGGCATAATTTTAATATATATATGAAAAATACGGTAGGATAGATCTATAAATTATGTATATTTAGTTTTAAATATAAAATCTTACTCATAAGTATTTAATAATTATAATGACTAAAAAAAATAGTAACAACACAAAAATCCTTTTGAAATAAAACAAGTACTTGAATATTTCTAGCTTTAATAGTTTCGAGATAATGTTTTGCCTATAATTTTTTGTTCTTTCCTAAAGAAAATAGTATTTTTTTTCTCTCTCTACCATTTCACGTGCTATTATATTTTTCATAAAATTATTTTGATCAGTCGAACTCTACAAACATTGAATCATAGAAATGACAAAAGTTGGTGTATTGAAAATAAGAAAAATGGAAAAATCAAAGTTATTTAACTCTCGGATCGGACAACCATCTTACTTTAAGTTAGAGATATTCAAAAAATTTGAAATTCGAAATCCGCCTCGATTCGCAAAAAAGCTAGGAAAGTTTGGCTCCAAAAAAATCCGATCCGGCTCGTAAGGATTGTCTCAGTTGGTTAAAGAGAGGTCATCTCACCTCTTGGTCACAGGTTCGACACCCATGGGAGGCGGATTTGTGATTATGTCATCCTGGGGCAGAGCCTGTCGCACTTGTACGGTTTGCCTTGGATCACGTGGTTTGCAGGCTATTGCGTGAGCCCATGGGTTTACCCAGAGCGCACCCGAAGGGTAGCGGCTGCGGGTTCCCATGTTAAAAAAAAAAAAACCCGATCCGGTTCGGCCTAACCCAAGAGTCTAAGATGGGCCTCCCATTTTTCATCAAGCCCGCCGGATAAAGCCCGAGCTTTTAAAAAGCCCGGTTCGATCCGGATAAAAGCCCGGGATTTTAAAAAATTCGGATAAAAATTCATTTTTTTTATAGATAAATCTAAAAATATATAATATTTTTAATAAAAATCAAGAATATTAAACTTAGCAATAGAGGGGATGTGAAGGATCATGAAGCTAGAAATAATCAACAATATAAAGGACAAACTCTTCTTCCAAGAAGACTAATTAAGTGTAAGGGATATACTTCACGAAATGGTCATATGCGAGGAGATTTATATGGATTATGATCGCCTTAAGTCATAACGCAGATTATTAGTAAAAAGTTCTTAAATTGCAATGGTATTTTATTATAAAACAAGTATTATGCTAGTAGTTTTTTAGTATTAGGTTTCGTGGTGTCTCTTCTTATATATTCTGAATTATAGAAGTTCAAGGGCGTAGCTCTTTAGAGGTTGTTTCTTTTGTAAGATTTTCTTTTTTTGTATATTAATATATTAGCTTTGCAAAAAAAAGAACAAAATTACATATAATTTTTTTTTAAAAAAGAGCGAAAAAAGCTCGACCCGAAGACCTAAAACGGGCCTCAAATTTTAGAGAAAGCCCGGCCCGGCCCAATTTTTGAAAAAACCTAGCCCAGCCCGATTCTTAAAATGTCCGGGCTTTTTAAAGCCCGAATAAAGCCCGGCCCGAAGGGATTTTTGTGCATCTCTACTTTAAATTATTGAATACTAGCTTTAGCTTTTTGCACGGATTACTTTTAATTTTTGGGTTAATTATCTGATTGGTCACAGAAGTCAGCCTAGATTATCAAGTTGGTCACTGAACTCAAAACGGTCTCAATCAGGTCACTGAAGTCAGCCTGGATTATCAATTTGTTCATTTTTTTGACGGAAATTAATGTCCGCAAAATTTTATCTGAAAAATCTCCACCAAATTTTGTGAAATTAAAGTGTGTTAATCTAGATGCTATGGGTCTCATAAAACTGGTTTAGATTTTCATTATGAGCTCTAGATTTATATGAATCGAAAAGGAAAATTCAAGAACTAGAATTGTTCTTCTTCAAAAACTGAAATAAAACTTATCAATATTATATCTATTTTGAAGAGAATAATCTGGGTAACACAAATAAGGTCTCGAATTTTTTAAATGTTAAGTGAATCTGCAGTTATAAGCGTTTATATCAATCTGCAGTCTTTTTCCATCAAAAAATGAAGACTATTTAACAGACCATACATTTATGTCGAGTAAGTGACCTGATTGAGACCGTTTTGAGTTCAGTGACCAACTTGATAATCCAGGCTGACTTCAGTGACCAATCAGATAATTAACCCTTTAATTTTTTATAATTTATTTATAGTGTAATATGATATTATAAAAATTAATTTTAATATGTTATTGGAAGAATTCGAATCTTAAATCTTTGTATATATATAGTGTAAGATGATTTTATAAATATTAATTTTAATATGTTTTTGAAGAATTTGAACCTTAAATCTTTGTATATAATAATTTTTAATATTAAATATAAATTAATATGTTGTTGGGGGGAATCGAACCTTTTATTTTTTATAATTTATTTATAGTGTAATACGATATTATAAATATTAGTTTTAATATGTTATTGGAAGAATTCGAACATTAAATCTTTGTATTTAATAATTTTTTTTATTAAATATAAATTAATATGTTGTTGGCGTGAATCGAATTTTAGACCTCAATATATAACAAATTTTAGTATTTTGTATCTAACGATCATGATTTATTTGGATTGTAAATCTAATGATTATGAATAATTCGGTTAACCAAACTATAAATTACAAAAATTTCTTATTTACTTATAATAATATAGAATAGATTAGTACTTTGATTCTATATTTTATCTGGGAATGCATTCATATTTCGCAATACTAACATTTGAGTAACAAGTCAATTTATATACCAGCTAATTCTAGAGAGGACCTCCTTATATAGAGAAATGAGTGAACAACTAATTTTATATGATTCTATAGTAGAATTAAAGTTTTAATTTTTGGTTGTATAAAAAAAAGACCAATTTTTTTTGGTTCTATATAAAAAATTGATTCTGTAACAGAACCAATGCTGACGTGGCATTGTTGCTGATGCGGCACTGCTAACATCAGCTGCCACGTCATAACTGCTGACGTGGCAGTGCCACGTCAGTAGTGATGACGTGGCACAACAGTGACGTGGTGATGTCAGAATTAATTTTTTTTTTGAAAAATTATTTTTGAAAAAAAAATTAAAAAAATTTGGTTCTGTTGTAGAATCAGAAAAAATATATGGTTCTCTCTAATTTCTCTATATAACAAATTCTCACTAGAAGGGACTCATCATATCTAATTTGCAATAATGTAAATTAGCCGGATTAATGATTAGTAGAACCAAAGAATCCATCAAAATGTACTTTAACGCGTTAATGAATTAATTTATTTATCAACGTAAAAACGTTGACCTTAGGTACTACTATCATATTTATGTCAGTCTGACAAGGCCACACATATAAAATAAGTCCCGGCTTTGTAAACATAAATACAGAAATGCACAGTAGACTAACTTGATCGAACACACTCGGTATCAAATCACAACACAACTGCTTTAAATTAACAACAAATTTACAACAGACAACAAACAACAGTAAACAAAAGTAGGTATCATATTTATGTCAGTCTGACAAAGCCACACATATGAAATAAGTTCCTGTAAGGAAAATGCTGGGTACATGAAACGGTTTCCAAATTCTTTCTCAAATATTGATGTGGCACTTATATAATTGGTAATTTTTCGATAATAATATTGGACTCGCATGTATTGATATGCGCCTACAAATTAAAATGAGCCTTGTGTTATGTCACATCATTCGTGAATATTTTTGGGAAAATATTCGGAATACCTAACATTGCTCGCTTTGTAAACATCAATACAGAAATGCACAGTAGACTAACTTGATCCAACACTCTGTATCAAATCACAACACAACTGCTTTAAATTTACAACAAATTTACAACAGACAACAAACAACAGTAACCAGTAAAGCAAACATCATCCTTCACATTACATACTTTTTTAGTTTACAAACTCTAAAACAACTCTAAATCACCGGTCACACTAGTACAGATAACTCGTCATGCTACTACAAGTAAGCGGTCTCAAATCTCGGTAAAACAAGTCGTCGAAGTTTGTAGGATAAAATAGTTTGTATTTAACGAACATCGGATCATATGTGTACTTCTTTAGTTCTTTTAGAATGGAATTCAAGTTCATCACCTGCCCTCTTTAATAAAATCAGACCAAGAGAGTGACACTACAGATGCAGACATTCCCTCTCTGATTTGATCTAAAGTAGGGTGAGAATGTGAACTTGATTTATCACTAAAACTTTGCGAGTAATTAGACCAGAAGTCCTTAGCTTTCAATTTCTTAAGCAAATGCATTTCCATCTCCTCTCCTTCTGGTTCTTCAGTCTCATTCTGCCCTTCTAAAACCTTTGTAACTTTTCGCATTTTTGGTCGAACATGTACATCCGGATAAACACATAACAATCCTAAATTCAGCACCAGTTCAACTTCATCTGCACCGTAGCCACCTCTAGCCCTTAGCCGTGGATCAAGTGCATTGAGCAATTCTCCTTTCTCCATTAGCTTCCAAACCCATTCGATCAAGGGTGGTATTCCTTCCGCTAATGGTCTCCTTCCACACATTACTTCTAAGATCAAGACTCCGAAACCAAAGACATCAGATAGTGTTGATACACGGCCATTCTTGATTACTTCCGGTGGCAAGTAGCCTACGGTCCCAACCACACGAGTTGTGCTAGCTACTTGACCATTACCGTGAATTCTTGCTAGTCCAAAATCCCCCAGCTTTCCGTTCATATCTTTATCAAGCAACACATTACTGGCTTTAATGTCCCTATGTAGGACTGTTGACTCCCATCCCTCATGCAAGTATAACACCCCCGAAGCCACATCCTTCAACACTCTAATTCTGTCTTCACAGCTCAACATTTCATTCTCCGCACAATCAAACACCCTTTTGTCCAAACTACCATTTTCCATGAAATCATATACCAAGATCAAGCTCCCTCTTTCTTTCCTACACCATCCCCTCAAAGCCACCAAAGTTTTGTGCTGTAGCCTTCCAAGACTCGATACCTCAGCCAAAAATTCTTTAACTCCATCGCCGTTTGCGTGAGAAATGCGCTTCACAGCGACCTCTACCCCTCCGGCCAAAACCCCTTTATAGACCTTCCCATTCCCTCCAATACCAATCACATTTTCATCCGAAAACCCTTTCGTTGCTGCATCAATTTCCTGGTAAGGAATTCTATGCGGCCAAAACTCCAATTCCCAATCTTCCATTTCCGCTCTCTCCTGTAACACCCGCCTACGCCTTTTAGTCAACAACACATTAATCACATAACATACAACTACAACGAAGAAAACCCCCAATGCAATTCCCACAATAAATTTCTTCGACTTCCGAATAGGTTCTTTAGGCAAGTCGAAAGATGGTAACCCCTCTGTAACCAATCCTTTCCATAACGAAAAATTCGAATTACTATAACTCCAACTCAAAATCTTGTGACTTTCAACCAAAATACCAGTAGAAGCAGTAAAACCAACATACATATCATCCATAAAAACTTTCGACAAATCATAAGGATAACTTAACAATGGCCTCCTAGGCCTAATCATCCCAACGGGTGCAATAGTGACATTCAAAACAGCATCTTTATAATCAATCCAAACTTGATAATTCTTACCATTGTTAAGCCTAATCCTATTGAACACATCTTGATCATCATTACTCCAATAACCAGCAGACAATGAAAACAGAGAAGTAAGTGAACTCACATCAATCCCAACATGATTATCATCAATATCACTAAATTCTTGATTTTTAAACACATCAAACTCAATACCAAAAATATGGTGTTTTGGGTTGCCATCATTATTAGTTCTGTTCAAGAATCCCATATGTTGAGAAGCACTAGCACCTTGAATACCATCAAATGGTACAAACAAAAAAACTAAGCCATGCCCTGATAGTGTGCCTTGGAAAGGTGCCATAGCAAATATGAAAGAAGTTGAAAATGGAAGTACCTTAGATGAAGTTTTATTTTTTGTAGCAATTCTTGATGGATATAGCCCTCTGCCAATGGATTGCTTAAAGCGTTTTGTAAGAGTAAGTATTTTTGACTCAACTGTTGCATTTCCATAAACTGATATGTTGGTGGAATTGAAGCCATTGAATATGAAATCAATGGCTAAGGTTGATTGTAAAGAAAGGGCTGCAAGTATGAAAATATAAAACATGGTATATGTGTGCAGCTTCATTTTCATTTACAGAAGTATGTAGAAGAGATCACAGGAAGGAAGATTAGTACATATGTGGTGAAGTAGTTGAAGTATACTATATTTTTTTAGAAGTCAAATAGTACAATGGTTTTGCCCTCTTCATATGGATATATTACAAGTCTGACATTGTGCCACCTGTTTTTAGGTGACGCCGTCATGCAAAAAGAAAGTTGATGTGTCTTGGCTATTTTGGACTTTTTGAGGTGGAAATTTCACAAAAACCATCCTTTTTTTGGCCTTGTGTGCATGTATTTGGTTGGATAAGTCTTTGATTTTTCTTTTTTTTTTTTTTTAAAAAAAACTTATAGTTTCAAATAATTATGTACTAGGATAAAGGGTTTTATTTCCATGGTAAGTTTGAATTAAGATCGTAAAAAACTGATGGAGTCAAATCGAGTTTTGAGCAAATAAACTAATTTTGAAATTTTTCAAACAAATTAAGTTAGATGAAATTTTTTGATGAAATGTCCTTGGTGTATCACTAATGTAAATAGTGAAAAATGGTGCTAGACAAAGTATGCAATAATAAATTTTTATTTACAAATTTAAATTATTTAATTTATAATTTCAAAGTGACAGATTAAATTTCACTAAAAATAAATTTTAAATGTTTTTCCTATCTCTTGCTTATTAAAAAATGTTTTCTAAAAAAAAGTATACAATAATAATAAAAATATTCATATAAGAACTTTTAAAATTATATCGATGATTCTCAATATCATATTAATAATGCACAATTACAATTTTAGGAGAGCAAAGTACTTTTCCCCGTAAACGTGGAAAAATTCATATCTACGTAACGCAAATCTTTTACTATTACAGATACGTTGAAAATGTATGTTCCAGGATTGGCTATTTGGCTGAGCATGACTACATGCGTAATCCATAGATCCAAAAAGTTGTAGTTTAACCACCGAAAAAAAAGTTAGTGGACAGTGTTAAGTGTACAGATTGGTATAAAAATTGGTACTACCAAAATATAATTATTTATTTTAAAATTTTAAATAATAATTATAAAATTATGTCATCTATTTTATTATATATACTTATTTAAAGAGGTGTAATTCGTTTATTATAACTTTAGTAATAATTATATTTTCAGTAATAACTATAATTTTAGCTCTAATATCAAGATATATAAATATGTTTAAATTTTAATTTTATAACATATATATTTAACTATTTAGTTAATTATCCATATAAAATATTTTTAATTATATAACATATGTGTTTAGTTATTTAGATAAAACTTTAGTTATTTTTGCTTAAAGTATATAATTTGAGAGGGCCTATGTCTTGCACTCTTGTATTGACGTCTAGCTTTTAAACTATTGGATGTTTTATCATCCACTATCTAAAATTTCGTGTTATTAATGAGTGTTTAAAACTTTCTAAGTTTGTTTTTGACATTTGTAAGATATTACTAAGATATTTTTAAAATATTTTGTTGTTCAATGTTTAAAAAATTTATTTACACTATCTATACTATTATATTAAAATCAAAATATATTGAAAGTTTGTCGCTTTGGTTTTCGGCACAATTATCCTAATTATTAAAATAATTAATAATACCAAATAATTAATTTTAATTAGCCGATTGTCTTTTTCATATTTAGTTTTAGTTGAATATATTACCTTTCATAAACAACTATAAATATTAACCGTACCCTTTCATGCAGTCATTAATATTTTCTTTTTAATTAAAACACGTTACCTTTTGATTTATACTATTTTACAATCATTAATATATACCTGAAAATATATACTATTATATTATAGTCGAAAAATTAAAAATTTGTCGGTTTGGTTTTCAGTACAGTTATCCTAATTATTAAAATAAATAATAACACAATATAATTTATGTTAATTAACCGATTGCCTTTTTCACATTTATTTTTAGTTGAACATATAAACATCAACCGTACCATATCTTCTAATATTAATTGTTTCTTTTCAATCAAAATACGTTACCTTTTTGATTTAAAACTAATCTTACAATCATTAATATTTACCTAAAAATTTCAATTAATAAAATATATAAAAAATTCGTATACGTTGTTTATAATAAAAAAATATTAGTATAATCAATAAACAAGAGTATATGAAATTATATTAAATTAAAATTAAAAATTTAATAAAAATAATGATTATATAAAAACAAATTGTAATATTAAATAAAATTTATAACATAATAAAAGAAACCCGTGGTATTGAAAGTTTGTTAGTTCGATTTTTAGCACATTCATCTTAATTATTAAAATAAATAATAAAATTATATATTTAATGATAATTAGCCGACTGGCTTTTTAAATTAAAAGACTTTTACTTGTAATTGATGACATTACCTTTTATAAACACCTAAAATATCGTATCTTCCAATCAATAATATTTTTTTCTAATTAAAACATGCTAACTTTTAATTTAAAATATAATCCTGCAATAATTAATATATATCCAACAAATAGCACACCATATATTCTAATCACTAACAATTAGATATATTATATGATTGAAAATAGAAATTCGTATCGCTAGATCTAATAATTAGATATATTATATGATTAAATTAAGTTATTAAAATTTCATGGTTCGAATTCGGTCAACGACAATTTTTTTTTAAAATTTTATAACATAAGTTTTAAAACATACATATCATTAATTAAATTTATATTAAATTATTTAAATTTAAATTAAATAAATTATTAAAAATAATAATTATATAAAAATATTATAATAACTTAAAATAAAATTTACATATTAAAAGAAATTCGTACACGATTGTAAGCTAGTATATATTAAATATGAAAAATGGGATGATGGACACCTCGAAGTAGACTGAGTACTTCTTTGAAAAAACTATTACCATAATCGCGATACAATGTATGCTACTCCTTTTTATAGAGGGGTTGACATGCATTTTAAGATTATGGTTTCATAAATTATTTTAATTTTTTGGAATAAAAATTTAATATTTAATTTTATATTTAAAAAAATTAAAAATAAGTTATAGAACTATATTTTATATAAAATTTTTGCTTTTTCAACTTGAATGTCACGTTCAGATAACACTCCTTCGTTGACCATGAAGTGGCACATTTCCCAATTTAAAACGAAATTTACCTCTTCACAACGTTTAAGCACTTTAAAAAGATTATGCAAACATTCATCAAAATCATAACCATAAACACTGAAATCATCTATAAGTGCTTCCATAATAGAATGAATGAAATCAGAAAATATTCTTTCATGCAACGCTGGAGAGTAGCAGGGGCATTGCACAATCCAAAATGCACTCTTCGATAGGCGATGGTACCATGTGGACAAGTAAATGTAGTCTTTTCCTGATCATCAAGATTTATAGGCAAAGTTGTCACGGCGTCGCCTAGGCGGAAAGGCAGTAAAAAATGAAAAGAAGTCCGAACCGCCTAGATTTTAATTGCCTAGTCGAGGTAGACGGTGCCTAGGCGGTGCCTAGGGGAGGTAGACAGTGACTAAGCGGCGCCTTAGAGAGTTAGACGGTGCCTAGGCGGCTCTTAGGCGAGTTAGTTGTTCAACTATATATAAAACATTTTTCTAATATATGATTCGACTTTGCTTATATCTCCTTTTAGTGGTAAAATTCATAAACTTGTACTATTGAACCATCGTACTCGTGACAAAAGTCTCGAAATTAAACAAGTAAAAGTATATTAAATCTATTTGATTTAATCAAATAAACTAATCTTCACATTATTGTAATTATTATTAAAACCAATTAAAATACATCTACATAATATCTAAAATATATGCCTATATTTAGCAAAATGCCTAACTCGCCTAATGTACACCTAGGCGGGCGCCTTACAGCTTAGGCATCTAGGCGATTTTTTATCGCCTAGGTTCGCGTTTACGCCTTGACAAGTATGTTAATAGGGATCTGAAAGAATCCTGAATATTCATCTAAATAGCAAAAGAACTTATGTTTAGCAAATCTTTCAAGCATCTAATCTATGAAAGGGAGAGGGAAATTGTTAAGTATGAAATACACACAAGAAAATACAAGGGGGGTGAACGTATTTTCTAAACTTTTTTGATTTTCTTTTCTTAAGAACCTGTTAGAATCTTTGATGTGTTTGTGTGTAGCTTGAAAGTGTGTTTTAAGATAAATATGCAATGCGGAATTAAGAACACAATTTCACTTTGATATAATATTTTATTAGATTGAAAGTATGCTACAATCTGGGAATCCAAATGGTAGTATTCTCAGTTTCGTTTCTCAGAGAGATATTATCTAAGTATTACCAATGAGAAACTTGAAAACTAAAGAAGTGAGGCTATGCACTTATTGAACATGTGCACAACCCAATTGTTACAGAACTAGTAACAGACAAAATGACTTTCATAGCCCGTCTATCCCATTTTGGTGCAAGTCTTGGCATCTTGTGATAAAACTTTCTGTTCATGCTAGTCAGATCCACTTCTTCAGCTCCCTGTTCCCTTGAATATCTCCCCAAACTTCTTTGTAGACTTTTCATGTACACATTACAATGATATGTCACTGTAAGTGCCTTGGTTTGTGTAGATTTTTTGACTTGAGAATCTTCAGTAATTTATCTTCTAAAACACATTCGAGAAATGACTAAGTCTTGATTCGAGAACTACTTTGAACAGCTAGACAATTTTGAGTTCTCTAACAAGCCTTTTCTGACATATCGAATCACTTCTCGAATTAGCCTTTACTTCTAGAATCCTTGAGTTGTCAAATAGTATCTTTATTTGTGAAATCCTTGATATGTTGAATAGCTTCTGAATCCTAGAGATATCGAATATGACATTGACTCGATTAACTCCCTGAGAACTCGAATGATGCTTTAGCTTGTTGACTTTTTGAGTTCTTAAATAGTGTCTTTTACATATCGATTCATTGACTTCTCTGATCCTTGACTTCTTGAATAGACCAAATTACTTTCGAATTTCTACTTAGGAAAATTTCCATTCTTCAACTTCACATGTGTTTAATTCTTTAACCTTGTTCTTCAAATTTGAGGCATGATTCATTCATGACTTTTTATACAGTTACGTAAATGAAATTGGTGCCCTTACAAGTAGAGTTTACAACAGAAAATCTAACTAAAATGATTCCCCAGTTAATGGGTCATGTAAGTAATGCAAAGTATTACAAACAATTAGGCTTGTTATTATATGCTTATAGACATGTCTCTGTGACTGACATAAATGATCTTTTTTAATTAGTAGCGGTGTTTAACCTGCGATAGTCAATAATTAAATTGGGAAGTACGCACTACGCATGACACATCTATATAAACAATATAACTTATTGTGTCTCTAATGTTTTTAAGAATTTATGTAATTTTTCTAGCCTTTCTTTGTTGTGTTGCACTTTTTGTTTGTTTGTTATAACTTTTTTGTTGCAGATCTTCGTAACTTTATGCCATGGTCTGTGGGATTCACACCCATGTTATGTAATGTCTTTCCTGTCTCTTAGCCTCAGATTTACAAGTTCCCAACTTCTAAATGCAGGATTATGACAATCATGGAGCCTAAAGTAACTACCATTTTAATTTTTTCTATATGAATATATTATCAACGTATATTCTGCTACTTACATAAACTTCATCTTATATGAATTTTATATAAATTGAAATTTATTTTATAGTTATAAATAATTGTGTCAAAGCATCATATGTTATATGTTCATGTTCACCTAATCAAATATTGGTTTTTACGAAAGATAACCAAGGACCTTGCTCTTACACTTCGTGGATATCAGGTTACACTATCGAAACACTGAAAATTTCATTAATGGTGCTACAACTGATTGAAAGTAAAACATTATTTTAATGTCTTATACGATGTGAAGAACCATAAACAACCAGTATTTGAAGGAGTGGTACTCGTTTCTTTCAAGAAAGACGTAACATCTGTAACGCCCCTTAATCCCTTACCAGGAATCCTGGTTGTCACAACCTTAACCATACACCTACATACCTTTGCAGAATATTCAATCACATGCTCACAATATAATCTACAACAAAATTCATAATAAACTCCATATTCTACTCCATTGGTTATAGCCTTAGAACATAACATAAATCCTCAAAAGTTAATATACATCAGAGCATCCTCCAGAATCTTATTACAACTTCACAGTGCTAGATAATAAAGCATTAAACAACTTCTTTCCAGCTTGCACCCTCCTCAGATACTATAAGGCTAACGCGCAGAGTCAATTGCCTTTCCCCTTCCCTTCATCACTGTTCGCCGTACTAGTGCCAGCTCTGATTGCAGCTGTTTTATAATATTTAATATAGCAAGAATGAGCCAAAAAAATTTCCTAGCAAGTTTTATACACCAGAATCATATATATATATATATATATATATATATATATATATATATATAAAATTCTTCAAGAAATGAACCCCCATATTTTGTTTAACATACTGAATTTTACTCCCAAAAAGAAACTGAGTAAAGACATACCATTCATACAGTAATTAATACCCACCTGTAGTATTAATTACACTATCAATACTGCTGATGGACTATATTCAGGAGATTCTTATCCGCTGGGCTGTAATGTATGATCAGTCCATACATCTATCAATTTACTACCGGTAGAAGGATGATCTGCCTGTCACACCCTAAGCCGCATCCGGGCTTTCATACACCTTGGTTGGGTCGGTCGCCGTACCGATCTCTTACGTTATCTCCAGTCCAGAACCTGGGGTACCAGAGTACCCCTGGCCACCTTCAATACTTATCTTCTTCGTTGTCACGTATAATTCCACGTGCACCTCAATTCATAATAACTATTATCGCTCGGAAACAACGAACGATTATTACTTCCAATAAATCACTTTCCTCTCGAAATATAAGAGGAAAAATATGAATGACTGCTTTAATCGTGGATTCGAATAAAAATGATCCAGATCAAATCTTTCATCACCTCCCATAATTAACATTATTCCCCCCTTAATAACAAGATAGTTTTCCAAAACATTTTATCTCCCTTCGAGTACGAACAATGTACCTCGATACTTGTCCCAATCATATGGACCAATAACTATTATACATACTAATATACTTATATACTATCCGGATAACATTCACAACAATAATATATATATACACATAACCCTCTACAGAATATTTCTCTCAAAAGCTTAAATCTTTCTCTCTCTCTCTAAACCCAAAGCACAAAAATGGCACCCAAACAATCTACTTCTCAAACAAACTTTGTTGGCATTCTCACTGCTGGAGATGCTGGTGAAGACTTCAATGGACTTGTATCCTTCATGAACAAGTCCTATCTATGTCATGCTATTACCTCAACCCCATCGTTAGACCTAGACAAACTTGAACAATTTTGGAAAACTGCCATTGTTCAAGGAAATGCAGGTAATGAAGCCATTAACTTCAAAGTTAACAACATTACCTACATTCTCACTATCCAGGGAATCAATGAAGCCCTGGGAACTGGACTGCAAGCTAATGAATCATACCAAGAGCTTGCAAATAATGAAACCCTAAAGAAGTTCTTCTTGAAAATTGGGTGTTCTGGCCCTATTATTGAAGAAGGAACCTCAAGCTGGTACCCAGCTGGCGAAATGGACATGAAATACCTGAGGAAGGAATGGAGCATGGTTTTTGATGTAATGGTGAAAGTCTTCTCAACAAAGACCTCTGGCTGGAATGGAATCCCTATCTACATCAAGAAACTCACTCATTCTCTTGTCCATGGTTACAAGGTGGATCTAGGAAAGATGTTCATGGCACAAATCAAACCTGCCCTGAACAAGAAGGTACATGTGTATCCTAGATTTATTATGTTATGCATAAATTCTTTATGTGTAATTGATGAAAATGCCTCCCTCTCAATGGAGTGCAATGTTATGAAAAGGAACACACACATAACACTCAATTCACAGAATTTAAATGCAGATATTCCACTTTGTTTCACACAACACATAGTTGATCAAGTGCCCAACCTTGATTTTCCATTATCACCAAGTGAGTTTGATACATTCTCACTTCAGAATGAAGCTGAATTAGACCCAAATTCAATTAACCCGCATTCTTCTCCATACATACAAATCAGACAGTCTAGACTATCAAAATCCATGAAATTAGCCTTACAAGAATCCAAGAAAAGACCCTTGGAAACTGGTGATGGAGGTAGTACTAAGAGTGTTGAGGTAGAAACTGCACAAGATGCAGTAAATAAGGATGTTAGTCAAAGTGAACCCACAGTAGTACCTCTTGAGCCTAAGAAGAAGAGAGCTAAGAGGGGCAAAGCCACTGTCAGCCACCCCACAGTTTCACAAAAGGCTGTGGAGGATAAAAGGGAAACAAACACATCCCTAGATGTCCCTTCTCAAAAAGAGGTATCTATTGAAATTGGCCTGTCTCCCAAGGCACCCTATAATGAGTCTGCACAAACTCATGAACTCACTCATGAGGAGCCCCCACTTGCAGATACACACATGGAGTTAGGCATAGTGAGGATCAAACTTCCACTATTGATGTTCCACAAGTTACCTCTGTGGAACAGCCAACACTCTCTTCAGTACCTTCACCTTCTTTAATCTCTAATCTATCAATTCTTTCTTCTCAACAACGTAGAGAGGGGGACAATCCCAACCCTTCAGGTTTTGATCATCCATCTCCTATTATGGATGAGCCTTCATCTAGTGGTCCACAAGAATCCATTTCTCAAAGTGAAATGGACACCACTCCCTCAAACACTGAGCTAGATCAAGGTGGCACTCTTCCAGAAAATGAAACAGCCAACATCTTGGTCGAACTCCAACAAGCAACTGACCCTAGCGAAGTTGCTGTCACAGCCTCAACTACTGTCAAAGATGTTGAGTATTGAATATGGTAAAAGAATACAGAGGGGGGTGAATGGATTCTTGAACTTTTCTTTGTTCTTGAATCTTTGCAACAAGATATGTGTTGAATGTGTAAAATATGTAAGAACAGATAACAAAGACAAACGCAACACAATATCACTTTAATCTAATATTTTATTAGATAAAGATTTTGCTACAATCTGTGAATACAAATGGTAGTATTCTCAGCTTCATTTTTATTAGAGAGATATTTCTTGTGATGTATCTTGAAAAACTTATCTGCTAAGGAAGTGAGGCTGTATCCTTATAGACATGGATACACCTACTTACTACAAATAAGGTAGGTAAAACAAACTACTTTTCAGTATGTCTATCTCATTTGAGTAAGAGTCCAAACGGCTACAAATTTGACTTTGCAAAGCCTGTTCAGATCCACTTCTTTAGCTCCTTGTCCCTTTGTCTTATCTCTCCAAGCTTCTTTGTAGGCTTTCCAATCTGCTTTATAGTACATAGTCAAATAAAGCGTCTTGGCTTGTTGCAGGTTTCTGACTTGTACAATTCTTCAGTATTTTGTCTCCAACAATGTATTCGAGAAGTGGCTAAGTGATTAATTCGAGAACTCGAATTGACTTAATCGATAACTCTGAGTTCTCGAATAGTGTTATATTGACATATCGAATTACTTCTCGAATAGCTCTTTTCTCTGGGACTCCTTGAGATATCGAATAGAGCATTTTGACATATCGAATCCCTGAGATGTCGAATAGCTTCTTTTGTCCTTGAGATATCGAATAGATCATTGACTTGTTGACTCTTAGAGAACTCGAATGATGCTTTGACTTGTTGACTCCATGAGTTTTCGAATAGAGTAATAGACATATCGAATCTCTGAGATATCGAATGAGATATCGAACAGTGTATTCAGAGATATCGAATAGTGTCTTCTGAGATATCGAATCTCTGACTTCTCGAATGCTAGACTTCTCGAATAGACAAATGTACTTCTCGAATTGGTACTTAGGCAAATTCTTCTTTTCTTCAAATCCCAACTGTGATTATTTGGCAGTCTTTATCTCCTTGCTTGAGGCATGAACCTTGGAACTTCTTTCAAGCATTATTCTTGACTTTATAATTACAGAAACACAACTAGAATTTGATGCCTATTACAAGTACAGAACAAATAGAAACTCTACAACTAGAGGTTCCCTCAGTTAAGAGGTCATGTAGGTAATGCATAGCATTACACATACTTAGGCTTGTTATTAGATGTATTCAGGCATGCCTCCGTGACTAACAATCTCCCCCAAATTGTGAGTAAGACCCTTAGTCACAATTTCATGTCTGATAACAAGCCTAACATACATAAAGATAAAACTTGACAGTACATGTATGAATTTTGATTAGCAATGTGGATAGAGCTACAGGGTGAGTAATCTTACAGCCTATGATGAAGTACTAGCCATTGTCATTTGTTTCCCTTTCCATAGCTTTGGCATGCAAATCATCATATGCTTTCTGTCTTCTTTCTTTCTCCTTCCTTGTATTCTCATCCATAGCTTTTATTATTTCTGTCATAACATCCAATTCTTCAAGCAAAATTGAGTCTTTGAAATCTTCAAGTACTGGTTTCAGAATGTTTGCAGGATAGTGGTTGAGTAGATTCATTCTGATGTGGACCTGATCCCCATTTCTCCTCCTATACTTCACCACATAGGGGTTAAACTGAACTCTACACAATCCCTTTGCCCTTAGCTTTTCTGCTTCAATCTCCAGTCTCTCAATTTCTTTCTCCCTTGCTAGCCATTTCTCAAGACACTCTTTTCTGATTTTCTCCTTATGATCTCTCTTCATCTTCACAAAATCAATTAGCTCCAGCTTCCATACTCTTTCCACTTTATCTTCTGAGCTCAACAATGCAATGATTCTTTCTATGTCATGTAGTTTGCCCCAGTGTTGACATCCTCCTTGTTTGAATTTCTCCTCCCTTCCATTAGTATATTTGATCTCAAGGCAGTTATCAACAATGGCAACATGATAGATTCTTTGAGCTTGTAAGAATTGCAGTTGGTCTTCATCAAAATCTTCATCTAGTGGTTGAAGTTTTAAGCCTGGATAGATTGTCAGAGTCCTTGACTTTGATAGCTTTGGTTTCCTTGCAGCTTGTTTGAATTTGATCCTTTTGACATGGTTTCCTGGCAGTAGTATGTGACCTTTGTTTGTGGACCATTGTAGTATTCCATTAGCAGTATGCTTTTTGAAATGTACAGATGGTTTCTTGACTTGAATCTTCTTCTCTTCTTGAGGTGGTAAAACAGTTGCAGAAGCCATGGGATTAGATTTTGGTAGGTCATTACTAACAGCATTCACCCTAGACTTAGAGTCTTGTGTTATGGTGAGATTACTGCTAGCAATGCCTAAGGCTTGCTGTTTTCCATTCTTCCTCTCATAGACTTTGCCTTGGTCATCATCCTTCTTATCCTTGCTGTCTTTCTTCTTCTTCTTCTTATTCTTCTTATCCTCATCCCCCTTATCACTCCTGTGATGACTTCTCCTCCCATCACTCTTGTCTTCATCTTCATCATCTTTATTCCTCCTTGGCTTGGTCATTTCTGGAATTACACCAGTTGCAATGTATGATCTGAGAATGTGCAGTGCCTCTATCTCCTCAGCAGTACTTGTCCCCTTCTTCTTTTGCAGTAGATCAATGATGGCTATAATGAGTTTGTGATTTCGAGAAGTGAGATCATTGGGAATGACCAATTGTTTAATCTCTTCAATTCTGGTGCCAGACTGATAGATGATTGTCCATGGCTTCTTAATCACTTCTGGCAGCCTTGAAGGTTGGCCATTCCTCAAGTCATCTGTAAGAACCCTAATTTTTGGTAATATTTCCTTTTATTTAATATCTTGTGACATTATTATTATGGAACCCTTTCTAGTCATCCCTGTTGATTTATAGAATTGATTGTCTGAGAAACTGCGTTGTTGCATTTATGATGTAAGATATACAGAGAGATTGTGAAGGCAAGAGTCCTGTTGTTAGTAATATTTATAAAACTTGGAATTTGAGAATGGTTAGAATATTAAAGGATTTATTAAGAATTATGACGAGGAATTTTGGACATTCGAGGAATTTACACAATAAGTACTTAAGGAATTATAGGGGAAATCTCTACGCGACGAAATATTATTACGAGAGGATAATTAAGTTACGATACGAAGTAAGGATTAAATAACAAGCATTGGTGGGAGAATAATATTACAAGGAAAGAAATTACATGCAAGTGCCATGTAACTAGATAGTTAGAAAAAGGAACTAGGAGACATAAAAGCAAATGTGAATAGTGACTAGCATGGTGGATGATGTACTAGGGGACAATAGGGCATGGATGCATCCTAGGCTAGCTTGGCAACATGTGATTACTTTCTACCACCCATAATAATACAAGTCATATTAGCATTCCTTTTTGTCATTCCAAACAAAACAAAAACCAAAAACACTCCCCCCCCTTGGAACATTGCTCTCGGCCGAACCATACAAGGAGAGAGGGAGAGGTTTTCTCTCCACCATTTCTTCATCTACAACCTTCCTAGGGCTTCCTTGCATCTTAGTAGAGGTATGGTATCAATTTCTAAGCCTTCCATCCATTGGTTTTTGAGTTATAATTGTTGGAAGTTTAGAGAAATATTAACATAAGTTTATTATCTTTTAGATCTTGCATTGTGAGTGTTGTAGGAGGCCATCTAAGGTGTTTTTAAGTTGTATAAAGATTGTTCAAGGTCTCTAGGAGCTCAAGAAGGTATAAAATCTCAAACCACCCTTGATTATGTGTTGTTCATGTAGTATGGTAGTAGATCCATGCATTTTAGGGGTTATCTTGAATGTATATGTATTGGATAGCATGGATCTTGGGTTTTGATGTTGAGATTGTGAATTTTATGACTATGGTTAATATATATATCTCCATGAGTGTTATGAATCATGATCTAAGTGTTTTAAGTGGTGTTTATGTTATGGAAGCATGAAAAATGGTTGATCTAAGTGAATTGAGCTTGCTGAGTTTATCCAGGAGTTTTGATCTGTGTTGTAGCTCGATTTTCAACACCCAAATGATGTCCCCTGATGTCCTACCTTATATTGTTGGAAAGATAATTGAATGTAGTTTCTGGATATGTAAGATTCATAGCTAGGTGATGTGTGGATTTTTAGTTATGGCCGGAGGAGTGAATTTTGTTTCTGGACTATGGACTGCATAAAGTGACCCCCTTGTGAACCTTGTTTAAACACCTTAAAATATGTTTGGGATCATGGAAAAATTTGATAATGTAAGTAATGCAGTGGTGAAGACCACCCAAAAGGAATTGGATTAAAATATGAATTTTTGGATTTTATAAAAATGCTATAGTAAAATTCGCGCAATGGAAAAAAGTCGATTAGTGGAACATTATTCTAGGGTTAGTGGTTATGGTTCGAACGTGGTAACTAAATTAAGTCGAGTAAGTGACGAGCGTAAACGAGTGATGTCATGGACCTATAGTGGGGCTAGGGAGTCATAAGACGAAGTCGTTAAGTTAATTTCGTACCCCCTTAAAACCCCGTAATTAAAGAGAAATTGTTAAGGTACTAACGAACGATTATTGTTTATGCATAGATCGTTCGAATTCGCACGCTCGACCACCCCAACCAAACCAAGGCAAGTTTACTTTTCAAAACTTATCCATATACAAGGACTTTTACTGTTGTGTTTGTAGTTTTCAAATTATATCAAATGCTATGTTTATCGAAGTATTGATGCAATTGAGATTGAACAAGTACATGTATGCTTTTACCCCTTGAACTTAGATTGAAATGTTTTCTTCGGACAACGACTCTAGCAATAGAGGTCGTAGCGGTCCGTATATACTATTGACCGGGGAACGGTATATTATTATATCGTATCTATATTGCGAAAACCTGAAGGGTCATTCGGGTGGTATCGTATATTCAAATAACTATCGTTATATCTTCGTAAATACTCGAAACCCTATCTTGGATTAAGAGTTTATTTTATCGAATAATTATTTTATTAATTATTAATATTAAATCTTAAAATATTATTTATTAATTATTGTTCATTCTTTAAAGACAAAGTTAATCCAAGATACCTTTTAATACTTTTAAACTCGAACTCTTTCGAACTCAAAACATTTTCGAAAACCCCCGGTCAGATTCTGCTTCTTGTATGATTTCAAGAATCATCGGTCGACTGATGTCGAACCTCAATTACTCTGTTTTCAATCAAAATCAAGTTTTAAAAGAAAAAAAAGGGACTCTGGCAGGTGTGGGAACCGTTGACGAACGATTCCCGGGATGTGTAAGCGGCCGTGAGCCAGGCGGTCCATCACTTATTATTCCGGCCCAGGTGTTGCCGAAGGATGATTACGGATGTAGTTTTCATCGAGGGTGATTACGGATGTAGTTTTCACCCGAGGGATAGTTACGGATGTAGTTTCTATCCTTCTACCGGTAGAGAAGACCCGCGGATTATTGGACTTGGATGTGGCGACTGATCATCGTCAATCCTTGTCAGGTTTTGTGTTTTCTTTAAGTCCCATTCCTCCATTTTGGAAAAATGCTTTGACACTGCTTCTTAGGCTTTTGTGCCAAGTTGCTGATAGTGTTCTATTTTGATGAGAATGATGTTGATTCAATGCAGTATCTAGAACTTCAAGTTTATTTTGAAAACAAGGGCACATATTGTTGCACCTTCGAGATTTATCAATTATGACAAGTGATTTTATAACTGATTGATACAAACAAATATATCAACTGCCAATCATATGAGATGTATATTGCTTATCTTATATATATATTTCTTGCTGAGCTATAGTTGCTCACTCTTGCTTGTTTTCAAACTTTACAAACACAACAGCTAAGCGAAATGGCAAGACCCAGGCAGACTGCTCGAAAGCAGGTGACTAGGCCCGAGCCTCCACTTGAGATTCCACTGGTAGGCCCCATTAGCCGGATTGGTTGGCAGCTTTTGTTATTACGTTTTATTTATCAGCATGACCTGTGCAAGGCAGTGTATCGTAACAAACTTTCAAGCCGCCAGCTTCGCTTCATATCGGAGTGTTGCTGGTAGCATAAATACTATTTAATTCGGTCTGTAATAACTCTGATAACTTTATTACTGTTTAATCAATTTGTGACGTTTCTGAGGCTCTAACCTGTGTGTGTGAGTGTGGTGTGAGTTTATTGTGGGGTCGATGGCTGTGTTATATATATTGTGTGCAAGAACAGGTATGTTATTAATGGAAAATGGACCGTGAGCGCCTAGATGTCCGACCCCGGATCTGGGGGCGTCACAGAAATGGTATCAGAGCGAGGTTACAGTTCTCAGAAACGATAGTAATTTAAGAAAGCAGCCCTAATAATAATAACAATAACGATAACCTTAATAACAACTTAATAATACTTAGAACTCTCATCGAGTTTGTAGTCGGGTTATCGGATATAGCCCTGACTTTAAGGCCCGTGAGGGAACTACTCCTAAACCCTTCTTTTATGGTTAGTGACCCACTTTATTTCCCTTGTGTAGATGGATGAGATACCAGACCCTGAGGCTTTTGAGAGGGAGCATGATGAGGCACTGATGCGAGAGACCGAGGACCCTGAGGAGGAGGATATGGGTGCTGACTCCGAGCTTGGCCCCTGGATTACAGTGATAGATAGTACTGATGATGAGGATCCCGTTGAGGAGCCCTTTGAGCTTGAGCCCGAGCCAGAGCCTGATACCCCATCTCTTGTAGCTACTGATGAGGAGAGTGTGAGATCCGGCGAGGGTCGTGTTGTGTCACCCCCACCTTCTCCACAGACATCTAGCCCTGCTTCATCGGACGGTGATTCTAAGGATGACACTTCTGGCGGGGAGGAGCTTGACCCTACCCCTGCTCCTGCTCCTGTTGCTTCTGCTGCTGCACCTACTCTTGTTCCGGTCATACCACCTCCACCAGCGGTCCTACCCCCAGTGTCTGGTACTGAGCATGCTTACGTGGTACAGTTCCTGACCCGAGACTTACTATCTGCAGAGGCCCTACTTAACGAGGCGAGGCGGGCACTAGTGCAGGAGCGCGAGGCGCGATTGAGGATCCAGGCTGAGATGAGGACCACCGTTGCTAGGAGGACTAGGGCTCGACTCCATAGGATCGAGATGAGGAGTCGCGATAGGATTCTTGGTTTAGGGATCCACGGGGGGCGGAGTGATCCAGGCTAGGGATGCTAGACGTGTTGTGCATCGTGCATTTACCCGAGTGAGGACCTTGCTCCGTCGCGGCGCGGCCCCGTGATGTGTTACTTATAGCTCAGTCCCCTAGGTTCAGATGACATTAGTGTGTCGATTTTGCGGGATAGTTGACTTGTGCAGTGGTATCCTTTCTGACCAGTGGATGAGTAGACTGACCTACAGATATGTAGATGTGACTTCGGGTAGTATGTATGGATGTAGCCCTACTTTTGTGTAGCCTGACTATTCGGATGATGTATTTGTATTTGTTCCACTTTTGCTAGACTTTGACATCGGAACCTTGTATTTGGCACCAACATCCAAACTTGTGATAATCCTTGTACCGTACTTATTTAGTTTCAGTTTCTTTAATATTGCCTCAACTGCTTTACTTTCCGATGCCATGCTTTACTGTTTTGATAAACAACTGTGATTATACAATTGCTACAAGCCACAAATACAACCATGCTGTATCAAATTTACGATATGCGATTTCAAATTGTTTTCTACAATTTCCAAAAATGTTCCTACAATCTTTAAAAATAAATTTTTCAAAAAAAAAAATGTTTTGAAATTTTTAAAAAATATTTTGAGGTTTCGAAATTTTGAGAACTCTTCTAAATGTTTTCGCATCCCAAAGGGATCTTTTTCCCCAAAAATGTTTGACATTTTATCTCCAACAACGGATTATTAAAACCTCTGCACTTCCACCCTTATGAGGAGGAACGATACGCTCCTGACCCGTGTAAACGCTGTCAGGTAATTGCAAACCCTAACCCCTTTCTTGTTTTATTATCAGAATCATGCCACCCAGAAGAATGAACACTCGAGCCCACCCGATCAGTTCTGAGGGCCAGGGTAGCCACCATGGAGCCGGAGGCCACCAGAACCGTGAAGGGGAGAATGTCAACCTGAGTGATAATGAGGGCAACGATCATAACCTGTTTGGTGACTCCGAGTACGAAGAAGAAGAAGCTGGCGATGATACCCGAGAGGTAGAACATCCTAGGGGAGGCCCTATGGAACAGTTCATGGAGCTACTAAGGCAGAACTTGGACCGACCCCCAGTTCAGCAACCACCCCAGAATGCTAATGCTAATGCTTTCAGGAACTTCAAATCCCTGAAACCCCCAGAATTTAAAGGAACTGCCGACCCTGTCGAGGCAAGGGCCTGGCTGAAGGAAATGGAAAAATCTTTCGAAATACTAGGTGTCGCTGAAGAGCAGAAGACTGTTTTCGCCACTTACCTTCTGAAGGGTGAGGCGAACTATTGGTGGGAAGCTAAGAAGAATTTGGAAGGAAGAGGTGTGGTAACCTGGGAGAGATTTAGCGAGCTGTTTTTGGAGAAGTACTTTCCTAGGTTCATGGAAACGCAAATGGAGCTAAAGTTTTTGGAGCTGAAACAAGGAAACATGACAGTGGCCGAGTATGAGGCCAAATTTACTGAGTTGTCAAGGTTTGTGCCGGAGTATGTGAACTCTGAGGCAAAGAGGTCCCGAAGGTTTCAATTAGGGCTAAAACAATGGATTCAGAATCGTGTGGCGGTTCTTGAGATGACAAACTATGCCACCCTGGTACAGAAAGCGTCAATTGTCGAAGCTGGAAGTGAACAGATGCAGAAGGAGAGAGAAGGAAAGAAGAGGAAGTTGGATAGCCGAAAGGGAAACTCTGCTGGTGGGAGCTTTCCGAGCAAATTTAAGCGGGGAACAATGTCCCAACCAAGCGGGAACTTTGGGACCAAGAGAGCTGAAAGTTGGAGTGTGGGCCAGAGCGGCCGACCTCAGGGATCGTCTTACTCTACCCCATCCCGAGCCCAACCCCCAGAATGCAACAAAAGTCGAAGGAAACATGCGGGCGTGTGCAACCTGCAAGATGTGAAGTGCTTCAAGTGTGGGCTGACAGGGCATTATGCTAACGCCTGTCGCGGAACCAGTAACAACCTGAGTGTCGGAGGTAATTGCTTCAAGTGTGGGAAACCAGGGCACCGAATGAGGGAATGTATGTCCTCTGGGCCAGCTGCATCAAGAGTGAGTGGAACTGCTTCTAACAAGGCCCCTACTGCAAGAACTTTTAACATGACGGTGCAGGATACCGTAAGGAACACGGATGTGATTGCAGGTACCCTATTACTCAACTCAGTTAAAGCAAATGTTTTATTTGATTCGGGAGCTACCAAGTCTTTCATATCTCTAGATTTTGTATGTCGGTTAGGCCTTAAGACTGAACCATTGAAAGACAGATTGCAAATAGAGATAGCTAATCATGAAATCATTCCCGTTAGCCGAGTATGTCCAGGTTGCGACCTAGAAATAGGAGGGCGACACTTTCGGGTAGACTTAATACCTTTTAAACTAGGGGAGTTTGACGTAATAGTAGGTATGGATTGGTTAACAACCCACGGAGCCCAGATTGATTGTGTCAAGAAGAAAGTAAGTTTGAGACTGCCAGGGGACGAGGAAGTAGTATTTAGTGGGAAACGGCAAAGCCAAAAGTTCCTGACTATGATTCAAGCTAGGAAGCTGTTACGTAAAGGATGCGAAGCATATTTAGCCTATGTGAAGGATACCAAGAAAGAGACACCAAACCTACAGGAAATCCCTGTCGTCAATGAGTTCGCGGATGTGTTTCCGGACGATCTTCCCGGACTACCACCCGATAGGGACATCGAGTTTGCTATAGACTTAGTTCCGGGTACGGCCCCAATTTCGAAAGCCCCATATCGGCTAGCCCCAGTGGAAATGAAAGAGCTGGCTACCCAGTTACAAGAGTTGTTGGATAAAGGGATGATAAGACCTAGTGTGTCACCGTGGGGAGCCCCGGTGTTGTTCGTGAAAAAGAAGGACGGCAGCATGAGATTATGTATAGACTACAGGGAGTTGAACAAGGTGACCATCAAGAATAAGTATCCCTTGCCCAGGATAGATGACCTGTTTGACCAATTGAAAGATGCAGTTTATTTCTACAAGATTGATTTGCGGACCGGGTACCACCAGTTAAAGATTAAACCAGAAGATATACCAAAGACTGCCTTTCGCACCCGGTATGGACACTATGAGTTCCTAGTGATGTCATTTGGGTTAACGAATGCCCCTGCAGCTTTCATGGACTTGATGAATCGAGTCTTCAAGAAATACTTGGACAAGTGCGTTATAGTCATCATCGATGACATCTTGATTTATTCCAAGACAAGGGAAGAACATGCAGAGCATTTAAGGATTGTATTGGGAGCATTGAGAGAAGAAAAGTTGTACGCTAAGTTCTCGAAGTGCGAATTTTGGTTGAAGGAAGTTCAGTTTTTAGGGCATGTGATCAGCGAATAAGGTATTCTAGTGGACCCAGCCAAAATAGAGGCTGTATCAAATTGGGAGAGACCAACCACTCCGACAGAGGTGAGAAGTTTCATAGGATTGGCCGGCTACTATAGGAGATTTGTTCAAGACTTTGCAAAGATAGCAGCCCCTTTGACCCGACTAACTCGCAAGACCGAGAAGTTTGTGTGGACTGAAAAATGCGAAGAAAGCTTTCAAGAGTTGAAAAAGAGGTTGGTGACAGCACCAGTACTAGCTCTACCTGATGATAAGGGAGATTTTGTGATTTATAGCGATGCATCCCATAAAGGTTTAGGGTGTGTGATTATGCAGCACGGTAAGGTGATTGCGTATGCGTCCAGACAACTCAAGGAGTATGAGATAAGATACCCCACCCATGATTTGGAATTAGCAGCGATAGTTTTTGCTTTAAAGATCTGGAGACATTATCTGTACGGAGAAAAGTGTGAAATCTACACGGATCACAAGAGCTTAAAGTACATATTCACTCAGAAAGAGTTAAACATGAGGCAGAGGAGATGGTTAGAGCTAATTAAAGATTATGATTGTGAGATTCATTATCACCCAGGGAAGGCCAACGTGGTGGCCGATGCACTTAGCCGAAAGGAGAAGCTTAAGATGATAACGTCAGTGGACGAGTTGATCAAGGACCTTGAGAAACTGGAGATTGAAGTGAGGCTACCAGGAATTAAACAAGAGAGTCTAATGGAAATAAAAGTCCAACCACCGTTATTGGAAAAGATTAAGTTGTGCCAGGAAAAGAAGATGGAAGAAGAAAAGAATTCGATGGAGAAAATCTTGACTGGCGAAGAAATTAAGTGTGAGAAGGACGGGAATGGAATCATGAGGTACGCATCTAGGATATGGATTCCGAACGTTCAAGAGTTAAAAGATGAGATTTTGCAAGAGGCTCATAGTTCGAGGTACTCAATTCACCCTGGAGGCACTAAGATGTATAGAGATTTAAGAGAATACTATTGGTGGCCTAATATGAAAAAGGACGTGGCAGAGTGGGTAAGTAAGTGTTTGACATGTCAAAGAGTAAAGGCCGAACACCAGAGGCCCAGTGGATTGTTGCAACCCTTAGAGATACCCGAGTGGAAGTGGGAGCAAATTGCGATGGACTTTGTGGTCGGATTACCAAGGACCAAGACGAATCATGATGCCATTTGGGTAATTATCGATAGATTGACCAAGTCAGCACATTTTCTTCCAATCAACGAGAGATATACTGTCGACAAGCTGGCGGATATTTATCTAAAGGAGATTGTGGTTAGACATGGGGTTCCTGTGAGCATTGTATCAGATAGAGACCCGAGATTCAACTCCAGGTTCTGGAGAAGTTTTCAGGATTGTGTGGGGACTAAGTTAAACATGAGTACTGCATACCATCCCCAAACAGACGGACAGAGTGAGAGAACCATCCAAACCATCGAGGACATGTTGAGGGTATGTGCCATTGATTTTAAGGGAAGTTGGGATGACCACTTGCCGTTGATCGAATTTTCCTACAACAACAGTTACCATGCGAGTATAGGCATGCCCCCATATGAAGCTTTATACGGACGAAGATGTCGGTCTCCTTTGTGTTGGGAAGAAGTTGGAGAGCGGAAGATTTTAGGGCCTGAACTGGTCCAACAGACGAGAGAAACTATCGAGCTCATAAGAGGACGGCTGGTAGCGGCCCAAGACAGACAGAAGAAGTATACGGACCAGACCCGCAAGGACAAAGAATATGAGGTAGGAGAGTTTGTGATGTTGAAGGTATCGCCGTGGAAGGGATTGATGAGATTTGGTAAGAAGGGAAAACTAAGCCCGAGATTTATTGGACCTTTTGAGATCTTGAAACGAGTTGGGAAGTTAGCCTATGAATTGGCTTTACCCCCGAGCTTACAACAAGTACATAACGTGTTCCATGTGTCCATGCTACGACCGTACCATACCGACTTCCGACATGTGATAGAACATGATCAAGTGGATCTGCAACCAGACTTGACATATGTAGAGCAATCCGTAGAAATCATGGATCGAAAAGAACAGGTGCTGAGGAACAAGGTTGTCAAACTAGTGAGAGTCTTGTGGAGGAATCAGAATGTCGAAGAATCAACATGGGAACTAGAAAGCGCAATGCGTGAAAAGCACCCCCAACTGTTTTCAACCTGATTCCGGGACGGAATCCTTTTAAGGAGGGGAGGCTGTAAGAACCCTAATTTTTGGTAATATTTCCTTTTATTTAATATCTTGTGACATTATTATTATGGAACCCTTTCTAGTCATCCCTGTTGATTTATAGAATTGATTGTCTGAGAAACTGCGTTGTTGCATTTACGATGTAAGATATACAGAGAGATTGTGAAGGCAAGAGTCCTGTTGTTAGTAATATTTATAAAACTTGGAATTTGAGAATGGTTAGAATATTAAAGGATTTATTAAGAATTATGACGAGGAATTTTGGACATTCGAGGAATTTACACAATAAGTACTTAGGGAATTATAGGGGAAATCTCTACGCGACGAAATATTATTACGAGAGGATAATTAAGTTACGATACGAAGTAAGGATTAAATAACAAGCATTGGTGGGAGAATAATATTACAAGGAAAGAAATTACATGCAAGTGCCATGTAACTAGATAGTTAGAAAAAGGAACTAGGAGACATAAAAGCAAATGTGAATAGTGACTAGCATGGTGGATGATGTACTAGGGGACAATAGGGCATGGATGCATCCTAGGCTAGCTTGGAAACATGTGATTACTTTCTACCACCCATAATAATACAAGTCATATTAGCATTCCTTTTTGTCATTCCAAACAAAACAAAAACCAAAAACACTCCCCCCCCCTGGAACATTGCTCTCGGCCGAACCATACAAGGAGAGAGGGAGAGGTTTTCTCTCCACCATTTCTTCATCTACAACCTTCCTAGGGCTTCCTTGCATCTTAGTAAAGGTATGGTATCAATTTCTAAGCCTTCCATCCATTGGTTTTTGAGTTATAATTGTTGGAAGTTTAGAGAAATATTAACATAAGTTTATTATCTTTTAGATCTTGCATTGTGAGTGTTGTAGGAGGCCATCTAAGGTGTTTTTAAGTTGTATAAAGATTGTTCAAGGTCTCTAGGAGCTCAAGAAGGTATAAAATCTCAAACCACCCTTGATTATGTGTTGTTCATGTAGTATGGTAGTAGATCCATGCATTTTAGGGGTTATCTTGAATGTATATGTATTGGATAGCATGGATCTTGGGTTTTGATGTTAAGATTGTGAATTTTATGACTATGGTTAATATATATATCTCCATGAGTGTTATGAATCATGATCTAAGTGTTTTAAGTGGTGTTTATGTTATGGAAGCATGAAAAATGGTTGATCTAAGTGAATTGAGCTTGCTGAGTTTATCCAGGAGCTTTGATCTGTGTTGTAGCTCGATTTTGAACACCCAAATGATGTCCCCTGATGTCCTACCTTATATTGTTGGAAATATAATTGAATGTAGTTTCTGGATATGTAAGATTCATAGCTAGGTGATGTGTGGATTTTTAGTTATGGCCGGAGGAGTGAATTTTGTTTCTGGACTATGGACTGCATAAAGTGACCCCCTTGTGAACCTTGTTTAAACACCTTAAAATATGTTTGGGATCATGGAAAAATTTGAGAATGTAAGTAATGCAGTGGTGAAGACCACCCAAAAGGAATTGGATTAAAATATGAATTTTTGGATTTTATAAAAATGCTAGGGTAAAATTCGCGCAATGGAAAAAAGTCGATTAGTGGAACATTATTCTAGGGTTAGTGGTTATGGTTCGAACGTGGTAACTAAATTAAGTCGAGTAAGTGACGAGCGTAAACGAGTGATGTCATGGACCTATAGTGGGGCTAGGGAGTCATAAGACGAAGTCGTTAAGTTAATTTCGTACCCCCTTAAAACCCCGTAATTAAAGAGAAATTGTTAAGGTACTAACGAACGATTATTGTTTATGTATAGATCGTTCGAATTCGCACGCTCGACCACCCCAACCAAACCAAGGCAAGTTTACTTTTCAAAACTTATCCATATACAAGGACTTTTACTGTTGTGTTTGTAGTTTTCAAATTATATCAAATGCTATGTTTATCGAAGTATTGATGCAATTGAGATTGAACAAGTACATGTATGCTTTTACCCCTTGAACTTAGATTGAAATGTTTTCTTCGGACAACGACTCTAGCAATAGAGGTCGTAGCGGTCCGTATATACTATTGACCGGGGAACGGTATATTATTATATCGTATCTATATTGCGAAAACCCGAAGGGTCATTCGGGTGGTATCGTATATTCAAATAACTATCGTTATATCTTCGTAAATACTCGAAACCCTATCTTGGATTAAGAGTTTATTTTATCGAATAATTATTTTATTAATTATTAATATTAAATCTTAAAATATTATTTATTAATTATTGTTCATTCTTTAAAGACAAAGTTAATCCAAGATACCTTTTAATACTTTTAAACTCGAACTCTTTCGAACTCAAAACATTTTCGAAAACCCCCGGTCAGATTCTGCTTCTTGTATGTTTTCAAGAATCATCGGTCGACTGATGTCGAACCTCAATTAATCTGTTTTCAATCAAAATCAAGTTTTAAAAGAAAAAAAAGGGACTCTGGCAGGTGTGGGAACCGTTGACGAACGATTCCCGGGATGTGTAAGCGGCCGTGAGCCAGGCGGTCCATCACTTATTATTCCGGCCCAGGTGTTGCCGAAGGATGATTACGGATGTAGTTTTCATCGAGGGTGATTACGGATGTAGTTTTCACCCGAGGGATAGTTACGGATGTAGTTTCTATCCTTCTACAGGTAGAGAAGACCCGCGGATTATTGGACTTGGATGTGGCGACTGATCATCGTCAATCCTTGTCAGGTTTTGTGTTTTCTTTAAGTCCCATTCCTCCATTTTGGAAAAATGCTTTGACACTGCTTCTTAGGCTTTTGTGCCAAGTTGCTGATAGTGTTCTATTTTGATGAGAATGATGTTGATTCAATGCAGTATCTAGAACTGCAAGTTTATTTTGAAAACAAGGGCACATATTGTTGCACCTTCGAGATTTATCAATTATGACAAGTGATTTTATAACTGATTGATACAAACAAATATATCAACTACCAATCATATGAGATGTATATTGCTTATCTTATATATATATATTTCTTGCTGAGCTATAGTTGCTCACTCTTGCTTGTTTTCAAACTTTACAAACACAACAGCTAAGCGAAATGGCAAGACCCAGGCAGACTGCTCGAAAGCAGGTGACTAGGCCCGAGCCTCCACTTGAGATTCCACCGGTAGGCCCCATTAGCCGGATTGGTTGGCAGCTTTTGTTAGTACGTTTTATTTATCAGCATGACCTGTGCAAGGCAGTGTATCGTAACAAACTTTCAAGCCGCCAGCTTCGCTTCATATCGGAGTGTTGCTGGTAGCATAAATACTATTTAATTCGGTCTGTAATAACTCTGATAACTTTATTACTGTTTAATCAATGTGTGACGTTTCTGAGGCTCTAACCTGTGTGTGTGAGTGTGGTGTGAGTTTATTGTGGGGTCGATGGCTGTGTTATATATATTGTGTGCAAGAACAGGTATGTTATTAATGGAAAATGGACCGTGAGCGCCTAGATCTCCGACCCCGGATCTGGGGGCGTCACATCATCATACAGACTCTTGTTGTTTTCATTTACATTCCTCTTCTCTATGAGCTCTATCAGTGCATCTATCTCTGAATGTTTCAAGGCATGTAGAGTTTTGTAGGTTAGATGCCAGATTCTGGATTTTGCTACCATCATTACTTTCTTGAGCCATGAGCTATCAACTTTTCTAGGTACCACAGTGAAGTAATCGATCTGATCCTTCAAGCTCCTTAGATACAATTGAGTGTCACCAGCCTGTTCTCTTGAGACTTTCAGAAACTCCAAGAATGCATCATCATGATAAACATTTGAGTTTGCAATTTCTTGTAGCTTGGCCTCAGTGACCACCTTCACTTCTACAGGCTTGGCACTTTTAGATATGGAGAGTGAATGTTTATCAGATGGCATACTCCCTGCAACCACTGTGGTTGTGATAGTTTGCTTTTGACCACTGGAAGTAGTTATGTGCACAGTTGGTAGAGTGACAACTGGCAGAGAAGTAGGAGGCTCATCAACTTTGTCTTTTCCTTTGCCAGGCACATGAATTAGAGATTTTGAAGTTCTTTGATGAGCACCTTCAGTGATTTTGATGCCCTTTACTGGTGGTTTCTCTCCCTTTGTATTTGAGTTCCTTGATGTCCTCTTCTCCCCCTTAGGCTTGTTGTTAATTTGAATGTCATTGTTAGACAGTCAAATAGGGGGAGATTGAAAGGCAAAGTGTGTAAACTTGTAACACTATAACTAATGTAACTCATCTAAAGGAAAAGATACTTAACCAGAAGACAATCAAGAACAAGAAGTCACAAAGAAATCAACACTAAATGAAGACAAGGTAATTGATACAATTCAACATGTTAACTATGATCAAGCCAAGAAGAAATCATTGAGAGAAGTTCAAGTCAAAGTTGTTCATGCCTCAGTGATTTGAAAAGCCAAGAATCAAGATCATAACTATCAGTATCAATAAGACTAATTGATTTCAAGTGAATAAGAAGGAAAGCAAATATTGGAAAGCCACATTACTAATTGGATATGGTAATTTATTCAAGAAGCAAAAACACTATCAAGACTAGTCACTTATGAACCAGACCAGTGCATCAAGTGTCAGGACATTGATAGCAAGTTTATGTCAGTAATAAAGATCCATGTTCAAGAGCTTGGTGAACAATAAAGAAGACATGAAGATATCACAAGTTCAAGATGTGCATTGAAGTTTCAAGTTGAAGACCAGAATATTTTCTAAGTACTAAATATTCTAGATGACCAAGTAGAATATTTCTAAGTAGAAGTTATACTTAGAAATTCGAGATGGCTAAGTAGAAATTCTCAAGCAGAAGTTCTACTTAGAGTGCAGCTTCAACATGACACATGTCATCTTCTGATTGGCAGATTTCCAAGCTTTCAAGATAAGGCAAGATTTATGTGGACATCATTGGGCCACGTATATCTTAGTCTTTGAAGACTACAGGACATAGATTACATGTAGTATAAATAGAAGTACTTGTGTAATGTTTTAGTTAGTGAGCAATTCTTGAGAGAAACACATGTAAAAGAGAGAGAGAGTGCATTCACAGAGCTTAGTATCATTCATTCTCTCTGAACTTCTGTTATACTTTGTAATGAATGTTGTAGCAACCACTTCAAGTTATATATAAGACATATATTCCTTGAATCTGTGTGTTCGTTTATTGCATCGTATTTATTGCTTCTCATATTTGAAAAGTTGTATTCACCCCCACTCTACAACACATTTGGACCTAACAATTGGTATCAGAGCTATATGTTTAACATACAAAACATAGATCCTTGTGTTTAGTGGAAGAATCGTGAGTTTTTCATTTTCTAGATCTATTTTTCATTTTCTCGAAAAGTGAGCTTTAATTCGTTTGTAGTGAAAAGTCATCCGAAAAATTATTTAAATACTCCAGGTGTGATTATTTAGCTTGGGTGTATTTTAATTAATTTTTGTGAATTAATCTGGGTACTTTGATATTTGGTGTTCTTGAGTGTTCATCATTTGTTCTTATCAAAGAAGACGACCCAACAACTTTTTGATCTCCTTTTCAAACAGATAAATAGTAAAAGAATAAAAAGGTGTTTTTGGATTTGTGATTTGCATTATTCACGGCCGAAAGTACATCAAAACATACTCAGTACCTAGCACGTGGGTTAGGTGGGTTAGGTGAGTAAAGCATCAAAAGTCAAAAAGGTGTTAAAGAGATAATATTGTTTATTCAATATTAAAGTGATCTGCAGAAAAATTATACTAAGGACAAAAGTTCTACATAGAATTTCTACTTGAGATTTTCTACATAGAATTTTGACTTGGACAACTTCTACTTGGTGAGTTCGACTTGAGCAAAAATTTCTACTTAGAGAAATTTCGACTTAGGCAAAAGTTCTACATATAAATTCTACATAGCCTAGTCTTGGGTACTTAGAAACTTTTAGTGACCAGAATTGAAATGGCTCCTAAAAATGCATTCAAGATCCCAATGTTCAACCGAGATCACTATGAAGAATGGGTTTTCAGAATGAGACTCTATCTAGAGACTGTTAACCCTGAATATCTGGAAGTCCTTGACAAGGGTAAATTTGTTCCAATGGTGGTTATTCCTGCGCATACGGAAGGAGGGGTGGTTATAGCACCTCGGTCTGAGCCCAAAAAGGCAGCGGACTTTTCGGATGCTGACAAGGAGCAAATAGCTTGTGATACTGCCGTACGACAAACCTTGATGGAATCTCTTGATCATGAAATGTTCAACATAGTCAAAGGTCTGACTACAGCAAAGAAGATTTGGGACAAGATAGAAGTTGTCATGGAAGGATCTGCAGAGGTTAGAAGTAACAAGACACTCATACTCAAGATGGAGTATGACACCTTCAGAATACGAAAAGGAGAAGGCATAACAGACGTCTATCTACGATTCAGTCAGTTGGTATTGGATTTGAATCTGAGAGGTGTAACTCTCCCCATGGTTGAGACTAATACGAGATATCTGAGGAACCAGCCAAAGAGCATTGAACATAGGGTCTACGCAATAAGAGAGACCAGAGATTTGCATACAACTTCTCTGAAAGAGTATTATGGAATATTAAAGACCTATGAGCTGGAAACACTTCAAGATCAAGCATGGGACAATGATTCAAAAGGAAAAGAAACTGCATCAGGATTAGTTGCTGATGAGGAAGAGTCGCAGCAAAGCCTAAATCATCACTTGCACCACATCAAGTTGATAATGATGACGAGTGCACATCTAACAGTGATGATGACTACTACACCCAAGAAGAGCTGGACAACATGGACGATAGTGTCGTGGCATACATGGCAAGGAAGTTCAGCAACATGAGATTCAGAAAGAGCAACCGACCACAGAGAAATTCTTCATCTTTCTATCGGGCTGCTAGGGGTGGTGGTAGTTCGTCAGGCTACCAAGGTAAAGGCAAGAATACCAGCTACAAATCTCCTTTGGATTTCAAAATGAAGTTCAAATGCTATAATTGTGGTGAAGCTGGACATTTTGCCTCGGACTGCAAAAAGCCTAAACAGACTTATCCAAAAGAGACATATGAAGCCCTCAAAAGCAAGTATGAATCGCTGGTGAAGGAAAGACATGGAAAACGAGCTTTATTGGTGACAGAAGGAAGAGCTTGGGATGATTCAGATGAGGAAGATGTTACTCATGTGGCAAACTTTGCCCTCATGGCTGAGACATCAGAGTAACCAGAGGTACCAGTTCTAACCCTTAAAGTAGAAATGTCCATTGATGATTATAAGGAACAGAACGGGGCTCTTAGTGAAGAAATCTATATGTTGTGCAAAAGTCTAGACTCTTCTCAAAAGGAACAGAAAACACTTGTTGCCAAAAGCAGAATGCTTGAGGCAAAAGTGGAAGAGTTAGAGGCTGCTTGCACTGTAGATACTTCCCTAAGAGACTTTATTAAATCTCTGGAACACAAGCTCGTCCTTAAGGAAGAAGTAGAAGCATGTCTTAGGAACAAACTAGCTGAGTTAGAAACTAAATGCGAAGCTTACAAACTAGCTGCTAGTAAAGTGTATGTAGATAATGACACATTTAAGAAGATAACTGGAGTAGGTATAGGACTTGATTATTCTGACCTTCCTAAGAAAGAAGGAAAGAGACCTATTGACCCTAGTTCCATTGACCTTAAAAAGGAAACACCTAGCATTCTTAAATCAGCTGTCAAACCTATCTACAAACACCTTGTTCATAGAATAGAAGAAGAAGAGACTGAATTAATACCTAGATATGAGATTGAGATGGAAGATCGCCAGAAAGCACAACCTATAACTCCTATCAAACAAGTTAAAATCAATTTCCCTAGAGATGAATCTAGACTAGGATTAGGAGCTAAGGTTGTTAAACAACAAGGCAAGAAGGAAAAAGGCATAAAAGAGGTTAAGGCTGAACGAATAAAGAAAGCATGTTATCACTGTAAATCTACTGAACATCTTTCTTATGCATGTAAAGCTAACATAAATGTTCCTGCTACATATGCCAAGCCTACCACACATACAATGAATAATCTGCATCAGAATCATGCACAGTGTGGTCAACCTAATTGTATGCCATGCACTTTTAACATCATGCAGACTTTTGTGCATTTAATGAATGCATCTAGCCAGTCATGCTCAAATACTGTTGCTAGTTCAAACATCAAGAAAAAGCATGTGAGAGCCAAGACTGTCAGTCCTCCTAAAGTTAGGAGTGACAAACCTTCTCCTAAGACTGACAAATCTGTCAAGTCTGAGAAAGGAAAAGAGATAGTCGAAAGCTCTAGTAATGTTAAGAAAAGTGCATCTTCTGTTGTTAAATCTGTTGATTCTCGACCTTATCGAAAAGCCGGGCCCAATCAAAGTTGGGTTCCGAAGAATGTCTAACCAATCTGTCATTGCAGGGCGTTAAGCAGAATAGAAATAAAGTTATATGGGTGCTAGACAGTGGAGCATCAAGGCATATGACTGGAAACAAGTCCCTGCTTACAGAGTTGGTTATGAAGGCTGGCCCTTATGTTACCTTTGGAGATGACAGCATAGGTATGACTAAGGGATATGGCAAACTGAAGACTGGTAATGTCATCATTGAAGATATTTCCTATGTTGAGGGACTGAAGCACAATCTGTTGAGTATCAGTCAATTCTGTGACAAAGGTTACGAAATTTTCTTCAACAAGAAAGGTGTATCAATCACTCACATCAAGGAAGGCTCATTGGCTTTGAGAGGAGTTCCAAAGGCAGATCTTTTTATTGCAGACATGGATTCAGCAAATCAGAATGAGGTCACCTGTTTCTACAGCAAAGCCTCAGATGATGAAAGCTGGTTATGGCACAAAAAGCTATCTCACTTAAACTTCAAAACGATGAATGCTCTCGCGAGACGAGAATTGGTGAGAGATCTAGCTCAAATGGAGTTCGCTCCGAAAGGACTCTGTGAAGCTTGTGAAATGGAAAAGTCGAAGCGAGCATCGCATAAAAGCAAAGAAATTTCTAGTATTACTGAGCCTCTACAACTTCTTCATATGGATTTGTTTGGCCCAGTGAATGTCCTATCTTTGTCTAGGAAAAGATATGCATTGGTAATCGTGGATGACTTCTCCAAGTATACATGGGTATTGTTCGCAATGACGAAAGACGAAGTACCTTTCTTAATCATTGATCACATCACTCAAATTGAGAATGTTTCAACACTTACTATGAAGACAATTAGATCAGACAATGGCACTGAATTCAAAAACGCAGTGCTGAATGACTTCTGTGTATCTAAAGGAATACGTCATCAGTATTCAGCCCCGAGAACTCCACAGCAAAATGGAGTAGTTGAAAGGAAGAATAGAACTTTGGTTGAAGCAGCAAGAACTTTGTTGTATGATTCAAAACTTCCTTTGTACTTCTGGGCCGAAGCAGTGAGTACCGCTTGTTACACTCAAAATAGAACCTTGATTATAAAAGATAAAGAAAAGACACCATGTGAATTAATGAACAACAGAAGACCAACAATCAAATACTTTAATGTCTTTGGAGCAAAATGCTATGTACTTATAGATGATGAAAATCTAGGCAAGTTTGCAGCAAAAGCTCATGAAGGAATCTTTGTTGGTTATTCCACAGATGTGGTGGCAGCTTATAGAGTGTTCTTAGTGAATGATCGAAAAGTGACTGAAAGCTACAACGTCAGATTCGACGATACCAAACTCCCATCAATTTCTAGAGATTCTAGTGAACCTGAGTCCCTAAAATTTCAGAATCTGGACTTAGATGAACTTGAAGATGAACCTGAGTTAGTTGTCCCATTAAATATTCCAAGTGTACGTGAAGAACATGAGTCTAGTGAACAATCTAATTCTACAAGATCAGAAGAGACTTCTTCAGTACGAACCGACAATAACTCAGGGGGAGTAAATAGCAGCTCAAGGACAACTGTTCAAGGCTCGAGACGAGTTGACAGTAGTTCTGTAGGAGCTGGCACTAACTCAGGGGGAGTTAGTGAGAATAATCAAAGTAGTCAGCACCATAACTCAGAAAGTCAAGCTGAATCATCAAGAAAATTTCCAGGAGAACGGGTATGGAATAGAGATCATCCGTTTGAATTAATTATTGGTGATCCAGATGCTGGTGTGACTACTAGAAGAACTGCAAGAGCTAACCTGGCTAATATTTCCTTATATTCTAGGTTCTTATCCAAGCTTGAACCTAAAGAAATAGAAGAAGCTCTTGGTGATGCTGATTGGGGGATTGCAATGCAAGAGGAACTCAATCAGTTTGAAAGGCAGAAAGTTTGGAAACTGGTACCCCGACCAAAGAACATATCAATAATTGGAGCTAGGTGGGTATTCAGAAATAAACTGGATGAAAACGGACTTGTAACACGAAACAAGGCTCGTTTGGTTGCAAAAGGTTATTCTCAGCGAGAAGGAATTGATTATGATGAAACCTATGTACCAGTTGCAAGACTTGAGGCAGTCAGGATGTTCTTGGCATTTGCAGCACATAAGAACTTCAAGGTTTTCCAGATGGATGTGAAAAGTGCCTTCCTGAACGGAGAGTTAGAAGAAGAAGTGTATCTGGAACAGCCGCCTGGCTTCATTGATCCAGAACATGTAGATTTTGTGTATCTTCTCTTCAAATCTGTCTATGGCCTCAACCAATCCCCAAGGCGATGGTATGAAACCCTATCCTTATTCTTAATTGAAAATGGTTTTACTAGGGGAGTAATTGATAAAACATTGTTCTATAAAAATGTTAGAAATGACTTAATACTTGTTCAAGTCTATGTGGACGATATTATTTTGGGTCATCAAATGAGCGCTTGTGCGAGAAATTTGCCAAGCTAATGCAGGAAAAATATGAGATGAGCATGATGGGAGAGCTGTCCTTCTTCCTTGGATTACAGATCAGTCAGAGAAAAGATGGTATCATTATCTGTCAATCCAAGTACGTCAGAGATTTACTCAAGAAGTACAATCTAGAAGATGCATCAGCAGCTAAGACTCCCATGGCAACAGCCACGAAGCTTGATGAAGACAAATCAGGTAAACCAGTTGACATCATAAGCTATCGAGGTATGATTGGCTCACTCCTCTATTTAACTGCAAGTAGACCCGATATAATGTTCGCAACTTGTTTATGTGCAAGGTTCCAAGCGGATCCTAGAGAATCACATCTCGTAGCCGTCAAGAGAATCTTTAGGTATCTCAAGGGCACACCAAATCTAGGGATTTGGTACCCAAGAGATACAGGTTTTAATCTAATTGGCTATTCGGATTCAGACTATGCAGGTTGCAGGATTGATAGGAAAAGCACATCTGGTGCTTGCCAATTTCTTGGCAGAAGATTGGTGTCCTGGTAAAGTAAAAAGCAACATACAGTATCCACTTCTACTGCTGAAGCTGAGTACATTGCTACTGGAAGCTGTGTAGCTCAAATACTGTGGATGAGGAACCAATTGAAGGATTATGGCATGGAGCACAAGAAAATTCCAATTATTTGTGACAACACAAGTGTCATTGCCATAACCAACAATCCTGTAGATCACTCAAGAACCAAGCACATCGACATCAGGTATCACTTCATAAGAGAACATGTCGAGGAGGGGACTGTGGAGCTACATTTTGTGGCCACAATACAACAAATTGCAGATATTTTCACCAAACCTCTTGATGAAGTAACATTCAATAGATTGGTTGGTGAATTGGGAATGCTTAACACAAGTTAGTAAAATCTTCTATCTATAAAATCCAGGTTTATGTTTGTATGTGAAAGCTACTTAATCATTATGTGCTTAGACTTTAAAATGCCTAATTAATGATTGTTATAGTTTGCATGTAGTTTGCATAAATTCATTGTGTTTTAAGTGTCTTTTATAGCACAAATCTGTGAATTTATGCTTGTTAGATTGCATGATCATAGGGGGAGTTAAATTCATAATATTCTAAATTTTGCATGATTTTTTGATGAATTTACCTATGATTTTCATGTAATTAGAGGCCTTAGAATTGAATATCTTCAAAATTTCGAGTTAGTCTCTATCTCGAAACTCATCTAGAAATTCGACTTGAATTTCGACTTAAGCTGTCAGAGTGAAGTTTTGAAAATTCTAAGTCTGGGAAGAATTTCGAGTTGTCTATCTCGAAATTCATCTCGAAATTCGACTTTGAGTTCGAGTTCGAGTTACCAGTGTGCCTAGTTCTATCTTCAAAATATTCGAGATAAAGTCTATCTCGAATTTTATCTCGAAGGTTGAGATGAGGTGTCCATTAAGGGAATATTTTGAAAACTGAGAATAACTTCGAGTTAGTCTATCTCGAAATTCAACTCGAATTTCGACTTGATGTTCGAGATAGAGATCTCAGTTGCTTAAAGGGAATTTTTGAGTTACTCCTAACTCGAATCTTATCTCGAAGGTTGAGATTAGGTTTCCATTCAAGATTTCTTGGAAAGAATTGAGAATAACTTCGAGTTAGTCTCTATCTCGAAACTCAACTCGAATTTCGACTTGATGTTCGAGATAGAGTTAAAACTTCTAACTCGAAACGTATCTCGAATTTCCCTGTTTCTTTTACTGGAAGGGAATTTTCCAAGTTTACAAGTCAATCAAGTTCGAGATAAGATTTCCATGTAGTCTTTGCTGTAAAATTGGTTAAAGTGCTTATTTGTGCTTATTTGTTCGAGTTAACCTCTATCTCGAACTTCATCTCGAAGTTTGACTTGATGTTCGAGATAGAGTTCGACTTAGGTGTTCCCTGTATGAACTTAGTATTTTTCACTCTTTTTAACAGGGACATTTTTGTCATTTCACAATCATCTATATATACATCTCTAATTCGATGCATCATTCACTTTACCTAATTTCATTTTTACAGCAGCCGCTTCACAAAAACAAGGCGATTTCACAAATTACATACCATTAATCCGTGCTTTTGTGATTAAACTCATACTAATCACGAATTACTGCCAATTTTTTGACTGCTATTCACTGTGTTATCATTAATCTTTGTGTTGGTGTGTTTTGTAACCACTCATATACACGCGCATATGCATACACACAAACATCAAGTGTTTGTGTAACTGTTCAAAACACAATTTCCATATTCTTCATCCATATACACACACGATTTCACTGGTATACACACGAATATTCATCTTCTTTGAATATTCAGATTTAGTAATTGGCCACTGTTCATATCCCGTAGTTTAATTTTTCAGATTGTTTTTTGGTATTCTCGATAAATTGAAAGGGATAAAACTGTTAATTCGTAAATTACTTGTTTTTCAAATTAAAAAATTTCACATCTCTTAAAGAAAAACATTTAATTAAAATGGCTCACCAATTTTCACTTTCTAAAAACAATTTATATAATATTTCTACGGAAATTGGTGATCATCTCCCGCGGCTTAAGTTTTGGGTACAATTTCTTAATTTGTACTCCAAGGCTAGCCATGCTTTTACTGCTAAACCTACACTAGTACATGATGCTTTACAGCAATTATGGACTAGTGCGGTTACTTTTGGGAGCAAAAATACCCCCTACGGTTTCAGGTTTACCTTAGCTGGTCAGGAATATGAGGTGACTGAAGAAATTGTCAACAGGGTTCTGGGATTCCCAGTCAAAGATGCTTATGATGCAGAACCTACAGCGGAACAACGCCTCACATTCTTTGAAGAAATAGGATGTTATCCTCCGACTGGCCGGATCACTGGAAACATCCAAAAACAATTCTTTCATTTGGAATGGAATTACTTTTTCGAGGCCATCACAAGATGTTTTCGGGCACGAGAAAAAGATTTTCATCAAATTCCAATTCCAATGCAAACCTTTGCAATTGCCCTAGCAAGAGAACTGGATATAAATTATGGACGCATAGTTCTCTCTGAGATAGTGGCTACAATGGGATCTCCTGCAAGCAGAGACCTCACTACAACTGATGTTGTCTGCTGGTTTCCTCGGTTCCTTCAAATGCTGATTAATGATTTAATACCGAAGGATGCTCTTGCTGTTAGACAGGGATTTGCCAGAAGCCCAACATCTGCACCGCTAGGGATGGGCACTAAGTCACTTTCAACCATTGCTAATCAGGATAAACATCAAGGTAAACCGATGTCAATTCCTGAAAATATTCAAATGTGGCTTACATATGATGCAGGAGTTACCAATTTGGAGGAATCATCGCAAGTTTCATCAAATGCTCAGAATCCGTCTGCTCATGCTGAGGCATTTGATGGGATTCCTGATGAGCAGAGCGATGATGCACAAGGTAATGATTCAGGTAATCTCTCCCTACATAGTATTCATTCCTCTTCCTATGTATCTGATTCCGAGACCCAAGAGACTGCTAGCCCGCAGCCTCTATCCCAGGGTGAGAGCTATATTTCTGAGCCTGACACACATTCTTATTCTCTTTCACCCCTGTTAACGGAAGTCAGAAAGCCAGCACATGTATATGTAGGAGATGATGAGGAGAGTGACCCCGAAGAGCAGCCTCTTATTCGAAAGAAAGCCAAACTTTTTCATGCTGCTACTTCAAAAGTCCAGTCAAACCCTAATGTGTCACACGCAATCACTCCACCTCACGAGAGTGGTTCCCCAATTAAACAATCTGCACATAGGGATTTTGGTGAGGATTATGTACCTTTTGAAGATCTTGTTGCTTCAAAAGGACATGAAGTTTTAACAACTTCAGCCGTACCTTCACCGGTACGTACTGATGCTGCAAAGAGGATCGGTTCTGATGTTGTACAAGAACACTTTGCAGCCCCTCAGCCTGAGATTCCAACTCAGGACATAACAGAAATAGATCCCATAACTGCCAATTATATTGCTTATCCAATTTTTGCAGGTACTGCTTCATACTTTGGATCAATCATTGAAGACATACACGAGCGTGAGACAGGGAGTGTGTGTGAGAGGTTAGGGAGAGAGGGACCTTCATTTTTAAGGCCCGAAACCGAGCGCCAAATACTAACAGAACGAGTATTAGAGCGAGGTCACCTAAACCAAACACCGTCCCTTAATATTGAAAATCTTGATACACGTATGACTTCTATGGAAAATCAGATGAGGCAGTTCGGGCAGACGATGGGGCAGTTCGGGATTAGCATTGGAAACAATCAAAGGGCTCTTGATGACTACGCAGCACGAATGGCAAGTCAAGCTATGGCTTTTGATGCTTTGACAAACAAGGTCAATGACTTGGGCCATGCTGGTGGTGTCTTGGGAAGCACTCTTAATGAAAGGATGGGGGCAATGGAGTCTACAATGCATACAATGGCCGTGGAGATCAGTAGAATGATGTTCGCGGTCAGGAGTTTTGTGCCCCCGGAGTGTTTCGAGTCGCAACAACCTCCCCCCGATGCTGGTGCAGGTGGTGCTAGTGGAGCGGGAGCCTCCGGTTCTGGTTTTGGAGGTTCTTCTGCTGCTGGTGGATTTCCGGAGCAAGGTGGTGTTCAGGATAACTCACCTAAGGGGGAGAGTGGAAAGGAGACGAGACAGCAGGCAGTTCATATCGAAGATATTGAAGAACATGCTTGTTAAATAAAATTGATGTGTTTTAATCAGTGTTTAACTGTTACAGTGAATTATCAGAGTTTAGCTGGAAGCAGTCAGAGTTTAGTGTAAACTCTGACAGATGGAAGCTCGACAGAGTTTGTCAAACTCTGTCTGGAGGAAGCGTCTACTGGTCAACTGTGATTGAAGATTTATTATGGAAGCGATATCTTTGAAGATTGGATAGCTATCAAAGAGATCGAGCTGACTTAGGAGACGTGTGACAATCTGTAATTGATATCATTGTATAGCTGATTATTAGGAGTATCAATTAGAGATTGTATCGTAGCTGTATGTTATATAAATACAGTTAGGTTAACCCTAGAAGGGTATCGTACAACGAATTATCTTTATTGTAACCTAGCAGCTCTTTGTGATATTTTACATCACGAAGAGGGTTCGTAATACAAGAAGTTTTTAAGTGCATAAACGTTTTTACTTGTTAAACTCTCATACAAAGTTGATTATTAATTGTGTATTCGGCCTAACAATTGGTATCAGAGCCAATCTGTTACTTTATTACAGGTTAAGATCCAAACACAACAATAATCATGGCAGCAATTCCTCCACCAACACCTACTGTTTCTGAAAAGGCTCCTACTACTGTGAGTCGTTATGAACCAATCAGGGTTCCAATTCTCAGGCCACTAGAGTATGCTATGTGGAAGGTCAAGATGACTATGTTTCTGGAGGCTATAGATCCAGAATATCTTGACAGGATTTATGAAGGCCCTCACAATCCTACAAAGCTATCTGTTGCAGTTGCTGGTGAAGAAGCAAAAATGGTTCCAAAGGAAAAGAAGGACATGACTCCTGAAGATCTATCATCAATTGCTAAGGATGCAAAAGTTAGGCATTTACTGCATAGTGCTTTAGACAATGTTATGTCTAACAAAGTCATTAACTGCACCACTGCAAAAGAGATATGGGATGCTCTTGAAGTCAGGTGTCAAGGAACTGCAGCTATTAAGAAGAATAGGAGAAACATACTCACACAAGAGTATGAGCATTTTGAGGCTAAACCTGAAGAGACCATGACAGAAACATTTGATAGATTCTGTAAACTGATCAATGATCTGTCATTGGTCAACAAAGAGTATGATCTAGAAGACTCGAATCTCAAGTTTCTTCTATCTTTACCTGAAAAGTGGGATGTGAAAACTACCACTATTAGAGACAACTATGATCTTGCTGAAACAGAGATTGATGAAATCTATGGACTGCTCAAAACTCATGAATTGGAAATGGAGCAGAGAAACAGGAGATCAAGCAAGAAAGGAAAGTCTGTTGCTCTTAATGTTGAAGAGAAGCCTCAGAAGAAAGAGGCATCAAGAAGGAAAATGAAGGGAAAAGATTTGGTCATACATTCAGAAAGTGAATCACCTAACTCTGATTATGATTCAAACTCTTCTGAATCATCTGACTCTGAGGATGATGAAGAAGAAATGAGGAAAATGGCTGTGTTGATGGTGAAGACTTTCAAGAAAATGGGCTTCAAGAATTTCAAGAAAGGAAAAAGGTTTTCTAGAGATTCAAATGAAGACAGGAAAAGCTTCAGGAAGTCTGATAAGAGAGATTCTAAAGGGAAGAAGGATAAGTCTGAAATTCAATGCTACAAGTGTAAGGAGATGGGTCACTATGCTCCTGAGTGCAAGAAGGGTAAAACTGGAAAGGTACTCTACACTAAAGGCAGAGATTGGGCAGATACTTCAGATTCTGATGAAGAAGTGAACTATGCTCTCATGGCTACTACTGAATCAGAAACCTCTGAAAATCAGGTACCTCTAACTACCTATGCTTATAATATTGATGACATTGCTCAATTAAGAATTTATCTTAAGTCATTGCATATAAGTTATAGGGATCAGACTTTAGAAAATGAGAGGATAAAAGCTGAAAATTCTGAACTTAAGGTAAGAAATAAACTTGTTGAAGAAAAACTTGAAAACATGCAACAAGTTCAGAAAGAGAGAGATGATGCTGTTTGTAAAGAACAGAATTTGCTTCAGAAATATAAACAACTAGAGTCAGAGTTGGAGGAAGCAAATAATAAAATTAGAACTTGGACTAATTCTGGAAAGGACACTCAACAGATTTTTCAAACAGACACTGTTGGTCTAGGTTATAATGAGGGAGATGAACTTAGATTTCAAAATCAAGTTAAAGTCAGAACTCATTTTGTACATGGAACCAGTAAATTTTTGTCTGAAAATGAAAAAGAAGCTGTTAAAAGTGGACCAGTAAAAACTAGTGTTAAACAGGTTAATATTGGTTCAATGACAGATAAACAACTCAAGCATAAACTGAAGGAGTTAAAATCTGTTAAGAAACAGAAAGTGTCAAACAAGAACAGAAATGGAAAAGTAGGCATCACTTCAGGAAATAAACCAATGCTTGCTAGTTATGCTCCAAGAAAGACATGTCATAACTGTGGTAGTACTAAGCATCTTGCAAATTTCTGTAAGAAAAATAAAAATATAAATTCTTTACCTACAAAGTCTGAGGTAAAGAAGGATTTTGCTAGAACTAAGCCACAGACTTTATGCACACACTGTGGAAGCACTTGGCATTCCATTTATACTTGCAGAGAATATCATGATATCTATCATAATTACTATGAACTGAAACCCAATCTGAAATGGGTTAAAGTTGATACTGCAAGTGTAAACACTGATACTGTTAGCTCAAACTCTGATAATGTTAATTCCGCTGCAAAAGCTAACAAAGTTAAGAATGCCAAAGGATCCAAGCAAGTCTGGATCCTTAAAACTAATCCTCAGTAATTGTTTGTGATTGCAGGGTAACAGGGAGGCAACCATAGTCGTGGACAGTGGATGTTCAGGACACATGACTGGAAATAAAGCCCTGCTATCAGACTATGAGGAGAAGGCTGGCCCAAAAGTTTCCTATGGTGATGGCAATGTAGGAAGAACATTGGGATATGGCAATATTAATCTTGGAAATGTCATCATCAACAATGTAGCTCATGTCCCAGGACTCAAGCATGACTTGTTATCTGTGAGTTAAATCTGTGACAAGGGATATCATGTAGATTTTCAACCTGAATATTGTGAAGTTATCAGCAAATCTATAGGAAAGGTTGTTCTAGTTGGTCACAGGCAAAACAACATTTATGAAATCAAGCTTTTGATAGACTCTGTTGGAAAAGCTGTTTGCCTGTCTACAAGAATGTCTAGTGAAGAGAGTTGGAAGTGGCACAAGAAACTCTCACATTTGAACTTGAACAACATCAATGAATTGATCAGAAAGGATCTTGTAAGAGGACTCCCAAAGGCTCTGTTAAATGTTGATGGCCTATGTGATTCATGTCAGAAGGCTAAACAAAGGAAGTCATCTTTCAAGAGCAAGACAGAATTTTCTATCACTGATCCCTATCATCTTCTGCATATTGATCTCTTTGGTCCAGTAAATGTTATGTCTATTGCAAGGAAGAAATATGCTTTAGTCATTGTTGATGAATACACTAGATACACTTGGGTGTATTTTCTAGCAAAGAAGGATGAAACTGCATTAACTCTGATGGAGCATGTGAAGCTTCCGGACAAAGGATCAAGCAACAAAGTCAGAATCATCAGAAGTGATAATGGAACTGAGTTCAGAAATGCAACAATGGAAGAATTCTGCAAGGACAATGGAGTGAAGCAAGAATTTTCAGCACCTGGTACACCACAACAAAATGGTGTAGTTGAAAGGAAAAATAGAACCTTGATTGAAGCTGCCAGAACTATGCTTGATGAATCAAAATTGCCAACTTATTTCTGGGCAGAAGCTGTTCAAACTGCTTGTTTTACTCAAAATGCAACACTGATCAATAAGCATGGAAAGACACCATATGAGATGGTGAAGAAAAAGAAGCCTAACCTGAAATACTTTCATATTTTCGGGTGCAAATGTTTTGTTTTGAAGACTCATCCAGAACAGTTGACCAATTTTGAGCTTAAGGCAGATGAAGGAATTTTTGTTGGCTATCCACTGTCAACAAAGGCATTCAGAGTTTACAATCTGAGAACTAAAGTGATCATGGAATCCATACATGTTTCTTTTGATGATAAGAAGATAACTGGACTTGAAGACAAAGATGAATATGATCAACTGAACTTTGAAAATGAAGATTTAAACTCTGATGAAGGAAATTCTGATGAAATAATTCTGACAGACTCTGTTGAAATAAACTCTGAACCTCTACTGGTAAACACTGGAGAAACTTCTCAGTCACAACAAATGGGAGAACCAGTTGAGGGGGAGCATGATCAAGATGAAGACTCAAACACTGATACTGAGTCAACTGAAAAATCTGGATCAAACTCTGATGCTTCAAACTCTGAAAATTCAAATTCTGACTCTGGGCAGTCAAGTTCAGGGGGAGTCTCAGAAAACGAAGATAGATCACAACAAAATCAGGAGAGCATGGATCAAGGGGGAGGATCACATGCTGATATAAGTCATTTGCCTTCTGCTAGGAAATGGACTAAATCACATACACCTGATTTGATAATTGGTGATCCAGATGCAAAAGTGAAGACAAGAAGTGCTACTGCAAGTGAATGTCTATTTCATGCATTCTTGTCTAAAAATGAACCAAAGAAAGTGGAAGAAGCTCTTCAAGATGCTGACTGAATAACAACAATGCAGGAAGAGTTGAATGAATTTGAAAGAAATGAAGTTTGGACCCTTGTACCAAGGCCAAAGAACAGATCTATTGTTGGTACTAAATGGGTTTTCAGAAACAAGACTGACAGTGAAGGTGTTATCACAAGGAACAAGGCTAGACTGGTAGCAAAAGGCTATTCACAGCAGGAAGGAATAGACTATGATGAAACATTTGCTCCAGTTGCAAGATTGGAGGCAATCAGAATTTTTCTAGCATATGCCTCTCACAAGAAATTCAAAGTGTTCCAGATGGATGTGAAAAGTGCTTTTCTGAATGGAAAGCTTGAAGAAGAAGTGTTTGTTGAACAACCACCAGGATTTGTGGACCCCAAATATCCAGATTATGTCTACAGGCTAGATAAGGCACTATATGGACTTAAGCAGGCACCAAGAGCATGGTATGAGACACTTGCTCAGTTTCTTCTAGAAAGTGGATTCAACAGAGGAACAATTGACAAAACTCTGTTTTATTTCAATCAAGGAAGTGACCTCCTTTTAGTTCAGATTTATGTTGATGACATTATCTTTGGGTCTACTAATGATAAACTCTGTAAGAAGTTTGCCAAGCTCATGCAGTCCAGGTATCAAATGAGCATGATGGGAGAGCTTAGTTACTTTCTAGGCTCAGGTGAGACAAACAGATGATGGTATTTTCATTAATCAAGAAAAATATACCAGAAATCTTCTCAAGAAATTTGGTATGCTTGACTGTTCATCTGCATCAACTCCCATGGCAACATCAACTAAATTAGACAAAGACACAGGAGTTTCAGTGGATATGACAAACTACAGGGGCATGATAGGATCTCTTCTATACTTGACAACTAGTAGGCCTGACATCATGTATGCAACCTGTCTTTGTGCAAGGTTTCAGGCAGATCCTAGAGAGCCACATCTGACAGCTGTGAAAAGAATCTTCAAGTATCTCAAGGGCACCATATCATTAGGTCTGTGGTACCCCAGAGAATCAGATTTCAAGCTACTTGGGTATTCTGATGCAGACTTTGCAGGCTGCAAGATAGACAGAAAGAGCACTAGTGGAAGTTGTCAATTTCTTGGTGACATACTTGTTTCCTGGTACAGCAAGAAATAGAAATCAATCTCCACATCTACAGCAGAAGCAGAGTATATTGCAGCTGGTAGATGTTGTGCACAGATCTTATGGATGAAGAATCAATTGCTGGATTATGGATTGAGGTACAGTAAAATCCCTATTTACTGTGATAATCAAAGTGCTATTGCAATGACAGGTAATCCAGTACAGCATTCAATGACCAAGCACATCAGCATAAGGTATCACTTCATCAGAGAACATGTGGAAGAAGGGAATATTGAACTACATTTTGTGTCTACAGAACAACAGCTTGCAGATATCTTCACTAAACCGTTGAGTGAAGCTACATTTACAAGACTGGTCAATGAACTAGGAATGGTCTCTGGTTCTGACTAGGAATGTTGGTTAGATTTAAATTTTACTTATGTGGTGTATTACTCATATTTCCTGTTTGGTTAAATGCTAAGTGAACTCTGTTGATTAAACTCTATTATGCATACTCTGCTAAACTCTGTCAGCATGCCTATATGTCATTCACTGTTAATCAGTTTGATAAACTCTGTGAACTCTGAGTTGATTTTTGTCTGAATGAAAACACCAATGAAGAAATATGTATGCATCATGATTCTCAGCAATTAATCATGAATCTTTCTGAGTTATTGTGATCTAATCTTAGATTGTGCAGAAAGTTAACACAGCATGATACTGGCTCATATTTATAGCATCTCTTAGTTTTTTTTGTCCTAAACTCTGAGTCTATAAATACTATGTGCATTACCTTACATGAAAAACTACTGATGTTGATGAACTCTAAACTCTGTTAGTTATACTCTGATAGAATAAAATGCTTACTACATATAGGTTGTTATACTCCTTTCAGATTATGTTGGATACTAGGATGACCCAGGAACCTATTGGTATATAATATGTGCTAAAATTCTCTGATTTTTGGTGACTAGTTAAATACTAGGATGACCCAGGAACTTATCAAAATGATAAGGTCTAAAATTTTTGAATTTTTGGTGACTGGTTCCAACCTCTGATTACTGGAATGAAAAAAAAAAAATGAATATAGAGGGGGTATAAAATAAAAGTTACTGTATATAGTTTGAGTACTTCAGAGTTTAGCTTTCATCATACAGTCAGTGTTTACTATGACAGTTTGTGCATCCAGTGTTTATTGATTTACTTTATGGATTTTATGAAAAATTAGATGCTCTAAAAATTGATTTAGTAAACTCTGCTTCACACACACATATATTCACAACTGTGCAATTTATGAAAGGGTTTCGGTGATAAAGTTGGAGAATTGACAAACGCTGTTGATTCGTGATTTGTACTCTAAGGTAAATTTTCACTTGGACAATTTGAAAATCTTGGAGTAAATAGGGATTTTGACAACTGTTAATCAGTGGATTGTTGATGAATGTGTTCTTTATATGATTACTTTAATTAGTTTTCATGTTCTCTTCTTTGATTTATTTCCTTGAAGAACAGTTCATAAAACATAAATAAAAATTGCAGAACACAATGAATAAGATTAGAGAAACATAATTTTTCATTGATAATAAGAAAGAGATTACAAGCAAATATTACATCTTTTTGTTCTCTCTATCTGCTAATCTATTCAACAGGAAAATAAAAGGTCAGTCCAAACCACTCCATTGTTAGCAAAAAATCCCAGATCCCATCTTTGCCACTTTATTTTGGGTGGAAGTTGAAGGGATAAGGTTATTTTTGCTGACATATTCATTAACAATGGTTGGTGGTGTTGGATGAGGATGCCTTCGAGGAGAGCCATGGAAATGTTGCTTAGAGAGCAGCATCGATGTCGATCACCCTTGCAGGTTTCTCTCTCTCTCGATCTCTTCCAGACCAACATCCATTTGCAGCCACAGCGTCTCAAGCTGCCTTTCCCACTCAAACGCTTCAAATTCTTCACGCGTATAGCTGAAGATGTCCCTATTCTCGACAAGATGAAGGTTCTTTTCTTTGATGGTAAGGTTGGCCATTGTTTTTCAGAGTGTTTGTTTTGAAGGGTTTGTGATTTTACAGGGGAGACTGAAAGGTTAAAGGTTTAATGAACTAATCTGAGCAAGTTTCTAGGCCTTAAATAGAGATGGGTAAGAACGAAGTCCTTAAACGCTTCGTATTCTGGTTATTAAAGGCAACAGGTAAACGCTTCATATTCTGGTTTTAATTGGGTCCAGATATTTTAAGAGAGTATTATTTGATTTTTGTTTAAATCAAATATTTTAATGTTTTAATTTGCAAAAAACTTTTCTTAAAAATAAGCGCACGTGACCCACTTGCCCATTAATGTGTCCCACTTACCCATTATCGTGTCCCACTATACATTAATCTAGGAACTGATTGAGTGTTTGTTACATAAGAGATTGGGTTTTTAATTACTCACATTACTTTTGTGTCCAAACGGTTGTGTTTTATTCTTACATCTCACAGTTCTCTTATTTTTCACTTGGGCATTCTCGCAAACACCTTTTCTACATACATTTCTCTTGGAAATTCTTGCAAATTTCTTAACTCAATGGCTTCTAAAGCATTCATTGCTCTTGGTTTACGGTTTGTTCCTAACAACTATGAAGCTCCACTCTATCATGAACGCGTTCCAGAACCGTTTCATCTAATGCAGAACTTCTTGAGAGATTCAGAGATTGGACAAGCTCTGGTTGGACCTGAAACTCTCTCTGCATCTCAAATTGCTACATTTTGGCAGAATTCAGTTTATGTGGATGGAGGAGAGAATGGGACTCCTAACATCATCTTCACGTATGAAGAACAAGATTATGTGATTACTCCACAGACTGTAAGAGATACAATGGGGTTTGACACACATACTTCTTATACTCTGGTTAATGAAACTTATTTGAGAGAGATGCTACAAGAGATAGGTTACATGGAATCTCTTGACAAGCTTGGCGGTATAAAGAGACCAAATCTCAGAAAGGAATGGAACTTTTTCTTTGATTGCATTACAAGAACGTTCCAGAAGAAAGTCACCAACTGGGATGCCATTCCAATAGACAGTCTCCAAATCGGGTATTCTCTACTCTATGGTAGTAATTTTGATTTTGGTCGATATGTTCTGATGAACTTAGGTGATAAAATGTGAGAATCTACTACTGTTTATTATGCTCGTTTTTGTCAAATGCTGTTCAATGCTTGTGTACCTGGTCTAGAAATTGCTGATACTGATGAAATTGATCCTTTTCGAGTCAATAAGAGAATATTCTCTGATATGACTAATAAGGATGTTGGTAAAGCAAATCTCCCTGCTTTTGTCATGCCACTTGCTCTGCAAAATTTTCTCAATCAACCACAAGAACCAAAACAACCTGAACCACAACAACAACAACAACCTGAACCACAACCACAACCACAACCACAACCACAACAACAACCTGAACCACACCCTAAACCTCAACCAGAACCGTTAAACATTGATCGTACTCAAAAACCAAACACTGAATCATCTACTCACTTAGCACCTACAAAACAACCTTCACAGACTTCACAAACAAACTCTGAATCATCACAATCTCCACCAAAATCACAGTCTAAAGCACAAAGAGTTAAGCAGGCAATTACTGAACGACATGCAAAGGTTAAGCAGGCGAAAGAGACACAAAGAAAATCAAAACAGACATCTCCTGGAGCTGTTTATACTAGAAGAGTGAAAAGATTAAGACAAACGGCAAACATACCTAAATCACTCTCAGTGGTAGAACAAACTCCACCATCTAGTGAAGAGGATTCAGATAATGTGCCTTTAGCAAAACGAAGAAAGCTGGTATTCTCTGATTCTGTGGATAAAGATATTGCTGCTCCAGAGGTAGTTTCACAGCAAACACCTCCTGTTGAAGTTGAGAAAGATGCAATACCTGCAGAGGTTGAAATACCTGCAGAGGATGAAGTGCCTGCAGAGGACAAAATGCTTGCAAAAGAGGATGCTAGAGATGGCCTTTCTCCAATAAATGATATTATTGATTCATTTATGCCATTCTCTGATCCTATCTCTGATACTGGTGTAGCTGATCAACCTACGGTTGTTCTTTCTGAAACAGTGGCATCCCATACTGAGTTAATATCTGATGCTCACCAAACTGTTGAAGGAGGAGATGAAATTGATCAAGCAACCAAGGCCACTTCTCAGTCTATGCCTGTTGCTGAGCCTGAGCAACATGGAGAAAATCTTAACAGGCCTACAGAAGAAACTGCTAAAACTGTGGCTGAAGATGAACATGCTAAAGCTACAAGTGTTGAACCTGAAGGTGGAAGTAGTGCAAACTCTGATTCTTCTCTGAGAGCACCAGTACAAACAGACAATAAACATACACCTTTCACTCAACCTTGTACGTCTCATGAAGTTGAGAGAGCACAATTTGCAAAGAATGCTGCTGAATGGTACAAAGAGGATTGTATTTTTCCACGAGGAAGAGCAGCTGATTTTGTTAAGCAAAATGCTGATACTATCTCCAATCCAGAGATTCTTTCTTGCTTAAAAGCAACTGTCGTTCAAGTCAAAAATCTGGATAGAAGATTTGATGACACTACACAGGCAATCACTGCTTTGAGGAATGAGGTTGTAGCTAGAGAAATGAAAATGGAAAGAGACTCAAAACTTGTGACTACAAAATTTTCTACAGCTCAAGACAATCTCTTTGCCAGGCTGAGTAAAGTTGAAGAGAATCAGTCTGACTTATCTGCTAAAATTGATTCTATTGCTACCTCCTTGGAGTTAATTACATCTATTCTTATGCCTGATGATGTCAAAAAGGGGGAGAGAGTTGTCAGAAGGGATAGTGCTGGAGATGGAGGGGCAAGTAGTAAAGGAAAGAACAAGGCTGAAGAGGTTCGAACTTTGAGAACTAGCAAGTTGTCTAAATAACAGTCTGTTGGGAGAAATACTGATACTCAAGGTACTTCAAAGACCAAGAGTTTGCTGTTACCTTCTAATCCACAAACTGATGAAGAATTGGTTGCTAAGCTGTTTATTGAAGAGAATGAGGAAGGAGTTACGATTGAGGACATTGAAGTTGAAGAAAAGAGTTTACAAGAAGAACATCTCAAAGCTTTAAAGTCTGGTAAGGTACAAAGAGGAAAAGCTCCTAGACCTGTTGTTAAAGGTATTGTGATCAAAGAAAGGGCTGATGTTAGTCAAAGATCTCGGTTTTCAAAGAAAGCAATGGCAGCAGAAGCTAAACTGAAGCTAAAAGGCATTGAAGGAGAAAGTTCACAGAAGAAAGTTACAACTTCTGTTGCATCACAAGCAATGATCACACCTTTACACTCTTCTCAGTTGAAATCGGTTTTTGGGAAAGGAACAATTCATGATCCAAAAGTATTATCTGGAGTTTCTATGAATGTTTCTGATGGAAAAGCTTTGTCTGGCAAAGCTGGAAATAATAAAGGTGGACTAGGTTCACACAGAGACAAAAGGCAATATACTGGTCCTAGAGATCCTTCTTCACTGGCTGTTCCAGGTCGTGGTGTTCCTTAAGAGAGTTTGGACAGACTGGAATCAGTACAGTTAGTTCATCAGAAGAGTTTAAGCAAGGATTTTCTCTTGTACTTCATGGCTGATGGGACAGTATTTAAAGTTGGTGAGAATGATATTGGCTTGAAATGTTGGGAAGAACTAGAGTATGTTCTATATCTTCTCAAGGTGAATAGTCAAAGGACTCAATCAGTTGCTAATGTGCTCAGACAGAGAATGCTTCAGAATCTGGCAATCAGAGGAGAGAAATGTAATAGCAGATATGTTCTTAAGTACAGGGATTACAAAGGAAATCTCATTGAAATGAAGAAAGGTACTGCAAAGTTAAAGACTGATTTGGGAATCACAGTACTTGACTTTAATTCACAGTCAGAGAAAGTCAGATTTATCAGACTGGGAAATGAGATGAGAAGGAACAAAATATATGATCTTAGGGCTGCTATCTATCAGACAGATGAGAGAGATCCTCAGCTCAGAGAAATTAAAGAAGCTATGAAGATTGAGCTTGAAAATGCAGAAAGAAGATTGCTGATAGATTATCTCAGAGCTATGCCAGATCTTGAAATGATAAGAGAATAAGGTCTGTAAGGATTTTCTTATTCTCTGTAGTTTTTGTTAAGTATAAGCTTAAACTTTGAATTTGTATAAATACTGTATTTGTCTATTTGTTTTGACATCATCAATTATTGTCATTAACTTGTGCATTTTTGCTAATGAACAAGTTGGGGGAGATTGTTAAATATAATTGATGTGTTTTAATCAGTGTTTAAGTGTTACAGTGAATTATCAGAGTTTAGCTGGAAGCAGTCAGAGTTTAGTGTAAACTCTGACAGATGGAAGCTCGACAGAGTTTGTCAAACTCTGTCTGGAGGAAGCGTCTACTGGTCAACTGTGATTGAAGATTTATTATGGAAGCGATATCTTTGAAGATTGGATAGCTATCAAAGAGATCGAGCTGACTTAGGAGACGTGTGACAATCTGTAATTGATATCATTGTATAGCTGATTATTAGGAGTATCAATTAGAGATTGTATCGTAGCTGTATGTTATATAAATACAGTTAGGTTAACCCTAGAAGGGTATCGTACAACGAATTATCTTTATTGTAACCTAGCAGCTCTTTGTGATATTTTACATCACGAAGAGGGTTCGTAATACAAGAAGTTTTTAAGTGCATAAACGTTTTTACTTGTTAAACTCTCATACAAAGTTGATTATTAATTGTGTATTCGGCCTAACAATGCTGATCTTGTCAAGGAAATAGAAATTGAGCCGTCTGTTGATGAAGAGGCTCTGAGGAGGAGAAAGGGTAAGGCAATGATGGTTGATGAACCATTCGTTGACCTGAGTCATCAGGAAACAGTACAGGAGGTACTTGACTCAGATTCTGATATGGAAGACGTACCTTTGGCACATGCTATAAAGCGATCTTTGAAGGAACAAGGTGGAGGTGCTGGGATGTCTTCCGGAATGCCTGAAGAAATTCCTGTTGATGAGGAAACCCTTAAAGCTCAACAGTTAGCCTTGGAACAAGCTCAGTTCCATAAAATGAAGATGATGCAAGAACGTGCTGCGTTCCTAGAAAAGAAAGTGGAGCTCCAAGGGAAGCAGTATGATCATGAGCTTGCAAGGCTAGCTGATCCACAAGTTGATCTCGACAAGAGAAGGATAGGACAGAAGTGGGATGAAGCAAGGAAGATATTGATGGGATCCTGTGCGAAAGGAGTTCATAACAAGGAGGCAGATGATCTGTTCTACAACTTGAATTTGCAGAATCCAATGACTGTGGACTATATAAGTGCTTTGAAGAGATTAATTTCTAAAGTCAGGGTTGGATAAAATGCAACACTTAAGGAGTGGCAGGTTATTTTATCTTTGGTAGAAGGAGTCCCAACATCTTTCCTATATATGGATGACCAATTCATAACGAGAAGATCTGCGTCAGAGTTGTTCTTGCTAGCAACAAAAAATTCAATACTCTCAATCTGAGGAGCTAAGCATTCTGTATAGGGATCAGTTAATGCAGCTAGCAGAGGACAAGGATCCAGAATTCTCAGCATATCCAAATTTTGTCCGGATGGTAGTTGATGGAAAGATGAAGAGGGTTGGCATGGAGGAAAATGATCTAATGGAGCTTTCAGTGGAATCTCTCAAAGCTGTCTGTAGACAAATGATGAGTAAGGGATTCGCTTCTGAGCTTAAAGAAAAATCCGTGAAGATCATTGAAAGAGTCATATTCAAGAAGAGCAATGAGGTGTGGAAGTGTGATATCATTGCTCCAAACCCTCTAGATAACGTGAAGATTGAGCCGGAGCTGATGGAGAAGAAATGGAATATTCTTCAAGCAATAAAGAATGTAGATGAAGCTCTGACTCTTCCTTCTGGAGCACTGGAACAAGGAGAGATAAGGGAGGCAATTGGTGTTCCAGGAAGTGATAGTGTATACTGGATACACGCTTATGTTGAAGATACAGCTGATGCCTTAGTATTCATAGATGCAGACCAGAATCAAACATTCTTGCATATGAGTAGAAAATGGCTGCTACAGACTCACGATGCTGCATTTCTGGAGAGAGTATTACATGTATTCAAATGGGGCGAAGTGGAAGATATGTATGTGGAAGAAAAGCAGAGACTCATGAGTTACCTGTCTGAGGTAGTGGTGGAAAAGAAGCGGATGGAGCGAGATGCGGCTAGTGTCCACAATATTGACCGTGTCAAGGGATACCCCAAGATGATCTATTGTCAGTTTAAAGCTGATAAATCACATTGGAAACCTCAGCTCATAATGAAGAACTTTGAGGACATTCCAAAGATCAGGACTACTCAGGAGGTGGACAAACTCAGAAGGCTTTTCAAACATCCTTATCCAGAGCCCAAGAATCCTCTAGAAATGGAAGCTGTAAGTCTATTTAATGCGAGGTGGAAGCAGCTTCGCGATCCATTGTACAAGAAAGAACAGCAGTAGAAGGAGAAGCGCAGAAGGCAGAAAGAAGAGAAAGACCAAGCTGCTGAAGCTAGAAAGAGGAAACGGAATTAGGGTTAAAGGTCAGAGTGGTGTAAACTTGAAGTTGGAAAAACTTCATGTCTTTCGGTTGCTTTAACTCACTTGAGGAAAATTCACCTTAGAGTGAATCCAATAAGGTGATATAAGTTTGACTAAAAGGTATGAAATAATCCAGGTGATAGGAATCACTCAAATGATCTTTAATTCGAAGTTCGAATTCTGTTTCTAGTTTAAGTTCTTTGTATTGTTTTCAAGTAAATTTCAATTGTAAATTATTCAAGACTGTAATGTTAATTATCTTTTCTCGTCTCATTGTTTAGTTGGTTATCCTTCATTAATTTGAATGTCATTGTTAGACAGTCAAATAGGGGGAGATTGAAAGGCAGAGTGTGTAAACTTGTAACACTATAACTAATGTAACTCATCTAAAGGAAAAGATACTTAACCAGAAGACAATCAAGAACAAGAAGTCACAAAGAAATCAACACTAAATGAAGACAAGGTAATTGATACAATTCAACATGTTAACTATGATCAAGCCAAGAAGAAATCATTGAGAGAAGTTCAAGTCAAAGTTGTTCATGCCTCAGTGATTTGAAAAGCCAAGAATCAAGATCATAACTATCAGTATCAATAAGACTAATTGATTTCAAGTGAATAAGAAGGAAAGCAAATATTGGAAAGCCACATTACTAATTGGATATGGTAATTTATTCAAGAAGCAAAAACACTATCAAGACTAGTCACTTATGAACCAGACCAGTGCATCAAGTGTCAGGACATTGATAGCAAGTTTATGTCAGTAATAAAGATCCATGTTCAAGAGCTTGGTGAAGAATAAAGAAGACATGAAGATATCACAAGTTCAAGATGTGCATTGAAGTTTCAAGTTGAAGACCAGAATATTTTCTAAGTACTAAATATTCTAGATGACCAAGTAGAATATTTCTAAGTAGAAGTTCTACTTAGAAATTCGAGATGGCTAAGTAGAAATTCTCAAGCAGAAGTTCTACTTAGAGTGCAGCTTCAACATGACACATGGCATCTTCTGATTGGCAGATTTCCAAGCTCTCAAGATAAGGCAAGATTTATGTGGACATCATTGGGCCACGTATATCTTAGTCTTTGAAGACTACAGGACATAGATTACATGTAGTATAAATAGAAGTACTTGTGTAATGTTTTAGTTAGTGAGCAATTCTTGAGAGAAACACATGTAAAAGAGAGAGAGTGCATTCACAGAGCTTAGTATCATTCACTTCTCTCTGAACTTCTGTTATACTTTGTAATGAATGTTGTAGCAACCACTTCAAGTTATATATAAGACATATATTCCTTGAATCTGTGTGTTCGTTTATTGCATCGTATTTATTGCTTCTCATATTTGAAAAGTTGTATTCACCCCCCCTCTACAACACATTTGGACCTAACAATTCCTCTCTAAGATATTGAAGTGCTTCACTGAGAGTGACATCATACTTTCCTTGCATCCAGGCATCTACATTGCCATCTCTCTCAGCATCATCAATAATCTTGGCCTTCTGCATCTCCACATCATCCCTATGGCATAGTAGGATGGCTTCATAATCTGGATTTGAGATGTTGGAGGTGACAAGGTTCTGGGCTATTTTGACAAACTCAGGAATATGATCCACAACATAGCTTTGGAGAGCTTCAATGGACATTTGTGGTGGGACAGACCCTGATCCTGAAGCACTGTCATGTTGCACAGGCTTCAGCCATTGGGACAAAAAGTGAGAGCTAGAGCTAGGCAAGCTAGACTCCTCAGTTACAGATGCAACTTCTGCCGGATGGAAAGACTCTGCTACTGTTGTCTCCACAGAAGTGGGATGAGTTGCAATAGTAGTTGACACAGGCACAGAGTCTCTAGTTAAAACTAGTGAATCCTCTATGTTTGTGATGGTGTCATTAGGAGATGCCCCAACATGCATTCCCTGACCATCTAAATGTGGTACCTGGGTGGTGAGCAAGGTGTCATGACCAAGTCACTTGAATCCATTGGCTCATCAAGAGAAAAGAATTCTTGATGATCAATGCCTTGCTCCTCAATTGCTTGAGTTGCAGGCTCCAAAGAAATATGAGTGGTAGATTCTGGAAGAGAAGTGTGTTATAGATTAGATTTTGGCAACTCCCCCTGAGAGATGGAGGGAGTTTCAATTGTGATGTGCTCTCCACTCAGTGTTGTGCCAGCCTTATCACTCCCATGTGCTGACTCTGTACAAGTAGGTGCATTGGGGAGGATGCTTGATTCTATAGATGCACCCTGTTGAGAGGATACAACTAGTGAGCTGTTTGCCCCTGATTTTGCAACTTCAGCCATTTGGGTGACTGAAGAGGTGGTTTTAGACTTCTTCTTCTTCTTCTTTGGCCTTAGTAAGGGTGACTCAGGTTCCTCACTTGCTATGCCTAATTCTACAGCCAAGGCTGCTTCAGTTAAGATTTTTAAAGGTTCAGAAGCAACCTGTTTTCTCTTCTTTTTACTAACATCACCCTTTTGAGAGGATGATGCAGTTGTCTCTGTGTTTGGTAAAGTGTTTGGCTGAGAGGGTTGGTTAGCAGGCCCTGGGTTAGCATTTTGCTCTACATGCTTGGGCCTAGCTAACTCAGATTTTGAGGCACATATTGGCATGTTGTGGGGGTAAGTCCTAAATAAACTCTCCATAAGGGGAGTTATTTTGAGCCTTACATCCACATAATTCCTAGTCTCCAAGCTACCAAAAATGAGTTTGGTCATGGATTTCGGATAGCCTATTCTGTTTTTGTCTAACCCAGGCAATTCAATCAATTTAACATCTATGAAATTAAGTACAGATTGAATAAAGCGAGGGAAGAAAATTTCATTACCTCTCTTGGTTGAGTTCTTACCAAGTCTCCCATACAATTCTTGCATTATGATCAAACCAACATCAATCTTTCTCCCATATGCTAGAGCATATCCTATTTGTTGAACAGGTGTGCTGATTTGATCAAAGCTGGACTTCCTTGCTGTGAAGACTTGAAGAAGAGTGGCAAAGACATAGCTCCATTCCTTCCTCAAGTACTTCCTATTCAAATTTCCAAGCTTGATTCTATCTGAGTAGTTGATAAAGTCAAAGAAATCTTCCAATTCCTGATCAGTTGCTTGACTGTCATACACTCTTTGTTGTAACCCCAGTGCTTGATTCATATTTTCAGTAGTGATGGTGATTTCCTTGTCCTGAATCTTGCAATAGATTACGTATGAAGTTATTGCATTCTCTAGGGCCACGACCTCCACAGTAGCAGTTCTCCAAAACTGTTCTAGTAAATCTAAATACAGAGTTGGGTTGGCTGAGAGTGCATCCTTGATGTATGATTCAGCCATCCATCGAACGAAGCACTTAAAGTTTACATTGGGTGCTTTAACATCGTTGGTTATTGCTATGAAGTTGGTGTGGGTAGGAATTGTGAGTTGGGTATTTGCCATTGTTACACAGAGAGATGAGAAGAGAATGAAGGTTGAAGAAGAAATTTAGCTTCTGACGTTAGGGTTTACAGAGGTTTTGGAACTTTAGCTGCCTGAGAAATCGAATGAAATGATTTGAACAGTTGTGGAATTGTATATATGTGAGTGACTTGAGTTGTCGATTAGATATAAGTTTTGTATCGACAAGTCAGTCATTCGAGAAGTATAAAACAACTATTCGATAAGTCAAGAAAGGCTTATTCGATATCTCAAGCAGTTTGTAACTCACAGATGGCAGTTATTTAACTCAGAAAATAATTCTAAGCTAAATAAAATATGTTTTTATGAGCGAAATGAAATTTTGAATATAAATCCAAAAAGCGATTAAGTGTCAGCGAGAAATCACCCTTTTCAAATGATTCGATAACTCAAATACAGTATTCGAGAACTCCATCATTAGAGAACTAAAATACTCTATTCGAGAACTCAAAGTGTGCTATTCGATTTCTCAAAAGACACTATTCGAGAACTCGGGAGGGTTCTTGATAGGCCTATTCGAGAACTCGATCCATGACAAAACAATGAACCATTCGAGAAGTATGACTTATCGAACTATACTTTTCACTCATAAAATTCAATTTTCACTATCTTTTAAAATTTACCAGAAGTATTCACTGAAGAATATTCTACTAAATTAAATAGTGATTCTCTCAAAATTTCACAGAAATTTCAAGCTAAAGATGTATGATTTTCAACATATGCAGCATTGTGGAATATTTATAAATCATAATCCAGCCAATACTTACTTTAAAAATATTGAGCATTTGATAAAGTAAGTATTTACTGCTGCAACAATCTAGTTGATATATTCACTCAGCCAGAATTTGAAGAATTCAGCATTCCAATCTCACTAACCAACCTTGTGAAGGTGGATTCATCTAATGGCTTAGTGAATATGTCAGCTAGTTGTTTCTCTGTGGGAATATAATGTAACTCAATGGTTCCATTAGTTGCATGCTCCCTTATGAAGTGATATCGGATGTCAATGTGCTTTGTCCTAGAATGATTGACAGGATTGGAAACTATAGAGATTGCACTTGTGTTGTCACACATGATTGGAATTCTTTCCAACACAAGTCCATAATCTCTAAGTTGGTTTCTGATCCAAAGCACTTGAGCACAACAACTTCCAGCAGCTATGTACTCAGCTTCAGCTGTGGAAGTTGACACAGATTGTTGTTTCTTGCTGTACCAAGAGACTAACCTTTGTCCAAGAAACTGGCAGCTACCTGAGGTGCTTTTCCTATCCACTCTGCATCCAGCATAATCAGCATCACAATAACCAACCAGATTGAACCCTGTGTCCTTAGGATACCATAACCCCAAGTTTGGTGTGCCCATCAGATATCTGAAAATCCTCTTTATTGCTATCATATGTGATTCCTTTGGATTTGATTGAAACCTTGCACACAAGCATGTTGCAAACATGATGTCTGGCCTACTAGCAGTGAGGTAGAGTAGAGAACCAACCATGCCTCTGTAGATTGAGATATCTACCTTCTTGCCCTTACTATCATCATCTAACTTGGTAGCAGTGGCCATGGGTGTCTTTGCAGGTGAGCATTCTTCTAAGTCAAATTTCTTCAATAGATCCTTGATGTATTTGGTTTGACTTATAAAAATGCCATCCTTCCTTTGACTCACTTGCATCCCAAGAAAGAATGTTAATTCTCCCATCATACTCATCTCATATCTGCTCTGCATGAGCTTAGAGAATTTCTCACACAGCTTCTCATTTGTAGAGCCAAATATGATATCATCCACATAGATTTGAACTAAGATAATATCATCACCATGTTTCTTGTAAAATAGTGTCTTGTCTAGTGTGCCTCTAGTGAATTGATTCTCAAGTAGAAATTGTGACAATGTGTCATACCATGCCCTAGGAGCTTGCTTAAGTCCATACAATGCTTTAAGCAATCTGTAGACAAAGTGAGGGAATTGTGGATCCTCAAAGCCAGGTGGCTGTTGCACATATACTTCTTCTTCCAACTCCCCATTCAGAAATGCACTCTTGACATCCATTTGATAGACCTTGAAATTAGAATGTGCAGCAAATGCCAAGAAAATTCTGATGGCCTCTAGTCTAGCAACAGGGGCAAAAGTCTCATCATAGTCAATGCCTTCCTGTTGAGAGTATCCTTTTGCAACCAACCTTGCTTTGTTTCTTATGACTACACCATTTTCATCCATCTTATTCCTTAGAACCCATTTTGTTCCAACAATGGTTCTATCCTTTGGTGCAGGCACAAGTTCCCATACTTTGCTTCTTTCAAATTGGTTTAGCTCCTCTTGCATAGCAATTATCCAATCAGGATCCAACAATGCATCTTCAAGTTTCTTAGGCTCAACTTGGGATATAAAGCAACCATAGAGACATTCATTTAGGGTTGCTCTCCTTGTCCTTACTCCTGTATTTGGATCTCCAATTATCTGATCTGCAGTATGTGATCTATCCCATTTCCTTGTATGTTCAGATTGATTTCTCAGCCTTGATGTTGCTTCATCATCCAGATCATGATCATTTACATTTCCTCCCCCTGTGAAGTTTCCACTAATCACAGGTGTGTCTTGGATGCTTGTTTCTTCATTGTTGGTTGACACAGGTTCTTCATTCACTATAGTTTGTTGAATTGTGGGCTCAAATTCAGTTTCAATCTCCTCATCAGAATCATCTAGATTGTCAAACTTCAAAGGATCTTTATCTTCATCATTGGCTTCTTCTAATCCAGGTAGTTTGCTGTCATCAAATGTCACATCTGTGCTTTCCATAACTTTCTTTTGAGTGATGACATAAACTTTGTATGCAATTCTTTCCATAGAGTAGCCAAGAAAAATTCCTTCAAATGCTTTTGCATCAAACTTTCCAACATATTCTGAGTTGTCTTTTAACACAAAGCATTTGCTTCCAAAAGTATGAACATACTTTAGAGTGGGCTTCTTTCCAGTCATCAAGTTGTAAGGTGTCTTGTGACGCCCCCAGATCCGGGGTCGGAGATCTAGGCGCTCACGGTCCATTTTCCATTAATAACATACCTGTTCTTGCACATAATATATAAAACAGCCATCGACCCCACAATAAACTCACACCGCACACACACACACACAGGTTAGAGTCTCAGAAACTTCACACAATTGATTAAGCGGAAATAAAAGTATCAGAGTTATTACAGACCGAATTAAATAGTATTTATGCTACCAGCAACACTTCGATATGAAGCGAAGTTGGCGGCTTGAAAGTTTGTTACGGTACACTGCCTTGCACAGGTCATACTGATAAATAAAACGAACTAACAAAAGTTGCCAACCAATCCGGCTAATGGGGCCTACCGGTGGAATCTCAACCACTAGCTCGGGTCTAGTCACCTGCTTTCGGGCAGTCTGTCTGGGTCTTGCCATTTCGCTTAGCTGTTGTGTTTGTAAATTTGAAAACAAGCAAGAGTGAGCAACTATAGCTCAGCAAGAAATATATGTATAAGGTAAGCAATATAACATTTCATATGATTAGCAGTTATTAAACTCGTTTGTATCAATTAGATATAAAATCACTTGTCATTGTTGATAAATTCCGAAGGTGCAACGATAAGTGCCCTCGTTTTCAAAATAAACTTGCAGTTCTAGATACTGCATAGAGTCAACATCTTGCTCATCAAAATAGAACAATATCAGCAACTTGGCACAAAAGCCTAAGAAGCAGTGTCAAAGCATTTTTCCAAAATGGAGGAATGGGACTTAAAGAAAACATAAAACCTGACAGGGATTGACGATGATCAGTCGCCACATCCAAGTCCAATAATCCGCGGGTCTTCTCTACCGGTAGAAGGATAGAAACTACATCCGTAACTATCCCCGGGTGAAAACTACATCCGTAATCACCCTCGATGAAAACTACATCTGTAATCATCCTTCGGCAACACCTGGGCCGGAATAATAATTGATGGACCGCCTGGCTCACGGCCGCTTACACATCCCGGGAATCGTTCGTCAACGGTTCCCACACCTGCCAGAGTCCCTTTTTCTTTTTCTTTTGAAAACTTGATTTTGATTGAAAACAGAGTAATTGAGGTCCGACATCAGTCGACCGATGATTCTTGAAATCATACAAGAAGCGAACCTGACCGGGGGTTTTCGAAAATGTTTTGAGTTCGAAAGAGTTCGAGTTTGAAAGTATTAAAGGTATCTTGGATTAGCTTTATCTTTAAAATAAAGAACAATAATTAATAAATGATATTTTAAGATTTAATATTAATAATTAATAAAATAATTATTTAATAAAATAAACTTTTAATCCAAGATAGGGTTTCGAGTATTTACGAAGATATAAAAATAATTACTTGAGTATACGATACTCCCCGAATGACCCTTCGGGTTTTCGCAATCTAGTTACGATATAATAATATACTGCTCCCCGGTCAATAGTATATACGGACCGCTACGACCTCTATTGCTAGAGTCGTTGTCCGAAGAAAACATTTCAATCTATGTTAAAGGGGTACAAACATATATGTACTTATACAATCTCAATTGCATCAATACTTCGATAAACATAACATTTGATATGGTTGAAAACTACAAACACAACAGTGAAAGTCCTTGTATATATATAAGTTTTGAAAAGTAAACTTGCCTTGGTTTGGTTGGGGTGGTCGAGCGTGCGGAGTGGAACGATCTATACATAAGCAATAACCGCTCGTTAGTACCTTAATCAATATCTCTTTAATTACGGGGTTTTAGGGGGTACCAAATTAACTTAACAACTTCGTCTTATGACACTCTAGCTCCACTATAGGTTCATGTCATCACTCGATTACGCTCGTCACTTATTCGACTTAATTTAGTTACCATATCCGAACCATATTCATTACCCCTAGAATTATACTCCACTTAACGACTTTTTCCCTTGCGCGAATTTTACTCTAGAATTTTTAAAAAATTGAAAAATTCATATTTTAATCAAATTCTTTCTGGGTATCCTTCACCACTGCATTTCCTAGCTTCTATAATTTTTCCATGATCCCACATAAATATTTAGGGGTTTAAACAAGGTTCACAAGGGGGTCACTTAGTGCAGTCCAGATTCCAGAAACGCATTTTACTTCTCCGGCCATAACTTAAAATCTATACATCACCTAGTCATGAATCTTATATTTACAGAAACTACATTCAAATACCTTTCTAACAATATATGGTAGGACCTCAGGGGACAAGATTTGGGGGTTCAAAACCATGTTCCAAGACAGGTCAAATTTCTGGAAAAACTCAGCATGCATGTTTCACTTAAATCAACCAATATTCTTACTTCCACAACACAACCAACATCTAATTCACTTAGTTCATGCTTTATAACATTCATGGAGATACATATACTATCCACAATCATAAAAATCACAATCACAACACTAAAACTCAATATCCATATCATCCATCACTTGAACATCCAAGATTAACACATATATACATGGATCTATCACCAAACATCATAAACACTACATGGCCAAGAGGGGTTATGATTTTTATACCTTCTTGAGTACCTAGGAGCCTTGGGTAAGCCTTACAAAACTCAAGAACACCTTGAATAAGCTCCTACTATCCTTATAATCCAAGATCTATAAGAAAAACTTAACATTGTTACTATTCACAATATCTTTAACAATTAATATCTTGAAAGTTAATGGATGAAAGGGCTTGAAACTCTTAGTATACCTTTCTTAGATGATGTAGAGAGCCTAGGAATTATGCCTTGAATTATGAGTGAGGAGAAATGGGAGAAGGAAGAAATTTTCTTCCTTGTTTAGCTTTTGGCCGAGAGCTTCTCTTTCAGGGGGGGGTGATGTTTGTGTTTTGATTTTTTTGTGTGGTTGAATAATGCATAAAGTGATTGAGTGATACATATCAGTGTATGTATATGCATGGTACTAACCTAGGTATGGTCTCCTTGTACTATTGTCCCCTCCTTGGAAAAAGAAATGCAACTAGTTACTATTCCTCTTGCCATTTGGTTTAACTAGTTTGCTTTTCCTAACTACTTGGTTGCATGGGACTTGCGTGCAATACTACTCCTTGTATCATTATTCTTCCACCAATGCTTGTCATTTAATCTTTAATTCGTTTCGTATCTTAATTAATCTCTCGTAATAATATTTTGTCGCGTAGAGATTTCCCTCGTAATCCCTTAAGTACTTAATTGTGTAAATTCCTCGAATATCCATAATTCCTTGTCATAATCCTTAATAAATCTTTTAATACTCTAATCATTCTCAAATCCCAAGTTTTATAAATCTTACTAACAATAAGACTCTTGCCCTCAACGATCTTCCCTTTTATCTTACCTAGAGAATGTAACAACATAATTTCTCAGACAATCAATTCCATTAAACAACAGGGATGACTAGAAAGGTTCCAAATTGACAATGTCACATGATATTATATAAAAGAAGATATTGCAAAAATTAGGGTTCTTACAGCCTCCCCTCCTTAAAAGGATTCCGTCCCGGAATCAGGTTGAAAACAGTTGGGGTGCTTTTCACGCATCGCGCTCTCTACTTCCCATGTTGATTCTTCGACATTCTGGTTCCTCCACAAAACTCTCACTAGTTTGACAACCTTGTTCCTCAGCACCTGTTCTTTTCTATCCATGATTTCCACAGGTTGCTCCACATAGGTTAAGTCTGGCTGCAGATCCACTTGATCATGTTCTATCACGTGTCGGAAGTCGGTATGGTAGGGTCGTAGCATGGACACATGGAACACATTATGTACTTGATGCAAGCTCGGGGGTAAAGCCAATTCATAGGCTAACTTTCCAACTCGTTTCAAGATCTCAAAAGGTCCAATAAATCTTGGGCTTAGCTTCCCCTTCTTACCAAAGCTCATCAATCCCTTCCACGGTGATACCTTTAACATCACAAACTCTCCTACCTCATATTCTTTGTCCTTGCGGGTCTGGTCCGCATACTTCTTCTATCTGTCTTGGGCCGCTACCAGCCGTCCTCTTATGAGTTCGATAGTTTCTCTTGTCTATTGGACCAGTTCAGGCCCTAGAATCTTCCGCTCTCCAACTTCTTCCCAACACAAGGGAGACCGACATCTTCGTCCGTACAAAGCTTCATATGGGGGCATGCCTATACTCGCATGGTAATTGTTGTTGTAGGAAAATTCGATCAATGGCAAGTGGTCATCCCAACTTCCCTTGAAATCTATGGCACATACTCTCAACATGTCCTCGATGGTCTGGATGGTTCTCTCACTCTGTCCGTCTGTTTGGGGATGGTACGCAGTACTCATGTTTAACTTGGTCCCCACACAATCCTGAAAACTTCTCCAGAACCTGGGGTTGAATCTTGGGTCTCTATCCGATACAATGCTCACGGGAACCCCATGCCTAACCACAATCTCCTTTAAGTAAATATCTGCCAGCTTGTCGACAGTGTATCTCTCGTTGATTGGAAGAAAATGTGCTGACTTGGTCAATCTATCGATAATTACCCAAATGGCATCATGATTAATCTTGGTCCTTGGTAGTCCGACCACAAAGTCCATCGCAATATGTTCCCACTTCCACTCGGGTATCTCTAAGGGTTGCAACAATCCACTGGGCCTTTGGTGTTCGGCCTTCACTCTTTGACACGTCAAGCATTTACTTACCCACTCTGCCACGTCCTTATTCATATTTGGCCACCAATAGTATTCTCTCAAATCTCTGTACATCTTAGTGCCTCCAGGGTGAATTGAGTACCTTGAACTATGGGCCTCTTGCAAAATCTCGTCTTTTAACTCTTGAACGTTCGGGATCCATATCCTAGATGCGTACCTTATAATTCCATTCCCGTCCTTCTCACACTTAATTTCCTCGCCAGTCAAAATTTTCTCCATCGAATTCTTTTCTTCTTCTATCTTCTTTTCCTGGCATAACTTAATATTTTCCAATAGCGGTGGTTGGACTCTTATTTCCATTAGACTCTCTTGTCCAATTCCTGGTAACCTTACCTCAATCTCCAGTTTCTCGAGGTCCTTGATCAATTCGTCCACTGACGTTATCATCTTGAGTTTCTCCTTTCGGCTAAGTGCATCGGCCACCACGTTGGCCTTCCCTGGGTGATAATGAATCTCACAATCATAATCTTTGATTAGTTCTAGCCATCTCCTCTGCCTCATGTTCAACTCTTTCTGAGTGAATATGTACTTTAAGCTCTTGTGATCCGTGTAGATTTCATACTTTTCTCCGTAAAGATAATGTCTCCAGATCTTCAAAGCAAAAACTATCGCTGCTAATTCCAAATCATGGGTGGGATATCTTATCTCATATTCCTTAAGTTGTCTGGACGCATACGCGATCACTTTACCGTGCTGCATAAGCACAAACCCCAAACCTTTATGGGATGCGTCGCTATAAATCACAAAATCTCCCTTATCATCAGGTAGGGCTAGTACTGGTGCTATCACCAACCTCTTTTTCAACTCTTGGAAGCTCTCTTCGCATTTTTCAGTCCACACAAACTTCTCGGTCTTGCGAGTTAGTCGGGTCAAAGGGACTGCTATCTTGGCAAAGTCTTGGACAAATCTTCTATAGTAGCCAGCCAATCCTATAAAACTTCTCACCTCTGTCGGAGTGGTTGGTCTCTTCCAATTTGATACAGCCTCTATTTTGGATGGGTCCACTAGAATGCCTTGTTCGCTAATAACATGCCCTAAAAACTGAACTTCCTTCAACCAAAATTCACACTTCGAGAACTTAGCGTACAACTTCTCTTCTCTCAATGCTCCCAATACAATCCTCAAGTGCTCTGCATGTTCCTCCTCCGTCTTGGAATAAATCAAGATGTCATCGATGAAGAGTATAACACACTTGTCCAAGTATTTCTTGAAGACTCGATTCATTAAGTCTATGAAAGCTGCAGGGGCATTCGTTAACCCAAATGACATCACTAGGAACTCATAATGTCCGTACCGGGTGCGAAAGGCCGTCTTTGGTATATCTTCTGGCTTAATCCTTAACTGGTGATACCCGATCCTTAAATCAATCTTAGAAAAATAAACTGCGTCTTTCAATTGATCAAACAGGTCATCTATCCTGGGCATGGGATACTTATTCTTTATAGTCACCTTGTTCAGCTCTCTGTAGTCTATACATAACCTCATACTACCATCCTTCTTTTTCACGAATAACACCGGGGCTCCCCACGATGACACACTAGGTCTTATCATCCCTTTATCCAACAACTCTTGTAACTGAGTGGCTAGCTCTTTCATCTCCACTGGGGCTAGCCGATATGGGGCTTTCGAAATTGGGGCCGTACCCGGAACTAAGTCTATAGCGAACTCGATGTCTCTATCAGGTGGTAGTCCTGGAAGATCATCCGGAAATACGTCCGTGAACTCATTAACGACAGGGATTTCCTGTAGGGTTTGCGCCTCCTTCTTGGTATCCTTCACATAGGCTAAATAGGCTTCGCATCCTTTACGTAACAGCTTCTTAGCTTGAATCATAGTCAGGAACTTTTGGTTTTGCCGTTTTCCACTAAACACTACTTCCTCGTCCCCTGGCAGTCTCAAACTTACTTTCTTCTTTACACAATCAATCTGGGCTCCGTGGGTTGTTAACCAATCCATACCTACTATTACGTCAAACTCCCCTAGTTTAAAAGGTATTAAGTCTACCCGAAAGTGTCGCCCCTCTATTTCTAGGTCACAACCTGGACATACTTGGCTAACAAGAATAATTTCATGATTAGCTATCTCTATTTGCAGTCTGTCTTTCAATGGTTCAGTCTTAAGGCCTAAATAACATAAAAAATCTAGAGATATGAAAGACTTGGTAGCTCCCGAATCAAATAAAACATTTGCCTTAATTGAGTTGAGTAGTAGGGTACCTGCAATCACATCCGTGTTCCTCACGGCATCCTGCACCGTCATGTTAAAAGTTCTTGCAGTAGGGGCCTTGTTAGAAGCAGTTCCACTCACTCTTGATGCAGCTGGCCCAGAGGACATACATTCCCTCATTCGGTGCCCTGGTTTCCCACACTTGAAGCAATTACCTCCCGCACTGGTGTTGTTACTAGTTCCTCGACAGGCGTTAGCATAATGTCATGTCAGCCCACACTTGAAGCACTTCACATCCTGCAGGTTACACACGCCCGCATGTTTTCTTCCACATTTATTGCATTCTGGGGGTAGGGCTCGGGATGGGGTAGAGTAAGACGATCCTTGTGTTCGGCCGCTCTGGCCCACACTCCAACTTTCAGCTCTCTTGGTTCCAAAGTTTCCGCTGGGTTGGGACATCGTTCCTCGCTTAAATTTTCTCGGAAAGCTCCCTCCCGCAGAGTTTACCTTTCGACTATCAAACTTCCTCTTCTTTCCTTCCCTCTCCTTCTGCATCTGTTCGCTCCCAGCCTCAACGATTGATGCTTTCTGTACCTGGGTGGCATAGTCCGTCAGCTCAAGAACCGCCACACGATTCTGAATCCATTGCTTTAGCCCCAATTGAAACCTTCGGGCCCTCTTTGCCTCAGAGTCCACATATTCCGGCACAAACCTCGACAACTCAGTAAATTTGGCCTCATACTCGGCCACCGTCATGTTACCTTGCTTTAGTTCCAAAAACTTCAGCTCCATTTGTGTCTCCATGAACCTAGGGAAGTACTTCTCCAAGAACAGCTCGCTAAACCTCTCCCAGGTCACCACACCTCTTCCTTCCAAATTTTTCTTAGCTTCCCACCAATAGTTTGCCTCACCCTTCAGAAGGTAAGTGGCGAAAACAGTCTTCTGCTCCTCAGCGACACCTAGTATCTCGAAAGATTTTTCCATTTCCTTCAGCCAGGCCCTTGCCTCGACCGGGTCGGAAGTTCCTTTAAATTCTGGGGGTTTCAGGGATTTGAAGTTCCGGAAAGCATTTGCATTAGCATTGCTGGGTGGTTGTTGAACCGGGGGACGGTCCAAGTTCTGCCTAAGTAGTTCCATGAACTGTTCCATAGGGCCTCCCCTAGGATGTTCTACCTCTCGGGTGTCATCACCAGCTTCTTCTTCTTCATACTCAGAGTCATCAAACAAGTTATGATCGTTGCCCTCATTCTCACTCAGGTTGACATTCTCCCCTTCATGGTTCTGGTGGCCTCCGATCCCATGGTGGCTACCCTGGCCTTCAGAACTGATCGGGTGAGCTCGAGTGTTCATTCTTCTGGGTGGCATGATTCTGATAATGAAACAAGAAATGGGTTAGGGTTTTCCAATTACCTGACAGTGTTTACACGGGTCAGGAACGTATCGTTCCTCCTCATAAGGGTGGAAGTTACAAAAGTTTTAATAACCCGATGCTGGAGATAAAACGTCAAAACATTTTTGGGAAAATCTCTATGGGATGCGAAAACATTTGCAAGAGTTTTCAAGATTTCGAAACCTCAATTTTTTTTATTTTTTTTGAAAAATTTTATTTTAAAAATTGTATGAACATTTTGGAAATTTGTAGAGAACAATTTGAAATCGAATATCTTAAATTTGAAACAGCATGGTTGTATTTGTGGCTTGTAGCAATTGTATAATCACAGTTGTATATCAAAACAGTAAAGCATGGCATCGGAAAGTAAGGCAGTTGAGACAATATCAAGGAAACTGAAACTAAATAAGTACGGTACAAGGGTCATCACAAAGTTTGGATGTTAGAGCCAAATACATAGTTCCGATGTCAAAGTCTAGCAAAAATGGAACAAATACAAGTACATCATCTGAATAGTCAGGGCTACACAAAAGTAAGGCTACATCCATACATACTATCCAAAGTCACATCTACATATCTGTAGGTCAGTCTACTCATCCACTGGTCAGAAAGGATACCACTGCACAAGTCAACTATCCCGCAAAATCGACACACTAATGTCATCTGAACCTAGGGGACTGAGCTATCAGTAACACATCACGGGGCCGCACCGCGACGGAGCAAGGTCCTCACTCGGGAAAATGCACGGCGCACAACACGCCTAGCATCCCTAGCCTGGATCACTCCGCCCCCGCGGATCCCTAAACCAAGAATCCTCTCGCGACTCCTCCTCTCAATCCTATGGAGTCGAGCCCTAGTCCTCCTAGCAACAGCGGTCCTCATCTCAGCCTGGATCCTCAAGCGCGCCTCGCGCTCCTCCACTAGTGCCCGCCTCACCTCGTTAAGTCGGGCCTCCGCAGAAAGTAAGTCTCGGGTCAGGAACTGCACCACGTAAGCGTGCTCAGTACCCGACACTGGGGGTAGGTCCATCGGTGGAGGTGGTATGACAGGAACAGGAGCAGGTGCAGTAGCGGTAGCAGGAGCACGAGCAGTAGCAGGGGTAGGGTCAAGCTCCTCCTCGCCAGAAGTATCATCCTCGGAGTCACCGTCCGATGAAACAGGGCTCGATGACTGCGGAGAAGGTGGGGGTGACACAACACGACCCTCACCGGATCTCACACTCTCCTCATCAGTAGCTACAGGAGATGGGGTAACAGGCTCTGGCTCAGGCTCAAAGGGCTCCTCAACGGGATCCTCATCATCAGTGTCTCCTATCAGCGTAATCCAGGGGCCAAGCTCAGAGTCAGCACCCATATCCTCCTCAGGATCCTCGGTATCTCGCATCAGTGCCTCATCATGCTCTCTCTCGAAAGCCTCAGGGTCTGGTATCTCCTCCATCTACACAAGGGAAATAAGGAGGGTCACTAACCAAAAAGAAAGGTTTAGGAGTAGTTCCCTCACGGGCCTTAAAGTCAGGGCTATATCCGACAACCCGACTGCAAACTCGATGAGAGTTCCAAGTATTATTAAGGTTGTTATTAGGGTTATTATTATTGTTCTTATTATTAGGGTTGCTTTCTTAAATTACTATCGTTTCTGAGAACTGTAACCTCGCTCTGATACCATTTCTGTGACGCCCCCAAATCCGGGGTCGGAGATCTAGGCGCTCACGGTCCATTTTCCATTAATAACATACTTGTTCTTGCACATAATATATAACACAGCCATCGACCCCACAATAAACTCACACCGCACACACACACACAGGTTAGAGTCTCAGAAACGTCACACAATTGATTAAGCGGAAATAAAAGTATCAGAGTTATTACAGACCGAATTAAATAGTATTTATGCTACCAGCAACACTTCGATATGAAGCGAAGTTGGCGGCTTGAAAGTTTGTTACGGTACACTGCCTTGCACAGGTCATACTGATAAATAAAATGAACTAACAAAAGTTGCCAACCAATCCGGCTAATGGGGCCTACCGGTGGAATCTCAACTGCTGGCTCGGGTCTAGTCACCTGCTTTCGGGCAGTCTGTCTGGGTCTTGCCATTTCGCTTAGCTGTTGTGTTTGTAAATTTGAAAACAAGCAAGAGTGAGCAACTATAGCTCAGCAAGAAATATATGTATAAGGTAAGCAATATAACATTTCATATGATTAGCAGTTATTAAACTCGTTTGTATCAATCAGATATAAAATCACTTGTCATTGTTGATAAATTCCGAAGGTGCAACGATAAGTGCCCTCGTTTTCAAAATAAACTTGCAGTTCTAGATACTGCATAGAGTCAACATCTTTCTCATCAAAATAGAACACTATCAGCAACTTGGCACAAAAGCCTAAGAAGCAGTGTCAAAGCATTTTTCCAAAATGGAGGAATGGGACTTAAAGAAAACATAAAACCTGACAGGGATTGACGATGATCAGTCGCCACATCCAAGTCCAATAATCCGCGGGTCTTCTCTACCGGTAGAAGGATAGAAACTACATCCGTAACTATCCCCGGGTGAAAACTACATCCGTAATCACCCTCGATGAAAACTACATCCGTAATCATCCTTCGGCAACACCTGGGCCGGAATAATAATTGATGGACCGCCTGGCTCACGGCCGCTTACACATCCCGGGAATCGTTCGTTAACGGTTCCCACACCTGCCAGAGTCCCTTTTTCTTTTTCTTTTGAAAAATTGATTTTGATTGAAAACAGAGTAATTGAGGTCCGACATCAGTCGACCGATGATTCTTGAAATCATACAAGAAGCGAACCTGACCGGGGGTTTTCGAAAATGTTTTGAGTTCGAAAGAGTTCGAGTTTGAAAGTATTAAAGGTATCTTGGATTAGCTTTATCTTTAAAATAAAGAACAATAATTAATAAATGATATTTTAAGATTTAATATTAATAATTAATAGAATAATTATTTAATAAAATAAACTTTTAATCCAAGATAGGGTTTCGAGTATTTACGAAGATATAAAAATAATTACTTGAGTATACGATACTCCCCGAATGACCCTTCGGATTTTCGCAATCTAGTTACCATATAATAATACCGCTCCTCGGTCAATAGTATATACGGACCGCTACGACCTCTATTGCTAGAGTCGTTGTCCGAAGAAAACATTTCAATCTAAGTTCAAGGGGTACAAACATATATGTACTTATACAATCTCAATTGCATCAATACTTCGATAAACATAACATTTGATATGGTTGAAAACTACAAACACAACAGTGAAAGTCCTTGTATATGTATAAGTTTTGAAAAGTAAACTTGCCTTGGTTTGGTTGGGGTGGTCGAGCGTGCGGAGTGGAACGATCTATACATAAGCAATAACCGCTCGTTTGTACCTTAATCAATATCTCTTTAATTACGGGGTTTTAGGGGGTACCAAATTAACTTAACAACTTCGTCTTATGACACTCTAGATCCACTATAGGTTCATGTCATCACTCGATTAAGCTCGTCACTTATTCGACTTAATTTAGTTACCATATCCGAACCATATTCATTACCCCTAGAATTATACTCCACTTAACGACTTTTTCCCTTGCGCGAATTTTACTCTAGCATTTTTATAAAATTGAAAAATTCATATTTTAATCAAATTCCTTTTGGGTATCCTTCACCACTGCATTTCCTAGCTTCTATAATTTTTCCATGATCCCACATAAATATTTAGGGGTTTAAACAAGGTTCACAAGGGGGTCACTTAGTGCAGTCCGGAATCCAGAAACGCATTTTACTTATCCGGCCATAACGTAAAATCTATACATCACCTAGTCATGAACCTTATATTTCCAGAAACTACATTCAAATACCTTTCTAACAATATATGGTAGGACCTCAGGGGACAAGATTTGGGGGTTCAAAACCATGTTGCAAGACAGGTCAAATTTCTGGAAAAACTCAGCATGCATGTTTCACTTAAATCAACCAATATTCTTACTTCCACAACACAACCAACATCTAATTCACTTAGTTCATGCTTTATAACATTCATGGAGATACATATACTATCCACAATCATAAAAATCACAATCACAACACTAAAACTCAAGATCCATATCATCCATCACTTGAACATCCAAGATTAACACAAATATACATGGATCTATCACCAAACATCATAAACACTACATGGCCAAGAGGGGTTATGATTTTTATACCTTCTTGAGTACCTAGGAGCCTTGGGTAAGCCTTACAAAACTTAAGAACACATTGAATAAGCTCCTACTATCCTTATAATCCAAGATCTATAAGAAAAACTTAACATTATTACTATTCACAATATCCTTAACAGTTAATTTCTTGAAAGTTAATGGATGAAAGGGCTTGAAACTCTTAGTATACCTTTCTTAGATGATGTAGAGAGCCTAGGAATTATGCCTTGAATTATGAGTGAGGAGAAATGGGAGAAGGAAGAAATTTTCTTCCTTGTTTAGCTTTTGGCCGAGAGCTTCTCTTTCAAGGGGGGGTGATGTTTGTGTTTTGATTTTTTTGTGTGGTTGAATAATGCATAAAGTGATTGGGTGATACATATTAGTGTATGTATATGCATGGTACTAACCTAGGTATGGTCTCCTTGTACTATTGTCCCCTCCTTGGAAAAAGAAATGCAACTAGTTACTATTCCTCTTGCCATTTGGTTTAACTAGTTTGCTTTTCCTAACTACTTGGTTGCATGGGACTTGCATGCAATACTACTCCTTGTATCATTATTCTTCCACCAATGCTTGTCATTTAATCTTTAATTCGTTTCGTATCTTAATTAATCTCTCGTAATAATATTTTGTCGCGTAGAGATTTCCCTCGTAATCCCCTAAGTACTTAATTGTGTAAATTCCTCGAATATCCATAATTCCTTGTCATAATCCTTAATAAATCTTTTAATACTCTAATCATTCTCAAATCCCAAGTTTTATAAATCTTACTAACAATAAGACTCTTGCCCTCAACGATCTTCCCTTTTATCTTATCTAGAGAATGTAACAACATAATTTCTCAGACAATCAATTCCATTAAACAATAGGGATGACTAGAAAGGTTCCAAACTGACAATGTCACATGATATTATATAAAAGAAGATATTGCAAAAATTAGGGTTCTTACATGTCTTTCCAGTGTTTTTGTTGATGAGGGTTCTGTTTTGGATATAGCATGCAGTTCTCACAGCCTCAGCCCAAAAACATGTAGGCATCTTTGCATCAAGTAACATTATTCTAGCAGCCTCAATCAGAGTTCTATTCTTTCTTTCAACAACTCCATTTTGTTGTGGAGTCCTTGGAGCTGAGAATTGTTGAGAAATACCATTTTCTTTGCAGAATGCTTCAAGCATGGCATTTCTGAACTCTGTTCCATTATCACTTGTTAATGCAATCACACTTGCATTGTTGGCCTTTGCTTCCTTGTATATTTTCTTTATATGCTCAATGATTACTTGGGGAGCCTCATCCTTTGATGCCAGAAATTCTACCCATGTATACCTTGTGAAATCATCAACCATCACCAGATCATACTTTTTCCTTCCTAGTGACATAATATTGATAGGCCCAAACAAGTCCATATGAATTAGTTGTAGGGGCTTGGTTATTGATGTCACTGTCTTTGACTTGTGGCTTGATCTTTTCATTTTTCCCTTTTGACAAGCCTCACACACTCCTTCTTGACAGAATTCAAGTGTGGGCATGCCTCTTACTAATTCTCTTTTGACTAGAGAATTAATGCCTTTGAAGTTCAAATGTGATAGCTTCTTATGCCACAGCCAACTATCTTCATTTGATGCTTTTGAGTAAAAGCAACAGATTTTGTCCTTGTTTGCAGAGTTCATATTGGCTACAAATAGGCTTCCTTTCCTTACTCCAGATAGAGCAAAGTCACCAGTCTTTTTGTGGGTGATCAAACATTCATCTTTGTCAAAATGCACTTTGAAGCCTCTGTCAGTAAATTGACCAACACTCGGTAGATTGTGCTTGAGTCCCTTGACTAGTGCTACATTTTCAATGATTACATTTCCAATTTCCAACTTGCCATATCCCAGTGTGTTGCCAATGCTGTCATCTCCAAAAGCAACCATTGGGCCAGCATTCTCCTCATACTGTGATAGCAGGGCCATATCACCAGTCATATGGTTTGAGCATCCACTGTCCAAAATCCACATGACCTTTCTTTCACTTTCTTTTCCCTGTAAACACAAAGGTATTACTTCTCCTTTGGTACCCAAACAAGTTTGGGTCCATGTGGCTTAGCAACAGTCTTATCATAAACAGCATGCTTATCAATTTTCTTGATGTTAGTCTTCTTGTCACTGTTAGAAGTCTTAGAATCAGGGTTCTTAGACTTAGGTGACAGAGGCAGCTTCCTATCTTTAGGAGGACTTGAAGACTTTGTTCTTGTGTAGTGTGTGTGAACATTGTGACTGATACAACCTTCCATGAATTGTCTTCTCAAATTAAAGCAACTAATCATTACATTCATGTTACATGGCATACAATCAAATTTATCAAAGAAAGGAGAGTCTCTATGTCTTAAAGGCACAGAGCAATCATATAATGGTTTAGCAACACTACCAGATGGTTTCTTGCATGCATGAGTTAAATGATTAGTGCTAAAACAATTTTGACAAACTTTCCTAGGGGCATTTGGCACATAAGCATAATTGTTGTTCTTGTTAATCCCTAATTTGTCATTCCTGTTTTGTTTCTTTTTAACCACTCTCTTCTTAACCTCATTATTCCCAGCTGAAACAAACTTCACAAATTTCTCAAGTCTAGGTTTGCCTCCTACTGACTCCTTGGCTTTGGTTTTGACATTCTCACTCTTAGAGGATGCTTGTTGTTCATTTGATTGTGCCTTATCTTCATCATCCAACATTTATTTAATGAGTAAGGCATACTCATCAATCTCAAGTGTTGGTATTTTAAATATTGGGGTCTCAGCCTTTTTCAAAATTTGAGGCACTTCCTCTTGAACAACAATGTCATCTTCAATGACTACATATCCTTTCCTCTGCTTAAGAGTGTCATAATCAAGTCCAATAGTAGCCTTAGGTCTAGCTAGATTTTTCTCATGGTAGGACTGCAATAGACTAGAGGAATTCTTGAATATTTTCAATTTAAATTCATTTTCAGCTAGTTCATCCCTAAGAGCTTTCTCAACTTGACTAGCACATAGAACCTTATTCTTTAGATATTTAATTTCTTGTTTAAGGTTTTCTATTTGCATAGCAGTTAGTTCTAGTTCCTCATTTCTTTTGTTTAACAGTTCATTCCTAGTAGACAATTTAGCAATCTCTTCATTAGCAGCAGTCTTACTAGTATGAATATTAAACATCTCAATAGATAGTTGTTCAACCATAGATTTGTATTCAGAAACAGACATGTCTATAGTAGTGAGGGATGGTACCTGAGAGACTGATTCAGATGGTTCTTCCTTGGAGTTGACCATCAAGGCATAGTTGCAGAATTCTTGTTCTTCTCCATCACTATCAGAATCATCCCAACACTTCCCTTCAGCTATGTAGGCCTTACCTGGTGCATGCTTCTTTAGTAGAGCCTCATACTTAGCTTCAAGCTCAAGAAACTCCTTATCCTTCTTCTTAGGCTTCTTGAATTCACTGGCAAAATGCCCTAGGTCATTGCATCTATAACATCTTACAGATGACCTATCCACATAGCTGGTTTTGAATTTGTTTTCGTTTGCTTTCACAGGTGCCTTGCTCTTGTTGAATGAATGATTTTGAGATCTAGACTTGAAGGGCTGATTCCTCTTAAATCTGATGTTTGAGAATTTTCTAGCCATAAAAGCATATGAAGTGTTTTCCATGGCATCCAACTCTTCAAGAGTATAGAACTCATCTTCTTCCTTTTCATCAACAGGTTCAGTCACTTCTTCTTCAGTCTCTTCATCATCTACTATCTCTTCTATTCTCAGTTGACTTGTAGATGCCTCCAGGTCTTGAACGGATTTGTTGACAATCAAGGCACAGGATGTGTTTATCCTTCTGCCTTGGATAGCCCTCTTCTGAAGCAACTCATGCTCATGAGTTTTCAAAACCCCATAGAGCACATCATATGTGACTTTGTTCAAATCTCTTTCTCTTAGAGATATGACCCTTTGCTCTAGATGGTTTGGTGTAGATAGTAGAAACTTCATGTTTAATTCCTTAGTGCTGTAAACCTTCCCATTCATTTGAAGCTCAGTCACCAGCTTGTGAAATCTCTCAAACATATCAGTAATACTTTCTTTGGACTGTGCCATGAAAGCTTCATACTGTGTGACCAGTATCTGTTTCCTATTTTCTCTTACCTCCTCTGTTCCTTCACATAACACCTCGATGTGGTTCCACATGTCCTTGGCTGATGTGCATGATGCTATATTAGCAAACATCGACATATCCATGGAGTCTATGATCAGCAACATGAGATGACTATCTAGGGCAACCTTTTCCTTCTCTGAGTCCGTCTATTTGGATGGCTCTTTTGCAACATATGATCTAGGAATGACTATTGTGCCCACTGTAGATTCAACAATTTCTTGTTGTGGTACAAATGGACCATTCTTGAGGATGTCAGGGTAGAGAGGATTGGCAGCTTTGATGAACAACAACATTTTTATTTTCCAGAGGTTGTAATTCTCTTTGTCGAACTTAGGGACCTTCACCGTACCTGTAGTCTTTGGTGTATTCGAACTCATGATCGTTTTCTGTTTAGATTAAATAGCCTGCTCTGATACCACTTGTTGAGTATTGAATACGGTAAAAGAATATAGAGGGGGGGTGAATGGATTCTTGAACTTTTCTTTGTTCTTGAATCTTTGCAACAAGATATGTGTTGAATGTGTAAAATATGTAAGAACAGATAACAAAGACAAACGCAACACAATATCACTTTAATCTAATATTTTATTAGATAAAGATTTTGCTACAATCTGTGAATACAATTGGTAGTATTCTCAGTTTCGTTTTTCTTAGAGAGATATTTCTTGTGATGTATCTTGAAAAACTTATCTGCTAAGGAAGTGAGGTTGTATCCTTATAGACATGGATACACCTACTTACTACAAATAAGGTAGGTAAAACAAACTACTTTTCAGTATGTCTATCTCATTTGAGTAAGAGTCCAAACGGCTACAGATTTGACTTTTCAAAGCCTGTTCAGATCCACTTCTTTAGCTCCTTGTCCCTTTGTCTTATCTCTCCAAGCTTCTTTGTAGGCTTTCCAATCTGCTTTATAGTACATAGTCAAATAAAGCGTCTTGGCTTGTTGCAGGTTTCTGACTTGTACAATTCTTCAGTATTTTGTCTCCAAGAATGTATTCGAGAAGTGGCTAAGTGATTAATTCGAGAACTCGAATTGACTTAATCGATAACTCTGAGTTCTCGAATAGTGTTATATTGACATATCGAATTACTTCTCGAATAGCTCTTTTCTCTGGGACTCCTTGAGATATCGAATAGAGCATTTTGACATATCGAATCCCTGAGATGTCGAATAGCTTCTTTAGTCCTTGAGATATCGAATAGATCATTGACTTGTTGACTCTTAGAGAACTCGAATGATGCTTTGACTTGTTGACTCCATGAGTTCTCGAATAGAGTAATAGACATATCGAATCTCTGAGATATCGAATGAGATATCGAACAGTGTATTCAGAGATATCGAATAGTGTCTTCTGAGATATCGAATCTCTGACTTCTCGAATGCTAGACTTCTCGAATAGACAAATGTACTTCTCGAATTTGTACTTAGGCAAATTCTTCTTTTCTTCAAATCCCAACTGTGATTATTTGGCAGTCTTTATCTCCTTGCTTGAGGCATGAACCTTGGAACTTCTTTCAAGCATTATTCTTGACTTTATAATTACAGTAACACAACTAGAATTTGATGCCTATTACAAGTACAGAACAAATAGAAACTCTACAACTAGAGGTTCCCTAAGTTAAGAGGTCATGTAGGTAATGCATAGCATTACACATACTTAGGCTTGTTATTAGATGTATTCAGGCATGCCTCTGTGACTAACAAAAGACACCACCAAAGTTGCTGTCACTCCACTTATTGACAATGACATTTTGGTTAAAGATGCTGTCACCTCTACACACCATGATCAGGATGCAATAATTGTTGAAGATGCTTCTGATGATGATCATTTGCCTATCTCTGCTCTAAAGGTAAGATCTAAACATTCTACTTTTTCAACTCAAATGCTTGTAAGTACTGCTCATACCCATGCATCTAGGATGAGTGAGGGAGAGAAAAAGAAAAGAGAGATAAAAGAAAAGAGAGGTGGGCATAAAAATGAGAGGCAGCCAAATGAGCTGGCAAAAGGTAAGGGACTTGAGCATGTCCAGAGTGAACCTGAGGGAGCCCCACAACATAAGGCTCTAAGCCTTGAGAGTTCTTCTTTGAGGAGTGATGAGATCACTCAGAAAAATAATGAGAGTGTGAGAACCCCCATAGCCTCCTTGCCCCAATCTTTTCCTTTGCCTCCAAAAAGGTTAAGATCTGGTAGTCCTTCTAAACAAGCTGATTCAAGGTTGAAATCCTTTGAGGGCAGATGTGCATCCATGGAATCCAAGATTGACAATCTGTCCACTATGGTAGCTGCTGGTTTTGCTAAGATTCAACAAACTCTGCTATCATTTTCTGCTACTCTTAGTGCTGTCAACTAAGGGGGAGAAAGTGGTAGATCAGAATAGAGTAGTAGATCCAAATATCTCAGAAAAAGTGGTAGAGAATGCTACAAGCAAGGGGGAGTCAAGAAGTGAGGGGGAACATGTACAAGTTGAATATGGAGAAGAGAGTAAGGGGGAGCAAGAGAAAAAGGAAGAAAGAAACTTTGGTGAAGAGCTGAAAGCCTCTGGAGATGGTGACTTAATTGAACATGAAATGGACGGTGATCCAGTATTGGTAACCAAAAAAGTAATGAAGCAATTACAAGAAACTCAAAAGTCTGAAAGAGCAATACCGCCTCCTCTGAAAATTAATGAGCGAACTCCTGAAATCATGGAAACTCCACTACAAAAACTATGGAGAGAAAAGGAAGAGAAAAATAGACTGGGTAAAGGCAAAGATAAAATGCCTGAGTACATAAATCTGACAACTGGAACCACCTGGACTGATGGAAGTGAGTATAGCCCAGATGATGCAGGAATAATGATGGTTAGCTACATGGAAAGTACTTTGAACAACAAGGATGAAGAATTCAGTATGTTGGTGGATAACTCAATCACAGAAGCATGAGGAGTTTACAACAAACTGTCAACAATACTGAAGGATAAAATAATAAGTATCTCTGTGAAAGTTAACTTGGAGAAAAGATGGGCAATTGATGTATATCTGAAAACCGGCACCTCAATATTCATCACAATGCAGCTACTGCAAAGCTTGCAAGCAAGGGTACTAAATTCCTTAGCAACAAAAGTGAAGGCCAACTCAACAACTTTTAATGAAAGTCTGTTAGCACAGATCAAGAGGATTATTTAAGACAAACTCCTAGAAGTGATTGATAGTCCATATGGTGTTTGCTACAGGATGACCATAAGTGCAGGAGTAAAGAAAATTGGTTTTCTGACCTTAGATAAAGAGTCAAAGTTGAAAACTGACTCAGTGATGATAGTGGTGAGACAGATCCTCAAGTCCAAGATTACCAAGGTAAGAGTCAAGGTTGTCAGAGAAATTCATAAACTTTTGGTGAAAAGAGATGAGAGTCTTAGCTCTCAAATAAAGAATTTAATTTCTGAATCTAGTGCCAAAAGAGGTGAAAGAGGTGGAAGCTGCACATTTGATGACACTCTTGATGATGATGAGCTTGATGGAAATGGAGGATCTGGTGCAACTGAAGGTGGGAGTAGAAACAAAATAACTGCTGAGAATGTTGAAAATCAAACTCAGGAGAAAGCAAAAGAAGAAGTTCCTAGTACCGAAAAGAAAGATGTTGTTATTGAAGAAGGAGAATCAGATATTCTTGAAGCCTTGGAAGCAAATATTTTAAGGTTTGTTGTTGACTGCCTTAATGCTGAAAAGGATGCTGTCAACAAAGAAACTGTCAAGAGCTTAAATGAAGAAACTATCATGGAGGACACAGTTAAAGAAGACTCTGTCAAGAGCTTGAATGAAGATGCTGTCAAGGACAAGGATGCCAAGGCATTCAAATCTAAAAGGACAAAAAGAAAAGCAAGAGCCTGGCGCACAATTCCTACAAAGGGGAAGACAAAGGCTACAGCTAAGACAAAGAAGCATGGAGTAGTGGTTGATAAGACTATTATTCAGAAAAGGGAAATGAACAGCTTCGAATGTCAGAAAGTAATTGCTGAAAGAGACATGAAATATGTCTCTTTGGATTTGGATGACAGTAAGCAACATGCAACCAAATACACCATCTGCATATAGATGGAAGTAGAATGATGGATGTTGACAAGGATTTCAATATAATCTTGGGGTCAACAGTGATAGACAGGTACAGCCTCAAAATGACATCTGAAGTAGTGACACACAGAGTCGAATTCTTTACGTTGGCAAGAATGGTGGAGCTTATGGTAAGTCATGGCAATGTCCCTAAACCATCCATCCTAAACCATCCATGGAACATATCCAGAAATACTATGCTGAAAGATATGCTGAATTCTATGAGAAGCATTGTGACTGGATGGATCTTGATGATGCCAACTTGACTATGAGTTCAGATGAATTAGAGTTTGCATGTAAGTATGACTGGGCAGAAAGAATGCCATCTTATACACCTGTAGAATTGTATGAAGCAGAAGAAGCATTCAGGACTACTGAAGAAGAATTCAAAACTGCTGACAAATCACCCAAGTCTGCCAAACAAACTGCTGAAAATCTAAAAGCTCAACTGAAAGAAAGTTGCAAGAAGGTCAACAAAATGAACAGTGAGCAAGCAGATTATCAACCCTGTGTACTGGAAGATCCTCTCAGAATCATAGATGGAAAAGAAGAAATATATACAGATAGTTTTCACAAACTGAGGACCAGTATCTTGAAGAATATCTACTGGAAAGTTGTTGGATCATCTCACAAGCTTGAAATGCTATGTGCTTGGGAACTTGAGGTTATCTTTGACCAAAGAAGAGATGAAGATCCAAAACTAGACAGAAAAAGGAGAGTATCTCTTAATGCTTTCCCTAGAAGGAGATTCAAGGTCATCCAAGGCACCTTAAAATTCAGAACATATACCTATGACTTCGAAACTTGGTTTGACCTAAAAGATGCTAAAGTGTTTCCTTCTCGAGCAATTCAATGGTACATTGATGACATTGAAGATGATGCTAAATCTCCTGAAGAAAAGGCTTTAGTAGAAGACCTCAAGAAGGCAAAACAAGAATCTCTCAAAAGAGAGGGAAGAATCTAGACAGGTGACGACTGCTCAAATCAAGCTAAGTAAAATTTCTTATTTGCTCAACATAGAGGAGTAATTTATTTGCAGTTAGAACATCAGTATTGTATTCTGGATTCTTTAGCTTTTATCAGACATGGTATCTTAACTATTCTGATCTATGTTAGTTAAGTTGTCAGCATGCTTTAATTGTAAATTTGTTGTTATTGTCAATAAAAACAAATTGGGGAGATTGTTAGAATTTATGGGTGATAGCATAGAGACAACTTAACTATATTTCCCTGTACTTAGTTTTTCACTAAGTAGAACATACTGTCACAGCCAGAGTGTGCTCTTTTGACTAAAATAGTTGCTGTAATTTAATAAGTATGTATCTTTGAAGAAGTTCATTCAATTGTTCAAGCCTCAAGAGTACATCAGTTCGATAACATTGACAATAAGGTTACAAGAAGACAGCATGTTGCAAGTCATGACAACAGAATCAATCTGACAGCAACATTGGCGGAAGCATGAGACAGCAACATTCTCACAGTTTGACAGCAAGTCTGGAATTCCTGACAGCAATATTGGCGGGGATTCATACTGGCAACCAAGAAACATTCTCTTGATAGCAGACGTGGCGGTTAAAGTTACTATCTCCAAAAGAAAGCCCTTAAATAGTAGAAGGTACTATAAAAATTTCAGCTCTAAACATGGAGTTTAAGGTATTCAAAGGTTCTCCCAAAGTTGATGATGAATAGTGTTTTAAGTTGTTTTCAAGTTTTGTTCTTCGCTTTTTAGGCTTTGTCAGGGCTACCCAAGGATATTCTAAGGTGTATCAAGATTTGTTAGTGTTATTAGAGCTTCGAGAAAGGTAAAACCCTCAACCAACCTTTGAGTTTCATGGAGTTTTGATGAGTTTTTTAGATTGTTTACAAGGATGGTTATGTTAAGAGTTTATATGATTTTTTAGCTTTGTTTTGAGGTGTATATGTTGAGTGGTGGTCATTGGACCTTACCATTGCCCTTAGAGGCTATTATGAGTATTGGTTCATGATATAAGAGTATGGCTTGCCTTGTATGGCTTGGTTATGGTGTGACGAAAATGGAAATGCTTGATTTAGAGCCGTCGTAATGCCCAATTTTTGTGAACCACTTTGACAGTAGCCACCCGAGACCATAACTTTGTTTAAATGGTAACCACTGCTCATATTGTGTAGATATTTTTGTCTAGTTTATTTGGCCGCAAGAATCATGTCAAAAGAGTTTACGGTTTATGAGATATGACCATTTTAGTGAAAGTTGTTCGAGGAACTGAACTGCAGAAATGTACCAACTTTGTGGCTATGATTGAGATCCATAAAAGTCGATTTAGAATATGAAATTTTGAGAATAAATACTAAGGTCAGTTAATAAAGTATGTGCGGAGGTTTCGAGTCCAAAAGGTTATTTTTCAAATTTATAAAAAAGCGTAAGCCGAGGTTGTGCAGGTGAAAAAGCCCTTTTAAGAAGCCACACTATTCATTGCAAACCTCCTGCCCTGTTTTGTAAAATCCGAAAAATGTGTCCTCTGACCAGAGCCAAATCTTGAGTTAGTTACCTCCTAGACATTCTCTAGATCGTGCACGCGAAAACGATGCGTCATTTGAGTTAACGGTTATCGAGTTATGAATGTTTTAGTAAAAGTGATGCAAATAGTAAAAATCCGCAGTTGACTCAACTTTGGAAATACATTTCACCTATCCAGACTCATGTTTTCGAATCGAAACTTTTATGATATTATTACAAATACTAAAGATGATTTTAGAAGTGGTTTCGTATTTAAATATGTTTCCAGTGATTTATTAAAAGTGTTGGAGTGCGAGTCGCCGAATATTAATTCTCAGGAAAGTCAACTCTAGAGGTACTACTTTGACCATCCATTTTGGCTAAGTTAAAAGAGGAATTTCGAGTCGATTAAAACACAAAACTTGTAAAGAATTATTAAGGCAACATATTGGTGTAAAGAACGAGGTTATAAATGGTTAAGTATAATATGAATTCGAGGATCGATTTCGGACTAAACTTCTGACTAAGGTGTTTGTCGATTAACATGGACTTAGTACGAGTCTAGAGGGACCCCTTAGTGCCTTGTTTGTGATTGGATTAAATGTCTTAGCGTTGAGTTATAAGTGGATCGTATAGGGGACTAATCGCATGTTCTCTTGACTTTGTTTAGATTGTCGGACCCGGTTACGAGCCCCTACTACATCCAGAGTACCAAGCAAGTTTACTAATTCATACTCTATTGTTCAGAGTATTTATATATTTTAAATGCAAGTATACTAAACCTTACTCTATTTGTTCAGAGTATGTATGTTTCAGTGTATGGTATATGTCAGTTCAAAAGTTTTAACTATATGTTGCTAGTATTTTATCTAGTTCATTAAATATCGGATATTAATGCAATTGAATGCATATATATATTATTGTTATGAATGTTATTCGGATAGTATATAAGTATAGTAGTATGTATAAGAGTTATTGGTCCATATGATTGGGACAAGTATCGAGGTACATAGGGAGATAAAATGTTTTGGAAAACTATCTTGTTATTAAGGGGAGTAATGTTAATAACAGGGGGTGATGAGAGATTTGATCGGGATCATTTTATTCGAATCCTTGATCAAAGCAGCCGTTCATATTTTTCCTCTTATATTTCGAGAGGAAAGTGATTTATTGGAAGTAGTAATCGTCCGTTGTTTCCGAACGATAATAATTATTACGAATTGAGGTGCACGTGGAATTATGCGTGACATCTAAGATGATAAGTATTGAAGATGGCCAAGGGTACCCTAGTACCCTAGGTTCTGGACTGGAGATAACGTAAGAGACCGGTACGGCGGCCGGCCCAACAAAGGTGTATGAAAGCCCGGATGCGGCTTAGGGTGTAATTGGCGGATCATCCTTCTACCGGTAGTAAATTGTAGATGTAAGGACTGATCATCCATTACAGCCAAGCGGATAAGAATCTCTTGAATATAGTCCATCGACAGTATTTGATAAATGTATTTAATACTTAAACGTGGGTATTGATTGCAGTAAGAATGATATGTCTTTACTCAGTTTCTTTTTGGGAGTAAAATTCAGTATGTTAAAGAAAATATGGGGGTTCATTTCTTGTAGAGTTTTGTTGGTGTGTGTATATATATATATATATATATATATATATATATATATATATATATATTTATGATTCTGGTGTATAAAACTTGTTGGGCAATTTTTTGGCTCATTTTTGCTATTTTAAATACTATAAAACAGTGGCAACCAGAGCTGGCACTAGTATGGCGAACCGTGATCAGGGGAAGGGTCCTGTAACGGACGCAGCTCGCTAGAAGAAAGGTTCTGGATATGAGAATAAGTAGGAAGAAGTATTATGAATTGTCAAGTAGACTCATTGTTGGAGTCATTATGAATTATATTATGATGAATGGGATTAACTGTTAAGTATTGTAATAACTCTAAGTAGAAGTTGTAATAAGATTCTGGAGGATACTCTGATGTGTACTAACTTTTGAGGATTTATGTTATGTTCTAAGACTATAACCCGTGGAGTAGATTATGGAGTTTATTATGAATATTGTGTAGATTATATTGTGAGCAGGTGATTGATTATTCCGCACAGGATGTGAACTGGAAGGTATATGTGTGTATGGTTAGAGATGTGACAACCCGAATTCCTGGTAAGGGATTAGGGGGCGTTACATGGCTATTCATTAAATTTCTCAGCACTTAGGTGGTTTCGGGTCCCTTCTGTTAGTTCGCAACTAACGGCGTTAGGATTTTTTAAATAAAGTAAGATTGAATTGCATTTTATTGGTTGTGGTTTAATTTTTTTACACATTGTTGGCTAAAGTAAAAAAGGTAGTTACAACGGAATCTCCTCAAACTAACAAAGTAGATAAAGTAAAACGAATAATCTTCTCAAATAAATAATGTTTACCTGTTCCAAAATAATAGATAGGGGTATTTTGACCTCGATAAATGAATATTCTCAATATCTGAGTAAAAATTTCCAAACCCGAGCCTATTCGTTTTTTGAGATTTAACTGTACATTAATGACCTGAAATCATACTGGATTGGTAGATATGATAACAAACAATTATTTTTATAAATAATTACTATCTCTTTTAAAACTAAGAACAACGATACACTGTTTATCCTTTCAAATGCATGAATTAAGTCACAAATATGACCCACTTAAAATGAATGAATTGAAAAGAGATATAAATTATTTATATAATATAAAATTTGTTGACATGTCTCCCCACCTATTATGATATTAAGTCAATATTTTTTTTAATTTAGACAACAATATGGAAAAAATTAAATTAGAGCCATCAAAATGCAATTCAAACTTACTTTATTTCAAAAACCCTAACGTCATTAGTTATGAACTAACGAAAGGAACTCGGAGCCACCAAACTACTAAGAATTCAACAATTAGGCATCACTTTGGCAAAACTAATAATTTAGCCATTTTCGTGTAAAAAAAATTAAATTGCATGCCATCAATGTATAATTAAGTCGGTACTAAAACTCTCAAAAGCGGAAATTTATTTAAAAATTAAATAAAAATAAGAAATTATAATAAAATGGACCTACCAATTTTGATTCATGACCGTCCCTAAACAAGAGAATAAACAGGTACCAAATTGGGTACCAAAATATGTTACCGAATCATGTGGTAGAGGTGACGTGCCAGTTTAGAAAAATTTTATTGGCTTGTTAATGTAAATGCAACGGGCTTGTCTTATTAAATATTTATAAAACACCAATTAGATACCTATTATTTGGGAAACATTTTGGGATCCCATTTATACCCCTATCATTTTCCTAAATATTTAGGGAGCGTTTGGTTCGTACCGGGGAAACGAAATGGAATTCAGAAAGGGTAATAAGGAGAAAGGAAAGGAATGATCCTGAACTGTTTTACGTGTTTGGTTCTGATCCAGAATCGGAATCAAAATTTATATCAAAATTATTTTTAATTTATAAAAAATTAAATTAAAATTTTAATTTAATTTTTAAAAAATAATTTACATTTACATGTAAATCTATGTTTTAATGGTTTAAAATAAAAATTGTAATTGAAAATAAAAAAAATAATGAAAGGAAAACAAAATACCTAATGAGGGGTGGAGAATGGGATACGAGGAATATTGGATAATTCTAAAATTAAAAAAGGTCAAAGGAAATAACAATTTTTACAAAACAAGCACTAACAAATGAAATGAGTCCAATTAATTACAATTACCTTTGTTTATTACCCTAACCAAACGGCTCCTAAGGTTTTTCAGCGGCGGAAACAAGGTTATTATAAACAAATTAAATAATTTTTGATTAGTTAAAATTTAACTATGATTTTGACCAAAATCCTCATAAAATCTTTACAAAGATTTTCGTATTCGCACCCAAATACAATCCCAACGCAGACAAAAAGTCAATGGTAACTGGGTAACAAAATGGACTCCACAACTTTCTGTCACTTCCGTAATTTTGTACTACATTGTTTGGTAAACTGTACTTGTGTTTGAGTCCTTGACAATGATACTCGTAGCTTGCATTCTTATTATTTTATTCTTGTACCTTAATATTCAATCATAATAATATTCTCCTATCTTGACTTTCTGATCCCTAGCCGTACCTCCATACAGATCCGTATCATCCACGGTCTTGCTTTCACATCAACTTCTTCTATTCTAATACTACAACTCTGAATATATGTCTGTATTTGTCATTTTTTTTTAACATCTTACACGACAGATTTGAACTGAACTTTTGTTTGATTTAGATGGAATCTGCTGCAAGAAGTCACAAGAACTATTTTTCTGGTTTGATCCTTACCTTAACTTGTTTTTTCTTTTACATTTTGGTTAATGGGTTGGCTCAGTTTTTTTATTAGAATTATGGGTATTATTTATTTATTTAGTTGAATTGTTACTTTTCTTTGAGACTACTAGTGTTTATGATAATGGGGTTTGCTTTATTTACAATTTGAATGACTGTGTGTGTTTGTGTGTGTAATAGTATTTTTTATTCAGGAGATGTATTTGTTATTTGTTTATAATCTTTTTTTTTTATTGTTCTTGTATGTATGGGATTCCAGGCTTTCAAGGATGGTGTTTTTTGACATTGAGGCTAAAAGGGGGTTCTTTTCCAGGTCAGTGTTGGTTGGTATAAGATTAGGCAGATTGTGATGGTAGGGAATTTGGTTTGGATTGTAAAAAGATTGAGCTTTTATTGTTTGTGATCAATTGATTTAAGCATTCTGAGTAGTGTAAAATTGGGTTTTTTGATTTGATAAGTTGAAGGATTATTTGTCGATTTGAAGCTATTATACAAGGCTATAGTTGGGGCAGTTTTTTTTTTTTTTTTTTGATGGATTTAAAGATTTTGATTATGTGGTGAAGTTCTTGACCTTCTGAGGAGAAGGAGAAAAAGAAGTTGTTTGTTTTCAAAATACTTTAGGAGGACTAGGAAAATGGAGGAAGAGAATTCATGGTTACGGAGAACAAAATTTTCTCATACTATCTACCACCGGTCTGGCTCTGCAAGAGTTGATTCAGTTCCCTTTGTACAGTCTAGTCAAAATACGGGTTTCGAATTAAGAGCTAGACCTGGTACTATTTTACAACCATCAGGTTCTAGTGTTTCTGGGATTCAGCCAATTCCTAGCAATGACAAGGTTGCAGCTGTATCACCCGTACTTCATACTAGAGTTTCTGAAACGTTGGAAGAAAATTCTGTTCAGAAAGAATTCCCAACTCGATGTCCTAAAAGAGATTCTGTTTTACACCCATCAGGTGCTGGTGCTACTCAGATTCAGCATAATTCTAGCAGAGATAAGCTTAGGGCTCTATCACCTACACCTCAAACAAACATTTCCCGGACATTCAAGGAAGCTAAATCCAATTGTAAGAGATACTCAACTCCACAACCAGTTAGAAGAGATGCCAAGAAGGGAGCTCTGGCCAAGTTGTTGCACAAAGAGTATTGTGAGAAGAAGGCTTCAGTGTCCAAGTCAAATACTAAAATGGGGGCACTAAGGCACCTCTCTGCAACGAAAATTGATGATATGAAAAAGAACTGGAAGGAAACAAAATGGACAAAGTACTTTGATCATGCTGGGGGACGTGTTTCTGCTATAGAATCAACTGATGAATGGGAGGTGGATATGTCTAAGCTATTTCTTGGCCTAAAATTTGATCATGGGGCATGTAGTCAATTGTATCATGGGATTTATAAGGATGAACCTGTTGCTGTAAAAATAAGTAGGATACCAGATGATGACGAAAATGGAGATCTTGGAGTTAAATTAGAGAAGCAATTCACAAGAGAAGTGACTCTCTTGTCTCGTTTACACCACCAAAATGTCATAAAGGTAACAACTTTTCCTGTCATGCCTTTACTGATTAATCTGTCCACAACTTATGAAATACATCATGTGCACAAGCTATAATTCATATCAGCGAAGAGTTATCTAGCTGTATCATCAATTGTGCACTGATCCTCCTTTCTCTTTGTTGTAAAATATAAATGGCCTTTCAGTGCCACTTAAACTTTCAAATTATTTATTAAATTTTAAATTTACACAATGGTTTTACTCAATACTCAATAGTATGTCTGAAACCTATCTCAACAAGAGTGTTTCAGTTTTAAGTTGGTCTGAAACAAGTTTCCATATCTGTTACATAAACTTTGAATGGTTGAAACTATATCCTTACTTTACATGTCTAACACTAGCACCTGCATTGATACCAGGTAGCATAAGTTTCATTTATAAACCCTTCTGACATTTTTTACTCTATCTACCGATTGCACAGTTTGTGGCAGCATACAGAAAGCCACCAGTCTTCTGCGTCATCACAGAATATCTTTCACATGGTTCTTTGAGGACGTACCTGCGAAAGCTTGAGCAGAGACCTATTCCATTGCAAAAGCTAAATTCAATGGCTTTAGATATTGCTCGCGGAATGGAATTTATTCACTCGCAAGGCGTGATTCACAGGGACCTCAAACCTGAGAATATACTTATTAATCAAGTTTTTCAGCTAAAAATTGCTGATTTTGGAATAGCTTGTGACGAGGCAAATTGTGATTCCCTGAAAGATGACCCAGGCACTTTTCGCTGGATGGCACCTGAGATGCTCAAACGCAAATCTTATGGCAAGAAGGTCGATATGTACAGCTTTGGACTAATATTGTTTGAGATGGTAAGCGGAAGTATACCTTACAAAGATAAAACCCCCAGCCAAGCTGCTTTTGCTGTTTTAAACAAGGTACGTTTTCTGTGATGAACATTCATCACTTGCATGCAAATTGAGATCTTACTTTCCTTTTCCCATATAGATGTGTTCACCTCTAATTTGTACGTATATTTCAGCCTATTGGAACTACTCACAATTGTGTGTTGGCAAAAATGAATCAGATAGTTATTAGTTTTTCTAATTGTTTGTCTGATATTATAATTCTGTATTAGGAACAGTCCTTGATTTTCTATTCAAAGTTGTCTCTATATTGCTTTACTGATCTGTACTATTTTCAGTGAAAGTAGGCATATAACTGTATTGTTGTTCTTCACCGGTACTGGCCTATTTATAACATTTTTCCGTTCAACTTATAATGCAACATGTAAAATGATGTAGTGAATCGCAATTCCTTAGATTGAGTACTCTATTACTTAATGAGCTAATTGCAAACAATTATTGGGTCAACTGTCAACATGAAGATTGAGATCTTCATTTCTTAATAGCGAACCATCATGTGTTATTCACCATTATATATATTTTATGGAAATGATGTTGGATGAAGTTTTTGAAGCCTTAAAAATTTTATTTACTTAGATTTAGTACTACTATATAGATTACATTGTCCTCATTTATCTGGTACTTTATTATGAAAGTTGAGGATATATTCAGGTTCGCTTTTAGTTTTTTCTTTCATTCTCTATGTTTAGTCCATCTCCTTTAGATGGCATAAACCTTACTGTAGATTTTTCATTGTTGAACCTCCAACTTAGTATTACAAATCTTTAAACTAAAATTTGCAATCTTTCAGAACTTGAGACCAGTTATACCTGAGGACTGCCCCTCTACCATGAGAGCTTTGATTGAGCAATGTTGGTCCTTGCAACCAGATAGAAGGCCAGACTTTTGGCAGGTTGTTAAAGTACTAGAGCAGTTTGAATCTTCACTTGCACGTGATGGAACCCTGAATCTGGTGCAAAATCCAATGTGCCGTGATCTTAAAAAGGGGATTCTTCATCGAATGCAAAAGCCTGGCTCCATTCATCAGAATACTTTGCAATTGCCCAAGCCTAAATTCGCATGATTATCATCATTGATCTGCTAGATAACATTGTAATGTACAAGGCCTCGTTTGAGGCGAACGTGTTGTATTCTTTATTTAGCTTGCATGCAGATGTGCGTAACCATATTATAGGAATGCATTCATATGAATATTGTTTCTCTATACATAATTTTCCTGACAAATTTTAATATGGAGAATTCTGGTTTCTGAATTTTCAGTTTTTGGGGGTTTTGAAAATTCTTACGGAAATAGACTTGCGTAAGCTTAATGGCTTTTTAGACCGACAATATGAGTTTGTTACGTTATCAGTATAGTATTTTAACGGAGTTTCATCTGTTCTTCCTTACAGTAGTGAGATTTATGTTGCCCTTAAGATTTTCATAGGGTTACCTGATAAAACATGTGGTTTAATGTAATTAGTGCACGTTTTTTTAATTTATACTCTGTGCTCTGTGCTAAACAATGAGAGACTAGCCCTGTTTCTTTTACACTACAGAGCACACTTGAATTTTACCGGGATAATTTTGGCAGAAGACAGCTCCAAAATGTGAATATATAAAGTTGTTGCTTCTAAACGCCAAAGTTGTGTATTTTCTTGCTTTATCCGGCAGGTTACTTCTACATGCAAATGTCATGTATTTTCATACTTTACACGGCGGCTTATTTGAATAATGACCCCAATATCACAATTTGAAAGCAAACGGCCTCAAATATCACAATTCAAAAACATTGGTCCCAAATATCACTCTAAGACACAATATAATGTTGCATTTCAATTTTTTTTCTTAAAACGCTAATGCGTTTCTCGTTCTGGGGGCCTTTGTTGGGCGGGTGAAGACGCCACATCATGTGGCGTTTAGAGTGTTTTTTAATTAATTTTTTTTTTGTTTTTTCTTTGTTTTCTCCTAAATATATATTTGCAAACAATATTAAAAAACTTTTAATAAATTTTTCAATTAAAACAATTTTAAATAAATTTAGGGGTTCAACAATTAACTTTTGGGGTTCAACAATTAACTTTTGGGGTTCAATGTTTCCATTTTGGGTTTTAGAAATATTCGAAATGACGAATAAACCGTATACGAACTTAGGGTTTAGGGTTGTAAACAACCCTAAACTCTAACTTATCCTGATTTTTCAGTCCGTCGGATTTAATTTTTTAATTAAAATTTTTAAATTTAGAAAAAAAATTAATTAAATTTAGGGGTTCAACAATTAACTTTTGGGGTTCAACATTTCCATTTTGGGTTTTAGAAATATTCAGAACGACGAATAAAACGTATACGAACTTAGGGTTTGGGATCTAGGATTTAGAGTTGCCCTAAATCCTAGACCCTAAACCCTAACTTATCCTGATTTTTAAACGTGTAAGCGTTTAAAAATCAGGCCGCCGGATTCAATTTTTTAATTAAAATTTTTAAATTTTATCAGTATTGCCTTGGGTTTCAACAATTAACCTTTGGGGTTTAATAGTTTCATTTTGGGTTTAGAAATATTCGGAACGACGAATAAACGGTATACAAACTTTAAAAAAAATATAAATTTATATTTTAATTGACTATTTGTAAATACGTTTTTTTAATATTTTTTCCAAATATATATTTAGGAGAAAACAAAAAAGTAAAAATAAAAAGAAAAAGAAAACAAAAACAAAAACAAAAAAAATTAAGAAACAAACCAAAACACTACACTATGTGGCGTCCCCCCTTTTCACCCTCGAAAACATAATCTGAAATAGTGTTTGTGTCTATTGAGTAGAAGTGTGCACTTCTACTAAAAAAACTAAAACGCTACACGCAACTGTGTTCTGGAGTGATATTTAAGACCAAATTTTTGAGTTGTGATATTTGGGACCATTTATTTTCAAATTGTGATAGATATGACCAATACCCGACTTACTTCTTCTCGCAAACGTCGTGTATTTTCTTAATATAACACATGGTAAGGGTTTTTTTACTTAATATAGCAGATGGTAAGGTGTGACATCTATCTCGTTTTTCTTTTATGGTAAATTTTTTTAAAAATAGGGCTTTGTGTTGCAAGTCACCTATGCCTCATACATCTGAGTCTTAACTTCTTTTGTAAATCCTTCTAAAAGTAGGGGTTTCTGTTTACAAATCACTGCTGTTTATAAGCGATCAAGTATGATTCCGATTTAGATCAATGTTGTAATCGTAGCTCGAATTTGCCTGGCTGCACTTTTTTGGTCCAGAAATTTAAGTGCACTTTGTTGCGAAATTTTTTGTGTTCACAAATTTTAAATCCAACCCTCGTAGAAGGGAATGTCTGTAACTTCCTGTAATGTCAAACCGATTTAACAAATGTTTGATACCTTACTAGTGCAAAATATAGCATGGTGTGATTTTGTGGAAAACTTACAAGTATGCAACAATAAATTTGGAAGAGTTAATGATAAATGACATTTGTAATGTTTAAAAATACAAAACAAAGAAATGCACATGTAATTCATGTTAGTATATAGATCCGTGCGATACATGGAAGATTTTAAATATTTTTATTTTATTATTTAATATTTTTATTTTATTATTCATACTTTTAATTTTTATTATTTAATTAGTAGGAAAATAAATTATAGAATATAATAAAATATAATAATACGTATTTGAAAATATTCTAAATGATATTTTTTTGCTTGTAAATTGAAAATAGATAAACAATCTTTTAAATTTAATATGTTCTTGACGGGAACTGAACCTTTAAATTGTTGGAGTAGTTATAATATAATATAAATGTTTAATAATAATATGTTAAAAATAGATAATATAAATTTTTAACTAAAATATATTGTTAACGGGAATCGAACCTGGAACTTCTAGGATTAGGAGTAGTTTATAAGATGATATAAATATTTAATAATAATATGTTGTTCACGAAATTCAAACCTTGAACCTATAATAGTATTTTATATATTATAAAAAAATATTTTTTTAACATTATATATCCAACTGTTCTTTTTTTATTTATCATACAATCTAATGACTATTATTCAGTGAACCAAATCAACAACCATCCAAATATACATTTTTCCGCTTATAATAGCATAATATAGATTTGAGCACAATATACAAAAAATGTGATAATAATATCGGTAATTTTGCCAAAAAAAATAACAATGAAGGCCAAAAATAACGAATTTTAAGAAGATGATGACAAGAATACCAATGCTGAAAAAGGAAGCCCATAAATACCAATATATTACGTATTTGGAATCAGGACAATGGTTGATACGCATTTCTCGTCAACATATCATGCTTGATTATTATTTATTTTTGAAAAAGTATACTATCTATTACGTATTGTATATGTGAGTATTACAATTTACAATTAGACCCGACAATTTACTACACGACACGAAATAATACGAAAATTTAGTATTTGTATTTATTTTTTGAGTACATGACACGAAAGTTTACGAACACGAAAGTGCACGATCAAGATTTAGTGTCGATTTTGTGTTTACCCTTTTAGATACACGACATGACTCGAACTACACGAAATAAATATATATATTTACATATTAATATTTCTATTAGATATGTTAATATTTCTATTAGATATACTAATATTTATTTATATGATTGTACATAATTTTATAATGTTTTATGCAACTATGATGTAAAACATAAATATTTAATACATATTTGTAAAAAATTCACCGAAAATTTAAGATTTAAATATTTATATATATATATACATATATATATATATATATATATTTCCTGATAAAAAAAATTTAATATATTTATTTATTTAAACTCATACAAAAACATGGCACGAAAAATATATGATACGAAAGTATAGAAACACGAAAGTACATTACACAAACGAATTGTTAAATTTAATTACAATTGTAATACATATTGGTAGTTGGTGTAACATGCATTACGCATTCCAAGTTTGTGTATTGAAAATTCTAAAATCTTATTATGCAAATGCAATATAGGTAATAAATTGATTTTTTTATTATAATATCCCGGGAGGGTAAAACATATTGTATATAGGTTGATAATTTGACACGTGACACGTGAACATGACATGAAATAATACGAAAAATATAATTTTTGGTTTTGATTTTTGGTACACGAGACACGAAAGTACACGAACATGAAATTATACAAAATATTTAGTGTCGGATATGAGTTTTCATTTTGGTTACACGAAAGTAAATGAAAATAGAAAGAATGTCCAAAATACCCACTTTTTTACTACCCACTTACCAAAATGCCCGTTTATGAAAACACCGACTTTTTTACCCACGGGATGTGCCACTCCCATGGGCGTATCTCAGCTTTACTGCTCTCCTCTCTCTTAGCTGCCGGCGATTTCTCGCCTCCCTCGTTCTCTCTATCTGGCACCTTTCCAACCACCAAATCACCACCACAGGATGACAGCCTCATCTCCTTCTTCCTCCCAGTATTTGTTTCTCTCCTTCAGCCCCGCCAGGGGCTGTGCAAGCTCTCGCCGGAAACGCGATAATGGAATTAGGTTTAAATTTGGGCGTTTCAAATCCGGCAATTCAAATGGTATGAAATTGGTATGGTCTTGTAGAGGATCGAATGGCGATTCGTTTGGTATATAGAATGTGTATGGAAAACGTCTAGATGGTCGTCAACGGGGACTCGTCGGAATTTTGACAAAATCGCCCCATAATCGCCTGCAAATCGCGATTCTGAGAGAGAAGAAAGGTGACGTGTGATGCGCCGATCAGGAAGGCATATCACTAGAGACGCATACTACACTGGCGTATGTGGTGCCACATATGTCCAGGCCAACAACGTCTCTTTCACTCGCGTCGTTCAGGAATGCGTATCACCACATACGCCCATTCCAATGGCATATGTGGTAGGTATTCTGGGCAGTGCTTCAGCTCCGTGGGTATTTTGGCTGTCAAATAATTAAAAGTGGGTCGAAAGGGCAATCACCCATGAAAATACACGAAATATTATATATATAATTTTTATTTTTTATATATCATAATATATATTATAATTTTTTATATTTTTACTTCGTGTAATTTCGTTTTGGGTACGTGAAAGTACATGAAAAGTACACGAAATATTTTATAATAATTTTTTATATTTTTATTTCGTGTACTTTCGCTTCATTTCGTGCTTACACGAAATATTTCGTTTCGGGTTCGGGTTAGATAGTCAAATACACGAAATAATTTTATTTTATAAATTATTTGGCATATGCAATAAAGTTAATAAATTTATTTTTTTATTTTAATATAGAGGATCTAATATATTTGGCATCTAAGTAATACAAGTATTACACAATAGAAACATGGGTATCTAGTTGATTTTTTTCTTTTTCTGTTTTAAACATTCGATAGTAGTATCCTATCAAAGTGCCATTGGTGGAGGTGGATTTTTGGGTTCAGATTCATGATTTACCAGTGGGTTACATGACTGAAGTGGTCGGAAGACAATTAGGTAATTTCTTTGGACGATTTTTACAGTATGATACGAAGAACAACTCGAGCATATGGAGGGAGTTCATGAGGTTACGAGTTATAATAGATGTTCGTAGACCACTGAAAAGAAGGAAGAAAATCTGTAAGAATGATAAATCGGAAGTTATGGTGAATTGTAAGTATGAGAAGTTAGGGGATTTTTGCTTTGTTTGTGGAATGCTCTCCCATACGTAACGTTTTTGTCATAAGAAGCTGGAGGTTGATGGTGAGGAGGTCATTAAGGAGTGGGGGCATTGGCTGCGTGCCCAGCCTCGGAGGTCGACGGGAGGCGTTAGGAGTAAATGGCTCAGGGAAGACGGCGATGATGATTGGGGACGACAGGCCGGGATGGAGAATTCCACGACGGGAAATTCGGGATTTCAAAAATCTGATCCTATGCGAGCTGGCACTTCGCGAGGTAACAGGGATAAATCAACTATTTTTGCTAATATCACGGGCAATTTAAATTTTGGTGATAATAATCTTGGGCACAAGGAGGGAAATTTAAAAGTTAATGGGCCTGAGGATTTGGACTCTGATGAGCAATTTAGGCTTAATCTTGAAGACAGGAAAAGGCAGAGGAGCGAGGGTCATGATAGTACAGCCCAACTAAAGAATTAAAACATCGTAAACAAGGACTCCATTATTTCTGATGTGGATTGTGTGGAGACCTCCCTTATTTTATTGGCTAAGCTTGCGAGGCAAGCTAGCCATTCGCAATGAGTTGCATAAGTTGGAACTGTCGAGGGCTTGGGAATCCTCATACAGTTTGTGCTCTTTATGATCTGTTGAAAGATCATAAACCCAATTTACTTTTCTTAATAGAGACTATTTCTTTTGCAAATAAGATTGAAGAACTCAGAGTAAGATTTGGCTTTGATTATTGTTTTTCGGTTGATAGAGTAGGTCGTAGTGGAGGGTTAGCAGTTTTATGGAAATGTTTTATGCAGTGTGAAATTTCTGGGTATTCTCAGCATCACATCGATGTGCTGTTTCTGGAAAATAAAAGTGCTTCGTGGAGGTTGTCGTGCTTTATGGTTATCCAGAGAGGATGAGACGCAAAGAGTCGTGGAATCTAATTCGTTGATTAGCTGGTATTTCATCACTCCCCTGGCTTATATGGGGTGATTTCAATGATTTGTTAAATGCTTCAGATAAAAAAGGTTTGAATTCTCACCCTCAGTGTTTGCTTGATGGTTTTCATAATGTGGTAAAGGAGTGTCAACTTTCTGAGCTTATCTTAAATGGAGGGAAGTTCATGTGGGAGAGGAGTAGAGGGACACAGGCTTGGGTTAGAGAGAAACTTGACAGAGGTTTTGCAACAATGAATTGGTGGAGAAACTTTCCGATGCATAGTCTGAGAGTGATTCGCACTTCGGTGTCTGATCATGATCCTCTATTGTTGAAGTTGTTTAAAGTGGATATTAGCAAGAAATTTTTTAGGTTTCGGTTTGAAAACATGTGGTTGAAGGACCCGAATTTCACTAGGGAGGTGTCTGAGGTTTGGAAGGCAATCCCTGTGACTCATTTGCTGCGCCTAAATTAATTGAGGTTTCTTCCTTCATGGCTCGGTGGGGGAGATCTTTTTTCCATAAATTTAGAGAGAAAGTAAAGGAGCACAAGATAAACTTAGAGAGATTGGTTGATTGTTGTGATGCTCAAAGTGTGCAGGCATATATAGAGGAGAAAGAGAAACTGAATATTCTTTTACAACAGGAGGAAATCTATTGGAAACAACGAACGAAGTTGTTTTGGTTACAAGAAGGTGATGAAAACACCAAATTTTTCCACTCTTCAGCTACTTCAAGGAAAAAGGTTAATAAAATCAGTTTTCTCTTTGACAACGGGGGTAATAAAGTAGAGGATCAGGAGGGTATGTGTGAAGTGGTCAAGGATTATTTCACATACGATGTTCACTGTCAATGACAACGTGGGGGAGACTAAGAGATTGAGGGGGTACAAGTCTGTTTCAGAAGCTCAGAACAAAATGCTAACAGAGGAATTTTCTTTTATTGAGTTCATAGAGGCTATAAAACAAATGCACCCTGATAAGGCTTTGGGTCCTGATGGCCTTAACCCTGCCTTCTTCCAAAATTTTTGGTCGATTATGGGACATAAGGTGTTCAAATATTGCAAGGAGTGGCTGCATACAAAGAAGTTTCCAGGTGATCTTAATTGCACAAATGTTGTTCTTATTCCGAAAAAAAAAAATTCTTCTTGTTTAAAAGATCTTAGACCTATTGCTCTTTGTAATGTCCTTTACAAGATTGTTGCGAAGGTTCTTGTAAATAGAATGAAATCTGTTCTACCTTTTGTCATCTCGGAAAATCAATCAGCTTTTTTTAAAGATAGAAGTATTACGGACAATGTCCTAGTTGCTTTTGAATTAATCCATCATATGAGTTTGAAAAAGCATGGTTCAGGAGGAGAAGTTGCTCTTAAACTGGATATTAGCAAAGCGTATGACTGAGTAAGTTGGTCTTTCCTCCGTCAAAGATTGATTATTATGGGATTTTGTGATACTTGGATTGATTGGGTGATGATTTGTGTGAAGACAATCACTTACAACTTTTGCTTCAATTACTCAATTATTGGTCCAATCACGCCAAAGAAGGGTTTAAGACAGGGGGATCCTCTCTCCCCTTATCTCTTTTTATTATGTGTCGAGGGTCTATCAAATGCTCTTGATGAGTCGACAACTAATGGTGAAATCAATGGGTGTAGAGTCTGTCTAGAAGCTCCAATGGTGTCACACCTTCTTTTTGCTGATGACAGCTTTCTTTTCTTCCAAGCAACAGTGGAGGAAGCCACGAATGTAAAGAATTTGGTGGTAAACTACGAGTCTTGTTCAATGCAGTCAGTCAACTTTCAAAAGTCAGGGGTGTTTTTCCAGTGTAAATGTGAGACGTGACAAGCAGGTGGAGATCTCAACAATTCTAGGGGTTCATAATGACTTGGCAAGTACCAAATATCTTGGCTTACCTTCATTAGTAGGCAGATAAAAAATGAGGGTGTTCATTTATTTGAAGGAAAAGGCTAGTAAGCGTATTCAGTCATGGCAAACAAAACCAATATCCCAAGCTAGTTGTTCGCTATTTTCTCTACGCAAGTATACGCAGTCCAAAAGCAATATAGGGAAATAAGGATCGTTCCCACGAAGACTTGGTGTATTTAAGTAAATATGTTTATTCAACAACGTTCGGTTAATTATAGAAGCCTGAACAACGAATTGGTTGGTTTGTTCAAAACAAAATTAATTAATGAAATAACGACTAAAAATAATATGATAAAGATTTTATATATGAGATAAACATGGGATTCTAATTTCATTATTTATTTCATTTAGAATTGATGCCTTAATTTAAAGTGATTCTGATAATTATGAAAGCTAGCCGGGAACACGAAACTAATATAAGCGCCTTTCAGCCTTAACTTATATCAAACCATACAAACATCCACTTAAAAAGATAGAAGTTGTGTGGACACCATTTATGTCTAGACCCTATATGTCTATAAGATTTGAAAACATAACTGGTTTACGAATAAATTCCTTATTTTTGGCTACACAGGGTGATGTGATCCAAAACCCTACCACTAATCGTAATTATATATGAAAATTACGAACCTGTGCTAACATGGCAAATTCTAAATTCTCAAATCCACTTTCGCATTCATTAAGAATTAATAATTTAGATGATAGCTACGCATCTAATAAATTAAGCACAACCACATTAGGGAATCGGAAATTTTTATCATAACACAATTTATTAAGGCATCGAATTACTAAATTACGTAAATAAATCCATTAGAATCCCATGACGGCGATTAGTTCATAATTAAACGAATCGTCATCATGGGATTAATTGAAATCATAATAATAATAATAATAATAGTAATAATAATAATAATAATAATAATAATAATAATAACAATAATAATAATAATAATAATAATAATAATAATAATAATAATAATAATAATAATAATAATAACGCTAATAATAATAATAATACTAATAACAACAATAATAAAACTAAATTAAAATTTACAATAAATTAAATGTGAAAATTATAAGAGTTTAGAAATTAAAACCGAAATAATTTCCACTTGCAAGAAACGAGCACTCCGATAATTCCCTGCAACATAAAAAATTAGAAAATAAAACCGAAATAATTTCCAACGAAAGAAATGAGCGTTCCAAAATATTTGCCTTAAAATCTTCACCCGAAATAACACTCAAACTAAATTTACAGAAATTTAAAATGAATAAAACTGAACTGAAATTACAAGGAAATTGTTGCTGAAAATTGAGAGAAACTAGAGAGAATTCAGCTCTCAAATTGTTGTGTGTCAATAGACCAAGAACTAGGCCTATTTATAGCAAAATTCTAGCACACCATTTAATAAAATAAAACTAAAAAGAAATAAAAAGAAATAAAAATAATTACAAATCAAATAATGCAGCAGCCCTCCCATTTTTTAAACAGCCGAAAGTGTTCAAAAACCACAAGCTTATGCTGCCTGCTTTCACAATTAAATCTCGACTTTCCATGTTCCAGTCGCACGCCTAGAGCGTGTGACACACGCGCCCATAATCTGCACTGCTTGGCTGGAGCGTGCAACTCACGCGGGAGAGGAAGAGAGTGAACAGAATTGAAGAATGGCCGACAGACTTGTTTGGATTATTCTTCTTATTATTTGTTTAAGCCGACCACCATGCTTTTGCATTAATTTAGTGTAACACTTTGCTTACACCTGCACAGCATTCGTTTCACTTTTTTTTGCTTTTTTGTTTTTTGTTTTTTTTTGTTTTTTTTTCTTTCTTTTGTTTATTCAACTTGCATAAAAAAATATATTTAATTAATAAATAATTAATTTAATTCTGAATTTATAAAAATAAATATCTAATATTATTAGATATTTATAAATATAATTTTCTAATTAAATAAAGTATTTATTAATATAAATAAATTTTCAAGTCTAAAACTGCGGTAAATTGCGGGCCAAAAACCGGACTTCTTTTCCTTAACGAAAAATATATCAATTCCAATCGGGCTTCTTTCTGTAAGAATATATCACTTTCCATCTTTTTGTGATAATTCTATTTTCTCAATGCTCGCCCAGGTGCGAATTACGGCCTCTTGAGGATCTAAAACTGGATTCCTTTTGTGAAACGAAAAATATATCAATTCCAACCGGGGTTCCAGATTTAAGAATATATCATTAAGGATTCCTTTATGATAATTCTTTTTCCTCGTAGCCAGATCACTTGATAAAATTGAGCCAGAAATCTACCGTTTTTAGCCCTTTTATTGCCACAAAACCTAAAGTTGCGATTTCTGCACAACAAATAATTAAACAACAAAAATGAATTAAAAGACACAACATAATTAAGGATAAACCACCAATCTAGGTCCATTTAGTGCATAATAAGTGGATATAAAATCCACTTATCACACCCCCAAACTTAAACTGAAGCTTGTCCTCAAGCGAAACAGACTCGATTATCTCTAAATGCATGAATGCAAACGATGCAAGGATCCCATAGGCAAGGCAAAAACCAATTTAGCAGAGTGTCTCAGAGAATGTGATAACTCCAAATAGAGATCGAGTAAATATCAGCATATTAACCTTTACAAGTACAGAAACGTGCGTGTGTGCAATACTCATCAGAATTACTCTTAGCACTAGATCAAAACCATACATATTCTTCGTCATAACAATCACAAGTTTATAAATAGAATGGATGCTAGACACTTCATAACCTAGAAACACCTCTATCATCATTTGAGTTAGACAGGAATTCATGCTTTATTAACAACTATGACGCATAATACTTTACACAACACACATGCTTATTTGACCATGCAATGGATGAGACCCCGAAAGGCTTATACAATAATACCCATGTAGCGAGCGTTAGGTCAGTGGATCCCAGACTATAAAAGCATTAGGTCACTAGGCACAAAGTCCCCTCGTACTTAATTGCTCGAGTATTAAAGAGCTCACCCTGGCCAACTCTGCATACTCACAATATCATAACACTCTTTTTTTTCTCTTTTTTTTTGATTTTTTTTAATGCAATCTGGAATGAGAATTTTCAATTCCAACCCTAGTCTACTCATATAAATATGAGCTGGCTACTAGCCAATTGACACCTATCCATTATTAACAAATACACACAAACTAGCATGAACCCTGGTTTCCCCCAAACTTATATTTAGTGATTCTACGCTATCAAGGGAATAAAGAAAATTCCAAATATAATCAGGTGATTAAATTTCAACAACCAACAAGCATGACCTTAACCTAGCCCAAAAGTAACCGATGAGTTGTGTAAGACTGTGTTTCTGCAACATGCACGTCAATTCATAAGTATTTAAATCAGCCCTCTATCCATCATTATCACACTCAAATTCATCATTGACTACTAAACGGAATCGCCAAGCGCTACGGGATCAAGGAAAATATGATATGCAACTAATCATGAATATGCAATTTTTTTTTTATGAATTATATGAAATTATACTAGCATGGTATATTATGAACTACATGAAACTGAATGCATACTATGACTCGATAGATCAATTATCCTAAACCACCCCCAAACTTAAAATGTTCAATGTCCTCATTGAAGGTATAGATAAAGGATAAACGAGAACTCCCCTAACTGTTGGCATCGCTACCCTCCTCGGGTGGTGAATCAGGTGGAAATGCTGCATGAGCTCCAAACTGAGGCCAGTCTACCTCGAAAGAAAAGTTTATCTTTTGCAAAGCCTGCTCCTGTAACTCGCCAATGACCTGCACTCTCAACATATTAAACAAAATCACACAAAATCAAACCACACATAAAAACACCAAACCTATGGGTTGCCTCCCATGAAGCGCTTGTTTATCGTCACTAGCTTGACTTCACCTTCGCACTTCAATTGGTAGTACCAAGAACCGTGGTTTCCGCTTTGCGATTCACATGATCACCAAAATATGGCTTCAACCTCTGTCCATTTACTTTGAAAGCCGCTTCCGGTGTTTTATCAAAAATTTCCACTGCACCATGTGGAAACCCTGTTTTAACCGTGAATGGCCCTGACCACCTTGACTTAAGTTTCCCTGGGAAGAGTCTGAGACGAGAGTTGAAAAGCAAAACTAACTGTCCCGGTACAAAAGACTTTTGCACCAAACGTCTGTCATGCCATCTTTTGACCTTCTCCTTGTATAACTTGTGATTTTCATAAGCCTGTAGCCGAAACTCATCCAGTTCATTAATCTGAAGCATTCTTTTCTCACCTGCAGCTGATAAGTCAAAGTTCAACTTCTTCAGCGCCCAATAAGCTTTGTGCTCTAGTTCGGCAGGCAGATGACAAGCCTTCCCATAGACAAGCTGGTATGGTGACATTCCCAAGGGTGTTTTATATGCTGTACGATAAGCCCATGCGGCTTCATCGAGTTTTAAAGACCAATCCTTTCTCGAAGGACTCACCACTTTTTCCAGAATGCGCTTAATCTCGCGATTAGATACCTCAGCTTGGCCATTGGTTTGCGGGTGGTATGCCGTAGCTACCCGGTGGTTGATGTTGTACCTTGCCATGAGATTAGTAAACTTGCGATTGCAAAAGTGAGTACCTTCATCGCTTATGATTACTCGAGGAGTGCCGAATCTTGTGAAGATGTTCTTGTGAAGGAAGTTGAGCACGACATTGGCATTATTGGTCGGAAGTGCCTTGACTTCAACCCATTTGGAAACATAATCAACGGCTAGCAAGATGTATTGGTTGTTACATGAGGAAATGAATGGTCCCATGAAATCGATGCCCCAAACATCGAAGATTTCCACCTCTAGCATTATATTGAGGGGCATCTCATTCCTCCTAGATATGTTACCAACACGCTGACAACGATCACACTTTAGCACAAACTGATGGGCATCCTTAAAAAGGGATGGCCAATAAAATCCCGCTTGAAGAATTCGAGTTGCGGTCTTCTCACTTCCATAATGGCCACCATATGTCGTGGCGTGATAATCCCTTAGAATAGCCTCTGTTTCACTGTATGGCACACATCTCCTAATCACCTGATCGGCTCCTTGTTTAAACAGATATGGTTCGTCCCAACGATACCATTTGACTTCATGCAAGAATTTCTTTCTTTGTGCAAAAGAGAGCTCGGGAGGAATCACTCGACTCACCAGAAAGTTCACAATGTCTGCAAACCAAGGCTCTTCTTCTTGTATCCCAAACAACTGTTCATCAGGAAAGGATTCATTAATGACGGTTTTGTCTTGGGATGACTTCCCAAGGTCTTCCAATCGTGAGAGATGGTCGGCTACTTGGTTTTCTGTCCCTTTTCTATCCTTGATCTCCACATCGAATTCTTGCAGCAGAAGAATCCATCGAATCAACCTAGGTTTGGAGTCCTTTTTATAGAGCAGATATCTGATAGCCGCGTGATCAGTGTACACAGTCACCTTCGTGCCAAGCAAGTATGAACGGAATTTTTCAAAACCATAAACTATGGCTAACAGCTCCTTCTCAGTGGTAGTGTAGTTTAATTGAGCATCGCTGAGGGTTTTGCTTGCATAATAGATGACATGGAACATTTTATTTTTCTTTTGGCCAAGAACGGCCCCAACTGCGTAATCGCTAGCATCACACATCATAGCGAAAGGCTCACTCCAATCTGGAGCAATGATCACGGGTGCTGAAATCAATTTCTTCTTCAGAGTCTCGAACGCTGTAAGACATTCTTGGTCAAAATTGAAATGAATATCTTTTTCCAGCAGCTGACACAAGGGTTTGGAAATTTTTGCGAAGTCCTTGATGAAACGCCTGTAGAAACCTGCGTGCCCAAGGAAACTGCGAATCCCTCGCACTGAATTAGGCGGAGGCAGCTTTTCGATGGCTTCTATCTTTGCTCTGTCCACTTCTAGACCCTTCCTTGACACCTTGTGCCCGAGAATAGTTCCTTCTTGTACCATGAAATGGCACTTCTCCCAATTGAGCATTAGGTTAGTTTCCACGCATCTTTTCAACACCGAGCCAAGATTTTGCAAGCATTCATCAAAAGATAGACCGAATATCGAGAAGTCATCCATGAAGACTTCAACAGTCTTGCCAATCATGTCTGAGAAGATGGCCATCATGCACCTTTGAAAAGTACCAGGTGCTCCACACAAGCCAAAAGAAACCCGCCGAAAGGCGAAAGTGCCGAACGGGCATGTAAATGTTGTTTTCTTCTGATCCTCAGGAGCAATGCAGATTTGGTTATATCCAGAATAACCATCCAGAAGGCAGTAATAATCATGGCCGGCTAGTCTATCTAGCATCTGATCAATGAAAGGAAGGGGAAAATGATCCTTCCTTGTGGCTTTATTCAACTTCCGGTAGTCCATGCAGATTCGCCAACCGGTGACTGTGCGAGTAGAGATGAGTTCATTATTTTCATTGGTAATCACAGTCATGCCTCCTTTCTTCGGTACACATTGCACTGGACTCACCCATGCACTGTCAGAAATGGGATAAATAATCCCTGCATCCAGCCACTTGATGATTTCTTTCTTCACTACCTCTTTCATAAGAGGATTTAGCCGCCTTTGATGCTCCACTGTGGGTTTACTACCTTCTTCCAATGGAATTTTATGTTGACAATAAGCTGGGCTGATGCCTTTGATATCTGCTAGGGTCCAACCAATGGCTGTTTTGAATTCCCTCAGGACTCTTAAAAGCTTGTCTTCCTCAGAGTCTGAAAGGTTAGTAGATATAATCACAGGTAAGGTAGATGATTCACCGAGAGAAGCATACTTTAAGTGATTAGGAAGTGGTTTGAGCTCTAGAGTTGGAGCTGCCTCGATAGATGGTTTCATTTGCTGATGCGGCCCCTTTAGTTCTGGCAGATCCAATGATTCAACTGGTCTTTCAAATTTTCTTTGCCACGGAAAAGCATCCAGATATTGCAATTGTTCATCTATATCATCTTCATTTAATGAATACTTTCCACTGAGGGCCCTTTCCAAAGTGTCATTCATGAACATGTGATCCAACTTTTCTTGTACCGTAGACTCAATCAAGTCTACCTTCAGACACTGCTCTTCTTCTGTTGGAAACTTCATGGCTTTGAAAACATTGAAGGTGACATTTTGATCATGCACTCTCATTGTAAGTTCCCCCTTTTGGACGTCAATCAACGTTTGTCCTGTCGCCAAGAATGGTCTACCAAGAATGATCGGAATCTTCTTGTCCTTTTCGAAATCAAGTATGACAAAATCAGCTGGGAAGATAAGTTTGTCTACTTTCACTAGGACATCTTCAACAACTCCCCGAGGATAAGTGATAGAGCGATCAGCTAACTGAAGTGACATGTTCGTCGGGGTTGGCTCAGGAAGGCCAAGTTGTAAGAAAACTGAGTATAGCATGAGGTTGATGCTTGCTCCTAAATCACATAAACATTTGTCAAAAGACAAATTCCCAATGGTGCATGGTATGGTGAAACTTCCAGGATCTTTTAGCTTAGGCGGTAACTTTTGTTGCAATATCGCACTACACTCTTATGTCAAAGCAACAGTTTCTAAGTCCTCAACTTTTACTTTTCTCGATAGAATGCCCTTCATGAACTTGGCGTAACTCGGCATTTGTTCCAGGGCTTCAGTAAATGGAATGTTGATATGTAATTTCTTAAAGACTTCAAGAAATTTGCCAAACTGCTTGTCCAGTTTCTGTTTTTGCAAACGTCGAGGAAATGGCGGAGGTGGATAGACATACTCTTCTGCTTCTTTCTGTGCAAGGACTGATTCTTTAGGAGGTGGTACACTTTCTTCTACCTCCGTGCTTGAAATTGGAGCCTTACCCTTGTCCTCGGTGTCTCCCAAGTTCACTGTTTCTTCATCGGGCAGAATTCTTTTTGCTCTTTCCAATTCAGTACCTTCTGTGACTTTCCCCGATCTTAAAGTGATGGCTTTAATGTGCTCTTGGTTGTTCTTTCTCCCTGGATTAGCTTCAGTATCACTGGGGAGTGTTCCTTGTGGTCGGCTCATCATGAAACTAGCGAGTTGTCCCAATTGAGTTTCCAGATTTTTAATAGAAGCCGCTTGGCTTTTGGACGCCAACCTCAACTCCTCCAATTCTGCCTTTTCACTAGAAGATGGTTGCCCAGAATTCCCATAGGACTGTTGTTGAAATCCTGGAGGATGAAATTGTCGTGGGGCATATTGTTGCTGATATTGGTGTCCCTGCTGTTGTTGGAATCCAGATGGATTATATGGCCTAGCTCCAAACTGCTGATTTTGAAATTGTTGGTAGGGCTGATTTGATTGTTGCGCTCCTCCTTGATTATTTCTCCAACTGAAATTTGGATGATTTCGGTTTTTCGGATGGTAGGAATTTGGAGCTGGCTGTTGCTGTCTTTGGAAATTGCTTACGAATTGAACCGACTCGTTTGAGATGGCACATTGGTTTGATTCATGTGCGCCCGCACACAACTCACAAACACTAGCAACTTGATGAAATCCTTGTGCTGTCAAAGAGTCTATTTTCAAGTTCAAAGCCTCTATCTGAGCTGCTAAGGAAGTGGCCTTGTCGACATTAAGAATTCCTGCTACCTTCTGTTGTGGCATCCTCTGAGTTGGATTTTGATATTCATTAGCTGCCATCATCTCGATAAGATCGTAGGCCTCCTCATAACTTTTAGCCCATAATGCTCCCCCTGAAGCTGCATCTACCATTGGCCTTGATTGTATTCCTAGTCCATTATAGAAGCAATTTATGACCATCCAATTTGGCATGCCATGATGAGGGCATTGTCGAAGCATTTCCTTGTATCTTTCCCACGCTTCACATAAAGATTCACCAGACTGTTGAGAAAATTGCGTGATAGCATTCCTTATAGCTGCAGTCTTTGCCATGGGGAAGAATTTGCTAAAAAACTTTTGAGCTAGATCAGCCCAAGTGGTGATAGATCCCGGTGGCAAAGAGTGTAACCAACTTTTGGCCTTGTCTCTTAAGGAAAACGGGAAGAGTCTCAACTTCACAGCATCATCTGACACATTGTTGAATCTAAATGTGTCGCATATTTCTATGAAGTTCCTGATGTGTAAGTTAGGGTCTTCCGTTGAAGTTCCTCCGTACTGTACTTGATTCTGCACCATCTGAATAGTGCTGGATTTAATTTCAAATGTAGGAGCCGCAATTGCTGGACGAATGATACTCGACTGAATGTCATCAATCTTCGGTTGTGAGTAGTCCATTAAAGCCCTTGCTGCTGCAGGTGCAACTACTTCGGCTTCTCCGTCCATCTTGTGAGTATTTGCTAGTTTAAGTACTTGTTTGGCTTTTAATGCTTTAGCACGTGTTAGCATAAAAATCCAAGTATCTGAACACAAATAATCACTTCAAAATATAAGATCAAATGTTCAAGTCAAACAAATTAACTTCTATTGTAGTAAAACACATAAACAAAATAACACCGAGTCCCCGGCAGCGGCGCCAAAAACTTGTTCGCTATTTTCTCTATACGCAGTCCAAAAGCAATATAGGGAAATAAGGATCGTTCCCACGAAGACTTGGTGTATTTAAGTAAATATGTTTATTCAACAACGTTCGGTTAATTATAGAAGCCTGAACAACGAATTGGTTGGTTTGTTCAAAACAAAATTAATTAATGAAATAACGACTAAAAATAATATGATAAAGATTTTATATATGAGATAAACATGGGATTCTAATTTCATTATTTATTTCATTTAGAATTGATGCCTTAATTTAAAGTGATTCTGATAATTATGAAAGCTAGCCGGGAACACGAAACTAATATAAGCGCCTTTCAGCCTTAACTTATATCAAACCATACAAACATCCACTTAAAAAGATAGAAGTTGTGTGGACACCATTTATGTCTAGACCCTATATGTCTATAAGATTTGAAAACATAACTGGTTTACGAATAAATTCCTTATTTTTGGCTACACAGGGTGATGTGATCCAAAACCCTACCACTAATCGTAATTATATATGAAAATTACGAACCTGTGCTAACATGGCAAATTCTAAATTCTCAAATCCACTTTCGCATTCATTAAGAATTAATAATTTAGATGATAGCTACGCATCTAATAAATTAAGCACAACCACGTTAGGGAATCGGAAATTTTTATCATAACACAATTTATTAAGGCATCGAATTACTAAATTACATAAATAAATCCATTAGAATCCCATGACGGCGATTAGTTCATAATTAAACGAATCGTCATCATGGGATTAATTGAAATCATAATAATAATAATAATAATAATAATAATAATAATAATAATAATAATAATAATAATAATAATAATAATAATAATAACGATAATAATAATAATAATAATAATAATAATAATAATAACAACAACAATAATAAAACTAAATTAAAATTTACGATAAATTAAATGTGAAAATTATAAGAGTTTAGAAACTAAAACCGAAATAATTTCCACTTGCAAGAAACGAGCACTCCGATAATTCCCTGCAACATAAAAAATTAGAAAATAAAACCGAAATAATTTCCAACGAAAGAAATGAGCGTTCCAAAATATTTGCCTTAAAATCTTCACCCGAAATAACACTCAAACTAAATTTACAGAAATTTAAAATGAATAAAACTGAACTGAAATTACAAGGAAATTGTTGCTGAAAATTGAGAGAAACTAGAGAGAATTTAGCTCTCAAATTGTTGTATGTCAATAGACCAAGAACTAGGCCTATTTATAGCAAAATTCTAGCACACCATTTAATAAAATAAAACTAAAAAGAAATAAAAAAGAAATAAAAATAATTACAAATCAAATAATGCAGCAGCCCTCCCATTTTTTAAACAGCCGAAAGTGTTCAAAAACCACAAGCTATGCTGCCTGCTTTCACAATTAAATCTCGACTTTCCATGTTCCAGTCGCACGCCTAGAGCGTGTGACACACGCGCCCATAATCTGCACTGCTTGGCTGGAGCGTGCAACTCACGCGGGAGAGGAAGAGAGTGAACAGAATTGAAGAATGGCCGACAGACTTGTTTGGATTATTCTTCTTATTATTTGTTTAAGCCGACCACCATGCTTTTGCATTACTTTAGTGTAACACTTTGCTTACACCTGCACAGTATTCGTTTCACTTTTTTTTGCTTTTTTTTTTGTTTTGTTTTTTGTTTTTTTTCTTTCTTTTGTTTATTCAACTTGCATAAAAAAATATATTTAATTAATAAATAATTAATTTAATTCCGAATTTATAAAAATAAATATCTAATATTATTAGATATTTATAAATATGATTTTCTAATTAAATAAAGTATTTATTAATATAAATAAATTTTTAAGTCTAAAACTGCGGTAAATTGCGGGCCAAAAACCGGACTTCTTTTCCTTAACGAAAAATATATCAATTCCAACCGGGCTTCTTTCTGTAAGAATATATCACTTTCCATCTTTTTGTGATAATTCTATTTTCTCAATGCTCGCCCAGGTGCGAATTACGGCCTCTTGAGGATCTAAAACTGGATTCCTTTTGCGAAACGAAAAATATATCAATTCCAACCGGGGTTCCAGATTTAAGAATATATCATTCAGGATTCCTTTATGATAATTCTTTTTCCTCGTAGCCAGATCACTTGATAAAATTGAGCCAGAAATCTACCATTTTTAGCCCTTTTATTGCCACAAAACCTAAAGTTGCGATTTCTGCACAACAAATAATTAAACAACAAAAACGAATTAAAAGACACAACATAATTAAGGATAAACCACCAATCTAGGTCCATTTAGTGCATAATAAGTGGATATAAAATCCACTTATCACTGGTAAAACTGTTTTGATTCGAAATGTTGCTCAGGCTATACCAGCCTATAGTATGTCTTGTTTCTTAATTCCTAAGTCAATCTGTCAGGAATTAGAACAAATGTATAATAACTATTGGTGGAGAACTAGCAAGGAGGGAATCAAAAAGGTTTGAATTGGTTTTCATGGAAGAATATGAGTCATGCTAAGAGTAGAGGAGGGATGAGATTCATGGATTTATATGGTTTTAACATCGCGTTGCTTGGTAAACATATTTGGTCTTTTCTACACAACACCAATTCTCTTGTGTCCAGATTATTTAAAGCTCGATATTTTCCAAATTCTACTATCTTGAAGGCTGGCAAAGGTCGTGATTCCAGTTTATTAAGGAAGGGTATATGGACAGCTAAAGAGGAGTTGAGTGGAGGATTGAGATGGGTTGTAGGTAATGGAAGTGATATTAAAGCTACGAAGGACCCTTGGCTGCGGACGAAAAGGAATTTTTGTGTCGAATCAGACCCTTTCTATGAAGGTAGGAATGAAGCTATTTCGAGTCTCTTTTGTGCTAATGAGAAGAAGTGGAATCAAAGTCTGATCAGGGAACGGTTCTTAGAAGAAGATGCAGAGGCTATTTTGGCTATAAACATACCTCAGAGAGATATTCCAGATAGATTGGCTTGGATGGATTTTCTAATAACGGGGTGTATACTGCAAAATCAGGCTACAGTCATTGGTTTAACAGACATTTTGGGAATAGTACTGTCGTTCAAAGTGTTAGGTGGAAGAGAGTTTGGCAATTGTAAGTGCCTCATAAGGTGAAAATTTTTATTTGGCGATTCTGTCGTAATGTGATTCCGGTTAGAAGGAGATTGAGTGCTAGAGGAGTAAGAGTTCCTATCACCTGTCCAATGTGTCTGAATGACATAGAGCATATGGCACACCTGTTCTTTGACTATAATTTTACATATGAATGTTGGAAGCGTGTGGGTTTAGTGTATTACTGGAATGGTGTTGAATATGCTCATGAATGGCTGTTAAAGAAGATTAGTAATGCTCCTGCAGAAGAAGTTGCCAAAATTTGTATTTTGTTATGGGGAGTGTGGTATTGGAGAAACAAAAAAGTTTAGGATGATAAAGTTGTTACCACCACTTTTGCTATGGACAATAGTTTTAAGATGCAATCAAAGTGGCTAGAGGCAAAGAAGAAAAAGGATAGTACCAACCCCCAATCAAGACCAGCAATGGAGAGAGTTGAGAACAGATGGCATAGACTAGATTTAGGAGGGGTCAAAGTCAATGTGGATGCCTCTGTATTTCCAACTGCTCGTAATTTCTCGATAGGAATGGTGTTGAGGGATCATCTGGGGTCTTTTGTTGCAGGTAAGGTCATTTGCTTGCCTATGGCTGCATCTGTTTTTGAGGCAGAGGTTATAGGTGTTAGAGAAGCACTGTCGTGGATCAAAGAAGAACGAATCAACAATGATTTGGTGGTTCTGGAATCAGACTCGCTGCTGAGTGTTAAAGCGATTTTAGAAGGTAAAGTGAATTTGCTGGAAGTAGGTGACATTGTTAAGGATTTCAAGTAGGAGTTGCAAGGCATGGCATCAGTTTCGGTTCGTTTTATTCGGAAAGAAGCTAACAGGGTAGCTCATGTAATGGCTAGAATTCCATGTTTAGCTGATTCCCCTATTTTTTTAACGTCTCCTCCTACGTATTTGTTGGAGGCTCTTTCTTTTGATTTGTTAAGTTGAATGAAACTTGTTTGATTTCATAAAAAAAAGTAGTATGCATTTGTTGAACGTTTACTCATTTTTGGGTGATTTATTAGATGGATATTATTGCCATCTATCGTAGATGTGTTATCATTTTTTTCAAAAAATTATATAATTTAAAATATATAAGTAGGGGAGCATTATTTTTTTTTTTTAAAAGTCGATTCTGAGGAAATAATTCGAAGACATATCAAAAAATTTGTTTTAACTCTTTGCATCTCCGTTTTTATCTTTTTTCCAAAATAAAAAAGTTGTAGGAAGAAGAGTCGAAGCCCACTAAGGTCCCATTTGAGAAATCTTATTTTTCAGAAATAAGTTACTTATTCTGGAAAAAGGTATGTAAATATGTACTTTTTTTTGAAATAAGTAACTTATTTTTGCAAGATAACGATTATAAAACTTCTCATACATATTTTTCTTTAAAAAAAATATGTAAATACGAAATTTTTCTAAAATAAGTTATACTCCCTCCGTCCCATGGAGTTCTTTACATTTGCTTTTTGCACGGAAACCAAGATAGTGGGTGTAATATTGTTAAAATAAGTGAGTTAGTGGGTGTAATAGTGATTTAATTTTTAAAATAAGTGAGTTAGTGGGTGTAATAGTGTTGAAAAAGTAGAGTGAAGTAGTGGATGTAATAAAGTATTTTATTGTTAAAAGCTACTATTTTATTTCTGGTCTTATAATGTTGTTTTAATAATGTTGTTTTTATGTCTTGCAGGGTTTTTTGGAGCGGAGGTATCATCTCACAACGGAGAGCAAACCCACGCAGGTATGTTTATCCCATGTGTAGGACGCCATGGGCTCAGGTATCATTCAGATCTTTTCCATACCAAAACACTCTCTCTTTTTTCTCGCACAAAGCCGAGGGTCTTCACGGAAACAGCCTCCCCACTCTAAAGGTGGGGTATGGACTGCGTACATTCTACCCTCCCCAGACCCTGCCCTGAGCGGGATATACTGGGTATGTTTGGTTTGGTTTGGTTTGATTTTATTGTTAAAAGCTACTATTTTAGGAAACGTAAAGAATTGGTTGGGACGTCCCAAAAAGGAAAGTGTAAAGAAATGGATGGGACAGAGGGAGTAATTAATATTTGGCAAACGGGCCCAACATTAGCAAAAGCCCAATGACACTGCTACTCCCCACTTTTCTACTCTATTAGGGTTTTGTTTTCTCCATCCGTTGTTTTCATCTTCACTCAAAAATGCCAGGTTTCGAAATCGCCGCCGTCCCCTACAACCCCGACGGCTGGGGCCCACTGGACTCCACCTCAACCTCCCTCCCTAACCACCAACCCAACATCCCCTTCGCCCCATTCTCCCGCTCCGACAAACTCGGACGCATAGCCGACTTCACTCGCACCAATCCCAACAACCCTAACAAACTCTCTAACCGACATAACAACCACCCCGCCGACTCCGCCTTCGACTTCACCGGCGACGACTCCTTCCCCGCCGACGACGACAACACTTTCCGTCTCGTCGACGGCAAGCCCCCTCCCCGCCCTAAATTCGGACCCAAGTGGCGATTCAATCAGCACCATAACAATCGTAACCAGCTCCCGCAAAGAAAGGATGAGGAAGTTGAGATTAAGAAGCGGGAGGCGGAGAGGGATCGGGCGAGGCGCGATAGGTTGTTTAATTTGAATAGGTCAGGGAATAACCCGAGACGCGAGGCTGCGGTGTTTAAGTGTTCTGTAGAGATACAGCCTGAGTGGAATATGCTTGATCAGATTCCGTTTAGTACATTTTCGAAGCTTTCGTTTGCGGTTGGGGAGCCTGAGGATTTGTTGATGTGTGGGGGATTGGAGTATTATGATAGGACATATGATAGGATTAGTCCGAAGAATGAGAGGAGGTTGGAGAGGTTTAAGAATAGGAATTTCTTTAAGGTTACCACTACGGATGATCCGGTTATTAGGAGGTTTGCGAATGAGGATAAGGCGACTGTGTTTGCTACGGATGCCATTTTGGCCACTTTGATGTGTGCGCCTAGGTCGGTTTATTCGTGGGATATTGTGGTGCAACGGGTGGGGAATAAGTTGTTTTTCGATAAGAGGGATGGATCGCAGTTGGATTTGTTGGCGGTTCATGAGACGTCGCAGGAGCCCTTGCCCGAGGGGAAGGATGATATTAATAGTGCGCATTCGTTGAGTGTGGAGGCGGCGTATGTCAATCAGAATTTCTCACAGCAGGTTTTGATGAGGGATGGGGGAAAGGTGAGTTTCGAGGAGGGGAATCCGTTTGCGAGTGAGGGTGAGGAGGTTGCGTCGGTTGGGTATAGGTATAGGAGGTGGAAGTTGGATAATGATATGTATTTGGTTGCGAGGTGTGAGGTGCAGAGTGTTGTTGAGGTTAATAATTCGAGATCGTATTTGACTTTGAATGCGCTTAATGAGTTTGATCCCAAGTATTCTGGGGTGGAGTGGAGGAGGAAGTTGGAGACACAGAGAGGTGCAGTTTTGGCTACAGAGTTGAAGAATAATGCTAATAAGTTAGCTAAATGGACTGCACAGTCGATTTTGGCTAGTGCGGATATGATGAAATTAGGATATGTTTCAAGGGTTCATCCTAGGGATCATTTCAATCATGTTATCTTGGCTGTTGTGGGGTATAAGCCTAAAGAGTTTGCAACGCAGATTAATTTGAATGTGTCAAATATGTGGGGGATAGTGAAGTCTATTGTTGATTTGTGTATGAAGTTGAAGGAGGGGAAGTATGTACTTGTTAAGGATCCTATAAAGCCACAGGTGAGGATTTATGAGGTTCCTGCTGATGCTTTTGAGAACGATTATGTGGAGGAGCCGTTGCCAGAAGATGAACAAGTACAGCCTCCAATAGAGAATGCAGATGGTGAGGAGTCAGTCATGGCAGCTTCAAATGATGTGGGAGATAAGGAGATCAAGGCAGAAGCTTAAAATGGTAAAAATGTCCTTTATTCTTGTACTGTTTTTATAGGTAGTACCTTGAATTAGACTTAATAGATAATTATATAATGAACATACTGCTGATGTTTTAGAGTAGTCCATCCAGTGCTGTAGTATAATGTGCAATAATACTGAATATAACATTTGACTGAACAAATGATTATATTCTATATTATATATCAAATACTAATTGTATTTTTTTTAATATGCGATCCACTGATATTTAAAAACCAATATTGTTACTTATCTGTTGACTTGGCCGATTTTTTTTTTAGAATTCTGAAAGAACTTTGTTATGTTCAAGTGAGTTGAAGTCAACATTATTGCAACTGGATCGAGTAGTTAATTGAAATAATCAGAAAGCAAGGTTGCCCACACCCTCAGTTGATTTTAGTTTTTATACATATTTTAAGCCTTTCTATTTGAAGATCTTTTTCCATATAAACATCTTTGAAGACCTTTTTCCATATAAACATCTTTGTAGGGAATTTTAATATGTGAAATCTGTATTTGAATTATGTCAAGTATTTGGGATTAACAGTTGACTATTAACTTTAGTTTAATGTATAACTTTTCAATAAATCCATATCACAACGTACTGTACCATTGCAGGGTAGCTCATGCGGAAATGTGGCTATAGCTTTCTTGTATGTCATCATGACATTGTCTTTTTGATTAAAGTTCTAACCTGTATAAAACTCTATTATATTTGATATAAGGGAATATGTGTTGTGAGTTGTGACAATTATGTGCAGGCTACAAATATGCACAAAGATACATTATACAATGTAAATGTCTTTTGATTCATGAAGCTTCACATTGCAAACAACTTTTGAGTCATTGGGCTTAATTTTATGTCTGCTTATGTAAATCGTTGATTTCAAAGTTCTCAGAACACCGTAATTTATGTGGAACTCATGTGGGTGAACATATCACATATTCTTATACAGTAACTGTTATTAAGTGTGATATATAATTGAAAACCCTGGAACATGTATCCCACACCCACTGGTTTATCATCTGTATTGGTGGAGGCTTCGAATGCTAGTTGATTAATGAGTTAAAATGTTTCCATAATATTTAGCTTGGCAGTTGGATTCTCGAAGTTTTCACTTTTTAGTTTTTGCTGTTCATCCTTTGCTTTTTTATTCGCTTTCTTCCTTACTTTTTTCTCTCACTTAGAATCACTAGGTAGACCTAGACAATGTTGTGGGCAGCTTAGATGTAAATTACGATGAAGTGTGTGGTTCTGGCTCCAATGCACCTAGGCGCTAGAAATTGAGTGATTGGAGAAGGTTTTGCTTAGAAATACAGGATTTCTTTCCGGTAATGCTTTTATGGTATCATGTGATATATATTGTTTTTGTAAAGGTTAGTCTTGTACTCTTGAAGTAATAATGAAGTTGATGAATTCACCCAATCAAAATCTATCATATCTTTTTACTGCTAACTTCTAGAAATGGTTCTTGTCAGGGATGGAAAAATGAACAAGGCCTTTAAAGTCCGGTTGAACAGAGACTCGAAAAATTTCAATATATAGATCATTTTTGTTTTAAGATGAACCAAATCTGGACATAAACTAAAGTGAGCCATCCAAATCTGGACATATATATCTTACCCTTCTAAATTTTGACATTATTATGAAAAATCTTTTACCTGTATTATTTTAAACTGGTTTTGACATAATCTCAATGTCAATCTTCATGGTAATTCGGAAATATGATTTGCATTATTATTTTTAATTAACTTTCCCGTACTCCTAATATTACGTCCTAGTGGCCTACATTATACAGTATTCATATTCCTTGAATTGAAGCTCACTCGTCTTAGATAGATGAAGTTTGAGACTGTTTCACCTTAGGGATTCAAAATTAGATACCGGAGATCAGTTCATACTTCATTAACTAAGACAAGTTGACACTCCACTTCAATTTGAATTTATTTGCAGAGTACCGGAATCATATATCTTTGTAGCTGCTGTGCTATCTTGTGTTTGTTTATTTATGCTGCAACCTGGGCTATCTGTTGTTTGTATTTTCATATGCTCCGCCTGCTATTCATCTAAATAGTTTTTCACCAAATTTTTCTTGTTTGCTGCAGGTTGTCAGTTGGAATGGCTCTCACAAGTCGTGAACGAGATGATTTTGGTATTTTCTGGTTAAAATTTAAACAAATGGCTCCTATTTTGAAGTAGTTGAGCCAAGGTTTTCATAAGTTATTTTTTTTCTGTTGTTTGCACTGAACTCTTGTAACCTGTAGAGATGTTATGGTTTTTGACTTGCGCCATCTAAATTTTGTTATTAGATGACAGTTTCAGTTATTTTGGGCTTAAACATGGAAAACCTTTGTTATCTTATGCGATGTGGTTTAGTTCATTAGTTGTCTCAAATGAATGCTGGTTGCTTCTGGCCACTTCATTCCATAATCGGAAATCTAAGCACTGAGAGAGAGATCTCCATGTAGAGGTAATGTTTTGTTTTCTGAGTTTATTACTAGTGACCATAATCCTGCTACAATTTTTTTTTCCTAATGCAAGAAAAATTGCCGTCAAGTGTTGCGGGTAGACCCCCCAACACTTGGATAAACATTTCAAGAAATCAACTTTGCAGATGAGTATCCTCAGTTTGATGTAATTTGTAAACACCTCGACTTTTATGTAGTAACATTACTATTACAATACAAAGTAAAGCGACTACTAGGCACGACATTTAAATATGTCTCAAAATAAATAGAAATGTACTACAAAAGGAATTGCTCAAGGCCAAACGAGGTCTGCACAAATCAACACAGGTAGTAGATCTTCGAAATCCTCTTCCCTTTTTGCCAGGGGCATTGCTGGCTGTTTTGTAGTGTCACTTTTGTGCATAAAGCAAGGAGCTCCGGTGATTGTTGTGGCACCACAAGAAGAGGAAGGCAAGGAGTTGGATAACTCCAAGTCCACATTTCGGTGTGCAAGAACTTGCGACACAAGAAGAAGCAGAGAAGCCATGACAAGTTTGCAATGATACTAGTTGTATTTTACTGAAGGCTAAATTGTAATTGTGAATATGTACGAGTTTCTTTGTGTAAATTTCAGTATATATAGGGATGGTGTGAAGAAGGGTTTACTTGAACTGCCCACTGGTTGAGGTTGTTTGCATGGAGAAGAAACCTTAAGCTAGGGGTAGAAAAAAACAGGGGGTTGTTTGGCTGATGGTTTTCTGTTGCTGTTTTAATGTTACCTATTATTTTTCAAAGGAGAAGAAGTTGACATACTAGATTTTTCAATGGCCAGTCATAAATATAGAGTTGGAGGTTGTTTGTTGAGGCTGGCTCTGTCAATGAATCGAGGGGCTGTTTGGATCAAATTTTGCATTTAAAAATGTCAAATTTAACTGGTTTTGACTTATGACTTGAGACGATGCACTCGGAACAAGATTACTGTCAGTCATTTAGCTGTTGCTAGATAAATTTTACAAATTGCTCTAACTGTGATTATTTTTATATCCATCAAAATTTAAAAATGCTAGAAATTCTAAAAATTTTCCCAATTGCTGACATGTTATACTTGTATTTGATAATTTTCTGATAATAAAATAGAACCTCCCGTATATTCATATACATCTACAAATTAGAATTTGTCACGTCATTTGGTAAATATTTTGGTATATCTAGCACTACTCATCAAAATATTACTGTTTATAAAATTAGGACATTTTATTTTCTTTTCCGCTAATTTGAGGCAGTTTAAATTGCGGGGAAGCTAGATAAAACAAGAAAAATCTTACCCTACCAATAATTAATTCAACATGTTTTTCCGGAACGAATTTATATATATCTAAATAACCGGAATGATAAAAACTTTCTAGTCTAGTTTCCGGCCTTGCTCTCTGTATTCTCGTTTCCAGAAGAAGAAAAAAAAATTATAAATCAACTTTCACATAATATTTATTTCAAAAAAAAAAAAAAAAACTCACAAAATATACAGATTTTGAACCGCGGTATTGTCAAGGTACTGTTCAACCGTGGTATTTTACTTATAGACGAGTAGTTAATCTTGTGTAAAGTGATAATTAAATTAGAAAAAATTATAAAGAAAATGTTCAACCACAGATGTTTATAAAAGGAACATGTTTCTGCGCATTATTAGAAACTAGCTTCAATTCCCGTGCAAGGCACGGGATTGCTCTATTTTATAACTGGTATTGCAGTTTTTCTCGTTACATTTTGATATTAATATTAGCAATTGATATTGTGATGATTAAAATTCTTTTTAGTTTATCGCGTTCTTTTTTAACCAATGTTTATTTTGTCCCCTTTTCAAGATATCTCATTTTAGTTAAAACATTCAAATGTACCATTTTTTTTTCCAAAGTGCTTATTAGGGCATCTCCAATAGAAGTTGCCAACTTCGAACACATCATCACATATATTATTTTTTTATTTCTTCTCTCCTCCATCTCATTGTTGGCAACTTTTGTTACAAATCTACTCCAATAGTTGGCAACTTTAAAAGTTGCCAATGTGGTCTCATACATTAATTTTATATTATCTTATAAACACATATTATATTTATATATTCTAAATAAAATTGAAAATTTGGATATTTAAAATAATTAATTCCCTCCCGTAATGATTTTTTTTCCTTTTTTTTTTGACATTACATTAATATAAAATATCAAATGATTTAAATTTTAAATATAAAATAATATTATCTTTACATCAATATCATTTGATTAAATGAAAATAGTGCAAAAAAAATTATATTTTTTTCTTTTCTTCTCATGTGCATTAATGATATTAGATATGTGAGATATTTAGAAAAAAAAAAGAAAAAAACATTTAAAGAGATAATAAAATGTGGGAGATATAAAAAAGGGTAAAGTTAAATACACTTTTGGGAGTTGTATGTGTTTTAACTAAATGGGGAAGTTGCCAACTTTTGGCAACTTTGGTTGGCAACTTGATGGCAACATTGATTCTCCAATAGGTGGGCAACCAAGGGTGCCATGCCACATAGGACATGGCAACCTCTTGACAACCCCTATTGGAGATGCTCTTAGAGCCATATATTTGTTGTATTTGATATTACAGAATGTCAATTAATGCACCAAAGCCAAGAAAGTATAAAAAAATATAGTATTAGACACATTTCTATAAAGTAAAAATACTAAATTACAGTACACAAAATTAATTTATTCTATAGTAAAGATATGTAGTTAACAATCTGAAGTTAATGTTCCAATATTTTTTTATAATGTTAGATCACTTATAATGAGTTCTAAGGCTTCTATACTCGTGCGAGGCACAAACTTCTTCGAATTCTTAGTTAATTGCAATGTAATGAAAGTGTTATAATTAAGTAGATAGTATTAAATGATATGTATATTAATGAATGCACATATTAAATACGAATTTTAATTGATATGTATTATTGAATGCAGATGGTCAAAATAGTAATTTTAGATGGATTAAAATGGCACATGTTGTACAAAATTAATTTATTCCATAGCAAAAATATGTAGTTAGCAATCTGAAGTTAATGTTCCAATATTATTTCTTCTATAATGTTAGATCACTTATAATGAGTTCTAAGGCTTCTATACTCGTGCGAGGCACAAACTTCTTCTAGTGCTGAGTTAATTGTAATGTAACGAAAGTGTTATAATTAAGTAGATAGTATTAAATGATGTATATTAATGAATGCACATATTAAATACGAATTTTAATTGATGTGTATTAATGAACGTAAAAAGTGAAAATAGTAATTTTAGATGGATTAAAATGGTACATGTTGTGGCATTATATATATAATAGATGCTGGATATGAATACCAGTTAAGGATTTTTTTTGGTACTTGATATTATTTAGAAATTATGTCCTAAAAATATCATAATTGTATAGCAGAAAAAATACACTGGATTACACAACTTAACTCATACACAAAGGTTTAGTCAAAAAACATGATTTTTTTTTTCTTGATCGAACTTTGTATTTTAGTTTTCTTTGTTTACGGTAGGACATGTCTCCTTTCTCAAAAATCAGCCCTTGGCTAGCTAATACTGAACCTCTCATTTAGGAGATCATAAACTGTACCAAATCGTAAAAGTCATTCGTACCATAGCAAATCGCATCATACTGTGTTATATTTATTTTTGTGGTATGATTGTGGTTTCAAATTTTGATAAATCGTACGATGCGATGCGGTGCGAGTTACGATTTTAGTTTTGTAAAATACGGTTCAAATAAACCGCACCGCAAATTTATTTTATATATATAATGTTAGTATTTTGTTAAGAATTTAAGGAATAATTTGCAATATATTTGTTTCATTAGTACCTAGTAAGTTTATTTTAGAGATTTATGATGGGACTGTACTAATCAAACCCATCTTTCTCTATTTTACTATCAAAATATTTCATAATATAGTTTGTATTTGATTAAGTCTGTATAGGTCACGGTCTGCATAATAATTAATAAATGTGGTTGAGTAAGAACTTTAATAATTAATTCCATGTATATGATAATTAATATTTCAAATTTATAATTATTTTTATCGAAAGTGTAAATCGCAATGAACAGTGTAAATCGTAATGAACCGCACCCCATCGCACCGCATTTTCGCCGTGTAATTTATGTGATTTTAAAATTTCACGATGCGATTGCGGTTTAAAAATTTGATCAAACTGCATGCGCAAGTTGATCTACGATTTTGAAAAAAATCGCACCGCTTGCACTGCGATCACCCCTACTCTCAACAACTCGCTCCCGTTAACGCCTCATCTGTTTGGACCTAAAATCATTTTAATTACCTGGAAATAAAGAATTCAATAGATCAAAATTTAAACTGTTTGAAGCCGTTGGTTTTATTGTACACAGCAATCTCTAGCTATCTGCATGCATATTTATGACTGATCCTGAGACCTGACTCCTGGAAAATCATAATGGCAATAATCCACGTACAGGAAAATAAAAACAAAACACAAAACCATCAACCAAACTGCTCCTATCATCCCCTTGTTTTGTCAACCACCTGCTTATTTTCTTCTCCATGCAAATTCCATCAAACCAGTTGCCATACTAAACTCAAGTCTAAACCCTTTTCCAGCCCCCTATATATATACATTTTGTCACATTACAATTTTCAAACGCATGCATAAATTCATGCAATTTCTATTAACATCATTACAAACTTGTTATGGCTTCTTTTATTCTTATTGTCTCACAACTTCTTAAACACCATTCTATAGACTTGGAACCCTCCAACTCAATACTGTCTTGCTCATCAAGACGCACCCACTACTACAAAAGCGGCTAAATTCAACGGACAAAATTCTGTTGGATTTAGTTTAATTTCAACAGGATCCCATTGAGTTTACCCTAAATTCAACCGAATCCTTCCCGTTGAATATAAGGCTGTTGAAATTAGCAATTCGGTTGAATTTAAGGTTAAATTCAACGACTTCCCGTTGATTTTCTTGGTACCATTTTCAACCATTTTCCGTTGAAAATTGTCCTCGGACATTTCGGCAAACTTTGAAATTTCAAATTTGAATTTCAGCAAAAATTAAATTTACCGTCAATGGTAATATAATCAACCAAAAATTGTTGAATTTAATTCTGCCATAATCAACGAATTTCCGTTGATTATATCATCTTGCCATGTGATTTTTCCTCTGTTTGTATGCACAGTAAATGCAACCATATCTTGTTGAACCTACTTGACCATATGGTAATTATTTTCAACCATTTATTGTTGAATATAATTTACCATAAAATACAATAATTTAATTATTAGCTACTTGTACAATTCCTGCTACGTAGTACATGAAGCATTAAATATTATAATAGGGAATCAAACTCCAAATGGTAGATCCGAAATAAAATCCACACGTTATATTACATTAATTCCAAAATAAAATTACACACAATGTTGCATTAGTGCCATGTCTTCATGTCTAGCACAAAATACCAAACCCAAAATTTTAAAGAGAAGGCAATACTTAAATAAAGTCAATACTAAAAGATTCCGAGATATAAAAACCACAAACAATGGTCTTCAAGCTAAAGAGGGTAGCGGGTTTGTAAATCCTCTAAATCAGCATCATTGACATTTTCGTGCAACACTATCTGATCTGATCTAGTATCCTGCAATTAAAAATGAAACAATTAAAAACATAAAACATGGAAATTAAAATATATTTTTAAGTAACAGAGATCCCCTGAAGTCAATAAAATCAAAACAATTTGTACTAATAGCTAGTGCAGCCTATTATATTAATGTATGCAGGTTCTTGGCTATAGAATAATATAAATACATTTACTTTTATATTATTACCTCTATGATAACCTTTTTGTAACGCTCAAAAAGAGAGGAGAAGTCATTTGTGCTGCTATTCGGATGTACTCTTCCCATAAAATCTTCGAAGCAGGTTCATCTTTGTTTGGATAAGCACGATTAGCCAATTTCTGCACTTCTTCTTCAAGTCTAGCACGTGTCACCTCAATCTCGTCTAACGCCTCAACCATATTAGTCACCTCTGTCATGACCTTCCCAATAATAGAATATGCAGATTTCGGAACACGCTCAGGAATGCAAGCCGAAGTAGATTGAGCAGTGGTCCATTTAGCAGCTTCATCTCTTCCAATAAGCTCCGAAAGGGAATGGTGTGGGAACATAAGTAGTTTTCCCTTCTTTGGTGGACAAACCTCCAGCAATAGCTCGACTTCACGTTTCCTTTGGCTGACTGGAGATGTTGGTGCATCCTGGGAAAGTTCTTCTTGCGCAGTACGTTCCACAACGTCCTACATTACATAAGAACCTCATATATAAGACCTGATCACTGAATACAATAATTTTTTTAATACAAATCTCATAAAACTGAAAGATTAAGTGAAGAATTTACTTTAAGTTTTCGCCCTATTTCGTCCACTAGTCCTTTCTTCTTGTACAAAGCATCAAACTTTTCGAGGATAGTAAGAGGTTTACTAGCTTTCTCCTCTAGTTCCTACAAAAGAAAAAAAACAGGGGAATAAAGCATTATCATAAATTCAGTACTAGTGTACGTCTAGGAAGCATAATGTGTGACTTGGCCACCAACATGCACTATAAACTTTATATTACAAAAATATAGTTCTTATTCATAAACAATAAACAAGCAGACAAGAATGAAAAAACAAAGTACAGACTCTTCCAAAGAACATTTGTAGTTTAATCTAACATGATCAGAGAACCATATCCTATATTTCTGCTACAAAAGATATATTAGGATAATATACAACAGCTAGTAAGCAGTATACACTTGACTTAATAAGTCAGCAATAAGTAATCAGGATTACCGGCACCAAATCTGCAATTATAATTTCATAGGATTATAAATAATAATGCATTATATATTGATGATGGTGAGATGATGGACAAACAAGTAAACGTGTGGGTGGGAGTTACCTACTGTTCTTCTATACTTTGTACACATACATTAATACAAAATTAGCTCCTTTAGTAAACAAGTAATAGCTGATACATCCACACAGCTGGCTGAGACCACATTTCATACTCATCTACCAAGCAAAACAAATTGATGTCCACCACCCCATTATATTTAGTATAAGTGTAACAAGAAGCAATAGCCTTAATCAATTTGCTACTGCCCACAGGGCCTGGTTGACTTACTTAACTACACGTAAACCCGAGTACCAGAACTGCCATATTTAGAAAGTTAACTACTAGCCATAAAACACAACTAGTACAATGAAAAGCACCAATTGACTATGGCAAGGAACATGGGTAACAGATGGAAAATATACAATAAGAATTACACATGCAACTTGAAGTAGGAAGTACATACATATGACTTATATAGACTACACATAGATACCTCACTTCTTCGCCCAAACTTAAGCTACACAACATTTTGACAAATTTGACGTATTGAACCTCTCCAAGTCCCTAAAAATTTACTGAAATTTTGCAGTTACTGAAATTTTGCAATGGCAAGTTTAGTTGAGTTGTAGCAGCATGTTAGCAATTTAGCATGTTTTTTTGGATATAATAAATAAATGATGAGTACTACCTGGGTTCGACCTATCATGTTGAAGCTAAGATTAAGAATATCTGTATATATGTATTGTTTACTATATTTTAAACTGCATAATCTGAGATTAAGAATATGTGAAGTACTTTATCAATATAGAAATTCTCATCGCTCTCTGTAAAGCTCTTTGTTGATTATGAATACTTTGTTCCTGACCCAGTGCTGGTAACCAGAAATGTATGCAAAATTAGTACCAAGCATTACTTGTGAAATATAAATTCTTGATGGTGATAAACAATTCGCACACATGAATATGTAGTGTGTACATGGAGACATCTGTGGTGGGTAGAGTAGATTAAATGGCCTCTCTCTTTTCTCATTTTAGTTTATTCTAGCTTTATTTGGCTGTAAGCGTAGTAATTTTGGATATAATTAGCTTTATTTTAAACTGCATAATCTAAAATGCTACTTCATTTGCACATAATTAAACCTCAAACACTTAAAATGGAAATTTAACATAAACAGAATTCTTTAAGACTAGTCAGTAAAGTTACAACTATATACCAAAACAGGACCATAAAGTAACATTAGATTCATAAATCCCAAAACGAAGCAAAAGATTACTAAGCTAAAATAGAATACATTAATACACTAGAAGCTCAAACCAGTTCAGACATTCTGTCTTCCCTCGCCATCCTTCTCCATACACTAGAAGCAAAACCATTATATTTATACAATAGTCAGTCTTGACTCTTGATCCTGTAACCATCTGCCGGATTCTGTTCCAACAGATGCGTACATGCATTTCTTTAACTTAAGAAGCTTATTAGACATGCTACTTTCTGCCTGTTAGTAATTTTGTTCCATTTTGTTTTTCATATTTGTTAACTTACCAATGCACATTCATTTCTTTAAAATTCAATTTAGGCTACAATTTATAAATACTAAGGTAGTGCCATTTTTTTAAAAAGAAACTGAAAAAATTGAAACAGAAACCAACTTGAACAGAGTTTTGTGTTACAGGCAAAAGATGATCATCACAAAGTACCAATACAGAGCGACTTATGGAAGAAAGTACCTCATAACGATGGTCAAATGGCTTCGCACCACTACAATGCTTAATCTCTGACATCTTGATGTTTTCCCTGCCAGCTTCTGACAACTTGGCAAATCCCTCAGTTTCCCAATAATCAACTAGGCCATTCCATGCAGGTTCAGATAAGTAGTAAGGAGGGCAATTACGTAGATTTGCACTTGTGTCTCCCTTGTCATGTGCCGCCTCAACCCTTTTCAAACCATCACTCTTCCAACCGTTCGTATAACATCTCAAATTCTTTTTCAAATAATTCCTAACCACCGCATCCCCCTCCAGCTCTTTAATTTTATCACCACTACATTCTGGTGGATACTCATAAAATTTCTATCAAACAAAAGTATTAGAACTTTTGAGAAAACAAGCTTCATAAAAATTACAAGATCATAATATATAACTGACAAGTGCTAAAAATGTGTATGCGGTATCATACCTTAAACTCCTCTATGCACTCGTTCAAGAAAGTCTCTCGAGCCCGTCCCTTTTGTTTTGCTGTTTCAAAATCCCAACGCGTTCTTACAATTGCTCTAAGTGTTTTCTTGTAACGAGCTTCCTTAATGCTATAATAATTAACACAATTTTAAAAATATTAAATTAATAATTTTTTGCAAAAAACTAACAAGATTGAATAAAAATGTTTGTACATTACTTTTTTTTGTTTATGAAGGTTACGACTCCAAGTTTGGGCTTTCCATCCATTGGCATCTTTTTGTAATCGCCATCACAAACGCTGCGTGAAGCTCTCTCAAATGTAGTACAATCAACCATACTTTGTTCCTCATCGCCCCCTTCTTCTCCTTCATCACCACCCTCTTCACTATCCTCTTCGTCCTGATCTTGTCTAACACCTCTACCAACATCTTCTCTTCTCCATCCCTGACCAAGAACAAATTGAAGTAAAACACAGTTAAAACATAATTACCCCAGCAGGAAGCATAATTACCCCAAAAACACATGCAGCACAAGTCTAAAAGATATGATTAACAATAAAAGTAACTCATAAATTAACATAGTAAATTAACAGCACCGTATCTTGCTGATCTGTAATCTATGTCGTAATGTTAAGAATCTACCATTGAAAACGCTTGTACAATAAACTGAATTACGAAAATGAAAATCTTAAGATATTAGAAAAAGACCCAACTAAATGTTTATAATATATTCTAACATCTATCTAAATAATACCATTACTTCAATAACAAAATGATTTAAAAATCTTACGACCAGTCATATTTGGCCCAGGTTCCTTATGCAAACAGCAGCCAAGTCAAACTGTAATCAAAAGGGAAAATGAAAAAAAAAACTTGGCAACTTGGCAGAAATAGACACAAACTTTGGGAACAAAGGAGAATAGTGTCAAGCTATGACTCGTTGATGTAATAATGTTAAATTATCGGTCCTCCTATTCTTACATTTAGTTTTTTGGTTTAAATCAAATTGATGCAACGGAGAGGTTCTTCAACACCAGGTGCCACTGCTGAACCTTCATATCAAGAGAGTCCCTCACATTCTCACAATCTCCATCAGCTAATGACATAGTTCGGTCAAGAAGTGGAATTGTAGCTTATTGTTTATATTTTCTGAGATACATAGTCATGTGTTCGAATTAATCATATGATTTTCGCAGACTAATAACAGCAACTTAAGGACAGCATACAAAGCATTCCAGGTAGCACTGCATGTACAATTATGTGACAAGAACTTAATTCTCAGCTTCAGCTATAAGGAGCAAGTCGAGGCCACTTTGGCATGACATGATCATCAATCAAGCTTTCACTTTTCAGTGTGTACCATTTAATAATTTATGAGTTACAATAGTCTCAGTGCATTTCCATTACAAATCCTAAACAACAAATCAACAATACAAGCAAGTTGTACTTGAAATATCGGGTTCTAGACGCTCGTTATATCATGTTATAGCATATACTTGATCGCCGTTCAAGTTTTATCATGTTTTAGCACATACTATCCCATCTTCAGTCCTTGGAATAAATTGTTCTTAATTTTTTCAAAAAATAATTAATTTGACTATACTTCGAAGTCCTGGCATACGGAGTTTAAATGATTATTGAATACTAGTTTAAATACCAACTGATTCTTCATATCACAAACAAAAAAAGTACAAATCAATATGCCACAAAAAAACAATGCAAGGTTACTGCTAACGCTTGTGTCTGTCCCATAGTTTTCAGTTTATTGTACAAGGACTGACTACCATAGTTTGTGTCAGTCCCAGCAAGAGAAATTCAGATATAGGATGTTCTGTTACCGGAATGAACCAATTTGAAGATGAATCAAACAACTACATAAATTTAGTTTCTAAGTGAAACTAAATTGGGCCTGTCAGCTCAAATTTTGACATGTTTGATCAAGGTGAGGGCTTACATTTAACTTGTTTAATAGTTGGAATAGTTAGTACAATTTGGTCAGTGTTTTCTTGACTGTTGTTTGTAGATGAGTTAGATGTATCATCATCCCTGAAGTAAGATGCTTATAGCTAAGCTAATATTTGAGTCCTTGTGTTTGTAATCTTTACTTTATTTATCAAAAGCCGTTGTTCTGATATATATATCTTCTTTGACCACATTTTACATACTCTAGTCTTTGATTATGTCCTTGTTGGCTTTGTAATCTATTGTTTATCCTCTGATCCATCCATACCAAGTGCTGCTGCCCTTTATATTAATACCAAAAGAAAAGTGATCAAGCATGCCTGTGAAACTTGGATAAAATATTGAACCTGTGAAGTTTTTTGTATTAAAGCATCATGCCATGGGGACAGAACCTTGATATCCAGCCCCCACCCATGTGCCCCAGACCATACTAATTTTACATCATTTTTACATTTCTACAGCACTACAACTTTTCCAATTTCCAGTGGTACTACTGCCAATCTTTATCTACCCATAACTAATTAGAAATTTTAGTAGCTTCTAACAATTTCAACTTAATTAGAAATTCAGATATAGGATGTTCTGTTACCGGAATGAACCAATTTGAAGATGAATCAAACAACTACATAAATTTGAGTTGACAGATGAACTCTTTCCCAAGTTAATCACCAACACCACAGGCCCAATTTAGTTTCTAAGTAGAAATGGAAAATGACCAGACAACAAACAGACAGAACTCAAATTGAACTCAAACAACAACAAATTCATTCACGACAAACAGAACTCAAATTGAAAAAATTGAAAAAATTCATACCTCTTGCGACGTATTCGCGAGAATTGTAAAAGCATTCTGAGAAGTTTGTGAATTTTTGAGATTTGCAAAAGCATTCGTAGAAGTATGTGAATTTGCGAGATTTGTGACATCTTTGTGAACTTCTGAACTTGTGAGAGATTTATGAGAGGCTTGTGGAATTTGTGAGATTCTTGAGGATTTTGTGAGATTTGTCACAGGTTTGTGAACTTGTAAACTTTTTTGAGATTTATGAGAGGTTCATGGAATTTGTGAGATTCTTGAGGATTGTGTGAGATTTGTGGGAGGAATTTGAGGTTTGTATGATTTTTGTTTTAGCCGTGAGGATTCCATTTGTTAGTAGTGTAAGCGGCGCTGGAGAGGGAGAAAGGCGCCGGAGAGGGAGAAAGGATTAGAGGGTTGCTTTACTAAAATATGATTTAGGGATGTAATATGTTATTTAGGCAAATAAATTAATACAATCAAATTCTGTTGTTTTAAATATACCACTTGAACAGAATAGCATTAATAACATAATAATATTATTTAACTTACATTGTAAATTTAAAGTCTAATCAAAACATAATATTTAAATTCAAAAATTAAACATAATTATCACAATAATTCCAAATTTAATACAAATTTGATAGAATTTAAAAATAAAATTCACTAACACGTATTATCCTCGCTCTCACTTTCTTCATCAACACTCGTGTCTTCATCATTGTCATTATTTTGTTCTTCATTATAATCGTCCACAGAATTATCATTCTCAACAAACCTCAAATCAATAAAAAAATTTGAAGGATCATGGATAATCACAGGCTCAACACGAGAAGATGAAGTGTTTGAAACATCATTTTGCAAAGCTTCATCTGAGATAGAGTTCTTTTTTGGTACCACTTCTTCATTAACAAAACGACTTTTCGTTGTTAATACCGTGTACCATGGTGATTTTGGATATGAAATGCTTCTTGCATAATAACTTGATGAGCTTGACTTGCCAAAATAAACACATCTTCGGCATTTAATGTTGATCTAACATCCACCGGAGTCATCCTATTTCTATCCACTTTGACATGTGTTGTATGATCAAACCAATGACATTTGAATAATATAACTTTATGTCCATTATGATAGTAAAGCTCGAGTATTTCTTCAAGTCTACCATAATTATTTTGATAACTCTCCATGTAAGAAGTTCCTGCATACAAATGAGTAAATTTATTAGATACAACTAATGAAGTACCTAAATTAATAAAGAAAACAATATTGTAAATAAGACAAACTTCTAGAATATATTATATTTCTTACCTAGGACAAGCACACCACAATTTGGTGAAGTGCGTTCATTAGGATTTGCGCAACCAAATTTATAACCATTACAATAGCAACCATTATAAATATTCACATCACGCATTGGACCTCTTATCAAATCCTTAAATTTGAGTTTGAGCTTCGGATCATCCGCTACCTAATTGTATAATGAATGAACCGTATATATAAGTGCATTAGAACATTTAAAGACAACAACAAACATTTGTATGTATGTATTTGGACACATACCCTTCTTTCAAACCAATTTGTGAATCGATCTTTTTGAAATCTTTCTTTTGTAGCATCATCAAATTCTGGGTATTGTCTGTGTACCAACTTTTGAAATTCACTACAAAATAACAAAAATTAATATAATAAAATATAAAAAGCAAACAAAAAATATGAGTTAAAAGATCTTACCCCAAGTACTTTGCAACCTCCGATGTATTAATAAGAACATAATATTTGATGAGTCTATCTTCATAAACACTCAAGATTCTATGTCCCTTTCTTACAATGGGCTTCGTCGGATACGTGTAAATATCTAACAAGTTAGGATCATTGCACTTTTTGGGTGCCTGGTTACGACCCAACCGATTATGCACTGTTTCGACCTCAGATTCAAAATAAAGTGAGCAAAAGTGCACACATTCCTCCTCGATGTAGCGTTCAGCCATTGAACCCTCTAGATGTGCTTTGTTCCTAACTTTCATCTTCAATCCATGCAAGAATCTTTCAAAAGGATACATCCAACGGTATGTGACGGGACCACCCAACTTACACTCTGTAGCCAAATGTAATGGCAAATGCTCCATCGGGTCAAAGAAACCAGGAGTAAAAATGGTTTCGAACTTAGACATTATCCTCACTATATCTTTCTCCATTTTTAACAAATCAGAGTATCTCAAGGTAGATGAGCACAAATCTTGGAAGAAGTTAGACAACTCAATAATGGAATCACCTATTTGCCTCGGTAGTAAATCACGACAAATAATAGGCAACAATTTTTGCATGAAAATATGACAGTCATGCGACTTCATCCCACGAATAGAATGTTTTTCAAATTTCACACACCTAGATATGTTTGAAACATACCCATCTGGAAGTTTAAGTTCTGAAATCCACTCTAACAACTTATCAACTTGTTCCCTCAAGAGAGCATAAGGAGCATGTGGCATTGTGTTACCATCTAGAGTCCATAACTCACGCCGTATACCAAGTTCCTTACAATCATGCCTTGATTTCAAATTGTCTTTGGTCTTGTCCTTATCATTTAACATGGTGTAGAATATGTTTTCGAAAACATTCTTTTCAGTCTGCATAACATCAATATTGTGACGAAGACCAAGTGTCTCCCAATATGGGAGTTCAAAAAATGGAGAATAATGAGTCCAATTATGAGTCACTCCATAGTCCCTAGGTTTTCTTTTGGTTGACTTTCCTGGAGGAGGAAACCTTATTAGTTCACATGTTGTCTTTGCCCTTAATCCCGAGTGTCGAGCCGTGACAGACCGTACCTCTCTTTTCCCAAACTTTGTGCTATTCCTCAATGGATCACCCGGTTCCAGAAAATATCGAGCAGTTCCAAAGAAGGAAGTTTTACCACCATTCTTGAGTTGAAAGCCTTTAACATCTCCACTACATACATGACATGACAATTTACCCTTAGTTGACCATCCACTTAACATTGCAAGTGCTGGAAAGTCGCTAATTGTCCACAATAATGATGCCCTCATCTGAAAATTTGTCCGCGATGCCCTATCATATGTTTCCACCCCTGTTTGCCATAACATCTTTAGCTCATCAATTAACGGTCGGAGATAAATATGTAGGTCTTTTGTAGGATCAGTGGGACCGGGAATAATGAGAGGCATGAACATGTATGGAGCTTTCATGCACATAGATGGTGGAAGGTTATACACAACAATGACCACGGGCCATACAGTGTAATCCCTTGCTAGTGGATCACGAAATGGGTCAAATCCATCACTTGAAAGGCCAAGTCTGATATTTCGTGCTTCTTTTGAAAATCTTGGAAATCTAGCATCAAACGCTTTCCATTCATCTCCATCTGCTGGGTGAGATAATTGACCTTCAACTATAACTCTATCATGGTGCCATGTCATATATTTGGCAATTTGCTTAGACATGTATAAACGTTGTAGTCTCGGTATAAGTGGAAAGTATCGCAAGATCTTTCTTGGAATCAACTTCTTTTCGCTATCCTTTCGCTCTTTGTATCGGTTTGTATGACATATGTCACAATATGCCTTCTTGTTATTTTCTTTATAAAATAACATGCAATCGTTCTCACAAGCATCAATCTTTTCGTATCCCATATTCAGCCCACTTATCATCTTTTTAACATCATAATAGGTCTCAGGTAGATTGTGTTTCTCTGGCAACACTGATCCAATAAGTTGAAGTAACTCATCAAACCCCGTGTTACTACAACCATGCCTGTTCTTGAAATTTAATAACTTGTTGACGAATGATAAAGTGGTGGAACTGGAACAATTCGGATAAAGAGGTTCAGAAGCACCATCTAACATCTCATAAAATTTTTTTGCTGTTGCAGTCGGTTCCTCCTCACCAATCTCGAAATTTCCATGAGCATCTGCAAAATCTCTAAGCATTTCTCGTGCATCATTCATTTCATCATCCCTAGGACCACTATCCCCCGAACTACTCTCGACTTTAACCCAAGACTTATGCTTCTCACCATGAAAATTCCATGTAGTATACGATTCCATAATGCCATGTCGATACAAATCATAAGTTACATATTCGGGTAACTTATGCAATGTATTTCCACACTCCTTACATGGACATCTTATCCTCCCCTTCGAATCCACATTCCCTTTCAAAGCAATGTTAATGAAATTTTGTACACCAAGTTTGTATTCCTCCGTTATATTATTCCTCGCATCAAATCTATGATGCATCCAACTTCGATCGGATGCCATCTACAAATATAGAATAAAATTTAATTACTTATTATTATTAAAAACCAAATCTATCAAATTTTAATTAAACTAAAAATATTAAAAAATTAAACAAACACATCATAGTATGCTTGGTAATATCAATTTATGGCAATTATTTCTCTATTATATTAACATACTTAAGAACACGTAGCTAGTAATGACACTAATTTTGTCAATTTAATTAAGATAGTGAACATCATTTTGTACAAAAAAAATGCAATAATGACATAATTAACATAAATGATACAATTATAATAATAAGATACTTAGCAAAAAAATAAATAAATTATAATAATAAGATCTAAAAGAATATGAAATAATACTTACTTGAACATGAAACCTTGCAAAACTGAAGATCAAATTAAGGAAAAGATATGAGAGCAAATGGTCCGAACGGAGGCTAGCTATTTAAAGGAAATATTAAAATCAACCGGATGTCGTTGGAAATAAATTGCAAAAGTACATTCAACGAGATACCGTTGCATTTGGTTTCCGTTGATTTTATTCCGTTGTATTTATTATTGGGTGGAGCTTTTCCAGTGGGTGGACAAAATGATTAAGAAAATTAAACATGATTAACTAAATTCAACGAGATACCGTTGAATTTGATTTCCGTTGAATTTATTCCGTTGTATTTATTATTCGGTGGAGTTTTTTAAGTTAGTGGAATAAATGATTAAGTAAATTCAACGAGATATCGCTGCATTTGGTTTCCGTTGATTTTATTCCGTTGTATTTATTATTCGGTGGAGCTTTTTTATTGAGTGGAATAAATGATTAAGTAAATTCAACGAGATACCGTTGCATTTGATTTCCGTTGATTTTATTCCGTTGTATTTATTATTCGGTGGAGCTTTTTTATTGAGTGGAATAAATGATTAAGTAAATTCAACGAGATACCGCTGCATTTGATTTCCGTTGATTTTATTCCGTTGATTTTAATTTTTGGTGGCAATCTTCTGTATTTCGATTGTTGGTAAGAATTTTGCTAAAACTTTTGGTGGGAATTTTGAGTGGAATACAATGTTGAATTTATATTTGTTAAAACTTTTAATGAAGAAATTAGCTAGTGGTTGTACTACTCTTGCCTCAGAGTGACACAAAATCCAAATGCAGTGTATGAGATGTTTGTTTGTTTGAGGGAAAAAGAGGAGTGTTGATGAATTTATTGCTTAAAAATTGGAGTGATCTTTATAAATTGTTGAGGAAATTTATTTTGGTTGGTTTTATTCCGTTGATTTTAACTTTTTGTGGGAATTTGTTGAGTGGAAATTAAATTCAATGAGAAAAAAAGCAATAATTAAATTCAACGAGATATTGTTGAGTTTATTTCTGTTGGTTTTATTCCGTTGATTTTAACTTTTGGTGGGAATCTTTCCGTGTGTTTAAAAAAATTCATAATTAAATTCAACGAGATATTGTTGAGTTTATTTCTGTTGGTTTTATTCCGTTGATTTTAACTTTTGGTGGGAATCTTCACGCGGGGGGAAATAAATTCATAATTAAATTCAACGAGATATTGTTGAGTTTATTTCGGTTGGTTTTATTCCGTTGATTTTAATGTTTGGTGGGAAACTTCCCGCGTGATGGAAAAAAGTAATAATTAAATTCAACGGGATACTGTTGAATTTGAATTCGGTTGATTTTATTCCGTTGTTTTTAATTTTTGGTGGAAACACACTCCCGCGTTGGAAAAAGTAATAATTAAATTCAACGGGATACTGTTGAATTTGAATTCGGTTGATTTTATTCCGTTGCATTTAGAATCCGTTGAATTTGTTCCGTTGAAAATGATGCTCAGTCAAAACTCACTGGACATTGACCATAAAAACGACGGGATCTGGTTGAATTTAACTTTTGTTGAATTTATTCCGTTGTATTTAACCTCTTTTTCCGGTAGTGACCACAACCGCAACCGGAGCTCCATGTTTGAAACAATCCGGGATGGCTTCGTCGAAAAGAGAAGAGGAGCATGAAGATGAATTACCTGTGCTGAGGATTTGTGTTGGACCTTGTTTGGACTTAGATTATTCTTTTGCATGATGAGTTAATTGCATTTTGCACACACCAGCTTTACTCCAATTTCAATTATTTATATGTAACTTCATAAATTGCATTTTGTATCTCCAAATTAACAAATGAGATATAAAACTGTTATAGTGATACGTGATATAATTAATTTTAGATTTTAAACATGTAATTAATTTTACACTTTTAAAAATTTGAAACTATAATTTAATATTATTTTTTGACCATTAATCAATTATAATATATTTATAAAAAAATGAATTAAATATGTTTCCATTAAATAAAGTTGTGACTATTGTGATATATAATATGTATAAAATTATTAATGTTGGTTTTTTATGATTTATAGATAAGCAAATAGAGAGACATAGTAGGAGAAGACATGAGCATGAAGATGTAATATATTGATATATGTCTGATATAGGTTTGATACATTTTATTGTCTAAGGATCAAGTCCTTTATATAGGCTTACAAAATAAAAACTGAAACATATAATTAAATGATAACATAATTAAAATTTATTTTTTGACTGATTCTTGCCACCAAATCAGCTTCCAGTAAATATTGAAGCATACTCCAACACTCCTCCTTGCTTCAATATTTTTTTATTACCTTGTCCACATCAACATTAAAAATACTATCTTCATACTATAGTGCATTTGTCACTGCTTTTGTTTTTGTTTTCTTTTCTTGTTTCCTTGTAGATTATTTTCATATATACCGACCACAAATTATAGTCGTCTCAATCATATACTTCAGGAGCGAACTCTAAATTTTTTTGTGGAATCACCTTCCATGACTTAGAATATATACAAGGTTTATGTTTATGGAATATAGACAAGGTTTATGTGTATGCTTATGGTTATGGTTTAGGGGGCACTGGTTTTGTATATGGTTATGGGTCATGGTATTTTTATCAAAAGCATAGGTCCCTTAAGAAGAGAGCTCTGATACCATGTTGGTTCTTTAAGGTTTATAGATAAGCAAATAGAGAGACATAGTAGGAGAAGTCATGAGCATGAAGATGTAATATATTGATATATGTTTGATATAGGTTTGATACATTTTATTGCCTAAGGATCAAGTCCTTTATATAGGCTTACAAAATAAAAACTGAAACATATAATAAATGATAACATAATTAAAATTTATTTTTTGACTGATTCTTGCCACCAAATCAACTTCAAATAAATATTGAAGCATAACTCCGACAATTAAAATATATTTATATCATTTTAAAATATAAATTATATAATCACTACAGAATTTTATATCGCATTTGTCAATACAATCGTTAAAAGTAATATTATTTTTGATAAAAAATGTATAAGAGGTTGTAATTCGAACTATGATTTAAAGTTTGAAAATGCAAAGTACAATTTATGAATTTACATATATATCACTGAAATTAGAGTAAAGCTGAGTGATGCAAAATACAATTAACTCTTGTACCACAATGTTTCTTTTTCTTCCATTTTTCGTACTATATATGTAATAGGATATGTTGTGATAATAAGGTTATAAATTTTTCGTAATATTTTTCTTTTTCTTGTATAAATTTTGGTTTATCTTGTTTAAGCAGGCATGGCATGGGTGATAATACATACATACATACATACATGATTAATCTAATTAAAGCATGCATCATTAATTACTCTACACATACATTCATACATCAATATGTAAATTGCAGTATGTAAACGTGCTTGGTTATGGACTTGATCCTATGAGATCTTTCCAAGCTAATGGAAAGATCAATGTCAGTCTAAGGTTATAAAATTAAATACATGCATTACAAGTCTTGATTTCTTCTTATCTTGCTCCTTGCTCCTTCTTGGTTAGTCGTCCTTCAAACTCCAAGTACAACTACAAAGAATAATTGAAATATAACCTATACTGATCTTACTTACATAAGTAAACTCGAGTTGCATTCGAGATTGAACAATTACAAGAAAGAAAGACGACATGCAAGTCGTATTTCTCAAAACCAAACCATAAAACAAAACCTCTAACCTAGGTCATTAATGCCATAACCAATCACGATGCCCAAGCAACAAATAATTCATCATTCGACGTCACCATACATAAATACACATCAGTACATATCATATCCAATATGATCCAATAAGTTATAACTCATAAAACAATTTTCAGAAAATTAAAACAAAAAATTTCTAAAATCTGAAAAACTTTACGAGGTTGTTTTGAAGGTCTAAATAGCCCCAAATGGCTTAAAAACATCATAGGTCAAAGAAAAGCAGTGAGTTTCACTCGTGGAGATTTTTCCTTTCCAAAAAAGTATTATTCGCCCCAATCCGACTCCGTCGAAAAGCACTATTCACTGCCAGAATCACTATTCATAACAAATCGCAAAATCGCATCATATGTTATTTTGTTTTTTCGATCTCTTTCGGAACAATTCCAATAAGTCGTACTGGACTGTGTTATGTATCAGATACAAACAGATCTTCAAACTATACATTAAATGGCCTCTCAAGATGTACAACAGCTAGGGTTTTGTAAAAACGAATTAACACAAGCGACCCTAAAATTATACATCATTATGTATATATAGGAGAGAGAATTGAGCTTTAAAATCCTAAAATGGGTTTCAAGTAAAACAAACTGATTGGATTATTATAATTAAAAACGAAATCTGATTTATTAATTAATTAAGTCTAGCTTAATCAATCTAATAATCAATTTCAAATTCAATTATTAAATTTAAATTCGGAATTTAAATTAAAACTCCTTTTAAACGTTCCAAATGTGTGGCCATTTAGGTTATTATTACGTTGACAATAATTTTAATATCTAATAGTAGAATTATAAACAATGAGCGACATCTAGTAATACATCATTGTTACCCAAGTAATAATAATAATTGGTGATCCAATTAAACCTTTCGTTATTAATGTTTCCGTGTAATATAATCCTTTTAACCTTATATTATAGATTAAACTCGAGGCATGTCTTTTGTCATCCTCTTCAACATTTAATCCGGGTTTGCTTGAACAATGAGTAGACTATTTAAAAACAAATCAGTATATGAGCATGACCATGCATTTCATAATCTTACTCAATCAAGAGGCCAATAGTATCTCTCCTAATAATAGGATGGTTAAATCTTTATCTATCATTCATATTTCTCATACGACTCATAATATACCCGATGTCCACTTTTATCATCACCCGATCAAATGTAACTTCTAATGTTATTAAATTATATTAATTCTCGTATAGAAATATATTGATCTCAAGTCTAAAGATCATTACACCATTATCACTGTGAGTATTTTTATGACATTATTAACATGCAGAATCTCACCGTGGGTCTATCCAGTGCCATATAGAATATTACATGCATCAATATTCTTGACTTTAGTATAACTGTACCTATGACCAATGAGATGTAGTCATGTAGTAATCACTCAACAAACATACTAATCTTTATGCATTATAATTATCCCAAATTAACAATGTTCGATTAGGGATTTTTAGGAATATAAACACTATTCATATAATCTCATTTTTAAAGTCACATAATTAAAGATATAGAATACGTGTTTTATATTCTAAGGACATTTATTACTCTCACATTTATATCGCAGTAAATAAAGACATAATAAATAAATGTAGAATAATCGATAGAACATAATCAAATAATCTTTTCTAAAAGCACAATAACATTGTTTTTAGGACACTAACATTATCAAATTTAATATATAAATTAATAACATATAAATATTTAAAAACTTAATATAATTATAAATATTAAAAAAGGAACAGTGCGTTACACAAGTTATAAGTTAGTACATTTAAGATGATTAATAAAAAAAATCAAGTGATTAAAGTAGGATTTTAAAACATGTGTATTATTCGACATCCATCAAATTTATAATACTCACTCTCAAAATCTGAATTAAACATTCATGGTAATCTACCATCAAATTATAGAATTGTTTTTTAATTTTTGATTCTGATTGATATTGTAAGTAACATCCAAATCGAATTTGAAACCAGTAAATGTTATTAGATCTTAACTGAATCGAATTCTAATTAAAAAGAAGAGTAATGTTATGTACCTCCAAATTCCAAAATTATTTTTCTAGAATACATATCATCATTTTATTTGTGGGATTAATATTAATACACATGTAATGACAACTCAACATTTCAAAATCGTTTTGGGAACGGTTTCGGGAGTTGTAGGATTTTCTTTAGAAGAATTGAACATAAGTTTTTAATAAAATTATCATTTTAAGTTATTTCCGACTTATATTTTTTCATATGCAGTAATTAAAATTTAAATTTGTAAATATTTACAGAAGTTAAGAGAAATAAGATAATTATTAATGTATGTTACCACTAAGAGCAACTCCAAGAGTTGGAAGACAGACTCATCAATAAAATTATTAAAATATGAGCTCTTAAGTCATTTAACAGCAAATAAAAATTTTGACTCCAACAATCCTCCTCAATTCTATCTCCATTTATTTTAAACTTATAACGGTTATTTATGTTTACCTGTAGTTCCCGATTATTGCTATTGTTCTGTTAGTTGAGTTATTTAAAACTCCCCGATTTCCAAACTGAAAGCCTCCTGATAAGCCTTTCACAGCCAAACTTGTAGCCTGCATTTTCACAAATTTGATAAGCTTTTAGTTGAAGTTAGTCGCAGGCTAAATTCAGTCGAAATAAAGGAAATGAAAGCTGACCACTTGGTCCAGGACACTAGCTACTTGAGAAAAGTACTCCCACTTGGTACCTGGTGTTGTAGTTGCCTCTACATAAAAGTCATCCCAACACATGTAACTTGAAGTTACGGCCTGTAACTTGAAGTTACGGTGGCACCGTAACTTGAAGTCACGGTGGCACCGTAACTTGAAGTCCGGTTTTTCACAATTGCTGGCAGAGTTTATCTTTATAGATTAAGAAAAGCGGTTTCTGGATGGCCGTGTAAAAGCAATCGAAGGATGGCCAAGCAATCCGTGCCGGTTGTAATAAAAAATAAGATAGGGAAAGGAAAGAGAATCTTAAAATTGAGCAAAGATTTGAAACTCCAAAAAATTTGAAGAAGAGTTAGAGTCTGTTGGAAACCCTTTTTAGTTCAATTTTCTCAAAGAGCATGAGTAAAGAGCTTTTTGGAGTTCTAATTACACAGCCGAAGCCGAAGAGCTTAAGAGTAGAGTCTAAAATCGCTCTTACCAAACAAATAAAGTCTAAAATCGCTATTAGGAGTAACTGTATCTTATTAACATAAATTCTTTACCTAAACTAAATTATTTTGTAATATAAGGTAAATTATGTAATTAAGTGAACATTTAAAATTAATTTTTTTAAAAAATATTTCTTGACAGATAATAAAGAGTCGTCAAAGAATTTCTTGCAATAAACTTAGATTATTGACTATCCTACAATAAACCTAGTATTATGAGTAACTAAGATATTCTTAATCAATTTGCCAAAAAACCAACTAAGTCATGGCCAGCATTCAATTTTGTTTGACAATTTCTACGATATCTCCCTTTCTCATTTCCCATCCTACCAAAATCCTCAATCAAATCTTAGCGCGTGTACGATATTCAAGTCAGTGATTGGTGCGTGCAAGGTAACAATCCAAACTTGTCTCTAAATTTCTCTTCAACACATTTGGACATTTAGTACAATTAACCAAAGAAAAAGAACTCAAAAAGAGTTCAAACTTCAAAAAAATCAAACTACTAAATTTTCTTACACAATCTCTCTCTCTCTCTCTTTCTCTCTCAATTTGACCCCTCGATGGAAAACTCATCGCATCTCCAAGAAAACCAAAACCCATCTCTAATCCCCTCCCCAAATTCTCATGCCACCAACATTTCTGCTTCTAGTCACTCCCCCCACTCAACTCCGGTCACAAGATCCGACCCGAATAACCCATACCCGACAACTTTCGTGCAAGCTGACACCAATTCCTTCAAACAAGTAGTTCAAATGCTCACCGGAACATCAGAAACTGCCAAGCTTGCTGCATGCGGGTCGACCCGACCCGAACCGGTTAGGAACCTGATCCCACCCATCAAGTCGGTAACCAAGAAAGACAAAGCCTCCAAGCTTTACGAGAGGAGAAACAGCCTTAAGAACTTCAAGATCAGTCCATTGACACCCGGGGGATTCGAGAATTATTCCGGGTCCCCCCGGACGCCTGAAGTGTTGTCTCCGAGTATGCTTAAGTTTCCGGGCTTAGTTTTAAGCCCGGTGACACCACTTATACTTGACCCATTTAACAGGTGCGCAAATACTGATGTAAACACGAATGTTAGTACTATAGATATTGAAGCTGAGAATAAAGCTATTGCACACAAGGGATTTTATTTGCATCCGTCACCAACGACTACTCCGAGAGGAGGGTCGGAGCCCCGACTGTTGCCTTTGTTTCCGGTCACATCTCCCAGAGTCTCAGGTGCTTCTAGTTCTTCATCGTAGATTAGTTGGTATAAGATTATGTATAAATTTTTATATATAATCTGGAATTCATGAAACAATGTTGTCATTGAAATTGTAACTTCAGGTAATGAAAAATTGAACTTTCATAGAGTTTTTTTAACTTGCATATTGATGTGTAATGGTGTTTTTTTTTAACAGTTTGTTTTTCTCTCTGATTGCTCTGTTTTTACTGTTTGTGTTTCTGCATTTATAAAGTTGGGTATAAAATGTGAGGGTGTTTGATTGGACTGAATTTTACTCAACTGATTTGAATATTTGGAGCATTTAATTTTTGTGAATAAAGGGTGAGTTGAGGAAAAAGGGGGGGAGAAGTCAGTGGAGTAAAGAAATGGGAATAGCTGTCAAGAAAAGAGAAGAGTTTAATGGGGGAAGGAATCTTGACCTTTTAGTAGATGTTTTTCCTCTTTTTAATGCTGAGAAAGATGCCATGAAACAGAGGTATACTATGTGCATGTAATAATTCAGTGAATTTTCTGTCACACACTCCAATACAAGAAAAGGTCGGGTCCATTACTAACGTATGATCCATCATATTTTATCGTGCTGAACACCCGATATAGTAATAGTTGAATCTCGTACCATATGACGTTTTGCATTATACGTTTGTCGAGGACACGGATTCTATGAAAAAAATACAGTAGTTCTGTTTTTTCTCTATGAAAAAAATACAGCAATTCTGTTTTTGAGTAAAATGGTTCTGTCTTCGTAACAACTTTGTGATTAATTAATGTGGTTAAGTGTAAAGTTGTTGATTTGTCATGGCCTAAAAAGGAATTCATGTTTCAGTTTACAAAACTTTGCATGAATAAAAATTGAAGGAATATTATGTTTGTTATCTGCATATAGTTCAGCACCATTGCTTGTAAGACATGGTTTTGAACTGTATACTTTTACAACATGCTGTTTTCTGAAGGTTGTTATATAATTAGTTAGTGCTAAATTCAAGCAAAATATATTTTCACCGAAAAATGATTGATTGTACCTGAATTCCTGCTGAAAAAGTTGCTTTATTTTAAAGTTTAGTTCCCTTTAGAAGAATTTGGGGTTAAGGCAATTTTGTTTTGTGATGCAATTGGATGCTTATACACAAGCCCCTATTGTTGACCCTTATGATACTAAAAGACATAAAGTGTGTGTGTGTTGATAGAAAAGAGAAGCCAAAGATTAGTGGTAGTAGCATTAGCATACATGGAAAACATGTTGGTTGGGGAGATGATTACATAACCTCTATGTTTTGTTTATTTGCTTTATTGTAGGTTTTGGATGACTTTTGTGCATTTGGTTGGTGCAACACTAACTAAAACTAGTTGAAAATTTTATGTTATCCTCATCATCTGAACTAGGTTCCTGACCAAAGGAAAGGTTGTTGTCATTTATCACCATTTTATCTATTGTTCTTGTCTACTATAGACACTAGACAGTTTGTGGCACCAAGCTTTATAATAGGCTTGAACATTTTGTAATATAATTCAGCTAAGCTTATGATGAACATGAAAGAAAATAAATTTACAAAAATTTTGGAAAAGTAATATAACATTTGATGTGCTATTTTTTTATTCTTCAAGTATATATGTTCGGTCATATACATCCGTTTGCAGTATGATAAGAGTAAGTCCAGTGCAACACTAAAATTGATCCCAATATTTAAAGCTTGGAACTAAATGTAAAAATATTCAACTAATCAACTTCAAACAATTACATATTTAGATGCAAATATGTACAAAAATGTATCCTTGGTCGACATCAGGTACAATTTTCCACGGGGCAAAGTTATTACAGTACCTTGGTATATATCATTGATGTTATAATTATTGTTGCTTCAAAGCAATGAAGTGGTCCATCTGTTCTACATTGTTTTCGGCCAATCAGATCAACATAGAAATGTTAATGTACCTTGAAAAGTCTTGAGCCCCTCCTACGATCTCTCTTGTTCCTCCTATAGAATTGGTATTGTTGTGGTTTAAGACTTCAGAATAGTTAGGCCGATCGTCCTTGTAGCTCTATATTATTAGTACACATTATTTGGATGTACATGTTATGTTCAATTTTATACTCCCTCCATCCCGAATTATGTGACATGGTTTGACTTTCACGGAGATTAAGAAAAGTTAGTAAAAAAAGAGTAAAGTTAATTGAAAAGTGGGTAAAGTGATGGGATCTATTAATATTTAATAATAGATTTAAGATAGTGGAGGAAAGTAGTGGATGTAATAATGTTTATTTAATAAAAAAGGGGTATAAAATATAGAAGTAGTGGGTGTAATAGTGAAAAATATTGTTAAAAAATAGTAAGTATAATAAGTTCATTCTTTTTGAGACGTCCTAAAAAAGAATAAGATTCACATGAAATGGGACAAAGGGAGTATTTGAAAACTACTTTTTGTAAAATTAATACTCCTTTTAAGATATGATATCAGTTTGTACTTTATAAAATTTTTCAGTTTTATATAATAGTCTCTCTCATAAAGGACAAAATTGATTATGGTCCCGTTTGACAAATCTTATTTTTCAGAAATAAGTTATTTATTCTGAAAAAATTACGTAAATATGTACTTTTTTCTGAAATAAGTAACTTATTTTTGCACGATAACGAATATTAAATTCCTCATACACATTTTTTTCTAAAAAAATATGTAAATATGAAAAAAAAATCGACAAAAATAACTTATAAAATACTTATAAGGGGGACAAACGGTGCTTATATTTTATTATGAGTTGTATAAGTTGAAAGGCAAGTTTAATATACTGATCCCTTATTTTATGCAGGAATGTGTTTTAAAATTTTATTTAGTTAAATTGAAAACCATAAATATAAGTGTGCTCTGTTAATTTGACATAAATAAAATTACACCGAATATGATACCACACAAGATAAGCAAAGATAAGTTCTATCCCTCTGGTTTTGAATGCTTAACTCCTACTCAGCAAAGATGAGCTAAGGGATACAAACAAGTATGGGATCAATAGTCAATAGACACAAGTGACATGTTTTGTGAAACAGAGGAGCCATGAAAAAACAGAGAGGAACACAGAAGCTTTATTTTTTAACAAAAGACTCATTAACAAATGCAACTCTTTCTAACACTAATGTCAAAACAAAACAATCACCAAAAACAAATCTATATTGTCACCCCCATTCCTAAACAAATTACAAATATATAACTGCAAACATTAAGAACACCTTGCTTATTCGTGGAATCAATTAAATTAATTAACGTTGCATGCATGTAACAATCGTGCATCTTTTGTTGTTTGTACGTACATTCAGTCCTCCTTCGTCGATCATGTGTCCACCTCTCAATGGCGTGCGCATCGTGTTGCTGCAGAGCAACCACGCTGATACGGATTAGCCCTTCCGGAGGCTCCACAGTTATAATACGAATTTCCACGTTGGTTGCATGGTACTTTGTTAGCATTAAGAGCGTCGTAACTTATATGGCCAGCTCCTCCTCCAAGAAATCTTCGGGTAGAACCGGGATCAAACATTGTTTCAGTTGGGTATGATTCAGTCATAATTGCCGATGTCAAGGCCACCAAGAGAAATGTGGTGATCATAGCAAGACGATAGCCCATTTTTTGGGTGAGATCGACTCAGAAATTTTGGAGCAATAGAGGAAAAAAAGACAAGTAGAGAGAATTTATATATGTATTTATGTAGGATGGTTCTGAAGCTTTTAGTGTGTGTATTTGTGGTTTTCCTAATCTCTAGTCCATATATGAATATACAGGTGAAATTTTGAGTGGTGGTGAGGTTAATTAGGCTGAAAATTCACAATCATAGTTTATTAGTGACTTTAAAGCTCTACCGTTTATTACTAATGCTTTATTATTGGTTATGTTTAGTTGGATTGTCAATGGCTGCATTTTGTTAAACAGGAATATGTAATCTAGTTAATCGGTTGACCAAATCCTACTACACTGCCTCGATGTTACACTTTTCTATTCATCTATATTGTTTACCAAAATTTTTACTCAATTTTTTTTTTTTTAATGTCCAATTCTGTCATAAAATTTCAAAATTTTCACCACTTATTCTCCAATTAAAATTTGACTGAAAATGAACTACTCATAAAATCTTGAGATATGTCCCATTACAATTATTATCAAAAAAAAGTAAAATGTCCCATTGCACTTTTAGTAGGTAAAGAACGATAACAAATACATATATTAGAAGTTAGAACAATGTATTCCCCCTGTCCCACTGGATTCTTTACCGTTACTCATTTGGGATGTCTTACCCATTTTTTTATATTACCAAAAATAGTAACTTTTAATAATAAAATACATTATTACATCCACTACTTCACTCTACTTTTTCAACACTTTACACTATTACATCCACTACTCCATTACTTCACTCTACTTTTTCAACACTTTACACTATATACCCACTACTTTATCTATTTTAACAATAAAATCAATATTACACCCACTACTACACTATTACACCCACTATTTAAATTATATTCCTGGATCTTCGTGCCCAGCTGAGATGTAAAGATCCCAATGGAACGGAGGGAGTATTTAACACATTTCTTAATATCTATATTTAATAATGTAAATGTCGCTTGGTAAAAGTTAGTTTGAGGATCCTATCAGTTTATAACTAATACGTATATGTGTCAAAACTGAGTGATGAGTGATGTGTGTTTATCTTGTTCGTTAATTGATCCCAAAATTTATTAAAATATGGAGTTTAAACATCTCCTCAGTTTAGAAAAAAAAAAAATTAAAGAAGAAGAGACACTTATTTATGCTAAAATTGTTAAAGAATGGATACTACGGAGTATTAGAAGAAGGGGAAAGGGAAAAAGAGCTTATACAGTAATTTATATCAAAAAAATTGTTATTTTTTTAATTAATATTTTTTTTAACCATTTTTTTACACTTTGATTTTATGATTGTTCATCTTAATTCATTATATTTCTAAATTTTTCAAAATAATAAAAATTTATAATATAAAAATCAACCGCAACCGCATCCACTACATGCTCATTTTATACATTAATATTTGATTGGTTCCATCGCAGTTTACCCATTTTTCTATTTTTTCTTAACTAATTCACATATCTTTTTAATGTCCGTGTCCAACGTAAGTGTAAAACAATGGGTGGGACGGAGGAAATATATATTAGATAAATGTCAATGTTTGTTAATATTTTTCGAAAATGTATTTTTTGAATGTATTTGGTAAATGAATTTAAATTTGAAGTGTTTAAATATATGTTTTTTGCATATTAAAAATATATTAATGAATGATCCGAAAATATTTGCAACACAAAATTTCAATATTAAAATTAGTTAACACATATTAGTATAATAAATTAAAATAATTTAATCAATCAACTATTGTGTATTGTTTATTTTACAGAACATAAATTTATTTTTTGTGGATCAAATAACATTATTTAACTTATTATTTAATATTTAATTAACATATATTATTTATTTGAAGTAACTTTAAACTTTCATTTTTCCAAGTTTACTCCAAAAATGAAATGTACTACGATTCTTAGGTAAGGGGAAACTTATGGCATAGTTTTGCTGAAATTCAGTTTTTAGGGAACAATATTAGGACGGAAAGCATAAAATGAAATATTAAGTATATTTATTGTTACTTGAATTTATAACGTTTAGTAATAGTTATTTATTTAAAAATGAGAAATAAAAAAGTTAAGAATTAGTTTTTTTTATTATCATTATGAGTCATTTGATAAATCTCAACGATTTACATTTGAATAATTCAATAGTATGAAGGGATCAAAAATTTGAATTAAGAATGAATAATATTATTTGGTTAATAAAATAAATATTACCTGAATATCATCTTTTTTTCTTAAAATTTTTTCACCTCTAATTGAACAAAGTGTTTGACAAATGTTTGTAAACACAATTCTAAATGATATAAATTCTAACAGATAAAAATAAAGTGTAAAAATCCTATCATTGTAGTTATCAAGTTATTGTTGGATATTTTATTAAAAGAGAAAAATGGGCATGAGGTTGTCGATTTTTCCTGAGATTATAACACAAAGCATCTATAAATTTAGTGGCCCCGCAGGGGCATTTTTGCAAATATTATTTTTTTTCTCAGTAAATTTACCTAAACACCCTTAAATATGTATTGAAAAACTTTTAACCTCACCATAATGTCATCCTCAGGCACATGAATCCCTTATTAAAATTAAATATTTCAAAACATAAATTTTTAAAAAACTATTTTACCTTATTATTACCAAATATGTATATGCAACAAACAAAATACAATCAGTCAAAGATCTTATTTTTACACATTTATTTTCCTCCCTTTAGATCTTAAATGACAATTATATTTGTATTAACAATCATCTATCAATATTTTGAATCCTATATTAGGTGTTTGTGAAAAACTCTGAGAGACACACTGACAGCAAGCACATACTCTTGTTCTAACAGCCACACCATCATTTAACGCCGCCTTTGTTTATGCAAATATCAGTTATATTAGTATACATTAGATACAATCTTTTGGATAATCTTTTGGGTGTTATTTGGATAATTCGGAAAATTTTTGTTGACATCCTTTGTCGTCTATGCACGAGAAAGTATTATTGAATTGGGTGTTGTACCGCTAAGAAGTTGTCAGAAAACCTTGCACGAGAAGGGACACAACTCCTAAAGGCAGTGTTTTCACACGCCTCACCGGACCACTCTCTAATCCCTCTTCTTTGACAGATATTTATGCTATACTATTACGAGTGAAATAGGGTATAATTGGTTGGTTGGTCCGTTAACACCTTCCCAAAAAATTGGTTAACACCTCCCAAAAATGAAAATATAAATGAAATTACATGTAAATTTTTATTTTACAAAAAATAAACTACATATTTAACTTAATAACAAACTCTTTTTAATTACACTCCAATTAATATTCAATTACATACTTTTTTAGTTATAATTAAGTTAAAATTCTTTACCTACACCCAACCTTTTTAGGCACTTTCAATTACTCGAAAACCAATTATTTTCAAAATCAATTTAAATAATTTTAATATCACATATTTATTAAAAAATTTACAACAAATTATAAATCAACAAACTAAAAATAAACTAAAACTATATAATAAACAATAAAAATTTCACACAATTACGAATTAATATTAAATTCTATTTTAAACAAATATTACATTATGGATTGTTGTGGAATCATAATTTGAATATGATAATATCAACAAAAATTTGAATGTAAGTATATACGATACATCCATTTATATTTATATTATTATAACAAAATATAACTATTATTTCCTAATATATATCTTGTCAATATAATATTAAGTAATATATATGAGATAAATAATTATTAAAATATAAATAAAATATTATTTAAATTTAAAAAAGTCGTGCATCGCACGGGTTATATGCTATTATATATCAATATTTCTCTTGGTTTTATTGTTAGTTTATTTGTCATTGTTGTTGTTAACGGAGGAATTCGGTGATAATAAATTTCGGAGGTTGCTGGAATAACGAAATTATGAAAATAGGGGGATTTGGGATTTTGGATGTTTGGGGTTGGACTTGAGAGGTGTCTCGATTTGTTAGATGTGTCGGATCTTTTTCCAAGATGCCTACGTACCTTATATTTATAAGGATCAAGCTAACGTAGTTCTGTTTAGGATTGGTTTTTAATCCCTATGATTGTTAAGGTATGTATTTTTGGGAATTAGTAGATTTTATCTCTTTAAATTATATTCGCGTTGGGATACCTTCCTGATTTAAAGGATATCGTTTGAAGATATTTTCTATCATTAATTGGAGATAATTCCTCATTTCAGAGAGAGGAAATAATTAATTTGGGGACTAAGTTAATTATTATTAGATTCATATTGGGAAATCTGGGAGATATTATAGGCAACCGAAAATATGGCGTAACAACTACCCCCAGTTCTTCAGTGCAGCTTGATGGACTGGAGAACTAAGCATGCTTCGATCTTCCAAATTTTTTGAGTCACTGAAACAACTAGGAGATGAAGATTAGTAAATAATATGGAGCACCTAGGTGCCCGTAATATACATGTAGATGTAAACGAGACAACATGCGAGATGTAAAAAGAATAAGTATTGTAGGTGTGAGAGAATGTATCATGTAGGGTCATCCAACCATTATTCCATAAAGTCATCCAAAGCATTCCGAGCAATATTCTAAAAAGCATACATTCAAAGAAATATCCTCCAGTCGAAGAAGGTCATATCTACCATGTCTTCTCGAGGGTATCCCCCTTCAAGGGGGTCATTTTCCTCAGAATTTTATAAATTTGGGATACCCTCCTCAAAGGAGGTTGCTCCCCATTTCAGAAACAGCCTCTTCATAGGAGGTAGATTTTCCGAAGAGCGTACCTTGATGAGGCGCCGGAAGTACAGACATCCCCCCCGGAAGTACGGTTTTTGCAAGGATTTAAAAATTTGTGATACCCTCCTCAAAGGAGGTCGCTCCCCTTTTCAGAAATACCCTCCTCACAGGAGGTGGATTTTCCGAAGATCGTACCTTGATGAGGCGCCGGAAGTACGGACATCCCCCCCGGAATTACGGTTTTTCAAAGATTTAATAATTTGTGATACCCTCCTCAAAGGAGGTCGTTCCCCTTTTCAGAAATACCCCTGAGGAGGTGGATTTTCCGAAGATCGCTTCATTCTTACTAAGACTCTTCTTAGAGGAGATCATCTTTTAAATAAATCACGAAGACCCTCCTTAAAGGAGGTCGTCTAACACAAAAAAATAAGGGAGACCCTCATTGGAGGAGGTCATCTTCCTAAAGCCATATCAATATCCTAAGATTCTTCCAAAAAATATCAGCAACACTTGAAGGGTCTTCCAAAAAATATAAGCAATACCCGAAGGGTCTTTTAAAAAATATCAGCAACACCCAAAGGGTCATCTTATGTAGTTTTCAACAAAAACTCGATTTTTGCTTTCGTTAAATTCGGAATTTCCAAAACTTCTATTTGTTCTTCATGTACCACGAATATTGCATCTCAAATCTTGAATATCTTTACGATTCAGATTCTGCCCAGATCTATTTTTCATCTTTTTGACCATCTAAACGATTTTTTCTTAGAAAACACAAAACACGAAAGTTGTAGATAACGAAAAGATCTTTCCGAAAATATATGGTTCATAAAAAATGGACTTATAACGAATCGGGAATCAAATAAAATGTCTGTTGATTGATTTCTTGATGCTGAAAAACGAGATCTGATTGTTTTTTGTGATTTCGATAATAGATCGAGATATAATCTGAGAAAACTCAAAGAACGAAAGTTATAGGAAATTTAAAAATCTTTCCGAATCAGTAAAAGTCATCAAAATCCGACATGTATTGAATTTACTACAAATTTTATAAGATAGCAAATTTGTATGGACAAAATCATAAGAAAACTTATCTTTAGAATAAAGCCACCGTCTTCATCGTTTAGCTCCTCCATTAAAGCAGCTCCAGATCCATAATAACCCCCCATGCGTATGAATTGATTGTCCTCCATAATCAAAATATATATGCCCTCCTTCTAGCGCCAATTGTTTTGGTGATAAAAAATTTTGGAGGTTGTTGGAATAATGAAATTATGAAAATATGGGGATTTTGGATTTTGGATGTTTGGGGCTAGACTTGAGAGGTGTCTCGACTTGTTAGATGTGTCGGAACCTTTTCCAAGATGCCTGCGTACCTTATATTTATAAGGATCAAGCCAACGCAGTTCTGTTAAGGATTGGTTTTTAATCCCTATGATTGTTAAGGGATGTATTTTTGGGAATTAGTAGATTTTATCTCTTTAAATTATATTCGCGTTGGGATACCTTCCTGATTTAGAGGATATCGTTTGGAGATATTTTCTATCATTAATTGGAGATAATTCCTCGTTTCAGAGAGATGAAATAATTAACTTGGGGATAAAGTAAATTATTATTAGATTCATATTGGGAAATTTGGAAGATATTAAAGGTAACCGAAAATATGGCGTAACAGTTTTTAATTTACTTGTCAATATGTTAATTGTGTATCTTGGCCGCATTGCTGCTTGAATTGTTCATTTTGCTGTTAAAAATCTGGTACAAAGTTGATCACCATTTTGTTTATCTAGTGTAAATTCTCTTATCCACCTTTGTAGTCTTTGTTAGCTTAACATTGCTATTTTTGCATGCGGAGCATAAATTTTGATTGGTTGCATTTGATATAAACTAAAATATTGTAACAATCTAAGGAATCATGGTAGTATTTGTCATAACCATTGGAAACTATCCTGCGATAGTTCAGGAGTTTTAAACTGCTAAGTACTTGAGTTTAATTGGGATATATTAACTTGGTAGTGTTTAAGTTGCGTATTTGATTGGTTTGTGGTACAACTTAAATAAGCTTAATTTCATATTAATTGTTAAAACTAATCCTTAAACTGGTGGCATTATTTTTAAAATTAGTAACCTGACCAACTTGTTTTAATTGGTTAATAACATATAGTTTTAATTGGTCAAGTACTTGTTGGTGGAATTCAAGTTAAGACACACAGAACTAGTATAGGTTTGGTGTGTCTTTGTTTTATAAATTGGTTGCATAGTTAGTATACTTTGTAAATTTTGTGACAGAAACTTTGGCTGGTTATTGTACTATTGTTTTGAAATTATTGCTTAATTTTCAGTCTGGTCTTTACTTTTCAAGTATATATTGTTTGGTCAGTTAAGTATCATTGTCTTGTATTGTATTTTAACATCAAGTAATTTAAAATACAGTTTACATATTGATATGGCATATAGGAGAGATGACATTGGTTCGGTTAAATCCGAGAAATTTAGCGGCTTGAACTTTAGGTGTTGGTAAATATAAATAAAATTTTGGTTAACTACTGTAGATCTTATGATTGTTTTGGAATATGAAAGTACTAGTAAAACTGCAACCCCACATACACAAACCGAAATTTCAACACCGGCATCTTCTATTCCTTCTAAGCCTACTAAAGATCAAGATTACCTTTGCCTTAATAGGATTTTTAGTGCGTTGGTGGACAACTTATATGACATATATTGTGACTTTGATTCGGCCAAATAATTATGAAAAGCCTTCGAAATCGAATATGGGTTTGATGATGTGGGCGTCCACAGGTTTAGTGCATCCTACTTTTATAATTTTAAAATGGTAGATGATAAACTCATAGGTGATCAACTCCACACTTTTCAAGATCATATTAGATATCTCGAATCCAAGGGTTCTAAATTTTTCTATGAATTCAAAGTCTCAAATTTTAATGATAAACTCCCTCCTAATTGGTCCGATTTTGTTAAAGAGCTTCGTCATAATCAAACTTCGCTCACTCCTAATAATGCCATTGTGGAAGTCCGTATTGAAAATAAACATAGACAAAACGAGAAGTCTAGAAATGAAATTTCTCCCAAAGTCAATCTTGCCGAGGAATCCAAAAATCCAAATCGCCGCAAACCTTTTTTTAAACCCGAAAACAACAACTTCAAAAATAGTGGGAATAAATTTCATAGTAAAGGCCTTTCAAATTTTTCTCAAAACCAAAATCCTCCTAGGTCAAATGGTGGTTTTAAAAACAATCAAAAACATTGCTATGTTTGTGGAAAAACAAATCATCTAGCCGCTCAATGCTTCTACAAGAAAACTCAACCAACTCAAGCCAATAATCAGTCGAAATCTGCTCCAAAGCATCAAGTCAACACGATCGAGAGAACTCCTTCTAATAATTCTTTTAGGCTAGAAAATTTTATCCCTTTAATCAATATGACAACCTATAATTGTAATGATTGATGGTTAGATTTGGGTGCTAATACTCATGTGTGTGTAATGAACGCTCTTGGTTTTAAAATTATCAGGAATCAAGTGGAGGAGATATAGTTCTTGGAAATGATTCGTTAGCTAAAGTCATCGGAAGAGGAAGAATAAACTTAGAATTTACATCCGGAAAAGTCTTAGTTCTAAATAATGTTCTTCACGTACCTACAATAAGGAGAAATCTCATTAGTGGTTCTATTCTTATTAGTGTAGGCTATCGCATTATTATATATTCAAATAATGTTGTAATTTCCAAGAATATTGTATTTGTTAGAAAAGGTTATGTAAGTGAAGGATTAATAGAATTGAATGTTTCTCCCAATATTATTAATAAAAAAATCTCTCCAACTGCCTTAATTACCGAAAGTTCATCTTTATGGCATGAAAGACTTGGACACGTAAATTATGGTATAATACAAATAATGATTAATAAAGGTTTACTCTCTAATAATAATATTAAAGAAAGATCTAAATGTGAAATATGTGCACAATGCAAACATACTAAGAAGGCTTTCGCTAATATAACTATGGACTCTTCCTTATTAGATTTAAGTCATATTAACGTGTGTGATAATGGTAAGGTTCTTACTAGGGACAATAGAAGATACGTTGTGAGCTTTATTGATGATTACTCTAAATATTTCTATGTGTATCTTCTTAAAACTAAAGATGAGGTTCTAAGTTGTTTTAAAATTTATAAAGCCGAGGTTGAAAAACAAACCAGTAAAGATATTAAAATAATTAGATTTGATAGAGGTGGAGAATATACAGATAATGACTTTACTCAATTTTGTCAAGAACATGGAATAATTCACGAAGTTACAGTCCCTTATACTCCTCAATCTAACGGAGTTGCCGAGAGCAAAAATAGGACTTTATTAGATATAATAAATTTTATGCTTGTTAGTTCTGGTGCTCTCAAAATTTTTTGGGATGAAGCATTGCTCACTGCTTGTTATGTGTTAATTAGAATTCCTAATATGATTACTAATATTACACCTTACTAGCTTATAACCCGTGCAACGCACGGTTCCCTTTTTAATATCTATAATTATATTAACTTTTTTTAATTCTATATGTTATTAATTCACATATCAAATTGTTGTTAAAAAATTGATATATATAAGATTTTACACGTTCGATTTTACATGTTATTAATTTGTACTCTATCTTCAATTCTTAAAATTTGATTTGGACGATTACAGCTCACGTGAAATTAAAAAATAATCTTTAATTTAATGATGTTTTAATAAATTTTTTCTTATTAAATCTACACAAAAATAAAAAAGAGAGGAAATTGACGATTTTTTACGTTGAAAATTCTATTTGGTTTATGAATTCTACTTATAATTTGTTTTGATTATCAAAATATCCTTGTATTTATTTGAAGATAGTTCTACTAACAACCAAATATAATTTTAATAATAAGCGTAAGAGGGATTTTGTCCAAAACTTTGATAATCAGTAGTCTAGTCCTCCATACGACAAAGATCTTAAAATAAATAGATGAAAACCGTTGGATCTAGCATAAAAAATATTTAATATTTTAATATGTCATAAACTAAAAAGTGTATATATATTGAAATACGAAAATGTATATGTCAATGATTTAAATCATATATAATTAGATTTTGTACATTGAATAACATTATCAATTTATGACTTCTACATTAAATAGAATCATTGTAAAAATTTGTAATTATACTTTCTCTTGAGATTCTGCGTAGTTCCTTTTGAATAATAATTATTAAAACATCCCTAAATTAAAGATAATTTTATGAGGTTCGTGTGGATCGTAAAATCATCCAAATCTGATTTCTAGATCTCATGATAGAGGCCAAATAGTAAATATAATTTTTTTAATATAAATAAAAAATAAATAAAATTCAATTCTAATGCAATCTTTTTTAATTATATCATTTTCAGATTATAATTTTATTTTTAAAAATTCAATTATAATAAAACCTTTTTAAATTATATCCTTTTTAGATTATAATTTTTCTTTTTAAAATTCACTTCTAATGCAATTTTTTTCACAAAAAATATTTTATATTTTAATATGTCATAAACTAAAAAATGTATTTTTATTGAAATACGAAAATGTATATGTCAATGATTTTAATCATATGTAATTAGGTTTTCTACGTTGAATAACATTATCAATGTATGACTTCTACATTGAATATAATTAATGTAAAAATTTGTAATTATATTTTTTCTTGAGATTCTGAGTATTTCTATTTGAATAATAATTATTAAAGCATCACTAAATTAAAGATAATTTTTTGAGGTTCGTGTGGATTGTAAAATTATCCAAATCTGATTTCTAGATATCAAGATAGAGCCCAAATAGTAAATATGAATTTCTTTTAATACTAATAAATAAATAAATAAAATTCAATTCTAATGCAACCTTTTTTAATTATATCCTTTTCAGATTATAATTTTATTTTTAAAAATTCAATTCTAATACAACCTTTTTTAATTATATCCTTTTTAGGTTATAATTTTTATTTTTAAAATTCACTTCTAATGCAACTTTTTCTAATTATATGCTTTTTAGATTATAATTTTTTTTAATGTGATCTAATCTTGATCGTCTATTTTAATCCAACGGATCATATGATTTTTGTAGTACGGACCAAATATTTGGTAGTACAGTGATATCTGTTTTAGATTATAATTTCCTTTTTAATATGATATAATCTTGATCGTCTATTTTTAAAAATATTAGATTCAACTGGTGAGATTATTTTGGTAGTACAGTGATATCCTTTTTAGATTACAATTTTCTTTTTAATATGATATAATCTCTTAGTACAGTGATATCCTTTTTAAATTGTAATTTTCTTTTTAATATGATATAATCTTGATCGTCTATTTTTAAAAATATTAGACTCGACGATTGAGATTATTTTGGTAGTACAGTGACCAAACCAAAATTATGGATAAGATCCCTCTTACGCTTATTATATATACTAGCTTTAAACCCGTGCGATGCACGGGTTGCTTTTATCATTGTTTTTATTTAATTTTTCTGGATTCTTTATAGAGAAAAAGGCATTTTGGCTAGCTATCTTTTTTGTTTTTGGCACTTGGATGGCTGAGAATAATTTTTGACATTTTGTCTGACTGTAATAAATTTTTTAAGCACTTGAGGGGCTTCCGTCAAGTGCCGTTAGAATATAACCCCAAAACTTGAAAATGACAGGGGTATTTTCGGTAATTAACGTTCCAACAGTCAGTTTTGCAGAAGATAAATATACACTACCCCAATACTCAATCCAAGCAGTTTACAACCAGAATTTGACAGACCCCAATCAAGCCCCATATGATGGTTATCACCCGAACTAGAACTCGAATTAATAGGGACTTCCTTTTGAATCAATACACCAGAAATATCAAGACCCCGAGCAGGCTCAAATTAACACTGACCGGAATCTCAGAATCAAGATTAGCTGGAATCTGAACGACCGATGCAGCTGCAGCATTTGCTGTTCTGTAACTACCGGGCACTTCAGATATAGGGGGACTGTCATTCCTTGCAATGTTATATTGATGGGCAGAAGGAAAAAGCAGAGCAGCAGAGGGCACTGCTTGTGGATGGCCAGATGGTGTGGCACCAACAGCGTCATTATACTCCATATGCACGGGCATGTTGTATGCTTGGGCCTGTCTAGCACGCATGTAGTACACTGGGTATTGTTGCTCAAGTGGAGGATGTTGAGAATGTTGTGGTTGCTGGGAAGAATATATAGGGTAGTACGATGGTACTGGCACTGCTCCTGCAGGAACATGTTGGATATATTGTGAACCAACATTAATTAACTGCGGCCGCTGCTGATGCAACTTCTGATGACTTTGTGGATCAAATTGGGTTGGCAACATATACCCGGAATCTTGAAATTGTTGTTGCATTTGATGAAACCTTGGGTCACTGATAGTTTGCCCAACAGGAGTAACCGAATCTCTACTTTGTACCAAAGTAGGTACCTTGAAACTGAATCAGGGGAAGCCAAATCACGTTTCTGGCACAATTTTGAAGCCATTAATTGTGCAGTCTGGTGCTGCTGTAGCTGTCTCCTGTAATCATTATTAGCTAAAACCTGACTCAAATAATCGACAACCACCTGTCCGGAACTCACTGCCACAGCTTCCTCCGAACCTCCATCATCCAACTTCCGATTCACAACTCCATCCACCCCCATTCGAGCAAACTGCTCCTCAATCCCCACCTTACGCTGCTCATCATCCGCCACTTTAACCTTAATCGGAGGCAAGGTTTTCGGAGTAGGAGAAGAAGCTGAACCAAATGACGATGTTTCATCCAACATCACAGAATCTGGCACCGAATGAACATCCTGATTTTTGTTACTTTTCCGAGTATTCCCCATCAAAACGTTGTCATTAGGACCCAACAAGCAATTAACTGAATTCGAATTCGACAATTCACCACTATTAGTCCCATTCAAGAACCAATCCTCCGAATTCTCAAGTAAAGACCCAATAGAACAACTCGATTCAGGTTTCACTGGAAACAAAAACAACTTAAGTCGACACAATATCGCGGATGAATTATTAATAATATTAAGTCGGTCATATTCTTCGATCATATTCTCGAGATCTTCATCAATAGCTACGGAAATCAAAGAATCAAGGTCTTCACTCGAGAGCTGATACTTTAGACTAAAGCTATCATGACTTTTACAACCGAGTAGGATTTTAGAGAGACGGTGAGTGAGTTGGGAGAGAGAAGAGTGACGATTGTATTCAAGAAGGAGATGAGAGACTAGAAATAAGAGAGATTTTGAGAGAAGAAGACTTTGATTAATTTTGAGAGAAATAAGGGGATTAGAGATTATTAGATATAATTGAGAGGAAAATAATATAAAATAAAGCCAATGCTGAAAAGACAATTTTACCCCTGATGTTTAGACGGCGTTACTAGCGTTTTGACGGAAGCCCCTCAAGTGCTTAAAAAATTTATTACAGCCAGACAAAATGTCAAAAATTATTCTCAGCCATCCAAGTGCCAAAAACAAAAAAGATAGCCAGCTAAAATGCCTTTTTCTCTTCTTTATATATATATATATATATATATATATATATATATATATATATATATATATATATAAATTTTTGTAAACTTATCTTGCAAAAACAAAAAATTTATGTGAACTTATAATAATAATTATTGAAGTTCTTTTGGTTTTTTGTTAGTTTTCATTTTTTTCTCGGTTATGAAATTTAATGTTTTTGTAATTTTTAAGTTATTAAATTATTTTAGGGATTTTGTTGAGATATATTTTTAGTTAATAACTATGTTTTTTTGTTTGGGTTTTTTGTTGATTTTCTGTATTTGTTTTCCTGTAGTACAAAATTTATAATCTTTGTAAATTAAATATTTGGTTTTTTTTGGTGTTCCGTATTTTTAGTATGATTTTTAGAATTTTGTTTGTTATTAAATTTTGAAGTATATCTTTTTTCATTTTTTGAAATATTTTTTTTCTTAAAGGGTGTTTGTTGGTTTTAATGTAAATTACATTTTAAAATTTAGGAAATTTCTTTTTTTGATTATTTCATATATCTTTTGTTTTTGATTATTTCATATATCTTTTGTTTTTTGTTTTTTTTTTGGTTTTCTTTATGTTTGTGTTTATACATTTTAACGTTTGTTAAATTTTTTTTTTTTTAGAATTTTTGTTAATTGCGTGGTTAATTGTATTTTTATTTTTGTTTTAATGATTTTCTTGCAAATTATATATATTTGAACATTTAGCCTAACATATATTTTAATAGTGACCAAACCAAAATTATGGATAAGATCCCTATTACGCTTATTATATATATATATAAGGATATAATGAGTATTGAAAAAATAGAAGTCTAAAACTTGATTATTTCAAAGTTTGAGATTGTTTAGCTAAAGTTGGAATTCCGGAATCACAGAAAAAAAAATTAGGATCCAAAACAGCAGATGCTATTTTTATAGGGTATACTCAAGGTACAACTAATAGTTTCGTGTAATTAGTTCTGATAATCCTGATGTTTCACTAATACTATTATCGAAACTAGAGATGCAACCTATTTTGAGAATATTTTTCCCTACAATACTAGGATACCAAAACAAATTGATAGCTATAGTTCTAATTCTATATTGGACATTCTTAGTACATCAACATCTTTAAATGAACCTAGAAGAAGTAAAAGAGGTAGGATAGAAAAAAATTATTGAGATGGCTTTATGGTTTATTTAGCTGAAGGTGAACCATCTTCTTATGCGGAAGCTATGTCTTTACCAGATGCTCTTTTTTGGAAAGAAGTCATAGATAGTAAAATGAAATCGAATTTAGAAAATAATTCTTGGTATTTACTACATACCTCAAGGTTTTAAAACTAAAATATTGTAACAGTTATCATGTCATAATAATAATTATAATGAAACACAAAGTTGAAGAATTTGGTGAAAGTTTCAAAGCAATTAAATCACAGAAATTTTTCATAGATTACATTTTTTTAGAAATCCGTTGTGATTAATTTTCGAACTCTTTTACCGTTTCTTTATTTTCTTCTCCATCACTGTCATTCAAGATGTTGTCACATTGATTAAATAATTCATCTCATAATTTTTACATCTTTATATATATGCTTCAAGTAATTGTATCAACTTTTTATTTATCTTTGATCAATATCAAAGTTATGAGTTTTTCTAAGAACTTCTCCCACAATTTCCGATGAGTAAGGTTTTGGACTATTACCTTGCCTACCGATTACTACCTTAGGCCATGAATGTAAGTTTTCAGAAAAGTTTTGGTTAAAATCTCATCCTTTCAGTATATGTTTTTAAGGTTGCCTAAGAGCAACCTCATTAATGCAAGCCTTCGAAATTTTTTTGGTTAAAATCTCATTCTTCCAATATGTTTTTATGATTTTTTTTTTCATTTGGAGTTTCGTTTGACTCATTCATAACTACATAAAAATAATTTGTAAATTAATTATAAAGAACGTATGGTTCCATTCAATTTTGATAGATAATAATCTCTTAGATATATCCATTTAGCTATGTTTAACAATATGGATAGATAAGAATAGCTCGGATAGACATATTCAGCTATGTTCAATAGTAAACAAATGGGCACTTAGATAAGTGGTAAAAAAACAAGCCCTTCTCCCAAACAATCTTGGCAAATAAGAATCGCTTAGATATGTGGGGCTGTAAATGAGTTGTTACATTCACGAACAGATTAATATTTGATTCAAAGAAAGTTCGATTTATGTTCGATTCATTTGTAAACGAGTGGAATATGAACATGATTTTGAGATTCGTCTCGCAAATGAGTTGAACTTGAGTATGATATAATTCAATTCGAAAATTCATGAAAAAGTTGGATTATATAGTTTGTGAACAAGTTCGTGAACAAGCTTGTAAATATGGTTTATGAATGAGTTCATGCACAAACTCAATATATTTGCTCGCGAACACATTTTTTAACATTTCACAAGAATTACTAAATTCACGATAACTAATAAACAATTTTATATGTAGATATATACGAAATAATATGTTAGTTCATTTTATCTATTCGTTATTTTCTTTTATTAAATCTATTTTTTTATTAATAATTATATTGTAAATATTGTAAATTGAACATCAGTTGGCATTGTATTAATAAAATCTAATTCAAATTCAATTCGTTGATAAGTCCATATTAGAAGCATGTCTCTAGTTGTTAAGTTTTTATCTCCTTATTTTCTTTTTATTTTAATGTATATTAAATTTTAAATATTCATGAATACTAGATCATGAGTAATTTTCATGAAATGTTCATGAACAATAGTCCATGAGACGTTCGTAAGTATATGTTCGTGAACTTATTGTATTCTTTTTTATGAATCGATACATAATCATATTAGTTTAACGAGAGTTCGAGTTTAACATATTTAAAATAAATTAATACATGAATAGTTAATAATTTAACTCGATTTGACTTGATTCGGCTCATCTATAACCCTTCATTTGCCCATTCAATTATGTTTAGTGGTAAACAAATGGGCCCATAGATAAGTGATCCTAGGGGACAAAAATTATATTGACAAACCGGTTTTGAAATATCAGAAGCCCCAATTTAATGAAAATTTTATGCTCAATAATAAATCAAAATTAAAAACTATCTTTTTGTGTCTCTTGAATCTTTGATTGTTTTTGCTATTTTTTTTAAAAGAATTGTATACTACTTGTTCTATTTCATGGTGAATGTATAGATTTTTAACTTTTTTTACTTTTTATTTGATAAATATATTCGTATAAAACTATAATTTTTTATGCCTCTATTAACCACTTGTTCTCGGGATCGGCTGATTTTTTACTGCTTACAAATTATGATAACTAGCTTATAGCCCGTGCGATGTACGAGTTTCTTTTGATATGTTATAAATTTTATTTATTCTATAATAATATTTTTATATAATCATTAATTTTAAAATTATTTTAATAGTAATTTAATAAAATTTATAGTAAATTTAATAAATGATTTGCACGATTTAAAATTTATATAATAAAATTTTAAATTAAATATGTCGTTGACGGGATTCGAACCTTGAATATTTAGTAAAGTAATTTAGTCATTAAATATACTTTATAATTACATCTAACAGTTCTTATTAATTACTAAAAATCTAACGGTAATATGGTATCATATTTTTAGGTATACATTAATATATTTTATTAATAATTGAAAATATAGTGTGATATTTTTGGGTATATATTAATGATTGTAAGATTAGTTTTAAAAGAAAAGGTAACATATTTTAATTAGAAAGGAAATATTAATGATTTGAAGATATGGTACGATTGATGTTTTTACAAAAGATAATATCTTTAACTAAAAGTAAATGTGAAAATGACAATTGCTAATTAGCATTAATTATATTATGTCATTATTTATTTTAATAATTAGGATAACCAAACCGAAAACCAAATCGACCAAATTTTTAATCTTTCGACTTTAATATATTAGTATAGATAGATTGGCACCTATTGTCAACCCACTGTCTAATGTAAATATTTATGGTATATAGTTTGATTAAAAATGTTTTTTTTAGAAAATGAATTTCTTAGAGTGTATTTATTTTAAAAATATCTTATTGAAAAATATATATTTAGAAAGTGATTACAAGAAAAACACGACATGTGACATGTCATTTGATTATTATGGAAAATTGTGAGACATGTTTAAGTTCAAAATTTTTATCTTTTAAAAGGTGAATTAATTATCCAAAAGATTTGTAGTACTTTTTAAAGAATTTTTCATGTATTAAAAATATCTAATATGTTTTGAAAAAACAAGTGTATAAATATTGTTCAGATTTTCAATATATTGTGGTATTTGTCTAGTTTCTGAATAACTTTTCGAAAATTAACACAAATGATGGAAAACACAAATATTTTTGGGGAAGATATCTCCAAGTTGAAATTGCCTGAGATAAAACATCACCAATAACAGTTCCAAGTTCGAAAACTCAGATTTGAAGGCAAAGAACCATGTCAGGTTACGTTCCTGTACTTTGACCTTTAGTTCAATCCAAAGGAAATGATAATGCTAAAGAATCATGAAATGTCCCGATCACATACAGTATCTAATACTGTGTTATGCTTCAATCCATTTATGAGACTTGGGCCCATCCCTTTTTGAGACGCGTCCCTCTTGGCCTCTTCTTTTCCGAACTCAGAACACTTAGGGGTCATTTGTTTACACATGAATGACACTCTTAAACTACTGGATGTAGGGGTGATCGTGATGCGGACGGTGCGGTTTTTTCCTAAAATCGCAAATCAAATCGCATATGCGGTTTGGTCAATTTCTCAAACCACACCCGCATCACGAAATTTTAAAACCGCACCACGAAAATGCGGTTCGGTGTGGTGCGGTTCACTGCGGTTTATAACTTCAAAAACATTACTATGTAAGGTTATACATAACTAGCTTATAGCCCGTGCATAACACGAGTTACTTTTAAATACTTTGAAAATTATATGATTAAATAAAATAGGGTATAATAATTTATTATAGTATAATTTAACTTGTAATATTAATTAATAAAGTTATTAGTAATAATAATAATTATTTAATAATTTATTAATGTTTATAAAGCTTCTCAATTAGTACAGAAGCTATTCTTGTATTACAGCAAAGCCAAAAAAATTGCACAGTTCATGGAAAAACCTACTTTTGCACATAAAAGAGGGAAATAAGTACCTAATACAATATAAATTGATACATACTTATATTATAATATTATTATATATATAATTATATAATATATTAAATATTGCGGTGCGGTGCTGTTTGAACCGCGTTTCAAAAACTTTAAACCGCAACCCGCACCGTACCGCGCGGTTTGTCAAAATTTGAAACCGCAACCGCACCGTGGACAATAAAAAACCGCGCGGTGTGGTGCGGGTTGGTGCGGTGCGGGCGGTTTATGCGGTTTGGTGCGGTTTATGATCACCCCTAACTGGACGAGACTTGTCTGATGGTTCAACCTGTTTGTTAAATTTGTAAAATTGCTGAATGAGTGAGAAAAGTAACTGGACGACACCGTGTGAAAAACTTAGCTGAATGGTTCAAAAAAATTGAATATCCAATTTGGTTATACCCATTAGACTTTTTTTTTTAAAGCACCCATTAGACTTAATTATATCATTAATATACAACATATATTTTTTATACTTATTTTCTTTCAATTTTAAATTATTATTCCTTAAATTTTATGGTAAATTTGACAAATTTGTATACACAAATAATTCAATTCTATTTAATGCATTAATGAGGAGTAATCAAGAAAATAGATTATACAATTCATCTTTTTCTTACATATGTTATTTTCTTAAAAGATACATTTCAAAGAAGACAAATGGAATCAATTTTTTTGATTTATTGAATACGTAATTTTTATATTCAATTTTTAGACACCAGAATATGTTATTAATTTTGTTTGGATATTTTTGTACAAAAAATTTAGCACACTAGTTCAAAATTAGTTCAAAAATATTCAAAACAAAATTAATAATATGTACCTTTTTTTAAGTAAGATGTATATAATTGACTCATTTTAATGATAATAAATTAACCATCCACAAATATTAGTTATCCAGATTAATTAGTCATCCAGATTAATTAATCATCCAGTAATTTTTGACATCCAGAAATTTTAATCATTCAGAAATTTCTGTTCAGATTTAAAAAATGGCCCCTTACATTATGTAATCGCGCCTTACCCAAAATATCATTTACAATAAGTTAATTTAAAATTAAACATTTGAAATATGATCATTTTTATTTTATTATATTTTATTACATTTTGTTAAGTTGTATTAATTCTATTAACAATTTAGAAAGTAAAGCACACTTTGTGTACTTACATTTTATGCAAAATGTATTTTGTAAATTCTTATTTACTTTAAATTTTGAACTAAAATGTTATAAATATTGGCATTAGTAAATTACGAGTACATAAAGTATACTTTACTCCTTATAATTCCAACGTAATTAAACCAAATTAACCGAATGCAATAACGTGTATTGAAATATAGTTACTGATTTTTCTAGTGCTCTATTTTAAACTAAAATATTGCAACTAGTGTATTGCAAGTAATGTATTAAATAAAGGACTAATATACAAAATGCACTTTATTCTATTTTTTATTTTACAAATAGAAGCTTAAAATTCTATGATGTGTGGTATGGGTTATTTTTTAATAGAAATTAAAAAAAATTATAAATAAATTTGTTAAAAAATAAATCTGTTAATTTTCTCTATCATATTATAGGCGTTAAAAAATACATTTAAATTAAATAATTATAAGTACTTTTTATGGTAAATTATATGTACTTTAATTAGAATAGATTTATAAAATAACTAGGTCAGTTATAATATATTTTTAAGAAATAAACCCATTAAAAATGAAAATAAATAAGTATTAAATGTTAGATATAATTGATGTGAATAATAATCCGTGTTTAAGTGTTACAGTGAAATATCAGAGTTTATCTAGAAGCAGTCAGAGTTTAGTTAAACGCTGATAGATGGAAGTATGGAGGAAGCGTCTACTGGTCAACAGTGTTTGAAGAATTATTGAAGATAATTATGGAAGCAATATCTTTGAAGATTGGATAGCTGTCAAAGAGATTGTGTTGACTAAGGAGACGTGTAGCAATCGTAATTTATATCAATTGTAATGCTAAATTATAAGAGTATCAATTATCGATTGTATAACAGTTGTATATCTTATAAATACAGTTAGGTTAACCCTAGAATGATATCATCGTGCAACGCAATATTATTCATTGTAACCTAACCAGCTCTCCGTGATATTTTACATCACCGAGAGTGGAGTTATTAATTCTAAACAGTTTTTAATTGTTTAAACGTGTGTTTTATTGTTAATCTCTCATACAATCTTGATTATAATTGTGTATTCGGCCTAACATTAAAGATATGTTATGTATTTTATTTTGGATGCAAATAACAAAGCATTGAGGAATAAAATATGAGTATCAAACAAATTATCGTACTGACCTATCAATCGATTACTAAATTTTTTAATATAATATAGTACTAGTTTGTAACCCGTGCCATGCACGATTTTCCTTTGATATATACTAAATTTTATTTTAGTTACATTTGTATTTTTATATAATTATTATTTATAATAATTATTTTAAATTTAATTTAAATAATTTATATAAATTTAATAATTATATGTATTGTTTAAAACTTTTATTATGAAATTTTAAATTAAATATGTCGTTGAAAGAATTTGAATCTTGAATTTTTAATATAGTAATTTACCATAAAAAAAATTTAATCATTCGATCTATCGGTTCTTATTATTACTAAAAATCTGAAGCTCATTATTAGTTGTATACGGATTTTATTTTTATTAGTGACTGAAAGGGTAAGATATTTTTGGGTATATATTAATAATTGAAAGATTATGTTTTAAATAAAAGAGTAAAGTGTTTTAATTATAAAAAAATATTAATGATTAAAATATACGATAGTTAGGTGTTATAAATGATAATATCTTCAATTAAAAATAAACATCTTTTAATTAAAAAAAGGAGAAAATGATTAAAATAACACAAAAACACAACCTACGGACCCAAAATATCCACACACGGGAAAGTGCCCTTTCTTACCAATCAAGTAATCAACCTCGCATATCTCATTCTCATATGTATATATCCTTTTTTTTTCTAAATGCTCAGTACATGTGTTCTTGTCTAGTCTGTAAATGCTGGGCACGTGTACGGTGTGTGTACGTGTGTTGTATGGCCCGTAGTGCTGTGGGTGTTTTCTATTTTTTTTTAAATAATATTACTTAAAATTTAATTTTATTTGGGGTTAAATAATTTTTATTTTTGAATTTAGTGGGTTCCATTTGAGATTTAGAAATATTCAATTTTTTAATTAAAATTTTCAAATTTTAACTGTATTCCTTAGGAATTCAACAGTTAATCTTTAGGATTCAACACTTTCATATTCGGTTTTAGAAATATTCAAAACGACAAATAAACCATATAACACAAAATATATTATAAATAGAAACCCCAACACTAAATATATTATATTTCATATATTTTAAGGGCCCCGCCAGGGACACCTTCACAAAAGATGTCATGAATTAACTTATCAATGTTTAGCAAAAAAAAAAATTACTGTTGACTGATGACATAAAAATCGGGGCTGGCTCCCGATTTTTTAAAAATGAAGTCGCTGGACTCAATAAGAAATATTCAATTTTTTAATTAAAATCTTTATATTTTATTTGTATTCTCTTGGGGGTTCAGCAATTCCATTTTGGATTTTAAATCTTGTTTTTTTATTTATTTTAAAGAAATTCTGTTAAAAAGAAAAAAAATATACGCATGTGTGTAATGTGTGGTTCCTCCCCCACGCATTTCACATATGTGCATATGGAGTCTACGCATGAAGCGCATACTTCTGCCAGCTCATGAAAATTCACAATTCACGCATTCTTATAATGCGTATGTGCCCTGCGCATTCCTGAGATCCGTAATTGTATGGCTATTTTGGACCCTATTTCCGCCTATAATCATTTTGGGCACTGTTGAATATAATTTGATTATATTGGACTTTCACCCATTAAAAAGGCAATAAACTAATTAATATTAATTATACTATTTTATTATTTATTAATTTTAAACCAAACATCAAAAATTTCAATATTTTGGTCCGCACATCTCCATTTTTTCAACTACATAATATACCGAAAAGGTATTTGTTTTTTTAAATTAAAATCTGATATAAGAAATGGTCCTAGAATTTCTGATGCATACGAGACTTTTTAGAATAGGATTTAATTGGTTCTAAATAAAAATTGGGATAAGTTTAAAACTACCCACGTCAACTATTAGATTTTTAAATATATACTACCAACCTTTCTAAAATTCTAAAAATACCGACCTTGTTTTCAAAATTCCAAAAATACTACCTTCCTCAGTTGCAACTTTTGCAACCTCATTTGCAACTTCCAGTTTTCAAATTTCTGATTTCAAGTTCTGGGGTTCAGATGACATTTTCGACCACTTTTTTGGAATCTAGATATATATATATATATCTAGATTCCAAAAAAGTGGTCGAAAATGTCATCTGAACCCCAGAACTTGAAATCAGAAATTTGTAGCATCTCAGTTGCAAATGAGGTTGCAAGACCCCGCCAGAGGCACTCATAATTGGTGAATTTGGGTTGCATTGCCCCGCAGGGGCACTCATAATTTGTGGATTTCTGATTTGCAACTTTCAGTTTTCAGTTGCAAAAGTTACAACTGAGGTTGCAAAAGTTGCAACTGAGGTTGCAATTGAGATTGCAAAAGTTGCAACTGTTGCAACTGAGGTTGAAAAAGTTGCAACCTCAGTTGCAACTGAGGTTGAAAAAGTTGCAACTGAGGTTGCAAAAGTTTCAACTGAGCAAGGTAGTATTTTTGGAATATTGAAAACATAAAATTATAATGAGGTAGTATTTTTGAAAAAATGATTTTATAGAAGTGAAAAGATAGTTGGATGGTAGTAAAATTGGAAGTAATTGTTAAAATCTTATGTATTTATGTAAATAACCCATAAAAATTTTAAAAAAGTATAGTACACAATTTTCTATTCACATATTAAAGTACGTATACTAAAATAAACATTATGGGAACAATTTGAGTATAATTTTGTTTACAAATATTTATAGTCACTTATTAATTTATCAAAGTAATTTAAATGAAAATAAGAATTCTAATGTAGAGTTCAAGAAAATTTTCTCAATCTGATTGTATTGTATTATATTAAGTTATTAACATTTTTTTTAATATATAAATAAAATAAAATGATAAGTAAATATTTACTAGTAAATGATTTGATTTATTTAAGGAAAATACTAGGTGTCTTAATGTGATTATATAACTCAATTAAATATAATGGATCCTAGATTTATACCAATATAAACTAATAAAAGCAATATCAACCAATAAAAGCATTCGTGGCAATTCCTTTTTTCCACATCAACATCAGCACTGCCAACCACATTATTTTCTGACTATTTGTGATGCATAATCATTCTTGTCGCATCATTTATTTGTAATTATTTTTTGTATACAATTTTGTTAGGACATCATCTGATCCTGCATTCACACCATAATCAACTAATAAAAGCATTACTGCTGATTTCTTTTCGCCACATCTACATCGTCCCTGCTATATCATTTACCACATTATTTTAATTATCCCTGCCACATCATTTACCACATCATTTTATGACTATTTTTTGTACACAATTTTGTTAAGATATCTATCTGTTGCCACATCATTTATGTAAGAAGAATGTAGGAATCAACTACATTCTTCTGGACGCTGAGGTAAATAGCTTCTTAGATCTATATATGAAATTCGAAAAGTTTTACATACTATAACTTTTCTATACAGAACAATCGTGTACATGCTTGGATATCATCTACAGTCGACAACTTCTTCGTACAGTTCATGGAAGAAGGAACAACTGTTAGTATTCACAATTTCGCCGTCAAAACATATCAAAACACAACAAAGAATATATGTTTTGAAAATGATAAGTACATCAGTTTTATCACTTCTACGGTAATTCTGCCACATGATTTCCTACCAATCAACATACCATTTCATGTTTTCGACTTCACAAATTTGGCAAATTTACCGGAAGCTGTTGAACATCATCGTTATCTCATAGGTATAATACGATTTTCTATTTTAATATATTAGCTCACAACACAATCTTATTATAAGAACATTACAAAAATCTTCAGATGTTCTTGGAGTGGTTACAAAAGTTGAAACGCAACATCGATTTATAAATCGAAACAACGAGGAGGATACAATGATCAACTTTGTTCTTACACAAAACAAGTAAGCAAATTTCTTTCAGCTTACAAGTTTAAATCTTTTTCTTACTTTTGATTATTTGCTACATATCTATAAACAGCTTCAATGTAAATGTCGTCTTCCGTAGAGAATTTGGACAGGCGTTTATGAACCACCTGAATAATGCAAATCCACAACCTGTCGTGGTAATATTAGCAAGCTGCAAAATGAACTTAGTACAAGGTATATTTGAACTTTACTCAATAACTTAACTAAATACAACTTCACTTACTTCATGTACTAATTTCTAATCCGCAATTTACAGGTGAAACTTACCTGACAAACTTTCCTGCAACAAGATTCTACATAAACCCAACACATGATGCAGATGTCAACTTGAGGAATGAAATATAACTTAATACTAGATCAAGTATAAATCTGGATTATTATTAACATATTATCGTTATCTTACATCTATTTGGATGTGTTCAAAACAATTGTAATGTGATTCTAATTATTTTCTATTTCAATGTAATATATATTGTACTATAATGCATGTTTGTAATCTATATATCTTTGCAATATTAGAACAGAATAGCTGCTTTACAAGAAATTGTATCTTTATTGAACGTTGTCTATGTATGATTTCATTGGATTTTTCTTATACAATTTAGTAATAATGAACAACCAACCCAATGCAATAACTAAATCGCTTTACATTACTCTAAACATAAATCAAATCTTAACTAATTTGTTCTCAAAATTTGAAAGCCCAGCATGGCGGGCATAAATACTAGTTTACCATATCATTTTGTGACTAATATTGGTACATCCATTCCTTTCTGCTACATTAATATTAGCAAAAATTATACCCAATACGTACATAGAACGATTTAAGCAATAAATTTTTAACCACTTGTGATATCTTATCACGATTAATCTATGTAACATTGCTATTTGTTTAATTACATGTATTCGGCATGTTATGAGTAAAAGTACTTTAAAATTAACTTTAGAATCTTATACTCAATTTAAATTAATTATATTTGGCAAAAAAATTTATGTTAACTATAAAATTAAATAATGATAAAAACTTAAATTAATGATCAAAATTTTAGACTTTGTATAGTCATCACGCATTGTCTCTAGGAGCATCTTCATCCATTAACAATCTTTAATTAAATAGTTTATTTGTCAATCTATTTGATTGAAGTTATTGTTATGTAAATAAAAGTATCTATGTTGCTATTTTTTATATAGAGTAAAGTTCTATGGAGTACTCATTTAATTGGAGTACTTGGAGTACATATACATTTTGCATTCAAAATTTTGTAAAATTTATTATTTTGCAAAGTTTATTACATGAATATCACTATTTCATCGAAAATCTTGAAAATTTTGTATGTTTTGCTAACGAAATATTGCAAAATGAATTGTTCTTCGAAACACATTTGGGTTGCAAAACATATATGTTCTGATTGTAAAACATAAAAGATTTTCAAGATGAACATATTGCAAAACATACATGATTTTCAGGATTATCAATGAAATTATGATATTCATATAACAAGGTTTGCAAAATAATAAATTTTAAAATATTTTGAATGCAGAACGTATATGTATTCCAAGTACTCCAATTAAATGAGTACTCCATAGAACTTTTCTCTTTTTATATAGTAGTATAAATCATAATAATAAATTCATCTAAGTAATCAAGAATTGATAGATTTTTATATTCGAAACGGTGGTTTTTGATCTATCAATTAACTTTAATAATCATAAATTCCTTAACTACTTCATTTGACGGAGTAAGTAATAAATTTACGAAATTCAATTGTACTGATGAATTAATAAAAATCATTACAAAATTAATGAAAATTTATTGCAATTCAAAATTTCAACTAAATGAAATCTTATGTTGGACCTCCACTCATTTACGAGCTAATCATAAATATGATAAATAAATTCGAATTTGAACGACTTGCGAACCGCCCTACTCGAATTAGAATTCTACCGATGATTATAATTTGTGATGTTAAAAGGTTGGCCTAGTTTTTGGTGCTATTGTAAAATTCGCAGAAATTTTTTGGGTTGCGTTAACTATTTTATTTTTGCGTTTTCTGGAGTTCCAACGGTCGGATCACCTTGAATTTTGGGCAGCGTCTTCCTTACTCATGTATCAAAATTTTGAACGGTGAAGATCGGATTTGAAGGTGCAGAAGACCAGTTTATTGAGGTAGGGGTAGGGACTGTTGCACCACGGTGTGGATTAAGCTCCCCGTGGTGAGGCAAATTAAAGCGGGTATTTTTGGCCCAAATGTGTTTTTGATTACTTCTTAAATTAGCCCCATTAATATGATATGTAAATAGTAGTAAGTTAGCTAGATTTTAATTACTGTGATATTATATACAGAAAACATATACGTATCAATATATACAAGAAAAAGGCTCTTTCACTTGGCCAACAAAATCCTTCTTCTTTATGTTTTCGGTTTACTGTTTACTTTGATTACTGTCTTGTGTTATAGCTAATAACTCTTGGTGGTAGAATTTGGTATAAGTTTTACATAAAAGTCTTCTCTTTGGGGTGTTATTCCGCTGCGTCAAGGTTGTCCCTTATTTGGGATCCAACAATTAGCATCAGAATCAGAATCAGATTTGGGTGGTAAAACTCCGATTTGAGGTGTTTTTGGTTTGTGTCATGTGTGGTGCACACAAGGTGTTTGGTGAAATTCCTTAGAGAGGCTGGTTGTAAATAAGTTTGGTATGGCTTCTACTGACGGTGTAGTCAAAGTTGGTTAGCTAATAACTTGTGGTGGTAGAATTTGGTGTAAGTTTTACATAAAAGTCTTCTCTTTGGGTGTTATTCCGCTGCATCAAGGTTGTCCCTTATTTGGGACCCAACAATTAGCATCAGAGTCAGAATCAGATTTGGGTGGTAAAGCTCCGATTTGATGTGTTTCTGGTTTGTGTCTTGTGTGGTGCACACAAGGTGTTTGGTGAAATTCTTGAGAGACACTGGTTGTGAAACAAGTTTGGTATGGCTTCTACAGGCGGTGTAGTCAAAGTTGGGAAGTACGAGATAGAGAAATTCAATGGGAAGAATGATATTTCCTATTGAAGGATGCAGATGAAGAATTTTCTTATCTCGCAAAAGGTATACAAAGCTTTGTTGTGTAAGGCAAAGAAGGGCAAGGACATGTCGGATTAATACCGGGAATAATTAGATCTCGAAGCATGGGCTTCAATCATGTTATGTCTCGATAGAAATGTTACATGCTTGGTTGATAGTGAGAAAATGGCTGCGAATGTTTTGATAAAGTTTGAGTCCAATTTCATGACGAAAACTCTAACAAATCAAATCTATATAAAATACCAATAACCTCTCTCGAGTATTAGTGGCTTCTCTAAAATACACTCAAGCCTATTTTCATGGTATCATGCAATTCAGAGACATTAAACACAGCATCCTAACTTCCTAACAATCCATTCTACCTATTTTCATGTAAAAGTTCATGTCATTATTGGATAAATCACAACCATCTAAGTCCAACTTTCGTTTATAAATAGATATTTGGTTCAAACAATACACATAATCACGTCTGACATGTAATTGTTAATTAACACAACTCAATAAACAAGAGCACATAACATAACTAGATTGGGGGGATTGGGAAAATCATACATCAATCATAACTAGGGTTCAACTTAACCCTATATTAAAGATCTACTCGCTTATAATTAAACTAACAAAACACATAATATAATAAGTACACATAATATTAACAAGAATAGAGAAGAAAACCTTTAATTTTCAACCAGAAAGAAAAGTAAAAGTCTCTCTCTCTCTCTATGTATGTATGTATCTCCCTATGTGATGTCTATATATCTATTATATAAAGTATTTTAGGGGTCGTTTGGTTCATCAATATTAGGAATCAGGAATGGGTTTAGATTAGACAAAACCCATATCTTATGTTTGGTTGGGTAATTTTTATTTTTTAAACCCATTCCTCAAACCCACAGGATATAGGTTTTTCATACCGATGGGGGGAGGTGGGTATGGGCCAATATCTATATCGTGGTATGAGATTATATACATACGTCGCATCAATTTCTTTGCCGCCATCATCTTGTTGACCCATCTATCTGCCGCCAAACTACAGGTAAATCTTCATCTCTTCCATTTTCTCGATCACCTGTCACATAGATGATTGCCAAACCAGACATTCATTGTATAGCCAAGCATATAACATAGAATACGCACATATTATAGATCCTGAAAAGCTACCTACATATACAAGGGAGATTATATTCGATAAAATTATACATACATACACATAGAATACTTAAAGAAAATATATGTATATTACTTCTCTTAATGAAAAAGTTCAAAAAATTATCAAGAATATTATATCCACGTATTGTTATAAATATTTTTGCAATCAATTTTTTGGAACGAATTATTAATATTGGTGTAAGTATGCATCATCTTTGTGCCAAAAGTACTTGTTTATTGTTAATGTTTATTGTCTTTCAGATATTAGGCTAAATCAATATTAAAATGAACATGTGCAATTTATTATAATAAAATGTGTTATCTTCATGAATTCAATTATTAAATTTGTGAGTATATGAACATGTACAGAATGGATCAATGTGGACTGTCTTTCATAAGGAGGAAGAAGAGGAATCAAAGAGAACTACTTGTAACTTTATTGGTTATTATTAATGCCACATTTATCATTTATATGGTGTTACATGCTATTGGTATAAGTAGGCATAGCATACATCAAATCAGAGATAAAAAACGTCGTAGATTAGAAAATTTGGATGCATTGATTAGGGATGGTGATGCTGCTTGTAGGAGTGAATTACGTATGAATAGACAAACATTTTATGTACTTTTTGAGATGGTTAGGGACTTTGGTGGACTAAAGGGTACTCGGAATATAAGTTTAGAAGAGATTGTAGCTATGTTCTTATATACATTGGCTCATCATAAAAAGAATAGGTCAGTAGGAACCTATTTTCTTAGAAGTGGAGAAAGTGTTAGTAGACAATTTAACCTTTGCCTCCTCGCTATTCTAAAGTTACATCATTATTTAATGAAAAAGCCTACTCCAATAACAGAGGAATGCGAGTCCAGTAGATGGAACTGTTTTGAGGTACACCTTATTATAACTTGAATTTAACACTTTAAAAAATATGTTATTTGATGTTTAGATATATAAACATCTGTATTTGTATATTTTAGAATTGCTTAGGAGCTCTGGACGGTACATTTGTTAGTGTCCATGTGACAAATGAGGAAAGGGCAAGATATCGGACAAGAAAAGGCAACCTTGCAATGAATGTCTTAGGTGTTTGTAACCCGAATATGGAATTTATATTTGTCTTGCCTAGTTGGGAAGGTTCTGCACATGATGGCCGTGTTTTGAGAGATGCAATTTCTAGGCCAAGTGGTTTAAAGGTTCCTCAAGGTAATTTAGAAAATAAATTAAACTGAAGCATATTAATTAAAAATCATTACTAATTCATTTTATTGTATTTTAGGTTGTTACTACTTGGTAGATGCTGGTTATACTAATTGTGAGGGGTTTTTAGCACCTTTTAGAGGACACATTTATCACTTAAATGAATGGGGAGATCATCAACCAGTAAATGCGGAAGAATACTTCAATATGAAACATTCTAAAGCAAGAAATGTAATTGAGAGAAGTTTCGGTTTGCTGAAGGGAAGGTGGGGAATACTAAGAAGTCCTACCTTTTATCCAATTCGCACATAAACCCGTATAGTATCAGCTTGTGCTTTATTACATAATTTAATTCGAAAGTACATGCCTATAGATGTTGTGGTTGATGATGATTCAGATGACGACAGGAGCGAGGATAGTAGCGCGGATGATGATAGTGATGATGAAGTTGAATACATAACCGTTGTTCAGTCATCAAATGCTTGGACTACTTTTAGAAATAACTTAGCACAAAATTTGTTTAATACATGGAGAGCTACATAAGGATTTTGGATTTATCTTTGTTATCTACTTTCAATAATTTCTTTTTAGTCATTACTTTTAATGTTGAATGCTATATTTTGTTGTTTTCAATAAAAATGTTGCTGGATAATTGATATTTTTTACAAAATATATTGGTTGTGTATGCTTGATTAATATTGTTCAGGATGGATGCAAATAGTCAAAGTCCACTTGTTGTTGGAAGGGGAAAGAATAAACGATTTTGGAAAAAAGATGAAGAAGAAGCTTTAATTGATTGTTTGTAGATATGAGTGTTGACCACCAATGGAAAGGTGAAGGAGGTTTTAAGAATGGCTATTTAAATCACTTGGAGGTATTGTTAAACAATAAATTTCCTGATTGTGGTCTAAAAGCTTTTCCCCATATTGACTCAAAAGTAAAATGGTTCAAAGACAAGTATGCTGTTGTTTCCGAAATGGTTTACAAAACATCAAGCTTTCAGTGGGATGATAAGACAAAAATGATACAATGTGAAAAACAAGCTTTTGATGATTTTCTCAAGGTAAATAAGTTATTAAATATTTAAAATGCAATTACATATTTTATTGTTTTTTTACTAATGTGTATGTTTCTTTCAGAATCATCCTAAAGCTGGAGGATTATGGAGGACTCCCTTCCCTTATCTTGGTAAGCTAGATCTTATATTTGGTATTGATAGAGCTAATAGAATTGGAGCTGAGTTGCCAGAGGACTCTATCAAAAATCTTGAAGAGATTGTGAACCTTGCCAATGATAATAGTGATGATGATAGTCTACCACAACCTCCCGCTACTAAGAAAATAAAAAAAGAAAAGACTCCAAAAGGCACTGAGAAGAAAAAATCTCCTCAAATTGTTGATTTAACTTCTAATCATATGGCTACTGAATTTACAGGATTTATGAAAGGTACGAGCAGTCAGTTAGAAACCATCGCGAATGCCATGAGTTCTACACAGAATCGTGAAATAGAGGTTGCTGAACAAAAGAAGAAGTTACTTTCTGAGATAGCTAGTTTGTCGGGTATGACTAAAGCTGAAGCAATCATAGCTGCGTGCTTGTTTACATCAAATACAAGCCAAATGGATGTTTTCTTTTTAAGTCCTGATGATGATTGGAAGAAAAAGTGGTTCTTGACCTATTACATCGTAATAATCCATTACATCGTGATGACCCTTTAAATTAAGATGACTAGTAGTTTTAATTTCAATTTTATAAACTGCATTTGTTCGTTATTTGAATATTTGATTGGATTTAAGTTTTTTTATCAATAAGTTGGATGTTAATTTGAGGATTGATTATTTATATCTTGGATGATAATTTGAGGGCTGATTATAGTTTGGGATCCTTTTTTTCTGCTTATGTTTTTGTGCCAGAGAAATCTCCATGCTTAAATCAGAATGGTTATCACAGAATTGAGTTGTCTTATTTGCATTTTGGAGTAAGTTTACTTGTCTGATTTCATTATAGTTTTGCATGTAGTATTGTTGCTTCACCATTTGAAGTTATGAACTTGAATATTCCGGAAATGCAGTAACCGGAGGTTTCCAACATATTGCAAATGTTACATTAATGGTGAAAGAGCAAATGTTAAGTTTCTGCAAATGTTAAGTTGTTCAACAGTTTCAGAAATTTCTGTTGATTTTGCGGATGTTTTCTTGGCCTTATATTAAAGTCTTGATAGAAGAATACATGTTTATTTTAGTCCAAGTGTTGCAAAATTGTGGTCTCAAAGTGTTTTCCTGTTTCTGTGTATATCTTTCTCCTTTTGTTTGATGACTCACCATTAAGCTTTGGAAGCATCCAAACAAGTAAAGATGCTATAGCTAATGAACATGGTATTATGTGAGAATCTGTCCTTAAGCTGCAAACTGAATAAGGACACTAGACCCTATACGACCAGTTAGAGGAAAGAACCATCTGCATTTGTGCTTTCCGACTAGCAGCCGAAATTGTTACCATTAGTACCAGGAAAAACTGATAGACTAGTAATTGAATTTGTATTTCTCACAAAAGTTTTTGTATCCATTTTAGATCTAATTTCTCAACCAAATACCATAATAACAAAAGTGACCAATAAATACTAATTAACTTTACATCCTTTCATCCCACTTTTAGGGCAGAAGTGTGGGGATGAAAGTGAAGATACTTTTACCTCCACTTACTTCCTTTTCCTTTTTAGAAGAAATTGGGAGCCGGATTGCCTTGAAAATGGACCCGACATAGTTGTCTTTGATCTGCCCTTTCTAAAACTAAATACAGACATCTCAAGGTTGTGATATTTTGTTTTTCTTGGTTCAACTCAAAGCACCAACCTGCAAAGTACATTTTAAAAAATGACAATACCCAACATAGTAGTGACAACAAGTCTAGGCGTGGACATGATTCTCAATTTTTTGTTTGCAATAATGAGAGTTCTAGCTTGATCCTGATACATGTGAAGCCTTTTTATTTTAGTTTTTAGATATTAAAAGTAAAAAAATATAAATGCTACATTGATTCTTGATTCCCAAATTTTATAAACCAAACACTAGGAATGGGAATCAAACTCATTCCAAAAATGAACCAAACACATGGAATAAGGAATGATATCATAACCCTATACCACCCAAACCCCATTCCCCATTCCAAACCCATACCTTTATTTGAACCAAACGACCCCTTAATGCTTTGAGAAAAATACAAATACGTTTCCTTAATTGATTGGGTTTCCCAAAGGAAAATTCGTAGTTTACTTTTCTTCAATAATTCTGGGTCGCTCCAGTTATTATTTGACACTTGGACCACTTCAGAATGAAAGAGAATTCCGTTATCTTCACGTGGGCTGTTGAATCGTCCAATTCTGACATATAGAACTCGAGATATGGCCCAAACAGTAAAGTACGCGCGTGCAGCCCAACAAATCCGAATTTCCTTCTAATAAATCTCCAAATTAAGCTCTTTATTCTCCAATCCTTCCAAGTTTAGGATTTCCTTCCTTCCTACAATAAAATATTAAAATCTATTAAATAAAAATAAAATTAAATGCAAAATATGATAAATATGAGGAATATAATCATGTAAAATATATAAATATACACTCTATCAAACATCCCCACACTTAGCATTTGCACGTCCTCGGGCAAATAAAGAAATAAAAATCTATCCTAACTAACTAAATCACTTTCGTAGATGACACGATTGCATTGAGCATATGCAACAAGCCGTTAAACCCCTAGGCAGCCCTAGTAGGACGAGTTTTGTCTCGTGCGGGTTTATAGAAGATGTACCCACAAAATCAAATATTTTCAATCACCAAGTCTCTCAAGCATGCAACATATCATAGTACTCCACACATTATAAATCTCAATCACATAACAACCTGAAAGTGTCTGAAAGTACAAGTACTCTTACTTTAAGCATCATTAACACAAAATAATCCAAGTATGCACACAATGTCTAGATAGACAAAAACATCATGAAATAGACCTCAAAGTCGCTTTCAATAAGTAAGCATGCTATGGATAAATATCTCACTTTGCTCTCAAGTCACACAAGTGTATAGGTGTAAGTGTTTCACTCAAGTTCAATCATGGTACATGCGCTACCATATGCTTGGTTTTCCACCAAATCTCCACTACTTCGTATACATGAATTATAGGAAATTTAGGAGTTCAAAGATAATGTGATGAAGCAGAAGGTGAACGAGTCGACTGACTGAAGAAGAATTGAATAATCAAAGAGAGAATAAGTGGTGGATGTGTATCGTAATTAGTTTAGTTCGAGGATACAAGTTACGTATAAATGTAGTGATTTTTCGTAGTCGATTCGAGTATTGATAAATGTTCAAGATATAATGTTCAGAGTCAAAATTTTAAGACTTGTCGGGTATTTAGAGTTATGTTTCAAGGTAAATGGTCATTAGTTTCGAAATTGTGGAAATTAGAGTTAGTTATTTTTTTATCTTGATCAAATTGGAAACTCAGTAGAACAATGAGATTAAGGATGGATAGAAGTTTCCCAGTTATTCCCTTCGCGAGTAACATTGTACGTTGAAAGTGGAATAAGAATGATTGGGAGATTTCTTGATATTCTTTTTCTCAAAGTTTTATCTCAGGCAGTATGGTTAGGAGTAGGAGTGTGCAAGTTGTATCAATTGTTTTAGTCGCGTGGAATTTGTTTTAAAGATTTAATTATTTATCTGTTTACTGCAAGTCAAAACAGATTCTTCGCTTATATGTTTGTTGCAAGTCAAGGCAGGTTTTGTTTCAGTATTGTATATGAATGAATTGGTTATGGATGATTGGATTAGTAATTGAGGTACTTTCATATAGGACATAGTCCATTATGAGAATAAGTCATGCCAAATTTTTGGTAGAAAATACATTCACCTACGAGTGGTAAACGTTTAGAATTGATGAGACTTGTAAGAAAGAGATATGAGTTTTAATGGAATATTAAGGCTTACAGGATGTGGCCATATAAATATGAATTGATATAAAGGAATCCTAGAGTTGAAGAAACAACTTGGAAAAAAAAAAAATTTGAAGCGAAATGTTTGAGGAGTACCATCATTTGTTTTCTTAAGACTGATTCTGAGGACAGAATCCTTTTAAGGGAGGAAAGATATAGCGCCCTAGAAAATTTCATATTTTTAAATATTTATTTAATATTAAATGTGGATTATATTATGTGATATCGTGTTTACATGTTTATATGATGATTTATGTGTACCGTGTAAGTCCATGAAATTTTATTTGTATATTTGATGATTAGATTCTATTTAAATCATACATTATTGATCTTCTGAGATTTTTATAAAATCATTGGAGTTATTAAAAATCAAGAAATCTTTTGTGTTATCATCTTTATGAATTTTTTTTTTAAATTAGTGGGAGAATTATTTTGGGTGTTTAAGTATTTTAAAATGATTTTAAGTGTTTTATCGTATTTAAAGGATCAAAACTTGTAAAATTCATAATTAATTCATTTTTTATCCTAAAAATATTTAAAAAATATAGGTATATTTTTAATTTCATAAAATTTATTTTAGAATTTTTAAATTTATTTTTCTACTAATTTTTTGATTAATTTCGATTTTAGAAAATGTTTTAAAGTAATATTTTTTATTTGTTTTCAGCATTTTTAATTACCAAATGGCCCCTCTCCTTTAAATCCTTAAAATCACCAGTATTTCCCCAAATTTGATCGAGGGGCTCTGTTTTCTCTCCATTGCTTCTCGAGAGTTCTCGAGCTTTCTAAATCTCTCTCTCTCTCTCTCTCTCTCTCTCTCTCTCTCTCTCTCTCTCTCTCTCTCTCTCTCTCTCTCTCTCTCTCTCTTTTCAATCTCTTTGCAATCTCTCGTCTCTCTCCCTCTCGAATTCATCTCTCTCTCTCTAACAACCTCAATTTCTCACCCACATCTGTTCTAACTCGGTCTGTTTAGGGCCTTTCGAGTTTATGATTCGAGGTGCTGCTGTGGTTGTGTACTCTGTTTGTGTGTTATATGGTGTGTTGTCTGCGTGCGTTTGTTACTGTGTGCGTGTGTATAACAGCCGTTGGTGTGTGTGTTACGGGTATGGTTATACAGTGGCTGGGTGTGTGCGTATATATGTGTACTGTGTGTGCATTGTAAGCGTGATTTGTGTTTAGTAGTAGTCGTGTGTGTAGTGATCCCTGGTAATTGTGTGAGTGTATGGCTAAGCTGAGAAATTCATTCCTCTGTTTTCGGTTTATATTGTTGCTGTTGGTTGTGCTTCATATGTTTCCTTCGGTGTTATGATTTATTACAATGATATTCGGTTCGATTAATATATTCTGTGAATTGTTGATTTATCGATTTGAATTATATGATGTATTCAATGATTCCGCGATTTAAATTGTTGAGAAATTAATTGGTGGAGTCTGGAATGGAAACCCGAACTATCGGGCACCTTCGGATTTTGCCACCGTCGACGATGAGCTTCGGCGAGTCGACGGGGACGATGATGGTACCCTAAGTCCGACAATAATTATTTTATCAATTTGAGACATTTTTATTCATGTAATTAATTTTCAAAAATATGTGTTCGAATTTGATATAATTTTAATTCGAGCTGTTTATTACTTGATCGATGAATTGTGAATTAGTAGTATCCAGGATTATAGATTGGTGGTAATTAAATTTTATATGTGATAAATGTTGTTGGTGTGTCGGTTATGTTCCGAGGGGAAGTATATCCGTGCAAAGGAGGTGCTGTCCGATTTTCGTTAAAATAAATTCGTAATTCTTATAGTAATTTAATAAGAATTATTTGTAAGTCAGTACGATATATATGTTAAGTGCTTATGTGATTGGTATGGTTATAATGTACTATTTTGTGAATATGATTAATAAGTGTTGCATGTGCTAAGTGGTAAAGCGTTATAGGATGCGTTTAAGTAGAACGAGTTAGACGATTACGGTTATTAGGGCACTGAAATAGTACTTTACCTGTATATAGGTACGAATAGGTGTTCGTCCATAATTCGAGGTTTATCAAATGATGTAATAAGATGTGGAGAATTGTGATGTTGAAAGGTTGGCTAGTTTTTGGTGCTATTGTGAAAATTTAGCAGAAATTTTTCTAGTTGTGTTAACTGTTTTGTTTTTGCGTTTTTCGGAGTTCCAACGGTCGGATCGTCCTGAATTTTAGATAACATCTTTCTTACTCATATATCTAAATTCTGAATGGTGGAGATCGGATTTGAAGGTGCAGAAGGCCAGTTTATTGGGGTGGGGGACATAGATTGTTGCACCACGGTGTGGATTAAGTTTTCGTGGTGAGGCAAATTAGAGCGAGTATTTTTGATCCAAAAGTGTTTTTGGGTTAATTCTTAAACTAAGCCCATAATTAATATGATATGTAAATGGTAGTGAATTAGGTAGGTTTTAATGATTGTAATATTGCATACAGAAAACATATACGTATTAATATATATAAGAAAAAGGCTATTTCACTTGCCCAACAAAATCCTTTTTCTTTGTGTTTTCGATTTACTGTTTACTTTGATTACTGTTCCCTCTGTTTCTCTCATTTCTTTACACTTTCCTTTTTGAGACGCCCCACCAATTCTTTACATTACCAAAAATAGTAACTTTTAACAATAAAATACATTATTACATCCACTACTTCACTTCACTTTTTCAACACTTTACAGTATCACACCCACTACTTCACTTATTTTAACAATAAAATTATTATTACACCCACTATTTTATTTATTTTAACCATATTATATTCATTATCTTTAGTTAATTTATTTAGTTTATCCGGTTACCTTGATCTTTGTGTAAAACTACAATGTAAAGAAAGCACAGGAACAGAGGGAGTAGCTAATAAATTGTGGTGGTATAATTTGATGTGAGTTATACATAAAACTTTTTTATTTGGGATATTATTCCGTTAGGATTGTCCCTTCGGACTCTTAACATACTTTTTGCTCCAAGTTATTGTAAATAAGGAGAAAAAGCTCAACGGTTCTAGAGAGATGGAGCAATTATGTTCGAAGACAGCATGAATGATGGTCACAGGCAGGAATGACTGGTGTTACTAGAGAATAAACTATACTTTCAAAGTTTCAATCATTTTCATCATAAGTGTATATGGGACACATCATCAACTTATCCACCACCACCTGGACCCTCTGCGGCCCACATCACGACCTAACTAATTTTGAAAAATGCTTCATTTTCTATAAGTGTTTTGTCCAAGTGTTCAAATGCCAATTTTATAACAAGACTCCAAAATACAAATATTAGTAGTCCACTGCAAGTTCGTTAAAGGTACAATTACCATGATCCCTCTCCACTATAGTAATTTTTAGTATTAATATTTTTACTCAAAATGAATGAATCGTTTTTTACGTATATTTTAATTGTATTCGAAAATTTTATTTCAATATACTAGTAATAACATTAAATAACTTTGTAAAGAAATTCGCGTTTAATACCCAAATGTCATATTTTTTAAATCAATTAGATGTTAATTTTTAAAATAAATTACATGTTAATTCTTTCAACAGGCGTATGGTATAATTAAAATACCTATTGTTATGTCGGTGTCTGAAGAATGCACATCACCAGACCACCAGCTTCACCAGCTCCATTGACCAGAAGCACACATGTCAACTTTCTCTTTGTGCATGTAGTTTAGTTTCCTAGGTTGAAATACTCCAACTGCTACATGTCTAAGTAAGCAATTCAATTTTATATTTTGCTTCCTTTCAACTTTGAACCTTTTACTTTTTCAAAGGAGGAGAGCGATTGTTTTTAGTTAATTTAATGGAAAAATGTTAGGGAATTAAATTTTTTTTAAAAAAAAAAATTTCTCAAATGCTATTTTTTTTTTTTATTATTGGTTGATAATACAAATATTGATATGAACATCGTGTGTATTCATATGAACGCTATCAATTGAAATTTCTCATTTAACCAATTTAATATTATCATGTAATTTTGAAGACATTTTTTGGAAATTTTGTTTGGTTATCTAGCATCACTCTAAAAAACGATTTCTTTCGATAAACTAGTTATATTCAGCATATTTTTAATTAAAGAGAATATAATCGTGTAACTAATGTGTCTCGACAATTTTATATGTTTCTAATCTTGAATCTAATGCGTTTCCCCATTCCCATTCCCATTCCCTTACCAAGACATAAAAAACCCCAGACTCTAGCAACAAAACAGAAGGAAAAGAGAAAATGATTCTTGTCAGATTTTAATTTTAATCATCAGAATGTGAAACATGAAGCTTGAAAAATATTTCAGTCCAAATTAGATTGTCAAACATTTCCCTGAAAGATAGATCTGTACAATACATGTACATTAGTATAAATGTAAATAAGTAAATCTTTGACATTTCTTTCCAGCATAAAGTCTGAAGATTACAATTAGCAAAAAAAAAAATAAAAAAATCTGAAGATTACTGCAGCAGACTAGAAAATCTGAACACTGACAGTAGCTTGGATTACAAGGGATATATCACACAAAAACCGACAGCTCAATTAGTGTATACATCATTTTTTTTAAATTATCCAAATACATAAAAACACCCTTTGTTTTGTCCGTTTCATAAATGGAAAAGGGTGAAGTAGTCTTTTTAGCACATGTAATTAAGGCAGACAAGCCACCCTTTGTTTTGTCCGTTTCACAACTGTTATACAAAATTAACATTTGGCTTGTGTTTTCACTGGTATCATCCTCTTTTCCCCGCTCTTCATTATCTCTCTCTCTCTCTCTCTCCTTCCACTTTTCTAAAAGCTAGTCTTTTCTAAACACCCCAGGTGAGTTTTTATTTTAACTAACTTTTCACTTTGGAATTTCAACAAAGTGTGTGGATTTATTCAGGTACTTTGCTTCATCTGAACCAATATTCTCTGTTTTTGATCATAGTAAATTTAGGGGGTCCTTTTTCATATGGGGTTTTTTAGATTTTTTTCTGGTGAGTTAATATGCATTGTTGAAGACTGTTTGTGTTTTCTTGGTTAACATATTTTTATTTTCAGTTTTAGAGTCAGATGATTGTATATTGTTAATATCTCTTAAAATTTGTAATTTTAGTTTTTTGTTGGAATTACCTGATGATGAATTGATTGTTCGGAATTCTGTGTTTTTGTACTTGATTCTGGTAATTCAGTACTTATGTTAGTACTTGCCTGGAATTAGTTATGTTTATGAATTTTTGGATTCTAAATTGTGTGAAATGGTATTATGTGTGTGTGTGTGGTTTTTACTTTTGCCTTTCCCTGTTGCAAGAAGTAAGGTTTTTATTACAGTTTCATGCCCCACTTGGAGTTTAATCATCATTCACTTGAAACGCAATATTTGCAAATTTATCTAAGGATTAATCAAATCTATAACCAGCCTATATAATAATGAAAAATATAGTAAAGTAGTGTGCTTCAAGTCTTATCTTTCAAGGTCTGCATTTCTGGTACCATGTTTTTTTGAAAGAGGCACTTAAATCATGTTGCAAAGTTGAAACATCGGAATATAATATCGTTTGAATGATGATATTTGCATATCGAAAGTGTACTTCTGTACAAGTTTGTTATGTGCAATTCTGTGTTATGAATGAGTTTCTATATTTAGTGGATGCACTTGCAGTTTTGAGTACTATCTGGCTGATAATGTTCAGTCTTGAGTTTTATTTTAACTATATCCGAAAAATACTAAAATTTGCCTTTTCTCTTACAGTTTACCTCGGATTGAGCTTCATTTAGTGTATTGGGATTTACTACTGGCCGGTAACGGACAATCGACTATACGTCTATACTTATTCTCTTGAATTGTTGATCCATTATCTGTTGCTTTATTCTGTATTCCAAACTTAGGAGTTCAAAGCAGATACTTTTTGGTGGTTAGATTAGGACCATTTTGACACATTAAAGCTATATTCTGATTTCAATTATGAAGAGATCTAACTGATATATTATACAATATTGTCACTGATCTGGATTACTTGAGGTTTGAACTGATTGTAAATTTGGGACATGCATATGAATTTTCATATGATATATCCATCCATTGCTTTTCATATCAGTAGTCTCATTCAAGAGCAGAGTACTGATTCCATTTATATAATTTAAATTTTTCCATTCATTTGTCTGTAATACTAAGTCATACGAATGGACCTTTATGTATTTTACTTGACCAGAGATCTATATTACAGTTAAAATGTTTCACATAACCTTCCCTTCTTTGCCCAATATATTCATTTATTGAACCTAATTACTGACAGTTTACTTGGCAGAAAGCGAATACACCAAGCAGAGCGACTCCATTTATTAGAAGATCCAGTATAGGCAAAGACCTTAGTCAGAGAATTATGAATACTAATGCACTTGCAGTGGATGAAGATGATAGAGAAAAGGAGAATAACTTTTTGGAGGTAATGTTTTCAGGTTTCATTTCTTTGTAACTGCTCTGCGTTTATGTTGTTACACTTTTTATTTATCCATGCTAGCCTTCTGTAGTTTCTTACAGTTGCATACTCTGCTTTCAGGTCGTAAATGCAGAAAAGAAATTGTGGACTTTGATACATTCCAAAGGTTTATTACGGAAAGATGTTCAAGAATTATATCACAAAGCTCGCGCTGGTTATGAGGACATGATCATAAATGATCGCGAAGGGATGGAACTTAAAGATGTTGAATACTGTTTGTGGAAGCTTCACTACAAGCATATTGATGAGTTTCGGAAAAGAATACGACAATCTTCTGTTAGTGCAGAGAACAAGAAAGTAGGAAATTCACAGGATGTTGCTAGTGTGCAGAACAACATTGACGACCACATCGAAGGTTTCAAAACATTTCTGTCAGATGCAAGTCTATTTTACAAGGATATGATCAGAAAAATGAGAGAAAGTTGCGGGCTTTCCGAGGAACTGCTACTTTCTAGCAAGGATTACAACTCCTCAGGTGTTCCTACAAATTTACCTAAATGTAAATATGCTTGCCATCGATTTTTAGTTTGCCTTGGGGATCTTGCTAGATATAAGGAACTTTGTCAAAAATCTGACAATCGAAACTGTAAGTGGTCTGTCGCTGCCAATTACTACTTTGAAGCAGCAGCAGTTTACCCAGATAGTGGAAACCCCCAAAATCAGGTATGTTCTATCTAATTATAACAATCAATATATCAGATCAGTCAACAAAACAACCACAACCTTTTAGATTGTAGATTCTAATGGTCTATCTCTTTGTAAGCAGTTACGTAAATATTTAAGTTAATATGCAGTTGGCATTATTGGCAACATACATTGCCGATGATTTTCTAGCCTTGTATCACTGTGTTAGAAGTCTGGCTATCAAAGAGCCTTTTCCAGACGCGTGGGACAACCTTATGTTACTCTTTGAAAAGGTATGGCCTATCCATTTAGGAAATTTACTATCATGGAAATAACTAAATATATCTAGAACAGACTTTGCTTTAATTTTTTTTTTCCTTCGTCGTTTTTTAAATTGTTTTTGCTATATTGCAGAACAAGTCTTCTCCAGTGCACTCACTTTCTAGTGAGATACAATATGATCTTTCAAAACCATCAGAGAGATGTTTCATTAGGACTAAGTCACAAGAATGTAGTGGTTCCTCAAACAAGAATTTGGAAACCACTGAACATGCTTCATCTGGAATAACTGATCTATGGCCTCTCTTTGTCAGAATGACAAGTTTCTTTTTTGTAGAATCAAGGTAATTTAGTCAGTGTATAATACCTGATACCTCTTATCTAATTCTGTCATATCCTGTGAGAAGATCTATCATGCCATATTTAGCCATTACAACTGGCAACACTAAAGTTCAGTGTCTTCGACGAGATTATCATTATGAAGTCATGATCTATTCTATTTACTACAGGAAGATATTACTACGAAGTCACTGAAAATTAGTGTCTTATATTTTGTCTAACCAACTTTTAAGTAAATATAAAAATATTAGATTGCACTACCCCTCCGAGCATCTTTCACTCAAAATCAAACCCACAAAGGCCTTCAACCCTAAATCCTCTTTCTTTGAGGAGAAAACTGAAAGAAGTGAATAGGCATTCGTACACAGTACACTTCAGATTACTTTTGAGGTGCTGCTATCCTTCTTGACATATATTATTAGAGCATAAGAATATTCAAATTGACGTAGGCTGTTATTTAATGCGTCACAAACAGCTCCGCGGAGATGATTGAGTCAATATCGAGCCATATCAGATACAAAAACGTTCTGGTACGTCTTGGTTCACATATGTTGCTTAAGTTGGTGGCACGACCTACGCTTTAGAATAGTTAGAAATGGAGCTTTATTCCATACTACTTAGGTGATGGTATGTTAAGGATTTAGGACTGAATATTGCAAAACCTTTCTTGTTAGTCCCTCAGTATGCAAATGTGACTGACATTGTGGGATCAATCTCTTTTAGGTATAGCTTATTAGTCGGTTTGTGTAAGCTGCTTTTAAATCATGTGTGTCATTTTTCTTATTTATCACCAGTTTAATTTGAAGTATCGCAACAGCTTCTTCCTTGATCTTAATAACAACTATCCTTTTAAGTTGAAGTGTCAAGCTAGGGTATGCCATAGAGTTTCTAATTTCAGGTATCTTGATCTTTTTTGTGGGATCAACTTTTAATTCAGTATTATATAGGTTTTCGTATTTTTAATTGCTCCGCTGCTCTATTTTCATATGGTGAAAGCAAGAAAAAAAATTTCCCACTGGCTGCATATACAATTTTTGTTTTTTGCTTGTTTTTCAAAACTTCTGCTCAAGTTAATAAGATGCAGATAAACTGATATCAATACATAATGTTGATCGATGTTTACCTGCACAGTGAGTAATGTCCAAATGAGCATACCCCAATTTAAGTTAATGAGGAGCATTATGTCTGGACCTTTTTGCATGAAATTACAATTGTTAACAGGACCAGGTAAATTTAACATGAAAAATACAAATTCGAACATGTCAGCTAAAGCTGCCTTTCTTGCATCTCGTTTTCGCCAATTACATATCTGATATTCTGATTATAATACCAGAGTTGGTTATGCTTATACTAAGTTACTCTATGATTTTTTTTTGTTTTTTTTATAGTTACTATACGATTTTTGACATATTAACCAGCAAATTTGTTATATCTGCTGCAGTCTAGAGGACTTCAATTGTGCTTTTGCTTCAACCTTAAGAAAGTTCGAAGCCTTACTTGCTTTAAAGCAAACAGAACTGAAAGCCTCGTTAGAGTCGTATGGACGTATGGATGCAACCAGAAGTGGCCCTTATAGAGCTATTCATCTTGTTTCTATTCTTATCATTATTATCCATAATCTTCCTGAAACCATGAAAGTGAAAACATCAGTAGACAAAATTGAGACAGAGCAGTCTGCTTTCAGCAAATTAGCATGGACTACCACGTTCATTTTCATGGGTCGTTTAATAGAGAGATGTCTTGAGGATATGTACTTGGACGCTTGCCCTCTGTTATTAACTGTGCTAGTTTTTGTTGAGTGGTTGGTAGGAGTGCTTGACAAAGCAGAAATGTACATTGCTCATGAAAATGTTAAGAATGCTACAACATACTTTTTTGGTGCCTTCTGTAACCTTCTAAACCAGCTTGATAATAAAGAAGGCGAGGTCAAATTTCTAGACCGTAATGCATTGTGGGAAGATTACGAGTTGAGAGGCTTTTCACCAGTAGCCCATGCTCATATGCAATTGGATTTCTCAACTCAGAGGCAACAAATTCGGAAATATGACAATGGATATAGAAGTCGTGCTCATCGCATCCTTCATGCTGCAATGAGAATTGTAGAGGGATCTAAAACTACATGGAAGTGGCTATCTTATGACAAACTTGGAAGAAAATTTTATGCAATGGAAATGATTCAAAGTTTTGACCACAGAGAAGCAGAAGAAACCAAGCCTAGTCATGTTTCTGAAGTAAAACATATTGAGCTACATGAAAACGGAAATTTCGAGAAAAATCAAGATATCCGTAGTGTAAAGAGCGAAAATGCTTCTGTGGATGATGAAGAAGTCATTCTCTTCAATCCTATAACCAGACATAACTCAGAACCGATATACAGTTTGCTTACCTCAAAAGGTCAAATGTCCTCAAATGCAAAAGATGATCAAACATCTTCTGATGAAGTTTTGCGCCGTGCTACATCCTTGCTTCTCCCGCAAAACGAATCTCAGCTCGATTCTCCAAAGCTATATTCTGATACCACAGACTTCAGATTCAGCAAGCCATATAGCCAACCAGAACAAAACGCAAAGGATTCAGCTGCGTATCCTGTTGGGCCTCCTTCACTCAGTGGTTGGGTGTTCAACAGAGAAAGCACACATTCCGAGAGTGATAAAGGAACAAGGGAATTTCGTAGACATGACTTGAATCCGATTGCAGAAGTGCCTTCTGCGTCACTGGCTGGCCTATCTGTGAATGAAAAAGAATTTTCTGCATCTACATATAATCCATCTCTTCCGTACGTGGCTCCGATGCCTTCTGCGCCACAGTTACCTGCTGATGCGAATTGGTTTAAAGGTCATTCACCAAATTTTCCAGAGTCCAAAACTGGAGCTGGGATTAGAGAAGCCGAAGGAATATTAGGTCCAACACCGAGCAGTAGATACTCAAACTTGTCTCCTACTCATGGACCATTTAGCCCACGGCTTCCTAGTTTTATTGATGGATATCCACCTCTTCTTGGAATGAGCTCATCCGAATGGCTTTATCAGTACCGGAACAGTCAAATTGTTGAACAAGCTAACGATCACGTATGGCCAGTTCAACTCAATGCACCTGGTGAGTTTGGAAACTTCTATAGGCATGATGCTTCCAGATTTGATTTTTTTGATAGGTGGGGAAATCCTTTGGCTTCTAATCAGATGGTATATTTGGATAACCCGCAATTGAATACGGGTTTGCCTCTTTACGGAATAGAGGAACAAAGAAGGGAAAAGCTGTTTCATGGTTACCAGAGACCAAGCCCGTATGGCTGTGTTACTGGGACGGACTTGGGAGCTGAGAAGCCACCACTTTTACAGCATCTACAAGAAAGAGAATGGCAACTACAACGTGAGAATAAAGTGCGAGGTCCTACCTATATGGGGAACTAAATTAAGGTACAAGAACACTCTGAACACTTGACTTCAAGTCTAAATCTGCATGTTCCATTTGTAATTTAAGCATAACCAGGTCCTACAGGTTTTGAAGCGTCATTCTGGTTGAACATATTATATTGTGTTGGTAAAGTATCCGCATTTGCGCAACTTAAAGAGATTGAAGAAGATTGCACTCTGGTTTTTCTCGAAAGCTGTCATGTTCTTGTGTTTATCAGACTGGGCTGATCATTGGAACTTTTGTCCTTGATTAGCTATTTTAGGTCTGTTAATTGTTATCAAAATAGACAAGATATGAATATTTTATTTCTTTCAGAAATGAGTGAAGTAGAATGACTATGAGGTATAGTAGTAAAGGTTTATAGGAGCTTCATGCAAATTGTGAATTACCTGCATTTGTAAATATTTGTTTACTTGATCAAATACAACCATTTGTAAGTTTCAAAACATTAATCACTGTATGAGCGCGCAAGTATACGACTGTGCTTATTGTATTAGGGATGAATATGATTCTGAATTACATGTGTTGGAAATGGATTCAACTCCTTAAAGAAGGAGCAGGACCAGTATTCATGAAAAAGTAAACAAAGCTGAACCATTTTCGAATTCCAGATACACATCGAGTTGAGTCCCACAGCGCCACCATTCGCTTGAATTTTGATTACAAAGTGCAATCTAAATTCGAATACTCAGATTGATTTTGGCTCTTAATCTTCGACTCAGATAAGCAGTTTAAGAGTATCGTTAGAGATATTTGAGCCAAACTGGAGCAGAGACATGAAATATATACGAATTCAAGCTACACCGGAGGGAGACAAACGAAATCGTTTCATGATTTTCACCCTTACAGAGTTACATAGGTCATTGTTCTATGGAGAATCATCTTAAGTGAAGAACCGCGGAGAACCACTTATTCTATACTAATTTCTGATTCTATTACAGAACCAATTTTTTATTTATTTATTTTTTTGGTTCATAAAAAAAAAAATTGGTTCTACACATAAAAAAAAAAATTCTGGACAAGCTGACGTGGCAGTGCCACGTCACCTGCCAAGGCATCACTGCTAACGTGGCAGTGTCACGTCATTGATGATGGCATCATTGATGACGTGACACTGCCACGTTAGCAGTGATAACGTGGTAGGTGACGTGGCAGTACCACGTCAACAGTGCTGACGTGGAGGGTGACGTGGCAGCACTGCTGACGTGGCAGTGATGATGTGACAATTTCGATTTTTTTTTTTGTAAAAAATTATTTGGTTCTGTTACAGAATCAGAAAAAAATTTAAAAAATATTGGTTCCATTACAGAATCATAGGGTTCTCCACAGTTCTCCAGGTAAGGGGTTCTCCATAGAGTGCTATTCTAGTTACATATATTACACTAACAAATCATAATCATAAAAACAAAAATGCAGAGTTTTTTTTTTTTTTTTTTTTAAATTTGGATGCTAAAATATAAATCCAGTCTAATTTGAGATTACAGATCAAGCCATGATTCTATCATATTTGCACGGGTTACTTTTAAATACTTTTAAAATTATATGATTAAATAAAATAGAGTATAATAATTTATTATGAATATAATTTAACTTTGTAATTAATTAATAAAATTATTAGTAATAATAATAGTTATTTAGTAAATAATATGTATTGATTAGAACTAATAATATAAAATATTAATGTAAATTTGTTGTTGACGGGATTCGAACTTTGATTTTTAGAAGATGGATTTAAATATAGAATATTCCTTATTATTAGATCTAACGATTATTATCTATTTACTAAATATCTAACAGTCACTATTCTTTTAGATGGTTGAACCAAGTTGAACTAAATAACCAAATTATACACCTGTTTTCTTATTATATAATAGTACTAGCTTATAACCCGTGCGAAGCACGGGCTTCTTTTGATAGGTTATAAAATTTATTTAACATTATAATTATGTTTTTATATAATCCTTATTTTTAATAATTTTTTAATTTTAATTTAATATAAATTTATATAATGATATGCATCGTTTAAAATTTATTTTGTAAAATTCTAAATTAAAAATGTCGTTGACGGGTTCGAACTTTGAATTTTTAGTAAATTAATTTAATCATATAATATATCTTATTATTAGATCTAACGATTCTTATTTATTACTAAAAAAATAATGATTTGAATATATGGTGAGATATTTTGGGGTGTATATTAGTGATGGCAAGATTAATTTTAAATTAAAAAGTAACATGTTTTAATTACAAAAATTACTACTAAAAATAATTACGGAAAGATATTGTGTGATATTTTGGATACATATTAATTATAGTAATATTAGTTTTAAATTAAATGGTAAAGTGTTTTAATTAGAAGTAAAATCTTTAGAAAAAATGGGTAATTGAGTTGTTGGAGCAGAAAAAAGAGTCCAAGTAGAAGTTCAATGTGGATGAAGGAATTTACGTTAACATGAGTAATTAGCTTTTTGAGTTGTTTTTGTAGTTTAATTATTTATACTTACACTTTAATGATATATATGGTGTTGCAAAAGAAGAGAAAAGCCGAAAAAACTTGTGTATTGAATTGATGAAGATTGTGTATTTAATTGATGAAGATGGTGTAAATTAGGTTTAGAAGAATAGAATTCTGTGCGCAGTGTTCGTGATGGCAACGGAGGTTTTAATTTAGCTGTATTAGAGCATCTCCAATGGGGTTATCTAAAAATTATTGGCTAAATTAATATTTGCTGAACCTGTAAGATATTTGTTGAACCTATAAGGTATTGTACTCCAATGGAGTTGGCTATAATGATTAGTTATATTTCAAAAATAGCATGTTATTATTATTTCAAGTTGTTAAAAATAGAATTTTATTATTTTAATATGGTAATTGATGATGTGGAGTTTCATTACAGGTCTCTAGAGGTTCGACAAATATAGCCAATATAATCAGATTATCTAAAATTTTAGATAACATTAATGTTCCGTTGAAGATGAATTTTTTTTACACAATCTCTAAATTTTTTATTTAAGGCATGTTTGACACACTTTTAACAAAGGGGTTTGCTTGGTTGGAGATGCTCTTAGTAATGGTGTAAATATAAAATACTATTGTGTCTTTAGGACTATAGCCAATAACGGATTAAAATTGATTTATTTTATATTTAAAATTAATTAAAAATTAAATTAACCAAACCGAAAACCAAAATAAATAGGATAACCAAACCGAAAACCAAAACTTTCAATGTTTCAGCTTTAATATAATAGTATAGATAGATAGTAGATAACAGTAATCCAAACCAAACACTACAAGTACATATCAAGGGGAAGAATAAGCAAACTGTTTTATTTTTTGGGATTACGACAGCCACATCTGTATCCTATACTAAAATAAAATTATTTCCTCCATTTTTCCTTCCAAATCTCCTTCCTCTTTCTCCTCCTATTTCCTTAAATATTTATTTATTTATCTAATTTTCTCTCTCCTCCCACTTTACACACAAATATTTATTTTCCACTTTTCTTCCCTTCTTCATTCTCTTTCACCTCCCCATTCATATATTCTTTTATCACTTTTTCCTCTCAATTATTATTTTCTCTCCTAAATATCTCATTTATTTTTCTTCTTATCATCCATTATTTCTATTTACATTTAAATTAGTATTTGTTCGATCCCATATTTGTCACATTTTTCTCAAATATTAAAATTAGTTTTTACATATTATCTTTATAAATAAATAGTGCGAGATGAACAAAAATTTAATACTCATTAATTTGTATTTCATACTTCTTTATTTATGTCTACAACTTTCCGTATACACAGTAACTATTTTTTCCACGACTATTAAAATTATACATAGCATCTTCATAGAAATAATCAATATTTTTGTTATGTAAATCAATTTTAAAATTTATTTGAATACTAACATAATCTGTGTAGAACATTCTATTTTTCGAATATTTTAAACTTAGAAAATCTAATCAAAATAACTGGAATTGAGATGATATTTGAAGAGATTCAGTACTTGATGGAGGCAATGGCAGGGTAAGCATTGTTAGTACTTCAAGTTTATTAAGATGATTATCTTATGTTTACATTTGAGATTTTTGAACTTGCTAAAAGTTCAACTTCAAATGTGTAAAATATAATTTCGTAATCTTTTATTTTAATACCTGAGTCTACCGAGGTATATAGTTAGATATAGTTAGCCAATCAGAAAATCATGAATTATATTAGGACCAATAAGAGGTCATTCCTAGTTTTTAGACCAATCATATTATATTAAAAATTTTCCTTATTAATTATTCTTATCCTATTATATTAATCATGGTTAGTTAACTATTCTAATTTAAATAAAATAGTTACTTGATTTAACATATTCATATATTACGATTTTTTAAGTTAAAAAAACAATTATAATAAATTAATATAAAAGTAAAATCAATTAGAATTAAACATAAATTCAATATTATGAGATTTTTACAATTTTAATTTTCCACTCTTTGATTTACAATTAATTATAATTACATTATTATATATTTACGGATTAATTTTCATAAATATATATAAGAGTCAATCAAAATTTTACCACAAACATTAAATTAATCATATCATTCTAATCCTAATTTTCTTATCTTGGTTAATTAATAATTTTTTTGAAATAAAATTTTATTTTATTTTGTACGTGCATAAATTAATTATTTTTCAAAGTGATAACATATTTACTAAATTATCAATCTTTTAATATAAAGTCAAACGAAATTATACTATTACATATTACAAGCTAATTTTCATAAATATCAACTACAATCATACTATAATATATAATCATACTATAATATATAGTTATATATTACAGATTAATTTTCATAAATACTTACTAATTAATCACAATTTTTGATTTAAATCAGTTACAGTTATATCATTATATACTGACACATCTATTCTTTGCACCCGCCTATATGTATAGAACCATTTTCTAAAATTGTGTATTTCTTAACTGATTTTAATATAAATATATTTATTTTAATACCTGAGTCTATTTTATCTATATTATATAATATAGTAGTTTAATATCTCAAACTCTCGGTCTACAATCATAAGGTGCAATCAAATTTAAATAAATCTACTATTATTGAATTAAAAATTTTAAAAATTGAAAAATATTTATCACACTATTCTAATACACATTCAAAATTAATTTTAAACTAATTATCTTTAACATTTTATTTATTGATTTTTTTAGTCATGTAATAATTAAATGGGACAAACATATTGACCTAACAATATATTTGAATTATTCAAAATATTAAATATACTCTCAAATAGTATTAGACATTATTTGGTGTATAAATTATCACGTTACTGAATCAATGAAAATATTGTTTGTGAATATTTCCATAGCAAATTGGTAAACTGTTAGGTCCACTATGATTGTAGAAGGGGGGGGGGGGTTGAATACAATCTATATCAATTTCTCAAAATTTATTCGTTAAATAATTTTCACTTAAACGAATATTTTGTGCGGAATAAATTGACATGGATTTCAAGTTGAATATAATTGTATATTAACTTGATGTGGTGTTACAAAATCAATCCAAACTATTATCAAGTGTTTAATAACTGATTAGAAAATTCGACATGAACTTTTCTAATTTAGTTAATAAATCTCAAGATAAGTACTAGGAAACTTAATTCGCTAGTAATACAAGAATCACAAGTAGACAAGTTCTATCAGATAGAATATTACAAAAATGATGAACTTGAATTTATGTGAATTAATTTGTTCTTGGTGTTCTTGATATTTGAGAGAGAAAGCTGTTGTGTATTTCCAGGAATTTGCTGTGTTCTGTTCTGATTTCTGCTGCTTCTGTTGTGTTATATAGGTCTGTACTGATTAGATATGACTTAAACTGCTTCAAGACCTATTAAATCAGCTGTCAGCATGACTTAATCTTGCTCCAAGACATAATTAAACCTTAGATATGACTTATTTTCTATCGGTATGACTTAGAAAATGTGTCGGTATGACTTAATCTTCAACAGTGTTGTCGGTATGACCTAAACCACTTTTGTCGGTATGACTTAATACCTTTCCAGAAATATCTTGCTTCGGTATGACTTATTTCCCTCGGTATGACCTAGCAGCTTTGATGTCGGTAAGACATAATTCCTTGCAGCAGCTCGGTATGACTTAAACTTAATTCATGTCGGTATGACTTAACTTAAGTCATACCGAACCAAACTCAGTCATGACATAATCTATTCAGCCTTATTTAAGTCGTATTGATCTATTTAATTAATTAATGATTAATCAATTCATAATTAATTGATACAATAATTAATTTAATAAATAAATTAATTCTGTTAGAATTAATTCATTAATTAAATGATTTATATCAATTACAAATGAATTAAATTAATTCAATAACTAATTAATTTAATTCTCCCAAACCACGGAAAATAATAAAGAATTACCACTGACTTATGTTGACGTTCGATGTACTGTCTGGTTCATGAACGACTAACTTCAATGATGCTTCTTCACTTCTGACTTTAAGCTATGGTTTATTTCTTCTCTCAATTTTCTTGTACTTTGATTGATTTTCAATCTATCACTCGAAAAATCTCTGTCACTGTAAATGTATCCATTCACTTCAATGTTATACTGAGGCTTGATCAGATACCTGATACATCTTCCAGTGTGAAACATCAAAACTATAGATTGACTTCCTTCTTTCTTCTGACAGATATTGCTTCCTGAGATTCCTGTGACAGATCATACGGATATTTACTTATTACAATTTGGTTTAAGTTGATTAGGATCCTCGAACTACAAATAGGCTGATTCATATGCCTTTCAATCTCCCCCTATTTGTTTGTTAAACAATAACAACCAAATACCTAGAGGATACCTCAACTAATTCAACTTAACCAAATGAAAGATAAAATATTAAATGTAAAGCAAATATCAAACAGTTCTGGTTTATATTAAACATTTCCAGATTCAAACAAAATGATAAATACAAGATAGATGATCCTTTAGCCTGGTCATATTTAACATATTCCTATCTTGACCCATCTAGCTCTAAAGATAATACATGTAGAGCTGTTCTTCAGTTACTGTCTTCTCGTCTAAATTCTCCTTCTTCTGGCTCATCTGTGACTTGAAGTTTCTTGTGCAAATCAGAATCAACAAGACGCTCTCTTCTTGATGGCAATCCTTGAGGTAAGAATAAAGGAATTCCAAGCTTCTTTCTCAGTTCACCTTGAAATTTCTTGTAATCTTTTATATTCGTTTGTGCATATGATCGAATGTGATCTGCAGCTATTACCTTTTCTTTAGTCAAGAATTCATGATTTCTGAGAGCATATTCAGCATATACCAAGTGTTTTGCACTATGTTCATATAACTCATCTGTCTGAAGATTGATTGAATGAAGTACCTCTCCCTTAAGAAATTTTACTTGTGGAGGATTCTTAATTACTTCTGGTCCAGCTCTTTCAGCAAATTCTTTGAACTTTTCATGTAGCAAAACACCTAGCTCAGACGATGTTCTCACCTTAGGCCTAAGTACCCAAATCTCTGTCAGCGATCTGTCATAAAAGAACTGAATAGATACTCTGAAAGTTCCAACATTATGACAATCCACAAATATTACCAGCTCATCAGATTTGGGGTCAAATGCAGTAGTTATCCTGATGACTTCTACCTTTAAGGCCCTTATATACATATCATGAATTGGATTTTCCAGTTTGAATTCCTCGAGAATTTCTCCAAGATGACGATCTTCATAATCAGAACTCTGAGGTGAATCAATTGCTTTTTGAGCACGTTCCCATTTGTCACCGCTCTTGAGTCTGATATATGTCTTTCTCTTCTGAACATTTATAACATGTAATCATTGTAGTGCTTCTTGTTCAGCTTTCTGAAGCTCTTCATTTCGTGCAATCTGCTCTAATGACTTTTAAAGCTTTTCTTCTCTCATCAGCAAATTAGCTTCCCTCTGAGCAAATAACTCTTCAGATTCTCTCTCTGCTTGTTGAGCTTCATATTCAGATGTCACTGGTTCTTCTGCTTCCCAGTGACATAAATCTGGTTCAGGTAATTTCTCACCTTCATCAGAAAAATCAAAGTCATCAAAAACATCAAAATTATCCGGTTCACCCGTGTAGTAATATTCTGTGTCTTTGACTTGATCATCTACAACAACTTTCTTCTTCCCCTTATTCCTCCTGTCTTCACTGTCTGTATCAGATTTATCTCCTCCCTTTCTTTCTTTCGATTTTTCTCCTTTCTCCCCTTGTGATTTCTGTTCCTGTTGTGATTTCTCCCCCTTAGTTGAGGAATCCTCTACAGATTTACCAGTTGCAGCAGCTCCAGTGTAAGAACCCAGATTTTTGATAGAATTAAAACTTTTTATTATGTAATGAATAGTGGTTATGACTGCAATGTAACGAATGTCTATTAAATGAATGGGATGGATTTAAATTTAAATATTTATATGTCATGAAGAATGCTTCTGGTTGATAGCATAGATAAGAATGATCTATCTTCTAGGGTTATAAGTTATATTATTCCAAGAGAGATTATTCTTGTGTCATCCAAATCAATATCTGTTATTAGTCCAGCGGTTCCGTAAAAAGGTTAAGGAACACCCGAGAGTAAACCAGGTTCATTTTCCTAATTATAGGAATTAAGTAAAAAATGAGTTATGAATAGTGTTTTGGTGGAAATTGGAATATTATTAGACGACGCTATATAGAAGCAGTTTGAATGGATTTTCGAGTTCGTATTAATAATCAGTGGATGAAATAAGTGTATGTAAATGATATCGGAATCAGAAAAATAGCACTTTTATTTTCTTTGAGATTTCCCGAGACCTTAAAGGATTTAAGAATTTACTATTGAGATTTAAGGGATTTAAATACAAAGGTTACAAATGAGTATTGAGAATATTAGTAAAGTTATCAAGAAAGTTTCCAGTAAATCCATAACTAGAAATCCTTGAGATATTCCTCTGAATGAACAAGGAAATTGAGTAATACCCGGACAAAGGAACGAATAAATAACCAAGAGACCAACAAGTGCAATTGGTGGGAAAAGGAGAAACCAAAGTATCATCCTTATAAGTCAACTACAAGATGAGTGGTGTAATTGCATTCTTGCAAAAATGGAGTTGTTTGTTGTAGTGCCAACACTTGGTTCAATAAGAAGGCAACAAGTGGACCAATAGATGGTTGACAACACAAAAAGAAGAGATGCATCCAAGTATATACATAAAGATACATGCATTAAGCCATTTTACACATCACAAAAACACAAAACTCTCTCTCATTTCCTCTCCATTCTGCTGCTCACGGTTTAAGCTAAAAAGGGGGATTCCCACCATCATTTGATCTTGAAATTTTTATGGTGAGTACTTCATATCATAGTTTAGATCCCCTAAAAATTTCAGCTCCAAATTCATCTTTTTCCATTTTCAAATAAATCATCAAAGTGATGATGAATAGTACTTTCATGAAACTAACTTTTATTTCTTGATTTCTTTTGATCATCCAAGCTATACTAAGGCTAGATAAGGGCTAAACAAGGCTTGATAAGTTCATACATACACCAAGGAAGGTATACCACTCTTGAAAACCTAGCTCTTAGTTTAAGTTTTGGTATTTTAGATGAGTTATATGGATTTAATGCATGTTTAGGACCTTAAGATTATGATTGGGCTTTGTTAAATGTTAAATTAGTTTAGATGAACGGAAAGACATTGCTTGGTCTTAGTTCATGGATAAATAGCATATATGTGTTGTTTGGAGTGTAAACCATGATCATTGAATGGTTTGAAATTTGGAAATCATGTAAACATAGCCGTCGTAATGCCCGATTGTCGTTAACCTTAAGAAACCGTGAATAGCAGTAGCATTACCTTACTGTCCAGTCCCGGATTTTGCTATGTTTAGTTAGTTCATGTTACGAGCTTCGTTTTGATATAAAGATCGAGTGAAATGGATATACGGTTTAGGAGTTATGGTCGAATTAAGATAAGTGGTTCGTAAACGAGAGCACCAGTTCGTAATCAGAATTGAACCTGTATAAATTCGGTAATGCAGTAGCGAACCATCGTAATTAAATACTCCCTCCGTCCCTAATTAGTTGTCCAGTTTGACTTTTCAGTGGTCAAATTGACTAACTTTTGACTGAGGATTAAAATTAATCAGTCTATTATTTTAAAAAACTGAAAATCACATATTAAAATAGATTAGAAGTAGTTTACAATGGTATAATTTTTTTAAATATTTTTCATTATGTAATATATATAAATTTCAGTCAAATTTGAGTCAATTTGACCAACAAAAATAGAAAGTGGACAACTAATTAGGGACAGAGGGAGTACTAGAGATGATAAGGAAGGTGTGAGAGAAAACCTTGCGTTAAAAGGATCATTTTACGATTTTATAAAAATATTCGAATCAAGGTTAAACGCGAACGAACCCCTAGAAGCATGCTTGATTATGACCTTGGTTAATAACTTAGAAAACGGATGATAAAACTCGTAGTACAATCTTGATTCGTAAATGATCGATATTAAAACTTACATGGCTTAAGTACGTATTAAGTGTGGGTACAATGACGGGTCATAATAGCGAACGTATGTCGAACCGCATCGGTGATAAAAAGAGTTACACCAAGAGGTGTATAACGAGATAATTCGAAAAGGTGTTTCGACTTAAGTGAAGTCTATATTTAATCTTGTAAAGTGTTAAGTGATTAATCCCGAATGTCTTGGCTATTTATAGATCGTCAGGCTGACCCGGGACACGCTACCACCACCCTTACCCGCACTCGCTTTTCAGGCAAGTTTCAAATCCTTCTTTAAGGCTGTTGTTGTGAATATAAATATGTTTTTTTTGTTACATTACATATGCCATAGCATGCATGCCTACTTTTAAAGTCATATTGTTATACTTGTTCCCTGAATTGTTGTTGGCTTATGAGCTAGATAGCTATTATATCAGTTATAAGCCGGAAATTTCTAAAACCCTTAAGCGAAGGGTAGTTGAATCTCATTCTTTGGTTATAGACCGGGAGTCGTTATTTCTTGATATATTAATATTATTCTCGGAGAAAAATATTTAAGTAAATATTTTCCAGTTATTATTTGGCGAATAATATTGGAATATCCTTTGAGATTATTTTGTAAGTATTATTCGGATTAATCATCAGATATTTATTTACTCGATGAACATTATCTTTAATAATCATCTAAGGTCGATTTAATATTCGAATATTATTTTGAACTCTCAGCTAAGTTAATTACTTAGGGAATGTTCATTCTTATTTCTTCGATAAATATTATTTTGAATATTCATTCGAGTTTATTTATTTAATGAATATTATTTTAATATTCAATCGGGCCTTATTTATTTAAATGAATATTATTCTGAATATTCATTCAATCCCTATTTATTTTATAAATATTAGTTGAACGTTGATTCGAACTCCAGACATTCGATAAATATTATTTCAAATATTCATTCGATAATCAATTCTTCTATAAATATTATTAAGTGAATATTCATTAGTTGTTCAATGAATATTGTCTCAATTATTCAGTTGATCATTATTTCATCAATAAGTATCATTCTTAAATATAATATTCATTATTGATTCAATGAATATTATTTCAATTATCCGTTTGAGAATTATTTCATCAACAAATATTATTATTAATTTGAATATTCATTATTTGTTCAATGAATATTATTCAGAGTATTTACTCAAAGATTATTCCAAGCAACCCTTTTTCAATGTCTACGACTAATAAATATTCTTGGAATATTTATTTAATTCTTCTAACTCGTTTCAAAAATGATTTACTTCATTCGCATAGTATCATCGACCTTCGAATATTATATGAATTATTCCAAAGTCTTATTATTATTATTATAATATTATCAAGGAAGGTTCTCAGTAATTCCATTCTTCCTTCGATTCGAATATAAGGGAACCTGACTTGAAGAATGTTATTTATCTTGTGACTGCCCGGTCATAAATTATTCATTTCATTCGCAACTTGGTTGCTATTATTCATGGAATTGTGTATACCCACTCATTATTCGAGGGGTAAGAATGTTGGAACAAGTTGGTATCCATTAACAAGCAGCGGCTTGGGAAATATTGGCGAATTTTCCTTTCCAATTAGATACGATTACTTTGTGGAGTCTTATCAACAAGTATTATACTTGGGGAAAGGGAGACGAACTTTACGTTTCAAGTTATGGATGTGAAATGAACTAGGAGATGCGTAAGTGACCCAGTGGCGCCGGTCCAGCAAATGGCCCAACTGTTGGCCGAGGGGGTTCCAGAGGGCGGTAGACAAGTAAATCCGTCGGTGCTTCCTTCTACATGTAGTAAACAAGAGGTGGGGAGCATAACATGCGACTGATCATCGTGTAAATGCTATGTCTCCTGGCGCGTCAAACTCCAGTATTAGTTCATCACTCAATGTTGGAAATTTTCTGCAACATCATCATGGTTGGCAGAGTTGAAAAGTATTTCAAACTGGAATAGCAATATCTTTCTTGCAAGTTCCTATCTTTTATAAAAATGATGCTATCCTGCTTATTTTGGCATAGCATATGCTTCTACGAAATATATATCTATTGAGTTACCTTGTGACTTCATCCTTTATATTAAACTGGCACTATTTTCGCAAATGCATGGCATATGATTTCGAAACATATCTTTGAACTGTCTTATATATTACTGCACAGTTATATATTGTTGGTGGGCTATTGCTCGCCCTTGCTTATTTATTATGTCACAACAACAGCTAGGTCTCATGGCCCGCGTAAGGCACACTCGGTGTAAGCAGGTTACCCGTCCCACAGGACTCCCCGCTGATATTGTTGCTGCCATTGCTGAGGTAGCACAGATAGTCAGCTTTTGCTTCTAGTTTAATTATATGTATCAATAATGTTAATCAACGGCAAGAACTTTAAACTTATGATGTTATCCTTTTGGCATGTAATAACTTTTATTCGTAACCCTTTAATGTAAGACTTATTTCAATTTCATCTCTGGGACTATAACTGTTGTGTGTGTGAGTGGAAATTATTGCGGGGTCACAGCATGTGATTTATTTATTGTGGACTCAAGTCAAGTATTATTAATGGATGTAAGACCGTGACAACCCGATCCCGGACCCCGGATTTGGGGGTGTTACATCCAGGATCTCGCTCATCATCATCACCACCTGTTCTTGCAAAGAATTTTCTTTCTTCAGTTGTTGGTGTGCGATTTTGACTTATCAGATTAAACAAATGCCTTAATCCTTTAGCTTGATGTGCATTTTGCTTCTCAATTTGATCTAGTCGAAAATCAGTAGAACGCTGATTTTCATGTACTTCTTCTTGTAGATTGTCAACCTTGTTGGAGATTTCAGCAATTATTTTATCTTTTGCCACAGTGACCTCACCAGAATCATCAAGAGCTTTTTCATAAGAAAGTTCGAGAGTGTTGATTTTATTAGTGAAGAATGTCTTCAAGTTGTTGATGTCACCTTTTATCGAAGTAAGCTGATTATCAACAGAGGTGGATGGAGAAGACCGTTTATCCACTTGTGCTCGAAGTAGTCTAGCTTCAGCTTTACTTGCTTCCATTTCCCTTTCCAGATTTTGTATCTTTTGTATCAATGAGAGAGTGTATGTGTCTGTGTGTGCACTCACCTGAGTTTCACTCTGAATTTCACTCACCTGATGTGCATGTGTATCACTCAATTTTGTGGTGATCCTCGCATCACTCCTTGAAAGGCATATGAATCAGCCTATTTGTAGTTCGAGGATCCTAATCAACTTAAACCAAATTGTAATAAGTAAATATCCGTATGATCTGTCACAGGAATCTCATGAAGCAATATCTGTCAGAAGAAAGAAGGAGGTCAATCTATAGTTTTGATGTTTCACACTGGAAGACGTATCAGGTATCTGATCAAGCCTCAGTATAACATTGAAGTGAATGGATTCATTTACAGTGAAAGAGATTTTTCGAGTGATAGATTGAAAATCAATCAAAGTACAAGAAAATTGAGAGAAGAAATAAACCACAACTTAAAGTCAGAAGTGAAGAAGCATCATTGAAGTTAGTCGTTCATGAACCAGACAGTACATCGAACGTCAACATAAGTCAGTGGTAATTCTTTATTATTTTCCGTGGTTTGGAAGAATTAAATTAATTGGTTATTGATTTAATTTAATTTGTTTTTAATTGATATAAATCATTTAATTGATTTAATTAATGAATTAATTCTAATAAAATTAATTCATTTATTAAGTTAATTATTGTATCAATTAATCATGAATTAGTTAATCATTAATTAGTTAAAAGGATCAATATGACTTAATTAAATGCTGAATTGATTATGTCTTGATTAAGTTTAGTTCGGTATGACCTAAATTAGGTCATACCGACATGACTTAAATATAAGTCATACTAAGCATAAAGATTTAGGTCATACCGAGCTGCTGAGTGGATTAGGTCTTACCGACCTCAAACCTGTTAGGTCATACCGATGGAATTAGGTCATACCGAAGCAAGATATTTCTGGAAAGGTGTTAGGTCATACCGACAAAAGTGTTTAGGTCATACCGACCATACTGTTGAAGATTAGGTCATACCGACACATTGTTTAGGTCATACCTACAGAAAATTATGTCTTAAAGCAAGATTAAGTCATGCTGACAGCTGATTTAATAGGTCTTGAAGCAGTTTAAGTCATATCTAATGAGTACAGACCTATATAACATAGCAGAAGCAACAGAATGAAGCAGCAGACCAGAACACAGCAATATCTTGGAAAAACACAGCAGAATTCTCTCTCAAATATCAAGAACACCAAGAACAAATTAATTCACATAAATTCAAGTTCATCATCTTTGTAATATTCTATCCGATAGAACTTGTCTACTTGTGATTCTTGTATTACTAGCGAATTAAGTTTCCTAGTACTTATCTTGAGATTTATTAACTAAATTAGAAAAGTTCATGTCGAATTTTCTAATTAGTTATTAAACACTTGATAATAGTTTGGATTGATTTTGTAACACCACATCAAGTTAATATACTGTTATATTCAACTTGAAATCCTAGTCAATTTATTCCGCACAAAATATTCGTTTTAGTGAAAATTATTTAACGAATAAATTTTGAGAAATTGATATTGATTGTATTCAACCCCCCCTTCTACAATCATAGTGGACCTAACAATTGGTATCAGAGCCTATTGATTGATACACAAATCAAGATCCTATTTTTACTCAATCAAAAATCAAGCTCGAATTTTTAACTCTCTTAAAAATTCATCATGTCAGCCAAAGGCAATGTTAAAATTCCTATCTTTAATAAAGATAACTATGACATGTGGAAAAACAAAATGGAGTTATTTCTTGATGTAGCAAATCCAAGATTTTTGTGGGTTTTGAAAAATGGACCAGTAATTCCTATCCAACATGATACTGAAACAGTTACAAATGGAATTGTAACAATACCTGCAAAATCCTATCCAAAGGACCCTAAGAACTTTACCTCTGAAGAAAAAGAGGAAGCTGGATTAGATAAAAATTTGAGACTCATTCTATTAGATTCCCTAGATGCTGTAATGTATAGCCATGTAAGGAATTGTAAAACTGCTAAGCACATCTGGGAAACTATTGAGATCATTAATGAAGGGACCGATGAAGTCAAGGAAAATAGACTTCAAATTTTGACCTCTGAATATGAACACTTTAGAGCTGGCCCTAATGAAGGCATTCAGGAAGTGTTCGAAAGGTATAACAAAATAATCAACAACTTGCAAGTTCATGGCAAGCAATATACTCAGAAGGAGATAAACATGAAGTTTTTACTGACTATGCCTACTCACTTAGAGCATAGAATCACCGCCATCAGAGAATCTAGAGATTTAACTCAGATTGCTCTTGAAAGGCTGTTTGGTGTTCTGAAAACATATGAATTAGAACAAGTACAGCAAAAGGAATTCTATAGCAAAGGCAGAATGGAAAATTCTTCTACAGCTCTAGTGGTTGAGGTTCCTAAGGAAGTGGAAGCTAAAGTTGTTCAACCTAACAGCTTCAACAAGGAACAAACTGAAGTGGAACATGGCCAAACACCAGCTACTCAGGATGGTGGAGAATTTTACTCACTTGAAGAGCTGGATCAATTGGAAGATGAATCTATGGCGATGATGGTGAGACAATTCAGTAACTTCAGATTCAGAAGAAATCCAAAGTTCAGGTTTAAGTCAAATAACATATTTCAGAGAGGAGGTTCTTCATCCTCTAGTAATAGGGGAGGTTATAAAACTAGAACTGTTGACAGAAGCAAGATTCGTTGCTTCAACTGTAATGAGTTGGGACACTTTGCTACTGAGAGTCAGAAACCCAAGCAAGCACAGAAGAAAGATTATGCTTCTGAAAAGAAGAAGACTGGAAGAGCTTATGTAGCTGCTGGTAAAAGCTGGGATGACACAGATAGTGAAGATGAAGAATATGGAAACTTTGCACTAGTGGCAAATGCTGAATCATCAACTTATTACACCACACCGGTAACTCTTACTGATGCTGAGTTAATTCATAGTTTACGTAATTGCTTGAATAATGCACAAAAAGGGTACGAGAGAATAAGTCTTGTTAACACTAACCTTGAAAATGAAGTGTTAGATTTGAAAGGCATATGACTCAGCCTATTTGTAGTTAGAGGATCCTAATCAACTTAAACCAAATTGTAATAAGTAAATATACATATGAACTGTCACAGGAATCTCAAGAAGTATTATCTGTCAGAAGAAAGAAGAAAAGTCAATCTATAGTTTTGATGTCATACACTGGAAGACGATTCAGTTATCTGATCAAGCCCCAGTACAGCATTGAAGTTAATGGATTCATTTGAACAGTGACAGAGATTTTTCGAGTGATAGTTTGAAGATCAGTTACAGTACAAGAGAATTGAGAGAAGAAATAAACCACAACCTAAAGTCAAAGGTGAAGAAGCATCATTGAAGTTAGTCGTTCATGAACCAGACAGTACATCGAACGTCAACACAAATCAGTGGTAATTCTTTACTACCTTTAGTGGTTTGTAAGAATTAAATTAATTATTTATTGATTTAATTAAATTCATTTATAATTGATATAAATTAATTTAGTTGATTTAATTAAATGAATTAATTCTGTTAGAATTAATCTATTAATTAAATTAATTAATGTATCAATTAAATATGAATTAGTTAAAACATTAACTAATTAAATGGATCAATAAGACTTAAAGAAAGAAAGTTGATTAAGTCTTGAAGGAGGTAAAATTCGGTAAGACTTAAATTAAGTCTTACTGACTGAAGCCTTTTCAGGATTAAGTCTTACCGACCTGATTTAAGTCCTACCGACCTCTGCCAGCTGTTATAAGTCTTACCGAAATTCTGGTAAGTCTTACCGACACATTTTAGGTCATAATGGAGGTTTGTGTAAGTCTTATTGAAGGAAAATCAAGTCTTGGAAGCTGTTTAAGTCATGCTGAAGCAATTAAATATCCTACAGAAAGCCAGCAAGACCTGTTGTTGATATAAAAGATCAGAACAGACCAGATTAAGTGATAACGGAGAAAACACAGCAGAAAACATATTATCAAGACCAGAATTCTCTCTCTCAAGAACACCAAGAACACCAAAGCTTAAATAATTCCCAGAAAATCAAGTTCTTCATCTTTGTGATATTCAATCCGATAGAACTTGCTTATTTGTGATTCTTGTACTACTAGCGAATTAAGTTTCCTAGTTCTTATCTTGATTATTATTAACTAAATTAGAAAAGTTCATGTCGAATTTTCTAATTAGTTATTAACATCTTGATAAGTTGTTATACTGATTTTGTAACACCACATCAAGTTAATATACAATTATATTCAACTTGAAAAATTGTGTTAAATAATTCCGCAGATAAATTTGTCTTTATCAAATTTAATTTAAATGACAAATTTTGATTTAAAGGTAAAGATTGTATTCAACGCCCCCTTCTACAATCTTATCGGACCTAACAATTGGTATCAGAGCCGATTGATTGATACACAAATCAACGATCCCATTTTACTCGATTAAAAATCATCCCCGAATTTTTTAACTCTCCTAAAAAAATTCATCATGTCTTCTAAAGTTGGAACTGTGAAAATACCCATATATGACAAAAATAGTTATGATATGTGGAAGAACAAAATGTTAATGTTCCTCGAGGTTGCAAATCCTAAATACATGAAAGTCTTATCAGAAGGACCAATAATACCTTTTGGAGTAATTCCTGAAGTTGTTACTGATGGAAAAGTTATTACCCCTGTAAGGTATGTATACAAAGACTCTTCTGATTACACTCTTGCTGAAAGAGAGGAAGCTGCACTTGACATTAATTTGAGACTGATCTTAATAGACTCTCTAGACTCTGTAATGTACAGTCATGTGATTAACTGCAAAACTACAAAGCAAATGTGGGAAACCATTGAAACTGTGAATGAAGGAACAGAGGAAGTTAGGGAGAATCGACTAGAAATTCTGACTTCTGAGTATGAACACTTTCGATCAGCATACAATGAAAATATTCAAGATGTGTTTGAAAGATGTAACAAACTTGTCAACAATTTACAGATGCATGGCAAGTACTACACTCAGAAAGAGATCAACAGAAAATTTCTATTGTCAATGCCTGTTCATCTAGAACATAGAATTACAGCTATCAGAGAGTCAAGGAATCTAAGTGAAATAACTGTAGAAAGACTCTTTGGTGTTTTAAAAACCTATGAACTGGAACAATCTCAACAAAAGGAGATTTATGGAAAAGGAAGAGTTGCTAATACTTCTACAGCTCTTATTGTTGAGAACAAACAGGAATTTGAAGATAAGGTTATCCAACCTTGTAAAGTTGATAGTGGTAAGCTTGAAGTTGAAGTTGGTCAAACGAATGTTAGTCCAGATGAAGGTGACTTCTATTCGTTAGAAGAGCTAGATCAGTTGGAAGATGAGTCCATGGCTTTGTTGGTAAGGAAATTCAGTAATTTCAGATTCAGGAAGAATCCCAAGTTCAGGTACAAATCTAACTATAACAGGTTCCAGAGAGGAGGTTCTTCATCCTCAAGTAACAGAGGAGGTTATAAAACTGGAACAGTTGAAAGAAGTAAAATTAGATGCTACAACTGTAATGAACTTGGACATTTCGCTACTGAATGTCAGAAGCCAAAACAAAACCAAAGAAAAGACTTTGGATCTGAGAAGAAGAAGACAGGAAGAGCCTATGTGGCTGCTGGAAAGAGTTGGGATGATACAGACTCTGAAGATGAAGAATATGGCAATCTTGCCCTGATGGAAAAATCTGATAACTCCAGTGGTACTTCATCTGAGGTATCAATTACTGATAGTCAATATATCTATCAACTTAGTGATACACTAGGTAATGCTAATAGAGAGATTGAAAGACTAAATTTGGTAATTACAGATCTTAGTAATCAATTATTAGAATTACATGATGTACAAAATTGCCATGATAAACAAAAATCAGAAATAAGAATTCTAAAAGAAATTGAGAGATCTTTAGCGGTGATAGTGGCTCAACAACGTGATACAATAGCCGAGCTAGAAATAAGGGCTAATGCTACTTCTAATTCATGTAAAGTAGCTAAAGAGTTGTTTAACCAACAAACTATAAATCAAACCGTAGGAATTGGGTTTGACTATAATGAGGCTGTTGGTCGAAAAAGCATTATTACCCCTAATCGTGTCAGTGCTGTAGATAGGGGTATACCATTAGTGCTTAAGAGTGTTAGTAATCCACTCTTTAAGACATCCATAGCAGAACCTATGGATACAACATCTTTAATCATTAAGGAAGAGATGCGCATTGAGGATGTAGCTAATGGCGTCGTCTTAGAAAGTAATCAAGTTGTTAAAAATGACAAAGATAGAAAGACTGTGTTTGTAAAAGCAGAAAGAGTTGGTGAGTCTACTAGTTCATTGAAAACTAGTAGCAGAAGTAACAACATGAATAAATGCAATAACAAATCTACCATGCATGCTATTCCAGTTATTGATACTGCTCATAAGAAATGTGATGCTGTTAATTGCATGTCTTGTGATTTTAATATAATGTCTGCTTACTTTAACGGTAATCATGCATGTGTTGATAAGAATGCTCCTAGACAGCATATGAGCAGAAATAAACATGTTAGATCCAGGACCGTAACATCACCTAATTCTAAGATTAGGACTCTAAAAAGTCCTTCTCAGGATTTGGTAAAGACATGGTTACCCAAGCTAAAACCAAAACAAGTTAAAGCTGTTTACAGGGTTAAATGTCCAGTACCTGTAGAAAATGTTGTTAAGATAAAAAGTGTTGCTTTACCTGATAAAGGTCAATTCTTTAAGTACTCCGGACCCAATCAAATTTGGGTTCCGAAGAAAGTCTAACCAATTTGTCATTGCAGGGTTTTAAACAGGTTGATCGAGTCATGTGGATTCTGGACAGTGGATGTTCAAGGCATATGACCGGAGATAAAGCCCTGCTGACAAATGTGGTGGAGAAGGCCGGCCCAGTCGTTACCTTTGGAGATAACAGCAAAGGTAAAACTGATGGATATGGCAGATTAGAAGCTGGAAATGTTATCGTTGAAGATGTCTCTTATGTGAATGGCCTTGAGCACAATTTGCTCAGTATTAGTCAATTCTGTGACAAAGGTTATGAAGTTCATTTCAACAAGAAGAATTGTCTAATATCACACAAGAGAAATGAAAGGCCGCAGTTGACTGGAGTAAGAAAAGGAAACTTGTACATAGCCAATATGAACTCTGGAAGCACAGAAGAAATTAGATGTTTTTATTCAAAGGCATCCACTGATGAAAGTTGGTTATGGCACAAGAGACTTTCTCACCTAAACTTCAAAACAATGAATTCTCTAGTGAAAAGAGAGTTGGTGAGAGGTTTACCTTCAATTGAATTTACTCAGGAAGGTCTATGTGATGCTTGTCAAAAAGGGAAGTTAAAAAGGGCAACTCACAGGAGCACTAACATATCATCAATAACTGAACCATTACAACTTCTCCATATGGATTTGTTTGGTCCAGTTAGTGTGATGTCTATGTCAAGGAAAAGATATGCTCTAGTGATTGTTGATGATTTCTCAAAATTCACATGGGTACTATTTCTGAACTCAAAAGATGAAACTCCACAACTGGTAGTTGATCACATTAAGTTAATTGAGCTGGATTCTAATCGTCCAGTAAGGGCTATAAGGTCAGACAACGGAACTGAGTTCAAGAATGCAGTTCTGAATGACTTTTGCATTGAAAAGGGTATAACTAGACAGTACTCGGCTCCCAGAACTCCTCAACAAAATGGGGTAGTTGAAAGAAAGAATAGAACCTTGATTGAAGCTGCACGTACAATGCTAAGTGAATCAAGGCTTCCATTGAGCTTTTGGGCTGAAGCTGTGAACACTGCATGCTATACCCAGAATCGAACACTTATCAATAAAGACTTAATGAAGACACCATATGAAGCTCTACATGACAAGAAACCAACTCTCAAGTACTTCCATGTATTTGGGACAAAATGCTTTGCGCTGAAAGAAGGAGATGATCAAGGTGGTAAATTTTAAGAAAAAGCACATGAAGCAATATTTATTGGTTATACTAGAAGAGCCTACAAGGTGTATCTTATTGATCAACAGAAAACTTTGGAAAATGTCAATGTTACATTTGATGACACAAAACTCCCAAATATCCAAAATGAAGATCCATCTGAAAAGCTTAAGTTTGATGATATGTTAGACTCAGATTCAGATGATGACAATCAACCTGACGTTGTTGCTGATAATAATAATCCAAATGTTGGTGGTAATGATCAAGGTGATGCTGGTGAAAACAATGATAATTTTCAAGACACCACTGATACTCTTGAACCATCAACAAGTCAAACTGGCAACAACTCAGGGGGAGTTAATGAAGGGTCAACAAGTCATACTCAACATCATACTGAAGAACAAGGTGAATCGTCAATATCAATTCTTCCCAGACAAACTGTTTGGAATAGAGCTCATCCTTTTGAGCTGATTCTTGGTGATCCAGATGTTGGTGTGAAAACAAGAAGAGCTTATCAGAATCAATGTAATTATTCTGGGTTCCTGTCTGTCATGGAACCTAAGAAAGTAGAAGAAGCTCTATCTGATCCTGATTGGGTGATTGCTATGCAAGATGAACTCAATCAATTTAAGCAACTAGAAGTATGGAAGCTGGTACCCAGACCTAAAGATAGAAAAGTGGTGGACACAAGATGGGTATTTAGAAACAAACTAGATGAAGATGGCACTGTGATAAGAAACAAAGCAAGACTGGTAGCTAAAGGTTATTCTCAAGCTGAAGGCATTGATTATGACGAGACCTATGCTCCAGTGGCAAGACTTGAGGCCATCAGAATATTCTTGGCATATGCATCCTATTCAAGATTCAAAGTTTATCAAATGGATGTCAAGAGTGCCTTTCTGAATGGTAAGCTAGATGAAGAAGTGTATGTAGAACAGCCTCCTGGTTTTGAAGATCAAGATCATCTGGATTATGTCTACTTTCTTTACAAAGCTATCTATGGTCTTAAGCAAGCCCCAAGAAAATGGTATGACACTCTTTCTGAATTTCTATTAGAAAATGGTTTTATAAGAGGTGTCATAGACAAAACGCTCTTCACTAAAAGACATAAGAATGATATAATACTAGTCCAAGTCTATGTGGACGATATTATATTTGGGTCTACTAATGAGCTTCTGTGCAAGAAGTTTTCTAAGTTAATGCAGGGTAGGTTTGAAATGAGCATGATGGGAGAACTGAAATTCTTTCTTGGATTACAAATAAGTCAGAGACAAGATGGAATATTTATTTGTCAATCTAAGTACATCAAGGAGCTCCTCAAGAAATATCACATGGAGGAGTGCTCATCAGCAAAGACACCATCAACTATAGCTGTCAAAATTGGTTTATGTGAAAGTTCTGCTAAGGTAGATATCACAGGCTATAGAGGTATGATTGGTTCATTGCTTTACCTAACTGCTAGTAGACCAGATATAATGTTTGCCACATGCTTGTGTGCAAGGTTCCAAGCGAATCCTAAAGAAATCCATCTCACTGCTGTCAAAAGAATCTTAAGATATCTAAAGGGTACACCTAATTTAGGCATCTGGTACCCTAATGAATCTGGTTTTACTTTAATTGGATATACAGATTCTGACTATGCAGGAAGTGTTGTAGACAGGAAAAGTACATCTGGGAGTTGTCAATACCTAGGTGGAAGGTTGGTATCCTGGTTCAGTAAGAAACAGCAAACAGTTTCCAACTCTACAGCCGAAGCTGAATATATAGCTGCTGGAAGCTGTTGTGCTCAGATCTTATGGATAAGGAATCAATTAATGGACTATGGCATTGTATTGGAAAATATTCCTATTTTATGTGATAATACAAGTGCCATAGCAATCGCAAGCAATCCTGTGCAGCACTCAAGGACAAAGCACATTGACATAAGGTATCATTTTATAAGAGAGCATGTAATGAATGGTACAGTGGAACTACTATTTGTAGGATCTGGAGATCAAACTGCAGATATTTTTACTAAGTCGCTTAATGAATCCTCATTCACTAGAATTGTTAGTGAATTGGGTATGTTAAACAGTCCTAGTAATTAATATCTGAAATTTGATCTTTAATAATTTTACAAGTGATTATTCTGTGAATATTTGTTGTTTGAAATCACTTGTATAATTATTTTACCATCTGATTTTCTTGTTTGTTTAATTATTTTTCACTTTGTTTATTCATATTACTTAATACTTCATACTTCTATATTTTTAGAATAATTGTAGATATTTATTTCTATTTTAGTAATTAAATTATCATATGTTTTGTAATGTTTGTCCTGTTAATATTGCTTTGTTTTCGTTAATAGGTTAGCATATGGTATGTATAATTATTTTTATTATTTGTTAATTTTATATAATATTTTTATTATTTATATAAGTTAATTGTATATTTTATAGTGTTTTTTAATGTTTGTTTAAAGTAATTATGACTTAAAATTAGTTAAAACTCTCAATATGACTTATAAAAATTCGGTATGACTTAAAACTTAGGTTAAGTCTATCTCGAATTTCGACTTAGATTAAGTCTATCTCGAATTTCGACTTAGAATTTAGTCTATCTCGAATTTCGACTTAGGTTAAGTCTATCTCGAATTTCGACTTAGAATTTAGTCTATCTCGAATTTCGACTTAGGTTAAGTCTATCTCGAATTTCGACTTAGGTTAAGTCTTACTGAGCTTTGTAAGGTTAAGTCATATTCATGTGTTTGTAAATAAGTCTTGTCAGTTTTATTAGTTAAGTTTTTTTAGTAACAGTTTTTTTTTGTCTTGTTAATATTAAATCTTAATTTAATCTTAGTTTTAAGTAAGTCATAATCTACTGTAAAATATATATATAACAGTTATGTCTTAATAATTTTTAAGTCATATTCATTAATCAGTGTAAATTAAGTCTTAATCACCTGTAAGTTAATTAAGTCTTAATTACTTATTTTTAAGTCTTATTCGTATGTATGTATTTTTAAGTCTTATTTGTCTTAATATAGTTAAGTCTTATTAGTAATATTTTTAAGTCTTAATCAGCTTACTTGTATATATATGAGAGTTAGTTGTTTTTAAGTCTTATTAACATTTCTATCAAGTTAAGTCTTATAGAACAACAAAGATACTTACATATACACATATATATACAAACCGTTCATGCCCAATTTTCGACCGATTTCTCTCAACTAAATCACGAATTAACCACATATCTAGACTCCTTGCTTGATTATCTGTGTTTTGGTGGTTTAAAATTGCGATTTTGTTCGAGTTTTGAAGGATTTTATTTTCGAAAAATCGGTTCTTAGATCTGTTTTTCTGGAAATCTGGGCTTGATTCTTGAAAAACTAAAAATACATGTGTGTTTGTGTGTGTAAGGAGATCATTGTGTGAATTTTTCAGAATTTTTGAAGAACTTTTAATTATTTCGAATTTTTAATTAATTATTAATTCGAAAAATTAATTTTTAAATTAAAAATTTGTAAAATCTGAAATTTTCAAGGAAATTAAATCTTGATTAAAATGGCTGATCGATTTGAAATTATTAAACATAATTTAATCGGTTATTTTGATCCAGAAAAATGTTCAGTTGAACGTTTTCGACCGTGGATTCGGTTTTTAAATGAAAATTCACTGGTTCGCAATGCTTTGAGATTAGATGCTCCTCTGAAAATTGAACCTTTGCGAATCATGTGTACTACTGCTGTCATTTCTAATGATAACAGATCTTTTGTCTTCTCTGTAGGAGATAATCAGTACACAGTGAATGAAAATACAATAAATACGGTCTTAAATTTTCCAACTGATAATTTCGAAGAATTACCATCAGATCAAGAAATGATAAATTTTTTAAATGGTGTATTCTATCAAGACAGTCCTGATCAAACTGTCTGGAATAAAAAGAACTTCGTTCAGGAATGGGATTATCTGTTCGACACACTAGGTAGAGTCTTTGCCAACACTACAAAAGGGAACTTCGGGGTATTACCATCTTTCTTGCAGTTGCACACAACCGAAGGATTAATATTGGCAGACTACTGTGTGTTCCGATGGTTAGAAGGATCATTAATGCAAAGAAGAATTTTGATAATGGACATAAAGTTTCATGTTATTATCCAAGATTCTTATCATTGATTTTTAATCATCTTGTGGAAGTAGAAAACCAAGCCCAATTCTTGAATGGAGAGTCACTGGCGTCAGGTAAACCTACTACCAGATTGTTCACTGAGTACAGCAACAAGCCAAAATTCACAAATATACCTGTAGTTGTCACCCAATATATGTCAAACTATATACAACTACCAGTTATTGAACCTGTACCAGAACCTGAAGAACCAGAACAAAACCCTGAACCACCAGTGGAAAACATGCTTGTTGATAATGAAAATCAAGGCAATCAACAAGTTGAACCTGCTCAGCAAATTGTTCCTCAGCCAGCTGCTCTTGCTGTTGAACATCCAGTGCAAGAAACTGCATCTGTCCCTGAACCTGAATTGGACCAACCTATCTTATCAGAGACTGTTGCGGAATCAGCTGACCAGGTATTGCCTTCTGTTCCTCAAACTACTACTGCTTCTCAATCTATTTCTGGAACCCAAGTGGTTGGTAGGTCTGACCAAGGGATTGTAGTACCACAACCTCTAACCAAGGTCGTAGAGCCAAACACTCAACCACCAAAACTCATATCTTTTCACTCCAGAAAGAAATTGCAAGTAAAAAGAAGTCGAATCAGTAGTGGCAGTATGAGTGAACCCACAGCTCTGCCTCTAGAAAAGAAAAGTAGAACTCAACCTGAGGCAACTGTAAGCCCGTCTGTATCCTCCCAACAGGATATGGAAATTGATATGGCCGTTACACAGTTACTAGAATCATCTTCTCAACAGGATGATTCTATTAAAATTCGCCATAGGGCCGTGGCACCTTGTAGTGAGTCAAGCACACCTCCCCTATTACTCACAATGGGGGAAGACATACCTTTAAATGAGTCTCAGGACACACTGCAAGGAGAGCACGTAAAAAATGTGACAGTGCCTACCATAGTTACGGTAGAAGAGTCTTCACAGGCTTTAGAGGGAAATCTTGGTTCTCAGCCAACTTTAATAGAACCATCATCTCCCCTCCCAGGACAAACACTCCTGGCTCCCTCAAGGGATTTTCCACTCACAGTTTCGACTGGAGAAGGTGGAAGGCAACTTGATCAATCTACTACTGAAGCAATTCAGTCAACAATTTCAAATGTTCAAGTAGATTTGATTAAGGACAGGGATTTGCGAACTCCCATTGCACCACCACTGACCTTCCCAGAGGAGGCTAGGGTGATTTTACATGCAGGTATAAATCTGGAAGCAGCTAAGGAATCTGAGAGGAGTGATGTGAGGAATATCTTAAAATTGAGTGAAACACATGCACTTCAGGTGAGTGGATCTCAAAGTGAACGTCAGGTGAGCGCACACACTGACACATACACTCTCTCGTTATTAGAAAAGATAACTGCTTTAGAGAAAGAACTTGCAGTCAGCAAGGCTGAAACAGAAATTCTTAGAGCACAAGTGGGTGAGCGATCTTCTACATCCACCTCTGTCAACAGTCAGCTTGCTGTAATGAAGAAGGACATAAACTACTTAAAGACATCTTTCACCAAGAAGATAGAATCTCTCGAACTCTCTCATGAAAAGGCACTTGATGACTCTGGAGATATTACTGTTGCTCAAGACATGTTAATTTCTGAGATTTCCTTGAAAGTTGATAATCTACAGTCAGAGGTACAGCACAATCAAGAATTTACTGATTCTCGTCTAGACCAGATCGAAAAGCAAAATGCACACCAGGCTAAAGGGTTAAGACATTTGTTTAATCTTGTAAGTCAAAGTCGCAAACCTACAAATGAAGAAATTGAATTATTTACAAGTAAGAGTGGTGATGATGATGAACAGGATCCTGAAGCTGGGGCAACTGATAAGTCTGTAGAGGATTCCTCAACTAAGGGGGAGAAATCAAAGGGGTCACAAGATAAATCTAAAGAAAGAGAGGGAGGAGAAGGTAAATCTGATAAATCTGGTAAATCTGACCAAGGTAAAGATAAGAGGAAGAAAGTAGTTGAACAAACTGAAGAAGATATTCAAGACAAGAACACAGGTTATTATTACACGGGTGAACCGGATAACTTCGATGTTTTTGCTGATCTTGAATTCCCTGATCAAGGTGAAGAACTTTCTGAACCTGATCTTAGTCACTGGGAAGATAAAGGACCAGTGATATCGGAATTTGAAGCTCAACAAGCTGAGAAAGAATCTGAAGAGTTATTTGCTCAAAGAGAAGCAAATTTGCAACTGAGAGAAGAAAAACTTCAAAAATCTTTAGAGCAAATTACACGAAATGAAGAACTTCAGAAAGCTGAACAGCAAGCATTACAAAGACTACATGCTATAAATGTTGAGAAGAGAAAAACATATATCAGACTAAAGAGCGGTGACAAATGGGAACGTGCTCAAAGAGCAATTGATTCACCTCAGAGTTCTGATTATGAAGATCGTCGTCTTGGACAAATTCTCGAGGAATTCAAACTGGCAAATCCAATTCACGAAATGTATATAAAGGCCTTACAGGTAGAAGTCATAAGGATAACTACTGCATTTGAACCCAAATCTGATGAGCTAGTAATATTTGTAGATTGTCATAAAGTTGGAACATTCAGAGTATCTATTCAGTTCTTTTATGACAGATCATTGACAGAGATATGGATACTTAGGCCTAAGGTAAGAACATCTTCTGTGCTAGGTGTATTGTTACATGAAAAGTTCAAAGAATTTGCTGAAAGAGCTGGACCAGAAGTGATTAAGGAACCTCCACAAGTAAAATTTCTTAAGGGAGAGGTACTTCATACAATCAATCTTCAGACAGATGAGCTATACGAACATCATGCAAAGCACTTGGTATATGCTGAATATGCTCTCAGAAATCATGGATACTTGACTGAAGAAAAGGTAATAGCTGCAGATCACATTCGTTCCTATGCACAAACGAACATAAAAGATTACAAGAAATTTCAAGGTGAACTTAGAAAGAAGCTTGGAATTCCTTTAGTCTTACCTCAAGGATTGTCGTCTAGAAGAGAACGTCTTGTTGATTCTGATCTACATATGAAACTTCAAGTCACAGATGAGCCAGAAGAAGGAGAATTCAGAAGGGAAGACAATTGAAGATAAAGATTTGCTCTACGTGTTATATCTTTAGAGCCTAGATAAATCTTGATAGGAATTTATATCATATGATCAGTCTAGAGGATCATCTATCTTGTATTTATCGTTCATGTTTGAATCTGGCAAATGTTAAATATAAACCAGAACTTTTTTCATATTTACTTAGTATTTAAAGTTTTATCTTTCATTTGGTTAAGTTGGATTAGTTGAGGTATCCTTTAGGAATTTGCTTGTTATTGTATAACAAACAAATAGGGGGAGATTGAAAGGCATATGACTCAGCCTATTTGTAGTTAGAGGATCCTAATCAACTTAAACCAAATTGTAATAAGTAAATATACATATGAACTGTCACAGGAATCTCAAGAAGTATTATCTGTCAGAAGAAAGAAGAAAAGTCAATCTATAGTTTTGATGTCATACACTGGAAGACGATTCAGTTATCTGATCAAGCCCCAGTACAGCATTGAAGTTAATGGATTCATTTGAACAGTGACAGAGATTTTTCGAGTGATAGTTTGAAGATCAGTTACAGTACAAGAGAATTGAGAGAAGCAATAAACCACAACCTAAAGTCAAAGGTGAAGAAGCATCATTGAAGTTAGTCGTTCATGAACCAGACAGTACATCGAACGTCAACACAAATCAGTGGTAATTCTTTACTACCTTTAGTGGTTTGTAAGAATTAAATTAATTATTTATTGATTTAATTAAATTTATTTATAATTGATATAAATTAATTTAGTTGATTTAATTAAATGAATTAATTCTGTTAGAATTAATCTATTAATTAAATTAATTAATGTATCAATTAAATATGAATTAGTTAAAACATTAACTAATTAAATGGATCAATAAGACTTAAAGAAAGAAAGTTGATTAAGTCTTGAAGGAGGTAAAATTCGGTAAGACTTAAATTAAGTCTTACTGACTGAAGCCTTTTCAGGATTAAGTCTTACCGACCTGATTTAAGTCCTACCGACCTCTGCCAGCTGTTATAAGTCTTACCGAAATTCTGGTAAGTCTTACCGACACATTTTAGGTCATAATGGAGGTTTGTGTAAGTCTTATTGAAGGAAAATCAAGTCTTGGAAGCTGTTTAAGTCATGCTGAAGCAATTAAATATCCTACAGAAAGCCAGCAAGACCTGTTGTTGATATAAAAGATCAGAACAGACCAGATTAAGTGATAACGGAGAAAACACAGCAGAAAACATATTATCAAGACCAGAATTCTCTCTCTCTCAAGAACACCAAGAACACCAAAGCTTAAACAATTCCCAGAAAATCAAGTTCTTCATCTTTGTGATATTCTATCCGATAGAACTTGCTTATTTGTGATTCTTGTACTACTAGCGAATTAAGTTTCCTAGTTCTTATCTTGATTATTATTAACTAAATTAGAAAAGTTCATGTCGAATTTTCTAATTAGTTATTAACATCTTGATAAGTTGTTATACTGATTTTGTAACACCACATCAAGTTAATATACAGTTATATTCAACTTGAAAAATTGTGTTAAATAATTCCGCAGATAAATTTGTCTTTATCAAATTTAATTTAAAGGACAAATTTCGATTTAAAGGTAAAGATTGTATTCAACCCCCCCTTCTACAATCTTATCGGACCTAACAAGATTTAAAAAAGGTGCAGATTAATCAAGATAAGAATATAGAAGAAATAGCTCGACTTAATTACAGAGATAAGTCATTAGGAGAATACATGGTAAAACAAGTTGATAGGATTGCTGATCAAGACATCAGGATTAAAGAACTTGAAACACAGATTAGAGCTTGTTATAATACTGTTAAAGTTTCTAAAGAGTTCTTCAACAAACAAGCAGTAGAACGAACTGTAGGAATAGGAATTGATTACAATCAAGCTGTTGGTTCTTTGAGTAATCATTCTCCTAATCCTATTTCAGCTAAAGAAAGAGGTATACCACATATTCTCAAGAATGTTGAAAAACCAATGTTTACAAAATCTGATGCTGGCCCACCAGATATTCTTTCTATGGTTATCAAAGAAGAAATGAGAAATGAGGATAGTGCAAATGGCACAGTCCTTGTTAAGGATAAATGTGTTAAGGATAAAACTGTTAAGAACACTAATACAAAGAATGTTTCATCTAAGAAAAATGTCACAGTCTTTGTTAAGGCTAAATCATTTGAGGACACTAATACAACGAATGTTTCATCCAAGAAAGATGTACCTAAAGTACCAGTCAAAGTTGTTGAATCAGCTAGTTCTTCTCAGACTGGATTAGGTAGTAATAAGTTGAAACAGAAAAATACCATGTCTACCATTGATTCTAATCATAAAGCATGTGGTGTTATCAATTGTATGTCTTGTGCTTTTAACAATATGCGTGCTTATTTTAATGGTAATTATGCATGTGTTAAACAGAATGCTCCTCGACAGCACATGAATAGGAACAATAATGTTCGATCAAAGACTGCTTTTCCTCCTCAAGTTAGGAGAGAGACATTTGCACCTAAGACTAAACAAAAGGTTACCAAGAATGTCTACCAGGTCAAATGTCCAGTCAATGACACAAGTGTTACTGCTGCTAGAGAAACATGGATACCAAAGATAAAACAAAAGATTTTCAAATCTGTTTATAAGGTTAAATGTTTATTGACTAAAGATGTTATAATTAAAAATGTTGTTTTGCCTGATAAAGGTCAATACTTTAAATACGCAGGACCCAATCAAATTTGGGTCCCGAAGAAGGTTTAATTCATTTGTCATTGCAGGGTGTTGAGCAGGTTGAACGAGTGACCTGGATCTTGGACAGTGGATGTTCGAGGCATATGACTGGTGACAGAACCCTGCTGATAAATGTGGTGGAGAAGGCCGGCCCAGTAGTTACCTTTGGAGATAACAGCAAAGGTAGAACTGATGGATATGGCAGACTTGAAGCTGGAAATGTTATCATTGATGAAGTCTCTCTTGTGAAAGGACTTGAGCACAATCTACTCAGTGTCAGTCAATTCTGTGACAAAGGTTATGAAGTTCATTTCAATAAGAAGAATTGTCTAATTTCACACAGGAGACATGAAAAGCCACAACTGACAGGAGTTAGAAAAGGCATTCTGTACGTAGCCAATATGAACTCAGGAAGCACTGAAGAAGTCACTTGCTTCTACACTAAAGCATCTAATGATGAGAGTTGGCTATGGCACAAGAAACTTTCTCATCTTAATTTTAAGACAATGAATTCTCTGGTTAAAAGAGAGTTGGTTAGAGGTTTGCCTTTAATGGAATTCACTCAAGAAGGACTTTGTGATGCATGTCAAAAAGGCAAGCTAAAAAGGGCAAGTCACAGGAGCACTGACACATCTTCAATAACTGAACCATTACAATTACTTCATATGGATTTGTTTGGTCCAGTTAATGTGATGTCTATATCAAGGAAGAGATATGCTCTAGTGATTGTTGATGATTTTTCAAAATACACATGGGTCCTGTTTTTGAATTCTAAAGATGAGACTCCACAACTGGTGATTGATCACATTAAATTAATTGAGCGAGATTCTACGTATCCAGTGATAGCAATAAGATCAGACAATGGAACTGAATTCAAGAATGCAGTTCTAAATGACTTTTGCACTGAGAAGGGTATAACCAGACAATACTCAGCTCCAAGAACTCCTCAGCAAAATGGGGTATTGGAAAGAAAGAATAGAACCTTGATTGAATCTGCACGTACTATGTTAAGTGAATCAAGGCTTCCATTGTACTTTTGGGCTGAAGCCATCAATACTGCGTGCTATACCCAGAATCGAACTCTAATCAATAAAGATCAAATGAAGACACCCTATGAAATTATGGATGATAAGAAACCATCACTTAAATACTTTAATGTATTTGGAGCAAAGTGCTTTGTGCTTAAAGAAGGTGATGATCAAGGTGGTAAATTCGATACCAAAGCATTTGAAGCAATTTTTATTGGTTATTCAATGAGAGCATACAGGGTGTATGTGATTGATGAACAGAAGATGATGGAAAGTGTCAATGTAACATTCGATGACACTAAACTCCCTAGTATCCAAACTGAGAATCCATCTGAGAAGCTATCTTTCGATGACATGACAGATACAGATTCAGATGATGACAATGCACTTGAGATTTTTGCTGATGCTAATGACAACAATGATGATCAGGGTAATGGTGATGAAAACAATGATAGTAGTCAAAATTCCCCTGACTCTTCTAAACAATCATCATCTAGTCAACCTGGTAACAACTCAGGGGGAGACAATGAAGGGTCAACTGGTCACACACAACATCACAATGAAGAACAAGGCAAATCATCAAGATCTAATCTTCCCAGACAGACTGTTTGGAATAGAGCTCATCCTTTTGAGCTAATTATTGGTGATCCAGTTGTTGGTGTAAAGACTAGAAGAGCTTTTCAGGATCAATGTAATTATTCAGGGTTTCTATCTCAAATGGAACCTAAGAAAACTGAAGAAGCTCTTTCTGATCCTGATTGGGTGATTGCTATGCAAGACGAACTCAATCAATTTAAACAACAAGAAGTTTGGAAGCTGGTACCCAGACCTACAGACAGACCAGTAGTTGGCACAAGGTGGGTATTCAGAAACAAACTGGATGAAGATGGCACAGTGACGAGAAATAAAGCAAGAATGGTAGCAAAGGGTTACTCCCAATCTGAAGGCATTGATTATGATGAGACCTATGCTCCAGTGGTTAGACTTGAGGCTATAAGAATATTCTTGGCATTCGCAACATATTCAAACTTTAAAGTTTATCAAATGGATGTCAAGAGTGCTTTCTTGAATGGCAAGCTAGATGAAGAGGTTTATGTAGAACAGCCTCCTGGCTTTGAAGATCCAGATTTAATTGACTATGTCTACTTCCTTTTCAAGGCTGTCTATGGTCTTAAGCAAGCACCAAGGAAATGGTATGACACTCTCTCTGAATTTTTACTTGAAAATGATTTTGTTAGAGGTGTCATAGACAAAACTCTCTTCACAAAGAAACATAAGAATGATACAATTATAGTCCAAGTCTATGTGGACGATATAATATTCGGGTCTACTAATGATCTTTTGTGCAAGAAATTTGCGAAGTTAATGCAGGGTAAATTTGAAATGAGCATGATGGGTGAGTTGACGTTCTTTCTTGGGTTACAAATAAATCAAAGGCAAGACGGTATATTTATTTGTCAATCCAAGTACATCAAAGAGCTTCTCAAGAAATATCAAATGGAGGACTCTTCTTCAGCAAAGACACCACCATCCACAGCTGTCAAAGTTGGAGCATGTGAAAATTCTGCTAAGGTAGATATTACAAGCTACAGAGGTATGATAGGCTCATTACTTTATCTTACTGCAAGTAGACCTGATATTATGCATGCTACGTGCTTGTGTGCAAGGTTCCAATCGGATCCTAGAGATGTTCATCTCATTGCTGTTAAACAAATTCTGAGATATCTCAAGGGTACGCCTAATTTAGGTATCTGGTACCCTAAAGATTCTGGTTTTAATCTTGTTGGATATACAGATTCTGATTATGCAGGAAGTGTTGTAGATAGAAAAAGCACGTCTGGGAGTTGTCAATTCCTAGGTGGTAGATTGGTTTCATGGTACAGCAAGAAACAACAAACAGTTTCCAACTCTACCGCCGAAGCTGAATATATAGCTGCTGGAAGCTGTTGTGCTCAAATCTTGTGGATTAGGAATCAACTGATGGACTATGGCTTTGTATTACAAAATATTCCTATTTTGTGTGATAATACAAGTGCCATAGCAATCTCCAACAATCCTGTGCAGCATTCAAGGACAAAGCATATAGATATAAGGTATCATTTTATTAGAGAGCATGTCATGAATGGTACAGTGGAATTATTGTTTGTACCCACTGAAGAACAAACAGCAGATATTTTTACTAAGTCGCTCGACGAATCCACATTCACCAAAATTGTTAGTGAATTGGGTATGTTGAACAGTCTTAGTAATTAATCTAGTTAATATCTGAGGTTTGATCTTTAATAATTAACAAGTGATTAGTTTGTGAATATTTTTAAAAAAAAATCACTTGTTTAATTATTATATCAACTTGTTTTCTTGATTGTTATTGTATTTATTATTTTGTTTTATGAAATAGTTGTTATTCCATATTTCTATAATTTTAGAATAATTGTATATATTTATTTTATTTGTTTAGATATTTTATTTAATGTTTTGTAATGTTTGTCCTGTTAATATTGTGTTATTTCCGTTAACAGATTAATCTATATTAGTTATTTCTATTGTTATTATTTGTTTGATTAATAATATTATTTTTAATATATTTTTCTGTATTATTAGTTGTAAATATTTGTGTGTTTAATATATTTTAAGTAGATATGACTTAAAATTAATCTAAACTGCAACATGACTTGTTTTTAATTGTTTTTCTGGTCGGTATGACTTATTTGTTATATTGATCAGATTTAGTCTTATTTAGATTAAGTCATAACGAATTAAGTCTTATTCGTTAGTAATTAGTTAAGTCTTAAATTTTGTCAAGTTAATTTAAGTCTTAATCGAATCTTAGTGTTAATTAAGTCATATTCAGTATTAGCTTTAATTAGGTCATAATCAGTATCCATCTATATTAAGTCATAATAGAGTCAGTTTTTATATTTAAGTCATAACGAGTCTTAGTTCTATTTTATTAAGTCGTATTGATTTATGTCATATTAGTATAATAAGTCATAATAGAGTCTGTTGTACATACATTAAGTCATAATCGAAATTAAAATGTTTTTGACAGTTTATATTATATAGGTCATAACGATTAATAATTAAGTCATATTCAGTGTTTAGAGTATATATTAGAATTAAGTCATATTTCAGTTTATTTCTTTATCTCAAGTTAAGTCTTAGAGAACTCTATAGATACACACATATATACACACGCATATACGATCGTTCATGCCCAATTTTTGTCTCGAATCTTGTTGATAATCACGATCTAATCACATAAGTCGACTCCTTGTCTGATTATCTACATTTTAAGTGCTTAAACTCGCAATTTCGTTCGATTTTGAAGGATTTTGAAATCGAAAATCGAAAATTACGATTTACTTTTCTGAAAAATTGGGTTCGATTCTTGAAAATCTAAAAATATACGTGTGTTCGTGTTGTAATCAAGATCATTGTGTGAATTTTTCAGAATTTTTGAACAATTTTGATTATTTTCGAATTTTTAATTAATTATTAATTCGAAATAAATCAATTTAATTAATTATTTTGTAAAATCTGAAATTTTCAAAGTGTTAATATTTGATAAAAATGGCTGGTAATAACAATGTTCGATTTGAAATAGTTAAGCATAATTTGATCGGATATTTTGATCCCGAAAACTGTTCACTTGAACGTTTTCGACCGTGGATTCGATTTTTGAATGATCATTCACTAGTTCGCACTGTTTTGAGTTTAGATACTCCTTTAAAAATTGAACCCCTGCGAATTATGTGTACTACTGCTGTCGTTTCTAACGATAACAGATCGTTTGTTTTCACTCTTGGAGACAATCAGTACATAGTGGATGAATCTGTCATTAATACGGTCTTAAACTTTCCAAATGACAATTTTGAGGATTATCCGTCAGATGAGGAATTAACTAATTTCTTTGCTGGTATTCATTATCAAGACAGAGCAGATGTTCCTGTCTTGAATAAAAAGTTTCTAGTTCAGGAATGGGATTATGTGTTCGATACACTAGCCAAGGTCTTTGCCAATACAACAAAAAGCAACTTCGGAGTATTACCTTCCTTTATACAGCATATTGGATTTGCAGTTGCTTATAATCGAAGAATCAACATTGGCAGCCTTCTGTGTGGACCGATGGTTAGAAGAGTCATCAATGCTAAAAGGAATTTTGACAGGGGCGATAAAGTTCAATGCTTTTACCCAAGTTTTCTTTCCTTGATTTTTAATCATTTGGTAGAACTACAATATCATGCTCCATTTCTGAATAGTGAAGCATTGGTGTCGGGTAAACCTTCGACGAGATTATTCACTGATTACGGTGTCAGACCTAAATTGTCAAATGTGCCAATAGTTGTCACTCAATACATGTCAAACTTTATACAACTACCCATCATTGCACCTGTACCTATACCCGAAGAATATGAACCACTACCTGAGCAAGCAGAACCAATAGTTGAACCTGAAGCTGAACAAGAGGTACCTATCCAGCAAACTGAGCCTGTTCAAGAACAAATGGTTCAAACTACTCAAGCTGCAATCTCTTGCAGCTTGAGTGGTTTGAACCAGTTGTTCTTGAACAGGTTCAATTTGCTGAATAGGTACTTCTTGTTCAGCTTCAGGTTCCACTATTGGTTCTGCTTGCTCAGGTAGTGGTTCATTTTCCTCGGGTAAAGGTACAGGTGCAATGATGGATAGTTGTATAAAGTTTGATATGTATTGAGTGACAACTACTGGCACATTTGAAAATTTAGGTTTGACACCATACTCAGTGAATAATCTTGTCGAAGGTTTACCCGACACCATTGCTTCACTATTCAGAAATGGAGCATGATATTGTAATTCTACCAAATGATTAAAAATCAAAGAAAGGAATCTTGGGTAAAAGCATTGAACTTTATCCCCCTGTCAAAATTCCTTTTAGCATTGATTACTCTTCTAACCATAGGTCCACACAGAAGGCTGCCAATGTTGATTCTTCGATTATAAGCAACTGCAAATCCAATATGCTGCATAAAGGAAGGTAATACTCCGAAGTTGCTTTTTGTAGAATTGGCAAACACCTTGGCTAGTGTGTCGAACACATAATCCCATTCCTAAACTAGAAACTTTTTATCCAAGACAGGAAGATCTGCTCTGTCTTGATAATGAATACCAGCAAAGAAATTATTTAATTCCTCATCTGACGGAAAATCCTCAAAATTGTCATTTGGAAAGTTTAAGACTGTATTTATCACAGATTCATCCACTGTGTACTGATTGTCTCCAAGAGTGAAAACAAACGATCTGTTATCGTTAGAAACGACAGCAGTAGTACACATAATTCGGAGGGGTTCAATTTTTAAAGGAGTATCTAAACTCAAAACAATGCGAACTAGTGAATGATCATTCAAAAATCGAATCCACGGTCGAAAACGTTCGAGTGAACAATTTTCGGGATCAAAATATCCGATCAAATTATGCTTAACTATTTCAAAACGATCATTGTTATTACCAGCCATTTTTATCAAATTTTAACCCTTTGAAAAATTTCAGATTTTACAATTTAATTAACTAAATTGAATTATTTCGAATTAATAATTAATTAAAAATTCGAAAATAATCAAAGTTGTTCAAAAATTCTGAAAAATTCACACAATGATCTTGATACACACACAATCACACCAGTATTTTTAGATTTTACAAAATCAAAGCCAATCGACTGGAATTTTAGATCGAAATTTCGATTTTTCGAAAACAAAAATCTTCAAAACTCGACTAAATCGGTCGATTAACTGGTTGTTTTGAAGAGAATCGAACAGAGAATCGATTATCAGTCCTTAGAGCTTGATTACAGTGAGATTTGAGTGAAAAATTTTGCAGCAATTCGTTGCAATACGTCGTGTATATATGTATCAACTGAGAGGTTCTCTATGACTTAACATGAGAGAGACTTAAAACTTAAAATGACTTAAACTTTCTAATCAGTTATATATATACTAATGTATGAATATGACTTAAATCGATTATGACTTAATATATACTAACTGTTATATACAACTTAATACTCGAATATGACTTAAATCTATAAAAGAAATAAACGAATATGACTTATTATATTATTAAGACATAACTCGATAAGACTTAAAATTAAACTAAGACTTAATTAACTATATACAAACAGACACGATTATGAATTAAAACAAAATAAACTTAATTCTAATGAGACTTAAATATTTACTAACGAATATGACTAAATCTAATCAGTATAACAATTAAGTCATACCGACCAGAAAACAGAATAAAAACAAGTCATAATATAGTTTAGATTTAATTTAATTCATATCTACTCAAAATAAATTAAAGTAAATGCATATTTCTTAATTAAACACACAAATATTTACAACTATTAATACAGAAAAATATATTAAAAATAATATTATAAATCAAACAAATAATAAAAATAGAAATAACTAATATAGATTAATCTGTTAACGGAAATAAAACAATATTAACAGGACAAACATTACAAAACATTAAATAAAATATTCTAAACAAATAAAATAAATACATACAATTATTCTAAAATTATAGAAATATGGAATAACAAATATTTAATTAAACAAAGTGATAAATACAATAACAATCAAGAAAAAAACAAGTTGATAAAATAATTAAACAAGTGATTTTATTCAACAAATATTCACAAACTAATCACTTGTTAATTATTAAAGATCAAGCCTCAGATATTAACTAGATTAATTACTAGGACTGTTCAACATACCCAATTCACCAACAATTTTGGTGAATGTGGATTCGTCGAGCGACTTAGTAAAATTATCTGCTGTTTGTTCTTCAGTGGGTACAAACAGTAATTCCACTGTACCATTCATGACATGCTCTCTAATAAAATGATACCTGATATCTATATGCTTTGTCCTTGAATGCTGCACCGGATTGTTGGAGATTTCTATGGCACTTGTATTATCACACAAAATAGGAATATTTTGTAATACAAAGCCATAGTCCATCAGTTGATTCCTAATCCACAAGATTTGAGCACAACAGCTTCCAGCAGCTATATATTCAGCTTCGGCTGTAGAGTTGGAAACTGTTTGTTGTTTCTTGCTGTACCATGAAACCAATCTACCACCTAGGAATTGACAACTCCCAGAGGTGCTTTTTCTATCTACAACACTTCCTGCATAATCAGAATCTGTATATCCAACAAGATTAAAACCAGAATCTTTAGGGTACCAGATACATAAATTAGGCGTACCCTTAAGATATCTCAGAATTCGTTTAACAGCAATGAGATGAACATCTCTAGGATCCGATTGGAACCTTGCACACAAGCACGTAGCATGCATAATATCAGGTCTACTTGCAGTAAGGTAAAGTAATGAGCCTATCATACCTCTGTAGCTTGTAATATCTACCTTAGCAGAATTTTCACATGCTCCAAATTTGTCAGCTGTGGATGATGGTGTCTTTGCTGAAGAAGAGTCCTCCATTTGATATTTCTTGAGAAGCTCTTTGATGTACTTGGATTGACAAATAAATATACCATCTTGCCTTTGACTTATTTGTAATCCAAGAAAGAACTTCAGCTCTCCCATCATGCTCATTTCGAATTTACCCTGCATTAACTTTGAAAATTTCTTGCAAAGAAGATCATTAGTAGACCCGAATATTATATCGTCCACATAAATTTGAACTAATATTGTATCATTCTTATGTTTCTTTGTGAAGAGAGTTTTGTCTATGACACCTCTAGTAAATTCATTTTCAAGTAAAAATTCAGAGAGAGTGTCATACCATTTCCTTGGTGCTTGCTTAAGACCATAAATGGCTTTGAAGAGAAAGTAAACATAACCCAATAGATCTGGATCTTCAAAACCAGGTGGCTGTTCTACATATACCTCTTCATCCAGCTTTCCATTCAGAAAGGCACTCTTGACATCCATTTGATAAACATTAAAGTTAGAAAATGCTGCGAATGCCAAGAATATCCTAATGGCCTCAAGTCTAGCCACTGGAGCATAGGTCTCATCATAGTCAATACCTTCAGATTGTGAGTAACCTTTTGCTACCAGTCTTGCTTTATTTCTTGTTACTGTACCATCTTCATCAAGTTTGTTTCTGAATACCCACCTAGTACCAACCACTGTTCTATCTGTAGGTCTGGGTACCAACTTCCATACTTCTTGTTGTTTAAATTGATTGAGTTCATCTTGCATAGAAATCATCCAATCAGGATTTGAAAGAGCTTCTTCAATTTTCTTAGGTTCCATTTCAGATAGAAACCCTGAATAATTACATTGATTTTGAAAAGCTCTTCTAGTCTTTACACCAACATCTGGATCACCAACGATTAGCTCAACAGGATGAGCTCTATTCCAAATAGTCTGTCTGGGAAGATTTAGTCTTGATGATTCGCCTTGTTGTTGTCAGGATGATTAGATGAGTGTTCAGAAGTATGAGTGGTGTTTTCAATATTATCATTATTTTTACCACTATTATTCTGATTAGACTCATCATTGTCATTGTTGTCATTTGCATCAGCAAAAACATCAGGTGGACTATCATCATCTGAATCTAGATCTGTCATATCTTCAAAAGATAGCTTTTCAGATGAATCTTCAGTTTGTATACTAGGGAGTTTAGTGTCATCAAATGTTACATTGACACTTTCCATCATCTTCTGATGTTCAATCAAATACACCTTATAAGCTCTTCTTTCATAACCAACAAAAATTGCTTCATGTGCTTTGGCTTCAAATTTTCCACCTTGATCATCTCCTTCTTTAAGTACAAAGCATTTTGCTCCAAATACATGAAAGTATTTGAGTGTTGGTTTCTTTTCATTCATAGCTTCATAGGGTGTTTTCATCAAGTCTTTGTTGATAAGAGTTCGATTCTGAGTATAGCAAGTAGTGTTGATAGCTTCAGCCCAAAAATACAATGGAAGCCTTGATTCACTTAACATAGTACGTGTAGCTTCAATCAAGGTTCTATTCTTTCTTTCAACTACTCCATTTTGCTGAGGAGTTCTTGGAGCTGAGTATTGTCTGGTTATACCTTTTTCAGTACAAAAGTCATTCAGAACTGCATTCTTGAATTCAGTTCCATTGTCTGACCTTATAGCCCTCACTGGATACTTGGAATCCAACTCAATTAACTTGATGTGATCAATCACCAGTTGTGGAGTCTCATCTTTAGAATTCAGGAACAAGACCCATGTGAACTTTGAAAAATCATCAACAATCACAAGAGCATATCTTTTCTTTGACATAGACATCACATTCACTGGACCAAATAGATCCATGTGAAGTAACTGTAAAGGTTCAGTTATTAAAGACATATCAGTGCTTCTGTGAGTTGCCCTTTTTAGTTTGCCTTTTTGACAGGCATCACATAGTCCTTCCTGTGTAAATTCCATAGAAGGTAAACCTCTCACCAATTCTCTCTTGACCAGAGAGTTCATCATCTTGAAATTTAGGTGAGAAAGTTTCTTGTGCCATAGCCAACTTTCATTTGTGGATGCTTTAGAATAGAAGCAATTGATTTCTTCAGTGCTTCTAGTGTTCATGTTGGCTACATACAAGTTTCCTTTTCTGACTACCGTTAGAGATGGTTGTTCACTTCTTTTGTGTGTAATCAGACAATTCTTTTTGTTAAAGTAGACTTCAAATCCCTTGTCACAGAATTGACTGATACTGAGCAAATTATGCTCAAGTCCTTTTACAAAGGACACTTCTTCAATGATAACATTTCCAGCTTCAAGTCTGCCATATCCATTAGTTCTACCTTTGCTGTTATCTCCAAAGGTAACTACTGGGCCGACCTTCTCCACCACATTGCAGGGTTCTGTCTCCAGTCATATGCCTTGAACATCCACTGTCCAAGATCCAGGTTACTCGTTCAACCTGTTCAATACCCTGCAATGACAAATGGATTAAACCTTCTTCGGGACCCAAATTTGATTGGGTCCTACGGATTTAAAGTATTGACCTTTATCAGGCAAAACAACATTTTTAATTTTAACCTCTTTAGTCAATAAACATTTAACCTTATAAACAGATTTGAAAATCTTTCGTTTTATCTTGGGTATCCATGTTTCTATAGCAGCAATAACACTTGTGTCATTGACTGGACATTTGACCTGGTAAACATTCTTGGTAACATTTTGTTTAGTCTTAGGTATAAATGTCTCTCTCCTAACTTGAGGAGGAAAAGCAGTCTTTGATCGAACATTATTGTTCCTGTTCATATGCTGTCGAGGAGCAGTCTGTTTAACACATGCATAACTACCATTAAAATAAGCACGCATACTGTTAAAAGCACAAGACATACAATTGATAACACCACATGCTTTATGATTAGAATCAATGATAGGCATGGTATTTTTCTGTTTCAACTTATTACCACCTAATCCAGTCTTAGAAGAACTAGCTGTTTCAACAACTTTGATTGGCACTTTAAGTACATCTTTTTTGGATGAAACATTCGTTGTATTAGTGTCCTCAACAGATTTAGCCTTAACAAAGACTCTGACATCTTTCTTGGATGAAACATTCTTTGGATTAGCGTTCTTTACAGATTTATTCTTAACAAGGACTGTGCCATTTGCACTATCCTCATTTCTCATTTCTTCTTGGATAACCATAGAAAGAATATCTGGTGGTCCAGCATCAGATTGTTTAAATAGAGGTTCTTTAACATTTTGGAGCACATGTGGTATTCCCCTTTCTTTAGCACTAACAGGGTTAGGGGAATTTATGCCCAACGATCCAACAGCTTCATTGTAACCATACCCTATACCTGTTGTTCGTTCTACAACTTGATTGTTAAAAAACTCTTTGGAAACTTTAACAGAATTATAACAAGCCCTGACCTGTGTTTCAAGTTCAGTAATTCTAGCCATTTGTTTGCCTACAACTTCTAAAATAGCTTTCTCTTTTTTATAAAGCATTGTTATTTCATCTTTTTGTTGATCTTGATTAATATGCACCTTTTTCAATTCTGACACTTCATTTCCAAGTTTAGTGCTTAGCAGATCTAGTCTATTATATCCAGTTTGTGCATTATCTAAGGAATTGTAAAGACTACGAATCAAATCAGTGTCAGTAACAATTACCGGTTTGTTGTGAAGATCAGATGCTTCATCATTTGCCACCAACGCAAAATTTTCATATTCTTCATCTTCGCCGTCCGTGTCATCCCAACTCTTACCAGCCGCAACATAGGCTTTTCCAGGTTTCTTCTTCTCAGCAGCAAAATCTCTTCTTTGAGTTTGCTTGGGTTTCTGACATTCAGTGGCAAAGTGCCCCAATTCATTACAGTTGAAGCAACGAATCTTGCTTCTGTCAACAGCTCCAGTTTTGTTCCAGTTCATAGGTTTTCAGAACACCAAACAACCTTTCAAGAGAAACCTTATTCAAATCTCTTGATTCTCTGATGGCTGTAATCCTATGTTCAAGATGAGTGGGCATAGTCAACAAAAACTTCATATTAATCTCCTTCTGTGTATATTGCTTGCCATGAACTTGCAAGTTGTTGATTATTTTGTTATACCTTTCAAACACTTCCTGAATACCTTCATTAAGGCCAGCTCTAAAGTGTTCATACTCAGAGGTTAAAATCTGAAGTCTGTTTTCCCTGACTTCATCAGTTCCTTCATTGATAGTCTCAATAGTTTCCCACATGTGTTTTGCAGTTTTACAATTTATCACATGACTGTACATCACAGCATCCAGAGAATCTATTAGAATAAGTCTCAAATTCTTATCTAGTCCTGCGTCCTCTTTTTCATCAGGAGTAAAAGAAGCAGCAGGCTTTGGAAAAGATGATGCAGGTGTTACAACAATTCCTCCAACAATAGATTCAGATACATATTCTTTTGGAATTATAGGTCCGTTCTGTAGAACACCCAAATATTTAGAATTTGTGAGATCAAGAAACAACTCCATTTTACTTTTCCACATTGAATAATTGTCCTTGTTAAACATGGGAATCTTAACAATGCTTTTTGAAGACATGATGAATTTTTAAGTGAGTTAAAAATTTGAGATAGATTTTTGACGGAATAAAATTAGGATCTTGATTTGTGTATCAATCAATAGGCTCTGGTACCAATTGTTAGGTCCACTATGATTGTAGAAGGGGGGGTTGAATACAATCTATATCAATTTCTCAAAATTTATTCGTTAAATAATTTTCACTTAAACGAATATTTTGTGCGGAATAAATTGACATGGATTTCAAGTTGAATATAATTGTATATTAACTTAATGTGGTGTTACAAAATCAATCCAAACTATTATCAAGTGTTTAATAACTGATTAGAAAATTCGACATGAACTTTTCTAATTTAGTTAATAAATCTCAAGATAAGTACTAGGAAACTTAATTCGCTAGTAATACAAGAATCACAAGTAGACAAGTTCTATCGGATAGAATATTACAAAGATGATGAACTTGAATTTATGTGAATTAATTTGTTCTTGGTGTTCTTGATATTTGAGAGAGAAAGCTGCAGTGTATTTCCAGGAATTTGCTGTGTTCTGTTCTGATTTCTGCTGCTTCTGCTGTGTTATATAGGTCTGTACTGATTAGATATGACTTAAACTGCTTCAAGACCTGTTAAATCAGCTGTCAGCATGAATTAATCTTGCTCCAAGACATAATTAAACCTTAGATATGACTTATTTTCTGTCGATATGACTTAGAAAATGTGTCGGTATGACTTAATCTTCAACAGTGTGATCGGTATGACCTAAACCACTTTTGTCGGTATGACTTAATACCTTTCCAGAAATATCTTGCTTCGGTATGACTTATTTCCCTCGGTATGACCTAGCAGCTTTGATGTCGGTAAGACATAATTCCTTGCAGCAGCTAGGTATGACTTAAACTTAATTCATGTCGATATGACTTAACTTAAGTCATACCGAACCAAACTCAGTCATGACATAATCTATTCAGCCTTATTTAAGTCATATTGATCCATTTAATTAATTAATGATTAATAAATTCATAATTAATTGATACAATAATTAATTTAATAAATAAATTAATTCTGTTAGAATTAATTCATTAATTAAATCAATTAAATGATTTATATCAATTACAAATGAATTAAATTAATTCAATAACTAATTAATTTAATTCTCCTAAACCACGGAAAATAATAAAGAATTACCACTGACTTATGTTGACGTTCGATGTACTGTCTGGTTCATGAACGACTAACTTCAATGATGCTTCTTCACTTCTGACTTTAAGCTGTGGTTTATTTCTTCTCTCAATTTTCTTGTACTTTGATTGATTTTCAATCTATCACTCGAAAAATCTCTGTCACTGTAAATGAATCCATTCACTTCAATGTTATACTGAGGCTTGATCAGATACCTGATACGTCTTCCGGTGTGAAACATCAAAACTATAGATTGACTTCCTTCTTTCTTCTGACAGATATTGCTTCCTGAGATTCCTGTGACAGATCATACGTATATTTACTTATTACAATTTGGTTTAAGTTGATTAGGATCCTCGAACTACAAATAGGCTGATTCATATGCCTTTCATAAACTCAGCGCAACAATTCTTATAAATCCTTATTTTTTTGATAGATAATTAATTTATCAATAAAAGGACATACAACATCTACAAAGATAATCAAAAATTTCAAATTCTATTATAAATCGCTATTTTTTATAGAATTATAGGCAACTAATTCATCAATAAAAGGTCATACAACATCTACAAAAATAATCAAGATTGGTCAGAACATATTAAAATAGATTATATCAAGGTTTCTTTCATTCAAACTACAACCGTTGATCAGATCTTAAATTGTGGTACATCACTCGCTTATATGACTAAAATTTATAGCATTTTTGGCGAAATAATCCAACAATTTATTGTAATTGATAAGTGGATTTTATATCCACTATTTGTCTTCCGTTTGGACTTAAAACGGTTGCAAGTTCTCGAGTTTCGTTGCCATTTGATGTGTTTTTGTGTAATTGGTGTAGGTTGTGTCGTCGAAGACATTATGGGCTAAAACAATGTTATGGTGGTGTGAATTTAATCCGGAGCTTGCACAAGAAAATAAGAGCAAGGCAACAAGTCAAGTTGTAGAAGTGTCAAGTTGTGGAAGTTTTGAAGCTTTTCCAGGGCCAAGAAGGCGCCCTAGCGCTTGGTCAGGCGCTATAGCGCGCGAGGCTAGGATATCCAGGTGCCACAGAGGGCAACAGCAAGGCGCAGGGGCGCTTGCCCGGGGTGTTTAGCAGTTTTTCCATATTTGTTTTGTCGGGTCAATTGTTATTGGGCCTGTTTCCTTAGGGCAAGTAGGAGGACATATATTTATGTATTTTCAGAAACCTAAAGGGGGATCGGAAGCTAACTATCGTAGTTTTAGTTTTCATTTTAGGATCGATGAACATTTTTCATCTATTTCTTAGAAACAATTAACAAGAGAAGATCTCCAAGCTAGTGACAAGCAAGGAGGACTAATCTTTGGATCGTTTGTACTCTTTCTCACTATTGGGGATTTATTTCTAACCCTCTTTCTCTTCTATTATTATTTGTTTTCTAGAATTATGTTATCAATTGAACCCATGATGGTGCTAAGTTCAAACATGAACTAATCACTATCATGGGGTTCCAATGGATTCAATTTCAATATTATTGTGTTTGACATGTAATTGATTTTGGGTGATCTACTTGTGATAATCTAATATGGTTTGGTTTAATTGATTGATGTGTAGCTAGCATCTTATTTATTAATCCTTGATGATTGCGAAAGTGGATTCTAGGATTGAGGATATGCCATATTAGCATGAGTTCATGAATTAATTGTTATTCATGATTAGTAGTATGTTTTTACCCAATTCGTATTGCCTCATGTAATTGTAAAAGATAACTTATGCTTAAACCAATTGTGTTTCTAGATTGTATAGACATATATGATTTGAACGTAATGTGGTGACCTCTTGATTTCTATCTTTTGTGGATATTAAGTGGTATGATACGAGTGTACTGAAAGGTAGCTCGTATTATTGTCGTGTTATCTGATTAATTATCATGTTATCACCTTTGTCGATTTATTATGTCAACCTTTAGTGAAGTTGATGAAGTTGGAACCCCATGCCTTCTCATATTTAAGAACTCTTATTTGTAATTTACTTGCACTTAGTTAATTAAAATAGTTAAACAAAAACCCGAATTGTTAATTGTTCAAGCATTAAGAAGTAACCATACATCGTTGCATAAGCACTAAAAATTGGCATAACACCTAGTCTCTGCGGAACGAATCTTATTTATCACTTGCTATTTGTGATCACGTATACTTGCGTGTTTACGAGTCAACAAGTTTTTTGGCGCCGCTGCCGGGGACTTCGGTGTTATTTGTAGTTTAAGTGCTTGTCATCGGTGGTCGTTATAGATGACTAACTTGAACTGTTTTTTTTATTTGATGGATTATTGGGAGCAGGACTTCGTAATTGTATTTGAGCTGTGTGCAGGTGGACATTACACTCATCAATGTGAGTATAACAGAAACCGGCCAAATTTCAGCTGGGACTACAATCAGAGTGGTATGGAGCAATCCCAATATCCATCCTACCCGCTCCAAAATCAGCAGTTTGGAGATGAGCCATACAGTCCAGGGGGAATTCAGCAGCAACAGGGGCAACAATTTCAGCATCAGTATGCCCCAGTGCATCAACACTTTCAACCTCCTGAATTTCAGCAGCAGCAATTTCAGACTTTGTCTAACCAACTGTCGACCGAAGAAGCTGAATTAGAAGAATTGAGGTTGATGGTTAAAAGCAATGCATTGTCTCTCCAGACAATAGGAGATCAGATTGGTCAAATTGCAAATGCATTAAAAACATTAAATCAAATTGCAAGTGACACAGAAGGCCTAGCTGTAGAGGAGGAGGACAAGAACCTTCCTATCAGTCTTGACTGGCCTTTCTTAGCCACGGGTGAGACCATGATTGAAGTTCAGGTAGGAGAGTCTGAGGGCAAAGATGAGAAAGAAGCAGAACATGAAGCTGATAAGGAAGAAAGGTCAGAAAATGCAGTTCTGAATATTCAGCCGCAACCACATCCCTTGCAATCTGAAAATGTTGAGAAAAAGAATTTTGAAATTGTGTTAGTTGAGAGCCATGAACTTGTTGAGGTGTCTCAATTTAATTCTGAACATGAAGGATGTGTGGAAGAATCTTCAACAATATCAATGGAGGATGTTCTGGTTTATGATAAATTAGAGGATAATTTGTATGAAGATCCACTGGAGCAGCCTATGTTTCTAGAATTGGGACCTGAGAATAATGAAGACGAGCATCTAACATTGTTAGAGGATAATTCACAAAGCGTTGGAATGATGCATTGTTTCGAGTCATTAGAAGTGCTATCTACAGAAGGCAAACCTCGAAAAGCCTCTATCAAAGAACCACCTGACTTGGAACTACAGTTGATATCCTCTCAATCTCAGGAGTTTGATTCGAGCTCATTTGTATCATCTTCTATCATCATCTCAGCAGAATTACCTCCGGACAAGAATTCTGAATGGGTTATTTCAAATTTTCATGACAGTATGCGCTCTGCAGATGTGAAAAATTTGTTAGTGGACACTGCGATTGGTTTTGTTGAGAAGTAGAGAAGGGTGACATCTCCAACCTTATCCACTATTATCTCAGCAGATTTACCGCCTGATAAGGAAGAAGTACGTTTGGCGGCTTTACAAAGCACACAGGTAGTGGATGGATGATTTCAGATAATCAGGATATCATTTATTCATTGGTTATTCAAATATGGTGTGGGAACAATGTCACGGGCACTTTGGAAGAGCGAAGGAGGTTGAAGCTTGTTGACAATGACGTTGCTCCGGAGAAGATCATTAAATGGCCTTATAGAGATGCGGTGCAGAAATTTTTCAAGAGGAAAATCGTGGCCAAGTCTAGCTAAAGACGTTAAAGAAAGGCGCTTCGTGGGAGGCAACCCATGATTTCTGCCTTTCGAATAAAACAACAGTTGTGTTGGAGCCTCCACGTCTATCCACCACTAGACACACCACCCGAGGAGTGTGACGATGCCGACGAGTAGGGGAGTATTTCTTGTACCATTAAATTTTACCTTCAATGAGGACATTGAAAATTTTAAGTTTGGGGGTGATTTTAGGGTATCAAGAATCATTGTATTGCATATAGCTGCATATTCATGCTAGTCCATGTTAGAGATTTTGCATTTAGTTTTGCCATACCATTTAGAGTGCATTTAGGATGCCATGTCATATAGATTTATTTAGGAGTGTAATACCATTTTATTCATGCATATCACATGATTCCACATGAGTGTCTATTTCTGGCTCGATAGGTCGACGTTAATTTAAGTGTGATGACAATGAATAGAGGGTTGATTTAAGTAGTTATGAAATTGACTTGCGTGTGTCGGGAACACAATCTTTTCACGGTCTCACTGTTTGCTCTTGGGCTAGATCGAGTCATACCTGGTTTGGCTGTTGGGATTTAATCACCTATTTATATCTAGAATTTTCGTTATTCCCTTGATGGCGTAGGAGCACTTAAGTATAAGTTTGGGGGAAAACAGGGATTTCATGCTAAGTGTTGTGTCGTAGTGTAATAATGGCTAGGCGTCAAATGGCTAGTAGCCGCTCATATTTAATATGAGTAGTCTAGGAGGGTGAGATAGTGCACCCATGTGTGAAAAAAAAAAGAAAAAGAAAAAAAAGGCAAGAAAAAAAAATCGAAAGGAAAAAAGAAGAAGAGAGAGTTGTAAGTATAAAAAAAAAAAAAATTTTGAGTGTTTGTGAGAGTGTGTGTATGCGAATTGGATAGGGTGGGCTCTTAAGTACTCGAGCAAGTAAGTTCTAGGGGATTTTAATGCCTAGTGACCTAAGACTTTTCCGGTCTGGGATCCACTAACCTAACGCTCGCTACATGAGTGCTATTGTATAAGCCTTTAGGGGTCTCACCCATTGCACGGTCAATAAGCATGTATATGTGATGTTTTGTGTCGTTTTGTATAGTAAAGCATGAATCCTTGTCTACCTTGAATGATGATGGCGGTGTCTTTGAGTCATGGAGTGTCTAAAGTTCATTCTGTTTATAAACATGTGATTGTCTTGGCGAAGAATTGGTTATGCCTTCTATCTAGTTCGAGAGTATATCTAGTGGGAAATGCACACACCACGTTTCCGAGCATGTATTGTTAGTATACGGGGCCTTAGTCGAGCTCTGTTTGGAGTTGTTGCATTCGTTGAGGCATTTTCTTGTTGAGTTGGTTTCGGATAAATTGTGTGGGATCATTGCATTAGGACACATTCGCATTATCATGACATTTAGTTTTATTTGCATTCATTTATCACTTTAGGTTGATTTTGCATTGCTTGAGGACAAGCAACGGTTTAAGTTTGGGGGTTTGATAAGTGGATTTTATATCCACTATTTGTCTTCCGTTCGGACTTAAAACGGTTGCAAGTTCTCGAGTTTCGTTGCCATTTGATGTGTTTTTGTGTAATTGGTGTAGGTTGTGTCGTCGAAGACATTATGGGCTAAAACAATGTTATGGTGGTGTGAATTTAATCCGGAGCTTGCACAAGAAAATAAGAGCAAGGCAACAAGTCAAGTTGTAGAAGTGTCAAGTTGTGGAAGTTTTGAAGCTTTTCCAGGGCCAAGAAGGCGCCCTAGCGCTTGGTCAGGCGCTATAGCGCGCGAGGCTAGGATATCCAGGTGCCACAGAGGGCAACAGCGCGCATGCAAGCGCTAGAGCGCGCCAGGAGGAAATTTTCCAGGGATGCAGAGGCGCAGGGGCGCTCAACAAGGCGCAGGGGCGCTCAATAAGGCGCAGGGGCACTTAGCAAGGCGCAGGGGCGCTTGCCCGGGGTGTTTAGCAGTTTTTCCATATTTGTTTTGTCGGGTCAATTGTTATTGGGCCTGTTTCCTTAGGGCAAGTAGGAGGACATATATTTATGTATTTTCAGAAACCTAAAGGGGGATCGGAAGCTAACTATCGTAGTTTTAGTTTTCATTTTAGGATCGATGAACATTTTTCATCTATTTCTTAGAAACAATTAACAAGAGAAGATCTCCAAGCTAGTGACAAGCAAGGAGGACTAATCTTTGGATCGTTTGTACTCTTTCTCACTATTGGGGATTTATTTCTAACCCTCTTTCTCTTCTATTATTATTTGTTTTCTAGAATTATGTTATCAATTGAACCCATGATGGTGCTAAGTTCAAACATGAACTAATCACTATCATGGGGTTCCAATGGATTCAATTTCAATATTATTGTGTTTGACATGTAATTGATTTTGGGTGATCTACTTGTGATAATCTAATATGGTTTGGTTTAATTGATTGATGTGTAGCTAGCATCTTATTTATTAATCCTTGATGATTGCGAAAGTGGATTCTAGGATTGAGGATATGCCATATTAGCATGAGTTCATGAATTAATTGTTATTCATGATTAGTAGTATGTTTTTACCCAATTCGTATTGCCTCATGTAATTGTAAAAGATAACTTATGCTTAAACCAATTGTGTTTCTAGATTGTATAGACATATATGATTTGAACGTAATGTGGTGACCTCTTGATTTCTATCTTTTGTGGATATTAAGTGGTATGATACGAGTGTACTGAAAGGTAGCTCGTATTATTGTCGTGTTATCTGATTAATTATCATGTTATCACCTTTGTCGATTTATTATGTCAACCTTTAGTGAAGTTGATGAAGTTGGAACCCCATGCCTTCTCATATTTAAGAACTCTTTTTTGTAATTTACTTGCACTTAGTTAATTAAAATAGTTAAACAAAAACCCGAATTGTTAATTGTTCAAGCATTAAGAAGTAACCATACATCGTTGCATAAGCACTAAAAATTGGCATAACACCTAGTCTCTGCGGAACGAATCTTATTTATCACTTGCTATTTGTGATCACGTATACTTGCGTGTTTACGAGTCAACAGTAATCGTGAGAAAAATAAATATTATATGATTTGTTAGAACGTATTCAAACAACCGACCATAGCTACGATTCTATACTAACCAAATCAATGAACCAATATAACACAATCCTACAGTTCTAAGATTCCGGATGCCGAAATAAAAGAACTCACTCTACAAAAAGAAAGAACAAAACCCAATATACGGAAAGACAAAATCCACTAACAGGTTACTAGACTCTCAATAAAGTGATATATTTTATTGTAGTTTTTAGACCAATCATATTATATTACAAGTTTTCCTTATTTATTATTCTTATCCTATTATACTAATCATTATTAGTTAACTATTCTAATTTAAGTAAAATAGTTACTTGATTTAACATATTCATATATTACGATTTTTTAAGTTAAAAAAAACAATTATAATAAATTAATATAAAAGTAAAATCAATTAGGATTAAACATAAATTCAATATTATGAGATTTTTGCAATTTTAATTTTCCACTCTTTTGATTTACAATTAATTATAATTACATTATTATATATTACGGATTAATTTTCATAAATATATATAAGAGTCAATCAAAATTTTACCACAAACATTAAATTAATCATATCTTTCTCATCCTAATTTTCTTATCTTGGTTACTTAATAATTTTTTTGAAATAAAAAATTTATTTTATTTTGTACATGCATAAATTAATTATTTTTTAAAGTGATAACATATTTACTAACTTATCAATCTTTTAATATAAAGTCAATCGAAATTATACTATTACATATTACGAGCTAATTTTCATAAATATCAACTACAATCATACTATAATATATAATCATACTATAATATATAATTATATATTACGGATTAATTTTCATAAATACTTACTAATTAATCACAATTTTTGATTTAAATAAGTTACAGTTATATCATTATATACTGACACATCTATTCTTTGCACCCACCTATATGTATAGAACCATTTTCTAAAATTTTGTATTTCTTAACTGATTTTAATATAAATATATTTATTTTAATACCCGAGTCTATTTTATCTATATTATATAATATAGTAGTTTAATATCTCAAACTCTCGGTCTACAAGCATAAGGTGCAATCAAATTTAAATAAATCTACTATTATTGAATTAAAAATTTTAAAAATTGAAAAATATTTATCACACTATTCTAATACACTTTAAAAATTAATTTTAAACTAATTATCTTTAACATTTTACTTATCGATTTTTTTAGTCATGTAATAATTAAATGGGACAAACATATTGACCTGACAATATATTTGAATTATTCAAAATATTAAATATACTCTCAAATAGTATTAGACATTATTTGGTGTATAAATTATCACGTTACTGAATCAATGAAAATATTGTTTGTGAATATTTTCATAGCAAATTGGTAAACTCAGCGCAACAATTCTTATAAATCCTTATTTTTTTTATAGATAATTAATTTATCAATAAAAGGACATACAACATCTACAAAAATAACAGGTTATTAGACTTTCAATAAAGAGATATATTTTATTGAAAAATAAAGTAAACTCAAAGAAAAGAAACGGAAGTTCACAAGGACAAAGTACAAAATTCAATATATCAATAGATAAAATCCACCAACGGGGTACTAGACTCTCAATAAAGAGAGATTTTTATATAAAAATAAAGCAAAATCAGGGAAAACAAATAAGGGGGGGCTTATCATCAACCAAAATAGATGTCAGCCATTAAATTTTAATTTAGCATTTTTTGGGAGAGGATGTGAGAGAGGAACACTTATAGCCTTAGTTATATAAATCAATATTATTGATAACTAGATAGGTCAATACATAATTATATAGTGTTCTAATAAAAGATGCCCTTTTCAATTTTGTATTCTTGAATTAAATTAATAGTATTCAATTCCCATATCATGATCTAAGGACAGACATATCGAATTCGCTTGGTTGGTTGATAATATTTATTTTTAATATCAACAAAACTTTAAATATAGGTAAAAAAAACTTAATAACTTGGTAGAAGGATTCTAAACAAAGATATTTATTAGTTTTCTTTTTTCTAAACAAAACAAATGTATCGAATTTCAGATCGGATATCGGTTCGGTTCAACTGAAATTCAAATCCAAATTGAAACTATTTCAGGTTTATAATTTAATTGCAAACGTGAATCCAAAAATTCTGGTTCGATATATCTAAAATTTTGGGTTTTGGATCGGGTACCGTTTGATCGAATTAATTTACCACCATTATTTATGGATAAAAGTAAACTAATATTTAATATACTATATTCTATTTTAAGTTTTCATTAAAAACAAGTTGAGGGCAATCACCATAAACTCTAACAGACACATCTTACTCTGAAAATGGGATATATTGGATATGTTTGGTTGATTGATAAAGTTTATTTTCCTATAGTAAATAATTTACTATATAATAAAAGAACATACAATTTATAAAAATGATATTGAACAAACACGTATGGAACTAGATTAAAAGAAAATTTCTTTTGTCATAATTACGTTCTTTTAATGGTCTTACACAGTAGAGATCCTTTCTCACATTGCTGAAACATGAAACCTTTTTTTGATAGACACTCTAACGACTTATAGCGGTCGTGAGAAATAAGTGTTTATGAATTTTAAATATGTATTCGAAAATTGATCTTAACCCATACAAATATTTTGATTGAAATTAATATGATGAAATTCTGGAAACCCATAATAGTGCACATTTGAATTTACCAAATTTCCAAAAGAACAAAACTTAAAATATGGGTAAAAAACTTATGAACTTGATAGAAAGATTCCAAAAAATGAGAAAAATCAAATGAAAAATAAAATTAAGAAAATACAATAAATAGGGCTTTAGAACGTTTCAACGGGGATGTAAATGTTATGATAATCGCTTGATAATATTAATATTATTGTATTTGGTATAAAATGACGAATAAGTAATTCTTTACTTAAATTAATTATATTCACATGAAATTATCTTTTTCCTAAGTAATGATTAAAATAATATGTTTATATTAATTAATTAATTAATTTTACCGTTCGGTGCGTAGCACGGGTGGAAAACTAGTATTGATTAAAATTGATGTTAATACTAATATCAATGACTTGACATCTAAAAAAATTTGAGAAAATTATCTTCAACAATCGTCATTAATTGATATTGCTTTTTTCGATATAACAATCTATACGAATAATTAAAGTATTATTTTAAGGGGCCCATAATTTTTACCGACTAAGAATGTTACTCCCTTCGTTCCTTTTTATTCGTCGTTTTAGAAATTTTTGTAGATCCAAGTAAGTGTAATTAATATACTTCTATGTTATTAATGAGTTACAAAATTAGTTAAATAGCCTTATGATTCAGTGTATTAATAAAGAAAATGGAAACACATGTATAAACATAGGGTAATCAATGGAATAATAGTCATTAAATATGCTTTGAAAATGTAAAGTCATAGATAAAAAGGAATTTTAAGAGAAACCTAAAATGACTAATAAAAAGAAACATAGAGAGTATTGAAGATGAGGGGCTTATATTGTTATGTCACCCCAAACCACTAGCGGGCCTATATATATTAAAAAATTGTTTAAATTTCATTTAATATTTTAATTTTATTCAAGATTATTTTCATGGATTAACAGTATTCTCTACTGGTAACACAAAATCAACTTCAATTTATAACCACTTTAGTATAAGATAAATACTCTACATCGCTAAAAATATTATTTTAGTATAGGTTGAAATGTTTTGATTATATAAAAAATATTATTTTAGTTATTATCTTCCCACTTATACTATTTTAATAAAATAAACAGAAGAGAAATTAATATTTCATTCTAAAAAGATAAAATATAACTAAACATAATCTAAAAAAGAAATTATGAAATGAAAATAAAAATTTTCCTAACCCACAAATTAACACCTAATCAATTAAATTTAAAATGTCGAAATATAATTAATGTAAATGAAAATTAATAATTATGAATAAAATTTGTAGTTATTAAATTTTTTTTCTTCAAAACTATCTAATTCAAATTTCATTGAATAAAAAAATTAATTACAATAAAAAGAATAATAATTACACGATATTTATTTTGAATAGTATTCGATAATATATTACTTACAAATTTTTACTTAGTAGGTCCTAATAGTTTTTTCGCACTTTTCTTTTTCTATTTTTTAGATGTCTCTCCCAATATTATTGATTGTTCCATCACCTAACTCATATTTCTTTTTAACATTTTCCCAATATTTTTTACATTTTCTAAATTTTTGTAACCAACTCAAATATAAACACGTAAATATAAAAATTTATTTTTAAAATCGTGCATATGCACGGGTATTATCTAGTGCTCGATTAATCATAAATGCATTTCTGATAAACGAATAATTTTGATAAATTAATTTTTTTTCTCAGAAAGTTAATAATCTAAATTTTGTATTTTTAATCTTGAAAAATAATAAAGAGTAAATTGCAAACCGGCGGCTGAACTTATCCACATTTACATTTTGATGGCCATAATTTGAAATTTGCAATATGTTGGTCATACATTACTTTTGCATTTCAAAAGCGTGGCCATGGCCTATATGCCACTTTTTTGAACTATTTTTTCTCAAAAAAATGGCCCTTAGCCACCCTTTTGAAATGTAAAAGTAATGTTTGACCAATATATTGCAAATTTCAAACTCCGGCCACTAAAATGAAATTTTGGATTAAGTTTAGCCACAATTCTGTAATTTATTCAAATAATAAATGAATAAAATTCTACTTATTCCAGTTGATACCGATATTTTACTGTCGAAATTAATATGTCTGCGGCCGGTTCTAAAAATCCCCGATTTAGCCGATTAATCTCCGATTAATCCTCTGTAAGGTAACCAACCGATTCGATTTTTGAAATTCGATTAATCCTATGAATTTATTTAAAATGATATGTTTAATTGTAAATTAGACTAATATATTAAATATTATTATAATACTCCGATTAATCTTTCCAATTAATCCCCGATTACCCAATTAATCGATTAATCTTAAATTGGTACCTCATTATCGATTTTTACAATCATGCGGCCTACTGGGCGCTGGCTACCCTTTGTCTTATAATATCAGTTTAAAATTTTTAGTCTGAGCTGTCCGATACTGGGGTCATCAGGTACTGCATAAAACGTTTGTCTATATCAATCTACAGCATGCCCTCGCGACACCGACTAATTGAATACCGTTGCAATTCACATGTAAGTGGTAGTTAATTAGTACTTTCATGCAAGTATGGCTAAAAAATATAGTATCAAAAAGGGTTAGTTATTGGATTATTATAGCTTTATTTCGTCACTCTGAAATGATTTGAAAGTTACATACATTTCTTTACCTCTAAGAAAACAAAATGATGTACTTTGCATGATGGGTGATCACGTTTTTCGACTATCTTAGACAGATATCACATTTGTACACTACTATATATGATCAATTCTCCTCTGTTTTTATTCATTTTAGCAGTTATCGTCAATATTCGAGGTTTGCTATCTTTGAAAATGAATTTTGGGGACGATGATACTCAAAAAATGTAAGTTGCACATATGTAAATTTATGCTCCAGTTTTTGTGTGTGTTGGGCTTATGTTGTTTCTTTTTCTACATTAGTTCCTCTTTAAGTTCATTATGTTTGGATTTTCAGGCTCATGCTATACATTCATGATCATATGAAAAAAAATAAAATGCATGAGGCTGCTAAGGTATTTGCTCAAGAGGCAAATCTTGAGCTAAAACCAGGTCAGTATTAATTTTTTCTCGTTTTGTGATTGATGATGTCCCTTTAACTGCATTTTGTAATTATCTAACATGTTTTGTTTTTTCCTTTTAACTTTTAAGTGATAGCTGCTCCTGAAGGCTTTCTGGCTGAATGGTGGGAAGTATTCTGGAACAAATACTTTTCCATTTATTCCATCATCCCAGGATCTGAGGTAAAATTCTCTTCGAATGAACTTTTCCGAATGATCTTGATCTCATATACTATACAAGTTAAGACTCTGAATAGATCTCATGTACTTGCTGATGAAATTCTTAGGAAGCTACGAGGGATACCTCGACACTGGATAACTCGTCCTTTGTACTGCCAGCTCTCGAAAGCTTTCAGGAAGCAACAACCAGAACGATGCAACAAAATGTCTCCCCCATAGTTACATCTCTTGGAACAATGAGCCAGAAGTTGGTTGGCAATTCTTCTCATTGTAAATTAGACACTGTGATGGAACCTAATGCTACTATATTGGTTCCAACTCCTGGAGTAAACAGAAAATGGTCTGAAACAACAATGCCAAATGTAGGCAGTTCTAGGTAATTAACTTGAAAATAATCGCTCTGACATGAATAATATATCGTAGGTAAAATCTAAGAACGTCGAGTTTGGAACAATTATGCAGTTTTAAGTAGCGGACATCATAGCACGATCGACACATTGACACTCTCGAATTATGTGTTCTGTGTGTGCAATGAAAATTTCTAATTAAAATGGTTACTTTGCCACAGCCACCAACTGCAGCAAACTTCTATGCAGCCCTCGTTGCAGGTTGCTGGGGTATGTATACAATCTTTGTACCCTGCATATAACTGAGCAAATATATAAATGTTACAAATGCTACACATGGATGAAGTCTAAATTAATGTTACTGTTTTGCAGGTTGGTAGCAATCAAAATTCCCAGGGAAGATCTAGCAGCCACATGGAGCCAAATTTGCAACCAGGTCTAAATTCTCCATTAACAGGGTCAAGAAATCCTAATGCTGGTGCATTTGATTTTTTCAAATACTATTTTCGCGATTGAATTATAATTTTTGTTCGAATGTAGTTTATCCCTAATATATGAGCCAATCATTGAATTAATGAATTTGTATTTCAATCTAGTAAACTTAGTTTTCATACAGAGTAGTGTTAGGGATACCAAAATAGATACTAAAACAGTTTCAAATGACACATAGCACTTTCCTATTAATGATATTCTTATTACTACAAGCTATTAGATATTCATATTAGATCCATTACATCTACGTGAATGTAACTAATAAGATATGACAAATTTTTTTGGAAATTCTTTTGGAATCTCTAAAATTACTCATGTAATTAATTGACCCTCAATTTGCCAATTGACATTATAATAATTTTAAGTTCTTATTTCAGTTTAAAATATTTTATGGTGTAAATTCATCTTTAAGAATACTATACTTGGATGGGCATATCAATATTTTTTTTTTGCTAAGAAGGGCATATCAATATATTTAAATAGGATGTTGATACTTGTTGCCCAAAATCATCGTGGGCAAGATTTAGGCCCATTAAGCTATAGGGTCCAATCCATACAAGTTAGAAAATAGATCCAATACAAGATCTGAAGACCAAATATGAAGAAATGAGCATCAGCAAAGAGATCATCAGAAGTTTACAAGCATCAAGGGGTTCCTGAAGAACAAGAAGCTGAGCAGATCATCAATAGATCAGGTTCCTCCCTGAAGAAGAGTTCGAATAAACCTAGCATCAATCATGAAGACAACGAGAAGTACATGGGAACCACAGGGAGGCTCCCAAGATTAATATATTTGTTATTTGTGCAGGTACAGATTTCTATAGAGAGGTTCCTGAGAAACAGGTTCCGAGATATAGGTTCCTGAGCACTAGGTTTTTTAAGCTTAGATAGCAGAAAGTGTTATAACGGAAGCACAAAAGAGATTATAATAAACTTAAAGGAAGAACACAGATTGGCATAAGAGAAAACTTTATTGATCTTGAGGATACAGATCACATAATACAGATTCAGATTCAGATCTAATTGACTTTAGATCTGATAGACTTAATTGATAACAGATATAATTCAGATTACAGACTTACAGACTCAGATTTTCCGACTCAGATTTCAGACATCTATGCTAGGCTATGCCTTAGAAAGTTTATATAATACTCTCTAGACGGTTATAGAAGGATCCGGAAGACTTGGACCCAAAGCAAAGCAATTACCAAAACATAACAGAAAATTAATCCTGGAAAGAATTAATTCTGGAAAGATGGCACGGCGCAAGAGCGTTGCCTTATTCTGCTGAAAAACAGAATAGTACACAGATTCATGGCAGTATTTTAAGAAATCTCCACCTTGACTTGAATCCTCTCACAAATAACAGATAACAGATGTACCAGACGCATCACAATAATGCCAGATGTACCAGAAAAATAGATGTACCAGACGCACCATATTAATGCCAGATGTACCAGATAAAACTCTTATGCCTCAGATTTTGCCCTCAATAGGGCAGTCAAGAACTCCGAACATTTAGCAAGTTCAAACAATGTTGAAACTTGCTATGTGGAACCGGCTTGGCGAGCATATCAGCTGGGTTATCTGCAATACCCACTTTGCTCACCATATTACTCTTGTACCATTGCCTCAGAGACTGCTTTAGTCCATACAAAGCCCTCAATAACTTGCAAACATAGTCATCCTTACCAGGAACCTGAAACCCATCTGGCTGAGTCATGTATATCTTATCAATCTCCGAGGTCGCAACAACAACAGAACCTGATAACGTAGAACCTTGAAGAAGAAACAAGGTACCACATTTAACACCTTTCAAGACCACATTAGAATCCTTGCAGACATGTAAAACTCCACCTTCACCTTGAAAACTGAAACCCTTGCTGTCTAACATACTCAAAGATATCAGATTCTTTGTCATAAGTGGAACATGCCTAACATCATTCAATGTGCAGAATTTACCATCATGTGTCCGAATTTTAATCGAGCCTATTCCAACTGTCTCACAAGCAAAACTGTTAGCCATAGAAATATTGCCACCGTCTACTTTCTCATAGGTTGTAAACCACTCCCTGTGCGGACATATATGGTGAGACGCTCCAGAATCAAGAATCCACACATCAGAGTGATGCGTGTGATCAGCAGCAACAAGAGCAATATCTTCTTCAGAATTGATATCAGCTACAACAATAGTATCTGTCAATTTATCCCGTTGATTCTTTTCTTGGGACAGTCAGATTTCCAGTGTCCCTTCTCTTTACAGTAATTACAGATATCATTAGGTTTTGGACCCTTAGGAACTGGTTTCTTCCCCGACTTTCCATGTCCATTACTCTCACTAGCTATTAATTCAACAGCCTGATTATCTGCACCTGTACCAGCCGCCTTATGGCGCAGCTCTCTAGTATGGAAAGCAGATCTAACCTCCTCTAGAGAAATAGTATCTTTACCAACAATAAACGATTGCACAAAGTTCTCATATGATAATGGTAAAGAAACTAACAGAATCAAAGCAGCATCCTCATCTTCAACTTTAACATCAATATTACGCAATTCTAATAAAATTGTGTTTAACTAATCTAAGTGATCTCGAAGAGGCATACCTTCCTGCATTCGCAGACTGAACAGACGTTGCTTCAGCAACAACTTGTTTGTTAAAGACTTCGTCCTGTAGAGACTTTCAAACTTCAACCACAGACCAGACGTGGTATTCTCCTTCGCGATTTCAGTAATAATATCATCTGCATAACACAACAGAATTGTTGAATGTGCCTTTTCTTCCAGAGTGGCCATCTCAGCGCTTGTAGAAGCAGCAGCATATTTCTGATTCAACGGCGCCCAGAGCCCCTGTTGCTTTAACAAAGCACACATCTTGATCTGCCACAGACTGAAACTATTCCACCCAGTAAATTTGTCGACCTTCACGTTAATACCACCAGATCCAGACATAGCTCTCCGAAAACCAAGCTTTGATACCAGTTTGTTATAACGGAAGCACAAAAGAGATTATAATAAACGTAAAGGAAGAACACAGATTGGCAGAAGAGAAAACTTTATTGATCTTGAGGATACAGATCACAGAATATAGATTCAGATTCAGATCTAATTGACTTTAGATCTGACAGACTTAATTGATAACAAATATAATTCAGATTACAGACTTACAGACTCAGATTTCAGACATCTATGCTAGGCTATGCCTTAGAGAGTTTATATAATACTTTCTAGGCGGTTATAGAAGGATCCGGAAGACTTGGACCCAAAGTAAACAAATTACCAAAACAGAACAGAAAATTAATTCTGGAAAGAATTAATTCTAGAAAGATGGCACGGCGCAGGCGCGCTGCCTTATTCTGCTGAAAAACAGAATAGTACACAGATTCAAGGCAGTATTTTAACAGAAAGATCTAAAAGCCATCCAGAAAGATACAGACTCATTATTGGAGAGTACTCCTAGGACGCAATTGATCATAGATTACCTCTAATAAATATTCAATTTATAGTAAAGTACGAACTCAAGTTCTACTCTATCTAGTCAACCAGTTCGTAGTAAATTCTAAAGGAACCAGAGACCTACTCGAACTAGATTTAGCCATACAGCTGGTCAAGCAGAATCAGCATACACTTAGAACCTTGTGAGCTTGATCCCTATATAAAGGGTACGTAGGAAACTTGAGAGAGCACAAATACTTTTGCTCTCTAATTATCTATAAAGGAACATGAGATCGTTGGAAACACTTTCAAGCACAGCTCACCCCCACAAATACAACCCAAATTCTCTATAAAACATTTGATCGTTAGCCTTTACAACTCACCGTAAACCTCTCAAAAGTTGTTACGAAATCCACTAAGCAACAATACTTTATGACACAATTTTAAACAAATATAGGCTTTAATCTTAGAAACTTAAAATATGCCCTTTTATGTCGGTACAAAACGTAATTTACAGTTGTGTTTTTATAAAACGTAAAGACGTGTGAGGTTTTCATAAAAAAGTTACATCTTTCAAAAAAATTAAAGAAAATTGATCAGCATGTCTATGTTGCATTGTTATTAAAAACTGTTAACGAGGGAATTTGGTGATAACAAATTTCAGAGGTTGCTGGAATAAATAAATCATGAAAATAAGGGGGATTTGAGATTTAGGATGTTTGGGGCTGGACTTAAGAGGTGTCTCGACTTGTTAGATGTGTCGGATCCTTTTCCAAGATGCCTGCTGACCTTATATTTATAAGCATCAAGCCAATCAAGCCAACGTATTTCTATTAAAGATTCGATTTTTAAACTCTATGATTGTTCAGGATTATATTGGGAATTAGTAGATTTTATTTATTTAAATTAAATTTGCGTTAGGTTACCTTCCTGATTTGAAGGATATCGTTTGGAGATATTTTCTATCATTAATTGGAGATTATTCCTCATTTCAGAGAGAGGAAATAATTAACTTGGGGGTTAAGTTAATTATTATTAGATTCATATTAGAAAATTTGGGAGATAACTGAGGCAACCAAAAATATGGCGTAACAACTACCCCCCAGTTCTTCATTGCAGCTTCATGGACTGGAGAACTAAGCATGCTTCAATCTCCCAAATTTCTTGAGTCACTGAAACAACTGGGAGAGGAAGATTAGTAAATAATATGAAGCAATTGGGTGTTCGTAATATGCATGTAGATGGAAACGAGACAATATGTGAGATGTGAAAAAATAGATGTACGAGTAGTTGTGTAGGTGTAAGTGAATATATCTTGGAGGGTCATCCAGGCATTATTTCATAGAGTCATCCAATGCATTCCGAGCAATATCCTGAAAAGCAAAAATTCAAAGAAATATCCTCCATTAATCATTCTTAGGAATACCCTCCTTAGAGGAGGATATATCATAAAATCTCCATAAAGCATTATGAGGAATACCCTCCTCAAAGAAGGACGTACCCCCCAGAATGTCTATAATGCATTCCGAGGAATACCCTCCCCAAAGAAGGTCAAACTCCACGGAATCTCCAAAAATGCATTTTAGAGAATACCCTCCTCAAAGAAGGTCGTACCCCCTTGAACATCCAAAATGCATTCCGAGGAACACCTTCCTCAAAGAATGTCATATTCTTTAGAACTTTCAAAAATGCATTCCAGAGAGTACCCTCCTCAAAGAAGGTCGTATCCCCTAAAATCTCCATGATCCATTCCGAGAAATACCCTCCTCAAAGAAGGTCATATTCCACAGAATTTTCAAAAATGCATTCCAGAGAGTACCCTCCTCAAAGAATGTCGTACCCCTTAGAATCTTCTTGGTGAGTTCCTGGAAGTACGGGTTTTCCAGGGCATGAGAGATACCCTCCTCAAAGAAGGTCAAATCCCAATACGAGTAACCTCCTCAAAGAAGGTCATACCCCCACAACGAGTACCCTCCTCAAAGAAGGACGTACTCAGTATGTATTTTGGCGAACACCCTTCTAAATGAAGGTCGTATTCCCATAATCTCCTTGGTGAGGTCCCGGAAGTACGAGTTTGCCTCCCAAAATTACGGGTTTTGCCAAGGTACTCCAAGCCATGCCCTCCACAAAGGGTAGGTCTTTAAAAATATTACCCTGGAGGATCTTCCAAAGCAATATACAGAAGGGTCTTCCAAATATAACCTTTCTCAAAAAAGGATCTTCTAAAAATTAAACTATTCAAGTAAGAGCCTTACAGAATAGTACCCTAAAAAAGAAGGGCCTTCCAGAATAGTACCCCAAAAGGAGGATCTTCCCAAACAATACTCTTCCTAAAGAAGAACATTCAAAAATATTACCCCCACAAAGGAGTGCCTTCCAAAATATTACCCCCCACAAAGATGGGTCTTCCCAAATAATACTCTTCCTAAAGAAGAACCTTCCAAAATTTTACCCCCTACAAAGGAGCGCCTTCCAAAATATTACCCCTACAAAGAAGGGCCTTCCAAAATATTATTCTTACAAAGGAGGGCCTTCCAAAATATAACCCTCCCCCCACAAAGGAGGGCCTTCCAAAATAATAAACTCTTTAAATAAGAGCCTTCCAAAATAGTATCCCAAAAGGAGTGCCTTCCGAAATACTACCCTCATCAAAAGAGGGTCTTCCCAAATAATACTCTTCCTAAAGAAGAACCTTCCAAAATATTATCCCCCCACAAATGAGGGCTTTCCAAAATATTAATCCTACAAAGGAGGGCCTTCCAAAATATTACCCCTACAAATGAGGACCTTCCAAAATAATAAACTTTTCAAATAAGAACCTTCCAAAATATTACCCCCAAAAAAGGAGGGTCTTCCAAAATATTACCCTCATCAAAAGAGGGTCTTCCCAAATAATACTATTCCTAAAGAAGAACCTTCCAAATATTACCCTCACACAAAGGAGGGCCTTCCAAAATAGAAAACTCTTCAAATAAAAGCCTTCCAAAATCCTGTACCACGAATAATACACCTAAAATCTTGAACATCTCCATGATTCAAATTCTGCACAGATCTGTTTTTATCCTTTTTGACCATCTAAACGACATTTTTAAAAAACACAAAACACGAAAGTTGTAGAGAATAAAAGATCTTTTCAACAAGATATGGTTCATCAAAAACGGGCTTACAATGAATCTGGAATCAAATAAAATGCCTGCTGATTAACCTCTCGATGCTAAAAAATGAGATCTGATTGTTTTTTCTGATTTCGAGAATAGATCAAGATTTGAGGAAACTCAAAGAATGAAAGTTATGGACAATATAAAAAGCTTTCCGAATCAATAAAAATCATCAAAATTCGACATGTATTGAATTTAGTATGAATTTTATAAGATAACTAATTTGTATTTGACAGAATTATTAGAAAACTTATCTTAATTCAGAATAGAGCCACAATCTTCATCGTTTAGCTCCTCCATTAAAACAGCTCCAGATCCATAATAACCCTCCATGTGTATGAATTGATTGTCCTCCGCAATAAAAAAAATATCCCCTCCAACGCCAATTATTAACGGAGGAATTTGGTGATAACAAATTTCGGAGGTTGTTGGAATAAAAAAAATCATGAAAATAGGAAGATTTAAGATTTAGGATGTTTGGGGCTGGACTTGAGAGGTTTCTCTACTTGTTAGATGTGTCGGATCTTTTTTCAATATGCATGCGTACCTTATATTTATAAGGATCAAGCCAACGCAGTTCAGTTAAGGATTTGGTTTTTAATCCATATGATTGTTTAGGGATGTATTGGAAATTAGTATATTTTATCTATTTAAATTATATTCGCGTTGAGATACCTTCCTGATTTGAAGGATATTATTTGGAGATATTTTCTATCATTAATTGGAGATTATTTCTCATTTCAGAGAGAAAAAATAATTAACTTGAGAATTAAGTTAATTATTATTAGATTCATATTGGGAAATTTACGATATAATTGAAACAACCAAAAATATGACGTGAGAAAAACCACTTTACTCTTTTTTAATACTTTTTTCCCTGCATGCACGTGAGTTAAAACAACGTTTATGCATATTAAAATTCAGGCCACAAGCCTAACATCAACAAACCCAAACTCAAAGAGTGAATTATGCAAGAATTCCATACTATACTATAAGCAAAAGGGGTGTATTTTATAATTTGTTTCTGGTTATCCTTTTTGTTATGCCCAAATCTGGCATAATGGCTGAATTGATTTGATTAGCTAAATTGATGCTTCATGATCTATGATGGGCCTAGAAGATGAGCATTGGGTCACCAAAGCCCATTATTGGAATCAGCCCAGCATACCTTGGACATAATATCACCATTATAGGAGCACCTCGCTCGCTACATGATTCCACTTCGCATTGTAGTGCCTCGCCATAAGGCCACCTCGTTACAGGGGCACCTTGTCTATCCTCTCACGCTAGGCCTATGCGCCTCTCATGCTGCTCAGCCTCAGGGTCGCATCTACCGGGGTCGCTACCCGGGGATCGCTTCGTTTGGCTCCCGTCAAGGGATCGCTTCGCGTGGCCAGGCCTCTCTAGGTCGCATGCAAGGGCCCTGATGGATCTTTCATTCCAAACCTATCCGTTCGAGATCATGGGCTTCTACAGTTGGATCAAGGATAGGATTGATGACTCATTGCCACGTCAGCCCTAGCTACATGGGCTTGGACTTTGGCTTATCTCTTTAAACCCTAGCCCGCCTAGGTAACTTGTGGCCCAAGAACTACGTCAGGCTTGATCCCTATAAATAGGGTACGTAGGCACCTTGATACGGATGAGAAACAGTTTACCTGAAAACACCTATCAAGCTCAGCCACATTCATACACACAAACCCTCACCCTTTGTTCTTCTCTTGTTAGCAAAACATCCGTATTTTGCTCCGATAATCCAGCAAACCTCCAAAATATTGTTATACAATATTCTCCCTATAACATTTGGCGCTAGAAGGAGGGGGCAGTCATTGATTTGGGAGAACGATGACTAAATCACACAAAAAGAGGAACGATGGTGAGACCCCGGGGTCGCATAAGGTGAACAAGGACGATCCGCTGACAAGAGGCCCCCCAGAGGACGAAGCATCCAAGGACAACTCTCAGACTGGGAACAGGGAGGAACACACTCCCCCAGCACAGAGGGTGACATTGAACAGCGAGGTCATGTCTTTCCTAAAAGGCCTCGGCGAGCAGGTGACCGCTGTGCATGAAAGGGTCGCAAAGGTAGAGAGGCGCTATAGTTCTAGAGGATCGAAGAGGAATGCAAGGACAGGCGGTAGAGCACCTGGGGAAGGAAGCAAACTCCCCCCTAAGAAACTTGTTGATGACTTCGATGATGTCCTAACAGATCAAACCAACCCTGACTGGAATGAGGGGGAGGACTCGCTCGGACAGAAAGGGGGATCGCATGACAAGGTCGCCTCATCTGAAGGGAGATCGGTCAGTGTTTTTGATCGTCTCGGGAAGAAGTTGACTGAGCACGACCTTCGTCTAAAGTTGGAAAAGGCTAATGCGCCTCGTCATGAAGGACCTAAGAACAGAAGTCAGGGCACGCATCGACAATTGTCTCCTCGAGATCGCGAGCGGTCATATCGTCGCGATGACAGACCCCCCTCTCTCCGTAGAGAGCGTGAGCGGTCCCATCGTCGTGATGACAGACCCCCATCTCATCGAGACCAGGCACGATCTCAATATCTTGAAGAAGATCGTAAAAAGAAGGATCGCGGGAATGACCAGGAGGAGTCCAGTGTCCTGAAAAAGACCCAGTCTCATCATGGAAGTACTGGAGGTAAAAAGGAGGCCGAAAAGGAGGTTAAGGTAGGAGACTATAAGCTGGAGGAGTTGAAGAAGGCCCTGGACGCGATGAACAGTGAGAAAGGGATCTTTAGCACTATGGGCTCGTCATCGCCCTTTACTCACGAAATTCGAACCGCTCCGCTTCCTGCAGTGTTTCGAGGCCATCAACATGATATGACCTATAATGGCGATACTGATCCAGCGGAGTTCGTGATTCGATTCAACAATGAGATGGATGTTTATCAGGTTTCGTTACTGGCGAGGTGTAGACTATTTGCGACCTCGCTGAGGGGAAGTGCTCAGCAGTGGTTTTCGAAGCTAGGGGCATTGATTGTCATCGATTCTTGGGAGCAACTCGTGGACATCTTTATCAAACAGTTCCAGTCCTCGATGCTCTATGCACCCCCTGTGTCCACCTTAGCAAACATAAAACAGAAGGAAGGCGAAACCCTTCATGATTACTTCAAAAGGTTCAATGCTGAGGTGCCTCGCATGCGAGGTGCAAATGACGAAGCTGTGAAAAATTTTCTCATCGCTGGAGTAAGGGAAGGTACAGAATTTTGGAAGAAGTTACAAGAGCAGACCCCTAGCACTCTCTCTGAATTGCACAAGATCGCTGAGCCTTTCAAGCGTGTTGAGAAGTCACTCGCAGATTTGAAGAAGAACAATGAAAGGAGTGGCAGTTGGAATAGGAATCGGGGGGTAAAAAGAAAGGATTCCAGGAGTCCGAGGCGAGGACGGGATCGAAGTCGTAGCCCCAGCCCAAAAAGGAGAGATCGCGATCCTTTGAGGCGATCCCCACCGAGATCTCGCCCCGCGAGAGATGGAGACAAGTATATCCCTCTGGTCGCCCCAATTGATCACATTTATGCAGTCAATGAAAGCAAGGGGATATTCAGGAAACCTACACCGATGGGTCTGAAAGGGACTGCAAACACGAGCAGGTATTGTGCCTTTCATGAACAAACAGGGCATGATACATCAACCTGCCGAGAGCTGAAGCAGCAAGTGGATCAGTTAATTCGTGAAGGAAAGTTAACTGAGTGGGCCGTTCACGAGGTGAAGAAACATAATCCCAAGTCCGGCCTTGGGTATAATCAAGCCCCCCACCTGAACAGAACCCAGTCATTAAAGAAAGGGAAGCACGAGGTGGAAGTATTCATGTGATAATTGGGGGACCCCACATCGGGGGAGACAGCAACAAAGCCAGAGAGAGGTATGCTCGCGAGGCCAGGGAGCGACCTCTCACCAATGTACATCACTTGCAAGAACGACCCCCAAAGCTCTTCAAGGGGGAAGATACAAACATCATGTTCACTGAGGAGGATGCGAAGTGGGTTCATCACCCTCATTCTGATGCCCTCGTTGTTCGAATTCGCATTGGATCGCAGAATGTATACAGAGTTCTGGTTGATAATGGGAGTGCTGTGAATCTCCTGACATACGAAGTCTATCAAAAGATGGGCTACGTGGATAAAGATCTCATCCCAACTGTGGGACACTTGTATGGTTTTACTGGAGCCTCAGTGAGTGTCAAAGGTCTCATACGACTTCCTGTGACTTTAGGAGACGAGCCCTGCATCACTACCCAGATCGCAGACTTCATGGTGGTGGACCAACCTTCAGCATACAATGCTATTGTAGGGAGGCCTATACTTAAGGAAATGAGGGTAGTCACTTCTATCTATCATCTTTCCATGAAGTTTCCTACCCCAAATGGAGTGGGATGTGTCAAGGGGGCGCAGCATGAATCACGAGAATGTTACAACAAGGCCCTTAAGTCCGCTGAAAAGGGTAGCATATCTATGGCAGACAGGATGGAGAGCGAGGAGGAAGATAGGGCTCGCAAATCGGCCTCGCGACCCTCAAATGAATGCAACATCATATCAATCGAGGAACTCCCAACTGGTTATTTTGATAATTTAGGAATTCAGGTAGAACCAGTACCAGGTGCTTTGATGATGGAAACCTCGCAGCCAGTAATGGTTCTCCAGGAAGGGATTGTTGAAGAGGCTACAGATAGTGATAGCGAGGGGAGCCCAGAGCAGGCCGCTGTGCGAGCCCGAAAGGGGAAATGGGTTCGCAAAGAAACATCTACACTGACAGAACTGCCAAATGGTATCACTCAGACAACAACTGTTGTTAAGGAGTTTGGGCACGCAGGGGTCAACCCCTGCGAGGTGGAACCTAGTCAGTCTCGTGAATATGATCTAGACCTGGATCCTCGCATCCCAGAACATGTGGAGCGTACTGGGGCAGCTGAAGACACGATCCCTATTCTTGTTGATGTGCAGGACCCTTCAAAGGTGTTGAAAATAGGGTCGCAACTCAACCCTGATCTGAGAGAGAGATTGGTCACTTTTCTGAAGGCCAACCTTGATGTGTTCGCCTGGTCGCATGAAGACATGATTGGGATCGATCCTAATGTGATGTGCCATAGGCTCAACTTGGACCCAAGCAAAAAAGGTGTTAGACAGAAAAGGCGACCAATAAGTGGAGAGCGAGCCGAGGCTCTCAAAGAAGAAGTGGATAGATTACTCAAGGTTGGGCTCGTTAGGGAATCATTCTACCCTGACTGGCTCGCGAATCCTGTCCTCGTGAAGAAACCAAACGGAAAATGGAGAACCTGTGTGGATTTCACTGATCTCAACAAGCATTGCCCAAAGGATAGTTTCCCATTGCCAAGGATTGATCAGTTAGTGGATGCAACAGCAGGGCATGCACTCCTCTCTTTTATGGATGCTTATTCTAGGTACAATCAGATACCCATGTACGGTCCCGATCAAGAGCACACCTCGTTTATCACGGATAGAGGCCTCTATTGCTACATAGGGATGCCCTTCGGTCTCCTTAATGCTGGGGCCACCTATCAACGGCTCGTTAATATGATGTTTGAGAAGCAGATTGGGAAGACAATGGAAGTTTATGTAGATGACATGCTGGTAAAATCCAAAGAGGCTGGGGATCACATCGCCCACCTCGCTGAAATGTTTGATATACTGAGGAAGTACAGAATGAAGCTCAATCCACAGAAGTGTGTCTTTGGAGTTGAGTCTGGAAAGTTCTTGGGGTTCATTGTCAATCACAGGGGAATTGAAGCGAACCCAGCAAAAATAAAGGCCTTGTTGGACATGCGATCCCCAAGAAGCGTGAAGGAAGTTCAAAGTCTAACGGGACGGATCGCAGCCCTTAACCGGTTCGTCTCTAAATCATCAGATAAATGCCACGAGTTCTTCAAGGCAATTAAAAAAGTTGGAAAAAACTTTGAATGGACCCCTCAATGCGAGGAGGCTTTTCAGAACATCAAGGAGCAACTTGGCTCGCCGCCAGTATTATCTAAGCCCAAGGACGGGGAGACGCTCATTGTCTACCTCGCGGTGTCAGAACATGCGGTCAGTGCAGTGTTAGTTCGCGAGGAGGGGAAAGTTCAGTATCCTGTGTACTATGTTAGCAAAAGGATGTTAGATGCTGAGACTCGCTACACCAACATGGAGAAGCTAGCCTATGCCCTGGTGCTGGCCTCGCGGAAATTGAGGCCCTACTTTCAGGCCCATAGCATTGAGGCTCGCACAGCCTATCCATTGAGGCAGGTAATGCATAAGCCAGAATCCTCAGGGAGATTGTTGAAGTGGACAGTGGAACTTAGCCAATTTGATATTGAGTTCAAGCCTCGTGGTCCCATTAAAGGTCAGGCACTTGCAGACTTTATTCTGGAATTCCCTCCTCAATCTGAGGAAGATAAAATGGCTATCATACCGATCCCGGAAACCGCATCTAGCGAGGCTAAGAAAGAAAATTCCGCCTCGTGGTGGGAACTATATGTTGATGGAGCATCTAATAAGGAAGGAGCTGGGGCCGGCATCGAGTTAGTAACTCCAGAAGGTCGCAAGATACAAAGTGCAGTGCACTTCGCCTTCGAGGCCACCAACAATGCAGCAGAATACGAGGCCCTCATTATTGGCCTCAGACTAGCACTTGAAATGAAGGTGGAAAATCTCACAGCTTACAGCGATTCCATGCTAGTAACATATCAACTCTGGAGTGGGTGGCAAGCTAGAGGTGAGCAGATTGAACTATATCTGCGATGTGCACAGAAACTGATGAAAAAGTTCAACAATATCAAAGTGGTTCATATTAGAAGAGAAAAGAATCAAGGGGCTGATGCATTAGCAAAGTTGGGGTCGCGTCGCGAGGCCACCCTACTTGGAATCATTCCACTGGAAATTCAGACAAAGCCCAGTGTGCCAGAGGAGTTTGTTATGGAGATAGCGACCCCAAGGTCAACCTGGATGACCCCCATATGGGAGTATGTGAAAAGTGGAGCCCTGCCTCAAGACAAAAAAGAGGCAAGAAAAATCAAATATCAGGCGGCTCGCTATGTCATCTATGACGAGGTCCTATATCGAAGAGGGTTCAGCACCCCGCTCCTAAGATGTGTGGATGGAGAAGAATGCAATTACATCCTCAGAGAAGTTCATGAAGGAATATGTGGCAATCACTCGGGGGGTAGTTCTCTAGCCCAAAAGATTCTTCGCCAAGGGTACTACTGGCCTACTTTGAAGAGAGATGCTTTTGAGTTCGCAAGGAAGTGTGATAATTGCCAAAGGATCGCTAACTACAGCAACGCTCCTATCTCCCACCTCACCTCGCTAACGAGCCCATGGCCCTTTGCTATGTGGGGCATCGACTTAATTGGGGAGCTACCTAAGGCCAAGGGAGGTGTCAAGTATGCAGTTGTGGCCGTTGATTGTTTCACCAAGTGGGCCGAGGCCGAGCCACTTGCCACCATTACTGCAAAGAAACTCAAGGACTTTGTGTACAGGGCAATAGTGTGTCGCTATGGGATTCCTTATCAGCTCATATCAGATAACGGAAAGCAATTTGATAGCAAAGACATGAAAGAATTCTGTGAGAACTTGGGGATTAAGAAGAGCTTTTCAGCTGTGAGTCACCCCCAGACAAATGGTCAAACTGAGGCCATCAACAAAATCATCAAACATACTTTGAAGGCCAAGTTAGAGGAGAGCAAAGGCAATTGGCCTGAAGAACTACCAAGGGTCTTGTGGTCGTACAACACTACCCCAAGGACCACAACTGGGGAGACTCCCTTTTCCTTAACATATGGCTGCGAGGCTATGGTCCCCGTTGAAGTGGGCTCCGGGTCGTTTAGAAGGGAACATTACGATCCCGATGCAAACGAGGTGAATCATAGATTGTACCTAGACATGATAGAAGAAACAAGAAGCGAGGCTCAGCTTCGCCTCGCAGCTTACCAACAGAGGACAGTGAGGTACTATAATGGAAAGGTCAAAGCAAGTTCTTTAAAGACAGGTGACCTCGTGCTTAGGAGAGTCATGCCTAACACTAAGGTCCCAGGCCACGGTGTCTTTGGTGCTAATTGGGAAGGGCCTTACAAAATCTATGCTACTCTCTCAGAGGGAACTTATTACCTCACTGACATGAAGGATAAGGTCATTCCGCGAGCTTGGAATGCGGAACATTTGCGCAAATACTATCAGTGAAGGCATCGCTTCTGGTAGTTCCTATCTATTTCGCATGAATAAATCCATACAAAATATTGGGGGGTAGTGGTCGCATAGACACCTTCCCTTTATGATGTAATGGCATTGGGCTTCGCCCCACTTACCACTTGTTTGGGCCTCGCCCCACTTACCACTTGTTTGGGCCTCGCACCACTTATCAATTATTGGGCCTCGCCCCACTTATCAATTATTGGGCCTCGCCCCGCTAGTCAACTTGTTTGGGCTTCGCCCCGTCTATCAATATAAAAGTTCAATTTATTCATGAATTACTTTTTATTGTACATTTTACTTGCCTGTTTGTTAACATTAACATACTAAGGTCCAAGCCATCTCAACGATGCAAGGATCGCATTTGAAGTTACTGCTACAACAATCTAAGGAATCTAAGCAAAGGCATGCAAATCTAGCACTATTCAAGACAATTCAACAAAGATGAAATAAAGATATAATCTCGAAGTCAAAGTACTAAAGAAGCGAAGCTAAATTACTTGTGCAAATATGTTATGTGCAAAAATAACGAGGCAATATTGGATGGAAAAGTTAAAATGCAATATTCATAAAGGAAGGGTCGCCATGCGATCCCAGTTCAGTTAGAGGTTATCAAAGTTAAATGAAACAATATTACATGATTGCGAGACATTCAAGAGGTGTCCGCATCCCCAGTTCAATATTCAGAAACAAAGAAATAGTTTAAGTCTTGGAGGCTTCAGCTGCGTTGGCTTGGGTGGCTTCGCTGGCGAGCCTGGCCGCCTCCTTCGCATCCTCTTCTTCTATTTCCTTACGAAGAGATTCAGCGAACTCGGCATTTCCAGGCCCGAGCTTCTCCCAGTCAAAGTCAGGAACCCTTCGGATGAAGGTCTTCATGAATTCAACTTGGGCGGCCTCCACAACAGCATCATGGTCGAGCTTGGCAGCCTCGAGCTCCTTCTTCAGCTTGCCGACCTCTTCCCCATGCTCTCTCCGAAGAGTCTCCTCAAGCTCCTCTGCCTCCTTTAGGGACTTACTGAACATATTCCTCTCATCCGTGATTTTCTTGAGCTCGGATCGCAGAGAAGCAGTTTCTGTTTCGAGGGCGAGCCTGTGGGTCTTCATCAGCGATCTCTTGTCCTCTTCCTTCTGGAATCTTAAGACTGCGACCTCCTTCTCCAGTTTGGTTTTAGCGGAGGCAAGGGTCTTCAGTTCCTTTAGATGAGAAGTTTGACGGATGAACGCTTCAGACAAGCACTTGGACAGCGACTCGGCATTATCAATCAGCTCAGCCCCCACCCAGCTCGTGCACTCCTCTTCGGTAGCATGGTTATACCCATGCTTCGCGAAAAGGTGATGAACGGGGGTAGCGGTGGCTGGATGCTTAGGAGCAGGGAGCAGAGATTCATCCTTTCTGGCTTTCTTGGAGATGTGGTCCTCAGGGGTACCCTGGGCTCGCTGAACGATCTCAGTATTCAGAGATAGGGGTGGAGGAGGTGGCAGTTCAACAGATTTCGGTTTTGGAGGGACTGGAGCAGTCTTCGGAACGGGTATGGCCCCGCTCTTCTGGAGAAAAGGAGGTCTGCGACCACTCTTACTCGACATGCCTGAAAAATAGAAGTAAAATGATATTAGAAGCATGATAATAATACAAGTTATGCAAATGCGAGAACAGTAAGGATGAATGCAGTGTTAAAGTTAGCGAGGACAGAATAATGGTCATATTATAACGAGGAGAATACCCTCGTCAGTGGTAACAACAACTCGAAAGGACGAGGCCTCCTCGCGAGCCTTTCTCTTTAAGGAGGTCTTCCTCGCTCCTGAGGGCCTCGTTTTAGAAGGAAGACCGACCCCTTCTTTCAGAAAACCGCACTCGATTAGGTTCTCAAGTGAAAGAAGAGTCCTAATGTTGCGAGCCTCCCGTGGGGTCTTCAGCACGTCATCGGCACGTTGCTTCTCTTCGCCCTTTAGGACGGTTCGCACTTGACCAACTGCGATCTCAGGAAGGACGAGTTAATTCATGGATTGAATGAAAGGGGGATGAAATTAAAAGGTTAAGTTCCATACCTGGAAGATAGTTAAAAGAGGTCTTGACTCTGGGCACGTCGTGGACATAAAAATAAGGGCCTTTCCACGACCCGGCATTACTTGGGGCACTGTGGTATAGTTCCTTCTTGTTGAACTCTGGCCACATGGAGAAATAAACGTAGCCAAAGTCTGATGCCCCGCATCGCTTCAATTGCAAGAAATATCCCATGGTCCTCGCATCCAACTCAGGGTAGCCGAGCTTGTGGTAAAGGATGTAAAGAGCAATCATGGCTCTGTAGCCATTGGGATTTATTTGGATTGGGGCAAGATGGTACGTTTCACAAACATCCCTAATAAAAGGGTGAAGGGGAGAGGATACGCCTATTTTCATCATGGCCGAGGTCAGAACCATACGAGGCACCCTGCCACCATTCTCTCGATGATCGAAGCGGTAGCATCGCATCGCAGATTTGGGAAGAATAATTTTGCCTTCTGGCCTGAAAATGTCGACCGCCTTAGATAAAGATTCTGTATCTAGGGTCGTTGACAAATCTCTGCAGCCTAAAACACGAGGTTGGCCGGGTTTCACTTTCGAGCCTGGCTCGATGTCTTCAGGACGAGGACCACCAACATAAATGGTTCCTTCTAACTCAGGTTGAGGAGTTGGTTCGTAAGGTTCAGGGGAAGCTTCTGGAACATAATTGTAATCAGTGAAATTAACGACTTTGGCTACTTCATCGAGGCCGCCATCATCAGAGGAAGGCTCTTCGTAGTCAGAATCATCAGAGTTGGCCTCGTTATCAGCACCTCCCTCGATGTCGTAATAGGCATCGCCTAATGAATCTGTTGGAGAGTCACTTATGTGAATGGGTGACACAGTTTGTGATGGAGGCATGGTTCGTTGGGGAGGCGCTTTGGAGAGAATTTCCGCTGCCCTAGCGCTGAGTTCATCCCCTTTCTTTGTCAAAGTTGCGATGTCATGCTCGATGTCAGTCATAGTGTGAGGTTCGTCCCCGGCTGGGAGTACATCCAGGGATTGATCCCGCGAGCTGGAAGGGTGCTTTGTTCTCCACGAAATCAGAGGCACTTCGCGGGTATATTCCTCGTTAGACCATAGAGGGTCGAAGTATAGTTTGAACGAGCTCTCACTAGTGCTCGTAGCTTTTGCGATGTTGGCTACTGCAGCATCGCTGATTTGTATATCAGGCATAGGAGAAGGTGTCCTTGAGCTATCGTCTTGAGACATCTGAAAAGGGTGAAATGATTAAGTGTGTGTCCTTACAGAAAACAAATGAAGGAGGAAAGAAACAAGCGGACAGAAAGGCTCTATGTGTTCTCGCGTCGTTCACAGAGAATCTGGGGGGTCGCAATCCTAAGGGAAAGGCTAACGTTCTTAACCTATGTTTCTGTCTAAGTAATCACGGATCGCACTCCTACAATAGCGAGGACGGGTCACATCATAAAATTGACATTTTTGGATCGCAGTTATTTTGGTTCGCATCGCATGCAATTTACGCTATCTAATCGTGCAATTATAATGAAGAACAGTAATTTAAATGCAAGAAGAGAAAAAAGACTTACTTTTTGAAGAAGAAGGTTGAAGAAATTGGAAGAAACTTGGGGTCGCTAGTGAAAGAGCCTGAGAATTCTTTGCATTTGATCCGGGAGCAAACTGACAGCACTTCAATAATGTGTTCGTGAGAATAAAAAAGGAAATGATAGTGACAGGAGTATATATAGTCATCAGGAGAGAGAAAGACATGGGACACGTGTTGAAATCTCGTCCGTTGGACACCCATCTCGAAACACAACAGCTGTCAAAACCTTTCAAATTCTTGGGGTCGCGACTACTTTAACGGTTATATCTATTCCTGGGTTCGCTTCGCGGTGACAACTCGTATTCTCTGAGTCCACATCGCATCTCCAATGGCAATATGGACTCGGGGGGTAGTTGTTATGCCCAAATCTGGCATAATGGCTGAATTGATTTGATTAGCTAAATTGATGCTTCATGATCTATGATGGGCCTAGAAGATGAGCATTGGGTCACCAAAGCCCATTATTGGAATCAGCCCAGCATACCTTGGACATAATATCACCATTATAGGAGCACCTCGCTCGCTACATGATTCCACTTCGCATTGTAGTGCCTCGCCATAAGGCCACCTCGTTACAGGGGCACCTTGTCTATCCTCTCACGCTAGGCCTATGCGCCTCTCATGCTGCTCAGCCTCGGGGTCGCATCTACCGGGGTCGCTACCCGGGGATCGCTTCGTTTGGCTCCCGTCAAGGGATCGCTTCGCGTGGCCAGGCCTCTCTAGGTCGCATGCAAGGGCCCTGATGGATCTTTCATTCCAAACCTATCCGTTCGAGATCATGGGCTTCTACAGCTGGATCAAGGATAGGATTGATGACTCATTGCCACGTCAGCCCTAGCTACATGGGCTTGGACTTTGGCTTATCTCTTAAAACCCTAGCCCGCCTAGGTAACTTGTGGCCCAAGAACTACGTCAGGCTTGATCCCTATAAATAGGGTACGTAGGCACCTTGATACGGATGAGAAACAGTTTACCTGAAAACACCTATCAAGCTCAGCCACATTCATACACACAAACCCTCACCCTTTGTTCTTCTCTTGTTAGCAAAACATCCGTATTTTGCTCCGATAATCCAGCAAACCTCCAAAATATTGTTATACAATATTCTCCCTATAACACTTTTCATTCACAACCCTTAGTCGGTAGCTCAAATAGATGATTGATCGTTGGTATAATACTATAAGTTGTTATAAAAGTTGTTATAAGTTGTTTTATAAGTTGTTATAAAAGTTGTTATATATAAAGTATAATTTCATAACTTATTTTTAAAAATTTTTTTTTAAATAAAAATTTAAGCATTGAATTTTTATTTAGAATAAAAAAAATGTTAAAATAATTTATGAATTATACTTTATATGTGTATTAAAATGTGTTTCAAATCCTCTATCCCAAATACGAAGAACTTAGTGGACAATGGAATGGAAGTAGTTGTTTATGGTACATCATCTTACCTTAGCTTCACTTATGAGATGCAAATTACATTATGGGCATCGTGTGGCTCAAGTAAGATTGGTGGCTCAAGTAAGATTAGTACATATACACATATTCTTTATCATTTTTCTTCGTGAACATGTAATTCTACCAAAAAATATAGTTCTTCAAAAACTAACATACAATATAGAGTTGTTTTCGGTGTAAGATTTAAACCACATTTCTACTAAACATATTTACGGACAATATTTAGTAAAATATTAAGTTTTGTATTCATATAATTATATATAAAGATATTTATCTATACTATACTATTATAAGCGGAATAAGATATATTTGGTTGGTAATTTGGTGCATAGTATACTCAATATCAACCGTTGGATTTTGTGATAGATTAATGAGAACCATTGTATGTAATGTTAAAAAAAATATTCTTTTTATAATATACAAAATAATCTTATACGTTCAAGGTTCGAATCCTGTCAACAACATATTATTATTAAACATTTATATCATCTTATAAACTACTCCTAAAAGTTCAAGGTTCGATTCCCCTCAACAACTTATTTTAGTTAAAAATTTATATTATCAATTTTCACCAAATTATTATTAAACATTTATATTACGCCCTCCGTCCCACTTATTTTTTCCCATTTTGACTTTTCAAAGTCAGTTTCATCGAAATTTAACTGTAAATTATAATTTATTGTTTTATATTTTTACAAATTTTTAAAAATCAAATTTTAATAATACTTTACATAAATTTTCTAATGATCATTTTTTGTAATTTATATGTTAATCAATATTTATTGATTATTACTCAAAACACGACCAGTTTGACTTTGAAAAGTCAAAAATAAAGGAAGAGGAAGTATATTATAAACTACTTCAAGAATTTCAAGAATCAATTCCCGTCAACAACATATTAAATTTTAAAAGTTAATTATCTATTTTCAATATACAATCAAAACACTATCATTTAGAATATTATCAAATACGTATTATTATATTTTATTATTTTCTTACTAATTAAAAAGTAAATATTAAAATTATGAATAATAAGATAAAAGTATTAAATATTAAAATAAAAATATTTAGAATATTCCGTGCATCGCACGGGTTACAAGCTAGTATATCTATATATATATACTAGCCTATAATCCGTGCTATGCACGGTTACTTTTAATATTTTAGTTTTTATATTTATTAGTTTTGTAATAAAACATTATGTTATTTTATTATTAAATTTTAGTTTACAATATTTGATTAATTTTATATTTTTATTTTAATATTATCGAATTATTAAATATATTTTAATTGAACATTTTTAGTTAAACACATTTGTAGGTTAACTCACATTAAATAGATATAATGTATTGCTTAATTATAATCTTTTATTCAACCTATCTACATTAATATGATTTATTTTTACTCTATAATTTCTTCTTGAAAGAGTAAAATTTACTGGCTTCTTTAACTCATTTTTTTCATTTTAATAAAATCTTTGCATTTCTTGGCTAATTTAACCTTTTAATCAAGTGCAACATTATATCTAATTAGATTTTTTAAGAATCGTAATTTAAATTTAATTTTTATAAATTTTTTGAATAAATTTGATATCATCTATAACATTTATTAATAAGCGAAACTCTCTTTTAATGGTACCCTAAATTTGGTTCGCACTAAATTTTGGTTTCACCCCTTGGTTCGCACTCACCGCTAAAATCCTATTTTTCCTAGAATTCTATGTTGTTTTTTTTAAAATAAAATAAAAATAAAAATGATATGGGCTAAAAGTAAACCCTAAAGACACATTTAATGTGGCATTAATTAGACCCGGAATGGTCCAAACATGGGGCCCACCAGATGGGCCCAAACCCTATTTATAATATTAATTTCGTAATTAATTAAGGGTAATAAACAGCTCAGCAAATAAGAGTCAAACAAGGATATTACTCTTGCCTGACTTAGCCTCCAAGATACATATTTCAACATGGAAACTGATTCCTATAAGGAAGAGATGTAGAACTTTCCTCAAGGAAGACTTGTCCACCAAGTCTCTGACTCCTACCATAATTCTAGGGCTTCTCAGCCTATATAAAGGGTCTAACCCCTCATCTCAGAACTACGTTTTGGACACAGCTCCATACGTTACCCACCACGTTTTGGCTTAATCCTCGAAAAAGGACATGCAAGCCACTGCGTCCTAGGTGAGCTCTCGCCTCTATAGCCTCGAGGGCACCATCACCTAGAACTACGTCCTGGCTTGATTCTCAATAACGAGATACGTAGGCACTCTGTGAGGACCGATCAGTCTCGTAACACGGAAACAGCCATTAAAGCTCGAAGCTCAACCACCCTAGCATTAATTACAAATCGTAACATAGTTTTTATTCCACAACATTTGGCGCCGTCTGTGGGACTAAGACATCAACCATGGCTAGCACACGAAGAACTGCACCAGGCTCTACCGAAGCTTTACCAATCAGCTCTTGCTGGGAGTACGCTGCCTATGGTTGTCCATCCAGAACAGGGAACCAACTCTCTTCAGATGGTGATCTCTCCCCTGGTTGATCCTAACCACCCTCCATCTGGGGTACAGATCCATACTACGGATCTCCCCATGAATACCAACCCAATGTATGGGTTGCCCAACTACCCCCCTGTTCGAGAACTTGGACCAAGTGGTCATGCTTTGCAGATCCGAGATCGCGAGTACCTAGACTACTCCGGCCCCTATACTACTGATTCGACATCTGAGGATGACGATGATGACCGTGACGAGGCCCCAAGGAGGCGACGTCCTAGTAGAGAGCCCCGAAGGAGGGGCCGAAGAATCCATGATGGACCTCCACAAACGACTGAGGAAAGGATCAAGGCTCATGAGGCTGAGATCCAGAGGCTGAAAGATGACGCCGCCAGAGAGCAAGCAAGGCAGAATCAAAGTCTGCATCAACCTCCTCCAATCTCAGGAAGGGTTCCCGTCATAGATCTGGAGAGGTCGTCTAGGAGACGAAGAAGGGCCGATACCTCAACTGAAGGAGCAACGAGGGCGGAAACCCCCAGAAACAACCCCAAGGATCTGATGCCGCTAGATCTTGATGATCCAACACCTCCGTTCACTGAGGAGGTGATGTATGCCCGCATCTCAAAGAAATTCAAGATGCCGACGATCAAGGCCTATGATGGAACAGGCGATCCTGAAACTTATGTCAGGACGTTCGCAGCTGCACTACTGCTGCAACCTGCTAGTGACGCCTTAAAGTGAAGGGCGTTCCCTCGAACCCTGTCGGGTATGGCTCAAAGGTGGTATAGCAGGCTACCTACAAATTTGATTGGCTCTTTCAAGGAGTTGAAGAATGCCATTGTTAGCCAATTCATTACTGGAAGAGTTCATGAAAAAAGTTCTGCATCCCTCATGTATGTGGTGCAGGGGAAGAACGAGAATCTAAGGGATTATCTCAAACGATTCACCAAGGAGACATTGAATATTACAGATCTGGAGAATAAAGTGGCCATGGTAACCTTGGAACACGGAACCACTGATCCTTTCTTTAAGAGGTCTTTGGCAAAGTATCCTCCTGAGAACATGGCCGAGCTCCAACGAAGGGCCGACAAGTATATCAAGGCAGAGGATAGCATGAAAAAGAAGCTGCTGGAGGCAATGGCAAGGGCTCCAATGACTTTAAGAAACGGAATAAAGAACAAGAGTATGATGCTAGGGACAAGTATCCCCGGACTAGCAAGGATTCTGAATCACCACTGAAGAAGAGTTTGGGACCAAGATTCAACGACTATGCAAGACTGAATGCTCCTAGGAGTCAGATCTTGTTAGATATTGAGAAAGACAAAGATTTTCGATGGCCGAAGCCACTTAGGGGTGATCCCGCAAAGAGAAACAAGGATCAGTACTGTAGATTCCACTGTGATGTGGGGCATGATACAGATGATTGTAGGCAGTTGAAGGATGAGATTAAATTCTTGATCCGAAAAGGAAAGCTGAACAAGTTCACTAAGGGTGATGATCGTGGAACTAAAAGGAGGGATTATGATAGAAGAGACAATGATAGAAGGGATGATGATCGAGATCGAGATCGCAACCCACATCCCTGAGGGACAGTTATTAACATGATTTGGGGAGGCCCGACAGCGGCCGGTACAACCCGAAACTCTCGGAAGGCGTATGCCAGAGAAGTGATGCACATCGTGGGAGAAGCCCCGAAGCGTGCCAGGACTGAGATAGCTATTGGTTTTGATGACTCAGATCTCGAAGGGGTGAAGTTTCCCCATGACGACCCGTTGGTCATAGCCCCTATTATTTGAAATTCGGAGGTGAAGCGAGTCTTGATAGACAATGGAGCTTCTGTTGATATTTTGTTTCATGACGCATTCGTAAAGATGGGATACACTGACTCTCAGTTGACCCCGACCAACATGCCGATATACGGGTTTAATGGAGTCGAGTCAAAGGTTGAAGGGACTATTCAGTTACCCGTGACAATCGGGCAAGAACCTAAGGAAGCCACTCTGATGCTGAATTTTCTGGTGATTAAGGCTACCTCAATGTACAATGCAATCTTGGGGAGGACCGGACTTCATGCGTTCAAGGCTGTTGCCTCTACCTATCACATGAGGGTCGAATTTCCAACCAAGAGTGGTGTTGGGGAACATAAAGGTGATCAAAAGATGGCACAAAGCTGTTATGTAGCCTCGTTAAGGCCTAATAGAGTCGGGGGGCAAGTCCTTCCAATTGAAGACATGAATGTCCGCAGAAGAAAGGAACACCAAAAAGGCCAGCAGAGGAAATCACACAGAAGCCTTGGATAGCCATTGAGGCTAAGGCGTTAACTGACTTCGTGGTTGAATGTACCATTGGCAACCAAGAAGTCGGGGGGCAGGAGGTAGTACCCCAAGCAGGAAGTGAACTTCAGAATAAGAATGATGATACCAGAAGGAATGGTGGACGCTCTATTTTGATGGAGCATCAAAAACAAAATCAAGTGATGCAGGCCTAGTCTTGCAATGCCCCGATGGGCTCAAGTTATCCTAGTAGGACTTAGCTTCATCTAGTAGAAGCAGAAATAAGGTTCATGGAAGCCATTGCAGAGCATGTTGCTCCGAGTAGGACAATAGTACTCTATCACCCGATGAGTGCAAGTCAAGGATGAACGAGTATCGAAAATAAAAGAATAACGAATGGAAAACAAACAAATGCATAGGTGAAGATCCCGAAGGGTCAAAGCCATGAAAGGCCGAGGATGTTAAGGACTAGCTACTCTTCAATACTTATTAAGGACCTGGATTAAGGATCCAAGGATGAAGGCCAATAGATAACCTTAAGCAAGGATTAAGAAGTTCAAGCAAGCTCTCGTCTCAGAAGTTTAAAAGGCAAGAAGCCAACGGGATTGCATTTATCGAAATCTATATCGAGGAATCAACCCCGAATCCTAGGTTGAAGAACAGAAGATGTTAGCCATGAAGGCCAAGGTTAGTTATGAAGGCCAAACTTGAGGGGGGGTCATGAACCTCCAATTAAGATCCAAAGGTTGAAACTTCATGTTGACTTGAAAACCAATATGTAATTTTGAAAACCTCCTAGGGAAGGTACAAGACCTCGTGGGGCTAACCAGAAACCCCCTGGCCTTTGACCGGCAGCTCTGATAGATATTTCGGTGATTTAAAACACCATTGAGATTGAAAACCCTTGATTTCAAACATTGGCGTTCAACCTTCGAACATCGACATTCAACATCCAAGACCAAGACAAACATTGAAGCCATGACGACCAAGCGAGCTGAAAAGTTATTTATGTGGGAGCATCTTCGAAAGAACCCCTGAAGGGCAAGTTGATAGCATTCTTGCAAGAAAATAGTGATGCGTTTGCTTGGACTGCAGCTGACATGCCAGGGATTGATCCCCAACTCATAACCCACAAGTTGAATATTGATCCTGGGCGGAAGACAATAAAGTAGAAGAAGAGAAATTTTGCTCCTGAAAGGCAGGAGGCCATTAAACAAGAAGTTGACAAGCTCTTAGAGGCTGGGTTTATTGAAGAAATTTAGTTTCCCGAATGGTTAGCAAACCCTGTGATGGTCAAGAAAGCGAATGGGAAGTGGAGGATGTGTATAGACTTCACTGATTTGAATGATGCATGTCCGAAGGATTGTTTTCCCCTTCCAAGGATTGATATGTTGATAAATGCCACAGCTGGACAAGAGATGTTTAGCTTCATGGATGGGTTCAGCGGCTACAATCAGATTAAGATGCACAAGGATGACATCCCTAAGGTATCTTTCATAACTGACTTTGGTGTTTTCTGCTATCTTGTTATGGCTTTTGGTCTAAAGAATGCAGGAGCTACTTACCAACGATTGGTGAATAAGGTATTCGCCCATCTGATTGGAAAAACCATGGAGGTCTATGTTGATGACATGTTAGTCAAGAGCCTACTCAAGGCAGATCACATTAAGCACCTCAGAGAGACATTCGAAGTGCTGAGGCACCACAAGATGATGTTGAATCCAGCCAAGTGTGCTTTTGGCGTTGGGTCTGGAAAGTTCTTGGGTTTGATGGTTTCGAAAAGAGGCATAGAAGCCAATCCTGATAAAATCAAAGCAATTTTAGACATGGAACCACCCCGTTCTGTGAGGGATGTACAGAAGTTAACCGGCAGAGTGGCCGCTCTAGGGAGATTCATCTCCAAGTCCGGTGATAAGTGCTTGCCTTTCTTTCAAGCATTGAAGAAGGTGAAAATTTTTTAATGGACTAATAAAATCCAAGAGGCCTTTGAACAGTTGAAGAAGTACATGGCCGAAGCCTCGTTTTTGGCCAAGCCAAGTCCCGGAGAGACTCTTTATCTGTATCTAGCAGTGTCTGAACAAGCATTGAGTATCGTCCTCATTAAGGAAGAGAACAAGGTTCAGAGGCCCATCTACTATGTAAGCAAGGTGCTCCACAGAGCCGAGTTAAATTACTCATCCATCGAGAAATTTCTTTGGCATTGATAACAGCTTCAAGGAAACTACGACCGTACTTTCAGTCACATAAAATCGAAGTCCTGATGGACCAGCAATTGAGGAACATATTGCACAGCCCGAAAGCAAGCCTAAGATTGATTAAGTGGGCAATCGAACTTGGAGAGTTTGACATCACGTATAAGCCTCGAACGGCCATCAAGGCTCAGGCATTGGCTGACTTCGTGATTGAATGTACCATTACCAACCAAGAAGTCGGGGGGCAGGAGACGGTAACCACCCCTGAAAGTGGAGATAAAGATGAAGAACTTGTATCTGATCAAAACGAATATTGGGTGCTCTATTTTGATGGAGAATCAAAAACAAAATCTAGTGGCACGGGCTTAGTGTTGCAAAGCCCCGATGGGTTCATAGTTGAGTATGCTTTGAAGTTAGATTTTACTACTACCAACAATGAAGCTGAATATGAAGCCTTGATAGCCAGATTGGGCTTGGCCAGAATACCGAGGGTCAAGAACCTCAAAGTTTTTAGAGATTCAAGACTGGTAGTCTCGCAAGTGAATGGTGAATTTGAAGCTAAGGATGAAACTATGACAAAGTATTTGAGAGTTGTAAAGGCTGTTATGACTCAATATGATGAGCGCTATGAGGAACGCATTCCAAGAAATGATAACATTAAGGCTGCTGCCCCATTTAAGTTCGCCTCTTCTGAGATAGAAAATTATGCGGAGAGTTTTTACTTCCAGGTCCTGAAGACCCCACCATCGATTCAAAATTGGTAGCACCAATTGATGTAAGCTGAAGGATAGACCCTCTCAAAGCTCATCTTAAGACTGGTTGTCCCCTTGATAATGCCTTGAAAGCACAGAAACTATTAGTGAGAATGTTGAGATAAGAGGTCCTTTGTCATTCCATACTTAAAATCTTGAATCTCAAATCCCGACACAAAATTTAAGCCTTGATGGCCAACAAGGCTGACTGCCTCCAATCGAGTTTGTCGTTTGAGTTCAAGGACTCAAATCAAGAGTCGTCAGTCAAGTTGAGACCTAAGAAAGGTTATATGAGCATAAGAAGAAGGTTGGAAACCTAGAATCAAGCTAAAGGGTTGAAAACCAATAAAGGCATACCAGGCCTAAGGTCAAGCGCTAAGAAGCAAGTGAACTATCTTAATGATCAACTGAGAAGGAAGACCTCCTCCATGAGAAACAAGGATGATGTAAGAACTAAAGAACTTCATCACAAGGATGAGAGTCAAGGTTTGATGATAACCTTAAGACCAAGAATTCAGCAAACAAGTTAAAGCCCGGAAGGTCACGAAGATTAAGAAACAAGTCGTTTGAGTTCAAGGTTCACGAAACCCTTCAAGGCATAGCAAACATCTCCAACAACATACCAAGACTGATTTTCAATTCTGAGCCAAGGTCATCTATCGTTTATAGATGAAAAAAAGGGCAGAAATTACCCGCGTTCTGCAGAAATAATAGTTATAATTCATACAAGCCAGAGAAGAAACAGCTGATATATTTGCTGCATGGATGTTTGCGCTTAAGAAGATAAGTAACGAGTTTAGCCTTAAGCACAAGATTAGCAGTGCTAATCGTGAATTAAGGAGTAATATCGTTAGGAGTCACGAATGACCAAACTGACGACTAAAGATCAAGATCAAGGTTCTTGATCCTTAGGATCACGGATGATTTTAGATCCTAGATCCCTGACGACTTAAGATCAAGATCAAGGTTCTTGATCCTTAAGGTAACGAAGTCACGAATGACCGAGATAGTAACTTGAGATCAAGATTCTTGATCCTCAAGGCCACGGATGGTTTTCAAGTCCGGATTTCCTAGCCTACCACGAAGTGGCCGACCACGGCGCACGAGGGGCCGCAGCCGACCACCTCCCGGCCGACCACGAAGGTTTCGGGCCTTTCGGCCGACCACCTTCCAGCCGACCATGGTGTGGCCGACCATAGTGGCTTGCAAGCTTCTCGCCGATCACCTCTCGGCCGACCACGAGCTATCCCGTGGTCCGGCCGATCGCGGGTTAGTTCGTGGTCCTGAATCTCGATTTTTTCAGCAAACCTCGGATAGTTTCTGATCCTGAATCTCGACTTTTTCAACGAATCTAAGATGATTTTCGATGGTTTGAGATCAAGATCAAAATTCTTGATCCTTAAGATCACGGATGGTTTTAGATCCTAGACCCGAGGTCCATAACTTTCTAAGACCACGGATGGTTTTAGATCCTAGACCCGAGGTCCATAACTTTCTAAGACCACGGATGGTTTTAGATCCTAGACCCGAGGTCCATAACTCTCTAAGACCACGGATGGTTTTAGGTCCGGGCACCTTAGCCAACCACGAAGTGGCCGACCACCATGCCCGAAGGAGCAGCAGCCGACCACGAGGTCTAAGACCACGGATGATTTTAGATCCTAGATTCGAGGTCCATAACTTTCTAAGACCACGGATGATTTTTGATCCTAGATCCGAGGTCCGTAACTTTCTAAGACCATGGATGATTTTAGATCCTAGATCCGAGATCCATGATTCTTTTTAAGACCACGGATGGTTTTAGGTCCGGGCACCTTAGCCAACCACGAAGTGGCCGACCACCGTGCTCGAAGGAGCAGTAGCCGACCACGAAGTGGCCGACCACCGCACCCGGGAAACGCCAGCCGACCACCAGCTGGCCGACCACCATGATTTGAAGGCCTTCGACCGATCACCAGCTGGCCGATCACGGATTGCCCATAGATCCGGCTGATCACGGGTAGTCTGTGGTCCTGGTCCTCGATTTTTCGTTCGACCAAGATTGATTTTCAGTCCTACACGGACTGTTGACGCTGTTTGGGCCATATCTTGAGCTCCGGGTATCAGATTTGGATGATCTTACAGTCCACGCGAAGATCTCTGAGTTTTCTATAGTCTTGGAGACCACTAGCCGACCATCTCTTCGCCGACCAAGCTCCAAGGAGGGCATCAGCCGACCAAGACTAATTTTCAGTCCTACACGGACTGTTGACGCTGTTTGGGCCATATCTTCAGCTCCGGGTATCAGATTTGGATGATCTTACAGTCCACGCGAAGATCTCTGTGTTTTCTATAGTCTTGGAGACCACTAGCCGACCATCTCTTGGCCGACCAAACTCCAAGGAGGGCGTCAGCCGACCAAGACTGATTTTCAGTCCTACACGGACTGTTGACGCTGTTTGGCCCATATCTTGAGCTCCGGATGTCAGATTTGGACAATCTTACTGTCCACGCGAAGCTCTCTGAATTTTCTACAGTCTTGGAGACTCTTGTCCGACTGGGTACTGGCCGACCGAGGCATTTTGAAGCCCTTAGGCAGACCGGGAACTCAATGCGATCCTTCAATGCTGTTTGGGCCATATCTTGAGTTCCGGATGTCAGATTTGGATGATCTTACAGTCCACGCAAAGCTAATTGAATTTTTTATAGCCTTGGACCATCCTTTGCCGACCACCTCATTTTTTGAGGGCCTTAGCCAACTGGAAGTGGATGCTGATGGTCCATCAACCTTGAAAAATCACTTTGATATTCAGAACACCCCTGACTCGCTTCATACCTCACTAAAGTGGTTCAGAACATTGAAACACGTTAGTGATGATTCAAACATGACAATGATGATTCAACGTTTTCAGAAAACGTCAGCCGATCACCATTTAGCGCCATTAGTGCCGATAACACCGTTGGTGGCGATAGCACCGTTAGTGCTGTAAGCACCGTTAGTCCCGATAGCACCGTTAGTGCTGTAAGCACCGTTAGTGCCGATAGCACCATTAGTGCCGATAGCACCGTTAGTGCCGATAGCACCGATAATGTCGTTAGCACCGTTTAGTGCCGATTAGCACCGATTAGTGTCGTTTAAGCACCGTAGTGCCGATTAGCACCGATTAGTGTCGTTTAAGCACCGTTTAGTGCCGATTAGCACCGAGTAGTGTCGTTTAGCACCGTGAGTGCCATTTTATCCTTTTAACATTGTTTAACACTGTTTAAACATTGTTTAAGGCTGTTTAGCGCCGTCTAGTGCCGTTTAGCGCCGTTAGTGCCGTCTTATGCCGTTTAACGTCGTTTAAACATTGTTTAAGCATCGTTAAGGCTGATTAGTGCCGATTAGCATCGAATTAACATTGTCGTGAACGCATCGGTCGCTGCACGCTTTACATAAAGACAATACTCGTGAAACACTAGTGTACAAAGATGAACCCTGACCCAAGTCTCGAAAAAGGCCGTTAAAACTTCAAAGAAAACCTGATCAGTTTTCCTAGAAGTTGGGGGGCAAATGATTGATAATTGCATATTTTTGCATATTTTATTTACATATTTATTGCTTGAACTCGTGTTTTAATAATTTATTTTGTTGCATTTCAGGTAAATCGTAAATAAATAAAGAAATGACAAAATAAATAAATAAAGTGCAAGGAAGGGAAAAAGGAGGAAGAAAAAGGACCAAAAATGAAAGAATGAAAAGAATTAGGAGCTTGGAGCAAAAGGAATATTTCAAGACAAGTGGAAGGTGGAGATCATCCCAACACATTAGAGAAGTGTATGGCCAAGATCAACTCTTCAAAACTTAAGGGGGAAGGAAACAAATAGATGGCTAGGATTTCACCACCACACAACCCAAATGTATGGTGGGGATTTACCCAACACCCCCCTTAACCCTAATTTCTATCCTATAAATACCCCCTCATCCCCTTGTATTTAGTAACTTAGATTTTAGGGTAGTTTTAATTTCTTGTAATTCTTTTCTTAGTTTCAAATCTTGTAAACACTCCTATTATAATTAATGCAATTTTTATTTTCTTTACTTCTTGTCTTGCTCTTTCATTATTGTTGCCTTGTTTCGTTATTTTCGTAAATCCCGTTGCTAACCACTTGGGGTTGAATTTAACGAAACTTTATTTTCTTGTTCGTAGTTATAATTTTTAATTTTGAGCCCCTTTAAATCTCAATTTTATTGTGGGTTCAAAATTTTAAATTACCGTTTTAATTTTTAATTCGTAATTTCGCCCCTTTAAAAATCTCAATTTTATTGTGGGCATTCTAATTTTAAATCATTGTTTTAGTGTAAGTATAATTTTAATTTCGTGATTAACCTCTTTAATTCGTATTTAATTTAAAAAAAAAAGACAACAAAAATTTTAGTTTTTAAATTCGTAATTGTTTTATATGCTTTATGTAGTTTAATTCGAATGATAGTTTTCATCACCTGTTTTTAGTTGCTCACCCCTGTTTTACCAAACCCAGCTCAATCTTATTTCTCCCCTCCATCATTTTTCTTAACCTTTTTCATCTCTGCATCCCTTTTTCTTAACAGTACACCCTAGCCCTTCTTTTCTTTCTTTTCGCAAACCAACTTCACCCACAAACCCATCAGTCCACTTCTAAAAAAACACGCACAAACCCATCAGTCCAGTTCTATTCCCTTTCCCCTGTTCGATTTCAAGTATATTCAAGCTTCCTGCAAATCGTTATTTATTCTCATTTCAGTTCGCGGTTTTGTTCATTGATTCTGGAATATTAGTTTAAATTTAAGTCTTAAATTGGTTGTAATTTAGTTTGTTAGATCTTACTGTTTAGTCCAGAATAGTTATGTTCTTCACTGAGTTGTTTAGTTGCTTCGCCTTTTGATTTTAGTCTACTGAGTACGGTCGAGTGCTGTTGTTAAATGTCGCTGCGCGACTGAGTTGGTTTTTGTTTTGTTGTTTATGATTGGGTTTTGATGAGTATTTGCGAATTGTTAAGATTCCCGAGTTGCTGCGTGTTTTAATTTCCTGAGGTTTGCGAGTTCCTGAGTGTATGCTTCGAAGTTTGATGGATTGATATTACTAAGTTGTCTGAAATGCAGTTCGTTGTAATGGAGTTGTAGTGTTTGGGCGTTTTTGTTACGGTTTAACTGTTGATCATTTGAAATTCACTTCCCTGCTTTGCTGCTTTATTGTTATTGAAGTCGAGGTTTATAATAAGTCGATGCTATGTTTGATTTTTGTTAATTCTGAATTTGTGCGAAGTTGGTGTGTGGTTGTGGTATAGTTTTACCGAGCCTATGTTTGCTTTGTCCTGAGTTACTGGTTTAATTTGTGCTGAGAATTGCGTAAATTGGTTTGCATTTGCTGTAGACTCTAGTTGGTATTTTATGTTGTGAATTTCGGTTACTGCGTTTGCCGAATTTGGTTTGTTTCAATTCTTTTCTGCCTAATTATTTTCTCAGATGCATCATGTCAAATTTTCTTAAAAATTTCTTGTTGTAAATAAATCTTAAATAAAAAAGAAATGTTTTAGAAATAAAATCTAATTTCAATTTGAATTTAGAGTTGTTTAGAATAATTTTAGCTTTAAAAATAATTTAGGACTTTTAGAATAATTAGAATTTTTAGAGTAATTTAGTTTGTTTTTGTTTTGAATTAGAATAAAATTAAATTTTGTTTTTAATTAGTATTAGGTAGTTTAATTTTCTTTTAGGTTTCAATTATTAGAAATCAAAATTTTTCCAAAAAAACCAAATTTGTTCTAATTCGATTAAATTACAAAGTTAAGGTTTGCGAAAATAAAAATAGTCCCTGTGGAACGAATCTCATAAATTTTACAACGAAACGAATTGTGCGCTTGCGATTTAAATGTCTTTATTTTTAGCACAACAAGTGTTTGGCGCCGCTGCCGGGGACTAATTATTTTTCGCACCTTGATTTTTAATTTTTCGAGTTAGTTTCATTTCTTGTCTTATTTTTATTTCGTCCTTTTTAGGAAATTGTGAGATTTCGGAACTCTTCTCAAGAAGCATGGAAAATTTGGAATATTTTGGAAAACAAGCTTCGGTAACCGTATCTCACTCTTTTCGCCCTTTTTATTTTTAGAAAAAAAAAAAGAAAAAAAATCAAAAAAATCAAAAAAATTCAAAAATCACAAAAAAAATGAAAAATCCAAAATCCAAAAAAAAATTTAGTTGTACATAATTGTTGCATCATGCATTTATCACGTAGGTGCACATCATGCTAGATTTTTTTTTTGTTTTTAATTTTTCGTACCTATAATTGTGGTGATCGCTGGAGGACCCCAAGGTACGTTAAATTTCTTTCTTTCTTTAGATTAAATCACGTAGTGTAAGCATCCATATTTGTTTATAATTTTTGTATATATCGTTGTTTGTTGCATCATTTTGTAAATAAACATTAAGGGCAAAACCCACTACAAGATAAGGGAAGGGATTTCATCACTCTTTCCTTAGCCCAAAAACCATTAATTCCCTCATTTTGCATTCCCTAGCCTTTTAATAAAATTAATTAGACAAATGCCCCTAGGAACTTCGCGCTCAATTAGGAAGGTACCTAAAAATAAACATAATTAAGACTTATTCACGACCTTCAGTGTCTAAGGTTCACCTGGCTGTTAAGATTCGGTGTCTAAGTGACGAGTTTGGCCTCTTGGCAATGCCTGCTCTAATCTGGCCGAATCGGTCTGAATAATTCTTAATTTACGGAATTTTTAGTTTGTCTTTACGTTATGAGCAATGTCTAGTTATTTTATTTAGGGAACCTAGGTTAGATTTTTCTTTTGATTTTTCACCATTTATTTTGTGTGTTTCATTTTCGCACTTTATTGCTACATGGTTTTATCCTTGATCAATCTCTACCATGTCCGTAGCATTTAGGAAGCGTTATTACCAAGGTTGGGATTTTGACGAGGAGTTAGCGGATAATACGATGTGGTGTGAGTCAACTAGGGAACCTAGTTTTTATAACGAGTCATCTAGTACTTTTAGTGATTTGCATTATAGTAAAAACGATATTGCAATCGACTCTGAATTAGATGCTCTTACTAGACGACTCGAAACTTTAGAAACCCTTAGTGACCCTTCACACACGTCTTGGCACCCAAATTTCAACTCTCCGAGTCTCGATTTTCAACATGGCCCCGACTCTCAACAAGTCAACGCCATGTTTCAACCAACCTCTCGAAATGACCACTTTACATCGTCTTCTAATTCCGGTTGGAGAGATTATCCCGATCTCTCATGGAACCAAGGTCATAGCTATCAAACTCCGCCTCCACATTTTCAAGAACCGAACTCTATCAAAAACCGAACTCTTATCCAATTCCGAGTCAAGTTCCTTATTCGAGTTCAATTCAAACACCCGCCCACCCACCCAGATTTCATGATTCGAGTAGGATACTTGACACCTTAGAAAAAAGTATCGAGGCTTTATTGATTTCTCAAGCAAACTTCATGCAAACCATAACTTCTGATAGGCAAATTTTGAACTCTAATGTTCAAGCCTTATCTAAGTTAGAATTTCAAGTGAATCAATTAGCCACCATGTGCGAGCGTGAGACGATAACCACCCCGAATCCACCCGAGGTCAACCCTAAATTTCTTATTACTCAAAGACCTATCGATACTTTCGATGATATCATTTCTCCTAGGTCTAATGTTCAAGTTGACACTCCTTTCGGTGGTGATTCACACGAAGAAGATTCTAATGCTGACATCATTCTTTCTCTAGGTCAAACGAAGAATCCCGATGATTCTGAGTTTGTGACTTCACCTAGACAACCATCATCTTCTTTTAGTGAACTTTTCCTTTCATCTTCCAAACCTCTTCCTGAAAAACCCAAAGAACTTCATACTCAACCAATAGGAACTAATCTAGTTAAGGAGGTTGTTTCGAGGTCAAATTTGGACGATCATGAGATTGAGTCTCTTCTTAAACAAGATTTTCAATTGCATTACGAGACCAATCGAGAGCTTCATGAATCTTTTAAGGATTTGACCTCGGAAAAGATGTTTGGAGAGATGAAGAATATTTGTTCCAAATGGGAAACCCAACATAAGGATAGTTCTTGTGATCCTAATTCTGTTGGTAAAACATTTTTGGACGAGCCACCCCCACCCGTTTCTATTTCTTCATTTTCCACTCGTGCTTCATCTTTCATCGAAACTCATGATATTCATGACCAACATCTTATCATAATTAATTTGCTTAAACAACAAAAAGAAGCATCCTCGTGGTCTATGGATGAAGTTAGGAATATGAGTTTTATTCTTGCGCCTAATCGGATCGTTCGAGTGGTCTATGCTATTTTCGTGGGTGAGTTTCTGAAATATGTTGGTTGTATAACTAAAATAGTTTTTCCGAGAGCAGGTATTGGTTAGTAAATATTTGTTTTGTACCTCCCATAGTAGAATGTAGGTATGGGGGAGGAGTTGTGTGTGTGAGTTGTTTTCTTTCATAATTTCTAGTAGTTTTCATTCTCCGTCATCCCTTATCAGGTATTTCCTCAACTTTCTCCTTTTTCATTTCTTTTGCATTTCTTTATCCTTTCTCATTTCTCTTTTCTTTTGCATTTGCATACATTGAGGACAATGCATGGTTTAGGTATGGGGGAGGGTTTTTAGTGTAAATAGTAAAAATTGAAAAATCCAAAAAAATTAAAAAATGAAAACATCAAAAAGAGTTCTTTTAGTATCTAGTCTTGTTAATTGATTGCTAGTTGCTTGATGCACCCTTGCATGCTATGATAATCTCATGATCCATTAGCTTTTGTTTGAGAAGTGATTTGCTAAAGTTCTTGTTCACACACTTACACTAGCAAGGTGAAGCTAGTAGGCTTATTTGAATTGTGCATGAAATTAGAAGGACATGATTAGGTGTAAGATGATTTGGTCTTCATGCTTTGAGTACAAGTAGGTGCATTGAGGATACCATCTCTTGAGATTGATTATGTTTTACCACACCAAGTGAGATTTTGAGCCTATATGCACATCTTTTGCATTTATATTCTTTTGCTTGAGTGTCCACTTGTCATTTGCATCGCTAGCACTTGTTTGAGTTCCTTCTTGAAATACATGACATTAATTGATGATGAAAAGATAAAGGCACTTAGGAATAACCTATATTTCCAAAAAATATCCACACCATGCTTATGTGATCAATTAGTTAACCCTTTGAGCCTAATCATTTTCTTTCGGTGACACACCACATTACTCGCCTAAGACCTTTTTCTTGTTTAGCCTTACGTATTCTTTATCCCATTTTGTCAAAGGCTAGTAGGAACTTGAGGGAGCAATAAGGTGTGTGAAATAGGGTTTACTTTTGTTCATAACTTTTGAGGAAATATTTGTTGTTACCTTGATAGTCGATTTTCAAAATTAAATCTAAGTGAGGATTATTGTTACATTTATCTTAGCTCTCATAAAAAAATAAATAAAGAAGAAAAAAAAATGAAAAATAAAAATAAAAAAATATATATAAAAAAAAGAATATATATACATGAGAGCATACTTATGTTTTTTTGTAATCCTCCTTCATTTCGACTATTCAAGGCTTTTTGTTGAAAATGAAAATAAATTGTGTGGGGAGGAAGTTTGGTGTTGTGCATGATTTTCATGGTGACTACTAGCTTTTGACACTTCACCTTGCTTTGGCCTTTCTTGACATACCTTGTCCCTAGCCCCATTACAACCCTAATAAAGACCTTTTGATTATCATTATTAATGTATGTTGTGATTTAAGTTGGAATGATACCAAGTGTCAAGCATGCATTTGATATTTTTGGAATTGAGTGATACACTTACCCTTGTTCTTGAGTGAATATTCTTTTGTGAGTGAAAGGTGAGGTATTGCTTATTTGTTTTTTGCATAAAAGATCTCAAGTTTTGACTCTGAGGTGTGCCCTTGTAGACTTAGCATGGTTACCAATAATTTTTGCACTTGACATGAACTTAGAATCACTCTTGCACGGTTCTTTAAGTAGACTATGTGAATCCTTGCACTGTCCACACCAAGACTTTGCAAATTCATTTTGATTTCTTAAGTTGATGTATCATGAGAGGACATGTATGTGTGGCGTGCATTGCCTTGTGATCTTTTATACAAACTAGATGGATTTTGTGGGTACATTCACTATAGGCCCTCACGAGACCTCACTCGTCCACTAGGGCTGCCTAGGGGTTTAAAGGGCTTGTTGCATATGCCAAATGCAACCGTCACACCTACGAAAAGGAGTATAGGACTTTGCATCTAGATTTTCATTTTGTTTTTATTTTCCTCGAGGACGAGCAAAAGATAGGTATGGGGGCATTTGATAAGTGCATATTTTTGCATATTTTATTTACCTATTTATTGCTTGAACTCGTGTTTTAATAATTTATTTTGTTGCATTTCAGGTAAATCGTAAATAAATAAAGAAATGACAAAATAAATAAATAAAGTGCAAGGAAGGGAAAAAGGAGGAAGAAAAAGGACCAAAAATGAAAGAAGAAAAAGAATTAGGAGCTTGGAGCAAAAGGAATATTTCAAGACAAGTGGAAGGTGGAGATCATCCCAACACATTAGAGAAGTGTATGACCAAGATCAACTCTTCAAAACTTAAGGGGGAAGGAAACAAAATAGATGGCTAGGATTTTACCACCACACAACCCAAATGTATGGTGGGGATTTACCCAACACCCCCCTTAACCCTAATTTCTATCCTATAAATACCCCCTCATCCCCTTGTATTTAGTAACTTAGATTTTAGGGTAGTTTTAATTTCTTGTAATTCTTTTCTTAGTTTCAAATCTTGTAAACACTCCAATTATAATTAATGCAATTTTTATTTTCTTTACTTCTTGTCTTGCTCTTTCATTATTGTTGCCTTGTTTCGTTATTTTCGTAAATCCCGTTGCTAACCACTTGGGGTTGAAAGTAACGAAACTTTAATTTCTTGCTCCTTGCTATAATTTTTAATTTTGAGCCCCTTTAAATCTCAATTTTATTGTGGGTTCAAAATTTTAAATTACCGTTTTAATTTTTAATTCGTAATTTCGCCCCTTTAAAAATCTCAATTTTATTGTGGGCATTCTAATTTTAAATCATTGTTTTAGTGTAAGTATAATTTTAATTTCGTGATTAACCTCTTTAATTCGTATTTAATTTTCAAAAAAAAAAAAAAAGACAACAAAAATTTTAGTTTTAAAATTCGTAATTGTTTTATATGCTTTATGTAGTTTAATTCGAATGATAGTTTTCATCACCTGTTTTTAGTTGCTCACCCCTGTTTTACCAAACCCAGCTCAATCTTATTTCTCCCCTCCATCATTTTTCTTAACCTTTTTCATCTCTGCATCCCTTTTTCTTAACAGTACACCCCAGCCCTTCCTTTCTTTCTTTTCGCAAACCAACTTCACCCACAAACCCATCAGTCCACTTCTAAAAAAACACGCACAAACCCATCAGTCCAGTTCTATTCCCTTTCCCCTGTTCGATTTCAAGTATATTCAAGCTTCCAGCAAATCGTTATTTATTCTCATTTCAGTTCGCGGTTTTGTTCATTGATTATAGAATCGTTAGTTTAAATTTAAGTCTTAAATTGGTTGTAATTTAGTTTGTTAGATCTTACTGTTGAGTCCAGAATAGTTATGTTCTTCACTGAGTTGTTTAGTTGCTTCGCCTTTTGATTTTAGTCCACTGAGTACGGTCGAGTGCTGTTGTTAAATGTCGCTGCGTGACTGAGTTGGTTTTTGTTCTGTTGTTTATGATTGGGTTTTGATGAGTATTTGCGAATTGTTAAGATTCCCGAGTTGCTGCGTGTTTTAATTTCCTGAGGTTTGCGAGTTCTTGAGTGTATGCTTCGAAGTTTGATGGATTGATATTACTATGTTGTCTGAAATGCAGTTCATTGTAATGGAGTTGTAGTGTTTGGGCGTTTTTGTTACGGTTTAACTGTTGATCATTTGAAATTCACTTCCCTGCTTTGCTGCTGTATTGTTATTGAAGTCGAGGTTTATAATAAGTCGATGCTATGTTTGATTTTTGTTAATTCTGAATTTGTGCGAAGTTGGTGTGTGGTTGTGGTATAGTTTTACCGAGCCTATGTTTGCTTTGTCCTGAGTTACTGGTTTAATTTGTGCTGAGAATTGCGTAAATTGGTTTGCATTTGCTGTAGACTCTAGTTGGTATCTTTATGTTGTGAATTTCGGTTACTGCGTTTGCCGAATTTGGTTTGTTTCAATTCTTTTCTGCCTAATTATTTTCTCAGATGCATCATGTCAAATTTTCTTAAAAATTTCTTGTTGTAAATAAATCTTAAATAAAAAAGAAATATTTTAGAAATAAAATCTAATTTCAATTTGAATTTAGAGTTGTTTTGAATAATTTTAGCTTTAAAAATAATTTAGGACTTTTAGAATAATTAGAATTTTTAGAGTAATTTAGTTTGTTTTTGTTTTGAATTAGAATAAAATTAAATTTTGTTTTTAATTAGTTTTAGGTAGTTTAATTTTCTTTTAGGTTTCAATTATTAGAAATCAAAATTTTTCCAAAAAAACCAAATTTGTTCTAATTCGATTAAATTACAAAGTTAAGGTTTGCGAAAATAAAAATAGTCCCTGTGGAACGAATCTCGTAAATTTTACAACGAAACGAATTGTGCGCTTGCGATTCAAATGTCTTTATTTTTAGCACAACAATGATATGGGCTAAAAGTAAGCCCTAACGACACATTTAATGTGGCATTAATTAGACCCGGAATGGTCCAAATGTGGGGCCCACCAGATGGGCCCAAACCTTATTTATAATATTAATTTCGTAATTAATATTAAGGGTAATAAACAGCTGAGCAAATAAGAGTCAAACAAGGATATTACTCTTGCCTGACTTAGCCTCCAAGATACATATTTCAACATGGAAACTGATTCCTATAAGGAAGAGATCTAGAACCTTCCTCAAGGAAGACTTGTCCACCAAGTCTCTGACTCCTACCATAATTCTAGGGCTTTTCAGCCTATATAAAGGGTCTAACCCCTCATCTCAGAACTACGTTTTGGACACAGCTCCTTACGTTACCCACCACGTTTTGGCTTAATCCTCGAATAAGGACATGCAAGCCACTGCGTCCTAGGTGAGCTCTCGCCTCTATAGCGTCGAGGGCACCATCACCTAGAACTACGTCCTGGCTTGATTCTCAATAACGAGATACGTAGGCACTCTGTGTGGACCGATCAGTCTCGTAACACGGAAACAGCCATTAAAGCTCGAAGCTCAACCACCCTAGCATTAATTACAAATCGTAACCTAGTTTTTATTCCACAACAAAAAATCTTATTATAATTATAATTCTTTTATTTGTAATTTTTTTAATAGAATCATATTTTCCCTGCAATACTATGTTCCTTTAAAAAAAATTAAAAATAATATTCTTATGATAATTATAATTCTTTTATTTATAATTTTTTTGAAGATTTGAAGGATATTATATATTACGTATATCGAGAATAAGTTATAAGTTATAAGTTGAAAGTTAAGAATTCCTAACATTCAACTTATGAACTTATAAGTCATAAGTTTAGCTAAAACTTATTTTGACAAACACCCCCATAAGGACTTATGGCCTTATAAGCCATAAGTTTCCACCCAAATGAAATGCCAAACAGGCACTATAAGTCAGTAAAGTGTTTGGTAAATTAAACTTATAAATCAGTAGAGCGTTTGGTAAATTAGAACTTATAAGTTAACTTTTTTTATTATTTTTAAAAATATTTGTTTTTTAGTATATAACAATGGATATCAATGGATAGATCTCGATGAGTAGAGAAATTTGATATATACATATCAATTTTCTAATGAACGGATCAAAAGATATATGATTTTGAAGATTTGAAGGATATTATATATTGCGTGTATCGAGAAATAAGTTACAAGAATAAGTTGAATGTTAGGATTTTCTAACATTCAACTTATCAACCTATAAGTTATAAGTTGAGCCAAAATTTAATAGACAAACACCCCCCATAAGCTCTTATGGACTTATAACCAATAAGTCAACAACTTTATGAAATCCCAAACGGGTTACATCATTTTTCTGAATTTAAATATGTATATAATGTAACTAAAATGTTATGTAATATACTTTGTTTTTTTATAAATTTGATGCTCGTTCGTTAAAGTTTGGTATTAAAGTATCTTCAAGGGTAACCAGAAAAGATAGAGATAAAGATAAGATGTGTGTGTATGAGAGAGGGAGAAATGGAGATAAAAAAGTAAGCAGAATAAATGGAAATGATGATCGGAGGTTGGTAGTGATGATGGCAGTCGGAGCTTCATGGTGGTGATGGCTAGAGCTTGGCGGTGGTGGTGGCAGCTAGAGGTTGGTAGTGATAGGTAGATGAGGAGGAGGAAGAAGGTAATAGTGATAGAAGATTAAAATTAAATGTATGGTTAAGATTAGAAGTAATTTTAAAAATGTGTGGTTGAGATTACATCTCATATTCCATCTTAATAAGGGTTCTCATTTGATCAATTTCCAGCATTAGGGGTGAGCAAACCGGATACCGATCCAGTTTTAAAATTTGGATCGAATATCCGATTTTTCGGATTATGAAAAATCTATTTTGGTTCTGATTCTGGTTTAATCGGATATCCGGAATTCAGATATCCGTTTAAACCGAGTCGGAAATAGGATTATCCGGATCCGAACTAATTAAGTAAAATTTATTTTAGTTTATATAAACAAATGAATTTTATTACATTTTCAATAAGTTATTGTTAACTTTACAAATGATAAATTAATTAATAAAATTTTAGATATCATCATCTCATATTTTAACATTTGTATATTCAATTTTTTCCTAAATTTATTTTGACCTATCATAAACTACCATTCATTTATTTAACAAGTTCTTATAAATATTTTTTAAGAGGTATTAATACTCCATTCGTCCCGTTTATATTAGCCACAATTCCTTTTTTGCATGTCCCAAAAGTAGTGATCACATTTCCTAAATAAAGCAAATTAAATATAAATAATGTTATGTTTTTCAAAGTATACAAACAATTGAGAGTAAGTTTGAAAATTTTCACTTAATTGCTCAATACATGCTTTTTTAATTGATGGTCAATATAAACGAAATAGAGGGAGTAACACGCTAACTCTCGAATTCCTAATTTTAAGTGAAAATATTATTAAAAGAAAATATTCTTCCATTTGCTTTGTTTTTAATATTATAGCTTCTTAATCAATCACTTTGGATAAAATGATTAAGTAAGAGAAAAAATTTATCAAGGTTGATTTAAGAAAACTTATATGAGGTTACAAAATTTTCACATACAAATATATGGAGTTGTATTTATAAATTCACATTTAGGTACATCCTTACTTACTTTTTTACACCTAAAATACTTTTAAACTTAAGAGATACACAACAAATTCATTAATTTATTAGTGATAATTCATTACTTAATTTAATATTTTCAATGTTGAATTATTTGTCTACAATAAGTTCATTATTCATTAAATATATAAATTATTTTTTAAAAATATTAAAAACCGGATCAGATCCGGATATCCGGATTTGTAAAAAGTTGTGATCCGGATCCGTATCCGTATCCGTATCCAATTTCATTTAAAAAATTCGGATCGAATATCCGATCCGATTTTTTTGGATCGAATATCCTAATTTTCGGATTTTTCTAATCGAATACCGGATCGAGAAATCGAATTATTCGATTTTCGGATTTTGGTGGTCATCCCTATCCAGCATACATATATGTATAGAGTTATTTTCAGTGTAGCCTTTCGACCACATTTCTATTAAATACAAATTTTGGCAAAATTTAGTGCACTATTAAGTTTTTAATTCATATTAATTACATGTATTACACGTCCAACTACGTACAATCTTTCTCTAAAGACCTATAGTGTCTTTTTCGAAAAATTCCAATGATCGAGATAAACGGGTTCTATCAATCAAATTCATTATTAGCAGTATATGGATTCCTTGTATCAAAAATTTCAATAATATTGTACCATTCATAAATATATTGTTGAGCACCAAGATGTATTTAACTGAGATTTTGAAGGATTTTAAGGGATTTTAGAAATCAAGGGGTATTTAATTTGGATTTTTTTAAATCCATTAAAATCTAGAGGTATTCAATTTGGATTTCAAAATGTCATTTAAAATCCGAGTGTATTCAATTAGGATTTCAAAAAGTATTTTAAAATCTGGATGTATTCAATCTTGATTTAAAACAATCCATTTAAATTTGAAGGTATTCAAAAATCCATCAATTTTTTAGATTTATTAGAGCATCTCCAAGGGCACTAGCTATAATGGTTAGCTATAATAGTATAAAATAGAGATTATCTATAATTTGCTGAATCTGTAAGAGTCGTGCTTCAATGATATTAGCTATAATCGATTAGTTAGAGCATCTCCAAGGGTAGTAGCTATAATGGTTAGCTAAAATAATATAAAATAATTGTTAGCTAAAATTTGTTGAATCTGTAAGGGGTTGTGCTCCAATGGTATTAGTTTTAATGGTTAGCTATAATTCAAAAACAATATATATTGTATAATGGATGGGTAAGAATTGATTTAAATGGTATGCATTAATGTGTAGGCCTAGTTTAAATATGGCATAAAGCTGACATGATGTTTTAGCTAATGAGTACAACTCAACAAATATAAAAGACGAGATGGAGGATATCTTTAAATATTGCTAACAACTATGATGGTTGGAGGACTATATTTTTTAACTAACATGTATATCAAAGTGACACATAGACTTTTTAGCTAATTGACGGTAATGGTTGGAGATGCTCTTATATTTGAAAAAGAGTATTTATTGTTATTTTCAAATTTCAAATCCCAACGGCTATATTTTAACTACTATATTTCAAAGGTCATAATAATTGTTGCGAAGGAATTAATAATAAAAATTTAAATTTTTTTATTCAACACAAGTGATGATAAAAATAATATAATTAATAAAAACATATTTAATGGTATTATTGCAATATTTAAAAAATTGGAAAAAGTTGTTAACAAACATTACTTTTATATATTATAAAACATATAACTAAAAAAATATTTTATTATATTAGTATTTAAGTTTTTTTTTAATAAATATGTACTCCCTCCGTCCCAATTTATCTGTCTTGGTTACTATATTAGTTTGTCCCAAAAACTTGTCTTCTTTCCATTAATATACATTTAAGTTTCATATATACCCCTATTAATCATGCATTGGTAACCTATTATTGTATTATTTAATGTAAGAGCTCCTTCTTTCCACCTAATACATTAATGCAATTACAAGGGTATTATAGTTAAAGTAAAGATAAAATTTATTTTTCCTTATTACGTGTGCAAAAGTCAAATAAGCCAATTAAAATGGGACGGAGGGAGTAATATATATTAAAATAATTATATAAGGAATTAATAAATTTTGTTAACATTAAAACAATACTTTTACACTTTTTTTGTTTGATAAAATATTTTTACACTTAACAATATATAAAATTAAAATAATAATACATATATATATATATATATTAAATATAATAAATACATACATATACAAGAAATAGAGGATAAATAAAAAGAAGAAATAGAAGATAAATAAAAAGAAGCCGGAGATCAATACAGCGCGAGACATTTTTGAGCGGGAGAGTGATAATTTTAGAGGGAGATACGTGTATTGGTTTTAGCGGATGCGCTCTCAATCAACATATATAGCGTCTCTTTTCCTATTATATAAATTTATACCTAACAGTGCTCTTCCCTTGGAGTGTCTTATTTTTTTACATAATAGGTATATTTTTTAAAATTCATAATTTCAATAGTTTTTACGAAAATTCAACCATAGGGATTAAAAGATTACGTAAAAATTAGTGGATACACAAAATTACATAGAAATTGATTTTGTATATGATGCAATTTTTAATCAAAAAATGATATAAAATCTGAGCCGTTACATTCATATTGTAAACCACAGATAAAATATCATGTTAAATTAAATGTATTCTTAAATGATAAAATTTATAAAATTTTGCACACCTACTTATTTTTGTATAAAATTTTCATCGATTCGGTTAGATTTATGAAAAAAATTGATAAGTATATGATTTTAAGCCGCATAGATAGAGAATTTTTCTATCGTGTCAGGTAGATTCTCTTTACCCATTCAAAAAATGATTAGAATATTTTAACGGGCAAATGTGGAATATTGGGATAATATTTATAAGGGATTTTTATTCTTGAAATTGGCTGTCAATGTATTAGTAACAGCTCACATGCACAAATCTTTAGATATTCTTTTAAATGTGTAGTTTTCAGTATTTGTTATTCTATTATTTGAATCTATGTATACACAATTTGCGCAATGTTTTATATATTACTTGATGTTGAATTTAGATATTCTATTAAATGTATAGTGTTCAGTATTTGTTATTCGTATAATTTGTTTTATGATACCCGTCCAATATCTTCGCAGCTAGCAGTCGAAGGATTGTTTATGGTATATCATCATAGTTTAGCACTTTAGCTTCACTTACGAGATGCAAATATTATCCTGAGCACCGACTCTAGTAAAATTAGTACATATATGCATACTCTTTATTATTATTTTTCAGTTGTTACCTTTAGACCACATTTTTATTAAATACATTCCGGTAATATATAATTTAGTACAATATTACATTTTTATTTATATAAAGTGCATGTATTACACGTCCAACTACATAGAATCTTTTCTCCGGAGACCTACAACATCTTTTTTGAAAAATTATCATGATCGAAATAAACTGGTTTTACTAATCAAATTCATTTTTTTTTTTGACAAAATAGAGATTTGCATTAATTCAAAGAAGCATCATACATAAGGTTCTCCAACACTATTTGTGGAGGAGACGAAAAATCATGAAAACAATCAACCATACACGGCATCCTTGCTAACAAGTGAGCTACTATGTTGGCTTGTTTTCTTACATAGGAGATACTAAAATCTGGACGTTCTCTTAACAAACTCCGGCATTCTTGGATCATAATTCCCACCTCCAAGTAATTTACGCTGCTGTTGCTTAAGGCTTGTACCATGAGCATAGAGTCAGATTCAAAAGTGACATTTGATACATTCATTTCACCAACCCATCTTAGAGCTGCCAACATACCTCTAACTTCCCCTTCAAAAGCTGTCACTTCTCCTTTTTGTCTTAACACTCCAGCTTTGATAAAACCTCCCTGATGATTTCGGAGTACCATACCACAGCTAAACTCTTGCAGACCTGTAATGACAGATGCATCTACATTAACTTTAAAGTTACCTTCCTCTGGTACATTCCATCTTACTGCAGTTTGACTCTGGTCACGATCCTTTCCTTTATCAGTGTTATCTCGCAATTTCTTAGCTTCTCTCCACTGCGTAATTTGATGTGCACTCCATTGCATTGCTATGATGGGTGTCAATATTTTTTCCTCCCATACCTTCATGTTTCTGGCTGTCCAGATGCCCCACATCACTGTAGCCATACTAACTGCCCTCTCATTATCGAAATCAGCTAGACACTGTAAGACCCACACATCACATGATTCCACATTATCAATATTAATATTAACCCCCAGAGCAGACCAGCAATCCTTAGCAAATTTGCAGTAAAGAAAAATGTGAGATAAATGCTCAACATCTACCTCACACATAGGACACATTATTGTCGTATTAACACCCCGTCCCCTCAAAAGATTACGAACTGGAATATTGTTTCTGCATAGACGCCAAAGAAACACTTTCACTTTAGGAGGTACTCCCAGATTCCACAGCTTTACCCACCCCTGATGCACTGATCTCTGTCTGCACTCACTGAAGTGACTATACCAATACCTATATCCAGATTTCACCGTATACTTGCCATCCGTAGTGTGCATCCAAGCCACGCGATTCGGAACCTGGTTTCTTGGAACTGGAATTGCTAATATAGCATTAGCATCACAATTTGTAAATAAATTGTTAACCAAGTTAATGTCCCACTTACTTTCAACAGGAATGAACAAATCACAAGCTTTGATCCCACGTAAATTGGCAGCATAGATACCTTCCACCTTATAATTTTCTTTCCCTCTGATCCAATGGTCTTCGAAAGGGCGAATCGTTTTGCCATCTCCAAGCACCCATTTATAACCATTTTTCAGAGCTTCTTTAGCTTTCCATAACCCAGCCCATACGAAACTAACTCCCCCACCTATGTTAGCATCAAACAGCGTACTGTTATCGTAATAGCGTGCCTTGAACACTCTAGCAACCAGTGAATTAAGGTTGCTTATTAGGTTCCAACATTGCTTACCAAGTAGAGCTAAATTAAATCCATAAATGTCTCTGAACCCCAGTCCTCCCATGCTTTTCGACATACTCATATTTGTCCAAGAGAGCCATTTTATCCCCTTTCTGACATTACTGTTCGACCCCCACCAGAAGCTATTCATCATTCTCTCTAATTCAGCACACAGCGATTTATGTATCAGGAAGCAGGACATTGCATAAGATGGCACTGCTTGAGCCACGTTTCTCAACAACACAGCCTTCCCTGCTTTCGACAATCATTTTGAACTCCACCCCTGAATTTTATTACACAGTCGATCCTTCAAAAAATAAAAAACTTTTTTCTTAGCTCTACCAATGAGCGAGGGCAAACCTAGGTACTTTCCCTCACTCAAATCATTATGGACCTCCAGAATATTCTTTAGCTCTTTTTGCTTGTCTGTTCTAACATTTGCACTGAAATAAATTCCTGATTTCTGAAAGTTTATGGCTTGGCCTGAATGAGCTTCATATTTCTGCAAGATCAATTTAATCACCCTGACTTCCGCTGTTGTTGCTTTACAGAAAATGAAACTATCATCAGCAAATAAAAGGTGCGTAATTGCTGGAGCATGCTCATGAATTTGACATCCCTTTATCTGACCTTCCTCTGCAGAATTTGTTATAGACCTTGACAAGCCTTCAACACAAAGCAAGAACAAGTATGGAGATAGGGGATTGCCTTGGCGTAATCCTCTCAATGGATTAATAGGGCCTACGTAACTTCCTTTGAAATTAACAGTGTAGGATACCGTTGAAACACATAACATAACCCATGAAATTCATTTCTTACAGAACCCCATTTGCTGCATTTGATGCTTTAGAAACTTCCAACAAACTCTGTCATATGCTTTACTAACATCTAATTCCAGCGCCACTTCTCCTTCTTCTCCTCTTTTTTTTCAGTTTCATATAGTGAAGCATCTCAAAAGCTATGAGAACATTATCCGGTATATTTCTGTTGGGAACAAATGCCGATTGGTTTTCGGTAATGATACCTGGTAAAAGATCTCGAAGACGATTAGACAGCACCTTAGTAATTATTTTGTATAAAACATTGCATAGAGCAATAGGACGAAGATCTTTCATCGAGTCTGCATTCTCCTTTTTAGGAATTAAGACCACAACAGTGTCGTTCAGATTTGCAGGGAATATCACCTCCTGTAGCCACCTTTTGCAACTTAAAAAGACTTCTTTCCCTAAGAGTTTCCAAAAATTCTGATAGAATGCCGGGTTAAGGCCATCTGGACCCGCACTCTTATCCGGGTGCATCTGCTTGACTACTTCAGAAAATTCCTCGAATGTGAAATCCTCCACCAATCTCGAATTCTGTTCTTCTGAAATTACTGCATCATACTGATATAATTCACTATCTTCTATCTCTTCACTTTGTCCAAACAGTTGCATAAAATATTCTTCAACTATTCTGCACATTCCTTCATGATCCGATACTTCCTCTCCAGCCTCATTTTTCAGTTTCAAAATAGCACTCTTCTTTTTCCTGGTCGTAGCGAAAGCATGGAAAAATTTAGAATTCGCATCTCCTTCTAGTAACCAGAACGACTTGGCCCTTTGTTTCCAATAAGTTTCCTCAACAACCAACAGCTCCTCTAACTTACTTTTCTCCTCAAAATACTTTTTTGTTTGGTTCTCATCAATGCAAGCTTCATATAAACTAAGAAACTCTTTTTGCTTCTTTATTTTTTATCGAAATTTATTAAAAAATTTACAACCCCATTTCTCCATGAAACTAGACAACTCCAAAAGTTTAGGCAAGAAATGAACCGGAGCTAAACTCTGCCAATACTTTGAAACTTCCTCATGAAACTCTTTCTCCTTGAGCCAGGTATTTTCAAAACGAAACCGAAACTTTTTCCGTGAATGCTCAGTACTATAGAATTCTACTCGAATTTGATCATGGTCCGAGTAAATTGTTTGATGCACTGTCAATTTACTTAACGGATAGAGCTGACACCAAGAACTTGAGGCAAAAGCACGATCAATTCTCTCACGAACCCAATCAACCGACCCTCTACTTTTCTCCCATGTAAATTTGCCTCCCATTAAATCCAGCTCCAGTAACTCACAATCCTCTATTGTCTTTCTGAATCCCTCCAGTAAAGCTTGAGGATGTTTATGAACTCCTTTTTTATCCTCCTCCTTTAACATATCATTGAAATCGCCAAACAAAAGCCAGGGTAGTGATGACTGACTAGCTAAGTTTTTAATAAGCTCTCACGAGTCTTTTCTACGCAATCTCTCAGGAAAACTGTAGAATCCAGTTAGCCTCCAATATGGAACATTATTCTTTTGCATGTGCATATCAATATAGTTGCTATCAACTTTAATTACCTCGCATTGAACAGTTCTCTTCCAAAACATAGCTAAACCTCCACTTCTTCCACGACTATCAAATTCATTGTTAGCAATTTCTGAATTCATTATATCAGAATTTTCAATAATACTGTACGAGTCATAAATATATTGTTCAACATTATATACTGTAACGGTCTAACATGTTAATTAAAGATTTACACCGAACTTTGGACTATTTAAATACTGTAACGGTCTAACATGTTAATTAATGATTTACACCGAACTTTGGACTATTTATATATTTTTAAATACTTTTTTCGAATATGTTATCCGATCAAATAGTAAAATTGTTTATTTAAAGAGAGTAGTGAACCTAAGATACATCTTAGGTAAGTTCCCTGAGATATATGTATTTTATATGTAAATATGGGGTGGGTAATATTGTAAAATCAAGATTTGTTTAAAATTTTATTAATTAGCCCTGCGGACACAATAAATATTAAATCATTTTATTCATATCTCAGAAAAGTTACCAGAAATATATCTCAGGTTCATTTTTCTCATATTTAAAAATGTAAAAATACATTACATTATTTTTTATTATCCTTGCTGAATATGTTATTCTTCTAAATAATAAAATCCTTAAGAAGAACGTAACGATATGTTCTTTTACAAACACGGTTCTGTAATAGTTCTCGTATAACATCTTCACTCCGTGCTTCTCAGAATGTAGAAAATGTCAAGATAAATTTACTAATTCAAAAATTGATTATAATCATTAAACGGGCAAATGTGCAATATCAGGATATTATTCATAAAAGATTTTTATTCCTGAAATTGGCTGTCAATGTATTAGTTTGCAGCTCATATACACAAATCTTTATCACGAAAGTCCCCTTATAAATACACGACATAATTGGACCACAAGCAGAAATGAAGCATGGAAGGAGAAAGTACATGTAAGCAGCAGCAGCCTTCGGATTCCAATTCACACCGGGAGGCGGAGATCAAGCTAGAGCCAAACCAGAAGTGCCCAAGATGCGATTCGGTGAACACTAGGTTTTGCTACTTTAACAACCATAAAACATCTCAACCTCGCTATATCTGCAAGAACTGCAAAAGGTTCTGGACCCAAGGAGGAAATGTCCGCAACATCCAGTCAAACGGAGGAGAGCAGAAGATGAAGCGTGCTAGGGAATTTTCCTCTTCGGATGGTAGTGCAAAGGATTCTCTCTCAACAGCCGTGTCACCACCACCACCACCACCATTGGCGATTGTATCTACTGGTGGCAATGTCCGTAGGGTTGGGGCACTAAACTTCACCCGCCCTCAACCAGTGGCTAATCAGTCTCAACTCAAATTTGTCCGTGTGGACATTAATAGATTGTCACTTACACAAGGCTACAATAGAGTCCTCAATCTCTATATGGTTTCTCCACAAACTCAGGGCCAGAGCTACCCTTTTCTGCCAAATGGCCAGATTCACCAAGCCAGCTATCATCAAGGCTTTGCGGCGCATCAGAGGAAACCAAACAATTATTTAGGCATTGCTCGGTGGGAACCTTCTTGCCTTCACAGCGTTGGAACCAGTTACTACCCGGAGCCCGGCAACAGAAACATTCTCTGGGAGCGCTGCATCCAAATTGGTCATCCCCGGGGCCCCCTTCCCAGTTCTTCCCCCAGTGCTTGGTATGCTCAGCTCCCTTGATAAGGCGCTTGAGCTTCTCCAGTTTATGAAAAAGAATAAGAAACATGGCTATCGCAATTATTTATTTCTCAGACGTTTACATCAAAATTTTGCAACTTTTCTTTTCATCTATCTTGTTTTTTTGCATCAAAAGTTTCGATTTAAATTATGGATGCTTTGAATGTAGCAGAGACAAAATTGAATTCTTTCAATTATGGCCAAAGTCAAACGGGAAATTTCATTTTGTTAGATTCGTGCTTATTTCAATTATTTATGTGATGAGATTATTCGTTTATTAAATATCCATTTATAGGTTCATCTATTCTAAAAGCCATCCCACAAGTACCAGTGCACCGCAATAGATATTTTGCGATCCCCTTTTCCTCTTTAGAAATGAGAAGTCCCAATAATCATAACTTTCCGAAATAATTCCTTATTTGATTGTTATGGTTTTCCTAAACTGAACACAAAGGCCAGAAAATCCGATAATCAAATACGGAGCTAACAAATGCTGAATAATCCAAAAACGAGTCCGAATCCTCTGTCTCCTTTTCCATTCCCCTTCTGTGTCCCATATATTAAAAAGTGTCCCTGGCGGGACTCATTTTAAGAAAAAATATTTTTATTTCCAATTTTCTTAAAATAGGCCCCGTCAAGAACACCCTTTTTGTACAAAAGACACAAAAGGAGGCGTGAAGAAGGGGACAGAGGATCCTCACTCTCCAAAAACATCATGAAATACTTTTTCCCGTGAAACAGAGGGAACCATACACCATTCTTTTGTTATAAAAATAAATGTTAATGGTGTATTCACATTTGTCAAAGTAAATGTTGGGAAAATTTTATAACATAAATTCACATTTGACAAATCTAAAAATATGTTATTGTAAATACAGGTTTTTTTCATAAATACCACAACATATAAATATTTTTGCAAAAATACTGTTCTTTTAAAGTTTTTTTGCAAAAATACCAACTTTTGAAAATAATTTGCAAAAATACGGGATTCAACTACATTCAACCAGATGCAACTCTTTTGACAATTTAGTAAAAATAATATCTTATTTGTAATGGCTACGCAATAGGTTGCATGTGGTTGCAACTGAATGCAACTCAAAATTGTGATTTGAATTTTTTTTTTTTTACCAACTTTATAGGGCTGAGCATCATCAAAAAATGGAAATTTAACTTTTAGTTTTTAGTTGCATTCAGTTGCATATGCATATATGCAACTAAATGCAAATAAAAATTTAAATTTAAATTTTCATTTTTTTTACCAACTTCCAGATCTATATAAGGGCTGAGCATCATCAAAAAATGGAAATTTAACTTTTAGTTTTTAGTTGCATTCAGTTGCATATGTAGTTGCGTTCAGTTGCATGTGATTGCATTCAGTTGCAACTGTTACTCTTAGAAATAGAGAGTTATGAGAGCCCTGCGGGGCCTTAATACCCAAATCCACCAAAATCAACCCTAATAAAATAACTAATTGCAATTTGATTTTACAACCTAAATCCACAAAAGCAAATAAAATCCACCGAAATCAACCAATTTTATCAAAACAAGACACAAAACAACCATATGCAATTTAATCCTAACTCCTTCATCTCGCCTTCACCCGCAACTCACCAGGCCATCCCTTTTTTTCCCTAACTTCGTCGACCTCTCCTCCACTCACCTCGCGACACCGTTCACGACGTTCTCCTTCCCTTCTCCTCTCTGTATTTCCCACAACATTCCTAAACATTCCACCCCGTTCTTCTCCACCACAGCCTTCAACTCCGCCACTTGGAACCATCCGAAAATCAACAGTTAAAAACAGTAAGCAATAACTTTTACAAGGTCTGATATGTCTGAAAGGCCTGCGGCCCCAACTTTAACCAATATTAAATCGGAGGAGATGGTGGAAATTGGAGGAAGTCGGGGTAGGAGGCAGCGGAAATGGTGGAAACACTGGCACGACGATGATTTAATAGCGGGGAGAAGGGGGAGAGAGATGATTAAAAGATAGAGAGAAGGATGAAGATGATAAGAGAAGCTAGGGTATTGTATTGAGTGATTAAAAGGGGGAACAGAGGTGGAGCTTTGATCACGACGTCACGTACTTGAGAGAGATGTATATATATATATATATATATATATATATATATATATATATATATATATATATATATATATATATATATAATGGGAAAAATAGTATTTTTACAATTACAATAGTATAAGATAGTATATTTACAATTAATTTTAAAAAATAGTATTTTTGCAATAACTAAATAAAAACCTAGTATATTTGTTAAATTCCCTAATATAAACCTGGTCATTTTATCTGTTTCCGATTCCAGCTTATCAAATAATTTAAATAGATTGAAAATATATTACATTACGAAAATTAATCATGTACATGTGTCTTACTCCTAAAGAATATGAGTATGGACCTAATCAAAATTATATAAATTATGGACCTACTTAAAATTATATACGGAAAATAATTACGTGGACTTGATTCCCCAAATAAGGTAAATAGATTGTGAATATATTACACGGGGAAATAATCATGTACATGTGTGTTGCTACTAAACGGTAGGAGTATGGGCCTACTCAAAATTATATAGGCCAAATCTAAATTATATGTCCAAAAGAACTACGGGTGTAATTAAAATTATATATGGAAAATAATTACGTGAATTTGATTTTTATAAAAGGATACGTAGATACAGGGCCGACCCTGAGTTTTAGGGGGCCTTAGGCCAAACCGGCTTTTTGGGACCCTAACATACATATACATTACGTATCTTACAAATTTATGTACATGGAATTTGAAAATTTGGGGTTCTTGAGCGTTGGGGGCCCTAGGCGCAAGTCTTGCTCGCCTAAATATCTTGAAAATTAAATCCAAAATTAATTCTCTCAAACTCAATTAATCCCAAATATGTACAAATCCTAAATTATGAAACCCTAATTTGTACAGGTTCTTGGTAAGTAAAGCTTGTCCTAAGTGGAAGGGAAGGGATAGATCCTTTAACATTGAATTTCTGGATGTATGTTATGAGATTAGGACTTCATAGATCACGTTCTATTAAAAATCATGTTGGTTGAAGTTCAAATAATATTGGGTAAAAAAGATGTTACCTATTTGCTGACAATTTGTTGCTATCACTATCAATAAGTTTGTTAAGTAGATTGGCCCTTAATTAGATATAGTTAACTACTTACGAAAGTTTTAGGAAAATTAGTGGTAGTTAGCTTCTTTGTGCATTATGCATGGCTAGAAGTATTGTGAAGTAGTAATATGCAGTTATCGTAAGTCTGACATGCATTACAGGTTTAGGCATCACAGTTTTTTTTGGCATTTTTCATTCAGTTTTTATTTATCTTTTTTTTCCCAATGTTAATGCAAATCAATTTATGAATTTATTTTTTACATTTTCATATTTGCTAAATGTTTAAAACTAAAAAAAATATTATTTGTGTTATGCTCTGTTTTTTAATTTCACTATAGATATTATAATTGTATGTTAACTAAAAATCTTATTTAACACATTTAAATAAAATATGATGTTCATTACTAAAATATTATAATTACCAGAATAAGTTGCATAGATTGACATCCTTTTGGAATGGTGTGAGAGTATTGAAATTTATTTGGGACTATATTTTGCAAGGGCTTGAAGCAAATGCAACACTCATACTCTTTTATCTGTTCATTATGAGTCCAACTAAAGCAATTTAGATGTTGTATATGTGCATTTGTATTTACACGTCACTTGTAGACACATTAATATGTGTAATTTGTAGTGAGTTTGCAAGTTTATATATTATACGTACCATTGTGTATGGGCACATCAGACCTATTAAAATTTAGTAATTGACTTGGTATATTTCTATCTTCTAGCAGTAATTGGTTTAAGTAACTTTCATTTTGGCTCTTTTTTGTTTCGTTGGTCTAGGTGTTATGCGTATTTCAGCTCTTACACATGCAGTCCCGCTTGCTACATTCCCAGGCTCGTACCTCATATTTCTTCTTGATGGATATCAGACTAAAATGTGTAATCTCTGGTCTGCAGATTTAGATGTACTTATGCCTACTGTTTCGGAAAAAAATATCTCAAAATGGGCGAACCCGAGGAAGGGCTGCACAGTAGTAGTAGGGGCGGTAAGACCGGAGCTTTTTGTAGTGCTAGCAGGAATGCAAGTGAATGAAATGTTTTTTATAATTTCAGTTTCAATTTTTTGTATCATCCATTAGCATTATCTTCAGTTCGAATAATAAATTCGAGTCCTGCATTAGTTAGGAAAGGCAGATTATAATTGGAACACGATCTCCTTATAGAAAGCTTCCCCCAAAACAGGAGTCTCAAGTTTGTGATTCTAATGTTATAACTCCTGGAACTGAGTTTATGGCAATTTTATCAGTTGCTCTGCAGTATTATATCCATCTTAGAATTAACAATGACCCTGAATTACATTTGGTTTCTGGATTTTCTGTGGAGCTTTTGTATGCTTTCAATTGGAAAAGTGTTTGTATTGGTTTAAAGCAGGAGTGTTGCATATGTTGCTTATTCCTCTGTTCTTTTGAAGGTTATACTTTCTGATGCAAATGTTCCTGGCGAAGGCTAACACAAAATTATGTCCTACATTCATCTTCAAAGAAACCTTCCTGGTTTTGATCCAGACACACGCCACTGCCTGTATAGTTTGGTAAGTTTTCTGATTTAATTTACCGGTGGACTGTTATCTAGTGAATTTTATTTTCTAAACGTTCTACAATGTTGATGGTTCATAACAGGACGCCGATCTCATCATGTTGGCTCTGGCTACCCATGAGATTCATTTTTCAATTCTCAGAGAGGTTAGTATCTGACTGTTTCTTACCAACATTAGTCCAGACTTCAGTGCATATTACATTGCAGTTGAATAAGAAGAGAATATGCCAAATATTTGTCTTTAAACTTTTTTCTCGAACAAGGAAATGTTTCACTAATTACAAGAAAGGGCCTTTTTCATACTTTTTTGATAAATGTATAATATATTAAAAAGAAGCACATGATTTTGTTTCAATTCATTTCTAAGGCGCATCATGTGTGGTCCTTGTTTGTTAATTCGGACCTAATCTGTCTGTTGGTCTGAATTAATTTATAGGTTGTATTCCCTCCAGGACAACAAAACAAGTATTTTCTTTATGGTCAAATGGGCCACATGGCCGCAGAATGTGAAGGAAAGGATAAAAGGAAGAATGGGGAGTTTGATGAGAAAGGTGAAACTGTTCCCAAAAAGCTATACCAAGTTGGTACTTGGTAGATAAAAACTTATTCAATAGTATCAGGATGTAGTAAGCCTTTATGCTTTCTAAGTTGTGTGCCCTGTATCTTTTTTCAGTTTCTCCACATTTGGACTCTCAGGGAGTATTTGGAACTTGAGATGAGGATTCCTAATATTCCTTTCAAGATTGATATTGAGCACATCGTTGATGATTTGATCTTCATGTGTTTTTTCGTTGGCAATGATTTTTTACCACATATGCCTACATTGGAGATCCGTGAGGTGTGTCAGATTATTTCTTCTTCTAATTAGATCTTAGCTGAACTCTTAGATTTGACTGAAAATTAATCGTGCTCCATCAGGAGAATTTGGACTCTTATTCAGTGAGCAACTCCTAAGTTAGAAGTTTCTGTTCAATATCTGCAACCATTAACTTTGACAGGATTGTTTTTTGTTGCTAAGCTGGACAAGTTTCTACATACTCAGATACAATACTATTTCTCTGAAAGGATACTCTTATGTCTACTATTTTATGATTTGGAAGATCTGAAATTTGGTTAATTTCTGCTGATGAATTCCTCATCTAGCCTTGGCACATCTGATAATGTCTTGGACCAACTTCGAAGTTGTGTTTCCATCCCACTTATAGTAATACTTGTGCTATGCAAAGCATCTCCCATGTGTTTCATGCTGACGATGAGATCATATTTATAATAATCTTAATAAATAAATGTTTCCGCGCCTTTATGGAGCGTTGTAGATCTAGGCAAGAGTTGGTGTAGCTTGAAATGAGCTTATGGGCTCCAAACATGGATGATTGGGCCTATGAACTTCATGTTATTAAAGCTTTGTTTTGTTCATTTACTTTAGTTTGCTGTTTAAAGCAATGTAGCTATTCTGATGATGTATTTTAAGTTTGACTCTACCAGTAAATCAGTGTCAATTACAATTCAGCTGTCAATTCCAACGGAATACAACCTGGTTATAGTCTTTTAAAAAAACATCTCCGTATGTCGATTATCTTCTATACTTTTTATCTATGAAAAATTATTTTCAAGTGTTTTTAAACGTGATTAGATCCATACTTATAGTAGGGATATTCAGTCTTATACATAGGAATTGTGGATTTGCATATTACACTCAAGTGGAAGATCACAAAGGTCATTGAGTCTGGTGCAAACGTTAAAAGTAATGTAACAACCAAAATGAGATAACATTTGGCGACAAAACATGACGTATAAAACTCATATAAGAAAGCGGGTAGGATGACCATTACTGTAGCTTTGTTTAAATATTGCTGTTACACCCCATATATATATCATTATATTATATACATGTTTAATTAACGTTATATTTTTTTTTAAAAGACCTGGGTTTTGAAAGAAGAAAGTATATACTTTTAAGTTTGTGCAATAAGATTTTTTTGTTCCGAGAGTACGAGTCTTGGGATTTATGAGTGTGCTGGTAGTAAATAAAAAACTTATATTATTAATTTATTGCATGGGATGCTATTTGATGCTAAGTTGGTACTATGCAGGTCCGTTTTATTTTGTACGACTTTTCCAAATTAATCAAGACTTTGGTAATGACCAATGGGTTCAAGTAACAAACTTTGAAGAGATGATTGAAACTTGCATGGAATATATTTACACGAATAAATTAAATAGTTCATGTTTGCAGGTGAAAGCTCCCACATTGTTTCTTCTAGGTACAATGGATGTTTGTGCTCCAGTTTGAGATGGATTGTAAGTAATCTTTACACTTTTATACCTTTTATCTTGATGTAAACTCTCTTTAATTATTCCTTGAGACAGTTTGTTGATGGTCCAAGCCATTAATGACCTAAAAACCAGTAATAAATACCATCCTACTTAGTCATGAAATGGTCGAAACCGATTTGGAAAACTTCAGTTATATGTGTCATTGAATTTGTTATTTATGATATGAAATCATCGCAAAATGATGTAAAAGACATGTATCATGGAGCAAAACTCTTTAATTAAAAAAGTAGAAATAGTTAACGTCCATTCCATACAGTTTGAGTGAAAACGCTTCTGTAGCTTGAACCAAGGAACACATAGATGTACTATAAATCTTTGGAACATACATGATTTCTAATAACGTTAATAAATGGTCTTGCCAAAGTTTTGTGTTTTCAGTGGTAAACTATATGTTATGGATTCTCATGAATCACATTCAAGTCATACGTCCATTCATATATTCCGTATAGGAACTACTGTCAGGTACATACATCTATAGATTTTGCTTCCACTATTTGTACACAAATAATATTCTAAATTTCAGAATGCCGTTCTATAGATTTTTCAGTAAGATTTCAATTTTGTTTTTGAAACTATGTTGACACATTTGTTTCACATCTTATTACAGTTTAAGATATGGTTTCTTTTGCAAATCCTCGTATCACGGATGATTCGGGACAACATGAACACAAAGTATAAAGATTGTGATATGATAGCCACCCAGTTTAACGCAGAAACCTACTAATTTCATAATAATGATTTTTCCTTTTCGCTTTCTAAAATTTAGGGCAAGGAAAGTAAAGAGGTATTTGTAAAATGTGTCAACCTTTTATTTCCCTTTGTCTTACTGTAATACTAATATAGTCATGTATTTCAATCCCTGCAGACAATGGCAATGGTAGAGCTAGCTGCCTCGGAGGGGTATCTGAGAAGCTTGCTTTGGAGCAAAGGTGTGAAATGTGTAGAGTTAAAGGTCTTGTACATAAACGTCCAAACTTGGTGTGGTTTTTACTTTTCATTTTACTTTTTATTTGGTGTGTAAGTTTCAGCAATCTTTAGACCTCACTTTTGTATCATGGTTATGAATATATGAATATCGTCGAAAGCGTGAGTTAAAATAGAGGCCCGTGCCTTGCACGGGCTTTTACACTAGTTTATACTAATACTACTACAAGCGATTTCTTTTTCAATATACAACATTAAACAATCTGTGAGAAATTCGTCCTCCATTTTGTTTCGAAGTCTTGTTTCTCTCTTTACATACATAAAAAGAAATAATAACTGAAGTAAAGAATGATGACTGGATTAATGAATAATGACTATATTCTTTTTTATATAAGTTTCGGACTTATATTCTTGCCTATTAGGAACCGGTCAATTAAATTTAAATAATAGGCCGAGTGATCCAAAATAAATACCTATAACTATACATATACATACAACTAAGCTTCTGTGGAAAGTTTGGTGGGGGCCACGGCCACCGGCAGTGCTACCCTGCGTCCGCCCCTGATTTCGAGTACTTGCACATGAATTATGTCATGCATAAAAAATTTAATGTCTTTACTTAAAAATTTATGCAGGCATATCCTTTCTAAAAAAAATTATGACACTCTTAGATTTGCATATTTGTTTATATGCATGTTTAATGTCATAAATATTTTATATATCTTGCAGAAGAAGGAAAAAGTTATGATTGCATAACATTATTAAAGTACAGAATATACTACAGCTACTATGTTCTGCAGATACTCACTACTTAGTCCAAGTAGCAAAATGACCTAAGTTTCACACCTGGGCTATCTGTATTGCATATGATATATATTCCTAGTACAAAATACCAAACAAAATCGGCATTCAGAAAATCAAAGAGGTTGAATTTATTGTGAGTTGACACGGCACAAACGAGCCAACTTGGTACCAACAAGCAATCTCGGAGCTAGCAGTCAACTTGATTAACCTCTTAGCTACAAAGCCACTCGAGGCATTGAGTCCTCAATTGGTTCTCTATGCACCAGACACCAGGTTCATAAGGTTGATAAAAGAAATCGGCGAAACATGATCTAATGTACATATGTGCCCGAGGAAGATCTTGTAGCCATCAAAATTTTGTGAAGGACTGAAGCAAAAACCCTCAGCCATGAATTGAAGTCTTGAGCAGTCGAAAGATAACCTCTGAATCTTCGAATCACCAAGGGATTTACATAACCGAACTTTAGCTTCTCCAACCGGCAATAGGCAGGAACTGAAATTGTAAATCTGGTTTTTGCTCTGCAAAGTTATGGATGTTTCATCATATTTAACTAGGTTTGACTTAACATAACTGAGAGCCGTATAAAATGAACTCAGTATATTCATAGAAGCTGATTATATACTCTGAAAATGGCCAAAGTAATTCTACACAATGTGGAGTAAAGCAGACAAACAATCATCACAGCAGGGAGATCATGAAGAAAAAACAAGCATGTAACTTAGATTGCACTCTCAGACCAAGCTCTCTACAAAATCTGTAACCTGCAAGCTCAACTAAAACAATGAATCTGATGAGCTATGAAATATCTTCAAGCTATTTAATTAATTAACCACAAAGATATAGAATAAGATTTATTTATTTCATAACCATTGAGAGGTTCTCTCTTTACATCAAGTTGCATCCCCTTCCAAGTAAGGTGGTACAAGAATATTTATAGGGGATCCCTTGTGGGTCCCCCCTCTAACCACCTTTACTTGGAGAGTAAGCCATCATGACCTATTTACAAGTTTTGGGCTTCAAGGCCCAGTAAGGAGACTAAGTACATTTTGGGCCTAAGTACAAACTATGATTAATTGGGCTTAAATACCAACTACAATTATACATATTATTCTATCTAATATTCATGGCCCAACATTTGTCCCCCACCTTAGTATTTACAATATCTTTAGATTTGTTTTTTTTTTTTTTTGCACGTGCGGGGTGTTGTCTATATATATTTGAGTTTTTTCGATTTGGCGTACAATTTATTTTGGAGGCGACGGTTCAGCTTTCAAGGTTTGCACTTAAGAGTCTTTTAGGCACTCTCTCCCGTCCCTAAAGGTAATATCTTGTTTTTACTTACTATTTTTCTTATAATTTTTGCCTCTTGTTTCTTGGTCTTGGTACATTTCTTTTGAGAAAAAGCAAAACTTTGATTTTCTTCTTTCTCCGATTTGGGGTTTTTAGTAAGTCGGTAGTTATGTCAGATTCGCTTACATCTTCATCTTCTCGTACGCTTTGCCTTAAGCGTTTTGAGAAACTTCCAATTAAGGAAAAATCCCTTGAATCTCTTATTAATTTATATCATCTTGAGTTACCGGACACTATGTCCGTTCAATCTTTGGGTTTTTTAGATGATAATGAGGAGCAAGTCCTTCCTAATCCTTCACCGTTAAGTCCCACTACTGTTGCGTTTTGGGAAGAGGTGGTTCGCAAGGCGGAGGAAATTGGTAAAATGGAGTTTGTGGGCAATCCTAGTTTAAATTATACCAGTGTATACGCTGTAAATCCTATTAACTGTAGTTCTCTGGGATCTTGGGTCGATCTGGATAACGGGTGGACATATGTTGTCCCTAAACCTCAGGACCAAGTTTGGTTCATGCCGAAGTTCGGAATGAAAGGAATTCCATTAGTGTATTTCGAGTATGGATTGCGCCTTCCGATGCATCCTTTTCATCTAGCTGTCTACGAGGCTTTAGGTTGTGGTATAGTGCAATTGACCCCAAACTCTATTGCGCAGATGAGTGGCTTTATTGCTCGATGTGCTGAATTAGATCGCATTCCCACTTTGCGGCTATTCTTTTCTATATATGGAATCAAACATTCTCGGGGTCAAGTTTATTTTGACAAGAGGTCGGGTAGGTCTAGTTTGGTAAATGTAAAGTCTTCAAATTCAGGGTACCAGGGTAAATTTTTGTATTTTCATGGTCCCGATTTAGAGCTCGTTAAACCGTGTGGAAAGATTTCTCGGGAGGCCATTGATAGTTTGTCTAACTTAGAAAAATATGATACTGAGTTTTTGGATGGGTTTCAGGGTCAAAGCCATTTATACGACTTTAATCAGCTTAAGAACGCCAAGTTCTTGGAGGAGCATAATCGTAAAGCTTCAACTTTTATCTCCTTCCCCTTCCTATTACTTTTATTGGTTTAATTAGCTTTGAGATCAAGTTTTATTTATATTATTTTTGTGTAGTCATCGCTCTATGTCTTGTTTATTGCAGTTGTCGGTGAATCCCTGAAGGCTATTTTTTCAAGTGGCTTGCGAAAGAAGATGGATCGTGCATTGATGTTGTTGGCGAAACAGTCTTCTTCTGCTAAGGTCACTGGAGGGAATTCTTCCACGAGGCCAAGTGGGGTAGCTCCGAAGTTGATGACCCTTATCAATGTGGAGATAGATAGTGGAGTTAGGGCTGAGACTGAGTTTGTTACTTCTAAGACCGTCGAGGATGTTAATCTTCGTGATAGGAAGCGTTCCCGAGATCGTAATGGTAGCACATCTCGTCGAATTGTTTTGAAAAGATGCGATGATTCTGGTCGAGATACTGTTTCCAAGGACCCAGTTATTAATGAGAAGGTCGAACTTCCATCTATCCTGCAGCCCGTTGAGCCTATTTCCTCAGTCCGTGTCGAGGTTTCTCCTAACCAGCGTTGGACGGATGGTCTTAATGCTCCCGTTCAGGTATTCCGGGTCTTTGACCTTCCTCAGGACCTGAACTCTTATGTCGATAAGTCACGTGCTGAACTTGCAGAGCGATGCTTAACCCGAGGTGGCAGGGTACGTTGCACACATACGTATTAGATATTTATTCTTGTTATTATTCTTCCTTATTATTCTCTTTATATTATATCATTATCCTTATTTGTTGTTTGCAGTTTTTGTCTGAATTAACGCACATCGTGATCTGTTATAAAACTGATGTTGATCTTAAAAGAAATGATGTGATCGCTCGAGAGCTATCTGAAGTGAAGTTGGCGAAAATTGAAGCTGAAAAACGAGCTTCTGAGGCCGAGAAAAGGGAGGTGAAGGCTGCGAAGAAAAACTTCAATGATAAGACCAAGTTAATGGAGGAGGTTCGCGTGTCAAAGGATAAAGTAACCTTGTTGAATGAGGAATTCACAAAGGCCAAGGCTACTTCTGATTCCGAGGAGAAGAAACGTGTAGAACTTGAAAAAGAATTGGATCGGGCTCGAGGTGATTTGAAGAAACTTGAGAATTGTAATATTGCAATGAAGGTCGAGAAAGGCGTAACGGATGTAGCGAGGGCCCTTAGTGTTGGATATGGGTACTGTTGTAGTCTCTTGGAAGCTGCGGGAGTCGATCTTGCAGGTCATTCTTTTGACGATTATTGTGCCGACCTCGCAAAGGCCATGCCCGAGCTAGTTGTTGAAGAAGGGAATCAAAAATCCACTTGAAGGTGGGGTATGCCCCATTATTATGTGTCTCTTATGAATTTGTTTAATGAACTAGTTTTTTTTTGCCAGGGTATGCCCTGAGTAATTGTTATCCTGAATTTTGGTCCGACTATGTGTCGGGCTCGAACCTGGTTTCTCTGGTTTAAAGTTTCTCCTGCTGGTTTCTTTAGTTTAACATTTCTATCTTTATCTTTAATGTCAAAAGCTCTGGTTCCTCAAATATTTTCATTTTTCTTGTTGATGTTTTAGTAGAATTGATTTCGAGACTTCTTGGGTGGCCTAAGTTTCATCAACTGTGGAGTTTTTATTTATAGTTCGTAGAATCGTGGGATATCATAAAGATAAAATGTTATTCTCGTTTCCTTTTGTTTATTTATTTTTGATTTTTCCTCTGGTTATTGTCCTTTGTGAGTTAAGTTGCCCAGAGAAAGAATGTATGATTTGTAAACCTGAATTATTTTAAGCTTTAAGTTTAAAAGTACTCTGATTTGCAAAGTGCTTTTGTATGTTTTTCGACTCCCCTAAACCTGAATTATTTTAAGCTTTAAGTTGTTCGAGCTTTTCTAATTCAGGGAAAAGGACTATAATGGCGTGATTATTATCACCGCTTTATGATGGCTTTCATGAAATAGCCGTTAAATTTCTTTGCATATATATGAATAATTATATGGAAAATTATAAAGGAAAATGGGGGCAATTTTATTGAATAACTTAGGGGAAATCTAAGTGGGGACCTCATGTCGGCCCTTTTTCACTTAGACAAATTTTTAGGTGGAAGGTGGTAGTTTGCCCCCACTTACAATAAAACGAGTACATTGCTGAATTTTTTTTTTAGGTGGATTCCATTCCACGCGTTTTTTATGGGCTCGCCATTAAGGTGTTCTAGCTCATAGGTCCCGAGGCTTACAACCTTTTTGATCTTGTAAGGACCCTCCCACGGGGCTGTGAGCTTGCCGACCTGTGTCGGTTGTGATGCCGCTGCTTCACGGAGCACGAGGTCGTTGACCTGGAAGCTTTTTGTCTTAACCTTCTAATCAAAGTACTTTGCCGTTTTGTTCTTGTACTCAATCGAGGCTACTTTGGCGTCATCTCGTATTTCCTCTGTGAGGTCATTATCTAGGCGTAAGCCTTCGATTGAGCTCTTAGGATCAAAGGCCTCGACTCAAGGTGATCCAAGGCTGACCTCGACGGGTAGTACTGCGTCCGTTCCATAAGCCATTTTAAAAGGAGTTTCCCCCATGAAAGTGCGCGGAGTTGTACGATACGACTAGAGAACATTGGGGAGCTCGTCGACCCAGCATCGTGGGACTTCCTCGATTCTTTTCTTGATCCCTTCGAGAATTGTGCGGTTAGTGACCTCGACCTGTCCGTTGGCCTGAGGGTATGCCACCGATGACTTGGTATGCTTAATTTTCAGCTCGTTGAGTGCTTTCTCAAACTTCTCTCCCACAAACTGGGTACCGTTATCGGTGACAACGATCCTCGGGATTCCAAAGCGGAACACAATGTGCTCCATGAAGAACTATATCATTTCCTTTTCCATAATTCTGGCCAAAGGTTTGGCCTCGACCCATTTGGTCACATAATCGATGGCGACAACGATATATTGAGCTTGATTTTTTGATTTAGGAAAAGGACCGACTATTTCAATTCCCCACTGAAAGAAGGGGCATGGAATGAGGACTGGATTTAGTGTTGTCGTAGGTCGATGACTAACATTTCCATGTAGTTGGCATGGGGTACACTTTTTGACGAATTCTTCACAATCTTTTCTCAATGTTGGCCAGAAAAATCCTTGTCTAAACATTTTTAAAGCGAGGTTTTTGCCTTCCATATGTTCACCACATATTCCGGTGTGAACCTCTTTGATGGCGAGGTGAGCTTCCTCAGGACCGAGGCAGCGAAGCAATGGTTCGACCAAAGATCTTCTGTATAGTTTGGATTCCTTTACACAGTAATTCCTTGCCATATACATCAGGGATCTCGCTTCGTTTTTTGATTCTGGCAGCTTGTTGTCGATTATGTAGTCGAGGTACGGAGTTCGCCAGTCGGGATGAGAAGTTATCTCGCCGACCTCAAGGCTGTTGATTGTTGGAGCTTGCAATTCCTCAACATAGATGGGTTCGTTGCATGTGGTAGACGACGACGAGGGCAGTTTTGACAGAGCGTCAGCCCACTGGTTCTCCGTCCTGTCCACATTTCTTAGATTCCAAGAGGTGAAATTTTCTAACATTGTTCTCGTTTTTCCCAAGTATTCTTGCATTCTGTCGTTGTGAGTTTTGAACTCTCCACTGACCTGTTTGACAACGAGTTAGGAATCGCTAAAAATATCAATATTTTTCACCTCGAGCTCACTTGCTAGTTTAAGCTTGGCGGATAGAGCCTCGTATTCTGATTCGTCGTTCGTTTCTTGAAAAGAAAACCGAATTGCCTGTTGAACGCGGAACCCGTCGGGGCTAATAGGATTAATCCTGCTCCACTCGTGATTGCTGTAGAGGAACCATCGACATAGAGAGTCCATGGTCTCGTGGCCTCATTGGCGATCTCCCCTTTTGGGGTGTCAGATTTAGAAAACTGGCATTCTGCCACAAAGTCTGATAGCACTTGTGCTTTCATTGCTGTTCTGGGCTTGAATTCGATGTGGAATTGACTTAGCTCGATGGTCCATGCCGCGAGGTGACCTGTCATATCAGGTTTGTGCAATATCCTTTTCAGAGGTTGATTCGTCATTACTTTTATTTCTCGACCCTGAAAATAGTGCCTTAATTTTCAGCTGGCGACGACAAGGGAGTATACCAACTTCTCTCCCTGTGGATACCTTGTTTCCGCATCGCGAAGAAAATGACTGATGTAGTATACGGGAGTCTCTTTCCCGGTCTCTTGTTTAACTAGAATAGCCGCCACCGTGAGGTCGCAAGCTGAGAGATAAACTCGTAAGGGCTCACCCGGTGACGCCTTGGTTAAGATCGGAGGCGAGGTAAGGAAATCTTTGAGCTCGTTGAGACTTTTCTTACAATCTTCATTCCACAATAACTATGATTGTTTTGATGCCCCTTTTATGACTTGAAAAAATGGAATACAACACTTTGAAGATTGAGGGATGAATCTTCGTAATGCTGCGATGCAGCCTATGAACGACTGTATCTCTTTTAGTGAGGTGGGGTCTTTCATGTCGAGGATGGCCTTTATTTGGCTAAGGTCGGCCTCGATGCCTCGCTGGGTGAGAAGGAAACCAAAAAACTTACCCGAGGTCAGGCCAAAGGAGCATTTTGTCGGGTTTAATCTCATTTGATTTTTTCGAACATTTTCAAAATTTTCTTTCAAATCTGCGACGTGGTCTTTTGCCCTTTTAGACTTTGCAATCATGTCATCGACATACACTTGAAGATTTCGCCCGATTTTCGAGGCAAATATGGTGTCCATCATCTGTTGGAATGTTTCTCCGGCATTAATGAGGCCGAATGGCATGTTCTTATTGGTGAATACTCTTCGATGGGTGATGAAGGCCGTTTTCTCCCAGTCACTGATGTCTATTCTGATTTGATTGTAGCCTGAAAAGACATCCATAAAAGATAGGAGCTCGTGGCCCGAAGTGGCATCGATGATCTGGTCAATGTTCGGGAGTGGATAGTGATCCTTGGGTCACACCCTATTGCGGTCCGAGTAGTCTACGTACATACGCCATTTCCCGTTACTTTTCTTTACCAAGATGGCATTGGCGGCCCATTTTGGGAATTGGACGGGCTCGATGAACCCCGCTTCGAGAAGTCGATCGATCTCATCATCGATGGCCTTGCGTTTCTCCTCAGAGAAGACTCGTTTCTTTTGGCACACTGGCCTGACCTTTGGGTTGATGTGTAAGGAATGTCGTGCGATGACCTCAGGTATTCCCGGCATGTCCTTCGGGTCCCAGGCGAAAATGTCCTTGTATTCTCTAATCAACTGAATGATTTTTTGGTGGAGATCGGGGTCGAGATTCTTTCCAATCTTTGTGACCTTAGTTTGGTCGCCAACAATTACCTCGATTTCCTCTGTTTCTTCCATCAGTATAATTCGATTCGCTCGGGACCTCGATGAGATCTCGAGGATCCATATCCACGATTTGATTGATGGAGTTATCCTCAACTTGATTATTTTTGGGAATTGCCATTGTTAAGTAACACTGACGTGCTGCGGTCTGATCACCTACGACCTCTCCCACCCAAAAATCAGTGGGAAACTTCATTTTCAAATGTGGGATAGACGTGATATCCTTCAAGGCTGTTAATGTCGTTCTTCCCAAGATGGCGTTGAAACTGAAAACGGCGTTAATAATGTGGAATTTTACTATTTGCCAGGTCTGGAATGGGAGAGAGCCGAAGAGAACTGGGAGATCGATCGTTCCCACGACCTTGACCTCGTTTCCAGTAAAGACATATAAAGGAATGTTTATGTTTTCCAGTTTTCTGTCACATATATTCATTCTGGAGAACGCACTGTGATATAGAATGTCCACAGAGCTACCGTTGTCCACAAGGATCTTTTTAACAGTGTTAGTTCCCACTTTTGCCGTGATCACCAGGGCGTCCTGATGAGGCTCAATTAACCCGGGAGGATAATCCTCGTCCGAGAAGAAGATAATTGGAGTAGGATTAGGCCTTTGACGCTTTTGTGGTTCTGGGTGAACACTGAATACTTCACGAGCGTATAATTTTTTGGCATTATTGGAGGATCCCCCGGCAGCGTGACCTCCGATTATAACGTCAATGACTCGATCGGGATCATGTTGGCGATTTCGTTGAGGGTTCATGTCATTTTCAGTGTAATGGAGAAATTGTCCTTGTTTTATCTTCTCCTCAATTAGAGTATTTAACTGGAAACAGGCCTCTGTGGTATGGCCATGATCCTCATGGTAGTCAGAAAACTTTGAGATGGCGAGTATGGTGGACTTGTCCATTGTCAACTTCGTGAACTCTTTCTCTGTTTTATCTTGAGGTTTCCATGACCTGTCAGAGCGAGATGTTTTCTCGGGCCTAGGACTTCTCTCATCTCGGAAGCTCGAACGCGAGTCCCCCTTTTTCATGTAATCTGATTTCGGGGATCTAAATCCCGAGCTTGAACTCCTTTCCCATCTCTGTGAAAATTTTCTGGGTGATTGGATACTTCCTACGGCCTCTTGTAATGTCATTCTATGTTCTACGATCTCGAAAGCAACTTGAAGAGATCGTGGACTTCTCTCAAAGTATTCCTCTAGCAAGGGGCCATGCATGTGTTTGTCGATACCTGCGATGAGGTAGTTGATAGCGAGCTCTTCCACGAGATTAGGGATCTCCGCAACCTCAGCTCGAAAGCGAATCAAGAATTCTCTAAACGACTCGTTGGAGCGTTGTCTAACATTCATGAGCGAGGCCGTAATCTTTCCACCTTTGCAATTACTGGAAAATCTACCTTTAAACTTAGTTTTCAATAAGTCCCACGAGTCTATGGACCTCGGGGGAAGTTATTATACCAACGCAGGGCGGTTCCTCGAAGACAGGTGGAAAAAAATTGGCATCGGGCGATTTCTGAATGTCCACAAAACTTCATTCTCCCATCATAAGTGTTTAAAAACTCGCTGGGGTCTGTGGACCCATCAAATTGGTCGAGTGATGGGGTTTTCAGACTCCTATTGATTCGTGCCTTTTCAATTCGTGTAGCGAGGGGACTTTCAGCTGGGACCTCGGAGCCAGACTGGCTTCGAATAAACTTTTTGCACATCGCTATATCGTTTTGCAGTTGAGAAATCTCTTCCGACTTGTATGAGTCGCTTGATTCAGTTTGTCTCGGGGAACTTGATACGACCTATGAGACTCTCTCTCATCCTCGTAGCTTGCATCATCCTCAAACCCCTCACTATTGTACCCGGGAGATCGATACTCAAATGAGCGAGCTGGTGGTGATGCTTGTTGTAACTCGAGCTGAAGAAGTCGTATTTCTCTTCGTTTTTCCAACTTTAGCTGTAACTTCCTCCTCTGGGCCTCCAGCTCATCGTCTGACTCATTAAAGTCTTCCTCGTTCTCCTGAACTCCTTCATCAGGATTTTGTCTTCTCATCTTTTCGAGGTGGAGACGGGCATCGCTCGTCAACACCTGTTTACCCGAAGCTGTTGGGACCCTCATACGGGTATCCACTCGGGGTCTCTTGTTGTTTTACTCTGTGACGGGGGATCTCTGAAAATCCTCCGCCATCTCATCATTTACTTCATCGGTGAACAATTGTCTCGGTTGTAATGGGTGCCTTAAGGTGCCGTCGTCATCACGGGGGACTGTTCTTATTTCTTCCTCCGCGAGGCGTCGTACTACCGGCTCTCCTTTATAATCATCCATTTTACTGTGCAACCTTTGATAAAAGAGCTCCTTCTACCGACAAATGATGAGCTATGAAATATCTTCAAGCTATTTAATTAATTAACCACAAAGATATAGAATAAGATTTATTTATTTCATAACCCTTGAGAGGTTCTCTCTTTACATCAAGTTGCATCCCCTTCCAAGTAAGGTGGTACAAGAATATTTATAGGGGATCCCTTTTGGGTCCCCCTCTAACCACCTTTACTTGGAGAGTAAGCCATCATGACCTATTTACAAGTTTTGGGCTTCAAGGCCCACTAAGGAGACTAAGTACATTTTGGGCCTAACTACAAACTATGATTAATTGGGCTTAAATACCAACTACAATTATACATATTATTCTATCTAATATTCGTGGCCCAACAGAATCGTATCTAATAAAGGCATGGAGTGCTAAAGGGTGCTATGGAAAATCAGAAAAGAAGCAACAACGATGTGTAAAAAAGCAAATGCTAGAAGGCGCGCCAAAGCTGAGCCCAGGCGAGCGGAAAGCTTATGCCCATGCCTGCTTCAAGCTTAAGCCTATACAAGAAGAAGCACAAGTCCACGTGAGCTTCAAGGTCATGCCCAGTCGAGAAAAATCTCAAGATAGGTGAGATATACAAAGCAAAGTGGGGAAAAAAGAAAAACTAAAGAAGCCCAAGAAATGACTTCTATATGCAGTCCTGGGAAGCCACTATCAAGGCACCATAATTGCACATGGAGTTTTAAAAGCAAAGAAATTTTCGACAAGCTGTGATTGAAGGCCACAAATAAAAGAAAATGCAGATTCTCAAATGAGCAGGACATTGTCGAGCATCTGGACATAACCCACATGAATTCATAGAATGAATTACCAATCATCATGCAATGAAAATTTAATTGATCAGTTGATCAGTTACATATTTCTCTAGTCCAGACCAGTAATGTGCTTTCCTTATAAAGACAGTAAATCACTATGGGGCTTCAATTCACTTAAACTTACTGCAGTGATCCATTGTCCCCATTAACAAATATACATCTTGGAGGCGAGAAACTGATCAAATCCTTGACTTGTGATCCGTCGACGATCACATAGGGGTAGTAAATTAATCGAATCCTAAACTTATGATCCGTCAAAGATCACTTGAGGATTATAAATTTATCTATCCTAAACTAGTGATGTACAACTTCAATTTTGAAGTAATAAATCACTTGGGGACATAGTACATATACATTTTCGTGTGCAATCCGATCAAATGTATAAGCACAAATTGGAAGAAAAAAATTGTATTTAATGCTACGATGGTTCATATACTGGGAACTTTGTACCGGGATGAGAAATTGGTAAGTAGAGTCTTCATACAATTTAGTGGCTTACAGATGATCACTCATCAATGCGCAAGTAGTGTCGAGTATTATTTTTTACGAATCAAAATACAGTGATGCTTGGAAGCACACAATGCGCAAGTAGACTCCAACATGATTTGGACCCGAATTGAATTGCTTGAGGCTTGAAAGCATGAGCTTAATCGCAAACCTCTCGCGGACGTTAACTTGGAAAAGTCTTACATGAGAAATATCTCAAAATGATATATCCTAACATTTACGTGCTTAAAACGATTATGTTCTTAGTAATCGGGGACCGCACCCTAAAGGAATTAAGAAAATTATTTGTGAGCACAAAATATAACAATTGCAAATTATAAGGGCAAAGACCTTTATACAGGTCAACCTTAATCCGAAGATAGAAGGAATAAACACCCTCGAATGTGTTGCTACCATGAAAAGTCAGAAGACTATGATAGCTTATAGACATAGGAAAGCAAATCAAGTCCATCAAAAATTGTGAAAACGTACTTATTGACGAAAAAATACTTGAATAGTATTCACCGAGAAAACCTTCAGTAAATTTACTAGGGACTTGTTAATACATAATATAAACTTGATTCAATAACGAGTATCGGTTCTTATTAACGGATTAAAAGAGACCTGGTGGATCATTAATTCGTAGCCTAAATAATCTAAATAGACTGAAAATGTACTACACGAGGAATCTAATCATGTATATGTGACTTGCTCCTAAAGAATAAAAGTATGGGCTTAATTGAAATTATATACCGAAAAGCACTACGTGGGCTTGAAACCTATAAAAAAAATATGTAGGCACCTTGAAAAGGGATCCAAAATTCTATCGTCTATTAGAATTAATTCTCTTAAGCTCAGCTCCAAATATGTACAAATCCTAAATTATGAACCCTAATTTTGATAGCTCTATACGAATACGTAATTATAGTAATTATAGCTCTATACGAATACGTAATTAAAAATCTTAATTAGATGTTTATATCTTTATATGAATACGTAATTATAAATCTTAATATTAGATGTCTTATCGGTGACAAAAATTGTCCTCAATATTTACAATCTTAAACTATTGTTGTCGTTAAACGAGCAAATCTTAAATAGAACACAACAATAAATTTGGATTTAACATTTTTTATTTAGATGTCAACACAATTTTGTAATTTTAGTATTTGATATATGAGAAAAAAGAATATCAGATTACCTTGATATAAGAATTATGCTTTTGTCAGGTTAAACGACATTGCGTTTTACTCTCATTCACATGATCAATGGTGTCTCTGTATATATATCACTACCTTACATGGTTCACGTCACATATATATACGATCGTGTATATATCTACATACATACAGGCAGTGGTGGAGCTAGCCATAAACCGTAAAGGGGGCTAAGTTTTTTTTTTTACAACTAATAGATACACTTCATATAATTTACAGTAGCATTGTCCAAACTAATAAATAATAGTTAATAACAAAAGTATTACACTTCACATAATTTACAATAGCATTCTCCTGTTCTTCATATCTTGGAATCTTTGCATAATTGCTTCCTTACTTATAGTCTCGAAAATGTCCCTTTCAATGCATGTCACAAGGCAGCCATTTAACCAAACATCTCCCATTGCATTCTGAAGTATACTTTTAATAAGATTCATTGCATAAAAAGCTCTTTTGACTATAGCTGTTGTAACAGGCAAAATCAAAACTAATTTGACCAACATGTAAACAAAAGGAAATCCAATATTCTTCTTTTTTTGAACCATTCTTTGAGCAAGTTCTCCAACCCCCTTTAAATCTTTAAAATCTTCATTATCTCTCAAATCTTCAATATAGTTTTCAAGTTGATCCTCGAGTGCTAAAAGACATGTTTCATCAAATTCAAGAAGATAAAATCTAGCAAATTGGACTAACTTTTGTTTGTCAAAAGCTATGAACGAATCACGTGGGTCAAGGCAAGATATACATGTAAGTAGCTCGACATTCACATTGTCAAAACATGAAATCATCTCCTTGAGTTGAAAATCAACTACGGCAACAAGTAATTGTGTTTTGAAATGATGATTATTCATAATTTTGTGAATGTTAAGCTTTGATCTTCCACGAGGGAGATAAAGTTCATCTATGTTCAAAATATCAATCTCATTCTTTTCACAAAAATTACTTACCTCTATCAACAAATTATCCCAACCATTTTCTCTTAGTTCTTGTAACCTTCTTTTAGCTATTTTAACCAAACCCATTGCATTTGGAAGGTCTTGATCCTTTCTTTGTAATGCTTGAGATAGATCATTAGTAATTGCCAACATCTTCTTCATAAAGAATAGCAAGAATGCAAATTCAAACTCGCCCATAACTTCAATAAGACGAGTTATTTCACCTTTGTGGGATATAAATGATGGCATTTCTTTCATTTCCTCAAGCACTTCAAGTGTAGAAGGAAAAAGTGACATCACACTAATAATAGTATTGTAGTGTGAACTCCAATGTGTTTCTCCCGGACGTTTTAAAGTAACTTTTTGATTCATGCCTCTTTCGGTTTCCAAAATGCCTTGAGAAATTCCCTCAACTATCTTCTCTATATGTTTAATTCGTAGTAGTTCTTTCCTGTTACATGAAGCACCAATAAAATTGGTCAAATATGTCAAATAGTCAAAGAATGAAGAAATTTTATCATTCTTTCTTGAAACCGCTACAAGAGTCAATTGTAGTTGATGAGCGAAGCAATGGACATAATGAGCACTTTCATTATCTTTTAGTATCAAAGTTTTAAGTCCACCAATATTTCACTCATGTTGCTTGCACCATCTGCACTAAACTTGCGAGGCTTTCCCGAAACAAAGTACTTGGAGACTCTACGAGTCTTGGTTGACAAGGGCGTTTAGTCAAATAAGCTCTGCGTATTTTTTCACGCTATATAAAACTGAAACCAATCATAGACATAGGAGGCCATAATCCAGGGTCTGCTATTATTTGAACCGAATCGGAATTATTATTTGGTACAACTTGAATGTTCTCCTCTGTAACTTCTATAGGTGAATGAGTAGTATTTTGATTTTAAGTAGCTTCTGGTTCATTTCTAAACTGAGAATCGACTCATTCTATTGGGCTAAATGAGAGGATTGCAAAAGTAAGTTCTGAAGGTTTTTCCCGAGATTTCCCTAGATACTGAAGGATTTAATTAAAAGATTTAAGGGATTTAAATTCAAGGATTATAAAGGAGGATTAAGAATGGTAGTATAAATATCAAGAAGGTTTCCGATAAAATCCTAACAATAAATACTTGAGATATTCCTCCGAACGATCAAGGAAATTGAGCAATAACCGGACAAAGAAACAAGCAGAGAACCAAGAGATAAGCATGTGCAAGTGGATGGAATCAAGGAACTAAGTAGTTACCAAGTAACTAGCATCATTAGCAACCAAACCACACTAGTTACAAGATTACATCATCATCACCACAAAGTATTAACACTTGGCACATGATGAGCTAGTGGAAGGTGACATAATCACTTTATTAAAGCTAATTTATGAGATATTATCAAAATAATTCACATTATGCAAGAGTAACCAAGCAAACAAAGCAAAGAAACTCCATCTCTCTCCTTTTTGCTCCATTCGGCCAAGCTTGAAATTCAAGGGGGAAATCCAACTTCCAACCATCCAAGAATTCTCCTATTAATTAGGTGAGTTCTATATTTCATAATTAAGATCTCCTAGAAGTTTGAGATCAAACAAACATCTCTAGCATAGCTATTTAATTCACCAAAGTTTAGGGTGAATAGTAACTTTTGATAAGTGCATATTTTTGCATATTTTTATTACCTATTTATTACCTACTTAAATGGAAAAAGGAAAAAGAATCAGGAGCTTGGAGGAAAGGGAATCTTTCAAGACACATGGAAGGTGGAGATCATCCCAACACACTAAATAAGTGTATGACCAAGATCCACTCAACAAAGCGTAAGGACGAAGGAAACAATTGGATGGTTAGGATTTCTCCACCACATTAGAAGGTGTATGGTGGAGATTCACCCAACACACCCCCTTACCCCCCTTGTATTCATCAACTTAGATTTTAGGGTAGCTTTAATTTCTTGTTTTTTTTAGTTTCAAATCTTGTAAACACTTTTTATTTTAATGCAAAAATTCCGTTTCCTTTAATTTCTCGTCTTGTTCTTTCATTTTTGTTGCATAGCTTTCGTTATTTTCGTAAATCCGTTTAGTGGACAAAGTAGTGAAATGCTAACCACTAAGGGTTGAAAATAACGACTTTTATTTTCTTGCTCGTAGTTTTAATTTTAGTTTTAAATTCGTAATTTTGCCCTTTAAATCTCCATTTTATTGTGGGCCATTTTAATTCCAAATTATCGTTTTAGTGTAATCTTAATTTTAATTTCGTAGTTAATTTCTTTGTTCTCGTATTTAATTTTCAAAAAAAAGTAGCTTAATTAATTTCCAGCATTTTGTTTACATTATTTTATGTTTAATTCGAAACTTTGTTTGTTCTAAACATAGTGTCTCCTCTGTTTTTTTCGGTCTAAGCAAAACCCACCTTCCTCTGTTTCTTTTCTCTGTTCAAACGAAACCCAGCACCTCCCTTGTTTGCACTAAATCATGCAAGCGTACGTGGTCACAAGTAATATATGAATAAGTCGAGTTCGTTCCCACAGAGATCTGGTTATGGTTTTAATTCAGTTATTGTACCTATGCAACAATGTATGGTTATTACTCACTGCTAAGACAAATAACAAATTGGGTTTAATTAATTAAATTAACTAGAAAGTAAATTAACACTAAGAATTAAATAACTAACAAGAATTGAAATTGAATTACGTCTACAAGAGTAACATGGGATCCTAACTTCATTAAATACTTCGCTTAGATCTGACGCCTTTAATCACTATATGCAATGGTTATGATATCTGATCTGATAACACGAAACAAGTATACGCTACCTGTCAGCATACGTATACCAAACTAAACATACATCCACAAAAGAGATAGAAGATGAATAGACACCAATTATGCTTAGACCCTATATGTCTATAGAATTTGAAAACATAACGGTTGAAGAACAAGTTATCCATAAAGATCACACAGGGCAATATAAGTATTTTCATCTCATACTACGAATCATATTGATAAACAATCATGAACCTATGCTAGCATGGCAAGTTCTAAATCTCAAGATCCACTTTCACTTCACAAGAGATTAACAAATTAGATGTTAGCTACGCATCTAGCAATTAAGCACAACCATACGAGGATATCAGATATACATCACACAAAGATCTTTAAAGCAATCAAGATACTAAAGCTCCATAAATAAATCCGTTAGAATCCCATGACAACGATTAGTTCATAATCGAACCTCTCGTCATCATGGGATCTGATGAAACCATGATAAAAACAAAGTATGAAAAGATACAAATAAAACTAAGTAATTGATATTTAATGGTTCTGCTAAATTACAATGGTAGGATGTGTTTATATAGGCTCTAGAAGTCTTGTCCACCAAGCAATTGCCTTTTTAGAGTTGGAATAGAAGATTGGCAATTTCCGTTCTTGAATGAGAATAGAATTGCAAATTCCATGTGTAGATCTGATTCTGGAATGTTCTAGCCGCCCAAAGCAATTACCATACTTATTAGAAGTAGGAATTATAGCAATTTCCTTGTCAAAGTTGAATTTCTGCAGTTCGGTACATAATACGTTTCCTAAACTGATTCTGTTTTTAAGGAAAATTCGTAGCTGACTTTTGTTCAATATTTCTGGGCTGTTCCAGTTGTGTTTTGACATCTGGACCACTTTAGAATGATAGAGAATCTCGTTAGCTTCGCGTGGACTGTAAGATCGTCCAAAACGGACTTCTAGAACTCAAGATATGGCCAAAACAAAATCAGAAATTCTGGCTGATTTTTCACCCGCACACCCGCAGCGCCAGTAGCGCCATTGGCGCCAGGAGCGCCGGTCCAAACTGCATAAAACAAGTCTGGGGCGCCAATTGGGGCTCCCGGCTTGGTCCCGATCTGTGAAAATTTATTTTTCTTTGATTTTTAAGCTTTTTCTTCCGTTCCTTTTGCATGAGCTTCCGTCTTTCATCCTTAATGACTTGTATACTTCTTGGTAGTTGACCTTAGCCTCCATTCTTCATTCCATATCATAAATCAAGTCCAAATAACGTCGAAAACTACACCTTTAATCGACATTTCTTCAACCCTGCACAATTAAGCAAAACACATCAAAACTACCACAAACTTGAGGCCAAAGCAATCAATTTAAGCCGATTTAGAATGCTCTAAATGGATATAAAATTCATTTATCACACCCCCAAACTTAAACCGATGCTTGTCCTCAAGCATAAACAATTACAAACTATCTAACTAACTAGTACCACTTCCGTAGGTGATCAAGGTTGCATTTGGCATATGCAACAAGCCCTTTAAACCCCTTGGCAGCCCTAGTGGACGAGTAAGGTCTCGTGAGGGCCTATAACGAATGTACCCACAAAATTCAATGCAATGCAATGCATGAATGCAACTAATATGAAAAATGCAACTAATCTAGTACTAATATCCTACCATACCTTCAAATCCTCTCATGCCATATCAACTTAAGAATCAATGTAAATACGCAATGTCTTGGTGTCGAAAGTGCAAGTATTCACATAGTCTACATCAATGAACATGAATAATCTCTCAAAAGTCCATGTCAAGTGTAAGAATAAGTTAGTAAACATGCTAAGCCTACAAGAGTACATCTTTGAGACAAAACTCGGGATCTCATACGCAAAAACAAGCAAACACTCACAATCCACTCATAAAAGAGTGTTCACTCAAGAACAAGGGTAAGTGTATCACTCAATTCCAACAAAATCATAAGCATGCTTGACATTTGGTATCAATCTAATTCTTAACACAACATACATCAATGACGATAATCAAAAGGTCTTTATTTGAGTTGTAACGGGGCTAGGGACAAGGTATGTCAAATAAGCCAAAACAGGTGAAGTGTCAAAAGCTAGTAGGAGCTTATAATAAATCATACACAACCACCTATTTCCCTCCCATACTTTTCTCAACAAAAACACTTGACTAGTCGACTAAAGTAGGATCACAATAACACAAACATGCTCTCATAACATTATATATATATATATATATATATATATATATATATATATATATATATTTCCATTTTTTTTCTTTTTTTTTATTTTTTTTTCGAGAGCTAAAGCAACAATAATATAAACAATAACAATGATCCCACGATTTTATTACACATGCCGACTATCAAGCAAATAACCAAACCCAAATTCCAATATTTCCCCCCCCCAAACTTATGACCAACAATAAACCCTTTCTTGCACACCTTATTACTCCATTAAGCACTCTACTAGCCTTTGACAATGTGGGTTCAAATTAATGTAAGGTCAATACAAGAAAAAGGTCTAGGCAAGTAATGTGGTATGTCACCGAAAAATAGGATTAAGCTCAACGGGTTAACTAATTGATCATGTAAACATGGTGTGGTAATATGGGAAAATATGCGGTTAATCCTAAATGACTTTATCATTTTAATCGTCAATTAATGTCATGCGTTTCAAGAAAGATCTCAAACAACTGCTAGCAATGCAAACAATCCGTGGACACTCAAGCAAACGAATAAATTGCAACAAATATGCAATAAGGCTCAAAAGCTCACTTGGCGGGAAAAACATACTCAATCCCAAGCAAAAACCTCTCTAATACCCCTACTTGTATTCAAAGCATGCAAACTAAATCAACTTGCACATATTCATGTCCTTCTAATTACTTACAACATTCAATAAGTCTACTAGCTTCAACTTACTAGTGTATGTGTGTGCACAAGAACAAAGCTATCACTTCTCAATCAAAAGCGTCAACAACACAAAATTCCTATCAAGCATGGGTGCAAATGCAAACTATTATGAACTCACATGATATATAAAAACAGAATTTCCTATATGAAACAAACGTAGATATCACGAACATAAATGCATAATTTACTAATACTAATATGCAAAGCATGAAATCCTACATGAACACAATGATTAACAATCACATATATATACACTACTTATCCCTCAAACTACCCCCAAACTTAAAATATTCAATGTCCTCATTGAATGGAAGTAAATACGAGGGAAAGTAGAAAACATACCAGTATACAACAATGCTTGGGTTGCCTCCCAAAAAGCACTTCTTTAACGTCAATAGCTTGACGTTACTTCCAAACCTCCATTAAGGATGATAATAGTTTGCTTGGTCCTCTCTTCGTGAGACTTCATCGTCATCACGGCGGCACACTTTCTGCTCCTTCTCCTCGCTTGGCCTATTCGTATAACAACTATGTCCAATTCCAATGCCTTCTTCTGTTGACCGAAAATCTGTCAATTTGTAGAACAACACACACTCGCGGGCTTTGCTTGAATATAATGGAGGAGGGTAAATGTAGGTTGCTGAAGCCTTTGGTTCCTCAAAGAGAACTTCCTCCATTGGCTCTAATGTGCTACCTCCATCTTCACACTTTGAGACAAGTAGAAGACCTGCATATATCCCATGGTCATCAGCCTCTTGGTACGCACATACCAATTTTTGAAATTTGTGCAGCTCATCAGTGTCTGTCCCAAATAGTGCCCTTTCCAAATCATCCACCATCCAAACATGATCAAATTCCTCACATGGCTTGCGAATGCTCACCTCACCTTGGAATTTGTCTTCCTCAATTAAGCATGCAGTACCTTGCTCCAAGTCACCGTCATTTTCTAGAATTGCCTCTAGTATGCATTGTTGTTTCTCTTGTTCCAAGGCACTCAAAACTTGAGCAATTAGTGTCCCCATAGATTTGGTAGACTCCTCATAACTCTTTGCAAGCATCCTAATCTCCTCCATAACATCAACCTCATCTGACTGAAAAGTAGGAGTAGGTTGCTGATGTTGAAACTCTTCACTTCCAAAGAAATAAGACATATCTGGAACATCTTGCTGGTACTGTTGAGGATGGTATTGAAAATATGGTTGTTCCTTATAAGTGACATATGGATCAACTTCTTCGTAGTAACAATATTGTGAGGGATCATGAAAGCCCAAACATTGCTCACATTGATAAGACATGGATGTCCTTGAATATGCCCACCATGGCAACTCCTCGCATGCCATCTTCAACACTCAAGTACCTGAACACACCAAACTAAACAAGATAGGTAAGAAAAAATCTGAGTCAGTGAACTCTAACGACCACTATTGACAAGCACATAAACCAAAAATAAAACACCGATGATCCCCGGCAGCGGTGCCAAAAACTTGTTTGCAATAAATCACGCAAGCGTACGTGGTCACAAGTAATATATGAATAAGTCGAGTTCGTTCCCACAGAGATCTGGTTATGGTTTTAATTCAGTTATTGTACCTATGCAACAATGTATGGTTATTACTCACTGTTAAGACAAATAACAAATTGGGTTTAATTAACTAAAGTAACTAGAAAGTAAATTAACAATAAGAATTAACTAACTAATAAGAATTGAAATTGAATTACGTCTACAAGAGTAACATGGGATCCTAACTTCATTAAATACTTCACTTAGATCTGACGCCTTTAATCACTATATGCAATGGTTATGATATCTGATCGGACAACACGAAACAAGTACACGCTACCTGTCAGCATACGTATACCAAACTAAACATAAATCCACAAAAGAGATAGAAGATGAATAGACACCAATTATGCTTAGACCCTATATGTCTATAAAATTTGAAAACATAACGGTTGAAGAACAAGTTATCCATAAAGATCACACAGGGCAATATAAGTATTTTCATCTCATACTACGAATCATGTTGATAAACAATCATGAACCTATGCTAGCATGGCAACTTCTAAGTCTCAAGATCCACTTTCACTTCACAAGAGATTAACAAATTAGATGTTAGCTACGCATCTAGCAATTAAGCACAACCATACGAGGATATCAGATATACATCACACACAGATCTTTAAAGCAATCAAGATACTAAAGCTCCATAAATAAATCCGTTAGAATCCCATGACAACGATTAGTTCATAATCGAACCTCTCGTCATCATGGGATCTGATGAAACCATAATAAAAACAAAGTATGAAAAGATACAAATAAAACTATGTAATAGATATGTAATGGTTCTGCTAAATTACAATGGTAGGATGTGTTTATATAGGCTCTAGAAGTCTTGTCCACCAAGCAATTGCCTTTTTAGAGTTGGAATAGAAGATTGGCAATTTCCGTTCTTGAATGAGAATAGAATTGCAAATTCCATGTGTAGATCTGATTCTGGAATGTTCTAGCCGCCCAAAGCAATAACCATACTTATTAGAAGTAGGAATTATAGCAATTTCCTTGTCAAAGTTGAATTTCTGCAGTTCGGTACATAATACGTTTCCTAAACTGATTCTGTTTTTAAGGAAAATTCATAACTGAATTTTGTTCAATATTTCTGGCTGTTCCAGTTGTGTTTTGACATCTGGACCACTTTAGAATGATAGAGAATCTCGTTAGCTTCGCGTGGACTGTAAGATCGTCCAAAACGGACTTCTAGAACTCAAGATATGGCCAAAACAAAATTAGAAATTCTGGCTGATTTTTCACCCGCACACCCGCAGCGCCAGTAGCGCCATTGGCGCCAGGAGCGCCGGTCCAAACTGCATAAAACAAGGCTAGGGCGCCAATTGGGGCTCCCGGCTTGGTCCCGATCTGTGAAAATTTATTTTTCTTCGATTTTTAAGCTTTTTCTTCCGTTCCTTTTGCATGAGCTTCCGTCTTTCATCCTTAATGACTTGTATACTTCTTGGTAGTTGACCTTAGCCTCCATTCTTCATTCCATATCATAAATCAAGTCCAAATAACGTCGGAAACTACACCTTTAATCGACATTTCTTCAACCCTGCAAAATTAAGCAAAACACATCAAAACTACCACAAACTTGAGGCCAAAGCAATCAATTTAAGCCGATTTAGAATGCTCTAAATGGATATAAAATTCATTTATCATCCCTCTTTCTTTCCCTCACAAAATCCACTCCCAAATCCCCCCTTTTCATTCTTTTAATTCGCTGCAAACCTCCTTCCCCTATTTTAATTATTTGTAATGTTTAGTGTTCATTTGTTGTGTTTGAATTGTAGTTTTTATTGTTGTTGTTCGTGTATACTGAAAATATTTATTTGAAGTATATACATTTATTTCTGGCCTATTTTATTGAGAATCATTTAAATGTTACATGTTGTCTAAATATTATATATTGTGAATAATCTAGTATCAAATGGGATACAGAATATTAGATTATTAAATACGGTTTATATAATATAATATGGTTCACAGCACAGGTGGTGTTAAACAATCCACTGGAATGGCTGTAGTATTATTTAGATTAGTTTATATTGACTAATAAATAATACTAGTATACTTTGTGTATATTGAACAGGATCAAATTTAGATTTGTTCCCTTATATTGATTAAGAAGGTGAACTAAGATTCTATGTTATTATTAATGCTTAGGTTCTTAATCCAGATATAGTAATTGACACGTGTATATTATTTACATGCTTTGATTTATATATGAAATAATTCTTTTGATTTATTTCATTATATTTTGGGTGATGGAATAATATATATGGTGAATATTATTTATTGAAGGAATCCATGTCCTGATAATATTCGGGTTAATGATGTCCCCTTGAAAGCTCAAAAAGATTTAATTATGTGAAACCCTGCAGGTGGATTTATTCCGGCATAATTAAATAAAGGTTGAGTGGATGATCAAGGATAAAAGATATTAATTAAATGAATTATCAGTAATTTATTTAATTAATGGACATGCGATATTTTAAACATGGGGAATTTAATAAGCAAATAATATTGGAACCAAATTAATTAATTAAATTACGGTATTAGGAAAGGTAGTGCAAATATTAATTCTTTAGTGGATTGAATTAATATTTAATTACATTGGGCTATGCCCAAGATGTAATTAGAAGACCCAACCTAATTGTCCATGATCCCTATTGTAGCCCTATATATATTCCTATTCTCTTCTTGCTAGGGTTGGTCAAAAAAAAATTTTAGCCACCCAGGAGCAAGAAGAGAGGTTAACTTGAGAAGACGAAGGCCACACTTCGCTCAAGGGAATTTGGGAATACAATAGAAGAGCGTGGAATCAACCGTTAACAAGGTGACTTTTCTATTCGTACTCGCTAATTTAATGTATCAAAAATCGCAGTGCCAAGATCTGATTGTCCCAACAGTTGTTTTGTGCCGAGTTTTAGCTTTGTTTTGAGTTTAGTTTTACCTTTCTTTTTTTTTTGCGTCTTGTTTGCATTTATGGGTTGTTTAAAATCACTGTTTTAGAACTGCAATGTTTGTTTTTGGTTTCGATTGGTTCATTTGTCTTTGCTTTGTACTGAGTTCGATGTATTGATGTTACCGAGTCCGAGTTTTCTGAGTTTATGTTCGTTTATTTCACTGAGTTAGTGAGTTTGTTACCGAGCCTGCGTTTGAATCGTTAGCTTACTGCGTTTGCTCTTATGGTATTTAAGCGTTTGTTTGTATTTAGTTCATTGTGTTCACCGGGTTTTGCTGTTTGTTTCGAGTTGTTTTATTCTGTGTCTTCGTCATTTTTCCTAGTCGCTGCTGTTTATTTAGTCCAAGTCTGTGTTCTGCGAGTCACTTTGTAAATTGCTGTCAAAGTTTGAATTTAGCGATTGTTGACTGTGTGGATTGGGTAGTTGAAATTGCGTGCCCCTTTTTCTTTGTGTTGAGATTTTTTTTTTCACTAAGCTGTGCTTTTGGCGTTTTTTTTCATTGTGATTTGGTTTGTTTCGTTCTGATTTGATTTGTCTATGGTTAGTTCAATTTACGAATACATCATGCGAAATTTTTATTAAAAATGCCTGTTAATTAGTTAAATTCATCTTCTTTAAAATCAATTTTATTTAATTTCGTTGTTATTTAGTTTAGAAATAGAACAATAAATTAAATTTTCTTTTAAAAAGTTTAAATTTTTTTAGGAATTAAAATAGAAAAAATCCGAATTTTCCAAAACCAATTGTCCTAGTTCGATTAAATTAAAATTTAAGGTTTGCGAAAATATTAGTCTCTGTGGATCGATATCTAAAATATTTCAACGATTGAATCGTGCGCTTGCGATTTAAAATTAACTGATTTATTTTTAGCACATCAACTTTCAAGAACTAACTTGGATTTTCTTGGTTTCTTTGGATGATCTAAGCTATATTAAGGTTATACAAGAGCTATTCAAGGCTTAGTAGGTCTATACAGACATCAAGGAAGGTATGAACCTCATGAACCCTTAGTTTTACTTTGATTTTTATGGATGTTCTTGATGATTTTAGATGAGTTATGATGATGATGTTGTTATACGCATATAAGCATGATTATGTAGTTGTTTTAGTAGATCTAAAAGATATGATTCAAATGATGGTTAAGTGAGATGTTCTTGGGTTGTTAAGATGTAAGTTATGAATATAAGTTGTTGGTTTGATCATGGTGTGATCTTGGTGAAATGGAAAATTTGGAAAAGCGTGTAAACGTAGCCGTCATACTGCCCGATTTTACAATACCAAGTTGTGTGTGTGATTTTCGGACCAAAACCCTACTGACCTTAAGTCACCACTGCCATGATATGTTAGCTCATGTTTTAAGGTTCGTTTTGGCGCGAGAATCGAAACAATTGGACTTACGGTTTAGGAGATATGGTCGATTTAGTAAAAGTTGTTCGAAAACGTAAGTGCGAGTCCGTAACTTCAGTTGAACCCCCTTAACATGAGTAATTCAGTTGCGAATATTGGTAATTAAATATTAGAGATCATAAGGAAGGTGTGAGAGAAGACCTCATGTCAAAAGGATCGTTTTTCAATTTTATAAAAGTGTTTGAATCGAGGTTAAGTGCAAAGAAACCCTTTAAGGTACACTTAGTTATAACTTTGAAAAACCACTTAGAAAACGGACAATAAATCTTGAGGGATAATCTTTTCAACTAAACGACTGATCCTTGAACTTATAAGACTTAAGTACCTACCAAGTGTAAGTATAATGACATGCCTTGATGACAAGCAAGTGTCGGATCACAACGGTGTTAATAAGAGTTAACTTGAAAACGTGGTTTAGCATAAGTAAAGTATGTACTTAGCTTTTCAAAGTGTTAGGTGATTAACCTTGAATAATTTTGGTTATTTATAGATCACCGGACCGATCCGAGACACACTACCCCTACAGAGCTTCCAGGCAAGTTTTCAAACCTTTTAAAAAAAACTGTTGCTGTGATTATATATATGATTTCTGCTATACATATGCCATAGCATTCATGCCTCTTTCCGAAAGTATATTGTCATACTTGATTTACGATTTGATTTTGGCTTATAAGCTAGATATGATATATTAGTTATAAGTCGGGTTTTGTAATGGCCCTTAGTGAAGGGCGTATGATTTTCATTCTTTAATATAGACCGAGAGTTAGTATTTCCGTATATCTTGAGATTATTTTTTGAGAAAAATATTAGATACCATTATTTCTTTAATGAATATTATTTTGGATATTTATTTAAAATTTTATTTATTTAATGAATATTATTTTGAATATTCATTTAAGGATTTATTTATTTAATGAATATTATTTTATATATTCATTTGAGGGTTATTTATGAGCAATTATTTTGATTAAAAATATTATTTAAATATTTATGATTTATTAAATACTATTTGAATATTTATTAAGTACTTTTAAATTCGTTTTAAAAATGATTTATCTTATTCAAAAAATTATCTTTGACCTTCAAAATTATGTATATTATTTTTGAGCCTTATTATGATTATTTTCTTTCAAGGGGAGGTTCCCAAAAGTCTGTTTTTCATTTAAATCTATCTTATAAGAAGGTTTAAATGTTCGCTCAAAACTTCCAAAATATAAGGGAACCTTACTTGAGACTGTTATTTATTATGGTTGACTGCCCGGTCATAGATTTTCAAAAAGTATTATTTTCACTCGCAACTCGGTTGCTATACATCAAAATGAGTATTTTTGTTACTTCCTCAACACTCGAGGAGTAAGATTGATGGAACAAGTTATAATCCATTAACGAGCAATAGCTCGGGAAATATTGGTGAATTTTCCTTTCCAATTAGATACGACTACTTTGTGGAGTCCTATCAACAAGTATTATACTTGGGAAAAGGAGGACGAACTTTACGTTTCAGAGTCATGGATTCTATTCGAACTAGGAGTCGTATAAGGGGCCGAGTAGCACCGGTCCAAGGCCCAACCGTTGGCCAGGGAGTTACTAGAGAGGCGGTAGACAAGTAAATCCGTCAGTTCTTCCTTCTACCGGTAGTAAAACCATTTCTGTGTTGTACAACCTGCGACTGATCATCGTAGGTTGGGACAACTGACGCTGTGAATACTTCAGAATTAATTCATCATCCAAATTTGGATATTTCCTGCAAGACGTATCGAAGAGACTTCAATCAGGTTGATGGGTATTTCCTGCAACACGCATCGAAGAGACTTCCGACCAGCTTGGCAGGGGTTTGAAAAGTGTTCAAAACTAAAGTTGCAACATATTACCTTGCAACTTCCTCTTTTGAGATACATGTTGATACTTACGTATATTTTGCATAGCAGATATTTCTACGGAAGTTATATATTAAATTACCTTATAACTTCATCTTTTATGTTATACTAGCACTATGTTTGTTAATGCATGGCATATGGTTTTCAAATATATTTTTGAACTGTTATATATTATTGTTCAGTTACAAATTATTTTCGGTGGGCTCTATTGCTCACCGTTGCTTTATTTATTATATCACAACAGCTAGAGTAGATGGCCCGACCAAGGTGCACTCGGCGCAAGCAGGTGTCAGCCGTCAGAGGGTTACCCGCTGATGTCATAGCCGCCATTGTTGAGGTAGGAGCAACCAATAAGCTAGGCTGGCAACTTTTGTGTATCAGACTAATGTATAATTATCACTTATGATAAACAACTGCAAGAAACTTTTAAGCGTACTCTGTACTTATTTTGGGTTTGTAATAATTTATAACTTGTTGATTCTATGACTAGATACTTATTCCAATTTCGTCTCTAGGACTATAACTAGTTTTGTGGTGTGTTATTATTGCGGGGTCACAGCATGCAATTTATTTATTTTGATTCAAGTGCAAGTATTATTTATGGAAATAGAGACCGTGAAGACCAGGTCCCCGACCCCGGATCTGGGGCTGTTACAGAAATGGTATCAGAGCGAGAGTTATATATCCCAGAGATGATGCGACGTTACAATAATAAATTCATTAAGATAATAAGAACTCTTGTCAAGTTCGCCTAAAACCCTTACGGGAACTTTTAAGTATCATGATAGTAACATAGTTCATATTGTGTAGGCGAGCGACATCTCTGACCCTGAGACTTTTGAGCGACAGCACGATGAGGACTTGCACCGGACTACGGACCCGTACTATGAACGTCAGATTGATGAGGATTATGAGGATGAAGACCCGGAGGAGGTCCAGGCCGCTGAGGATACTGAGGTTGTTTTTGAGGATTCCGAGGATGAGGACCCGGAGGAGGTCCAGGCCGCTGAGGATACTGAGGTTATTGATTTGGGTTCCGTTGATGAGGATCCAGAGGAGAGTCAGGCTATAGCTGATATTGAGGTTTTGGAGGGGGATACTGAGCTGATGATTGAGGTGACTACTGAGCAGGGGATGGATACAGTTACCGAGCAAGTGGTTGATGAAGGTGCTGAGGGGGATACTGAGGGGAGACTGGGTATGATACTGAGGATGATTCTGAGATGGAGGCTCATGCTGAGGAGCCGGTTGTTGATGCTACTGGGAGTTCGGGTTTTTACTTGCCTCAACTTCCTACTGAGAGAGCCTCTACCCCTCCACCATTGCCTTTGAGCCCTTTTCATGATGATTTTGAGAAGCTTACCCCTGAGCCACATCAGACAGAGACTGCACCACCAACAGAGCCTGCTACCCCACTTCATGTTCCGATAGAGGGGATACCATTGTGTGTGCATAACTGGTTATTGGGCAGAGTATCTACAGATTTGGCAGTGACTGAGGCTAGACTAACAGAGTCACGGATGGATTTAGCAGCAGAGAGAGCTGCCAGGTTGGGACGCCAGGGCGGCGGGCAGTTTGCCAGATCTTGAGTTACTCGGAGAGCGATGACCCATATTGAGCTTAGGGCACGTATGAGGATTCGAGCTTTACCTACTGATGGAGATGGCAGGGTATCCAGGGTGGAGCTGAGGAGATTTTTCGCATTGCTATGGTGAGGGTTAGGGCTTGGGGCCACACTGGTGGCTGATTTCAGAGATGGTGATGTGGTAGTCTAGTCTTCTAGTCATGTACGGACATAGTAGTGCCGACTTTTGTGGGATAGTTCCATTGTATTTAGTTTCCCTTTCTATTGACTAGAAGGATAGACCATGTATTTCACTTTTGACCAGATGTTGTTAGGGCAGTTGTACCTTTAAACTGTCGATGTTGACTCGGATTATGTATCTTTCAGTACCATGTATATATTTGTTTCCTTTCAGTCAGTTCAGTTCTGTTGTGACACGATCACAAGTTTATTAGATTATTTTCTACACGTACTGTTCACGATTAAGTTGTCATGAAATATAGAACTGTGGGATGCTAAATCCAAACATGTAACGACTGTATGAAGGAAAATCTCTAAAATAGGTAAATAAGCATAATGTATTGTTAGATATTGATTCAAGTGATGATCAGGATCTGGACTACTGATCAGATACTGATGCTGACGTCATCAGTAATGCACCGTCAGTATTAGGCTATCATCAGGTTTAGAGGATGATCAGGATTACACGAGGATATACATCAGTCCAGGAATTAAGGGAGATTGATATGTCGGTTCCTGATTTATAGGAACGCAACTATCATTCAGAATATGTACTAAGAGACGTATGTAATTGATTTGATATATCTTTTAATTGATAGTGCAGCTGTGTACACTATATAAACTCAGTTTAGGTTTTACATTATGTAATCGCTTACATGAATTATCTTGTAACCTAGCAGCTCTCAAGAACATAAGAATTTCTTGAGAGAGTTTGTAACAGTTTTATATCAGAATTAATAAAGCTGTTATTTTTTCATACTTGTGTTATTATTTCTGTTTAAGTCAAAAATCTTATACAATTTTATTCAACCCCCCTTCTACAATTGTTAATTACTGGGCAACAATTGGTATCAGAGCAAACTGATTAATTACAATCAAAAACAATCTTAAGATGTCGACAAGCAAGTATGAAAGTATTAAAATCCCTGTTCTAAAAAAGGCTGAATACCCCACATGGAGGGTAAAGATGTTGATGTATCTGGAGGTAACTTATCCTAACTATCTCGATTGAATATATGATGGTCCATATATACCTAAGAGACTCTTTGCTAGAACAGATACTATACTTGAGCACTATGTTTAGAAGACAAAGGCTGAATGGACTCCAGAGGAAAAGGCTGAAGTACTCAGAGATGCAAAGGTGATGAACATTCTTCATAATAGCCTTGATGCTGTCATGTCAAATAGAGTGATAGCATGTAAAACTGCTAAGGAGATCTGGGAAACTTTGGAAACTCAATGCCAGGGTACTGAATCTATCAAAAGAAACAGAAGGGCTCTGTTGATTCAAGAGTACGAGCAGTTTGATGCAAAATCTGATGAGAGCCTCACTGATCTGTATGATAGATTTCTGACATTATTGAATAATCTATCTCTGGTGGGTAAAGAGTATGAACCAGAAGACTCGAACACCAAGTTTCTTAGAGCTTTTCCTGAGGAGTGGGATACTCAAACCTCTATCATTAGGCATCAGTATGATCTTAATGTTGTGTCTCTTGATGAAGTCTATGGGATGCTAAGAACCCGTGATCTTGAGGTTCAACAAAGGAAGAATAAGAAGACCAATAAAGCAAAGGTTGTTGCTTTGAATGCTTAATCAAAATCAAAAGGAAAAGCCGTGGAGGTTTCAAGAAGGATAAGTAGAATAGCTGAGTCCAATACTGATGACTCATCATCAGATCCTGATGCCATTCCTGATACTGATACTGATGATGACTCTACTGATTCTGATATGATGGAAATGGTTGCTATGATAGTCAAAGGCTTCAAGTAGATGAAGTTCAGAAAGGCTAGAAGACAAGGCAACTTTCAGAAGAAACCTGTCAATACTGACAAGAACAGGTACAAGAAGAATGAAAGCAAAAGCAGCAAGTTTGACAAGTCAAAAGTCAAATGCTACAACTGTGATGGAATGGGTCATTTTGCAACTGAATGCAAAAAGGATAAGACCAAAGCTCTTATCTCATCAAGCAAGGATTGGATGGACTCTTCCTCAAAATCTGAAGAGGAAAAGGTGAACTATGCATTAATGGCAAATGTGAATGAGATTGCTGCACCTGAAAATAAGGTACCTGAAATTGTCTTTGATTTTGATACTGATAATGTTTCTGAGTTAAAATCTTTCTTAAAGTCTCTGCATATTAGCTTTAAAAGTCAATCTCTTGAGAATGCTAGAATAATATCTGAGATGTCAGAATTGTCTAAAAGAAATGATCATCTAGAAGCTGAGTTACTCTTTATGCAAGAAGTACAAAATAAATGTGAGAAGGCTAAGCACATGAAGCTAGAAATGGAGTTTAAATGTACTGCACTTGAAAAGGAACTTAATGATGCTAATGAGAAACTCAGAACCTGGACACACTCTGGAAAGAAAACACATGATATTATCACAGATAAGAACTGGAAAGAGTGTCTAGGTTCTAAACCAGAGGACATGAAAAAGAATAAGGGTAAAGTTGTTACTACTGAAACAACAGAACCAGGAAGAGTTGTTGTGAATGAGTCAACAAATCCAAAAACCTATAGACATGTTACAAACAGAACAAAGACCAAATTAAAACCTGTTAAGTATGTGTATCCAGAAAATCCCAAATCTACTTTAGAAAAGGGATCTACTTCTACACAAAATTCTGAGTCTAAATTTGTCAAAAATATAGGTCTTTTGTCTAAGAAACAACTCAGAGACAGAATCTGTGAAGTGACAGATAGAAAGATAACCACTACTGCTAAGAGAAACATGATTGGTAAAATTGGAATAAACAAAGAAAATTATTATAAGTATATTCCAAATGCACCAAGGAAAACATGCTTTAATTGTGGTAAATCTAATCATCTTGCTTTTGATTGCAGGAGGAGTAAAAAGAAGGCTACTGTAGTTCCTAAGTCTGACATTAGGAATAGATCAGTATTTTATAAACCACAGAATCCTTGTTTTCACTGTGGCAGTAAATGGCATTCTATCTATACATGTGAAGAATACCATAGTTTGTACTACAATTATTATGATCCCTTGCCAAAGTTTAATAAAAGTGCATATTCTGGTAAAACAAAGAGTCTGAATACTAAGCATGCATCTGTTAATTCTGATAATGACAAAGCAAATTCTGATGGATTTAAATCTGATAGAACTGCTTTTGTTAAAAAGACTTCTGGTGCTAAAAGTGTTAAATTGCATGCAAAAAGAACCCAACAAGTGTGGGTTCTTAAAAATTCTAACTGAGCTCTTTGTGTTTCTGATTGCAGGGTAAAAAGAAAAATGTGTTAGTCATGGATAGTGGATGCACTGTGCACATGACTAGAAACAAAACCTTGCTATCAGAATTTGAGGAGAAAGCTGGCCCAACAGTGTCTTATGGAGATGGCAACATTGGACAAACTTTGGGATATGGCAATATAATCATTGGAAATGTCATCATTGAAAAATTAGCTCTGGTGAAAGGACTCAAACACAATCTGCTTAGTGTTAGTCAAATCACAGACAGAGGTTATCATGTCAACTTCAATGATACTCACTTTGAAGTGATCAATAAAACATCTGGAAGGATTGTCTTGACTGGTCAAAGACGTGGTAACATTTATGAAGCCAATGTCTACACCAATACTGATGGTCCCTCAACATGTGTCATCAGTAAAGCAATAGTAGATGAAAGTTGGAATTGGCATAAGAAGCTTTCTCATCTCAACTTCAACAACATTAATGAGTTGGTTAAGAAAGATTTGGTGAGAGGATAACCAAAGGCGTTGTATACTCCAGATGGACTCTGTGATGCTTGTCAGAAGGATAAACAGAGAAGGACATCATTCAAGAGTAAATCTGGATCCTCAATTGATGAACCATATCACATGCTACACCTTGACTTATTTGGACCAGTCAACATTATGTCCATCAGTAAGAAAAGGTATACTCTAGTCATTGTTGATGAATATACTACATTTACCTGGGTGTATTTTATGCACAGAAAAGATGAAACTGCTGAGATACTTTTGGACCATGTAAAACTCATTGAGACTGGCACAAAGTACAAAGTCAAGATTCTAAGAAGTGATAATGGAACTGAATTCAAGAATTCAGTAATGGAAGAGTTCTGCAAGTACAAAGGAATAGTTTAACAATTCTCTGCTCCTAGCACACCCCAGCAAAATGGAGTAGTTGAAAGGAAGAACAGAACTCTTATTGAAGCTGGCAGAACAATACTACCTACATATTTCTGGGCAGAAGCAGTCAACACAGCGTGCTATACTCAGAATATTACTTTAATCAACAAACATGGTGTCACTCCTTATCAAATGATTAAAGAGAAAAAGCCAAGTCTGACACATCTACATGTGTTTGGCTGCAAGTGCTTTGTTCTTAGACCTCATCCTGAACAGCTAGGGAAATTTGAAACTAAAGATGATGAGGGCATTTTTATTGGTTATCCAACTTCAAGAGCCTTTAAAGTCTATAACCTAAGAACAAGGACAGTCAGGGAGTCTATCAATGTTTCTTTTGATGATAAAAAGATAACAGGAATTGCTGAAGACTCACATGACAGTTTGATCTTTGCAAATGAAGCAACCAAGAATTCTGATGAAGTAATGTCAGATACTGATACTCCGTCAGATCCTGACGATCGACCAATTCCTGATGAAACACAAGTTACCGATGATGATTCAAATAATGCAAATGTTGAGGGGGGCAACAGCAAAATACCATCAGTACTGATACAACTCAAACATCAGGAGGAGATTCATCAGAAACAAATTCAAGTGATAATCCTGACAGCACTTCAGGAGGAGATAGCACTATCTCAGGGAGAGCTTCTAATAATTCTAGTTCTTTTGAAGATAACACCAATCCAGGGGGAGCATCCAACTCATCCAACTTAAGAAATGATTTACCGTCAGCAAGGAAATGGACCAAAAGCCATACTCCTAATCTAATTATTGGGAATCCTGATGCAGGTGTTAAAACCAGAAGTGCAACACAAAATGAATGCCTCTATAATAACTTTCTGTCAAAGGAGGAGCCTAAGAAAGTTGAAGATGCACTCAAGGATGCTGATTGGGTTACAGCAATGCAAGAAGAACTGAATGAATTTGAAAGAAATGAAGTCTGGAAACTTGTACCAAGGCCAAAGGGTAGATCAATTGTTGGTACAAAATGGGTGTTCAGAAACAAGACAGATTCAGATGGAACTATTGTGAGGAATAAAGCAAGACTAGTTGCAAAGGGGTACTCTCAACAGGAAGGAATAGACTATGATGAGACTTTTGCTCCTGTTGCAAGGCTAGAAGCCATCAGAATTTTTCTGGCATATGCAGCCCATAAGAAATTCAAAGATTTCCAGATGGATGTTAAAAGTGCTTTTCTGAATGGAGAATTGGAAGAGGAGGTATATGTTGAACAACCTCATGGATTCATTGATCCTAGATATCCAGATCATGTCTATAGATTGGATAAAGCACTTTATGGACTAAAGCAAGCTCCAAGAGCCTGGTATGAAACTCTGGCTCAATTCTTACTGGAAAGTGGTTTCAAAAGAGGTACAATTGATAAAACCTTGTTTTACTTGAATCATTGTAAGGACTTGCTTTTAGTTCAGATTTATGTGGATGATATCATTTTTGGGTCAACTAACTCCAAATTATCTGAGAAGTTTTTAAAGCTAATGCAGTCTAGATATCAAATGAGCATGATGGGAGAAATGAGCTATTTCTTAGGTCTGCAAGTTAAACAGACCGATGATGGAATTTTTATCAATCAGTCAAAGTACACAAAGAATTTGCTGAAAAAGTTTAACATGCAAGATAGCTCTACTGCTTCAACTCCTATAGCTACATATACAAAACTTGATCCTGATCAAGGCACTAAAGTAGATGTAACTAACTACAGAGGTATGATTGGCTCACTTTTGTATCTAACAGCTAGCAGACCAGATATCATGTATGCAACCTGTCTATGTGCAAGATTTCAGGCAAACCCCAAAGAACCACATCTCATTGCTGTTAAAAGGATTTTCAGATACTTGAAAGGCACTCCATCACTTGGCCTTTGGTATGCTAGAGAGTCTGACTTTAATCTAAGTGGTTACTCAGATGCTGATTTTGCAGGATGCAAAATAGACAGGAAAAGTACTTCAGGCAGTTGTCAGTTTCTGGAAGGGAGACTAGTTTCTTGGTTCAGTAAAAAAAAGCAAAAGTCTATCTCCACATCAACTGCAGAAGCTGAGTACATAGCTGTTGGAAGTTGTTGTGCTCAGATCATGTGGATGAGGAATTAGCTAATGGACTATGGTTTGTCATATTCAAAAATACCTATTTATTGTGATAACCAAAGTGCTATTGCTATGACAGGAAATCCAGTCCAGCATTCTCTTACTAATCATATAAGTATCAGATATCATTTCATAAGAGAACAAGTACTGGAAGGGACAATCGAACTTCACTTTGTTCCTACTGATCGACAGCTAGATGATATATTCACCAAGCCACTACCTGAAGCTACTTTTACAAAATTGGTGAATGAATTGGGAATGGTAAACTATGAGATTTTCTGAAAACAAGGGGAGACCAAATACTGATGAGTGTCAGATCCTGATGCATGTCGAATAGTGACGAAAAGTCAATCCTGACTTTAGTCAAACATCAGTTCCTGATGCAACGGTTTGATTATCAGTACAATTTGTATATTTCAAGTATTCCCTAATTGTTCTGTTCCTGATTTAATTGTGGTTATTGTTAATGAATTTGTTACTTACATGATTACTTTAATTAGTTTTCATATTCACTTCTCTGATTTAATTCTTTGAAGAACAGTTCATAAACATAAAAAATTGCAGAACACATTGAATAAGATTAGAGAAACAGGATTCTTCATTGATAATAAGAAAGAGATTACATGCACATATTACATCTTTTTGTTCTCTCTATCTACTAATCTATTCAACAGGAAAATAAAAAGTGAAGTCCAAACCACTCCATTGCTACCAGCCATCCCAGATCCCATCTTTGCTACTTTGTTTTGGTGGAAGTTGAAGGGTTAAGGTTATTTTTCCTGACATATTCATTAACAATTGTTGGTGGTGTTAGATGAGGATTCCTTAGAGGAAAGCCATGCTAATGTTGCTTGAAGAGCAGCATCGATGTCGATCACTCTTGCAGGCCTTTCTCTCTCGATTTCTTCAAGACTGGCATCCATCTGCAGCCACAAAGTTTCAAGTTGCCTTTCCCAGTCAAAGGCATCAAACTCTTCACGAGTATAACTGAAGATATCTCTCTTCTCTACGAGATGGAGATTTTTTTCCTTGATGGTAAGTTTTGACATTGTTTAAAGGTGTGTTGTGTAAAGGGTTTTTGATTTTCAGGAGAGAATGAAGGATTAAAGGGATAGTGGACAAGTCTCTAGGTGTTAAATAGAGATGGGAGAGTAACGAAGTCAAGAAACGCTTCGTATTATGGTTTTTAATGATACCAGGTATTTTAAGATAGTGATATTTGATTTTTTTAATTAAATATTTTATTGCAATATTTTCTTGAATAATACGAGCGCGTGTGTTTTATTCATTGATACATATAGATACACATCATAAGTCGTGTCATGTGCGGTTATCACCACTCTCTCACGTAATTTGGTCCATTACTTATTTTGAACAAATCGATTACTGACACTTGTCTTTGAGAAATCATTAGTTTGTCTAAAATCAATTTAGTTTCTAAATTGATTTATTATTCTCAACACTATCAGTATTGTCTTTTCTCTGTATCACTGTGCGAACATAAACCCTAATTGCTCAAAATTTCAATCTTTCTCTATCACAACAAAAATGGAGAATTCATCATTTGTCAACAATAAGGTTGTTATCAATGGTGTCACTTTTGCTCCTAACAACTATGTTGTTGTTCTTGACCATCAGGAACTATCGAATGAATTTCACATCATTCAGGATTTTTTGGCGTCTAGTCCGATTAAGTATGCTTTAACGGCACCAGCCAAAGTTTCTTTCAAGTGTGTGATGCAGGTTTGGAAGACCGCTGTCTTTGGTGTATGTGAACCTTCAGGAAGGCCTAACTTGTCCTTTACATATAATGGAGTTACACATCATGTCACTCCAGAAGTGGTTGTTGAAGCTCTACAATTACCTTCTCTCAATGGTAAGACTCCAGCAACAATTACTGATGCTTCTTTGTTGGAGTTTGCTACAAGTCTGGGTTATAATGGACAACCAAGAAAGTTTGGAGAGTTATACAGAACCAAGCATAAGAAGGAATGGAATTTCTTCTTTGATACCATCAGTAGGTGCTTCTTGAACAAAGTCTCTAACTTTGATGCACTATCAACTGCTTCAGTTCACATTGGGTACTCTCTAATCCATGATACTGTGTTTGATTATGGGTCTTTTATTCTGAGAGCATTAAGTGCTAGGAAAGCAGATAAATGTGGTTATGTCTGTTTTATTAGATTTTTTCAATTAATATTCTCTCATTCATGTCCCAATGTTGAATTTGAATATGATACAGTTTTGCCTATCTTTAAGATTTCTGAAAACAATATCAAATCCTTGGTTAAATCAGATAAGGCGAATGGTTTTGAGGGAAATCCTTACATTCCTGATGGGGTCTAGCTTCTCTTGAAAAAGAGATTGACTGCACTTTATGGCCCAGCCACAAGTGCTATGGGATAGGACCAAACACATCCTGTGTAAGAACCCAGATTTTGGGTGGAATTAAAACTTTTATGTATTTAATGATGTAAGAATGAATAGTGGATACGGCTACAATGTAATAATTGATATTTGGGGAAAGAATGAATGGAATTCGACTTTATTATGTTTATGTCTTGAAGAATGCTAAAGGGTGACAACATAGGTAAGAATAATCTATCTTCTAAGGGAATAAGGTATGGCAACTTCAAGCAAGAGAATATTCTCATGTCATCCAGATCGATAACGATTAATCCAGTAGTTCCGTAAAAAGGTTAAGGAACGATCGAAAGAGAATACGGACAATTATATAACCCTAAGAGAACAAGTAAAGAATACAGAATGAATAGTGTTTTGGTGGGAGTATGTAATAATATGAGACGACACTATATAGAAGTATTCGGAACGGATTTCCGAGTTCGTATTAGTGATCCAGGGGGAAAATAAGTGTATGTAAAAGCTGTCGGATTCTGAAAAACCGCACTTTTATTTTCTCCGAGAGTTCCCTGGACACTGATAGCCTTAAGTATTTAACGAATGGATTTAAGGAATATAAATTGGAAAGTTAGAATGAAAGATGGAGAATGAAAGTATTAATATTAAAGAGGATTCCCGGTAAACCCTAATTAGAAATCCGTGAAATATTCCCACGAACGATCAATCGAAACGGGTAATAACCGAACACAGAAACAAGCAGAGGGAGCAAGAGTCTTGTGCAAGCTACTAGTATAAATATCTAGTAACTAAACTAGAAGCAAGGAACTAGCACCTTAGAGGAAGAACTAAGTGCTTAGCAAGGTAACTACCTAGTTAAGCTCTAAACCACCATAAAACCAAGACATGTCTTGCCATTTCATCATCCAACACCTCATCACTTTAATAAAGTGACTTTTGCAAGATATTATGTTGTAAGTGGATGAGAGTGGATGAGATTAAAACACAAAAATCAAAAGAAACCAAGCAACTCTCTCCCCCCCCTTGCAAAAACCATTCGGCCTTACCCCTTAATTCAAAATCCAAACTCAACCTTCCCACCATTGTTTGTTCTTGAAATTTTTAAGGTGAGACTTATATTTCATAAAACTTATCTCCTCAAAATCTTAGCACCAAACTCCTTTGTTTCCATTTTCCAAAAAATCAAACAAGAGGAGGGTGAATAGTGTTCATCATGTACTAACTTTGTTTTCTTGATTTTTCATGGTTGATCTAGCAAGCATAATCACTCCTAAGGACCATACAAGGCTTAGTAAGGCTATATCACTATCTAAGGAAGGTATAAAGCTCTTGAAACCCTAACCCTTGTTTGAGATTTAATTATGTTTATGATAGATATAGCTTAGTTATGGTTATGTTAAGATTATAAGCATGATTATGTATGGATCTTGGAAAAATGATGTAAATAGCTAGATGAACGGAAAGGCATTGCTTGGCCTCAGTTCATGTATATAAATCATGTATATGTTGTTTGGGTTGGATACTATGTTTATGGGAAGATTCGAAATTGGTAGATATTCAATTTACAGCCGTTATAATGCCCAATTTTAAAATACCATGTTTTGTATGCCATTTTCCATGTCGAATCCCTACTGTCCAGAGACCTTATCTGCCATGATAGGATAGGTAATGTTCTAAGCTTCGTTTTGATATAAAGATCACGTGAAACAGACTTACGGTTTAGGATTTATGACCAAATTACTAAAAGTAGTTTGAATCCGTAAATGAAAGTTCGTAACTGAAATTGAACCCTCGTAAACTATGTAACGTCATGGAGAATCTTGGTAAATAAATACTAGGGGTAAGAAGGAAGGTGTGAAAGAAAACCGTATGTCAAAAAGAGCATTTTTCGATTTATTAAAAATGTTCGAGTCGAGGTTAAACGCGAACGAACCCCAAAAAAAATGACTCTTTTATAACTTCGGTAAAACACTTAGAAAACGGGCGATAAAACTCGGAGTATAATATTGGTTCGTAACGATCAACCTTAGAACTCATATGACTTAAGTATGTCCCAAGTATGAGTACAATGACATGTCGTATTAACGAACGAATGTCGGGTCGGATCAGTGATAAAAAGTAATCCACTAAAAGGGGTATAACGAGATAACTCGAGAACGTGTTTCGATTTAAGTATAACTTAACTTTTAATATGTTAAGTGATTAATCCCGAATGCCTTGGCTATTTATAGATCACCAAGCTGAACCGGGACCCGCTACCACTACCCCTTACCGTACTCGACTACCAGGCAAGTTTCAATTCCCTTCTTTTAGGCTGTTGTTGTGATTGAATAAATATATATATATATATATATATATATATATATATATATATATATATATATATATATATATATATATATATATATGTTTTCTGATATACATATGCCATAGCATGCATGCCTGCTTTCAAGTTATATCATTATGCTTGTTCCCTGATTGTTATTGGCTTATAAATTAGATAGCTATCGTATCAGTTATAAGCCGGTTATTGTAAGACCCTCATAGAAGGGCGTATACATCTTATTCATCATTATACACCGGGAGTCAATATTTCTTGATATATCAAGATTACCTCGGAGGAAAATATTTAAGTAAATATTTTCCCATTATTAGGGCGACGAATATTATTTGAATATTCGTTCGAGACTAATTATTTTAACGATCCTTACTTCAAATAATTATTTGAACGTAACTATTCAACGAATAATATTTCTCAATATTCATTCAGAGTCGAATTGATTATCGATTATTATTTTGAATACTCTTCTAAAGATGAGACTACTAAATGAATATTATTTGGACATTCATTTAGAATATTATTTTATTAAATAAATATTACTTTTGAAAATTCATTTAAGATATTAAGTACTTGATGAATATTATCTTCAATATTCATCTGAAGCTTGATTTATTTATCGAATATTATATCGAATATTCCTTTAAAGCTTGGATTACTAAATGAATATTACTTGATATTCATTTAGAATATTATTCATTAAATGAATATTACTTTATCAATATTCATTTAAACTCCTAATTAATTATGAATATTATTTTGAATATTCATCCAGGGTTCTATTTAATCATCGAATATTATTTTAAATATTTTAAATATTCCTTTCAGGACTTATTAAGTAATGAATATTATTTTGAATATTCATTTGAATATTTAATTACGCACTAAATATTCTCTCGATATTTCTTCAAGAATTATTTGGGAAATACTCTGATTAAAGATATTCTTTCATATTCCTAAATGATCTGTAAAATATTTTAATTCAATAAATATTCTCTGAATATTTATTCCATACTTAGAATAACCTCGATAAGGTTTATCTTCTTCGATTATTACAGAAAATATCTCGGAGTCATATTATTAATAATCTTATATCAAGAAAGGTTCTCAGACATCATTTTTCTTTGAGTCTATCTCCTTAATAATAAGGGAACCTTACTTGGAAAATGTTATTTATCTTGTCGACTTCCCGGTCATAAAGTATTCCCTTCACCCGCAACTCGGGTGCTGTTGACTTATTAAGTCGTTGCTTACCTTCTCATCTTTCGAGGGGTAAGATTACTGGAACAAGTTGATATCCGTTACCAAGTAATAGCTTGGGAGTTATTGGTAAATTTTCCTTTCCAACTAGATACGACTACTTTGTGGAGTCTTATCAACAAGTATTATAATTGGGGAAAGGGGGACGAACGTTACATTCAGAATCATGAATTCTATTTGAACTAGGAGTCGTCTAAGAGGCCGAGTAGCGCCGGTCCATCCCCTTTGGCCCAACCGTTGGCCGGGGAGAGCTAGTAAGGCGGTATACAAGTAAAGCCGTCAGTTCTTCCTTCTACCGGTATTAAATCTAAATTTAGTTGTACGATCTCGACTGATCATCAAGATTGGAACAGCGGGCGCGGTGAATACTCCATCATTGGTTCATCATCCAAATTTATTTATTTCCTGCAACATGATTACTGTTGGCAGAGTTGGAAAAGTGTCATAACTGGAATTGCAACCTTTTCTTGCAAGTTCCTCTTCTTAATAACAATAAGAATATCTCGCTTACTTTGATGTAGCAGATATTTCTTCAAACAAATACTTTCACTTACCTTGTAACTTCATCGTTCATATTATACTGGCATCATTTCCGTAAATGCATGGCATATGGTTTGAAAGATAGCTTTGAACTGTTTTAAATTATCGTTCAGTTATATATTATTGTTGGTGGGCTTTCGCTCACCCTTGCTTTGTTTACATTATGTCACAACAACAGCTAGGACAGATGGCTCGCGTCAGGCGCACTCGGCGCAAGCAGGTTACCCGACCCACCGGACTACCCGCTGAGATGCTAGCCGCCATTGCTGAGGTAGCATAGTTAGACAGCTTTTGTTTCCTGTTTAACTATATGTATAATTAATGTAATTAACGGCAAAACTCTTAAACCTATGATGTTATCCTTTTGGGATTGTAATAACTTTTATTCGTAACCCTTTAATGTAAGACTTATTTCAATTTCATCTCTGGGACTATAACTGTTGTGTGTGTGAGTGGTATTTATTGTGGGGTCACAGCATGTGATTTATTTATTGTGGACTCAAGTCAAGTATTATGAATGGATGTAAGACCGTAACCGCCAGATCCCTGACCCCGGATCTGGGGGTGTTCCAGAGATGGTATCAGAGCGAGAGTTATATATCCCAAGAGATGATACGACGTTATATAATAATAAATTCAATAATATAATAAGAACCCTTGCCAGGTTCACCTAAAACCTTTACGGGAACTTTTTAAGTATCATGATAGTAACATAGTTCGTCTTGTGTAGGCGAGCGACATGTCGGCCCAGGAGGCAGCTGCGAGACAGCATGATGAGGACATGTTCCGGACTAGGGACCCGTACTATGAGCACTTGCCTGAGGAGGATACTGAGCCTGAGGAGGAGGATGCTGAGGAGGTCCAGGTTGATGCTGATACTGATGTGATCGAGTCTGAGGAGGAGGACCCTGAGGAGGTCCAGGTTGATGCTGACACAGATGTTGTTGAGACTGAGGGGGAGGAGGACCCGGAGGGGATCCAGACAGGACAGGAGGCTGAGTTAGTGGTTGAGGATGATGATTATTGGGTTGTGTCTGAGATCAGGACTTTGGGAGATGACACTGACATGACCACGGATCAGGTGGTGCCGGTAGATGAGGGTGTTGAGGGAGATATAGATGAGCCAGTAGTTGGTGCTGTAGGGAGTTCTGGACTTTTTGTGCCACTCCTCCCTGTTGAGAGAGCCCCTACCCCACCACCACTACCTGTGAGTCCATACCCCGACGAGTTTGAGGAGCTTACCCCAGAGCCCCAGCAGGCAGAGACTGCCGCTCCAGCTGAGCCATCCACCCCACCTCATGCCCCGATAGGAGGAGTCCCAGTATGTGTTCACAACTTGATTGTGAACGGGCTTTATAGAGAGTTGTCTGTGGCAGATGCCAAGTTGGCAGAGTCTAGGAGTGAGTTAGCAGCAGAGAGAGCCGCCCGGATGAGGTTGCAGGGCAGGAGGACTATCAGTGACAGGGTTGGGTATAGGGCTGTGACCCGCATCGAGCTGAGGGCTCGGGTGAGGGTGCGACAGTTGCCTACTGATGGGCATGGTAGGGTAGACAGAGTAGAGGCTGAGGAGGTTTTCCGCATCGCCATGGGGAGGGTTCGGAGGATGTTTCGTCGTGGCGGCTGATTTCAGATGTAGTGATGCAGTGGTCTAGCTGTCTAGTCATGTACGGACATAGTAGTGCCGGCTTTTGTAGGGATGGTTTTCTTATACTTGTTTTCCCTTTTTGCAGACTAGACAGATAGACAGCGTATTTCACTTTTGACTTGTTGTTGTTGTTAGGATGGCTGTACTTTAAACTATCGTTGTAACTCGAATGTTGTACCTTTTCGGTACCTGGTATATATTTGTTTCCCTTTCAGTCATTACAATTTTGTTGGGATGTGATCACGAGTTTATTAGCATATGTATTACTTTTCGATTAAGTTGCCATGAGATATAAAACTGTGGGATTTTAAACCCAATCATGTAAAGAATTATGCAAGGAAAAATCCTTTAAAACAGGTAAGTGAACCTAATGTATAATTTTCCAAATTTTCAGTATAATGCCTCCAAGACGAATGGGCACTAGGGCTAACCCCCGAGAATCTACTGACCAAGAGAGTCACAACCAACACGAGGAAAACCGTGAAAGTAGTGAAGAACAAGATCAGGACTATAATGAGCAAGAAGATTCCCAGTATGGAGCAGAGGATGAACCCCTGTACTCTGAAGAATTTGAAGGGGAAATAGAGGGTGGAGAAACTGAAGTAGAACAGGAAGGGGAGAACCAGGGCGGAAACCCCATGGGCCAGTTTATGGATCTACTTAGGCAGAATTTGAACCAATACCCCCAACCACCACCAGGCAACAACACTTCAGTGGCAAATTCCTTTAGGGCCTTTAAGTCCCTCAAGCCCCCAGAGTTCCACGGATCGGCTGATCCCGTTGAGGCGAGGGCCTGGATCAAGGAAATGGAAAAATCTTTTGAGATTCTGAGTATCAATGAGGCTCAGAAGACTATTTTTGCTACTTACCTACTAAAGGGAGAGGCCAATTATTGGTGGGAAGCCAAGAAGAACATGGAGACTGATGCTGTCATAGCCTGGGAAAGGTTCAAACAATTATTCCTGGAGAAGTACTTCCCGAAGTTCATGAAAACCCAGATGGAACTTAAGTTCTTGGAACTGAAACAGAACAATATGTCAGTGGCTGACTATGAGGCCAAATTTACTGAGCTATCGAGATTTGTGCCAGAGTTTGTAAACACAGAAGAGAAGAAAGCTAACAGGTTTCAACAAGGGCTGAAGCAGTGGATCCAGAATAGGGTGGCGGTTTTAGAGATTACAGATTATGCCACCTTGGTGCAGAAGGCAACCATTGTGGAGGCTGGTAGTGATCCGATGCAGAGAGAGAGAGAGAGAAAGGGGGGATAAAGAGAAAGCATGTTAGTATGGGCGGAAGATCCGCTGGAGGAAAACCCCCAACCAAGTTTAATCGAGGAGCGGTTTCCCGACCAGGGAGGAATGTAGGGTTTAAACCATCTGCGAGTGTAAGTGTGAGCCAGGGCGGCCATCAATGAGGAATGTCCCGTTCCAACCCTTCTCGACCTCCATTGCCATTGTGTGCTACTTGTGGGAAGAGGCACTCCGGGGTGTGCAACCTGAAGCAGATAAACTATTATAAGTGTGGGCGAGCTGGGCATTATGCTACCTCTTGTACCACGGTCATCCCTAACAGCACAACCTGTTTCTAGTGTGGACAGCGAGGGCACATGAGGAAGGATTGCCCAAAGAGCAAACCAGCAGCATCAGGAGCAAGCAAGGTTGCCTCAAATAGGCCACCTACTGCTAGGACTTTTAATATGTCAGTACAAGATGCCGTGAGGGACACAGATGTGATAGCAGGTACTTTTTCTCTCAATTCAGTCATTGCAAATGTCTTATTTGATTCAGGAGCAACTAAGTCTTTTATATCTAGAGATTTTGCGCATAAGTTGAAACTTAAAACCCAGCCACTAAGAGATTCCTTAATAGTAGAAATAGCTAATCAGGAAATCGTACCGGTTAATCAAATTCACCCCGATTGTAAGCTAGAAATAGGAGGACGATCCTTCTATGTCGATTTAATTCCTTTTAAGTTAGGGGAATTCGATGTCATTTTGGGTATGGATTGGTTGTCTCGCAATGATGCGCGGATAGATTGTAAAGGGAAAAAGGTTAAGTTGAAAACCCCAGGGAAGAAAGAAATAGTGTTTAAGGGGATGCGACAGACCCAGAAAATCCTGACCATGGCGCAAACCAAGAGATTGTTACGAAAAGGGAACGAGGCTTATTTAGCCTACGTTATAGATACTCAGAAGGAAGTGCAAAGATTGCAAGACATTCTGGTAGTTAATGAGTTCGAGGACGTGTTCCCACAAGATCTTACCGGACTACCACCTGATAGGGTAATTGAGTTTGCCATCGAATTAGCCCCGGGGACGGCGCCGGTTTCGCAGGCCCCGTACCAACTAGCCCCAGTAGAAATGAAGGAGCTAGCTGAACAATTACAGGAATTGTTGGATAAGGGCATGATAAGGCCCAGTGTGTCGCCTTGGGGCGCACCAGTGTTGTTTGTTAAGAAAAAGGATGGAAGTATGAGGTTATGCATCGACTACAGAGAATTGAACAAGCTAACCATAAAGAATAAGTATCCATTGCCCAGGATAGACAATTTGTTTGACCAGCTAAGAGGAGCTGAATACTTCTCTAAGATTGATTTGAGAACGGGATATCACCAACTGAAGATCAAACCTGAAGATATCCCGAAGACTGCATTCCGCACCAGATATGGACATTATGAGTTCTTAGTTATGTCATTTGGATTGACCAACGCCCCAGCAGCCTTCATGGACCTAATGAATACAGTGTTCAAGGAATATTTGGACAAATTCGTGATAGTTTTCATTGATGATATTCTCATCTACTCAAAGACAGAGGCAGAACACGCTGAACATTTAAGGATAACCTTAGAAATACTCAGGAAGGAGCAGTTATATGCCAAGTTCTCCAAGTGTGAGTTTTGGAAAAATGAGGTACAATTCTTAGGGCACGTGATCAATAGAGAAGGAGTGTTGGTTGACCCCTCCAAGATAGAAGCAGTTTCAAACTGGGAACGGCCAACTACTCCAACCGAGGTGAGGAGTTTCATTGGACTGGCCGGATATTACAGGAGATTTGTCCAAGACTTTGCGAAAATCGCAGCTCCATTAACTCGACTTACCCGTAAAACCGAGAAATTTGAATGGACTGAGAAATGCAAGAAGAGTTTCCAAGAGTTAAAGAAGAGGCTGGTGACAGCCCCAGTGCTGGCATTACCTGATGGAAAAGGAGATTTCGTGATTTACAGTGATGCTTCGCATAAAGGACTGGGATGCGTGCTTATGCAGCACGGCAAGGTAATAGCGTATGCGTCTAGGCAATTGAAGGATTATGAAGTCAGATATCCCACGCATGATCTAGAACTAGCAGCCATAGTCTTCGCTTTAAAGATTTGGAGACACTACCTGTATGGGGAAAAATGCGAGATTTACACAGACCATAAGAGCCTCACATACATTTTCACTCAGAAAGAGCTTAACATGCGCCAGAGGAGATGGTTAGAGTTAATCAAGGATTACGACTGTGAAATTCGCTATCACCCGGGCAAAGCCAATGTGGTGGCTGACGCCCTTAGTAGGAAAGAGAAGCTCAAGATGATAACTTCAGAGAAAGAGCTAGTGAAAGATTTTGAGAAGTTGGAAATCGAGGTTAAGTTACCTGGAGAGGGCCAAGAAAAGTTGATGGAAATTAGAATCCAACCTCCATTACTAGAAAAGATTAGACTGTGCCAGGAGCGGATGATGGAGGAAGAAAAGAACTCCACAGAAGAGCTAATGACCGGGGAGGAAATTAAGTGCGAAAGAGACAAGGAAGGGATCATGAGGTACACATACAGGATATGGATCCCAAATGTTCAGGAACTCAAGAATGAGATTTTAAATGAGGCACACAACTCAAGATACTCAGTACACCCCGGTAGCACCAAAATGTATAGGGATTTGAAGGAGTATTACTGGTGGCCCAATATGAAAAAGGACGTAGCAGAGTGGGTAAGCAGATGCTTGACCTGCCAACGAGTGAAGGCAGAGCACCAGAAACCCAGCGGACTTCTACATCCCTTAGAGATTCCAGAATGGAAATGGGAACACATAGCCATGGATTTCGTAGTAGGTTTACCAAGGACCAAGGCTAATCATGACGCCATATGGGTAATTGTAGATCGACTGACGAAATCGGCTCACTTTCTCCCGATCAACGAAAGGTACACGGTCGACAGACTAGTGGACATCTACTTAAAAGAGAAGTGGCGCGACATGGAGTCCCAGTCGCAATAGTATCCGATCGAGATCCTAGATTTAACTCCAGGTTTTGGAGAAGTTTTCAAGAATGTGTAGGGACCCGGCTGAACATGAGCACAGCCTACCACCCCCAGACAGATGGGCAAAGTGAAAGGACCATCCAAACGCTAGAGGATATGTTGAGAGTCTGCGTGATAGACTTCAAGGGAAATTGGGATGATCACTTGCCATTGATTGAGTTCTCCTACAATAACAGTTATCATTCAAGCATTGGGATGCCACCTTATGAGGCCCTTTATGGAAGAAAATGTCGATCTCCCTTGTATTGGGATGAAGTTGGAGAGCGAAAGATGCTCGGGCCCGAAGTGGTCCAACGAACTAAAGATGCAGTAGATCTAATCAGGGGACGGTTGGTAGCAGCCCAGGATCGACAAAAGAAATATGCCGACTTAGCTCGGAAAGGCAAGGAATACGAAGTAGGGGACCTAGTGTTCTTAAAAGTGTCACCTTGGAAAGGTTTAATGAGATTTAGGAAGAAAGGAAAGCTGAGTCCCAGATACATTGGACCATTTGAGATCTTGAGACGGATTGGGGAACTAGCTTATGAGCTCGCATTGTGTAAGAACCCTAATTTTTGGTAATATTTCCTTTTATTTAATATCATGTGACATTATTATTATGGAACCTTTGTAGTCATCCCTGTTGATTTATAGAATTGATTGTCTGAGAAACTGCGTTGTTGCAATTATGATGTAAGATATACAGAGAGATTGTGAAAGCAAGAGTCCTGTTGTTAGTAATATTTATAAAACTTGGAATTTGAGAATGGTTAGAATATTAAAGGATTTATTAAGAATTATGACGAGGAATTTTGGACATTCGAGGAATTTACATAATAAGTACTTAAGGAATTATAGGGGAAATCTCTACGCGACGAAATATTATTACGAGAGAATAATTAAGTTACGATACGAAGTAAGGATTAAATAACAAGCATTGGTGGGAGAATAATATTACAAGGAAAGAAATTACATGCAAGTGCCATGTAACTAGATAGTTAGAAAAAGGAACTAGGAGACATAAAAGCAAATGTGAATAGTGACTAGCATGGTGGATGATGTGCTAGGGGACACTAGGGCATGGATGCATCCTATGCTAGCTTGGTAACATGTGATTACTTTCTACTACCCACAAATAATACAAGTCACATTAGTATTCCTTTTTGCCATTCCAAACAAAAACCAAAGCAAAAACACTCCCCCCCCCCCTTGGAACCTTGCTCTCGGCCGAACCATACAAGGAGAGAGGGAGAGGTTTTCTCTCCACCATTTCTTCATCTACAACCTTCCTAGGGCTTCCTTGCATCTTAGTAGAGGTATGGTATCAATTTCAAAACCTTCCATCCATTGGTTCTTGAGTTATAATGATTGGAAGTTTAGAGAAATACTAACATAAGTTTATTATCTTTTAGATCTTGCATTGTGAGTGTTGTAGGAGGCCATCTAAGGTGTTTCTAAGTTGTGTAAAGTTTATACCAGGTCTCTAGGAGCTCAAGAAGGTATGAAATCTCAAACCACCCTTGGATAAGTGTTGTTCATATAATATGGTAGTAGATCCATGTATTTTAGGGCTTATCTTGAATGTATATGTGATGGATAGCATGGATCTTGAGTTTGATGTTGAGATTGTGAATTTTATGACTATGGTTAATATATATATCTCCATGAGTGTTATGAGTCATGATCTAAGTGTTTTAAGTGGTGTTTATGTTATGGAAGCATGAAAAATGGTTGATTTAAGTGAATTGAGCTTGCTGAGTTTATCCAGGAGCTTTGATCTGTGTTGTAGCACGATTTTGAACACCCAAATGATGTCCCCTGATGTCCTACCTTATATTGTTGGAAAGATAATTGAATGTAGTTTCTGAATATGTAAGATTCATAGCTAGGTGATGTGTGGATTTTTAGTTATGGCCGGAGAAGTGAATTTTGTTTCTGGACTATGAACTGCATTAAGTGACCCCCTTGTGAACCTTGTTTAAACACCTTAAAATATGTTTGGGATCATGGAAAAATTTGAGAATGTAAGTAATGCAGTGGTGAAGACCACCCAAAAGGAATTGGATTAAAATATGAATTTTTGAATTTTATAAAAATGCTAGAGTAAAATTCGCACAATGGAAAAAAGTCGATTAGTGGAACATTATTCTAGGGTTAGTGGTTATGGTTCGAACGTGGTAACTAAATTAAGTCGAGTAAGTGACGAGCGTAAACGAGTGATGTCATGGACCTATAGTGGGGCTAGGGAGTCATAAGAGGAAGTCGTTAAGTTAATTTCGTACCCCCTTAAAACCCCGTAATTAGAGAGAAATTGTTAAGGTACTAACGAACGATTATTGTTTATGTATAGATCGTTCGAATACGCACGCTCGACCACCCCAACCAAACCAAGGCAAGTTTACTTTTCAAAACTTATCCATATACAAGGACTTTTACTGTTGTGTTTGTAGTTTTCAAATGATATCAAATGCTATGTTTATCGAAGTATTGATGCAATTGAGATTGAACAAGTACATGTATGCTTTTACCCCTTGAACTTAGATTGAAATGTTTTCTTCGGACAACGACTCTAGCAATAGAGGTCGTGGCGGTCCGTATATACTATTGACCGGGGAGCGGTATATTATTATATCGTATCTATATTGCGAAAACCCGAAGGGTCATTCGGGTGGTATCGTATATTCAAATAATTATTATTTTATCTTCGTAAATACTCGAAACCCTATCTTGGATTAAGAGTTTATTTTATCGAATAATTATTTTATTAATTATTAATATTAAATCTTAAAATACTATTTATTAATTACTGTTCATTATTTAAAGACAAGTTAATCCAAGATACTTTTTAAAACTTCAGACTCGAACTCATTTGAACTCAAAACACTTTCGAAAACCCCCGGTCAGATTCTGCTTCTTGTATGATTTCAAGAATCATCGGTCGACTGACGTCGGACCCCAACTACTCTGCTTTCAATCAAAATCAAGTTTTAAAAGAAAAGAAAAAGGGACTCTGGCAGGTGTGGGAACCGTTGACGAACGATTCCCGGGATGTGTAAGCGGCCGTGAGCCAGGCGGTCCATCACTTATTATTCCGGCCCAGGTGTTGCCGAAGGATGATTACGGATGTAGTTTTCATCAAGGGTGATTACGGATGTAGTTTTCACCCGAGGGATAGTTACGGATGTAGTTTCTATCCTTCTACCGGTAGAGAAGACCCGCGGATTATTGGACTTGGATGTGGCGACTGATCATCGTCAATCCTTGTCAGGTTTTTATGTTTTCTTTAAGTCCCATTCCTCCATTTTGGAAAAATGCTTTGACACTGCTTCTTAGGCTTTTGTGCCAAGTTGCTGATAGTGTTCTATTTTGATGAGAAAGATGTTGATTCAATGCAGTATCTAGAACTGCAAGTTTATTTTGAAAAAAAGGGCACATATTGTTGCGCCTTCGAGATTTATCAACTGTGACAAATGATTTTATAACTGATTGATACAAACAAATATATCAACTGCCAATCATATGAGATGTATATTGCTTATCTTATATACATATTTCTTGCTGAGCTATAGTTGCTCACCCTTGCTTGTTTTCAAACTTTACAAACACAACAGCTAAGCGAAATGGCAAGACCCAGGCAGACTGCTCGAAAGCAGGTGACTAGGCCCGAGCCTCCACTTGAGATTCCACCGGTAGGCCCCATTAGCCGGATTGGTTGGCAGCTTTTGTTAGTACGTTTTATTTATCAGCATGACCTGTGCAAGGCAGTGTATCGTAACAAACTTTCAAGCCGCCAGCTTCGCTTCATATCGGAGTGTTGCTGGTAGCATAAATACTATTTAATTCGGTCTGTAATAACTCTGATAACTTATTTACTGTTTAATCAATGTGTGACGTTTCTGAGGCTCTAACCTGTGTGTGTGTATGAGTGTGGTGTGAGTTTATTGTGGGGTCGATGGCTGTGTTATATATATTGTGTGCAAGAACAGGTATGTTATTAATGGAAAATGGACCGTGAGCGCCTAGATCTCCGACCCCGGATCTGGGGGCGTCACAGAAATGGTATCAGAGCGAGGTTACAGTTCTCAGAAACGGTAGTAATTTAAGAAAGCAACCCTAATAATAATAACAATAACGATAACCTTAATAACAACTTTAATAATAATTAGAACTCTCATCGAGTTTGTAATCGGGTTATCGGATATAGCCCTGACTTTAAGGCCCGTGAGGGAACTACTCCTAAATCCTTCTTTTATGGTTAGTGACCCACTTTATTTCCCTTGTGTAGATGGATGAGATACAAGACCCTGAGGCTTTCGAGAGGGAGCATGATGAGGCCCTGATGAGAGAGGCCGAGAACCCTGAGGAGGATATGGGTGCTGACTTCGAGCTTGGCCCCTGGATTACAGTGATAGATAGTACTGATGATGAGGATCCCGTTGAGGAGCCCTTTGAGCCCGAGCCTGTTACCCCATCTCCTGTAGCTACTGATGAGGAGAGTGTGAGATCCGGCGAGGGTCATGTTGTGTCACCCCCACCTTCTCCACAGACATCTAGCCCTGTTTCATCAGACGGTGACTCTGAGGATGACACTTCTGGCGAGGAGGAGCTTGACCCTACCCCTGCTCCTGCTCCTGCTCCTGCTGCTGCACCTACTTCTGTTCCGGTCATACCACCTCCACCGGCGGACCTACCCCCAGTGTATGGCACTGAGCATGCTTACGTGGTACAGTTCTTGACCCGAGACTTACTATCTGCAGAGGCCCGACTTAACGAGGCGAGGCGGGCACTAGTGGAGGAGCGCGAGGCGTGCTTGAGGATCCAGGCTGAGATGAGGACCACTGTTGCTAGGAGGACTAGGGCTCGACTCCACAGGATCGAGATGAGGAGTCGCGATAGGATTCTTGGTTTAGGGATCCGCGGAGGCGGAGTGATCCAGGCTAGGGATGCTAGACGTGTTGTGCGTCGTGCATTCACCCGAGTGAGGACCTTGCTCCGTCGCGGCGCGGCCCCGTGATGTGTTACTTATAGCTCAGTCCCCTAGGTTCAGATGACATTAGTGTGTCGATTTTGCGGGATAGTTGACTTGTGCAGTGGTATCCTTTCTGACCAGTGGATGAGTAGACTGACCTACAGATATGTAGATGTGACTTCGGGTAGTATGTATGGATGTAGCCCTACTTTTGTGTAGCCTGACTATTCGGATGATGTATTTGTAGTTGTTCCACTTTTGCTAGACTTTGACATCGGAACTATGTATTTGGCTCTAACATCCAAACTTGTGATAACCCTTGTACCGTACTTATTTAGTTTCAGTTTCTTTAATGTTGCCTCAACTGCTTTACTTTCCGATGCCATGCTTTACTGTTTTGATATACAACTGTGATTATACAATTGCTACAAGCCACAAATACAACCATACTGTTTCAAATTTACGATATGCGATTTCAAATTATTTTCTACAATTTCCAAAAATGTTCCTACAATCTTTAAAAATAAATTTTTCAAAAAAAAAAAGATGTTTTGAAATTTTGAAAAATATTTTTGAGGTTTCGAAATTTTGAAAACTCTTGTAAATGTTTTCGCATTCCAAAGGGATTTTTCCCCCAAAAATGTTTGACATTTTATCTCCAACATCGGATTATTAAAACTTTTGCACTTCCACCCTTACGAGGAGGAACGATACGCTCCTGACCATGCAAACGCTGTCAGGTAATTGGAAAACCCTAACCCCTCTCTTGTTTTATTATCAGAATCATGCCACCCAGAAGAATGAACACTCGAGCTCACCCGATCAGTTCTGAGGGCCAGGGTAGCCACCATGGAGCCGGAGGCCACCAGAACCGTGAAGGGGAGAATGTCAACCTGAGTGATAATGAGGGCAACGATTATAACCTGTTTGATGACTCGGAGTATGAAGAAGAAGAAGCTGGTGATGATACCCGAGAGGTAGAACATCCTAGGGGAGGCCCTATGGAACAGTTCATGGAGTTACTTAGGCAGAACTTGGACCGACCCCCAGTTCAGCAACCACCCCAGAATGCTAATGCTAATGCTTTCCGGAACTTCAAATCCCTGAAACCCCCAGAATTTAAAGGAACTGCCGACCCTGTCGAGGCAAGGGCCTGGCTGAAGGAAATGGAAAAATCTTTCGAGATACTAGGTGTCGCTGAAGAGCAGAAGACTGTTTTCGCCACTTACCTTCTGAAGGGTGAGGCGAACTATTGGTGGGAAGCTAAGAAGAATTTGGAAGGAAGAGGTGTGGTAACCTGGGAGAGATTTAGCGAGTTGTTTTTGGAGAAGTACTTTCCTAGGTTCGTGGAAACGCAAATGGAGCTAAAGTTTTTGGAGCTGAAACAAGGAAACATGACAGTGGCCGAGTATGAGGCCAAATTTACTGAGTTGTCAAGGTTTGTGCCGGAGTATGTGAACTCTGAGGCAAAGAGGGCCCGAAGATTTCAATTAGGGCTAAAACAATGGATTCAGAATTGTGTGGCGGTTCTTGAGCTGACAGACTATGCCACCCTGGTACAGAAAGTGTCAATTGTTGAAGCTGGAAGTGAGCAGATGCAGAAGGAGAGGGAAGGGAAGAAGAGGAAGTTGGATAGCCGAAAGGGAAACTCTGCTGGTGGGAGCTTTCCGAGCAAATTTAAGCGAGGAACAATGTCCCAACCAAGCGGGAACTTTGGAACCAAGAGAGCTGAAAGTTGGAGTGTGGGCCAGAGCGACCGACCACAGGGATCATCTTACTCTACCCCATCCCGAGCCCAACCCCCAGAATGCAACAAATGTGGAAGGAAACACGCGGGCGTGTGCAACCTGCAAGATGTGAAGTGCTTCAAGTGTGGGCTGACTGGGCATTATGCTAACGCCTGTCGCGGAACCAGTAACAACCTGAGTGTCGGAGGTAATTGCTTCAAGTGTGGGAAACCAGGGCACCGAATGAGGGAATGTATGTCCTCTGGGCCAGCTGCATCAAAGTGAGTGGAACTGCTTCTAACAAGGCCCCTACTGCAAGAACTTTTAACATGACGGTGCAGGATGCCGTGAGGAACACGGAGGTGATTGCAGGTACCCTACTACTCAACTCAGTTAAAGCAAATGTTTTATTTGATTCGGGAGCTACCAAGTCTTTCATATCTCTAGATTTTGTATGTCGGTTAGGCCTTAAGACTGAACCATTGAAAGACAGATTGCAAATAGAGATAGCTAATCATGAAATCATTCCCGTTAGCCGAGTATGTCCAGGTTGCGACCTAGAAATAGGAGGGCGACACTTTCGGGTAGACCTAATACCTTTTAAACTAGGGGAGTTTGACGTAATAGTAGGTATGGATTGGTTAACAACCCATGGAGCCCAGATTGATTGTGTCAAGAAGAAAGTAAGTTTGAGACTGCCAGGGGACGAGGAAGTAGTATTTAGTGGGAAACGGCAAAGCCAAAAGTTCCTGACTATGATTCAAGCTAAGAAGCTGTTACGTAAAGGATGCGAAGCCTATTTAGCATATGTGAAGGATACCAAGAGAGAGGCACCAAACCTGCAGGAAATCCCTGTCGTTAATGAGTTCGCGGACGTATTCCCGGACGATCTTCCCGGACTACCACCCGATAGGGACATCGAGTTTGCTATAGACTTAGTTCCGGGTACGGCCCCAATTTCGAAAGCCCCATATCGGCTAGCCCCAGTGGAGATGAAAGAGCTGGCCACTCAGTTACAAGAGTTATTGGATAAAGGGATGATAAGACCTAGTGTGTCACCGTGGGGAGCCCCGGTGTTATTCGTGAAAAAGAAGGACGACAGCATGAGATTATGTATAGACTACAGGGAGTTGAACAAGGTGACTATTAAGAATAAGTATCCCTTGCCCAGGATAGATGACCTGTTTGACCAATTGAAAGATGCAGTTTATTTCTCCAAGATTGATTTGCGGACCGGGTACCACCAGTTAAAGATTAAACCAGAAGATATACCAAAGACGGCCTTTCGCACCCGGTATGGACACTATGAGTTCCTAGTGATGTCATTTGGGTTAACGAATGCCCCTGCAGCTTTCATGGACTTAATGAATCGAGTCTTCAAGAAATACTTGGACAAGTGTGTTATAGTCTTCATCGATGATATCTTAATTTATTCCAAGACGAAGGAGGAACATGCAGAGCACTTGAGGATTGTATTGGGAGCATTGAGAGAAGAAAAGCTGTACACTAAGTTCTCGAAGTGCGAATTTTGGTTGAAGGAAGTTCAGTTTTTAGGACATGTGATCAGCGAACAAGGTATTCTAGTGGACCCAGCCAAAATAGAGGCTGTATCAAATTGGGAGAGACCAACCACTCCGACAGAGGTGAGAAGTTTCATAGGACTGGCTGGCTACTATAGGAGATTTGTCCAAGACTTTGCAAAGATAGCAGCCCCTTTGACCCGACTAACTCGCAAGACCGAGAAGTTTGTGTGGACTGAAAAATGCGAAGAGAGCTTTCAAGAGTTGAAAAAGAGGTTGGTGACAGCACCAGTACTAGCCCTACCTGATGATAAGGGAGATTTTGTGATTTATAGCGACGCATCCCATAAAGGTTTAGGGTGTGTGCTTATGCAGCACGGTAAGGTGATTGCGTATGCGTCCAGACAACTCAAGGAGTATGAGATAAGATACCCCACCCATGATTTGGAATTAGCGGCGATAGTTTTTGCTTTAAAGATCTGGAGACATTATCTGTACGGAGAAAAGTGTGAAATCTACACGGATCACAAGAGCTTAAAGTACATATTCACTCAGAAAGAGTTAAACATGAGGTAGAGGAGATGGTTAGAGCTAATTAAAGATTATGATTGTGAGATTCATTATCACCCAGGGAAGGCCAACGTGGTGGCCGATGCACTTAGCCGAAAGGAGAAGCTTAAGATGATAACGTCAGTGGACGAATTGATCAAGGACCTTGAAAAACTAGAGATTGAAGTGAGGCTACCAGGAATTGGACAAGAGAGTCTAATGGAAATAAAAGTCCAACCACCGCTATTGGAAAAGATTAAGTTGTGCCAGGAAAAGAAGATGAAAGAAGAAAAGAATTCGATGGAGAAAATCTTGACTGGCGAAGAAATTAAGTGTGAGAAGGACGGGAATGGAATTATGAGGTACGCATCTAGGATATGGATTCCAAACGTTCAAGAGTTAAAAGATGAGATTTTGCAAGAGGCTCATAGTTCGAGGTACTCAATTCACCCTGGAGGCACTAAGATGTATAGAGATCTGAGAGAATACTATTGGTGGCCTAATATGAAAAAGGACGTGGCAGAGTGGGTAAGTAAGTGTTTGACATGTCAAAGAGTAAAGGCCGAACACCAGAGGCCCAGTGGATTGTTGCAACCCTTAGAGATACCCGAGTGGAAGTGGGAGCAGATTGCAATGGACTTTGTGGTCGGATTACCAAGGACCAAGACGAATCATGATGCCATTTGGGTAATTATCGATAGGTTGACCAAGTCAGCACATTTTCTTCCAATCAACGAGAAATATACTGTCGACAAGCTGGCAGATATTTACTTAAAGGAGATTGTGATTAGACATGGGGTTCCTGTGAGCATTGTATCAGATAGAGACCCGAGATTCAACTCCAGGTTCTGGAAAAGTTTTCAGGATTGTGTGGGGACTAAGTTAAACATGAGTACTGCATACCATCCCCAAACAGACGGACAGAGTGAGAGAACCATCCAAACCATCGAAGACATGTTGAGGGTATGTGCCATTGATTTTAAGGGAAGTTGGGATGACCACTTGCCGTTGATCGAATTTTCCTACAACAACAGTTACCATGCGAGTATAGGCATGCCCCCATATGAAGCTTTATACGGACGAAGATGTCGGTCTCCCTTATGTTGGGAAGAAGTTGGAGAGCGGAAGATTTTAGGGCCTGAACTGGTCCAACAGACGAGAGAAACTATCGAGCTCATAAGAGGACGGCTGGTAGCAGCCCAAGACAGACAGAAGAAGTATGCGGACCAGACTCGCAAGGACAAAGAATATGAAGTAGGAGAGTTTGTTATGTTGAAGGTATCGCCGTGGAAGGGATTGATGAGATTTGGTAAGAAGGGAAAACTAAGCCCGAGATTTATTGGACCTTTTGAGATCTTGAAACCAGTTGGGAAGTTAGCCTATGAATTGGCTTTACCCCCGAGCTTACAGCAAGTACATAACGTGTTCCATGTGTCCATGCTACGACCGTACCATACCGACTTCCGACATGTGATAGAACATGATCAAGTGGATCTGCAACCAGACTTGACATATGTGGAGCAACCCGTAGAAATCATGGATCGAAAAGAACAGGTGCTGAGGAACAAGGTTGTAAATCTAGTGAGAGTCTTGTGGAGGAATCAGAATGTCGAAGAATCAACATGGGAACTAGAGAGCGCAATGCGTGAAAAGCACCCCCAACTGTTTTCAACCTGATTCCGGGACGGAATCCTTTTAAGGAGGGGAGGCTGTAAGAACCCTAATTTTTGGTAATATTTCCTTTTATTTAATATCTTGTGACATTATTATTATGGAACCTTTCTAGTCATCCCTGTTGATTTATAGAATTGATTGTCTGAGAAACTGCGTTGTTGCAATTATGATGTAAGATATACAGAGAGATTGTGAAAGCAAGAGTCCTGTTGTTAGTAATATTTATAAAACTTGGAATTTGAGAATGGTTAGAATATTAAAGGATTTATTAAGAATTATGACGAGGAATTTTGGACATTCGAGGAATTTACATAATAAGTACTTAAGGAATTATAGGGGAAATCTCTACGCGACGAAATATTATTACGAGAGAATAATTAAGTTACGATACGAAGTAAGGATTAAATAACAAGCATTGGTGGGAGAATAATATTACAAGGAAAGAAATTACATGCAAGTGCCATGTAACTAGATAGTTAGAAAAAGGAACTAGGAGACATAAAAGCAAATGTGAATAGTGACTAGCATGGTGGATGATGTGCTAGGGGACACTAGGGCATGGATGCATCCTAGGCTAGCTTGGTAACATGTGATTACTTTCTACTACCCACAAATAATACAAGTCACATTAGTATTCCTTTTTGCCATTCCAAACAAAAACCAAAGCAAAAACACTCCCCCCCCCCTTGGAACCTTGCTCTCGGCCGAACCATACAAGGAGAGAGGGAGAGGTTTTCTCTCCACCATTTCTTCATCTACAACCTTCCTAGGGCTTCCTTGCATCTTAGTAGAGGTATGGTATCAATTTCAAAACCTTCCATCCATTGGTTCTTGAGTTATAATGATTGGAAGTTTAGAGAAATACTAACATAAGTTTATTATCTTTTAGATCTTGCATTGTGAGTGTTGTAGGAGGCCATCTAAGGTGTTTCTAAGTTGTGTAAAGTTTATACCAGGTCTCTAGGAGCTCAAGAAGGTATGAAATCTCAAACCACCCTTGGATAAGTGTTGTTCATATAATATGGTAGTAGATCCATGTATTTTAGGGCTTATCTTGAATGTATATGTGATGGATAGCATGGATCTTGAGTTTGATGTTGAGATTGTGAATTTTATGACTATGGTTAATATATATATCTCCATGAGTGTTATGAGTCATGATCTAAGTGTTTTAAGTGGTGTTTATGCTATGGAAGCATGAAAAATGGTTGATCTAAGTGAATTGAGCTTGCTGAGTTTATCCAGGAGCTTTGATCTGTGTAGTAGCACGATTTTGAGCACCCAAATGATGTCCCCTGATGTCCTACCTTATATTGTTGGAAAGATAATTGAATGTAGTTTCTGGATATGTAAGATTCATAGCTAGGTGATGTGTGGATTTTTAGTTATGGCCGGAGAAGTGAATTTTGTTTCTGGACTATGAACTGCATTAAGTAACCCCCTTGTGAACCTTGTTTAAACACCTTAAAATATGTTTGGGATCATGGAAAAATTTGAGAATGTAAGTAATGCAGTGGTGAAGACCACCCAAAAGGAATTTGATTAAAATATGAATTTTTGGATTTTATAAAAATGCTAGAGTAAAATTCGCGCAATGGAAAAAAGTCGATTAGTGGAACATTATTCTAGGGTTAGTGGTTATGGTTCGAACGTGGTAACTAAATTAAGTCGAGTAAGTGACGAGCGTAAACGAGTGATGTCATGGACCTATAGTGGGGCTAGGGAGTCATAAGACGAAGTCGTTAAGTTAATTTCGTACCCCCTTAAAACCCCGTAATTAGAGAGAAATTGTTAAGGTACTAACGAACGATTATTGTTTATGTATAGATCGTTCGAATACGCACGCTCGACCACCCCAACCAAACCAAGGCAAGTTTACTTTTCAAAACTTATCCATATACAAGGACTTTTACTGTTGTGTTTGTAGTTTTCAAATGATATCAAATGCTATGTTTATCGAAGTATTGATGCAATTGAGATTGAACAAGTACATGTATGCTTTTACCCCTTGAACTTAGATTGAAATGTTTTCTTCGGACAACGACTCTAGCAATAGAGGTCGTGGCGGTCCGTATATACTATTGACCGGGGAGCGGTATATTATTATATCGTATCTATATTGCGAAAACCCGAAGGGTCATTCGGGTGGTATCGTATATTCAAATAATTATTATTATATCTTCGTAAATACTCGAAACCCTATCTTGGATTAAGAGTTTATTTTATCGAATAATTATTTTATTAATTATTAATATTAAATCTTAAAATATTATTTATTAATTACTGTTCATTATTTAAAGACAAGTTAATCCAAGATACTTTTTAAAACTTCAGACTCGAACTCATTTGAACTCAAAACACTTCCGAAAACCCCCGGTCAGATTCTGCTTCTTGTATGATTTCAAGAATCATCGGTCGACTGACGTCGAACCCCAACTACTCTGCTTTCAATCAAAATCAAGTTTTAAAAGAAAAGAAAAAGGGACTCTGGCAGGTGTGGGAACCGTTGACGAACGATTCCCGGGATGTGTAAGCGGCCGTGAGCCAGGCGGTCCATCACTTATTATTCCGGCCCAGGTGTTGCCGAAGGATGATTACGGATGTAGTTTTCATCGAGGGTGATTACGGATGTAGTTTTCACCCGAGGGATAGTTACGGATGTAGTTTCTATCCTTCTACCGGTAGAGAAGACCCGCGGATTATTGGACTTGGATGTGGCGACTGATCATCGTCAATCCTTGTCAGGTTTTTATGTTTTCTTTAAGTCCCATTCCTCCATTTTGGAAAAATGCTTTGACACTGCTTCTTAGGCTTTTGTGCCAAGTTGCTGATAGTGTTCTATTTTGATGAGAAAGATGTTGATTCAATGCAGTATCTAGAACTGCAAGTTTATTTTGAAAACAAGGGCACATATTGTTGCGCCTTCGAGATTTATCAACTGTGACAAATGATTTTATAACTGATTGATACAAACAAATATATCAACTGCCAATCATATGAGATGTATATTGCTTATCTTATATACATATTTCTTGCTGAGCTATAGTTGCTCACCCTTGCTTGTTTTCAAACTTTACAAACACAACAGCTAAGCGAAATGGCAAGACCCAGGCAGACTGTTCGAAAGCAGGTGACTAGGCCCGAGCCTCCACTTGAGATTCCACCGGTAGGCCCCATTAGCCGGATTGGTTGGCAGCTTTTGTTAGTACGTTTTATTTATCAGCATGACCTGTGCAAGGCAGTGTATCGTAACAAACTTTCAAGCCGCCAGCTTCGCTTCATATCGGAGTGTTGCTGGTAGCATAAATACTATTTAATTCGGTCTGTAATAACTCTGATAACTTATTTACTATTTAATCAATGTGTGACGTTTCTGAGGCTCTAACCTGTGTGTGTGAGTGTGGTGTGAGTTTATTGTGGGGTCGATGGCTGTGTTATATATATTGTGTGCAAGAACAGGTATGTTATTAATGGAAAATGGACCGTGAGCGCCTAGATCTCCGACCCCGGATCTGGGGGCGTCACACATTGCCCCCGAATCTACAGCAGGTGCACAATGTGTTCCATGTTTCGATGCTGAGGAAGTATAATCCGAATGCTAAGCATATTGTAGAGTATGAGCAAGTGGACATGCAACCAGACCTGACCTATGTGGAGCAACCTGTGGAAATCATAGACCGGAAAGAACAAGTGCTCCGAAACAAGGTCATTCAGCTAGTCAGAGTTTTGTGGCAGAACCACAATGTAGAAGAATCCACCTGGGAACTTGAAAGCGCAATGCAAGAGAAGTACCCCCACTTGTTTTCAAACTGATTCCGGGACGGAATCCTTTTAAGGAGGGAAGACTGTAAGAACCCAGATTTTGGGTGGAATTAAAACTTTTATGTATTTAATGATGTAAGAATGAATAGTGGATACGGCTACAATGTAATAATTGATATTTGGGGAAAGAATGAATGGAATTCGACTTTATTATGTTTATGTCTTGAAGAATGCTAAAGGGTGACAACATAGGTAAGAATAATCTATCTTCTAAGGGAATAAGGTATGGCAACTTCAAGCAAGAGAATATTCTCATGTCATCCAGATCGATAACGATTAATCCAGTAGTTCCGTAAAAAGGTTAAGGAACGATCGAAAGAGAATACGGACAATTATATAACCCTAAGAGAACAAGTAAAGAATACAGAATGAATAGTGTTTTGGTGGGAGTATGTAATAATATGAGACGACACTATATAGAAGTATTCGGAATGGATTTCCGAGTTCGTATTAGTGATCCAGGGGGAAAATAAGTGTATGTAAAAGCTGTCGGATTCTGAAAAACCACACTTTTATTTTATCCGAGAGTTCCCTGGACACTGATAGCCTTAAGTATTTAACGAATGGATTTAAGGAATATAAATTGGAAAGTTAGAATGAAAGATGGAGAATGAAAGTATTAATATTAAAGAGGATTCCCGGTAAACCCTAATTAGAAATCCGTGAAATATTCCCACGAACGATCAATCGAAACGGGTAATAACCGGACACAGAAACAAGCAGAGGGAGCAAGAGTCTTGTGCAAGCTACTAGTATAAATATCTAGTAACTAAACTAGAAGCAAGGAACTAGCACCTTAGAGGAAGAACTAAGTGCTTAGCAAGGTAACTACCTAGTTAAGCTCTAAACCACCATAAAACCAACACATGTCTTGCCATTTCATCATCCAACACCTCATCACTTTAATAAAGTGACTTTTGCAAGATATTATGTTGTAAGTGGATGAGAGTGGATGAGATTAAAACACAAAAATCAAAAGAAACCAAGCAACTCTCTCCCCCCCCTTGCAAAAACCATTCGGCCTTACCCCTTAATTCAAAATCCAAACTCAACCTTCCCACCATTGTTTGTTCTTGAAATTTTTAAGGTGAGACTTATATTTCATAAAACTTATCTCCTCAAAATCTTAGCACCAAACTCCTTTATTTCCATTTTCAAAAAAAATCAAACAAGAGGAGGGTGAATAGTGTTCATCATGTACTAACTTTGTTTTCTTGATTTTTCATGGTTGATCTAGCAAGCATAATCACTCCTAAGGACCATACAAGGCTTAGTAAGGCTATATCACTATCTAAGGAAGGTATAAAGCTCATGAAAGCCTAACCCTTGTTTGAGATTTAAGTATGTTTATGATAGATATAGCTTAGTTATGGTTATGTTAAGATTATAAGCATGATTATGTATGGATCTTGGAAAAATGATGTAAATAGTTAGATGAACGGAAAGGCATTGCTTGGCCTCAGTTCATGTATATAAATCATGTATATGCTGTTTGGGTTGGATACTATGTTTATGGGAAGATTCGAAATTGGTAGATATTCGATTTACAGCCGTTATAATGCCCGATTTTAAAATACCATGTTTTGTATGCCATTTTCCATGTCGAACCCCTACTGTCCAGAGACCTTATCTGCCATGATAGGATAGGTAATGTTCTAAGCTTCGTTTTGATATAAAGATCACGTGAAACAGACTTACGGTTTAGGATTTATGACCAAATTACTAAAAGTAGTTCGAATCCGTAAACGAAAGTTCGTAACTGAAATTGAACCCTCGTAAACTATGTAACGTCATGGCGAATCTTGGTAAATAAATACTAGGGGTAAGAAGGAAGGTGTGAAAGAAAACCGTATGTCAAAAAGAGCATTTTTCGATTTATTAAAAATGTTCGAGTCGAGGTTAAACGCGAACGAACCCCTAAAAAATGACTCTTTTATAACTTCGGTAAAACACTTAGAAAACGGGCGATAAAACTCGGAGTATAATATTGGTTCGTAATGATCAACCTTAGAACTCATATGACATAAGTATGTCCCAAGTATGAGTACAATGACATGTCGTATTAACGAACGAATGTCGGGTCGAATAAGTGATAAAAAGTAATCCACTAAAAGGGGTATAACAAGATAACTCGAGAACGTGTTTCGATTTAAGTATAACTTAACTTTTAATATGTTAAGTGATTAATCCCGAATGCCTTGGCTATTTATAGATCACCAAGATGAACCGGGACCCGCTACCATTACCCCTTATCGTACTAGACTACCAGGCAAGTTTCAATTCCCTTCTTTTAGGCTGTTGTTGTGATTGAATAAATATATATATATATATATATATATATATATATATGTTTTCTGATATACATATGCCATAGCATGCATGCCTGCTTTCAAGTTATATCATTATGCTTGTTCCCTGATTGTTATTGGCTTATAAATTAGATAGCTATCGTATCAGTTATAAGCCGGTTATTGTAAGACCCTCATAGAAGGGCTTATACATCTTATTCATCATTATACACCGGGAGTCAATATTTCTTGATATATCAAGATTACCTCGGAGGAAAATATTTAAGTAAATATTTTCCCATTATTCGGGCGACGAATATTATTTGAATATTCGTTCGAGACTAATTATTTTAACGATCCTTACTTCAAATAATTATTTGAACGTAACTATTCAACGAATAATATTTCTCAATATTCATTCAGAGTCGAATTGATTATCGATTATTATTTCGAATACTCTTCTAAAGATGAGACTACTAAATGAATATTATTTGGACATTCATTTAGAATATTATTTTATTAAATAAATATTACTTTTGAAAATTCATTTAAGATATTAAGTACTTGATGAATATTATCTTCAATATTCATCTGAAGCTTGATTTATTTATCGAATATTATATCGAATATTCCTTTAAAGCTTGGATTACTAAATGAATATTACTTGATATTCATTTAGAATATTATTCATTAAATGAATATTACTTTATCAATATTCATTTAAACTCCTAATTAATTATGAATATTATTTTGAATATTCATCCAGGGTTCTATTTAATCATCGAATATTACTTTAAATATTTTAAATATTCCTTTCAGGACTTATTAAGTAATGAATATTATTTTGAATATTCATTTGAATATTTAATTATGCACTAAATATTCTCTCGATATTTCTTCAAGAATTATTTGGGAAATACTCTGATAAAAGATATTCTTTCATATTCCTAAATGATCTGTAAAATATTTTAATTCAATAACTATTCTCTGAATATTTATTCCATACTTAGAATAACCTCGATAAGGTTTATCTTCTTCGATTATTACAGAAAATATCTCGGAGTCATGTTATTATTAATCTTATATCAAGAAAGGTTCTCATACATCATTCTTCTTTGAGTCTATCTCCTTAATAATAAGGGAACCTTACTTGGAAAATGTTATTTATCTTGTCGACTTCCCGGTCATAAAGTATTCCCTTCACCCGCAACTCGGGTGCTGTTGACTTATTAAGTCGTTGCTTACCTTCTCATCTTTCGAGGGGTAAGATTACTGGAACAAGTTGATATCCGTTACCAAGTAATAGCTTGGGAGTTATTGGTAAATTTTCCTTTCCAACTAGATACGACTACTTTGTGGAGTCTTATCAACAAGTATTATACTTGGGGAAAGGGGGACGAACGTTACATTCAGAATCATGAATTCTATTTGAACTAGGAGTCGTGTAAGAGGCCGAGTAGCGCCGGTCCATCCCCTTTGGCCCAACCGTTGGCCGGGGAGAGCTAGTAAGGCGGTATACAAGTAAAGTCGTCAGTTCTTCCTTCTACCGGTAGTAAATCTAAATTGAGCTGTACGATCTCGACTGATCATCAAGATTGGAACAGCGGGCGCGGTGAATACTCCATCATTGGTTCATCATCCAAATTTATTTATTTCCTGCAACATGATTACTGTTGGCAGAGTTGGAAAAGTGTCATAACTGGAATTGCAACCTTTTCTTTCAAGTTCCTCTTCTTAATAACAATAAGAATATCTCGCTTACTTTGATGTAGCAGATATTTCTTCAAACAAATACTTTCAGTTACCTTGTAACTTCATCGTTCATATTATACTGGCATCATTTCCGTAAATGCATGGCATATGGTTTGAAAGATAGCTTTGAACTGTTTTAAATTATCGTTCAGTTATATATTATTGTTGGTGGGCTTTCGCTCACCCTTGCTTTGTTTACATTATGTCACAACAACAGCTAGGACAGATGGCTCGCGTCAGGCGCACTCGGCGCAAGCAGGTTACCCGACCCACCGGACTACCCGCTGAGATGCTAGCCGCCATTGCTGAGGTAGCATAGTTAGACAGCTTTTGTTTCCTGTTTAACTATATGTATAATTAATGTAATTAACGGCAAAACTCTTAAACCTATGATGTTATCCTTTTGGGATTGTAATAACTTTTATTCGTAACCCTTTAATGTAAGACTTATTTCAATTTCATCTCTGGGACTATAACTGTTGTGTGTGTGAGTGGCATTTATTGTGGGGTCACAGCATGTGATTTATTTATTGTGGACTCAAGTTAAGTATTATGAATGGATGTAAGACCGTAACCACCAGATCCCTGACCCCGGATCTGGGGGTGTTACATCATGTTCCTGACACAAGCACATACCATACACAGTTACCTAAACAGTCAACCACCTCTGTTGTCTCCCAAAAGACATCAGTTATAAAAGAAAAGAAGTCAGCTAGATCTGATGTGTCTGAAAGACAATCAGGATCAAAGGATTTCTCCACTTCAACCCTCACTAAAAAGAAGTCACAAGGAGGTGAACAAGGGGGTTATGATTGATGAGTCTTTGATTAAGGCTGGAGCATCTAAAGAAACAGGTGAAAAGAGAAAGTTTTTGCAAAAGGTTTCTGATTTTGATATTGATGATGACAAGACCATCTCAATAATCATGAAGAAAAAGGAAGTTGTTGCTCCTGTTACTACTGAATTGGTTAAGCTAGTAAAGTCAAAAAAAAGAAAAAGGATAGTCAACAAGAGTCAGTATTATATTCCTGAAGATATGCAGAATCTTAATGATGATATTGATCTTGATGAATCATCAGTTCCTGACACATCTATCATTCCCGATATCTCTACTCCTGATACATCACCTGTATAGACTGTTGAGATTTCTGATTCTCCAGCACCTACATCTCCAAAGAGAAGAATAATTGAGATGTCTATGGATGAAGTAAATGCTTTTGCTACTCAGCTTGGTCATAAACCAACACCTCTTCAGATAAAGAGACAAGCTGAAGCAAAGGTTTTTCATAGACAGAAGAAACAGAGGATTACTTCACCTTTGAAAGGATCAAGCCCACAAGAACCTGAACTTCAAAGGAGTTCAGCAGCTATTGAAGATCCAGTCCCACACGAACCACTCACTCAAACTGTGGGTGCAGACATTTCTGAAGGAATGGTCCCACAAGAACCACTTTCTCAAAGGGAAGGTGAAGACAAGAACATTCCTGCCCCACAAGAACCATCTTATCAAAGTGAAGATGCAGGCAAGCTCACATCAGCATAGGATTTTCCTAACACTACTCAAGGGATTCCAGAAATTGAATTTAAATTAGCTCAAAGTCTGACAGATAAAGCTGCTCATGATTTCTACATTGCTGAATGTGATGAGATACTTAAAGACACTGCATTTTAGGGAAGCATACAAGAACCTTTGACTCAAAGTGTTAAAGCAGCTTCAAACCTCAGACTACACAAGAACCATTGGTAGAAAATACTGATGCAAGTCATTCTCCAGTTGTGGATGTCAATCCTGATGACAGTATTTCTGATCCAAACATTCCATTGCTCATTGAACCACTTTCTTCAAGACCAATGGAATCTATCTCAACTTCATCAGGTAACACTTCTATCTCTGCTTCTTTTACTACTGATAGTATGATTACAAATAGACCTGAGACAAGGGATACCTCTATTTGTATGACTTCAGTCCACTCCTCTCAGCAACCTTTTATTTCTTTGAATTTTTTGAGCCAGAACTTTTCTTGTGAGAAAGAGAGTGAACACTTAGAGAAAAAGAAGAGTGAAGAGAGGCAGTCTCCTGAACTGGCAAAAGGAGAGGTAGAACAGGGTGAGAAGTTTCAAACTTCTAGTGAGGTAGAAGTTACTATTCAAAGTAACTTAGGGGATGCTGTGAGAAGTGATGAGATCACTTTAGAAAAACAGAGAGATATAGGAATTGTTTCTAATCTGAATGCAGGTTTTCAGGATACAACAATACCATCTGCTGTTGATTTAAAATTGAAAGGAGTTATGAATCCTGAAGACAATGTGGATGATAAAATTCCAGAGGCAAATGATAGCTCAGATGATGATGATGATGATGATGATGATGATGATGCTGATAATGATCCTGAAGCGGCTCAGCTTAATGCTGTCATGAAAGCAAGTCTAGGATCTACTTATGGATCATCCAGTAAGTTTATGGAGTCTATGGGTAAATCTACAGCTGCTCAAATTGAGATCATAGGAGATTACAGCAATCTTCTTCCTGAACATATTCAAGCTGCAAGAAGATCTGAATAGTATACTGAGTGGAATCAGCCTTCTGCTGATATAAATTTCAATAATGCACTTTTTCACTCCAGTCATATAGCTACTAACATTTCTGATCCTAATCTCAAAGCTCATCTGAAGACTACAACTATTCTTGAAAAAGGGTTGAAAGATGAAATTAATTCTGTCAAGAGTGATAATGAAAACTTTCATGCTCGGTTTGTTAAGGATTATTCTGAGATTGCCACTGCTAAACAGCTTCAACGTTTAAGCACTGCCTTCACCACAAGGATGGATACTTTGGAAGATAAGGTTGTCACTTTGTCTTCAAGGATGACTAATATTGAAGATTCTCTCCAACTTATCTTTTCTTTATTGACTGATGCTACGGATGATGCTACTGATGTCAAAAAGGGGGAGAAGGTGGTCAAAACAAAATGCACACCTAATCTTGTTGTAAGAAAGGACGATAATACTTCTGGAAATGATGGTGGTGCTCAGTCATATGAACCATGAACCTCTGATGCTTCTTTGGTAACAAGGAGAAGTGTGTCTCAAACTTAAACCAAGCAGTCAACTCATGTTTCTAAATCTGGGAAGAGAACTGTAAGAACAATGGTGTAGTCTCAAATTCTGACAGAGGAACAATCTCAACTATCTGGTTGGAATAAATTACTTCCAACAATTCCTGAAGAAGATGAGGATTTGTTTATTGCTGAGATAGAAGATGCACCACATCTCTTTAAGAAGATAACTTCCAAGTCAGGTGAGAGTGAAATTGTATTTCACAATGATATTAAAGTTCAACAGCATCAGGCTAGGGAAGCACTGGCTTTGATTTCTGCAGAAAATTCTGACATGAGTACTCAAGAGATCTTAAAAGAACAAAAAAAGATTCTTGAGGGAATTTCTAAACAGAAATATACTCCTACTGCAACTAGAGGAAGAGGCAGGGGAGGTAAAAGCAGAGGAAGAGGAAGAAAGCTTGTTCAGCAAATGCAAGACAGACAAGGTCTAATGGAATCATAATTGAAGAGATAACTGAAGATCCTCAGAAAGCAAAGAAGAAGAAATCTTCACTACTTCTTGAAATGATTCCAGGTAATGAATTCAATTTGGCTGAAGAAGTTGCTGATGAAACACCACAATTAGCTAGAAGAGGTAAGGTTACTGTAAGAGCACAGAATATTGCTGCTGGAACTACTCAACCTGCTATTCCTGATTCTGGTGAAGCTAAAATCTTGAAAGAACTTGAGGACATGATTCTTATTGTTGTGGTTGAAATTCACAATTTGGAAGTTGATGAACAAGAAAAGGAGGCCAGAATAAAAGCAAGAGATATTGAAAGGCAGCTAGAGAGTACATGAAGAGAGTCTATGAATCTGATAAGTTGATATGGTATGACAGAAATAGACTTGTTCAAGAACATTAACAGAATTATACACCAGTAACAGGAAAGAAAAGCAAGAAATGGAAGAACAGAGTGTGCAACTATAATGAACCAGTTGTTTTCAAATTTGTTGGACTGATTACTGGACCTTCATTGATTGAGTCTGATGAATCTTCATTGATTGTTAAAGCTGAATCTATTGAGTCTGCTGAATCTCCACCACCGTGGATGAGTATGCAATCTGGTTTGAAGGGTTTGGAACCTAGAACAAGAGGAGGTATAGGATTTCATGATGCAGAGGTTGTTTTTACAACACAAACTGATCAACATATTCTAGTTGACAAAATTGGTGATGAGTTAACTGTTGCTCATCTTTGGAAACTTGAAGCTGTTGCTATCATTGCTGACTATCATGCTGGTGCTAAGAAGATAGAGACTTTGTTGTGCTTCATGAAAGATAAGACTGTCAAGAAGATGGCTATTCATGAGCTGCTGTGCAAATCTGCAAAAGAATTGAAATATGTTCTTTATTTGCTCAAGAATAAAAGTATCAGTGCTAAAGAAAGAGAAGTCTACAACAATTGGTCTTCTATAATTCACACAACTATCAGACGAAGATTTCTGGATGGAGGAACAAAGTATGATGGTAAATATACTCCCTTGTATTTAAATACAAGAGGTGAAGAATTTGAAATGGTGAAAGGTACTGCTATTAAAGAAGAGTATCTAGGTTTGGAACAAATATCTCTTAATCCAGATGGGGAGGAGTTTGCTTATATACTGCTAGGTGACTTAGATCTTCCTAGAAGCTCAATTCAAAATCTCAGGACAGCTATTTATCAGATTAATGAGGAAGATGAAGAACTCAACAATCTGAAGAAGAAATTGATTCTAATTCTTGAGAGCAAGGAAGAAGAGTTATTGACTAACTTCTTGAAGATGAATCTTTCCTATCAAAGAATTTCTGAAACTGTTCCTGACGATTTCTAGGAGGTATTTTGTTTTGAGTTTTTGACATCACTGAATCAAGGAATTTGTGCTTTATTTCATAAAGTACAAATTGGGGGAGATTGTTAGATACTGATTCAAGTGATGATCAGGATCTGGACTACTGATCAGATACCGATGCTGACGTTATCAGTAATGCACCATCAGTATTAGGCTATCATCAGGATTAGAGGATGATCAGGATTACACGAGGATATACATCAGTCCAGGAATCAAGGGAGATTGATATGTCGGTTCCTGATTTATAGGAACGCAGCTATCATTCAAGATATGTACTAAGAGACGTATGTAATTGATTTCATATATCTTTTAATTGATAGTGCAGCTGTGTACACTATATAAACATAGTTTAGGTTTTACATTATGTAATCGCTTACACGAATTATCTTGTAACCTAGCAGCTCTCAAGAACATAAGAATTTCTTGAGAGAGTTTGTAACAGTTTTATATCAGAATTAATAAAGTTGTTATTTATTCATACTTGTGTTATTATTTCTGTTTAAGTCAAAAATCTAATACAATTGTATTCAGCCCCCTTTCTACAATTGCTAATTACTGGGCAACAATGTATAATTTTCCAAATTTTTAGTAAGATGGCTCCACGAAAAATGGGAATTGGCCAAGAAAGTCATAATCAACACAGAGAAAACCCTGAATATGATGAAGAGCAAGATGAGGATTATAATGAACAGGATGACTCCCAGTACGGAGAAGCAGATGAACCCTTTTACACTGCGGAGTTCGAAGAAGAAATAGAAGGAGAAGAAACTGAAGTTGAGCAAGAAGGGGAGAACCAGGATAGAGACCCCATGGGTCAGTTTATGGATCTGCTTAGGTAGAATTTGAACCGTTACCCCCAACCACCCCAGGGAAGCAACAATATCGCGCGTGGCAAATTCTTTCAGGACCTTTAAGTCACTTAAGCCCCCAGAATTCCAAGGATCAGCTGACCCAGTCGAGGCAAGAGCTTGGATAAAGGAAATGGAAAAGTCCTTTGAGATCCTAAGCATTGAGGAGGCGTAAAAGACTATTTTTTCCACTTACCTTTTGAAAGGAGAGGCCAACTACTAGTGGGAGGCTAAGAAAAACATGGAGACGGACGCTATAGTAACTTGGGAAAGGTTCAAACAATTGTTTCTGGAAAAGTACTTCCCAAGGTTTATGAAGACTCAAATGGAGCTCAAGTTTTTAGAACTAAAACAGAATAATTTATCAGTGGCTGATTATGAGGCCAAGTTTACCGAGCTGCAAAGGTTTGTGCCAGAGTTTAGGGATACTGAAGAGAAAAAAGCGAATAGATTTTAGCAGGGGTTGAAGCAGTGGATTCAGAATCGCGTGACGGTCTTAGAGATTACAGACTATGCCACCTTGGTACGGAAAGCAACCATTGTGGAGGCAGGGAGCGATCAGATGCAGAAGGAAAGAGAGAGAGGGGGATAAAAAGGAAACATGCAAGCATGGGTGGAGGATGAGTGGAGGTTCTGCAGGAGGGAAACCCCCAAATAAGTTTAACCGAGGGACAGTCTCCCTACCTGAAAGGAATGTGGGATTCAAACGAACTGCGAGCGCAAGTGTAAGCCAGGGAGGCAAGCAATCAGGATTGGCCCACTCCTCCTAACCCCGATTTTCCATACCAGTATGTACGACTTGTGGGAGAAGAGATCCCGGGGTGTGCAACCAGAAGCAGCCAACATGTTATAAGTGTGGACGAGTGGGCCACTATTCCAACGCTTGTACCACGGTTACCCCTATCGCCAACAAAAGCACCACTTGTTTCCAGTGCGGACGTCAAGGTCATATGAGGAAGGATTGCCCAATGAAAAAAGCAGCAGCATCAGGGGCAAGCAAAGCTGCCTCCAGGAAGCCACCAATTGCTAGGACTTTTAACATGACAGTGCAGGATGCCGTGAGGGACACTGACGTGATAGCAGGTACATTTTCTCTTAATTCAGTTAGTGCGAATGTTTTATTTGATTCTAGGGCAACCAAATCTTTTATATCGAGGGATTTTGCTCGTAAATTGAAACTTAAGACCCAACCACTGAGGGATTCCTTACAAGTAGAAATAGCCAACCAATAGATAGTTCTAGTTAATCAGATTCACCCCGATTGCGAATTAAAGATAGGGGAACAATCTTTTCGTGTTGATTTGATTCCTTTTAAACTAGGGGAATTTGATGTCATTTTGGGAATGGATTGGTTGTCTGCAATAATGCTCAGATAGATTGTAAAGGGAAAAAGGTTAATTTGAATACCCAAAGAAAGAAGGAAATAGTGTTTAGGGGGATAAGACAGACACAGAAAATTCTAACCATGGCGCAAACCAAAAGATTACTACGAAAGGGAAACGAGGCTTACTTAGCTTATGTTGTAGACACCCAGAAGGAAGTGCCCAAGTTGCAGGACATTCCAATAGTTAATGAGTTCGAAGACGTGTTTCCACAAGATCTTCCAGGATTACCACCTGATAGAGTGATTGAGTTTGCTATTGAGTTAGCCCCGGGGACGGCGCCAGTTTCAAAGGCCCCGTACTGGTTAGCCCCAGTAGAAATGAAAGAGCTAGCTAAACAGTTACAAGAACTGTTGGATAAGGGTATGATAAGACCCAGTGTGTCGCCTTGGGGGCACCAGTGTTGTTTGTTAAGAAGAAGGATGGGAGTATGAGGTTATGCATCAACTACCGGGAGTTGAACAAGCTAACCATAAAGAATAAGTACCCATTACCCAGAATAGATGATTTGTTTGATCAGCTAAACGGTGCTGTGTACTTCTCTAAGATTGACCTGAGAACCGGATATCACCAACTGAAGATTAAACCCGAAGATATCCAAAAGACTGCATTCCATACCAGATATGGACATTATGAGTTCTTGGTGATGTCGTTTGGATTGACCAATGCCCCAGCAGCTTTCATGGATTTGATGAATGTTCAAGGAGTATTTGGATAAGTTCGTTATAGTTTTCATTGATGATATTCTTATCTACTCAAAGACAGAGGCAGAACACACCGAACATTTGAGGATAGCCTTAGATATACTCAGGAAAGAGCAGTTGTATGCCAAATTCTCGAAGTGTGAGTTCTGGCAAAATGAGGTGCAGTTCTTAGGACATGTGATTAATAGGGAAGGTGTGTTCGTTGACCCCTCCAAGATAGAAGCAGTTTCAAACTGGGAACGGCCAACCACACCAACAGAGGTAAGAAGTTTCATCGGATTGGTGGGGTATAGATGATTTGTTCAAGATTTTTCAAAGATTGCAGCCCCGTTAACTCGACTTACCCGCAAGACTTAGAAGTTCGAATGGACTGAAAAATGTGAGAATAGTTTCCAACAGCTAAAGACGAGATTGGTGACGGCCCCTGTGTTGGCGTTGCCTGATGGAAAAGGAGATTTTTTAATCTATAGTGATGCTTCGCATAAAGGATTAGGGTGTGTGCTTATGTAGCACGGTAAGGTAATCGCGTACGCGTCGAGACAGCTGAAGGAATATGAGAATCGATATCCCACTCATGATCTAGAATTAGCAGCAATGGTTTTCTCTTTAAAGATTTAGAGACACTACCTGTATGGAGAGAAGTGTGAGATTTATACTGACCATAAGAGCCTCAAGTACATCTTTACCCAGAAGGAGCTTAATATGCGCCAGAGAAGATGGTTAGAGATAATCAAGGATTACGATTGTGAAATTCGTTATCACCCGGGTAAGGCCAATGTGGTGGCTGACGCCCTTAGTAGGAAAGAGAAACTCAAAATGATAACCTCAGAAGAAGAGTTGGTGAGAGACTTCGAGAAGTTGGAAACCGAGGTCAGGCTACCAGGAGATGGTCAAGAGAGGTTGATGGAAATTCGAATCCAACCCCCATTATTGGAAAAGATTAAGCTATGCCAAGAATGGATGATGGAAGAAGAAAAGAACTCGGAGGAAGAGATAATGATCGGGGAAGAAATTAAGTGTGAAAGAGATAAAAAAGGGATCATGAGATACGCATCAAGGATATGGATCCCAAATGTGCAAGAGCTAAAGGATGAAATTCTATATGAGGGACACAACTCAAGGTACTCTGTGCACCCCAGTAGCACCAAGATGTAAAGAGATTTGAAAGAATATTACTGGTGGCCTAACATGAAAAAGGACGTAGCAGAGTGGGTAAGCAAATGCTTGACCTGCCAACGGGTTAAAGCGGAACACCAGAGACCCAGTGGACTTTTACACCCCTTAGAGATTCCCGAATGGAAATGGGAACACATAGCCATGGATTTCGCAGTAGGTTTACCAAGAACCAAAGCCAATCATGACGCCATATGGGTAATTATAAACCGACTAACGAAGTCAGCTCACTTTCTTCTGATCAATGAAAGGTACACGGTCGACAAACTAGTAGATATCTACTTAAAGAAGATAGTGGCGTGACATGGAGTTCCAGTCGCCATAGTATCCGATCGAGATCCCAGATTTAACTCCGGATTTTGGAGGAGCTTTCAAGAATGTGTAGGAACCAGGCTAAACATGAGTACCGCCTATCACCCCCAGACAAATGGGCAAAGTGAAAGGACCAACCAAACGCTAGAGGACATGTTGAGGGTCTGTGCTATAGACTTTAAAGGAAGTTGGGATGATCACTTGCCACTGATTGAATTTTCCTACAACAATAGCTTTCATTCAAGCATAGGAATGCCGCTTTACGAGGTCCTTTATGGAAGAAAGTGTCGGTCTCCCTTGTATTGGGATGAAGTTGGAGAGCAAAAGATGCTCAGGCCCGAAGTGGTCCAATGGACTAAAGCTGCAGTAGATCTAATCAGAGGACGGCTGGTGGCAGCCCAAGATCGATAAAAGAGATATGCTGATCTGGCTAGAAAAGGCAAGGAATATGAAGTAGGAGACTTAGTGTTCTTGAAGGTATCTCCTTGGAAAGGTTTAATGAGGTTTGGGAAGAAGGGAAAACTGAGCCCTAGATACATTGGACCGTTTGAGATATTAAGACGCATCGGGGAACTAGCTTATGAACTAGCATTACCCCCAAACCTGCAACAAGTGCACGATGTGTTTCATGTTTCGAAGTTAAGAAAATACAATCCAGATGCCAAGCATATCGTGGAATATGAGCACATAGACATGCAACCAGACCTAACCTATGTGGAGCAGCCTGTGGAAATCATAGATCGAAAGGAACAAGTGCTCCGAAACAAGGTCATCAAGTTAGTCAGAGTCTTGTGGCAGAACCACAACGTAAAAGAATCAACTTGGGAGCTAGAAAGCGCGATGCTAGAGAAATATCCCCATTTGTTTTCAAACTGATTCTGGGACGGAATCCTTTTAAGGAGGGGAGACTGTAAGAACCCATATTTTTGGAGGAATTAAAACTTTTATTATGTATTAGTGTAGGAATGAATAATGGTTACAACTCCAATGTATCTGTGGTTGTAATGAACGAATATTTTAATGGATGTGGGTTCTAGTGTTTATATGCTATGAATGACATAAAAGGTTGACAAACACTTATAAGAATAATCTATCGTCCAAAAGAGTAAGCTATGGTATTCCAAGAAAGAAAGGGATTCTCATGACATCCAAATCGATATTTAATAAAAGCCAAGTAACTCCGCGAAGGAAATTGAGAATGTTCGAGAAAGCACCAGAACACTTTCTAAGCACAAGGAATAAAGAGAGAATAAATGATGAATAGTGTTTTTGGTGGATTTTGGAATATTATCAGACGACCCTATATAGAAGTATTCAGAATGAATTTCTGAGTTCGTATTGATGATCTATGGACAAAATAAGTGTATGTAAATGATATCAGATTCTGAAAAATAGCACTTTTATTTTTCCCGAGATTTCCCTAGATACTGAAGGATTTAAGGATTTAATTAAAAGATTTATGGGATTTAAATTCAAGGATTATAAAGGAGGATTGAGAATGGTAGTATAAATATCAAGAAGGTTTCCGATAAAATCCTAACAATAAATACTTGAGATATTCCTCCGAACGATCAATGAAATTGAGCAATAATCGGACAAAGAAACAAGCAGAGAACCAAGAGATAAGCATGTGCAAGTGGATGGAATCAAGGAACTAAGTAGTTACCAAGTAACTAGCATCATTAGCAACCAAACCAAACTAGTTACAAGATTACATCATCATCACCACAAAGTATTAACACTTGGCACATGATGAGCTAGTGGAAGGTGACATAATCACTTTATTAAAGTTAATTTATGAGATATTATCAAAATAATTCACATTATGCAAGAGTAACCACGCAAACAAAGCAAAGAATCTCCATCTCTCTCCTTTTTGCTCCATTCGGCCAAGCTTGAAATTCAAGGGGGAAATCAACTTCCATCCATCCAAGAATTCTCATATTAATTAGGTGAGTTCTATATTTCATAATTAAGATCTCCTAGAAGTTTGAGATCAAACAAACATCTCTAGCATAGTTATTTAATTCACCAAAGTTTAGGGTCAATAGTAACTTTCAAGAACTAACTTGGATTTTCTTGGTTTCTTTGGATGATCTAAGCTATATTAAGGTTATACAAGAGCTATTCAAGGCTTAGTAGGTCTATACACACGTCAAGGAAGGTATGAACCTCATGAACCCTTAGTTTTACTTTGATATTTATGTATGTTCTTGATGATTTTAGATGAGTTATGATGATGATGTTGTTATAAGCATATAAGCATGATTATGTAGTTGTTTTAGTAGATCTAAAAGATATGATTCAAATGATGGTTAAGTGAGATGTTCTTGGGTTGTTAAGATGTACGTTATGAATATAATTTGTTGGTTTGATCATGGTGTGATCTTGGTGAAATGGAAAATTTAGAAAAGCGTGTAAACATAGCCGTTATAATGCCCGATTTTACAATACCAAGTTGTGTGTGTGATTTTCTGACCAAACCCTACTGACCTTAAGTCATCACTGCCATGATATCTTAGCTCATGTTTTAAGGCTCGTTTTGGAGCGAGAATCGAAACAAATGGACTTACGGTTTAGGAGATATGGTCGAATTAGTAAAAGTTGTTCGAAAACGTAAGTGCGAGTTCGTTACTTCAATTGAACACCCTTAACATGAGTAATTCAGTTGTGAATCTTGGTAATTAAATATTAAAGATCAATAGGAATGTGTGAGAGAAGACCTCATGTCAAAATGATCGTTTTTCGATTTTATAAAAATATTCGAATCGAGGTTATGTGCAAAGAAACCCTTTAAGGTACACTTAGTTATAACTTTGAAAAACCTCTTAGAAAACGGACAATAAATCTTGAGGGATAATCTTTTCAAGTAAACGACCGACCATAGAACTTATAAGACTTAAGTACCTATCAAGTGCAAGTATAATGACATGCCATGATGACAAGCAAGTGTCGGATCACAACTGTGTTAATAAGAGTTAACTTGAAAACGTGTTTTAGCATAAGTAAAGTATGTACTTAGCTTTTCAAAGTGTAAGGTGATTAACCTTGAATAATTTTGGTTATATATAGATCACCGTACCGGTCCGAGACACACTACCCCTACAGAGCTTCCAGGCAAGTTTGCCTGGTCCTCTCTTCGCGAGACTTCATCGTCATCACGGCGGCACACTTTCTGCCCCTTCTCCTCGCTTGGGCTATTCGTATAACAAATATGTCCTATTCCAATGCCTTCATCTGTTGACCCAAAATCTGTCAATTTGTAGAACAACACACACTCGCGTGCTTCTCTTGAATATAATGGAGGATGGTGAATGTAAATTGCTGAAGCCTTTGGTTCCTCAAAGTGAACTTCCTTCATTGGCTCTAATGCGCTACCTCCATCTTTAAACTCTGAGTCAAGTAGAAGACCTGCATCTTTCCCATGTTCTTCATCCTCTTGGTACGCACATACCAATTCTTGAAATTTGCGTAGCTCATCAGTGTCCTCTTGGTACGCACATACCAATTCTTGAAATTTGTGTAGCTCATCAGTGTCTGTCTCGAATTATGCCCTTTCCAAATCATCCACCTCACTAGCTTGATCAAATTCCTCACATGGCTTGTGAACGCTCACCTCACCTTGGAACTTGTCTTCTTCAATTAAGCATGCAGTACCTTGCTCCAAGTCACCGTTATTTTCTGGAATTGCATCTAGTATGAATTGTTGTTTCTCTTGTTCCACAACACTCACAGCTCGAGCAACTAGAATCTCCAAAGATTTGATAGACTCCTCACTACTCTTTACAAGCATCCTAAGCTCCTCCATAGTAACAACCTCGTCTGACTGAAAAGTAGGAGTAGGTTGCTGATGTTGAAACTCTTCACTTCCAAAGAAATATCACATATCTGGAACATCTTGCTGGTACTGTTGAGGATGGTATTGAAAATATGGTTGTTCCTCATAAGTGACATATGGATCAACTCCTTCGTAGTAACAATATTGTGAGGGATCATGAACGCCCAAACACTGCTCACATTGTTGAGGCATGGATGTCCTCGAATATGCCCACCATGGCAACTCCTCGCATGCCATCTTCAAACACTCAAGTACCTTAAACACACCGAACTAAACAAGATAGGTAAGAAAAATATGAGTCAGTGAACTCTAACGACCACTATTGACAAGCACATAAACCAAAAATAAAACACCGATGATCCCCGGCAGCGGCGCCAAAAACTTGTTTACACTAAAACACGCAAGGGTACGTGGTCACAAGTAATATAGATAGAAGTCAAGTTCGTTCCCACGGAGATCTGGTTAGGTTTCAATTCAGTTCATACACCTATGCAACAATGTATGATTATTATTCATTGCTAAGACAAATAACAAGATTAAGTTTTTACTAACTATAATTAACTAAGATACAAATTAACAAACTAAAAACTACTAACTGATAAGAATTAAAATTGAATTACTTATATGCGAGAAAACATGGAATCCTAACTTCATCATCTACTTCACTTAGAGTTGATGCCTTTAATCAATACATACGATGGTTTTGATATCTGATCGGATAACACGAAACAAGTAAAAGCTACCTCTCGGTATACTAATACCAAAGTACACATGCATCCACAAAAGAGATAGAAGATGGGTAGACACCAATTATGTTTAAACCCTATATCTCTATAGAATTTGAAAACATAAAGGTTTAAGCACAAGTTATCCACTTAGATCACATAGGGCAGCATAATATCTTTATTTACGCTACAAATCATGATGTTAAAAAATCAACCTATCCTATGCTAGCATGGCAAGTTCTAAATCTCAAGATCCACTCTCGTTTCACAAGATATTAACAAATTAGATGTTCATGACGCATCTAAACACATGAAACACAACCATACGAGGATATCAAGAATTCACCACACATAAATTTTTAAAGCAATAAAACTACTAAGCTACATAGATAAATCCGTTAGAATCCCATGACAACGATTAGTTCAAAATTGAACCTCTCGTCATCATGGGATCAAGTGAAACCATGATAACAAACAAGATATGGAAGAAAGAAGCAATAAAATTATTAAAACTAAGAGTTGAGAAAACAAATCTAGAATCCAGAATAACACAAAGGATGAAGTAGATCTAGATCCGTTGCTTGTCACGAGCGTTGAATCCATCTCTCCTTTTCTCCCTTGCAGATCTAAACTATATTATGTACAAGATATCTAATTGTCTAATTCTCTAATCTACAAGGGGTTGGATGTGTTTATATAGGCACTCCAAGTCTTGCCCAGCAAGAAATTGCCTTCTATTACAATTAGAATTCGATTTAGGTACCAAAAACTGCCCAAAATACAATTATAACTTGAAAAGGGCAAAACAGTAAATTCTCTGCTCCCATCAGTCTGCTTGTCACGCAACCTGCGCCCACCACACGCAACTTGCGTGCGCGAATCCTGTCCTAAGTTGTAGAAAATCTTCCAGGCTTCGCGTGAGCTGTAAGATCGCTGAAAACGGACTTCTAGAACTCCAGATATGGCCAAAACAGTGTAGACTGCGCAACCTTCCCGGAAAATCCGAATTTTAATCAATTAATTCTCCAAACACGATAGAAGCATCACCCATAATCGACATTCTTGTAAATATGCACAATTAAACAAAACACATCAAAACTACAATAAACTTGAGTCCAAGACAATCAATTTAAGCCGAATTGAAGCGATCCAAGTGGATATAAATCCACTTATCACACCCCCAACTTAAACCGATGCTTGTCCTCAAACATAAACAATTACAACTAACTAACTAGCTAGTACAACTTCCGTAGGTGATCACGGTTGCATTTGGCATATGCAACAAGCCCTTTAAACCTCTAAGCAGCCCTAGTGGACGAGTAAGGTCTCGTGAGGGCCTATAACGAATGTACCCACAATATCTCTGATTTCATCTCTGGGACTATAACGGGTGTGTTTTATATTGTTGTGTTGGGTCATAGAGATGTAATTTATTTTATGTTAAGGAAAGTTCAATTGTTGTGGACAGAATTGGAAACCGTAACCACCGGATCCCGGACCCCGGATCTGGGGGTGTTACACATACTTTAAATCTGGCTTCTTTCCAGTCCAAGCTTGTTGAGCAGTCTTTTTAGATAGAACTCTAGTTGGCAATCGATTCAATAAATAAATAGAATGCCTTACAGCCTCCCCCCAAAAATACAATGACATTTCCATACTTTTCAATATGCTTCTCGCCATAGCCATAATGGTTCAATTTCTTCGCTCAACCACTCCGTTTTGCTGCGGAGTGTAAGGGGCTGTATAATGCCTAGATTTTCCAGATTCTTCACAAAACTTTTCAAAGTCATTTGAACAAAACTCACCACCCCTGTCTGTTCTGAATGTCTTGATCTTACGCTCCGTTTTTATTTCAACCATAGCCTTAAATTTCTTAAACACTTCAAAGGCTTCCCCTTTAGTTTTCAGCATATAAACCCACATCTTTATACTAAAATCATCGACTAGTAGTAAGAAATACCTGTTCCCTGTAGGAGTGGCTGGTTCAATTGGCCCACAAATGTCACCATGTACAAGTTCCAGCACTTGCTTTGCATTGAACTTTGCTTGCCCTGAAAATGCCTTTCTTACTTGTTTACCCATCAAACATCCTTCACAATTACCTCCACAAGACATCAATTTTGGTATACCAGAGGCCATTCTTTCCTTTGACAACATATTCATTGCCTTGAAATTCACATGCCTCAAACGAACGTGCCACAACCAAGACTCTTCCTCTGTTTTTGTCAACAAGCATGCGTCTCTAGTATCTTCAAGTATGATTTTATATAGCCGATTATTTGATCTCTTCACCTTTATTAGCAACCTCCCTTGCTCATCGTATACCCACAAGTACTCTCCTTTTAGCACCACCTTGCTTCCTTCTTCTGACAGTTACCCTAAGCTAATGATGTTGCTACGAAGGGTGGGTATAAAGTACACTTCTCGAAGCATAGGATTCTCTCCATTCTTGCATTTGAACATCACAGATCCCTTTCCCTGTATGTCAATAGTTGAACCATCTCCAAACCTCACTTGCCCTGTCACGGTTTCATCTAGGCTCTTAAACTTTGACCTAATTCCAGTCATGTGATTACTTGCACCATTATCTAAGTACCACAGATTGGTTTCCACTCCTTTGTCAACACTCGACCCCAACTTCGGGATTACGTTTCCTTCATTTAACATCAAAATTCCTTGTTCTTTACCTGCTTTCTCTGTCAACAGTAGTGCAAGTCCTTCGTCCTCAGTTGTCAAGTTTGCTTCCAACTCTGTCTCATTTCCCCTTCGTGGCTTACGACACTCCGATGCGTAATGCCCAAGTAAACTACAATTAAAACATCGAACTTTGCTTCGATCTCGACCTCCACGAGTTCGACGTCCCACGATTGTCGAACTCACCTCGACCCTTTTGGTCTGCAACCCCCTTGCCTGACCTCTTCATCCACTCTTCTCGTGTGAGCAGAAGTTTTCCCTCCTGGGTTTCTCTCTTAGCCCATTCTTCCTTAGTCATCAACAACTGGTTCCCCGTGCTGTCAGTCTGTCCACGAATTTGCTCCTCATGAGCTTTTAATCTCCCAACAGTTTCTTCTACTGTCATCTATTCCAAGTCCCCAAATTGTTCAATTGTTGAAGCAATTTGTAGGTACTTTGACGGTACAACCCTGAGCAACTTCTTTACCACGTATGCTTCCTCTACCTTCTCTCCCAATACACGAATATTTATCACTATCCCATACAGTTTTATGCATAATTCGTCCAGCTGTTCTGTGTCCTTCATCCTCAGCATTTCAAGGTCTGTTTTCAGCATCTGTACTTTGGCTTTCTGAACTCGATCCCTTCCAACACTCATGACTTTTATGGCTTCCCAGGCCTCTTTTGCATTTTTCTTCTCAGCCATAGTAAGAAGCATGTCTTCTGGGATCCCTTGATATATAATGGCTAATGCCATCTTGTCTTTCTTTATCTCAGTTTTTGCTTTAGGATCATCCGATTCAACCGCCTACCATACGCCTTGTGCTTGCATATATAACTTCATTTTGACAGACCATGCCGTGTAGTTTGTCCTCGATAACATGGGATAGTTGAGTCCCATCGACCCCTTAGATGTTTGTTCCGCCATTACTTACTCGAACAAAGCTCTGATACCAAATGTAGGATCAAAACTAATAATACTGTAAACTATATGTAAGTGTTTGTTTTATAAAACTAGAAAGAAGAAATTGCATTACGTGATAATCAAAATGAGTAACGATTACAAGATATATATAGGAAGCTTACACCAGATATGGTGGCATAAACTCAGTGATCTCTCCTATCAAATCCCAACTGCAAGATCACTGCTTATTCAATCTATTCCTAAAAATGCTCAACTGCCTAGACCAAGTCTAGTTACTAATTAAAGGAAACAAATCAATTACTTTATTTTATTAAAACAATGTCTAGATTAAGATATTCCCAACAAACTCTTAGCTAAAAATTTAGGTGGCATAATACCACTTTTTTTTTACATATAAACATCTTTTAGGACGGCCATGCTTGTAAGGGTCGGCCAAGAATCCTACAAAACATATTTAGCAAAATCACTTGACTTGAGATCTTGCCGCAGTTATTAGTAAGCTTATCATGCATGCAAGTACCAATCAATAGCTGTACACAAAGACCATGGCTCTATTTAAAAAATGCATGCAGATAAAAAGCACCATTACCATAAACTACAAAACTAAACAGTGGAAAACATAATGTTAGTCACTAAAACTATAAGTTTAATGAATGAAAATCATGTGTCAGAACTCAGAATGATTCCTGACAAGTCTTTTTCTCTCTATATTATCGGGTCGGGTAAAGAAGGGAATGAAGTATGTATAATGCATCCACAACACTAAAAAACAAAGTGTAATTAAAACTTCTGGACCATATAAATGTCTTTTTTTGCTTAGATGTGATTTACTGCACTACTGTTATGTGTCTGGGACTCAGAAGTTAAGAGAATAGTAGCTCTGAACCTTAGCCACCATTTGTGGAAAATTTGGCACAATCATGTACTACTAGACTTTAAAGCTTTAATGGAGCTTCAGAAAATTAAATATCTGATAGATCAGTTTCATATCGATTACTATTACAAATAGCTCCGAAATTTGATACAGAATCTAAAAACTGCATTGATAAAAAAAAAATCAATAATCACCATGGATGTTATTACCTCCGTCTATCTCACCATTTAAAATTTTATGGTATTAGAGAAAGACGTATCCATAATAAATATTGATAAAATTATGGTCAAAGAGTCAAACCTGACTTAGCTCTGATTCCAAATTATGTAACCAATCTATCTAAAATTTAAAGGGGTTAGAGGAAGGATTTACCATGATCTTATATTAATTTCTAAAAATATATAATAAAAATGGGATGCAGAATGTGCTTATAATTTTGTTACTTATATCAGAAAAGATGCAGATTACTCTCTCCATCATTTTTCGGTTGTCCTTTTTATTTTTCGTATGTATTTTAAATTAAATTAAAATAATACTTTTATAACATGTTTTCAAAATTTTATTTTATTACTTTATTTTAAGAAAAAAAAAAGTATATAAATGTACTGGTACTTGGTAATGACAGAACAAGTGCATATCTAGTTTAGTTAACAGAACCACTTTACTGGGCCCAACTCATCAATCAATATCGTCAAAATTAGGTCTCTTCTAAAATTTTTAAAGCGTTTTGTGTAATTGTGATAGATATGATATGAATCCTATTAACGATGTGCTAATGACATTGTTTGGTTGTCGGCCTTTACTTGAGTTTCGGTCAGTTTAATGGCCCGTCGACGTACAATAGGCCCCATTTTTTCAAAGTGCCGAATAATCAAGCTTACCATTCTCGCATTGAAATGTAAATACATGAAATATATGATACGCACAATCATGTATAACATTAAAAAAAATAAAATTGTATCGTACATTTGTTGTGCACGAAACATACAATAAAACTTCTAAAAAAATTCAGTTTACGGGTCCTAACTCCTAATGCATACGTATAATAAAGATCTACTAATTTATTCATAAAGAAATTTGAAGTTTCATAAAATCTTACTCATTTATAACCAAGGCCGTACTTGATGAGATCTGAGTGTCAATGCATGAGAGTTTGATTCCATTAAGCATGTGTGCATGCTTTTATTTATGTAGAAATGCAAATCTAAACAAACGAGATTTTGTTCATAAAACTGAAGTTGTGAAAAGATAATGTATATATGCTACTACTTTCTTATGCATCTTAAACTTTGATCGAGTAAATTACGTTGAAGATACTACAAGCTATCTCACGTCAATCCAACGAGCGTCTTATCAATTCTCTCGTTGAATAAATCGAAATCGAAAAACTCACATCGGGTTTAGGGATAATCTAATGAATCTCAGTCAGATGAGTAGTTAATTGCTTACACGTCTAATGAAGCTCAGTCAAATGCTCACGAACAAGAAGCTGCTTTAACTTGACAGCCCCAGCTCATCAATTTGAATTTTGACAGCTTGGATAAGCTCATCGAAGGCAAGTTAATTAGGTTTGTTAATTAGTCTGAATTATACACACGCTCCTTTGTGTGTATGAGGTGTGTATGAGAGGAATCCACCACCATTGCATTTTACTCATTAATTCACTTGTAATACACTTACATTGTCATGATCAATATGCACAAGTTACTAACTTGCCTGCGTTTCTACTTTTGACACAAGAAGTTAAAGTCTCTCTGTCTTTTGAGTTGCAACCAAACATGTGAATATTTCACCATAAAAACAAAAACTGAAACATGGATTGTACATTTGTACGTAGTACTCTCGACTTGATAGTAAATTGTCCCAATTAATATCCGCAAATTAATAATACAAATATGCTTGATAAGGTAACAAATAAAGACCGAAAAACTCAGTCTCATGCAAATGTATATACATATATAAAGATTAGACAACAACTCAATAGACCTAGATGCATGTAATTGTTTGCCCACAAGAAGTTGTTGATGATGAGATGGAGTGGATCCAAGGTTCCTCTCAGAGCAAATGAAATTAGACAAACCTCCAGTGATGGATAACCAACAGCCTGAACAATGTATATCCTTGGACTTTTGCAGCTGACATGATCGCTCAGATCTCGATGACTCCTCTCGTTTTCTCGAATTTCTTTGTTATCCCTTGCCTTTGCAGCATTATATATATATAATTGTAACATGATCTCTCGACCTCTACTAAGTAGAGACGAAAGAAGTGGTACTAGTGGAACTAAAAGTCACCACTAAACCATAACTTAGATAATTACTAGCAAAGTGAAGTGAGTACTTAATTAAGGAAATCTAACTAAAATGTAACAAACCAACACAAATGACCACTTTTTTAATTGTACAAAGTGAAAAAACATCAAGCGGGGCTAGATCAAAGAAGGGACAGAAGAACCAAAATTTGCAGGATCAAACCAACTCGCACCGACAGAAAAGAGGGAATTTAGATCATTTGAGGCTTCCATGACATATTTGTTACTGTTCCCTTGCATTTGCATGTCTGAATAATTAGGGATGATTCCGAAGAAGTTATTCTGAGGGCTAATAGACTTTTCGGGTTCGAGGTTAAATGAAGAGGTTGTGATAAGGGAAGCCATAGTGGATGAAGGAGAAACACTGGAATTAGAAGACGCATATATAGGAGATGGAACATAGTTGGAAAGAAATGACTTTGAAGTAGTATTATCATTAGCCATTAGACCAGATGATGAAAACCCTAAAAGATTATGCTGAAGATTGTAATCAAAAACCGGAGCCGAATCAGCCATATTAGAATTAAACCTTTGAAATGATAGGTTGATATCCGAAGAGGAAGAATTGGAGTGCAAGCCATAAACTAAAGGATTAATACGATCAATCCGATTTAGACTAGCACTAGGGTTAGTAGTAGTAGTAGTCACTGGAGCAGATAATGAAGGTGAAATAGACTCACTTGTTGTTGTCTTTGTCGACGCCTTCTTAACCCTTTTATTCTTCCTACAACCTCCACCAACAGGAACTTTCCTCAGGGTTCCACCGCGAGTCCAGTACCTCTTGCAAGCTTTGCAGAAGTGCCTAGGCTGTGACAAACTGTAGTTGTTGTAATAACAAAACTTGGTGTTTGACGAATCGCAACGAGGACACTTGAGAGGTGGTTGTTGTTGTTGTTGAATAATTTGGTCTTGTGTTAGTTTCTCCATGCCAAGATTATAAGGATGAAAAGCAAAGAAATTAAACTGAAAAGTGGAAAAGAAAGGAAAGAGAGAAAAATTTAGGGTAGATGATAAATTAAAATGAAGTAGGCAGAATTAAACAAGATATTCTAATCCAAAAGCTAGAAAACAAGAATGAGGGTCATGTTTTGTTGTCATAAATAATTGAGTGAAATATAACAAACAGTTGTGGCCATTCGTTTGTATATGGTTGATGATGAGATGAGTATCAGTTTCTTGAATTTGCTCTCCAAACGAATCGAAGGAAAACAAACAGTAAAAGGACAAAGAGCAGGTGGTGTCCTTGTGATGGTTAAATAAATAAGAGAAACATGTTCATTATTCAGTATTTCAAGTAATAGATATACTAAAATTAAATTTTTTTTACCATAGTTTTAAATCTGTTGAGCAGAATATCATATTTGAGAATAGGCATCCTGGAAATTATACAGTTTAGGTTGACATTGTTTTCAGCGTCGTAAAAAAGTTTACCGTTCAACACAGTGAAAATGTAGGAAAAATATTTTATATTGACGTTAGGAGTACAAAATTGGGCAAATTTTATTTGAATTTTAAACCAAACTCGAAATTGGAACAAACTACACTAATTTTTACTGGGCCATCTACAATATATTGTTTCCTGTCACAAATGATCCTCTATTTACAATAAAGTTTTTCAATTAAATATTATACAAAGTGTTAAAATTTAATAAAAAAATAATTCACATTTTACCCTGCATCCAAAAATATTTGACAATATAAGAGTAGGGGTGATCGCGGTGCGGGCGGTGTGGTTTTTCCCTAAAACCGCGGACCAATCCGCACATGCGGTTTAGTCAAATTTTCAAACCGCACCACGAAATTTTAAAACCGCATAAACCACACCGCGAAAATGCGGTGCGGTGTGGTGCGGTTCATTGCGGTTTACACACTCGATAAAAATAATTATAAATTTAAAATATTAATTACCATACATGTGGAATTAATTTTTAAAGTTCTTACTCAACCACAATTTTTAACTAGTATTAATTATCACACATGTGGAATTATCATATTTCGCTCTTGGAATGAACTAAGGTTAGCAAGTGATAGTGAGTGGATGAGTTCCACAATTTCAATGCTATCTCGGCCTCAAGTTTGTGAAAATGGCAATTTAATCATCTAAGCAAATAGCTTTCAAACTATCACTTAAATTCTTAACAAAATACTAACATAATATATACATATATATATATATAAATATAATAATATATAATTAATATATATATATATATATAATTATATATTATATTAAATATTGCGGTGCGGTTTGAATCGTGTTTCAAAAATTTTAAACCGCAACCCGTACCGCACCTCGCGGTTTGTCAAAATTTGAAACCGCAACCGCACCACGGACAATAAAAAATCGCGCGGTGTGGTGCGGATTGATGCGATGCGGGCGATTTTAGCGATTTGGTGCGGTTTATGATCACCCCTATATAAGAGTATCCAGCTGTTGGCGGTTCTTTTGGGGGTGAGAATGCTGCTGACCAGTGACCATGTTCCTTATAAAATTTTAAAGTAAAAGAATCTAAAAATAATTGTTAAATAGTGGTCCAAGAACTACAAGACGGAGTAGTAAAGGCGTAAAGCAGCTAACAATTGAACTAAAGACGAATTTCGAGAGCTTCAAGAAAGAAGCAAAACTTTGCAGAAACCCCAACTCGAGATAGACATTTTATCCGTATTCTCGTCTTAATTGAATGAAGAATTTAAAGAATTTTTCAGGTTCGGAATGAAAATTGGGTAATATAATTAAGAAAATTCGGGGATCGAGGCAAGATCGGGAATTAGGGATAATTCCCGTGAATCCCGTCCGGATCCCCGAATTTTTCTTTAAAAAAAATATATTTTTATATGTGTAGCTAAATTATTATAAATAAATATATTTTTATATATTATTAGTGTTTAAAATTTTCAATTCCTTTCATAAATTCAAAACTTTTAAAAGTAAAAATTAATTTAATATTATTATCTCCTTTAATATAAATAATATTCATTCAAAAAAAATTAGAATAGGTTATTAAAATAAAAATATATGTTATATATCATAATTTAGCAAATTAATTTTATTATAAAATTTGTTAAAAAATGTATAAAATTTATTTCTTCGATAAAAATTTTCCAATTCCCCACTAGAATCCTTGGTCGGGATCGAGAATAACACTCCTAATCCTAAAATAATCCGAAGTCATCCTAACCCCAAGTCCCCAACAAACAATATTCATCGATTACTACGTAATTGTTACATACATTCCTTTGGTACGTTATACAAAATACAATTTCATAAAATCAATTTAGATAAAAGGAAATCCACATTGCACACTAGCCGAGGTATAGGCCTACACGGCTACACCATATCCCACACTCCCTACAACTTTTTTGCTCGCATCATGATTCGTTTCGAAACAATAATGAAATCTTTAAATTATTTATGCTACGTGCATTTAAATAAATATATATATGCTAAGTAAGCAGCTCATCTAAAACTTTAAAATGTTAGAGAAAGATTTCAACAGGATCTTATGCTAAAACATATATTATTTAACACTCACCCCCAATCATATAATACGTTTCGATTGATAAACGACAAACAGATAATAAATACATGAAAGAGACAGACAACAAATAATGAATTAAATAAATGGAGATGGAGAGAATTGAACCTGAGACCCATCATAAATTGAACTGCAATAAAATTTTATGTTACAACATATATTATTTAACTATATACCCGTACAGAAACATAGCATTGAGATCAATTGCATGTTGTAGTACGTTTCTATGCAAATCTGCGCAATGATCTTATGATGTTTGTATAGCAATTGCCCGTCATGAAAGGTTTATTAAATAATATATGTTCTAGCATAGGATTTTGTTGAAATTATTCTTTGATATTTTAATATTTTAGAGTGACTGTTCCTTAATATGGTATTAGAGCTCGGTTTAGAAGGGATTTTATGTTCGAATCCCTCCACCCCATTTATTCAATTTATTATTTGTTTTCTTCATTATTTGCATTTGTCATTCTGTCCGCCATTTATCTGATAATCGTAGTACGTTTGAGAAGGAGTGTTAAATAATATATATTGTAGCATATATCATGTTTTGGGACCTTTTTCTGATAACTTAAAATTTTAGAGCGATTGATTACTTAGAAGAACTATACTTAAAAAGAGAAAGAAAAAACATATAATATGTAACTTTTTAACATGTTATAAAAATGTGTTATTGCCATCTTATTACTCTCTTTCACTGGAACGTACATTTTCGAGGTGAATGATCTTATATATTGAAGTTTCTTACTCTCTTTAACTTGGAAAATCCATTTTCGAAACGAATAATTGATCTGATTCGCCTATTTTCAGGACAAATGCAATTTATATTGATTAGAATTGTACCAAGTACCCGTTTGTTACACTTTCTTTTACATCTTTTGTTAAAAAAAAAAAAATTAATTAATTTTTTACAATTTTTCGATTCAGTTCATTATGTCCGAGACGTGGTTATTTCAAAAAATAAATAGTGACCGTCACCACTGAAATAAAACTTTGCCCAATTAATCTAACATTGACGTGTTAAAATGCCTAATATAATGGACGAATATATGCATGAACGATCCGAAGGAATACTTGAAGATTAAGACTTGTGTTGTTTTATATGAAAGTAGGATTCCCCGTAAGCATCACTTTTCTAATTTAGGTTTGATAATGTGTTATTTAGTTTGCAGGTCGCTGAGAAAGTTATACACAAAATGGTGTTGGTAGCACTAACTGAAACTTATGGCACCCACAAAACTCAGCATTGCATGTGGACTTATACCTCTTCCCATCTTCGGCTTTTTGCAATTATAAATGCAGCATCTCACCTTACTATCTTTAGAACTATTTTTTATTTATTCTTGCAGGTATTTTTATTCTTGTTTGTCATCATGGCTTCATCCAAATACTTTTACACCATCCCATGAAGTTAATCTACAACCTTTGTCTGTATATTGTTCAGATTTCTGCCTTGTTATGTTGTATTATTTTGCTTGTCTGGATGTATTTTTTTGGCTTCTGCGATATCACATACATTCTAGATTGATTTCTCATGAAAACGGAAATCTAGAAGTATATGTTTGATTTTATACCTACAATTCTCTTTGGCCAGAACTTGGAATCAAACTCTCGTGTTTCGACGCTTACATCCCATTAGGAATGTCCTTGGTTATAGGGTATAAGATTCCCAAATTTAAAGATCCTAAAATTTTCAAATCTCTCTAAAAATATAGTAATTTCTTAAAGTGTATATTTGCATTAGGGTCGGTTAAGCATTTGAATAGGTCCCTCGTAATCTCAAGTTTGACAAGGACCCTCACAATGACACAATCTCTGGATCGGCACATGCCTCTATCGGGACTTAGCCCTTGAACTCTTATCATCATGCAAGAAGAGACCCAAGACGTATAACAACAAACCATGCCATGAACAATGTTAGGAGTGCCAAAATAAATTTTAAATGATTTCAATACTAATTTATCTTATACTATAATAAGTAAAAGAATATATTTTATAATTTGATTAATTTCTTATATTTACTATTCCCTTATTTTTGTTATCCATTTCATTTACAATCTTTAGATCGGTAGTAATTGATGATGACAGTTGGATACAATACTTATAGAATCTGGTCAACAACATTTTAATATGAAATTAATATTAAAAGATATTACATAGAACGGTTGAAAGTTCGATTTCCGCCAATAACATATTAATTTAGATTTAATACTAAAAATTGTTATATACAAAAGTGTAAGTTTTGAATCCTCCCAACAACATATTAAAAATATTTACTAATATTATGGAACTATAATATAAGTAAATAAAAATAACTCATTATTTGCATGGACGATAAATTAGTAATTATAAAGGACTTCTTTGCCTTCGGAAGACTTCAGTGAGTAAATCGGAGACGAGAAAAGAAATTTTATCCAGCCTACGTTGCAAGAGGAAGTCGGAATTCGCTGAGCAGATCCTTCTATAACTATTCATATATTCTTAGAACTGTAAACTTCTTTACCAAACTAATAATATCTGCTACTAGATTGTACCACCTTTTGCAATTGCCTATAGATCGAATTAAACACCAATAATAGCTGAGAAGCAACACCTCTCTGCTTAAGACAAAATTAAGAATCTGAACATTCATCTAATGTAGTTATAACTAGTAACTCAATTTTGTAGCATTAAAAAACACTAGTAATAAATTTTTATGTTGGTTTTTCCATAGTCAATTATGTTAAACCATTTCGCCGTCCTCCACGACAACATTGACAACTAGAGCCGGCAATTTCGTACACGACACGAAAACACGACACGAAAACGACACGAAAATTACGGGTTTGGGTTGACCTTTACGGTACACGAACACGAAAGTATACGAACACGAAATTACACGGATGAATTTAGTGTCGGTTTTGGGTTTACCCTTGGGTACACGACACGAAACGAAAATACACGAAATAAATAAATATTTAAATAATTTTATTAAAATTACATGAATACATATTTTAAAATGATATTTTATATATAATTTTTACATAAGATAAATACAAAATAGTTTCAAATCTTAGTTATTTTTATTCAAAAATTACACGAAATACGACACGAAACGTACACGAAATGAAGGTACACGAACACGAAACGAACCGAATCCTTAACGGGTCGGTTTTGGATTTAGCATTACGTACACGAAACACGAAAGTACACGAAACGAACGAATTGCCAGGTCTATTGACAACAAACGTTTTACAAGACATTAAGGTTTCATCTGGATCCTGGAATCCCAGTCCAGTTATCCAAACAGCCCCTACTGTAATTTGATTCATAGGTCACATGTGCCAAAGCAAAACACAAACAAACAATTTATGCATCATACTTCATACAGAATGACTTCCTATGGTGATCACCCTCGTATGTTGCAATACAAATCGTGTTGAAGTTTAAGCAATTAGAAAATGCATTTATAGGCAGAGAGGACAAACATAAATTTCACGTCCAGTTGACGTCAAAAAAGAGCAACAGAAAAGGCCCACCAATGTTTCATCTTACCAAGGGCCAATACCACCACTACATCGGATAGCTAATCGTTTACAACAGAAACACTTCTACTTGTAAGCTCTACATCATTCCATACTAAACAGAAAATGATTCGACAATCACAATGGCCAGACTAATCATACTAAATTAGAACTTCTTCGTTCCTTCTAAACCAAAACGTCCAAATGAGACAAAAAGTCATGTTCACTTCATTAGTTGGCACAATTCTCTCCCAAAAAATATATGAAGCATTTTGGTAATAGTAATATTTCTACTACTGCCACGTTAATATATGGCAATTTTGGATGACTACAGCAACAAAGGCATGTTGCAACGGCAATGATAAGATATGATTAGTGCCTATGATACAAATTGTGCAATATTCCTAATCTCGCTTGATCCCAAGAACTTTTATAGCCAACTCCCATGAGACAATTGCAGCAGCATTAGCAGGAAAAGCTCTAACAACTGTAGGGCCAAAACCGGCATAGCAACCTTTTAATCCAGATCTCGTGTGTATCTGGGAACAAAAGAGAACGATTGAGACTAGGTTGGGTAATTTGTATTTGGTGTTTGAAATTTGTTCACAAATTAAGATATAATCATTTCATCAGAGCAGCTTACTGATTTCAAAATGCTGAAAGGATTTCTTGTTGAGCTTTTACATTGGGTAGTTTGTATTATGGTTTTGGCAACATCCAGCGGTAGAACAGCAGACCAGTACTGAAAACGGTAATTGGAGAAAAAGGTGGATTAAAGTCTACAAGATGATAAGAAAGAGGAGCTTTTCCCAATATATAGATAACAGCTGAGATCATAATGCTAAAATAAAACAGATAATTTCAGACAATGCTAAGTAATCAGCGTACTTACAGCTATACCACTCAGACCACCTGTCACTACTCCAACTCCTATATCAACTAAATTGCTTGGATCATGTGAGGAATCTTTTAATTTTGCATGAATGTAATAACGCAGGTGCTCATAAGTGCAAAAGAATACTGCATTTCCAATAGATTCCCTTAACAACGTTGTGAATCCTCCCCGGAAAATGCCTGTAACCTGAAAGGTAATACATTAGTTTGGAACTACACCAGATACATAATTGACATTGATCAGATCGTACCCCGTCACTTTTAAAGGTTTTAGCAACACAGTCAAGAGGGCTGTTGTATTTGCTGCTGTTTGGAACCAACGAGTCCGTGCCTTGAACTTGCATCCTACACTGAAAAAGCTCAGCTAATCATGACAGGGATGTGACTATGCCAGTGTTTAAGAATTTAATACTTACTTTTACAAGCTCGGACGGGCATAATACAAAGCTGATAATTGTTCCACCAAAAGCAGCTGCAGGGATTATCACACTGGGCTGTGGCTTATCACTTTGGATTCCTCCCTTCAAGTATAATATTGTTGATAGATATATTTGCATACACCAACAGATTGCATTAATATTGCACAACATTTTGTAATTTGTCAAACTATCAGTAGCTCAATTCCAAAGGCAGTTTTGCAAATCAATAATTACAAGTATATAAGTACTAATGCACCAAACCTGAAGCGCTTTTTTGCTTTGAGAATATATACCAAAGATGAGTGAACTTTCTACGGTCATTCCAATGAATGAAGATGTTGCCCCTCGATATAGACCTTTTACCTGGTAGAGATAATTATTATTCGGTATTATAATATTATTCAAAACAAATGACAGTGCAGACAGTACCACAGTCCCATGGTGCCATGTCAAATTACTTAATTCTTTACCTCCTTTTTCACATGTGCGAGAAAAATACATGGTATCAATATTTGTACATGAGAAATTAAAAGACAACAATTTTTTTAGCATGGACAACAGGAATACATGGGCCATGATATCCTTGTGTGTGCATTAATCTACTTTAATGTAGCCAATCAAATCAAGACATATAGCTAACAATTAACAAAATACCTATAACTCAAGTTAGCAGCGAATTTTGGTCCCGGTCTGGAAAATTCAAACGTACATAGTTCATGTCGTTTTGTGAGAGTACCTAAATGTTACATACACAGGCAAAGCATCTTATCCTACATTGCAGCCTATGGATGTCATAGAGTCCGCAATTGTACATGGTCAATTATAGATTATATAGTCTATTTAACGAGAAAAGTTGGCTACCAGTTCCGGCGGATGGAAGAGGACACTTAAATTTAAAATATGGAGGAGCACAACGAATAATTATGAATGTCGAGTGCACATTTTCCACAATTTGAGCCCGTGTAAATATATCATTCTAAGTACTTATTTATCCAGATTTTTCGGACATAAAAAGCTTCTCTATATTCTAGCATGCCATATCTAGATTGATCTAGCTTCAGCCGGAACATTGACCTAACCACGAAATTTTCAATTTTCCTATGCTAAAATCTAGCATTTTATGAATTTCAGATTTTTACTCTGCACACACATGAAAATAAATCTGTACGCAACATGGTTGTTACAAACCTGAGTTGAGTCGTGTAGACAGGGTCCGGGTAACCGATTAGCCGACTAGAAACAATATATATAATTTATGGGCAGAAGTCTATTTTTATGGGCTTCCCACATTAATAAAAAGGCAGAAGTCTATTATAGTGCAGAAAAAGGATTTAAACAAAGAAGCATATAAAAGTATAAACCCTACAGGTAATTCAAACACAAATTCGTCTAAAAATTAAAATAGTTTGTTAAAGTCTTTATGGAAGTGGGGAGACTGGTAAAGTACAAGTTAATAAACAAGGAAACAATACTATCGTGAGGCTCCTTCGGATGGATGAAATAAAATTTGATGGAGTCAATTGAAAGGGACATTAAAGCTAAGGAAAAGGTACCAAAAGAATTGAGGTTAATCACAACAGGGTTTTGAGGGGTGCGCCTTATCAATCATGGGAAATGTTGGTGAAGTCACTTGGTCACTTAGTAAAGCATGGAAACACCTTATTTCAACCTCTAGAAAGTACATACATTAAATATGGACTTCTTATATCATCACTGAATTGTATTAATAACAATTCTGAGATTTGTCTCAAACTCTAGCCGTCACGCTTGTTCTTTCTTGGGGTTTCAAAGATTATCTTGTGGATTCAACATTAAAAAGGATATCTCGTGGAACGAGTGCACAACATGGTGGGGCCTTACCGCACCACAGGCAGACGCGCGGTAGCATTCGTGGTGGTACTTCAGGATTCCAATGTATGCATCCAAGATCAGAATGAGCTTTCTGGTGGACCACTACATATTTACTACCACTAGCATTTTACCACTGTGATATAATCTACAAACCTATTTTTATGTAAGATATGTTCCAAATGAATTAGGTTGTAGACGGTGTTGGAGTTGAAGTATTTCTTTCGTTAAAGAATTACAAATTTTGAGTTCTTAAAAGAGCTCAGTTGAATAAAAGTTATACGAGACATTAGAAACTCTTCTTTTTCTTTTTCTTATATGCTTTAGATTTGAAAGATGGGTAATAACTAATAAGTAAAACTTTAAATTCTTTTTTGAAAATTTTTGAACTTGCTCTTTGTTTATTTCTTACATAAAATATTCTTCGCGAAAAAAGGGATTGTAAAAGTGTGTGATACTGCCCGTGTCATTATATTATCTTCTCTGAGATTATTCTAACCGAGATTATTCCAAAAAAATAATTGTATTAATATTAACGTAGGAATTTGACAACAATTTTTAGGAAGTTAGCCGTTTAACTCACGAGTTACCAAGACAAAGAAAATATTAACATGTAAGGGTTCAGGGAAACTCATATTTTTTTCTTGTTAGATATTCATTTTAGGATTAATGCATTGCCTCCTACTCATTGTGACAGATACAACTCTTCTCAAAACTTGCATCCATTCGAGGAATCTTTCCTCGAACGCACAAAGTAATTATCAGAACCAAAAAAAATTCCTGCATCACATATGACCTCCTCGGATTGTGGTATTCTCCCACCTCCTAGCCTCCTACTAAAGAAGGTTCCAAATGCAAAAAACACAATGATGGTAATGACGAGGACATCTTTATTGTCGAAAACAGTACCAAAAAATCAAAGAGTTCAAAGGGTGATGAGTAATGACCCTACAGCTTACTTATGAACTTCGAAAGATGGTGTTTAACCATGTTACGAAATCTAACCTCAAGAAAAGGGTGGCCATGGATCCTCACGAAGTCTCAGCTACAATCTCAAGGAGTTCCATCCAAACTACCTTCCTTCCATCTCATAAAAGGCAAAATTCTGCAAAAGGATGCACTCCTTGATCACTCAAAAACGAAGTCAAGGCACTAACCATATTTCGAGAAGAAAATTAGGTGACTCCAACAAAAAAATTGATTACCAACAAGGGTTAAAGAATGTGAAAGTTTAACTTTCCTATGAGATGGATAGCTCTACCATGACTCATGCATCTCAGATCAGGGAGCTTAAGAAAACTACCTTTACCAGACTGTGCGGCTCTTAACAGAGTTGATCGGAAATAGGATATAGATATTACATGTGGTCATTTATCAGGGAACTAAACATGAAGGCCATAAACCTTTTCGACTTAACCTTATCAAGGATTGTGAAGTCGGATAATAGTAGTTGATATTCCTATTGGGGTTGTCAGCATGAAGAAGATTTGGGGTTAGGGTACAGGGGTTACTAGCTTATGGTGCTTTAGCATTAGCATTCTTTTCATTAGTATTGCTTTAGTGTAATATATTAATATAATTTTTTCAATCAAGATTTGCATCCTATTCTTTTGTGTTATTTAATTACATGTTTTCACGATTATTCTCCCATAACTGCATTGTTAAAATTTAACGGGAAATTTTTTTTTTGATAATTTATGTTATTGCCATACAAATAATTAGTTACACAAGAATTTATAAAAGACTACAAGGCACATTTGATTGATTAATCCAACTATACATGTGGAATGCATATATGCAAGTAACTTACAGATATGGAAATGAACATGAACTAGTTACAAGAGTTTTCTAATTTGCAACTATCAAATCACAAATGTAGAAATAAATGTGGAAATGTGTCGCATGAAAAATATTTGCATTAATGATTTTTATCTACCCACAAGTAATAATTTCAAAATTATATATGTTATATGGCAAATTCTTGAAGTGCTAATTAGCTACATCATAAACTACTCCCGCATTTTTCCATTACTACAAAGATTTTTAATCGGTATCCATAAACGTAGATGGGGCACATAGACTTAGCTTATCATTTGACAAGTGGTAATTACTTTAAGTTTAATAAGAAGTAAAAAAACCATACACCTTCAGTCTTCAGTATCCTTGTAGTACAATGCAAACCACCTTTGTACTTGATTCCATTAGCTTCAGTATTGTGCTTTTGAAGCTTCACCTGATGATTAAATATTTTTATTGTAAGAAGTAAGAACCACAAATATCATAGTTTTGTAAAGTCTGCTGAAGTTAAGAACAGCTTTTATATTGAAGGGAAACACTACAATGCAATTTATTGAGTAACATCATTTTCAATTGACAAAAAGCACATTTAACCAACTGATATGTAATCACTTGGTGCAAGGAAAACTGATCTCAGTTTGTATCCCCTCAACTAAAAGACATCCAACTAGACCACTTTGTCTAAATCTGCATATGATCATGATATTTCTTATCTATCACTTGAACAAAAAAAAAACTCTAGAATAATGGACTTAGGCCTTGTTTGGCATTACTGTTACCGATAGCAACAATATCTTTTTTCTGAAAAGCAGGTAAAAAACTGTTTGGTAAATTTCAAAGACAGCTTTTCTGAATCACGTTTCTAGCCTAAAACCGACTTTTAGAGAAAGCAGATCCCCCATCCTTTTGAAAAGCTTTTGAAAAGAACTGTTTTTTAGCTTTTGCGAGAAGCAGCTACTGGTTTCAACATCAAACTTCACTAAAAACATTATTTTTTTTATATTATACCAAAAACATGCACATATCAAAAAATATTACTATTACCACACAGTATTTGACTTTCACAACAACACTTATTTTAACGGCACAATAGTTTTTAACAGTAATCCCAAATAGAGCCTTAATAGGTTGGAGTATAACATATTTATATATTAGAACATAATCAGTATAGTTGGTCTTATTTATGATTTTTATATTAATTCATATAAAGCAGTCACTTCCTTGTCTTTTTTTATGTGTGTTATCCTTGATCGTCAAGTAAGAAAAGTATTGAAATCATCCATTCACTGGAATAAAATGGTATTACTAAAGTTGACAGGGACAATTGAACAAGTTCTCATATTCATTACATAATGCACAAAATAGCAAGTAAGAGGTTAAATGAGCTCAACATATTCAATTTAAAATATCAATAGTTTCAAATACACTAGGGGGGAGAGATAGGTTCTCCAAGTGCTAAAGGAAGTAAAGCTACTGTAAATCACAAGCCTTGAACGTAATATAGAACAATAGTAATAGTAATAACCAAAAATAATAGTTTCGGACAATTAGGCCAGAGGTCAACCACATAAATTAAATCCATTTAAGATATCATTTCTCTTAAATTGTGCATAATAATAAGCATGCATTGAGCTTGTGTCTTCCAGTGCCCCTGTATATATATAAACATAAACTTATTTAAATATATAGAATTGATCGTGCTAATAATATAGTATACGTTTTTTATTTGTTCTGTAACGTAATAAAAAAAGGCTGAGAAATAAAGTCCAACATACAATTTAATTGATCAGAAGTTTGACATGCTGATAGGATTCAATCAATAATTAGAAGAAGTTTGTTTGGTGCGGAAACAGAACTTGATATATTGTATAACTACTTTTATAACTCAATCATATGTATTAAATACTATTACAAAAGGCAATTTTTTAGTATTGTATACATAACTCTTTTAAAAATTGACTGCATATTAAATGCTATTAGTCTATTATCAAAAGGCTACTTTCTAGTATGTAATTTGAATTTATGGTGCCATAATAATCTATACTATTTCAAGCACGTATACTATTTTATGCCTGTTACGCACATGGTGCAGACCGACGTATGATGGATGATATATAGTTCAGTTTTAATAAATAGTATAGATATTCGTCAACAGTATTGCATGTATGTACGATGAGATTGTTCTGTTGTTCAAACTTCAATGCATAAAAGACAGTTCAATAGCAATAATATAACATAACACATGATTCTAAAATTTCTAAAGTTGAGCACAGTAAATAATAACAGACTTAAAATTTTGTATGCTTCTCAACTATGTACTTAAGTTTACCTGTCCGATACTGAGTGAAGCTAAAGATTCATGTGCGGTGTTCAACATATTTAGTTGTTCCTCATATATGGTTAAGCAATTCATAAGAGACTAAAAACAATGCTTTAACAGATAAGGTGAATAACAAATTCCACCCCCTGTGTTTATAAAAAAAAAAAACAATGACCATAGATAATATGGATGGATCTGTTTTAACCTTTTTTTTTTGCTAAGATCTGTTTTAATCTTTAAATATGCCTATTCATGAATCAAGCAAAATCATGCTTCGCACGGCCACACATGTTGCCTCCCCTTCGGCTTATGCCCAAGACCATATAACTAACAGTTCTCCATATCCTTCTAGGCCAGATACTGTACTTTAAGACCCCCCCCCCCCTCCAAATTAAAATTACAAATTGTGGTCCCAAATACATTCTATAGTCAAGACAGGATATTAGTTATGGAGGTTCAAATGAATAACTTTTTTTAAAACAAAGATTTCTAAATGGTTAAGGGAACAACATACCTTACATAATATGCATTTGAAATCGACGTATTATAGAGGTTAACTTTATACACAAAATTACATATTTGCCTATCAAACTAAGTAATCTGCCGAACAATCGACCTTCTTAAAACATCCTCAAGACCCCTGATTTAAACGATTTTGACAACGGTAAAGTTTAAGACACAGTCCCTCCATCCAAAAGTGCCCGTTCTTGTGGAAATTGCTGAGTTTGGCTGTTTGCTTTAACCCGTAATTTTTTTCCCGTAAAAAGGCTGAGGGTACACAGAATTCCCATTGCATATCTCCATCTCAGCTCTAGCTCCTTTAGTGAGGGTTACTTGCCTCAGTTGTCTTCTTCTATGTTATGTTACCTTATTTTAATTAACTCCGTACTATGGTTCATTCTAATGTATTTACGTTTAGAGGTATTATCGGTAAAGTGGAAGCTACATATACCAAGTACAAAATCAGAACTCTTCAAATTTTGCTATAATATATGTTGCACCTTTCATATAAAATAAAATAAAATACCTTATCCATAATATTTATAGTTACTGTATATATGTGCATGCTACTACAATTTTTAATATATTTTTTTGTAGTTAAATACACTTTGATGAGGGGCACTTTGTCTTGCAACTCTTAACTAAACTCTAAAAGGATCCTTGAATTTAGCATTGTAGCTATATCTTGCACCTAATTAAAATGAGCCATAAAGTATGAAACACAAAGTATACCAGTTGCAATATACAAAAAGAAGATTCTAACATAAAATAAACAATTTAGTACGAAAAAGTAGATTTTTGGTCCGATATTTAAAAAAATAGAACTCAAAAGTGACTTGTAAGTTTATTCCCAAATAAGTAGGAAATTATTTTTAATTTCAGTCACTAATCTAATTTGGACTTGACAAAAATCAATATAACCCTTTTGAATGTACTTCTAGTTTTTCTTTTTTTGTTATCTTCTTCATCTACTAAATTAGGTATCATTAATTTAATTATCCCAACTGATAAGTTGCAAAACTACTTACAAGTACTAAGTAGGATAATTACTTCTGCATATAAGTTTATAAGTTTAATATGTATAACTTCAAGTACGAAGTAATTTTTTAAGTTAGGCCAAGCGGGTAGCGTGATCCAGCTTGTAACCAAAATACCCTCCTAGCCGAACAAAAACACACCCATTAATCTCGTACATTCATCAGAAGTTCCGAAATTGTGTTACTCCTAGACCCTTATCCCAGCTACATCACCACACCAAGTATAACAAAACACCAAGACTGTTAGTAATTAGTTAATTAGTGTGTGTACTGTATCGAGTCCGATAGACTCTTATTCCTATCCTTTAATGTAATATAAACAATTGGCTCCTAGTAACTTGGGACAGATGTTTTTATCTCCAACAAAACTCACTCCTATGACATCTTATTATCAAAAGTACTTCATATCACTCAAGTACAATATAAAATGGAGAGTGATTAAAGGTGTTTCTAATAGTTCATCATAGAATATATCTAGGATTATTAGGAAGAGGCTACTTACAAAGAATGAGTGCACTATTTTCCACTCCTCAAATTTTAATGATATAAGGAGCTTAAGTGCTTCTGATGCAGGACAATGGGTTAACAAGCCCAAAGAAAGTATTTGGGAACAGTATAGGAAGCTTTGGAAGCCCATTTGATTAGTTTTTATTAGTTATATTTAATTTAGGACAATAATCTAGTATTATATTAGAGTTTTTTAGTATTAGGAAAGTACTCAAGGTTATCATATATAGGACTATTGGCTTGTAATCTTTTCACAGTTATTATTATTGAGAACTATTTTGAGTTGTTATTGAAATTCTCTTGCGAGAGATATCTTCTAGAAACCCTAATACCCAATAATCAGCCCCTATCCCCTATCAGCTTCACTACTGGAACACTATTTTCCGCTCACTCCTCAAATTTTAATTTATGAGCAAAAAATACGATCTTACCAACCTATTCAAAAAAACTAATTACATCCTCAAATCTCACTTTTCAAAAATTTTAATCAGCAAGAAAACCTCTAACTATACTAGAGAATTGATTAACTTAAATCTAAGACATTGTAATCAAGATGGACAAAATGTACTAGCTAGTACTACATAATCAAAGTAATTACCTACTCAAGTATTAGTATCTCCATATTCGACAAAACCGGTTACTATATCAAACACAGTCTAATTCCCAAATGTTCACATTCTTCAAATATTACAAGCAACAATAAGCAAAAAGGTAAGCACAAAATATGAATTAAAAGCGTGAAGTTCAAATTAAAAAAGAAAGCAAAAAACAAAAATATAAAAAAGGAAAGTGACCTTGACGGTGTCGAATGGATGGCCGACGACGACGGTGGAGACGCCGGCGAGTAAACCGGCAACATATTCTTTGTAGCCGGAGCAATTTTCCATCTGTATGTGTGTGTATTTATTTTGCTTGAATTAGAGTATTATACAGTATTTAGAGTTAGAGGTATAACTATTAGAGCACCGCCATAAATCTTCTGGTGTTATGCGAGGCAGGGTTTAAGATTTACGATGTAAAAACCTCTGATACTAGTCCGTCCCATATATTTTGTCGGGTTAAATTGACAAAAAATTATGCAAACTACATCATTATAAATATATAATTTTTAAAAGATTAAATTTACTTTAATGTAAAAAAAAATATTTAGAACTAAAACAAATTTAAAATGTGTCTAAAAGTCGCTGAATTTAATTATACATGGTCAAATAGTACAAAAAATATTGTGTGGAGTTTTTTTAAATTAATTCAGTAAATATAAATGAATTTAAAAATAGCATCTATACTATATTATAATAAGCCAACGGGGTATAATTTGTAGTTGGTTACCCCTTATTTTTGGTTATCCTCATTCACAACCGTTAGATATTCAATCCAAATAGATCATGACCGTTAGATACAACAATACTAAAAGTTGAAGGTCTAAGATTCGAATCCCGCCAACAACATTTTAATATAAAATTAATACTAGATTATGTTATATAAAAAGGTTGAAGGTTCGATTCCCATCAACAGCATATTAATTTAGATTTAATACTAAACTAAAAATAATGTTTAAAATATTATATATACTAAACTATAAACAAATTTAAAAAAAATAAAAATAACCCGTGCTTTGCACGGGCTATAAGCTAGTATGTATTAATATTAAACGTGGTCATTATTCTATGGAAAATCATCTTACGTGGAGAACCACTAATTTCTGATTCTATGACAATCCAAATTTCTATTTTTTTGGTTCTATAAAAAAAACAAGATTTTTTTGGTTCTACAAAAAAAAATCTGATTCTTTTGATTTTACAAAAAAAAAAACTGAACCAAATACTGACGTGGCAACCCTGCTGACGTGGTAGTGCCATGTCACCTGCCACATCATCAATGCTGACGTGGCGGCTTCAGTTTTTTTTTTAAATATTGGTTCTACTACATAATCAGAAAAAATAAGGTGGTTTCCCACGTAAGATGATTCTCTATAAAGTGCTACTCTATTAAACGTACTACGTAATCGTATTAGATTTTCAACTTCAGTGACTAGTTTCAGCTTGTATCAATAAAATAAAATAAGTTCATACGAATTTTTTAAATTTCATGTGTGTAAAACTTTTTTCTCAACGAATAATTTATAAAAATTTAGAATTTTTACAAATTTTATAATTTATAAAAATTCAGAATTTTTACAAATTTTATTTAATTTGAACCAATTTTTGATTTAACATCACTAAATATTATAAATATAATCCAAGTCATGTAGTACCAGTCTAACAACTAGGGGTGTACGCGGTTCGGTTGCGGTTCGGTTTTTGACGGTTGATGCGGTTTTTTGATTTTGGCGATTTTGGAAATTTCCAACCATAGCCGTAAATGTGGTTGCGGTTAACCGCATGATGCGGTTGATGCGGTTCGGTTTGCGATTAACTACCTACGTTTAATTTAATAAAAATTAAAATACAATTACAAGTCGGTAAAAAAAAAAAGAATCAGTACAATATCACAGAATTTTTTGGTGCAAGGCTGCAAGCACATAAATATAGCCCATCAGTACAATAGCAAATCATCATCAATAATTCATGGTGTAGTTATGTCTAGTGCAATAGAATAAACATAATTGATTAGACATAACTATGCAATTTGTAGGTTAGATATTGAATTGAGTTCGAGTAAATGGGTTGGGTAAATATATTTGGTAAATGGGTAGGGTATATCCATATATCAACTCCCAGAAAATGTATATCCACCCCCGGAAAAGAAACTTCTATGTCTTATGTGTATAATTTATTAATTTATATAATATAAAATATATTTTTAAAAATATAAATTATTATAAATATATATGTGCGGTTTGCGGTTGCGGATGCGATTTTGCGATTTTTCAATATTCAAATCCGCAACCAACCCACAAATATGCAGTTCTTAAAAATTCAATCCGCAACCAACCCGCATTTCGCGATTATCCGCAAAATGCGGTGCGGTTGCGAGTGGTTTGCGGTTCGGTTGCGGTTGAGCGGATAGTATGTACACCCCTACTAACAACCATCAACATGCGTTGAAATGAAATTTTTAAAATTAAATTCTAAATAGCATGGTTAGAGTTTATTTGTTATTGTCCCAATTTTGGGAGTTTTGGGTTCGATTCTCGCTAAACACGAAATTTTTTAAAACATATCCTAATTTGTAAAGTATATAAGTTTAATTATTCAAAAAAAATTATGACATATGCAAGTGATCAAAAAAAAAATTATTACATAAACAGATTTTGGTAATTATCATCATACTATTTTTTGTATTTTGTAATGTAATAGTTGTTGGATAAATTTAGTAGTTTAGATTAAATTGTGAATCATTTTGAGACTCAATTTGAATGATAAAAATGTGTTAGTGTTGTGTATATGTTGGATTGTATTTTTTTCTGCAAGAGACTTCCAACGCATATTTACATGCTCAAAATGGATAAAGGATGAATGAAAACTGATGTTCCAAAGTACGATCCTTTAAAGTGGTATTTTAGAAGTATACCACATCGATAATAGTACAAACCTATTCCTTGAGTTTTATTATAAATACTTTGTCCCACATCGAAAAGAATAATAAGTCATTTCTACTATCTCTTTATAAATAGTGTCTTTGGGCATCAGTTTTATAAAGTCGTGAAAATTATAGCCTTTTCTAAAATTTCACTCTTCTCAGTTTTAAACTTTCAAAATATTCCGGTGATAGTTTCGGGCTCGATTCAAGTTCGCTGAAAGTATTTTCGATTTATCGATTATACTAGTATCTTGTTTTATCCTGGGAGGTAGGTCGCTAAGCTCTCGTTTTATCCTGGAAGGCAGGTCGCTAAGCACAGACGGTGAGGGGCGAAACTGCTTTAAGGAGACAGGTTTCGGGACTCGAGATTAAATCCAATCTCTATTTGTTTTCTCAAACCCTTCTCCTTTAAATATAATTAATCCTATAATTGTATGTTCATATATATCATTACATGAATTAATTAGTTTCTTGCAATTTGTAATTATATATTTGATATATATAATTTGTCTATATCGTACAAGACTGACAACAATAGTACATTTTAAATGAATGTGAAAATAATTTCATAGCCAAACCTTGAAATAAACATTTTGGTCATTCTGATTCTTTTAACTGATGCAAAAGTGATTCAGTTGCTACCAAGGACTAACATTGTCTTATGATTCCTTTAATTGGTTGTCTGGGCTAGGCCCTGTTCCTCTGTCTTGGTGACAAGGATCTAAAGGCCTTCTTCACCACCCATGTCTGCTCAATGTCAATTTATCTTTACTGTTCTATGGACACCTTTAGCTCTCTGTATGTTAATAGTCACCGAAAAAAGTACAAAATGGTAAAATATTTTCAATGATAGTCCGCCCCACATGTAGCATTTTACACCTTGATTAGCATGTTGTCACGTTCTGCCAAAATTTAACCTCTTTAAGCATAGAAAATTCTAGAGAAGACCGGAAGGGTCCGGATGACTCTAGAATGTAGTGGAATATGGTGGAGTTCTTTGAAAGGCACTCGAGAATTCAAGAAGAATCTAGAAGATGGCGGAACGGGGTGGAGCCTCGCGGATCTTTCGAAACTTTAAAGAGCTTGGGAAAGTTCTAGAGATTTCCTATGTATTATTGTATATTCTAGATAGGTATGTTCTAGAATAATTATGTGTAGATATTTATTGGAAAAATCTAGAAGCATGTGGGATGTACATGTTCTAGAATCCTCTCCAAGTGGTGGAGGAGCCTATAAAAGGGTGAGATCCCTCATTTGGAGTGGCATATAGTGAGAGAGTGGAATAGAGTAAGTGAGAGGCGGAGTGAGAGCACTGAAGTTGGAGAGTAAATGTGCTTGTCTTGTGAGGGTTGAGTGCTAAGCTTTGTAACTGGCAAGGGGCTAGTGTGGGTAAAGGGGATCCAACTCTTGTAATATTGTTATACTAATAAAGAAGGGTCTTTGTTAGTAAGTGTGGTTGTCTTCTACTCTTATATTTCTCTTTTATCCACTGCTAAAGTGTTAGGCAACACTTGGGGTAAGGCTGGTCTAGTAGTTCGTTTGTTGGGCGACAAGCGCTAGATGCTGGCATGGTTGGCTTAGAAAGGGGGCAAATTCTAAGGCCGTGACAATGCACTTTCTTACTTTTATAACGCGATTGTACATTTAACTTAAATTGATGTTATTCATGAACTTTACTTGAAGATCTGCTAAAGTTCAAAATGTGTAAACTAAACATATGTAAATAATGTAGGCTGTTATTGTTAAAACAGATCATCCTTTTTTTTCATCAGTTAAGGCTTTACAGACATTGAAATTTGCACTAGGACTCGTTTTGGGTGAAATGGTGTTTTATGTGTTCTGCAGCAACAACCTTGGAGTGGAGTAAATTGCCAATTTGACAAAAGGATTAGTAAATGGCTTACTTATCGACTACGGATTTTATGTTCATTACCCAATGCAACAGCACACCTATATATGAACTCCCCTGAATCCTGATGATAACAATCTTTGGCGATCTTTTTCTAAACCGAAAAAGATGAAGTGGAGGAAATGGCAATAGGAATTTTACAAATGCTTAATGACAATATTCTCTTGACATAAAATGTTGTGATCTAGTTGTCTGTCAGTTTGATGGCTTTATGTTGCAGAAGTTGCCACTTATCAGCATATTGTGTTCTTGTACATGTCAAAACAGTAGATCAAGTCATTTCAGACTTGATCATATTACTTATTTTAAGTTGTTTATTAAATAGAATCTCATCATCTATTAATCTAAGAGACTGATAAGATAGAGAACTTGAAGGTAACTTGATACATTGTTATACACTAGAGCTGTTGTATTTATAAGTACAACAGAGAGCTAATTTACAACTTACATATCCCTGATCTACAACATACATATCCTTGATCTATAGTCTATCATATCACCTGATCTTAGCATTTATATCCCCTGTTTTTAGCTGATATTATCATCCAGAATATCCTAATTACAAAACATAATCTCACATTAACATTCCAGATAACCATTAATGGTTATATTGTTTATAACCCCCTCAAACTAATGGTGGGTGAACCATTAGTTTGCTGATGAAAAAATCATGTCGGCTCTTTTTTTGAGATTTTGTAAAGAAATCAGCAAGTTGTTTTTTGGAGGAAACCCAAGGTAGGCTGATATCAACGTTTTCATATTTTTCCCGAACAAAATGGCAATTAACTTCAATGTGTTTTGTTGGCTCATGAAAAAATATATTACTTGCAATTTTGACTACACTTTCGTTGTCACGGAATAACGGTGTGGGTGAATGAAGTTGAATATTGAAGTCTTTTAACAATCGTCGAAGCCAAACAACTTCACTACAGGTGGATGACATAGCTCGATATTCAGTTTTAGTCAATGATTTTGGATATAGTGGATTGTTTCTTTTATTTCGAGAAAAGAAGAAAACTTCTTAAAAATATACAGTAACCAGTAGTAGATCTAGATCTGCGTGTTTTTGGGCAGCCCGCATAGCTAGCATCATAAAAAGCGCGCAAGTCTAAAGAACTAGTATTTGAAAATGACAAACCACGAGCCGGAGTTAAACGAAGAATATAATCTTTGAGGATCTGAAACGAATTGGCTCACAAGATGAAGTATATGAGCAATATTTGGACGGGCATGTCAATGTGAGGTAGACCAAACTCCCAATGATGCTTCGATAGAGGGTTGGATTAGAGATTGGAGAGCCATTTGTTTTACTATGTGTTACATGTATCTCTAATGGAGTGTCCACGACTTTATCATCGGTAAGACCTACCATTTTAATGATACCACGAGTATGTTTTTGTTGACTAACAAAATAGCCATCAACATTTTGATAGATTTCTAAGATAAGGAAATAAAATGCAAGACCAAGATCTTTCATTTGAAAAAAGTTTCGCAGGATATTCTTAAGATTATGTATACCTTGGCGATCATTACCAGTGATTAAAATATCATCAACATAGATGAGTGCGAAGGTGATTCCCGCTGATGTGGAAGATATAAATAAAGATTGATCATTTTGACTTTGATGATATCCAGCTTTTTGTAACACCCCTTTTAATTTAAAAAATCATGCTCGAGGAGATTGTTTTAATACTTATATTGCCCTCTTAATTTACAAACCATGTTTGATGGAACTGATAATCCAGGAGTAGGACGCATGTAAACTATTTCAGAAAGATCACCATTTAGGAAGGCATTCTTGGCATCCATCTGGTAGATATCCCAATTGTGAATTGCAGAAATAGCTATCAAAGTACGGATAGTGGTCATTTTGGCAACTGATATGAATGTTTCAACGTAGTCGATGCCATATTTTTGTTTATAGCCTTCAGTCACGAGGCGTGCCTTATATCGTTCCAAAGAACAATTAGACCTCAACTTGAGTAAACCAATCTGCATCCTATAATTGGATGATGTGGAGGCTTAGGATCAAGCTCTCATGTCTGATTTTGGTTCAAGGCCTTTAATTCTTCCTGCATAGCATTACTCCACTTGGTACTATCTACAACTTGTTTGTAAGAATTAGGAATAACAAAAGAATCAAGTTCAGATAAAATGAAAACTGATCAAGTGATTTAGTAGTACGAGAAGAATGCCTTGGAGGTGATCATTTAACAGATTTTACTTCTATCTTCAAATACTCAGATTTAGGAAGAAGCATGTAACAAGTACAACCAAAGATACGAAACTTTCCTTAATCAGGTGGATAATCAAATAACTTCTCTTGTGGAGATATGTTACCTAGAATAGGAGTGGGTAAACGATTGATCAAGTACACAATTATTGCCATACTTTCTGCCCAGAATATCTTTGGTAAGCCTGCATGGATGTGATGAGCACGTGCTACCTTAATTAGGTGTCTATGCTTTCACTCAGAGACACCATTTTGTTGGGGTTGATGAGCACAACTCTTCTGATGAATTATTCCTTAAGAAGCTAAAAAGTGTTAAACTCCTTTGAATTATATATACCACCGGAATTTGTACTGAAAATCTTGATCTGTCGAACTGAGTTTGAACCATAGCATGAAAATATTCAAATACTTGTGAGACTTCAGAGTTGTGGCGTAAAAAATATGTCCACGTGTAACATGACCAATCATCAATGAATACAACATAATAGTATTTTCCACTTAATGATCCTACATGAGATGGTCCCCAAACATCGGAATGAACAATATTAAAAATTGAGACAACGTGATTTATTTTCTTAACAAAAGGTAAAGTATGTGCTTTGGAGAGTGCACATTTCTCACAGGTTTTATTAATTTAAGATTTGTAATCAAGCTTATCTATCAAAGCATTAGAGGAAAACAATGTTAGTCACAGAGGCATGCCTGAGTACATTTAATAACAAGCCTAATTGTTTGTAATGCTATGCATTACTTACATGACCTCTTAACAGAGGGAACCTCTAGTTGTAGAGTTTCTACTTGTTGTAGTACTTAGAACAGGCATCAAACTCTACCTATGTAACTGTAATTAAAGTCAGAGAATAATGCATGAAAGAAGTTCCGAGGATCATGCCTCAAGCTTGAAGACCAAGACTGTCAAAATAAACACAGTTGAAATTTGGAGAATGAAGATTTGCCTAAGTACCAATTCGAGAAGTATGTTGTCATATTCGAGAAGTCTAGCTTTCGAGAAGTCAAGGATTCGATATCTCAAGAGACACTGTTCGATATCTCTGACAGTACTGTTCGATATCTCAGAGATTCGACATGTCGACAACTCTATTCGAAAACTCAAGAAGTCAACAAGTCAAAGTATCATTCGAGTTCTCTAGGAGTCAACAAGTCAATGTTCCATTCGATATCTCAATGACTCAGGAAGCTATTCGATATCTCATGGATTCGATAAGTAAAATGCTCTATTCGATATCTCAGGGATTCAATAAGTAAAATGCTTTATTCGATATCTCAAGGATTCCTGAAGAAAAGACTTATTCGAGAAGTGATTCGATATGTCAGCTCAACAGTATTCGAGAACTCAGAGTTATCGATTAAGCCAATTCTAGTTCTCGAATCACCAATAGAGTTACTTCTCGACTGCAATCTTGGAGACAAAATACTGAAGAATTGTACAATGAGAAAGGCTGCCATTGGACTTGACTATGGCACTCTTAAACAGAGGAAAGGTTATGCTGTCATTGAAAATGACATAGTTGTTCCAGGATGAAGTGCCTCACATTTTGAAAACGACCGAGTCTCCAATTTTTAAAGAACCAACATTTGAAATTGATGAAGATGCCTTACTCATTAAGCAAATGTTGAATGATGAGGATGAGGCACAGTCTAGTGAACAACCAGCATCCTCTAAGAGTGAGAGTGTCAAGGCAAAAGCCAAGAAGATAGTAGGAGGCAGACCTAGACCTGAGAAGTTTGTGAAGTTTGTTTCAGCTGGGAAAAATGAATCTGAGAAGAAAGTGGCTAATAAGAAACAAAACAGGAATGGCAAGCTAGGGATAAAAAAGAATAATAATTATGCTTATGTGCCAAATGCCCCTAGGAAAGTTTGTCAAAACTGTTTTAGCACTAATCACTTAACTCATGCATGCAAGAAACCAACTAGTAGTGTAGCTAAGCCTTTCTATGATTGCTCTATGCCTTTAAGACATAGAGATTCACCTTTCTGTGATAAACTTGACTGTATGCCATGCAACATGAATGTTATGACTAACTGTTTTAATTTGAGAAGATAATTCATTGATGGTTGCATCAGTCACAACATTCACACACACTACACAAGGCCAGAGTCTTCAAGTCCTCCTAGAGTTAGGAAGGTACCTCTGTCACCTAAGTCTAAGAATTCAGATTCTAAGACTTCTAATAGTGACAAGAAGACTAGTCCTAGGAAAGTTGATAAGCATGCTATTTTTGATAAATCTGTTTCTAAGCCAAGTGGACCCAAACTTGTTTGGGTACCAAAGAAAAAGTAATGCCTTTGTGCTTTCAGGGCAAAGAAAGTGAAAAGAAGGTCATGTGAATTTTGGACAGTGGATGCTCAAATCACATGACTGGTGATATGGCCCTGCTATCACAATATGAGGAGAAGGCTGGCCCAATGGTTGCTTTTGGAGATGGCAGCATGGGTAACACATTGGGATATGGCAAGTTAAAAGTTGGTAATGTCATCATTGAAGATGTAGCACTAGTCAAGGGTCTCAAGCATAATATGCTAAGTGTTGGTCAGTTTACTAATAGAGGATTCAAGGTAAATTTTGGCAAAGATGAATGTTTGATCACCCACAAGAAGACTGGTGATTTTTCTCTATCTGGAGTAAGAAAAGGGAGCCTGTTTGTAGCCAATATGGACTCTGCAAACAAGGAAAAAGTTTGTTGCTTCTACTCAAAAGCATCAAATGAAGATTGTTGGCTATGGCACATAAAGTTATCACACCTGAACTTCAAGGCCATTAATTCTCTAGTCAAAAGAGAGTTAGTGAGAGGCATGCCCACACTTGAATTCTGTCAAGAAGGAGTATGTGAGGCTTGCCAAGAAGGAAAGATGAAAAGGTCAAGCCACAAGTCAAAGACAGTGACATCAATCACCAAGCCCCTGCAATTAATTCATATGGATTTGTTTGGGCCTGTCAATATTATGTCACTCTCAAGAAAGAAGTATGCCTTAGTGATGGTTGATGACTACACAAGGTATACATGGGTGGAATTTCTAGCATCAAAGGATGAGGCTCCACAAGTAATCATTGAGCACATAAAGAAAGTTGATAAGGAAGTAAAAGCCAACAATGCAAGTGTGATTGCATTGAGAAGTGACAATGGAACAGAGTTCAGAAATGCCTTACTTGAAGCATTTTGCAAAGAGAATGGCATTTCTCAACAATTCTTAGCTCCAAGGACTCCACAACAAAATGGAGTAGTTGAGAGAAAGAATAGAACTCTAATTGAGGCTGCTAGAACAATGTTGCTTGATGCGAACATTCCTACATGTTTTTGGGCTGAGGCTATGAGCACTGCATGCTATATCCAGAATAGAACCCTCATCAACAAAAACACTGGAAAGACACCTTACAATTTGATGACTGGAAAGAAGCCTACTCTAAAGTATGTTCATACTTTTGGAAGCAAATGCTTTGTGTTGAAAGACAATTCAGAATATGTTGGGAAGTTTGATGCAAAGGCATTTGAAGGAATTTTTCTTGGCTATTCTATGGAGAGAATTGCATACAAAGTTTATGTCATCGGTCAAAAGAAAGTTATGGAAAGCACAGATGTGACATTTGATGACAGCAAACTACCTGGATTAGAAGAAGTCGATGATGAAGATAGAGATCCATTAAATTTTGAAAATCTAGATGATTCTGATGAAGAGATTGAAACTGAAGTTGAAACTCTAGTTCAACAAACTCAAGTGAATGATGAAGCAAGAGAAGAATCTGATCCAATCAACAGCGAAGAGACTAGCATCCAAGACACACCTGTGGATAGTAGAAACTTCACAGGGGGAGGAAATGAAAATGATCATGACCTGGATGATGAAGCAACATCAAGGTAGAGAAATCAAACTGAGCACTCAAGGAAATTAGATAGGTCACACACTGCAGAGCAAATTATTGGTGATCCAAATGCAGGAGTGAGAACTAGGAGAGCAACTCAAAATGAGTGCCTCTATGGTTGCTTTCTATCTCAGATTGAGCCTAAAAACTTGATGATGCATTGTTGGATCCAGATTGGATTATTGCTATGCAAGAGGAGCTGAATCAATTTGAAAGAAACAAAGTATGGGAACTTGTGCCTGCACCAAAGAACAGAACCATTGTTGGAACAAAATGGGTTCTAAAGAATAAGATGGATGAAGATGGTGTAATTGGAAGAAACAAAGCAAGGTTGGTTGTAAAAGGATACTCTCAACAGGAAGGCATTGACTATGATGAGACATTTGCTCTTGTTGCTAGATTGGAAGCCATCAGAATCTTCTTGGCATTTGCTGCTCATTCAAACTTTAAATTCTATCAAATGGATGTCAAGAGTGCATTTCTGAATGGGGAGTTGGAAGAAGAAGTTTATGTGCAACAACCACATGGCTTTGAGGATCCACATTTCCCAGAATTTGTCCACGGATTGCTTAAGGCATTGTATGGACTTAGCAGGCTCCAAGGGTATGGTATGACACTTTATCATAATTTTTTCTTGAAAATCAATTCACTAGAGGCACATTGGACAAGACACTATTTTACAAGAAGCATGGTAATGATATTATCCTAGTTCAGATCTATGTTGATGATATCATATTTGGCTCTACAAATGAGAAGTTGTGTGAGAAATTCTCTAAGCTCATGCAAAGCAGATATGAGATGAGTATGATGGGAGAGTTAACATTCTTTCTTGGATTGCAAGTTAGTCAGAGGAAGGATGGTATCTTCATCAGTCAAACCAAGTACATCAATGATTTATTAAAGAAGTTTGACTTAGAATACTGCTCACCTACAAAGACACCCATGGCCACTGCCACCAAATTGGAAGAAGATGTCAAAGGCAAGAGAGTAGATATCTCAGTCTACAGAGGCATGGTTGGTTCTCTACTCTATCTCACTGCAAGTAGGCCAAACATCATGTTTACTACATGTCTGTGTGCAAGGTTTCAATCAAATCCAAAAGAGTCACATTTGATTGCTATAAAAATGATCTTTAGATATCTGAAGGGCACTCCAAACTTGGGTTTATGGTATCCTAAGGACACAAGGTTCAATTTGGTTGGTTATTCTGATGCTGATTATGCTGAATGCAGAGTGGATAGGAAAAGCACCTCAGGTAGCTGCCAGTTTCTTGGACAAAGGTTAGTCTCTTGGTACAGCAAGAAACAACAATCTGTGTCAACTTCCACAGTTGAGGCTGAATACATAGCTGCTGGAAGTTGCTGTGCTCAAGTGCTTTGGATTAGAAATCAGCTTAGAGATTATGGACTTGAGTTGGAAAGAATTCCAATCATGTGTGACAACACAAGTGCAATATCTATAGTTGCCAATCCTGTCAATCATTCTAGGACAAAGCACATTGACATCAGATATCATTTCATTAAGGAGCATGCAACTAATGGAACCATTGAGTTGCATTATGTCCCTACAGATAAACAGTTAGCTGATATATTCACTAAGCCATTGGATGAAGCCATCTTCACAAGGTTGGTTAGTGAGATTGGAATGCTGAATTCTTCAGAATCTGGCTAAGTGAAAATATCAACTAGATTGTTGCAGCAGTAAACACTTACTTTATTTAAATTCTCAATATTTTTGAAGTAAGTGTTGGCTGAAATATGATTTATAAATATTTCAAATCTGTTGCATATGTTGAAAATCATATTCGAATTAGCTTGAAATTTCTATGAAATTTTAAGATTATCACTATTTAATTTGTTAGAATATTCTTCATTGAATAATTCTGGTGAATTTGAAAAGATAGTGAAAATTAACTTTTATGAGTGGAAAGTGTAGCTCGATAAGTCAGACTTCTCTAATGACTTTCATGTCTATGGTCGACTTCTCTAACAAGTCTATTTGGAACACTCTTGAGTTCTCGAATAATGCATTTTGGAGAAATCGAACAGAGACTTGTTTGACTTCTCGAATAGGACATTTGAGTTCTCTAATGACTGAGTTCTCGAATAGAACATTTGAATTGTCGAATCATTTGAAAAGGCTGAATTTTCGCTGAATCTTAACCATTTTTGGATTTTTATTCAGAATCTTAAATCACTCATAATAACATATTTTATTTAATTTGGAATTATTTCTAAGTTATATAATAGCCAGCTGCGAGTTACAAACTGCTTGAGATATCGATTAAGCCTCTCTTGGCTTATCGAATAGTTGATTTCTACTTCTCGAATGACTGACTTGTCGATACAAAACGCATATCTAATCGACAATTCAAGTACTTCATACTTATACAGTTTTACATCTATTCATTTCATTTCATTTTCTCAAGCATCTAAAGTTCCAAAAACTCTGAAAACCCTAACTTCAAAAGCTAAATTTCTTCTTCAACCTTCATTCTCTTCTCTCTGTGTAATAATTGCAAATATCCAACTCACAATTCCTACCCACACCAACTTCATTGCTATTACTAGTGATGTGGAAGCACCCAATGCTAATTTCAAGTGCTTCGTTCGCTGGATGTCTGAGTCATACATCAAGGATGCACTCTCAACCAACCCAACTCTGTACCTAGATCTCCTAGAACAGTTTTGGAGGACAGCCATTGTGGAAGTTATTGCTCTCGAAAATGCAGTAACCTCTTATGTCATCTACTGCAAAATACAAGAGAAAGAGGTTACTATCACTACAGAGGATATGAATCAAGCACTAGGACTTCCTCAAGAGCTGTATCACCCTCTGGTATCTGATGATGATTTGATTACATTCTTCGACTTTATCAGATATGCTGATACAATCAAGATTGGAAAAATGAATCGGAAGTGTCTTAGAAAGGAATGGAGTTTTGTGTTCTCCACACTGCTACAGGTGTTCATTGCTAGAAAGTCAAGTTTTGATCAAATCAGTGCACCTGCACAGCATTTTGCATACTCCCTGGCATATGATAGGAAAATCAATGTGGGTAATCTAATTATGCAGGAGCTATATGGGAGACTTGGTAAGAACTCAACCAAGAGAGGTACTGAAATTTTCTTCCCTCGTTTTATTCAATCTGCTCTTAATTTTGTAGATAATAAACTAGTTGAATTGCCTGGGATAAATAGAAATAGAATAGGCTATCTGAAATCCATGACCAAACTCATTTTTGGTAACTTGGAGACTAGGAATGATGTGGATGTTAGGCTTGTAATAACCCCTCATATGCAAAGGTTATTTGAGTCTTACCCCCACAACATGCCAACATTTGCCTCTAAGTCTGAGTTAGCACAGCCCAAGCAAGTAGAAAAAAATGCTAACCCAGGGCCTGCTAACCAACCCCCTCAACCAAACACTGTACCAAACACAGAGCCACCTACATCATCCTCTCAACAGGGTGGTGTTTGTAAAATGGAGAAAAAAAGAGAAAACAGATTGTTTCTGAACCATTGAATATCTTAACTGAAGCAGCATTGGCTGTAGAATTATGTTTAGAAAGTGAGGAACCTTAGTCATCCTTACTAAGGCCAAAGAAGAAGAAATCTAAAACCACCTCTTCAGTCACACAAATGGCTGAAGTTGTAAAATCAGGGGCAAACAACTCACTAGATGTACCCTCTCAACAGGGTGCATCTATAGAATTAAGCATTCTCCCCAATGCACTATCTTGTAATGAGTCAGCACCTGGGAGTGATAAGGCTGGCACAACACTGAGTGGAGAGCACATCACACTTGAAACTCCCTCTATTTCTCAGGGGGAGTTGCCAAAATCCAATCTACAAGACACTCTTCTTTCAGAATCTATCACTGAAATTTCTTTGGAGCCTGCAACTCAAGCAATTGAGGAGCAAGGCATTGATCACCAAGAATTCTCTTCTCTTCGTGAGCCAATGGACTCAAGTGACGTAGTGCATGACACTTTGTTTACCACCCAGGAACCACACTTAGATGGTGAGGGAATGCAAGCTGGGGCATATCCTGATGACACCATCACAAACACAGAGGATTCACTAGTTTTTACTAGAGACTCTGTGCCTGTGTCAACTACTGTTGTAACTCATCCCACTCCTATGGAGACAACAGTAGTGGAGTAAAACCATCCGGTTACAGAAGTTGCATCTGTAACTGAGGAGTCTAGCTTTCCTAGCTCTAGCTCTGACTTTTTGTCACAATGGCTGAAGCCTGTGCAACATGACAGTGCTTCAGGATCAGGGTCTGCTCCACCATAATTGACGGTTGAAGCACTTCAAAGCTTAGTTGTGGATCAGATTCCTGAGTTTGTTAAAATAGCCCAAAACCTTGTCACATCCAATATGTCAAACCCAGACTATGAAGCCATTCTGCTGTGTCACAGGGATGATGTAGAGATGCAAAAAGAGAAAATAGCATATGAGGCTGAGAGAGATGGGAATGTAGATGCCTGGCTGCAAGGGAAATATGATATAACTCTCAATGAAGCCTTCAATATCTAAGAGAGGAATACCTCACTTCACTGGGTTCAAATGCTAAATCTCTGACTCCTGGTGAAGTGTATGAACCCATGAATGATTCTTACAAGGGATTCCTCAAGGCTGCACACTATCTTGGCAAGGGTGTTAAGACAGAAGTCAACAAGGTGTGTGATGAAACAACCAAGACAGTGGGAGAAATCAAGAGAGAATTCACTGCCAAGTTTCCAACTTTAGATCCTGTCCTCAAAACCATACAAGACTGTAAATCTACCTGCATCAAGATGGACAATGGCTTGGATTTGCTTCATGGAACTGTCAGCAACCTAGCAACTCAAGTTCAGAATCTCTCTGGTCAAACAACTGATGCTAATGCCATGTTGAGGACCATGTTTGCAAATCAATATGGAGATAAACTGGTGACTGAGGTCCGTGTGCATAATATGACCAAGTTTGAGGTAGTGAGGCTCAAGGAATAATCATTGTCTGGCTTTAAAGCTACTGAGTTATTAACCAAGGTGGATACTCTGGAGAAAGAAGTGAGCTCACTCAAGCAGTCAAATGTTCATCTTACAGACACAGTAACAACTCTCACTGAGCAGCTGAACACTCAAGCCACCACCACAGCTGATGTTCTTCTGCATCAACAACTGATGCTGTCTGCTATGATGAAGCATATGGGGCTCCCTCTACCTGATGAATCTGTTAATCCCACCTCTTCCAACCCAAGGGTCTCTACCAAAGCCTTTGTGCCTGACAACAAGCCTAAGGGGAGAAGAGGAACTTAAGGACATCAAAGCCTAAGGGGGAGCAGCGGACTAAGGGAGAGAAGCCTAAGGAGAAAGGAATAATCATAACTGAGGGTGGTCAACCAAAAATCTCAAAACCTACAACCTCTCATGTTCAAGGCAAGGGCAAAGCCAAAATCAATGCACCTCTACCTTCTCTACGAACTGTCACTCTACCTCCTGTACATATCACTACCCCAAGTGGCCTAAAACAAACCATCACCTCTACAGTGGTTGCAGGATCTATGCCAACTGAGTAAGCTAAAACCTCCAGAAATGAAGAAGATCAACCAGTTGAAGTGGATGTAGTTACTGAGGCCAAGCTGATAGAAGTAGCAAATTCAGAAACTTATCATGATGCTGCCTTCTTGAAGTTTCTGCAAATCTCACAAGCAAAGGTTGGAAGGGATACATTGGAGTACAAAAGGAGTCTGAGAGAACAAATCAAATTTCTGACAATGATTCCAAGGAAGCTAAATCAAATCTATCTCAAGGAGATTATGATGGTGACCAGTGGTAAAATATGGCATCTATCTATGACACCTTGAAGGCTCTAAAATTCACAGAGATTGATGCTATCCTAGGGTTGATAGAGAAGAAGGGAGAGAACAACAAGAATCTATATGCTGATCTGAGGAATGGTCAACAAGCTAGGTTGCTTGAAGTTTGCACTTATCCAAGAACAATTATCTATCAGTCTGGCACAAAGATTGAGGATATCAAATAGCTGATCATTCCCAAGGATCTCACTCTCCAGAATCACAGACTTATCATTGACATTATTGATCAATTACAAAAGAAGAATGGGATAAGAACTGGTAAAAAAGTAGAGGCATTGCACATTCTCAAAACCTTCATTGCCACAAGTGAGATTCTAGAAATAGCCAAAGGAAGGAGAAATAAGGATGATGAAGATGAAGACAAAAGTGATAGGAGAAGAAGACATCACATGAGTGATAAGGGTGATGAAGACAAGAATAAGAAGAAGGACAGCAAGGACAATAAGGATGATGATGACCAAGGCAAAGTCTATTAGAGGAAAAGTGGAAAACAGCAAGCCTTAGGCATTGCTAACTGTAACCTCACCATAACACAAGACTCTAAGTCTAGGGTGAATACAGTTAGTAGTGACCTATCAAAATCTAAATCTATGGCTTCTGCAACTGTTTTGCCACCTTAAGAAGATAAGGATATTCAACTCAAGAAACCATCTGTATGTTTCCAAAAGCAAACTGCTAATAGTGTACTATAATGGTCTACCAGCAAAGGTCAAAAGTTTTTGCCAAGCAACCGAGTGAAAAAGATCAAATTCAAACAAGCTGCAAGAAGAGTAAAGCCATCTAAATCAGGGGCCCTAACTATCATTCCAGGATTAAAACTCCAACCACTAGATGAAGACTTTGATGAAGACCAACTACATTTTCAATGGGTTCAAAGAATCTATCATGTTGTCATTGTTGATGACTACCTTGAAATTAAATATACTGATGGAAGACAGAAGAAATTCAGGCAAGGGACATGTCAGCATTGGGGCAAGCTAGATGATATAGAAAGGATTATTGCTATGTTGGATTCTAAAGATAGAGTGGAAAGAGTATGGAAGCTGGAGTTGATTGACTTTGTCAAGATGAAAAGAGATCACCAGGCAGAACAGAAAAAGAAAAGTGAGGAGCTGTTAAAGAAAAGAGAGGAGGAGTTTGTTGCTATGGAAGCTAAGGCTGATGAGTTAAGAGCCATGGGTCTGTGTAGAGTCAAGTATAATCCTTACATTATTGAATACAAGAAATATGGAAGAACTGTGAAGGTTAGAATGGACTACATCAGTTCCTACTCTGAGAAACAGCTGAATGAAGTTCTTAAAGATCTATAAGGCTCTCCTCTAATTGAAGAACTCACTGCTATAGAAGACATTGTTCTTGCTATGGAAGAAAATGCAAAGAAGAAAGCTAAAGAAGCTGAAGAAAAGAAGAAAAATGAGAATCTGCAAGCCAAAGCTCAAGAGATGAATCCAAAAGGATATGACTAGTAATTCTTCATAACTTGTAAGGATGCCTCTTTGTATTTTCAATCAAATTACATACCTGTACTTTTCAAGTTTTATCTTTATGTATGTTAGGCTTGTTATCAGACATGAAATTGTGACTAAGGGTCTTACTCATAATTTGGGGGAGATTGTTAGTCACGGAGGCATGCCTGAGTACATCTAATAACAAGGCTAATTGTTTGTAATGCTATGCATTACTTACATGACCTCTTAACTGAGGGAACCTCTAGTTGTAGAGTTTCTACTTGTTTTAATACTTAAAACATGCATTAAACTCTACCTGTGTAACTGTAATTAAAGTCAGAGAATAATGCTTGAAAGAAGTTCCAAGGATCATGCCTCAAGCTTGAAGACCAAGACTATCAAAATAAACACATTTGGAATTTGGAGAATGAAGATTTGCCTAAGTACCAATTCGAGAAGTATGTTGTCATATTCGAGAAGTCTAGCTTTCGAGAAGTCAGGGATTCGATATCTCAAGAGACACTGTTCGATATCTCTGACAGTACTGTTCGATATCTCATTCGATATCTCAGAGATTTGACATGTCGACTACTCCATTCGAGAACTCAAGAAGTCAACAAGTCAAAGTATCATTCGCGTTCTCTAGGAGTCAACAAGTCAATGTTCCATTCGATATCTCAATGACTCAGAAAGCTATTCGATATCTCAGGGATTCGATAAGTAAAATGCTCTATTCGATATCTCAGGGATTCGATAAGTAAAATGCCTTATTCGATATCTCAAGGACTCCTGAAGAAAAGATTTATTCGAGAAGTGATTCGATATGTCAGCTCAACAGTATTCGAGAACTCAGAGTTATCGATTAAGCCAATTCTAGTTCTCGAATCACCAACAGAGTTACTTCTCGACTGCAATCTTGGAGACAAAATACTGAAGAATTGTACAAGTCAGAAACCTGCAACAAGCCAAGACGCTTTATGGACCACATACTTTAAAGCACGTTAGAAAGCCTACAAAGAAGCTTGGAGAGATAGTACAAGAGACAAAGAGCTAAAGAAGTGGATCTGAACAGAGTTCTAAGAAGTCAACTCTGTAGCAGTTTGGATGTTTACTCAAATAGGATAGACACATTAGAAAGCAAATTTGTTTGCTACCTTATTTGTTGTAAGCAAGTTGTTCACATGATATAATTGAACAACCCTACTTCTTTAGCAAGTATCAAACAGAGTGATCAATAGTTTTTACAAGTAATATCTCTCTGAGAAAGAAGCTGAAAATATGAAATTGTGTTCTCAGGTTGTAGCAACATTTTGATCTAATAAAACATTAGATTAAAGTGAGTATTGTGTTGTTGTGTCTTATATTTCCATACTCATATTTGTTTGAGCACAAAAACACATACACGACTAAGCAGATTCAAAAGAAAAGTCGAGAATCCATTCACCCCCCATCTGTATTATCTTTGGTATATTCAATACTCAACAAACAAGGAATTCAAAACAAATGCATGAGGATGGACAAGACGATTATGCCAAAGTCTCCACAACTTATTAGCTTTATTTATTTCAATAGTAGAATGAGAAAGAAAACAATTTGGTGAGGTAGGAGTAGATGTGCTTGAAGGTATGTTGAAGTTCAAGACAAAGAGTTCCCATTGCTTATGGCCACCTCCCAATCACTTTCTCGGTTCTCAAGTCCTGGATTAAGCAACCACAAGAAGAAAATGAGACTATGCAATTTTATTGTACTAACTGATTGATTGAGATCAAATTAACAGATAATTTTGGCACATATAAAGCATTCAAAAGATTCAAAGAGCCAAGTTTTAATGACCCTGCACGTTCATCGGGAAGGGTGTCTCCATTAGCAAAGGTAATATTTATCCATCTATCATGTGGAATACTAGAATTAAAATTATCTGAATTACGAGTCATGTGGTGTGAAGCACCGGAATCCATTATCCAAGAGTTTTGAGAATTTGTCTTATCGACATTAGAGGCTGGAAGAGCATGAATGATATTAGAATCTTAAATTACTTGAATAACTTGCTGAATGGAATCAGGTGAATGAGAGTTTGATTGAGAAGCATGGTGTTGGCTCAGAGTTCCAGTAACTTAAGTTTATGTATTATGCACGGAGGCCATATATGCCTTATGAATGAGAGTTTTAATGACCCTACATGTTCAACAAGAAGGGTGTCTCCATTAGCAAAGATAATATTTGTCTCTCTATCATGTGGAATGCTAGAATTAAAATTATATGAATTACTAGTCATGTGGTGTGAAGCACCGGAATCTATTATCCAAGAGTTTTGAGTATTTGTCTTACCGATATTAGAGGCCGAAAGAGCATGAATGATATTAGAATCCTAAAGTGCTTGAATAACTTGCTGAATGAAATCAGGTGAATAATAGTTTAATTGAGAAGCATGGTGTTGGTTCACAGTTCAAGTAACTTAAGCTGATGTATTGTGCACGGAGGCCATATATGCCTTGTGACTTCGATTCCGTGGAGGCCTGATCTTATAATTTTCAATCAAATGTCCTTCAGCCTTATAATATCGACAAAAGAAAGAAGCAGAAACATTGCATGTAGTACCCTTCTTTTTTTGAGCAATGAGTAGCAATGTGGCTAGTCTCATGATAGATAAAACACTCAATTTTGCTCATATTTCGAGCCTTAAAATTCTGGACAGTCGCATTCACTGCAGCATCATGGAACTTTATTTGGGAAGAAATTGATTTCAACAGTGTTTCCTCTGCAAGTAGGTCTGGTAGAATAGTATCTACACTAGAACTTCCTTCACGATTAAGAATAGCAGCACGAATATAGGTTCAAAGTCTTGAGGAAATTTCATCAGGATTTGTCGATCTTGAGTTTGCAGCCTGAGTTTCAGAAATGTTTCTAAGGCAGCCTCTGGAATTTTTTCTTCAATCATATCCATTTCATTCCAAAGCAACATTATTGTAGAGTAAAATTCTTCAATACTTAACGATTCTTGGGATAAAGAATTTACCTTTTATTCAAACTGATGCATCCTCGCATCATCTCTTTGCTTATAGATATGTTTTAGATACATCGACATAAGATGTGCTGTACTTAATTGATTAAGATATACAGCAATAGAATTCTCCACAGATTCCATGATCCAGGTTTTAATCTTAGCATTTTTAATAACCCATTTAGACTGTTCTGCCTTATCTATCGGTTTGAGATTACTGCCGTCAACATAGTCACCTTCCAGAAAGTTTTTGAAGTAAGAAGCCCATAAAAAATTATTTTTTCATCTAACCTTACTGCCAACCTGTGGTGTTGTGAATCCAGTTCACTATAGATAGAAGAAAGGAGTGGAAGGAAAAAAAATGAAGGAAGCAGACGGAATTGTTAAGAAAAAAAAAAAGAAATGGAAGAGATGCAAACGGGACTGCCAGAAAAAAAAATGTGTGTTTATGTGTGTGTAGGCTCTGATGCCATGCTAATCTAAGAGACTGATAAGATAGAGAACTTGAAGGTAACTTTATACATTGATACATTGTACTGCAAGTAAAAGCTTCACTTTTCATTGTTGTATTCTCTATAAGTTAGTGAATCTGTATTTTTTTTAAGTTTGTAGTTTTTTGACTTCGATTATCGTAGTAGTCGTTGATTACCAATTTGAAAACCAGGATGTACTATCGATTGTCAAAATGCCACCAAGCATATATGATCCAGTCAATAAATCTCAATAAGGTAATTAATCTAATTATGTTGCAGATGTTTAATTGGTTTCTGCTCTCTCAACCCAAGCATTTGCTTAAATCGGTGATAATGAACCTTTGTAACTAGCTAGAATTGTCACCCTCCAGCAACTTAGATGCCACAATTACTGATCTTTTTTGGGCCATTTTTTTTAAAGGTTAAATGAGAAAATTCATTAATAAAGAAGCTGGTTACAAGCTTGTTAAAGATCATGTACATAAACCAACAACTATTATAAATAACTAGTAGACCCAATAAGAATTAACCCCTATGACCAACCAAAACACAAAATGATCTGGACTTGTTTCAGCCAAACGACGCAGTAAACAATGGAAACATAAACTAATATTGTTTTTTAAAGCATTAACGGATACTTCTACTCTGCAGCATTAACTTCATAATCTTGTATTACAAAATTAAGTCTCCACCGTCCACCGAGTCTTCACCCTTTACAACCTCTGTAATAAGATCTTCTACCCCAACCTCTCTGTACTTATCCTCCACCGATCCTAGACCTATATCCTGGTACCAAAGTTCAGTGATTGTTAACCATCACTGCTACTGTCCAATGTTCGTAGTTACATCTGCTTCGTTTGACAGGACAAACAAATTAAGTACGTGTTTGGGATACCAATTAAGTAGATTTTAACTTAACGTAACTTTACGTATATTAGTGATAATTAGATGAATACTTATAAGTTATTTGAGTGTTTCAATAAATTTACTTATAAGTTAACCGTTACAAGCACTGTTGTCCAATGTTCGTAATTACAACTGGTTCGTTTGATTGTTAACCATCACTGCTACTGTCCAATGTTCGTAGTTACATCTGCTTCGTCTGACAGGACAAACAAATTAAGTACGTGTTTGGGATACCAATTAAGTAGATTTTAACTTAACGTAACTTTACGTATATTAGTGATAATTAGATGAATACTTATAAGTTATTTGAGTGTTTCAATAAATTTACTTATAAGTTAACCGTTACATGCACTTTTGTCCAATGTTCGTAATTACAATTGGTTCGTCTGAGAGGACAAACAAATTAAGTGTGTGTTTGGGATACAAATTAAGTAACTTTTAACTTAACTTAACTTAACTTAACATATACTAGCTTAAAACCCGTACGATGCACGGATTTTTTTTAATATTATATGAATTTTTTTTCATTAATTTAAATTATTTTTTTAAAACATGAATTTTAGATGCTTAAATTCTTTTATGAGATGATTTGATAATAAATATATATATGTTATCCGTGATATTTATAGAAAATGAGAGATTTTAGTTAAAAATATATAGAAAAGATGATTGGTTTTAGTTGAAAAGGTATTCGGTTAATTGTTAGTAATTATAAAATTATTATTTTATTCTGTTAAATAGAATGTCCGTGATATGATTGGAAAAAGAGAGAATTTAGTTAGATAAAATTAAAAGATAACATGTTCTAGGTGAAAAAGGTAATTGATCAGTTTATAGTAATTACAATTTAATTACGTTATTTTACTAAATACAATTACTCGTAATATTTTTAGAAAAGGAGAAATTAATATTGTCCGTGATATTTCTATTAAAAGAGGGATTTTAGTTAGAAAATATAAAAATAATAATATGTTTTAGTTGAAAAAGGTAATCGGTTAATTATTAATATTATAATATTATTAGTTTATTGTATTATATAGAACCGCTTGTGATATAACTGAAAAAATAGAGATTTTAGTTAAATAAAATAGAAAGGTAACATGAAAATTAAACAGTGACATGATTTATGTGAAAAAGGTAATTGATTAGTTTATAGTAATTATAATTTAATTATGTTACTTTACTAAATGAAATGGCTCATAGTGTTTTTAGAAAATAAGATATTAATGTTGCTCGTGATATTTCTAGAAGAAAAGGGAATTTAATTTGGAAAAATAGAAAAGATGATACTTTGTTAGCTGAAAAGGTAATCGATTAATAATTAGTATTATCATATTATTATTTTATTTCTATTAAATAGAAACGCCCGTGATATAATTGGAAAAAGATAGGTTTTAGTAAGAGAAAATAAAAAAGTTAACGTGTTTTGGCTGAAAAAGGTAATTGTCCATGATATAATTGGAAAAAAAGAGATTTAAGTTAGAGAAAAGAGTAAAGGTAACGTGTCTGAAAAGGATAATTGATTAGTTAATAGTAATTATAATATAATTACGTTATTTGATTAAACAAAATTGTCCGTAGTGTTTTTACAAAAGGAGAAATTTTAGTTAGGTAGAATTTAAAAGATATTGTATTTTACTTGAAAAAGGAAATTATTTTGTTTTTAAAAAATAGAAAAGGTAATCTGTTTAACCTGAAAAAGGAAATTGATTAATAAAGGAGAAATTTTAGTTAGATAAAATATATAAGATATTATATTTTACCTAAAAAAGGAAATTACTTAAAAAAATAGAAAAGATAATATGTTTAACCTGAAAAAAGAAAGTAATTAGTTAGTAGGATGAGTAAGGGTAAATAAGTAAAATTAACAGGTATTGTACCGACCGACCAAACTTTTAATGTTTTGGCTCTTATATAATAGTATAGATAAGTGATAAATAGAAGAATACTTATAAGTTATTTGAGTGTTTGGATAAATTTACTTATAAGTTAGTGAAATATTTTCTTAAATTAAATTAAAAAGTTATTATTTAACAGAATAATTTCAATACATACATTGCAAAATAAAAAATATTTAAAAACACAAATTTTAAATTATTAAACAAGTAAAGAACCAAACAATAAGAAAAAAGTTGGGAAAAAAATACGTCGTATATTCAACTTATCAACATATAAATTAAAAATTAAATTAAAAATTAACATTACGTCAAATTTTGGCTTTCGCCACATAAAATATGCGTGGCTGTTTACCTTATGTCACGCTTTTTTTTTTGGCCTAAGTGTCACCAAAGGAGAGAGCATCGTAGGTACCATACATTTGATTCGTGGCTGTAACTAAAAAACGAGTGACTAAAGTATACCACCATTTTTGTCTGACAGCCCCCCTTTAAGCTCGAAGTGTGACTAAATACCAACATTCAGCCACAGAACGCCTAGTGGCTAAAGTATATTAATAACGTCATATATACATCAAAGGCTTAGTTTTGGTGGCACTATTTCTTAGAAATCGTGGCAAAAAAGTTTGGTATGGCTACATGAAAATAATTGTGTGGCCGTTTTTATTATATTTTTGTCATTATAAGAAAATTGATTTTAGTCACAAAACTTTTTAGAAGCTATAGTGTGGCTAAAGGATAGTAATAGCCACACACACACTACAACAAATGTCAAGGTCATTTTTGGACTATTTTGGCCTATTTTTGGTTGGAAGAATGCTAAAAAAAAAAAGAATACAAAATTAAAACAGAACCTGCAAATATTCAATAACTCAAGAGCACGGGCTAGTTCTCTTGGGTTTATAATGACAAAAGGTTTTTAAAGGGAACATAGTTACATAAACCAAATCATAAACAGTTCTGAACATCGACTACTGCACTATAAAGCTAAGGTTTAAAGACAAGAGTCCCCACGGATGAAATGAGAGAAACACATGCTCACAGAAATACATTTACCAAATCTAAAATTTCATGAAATTCAGTAAAAATGACGTTTCCTATACTGAAACCATGCCATGACACCAACTACAGCACCACCCAAGTGAGCAGATCCAGAAACTCGCGTATCTCCTTGAAAAATGAAAAAGAAGAAGAGTAGTTTTAGTTACACAAGTAACCTTGAAGCGATAAATTCACTAAAAAAACAAAAGCAGCATTCCAAAATTATTGTCATATATGCAGACCACCTGTAGAAGCGATATGCAGACCAGGTAGGAGCCCCTGTGGTTACAAATAAGTTTGTAAAAATTAAATCACAGGTAGATAAAACTACTGATAGACAATTGCAAGGTATATAAACCGATGCCTGAACTTCCATACTCATAAAATACTAACTGCATACAACATGTGTACATTAAGTGATGGATTGCTTGGGATAGTAAACTGAATAAGCTAATATAAACAGCCTAGTCACATGTAAGAATTGATCATTTTGTTTTATCACATCATGGAGGCATAAATTCATCCCAAAATACACAAAAAGAAAATGAAATAACACATACTTATGAATGATAGTAAATTCACTTTCCACACAGATGAAAAGATCTGTGTAACTTTCTTTCTAAAAAAGTTTTTCTTTCTAATTTTTAGAGTTGTAACTCCATGAAAAAAATTAAAAAAGCAAGCAATTCATAAATTATCAAATTATTCTTATCAGAATATGTCCAAGAAAATGTACTCACATTCACTGGAAAAGAAGATAATATGCAAGCCAAAAGAATATTTCTGTAACTAGAAGTAGAATCATTTGGAAAGTACCTGAAATATAAGACATGTTAAAATAAATATACAGAACATCTGATATAGCCTTGTCGGTGAAACCCAATCAGCAATCATAAAAAGAACAGATAATTTATCACTTTAAGAATTAATCAGAAGTACAAATTTATAGCATAGATATAAACCAACATTTACTAAGAAATTGATATTGACTCAGAAATGGAAGAATTTTACTACCGATGTTATGCCACGATGGAGCTTGTAAAGGTGCAAATGAGAAGAATTCCAAAAGAGTCCCACTCGGGTCAAAACAAAGGGCAGATAGAGGACTGGTGTGTGCCCTAAACTATGATAGACAGCCTTGGACACAAAATCCTTGATGACAACCAATAAATAACAGAAAGTTCAGAATACTTCTAAAATTTTGAAAATCAGAAAAAGAGGACTGTTGTACTGTAAAGGACTTGACTTATCTTTACATAAGGAACCATTGTGAAACTTGACTGTAAATGCTATGTGGTTGTTGATAAAATACTTCTCATCCTTGCTCTGCACATATTAGTGCAATTATATAGTATAATAAATTGCAGCAATGAATATGGGGCAAATGCTTGTAATACTTACACCAGCATATATTCTGTTGAGACCAACAAGATAACCATGTTGGTATCGAAAGGATGATTCCTGGTCCATTCTACGTACTGGAACAACAAATGGAAGATACTGAGAGAAAGGAGAGAGGGAGGGAGGGAGAGAGAGAGAGAGAGAGAGACTTACAGCAATAACGGGTCATTGATACTGACTTGAGAGAAAAACAGAGGAACCCAGTGAGCAAAAGACTGTAAACTTGGTGTACTTCCTTTGAAACAAAGAGGGTTCACATCTAAGAAGAACACCCTCTTAGGCCTTTCTGGTTTGTGCTTAAAACCAGTTTGCACACCACCTGTTTGATCATCTGTCAATGAAGAATCATTAACAATAGCTCTGATTTTAAATGGGTTTGTAGTGCTAGTATGTGTCCTCAATTTGGGTATGTTGGAAGATTGGTAATAGGATAATGGTGGGCAAGGACTAAAAGAAGGAATGGTGGAAAGAATTGATTAGGTCTTCGATTGAGTGGCGAGATTTCGGTGTGATATAGCTTAATAGGAGTTAGAATTTTGAATAATTAGGGTTCTTGTTTAAGAGAGAGTGAGAGAAAGAGAGAGACCTGAGTTTACTTGTGAGATGAAGGGGGAATTGAGATGCGGGGGAACTGAAATATTGACAAGGGGGGAACTGAAATATTGGCAAAGGGGGGGGAAATATTTACAAAGGGGGAAATGAATTAAAGGAGGGAAGTGAAATATGGATGAATTTTTTTATTAGTCTGAGAAAAAATCAATTGAAATAGATAACTTTCATATAAAATAATCATTGAATAAAAAGGTTTGGTTGTAGGAGATTTTAACAAAAATGTAGTAAAAGTACATCTTCCGATAATGGGGCACGATCCAGATTCACTGAATAATTTTTTTGAATGATTTCTTCGACGATCGAACCGTACGGATGTTAATAAACACTCATTCTAGTGTTGAAAAAAAATAATAAAAAAATAAAAAGGTTTGGTTGTAGGAGATTTTAACAAAAATGTAGTAAAAGTACATCTTCCGATAACGGGGCACAATCCAGATTCACTGAATAATTTTTTTGAATGATTTCTTCGACGATCGAACCGTACGGATGTTAATAAACACTCATTCTAGTGTTGAAAAAAAATAATCAAAAAATAAAAAGGTTTGGTTGTAGGAGATTTTAACAAAAATGTAGTAAAAGTACATCTTCGAATAACGGGGCACAATCTAGATTCACTGAATAATTTTTTTGAATGAATTTTTCGATAATCGAACCGTACGGATGTTAATAAACACTCATTCTAGTGTTGAAAACAAATAATCAAAAAATAAAAAGGTTTGGTTGTAGGAGATTTTAACAAAAATTTAGTAAAAGTACATCTTCCGATAACGGGGCACGATCCAGATTCACTGAATAATTTTTTTGAATGAAATGAGTGTTTATTAACATCCATTTTTGAAATCTCAAATAACAATTTTAATCCAATTAATCATAATTAAAAATAATTAATAATTAATTAATAGAATTAACCAATTCTATTAACAAAAACGTAGTGAAAGTGCTGCTTCCCAAAATATAAAAAGTTTCACTGAATAAAACTTGTAAAAATCATAATAAATTCATTTTTGATCCCAAAATTATTTTAAAAATATGGGGATGAAGATAATTTTGATATCTTGATTTTAAAATCAAAATTTCGATTTTAAAATATTATTTTATTTAAATATTGAATTAATAAATGATTTAAAGTTGATTTTGAAAAAATATACCCATTACACTATACATTATACAGCCGCCTCCAACCCCCTTAATCAAAACTTTCCCCCCTTTACACCAAATATTTTCCCCCCTTAACAATTATACCCTAAATCACATCTCTCTCTCTCGACTGAATCTCACACACACACAATTAAATCCTTTTTTTCCCTCTTATACAACAACAATTGGTTCTAGATTTGATTGAAATACCCAAGATTTAGAAAAATAAACAAAGCCCCAGAAGCTGAAAATTAAGATGAGCGGAGGCACTGATCAGATCAATTGGCATGACATAACGCATGTTTTAACCCTAGGTTTTCACCCCCTTTCTGGCGAAGATGATGTCCGACAATTAGTACCTGTATGTCTCCTCTATCTCCCTCTCTCTCTCTCTCTCTAAATCTATTAAGTCTTGCATTTTTTGAAAAGATGCGTACCTATTAAGAATGTTTCTCATTAGTCTTGCATTTTTTGGAAATTTAAGAGACTTTAGTTTTAGTTTTAGTTTTAATTGATCTCTGAGTTTAAGAATATGTTTATTGAAAGATTATGACTAAAACTAAGAGAGTGTATTGCGTCTATTGGGAATCTAAGAGACTAAAACTACATGCAATTATGACATTGATCTCAGTTAATATGAGCGTTATTTCATATGCCTTACACTCTTCTATTTAAACCATCCCCAGTTAATCCCCTTTCTTATCCTCTCAAACATTCTTAATTGTTATCTTTTCATAATCAAATATATCAAATGGCCTTCAACGCTCTCATTATACGTCTATCAAATGTATTGTTCAACTACGAAAACTTCACGATCGTAGTGGAAGGTGCAAGCTTTCCAGTGGACGATGTTCCAAAGAACATCAGCTCTAAGTTTCCTATGATCAGGAACTTGAGTGGATGTTTCTGATGATGAACTTCGAGCTAGAGAAGGAGAGGAGGGAGGCGGAGCGTCTCCGGGCCCTGGAGTTGCGTGAGAGGATCATTGGACTGGCTGTCACCATGTCCAGGATTTACAAGAGGAAGAGGGAGACTGGTTCTTAGAATTTTGTTATTATTACTTTGTAATTTTTTTTTTGCAATGTTATGCAAGTGTTATGACGTAAGGAGACAATTATTATCATAACAATGTGGAAGTATTTTGATTTTTATCATAACAATTGTTATTTATAGTGTTATGTATGAGTTCTTTTTGTCTTTTTCTATTTTTCAAGAAGGAATAGCTAGGTAAATCTGTATATAGTGTTCTGTTAACTAGCTGTTTCGACCCCTAATACTCTCTTGTTTGACATGGTCATTGTTCATTATTGGTAGCTTAGATGCATTTGATTTCAAGAAAGAAACATGGTGTATGACGTGCTTAGAGTTTCATTGTTTATTGATAATTAGCTTGTAAGTATATAGTTATAGACCTGTAAAAGATGTGTACTGGATGAATGTTCTACAGATTGACTTGCATGATGTTTAAATCTGATTTATGTTTACTCACATATTGAGGTATTGAACCAGTTCTATACCTATTCAACTATTTGTTAATGTTATATCAATGTTGACAATCTTCACTGATTTTGACCAAGGGAGATTTTGAAAAATAGCAGTACTCTACTACTGTCCCTGTGCATATCAACCTGTCGCTTCTTTTCTTATTTATACTGAATGCCACTATTATTTGGTGTAGAGCAGAGCTTACTGGCTCGAAAAAGAGAACTGGATTCAACAAAGATATGCGGAAACAGAGTATGTATCCAATGCCGTGAAACAGAGTATTCGTGCCTTACACTAGTAAATTTGTTTAATATCTTAATTTGCAGAAAAGTGATAATACTAGTAAATTTGTTTAATACTAGTAAATTCATTGCATGGTGTTAATATATGATATCAGATTTACTATACTCATCTTTGTTAAATCCTACTAGTCTGCTGTATTTGGATGGAGGCTACAAGCACCTGAATCTTGTTTATTATACTAAACAAGAACATGACTAAAATATGTATCACCACACTATATATGCAACTATAACTAAAATGGAATTTTTTTGTCGTTTCTTTCGTTGAGAGCTTATTAAATTGTTTGTTATATTTCTTGATTTAATTTGTTGTAAAGCACAGTTCTACCGTCCATCGTCTATGTGTGGAAAGTCTGACTTGGGCAAAGTGATTGTGTCAAGGAGATTATTCTACCAATGAATGTGTATTGACTTCATAGCAACAAGTTGGAAGGGGATGTTGGAGATACTTAATTGCTCAAGTAATAGTGTTGTTGGACAGATTTTTATGCTGTTTTAACAATTTCGGGTATGCAAATTAACGTTGGGATCATTTGTATTTTGGTAGATAGTACTGTGGCACAAATTGATGTCGAAGATATGTGTCTTGACAACTTTGATGAGGATCAAGATGAGTCAGCTGGAGATGGAGCAGATGCTTGACTTATTATTACATAATATTTTTACTTATATTTCAGATTTGTTGCATGTATGTATGAAATAGCTAGACGTGTGCAACTTAATTTATCATTTTATTTTATACTTAGACTTTAGACATTTTATAGTTTTCATGACGATATGGTTGGGATAATTTCAATATTACTTTTGAAGTACCAAAGCACTAATTGGATTGGTGTCTGTCATGTACCAAATTTTTTTGGTGGATTTGTAATTGATACATACAAGTCATCGATTATTGTTTCTAAAAAAGTATTGATATCGCCTATCGATTTTTGGCTGAGAGATTGATGCTATGCGTGTTAATCAATTTAGGGATTTAGGGATAAAAGGTTAGGAGGTAAAACTCATTTTAAAACGGATTTAACTCATTTTAAAATCGAAATTAAACAGAAAATCACTAGTTTTTAGCTTCCTTAAGCGAACTAAGCTCTGACATATATGCAAAAAACTCTACTTTTTAGTCAAATATACAATGTAGTGACCATAGGATATTTCCCATTTAGCCACATCACCGAAAATGACTGTGGCCGTTTCGTAGCATTTAAACACAGAAAAGAAGCGTCGCTAGTTATTGTCACACTTCTATCTCTCAAGCATGACTATAAATTTTGGAATCGGTCAAAGTCAATAAAAAACCATGCTGTTTAATCATATTTGGTCAAATATTTGGAACGTGGCTAAATATTGTCACATATTTTTTTAATTTGTGACTAAATCTTCCAAAAAATGTATTTTCGGTCACTCGAAAAACAATTGTGTGGCTAAAACTTGGGACGATGACCTTTAGCCACTCATTTTTTCCAAGGTGTCACAACCCTTACTGTACAAAAGAGTGGCGAAAGCCCAAATTTGACGTAGTGTAAGTTGACAAACACCTCTCATAAATTTATGGGCTTATGAATTTAGGAGTTAATTGCAAAAAAGTGGTCAGACTTTACACTCATTTTCAAAAAAGTGGCCAGACTTTTAATTTTATAGAATGGTGGCCAGACTTGGCTTTTTCCTTTCAAAAAAGTGGCTGAAGGCGATTTTCAGATTTTTTGGCAGGGGTAGAACGGGAAAATATGTTATTTTACTAAAAAAAATGCTAGGGACCCCAAAAATTGTCCAATAAATCCCCAAATTAATATGTGTCACCATATGATTGGTTATATACGTAATAATAATAATAATAATAATAATAATAATAATAATAATAATAATAATAATAATAATAATAATAATAATAATAATAATAATAATAATAATAATAATGCTCCAAAATATATGGACATGAATCGACTAGTTAAATCTTGATAAAAAATAGTTCCCATTTTACCCCTACCATAAATGCTTCCCATAAAAGCTGAAAATCGCCTTCAGCAATTTTACCCCTGCCAAAAAAGTAGGGGTAAAATGCTTCCCATTTTACCCCTACCAAAAAAGATGAAAATAGCCTTCAACCACTTTTTTAAAATGAAAAAGGCAAGTGTGACCAGCATTTTGCAAAATTGAAAGTCTGGCCACTCTTTTGAAAATGAATGTAAAGTCTGATCACTTTTTTACAATTTACTCATAAATTTAGTTGCCAAACCGGCCCTAAGTTGTTTGCACAAATTGATATATTTCATAAGCTACTGCACCATACGAAATGCTTTTGACCAAATATTGTTGGTTCACAAATATTGGCGCTAGAAGGAGGGGAGCCATTCAAGATCTACATCTTAGAAGGAAAAGATGTCTCACGATATATCGCCTTATGATTTTGATCTACATCTTTACGCGGAGTCTCATCTTATTATTAGGAAAGTTACCTTCTATATCGATTACACATAAGCTTTTGGTAAAGATTTTGGGAAAACTTTTGGGGGTACTTAGCATTTCTCTAAATTTTAATATTTATGTGGCACATGTTATAAATATTAGTTTTATATTCGTGCATTAGTAATGCGCGAGATTTTTATAAATAAAATTTATATATATATTTTATTTTTTGATATTGAAATTAATATATATGTTGACCTAATATGAAAGTTCAATTTTTTAACTTTTGGTGATAGTTAATTTATTATTACATGTGTCGTGGAATAAAATTGAGGGTTTGTAAATTGCTGCTAGGGTTTGTATGTATTAACTACAATGGATGGTGGGCTTCGAGCTTTAATGGCTGTTCTTGCGTTCGAGACTAAATGGTCCTCACAAGATGCCTACGTATCTCTGTATTGTTAGAGAATCAAGCCAACGTAGTTCTGAGAATGAGCTGTTAGGCCCTTATATAGGCTGAGAAGCCTTAGAATTATGGTAGGATTTTGAGACTTGGTGGGCAAGCCACCGCCTTGTGGAAGGTTCTGGACTCTTTCCTTGTAGGAGTCAGTTTCCATGTTGAATTAGGTGCCTTGGAGGCTAAGTCAGGCAGGAGTAGTATCCTTATTTGACTCTTATTGTTGAGCTATTTTTCACATCTAATATTAATTACGAAATTAATATTTAAAATAGGGTTTTGGGCCCTGTTGGTGGGCCCCACATTTGGACCATCTTAGGTTTAATTAATGCCACATTAAATGTGTCTTTAGGGATTATTTTTAGCCCATATCATTTACCCCCCAACTTCTAGGAAAACTGATCAAGTTTTCGTAGAAGTTATAATTGCCTTAATCGAGACTCGGGGTCGTTTTTATCCCTTAGCTGGGACTTCTTAATTTTCCTACCCTTACATAAGGATTTTGGTTTACACTAGTATTTCACATATATCGCCTTATTGTAAAGTGTGGAGCGACCTACACATTTACGGCGATTTGCCTTATTCGAGGCTTTAACTTGTGCTTGCTTTTAGCAATTTCGACACTTTTATAGAGCTTTTATGCATTATTATCATAAATGATTGCTCAATTTGTCAAGAAAATATTTCTATAATATTCCTCATATTGGAGGAATTTTTGTGTACTCACAGGTATTTTCCTTAATTTTTCCTAATAATTTAGGAATTTTTATGTACCCATAGGTATTTTCCTTAATTATTCCTTATAATTTAAGAATTTTTATGTACCCACGGGTATTTTCCTTAATTATTCCTAATAATTTAGGAATTTTTATGTACCCACAGGTATTTTTCTTAATCATTCCTAATAATCTAGGAATTTTAATGTACCAACAGGTTTTTTTCCTAATATTTTAGGAATTTTATGTACCCACAGGTATTTTTCTTAATTATTCCTAATATTTTAGGAATTTTTGTGTACCCACGGGTATTTTTCTTGTCAACTTATAATGTTCAGGGACCTATTTGTAATTTTATAAACTACAGTGGCCTTTTGTCAATATGTAAATTGCAAGGACCAACTTCTTAACTTGGCATAACTTGGGGTACCAAACTGCAATTTTTTAAATCAAATATCTCCTGGTCGAATTAAGCCTTCATTTTTGTTGGCTGGTCGAAGATAATCTCGAGCAGAATTCCTGCTCGATTCGAGCAGGATTGAGATCGAAACATTTTTTTTTGCTTTTCTTCTTTTTTTTTACACCATTCGATCACGGCTGGTCGAAATAAGGGTTCATTTTTCTGTTGGTCGAAGCATTTTTCGATCAGGGCTGATCGAATTTTGTTTTTAAAATATTATTATCAAATAATAATATTTATTTTGTCCATAATATGGATAATTTTGGCCCCTTATTCGGAAGTGTCCCATTTGGATAAAATTTCACTCGAATGAAGTCCAACCCGGATTTTATCATTATTATTTCTAACAACAATAATTATAATTTTTATATATTATTATGAATAATAATATATTTGTAATTTTAGAGCGGTCCTCAGCCCTAATATTTTGGTAATTTAAGATCGTAATTTTGGTCTCATTTGCTCCCAAATCTATGAAATTCGTCCTGAATTGAGGTCATTCATGACTCTAGGAACATAAAAATTTTCATTATTTGTGGTATTTTAGATCAGGATTTTCGATCAGGAATCCTGACCCTTAGATCAGGAATTTTGATCAGGAATCCTCACCCTTAGATCAGGGTTTTCGATCAGGAATCCTCACCCTTAGATTAGGATTCTAATCGAAATAAGGGCCTTCCCGGCCTCTTGGTCGAAAGGATTTTCGATCAGGAACCCTGACCCTTAGATCAGGATTTTCGATCAGGAACCCTGACCCTTAGATTAGGATTCTGATCGAAATAAGGGCCTTCTCGGCCTCTTGGTCGAAAGGATTTTCGATCAGGAACCCTGACCCTTAGATCAGGATTTTCAATCAGGAACCCTGACCCTTAGATCAAGATTCTGATCGAAATAAGGGCCTTCCCGACCTCTTAGTCGAAATGATTTTCGATCAGGAATCCTGACCCCTTAGACCAGGATTCTGATCGAAATAAGGGCCTTCCCAGCTTCTTAGTCGAAAGGATTTTCGATCTGGAACCCTGACCCTTAGATAAGGATTTTCAATCAGGAATCCTGGCCCTTAGATCAGGATTCTGATCGAAATAAGGGCCTTCTCGGCTCTTCGAGCTTTTAGCTCCTTACAGCTAGCCCTAACCCTTAGATCAGGATTTTCGATCAGGAACCCTGACCCTTAGATCAGGATTTTGATCGAAATAAGGGCCTTCCCGGCCTCTTGGTCGAAAGGATTTTGCGATCAGAATCCTGACCCCTTAGACCAGGATTCTGATCGAAATAAAGGCCTTCCCAGCTTCTTAGTCGAAAGGATTTTCGATCTGGAACCCTATCTGGATTTTCGATCAGGAACCCTGACCCTTAAATCAGGATTCTGATCGAAATAAGGGCCTTCCCGGCCTCTTGGTCGAAATGATTTTCGATCAGGAATCCTGACCCCTTAGACCAGGATTCTGATCGAAATAAGGGCCTTCCCAGCTTCTTAGTCGAAAGGATTTTTGATCTGGAACCCTGACCCTTAGATCAGGATTTTCAATCAGGAATCCTGACCCTTAGATCAGGATTCTGATCGAAATAAGGGCCTTCCCGGACTCTTCGAGCTTTTAGCTCCTTACAGCTAGCCCTGACCCTTAGATCAGGATTTTCGATCAGGAACCCTGACCCTTAGATCAGGATTTTCAATCAGGTATCCTGACCCTTAGATCAGGATTCTGATCGAAATAAGGGCCTTCTCGGCCTCTTCGAGCTTTTAGCTCCTTACAGCTAGCCCTGACCCTTAGATCAGGATTTTCGATCAGGAACCTTGACCCTTAGATCAGGATTCTGATCGAAATAAAGGCCTTCCTGGCCTCTTGGTCGAAAGGATTTTCGATCAGGAATCCTAACCCCTTAGACCAGGATTCTGATCGAAATAAGGGCCTTCCCAGCTTCTTAGTTGAAAGGATTTTCGATCTGGAACCCTGACCCTTAGATCAGGATTTTCAATCAGGAATCCTGACCCTTAGATCAGGATTCTGATCGAAATAAGGTCCTTCCCGGCCTCTTCGAGCTTTTAGCTCCTTACAGCTAGCTTTCGTGCTTCCGTGGCATCGTTTGGCAACCAGCCATTCTCAAGGTGTGCTTTGATAGGATCTATCCAGCATCCTCCTATTCCGACAGGACCAATATGCTTAGAATCAATTGTAAGGGTTCTCAGAACTTGGAAGTAGACGCTCCCAGAATGGGTCTCGACCTCTGTAGAAGCATACTGAGAGAAGGCATCGACCTTTGTACTCTCCTCCCTCGGGATATACTCAATGTGGCACTCATCCAACGGGGCTATAGCAGCTTTCACAATCCTCAAGTATTTGGCCATATTCTTTTCTCTAGCCTCAAACTCTCCATTGACTTGTGAGACTACCAGCTTTGAGTCTCCACAGACTTTCAGTTTATTTACCCTCAGGGCTCTTGTCAATCCAAGGCCGGCTATCAGAGCTTTATACTTTGCCTCGTTGTAGGTTATTTGGAAGTCCAACTTCAAGGCATACTCAAATGCGAACCCATCGGGGCTTTGCAGAACTAAACCTGCACCGCTGGTTTTTGTTTTTGATGCCCCATCAAAATAGAGCTTTTTTTTTTATGCCCCATCAAAATAGAGCATCCAATACTCCTTCTTCTCTTCCAGGGGTATCTCACCTTGCTGACCTTCCTGGTCTATTACCTCCTGCCCCCCGACTTCTTGGTAGTCAATGATATATTCAACCACGAAGTCAGCTAGAGCCTGGGCTTTGATGGTCGTCCTAGGCTTGTACTTAACATCGAATTCTCCTAGTTTGATTGCCCACTTGATGAGCCTTCCATTGGCTTTCGGGCTATGCAATATGTTTCTTCAACGGGTGTTCCATCAGGACTTCAACGTTTGTCTTTTTTCCAGGGTCCTTCAAGGACTTAAACTCTTATCTGTTGTAACATAACTCTACCCTTCGGGGTATTTATTTATGCATTTGTTTGTTTCCATTCGTGTATTCTTTTATTTTCGGTACTTGGTCATATTTGACTCACACATCAGGTGCTTGGCACATAAATAAAATCATACAATCAATGAATAGAAAACAAACTTGCATTAATAACTTGAAATGGGTTCAACCCTTACATAGAGTACTACTGTCCTACTCGGAGCAACATGCTCTGCAATGGTTTTAATGAACCTTACTTCTACTTCTACTAGATAAGTATGAAGCTAAGTCCTACTAGGATAACTTGAGCCCAATCGGGGTTTTGCAAGACTAGGTCTGCACCACTTGATTTTGTTTTTGATGCTCCATCAAAATAGAGCACCCACCACTCCTTCTGGTCTCCTCATTCTTATTCTGAAGTTCACTTCCTGCTTGGGGTACTACCTCCTGCCCCCCGACTTCTTAGTTGCCAATTGTACATTCAACCACGAAGTCAGTTGACGCCTTAGCCTTAATGGCTGTCCGAGGCTTCTGTGTGATGTCCTCTGCTGGCCTTTCTTGGTGTTCCTTACCACTGCGGACATCCATGTCTTCAATTGGAAGGACCTGCCCCCCGACTCCATCAGGCCTTAACGAGGCCACATAACAGCTTCGTGCCATCTTTTGATCACCTTTATGTTCTCCAACACCATTTCTGGTTGGGAACTTGATCTTCATATGATAAGTTGAGACAACAGCCTTGAATGCATGAAGTCCAGTCCTTTCGAGGATGGCATTGTATGTTGAAACCGCCTTGATTACCAGGAAGTTCAACATCTGAGTGGCCTCCTGTCCAATAGTTACAGGCAACTGAATAGTCCCTTCAACCTTGGATTCTACTCCATTAAATCCATATATAGGCATGCTATTGGGGGTCAATTGAGAGTCACTGTACCCCATCTTCACAAACGCATCATGAAACAAAATGTCCACTGAAGCTCCATTTTCTATCAAGACTCGCTTCACCTCTGAGTTTCCAATCATAAAAGTTATGACCAACGGGTCATCATGAGGGAACTTCACCCCTTCCAAGTCCGAGTCATCAAAACTAACCACTACCTCAGTTTTTGCACGCTTCGGGGCCTCTCCCACGATTTGCATCACTTCTCTGGCATAAGCCTTCCGAGAATTCCTTATTGTCCCGGCCGCGGTTTGGCCTCCTGAGATCATGTTGATTACTGGCCCTCGGGGCTGTGGGTTGCGATCTCGATCATCATCGCTCCTATCATACCCTCTTCTCTGATTACCACAGTCTTCACCCTTAGTGAAGTGGCTCAGTTTCCCTCTACGGATCAAAAACTCGATCTCATCTTTGAGTTGCTTGCAATCGTCAGTGTCATGCCCCACATCTCTATGGAATCTGCAACACTGATTCTGGTTTCTCTTTGTGAGATCACCCCTGAGTGGCTTCGGCCATCGAAAATCCTTATCCTTCTCAATGTCCAACAAGATTCGACTCCTAGGAGTATTCAACCTTGCATACTCAGTGAACCTTGGCCCTTGGTTCTTTTTAGGGGCATAGTCGGAGTCCTCGCTAGTTCGGGGATACTTGTCCCTGGCATCATACTCATGATCATCATAATCCTGGTCATCATAGTCCTGGTCTTGCTTTCGCTTCTTGGAATCATTGTTACCTCCTCCTCCATTACCTACTGTGGCCCCTTTCTTCATGCTATCCTCAGCTTTGATATAATTAGCAGCCCTTCATTGGAGCTCAGCCATGTTCTCAGTGGGATGCTTCGCTAATGACCTTTTAAAGAAGAGGTCAGTGGTTTCGTGTTCCAGGGCTACCATGACCACTTTATTTTCAAATCATTGATATTCAGGGTCTCCTTAGTGAATCGCTTGAGGTAATCCCTCAGATTTTCATTCTTTCCTTGCACCACATACATAAGAGATGCAGAGCTCTTCTCATGAACCCTTCCGCTAATGAATTGACTGACGAAAGCGGCACTTAACTCCTTAAAAGAGCCAATAGAGTTCGCATGCAATCGGCTATACCATCTCTGAGCCATGCCCGACAGGGTTTGGGGGAACGCCCTGCACTTTAGGGCATCTTAAACTTCCTAGAAATATGAGCATTCATCACCTCCTCAGTAAACGGGGGTGTGGGATCGTCAGGATCACCAAGTGGCATCAGATCTTTGGGGTTACCCCTGGGGGTTTCTACCCTTGTTGTTCTTCCAGTTGGGGCATTAGCCCTTTTCTGTCTCCTTGAGGTCCTCTACAAATCAATAAAGGGAATCCCTCCTGAAGTTGGAGGGGGTCGATTCTGATTCTGTCTCGCTTGCTCTCTTGCCATGTCGTCCTTCAGCTTTAAGATCTCGGCCTCATGAGCTTTGATTTTCTCAGCAATTGTCAGAGGGGGTCCATCATGGATAGTCTGCATTCTCCTTCGAGGTTCTCTGCTGGTACGTCACCTCCTCGGGGCTTCGTCACGATCAGCGTCTTCAGACGACGAGTCATCAGTATAGGGACCAGAGTAATCATAGTGTCTTGGTTCAGGGGGCCAAGCCTCTTATGTATTGAGGCTGATATGGCTCATGTATCTGTAGGGCATGACCGCTTGGTCCAGGCTCCCTCCGACCTGGGGGATAGTTAGGCAATCCGTACATCGGGTTGGTGCTTCCGGGGAGATTTGTAGTGGAGATCTATACCCCCGGAGGTAGTGAGCGATTATCGAGGGGAGAGACCACCATCTGAAGAGGGTTGGTCTCGTGGTTTGGATAGACAACCACGGGCAGAGTTCTCTTGGTATGGGGAGTCATCCCTATAGGTTGAGAGACTTGAGTTTGAGTAATCGCCCCGGTTGATGGGGGTGCATACCCTTGTTCAGTACTGACGGGCGAAACGGAGGTGTTGACTGGTGGAACAGAGGTGACGGGGATAGCCTCGGTTGAGACCGGCGTTGTTCTTCGTGTTTGAACCATGGTTGATGTTGTCTTCCCACAGACGGCGCCAAATGTTGTGGAATAAAATCGAGGGTTTGTAAATTGCGACTAGGGTTTGTATGTATTAACTACAAGGGATGGTGGGCTTCGAGCTTTAATGGCTATTCTTGCGTTCGAGACTAAACGGTCCCCACAAGATGCCTACGTATCTCTGTATTGTTAGAGAATCAAGCCAACATAGTTCTGAGAATGAGGGGTCAGGCCCTTATATAGGCTGAGAAGCCTTAGAATTATGATAGGATTTTGAGACTTGGTGGGCAAGCCACCGCCTTGTGGAAGGTTCTGGACTCTTTTTTTGTAGGAGTCAGTTTTCATGTTGAATTAGGTGCCTTGGAGGCAAAGTCAGGCAGGAGTAGTATCCTTATTTGACTCTTATTGCTGAGCTGTTTTTCACATCTAATATTAATTACGAAATTAATATTTAAAATAGGGTTTTGGGCCCTGTTGGTGGGCCCTACGTTTGGACCATCTTAGGTTTAATTAATGCCACATTAAATGTGTCTTTAGGGCTTATTTTAGCCCATATCAACATGAAGTTAAGTTCTATAGAGATCACTATGTTTTCGGAGATCTTAAAATTTGTTTATGTTTTGTATTCGGTTGAGATACTTGTAAATTATATTTTTTCATATATAAAACTGAGATCTATATTTTTATATAAAATAAAAAAGTTGTGAAAATATTATTTATAAATAATCAAATGAATAAAAATATTTAAAAAAAAATTAAAGAATCGTATAAAATGGAGAGGGAGGAAGTATGAACAGGTAAAAAAGGTCATAAACTTTCACGGACTCAAGCAATTTCGATGGGACTCGTCCTTCATCATTTCAGTTATTAGTGAGATGGCCAGGTTAGCTAAGAAATTACTACGTATGTACTAGAGATGCACAAAAAGCCCTTCGGACCGGGCTTTATCCGGGCTTTAAAAAGCCCGGGCTTTTTAACAACCGGGCCGGGCCGGGCTTTTTCAAAAATCGGGCCGGGCCGGGCCGGGCTTTCTCTAAAATATGAGGCCCGTTTTAGGCCTTCGGGCCGGGCCGGGCCGGGCCGGGCTTTTTTCGGGCTTTTTTTAAAAGAAATTATATATATGTAATTTCTATATTTTTACAAATATTTCTCGATGATCCAACCGTACGGATGATAAGATATATCTAATTAAATGATATAAACAAATTTTCAAAAAATAAAAAATTAATTTGGTTGGAGATCTTAATAGAACATTACTATATTGTCTAGTACTCGTAACTAGTGCTCATCCCAGATTATTGTTTCTATATTTTTAAAAATATTTCTCGACGATCCAACCGTACGGATGTCAAGATATATCTAATTAAATGATATTCCCAAATTTTCAAAAAATAAAAAATTAATTTGGTTGAAGATTATAAGTTAAATTAATAAAATAAAAATTTTATCCGGGCTTTATCCGGGCTTTATCCGGGCTTTATCCGGGCTTTATCTGGGCTTCGGGCCGGGCTTTATCCGGGCCGGGCTTTAACCGGGCTTCGGACCGGGCTTTATCCGGGCTTTTTAAAAGCCCGGGCTTTATCCGGGCTTTTTAAAAGCCCGGGCTTTTAACCGGGCTTTTCGGGCTTCGGGCCGGGCCGGGCTTCGTGAAAAATAGAGGGCCCATTTTAGGCCTCCGGGCCGGGCCGAACCGGGCCGGGCTTTTTTCGGGCCGGGCTTTTCGGGCTTTTTTTCGGGCCGGATCGGGCCGGGCTTCGGGCTTCAGGCTTTTTGAACATCTCTAGTATGTACCCAGCTCAAAGTACTGCAGAAAGGTATTGAGCCATTTTTCACTGGCTATCATATATTATATAATTCTTTCTCTTTCCTTGTATTCTAATCATATTGTAGCTTTTATTTTTCTTTTTTAAAATAGCCTTGTTCTTTTATCTTTTACAATAAAATAATATTCCTATAGTAGTAGTACTAGCTAACTGATCTTATAACATACGAGTAGTTGTAGGAGATGCTCCCAAGGTGTGTTCAACAACAATGGAGTAGTAAAACTGAGCAAAAAGGTGAGAAGTAATTACCGAGTCAAAAGTTAAAGAAACTAAAGGAAGAAGTGATGAGCTAGCTGTTTCCTACAAGTATGACACCACGTAATGTATTCCCCTAGGAATAGATACTACTAGTATTATTATCACTAGTATAACTTTATCTTCTCACCACGTGAGAACGCCTGACTAGTATGGATGGCTACATCATAACCCTATATATAAATAATACTACTACCATGGTAGTACTACTACGGAGTAGTTTAAAAGCTGTAACTTTACGTGTGAGAGACTAATGTACAGAGATTCCGAACGCTGCCCTGCCAATCACCAGTTGGCAGCAAAGTTTGAAGTGGAGGGTTAAAAAGCAGATGCCTGCCGCACTGCAGCAACCGTAGGTCAGAAAGTCATGAAGATTTGGTAGGGCTGACGTCTGTTTTACTGCCTCAGTATTTTCGCACATATTGCAATTATTTATTTATCTTCGGCCCTTCTTCCTCATTGAAGATTAGACTTTGGACTTTCGAGTAATAAAAACGGAAACAATAAACTACTAGTATGTGTGCCCGCTATGCGGGCTATGCACGTAAAATGATATCTGAAATTTAAAAGTTTATGTTGAATTAATTTTTTTCGAAAAATTTCTTTATTGCTCCCTCCATCCTAAAATACATATTCATTTTGACTAAAGTTTGACTGAAATTCATATATATTATATAATTAAAAAAATAAAAAAAAATGTCTTTTTGAGTCAACACTTGTATTCCTAATGCTAGTATTGTCTACAATTAGGCATGTTTTTAATTTTTGAGAAAGTCTTGTCAGTTAAATTATGTACTGTAGCATAAAATGTTCAAAAGAGTAAAGGATGAGAAATCAAAATGCACGAGAACTTAAATCATTTCCAACTAAACAAAGGTAATTAACTCCACATTTCCAACTAAACAAAGGTAAGTTTGTGCTTTAATGCTCTACATGAGACATCATCTGCACATTTATATCTATCAGCAATAACTCTATTCTACACTGCAATCTTATTCCTGTCAAGTAGAAAAAATCTCAACACCAACAAAACCTTAAAAAAAAATAATTTAAAGATGAATATATAAATTGACTTATCTACTAAAATAGAGATATAGGCACACTTGAAAATATTAACTTTAAGATGACATGAAAAAATAAATGAGTAGAAAGCTTATGATCTAAAATGGAGTCGGCAAGATGCTTCATAAACTTTATTTTGATACTTACAAACTTTCCTCTCAACGATTCAAACATATGACTCTCATCCAAATTCCAACATGTAAACCAAATTTTTAGAAATTGACATCAAGTTAAATCTCTTAACACACAAAACTCATCTTTTAAAAAATAAGAGTAACCAACCAAGTAAATATATATAATAATACGTAATAAAATCTTAAAACAATATTGCTATGTTCTATTATATAAATTCTGCAAAGAACCTAATAATCTTAATAAATCTTTATTTACCAAAGTATTGAAAGCATAAATGACTAAGTGTAGTAATTGAGTAATTTAGTGTGATTATGTCCCGTTAAAGTTGTTAATCCCAATCTATGATAGCTAAGAAAAGGAGTGTACCACTTATAGAAATTTACACATATGCAATGCACAAAGAACGCAGCATAATTAGTTGATTAGTTGATCCTTATCCTATGTATCATAATATCATCATACTGAGACATAATATACCATTGTAGAAAAATAAACAGAACTTAGGCTTAGGAATTCTAAATATAATTAAGCCCTACCCTTGATTTTTTAGTCAACTATCATTAATACTTTTCGATGCATCACAGGGAAATGATTCTTCTGGGAAATTAATATGTGATAGTGCATAAATAATCAACCCTAACTATATATTGGTGCACAGGTTTCGCAAGAAAGACAACATGCACATATAACTGTTGTGGTAAAAAAATAGATTCAAAAAAAGTCGATCACAGCAAATACAATTGAAATAGTAAAAAAAAACAATCATTATTGACCAAACTTCAACAAATAGCATAATAAAAGAGTTTACTTGTTATCTGGCGTAACGTAGAACATACAACCTGCAAATTCATATCGCAAAAGATTATGTGTTCTCCGAAAATTCAAAAAAAAAGTAAGAAACTGTAAATACAACACAACCCATAAAATACGATGAAAACTTATTAGTTTAAAGAAAATACAAAATCTAGAATGATGAGTGCAAATATACCATTCTCCAGCATCTTGCACACATATGATTAAGTCAACTCTATTTGTGCCAGTAAATTGGTAGTTCGCCAATATGGACAAACTGATTTGCTCTGTCAACTTCATCCTATGTAGAGATATGGTACGAATACGGCAATCCAAAATTGTAAAAAAAATATTTTTTGAAATAATGAAATACTATATTTTCCCCTCTTTCTGAAATTTCAAGCATCTTTTCCTCTTGAACATTTCAAAATCATGTAAGTTACCCAACATTGATCAAAAAGTAACAAACTAACATCGGTAAAAGTAAAGTTCTATATATAAACATTGTGCCTGATTTGTCGAAAAAAATACTACCACAACCTTCCAAAACAAAAGTCTATCTTCGAACATAGCATTTGTCATCTTTGAACATAGAAATATATTGAAAAACTCTTTCAAGACTTTAATCATAAGAATCATTTTGAAAGATCCAAATTAAATTATGTACACTATTATTCATACCTGCTTTAATCTAAACAACATTTTGCAAAAAACATAAATAATGAGAAAAGGTGTTATAACATAACACATACAACATGCATACTATTTACATGTAAAATCTACCAACTAAATATAATAAAAAGTTTATCAGAACTTCGATCAAACACCTGGGCTACAAAAGCAATTAGGTAAATGCACAACCAAAATTCACTAAAGTTGAAGACTACCAAAAAGAAAACCAATCATAGAGTTCCAGATTGAATGCTGACCGAGTAAGAACCTACACTAAACACAAAGATAGAAACTTTTAACTTGAAAAATTAGGTTTTATAACTCCCAATAGTACATTCATCATCTAAGGGACCACCATTACTCGTAATTAAATTAAAAAGATGCAAAGCAACTATCAAATTGCAAACTCCACATAAATTTAATGAAAGAATATTTTTGAAAAAGCTAGAAAGTCAACTTACAATAATTTATGCAATCGCTCGACGCTGTCTTGAGAGTCTAAGCGGAATGAAAAGACCATGAATGACAATTAGAACCACAAAAATATGCAAAATGTCAAAATTTAAGAGAACTATCCCCGTGGAAGACTCCATCTATCGGCCTTCATTGAATATGAACATGCCTGTCCAAAGGTACCATTGGAAGCCATTGTACAAAACAGAGAAACTGTACACTCACTACAAATTGATGCACGAAACTGCGTGATGAGCCAGCTCAAAGCCAAAAACATTTATAAAAATTTTAAGTGCCAGTGTTGATTCAGTACACTACTAAGGGTTTTCAAACGAAAGTGCTTAGTACTACGTCCTACTTTAAAAAAGAACTATACAGAGCAACTTAAGAGGCAAAAATTATAAACAAAAGCACAGGGTAGATACGTGCCGCTATTGATGAAAACTATACAGAATTGAACTCAAAATATTAGTGGATATTAGTCAGACGCTCTCACCCTTCTAATACCTACTACAAAGTTAAATAAAATTCTAAAATTTACAATTCATTTTAGAATTCATTAGTGGATATTGCACGACTACCTCGCATTAGAATGTATACCTTCAAATGTAAGAATTGTCCACATAAAACTAAGTTGTATAAAGTATTTTTTCTTTTATCAACTTACAAAATTAACCAAGAATCTAAATTGTCAAAGCTCCATCATACAAACATTAGTTACGACATTAAATAACCTTATATTGTAGATTTTTAAGTGCATCTTCTACCTTGGAAGTATCATTTCACAAATTATGGCCATTTATCATGAACAGATTCTTCCTGAACAATCTTATGTTAGAATCCACTCATCTTGCTCATGTTGTTATGGCGTTCCAGAATGCCTCAATGACATTTAGTTCATGAAAATAGTCTCTCCTTGAACATATATAACTTGTTTAGTTTTCAATATCAACACCTAAATGATGCATATATTACATGGTGTACATTGGAATACTTAAAGTAGTAACCTAAATTTAACATACCCAAGTACAGTGATATAATATTATCCTTGGAAAGTCTTTGGATGAGTCCACCGTTATTCGACATTAGAAATCAAAACATCTGCATTTTTATATCTATCGACAGTGATCCTAATTTTGTCCAGTCGAAGTGTTTTCTTATTTTATCAATTTTCTGCACCTCCCACTTATGAACTAAAAAATGGAGACACACAGAATTCTACCATGCAATTATATTCATGTAGAAAAAGAATATTAACATGAACAAAACTTCAAAAAATAAGTAACGCTACAATGAGTATATTAGTCGAATTATATACTACCAGAGAGATATAGACACACCACACGATATTAAGTTGATAAATGAGTATGAATCTAGACACACCATACGTTGACATAAAATTGGAGCAACCAAACACCAAACATTTGATGTTCAATATACACATTTGAACCTGCAATAAAAAGAAGAATGAATGAGAGAGTTATAGATAGTGAAGATTGAATAGATAAAAGGGCACAAATGAAGATTATAATTTAAGATTGAAATTCATTTTTTATCTATAAAATTCAACTTACTAAAAAAATAGAAAATAAACTAAAGAAGTAAACTGAACAATTTCAGTTAATGAAACTATGAAACATTTGTATTCAAAGTTTATTAGCTCACCTGGACATTTTGTCAAACACTTGGTGAAATACAAAACTCTTTTAAACATTTAGTCAAATAGTTGGTATGAAAACATTGAAATCATTATACTACTACAAATCACCAAGAAAGACATACTTTTGAGAATACATACAAATGATATAATCAAGAACACACCATTATTTTAGTTGCAAAGATTACCTGATTTCATATGTTTATTACCAACTTCATTTTTCTAATGCTTTCAGAATAATCACCGCGTCGATCTGAAATAAAAAAGAGAGGATTATAGAAACGTAACTTGAATTAAACAATACATCATATATATCATGTATACAAAATCAACACAAAACATATTATTTCTGAAAGTTTGAAAAAAGAATTAAAAGTTCTCTCAGAACTTTAATCAAACAGTTAGGCTACAAAAACAAAAACATTCATTGTTGATAAAATCAGATGTATAAAGCACAGACAAACAAATAAATAAAAAATAGAGAAGCCATATCTCCAAAGTATACATATACATCTCAAACACTGAAATAACACTATCTTTATGGCAAATATGAGCATATGAATAAAAACTCATCAAATAAACACAAAAGTAATATCGGAAAAACAACACAAACATATCATTATTGATGAAAGGCATAGAGAAAAAGGGATTTAAAAACCTTAATATGAGTAGTAGCATCCGAAAATTGATATTAACTCGACAAAATTGAACCTGCAATAGAAATAAGAACAAATGATGAAAAAATAGATACAAATCGAGTTTGACAAAATAAAAGAAAGAAAGAAAATTAACATAAGAATGGAAAATTTTGAATTTCAAATTGAAACTGAAATGTATGTATTTGGGGATATGTAATTGTTGAGAAAGAGTGAGAAGCGTGTAAATAGAGAGAATATAGAAGTAGTATGAAATTTGAATTTGATATTGAATTGTTTGCATTTTGGGGAAAATACAAAAGCTTTTGAAGGAAGCTTCAGCCTTTCTAGAAAAAGCAGCAGTAGAACATGTAATGCAGCAAAATGTGTACAAAAATAGTATAAGTGAATGAGTCAAGTGGCATGTCAACGTAAATTCAATAAATACGGAGGGGTATTATAGTAATTAACACCTAAAAAACACAACACGCTTTATAATATAGATAGATAAAGATAGGTAAATGATCATGAGCAACCGTCTCTTGCCAGTCTGTAGAGCTGTTCACAAATCGAGTTATTCATAAATAAACTCGAGGTCAAATCGATAAGAGTTTGATTCGCTTCAATCTGTTAAGAATTTGAGCTCTAACACAAATATAAAAAAAATGTTCGTTAAGAAAATGAGCTCAAGTTGAGCTATTGATATGTGCGGTTCGAGTTTGGCTCGAAATTATTCGGTTCAAATTTGGTTCTTTAAAATTTTAAAAAAATTACATATATTCTAATTTTTTTTATAATATTCCTAATATTTTAAGTTAAAAATTACAATTCAAGTATTTAATCCGCAAATCTTTTGGGCATAATTGACTAAAACTTGACATTGGGTTGAGTCGAAACTAGTAATTAGTTGAGTCAAGTGGGTCTCGACCATTTTTTCCGTTTAAAATTGTATTGTTCACGAGCTATTCGTTAAGGGCTTGAGTTCGGCTCTACTCGTTTATGTTCGTTAAAAGCTCAAGTGCTAGTGCTGCTCAGTTTGTTAACAAGCTCGAACACATTTTTTTTTACTATAAAAATGGTTCATTTTGTTAAGAAAAAATATTAAGCTCGACTTGTATAGATCAAAACTCGATTCGACTCATTTCGTAAACCGCCTTACTTGCTAGCATAGCATATTATAGAAAATTTTCAACAAAGATGGATCCCTACTTTTCCACCAAAATTAATACTATACATGTATTGTTTAAAGCTCCTACAATACATGTATATATTGACATATGTTTACCCCTGACTATATCACATATATAACAATATTTTATTATAAAAAAATTATTAAATTTATCATTAACAAATATACACTAATAAATGTGGAAAAGTAAAAATTTTAAAATTGAACCTAAAACTTCGTCAAAAGGTGACAGAGTTCAAACCTGACATTTCACAATTATTTGTGTGTAATATAATTACACCTGCTGGGGGGCACTACAGGACAGGAGTAATAGAGTATAGTACTAGTAGTATTAATTTCTATACCTAGAGTTACAGCTGCAGTAGTCCAGGAGGGACTAGATACATGTTGATCTGATTGACTAGGCAAGTAGTATAGTCACTTGACAACGTAATCGAAGCCCCGATCCGACCCACTACCTCCCTAGTCCTCCTACTCCTCATACGTCCTATCAATTAGAAGCCGGCTTTCATCTTACAAAAAAAATCTTACAATACACCACGGTCCACGTATTATAATGTCTTTTTACCCTCCGTGTCAACACACAAATTTCAAGACTCTTACCGGTACTTTGTGAATATTACTGTAAGTTGTAAGTAATTTCGACTGAATTGCATTATTTCCCCTCGTCTTTGGTCAAAAATTAATAATGGATATTTATTTTTGTAAGTTGCGCATCACATCTCTCTTCTTTCAATCCCGGTACAAGCTTCATTTTTAAAATATTGGGCAAAAGGTCACTTTGACTATTGTACTATTGTAAAATTTCCACTTTGCCTACTCTACTATTCAAATCATCATTGTACTTTCCTTTTTTCCTCTTTTCCTCATCATCGTCTGTTGAAAAAAAAATCCGTTTGTATGACTAACGGATTGCTGAGCTGGCCTTCTAGTCACCAGTCCATGTTGGCCACATCAGCAAAAAATAAACCCCAAATAAAACCCCTAAATTAACCCCTAAATAAACCCTAATCCAATCCATATATATGCAGCTACTCCCCATCTTTGCCCGCCAATCTTCCCGCGCCAAACCAAGCACCATGGCAGCCAGCTCTGATGCACAATCCCGAATGTCTATCTAACCTTTGGTAGAAGGACAGTATCTTGATTGGCCATTGCATCCCTCCTCATGTGAATCCTTGCCATTATGAGATTATGGATCTCAGTAAGCATGTTAGTAATTGGCATATACCTTGTTCTCATAATGTATAAATTGATGCACTCAGACATATTGTTATCAGTTGAGTCTGTTTTTGAGTGAGTTTCAAAATAATCCTTTGACCATACCTTGGGGTTCAAAGAACTCATCTTTTCATAAGCTGGCTTGGAGACCTTCTCCATCTCCCTCATTGCAGTCTTGAATCCCTGTGGATGTGTGGCATTGCAAGCAGCATAGAAGGCCTCTTTCAGTGACTCTGTAGCACATATTCCTTGCAAGTTGGAGTACAAATGTCATGTACAATTTCTATGTTCAACATGAGGTAAAAGCTCCTTGACTGCCTTCTCCAATCCCTACACAGTCATAACCAAAAAATTATGATATGAGACAATGACAGCTATTATTAAGATAAACTGTGATAAGTTACAGAAATTCACCTTTTGTTGGTCAGATATCAATGTGTAGCCATATCCATTCCCAAGTTGAAGGTCATCAATCAACAAGTCCAAAAACCAGCCCCAACTATCATAGGATTCACTCTCAACCACAGCCATAGCAACAGGATAAATACAGTTTGCGCCATCTCTTCCTACAGCTGTGAGAAGCTGTCCTCTACAAACAGTTTTCAAGAAGCAGCCATCTAAACCAAGGACTGGCCTGCAACCTTCTTTCCAACCCTTCCTCAACTCTGCATAACATACATAGAATCTCTTGAAGTGCGGTGGATCACCCTCATTTTCCATTGTAGTGCATATCCTCACTGTGTTTTCTCTGTTGCTCCTAAGAATTTCACCACCAAACCTCCTCAACAATGCATAGTGCTTGGCCAGTTCTTGTTGAACACCACTCAAGGCCATTTTCCTTATCCTGTGACACTTTGTAATGCCCACTTCAACCTTGAGAACCCTCCTGAACTCCTCCTGCATCTCTTTGATTTTCTAACCTGGGTTCTTCCTTATTCTTTCACCATACACCTCATGCAAGTACTTGCTTGTGGCCAAATTGTTTCTATAGGAGTAAATACAGTTGTGCTCAGGCACTAGTGTTTTAATAAGCCAGACCTCCACTAGTACAGAACTGTCTTTTAGCGTCGCACTTTTAGCGTCGGTTATATATAGAGCCGTGGCCTATACATACTTTAAGCGTCAGTTTCTAGCTTAACCGACGCTTAATGTCATTTGTGTTGGACCTTTTGCGTCGGTCATGAAACAACCGACGCCTAAAACTGACCCTTTAGCGTCGGTCTTTACTCAACCGACGCCTAAAACTGTCCTTTAGTGTCGGTCATAAACAACCGACGCCTAAAACTGACCCTTTAGCGTCGGTCTTTACTCAACCGACGCCTAAAATAGACCCTTTAACCTCGGTCTCTATTTAACCGACACTATAAACATGTTTTAAGTGTCGGTTCTTTTAATGCCGATGCTATAAACATGTTTTAAGCGTCGGTTCTTGTAATGCCGATGCTAAGGGGTCTGATTAAAAAAAAGTAAAAACATATAATAATTAAAATGAAAACATATCTGTTTTTTAAAAAAATAATAAAAAAAAATAAGAACATATCAATCACCTTCCTCACCCTCAAACATTTCTCACCCTCTAACACTCCCGCGACCTCAACTCATACAAATCATATACCAAAAAACTCTCCCTCTGCTTTCTTCCACCCAAGTCATACAAATTCACACTAATTGAAGTCATATTGGGTTCAATTTTTCGAGCTTAGTTCACAAGTAATTGATTTATTGTGATTAATTTCTTGTCTCTCTCAACCAAACCTAGGTCTTCTCTGTATCGACAAAAGGGGATTCTCTATATCGACAAAAAGAGGGATTTCTTGGTGGTTATATATCTATCCCTTTCTTCTATAGATATATGTATATCTAAAACCCTCAATTTCCCGCCTAAAACCCCCAATATTTTTTATGAAAAACTTATCTAAAAATTCAATCTTTTTTATGCCCATTTCTTGATTTCTTGATTTGTATTGGTGTATATAGTGGATTGATTTTCTTTGGTTTATATTTTGCAGGTAGGTTCTTACTTCCTTACCCAGTACTACAATGTTCTTCGCCAGCAGCCCGATTTAATTTATCAATTTTATAACGAGTCAAGTTCTGTTATTCGGGTTGATGGGGATTTTTCAAATGCTATTAATTGCACATAATTTTTTTATTGTCGAATCTTTCATATGAAAGATTATCTTTGCAGAAATTATGGAAGGAAGCTGTAATATACTTGCTTCACTCTGTTCAATACACATTGACTGTACTCCTATTCTAATTCTCACAATATAACTGTGACGCCTCTAGATCCGGGGTCAAGGATCCAGGTCATCACGGTCCAATTTCCATTCAATATCAATATCTCTTGATTTTTTTTAACTTAATATTCAATACTTAAGCAATTGACCCCACACTAATACACACACACACACACCAGTCATATGCTCATAGAACAACATTCACAATATTAAAAGTTTAAAGTTAACAGTTATTACAAACCCAGAATTCTACTAAGTACATTGTTGAATAATACTTCTACAGGAAGCATTTCAACAACCAAAAGTTTATTACAAACTTACACAGTTAATTTACATAAGTCTACTAAGCCCCTTTCGCTTGTCACTACCTCGAGGATGGTCGCCAGCACTCGCTCAAAAGGTCGCCTTTCCCTTACCCTCTTGCGGGGTGTAGTGCGTAGTATCGGCATGGGACCTAGCTGCTATATACATACGTAGCAAGAGTGAGCTATAATAGCTCAGCAAGATAATATTGTAAACTAGAATTTAGAATGTGAACAGGTATACATATATATGCATATATAAGCAGAAACCAATTATAATCTTTAAGGAAGATTAAAGCTCTTATTTAATAATACATCATCCACTTACTATTATAAGAAAGAAATCTAAAATAATATAATATCAGTTTTTCTTCATCTGTAATCATAATTCCATCATCTCATATCATTATTCTGTTTTCAGTATAGAAATCTGAAAACCATTGTCAACACTTTCTTTTCAAAAACATTGGGGATATCTGCTGTCGCCTGATACATTAGGACGATGATCAGTCGCCTAATCGTACCTGCTCTCTTTTTACTACCGGTAGAAGGAATGAAGATCATCCCTGGAGGAAGGCCACCTGCTAACATCCTCCCTTGGCATCTTCGTGCCGTAATAAAAATAATAAATGCTGGACTGTGTCGCACACAGCCCTGACACAGCCACTTACGCAAGTCTGTTGCAATCCCCCTTTTTGTCACATCATTATTCCCTTTTTAAAATATCATTCCACATTTCCATTTTCTCGCTTTCATTTCCACATATCATTCACTCATATCATTTCCATTCTCGCACATTACTTCTATAAAATATATAAATATATATATATATATATATATATATATATATATATATATATATATATATATAACATAATGCTTTGATTATGATCCAGACATCTCTTTCATATTCAGGAATCAAATATACTTTTATATTCATAAAATATTCCGTCTATTTTAAGAGTAATGAATGATAATCAAATAATATTTATTAAACCACTGATACTCAAAAAGAATATTTTTAATATAGTATTATAAACCATATAACCCTAGATAACAACTGATACCATTCTTTTATTTACTTAATCATAAGGCATGTTCACTTCATGCATAATCATCACTATACATATCCATCTCATACTCATATCCATATTCATATCCATCTCATACTCATATCCATATTCATATACATCTTCGTATACCTTTCTTTCCAATATCAATACTCAAGGAAGACAATTTCTTCACAATATAGTAATAATAGCATCACATATATATTCCATGAAATCAAGTTTCTTTGTGAAGATAAGTAGTTTTACAAAGTAAGGATAGAAGAAATCTTGCCTCGGTTTCGGTATCCTGACAGTATGGCTCGTCCCTCTTCCGGAGTTTCTATAACACAAAAAGGACCGTCGTTAGAATACCACATCTCTTACTCACTTCAGTCTTGTATAACAATACCCTTGACACTTTAATATGTTTAACATATCACTATTACCCCAAAGGTTCAAGAACTTAACCATTTATAAACTCAATCAAAGTTTCAGGGGTTTTCACCATTTCCCCTAACGACCACACTTAACTGTAAAAATTCTCAGAAAATATGGATTTTGAATTTTACCATAGGGCCAACTGGTAATGCCTCTTTGACTACCCTACTACCATATCCCAAAATTTTATAATTTTTAAGAATGTCTAAGTATGGTAGTTATATCCTCAAAGTTGGTACAACTACGTTTTCTCGGCTTTCGAACATCTTTCACTAAAACTGACTTTTCTCCTAAACCGTTCATCAGATTTTAACGCACCTTATATCAAAACGATCTATGAACCAAGCTCTATCTCATCATGGTCACTTAGGGGTCTGGACAGTAAGGTACCGTATGGGTATAGGGTCCAAAAACAGGGCAGTTTCTTGGTCTAACGACAATCGGACATTATAACGGCTATATTCGGACATTCCAAAAACCATTCCATCACAACCAAGCCATATAATCATCCACCACTCCATACACATCAATATTACATCCTCATAATCCATATAATAAATGGTGAGGCCTCAATACCATCACCCAACAATCAATCAAAATTTATGCTAGCTAACATCACAATAATCACTTTTAACCACACATCATCCATTAACATCACTAAAACTCACATAATAAAAAGGGGTTAGGGTTTATACCTGCCTTGAAGCTTTAACAACACTTAACAAAGGCTTGTAGTCCTTGAGAAGCCTTGATATAACCTTATAACACCTTAAACTAACAAGAAACATCAAGAACATACTTAGAGATTTTCGGAGTTCTAAAACCCAGCTGAAAGAATATGAAAAACGAGGCCCTTACCTTGCTTTTATGGACACACCTTGTGAAATAAGAGTTATAGATTATCTCATGGGCTTTCCAAAAAGCTATAGAACGCAAAATTTGGCTGAGAAACGAAGGAGATATGCCTGTTCTAAGTAGGCTGTTACTGTTTGGCCGAATTGATGAAATGAGGTGGGGGAGAGAGTTTTGCTCTTGGTTTTGATCTTATCTAGCTAATCACTTATTAATTCTAGAGTATGGTGGAAGATTGGAAGATATTTAGTGTATAAAACCATGCTAAATGACTAATTTGCCCATTAAAACAAGTTAGTGGATGGTGATGTCACTTGATGATCCAATAAATCCCATTTTGATTTTCTAAGTATAATGCTAATGATCTTGGTAAGTAAAAATGTGGTATGTATCCTTGTTATATTACTAATCTTGGTTGCTTGGTTTCCATACTCGTCTAATTGTGGTTCGTCTCGAATATACCTCATTATCTCAGTGGTTCTGAAATCATTTAACATTCCAAATTCCTTTGGTATTCTCTTAACTTAATAATCCCCTGGTTTAATCTAAATTCTCTAATCCCTCAATATATAATTCTTATAATATTTCCATGCCCCTTAAGATCCAATAGAAGCTCTTTGGAAGTCAAAATCCTCAAAAATCCATATTTAGGAATTTCTGAAATCCATCGTCATTTCGAGTCACTTAATTTCAGTGTACATTACTAGTATGGTTTCTGTTTATTCATTTTCTGTTTCCATTGCAGAGTACCTACATACCATTTCTCTAAATACTCAAAATTACTATTCATGTGATCATTGTAGTTTTGATAAAGTTAGGGTTATTACAATAACTGAAAAACAGAACCCTCTATACTCTCATTCAAAACCATAACCAGTGAGGTTGCATGTTCAAAATGTAACTGATGTCCCCCGAAATGTCCAAAAGATATTAAATTGTCCAACTTGTATATTCCGCCAAACATACTGTCTGCACGTTGTTGATTGTGATAATATCTGGTTCCAGATAAATTCTCACTCTCTAATTACTATCATTTCAGATAATCGTTTGTCACTGCAAAGCGACTCTAGGAGGCCGGCTGGGCTGTGGGAATGGATGCCAGAATCGGATGCTTAAAATTGAATTTGTAAAAGGGACATGACCATGTGGAGAACTTTGTTCAAACAACCAGGTATTTTTTATACATAATTTTGATTATGTTATGTGTTATTGGACATAAGTCTGATGTGGCCCAAATCACTAGAGAAGAGAGTGCATTTTGCTTTTGGATAAATAGTTTTGGGCATTCAACCTATATCAACAACATCTTTGAAGACCTTAGAAATGGGTGATTATTATTTTCACTGCATTAAGTTGTACAATTTTCCTCAAATCAGCATATATAAACCTTACCCTCAGGCTATCTGTAGTTTATAAGAAACCAAATTTGCAATTATGAGTAATAGTGTATAAGTTGGTTACTTCTGAAAAACAAAAAGACCATGTAAAGTTTATCTCTCCGAAATTTGGAAGTCCAGTATTTTGAACAAATAGCAAACTAATTTTTACTGGTATGAATGCTGATCATGTAACTTACTAAGTTTTTTCTAGTCTGTGTGAATTGATTTTGTTTCTGCTATTTTGCAGGTGGGTTTGACAAGGTGTCACCAGGGATAGTTAATTGGAAGATGGCAACTAAGCCCCCTATCAAGTTGCCATTCAGAAAAGTAAAAAATTGTAACCAAGTAGTGAAAATTGGAAAACAGTTGAAGTTTTCACTGGTCAATATTGCTGGAAACGATATTGTTCAGGGGAATTAGAAATTGATATTGGGTATGTTCCATCACTTGTTTCTTGACATCGTTGGAAAATGAAGTTTGTTATTGCTTACCTTTAATATACTCTTGATAAAAAAAATATTAGTTGTATGCTTCCTAAAGTAAATACCAAGGATGGCTTCTGCCTTTTAAGATTGCTAAACCTATGTCTTTATTATTAAAATATGAAGTGTACCGGAAATTATGTATTTGTTTTATTTTCTTAGTTCGGAGACAGTGTGGGAGTGGGAGGTTTTCCACTCATTTATGTTTATGTTCAAATGAAGTAAAGTTGAAGCTTGTCACTCCAATTAGATCCAACAACTTTACACTTGTCTAAACTATTCAAAGATAAATTCTTGTCTGATCCTCATTCTGGCACTAGTCTAAATATGTATTATTTCTTTCTTCTGTTAAACTCAATTTCGTATTGGTCTACAGGTGCTTGATATGCATGCCTATGAGGCTCGACAAAAAGAGTATGTGTAACGCCCCCCTTTAATATTCTAACATAACACTCTTCTATGTACTACTAACCATCTCTGCCCCAGATAAAACTTTGAGAGAAAGAATATCAAGAATTTTTCCAATCATTCTTACTCCACTTTCACGTACAATGTTACTTGCGAAGGGAATAACTGAAAAACTTCTATCTATCCTTAATCTCATTATTTTACTGAGGTTTCAACTTTTATCATATAGACAACAACTAACTCAGATATATGCAAATTTCTAAAAACAATAACCATTTACAGTAAAACAGATATATCTAATCAACACATTCATCTCTTTAAAAACCATTTCATCAAATAAAACATACTTTCCGTAAAACTTTTTAAAACATTTAAATTGATTTTATTTATCTTATGATTACGGACAATACGGGTGATCAGCCACGTAAAGTCTACCTTTCTTTGAAATTAGGTTCTCAATTAAGCAACACATTGGCCTTTAATGCTGGACTAGGACCACCCTAGCCTCTTACGCTAAACAAAGGTGCTGGACTAGGACCACCCTAGCCTCTTACGCTTAACAAAAGTGCTGGACTAGGACCACCCTAGCCTCTTACGCTTATCCAACTTATAAACCATCTTATTAATACTTTAAAACATTTCACTTTTCAGTCCTTTATACTCACTGGCAAAAGACCAGCCCAGTATAAGGAAATTTTAAAAACATCTTTAATTACTTAAGCCATTTTAATGAGCGACAATACTTAAGAAAGAATAATACTGGCAATAAACTGTATTTCTACTTTTCACATGATATATGAATAAAATATATCCTTATCAATACTTTGAAGGAGAGAATACTAGCAATACGGATTTGAAGGGAATAATTATATTGAATAAAAACATATGTATCTCGCTTGAACGATAAGCGAGGGTTAGTACACTTGCCTCGTTTCCACGCGTCGATTCGATACTTAATCTCGGTCTTTATTCGATCACGCATACATCTTCTTCAATAAACCGTCAACATGTGCACTGGCTCTATATCGAATCCCTAATCATACTTGAAATAATAGTAAAGTACTATTTAGTACATAAACAATCCAATCGATAACTAATTACTTATAACTCACAAAGCAATACATACATAAATATATATATATCCACACCTCATTAATCATCACATATGTACTTAAACACTTATACACATAAAAAGTTAACACCCAAATCATACCTTTAAACCATTGAAATCAAATAAGTTAAATAATTTAAATGCAGGAGATTTTCGGAAAATTTCGGCATGACCCATTCGTTTATCGGACTATGGGCACAGCCCCTCAAATACAATACATCCCTGTTTTAGAAAAAAATAAGCTGCCTCAACTTGCAGCAACATAAAATAAACACATAAGAAAGTATCCGCCCTGACATGCGGCACATAGCACATAATGATTTATATTACACTACTACTTACGCTACACCAATGATCGTATTTCTCACGTATTTTAATGATACACGTGACAATCAATCATTGATGTTCGTAAGCCCTAGGGAACAACCCCTAGCACTAACTATTACTTACGCTATATCGATGATCACACCACATAAGTATATGAATTATACCCGTGATAGTTAATCATGGATATTCGTAAGCCCTAGGGATTAGTCGAAAAGAATTACACAAGTCCTCTAAATATTGACATTTAAAAACTTGTGATCTTCTCATAACCCCTAGCACAATTCTAATTATTATAAAATTCTAACATTTAACATGTACCACGTATTCCCATACTTACCAACACCAAGTAATTGACAATGATATATTCAACGAATACTATGACTCGATTTATAACATTTAGCACATAGCATTAACAGTTAACATTTCACTTCCGAAAGTATTACCCAACAACAACAATTAACCATTAATAATCATCAAAACATATACTCAAACCCACAATTAATCTCACAATTTATATCGATTTAAATTACAACACTTATTAGCTAAATTACCACAATTAAACAATATATAAAAATTCACCATACTAATCTAATTACGACCATTAGCACAAGGGCAGATTCTCATGTACCAGTCACACTCTAGCATTTTTAATAAATCGAACATTTCATATTTTTGTGCAAATCTTTTTCTGTAATCTTTATAATTCCTTCCTCTATACTCAGTAAAATTTTTAACTTAAAAGAACAAGTTTAACTAGGTGAAACAGATTTCCAAAGTAGCAATTCCCGAGAGCAGCGAGGTTATGAACAGCAGTCACTAAAACAACGTTTTCTCCTTGCTCGTTAACTCAAACTACGCACCGTTTTCTCCTACACAAACTAGAGACCACAAGCTATAATTCATATTTTATAGCCAAGACCAAATAAGGTCATTAACTGTCTCGAAATTACAGCACAAAACAGGGCAGTTGCTGGGATTTCATAATCAAAACTAGAATCATGCTTAACTTCTTTGAGACAATAAATCAAACAACTTGTAGGCATGCTTAACTATATAGAATCTGAATATTAAGAAAGAAAAATCAAGATTCAAATTTACTACGAATTAATACGAAGATTTCATAATTAAAACACGAAACGAAATATACCTCTACGATTTTCAAGCTCCCCAAACAATCTCTCCTCTCTCTCTCTCTCTCTCTCTCTCTCTCCACGCTACACCACAGCCTCCACAGCCACGCACGACCTCGCCGGACTGCTCCCGACACACAACTCACATATATACACGCATAATTATATACATAACACACCCAATTGATTCTCTCTCTATTTCTCTCAAATCTCTCTTCTCTCTTCATCTCCCATTCTTTTCTTCTCTCTTTCTTATTTCTCTCCCTGCGTTTTTTTTCTTTCTCCCGACCTTTCTCGATACTTCTACTGTTGGGCTGCTCTACATCTCTTAATGGGCTTGGCCCATTACTCTTGTTACTACTTTATTCTCTTTTCGGCCCAATTATAACAAATAAATGACTTAAAAAAAATCATAATTAAATAAAACTTTCGGAAAATTACACTTTTCATTTTTTTAAAATAAAGAATATAAAATTACAAGCACGTACATATTTTCGAAATATTTTTCGGATCAAAAATGAATTAAATATGAATTTTCAAAGTTTTAATACTTTAAATACAATAAAACTCTTAAAATCATTATAAAATACTAAAACACCCAAATTAATCCACCCAACACTTTTAAAAACTCAATAAATATATAAAGATAATTTTACAAAAGATTTCATGATTTAATCCAACTCCGATAAATAAATAAAGATTTTTGAAGATCAATAATACTTGTTTTAAATATTTTTAAATCACTAAAATACAAATAAAATTATTGGGGCACACATTGGCACACATACATCCATATATACTCATATAAACTCGATACTAAATATCGTTGAACTCCACAACGATATTCTCAAATCCAATTCCATACTTTAAATACTAATTAACATAATTAAAACAATAAAAATAATAATAATAATAATAAATCCTACAATAATCCGGGATCTTACATTCTACCCACCTTAAAAAGAGAGAAGAAAAGAATGGGAGAAGAAGAGAGAAGAGAGATTTGAGAGAAATAGAGAGAGAATCAATTGGGTGTGTTATGTATATAATTATGCGTGTATATATGTGAGTTGTGTGTCGGGAGCAGTCCGGCGAGGTCGTGCGTGGCTGTGGAGGCTGTGGTGTAGCGTGGAGAGAGAGAGAGAGAGAGAGAGAGAGAGAGAGAGAGAGAGAGAGAGAGAGAGAGAGAGAGAGAGAGAGAGGAGAGATTGTTTGGGGAGCTTGAAAATCGTAGAGGTATATTTCGTTTCGTGTTTTAATTATGAAATCTTCGTATTAATTCGTAGTAAATTTGAATCTTGATTTTTCTTTCTTAATATTCAGATTCTATATAGTTAAGCATGCCTACAAGTTGTTTGATTTATTGTCTCAAAGAAGTTAAGCATGATTCTAGTTTTGATTATGAAATTCCAGCAACTGCCCTGTTTTGTGCTGTAATTTCGAGACAGTTAATGACCTTATTTGGTCTTGGCTATAAAATATGAATTATAGCTTGTGGTCTCTAGTTTGTGTAGGAGAAAACGGTGCGTAGTTTGAGTTAACGAGCAAGGAGAAAACGTTGTTTTAGTGACTGCTGTTCATAACCTCGCTGCTCTCGGGAATTGCTACTTTGGAAATCTGTTTCACCTAGTTAAACTTGTTCTTTTAAGTTAAAAATTTTACTGAGTATAGAGGAAGGAATTATAAAGATTACAGAAAAAGATTTGCACAAAAATATGAAATGTTCGATTTATTAAAAATGCTAGAGTGTGACTGGTACATGAGAATCTGCCCTTGTGCTAATGGTCGTAATTAGATTAGTATGGTGAATTTTTATATATTGTTTAATTGTGGTAATTTAGCTAATAAGTGTTGTAATTTAAATCGATATAAATTGTGAGATTAATTGTGGGTTTGAGTATATGTTTTGATGATTATTAATGGTTAATTGTTGTTGTTGGGTAATACTTTCGGAAGTGAAATGTTAACTGTTAATGCTATGTGCTAAATGTTATAAATCGAGTCATAGTATTCGTTGAATATATCATTGTCAATTACTTGGTGTTGGTAAGTATGGGAATACGTGGTACATGTTAAATGTTAGAATTTTATAATAATTAGAATTGTGCTAGGGGTTATGAGAAGATCACAAGTTTTTAAATGTCAATATTTAGAGGACTTGTGTAATTCTTTTCGACTAATCCCTAGAGCTTACGAATATCCATGATTAACTATCACGGGTATAATTCATATACTTATGTGGTGTGATCATCGATATAGCGTAAGTAATAGTTAGTGCTAGGGGTTGTTCCCTAGGGCTTACGAACATCAATGATTGATTGTCACGTGTATCATTAAAATACGTGAGAAATACGATCATTGGTGTAGCGTAAGTAGTAGTGTAATATAAATCATTATGTGCTATGTGCCGCATGTCAGGGCGGATACTTTCTTATGTGTTTATTTTATGTTGCTGCAAGTTGAGGCAGCTTATTTTTTTCTAAAACAGGGATGTATTGTATTTGAGGGGCTGTGCCCATAGTCCGATAAACGAATGGGTCATGCCGAAATTTTCCGAAAATCTCCTGCATTTAAATTATTTAACTTATTTGATTTCAATGGTTTAAAGGTATGATTTGGGTGTTAACTTTTTATGTGTATAAGTGTTTAAGTACATATGTGATGATTAATGAGGTGTGGATATATATATATTTATGTATGTATTGCTTTGTGAGTTATAAGTAATTAGTTATCGATTGGATTGTTTATGTACTAAATAGTACTTTACTATTATTTCAAGTATGATTAGGGATTCGATATAGAGCCAGTGCACATGTTGACGGTTTATTGAAGAAGATGTATGCGTGATCGAATAAAGACCGAGATTAAGTATCGAATCGACGCGTGGAAACGAGGCAAGTGTACTAACCCTCGCTTATCGTTCAAGCGAGATACATATGTTTTTATTCAATATAATTATTCCCTTCAAATCCGTATTGCTAGTATTCTCTCCTTCAAAGTATTGATAAGGATATATTTTATTCATATATCATGTGAAAAGTAGAAATACAGTTTATTGCCAGTATTATTCTTTCTTAAGTATTGTCGCTCATTAAAATGGCTTAAGTAATTAAAGATGTTTTTAAAATTTCCTTATACTGGGCTGGTCTTTTGCCAGTGAGTATAAAGGACTGAAAAGTGAAATGTTTTAAAGTATTAATAAGATGGTTTATAAGTTGGATAAGCGTAAGAGGCTAGGGTGGTCCTAGTCCAGCACTTTTGTTAAGCGTAAGAGGCTAGGGTGGTCCTAGTCCAGCACCTTTGTTTAGCGTAAGAGGCTAGGGTGGTCCTAGTCCAGCATTAAAGGCCAATGTGTTGCCTAATTGAGAACCTAATTTCAAAGAAAGGAAGACTTTACGTGGCTGATCACCCGTATTGTCCGTAATCATAAGATAAATAAAATCAATTTAAATGTTTTAAAAAGTTTTACGGAAAGTATGTTTTATTTGATGAAATGGTTTTTAAAGAGATGAATGTGTTGATTAGATATATCTGTTTTACTGTAAATGGTTATTGTTTTTAGAAATTTGCATATATCTGAGTTAGTTGTTGTCTATATGATAAAAGTTGAAACCTCAGTAAAATAATGAGATTAAGGATAGATAGAAGTTTTTCAGTTATTCCCTTCGCAAGTAACATTGTACTTGAAAGTGGAGTAAGAATGATTGGAAAAATTCTTGATATTCTTTCTCTCAAAGTTTTATCTGGGGCAGAGATGGTTAGTAGTACATAGAAGAGTGTTATGTTAGAATATTAAAGGGGGGGTGTTTATGCTATGTAAAGGGTATGAGTAACGACGATAGATAATGTTATTTTATAGAGTAGTTGCATATTCTTGTTGACTGTTATAAAATAATTCACGGTTATTACGGTCACTGTGGCATGTGTTGCGCAGTGATAGTGAGAACCGAGAATGATTTGAGATCTTCTTAGTAATTCAAACTCATGATTGTCAGGCCGGTTAGGCAGCTAGGTATGCAAATGCTTAGCGACATGAATGAGATTTGAGTAACTGAGAATTTCTTGGAGATTTCGTTAAAGTGTTAGATAAAGTATTTTTGCAAGTATTAAAAGTATTGAATCTAGTATTACGACCCTTCTCAGTTATTAATCTTGATTTCGAGTTATAAATGTTTTAAATGATATTAATCTTCTGTTAAAGTTAAGAATCCAGTTTTCAAGTATAGTATTGATTATAATTTAGTGAGCATTCCTTCGCTTATATTTATTGCTACTATTTCTTGAATTGCGATTATTGCATTCTTATTTCATCCAGTACAGTTCTATATATATAACTTGCTGAGCATTCTTTGGCTCACACTTGTTGTTTTTTTTTAAAATCTAACCTTTCAGTAAACTAGTTGGCGAGGCTTAGCATGTGCAGTCAGAAAGTGGAAAGAAGAAGCAGGATGCTGTTGTGAAGCTGACGTGGATCAGGGTATTTAGATTTAAAGTTGAATTATTGTATGTAAATTATAGTTTTAGTAGTTATAGTATGTATTTGACTAGTTGGCCTGGTATACTTCTATTCGAAGTTATACCAGTGATTTAAGTTTGTATAAGTTTTGTAAATAGATTTGTATTTAAGTTGGTTTGGGTTTTCTTGTTTCTAGAACTGTAACCTAAGATCCTGAGTTGGGAGTTGGGGTCAAAGAGCTTTTGATTGAGTTTTAATTTTTATTTCAGTTTTATTTTGATTTTCAGATTTTTAGTTTAGTATCCAGCAGGTTTATGTTGTATTTACGAATACATCATGGCCAATTTTTGTTAGAATTGTTGAGTTTGATAGCGTGACGCCCAAATCTACTGACCCCGGATTTGGGGGCGTTACAAGTTGGTATCAGAGCGTAGGTTATAGTAAACTAGAAACGAGAGTGTGTAGGAGTATGTATAGTTAAGTAAGGAACGTCAGAGTTCATATAGGACTCGTGTTGGACTATTGGATATAGTACCAGTTAGTGAGTTAAGATGTGAGTGGTGGCAGATAGTTGAGCGGAGTTTGGTAGAAACCCTTGAACCTGTAGGTAGTGGAACCTTCAGAGTCTAGATCGAATGACGAGTCAGCGAAGGAGTCGACAAAGAAGATGTACGTGGAGACCCTGGCAATACCTTTCTTCTTGATAAATATTCCTTTGTTGAGTTATTTTGACAATTGTCTTTCCCCCGAATTTGGGATTCCAGTTATGACAGAGGTTGTTTTGATGCCTATTTCCTTTATTTCTAAAACCCTGTCAAGTGATATTTGAGTATCTAATTTTCTTCATCAGTGAATGATTCGATTATTGATAAATCATTATTTCTTAGTATTCTGCAAGTCATTTCTTTCCTGATTATCCTTTTCTTCTAAAGTAGTACCCATGGAATCCGTTTAGTTGTAATCCAGGGGTATGTTTGAGAATTTCTCATCAATTGATTGTTAATTCGATGTTCGAATCTTTTTGTGTTTCTTTACTCCAACTGAGGTGAACAACCCTATTTATAGGGGACACAAGGACTGTTTGTCTGTGTGATAGCAGTCTGATGGGACGCCATCACTTGTGTGTTGTGAAGTACAAGAAGGTTAATTACCTTTAGTCATGTCTTGAATAAGGCACGCAACAAGGTTCATTTGATCATGTTGATCACTCAGTAATTTCTCATTTCAAAGAATATTTGTTTGAAAACTCATTGATTCCACAATTGTGAAACCTTTGCTACGATGTGAAATCGTTCTCTTCAAATATCATGAATTATAATGCCTCGACTATTTTTGGATGTATGCCAATGGAGTTTAGAATGCAAGTAGCGCGTGGCGTATAGTACTGCGATTAGAGTTTTATATAGAGAGATCAGTAGAGATCCCAGTAGAGTAAATAAGTATCCAGAGTACAGATTAGTAGAGCTGCGGATGCAACCCGAGTTGGTAGAGTAAACCCCAGTAACCCTTCTTTACCTGATTCCGAGGACGGAATCCTTTTAAGGTGGGTAGAATGTAAGATCCCGGATTATTGTAGGATTTATTATTATTATTATTATTTTTATTGTTTTAATTATGTTAATTAGTATTTAAAGTATGGAATTGGATTTGAGAATATCGTTGTGGAGTTCAACGATATTTAGTATCGAGTTTATATGAGTATATATGGATGTATGTGTGCCAATGTGTGCCCCAATAATTTTATTTGTATTTTAGTGATTTAAAAATATTTAAAACAAGTATTATTGATCTTCAAAAATATTTATTTATTTATCGGAGTTGGATTAAATCATGAAATCTTTTGTAAAATTATCTTTATATATTTATTGAGTTTTTAAAAGTGTTGGGTGGATTAATTTGGGTGTTTTAGTATTTTATAATGATTTTAAGAGTTTTATTGTATTTAAAGTATTAAAACTTTGAAAATTCATATTTAATTCATTTTTGATCCGAAAAATATTTCGAAAATATGTACGTGCTTGTAATTTTATATTCTTTATTTTAAAAAAATGAAAAGTGTAATTTTCCGAAAGTTTTATTTAATTATGATTTTTTTTAAGTCATTTATTTGTTATAATTGGGCCGAAAAGAGAATAAAGTAGTAACAAGAGTAATGGGCCAAGCCCATTAAGAGATGTAGAGCAGCCCAACAGTAGAAGTATCGAGAAAGGTCGGGAGAAAGAAAAAAAACGCAGGGAGAGAAATAAGAAAGAGAGAAGAAAAGAATGGGAGAAGAAGAGAGAAGAGAGATTTGAGAGAAATAGAGAGAGAATCAATTGGGTGTGTTATGTATATAATTATGCGTGTATATATGTGAGTTGTGTGTCGGGAGCAGTCCGGCGAGGTCGTGCGTGGCTGTGGAGGCTGTGGTGTAGCGTGGAGAGAGAGAGAGAGAGAGAGAGAGAGAGAGAGAGAGAGAGAGAGAGAGGAGAGATTGTTTGGGGAGCTTGAAAATCGTAGAGGTATATTTCGTTTCGTGTTTTAATTATGAAATCTTCGTATTAATTCGTAGTAAATTTGAATCTTGATTTTTCTTTCTTAATATTCAGATTCTATATAGTTAAGCATGCCTACAAGTTGTTTGATTTATTGTCTCAAAGAAGTTAAGCATGATTCTAGTTTTGATTATGAAATCCCAGCAACTGCCCTGTTTTGTGCTGTAATTTCGAGACAGTTAATGACCTTATTTGGTCTTGGCTATAAAATATGAATTATAGCTTGTGGTCTCTAGTTTGTGTAGGAGAAAACGGTGCGTAGTTTGAGTTAACGAGCAAGGAGAAAACGTTGTTTTAGTGACTGCTGTTCATAACCTCGCTGCTCTCGGGAATTGCTACTTTGGAAATCTGTTTCACCTAGTTAAACTTGTTCTTTTAAGTTAAAAATTTTACTGAGTATAGAGGAAGGAATTATAAAGATTACAGAAAAAGATTTGCACAAAAATATGAAATGTTCGATTTATTAAAAATGCTAGAGTGTGACTGGTACATGAGAATCTGCCCTTGTGCTAATGGTCGTAATTAGATTAGTATGGTGAATTTTTATATATTGTTTAATTGTGGTAATTTAGCTAATAAGTGTTGTAATTTAAATCGATATAAATTGTGAGATTAATTGTGGGTTTGAGTATATGTTTTGATGATTATTAATGGTTAATTGTTGTTGTTGGGTAATACTTTCGGAAGTGAAATGTTAACTGTTAATGCTATGTGCTAAATGTTATAAATCGAGTCATAGTATTCGTTGAATATATCATTGTCAATTACTTGGTGTTGGTAAGTATGGGAATACGTGGTACATGTTAAATGTTAGAATTTTATAATAATTAGAATTGTGCTAGGGGTTATGAGAAGATCACAAGTTTTTAAATGTCAATATTTAGAGGACTTGTGTAATTCTTTTCGACTAATCCCTAGGGCTTACGAATATCCATGATTAACTATCACGGGTATAATTCATATACTTATGTGGTGTGATCATCGATATAGCGTAAGTAATAGTTAGTGCTAGGGGTTGTTCCCTAGGGCTTACGAACATCAATGATTGATTGTCACGTGTATCATTAAAATACGTGAGAAATACGATCATTGGTGTAGCGTAAGTAGTAGTGTAATATAAATCATTATGTGCTATGTGCCGCATGTCAGGGCGGATACTTTCTTATGTGTTTATTTTATGTTGCTGCAAGTTGAGGCAGCTTATTTTTTTCTAAAACAGGGATGTATTGTATTTGAGGGGCTGTGCCCATAGTCCGATAAACGAATGGGTCATGCCGAAATTTTCCGAAAATCTCCTGCATTTAAATTATTTAACTTATTTGATTTCAATGGTTTAAAGGTATGATTTGGGTGTTAACTTTTTATGTGTATAAGTGTTTAAGTACATATGTGATGATTAATGAGGTGTGGATATATATATATTTATGTATGTATTGCTTTGTGAGTTATAAGTAATTAGTTATCGATTGGATTGTTTATGTACTAAATAGTACTTTACTATTATTTCAAGTATGATTAGGGATTCGATATAGAGCCAGTGCACATGTTGACGGTTTATTGAAGAAGATGTATGCGTGATCGAATAAAGACCGAGATTAAGTATCGAATCGACGCGTGGAAACGAGGCAAGTGTACTAACCCTCGCTTATCGTTCAAGCGAGATACATATGTTTTTATTCAATATAATTATTCCCTTCAAATCCGTATTGCTAGTATTCTCTCCTTCAAAGTATTGATAAGGATATATTTTATTCATATATCATGTGAAAAGTAGAAATACAGTTTATTGCCAGTATTATTCTTTCTTAAGTATTGTCGCTCATTAAAATGGCTTAAGTAATTAAAGATGTTTTTAAAATTTCCTTATACTGGGCTGGTCTTTTGCCAGTGAGTATAAAGGACTGAAAAGTGAAATGTTTTAAAGTATTAATAAGATGGTTTATAAGTTGGATAAGCGTAAGAGGCTAGGGTGGTCCTAGTCCAGCACTTTTGTTAAGCGTAAGAGGCTAGGGTGGTCCTAGTCCAGCACCTTTGTTTAGCGTAAGAGGCTAGGGTGGTCCTAGTCCAGCATTAAAGGCCAATGTGTTGCCTAATTGAGAACCTAATTTCAAAGAAAGGAAGACTTTACGTGGCTGATCACCCGTATTGTCCGTAATCATAAGATAAATAAAATCAATTTAAATGTTTTAAAAAGTTTTACGGAAAGTATGTTTTATTTGATGAAATGGTTTTTAAAGAGATGAATGTGTTGATTAGATATATCTGTTTTACTGTAAATGGTTATTGTTTTTAGAAATTTGCATATATCTGAGTTAGTTGTTGTCTATATGATAAAAGTTGAAACCTCAGTAAAATAATGAGATTAAGGATAGATAGAAGTTTTTCAGTTATTCCCTTCGCAAGTAACATTGTACTTGAAAGTGGAGTAAGAATGATTGGAAAAATTCTTGATATTCTTTCTCTCAAAGTTTTATCTGGGGCAGAGATGGTTAGTAGTACATAGAAGAGTGTTATGTTAGAATATTAAAGGGGGGTGTTTATGTTATGTAAAGGGTATGAGTAACGACGATAGATAATGTTATTTTATAGAGTAGTTGCATATTCTTGTTGACTGTTATAAAATAATTCACGGTTATTACGGTCACTGTGGCATGTGTTGCGCAGTGATAGTGAGAACCGAGAATGATTTGAGATCTTCTTAGTAATTCAAACTCATGATTGTCAGGCCGGTTAGGCAGCTAGGTATGCAAATGCTTAGCGACATGAATGAGATTTGAGTAACTGAGAATTTCTTGGAGATTTCGTTAAAGTGTTAGATAAAGTATTTTTGCAAGTATTAAAAGTATTGAATCTAGTATTACGACCCTTCTCAGTTATTAATCTTGATTTCGAGTTATAAATGTTTTAAATGATATTAATCTTCTGTTAAAGTTAAGAATCCAGTTTTCAAGTATAGTATTGATTATAATTTAGTGAGCATTCCTTCGCTTATATTTATTGCTACTATTTCTTGAATTGCGATTATTGCATTCTTATTTCATCCAGTACAGTTCTATATATATAACTTGCTGAGCATTCTTTGGCTCACACTTGTTGTTTTTTTTTAAAATCTAACCTTTCAGTAAACTAGTTGGCGAGGCTTAGCATGTGCAGTTCAGAAAGTGGAAAGAAGAAGCAGGATGCTGTTGTGAAGCTGACGTGGATCAGGGTATTTAGATTTAAAGTTGAATTATTGTATGTAAATTATAGTTTTAGTAGTTATAGTATGTATTTGAGTAGTTGGCCTGGTATACTTCTATTCGAAGTTATACCAGTGATTTAAGTTTGTATAAGTTTTGTAAATAGATTTGTATTTAAGTTGGTTTGGGTTTTCTTGTTTCTAGAACTGTAACCTAAGATCCTGAGTTGGGAGTTGGGGTCAAAGAGCTTTTGATTGAGTTTTAATTTTTATTTCAGTTTTATTTTGATTTTCAGATTTTTAGTTTAGTATCCAGCAGGTTTATGTTGTATTTACGAATACATCATGGCCAATTTTTGTTAGAATTGTTGAGTTTGATAGCGTGACGCCCAAATCTACTGACCCCGGATTTGGGGGCGTTACAGTATGCTTTGCAGGGGCATAAACATTTTTATTTCATGACACTAAATGGTAAGTATCAGTTTGATTTTTCTAAAGATATTTTCTTTTGGTTCGTTGTTAACTTCTTAATTACTACAGGTGTTTGTATGTAGATTAGTAATAGTTTTCACTTACCAGATTAAATTTGTGTACAACTTGTCTTAACTTTTGTTGGCTGATTTTAAAGGTATGTGTAATGTTACAAGATTCATATCTATTGATAATAAATCCAGCTATCTGTCATGTATGTATTCTTGCTTTAGGATTACCAAGGCTGCATTGTAACAAAGGCATTAATGACTGTGATAATAACCTTGCATTTTTTTACCATCCACACAATGGAGCTCTGTATCTTTTTGTTTTTATCATCGGTATTGACTTTTATACTTGTTAAGCTTTATTGTATTTGCTATAGCATGAACTGATTTGTGCAACCACTCTTTTTTTCTTGTTATTAGTTCTGTTTTTTTGGACGACCATCATGTTTGATGGATCCTTTGATTACCAGAGAACAAAGTTGAATACCAGCAATCAGCACCCTTATATTCGGATAACAATGTTGATTACCAACACTCGACAACCGAATATTCAGAGAACATAGTTGATTACCAGCATCATCCAGGACAGACTCTACATGATGACAGAGACTACCAGCATGCGGCACCTGTATATTTTGACAATGGAGTTGATTCCCAGCTGACAAATCATAGTGCATTTTCTGAGTCACAAGGTATTGTGGCTTTGTCTTGTTGTCTTCACTGTATTAGCTTGCTCCTTGTTTAATGGCGGTTAAGTGTAGTGCATGACGTAACTGAGTACCAAATTCTCATAGGCATGACCTGTTAATTCTAGCCTACTAAGTCTCTTCCTATTCTAATGGCAGGAAAATTTTTATAAAAAATTGTAATACTTTTAGTGTTCTTAATGCCCGGCCTCAAAATGTAAATGGTCAAACTTCAAACAACCAGGTAATATCTTGCTTTCCTGTTTTCCTCTACTTTACAAGTGAACCTCAACTCCAAATTATACTTGTTTTCTTACAGTACATATCCTTTTAAAATTACTTTGACAATCTTTTTTCATGAACTGGTGGTGGTGATCATGAATCTAGAAGTATGGTTCTAATAGAATTGTACAGGAGAGAGGTTGAAAAGTGATTGAAGTATAATGTAAAAGAACCATTTGTTCTGGTTATGGGTCTAGTTCTTTATATGTGGATGATTGGTATAGTGGACAGGGCATCGAATATATTTAATATTACCTCTAGCTATGCTATTCTTTACTATCTCTTCATGGTAATATTTCATTCTAATTATTTACTCTTTTCACCGGTAGAATTCGATTTGAGTCCTGCATGGACAGAAATAATATTATCTGCCAATTGTAGTTAAAAATTAGAATTAGAATTTCTATGTAGATGTTAAAATTCAAGGTGAACTGGTCATATACTGTGTTACTTGACTCTGAGTATGGATTTATAGGACTCGGACACTACACATATCCAGTGGCAGACTCTCTACTCAGAATTTAAACAGTGAAGGTTCTTTGGAATAACCAGTAGCATACATTGTAAGGGGCTTTTGTCGCAGGTGTTACATTCCTGAAATTATTCTACGCTGTATGCAGGTATGCTGATTTTCTTGATAGTAATTTCAACATAATTCATTCCTCATCTTCCTGCATTCACTAATTCTGTTAAGTAGAAGTTCCTAGAAATATACTAGGCTATAAGCACTTTTTCAATGTCTTTTTTTTTTGTCATTTGTAGGTTTCTGTTTCACTTATGGAATCTGCTGGAAATTTACCCGAAGGCCATGATGATTTCATTGTACTCGTGGCGTGTCCCGAAACTAGATTTTTGTGTTTGTTTAGTCAGCAACAGTTGCACGTAAAAATGGTTATTGTAGTTTGTGTTATATTTACTCATGTGATCAAATGATGAATATGTTGGAACAAGTTTCTGTTGATTCAAGTTATATACTAGTTTTGACTTTTTCCATGATAATGATAAGTAATAAATGAGATTCAAGTCTTAACATTCAATTTAAGATGTCATCACTGTGCTATTTAGTTTCATCAACATCCATCTTGAGATTGAAGCATGTGTTGGGGTGTATGTATGAAATCAGCTAAGGCTATCAATAAAAAAAAAGGACTTTAGGCGTCGGCATTCTTGTTAACCGACGCAATAGGCCTATATCTATAGCGTCAGCATTTCAGGTAACCGACGCTTATGCCTATACCTATAGTGTCGGCGTTTTAGGTAACCGACACTTATGCCTATACCTATAGCGTCGGCGTTTTAGTTAACCGACGCTTATGACTATACCTATAGCGTCGGCATTTTAGTTAACCGACGCTTATGACTATTTTAAGCGTCGCCTAAATAACCGACGCTACAGACCTATACCTATAGTGTCGCCTACATGTACTACGCCACTTGACCGACGCTAAAAGTATGTTTTGACCGACGCTATAGGCCCTTTTTCTACTAGTGCTCATGTGACTCTACATAGGATGCCCAAAGAGAAAAAGTGCACCCTTTTGAGCACTTTACTTGAATCCTGTGCTTGTCATCCACAACATACGTTAGTGCTCTCCCTTGACCAATTGAGTTGTCTCTCACAGCTGTTTTCAACTCTCTCTTATTAACAAATGTCATACCTAACTTCCACTTAATGGCCCCTCCATATGTGGTAGGGTTAAATTTGGTTTTTATAACATCTTTATGTTTACAACCCCTAGGTGCACCATATGCATATGGTCCCTCCTCATCAGAGCTATCTTCTGCCCCAACCACCCTCTCTATGTCTTCTTCAATTTCATAATCAACATCATCCTCATCAGTCTCTGAATCATCACCCTCATAATCTTCTTCACTTTCATAATCTTTATCAACATCTTTATCAGCCTCTTCCTCTCTTCTCAATTCATCTTCACTTTCATCATCTTTGTCAGCCTTTTCCTGTCCTCTCTCTTCATTTTCTTTTCAGCTCCTCTTCTTCTCTGACTTCTTCAGCTCTTCTCCTCACTTCCTCAAATTCATCATCACTGTAATTCCCATAGAAATACAGAACTGGTTCACTAGCTTCATCACTGTCAAAATTGAGCATTTTGCCACCAATCCTCTTCCTAGCAGTTAGTTTGTACCTTCTACCAGGTGTGACTTAATTCACTCTAACACCCTTCACTGATACAGAACCTGGGCTAAGACACCCTTTCCACCAATCCTCTCTATCACCCTCATTCACACCCTCATTCACACCCTCATTCACACCTTCATTCCCACCCTCATTCACACCCTCATTCACACCCTCATTCGCACCCTCATTCATACCCTCATTCGCACCCTCATTCACACCCTCATTCACACCCTCATTCACATTTCCATCATACCATAGATTATCATCATTATTACTCCCCAGGGATTCCAATTCCATGAGTCCTCATGCCAAGCCTCATCATCAACACTGGGAGGGAATGGAGCAACAGAGCCTTCATGGTACACATGAATTTTGCATACCCCAGTGCGCCTAGATGCATGCACCAACTCTCTAACATACTTGTCATCAGTCAATTCTTTAAACCCATGATCTGGAGTTACCCCATCCCTCATAAAAAACAGTCTATCTCCATCCTTTACCACATCTTTCACCTTCTCCCTAATCAAATTCACAGACAACTTCGAAGTCTCTACCCGCTTAAATCTCTTACATTTAGGCCCTGCATACTGGTACGCAGTTGTGGTCATGAAATGGCCACCATAGTATACAACTACGTCACACACCCTACAAGAATAACATTATACTTAACATTTACCCCATTTGTAACACATAACAAACTAGTAAATTAAGAAAATCAAGTAAAGAAAGTGGAGAATGACACATAACACATAACACAGAGTGGCATTTACTTTCGAACCATGGTATGTAGTCGGAGAATGAAAGTGGAGAACAGCAATCGTAGGTAGTCGGAGAATGAAAGTGGAGAAGAGCAATCGTCGTCTGAAACTTCTCGAATGGTGTATGCAAGTAAAAGTGTAAGTACTTCTCGAATGGGCGTGGTTTTAATTAGGTTAAGTTTTATTTTGGGTTTAATTGGGGTTAATTTAGGGGTTTATTTTGGGGTTTTATTTGGGGTTTATTTTTTGCTGATGTGGCCAACGTGTACTGGTGACTAGAAGGCCAGCTCACAGGTCCGTTAGTCAAACAAACGGATTTTTTTTTCAACAGACGGCGATGGGGAAAAGAGGAAAAAAGTAAAGTACAATGATGACTTGAATAGTACAGTAGGCTAATTGGAAATTTTACAATAGTACAGTAGGCGAAGTGGCCTTTTTCCCTTAAAACATTATTCCGGTACAAGTTTTTGTGGGTTTTTACTGCAAGCAACAAAGATGGTAAAGAAGTGACTCGGACTCCAACTTGACGGATGAACTCGACTTCTTTGGCTAGTCAAATATTTTCCAGTCAATCAAGCCTTTTTCGTTGTTTTCTTACCTGTTTATAGTGTTTTAATGGTAAGTTCGTGTGAATTAATCCCATAGCAAGATAAATTTTTTAAATTATAAATTTTGTTTATTAAGTTTGTTCAAATGGGTTGAGTTGCGAATTTATTTAATTGATGCTTATATTCACTGACTTGGATTCGCTATGAATTTATAAGATGATTTATTTATTATAATTGGAAGTGCAATTCTATATTTCTTTCCGATAATTCATTAATCATTATAGTCAATGTCTAGAGATGTCATTGTAATTGCATTGGAATTTTTGTATGAAGTCCATTATTTTTTTAGTTAAATTATTCGTCCGTCCCAATCTTGATTGGTTGCTTTGTCCGATCATCTTGAGACTAATATCAATTTGTGGTAAGTTTTATGTAGTTCACAGTTATAATCAAAATTTATGTCATAATTATAGTTAATAAATTGTTTTAATTTTTGTATCTCCTTTCTATTTATGGTATCAGTTTTTTAAATTTCTTTAAATGATCGTTTATTGTTATAATTGTATACATAATTTTAGTCGAGAGTTCTATGTTTTGTTTATAATGTGGTAATTGAAATATCGCTACTATATGCCTTAAAATGTGATTGACTGATTTTTAGGTATTAATTTATATTTTTAATTTATAAAATTGGTTTGTAATTATATTTTTAATTACTTTTATTGACTACTTTTAATCTTCCCTAAATAGTTTTCTGAATAAATACATATTTTGTATTTATCAGTTTAATTGTGATTGATTTTGTAGATTTTTAATGTTTTTAAATTTGAATTTTCTTGTAATAATTGATTTCTTTTAACAGGTTCAATGCTAATTATGCCTTAATGAATGGATATTTTGTACCATTAATGGGTGGTCAGGAATGATGGCGTATATTTTGACCTTGTAGATGCAATCAAGTGCCATTTTTGTGGCTTTGTCTATTTCATTTAAGTCATATTTATGACTTACTTTACTGTCTAACCAATGATTTCATTGGTTAGACTTTATTTTATTTCCTTTTCTTATGAAATATATACACACGTATTCAATAATAATTTATTATTGGGTATACTTTCCTTTTTTATATTTATAACATATATAATCTTTTATATATCAAGACTTATTATTGGAGACTTATTATTTTGATTGCCTATTGTTTTTCAGATGAACTATTCTTTTTATAGACAAGCAACCTCTTTACAGACATAAGGATGTTCAATGAAACAAAGATGTGGCTGGTTATACGTGTTATACGAATAGGTTAGACTTACTTGGATGGAAAGAAGTGTGAAGAGAAGATGGATGAAGGCGGGAATTGGAGCAATAAGAAGTTTATAATATTTTGCTTATTAGGATTTATGCAAATATGTTCTCAGTTTTAGTAGAGCACTCCTTTTCCCCCTTAAGGTTTTCACCCATAGGGTTTTACTCTTGTGGGGTTTTAACGAGGCCTTATTTGGTGGATATAAAGGTTTTTTATTATCTAAGCTTCCGGGGAATCTCTTTCCTATGGATCCTGCGATTCATGGATTGGTTAAGTATACCTTTCGGTTAGATAATGAGCTTTTATTATCTCTTATGATGTATTATCTGATTTTATATCAATAAAATGATTTATCAAAAAAAAGGTAACTTTCTTTTTAATAAAAAATGAGATAATTCAATAATAAAAAGTCAAATGACATCTACAAAAATGATCAAGTCGAACAAACATAAAATATTGATCGACGGTCTTCATGAGGAGACAATTAAGCGATTTGAAGGTGATATATTTACATGTACCTATTCCGACACAAACCGTTTGAGTTATCGACCATAAATTTAATCCCATACAAACTTTCATCAGTAAATCAAATCCAACACTTACAATAAAGGAGAGAACAAACACCTTCTTATTAAGGAGAGAAAAACAATCTGAAATTGCAAACCGAAATTCCAAATAAAAATCTAAAATCTGAAAAAATGAAACCACAAAGAGAATCGGTCCACTCTCGAATTCAATAAGCTCCGCTTAAATCGAAGAAGAAAGAAAACCGGAAGCTCCGATGATTTAGATTAAAAAATAAAACAAACAAACCAAAAGGGTAGAAATCCTTCCCCAAAAAGGAAGATTTTTGAAAAAAAATAAGAACAAATTAAGTAAATTAAAGAATTTGGGGTTTTCCACCGAAAAAATCGATGGAAGCTCCGCCGCTTGGGAAAGGGAGGCAGCTGGAAATAGGGCTGTCAATGGATCGGATCAGGCATGATTCATATCCTGATCCATTTAATTTTATCAGATTCGGATCGGATCATAACCAGATTTTTTTCAACATGATCCATATCCGGATCCGTTAGGATCACAGATTATCGGATTGGAGCTCCGATCCGTTTATATGTAGAGGAAAAATGTCCTTCCCCTAATGCATATTTCTCCGCGTGGAGTACTTGCCAGAGCATCATATTCCATATCAGGACCTGCATACCAACTCATATAAGATCAGAATGAACATTTTCTGGAAGTTCATGTAGATGTCGATTGCTCCCTAACTTGTATGTGCTGAGAATAACTGAAAGTTGACATAATTTAGTTGGAACTGTTCCTAAATTATCTATATTGTTAGTAATTATCTATATTGTTAGTTATCAGTAAATTATGTAAATATATAAATAAATATATTTATATAAATAAAATATGTAATATATATATATATATATATATAATTATATTTATTAAATAAATTATGTAATATATATATATAAAGCCGGATCGGATCGTTAACGGATCGAATCATATAAAATTCATATCCGCTCCATTAGTCTTTGGATTTTTTCCGGATCGGATTTTTTTTACATGATTCACATTCATTCCATTAGTTTTCGGATTGAATCGGATCGGATCGGATATCCGATTCATTGACAACTCTATCAGGAAATAAAGAGAAATAGGGTTAGGAGAGAGAGAACTGGAGGCCTCTTGGTTTCTGCATCCGTAATTTAGTAACCTTAATCAACATGTATACAGTATATAATGATATTTTCATCAATTATATTCACTTACATACCGATTTTTGATTATTTTTTTTGTTCCATTTATTTATTTACATTTTTATATACTCTCTCAATTTGTTAGTCTCTTAGTTATTTACATTTTAAAATTTTTCAAAATTAATAAATTTTAATAATATAAAATTTAATTACATCCACTATTTTTTTTTCACTATATTCACTTCTATACTAATCTATATTAAGCGAACATTGGTATAATTATTGGTAGTTTACTTCAATAGTTGAATCGTTATAATAATAATGATCGTTAAATTTTTAGTAAATCGATGAGAACCTTTAGATTTAACATTAAGAAATATTCCATATTTGTGCTAATTTAATGAATAACCAAGGTTCGAATCCCGGTAATAACAAATTAAGTTTAAGAATTTATTTCATTAGTTCTAAATTTGATTAATATATTCAAATTTAAAATTAAAATAACTATTAAACTAGAAAATTAGATAAAAATTTAATTTTATTATAAGAAAATATTATATCATATTTATAAGAAGCCCGTGCATTACACGGGTTATAAGCTAGTTATTTGTAAATATTGAACGGACCTATTATTATACTCATAATTTTTAACTTTTTTCTACTAAATTTTTATTTTAACCTTCGCGCTTAATTCAAATATAAACAATTGGATGGGACATTGGGAATATAATTTTATGTTAATTCCCACATTATCATTCCCCTCTTTTAACGTCCTCAATTTTTTCGAATCCTGAAATCAAAATCGATTAAAAATCATGACAGCTAGCATATCAAACTCAAAGGGAGATTATGGCTAAATCGATGATCGGGTTTTGAATCGGTCAAAATTATTTTTTCAACCGCCCATTTCGATTTTCGACGTAAGCACCTTTCAATCGTAGATCTTCAAAAACAAGATGAATATAGTGAAAAAGAAGAAAATTACGACTAAATTTTATATAATAATATATAAACAACAATATTATGTAAAAAAGATTAAAGTGGAGACTAATTAATTTTATAGGATTTGACTTAAACAATTTAGAGTGGATTACGTCCAAAGAATATAAGTTGTATTTAAACTAAATGCTGAGGGATTTGAATTGCGATTACTGAAAGTAGTTATGAAAGATTGATCAAAATTAAGAGAATCAAAATATAATTTATTATATAATTTAGACACTTAAAACTTCAAAATTTAGATCATAAATGAATTAATTTTTAGCAGATTTGAATGATTTTTTATTAAATTTGTACAATTTTTTTATTAAATCTTATTTGGTAAAATTATCGCAATTTTAGTCAAATTATATTCTTTTCCAAATTCCAATCAATAACATGACAGACCGAGTTCTAAAGTTTGCCGAGCAAGAACATTTTAAATTGGTCAAAGTAAGTAATTAATTGATGGTATAACAATTGTCAATGACATTGTTGCTTTCACAATGTTTACAATAATATATGACCGTTCTTTCTCAAACAAAACTTTGTTTTCATCTACCAAAAACTAAAAGAATTTAGAGAAATGCTAGGTACATTACAAAAATTTTCATAAATTGATGTAGCAATTAAATTTGTAAGTGTTTGTACTTGTTATCTTTGTGTTTAATATTTTCCTTTTTCTTTCAATATTTATTATTAGTGTTAGTGTTTAATTAACATTTTTATATTTTAATTTTTATTATAATTTTTTAATTGTTAAAGTAAAATTCATCATTTTTCATTTTAATATGTGCATACAAATTTAGTGAATGTAAAATAATCATAATTCTATGAACAAAAGTTTGATTATGTGTTAAAGAATTAATCACTTAAATTACATATCCAAAAGTTAAAAAAATAAAACATTTAACCACGTTAATGAAAGCTAAATTTTAACTGTTTCATTAAAAGTAAGCAAAACTAATATTAACATTTATTTATTTATTTTCATTATCATATTTTTTATAGAACTGACAATAAATACACAATAAAAAACAAAAACATAATGTATGTATAATTGTCTGATAATATATTTATTTTAAATACATTATTAGAAAAATGAATTAACTTCAAATTTAAGTAAAAAAAATCTCCGCTATTTTAAATTTGTATAATAATATATAAAACTTGCTGTTGATGAGTGGATTTCGTAACAACTTTTGAGAGGTTTTTGGTGAGTTGTAAAGGCTAACGATCAACTGTTCAATGGAAGATTTGAGTTGTGTTTGTGGGGATGAGCTGAGCTCGAGGGTGTCTCCAATAATCTCAGGTGCCTTTAGAGAGAATTAGAGAGCTAAATTCGTCTTACCCTCAAGATGCCTACGTATCTTTTATATAGGAATCAAGTTCAAGTAGTTCTAATGCTAAGCTGATTCTGCTTGACCAACTGTATAAGGTTGTCTAGTTCGTGTTGGACTCAGGTTCCTTTAGAGTTTACCACGAACTGTTTGGCTATGTAGAGTAGAACTCTACTATAATTCTCATGTCTATTAGAGGCAATCTAGGATCAACTGCGTCCTAGAAGTACACTACAGTAATAAGTCTATATCTGTCTAGATAGCTTTTAGAACTTTCTGTCGGTTGCTTTTAGGAACCTGGTGCTCAGGAACCTATATCTCAGGAGCCTGTTTCTCAGGAACCTCCTTATTTCGGGACTTGTTGATCAGGAACCTTTGTCTATGCATCTGTACCTGCACAAATAACAAACTTGTTAGGCTGGATAACTCTTATGATGTCTTCATATGCTCTTGACTCTCTCTGTGGCTGTTGCTATGCTAACTCGAACTCTCCTACGAGGAGAAACCTGGTCCATTAGTAATATGTTTAGCTTCCAGGCCTTCGGGAACCTCCTGATATTCATGGTTTCTTGATCATCTCTCGGTATGATGCTCATTTCTTCAGGTCTGATCTTCAAAGCTCGTACTGGATCTATCATCTTACTTGTATGGATTGGACTCTTATGGCTTAATGGGCCTAAATTCAATTTTGGGCACAACAACTACCCCCGGTTCCTTGAAATCATGTAAATGTGAAAGGAACCTATTCGGCTTTCTATCCTGAGGTCCAATGCTGAATTATTCTCCTTAAAATACCTTACTTAGATATCCTGTATCCAAGCCTACATGAGCTAACTCTTCGTAGGAAACAGGACAAGATATTTTCAGTTGGTATAGACTGTGTTAGCTTCCTTTCCTGTAAGGAACATGCTTTTCTGTTATTTTCTTCTGAATTTTCTTCAAACTCCTTTTCTTCAAATTGCAGCTCTCAAAATCAACATATAGTCTTCATTCAGCTTCCCGTGGAATCTCCTCTATCGTCTCACATTTTGACACATCTCTTCAAATTTCAAAAATTTAAAAATCCGAGAGAAGATGCTGACAGTAAATATCTTAAGTGATAACTTAAAATTTGAAATAACCTTATTAATTACCAAAGCTAAAGTTAATGTGTCAGTTCCCAAGGTTCACACGCCTCTCACGCGTGCATCTCATCACTTACCGCTCCAGTAGTTCTCTGCCACGTGTACAGGGCTGTCCCCTATTTACCTCGGCTATTTAATTTCATTTCTAACTCCAGGTTCAGTTTTTTACCTTTACCAAAATCTTTTGAAAAACCCTTGGAGAGAGAAGAAGGAGAAACTCGACGGTCATTCTTCCAATCATGCTTCCCAATCACCATTTTCTTCCGATCAAGGTAAGATTTTGACTTATTTTTTCTCCATTCTTTCATAGTATAGAATTTATTTTCAACTATCTGCCTCCTTATGTTCTGCATGTCAAATTTTCCTCTGCTTCTTGACTTTGTATGAATATACTCGTCTGTATCTGTTCTCCACACTCCATATTTTCACACGCAATCATTCACTATACCTTGTTTAGTAGTTGTTTATTCGTCGATTCACGGTGGTTTCATCATAACTTTATCATGACTTTCGACTGTCTGTTCGTCTTCTGTCTTCATTCGTTTCGAATTGGTGTCATGGTCTAGGTATGTCTTTATTGATGCATATCCTCTGTGTAACTTCTTAAACAACTTGCATTGCATAGCCACGGTAGTCTAAGCGTCTCAGAACCACAATTTCTCTCTTAGAGGTCCTGAAACCTAATCTCTCTTCGTCTGTTTTTTCAGATGTCGTCTGACTCCATCCATTCCGACAATCAATCTTCAATAAACCCCCTTCCTACTAAATCTATTAGCAATAGGACTAGATTCAGGGTTTTAATTCAAAATGTCGATGACCCTCAAGACATCCTGCTTAAACCTCTTGACATTAATCATCAATCAAAACCTCCTATTCTAGTTGACCTAGGTGATGATTGGCCGTCTGACAATGAAGAAGTGTCAAAACCTGAGCCTGAATATGAATCCCTCCTGGAACCTGATTTTCTAAATAAGGTATCTGTGGAGAGAGAATTATATAAACAGGAGATTACACTTTTCTGTGAGAATACCGACTCCATCATGACTTCAACGAAATTAGAAAAACTCTTCGAAGAATGCCCTCGTCCTTCTTGTCCAATAGTGGTTCCAGAACTTGGTGAGAGAGCTCACAGGTTCGATGTGAAAATCCCAAAACAAGGTATCCCAAATGAAGTTATCTCTACTGCTTTCTTGAGAGTAGGTTTCCTCATGCCTATCCATTTATTTCTGAGGGAGGTGCTAGAATTTTACGAGCTGGCACCTATGCAATTAACCCCCAACTCCTATCGCTTAGCAATCAGCACATTCATATTATATTCAAGCAAATTTATAACTCCTCTGACTGCCCCTGAACTAGGTTACTTCTTTAGACTGAAAGATACTGGGAGAAGTTCTGGCTGCTTCTACCTTTCCTCCTGGCCTTGTCATCAAGGTTAGTGTATAAAAAATGTTAAACAAAACTTTGAAAAATGGCCGGAGCAATTTCTATATTGCTATGACTGCCCCTACGTTAGGTATGAGTTCAATCGTCGACCCAATATTCCTAAGCAAACCATCTTAACTGGAGCTTGTTTAGAAAGAGCAACAGAAATTCTGAAACTATCAGCTTCCACTAGAGATTGTATGATTCTGATGACTCCTGATAACCTGACTGCCCTAGGTTTTATCCCTTCAAATTCTGGTATGAGCTTCCTTGTCATTATTCTTTTTTCCTTTCACTGTATCTTTATGGCTGTAGCTACTTTCTTTATATATCTACTTTGATTGAATCTTGGCTTATTCATGTATGCAGATATGGCTCCCAAAGTTCCATCATTTGTGAAACGATCGAAGAACGTTGAAGAGGTTTTTAAGATAGAAAACGACAATCCAGAAGCTCCTTTGTCTGTAACTCCCATCAATCAAGTTCCTACTCCAGCATCTGTTCAGATTCAGCCGACCAATTCATCCAAGCGGAAGCTCTCCCAAACCACTCTCGACCTATCTGGGAGCTCTCAAACAAGGTCTATGAGAAAAGGCAAGGCTGTGAAGGTTGACCCAGCCACTATTCAGATTCATTTCAAAGACATGATCGATACCCATGTTTCTGCTGAGACCATTGCTGGTTGGTCTAAGATGGATACCACTGAAGCCATTCATGCCATGAGATTTTCTTCTGCCCAGAAAACATTCTTTACTCTCAGATTCTGTGATGAGATTGCATGAGATTGCAGAAAAAACTAAATATGATCTTCGATTGCAAGGAGAAGTTTCTAAGCTAAAAGATGAGCTGGCTGCTAAAGAGGCGAGGGTGAATCTAGTTACTGCTGCTATTCGAAGGGCTAAAACTGTTGAAACCTCCTTGAAAAATAGCAAGGACGAGCTTCAGGAGCTGGTGAAGAGTCTACAGGACGAGAAGCTATCCATGCTAGAGAAAATTAATGAACTGGAAACTCAGGTTGACAATTTGAATGATGCTGCTGATGATGTTAAGTCCTCCATGCTCATACAAGAGAAGGCTAGGTATGATGAAGGCTACAATGAAGGTGTAAGAGACTACATGCACTCCATGTGGGAGAAAATGCCTGATCTGAACTGGTCTCTTCTTGGGGAAGATGTTGTTGGCATGATTGAAGACTTACAGAAAGAAGCTGCTGCTCATGGTGGTTCTTTACCTCCCGCATTGACGGTTGAGTGGCCTCTAGGTTATGTTCCTGAGGCTTCAGAAGCTACCCTTCATTCTACTCAAGAGGTTACTCAAGTTGCTCCTCCTGATGCTCAGCAAACAGACGATCCTTCTAAGCTTCCTGAAGCTTAATCCTTTTGTTAACCATCTTTCTGAATTCGGTCTTTTGAATAAATTTATGAGGTTGCGGGCCCCTCGTAATGCCTCGCAGGATATATTCTTAATCTTGGTTTTGGTGACCTTCGTGCCTATAACTTTGAATTTGACGGTTTCATGGGGTCTTCGCACCCTTTAACTTTTCCCTACGGCGTTTAATGGTACTATTTACCTTTGTTATATCTCTGCTCATAATTCACACATCTATGCATACATGTCTCTCATAGTAGTATCTTAACTAAACACTGCACCTCTTTTCCTCATTATTTATAAAAAACCTCACCTTTATGCCTCTTCAAAAATTACTTAGTGTCCATTGTTGATGAGTGGATTTCGTAATAACTTTTGAGAGGTTTATGGTGAGTTGTAAAGGCTAACGATTAACTAATCTATGGAGAATCGATGTTTTTTATGAGGGTTGAACTGAGCTCGAGAGCGTTTACAAGAATCTCATGAGTTCCCTTGAGGCTTGTGTCGTGTGTTCTCAAGAATCTCGTAGGTGTATTGCGAGGCTTGTAAAACATGTTCTCAAGGTGCCTACGTACCCTTGTATATATAGGGATCAAGTTCACGTAGTTCTTTTTAGACTAGAAGTCTGGTTAGACGGCAATATTCCAGGTTTCTAATTCGTGGGGACCTCCTTTTCTGAGGATTCAGCCACGAATAGGCGACCTAAGTCGAGTAGAACTCAAGTTCTAGCCCGGCTAGGAGTGTCTTTACTAGTTCTAGTCTCATTGGAAGTATTCAAGGATCATCCGCGCCCAAGAAATACATTCCAATAAGGAGTTGACTTTCATAACTTGCTCCTAAAGAATAGGAGGCTTAATCATACTATAAATCTGCTGTAATAAATCTGTTCTCGTGCAGGAAGATTTCTCCCAGGAACCTGTCTGCAGGAACCTATCTCCCGGGAAGCTGTCTGCAGGAACCTGTCTCTCGGGAACCTGAACTTGTCCAGATCTATTTCACATGCTATTTAGCCCCATTTAACTTAAGGGACCTCAATCATAACCCATATTAATAATACGGATTGGATCCTTAAGCCCAATGGGCATAAATCTAGCCCATGGAGATTTTGGGCACAACATTCATATTTATGCATTCAAGCTTACGTGGGCTAACCCTTTGTAAGAAACAGAATACATTCATGCATTCACTTATAATTTTCTAAAATAAAGGTAATCAAATCTTAACAGTGTCATAGCAACTTACTTGTAAGCTCTAAACCTCTTTCCTTATACTTCGAGCAATATTTTCAAATCCATAACCTGAAATAATACTTCTATTTATAACTTCCTAACTTCCACTACTGAGTAATTAAACTAGGTTCACTGCAAACATCAATTTATAACTATTAATTCTGCAAAATAAACAATAAACATAGAAACAAAAAATAATTAGTGTTAGTAAACTAATCCTGTTAACTATAGGCTAACTCTAGGAAAGGTCACCTGCTTGGTTTCCAATCATAAAAATCTAGGTTCCAACATGCCGGTCTAGGTTCCATGTTGGTTCCTCTTGCCTCGAGGCGTCTCTAGGAACCTGTGCACCGTTCTGGGAGTCCACACAGATTCCTCTTCTTTATGCACCTGTCTCGTCTCTACATAAAAGGGAAGCTTATATCCCACTTAAGGAGTGATATGTCGTCTGGGTTCCATACCATTTCCTTCTTCTTCATGTGTCATGCTGGACATCTTGTGAAGGTAAATGCTAAGGAACTGAGTCCCTTCTTCCCATGTGCCAGAGGCGGCTCCACATGAGGGAGAGCTTATTAGGCTTCTCTTTAAGAACAAGTATGCCGGTCTAGGCTCCACACAAGTTCCCACTTCCTCTCGTGCCAGAGGCGGCTCCACGGATGGGTGAGACATATAGTCTCAGGTTCCTGTATGCCAGTCTCGGCTCCATACAAGTTCCTTTAAGATGCCTTTCCTCAGGACTTTAGATGCCTGTCAACAGGGCTTATTAATCATGTGCTCAAGGAATCTGAGACTTTTAGCTAAAATGTCTTGCTCAGTCAGCTGAGGCTTTTAAATCAAACTTGCTCAGGAAGCTTCCTGAGGCTTAAATCAATACTTGCTCAGGAAGCTGCCTGAGGCTTAATTCAATGCTTGCTCGGGAAGCTGTCTGAGGCTTAATTCTCAAATACTTGCTCAGGAAGCTGCCTGAGGCTTAATTCAATGCTTGCTCGGGAAGCTGCCCGAGGCTTAATTCTCAAATACTTGCTCAGGAAGCTGCCTGAGGCTTATCTCTTGCTCAGGAAGGTACCTGAGACTTAATTCTTATTCAATACAAGCTATGTCTAATCAATCATCATAATCTGCACATTCTGTCTGCATTTTGTCACATCATACTCATACTTCGTGAATACTACTGTCAAAGCTACAGGTTACCTTGATCACAGGTTCCTGTTTTACATTACAAGTACTAAAACACGCACTTAAAAAGTTTCAAATTGGCATGTGAAATAGCTAATCAATCATGCACCATACTATCTAAGTAGGAATACTACCCCCAGTTCTTTTGGGTAATTATTGTTACGTAAAAGAACTATTATAGAGCAATAACCATCAAAACTGCAATCAAAGGATGCAACGTAGAGCTAACTGTTCAATACTAAAACTGTCTTGTAAAAAGGGAGGTTCACTTCAGGTACCCCCCGAGTACATGCATAACTAAATACTGAAATCAACAATTCTGGTCAGATACAACTAATAAGCTGCCTTTATTCTTGGGCTGAAAGAGCCTTACTTTTCCTAAGAAAAACATAGTAAAAGAGAGTTACTGATAGTACTTCTTGAGATGTTCTGCATTCCAAGCTCTCGGAATGAGATTCCCATCCATATCCATCAAGTGGTAAGTTCCCTCCCAAATGGCTGACTTTATCTGGTAAGGGCCTTCCCAATTCACTCCAAAGGCTCCATGTGCGAGAACCTTGGTATTAGGCATGACTTTTCTCAAAACTAGGTCTCCAACTTTAAAAGGTCTTGCTTTCACCTTTCTGTTGTAGTACATTCGAACTCTTTGTTGATAAGCTGCTAAACTCATCCGAGAATCTGCTCTCAACTCTTCAACCATGTCAAGGTAGAGTCTGTGATTGACCTCATTATTCTCGGGGTCATAATGCTTTCTTCTCAAGGAACCTGTGCCAACTTCTACAGGTACCATAGCTTCACAACCATAAGTGAGGGTAAAAGGAGACTCACTAGTTGTAGTTCTAGGGGTGGTGTTATACGACCACAAAACTCCAGGAAGCTCCTCTGGCCAGCTTCCTTTCTTCTCTTCAAGCATGGTCTTCAAAGTGTGCTTGATAATCTTGTTTATAGCTTCAGTCTGTCCATTGTTCTGTGGATAATACACTGCTGAGAATGCTTTCTGAATTCCAAACTGCTCACACAATCCTTTAAGATCTTTGCCATCAAACTGCTTCCCATTATCAAAAATCAGCTTTTGGGGAATAGCAAACCTGAAAACAATAGCTCGAAAAACAAATTCAGTTAGCTTGGAGGCTGTGATCTTAGCAAGTGGTTCTGCTTCTGCCCACTTTGTGAAGTAATAAACTGCAACTACTGCATATTTTACTCCTCCCTTTCCTGTTGGGAGCTCTCCAATGAGGTCTATCCCCCAAACAGAAAATGGCCAAGGGCTGACAATCTGCTTGATAGGTGCTATAGGCCTGCTATCAAAATTTGTAAACTTCTGACAACTGCTACATGCCTGAACAAACTTATGAGCATCTGCTTTGAGGGTTGGCCAATAATATCCTTGTCGAAGGACCTTCATGGCTAAAGAACTACCCCTCGAGTGATTTCCACATACTCCCTCGTGTATTTCTTCGAGGATATATTCACATTGTTCTCCTGCTACACACTTGAGCAAAAGCTGATTGAATCCTCGCTTGTATAAGATTCCATCATAAATCACATACTTGGTAGCATGATACTTCAGCTTCCGAGCTTCATCCGGATTAGGAGGTACCTCTCATGTAGCCAAGTAACTATAGATTGGAGTTATCCATGAATCTTCAACTGGGAATTCAATGTCCATAACCTCCTCACTGAAAACACTACGCTGTTCCTGAATCTGGAGTGGAATTACGCCCAACAGCGTTGACTCTCTCTGTGAGCCAAATTTAGCTAATGCATCTGCATTGGTATTCTTTCCTCGTGGTATCTAATCTAACTTCACTTCTCTAAAATTTGCAAGCAACTCCTGAGAGTACCTCAAATACAAGTCTGTTCGTGGACCCCTTGCCTGGGAACCACCACGAATCTGCCAAACTACTAACATCGAGTCACTGAACACTCTAATATTCTTCACTTTCATGTCCAAAGCTAGCTTGAGACCTGCAATCAACGCCTCATACTCTGCATCGTTGTTAATAGCTCTAAAAGCAAAATGAATCAAACTATGAAGTCTGTGTCCTTCTGGGCTAACTAGTTCTATGCCTGCTCCAGCTCCATTGCTATTAGCAGCTCCATCCACACACGGTGCACAATTATCATCTTCTATCTGCTCTTTCATCAACTCTCTTGGTTCCTCCTGACCAGTAACCTCCACATGAGGTGGAAACTCAATTAAAAAGTTTGTTAAATCTTGAGCCTTGATCGCTGTCCTTGGCTTGTACTCTATATCAAACTGTCCCAACTCCACTGCCCATTTCAACATTCTGCCTGAAGTTTCTGGCCCGTGCATCACTTGTCTAAGTGGATATGAGGTCCTCACTTCTATCTTGTGAGCCTGAAAATAAGGTCGTAGCTTCCTGGAAGCTAGAATCAAAGCATAAACCAGTTTCTCCATTCCTGTGTACCTTGTTTCTGCATCAAGCAGCCTCTTACTGATATAGTAGATTGGGCTTTGCTGTCCATCTTCTTCTCAAACTAGGACTGCACTGATAGAATACTCTGAAACAGCTAGGTAAAGTATCAATGTCTCTCCGTTTACTGGTTTTGCTAACAGCGGAGGGCTTCCTAAATGCTCCTTTAGCTTTCCAAAGGCTATCTCACATTCTTCTGTCCATTCGAACTTACTTCCTTTCTTTATTGCTTTAAAGAACTCTTAACACTTATCTGTAGACCTCGAAATGAATCTGTTCAAAGCTGCAACTCTTCCAGTAAAGGACTGAACCTCTTTCACAGTCCTTGGTGACTTCATATCAATCAATGCTTTAATCTTGGCCGGATTGGCCTCTATACCTCTGTGATTCACCATGAACCCTAGAAATTTCCCTGATTCTACCCCAAATACACACTTCTGGGGTTTCAGCTTCATTCTGTACTTTCGTAAGATTCCAAACATCTCTTCCATGTGCTTCACATGATCAGTAGCTTCCTTAGACTTAACTAGCATATCATCCACATATACCTCCATGGTATTACCAATTTGCTCTTTAAACATCATGTTTACTAGCCGTTGATATGTGGCTCCAGCATTAATCAATCAAAATGGCATGCATACATAGCAATAAAGACCTCTATCCGTAATAAAAGAAGTATGTTCCTGATCAGGTTCATACATAGGGATCTGATTGTAACCTGAATATGCATCCATGAAGCTGGGTAGAGCATGTCCAGTTGTTGCATCCACTAGCTGATCAATTCGTGGCAGTGGGAAGCTGTCCTTCGGGCATGCTTTGTTGAGGTCTGTGAAGTCCACACAGGTTCTCCATTTTCCATTAGGTTTCTTCACCTAGACAGGATTCGCTAACCATAAAGGATAGAAAGATTCTTTGACCAAACCTGCATCCAGCAACCTATCTACCTCCTCCTTCAATGCTGGAGCTCTCTCTCCACTAACTGGTCTTCGTTTCTGTCTTATACCTTTCTTCTCTGGATCGATGTTCAATTTGTGACACATGACCTTTGGATCTATTCCTTCCATATCTTCGTGGCACCATGCAAATACATCCAGGTTTTTGCTCAGAAAAGAAATAAGAGATTCCTTCAAAGCTGGTTCAAGTTGTGCTCCAATCTTCAACACTTTTGTAACATCCTTGTCATTTATCTTCACATCCAATGTCTCACCAGCTAGCCCAGCCTTAACCACTATTTCTGGCATTCGAGGATCTAAATCTATATCCATCTCACCTGCTGACTCTTCTTGGGGTTCCTCAACAGTAGGTGGTACATATGCTTCATGCATGACATTCCTTCTCTTAGATGCTGGCTTACTATCCTCACTGCTTCCACTATACTTCATTTTTTGAGACTTTTCATCATCCAATTCTTCTGCCATACACACATCACCATCCTTGTCCATAGGGGGTGCACTTTCTAACAACAAGTAAGGGGTATCTGGTCCCTGAAAAACTGGAATCTCGGCATGAGGTTCCTCTTCTATGATTTCCTCAATTCTTACTGCTCTGCAAGAAGCTGACACAAAACCCTCTAATGGCTGACTTCATAAATCAACTGTTATATCATCTGGATTCTTCCCTGGAAAGTCATCAAGAACCTCATCCATTGGCTCAGGAAGCTTATCAGCTTTAGCGGCATGCTGCAAAGCTTTAGTATAGCATTCTCTAGACTCATATTGGCATCCTCGAACTATATCGATACCACTTGGTGTTTGAAACTTCATAGTCAGATGATAAATTGAGGTAACTACCCTCATCTCCTTTAAGATTTGCCTCCCAAGGATAGCATTATAGTTCATATTGTCCTCTATAACAATGAATTCGGCTAACTGTGTAATGCAGCAAGGTTTATCACCTAAAGTCACTGGTAAACGAATCTTACCTTTGATGGGAACCTGGTGGTTGGTGAAGCCATACAAGGTGTCCTTTGTTGGAGTTAGATCCCTATCCAGAAAATGCATCTTCTTGAAAGCTGAGTAGGACAACAAATTCACAGAGCTTCCATTATCCACTAACACTCTATGAACCTCATAAGACCCAATTCCTGCCTCGATTACCAAAGAATCAGTATGTGGGTGGTGTACCCAGGAAGCATCCCTTTCTGTGAAGGTGATATCTGCATCTTCCCCTTCGAACAATTTGGGAGACCTCTGCGATAGATTGCAAACATTATTCAAAGGACGCTCTTTAGCTTCACGAGTATACCTTTCCATTGCGTTTCTGCTATTTCCTCCAATGTGGGGTCCTCCAATAATAGTACGTATACACCCTGCCTTAGGTGGTCCCTCCATCAACATAGGTTCTGTTGCCTTCTGAGTCTTCTCTTCTCTATACTTCTTTCCTTCCTGAGCTACCCATTCAGTTACCTTCCCTTGCCTGATTAGAGTTTCAATTAAATCCCTTAGATGGCGACAATCTGCAGTATTATGCCCATTATTGTCATTAAAATCACAGTATGGACGCTCATTCTTATTCCCTAGAGGACCATTTTTGAAAGGCTTCTTAAACCATGGAGACTTCTCATTTACCGCATATATGTGATCAATTGGAGCTACTAGAGGGGTGAAAGTTTCATACACAGGCCTCTCTCGTCGATTATAGAAAGCTGGTGGTGGAACTTGATTCATAGCAGGTCTAGTGGGATTGACAGCTTCAGCTTCCGGCTTCACCTGAGATGTGCGACTGACCACCTTTCTGTTGTCTCGGTTATTAGGACTCCTAGGCCTTGTTCTCTTGTTTCCTGACCATCCACCTTGCTTCTCAAACTCTGGATCTTTCTTCAAATCAGCTAAAGATTCCTCTACGAGACGAAAAGATTCTACCTGAGCATAAAAGTCTGCCAGCGTCTCAGGTTCCTTCCCTTGCAATGCTTTCCAAAAATCTGAACCTCCCCTAACACCAGCAATTAAGAAGTTCTTCAAAGTTTCCTCATATGATTTCCTAACCTTGGGAACCTCTGCATTAAACCTTTTGAAATACTCTATCAACGTCTCATTAGGTCTCTACTTGATGTAGGCCAACGTATTGGTAGGAGGTGAAAATGCGAAAGATGCTCTAAATTGAGTAATAAAGAGCCTTCCCATACTCTCCCAGGAACTAATAGAATCAGCAGGTAACCTCTTAAACCCTTGATGAGCACCACCCTGCAAAGTTGCTGGCAACAACCTACATCTTGTGGCTTCCTTCACCTGATAAACATCCATCTTCGTATCGAAACGACTCAAGTACTCAATGGGATCAGTGGTTCCATCGAACTTTAACTCATTCGAGGGCCTATAGGATCTGGGTAAAGCTGACTTCTGAACCTTCTTCGTAAAAGGAGAAGAAGCTATAGGGTTAGTTACGAGATGCTTCTCATCCTTGAGTTTAACCAATATCTTCTTAACATCCTCAACGATCACCTCTCCAATAGCTTTTGTTTTCGTCTTTTTACTCGTTTCTCCATCTTCTTGTGACTTTGCAGTACTAGACTCATCAGTAGTTTCCTCTGACTCTGTTTCATCATCTTCAATTATCTCAACAGACGACTCCTTATCTCTCTTCTTTTTCTGCGAGAAATCTTCTACTTTAACCTTCTTCTTTCCCTTGGACTCCGTATGAACCTGCATCTGTACCTTCTTGGTAGGAGTTTTATTCTTCTCAGGATTCTCTTGTTCTTCATTATCATCATCCTGTTTTAGTTCTTCCTCCTCCTCTTCGGCTTCCTCATCGAGTTCAGGTTCTTTTTCTTCGAAATCCAACTACTTTGGGGTAACCTTCGATTTCTTACCCTTCTTTGCTTTCTTTTTCTTCCTACTTGATGCCTGTTCCAAAGTTGAAAATCTTTCTCCAAAAGATTTTAAGACTTCAAGTATATCTGCTGAGGTGACCTTCTTCACCTGACGAGCATGTTCGTCGTTGTTGGGTGTTTTCTCCACGGAATGGGTTGCTTAGCTATCTGAGTTGCCTGCCATCTTTCCACTCTTAAGATGTTAACACCCCTCCTTCTAGCACCAATGTTGATGAGTGGATTTCGTAACAACTTTTGAGAGGTTTTTGGTGAGTTGTAAAGGCTAACGATCAACTGTTCAATGGAAGATTTGGGTTCTGTTTTTGGGGGTTAGCTGAGCTCGAGGGTGTCTCCAATAATCTCAGGTGCCTTTAGAGAGAATTAGAGAGCTAAATTCGTCTTACCCTCAAGATGCCTACGTATCCTTTATATAGGAATCAAGCTCATGTAGTTCTAATGCTAAGCTGATTCTGCGGACCAACTGTATAAGGTTGTCTAGTTCGTGTTGGACTTAGGTTCCTTTAGATTTTACCACGAACTATTTGGCTAAGTAGAGTAGTACTCGAGTTCGTACTCTACTATAATTCTCTTGTCTATTAGAGGCAATCTAGGATCAACTGCGTCCTAGAAGTACACTCCAGTAATAAGTCTATATATGTCTAGATAACTTTTAGAACATTCTGTCGGTTGCTTTCAGGAACCTATATCTCAGGTGCCTGTTTCTCAGGAACCTCCTTATCTCGGGACCTGTTGATCAGGAATCTCTGTCTATACATCTGTACCTGCACAAATAACAAACGTGTTAGGCCGGATAACTCTTATGATGTCTTCATATGCTCTTGACTCTCTCTGTGGCTGTTGCTATGCTAACTCGAACTCTCCTACGAGGAGAAACCTGGTCCATTAGTAATCTGTTTAGCTTCCAGGCCTTCGGGAACCTCCTGATATTCATGGTTTCTTGATCATCTCTTCGTATGATGCTCATTTCTTCAGGTCTGATCTTCATAGCTCGTACTGGATCTATCTTCTTACTTGTATGATTGGACTCTTATGGCTTAATGGGCCTAAATTTAGCCCATGGTAATTTTGGGCACAACACCTGCTAATTGAAATTCTTGGTAAAAAAAATTAAAATTTATTTGAAAATTTTAAAACTAATGTAACTAAACTAAAAGTGTTTTTCGTTTATTTTAATTTTGTATCTTCCTAATTTTCTATTCTGTCCATTCACTTCATTTTGCAGTTACCTTAAAATCGAATTGATCCAAAGTATTAGAAAGCAAAGTAAAATATAGTTAGTTTATAACTTATGTATTGTTATAAATTTATATATGTATATTTTTAAAAGTGTAAGTTTTATAATAAAATAAAAAATGTAACAAAGTTTATGAAGAAGAAGACAATAATTTATACGTGAAAGAAATAAATGGGAGTAAATAAGTGATCGATAAGAGTATTTGGGGCTGTTTGGGAAACTTATTTTTCAGAATAAGTCAACTTATTTTAAGACAAATTTAGAGATTCCTAACTTTTTTTCTGAAAAAATTAATTTTTTGTAATTTATAGAATCTCAAACATACATCAAACAATTGTATTAAAAAAATTATCAAAATATGAAATTTTTACCCGAAAATAAGTCTATAAGGACTTATTTTAAGTGTTGGCCAAACTGGCCCTTAATATCATTGCCACCTCATTTTATAGGGAATTTTATATCTCGTCCCCTTCTCTGCACATAGCATATACTCCCTCCGTCCCTTTCATTTTTATACGTTTTTTTATAGTGTCTGACACGCATTTTAAGATGAATAACTAGTATAGTTCCATAACTTATTTATAAAATTTTCTTTTTTTGTATAAAAATAGGATTGTTCTATTTTTATACAAAAAAAAAGAAAATTGTAAAAATAATTTATGTAACTATAGTAGTTAGGAGCCTTAAAATGTGTGCCACGCTCCCGTCCCCCAATGTATATAATTCATTGGGACGGAGGGAGTATTTAATTGCGGTTTGATAACCTAAACTATTATATTTTTAATAAAATAATACATTTATAATTATTAACATTTTATGTACCAAATTATTATTTTTTTGACAAATGATCGCATTCCGTTAAATTTTCTTAACGGACGTTAGTGGATTACATTTTAATTTTTATTATTGTACTTTGATGGTTCAGTTATTATTTTTTTGCAGAAAAATGACTATTTTGTATCTGTTGACAATTTTTTAAGCAATATATTATATAAAAATAATTTAACTAAATTTTAGTGTTAAAATGTCCAACCAACTTTGAGATTTTTTATTATATAATTATTGTACATGAATCTTAGGTAAGGCTCTGTTGTGGAATAAAAATCGGGTTATCGAATTGCGATTAGGATTTGTGTGTATTTAATGCTAAGGGATGATGAGCTTCGAGCTTTAATGGCTGTTTCCGTGTTCGAGACTAATCGGTCCTCACAGAGTGCTTACGTATCTCGTTATTGAGAATCAAGCCAAAAACGTAGTTCTGAGATGAGGGGTCTGGCCCTTTATATAGGCTGTAGGAGCCTTAGAATCGTAGTAGGATTCGGATACTTGGTGGGCAAGCCACCGCCTTGAGGAAGGTTCTAGACTCCCTCCTTGTAGGAGTCTGTTTCCATATTGAATTGGGTACCTTGGAGGCTAAGTCTGGTAGGAATAGTATCCTTATCTGATTACTATTGCTTAGCTGTTTATTACCCTTAATATTAATTACAAAATTAATATTAAAATAGGGAGTCTGACCTCATTAATGGGCCCCACGTCAGGACCATGCTGGGTCTAATTAATGCCATATTAAATGTGTCTTTAGGACTTATTTTCAGCCCATATCATTTGCCCCCAACTTCTAGGAAAACTGATCAGATTTTCCTTGAAGTTTTAACGGCCTTTCGAGACTTGGGTCAGGGTTTATTGCTTTTACGCGAGTATTCAACAATATCGTCTTAATGTAAGGCGTGGAGCGACCAACTCATTTACAACGATATTGAACGACACTAACAGTGTCTAACGGCACTAAACAGCACTACTCGGCACTAAACAGCGCTACTTGGCACTAAACAGCGCTAATCAGCCTCAAACAACGTTCAAACAGTGTTAAACGATGTTAAACGGCATAAAACGGCACTAACGGCGCTAATCGGCACTAAACGGTGCTTAATCGGCACTAAACGGTGCTTAATCGGCACTAAACAGCGCTAATCGGCACTAATCGGTGCTAATCGGCACTAAACGGTGCTTAATCGGCACTAAATGGTGCTTAATCGGCACTAAACAGCGCTAGTCGGCACTAATCGGTGATAATTCTTAATTTCAACTTCCACTTTATTATTATTATCAAAACAATCTCAATAGTGATCTTGAACATCAAGACGGAAAAACAAAAAAAATGTGAAACCCCGACTCGATCACCACTGCCAGTTGGCCGGGTCGAAAAATGCATACCGACAACCAACGTCGGTCGGCCGGGAGGTCACCGGTGTGCCGATCGGCCGGGAGCAAGTCGGCCGAAGCAAAAACTTATACCGACGGTCGACGTCAGTTGGCCGAATTTTTTTTTTTTTTTTTTTTGGCGTCGAAGCAAAATATCGATCTCGAGGATCAACGTCGGTCGGCCGGGACGTCCCCAGGAGGCCGGTCGGCCGGGAGCCAGTCGGCCGAAGCAAAAATTCATAGCAACGGTCGACGTCGGTCGGTCGAATTTATTTATTTATTTTTTTTGGCGTCGAAGCAAAATATTGATACCGACAATCAATGTCGGCCGGCCGAGGCTTCACCAGTGAGCCGGTCGGCCACTCCTCGGTCGGCCAATTTTTTTTTGTCGATCGAAGCAAAATATCGATACCAACAACCAATGTCGATCGGCCGATGAGTCCCCGGGAGGCCGGACGGCTGAGAGGCAATCGGCTGGCAAAAAAAACTCGACTCGAAGGTCGATATCGGTCGGCCGAAGGGTTCAATTTTGCCTCAGTCGGCCTCGTCTCGGTCGGCCGTCACGCCCCGCGTGCCTCGGTCGGTTGGGGTGCGGTCGGCTGAAGCTTCTCCGAGGCCTCGATCGGTCGTGCTTCAATCGGCCGGTGCCCTCGTGGGTGCTTTGTTCGGCCGGTTCATGGTCTGCGAGTTTTGATTTTCAATATCGACCTCGATCATCAATATTAACATTCGCACATCGGCTTTCAAAAGCTAATCAACTTGGCCACACGTGGCTTTTATGTAAGGTTTTACTTAAAACCTCGATCAGCATTATTAATCCCGTAATTATGAGTAATTTCTTGATTATCCTTTCTTAAGCACTCTTAGCTTCCAAAGCTCAGCTGACTGCTCTGGTGAAATGTCTTCTCGGATATTCATTTAAATTCTCCATTTCTTTTCCTGAATTTCATGAGTTGTAATGACTCTTTCCATCTATAACAAATAGCTTTTGCTCCTTTTTCACATTTTATCGATACTTGACCTGTAAACGCGAACCGGGCTGCATTTCAACCTGAGGTAGCAGGTCATACTTTTCTTATAAAAGGAGGGGAGTATCCTTCATTTTTATTCACTTCTTCATTTCTCAAACTTTTCTCAAGTCTTCAAGTTCTCTAGTTTTCAAGCTTCCAAGTTCAAGCTTCAAGTTCAGTATGGCCGATAAGCATGCATCTGCCCCCCAAATCTCCATGGAGGAAGCCTTCAGGAAGAGGAGCATGGCGAGAACCATGAAAGGTAAACTAAAACTCATGCCTCCTAAATATATTGAGCGTCGATTCAAGTCTACATTAGATTTGTTTAATACTATTGGAGAGTCATTCCCCAATAGTTCAGATTTAGATGCCTTTCATAGTCCTTGAAAGTTAAAGAGAAAAGATGTAGAGAAGATTGAAAGCACGTATGGTTTTCCAAGTGTGATCAAAGTTTTCTTTCCCAGCCCTGGGGATAGAACTTGCAATTGGCATCCTGAAAGGATCTGCGTTTATAAAGGCGCCTTAGAAGCGGGGTTGAGGTTCCCCGTCCATCCATTCATTATCAGGTTCTTAGCGGAGCTCCAAGTTCATCCTTTCATGGCCTTAGAAGCGGAGGGAGATGAAGAAGAGGGAGACGGAGAGGAGGAGGGAGAAGGGCAAGAAGTGGTGGAGGAGTCCTCCGAGGAGTAGATGTCTTTGATCAAGGGCCTTGCATGGCCTTCACAGCCATATGTGGCTTTGTCTTTTTAGTTTTAAATCAAGGTCCTTCGGGACTTAACTTTTATTCGCGGTTTGTAATTTAAAACTTAGCCCTTCGGGGCACTTTATTTATGCATTTGCTTTCCTCATTCATATGTTCAATTATTTCCGGTACTTGATTTTTCTAAACTCACACTCAACGGGTGCTTGGTACATAATCAAAATCATAGAATGGAAGACAAACTTGCATTAATAAATCGAAGTGGGTTTAACCCTTACATATGTAATACTACTGTCCTACTCGGGGCACTAGGCCCTGGAATGGTTTCATCGAACCTTATTTCTACTTCTCCTAATAAATAGATAGAAAGTTGAATCCGTACAAGGATAGCTCACACATAATAAATCTTTAGGTTCAAAGCATGCCAAGTTCGTGGCACTTCGTTCCCATCTAATGTCTCCAACTTATAGGATCCTCGTCCTAGTGTCTTCTTGACTCGATACGGCCCTTCCCAGTTAGGGGCTAGCTTTCCTTTCTGTCCAACTCCTGAAGCTTTTATTTTCCTTAGAACCAAGTCGCCTTGTCGAAAGAACCTCTCCTTAACCCTTAAATTGTAGTAGGAAGACGCTCCCTTCTGATGCTCTGCATTCCTGGCATTTGCTTCATCCCTAACCTCATCAATTAGGTCAAGGGCGAGTCTCATGCCCTCTTCATTAACTTCTGGTTCATATGCTTCAACTCGAGGTGATGCATGCATAATCTCGAGGGGCACAACTGCCTCGGCCCCATAAGCCAACAAGAACGGGGTTGCTCCAGTTGATACTTTACAGGTGGTACGATACGCCCATAGTATAGGCAATAGCTCGTCCACCCAAGTGTTCCTAGAACGTTCGAACTTCTTCTTCATTCCATCAAGGATGATTCGATTGGCGACCTCTGCCTGTCCATTTGCTTACGGATGTTCTACTGAAGTAAAACGAAGCTCAATGGCATTTTCCTCGCAGTACTTCTTAAATTCTTCATTGTTAAACTGTGTCCCATTATCCGTCACAAGGACTCGAGGGATCCTATATCTGCAAATGATGTTCTCCCAAAAGAACTGGGAAACTTGCTTGGTGGTTATTTTGGCCAAAGGCCTAGCCTCAATCCACTTAGTGAAGTAGTCGATGGCAACTATCAGAAACTTCCTTTGTGCTGAAGCTACGGGGAAAGGACCAAGTATATCCATTCCCCACATTGCGAATGGAATAGGGGAGCTAATCGACGTTAACATCTCAGGCGGCTACCTTACTATCGGAGCGTGCTTCTGGAATCTATCGCACCGCTTGACATAGCTCTGTGCATCGGTCAACATCTCTGGCCAGTAGAATCCCAAACGAGTTATTTTATGAGCTAGGGCTCTGCCCCCCAAGTGCTGCCCACAGATACCTTCATGAACTTCTTCCAAAGCTTCCCTTGCCTCTTGGGGCCTCAGACACTTAAAGTATGGGATGACAAAAGACCTTTTGTAAAGGACGCCTTCAATCAAGGCATATCTCAATGCTCTCACAGACAGCTTTCGTGCCTCCAAGGCATTGTTAGGGAGCCATCCGGTTTTGAGGTGAGCTTTGATAAGATCTATCCAACAGCTTCCTACATCAATCGGTGCCACCAATTTTGAGTTGATGGTCGGGGCCTTCAAGACCTGGAAGTAAACACTTCCTGCGTAATTTTCTATCTCAGAAGAAGCGAACTTGGACAGGGCATCGGCCTTAATGTTCTCCTCTCTCGGAATATGTTCCACATAACACTCATCAAACTGAGTCATTACTGCCTTCACAACTCTCAAATACTTCGCCATTGTTTCATCCTTGGCCTCGAATTCACCATTTAGTTGTGATATCACTAGCCTTGAATCCCCACATACTTTGAGATTTTTCACCCTCATGATTCTGGCCAAGCCTAAACCGGCTATCAAGGCTTCATACTCAGCTTCGTTGTTGGTTGTCGGAAAGTCCAACTTCAAAGCATACTCCACCATGAACCCATCGGGGGTTTGTAAAACCACACCTGCACCACTAGATTTTGTTTTTGATGCTCCATCAAAATAGAGCACCCAATACTCCTTCAAATCAGGCCTAAGCTCTTCATCTTTATCTTCTTTCCCAGGGGTAGTTATCATCTCCTGCCCCCCGACTTCTTGGTTGCTAATGGTGCATTCAACCACGAAGTCAGCCAATGCCTAAGCCTTAATGGCTGTTCAAGGTTTATACGTGATGTCAAATTCTCCAAGTTCAATCGCCCACTTGATTAGCCTTCCACTAGCCTTCGGGCTATGCAATATGTTCCTCAACTGTTGGTCCGTCAGGACTTCAATCTTATGTGCCTGGAAGTACGGGCGTAGCTTCCTCGAGGCTGTTATCAATGCCAAGGCGAACTTCTCAATGGGAGAGTAATTCAACTCAGCCCCGTGCAACACCTTGCTCACATAATAGATAGGTTTCTGGACCTTCTTCTCTTCTCGAATGAGAACGGCACTCAACGCTTGCTCAGATACCGCCAGGTATAGATAAAGAGTCTCCCCGGGACTAGGTTTGGCCAGTAACGGGGCTCCAGCCATGTACTTCTTCAGTTGTTCAAAGGCCTCTTGGCTCTCAGGGGTCCATTCAAAATTTTTCACCTTCTTCAATGCTTGAAAGAAAGGCAAGCACTTATCACCAGACTTGGAGATGAATCTTCCTAAAGCCGCTACCCGGCCTGTTAACTTCTGCACATCTCTTATAGAGCGTGGCGATTCCATATCTAAGATCGCCTTGATCTTGTCAGGATTGGCCTCTATGCCTCTCTTTGAAACCATCAAACCTAAGAATTTTCCAGATCCAACACCAAAAGCACACTTGGCTGGATTCAACATCATTTTGTGGTGCCTCAGCACTTCGAATGCCTCTCTGAGGTGCTTAATGTGGTCTGTCTTGAACAGGCTCTTGACTAGCATGTCGTCAACATAGACCTCCATGGTTTTTCCAATCAGATGGGCGAATATTTTATTCACCAGTCGTTGGTATGTAGCTCCTGCATTCTTTAGACCAAAAGCCATAACAAGGTAGCAGAAAACACCAAAGTCAGTTATGAAAGATACCTTTGAGATGTCATCCTTGTGCATCTTAATCTGATTGTAGCCGCTGAACCCATCCATGAAGCTCAACATCTCATGTCCAGCTGTGGCGTCTATCAGCATGTCTATCCTCGGTAGGGGAAAACAATCCTTCGGACATGCATCATTCAAATCAGTGAAGTCTATACACATCCTCCACTTCCCATTTGCTTTCTTGACCATCACAGGGTTAGCCAACCATTCGGGAAACTTAATTTCTTCAACAAACCCAGCCTCTAAGAGCTTATCAACTTCTTGCTTTATGGCCTCTTGCCTTTCAGGTGCAAAGTTCCTCTTCTTCTGCTGTATTATCTTCCGGTTAGGATCGACATTCAATCTGTGAGTTATGAGTTGGGGATCAATCCCTGGCATATCAGCTGCCGTCCAAACAAACACATCACTATTTTCTTGTAAGAATGCTATCAACTTGCCCTTCAGGGGTTCCTTCAAAGAGGCTCCTATATAAGTTACTTTCTCAGGGTCGCCTAGCTCCAGAGGAATGGGGATTAAGTCCTCTGCTGGCTTCCCTCGGTGTTCATCATCACCACGGACATCCATGTCTTCGATCGGAAGTACCTGCCCCCCGATTCCATCAGCTCTTAACGCGGACACATAACAACTTCTTGCCATCTTCTGATCACCCTTTTGTTCTCCAACACCATTCCTGGTTGGAAACTTAATCTTCATGTGATATGTGGAGGCAACAGCCTTGAATGCATGAAGTCCAGTCCTTCCCAGGATCGCATTATAAGTCGAGGATGCCTTGATCACAAGGAAATTCAGCATCTGAGTAGCCTCTTTAGGTTCTTGTCCAATTGTCATGGGTAACTGAATAGTCCCTTCAACCTTGGACTCAACTCAATTAAATCCGTAGATCGGCATGTTGGTCGGGGTCAATTGAGAATCGGTGTACCCCATCTTCACAAACGCATCATGAAACAAGATATCAACAGAAGCTCCATAATTTATCAAGACTCGTTTCACCTCCGAGTTTCCAATCACAGGAGTTATGACCAACGGGTCGTCATGGGTGAACTTTACCCCTTCGAGGTCTGAATCATCAAATCTAATGGCTATTTCAGTCCTAGCACGTTTTGGGGCTTCTCCCACGATGTGCATCACTTCTCTGGCATACGCCTTTCGAGAGTTTCGAGTCGTACCGGCCGTTGTCGGGCCTCCCCAAATCATATTAATAACTGGCCCTCGGGGCTGTGGATTACGATCACGATCATGATCGTTATCCCTTCTGTCATTGTCTCTTATGTCATAGTCCCTTCTTTGGGTCCCACGATCATCACCCTTCGTGAACTTGCTCAGCTTTCCCTTTCGGATCAAGAACTCAATCTCATCTTTCAACTTCCTACAATCATCTGTATCATGCCCCACGTCACGGTGGTACCTACAGTATTGCTCCTTGTTTCTCTTTGCGGGATCACCCCTAATTGGCTTCGACCATCGAAAGTCTTTATCCTTCTCAATATCTAACAAGATTTGACTCCTAGGAGCGTTCAGTCTTGCATAATCAGAAAACCTCGGTCCCAAACCCTTCTTTGGTGGTGACTCGGAATCCTTGCTAGTCCGGGGATACTTGTCCCTAGCGTCGTACTCTTGCTCTTGCTTTCGTTTCTTTGAGTCATTGGAACCCTTGCCATTGCCTCCTGCGGTGTCCTTCTTCATGCTGTCCTCAGCCTTGATATACTTGTCGGCCCTTCGTTGGAGCTCGGCCATGTTTTCAGGAGGATGTTTTGCCAAAGACCTTTTAAAGAAGAGATCAGTGGTTCCGTGTTCCAGGGCTACCATGGCCACCTTATTTTCCAGATCAGTGATATTCAGAGTCTCCTTGGTGAATCGCTTGAGGTAATCCCTCAAATTATCATTCTTCCCCTGCACCACATACATGAGAGATGCAGAACTTTTTTCATGAACTCTCCCACTAATAAACTGGCTGACAAAGGCAGCGCTCAGCTCCTTAAAAGAGCAAATCGAGTTTGCAGGTAGGCGGCTATACCACCTTTGAGCCATGCCCGACAGGGTTTGAGGGAACGCCCTACACTTTAAGGCGTCGCTCGCAGGTTGCAGCAGCAGTGCGTTTGAGAATGTCCTAACATGGTTTGCGGGGTCGCCCGTTCCATCGTAAGCCTTAATCTTCGGCATCTTGAATTTCCTTGAGATGCGGGCATTCATCACCTCTTCAGTAAACGGAGGTGTGGGATCATCAGGATCCCCAAGTGGCATCAGATCCTTGGGGTTACTTCTGGGGGTCTCCACCCTTGTCGATTTTTCAGTTGGGGCATCGGCCCTTCGCTGTCTCCTTGAAGGCCTCTCCAGATTTATAACGGGAATCCTCCCTGTCTCTGGAGGAGGTCGAATCAGACTTTGCCTTGCTTGCTCCCTAGCAATAGCATCCTTTATCCTTTGGATCTCAGCCTCATGAGCCTTAATCCTTTCCTCAGCCGTTTGTGGAGGCTCATCATGGATTCTTTGGGACCTCCTTCGAGGTTCTCTACTGGCACGTCGCCTCCTTGGGGCTTCTTCGCGATCATCATCGTCATCCTCAGATGTCGAATCATCAGTATAGGGGCCGGAGTAGTCATAGTACTCTCGATCACGGATCTGTAGGGCGTGACCGCTTGGTCCAAGTTCCCTTTGTCGAGGGGGATAATTAGGCATCCCATACATCGGGTTGGTATTCAAGGGGAGATCCGTGGTGTGGATCTGTATTCGCGGGGGTAACGTACGATCAACGTTATCAAGAGGAGAAACCACCATCTGGAGAGGGTTAGCTTCTTGGTTCTGATGGACAACCACGAGTAGAATTCCCTCAACATGGGGAATCGTCCCTGGGGGTTGAGAGGCTAGAGGTTGAATGATCGCCCCTGTTGATGGGGGTAATTGTCCTTCTTCAGTAGCGATAAGAAGATCAGAGGTGGCAGGTGGAGCAGAGCTAAGGGGTATGGCCTCAGTTGATGTTGTTCTTCGTGTTTGAACCATAGTTGATGTTGTCTTCCCACAGACGGCGCCAAATGTTGTGGAATAAAAATCGGGTTATCGAATTGCGATTAGGATTTGTGTGTATTTAATGCTAAGGAATGATGAGCTTCGAGCTTTAATGGTTGTTTCCGTGTTCGAGACTAATCGGTCCTCACAGAGTGCTTACGTATCTCGTTATTGAGAATCAAGCCAAAAACGTAGTTCTGAGATGAGGGGTCTGGCCCTTTATATAGGCTGTAGGAGCCTTAGAATCGTAGTAGGATTCGGATACTTGGTGGGCAAGCCACCGCCTTGAGGAAGGTTCTAGACTCCCTCCTTGTAGGAGTCTGTTTCCATATTGAATTGGGTACCTTGGAGGCTAAGTCTGGTAGGAATAGTATCCTTATCTGATTACTATTGCTGAGCTGTTTATTACCCTTAATATTAATTACGAAATTAATACGAGTATTAAAATAAGGAGTCTGACCTCATTAATGGACCCCACGTCAGGACCGTGCTAGGTCTAATTAATGTCATATTAAATGTGTCTTTAGAACTTATTTTCAGCCCATATCAGGCTCAACATACCAAGAGAAATTGAAAAATATAAAAAATAAATTCTTGAATAGGTTAGACATGTAAAAGTTGAAAAACCTAATGATTTGACACATGAAAAAATTACTATTGTGCAAAAATATAATAGTTCGCATTTCTCAATAATGTATTATGTTTTCTTACTGTTGATCATTTCAACGGCCAAGATTTCACAAACATAGCTCCTGCTCATCTATCCCTTGGTATATATGGATCCCCACACACACGACATCAATACAAGTTCTCCTAGCCGTCCAGCCGACGATTTCTGTGGCCCCAGAACTTATACAACCCTACAAAACAAACACTTTTCACATCTCTCTCTCTCGTCTCTCTTTACATATGTACTGTATTTATATTTTTGAAGTAGTCTCTCTTTCTAAGATTTCTCAATGGCGTCAACAAGAGGGCCGCACTACAGAGGAGTTCGAAAGCGGCAATGGGGCCGTTACGCAGCCGAGATACGCGACCCGTGGAAGAAAACCAGGGTTTGGCTTGGCACATTCGACACGCCGGAGGAGGCTGCGTTCGCCTACGACGATGCAGCTAGGTCACTCCGTGGCACCAAAGCCAAGACTAACTTTCCACCCCCTTCAACGCCATTGTCTCTTGATCTCAACTTAGGGTCCCACTGGTCGTACTCAAACGGCCGGAGTTTGATCGGAGAGTTTCTTCAAACGAGTGTGATAAGGGATGGTGGTAATGGTGGTGGTGGTGGTGTTGTGGTGGCTGAGGAGAGAGTGCCGGAGAGTGGTGGGGTGGTGTATTATGGGAATGTGAGACGTGGGTTGGCTATAGATTTGAATCAGCCTCCTCCACTTTGGATGTGAGTTGATTTGTTGAAAGATTACCATTAGCTTGTTTTGTTAATTGTTTAGTTGGTTTTCAATGGCATGAAGTCTATATTTTGTATGCATATGTAAGTGATTTCTCGACTATGATATCTCTAGTTTATTACAACAAGGATGCTTATGTGAGGTCCATCTCCGATAACTAGTAGAATTTTTCGAATTTTAGTCTTTCGTGCAAATAACTAGTAGAATTTTTTGAATTTTAGTCTTTCGTGCAACGTAACAAAACAACATAAAAATTATTTTATATTTACTTGATCTTCTTGGTGATGGTTCTAAAAATTTCCGATTTAGTTAATATAAGATAATCAATTAATTCGATTTTTAAAATCCAATTAATTCTATTAATTTATTAATACTCTAATTAATTCTTAATTATCCAATTAATCTTAAATCGACATCTCAATTGATTTGTACCGTTATCGATTTTACAACCATGTTTCATGACTCTTAGATTAAAGGAGAGAGAGTGAGAAAAAGGAAGTAGAACTACTTTTTGTACTTGAATATAGGGCATTAATTTGAAGTGAACTGCGACCAAATTAAATGCACTGTTTTGACTAGTTGCCAAATTGGTGAAACAAAAAAGCAACAACTCACATGTTTTTCATTAGCTTGATGTTGGGTTGCTTCCATAAATAAGTCTTACCTCCGTCCCATTTTGTTTAAGTTGATTTGATTTTTACGGAGATTAAGAAAGTTAAAATTGATTCGTTAAAAAATGAGTAAAGTTAGATGAAAAGTGAGTTAGTGATGGGACTTATAAATATTTAATAATAGATTTGAGATAGTGAGTGTAATAGTGTTTATAGTATTTGTTTAATGGAATAAAAATGTAATAAAGTTAGTGGGTGTAATAATTAAAATTAGTGTTCAAAAATAGTAGGTGTAGTAGGTTTATTAGTTTTGAGACTTTCCAAAAAGAAAAATAGATCAATTTTTTTGGGACGGAGGGAGTACATATTTGTTTGGAAAATGAAAGTTCACCCAGCACATTAGTTGTTGGACTTGCACTTGCCTCGTGTCCGTCCTTACATAGGTCGCATCCTTTAATGCCAATTGACCCGGATCAAACCTGGTTGGGGTAGCCGGTAGGGGTGAGTTGTGACTTGTGACTTGTGATAATCAACACAAAGAATAATATACGTAGTAGTTTTTGTAAAGGTTGGAGAAGAAAATAACAAGAAAATTCTGATTTTTTTTATAAGTAAACTATGTGAAATCTATTGGCCAAAATTTTTATTATTATACTCACTCTGTTTGTTATAGCTGATTTTGGTTCTTTAAGAATATAGGTATTGTTTTTTTTAACAAGAATATAAGCAATCATGTTTATTTCATGAAAAATGTTAGAGAATCAGAAAAATCAAACCAAACCAAACCAAACATACCCAGTAAATCCCGCTCAGAGCAGGGTCTGGGGAGGGTAGGTTGTACGCAGACCATACCCCCACTTTTAGAGCGGGGAGGCTGTTTCCGTGAAGACCCTCGGCTGAGTGCACAACATATAAAGAGTGTGGTAAAGACACCGGAGGATGAAACGGAAATGGACAATGATATACCTGAGGCCCATGGCATTCTCCACATGGGACATACCTATCTACGAGGATTTATGGTACTCTTAGCTTGATGCGCTCCAACTACATGGCAAGTCCCGCACAGAGATAACACCGCGCCAAGCTACCTGCAACTGCACAACCAGAAAACAGAAGACACTAAAAACGATAAGTGAGAACGCTAAAGCCTAACTACTAACAAATCGCTAACCGAGACAAAGTACCTCTGAGGCTCTCGACAACAGAGCCACAACCTAGAAGGGAATCCACCACTCTGATACGCCGCCTCCAGAAACACCTATCCGCGAGCATGGTCTCATTTAAGTGTAAGGCCTTCAAATCCATCCTGATCTGCTCTTCCCACGACCTCCTCGGCCTGCCTCTCCTCCTCGCCCCAACAACCGCCAGACTCTCGACCCTCCTAACTGGGGTTTCCGCCAGCCTCCTTCGAACGTGGCCGAACCATCTCAACCTTCCTTCCCTAACTTTCGCCGAAAATGGCGCCACTTCAAGCTCGCTCCTAAACACCGAGTTCGGGATTCTGTCCAACATCGTGCGCCCACAAGACCACCGCAACATCCTCATTTCAGCCCCTTCCAACTTGCTTACGAGAGCCTTCTTCTCCGCCCAGCACTCAGAACCATATAACAACGCAGGACGGATAGCCGCTCTATAGAATTTCCCTTTCAATTGCGTAGAGCATTTCCAAAAAAATTTAAACTATTTTTGAATATACTATAAATTATTACTCCCTCTGTTTTTTTTATATTAGTCTTTTGACTTTTCTGCACACATTTTTAGGTGCATTGACCACATAGCTAAAATTATTATTTTTGAAATTTTCTGTTTTTGAATAAAAATATGTAATCAAAATTTTAATTCACAAAAAAATAATTGAAAAAATTAATTTTAACTATGCAGTCAAAATATTTAAAAATACATGCAAAAAAGTCAAGCGACTAATATAAAAAACAGAGAAAATAGCGCTTAATAATTTAGTACACATTCATCTTCAATAAAATTTTCTTATATCTACTTTTCATTCAATTTTACATTATTAAAAACAACTTGAACTGAAAAAATACAAAAATAAGTGAAAAGAGAGAGGGTGATGGCCCAAAATATTCATCTGGAAAACTGGCTGACCCTTTTTACTGACGGGACACGGTATGTATCGTGATATGAGGGGTGTTGCGAAACACGATCTTCCGTAACAGGGCATGATACGGAACTGAGTCTTCCGTGTTATGCATGATACGGAAGACCATGCTCCGTGACTGTGCTGCGCACCCACCTAACACGGAACACCGTCCACCGCATCATGCATAACACGGAAGACGCAGCTCCGTATCTACGTAATACGGAGGACGATTCTCCGCATCATGCTAACACGGAGGACGATTCTCCGTATCTCGTCGGTATTTCGGGCCATTTTTTTCAAAATCAGTATTTTGGGCAAAAACTTGTAAAAAATAGACATTTTGGTAATTCTCTCAAAGAGAGAAAACATGTCCTAATAAATTACAATAGAATAGTAGTTAAGAACTGTGTAGAGACTCTTACAATTAAGAAATCATAGAGAATAAACTTTTAAGCTTTCAAGAAAGCTCTACGAATTTTTTCGAGTTCTAATTCAAGCACTCTTTTTTATTTTTAAACTTAGAGTGTTCATATAAAGAGGTTGTTTGAGATGCTTTTATGTGTTATTCGTTTAATAAGTAATTTTTCTAATAAAAATATAAAATTCCATAAAATATGTATATATGATTAGGGCTGAGTAAAAAAAATCAAATCGACCGGATCAAATCGACCAAACCGTTTTTTTTTTGTTTTTTGCACGATTTGATTTGGCTTAGATTTGGTATAAATAAAAATAGTTATTTTTGAGATCGAATTGGACTATTTTTATATTTATTAATATAATATGTTAAATTTAATTATTTTATTTTAAACCTCACAAATATCTTACACTTGCTTTAATAATATTTAATTTTTGTAATTTGATTCAAGAAAGATGTTTTTGTTGATTCATTTTACGTGTAGTAGCACTAAATTTGCAATTGAATTTATATTAATGTCGATATTTTTTCTGTCCATTTATTTTAAATTTTTAGGTGTCGAATTGGTTTAAAACCAAAACCGACCAAACCAAGCCGTCTAATTTCGGTCTGGTTCGATATGGTCACAATCTTCAAACGATTTGGTCCGGTTTGATATACAAAAAAATCGACATATATGGTCTGGTCCAATTGATCGATAAAAACCGATCAAACTGACAGTTAATTGCTCAGCCCTATATATGATCCCCAAGGTTCTAAAAATCGCTAAGCGGCTCTAGACGGTGAGCCTACCGTCTAATGAATAATCGATTAAGCCGCGATTAATCAGAATGATTAATCAGAACATTAATCGAATGTATTAAAATATTATTTTTAATATAATTTTGTTGAGTATGAAATACACAATAAGAAAATACAGAAAGGAGGTGAATGTATTTTCATGCTTTTCTTCATTTCACTTTGTTTAAGAATTTGTTTGAATATGTTAATGTGATTGTAGCTGAGTGTGAATGTGTTTAACAAATATAAAGTGCGGAAATAAGAACACACAAACTCACTTTAATCTAATATTTTATCAAGTCAAAAGATGCTATAAATTATGAATATATGAGTGTTTTCTCAGCTTCGTTTTTCTCAGATAGATATTAGACTTGTGTTTTGCAAGAAAAACTTAGCAGCTAAGGAAGTGAAGCTATGCAATTATAGAGCATGTGCACAGTCAACTTTTACAAAACTATTAACAGACAAATTCTCTTTTCTAACTTATCTATACTACTTTGGTGCAAGCCTGGAAATCATATGATATGATTTTGTTTTACTCTAACCAGATCTACTTCTTCAGTTGCTTTTCCTCGAATTCTCTCTAAGCTTCTTTGTAGACTTTTCTAGGTACACTCTGTAACAATTTGACTATTACAGGTACCTTGGTTTGTGTAGATTTTCTGACTTGAGAATCTACAGTAATTTGTCTTCTAAAAACACATTCGAGAAATGAATAAGTACTTGATTCGAGAACTACCTTGAATGGCTAGATAACTCTGAGTTCTCGAACAAGCATTTTTAGAGATATCGAATTACTTCTCGAATGAGTCTTTACTTATGAAATTCTTGAGATATCAAATAGCTTTTTGACTTATGGAATCCTTGAGATGTCGAATAGAGATGTCGCATAGCTTCTGAATCCTTGAGATATCGAGTATGACTTGACTTGATTGACTCCTTGAGAACTCGAATAGATTTTGACTTGTTGACTTCATGAGTTCTCGAATAGAGTTCTTTGACATGTCGAAACCTTGAGAAATCGAATTGAGTTTTGACCTATTGACATCTTGAGATATCGAACAGTGTCTTTGACATATCGAATCCTTGACTTATCGAACCCTTGACTTCTCGAATAGAGCAAATTATTTCTCGAATTTGTACTTAGGTAAATTTTCATTCTTCAAACTCCAAATGTGTTAATTTTTCAGCCTTGTTCTTCATTCTTGAGGCATGATCCATAGATCTTTTTTCAAGCATTATTATATGACTTTTGTACAATACACAAATACAAGTTGATGCCTATTACTAAGTACATATATTTTACAAGGCAGAAATCTAACTAAAGGGTTCCCCAACTAAGGTGTCATGTAAGTAATACAAAGTATTATTATGATCAAGTAGGCTTGTTATTATATGGTTACAGACATGCCTTTTTGACTAACAAATTTAATTTTAATATTTAAAAATATATATTTTATAGATAAAAATAAAGAATTTTCATTTTATTATCAAATATGATAAGTGAATTTACCCTTTCATGTGTAAATTATATTTTTCATTAAAAAAATTATTTTTTAAAGTTTTATACTGAATTTGACCGTTTTTTTATAAGTTGATCGATTAATCCCGATTAAATATGATTAATTCTGCCTAAAATGTTTACCGATTTATCCCGCCTAGATCATCTACACCCGCCTAAATTCGATTAATCGCCGATTTTTGGAAAAAATATTTTTTGACCAATTGTCGCAAAAATTAGGCATTTTTACACTGCCTAGTGCCTAAATATTGATTAATCGGCCGCCTAGACCAAATGTTAGAACACTGGACTGATCCTAAATTAAAACGTGTCACATATCATTTCACATAATTAGATACATTTTTTGGGAAATAAATTTAAGTTTAAAAAATTACTCTTGCGTATTATTGTATTATAAGCAGTGTTGTAAAAATCGCCGATTTCAACGATTAATCGGTCGATAAATCGCCAATCGACAGGTTACATATCTATTTCTTCAAAATCAACAAGAAAAAATGTATATTGACGAATTGGGTCAAAATCTGGTCAAACCGGAACAAAATCGGGTCAAGATCAAAAAATCGGGTTGTGTATATTGATTTTGTGGCATAATAATAAACAAAGAGGTGGTTTTGAATGTTTAAATGAAGGTGGTGTTGTACGGTTTAATCAAGGTGGACGATGGTAATAGCAAAAAGATGGTGGAACAAGACGATAAATGGAAAGTGGGATAGTTTAGGGGCACGTGTTTGACATTATATCTAATGACTAGTATCATATTATATTATGATAATAATGGCATGAGCCAAATTTATGTAAGTCCATGGACCATATCCATGCAAGCCTAATTTTTTTGTAAATGTAATGACATTGTTATGCCCGAATATTGGCATAGATATTCAACGGGCCTAACTGGCTGAAATGTCGGTTCACAACTTATAATGGGCCTAAAGATGAAGATTGGGTCACCAAAGCCCACCACCAGGAGCAAGTCCAATATATTATCAACATAATATTCTTTATGGAAGCCTGCGACCACGAACCGCGGGTCGAGTTCGCTAGTTGTCCCCAGTGTGGGATCTCACCTGCCTCTTTCCTCTACAAGGCCCAGTGTGGCCTAGAATATTCTTATTGAGAAGGCTCATGACTAAACCCAGTGAGGTCACAGAGTAATTATCTCCATAACTCGGTATCACCTCGCATGACTAAGCCCAATGAGGTCGCATGCGAAGCTCATATAAGCTCTCCATTAGCCTCGCCAGTGAGGCCTCGTGAATCTAGCATCATGTTAGCCATAGGTAACCTTTATTGGGCCATGGGTCATGAGCGAGATTAATGGATAAATTATATTATCCTGTAGACGTCCAGTAGATTTCTGCTCAGATGGACCTTCAGAAACCCTAGCCCATCTGGGTAACTTCTTCTCCAAGAACTACGTGTGGCTTGATTCCCTATAAATAGGGTACATAGGCCTCTTGTTAGGATTGAGAAACAACTCACCCCTGAATTATCAACAAACAAGATCAGCCACAAATATTCACCAATCTCCTTCTGTATTCTTAGTGTTCATAGTAAAATATCCGTATTTTGCTCCATGATTCCAGAAACCTCTATAAATATTGTTATACCAATTTCTGCCTAACATTCGGCACTATAAGGAAGGGGAAGTCATTAAGGGGGAGGAAGATGACTAAGTCGAACAAGAAGAAAAACGGTGGTAACAACGGGGAGACCCCGAGGTCGCATAAGGTACATATGGGGGATCCCCTATAGAGTGATCCCCCCAGGCGCTAGCCCGAAGCTGGGTTCGAGAATACGGAAACACCTGTCAACAATCGGGTGGTAGTGAATCAGGAAGTAATGGCCTTCCTCAGGGGTATTGGAGAGCAAGTGACAGCTGTTCAGGAGAGGATGGCTAAGGTTGAAAATCAATACAGCTCTAGAGTGGTGAAGTGGAATGCAAAGAAGGGCCCTCGAACTTATCAGGAAGATGGAAGTAAGGGCCCCACCAAGAAACTCCTCGATGACTTTGATGATGTCGTCACTGATCAGACGAACCCTGAATAGGAGGAGGAGGATGAAGATACTCTGGGGAAGAAAGAAGGGTCGCAACATGAGGCCGCCTCATCTGAAGGAAGGTCAGTTAGTGTCTTTAACCGACTTGGGAAGAAATTGACTGAACATGATCTTACTACTAATAAGAAGGATGGACGATCCCAGGACAAAAGCAAGGATTCCCAACGACCCCCATCTCCTCGTCGAGATCGTGAGCGATCCTATCAACGTGATGATAGACCCCCATCTCAACATCGAGACCATGAGCGGTCCTATCATCGCGATGACAGACCCCTGTGTCCTCATCGAGATCGCAAGAGGTCCCATCATCAACACGGACTCGAGTTAAAGGATCGTAAGAATAGGGATCGTAAGAATAAGCGAGAAGAGTCCAGCGCTCCAAAGAAGACTCAATCTCATCGTAGTAGTACTGGAGAGAAGAAAGTGGAGGATAAGGAGGTCAAGGTGGGAGACTATAAGCTCGATGTAACACCCCAATCCCATATCGAGTAGATATGGGACATTAGTTCAGTATATAAGTAAAAGGACTACTACTAATTGCACCAACAAATCATGATCTTTTGGGGGCCTGTGGTGGGCTTGTGGATTACCCAAGTTGGTTGCAATTGGGCAAGTATGCTTTGGCTTATTTCAGATTCGATATCGGGACTCGACCTAATTTTTGAAAAAGGCTCGGGATTTGACCCAGGTTGTCACATATGGTATCAAAGCCGAGTCTCGAAAACTTGATTCGTCAAGTTGCCCGAGGTTGGGACACGAAGGCTGGTGGTATTATCCCATAGTGGACAGAGGTCCGGAGGTGGGGACACGAAGCCAGCTGGTATTATCCCACAATGGCTAGGGGTGAACGATCTTGGACCTATGGGATATCCGTTCGGCCTGATGAGGATGTCAGGAGTTTAATTGGGGGATTTTGTAACACCCCAGTCCCACATCGAGTAGATATGGGACATTAGTTCAGTATATAAGCAAAAGTACTACTACTAATTGCACCAAAAAATCATGATCTTTTGGGGGCCTGTGATGGGCTTGTGGATTACCCAAAATGGTTGCAATCGGGCCAGTATGCTTTGGCTTATTTCGGATTCGATATCGGGACTCGACGCGATTTTCGAAAAATGCTCGAGATTTGACTTGGGTTGTCACACTCGAGGAGTTGAAGATGGCCTTAGATGCAATGAATACGGAGAAAGGGGTCTTTAGTACTATAGGCACATCCTCGCCCTTCACCCATGAGATTAGGACCGCTCCACTCCTCACTATGTTTCATGGCAGCAACTCAGATATGACCTATAATTGGGTCATCGATCAAGCCGAGTTTGTTATTCGATTTAATAATGAAATGGATGTGTACCAGGTCTCACAGATGGCTAGATGTAGACTGTTCGCGGCCTCGTTAAGAGGAAGTGCCCAATAGTTGTTCTCAAAGCCTGGGGCTCTCATCACCATAGACTCTTGGGAGCAGCTTGTGGACATCTTTATTAAGCAATTCAAGTCCTCAATGCTCTATGAACCTCCTGTGTCTACTTTGGCCAACATAAAGCAGAAGGAAGGAGAGACCCTGCAGAATTATTTCAAGATGTTTAATGCTGAGGTCCCTCGGGTGCGAGGTGCAAATGACGAAGCCGTAAAAAATTTTCTTATCGCTGGATTAAAGGAAGGCACGAAGCTTTGGAAGAAGTTATAAGCATCTACACCTAGCACCCTTGTCGAACTTTACAGAGAGGCTAAGCCCTTAAAACAGGTTGAGAAGTCGATGGAAGAACTTAGGAAGGTTAATGAGGGCAGTAGTAGTGGAAAGGGCAATGGAGTCAAGAGGAAGGACTCTCGAAGCCCTAGGCGAAGACAGGATCGCAGTCCGAGCCCAAAAAGAAGGGATCGTGATCCCCCAAGGCGATCCCCACCTAGGGTTCACCCCACAAGAAACGAAGACAAGTTCACCCCTTTGCTAGCCTCTTTGGATCACATCTATGCTATTAACACCAACAAAGGGATGTTCAAGAAACCTATACCCATGGGCATTAAGGGGACTTGTGACACTCGAAAATATTGTTATTTTCATGAACAAACGGGGCATGATACTGCGGACTGCTGGCAACTCAAGGAACAAATTGATCAGTTAATTTGAGAAGGGAAATTGACTGAGTGGATACTTCGAGAAGTGAAGAAGCATAATGCAAAGTCAGGTACTAAGCCAGGCCACGGGTATAGTGATGTGCCACCTGTTGGGCAAAAAGAGGAGCCTCAAAAACAAAAAAAAGGAAAGTGCTGGTAGTATCCATGTAATCATTGGAGGACCCCATATTGGGGGAGATAGAAACAAGGCCAGAGAGAGGTATGCTCGCGAGGCCAGAGAACGACCCCTCACCAACGTGCATCATTTGAAAGAGAGGCCCCAAAGCTCTTTAAGGGGGAGGTTTTCAACATCATGTTTACTGAGGAGGATGCGAAGTTGGTTCATCATCGCCACTCCGATGCACTAGTGGTTCGAGTTCGCATTGGGTCCCGGAATGTCTATAGGGTCCTCGTAGACAATGAAAGCGCAGTGAATGTTCTGATGTATGAAGTCTACAAGAAGATGAGATACATTGATAAGGACCTTATTCCCACAGTGGGGGCATCTCTATGGGTATCATTGGAGCTTCAGTTAGTGTAAAGGGCCTTATTAGGCTCCCCATCACCTTAGGGGACGAGCCCTGCATCACCACACAGGTTGCTAATTTTATGGTAGTTGATCAACCATCAGCCTACAATGCTATTGTGGGGAGGCCAATTCTTAAGGAAATGCGGATGTTTACCTCTATCTACCACCTCTCTATGAAGTTTTCTACCCCGTAGGGAGTTGGATGTGTTAGAGGAATTCAACATGAGTCCTGTGAATGCTATAAAAAGGCTCTCAAGTCAGTAGAGAGAGAGAATAGACCCATGCCAGACAAGTTGGAATGCGAGGAAAGATGATAGGACTCACAAATCGGCCTTACGACCTTCAACAGACTGCAATATTATATCCATTGAGGAGCTCCCTAATGATTATTTTGATAACTCGGGCATTCAAGTGGAACTAGTCCTAGGAGCCCTTATGATGGAGGCCTCATAACCAGTGTTGGTCCTTCAGGAAGGAATAGTTGAAGAGGCTAGTGATGATGAAGAGAGCCCAGAACAGGTCACTGTGCGAGCCCAAAAGGGGAAGTGGGTTTGCAAGGAAACCTCAACACTGATGGATCTACCAAATGGGATCACTCACCAGACTATAGTTGTAACTACGTATGGTCATGTTGGTGTGACCCCGACCCCTGGGGTCATGTCCGCATCACCTCAAAATGGGGTCGCGAGTAGGGATGAAGGAGAGTCCAGCCGGGCTCGTGAGTTCGATCTCGACCTAGATCCTCGCATCCCAGAATATGTAGAACGAGAAGGAGCCGTAGAAGATACTTTTCAATTCTTGTTGATGCCAACGATCCCTCCAAGGTTCTGAAGGTCGGGTCGCAGCTCAACCACGATCTCTATGAGAGGCTCGTTGAATTTATTGAGGCCAACCTGGATGTGTTCATTTGGTCTCACGAGGACATGATTGGGATTGACCCTAATGTTATGTGCCACATGCTCAATCTTGATCCTAACAAAAAAGGAATATGGCAAAAGTGGAGGCCCATCAGTGGAGAACAGGCCGAGGCTCTCAAGGAAGAAGTTGACAGGCTCCTCGAGGTCGGGATAGTTAGGGAATTATTCTACCCTGATTGGCTCGTAAATCTAGTACTTGTGAAGAAGCCAAATTGGAAATGGAGGACATGTGTGGCCTTCACTGATCTCAATAAGCACTGCCCCAAGGATAGCTTCCCATTGCTAAGGATTGATCAATTGGTGGACGCAACAGTGGGGCATGCACTCCTTAGCTTCATGGATGCTTATTTTGGGTAAAATTAGATACCGATATATGGCCCCGACTAGGAACACACTTCGTTCATCACGAACAGAGGCCTCTACTATTATATAGGGATGCCCTTCGACCTCCTCAATGCTAGTGCCACCTATCAGAGGCTAGTTAATATGATGTTTGAGAAGCAAATTGGGAAGATAACGGAGGTCTACATAGATGACATGCCTGTGAAATCTAAGGAAGCTGGGGATCACATTGCCCACTTAGCTGAAATGTTTGATATTTTGAGAAAGCACAGAATGAAGCTTAACCCCCAAAAGTGTGTGTTTGGGGTCGAATCTGGGAAGTTTCTTGGGTTTATTGTCAACCATCGAGGCATTGAGGCTAACCCGGCCAAGATAACGGCCCTAATGGAGATGAGGTCGTCAAGGAGTGTCAAGGAGGTTCAAAGCCTGACAGGGAGGATAGCATCCCTCAATCGGTTTGTTTCCAAGTCATCTAACAAGTGTCATGAGTTCTTTAAGGCCATCAAGAAGGTAGGAAAGAATTTTGAGTGGACCCCTGAACGCGAGGAGGCCTTTCTGAAAATAAAAGAGCACTTGGGCTCACCACCTATACTCTCTAAGCCTAAGGAGTGGGAGACCCTTATTTTGTATCTAGCTGTGTCAGAGCATGCAGTAAGTGCAGTGTTAGTCCGTGAGAAGGAAATGGTTCAATACTCTGTTTATTATGTCATTAAAAGGATGTTAGATGCTGAGACTCGCTACACCAATATGGAGATGCTCGCCTACGCCTTGGTGCTAGCCTCGCGGAAGTTGAGGCCGTACTTTCAAGCTCATAAAATTGAGGTTCGCACAACCTATCCTTTAAGGTAAGTGATGCATATGCCTGAGACCTCGGGGAGACTCCTATAGTAGACTGTGGAGCTAGGCCAATTTAACATCGAGTATAGGCCTCGAGGTGCTTTGAAAGGACAGGCTTTGGCAGATTTTATATTGGAATTCCCTCCCCAATCTGAGGGAGATGCCAGGGCTCTTGTAGCGATCCCAGAGGTAGTCGAGCCCGAGGCCAACCAACAGAATTCGACCTCGTGGTGGGAGCTCTATGTTGATGGAGCATCTAATAAAGAAGGAGCTAAAGCCAGGGTCGAGCTCGTTACCCCTAAGGGTCGTAGGTTAAGAAGCACAGTTCACTTTGTTGGGACAATCAGATCTTGGCACTGCAATTTTTGATACAATAAATTAACGAGTACGAATAGAAAAGTCACCTTGTTAACGGTTGATTCCACGCTCTTATATTGTATTCCCAAATTCCCTTGAGCGAAGTGTGGCCTTCGTCTTCTCAAGTTAGCCTCTCTTCTTGCTCCTGGGTGGCTACAAAAGTTTTTCAACCAACCCTAGCAAGAAGAGAATAGGAATATATATAGGGCTACAATAGGGATCATGGACAATTAGGTTGAGCCTTCTAATTACATCTTGGGCATAGCCCAATGTAATTAAATATTAATTCAATCCACTAAAGAATTAATATTTGCACTACCTTTCCCAATACCGTAATTTAATTAATTAATTCGGTTCCAATATTATTTTCTTATTAAATTCCCCATGTTTAAAATATCGCATGTCCATTAATTAAATAAATTACTGATAATTCATTTAATTAATATCTTTTATCCTTGATCATCCACTCAACCTTTATTTAATTATGCCGGAATAAATCCACCTGCAGGGTTTCACATAATTAAATCTTTTTGAGCTTTCAAGGGGACATCATTAACCCGAATATTATCAGGACATGGATTCCTTCAATAAATAATATTCACCATATATATTATTTCATCACCAAAAATATAATGAAATAAATCAAAAGAATTATTTCATATATAAATCAAAGCATGTAAATAATATATACGTGTCAATTACTATATCTGGATTAAGAACCTAAGCATTAATAATAACATAGAATCTTAGTTCTCCTTCTTAATCAGTATAAGGGAACAATTCTAAATTTGATCCTGTTCAATATACACAAAGTATACTAGTATTATTTATTAGTCAATATAAACTAATCTAAATAATACTACAGCCATTCCAGTGGATTGTCTAACTCCACCTGTGCTGTGAACCTTATTATATTATATAAACCGTATTTAACAATCTAATATTCTGTATCCCATTTGATACTAGATTGTCCACAATATATAATATTAGACAGCATGTAACCATTTAAATGATTCTCAATAAAACTAGGCCAGAAATAAATGTATATACTTTAAATAAATATTTTCAGTATACACCAACAATCTCCCACTTATACTCAAAATATTCTATGAATATATCAGTGTTTATTTAATCCACTATTACATAAAAAACTATGTGTCCATCCATCTGACTCCTATCGCTTCCACATGCCTGTCAAAAACCTTGGCTGGCAAGCTCTTTGTGAAAGGATCTGCCCGGTTGTCTTCTGATGATATGTGAGCCACAACTATATCTCCTCGCTTTACGATTCCTCGTATGAGATGATACTTACGTTCAATATGTTTAGCTGCTTTGTGATCTCGCGGTTCCTTCGAATTTGCCACAGCACCAGTGTTATCACAATACACTGTCAAGCTCCTAGGCAAATTAGGTACCATATCCAAGTCCAAAAGGAAGTTCCTGAACCATACAGCCTCCTTTGCAGCCTCAGAGGCCGCCACGTACTCGGCTTCCATGGTAGAGTCTGCAATGCATTTTTGCTTTACACTCCTCCATATAATGGCTCCACCTCCCAAAGTAAAAACATATCCCGAGGTTGATTTCCTCTATCCCTATCTGATTGGAAATCTGAATCAGTATATCCCAAAGGAAATAGATCTGAGGCCTTGTAAATTAACATATACTCCTTAGTCCTTCTCAGGTACTTGAGTATAGTTTTTACTGCACTCCAATGTTCCTGACCTGGGTTCGACTGATATCTACTAACCATGCCTACAGCAAAGCAGATGTCAGGCCTCGTACATAACATAGCATACATTAAGCTTCCACATGCCGAAGCATAAAGAACTGCTTTCATGCTCTCTATATCCTTAGGTGTCGAAGGACACTGCTCCTTGGATAGAGCCACTCCATGCTTAAAAGGTAGAAAACCTTTCTTAGAGTTCTGCATGTTAAAACGAGCTAATACTTCATCAATGTAGGGCTCTTGAGATAAAACCAACATCCTTTTCTTGCGATCCCTTATTACTTTGATCCCAAGGATGTATGCCGCTTCACCTAAGTCCTTCATTTCAAATTGTTTGAACAACCATGCCTTTACTGATGACAACATCTTAACATTGTTTCCAATGAGTAAAATGTCATCTACATACAGTACTAGAAAAACCACTGCATTACCCTCACTTCTCTTATACACACATGATTCGCTTGGACTTTGATCAAATCCATATGACTGGACTGCCTGATCAAAACGAATATTCCAGTCCCTAGAAGCTTGTTTTAGTCCATAAATAGACCTCTTAAGCTTACAAACAAGATGCTCTTGGCCTTCCTTAATGAATCCTTTTGGTTGTTGCATATAGATGGTTTCCTCAAGACTTCCATTAAGGAAAGCTGTCTTGACATCCATTTGCCAAATCTCATAATCGAGATGAGCTTCTATAGATAAAAGAATCCGGATCGACTTAAGCATAACAACCGGTGAAAAGGTTTCCTCATAATCGATCCCTTCTTTCTGAGTATACCCTTTCGCAACAAGTCGTGCTTTCCAGGCTTTCACCTTTTTGTCAGATCCTCTTTTCTTCTTGTAGATCCACATACATCCAATTGGTTTTACACCTTTGGGTGGTTCCACGAGCTCCCAAACTTGATTGGAATACATAGATTCCATCTCAGATTCCATTGCCTTTTGCCATAGATCTGCATCTTTATCTAGAATTGCCTCTTCGTATGTCCTGGGATCCTCATCATGTTCACCAGGGACCAAGTCCGAGGACTCTCCCAAAAACATGAATCTATCTGGTTGTTGAACAACCCTCCCACTATGACGAGGCACTGGTGCAGTATTAATATTAAGTTGTGCATTTTCTTGTGGTTGTTCTACTTGTACTATTGGCACTTGGGGATTATCTGTCCCTCCCACTAGTTCCTCTAAAACGATACTACTCATGGGTTTATGGTTCATTATATAGTCTTCTTCTAAGAATCTAGCATTGGTGCTAACAATGATATCTCGATCCCTAGGACTATAAAATGAATAACCTTTCATTCCCATGGGATAGCCTACAAACAGCCTTACTTCTGTACGAGATTCTAACTTGGTCGCGTTCTTGTTCAGCACATGTGTTGGACAACCCTAAATCCGAATATGTCTTAGACTTGGTTTGCTGCCAGTCCACAATTCTATTGGAGTCTTGGGAACCGACTTAGAAGGTACCAAGTTCAGAAGGTAAGCCGCTGTTTCTATAGCATATCCCCAAAACGATTTGGGTAAATCTGAATAACTCATCATCGATCTAACACTCTCTAAAAGAGTCCGATTCCTTCTCTCTGCTACACCATTCTGCTGAGGTGTGCCAGGTGCAGACAACTGGGATGCGATCCCATTTTCTGATAAATATTCCCTAAATTCTCCAATCAAGTATTCGCCACCACGATCTGATCGTAGTGACTTGATACATTTTCCAAGATGTCGCTTCTCCGCACTTGCTTTGTACTCTTTGAATTTTTCAAAGCACTCAGACTTACGGCGCAACAAATAAATGTACCCATATCTAGAATAATCATCAATGAAAGTGACAAAATACTCATAACCTCCTCTTGCTTGGATACTCATAGGTCCACATAAATCAGTATGAACCAATTCTAACACTTCTTTGGCTCTATTCCCCTTTGCTTTAAAAGGCCTATTAGTCATCTTACCTTCCAAGCAAGATTCACAAACTGGAAATGGCTCCACTGTCAACGAGCCTAATGGCCCATCTACTACCAGTCTCTGAATCCTCCTCAAGTTAATATGACCTAATATTAAGTGCCAAAGATATGTTTGGTTCAATTCAGAAGGTTTCTTTCTTTTATTTGAGCTAGAAAGAATGTTATTAGTTTCCTTGTGTTGCAGCATTGGTTGGATAAGATTAATAATATATAAATTGTCTTGCAATGTACCAGAACATATAACTCGTTTATTCATCATAATAGAAACATTACGATCCAAACAAACATTATAACCATCCATGGCAAGTTTAGAAACCAAAATTAAATTCCTTCTAAACGAAGGTACATAAAGACAATTGTTCAAAACCAAAATCCTATCATCGCCAAAAGATAATGTAATTATTCCAACTACAACTACTGCTACTTTCGTAGCATCTCCCATGAACACATATATCTCGCCATCTCTAAGCATTCTGGATTGCTGGAACCCCTGCATAGAGTTACAAACATGGCCAGTGGCTCCTGTATCTACACACCAAGTGCTCGTAGATATAGCCGCTATATATGTTTCTGTAACTAGAGAAAGAGACATACCAGTATTGTTTGTCTTCTTAGGAAGAGGACAATCCTGTTTCCAGTGACCTGACTACTTGCACCTGAAGCACTTGCCCTTGGGCTTTTTCACAGCACCTTGAACTCCCACTGCATTAGCAACCTTTCCAGCTTTCTGCGTCTGAACCTTTTTCTTCTTCTTGCCTTTCGGCTTAGAGGAAGAAGCTTTCTCAGCCACATTCACTTGAACATTCTGCTTAAAGAGTCCTTCAGCTGCCTGAAGTTCTGTCAGAAGTTCCGCGAGACTATACATCCTTTTGTTCATGGTGTAATTCAAGCGGAACTGCTCAAAACTTTTGGGCAGACTCATAAGGATGATATCGATCTGGGGTTTCCCCATCAATATCAGCACCAAGGATCTCCATCTCATTCAGATGAGACATCATCCTGAGAACATGATCCCTTATAGGTGTTCCTTCAGCCATCTGAGTGTTCATTAAAGCCTTCATTGCTACTTGCCTAGCAGCCCTATTCTGTTCTCCAAAAAGTTCTTTGAGATTAAAGAGCATATCTGAAGCAGTGGCCATAGCCTGATGCTGATGCTGCAAAACACCCGACATTGCTGCCAGAATGTAACATCGCGACATCTCATCAGCCTTAACCCACCGCTTATAATACTCCTTCTCACTTTCAGGAGCATCTTCAGCAGGCTGATCTGGCTTGGGTTCATAAGTACAAAATTTGTACTCCTCAACAGTCAACACTATGTCCAAATTACGTTTCCATTCAATATAGTTCGGTCCAGTAAGTTTGTTATCCTTAAGTATGGTGAATAGTGGATTAAAGCCCATAATGATCTAATCCTGAGAATCATACATGTAGCACATAATCAGATAGTTGCATAAATCTTAAATCCTATTGGTTTCCTCTAACAATTAATTAAAATTAATGCACTAATATTTAAACACCATAAGTATCTGGTACGCCACGATGGGTGACATATATACTACTTAAATTCGTTTAAATATTACTTCGGTCCTATTACTAAATAATACGCCACGTTAGGGTGGACTATATATTATTTTTCATAGCTAAGTGTATACCATTATTTAATCTTAAATTACTTAAACCAAATACATCCTTTTGATATATTAATGGAAAATTCCCAGGTCTCGGAGGAGTCACAAGGCCTCGCTTAATACCCAATTCCTAGACAGAATTCTCCATAGTCAACATCAAAAGAGTATTCAATTTTCGTAACGAATTCTATGAAACTTGGTATGTCACGTTAGGGTGATCTATATACCTTTCAATATTTGATATTTAATTTAAGAATTTTGTTCTAGTAATTTCCACAACCTTTAATAATACCGTAAATAGTACGCCACAATGGGTGAACATATATACTATCTACATTATTTAAAAGGTTATATTACATACAAAATAATGGAGACCGTGGGATTTAATTCCTAATTAATTCCCTCACCCACTTAGAATTTTTATTAATAAATTGAGGAATTTTAAATTAAATAGGGCCTATGTCGTTACAATTATGTCTAACATGCATTCAAAATACACACATAATTTAACAACAGAAAACATTTAATTAAAGCAATAAATAAAAAATCTATGTCCATGTCGTCCTAATTATGTTAAACATGCAATTATAAATTACACACATAATTAACAACACACATAATTTATTTACAGCAATAATTAAAAATAAATTGCGGAATTAAAATAAAAAAATTCCACTATTATGGCCTCATAATTGAACTTCCTGCAGCCCTGTTCATCCAAAAAAAAAAGGTCGCTTGTTGCTGTGCTGGTCGGCACAGGTCTGATTTGACTGTTGCGCAGGCTTCTCCTGCGTGACAGTATTTTGATGAGGTTGCCTGTTGCGCATGGCTACCATGCGTGACATCATTCTGGCGCCTGTTGCGCATGGCTACCATGCGTGACTGCCTCCAGTTTTTTTTTTTTTCGCGTGCCGCAGCTTCTCCAACTTTTCAACGGCCACTGTTCTTTTTCTTCTTTTGTCGTTTTAAACTGTAACAGCAGCCTTCAAAGTGTAGCAGCGGAAGAAAATCTTGTCTCCATTTTGATTTCCGATCGCGCGTAATTGTTACAAAATACCCGGATCTTAACAAAATCCATCAAACAATTACAAAAAAAAATAGATCTAATACAAAACTAATTTTGCAAAATCTATTAACACGATCAACCCTCGTGTTTTACAACCACGATAAACCACGTGGAAACCAAACAAAAATTAACCACGATTAAACCACGTGGGATCCAAACACATAATTAAAACATACATGGCCATAATAGTGGATAACAACCTGCAAAACAGAATATACAAGCCTACCATCATATACATGCATATATAATTACAACATGGACATCGTATCAAAAATCACAGAACCATTGAACCTAGCTCTTGATGCCAATTCTTGGGACAATCAGATCTTGGCACTGCGATTTTTGATACAATAAATTAACGAGTACGAATAGAAAAGTCACCTTGTTAACGGTTGATTCCACGCTTTTCTATTGTATTCCCAAATTCCCTTGAGCGAAGTGTGGCCTTCGTCTTCTCAAGTTAGCCTCTCTTCTTGCTCCTGGGTGGCTACAAAAGTTTTTCAACCAACCCTAGCAAGAAGAGAATAGGAATATATATAAGGCTACAATAGGGATCATGGACAATTAGGTTGGGCCTTCTAATTACATCTTGGGCATAGCCCAATGTAATTAAATATTAATTCAATCCACTAAAGAATTAATATTTGCACTACCTTTCCCAATACCGTAATTTAATTAATTAATTCGGTTCCAATATTATTTGCTTATTAAATTCCCCATGTTTAAAATATCGCATGTCCATTAATTAAATAAATTACAGATAATTCATTTAATTAATATCTTTTATCCTTAATCATCCACTCAACCTTTATTTAATTATGCCGGAATAAATCCACCTGCAGGGTTTCACATAATTAAATCTTTTTGAGCTTTCAAGGGGACATCATTAACCCGAATATTATCAGGACATGGATTCCTTCAATAAATAATATTCACCATATATATTATTTCATCACCTAAAATATAATGAAATAAATCAAAAGAATTATTTCATATATAAATCAAAGCATGTAAATAATATATACGTGTCAATTACTATATCTGGATTAAGAACCTAAGCATTAATAATAACATAGAATCTTAGTTCTTCTTCTTAATCAGTATAAGGGAACAATTCTAAATTTGATCCTGTTCAATATACACAAAGTATACTAGTATTATTTATTAGTCAATATAAACTAATCTAAATAATACTACAGCCATTCCAGTGGATTGTCTAACTCCACCTGTGCTGTGAACCTTATTATATTATATAAACCGTATTTAACAATCTAATATTCTGTATCCCATTTGATACTAGATTGTCCACAATATATAATATTAGACAGCATGTAAACATTTAAATGATTCTCAATAAAACTGGGCCAGAAATAAATGTATATACTTTAAATAAATATTTTCAGTATACACCAACACACTTCACCTTTGAAGCCTCAAATAATGCAGCTGAGTACGAGGCTCTCATCATTGGCCTCAAGCTCGCAATTAAAATGAAGGTAGAGAATCCCAATGCATACAGCGACTCCATGCTGGTCACATGTCACATTCATTATGGATAGCATGCTAGAGGGCCTTAAATTGAGCTCTATCTGCGATGTGTTCAGAGACTTATGAAGTCATTCAAACATGTCATAGTGGAATTTATCAAAAGAGAAAAAAATCAGGGAGCAGATGCCCTCGCTAAGTTGGGGTCGCGCCGCGAGGCCACTTTACTTGGGATAATTCCTTTGGTGATCCAGGCTAAGCCTAGTGTTCCTGAGGAGTTTATAATGGAGGTAGCAAGCCAAGGTCCCACATGGATGACCCCTATATGGGAGTATGTGAAGAATGGGACTCTACCCCAAGAAAGGAAGGAAGCTAGGAAGATTAAGTACCAAACGGCTCGCTATGTGATTTACGATGAGGTTCTGTATCGAAGAGGGTTCAACACACCACTCTTGAGGTGTGTAGATGGTGAGGAGTGCAACTATATCCTAAGGGAGGTCCACGAGGGCATATGTGGAAACCACTCGGGGGGTAGCTCTCTAGCCCAAAAGATTCTCCGCCAAGGGTATTTTTTGCCTACATTGAAAAGAGATGCTTTTGAGTTCGCTAGAAGGTGTGACAAGTGCCAAAGGAATGCCAACTTCAGTAATGCTTCAGTTGCTCATCTCACTTCTCTCACGAGCCCGTGGCCCTTTGCCATATGGGGTATTGATCTTATTGGAGAGCTCCCCAAAGCCAAAGGAGGGGTCAAGTATGTAGTGGTGGCTGTAGATTATTTCATTAAGTTAGCCGAGGCTGAGCCTCTCGCAACTATCATGGCCAAAAAATTGAAGAACTTTGTGTACAGGGATATTGTGTGTCGCTATGGGATCCCATATCAGCTCATATCAGATAATGGGAAGCAATTTGATAGCAAGGAAATGAAGGGATTCTGTGAGAACTTGGGGATCAAGAAAGGCTTCTCTACTGTGAGTCATTCTCAGACAAATGGCCAAACCGAGGCCGTGAATAAGATAAATAAGCATACATTGAAGGCCAAACTAGAAGAAAGCAAGGGTAACTGGCCAGATGAGCTACCAAGGGTCTTGTGGTCATACAACACAACCCCAAGGACCACTACAGGGGAGATCCCATTTTCGTTAACCTATGGTTGCGAGGCCATGGTTCCTGTTGAAGTGGGCTCGGGCTGGTTCAGGAGAGAACATTATGATCCCGAGGAAAACGAGGTCAATCACAGGCTTTATCTAGATATGATTGAGGAGTCCAGAAAAGAGGCCTAGTTGCGGCTCGTAGCATATCAAAGAAGGACTGCGAGGTACTATAATGGGAAGGTTCGAGTGCGACCCCTATATGTGGGTGACCTAGTGCTTAAAAGGGTGATGCCTAACACTAAGGTTCCTGGCCATGGATTTTTTAGAGGAAACTGGGAACGGCCATATAAAATCTATGTTGTTCTTTGGGAAGGGACCTATTATCTGGCAGATATGAATGATAAAGTCATACCACGAGCTTGGAATTCTGAACACTTGAGGAAATACTATTAGTAGAGGCCTCGCCCCTGGTAGTTTCTATATTTTATTACTTGGCATGAATAAATTCATACAAAGTACTTGGGGGGTAGTGATCATATAGACACCTCCTCGCTATGATGTAATGACAGTTGGGCCTCATCCCTGTTAATTATATGAGTTCGTTCTCCAAAGTTTTGTAAGTTTATTTTAAATTTTTTTGCGAGCATTTGAAATTTCAGGACTAGGCCAGCATAGTGTATGCGAGGTCGAACTCCCCCAGGTCAAAGATGAAGCGAGGCCAATGACAGCTCCTACTCTGACCTGAGGGAGTGTCCCTAAGTCTACTTAACATGAAGTGTATCTACTTAAAGAAAATCAAAATTGAAGAAACTCAAGGTGCTTCATTAGTCTTGGGATCGCGTCTGCGACCTCAAAAGGAGGGCATCGCATGTTACAGTCCCAAAGAGAGGGATCACACCTTAGAATTTACAAACATGCACTACGCCATAGATGGCATGCAACAACCTTTTCAAAATGTTGCAGCAAGCCAAAAAAACGTTGTTGTAGCTCAAAAAAAAGATGCGAAAACACTTTTTCAGCGTTGCATTTTGCACAGCAGCCGTAGGGGTGTACGACAACGCTTTTGTTCACTACAGCAACACCAGTACTTTTGTTACCAGAAATTTTTGTGGCATCATTAAACATAGTATACTGCAACACTAAACTAGTATTGTCGTAGCTGTTAACATTTATCAAAATTGGGACCCACATGTCCCACCTGTGGGTCCCACGGGTGGGCCCACACTATTTTGGGGCTGCTTGTTGCAACACTTTTCATGTTTTTGAACATATTTATATTAATTTCTTGCAACGCTAAAGATACCTACAGCAACGCTTTTACAGTAAAAACTTGACAGAAAATATTTGTTTATATTAATTCAACATAAAAACCATACTGTTCATTACATCATAAACATCCATTCAAGTCCAAAATAAACCTGTCCATAAAGTTCCACACCATCTATCCACCTTAACGTCTAAAACCATCCATCCACCTTAAAAGTCTAAAACCATCCAAAATACATCCACCTTAAAAGTCTAAAACCATCCAAAATACATCCACCGCAAATCAAGAAACCATAATCTTATACTACTTTAACTATTTCTAACACCTTAGATCAGAAGTGATTAAAAATAGTTAAAACACCTTAAATATGATTAAAAACAGTTAAACACCTTAAATATGACCAAAAGCGATGAAAAATAGTTAACTAAGATGTGGCATCAATAATAGGGGTGCCGTTGTCGTTGTCACTGGATTTTGCGGCACAGAGATCCACCAAATTGATGTTAATGCTGAAGTTTGCTTGGCCCAATTTATTGAGCGCCCGAGTAAGGTTCTCTTGAACCTTCTTATTCACCTTTACATCGACTTCCTCTTCGACCTTTTTCTTCAACTTTTCTTCCATTTCGGTAACAACTTCTTGCATGATTTTTGTTGTCAAGTCATTGATTTGTGAGTCAGCCGGGGTAGAAGTGGAACGTTTGTCAGGATTGGCACATATGCCAATAAGCCAAGAAGGACCATGTGATTTTCCTTGCAATAGAAGTTCATCGACACCATCAGTTGGTCCTGTTAAATCAGTACCCAGAACCTCTACAATTTTGTCCTACGAAATAAAGCCACAACCATATTTCAAATAAAGTAGAATTAAATGGAAGAAAATGCCTGGCATGTGATCAACTAAATGACAGAATACTTACAACTATGAACTTAGTTACTTTCATATCTGTCTTGTACTCACGATCGTCTTTTCACTTACGAGTCTTCACAAAAAGTGTTTCATCTGATTCCTTGACCTCGACACAAAATTCAGATCAGAAATTCAGAAACAAATATGGTGACATTAACTGATATGCTCATATCGAATTAAAAAAGTACAAATATGACGTATGAATTTATTTATTGGATTAATAGTCCAAAAAACAGAGTTCGCTAGTAACAACTCAATATAATATAAATTAATTAATTTTTATAATAATGATAATTTACAAATGTAATAATCCTTTTAGTGACAAGTGTGTAAGGTGATTATTTACAAGTAATTCTAAAGTCTGACATTTAAACAAATGCGTCCCATGAATTAAAAAAATATGTCTGTGTATGAAAAATTAGCACGAAATGGAATAAAAGTTCAGTGCACAAAATAGAAGCAAAAATGAGTTAAACGATGTCGTGTCCTAATAGGAGTCGCACAAATTGTTCTCACATGAATCAATAAAAGAGTCTAGGAATATACTAATTTATGTCGAATTTGGAAAAATAACTTTGGACCAGCAGTGTGTGTATCCACATACTTTTGCCTAATTTCAGAATTTTTCTTGGCCTTAGCCTATTAGGAAACATGATAAAAGCACTTGTTATTTTGATGGAATTGAATGCATAATAAATAACTCCCCAATACTTCTTTGCCTGAACGTCTTCATCTCCCCAATACTTCAAGACCGGTTTAAAATCCTCAAGTGGAATCTCATCAAGCCTGTTCTCCAGCCTCTCCTCGTCAGTGGTATAAGGGGTATAATGTGCCGCTTTGAGGCGACTCTTTTACCCCTCTAATCTGCATTAATTGACCTCAGCACCCACTTTCTCAATTCCTCGGGGAAAATATACTGTTGCTTACATACAAATCAAATATAAGATAAATAAATAAAGTGTGCCTACTGTGTGACCAATATTATTTATATAAGCAGAGAAAATTGAGCTAAATTGTAGTTTACAAGTTACCTTAACATAATTCAATAGAGTGGTCTTCAAATTTTCAGGAACATCTCTCCAAGATTTATAAGTAAGGGGCACACACTTCTTCAATGTCCCCAGAAAGTAACCAAGTTCAGTCACAACGTTGTCATCATCGGAAATAGGTTGGAATTTCTTATTCATGTTCACGACGATTCTTTTCTCAAAGGGCCTTGTGTGAACTTTATCCATGTTTGTTTTTCCACGGGTTCTTTCAGGAACTACAGCTTAAAGTACCAAGAATACATGTTCAAAAGGTTAAAAAACTAGCATCAATTTATTTCATAAATAACTAAAATGCAAACTACAAAGAACGATAGTTGAGAAATTAAGGAGCTGTTTACTTACAGAAAAATTTTCCACTTTTCTATTACCAAATTTTCCAAAATTTTCTTAATTTTTTGTTTCTAAGAAAACTAGTAATAGCGTTAAGGAAATAAATAGGAGAATTATATTAGATTAATATTAATTATGAATATAATCTATTTAATTTTTACATATTCCTGTTACAATTTTTATTTAGGTGCTTGTAAGTTCACTTATCAATAAATATGCAATGGTACTTATGTAACTTAAAAATTAAAGATTAGCTGCTAACCTTCTTCTACTTCATCACCAATATCAGGAAAGACGTTTTCTCTATCAACCGGCTGATTGCAGTTCCACTTCCCCTAGCAATCGCAGCTTTTTTCTTAGCAACTTCATTCTTCTGACGCTTCCTAATAGCCAAATAAACAGCCATTGACCCTACTCCTTCATTCTGTGGCAGCTGGATTTGTGCAGCGGGCTCTATAAGAATTGACTTCCTTGCTTCCTTATCTGCTGCTGCTTCCATATTTGGTGCATCCTTTTGAGGGGCAGTTACAATATTGGACCATGAACGAGTTGTTGGTCCACTTGGAAGCTTCGTCTTTAGTGCTTTTTTAGTTCTCTACAATGTACGGTTGAATTAAGCAATAAAATTAAATTTTGCAATCATGATTATTTTAACCAGAAAAGACAAACATATCCAATATTATTATAACATCAATTATGCAATTAATTTAAATAAAAATTAACGACAAAGATGACACACCTTTCTTGGTTTTTATCCACTATCATCTCCAGTATCTTCCTGTGCTCCAGGATTATATTCAGAGCCTTCCTCCTGAATCTTTTTTTTTCCTTTGCTTTTTTTCATCTCACTCATTACAAAAGTTGCTAGTGTAGGCAAACCTAGCACCTTGTACACTACATTGTTCATAGTCACATTAACAGCTCGCTCTCTTTCATAATTTGTAAGGGGAGGTGGGGGAGGTAGCACCTGCAAGTAAAACATAATGCAATAATTAAAAACTTCTGCACAAATATCCTATTTTTTATGGACAAAAAAATTACATCAAAATGCATTCTTACTTCATTTTCACACTCTCCTGTATCGTCATCCTCTACCATATCTGCATATTCGACCATGCATTCCCTCTCTCCCGTATCTTCATTCGATCCCATTTCTTCACTTGCAGCTGGTGGATTGAATAACTCCAATTTCCTCTTAACACGTGCAACATTCAGATTCACAGTTGCATCCTCCACTTTTTCTGTAGCATCCCCACATGCTGACCTCCGACGACTGTTGACTTCTTGATTATTCAACTGTGATGACCTCCGAGGACTGTTAACTTGTAGCTCATTCAGCCGTGATGACCTCCGAAGACTGTTGACTAATTGAGTTGACTTCTTGTTTTTGTTTTTCTGTTGCTGGAGTTGGTGAATGGTCACGAACGTCCGTATCAGTTGGTTTTTAGCTGCACCAAAACATAAATCATAAAAATGAGATACTTACAAAAGTATAATCAAATACTTTCCATCTAAAATTTTAAAGTACAATATGATCAATTTTAAGTCAGGTCAAAATGCTAAGACATTTAATTGTTAAGATATATTGTAAATAATTATAACTCTGTCCATCAACTATTTTCACTTTAAATTCAAAGAATCAAATTAATAACAGAATTTGATCTAAAGCAGGGCAAATCTTTGGAATTATATATGATGATATCACACGAAAGCTAATACTTGTAATTATTAGAAGAGAAGCGGTACCTGCACTTAAATTTTGCCTTGGTCGCATGACCACATGAGGCTGCATCTGTTTATTTTATAATCGACCACATAGTTGATATAAAAATCCATGTACTCTCTAACTTTTGCTACTTTAACCAGCTCCTTCAAGTCAGCATCATCTGCACATAATTTCCACCCTTCCATGTCACCTTTGCTCGCGTATATTCCTTCGATTTCAGTGTATCTGAGGTCATCCTTGACATGGTCCATCAGTACTGTGTAAGAAAACTTATCAAGATCAACAAACATGATCGCGGTCTCTTCTCCTCCAACATATCTACTATTTTGAAATTTTTCCTTGTGGTAAAACCTAAGATGCACAAAGTTATCTTCCATCCTGCACAAAAAAAAAGGAGAAACTTACATTAAAATCAAGATATGAAATTTCAAAAATAAACACGGCAACTGAAACTAAGTGATTACATAATTATATGTAAGTGCAGACAACATAAACCAGAACACATTAAGCAATAAAATAAAATCACCATGATTATCAATTAAGTTTATATTGACTAAGAAGCAACCACTTAAGTAAATTTCCATGCAATAAAAAAACAAGCACTTAAATAAGAAGCAATATATTAAAAAAAAGTCTTAAAAGTCAATTAAGAAGTAGTGAGTTACAACGTATGAAATACAATAAATAGTAGTCAATTAAATATTATGCAAAAATACTAAGAAGCATTTTCTTTCACTTCGGCAGGAGGAAAAGGAATCTGTGTTATTGGGACATCATCTCTACACCATATGTCATCACTAACTTCATTTGCCCCAACACCACAGTAAGTATTATTTAAAACCGGATCATTTAGACTGTCTTCATTTGCATCTGCACTTTCAACCTCACACCAGTCCCTTGGCAATTTCTCGATAACATTATGACATGTCTTATCAACAGGATCTTCTATATAAAAGATTTGTTGTACTTGTGACGCCAATACATATTGATCCGATTTTTGGCACAATCGATTAAAATTAACCCGAGTTAGCCCATAGAAATCTTTCTCCTCTTGGTACCAGCAACACTTAAATAAAACCACAGTGAATTCTCCCCAATAATCAATATCTAGTATTTCTTCAATTGCTCCATAGTAATTGACTTCACCAACCATTGGATTCTGATCCTTCGAACTTGCAAAGCTAGTTGTCAAGGCAGTTAGAAATACGTCACTATTTTGTGTTATACACTTCGCATCTCTAAATTTAGTATGGAATTTGTATCCATTAATGACATATCCACTAAAATTTTTAGCTGCTCGATTAGGGCCCAGTGCAAGAACTTGTAATTCTTGTGAAACGACTTCTTTTTTTGTAATTACTTCCTTCGGCCACTTCCAAAATTCATCACTATGCGCTCTCTCTCTTTTATATCTTTTTGGTATAGCATGACCTTCAACTAAAGCTCGATGTTCCCTAAAATAATGACCTAGTTAATACAATCAAAACATATAGATCCTAATTATTCAATAATGACTAAAATAAATTAGAACTTAAGTACTTACTCAATTAAACTCTCTATTTCCTTATTACCACAGTTGAAAAGAACGTAGCGATGACATGCCATCCATTGAGAATCATTTAAGTGAATGGTTTTTCCTTCTTTATTTATTCTTGTACCAATTGGATATTCCATATTTTGTGGACAGATTCCAGATTTACCAGAAAACTTGCTATTTTTTCCTGCCTCGTCATTATTTAAGAATCTCGAACATAATGTCAAGCATTCTTCAACAAGATAACCTTCAGCGATGGAAGCCTCTGGTTTACTCCTGTTCCGAACATACGATTTCAACTTACCAAGGTAACGCTCTATTGGAAACATGCATCGGAGATGTGCTGGTCCACCATTCTCAACTTCCTTGCATAAATGAACCAGCAAATGGACCATTATGTCGAAGAAAGCTTGTATAAATATCATCTCAAAACTACAGAGAATTTCTATGATTTCCTGTTGCAGCCTCTTGATGTCGCCCAAATCAATAACCTTGCCCCAAAGTCCTCTCAAGAATGTACCTAATCTTATCATAGGCAAAGCAACCTCAGGTTTTATTGTTTTCTTCACAACAAACTGCAATAAGTAGTGGAGAATGAAATGTGCATCGTGGCTCTTATACCCTGTGATTTTCCTCTCCTTCGTGTGCACATACTGGCTAATGCTGGATGCACAACCGTATGGTGATTTAACATTCTCCAATACTGTGCAGTAAATTTCTTTTTCCTTATTCGTCATTTCAAATATGGCAGCCCTTATCTCATAATTTTCCCCATCACTTGATAAAATTGGATGTAGATCCTTCCTGATGCCCATTTCATGAAGATCAAACCGAGCATTTAAATGGTCTTTCGACCTCCCACTCATATTTAGCAAAGTACCAAGTATGTTATCACATAGGTATTTTCTATGTGCATAACATCAAGGTTATGTCGACATAAGTTCTGACTCCAATACGGTAAATAAAAAAATTGTCTTTTTTTTTGAAAGGGGAATTTTGTTTTTGACCTTTATTCTTCCTGCCATTCTTCTTGGTCTTATCACCCCCGAAATTATTCTCAAAACCAATCAATAATTCTTCAACATCTTCCCCCGATAAAAGAAGTGGAGTCAGTTCCATTTCAATTTCACCATTGAACCTTTTTTTATCAAACCTCCACTTGTGGTTCGGCTCTAAAAATTTCCTATGGTTCATGTAGCACATTTTTCTACTATGTTCCAAGTACATTGAAGAAGTCTCATAATTGCATACGGGACAAGATAATTTACCCTTTGTACTCCAACCGGATAACATGGCATATCCCGGGAAATCGCTAATGGTCCACAAAACACTTGCACGTAAAATAAAATTTTCATCAGCGAAAGCATCGTAGGTTTCTATGCCTTTATCCCACAACTTTCAACTCGACGATAAGAGGCTGCATAAATACATCAATACTGTTGTTTGGAGATTCTGGACCTGAGATTAGTGTTGAGAGTATTAAATTTTTTGGCTTCATGCATAACCAAGGTGGGAGATTATAGTTTACTAACACTATCGGCCAAGTACTATACGCAGTACTCATTGTACGATATGGACAGAACCCATCAGATGCTAGACCTAATCTGACATTTCTATTTTCTGATGAAAAATTAGGAAATTTGGCATCCATTATTTTCCAGGCCTCGGCATCAGTCGGATGCCTAAGTTTCCCATCATTTTTCCGTCGCGATGAATGCCAAGTCATAAGTTCAGCATAATCCTTGCACATAAACAGCCTTTACAGCCTCGGTTTTAGTGGAAAATACTGCATCACTTTTGCCGGTACTTTGTGCATCAACTTCTCCGGAACACCATCACAATTGTCTTTCTTTTCCACTACGACCCACCTCGAAGCTTCACAAGTTTTGCAGACATATTCCTTTTCATTTTCTGCCCAATACAGCATACAATTGTTTGGACAGGCATGTATTTTTTTGGTAATCTAGACCTAATTCTCGAATGACATTTTTCGCAGCATTAAAAGATGGAGGGATGTGGGCCTGTGGGCCTGTGGGAAAGCCTCTTTCATCAACTGTAACAAATCACTAAATGCAGACTCGGTCATTCCGTGTATGCATTTCATGGAATAAAGCCTAATGATGAAACTTAGTCGTGAGAAATTTGTACAACCTTGATATAATGGTTGCTTTCTCTCTTCAACAAGGCGATAAAATTTTGTAGCTTCCTCATTTGGTTTACCAGGTTTCCTACAGTTCTACATAGGTTGCAACATCTCAGCGAGATTATCTCCGAAATCAAGACCACCATCGTCGCACTCCATATTTTCATTACTCGCTTTGGATTGTGGGCGCGAAACCTCACAAATCCAGTTCGCATACATGGGAGACGGACCCGCATAGATGAGGTGATCATAAATCACATCCTCACAAAGCCACTTGTAATTTTTACAATTTTTGCAGGGGCACGTAATTTCATCACCTACAGCGAATCTAGAAAATGCATTTCGTAAAAAAGATCGTATCCCACTAATATATCCTTCACTGAATTTTGGAAGTTCAATCCAGCCATCCATCACTACAATAATGACAACAAGAATTATACTATTTGAAAATAAGAGTGGGTGCCGATAAGAAGCCGAAGCCTAGTGCAGGGACATAACTTACTATCCCAGATACGAAGCAACCTATCCAAAAAATCTAACTAATAAAGTAGCGGGAAAAACATAAGTCAAAACATTTTATCTTTTCACATGCTAACAATGCTCATGTACAACTACTTGTCAAAATATATCATAAATTACAACCCAGTCCATAAACAATTTTCAGTACTGTAAAACTGAAAACAACAAATCAATACTTACATTTCTACGTGTACAATCAAACAAAATCACAAGCTAATACAAGTCAACCCTAAATACAGAGAGTGAGAGATAGAGAGACAGGAAGAGAGAGAGATAGGGATAGAGACAGAGAGTGAGAGACAGAGAGAGGGGGGAGAGGGAGAGAGACAGAGAGATGGGGGAGAGGGAGAGGGAGAGAGAGAGAGAGAGAGAGAGAGAGAGAGAGAGAGAGAGAGAGAGAGAGAGAGAGAGAGACAGAGAGGGGGGGAGAGAGGGGGGAGAGGGGGAGAGAGGCATAGAAAGAGAGGGAGAGAGATAGAGATAAAGAGATAGAGAGAGGGAAAAGCATGAAATCAGATCATATATACAACATACATACATTAATACAACAAACAAATCGAAATCATAAATCAAATCAGAGAAAATCCCCAATTCAATTTGTATTCAAGCAGAGAATAACATTTCAAAAGCCCTAATTCAATTTGAATTAACAACTAAAATTAACAAATTCGAATAACATTTGATGCATGTAAAACAAATTAACAACTAAAACTTCAAAAGTGAGCTCAAATTAAGAATAATACCTGATGATGTTAAAAGCCCTAATTCAATTCGATCCCCAATTCAAATCCTAACTGAATCAGCCTACAAGCTTGAAGAAACCCCAAATCGAAACCATAATCTTAGTGAGTGAGCGGTGAGCGGTGAGCGGCGGTAGAGAGTGAGCAGCGGGAGAGCTGTTAAGAGTAGACTATAGCTGTTAAGAGAGTGAGCGGCGTGTTTTATTTTTTACTAACTAGACTGAGGGTTAAGAGTAGAGTGTTTTCGAAGGCGGCAAATGTGCCGCACTCTAACAAGTACAATAATTTGGACAGCGCCAAAAGCAAAAGCCCAGTAATTTGGACACGGCCACAACTCCAGTACCGAACACACAGAGTACAATTTTTTATTTTTCTGTTTTATTAATTTTTTATTTGAAAATTTCTTCAATTTAATTAAATTTATAAGAAGATATGTTATTTTTATTTATAAAAATGTTATATTTTAGTTCAGTAATGCATACAATTTTTTTATATCAAACTTAACATTATTTCTCAAACTTTATTCATTTTCTGGAAAATTATTTTTTTCAAAAAAAAATAATTTGTTACATTTTTTTTAATAATTTGGTCTATTTTCAAATTATAAAAAATGTTATATTTTATAAAAATTCCAATACTGACTCTAATAACAAACTTTGAAAATTTAAATTATTTGTTTTGTAAATTAATTTTAATTCACAATAATTATTTATTTCAATTTTTGTTAAAAAGGTTGTGTTTAAATCATATTAACGACAACACTTCACATGGGTTGCAACTTGCTACGTTTCTTATAGCTACGGCAACACCATGTTTTGTATACAGCAACATCAAAAAAACAATGTTGCAGTAGGCAGAAAGTTTAGAGCTACTACAACATTTTTCAAGGCAACACCAAAAAAAAAGCATTGTTGCAGGCCTTTTATGGCATAGTGATGGTTAAAAGCTATCGTGATAGTATAATGATGTTTCACGGAAAGCTACATAAAGGAGTACATATACAAGGCCGCTTCGCGTCTGCGAAGCCAATTAACTTATAAATAAAGAAAGTTTTTCATGGAAAGCAAGCTATAAATGGGGAATAATTGAACTACAAAGTTGGCCTCGCATCTATGAAGCCAAGTTACTTGAATATGTAAAAGTAAAAGTGGACACAAGATATCAACAAGAAGAACTTGAAACATCAAGCGAAAGTAATTAATAGTTATTGGGTTGCCATGCGATCCCAAAGTTATCAGAACGGTTATAAAAAGAATATTACACTTGCGAAGCATTCAAAGGGTGCCCACATCCCTAGTTCAAGATCAAGTTCATTAAACAAAAACTCAGTTAAGAAGTAGCTCCATCGGGGTTCCTCTTTTCAGCCTTGTTGGTGATCCTTGCATCCTCAGCCTTTTTTTCTTCGAGCTCCTCCAGCTGGCGGGCCTCATCCTCAATTTCCAACCGAAGGGTTTCTACAAACTCTTCATTGCCAAGGCCCAGTCTGTCCTAGTCGAATTCGGGGATCTTTTTGATAAAAGCCTTCATAAATTCAACCTGGCCTTGGGCAAGAGACTCCTCCACAACAGCGCTGCGGTCAAACTTGGCGAAATCAAAGTCACTTTTCAGCTTCGCTACCTCAGCATCGTGTTTTTACTTAACACCTTCAACAAGCTTCTCGGCCTCTTTCAAGGACTTATCAAGGCTGTTCTTCTCTGAAAGAGCATGCTTCAAGTCGGCTCTCAGCTTTGCGATATCAATCTTTAAGGCCTCCTTGTGGGTCTCCATCAAAGACCTCTTATCTTCTTCCAGCTTCCACCTAAGGACCTTTACCTCCTTGTCCAGCTTCACACTGGCAGCCAAGGCATTCTTGAGCTCTTTTAGATACGAGGCCTGACGAATAAAAGCCTCAGCTAAGCACTTGGTGACAGAATCAGCACTTTCCTGAAGCCCCTCCACACCAGCTCGAGCACTCAGCTTCTATAGCATGAAGATATCCATGCTTTGCAAATAAATGATGGACAGGGGTCGCAGTGGTAGGAGCCTTCAAAATTGGCAGCACTGACACATCCTTCTTAGCCCTTTTTGAAGGGTTATCATCAGGAGTGTCCTGGGTTCGCTCCTTTATGATTTCCACATCGTGTTCAATCCGAGGATCTTTTAGTTTTTCCTTGCTTGTCTGCGCTTGAGAAGTGGCAGCGAAAGGCTTCATAACAGAAACATTGCCACCCTTTTAGAGGAAAGGGGGAAGCTTACCACTTATGTTAGACATGCTTACAAAAGGGAAATGAAATGCAATAAGAAAACGATATCACATGCAATAAGGAAATATGCAAGAAGGAAGGTAAATGACAGATTAATGCAAGGAAAATAAAGCTAGCGAGTACGAGGCCAGGGAGTCGCCTCGCAGTTGGAAAAATACCCTCGATTTCAGTTATTTCAATTCGAGAGGATGAGGCCTCCTCTCTCGTTTTTCTTTTTCGCGAGGTTGTACCCAGTGTGGGATCGCACCTGCCTCTTCCCTCTACAAGGCCCGGTGTGGCCTAGAATATATTTTTATTGAGAAGGCTCATTACTAAGCCCAGTGAGGTCACATGAGTAATTATCTTCATAACTCGGGATCACCTCGCATGACTAAGCCCAGTGAGGTCGCATGCGAGGCCCATATAAACTCTTCATTAGCCTCGCCAGTGAGGCCTCGTGATTCTAGCATAATGTTAGCCATAGGTAACCTTTATTGGGCCATGGGTCATGAGCAGGATTAATGGATAAATTATATTAGACCGTAGACGTCTAGTGGATTTGGGCCAAGATGGACCTTTAGAAACCCTAGCCCGTCTGGGTAACTTCTTCTCCAAGAACTACGTGTGGCTTGATTCCCTATAAATAATGTACGTAGGCCTCGTGTTAGGATTGAGAAACAGCTCACCCCTGAATTATCAAAAAACAAGATCAGCCACAAATATTCACCAATCTCCTTCTGTGTTCATCCGTATTTTGCCCCGTGATTCCAACAACCTCCATAAATATTGTTATACCAATTTTTCCCTATAACAATGGCCATGACATGTGTATATAAATATAATATATTAATTTGATATATTCTGAAAATTAGTAATTTAAGTATAATTGGATATTTTAAATATATATTTAATTTTGTATATAATAATAATTGTCTAATTTAATAAATATTATAAATTAAATGAATAAAAGACATCCGATTTAATTCCGATAAATCATTGATTTCCAATAAAACATAAATAGGTAGCTCAACTGATTTAGTCCAATAAACGATTTCTATAATATTGATTATGAGAATCAATTTGGAAAAGACAGTCAAGGATAATTTTAATTTAGAATCAAAAGGTAAATAAATATGATCAACAAAATTAAAAGCAAACAATTCTTACCTCTAATCTAATCCATGGATGGTAACAGATCAAATTGGAACGAATTTTGTAAAATTCAAATCCAAATTCATATATTTTCTGATTTTAAAATTAAATTCAAATTCTAAAGTCAGTATCCAAATTCAAGTTCAATGGGTTTTAGATGGATTTGGTTTTTTTAGAATATGGAAAATTAAAAATAATGTAATGAAGTTAGTATATGTCGATAACATTGATCATATTTATTATATTATTTAAGATTAAAGTGATTAAATTAAAAAAGTAGTCAACTTTAATATATTTTGAGGGTTGCGATACCAAATGTAATCAAAAATTTATTAACAAAATATTACCTCACATACCAAAATAAATGAAATTTTTGTATGAAGAAAATGAAAATTAACCTTGTTTTTGTAAGGGTATTTTACTCATTTTTCTTACGAGATAATAAAGATTCCAATCTTATTAAAAATAAGGTGGGTGTGATGGTTGGACATAAAAATTGAAACGAAATCGAAACCGAACCGAAATCGGTTAAAATCGATAAAAATTGAATCGAATTAAAAGTGAAAAACCGAACCGTTACTATGGGTTCGGTTTCGATTTTGGCGTTACCGAACCGAGAAAAGCTGAATTGATTATTAAAATAAATTAATATATAATTATATATTATATAATATATAATTATATAATATATAATTTTTTGTTATAAAAAAATATAAATGTATATGTAATTTATGAATTACTTATTGCCGAAACTTTGGACCAATATTATACTCCTATTTGATTGTTACTCCCTCCGTCCCCCCAGGTTCTTTACATTATGTTTGGCCACGGAGACTAAGGATAGTGGGTATAATATTGTTTAAATAAATGAACTAGTTGGTGTAATAGTAATTTTATTGTTAAAATAAGTGAAGTAGTGGATGTAATAGTGTAAAGTGTTGAAAAAATGGAGTGAAGTAGTAAATGTAATAATGTATTTTATTATTAAAAGTTACTATTTTTAGTAATGGAAAAAATTGGTAGAACGACCCAAAAAGGAAACTATAAAGAAATGAAAGGACAAAGACCGAGTACAATGATTGTTTGGACCTGTCCAAAATATTCACTCTTCTGCCATGGTCAGTTCACTCCACTTCACACTCCACAAATTTGCAGACAGTCACAGTCTCACAGACAACCTATCAATACACTCAAATAATACATTACACTTATAAATTAAATCTAAGTTTCTTTGAGTATATTTATTTATTCAAGTTACAATAATTTTATTTTTGCGATTTTAAAACCAAAATCGATAATCGATTGCGATTTTTAATTTTCAAAACCAAAGACTTTTGGTTTAGATTTTGATTTTATTCAAAAATCGAATCAAATCAAACCGTGCCCCCCAAATGTGAGTGTATTTAATTATATAAAACAAAAATAGTTAGAGCAACTCCAAAGACAACCCCTATTTTGGACCCCTAAAATATACTAAAATAATGATTACCTAAAATATAGTATTCCAAAAAGCTAATTTACTCCAATGATATTCCCTATATTGATTACCTATATTTCAAAATTGATATTTAATCATTATTTTGAAATTACGACATCATTAAAGGATAAAAGTTTCCTGCTAGCAAAATATACTACAGCAAACTAAGTTTCATAAAACAAATTTGATGATCAGCTAGGGATGGAGTACATTTAATATACAACTTGATCAGGTAATGTTGATAACATGTAGATGTCAGCTATGTGAAATATAGGTTTAGAAATCACTCACATACCTATCTGGTTGATACAGGTGAACTACGTATCTTATATAGGTGAACTACATATCTGATACAGGTGAACTACGTCTGTCAAACAGGTGAATATTACTTAAAATTCAATCAAGAAAGGAAACTATGTCAAATATTCTCAGTACATATGTAGCGTCTGTTAAATGATCATGCATTTGTTCCTATATGCATTCGTAATATTACTTGATACATCTAATGAATGCAGAAAGATTTAAAACAAAGAACATAAGCATAGATTTAAACAATGTCAATAATTAGAACAAAATTTAAAATTAATATACCTTGTTTTTTCATTGGCTCCGCTAGGATTTCTTCTTTCTTCCCATAATTTGATTGTAATAGCTGATATAAGCGGGAAAGGAGAGATATAGCGGGAGATAACCCGGCATTTATAAGGGAGTAATTTTGGTTCCTCACATATAGTGTTTCATTTTCTCTCCCCTAAAATATATTGGGAAGGGAGAAAACGGTTAGATGACAACTTTTGAAGCAAAATCCCTAAGAATTGCCAGCTGAATCAGATATTAGTAAAGAAGCTTCCGCCTTGGAATTGCTCTTACCAATCCTTTATGCATGTATAAGAAGGAAGATTTCCGGTTGCCAAACACACTCAAATATCCAAAAGAAAGATATGGTCGAAAAATTGATTATCCTTTTTTTTATTGAAACAAAAAAAAAAGCGACCATCTTAAACTTTTTTTTCTGACAAAAGATTATTTTAAAGTATAGGAAGCTCCAATCGAGTTTCCTAAGAAAAAGAACACCAATCGAGTATACATTTATCTTTCTTTACTTTTAAAAATAGTTGATCTTGGTCACTTCATAAAAAAAAACTAGTTGATCTTGGTCCAAAAATAAGTAGAGAGCCTGACTAGAATCCATGCCGAAGCAGGTGTTATTATAACCCAAAGAGGGAGACATATGATCGTCCTGTGTAAAAGGGTAACCCAACCCAGCTTTGGCTCCCTCGCCCAACAGAAAAAACCCTTGTACATACAAAACAGCTGTGCGTGAAATTTTGGATGACATTTGCAAAAGAGAAGTAAGGTATCCCTAATAATAATTATATAACAATTTCAATATTTAATATTTAGTTAGTATAAAAAAATCACAATTTTCATTCAATTTGAGAATTTATAGATATTTATATGATACCAATTTTTTATTTTTATTTTTACTTTCTAACAATCACATGATATATCATAAATTTTTGACTTTGATGGACCTTAGAATTCATATCAAATAATTTTTGGAACACCTTCTACTTAACTTTCATGTTAAAACATCAATGTAAAAATAATAAACCTCTTAACCTCCCTCTTTTTTAAAACCCTCGCCTCCATCATATAATTTTGAGGGGGCTTCCATCGGTCTTCATCGGTGGAAAGCCCCAATCCCTTTTCGTTTTCTTGTTTCTTATCTTGTTTTCTTCAATAAGTTCCCAATTTATTTGAGTTTCAATAAGTTCCCAATTTATTTGGTTTTTGTTAGTCTCTCCTTGTGAGAGTTTGAGTTTTTGTTTTGATTGGGTTTTGGTGTGTTCCATGGTCGAGATTATAGATCGGCAAGATTTTCATGTTTTTGATTCAGGGATGAAGGTTATTATGGAATCGCATTTATGGTCGTTTGCACATAACAGTTCGATGAAAAAAAATTACTTGTACATACTTTCAATCATCTTCAAATCTCTTGGTTGCCTCTAGGAAGGATTCAACAGCGATCCCCTTAAGTGTCTGTCCTTTCGATTGTATTTGTAGATGCCGTATGACTTTTGATTAATGCATTGATTCTTTTTTGTTTCAAAAAAAAAAGAACTTCAATGTAAAGATCAAGAATAACAAGTTCATATTTTTAACTTTTCAAATCTCTTTAACATGATGTACCTTTTATTTCAAAAATGCGTATAACATATTTTTAGAACATTAATTAAAATAATGTAGTACTAAACACATTCATACATTTAAATGAGAATGACTAACATTTGGGATATTTTCAAGCATGACTGAAAATATTTTACTTTTCAAAATTTTAATAATCTTAAATTTTTTCTTAATTTAAATATATGGATAATTTTATTTTCAATTACAATATATATCTAAATAGAGTAAAATGGGCCGACCTTAGGTAACTTCCCTGAGGTTATAACATATTCATATACAATTTTAATGACAATTTGGTAAATACAAAAATTTATTCCTAAATTTACAAATTCGCGCTCGTATATTTATATGGGAACTTCTTGTTGTATTTGAATTATTTTTATCAAATATAATATTAGAATAAAATACATTACTAACGTATTTTTAACTTACAAAGAATAAATAACATTGATTATAATTAATGTGAGCAGGAGTTACAAATATAAATATTATACTTGTAACTTACATATCTTGACATTATTATATGTATTAATTAGGCAGTTATATTTTTGGGTGGAGGAAGTGCATGGAAAGGCTTACATATTGTGGATTAATCCAATAGAAAAAAGCACTCAAGAATAGATAAAGAGCAGCTTGTTCACTTCTCTTCCGGAACCCTAAAATAATATAATTATTCTCAAAATCTTTTCTATCACTTAGTTTTATCTATATTCATATTTTTTTTGCAGGTGTAATCTTACATTGGTATCAGAGCTAAATTATTTCCTCGCCATCTCAATCTTTGCTATGCTGCTATTGTCGATCCATATTTCGTTTGGTGACAAAATTTTAGAACAAGGGAATTGGCAGTCTATCTCTTTCTATGTTCCTTGCCTTGCTAGTAATTGTTTTTTACTTTTTGTGGTTTATCACTCAATCTTATATTGCCTTGTCGATATATTACATATCCATATTTATGTTTCCTTTTTGCCTACCTTTTTTTCGTGTCTATTTTATCACTAGTTTTATTAGTTGATGTTTATATATTTTACTGATCATATGATATTTTTTTCATGTTATTCAGTTTAGATTGTTGTTTAGGTAAGCTGATAAATTTATTATTTTCTTTTTCTTTTTCATCTGTGACTAGTTGTTTCAAATATATTTTTTTGTCACAATAAAATCTTGTTACGTGATTATTGTTTTGGGTATGATGCTTTTACAGATCTTCTTGTGAGTTTAATTTTGATGGTGATATATATGGACTGACTGTTGTCCAGTTTAGTGGAGTATCTATTTTTGTGGAGTGCAATTATTAATTTTGTTTCCACATTCGTGTTCATGATGATGGCCTGTCATGTGTAAAGTTTTTACAGATTAACATGTATGTATATCCATACTAAATCTTGCATTTTATATGTCTGGACTGTGGTGTATTAGTAACGGTTAATGGATGTATAATGCCTTATTATATTATTTTCGCTTTATTTTCATCGTGATGGTATCGTTGATTCATAATGTTTGTTGCATTTTTTTTTTAATTTTTGGATTGTTTGGATTTTTGAAGATACTATAAAATGATAAGAAATTTGATTATGTTCAAAATTGCTCCAAGAATTGCTTCTGTAAAGAATGGCATTATATTGAGAAAATTTGTAATTATACTCAGAAATGGGAGTATAGAAAATGGAAATGTGTGACAAATGTGAAAAGAATTATTATAAGAATGAACATCCACGTATATTAATCATATAACTTTTATTATAATAATTATTTACATTGAATGGAGCCGGTGAATAAGGAATAAATTGTTTATGTACAATTTGAAATTTATCGTTGAAATAAACGTTGTTGTTTGAGAAAATTTTTGTGGCTCTCAGGATAGAGAGCAGAAAAGATAAGAAAATTGGGACAAGTGTCCGGAATCAAATAAACAAGATAATTTTGAATTTGACATCGAAAAATATTGAGTTTTTATTTGAATAGAAATGCTCAGAATATAGAACACGTAAAAAAAAGTAGTTGTTTTTGTCGCTCGTAATGGAGAGCACGAAAATTAACTATTTTTTTAAACGAGTACTTTATGACGTGTTTAGCAAGTTCGATCAAGAATAATGAATCGGATCTGAATATTGATAATGAAGCATTTTATTGAATATAAAATGTTTAAAAATCCAATTGAGTGGATGAACAACTATTATGTATATAATGGTGAAATATATTTTATTTTGTAGCGAGGGAACGAATCGTTCTCACGCATTGAAGAAAACTCTACCACTGATAAATTATTTTTGAGAATCGAGAAATTGAAATAATTTTATTTCATGGAATTAAAATAAGAGTGGGAGTTGAGTGAACCACCGTAATATAGAAAATTCGTTGGTTGTAAATGAATTTTGAAAAAGAAAATAAAGTTGGTGGTGTATTTATAAATTTGAGGCGTGACCGGTGAAATTTTGTGTATGAAAAATTGGGAATTTTATATCGATAAAGAATTAGACAATTGTGTCTGTATTTTTTTAAAGTGGGAGTTCGATTACGATTATATCGTATATTTTGATGATAAGTTGTTAGCGAAAAATGAGAAGAAAATGTTAAATTGTGGGATCTCATTTAGAAATCTGGGATGAAAGATATTGGAGAAATTTCATATGTTCCAAGAATCCGGTTTGTAAGGGATAAAAAGGAACACTGAGTTTGAATTGAAAAGTTGGGGTTGCAACTGTGAATATTTATTTAAGGAAAATAATTTGAATATTGAATATGAGCCAGAAAAGGGATTTGAGTAAAATGTTTAATTATTTTAGGATGCGCAGTCCGGCGCCAACCTTATTGGTAATGGGAAAATGATTAATTCAGAAAAGGAATCACTGAATGTATTATATGTGCAAGTAGTCGGAAGTTCGATGTATTTTATGTTGTCTGATCGATTGATTTGACTTGGCATATGTAGTTATCTTTGTGAGTGGATAGTGATGCAATTTTTGTTGAGCCAAGTGAGAGGTTGTAAGGAAGATCATGATCAAGTACTTGAAAGGAATGTTGTACCACAAATAGTTATATCAGGCAGACGTGTTTGAAGTAATTGGGTTACTACGATACAAATGTTTTTTGAATTGACAAAAAATAATGGGAAGTCAACTTCGAGCCATCTATTTGATTTTGATGGAGCTCAAGTTGGAAAAGTAAAAATAAGAAATGTGTTGTAAGAAGTGAATATTTTTCACTTGCTATATGATTGCAATATAAGGTATTCGTGCAAAAGTATTTATCGAACAAGTTGGCTTGTTTAATGATTTTGATTGTTTAAATATGGAATGTTAATTTTACGAAAAGTGAATATATATATAGACTCTCGAAAAAGTAGGAGTCAAGAAAAATATTTGATTAAAAAAGATCAAGTGGGAGATGTTGTATTTGACTTATTTTTATCAAATATAATATTAGAATAAAATACATTATTAACGTATTTGTAACTTACAAAGTATAAATAACATTGATTATAATTAATGTGAGCAGGAGTTACAAATATAAATATTATACTTGTAACTTACATATCTTGACATTATTATATGTATTAATTAGACAGTTATATTTTTGGGTGGAGGAAGTGCATGAAAAAGGCTTATATATTGTGGATTAATCCAATAGAAAAAAGCACTTAAGAGTAGATAAAGAGCAGCTTGTTCACTTTTTTTCCAAAACCCTAAAATAATATAATTATTCTCAAAATCTTTTCTATCACTTAGTTTTATCTATATTCATATTTTTTTTTGGCAGGTGTAATCTTACACTTCTTATAACCTCATGCTATTAGGTGAGGATAACTCAGTACATGATTCTCTATCTAAATATACATGTTCGAAAAAAAAGCATGCCCTTTTTTTCAATTGGAATGTCCTACTCCTGATTTCACACTTCGCACATGTTGTTCAGGCACCCCTCTGCATACGAATAGTAATAATTTTATTTTTGATGTTACTATTCTTACAGTTCTTAAATATTTGTTTTTTTGTTCTAAAATATTTATTTTTCTCAACATTTCAAAATGCAGTTACTGCTAGAATTTTACTTATATCTCTGTAAGGAGTTGATGGTATATTTAATTTACTTGAATATTATTTCAGAATAATAGGAATAGTCTTGTAAAATATATAATTAATTATTTTCACATTTTACGATAAATGAGATATTGTTCTATATGTAACAATCTTGAAAGTAAGAATATTCAGGAATGAACGGAGTATGATTTATTATAGTTATAATAAGAAAAATTGTAATAAAAAAATTTATGGAGTAAAAATCATTTATCCAAATTAATCGAACATTACATTTATAATTAATAAATTATAACTAGAATTATAGTCAGTGACTTACACATAAAATTGGAAAGAGATTATTTAAAAATCTAAAGGCTTCAGATATGATCAAATCATCTATTCTAACACTCAGATAATCTCAATTTTTTTTTCCTGACCAAAGATAATAAAAAATGCTAAAGAATCATTTTTGTTGTAGGTAGATAATATAATTAGTGATATGAATTTCGTGCATAACTTCATCAATTAAAATTTTTTATTTTGCAAATTCTATCATATCGATGAGCTCATAGTCTAGTGACGAATGCTGAGATCCTGTTGACAATAGATCATAAGTTCAATTTTTTTTCCCTTTATAATTTATATTGCTCTTATGATTTATTTGAATTAAAAAAAAATTATCCCATCACATCATTTTGGAAATATCGTTTGATAACTCTTTTTTTTTTTTCTCGATAAGATGATGTGAACTTAAACCGGGTATATATGTATGGTAAAAAAAGACAATCCTATTGTGAGGCAGAATGACAATCCTATCCTATTATCCAGTCAAATCCAAAAGTTGAACAAGTAGACCAAGTCAAATCCAACGTGGCGAAAACAAGCCGTCAGCCGCCAACTCCATTCACATTAAACCAAACTCACAAGTCAATCCTCCACACATCAAACATAAATAAATAAACTCCACTTGTTTTTCTTTTCTCTCTCACACACTCTCCCCGAAATTACTGCGTGTCAAGCCCCCTGATTTACTCAATCACATCCCCTCTCCTCCCTCTTTATTAAGGTCTGTTTGGCATAACTTAAAATAAATGTTTATGGACTTATTTTTGAGTAAAAATTTCATATTTTAATTTTTTTATATAATTATTTAATTTATGTTTGGAATTGTATAAATTGTAAAAAAAGTTAACTTTTTCAAAAAAAAAAGTTAGAAATTTCTAACTTTATCTTAAAATAAGTTGACTTATTCTGAAAAATAAGTTTTCCGAAACACCTCCTAATTCCAACACTAGTTCCAACAGCCTTTTTGGAGTTATATGACAACTCCAACAAAATTCATTATAATTGATTCTTATAATTATTAAATAATAAATAAAAAGAAGGAACCAAGAATAAAAAAGAGGAAACAATTAAAAAATAATATTTTATTGATAAAATTGAAATAACGAAACCCTCAAAGATAAGAGATGATTTATGCTCTTAATTTTTTAAACTTTTTAAAAAAAGTTAAAAATCTATTGGAGCACAATATTAGACCAAATTTTCTTAAAATTTCCTTGTAATTTAAGTTAGAATGTTGTGTAAAGGACTTTAATCAATTGAGCTACTACTAATATTCACAAATATCTGTACTGAGCGAGAATCGAAATATACTTGAACACACACACACTTATTATTATTATTATTATTATTATTATTATTATTATTGATTATTGATTTTGTTATTACAATTGTGTATCATTTTTTGAGTATGGCAAGCAGGTTGGATCCTCAAACAGCAGCTGAGAAAGCTGTGTTAGCCATTGGATCAGGCTATGATATTACAGATGATATTCGTTTATCTGCTTGTAAACCAGGCCCTTCAGGCTCTAGTTTGATTGTGATAGATCAAAGTGTGAAGAAGGACATGGTTTTGCCTTGTGGAAGAGTTGTGTCCAGTGTTTCGCCTTCGATTAGTTGCGGTAGAGGGGACCGGACGAGGTTTAGTTCCGATGTTCTTTCGTTTGCTCAGGTCAATCATTTCTTTTGTTTTGGATTCTTCTGGTTGGAATGTTGTTGTGTGTTTCTCGTTTTTGTTTGAATGTGATTGACTTCTGTTTTTGTGCGTTATTGATGTGGTAAAACCTTCTGGAATTGGATATATTCAGCCGAGTATGCCGTCATTGTATTACGGTTATTGACCTTGTGTTCTCGTGTTCAAAAATGGTTTTGTGAATTGTTTTTTTTGGCCCAAATGATTTATAATGAATTTAAGAGTGTACTGTTCAGCTGGTCCAGTGATATTTCATATGTTCGTTTGTTTTTCTCAATCTGTGGTTTAGGAGACTAATTGTATTGTATACTATTGTTTAGTTATTGCCTGGCATGCATTGTTTTCTCATTTTTTTGGCTGTTGTAAATCATTAAATTTTCTTTTTACAAAGGGAAAATTTGGAATGAAGGTATGTTTCGGAGCTGAGAAACAGTTGCGAAAATATTTGTAGGTTCAAGTAAATGTGGAAGATGTGTTTTATGTTTTATCACAGAAAATTTATAATTAGAAATGGGAAAGGTGTCTCCAGTCACTGTTATACCTTTTACTTGCCTTCTGGGCTGCACCTCGGGCTTGAAAATTTTGGTTTGGTGGCATGTTCAAATTCAATATTTTTTAATATGCTCATGCACACATTTGTTCAAAATAAGTAATGGTTCAGTTTGAATGGTCAGATTACACATTCTTACCCGTAGTTGCAGATTTCTTCTTGTTTACATGTATTATTATAAAGTATGTAGTTTCCCTAAACTCGCCTATTTCTACTTCTAGGAATGTTGTGTGTTTCTACAGTGTAAAGGTTAGGGTTGAGTTTAATCGTTCTATATTTCGTTCTGACCTTTAAACATTTGATAGTCCGGTTTCTTAAATAATCGAGGATGAAGGGTGGGGAGTTTAATAGTGCTTTTGGCTTTATAAATATAGCGACTTTTGTATAGTTTAAACAATCTAGAGAAATTGTTTAGGGTCTTATCATCTATTCCAGATGACTTCTTCCGTAATAGCTATTGCTTTGGCTAACAAAATCGTTAATTGTATAGATGGCGGAGCAATTTAATCAGGATATATCCTTATCTGGAAAAATACCTTCCGGTCTGTTCAACATGATGTTTGATTTTAAGGGTTGCTGGCAGAAGGATGCTGCTACCACAAAAACTCTAGCTTTTGATGGCTGGTTAATTACAATGTACAATATTGTTCTGTCAAAATCCCAGATAACACTATCGGAACATGTGAAGAAAGAAGTGCCTTCTTCGTGGGATCCAGCTGCACTTGCCGAGTAATATTCTGCTCCTGTTTATTTCTTGATATATGTTATCGTATTCACTAAATGCTTAGTTAGGTGCTTCTTGTATAAATTCTAATATCAGGTGCAAAATATCAAGAAACTGATTTAGTTCTAAATTGCCTGGATGCGTGCATAGTAGCTGAAAGTAGGAAGTGTGAATTTATTTTCTCACATTATATTATAAATAACAGGTTAATAGGCTATTTCATTACTGGACTGAGTAGTAACTTTCAAATGGCCTACCAAGCAGGAAAACCTTACAGATAAATTATCGTATTAATAAAAGCTTACTGGTAGATGACCAAACTGAGTAAAATTTTCATGCCCTTTAAATAGTGTTGACTTTTTAATGGAAAAGCGTTAGTATTTGCCACATGTATCGCTATTCAGCTGCCAAATCAGCGCCCACATAATGAAAACCATTACACCTCCTGCCCATTACATCCAACCCGTCCAATTTCAAACCCAATTAACAAATTTCCCAAATATTCAAACCCCCATTTCATAGATGAAGATCAAGACCAGTTTAATTATAAGTGAACTAAAAAAATTGCGGAGATGACAACTGTTATGGCTACTTGTGATCATGGGGTGGTTGCGAATATTAAGAAGAAGAACAACAAGGATAAGAAAAATACAGTTTGATCTTATTATCTTAATATTCAGAAGTTTTTGTTTTATATTGTTAGATAATGCTAATATAGCTTGAGTTGGTTTCATATTATGTTGTTTCCCTTGTGTTTATATAAGAAAGAAATGGATCATTAATATATGAAACTTCAGATTGATGCCACTGTCAACAAAAGAAACGGAGGAGAAGATGAGTGAGTTTGTTTGTAATGGAGGTGATGGGTTTGTTGGTGAATGAGAAGAAATCGGTGGGTTTATTTGAGATGGGTGGATTTATTTGTGATGGGTTGAAAATTGAAATAGTTGTGTTTGGATTGGGTAATCTTTCATCATGTCAAGTTGTCAACATGCCAGGTCACATTTCCGTTAAAAATGTAACGGAACTGGAGGAAACATACATGAAAGATTTTAAGTTACTCAGTTGTTTGACTGTAAGCTTTTTTCCCTCGGTAGGCCATTTGGAAGTTACCACTCACTTCAATGATGAAACAGCCAATTAACCCTATAAATAACTATGATACATTATTATCAGCAATTAAAGTTAATGTTGTCGTAAGAAACATTTGACAGAGTGATATATGTTTGAAAAGTATGATGGCTCAGTATGAAGGTACTTCTATTAGATGAAAAAAGTGTTTATGAAATGTCCAGCGTTTCTTGCCAGATAATATATGTAGGAATGCCAATTAAGACAATAGCTTGTAGTGGTAATGACCTGCCAGGATCGGATGTAACAAAAATCGCGGGATCTGTAAATCCTTAATTAACTACTGACCTGCAACTAACACACTTAAAAGCACTCGTGTTACAACTTACAACTATTATGTTAAATATGTGCTTTCATGTCCACAAATTGTGCTCAAAGAGAGTGTGTATATTATATATGTGAAGAACTTATGTTGAGAAAAAAAAATTAAGAACCAACTTGTTACTATCTCATAGAGGGCTTAAAAGCTAATAATATCTCTACAAGTTATTTGCATTTATACTGACTTTTACAAGCATCACAGATCTGTGTCAGCAGGAAAGATACAGTATGTAACTAAATTCTATATTATTTTAAAAAGTTATGAATACATCACTGAATCAGAGAATGACATCTAGATGCTAAGAGAAAATGATGTTACTAGTATCTTGAAACTCGAAAAGTATGGGAAAATAGTTTTGCTATATATAATTAGTGACTATATATGTAAAATTATATTCATATTGACCCAAAATACTTTTATATTGTTGAATAGTTAAAACACTTTGATTGAATGGACCTTGGATGAAACTGAATAAGTTGCATTGAAATGTCAGTGAGACAGAATTTCACGCATGGTTTGTTTTGGTGCTCGTACTTGGAATCTGAATATCATGTAAATGATTAATTTCCATCTATTTTTTAATTGTTTTATCCTTAGTCTTCTGGGAATAAAAGTTTTCCTTCTGATGTATGAGCGTCACATGAGGCTTTTGTTAGTATTAATGTTCAACTATTATCATAGTTTTGGTTAAAGAAGAGATTAATTGTATTAATTAATATGCAGGTTTATTGAAAAATTTGGCACTCATGTTGTTGTTGGGGTGACAATGGGAGGTAAAGATGTAATCCACCTTAAGCAGCTACAAAAATCAAATCTTCAGCCAACTGAGGTGCAGAAAATCTTAAAGCAAGTAGCCGATCAACGATTTTCTGAAGATGCAAAGGAAAGCCTTGTACAAAACTCTGATAAATCATCAGGAACACAAAAGGTACATAACACACTAGAATTACAATCATTAAAGTGCAGTTCAAATAAGTCTGTCAGGACATGTGTAAGATGTTACAAAAATGAAGCTATCTGAGTAGGTTTAGAATTTGCCGGGCTGCTGCGAAGCCAACTCGATTTATTAGAATTTACTTTGCATATGACTTCTGTAATTATTTGTCGGCCATTTTTTGTTCGTATTTCGTAGGTTGCAGAAAAAGAAAGTCCATGTATATCCATTAACAAGCATGTATTGACTGTGAAGCTCACTATTATGCATGGTCTAGTTTTTAATATCAGATAATGGATGCTCATATATGCATACTCAGTTGTACCCTGCTGCTGTGCAGACCACTGCAAATTAGAGTGCATGATATAGTAGTAACCTGTCAAATCTATTAGTTTTTATTGTTATATTTAATTTTGTATCACTATAAACTTGATGCCTATCATAATTAAAAAAAATAGAAAGCGTTTTTCAACAATTTCCTGCATCTGTTTATCGACTTTGTGATGCAGTGTCCAGCTTCCTACAGTTTGGCCTGAACTCTCATTGTTAAGCCAGTGTTTCATCCTAATAAAACTTGCTGTTCTATGAAAGTTATAAAACATTGTTGCTAAACTTTCATAGTTCTATTTCAAGATTGACAAAATTGTCACATGCATGGTGTATTCTGGTAAAATGTGTGGCTTGGAATGTACAATGTTTAGCGTTATGAGTCAGATCCCTAGTGTTCTGAACTTTATACAGAACAACCTCTCTCTCTCTCTCTCTCTCTCTCTCTCTCTCTCTCTCTCTCTCTCTCTCTTCCTGATTTTCAGTTTTCTTTACAGGAGGGAAAATCTTTAAATTGGGATCTCAATCTGCCATTTTCAAATATGCCAAGTTCACCCGTTGTTTCTCTAACCAAAAATGATGTAAGCTTACGGATATTCATTTTGGTATCTCATACTTTATTGGGGTATGTTATAGCATGTACTGGAAGAATGAGTCTAAGCAATTTGTTCGGTAATTTGCTTCAGGATTTATTAAGCATCCGTATTCGCCGTGGGGGTTTTGATGTTGGGCAAAGTCATCAAAAGTGGCTTTCAACAGTGTCACAGTATCCTAGTGCTATATCAATGTCCTTTGTGCCAATATCTTCACTTTTAAGTGGTGTTCGCGGCAGTGGGTTTTTAAGCCATGCAATCAATCTCTACCTTAGATGTGAGTATGATTCTTATTGTTGTCCTTCTGATTTGCGTGGGTACCTTATGGGTGCTTCAGACTTTGTGTATAAATATTAAAATCATGTACCAGTAAGTTGTTAATTTGTTCTGGTTGGCTACAAATCTATGGTGGACAAAAGCGTAGGGTTCAAATTTCCTTACGCATTGGTCTCAAAATAATCTCTAGAATATCTCTATGTGCATGTTGGTGCAAAAATTGGAAATAAGGTGTCAATAATCTAGTCCTATGCACAACTGATTTGCATATTATTATCTGCATAGCACATCAGGTATACTCATGGCGACCTCCTGAATAATTGAACTTGCATCATATCGGTGGTTGGAATTTGGATACTTGCTGCAAAAATTGTAAATTATCATTTAACTCAAGTTTTCAAGGAGAAAAACAAGGCCTTTATTTTAAACCTATCTATATCAGCAAGGATTTTAAATCTGCAGACTATTTACGTAAGTACTCATATTATCAATGTTAATTCTTTTAAATAATCCCATTAACTATTTTTGATGACTTTCTAGTTCATTTTTTGGTGGGACTACATAGTACCTTCATCTCATCATTTACTCTGATCCCATATTATGATATAAATGAACTTATGAGAGTTTAAAATTTTGTTAAGGGGCAAGTCAAGGATGGAATATGGTAGAAAATTAGAATACTAGGCCAATCGTCCATTTTAGGGCTGAGCATTTTCTCCCTGAAAGTAGCCGAACCGACCAAACCGATATTTTTTGGTTTTTTATTGGTTTGGTTTGGGTTCAATTTACACCACAAAAAAAACCGATCACTTTTGCTTTGCGTTCGGTTTTACCAAATAAACTGATCGAATGAACCGAACCAATTGTACCTAAATTATCAAAACCAAAAAATTCGGTCCGGTTCGATTTTTCCCTCCAAAACTGCGAAAACCGATCAATGCTCAGCCCTAGCCCGTGTAGTATTGATCTTGTGAAACAAACATAACCTAAGTGCTAAAAGCATTAAAAGGTACAAGTGGTTAAATGTCGGTGCTTAATCATTTCATGAGGAGACGTGCATCCCCAAGTGCATCAAAAGTTAACAATAGAAAACCTTTAGCACCTAAGACTAAGATGAGTTCATTCGGGTGTAAGTAAGAATTTGTAAACCTAGTCTCTTCACACATAATCTTTATCACACAAAGTGGTTGCCCTGTACCTTGGACTAAAGCTTTTATGAATGAGCCCGCCTCTTTACAATGGGGGTGACCCTGCTGAAATGTCAGGATTTTGCACCATGTTTACATAACTTAAGCTTCACGCGAGAGTTCACTAAAGAACTCAGTATTATTAAGTCCTGCTTATCTTGCTGAAACTTGAACCACTGCTGTACTTATGATTCATCTTGGCTCTGATATAGCTTTTTTACCTGCTTTTGGAAGTACTGATAAAAAAATGAACTTATTTCGTCATGTTACTTGCTTTTGTAAATGTATTCTTATAAATAATTATCATATACTTGTTTTATAACCCCTTCTTAAGCAGAGCATGTCCATGAAGTTCATGTTCAGTATCTGACTCAAATACACACATTTAACCATATTTGCTATTTTGTTACGTCGGTCCCCGATGTCTGATGAGCGACTAATATGTGCAGATAAACCACCTATGGAGGAACTCCAACAATTTTTAGAGTTTCAAGTACCTCGACAGTGGGCTCCAGCGTATGGTGATCTTCCACTTGCTCCTAGACGCCAAAAACAAGCTTCTCCTTCACTCAAGTTCACTTTTATGGGCCCTAAACTTTATGTCAACACTGTAAAGGTAAATTCTTGATGCTGCTTTACATGTCAATAATCGATTGTAGGTGCACCACAAATGCTTCAGTCAAAATTCTTTCGATATCAAGTGCTTAATGTGAAATTTAAACCTAGTAATTGTATTTTGTTTATTGACACTGCTCGATACTTAAGAAACCAATATAAAAACCAAGGCAACAAGAAAACAGTGTCCTGATTATTTAACATGGTTTAACAGCAGATACTATAAGATCTGACATGTTGAAGCTGCTTAGTCCTTTCTACGACAAATCTAATCCCACCTTTCAGCGAACACAATGAGAAACATCACTTATAAGTCTACATGTTGCATGTTTATGTTTTATTCGAAGGGCTTATAGTTTATGGGGGGAGCGGGTTTTGGGGGTGGGGGGACGCAAACTAATTTTCTGTTTTCAAAATTCATTTCTTCCATCTGAAATATATAGCAAAGTGTTTTTCAGGTTGATTCTGAAAATCGGCCTGTGACTGGAATTAGATTGTACTTGGAAGGTAAGAAGAGTGACCACCTGGCCATCCATCTCCAGCACCTATCAACTCTTCCAAAGACTCTGCAACTATCTGATGATCTAAGTTATGAACCATATGATGAGCCAGCAGAAAAGGGCTATTTAGAGGCTGTCAAGTGGAGCATATTTTCGCATGTATGCACTCAACCAGTACAATATAATGGAGCTCGGATTGATGACTCTGCCTCAATTGTTACAAAGGCATGGTTTGAGGTCAAGGGTATCGGTATGAAAAAAGTTCTCTTCTTAAGGCTTGGATTTTCTGTAGTAGCATCTGCAAGGATTAGAAGGTCTGAGTGGGATGGACATACATTGTCGTCACGGAAATCGGGATTGCTGTCTATGCTGATCACAACACCTTTTAGTTCTCCGTTGACTGAACCAGCGCTGCCGGCCAAGGTAGATTTAAATTCAGCAGTTTATCCTGGGGGACCTCCTTCGCCAGCAAGAGCACCAAAAATGTTCTCTTTTGTAGATACGAAAGAAATGGTCAGAGGCCCAGAGGAACCACCAGGATATTGGGTGGTCACCGGTGCAAAGCTATGTGTGGACGGAGGGAGGATTAGAGTCAAAGTGAAATACTCCCTTTTGATAATTACGTCAGAGGACTCTTTAATATGAGGAATCCAGGTAGAAAATGAATTGCTTTTATTTTGATTACTGTATATGTTGAAATGTAAATTGTCAATATATCGAGGCACTAGTAGGTCTTAATGTCTTCATTCAAGACAGAATTCAACTTCACCAAAGAAATTTTCTGTTGTATCAGTGTCATGTTCCTGATATTATGAGTTTTTCTTTTGTATTAGATGGTCTTTTGTATTAGATGGACGATAGGTCTTTTATCAGATTGTATAATGTTCTTTTGTATTAGATGGATGATAGGTCTTTTATCAGATTGTTTAATGTTACAGTACTGTTTATTGCCCCACGCCGATTGAGGAAGCAGCTTTAAAGGCTTAAAGCTATACATGAATTTTCATTTGTATGTAGTTTTCTTCAATTTGTTTGTGCAAAACTTATCTGCATGATAAATAGGTGGAGATTATCTAGTGATCGAGTTATTATGTTTAGTGCATCAAGGGATGCAGCCTGGAGATGGACAATGACACAATGAGGCTACGCACCAGCCAGATAAATGTAATTCAGCAAAGGCTACAAACCGTCGAGATGTGTGAAGAACCAGGTCATCAAAATTATCAAACTAGCGTGTCGGAACTCTGAAGGTAAACGTGGTAGAAGCTGTTTGGTTGTGTAACAGTCCGCATGTGTCTAGTACTTTGTGAGATGAAACTGGAATGTTGGTGACACGGTCAGACAAGTACACTACATGCTGGACTATGGACACTTGGTCATGAAATCTAGGTGACTTCGAACTTAAGGGATATGACCACAAAGGCTAGGTTGGTTTCGGTTGCCCTCTGGTGACATGATCTATTGGTATGTCACCATAATTAGCTTCCCATAATCTAGGACTGAAAACTATAAAGATAACCTTGATAGCTCTTAATGAAAAACAAGCACAATGGCCAAGGTTGTTTGACAAGTATTTCCCTTCCCTTGAGAGTATACTAATAAATCTGATGACGACTCTTATTCCTAGGATAAACCAAGTTACATCAGCTAGCTTGTAATAAAATCATTTAGTCAAGTTCGTTATAAATCTATGTGAAAAGATGTTAGTGTAAAACTTACAGCACCACTGAGATAAAATAAAAAGACTAATGTACTAATATAAAATTAATCATACCAAAATCACTGATAAGAAATGAGAAAGTGACAAACTAATTCCTGTTCCACCTGTTACAGTAGTGCTACTTTTGCACCGAACTAGACAATTTCTAGATCGAGACAGGCCAGAGCTATGAATCCAAGCATTAGCAATTCAGTTTCTAGTTTGCTTCCATCTAAATCGATAATAGATCACAATACAAATTGGCATCCATGTCGAGCAGAAAAATCTATATGGAATGTAAAAACTTGTCTAAACATTTAATCTTTTAATTTGGCAAAAAAACAAAAACATCTAATCTTTTACAAGCAGTAGCACAATACAAGTAAAGTCAGCAACACAGGAAAAAGTATGACTCTCTTCCCTTAATCTAACTGCTCCATAGAAGCATCCAATCAATGTACCAAATGGCTTGTTACATAGTATGGACCATTACAATTCAAGCCTTTTCATAACCAGAGATTCACTCAACCCAACATTACTAAGTACTCCAGTTAATCCAAGAACATGGTTGAGCACACCAGATCCTGCACAAAAGCTGCTTTTTCAGCAGCCTGCCTTGTTCTTTTCTCCCGTTCTTCGCTGCTTAGAGAAGGATCAAAACTGCACAGAGGAGAAAGCAAAAAAAATTTTGCACAAACGCTTAGGGGACAGGCTTTAGGTAACATAGATAATCGCCTCAAGACTAACAGTCTCATCCAAGTTAGTAAAGATAATGGGTTGTACCCAAGAGCTTTTACATCACAAAATACTGTAAGCATGCTCTCTAATTCATTGACATAAGTACATAACTGCTGAAGACATTAAACTACTAATTTGCATGAACCACATAAAATTACGGTTAACGTAAATGATCCTGTACTAGAATGAGTCGCAGGTTATTTTTGTTTACAACATCATAGTCAATCGTTAATGACACTTTAAATGCTTAATTCTTTGAAAACATTAATTTAGCGTTTGACTGGTATAGAACTTCACATGAAATTATCTATTGACCGGACTAAAACATTCTAAGTAATGTCAAGAAGCGAACATACAATGGATCAATGTTGCATATTAGCAAAAAATTTAATGGAATGGAGGGTACTTGTAACTAAAGGAGTTACAGGTGTTTAATATTTCTTCAAACACCTGGTTAAGAGAGATATTGCATAATTTCCCTTATGGTAGCTTGTTTAAATACATACATACATAGTTAGACTATCAATACCATGCCTCATTAAAAATTAAATATAGAATATATTTCTTTAAAAGGTAGCTATGTTTTACTCCATGATTCATTTCGCTGAACAAACTTATCCCTAACGTATTCATCAAATGCTATTGTGTATTATGTAAACTTTCAGGCTTTAAACCTACAAGCTAGCTTAAACTTGTGGAGATGATCATCTGAATAAGTGGCTGACTGAATGAGAGACCTAATGAAAGAGGTTAAAAGTTCAACTTCGAAAGAAAAAAACAAAAAATGGGTTCTAAAGTTACGTAGGGAAAAGGAATTGCTTGTTCTTACCTAGACTGCCAGATGTGTTGTGCAGGCTCACTTTTGCTAGACGAGTCCTCTGCACAGGAGGTCACTAGCTTTGAAATTTCTTCCGCTCCTGGAGCAGGGTACTTCAACACTAGTGATGACAGCAGGGGATCCGTTATACCACTACTTGACTCTTGCCCCTTGCTTGCTATACGTGTACTCAAGTGAGTGTCACGCAAATCCCTTCCCAGGAGGGACAGTTCCTGACTTTTAGGGTCTAGAATCTTTTGTAGACTGTTTTTCTGTAAAGCCATGTATTCCCACTTAAAAGAAAAAAAATTGGAATTGGACTGATAGAACAGTGTACTTATGTAGTTAGCACACAAAAAAGCACCACAAAGAAAATACAAAAACCAATATTCATTTCAAAGGATACCTTGAACAGAGGTTCATGCTCGGTTGTAATATGACGGAGCACGTCTCCTGTGATATTTTCAGCACAGATCGAACAAACCTGCAACAAAAATTGGATGCTAAGACTCGCACAAATATATATATATATAGAGAGAGAGAGAGACAGCAAAACACCAATTAGTCTCAGGTTACAACTCTCGACATTGTCATTTTACCAACATTCTCTTTCGTGTTAGCATAGTGAAAGTAGTGTAGTCATGTTGTCAAAACTTACAATGGGGATGCTCACAATCACAATGCAAGTGCCACTAACAACTTACATATAATACGGTTGCCTCTGGTCTCATTTATAATCTATCGGATTTTGATAGAAAAAGCAAGAAAACTATGGCAGAAATGCAGGAGTACGCTGATGCTCTTTATGTAGAGCTCATATTAAACAAATTAATAAAATTATTGCCACATAATAAGACACCAATATATCTATAAAAATTTGATTAGTTCAAAATTTAACAATTGAATCTCAACATGATCACAGTAGTTGAAGGCATAAAAAAGAGAATTTTTAAATATAGCTCGCAAGAGGACATTATGTAAGTTCCCAAAATGTTTTTCTGATAGATGTACATGGTTATACATAAGCAATACTAATGTTATGTTTGGTATGAATGAAATTGATGGGAATTGAATGGAATTTTAACTATATAATGGCAGAAGTTTAGAATTTTCATTTCTTTTCCCCATTCCATTCCTAACAACCTAAACTAGAGCTCCATTCTCTATCATACCCAATCTTTTCACAAATCTCATCATAAAAATTTGCACCGACTCATACACAAAGTAGTACAGACACTAGGAACAATCAATTTTCTTATTTTAACATAATTATATTTTTTTGGAAACATTTTAACATAATTATATTAGTTATCACAAACTTACGAAATTTCTTGTAGCCACTCTTCTAGGAACAATCAATTTTCTCATTTTAACATAATTACATTATAAAACAAGTGCATGGTATTGACTTTGACTTGCATCTTTCATAACTTCAAACTAGCACTTCAAGGGTTAATGATGTCTCCACATTTACAAACTGTCACAAATATCTCCTAAGTTCGACATGCAATATGCAGCTGACTATATTTGAGCAGATAGTCAGTTACCCAAAAAACAATTGGTATGCTACCCTGCAAAAACCTCTTCTAAGGGACAAACATTCTCTTGCCTTTTATCGGATAACAAACTTTAGTCTCGCTCGGAAACAGGATGCCAAGACTATACCAAAAATCAACTATACCAGAGTACTAGACCAAAACAAACATCATTTAAGTATGCTGACAACATTACATTCAACGAACATCCTAAAATCTAAGTCTAACAAACTCTACATAAACCGCAAATAAGATAGCCGGACACTAATCCAAAAAAGCTAAAAACCAACAAAGATCATAACTTTCCACCGTAGAGTCAAATAGAAAACAAACCCAAGAAAGGAAACACAGATAATACATACTAACAAATATAATTACTGAGTGAAACTTACAGTGTCATCCGTCTCATCATAGTGTTCGTCTTCAATATGATGACAAAGTGACAATAACTCCAATTCCACAAAGCAGTAGGGGCATAAATATGCCATTTCTTCATCATCATCTTCTTCCACATCCATTTCATCAACAACCAACCTATCTGAAAAACCCAAAAAAAAAAAAAAAAACACCAATAAATTTATTTTTCTTTCCACATGAAAATCATATTCAAGAACATGTACATTCACTACAAACATGTAACAAAATGAAATTTAAAAAACAAAGAAAAGTAAATCAAACAAACCCAGATGGGCATTGAGATGATAATTGTGGTGATTAAAGAATTGTCTCTTAGCTGCAGCAAGTCTACACACCCAAAAATCAGAATCCATCAACAATTTTTTAAAATTTATTTTCACCCCTTTGAACTGTGGATTAAAATGAATTGGGCAAAAAAATAAATTAAAACCAAGACATGAAGAAATAAAATGTTGTAATGATGGATGACAAGTAAAATGAGTAGTAAAGTTTTGTTTATCTGAAAGGGTGTTTGGAGAGTACTAGTTTTGACTTGAGATTAAGGGTACTTGTTGACATCTGATTTAACTCCAGTTTCAGACATGTTCATTTATATGTGTGTGTGTGTACTAGTGGGTGGGTGCGTGGGTGTGTGGGTTTCACACATTACGAGGAGAAATTGTCAGAGCCTGGGGCTTGTAAATTTGTTCATTTTGGGATATAAAAAAGATTCTGTACATAATTACGAAAATGTGTACTTTTTATTTTGACTTTAGATGCTTTAGATACGAAAATCTTACCATAGGTATGCAAGTACGTGTAGAGAATTTTTTAAAGAAAATTAAAAGATTTAACTAATCCAAAACTGATCTTTTATGATCTTGATACAAAAGGTTTGTAGTAACTTTTTTTTTCAATAATTAGACTTAACCTTATAATTGAAGTCAAAGTTTTCTTGAGATAAGTCAAAATCAAAGTCAAATCCCAGGCCTCTAAAACAACAGAGGATAAACTCTTACTATTTGGGATATGCTCGGTTTGTAGTAACTTTATTGTTAGGTCACTGCCTATTTGAGATCTTTTTTATTATAAAAATAGAGCTTTTTAATAAATTAAGATAAAGTTATATGATGAAATTACTTTTGTATTTTATTATAAAATCGAGTGGAATTTCAAAATACCAATACATATTTTTTAATTTCAAGTTATAAGTATGTGGAATTTATTTATCAATTATGTATCTATAACGTATAATTTAATTTATTTATTTTTGACAGAAATAATAATAGGATTATAATTTGGATACATAGATTTGCTTAAAATTCAGAAATATTGGTAGCATTTGTTACCTGTAGTAGCAGCAGCTGTAACAGATGAAGAACCAGCAGGAGCAGACTCTGGTGGTGGTGGAGGGACATCATCATCTGGCGGAATAACAAAACTCTTTAATCTTTATTCTAATAATCAACATTTTTTCGTTTAATTAATGTTTAATTGAAAATTTGGAATTGAACAGAAAATAATTGATATTCTTTGGGTTGCATTGCTTGCATGTAGGTGTACAGTATTTGGTTGCAAAATTTGTTTATTTATAATTTTTTTTAAAGAAATTGTATTTTGGGTAAAAAAAATGGTTTAAAAATATTTTTTTGCGAAAAAATTTGGAAAATTCATATGTTTGAAATCTTAGGGTGTGTTCACTTGGAAAGAATGGAATGAGGTAGGAATGGAATGAAAATTGTAAACAAAATTTATGAAGAAAATGGGATGCTGGGGGAAATAATGAACAAATATAAGGGAGAAGAAGTTTTTTATGATGAAGATTGCAAGGAAAATGATGAAGATTGGGAATGGGGCATTCCTTCCAAAATATGTGGGTTAGAATTCTATTTCAAATTATTTGGAGAGGAATGAAGTAAGGAATGAAATTTATAAACACTTTCCCAAATCTCTCCAAATAATAGTATAAATTTCATTTCATTCTCCCCTCATTCCATTCAATCCAAGCGAACGTAACCTTATTGTAAAAAAGAACTGAAATGAAAAAAGAGATAGAAACAAACCTTGGCATGAAGATTCAGGAATTGGTTGCAATTTTCTCTTCTTCTTGAATCTCTCCAAGCCTTCCCTTCTCCTCTCCCGACTAAAAACAAATCCCTCCAACGCTGCAATCATTTTTCCAACTTTTAATCACAAATCCTATTCTATTCTTTCTCCCCCTATATTTCAATTTAGGGTTCTGTTTCTATAACAAACAAACCAACTCTCACAAATGTGTACAACAAAACAATTACATAGAAACACAAACGAGAGGAAACTAACTCTGTTCTCTTATTGGTGCTGGAACTAGCTCTCTTCTCTTCACTGCTCCTAACGAACAAGGTCGAAAACTCGAAAACTTTATCTTCCGTTTCTCTTTAATTTATAATGTGATTGTATATGTGCCTATGTTATTTATGTGATTGTCTTAATGAAAAGTAGTCTAGTCTACGGAGCACAACTAGGTGATTTCTGTTACTCTAACAAGGACATTTTCGTGATTATGTTTGCTCTTCTAACACTAATAACCGTGTGTTAATTGATAATTATCTGATGGATTTGAAGGAGTGAGGAGTACGGAGTGTTTAGTGGTTAATTATAGAGTTTTCGTTAGGATAGTAGGGTGTGGTTTGGGCATCGGGTGTATAGGATAGGAATGGAATGAGAGAGTTTGATTGAAATTATATATTGAAAGGTTGGATGAATTATATAGATGGGAGTGGCCATTATGAAGGGTTGTGTGATGTTAAACGTAATGTATGAAAATTCAGCAAATTAATAGGAAGAGGGATGAATATTGTAAATTTGTGTAACAGAATGAGTGGATGAATTGTCATTATGTTCAAATTATGTCCATATAGCTTGATCGTTCATTTGATTCATATTTGATGTCAATCCTGCAAGCACAATCGAACTGTTTTCCTATGACTCTTCACTTCCAAAATAGATATTTGAAAGAAGGGAAATGGTATGAGAGGATGAAAAAGAATAGACAATTTTAAAGTATCTTAAATTGTGCATGCATAAGATGTGGTTATTTATTGATTCTTTGCCATGTTATTTGCTACTTTTTAGATACCGAATTTGGTGATTATAACACTATTCTCTACATAATAATGAACTTACATCTCAATGAGGCTTTTATAGAATAACCTTCTTTCAAAGAAGTTACATGACACATATACACACGTTTTATATTACAAAAAGCAACACAGTGAAATTATTCAGAGCTGAGCATTGATAAACTTACGATCTCTTCTTGGGGGGAAGCTGAAATTTGTCTGTTCTTCTTGATGTGGATCCTCAGGCATCTTGATAGCTAAGGTAACATTTTAAACAAAAAAAAGAAAAGAAAAGCGGTAAGAAGAAAAATTACAAATGGATTAGCCCCCATAATGCGAAATTAAGAACCCCTGGTTCAGTTGTGGTTTGAAATCATCTATCAAAAAATATAAAATAGAGGATTTTGTAGAGAATAATAGTGAAATATTATGTAAAATAACATTAAAGTAGATATTTGAAACAAGGGATATGGTATGAGAGGATGAAGAAGGATAGAAAATTTTTAGTATTAGATCATGAACGCATAAAATGTGGGGGTTTATTAATGCTTTGCCATGCCATTTGGTACTCTTTCTATACTGTAGTTGGTAACTGCAACACTACTTTACATATAATAGTGAACTTACATCTTAGTGTGGTTTTTTAAAAAAAACCTTATTTTAGAAAGCTAGATGACACATATACACACACATTTTATTTTACAAAGAGCAACACAGTAAAAAGTATTTTGAGCAGAGCATCGATAAACTTACAATCTTCACGTGGGGGGAAGCTGAAATTTGTCTGTTGTAGCTGTGGATCCTCAGGCATCTTGACAGCTAAGGAAAAAATTTTAAACCAAAAAAATTAAAAGAGTCGTAAGAAGAAAAATCGCAAATGGATTCACCCATAGAATGCAAAATTAAGATCCTCGGATTCGGAACCAATGGTTTGAAACCATCTATCAAAAACTATAAAATAGAAGATATTAAAGAAAATTGATGGCATATTAAGTATTACTTAATGCTAATCAAGAGTTTAGCAAATACTGATGTGTAAACTTTGGATTTGTTAAACAATACATATTAAGAACATCTCAACGAGGGCATCAATTTATTTTCAAAAGAAAGATCTTAGAACCTGGAAAGAGAGTGAGATAGTTAATCAATCATCACCTGTTTTCAGAGACAAAAGAAGCGAGATGTGGTTTTGGGGATAGTTGAAGGAGGAGAGGATATCTTTTTAACCCTGGATTCTTAGGATAGATATGAAAGTGGTGTTGCTGAATGAGTTTGCTTACCAACACATCACAGTATATAAAGAGAATGTGTTCTGCCACGTGACTTCAGGAGATAACGCATGGCTGCATGCATGATCTGCAGCCATACCCGTGGCTGCCTTCTAATCCATAAACTTAATAGTCTTGGAATTATCTACTACTCTACGTAAGTTATAATTATAACGCTCGTATACTATTTCGCTCACAGTTGATGATAACAAAAGTAATGACTTGCATTTCTTCCTTGTGTCACATTACAATGTACTCATTCTATATTTCTTTGAAACGCTTACTTTAGCCATGCGTTATATTGTCATCTTACCTTTTTTTTCTTCTCTTTGTATTCTTTAGCATCTACCTTTGCCAATATTCGATGATCAAATTTAATGTTGCGTTCAATGCATTTAGACTTGTACACTCCACGGTGTTTATATGTCAATTTCCTATTACATATCAATGTCAATCTATTTTATAGTATCTTTTATGCATCATTTGGGTTAATTCCTTATCTATGCTTTTACTTTTCGACTTAATAGCCATCAAAATTTATACAAAAGTATTATGAAAATTAAAAGAAAAAAATATTAGTATGTAACATTACAATGCTGTCATTTTGATATTTTTACTCTACTTTTGTCGGTAGAAATTATGCACCCTCATTAACCTTGTTGCGCTACTAAGGGACTACACCAGGTACGTTTGGTTTGAATTTATTAGTTTTTTATGTACAAAGAAATTAAATAAGATTACTAATTCGATTCAGATTGTGTATATGATAATGAATAATGAATAATCAGATTGTTAATTGTTAATATAACACACTATTTGTTATGATAAATAATTCAGTATTATAAATGTGTTGGAAATATTTCTGTAATGAGATAATTATTAAATTTATTATAGTTTAGTTGACCAATACTTCCGAAAGGTTAAGGTGCAGGGAAAGCCACTGATTGGGTCTTAAATATTAACATTCCCATCACATGTGAGGAATGTTTAGTGCTTATTTTTAGAGGTTTGGTGATACGGGACAAGATTTGAGAATGATGATCTATTGAATAAAACTATACTAAAGATACATTTGGATAGATTAAACATAGAAAATTCATCACCCGAGAGTTTCCCAATGGTTGAATGGAGACAAGATATGGATCACAACCCAAGAAGATGATCAACTCATTTTTGATATAAATGATCACAGTATATTAACCAAGTCTTTTATAATATGTGGGGATTATAATTTTTTATAGGTAATGGAATGCTTAATCACATAAACTAATGGGTCAAGGCACGTAAACAATAAAGCTTATTTGAGATAAGCTAAATACATGATGTTTTCTAACCCTGCATATAAAACATACAAGTAATAAAGCACTAATTTCTCTACCAGATTTAATTAATCTATTTATAAATAACAATAAAAGATTACTTTTGTTCTAATCCCCGTTCCTTGTCATTTTCTCCTTTTGAGAAAACTCGACCAAGAGTTTTGTAGAAGTCAAGAATCATGCAAGACTAAAGTAAAACAAATAATTGTTTTGCACTTCTTCAGGAATGACTCAAGAACATAGAACTGGGAAAACTTTCTTGGAAGTTAAGGAGGCTAAAGTATAGTTTTTAGAATAAAATATCGTACCCACCCATATTTGTGTGGGGTAAAATTTAGATCCCCAAAAATTGCCGCATTTCCTATTTTAACGGGGTGGGTAGGGTCGGGTCCCCATATTTCCTATCGCATCGAGAAGCCTATAGTGATTTGTAATAGTTTAATGTTGCATATATAAATGTACTTAAATCGTAGTGAGCCTTTTTTAGAATCTATTTAAGAAAAGTTACATCACAAAAGTGCATACACATTTTATATCACAAAGAGCAATACAACAAAGTATTTTAAAATAGAGCATCGATAACTTACAATCTTTACTGGGACCGGAGCTGTATTTTAACTGATGTGGATCCTCATGCATCTTGACAGCTAACACAAAATTTTAAGCAAATCAATTAGAAGATTAGTATGCAAAAAATCACAAAAATGGATTTCAGCCCAAAGATTGTGAAATTAGTATCTCCAAATTCAGAAACAATGATTTGAAAATATCTCTTGAAAACTATAAAATATGGCTTATAATTGATAGTCAATGAGTTAAGTACTATTTCATGCTAATCAAGAATTTAATTAATCTTTGAACTTTAGATTTGTCAAACAATCTTTGCAACTTGGGCATCAATTCACTTCCAAAGAGAGATTTTAGAACCTAGGAACGTAGAGGAATAATGATTATCACCTGAATCTGAAGAGAAAAGAAGCGAGTTGTGTTATGGATAGTTAAAGGTTGAGAGAATTTTTTTTCAAACTTGGGATAGATAGGAAAGTGTCGTTACTGAATTAATCTGTTTACAAACACAACGTAATATACAAGGAGAATGTGTTTAGTCACGTGACTTCATGAGATAATGCATGCTCAACAGCTATGCATGTCGCTTCTTTTTAATTCAAAAATTTAAAAGTGTTGGATTTATCTACTACTCCACCTAAGCTATAATTACTACGAGCACATACCTTTTTGCTCGCCAGTTGTTTATGTTTAAAATTATTAATTTTTCTTAATTTTGAATCTTATCATGGTACCCCATCTTCTTGACGATGCATGGCTCTCATTTCCTCGTGTTACATTACTATATACTCATTTTACATTTCTTTAAAAGACTTATTTTAACCATGCGTTATATGGCGATGCTACCTCTTTTTTTATTCCCTATATAATCTTTAGCATCTTTCTTTGTTAATATCTAATGTTCAAATTTATTGTTGCATTCAATGCGTTTTTATAATATCTTTTATATATCATTTTGATTTTTCTTTGTATATGCTTTTTATTTATTGATGTGATGACCAACTCTTCCGAAGCCTTAAGATGTTGGCCCAAGTGGATTGTATGTCATTTACATTGTAAGCTTTAAGTGTGTGTCCATGCCATGCCTTAATAATCATGATAAGAATATGTACCTCTGGTTGATGTCTTTGAGACTTTAACATTAAAAAAAAATCGTACTCTTGGCAGGTAATACAACAGAAAATTTGATTGGTTGGTAAAAGAAATAGTGATTAAATTTTTGATCCAAAATTGTAAGTGAATACGTAAAGATATGATTATCTGTTTTTATTGTTTGATTTTAGTTAAAATATCTAGCTAATTAGCCATTTATGGGACAATAATTATGCTTGTTTGTTTGATATGAGTTCTATATGAAGAGCATTGTAATGAATAAAAATATAAGTTTACAACTTATATTACATAAAACTAAACATCAATCGTTTCTCATGTGTTTGATGTCGAAAGTACTAAGTATTGGATTACCAAAATGAAAACACGTTTAAGAGGTTTAGCTTTGTGGAAGTGGGTTGAAATTTTAGAAGAAGATGCATCCTCATCAAATCAGAGCTCATAAAGTTGAATCAATAAAAGCTTCTTATGAATAATATAAAAGAGGGAGGACCTGATAACTGTAAGCGCCAATTAGATATAGATGTGTGTCATGATAATGAGAAAGAAACCATGGCACAAGTGGTCTTGGAAGAGATATTGTTTTTAAGTTGCAAGTGAAAACTGCAGTGTGGAGAGAATTGCTGAAAAATTCCAGTTAATTTGAAGTTAGTGAGATGTGCATAAAAAAGTGGATTTGGTGAGAAGTGCACCAAGAAATATGTTTATTGGGGGCAGTGCACCAACGTTTTGGGTGATGATGGGTAGTACATCGTTTGTCTATAGGTTATAAACAAAACTTATTATTCCAAATTAAGAGGGAGTGTGGAAATTTTGATTCAAAATTGAAATTGAATAATTAATTATGTGAATATTGCTTGATTTCAATTAAGATTTCTAGCTAATTAGCCATTAACGTGGATGTGGCAATAATCATGCTTGTTTGTTTGATATGAGCTCCATTTAAAGAGCATTTTGACGAATAAATATATAAGTTTACAACAAATATAATATCTCATGCTTTGATGAATCATAAAACCAACAAATTGGAAAAAGATAGATATTTTCTAAAAATTTTCTAATATCATTTTATCCTACATGTTGGCTGAGGTAATTCTGTGCAGTGTATAATAGAGGTTGTGAGAATATTCAATGTGGAGCAAGAAACGGGTAGTTTTATGTTACTTATATTACATTAATGATTTAATGTACAAGTATAATTATTATTAATTTTAGCAGTTCAGTTTTATTAAGGTTATACATATATTTGCTAATTTAAATGATAGTGACTGTTATTATATTTAAGAAGTATATCAGTGTTTTGAATTCTTGATTAATAAGACTTTTGGATAATAATTTATAGTATTTCTTCAGTTTAAGCAGTTCTAATATTTCATTACTTGACAGAGATCATGATTTATTGATTAAACCTTTGTAATCCTATGTTAGTTGAAACTATGAATACTTTAGTATATTGAGGATAAGTCCAAGGATTTTGATCGAGTTTCTATCCAAACTCTTCAGAAATCAGTCTGATAGTCGAGTGCAATATAATCTTAATCTGTATTCTTCCCTTGACCTTATCCTGCCATATTGCTTGTTGGTGATGATGTGGTTCTCTTTGTTGCAGTTGATTTGAGGATTGCAGGAGCAACTGTAATTATACGAATGCTATAGTTATATGTTTATAAGATCTCTGAGGCTAGGTGTTGATAAATGGGGACACATTGTAGATTTCTAATTACTGAACCCACGAAATTTGGAGCCAAAGAAGATATTAATCTGTCTCTAGTTGAGTATGAATTGGTTAATGTGACTCAAGAATGATGAACCATTATAATACAACTAATGTGCAACGACAGTGCTGCATGAAGGTTTAGTATAAAAAGGTGGCAATAGCTAGTCATGTTTGCACAATCATCTATAAAGACCAACTTCTTGTTGGCTTGAGTAGCTGCCATGTAAAATGAATCTTTTTCCAGTTTCCGTTGCTTCACTACACTCATAAAGAGATTTTGCTTACCAGAAGTGATGTATAATATATCTGAGTCTCAAGTGCAGGGGCGGAGGGGAGGGACTGTAGCGCGAGAAGCAGCAGTCGCCTACCCTCTATTCTGAAATTTCCTTATTCAAATAGCCAGTACCAGTCCAAGAGGGCATACCCCAACTTGGGCCTATTACAAATGAGCTCTCTCTTTTTTTTTTTCTAAGCAAAGATCTCCCTCTTTCTTTTCAATTCTTCCTATTTCACAGAGTAACAATTTTTTCTTTAGTTATTGTATAAATATATCAAATTAGGATTTTTTTTTTTTTTAGCTTATGTTATTTGCACAAATGAATTGAAACCAACCTGATTAACTTATTACAATTTTTTTCCCCAGAAATTGATTAAAAAGTATATGTTTTTTCCAGCATGGTCATGTTTATGTTTATAGTTTTATTGAATCAGTGTTTTTTATGTATTAGCAATAAGTTTTGCTAATATATTTTAAATTTCATCAGATAGTAAATATTAAATATTAATTAAATTTTTACTTTTGATAAGCAAATATTCCATATTTTTTTTTCCTTTTACATTTTTCTATTAATTTTTATTTACTTGTCTATATTAGTTCCAAACATAATTTGTAAATATTTCTCATTTGAGCATTGATTTTGGGTCCATAAATTTTCGCTCACCCTGCACTGAAAATCTAGCTCCGCCCCTGCTCAAGTGGGATCTTGTCGAATTATGTTTGTCGTATTGCTTTCTAGTTTGGCAAGTGTCCCAGAGTGCTTTCTAGTTTGGTTAAGTGTCCCAGAGTTGGGCTTGGGACAAGGTGTAGTTCTAAACAGTAGCATGTTGGGAGTCGAAGAGAAGACAGGAAACTGGAGTTATTCGAATAAGCTGTACAGGGTGCATGGAAAACCCATTTTGTTTGGATCGGTACCTGGAAAATCCCTTTAGTTTGGATCCACTTTTACTAATGGGTATTCTACATTTGCCTGCACTTGATATATTCGTAGTTATAGACTTGCGAATTGCATCACTTATTCACTTTAGCAACTGTCTTAAATGTGTTACTCTGCTGGAAGGTTATACCTCATCTAATTAGAAGAAATGAGATGTAGAAACTAGTTATGATTTGTAATATCTTAATTTTACAAAATGATCGAATCATGTAATTAATTAATTATCTAATTTTGAATCATTTTGTATATCAAATGTTATAAACATAACAAATTACTTGAAAAAATCAGTTAACTTAAAGTCAATGGAAATTGACGTAGATGTATGTCTGAAGTGAATCACAGTTAGGGGAGAGCACGGTTCGGTTCGGGGCAGTTTTGCTCCGAAATCACATGTCTTCGGTTTTAAAAATTGAAAATCGTAACCGAATCATCGGTTTCGGTTTTAAAAAGCTCGGTTCAGTTTTTAACGGTTCGATTTCGGTTATAAAACCGAACGAAAAAATCATAAATATATTACAAAACTTTAAATTTATAAATTATAATGTTCTCGACTTTTAGTTAATATCCAGGTGAAAATGCATGTCAAAAGTGTTCACCTCATATGTAATTCGCATCTGTTAATTGTATACATCAACTAAATTATTCGAAAGGAACCAAGAGATCATGAAGCAGTCTTGAAGTTGATGTAGACAATGTTATTATGAGCTAAGAGCATCTCCAAGAGTCTCATTGTTTACTCTTAAAAATATTATAAATAATTGAGTTTTTAACAAGTTAGTACATCGTTTCCTGTGTCAACTCCAATAATGCTCTATACTTACTCTTTATTTATATTTTATTCTTATTTCAACATTATCATAACAAAATTTGAATTCAAGTAGTGAAAGAATTAGAGGGAATGAATTTTTTATTAGTAAAAATAAGTTAAGAGCTACCTAGAGGCTCTTAAAAGTGAGGAGAAAATGGGCTCTTAACTTTTTAAAGAGCCTCTAAATCTCTTGGAACTCTAATTTTTGATACCCTCTTTATATTTTCACTTAAGAGCTTATATAAAGAGTCTCTTGGAGATGCTCTAACAATCAAACTCATTGGAGAAGCATAGTTGTTCATAAGATTCTATTCATTCTGCATTATTTACAATAAAATTGTATAGTTTTATTTGGTCTTTCTTCAGCAGTGATATTGCTAATTTACATGAAAATCTACATGTTCCATATTACACGTTTTTAAGATTAATTATAATTCAAGATATAATATATTTATTAATTTTAAGAATACATATAAATTATATATATATATATATATATATATTTATATTTATTTATTTTAATAATCGGTTCGGTTCAGTTTTTAAAATCAAAAACCGAAACCGTCACGCAACCACCGGCAGTTTCGGTTTTTTCGGTTTGATTTTGACCGATTTTGGTTCGGTTTCAATTTCAATTCTGTTTTTGCTCACCCCTAATTACAGTATATATCAAGTTGAAGAGGGACATGATCGAAAACGTAGTATTTCATAGTAGTACTTTTTTTCAAAATAAGTATTATTTCTTACTTTTGACACATACTACAAAATTTTATACCATATAAAAATTTAGATTTTAAATTTAAATTGGTATGCAGTTTTTTTTTTTTTTGATGAAATCGTACTTGCATTAATATTTTTCAGAATCAAGCATACAAATGATAAAATCCGAAGCAGAAACATTCCATCCCGTAAGACCTGACATAGAATATGTCACCCTCGCTAAGCTATAAGCTACAATATTCGCAGACCTATGTGTGTAACACACTAACACTTCATCAAAGTGTTTATCCATAACCGTACAATCCTCCAAGATCATATGATCAAGCACCAATTCACACAATCGGTGAGACAATAGCAAACTTACACAAAACGGTGAGACAATAACAAAACTCACACAAACGGTAAGACAACAAAAACAAACCGATCTAACAATTTTAAAAATGAGATTACAAAATAAAGCTGCAAACTAAAACCAAACTAGAACCTTAGCAATCCTTAGATCTGGGAACAAACCCACAAGAACAAGATAACTCGGACCACTTACGAGAACAAGATAAACTGGAAGAACGAGAAATTCGGAGCAAAGTAGGGTGTTATTGAATTTAGACTTTTATAAATTCTTTAAAAGTGTCGTGTTATTCAAAAACTCAATGACTTTTAACAAAAATTATAACTACATGTCTACATCCCTTGAAAAAAAAATCATGAGCTTTTTGATAAGATTTGACAAGACTTCTAATAACTCTATAAAAATCATCTAGAATATATTGTTTCATTTATTGTCAATAAATTTTTTAAAATTTCCTGTCGCTTTTCTTCTCTTTCTTCCTCTTCTTCCATCTATTTTTCTTCCTCTTATTGGTTTTCAATTTATATATTTATATTCATTCTAGTCAACGATATTGTTGAAGGTGCGATCTTCTGTAATTTTATAAAACTAGATCATAACACACAAAGTAAAATAAGAACCCATCAAACATTATAGTAATTCATGGATTTCTAAAAATATTGTGCTTGCAAAATTTCACACAAAACACTAATAAAATTAGCTTTGCATCATAAATATATTGCCGGCTAATGACATAGCTCTGCATCATAATTAGCTATAAATAGTGACAAATATATAATTCTCAGATAAAAATATGCAATGAATACTCAATTTAACAAGAAATATACCTTGTACTCAATTTTTTGGTGGCTGGATTGATCAGAGAACACACGATCGAAATTGGGTTGTAATGAAAAAAGGTTAAATGGTTTCACAGAATAGGCTAATATATGATCTTTGTAGTTAGTCTAGTACACCACAAAATCTATCAAAAAGTCTATGAAAGTTTTTAGAAGTCATTTTATTAGGAGTCATCAAAAGTATTTCGAAATTTTGGTGACTCAACAAGAATCATTAAGAATCATTAAAAGTCTATAATCCATAAAAATCTATAAAATCCATAAAAGTCATTACCCGAAGAATTATCATTAAAAGTCATAATATAATACCACCCCATAGAAGGAACAGGGTAAAAATTATAATTCAGACGAAAGTAATTATAAATGAGCAAGAAACCTTGATGCCTGCCAAACTATTAAAAACTGGAGCACAATTCTACCATTTTGACAATAACCCCTAACAACATAACACTTTGAAAAGGTCTTTGCCAAGGAAACAAAAATTATTAATTAGTCTCTGTTATATATTGTACAGTTTCCCCCAAGAATTCCAAAAGCAAGTAGTAAGCACCTGCAGTTTAACAGTGTCCTCTACCATCAATGGACATCAATTAGCAACACCTCAGCCATCATCCATCTAGGAATCTACAATGCAATTGCAGAGAAATATATATTAATTACATATTTACATGTAATAATACTAGTATATTAATATATCTCCAAGCTATAGAATTAACGTACACAAGGATTTTGATCATGAATTACAAAGAAAAAGCCAAATGCTATATGCAACATAAATCTATTTAACAAGGACATGATTGTTCTTTCAATTTTCCCAGAAAATCATCTCGTCAGATATTATATATACACGATACACCAGTTACGTCTTATCTTCTGCATCGAACAAAAGAAAATAATGTGTGATCATCCGCATTTATGGAATACTGTACCACATACATTTTTGCTTTGTTATAAAAACTTGCTAGGACTGCAAAAGTAGTAGAGTTGGAAGTAACAACACATTTGTATAGTCTTTACTGATTCAAGCCTGTTCATGTTTCTTGCTTCATAGATTTATAGCCAACATCTTAGCTCAGCAGCAGCGCCGCAGCGGTAACCGGTAATAAAAAAAATTAAACAGTCAAATTCACCCTAATTATCTTTCTTGGATTATAGAAAGAGCTAAAAAAATATCTTTACGAACAAACTTCACAATGATTTTATACTTCGATCATTTGGTTCATTCTAGTCTTAATTCCATAATAAGAAAATGAAAGGTAATGACAGAGAAACACAAAATTGAGTCTGAAGCACACTCAGTACTGCTATCATTCTATCGAGAGGGTGCATGTACATACATGATACAACTTTGCCCGAACCCTGTGTTCATTATACATCATCATTGCAATCTGATTAAATACAAAGTATCAGCATGATTTTACACCATGAAAGTAAAAAAAAAAAAAGACTGTAACTATGATGGTCATCTGTGACCAATTCAGAGTATGTCTGAAACTTAATTCAGCTATAAGATGGCTAGTTAATATATTTGAACAACAATCGCTGATAGTTTTACAAAATATATACAGATGGACTAAAACTCTGTGCTGTGAAAGCAAAAAAAAAAAAAAAAAAATCCTTTTTATACACGTATAAGAGATATGAAATGCTTTGCTGTATTTAGTTTAGATTAATATCCTACGATAGTAATGTCTTGTCAAATTTTTATAGGTGGTTTCTAGTAACTCGAGAAACAAGGTAGCACAAGGAAGATAATTTTAAGAATCAAAGTACATGAGAGATGCAGCCCGGGAATCTACTAATTATCAAAAATTGAGTCATGTCTGGACAAGAATTAGGAAGATAATGGCGATTCAGAGAACTGGCACTTATTTTATTTGTTGAAGACGATTGTAAAGTGGAGATTAACCCATAAAACTTACATTTATACATAGCTATGTATATTAGAAAAGTTGGGATTAACCTTAATTGTGATTTACCAGAGGTGCTATCCTGCCCAAGCTATAAATCTGATAATGTCAAAGAACAAAAGGATCCATAAGTTACTGTATGTTCATTAAACAAATTGTTAACATCGCATAGTGAACGTCTTTCAGTTTGGTCAATAAACTTATGAGGGGGATAGTTTAGAATGAAGTACGATCACTCTAACATATACCCTATATAAGGGTAGAAAAGATCTTTTAAATGAAAGCTCAAATTCTATATGTTACAATTTTCTTCTGCAATCAACAGAATTACTTCATTCCCTAACTTGAGAATGACGAGAAATCTAATTTAAAGACATAATTATACCAAATAGGTTATCGTGTCAATTCAATAAAAGAATCCAGAAATTAAATCACCAGATACCTAGCAAGCATGAGTGCGAGTGCGGGGATACGGAAATTCTGCAAATCTAAAAATAAGGAGACTCGGGTGCAGGGGGATTTGGCACATATTAATATATTAAAAATACATATTATGTATGTATTTTAAGAGTTTCATTCAAATTTAACTAAATAATCAAGTAATCAAGTTCATCATCCTCTATAATATATATCATTATTACTTAATAACACTACTAATGCGTTTTAACATAGTTAATATATGAAGTATTTGAGTATCTACATTACCTTCTCTCACTTGCGGGTGAGAGAAGAATCCCCAAGAATGCGGTAATTTAATCTAAAAGTTATCTCCGATACTAGATCAATTATACTACAACTACTGGAATTAAAATAAAAAATAAAGTAGTAGTTAAGTATGTTTACAAGGCAAGAAAGGTGTTTATATAGATAGGTTCACGTAAATTTATAAGTTGAGATGGAGAAGTGTGAAACCAAATATTTTGCACTTCAATGCAGGGCAGAAGGCATAGGTCTCACCCTACCTAACAAATTTGCAGAATAGGTCTCACCCTACCTAATTGGATGAAAAAGGCATATATGTATGTATGTATGTATGTATGTACCTTCAAGAGTCCAAGCATAGGTACGAGGAGCGACGGAGAGCATGGAAGTAAGCAAAGCAGAAGCAGTAGCAGTATGGTAAGGAAGCATTGATTCCAAAGCAAAGCTCATCTCAACTGGGGACCTAATTACATACATATTTACAAGAATTTCACTCAATATTAAATAATAGCATATACCTTGTATATCATTTGTATGTTAAAGAAACAAAGAGAACACATAAATGTTACTACCTGAGAATGCGATGACAAGGGGGTTTGAGGGTGGGTAAGCGAAAGGGAGAAGGGGCTGATTTGGGTGCTTTTAATCTGGAGGAACCCAATGTGGAACGGGCGGAACGGACCAAGAATCTAGCGGCAGTAGCAGCGGCCATGGATGTTATGTTGCTGGAGGGTGGACCTATTTGGGGGTTTTTCAGGTCAGGGAGACGATGTGTACGGGGTTTGTATTCGGCTAGAATTTTGAGGGATTTTTTTTTTTTGGATTTTGGAAATTGAGTGGTATTTAATTTGAATTTTTTTGATTTATTAAAATTTTGAGGTATTTAATTTGAATTTTAAAATGTTTTTTAAAAATTGAGGGTATTTAATTAGGACTTTCAAAAAGTCCTTTAAAATCTCGGTGTATTTATTGTGTATTTAAAATAATCCATTAAATCGGATGATATTCATATGGATTTATTAAAATGATAGATTTGTTAGTGTTTTTTATAAAGTTTGAAATCTCACCAAAATTGTTGATATTTTGAAGGGTTTCTAAAAAACTTTTCTAAATTTGGAAGGCTCTGCAAGATTATACAAAAACTTTCTAAGAATTCACAAAGAATTAAAATCAACAACAATTTTTAAAAATTCTTTGATTATTATTAATCTCTCAAAATCTCAGTTGAATACATCCCCTTAATGTAGTAGGAAAGAATGCAAAGTTAAGGGGTTAATGAGCTATTTCATCACTATATAATACATAAATTTTCAATTGGGTTACCAGTCCAAAAAAATTTTCAATCAAACATTTAAATAATAAAAACATTTTAAATAGATTACTCCCGTTAAATTTACTAACGGAAAGGTGATATGGTAGGTGATGTGACTCTAACATTAACCTTTGATTGCTTAGTTAGTTTGACAATAGAGAAAACTATTCAAGATGACATTTAAGCCCACCCATTTTTTCTTCTTTCTCTCAACTCGGGTTCTTCATTTTTTTAAGTTCTTTCCTCCTCTTATCTTAAAGGGATATTCCAAATGGTATTACTGTACAATTGGCTTTTTCATTCGGTACCATTCAACATTTTTGACTTCCAAGTGGCACCACTGTACTTTTGACTTCATCTATTTTATACCATTCTATCAAGCTAACGTTAGTCGGATGTTAGATTATTTTGTAATTGTACCACTATACAATTGACTTTTTCATACGGTGTCATCCAATATTTTTTACTTCTACATGGTACCATTTTTCTCTCACTAAAATCAAATTTTCACAACTTATCTATATGTTTTGTCTGTAATAAGTCAATGATTCTATAACTATAACTATTTTTGATAAGTAATCAAGTCATTCATTAGACTCGGATCCAATTGTCCAATCATAATAAACTTTGATCAATAGTTCAAAATATTAAATTGATACATAACAAATAGAATCAACCCGTATGAACATATACATATATAATGTGTGCTCGGATCTGTCCAGGAGCTTCCGGAGGGTATATATATATATATATATAATGTATGACTAATTAATGACTTTGAGGCTGATCAAATAAAGTGAGAGAATCAATGACTTATTATAGGATAAAATGTATAGATAAATTGTGAAATTCAGAGAAAAATTTGACCGTATGAAAAATGGCACCATGTAGAAGTCAAAAATATTGGATGGTACCGTATGAAAAAATCAATTGTATAGTGATACTATTAAGAATAATCTAACGTCTGACAAATGTTTGCTTGACAGAATGGTATAAAATGGATGAAGCCAAAAGTACAGTGATGCCACTTGGAAGTCAAAAATGTTGGATGGTATCAAATGAAAAGGCCAATTGTACAGTGTACCATTTTGAATATCCCTATTTTAAAACTAAAATGAATGAGCACAAGCAGATTATTTCATGTCTAGTTCACGAAACTCCTCTTCCTCATCTAGAAACCCGTTTGGCAATTATGTCTAGTTCATAAGGTGTTCTTCATTCCATGTTGATAAGTGGATTTTATATCCACTTGGAACGTTCCATATCGGCTTAAATTAATTGTCTTGGACTCAAGTTTGTTGTAGTTTTGATGTGTTTTGTTTAAATGTGCAGGTTTGAAGAAACGTCGATTAGGGTTGAAGTTTCCGTCATTTTGGAGTTGATTTATGCAATGGAATGAAATATGGAGTCATGTTGTGGGTTACCATGAAGATTCCAAGCTAAGGAAATTGAAGACGGAGGCTCGTGCAAAAAGAACGGGAAGAAAAGACAGAAAAATGAAGAAACGGTGTAGAAACTCCCAACTGCCAGCATCCAGAGCGCAGGTAGCGCGCCAGGAAGCCCCAGGAACAGTAATTCAAGCGCAGGTTGCGCTCCTGAAGCGCTGGCAGCGCGCGGGCCGGCCAGAAATTGCAGATTTTTGATAGTTTTGCCCCTAATCGAATTCTAATTGTATTTTTAGTATCAAAACCTATTTGTAATTGTATTGTAGGTTATTTTTCTTGCTTGGAAAGATATCTAGGGCTATAAAAACACATCTTAGCCTTGTAATTTGTATCTTTTTAATCATAACTTTGAATCGCAAGGGAGAAAAGGAGAGAAAGGTTCAACGCTAGTGACAAGCAACGGATCTAGATCTACTTCATCTTTTGTATTCTTTTCTTAGGCGCTATTCTGGATTCTAGATTTGTTTTCTCAACTCTTGTTTTATTAATATTACTTCTTCTTTCTTTCATACTTTGTTTTATATCATGTTTTCATCAATTCCCATGGTGACGAGAAGTTCAATTATGAACTAATCGTTGTCATGGGATTCTAACGGATTTATCTATGTAGCTTAGTAGTTTGATTGCTTTAAAGATTTTTGTGTGGTGAATTCTTGATATCCTCGTATGGTTGTGATTCATGTATTTAGATGCGTCGCGAACATCTAATTTGTTAATCTTTTGTGAAACGAGAGTGGATCTTAAGATTTAGAACTTGTCATGCTAGCATAGGATAGGTTGATGTTTTAACATCATGATTTGTGGCGTAAATAGAGATATTATGCTGCCCTATGTGATCATTATGGATGACTTGTGCTTAAACCGTTATGTTTTCAAATCTTATAGAGATATAGGGTCTAAACATAATTGGTGTCTATTCATCTTCTATCTCTTTTGTGGATGTATATTTAGTTTGGTATTCGTATACTGAGAAGTAACGAGTACTTGTTGCGTGTTGTCTGATCAGATATTAAAACCATCACATGTATTGATTAAAGGCATCAACTTTAAGTGAAGTAGATAATGAAGTTAGAGTCCCATGTTTATTCTCATATAGTAATTTGATTTAATTCTCATTAGTTAATCATTCTTAGTTGATAATTTGCATCTTAGTTTAATTTAGTTAATTAAAACCCATATTTGTTTATTGTCTTATCAGTGAATTAAAACCATACATTGTTGAATAGGTGCATTAACTGAATGGAAACTTAACCAGATCTCTGTGGAACGAACTTGAATTATATTACTTGTGACCACGTATACTTGCGTGATATTGTGTTAACAAGTTTTTGGCGCCGCTGCCGAGGATCATCGGTGTTTTATTTTTAGTTTATGTGCTTGTCATCAGTGGTCGTTAGCATTCACTGACTCAGATTTTCTTACTTAGTTTGTTGTTTCTTGGTGTTTCAGGTACTTGAACGTGTATGCGAACACGTTTGTAAACTCGTAAACTGGCAGAAGAAGAACTTGCAGCAGCAAAAGAGATGCAGATTTACCAGCAGCAGCAAAGGCTTTAAAGGATTATTCTCAGCCTAAGATCAATGACATTCAGTCTAGCATTGTCAGACCAGCTATTGCAGCAAATACTTTCGAAATCAAGCCTGGCACGATTCAGATGGTGCAGAATTCAGTTCAGTTTGGGGGTGCTCCTACGGAGGATCCTATCATGCACATCAGGGAGGAGTAATTCGAATTGTTGAGAGTTATTTGTGCAATCTCACCTCTTTGATTCGATTGGGTATTATTCTAAACTAATCTTATGTTTATTCGAATTTGTGAATTTGTGATTTGGGGTTTTTGTGGAGAGTTGATTTGGAGATTGTGTGTTAGTTGCTTGATATTGTTGTGATTATGGCTCCAAAAAGACAAAGAGGGGTTGGCAGTACTAGTCGGACTCGTCAATCATCCGACGAGGATTCGAACTCGGGGGGTGAGTTAGAGAGATTTGTGTCTCTGGAGGCACGAGCATAGTATGATAGGCTAATTACTAAGCCGGTTCTTAAGGAAAGAAATTTGTTGCCTACGTATCAGTTTGGGATGATTGATATGATTAGTGAGAGAGGTTGGCCGACATTTTGTGAGATGGCGATAGAGGTTCCGTTGAGCTTAGTGAGGGAGTTTTATGCTAATGCTAAGCCGGATAAGGATGGATATGCTGTGGTACGGGGGATGACAGTGGATTATACAGCCCTGCTATTCGAAGACTCATTAGGCAGCCTGCTAGGCCTAGGGGAGCTGAGGACTGGGTACAGCGTACTAGGGCAGATGTTGACCTCGATGAGATTGTGGCTGAGTTATGTGTCCCGGGGACATTGTGGAAATATAAGGTCGGTACTACGGAGCATCTACACTTCCCTTCTTCTACTATGAACAGGGTTGCACGTATGTGGTATCTGTTCATTTGCTCGAACCTCATTCCGTCTTCGCATACTATGGATGTCACAGTTGATAGGGCCATTCTGTTATGGGGCATTCTTAAGGGTAAATATATTGATCTGGGCCAGCTTATTCATCAGAGTATACTGCGGTTCTTGAGAGGTGGTACCTCGGGTGGTATGCCTCATGCTTCGATTATCACGGGTTTGTGTGCTGCAATGAGTGTTAGATGGGGTGATGATGAGGAGTCGCAGACGGCCGGAGCTCCCATAGATGATTCTACTTTTGACCGGATGGCGGAGTGGTCGGGCGGCGTTCCACATCCGAGGGGACTAGGTTATGCTATTGGTGGTGCTGGTACTAGTGGTCAGGGAGCGGGCGCTCCGCCACAGGTTTCGAGAGTTCCTAGAGTTGGTCCACAGCAGGGTATGATGGACATGTCAGCACTTGATACTCATTTCCGGCGCCTTAATAGGCGTATTGATGCTTTGCACGCGAGTAACAGGGAGTATGCCGAGGACATGACGGCAGCATTGCGCACAGCTTTTCAGTCCACGGGGATTACAGTACAGTGGCCGGTCTATAGAGCTCGTACTCAGTATCCACCACCAGATTCACCCAAGGAGGGTGATGATACAGATGAGTAGGTATGTTTTCTACTATCCCTCGTATTTACTTCCATTCAATGCGAACATTGAATATTCCAAGTTTGGGGGTGGTTTGGGGGATAAGTAGTGTATTTATGTATGTAGTTATTTGTGTTTATGTGTCATTGTGTTCATATAGATATCATGCTTTGCACGTAGGGGTAATTCATGTATGTATGTTCGTGTTATTTATGTGTGTTTCATATAGGACATTCTATTTTTTTAATTTTTCGTATACCATGTGAGTCCATATTAGTTGCATTTCATGGAATGCATTTTTCATGATCCCTTAGAACGAACTAATTCTGATTGGTAGGTAGATTTCGTATTGAGTGTGGTAATGATGAGTAGAGGGTTGATTTATAGTTTCTAAGAAATTGACTTGCATGTTCAGAAACAAAATATTTACACAGTCTCATTAGTTTGCTTTTGAGCTAGGTTAGGGTCATGCTTGTTTGGTTGTTTTGAGATTTAATCACTTGATTATATTTAGAATTTTCGTTATTCCCTTGATGGCGTAGGAGCACTAAAGTCTAAGTTTGGGGGAAACCAGGGATTTCATGCTAGTTGTCAATAATGGCTAGGTGTCAAATGACTAGTAGCCGGCTCATATTTATATGAGTAGTCTAGGGTTGGAATTGAGAATTCTCATTCCAGATTGCATTGGAAAAAAAAACATGATAGTTGTTTAGAATTTAGATGCAAAATTAACCAGGGTGAGCTCTTTAATACTCGAGCAATTAAGTTCACGGGGACTTTATGCCTAGTGACCTAAGGCTTTTATAGTCTGGGATCCACTAACCTAACGCTCGCTACATGGGTATTATTGTATAAGCCTTTTGGGGTCTCATCCATTGCACGGTTAAATAAGCATGCTTGTATATTATGTGTCGTAGTTGTTAGTAATAAAGCATGAATTCCTGGCTAACTTGAATAAGGATGGAGGTGTTCCTAGGTTATGAAGTGTTTACAGTCTATTCTATTTATAAACCTGTGATTGTCTTGACGAAGAATGAGTATGGTTTTGATCTAGTTTTGGGAGTATTTCTGATGAGCATCGCACACACGCAAGTTTCTGTTCATGTATTGTTAGTATACGGGGACTTAGTCGAGCTCTATTTGGAGTTAGTTGCATTCTTTGAGATATTTGGTTGCTAGTTGGTTTTGGTTAGTCTAAAGGGATCGTTGCATTTTCATATTAGTTGCATTCATGCATTGCATGGTTTTTGCATTGTTTAGTTAGATGGATTTTGTGGGTACATTCGCTATAGGCCCTCACGAGACCTTACTCGTCCACTAAGGCTGCCTAGGGGTTTAAAGGGCTTGTTGCATATGCCAAATGCAACCGTGATCACCTACGGAAGTGGTACTAATTAGGTAGTGTTAGTAGTTTATGCTTGAGGACAAACATCGGTTTAAGTTTGGGGGTGTGATAAGTGGATTTTATATTCACTTGGAACATTCCATATCGGCTTAAATTGATTGTCTTGGACTCAAGTTTGTTGTAGTTTTGATGTGTTTTGTTTAAATGTGCAGGTTTGAAGAAATGTCGATTAGGGTTGAAGTTTCCGTCGTTTTTGAGTTGATTTATGCAATGGAATGAAGTATGGAGTCATGTTGTGGGTTACCATGAATATTCCAAGCTAAGGAAATTGAAGACGGAGGCTCGTGCAAAAAGAACGGGAAGAAAAGATGGAAAAACGAAGAAACGGTGCAGAAATTCGCAACTGGCAGCATCCAGAGCGCAGGCAGCGTGCCAGGAAGCCCCAGGAACAGTAATTCAAGCGCAGGTTGCGCTCCTGAAGCGCTGGCAGCGCGCAGGCCGGCCAGAAATTGCAGATTTTTGACAGTTTTGCCTCTAATCGAATTCTAATTGTATTTTTAGTATCAAAACCTATTTGTAATTGTATTGTAGGTTATTTTTCTTGCTTGGCAAGATATCTAGGGCTATAAAAACACATCTTAGCCTTGTAATTTGTATCTTTTTAATCATAACTTTGAATCACAAGGGAGAAAAGGAGAGAAAGGTTCAACGCTAGTGACAAACAACGGATCTAGATCTACTTCATCTTTTGTATTCTTTTCTTAGGCGCTATTCTGGATTCTAGATTTGTTTTCTCAACTCTTGTTTTATTAATATTACTTCTTCTTTCTTTCATACTTATTTTATATCATGTTTTCATCAATTCCCATGGTGACGAGAAGTTCAATTATGAACTAATCGTTGTCATGGGATTCTAACGGATTTATCTATGTAGCTTAGTAGTTTGATTGCTTTAAAGATTTTTGTGTGGTGAATTCTTGATATCCTCGTATGGTTGTGATTCATGTATTTAGATGCGTCGCGAACATCTAATTTGTTAATCTTTTGTGAAACGGGAGTGGATCTTAAGATTTAGAACTTGCCATGCTAGCATAGGATAGGTTGATGTTTTAACATCATGATTTGTGGCGTAAATAGAGATATTATGTTGCCCTATGTGATCATTATGGATGACTTGTGCTTAAATCGTTATGTTTTCAAATCTTATAGAGATATAGGGTCTAAACATAATTGGTGTCTATTCATCTTCTATCTCTTTTGTGGATGTATGTTTAGTTTCGTATTCGTATACTGAGAAGTAACGAGTACTTGTTGCGTGTTGTCTGATCAGATATCAAAACCATCACATGTATTGATTAAATGCATCAACTCTAAGTGAAGTAGATAATGAAATTAAAGTCCCATGTTTATTCTCATATAGTAATTTGATTTAATTCTCATTAGTTAATCATTCTTAGTTGATAATTTGCATCTTAGTTTAATTTAGTTAATTAAAACCCATATTTGTTTATTGTCTTATCAGTGAATTAAAACCATACATTGTTGAATAGGTGCATTAACTGAATGGAAACTTAACCAGATCTCTGTGGAACGAACTTGAATTATATTACTTGTGACCACGTATACTTGCGTGATATTGTGTTAACACATGTCCAGACATGTTTGGTATATATAGAATAAAATTTAAATTTACATCTTATAAAAAGGATTTAAATCTCATAAATAAATATAAAATTAATTCATAATTTGTTAAAAAGAAAATTTTATTATTAATATTGATATTTTGGCAATTATGAATTAAAATTATAGTTCGCATAATTGAACATTGACAAAAGAATTTCGTTTATATTATCACAAGTCTCAAATTTAACTTCAGTTGAACATTGACAAAAGAATTTCGTTTATATTATCACAAGTCTCAAATTTAACTTCAACTCATCCTTCGAGATTTATAAAAAGGATGGATAGTTTTTAATTTGTAGGCTATGAATTATATTAGAAAAATAAATTTAATAATACTATCAAGCTATACTTGTTATAAACCGAACATATGGTGTTCGAATTGAAATGTGACTTTTATATTTAGCAAAAAATATGGTTTTCAATTGTTTTACAAATATAGTCAAAATATGACTTGGTTAATTGTTTTTGCATCTAAAATTTTGTTTGTTAGTTTAAAATATATTTCTAATGTCTTAACACACTACGTCAAATTTGGGTTTTCGTCACTCTTTTGTACAGTAAGGGCTGTGACATTTTGGAAAAAATGAGTGGCTAAAGGTCATCTTATCTGGTGCATACTTATCTTGCTTATCTGGTGCAGGCGGGATCAGGTTATGTTCGGCCAATACGCTACAAAAATGTAAGAATGGAGAATGCGGCCAACCCCATCATAATTGATGATCAGTTCTGTGATTCTCCAAAATCTTGTGATCAAAACCATGTACATTATAAAAGCATATTATCTTGTAATGAAGTCATTGTTGCGTCTATAATCTATGTACTTAGTTTTATGTCTTTGTTTGATAATGGAGATTGTCTTCTTCTCTGGAGCTATATATTTCACGACCTTCATACTAAATCTCTCATTCCTCTTTTCATAGTTCTGTTTTTAGAGAGCTGAAGAAATATCAAAAGGAATTTCCAGAGTTTTTGACATATTACGAGTTTTGGATTGTGTATTATGGATTCAATTATATATAAATGTACATGCTGTTTGAATTGTGTAACAACATTGTGTTTTGATTTTGGTACATTGTGTTTGGAATTTGGTTAAGTATTTGAATTTTAGGATAGCATTGTGTTTGGATTTTGGCATTTTAGTTACTTGTTTGAATTTTGGAATAGTTTGTGTTTGGATTTTGGCATTATAATTGTTATTATGGATCATTTATAATACAAATAAAATCGGTAATTTGGTTAAGCATGTGTGGCTAGTACTATTTTTCAGCCACACTACCTATTACAAACAATGTATATATTGGGCCAGAAAAAAGGTTTTAGCCAGAACGATAGTTACTACAATTATTAGTGACTAAAATCAGTTATTTAATAGTGTATATAACATAGAAACGACTACTCAAAAATTATATAATGTGGCCATACCAAAACTTTTTGTCACGATTTACCAATAAATAGTGCGACCAAAACTAAGCCTTTGATGAATGTTGGTATTTAGCCACGTTAATAATTCTCTTTAGCCACTACGCATCCTGTGGCTGCAAGCTGGTATTTAGTCACATTTTTAAGCTTAAAATGGGGGCTGTCAGACCCAAGTGGTGGTATGCTTTAGTCACTATGTTTTCAGTTACAGCCACAACATGGGTGTGTCCGTAGGGGGCGTACGATGATCGGACCTTATGTCACACTTGACTGAAAAATTAAAGAGTGACGTAAAGTTCATAGCCACACATATTTTATGTGAGCCAAGTCAAAATTTGACGTAGTGACATTTGTTTAGATTCAAAATTTAAATAAACACGAAAAATCAAAAATTCTTATAATGTTTTATTGCATTTGTTTGGTCTCAAAAAGAATAAATCATTTTCCAGCTAGAAAAAAGTTCATTTAAAAACTATCATAAATTTTGTTATTAATATTGATATTTTGGTAATTATGAATTAAAATTTTAGTGAGCACAACTGAACATGGGCAAAGAATTTATTTTATATTATCACAAGTTCCAAATTGAACTTTAACTCGTCCTTAGATATTTATGAAAAAAATGGATACTTGTTAGTTTGTAAGCTATGAATTATATTAGAAAAATGATTATGATAAATATATCAAGCTAAACTTTTTATAAACTGAACATATGGTGTTTGAATTTTTCAATTTTTTTTGCAAATATAGTCAAAATATGACTTGGTCAATTGTTTTTGCATCTAAAATTTTGTTTGTTAGTCCAAAAATATATTTCTAATGCCTGCACATTTGTTTAGATTCAAAAAATATATTTTAAAATTTAAATAAACACGAAAAATCAAAAATTCTTGTCATGTTTTATTGCATTTGTTTGGTCTTAAATAGAATAAATCATTTTCCAGCTATAAAAATTCATTTAAAAACTATCATAAATTTTTTTCGCGTGAAGATAAGAAAATTTTCAAAATTGAATAATCTTTTCCTAATTTTCATAAAAAATTCATGATAATGAAAGAACGGATAAAAATTTTGTAAAAAAAATAAAGCTAGTAATATACTTATCCAAAAATTGAAAATTTATATTATCTTTTTTTTCGATATCAAATTTCTTTCTGGCAAGTGACGGCACACAGAGAACTAATCAAAATATGTGCAACAAAAACTACACTCTTTCCTGTTGCAAATTTTACAAACTTTTAATACGTTAAATTTTTAATTTTCCTGCTTGCATAAATCACAATAGCCATTAGCCATGTACAGTAAAAAGTTTGAGCATGATTAAAAACATAGAACAATTACATGTAAACCACAGTTACCAGTCTATGAATCCTCATCCTCTATACAAGAAAAAAATCTACCAATCCTCATCAGGATATGGATTCCAAAGCAAAAGAGAAAGCAACAACATATTAGGTACCAATATAGGAATCAAAGGATTGATATTATTCCCCAGCCTTCTCCTTCTCATTCTCTTGCTCACATACTCTCTCTTTTCAACATCATCCCACTTGGCTTCTTCAACTCCCTTGGCAAGTATTAAAGGTGGTGGGATTTGGTAAGGACATTTTGATCTCCAAGAAGTTTGAGGGAGCCCAAATCTTGAAACTTTGTTGAGAAAAAGAGAGAAAGCCCATTTGAGTTGAGTGGATTTAGAGGAGAATATTGGTGGGTAATAATCTAAGTTGTAGTTTGAGGGAAGTTGTGTTGAGATTAAGATTTGAGAGTGGAGTGATGGGGTGGTTGTAGGGTGGGTTAGTATGTGTGTTAGAACTTGAAGTCTTTGTTCCCACTTTGTGTTTTCCATGTTTTGTTAGATTTTGGTTTGGTTGGTTGTGCTGTGTCTGAGGAGGATGAGGGGGAGTATCGGGGACGGGTTTTTTTAAGGTAATCGAGGGTGTTTTTGTCTTTGAAATATAAACAATATCATGTTTTTTAAATATATGTCTAATATTCACAAGCTGCTTTGTCAAAAAAATTACATGCTGCCTATATTAAATCATTTTATTGCTGAAATGTGAAAGAACATGGGAAGTGTATTTGTCTCTGTTTAATACTAAAAGTTATATTTATCTTTCTTGTCAAAAACACTTATATTTATCTTTCAAAAAAATAATAATATATATTTCAATAATTAACACAAAATAATAATAAATTCAATTATTACAAATTTCTTTTGCACTTTTTTTAATAATCAGAATGAGAATTGAAATTACCACACATATATCATAGTATTTTGATCTATCATCTCTCTTTAAAATATTGCTACTATATATATTAGTCGTAATTTTCAAATAATTTAAATTTAATTTTTACAATTTTGCTATTATTTTTTGTCCACTTAGCACATTTTGTCTCATTTCAGCTTTCATTCTTTTTTTCCAATGAATACACCATTTTAAATAATTAGTATTAAATTGTAGTATTTTGTAGAACAGTACCATAATTTAGAACAATTACCTCTCTAATCATTACACATTAACTGAGAAAACTATTCAAAATAAAATGTGAAATTTGAACATTATTTATTTACATTTTTTAGATATATATATCTTTATTCAATAGAATATAACATTAGTTAGGAATACTAAGTTAGATTAAGTTCTACTTTTTATCTTTGGATTTCAAAAAAATGAGATTTCATTTCATTTCTATCTTTTACATTAAGCTTTATTTTTAATATTTAAACAATACAAGATAGTCAATACTATTTACAATTATTATCTATAAATCAGTTTTTTTTGTTATAACCATTGAGTTAATTTCCTAAAAGACAACATTACAATTAAAAAGATTTCTTTGTAAAAGATAAAGTATCGAAATTGATTAGCGAAAAGAAAAAGTATACAAAATAAGAATAAGATAAGAATTGTATCAACAACCCATGAGAAAGAATTCTAGAATATTCGACACAATCCTTTTTATTACAAGGACTCATCACCAGTGCCTCCTATCTCGCTCATTTTTATAATCTCTATTCTATACAGAGCACTTAAAAAAACTAGGGATGGACATGGATTATTACAAGATATTAGAAATAGAGAAGAATGCTACCCATGATGATCTTAAAAGAGCATACAGAAAATTAGCTATGAAATGGCACCCTGATAAGAACCCAACCAACAAAAACCAAGCTGAAGCTAAATTTAAACAGATCTCTGAAGCTTACGAGGTACCAAACATCGTCTTTATCTTTTCTTTTACATCTGGACTATTTATATGTATTTGCATGCATAGAACTCCATTTTTTGATATTGAACCTTAGATAATCATGAAATCTCGACTTAGATTACCCATATGTCAACTTTTATTCAATAATGGTTTTTAAGTTTTATTGCTCTTGATTAAATTGAGGGATTATTTGGATTGGGGATCGAGAAAAGCTAGATTGGATGTGTTCAAATTTAAAAATTCATTTTTGAGAAAATTGTAAAAATAAAAGACAGTGTTTTGTTAGTAAAAGAATTAAAATAATATATACATTAAATCCAAAACCCAACACTTTATTTTTAAAATTTTCTCAACGAATTTTTAAATTTAAAACCGATCCAACCCAAACCCAACTTTTCTAAACCTCCAATCCAAACGAATCCTTAAAGCTTTGTGGTGATATGTTAAGGCCATGCTACTATTTTTTGTTCAATATTATATATTTATTTTTGGTTATGCAAAAGTGTTGAATTATATCCTTATATATAATAAGTGTAGTAGAGATTTTATCCATATTTTTTGGTCCCTTTATCACCAAAATAATTTCAATCATCGAATCTAATATATTGAAAATAGACGATCAAGATTATATCATATTAAAAGGAAAATTATTATCTAAAAAGGATATAATTTAAAAAAATTGTATAAGAATTGAATTTTAAAAAAACTTATAATTTAAAAAGTATATAATTAAAAAAGGTTGTATTAGAATTGACTTTTATTTTTTAATTAATATTTAAAAAAATTATATTTATTATTTTGGCTTTATCTTGAGATCTAGAAATCAAATTTGAATGATTTTACAATCCACACGAAACTCATAAAACTATCTTTAATTTAGTGATGATTTAACTATTATTATCCAAATGGAAACATTCAGAATCTAAAGAGAAAATATAATTAGGAATTTTTACGTTAATTCTATTCAGAGGACCTACATTGATAATTTTGTTCAAGGTAGAAAACATAATTATATATGATTTAAATCACTAACATACATTTTTTCGTATTTCAATATAAATACACTTTCTTATTTACATATTAAAATACAAATATTTTTTTATGCTAAATTCAACGATTTTCATCTATTTATTTTAAGATCTAACGGTTCTTATTTATTTTATCGTACTGAGGACCAGACTACCTATTACCAAAATTTAGGATAAAATCGCTCTTGTACTTATTATTAAAATTATATTTAGTTGTTTGTAAAATAAAGAGAAGAATATTTTGATAATCAAAACGAAATATAAGTAGATTTCCTAAATTGAATAGATATTTTAACGTAAACAATCGTCAATTTCTTCTTTTTTTTGTTTTGGGTAGTTTTAGTTGGAAAATAATTGTTAAACCATCACTTATTTAAAGATTATTTTGTTAATTTCACGTGGCTGTAAAAGCTTTCAAATCAGATTTTAAAAATTCAAGATAAAACACAATAGTAAATTGAACGTGAAAATTTTTATATACATATACATATATATATATAGGGGGCTACTCCAATACAAACCTCCTTAAAATACAAACCTACAAACCAAGCATTATCTAATATTTCAAGCTAATCTAATGACCAAACTAGGGGTACCCCAATACAAAAAATGCTTAAAATAATTGGTTCCATCCAACAAAAAAAATTAAAAAAAAATTTTTAAAAAAAATTCACTGTTCATGTGATGACGTGACAGTGGATTTCACTGGTTAACGGTGCTTCGCACCTTCTTGTACGGCGCTTTGCGCCTTTATCATTCTAAAGTTGTAAGGAATGACAATCAATGGTAAAGGCAATAGACGATTGACGGGTGTGTTGAGGGCCTGCGGCCCTCATGACTACCTAACTCATCTGTTTACTGTCTTAAATGCTTCGCATTTCCACGGCAAGTTTTTTTTTTTTTTTTTTTATGGATAGAGCCAATTATTTTAAGCATTTTTTGTGAAGGTACCCTTGGCGGGAACCATAGAATAAATGAAATATAATTAATTTAGTGTTGGTTTGTAGGTTTGTATTTTAAAAGTGGTTTGTATTTGAGCACTTGCCTATATATATATATATATCAATTTTTTAATAATAATTTAATATGTAAACTAATAATATATAAATATTAAAAAACATTAATATAATTATAGATAATTAGCACGGATTATAAGCTACTTTTGAACTAATACAAACAAACATCATCAGGTCACTTTTTATGCTTTTTTTTTTATTGGAATATCTGGAATATGGCGATGGAAGACATTTGCTAAATTTTATTTTATCCATTGCGGGACTCCATGTATGGACTTTGGAGAAATAAAGATATTAAAATGTGATCTTGTTAATGTTTAATTGTGTCCTTGATGCATCAAGGTTGACATTTGTTTATGAGTGGGTGGATGTTAGAGGAGATGCTCATTTTATTGACTTGGTGCATAGGTTCTAAGCGATTCTCAAAAAAGGGCAGTTTACGATCGGTACGGTGAAGAAGGGATAAAAGGGCAAGTTCCACCACCTAATGGTGCGGGGGGAGCTGGCGGGCCAACTTATTTTCAAACTGGGGAGGGGCCAAATGTGTTCAGATTTAATCCTAGAAATGCTAATGACATTTTTGCAGAGTTCTTTGGAGGTGGTAGTGAGAGTGGCATGAGGGGCAGGCCAACCATGTTTTCAAGTGGATTATTTGGGAATGATATGTTTAGTTCGTTTGGGGAAGGCAGGTCTATGAGCTCAGGTCCTCGAAAAGCGCAATCAATTGAAATTGCATTGCCTTGCAGCTTAGAAGAACTTTACAAGGGTACTACCAAGAAAATGAAGATTTCTAGGGAAATTGCTGATGAAAGTGGGTAAGTTTGTGACCTTTTTGTACTGTGGTCATGTTACATGTTCTTCCTTTTAGATTTGTATGGGTGATATATGTTTAAAAAATGAATTTCAACTTTGTGACAAGGTAATTTTTTGGTTACTAATAACATAAGGATATAATTGTTGCATGTTGTTTGTTGGACAGGAAGGCAATGCCCGTAGAGGAGATTTTAACTATAAACATCAAGCCTGGCTGGAAGAAGGGTACAAAGATAACATTCTCGGAGAAAGGCAATGAGCAACCAAATGTCATTGCAGCTGATGTTGTCTTTGTCATAGATGAGAAACCTCATAGTGTGTTCACTAGAGATGACAATGATCTTATTGTCACGCAGAAAATAATACTTGCTGAAGCACTATCGGGCTACATTGCTACCATCACAACACTAGACGGGAGAAAACTTACCATCCCAATCAATAATGTTATTTATCCATCTTATGAGGAAATAATACCAAGAGAAGGAATGCCTATACCTAAAGATCCATCAAAGAAGGGAAATTTAAGAATTCATTTCAACATCAAGTTCCCTGCAAGGTTGACAACTGAACAGAAGGCTGGGATTAAGAGACTACTTGCCTAAGAGTCCAATTTTAGCTGATTCCAAACTTTCAGTTTTCCAGTACTCCAGTATTTTATACATTTTTTTTCGTGCTTTTACTTTTTCCAGGAAAACTGTTTCCTGTACTTTCAGTTCTTTATGGAATAAAGGTATTTCTGCTTAAGAAGAAACAATGATGATAATAAATCAAGTACCAACTTCTGGATAAATTGTTTTCGTGTAATAGTTGACAATTAGACCTGGCAATTCGTTCGTTTCGTGTACTTTCGTGTCGTGTACTTTCGTGTTTCGTGTACGTAATTCTAAATCCAAAACCAACCCGTTAAGGATTCGTTTCGTTTCGTGTTCGTGTACCTTCATTTCGTGTACGTTTCGTGTCGTATTTCGTGTAATTTTTGAATAAAAATAAAAATATTTAAATATTAATTTTTTACTAGTCCAGTCTTAAGTCAATATGTCATAAGGAATGAAGTGTGCTTAAGTCTTGTGAAACTATGATTTGAAACTATTTTGTATTTATCTTATGTAAAAATTATATATAAAATATCATTTTAAAATATGTATTCATATAATTTTAATAAAATTATTTAAATATTTATTTATTTCGTGTATTTTCGTTTCGTGTCGTGTACCCAAGGGTAAACCCAAAACCAACACTAAATTCATCCGTGTAATTTCGTGTTCGTATACTTTCGTGTTCGTGTACCGTAAAGGTCAACCCAAACCCGTAATTTTCGTGTCGTTTTCGTGTCGTGTTTTCGTGTCGTGTACGAAATTGCCGGCTCTATTGACAATTGATAAACATATTCATTATCTAGACCCCTCGTGATATAATGCTACAACTGTTCTGCATAGAATCACACAATTGTAAGTGAAGTGAACATAACAGTTTAGCCAATACAAACATATAACAAAAAATCCTATTCTCTCTAAGAGCCGCCCCTGTGTTTTCTCAAGCTAGTCGAGGGATTTTCATTGGATTTTCTTCGATGGAAAGTCCCAATTCTTTAGTTTTCTTTCATTCTTTATTGATTTCATTTCAATAAAATCCAATCTTTTTGATCTTTGTGTTTCTCTCCTTTTGGAGCAAAAGTGTGTATTTTATCTTTTCTTTTGGGGTATTTTGTTATAGCAAGTCCAATGCAATGCTATCCTTGGTGCTATTGCTATATTATAGCACCAAGAGCTAAAAAATTCATCTCCAAAGGGGTGCTATAGTTGGATGCATCATTGGTGCTATTGTTATATTATGCAACCTTGGTGCTAAATTTGAAACCAAGGATGCATTTATGCATCCATGCCACATCATCATATTACTAGAATGAGATGCGTTTGTTGAGGATATTCAATAGAAATTAAAAGAGTTAGGTAAAAGTTAAAAGATTTGGTTAAATTTGAAACTAGTTATAGAACTAGCTTTGGATGGTGAGTTTTATTTTAGCACCAAAATTCACTTTTTAGTTCTATATTATAGCAATAGCAATAGCAATTTAGCATCTAGCATTGGACTTGCTCTTATGTTCTTGATTAATTATGTTTGGGTTTGTCTGATATTGGATCTATTGAAAATGATTTTGTTGATATTTTTGGGAATTTGGAAAGTCTGCATGGTGACGAATATTACAAGAGCTCATTTTTCATAACCAAAGATTGTTCATCCTTTGGGGGTTTTCACTTTCGGCATGTCTATAGTTGGTATCCGGCATGTAGATAGTTGGGGTGCCATTCCTCTAACCTCAGTTTATTCAATTGAGGCTTCTGAATATTGGGCTAGTAACAGTTGTTATGTGATAAGGTCAATTGTGATGTTGCTGCTTACAGGGATGTTGATGCAGTTTGGATCGCTTGGGATGTCTTCGATTTCATTCTTAGTTTCAAGAATTTTTAAATTCTGTGTGTTAAACGATCAGGAAACAAAGCAGCTAATTATTTTTAGTTGGTTATTTATTTTTCAACCTGGTTGTATTGGCAGTCGGGGGTTTGTCCTGACTTTGTTCTGGTTTATTAAATGAAAACTGCTTTATTTTCTGGCAAAAAAAAAAAACAGCTTAGCCACAACAACAAAATGTAAACAGTTTTTTTTTGTTAGGAATAACTTACTCGTACATAAATTATATCGTAATACAATATTCGGGATAAGAAATTTCTTTTATTCAAGAAAATTTATCATCTAATCGAAAGACACGCATATTGCACTTAGACAATAAAGCTTTAAAGTATGAAAGGAAGAACCCGCAAAAAAAAGATCCTATATGAGCAAAACACTATGAGAAAAAATTAAAGGTGAAAAAAAGTGCCCTTAAAATACAAAAATACATCATTATACCAATTGCTACTAAAAATAAGCAGATGTTGCCGCATACTTGCTTTCTTTTCCTCTTCTTCTTGGTTGCTCTATTACTTCCTTTTGAACTTCAAATTTGAGTATTTTTTATTAATATTAAACAGCAGATCACCCAACCAAACCCGACAAGAAAGAAATAAGTCTATGAATCGTTTCAAGCGTCATAAGATTAAATATATTAAAATTAATATGAATTTTGATAAAACGTGATTCACTTGTAATCAAAGGGTTACCTTTAGTTAGACATGTAAATCAAGATCAATGCATTTTAGTAAAATAAAATTGCATTTTAAAACTTTACATTTATAAAATAAATAAATGACAATTACGAATATGACGAAAATAATAATCATCAATTATGACCAAATTCGTCAAAGAAACAACAATAAAATTATCGCAAAATTGGTCAAAAAACCACAACACCCTCAAAGGCACAAAAACCATATAAAATGGTACAATAATCCCCATTAAATCTTGATAAACTTTAAAGAGGTTGGGGAACCTGAGATATATCTCAGGTAAGTTCCCTAAGATATTCATCTTTTATATGTAAAAATAAGGTGGATGTTTTAGTAAATTCACAATTTTTTTAATTAGCCCTGCGGGTCCAGGAAAATTTAGAGTTAGTTTGTATGTATCTTAGAAAAAGTTCGCTGAGATAAAGGGTCCTTTTTCTCAACTTTAAATGCATATAAAACCATTACCAAAATATTCAATAAACATAATTTGTAATTAAGAGATAAAAGGGTGCATAGACTTTTTTAGTGACATTCAAAAGCATTAATGACATTTATTGAAAAACAAAATAGCTAAAATTTTTACATAATCCATGATTAAATACTACCTCTAAAAAATAAAAATTATCACAAATACATGTATTATAGGCAATTTAATCACATAAATTTGAATTTAACAAACTAATTAAAATCACATAAAAATATAAACAGATTTAAATTGCCTCCGGATTGGTAAATTTTCCCTAAAGATATAACTCACATGCCGTAAACCTCTATAACTCAGCAAGACAACTAATGTCATTTTCTTTCAACAACGTCGAAAAGTGCTTGAAATCCCAGATAGAAAGGTAGAAGATACACAGAAATATACACTGTAATATACTACTGTAAATATATTCTCATTTTCTGTATTTGTACTATTTCCGATGTATGCTGATCCTCTCTAAAAGAAGACAACAGAATATAGTTAACTTGGGACTAAACAAGATTAACCATCAAGGGGCCAAACAAATAGGAAGCTGACTAAACAATACCAACCAAATAGGTGGCTGAACAAATATTAAGTTGGCAAAAAAGAACATGGCCAACTCGGTGCCGCCATCGGGGGAGCAATAAATTCCAATTTAAGTCCCTATAATCACTCCATTCCACTTGAGTCGCTATAATCACCTGAAGTTTCCAAGCTTTCAACATTTTTACCATGAGAGCTGTCATTCATAATTACATCATCAATAATGTTATCATCCTCGTAATCATGAACGTCATTGATATCGTCATCGCTAGTTTCAACCATATCCCTAGTACTTCTATCAGAAGCGGCACCAAAATTCGGCTCCACTCTCAGGTGTCTATACCTTGTTGCATCAGCACTGTCATCGGATTCACTTGCTTCTGTACTGTCACAATTACCAGTGCCAGCATCTTGTATTTTCCCCGAATCTTCTACCCATTTCTCATTACTTTTGTTTGGTGGAGGTGAGATGCCAATGCCAACAAGAGTTCTGCCTTCCTGGAGGTCTGCAAAATGACCCAGTTGCATCTCCTCGACATCCATAGTCTCTCTTCTCTTTCTCATAGTTCGGGGTCCATGACTATATCCATGGCCCTGCCTCTGATAGTGTGTTTCATTTCCCTGATGCATGAGCCCCGGTGTCGAAGTCTTTTTGACTTTATTACTACGCCTGACAGATTTAGATCTAGACCTGTGAATTTTTTTCTGCACTCTTCCACGAGGCTGAGCACTGCCACGACTGGAAATTGCTAGCCTACAAGCAGAAATACCACGCATCACACCTGAGCTAGCCTTGTTTTCCCTTCGGTGCACTCCTGTTAGTTCAACATGCTGAACATCTTTCATACTGGCATATTTGGTTGGAAGCTTCAGCGTAGAAAATAATCAAGTTAGCAATATGTTTCTTCCAAGATAAAATACAAAGGGAGAAGATAAATCAAAATAATATTGGCAGACGTCAAACTACAATCACATATACAGCTGTATTGCTACATCTAGTGCACTCTGAACCCCATTTACCAAAGTATAAAAGAGGTATTCTTCTTCTTTTCCTTTTTTGCTAAATAATAAAGGGGTATTCATGGTCCAACATCTTTCATACTGGCATATTTGGTTGGAAGCTTCAGCGTAGAAAATAATCAAGTTAGCAATATGTTTCTTCCAAGATAAAATACAAAGGGAGAAGATAAATCAAAATAATATTGGCAGACGTCAAACTACAATCACATATACAGCTGTATTGCTACATCTAGTGCACTCTGAACCCCATTTACCAAAGTATAAAAGAGGTATTCTTCTTCTTTTCCTTTTTTGCTAAATAATAAAGGGGTATTCATGGTCCAACGTTCTCATCCCCTGCCTACATGTTCCTATCTCGTCACAACTCACAAGAATATAATATATATATAGAGAGTAGGGAACCTTATCTCAGGTAAATTCCCTGAGATAGTGTAATTTTATATGTAAATATGTGTGGGCATTTTTGTAAAATCAAGATTTACTTAAAATTTTATTAATTGGCCCTGCGGGCCCAATAAATTCTAAAGTGTATCTCAGGAAAGTTCCCTGAGATTCAGGGTCCTTTTTCTCATATATATATATATATATATATATATATATATATATATATATGTCACTTTTATCATTAAATAAAGTTAAAGAATTTAACCTCAAACTTTCCAACTTCTGCCATTGTATGTGCCTCAGCTTTCTGATGTTGGTTGTAGAAAATGGAAGATTCAAGCTGAAAAAGACGCAGAGCAACAGCTGCAGAAGTTCGCGGTAGCCAGGGAAGCTGCAGAACTGATTCATCAGATTGTGCAAAAATCTTTCCCGGGAAAGTATAAGAGTTTAACTCTGCAGTCGTCTCAAAGTCAGATGTTAACCAATCTTGCTTTATACCACTCTCAAATTGTATCAGGATCTGGAGAAGAATTTGTTTATTAGTAATAATAATATAATAATATACTAACAGTCTAACATGAATAATTCGAGCACTGCTGTAACAGCTAAAGTAAACATGAAAAATCAATTTGAAAGGCTTTAACCTAGTGGATACCCCTCTACTCTTGGTTATAAGAGGTCGAGCCTGTGGAGGCTGTGTATAGAAGTATTTAAATTTCTGTAATTAACCCTGACAAAAGAAAAGAACCTACAATATTTAAGAACTTACAAAGAATCCAAGACATACATAGCTCTTTCATTTTACAGCAGTCATATTCTACTTGCTAATTTTCATTCCTTTCTCTACCTCACATAAACTGGCAACACTTCCTCTCTTTGATGTTTCATTTTTGGCCAATTTATCAAATCAATATATTTATTTTGGGGCCAAAGCACGGTTGACACGTGTGAGATTTTGTTAAGTACAATAACCTCGACTCCTTCACACGGGGGAAATATATAGCTACGTCGATAAAAGATATGCATGTATCTGAGTATTAAATTTTGAAATATCACTATTTATCTTTACAGAGAGAACCATCATGATTTACATAAGGGAATTTGACCAAGCAGGACCTAGTCATATACATGCTAATATATATTATACCCAGAGATAATCAGCTTAACTTAATCACGGAGCACAACTCAGTACCAGGGACATTGCAATTGGACATTATCTGCAGAGTCTGACTGATCGAAACAGTTACTTGTTTGTCCATTTTGGTGATTCATATTTTCATATAATTACACATTCCCTTCTAATATAAATGAGGACCCTTTTGACACTTACAATTAAAAGGCAATAATAAGATATTTCACACTCCAAAAAGTCAAATATACTATCCTTCCACTCAAAGCACCTCACCCAGAAAAATGCAACAATTAAGCTTATAATTCAAATATAGAAGTTGGCTAAATTATTGTCTTACGAAACTAAGAGACTATTTAAATTATCATGCATTTGCCTTTTGCCTACAACTTGATAGAACTTGCAGAGACCAAACACTAAATAAGCATTCAAACTGGCATCTAATATGCAGACACTAACTCTATATGTAAGTTTTAAAGTAAAACTATCAGATATAAAATAGAGTACTAGTATACAAAATCTACGCCTTCGATTTTCCCAATAATAGTGCATAAATTAACCTGTAGTATATCTTCAACAGAAGATGCAATCTGCAAGTTCAGGCCCCAGTTCTTCCTGCCTCTCGTCCAAAAAGATTGAAAGGCCTCAGATGAGACAGAAACCTGTTACTCGTAAAGTTATAATTTATAAACCAGTCAGTCGTGCACGATGAAACCAAAAAAACAACACATTACAAGTACATAGCCAACTTAAACAATAATACACAAATTATATAGTCTGTTCAGATAAAAAGGCATTCTATGCATATTCTCACCTCAACAAAAGCCAAAAGGGACTTCATGATTCTAATCTGGAAAGTGAAAAACGGATCCGCAACCAGTGGATTGGTTGAATTGATTTTCTTCTGGTCTTCGCTTTGGATTGCAGGTTCCAGATAAATAGACCTGTCACCAAATGTACTACATGTCCTATCGCAAGAAGGACACTTATTCTCTTCGAAGATAAATGTGTTAAGACAGAAATCACAAATCCCTAACACAGGTGTAATGGCTTTTTGCCCGTTTCTCATGGCACATAACTTTGATGAACTGAAGCACTCCTTCCACATCCACGACTCTAAATCTTGATATCTTCTAAAAGCATTAATTTTCTCAGTTTCATTCACCCCAAGCTCAACTCTAAGAGATGATGATGGCTCCTCCATGTCCGAATTCGGGCCCCTTTTGCTGGTATCTATGCAAGGAGCATTATAACTCATTTCAGTGGCTTCAATTTTAGGAACAACAGTTTCATCAACAGAAGACTGCACGTTCTTTTTTAAATTCTCCTTGAATGAAGTCTCGGATTGTCGCAGCATTATGTGCAAATGGGACTCCCTAAGTCCACGAGTATCCAAGGACATCAGAAGAGCATCAAATGCCTACAAATTTAAGATACTAGATGAGTAAAGGCAGCTAATGGTTGCATGTACAGTCGATATACAATGCATGTAACGTGATACATGGTTAAATGACAAGCTATAAAGTGAAATGAAATATAAACGTGTTAACATTTTACATTTAATATTGCATTTTACTTCAGAGTAGTACATTTTCAATCATGAACTTTGTACAAATCCTTTTGCACAAATCCAAATACCACCAGAAACCCTTTTAGAAACAAGTAATTATACCTTGCATCCATTCACAATCTTGTGGCTAATTGGCTACGACTACTTAATACTATTTACATTTTACTAAACATTTTACATTTAATATTACATTTTACTTCAGAGTAGTACATTTTCAATCATGAACTTTGTACAAATCCTTTTGCACAAATCCAAATACCACCAGAAACCCTTTTAGAAACAAGTAATTATACCTTACATCCATTCACAATCTTGTGGCTAATTGGCTATGACTACTTAATACTATTTACATATGATATTTAACAACAAAGTCAAATGTTTCTTGTCTGCAACATTTTGTGTCTATTTGGTGCTTGTAGAAACTAAAACAAAGGCCCCTTCACCTAATGAGACATGTTAAGTAGGATTCATAATACTAATCGAACTTAGGTATTAGCAGCAAGGCCTACACAATGTAAAAGATGTTAAAACTGGAAGCCATGAAGTTGGAAAGCCCAAAGCGACAAACACAGGCACTCTCAAATTTAACCCGTAACTCTTGTGGGAGATGTATATCTGTGATTAGCGGACTATGGATTTGTACAATTCGGATTTAGTCGGAGAAAAATGTTAATTAAGGTTTGTCATTTTTGTTAAACTTCCACGGGTATGATAAATTTGGTTTAATTTATGCATGCAAGAATGGCCAAGTCAAAGTGAACCTTCAAAGACAAAAAAAAAAAAAAAAAAAGGTAATCTAAGAAGTCTGCTATAGTAGAAATTTAAAGGTATAGATAGTTCCCCACTGCTGATTTAGACTTCACAGAACATTTAAATTCTGAACATGCAAAATATTAACTTATCCACAAGTCACTATGAACGATATTCATACACTGAAACAAATCTGTTTATCAAGTTTAAGGGGCCATGAGGTGCAGGAAGGGAGTTTTAGTTATTGCAGTACCTCTTCAGAGTCAATAAGCCTCCAATAGCCATCACATAATTCAACAAAAATCCTACCCGAAGCAGGATCATGTCTAGAACCAGATGCAACAAATTTCCAGTATCGATTATGTCTACGATCTTGACCTAGAGGCAAGGATCTGTACACATGCATTTCTTCTGCTCTGTGACCAAAGTATGATTTCAGCTGCATCCTTGACCTTTCCGATTTTGATGCATCATGCTGAATAGAAGGTATCATCTGACTAATACAGCTATCATGTACTATCAACGACCTTTCAGGTAAAACCCCGTTAAGATGATTTTCGTCCTTGGGGACATTTTCTAGGTCAGCAGGAGGCGCCTCAGTGCCCGCAGATTTGTAAGCAAACTCATTAACTCTGTCTTGAACAGCTCTAAACTGGTTTTGGCTGCCGTCTGGTGCAGCGGTTACAGAAAAATCATTAAATTTAGCCGAACTCTCTTCTCTCATGCGCCTTTTACCTAATTGTGTTTCTGACCACATTTGCTTTTTTAGAGCATTTGCAGCATCCAGACGATCCTGCGATTTTCTAAAATTAGACAAATAACACCAACATATTTTCAATTTTAAATATTCTAAAACTTTTCTACTAACAAAAACTATACATCTAAAATTTAATATATCAAAAGTTCACCTCAAGAACTGCACGAACAACGTTTCCTTCATTCACTACAGAAATCAAGACAACAAGGGCACTGAGACGCTCCTCAACACAAAGATTGCAATACTCTCCTTCAGTAAGTCCACGGACCCATGACTCCCCAGAGTTGCTTTCGTCAATCTCCATTAATCCTTGAACAGGCTCACTTTCAGTGTCATCTTCGCCAGTGACATAAAACTGATTAATGTGATGACCTGCCACTAATCATTTTAAAAAACACACAATGGATGAACACAAACAAGTATATTACAACACCTCGCAAGGGAGAAGTGAAATCTTACCAGGGGTATCAGGGTTGGTTTTCAAATTCAAATGCGCATCATGGTGAGAACTATTATTTGCAGTTGCCGACAAAGTTCCAGGTTCTTTACAATTATCACTAATCTTGTTCACACTGAGTGTGGTACCTATCTCATCAACTTCGAGACCATCAGCAATATCGGATTCAGAGTCATCATCCTTTTCAACATCGCCATTAGTTTCCTCCGTCAAAAAGCCATTTACATATTTCTGTATTTCTTCCCTGGCAGTTGCAATTACTGCTTCACCATCTGCAGGATCCTTTCTGAAAGCAGGCCTCACACAGTAAGTTAAAGGAGCTATTCTAACAAAAAGAGTTGGATCTCTCGATAATGCAACAGACACAGTGGCATCTGGTGTCTTGCTGGTTGATAAGTCACGGAGTCCAGATTTCTGAATCTTGTCTGCAAGTTCTATAAGTGTTAGACCCTTGCTACCCTCAAGGCAAAGAATATGATAAGCAGCAAATTTGATTGTTCCAGGTGTTAACCGATTTCTACTTTTACGCTGCTGGGGTAATCCTTTTTCTTTCATTAAGGTGACTGCATTTTCTACTGCAGAACCATCACGGAGCATGGAAACTATATCTTCACAACCTTTGACCTGCAAATAACAAAGGAAAATTTGGTAATCTCTTATTTCCAATCTATTTGTTAATTTTTTTCCAGACTCTTGGGGCAAAACTCTAGTGATAGAATTATAACAAAAGGCATCCACTCAAAAGATAGCTGATTACAAGTTTATTTGTCATAAGAGAGCATGTTCAGCTTTCTCCAGCTAGACAAAATATTAATGTACTGTTAAAAAAATGGTTTAGCTCTACTCTTCTAATAAAGTATTATTTTAGTGCATCCAGAGACACACTTTAAAATACTTATGTAAACAATAAAATTTAATGCTGGACAATAAAGCCTATCAAGGTATCTGAAATTTTGATAAAATACTTTCCTGACAAAAAGATTTATATTACAAACTGAACCACATACAGTTACTTGGTCACCTTATTCAGTTAATTGCATATGCATTAGACCCCATTCAGTGTCAAGAGACATAAATTTACATGCTGACATCATAGGGGGGCTATAAATAATAAATTAAATAAAATAAGGCACCTCGTCTTTATCATGCACGTTTGCACTTTCTTCAGACTCTTTACTCAACTGTGGCCCACATCCTGCAGATAGTGCAAATTGTCGCAATATTTCAGGCCATGTCAATGGGTTCAAGTGTTTCTTCCAGCAGCGCATGTCAAAACCCCATTTAAAAGCCTGAGACATAATGAAATTTTAGCAGCTACAGAGACAAATTAACAAGCATTGTGATGCATATTACATGCGAAACAACGTTCAAAATACGAGTAACAATGACCCTACCCCCTCCACAATTTGTGGATGAGCGCCTTCAGGATTAGCAGCAGTATATTGATTTGTCCCTGCCCCTCCGCATTGTGTTCTTGCTCCCTCTTCAATATCTCTTATTATCAATTTAAGTAGTGCAATGTGTATCTCAGCTAACAGCCTTGAATCCTAAAGGAGTGAAGAAAAGTTTGGATAGCAATATGTAAACAACATCAGGAAAAGCATCAATCCAGATACAGAATATCATAGATAGAGTCTCACAACAAAGTAGAAATTGAAGACCTGATAGATGACTTACATAATCATGCAATGCTTGAATAAACTCATCCAGTGTAAATGGCCAAAGCCCAAGAACATCTGAGAAGGTGTTACAAAATCTCCAAACCTAAAGAAACAGTTATTTTTTTAGAGCAAAGAGTATGAGTTATATTCAAATTCACACAGTGTCGCATTTGGTTAATATCTCAAAACAATAACAATGATATTAATTATGTGCATGTACCATGAAAAGGTTCCCGATGTTTTCTTCTGAATCATTCCAAGGTTCAATCGAGAAGGGCTTTTTCAGATGCACTGGCTTTGGAGGGAACGTGCATAATTGATCTGCATCAATCACAAAGGTTTTGATCAAATACTAAAAACGCTACAAAATACAATACAAAATACAAATAAAATGACTTGACATAAGAAAATCCAGTGTGATGAAGTAGCAACCTGACTGGAGTCGTAGCCAGTCAAAGTTTAATAAGACACCTTTTATCAAACTCAGACTCAGTAAAGAAAGGCTACATTCAACATCTTTTATATTATTCAAATTTACAAAAGGACAAGACTTCAACATATAACATCAGACATCAGCCTACTGGAGCTTCTATTAACAAGCGATTGTCACAGGAACATAAAAGATGAAGGAACACAACAGCAGAAACTGTAATACTGCATTATAACAAGTTCAATTGAATAATAGCTGATGATTCTTTAAATATTTATCCAGTCTACTCTTAATGATTGAATGTCATAATATTGTTTCTATATCTAAAACAGCCAACCAAAGATTAATCAATTACTTGAGTAAACATTAGAAAAATGATACAAGGGATCTGTATTTTTAAAGTAAAGGAAACACCTACAGAAGTAATGAGAGTTGAGGGTGTCAACTGTTTACAGAGGTAGACCTATGAAGAATAATTCATCAGAATCCCAAGATACTATGTCTATTGCCCTTGTACCCCCCCCCCCCAGGGAAAAAAAAAACCCTACCCACCCTACTAACAACTTGAGGTTTTAGGAGAGATGATTACTTATTACATACATACAGAAGACAACTGAAGAGAAATAATGATATCTCTTAATTGTGTTAATACTTAAAAGGGAGAACTGAAATCTTATTCCCAAAATAAAACAAGTCTATAAATTAAATACAATTTTATATATCTATATTTTCTCTATAAGAACCTCGGGACATAAGAAAGAACTTTCTTTAACATTATTCTGTTCTTCATATTCTTCAATCTTTTCTCTTCTTCTCTTAAAAACTCAGGACCAAACGATAGAAGTTTATCCTGTTAAAAGAAATTCATGCTGTATGGTCTGTGACAGGCTGGAAGACACAATTATTCTAAGATTGCACGATTTTTTCTTACTATTATTTGCATATATACCTTTTTTTCTCGATTTAGTACCGTTCTTCCCCTAAAGATCAGATTAATATTTGTGCATTTCAAACAAGGAGTAATATGACAAACAAAACATGCTTCCCAGGTTAGGATCATTCTGAAATTCTGCCAGACTGCAAGGTGATTGTCCTTAACAATGGTCATGACTGCTAACCAAAATATGACTATAATAATGAACAGTGATTTTACTGCCTGCTGGTAACCGTCATTTGGTCACCAGAATAGTAAACATACACATTTTTGCTTAACCTGGGGACAAATATACCAGCATGCTTTCCATTTTTGATTGAGTCAAAGCAAAGCTTTTATTTATATCATGCCAACAAAATTTGAATTCATGAAATTAATATCATTTGACTAGGAATAAATACAATTTTAGCTAACCGAGTGGCTTAATTGCAGCATCTAGGTTAAAAGTAGCACAAGAATTGACAACCTACACAATCCTACAAGAGTATTCAAGACCAACCTCTAAATGACTCAAGGTTCTGCAAACTTTCATAGTCGAGGGAAACGATTGTAGGCAACCCTTTGCTTGAAGCAGCCAATTCCATCAGTTCAAGGCGTTCATCCTCAATCAGCTCCAGAGATTCCTTGGCAATTCGGCGTAATGCTGCCCTCTCCATAGTGATTCTCTGTCTTGCTGCCTCCCTTTCTCTACGGACTTCTTCCAGTTGTTTCCTTCTTTCAACCTTGACAAGAAACCACGGAAAAAGGTAACTAAGACCAGAACTGAGGGAGGTTGGGAAGAAGGGATATATCGTACATATTGCAGTTTATACTGTATAGGTACACAATTAATGAGGACGAATTATAAGGGCAATAACCAACTTTCAAGAGCTCCTTCTGCAAAAATTTCTCCCTGCGCTCATGTTCACGTCTTTCCTCCCGCTGATATTTTTCCTCCTGCCGCTGCTTTTCTCGAAGCAATCTCTCCTCCTCCTTCCTCCTTTCACGATCTTGCTTTTCCATTTCCTTTTTCATCTGCTCATCTCTCTGGATATAAATAATTTTCTGATGTAAAATTTAAAATGAAATGATTTCCTCATTCATGGAAACAAGTTGTAAACAATGTAACTGCAAACCCAAACCTTTCTCCTTAAAAGATCTTCTTTCTCAAGCTCTTTGCGAGACTTTTTTTCATGGGAAACTTCCATATCTATTCTATCATCATTCTGAAACAGAAGAAAACCATTAGAACTAACTATTCATAGCTAAAAAGCTTCCAAATATTACTCCAAATTAATTTTGGATACCTTGCGTTTCTTCCCCAAAGGCAAGGTTTCTTCAGGATTTTGAAAATACTCATTACCCACAGGAGATGACAAAAATTGGGCCTGCTTTCCTTCGTGAGAGAACTGGCCAACACTAGATGCCTGTACTTGAGCACCATATTGCCTAGACCATTGTTTATTTCCTTGCATGACTGATAATCTTTTTAAATTGGGATTATCCGGAGAGAAATCATTAAAGTGAGATGGACTTTTTCTATATCCATCAGCTTTGTTATTAAGCTCAGCAGGTTCACAAACATTTCCCGATGCAGCCTGAAAATTTGAAAACCATATCATCTTTAAGCTTTTACCGGAGGTGAAGAAAGAAACCTTACAACTGGACGAACATGTTGTCTTCACACAAATATACATATGAAATTGTGAAAAAGACTGAAAAACAACATTTGACTACTTCCTCCAATTCTTTTCAAATGTCAGCTAATACACAATACTTTGAATTAAATGAAATATAATTTCTTATGAGAAGATTTTGGAGTTCCAAGGTCTATAATGAAGTTATTACCAAAAAAAACCTCAATGTAACCGAAACAATGTCCAAGGGGATATTACAAGAACATAGGTATTACATGCCATACATGCAGTGCTTGAGTGAATTTTGATGAAATAAGTAACTAATTTGAGCACAGAACAAGACTGAAAAAAGATCCAACTCCTCTGGTGCGTCTATAACACTATCTTAATGTAACTGCATGTATTGTTTTTTAGCAAATGATACTTTCATATGTTTGACAAGGGTTATAGGCACAAAATGCTATGCTAAGAATATTTGTTGGGGAAATAATATTCTAACAGGAAAAGTAAGAAAACAAGGAATAGTAAGAAACCAACTTTGCTTTTGCTGGGTTTGGCTCTCTCATATAACTGGCCATCACGAGAATTTCTGGATCTTTCCCAATGATCTATCGTCACTGCTCCACAAACAAATACAAAATATGTTGATAAGCAATGAGCAAAACAAAATTGTAATGCAACAGAATAAGTATGACAAGTAAAGAAATTATCAAATCGTAATGTTTGGCAACAGCAAAAGAAATAAGGCATGCCTAAGTAAAAAGTGACAACAATTACAGTTCCAATTATGTCCCATGCCCCTTCATCTTATGATTTTATACCCAATGAGCAGCCTCACTCGGAGAAAGGTATACGTGCAGTCTGACACGACCCACGTCCAAATCATAAACCCACACAAAGGATGGCATAAATAATAGCACCAGAAGTGATGTTGCATTGCATATCATGGAAGGACAGTTATCCTACTTCAAAATTAGCAATACAAGGTGCTTAAGTTTGCAGGTATACAAGTAATGTATGTAAATTAAGTGAAATATATATACAGATAGATGCAAGGTTGTTGTGAAACCTAGTCTAGTCGGCATTGGATGAGTAGTCAACTTGGGACTGACTAGTTGTCTGTTAGATATCAAGTCTGACTCAGTTCGAGCATGATGTATTTGATTAGTTAACTAGCACATGGAATTGTGCAACACAACAGCTTCTTAAATATTCAATTAGGCAAGGAAGGTAGCCATTTAGATATACGATAAACTAAAAAAATATAGAAAGAAGTAGCAACCTTGTTAATGTTGGACTTGAGTACTCATATCAGGCCAAAGTGTGATTCAGATTACCTGCAAGATTTTCTTTCCAACTTCTCTTCCCTTTACCAATCTTCTTGGTTCGAAAATGACTTGTGTTGGATAGCATCCATTTTGTTATTTAATTTAATCAAGTTAAACTGAGTTATCTTACTTAAACCTATTCAATTTAGATAAATCTGGTAATCGCTTATGTAATTGATTATGTTTCTTTGCCCAAATTCCTATATTATTCAAAAAGATTTTTTCACATATATTGGTTGGTGTTCTTGATGCAAGACAGCTTTGACTGAAGTAGTAGTGCTTAAACTGGGAGAGGTTTGCACAGGCCGGAAAATTAAGCAAACTACTACTATTCGATCTCCAAAAACAAAATTAATTCTAATAATAGTACTACTGCTGGTTTCTCAGAAGCTTAAATCAATCAAGAGCTTTGGTGGTAATCAGCAGAAGAGAAGAAAGTATAGTGATGGCAGCAACGATATATTTGATTCGTCTTCTTCGTTTTCATATATTTCGAACGCTAAGAAGAAAAAGACTCGACAAAGGAAATTGTAGCAATGACACTAAAGGGTCTTAGGTTTCATGATATCTTCACCAGTAGGATACCAAGAAAGGTAGCACTGGTCTAAATCAGGTCAGTATAGCAGTAGACATGAGGGATTCTTAAGCAGGCCAATTTAGGGATTCATGTTGTGAGTGGCTTTATAATTTGTGGACAAGGTCATTGTTCGGGTGTTTCACATGTTCTGTGCCAACTGTTTGAAAAACTTCCAAAAGTAAAGTGTCAACAAGAAGGCCAGCGACAGTGTTTTCAGTAGAGTTTCGGGTATCTATGATATGTGGTTGGTTGGAAGAAAAAGGCTCAGATATCAAATTATCAATATTATAAGAGACAAAGAGAAAAACCCTATACTGGATGATAAAAAAAACTAAACAAAATTTCAATCTAGATTCCTAACAGATAACTATTACCATATATCAGATTACCCCAAAAAAAAACCATTACCATGTCAAAATTTTTAAATTCTAAAAATATTCCTATTACATAATACAGATACAAGAGTATAAATACACTTATGTCAAAATAATAACACAAAATATTTAATAACTAGTTTATACACGCTCTCTGGCCTCTGCACACACTTATATTCATGCAATTTTTTTTTGGGGGGGGGGGGAGGGGGTTCTATATGTACATGTGCATTGTAGTACTTAGAAGGTGAAAAAGACTACTAGACGCAAACGTAATGGAATTCTAAGCAGCGGCGATGTTTTATCATCACACTAGTGTCAACCTCTATATAGAGTCAGCATATAACAGTAACATCTGAACAGTTACTAAAGTTGTACATGTCATATCATATACAGACATATACACCAAAAGTTGAATAGTTTATAAACGATGAAAATAACCAACATGCATATGCAACTACAACATTATTAACAAAGGACTAATGTTGTACCTATAGATGTTCTGTTTGCACCTGGAGGAATCTTATCAAAGTCTACCCCAACTATCGGTCCATCTTCCCTCAGCGGGCCTCCTAATTGTGCCTCGATGCAACTTATCACCCTCTGCACCATAACAGATCGTGGTGACAACTCGTACTGCCGCCTCCTCGATGGTATGTCTTCGTCATCACTGAACTGACTCGAATCCGAAGAACCTGACCTCGACCGAGACCCTGAACCATCATCCCTACCCAACTCAACAACACCCTTTAAATCATCCATATGTGAATCAAAAGAACCCTTCCTTGCAACAGGAATTGCAAGCTGGTTCTTAGCAGCCCCTTCCTTCTTATCTTTCAGCCTTCGGTGACAAAACCACATCTGCAGTTGCCGGTCCGTTAACCCTAGTAGTACTGAAAGCTCTGCTCTTGTAGCTTCTGAAGGGTACGTCTCAGCTGTCCAATTAACAACATACCAAAGCTCATTAATTAAAGCTCACATATACACATGCATGCATATTAGTAAAACCTCACAATTACACACACGCACAAGTCAAATATCACATTACACACATCTTACCACACAATTACACATGAATCAAACTTACATAAACACACAACACAACCATAACCTTCACAACTGCACACCTACACTAATCCGCCCCCCCCCCCTTTCCTCCCCCAACACACATAGCAAACCTCGCAACTAGAAACACACAGACGAACTTAAACTTCACAATTACACACACATTAATCTAACCACACACTCTTACAAGCATGCACACACATTGCACACATTATCAAACCTTACAATCAATCAAACACACACAAAATTCACTTCACAATCACATACACATCAATAAAACCTCAAACCCTCACGCGCAAACACAAACACTAATTAAGCCTCAAATCCACACGACCCTTACCAGCACACACATTGTCAAAGCTCACAATTCGACACACACACACACACACAAACAAAATCAAACTTCACTATTCAACCCTCATATCCACACACATTACCAACCCAAACAATCACAATCCCCACAAAAAACCCATCAATCCACCCTCACCTATCACCCCAAAAACACACAAACCCATCATCAAACTCACCAAAATAACCAACCCCATCAAACAAACACACACTAAAACACGCACAAACACACTAAAATCTAAACTTTACCAAACCCAACTCAAGAAAACAGTACCTGCATAAGTCTTCTCCAGAGACTCCAATTGAAAGGGTGTTTTCATCTGTCTCTTAGGCTTCACTGACCCATCTCCAGTACGATCTCCTTCAGACCCACCAGCCTCCATCAATTCAACCTAATAACCCTAGAGAGATAGAGATCCAATCTTTATCAAAAAGGGCTATTCATAAACACGAAAAAGATGCAAACTTTATAACATCCACATGAAAATATATTATATACCACCAATTATCATCAAATTAAGATAATGGGTACCCAATAAAAATCAAGAAAATAAATTTTGAGATTGAAATTGTTGAAAGTAAACAACTAGGACTAGTTGTTGAAGTAAAATTATAACAAGAATGATTTTTAACTCTCTTCATTGTGTTTTTTAATATCAAGATTTTTTTTATTTTATGTTCTTGTGTTTTTGAAGCGTAATTTTTACTGTGAAATCGGGGGTAATGTGGATTCATTCGAGATGGAATAAATCAACTGTGTGTCGTGTGTGTGCGTGTGAAACAAGGGATTAGTCAAAGGTATGCTCACTTTTAATTTTCTTTTATCTTGATTTTTGTTATATAAGTTCAAAATCTCGTAAATAAAAAAACAATAACTTTTTCTTTTGAATGCAAAAAAAAACAAGAGAGAATTATCAAAATGCCTATTTTTCACAAGTTTTTGCCCAAAATACTGATTTTGAAAAAAATGGCCCGAAATACTGATGGGATACGGAGTTTCGGCTTCCGTATTAGCTGAATACGGTACAGCGTGTACCGTATTATACATGATACGGAACACGGTATTCCGTGTTAGCATGATACGGAACACGGTGTACCGTGTTCAGGCATGATACGGAACACGATGTACCGTGTTCGTGCATGATACAGAACACGGTGTACCGTATTATGCATGATACGGAAGATTGTGTTCCGCAACACCCCTTATATCATGGTACACGGTTTACCGTGTCTGGTCAGTAAAAAGGGACCGCATGGCTCCCATATGAATATTTTGGGTCATCACCCAAAAAACAATAACTTTTATATATATACTAGCTTACAACCCGTGCGATGCTCGAATTTTTTTTGTTGTTATGTAATAAATTTTATTTTATGTTATGATTATATTTTTATATAATCATTATTTTCAATAATTTATTTTAATTTAAGTAATTTAATATAAATTTATAATGATATGCATGTTTTAAAATTTATATCATAAAATTTTAAAATAAATTTGTCGTTAACAAAATTCAAATCTTGAAATTTAATAAATTAATTTAATCAAAACGAAAATATTAATGATTGGAATATATGGTACGATTGATGTTTTTAGTTGTTTATAATAGGTAATATGTTCAACTAAAATTAAATGTGAAAAAGGCAATCAGCTAATTACCTTTAATTATATTGTGTTATTATATTGTTATGTATTTTATCTATACTATTATTTTAATATAACTAGTTGACTAAGCCGCGTTTCGCGACGGCAAATTTTTTTAAAAAATTTAAATTACAAATTTAAGAATAAAATCGAAAAGCAAATATCTAAAAGTAAATTAATAAGCACAATATTGTTCAAATTTTAATATATATATATATATATATATATATATATATTGTTCAAATTTTAATATATATATATATATATATATATATATATATATATATATATATATATAACTAAATAAACTATATACTTATTTTTATATCAATTTTGTAACAGCTTTCTTAGGCCGACACCAGTTGTAATAAATAGGGATTATGCCCAAAATGGACCATTTCCAAGACTGATGGTCCTAACTATCCAATGCATGCTGCACTTCGTCTTCCGTATCAATTTTTTCAAAAAAAACGCCTCATGCGCATTTTCGTGTCTCGCATCAGGGGGATTGCGTAACACGGTCTGCCGTATCACCCCTGATACTGCACACGAAATGCCGCATTAGGGGCCTGATACGCGGGACGAAGTTGCGCATTAGCTATTGCGGAGCACGAAACGCCGTATTCGTGGGGTATTTTGGGCTGGAATTCTGAAATGGGGTATGGAGTGCCATGAAAATTGGAGATGGGACGTTTTGGGCCTTCTATAAGCTGCTTTTCGCGGCAATCATGTAATATTTTTTTAAAAGTTTGGACTATTTAAGAAAAAAATCAAAAAGAAAATATCTACAAATAAATTAATGAACACAATATTGTACAAATTTTAATAAAAATATAAATAAACTCAAAATATAAATTTTAATATAAATACAAATTTTAAAATAAATAAACTCGAAATCTTCTCCTTCGTAAATTTAAACACCTAATCTACTTCTAATATGTTAAATGATATTTTTTATTTATTAATATTTAAAATTCTAAAAAATTAAATCAAATTGATTGAGACGATCTTAGAATTGATAAAACCTCATTTCCTGACGACATTATAATACTTTTTTAAATTTCTAATAATTAACACTTTGTTCCTAATAATGACTGGTACTCATGTTGAACACATTTATTTTTAGTTAATCGTTCCCTCGTGAGGTTGAGATCCTATTTTTTACATATATTATGATTACTTGTCTTCGGATATGTTAAAAAAAGGTTTTGAAAAAGAATAGACATTAACATAATAGCTTACACAGTTCTAATTAACACTTGTATTGAACTTCGGATAAACTACAATTCATAAAGTCAATAACTTTAAAACAAATGAAATTTGGATAAATTTGATTTTCAGTTCAATTAATTTCACACATTATTCTCAATTTCATCCATCAAACTGTTTCTGGAAAATAAGTAACTAATAAACATCAGCTACTTTGGACGCATATAAAATCAGTGAAGCACCAAACTTTGAATGTATTTCCATGCATGGACAGACCATTATCAGTCATGCATGTTTTATTTCAAAATTTACTTTTCCTTGATTTTAGTTTGCCTTATTTATGAATATGAATTTTTTTTCTTTAAAAAATTTAAATATTTTGTCTAATTTTCATATGTTAAAAAATATTTCAATTAATAATATTGAAAATTATAAAACTTTATCAAAATTTTAAAAAGAAAGATTGATGCAATCTTAGAGCATAATCTATTTTTAAACTCTATAAATATATTATTATCAATCTATTATTAATTATAAATCTAATTTTATAATGTTAGGAATAATTCATAAGTTGTGATGTTAAGAATAAACCAAACCAAACCAAACATACCCAGTATATCCCGCTCAGAGCAGGGTCTGGGGAGGGTAGGTTGTACGCAGCCATGCCCCTTCTTTTTGGAGCAGGGAGGCTGTTTCCGTGAAGACCCTCGGCTACGTGCAAGACACAACATGAGGGTGGTGCATATAAAGGATTTCAAATGATACAACAAAAATCACCGCAATACCTGAGCCCATGGCTTTCTCCACATGGGACATACCTTCGTTTGAACATTCCGGCAATGTAGCCTTCTTTGAGAACAGCTTCTTCTTTGATTTGACATTCCAATCAAACAGCTTAAAAAATCCTCCCTTTGAACTTTGCTAGTCGAACCCCCTGAAAAAAAAAACGACAAAGCTGACCTACTAAGATAGAGCTAACCGAGACAACCCAACTCTGAGGTTCTCCACAACAGCCCCACAACCTAAAAGAGTGTCCACTACTCTGATCTGACGCCTCCACGAACATCTGTCGGCGATCATGGACTCATTTAAGTTTAAAGCCTTAAAATCCATCTTAAGCTGCTCTTCCCACGTCCTCCTCGGTCTGCCTCTCCTCCTTGCCCCAGAAACCGAAATACTCTCTACCCTCCTCACTGGGGCTTTAATCCGCCTCCTACGGACGTGACCGAACCATCGCAACCTCCCTTCCCTTACTTTAGCTGATAAAGGCGCCACTCCAAGCTCGCTCCTAAACACCCCATTCGGTATTCTATCTAACATCGTGTGCCCACAAGACCACCGTAACATCCTCATTTCCGCAGCTTCCTGATCTTATAAAGGATTTAGCACTTTGTTTAGGATATATGTGTTAAACAGTAATCTGTAGAATTTAGTCAGGAACAGTGCATCAGAGACTACATGTCAGGAACAGTGTATCGGGGACTACATGTCAGGAACAGAGGAGCAGATCCTGATACAATATGTCAGATCCTGATCAAATACTGATGGGATAATCAGATCCTGATGCAATGGGAAATCCTGATATCAGTCATGTTACTGATGATGTCAGTCGTGTTACTGATGATGTCATTATGGATGCTACAGAAACTGGCAAGTGCTATAAAACAGGATCTTTGTTTTGGAAAACAAGCAAGAAGATATCATGAAGGAAACGAATTCTCTATTGATGGAAACTATCAACTGGACGGTAGAACATTGTCATAGATAGATTATAATTATGTTATTAGTTGATAGGTAGCATTATAAATACTCTCTCTATATCATTGTAAACAGAGTTCATACGTGAGTGAGCACGTGAGTTCATAAGATTTGTATTCGAGAGTTCGAAACAAACAGAGAGAGAGATTTATATTGTCAGCAGCTGCTAAAGGTATTGTACACCTTTGGTAGAGTTTGTATTTGATTATTTTAATACAAAAATCAGACACGATTATATAACTTGTATTCAAGCCCCCCTTCTACAAGTTATTCGAGTTAACAATTGGTATCAGAGCAGGTTGATTTCGAATAATCATAAAGATCTGCAATCATGTCTGGTTACAAGGATGGTAATACTAAGATCCCTATGCTCAAGAGAAACGAATATACTCTATGGGAAGTGAAGATGTTGCATCACCTGGAAGTAACAGATCCTGATTATCTTGATAGAATCAGAGATGGGCCTTTTGTTCCAACAAGACTTGTTCCTCAAGCAACTGTCGAAGGAAAAGTTGTTCCAGAACATACAGCAGAGAAGCCTAAATCTGAATGGATAGATAAGAAAAAGGAGAACGTTCTTAAGGATGCTAAAGTGAGAAACATACTATTCAACAGTCTTGATTCTGTTCTCACTAACTATGTTCTCTCGTGTAAAACTGCTAAGGAGATATGGGACAATCTAAAGGTTCACTGTAAAGGAACGAAACCTGTCAGGAAGAATATGAGGACACTTCTCATACAACAGTATGAGTACTTTGAATCCAAGTCTGGTGAGTCACTTACTGACACCTTTGATAGGTTTACTAAACTCATCAATGAGATGGCCATGCATGGTAAATATTATGACTTAGAGGATATGAATACAAAGTTCATGAAAGCTCTTCCTGATTTTTACAATGAGAAGATATCTGCAATTGAGGAAGCTAAGGATCTTGATGAGATATCATTAGAAGTAGTTTATGGAAAATTGAGAGCTTATGAACTTGACAAGCATCAGAAAAAGAGCAGGAGTGAAGGAAAGATGAAAACTGTTACACTCACTGCTCAGTCTGAATCAAAGAAGTTTCTAGAAGAAAAGTCTGAATCTACAAAGAGACTTGAGGAAGAAGAAGAGCAAAGAAAGTTCTGAGTCAGAGATTGAAGATATAGACTCTGAAGATAATGATTCTGAATCAGAGATGCAAGAACTCTTTGCTATGTTTGCTAAAGCTTTCAAGAAAGGAAGATTCAACAGGAGAAGATTTAGCAAAGGTACTTTTCAGAAGAAAGAGGAGAAGAAGAATGACAAAGGCAAGAGTACAATTATCAAGCTTGATAAAGCCAAGATCAAGTGTTTTAACTGCAGTGAGCAGCTTGGACACTTTGCTAGTGAGTGTAAGAAGCCTAGGAATTCAGGGAAGGGCAATGCACTCATGGTCACACAGAAGGACTGGGCAGACTCCAGTGATTATGAAGATGAATTGGATTATGACAACATTGCATTGATGGCAAGTGCTTCAGACAAGCCTAGATCTCCAAAGAAAACTTCTTCATCTTCTGTTAAGGGCATTGGAAAGAAGCATTCAATTATCTTGGACAGTGGATGCTCTGGACATATGACTGGAAAGAAGTCCCTGCTTACAAAGTTTGAGAGGAAAGCTGGTCCAGTAATATCCTTTGGAGATGGCAATAAAGGAGAAACTCTGGGATATGGCTCAATTATTTTGGGGAATGTCATCATAGAAAATGTAGCACTGGTTGAAGGCTTGAAACACACACTTTTAAGCATAAGTCAACTGGGTGATAAGGGTTACCAATCAATCTTTGAAAGTAAGGGATGCAAAATCTTGAATATGAAGAATGGAGACATTGTTCTGACTGGTCAGAGACATGGTAACATATATGAAGCCAGCTTAAGTGACACATCTAAAGGAACTGTCAGATGTCTTTACAGCAAGGCATCAAATGATGAAAGCTGGAATTGGCACAAGAAGCTCTCACATCTCAATTTCAAGAAGCTTAAACAACTTGTTAAGCATCATCTGGTGAGAGGCCTACCTTAGGCAAACTATGTGCAAGATGGACTTTGTGATGCTTGTCAGCTTGGTAAACAAAGAAGAACCACTTTCAAGAGCAAGACAGAAAATTCAATTACTGAACCATTTCACATGCTGCATCTTAATTTATTTGGTCCAGTCATTAAGTCTATCAATAAGAAAAGATATGCTCTAGTTATAGTGGATGACTACACAAGGTTCACATGGGTATTCTTTCTACACAACAAGGATGAAGCTCCTCAGCAAATCATTGAACTTGTCAAGAATATTCAAAATAGCTCTGAGTACAAGGTCAAAGTGCTCAGAAGTGACAATGGTACAGAATTCAAGAATTCTACAATGGAGGAGTATTGTGCAGACAGTGGAATTACTCAACAGTTTTCTGCACCTGGAACACCTCAGCAAAATGGTGTAGTAGAAAGAAAGAACAGAACTCTCATAGAGGCAGCAAGAACCATGCTTGCAGATGCAAAGCTTCCAACCTATTTTTGGGCAGAAGCTATCAATACTGCATGTTTCACTCAAAACTGTACCTTGGTAAATGCTCATGGCAAGACTCCCTATGAGATGATCAAAGGAAAGAAACCAAGTGTGAAATACTTTCACATCTTTGGATGCAAATGCTATGTCCTGAAAGTTCATCCAGAACAACTTGGGAAATTTGAAGCCAAATCGGATGAAGAAATATTTCTAGGGTATTCAGCATCAAAAGCCTTTAAAGTATACAATCTCAGAACTCACATTGTTATGGAATCAATTCACGTTGCATTTGATGATAAGAAGTTTGGAATTTTGCAAACTGATGAAAGTCATGACAATCTGGAATTTGAAAATCTTAAGTATTCTAAGATTCCCTCCAGTGATGATGAAGGTTCTCCAGAGGAAATCTCTATTGCTTCTTAAAGGAATGCTACTGTTGAGGGGGAGCAATTCAGTCAAGGAGAACATAGGACTGATCAGGATCAGACTGGTCATTCAGAGTATACTTCATCAGGAACTGATCCTTCAGAGTCTAATGAAGGAAGATCAGGAACTAGCAGCAGTAATGAATTCACTGATTCTACTAATCAAGGGGGAGCTTTTGAAGGCAGAGAAAGTTCTTCTACAAGAAATACCACTAACTTAAGGGGAGAGTCTAGCAGGAGCAATCTACCACCTGTTAGAAAATGGACAAGGGATCATACTGAGGATTTGATTATTGGTGATCCAAATAGTGGTGTTCGAACTAGAAGATCAATTCAAAATGAATGCTTGTATAGTTGTTTTCTCTCAAAGAATGAACCTAAGAAGGTTGAAGAAGCCTTACAGGATCCTGATTGGGTAATAGCAATGCAGGAAGAATTGAATGAATTTGAAAGGAACAAAGTTTGGAAACTGGTACCAAGACCTAAAGATAGATCTATTGTTGGTGCTAAATAGGTTTTCAGAAACAAGCTAGATGAATCTGGTATGATTGTAAGAAACAAAGCAAGACCGGTAGCCAAGGGTTATTCTCAGGAAGAAGGAATTGACTATGATGAAACCTTTGCACCTGTAGCAAGATTAGAAGCAATTAGAATGTTTCTTGCATTTGCAGCTCATTAATTCAAGGTATACCAGATGGATGTAAAGAGTGCTTTTCAAAATGGCAAGCTTGATGAGGAAGTGTATGTGGAACAACCACCTGGTTTTGTTGATCCAAAGTTTTCAAATCATGTCTACAAACTTGACAAGGCACTCTATGGACTGAAGCAGGCACCAAGAGCATGGTATGAGACTTTGTCTAAATTTCTTCTTGAAAATGGCTTCACAAGAGGTACAATTGACAAAACTCTACTCTTTAGAAAGATAAAAGGTGATTTGCTTTTAGTTCAAGTTTATGTTGATGATATTATATTTGGTTCTACTAATGAAAAGTTATGTGCTAAGTTTAGCAAGCTTATGCAGTCTAAATATCAGATGAGCATGATGGGTGAACTAAATTACTTTTTAGGCTTGCAGGTCAAACAGACTGAGACTGGTATTTTCATTAATCAGTCAAATTATATCAAAGATCTTTTAAAAAGGTTTGACTTTCAAAATTGTGCAATTGCAAAGACACCCATGGCAACAGCCACTAAGCTAGACTCTGAAAGGGAAAGAGTGTTAATAACACTAGCTATAGAGGCATGATAGGTTCACTGTTATATATAACTGTAAGTAGACCAGATATAATGTTCTCTACCTGTTTATGTGCTAGATTCCAAAGTGATCCTAAGGAATCTCATTTAATTGCTGTGAAGAGAATTTTTAGATATCTTAAGGGAACTCCAAATCTTGGTTTGTGGTATCCAAGAGAATCTGATTTCTCCCTAATTGGCTATTCAGACTCTGATTATACAGGGTGTAAAATAGACAGGAAAAGCACTACAGGTACATGTCAATTCTTGGGAAACAGATTGATTTCTTGGGCAAGCAAGAAGCAGCAATCATTTTCAACATCAACTGCAGAAGCTGAATACATTGCAGCAGGCAGTTGTTGTGCTCAACTCCTTTGGATAAGAAATCAGTTGATGGATTATGGAATGACACTTAGTAATATTCCTATGTTTTGTGATAATACTAGTGCTATCAAAATTGTAGAAAATCCAGTTCAACACTCAAGGACTAAGCACATTGATGTCAGGTATCATTTTATTAGAGAACATATTGAAATTGGTACTGTGGAACTTCATTTTGTTCCTACTGACAAACAGCTTGCAGATATTCCAACTAAACCACTTGATGAGGCCACATTCTTTAGATTGATTAGTGAGTTAGGAATGTTAAATTTTTAGATCTTTAACATCTGCACAAGTAGCAAGGTATGTTGTTTCACCTTATAGACTTGATATTTTTGTCAGGATCTATACTTGATTGTTAAATGCTTAAGCTGTAACACTTTACTTCGATAAATTACAGTATGATAGACTTGTTAATAAACATCAGGATTGCTATCAGTATGCTGACGTCATTAGTATTGACATCAGGATTGTATCGTCAGTATCATGATTGTGAAATTTGTGTGTCTTACTGTTCAAATTCTGAAGTTCATGTTATTTGGTGGTTCAATTCTGAGTTTTGTTAAGTCTATGTTAGCAAGTTTTATTACATACATACTGATAATTTATATCATTATTCATGATAGTCAATAAACAACAATAGACAAGTAGATATTAAGGAAACTTGTATTTTCATTAATCAAAAGCATTACATACATGAAAATGAAATACAATTCTTCTTTTTGTCTAACTACTACTGATAATTCTATTCTTGTCTAAAGTTGTTGCTGCTTCAATCCTCAACGATCGACTTCAGGACAAGGAGCATCTCAAGAATGAATTCCTTGTCTGGGCGACTTGAATGAGAGCAGCTGACTCATCTTTATGCTTATTGAAGAAAATGAATAGCATCTCCATCAAGATCAACCTCAGACTCTTCACCAAATTTTTCATCCTCATGGAGTGAAGAGATTAGAGGAGGATTGTATCCAACTGGTAGATGTTTTAGAGGAGATTTGTGGAAATCATTTGGGTTAAGATTAACCATATTTGACTTGATGAGAAAAGTCATCTCTTCTAAGAGATAGTTCACTTGCTCCTGATCATCAAGAGTAAAGAACTTCTCAGTGGTAATGAACCAAAAGCTATGGTTCATATGAAGCTTTGGGTTGAAAGTCATGATGGAAAGAGAAAAGAATGAAATGGTTTTGAAGAATGGCATAAGACGTCGGTTTCTTTTATAGAAAGACGTGGGAAGCTGAACAGTCATTTGGGAGATATCAATGCATTCGGTCATAATTATGTGTGACTGTATTTCTTGTATTTTCAAGAAATATTGAATGAATTTAACCAATTGATTTTGTTATTTCTTTTTCAGGTAAAAGAAAATGCCATGTGGAAACTCTATTTAGTCTCTGGAATCAGGATGATATTGATCAGGAATACGACTGTGTTCACATCAGGATTAGTAATTCTTTTTATTCAAAAATCAAATTGAATTGTGTGATTATTCTGATGAGTAGATCACATCAGGAAGATGAAACTGATCAGTATTGATTTTTATCTCGTTTTTACCTTGACTTATTTACTTGAAATCATTTTTGGATTTTATTTTCCAAAAGTCATGAGTAACTGCATTTTTCAGGGGCTGACACCTGTCAACCTACGTGTCAATGTGGGATAATTGGTCTGAAGAATTTTTGAAATATAATTATTTTGACACTCTAATCGTGTAATTGCTTTCTCTATTTTCATTCTCTAAAGCAAAAACACTCTCGAGTTCTCAAAATCACTAATTAATTTCAAAGATTTCTTAAGTTCTTTTCAGATCAAAATGGCAACTCAAAGAAGACTACCCAAATCAGTAGCTTTCAAGTTTGGTGACTTTGATTTTATGATGAACAATCATGTTGCAGCTATCACCAACAAGGAAGGGGTGTCAACTGATTTTCACCCGATAATGGACTTTATGGCGAAATGACCATTAAGTTATGCCTTGACAGCATCTCCACAAATTAATCAAGTAGCTGTTTCACAAGCTTGGAAGAATGCTGAGGTAATTGATTCTACTCAGAGTCAATCAGGTAAGATTGTTCTACATTTAGGACAAGACTCATTTGATCTTACTGAATCTGTTATTAATTCAGTACTTCGATTACCTGTTAGTACAAATTTTGAGAATGTACCATCTGATGATGATGTGAGAATTATGTTATCTAAATTAGGTTATGATGGACCTCTAGATAACATGAGCCAGTTAAATAGATATTTTCTTAGAAAAGAATGGTCTTTCTTCTTTGATCAAATTGTTAAATGCTTTACTGGTAAATGTAGTTCTTTTCAACAAATTACAGCTGTTACATCACATATTGCATATGCTTTGCTTTATAATAGAGTAATTAATTTTGGTCACATTATCTTAAGTCAGATATGTATAAAACTTGGGTCAAGAGATCATGACAGGAATATGGTTTATTATCACAGATTCATGCAACTGTTTATTAACCATTTCATTCCTGATGTTGAAGCTAGATTTGGTAGAGAATATTGTGTTTCTTCTTATGTACAGCAAAAGAGAATTTTCTCTGACATTACAAAGAAGGACAGTGAAAAGAATCTAGATGAAATACCTGCTTTACACTATCCAAATCATGTTCAGGTACTTCTAAGAACTCATCTTCCTACTATCTATAATTCTTCTTTCTTTGGTGGTGAAATGACTCAGGAATCTCAATTGGAGGAGAACCCCCCTGTGTCTATCCAAGTAGCCAAAAACATTACAGTCTCTGAAACAATTCTAGAACCAAATTTTGATCCACAGCCTATTGTTTCAAAGAAGCCAACCTCTGGTGTTTCTCAAAAGACATCAGTTGTAAGGAAGAGAAGATTTGTTATTTCAAGTAGTAGTTCTAGTGAAGATGATGATAATATATCTCTTGCTGAGATAGCAGAATTGAAGGCTGCAATTCAACTTTCTAAGCTAGGACAAAGAGATGGAACACCTAGTCACAGCCAGGCTGCAGTCTCTCAAAAGGCTGTAGTTCTCAAAAAGGAAAAACAGATACTGGATACTGTCTCTCAAAAGACTGTGTCTATTGAAAAAGGATCTCATCCCAAGATCACTTCTGTGTCTACACCTCTTGAGTCTTCTCAAGACAAATCTGTTGCTCACTATACTAGGAGAACAAGGAGAAAGATTCATTTGTCACCTACACACACAGTGTCAAGTTCAACTAACATTATGCAGGTCTCTACAAATAATGCTATATCCATGTCAGTATCTGGCAAGAGAGATCTGGATCTTGATTCTTTATGGGAAACTACATTGACATACAGACTGGCTATGAAACTTATTTCTCTGAAAGTGAAGCTTTCCAGGCCTGTTCTAGATTTTTTGATTGAAAGAGTTCCCAAACTTTCATTTCCTGAAGAATATGGACTGTTACATCAAAGGCTTGATTTAATGAAGACATACTTCTATGTATCAGTCAGAAAGGAGTTACACAAGAAATTTGGACTTCCTAAGCATGTTGCACTTCAATCACTTCATGCATATTTATTTGATGAGGATGTCATTGTTGAAGATGCTTCAGCTCAAGGTGAACAAGAGGAGGTAGTTGATAGAGGGAATCAGTCAACAGAAGATACTATTGCACCAGTGGTGAATAGTAGAATAGATCATATCACAGCCACTGCAACACAAGAACCATCTAGTCAGAGGTTGGATGACTCAGGAACTGTGATTGATGATGCTGGAAGGTCTTCTGTGAGGACTAAAATTGCAAGTGAGAAACCCTATGATATGGGAGGAATGACTTTGATTGATTTTTCTGAAGATCAAACCAATATTGTTCTTTCAGAGTCTATCCACCTTGAGGGTATGTCTCAGCAACCAACACTTAAAGACGGTGGCATATTAGCTATGGTGTCTAATGAAGTATTACTGAAGACATCAGAGTCTAGTGTAAAACCTGAAAGTGGTATACTGGAGCCTGTAGTTTCTGGAAAGAAAGTAGATGTTTGTAAGGATTCAGAGACTATAGCAGTTCACTCCTTGGAGAAAACCTCAAGCCCCATGCCATATGAGGAACCCTCTCTCCATGTGAGTTCAGGTATAAAAACTTCTTCTAGCCTCTATTTTTCTGTAGGTCATGAGAGAACTTATCCAAATTTGAGTGATACACTTGAAAAGATGGACATAGATCCACACACAGAGAGGCTGGCTCCTGATCAGGCAAAAGGAGAGGTAGAAAGAGTGTTGACTTTAAATACTCAAAGTGAGAATGAGGGTATGGATGATCAATTCCATAGTGAGGGAGAGAAAATTAGGAAACCACCATCGTTTGATTTCTGGGATCAGGTTTTCCTGAATCTTGGTCTGAAAATCTTGGTATGGATGCTGGTACTTATTCTTTTATCAAGATGTATGAGAAGAATGACTTAGCACATCACAATGCAAAGCCAGAAGTTAAAGCTCAGAAACAGAAAGAAAGGCTTGCAGAGATCATTAACAGAAGAGGTGAAAAGCTAAGACAAACTTCTACTCAACCAGTACCAGAAGAAATTCCTAATGATCCTAGTATTCCTTTGTATGTACTTCCAATATCAGCTAGAATTGAAACATCAACAATATCTGATCAATCTAAGGAGGAGTCAGGATTTGTAGATGTTAGTACACAGAATACCGGTGAAGGACAGGATGATCATACTTCAGCTCCAGATCAGAGAGATGAAGATGTTTGTACTTCTACTCAAATGTTATTACTTGAATATCATTCTAAACAGGCAACTTCTTCTACAAGGCTTGAAGATAAAGTTCTTTCTGAATCTGAAGATACAACAAGCACTTCCAACATTGAAGTCAATTCTGCAATTCTTAAGGACATTCAGAAATCTGAAAGTGATATTCAATCGAGACTTCAAATTCTTGAAAATAACCAAGTCACTATTATGGAAAATCAAGTAGTTTTGATGAATCCCATTTGTTCTGTTACTGAATCTCTTAGAATTAATGTTGCTGATGTCAAAAAGGGGGAGATAAAGACAATTCAGAGACAACAACAACAACAGACTGGGGGAGATAAACAGACTGGGAACAGAAACAAGGGTGACAGAGTTGGTAAATTTCATCATGGGAGTGGTAAAGGAAAAGAAGCATCAAATAGTTGAATTCTTTCTTCTAAGTACTAGATACATGTCTATATCTGAAAAAGGAGGTACTTAACTTAACTTCATGATCTTGAATTCATAAATTCTATTCTGGTTGTATTGTTATATGTTTTGACATCTACAACTTAGATTTATGCTTCAGATTCTAAAGCATAAATAGGGGGAGATTGTTAGGAATAATTCATAAGTTGTGATGTTAAGAATAGAATTTTGCTAATACTTCTTGTATATCTTGATCTTATAAAGGATTTAGCACTTTGTTTAGGATATATGTGTTAAACAGTAATCTGTAGAATTTAGTCAGGAACAGTGCGTCAGAGACTACATGTCAGGAACAGTGTATCGGGGACTACATGTCAGGAACAGAGGAGCAGATCCTGATACAATATGTCAGATCCTGATCAAATACTGATGGGATAATCAGATCCTGATGCAATGGGAAATCCTGATATCAATCATGTTACTGATGATGTCAGTCGTGTTACTGATGATGTCAGTCGTGTTACTGATGATGTCATTATGGATGCAACAGAAACTGGCAAGTGCTATAAAACAGGATCTTTGTTTTGGAAAACAAGCAAGAAGATATCATGAAGGAAACGAATTCTCTATTGATGGAAACTATCAATTGGACGGCTTAACATTGTCATAGATAGATTATAATTCTGTTATTAGTTGATAAGTAGCATTATAAATACTCTCTCTATATCATTGTAAATAGAGTTCATACGTGAGTGAGCAAGTGAGTTCGTAAGATTTGTATTAGAGAGTTCGAAACAAACAGAGAGAGAGATTTATATTGTCAGCAGCTGCTAAAGGTATTGTACACCTTTGGTAGAGTTTGTATTTGATTATTTTAATACAAACAAAGTTTGATTCATTCGTTTATTCTTGTTCATATAATCAAGCAAAAATCAGACACGATTATATAACTTGTATTCAACCCCCCCTTCTACAAGTTATTCGAGTTAACATATAAATTTTATAAAAAATGTAAAAATAAATTTATTTAACCGTGTTACATGACTCGTACCTCCATGATTGCATAAAAAAATTGAGCCAAGGGTACTACAAAATTTTCAAACTTTGAGAAGTAAAAAGATAACACCTAAACGTTTACCTAATGGAGCCTATCAGTGATGTAGTTTATGTACACTATCGCGTAATACAACTCCTTTATCAATGGACCTCTACCCTCTGCGTTCTGTTTCAAGAAAAAATTAATAAAATCAGATCATATACATACATAACAACAAAACATAAATTTTCAGATTCACATAAACAATACGAGATGAAAGATCTAATTTAAATGATACACGACAAATCGAAAAGCACGAGTTTAAGATATTCTTAAGCATGGGGATCGATAATAAAATGAATGTTTACTTTATATTTTTACCTTTTTTTTAATTTACCTATAATTTAGTATATATAATATTATAAACATTACTTTTAATATGGTGGGAGAATTTAAATTTTAGATCTTTGTATATAATAATTTTTAGTATTAAATCTAAATTAATATGTTGTTGGTGGGAATCGAACCTTCAACCTTTCTATATAACATAATCTAGTATTAATTTTAAATTAAAATGTTGATGGCGGGATTCGAACCTTAGACCTCCAACTTTTAGTATTGTTATATCTAACGGTCATTATCTATTTGAGTTGAAAATCTAACGATTGTGAATGAGGGATAACAAAAAATGAGGAACCAAAATAGGGGGTAACCAAACTACAAATTATACCTCATTTCGCTTATTATAGTATAGTATAGTATAGATTCGATTGTCTTTTCTATTCCAAATATGTTAAATAAAGTTTTCATCATATGTTTTCTTTATAAATTTGAACTCTTCTTCTCTATAAATCGAATACCTTTTTCTACTTATGCTTCTAATATGTTTAGGGATATTTTAATTATTAATATTTAAAATTTATATATATATAAATTCTAAGAAAATTAGATAAATAGATTAAGACAATCTTAAAAAATTTATGGAGTTTTAAAAAATGAAAAAACATCTTATTTTCTCTTTATATTATAGATACTCCTGTATTTATTTAGGATTTCAGCATGAGAATGTTCTTTTATCCTTTATAATAATACATGAGTCTACCCATGTTCAGTTAACCAATCAGAAAACTATGAATTATTTTAGAACTAATCAGAGATAATTCCTAAATTTTAGACCAATGATGTTATATTAAGAGTTTTCCTTATTTACAATCTCACTCTACCTCATTAACCATGGTTAGTTAACACTTCTAATTTAAATACAATAATGATTTTATTAGACATATCCATAAATACATATTTTTTAAATAAAAAATTACTAAAAACTTGCTATTTTAATTTGAAATCAATCACGATATTCTATTATATATTTTAAATTATATTTCATAACTACTCATTCGTTAAGCAACCACTTTTTTAATACAAAGTCAATTGCAATCATATTATCATACATTATAAATTGATTTTCATAATATATATTGTATAATTATAACCAATTTTAAATAATTATAATATAACTCAACTAGAAATATGAAAAAACATTGGATTTGAAATCAAATTTTAAATAATTTGGATAATTTCCATACCTTCAAATACTTGATTTTTTTAAAAGCTCAAACTTTTATTTATTCATAATTTGTTAATAAAATTAATTAATAAATGCATATAAGCCAACACTGCATATATTTTAATTATTTAAATTATTAAATATACGCTAGAAGAGTATTATTGTTGGTTGGTGAATAAATTACCAATCAAAAAATAAAAATTATTTTAGAGACAATCAGAATTCACTTCTAAATTTTCAATCAATCAATCATATACAAAATTTTTATTATTTACCATGCTTATTCTAATTTACTAATCACGGTTACAGTACATTTAAATATAATAATATCTTCATTTCATAAATTCGTATATCACATGGTTTTTAATTTTAAAAAATTACTACTAACCGTAAATAATATTTTCTATAAATCCACATAATAGTGAATTACAGATGCATATCTTTTAGTTATGAATATTTTTTGAACATCCTTTATTATAATACCCGAATCTACCACGTATTAGCTAAATAATCGTAAGATTGTGAATTATTTTAGTATCAATCAGAGACTAGATCAATTAAACTTAATGTAACATGTTTCTCTATTGGATCTAGATTCTACGTTTCAGCCAAAATTAAACTCAACTCAAGTTAAACTCATTAACAATAGATTTTTGTTTTTTTATATCAATTAACTAAATATAATAACTGCTTATATATATAAAAAACTACACATAATAACTACTAATTTTTATTCTAACGATTAGCTAATAATCAAATTACATAAAATAAAAATACCTCAAATATAAAATTCTTACAAACTGAAAAATAAAACTATTATATCAATTTAATCATTACAAGAAATCGAAGCCGCTTATTCCATATTCTCCATCAGACCTAGCCAACTTTGATGAACTAAGTGTCTATATCAATTATCCTCCTCCTAATTAATTAACATCAATTTCGATTATATATATGTATCATATGTTTTATGTTTTAATTTTCCAATAAAATCAACAAAAAAATGATTCTAACAAAAAAATAATTGAAAACGATTTAGGATTTTATCATCCCTATACCAAATCCTCCCAAGATTACTTCCCATTAGAATATTCGGTGGTCAGCTTCAATAATTCTGCGACTTACTAAATTGTAGGCATCACTCATTACTATATATATTACACCGATTTGTTTACATTATTAAGCATGCCTATAGATAAATGTTTTTTTTACAATGTTGGGTTGCCAATGTTATCATTCATAACTTACCTTCATGATCACTAAAATATATATTGTATCATTATCCATACATTTAAAAGTACGATATAATTTTTCTTATATGGCCTTTCTGGAAAGTAGAATTTTTCTAAACTTGGAAGTCGATTCTTGAGAAAAACACACAAGTCACATTCAATAAAAATGCATTCAATAGTTTTTTTCTTCGATACATCAATAAAAAATCTCTTTCCTTCATCAACTTAATTGTTAATAACTTTAATATTACATATATTGTTATTTCACCAACTTAATATTCACAGGTACATCATGAATGGCCATAACCATTCAGAAGGCATCTTGAATTTACAACACGAATCAATGACAAAAGGTACGGAAATAATCTTAAAACCATTAATCGTCATTTATTTTGAATCAATTTTTAAATATAATTATCATTTAAAATCAAACCCATTCATTTTCTATAATTATTATTTTGATTATTTATCCTTACATTTATTTTGTGATTTCCTAATAGTTAAAAAATCCAAGAGTGTAAAGTCAATTAATTAGTAAGTACACATTAAAATTAATATTAAATTACATTTACTAATAGTTAAATAAAAGTTTTATAATTATCTTTCAAAATAAGAACCATGCATTTTTTCCTTATTAGCATTTTAAATATCTGTCCTTAATTTAATTTGTGGTTTACTATTAATTAAATGAAATCCAGGAATGTAAAGACAATTACTTAATAAGTTCGCAATAAATATAAAATTAAATTAGATGTACAATTAGTTAAACATATATAAATTTGAAGTAATACATGTGTAAATAAAATATTAATTTCAAATATATATTTAATTAATTTATTATTTCAAAATTTATAAAATTTATATTTTTTTATGTCCCATATTTTTCTTCGCTTCTAACCTTTTTCACTTCCATCTTTTACAAGCTTATGAAATTGATGTATATGAAATATATGCGTTAACTTGACAAATTAAAATAAGTTAAAATTATATCATTGTAAATTTTATTTATAGTCTGTTGTGAGACTAACAGACAAATCTACTGCAAAAAATCAGTCACTCTATTTTTTTGAGATTATATCGCACCCCTGTGAGCATCCTTATTCATTTCTCATAAAACTAAGTATGATTACCGTAGTTTTATATCTATGAAGTATTTTTATTTGTCAATTTAAATTATTAGATTGAGAAAAGTTAATGTTTATAAATGATGTTGTTTTTTTGTAAGAGTTAATTACTCCCTCTGTCCCATTCATTTCTTTACACTTTCCTTTTTGAGATGTCCCATCCAATTCTTTACATTTCAAAATTTTCCTAAAATGGTAAAGTTTTATAATATAAAAATCAACAACATCCACTACTTTCTCATTTTATACATTATATAGTAATGAGTCTCACCACTTTACTCATTTTTCCTACTTCTCTCCTCCTTATTTATATTTTTTCTTGGTCTCCGTGCCCAACCCAAATGTAAACATTTGGGTGGGACGGAGGGGGTACTTTATGTATCTACTTTTGATGTTCTTACTAACGAAAATACCTACACACTTATTCACACACACATGCATATCCAAATTAAAGCATATAACTTTTCTCAACTTATTATATTATATTAATATATTTGTTCGTGTGTCGAATACATATTATGCCACAAATTTTTTGTTGTCAGATTAGTTATAGAAACCACCTATATATATTCTCCAAAATCATTTTTGTACTTTAGTAGTCAACTTTAATATAGGTACTCTATAAGCTCAAATCACGAAATTATTTATCATGCTAAGAGAATAAACTTTACCACTGCTTACTCCCTCAAATGATGTTCAATTTTAGTCTTTTCTTATATTTTACAAATTTACATAATTGTTGGTGGATCCTAAATATGAATAAATTTTATGCCATAATTAATGATTGATATTGCTTATCCGAGAATATAAGGTGAATTTTATTTTAAATTTTTTGGAACTAAATTTTTCAGTTTACTTTATTGGCAGGTCACCACAACATACGCCAATAAGGCAAACAATAATATGTTATTAATGGGATATGTACTCTCAATAAAATACTTTATAGTGTATGGCTACAAACTTTTGTTGCCGCATTCACATTTGAAAAAGTAAGAAAAAATATGATAAGTATGGTCGTTTGACCTGTCGTTAACCGTATTTGTAACATTTTTCCGACCTTTATGGTCAAGCGTAATTTTTTCTTACGAATAATTTGAAAATTATTGAATAATATATATAACTTTCTTATTTAATTAAAATCTATTATTATAGTCTCTATCAGTAACATAACAAACATGTTAATATTTGACATATCATGATAGAAAATTAACTAACTATATGTATGTTTCGTAAGATCTTTACGGTTTTACAGATACATTGAATCGGGAAGTTACATCTATGTATAATAAGATTGCTCTACGATGAAATTTCCATTTTGACTTTAAATGTAAATATTCATTTATCATGAGTTTAAATGTTTCTTAACTTATGACTTAAGATTTATTATATCACTCACTCAATCAATTTATTATTTCATTTTATTATCCTTAATATAATTTATCCATTGCGCGGGGAAAAAATTTATAAACAAGATTTTGATGATTTCGAGTTTTTGTTTGAATTCCAACGAGACGTTTCTATGAAATTAATGAAGTAAAAACTGAACAAGAAACCAAGTTACTAGAAGTAATTTATGTGCAGTGCAGTTAGGGCTACATAACATTTCGATCTAGACAGGTAAATAAGACTGGACCGGGTCTGTCAGTCCAAGATCCAGACCGGATCGTATATAAGCAGTCCAATCTCCGGTCCTTAAAATAAAAAAAAATCTGATTTTCCATCATGTCCGGTCCAAACCCAGAAAAAATCCGAATCAGATCGAATTTTGTGTATGTAATTCATTTATATTACTTTATTTATATAATATAGATATTAAATATTTAAATACATCATAATTTAACAAACTAAATTAGTAAATAAAAAATTGATGAAATAGTAAAATTCAACATTACAATCTAAATAATTAAAAGTAATTTTTTTTTTATTTTTTGATACATATATATATATGGTAATTATTTAATATTTTTTAAAATTGTAACTTCGGTGCGTAGCACGGGTGAAATGCTAGTTACTTTAACACATTAGTTCTTTTCTTTTTAAATACGAAGACTTTTTTCTATGAGATTAGTATTGGATTAATGAAATTTCCTAATGGAAGTATAAATAACTTATATAAAAATATATAATTTTAGAATATCGTAAAAGATGTCCCCACTGTCCTTGTATTCTACTTCCAATAAATTTTTTAAATATATGTCTCCTCTATATATTCAAACACATATTCTACTTCCAATAGAACTTATAATTATATGTTTTTTCTATGAATTCGAACTCTTATTCTCTATAAATTCGAACTTCATTCTACTTCCAATAGAACTTTAATCATATGCCTTATAAATACATATTCTACTCCCATTAGAACTTCTAATTATATATCTTACCTATAAATTGGAACTCTTCTCATCTATAAATTCGAACACATATTCTACTTATAATATGTTAAAAGTTATTTTTATATTTATTAGTGTTTATTCGAACCCCTATTCTACTTCCAATAGAACTTTTAATCATATGCCTTACAATTAAATAAATATTTTACTTCATATAGAACTTCTAATTACATGTCTTTCCTATAAATTCGAACTCTTCTCATCTATAAATTCGAACACCTATTCTTTCTACTTCTAATATGTTAAAAGATATTTTTATATTTATTAGTATTTAAAATCCAAAAATTCTAAAAAATTAGAAAAATAGAATGAGATGATTTGAGATGCGCCACCTAAGCGCCCGTGTATCCTCCTTTATATATATACTAGTTGATAAAGCCGCGCTTTGCGGCGACATTACAATATTTTTAAAAAAATTCAATACATTTACGTTATATTATAATATTAATATTAAATTTTAATAATTAAATAATCTTCTCTAATGAATCAATTTCTTGTTAAATACGATTCTTTAGATTGAGCCGCTCTCTCGTTAAAACCGAAATCCCAACTTTTTAACATATATTATAAAGACTGCATGAGATTGTTCTTTTACTCATTGTTCTTTTATTATGTTAACACATCAATTCTTTTCTTTTTAAATACGGTGACTTTTTTCATGACAATAGTATTTGATTTATGAATAAATTTTCCTAATATAAGTATAATTAACTTATTAACTTATATAAAAAATATATAATTTAAGAAGATCATACGTTCTATAAAATATTTAATTATATGTCTGCTCTATATATTCAAACACCTATTCTAGTTCTAGTAGAACTTTTATTTATATATTTTTTCTATAAATTCAAACTCTTATTCTCTATAAATTCGAACTCCTATTCTGCTTCCAACAGAACTTTTAATCGTATGCCTTATAAATACTTATTATACTTCCAATAGAACTTCTAATCATATGTCTTCCCTATAAATTCGAACTCTTCTCCTTTATAAATTCGAACACCTATTCTACTTCTAATATGCTAATTGATATTTTCATATTTATTAGTGTTTAAAATTCTAGAAAATTAGAAAAATCGATTGAGACGATATTAGAGCGCCACCTAAACTCCCGATATCCTCCTTTATATATATATATATATATATATATATATATATATATATATATATATATTGAATATTGATAATTTGAGAAAATTTTATTTAGCCGCCTTCCCCTTATTATGGCATATACTGGACAGATTTTTTTTTTATGTAATTCGTATTTTGTGTAAAATAATAATGATCAATTATTAATCAAAACATGACGCAAACAGTTCTCCTGAAAATAGCATAGCATGTACACGAAAGTCCGTGAAAATTAGACAAACCTGGAAGATAATTTCTATAGACATGATACCGATAAATTTTGGTACATGACAATTGACAGAGATACTCTTGAACACCGGCCAACCAAGTTGTAAAATTTTGAACCTTAGTTAAACAAAGTAAGATAACTATAGAGAATTTAAAATACATATTCCCTCATAACAAATAACAACGAACTCATAATATACACAAATTCTCCTGACAATTAACATTGAACAACACATTTAATTAATCAGTACTGTAATTTGCATACAGAAAAATTATATTACAAAAAGAATCAAATTACTTACAATGATACCTAGTTCACATGCTTTTTGTCAAGATCACAATTCTTGTAAATATGATGCCTTTCATGTGTAATAATCATGGATTTATGCATACAAAAATAAGTATCAAAATTTTGATTAAATGCTTATATCATTATACAGATTCAAATAAGTGATTCTTAGGTTCGAACCATAAATATAAATACATTCAAATACTTTTCCCCTTTAAATTCAATCTCATTTTCCACTTCTAGTCAATATAGAATATCTTATAAGTTATTTATCTTTAAAAATTGTGAAACTCTAAAAAAAATTGAAAAATAAATTAATACGATATTAGAGGCGCCACCAAATTAACACTTATTCTAATTCTTATAAAACTTTTAGTTATTTATTTTTCCAATGAATTCGAACTCATATCCTCCATAAATTTGAACTCTTTTCCTCTTTAAATTTGAACACATATATCATCTATTCTATTCTACTTCTAATGTAATAAAAAAAATTATTTATTAATATTTAAAATACCTATTCTACAACTTTTAATCATGTGTCATATAAATATCTAATTTATTTCCAATAGAACTTCTAATTATAAGTCTTCCCTATAGAACTCATATCCTCCATAAATTTGAACTCTTCTCCTCTTTAAATTTGAACACATATATCATCCATTTTATTCTACTTCTATTGTAATAAAAAAATTATTTATTAATATTTAAAATACCTATTCTACAACTTTTAATCACGTGTCATATAAATATCTAAATTATTTCCAATAGAACTTCTAATTATAAGTCTTCCCTATAAATTCGAACTCTTCTACTCTACAAATTCGAACACCTATTTTACTTCTATTATATATGTTAAAAGATATTTTATATTTATTAGTGTTTAAAATCTAAAAAAAATTAGAAAAATAGATTGAGACGATCTTAGAGCGCCACCTAAACTCCCGCGTATCCTCCTTTATATATATATATATGTAGCTCATCATATTTTTAGAAAATGACAGATTTTATTTAGAAAATATAGAAGAAAATATTGTATTTTAGCTGAAAAAGGTAATCAGTAAGTTATTAGTAATTACAACATTAATATTTTCCTTCATTAAATAGACCGGTTCATAATATTTTTGGAAAAAAAGGATAATGTAGTTCAGTTAATTATTAGTAATTATAATATTATTATTTTATTTCATTAAATAGAACGGCTCATGATGTTTTTGGGAAAGGAGAAATTATAGTTAGAAAAAATAAGAAAAAATAATATGTTTTAACTAAAAACGGTAACTGGTTAGTTATTATGAAATATAAAATAGAATTTCCCGTAAATATAAAATAAAATAGAAACTATTCATTAAATAAAACAGCTCATGATATTTTTGGGAAAGGAGAGATTATAGTTAGAAAAAATAGAAAAGATAAGATGATTTAACTAAAAAAGGTAACTAGTTAGTTATTAGGAAATATAAAATAGAATTTCTCGTAAATATAAAATAAAAATAGAAACTAAATAAATAATAACTAAGTAAGGGTATTTAAGTAAAATTACGAAGTACCGTACCGACTGACCGACCGACCAAACTTTTAATGTTTCAGCTTTTATAATATAGTATAGATTACAATTATGTTTTTATTTAGCTGAAATGTAATTTGTTAGTTATTACTTATTAGTAATCATAATATTAATATTTTATTTCTTTAAAATAGTTGCCCGTAGTATTTTTAGAATATAAAAATGAAATCAATTAGTTATTTAAAAATAGAAAATGTAACATATTTTTACCAATAATAAATATTTAAATATGGATAGTTAAGTAAAAAAAGAAAGTTTGAAAATAAGAAATTTTCGTTAGAAAATATAAAAAAGATATTACATTTTAGCTGAAAAAAAGTAAACAATTAGGTATTAGTAATTATAATTTTATTAGTTTATTTCATTAATAGAATAACCCGTGATATTTTTGGAAATGAGAGGTTCTAGCCAGAAAAGAAAAAATAATGTGTTTTAGGTGGAAAAGGTAATTGGTTAGTTATTAGAAACTGTAATACCATTATTTGATTTTATAACATAGAAATACATGTTTCTACCAATAATAAATATCTAAGTAATAATAATTAAGTAAAAAAATAAAGTTTGAAAATGAGATATTTTTGTTAGAAAATATAAAAAAGATATTACCTTTTAGTTGGAAAAGTTAATCAATTAGTTATTAGTAATTATAATATCATTAGTTTATTTCATTAATTAGAACGACCATATTTTTGGAAATAAGATATTTTAGTCAGAAAAGTTAGAAAAGGTAATTGATTAATTATTATTTAGGAGAAAATGAATATCAATTAATACAAAACAAAAACAAAACAATTAATAAAACAAAACAATTAATACAAAACGAAAATAATGTAAAACGAAAATAATATATTTCAAAACGAAAATAAAACAAAACAATATAAAACAAAAACAAAAACAAACACATTCTTTCGGGTATTCAATGCCAGATACTACCTTGGCGTACTTGTGTTATCCGCATTTTTTTAGCAAAACATTATTACTCATGCTTCATTAACTTTTATACAATTTTCATAAGATTTAAAAACCTATATTTCATAAGACATTATTCTTCATTATTACTCATGCTTCATTAATTTTTATACAATTTTCAAATAGGATAGCTTGAAAAAAATGTTAATATATTTGCATTTAAAGTTGAAAACATCATATTTTATATATATATAAAAGAATTTTTATTAATAGTATATGATATGTGCATAGGCAAAGTTCTTTGTAGAATTATTAAGTTGTTACTTGTTAAATCAGTACAAAACAATGTCTTTTGAATTTTTGATTTGTATTATGTTATTCAAATTGCGATACAAAATTTGAAATTTGCAATATAATGGACTTGATTTGCAGAACATGTTCATTTCGATTAATAATAATTTTCGAAAAATAGATCATTGGTATCCAAGAAAGAGATTGTAGGTATAATGTATATTAATATAAAAATTAGTATTAATGTACATAGTAGAGGGCAACATTAATTTATATTGACAAATAAGTGATATAAGAGTTCTAATATTTAAGAAAATTTAACAAAGCGCTTCTACCGTCTTTTGAAAATATTTGTAAAAATATCTTTTACAACCAAAACAACATGTTTTTACATTTTTCTAAAAAATAATTTGAAGTTGATTTTGGATGCATTTGAGGTTGATTTTGATTGCATGCGAGATTGTATTCGTGTTAACCGATGCAATTTGTTAAGCAACCTATTATTCAACCAAAGATGATTTCAATTGTTAAATTTTTAAAATTGCATTTACGATTGATTTTAGTTGATGTCGGTTGCAAATATGATTTCAAAAGTTGCAAAATGTATGTTTGCAACTATTTTATGAAAGGTGAGATGTTTGCAAAATAATTTTTTTAAAAAGGTAATTTTGCAAAAATGTTTTTGGACTTGGATTTTTATTGGAAAAACCCTATTTAAGTTGTGTCATTAAACATAACTCTATATTTGTAATTCATTTATAGTTTAAAAAATGCAAAAAATCATAAGCATTTTAATTTAGTTAAAAGCCGTTTTTGGTATAATATCATATTTTATTTTTATTTGTAAATAATATAGAATATAGATAAGTAAACGAAACAGAGCACCTGAGAATTTTTGTACAGTTAGTGAGTTAAATAACACATTAATAGTTTGAGAAAAAAAAATTTTGAGACCTTGCCGTATATATTTTTGTTTTAAATCGAATATTTTTGAAATGCATCAAGGAGCCATGCAAAAAAAAATGATTGGTAACTAACTTGCTAAGAAATAGAATACCTGGTGAACACATATAATTAAGCTACCTATCCATATCTTATACGTATCTATTAACATGTACATATATATATATACACACAGTCTGTTTCTTCAATAATTTCTCTCAAGAATTATGTTTTGACACACAGATATGTCATCCATGTCTTGGGATAAATTTACAATCCTCAAAATCTCCATCATGAAAAACCTTCAAAACCTCTCCCAAACCTTATCAAAACTCCTAGTCTACTCCATCATTTTCATTACTTTAATATGTTTAGTTCATGTACTCACAATTGACCATGTTTCCTCTTCTTCTAATCACCAGAACCTTAGAAGAAATCATATTATACCATCTTCCAATATTAACAACATCATATCAAACACTAAAACCTCAGTTTCATTACAATCAAACCCTTTGTATACCTCTAAAACCCTAGACACCAATGAAACTACCATACATCACATTGCTTTCGGCATTGGAGCTGTTGGGACAATCAGATCTTGGCACTGCGAATTTTGATACACTAAATTAACGAGTACGAATAGAAAAATCACCTTGTTAACGGTTGATTCCACGCTCTTCTATTGTATTCCCAAATTCCCTTGAGCGAAGTGTGGCCTTCGTCTTCTCAAGTTTACCTCTCTTCTTGCTCCTGGGTGGCTACCAATTTTTTCGACCAGCCCCCAGCAAGAAGAGAATAGGAATATATATAGGCTACAATAGGGATCATGGATAATTAGGTTGGGCCTTCTAATTACATCTTGAGCCTAGCCCAATGTAATTAAATATTAATTCAATCCACTAAAGAATTAATATTTGCACTACCTTTCCTAATACCGTAATTTAATTAATTAATTTGGTTCCAATATTATTTGCTTATTAAATTCCCCATGTTTAAAATATCGCATGTCCATTAATTAAATAAATTACTGATAATTCATTTAATTAATATCTTTTATCCTTGATTATCCACTCAACCTTTATTTAATTATGCCGGAATAAATCCACCTGCAGGGTTTCACATAATTAAATCTTTTTGAGCTTTCAAGGGGACATCATTAACCCGAATATTATCAGGACATGGATTCCTTCAATAAATAATATCCCACCATATATATTATTTCATCACCCAAAATATAATGAAATAATTCACAAGAATTATTTCATATATAAATCAAAGCATGTAAATAATATATACGTGTCAATTATTATTTCCGGATTAAGAACCTAAGCATTAATAATAACATAGAATCTTAGTTCACCTTCTTAATCAGTATAAGGGAACAATTCTAAATTTGATCCTGTTCAATATACACAAAGTATACTAGTATTATTTATTAGTCAATATAAACTAATCTAAATAATACTACAGCCATTCCAGTGGATTGTCTAACTCCACCTGTGCTGTGAACCTTATTATATTATATAAACCGTATTTAATAATCTAATATTCTGTATCCCATTTGATACTAGATTATTCACAATATATAATATTTAGACAACATGTAAACATTTAAATGATTCTCAATAAAATAGGCCAGAAATAAATGTATATACTTCAAATAAATATTTTCAGTATACACCAACAATCTCCCACTTATACTCAAAATATTCTATGAGTATATCAGTGTTTATTTAATCCACTATTACACAAAAAACTATGTGTCCATCCGTCTGACTCCTATCGCTTCCACATGCCTGTCAAAAACTTTGGCTGGCAGGCTCTTTGTGAAAGGATCTGCCCGGTTGTCCTCTGATGATATGTGAGCCACAACTATATCTCCTCGCTTTACGATTCCTCGTATGAGATGATACTTACGTTCAATATGTTTAGCTGCTTTGTGATCTCGCGGTTCCTTCGAATTTGCCACAGCACCAGTGTTATCACAATACACTGTCAAGCTCCTAGGCAAATTAGGTACCACATCCAAGTCCAAAAGGAAGTTCCTGAACCATACAGCCTCCTTTGCAGCCTCAGAGGCCGCCACGTACTCGGCTTCCATGGTAGAGTCTGCAATGCATTTCTGCTTTACACTCCTCCATATAATAGCTCCACCTCCCAAAGTAAAAACATATCCCGAGGTCGATTTCCTCTTATCCCTATCTGATTGGAAATCTGAATCAGTATATCCCAAAGGAAATAGATCTGAGGCCTTGTAAATTAACATATACTCCTTAGTCCTTCTCAGGTACTTGAGTATAGTTTTTACTGCACTCCAATGTTCCTGACCTGGGTTCGACTGATATCTACTAACCATGCCTACAGCAAAGCAGATGTCAGGCCTCGTACATAACATAGCATACATTAAGCTTCCACATGCCGAAGCATAAGGAACTGCTTTCATGCTCTCTATATCCTTAGGTGTCGAAGGACACTGCTCCTTGGATAGAGCCACTCCATGTTTAAAAGGTAGAAAACCTTTCTTAGAGTTCTGCATGTTAAAACGAGCTAATACTTCATCAATGTAGGGCTCTTGAGATAAAGCCAACATCCTTTTCTTGCGATCCCTTATTACTTTGATCTCAAGGATGTATGCCGCTTCACCTAAGTCCTTCATTTCAAATTGTTTGAACAACCATGCCTTTATTGATGACAACATCTTAACATTGTTTCCAATGAGTAAAATGTCATCTACATACAGTACTAGAAAAACCACTGCATTACCCTCACTTCTCTTATACACACATGATTCGCTTGGACTTTGATCAAATCCATATGACTGGACTGCCTGATCAAAACGAATATTCCAGTCCCTAGAAGCTTGTTTTAGTCCATAAATAGACCTCTTAAGCTTACAAACAAGATGCTCTTGGCCTTCCTTAATGAACCCTTTTGGTTGTTGCATATAGATGGTTTCCTCAAGACTTCCATTAAGGAAAGCTGTCTTGACATCCATTTGCCAAATCTCATAATCGAGATGAGCTGCTATAGATAAAAGAATCCGGATCGACTTAAGCATAACAACCGGCGAAAAAGTTTCCTCATAATCGATCCCTTCTTTCTGAGTATACCCTTTCGCAACAAGTCGTGCTTTCCAGGCTTTCACCTTTTTGTCAGATCCTCTTTTCTTCTTGTAGATCCACATACATCCAATGGGTTTTACACCTTTGGGTGGTTCCACGAGCTCCCAAACTTGATTAGAATACATAGATTCCATCTCAGATTCCATTGCCTTTTGCCAAAGATCTGCATCTTTATCTAGAATTGCTTGTTCGTATGTCCTGGGATCCTCATCATGTTCACCAGAGACCAAGTCCGAGGACTCTCCCAAAAACATGAATCTATCAGGTTGTTGAACAACCCTCCCACTACGACGAAGCACCGGTGTGGTATTAGTGACAGGTTGTGCATTTTCTTGTGGTTGATCTACTTGTACTATTGGCACTTGGGGATTATCTATCCCTCCCACTAGTTCCTCTAAAACGATACTACTCATGGGTTTGTGTTTCATTATATAGTCTTCTTCTAAGAATCTAGCATTGGTACTAACAATGATATCTCGATCCCTAGGACTATAAAATGAATAACCTTTCGTTCCCATGGGATAGCCTACAAACAGCCTTACTTCTGTACGAGATTCTAACTTGGTCGCGTTCTTGTTCAGCACATGTGCTGGACAACCCCAAATCCGAATATGTCTTAGACTTGGTTTGCTACCAGTCCACAATTCTATTGGAGTCTTGGGAACCGACTTAGAAGGTACCAAGTTCAGAAGGTAAGCCGTTGTTTCTATAGCATATCCCCAAAACGACTTGGGTAAATTTGAATAACTCATCATCGATCTAACACTCTCTAAAAGAGTCTGATTCCTTCTCTCTGCTACACCATTCTGCTGAGGTGTGCCAGGTGCAGACAATTGGGATGCAATCCCATTTTCTGATAAATATTCCCTAAATTCTCCAAGCAAGTATTCGCCACCACGATCTGATCGTAGTGACTTGATACATTTTCCAAGATGTCGCTTCTCCGCACTTGCTTTGTACTCTTTGAATTTTTCAAAGCACTCAGACTTACGGCGCAACAAATAAATGTACCCATATCTAGAATAATCGTCAATGAAAGTGACAAAATACTCATAACCTCCTCTTGCTTGGATACTCATAGGTCCACATAAATCAGTATGAACCAATTCTAACACTTCTTTAGCTCTATTCCCCTTTGCTTTAAAAGGCCTATTAGTCATCTTACCTTCCAAGCAGGATTCACAAACTGGAAATGGCTCCACTTCCAACGAGCCTAATGGCCCATCTACTACCAGTCTTTGAATCCTCCTCAAGTTAATATGACCTAATCTTAAGTGCCAAAGATATGTTTGGTTCAATTCAGAAGGTTTCTTTCTTTTATTTGAGCTAGAAAGAATGTTATTAGTTTCCTTATGTTGCAGCATTGGTTGGATAGGATTAATAATATATAAATTGTCTTGCAATGTACCAGAACATATAACTCGTTTATTCATCATAATAGAAACATTACGATCCAAACAAACATTATAACCATCCATGGCAAGTTTAGAAACCGAAATTAAATTCCTTCTAAACGAAGATACATAAAGACAATTGTTCAAAACCAAAATCCTATCATCGCCAAAAGACAATGTAATTATTCCAACTGCAACTACTGCTACTTTCGTAGCATCTCCATGAACACACATATCTCGCCATCTCTAAGCATTCTGGATTGCTGGAACCCCTGCATAGAGTTACAAACATGGTCAGTGGCTCCTGTATCTACACACCAAGTGCTCGTAGATATAGCCGCTATATATGTTTCTGTAACTATAGAAAGAGACATACCAGTATTGTTTGTCTTCTTAGGAAGAGGACAATCCTGTTTCCAGTGACCTGACTGCTTGCACCTGAAGCACTTGCCCTTAGGCTTTTTCACACCACCTTGAACTCCCACTGCATTAGCAACCTTTCCAGCTTTCTGTGTCTGAGTCTTTTTCTTCTTCTTACCTTTCGGCTTAGATGAAGAAGCTTTCTCGGCCACATTCACTTGAACATTCTGCTCAAAGAGTCCTTCAGCTGCCTGAAGTTCTGTCAGAAGTTCCGCGAGACTATACATCCTTTTGTTCATGGTGTAATTCAAGCGGAACTGCTCAAAACTTTTGGGCAAGCTCATAAGGATGATATCGATCTGGGTTTCCCCATCAATATCAGCACCAAGGATCTCCATCTCATTCAGATGAGACATCATTCTGAGAACATGATCCCTTACAGGTGTTCCTTCAACCATCTGAGTGTTCATTAAAGCCTTCATTGCTACTTGCCTAGCAGCCCTATTCTGTTCTCCAAAAAGTTCCTTGAGATTAAAGAGCATATCTGAAGCAGTGGGCATAGCCTGATGCTGATGCTGCAAAACACCCGACATTGCTGCCAGAATGTAACATCGCGACATCTCATCAGCCTTAATCCACCGCTTATAATACTCCTTCTCACTTTCAGGAGCATCTTCAGCAGGCTGGTCTGGCTTGGGTTCATAAGTACAAAATTTGTACTCCTCAGCAGTCAACACTATGTCCAAATTACGTTTCCATTCAATATAGTTCGGTCCAGTAAGTTTGTTATCCTTAAGTATGGTGAATAGTGGATTAAAGCCCATAGTGATCTAGTCCTGAGAATCATACATGTAACACATAATCAGATAGTTGCATAAATCTTAAATCCTATTGGTTTCCTCTAACAATTAATTAAAATTAATGCACTAATATTTAAACACCATAAGTATCTGGTACGCCACGATGGATGACTTATATACCACTTAAATTCGTTTAAATATTACTTTGGTCCTATTACTAAATAATACGCCACGTTAGGGTGGACTATATATTATTTTTCATAGCTAAGTGTATACCATTATTAAATCTTAAATTAATAAAAAGACTGGATACCACCATTAAATATTTCAAATCAATAATCGATAATAGGATAATTCCCAGATCGGGGGGAGCATTGTCAAGAGGCATCACTTAAGACCCCTTTCTAGACAGAATCATCCTTTCTCTCAATATCAAAATCTATATTCAATCAGTGGTACCCTTCTAATTAATTGAATTCTATGAAACTTGGTACGCCACGATGGGTGGCATGTATACCTTTCAATATTCGTAATTAATTTAGGAAGTTTGTTCTAGTAATATCCATAACACTACCTGACACCATAAATCATACGCCACGATGGGTGGCATGTATATAATTTATATTCGTCTTGGTGTTAAATTACATACAAACAATAATGGAGACCATGGGATTTAATTCCTAATTAATTCCATCACCCACTTAGAATTTTTTATTTAAAATTGAGGAATTTTATCTTGCATGCATCGCCTTATGTTATTTAATCGAAGTCCACATGTATCAAAATACACAAAACACATAACATAACAGCATGCTATTCATGATTAAAGCATAATAAATAAATACTATGTCCATGTCGTCCTAATTATGTTAAACATGCAATTAAAAAAATAATTACACACATAATTAACAACACACATAACATAATTAATTAAATCAATAATCAAAAATCAGTGGAAAAAATTAAAATAAAATTTTCCACTATTATGGCCCCATGAAAAAAATTTCCAGCCCTTTATTCTGCTGAAAAACAATTTTCTGCCAAAAACCTTGCTGTTGCGCATTCACGGACTGCGTTACTGCCCCTGGAACTGCTGTCACGCATGTGCGTCATGCGTTACAGCCTGTTACAGACCTGTCACGCATGTGCGTCATGCGTTACAGCCTGAACAGACCTGTAACGCAGTCTGCACATGCGTTACAGGCTTCAGATCAGAATTTCTCACGCGCGCCTGTTCTTCTCTGCATCTGTTCGACTGTTTTCTGTTTCGTTCCAACAACAGTAAATTACCAAACCAACAGCCTTCAACCAGCTTCGCAGCGGAATAATTTTGATCTCCGTTTTGATTTCCGATCGCACATAATTGTTACAAATTACCCGGATCTTAATAAAATCCAACAAACAATTACAAAAAAATAGATCTAATACAAAACTAATTTTGTAAATCTATTCTAACACGATCAACCCTCGTGTTTTACAACCACGATAAACCACGTGGAAACCAAACAAAATAACCACGATTAAACCACGTGGGATCCAAACACATAATTAAAATTACATGGCCATAATAGTGGATACTAAACAACCTGCAAAAGATTATTATCCAAGCACACCACTATACACATGCATATATAATTACGACATGGACATCGTATCAAAATTCGCAGAACCAATGAACCAGGCTCTTGACACCAATTGTTGGGACAATCAGATCTTGGCACTGCGAATTTTGATACACTAAATTAACGAGTACGAATAGAAAAATCACCTTGTTAACGGTTGATTCCACGCTCTTCTATTGTATTCCCAAATTCCCTTGAGCGAAGTGTGGCCTTCGTCTTCTCAAGTTTACCTCTCTTCTTGCTCCTGGGTGGCTACCAATTTTTTCGACCAGCCCCCAGCAAGAAGAGAATAGGAATATATATAGGCTACAATAGGGATCATGGATAATTAGGTTGGGCCTTCTAATTACATCTTGAGCCTAGCCCAATGTAATTAAATATTAATTCAATCCACTAAAGAATTAATATTTGCACTACCTTTCCTAATACCGTAATTTAATTAATTAATTCGGTTCCAATATTATTTGCTTATTAAATTCCCCATGTTTAAAATATCGCATGTCCATTAATTAAATAAATTACTGATAATTCATTTAATTAATATCTTTTATCCTTGATTATCCACTCAACCTTTATTTAATTATGCCGGAATAAATCCACCTGCAGGGTTTCACATAATTAAATCTTTTTGAGCTTTCAAGGGGACATCATTAACCCGAATATTATCAGGACATGGATTCCTTCAATAAATAATATCCCACCATATATATTATTTCATCACCCAAAATATAATGAAATAATTCACAAGAATTATTTCATATATAAATCAAAGCATGTAAATAATATATACGTGTCAATTATTATTTCCGGATTAAGAACCTAAGCATTAATAATAACATAGAATCTTAGTTCACCTTCTTAATCAGTATAAGGGAACAATTCTAAATTTGATCCTGTTCAATATACACAAAGTATACTAGTATTATTTATTAGTCAATATAAACTAATCTAAATAATACTACAGCCATTCCAGTGGATTGTCTAACTCCACCTGTGCTGTGAACCTTATTATATTATATAAACCGTATTTAATAATCTAATATTCTGTATCCCATTTGATACTAGATTATTCACAATATATAATATTTAGACAACATGTAAACATTTAAATGATTCTCAATAAAATAGGCCAGAAATAAATGTATATACTTCAAATAAATATTTTCAGTATACACCAACAGGAGCATCGTCTAAATTATGGGATAAAAGGAAGGAGTACATTAAACTATGGTGGAGGCCTAACCAAATGTGAGGGTACGTTTGGTTAGACAAACCACTTGATAATAATGTAAAGGTGGAAGAAGACCATCACAACGATGACCATCTTCTTCCACCTATAAAAATATCAAGTGATACATCGAAATTTAAGTATAATAACCGAAAGGGTGATAGATCAGCAATACGAATATCGCATATTGTATCAGAGACATTTAGGTTAGTGATGGAAGATGTGAGGCGGTTTGTTATGGGAGATGATGATACAATGTTTGTTGTTGATAATCTTGTTAGGGTTTTACGAAAATATGATCATAAAAAGTTTTATTATATAGGGACTTCATCAGAGAGTCATACTCAAAACATATATTTTTCGTATAATATGGCTTATGGAGGTGGAGGATTTGCCATGAGTTATTCATTAGCAACAGCTCTTGAAAAAATTCAAGATGATTGTATTCAAAGATATCCGGCTTTATACGGGTCGGATGATCGGATTCAAGCTTGCATGGCAGAGCTTGGAGTTCCTCTCACTAAAGAGATTGGCTTCCATCAGGTTTCTTTTTCAATATTATATCTATCTCCTTATTTGAAGTTTGTTAGTTTCATATATAGGGGGTGTTTGGGGGAACTTATTTTCAGAATAAGTCAACTTATTTTAAGACAAAGTTAGAGATTACTAATTTCTTTCTGAAAAAAGTTAACTTTTTTTTTTTGAAACTTATAGAATCTCAAACATACATTAAATACTTGTATAATTTTTTTTATCAAAATATGAAATTTTTATCCGAAAATAAGTCCATAAGGACTTATTATAAGTTTTGCCAAACAGACCCATAGTCTGTTTGTTTCGGCTTTTCTCTATTTGTTATTAATTATCTTCTTTTAAGTTCCATTTAATAATTCGGGTAAACCAGAATTGAACTCTTAACACAAGAATATTCCATCTCAAAATATTATTTCCAGAGCCATTTTTTTATTTGAAGAGCTATTTGTTATATATAGCTTATAACCCGTGCAACGCACGGTTTTTTTTCTAATATTTGTTATATTATTTTTAAATTTATTTTTAGTTTACATATCAAATTGTTGTTAGGAAATTGATATACATATAAGATTTTATACGTTCAATAGTTGGCAAGAGATGAAGGCAAAGATTCTTAAAACTTGATTTGGATGATTTTACAGCCTACGTGAAATTAACAAATTTATCTTTAATTTAGTGATGATTTAACAATTTTCTTCAATTAAAACTACCAAGAAACAAAAGAGAGAGAGAGAGATGAAATTGACGATTTTTTATATTGAAAATTCTATTCTATTTAGGAAATCTACTTATATTTTGTTTTGATTATCAAAATAATCTTCTTATTATTTGAAATAGTTGTACTAACAACCAAATACAATTTTAATAATAAGTGTAGTAGGGATTTTGTCCAAAACTTTGTTAGTTGGTAGTCTGGTCCTCATTACGATAAAATAAATAAGAACTATTAGATCTTAAATAAATAGATAAAAACGTTGGATATAGCATAAAAAATATTTAATATTTTAACATGTAAACTAAAAAGTGTATTTATATTGAAATACAAAAAAGTGCCTGTCAATGATTTATATCACATACAATTAGGTTTTCTATATTGAATAAGATTATTAATGTAGGTATTCTACACTAAATATGATTAATGTACAAATTCGTAATTGTATTTTCTCTTGAGATTCTGAGTGTTTTCATTTGGATAATAATTGTTAAATTGTCACTAATTTAAAGATAATTTTATATGTTTCGCGTGGACTGTAAAATCATCCAAATCTGATTTCTATATCTCGAGATAAAGCCTAAAGAGTAAATATGAACCTTTTTAATATTAATAAATAAATAAAATTTAGTTCTAATACAATCTTTTATATCCTTTTCAGATTATAACTTCTTTTTAAAATTCAATTATAATACAACCTTTTTAATTATATCCTTTTTAGATTATAATTTTCATTTTAATATAATATAATCTTGATCGTTTATTTTTAAAAATATTATATTCGACGGTTGAGATTATTTTGGCGGTACAGTGACCAAACCAAAATTATGGATAAGATCCCTCTTACGCATATCATATATAAGGATATAATTAAATATTATTATTTTAATTTATTAAATAGAACCGTCCTTAATATAATTAGAAAAAGTGAGATTTTAATTGATTAGTTTATAGTAATTATTATTTAATTACGTTATTTTACTAAATACAATTGCACATAATATTTTTATAAAATGAAAAAATTAATATTGCCCGTGATATTTCTAATAAAAGAAGGATTTTAGTTAGAAAGGATGATATGTTTTAGCTGAAAAAGGTAATCGGTTAATTATTAATATTAATTATTATTATTTTATTAAATAGAACCGTCCTTAATATAATTGGAAAAAGTGAGATTTTAGTTAGAGAAAATAGAAAGGTAACGTGAAAATTAAAAAGATGGCATGATTTATGTGAAAAAAGGTAATTGATTAGTTTATAATAATTATAATTTAATTATGTCATTTTACTAAATAAAATTGATCATAATTTTTAGAAAATGTGAAATTAATGTTGCCCGTGATATTTCTAGAAAAAAGGGGATTTATTTAGAAAAAATAGAAAGATGATCCGTTTTAGCAGAAAAGGTAATCGGGTAATTATTAGTATTATAATATTATTATTTTATTATTTTATTTTTATTAAATAAAAGCGTCTGTGATATAATTGGAAAAAGAGAGGTTTTAGTAAGAGAAAAGAAAAAATGTAACGTATTTTGGTTGAAAAAAGGTAACCGTCCATGATATAATTGGAAAAAGAGATATGTTGGTTAGAGAAAATAGAAAAGAGAACGTGTGATATGGGCTGAAAATAAGCCCTAAAGACACATTTAATGTGGCATTAATTGAGCCGAGAATAGTCCAAACGTGGGGCCCACCAGCTGGGCCCAAAACCCTAAATATAATATTAATTTCGTAATTAATACTAAGGGTAATAAACAGCTCAGCAAATAAGAGTTGGATAAGGATAATATCCCTTTCAAACTTATCCGATAAGGCATCCAATTCAATATGGAAACTGATTCCTACAAGGAATAGATCTAGAACATTCCTCAAAGACTTGCCCACCAAGTCTCCAAATCCTACCATAATTCTAAGGCTTCTCAGCCTATATAAAGGGCCTGACCCCTCACCTCAGAACTACGTTTTATTGGCTTGATTCTCTAATTTACAGAGATACGTAGGCATTCTGTGAGGACCGTTAAGTCTCGAACGCAGAAGCAGCCATTAAAGCACGAAGCTCACGAACCCTAGCATTAAATATACAAACCCTAGCCGTAATATTTTCAACCTAGTTTTTATTCCACAACATTTGGCGCCGTCTGTGGGAAGAAGACATCAACCATGGTTACCACTCGAAGAACAACACCGATCTCAACCGAGGCTACCTCCGGAACCATCGTTCCACCAATCACTGCTCCTCCTGTTGGTACAGGGCCAGGGTCTGTACCCCCATTGACGGAAACAAACCCTCGTAGTCAGGCCTCTCAACCACAAGGGACGGATCCCCCCGCTGAAAGATCTCAACCTGAAATCGTCCCTCTAGGACAGGAGACTAACCCGCTCCAGATGGTGGTCTCTCCTCTCCCTCTGAGTAGCCGCCCGCCGCTTCACAGTCTCTCCACTTCTTCGCTCCCTGTCAACACTAACCCAATGTATGGGCTACCTAATTACCCCCAAGATCCAAGGGATCCAGGACCAAGCGGTCATGCTCGATTGATCCATGGGCAACAACAATCCCCTTATCTTAGAGGCCCGGCTCCTCCTGAACCAGGATACTATGATTACTCTGGTCCTTATACCGGAGACTCGTCGTCTGAAGACGATGATCGAGACGAAGCCCCAAGGAGGCGACGCGCTAGTAAGGAACCTCTAGGGAGGAATCCATCGAACCGAGATGGTCCTTTAACAATCGCAGAAAAAATTAAGGCTTATGAAGCCGAGATTCAGAAGCTGAAAGACGACCAAGCAAGGGAACTAGAGAGACAGAACCCTAGTCAGACTCGACCTCCTCCGACTTCAGGAGGGATTCCCTTCATAGATCTGGAGAGGTCTTCAAGGAGACACCGAAGGGCTGAAGCCCCAACCAGAGGAACTACCAGGGTGGAACCCCCCAAGAATAATCCCAGAGATTTGATGCTACAAGGAGATCTGGATGATCCGACCCCTCCATTCACTGAGGAGGTGATGAATGCACATATCTCCCGAAAGTTTAAGATGCCCACGATCAAAGCTTACGATGGAACGGGGGATCCCGCAACTCATGTGAGAACGTTTACAAGCGCCTTGTTACTGCAGCCTGCCAACGATGCCCTTAAGTGTAGGGCGTTTCCCCAAACCCTGTCGGGCATGGCGCAACGTTGGTATAGTCGTTTACCTCCAAACTCTATTAGCTCTTTCAAGGAGTTGAGTACCGCTTTTGTCAGTCAATTCATTAGCGGAAGAATTCATGAGAAAAGCTCTGCATCCCTTATGTATGTGACACAGGGAAAGAATGAGAACTTAAGAGATTACATCAAGCGATTCACTAAGGAAACTCTGAATATAACCGATTTGGAAAATAAGGTGGCCATGGTAGCCTTGCAGCATGGAACCACGGATCTCTTTTTTAAGAGGTCGTTGGCAAAACACCCCCCTGAAAGCATGGATGAACTTCAACGAAGGGCGGACAAGTATATAAAAGCTGAGGACAGCATCAAGAAAGAAGCCACGTTGGGCAATGGAGGGAACAAGCGGAAGCAAGAACAAGAGTACGATGCTAGGGACAAGTATCCCCGAGCTAGCAGAGACTCTGAATCTGCTCCAAAAAAGAACTCGGGTCCAAGGTTTTCAGAGTATGCCAGAATTAATGCTCCAAGAAGCCAGATCCTGTTGGACATTGAAAAGGAAAAGGATTTCCGATGGCCGAAGCCACTTAGAGGAGACCCAGCTAAGCGAAATAAGGAGCAATACTGCAGGTTCCACAAAGATGTGGGACATGACACCGACGATTGTAGGCAACTCAAGGATGAGATTGAGTTCTTGATACGAAGAGGAAAACTAAGTCAGTTCACCAAGGGTGATGACCGTGGGAACCAGAGAAGGGACAATGACAGAAGAGACAATGAAAGGAGGGATAATAATAGGAGGGATGACAACCATGATCGCAATCCCCAGCCCCGAAGGGCAGTTATCAATATGATCTGGGGAGGCCCGACAGCAGCTGGCACAACTAAGAATTCTCGAAAGGCTTATGCTAGAGAAGTAATGCACATTGTGGGAGAAGCCCCGAAGCGTGCTAAAACCGAGATGGTAATTGGTTTCGATGATTCAGACTTGGAAGGGGTGAAATTCCCCCATGACGACCCGCTGGTCATAACTCCCATGATTGGAAACTCCGAAGTAAAACGAGTCTTGATAGACAATGGGGCTTCTGTGGATATTTTATTTCATGATGCATTTGTAAAAATGGGTTACAACGACTCTCAACTGACTCCTACAAACATGCCTATATATGGGTTTAACGGAGTGGAGTCCAACGTTGAAGGGACTATTCAGCTACCCGTGACTATTGGGCAGGAGCCTAAAGAGGCGACTCAGATGTTGAATTTCTTGGTGATCAAGGCAGCATCAACATACAACGCAATCCTTGGAAGGACTGGACTTCATGCGTTTAAGGCTGTGGCCTCTTCCTATCATATGAAAATTAAGTTTCCGACACGGAATGGTGTCGGAGAACAAAAGGGTGATCAGAAGATGGCAAGAAGTTGCTATGTGGCCGCACTGAGGGCCGATGGAGCCGGGGGGCAGGTCCTTCCGATTGAAGACATGGATGTCCGTGATGATGAAGAGCATAGAGGAAAGCCAGCAGAGGATTTGATTCCCATACCTCTAGAACCTAATGACCCTGAAAAAGTTACTTATGTTGGAGCATCTTTGAAAGAACCCCTGAAGGGCAAGTTAATAGAATTCTTACAGAAGAATAGCGACGTGTTCGCTTGGACAGCAGCTGATATGCCAGGGATTGACCCCCAACTCATAACTCATAGGTTAAATGTTGACCCCAAAAGGAAGACAATAAAGCAGAAGAAGAGAAACTTTGCTCCGGAGAGGCAAGAGGCCATTAGGCAAGAAGTGAATAAGCTCTTGGAAGCTGGTTTTATTGAAGAGATCCAGTTTCCTGAATGGTTAGCGAACCCAGTCATGGTCAAGAAAGCAAATGGGAAGTGGAGAATGTGTATAGACTTCACTGACCTGAACGATGCATGCCCAAAAGATTGTTTTCCCCTGCCGAGGATTGATATGTTAATAGATGCTACAGCTGGACATGAGATGTTAAGCTTCATGGATGGATTCAGCGGCTATAATCAGATTAAGATGCACAAGGATGACATACCTAAGGTATCTTTCATAACCGACTTTGGTGTCTTTTGTTATCTTGTCATGGCTTTTGGTCTAAAGAATGCAGGAGCTACTTACCAACGATTGGTGAATAAGATATTCGCCCATCTGATTGGAAGAACCATGGAGGTATATGTTGATGACATGTTAGTCAAGAGCCTACTTAAGGCTGATCATATCAAGCACCTCGGAGAGGCATTTGAAGTGCTGAGGCACCACAAGATGATGTTGAATCCCGCCAAGTGTGCTTTTGGCGTTGGATCGGGGAAGTTTTTAGGGCTGATGGTTTCGAAAAGAGGCATTGAGGCCAATCCTGACAAGATCAAGGCGATTTTAGACATGGAGCCTCCACGCTCTATAAGAGATGTGCAAAGGTTGACAGGTCGAGTTGCAGCCTTAGGAAGATTCATCTCCAAGTCTGGAGACAAATGCTTGCCTTTCTTCCAAGCGTTAAAAAAGGTGAAAAATTTTGAGTGGACACCTGAAAGCCAAGAGGCCTTTGAGCAACTAAAGAAGTACATGGTTGAAGCCCCGTTGTTGACTAAACCAAGTCCTGGGGAGATTCTTAGTTTATACCTGGCGGTATCCGAACAAGCCCTGAGTGCCGTCCTTATTCGGGAGGAGGAGAAGGTCCAGAAACCTATCTACTATGTGAGTAAAGTGTTGCATGGGGCTGAGTTGAATTACTCACCCATAGAAAAGTTTGCTTTGGCATTAGTAACTGCCTCAAGAAAGCTTCGGCCTTACTTTCAGGCACATAAGATTCAAGTTCTGACAAACCACCAATTGAGGAACATATTGCATAGCCCTAAGGCCAGTGGAAGGCTAATCAAATGGGCGATTGAGTTAGGAGAGTTTGACATCACATACAAGCCTCGTACAGCTATCAAAGCTCAGGCATTAGCTGACTTCGTGGTTGAATGTACTATTAACAACCAAGAAGTCGGGGGGCAAGAGATAATGACTACCCCTGGGCAAGAGGATAAAGAAGAGAAACTCACACCCGATCTGAAGGAATATTGGGTGCTCTATTTTGATGGAGCATCAAAAACAAAATCTAGTGGTGCAGGTTTGGTTTTGCAAAGCCCCGATGGGTTCACAGTTGAGTACGCTTTAAAATTGGATTTCCCTACTACCAACAACGAGGCAGAGTATGAGGCATTGATAGCTGGTTTGGGCTTGGCTAGAATCATGAGGGTCAAGAATCTCAAAGTTTGTGGAGATTCAAGGCTTGTGGTAGCACAAGTAAATGGTGAATTCGAGGCTAAAGATGAGACTATGGCAAAATACTTGAGAGTAGTAAAGGCTGTTATGTCCCAGTTTGAGGAGTGCTATGTTGAGCACATTCCAAGAGAGGAAAACATTAAGGCCGATGCCCTATCTAAGTTTGCTTCTTCTGAAATAGAAAATTATGCCGGGAGTGTCTACTTTCAGGTCTTGAAGGCCCCGACCGTTAATGCAAAGTTAGTGGCACCAATTGATATAGGAGGCTCTTGGATAGATCCTATTAAGGCACACCTGGAGACCGGTTGGCTCCCAGACAATGCCATGGAGGCACGAAAACTCTCAGTAAGAGCGTTGAGATATACTTTGATTGAGGGTATTCTGTACAAAAGGTCGTTTGTAATCCCGTACTTGAAGTGTCTAAGGCCTATAGAGGCAAGGGAAGCGTTGGAAGAAGTTCATGAAGGAATCTGTGGGCAACACTTGGGGGGCAGAGCCCTAGCTCACAAGATAATTCGTTTAGGGTTTTATTGGCCGGAGATGTTGGCTGATGCACAAAACTATGTCAAGAGATGTGAGAGATGCCAGAAGCATGCCCCAATTGTGAGGCAACCGCCTGAGGTGTTGACCTCGATTAACTCTCCCATTCCATTTGCAATGTGGGGGATGGATATACTTGGACCCTTTCCCATGGCTTCAGCACAGAGGAAATTCCTAATAGTAGCAATTGATTATTTCACTAAGTGGATTGAGGCTAAACCCCTGGCCAAGATAACCACCAAGCAAGTTTCCCAGTTCTTTTGGGAGAACATCATCTGCAGATACGGAATCCCACGAATCCTTGTGACAGACAATGGGACACAATTCAACAATGAGGAGTTTAAGAAGTATTGTGAAGAGAATGCAATTGAGCTCCGTTTTACCTCGGTGGCACACCCTCAGGCCAATGGGCAAGCTGAGGTAGCTAATCGAATTATCCTTGATGGACTGAAAAAGAGGGTCGAACGCTCTAGGAATACTTGGGTAGATGAGTTGTTGCCCATACTTTGGGCATATCGTACCACTTGTAAGGTAACGACTGGAGCAACCCCATTTTTGCTGGCTTATGGAGCCGAGGCAGTTGTGCCTTTAGAGATCATGCAAGCATCACCTCGAGTTGAGGCATATGAGCCAGAAACTAATGACGAAGGAATGAGACTCGCCCTTGACTTAATTGATGAGGTTAGAGATGGAGCTAATGCGAAGAATGCTGAATATCAGAAGAGAGCATCTTTTCACTACAACCAGAGAGTTAAAGAAAGGTTCTTTCGACAAGGTGACATGGTTTTAAGGAAGATTGAAGCCTCAGGAGTTGGCCAGAAAGGAAAGTTAGCACCAAACTGGGAAGGACCATATCTAGTCAGAAAGGTGTTAGGGCAAGGATCCTACAAGTTAGAAACCTTGGATGGGGTTGAGGTGCCCCGAACTTGGCATGCTGTGAACCTCAAAGTTTATTATATCTAAGTTCTTTTGACAAAGGCTTGGACTTTTATATATTTATTAGGAATAAGGTTCGAATGAAACCATTTCAGAGCATGTTGCTCCCAGTAGAAGATAGAGTATTTATGTAAGGGTTGAACCCATTCTATTGATATCCATTGACAGCATAATGGAATTTATATTGTTTTCTCTATGAGTTATCTCTCTTTGTTAAACACGAAAGGCAAACGTTGAATTAACTTGTGAGTTTAGTACCAGCCAGGAGGCCAAGTACTTGAGAAATTCTAAAGTTTAACGAACTATAAGCAAAAAATAAGAACATGGAAACAAAAGGAACTACTGCATAAATAAAGTTAAGTCATAAGCCCCGAAGGGCAAAAGTTCAGAATAAATAAAGATAAACAGAAATAAGCCACGCAGGGCCATCTACTCATCTAAGTCCTCAATAACTACATCTCCCTGAGTGGAAGAAGGATCTGCTGTCTCTACCCCAGGAGAAGAAGGTGGATCCTGAGTGGGCTGAGAGTCCCCATCCACTGCTGTCTCTGTAGCGATCTCCAAGGTATCTGTCAATCCAGGGATAGCAGGTACCGGGAACTTCTCCAAGGATACCCCCTCGATCTTCCCACTCAGCTCCTCGATGATCCCTTCCCAACACTCCTTGAAGGTGCCAGGAAAGTTTGCATCATACTCGGCATTCAGGACATCTTGAAAGTCCTTAGAAGCCTTGTAATCAGCAATGATGTGTTCCCTGTTCTGCTGCACCTCCAGCTGAAGCTTCCTGTTCTTCTCCTTCTCAGCAGCCAGCTCCTTCTCCACCTCCCTAAAACGAGCAAAGTTTGCCTCGGAGGCATCAAAGTATCTGTCTCTATCCCTCTCAGCAATGGTCTTTTCAGCACGCACCTCCTTCAGGTTATGAACAGCGGCCTGAAGGTAGGCGTTCATCTGCGAAGGAAACAAGTAAATAAGGGAAAAATAAATGTAATTAAATTAAAGAAGTTGAATAAGAAATTACCGAAGCAACAGCTTGAGCCCCGAGAAGCTCAATCTGCAAGTCATCAGAGGACTCCACAATGTGGACCCTGTCCCGTGGAGTAACCACGCTCCTGGACCACTCAGCTGCAGCCCTGGAGTCACCTACAGCTGTGTCCCTATTGCATAAACCCCATCCCACTGTAAAGGGAGTGAGGTCTTCCTCAATAGGAACTGGCTTTTCCTGAAGAAAACCAGGAACACGCTCCACCGCGGCAGAGGCCTCATCTGTCCTGGCCCTTTTGGCCCTAGGGTTCTCTGTTACCACCCTAGCAGTGGCAGCAGTCTCCCTCTGTTTAAAAATTGCTCCCAGGGCAGTTTTGGCTGCAAAATGATTACAAGAGAGTTAGATAATTATATCTAGCATGAAAAATTAACAAAGCAAGAGGTGAGAATTACCCTCAGGGCCCAAATCGCTTAGCCCATGGGCCTGCAACGAATCTTCAGAAATCAAATTTGCACATTGATGCAAATTATCCGATGTTAATAAATTTATGGCGGCCTCTTCTTCCACGCCCAATTTTAAACTCCTAACAGGCCCATCAACGGCTCTGCAGAAGGTGGGCCGAAAATAGTTGTCCCAGTCATCCCCATCCAAAAAGATATAAAACCATTCCCTTTTCCAATTAGGAAGGGAATCAGGAGCGGAATCCGAAACAAAACAAGAACGGGCCAAGGAACGGTGTTGGATTTTGACCCAGCCCGAATTATCAGAAGAATTGACAAATTTGAATAGATATCGAAAAACAGAGATGCTGGGCTCAAGCCCATGTTTCTTACATTGGACCAAGAAACAATAGATAAAACGCCATGCATTTGGCATAAGTTGGGTTGGACAAACCCGGGCTTCAGCCAAAAGACGGTAAACGAAAGGAGGAGGAGGTAGGCGAAAACCAGCATAAAAAGTTTCTTTATAAATCCTAATGGCCCCAGGCTTTGGGTGACAAGCCCTTTCGTTTGAGGCCGGAGCAACGGCCCTATAAGGCCCATTAATATGAAAAAGTTGGGCTAGAATGTCTACCCTATGTTGTTTATATTTCGATTTATATTCATAAGCATCTAAATGAAGCATGTTTGGAAAAGCTTGACCAAATTCATTTAAAAGATCCCTAAGGGAAAAAACACTGGCATGGACAAGAGATGTTTTAGGGTTCTTACCCCTTGAAAGCCGTGGAGCGGTGGTGGAAGTGTTAGCGAGCTGTGACTGGCCTGAAGAGCTAGAATCCTCCATTGGTATGCTTCCCTTGAAGGCTTGAAACCCAGAAAAGTTGAAAAAAGAGGTTGAAGAAGATGAAGATTCAACGATCTTCAAACGGAAACTGGAAAGTAAGGCGGAGTAAAAACGCCGGAAATCGCCTCACGACAGAACCCTAGCAGAGCTTTTTTGAAAAATATTTGTGATAAGGGAATGATAGTTTTTGCTGAATAGTGAAATGAGAAATGAGGGATGCACACTACTCTTTTATAGAGTTCATGGTTGGTCATTCAACCGGTTATATCCAGTAAATGGGCTGCCAACAGGTGACTGGGCCTTTGAATAGGCGGGAAGCCCATGAAATTCAAATTTTGAAATAATTCTAGAATGTTCTACAACATTTTTAGAAAATAGGATAAAATCCCGTTAGAATTTAAAGGCAGGAAGCCCAATTAAAAGGCTATACCCACGCCAAGGAGACCAAACCTCCTAGGCGTGCCTAAGGAAGGTGTCTCCTTGGCGGGGGTACCCACGCCTAGCTTGATTTTCTCTAAAGAAGGGTATACCCACGCCCAGGAGACCAAACCTCCTAGGCGTGCCTAAGGAAGGTGTCTCCTTGGCGGGGGTACCCACGCCTAGCTTGATTTTCTCTAAAGAAGGGTATACCCACGCCCAGGAGACCAAACCTCCTAGGCGTGCCTAAGGAAGGTGTCTCCTTGGCGGGGGTACCCACGCCTAGCTTGATTTTCTCTAAAGAAGGGTATACCCACGCCCAGGAGACCAAACCTCCTAGGCGTGCCTAAGGAAGGTGTCTCCTTGGCGGGGGTACCCACGCCTAACTTGATTTTCTCTAAAGAAGGGTATACCCACGCCCAGGAGACCAAACCTCCTAGGCGTGCCTAAGGAAGGTGTCTCCTTGGCGGGGGTACCCACGCCTAGCTCGATTTTCTTTAAAGAAGGCTATACCCACGCCCAGGAGACCAAACCCCCTAGGCGTGCCTAAGGAGGGTGTCTCCTTGGCGGGGGTACCCACGCCCAGGAAGCATTTCCAGGGACAAAGGTCACCCACGCCCAGGAGACCAAACCCCCTAGGCGTGCCTAAGGAGGGTGTCTCCTTGGCGGGGGTACCCACGCCCAGGAAGCATTTCCAGGGACAAAGGTCACCCACGCCCAGGAGACCAAACCCCCTAGGCGTGCCTAAGGAGGGTGTCTCCTTGGCGGGGGTACCCACGCCCAGGAGGCATTTCTTGCCAAGGTGACTTTTTTAAAAGTTAATACTTTAAAAAAATTTTAAATAATGTTGGGAAATTAAAAAATAATTCCCAAAAAATACCTGTTGGTACATAAAAATTCCTAAATTATTAGGAAAAATTACAAAAAATACCTGTTGGTACATAAAAATTCCTAAAATATTAGGAAAAGTACAGAAAAATACGAGGAAAATTATAGAAATATTTCCTTGACAAATTGAGCAATAATATATGCTAATAATGCATAAAAACTCTATGAAAGTGCCGAAATTGCTAAAAGCAAGCACAAATTAAAGCCTCGAATAAGGCAAATCGTCGTAAATGTGTAGGTCGCTCCACACTTTACAAGCAAGACGATACTCGTGAAACACTAGTGTAAACCAAAACTCCCATATAAGGGTAGGAAAATTAAGAAGTCCCAGGTAAGGGATAAAAACGACCCCGAGTCTCGATTAAGGCAAATATAACTTCTACGAAAACCTGATCAGTTTTCCTAAGAAGTTGGGGGGCAAATGATATGGGCTGAAAATAAGCCCTAAAGACACATTTAATGTGGCATTAATTGAGCCGAGAATAGTCCAAACGTGGGGCCCACCAGCTGGGCCCAAAACCCTAAATATAATATTAATTTCGTAATTAATACTAAGGGTAATAAACAGCTCAGCAAATAAGAGTTGGATAAGGATAATATCCCTTTCAAACTTATCCGATAAGGCATCCAATTCAATATGGAAACTGATTCCTACAAGGAATAGATCTAGAACATTCCTCAAAGACTTGCCCACCAAGTCTCCAAATCCTACCATAATTCTAAGGCTTCTCAGCCTATATAAAGGGCCTGACCCCTCACCTCAGAACTACGTTTTATTGGCTTGATTCTCTAATTTACAGAGATACGTAGGCATTCTGTGAGGACCGTTAAGTCTCGAACGCAGAAGCAGCCATTAAAGCACGAAGCTCACGAACCCTAGCATTAAATATACAAACCCTAGCCGTAATATTTTCAACCTAGTTTTTATTCCACAACAACGTGTTTTGGGTGAAAAGTGTAATTGATTAGTTAATAGTAATTATAATATAATTATGTTATTTTATTAAACAAAACTGCTCAAACTATTTTATTAAAAAGAGAAATTTTAGTTAAATAAAATGTAAAAGATATTCTATTTTACCTGAAAAAGGAAATTATTTAGTTGTTGAAAAATAGAAGAGGTAATATGTTTAACTTGAAAAGGGAAATTGATTAATAAAGGAAAAATTTTAGTTATATAAAATATAAAAGAATATTGTATTTTACCTGAAAAAGGAAATTATTGAAATTTTAGTTAAATAAAATGTAAAAGATATTCTATTTTACCTGAAAAAGGAAATTATTTAGTTATTGAAAAATAGAAAAGGTAATATGTTTAACTTGAAAAGGGAACTTGATTAATAAAGGAAAAATTTTAGTTAGATAAAATATAAAAGAATATTTTATTTTACCTGAAAAAGAAAATTATTTAATTCTTGAAAAATAGAAAAGATAATATGTTTAACCTCAAGAAGGAAATTGATTAGTTAGTAGATCTGTAATTGAGTAAGGGTAAATAAGTAAAATCAATAGGTAGAGAAATTTTAGTTGAATAAAATGTCAAAGATATTCTATTTTATCTGAAAATGGAAATTATTTAGTTGTTGAAAAATAGAAAAGGTAATATGTTTGAAAGGCATATGACTCAGCCTAATTGTAGTTCGAGGATCCTAATCCAATTAAACTAGATTGTAATAAGTAAATAATATCAACTGTCACAGGAATCTCAAAAGATGATAGCTGTCAGAAGAAAAATCAACAAGTCAATCTATAGTTTTGATGTTTTACACTGGAAGAAGATTCAGTTATCTGATCAAGCCTCAAGGTAGCGTTGAAATAAAGGACAGAGATTTCTATAAGTGATAAGAAACAATATCAGTACCGAATGATTGGAGAGAGTGAAGAATAGAAAAAGACCACAGTTTAAAGTCAAGATGAAGAACAGAGATTGGAGTTAGTCGTTCATGAACCAGACAGTACATCGAGCGTCAACATCGATCCAGTGTATGTTCCTTATTATAATTACGTGGTTCACAGTGAAGTATTGACTATTAAAGGATTTGTGTTAATTCTACTTTAATTAATTAAATCAAATAATTAATTTAAATAAATAAATTAATTCTATCAGAATTAATATATTTATTAAAGTAATTATTAGATTAATTAAATCAGAATTAATATGAAAAAGAAATAATTATTTAAATGATTTTTATAAATCATTTGATTAATTATAAGCTCCAAAATATGATAATATAACTATCAAAGGATAGTTATACCGATAGGCATATTCAGTTCAAAGTGTGACAGTCATATTTAGTTCAAAGTGTGACAGTCATATTTAGTTCAAACTGGACAGTCATATTTCATTCAAGGAGATAGTAATACCGAACGTTATATTTGATTTGACAGTCATATCTCATTCAAGGAGATAGTCATACCGAAAGTTATATTTAAAGAGACAGTCATATTACTTTCATTGGATAGTCATACCGAATGTCATATTATTGTTAACTGATTGTTATATCAGTTGAAACAAAGCAATATGACTATGGCTGTGTTATAAAAGGCAGCAGAATGCAGAAGAAGAGAATCAGTCGAACATAACAAGAAAAAAATACACAGCAGCCTATATATCTCTCTCTCAAGCTCAAGAACACTTACAAATTAAATTCTGTAAATTCAAGTTCATCTCAGTTGTAATATTCTATCCATTGGAACTTGTTTACTTGTGATTCTTGTACTACTAGCGAATTAAGTTTCCTAGTTCACAAATTGATATTTTAATTTTTATTAACTAAATCAGCAAAGTTCATGTTGAATTTTCTAATTAGTTATTAATTACTTGATAATCATTTGGACTGATTTTGTAACACCCATCAAGTTAATATATTGATTATATTCAACTTTAAATTTGTGTTATATTATTCCGCACAAATTTGTTTAAAATAAATTTTATTTAAAGAACAAATTTCAAGAAAATGATATAGATTGTATTCAACCCCCCTTCTACAATCTTATCGGACCTAACAATTGGTATCAGAGCCTATTGATTGATACACAAATCAAGATCCTAATTTTATTCCGTCAAAAATCTATCTCGAATTTTTAACTCACTTAAAAATTCATTATGTCGTCAAAAAGTATTGTTAAGATTCCCATGTTTAACAAGGACAATTATGCAATGTGGAAAAATAAAATGGAGTTGTTTCTTGATGTCGCAAATTCTAAATATTTGGGTGTTCTACAGAACGGACCTATAATTCCAAAAGAATATGTATCTGAATCTATTGTTGGAGGAATTGTTGTAACACCTGCATCATCTTTTCCAAAGCCTGCTGCTTCTCTTACTCCTGATGAAAAAGAGGACGCAGGACTATATAAGAATTTGAGACTTATTCTAATAAATTCCCTGGATGCTGTGATGTACAGTCATGTGATGAATTGTAAAACTGCAAAGCACATGTGGGAAACTATTGAGACTATCAATGAAGGAACTGATGAAGTCAGGGAAAACAGACTTCAAATTTTAACCTCTGAGTATGAACACTTTAGAGCTGGCCCTAATGAAGGCATTCAGGAAGTGTTTGAAAGGTATAACAAAAAAATCAACAACTTGCAAGTTCATGGCAAGCAATATACACAGAAGGAGATTAATATGAAGTTTTTGTTGACAATGCCCACTCATCTTGAACATAGGATAACGGCCATCAGAGAATCAAGAGATTTAAATAAGATTGCTCTTGAAAGGTTGTTTGGTGTTCTGAAAACCTATGAACTGGAACAAGTACAGCAGAGGGAGGTCTCTGGTAAAGGAAGAGTGCCAAGTTCATCTATAGCTTTTGTTGTTGAGGCACCTAAGGAAGTGGAAGCTAAGGTTATTATACCTTACAGCTCAGACAAGAAAAAGACTGAAGTAGAACTTGGTCAGACACCACCTACTCAGGATGGTGGAGACTTTTACTCATTCGAAGAGCTAGATCAACTCGAAGATGAATCCCTGGCATTGATAGTAAGGCAATTTGGCAACTTTAGATTCAGAAGAAATCCAAAGTACATGTTCAAGTCAAATAACAGATTCCAGAGAGGAGGCTCTTCTTCCTCTAGTAACAGGGGAGGATACAAAACTGGATCTATTGACAGAAGCAAGATTCATTGTTTCAACTGTAATGAATTGGGGCACTTTGCCACTGAATGTCAGAAACCCAAGCAAACTCAAAGAAGAGACTTTGCTACTGAGAAGAAGAAACCTGGAAAAGCCTATGTTGCGGCTGGTAAGAGTTGGGATGACACGGACAGCGAAGATGAAGAATATGGAAATCTTGCGTTGGTGGAAAATGATGAAGCATCTGATCATCATAACAAACTGGTAATTGTTACTGACACTGAATTGATTCGTAGTCTATATAATTCCTTAGATAATGCACAAACTGGATATAATAGACTAGATCTGCTAAGCACTAAACTTGGAAATGAAGTGTCAAAATTGAAAAAGGTGCATATTAATCAAGATCAACAAAGAGATGAAATAACAATGCTTTATAAAAAGGAGAAATCCATTCTAGAAGTTGTAGGCAAACAAATGGCTAGAATTACTGAACTTGAAACACAGGTCAGGGCTTGTTATAATTCTGTTAAAGCTTTCAAAGAGTTTTTTAACAAACAATCCGTAGAACGAACAACAGGTATAGGGTATGGTTACAATGAAGCTGTTGGATCATTGGGCATAAATTCCCCTAACCCTGTTAGTGCTAAAGAAAGGGGAATACCACATGTGCTCAAGAATGTTAAAGAACCTCTATTTAAATAATCTGATGCTGGACCACCAGATATTCTTTCTATGGTTATCCAGGAAGAAATGAGAAATGAGGATAGTGCAAATGGCACAGTCTTTGTTAAGGATAAATCTGTTAAGAACGCTAATCCAAAGAATGTTTCATCCAAGAAAGATGTCACAGTCTTTGTTAAGGCTAAATCTGTTGAGGACACTAATCCAAAGAATGTTTCATCCAAGAAAGATGTACCTAAAGTGCCAGTCAAGGTTGTTGAAACAACTAGTTCTTCTAAGACTGGATTAGGTGGTAATAAGTTGAAGCAGAAAAATAACATGTCTAACATGAGTACCATGCCTATCATTGATTATAATCATAAAGCATGGGGTGTTATCAATTGTATGTCTTGTGCTTTTAACAGTATGCATGCTTATTTTAATGGTAGTTATGCATGTGATAAACAGACTGCTCCTCGACAGCATATGAACAGGAACAATAATGTTCGATCAAAGACTGCTTTTCCTCCTCAAGTTAGGAGAGTGACATTTGTACCTAAGACTAAACAAAGGGTTACCAAGAATGTTTACCAGGTCAAATGTCCAGTCAATGACACAAGTGTTATTGCTGCTAAAGAAACATGGATACCCAAGATAAAACAAAAGATTTTCAAATCTGTTTATAAGGTTAAATGTTTATTGACTAAAGAGGTTAAAATTAAAAATGTTGTTTTGCCTGATAAAGGTCAATACTTTAAATCCGCAGGACCCAATCAAATTTGGGTCCCGAAGAAGGTTTAATCCATTTGTCATTGCAGGGTATTGAACAGGTTGAACGAGTAACCTGGATCTTGGACAGTGGATGTTCAAGGCATATGACTGGAGACAGAATCCTGCTGACAAATATGGTGGAGAAGGCCGGCCCAGTAGTTACCTTTGGAGATAACAGCAAAGGTAGAACTTGAAGCTGGAAATGTTATCATTGAAGAAGTGTCCTTTGTAAAAGGACTTGAGCATAATTTGCCAGCGTCAGTCAATTCTGTGACAAGGGATTTGAAGTCTACTTTAATAAAAAGAATTGTCTGATTTCACACAAAAGAAGTGAACAACCATCTCTGATGGGAGTCAGAAAAGGAAACTTGTATGTAGCCAACATGAACACTAGAAGCACTGAAGAAATCAATTGCTTTTATTCTAAAGCATCCACAGATGAAAGCTGGCTATGGCACAAGAAACTTTCTCATCTAAATTTCAAAACAATGAATTATTTGGTTAAGAGGGAAATGGTGAGAGGTTTACCCCCTATGGAATTCACACAAGAAGGACTATGTGATGCCTGTCAAAAAGGCAAACTAAAAATGGCAACTCACAGAAGCACTGATATATCTTCAATAACTGATCCTTTACAGTTACTTCACATGGATCTATTTGGTCCAGTGAATGTGATGTCTATGTCAAAGAAAAGATATGCTCTTGTGATTGTTGATGATTTTTCAAAGTACACATGGGTCTTGTTCCTGAATTCTAAAGATGAGACTCCACAACTGGTGATTGATCACATCAAGTTAATTGAATTGGATTCCAAGTATCCAATGAGGGAAATAAGGTCAGACAATGGAACTGAATTCAAGAATGCAGTTCTGAATGACTTTTGTACTGAAAAGGGTATAACTAGACAATACTTAGCTCCAAGAACTCCTCAGCAAAATGGGGTAGTTGAAAGAAAGAATAGAACCTTGATTGAAGCTGCACGTACTATGTTAAGTGAATCAAGGCTTCCATTGTACTTTTGGGCTGAAGCTGTCAACACTGCTTGCTATACTCAGAATCGAACTCTTATCAACAAAGACTTGATGAAAACACCCTATGAAGCCATGAATGAAAAGAAACCAACACTCAAATACTTTCATGTATTTGGAGCAAAATGCTTTGTACTTAAAGAAGGAGACGATCAAGGTGGAAAATTTGAAGCCAAAGCACATGAAGCAATTTTTGTTGGTTATGAAAGAAGAGCTTATAAGGTGTATTTGATTGAACATCAGAAGATGATGGAAAGTGTCAATGTAACATTTGATGACACTAAACTCCCTAGTATCCAAACTGAAGATTCATCTGAAAAGCTGTCTTTTGAAGATATGACAGATCTAGATTCAGATGGTGATAGTCCACCTGATGTTTTTGCTGATGCAAATGACAACAATGTCAATGATGAGACTAATCAGAATAATGGTGGTGAAAATAATGACAATATTGAAAACACCACTCATACTTCTAAACACTCATCTAATCATCCTGGCAACAACTCAGGGGGAGTTAATGAAGGATCTACTAGTCATACTCAACATCACAATGAGGAACAAGGTGAATCATCAAGACTAAATCTTCCCAGACATACTGTTTGGAATAGAGCTCATCCTTTTGAGCTAATCGTTGGTGATCCAGATGTTGGTGTAAAGACTAGAAGAGCTTTGCAAAATCAATGTAATTATTCAGGGTTTCTATCTGAAATGGAACCTAAGAAAACTGAAGAAGCCCTTTCAGATCCTGATTGGGTGATTGCTATGCAAGATGAACTCAATCAATTTAAACAACAAGAAGTATGGAAGCTGGTACCCAGACCTACAAATAGAACAGTGGTTGGTACTAGATGGGTATTCAGAAACAAACTTGATGAAGATGGCACAATAACAAGAAATAAAGCAAGGTTGGTAGCAAAAGGTTATTCACAATCTGAAGGCATTGACTATGATGAGACCTATGCTCCAGTGGCTAGACTTGAGGCCATTAGGATATTCTTGGCATTCGCGGCCTTTTCTAACTTTCATGTTTATCAAATGGATGTCAAGAGTGCCTTTCTGAATGGTAAGCTGGATGAAGAGGTATATGTAGAACAACCACCTGGTTTTGAAGATCCAGATCTATTGGGTTATGTCTACTTTCTCTTCAAGGCTATTTATGGTCTTAAGCAAGCACCAAGGAAATGGTATGACACTCTCTCTGAATTTTTACTTGAAAATGAATTTACTAAAGGTGTCATAGACAAAACTCTCTTCACAAAGAAACATAAGAATGATACAATATTAGTCCAAATCTATGTGGACGATATAATATTCGGGTCTACTAATGATCTTCTTTGCAAGAAATTTGCTAAGTTAATGCAGGGTAAGTTTGAAATGAGCATGATGGGTGAGCTGAAGTTCTTTCTTGGATTGCAAGTAAGTCAAAGGACAGATGGAATATTTATCTATCAATCCAAGTATGTCAAAGAGCTTCTCAAGAAATGTCAAATGGAGGACTCATCTTCAGCAAGAACACCATCATCCACAGCGGTCAAATTTGGAGCATGTGAAAATTCTGCCAAGGTAGATATCACAAGCTACAGAGGTATGATAGGCTCATTACTTTACCTTACTGCAAGTAGACCTGATATTATGCATGCTATGTGCTTGTGTGCAAGGTTCCAATCGGATCTTAGGGATGTTCATCTCATTGCTGTTAAACTAACTTGAGATATCTTAAGGGTACGCCTAACTTAGGCATCTGGTACCCTAAAGATTCTGGTTTTAACCTTGTTGGATATACAGATTCAGATTATGCAGGAAGTGTTGTAGACAGAGAAAGCACATCTGGGAGTTGTCAATTCCTAGGTGGAAGACTTGTTTCCTGGTACAGTAAGAAACAACAGACAGTTTCCAACTCAACAGCCGAAGTTGAATACATCGCTGCTGGAAGCTGCTGTGCTCAGATCTTATGGATTAGGAATCAACTTAGAGACTATGGCTTTGTATTAAACAATATTCCTATTTTGTGTGATAATACAAGTGCCATAGCAATCTCCAACAATCCTGTGCAACATACGAGAACAAAGCACATTGACATCAGGTATCATTTTATTCGAGAGCATGTCATGAATGGTACCGTGGAGTAGGGCTGGGAAAAAAATTCGGAAAATCCGATATCCGTTCGAAATATCTGCATTTGTATCCGAGAAAAAGCGGATATTATCCGTATCCGTAACAAAGCGGATATTATCCGTATCTGCATCCGACAAATACGGATACGAATATGGATATAAGCATATTCGTATCCGAAAATATCCAAATCCGAAATATGTAATATATATATATATATATATTTCTTAAATTTAATAATATATTAATAATATGAATTTTATAATATATTTGCACTTACTATATAAATAATTCTAATTAAGGTTAAGAGTGAAGATTTAAGAATATAACATTAAAAAAATATTAATTTTGAACAAAAAGAAAAGATTGAAAGAATATGACATATTCTTTAGTCGAGCTTAAGTCCTAAATTAGTCGAGCTAAAGTCTGAGAGTCTCAACTCAACAGTCCTCTCAAAACCTAATCGCCGCCCACCTCTCAAAACCTAATCGCCGCTCCCTCAGACCCGCGACGCCGCCTCTCGGTTCTCAGATTCAACCTAGATATCTTATTCCCAATTTCAACTACTTCAATTAAGGTATGTTATTTAAACTTCTCCTAATTGAGTATTCAATTAGTTCTTGTAATAATTATTAGATTCTTGTATATTAATTTAAGACAACTTTGATTGGGTTTCAGATTTAACACGACCGATTGTTCAGTTGTATTGGGTGAATCACCAGTTGTATTTAAGACGCCTTTGATTGAATAATGGAACAAGGTATTATCCTATGATATCTTCATGTTGTTGTTTAATTCTGTATGTGTTATTTTGTGTTCATGATGAATTGATGAATTTAATCCAGTCTGTTTCTTTGGGACCGTTTTATATGTATGTTTCTTTGTTTAGAGTCCATCTACCTCTACTTATATCTTTATGTCACTATCAAATTGCACTTTCATACTAAATTAGCTACTTATTACCACTCCCCATATTCTGATGTGGCCACTTAGTTCTGCAACGAAGTTGCATTGATGGTAGACAGAAATACTTGATATATAGAATGTGTCTCAGAATCAAAGAACCAGCATATGCTCCCTTAAAGTTTAATTAAGGATACTAAATCTACTAATAGTTGATGGTGTAAGAGTTTTGGGCAAGTCAATTAAGGATACTAAATCTATTAATAAAGATATGGTTGTTCTTGTTTCTGATGGTGTGTCTGAATATTCCAAGAAGCTGCTGCAGGTATATGTCTTGTTTCGAATTTTTCGATGTTGGGTTTTCGGTAATTTTGGATATGGTGTGGTATGTTTAGGACTAGTGTTTGAATTCTTGAGGTTGAATTTGTTGTAGTGACCCTTTATTTGTTTATTGTTGAATTTAAGGAAAAATAAGTACCTTTTTTTTTTGTTGGCTTTAGATATATGATTGTATTGGATCATGCATCTATATGGCCTTCGGAAATGAAACTGTAAGTTATTTGAAATAAAAGAATTAGTCACTTGTTAATGTTTGGAATTTCAAACCACGTATTCATCGAGTTATATAGATCTATGATTTTAAGCTACAAAAATGTCTACATACATGGGACGATATGGATGTTATACTACCTTGATTATTAGTATGATTTTTCGAATTTTAAATGGATATACAGTATATAATGCAATGGATAGCAAGTAAAATAAGTACTGCTGAACATGTGATGCTTTGGTTCTTAATCTCAATCTGCATTTTCTTAATCTCAGGTTCTGCATTTTCTTGGTACTGGGAAGAACTAAACTAAAGACTAAAGAATTTGCTAGGGGCTAGTGTTACAATATGTTGCTGATCGGGTCCTGTGGGAAGAAATGCTTTTTTTTTATTCATGAATTGAAACAGTTGCAGACAAATTTAGGACTTGTTTTATGATCTATTTTGTTAAAAATTGGCTTGAATGCCAAAACCTATGTAATGTTGGTTGCTGTTGACTAGTCTGAATTCTGAAATCTATTTATCATTTTGTTTTTTGATTTTTTGGACTACTTGAAAAACGGATCCGGATAGTATCCGTATCCGGATATTTATCCGACGGATCCGAATCCGGATATTTTTCTCCTCTATTTCCCGGATACGGATACGAATCCAGATATGGTTTTAAACTCCCGGATACGGATCCGGATATAGTAGAATTCGTATCCTAATTATCCGATTCCCAGCCCTACCGTGGAGTTACTTTTTGTACCTACGGAAGAACAAACAGCAGATATTTTTACTAAGTCTATTGAAGAATCAACATTTACCAGACTTGTTGGTGAATTGGGTATGTTAAATAGTCCTAGTAATTAAACTAGTTAATATCTGAGGTTTGATCTTTAATAATTTACAAGTGATTGATGTGTTAATATTTGTTATTGAAATCACTTGTATAATTATTTTATCAACTTACTTTTGCTTATTTCTTCTTAAATCATTGTCTTTATCTTCTTTATATATTTCTAATTACTTCTTGTAATTTTAGAGTAATTCATTTTCCTTAAAAATATTTTTCTCGAATTTTAAAAGCTGTAATTTATGAGAAATCTATTTTTCTTGAAAATGTTTTTATTTTAAAATCAGTTTAATTATTTTTGATGTTTAATAAATTATAATTACTTTTTGAATAATTTTCTATATGGAAATTATTTTATTAGAAAATTTATAAATTTATTAATTCACCAGAAATAAGTATGTAAATATTTAGTATTTTATTTTATTTCACCAAAAATAAGTATGTAAATATTTAGTATTTTATTTTATTTTATTTTGATTTGTGGTGTTTGTCCTTTTGTTATTAATGTTTGATTTCGTAAAAAGAACTACCTATGATCATTTTTATAACTTTTATTAGGTTTGATAATTTTAGTGTAAATTATTTTGCTATTTTGTAGCTTGTTTTTTTAATAATAATTAAATTGCTTTATTGTTAGAATTTGCTACTTGTAAATATTCTGTTAATATTTGGATTTTAGAATAGTTACATTAGTTGTTTTGTTAATATTACAATCGGTATAAAAATCAATATGATTGTTATATTCGAGTTTGTTGATAGTTATATTAGTTAAGTTTATTGTGATATAACTCTAGATATAATTTATTAATTAGATAGTCATATTACTGTCTTTTGTATATATAACTTTAATTAATGAATAGTTATATTATTGTTATTGCTCGAAATATGACTATCAAAATAACAATTTTACTGATTGTCATATTCTTTGTTTTTTCGATAGTAATATTGTTATTTAAACTGTCATATAACTATTAATATAGAATAGTCATATTACGTTTACACGTAATATAACTATCGGTATGACTATCAACCGATAGTCATATTAGAACTGATTTGTATATAAATTGATAGTTATATCCAGTAGTCATATTTGTGTTATTTCTCTCCAAACTCGCGTGTTAAGTCACCGAGAACAGTCGATACATACATAAACACACATCACTGAGTCGAATTGCTGCCCGATTTTCCTCTCAAATCACGATTCTAAGAACTTTAATCGATTACCCAGTCGATTATCTTCAAAACAACGGCTTAAACGTAAGATTTGGTCGAGTTTTGTGATTTTGGGTTTAAATCTTTCAAATTTTCGATTTGAAATTCAAGAAGTTTGGTTGTGATTTTTCAAAAACTAAAAATATAAGTGTGTTTGTACTGGTATCAAGATCTTTGCCTCAAATTTTCAGAATTTTTGGTGAAGAATTCAGTTTTTCAAATTTTTAATTAATTATTAATTCGAATTTTATGAATTAATTGGGTTAATTGTTGAATTTTGCAGATTCCTTAATTTTAATACCTGATTTGGAATGGCTGGTGCTTATAATAATTTTGAGATTGTTAATCACAATTTTATTGGATATTTTAATCCCGAGGATTGCTCGGTGGATCGGTTCAAGCCCTGGATAAATTTTCTGAACGAACAAAATATCTGTAGCCATGCTATATGTTAGTCCGAATACACACTTATAATCAACTAAGTATGAGAGAATAACAATAAGTTCTTTAAAAGCTTTAAAAACTGTTTGAAATTAACTTCTCTCTCAGTGATATAAATTATCACAGAGAGCTGCTTAGGTTACAATAAAAGATATTGTAGTACACGATCGATACCCTTCTAGGGTTAACCTAACTGTATTTATAAAGTATAGAGCTGCTATACAATCGATAATTGATACTCCTATTAATTAGCTATACAATTGATATCAATTACGATTGCTACTCGTCTCCTTAGTCAACTCAATCTCTTTGACAGCTATCCAATCTTCAAAGAGATTGCTTCCATAATAAATCTTCAATCACTGTTGACCAGTAGACGCTGCCTCCAGACAGAGTTTAACAAACTCTGTCGAGCTTCCAATGTCAGCGTATAGCAAACTCTGTTCAGCTTCTAACCGTCAGAGTTTAACTAAACTCTGACTGCTTTCTGTTTAAACTCTATTTTTCCCTGCAAAACTTAAACACTGATATTAACCATATCAATTATATTTAACAATCTCCCCCAACTTGTTCATTAGTAAAAATGCACAAGTTAACAATAATTGATGATGTCAAAACAATTTCATACAAACACAGTGTTTATTAAAATAAGCAGAGTTTAAACTTGACTTAACAAAAGTCTACAAATAACAAGAAAATTCTTACAGACTTTAATCTCTAATCTCTTCAAGATCTGGCGTTGTTCTGAGATAATCTATAAGTAATCTTCTTTCTGCATTTTTAAGCTCAATCTCCATAGCTTCTTTAATCTGTCTTAGCTGAGGATCACTCTCATCTGTCTGATAGATAGCAGATCTAAGATCAAATATTTTGTTTCTTCTCATCTCATTTCCCAGTCTAATAAATTTGACTTCTTCTGACTGTGAATTGAAGTCATGTACTGTGATTCCCAAATCAATCTTTAATTTCACAGTACCCTTCTTCATTTCAATAAGATTTCCATTCCAATCTCTGTACTTAGGAACATATCTGCTATTGCACTTCATCCCTCTGATTGCCAAATTCTGGAGCATTTTCTTTCTGAGCACATTTGCAACTGATTGAGTCCTTTGACTATTCACCTTGAAAAGATATAGAACATATTCTAATTCTTCCCAATATTTCAAGCCAATATCATTCTCACCAATTCTAAATACTGTCCCATCAGCCATGAAGTACAAGAGAAAGTCCTTCTTTAAACTCTTCTGATAAACTAACTGTACTGATTCCAGTCTGTCCAAACTCTCTTGAGTGACACCACGACCTGGAACAGCCAGTGAAGAAGGATCTCTAGGACCAGTATATTGCCTTTTGTCTTTGTGTGAGCCTAGACCACCCTTATTGTTTCCAACCTTACCAGACAAGGCTCTTCCATCAGAAAAATCCATAGAAACTCCAGATAATAGATTTGGATCATGAAGTGTTCCTTTCCCAAAAACTGATTGCAACTGAGAAGATAAAGGTCTAGACACAACTTGTGTAGCAATAGAGGTTGTGTTTTCTTTCTTCTGTACAAGTTGTGTAGAAACAGAGGTTGTATTTTCTTTCTTCTGTAAACTTTCTCCTTCAATGCCTTTCAGCTTGAGTTTAGCTTCTGCTGCCGTTGATTTCTTTGATAACTGTGATTTTTGGCTAACATCAGCACTTTCCTTGATCACAATGCCTTTAAGAAAGGCCTAGGAGCTTTTCCTTTCTTTAACTTACCAGACTTTAAAGCCTTGAGATGTTCTTCTTGCAAACTCTTTTCTTCAGCTTTAATGTCCTCAATTGTAACTCCTTCCTCATTTTCTTCAATAAACAACTTTGCAGCCAATTCTTCATCAGTCTGTGGATTAGAAGATAATAGCAAACTCTTGGTCTTTGAAGTACCTTGAGTATCAGTGTTTATCCCAACAGACTGTGATTTAGAGGACTTGCTAGTTTTCAGAGTTTGAAATTCTTCAGTTTTGCCCCTTCCTTTATTACTTGCTCCTCCATCTCCAGCATTATCCTTTCTGATCAGAGTTTGAGATTGCTTGCATTTGTCTTTAGCAACTCTCTCCCCCTTTTTGACATCATCAGGAATCAAGATAGAAGTGATCAGCTCCAAGGAGTTAGCAATGGAATCAGTCTTCCCAGACAATACATTCTGATTTTGTTCAACTTGACCCAGCCTCTGAAACAGAGTTTCTTGAGCTTTAGAAATGGTCTTAAACTTTGTCTGATTATCCCTCTACATAGTCATATCTCTAGCAACAACATCAGCTCTCAATTCATTAATAGCTATTTGAGACTCATCAAATCTTCCATTCAGAGTTTTGACTTGAACAATGGTTGCTTGCAGACTTGAGATAATATCAGGATTTGAGATCTTCGTGGCAGATTGATGAACAAACTTAGATGCTCTTTCAACAGGAAAAATACAGTCTGACTTATACCAATCCCTTGAATTCTTGGCAAAGTGCTCAACTTCAATGTTATGTTGATCTGAAGGTTTAGCGAAAGGTGTGTGCTTAGCATCAGTTTGAACTGGTATACTCTGAGAAGAGTTTGACTCTGCACTTGCTTCATCTTCAACATCAACAACTGTATTTTCAACTTGATCAGTATGCACTGCAACATTTTCTTCAACAATCTCTGCAGTTTCAGTAACATTCACTGCAGTTGTGTCTCTAGCCTCAACAGACTTTGGAACTTCAACTTGTTCAACCTCTTCACCTTGTTCAAGAACCTGGTGAGCATCAGAGAATAACTCAGTGTGTGATGCCACTGTTTCATCAAGTACTACAGTTGGCTGATCAGCTGCACCAGTTTCTTCAGAATTTGCAATGATAGGTGAAAGAGGAACATTAATGTGATCAGAGAATGGTATAAATGTTTCAACAAAATCATCCGTAGCAGTAAAACCTTCTCTGTTGTCCTCATCCATTTGTACATTGACAGGTGTTTTGGCAGCTTCTTCTGCAGTATATGTCTCAACAGTAGGCATATCCTTGGAAATCACCTCTGGAGCTTCAAAATGAACATCTTCATCAGATTCATCAAGAATTAATCTCCTTCTCTTAGCTGGAGGATTCACTTCTGCTCTCTCTTCTGCTGAAACAGAATCATCAGGTATAGAAGGAGATTTAGGTTTGTTAGCCCGTTCCTTATACTTCTTTGGCTTAGAAGCTTCAGTCATCCTCTGTTTTCTTGATGGCCTTATAGCCTTGCTTTTCTTTGGCTTCTTAGGTTTTGATTGTGGTTGAGGTTGAGGTTGTGATGAAGATTGTGGTTGTGGAGATGTAGTTGTAGTGATTGGCTCAGTGTTTATGGTTTGAAGTGGGTCAGTGTTTGTGGGTTGAGGTGGTGACTGTGGAGGTTCAATGATTGGTTCATTTTGTGGTTCTTGTTGTTCTTGTGGTTGGTTGAGGAAGTTTCTGAGGGCAAGAGGATAGATAAACTCTAGTAGTTGCTCTTTGTTAGCATCCTTATTTGTCAGATCAGAGTACATTCTCTTATGACATTGGAAAGGTTGTATAACATCCTCATCAGCAATTGTTAAATTTGATAAACAGGCAGAGAATAAAGATTGACAAAAACGTGAGAAGTAAACAGTTGTACTAGACTCTGCAAGTTTTTCACCTAAATTCATAAGTACAAGACGACCAAAATCAAAGTTACTCCCATTAAGAAGAGAATACCCGATTTGAAGACTTTCACCAGGAATTGCATCCCAGTTGGTGACCTTCTTGCCAAATGCACAAGTAATGCAATCAAAGAAGAAGCTCCACTCCTTCCTGAGCCCTGGCCTTTTGACATCTCCAAGCTTATCCAAAGAACCAGAAAACCGTATTTGTTGTAACATTTCTTTTAGTTGACCCACAACAGCCACAGAGTATGAAGTGTGAGTATCAAAATCCAAAACCTCACGTACAGTTGCAGGAGTTATGACAAACTCTTGGTCTTCATAGGTAAACACAATTGATGGAGTCCCATTCTCTCCACCATCATCATAAACCGAGTTTTTCCAGAAGATTGAGATTTGTGTGGCGGAGAGTGTCTCTGGTTTAACAAGAGCCTTACCAATCTCAGAGTCTCTTAAGAAATTTTGAATCAGATGAAATGATGCTGGGGCTTTAGCAGTGTCTAGAATTGCAGCATAATTGTTGGTAACAAAAGTTAATCCCTGAGCCACAAAGTTCTTGGTTGCCATTAGAACAGTATAAGACATAAGAGAGTATATAGGAAAGTGTTTGTGAAAATGCTTAAGTGAAAGTAACAGAGAAATTGTGTGTGATGTTGTGTGTTTGTGGTTGTAAAGATGAAAAAGTGAATAATGAAATGATTTTGATTAGATCTGTAATTGAAAAACAAAACCCAATCGTTTTAGACATTAAACACGCAACCAATTTCTTGTTAAGTGTGTGAGTGGGACACGTGTCACGTAAACAGTGGAACAGTTATTTACACGCGCAGTAATAATGCCTATTATTACTACTGTTCTCTCTCCTAGGGATGGGCATTCACCCCGGCCCGCCCGATCCCGATCCGATCCCCGCCCCGCTTGGGCCGGGGAATCAGGGATTTTTTCGGGTACGGGCCGGGGAGCGGGCCGGGGTCGGGATTTTATGTCTCCCCGGCCCGATCCCCGACCCCCGGCCCGATTCGTCCCCGACTCGATTTCACCACATTAATATATATATATATATATACACACACACATACATATATATATATATATATATAATCATATATTAATATATACGAATTTCCAATACTTTATATTGGAAATAAAATGATATTTTAATCTTATATTTTTGTCTTTCTAGTAGTTAAATAACTTCATTTCCATGTTATTTATAATTGTTTATTTAAGTAATATTTTTTTATCTTAATTTAGTGCTTAAAAAATTGTTTCAAACTCACTAGTTAGTGTTTAAAATTGTTTACAATGTTATTTTTTGTTTAAAATGAAATTCCCCGATTCCCCGCGGGGATCCCCGTTACCCGTTCGGGCCGGGGACGGGGAATAAAAAATAATCCCCGACGGGGATCGGGCCGGGGACGGGGATCAGGTTTAAATTCGGGGATGGGGGCGGGGATAGCACTCCCCGGCCCCGAAGTGCCCCGATGCCCATCCCTACTCTCTCCTATTTCCAATAAGCTTTAACTGTCTGACACAATTAAACAACTGGCAAATATTACATGCAAATGTCAAAAACTCTCTGTGTACTCCAAGTATATATTCTGTCTGAAATAAAATATTACCTTAGAGTACTCAACAAAATCCATCAGTGTTTATCAATTCTCCAACTTAATTACTGTTATCCTTTCAAACACTGCACAATTGTGAATATACGTGTGTGTAGAGCAGAGTTTACTAGATCAGTATTTAGAGCATCTAGTATTTCATAAAATCCATAAAATAAATCAGTAAACACTGGATGCACAAACTCTCATAGGAAACACTGAATATATGATGAATGCTAAACTCTGTAGTAAATAGTTTATATACAGTAATAATTAACCTATAACCCCAATTTTTTTTATTTTTTTTTACTTTCTCCAGTAATCAGAGGTTGAAACTAGTCACCAAAAATCCTATAATTTTAGCCCTTATCAATTTGATAAGTTCTTGGGTCTTCCTAGCTTTCGACTAGTCACCAAAAATTAGAGAATTTTAGCCCTTACTATGTACCAGTAAGTTCCTGGATCGTCGTAGTTACAAACATGATCTCAAAGGAGTTCTAAAAATCTATACAGTTTAGCTTTGGGGTTATTCTAATAACAGAATTAAATTTAACATCAGAAACGAACAGAGTTTAGAGCTCATCAACATCAGAAATTATTTATGAGAGGCAATGCACACAGTATTTACAGACTCAAAGTTTAGGATAAATAAAGTAAGAGATGCTATAAATATAGAACAGTATCATGCTGTGTTAACTTTCTGCACAGTTTAAGATTAGATCACAGATAACTTAGAAAGATTCATGACTAATTACTGAGAATAATGTTTCATACATGTATCTTCATCGGTGTTTATGTTCAGAAAGAAACATTATCAGAGTTTCTTAGAGTTTATTCAACAGTGAACAGTGTATGACTTAAAAGCATGCTATCAGAGTTTGACATTTATTGAGCAGAGTTTGCATAACAGAGATTAACATACCACAGAAATATGAGCAACACAATACATAAGTAAAGTTTTGAGTCTAACCAATATCTCTAGTCGAAACTAGAGACCATTCCTAGTTCATTTACCAGCCTTGTAAATACGGCTTCACTCAATGGCTTGGTGAAGATATCTGCAAGCTGTTGTTCTGTAGACACAAAATGAAGCTCAATGTTTCCTTCCTCTACATGTTCTCTGATAAAATGGTACCTTATGCTGATGTGCTTGGTCATTGAATGCTGTACTGGATTACCTGTCATAGCAATAGCACTTTGATTATCACAGTAAATAGGTATTTTACTATACCTCAATCCATAATCCAGTAATTGATTCTTCATCCACAGAATCTGCGCACAACAGCTACCAGCAGCAATATACTCTGCATCAGCTGTAGATGTAGAGATTGATTTCTGTTTCTTGCTGTACCAAGAAACAATTCTATCACCAAGAAATTGACAACTTCCACTAGTACTTTTTCTATCTATCTTACAGCCTGCAAAGTCCGCATCAGAGTAACCAAGAAGCTGGAAGTCTGATTCTCTTGGATACCACAAGCCTAAAGTTATGGTTCCCTTAAGATATTTGAAGATTCTCTTCACAGCTGTTAGATGTGGTTCTCTTGGATCTGCCTGAAATCTTGCACAAAGACATGTTGCATACATGATGTCAGGTCTGCTAGCTGTTAGATAAAGAAGTGACCCAATCATTCCTCTGTAGTTTGTCATATCCACTGGTGAGCCTGTGTCTCTATCCAACTTTGTTGCTGTTGCCATAGGAGTTGTTGCAGATTAGCAGTCAAGCATGCCAAATTTCTTTAGAAGATTTCTGGTATATTTTGCTTGATTGATAAAAATTCCATCATTTGTTTGCTTCACCTGTAGCCCTAGAAAATAACTGAGCTCTCCCATCATGCTCATTTTATACCTAGACTGCATGAGCTTGGCAAATTTCTTACAGAGTTTATCATTAGTAGATCCAAAGATTATGTCATCTACATATATTTGAACTAATAACAGATCACTACCAAGATTGAAATAGAACAAGGTTTTATCAATTATACCTCTGTGGAACCCACTTTCTAAAAGAAATTGAGCCAGAGTTTCATACCATGCTCTTGGTGCCTGTTTAAGTCCATAGATTGCCTTGTCAAGCCTGTAGACATAATCTGGATACTTGGGATCTACAAATCCTGGTGGTTGTTCAACAAACACTTCTTCTTCAAGTTTTCCATTCAGAAAAGCACTCTTTACATCCATCTGAAAAACCTTGAATTTCTTGTGAGAAGCATATGCTAGAAAGATTCTTATTGCCTCCAATCTTGCAACTGGAGCAAAAGTTTCATTATAGTCTATTCCTTCTTGCTGTGAATAGCCTTTGGCCACAAGTCTGGCCTTGTTTCTTGTAACAACTCCATCACTGTCAGTTTTATTTCTAAAAACCCATCTAGTACCAACAACAGATCTATTCTTTGGTCTAGGTACAAGGGTCCATACTTCATTTCTCTCAAATTCATTTAACTCCTCCTGCATTGCTGTTATCGAGTCAGCATCTTGAAGAGCTTCTTCCACTTTCTTTGGTTCAGATTTGGACAGAAATGCATGGAACAAACATTCATTTGTTGTAGCACTTCTTGTCCTAACTTTTGCATCTGGATCTCCAATGATTAAATCAGGTGTATGTGATTTTGTCCATTTCCTAGCTGTAGGTAAATGACTTCTATCAATAGTTGATCCTCCCCCTTGATCAATGTTCTCCTGATTATCTTGATGCTTTTCTTCATTCTCTGAGGCTCCCCCTGAATTTGATCTCTCAGAGTTTGAACTATCAAAATTTGGACTTTCAGAGTTTGAGTCATCAGAGTTTGAGTTTGATCCAGAATTTTCAGTTGACTCACTATCAGAATTTGAGTCATCACTCTGATCATGCTCCCCTTCAACTGGTTCTCCTCTTTGTTCAGACTTTACTATTTCTTCTGTGTGTACCAGCAGAGGTTCAGAGTTTGCAGCAACAGAGTTTGTCGGACTAGTGTCATCAGAGTTTATTTCATCAGAGATTAGATCTTCATTTTTGAAATACAATTGATCATGTTCATCAACATCTTCAAGTCTAGTGATTTTTCTGTCATCAAATGACACATGAATAGATTCCATAATCACCCTTGTTCTCAGATTGTAAACTCTGAATGCCTTGGTTGACACTGGATAGCCAACAAAAATTCCTTCATCTGCTTTCAACTCAAATTTGGTCAACTGTTCAGGATGAGTTTTCAGCACAAAGCATTTGCACCCAAAAATATGAAAATATTTCAGGTTTGGCTTCTTTTCCCTCACCATCTCATATGGTGTTTTTCCATGCTTGTTGATCAGTGTTGCATTTTGAGTAAAACAAGCAGTTTGAACTGCTTCTGCCCAGAAATAGGTTGGCAATTTTGCTTCATCAATCATAGTTCTTGCAGCTTCTATCAAGGTTCTGTTCTTCCTTTCAACTACACCATTTTGCTGTGGTGTACCAGGTGCAGAAAATTCTTGCTTCACTCATCTGTTCTTGCAGAATTCTTCCATTGTTGTATTTCTGAATTCAGTTCCATTATCACTTCTGATTATTTTGACTTTGTGTTTTGATCCTTTGTCCAGTAGCTTTACATGCTCCGTCAGTGTTAATGCAGTTTCATCCTTCTTTGCTAGAAAATGCACCCAAGTGTATCTGGTATATTCATCAACAATAACTAGAGCATATTTCTTTCTTCCAATTGACAAGACATTTACTGGTCCAAAAAGATCAACATGTAACAGATGATATGGATCAACAATTGAAGATTCAGACTTGCTCTTGAAAGAGGTCTTCCTCTGTTTGGCCTTTTGACATGAATCACACAGACCATCAACATTTAGTAAAGACTTTGGAAGTCCTCTAACAAGATCCTTCCTTATCAGCTCATTGATGTTGTTCAGATTCAAATGAGAAAGTTTCTTATGCCAATTCCAACTCTCTTCATTTGACATTCTTGTTGACAGGCATATTGTTTTTCCATCAGAGTTTGTCAACAAGCTTGCTTCATAGATATTATTGCGCCTTTGTCCAACTAAAACAACTTTCCCTGTGGTTTTGCTGATAACCTCACAGTATTCAGGTTGAAAATCTACATGAAAACCTCTGTCACAGATTTGACTCACAGATAGCAGATCATGCTTGAGTCCTGGAACCAGAGCTACATTTGTGATGATGACACTTCCAAGATTAATATTGCCATATCCCAGAGTATGTCCTATGTTGCCATCTCCATAGGTAACTTTTGGGCCAGCCTTCTCCACATACTCTGATAGCAGGGCTTTATTTCCAGTCATGTGTCCTGAACATCCACTGTCCACTACTAGGATGCTTTCCCTGATGCCCTGCAATCACAAACAATTACTGAGGATTAGATTTAAGGATCCAGACTTGCTTGGATCCTTTGGCTTTCTTAATACTGTTAGCTTTAGCAGCGGAATTTTCATTATCAGAGTTTAAGCTAACTTTATCAGAGTTTACACTTGCAGAATTAACTCTAACCCATTTCAGATTAGGTTTCAGTTCATAGTAATTATGATAAATAGCATGATAATTTCTGCAAGTATAAATAGAATGCCAAGTGCTTCCACAGTGTTTGCATAAAGTCTGTGGTTTAGTTCTAACATTATCTTTCTTTACTTCAGACTTGGAAGGTAAAGAATTAATGTCTTTGTTCTTCCTGCAAAAACTAGCAAGATGGTTAGTACTACCACAGTTATGACATGTCTTTCTTGGAGCTAAAGTAGCAAGCATTGGATAGTTGCCTTGAGTAATGCCTACTTTACCATTTCTGTTCTTTCTAGACACTTTCTGTTTCTTAACAGATTTTAACTCCTTAAGCTTATGCTTAAGTTGTTTATCTGTCATTAAACCAATATTAACCTGTTTAACATTAGTTTTTACTGGTTCATTCTTAACAGCTTCTTTTCCACCTTCAAATCTAGGTTCATTTATTCCATTAACAAATGTTCCAAATTTTTTAGGTGGAAGAGGTGGTCTAATCTTAACTGTATTCTGAAATCTAAGTTCATCTTTCTCAGAATAACCTAGACCTACAGTGTCAGATTGAAAAACTTCTTGAGTGTCTTTTCCTGAGTGAGTCCAAGTTTTAATAATGTGATTTGCCTTTTTCAACTCAGATTCTAGTTGTTTATACTGACTTAACAACTCTTGTTCAAGATAGACAGCATCATCTCTCTCCTTTTGAACTTGCTGCATATTAACAAGTTTCTCTTCTACAACCTTGTTTCTCTCTTTGAGTTCAGAATTCTCAGTTTTGATTCTCTCATTCTCTAAAGTCTGATCCCTATAACTGATATGAAAGGACTTAAGATAAATTCTTAATTAAGTTATATCATCCATGTTATAAGCATAGGTAGTTAGAGGTACCTTGTTTTCAGAATCTACAGCTTCATCAACAGTAGTAGCCATGAGAGAATAGTTTACATCCTCATCTGAGTCAGAGGTATCTGCCCAATCTCTGCCTTTTGTGAAGAGTGCCTTCTCAGTTTTACCTTCTTGCACTCAGGAGCATAATGACCCATCTCCTTACACTTGTAGCATTGAATCTCAGACTTGTCTCTTTTCCCAGATTTGGTATCCTTTCTCTCAGATTTTCTGAAATTCTTCTTGTCAAACTTTGAATCATTCTTGGAGAATTTCTTTCCTTTCTTGAAGTTCTTGAAACCCATCTTCTTGAAAGTCTTTACCATCAAAGCAGCCATTTCCATCATTTCCTCATCATCCTCAGAATCAGATGATTCATCTGCATTTGAGTCAACATCAGAGTTTGATGACTCACTTTCAAAATGAATGACCAAGGCTTTTCCTTTTGCCTTCTTCCTGAATGCTTCCTTCTTTGAGGGTCTTTCTTCAACTCTTAGAGCAACAGATTTTAACTTTCTACCTGATCTTCTGCTTCTCTATTCCATTTCTAGTTCATGAGTTTTGAGCAGCCCATAGATCTCATCAATATCAGTATCAGCTAGATCATAATTGTCTCTAATAGTAGTTGTTTTGACATCCCACTTTTCAGGTAGAGAAAGAAGAAACTTGAGATTTGAATCTTCTAGATCATATTCTTTATTAACCAGTGACAGATCATTAAGTAGCTTACAGAATCTGTCAAAGGTTTCTGTCATTGATTCTTCGGATTTAGCCTCAAAGTGTTCATACTCCTGTGTGAGTATGTTCCTTCTATTCTTCTTAATTGCAGCAGTTCCCTGACATCTAACCTCTAGAGCATCCCAAATCTCTTTTGCAGTTTTACAATTGATCACTTTGTTAGACATAACATTATCCAAAGAACTATGAAGGAGATGTCTAACCTTTGCATCCTTTCCAATGGATGAAATATCCTCAGGAGTCAAATCTTTCTTCTCCTTTGGAATAGATTTAGCTTCCTATCCAGCAACAACAACAGATAATTTTGTAGGCTTATGAGGGCCTTCATAAATTCTGTCAAGATATTCTGGATCTGTAGCTTCCAGAAACATAGCCATTTTCACCTTCCAGGTTGAGTATTCTGCTGGCTTAAGAATAGGAACCCTGATTGTTTCATATCGACTCACAGTTGCAGGTTGAGCCTTCTCAGCATTAGAGCCTGATGTAGGAGGAGGAATTTCTGCCATTGATTATAGTTGTGTATGTGTGTGGATCTTAAACTGTATTAAATTAACAGATCAAGCTCTGATACGAATTGTTAGGCCGAATACACACTTATAATCAACTAAGTATGAGAGAATAACAATAAGTTCTTTAAAAGCTTTAAAAACTGTTTGAAATTAACTTCTCTCTCTGTGATAATTAAATTAACTTCTCTCTCAGTGATATAAATTATCACAGAGAGCTGCTTAGGTTACAATAAAAGATATTGTATTACACGATCGATACCCTTCTAGGGTTAACCTAACTGTATTTATAAAGTATACAGCTGCTATACAATCGATAATTGATACTCATATTAATTAGCTATACAATTGATATCAATTACGATTGCTACTCGTCTCCTTAGTCAACTCAATCTCTTTGACAGCTATCCAATCTTCAAATAGATTGCTTCCATAATAAATCTTCAATCACTGTTGACCAGTAGACGCTGCCTCCAGACAGAGTTTAACAAACTCTGTCGAGCTTCCAATGTCAGCGTATAGCAAACTCTGTTCAGCTTCTAACCGTCAGAGTTTAACTAAACTCTGACTGCTTTCTGTTTAAACTCTGTTTTTCCCTGCAAAACTTAAACACTGATATTAACCATATCAATCATATTTAACACTATAACTACAAATATTCCCATGAAATTTGGTCCACTTAAATTAATGTGTACTACAGCTGTCTCAGATGGAAGATCGTTTTCTTTCAACTTTAATAATAAGACATATACAGTGGATGAATCTATCTTCAATGCTGCTCTGAAACTTCCTACTGAATAATTTGCTGAAGCGCCATCAACTGATGAGTTGACTCAATTCTTTACACATCTGAACTATCCAGGTCAACTGGATCTTAAACGTCCACTCAAAAGCAACCTTGTTCAAGAATGGAACATTTTCTTCGAGATCATAACAAAGGTGTTTGCCAATTCTACCAAGAGTAACAATACCGTCATCACAGGTATGTTACAGTCAATTGGTTTCTCAATTACTCATAACAGAAGGATCAACTTTGGCAGGTTGATATGGCCTATATTGTTAAATCGTGTGAAGAAGGCTAGAAAGAACTTTGAAAAAGGTAAAATGGTTAAGTGTCATTACCCTCGATTTTTGACATTAATATTTAATCATCTTATGCCTAAGGATCAGCCTGCTCCTTTTCCAAATGATCGAGTTCAATGGTCTGGTAAACCAAACAAGAAGTTCTACACTAGGTTGGATACTTCTAAGGCTCTGTTGCATGTTCCAGTGGTCATAACACCATATATGTCTACATTCATAAATTTGCCCAATGTTATGCCTCAACCAGTTGCTGGGATACTTGCAATTGAACAACCTCCAGAACATGAAACAGAACAAGCTCCTGAACATCAACCAGAATCAGAACCTCAACCTGATCCTGAAACCTTAACTGCTCCTGAACCTCAACTTCCAGTGGATCAACCCACTCAGAGTGAAGATGCTACAAATGTTAATAATTAGGTATTTGACTCAACTACTTTGCAATCTCAATATCTTTCTGATAGTCAATTAATTGTGAGAAGTGACCAAGGGGCTGTAGAACCACAACCCTCAACCCAGGTCAATGCACCAAACACCAATCCTAAATTCTCCAAACACTATCGCAGAAAGAAATTGTCAGTCAAAAGATCTAACCCTAGTAGTGTTGTCTTGAGTGAAACAACAGATTTGCCTTTACAAAAGAGAAGTAAAACTATATCTGAGGCAACTGTAAATCCCTTCATTTCTTCAAGCACACCCCTGTTACTCACAATGGGGGACGACATTTTCCTAAATGAAGCTAAAAACATTGTCATGCAAGGAGAGCAAGTTACAGTGCCTGCCATTGTTACGGTAGAAGAACCCTCACAGGTTGATCGGGATTTGCGAACTCCCATTGCACCACCACTGACCTTCCAAGAGGAGGCTAGGGTGATTTTTGGTGTAGGTACAATGGATACAGCTCAGGAATATGAGAGGAGTGATGTAAGGATTACCTCAAATCTGAGTGAAACACTAGCACGTGAGGTGAGTGATACTCATAGAGCTATTGAGGTGAGAGCACACAATGACACAAACACTCTATCTCTCATGACACAACTTGATCAAATGAAAGAAAGTCTTGCTCAAGCTGAAGAAGATAATAAAAACTTAAGGTTTGACATGGATAACATAAGAACTATCTTCAACAACAAGATCAATGCACTCAAACTCTCTCAACAACAAGTAATTGTAGACTCTGGAGATGTCACAGTGGCTCAAGATCTCATTATAACTTCTATGTCGAATCAGATTGAAGATCTTCAGAATAACATAAATGAGAATCACTTATCCACTGAACATCGTCTCAGTCAAATTGAAAGGCAAAATGATCATCAAGCAAAGGGGTTGAGACACTTATATAATATCATTAGCAAAACTCACTCACTTACAGCAGAAGAGAAGAAATTCTTTGGAAGTAGTGATGAAAGTGGCCCTAGAGCTGGTACAAGCCATAAAGTTGTAGAGGATTCCTCAACTAAGGGGGAGAAATCTAGAGGGGGAGGAAGTGTGAGTAAAGAAAAAGATGAAGATATGAGTGAGGGGAAGAAGATAACTCAAGCAGCAGCTGAACAGGAGGATGATGATGCTGTAGAAGGTTATTACTATACAGGTGAACCTGATAACCTTGATCTTTTTGCTGACTTGCAGTTTCCTGATGTTGTTGAAGAATTTGATGAACCGAATCTCAGTTTTTGGGATGATGAAGAGCCAGTAATTCCTGATTCTGTTGAAACACAAAGAATGAATTTTGAATCGAATAAAGAACTTGAACAGAATGATGCTAATCTGTCTATAAGAGAAGAAAGACTCAAGAAGACACTAGAACAGATAGCTCATAATGAAAGGCTTCAAAAGGCTGAACAGGAAGCACTTCAAAAGCAACATACTCAAAAGCTGGAGGCAAGGAAGTTGTACATCAAGTACAAGAGTGGTGATAAATGGGAACGTGATCAAAAGGTAATAGACTCACCACAAACTTCTGACTATGATGATCATCGGGTGATTGCTATTTTTGAAAGCTTTAAAAAGAAGAACCCTGTACATGACATGTACTTAAAAGCTTTGAAGACAGAAATTGTGAGAATAACTACTGCATCTGATCCGAAGAATGGTGAGCTACTAATCTTTGTTGAATGTCATAAGCTTGGATCTCATAAAGTATCTCTTCAGTTCTTCTATGATAGATCTCTGTCAGAGCTTTGGGTGCTGAGACCAAAAGTCAGAACATCTTCTGAGCTAGGTATACTACTTCATGAAAAATTTCAAGAATTTGCTGAAAGAGCTGGTCCTGAAGTAATAGATAACCCTCCACAAGTTAAAATTCTTAAGGGAGAAGTTATTCACACTGTTAATCTTCAGACAAAGGAATTATATACACATCTTGCCAGACATTTGGTGTATGTTGAATATGCTCTTCGAAATCATGGTTTTGCATCTCAAGAAAAAATTGAAGCTGCAGATCATATAAGATCCTATGCTCAGACCAACATGAAGAAGTATAAGCAGTATCAAGGTGAGTTGAGAAAGAAACTTGGAATACCACTAGTTTATCCTACAGATGTGTCATCCAGAAGAGAGTTACTTGTTGACTCTGAATTGATCAAGAATCTACCTGATATGGATAAACAAGAAGAAGGAGAAATCAACGAGGAAGAAGGTGGTAAATGAAGATTAGCTCTACAAGTTATATCATTAGAGCTTTGATAGAACAAGATAGGATAATTGTCTTATATGATCAGTCTAGAGGATCATCTATCTTGTATTTATCTTTTCTGTTTGAATCTGGATAATGTTAAATATGAACCAGAACTTTTTCATTATTTACTTAGCATTTAAAGTTTTTTCCTTTACTTGTTTAATTGGGATTAGTTGAAGAATCCTCTAGGTATTTGCTTGTTATTGTCTAACAAACAAATAGGGGGAGATTGAAAGGCATATGACTCACCCTAATTGTAGTTCGAGGATCCTAATCCAATTAAACTAGATTGTAATAAGTAAATAATATCAACTGTCACAGGAATCTCAAAAGATGATAGCTGTCAGAAGAAAAATCAACAAGTCAATCTATAGTTTTGATGTTTTACACTGGAAGAAGATTCAGTTATCTGATCAAGCCTCAAGGTAGCATTGAAACACATGGATTCATTTAAAGGACAGAGATTTCTATAAGTGATAAGAAACAATATCAGTACCGAATGATTGAAGAGAGTGAAGAATAGAAAAAGACCACAGTTTAAAGTCAAGATGAAGAACAGAGATTGGAGTTAGTCGTTCATGAACCAGACAGTACATCGAGCGTCAACATCGATCCAGTGTATGTTCCTTATTATAATTACGTGGTTCACAGTGAAGTATTGACTATTAAAGGATTTGTGTTAATTCTACTTTAATTAATTAAATCAAATAATTAATTTAAATAAATAAATTAATTCTATCAGAATTAATATATTTATTAAAGTAATTATTATATTAATTAAATCAGAATTAATATGAAAAAGAAATAATTATTTAAATGATTTTTATAAATCATTTGATTAATTATAAGCTGCAAAATATGATAATATAACTATCAAAGGATAGTTATACCGATAGTCATATTCAGTTCAAAGTGTGACAGTCATATTTAGTTCAAAGTGTGACAGTCATATTTAGTTCAAACTGGACAGTCATATTTCATTCAAGGAGATAGTAATACCGAATGTTATATTGGATTGGACAGTCATACATCATTCAAGGAGACAGTCATACCGAAAGTTATATTTAAAGAGACAGTCATATTACTTTCATTGGATAGTCATACCGAATGTCATATTATTGTTAACTGATTGTTATATCAGTTGAAACAAAGCAATATGACTATGGCTATATTATAAAAGGCAGCAGAATGCAGAAGAAGAGAATCAGTCGAAAATAACAAGAAAAAAATACACAGCAGCCTATATCTCTCTCTCTCAAGCTCAAGAACACTTACAAATTAAATTCTGTAAATTCAAGTTCATCTCAGTTGTAATATTCTATCCATTGGAACTTGTTTACTTGTGATTCTTGTACTACTAGCGAATTAAGTTTCCTAGTTCACAAATTGATATCTTGATTTTTATTAACTAAATTAGCAAAGTTCATGTTGAATTTTCTAATTATTTATTAATTACTTGATAATCATTTGGACTGATTTTGTAACACCCATCAAGTTAATATATTGATTATATTCAACTTGAAATTTGTGTTATATTATTCCGCACAAATTTATTTAAAATAAATTTTATTTAAAGAACAAATTTCGAGAAAATGATATAGATTGTATTCAACCCCCCCTTCTACAATCTTATCGGACCTAACAATGTTTAACTTGAAAAGGGAAATTGATTAATAAAGGAAAAATGTAGTTAGATAAAATATAAAAGAAAATTGTATATTACCTGAAAAATGAAATTATTGAAATTTTAGTTAAATAAAATGTTAGGCCGAATACACAATTATAATCAACTAAGTATGAGAGAATAACAATAAGTTCTTAAAAGATTTTAAAAACTGTTTGGAATTAACTCCTCTCTCAGTGATGTAAAATATCATAGAGAGCTGCTTAGGTTACAATGAAAAGATATTGTGTTACATGATCAATACCCTTCTAGGGTTAACCTAACTGTATTTATAAAGATATACAACTACGTACAATAGATAATTGATTCTCCTATAAATCAGCTATACAAATATTATCAATTATAATTGCTACACGTCTTTCTAGTCAGCACGACTTTCTTTGACAGCTATCCAATCTTCAAAGATATCGCTTCCATAATTATCTACAATAATTCTGTTACTGACCAGCAAACGCTTCTGTTCAACAGAGTTTAGCTGCTTCCTCTTGTCAGCGTATAGTAAACTCTGTCGAGCTTCCAACTGTCAGAGTTTAATTAAACTCTGACTGCTTCCTGTTTGAAGTTAAACTCTGTTTTTCCCTGTAAAACTTAAACACTGATATTAACCATATCAATTATATTTAACAATCTCCCCCAACTTGTTCATTAGTAAAAATGCACAAGTTAACAGTAATTGATGATGTCAAAACAATTTTATACAAACACAGTGTTTATTCAAATAAGCAGAGTTTAAACTTGACTTAACAAAAATCTATAGAAAACAAGAAAATTCTTACAGACTTCAATCTCTAATCTCCTCAAGATCTGGTGTTGTTCTGAGATAATCTATAAGCAATCTTCTCTCTGCATTTTCAAGTTCAATCTTCATAGCTTCCTTGATCTCTCTCAACTGAGGATCACTCTCATCAGTCTAATAAATAGCAGATCTTAGATCATAGATTTTGTTCCTCCTCATATCATTTCCCAGTCTGATAAATTTTACTTCCTCTGACTGTGAGTTGAAATCAAGAACTGTGATTCCCAGATCAGTCTTCAGCTTTGCAGTACCCTTCTTCATTTCAATGATATTTCCATTCCAGTCTCTGTACTTAGGAACATATCTGCTGTTGCACTTCATTCCTCTAATTGCCAAATTTTGAAGCATTTTCTGTCTGAGCACATTTGCAACTGATTGAGTTCTTCGATTATTCACCTTGAAAAGATACAGAACATATTCTAATTCTTCCCAATATTTCAAACCAATATCATTCTCACCAATTTTAAATACTGTCCCATCAGCCATAAAGTATAAGAGAAAATCTTTCTTTAAACTCTTCTGATAAACTAACTGTACTGATTCCAGTCTGTCCAAACTCTCTTGAGTGACACCACGACCTGGAACAGCCAGTGAAGAAGGATCTCTAGGACCAGTATGTTGCCTTTTATCTCTGTGTGAGCCTAGACCAGCTTTATTGTTTCCAATCGTACCAGACAAGGCTCTTCCATCAGTAAAATCCATAGGAGCTCCTGATACTAGATTTCAATCATGAAGTGTTCCTTTACCAAAGACTGACTTCAACTGAGAAGATAGAGGTCTAGACATAACTTGTGTAGCAACAGAGGTTGTGTTTTCTTTCTTCTGTACAACTTGTGTAGAAACAGAGGTTGTACTTGCCTTCTTCAAAATTCTTTCTTCTTCAGCAACTCCTTTCAGCTTTTGCTTAGAATCTGCATCTGTTGGTTTTCTGGATACCTGCATCCTTTGATCAGCACCAACTTGTTCTTTGATTTCAATGCCTTTAAGAACAGGCTTAGCAGCTTTCTCATTTTTCTTAGACTTCCCAGATTTCAAAGCTTTCTGATGTTCTGCTAGAAACATTTTCTCTTGAGCTTGAACATCTACAAGTGTAACTCCCTTTTCATTCTCTTCAAAAAATATCTTAGCAGCCAACTCTTCATCAGTTTGTGGATTGTCAGAGAATAACAAATCCCTTTTCCTTGAAGTACTCTGTACATTTGTATCCACTGCTAAACTTGATTTTGTAGACTTGCCAGCTTTTAAGTGAACATCAGACCTTGATCTTAACCTTCTCTCTGGATTAGTTCCTTCATCATTAAGATCATCTTTCTTTGGCTGAGTTTGAGACTGCTTACAGTTAGATTTAGATTTAGTAACTCTAACAACTCTCTCCCCCTTTTTGACATCATCAGGGATCAAGATGGAAGTAATTAACTCAAGAGAGTTGGCAATGGATTCAATCTTGTCAGCCATCAAAGTTTGATTTTCTTCAACTTTCCCCTTTCTCTGAAGTACAGTCTCTTGAGCTTTTGAGAAAGTTTGAAACATTTTGTTGTTGTCTCTCTATAGAGTCATCTCTCTACTGACAACTTCATTTCTCAGAGCTATAATTGACTCCTGATTTTCATTAAATCTGTGATTCAAGGCCTTAACCTGAATCACTGTGCCTTGTAAGCATGTCAGTATGTATGGATTTGAAATCTTCTTAGAATTATGCCTGAGAAACTCAGCTGCTCTTCCAGTAGAAAATATACAATCTTCCTTGTACCAGTCTGCAGTTTGTTTTGCTATGTATTCATTTTCAATTTCTCTTGCAGAAGGTCCAGCAAAGCCTGTCTTCTCCCCTGTTTTCAGTCCATCAGTTTGAACTTCAACATTTGGAGCAAATCCAGCTTCTGCACTCTCTTCTTTAGAGGGATCATGTTCAGAATCAACAACATCTGCAACTGAGGCAGTTTCTTCATTAAATGCAGGAATATATTCTTCTTGAGCAATCTGTTTATCTGAATTAGCAGAGTTTGTCTTGACAATATCTGAGAAACATCTTTAGCAGGCTGATCAATTTCCTCACCATGGTCTGAGATTTGATGTGCATCAGAGAATAACTCTGTGTGAGATGCAACCTCTATTTCTTCTAACACCACAGTAGGTTGATCTGCAACACCAGTTTCAGCAGAGTTTGCAGCCATGGGTGTTGGATCTTCAATTTCAACAGAGAATGACATGAAATTTTCATCAAACTCTTCCCTTGCAGGTAACTCAGTTCTATCATCATTTTCAACTAAAACCTCAGCAAAAACTGGTTCATCAACTCTGAGTTCATGTTCTGCTACAGTAGGTTCTGAGTTAAAAGCTGTCTCAACAGCAGGAGTCTTCTTAGAGATATCCTCTGGAGCTTCAACATTCACTTCTTCATCAGACTCTTCAATAATCAGTCTTCTCCTTTTAACTTGAGGATTCACTTCTGTTCTCTCTTCTTCTGAGATAGAATCATCTAGAGTAGATGGAGATTGAGGTCTATTTGATCTTTCCTTCCTAGCTCTCTTTGGCCTAGGAGCTTCAACATTAATGTTGACTCTGTGCTTTCTTGGTGGTCTGATAGCCCTGTGTTTCCTTGGCTTTTTGGATTGTGCTTGAGGTTGAGGTTGTGATTGAGATAGAGATTGAGGTTTTGAAGTAGTAGCAATAGTGGATGGAATGAATGTAGATGTGGGTTTAGAGGTAGGTTCAGTGTTTATGGTTATGTGAGGTTCAGTGTTTGTGGGTTGAGGAGGTGACTGTGGAGGTTCAAGTACAGGTTCAGGTTCTGGTGCTTGTGGTTCCTGTGGTTGATTGAGAAAGTTTCTGAGAGCAAGTGGATAAATAAAGTCTGGAACTTGATCCTTGTTGGCATCTTTATTTGTCAAGTCAGAGAACATTCTCTTATGGACTTGAAAAGGTTGAATGACATCCTCATCAGAAATTACCAAATTAGGCAAACAAGCAGTGAATAAACATTGACAAAAACGTGAGAAATAGACAGTTGTATTAGACTCTGCTAGTTTTTCACCTAGATTCATAAGAACTAGTCTAGCAAAATCAAAGTTACTCCCATTGAGAAGAGAATACCCGATTTGAAGACTATCAGTGGGAATTGCATCCCAGCTGGTGACTTTCTTCCCAAACGCTCTTGTGATGCAGTAAAAGAAAAAGCTCCACTCTTTCCTGAGCCCTGGCCTTTTAACATTATTGAGCTTGTCCAAAGGACCAGAAAACCGCAGCTGTTGTAACATTTCCTTCAATTCATTCTCACCAGCCACAGCGTATGAGGTGTGAGTGTCAAAATCTAGAACATCTCGAACAGTTGCCGGAGTGATTACAAACTCTTGGTCTTCATGAGTAAACACAATAGATGGAGTCCCATTCTCTCCACCATCATCATAAACAGAGTTTCGCAAGAAAGTAGAGATCTGTGTGGCAGAGAGTTTTGCTGGTTGAACAAGAGCTTGACCAATTTCAGAATCTCTTAGGAAGTTCTGAATCAAATGAAATGGTTCTGGTGCTTTATCAGTGTTTAATATTGCTGCATAGTTGTTAGGATCAAAAGATAATCCCTGAGCAACAAAATTCTTGGATGCCATTAGAACATGATAAGTGGATTTTATATCCACTTATTATGCGCTATTTGGACCTATTTTGGTGGTTTATCCTTAAGTATGTTGTGTCTTTTAATTCATTTATGTTGTTTTAGTCTTTGTTGTGCAGAACTCGCAAATTTAGGCATTGTAGCGATAAAAGGCTAAAAATGGTGGATTTCTGCCTCAATTCGGAAATTAGAGCGACCAAGAGAGCAAGGTGGACGAGCATCGAGAAAAAAGAATTATCATAAAGGAATCCTGAATGATATATTCTTAAATCTGGAAGCCCGATTGAAGTTGAAATATTTTTCGTTAAGAAAAAGAAGTCCGGTTTTTGGCCCTCAATTTACCGTAGCTTGAGACTTAAGGATTTATTTATATTAATAAATAGTTAATTTAAATTAGAAAATTATATTTATAAATATCTAATAATTTTAGATATTTATTTTTATAATTTCAGAATTAAATTAATTATTTATTAAATTAAATATGCTTTGTTGAAATTGTAATAAGCCCCAATTTATTCCTGTACCAATTGAATTAACAAAAGGAAAAGGAAAAAAAAAACAATTGTGCAGAGAACATAAATAATGCCGACAGTTGCCATTTGCCAAGTGGTAATAACAAAAGGAAGAATTCAAAGCGCTATAGGCAGGAAAGAAAAAAACAAAAACGAAAAAGTCAGAAGTTGAAAACATCTGTCGGCCAGGTTGAAGACAGGTCCACGCGCCAGGAAACGCGTGTTGTGCACGCGCCTGCAGGGAAGAAGAAATTTCCGCGCGTGCATGACACGCGCCTGGCTGAGAGTGTTCAAGCTGAAAGGGCGAGTGCAGTGCTGTTGTTGGTTGGCTAGTGTTGGGTTCTTTCGGCTGTAAATTATTTTGCTTTCATTACTTTTCATTTTTTTTTATTTTCTTTTCCTTTTTCTTTTTATTTTTTTAATTTTGTGGTGTGCTAATTTTTCCTATAAATAGGCCTAGTTCTTGGTTTTATTTCCACACAACAAAATTGGAGAGCTTCATTCTCTCTTGTAATTCTCGCTTGTTCTTGTAAATTTTAAGCTTTGTTTTTAAACACTTTAATTTTTAGCAAATTTAGTATAAGTGTTATTTTGGTTGAAGAAATTACGGGAATTATTTGGAGTGCTCTTCTCTTTCGGTGGAAGCTATTTCGGTTTTATTTTCTAATTTCTTATTTTACAGGGAATTATCGGAGTACTCGTTTCGTGCAAGTGGAAATTATTTCGGTTTTAGTTTCTAACTCTTATAATTTTCATATTTAATTTATCGTAATTTTTAATTTAGTTTTATTATTGTTGTTATTAGTATTATTATTATTATTATTATTATTGTTATTATTATTATTATTATTATTATTATTATTATTATTATTATTATTATTATTATTATTATTATTATTATGATTTCAATTAATCCCATGATGACGATTCGTTTAATTATGAACTAATCGCCGTCATGGGATTCTAATGGATTTATTTACGTAATTTAGTAATTCGATGCCTTAATAAATTGTGTTATGATAAAAATTTCCGATTGCCTAACGTGGTTGTGCTTAATTTATTAGATGCGTAGCTAACATCTAAATTATTAATTCTTAATGAATGCGAAAGTGGATTTGAGAATTTAGAATTTGCCATGTTAGCACAGGTTCGTAATTTTCAAATATAATTACGATTAGTGGTAGGGTTTTGGATCACATCGCCCTGTGTAGCCAAAAATAAGGAATTTATTCGTAAACCAGTTATGTTTTCAAATCTTATAGACATATAGGGTCTAGACATAAATGGTGTCCACGCAACTTCTATCTTTTTAAGTGGATGTTTGTATGGTTTGATATAAGTTAAGGCTGAAAGGCGCTTATATTAGTTTCGTGTTCCCGGCTAGCTTTCATAATTATCAGAATCACTTTACATTAAGGCATCAATTCTAAATGAAATAAATAATGAAATTAGAATCCCATGTTTATCTCATATATATAATCTTTATCATATTATTTTTAGTCGTTATTTCATTAATTAATTGTGATTTGAACAAACCAACCATTTTGTTGTTCAGGCTTCTATAATTAACCGAACGTTGTTGAATAAACATATTTACTTAAATACAGCAAGTCTTCGTGGGAACGATCCTTATTTCCCTATATTGCTTTTGGACTGCGTATACTTGCGTAGAGAAAATAGCAAACAAGTTTTTGGCGCCGCTGCCGGGGATTCGGTGTTATTTTGTATATGCGTTTTACTACAATAAGAAGTTAATTTGTTTGACTTGAATATTTTATCTTACATTTTGAAGTGATTATTTGTGTTCAGGTACTTGGATTTTTATGCTAACACGTGCTAAAGCATTAAAGGCCAAGCAAGTACTTAAACTAGCAAATACTCACAAGATGGACGGAGAAGCCGAAGTAGTTGCACCTGCAGCAGCAAGGGCTTTAATGGACTACTCACAACCGAAGATTGATGACATTCAGTCAAGTATCATTCGTCCAGCAATTGCGGCTCCTACATTTGAAATTAAACCCAGCACTATTCAGATGGTGCAGAATCAAGTACAGTACGGAGGAACTGCAACGGAAGATCCTAACTTACACATCAGGAACTTCATAGAAATATGCGACACATTTAGATTCAACAATGTGTCAGATGATGCTGCGAAGTTGAGACTCTTCCCATTTTCCTTAAGAGACAAGGCCAAAAGTTGGTTACACTCTCTGCCACCGGGATCTATCACCACTTGGGCTGATCTAGCTCAAAAGTTTCTTAGCAAATTCTTTCCCATGGCAAAGACTGCAGCTATAAGGAATGCTATCACGCAATTTTCTCAACAGTCTGGTGAATCTTTGTGTGAAGCGTGGGAAAGATACAAGGAAATGCTTCGACAATGCCCTCATCATGGCATGCCAAATTGGATGGTCATAAATTGCTTCTATAATGGACTAGGAATACAATCAAGGCCAATGGTAGATGCAGCTTCAGGGGGAGCATTATGGGCTAAAAGTTATGAGGAGGCCTACGATCTTATCGAGATGATGGCAGCTAATGAATATCAAAATCCAACTCAGAGGATGCCACAACAGAAGGTAGCAGGAATTCTTAATGTCGACAAGGCCACTTCCTTAGCAGCTCAGATAGAGGCTTTGAACTTGAAAATAGACTCTTTGACAGCACAAGGATTTCATCAAGTTGCTAGTGTTTGTGAGTTGTGTGCGGGCGCACATGAATCAAACCAATGTGCCATCTCAAACGAGTCGGTTCAATTCGTAAGCAATTTCCAAAGACAGCAACAGCCAGCTCCAAATTCCTACCATCCGAACAACCGAAATCATCCAAATTTCAGTTGGAGCAATAATCAAGGAGGAGCACAACAATCAAATCAGCCCTACCAACAATTTCAAAATTAGCAGTTTGGAGCTAGGCCATATAATCCATCTGGATTCCAGCAACAGCAGGGGCACCAATATCAGCAACAATATGCCCCACGACAATTTCAACCCCCAGGATTTCAACAACAATCTTATGGGAATTCTGGGCAATCATCTTCTAGTGAAAAGGCAGAATTGGAGGAGTTGAGGTTGGCGTCCAAAAGCCAAGCGGCTTCTATTAAAAATCTGGAAACTCAATTGGGACAACTCGCTAGTTTCATGATGAGCCGACCACAAGGAACACTCCCCAGTGATACTGAAGCTAATCCAGGGAGAAAGGACAACCAAGAGCACATTAAAGCCATCACTTTAAGATCGGGGAAAGTCACAGAAGGCATTGAATTGGAAAGAGCAAATAAAATTCTGCCCGATGAAGAAACAGTGAACGTGGGAGATACCGAGGACAAGGGTAAGGCTCCAATTTCAAGCACGGAGGTAGAAGAAAGTGTACCACCTCCTAAACAATCAATCCTTGCACAGAAAGAAGTAGAAGAGCATGTCTATCCACCTCCGCCATTTCCTCGACGTTTGCAAAAACAGAAACTGGACAAGCAGTTTGGCAAATTTCTTGAAGTCTTTAAGAAATTACATATCAACATTCCATTTGCTGAAGCCCTGGAACAAATGCCGAGTTACGCCAAGTTCATGAAGGGCATTCTATCGAGAAAAATAAAACTTGAGGACTTAGAAACTGTTGCTTTGACAGAGGAGTGTAGTGCGGTATTGCAACAAAAGTTACCGCCTAAGCTAAAAGATCCTGGAAGTTTCACCATACCATGCACCATTGGGAATTTGTCTTTTGACAAATGTTTATGTGATTTAGGAGCAAGCATCAACCTCATGCCATACTCAGTGTTCTTACAACTTGGCCTTCCTGAGCCAAACCCGACGAACATGTCACTTCAGTTATCTGATCGCTCTATCACTTATCCTCGGGGAATTGTTGAAGATGTCCTAGTGAAAGTAGACAAACTTATCTTTCCAGCTGATTTTGTCATACTGGATTTTGAAGAGGACAAGAAGATTCCTATCATTCTTGGTAGACCATTCTTAGCAACGGGGCAGACTTTGATAGATGTCCAAAAGGGGGAACTGACGATGAGGGTGCACGATCAAAATGTCACTTTCAATGTTTTCAAAGCTATGAAATTTCCAACAGAAGAAGAACAGTGTCTGAAAGTAGACTTGATTGAGTCTACGGTACAAGAAAAGTTGGATCACATGTTCATGAATGACACTTTGGAAAGGGCCCTCAATGGAAAGTATTCATTAGATGAAGATGATATAGATGAACAATTGCAATATCTGGATGCTTTGCCGTGGCAAAGAAAATTTGAAAGACCAGTTGAATCATTGGATCTGCCAGAACTAAAGGGGCCGCATCAGCAAATGAAACCATCTATCGAGGAAGCTCCAACTCTAGAGCTCAAACCACTTCCTATTCACTTAAAGTATGCTTCTCTTGGTGAATCATCTACCTTACCTGTGATTATATCTGCTAACCTTTCAGACTCTGAGGAAGACAAGCTTTTAAGAGTCCTAAGGGAATTCAAAACAGCCATTGGTTGGACCCTAGCGGATATCAAAGGCATCAGCCCAGCTTATTGTCAACATAAAATTCCATTGGAAGAAGGTAGTAAACCAACAGTGGAGCATCAAAGGCGGCTAAATCCTCTTATGAAAGAAGTAGTGAAGAAAGAAATCATCAAGTGGCTGGATGCAGGGATTATCTATCCCATTTCTGACAGTGCATGGGTGAGTCCAGTGCAATGTGTGCCGAAGAAAGGAGGCATGACTATGATTACCAATGAAAAGAATGAACTCATCTCTACTTGCACAGTCACCGGTTGGCGAATCTGCATGGACTACCGAAAGTTGAATAAAGCCACAAGGAAGGATCATTTTCCCCTTCCTTTCATTGATCAGATGCTAGATAGACTAGCCGGCCATGATTATTACTGCCTTCTGGATGGTTATTCTGGATATAACCAAATCTACATTGCTCCTGAGGATCAGGAGAAAACAACATTTACATGCCCGTTCGGCACTTTCGCCTTTCGACGGGTTTCTTTTGGCTTGTGTGGAGCACCTGGTACTTTTCAAAGGTGCATGATGGCCATCTTCTCAGACATGATTGGCAAGACCGTAGAAGTATTCATGGACGACTTCTCTATTTTCGGTCTATCTTTTGATGAATGCTTGCAAAATCTTGGCTCAAACTAACCTAGTACTCAATTGGGAGAAGTGCCACTTTATGGTACAAGAAGGAACTATTCTCGGGCACAAGGTGTCAAGGAAAGGTCTAGAAGTGGACAGAGCAAAGATAGAAGCTATCGAAAAGCTGCCTCCGCCTAATTCAGTGCGAGGGATTCGCAGTTTCCTTGGGCACGCAGGTTTCTACAGGCGTTTCATCAAGGACTTCGCAAAAATTTCCAAACCTTTGTGTCAGCTGCTGGAAAAAGATATTCATTTCAAATTTAACGAAGAATGTCTCACGGCTTTCGAGACTCTGAAGAAGAAACTGATTTCAGCACCCGTGATCATTGCTCCAGATTGGAGTGAGCCTTTCGCTATGATGTGTGATGCTAGCGATTACGCAGTTGGGGCCGTTCTTGGCCAAAAGAAAAATAAAATGTTTCATGTCATCTACTATGCAAGCAAAACCCTCAGCGATGCTCAATTAAACTACACTACCACTGAGAAGGAGTTGTTAGCTATAGTTTATGGTTTTGAAAAATTCCGTTCATACTTGCTTGGCACGAAGGTGACTGTGTACACTGATCACGCAGCTATCAGATATCTGCTCTCTAAAAAGGACTCCAAACCTAGGTTGATTCGATGGATTCTTCTGCTGCAAGAATTCGATGTGGAGATCAAGGATAGAAAAGGGACAGAAAACCAAGTAGCCGACCATCTCTCACGATTGGAAGACCTTAGGAAGACATCCCAAGACAAAACCGTCATTAATGAATCCTTTCCTGATGAACAGTTGTTTGGGATACAAGAAGAAGAGCCTTGGTTCGCAGACATTGTGAACTTTCTGGTGAGTCGAGTGATTCCTCCCGAGCTCTCTTTTGCACAAAGAAAGAAATTCTTGCATGAAGTCAAATGGTATCGTTGGGATGAACCATATCTGTTTAAACAAGGAGCAGATCAGGTGATTAGGAGATGTGTGCCATACAGTGAAATAGAGGATATTCTAAGGGATTATCATGCCACGACATATGGTGGCCATTATGGAAGTGAAAAGACCGCATCTCGAATTCTTCAAGCGGGATTTTATTGGCCATCCCTTTTTAAGGATGCCCATTAGTTTGTGCTGAAATGTGATCGTTGTCAGCGTGTTGGTAACATATCTAGGAGGGATGAGATGCCCCTCAATATAATGCTAGAAGTGGAAATCTTCGATGTTTGGGGCATCGATTTCATGGGACCATTCATTTCCTCATGTAGCAACCAATACATCTTGCTGGCCGTTGATTATGTTTCCAAATGGGTTGAAGTCAAGGCACTTCTGACCAATAATGCCAATGTCATGATCAACTTCCTTCACAAGAACATCTTCACAAGATTCAGCACTCCTCGAGTAATCATAAGCGATGACGGTACTCACTTTTGCAATCGCAAATTTACTAATCTTATGGCGAGGTACAACATCAACCACCGGGTAGCTACGGCATACCACCCGCAAACCAATGGCCAAGCCGAGGTATCTAATCGCGAGATTAAGCGCATTCTGGAAAAAGTGGTGAATCCTTCGAGAAAGGATTGGTCTTTAAAACTCGATGAAGCCGCATGGGCTTATCGTACAACATATAAAACACCCTTGGGCATGTCGCCATATCAGCTTGTCTATGGGAAGGCTTGTCATCTGCCTGCTGAACTAGAGCACAAAGCTTATTGGGCTTTGAAGAAGTTAAATTTCGATCTTAAGGCCGCAGGTGAGAAAAGGATGGTGCAACTCAACGAGATGGACGAGTTTCGATTGCAGGCATATGAGAACAATAAGCTCTATAAGGAGAAAGTGAAACGATGGCATGATCGTCGTCTTATTCAAAAGGTATTCATTCCTGGCCAGTCGGTCTTATTATATAACTCTCGTCTTCGATTGTTTCCAGGGAAGCTCAAATCGAGATGGTCAGGGCCATTTGTTGTCAAAACTGTGTTTCCACACGGAGCGGTGGAAATCTTTGAGAAATCACCCGATCAATCGTTCAAAGTGAATGGGCAGAGATTGAAACCCTATTTTGGTGACACTGTGAACCGTGAGGCTGATACCACCAAGTTGGCCACCACATGATTCTCAGTATAATCGTCAAGCTAGCGACAATAAACAAGCGCTGCATGGGAGGCAACCCATAGGTTTGGTGTTTTTTTATGTGTGGTTTGATTTGGTGTGATTTTGTTTAGTATTATGTCGAAAGTACAGGTCATTGCCTCAGTTTGGAGCTCATTGCCACCACTTGAGTCACCACCCGAGGAGGGTAACGATGCCAACAGTTAGGGGAGTTCTCTTTTATCCTTTATCTATACCTTCAATGAGGACATTGAATATTTTAAGTTTGGGGGTGGTTTGGGATAATTGATTTCTCGAGTCATAGTATGCATACAGTTTCATGTAGTTCATAATATACCATGCTAGTATAATTGCATGAAATTCATATATATACATAAAAAATAAAATAAAATAAAATAAAAAATTTTGAATATTCATGATTAGTTGCATATCATATTTTCCTTGATCCCGTAGCGCTTGGCGATTCCGTTTAGTAGTCAATGATGAATTTGAGTGTGATAATGATGGATAGAGGGCTGATTTAAATACTTAAGAATTGACGTGCATGTTGCAGAAACACAATCTTACACAACTCATCGGTTACTTTTGGGCTAAGTTAAGGTCATGCTTGTTTGGTTGTTGAAATTTAATCACCTGATTATATTTGGAATTTTCTTTATTCCCTTGATAGCGTAGAATCACTAAATATAAGTTTGGGGGAAACCAGGGTTCATGCTAGTTTGTGTGTATTTGTTAATAATGGATAGGTGTCAATTGGCTAGTAGCCAGCTCATATTTATATGAGTAGTCTAGGGTTGGAATTGAGAATTCTCATTCCAGATTGCATATATAAAAAAAAAAAAGAAAAAAAAAGTGTTTATGAGAGTGTGAGTATGCAAAGTTGGCCAGGTTGAGCTCTTTAATACTCGAGCAATTAAGTTCTAGGGGACTCAAGCCTAGTGACCTAAGACTTTTCCGGTCTGGGATCCACTAACCTAACGCTCGCTACATGGGTATTATTGTATAAGCCTTTTGGGGTCTCATCCATTGCACGGTCAAATAAGCATGTGTGTTGTGTATAATATTATGCGTCATAGTTGTTAATAAAGCATGAATTCCTGTATAACTCAAATGATGATAGAAGTGTTTCTAGGTTATGAAGTGTCTAGCGTCCATTCTATTTATAAACTTGTGATTGTCTTGGCGAAGAATAGGTATGGTTTTGATCTAGTGCTAAGAGTATTTCTGATGAGCATTGCACACACGCACGTTTTTGTACTTGTAAATGTTAATATTCGGGTATTTAGTCGATCTCTATTTAGAATTATCACATTCTCTGAGGCACTCTGCTAAATCGGTTCTTTGCTTATGGGATCCTTGCATCAGTTGCATTCATGCATTTAGGGGTAGTCGAGTCTGTTTTCGCTTGAGGACAAGTATCAGTTTAAGTTTGGGGGTGTGATAAGTGGATTTTATATCCACTTATTATGCGCTATTTGGACCTATTTTGGTGGTTTATCCTTAAGTATGTTGTGTCTTTTAATTCATTTATGTTGTTTTAGTCTTTGTTGTGCAGAACTCGCAAATTTAGGCATTGTGGCGATAAAAGGCTAAAAATGGTGGATTTCTGCCTCAATTCGGAAATTAGAGCGACCAAGAGAGCAAGGTGGACGAGCATCGAGAAAAAAGAATTATCATAAAGGAATCCTGAATGATATATTCTTAAATCTGGAAGCCCGATTGAAATTGAAATATTTTTCGTTAAGAAAAAGAAGTCCCGTTTTTGGCCCTCAATTTACCGTAGCTTGAGACTTAAGGATTTATTTATATTAATAAATAGTTAATTTAAATTAGAAAATTATATTTATAAATATCTAATAATTTTAGATATTTATTTTTATAATTTCAGAATTAAATTAATTATTTATTAAATTAAATATGCTTTGTTGAAATTATAATAAGCCCCAATTTATTCATCTCTTTCCCTTGAGCCTGGTTTGAGCTATACTTACATAACTTATCACGATTCGATGGAATAATATTGCTTAAGCACTTAATCTGTAATCATCCAAACTATATGATTAAACCTCTGATTAGAAACTCCTGTACCAATTGAATTAACAAAAGGAAAAGAAAAAAAAAACAATTGTGCAGAGAACATAAATAATGCCGACAGTTGCCATTTGCCAAGTGGTAATAACAAAAGGAAGAATTCAAAGCGCTGTAGGCAGGAAAGAAAAAAACAAAAACGAAAAAGTCAGAAGTTGAAAACATCTGTCGGCCAGGTTGAAGACAGGTCCACGCGCCAGGAAACGCGTGTTGTGCACGCACCTGCAGGGAAGAAGAAATTTCCGCGCGTGCATGACACGCGCCTGGCTGAGAGTGTTCAAGCTGAAAGGGCGAGTGCAGTGCTGTTGTTGGTTGGCTAGTGTTGGGTTCTTTCGGCTGTAAATTATTTTGCTTTCATTACTTTTCATTTTTTTTATTTTCTTTTCCTTTTTCTTTTTATTTTTTTAATTTTGTGGTGTGCTAATTTTTCCTATAAATAGGCCTAGTTCTTGGTTTTATTTCCACACAACAAAATTGGAGAGCTTCATTCTCTCTTGTAATTCTCCCTTGTTCTTGTAAATTTTAAGCTTTGTTTTTAAACACTTTAATTTTTAGCAAATTTAGTATAAGTGTTATTTTGGTTGAAGAAATTACGGGAATTATTTGGAGTGCTCTTCTCTTTCGGTGGAAGCTATTTCGGTTTTATTTTCTAATTTCTTATTTTACAGGGAATTATCGGAGTGCTCGTTTCGTGCAAGTGGAAATTATTTCGGTTTTAGTTTCTAACTCTTATAATTTTCATATTTAATTTATCGTAATTTTTAATTTAGTTTTATTATTGTTGTTATTAGTATTATTATTATTATTGTTATTATTATTATTATTATTATTATTATTATTATTATTATTATTATTATTATTATTATTATTATTATTATTATTATTATTATTATTATTATGATTTCAATTAATCCCATGATGATGATTCGTTTAATTATGAACTAATCGCCGTCATGGGATTCTAATGGATTTATTTACGTAATTTAGTAATTCGATGCCTTAATAAATTGTGTTATGATAAAAATTTCCGATTGCCTAACGTGGTTGTGCTTAATTTATTAGATGCGTAGCTAACATCTAAATTATTAATTCTTAATGAATGCGAAAGTGGATTTGAGAATTTAGAATTTGCCATGTTAGCACAGGTTCGTAATTTTCAAATATAATTACGATTAGTGGTAGGGTTTTGGATCACATCGCCCCGTGTAGCCAAAAATAAGGAATTTATTCGTAAACCAGTTATGTTTTCAAATCTTATAGACATATAGGGTCTAGACATAAATGGTGTCCACGCAACTTCTATCTTTTTAAGTGGATGTTTGTATGGTTTGATATAAGTTAAGGCTGAAAGGCGCTTATATTAGTTTCGTGTTCCCGGCTAGCTTTCATAATTATCAGAATCACTTTACATTAAGGCATCAATTCTAAATGAAATAAATAATGAAATTAGAATCCCATGTTTATCTCATATATATAATTTTTATCATATTATTTTTAGTCGTTATTTCATTAATTAATTATGATTTGAACAAACCAACCATTTTGTTGTTCAGGCTTCTATAATTAACCGAACGTTGTTGAATAAACATATTTACTTAAATACACCAAGTGGGAACGATCCTTATTTCCCTATATTGCTTTTGGACTGCGTATACTTGCGTAGAGAAAATAGCAAACAGAACAGTTTAGAAATTGTGAGAAAAGAGAATGTGTAGAAAAGTGTTTTTGAAAATGCTTAAGTGAAAATAACAGAGAAATTGTGTGTAATGTTATGTGTTCGTGGGTGTAAAAGTGAAAAAGTGAATAATGAATCGAGTGTGATTAGATCTGTAATTGAAAATTAAAAACCAAATCGTTTTAGACATTAAACACGCAACCAATTTCTTGTCAAGTGTGTGAGTGGGACATGTGTCACGTAATGAGTGGAACAGTCGTTTACACGCACAGTAATAATGCCTATTATTATTGCTATTCTCTCTCCTATTACCAATACGCTTTAACTGTCTGACACCATTAAACAGTTGGCACGTATCACATGCAAATTTCAAAAACTCTTTTTATACTCCAAGTATATGCTTTGTCTGAAATAAAATATTACCTTAGAGTACTCAACAGAATCCAACAGTGTTTATCAATTCTCCAACTTTATTACTGTTATCCTTTCAAACACTGCACAGTTGTGAATATGAGTGTGTGTATAGCAGAGTTTACTAAATCAGTATTTAGAGCATCTAGTATTTCATAAAATCCATAAAATAAATCAGGAAACACTGGATGCACAAACTCTCATAGTAAACACTGAATATATGATGAATGCTAAACTCTGTAGTAAACGATTTATATACAGTAATATTTAATTAATTTATAACCCCCTATTTTTTGTGTTTTTTTTTTAAATTTCTCCAGTAATCAGAGGTTGTAACTAGTCACCAAAAATCCTATAATTTTAGCCCTTATCAGTTTGATAAGTTCTTGGTTCTTCCTAGTCTTCGACTAGTCACCAAAAATTAAGGAATTTTAGCCCTTACTATATACCAGTAAGTTCCTGGGTCGTCCTAATTACAAACATGATCTCAAAGGAGTTCTAACATTCTATATACAGAAGCTTTGGGGGTGTTCTAATTAACAGAATCTAATTTAACAGTGCATAACTAACAGAGTTTAGAGCTCATCAACATCAGAAATTATTTATGAGAGGCAATGCACACAGTATTTACAGACTCAGAGTTTAGGATAAATAAACTAAGAGATGCTATAAATATGAAACAGTATCATGCTGTGTTAATTTTCTGCACAATCTAAGATTAGATCACAAATAACTCAGAAGGATTCATGATTAATTACTGAGAATTATGCTTCATACAGATTTCTTCATTGGTATTAACATTCAGACAAAAACATTATCAGAGTAGAGTTTATCCAACATGTCAACTGTGTATGACTTACAGAGCATGCTAACAGAGTTTAACAGTCATTGAGCAGAGTTTGCATAGCAGAGTTTAACATACCACAGAAATATGAGCAACAAAGAACATAAGTAGAATTTTGAGTCTAACCAATATCTCTAGTCAAAGCCAGAGACCATCCCTACTTCATTTACCAGCCTTGTAAATACAGCTTCACTCAATGGCTTGGTGAAGATATCTACAAGTTGTTGTTCTGTAGACACAAAATAAAGCTCAATATTCCCTTCCTCTACATGTTCTCTGATAAAATGGTACCTTATGCTGATGTGCTTGGTCATTGAATGCTGTACTGGATTACCTGTCATAGCAATAGCACTTTGATTATCACAGTAAATAGGTATTTTACTGTACCTCAATCCATAATCCAGTAATTGATTCTTCATCCACAGAATCTGTGCACAACAGTTACCAGCAGCAATATACTCTGCTTCAGCTGTAGATGTAGAGATTGATTTCTGTTTCTTGCTGTACCAAGAAACAATTCTATCACCAAGAAATTGACAACTTCTACTTGTACTTTTTCTGTCTATCTTACAGCCTGCAAAGTCTGCATCAGAGTAACCAAGTAGCTTGAAGTCTGATTCTTTTGGATACCATAAACCTAAAGTTTTGGTGCCCTTAAGATATTTGAAAATTCTCTTTACAGCTGTTAGATGTGGTTCTCTTGGATCTGCCTGAAATCTTGCACAAAGACATGTTGCATACATGATGTCAGGTCTGCTTGCAGTTAAATAAAGAAGAGATCCAATCATCCCTCTATAGCTTGTCATATCCACTGGTGAACCTGTGTCTTTGTCCAACTTTGTTGCTGTTGCCATGGGAGTTGTTACAGATGAGCAGTCAAGCATGCCAAATTTCTTGAGAAGATTTCTGGTATATTTTGCTTGATTGATAAAGATTCCATCATCTGTTTGCTTCACCTGTAGCCCTAGAAAATAACTAAGCTCTCCCATCATGCTCATTTGATACATGGACTGCATGAGCTTGACAAACTTCTTACAAAGTTTATCATTAGTAGATCCAAAGATTATGTCATCTACATATATTTGAACTAATAACAAATCACTACCAAGATTGAAGTAGAACAAGGTTTTATCAATTGTACCTCTGTTGAATCCACTTTCTAAAAGAAATTGAGCCAGAGTTTCATACCATGCTCTTGGTGCCTGCTTAAGTCCATAGAGATCCTTGTCAAGCCTGTAGACATAATCTGGATACTTGGGATCTACAAATCCTGGTGGTTGTTCAACAAACACTTCTTCTTCAAGTTTTCCATTCAGAAAAGCACTTTTCACATCCATCTGAAAAACCTTGAATTTCTTGTGAGAAGCATTTGCTAGAAAGATTCTTATTGCCTCCAACCTTGCAACTGGAGCAAAAGTTTCATCATAGTCTATGCCTTATTGCTGTGAATAACCTTTGGCCACAAGTCTGGCCTTGTTTCTTGTAACAACCCCATCACTGTCAGTTTTGTTTCTGAAAACCCATCTAGTACCAACAACAGATCTACTCTTTGGTCTAGGTACAAGGGTCCATACTTCATTTCTCTCAAATTCATTTAACTCCTCCTGCATTGCTGTTATCCAGTTAGCATCTTGAAGAGCTTCTTCCACTTTCTTTGGTTCAGATTTGGACAGAAATACATGAAACAGACATTCATTTGTTGTAGCACTTCTTGTCCTGACTTTTGCATCTGGATCTCCAATTATTAGTTCAGGTGTATGAGATTTTGTCCATTTCCTAGCTGAAGGTAAATGACTTCTGTCAATAGTTGATCCTCCCCCTTGATCAATGTTCAACTGATCATATTGTTGCCTTTCTTCATTCTCTGAGGCTCCCCCTGAATTTGATCGCTCAGAGTTTGAACTGTCAGAATTTGGACTTTCAGAGTTTGAGTCATCAGAGTTTGAGTTTGATCCAGATTTTTCAGTTGATTCACTATCAGAATTTTAGTCATCACTATGATCATGCTCCCCCTCAACTGGTTCTCCTTTTTGTTCTGACTGTACTATTTCTTCTGTGTGTACCAGTAGAGGTTCAGAGTTTGCATCAACAGAGTTTGTTGGACTGGTTTCATTAGAGTTTATTACATTAGAGATTAGATCTTCATTTTCGAAATGCAACTGATCATGTTCATCAACATCTTCAAGTCCAGTGATTTTCTTGTCATCAAATGACACATGAATAGATTCCATAATCACCTTTGTTCTCAGATTATAAACTCTGAATGCCTTGGTTGACACTGGATAGCCAACAAAAATTCCTTCATTTGCTTTCAACTCAAATTTGGTCAAATGTTCAGGATGAGTTTTCAACATAAAGCATTTGCACAAAAAAAAAAATGAAAATATTTCAGGTTTGGCTTCTTTTCCCTCACCATCTCATATGGTGTTTTTCCATGCTTGTTGATCAGTGTGGCATTTTGAGTAAAACAGGCAGTTTGAACTGCTTCTGCCCAGAAATAGGTTGGCAATTTTGCTTCATCAAGCATAGTTCTGGCAGCTTCTATCAAGGTTCTGTTCTTCCTCTCAACTACACCATTTTACTGTGGTGTACCAGGTGTAGAAAACTCTTGCTTCAAACCTATGTTCTTGCAGAAATCTTCCATTGTTGCATTCCTGAATTCAGTTCCATTATCACTTCTGATTATTTTGACTTTGTGTTTTGATCCTTTGTCCAGCAGCTTTACATGCTCCATCAGAGTTAATGCAGTTTCATCCTTCTTTGCTAGAAAATACACCCAAGTGTATCTGGTATATTCATCAACAATGACTAGAGCATATTTCTTCCTTCCAAGTGACAAGACATTCACTGGTCCAAAGAGATCAACATGTAGAAGATGATATGGATCAACAATTGAAGATTCAGACTTGCTCTTGAAAGAAGTCTTCCTCTGTTTGGCCTTTTGACATGAATCACACAGACCATCAACATTTAACAAAGACTTTGGAAGTCCTCTAACAAGATCCTTTCTTATCAGCTCATTGATGTTGTTCAGATTCAAATGAGAGAGTTTCTTATGCCACTTCCAACTCTCTTCATTGGACATTCTTGTTGACAGGCACATAGTTTTTCCATCATAGTTTGTCAACAAGCTTGCTTCATAGATATTGTTGCGCCTTTATCCAACTAAAACAACTTTCCATGTGGTTTTGCTGATAACCTCACAGTATTCAGGTTGAAAATCTACATGAAAACCTCTGTCACAGATTTGACTCACAGATAGCAGATCATGCTTGAGTCCTGGAACCAGAGCTACATTTGTGATGATGACACTTCCAAGATTGATATTGTCATATCCCAGAGTATGTCCTATGTTGCCATCTCCATAGGAAACTTTTGGGCCAGCCTTCTCCACATACTCCGATAGCAGGGCTTTATTTCCAGTCATGGTTCCTGAACATCCACTGTCCACGACTAGGATACTCTCCCTGATGCCCTGCAATCACATACAATTACTGAGGATTAGATTTAAGGATCCAGACTTGCTTGGATCCTTTGGCTTTCTTAATTTTGTTAGCTTTAGCAGCGGAATTTACACTATCAGAGTTTAAGCTAACTTTATCAGAGTTTACACTTGCAGAATTAACCCTAACCCATTTCAGATTAGGTTTCAGTTCATAGTAATTATGATAAATAGCATGATAATTTCTGCAAGTATAAATAGAATGCCAAGTGCTTCCACAGTGTTTGCATAAGGTCTGTGGTCTAGTTCTAACATTATCTTTCTTTACTTCAGACTTGGAAGGTAAAGAATTAATGTTTTTGTTCTTCCTGCAAAAACTAGCAAGATGGTTAGTGCTACCACAGTTATGACATGTCTTTCTTGGAGCTAAAGTAGCAAGCATTGGATAATTACCTTGAGTGATGCCTACTTTACCATTTCTGTTCTTTCTAGACACTTTCTGTTTCTTAACAGATTTTAACTCCTTAAGCTTATGCTTGAGTTGTTTATCTGTCATTAAACCAATATTAACCTATTTAACACTAGTTTTTACTGGTTCTTTCTTAACAGCTTCTTTTCCACATTCAAACCTAGGTTCACTTATTCCATTAACAAATGTTCCAAATTTCTTAGGTGGAAGAGGTGGTCTAATCTTGACTGTATTCTGAAACCTAAGTTCATCTTCCTCAGAATTACCTAGACCTACAGTGTCAGATTGAAAAACTTCTTGAGTGTCTTTTCCAGAGTGAGTCCAAGTTTTAATAATTTGATTTGCCTTCTCCAATTCAGATTCTAGTTGTTTATACTTACTTAACAACTCTTGTTCAAGATATACAACATCATCTCTCTCTTTTTGAACTTGCTTCATGTTAGCAAGTTTCTCTTCTACAACCTTATTTCTCTCTTTGAGTTCAGAATTCTCAGTTTTGATTCTCTCATTCTCTAAAGTCTGATCCCTACAACTGATATGCAAAGCCTTAAGATATATTCTTAATTCAGTTATATCATCAGTATTATAACATAGGTAGTTAGAGGTACTTATTTTCAGAATCTTCAGCTTCATCAACAGTAGTAGCCATGAGAGTATAGTTCACATCCTCATCTGAGTCAGAGATGTCTGCCCAATCTCTGCCTTTAGTGAAGAGTGCCTTCTCAGTTTTACCCTTCTTGCACTCAGGAGCATAGTGACCCATCTCCTTACACTTGTAGCATTGAATCTCAGGCTTGTCTCTTTTCCCAGATTTGGTATCCTTTCTCTCAGATTTGCTGAAATTCTTCCTGTCAGACTTTGAATCATTCTTGGAGAATCTCTTCCCTTTCTTGAAGTTCTTGAATCCCATCTTCTTGAAGGTCTTTACCATCAAAGCAGCCATTTGCATCATTTCATCATCATCTTTAGAATCAGATGATCCATCTGTATTTGAGTCAACATCAAAGTTTGATGACTCACTTTTAGAATGAATGACCAAAGCTTTTCCTTTTGCTTTCTTCCTTGATGCGTCCTTCTTTGAGGGTCTTTCTTCAACTCTTAGAGCAACAGACTTTGACTTCCTGCCTGATCTTCTGCTTCTCTGTTCCATTTCCAGTTCATGAATCTTGAGCAACCCATAGATCTCATCAATATCAGTATCAGCCAGATCATAGTTGTCTCTAATAGTGGTTGTCTTAACATCCCACTTTTCAGGTAGAAAAAGAAGAAACTTGAGATTTGAATCTTCTAGATCATATTATTTATTAACCAGTGACAGATCATTAAGTAGCTTACAGAATCTGTCAAAGGTTTTTGTCATTGATTCTTCAGATTTAGCCTCAAAGTGTTCATACTCCTGTGTGAGTATGTTCCTTCTATTCTTCTTGATTGCAGCAGTTCCCTGACATCTAACCTCCAGGGCATCCCAGATCTCTTTTGCAGTTTTACAATTGATCACTTTGTTAGACATAACATTATCCAATGAACTATGAAGCAGATGTCTAACCTTTGCATCCTTACCAATGGATGAAATGTCCTCAGGAGTCAAATCTTTCTTCTCCTTTGGAATAGATTTAGCTTCCTGTCCAGCAGTAACAACAGATAATTTTGTAGGCTTATGAGGGCCTTCATAAATTCTGTCAAGATATTTTGGATCTGTAGCCTCCAGAAACATAGTCATTTTCACCTTCCAGGTTGAGTATTCTGCTGGCTTGAGAATAGGAACCCTGATTGTTTCATATCGGCTCACAGTTGCAGGTTGAGCCTTCTCAGCACTAGAGCCTGTTGTTGGAGGAGGAATTTCTGACATTTATTATAGTTGTGTGTGTGTGGATCTTAAACTGTATTAAATTAACAGATTAAGCTCTGATACCAATTGTTAGGCCGAATACACAATTATAATCAACTAAGTATGAGAGAATAACAATAAGTTCTTAAAAGATTTTAAAAACTGTTTGGAATTAACTCCTCTCTCAGTGATGTAAAATATCACAGAGAGCTGCTTAGGTTACAATGAAAAGATATTGTGTTACACGATCGATACCCTTCTAGGGTTAACCTAACTGTATTTATAAAGATATACATTTACGTACAATAAATAATTGATTCTCCTATAAATCAGCTATACAAATATTATCAATTATAATTGCTACACGTCTTTCTAGTCAGCACGACTTCCTTTGACAGCTATCCAATCTTCAAAGATATCGCTTCCATAATTATCTACAATAATTCTGTTACTGACCAGCAAACGCTTCTGTTCAACAGAGTTTAGCTGCTTCCTCTTGTCAGCGTATAGCAAACTCTATCGAGCTTCCAACTGTCAGAGTTTAACTAAACTCTGACTGCTTCCTATTTGAAGTTAAACTCTGTTTTTCCCTGTAAAACTTAAACACTGATATTAGCCATATCAATTATATTTAACTTAAAATGTAAAAGATATTCTATTTTACCTGAAAAATGAAATTATTTAGTTGTTGAAAAATAGAAAAGGTAATATGTTTAACTTGAAAAGGGAAATTGATTATTAAAGGAAAAATTTTAGTTAGATAAAATATAAAAGAATATTGTATTTTACCTGAAAAAGGAAATTATTGAAATTTTAGTTAAATAAAATGTAAAAAATATTATATTTTACCTGAAAAAGGAAATTATTTAGTTATTGAAAAATAGAAAAGGTAATATGTTTAACTTGAAAAGGGAAATTGATTAATAAAGGAAAACTTTTAGTTAGATAAAATATAAAAGAATATTGTATTTTCCTGAAAAGAAAATTATTTAATTCTTGAAAAATAGAAATGATAATATGTTTAACCTCAAGAAGGAAATTGATTAGTTAGTAGATCTGTAATTGAGTAAGGGTAAATAAGTAAAATCAATAGGTACCAACCCACCAACCAAACTTTTAATGTTTCGGCTTTTATATAATAGTATAGATAGATAGAATTTTTTTTTACTATGTAGCTTTATATGCCTTACAATTTAGTATCTGTTCTAAGTGGGATGATAGAGGATACACCCTTTTATCACTTGGGCTATTCAATCGCGTTCAGCTTTTATATTTTTAAATTTGAATATAAAATGTTTGGGATACTTGTTTCAAAATACTTGTAGTGAAGATGTATAAAATGGTATGGTTCAAAGCAAAATTATTAATTTGACACATTAATGAAATATAAAAAAATTATAATTAGATCAAATATGATATTTTTATATAGAACATCTAATTATGCTGAAGAAGTACGGGCACAAATAATCTTTACTTATTAAATTATACTTATTAATTGTGTTTATTAAAAATTTTAATTATCATGTTAATCATTTAATTTTATCTCAATAATATCTTCAATGTCTTTAGTTATTATCATCTAATGTCTCATATCATACAATAATTTCTGCTTTCAAATTAGACAATAATATATATAAATCAAACTGGTGTAATTATATAAAAAAATTAATTTTAAATGTAGTAAATGGAAAAAAAAGTACTTTGTATCAAAATTTATTTATATCTTAAACTGAATTTTAGATTATGTTTATTGACATGGTACGTGTTTAAATTATACGTTTCGATAATATACAAATTAATCGCACGGATCCAAATAGCAAATATACACATATAGGGAGCAATAACTTTATGAATTTAAAAAATAAATAACATATCTGAGACGACTTTATCTTTTCACCAATATATATTGTTAAATATAAAGATATTATAGGATATGCATATATCTATATAGATAGTGCGTGTGAATATATATATATATATATATATATATATATATATATATATAGAAAATGCGACGGTTATCTTCAACAACAGGCGATGATTATTTTCAACAACGATGTGTTTGTAGCAAGTAATTAAGAAGATTAAGAGAAGTGGAGGATGTGTTATGCAATGATGTATAACTTGGTGGTACGTGACGAGATCTGCTTTTATATATCAAAATAATTTAAAATCTCGCAAATATTAAAATTTGGGTCCTATTTTAAAAAGAAAAAAATTGAAATTACATAACGTTAAAAATGTTTGTGTACATTTTTTAGTGTAATTTGTTGAAAATATGAAAAAAAATATATTTCAAACAGATATAATGATCATGCATTTAATATAAATACCATTTTCGGCACATAAAATGAATATGTAATGGTATTTTTATTTCTTTTATGTTTTAATTACAAAATAATTACATAGATGCATATGAGTTTGGGGCTAAAATTAAATGCAAAAATAACACTTCTATTGTATGTAAAAATTAATTATTTTTGTGATACTTCAAAGTATGCGATTATCACATTAATCATGTAATTCACTAGCCTATTTGATATTATTATCTCACAGTTATTATTGTAGTGGTATCAAAGTAAGTCAAATATCGAGAAATTGATTAAAAAAAGTGTCACGAATATAAACAGCAATTAATCAACTTCATTATGATATATTTTAGGGGAGCCAAAATTAAAATTTGTGAAGCATTGAATGGTGGTTCAAATGAACAATATTATAAAAGTTGTACAAAAATTTATCCTGATTTAATGATAGTGCACAATATTTTATTATTGTGGAGTTACGGTACACTTGTTGTCTAACAACTGGTATTAGAGTCGAAGGATCGGAAGAGTTGTAGATTGTCCCTATTTTGAATAGGATATCCTCGGTGAGGTACGGTTAGAAATCTTGTATAAAGACTTGTGTATTATATAACACCCAATCCCATTGAGAAATACATCAATAAATCATTAATTTTGTGGGACATGTCTTAAACTTTTGAATTACTAAATTGTTGAATTTGAACTAGTATACTTCGCTAATTTTGGATTCAGAAGCGGGATGACTCAATTTTTGAAAAAACATTTCGGAATTTGACCCGAATTGTCACACATAAGTGGTATTCCTACTGAGCACAAACAAGACAGTTCTCCTGCTGGATTCAAGAGAAAAGGGTACTCAGTGACCTAATTCGACTGAATCAAAATTCAGAGGTGCCATTGGTATATTTACCAATCATTGAGGTAACCACTTCTACTCATTCTTCTCAACCTCAAACTTCTTTTCTTTCAAGTGCTACAATGGAGGCTACTGTGAGTGTCCCACAGCCTCCTACCCAAGTAGCCAAACACAATCCAAATCTAAGAAAGCCATCTCAAGTGTCTCCCAAAAGACACTTGTTGCAAAAACCACCACAACCACTGAGGGGAGTGCACAGTTGGATGTAAGAGGTGAGGGAAGGGGTGAACATCAAAGAAACCCCAAGGATAAGATTGGAGAGGTGAGTGAGTCCCATCCAAGCCACACTGTAACCTCCCAAAAGGTTGTAAGTGTTGAAAAGGAAATACACACATCCCTAGTAGCATCCTCTCAAAAGGATGTTGCTATTGAAAAGAGTTCCCAGCTAGGAACATTGAAAAGAGGGTGAGGGACACTACTGACCAAAGTTCACCAACCAAAACCTTTGTCAGAAAGAAAAAACCCAGAACTACTTTAGGTGCACAGGGTACACACACTACTCAATCCACTATGATTGAGCCTTCACAAATTCAGTTTGATGTGGCTCCAACAAATGTGGAGTCACCGTCCCAAAATCTCTCAATCGAAACACCACAAACACCTAACTCTCCTACAATTTCTTTGGATGTGGACATGATTTATACATCACAAACTGATTCTCCCTCTTCAACTCTCAAGGAGGAGCTCCATTCAGAACCTGTTGGTCATCATCTTTTAGATGATTTGTTGGACCAACAACCAATTCTCCCTGAAAATTTAGTTGAATCTGTGCCTTCACAACTCAAATCAATCTGCAAAGATTCAACTATTGTTTCTCCATCAACTGCTGTTTCTTTGCCTTCATCAACGGATATCTCTCATCCGTTGATAAGTGTTTATCCATCGACGGATGTGCCTAACAGCAGTCATCCGTTAACAGTCACAATTATTGCATCAATGGATATCTCACATCCGTTGATCAATATTCATTCCACTTCTGAATTTTCTCTATGTCAGTTAGCTCACCTAGCTGAGCACTCTGCAACTACAGTGGATGAATCTATAATTGTTCAAACACTTCTAGGATTGAGGGAAGGGAGTGCTCATTTTGAGAGTTAGAGGCTACCTTATGAGCAGGCAAAAGGAGAGGCTTTGAGTGAGAGGTTGGAAATTTCTTCCTGCTAGAAAAAAGGAGAGATTGAGAGCACCACCTTAGTCGGTGAAGGTGAGGGTGTGAGAGGTGTGAGCTAGGCGGAGCCCCTGATGCAGAAAGAGAGAGAAAATGAGAGAAAAGCAGGTGAGGGGACATAAGGGTGAATGCAACCATTGCTAGTGAGTCAATGGAGGTTGATAATGCCACAAGAGAAATAGAGTTCCAAAATGACTATTAACAAGCAATTCAAAACATTTCTCTTGTGGCTGAAACCTTTACTCATCCTGTGCCAGCATATCAAGTGCTTGCTGGACAGGGTAATGTGGAGGTAGAGCAGATGCTTAAGTTAGTTCACACAACTGAATCCATGCAGAGGGTCAAAGTAGCCATAACTAACTTGCCTCCAGGAGCTGGTGATGATTTTTCTTATGATTCTGAATTTGAAAATGAAGGAGAAGATGAAGGTCCATCACAGCAGCCTAGAGATTTGCCAGAATGGCTGCTATCTAATTCATTCATATCCAGTGATGTACACATGGAGCTGGTAGTACAGTATCAAATGGCTGTAGCTACTCAGAACATTGAGGATCCAACCTTGAAGCTAGTGCAAGGGAACTTTCTAGCCACTTTGAAGTTGTACAAGTGCCTTTTCAATCAAATGGCCATAAATAAGGATGAATTCAGGGATGCCATCAAATCTGCTACAGATGATCAGAAAAAGCATTTAGATTTCTTGTTTCCAGCCCTTACCATGAGGCAACTTCAGTAGAAATTGAAGAAGGATGTTGATATTGAAAGATCTATGTATTCTCTTACTGCTAGAGTTGGCCAGTTAGAAACTCAGATGGCTCATGAACTTGAAAATCAAAAGATCTTGAATGAGGGACAAAATGAGCAGATCAAACTCTTGCAGAGACTTTTGAACCTACCTACTGCTGAAACCCTTGATGCTAACATAAAGGGGGATAAGATTATTGTAGTGTCATCTACTTCTACAACAATGCCATCTACTTCTACAAAAATTTCAACTTCATCAAGTGAGGGGGAGTCATCTACTACTGAAGACTCTATTGCTGCTAGGTTGGCATCTATCCCAAAATCTGCACAAGTATCAATTCCACCTATCACTACATCTATCAGGCAAGTGTTGGTCACTGAGATTGTGATTCCAACATCTTTAGTCAAAGGGAAGCCTTCACAACTATTAGAATTCAAGCCTATTCTCATGACAACCAAGTCACCAGTGAAGAAACATGGTAAAAGCACCATAAGGACAAATTTTCCAAAGCCAAGACCTGATGGACTGAAGCTAATGAGAAAGGAGTTGATTAAACTGAAGGAGACTGAAGATGTAGTGCTTAAGAGCAATCTGGCATTCATCTACAGAGATGGTATTCAAATATGTGTCCCTGCAGGGCATCCAAATTTTGGAGAGGCCAAGGCTGAAGAAACTGCAAGGTTAATGCAAGGAGGTCAAATTGCCAAACCTATCTCTGAGATGCTCACTGAAGATTTTATTGAAAAGGAAGCAAAGTTGGCTGAGGAATTGCTATAGGAGTTGGATGAAGAGATGGAGAAAGAGGCTGCAGAAGAAGAGGCCCAGTTGAAGAAAAAGATGAAGACTAAGTTAGTAGGAAAAAGACAAATCCAAGGGTCAAAAGGAGATCAAACAGGCCTGTGACCCCAGAACCTCAAGAACAAAGTACACAACCTCCACCAACCATGTCTTAACCTCAACCTCAAACCTCACAAACTACAAATCCTTATGTTGTGAACATTGAAGACATCAAGCTAGAGCCCATGGAATTTGATTTTGACATCAATAGCTTGGAGTTCCCTAAGTTTAGAATATCTCTAGAAAGGAAGAGAACTAGAACAAGGAAACAACAAGTTAGACCAATTCAAATTGCAAAGGTGCCACAAATTGTGAAGGAGCCATCCAAGAAAGATACAGAAAATTTCATAGCTGACATTGAAGAATACTCAGAGGTCAATCTATTCTTGGATGAGCTGAGTGAAGTGAGGGGTCTTGATGCAACTTCCAGATTGCCAGAGAGACTAGTATTTGTTTATCAAGGGGCAATGAGATAATATGGCCCTTGCACAAGATTCTGAATGAGAGCTACAACAAACTAGTAAAAATTTGGTCAAGTATGAAGAGATTGGGTGGCTTTACTCTAGTGGCTAAGTCAACAATTCTCAACAAGATCAATAGCATCAGAAGTAGAAGGCATTCAAAGGAAAATTTGCATAGAAAACTGAACATTCCTTACACACCTGGAAAGAAAATACATTTTGAGCCATTGTGGCTTATGGAGTTCAGATACAAGGACAACACTAAAAGATTCTTCAGGGAAGATCAATTGGGGAAAGAAAGCAATGAATATCTAAGATTTCTGATGGAGATGCTGAACCCAAATGACCAAGAAGAAGGGATGTTCTACAGACCCTTGCTAAGGCAAATTGAGACCAATGATATAAAGACACATGGTGTGAGGAGATCAAGGAAGAAGAAAGATTAATCAGCTCAGGCTAAAGGAGCATCTTCCAAAATCAGTGTAACTTTTCAGCTTAATTTTGTACTTAGTCATTTTCCACATTTTCTGAAGTTTAATACATTGATATATGTTTTTTTCTTTAACTTTGTATTTATTAGAAGGTGTTTTGTTATCATCAAGGCTCTAATTTATGGCTGCTATTCCATCAGTCATAAATTGGGGGAGATTGTTAGGAATTATATTGTCCTTGATGATATTTGCAAAACACCTCAAAACATATTATGTATAAGTCATATTGTAACTCATCAACGGATGGCATGCTTATCAGCATCCGTTGATGAGGTAGCTTATCAACGGATAAATATGTAACATGCTATGAAGTCTCAACGGATAAGTTATCAATTGCTGTGTTAGTTGATAGTTTTCTAAGTCATGTTGACTATCAATGGATATGCATAATAGGTTAGCTAATTGTAAATAGACTGTGCTTTATAATCTGTATAAGTGATGTGATACTTCAACGGATAAAGATACTGCATCAATGGATAACAACTTCAACGGATAGCATTCAACCCATCAACAAATGATAGCCTTAATGGATAATCACTTCAACCAATTATGTCTTGATTCTAGCAGTTGATAGTGACTTGACATGGGTGACAGATCACATGGGGTGATGGACTTTAAAATAGCATGGTAACCAGTATTGGTAACGATGAAGAAAAGAAACATTCCTTTTCTAAGCAAACAAATTAGATGATTAAATCAAGAAATAATTGTCCAAGACAATTTGCATCACATGAAGACAAGGGATGAAGCAGCAAACTTGGAAATAATTTGACTATTGTAATATTCTCTTTTTGTAGGGTTTGTAAACTTGGGAGTATATATGACCCAAATGTAGCTTTGCTTTAGTAGAGAGAAAACACTGAGCATGCATTCAATTAGAAATTGTTAGGTTTTCTTGTAAACACAAAAGCATTGTAAAAAGCAGTTGTGTATTCATACACAGATTATTTCTTCAATATAATTCTCAGGTGGAATAAAAAAATCCACCTGAAATTTATAAAAATGTTGTGTTTACTTAGCTCTCAGTACAACTAGTTCTTAAATCTCTCTTCTTACAACTGTTCTCGTACACAACTATTTTAAAGTTTTAATTAAATTCAAAAAGAGTTCAGTCAAGATTGTATTCAACCCCCTTCTACAATATTATGGTGTATTGTTGGGATTCAACAAATAAATTTCATTTTGTTAAGTCCTGATGTCCTAATCTTTGATGCCACATATCGTACATAGATGTATTATTAGACAAAACTCGTTTGGAAGTGCCAATTTCATTATTCTCAATTTTCTTTGCAATCGGAAGCTGAAACAACCCATGTTTGGACTCATATATGCCCACATCAACCATTGCATTATCCTTTTCGATTACAAATTTATTATCACAAAATCGCTCTTCTAGTCCATTTTTATTCAAGGCGGGGACTAAAATGAGATTACGCCTTATTCTGGAAACCAATAACATATTTTTTAGAACCAATATATTGTTCTCAAGATCCAATCTATATGTACCAAATCCTACCACATCTAGGCCGATACCATTTCCCATATATATTATTTGTTCCCCTTATCTAAGTTCCAAAAATTCAACTAAATTATTCTTTATTTTTGCAATGTGACGGGTTGCACCCAAATCAATCCACCAACCATTTATATCATTGATCACTTTACCAATATTACATTCCACAACACCAACAAATTGATTTTTGACATGCTCAATTTTCCGAGCATTACTAGAAATTTTCTCTATCACAATACCGTCTTTTTCAATGATTGTTTTCAAATCACACACAATTAAATCACTTTGAAATAATTAATTTCTCATTTTCTTGGTCCACGCATTGCAAGTGCTCCCATTTAGCTTTCTAATATTTAAAAAGTCATAAGCAATCCATTCCCTGCCATTACAACACTACAAACAAGATACAGTGTAATAAAGAAAATTGACAAAAACAAAAAAAATGCAGGAGAAATGATGTAATGCCCTGACTTCCCAATACTGAAAATATACTTTTTATAATAAAATAGACTTTGATACAGGGGAATTTTAGAAAATTTCGGAATGAAGTATTCGTAAATCGGACTATCCATCTGTAATTCAACCCAAACCAAATTCCAATTTAACAAATACAATTAAAACTTAATACACCAACGATTCCTCACCGAGGATCGATTCCAGGTTATGGTATGAAACAAGAATCTATATTATACAAATTATTACAACTTCTATCTCCGCTATAAATACAAATCACTATACCATCTAATTTGTAGCTTAATCCAAAACCGTGCTCGCCCGCGTTAGCTCTGCAATCTATTCCGTACAGGATCATCCTCGCTCTCATTCGCATTTGAAAATATAAGTAGATCATCCTTATACCTAACTGCAAAGGGTTAGATAAAATGAAACAAGAGTGAGCCAAAGAATGCTCAGCAAGTGCATAGTATAGTGAACAACGATTTACAATATTTCATTGATTAACAATATCAATGATCAAACTATCTCAATGGAATAGCTCAATTTCTATCATAGCATAAAATTTTCCATTTTTCTTTAAATCATAACCTTTTTCTCAAAAACGTTTCTTTCCATCAAAACATACTTTTCATAAAACTTTTTAAAAACATTTAAGTTGATTGTATTATTATCCTGATTACGGACAATACGGGTGATCAGCTGCGTAAAGTCCCCCTTCCTTTGAAATTGAGTTCCCAATTAGGTAGCACATTGGCCTTTAATGTTGGACTACTAGCCTCTTACATTAAATAAAAGTGTTGGACTAGGACACCCCTAGCCTCTTACGCTTTTTCAATTTATAAAAAAATTATTATTAATAATTTAAAACATTTCACTTTTCAGTCCTCAACTCACTGATAACAGATCAGCCCAGTATAAGGAATTTGAAAAGCATCTTTAATTAATTAGTCCATTTTAATGAGCGACAATAAAGGATTAAGAATCAGGGAAGTAGTCAATATAAGGAATCATAATCAAAGCAGTAAGATGGACTAAGCAGAGTATAGTTCAGCAAGACAGAATTATAAATTAATAAATCAGCAAGGTATCATTAATAAGTTAGAAAACAAGCGATCATTAAGATTCTAGAAATTGAACAGCAATTATAAGGAAATTAAGAAATAAAGTGATCTGAAGTTCAATAATAGATTTGAGTACTGCATAAGCTATAACCACTTATTTCAAAGGTTACCAACTGATAAAATTTTCATGGCAAAATTCGAATTTAAATAAAAGATTTGAATAATTTAAAACGAAGATTTAAGAAATTCTCAATTACTCAAAGTCTCACTCTTGTCAGCTAAGCACTCATAGGCTTTAGCTGCCAACCTGGCCTGACAATAATGAGTAAAATAAGTGAGAAGATCTCAATTCATTCTCGGTTTTAACCGTTACTGAGCAACACATGCTTCAGTAACAGTATAAACCTCGAATTGGTTTACATTCATTTAGAGCGAATATAATATCAGTAATTTGAAGAAAACATTCCTTGAAGAGTATTTGGTCGAGGGAAAATCATAAATCATTCTCAGGAATTATACTAAAAGATTTTTATAAATTTTTAAATCTTGGATTTCCTCTCTTTAAAATATCACTTAATTTATTTTGAAGGATATAAAATAGTACGATTGAGAAATCCGGTAAAATACCATGTATTAGAATATTAATAAAAATGAGAAATATTTATATAATTTTTTTTAAAAGAATCAACACATGTACGATAGGTATTGTAAAATCTGATAAAATATCAATTATTGGAATATTTATGAGGATTAGGAATATTTATTTAAAATAATTCTAAAAGAGTCAACACCTGAACAATATGTGGAAGAAATGAACAATTGTAAAATACTTTGAGAATAATTATTCGAATATTAGTTGGGAAAATGTCACTTGAAAATAGAAGTAAGGGGTATAAACCCTAGCGAAACGATTTGGAAGAAAATCTTACAATTAATAAGGACAGGTTCCCATCATTCAAAATAAATATGAAGTGTATAAATGCTTGCAAGAATGAATTCGAAGGAACATATAAATAAAACAGGAGGGTTCACATCATTGAAGGATACAGATACTAGCAACATGATTTGAAAGAGACAGTTTATACATATCAAAAACATGCTCACATCACTTGAACGATAAGTGAGGGATAGAATCACTTGCCTCATTACATGAAGTTTTCGATTCCAACATATCAACTCGTTACTCACTGTACATTAGTCTCTATTCCTTTATACACTGGCCTTTACTCGATCACATATCCGTCTCCTTTATCACTTGTCAGCCTCTACTCGAGCACACTCGTCAATCCCGATAATTCTCTCCTTCCTTTATATTCCATCTACACGTGCACTGGCTCTAAGCCGGCCTCCTATTCGTACCTATATACAGGTAAAGTACTATTTTAGTACACTAATAACCGTAACCGTCTAACTCGTTCTACCCAAATGCGTCGTAATACGCTTTACAATTTAACACATATAGCACATACTGATAATATTTCCCAAAAGAGTATAATACAACCATAAAAATCACATAAACATTTAACACGTATTATCACTTACTCTTATTCCTTATAGCATGAATATTACCTTGACTCACAGATAGTTCTTATCAGATTACTCTAAGATTATGAAATAGTTTTAATAAAAAAAAATCGGACAGCACCTCCTTTAATATAGACTAACCCGTCGGGATACAATCGAATTAAGATCACTTAAGCAATCATCCGCGTCACGGAAATCGAAGTCATCTCAACTATATTAATGTACCTTATTGTACACCTTTGACAATTTCAACATATAATCAATTAAGATCCAATAAGCACGTAACACGTTTAGAAATGTAATACTTAAAATAGACCACCATTAATCTCAACTTATACAAGAGTGCTAAGATAATATAGCCTTTAACATATTTGACAATTACAATATATATCAATATTTACATTTAACTTACAAGATCACAATTAGTAGCATCGTATAATACATTGACACATAACACGCTTTATAAGAACCACTTTATAACCGAAAAGAAAACAGAAAAGCCAGCGGGCAGTAAGACTCGACCAAATCGCACAATACTCGAAAATTAACACAAAAAATGCCTTAGATTCGGCTTCAGACAATCAACACAACAGTAGCATCGATGATTGCAGAAATCCACATAATTACACTAATCGTTAATCATCGTCTACACAAATTAATTAAACTCAGATTTTTTTTGAAAGAATTTAAGAAGCCCCTTTCGGCTTCACTGCACACAGGGCAGCACAAACACGTAGCAATCTTACTAACTTAACATCATCTCAGCAGTTACAATAAGATTGAAACAGAGGAGTTTATGTTAGTGTAGGTGCCCTAGAGGCAATACATTGTTTCTTAAATAAACCTTATGTCATTTGATTATTAAATAAATGTATTTATTATGACTTTAATTACTGCGATATATTTGTTAGCATAATAAATGTCCTTAGAATCATGATACACATTGTATACTTTAAGTACATGACTTGAACTTAAGATTATATAATATATCATATTCTTAAAGGTCCCTAGTCGATTATTATTATATCAGGACAATAATAATATATATATATATAGACTAGTATGTTGTTTGACAGATAACCACATCTCATTGGTTATAAGTATGGAGATACTAAAGTCAATACATAGGTACATGTAGGAGTACATGGTACTGGACAGACCCAAAGTGAGATTCTTCATGTTAAATAAAGTCATAAGAATTACTCACAGTGGTAATGGTGTAATGATCCTCTGACTTGAGATCATTATATTTCTATACGAGGATTAATATACTTTAACTACATTAAAAGTCACCTTTGACCGGGTGATGATAAAAGTGGACATCGGGTATATTATGAATCGTATGAGAAATATGAATGATAGATAAAGGATTTAACCCTCCTATAATTAGGAGAGATATTATTGGCCTCTTGATTGAGTGAGACTATAAAATGCATGGCCGTGCTCAAATAATGATTTGTTATTAATAGTCTACTAATGGATCAAGTAAACCTGGATTAAATTATGAAGAGGATGACAATAAACATGTCTCGAGTTTAATCTATAATATTTGGTTAAAAGGATTATATTACACGGGAACATTAATCACAAAAAGGTTTTATCGGATCACGATTTAAATATTATTTAATTGGGTAGCAATGATGTATTACTAGATGCCGCTCATTGTTTATAATTTTATTGGAGAATAAAATTATTGCCAGTTAAATAATAGCCTACAGGGTCACACACATAGAACACTTTAAAGGAAGAATTAATTTAAATTATGAATTTAAATTAATTAAATGATTAGTTGGATTTTATTATATTAATTAAGTTGGACTTAATTAAGTTATAATAAAATACAAATGAGATATGACTTTAATAATTAAGTATGACTTAATTATTATTGATTTAAATAATAGGATATGATTCCATTATTTAATTAATCAAGTTGGGCTAGGTTTTTTGGCTTGGGCTTTATGCTCCATACTACCTTATATAATGATAAGGATGGTGAAGGGTTGGGGTGAGTTTTTGTACGACAAAAACACAAGAGACAGCCGCAGCAAACCCTAAACCTATATTCATATCTCTTCCATTGGAGGCTAGTACCTGACTTCCAATCAAGATCATAAGACAATTTTGAAGGTGTTCGTGTGGATACCGTAGAGGGGGCTTCGAAGAGGAGTGCTCAGTAATCGTGGGAGGCTTGCATCTCCATCGTTCTTTGTACGTAAAGCTTCGATAAGGTAAACGTTCTATCTACCATGATTATTCGATATATATTATACATGGATCCGGGGCTTGGTTTCGATTTTTATTTACTGTTTTCGCTGCGTATTGATGATCGAAACCAACAATGGTATCAGAGCTACTTGTATAATATGATAATCTGGTTGTATATGAAGCATACGATCTGTTTTATGCTATACCAGTTCTGTTTTTTTTCTTCCCGGAGAACCCTACTGCATAACAACGTGACCTGCATGCTTAGTAATCTACTGGTTTTGTTGCGTCCAGATGATCGGTTATGTTTTCAATAGGATTAAATCATGATACTAACATCTAAAACCAGTTGCAGTCGACCCTGAAGATCAGTAGTGTAGTTCATGCATACGTATATATACATACATGTTTAACATATATATATATCTACTGGGTTTTGTTTTTAATCACTCAAGAATCGATGATATATGTTTGTGATGTAACTGATTAGTAAATGTAGGTCTGAAAAACAGTTTGGAATGCAAAATCGCGATCATAATGATGAATACGATCAAACTGGGTCTGCTGGAAATCTGCAGAAAATATGAACGTACAGGTGATGCGCATACTGAGTATGCGTATCTGCTAGGGTTTCAGTCATACACGCATACGTAGAATGCGTGTCTGGTAGAATTAACAGATTAGGTCATTTGTGCATACTAGGTTTTGCATGCTAGATTAAATTACAAATGTTAATCCTTAACTTGGAGTATGCAAAATTTTATTAATTATTAATTTTGATTACTAGATTAATATTTAATTAAAGTGCGTTAATTTTATTATTTATGATTTGATCATATTTAATGTTGTATAAAATTGTGATTATACAATATGTGTTGCTTTTAATTGCTATGTGAGCATGATGCATGGTTATGGCCCCAAGACCTAGTTTTCAATTTATTTTATTAATTTTAATTTATGGTTTGTAATGATTAAATACGACTTGCTTGTCGTTTTTCTTTTTGTAATTATTTTATCTCGAATGCAACTCGAGTTCTTTTGTAAAATGTTTCAAGAGGAGCTTGGAGGAAATTAAGGCAGCTTTGGAAGCGCAGCAAGAGATTATGTAATAATTAGTTATTACCACCATAGATTGATCTTGATTTTTCCATTAGCTTGGAAAAATCTCATAGGATTGGGCCATAACCATAGCATATTAATTTATGTGATGCACTTTACATATGATGCATGTGTAGAGTAGAAAAATGTATGCATGTTTTAATTAGATTAATGATGTATGCATGTATTAGATACGTCACCCATACCATGCTTGCCATGCTAAACAAGATAAAATCTGTAACGATTCGAGATTTTAAAATGAAAAAACGATCATGAGATTTCCGTGTTTATGAAACACGGAATTAAATACAAATTTTCAATTATTTAGATATGGGGAGATTTTGTCAAAAACGGGTTTTACCTGTAAGGAAGTTGGGTATTAAGTGAGGCCACTTGTGACTCCTCCAACAACCTGGAAATCAAACTATTGATGAATATTGATTTGAAGTATTTAATTCAAGGAAAAATTGGGAATCTCTTTATGATGGGATCATGGCCGTTTTAAGTCAAAACCCCTTAACAAAATATTAAGTTTTAATCGGATGCTTTCCAATGAATGAACACTCATTGAATCTTAGATCGATAAGGGGAATGACTGCCAGTGGCAGGGGACTCTTGTCTATCGTGGTGAGATGTGACGAATATAAGCGGTTATATTCGATCGTTGTATCATTGGGTTTAACTTAACTGAGTCGTCATAATAAGGTGAAAATAAACGGTTATATTCAATTATTATGAACTTATAAGCATAGAGTTTGGTTCAAAACTATTAGATAGACAAGAACAATTTTTGTTCACCAAACTATCCAAGAATTATATATGATATAATTGACAACTGTTGTCTACCTAAATAATCATGTTTTAAGGACTACCAGTGGTTGACTTAGGATATGATGAAATATGGATCTTGGCTCACTAGAAAGATTTATGGGATATTCTTTCCGATTTAATAGTAAGGGCTATTAATTTGATAAAAAAATAGTGGGAGATATATTATGAATATGTCATAATCACTTGAACATAATTAATGTAACAATCTAACTTATCTTATGCATTTTATCATTGTAGAAAACAAATGGCACAAAATACAAACAATACTTTCTCTGTGCGATCAGTCCTTGAGAAGGACAAGCTGACAGGATCGAACTTCCTTGACTGGTCTAGGAATTTGAGAATTGTTCTCATGCAGGAAAAGAAATCTTATGTGATTGATATTCCTCCACCGGCAGCCCCTGCTAACAATGCCACTGCTGCTCAACGAAATGCTTATCAGAAGCATATTGATGATGCAACTGATGCGGCTTGTCTTATGCTTGCTACTATGGATGCTGAGCTTCAGAAGCAGCATTTTGATATGAATGCTTATACTATGTTTGAACATCTTTCAACGATGTTTCAATCACAGGCTCGTGTTGAAAAGTTCAACACAAGCAAAGCACTCTTCTCGTGCAAGCAGGGCAATGGACTAGTCGGACCACATGTTCTAAAGATGATTGGGTATTGTGATTACCTTGCTCATTTGGGTTTCCCGCTTCAGTGAGAGGCTCAAGTCGATATAATCTTGCAATCTTTGAACAACGACTATGCTCAGTTCATAATGACTTTTAATATGACTGAGCAAGATAAGACTCCTATGGAATTGTTGGCCATGCTGAGGACCACTGAAGCAAATATGGTCAAGGCACCTGAGAAAGCTCCCATAATGATGGTGGGTAAGAAAGGTGCTAAGGGAAAGGGGAAATGGAAGGGCAAGAAAAAGGTTACACCGAAAGATCTTGGTCCTTCTAAGACCTCTTTCAAAAGGGCTAAAAAGCCGAAAGGAGATGTCGTAAAGGCTGACAAAGGTGATTGTCACTACTGTCACAAGCCTGGTCACTGGAAGAGAAACTGTCATGCTTACTTGGAGGATCTGAAGAAATTGAAGGGTGTTCAGATTTCTGGATCAGGTATTTATGTTATAGAAGTCAATCTGTCTATTTCTACATCTTGGGTATTGGATACTGGATGTGCTTCTCACATTTGTATAAATGTGCAGGAACTGCAGAGAAGTAGGACTTTGGCTAAGGGAGAAGTGGACCTACGAGTAGGCAATGGAGCAAGAGTTGTTGCTTTAGCCGTAGGAACTTATTATTTATCTTTGCCCTCTGGGCTTGTTTTAGAACTTGAAGACTGTTTTTACGTGCCTGCGATTCACAGAAACATTATTTCTGTTTCTTGTTTGGACAAGAAAGGTTTTTCGTTTATAATAAAGAACAATAGTTGCTCTTTTGCTTTGAATGATTTAACCTATGGTGTTGCGCGTTTATTTAATGGTTTATATGTTCTTGATTTAGATAATCCTATCTGTAACATAGAAAACAAACGACTTAAAGTTAATGACTCAAATCAAACATACCTCTGGCATTATCGTCTAGGCCATATAAATGAGAAACGCATATCCAAATTACATAAGGATGGATACTTGGATAAGTTTGATTTTGAATCATACGAAAAATACGAATCTTGTTTGCTTGGTAAGATGACTAAAGCCCCTTTTACTGGTAAGGGTCAAAGGGCCACTGAACGTTTGGAGCTAATACATAGTGATGTATGTGGCCCAATGCGTGTGATGGCTAGAGGAGGCTACTACTACTTCATAACATTTACTGATGACTTTAGTAGATATGGATATGTATATCTTATAAAGAATAAATCCGATTCTTTTGAAAAATTCAAAGAATACAAGGCTGAAGTAGAGAAGCAAATAGGCGGAGGTGCAAGTATTAAAATCTTACGATCCGATCGTGGGGGTGAATACTTAAGCACCGAATTTAAAGATTATTTAAAAGAGTGTGGTATTGTATCACAACTCACTCCGCCAGGTACACCTCAATGGAATGGAGTTTCAGAGAGGAGAAATCGTACCCTGTTGGACATGGTACGATCGATGATGAGTCATGCAGATCTTCCAATAAGTTTCTGGGGTTATGCTCTAGAAACAGCGGCTTTCACACTTAACCGTGTTCCAACCAAGAAGGTTCAAAAGACTCCATATGAGATGTGGGAGGAGAAACGGTCAGGCATGAACTTTATGAAAGTTTGGGGATGCAAGGCGTTTGTAAAACGTCAAGTATCTGACAAGCTTGGACCTAAATCCGAAGAGTGCAATTTTGTGGGATACCCTAAAGAAACAAAGGCGTATTATTTTTATAGTCCTTCTGAGCCAAAAGTGTTCATTGCTCGAGAAGCTGTCTTCATGGAAAGAGATTTTGTTTCCAAAAGAAACAGTGGGAGGACTATAGATCTCGATGAAGATCGAGAACCACAAAATAGCATTGAACCTGAGGTGGAACAAGAGCAGAATAACGATAATGCTCAAGAAACACAGGTTGTTCGTAGATCTGGTAGAATTCGCCATGAGCCAGAGAGATATGGATTTCTTTTGACTCAATGTGGGGATTTGATGCTCATAGATGAAGATGAGCCTCTCACATATCAAGATGCTATGAACAGTCCAGACTCTAAGAGATGGCTTGAAGCCATGAAATCCGAGATGGATTCCATGTATGAAAACCAAGTTTGGGATTTGGTTGACCCACCTGAAGGGGTAAAACCTGTAGGGTGCAAATGGGTTTTCAAGAAGAAAACTGACATGGAAGGAAATGTTCAAACCTATAAAGCAAGACTGGTTGTGAAAGGGTTCAAACAAATTCATGGTATTGACTATGATGAAACTTTCTCACCAGTTGCAATGGTCAAGTCCATACGGATTTTGCTTGCAATTGCAGCATTCCATGTTTACGAAATCTGGCAAATGGATGTCAAAACAGCTTTCCTTAATGGGAGCATTGAAGAGGATGTGTACATGACACAACCTGAAGGTTTTGTCGATCCAAGGAATGTTGGCAAGGTATGTAAATTACGTCGATCCATTTACGGATTGAAGCAAGCCTCTAGGATATGGAATATTCATTTTGATGAAACAGTCAAGGAGTATGGCTTTATTCAAAACGAGGATGAACCTTGTGTTTACAAGAAGGTTAGTGGGAGCCATGTGGCATTCATAGTACTGTATGTTGATGACATACTACTAATGGGGAATGACATACCTTCTCTAAAGGCTGTTAAGACTTGGTTAAGGAGAAATTTCTCTATGAAAGACTTAGGAGAGGCAACCTACATTCTAGGAATGAGGATTTATAGAGATAGATCTAAAAGGATGATCGGTCTAAGTCAGAGTACATACATTGATAAGGTTTTGCATCGTTTTGGTATGCAAAATGCTAAAAGGGGATATGTCCATGTGTATCAAGGGATAACGATCTCTAAAGACCAGTGTCCGAAATCATTAGATGAGAAGGACCACATGAATAAAGTTCCATATGCATCAGCAATTGGATCTATCATGTATGCAATGGTATGTACTCGCCCAGATGTTTCGTATGCTTTGAGCATGACGAGCAGATACCAGTCTAATCCAGGTGAAGGTCACTGGACGGCAGTCAAGAATATTCTAAAGTACCTGAAAAGGACTAAAGATTCATTCTTGGTGTATGGAGGAGAGGAGAAACTGGTTGTAAAGGGTTACACCGATGCAAGTTTCCAAACAGACAGGGATGATACTGTATCACAGTCTGATTTTGTGTTTTGTCTAAATGGAGGTGCTGTAAGCTGGAAGAGTTCAAAGCAAGAAACAGTAGCTGATTCTACAATGGAGGCTGAGTACAATGTAGCTTGTGAAGCGGCTAAGGAGGCAGTTTGGATTCGAAAATTCATTTCTAATTTGGAAGTGGTTCCATCGATTGCAGATCCCATTGATCTATACTGCGATAATAATGGGGCCATTGCACAGTCTAGAGAGCCTAGATCGCACTCCCGATCCAAACATATACTCAGAAGATATCACCTCATACGAGAGATTAATGAAAGGGGTGAAATACATATATGTAAAGTGCATACAAATGATAACATTGCAGATCCACTGACCAAAGGTCTGTCGCAGCAGAAGCACGACGGTCACACTAGTTCCTTGGGTATTAGATACATGGGTGATTGGCTCTAGTGCAAGTGGGAGATTGTTAGTGTAGGTGCCCTAGAGGCAATACATTGTTTCTTAATAAACCTTATGTCATTTGATTATTAAATAAATGTATTTATTATGACTTTAATTACTGCGATATATTTGTTAGCATAATAAATGTCCTTAGAATCATGATACACATTGTATACTTTAAGTACATGACTTGAACTTAAGATTATATAATATATCATATTCGTAAAGGTCCCTAGTCGATTATTATTATATCAGGACAATAATAATATATATATATATATATAGACTAGTATGTTGTTTGACAGATAACCACATCTCATTGGTTATAAGTATGGAGATACTAAAGTCAATACATAGGTACATGTAGGAGTACATGGTACTGGACAGACCCAAAGTGAGATTCTTCATGTTTAATAAAGTCATAAGAATTACTCACAGTGGTAATGGTGTAATGATCCTTTGACTTGAGATCATTATATTTGTATACGAGGATTAATATACTTTGACTACATTAAAAGTCACCTTTGACCGGGTGATGATAAAAGTGGACATCGGGTATATTATGAATCGTATGAGAAATATGAATGATAGATAAAGGATTTAACCCTCCTATAATTAGGAGAGATATTATTGGCCTCTTGATTGAGTGAGACTATAAAATGCATGGCCGTGCTCAAATAATGATTTGTTATTAATGGTCTACTCATGGATCAAGTAAACTTGGATTAAATTATGAAGAGGATGACAATAAACATGTCTCGAGTTTAATCTATAATATTTGGTTAAAGGGATTATATTACACGGGAACATTAATCACAAAAAGGTTTTATCGGATCACGATTTAAATATTCTTTAATTGGGTAGCAATGATGTATTACTAGATGCCGCTCATTGTTTATAATTTTATTGGAGTATAAAATTATTGCCAGTTAAATAATAGCCTACAGGGTCACACACATAGAACACTTTAAAGGAAGAATTAATTTAAAATATGAATTTAAATTAATTAAATGATTAGTTGGATTTTATTATATTAATTAAGTTGGACTTAATTAAGTTATAATAAAATACAAACGAGATATGACTTTAATAATTAAGTATGACTTAATTATTATTGATTTAAATAGTAGGATATGATTCCATTATTTAATTAATCAAGTTGGGCTAGGTTTTTTGGCTTGGGCTTTATGCTCCATACTACCTTATATAATGATAAGGATGGTGAAGGGTTGGGGTGAGTTTTTGTACGACAAAAACACAAGAGACAGCCGCAGAAAACCCTAAACCTATATTCATATCTCTTCCATTGGAGGCTAGTACCTCACTTCCAATCAAGATCATAAGACGATTTTGAAGGTGTTCGTGTGGATACCATAGAGGGGGCTTCGAAGAGGAGTGCTCAGTAATCGTGGGAGGCTTGCATCCCCATCGTTCTTTGTACGTAAAGCTTCGATAAGGTAAACGTTCTATCTACCATGATTATTCGATATATATTATACATGGATCCGGGGATTGGTTTCGATTTTTATTTACTGTTTTCGCTGCGTATTGATGATCGAAACCAACAGTTTACACACACACTCATCGGAACACACATAAACCCATTCTAACTTCAACAACAATCGGACCAAGACCACCCGAAAACCTCTGATTTTAACCCAACAATTCGAGTACACATACAACACAGCACGTTAAGCTCGACTTCGAACAACATACGAGGAAGAGAGAAAGATTCAGTGGTGTTTCATCGGAATTGTACGAACCCACACACTCGGCATATAGATACACACGCACAACAAAGGGCATCAGGAATCCTGCGAGAGAGATGAGTTGAACCAGTGAGAGAGATTGTAGGAAGAGAGAGAGATTGAGAGGTAGAGTTTTTTTTTAGAAATTAGAGGGAGAGAGGAGAGATTTGGGAGAGTTCGAGAGAATTCCTTAGAACACAACTGAGAAAACAAGAACTGGGTTTTGATTAAGGTAAGGCTGGGGGTAAAAATGTAATTCACCAGCTGAAAAATCAATAAAACTGTTCTCAAATCGCTTAAAAATCGAAATTAAACAGAATTTAGTAGGAAAATAAATTTAAAAACTCTAAAATAAAGTTTATAAAATTACAAATATCCCTGTATTTTTAAAATATTTTTAGGATAAAAAATGTATTATATATGATTTTTACAAGTTTCGATCCTTTAAATGCAATAAAACTCTTAAAATCATTTTAAAATACTTAAACACCCCAAATAATTCTCCCAATAATTTTAAAAACTAAATAATATCATAAAGATAATAACACAAAAGATTTCATTATTTTTAACAACTCTAGTGAATTAATAAAAATCTCAGAAGATCAATAATGCATATTTTAAATAGATTTTATTCATCAAAAATACAAATATAAATACATGGACTTACATGACATACATAAATCATCACATAAGCACAAAAATATGGCCTCACTCATTTTTCACCTTCACCTAATATTCACATAATATAATCCATATCTATATTAAATAAATATTAACAATTTTCAAATTTTTTAGGGCGTTATATCATTCCCTCCTTAATAGGATTCTGTCCTCAGAGACAAACATAATGACGGTATTACTCAAACATTTCTCTTTTAATTTCCATGTCATTTCTTCCACACTAGAATTCCTTTATATCAATTCATATCTCGATAGGCTCGTCATGTAAGCCCGTAAATTCCTACATAAACTTAAACCTTTGGTTTACATGTCTCGTCAATTCTAGATACTTATCACCTGTATGTGATGATCCTTTTCTACCGAAACTCGAACATGACCTATTCGTATAATGGACTATGCCATGTGTTAAAGTACCTCAATTATTAATCCAATCATCCATAAATAATTCATTCATATACAATACTAAAACAAAATCTTCCTTGACTCGAAGTAAACAGGTAAATAGTTAAATCTTTAAAACAAAATCCACGCGATAAGGACAATTGATACCACTTCCACGCTCTATTGTTCTAAAAATTAAGCGTTTTAAAATTGCAAGCGAACAATTTGTTTCGTTGTAAAATTTATGATTCGTTCCGCAGAGACTATTTTATTTTCGCAATCCTTAATTTTTAACTTAATCAAATTAGAACAAGTTTAATTTTTGAGAATTTGGATTTTATTCTATTTAATTTCTAAAACTAAATTTTAATCTATTTTAAAAGAAAATTAATTTATTCTAAAAACTAAATTATTCTAAAAATTATTTTAAACTAAAAGTAAATTATTTTAAAAATGAAAAGAAACAAAAAAAAGAAAGAAATTTTGACATGATCGATTCCTAAAATCAATGATCCAAATTCAAACCAACAAATTTCATAACTGCCCAGAATCAACATTTAACAAACTCAGCAACAACAATAACTCGGAAACAACGACATTAACTCAAACAACGACATTAACTCGACTAATTAACTCAGAAACAGACCAGTTGACTCAGCAGTGACTCGGTCGACTCACAATCCAGAAAACGAAATGCACAAAAACAATAGAAACCACAGCAACTCGCTCGAAATGGAAACAAATGCCGTGTAGACAGCCACAAAACAGAAAACAAACTCAGCACATAAAGAACAGAAACGGACTCCAAAACAGTGAATGAAACAACCATTAATCAACAACCGCAGTCCGACGAAGCAGCAAAACGAAAACTTAGCAAACAAAATCTGAAATTAGTGGACTAAAACAATCGCAGCAGCACAAGAACTTAAATAACTCGGACATCGAATAAACAGTAACACGAGCACAGTATAGCGAACAACATCAAAATCGCAGGCTAGTCTTAAAACGTGAAGAACAGAAAACAGAATTTGGAGAATTAATCTAAAACAGGGGGAAGGGGGAAGAGAGATTTGTTCGTGGGGAGAGATGGGAAAGAGAGGGAGATGGGTGTTTGGGGGTTTGATAGATAGAGAAGAAGGGGAGAGGGGGTTCGCAGGTTTGAAGAGAGGAAAGGGGAGAGAGAGAGAGAGAGAGAGAGAGAGAGAGAGAGAGAGAGAGAGAGAGAGAGAGAGAGAGAGAGAGAGAGAGAGAGAGAGAGAGAGAGAGAGAGAGAGAGAGATGAGGAGAAGACGGTGTTTTGTGGTAAGGTGAGAATGGAGAAGTAAATGGAAAAAACAGAGTAATAAATTTAGACTTCGACTAAAAACAGGGGATAAGAAGGCAGTTTTTTTTTGCTTCGAATAAAACACATAATAGACTGAAAATACGAAATTAAATCTAAAACTAATATTTTTGTGATTTTTTTTATTTTTGAAAATTAAATACGAGAGAAAGAATTTAACCACAATTTTAAAATTACATTAGGACGATGATTAAAAATTAAATGGCCCACAATAAAATGAATTTTTAAAGGGGCGTAATTAAAATTAGCAACTAAGAACACGAAATTAAATTTCGTTACTTTCAACCCCAAGTGGTTAGCAACGGGATTTACGAAAATAACGAAACAAGGCAACAATAACGAAAGAGCAAGACAAGAAGTAAAGAAAATAAAAATTGCATTAATTATAATAGGAGTGTTTACAAGATTTGAAACTAAAAAAAATACAAGAAATTAAAACTACCCTAAAATCTAAGTTACTAAATACAAGGGGGGTGAGGGGGTATTTATAGGATAGGAATTAGGATTAAGGGGGGTGTTGGGTTAATCCCCACCATACATTTGTGGTGTGTGGTGGTGAAATCCTAGCCATCTATTTGTTTCTTTCCCCCTTAAACTTTGAAGAGTTGATCTTGGCCATACACCTAATTCTTTTCCTACTTTCATTTTTGGTCCTTTTTCTTCCTCTTTTTCCCTTCCTTGCTCTTTATTTATTTATTTTGCCATTTCTTTATTTATTTACGAATTTCCTTAAATGCAACAAAATAAATTATTAAAATACGAGTTAAAGCAATAAATAGGTAATAAAAATATGCACTTATCACGCTCCTACTCATAATTCAGATTGCCCCAGATAAAACTCTGAGAAAAAGAATATCAATAAATCCCCCAATCATTCTTACTCCCTTTTCAACGTAAAATGTTACTCGAGGAGGGAATAACTGGGAAACTTCTATCCATCCTCAATCCCATTGTTTTACTGAGTAACCTTTTCGAAACTAATAACCATTTACCTTGAAACGTATATATCTTATTCGCAATACAAAATATCCCGGGGTCACTGCCCCTCAATGCCATTCAAAATCAAACTTTCAACCCAATTAAATTCCAACTCTAATATCCCCTAATATCAAAACTCGACTTCTGAATCATTACTCTACATATCTTACAAATCGTTAAAATTTAAACTCTAAACATTATAACTCCCATATTTATCAATAACTCATTTTCTTGAACTATTTCATTATTCTACATTCGTCAACTTCACCTTCTGCATCCGTCAACTCTGCTTGGTACTTCCTACTTTCCTCTAACGATTCATTCACAATAATCTAGACCTTTGGGTCTTCCATCTATAACTTCTCAAATTCTTTGAACATTTCCATAAGCATTATAACCATATTCATCCTTTCTTTGTCAATCCGGTTGTACTGACACTAGGATGGTTTTTAATCTCTTCCTTGACTCCTGAAAGTTTTCTCCACCTTTATCCCTTCATTTCCTGATTTATAGGATTGCTCAATGCTGTAACTATCTTGGTAAAATCTTTGACAACCTTCGATAATTCTTAGCTGGTCCTTCAACATTTTTTTTTCTGCTGGCGTCTTAAGCCTTTCCCGATTCATTATTATTTCGTCTTCACATAATTCACTTTGATCCTTTCGTCATATCCTGAAAATTATAATTCTTCCCATTCCAATACTCATACTCAGCTCCTTTAACTGCCATCCCATTCATATTCTTCATATCGTCATGTATAATCATCTTGCACTTCTATCTTCTAATTCCGTCACTTCTCACCACACTATTCCTTCTGCTCACACTTACAGTTTTCCACATTTATCCTAGTACAATTGCAGTATACTTATTCTCAAAATATTACCTTTCAATAACTGTGGTCCTGTTGGTCACAGTAATTCATATCCTATAGGTAGCTATCTTTCCTCGTTATTCTGGTTTTCAAAGTCTCCTAAATCTTACATTCCTTTCCAGCTAAATCTCACATCCTCGGCTAACACAATTCCTGTAAGTCTCCTTATTCACTTTCTTCCCTTCTTACCATCTCGTTCCATATGGGTCAATTCACTCTTACTCTTAATATTCATGATCCTCTGAACTATATTCGCATAAGTCATTAACTCCCACATAATCACTTTACTTCCCATCTAGCTTTACTCTGCTTCGCTCAAATTATCCCAATTCGATTCTAAAATTCAAATCCAATAATTGGTCTCAATCATTTAAAATCTCATAATATCCCTTCTACCATATCCAAAATAAAATATGCCACAAACAAATGTTCTTCAACAATCTTTCCTCTGATGGGTTTCGAGCATCAAAAATGCAGCGGAAAATTAAAACAAAACAATAATTATCGAAACCCTACCGCAGGATCCATGCAAAAACATGATATTTAATTCGGAGATTGATGATTTACCTTAAAGAAGCTTTACGATTGTATGTCTAATGGAGATCCAAGCTTTCACGATCGTTGAGTGCTCCTCTTCGAAGCCTCCTCTACGGTATCCACACGAACACTCCAAGAACGATTCTTGATTGGAAGGGAGGTACTAGCCTCCAATGAAAATATGAGATCTTCTTTTTAGGTTTTGGTTCAAGCGGCTGGGGATAATTTTTGTCGTACAAAATTAATTACCTTCTTTACCTATCATCATATATTTATATGATAGTGTAAGGTAAAAGCCCAACTAAAAACCTAGCCCAAGTTTGATTAATTAAATAATAGAATCAAATCCTATTATTTAAATAAATAATAATTAAGTCATACTTAATTATTAAAATCATATCTCATTTGTATTTTATTATATCTTAATTAAGTCCCACTTAATTAATATAATAAAATACAACTAATCATTTAATTAATTTAAATTCATAATTTAAATTAATTCTTCCTTAAAATGTTCTATGTGTGTGACCCTGTAGGCTATCATTTAATTGGCAATAATTTTATTCTCTAATAAAATTATAAACAATGAGCGGCATCTAGTAATACATCATTGCTACCCAATTAAATAATAATTAAATCGTGATTCGATAAAACCTTTTATGATTAATGTTCCCGTGTAATATAATCCCTTTAACCAAATATTATAGATTAAACTCGAGGCATGTTTCATGTCATCCTCTTCATAATTTAATCCGGGTTTACTTGATCCATGAGTAGACTATTAAAAACAAATCATTATTTGAGCACGGCCATGCATTTTATAGTCTCACTCAATCAAGAGGCCAATAATATCTCTCCTAATAATAGGAGGGTTAAATCCTTTATCTATCATTCATATTTCTCATACGATTCACAATATACCCGATGTCCACTTTTATCATTACCCGGTCAAAGGTAACTTTTAATGTAGTCAAAGTATATTATCCTCGTATAGAAATATAATGATCTCAAGTCAAAGGATCATTACACCATTATCACTGTGAGTCTTTCTTATGACTTAATTAACATGAAGAATCTCACGTTGGGTCTGTCCAGTACCATGTACTCTACATGTACCTATGTATTGACTTTAGTATCTCCATACTTATAACCAATGAGATGTGGTTATCAGTCAAAAACATACTAGTCTATCTCAAATTCAAGTTGTAAACTTAAACTATATAATGTGTATCATTATTCTAAGGACATTTATTATGCTAACAAATATCGCAGTAATTAGAGTCATAATAAATACATTTATTTAATAATCAAATGACATAAGGTTTATTTAAGAAACAATGTATTGCCTCTAGGGCACCTACACTAACAATCCCCCACTTGCACTAGAGCCAATCACCCATGTATCTAATACCCATGGAACTAGTGTGACCGTCGTGCTTCTGCAGCGACAGGCCTTTGGTCAGTGGATCTGCAATGTTATCATTTGTATGCACTTTACATATATGTATTTCACCCCTTTCATTAATCTCTCGTATGAGGTGATATCTTCTGAGTATATGTTTGGATCGGGAGTGCGATCTAGGCTCTCTCGCCTGTGCGATGGCCCCATTATTATCGCAGTATAGATCAATGGGATCTGCAATCGATGGAACCACTTCCAAATCAGAAATGAATTTTCGAATCCAAACAGCCTCCTTAGCCGCTTCACAAGCTGCAATGTACTCAGCCTCCATTGTAGAATCAGCTACTGTTTCTTGCTTTGAACTCTTCCAGCTTATAGCACCTCCATTTAGACAAAATACAAAACCAGACTGTGATACAGTATCACCCCTGTCTGTTTGGAAACTTGCATCGGTGTAACCTTTTACAACCAGCTTCTCCTCTCCTCCATACACTAAGAATGAATCTTTAGTCCTTTTCAGGTACTTTAGAATATTCTTGACTGCCGTCCAGTGACCTTCACCTGGATTAGACTGGTATCTGCTCGTCATGCTCAAAGCATACGAAACATCTGGTCGAGTACATACCATTGCATACATGATAGATCCAATTGCTGATGCATATGGAACTTTATTCATGTGGTCCTTCTCATCTAATGATTTCGGACACTGGTCTTTAGAAATCGTTATTCCTTGAGACACAGGGACATATCCCCTTTTAGCATTTTGCATACCAAAACGATGCAAAACCTTATCAATGTATGTACTCTGACTTAGACCGATCATCATTTTAGATCTATCTCTATAGATCCTCATTCCTAGAATGTAGGTTGCCTCTCCTAAATCTTTCATAGAGAAATTGCTCCCTAACCAAGTCTTAACAGCCTTTAGAGAAGGTATGTCATTCCCCATTAGTAGTATGTCATCAACATACAGTACTATGAATGCCACATGGCTCCCACTAACCTTCTTGTAAACACAAGGTTCATCCTCGTTTTGAATAAAGCCATACTCCTTGACTGTTTCATCAAAACGAATATTCCATCTCCTAGAGGCTTGCTTCAATCCATAAATGGATCGACGTAATTTACATACCTTGCCAACATTCCTTGGATCGACAAAACCTTCTGGTTGTGTCATGTACACATCCTCTTCAAGGCTCCCATTAAGGAAAGCTGTTTTGACATCCATTTGCCAGATTTCGTAATCATGGAATGCTGCAATTGCAAGCAAAATCCGTATGGACTTGACCATGGCAACTGGTGAGAAAGTTTCATCATAGTCAATACCATGAATTTGTTTGAACCCTTTCGAAACCAGTCTTGCTTTATAGGTCTGAACATTTCCTTCCATGTCAGTTTTCTTCTTGAAAACCCACTTGCACCCTACGGGTTTTACCCCTTCAGGTGGATCAACCAAATCCCAAACTTGGTTTTCGTACATGGAATCCATCTCGGATTTCATGGCTTCAAGCCATCTCTTAGAGTCTGGACTGTTCATAGCATCTTGGTATGTGAGAGGCTCATCCTCATCTATGAGCATCAAATCCCCACATTGAGTCAAAAGAAATCCATATCTCTCTGGCTCATGGCAATTTCTACCAGATCTACGAACAACCTGTGTTTCTTGAGCATTATCATTATTCTGCTCTTGTTCCACCTCAGGTTCAATGCTATTTTGTGGTTCTCGATCTTCATCGAGATCTATAGTTCTCCCACTGTCCCTTTTGGAAACAAAATCCTTTTCCATGAAGACAGCATCTCGAGCAATGAACACTTTCTGCTCAGAAGGACTATAAAAATAATACGCCTTTGTTTCTTTAGGGTATCCCACAAAATTGCACTCTTCGGATTTAGGTCCAAGCTTGTCAGATACTTGACGTTTTACAAACGCCTTGCATCCCCAAACTTTCATAAAGTTCATGCTTGACCGTTTCTCCTCCCATATCTCATATGGAGTCTTTTGAACCTTCTTGGTTGGAACACGATTATGTGTGAAAGCCGCTGTTTCTAGAGCATAACCCCAGAAACTTATTGGAAGATCTGCATGACTCATCATCGATCGTACCATGTCCAACAAGGTGCTATTTCTCCTCTCTGAAACTCCATTCCATTGAGGTGTACCTGGCGGAGTGAGTTGTGATACAATACCACACTCTTTTAAATACTCTTTAAATTCGGTGCTTAAGTATTCACCCCCACGATCGGATCGTAAGATCTTAATACTTGCACTTCCGCCTATTTGCTTCTCTACTTCAGCCTTGTATTCTTTGAATTTTTCAAAAGAATCAGATTTGTTCTTCATAAGATATACATATCCATATCTACTGAAGTCATCAGTAAATGTTATGAAGTAGTAGTAGCCTCCTCTAGCCATCACACGCATTGGGCCACATACATCACTATGTATTAGCTCCAAACGTTCAGTGGCCCTTTGACCCTTACCAGTAAAAGGGGCTTTAGTCATCTTACCAAGCAAACAAGATTCGCATTTTTCGTATGATTCAAAATCAAACTTATCCAAGTATCCATCTTTATGTAATTTAGAAATGCGTTTCTCATTTATATGGCCTAGACGACAATGCCAGAGGTATGTTTGATTTGAGTCATTTACTTTAAGTCGTTTGTTTTCTATGTTACAGATAGGATTATCCAAATCAAGAACATATAAACCATTAAATAAACGTACAACACCATAGGTTAAATCATTAAAAGCAAAAGAGCAACTGTTGTTCTTTATTGTAAACGAAAAAACTTTCTTGTCCAAACAAGAAACAGAAATAATGTTTCTGCGAATCGCAAGCACGTAATAACAGTCATTTAGTTCTAAAACAACCCAGAGGGCAAAGATAAATAATTAGTTCCTACGGCTAAAGCAGCAACTCTTGTTCCATTGCCTACTCGTAGGTCCACTTCTCCCTTAGCCAAAGTCCTACTTCTCTGCAGTTCCTGCACATTTATACAAATGTGAGAAGCACATCCAGTATCCAATACCCAAGATGTAGAAATAGACAGATTGACTTCTATAACATAAATACCTGATCCAGAAATCTGAACACCCTTCAATTTCTTCAGATCCTCCAAGTAAGCATGACAGTTTCTCTTCCAGTGACCAGGCTTGTGACAATAGTGACAATCACCTTTGTCAGCCTTTGCGACATCTCCCTTCGGCTTTTTAGCCTTTTTGAAAGAGGGCTTAGAAGGACCAAGATCTTTCGGTGTAACCTTTTTCTTGCCCTTCCATTTCCCCTTTCCCTTAGCACCTTTCTTGCCCACCATCATTATGGGAGCTTTCTCAGGTGCCTTGACCATATTTGCTTCAGTGGTCCTCAGCATGGCCAACAATTCCATAGGAGTCTTATCTTGCTCAGTTATATTGAAAGTCATTATGAACTGAGCATAGTCGTTGTTCAAAGATTGCAAGATTATATCGACTTGAGCCTCTCACTGAAGCGGGAAACCCAAACGAGCAAGGTAATCACAATACCCAATCATCTTTAGAACATGTGGTCTGACTGGTCCATTGCCCTGCCTACACGAGAAGAGTGCTTTGCTTGTGTTGAACTTTTCAACACGAGCCTGTGATTGAAACATCGTTGAAAGATGTTCAAACATAGTATAAGCATTCATATCAAAATGCTGCTTCTGGAGCTCAGCATCCATAGTAGCAAGCATAAGACAAGCCACATCAGTTGCATCATCAATATGCTTCTGATAAGCATTTCGTTGAGCAGCAGTGGCATTGTTAGCAGGGGCTTCCGGTGGAGGAATATCAATCACATAAGATTTCTTTTCCTGCATGAGAACAATTCTCAAATTCCTAGACCAGTCAAGGAAGTTCGATCCTGTCAGCTTGTCCTTCTCAAGGACTGATCGCACAGAGAAAGTGTTGTTTGTATTTTGTGCCATTTGTTTTCTACAATGATAAAATGCATAAGATAAGTTAGATTGTTACATTAATTATGTTCAAGTGATTATGACATATTCATAATATATCTCCCACTATTTTTTATCAAATTAATAGCCCTTACTATTAAATCGGAAAGAATATCCCATAAATCTTTCTAGTGAACCAAGATCCATATTTCATCACATCCTAAGTCAACCACTGGTAGTCCTTAAAACATGATTATTTAGGTAGACAACAGTTGTCAATTATATCATATATAATTCTTGGATAGTTTGGTGAACAATAATTGTTCTTGTTTATCTAATAGACTTTGAACCAAACTCTATGCTTCTAAGTTCATAATAATTGAATATAACCGTTTATTTTCACCTTATTATGACGACTCAGTTAAGTTAAATCCAATGATACAACGATCGAATATAACCGCTTATATTCGTCACATCTCACCACGATAGACAGGAGTCCCCTGCCACTGGCAGTCATTCCCCTTATCGATCTAGGATTCAATGAGTGTTCATTCATTGGAAAGCATCCGATTCAAACTTAATATTTTGTTAAGGGGTTTTGATTTAAAACGACCATGATCCCATCATAAAGAGATTCCCAATTTTTCCTTGAATTAAATACTTCAAATCAATATTCATCAATAGTTTGATTTCCAGGTTGTTGGAGGAGTCACAAGTGGCCTCACTTAATACCCAACTTCCTTACAGGTAAAACCCGTTTTTGACAAAATCTCCCCATATCTAAATCATTGAAAATTTGTATTTAATTCCGTGTTTCATAAACACAGAAATCTCATGATCGTTTGTTCCTTTTAAAATCTCGAATCGTTACAGATTTTATCTTGTTTAGCATGGCAAGCATGGTATGGGTGACGTATCTAATACATGCATACATCATTAATCTAATTAAAACATGCATACATTTTTCTACTCTACACATGCATCATATGTAAAGTGCATCACATAAATTAATATGCTATGGTTATGGCCCAATCCTATGCGATTTTTCCAAGCTAATGGAAAAATCAAGGTCAATCTATGGTGGTAATAACTAATTATTACATAATCTCTTTCTGCGCTTCCAAAGCTGCCTTGATTGCCTCCAAGCTCCTCTTGAAACATTTTACAAAAGAACTCGAGTTGCATTCGAGATAAAATAATTACAAAAAGAAAAACGACATGCAAGTCGTATTTAGAAACCAAACCATAAACAAAAACCTCTATCCTATGGGTCTCAAGGCCATAACCATCCACCATGCTCTAGTAACAATTAAGTAACATGTCATATTATCTAATCATGTTATACCATATCATATTTCAGATGATCCAATCAAATAAATCATATAACGCAAAATTCAGAAAATCAGAATCAAATTCTGAAAACAATAAATCGCGTTTTTAATGCACTAAACGGCGTCAAACGCCTTACAGACGAGCCGGTGATACTTATTGTATCAGTTTTGTTCAGACGCTCGTTTCCAGTCAGAAAACACATATCGTTTGCGAAAATCGGACACTGGACACAGATTTCACCAGATCTGCGCAGCGTATACAGAAATCGTATCGTGTACAATCCCCATATCATGAACAAACAAAAATCATGTATATATCAATATACATACAGATTATATGATCATCATATGATCATCCCAATCATCATTAACATACAGTTTATACATATATATCAAAATCAACGCATCATACATGACAATCATCAAACATGCTCGTATATATATCAAAACTGTAACATATAACCGAATTAAAACGTTTTTGCAAGTAGCTCTGATGCCATTGATGGGTTTCGAGCATCAAAAATGCAGCGAAAATTAAAACAAAACAATAATTATCGAAACCCTACCGCAGGATCCATGCAAAAACATGATATTTAATTCGGAGATTGATGATTTACCTTAAAGAAGCTTTACGATTGTATGTCTAATGGAGATCCAAGCTTTTACGATCGTTGAGTGCTCCTCTTCGAAGCCTCCTCTACGGTATCCACACGAACACTCCAAGAACGATTCTTGATTGGAAGGGAGGTACTAGCCTCCAATGAAAATATGAGATCTTCTTTTTAGGTTTTGGTTCAAGCGGCTGGGGATAATTTTTGTCGTACAAAATTAATTACCTTCTTTACCTATCATCATATATTTATATGATAGTGTAAGGTAAAAGCCCAACTAAAAACCTAGCCCAAGTTTGATTAATTAAATAATAGAATCAAATCATATTATTTAAATAAATAATAATTAAGTCATACTTAATTATTAAAATCATATCTCATTTGTATTTTATTATATCTTAATTAAGTCCCACTTAATTAATATAATAAAATACAACTAATCATTTAATTAATTTAAATTCATAATTTAAATTAATTCTTCCTTAAAATGTTCTATGTGTGTGACCCTGTAGGCTATCATTTAATTGGCAATAATTTTATTCTCTAATAAAATTATAAACAATGAGCGGCATCTAGTAATACATCATTGCTACCCAATTAAATAATAATTAAATCGTGATTCGATAAAACCTTTTGTGATTAATGTTCCCGTGTAATATAATCCCTTTAACCAAATATTATAGATTAAACTCGAGGCATGTTTCATGTCATCCCCTTCATAATTTAATCCGGGTTTACTTGATCCATGAGTAGACTATTAAAAACAAATCATTATTTGAGCACGGCCATGCATTTTATAGTCTCACTCAATCAAGAGGCCAATAATATCTCTCCTAATAATAGGAAGGTTAAATCCTTTATCTATCATTCATATTTCTCATACGATTCACAATATACCCGATGTCCACTTTTATCATTACCCGGTCAAAGGTAACTTTTAATGTAGTCAAAGTATATTATCCTCGTATAGAAATATAATGATCTCAAGTCAAAGGATCATTACACCATTATCACTGTGAGTCTTTCTTATGACTTAATTAACATGAAGAATCTCACGTTGGGTCTGTCCAGTACCATGTACTCTACATGTACCTATGTATTGACTTTAGTATCTCCATACTTATAACCAATGAGATGTGGTTATCAGTCAAAAACATACTAGTCTATTTATGTATTATTATTGTCCTGTATAATAATACTCGACTATGGACCTTTAAGAATATGATATTATATAATCTCAAATTCAAGTTGTAAACTTAAACTATATAATGTGTATCATTATTCTAAGGACATTTATTATGCTAACAAATATCGCAGTAATTAGAGTCATAATAAATACATTTATTTAATAATCAAATGACATAAGGTTTATTTAAGAAACAATGTATTGCCTCTAGGGCACCTACACTAACATCCTCAACATAAATCTCACATACCAACTATATCCATCATCACTCTACTTCCAATTTAAATAGAATTAATAATCTCGTGTCCTTGTTATCTGCTCCTTATCCATACTCAGTACTCCGTTTTATCGAATCTCGTACGTGCATTGTCAATCCAATAGGTAATCTACCTTAACATTCCATCTCCGTCCCAGCATAAATTCTCAAACTGAATTAGCAATTTCTCAGTCGACGTAAATGTAGCTTGGATCACTTAGAATGTTGTCGTGTCTATCTTTACTACTTCCAATCACTGAATACTTTATGAAATCATAGGGGTTTATAACCAAAGGAATCAACAGAACAGACAGGTATGAAAAGGTATGAATATAAGATGATTTTTGTTTGTAGAAAAGGATTTAATTGAGAGATCAATATGATCATTGAACTAATTTCATGTTGCATTTGCCACTTAGGTCAACCGCCATAGTACAAAAAGGTGGCCAGCCTTCAGTACTTTCATGACAAACACAATCAGTGGCGTCCCACAAGACCCCTATCACATAGATAAGATGTCCCTGAATCCTCTACATACATAGGGTTGTTCATCCCAGTTAGAATAAAGAAGGTTAAGTATTCAGAGAGAAACAAAAAGAATTCAAAAGTTTATATATATGATGTTGAATAAAGAATAGCAAATGTTCGGGGAAAATAGAAAGAATTCAAGGGTCTCAATAATTTATATGCATCATGTTGAATCGAGTGATCCCCTGGAAAATAGAAGTATCTCTGAAAAATTAAGAATGTGTTTAAATGAATCTGAAAAATTCGTCATCAACTGATGTATAGTTAATTATCAAAAGTGATGGGGTCTTATCAAAATAAGAAGAAACAGAAAGAAAGGTTAAATCTCCTTAATCAATAAATTAAATAAAATCAACGGCTAGTAATGAATAACCACGCCATTCCTTCAACCCATGCCAGGAATCGCATTTCACATCTTGTTTACAATCCTTTCGCACTTTCTATATCGCTCGCGGGGTAACTAAAGTCGGAAAAGAAACTCTAGAAGGTACATGAAGGTCTGCACGTAGCGTCTTCCAAGCCGATAGCTCCGGTCGTCTGTTTAGTGTATGTTGTTCCGAATTATCTGCCTCGTCCTCAATTGAGTTTCCGGATGAATCGAATTTCTGCTCGCGTGATATGTCGAAATACCAAATAACGTCGCAACAGTCGTCCTAATATCCTAAGGCGAATCTTATCCTAAATCGTCCTATCTAACGTCCCACTTAAATACTTATACCTAATCATCCTAACTTGTTTCAGTGACCATAACCTGTCGCTCTGATACCAACCTGTAATGCACCACTTCCCAATACTGAAAATATACTTTTTATAAAAAAATAGACTTTGATATAGGGGAATTTTAGAAAATTTCGGCATGAAGTATTCGTAAATCAGACTATCCATCTATAATTCAACCCAAACCAAATTCCAATTTAACAAATACAATTAAAACTTAATACACCAACGATTCCTCACGAGGATCGATTCCAGGTTATGGTATGAAACAAGAATCTAAACTATACAAATTATTACAACTTCTTTCTCTGCTATAAATACAAATCACTATACCATCTAATTTGTAGCTTAATCCAAAACTGTGCTCGCCCGCGTTAGCTCTGAAATCTATTCCGAACAGGATCATCCTCGCTCTCATTCGCAATATAGCCTTTAACATATTTGACAATTACAATATATATCAATATTTACATTTAACTCACAAGATCACAATTAGTAGCATCGTATAATACATTGACACTTAACACGCTTTATAAGAACCACTTTATAATCGAAAAGAAAATAGAGAAGCCAGCGGGCAGTAAGACTCGACCAAATCGCACGCTACTCGAAACTTGACATAAAAACATGCCTTAGATTCGGCTTCAGACCATCAATACAACAGTAGCATCGATGATTGCAGAAATCCACATAATTACACTAACCGTTAATCATCGTCTACACAAATTAATTAAACTCAGATTTTTTTTTGAAAGAATTTAAGAAGCCCCTTTCGGCTTCACTGTACACAAGGCAGCACAAACATGCAGCAATCTTACTAACTTAACATCATCTCAGCAGTTGCAATAAGATTGAAAAAGAGGAGTTTACACACACACACTCGTTGGAACACACATAAACCCATTCTAACTTCAATAACAATCGGACCAAGAACACTCGAAAACCTCTGATTTTAACCCAACAATTCGAGTACACATACAACACAGCACGTTAAGCTAGAATTCGAACAACATACGAGGAAGAGAGAAAGACTCAGTGGTGTTTTTTCGGAATTGCACAAACCCACACACTCAGCATATAGATACACACGCACAATAAGGGGTAGCAGGAATCGAGCGGGAGGGATGAGCTTAACGAGTGGGAGAGATTGTAGGAAGAGAGAGAGAGAGAGAGAGATTGAGAGGTAGAGTTTTTTTTAGAAATTAGAGGGAGAGGTTTGAGAGAGTTTAGAGAGTTCGAGAGAATTCCTTAGAACACGGCTGAGAAAACAAGAACAAGAACTGGGTTTTGATTAAGATAAGGCTGGGGAAAAAATGTAATTCACAAGCTGAAAAATCAATAAAACTGTTCTCAAATCATTTTAAAAATCGAAATTAAACAGAATTTAGTAGGAAAATAAATTTAAAAACTTTAAAATAAAGTTTATAAAATTACAAATATCCCCATATTTTTAAAATATTTTTAGGATAAAAAATGAATTAAATATGATTTTTACAAGTTTCGATCCTTTAAATGCAATATAACTCTTAAAATCATTTTAAAATACTTAAACACCCAAAATAATTCTCCCAATAATTTTAAAAACTAAATAATATCATAAAGATAATAACAACAAAGATTTCATGATTTTTAACAACTATAATGAATTTATAAAAATCTCAGAAGATCAATAATGCATATTTTAAATAGATTTTAATCATCAAAAATACAAATATAAATACACGGACTTACACGGCATACATAAATCATCACATAAGGACATAAATATGACCTCACACATTTTTCACCTTCACCTAATATTCACATAATTTAATCCATATCTATATTAAATAAATATTAACAATTTTCAAATTTTTTAGGGCGTTATAAATGAACACTTACCAAGAAAATTGTAGTACTAGAAAGGAAACAACTAATAAACATTCGAAACATGACGATATAAATAACTAGTTAACGATATATTTAAATCGGCACTCAAAAAGATTTTAAAAAAACAACTAATATCTAAAAAAACTGCCTAGTAAAATTATAATTAATCTATCAATGAATGCAAATTAGAGAAAGCAAAATCTGACCTGATCAGCAACTCACCGAACACAATACACACAAAACAATATGCAAGAACATAAACTAATATAAACAAAACATGGATTATTATATAAAAATAAACAAAAGAAATATGACCTGCATTTAAAAACAATACAGGAAGACAATCAAAAGCACAAGCCTGGGAAAAATTGACAAAGTAAATAACAAAAAACTAAGTCGGGTGAATAGGTAGACTAAAAAACTATACTAAGAAAGTAGCAAAAACCAGCCAACAAAAATGAGGAGTAACTAGGCTGGGTGAGTGAACCACGTAATTGGATATGTCAAAATGACGGATGACAAGCTACAACAAAACCTAATAAAAACAGAGTATAATAATCAGCTCTGATACCAATGAACAATTTTGTTTGTTATATATATATATATATATATTTATATATATATATATGTGTGTGTGTGTGTGTGTGTGTGGGGTCAGGATTTGGTGCCACCCAAACCATTACAAAGACATATATCTATAAACAAAATACTTAATTACACAAATGACCCCTCAACAAGGATTGATCTCAGGTTATGGTATGAAACAAGAATCTAAATTACAAACGTTATTACCACCACTATCTCCAATCTAAACATACACCACTATACCATCTAATCTGTAGCGCAGTCCAAAACAGTATATGTCTGTGCTAGCTCTGAAATCTATCCTTTATAGAATGCCTCATCGCTCTCATTTGAACTGTAAGACATATGCAGCCATCCTTAATCTTAACTGGAAGGATAGGTGAAAACAAAGCAAGAGTGAGCCTACAATGCTCAGCAAGTATATAATATAGTGAACAACAATTTCTCAGTATTTCATTGATGAACAATATCAATGATCAATTTATCTCAGGGAATAATTCAATTTTCATCATAGAATAAATCTTTTCATTTTCTTCAATTCATAACTTTTCATCAAAACATTCCTTTTCTTAAAACCATTCTATCATTAAAACATACTTTTCATAAAACTTTTTAAAAGCCTTTAAGTTGATTGGAGTTTTCTCCCGACTACGGACAATACGGGTGATCAGCCAAGTAAAGATCCCATACCGGACACTAGGTCCCCTTGGACTATGAAATTGGGTTCCCAATTAGGCAACACATTGTCCTTTAATAAATGTGCTGGACTAGGACCGCGCCCTAGCCTCTTACGCTAAATAAAAAGTGTTGGACCGACGTCACCCGACCTCTTACGCGTCTCCAATCTGAAGGAATCCATAGAAAACATTTAGGCGGGATCCCTCACACTAAAACCTTTAAAACATTTAAAACATTTCACTTTTCAGTCCTTAAGCTCACTGATATCAGATCAGCCCAGTATAAGGAATTTTTAAAACATATTAAAATAGTCAAGTCATTTTGCTTTGCAATTATAAAAGACTGAGGGTCAAGGAAGTATATGATATAAGGAATCATACACAGCAAGGCAATAAGATTGAACTACACATGGTATGGTTAAGCAAAACTTAATCGTAAATCAACAAAGCATCATTAATCAATTAAAGAACAAGGAAAGTGTTAAGGCTCTAGAAATTGAACAATCATTTATAGAATATCCATGGAATCGAGGAATCTGAAGTTCAAGGAAGATTTGAGTAAATGCATTGGTTATAAACCACTCTTTTTAAATATCACCAAAATGGTAGAATCTCATTATATAGTTTGAAACTAACGTAAAAGATTTCCATAGTTTAAAACGAGCATTCAAGAAATTCTTAATTACTCAAAATCTCACTCTTGTCGGCTAAGAACTCTCATGCTTTAGCTGCCAAAGCCGGCCTGGTAATAACGAGTTGAATAAGTAAGAAGATCTTTATTCATTCTCGGTTTTAACCATCACTGAGCAACACATGCTTCAACGACAATATAAACCTCGAATTAGATTACAACAATTCATAGCGATAATAATTTTAGAGTAAATAGTTGTACAATAATTTGAAGAAATCATCCTTTGAAGAAGGTTTATTTAGATAAAATCATAAGCTACACTAAGGAATCATACTAAAAGATTTTTATAAATTTTTCAATCTTGGATTTCCTTAGTTTAATCCCTTAAATAATTTTGAAGAATATAAAATGGTACACTGTTGAGGAATCCGATAAAATATGAATTATTAGAATATTAGTGAAGGAAAAGAATATTTGTGAAATACTTTAGAAGAGTCAACTGGAACGATAGGTGAAGAAAATAGACATTTGAAAAATATTTTGATAGTAAACATTTGTAAATTAGATGAAGAAGAATGTTACTGGAATTAAAAGTGAAGGGTGTAGACATTAGCAATATGATTTGAAGGAAACAACGTTTACATAACAGAAACATGCTCACATCACTTGAACAATAAGTGAGGGATAAAAACACTTGCCTCAATATGAATTTCCCGATTCTAATACATCGATTCGTTACTCACTTTACTTCAGTCTCTACTTCTTTATACGTTGGCCTCTACTCGACTATACATCCATCTTTCCTCCATAATTTTCCAGTCTCTAAATGAGCATACTTGTCAACTTCGATAATTATTTCACTTCTCAAAATTCCATCTTCCCGTGCACTGGCTCTATATCGGTCTCCTACTTGTACCTATATAAAGGTAAAGTACTATTTCAGTACACAACCAACCAGAACCTTACTGTATTCTAGTCTATCCATACGTTACCTAGTTCGCTTCACCATTTTAGCACACATACATCTTAGGTTACACTTATAAATAATTCATAGTACAATCAGTTAAACCAGATAGGCACACAGTACATTTAATAACTTAACAATTAGTACGTATAACACACAGATAGATTACATACAGAGATTATTTTATTAAAACACTTTATAAACTATACACTGATTTACCAAAATTTCGACAACACTTCCTTTAAAATATAACCTAACCTGTCGGAATACAACCGACCCAAAACAAATCAAGAAATCCTTTGCTTCTACACAACTCACATGAATTACAATTCATACTAATATACATTCTTTACAAACTTCTGACAATCCGTTAATCAACATTTAACAAATAGAGTAAATTACATAGTGGTGGCTGTATTTTACAGCAATTTTCAAAATAGTGGCCAAACTTTCAGATTCTCAAAAGAGTGGCCAACTTTTCTTTCCGCTTTTCAAAAGAGTGGTTGCCGTCAACTTCCGTTAAATTTTAACTGTTAACTAATATATTTAAAGAGTAAATTATAGAATGGTGGCCATACTTTACAATAATTTTCAAAATAGTGGCTATTTAATGATTTTCAGCTTTAACTATTTTGAAAATCATTGTAAAGTATGGCCACCATTCTGTAATTTACTCTTTAAATATATTAGTTAACGGTGAAAATTTAATGGAAGTTGACGACAACCACTCTTTTGAAAGACGGAAAAAAAACTTGGTCACTCTTTTGAGAATCTGAAAGTTTGGCCAATATTTTAAAAATTGGTGTAAAATTCAGCCACCACTATGTAATTTACTCTAGTTGTTAAATGTTGATTACACGGATTGTCAGAAGTTTGTAAAGAATGTATATTAGTATGAATTGTAATTCATGTGAGTTGTGTAAAGGCAAAGGATTGCTTGATTTGTTTTGGGTCGGTTGTACTCCGGCAGGTTAAGTTATATTTTAAGGGAAGAGCTGTCAAAATTTACAAGAAGTTTTGGAGGTGTTGGATGGGAGAAATCGAAAGGGGAGAAATAGCAGGGGTTTCATCCGTGAAAAAGGAGGATGAAGAAGAAGAAATGGCTGCTGGTGGCTGATATAAACATAGGGCCAAAATGGTCTTTTACCATGCTGAAATCTATTTTAAAAACAATTAAATATCTTTAAATATTCAAAATTGAATGGAAAAATTATGAAAAATTAAACTTTATACTTTTAAAATAATGAGAATGAAATTACAAACACACACACATTTCTAAAATATATTTAGGATAAAATATCAATCAAATATGAATTTTACAAAATAAGATCCTTTAAATGAAATATAACTCATAAAATCATTTTAAAATGCATAAACACCCACAATAATTTTCCCAATAATTTTTAAAACTAAATAATTTCTTAAATAAGATAACACAAAAGATTTCATGATTTTTAATAACTCTGATGATTTTATAAAAATCCTAGAAGATCAATAATGCATATTTTAAATAGATTTTAATTATCAAAAATACATATAAAAATACACGGACTTACACGACACACATAATTCATCATATAAGCATAAATATGATCTCACACATATTTCATTATCTCAAGAATATTCACATAATAGAATTTACAATTAATATTAGATAAACATTTAAAAATATGGAAATTTTCTAGGGCGTTATACATACATATTATATAAAAACAAAAAAGAACATCAACATAAAATTTTATTTTTCATAAAAATTGATTTGTTATAATAAGAATCACAAATTTTAACAATAATTAAACTTGACACACCGAATCTAACGTAGAATCATATCTAAATTTCAAAATCAAATTTTACATCGAATCCACTATAGAATCTTATATATGTTTTTGTAACAATAAAATTATATGTAATTATGTTATATTTGATCCTATTTTTTTGTTATATGCTATTTTTATTCATAAAACATCATTTTTAATGTGAAAATTTGAATCTAAATGCGATTTTATATAAGATTCTATTATGTTCTTTATTGTTGTTTATATAAGGGTGTTCTTCATGGAACAATGACATATATATATATATATATATATTTGTGTGTGTGTGTGTGTCGCCCCCAAATCCACTATTTGTAGACTTAAGTCGCCACATAGCGTCAATACATGCCCTATACAAAATACATTACAATACATAATAAACATAAAAGTTTTATCGTAACAACAGTGGTCCCATCCCATAAGTTCGAGCATCGATATGTCTCTGAATTATTACAACATATTACTAGTACATATGATATCACTAAACACATCAGAGCATATGCTAACAGTCTTTGATATGGTCGTCGCCTCTGGGGTAAACACTCTAGTCCAGCTCGGTGCCCTAGTGCATTTCCTTCTTTCCCTTAGCCTTGAGGCGAGAGGTTTCGCCTTTTTCCATCTTCACTGAAAAACAATAATAACAACAAGAATGAGCAACTAGGTGCTCAGCAAGTCCACTGACTCGCTCTCTCACTAACAATGGAATTGAAAAGGAAAACAACTCTATTTACGAAGGGAACTCGTATGCAAGCAAAGTGCCCTAATAAATACTTACTGATAGACCAAAATAACTTATCTCTGTGTAAAAGAAATTGGAATTTTAAAGCTTGAGATACTGGTCTTCCGCCTTCACGATACCCCACAGCGCCATCAACCGCTATGTCTCAAGTACCGCACACCCGTGATACCCCATAGTATGATCACTACTATGTCTCAAGTACCACTATGTCGTTTTTGCTAGCAAAAAGGTGGTCGAAAAGTCGACCTGGCAACCTTTGTGCCAAAATGTTAATATTTTTCTCTCGATACCACGAGTTTATTCCTCGTGTTGATCTGAAATAAACCCATGGGCCACTCCCATGTTGACCAGTAGAGTACAGGATTATTTCTCCGAATATAATTGATTGATTTGGAATCTTACTCGATTCTGGCCGATCGCCAATCTACACTTTGTATGAGACCAACCTAAACAATAGGCCCTCACAATATTTTCAAAAGAACTAATTTATTATATTGACACGAACAATATGTCAATTCAAGACAATAAAGTAACAACCTTGAATAAGAAAGGTTCGTTGATTAGAATAAATCCTGTGGAGTCGTCTTGAAATAATAAGAACGACTTGATTCAGAAAGAAAACTTCCAAATACGCTAGAGTAGGTATTTTAGAGGGAATTCTGATGAAATACTATTCTTCTATTTGTAACAGTCCCGAAATCCGGGGTACAGATTTGGGCCACCAACCACAATCAACATATTACTAACTTGGATATAAACATTATATAAACTGATAAAACATTATAACCTCTTAACCAAGATCGCATACAGGTTATGGTATGAAACAAACTATCGAACTACATCATTACAACTCAATCTCAGAATAAAAATATTATACATTTCTGTGAATAAATGAAATCCCTATTTAACTCTATCTCCAACCTCGACAATTCTCAATCCACTATCTGGCGAGATCCATAACTTGAATGTCTCTTCTCGCTGCCCGGAGGTCAATACCCACTGTCCACTACTAGGTCTACTAAACTCCACTATTAACTGGAGAAAACAAACAAAAGCAAGAGTGAGCCAACAATGCTCAGCAAGTGCATAAAGTGATAACAATTTCACTATTGAAACAATCTGATAACAAGAGAATTTCAACTCATACTGTGAAAGAATCTGTGATATTACTTTTAAGTTGCCACGAGGGCCAATACTTCACCATTAATGAGGTGCAACAGGAACTAGAACAGATAAAAGTTTTGTTCAACCAGAATAAGCATTGTAAACTTCAAAGAACCCAGGCTTTAACAATTCAATACTGATACTCGAAAATTCAAGGTCAAACAATAAGAATCAATGTCCAACTGGATACTCAATTTATAGGTTAGAATTGGATTTTCATTTTGACGCAACGAGTTAAAGTGGATGATCAGTCACACTAAAACTCCGGATATACTCTCTTGGTATATCCAAATACACAACTGGATCCAAGGCCCCTTTTGGCCTAAAACATAATACTCATACTCTGACTGGCATCCACAGTCCTGAAAACATTTTCATTTAATAAAAACTTCCAATTCTATCTTTAATACTCAGGCCAGGGGTCGGGACAATCGACTACCCTGTTTCAACCAATAACTGGAAAACTCACGTTCCAGGATAACAACTCGTAATTGAAGATTCAACAGGGGAGCATTTTCTATCATCAAGTATCGACAAGTTCGATACAATACAGGGGAATAAACGAATAATCAAGATCTTCAGTAGATATCGACAAGTTCGATAATAATTGGGGAGGAGATTAATAAGAGCAATACTATTAATTCATATCAACAAGATAGGTACAAGTAGTTAGAGGCATAACATCAATAACTCGAATACAGAGAAGGTCGAATTGGCGACAATAAAAGAAGACAATTGCGATTTGATTAACAACAATTTAAACTGTAACATAGAACAAGGATATAGCCGAGGACTAAGCATTTAATAAAATCTTCCAACATTTTACATAGTTGGAATCAACATAAGCGAATGAAGTAGTTTAAAACGATCATTTGTAAGATAATCCCAAGAAAATTTATTTGTGAATTAGTTTAAAGAAAACATCCCTTGGGTAAAATATGTTAAAATCGGAAATTTCGTTAACGGGTATTTTGAAATCCGGATTATCTCTATTCAACGAATTTCTTAAACAAAATCGAAGAAAGTAAAGGAATGGCATTCCACTGAGGAATCCAACGATATACCATGCGTAAGGTATTGTGTAGAAAAAGTTATTGGGGAGGTTCGTTAAAAATTCAATAGTTGAACTGAGGGTGGGAAAATAAACAGTTTCCCGCTAATTGAAGAAACATTACATTTTCTAAACATACTTTGTCCTCATCATATAATACAACAAGAAATTGAACTGCATCACTTCAATGATAAGTGAAGAGCAAAAACACTTGCCTCGATTTACGGAGTTCCTTATCCTACCATGGATCCTCGACTCAATTTCACATCGGTCCTTACTTGTAATTTGCTACTTCACATCCATACCCTCGTCGACTTCGCTAACTACCATTTTTTTTGTTCCAATTTCCACTTGTCCTTGCACTGCTCTCGGACTGGTCTCTGACTTGTACCTTTACAAATTCAAGTACCGTTTCAGTGTCAAATCAAGCAAACTCTTATTTGCTCTACTCTACCCATACGCGTCCTATAACGCTTATACTCATGTATACACACATACACAATTACATATAGACTTATCCAATCATATCCATATAGTAGCCTTAGTACAGTTACTACGTCATATAAACATGTCACATAACCACTTCAAAACAGCACACCATCTAATCTTCAAAACCACATTATATACTCAAAATAATCCATCGACACATATACTTAAACCCTTAGAAACCATAACATGCTTTCAAGCATTGAAATCAACTAACTTAAATAGACTTTTAACTAAATTTGCAGGGGATTTTTAGAAAATTTCGGCATGAAGTATTCATAAATAGGACTTTTCCCCTGTTTTTAAATTCAACAATCCCAAGGAAATATCAAGCTGCTTCTATGGCAGCAACATAAAACAAACACCTAAAAAAGTATCTGCCCCGACATGCGGCACATAACATATAATAATTTACATTACACTACTACTTACGCTACACCAATGATCGTATTTCCCATGCATTTTAATGATACACGTGACAACCAATCATTGATGTTCGTAAGCCCTAGGGAACAACCCCTAGCACTAACTATTTTACTTACGCTATATCAATGATCACATCACTCAAGTATATTAATTATACTCGTGATAGTTAATCATGGATATTCGTAAGCCCGAGGAACTAGTTGAAGAGAATTACACAAGTCCTTAAATATTGACATTTAGGACTTGCGATCTCATTGCAACTCCTCGCAGATAAACACATAAGAAAATAAATCTAACAATTAATCTTTAATATAAATCACATTTTAAAACCATACAAATAGCTCACCACCACATATAATTTACCACCAAATACTCGACAAGTATGATATTCAACAAATACTATAACTCGACTTATAACATTTAGTACACAAACATTTATAACTCGATAAAACCATATATCTCAATATATCATCCAACAATTAATAGTTAACCACTACTAGCCCGAACACATAATCGGGTCCACAATTAACCTCAACAATTAATGACTAATAATTAACAATTAATAATCACTAAATCCGAATACTTATTCGGTCTCACAATTTATACCACAATTACAATTTACAAATATGCTTTCCGAATTAATTAACGGAAATTAAAACAATAATCTCGAAATTAAATCTAATTTAATTACCACCATAATATCAAAATTAAATCTACTTTAATCACAACAATTAGCATAATTTACTCTAATATGCAAATTAACAATTTACATCGAAAAAATTGCCATAAATAAATAAATAATAAGATAACGAGAAATTATACCTCTTCCGAATTCATCAATTTCCCACAATCTCTCCTCTCTCTCTCTCTCTCTCTCTCTCTCTCTCTCTCTCTCTCTCTCTCTCTCTCTCTCTCTCTCTCTCAGCCACCACCGTGGCTTCGTCCTTCACCTCCACCACAGCAGCCTCCGGCCACCACCACCGCCGGTCGCCGCCGCGCGGTGGGGTCGCCCCTCCTCCCCGCTGCTCAATCGCGCAGCACTCCTCCCTCCTCCATCCTTGCACACACACACACACACACACACATGTATACACACACTCATATGTATATATATAATCATCAATTGATTTATAAGATGAAATCCCCAAATATCTCTCCCTTTTCTTCACCGATTTCTTCTTCATCCCCCCGTTTATCCTCTCTACGCGTGTGTGTGTCGGTTTGTTGTTGTTATTGGGCTTAAGCCCAATACAATTATATGACTACCCCCTTTTTCCCGGGCCCAAATACGACACTACGTAATAGCTTTTAAAACTAATACGTAACTCTCGTAAATTGAATTTAAATAGAAAGTTCGTAAAATTGCACTTTTCATTTTTAAAATAAAGAAAATAAAATTACGAGCACGCACATACTTTCGAAATATTTTTCGGATCAGAAATGAATTAAATATGAATTTTGCAAGTTTTGATCCTTTAAATACAATAAAGCTCTTAAAATCATTTTAAAATACTCAACCACCCAAATTAATCCACCCAACAATTTTAAAAACTCAATAAATATATAAAGATAATATTACATAAGATTTCATGATTTTTAATCCCTCCGATAATTTATAAAATTTACAGAGGATCAAAAATGCATGATTTAAATATACTTAAATCCTCAGAAATACAAATAAAAATATACTGACCTTCACGGCTCATACTAATCATCATATAATTACACAAACATAACTTCACACATATTCCACTTTCCGACAATACTCACATAATAATATTCATAATTTATATGAAATAATTAATTCAAAATTCGAAATTTCTAGGGCGTTATATCCTTCCCCCCTTAATAGGATTCTGTCCTCAGAATCGACGCTAAGGACACGAATAACAATTTTTCCCAAACATCTTACTTTCACTTCCCAGGTTGCCTTTTCAACTCTAGGATTTCTCTTATCAACTCAAACTTTAACAGGCTCGTTCTGCGAGTCCTCCAATTCCGAAATAACCTTAAACTTTGATTTCCAGGTCTTTTCAACTCTAGACGCTTAACTCACGGAAACGAATATCTTTCCCTGACAATCAATATACTTTTTCGCATAATGAACTATACTCTGCGTCAAAACTATACTACCACGCAAATCTTTCGCAATAATACTACCGTGCATTTTGCCTAAATTTACCACGACCTACACTTGGTATACTTCCCACGCTTTACTTATAACCACATGATTTTAAATAGAACTTTGAGAAAGAATCTCGAAAAATTCTCTGATCGCTTCCACTCTACTTTCAAGTACTATGCCGATCGAGAAGGGAATAATTAAAAGTTCCTTTCTCTCTTTAATCCCATATTCTTACCGAATACCCAATCTGGAACTTAACACCATTACAACCGAATACTATAACCAAACACGTACGCCCTTAGAAGCACATTAAGCATAATTCAATTAGCAACTCGATTCACATTCCTTTTAAATACTCTGATTTGCTAAATCTTTGTGAAACATTGCGTCGATTATTTTCAGCTTCTGATAACTAATACACTTGTCACCTTGACTGTGACTCCACTTAATACAAACACGAAAATTGAAATATCCAATTTATTACCAATTCTTTCGCAGTCACAACTTCACTCGATACTAATCATGAAACAAATCTCCAGCGATTTCCAACAACTTCCGCTTTTATCAATACGAATCTTCCACTTAACCTGCAATGCCACTTACTTTCATCTCCAAAAATGAACCTTCCTCAGATAAAATTTTGAGAAAAGAACTTCAATAAATCCTCAATCATCCTTACTCCCCTTTCACGTGCAATGTTACTCGAGGAGGGAATAATCGGAAACTTCCATCCATCCTTCATCTTCTTATTTTACCATATAACCATTTCGAACTAATAACCATTCTCCTTAAATCATATATATATACCTTATTTGTAGTACATTATTCCGTTTCCTCTGAAATCAACTTTCAATCACCATTCTGCATACTTGACGAGTCCTCGAATTTGACTCTTCCCATTACGATTTCAACATTTAATACCACTCACATTAGGATTCTGCATACTTGGAACCTTTCAAGGTCATTCTCCATTGGATTGCATACGCTTTACGAGTCTTCGAACATCTTGATTCATGATCTGTGATCATATTACATTCTGCTTCCAATTGCTATTTGAAAGCTTATTCACTGAAATCTGATTTGACTTAATCATCTCCTTTCTGCTACCTTCTTTTTATACGAAACAACTTCATTCCTTTGATATAACAATTTCATGATTTGCTTATTCGTTGAGACATCTATGTCTGCTTTCGACTTCAGAACATCCTTTTCACATTTCTTAAGATCGAAATCCCCCCCTTCATTCGTAAGAAATAAATCCAATCCTAAATCACATTTGACTCTTTTTATAGTCATCACAATCCACTTCCTGATAACTTCCTTTATAATCGCATTGAGTTTCTCGATTCCTTGATAATTATAACAGTAGTCTTATTACTCTCTTCATAATTCCACTAAAATTGATATGATACTATTCTGGCAAAAATTCCTATCTTTCCAAGCTCATAGCACATAGCTTTGACTTCTGAATCTACTACTTGTCATCATACTGCCCTTCTGGTTACAACCACAACTTCCCACATTTCTCTTAATAAAATCTCTAGGGATTCTACTCCCGAAATCCTATTTTCTGGTCATGGGATCTTCTTAATTTCTGCTAATTCTCTTTCTATGGGCAACTACGGTGCCTTTTCTCTTTAAACTCCACATTTTCGGGATTTCACCTTCTTTTTTTAACTAAATTTTATGTGTCTTCGATTTAGTCACTTCTGGAAACTTCCTGATTTCTCTGCCTTCCACCTTACGGACATTTTATTCCATCTCGGTTAACTTTCCACCATCCTTGATAACCATGATTTATTACACTGGCTTTGCATAAGTCATTTACTCCACATATTCACCTTATCCCTCATTCAGTCTTAGCCCTTGTTAATTCTTACAAACCTTTCCGTTCTGCTTTACTCTGCTTTACTTAAATCATCTCTCCTTGATTCTACCATCTTATGGTATTCTATTTACTACCTCCACCTTATAATAGGTGTCTAAAACAATCCTTCTTTAACATTGAACATCTTTACCAACATCTCCGTCACCATTTTCTTTTCGCCCTTTTACAATATCTGCGATAATGTGCTCTCATTTACTGCTCTTTTCCTTTATTCAATTTTCATTAGCCTCAATTATTGTTCGTGATTCCTCGAATCGGTACTTATTCCAATTTGACATAACACATCCGTCTTAACCACCAAATTCTTGAACTTACATAACCAGTTCTTCATCAGCATAATTATAGTTAAATCACTTAAGACGTCGTCGCATCTAACTTCGTATCCCGTTATCAATAGAAATTTTGAAATCATCAAATCTCTGACAAAGGAGGTCAACGAAATGAATGGGGTATCAATATGAATATATACTGAGTTTGTTTCACAAAACTTTTATAAAGGAATTCAACCGAGAGATCAATATGATCTTTGAACTATTTTCAGGTTGCATTTGTCACTTGGTTAACCACCATAGTACATAAAGATGGCCAGTCTTTAGTACTTCTATGACAAACACAATCAGTGGCGTCCCACTGGACTCCTATCACAAAGATAAGATGTCCCCGAATCCCCTATCTACATAGGTTGTTCATCTCAGCTGGAACAAAGAAAATCAAATATTCATGAAAATGGAAAGGGATTCAAGAGTTTCAAAATTATTTCTTGTAAAACTGGATCAAATACCATCTGAAAATATATACCTCTAAAAGAATGTGACTGAATTCGAATAAATCTAATATACGAAACTCATCATCAATTGATGGATAAAAACTTTTCAATAGATACTTCAACTACTGATTAGGCAAACATTTAAGAAATTCCTAATTATTCATAGTCTCACTCTTGTCGACTAAGCAATACTACACTTAGCTGCCAAACCGGCATGACAATAATGAGTTGAATAAATAAGAAGATCTCAATTCATTCTCGATTTTGAACCGTCACTGCGCAACGAATGCCTCAGCAACGATACCAACCGGGAATTAATTTACAACAATTCAAAGAAAGAATAGGAAATTTCTTCAGATAATGACTTGGAACAAATAAATGAGCAGGAGTGCACGACTATGCTTAACCTTCAATCCTTGCTAATACTCGCTTCTCACTTCGAATTCTTAACCTTCTCGTACTATCTCCGAAACGTTCACATCGAAACTAATCTCGTAGGATGTCCTAAATTCTACGCGAAAATCCCAAGATAACGTTTCCCCAGACTGATAACTTCAGCTGCCCACTTAGCTTAGGCCGCTTCAGGTTCACTGTTTTACTAATAGCTCGATCCTTAAACGATCCGAACTTCTACTCGCGCGATATGCCGAAAGACCGATTTACGTCGCAACGCTTGCCGAAGTATCCTAACGCAATCCTCGTCCTAAACCATTCTATGCGACATCTATCTTATACGCGTATCCTAACCTTCCTATTTTGTTTCAGTGACCATAACCCGTAGCTCTGATACCAACTTGTAACGGTCCCAAAATTCGGGGTACAGATTTGGGGCCACCAACCACAATCAACATATTACTAACTTGGATATAAACATTATATAAACTGATAAAACATTAAAACCTCTTAATGAAGATCGCATACAGGTTATGGTATGAAACAAACTATCGAACTACATCATTACAACTCAATCTCAGAATAAAAATATTATACATTTCTGTGAATAAATGAAATCACTATCTAACTCTATCTCCAACCTCGACAATTCTCAATCCACTATCTGGCGAGATCCATAACTTGAATGTCTCTTCTCGCTGCCCGGAGGTCAATACCCACTGTCCACTACTAGGTCTACTAAACTCCACTATTAACTGGAGAAAACAAACAAAAGCAAGAGTGAGCCAACAATGCTCAGCAAGTGCATAAAGTGATAACAATTTCATATCGAAACAATCTGATAACAAGAGAATTTCAACTCATACTGTGAAAGAATCTGTGATATTACTTTTAAGTTGCCACGAGGGCCAATACTTCACCATTAATGAGGTGCAACAGGAACTAGAACAGATAAAAGTTTTGTTCAATCAGAATAAGCATTGTAAACTTCAAAGAACCCAGGCTTTAACAATTCAATACTGATACTCGAAAATTCAAGGTCAAGCAATAAGAATCAATGTCCAACTGGATACTCAATTTATAGGTTAGAATTGGATTTTCATTTTGACGCAACGAGTTAAAGTGGATGATCAGTCACACTAAAACTCCGGATATACTCTCTTGGTATATCCAAATACTCAACTGGATCCAAGGCCCCTTTTGGCCTAAAACATAATACTCATACTCTGACTGGCGTCCACAGTCCTGAAAACATTTTCATTTAATAAAAACTTCCAATTCTATCTTTAATACTCAGGCCAGGGGTCGGGACAATCGACTACCCTGTTTCAACCAATAATTGGAAAACTCACGTTCCAGGATAACAACTCGTAATTGAAGATTCAACATGGGAGCATTTTCTATCATCAAGTATCGACAAGTTCGATAAAATACAGGGGAATAAACAAGATAGGTACAAGTAGTTAGAGGCATAACATCAATAACTCGAATACAGAGAAGGTCGAATTTGCGACAATAAAAGAAGACAATTACGATTTGATTAACAACAATTTAGGCTGTAACATAGAACAAGGATATAGTCGAGGACTAAGAATTTAATAAAATCTTCCAACATTTTACATAGTTGGAATCAACATAAGCGAATGAAGTAGTTTAAAACGATCATTTGTAAGATAATCCCAAGAAAATTTATTTGTGAATTAGTTTAAAGAAAACATTTTCCCGCTAATTGAAGAAACATTACATTTTCTAAACATACTTTGTCCTCATCATATAATACAACAAGAAATTGAACTGCATCACTTCAATGATAAGTGAAGAGCAAAACAATTGCCTCGATTTACGGAGTTCCTGATACTACCATGGATCCTCGACTCAATTTCACATCGGTCCTTACTTGTAATTTGCTACTTCACATCCATACCCTCGTCGACTTCGCTAACTACCATTTTTTTTTGTTCCAATTTCTACTTGTCCTTGCACTGCTCTCGGACTGGTCTCTTACTCGTACCTTTACAAATTCAAGTACCGTTTCAGTGTCAAATCAAGCAAACTCTTATTTGCTCTACTGTACCCATACGCGTCCTATAACGCTTATACTCATGTATACACACATGCACAATTACATATAGACTTATCCAATCATATCCATATAGTAGCCTTAGTACAGTTACTACGTCATATAAACATGTCACATAACCACTTCAAAACAGCACACCATCTAATCTTCAAAACCACATTATATACTCAAAATAATCCATCGACACATATAATTAAACCCTTAGAAACCATAACATACTTTAAAGCATTGAAATCAACTAACTTAAATAGACTTTTAACTAAATTTGCAGGGGATTTTTAGAAATTTCGGCATGAAGTATTCGTAAATAGGACTTTTCCCCTGTCCCAAAGAAATATCAAGATGATTCTATGGCAGCAACATCAAATAAACACATAAAAAAGTATCCGCCCTGACATGCGGCACATAGCACATAATAATTTACATTACACTACTACTTACGCTACACCAATGATCGTATTTCTCACGCATTTTAATGATACACGTGACAACCAATCATTGATGTTCGTAAGCCCTAGGGAACAACCCCTAGCACTAACTATTACTTACGCTATATCAATGATCACATCACTCAAGTATATTAATTATACTCGTGATAGTTAATCATGGATATTCGTAAGCCCGAGGAACTAGTTGAAGAGAATTACACAAGTCCTTAAATATTGACATTTAGGACTTGCGATCTCATTGCAACTCCTCGCAGATAAACACATAAGAAAATAAATCTAACAATTAATCTTTAATATAAATCACATTTTAAAACCATACAAATAGCTCACCACCACATATAATTTACCACCAAATACTCGACAAGTATGATATTCAACAAATACTATAACTCGACTTATAACATTTAGTACACAAACATTTATAACTCGATAAAACCATATATCTCAATATATCATCCAACAATTAAAAGTTAACCACTACTAGCCCGAACACATAATCGGGTCCACAATTAACCTCAACAATTAATGACTAATAATTAACAATTAATAATCACTAAATACGAATACTTATTCGGTCTCACAATTTATACCACAATTACAATTTACAAATATGCTTTCCGAATTAATTAACGGAAATTAAAACAATAATCTCGAAATTAAATCTAATTTAATTACCTCCATAATATCAAAATTAAATCTACTTTAATCACAAGAATTAGCATAATTTACTCTAATATGCAAATTAACAATTTACATCGAAAAAATTGCCATAAATAAATAAATAAATAATAAGATAACGAGAAATTATACCTCTTCCGAATTCATCAATTGCCCACAATCTCTCTCTCTCTCTCTCTCTCTCTCTCTCTCTCTCTCTCTCTCTCTCTCTCTCTCTCTCTCTCTCTCTCCTCTCTCTCTCTCTCTCTCAGCCACCACCGTGGCCTCGTCCTTCACCTCCACCACAGCAGCCTCCGCCACCACCACCGTCGGCCGCCGCCGCGCGGTGGGGTCGCCCCTCCTCCCCGCTGCTCAACCGCGCACCACTCCCCCTCCTCCATCCTTGCACACACACACACACACATGTATACACACACTCATATGTATATATATAATCATCAATTTATTTATAAGATGAAATCCCCAAATCTCTGTCCCTTTTCTTCACCGATTTCTTCTTCCTCCCCCCATTTATCCTCTCTGCGCGTGTGTGTGTCGGTTTGTTGTTGTTATTGGGCTTAAGCCCAATACTAATACAACACTACGTAAGAGCTTTCAAAACTAATACGTAACTCTCGTAAATTGAATTTAAATAGAAAGTTCGTAAAATTGCACTTTTCATTTTTAAAATAAAGAATATAAAATTACGAGCACGCACATACTTTCGAAATATTTTTCGGATCAGAAATGAATTAAATATGAATTTTGCAAGTTTTGATCCTTTAAATACAATAAAGCTCTTAAATTCATTTTAAAATACTCAACCACCGAAATTAATCCACCCAACAATTTTAAAAACTCAATAAATATATAAAGATAATATTACACAAGATTTCATGATTTTTAATCCCTCCGATAATTTATAAAATTTGCAGAGGATTAAAAATGCATGATTTAAATATACTTAAATCCTCATAAATACAAATAAAAATATACTGACCTTCACGGCTCATACTAATCATCATATAATTACACAAACATAACTTCACACATATTCCACTTTCCAACAATACTCACATAATAATATTCATAATTTATATGAAATAATTAATTCGAAATTCGAAATTTCTAGGGCGTTATACTATTCACTATTCTGAATGTATCTATTTTGATTCGAACGATGAATCAAATTTGAATATTGAAAAAAAAATTATCGGATTTGAACAAGAGATCCGATGGAAGTTGATAAAATCTAAACTACTTCGATATATGAGCGTAGTTATAACTGAAATAATCTTTGGGGTCATCCTGAACAAATAAGATGCCCTAGAGTTCAATCAAAGTGCGTTTTATGAGCTTATAATAATTTAAGGACAGTCTCTAAAATTTCTAAATCAAATGCAAATAAAATTTATACTCTACCCGTGAACTTGGCTTCGATCTACGGCTCGAGAATTATTCTCTAAAAATGGCAATCAGAAAAATGTGAGCGATTCGTCAAACTAAAAATGTTCCTGAACCGATAATATAATATTTAAATATTAAAATAATAATAATAAAATATCTCTCGAAAATCTCTACAATAAATAACGGAAAATAATTCCCGGATAAATAAATCTTCTTCGAACTCAGGAATCAAATCTAGAAAATATATACTATTTTAATATCCGTAAATCCAGTTTAAAACGAAAATAGGGTTACCAAATATAACGGCAATAATCCATTTTTAATCTCATAAATAATTAAATATTATTCTGATTTTAGCCTCCAAAATAACCTGATTCGATCTGGTTAATCAAAATAGTCCGGAAATGCTAAATATCAGTCTTCCAAAATAAAACCATATTTAACTCTATTTATTCACAATTATTCCCTCTTTTATCAACGAATCATTATAGAGTAGAACCTCTATATAATGATACTCCATATAAGAATAACCTCTCTATTGTAATAAAAATTTACGGTCCCAACTCGGGCCAGTTATATTTAAGAATAAATTCTACATTATGATATTCCATACATTTTTCAAGTTCATCCTTTATAAAATTTCCACTGTATAAGAATAAATATGCTTAAATATATATATATATATATATATATATATATATATATATATATCCAATAATATATAATCTTGTTACATGACCATTTATGATGACTTAAAATATTTTTCTATAGTTGTCTGTGATAATGACTTGATAGATTGGGTTAACACTACATCTTTTAGTTTGCGCGTCCATAACAGTTCTTCATGAATACATATTCATGAATAAATACATATTCATGAATCTTAATACTGTATATGTTTTAAATTTATGTATTTGATACTATTTTTCTTTGTTTTACAAATTTATCATATACTTTATCTTCTAAATTCATGTATTTATGATATATAAAAAATATTTATTAATTAAAATTTTAAATTTTAAATTATATGTCAACCTCTATTAATTAAAGAATAACCTCCGTATAATAATATTTTTTGCCGGTCCCAAGGATATTACTGTATCTCTAAATTATGTCCACATATTTAAATATTTCTAGTTATTAACAAATTAACCAATTACACCATTTAAACTATTTAATAATATCCATCTTAACTAATATCTCAATTAAAACCAATTGAACCGCCTTTTAAAAATAATACTCGATTATAACAATCAACTAAAAAATTTATAGCATTGCATCACAAACGCAGGCTACCCACAATGACAACAGTGGCGCGTGGGGCCCACTCGCCACCACCATCGTGCGCCACTCCTCCCCTATTCTCTCTTCCATCCCGCCTCCCTCTCTCTCTCCTTACTTTCTCTCTCTCTCTCTCTCTCTCTCTCTCTCTCTCTCTCTCTCTCTCTCTATATCATCTCTCCCTCCTCTGCTCTCTCTCTCTCTCTCTCTCCCGTACATCTATCTCTCTCTCTCTCTCTCTCTCTCTCTCTCCGTTCTCTCCCCCTTGTCAGCCTCCGGTACACCTTTAACCACCACCACCACCCCCACTCGGTGGTGGTTACTTCGCCCAGACCCAACCATCGTCCCCCCAAAACCATAACTCACAACCACAGTCTCCTCACTTCTCTTTTTTTTTTGTTCAACAACACCACAGCCCCTCTCCCCTTTCTCCGATTCACCACTGAATCGACACCCCATTCAACGCAACAATTCGAAAAAACAACACAACCAGATTTTATAACAGATACAATCACAAAAACAAAAATCAAACTTATGCCTTGCTTTTCTAAAAGAAACAAGCTCATACCCTGTATATATATATATAATCGCCTTTTGCTTCAGTCGAAGTAGTAGTTCTGTGGCTTGGTCTGCTTTGACAGGAATGGCAAAAATAAAGAGGCGTGATGGTGATGGTTTCCCCACCAGTAAACAAGAATGGTTCTGTCAATTAACACGTAGACCAAGCCCTCACACTGAACACATCATCTGTTTTACAAAAAAAATTGTACTCTAATTCATTTTTTTTTAACATAAATTTTGAGCTAAAAAAAATAACATCCATCCAATAAAACTGAAATCCTATTTTCTTAAATTTGTCCTAAGTTTAGTAAATACCAATAAATCTAAATAAATATAATATAATATTTACTTATATAGTTATAAAAATGTACTAATTAAAATATATTAGTGCATCGCTTTTAAATAAAATTTAAATATTGAGTAGAAAAATTTATTCGAAAACTAGCGGTTACTATAGTCTTCCCCCCTTATAGGATTCCGTCCTCAGAATCAAAATTACGTACTAAACAATTCAGGATATTTATTCCGCATTTCGCTTTCTAATTCCCACGTGGCTTCCTCGACTTGGTGATTTCTCCAGAGTACTTTTACCAAATTCACTTTCTTAGTTCTTAACTCTTGCACTTTGTGGTCTAGGATCTGTATTGGCTTTTCCTTGTATGTCAAATCAGAACGGATTTCCACTGGTTCATAGGTTATAACATGTCTAAAATCAGATTGATACTCTCTTAACACTGAAACATGAAACACATCATGGATATGCTGAAGGTCTGGAGGTAGGGCCAACTGGTAAGCTATTAGTCCTATCTTCTTGAGAATCTCAAAAGGTCCTATATATGTGGGACTCAACTTGCCTTTCTTCCCGAATCTCATTACTCCCTTCCAAGGTGAAACTTTCAGCATCACTTTATCTCCCACTTCAAATGCTTTGTCTTTTCTCTTGTGATTTGAATATTTTCTCTGTCGATCTTGAGCTGCAACTAACATTTTTCGAATAACTTCTGTTGCCTTCTTGGTTTGTTGAAGTAGTTCTGGTCCTAGTATCTTTGTTTCTCCTACTTCATCCCAGTATAGAGGTGATCTACAATTCTTTCCATACAATGCTTCATATGGTGCCATACCTATGCTGGAGTGGTAACTATTGTTGTAAGCAAACTTCACCAGGGGCAAATGATCAACCCAAATTCCTTTGAAATCCAGTGCACAGGCTCTTAACATATCCTCAACTGTTTGAATTGTCCTTTCGCTTTGTCCGTCAGTTTGTGGATGATATGCAGTGCTCAAATTTAACTTCGTGCCAAGACATTCCTGAAAACTTTTCCAAAATCTAGAAGTAAAACGGGCATCTCTATCAGATACAATTGAAATAGGCACTTCATGACGAACCGCAATTTCCTTTAGGTATATGCTCACCAATCTTTCAACGGAGTACTTATCACTAATTGGTAGAAAATACGCAGATTTAGTGAGTCGGTCAACAATAACCCTAATTACATCATGGCTAGCTCTAGTTCGGGACAATCCTATGACAAAATCCATGGTAATATGCTCCCATTTCCACTCGGGTATCTCTAAGGGTTGTAAAAGTCCACTTGGTCGTTGATGTTCTGCCTTCACTTTCTGACATGTTAAACATTTACTTACCCAGTCTGCAATTTCTCTTTTCATGTTAGGCCACCAATAGTTTTGATTGATGTCCTAATACAACTTCGTGCTTTCGGGATGAATAGAGTACCTCGAGCTATATGCTTCACTCAAATCTCTTCCTTTAGTTTTGCAACATTGGGTATCCAAATTCTAGAGGTAAATCTTTTAATTCCCTTAACATTCCTTGGACTTTGAAATTCTTCTCCTGTTAACTGATCCTTCTCTTCTTCCATCATTTTCTCTTGACCAAGACGAATCTTATCGATCAACTCTGGTTGTAAGGAGATTTCATATACTCACTCATTGGCTTGGACAGGAATTTTAATCTCCAAATTGAATTTCTCAATTTCTTTGATCAATTCCTTTGATGATACTACCAGGTGAACTCCCTCTTTTCTACTTAGTGTGTCTGCTACCACATTGGCTTTCCCTGGATGGTAATTAATCGAACAGTCATAGTCCTTGATCAATTCTAGCCATCGTCTCTGCCTCATATTCAATTCTTTCTGAGTGAAGATATATTTTAAACTCTTATGATCTGTGTAAATCTCACACTTTTCCCCATATAAATAGTGTCTCCAAATCTTCAGTGCAAAAATAATCGCAGCTAATTCGAGATCGTGAGTTGGGTATCTTACCTCATAATCTTTTAACTGTCGAGAAGCATAAGCAATTACTTTTCCATGCTGCATCAATACGCATCCTAAACCCTTATGGGAAGCATCACTATAGATTACAAAATTTCCTGTATCGTCTAGTAATGTCAAAACCGGGGCAGATGTTAATCATCTCTTATGTTCTTGAAAACTTTCTTCGCACTTGGGAGTCCATTCAAACTTCTCATTCTTTCTGGTGAGCTTGGTCAATGGTGTAGCTATCTTTGAAAAATCCTTTACAAATCTACGATAATATCCTGCTAGTCCAAGAAAACTTCTGACCTTTGTTGGAGTCTTCGGCCTTTCCCAATTTGCAACTGCCTCCACTTTCGCGGGGTCAACAGAAATTCCTTCACTGCTCACAATGTGTCCTAGGAATTGCACTTTACTTAGCCAAAACTCGCACTTAGAGAATTTAGCATATAGCCTTTTCTTGTGTAAAGTTTCGAATACTAAACGAAGATGCTCTGCGTGTTCTTCTTGGCTTTTAGAGTAAATCAAGATGTCATCAATAAACACGATCACGAACTTGTCCAAATACTTTTTGAATACGCGATTCATCAAATCCATTAAAGCAGCTGGAGCATTTGTCAATCCAAATGGCATCACTAGAAACTCATAATGCCTATAGCGAGTTCTAAAAGCAGCCTTTGGCACATCTTCAAGTTTAATCTTCAACTGGTGATAACCCGATCTCAGATCAATCTTGGAAAAATAAGTTGCTCCTTTCAGCTGATCAAACAAATCATCAATTCGTGGCAAAGGATATTTATTCTTGATTGTCATCTTGCTTAACTCTCGGTAGTCTATGCACAACCTCATAGATCCGTCTTTCTTCTTTACAAATAACACTGGAGCTCCCCAAGGGGATATGTTTGATCGAATTATGCCTTTGTCTAATAGTTCTTGCAGTTGTATGGCCAACTCCTTCATCTCAACTGGAGCCATTTGGTAAGGTTCTTTGGAAATCGGTGCAGTTCCTGGGACAAGATCGATATTGAATTCTATTTCTCGGTCAGGAGGCAATCCATGTAATTCTTCAAGGAAAACATCCTCAAATTGATTCACTACAGGAATTTTGTCAATGGCAGGCGCTTGCTTCTCGTTGTCAACCACATGAGCTAAGTAGGCTTGACATCATTGCCTTAGTAGTTTCTTTGGTTGGACCATAGTCAGGAAATTACGGGTAGGTTTTCTTCCGCGAAATTGTAATCTTTTTCCATTAGATCCCTTTAAACTAACCCACTTACGCCGACAATTGATTTGAGCATCATAATGTGCTAACCAATCCATTCCAAGAATTATATCAAACTCCCCTAGATTAAAAGAAAGAAGATCTGCATCGAAGCGTTGTCCTCGAATTTCGATTCCACAATCTGGACATATCTGATGTACAGGAACTTTTTCCTAATTTTCTATTTCTATAATCAAGGTCTCTCCTAATGGTACGGACTGAATATCCAGTTTGTTCATAAAATTCTCCGATATGAAAGATCTTGTCTCTCCCAAGTCAATCAAAACACATGCATCTATAGAATTTACTAAAAGCGTACCTGAAATTACATCACTGTTAGCAATAGCATCCTTCACCATCATGTTGAAAGTACGTGCAGTTGGCTTGTTGCTAAAAGGTGCCATTAGTCTAGGTATAGTTGTCTCCTTTGGTGGTGACTTGAAATCTCATGCAATATGTCCTTTCTTCCCGCATTTGAAACAAGTAGTTGCCTTCTCCTTCTCCTTGCAGTTAGAAGAATAATGCCCTTTCTTTCCACAATTGTAGCAAACAATGCTGGAAAGATTACAAGGTCCTGGGTGATTCTTCCCACAAGTACTGCATTCGGGTAATGGTGGCCTTCCTTGAATCGGATTGGTTGTCTGAGGGGGTTTGAATTTCTGGTTGTTTCCCCTAGTGTCTTGATTCCCAATTCTTTTTATGTCATTGCTTCTGTCTTCCCGCTTCACAAATGGTTTCTTTCCACTCCGGTCGTCAGGCTTCCTCTCAAACTAGTTCCACGATTATAAAACTTCCATTTCTTCACATCCTTGTCCTTTGAGTACAACTCAGTTCCACTTTCGACAATAGATGCTTTCTGAACCAAAGTAGCATAGTTGGTGATTTCTAGTACCGCAACTCGATTTTGGATCCATGGTTTCAGCCCTAGTTGGAAATGTTTAGCTCTCTTTTCGTCAGTATCCACATGGCAAGGCACAAACCTAGAGAGTTCAGAAAACTTAACTTCATATTCAGCTACAGTCATATTGCCTTGTTTAAGTTCCAGAAATTTGATCTCCATCTGATTTTCCAAGTATTTAGGAAAATATTTCTCTAAAAACAGCTGTGTGAACCTAGTCCAGGGTATGACTACGTTCTCTTCCATTGCTCTCTTTGATTCCCACCAATATTTCACTTCACCTTTTAACATGTAGGCTGCAAAAATGGTTTTCTTCTCTTCTTCTACTCCTACAATCTCAAAGGTCTTTTCCATCTCTCGTAACCAGATTCTTGCCTCAACAGGATCAGTGGTACCTTTAAACTCAGGGGGATTTAATGATTTAAAAGATTTAAAGGTAACTGTATTTTTAGCTAGTGGTGCAGGGGGGTTGATCATTTATGACTTGAGGTATTTCTTGTCTAGGTGGAGGATTCTGTGTATATTGTTTCACAAATTCCAAGAGTAAACCCATAGGGTCATTAGGATTTGGATTTGGTTGTACTGCGGGAGTTGGCTCAAGTTCAGGTTCTGGTTGAGGATTGGGATCAACATCATGGTGGTCCTCTGTCGGGGGTACTCTTTGATTCTTGCGTGGTCTACATCTTTTAGGCATCTTTTTATATTAAGATTGAAAACACAGAGCTTGGTTAAACAGGGTAACATATATATATATATATATATATATATATATATATATATATATATATATATATATATATATATATATATATATATATAGAGAGAGAGAGAGAGAGAGAGTTGCACTCCATGAAGAACACCTTATATAAAGAATAATAAAGAACACCTCATATTTAATTCAATAACACCACATATTTAATTCAATATAAGAGTTCCGTCATGACACCCAATACAAAAAGTTCTTATTTTTTTATCTTCTATCCATTTAGCAAAAAAAAAAATTAAAATTTTTTTTGGAAAAATCACTGTTCATGATGACATCAGCAGTGACGCCATCATGAACAGTGATTTTTTTCAAAAACTTTTTTAAAATTTTTTTTGATGAATGAAAAGAAGATAAAAAAATAAGAACTTTTTGTATTGGGTGCCCCTGGCGGGGCCAATGGATCTATTGGAATAAATGATTTTATAGTGTTCTTTATTGTTTGTTATATAAGAGTGTTCTGTATGGAGCAATGGCCTATATATGTATGTATATATATATATATATATATATATATATATATATATATATATATATATATATATATATATATATATATATATATATATATAGCAGAATATCAATGCTGGTAACTTAAATCCTCAAAGTCGTATGTCGAATTCCGAAAATGCTGAAGATATATTTCATGCGTCAGGGTAATAAAACATTTATCCAATTTGGGTAAAACTACTAGTAGGTTGCAACTTCTAAATCTCAAATATCGTGGTTTAAGGAAATGTTTTAGTCATTATAGAAAACGTTTTGATTTTTTTTTTAAATTAAATAGAAGTGCTACTAACAAGGTACAACAGTAATAATAAAATCTAAAACAGATAAAAGTACAAAGATACTGATATCATCATATATAATCAAAATGGTACCATAAAGGTACATTCAGTGACTATATCCAATACAATCTAACCAGCTAGTACATAAGTCAAAACTACTCAATCTACTGAGTGCTAGTCTACCTATGTCAGACTAGATACATGCTAAAATACATAACCACCCTATACAGAAAGATCTATCCCTGATGCCAACAAAAACTCGGGTTGCTAACTAAAATATACGTAACCAAAAGATAGGAATAGGCAAGTCCATATATATGCCATCCCTCCAAAACAGCAAAAGTCTAGGCTATGTCATCAGCAATGGTCTCAGCGACCAAACATCTCACCAACGCGTCTATGGAACTCCGTGATGGCTCTAGTAATCAAATCAGCAACAACACTACGGTCAACAGCTCCTGTACTGGAAGATGGTAAGGCTGTGATATCAGTCTGCAGTCCGGTCAGAATAGAGATAGTGATCTGCTGTACAATCTCCATAGGAACATCCCTCATAAGTAAGCTGCCTCCTCCATGAACTGTAGCAGGGTCGGGAACTGACAGTAGTCGAAGTATAGCATCTCTAGTAGCAAAAACCTCCTCATAGCGTATCCATACCCAACGAAACTGCTGAAAAAGATGATCATGAATAACCCAAGGTACTGGCTCTCGATCCGCTATCTGCTGCATAGGGATACCAACTGACTGCACTGGGAAAGGTGGAGCCGATGGAATCATCACTACTGGAGCAGGAATATGAATAGCAGGTGCAGGAGAAGCGGTGTCACATGTCAGTGTACTACTGACCGGTGAAATATTGAAATCTGGTACTGTAGGAACTGTAGGTGTCTCCACATAGATAGGTGTTGATGGAGTGAGTAAGTCCGCAAAAGTAGATACAACAATAGGAGCACCCGAACCTGGAATAGTAAAAACCCTCACTGAGTGGAGCAGTGGAACGAACTGGTGAAAGCTGACTATCATCCATCGGGTCAAATGTATCAAGCTCAGGAACCTCATGTCTATATAGGTCTGGTGTGTGTACAGGTGTAGTAGATGCAACAATATAAGTAGGTATGACCTGATCACCCTCAGAAAGTGTAGGAGAGTCAGGTATGACAATGATCTGATCTAGCGAGTCTATCAAGTCGATGATCTGCGGAGATGGCGGGGGAAGAATCTGAATAGAAGAATCATCCGACTCCTCTGAAGGGTCGCTCTCCGAAGAAAGATCCAGTGGTCTTACCGGGTATGGGGTAGGTGATCTATCTCTGATAGATCGGTGGCCGGAGGGAACTGGCGAATCTGACGATGACATCTACAAAAGACAAAAACTCTATCACAACAGGGTCCAACTCATAATATGGTATACATATATTCATAACATATAACTGACCACCTGCTAGGGTTTCTACTCTACAAATATGGAGCTATAGCTCAAAATAATCTTATAAATCGATGTTTATAACTTTCGTCTCTCACTCCGTCATATCCCTAGGATCTCTCGCTTCCCTAAGAATATAACTAACGATTTGATACCAAGCTGTGACGCCCCCAAATCCACTATTTATAGACTTAAGTCGCCACGTACCGTCAATACCTGCCTTATACAAAATACATTACAATACATAATAAACATAAAAGTTTTATCGTAACAACAGTGGTCCCATCCCATAAGTCCGAGCATCGACATGTCTCTGAATTATTACATCATATTACTAGTACACATGATATCACTAAACACATCAGAGCATATGCTAACAGTCTTTGATATGGTCGTCGCCTCTGGGGTAAACACTCTAGTCCAGCTCGGTGCCCTAGTGCATTTCCTCCTTTCCCTTAGCCTTGAGGCGAGAGGTTTCGCCTTTTTCCGTCTTCACTGAAAAACAATAATAACAACAAGAATGAGCAACTAGGTGCTCAGCAAGTCCACTGACTCGCTCTCTCACTAACAATGGAATTGAAAAGGAAAACAACTCTATTTATGAAGGGAACTCGTATTCAAGCAAAGTGCCCTAATAAATACTTACTGATAGACCAAAATAACTTATCTCTGAGTAAAAGAAATTGGAATTTTAAAGCTTGAGATACTGGTCTTCCGCCTTCACGATACCCCACAGCGCGATCAACCGCCATGTCTCAAGTACCGCACACCAGTGATACCCCATAGTACGATCACTACTATGTCTCAAGTACCACTATGTCGTTTTTGCTAGCAAAAAGGTGGTCGAAAAGTCAACCTGGCAACCTTTGTGCCAAAATGTTAATATATTTCTCTCGATACCACGAGTTTATTCCTCGTGTTGATCTGAAATAAACCCATGGGCCACTCCCATGTTGACCAGTAGAGTACAGGATTATTTCTCCGAATATAATTGATTGATTTGGAATCTTACTCGATTCTGGCCGATCGCCAATCTACACTTTGTATGAGACCGACATGAACAATAGGCCCTCACAATATTTTCAAAAGAAACTAATTTATTATATTGACACGAACAATATGTCAATTCAAGACAATAAAGTAACAACCTTGAACAAGAAAGGTTCGTTGATTAGAATAAATCCTGTGGAGTCGTCTTGAAATAATAAGAACGACTCGATTCAGAAAGAAAACTTCCAAATACGCTAGAGTAGGTATTTTAGAGGGAATTCTGATGATATACTATTCTTCTATTCACTATTCTGAATGTATCTATTTTGATTCGAACGATGAATCAAATTTGAATATTGAAACAAAATTTATCGGATCTGAACAAGAGATCCGATGGAAGTCGATAAAATCTAAACTAATTCGATATATGAGCGTAGTTATAGCTGAAATAATCTTTGGGGTCATCCTGAACAAATAAGATGCCCTAGAGTTCAATCAAAGTGCGCTTTATGAGCTTATAATAATTTAATGATAGTCTCTAAAATTTCTAAATCAACATTTGTATAAACAGGATATATAAAAAAAAGAATTTATAACGACTTGCCAATTCAGAAATATTTTAACAGAATAATATCTCAGCATTTCTCGAAATATTTTAAAAGGAGGGAGGGTCAGAAGGAACTTGCCTCTATCTTGGAGTGCAATAAATGCAGATAAAATTTATACTCTACCCGTGAACTTGGCTTCGATCTACGGCTCGAGAATTATTCTCTAAAAATGGCAACCAGAAAAATGTGAGCGATTCGTCAAACTAAAAATGTTCCTGAACCGATAATATAATATTTAAATATTTAAATAATAATAATTAAATATCTCTTGAAAATCTCTACAATAAATAACGGAAAATAATTCCCGGATAAATAAATCTTCTTCGAACTCAGGAATCAAATCTAGAAAATATATACTATTTAAATATCCGTAAATCCCGCTTAAAACGAAAATAGGGTTACTGAATATAACGGCAATAATCAATTTTTAATCTCGTAAATAATTAAATATTATTCCGATTTTAGCCTCTAAAATAACCTGATTCGATCCAGTTAATCAAAATAGCCCAGAAATGCTAAATATCAGTCTTCCAAAATAAAACCATATTTAACTCTATTTATTCACAATTATTCCCTCTTTTATCATCGAATCATTATATCTCTAAATTACGTCCACATATTTAAATATTTCTAGTTATTAACAAATTAACCAATTACACCATTTAAACTATTTAATAATATCCATCTTAACTAATATCTCAATTAAAACCAATTGAACCCCCTTTTAAAAATAATACTCGATTATAACAGTCAACTAAAAATTTTATAGCACTGCATCACAAACGCAGGCTACCCACAATGACAACAGCGGCACGTGGGGCCCACTTGCCACCACCACCGTGTGCCACTCCTCCCCTGTTCTCTCTTCCATCCCGCCTCCCTCTCTCTCTCCTTACTTTCTTTCTCTCTCTCTCTCATCTCTCCCTCCTCTGCTCTCTCTCTCTCCCGTACATCTCTCTCTCTCCGTTCTCTCCCCCCCTCTGTCAGCCTCCGATACACCTTTAACAACCACCACCACCCCTACTCGGTGGTGGTTACTTCTCCTAGACCCAACCATCGTCCCCCCAAAACCACAACCACAATATCCTCAATTTTTTTTTGTTCAACAACACCCCAGTCCCTCTCCCCTTTCTTCGATTCACCACCGAATCGACACCCCCATTCAACGCAACAAATTCGAAAAAAACAACACAACCAGATTTTATAACACATACAATCACAAAAACGAAAATCAAACTTATGCCTTGTTTTTTTAAAAAACAAGCTCATACCCTGTACACACACACACACACACACAGATATATATATATGTATATATATATATATAATCGCCTTTTACTTCAGTTGAAGTAGTAGTTCTGTGGCTTGGTCTGCTTTGATAGGAATGGCAAAAATAAAGAGGCGTGATGGTGATGGTTTCCCCTTTTCTGTATTACTCTCATATTAACCCCATAGTTAGGATAACAACCTCCTAAATCCCTTTTAATTATATACGTGGCTAACACCCCACCAGTAAACAATAATGGTTTTGTCAATTAACATGTTAAATATAATTGATATGGTTAATATCAGTGTTTAAGTTTTGCAGGGAAAAACAGAGTTTAAACAGGAAGTAGTCAGAGTTTAGTTAAACTCTGACAGATAGAAGCTGAACAGAGTTTGTTATACGCTGACAGTTGGAAGCTCGACAGAGTTTGTTAAACTCTGTCTGGAGGAAGCGTCTACTTGTCAACAGTGTTTGAAGAATTATTGAAGATAATTATGGAAGAAATATCTTTGAAGATTGAATAGCTGTCAAAGAGATTGAGTTGACTAAGGAGACGAGTAGCAATCGTAATTGATATCAATTGTATAGCTAATTTATAGGAGTATCAATTATCGATTGTATAGCAGCTGTATACTTTATAAATACAGTTAGGTTAACCCTAGAAGGGTATCGATCGTGTAATACAATATCTTTCATTGTAACCTAAGCAGCTCTCTGTGATAATTTACATCACTGAGAGAGAAGTTAATTCAAACAGTTTTTAAAAGAACTTATTGTTATTCTCTCATACTTAGTTGATTATAAGTGTGTATTCGGCCTAACAATTGGTATCAGAGCTTGATCTGTTAATTTAATACAGTTTAAGATCCACACACACACACAACTATAATCAATGGCAGAAATTCCTCCTCCTACATCAGGCTCTAGTGCTGAGAAGGCTCAACCTGCAACTGTGAGTCGATATGAAACAATCAGGGTTCCTATTCTTAAGCCAGCAGAATACTCAACCTGGAAGGTGAAAATGGCTATGTTTCTGGAAGCTATAGATCCAGAATATCTTGACAGAATTTATGAAGGCCCTCATAAGCCTACAAAATTATCTGTTGTTGCTGCTGGACAGGAAGCTAAATCTATTCCAAAGGAGAAGAAAGATTTGACTCCTGAGGATATTTCATCCATTGGAAAGGATGCAAAGGTTAGACATCTCCTTCATAGTTCTTTGGATAATGTTATGTCTAACAACGTGATCAATTGTAAAATTGCAAAAGAGATTTGAGATGCTCTAGAGGTTAGATGTCAGGGAACTGCTGCAATTAAGAAGAATAGAAGGAACATACTCACACAGGAGTATGAACACTTTGAGGCTAAATCTGAAGAATCAATGACAGAAACCTTTGACAGATTCTGTAAGCTACTTAATGATCTGTCACTGGTTAATAAAGAATATGATCTAGAAGATTCAAATCTCAAGTTTTTTCTTTCTCTACCTGAAAAGTGGGATGTCAAAACAACCACTATTAGAGACAACTATGATCTGGCTGATACTGATATTGATAAGATCTATGGGTTGCTCAAAACTCATGAACTAGAAATGGAACAGAGAAGCAGAAGATCGGGTAGAAAGTCAAAATCTGTTGCTCTAAGAGTTGAAGAAAGACCCTCAAAGAAGGAAGCATTCAGGAAGAAGGCAAAAGGAAAAGCCTTGGTCATTCATTCTGAAAGTGAGTCATCAAACTCTGATGTTGACTCAAATGCAGATGAATCATCTGACTCTGAAGATGACGAGGAAATGATGGAAATGGCTGCTTTGATGGTAAAGACTTTCAAGAAGATGGGTTTCAAGAACTTCAAGAAAGGAAAGAAATTCTCCAAGAATGATTCAAAGTTTGACAGGAAGAATTTCAGAAAATCTGAGAGAAAGGATACCAAATCTGGGAAAAGAGAAAAGTCTGAGATTCAATGCTACAAGTGTAAGGAGAAGGGTCATTATGCTCCTGTGTGCAAGAAGGGTAAAACTGAGAAGGTACTCTTCACTAAAGGCAGAGATTGGGCAGACACCTCTGACTCAGATGAGGATGTAAACTATGCTCTCATGGCTACTACTGTTGATGAAGCTGTAGATTCTGAAAACAAGGTACCTCTAATTACCTATGCTTATAACATTGATGATATAACTGAATTAAGAATATATCTTAAGTCCTTGCATATTAGTTATAGGGATCATACTTTAGAGAATGAGAGAATCAAAACTGAGAATTCTGAACTCAAAGAGAGAAATAAGGTTGTAGAACAGAAACTTGTTAAGATGCAGCAAGTTCAAAAGGAGAGAGATGATGCTGTCTATCTTGAACAAGAGTTGTTAAGTCAGTATAAACAACTAGAATCTGAGTTGGAAAAGGCAAATCACATTATTAAAACTTGGACTCACTCAGGAAAAGACACTCAAGAAGTTTTTCAATCTGACACTGTAGGTCTAGGTTATTCTGAGAAAGATGAACTTAGATTTCAGAATACAGTTAAGATTAGACCACCTCTTCCACCTAAGAAATTTGGAACATTTGTTAATGGAATAAATGAACCTAGATTTGAAGGTGGAAAAGAAGCTGTTAAGAAAGAACCAATAAAAAATAATGTTAAACAGGTTAATATTGGTTTAATGACAGATAAACAACTTAAGCATAAGCTTAAGGAGTTAAAATCTGTTAAGAAACAGAAAGTGTCTAGAAAGAACAGAAATGGTAAAGTAGGCATTACTCAAGGCAACTATCCAATGCTTGCTACTTTAGCTCCAAGAAAGACATGTCATAACTGTGGTAGTACTAACCATCTTGCTAGTTTTTGCAGGAAGAACAAATACATTAATTCTTTACCTTCCAAGTCTGAAGTAAAGAAAGATAATGTTAGAACTAAGCCACAGACTTTATGTAAACACTGTGGAAGCACTTGGCATTCTATTTATACTTGCAGAAATTATCATGCTATTTATCATAATTACTATGAACTAAAACCTAATCTGAAATGGGTTAGAGTTAATTCTGCAAGTGTAAACTCTGATAAAGTTAGCTTAAACTCTGTTAATGAAAATTCCGCTGCTAAAGATAACAGAATTAAGAAATCCAAAGGATCCAAGCAAGTCTGGATCCTTAAATCTAATCCTCAGTAATTGTTTGTGATTGCAGGGCATCAGGGAAAGCATCCTAGTAGTTGACAGTGGATGTTCAGGACACATGACTGGAAATAAAGCCCTGCTATCAGAGTATGTGGAGAAGGCTGGCCCAAAAGTTTCCTATGGAGATGGCAACATAGGACATACTCTGGGATATGGCAATATTAATCTTGGAAGTGTCATCATCACAAATGTAGCTCTTGTTCGAGGACTCAAGCATGATCTGCTATCTGTGAGTCAAATCTGTGACAGAGGTTTTCATGTAGATTTTCAACCTGAATACTGTGAGGTTTTCAGCAAAACCACAGGGAAAGTTGTTTTAGTTGGACAAAGACACAACAATATCTATGAAGCAAGCTTGTTGACAAACTCTGATGGAAAAACAATGTGCCTGTCAACAAGTATGTCAAATGAAGAGAGTTGGAAGTGGCATAAGAAACTCTCTCATTTGAATCTGAACAACATCAATGAGCTAATAAGAAAGAATCTTGTTAGAGGACTTCCAAAGTCTTTACTAAATGTTGATGGTCTGTGTGATTCATGTCAAAAGGCCAAACAGAGGAAGACCTCTTTCAAGAGCAAGTCTGAATCTTCAATTGTTGATCCATATCATCTGTTTCATGTTGATCTTTTTGGACCAGTAAATGTCTTGTCAATTGGAAGAAAGAAATATGCTCTAGTTATTATTGATGAATATACCAGATACACTTGGGTGTATTTTCTAGCAAAGAAGGATGAAACTGCATTAACACTGATGGAGCATGTAAAGCTACTGGACAAAGGATCAAAACACAAAGTCAAAATAATCAGAAGTGATAATTGAACTGAATTCAGAAATACAACAATGGAAGAATTCTGCAAGAATATAGGTGTGAAGCAAGAATTTTCTGCACCTGGTACACCACAGCAAAATGGTGTAGTTGAGAGAAAGAACAGAACCTTGATAGAAGCTGCCAGAACTATGCTTGATGAAGCAAAATTGCCAACCTATTTCTGGGCAGAAGTAGTTCAAACTGCTTGTTTTACTCAAAATGCAACACTGATCAACAATCATGGAAAAACACCATATGAGATGGTGAGGGAAAAGAAGCCAAACCTGAAATATTTTGATATTTTTGGGTGCAAATTCTTTGTGTTGAAAACTCATTCTGAACAGTTGACCAAATTTGAGTTGAAAGTAGATGAAGGAATTTTTGTTGGCTATCCAGTGTCAACCAAGGCATTCAGAGTTTACAATCTGAGAACAAGGGTGATTATGGAATCTATTCATGTGTCATTTGATGACAGGAAAATCACTGGACTTGAAGATGCTGATGAACATGATCAATTGCATTTCGAAAATGAAGATCTAATCTCTGATGAAATAAACTCTGATGACACTAGTCCAACAAACTCTGTTGCTGTAAACTCTGAACCTCTACTGGTACACACAGAAGAAATAGTACAGTCTGAACAAAGAGGAGAACCAGTTGAGGGGGAGCATGATCATAGTGATGACTCAAATTTTGATAGTGAGTCAACTGAAAATTCTGGATCAAATTCAAACTCTGATAACTCAAACTCTGAAAATCCAAATTCTGACAGTTCAAACTCTGAGAGATCAAATTCAGGGGGAGCCTCGGAGGATGAAGAAAGGCATCAAGATAATCAGGAGAACATTGATCAAGGGGGAGAATCAACTGTTGACAGAAGTCATTTACCTACAGCTAGGAAATGGACAAAATCACATACACCTGATTTAATCATTGGAGATCCAGATGCAAAAGTTAGGACAAGAAGTGCTACAACAAATGAATGTCTGTTCCATGCATTTCTATCCAAATCTGAACCAAAGAAAGTGGAAGAAGCTCTTCAAGATGCTGACTGGATAACAGCAATGCAGGAGGAGTTAAATGAATTTTAGAGAAATGAAGTATGGACTCTTGTACCTAGACCAAAGAATAGATCTGTTGTTGGTACTAGATGGGTTTTCAGAAACAAAACTGACAGTGATGGGGTTGTTACAAGAAACAAGGCCAGACTTGTGGCCAAAGGCTATTCACAGCAAGAATGAATAGACTATGATGAAACTTTGCTCCAGTTGCAAGATTGGAGGCAATAAGAATCTTTCTAGCATAAGCTTCTCACAAGAAATTCAAGGTTTTTCAGATGGATGTGAAGAGTGCTTTTCTGAATGGAAAACTTGAAGAAGAAGTGTTTGTTGAACAACCACCATGATTTGTAGATCCCAAGTATCCAGATTATGTCTACAGGCTTGACAAGGCACTATATGGACTTAAACAGGCACCAAGAGCATGGTATGAAACTTTGGCTCAATTTCTTTTAGAAAGTGGGTTCCACAGAGGTACAATTGATAAAACCTTGTTCTATTTCAATCTTGGTAGTGATCTGTTATTAGTTCAAATATATGTAGATGACATAATCTTTGGATCTACTAATGATAAACTCTGTAAGAAGTTTGCCAAGCTCATGCAGTCTAGGTATCAAATGAGCATGATGGGAGAGCTCAGTTATTTTCTAGGGCTACAGGTGAAGCAAACAGATGATGGAATTTTTATCAATCAAGCAAAATATACCAGAAATCTTCTAAAGAAATTTGGCATGCTTGACTGCTCATCTGCAACAACTCCTATGGCAACAGCAACAAAGTTGGATAGAGACATAGGTTCACCAGTGGATATGACAAACTATAGAGGAATGATTGGGTCACTTCTTTATCTAACATCTAGCAGACCTGACATCATGTATGCAACATGTCTTTGTGCAAGATTTCAGGCAGATCCAAGAGAACCACATCTAACAGCTGTGAAGAGAATCTTCAAATATCTTAAGGGAACCATAACTTTAGGTTTGTGGTATCCAAGAGAATCAGACTTCAAGCTTCTTGGTTACTCTGATGCAGACTTTGCAGGCTGTAAGATAGACAGAAAAAGTACTAGTGGAAGTTGTCAATTTCTTGGTGATAGAATTGTCTCTTGGTATAGCAAGAAACAGAAATCAATCTCTACATCTACAGCTGAAGCAGAATATATTGCTGCTGGTAGCTGTTGTGCACAGATTCTGTGGATGAAGAATCAATTACTGGATTATGGATTGAGGTACAGTAAAATACCTATTTACTGTGATAATCAAAGTGCTATTGCTATGACAGGTAATCCAGTACAGCATTCAATGACCAAGCACATTAGTATAAGGTACCATTTTATCAGAGAACATGTAGAAGAAGGGAATATTGAGCTTCATTTTGTGTCTATAGAACAACAGCTTGCAGATATCTTCACCAAGCCATTGAGTGAAGCTGTATTTATAAGGCTGGTAAATGAACTAGGAATGGTCTCTAGTTTTGACTAGAGATATTGGTTAGACTCAAAACTCTACTTATGTACTGTGTTGCTCATATTTGTGTTGTATGTTAATCTCTGATATGCAAACTCTGCTCAATGACTGTTAAACTCTGTTAGCATGTTTTTTTTTAAGTCATACACTGTTAACTGTTGAATAAACTCTGAGAAACTCTGATAATGTTTCTTTCTGAACATAAACACCGATGAAGATACATGTATGAAACATTATTCTCAATAATTAGTCATGAATCTTTCTAAGTTATCTGTGATCTAATCTTAAATTGTGCAGAAAGTTAACACAACATGATACTGTTCTATATTTATAGCATCTCTTACTTTATTTATCCTAAACTCTGAGTCTGTAAATACTATGTGCATTGCCTCTCATAAATAATTTCTGATATTGATGAGCTCTAAACTCTGTTAGTTATACATTATTAAATTAGATTCTGTTATTAGAATAACCCCAAAGCTAAAATATATAGATCGTTAGAACTCCTTTGAGATCATGTTTGTAACTAGGACGATCCAGGAACTCACTGGTACATAGTAAGGGTTAAAATTCTCTAATTTTTGGTGACTAGTCGAAAGCTAGGAAGACCCAAGAACTTATCAAATTGATAAGGGCTAAAATTATAGGATTTTTGGTGACTAGTTTCAACCTCTGATTACTGGAGAAAGTAAAAAAAAATTGGGGGTTATAGGTTAATTATTACTGTATATAAACTGTTTACTACAGAGTTTAGCATTCATCATATATTCAGTGTTTACTATGAGAGTTTGTGCATCCAGTGCTTACTGATTTATTTTATGGATTTTATGAAATACTAGATGCTCTAAATACTGATCTAGTAAACTCTGCTCTACACACACGTATATTCACAACTGTGCAGTGTTTGAAAGGATAACAGTAATTAAGTTGGAGAATTGATAAACATTGTTGGATTTTGTTGAGTACTCTAAGGTAATATTTTATTTCAGACAGAACATATACTTGGAGTACACAAAGAGTTTTTGACATTTGCATGCAATATGTGCCAGTTGTTAATTGTGTCAGACAGTTAAAGCTTATTGGAAATAGGAGAGAGAACAGCAGTAATAATAGGCATTATTACTACGCGTGTAAATAACCGTTCCACTGTTTATGTGACACGTGTCCCACTCACACACTTAACAAGAAATTGGTTGCGTGTTTAATGTCTAAAACGATTGGGTTTTGTTTTTCAATTACAGATCTAATCAAAATCATTTCATTATTCACTTTTTCATCTTTACAACCACGAACACACAACATCACACACAATTTCTCTGTTACTTTCACTTAATCATTTTCACAAACACTTTTCCATACACTCTCTTCTCTATTATACTGTTCTAATGGCAACCAAGAACTTTGTGGCTCAGGGATTAACTTTTGTTACAAACAATTATGCTGCAATCCTAGACACTGCTAAAGCCCCAACATCATTTCATCTGATTCAAAACTTCTTAAGAGACTCTGAAATTGGTAAGGCTCTTGTCCAACCAGAGACACTCTCGGCCACACAAATCTCAATCTTCTGGAAAAACTCGGTTTATGATGATGGTGGAGAGAATGGGACTCCATCAATTGTGTTTACCTATGAAGACCAAGAGTTTGTCATAACTCCTACAACTGTTCGTGAGGTTTTAGATTTTGACACTCACACTTCATACTCTGTGGCTGGTGTGGGTCAATTAAAAGAAAGGTTACAACAAATACGGTTTTCTGCTTCTTTGGATAAGATTGGGGATGTCAAAAGGCCAGGGCTCAGGATGGAGTGGAGCTTCTTCTTTGATTGCATTACTCGCGCATTTGGCAAGAAGGTCACTAACTGGGATGCAATTCCTGGTGAAAGTCTTCAAATCGGGTATTCTCTTCTTAATGGAAGTAACTTTGATTTTGGTCGTCTTGTACTTATGAATTTAGGTAAAAAACTTGCAGAGTCTAGTACAACTGTTTATTTCTCACGTTTCTGTCAATGTTTATTCTCTGCTTGTTTACCAAATTTGACAATTGCTGATGAGGATGTTATACAACCTTTCCAATGTCATAAGAGAATGTTTTCTGATTTGAAAAATAAGGATGCTAACAAAGAGCAAATACCAGAGTTTATCTATCCTCTTGCCCTCAGAAACTTTCTCAACCAACCACAAGACCAACAAGAACCACAAAACGAACCAATAATTGAACCTCCACAGTCACCACCTCAACCCACAAACACTGACCCACCTCAAACCATAAACACTGAGCCAATCACTAAACCTACATCTCCACAACCACAAACTTCATCACACCCTCAACCTCAACCACAATCAAAACCTAAGAAGCCAAAGAAAAGCAAGGCCATAAGGCCATCATGAAAACAGAGGATGGCTGAAGCTTCTAAGCCAAAGAAGGTTAGAAAGGAAAGGGCTAACAAACCTAAGTCTCCTTCTATACTTGATGATTCTGTTTCAGCAGAATAGAGAGCAGAAGTGAATCCTCCAGCTAAGAGAAGGAGATTAATTATTGATGAATCTGATGAAGATATGAATGTTGAAGCTCCAGAGGATATTTCTAAGGAAATACCTACTGTTGAGATAGAAAGAGATGGAAATGCTGATGCTCAAATGGATGAAATTCTTGAACCATTGTTCCCATTCTATGAGAACATGGAAATTTCAATCTCTTCACCTGCTGTATTCTCTAAGGCCACTGATGCAGTCAATCAAACCACTTTGGTACATGAAGAAATAGTTGCTTCTCATACTGAGTTAATCTCTGATGCTCATCAATCTGTTGAACAGGGTGAGTAAATTGATCAACCACCTAAGGAGATAAACTCTGAGCCTATTGTGCAATCTGCAGAGGATATTGTACAGCCTGTTATACAGCCTACTGTTGAACCTACTGCTGACACTGTTGCAGAGGATGTTGTTGAAACTGTTGATGCATCTATTCCAATTCCTGAATCCACTCATCATGTTGAAGCTGAGATTGGAGATGAAACTGAAGGGAATACTGAGTCAAGCTCTTCTCAGAGTTTACCAGTCCAGACTGATGCTAAGGTTAAGGATTTTGCTGGTCCTTCAAATCAAGCAGATGCTGAAGAAGAACACTTTGAACAATTTTCAAATGACTGGTACAAGGACACTTGTATCTTTCCTGCTGCAAGAGCAGCTGAATTTGTCAAGAGAACCTCCAGAACAATTACAAATCCAGAGATTCTATCTTGTCTCAAGGCTGCAGTTGTACAAGTGAAGACTCTCAACTCTAGGTTTGATCAGTGTCAAAAGGCAATCTCTGATGTTCGAGGTGATGTAGTTAGAGGAGATGATATGATTAAACTTGACAACAAGAACAAATTTCACTATCTTACTCAGAATCAAGAAACTTTGTCTCACAGGCTGAGCAAAGTTGAAGAAAATCAGAATGCTATGTCCTTAAAGATTGATTCTATTGCTACCTCCTTGGTGTTAATCACTTCTATTCTTATGCCTGATGATGTCAAAAAGGGGGAGAGAGTTGCTAAAGACAAATGCAAGCAATCTCAAACTCTGATCAGAAAGGATAATGCTGAAGATGGAGGAGCAAGTAATAAAGGAAGGGGCAAAACTGAAGAACTTCAAACTCTGAAAACTAGCAAGTCCTCTAAATCACAGTTTGCTGGGATAAACACTGATACTCAAGGTACTTCAAAGACCAAGAGTTTGCTATTATGTTCTAATCCACAGACTGATAAGGAGTTGGCTGCTAAGTTGTTTATTGAAGAAAATGAGGAAGGAGCTACAATTGAAGACATTAAAGCTGAAGAAAAGAGTTTAAAAGAAGAACATCTCAAAGCTTTAAAGTCTGGAAAGTTAAAGAAAGGAAAAGCTTCTAGGCCTGTTCTTAAAGGCATTGTGATCAAGAAAAATGTTGATGCTGGTCAAAGATCACAGTTATCAAAGAAATCAACAGTAGCAGAAGCTAAACTCAAGCTGAAAGGCATTGAAGGAGAAATTTCACAGAAGAAAGTTACAACCTCTGTTTCTACACAAGTTGTACAGAAGAAAGAAAACACAACCTCTATTGCTACACAAGTTGTGTCTAGACCTTTATCTTCTCAGTTGCAATCAGTTTTTGGGAAAGGAACACTTCATGATCCAAATCTATTATCTGGAGTTTCTATGGATTTTTTATGGAAGAGCTTTGTCTGGTAAGGTTGGAAACAATAACGGTGGTCTAGGCTCACACAAAGACAAAAGGCAATATACTGGTCCCAGAGATCCTTCTTCACTGGCTGTTCCAGGTCGTGGTGTCACTCAATAGAGTTTGGACAGACTGGAATCAGTACAGTTAGTTTATCAGAAGAGTTTAAAGAAGGATTTTCTCTTGTACTTCATGGCTGATGGGACAGTATTTAGAATTGGTGAGAATGATATTGGCTTGAAATATTGGGAAGAATTAGAATATGTTCTATATCTTTTCAAGGTGAATAGTCAAATGACTCAATCAGTTGCAAATGTGCTCAGACAGAAAATGCTCCAGAACTTGGCAATCAGAGGGATGAAGTGCAATAGCAGATATGTTCCTAAGTACAGAGACTGGAATGGAAATCTTATTGAAATGAAGAAGGGTACTGCAAAATTAAAGACTGATTTGGGAATCACAGTACTTGACTTCAATTCACAGTCAGAAGAAGTCAAATTTATTAGGATGGGAAATGAGATGAGGAGAAACAAAATCTATGATCTTAGATCTGCTATCTATCAGACAGATGAGAGTGATCCTCAGCTAAGAGAGATTAAAGAAGCTATGAAGATTGAGCTTGAAAATGCAGAGAGAAGATTGCTCATAGATTATCTCAGAACAACGCCAGATCTTGAGGAGATTAGAGATTAAAGTCTGTAAGAATTTTCTTGTTATCTGTAGACTTTTGTTAAGTCAAGTTTAAACTCTGCTTATTTTAATAAACACTGTGTTTGTATGAAATTGTTTTGACATCATCAATTATTGTTAACTTGTGCATTTTTACTAATGAACAAGTTGGGGGAGATTGTTAAATATAATTGATATGGTTAATATCAGTGTTTAAGTTTTGCAGGGAAAAATAGAGTTTAAACAGGAAGTAGTCAGAGTTTGGTTAAACTCTGACAGATAGAAGCTGAACAGAGTTTGTTATACGCTGACAGTTGGAAGCTCGACAGAGTTTGTTAAACTCTGTCTAGAGGAAGCGTCTACTTGTCAACAGTGTTTGAAGAATTATTGAAGATAATTATGGAAGCAATATCTTTGAAGATTGAATAGCTGTCAAAGAGATTGAGTTGACTAAGGAAACGAGTAGCAATCGTAATTGATATCAATTGTGATATGGGCTGAAAATAAGCCCTAAAGACACATTTAATATGACATTAATTAGACCCAGCATGGTCCAAACGTGGGACCCATTAATGAGGTCAGAATCCCTATTTTAATATTAATTTCTTAATTAATATTGAGGAAAATAAACAGCTCAGCAATAAGAGTTGGATAAGGATATTATCTCCATCAGACTTAGCCACCAAGGCATCCAATTCGATATGGAAACTGATTCCTACAAGGAATAGATCTGGAACCTTCCTCAGGGAGGTGACTTGCCCACCAAGTCTCCGAATCCTACCATAATTCTAAGGCTTCTCAGCCTATATAAAGGGCCTGACCCCTCATTCTCAGAACTACGTTTTCTTGGGTTGATTCTCTAATACAGAGATACGTAGGCATTCTGTGAGGACCGCTTAGTCTCGAACGCAGAAGCAGCCATTAAAGCTCGAAGCTCAACCACCTTTGCATTAATTACAAATCGTAACCTAGTTTTTATTCCATAACATTTGGCGCCGTCTGTGGGAAGAAGACATCAACCATGGTTACCACTCGAAGAACAACACCGGTCTCAACCGAGGCTACCTCTGGAACCGTCGTTCCACCAATCACTGCTCCTCCTGTTGGTACGGAGCAAGGGTATGTACCCCCATTGACGGAAACAAACCCTCATACTCAGATCTCCTCTCCCTCTGAGTAGCCGCCCGCCGCTTCACAGCCTCTCCACTTCTTCGCTCCCTGTCAACACCAACCCACTGTATAGGCTGCCTAACTACCCCCAGGATCCAAGGGATCCTGGACCAAGCGGTCATGCTCGACTGATCCATGGGCAACAACAACAACAACCCCCTTATCTTAGAGGCCCGGCCCCTCCTGAACTAGGATACTATGATTACTCTAGTCCTTATACTGAAGATTCGTCGTCTGAAGACGATGATCGAGACGAAGCCCCAAGGAGGCGACGTGCTAGTAAGGAACCTTTGAGGAGGAATCCAGCAAACCGTGATGGTCCTTTAACAATTGCAGAGAGAATTAAGGCTTATGAAGCCGAGATTCAGAAGCTGAAGGACGACCAAGCAAGGGAGCAAGAAAGACAGAACCCTAATCAGACTCGACCTCCTCCGACTTCAGGAGGGATTCCCTTCATAGATTTGGAGAGGTCTTCAAGGAGACACCGAAGGGCGGAAGCCCCAACCAGAGGAACTACAAGGGTGGAACTCCCCAAGAGTAACCCCAAAGACCTGATGCTACAAGGAGATCTTGATGATCCAACCCCTCCATTCACTGAGGAGGTGATGAACGCCCATATCTCCCGAAAGTTAAAGATGCCCACAATCAAAGCTTACGATGGAACGGGGGATCCCGCAACTCATGTGAGAACGTTTACTAGCGCATTGTTACTGCATCCTGCTAACGACGCCCTTAAGTGTAGGGCGTTCCCCCAAACCCTGTCGGGCATGGCGCAACGTTGGTATAGTCGTTTACCTCCAAACTCGATTAGCTCTTTCAAGGAGTTGAGTACCGCTTTTGTCAGTCAATTCATTAGCGGAAGAATTCATGAGAAAAGTTTTGCATCCCTTATGTATGTGGTGCAAGGAAAGAATGAGAACTTAAGGGATTATCTCAAGCGATTCACTAAGGAGACCCTGAATATCACTGATTTGTAAAATAAGGTGGCAATGGTAGCCCTGGAACACGGAACCACTGACCTCTTCTTCAAGAGATCATTGGAGAAGCATCCCCCCGAGAACATGGCTGAGCTCCAACGAAGGGCTGATAAGTATATTAAAGCTGAGGATAGCTTGAAGAAAGAAACCACCGTAGGTGGAGGAGGAGGTAACAATGACTCCAAGAAGCGAAAGCAAGACCAGGACTATGATGATCAAGAGTATGATGCTAGGGACAAGTATCCCCGAACTAGCGAGGACTCCGACTCTGCCCCTAAGAAGAACCAAGGGTCAAGGTTCACTGAGTATGCAAGGTTGAATACTCCTAGGAGTCGAATCTTGTTGGACATTGAGAATGATAAGGATTTCAGATGGCCGAAGCCACTCAGGGGTGATCCCGCAAAGAGAAACCAGAATCAGTATTGCAGATTCCATAGAGACGTGGGGCATGACACTGACGATTGCAAGCAACTCAAAGATGAGATCGAGTTTTTGATCCGTAGAGGGAAGCTGAGGCACTTCACTAAGGGTGAAGACCGTGGTAATCAGAGAAGAGACGATAATAGAAGGGATGACGATCAAGATCGCAACCCACAGCCCCGAGGGCCAGTAATCAACATGATCTCAGGAGGCCCGACTGCGGCCGGGATAACTAGGAACTCTCGAAAGGCTTATGCCCGAGAGGTGTTGCACATCGTGGGAGAGGCCCCGAAGCGTGCAAAAACTGAGGTAGCGGTTAGTTTTGATGACTCAGACTTGGAAGGGGTGAAGTTCCCCCATGACGACCCGTTGGTCATAACTCCTGTGATTTGAAACTCGGAGGTGAAGCGAGTCTTGATAGACAATGGAGCTTTCGTTGACATTCTGTTTCATGATGCGTTTGTGAAGATGGGATACACTGATTCTCAGTTGACCCCCAATAACATGCCTATATACGGATTCAATGGAGTAAAATCCAAAGTTGAAGGGACTATTCAGCTGCCTGTAACTATTGGGCAAGAGCCCAAGGAGGCCACTCAGATGTTGAACTTTCTGGTAATCAAGGCGGATTCAACGTACAACGCTATCCTTGGAAGGACTGGACTTCATGCATTCAAGGCTGTTGCCAGGAATGGTGTTGGAGAACATAAAGGTGATCAGAAGATATGGAAGTCCACAGTGGTAAGGAACACAAAGAGAGGTCCTTCCGATTGAAGACATGAGTCCACAGTGGTAAGGAACACAAAGAAAGGTCAGCAGAGGACATCACACAGAAGCCTCGGACAGCCATTGAGGCTAAGGCGTTAACTGACTTTGTGGTTGAGTGTACCATTGGCAACCAAGAAGTTAGGGGGCAGGAGGTAGTACCCCGAGCAGGAAGTGAATTGCAGAATAATAATGAGGAGACAAGAAGGAGTGGTGGGTGCTCTATTTTGATGGAGCATCAAAAACAAAATCAAGTGGTGCAGGCCTAGTCTTGCAAAACCCCGATTGGGCTTAAGTTATCCTAGTAGGACTTAGCTTCATATTTATATAGTAGAAGTAGAAATAAGGTTCATTAAAACCATTGCAGAGCATGTTGCTCCGAGTAGGACAGTAGTACTCTATGTAAGGGTTGAACCCATTTCACGTTATTAATGCAAGTTTGTTTTCCATTCATTGATTGTGATTTTATTTATGTGCCAAGCACCTGATGTGTGAGTCAAAGATGACCAAGTACCGAAAATAAAAGAATACACGAATGAAAACAAACAAATGCATACCCCGAAGGGTAGAGTTAGGTTGCAGCAGATAAGAGTTTAAGTCCTTGAAGGACCCTGGATAAAGACAAACGTTGAAGTCCTGATGGAACACCCGCTGAAGAAACATATTGCATAACCCGAAAGCCAATGGAAGGCTCATCAAGTGGGCAATCAAACTAGGAGAATTCGATGTTAAGTACAAGCCTAGGAAGGCCATCAAAGCCCAGGCTCTAGCTGACTTCGTGGTTGAATATACCATTGACAACCAAGAAGTCGGAGGGCAGGAGGTAATAGACCAGGAAGGTCAGCAAGGTGAGAAACCACTAGAAGAGAAGAAGGAATATTGGATGCTCTATTTTGATGGGGCATCAAAAACAAAAAGCTCTATTTTCATGGGGCGTCAAAAACAAAAACCAGTGGTGTAGGTTAAGTTCTGCAAAGCCCCGATGGGTTCACACTCGAGTATGCCTTGAAGTTGGACTTCCAAACAACCTACAACGAGGCGGAGTATGAAGATCTGATAGCCGACCTTAGACTGACAAGAGCCCCGAGGGTCAAGAACCTGAAAGTCTGCGGAGACTCAAAGTTGGTAGTCTCACAAGTCAATGGAGAGTTTGAGGTTAGAGAAAAGAATATGGCCAAATACTTGAGGATTGTGAAAGCTGCGATAGCCCAGTTAGATGAGTGCCAGGTATATCCCAAGGGAGGAGAATACAAAGGTCGATGCCTTATCTCAATTCAAGGGTCGAGACCCATTCTGGGAGCGTCTACTTCCAAGTCCTGAAGACCCCCACCATCGATTCGAAGTTGGTGGCACCGTTTGATGTAGGAAGCTGTCAGATAGACCCTATCAAAGCTCATCTTAAGACTGGTTGGCTCCTTGATATTTCCTTGAAAGCACGGAAACTGTCTGTGAGAGTGTTAAGATACGCATTGATTGAAGGTCTCCTCTATAAGAGGTCCATTGTCATTACATACTTAAAGTCTTGAATTTCAAATCCCGACACAAAATTTAAGCCTTGATGGCCAACAAGGAAGTTTGTCTCCAATCGAGCTTGTCATTAGAAATTAAGAGCCGCCAGCCAAAATTGAAAATTAAGCAAGGTCCTATGAGTGTAAGAAGAAGGTTGAAATCCTGATAGAGGGTTGACAACCAGCCAAGGTACACCAGACTTGAAGTCAAGTGCTCAGTGGCAAGTGAACTTCTTGAACGATCAACCGAGAAGCAAGACCTCCACTATATGAAGCAATGGGGCAAAAACTAAGGGACTCAATCATTTCAACATCTTAGAATGAGAGTTAAAGGTTGAATGGTTGATGATAACCAACAACCACGAATGAATTCTCGTTTTCGAATCAAGGACTCAGCAAACGAATTAAGGCCCTGAAGGTCACGAAAGCTAAGAAACGGGTCGTTTCAAGGTTCCGCAAGAATCTCAAAAATTCGAAAATAATAAGGCTGGGAGCCCGACAAAAGCCAAAGAAATGGTCCATAAATGAAAATTGGCCCAAAGGATAGGATCCTAGAACACCAACGCCCAAGAAGCCAAATCTCCTAAGCGTTGGATTAAATAAGGCCTCCTTGGCGGGGATACCCACGCCAAGGCTGGAGTAACAAATGAAGGGGATGTAAACACCCACGTTCAGGAAGCCATATCACCTAGGCGCAGTTAGAAGATTGTCCTCCTTGGCGGGGATACCAACGCCCAGAGCATCTCTACAAAATCAATTGGATAAATTACCCCCGCCCAGGAAGCCAAATTTCCTGGGCGTGCTTTAAGAAAAAGCCTCCTTGGCCGGGATACCCACGCCAAGGCTGCAGTAACAAATGAAGGGTATTAAAGTACCCACGCCAAGAAGACTTAAAATCATAAGACAAGGTATCACAAAGTGCCTCCTTGGCGGGGGTACCCACGCCAAGGTTGTACGAGTTGAGGGTGAAAAAATACCCACGGTCAGGAAGCCATATCTCCTAAACGTGGTTGGCAAAAACATCTCCTATGCGGGATACCCACGCCTAGAGTGGTTGTACAAATGAAGGCATGAAATACCCACGCCCAGAAGACCAACTTCCTTGGCATGCCTAAGGAGAAGGTCTCCTTGGCGGGGGTACCCACGTCCAGAGCAAATTTTGAAAATTGAAGGCATGAAATACCCACGCCCAGGAGACCAACTTCCTTGGCGGGGGTACCCACGCCCAGGGCTCCTCTTCGAACGACAAGCCATTTTTCAGAAATTAAAAAAGGAATAAAATCCTTAAAAAATCTGAAAATAGACTAGGAATGATGATAAAATGGGTAAAAATACCTATTAAATCAAAAAAAAATGTTTGAATAATTTATAAAATTATTTCTAAGGCATGAGGCCCAACATTTTATTTTTGGTAAAAATTATCGAAAATAAAATGTGTAAAACCTGATGGTTAAAAAAAAACAAAAAAACAAAAAATATGTACCCACGCCACCCAGGCCAACATTCCTGGGCGTGGGAAACAAATGAGTCTCCTACGCGGGTGCACCCCCGCCTAGCTTCTATTACATGGTTAAATGGCCAAATTGCTGTTTAGTACCCTATGTTTTGGCCATTTGCAAAATGGTCCCTGATGCTAAAAAAAAAAATCCTAAATTATTAGGAATAATTAAGGAAAATATCTGTTGGTACATAAAAATTCCTAAATTATTAGGAAAAATTACGGAAAATACCTGTTGGTACATAAAAATTCCTAAATTATTAGGAATAATTACGAAAAATACCCGTGGGTACATAAAAATTCCTAAATTATTAGGAATAATTAAGGAAAATACCTGTTGGTACATAAAAATTTCTAAATTATTAGGAATAATTAAGGAAAATACTTGTTGGTACATAAAAATTTCTAAATTATTAGGAATAATTACGAAAAATACCTGTTGGTACATAAAAATTCCTAAATTATTAGGAATAATTACGAAAAATACCCGTGGGTACATAAAAATTCCTAAATTATTAGGAATAATTAAGGAAAATATCTGTTGGTACATAAAAATTTCTAAATTATTAGGAATAATTACAAAAAATACCTGTGGGTACATAAAAATTCCTAAATTATTAGGAATAATTAAGGAAAGTACCTGTGGGTACTTAAAAATTCCTAAATTATTAGGAAAAATTAAGGAAAATACCTGTTGGTACATAAAAATTCCTAAATTATTAGGAAAAATTACGAAAAATACCTGTGGGTACATAAAAATTCCTAAATTATTAGGAATAATTAGAAAAATACCTGTGGGTACACAAAAATTCTTAAATTATTAGGAATAATCAAGGAAAATACCTGTGGGTACCTAAAAATTCCTAAATTATTAGGAATAATTACGAAAAATACCTGTGGGTACCTAAAAATTCCTAAATTATTAGGAATAATTTAGAAAAATACCTGTGGGTGCATAAAAAATTCCTAAATTATTAGGAAAAGTACAAAAAAAATACGAGGAAAATTATAGAAATATTTTCTTGACAAATTGAGCAATAATTTATGCTAATAATGCATAAAAGCTCTATGAAAGTGCCGAAATTGCTAAAAGCAAGCATAAATTAAAGCCTCGAATAAGGCAAATCGTCGTAAATGTGTAGGTCGCTCCACACTTTACAATCAAGACGATACTCGTGAAACACTAGTGTAAACCAAAATTCCCATATAAGGGTAGGAAAATTAAGAAGTCCCGGGTAAGGGATAAAAATGACCCCGAGTCTCGATTAAGGCAAATATAACTTCTACGAAAACCTGATCAGTTTTCCTAGAAGTTGGGGGGTAAATGATATGGGCTGAAAATAAGCCCTAAAGACACATTTAATATGGCATTAATTAGACCCAGCATGGTCCAAACGTGGGGCCCATTAATGAGGTCAGAATCCCTATTTTAATATTAATTTCGTAATTAATATTGAGGGAAATAAACAGCTCAGCAATAAGAGTTGGATAAGGATATTATCTCCATCAGACTTAGCCACCAAGGCATCCAATTCGATATGGAAACTGATTCCTACAAGGAATAGATCTGAAACCTTCCTCAGGGAGGTGACTTGTCAACCAAGTCTCCGAATCCTACCATAATTCTAAGGCTTCTCAGCCTATATAAAGGGTCTGACCCCTCATTCTCAGAACTACGTTTTCTTGGCTTGATTCTCTAATACAGAGATACGTAGGCATTCTGTGAGGACCGCTTAGTCTCGAACGCAGAAGCAGCCATTAAAGCTCGAAGCTCAACCACCTTTGCATTAATTACAAATCGTAACCTAGTTTTTATTCCATAACAAATTGTATAGCTAATTTATAGGAGTATCAATTATCGATTGTATAGCAGCTGTATACTTTATAAATACAGTTAGGTTAACCCTAGAAGGGTATCAATCGTGTAATACAATATCTTTCATTGTAACCTAAGCAGCTCTCTGTGATAATTTACATCACTGAGAGAGAAGTTAATTCAAACAGTTTTTAAAAGAACTTATTGTTATTCTCTCGTACTTAGTTGATTATAAGTGTGTATTCGGTCTAACATAACACGTAGCCCAAGCCTTCGCACTGAACACATCATCTGTTTTACAAAAAAAATTGTACTCTAATTCAATTTTTTTAACATAAATTTTGATCTAAAAAAAATAACATCCATCCAATAAAACTAAAATCCTATTTTCCTAAATTTTTCCTAAGTTTAGTAAATACCAATAAATATAAATAAATATAATATAATATAATATTTACTTATATAGTTATAAAAATGTATTAATTAAAATATATTAGTGCATCGCTCTTAAATAAAATTTAAATATTGAGTAGAAAAATTTATTCGAAAACTTGCGGTTATTACAATATATATATATATATATATATATATATATATATATATATATATATATATATATATATATATAGTTGGGTTCTATGGAGCCCAATATTTATGGAAACCAAACATATAACCATTAGATTAAAAAGTCATCATGTAGCCGTGATTAAAAGCAATTAAAATGTCTTGCATTAAAAAAGTGTTGAAATACGTATATATATCATTATTGGGATATATACAGAATGTTTATACAAAAAAGGGTCATGCACTTTCCCCACCATATATTTAGTTACAATCTATGACATTTGAATATACCTAAAGACAATCCAAGTCTACATGGAGTACGTTATTTTAGTGAAGAAAATAATTTAGTTGGTGATGTGTTACATTTTTTAGAGTTTTTTATCCAGTATTTTGCAATCAAAGTATTGAACATTGTGTAAAATGCAGAACTTTATTGTAAAATATAGAGTGCATAAGCAGAACACTGGAACTCTGGATCAAAGGGTGCATGATAAACATAAAGTGTTGTTACATTTTTTTTCTTTATTAATTTTTACTACAATTTATAACATTTTTTATCATGCTCATCTGTACATAACAAAATTAAATGGAAAAAATGCAGAACAATGAATTGATAACTTCTCGGTAAATTCATTTATTTGGAAATTTTTAATTATTTCATTCCAAATTACAAAAAAATAAAAAATAATAAAAATTAAGTTCATAATATACCATTCTTTTTGTTTCGTACATAATTTATTAATTGTCTAGTCTCTCATTAAATGGAATTTTATAAAATTATATTAAAAATAAATATACTTAATTTTTAAAAAATGTTATTCTATAATAAAAAGTAGTACAATTTTTTTTTAAAGTCAAAGTAATTTATTGAGAAAAAGTACTGCACTAACTAGGATACTTCGATTTGAAATACGTAAATAAAGTTATTTATACAAGTGATGATTCAAATGAAAATAAAATTAACATGATTGTCATTGAATGTATATATAACCGCTGTTAGCATGTTGAATGAATTAAAGACATCTAAACAAAATGAAAATGAACCCTTGGATTAATCATGAATCAATGATCAGCATTTTGATCTCCAGGTCTCCAGTTAATAAGTGGTCTCCACAGAACTTTCTCATATATATATATATATATATATATATATATATATATATATATATATATATATAGACATTTGCTCAAATACAAACCACTCTTAAAATGAGAACTACAAACCAACACTAAATATATTATATTTCATCTATTCTAAATCTTACCTCGGTATTCACAAAAATGCTCCTAATTTTATATTAGGATTCTTTTAATCTCAAGCAACTTACCTTACCTGAGGTTGACCTCAGGCTCAACAATATATATATACACATAAGTATTTGTATATGTATATGTATATATATATATACATATTCATATCTATACTAAGAGAATATAAGCTTTTCAATGCTTTTTCAGAATGGCCTCAACCACAATATACGGGCTTCATCAACACCCCTTCAGTATCCCTAAAATTCAACTGCCAAGTAATTATCATAATCAATATTTGATACCCAAAATTAACTACACAATCAATACATATTTTGTACTCCCTCTGTCCCCCTTGATTCTTTACATTGGGGGACGTAATTCTGGCACGGGATTTAAGGTGCATTTTGTGAATAGTTTCATAACTTATTTTTAATTTTTTTTGTATAAAAATAGAATTGTTCTATTTTTATACAAAAAAGAAAATTTTAAAAATAAGTTATGGAACTATATTTTTTAGGAACCTTAAAATGCATGTCAATCAGTGAAAAAAAACTGTAAAGAAATGAGGGGGACAGAGGGAGTAACTCCAAAAATTTTAATATATTTTTTATATATTTTGAAATGGAAGTAAAATATAATAGACAAATCATTTGGAATGAGAAGCATTATGTCTAACTACGGCTTCAACTTTAGTGTATTATTATGATATGTACATACACAAAGAGCCATGTCACAATTCAGTTCTTATATGTTTCGTACTAATTGAAGAGATTTTAGATGGAAATGAAACTCGATGTTACCAAGAATTTTGCATGTATAAATCTACATTTTATAATTTTTTTGCTGATTTGGTTAATCTGTACGGATTGGTCACTACACGGGGAATGTCCGTACATGAGGAGGTTGGTATGTTTTTAATGACTTGTGCTCATGAAGTGGAAAATCGGTTAATACAGGAAATGGTTAATCACTCTAGTGAGACCATTAGTAGGGATTTTCACTCAGTCTTGCAAGCCGTCTAACAGATTAACAGCTGATATTTTAAGACCGGCTTGGAACTATAGTGCGGGAAGTGGATATCATACACATCAACATCCACGATATCTTCCATGTTTCAAAGTAAGTATATGGTTCAGACTGTATAATTTCTATATTTTAAATTGACATATTTAATTATTTGTGAATGTACAAGATTGTATTTCGAGCTATCGATAGAGTTCATGTAAAAGTTGTAGTGCCAGGGGCATAACGCATTTCTTACATTAGCCGAAAAAATGTTTCAACGCAGAATATTATTATTGTTTGTGAATTTAACATGTGTTTCACGTTTGTTTGAGCGGGATGGGAGGGCGCAGCCCAAGATAGCTGAATATTTGGTGAAACTTTACATGATTATAATCTAAATTTTCCACATCCACCCCAATACAAATATTATCTTGTCAATGCAAGTTATCCATATATGTAAGGCTATATGGGTCCATATAAAAAAACACGATGTCACCTTGAAAATTTTTGTCGGACTTGTCATTACAATATTCGACAGTAAAAAAAAACATTTTAATCATCTACGTTCATCATGTTGTATGATTGTTGAAAGAACATTTGACGTGAGAAAAGATAGATTCACAATTTTAGTACACATGCCACCACACAAGTTAGAAACACAAACTGATATGTTAGAGTTACGATGGTCGTTCACAATTATATATATTCGAAAACAAAATGTTGTCGACGATGTATTGCAAGTTGCGGAATAAGAAACTTATATTACATTCAGATACTTGGGTACTAATAGGGACATAGCTGAAGATGATACTGATACCATTCTTTATTAGCAGAGACTGCGAGATGTAATTGCTAATGAATATGTGGAACTTAGTAATAATGTATTTTATTTTAAAATTTGCTTTATTTTAAATAAAATATAAATTTTAATTTTTTGAAGTCAAAATTTACCAAACACTACAATTAACTTCAAGTAAAATTATTCAAACACACATATTTAACTTAAAGTCAAAATTTTACTTTTAACTTAAAGTTAATAGGGTTAAATGGATATATTCATCACTGTAGTCAATAGTAACTTGCAAGTAAGTTACCGAGTTAAAAAAGTTTTCAGTTACATCATGAAATTATAATTAGCATGCAATCACAATACTGAACTTCAAAATACTTGCACGACCGTTAAAATATGTTTACTTTTAACGGAGAATCGTTAAGTTGTGCCACATCAACTGCAAGGTAAATGCCACGTCAGTGTACACGTTATAACCTAATTCATCACTGAATTATGTGCTAATTTTCAGTTAGGTCACTAACTCGAAAAAAATAGATATTCGAAAATATCAAATGAAATTATTTATTTTAGAAAAAGAATTGATATCTTATTTGATCAATTTTATTGATTTATTAGCATATGAAATAAATGGGTATGTACTTTAAATTGAATAAAATTAAAAACACTCGGAAAAACAATAAACATTAAAAAAAATTAATCTTTTGACAAAATTATCAATATTGAAAAAATGTGATATCTAAAAATATATTCACTTGTATCGATTTATAAGCATATGGATCGAAATTTTATGTACAAATTTAAATTAAATTAAAATGCAATATATATATATATATATATATATATATATATATATATATATATATATAACTGGTATGTAAAATTTTAAATTTTATCAAAGAAAATCATTCATAACACATTTTAAATTTGAAAAATTTATAATTTTGATACGATTTATATATATCAAAATTTTTTGGATTGAAAAATGTGGTATTTTTCTAAGCATATAAATTAAATGGGTATTTTCAATTTTATATTTAATTAATTTAAAATTAAAATTACCCCTAACTGAAAATTAAAATCAAGTTGAGTGTGAAATTAGCAAATTCAATGTGCCTGTTTGGCTAATGGGCAAAACACCCGTTTTCAACTTCAAGGGGGCAAAACGCCCGTTCAGCATTTTCACGGACTGTTTGGCAAATAAGTTAAACGGGCTTATTCTATACAAATATATAATATCCTTCAAATCTTCAAAATCATATATCTTTTAATTCGTTCATTAGAAAATTGATATGTATATATCAAATTTCTCTACTCATCGAGATCTATCCATTGATATATATTAGAAAACAAATATTTTGAAAATAATAAAAAAAGTTAACTTATAAGTTCTAATTTACAAAACACTCTACTGATTTATAAGTTCTGTTTTACCAAACACTCTACTGACTTATAAGCTCTGATTTACTTATCACTTATATGACACTTATCACTTTAACCTATAAGTTACTTATTTTAATTTAAGCCAAACGGGCCCAATATGTCACATCAATTTTTCATTAGGATTTTTAACGGAATTGACAGTAATGACTAATTTGCAAATTTTAAATTACTTTATTAGTTGAATAAAAAAAATTCTAACGTAGTGACTCATGTGCAAGTTAATATTTAATTCAATGATGGAATAGCCATATAACCTTACTTGATAATCATTTCACACTAGAACTTCAAGCCAATCAACCGAAGGAAACTATAGGACGATCGACTGATTATCATACATGTAGTAGTAGCTCAAACTTAAGAATACAGATTCTACAGTACTATGATGGGGTAGGATTATTCATACCTATATGGAAGCATGAAATCTTTTTGTTATATTACAATAGATAGAATGATACATTATTTTGGTCAAAGTGAAGTGATTGCATGTTGATTAGCAATCGTTTGTACGTACTCTGACTCACAATTAAACAAAAATATATAAGAAAACTTCACAACAATAGCAATTTATCATCTCTTTCTCTGGAAGAAAAACGCATGTAAATCTACAACGTCACTTCGATGAATGTCAAGAAATCTATTCTTCACACTTCTTAAGCTGCTTTTGCTTGCTGCAAAAGAATGAGAAAAGTTAATTACATCATATGTTAACCCTATCAGTTCGACACTCTGACTCTGATTTTGAACACCTTATTCTGGGCTTAAAACATGCAAGGTTCTCGTAATATTGTCTGCATTCGACATGATAGGCCAAGTTCAGATATTGACAGCCATAAAGCTTCTAGTGTTAAAATTAAACACTTGAATTTGTTTAATTTAATTAGGTGATCAACTCTTTATAAACTGATGCTAGAGAATTTAATTTCATTTAAATTTAGAGACTAAGCCAAGACTAGCGAAAGTATGGATGAACAAGTATCGATTTCAACTTACTCGCTTCTTTTCTTCAATCCCGGCCTTAATAAATGAGTAAATTGCCACTCCAGCAATTGCTATGCCTGTTCCAATTGCTGTTTGTGTCGAAATCTTGTTACCTGCAGAGATTGATCCGGTGTTAGATGTTACTGGAATATATGTTTGGGAAAAATGAAATGAAAAACACAAGGTAGCTGGAAAAAAGAAATGGACATTACCGAACACCACAATTGAGAAGCCAATCACAAACACACGTTTCAACACATTGCCAACTGCATGTGTAAGGGGGGCCACCCTCTCGAGGGTGTTGGTTGCTAACTGAGAAGCCAGATAAAGAGAAATTGTAAGCATACCACAAACATTCTATCTTGGTATTGTGTCTGATAAAAGAAAACTGTTAGGACAAACTTAGAACACAATGATCGAGTCGAAGAATGAACTAGATGCTGCTTCTAAAGTGACTTCTTGTATAACTGCACTAATCCGATAACACTTGGCTCTAACTTCGAGAAATTACAGAGACCATGCAACTTGTGATAACCTATCAATTCGATATACCAAGGAATGAAGGGAGCACAAGTTAGTTTAAAGGTGGCCAAATCATAATACCTGATTGTAGAGATGGTAAAACATTCCCACCCAAAATAGATCTGTGACGAATTTTGTAAGGCCTACTTGAGCAATAGCATCTGAGAAGCCATGCTTAAGAAGTACAGGTCCTTCAATCTGTACAATCAAATATCTAGAATCAGAAATCTGTCAAATAAGGAGTAGATATTGGCTATCATTTCCCATTCTCCAAGAAATCTTTGCTTACAATAAGGGCCGGTGGAATACAGACAATGAGGGCGATGATAGAAATGTAGGCGTACAAGTTAGTACTGTCCATGTCAGTCTGCAATAGAAACAGCAGCCATGAGAAATAATGGCTTCAAATTAGCGTGCAGATTAAGAATCATAAAAGCTTTATTTTGAAATTAACCATGGCTTTTTTTGAGTATATGCTCCTGTAAGTGAAGGAAATGTTTGAAATCATTGCACTGATGAAACCCAACCAATTAAAGGACAGTTCAGTCAGTGATGCCATTGATACACCTGCATTCAGTCCAGAGTTAAATCATGTAACAATCTTTTACCTCTTATTCAGTTTCACAATCACAATACTTCTTTCATTAGTGCAGCTTCTAAATAACTTTTAAATCAATTATATTCCCCCCGGGGGGGGGGGGGGGGGGGGCAGTTGTTTACTTATAATTTTCCTTTTGTGCTGTTGATTGGTATAACTTCACTATATATTATTTGCACCTATTCTTTTTCTTAAAAGTAGTTTTCAGCTATAAAAGGACAAAAACATGAAACAACATAAATGTGATTATTTTCATGTCTGCTCGGTTACGAACTTGATTTAAGAATAGGCACGAGCAATTTTGAAGTCCAGGAAATTACACAACTTTGTCTAGTTGACGTTTTTAGTTTAGCCTGAGAATTTCTGTTTTGCAAGTTCAGAGTCCCTGATAGTTTGAACGTTAATAGATTGCAGAAAAATGAAAATTTTATCTGACTTCTACTCAGCTTTCAGATACATTTAGCTCTCCAATACAAAAAATGGAATTCAACCAATACAAAAATGTATATATATCAATGACCCTCTGCCTAACCCCGGCATGGACTACCTAGTTTGTAATTACCATATCTGACTATTAACTAGTGAACCAGTTGTAACTTAGGCTCTTCCATTAATTGAAGTGCTCAGTCAATTAGGAGTCGGGATAAAATAAATTAAGAGTAACAACTAGATCAAAATAGAGCATGGTTGAAGTTCATTTTCTTTCTGTAATGTTGTAACAAGCCAACCCAAAAAGGGAGACAGTGCATACCAAGTACAACGGGAGCCAATGATAACCAGAGAGTTATGGGAATTGACTGTCCAAGAATGAATTGAGAAGCAGCAGCATTGAAGAAAGGCTCCAGAGCTGAATCAAAAAAAGAAATGATCATATATTATTTGAACAGATGTTTCTTAGGAATGAATAGTTATTGTTTACAAGGAAAAAAAACACATCATCTCCATGTGTTACATAAACTCAATTACCTTTGATTGTATGAGTAAACGAAACAGCAACTGCTGCAAATGAGATGTTGCTGGTCACATGACCTAAAGCATGGCACACGGCAACTGGGATAAGCAATTTCAGGAGGTCTGCATCGATAGGCTAAAAGAAATCACCAGTAACAAAAAAAATTACATGTTAGTACATTATATGTCTGCAAATATCGGGGGTGTTTGGGGGAAATTTTTTCCAGAATAAGTCAACTTATTTTAAGACAAAGTTAGAGATTCCTAACTTTTTCCTGAAAAAAGTTAACTTTTTTTTGCAATTTATAGAATCTCAAACACACATTAAATACATGTATAAATTTTTTTTATCAAAATATGAAATTTTTACCCGAAAATAAGTCCATAAGAACTTAAAAAAAGGTTAGCCAAACAGGCTCATCATCATGTCATACATATGGACACTACAAAGTACAAAGTCTACCAACAAAGATTAAAGGGCAGGATTATAGTCAAAACGCCTTATGAAATTTCTGAGTAACCAATGGAGGTTATGAATTTTTTTACAACTCGATTCCTGATCAATGAACCAACTTAAGAAAACCACTTTGAAAATATAACTCAATCCACTTTCTCATGCACGCACCATCAAGACCATTTCTTTTCTATACTTCATAAATAAATTTGATTATACGAAATCAAAATAAGTAAATTACTGCCAACTTTTATGCTAAATGACACCGAAACAACTAAGGATGATACTGCATTCTTTAGGCATCAAGACCAGGGCCGGCCTAGTGCGGAAAAAATTTAGGGGTCCTTGTAAAAATAATTTGTAAAATCAAAAGTGAAAAGTTGATAAATTCTTAAAAGTGCAATAGCTCTCAACTGAAAATTAAAAACAAGATATATGAATTTCCGGAACAAAAACAAAGCTAGTGTATTTAAAAAACCGGTTCTATAACTATTTTTTTCATTGGGATTGAATTAAAAAATTAACTTTTTTTTCTTTGAATACCAAGCCATTTTAGATAAAATAAGTACAACAAGTTCTTTGTACAATCTCAAGTGAAAGGAGCATATAACTTTTTACTCTAATTTTAAATCACAAATTCAAACAAATGAAGAACATATATTTTATTATATATATCAGGAACGTAGATGGACTTAGACATCGGAACAAATACGTAACGAAATAAAGAGCATATGAATTGATAGCTAATACACAAAAAATCTCATTACAAACACGTTAATGTAATCATAATTTTTAATCAAACACATATACCATATGTACAAGTTTTGAACCAAATTATTAAAAATAAGCATCAGAAACATTTATACAAGTATGTATATATTAAAGGCACAAATTTTATTTGGGGCCCTTGAGGTTAGTGGGCGCAGTCGCACCGGTGGCACTGCCTCAGGGCCGCCCATGATCAAGACCTTTCTAAAAACCTCTATATGATTATGTGTGGCGTTGACACCCTTCTTGGTACCCTCCATTGGAGATGCTCTAATATCTTACAACCTCTACATGATCATATCTGGTTTTGTATCTCACAAACAATTTTAACTAACAGCTTCCCTATATTGCTCCTAAGTTAAGATTTATGGAATTGAGTACAAAACATCATTCCAACAGTGTGATAGTGGTTCCCTAAAACACTAAAACTAAGAGCAACTCCAATAACGTTACCTAAAATGGTTCCCTAAATTATATTAAAATAATGATTCCCTAAAATATGAGGAAGCAAAAAATTATTTTACTCCAATGGTGTTACCTATATTTGTTCCCTATACTTTAAATATAATATTTAAAGAATATTTTAGATATATATCTTACATATATTTTAATATGTAGCATGGTTGGAGATGGTACAACTTAAATTGCTTACCTATATTAATGATGTGGCATGTTTTAGGGGTTGGTAATGGATCCCCAAATGTAAGGAACCATTTTCTCTCACCTAAAAATTTTAGGTAAGGATGATTGTGGTTGGAGTTGGTTTTTTGGAAAAGATCCCTAAATACATGCAGGTGGCAAAAATATTGGTAAGGGATATGGTGGGTTGGAGATGCTCTAAGAACCTCAAGCAATTCCCTACTTTTGGGGAACACTAGTCATCCCTAATTTGATTTCAATCAATAAAAATTCATTTTCCTCCATTTTTCAATATTTGTCCACATCTCATTCTCTAACTGATTTAAAATTTATTATTATAATAATAATAATAATGAATGAATATAAGGAATATTGTTGGAATTGAAGTACAAAACAAGATTGTTAAATCATTAGGAACCATTATTTTATTATATCTTTAGGAATTAACTAAGGAGCTATTGCACTTGCTCTTATCAATAGGTAAATTACTTTGAGAAATAATTCTTACTATAGGTACATTTTCGTCCACAAGTAAAAACTTTATGACTGACCATTATAGAATCTGAAGACCAAAAGTTGAAATAATGCACTTACAGCCCGCTTAGGTAGACCCACAGTCCAGCTCCCCAAACAGTACACCACACCAACAGCCAAATGAATAACAGACACAAAGCTGCCCATAAAACAACAAGAATTTTCATTACCACATTTGCTAATCTACGTCTCATAATACAAATTTCAAATTTCTCCGACTAATAAAAATGATAATAAAATTTAAGTTGGTAATTTCATTCTCAGTCCCGTTAACCGAATCCGGAATTTCTTGATCGAAACTATCTATATATTAGTGCATATTTAACAGCAACAAAGTATATTAGTTAGACAAGTGCATTGAAATACGTACTAGGGATAAGGAAAGTAATTGTAGATCTTCTTGTTCAGTATGTTGAAGATCACATTGAGAAAGTACCTGCACAAATTAAAATAAGAAAAACAAGTTACACATTCATAGTTTTTTTATTCAAAATTTAACAAATCACACTAATCTCGATATACATTGTAATAAAATTTTAACAAGCTTGCTTCTATATCACCTTATCATACTTGATTTATTTAAAAGCTTAATGATTCAGAACTTCTCGTGCCAACCCCAGAAACTCATGAACAATAATGTCATACCTCATGGTATCAGTTCTTGACGATTTCACTATCTGAAAGTTACTATCAATAATATTCGATACTGTATAGTTTGTTTTTCGTTTAATTTTAATTTTCGGTATAAGAGCACAGGTTTAAATCGAACTTTATTGTTTAACCAACACGGTTGAATTTTCACATAAATACGATCCGAAACTCAAAATCGTTATATCTTTTAAATTTTACTTTAATGTTGAAATTCAGTAAAAATGGCACCAATAACATGACATTAAGATAAGATTCTCTACTTCCAACAACTACTCACCACATGAAGAAAAAGAAGCCAGTGGTAAGAGCAGGATACTTCTGCAAGAACCCAACCGGAGCAACTTCCCTGCACACAACATTAATTCATAATCAGTCCAACCAAAAACAAACACATTTCGAGCCCCGGGGTATCGTACCCCGGGGCTCATTTAAAACCAGTAAACGAACCTCACCCGGTAGAATCACCACCTTCAGCAGGAGAAGATGATGCACTAGCACAAACAGGCTTGAGATTTCTTGCAGGAGAAGTTTCAAGAAGCACGGCTGGACGGAGTTGCCTTCCCCATATGAGGTTCCCACCTGCACTCACTGCAGTCAGATTTGTTGCAGTCGTGAAGGTCACGTTGTTGTTGCTGTTGAGTCTGGTTGCTGGAGTTCTTAGCTTTGGGAGGCCTGAGATAGTGGCTGCACCGGAGAGAACTCGTGACTCCATCGTGTAGGTTTAGAGAGAGAGTGGCTGTGTGTTTGTGGAGATTATTTTGTGGTAAAATGTAGAGGGAGAGAGTCTAGTTGAATTAACGTGCGCCGAGAAGGATATCTTGAGCTTGGAGAATGGTTATTATTGTGGGGAAAATCTAGTTGTGTGGTGGAAATGGAACATAGGCATAAAGAGAACACAATATGTTCTTTCATACGTAAAAATGTTCAAAGGCCATTTGTCTTAAGTTATTTATAAGCATGGTTGTAAAAATCGGTATAAATTGGTTGAGATACTGATTTAAGATTAATTAGGTAATCGGAGATTAATTGGAAGGATTAATCGGATATTATAATGATATTTAACATATTAAACTAATTTACAATTAAACATATCATTCTAAATAAATTTACAGGATTAATCGGATTCAAAAATTGAATCAGTTGGTTATCTTATAGAGAATTAATCGAGAATTAATCGCCTAAATCGGAAATTTTTAGAACCATGTTTATAAGCAAAAATTACCAAATATATTGATCGATTTTAATATTTCAATAGAAGTATATATATCAAATCTTAATTCGGTACAATGACTCACCGGATTATTTGATGTCCGATTGGCTATCAAATTTCCAATGTATGACTGGTTATCAAATGTTTAATGTTTCGATTTTAGTAATATAAAAATATAAATTTGTGTCACACTAATAGTATATTTTGAAGGAGGAATGACTAATTTATTTTGTTGAATTTTGACTTCCAAATTGTAATGAGATTTAGGTAACTGTAGAACATCATACATGTCATACTCATGTGTCCGGGATATGAAATTATTTGTATTTGATAAATGTAGCATATATTAAGTTCTGTAATTGAAATATGTGTAAGATGGACAAGGTAATGAAATATAGGGGAGAGCTTGGGTTGGACAAGGGATTATCTTATCTAGAAATGAGAGGCTCTTGAGCAAGGACTTGTCTTGTCCAATCCACCATACATCCTTACATCCCTCCTATCCTTGTAATGGCAATGCAATGTATTTTTTCTACTGCATCACCTTCCTTTCTTAATCAAATACCCATTTTATTGGATCTTCTAAATTTGTGTATACAACACACAATCAATTAGGGTAGTCATGACATGAATATGTAAAAAGGAATTTCTTTCCCTTGCACGGTCCGACGTGAAGGAACATAATTCAAATGAAAACCATTATCAATCTTTTTTAAGCATAAATTATCTACTAAACAAATTTTGAAATCGGATGTTTGGCCGGATATCTATTTGGATATACTTATGTTCCAAGTGCTAGAGATTAAAATTAGCTCGTATTTGTTTGATTCAATTCACTAAATTTAGCTAGTAAAATTTCACTTAGAGAGCAGTTCATAGGAATTTATTTTTGTTTTGTAAATTCGATGTGTTTTGATTCAAAAATTTTATAAAAAAAACTTATGAATATTATCACTACAACATAATATTGGTGGTCTATCAGCACTAGTACAAAAAGAACATATAACGTCGATTAAATAGGTCTAAGGTGTCTGACAATATGTGTAGGGGACGTTATTGGTATAGACCTACAGCAATGCTTCTATGAAATGGCCAATCTATCACAGCAATGCTGCGATAAAATTTTGGGCTTTACAAATTATTTGCTTTTTACAAGTCTATATAGGTTCATACAAATCACAGTTCATTTCTTAACCATAGATAATAGGTACATCATATAAAGGGGGTGTTTGGCTCATCATATAAGTTGGCTTATATGATGAAAGCCCGTTCCCCATTTTCTGGGACTGTTTGGCAAAATAAGAGAAAGTCCATTTATTAAACTTATATGGGATAAGTTGAATGTTAAGAATTCCTAACATTCAACTTTCAACTTATTCTTATTTCTCGATACACGCAATATATAATATCCTTCAAATCTTCAAAATCATATATCTTTTAATTCGTTCATTAGAAAATTGAAATGTACATATCAAATTTCTCTACTCATCGAGATCTATCCATTGATATCCACTTATATATATATATTAAAAAACAAATATTTTGAAAATATTTAAAAAAGTTAACTTATAAGTTCTGATTTACCAAACACTCTACTGACTTATAATTTCTGATTTACCAAACACTCTATTAACTTATAAGTTCTGATTTACTTATCACTTATATTATACTTATCACTTTAAGTTATAAGTTACTTATTTTAAGGTAAGCCAAACAGGCCCAAAATGAAATGAAAACACAAACATATAGATTGAGGTGAGAAAACATAATGAAAGGAAGCCAGAGCTGAGAGCTCCCTAGGTTGCTCAACAAGAAATGAGAAAGTTGCAATCTTCGGCCAACATCTGTCAAATTATCCAAGACTAAATAGCAATAGTTTTGTTAAATTTTCTTTGTTGAAAATAAATAAAAGTTGGAATAGATGTAAACTTTTTTCCGGAATTTAGTCGACGAAAGACTGCGAGAGGGCTGTTTTGGTGGAAAATTTGTGAGTAATGAAAACAGACCATTATAGTTTGGCAACTAAACGCCAAGCAAAAGCCACAAACAGAAAGGCCAATAAAAACATCCACTTCTCTCGTGAGGCATGTGTAGACTGCTACCATTAAAGGAGAAATGGGATTCGTATGTTCGGTTTCAACTTTCTTTAGTGGTGTAAACTTATTTTCTTTTCTTCTCAAAAATGAATAACAAACCACACTCATTCTTACTCGATACTATAATATTTCCTGTTTCACAATTAAGCTGTTAAAAATTTATTTTAAAACAAATTTTTAGAAAAAAAAGTGTTAATTTGAAACTTATAAATCAGCTCTCCACGAGTGGGATAGTTTAAAGTTATCTCAACTTACTTTAAGTTGGTCATTGATATGTTTGTGTACACTATAATTTTAGTTTAAAAAATTTAATATTTTTTTTCAACTTACTTTAAGTTGGTCATTGATATGTTTGTGTACACTATAATTTTAGTTTAAAAAATTTAATATTTTTTTTCAATTTATTTTTTTTACACATCAAATTTTATATATTCTAATCAATTTTTAACTCATGTTTTATTCTTTGCATATATTTGAACTTTATACTTTTATTTTATGTTTAAAAAATATTAATTTCTATTTTTATAATTAAAAATTTTGGAATAAATTAACTTTAAGTATAATTAACCACATGCATCTAATTTAAAATTAAAATTATTATTTTTCACTTAAATCAAATAAATTACACTTTAAACTATAAATAACATTTTTTAAGTTAACCAAACTAGCTCATCTTTATGGAATTAACCAATATTGTTTGAACATGACATGTATAACATTGACATTAGTTTTTTGCAGCCCAGCAGCAACTTCTCTGTCCAACTGGTATTCTAAATTTCTTTTTATCTAGTGGTCCAAGCAGAACACTAGTTCATGTTTGGTGGACTTATATATGTTTAAAGTGGTCTGTGTATTGTAGATTTGTAGTCATATATAATCTCCATTGGTCTGTTCATATTAATATATCCCAGTAACTGTTACTACAATACATTAATTAGGTCTGTTGTTCACTAGGCCCATTTTCAATGCTTCGTAGATTAAATTCAGCCCAATAAACTACCATACAGATACACCAGGACCATGTCGCCCATGAAAAATTAATCTTTTTATTATTCTCAATAAGAACGTGTGAATGAATGTGTAATACTCTAGGTTCACTTGACTTTATAAGGCCCGTGGCGTTACTTGATTGATAAGCTATTTATTATCTTTCGCTATCTTGCCCATTCGGCCATTCCCCACCTCTAGTCTCTAGGCCGGCTAAATTATCGAAAAATTTCAAAAAATGTCAAGTCCCTCCCTGTGAAGGTGAAATTTTTTTTAGGGTAATGCTAAACATAGCTCCTAGGGCTATGGTTAAGTATTAATGTAGAGGAATAAAAGTATTTAATACATCAATTTTGCACTTAATATATCAATTTTGTACGAAATTCAATATGATTATTTAGAAATTTGGGATGTTTTTATCGTTGGAAATTAATGTGAATGCAGGGGGTCCATTATTATTACTTGGAAAATTAAATTTGTGTTGCAAATAGATATTGGGAAAATAAAAACAACTAAAAACCTTACAAAGATGTTGAAAATATAAGAGTATTTTTTTTTTTGCTAAGCGAAAATATAAGAATATTTAATGCTTAATGGTTAGCATTTCCCTTTTTTCTTATTACAACATTTATACAATTTTCCTCTCAACATGAGGGGTTGTTATGGCGTTTGTAAGTACTACCAGAAAAAAGAAAAAGAAAGGAGCAGCTAATTTTTTAAAACCGGTGTCATTTACAGAATCGAAAAAGAAAAAAGAGACAGAGCGAATATTATACTATTATTCAAGAAAATGTTAAAGATCGATCTCAAATCAGTTTCCGAAATAAATCTCAAATGACATATGACATTGTACTTGGAATGATAATAATTTTTATCTTAAATCACGAATATAACTAATCAAAGCATTAATGAATCATTTCTACGACATGTTTTCTAGTTAATTATCAAAATTAATTAGTAGTTGGTTCAAATTTATAGTAGTAGAGGTTTCGTTAGAGCCGGCAATTTCGTACACGACACGAAAACGACACGAAAATTACGGGTTTGGGTTGATCTTTACGGTACACGAACACGAAAGTATACGAACACGAAATTACACGGATGAATTTAGTGTCGGTTTTGGGTTTACCCTTGGGTACACGACACGAAACGAAAATACACGAAATAAATAAATATTTAAATAATTTTATTAAAATTATATGAATACATATTTTAAAATGATATTTTATATATAATTTTTACATAAGATAAATATAAAATAGTTTCAAATCTTAGTTTCACAGGACTTAAGCACACTTCATTTCTTATGACATATTGACTTAAGACTGGACTTGTAAAAAATTAATATTTAAATATTTTTATTTTTATTCAAAAATTACACGAAATACGACACGAAACGTACACGAAATGAAGGTACACGAACACGAAACGAAACGAATCCTTAACGGGTCGGTTTTGGATTTAACATTACGTACACGAAACACGAAAGTACACGACACGAAAGTACACGAAACGAACGAATTGCCAGGTCTAGGTTTCGTGGTTGATTTTCACCGAGTACAAACCATTTAATCCGTATTTGATTGATCGTGTCTTATGCTTAAGAGTTAAAAGCCTGCTACTAAAAATGTGACAGGAAGTACGTACTGGTATTATGGATTTGATAGGCAAACTGCAAAGGCCATGCTCGTGCTTAGTGTGGTGTTCGAGAAATCTTGTACTCATTTGTATAATACTCCCATGCTATAAACCACCACTACTAACATTTTGCCCATTACTGTCCTTGATTGTTCAGAGTGAAATCTTAAAATATCCTGGCGTTCACAGTAAAAAAAAAAAAAAAAAAGAGCAACCACAAGAAGAACAGCATGTTAAATTGCATCTATTTCTTACATTTTTACATTCTATATACTTGTTTGAATTGGAACAACAATGGTACTCCGCACTACTTTCGTCTTAATTTATGTGACGATTCAAAATTTTGTACACAGTTTAATGTGCTGGCAAGAAATACTAGTTGAGGATTCATAATTTTCTGAGACGAAAGAGTACGTTATACTTTATGGAACTTCATAGTCTAGCTTGCTTATAATATAATTAGTCTATTTTTTTTTTGATAATTCGATGTCCGGGCAGCTTTCGCGCACCTCGACTAATTCGAAAGATTGCTAGGTGTACCCATCGAGCATGACAATCCACTTACTTCCGTGCCTCATAGGAATCGAACCCACGATCTTGAAGTGCTAAATCCCTAAAGTCATGGTCCAACCAACTAGGACACCCGTGATGGGTATAATTAGACTATTATTTACTCTCTCAGATATCATCCATTTGTTTACATTTCAGAGAGAGTGTTTGATACGTATTTTAATGTATATATAAAATATAGTTTCGTAATTTATTTTTATAATTTTATGATTTCAAGTAAAAATTGAATGTTTAAATTTTTATTCAGAAAAAATAAAATTTTAAAAATAGGTTATAGAACTATATTTTATATGCATCTTAAAATATGTACAGAACATTTTTACATAAACATAAATAAATGATCGGGACGGAGGAAGTATTAATAAAAAATCTATTTCTAATTCATTCTAGAAAGGCATTTTGATAAAACTACTAATTCTGAACATAAGCTCCCAGGGTGGTGGGGTTGATTTTAACCCAGGCTCCAACTTAGTCGGCGAATAGGCCAAAGGCCCTCTGTGCTTGTCGACAAGACATATTTTACAAAAAGCTATTCCCTCTATCTCTTAAAACATTTCCTGTTTACTATTTTGGGTCATTCAAAATACTTTTCCTCTTTCTATTTTAAGCCATAAAATAACAATATTCAATACCCACTACTCCACCACTACTCCTTACAAACAATATTCAATACCCACTACTTCACCAACTACTCCTTTAAAATAATATTCAATACCCACTACTCCACCCACTACTCCTTAAAAATAATATTCAATACACACTACTCCACCCACAACTCGTTAAAAATAATATTCAATACCCACTACTCCTTAAAAACAATATTCAATACCCACTACTCCATAAACAAATAATATTCATTTCCCACTATCTTAAAACCCGTGTTTTTAGTCAAACGGGCAAAGTTTTAAAAGACGGAGGGAGTACTACAAATTAAATTACTAATGACAGCTTAGCATCCACTGAAAATTCATTTACAAAATCATTTTTTTCACTTAGATTCTATTACTCAGTTTTTCGTTAAAAACAAGCTTCGAACATAGTTAAAATATTTGTTTACTTTTATAAAGAGTGTATCCGTTTTAATTAATTACGTTTAAAATGATTCCACATCCCCTATTTCCCATCACACTGGCGAAGACAGCTAACCAGAAAGAATACTATAATATAATCACACAACCACAAGCAATAAAATCTTATCCATGTGACACCATATCTATCCATCACATTCTATCTTCTCAGCTGCCAAATGTAGTTAAAATTAGATGAAAAACAAATTAAACAACTTAAATTTCCTTGCTTGTGGGCTTCCAGTGTACTTGACTACACCAATCAACTCCACTTTAATGTATTGTTATTGGAAAGGAAAAGAGAAAAAGATAATGACTGTTGTCTATGCCATTTCTTCCAATTAATTTGTCAATATTTGTAATGATGTCGAAATGTGAAGTGTGCTTTGATCTGGAATCTGGATGCAGATGGAGCTAAAGCATATTTTAGTGATCTTGTGAAACTTTACGAGATTGGTTCAAATTATGCATGATAGTCATATTATGAGCACCATTCTTTCAAGTTTGCACATTCCCTCTGCTATATTCTTTTCGATAAAATTTGAAATTTCGAATATGTAAAGAGATCGAGAGAAATATCGCTAGAGTAAGTTAATTCAAAATAATAACCCTAACAGATTAGGTGAACTATATGTATGAGTAACATTATTCAGTGTGGATATTCTTTTAGCAGATGTACAAGTACGAGTTTGTATTAGGTAAGCTGCCACAAACTAGAACTTAAAGAATCCGTTTGATTCAGTATTTTTAATTATAATATGTTTGTCATGATTAAAAATAAAAAAATTACTAAAGCATAAATCAAACTAAAAAATAGGCGTGGTACGAGGTGGGGAGGTAAGAGTGAAAAGAATGAAGGTAGTGAGAAACAAGCTCAAATGGGTTGGGTACTTGGTACCATACTATCATTCGCTTTTGTTTTATATTCAATATACTTGTTCTCCTACATGCACATATGTGACGGAGCTAGAAATCAGTAGGGGTGTTCGCGGTGCGGGTGGTAAGGTTTTTTTTCAAACCGTAAATCAAACTGAGCATGCGGTTTGAACAAATTTTCAAACCGCGACCTCACCACATAAAATTAAAACCACATAAATCGCACCACGAAAAATGCGGGCGATACGGGCAGTTTACCAATTTCAAATTTTAATAATATAGTATCTTTCTTCTTTTTTTTTTTGCCACAAAGAAGTCGAACTTTATTAATCACTCAATTATTCGACAAAACATAATTGACTTAAAAATAAACAAATACATAATAATAAAGTTGTAAACTAAAATGAAATATAAATTTAGAGTTTGTAAACCAAAAGAATCGGATGATATTGAGAGAATCAGATGATATACGATGAGAGAGTGATAGATAGATGATATACATGTATATATTTATAAATATATTAATATTATATAATATGCGGTGTGGTGCGGTGCGGTTTGAACCACGAGAATGAATTTCCAAACCACAAATCGCACCGCACCGTGCGGTTTGGTTAAAATTCAAACTACGATCGCACCACGAAAAATTTAAACCACGCGAGGCGGTATGGTACGGTGCGGGAGGTTTATGCGGTTTGATGAACACCCCTAAAAATCAGATTCTCGACTAAACTGAATTCAAGAAATTTTTTTTTTTGAAAAACATCGTTTCCTTTAAAAACTCATAAACCTTTAATGCTCTTGCTTAAATTTATCTGTTACAATAATTTTGAATTCTGATTCCGACACTAAATTGCTATCAATCTTAAAATGTTGTATGAGCAGTGCAACTATATATAGTAACTACGTGTTACATACTTTCGATTACCATACTTGCAATACAAAATGTTAAAAAGGGACTAGTTGTTAAGTAATCATAATCGAGTTAGGAGGGTTTGTGATTGGTCCTTTTTGGAGCACTACTAAAGCACTAACATCGTGTAGATTTGGAAGAATTACATAAATAACAAAATTTAAAAACAAAAAAGATGTCCCAATGTCCTCAAAATTCCTTTTTTGCTGTACTGAATATTCTTTCTTCGAAGTCTTAAAAGTTCTTCTAGATGGCCATCACCATGTCACGTTGGCTTCCACAACGACGACCTTATTTTTTTTTTTTTTTTTTGAAAACAACGACGACCTTATTAAAAACCGCTAAACTTACCGGATCAACGTTTACCTGTGTACTGTAACATATTTAAAATTCAACTTATTATATTTAGTTTACATGTGACGGACTCCAAATATTAACGTTCCTACGGCTTACGACTGACTGTGGGGATAAACGACGAGAAATATTCTTACGGCACCACCTAGGTGATAGCTCCTCGGCTTACAGGGCTACAACCCCTCGACTCTTCAATAGACCAATACCTTCGGACAAGCACCTGTGTCACCCTTGTGTTAACCAGTCATCCCTGAAAATACGGGAACTCCTCCACCCGTCACTCATAGGCTTGCGTAGTCACCCATAGCTATGCTCAGTCACCCATAATAGAGACACGAGTCATTCCTTGGCAGGAGGGCTCTAATGACTCAGCCAAAACAAATGGACTATAAAAACTGCAGAAGATGAAAGAGAAATGTAATGCCAAAAATTCACCTAAACACTAAGTATAATCTAACCTTCTAAACACAAAGACCAAAAAAAAGATTCCAAAATGATCGCTACGGATTATCAGTAAAATCCCTACTACTATCAACATATATCATGAGAGCAAAACTAAATTTGTAAAATGAAGGTCATCGCGGTGGGATTTTGTACTAGTTATCCTTCATGATTAATTTTATATATACACTCACTGAGGCTCTATGAACGCAATGAAATCTTATTTTAAAGATTGCATTACTGACATAGCTTCGATGTTCTGCGTAAATTTTTCAAAAATACGATGTTACAAATTGTTTATGTTTTTGGAAAGGATTATATTTGTTTTTCGATGAAAATATCAAATTTTAAAACAAATTATGTGTTATTTTTTTAAAAAATGGTGAAGTATTTAAAAAATATGGGAAAAAACTATATTTTAGTTGTATGGTACATTTTTCTAATATAATTTATAAGTTAATAAAGAATATCAATTTTTTAATAAATTTCAAATTGAATTCGAATCAAGTCGAGTTCAAATTTTTTATAGATAGTTATTGAGTGTCCCCACGAAGTAAACTTTCTGGCTCCGCCAATGAAGGTAAGTCATGTCGTTGCAGATTTAAACATCTTACCCACAACCAAAATGATTGTTTCCTTTCAATCGTTTGAATTATTTAGGTTATGGAATTCAATGCTTACTTCATTTAATAATCTCGTGACTTTGTAGAACTACAGTACAAGTCTCAATGGAAGATGAAGCACTTGAATGCAAAATTGCAGGACACAGCAGACATCATTGAGATCTGATGGACCAAGAACAAGGCATTTAATCCTCATATTTCCTAAAGGATGGGCTACATCTATAGAATTTCAAATGACCGTGCATGTAGAACTGTGTAGCGTAGGAATTAATGTTAAACTGACAACACCTAGGTCTAGTTATGAAACAGAATAGAACTTTGCCTTGCTAAGTTTTTTGAGGAGTACAGTAACTAACTAGTACGTAGGGGTGAACAAAATTTGCCCAATCCTCTCCTTATTTCGCCCGACCAATCCGGATCGTCCAAACCAGTGGATTGAATGGATTGATTTTTTAAAAACCCGTACTAACTGGGTTTGGTTATGGTTTAACAAATTTTAATCCTAACCAAACCCGTCTCAACCCGTTTACATACAATGCATATTGGTTAAATATTTTCTGCAATTTTTTGCATTCATTTTCTGCATTTTTTGCATTTTCTACATTCTGCAACATTTTGCAACGCATCCTATAACACTTGCAACATACTCTGCAACACATTTTTTTTATTCTGCAACACTTTCTACATTCTGTAACATTCAGCGACACATTTGGCAACACATTTTCTACATTTCGCCACACATTTATGCATTTTCTGGGAAGAATTTCTGCATTTTTTTGGCAAAATTTTCTGCATTTTTTACAAAGTTCTTTCGATTTGCAACCCAACCAACCCGCCCTAACCCAACCCGGATCGTTCAAAGCCCGAACAACCCGTCCCGTCTAAAATCGTGGGTTGAACGGATTAATTTTTAAAAAACCCGTACTAATCGGGTTGGGTTGTTTTTTTCCTCAACCCGCCTCGTGTTCACCCCTACTAGTACGTAACGCCTAAGACGGAAATAAAAATTGCACAAATTTCTTAATAAATGACAATGTACCACTAATTAGATCGATTCATATAAAAACGATCAGTGGATCATATAAATTTTCATACAATTAGATGTTCAGTTCGTGTGGACCGAAACATCTATATAAGAAAATTATGGTTAGGGATGTTTTTAAATATTTAAAAAAAAATCTTCATGAATTCAAAATTTTAAAATATTTTCTTTAGAAACAAATTTTTCAAATTATTTACGAATGCAAACTTTTACGACCAATGCAACCAGAAATGTGACAATTGTAACTTGAAGTAACCTTTACGCTGACAATTGAACAAGGTGTTGGGAAATTGGGTGATTTTGACTCAGAAAAAAAAGTAACCCAAGCGTGCTAAAGCATTTTCTTGCCAAGGCTACAACATTATTATGCACCGAGTTTGATAGATTTTAACTGTATTCGGTGGTGGAAACGGGAAACACATTCGAGTTAGTGCATGCTAAATTACAACTAAACTAAAATTTGGCCGGGATCAGGAAAATTTTTGTGTTTATAGTTTAATTTCAAATAAAATTTTAATAATCAGCTAGGACTAAATCTAGAATCAATCCCGTCTATTTGTACTTCTTCGATTCGTTTTTTTTTCTTCAACCTTAATGGTTGTAAAAAATGCTATGCGCTTCTAAATTAGCAAAAAAAAAATGGTACACGCTTCTAGATGGTTAAGATTCCTTCTACCGGTTATCTGATAAAACGTAAATTGATCTGAATATTATTAAACATAATTTAATATTTTTAATATGAAAAATATTGTTTCATGGTAACACATCTAATTTCATTTTTTTCGTCTATATTCGTGTCTAATCTAGATTTTCCCGTTTGATTTTTCAATTTTCCATCATCCTAATTGAAAGGAAAAAATGTTAAATTGTCTGACTTTAATAATACCTACATTTACTATATCAAGGACAGATAACCAGAAAGAATATAATAAGATGACAAAGCAATAAAATCTTATCGATGTGTGACCATATTTATCAATCTATCACATCCTATCTACTCAGTTGCCAAATGTAAATTAATATTACGAATATAATATATGAATAAATAATTTCATAGCCTGTGGGATTCCAGTGTACTTGCCTACACTAATCAAGACTGATTTAATAATGATCCTTGTGAAGGAAAAGAAAAAGGATCTTCGAATTAATTTGTCAATATTTGCAATGATTTCGAAAAGAATTTACATTGATCCGGATGCAGAGGCCAGATGGATCCAAAGCATATTTTGGTGATCTTTTAAAACTTTATGAGATTAATTCAAAACATGCATGATAGTCATATAATGAGCACCAATGCTTAAAGCTACACACACATCCATATTTTATGTGTGTGTGTGCAAAGATTTTAATCATCTTCTTAACATGAACAGATGAATTTTAGGTGAACCATTTCTCTATTAATAATGATTTAAACTGGATATTCTGTAATTTACAAGTACATAAAATATTGGTCTATTTGGTGAGCTTCCACAAACTAAAATTATTGTTTTTTCTTTTGAGAGACCACAAACTAAAATTTAGGAGGCTATGTGTTACGAAATCTTTGAAGTGTGGAATGGGGTGGGGAATGTATTAGAAAAGCCGAGAGCAACATGGGAAATGGACATGAGATGACAATGATGAAGGTGGTGAGGAAACAAGCTCAAATGGGTTGGTGCCACCATTTGTCTTCCCCTGTAATAAAAGTAACAAGATGCGCACTAACATATAATGCGTAAGTTTGTCAAATCTTAATATGAACTTATAAGTTATTTATTTCGAAAAAAAAGTACATATTTTTTAACTTTTTTTCAGAATAAGTAAATTATTTCTGAAAAATAAGATTTCCTAAACAGGCTCAATATGAAATGTTAAAGAAATTTGCTAAGTGATCATCATAGAGTTATGAAGGTGTGTGATTGGTCTTTTTGGACCACATCTAAAGCACCAACATCATGTCGATCGATTGTTAGAAATTAGAAATAAAGAATCAAATGAATCATATAAATAAAAAATACAAACTGCCGATTTCTGCGAAAGTCCTCGAAATTCCTTTTGTCCTCGAGCTTAATGTTAAAGTTCTACTCGGTGATAAGTGGATTTTATATTCACTTGGAATGTCTCAGTTCGGCTTAAATTGATTGTTTTGTACTCAAGATGTTGTAGTTTTGATGTGTTTTGCTTAGTTGTGCAGATTTACGAGAATATTGATTAAAGTTGATGCTTTTATTGTTTTTTGAGATTTATTTGATTAAAATTCGGATTTTCCGGGAAGGCTGCGCAGCTTATACTCTTTTGACCATATCTGGAGTTCTAGAAGTCCGTTTTCAGCGATCTTACTGCCCACGCGAAGCTTGAGAGATTTTCTACAACCTGGGATAGAAAGCACGTGCAAGGAATGTCATGATTAAAGTCGCGCACGTTTTCTTATAAAAGAAGACCTTGAATTTACTATTTTGCCCTTTTTCTAATTCTAATTGTATTCTGGGCAGTTTTGGTACCTTCTTTAAATTCTAATTGTAATAGAAGGTAATTGCTTGTTGGGCAAGATTAGGAGTATCTATATAAACACATCTAGGGATGGGAAAAGGGGGTTCATTGTTAGAGAGATACAATTTGTACGCAGCTTTTTGGATTTTTTCTGGAGAACCATTATTTTCTTTGAAGATTGAATTTAAAAGGTTTCTTTTCTATATTCTTCTAATTATGATTTCTTCTATTAATTCTTGTTTTGTTAATTTAATCATGTGTAACTAATTCTCTAATCTGAGAATTGAGTAGTATTCCTTGGTATTCATGCCTGTTTAATTATCTGTGATTTTCTTGCTTTGCTGATCTGTTATTGAGGGCTTAACACAATTAGGGGAGTCATGAACCTTTGATTGGATTTTAGGGATTGTAATAACTTGGAAGAGGAGTTGCAATTTTAGTACAGGATTTAACAGACATAACTCGAATATTTGATTGGAAGATTAATAGGAGAGTTGTGAGACTTATAATTCTTGGTGCGTAATAGTTTATGATTGTACTTTGATTGTATCACGGAAGTAACAATAAAGGTGTAGTTGTAGACACTATATTGTATCTTGGAAGAGAACATTATAACCTTAGAAGAATTGTTTTCAGCAGAGTAAGAACGTAAATGTCACATAGATATTGAATGTGCATTGAAACCAAGTGAAGAACCCCAGTTCTTGGATGGTTTTCCTCATATATTTTATTCTCGATTGATAATTAGTTTAATTTAGTTTATAAACAAACCAAACATTCTTTTACACTTCTAAATTGTGAGAGATAAGATACTTGAACTTGATATTACATTCAGTCCTTCCCTGCGAACGAACAACAAAAATACTATTAACAAATTGGCGCCGCTGCCGGGGAAGGCAGTATAGTTGAGTTTCGGTTAATTGTTTCTTATTGTTTAGATTTTAATTGGTTCCACAAGTTGTTTTGTTGGTGATTTTCAGGTGTATGCGACGTTCTTCGTGCGCTAGAAAATTGGAATTTGACCCTGAAATCGAACGTACTTTGAGAAAGATCAGAAAAGAGAAAGCTAAGATGGGAGATGCGGAGAATCAAGCTGTTAATGTTGATCAATCTTCTATTTGGGACCATGAGACACCGAATCCAGCCAATTGCATGTACAAAACTCCAGAGATTGGTGCAGCTCAGTTCCATATTAATCCGAGCTTAATTCAGATGATCAGCAATCAAGCTTTTGAAGGAGACATTGAATTAGAAGACCCACACAGACATCTAGAGCGTTTTGTGCAGATGGGTGGCTCATTCAGAATCACTGGTGTTACGAGTGATCAGATTCGTCTCCATATATTTCCCTACTCTATTAAGGGAAGAGCTTTGGAATGGTTTCAGCAACTTCCAAACACTACGGTTGCTACATGGGAGAGTCTTTCTACTGCATTCTTGTCCAAATACTATCCTTCTGACAAGACGCAACAGTTAAGGACTATGATTATGAGTTTTAAAGCACAACCAGGTGAAGGTCTATATCAGGCATGGGAGAGATTCAAGGCACTATTGAGGAAGTGTCCACATCATGGCTTAGAAGATTGGCAGATCATTAGTACTTTTTATGGGGCCATGAATACAGATATTTGTTTGAGTTTGGATGTGGCTGCTGGTGGAAATTTCAAGAAGGCACCAACTACACAGGCTAAAGCACTCCTTGAGGAATTAGCATCTAATAATTATTCATGGGCACCTAGTGGGACGAGCTCAGCAAAAGCAGCACAAGAATCTGAGATGATCAACATGCTGGCTCAAAAGTTGGATACTCTAACTCAGGAGGTGCGAGGACTAAAGGTAAATGTGAATGCTATTTCTTCACCTATGGAAGGGTATCATGATTATGGTGCTAGTCAGAACTCGTATGTGCAACAATTTCCAGAAGAAGCAACTTTTATTCAAGGAAGACAGCCTTGGCCTGTGGAGAATAATTCTTACTACAATCCAAATCGAAGGCCAAACAACAATCTTTCTTATAGCAATAATCATGCAGCCAACCCTTCCTATGCATTTCCAAGGCAGAATCAACCTCCTGGTTTTCAGTCACGACCGCCATATCAAGCACAGCAGCAGTATCAACCTCCACCAAAGAAAGAACCAGCTGAGTGGGAGGTTGCACTAAATAAGATTATGCAAGGGACTTCTGGGGCATTGGCTAATATGGAATCAAGAATAGATCAGATGGCATCATCTCAAAAGATGCTAGAAACACAGATTGGACAGATTGCCTCAAAGATGGGTGTTCGTGAGCAAGGGTCTCTTCCTAGTCAACCCGACCAATCTGGTAAAGAGCAATGCAAAGCAATTACTTTGAGGAGCGAAAAAGAGTTGCCGAGGTTGAGGTTCTTAAGCCTAAAGAGAGTGATGCTGAGAAAGAGGATAAGCTAGTAGAGATTGCTGCAGACACGTCAGAAAAAGAAGATGAGAAGAAGAAGGAAGAAGAATCAGAAAAGCCGTATGTTCCTCCACCACCTTATGTTCCTCCTATTCCATTTCCACAGAGACTTCACAACAGGCAGTACGAGAAGCAGTACGAGAAGTTCTTGACTATGTTCCGGCAGTTGCATGTTAATATTCCGTTGGCTGAAGCTTTGAATCAAATGCCACTTTATGCTAAATTTCTTAAGGAGATGTTGACAAAGAAGAGGAAACTTGAAGATGCAGAAACTATTACTCTTAATGCAGAATGCAATGCAGTCATCCAGAAGGCTATTCCTCAGAAATTGAAAGATCCGGGAAGCTTCTCTTTGCCTTGCACTATTGGGAAGATGGAAAACATGAAAGCCTTGTGTGACTTAGGGGCAAGTGTGAGTTTGATGCCATATTCAATCTGCAAAAGGCTTGGTCTTGGAGAACTTAAAAAGACACGGATTTCACTTCAGTTGGCGGATCGTTCTGTTAAGTATCCATTGGGGGTTATTGAAGATGTGGTTGTTAAAGTGGATAAATTTGTCATACCTTGTGATTTTGTGGTGTTAGAGATGGATGAAGATGTCGAGATACCCATTATCTTGGGACGGCCATTCTTGGCTACTGCTGGCACTACAATCGATGTTAAAGCTGGAAAATTGACATTGAATGTTGGCGAGGACAAAGTGGAATTTGATCTGAATGAAGCAATGAAGATACCTCCTTTTGGAGCAACTTGTTTTACTGTTGACATAGTTGATGAAATTGTGCAGCTCGAAAATGAACACTTCGTGGGAGCAGAACGGGTGTTAGATGATAAGTTAGAAGAAATTTTTGTCCAGCCGGTTGAGTCGGAGAAGCACCTTAGAGGTGTGAAGAAGAAAAAGAAGAAGATTTGGTCGTTTGGTAGTAAAATCAGGTTGAAGTCTGTTGGAAACGAATTGTGGAAAGCAAGCAACCAAGATGTCAACGTTCGTATGAATGGTCTTTCTGTTGAGGGCGGGTCAGTTATTCTTTTGAAACCCCCATGAGTTAAGGAAGTAATGTCGGGCTAACGACATTAAACAAATGCGCTTCGTGGGAGGCAACCCACGCATTAGTGTAGAAAAAAAAAGTGTAGTGTAGAGAAAAGAAAAAAAAATGAGTGTTAAAAAAAAATGTTGTGAAAAAAAAAAAATAGGTCGCGCAGGCTGCGCCTGCGTTTCTGTATATATGGCGCAGTTTGTAGCTGTTGTATTATAAAAAAAAAATATTCTCTTTTTCTTTCTTTTTTCTTTCAAACCCAATTATTTTCTACTCCCCAATTCTTTTCTACTCAAATTCTTTTCTCCTCAAAACCTAATCCTAATTCTTTTCCTATTTCAATTCCAAAACCCCCATCTTTCCTCCAAAATTTTAAACCTATTCTAATTCTTTTTCTTTAATTCATCAAATCCTATTTCTATCTTACATCAAATTTTATTACCCACTAAAATTTTTTTCCTTTTCACATTAAAATTTTTATATTCATCCTATCACTCCATTATATATACACACCCATACATACAAATCCAATTCCTCTTCTATTTATTTAAATTCAATTCTAAAGAGGAATTAATTGCAAGTTCACCTCTTTGATTCGTAATTGGTTTATCTTTTTCTCTAATCTTATTTTTATTACGAATTTGTGTTCTTGTAATTGTGGGTTTTGTAGTATTCTTGTTATTTGGGAAGTGGCCAATCTATGGAGCTCGTACGCATTATCCTCCACCAGATTCATCCGAGGAGGGTTATGACTCAGCTGGTTAGGTATGTTTTCTACTTTCCCTTGTATTTACTTCCATTCAATGCGGACATTGAATATTTTAAGTTTGGGGGTGGTTTGAGGGATTAGTAGTTGTTGTTGTATATATGTGTTCATATAGGATATCATGCTTTGCATATTAGTAGTAATTCATGTATGTATGTTCGTATTAATTATGTTTGTTTCATATAGGACATTTTGTTTTTTAATTTTGGTATACCATGTGAGTTCATATTAGTTACATTTGCATAGCATGCATATTTCATGATTCCCTTAGAACGAGCTAATTCTGATTGGTAGGTAGGTGTCTAATTGAGTGTGGTAATGATGAATAGAGGGTTGATTTATAGTTTCTATGAAATTGACTTATGTGTTTCGGAAACAAAACTAGTTACACAATCTCATTGGGTGCTTTTGGGCTAGGTTAGGGTCATGCTTGTTTGGATGTTTTGAGATTTAATCACTTGTTTATATTTAGAATTTTCGTTATTCCCTTGATAGCGTAGTAACACTTAAGTCTAAGTTTGGGGGAAAACAGGGATTTCATGCTAAATTGTAAATAATTGTCAATAATTGCTAGAAACAAATGGCTAGTAGCCGGCTCATATTTATATGAGTAGTCTAGGTTGGAATTGAGAATTCTCATTCCATATTGCATAGAAAAGAAAAAAAAAAGAAAAAAAGAAAAAAAAAGAAAAAAAAAAGTTTCAATTGTTATATGCAAAATTAACTAGGGTTTGCTCTTTAATACTCGAGCTATTAAGTACGAGGGGACTTTGTGCCTAGTGACCTAAGGCTTTTATAGTCTGGGATCCACTGACCAAACACTCGTTACATGGGTATTATTGTATAAGCCTTTTGGGGTCTCATCCATTGCACGGTTAAATAAGCATGCTTGTATATATGTGTCGTAGTAGTTAGTAATAAAGCATAAATTTCTGTCTACCTTGGATAAGGATGGAGGTGTTTCTAGGTTATGAAGTGTCTACAGTCTATTCTATTTATAAACCTGTGATTGTCTTGACGAAGAGCATGTATGATTTTGACCTAGTTTTGGGAGTATTTCTGATGAGCATTGCACACACGCACGTTTCTGTTCATGTAATGTTAGTACACGGGAACTTGGTCGAGCTCTATTTGGATTTAGTTGCATTCTCTAAGATATTTGCTTGTTAGTTGGTTTTGGTTAGTTTGAAGGGGATCGTTGCATTTTCATTCTAGTAGCATTCATGCATTGCATTGCATTAGGTTAAATGAATTTTGTGGGTACATTCGCTATAGGCCCTCACGAGACCTTACTCGTCCACTGGGGCTGCATAGGGGTTTAAAGGGCTTGTTGCATATGCCAAATGCAACCGTGATCACCTACGGAAGTGGTACTAGTTAGTTAGTTGTAATTGTTTACGCTTGAGGACAAGCATCAGTTTAAGTTTGGGGGTTTGATAAGTGGATTTTATATCCACTTGGAATGCCTCAGTTCGGCTTAAATTGATTGTTTTGGACTCAAGATGTTGTAGTTTTGATGTGTTTTGCTTAGTTGTGCAGATTTACGAGAATGTTGATTAAAGTTGATGCTTCTATTGTTTTTTGAGATTTATTTGATTAAAATTCGGATTTTCCGGGAAGGCCGCGCAGCTTATACTGTTTTGGCCATATCTGGAGTTCTAGAAGTCCGTTTTCAGCGATCTTACTGCCCACGCGAAGCTTGAGAGCTTTTCTACAACCTGGGATAGAAAGAACGTGCAAGGAATGTGATGATTAAAGTCACGCACGTTTTCTTATAAAAGAAGGCCATGAATTTACTATTTTGCCCTTTTTCTAATTCTAATTGTATTCTGGGCAGTTTTGGTACCTTCTTTAAATTCTAATTGTAATAGAAGGTAATTGCTTGTTGGGAAAGATTAGGAGTATCTTTATAAACACATCTAGGGATGGGAAAAAGGGGTTCATTGTTAGAGAGATACAATTTGTACGCAGCTTTTAGGATTTTTTCTGGAGAACCATTATTTTCTTTCAAGATTGAATTTAAAAGGTTTCTATTCTATATTCTTCTAATTATGATTTCTTCTATTAATTCTTGTTTTGTTAATTTAATCATGTGTAACTAATTCTCTAATCTGAGAATTGGGTAGTATTCCTTGGTATTCATGCCTGTTTAATTATCTGTGATTTTCTTGCTTTACTGATCTGTTATTGAGGGCTTAACACAATTAGGGGAGTCATGTACCTTTGATTGGATTTTAGGGATTGTAATAACTTGGAAGAGGAGTTGCAATTTTAGTACAAGATTTAACAGACATAACTCGAATATTTGATTGGAAGATTAATAGGAGAGTTGTGAGACTTATAATTCTTGGTGCGTAATAGTTTATGATTGTATCACGGAAGTGACAATAAAGGTGTAGTTGTAGACACTATATTGTATCTTGGAAGAGAACATTATAACCTTAGAAGAATTGTTTTCAGCAGAGTAAGAACGTAAATGTCACATAGATATTGAATGTGCATTGAAACCAAGTGAAGAACCCCAGTTCTTGGATTGTTTTCCTCATATATTTTATTCTCGATTGATAATTAGTTTAATTTAGTTTATAAACAAACCAAACATTCTTTTACACTTCTAAATTGTGAGAGATAAGATACTTGAACTTGATATTACATTCAGTCCTTCCCTGCGAACGAACAACAAAAATACTATTAACACTTGGCCATGAACATAGGTGACATATTGACTTTGGCAACAACGAGAATGACGAGCTGCGTTAGTTTATGTTGGTTTTTAGTAGCTAAAATATCGAGCAGTAGCTAAAGTTGGTAAAACATGAGCTTTCTTGAATGAAATGGATTGAAGTTTGGAATCGATAGACATGTATTTAGCAAGAATTAAATGGGTGTTTTGGATATATTAAAAATAGTAACTTTTATCTTAAAATTATTAAGTATCATATAAGTTAGTATAAATTTACTAACAAAATAAGTTAGTAAAATATATCTTAAATTAAATTAAGAAAAGTTTTTTAACACAATAATCTCAATATACGCACTTTGAAAAAAAAAATTAAATACAAATATAAAATCATAAATTATTAAACAAGTAAACCAATGAACAATATGTAATAAGTTGGGATAAAAGTACATTAATGTTATTTTTCAACTTATCAACATATAAATTATAATTTATAAATTATAACTTATAATTTATAAGTTTTAAGTTAAATATATTCCGAACTGTAATATGTTGAAAGCTGAAAGAAATGGTGGGAGTAGTTTCATTTGGTCGGGGATTTGGGTTGCGAAAGAGGAACTAAAGAAGGGTTTTAGGTGGGTAGTTGGCAATGGTCGAGATACTAATGTGGTGTATGATCCATGGCTGATTAATAAGCAGGATTTTATGGTTGACAAAAGGGAGGTAAATTTGGGGAGTGATACTAGGGTGTGCCATCTGTTCAAAGAAAACCAGCAAGCTTGGGATGTAGATATAGTGGCGAGTCTATTCTCAAAGGAAGATACTGAAAAATTTTTATAGATGCGCATTCCGAGATATGAAACAAATGACAGGTTAGTCTGGGTTTTTGCTAAGAATGGTTGCTATTATGTTAAATCAGGTTATCATATGTGGCAAAAAAACTCGTCTAATCAGTCCCAGGTGAGTCGGTGACTACATCGATAGGCTGGAATCATTTGTGGAATCTCAACGTGCCTTTGAAAGTTAAATATTTTCTTTGGAGGTTTTGCAGGAACAACATCCCAGTACGTTTTCTTTTACAGAAGAGAAGTTCAAATATTCCTGTGGAATGTCCTATGTGTAATAGTGAGTTTGAATACCTCTCACATGTGTTCTTCGATTGCAATTTTGCTTCGAGTTGCTGGCAGGGGAAGGGGATACAGTCAAATTTGTGGAATGTTGAGGACGCATCAGGTTGGCTTCTTGACAGACTGTGTTCTGAGAAGTATGAGGTGTTAGCTGATATGGCAATGACATTATGGGGGATCTGGTTCTTCCGAAACAAGATGGTTTGGGAACGCAAGGTGGTCACAGCCCCGTTTGCAATGGAGTGGAGTAGTAGACAGTTGGAAGACTAGAAAGCTGCTAAAAATAAAGTTAAAGTTATGCAAGCTGTGAATAGAGGAGGCAATAAAACAGTCCAATCGAAGTGGAAAGCACTAAAAGAAGGAGTTCTCAAAGTAAATGTGGATGCTGCAATCGTTCCTGGGGCTTCCTCATTTGCAGTTGGTATGGTCATTAGAGACCATCTGAGTAGATTTTTAGGAGACAGAGTGATGCGAGTGGGGAGGGAAGTTTCTGTTCTTGAGGCGGAAGCAATAGCTATCCTCGAAGCTCTCTCGTGGGTGAAAGCGAGGCCAGAAGGAAGAATGGAAGTTGAATCGGATTCTCTTGTCGCAATTCAAGCTATAGCAGGATATGTTTCTTACCATTCGGAAGTTGGTCATGTTTTTGCGGAATGCAAGCATTTGTTATGTAGTAGTAGTTCGATTAGCGTTCATTATATTAATCGCTTAGCGAATTTGGTAGCTCATCTATTAGCTCGTATTCCTTGTGAGCCTAATAGCTACCTTGATATTATGTCTCCTCCGCGACATGTGTTGGAGGCTATCTTGATTGATGGTCATTAATGAAATGCATTTTGTTTTGTTCAAAAAAAAGTTACAACTTATAAGTTATAAATTTTCTAAAACATAAAGTTTTTGGAAAAAATAAACATAAGTTATAAGTTATTCCCTCAATCTCATTTAGTTGTTAACAATTTCTATTTTGGGATGTTTCATTCAATTACTAACATTTCAAAATTTTTAAAAATAGTAATTTTTAATACTTTAAAAACTCAAATGCGTTCAGATATGGGTAAAAAATAAAAGGGTTAAATATCAAGTAAGTCACTGATTGGAACAAAATATATCAAAATGGTCCTTAATTGCAAATTTGACTCCTTTCGGTCCCTAACTTCTTTAAAATGCACAAAATGTTAAAGTCAAACCAAAACTTAATGGTCAACAACATGTCATAGCACTAATTGGTTGTATGGCGCCATAAATGTGGCACTGATTGATTGTTCCAAATCAGCGCCCTGTTAACCAATTAGTGTTGTAACACGTTGTTAGCCGTTAAGTTTTTTGTTTAACTTTAACGTTTTATACATTTTATAGATGTTAGGGACCGAAAGGAGTCAAATTGCAATTAAGTACCATTTTGATATATTTTGTTCCAATCAGTGGCTTACTTGATATTTAACCCAAAAATAAATCCTAAAAACATAATTAATATTGCATTAATTAGACATAGTTTGGTCCAATAATGAAGCCCATATAAGAGGCCACAAATCCAAACTGAGTATTAAATTCGTAGTTAATATTTGGTCCTAGAACGCATCCTGTACCAAGGATGCCCAATACAAGACCTGCTTCTGGAATCCACGATTTGAGAATCTAAATCAACATGGAAACTAAATCCTTGACGGAAGGATCTAGAAATCACCGACCTAGGAGTAAACCTACTCAAAATCCAAGGCTTCCGACGCCTATATAACCGGTCTAACCCCTCATTCTCAAGACAACGTTTTTGGCTTTATTCTCAACTTCTGATATGCGTAGGCATCCTGTGAGAACACGATTCAAGTCACGAAATACAAGCGCAACCATCTAAGCTCTCAACTCTCAACCCTTATCATTAAATATACACAAACCATAATCGAAATTTCAATCCTAATTTTTATTGCACAACACACCCACTATTTCCCACTAACCCCTACTATTTTTTCTAATCTATTTTTTAAACATATAGTTTTCCATAACTTTATTCTCATTTCTTAATCTCCGTACCCAATCAAAATGTTAACAATACAACGGAAAAGAGGGAGTATAAGTTATAAGTTATCACAAAAAACATATACGTTACAAGTTGAGTTAATAATTTGAGTCGGCAAATATCCACCATAAATTTTTCTACACTTATAATCCATAAGTTGACTAGGTTGGCTTAAATGACCGAGCTTAAAGTCATTTTGGACTTTAACTTAAAAAATGTTTGTTTGTCTAATTACTCAAAATATGACTTATAATTAAAAAAACAGCTCAAAACCAGAAGTTAGTAGGAGGTATTTTTTGGAATGATTTATTTTACTTTATTGATTTTATTTGATAGAAGTTAATATCATTAGTCAAATAGACAATTCATTTAATTTATTTTTATTTCTATATTTTTAATAATTCATAAACTATTCATAATAAAAAATTATCCAAACAAATATTTATTTAAAACTTTCATTTTTCTTTTCAACTTTAAATCATAAATAATTATTTCAGACATGACCAAACGGTCTTATATACAAGTCTTCAAGCAGCCCCTAAATGTATGCTAATTTAGTAATTTGCCCAACGGTTATTCCCTGCTTAACAATAGAAAAGAGTTTTGTGATGTTTAATCTGCTTGCTCCTTGGCAGTCTTACGTGTGTTTGGATGATAAATCCCAATAACACTACAAGGTTGTAGAAGAGGGGGTTGAATACAATCTTGAACAAAATCTTTTCGAACTAAGAGAGGATAAACAGTTGATATGTAAAACAGAACAGAGAAATAAAACATGTGTATGGAATGTAAACCAAACACACAACACTTATAAAATTTCAGGTGGGATTTTCTGGTCCACCTGAAAATTATATTTCGTAGAAATAATCTGTGTAATAACTACACAGCTACTCACAGCTACTTGGTACAAGACATGAGTGTTTACAAGAAAACCTAACAATATCTATGTGTAAGCTCAGCGTTTTCTCTTACTCAAACCTAGCTACAACTTGGGTTATATATATCCCCAAGTGTACAAACCCTACAAACAAAATTAATATTACTTAGTCAAAATATTTGCAGGTTTGCTGTCACTCCTTGTCTACATGTGATACAATTTTGTCTGATTATATTGGACAGATATCTATTGATTTTGTCATCCAAAATTGTTTGCTAAGAAAATGAATGTTTCTTTTTCTTCTTCGTTTCCAAAAACTGGCTTCCATGCCATTTTGAAGTCCACCAACCCATGTAATCTATCAGCCATGTCAAGTGACTATCAGCTGCTAGCTTCAAGACATTATTGAGATCAAGCGTTGAAACTGACTATCCAGAGTTGTATTGTTATCTATTAAAGTTATTAATTGTTGGTGCAGAATCTTCATCCGTTGATATATCACTTCACTTAAACAGAGTTACAAAGAACATCCTATATACAATTAGTTAACATATTCTATTTATCCATTGATAGTCAACATGACTTAGGAAACTATCAACTAACACTTCAATTGATAACTTGTTTGTTAGAACTTCTAAATGTTGGGTTTCAACCCAATATGTGTTACAGGCTTGGGTGGTCCAAGATATATATGAGTAATAATAATTGTATATGTAGACAATTATTATATATGGTATGTCTTGATCACTAAGTTGGGTAATTAGGTGCCAAGAATTGGAAGGCTTGTATAACACGTATGGTAAGACTTGTAGAACAAGTATGGTAAGTCTTAGTGGCTAAGTTTTGGATGACTACATATACATAGTCATATTGTATTTATTTGATGAGGAGAATACTTAACAGATGTAGTCTTAGGTATTGTTTAGGTGATGCTTGAGTATTGTTGGCTCAAGTATCGAGTTTGGGACACCACTGAGGTGTTATTGTTTTGATGTATTATTGATTATTGATTGGATTAATAATACGAGTTGGGGTGAGGGTGTTCCCAAGTCAAATATCATGTGTGTTCTTGTTTTTCTTTTACTTATTATTGATAGAAGTAGAAGTAATACTTGAATTACGTGTGACCACACTTCGGTGAATCTTGTCAACTAATCGATTTGTTATGTGTGTGCTCTGTATTGTGAATCTCAGATTGTGTAAGTTCCCTAACCTAACAATTGGTATCAGAGCCATGGTTCGGGTTCGTGATGGATGAGATTGAGAGAAAGTTCGGGGTTCAATTGTTATGGCAGAGCATGATGAAGGATTTGCTGATAAAGAGACTGCTAAAGCGAGAAGAGACAATGTTACGTGCGGTATGGATTATTCGGCTGGCTTGCACCGTGGATCAATCCTGTGTTCGGACTCGAGATGGAAGAAGATGGAAGAGGTCATCGCAATTGTTTCAATGGCTTGATCAACCAAGTGAACTATTTGGATGATGCTAGTGATTTTCTTCAGGAGGCCGAAGGATTGTGAAAGCAAGGATCGGGTGACTCAACATGTGAAGAGCACTTATGGTGGTTGATGCACGTGATTTTGTAGATGGATACACCGTTATGTTGAAGAACGGTGGTTTGGAGTTCACTGAATGGGTTTTATCAACACTCAATGTTTGGAAGAGCAAGAGGAGGTTCTTGTTCGAGAGGAGACATTGGTGAATGGACGTCGATGGCTTGATGGTTACCGTTCAATCCGATATGGTTATTGGGTTGAAGGGGATTATTGTTGGGTGTCAACCCAATATGTGTAATGGGATTGGGTGGTCCAAGATATATATGGGTAAGATAATAATTGTATGTGAAGACAATTATTATATATGGTATGTCTTGATCACTAAGTTGGGTAATTAGGTGCCAAGAATTGGAAGGCTTGTATAACAAGTATGGTAAGAATTGTAGAACAAGTATGGTAAGTCTTGGTGGCTAAGTTTTGAATGACTATATATACATAGTCATATTGTATTTGTTTGATGAGGAGAATACTTAAGAGATGTAGTCTTAGGTATTGTTTGGGTGATGCTTGAGCATTGTTGGCTCAAGTATCGGGTTTGGGACACTATTGGGGTGTTATTGTTTTGATGCATTATTGATTATTGATTGGATTAATAATACGAGTTGGGGTGTAGGTGTTTCCACGACAAATATTGTGTGTGTTCTTGTTTTGCTCTTACTTATTATTGATAGAAGTAGAAGTAATACTTGAATAACGTGTGCCCGTGCTTTGGTGAATCTTGTCAACTAATCGATTTGTTATGTGTGTGCTCTGTATTGGTGTTTGTGAATCTCAGATTGTGTAAGTCCCCTAACCTAACACTAAGCATGATACAAATCTATCAGTTGATAAGCTACCTCATCAACGGATGCTGAAAAGCATATCATCCGTTGATGAGTTACAAACAACTTATACAAATATGTTTTTAAATGTTTCATAAATATCATCAAGGACAATATAATTCCTAACAATCTCCCCAATTTATGATTAATAGAATAACAGCCATAAATTACAGCCTTGATGATAACAAAACATCTTCTTAAGAATACAGAATTTAAGTAGAAACATACATCATGTATTAAACTTCATGAAATGTGAAAATGAACTAACTACTCAGAAAAGTTGAAGAATTACACTGTCACAAAGACATGCTCCTCTAGCCTGAGCTCATTAAATTTTTTTGCTCCTTGCTCTCCTCATACCATGGATCTTTATTTTGTTGTCCTCAATCTGCCTTGTTAATGATCTGTAGAACATACCCTATTCATGGTCATTTGGATCCAGCATATACATCAAGTATTGTAGATACTCATTGCTAGCCTTCCCCAGTTGATCTTCCAATCTGAAGAATCTTCTATGGCCATTCTTATCTCTGAACTCCATCAACTAGAATGGCAGTAGATATACCTTCTTACCAGGTACAAATGGAATGTTCAGTTTCTTTGGCAGACCCTCCATTGAATTCTAGCTATTTCTTATCTGTTGGATCTTGTTGGAAATTATGCCCTTGGCTGTTGGTGTAATACCACCCAGCCTCTTCATACTTGACCAAATTTTCACTAGGTTTCCATAGCTTTCATTCAAAAATTTTTGTAAGGGCCAAGTGTTCTAATTGCCTCTTTTGTAAATGAATGCTAATCTCTCTAGCAATCTTGCACTTTTATAGAATCCCTTTACTTCCTCTATCTCATCCAAGAAAAGATTGATATCAGAATACTCTTCAATATATGCCATATAGACTGTATCTTTCTTGGATGGATCCTTCACAACCTGTGGTACCTCTGCAATTTGATTTGGCCTAGCATGTTGCTTCCTGGTTCTTGTCACCCTTCTTTCAAGAGAAATTCTGAACTTTGGAAAATTCAAGCTGTTGATGTTAAAGTCAAATTCCATGGGCTCTGACTTGATGTCTTGAATGTCAACATCATGAACATTTGTGAATTGTGAAGTTTGAGGTTGAGATATGGTTGGTATAAGAGTAATGGTTTCAACTTGTTCTTGTGGTTCTGGACTTTTAGGTTTCCTTGCCTTTTCCTTATTCCTTTTTCTTTTCTTCTGAGTTAAGGCCACTTCTTCTTCAGCCTCTTGTTGCATCTCATCATCCAACTCTTGTACTAATTCCTCAACCAGCCTTGCCTCCCTTTCAGTGAAATCTTCAATAAGCATCTCAGAAATTGGTTTCAACAAATGCCCGTCTTGCATTAACCTTGCAATTTCTTTAGCCTTGGCCACTCCAAAATTAGGATTCCCTGTAGGAACACAAATCTGAACACCATCTATGTAGATGAAGGCAAGCTTGCTCCTAAGCACTACATCTTCAGTCTCTTTCAGTTTTAACAATTCCTTCCCCATTAGCTTAAGTTCATCAGGTCTTGGTTTATGAAATTCTATCCTCATGGTGTTTTTACCATGCTTCTTCACTGCTAACTTAGCAGACATGAGAATAGGTCTGAACTCTGACTTGTATGAAGGCTCCCCTGTGAATAGAGATGGTGGAAACACAATTTCTGGAACCAACACTTGTCGAATAGATATGGTGATAAGTGGAATTGATACTTGAGAAGATTGTGGGAGAGATGCCAGTCTTGCTGCAATAAAATCTTCAAGTATAGATGCTGGCTCCCCCTCACTTATAGATGTCTCCCCCTGTGTAGTAGGAATGATTGAAGTAGGTACCACAGCTACTTCAAAACTATTCCCCACAGCTACCTCTACACTGCTCACTACAATACTCTTCTTCCCCTTTTTGTTAGCATAAAGATTGTCAGAAGTAGGTAGGTTGAGAAGTCTTTGTAAGATTTTAATATATTCATTTTGATCGTCTGCTTTGGCTTTCTGATTGGAAAGAATAGTGGCCATCTGAGTTTCCATTTCTCAACACTAGCAGTAAGAAGGTCAATAGACTTCTCAGTGGTAGCTTCTTTCCTTATCCTCTATTGTAATTGCCTCATGGTAAAGTCTGGGAATAAGAGATCCATTTGCTTTTGCTGATCTTCTTGAGCTATTTTAATTGCTTTTTCTTATCCCTCATATTTATCCAAGGCTGTTTGATTAAGCATACATTTGTGCAACTTCAGAGTAGCTAGGAAGTTATCTTTTATCATCTGAATAGCTGGATCTTCAAAGGATTGTGTGGCCACAGTTTTTGGGTACTATGCCATAATCTCTTTATATGCATCCCTGGAAATATAAGAAGTGGATAATAGCCATTCAGGAAAATCTCCAGAGTGTGAGGGCCCTGCTTCTTCACCCTCACTTCCAACATCAGATTCATTGTATTCAAAGCTTTCACCGGTTCCGGGAGGTAACTTGGTTATGGCAATCTTTGGCCCTATACATGGATTCTGTTGTATGAACCAAGTTAAGCATCTGCTCTGCCTCCACATTGCCCTGTTTAGCCAGAGTATCATAGGCTGAGACAGGATGAGTAAAGGTTTCAGCACCAAGGTTAGTGCTATCAAGGGCTTGTTGATAGGCTTGTTGATAGTCACTTTCCCTGGATGCTTTATCAACCTCCATTGACTCACTAGCAATGTCTGCTTCCATCCTTATCTCTCTTGTACCTGCTTTTCTCTCATTTCTCTCTCTCTTTTTGCATCAAGGACTCCCCTTGGCTCACACCTCTCACACCCTAACCTTTACCTACTAAGGTGGAACTCTCTTACTCTCCTTTTGCCTAGTAGAAAGAAATTTCCAGCCCCTCACTCACAGTCTCTCCTTTTGCCTGCTCACAAAGTAGCCTCCCACTCTCAGTAATGTCACTCCCTGCCCTCATTCCTAAGAGGGTTTGGACAACTAAGGATTCATCCGCTGTTGTTGTAGTAGGCTCAGATAAATAAGCAGACTGACTTAGAGTACCTTCAGTAATGGCATGAATACTAATCAACGGATGTAGGGTATCCATCGATACTATAGTCGTGACTATCAACGGATGACTGTTGTTAGGCATATCCGTCGATGGACAAACACTTGTCAACGAATGAAAGATATCCATTGGTAAAGTATAAGGAATAGCAGTTGATAGGGAAACAATGGTTGAATCGATGCAGATTGATTTTAAAGTTAGAGGAATAGTTTCAGCCAAGGTTTTAGGAAAAAAAGACTGTTGGTCCAACAAATCATCTAACAGATGATGACTAGCAGAATCTGAGTGGGGCTCCTCCCAAAGAGGGAGAATCTATTTGTGATGTGGTTATCATATCCACATCCAAAGATATTAATGAAGAGTTTGGTGTTTGTGGTGTATCAATTGAGAGAAATTTGGGTTGTGACTCCACATTTACTGGAGCCACATCAAGCTGAATTTCAGAAGGTTATCAATCACTGTGGATTGAACAGTATGTGTACCCTATGCACCCAAAGTAGTCTTTAACTTCTTTCTCCTAACAAATGTTTCAGATGGTGAATTTGGGTCAGTGGTGTCTCTTACCCTCTTGATCAATGTTCCTGGTTGGGAACTCTTTTTCAATAATAACACCATGTTGAGAGGATGATTAAAAAATAATGTGACTATCCGCTATAATTTTCCGCGGATAGGTTGGCTCTCCTCTATAATTTTTCGCGGAACGATAAATGTCTTTAATGGATTCCGCTAAAAATAATCGAAAATAGACTAAAAGCTTTTAAAACCCTTTTCCTCTTCTTCCTCCCTTCCCGACAAACACATATCCCCTAATTATAAAGCAATTCTCAGACAATATTTTCCACGTATTACTACTACTTGAAATATATGGAAGGAGGTCGCATTGGAGATTGGATGTTCGACTCTAAACAAATGGTTTGTCTGATGAACTCTTGAATTTTTTTACTTTTCCACGAATTAGAGGCTAACGCTCTGGCCTTTTACTTTTTGTAGTTCTTTGTTTACAAATTAAAGCAACAGAAAGTAGAAAATTGGAAAGTTTATTTTGTGCCAACATAATTTTCAAGCTTCAATCATGGCGTTGTTGTATATATGGCTTGAGAAATGGGGGACAAGTGTTTGTTGGGGAGAGTGAAAAGAGAAACAACGGGTTATAAAAACTTTTAACCTTTCCGCGATTAATTTTCGCAGAACCTATTAAAGATATTTAACGTTTTGCAAAAAATTATAGAGGATAGGCAGCCTATCCGCGAAAAATTATAGCGGAAAGTCAAATTCTTTTTTTTAATCCTAGCCGTTGAAATCTCAATCCAACGACTAAAAAGGTGATTGTTTTGTAACTGGTCCTGAATATTGATTGTCATAGACAAGGATCCCTAAAAGAAAGAGTAATTAGCACATTGCACCCCATAACTTTGGGTGCCTTTTCGATTTGGTCCTACTTTACGTTTTGTAACAGTTTGCACCCTATGTTCAAATCTCGCTTCGCTTTGCACCCTTTTGACCAACTCCCATTAGTTTTGACCTTTAATAGTCGGGTTATTTGTGTAATTGTAATTTGGGGCTATTACTTGAAATAACCCGTTTAGTTAAAAAAACAAATAACATTAAAACATAGAAATCATTTTATCCTCTTTCATTAGCAAAGAACAGCTTCCGTTTCCCGCCCCCTAAATTAATGTTCTGAAACCCTAACTGGAGATTTCGATTACACAAAAATGAGAGGTCGGTTGAGAGTAGTTAGTGATGATAACTTAAGGATAGCAAGTTGGGCTGAAGTTCCAGAAGAATATTGGCGTGAGGTGCTTGAAACTGATGCCGAAATTTCAATCATCGATGTGCCTATACTACCAAATGGATCTGAAATACCATAATACGTAGGTAAGACTCTAAATTTAAGCCTTAAAGAGTATGGTTTTTAGTATGTTGTGAATGCATGCATGATTGTTAGGGTTTTGATTGTTAATTGTGGTGGTCCCTTTAAATCTTGTCTTTTACCTACTTTTTTGTAATTGAGATATATCTTTTTGTCAAGTTTTAGTGCTTACTTTGTTTATTCTACATTTGATTTTTAGGACTAGTGTATGTTTATGCTTATACATTTCTTTACACTCTTTCAAATTGAACAGATTTTTCTTTGTACTTTACCATCGAATTGATGCATTATGGAGAATTTGATGAGAAATTTGAATCATATGTTAATGGTGACTCCAAGTACTTTGATATGTGCACACTAAAAAATTTTAAACTTTTTGATCTGCACTCAATGTGTAAGAAAATTGGGATAGGTTAAGGTTCTTATGATTTGTGGTACTGCATTCCCGGTAGACCTTTAGATGTAGAAATGGTAATACCTATAGATGAAGAAAATGATGTTGGTACAATGTTGGATTTGCTGGTGTATACTAGCTGTCTAACTGTGTACACAGCTGCTAAAACTGAGTTCGGTGTAGAAGATATGAATGATTTTTCATACACATAGTATGTTGAAGATGAAAGAATTATGAGAGTAGGTGAGATGTATGATGATGAGATGACTAAACAGTGTCAAAAGGAAGAAAATGTGGATGATGAAAATAAGGAAGAAGATGAACTTAGTTTCCATGGATATAGTTCTTTCATGGATTATAGTGAGAGTGAAGCTGAAATAAATCCAAAAAAGAAGAAGCGGGAGATACTCAATGCTTAGGGCAAGATTTTTTATTTTTATTTTTGATTGCCTTTCAGTTTCATGTTTGTTTTTAATGGATAATGTAATTTTTGCAACTATTTTCTGTTATAGGGTCTTTTTAAGAATACAGATGACACTCCAGTGATTTGTGATGATGACTTTGGTCCCCAATAGAGCCAACTTGACAATGAAGTTGTTTAAGAACCAAAAACTAAAATTGGAGATCCAGTGGGACAATCTGAAGAAGATCCCGACAGTGATGGGGTGGGGGATCAGTTTGAGAAACCATGTCATAAAATTGATGGAGCTAATGGAGATAACCAGGATGATGGAGCTGATGGAGATACTAAAGGTGTGCCTCATGGGACAATAGAATTTGATGATGACAGTTCAGAGGAGGGATACAATAGTGATGATCAAAGGATGTCCGTGTCCTCATGTGATGAAGCTGACCTACAGTACCCTGAATTCAATGAATTCACATACATGGATGATCCAAAAATTGAAATTGGTATGTTATTCACTAAGGGAAAAGTGTTCAGAGCTGTAGTCAGAAAATATGCCATAAAAATCAAAGAGCTATTAGATTGAAGAAATCTTTCAGACAAAGTCAAATGGGTATATAGTGATGGCTTTGAGTGGAAATGTTATGGATTGAAGATGCAAAAGTCTGATACATTTCAGATTAAAAAATGGTGCAAGGTGCATACCTGCAACCCAACTTGGGAGCAAAAATGTGTTACATCTACATGGAATGCTGAAGCATATGAAGATCAGGTTGAACCCTACTTTGCCAACAAATGCCTTTCATGTCAAAGTGGTCAATGATTTAAAATCCAAAATCTCCTTGTCCATGATCTATAGAGCATTGAAAAAGGCTAGAGATAACATAACAGGCAAGCATGAAGCTGAATATGCCAAGATTTTTGCTTATGACAATGAGATAAAGAGACAAATGCCTGGATCCACTGTGAAGATAATGTCTAAAGCTGCTGAACCCGGGGTTGATGGTAGATTGTTCAAAAGAATGTATATCTCCCTGGTATCACTGAAATAAGGGTTTTTAGATGGTTGTAGACCAGTCATAGGGTTGGATGGGTGCTATTAAGGGGTGCATTAGGTGGAATTCTATTGACTACAGTGGGCACAGATCCTAATGATGGAATGTACCCAATTGCATGGGCCCAAGTTGAAGCTGAAAAAAAATTCAAGTTGGGACTAATTGATTAGATTGCTAAAGGATGACCTGCACATGGAAAATGCAGGAAATTACACATTCATATATGATAGACAAAAAGGTATTGTAAATTCCCTGGAAAAACAGGTAACTAGGGCAGAGATAAGGTTTTGTGTGATGCATCTGTATAGAAATATGTCGATGAAGCATAAAGGTATTGGTGTAAGAAAACTTCTGTGATCAGCAGCAAGGTCTACTACAAACTATTACTTTAAAAGGCAAATGGAAGAATTGAAGAAGGTAAACCCTAATTTATGTGTTACTAATTCTCATATTTATGACTTACTAATTTAAATTTGTAATCTGTTTGGTTGAACCTACGGCTTATGAATATGGCTAGCTGCAAAACCAAGGTCCCAATGGAGCAGGTCTGCTTTTAGGGATATTTGCAAATCTTACATCTTTTTAAACAACAATTGTGAGGTCTTCAATCATGCCATTAACTGATTTAGAAACATTGGAATTGTAACAATGTTTACCTCTATTCATAACACTTGTATGGTGAGAATCAGTAAAAAGAAGGCTAAGATGGAGCAAAGAAAAACAAAGTTCTGCACCAAGCCACTAAAAAAATTACGTAAGTATGTCATCTTTGTACTTGTTATCAACTATACATGGATCATTTGTCTCATTTGTATCTATTCCTTTCTGTAGAGCAATGAAGATGGCAGGAAATGCAAGACCTATTTGGAATGGGGCAGTAAATATATAGGCACAATGATAGAGGGTGGACATTAAATTGTTTGTGACCTAAAGTCATATACTTGTGCTTGTAGAAAATGGCAACTAATAAGTATACCTTGCTTTCATGCTTGTTCTTGCATCTTTTTTCAGAAACAAAGTCCATTGGAATGCATGCATGAATGCCATAATAGAGAATGGTATATGAGAGTGTATAGTCATGTGTTGGAACCTCTGAATGGGGAGCAGTATTGGGAGGAAAGTCATGAAACTCCATTACTACCTCCCACTGCTAAAGTGGCCCCAAGAAGACCTAAAAAAAATGAACAAACAAAATGATGTTTTCTAGACTAGGCCAAATAACCCCAACATGCTAAAAAGGACTGGAACATCTTTACAATGTACTTGGTTCACTGAATGAGGTCACAATACAAGAACATGTGAAGCCAAGGTAATTTATATGTATTTTGTAATTTCAATTTGTGTATATCTCAAAAGAATTATATTTTTTAGAGAAATGATGAAGAGAGAAAAAGACAAGAGGAAGGAGTGATGGGACAAGGCAGCTCAAAAAAACCTCCTACATGTACTAAGTGCAAGCAGGAGGGACACAATTCAAGAACTTGCAAGTCAAAGGTAAATTGTCCACCTCCATTAGGTCTTCATATGTCATCAGTAAAATCAATTTAATGTCAACTTTTGGTATAGACATCTAATGAACAAAATAAGAAACAGAAAATGGATGTTAAAGATAATACAACTGCAGAAGACAGAGATGAAAGGACAACTGTAGAAGGAAGTAAAAAACACTCCTAAAAGAACAAAAGAACTTTCTAGAAGAACTATGAGATCATCACCCCTGAAGAATGGAGGTGTAGTCGTCCCATCTACTAAGAAGAGTGCGACACATGGTGTTTCTCATGGAGGTATTATCAAGGCCTTCAAACCACCTGCTAGAAATACCTTAAAAATGCTTTAAATGTCCAGCCAGTATGGGATCAAAAATTTACATCGTTGAAGAACTTGGAAGTAGCAAGACAATAAAGGTAGAAGAGTAAGGGAAAGAACAAAATATGAAGCCTGGAACACCATTTCTTTTGTCCAAATGAACCACTCAACAATATTGTCTAACTGTTTTTCTGAAGACATTTATGTTAACTGTTATGTTTTGAGTAGATGACATGCTTTTAATTTGTAAGGAGTGGTAGATTGGAAGTTAATGTTGGAACTAGCTTTTCGTTTTATTTGTTGACATTTATGTTAAGCAGTGGATATCATTTACTACAATTAAGATGTTATTATTCGGCAGCAAGCAAGTACTTTGACAATCTTCTGCACACACATTTCTTCAAATATTAATTCATTGATAGCAATATAATTCTTAATACATTACATATCATAAACTTGAACAAACTACATAGTCAAAGCATACTCTAAATCATAGATAGTACATTAGAAATTAAGATGAAAATATGTAAAGGAAAATGCAAATTCGTGTGAAGATCAGAAATAACATTGTTTTGCTGCAACACTACTTCTTCTCCAATACATCCACATCAATCATATTCATGTCTTCCCCAGTTGTTTGTTGAGCTTCAAAAATTATTATCCTCTTTATAAGACCGGGTATAATTAATTCAGCCTGTGAACAAAAAGGAGGGTCTACCCACTAAAAAAAAATACAGCACCGATCGGGACATGTCAAGAATCGTCTATCAGTATTTGCAGTGGTCCATGCAGTTTGTTGAGCCGCCCATTTCCTACAATAACATATTCGAGCCAAGGATCTACAAAAAAAATAAAGATAAATATATGTAGTGAAGAGATTTTAGCGATTATGATATAAAAAAAGTGATACATGTGGACTGTGGTAGTATATATATACTGATGATATATATCGATTAGAGCCGTTGGGGGTACCCAGTTACCTATTTACTCTCATCCCTTTTAACGTTAACGGTCAAAATTAACGAGAGTCGATCAAAAGAGTGCAAAGCGAAACGAGATTTATCCATAGAAATGCAAACTATTACAAAACATAAAATATACACCCTTAAAAAACCATTACTTAATAAGGATTTGTTACACGTGATATGCCGACGACTTTCTACTGGGAATCGTGGGTGCCGTAGAGCTTCTCATAGAAATACAAAAACGGATTGTCCACTTCCTACAATCCGGCCTGAACCTTTCGAAATTGAAAAAATGTACAAAGTTAAGGGGTGCAATGTGCTAAAAGAAATTACTCATCAAATTAAGATTTAGAGCTCATTTGGGTTAGCTTAAAATTATTGCTTAAGACTTAAATTGCTTAAAGTTATAAGTGAAAAGTGAACATTTTAAGTTACTATCTGTTTGGGTAATTTAATATTATTTATAACTTAAGAGTTATTAAAATTATTGTTGTGGAATAAAAACGAGGGTTTGTAAATTGCGGCTAGGGTTTGCATGTATTAATACAAGGGATGGTGAGCTTCGAGCTTTAATGGTTATTCTTGCATTCGAGACTGATCGGTCCTCATAAGATGCCTACGTACTTCGATGTATATCAAAGATCAAGCCAAAAACGTAGTTTTGAGAATGAGGGGTCAGGCCCTTATATAGGCTGAGAAGCCTTAGAATCGTAGTAGGGTTAGGTGACTTGGCGGACAAGTCACCTCCTCTAGGAAGGTTCTAGACTCCTTCCTTGTAGGAGTCAGTTTCCATGTTGAATTAGGTGCCTTGGAGGCTAAGTCAGGCAGGAGTAATATCCTTGTTTAACTCTTATTGCTGAGCTGTTTTTCACCTCCAATATTAATTACGACATTAATATTTAAAAAAGGGTTTTGGACCCGATTGGTGGGCCCCACGTTTGGACCATACCGGGTCTAATTAATGCAACACTAAATGTGTCTTTAGGGCTTATTTTTAGCCCATATCATTTGCCCCCCAACTTCTAGGAAAACTGATCAGGTTTTCATAAATTTATATTTGCCTTAATCGAGATTCGAGATCGTTTTTATCCCTTACCTAGGATTTCTTAATTTTCCTATCCTTATATGGGAATTTTGGTTTGCACTGGTGTTTCACGAGTATCGTCTTGATTGTAAAGTGTGAAGCGACCTACACATTTACGATGATTGGCCTTATTCGAGGCTTTAATTTGTGCTTGCTTTTAGCAATTTCGGCACTTTTATAGAGATTTTATGCATTTTTAGCATAAATTATTGCTCAATTTGTCAAGAAAATATTTCTATAATTTTCCTCATATTTTTCTATACTTTTCCGAATATTTTAGGAATTTTTATGTACCCACAAGTATTTTCCTTAATTATTCCTAATAACTTAGGAATTTTTATGTACCAACAGGTATTTTTCGTAATTATTCCTAATAATTTAGGAATTTTTAGGTATCCACATGTATTTTTCTTAATTATTCCTAATAATTTAGGATTTTTTTATGTACCAACGGGTATTTTCCTTAATTATTTTTAATAATTTAGGAATTTTTATGTACCCACAGGTATTTTCCTTTATTATTCCTGCTAATTTAGGAATTTTTAGGTACCCACAAGTATTTTTCTTAATTATTCCTAATAATTTAGGATTTTTTTATGTACCAACAGGTATTTTCCTTAATTATTTCTAATAATTTAAGAATTTTTATGTACCAACAGGTATTATTCCTTAATTATTTCTGATAATTTAAGAATTTTTAGGTACCCACAGGTATTTTTCGTAATATTTTTGGAATTTTTTTTGTCAACTTATAACGTTCAGGGACCTATTTGTAATTTTACAAACTACAATGGCCTTTTTGTTGAGTGTGCAGAACTTGGATGACCAAACAGCACTTTGCCAAAAAAATATAAACCTGGTCGAAATCGACCAGGCGTGTGATCGAAATAAGCATCAGATATTTGGCTGGTCGAAGAGATTGGCGAGGAGGATCCTGGTCATTTTCGACCAAGATTTTGGTCGAATGACTTATTATTTTTTTTTCATTTTTTTGAATATTATTATTCAATAATTTTTTTTTGTCCAAATCACGGATAATTTCGATCCCCAAATCGGAGGTGTCCCACTTGGATAAAATTTCATTCGAATAAAATCGGACCCGGATTTTATTATTATTATTTTTAATAATAATAATAATTTTTGTAATTTTAGAGGGGTCCTCAGCCCAAATATTTTCGTAATTTATGATCTTATTTTTGGCCTCATTGGCTCGAAATTCGTCCTGAATTGAAGTTGTTCATGACTCTAGGCACATATAAATTTTCATTATATAGCCTAATTCTTGTACCAGAATTTGTGGTATTTTAGACCAGGATTTTCGATCAGGAATCCTGACCCTTAGGTCAGGATTTTCGATTAGGGATGCTGACCCTTAGATCAGGATTTTCGATGAGGAATGCTGACCCTTAGATCAGGATTCTGATCGAAATAAGGGCCTTCCCTGCCTCTTGGTCGAAAGGATTTTGGATCAGGAATCCTGACCCCTTAGACCAGGATTCTGATCGAAATAAGGGCTTTCCCAGCTTCTTGGTCGAAAGGATTTTCGATCAGGAACCCTGACCCTTAGGTCAGGATTTTCGATCAGGAATGCTGACCCTTAGGTCAGGATTGTTGAGTATTGAATACAGTAAAAGAATACAGAGGGGGGGTGAATGGATTCTTGAACTTTTCTTTGTTCTTGAATCTTTGCAACAAGATATGTGTTGAATGTGTAAAATATGTAAGAACAGATAGCAAAGACAAACGCAACACAATATCACTTTAATCTAATATTTTATTAGATAAAGATTTTGCTACAATCTGTGAATACAAATGGTAGTATTCTCAGCTTCGTTTTTCTTAGAGAGATATTTCTTGTGATGTATATTGAAAAACTTTTCTACTAAGGAAGTGAGGCTGTATCCTTATACACATGGATACACCTACTTACTACAAATAAGGTAGGTAAAACAAACTACTTGTCAGTATGTCTATCTCATTTGAGTAAGAGTCCAAACGGCTACAGATTTGACTTTGCAAAGCCTGTTCAGATCCACTTCTTTAGCTCCTTGTCCCTTTGTCTTATCTCTCCAAGCTTCTTTGTAGGCTTTCCAATCTGCTTTATAGTACATAGTCAAATAAAGCGTCTTGGCTTGTTGCAGGTTTCTGACTTGTACAATTCTTCAGTATTTTGTCTTCAAGAATGTATTCGAGAAGTGGCTAAGTGATTAATTCGAGAACTCGAATTGACTTAATCGATAACTCTGAGTTCTCGAATAGTGTTATATTGACATATGGAATTACTTCTCGAATAGCTCTTTTCTCTGGGACTCCTTGAGATATCGAATAGAGCATTTTGACATATTGAATCCCTGAGATGTCGAATAGCTTCTTTAGTCCTTGAGATATCGAATAGATCATTGACTTGTTGACTCTTAGAGAACTCGAATGATGCTTTGACTTGTTGACTCCATGAGTTCTCGAATAGAGTAATAGACATATCGAATCTCTGAGATATCGAATGAGATATCGAACAGTGTATTCAGAGATATTGAATAGTGTCTTCTGAGATATCGAATCTCTGACTTCTCGAATGCTAGAGTTCTCGAATAGAAAAATGTACTTCTCGAATTGGTACTTAGGCAAATTCTTCATTTCTTCAAATCCCAACTGTGATTATTTGGCAGTCTTTATCTCCTTGCTTGAAGCATGAACCTTGGAACTTCTTTCAAGCATTATTCTTGACTTTATAATTACAGTAACACAACTAGAATTTGATGCCTATTACAAGTACAGAACAAATAGAAACTCTACAACTAGAGGTTCCCTCAGTTAAGAGGTCATGTAGGTAATGCATAGCATTACACATACTTAGGCTTGTTATTAGATGTATTCAGGCATGCCTCTGTGACTAACAAGGATTCTGATCGAAATAAGGGCCTTCCTAGCTTCTTCGTCGAAAGGATTTTTGATCAGGAATCCTGACTCCTAGGTCAAGATTTTCGATCAGGGATGCTTACCCTTAGGTCAGGATTTTCGATCAGGAATGCTGACCCTTAGGTCAGGATTTTCGATCAGGGATGCTTACCTTTAGGTCAAGATTTTCGATCAGGAATGCTGACCCTTAGGTCAGGATTCTGATCGAAATAAGGGTTTTCCTAGCTTCTTGGTCGAAAGGATCTTCGATCAGGAATCCTGACCCCTTAGACCAGGATTCTGATCGAAATAAGGCCTTCCCAGCTTCTTGGTCGAAAGGATTTTCGATCAGGAACCCTGACCCTTAGGTCAGGATTTTCAGTCAGGAACCCTGACCCTTAGATCAGGATTTTCGATCAGGAATGCTGACCCTTAGATCAGGATTCTGATCGAAATAAGGGCCTTCCCAGCTTCTTGGTCGAAAGGATTTTCGATCAGGAACCCTGACCCTTAGATCAGGATTCTGATCGAAATAAGGGCCTTCCTAGCTTCTTGGTTGAAAGGATTTTCGATCAGGAATCCTGACCCCTTAGACCAGGATTCTAATCGAAATAAGGGCCTTACCAGCTTCTTGATCGAAAGGATTTTCGATCAGGAACCCTGACCCTTAGATCAGGATTTTCAATCAGGAACCCTGACCCTTAGATCAGGATTTTCGATCAGGAATGCTAACCCTTAGATCAGGATTTTCAATCAGGAACCCTGACCCTTAGATCAGGATTTTCAATCAAGAACCCTGACCCTTAGATTAGGATTTTCGATCAAGAATGCTGACCCTTAGATCAGGATTCTGATCGAAATAAGGGCCTTCCCAGCTTCTTGGTCGAAAGGATTTTCGATCAGGAATCCTGACCCCTTCGACCAGGATTCTGATCGAAATAAAATCCTTTATTTGGATGACGTGTGGCCTCTCCGAGCCTTTAGCTCCTTACAGCTAGCTTCCTTTCCCCCATGGCATCGTTTGGCAATCAGCCATTATCAAGGTGTGCTTTGATAGGATCTATCCAGCATCCTCCTATTCTGATAGGAGCAATAAGCTTAGAGTCAGTTGTAAGGGTTCTCAAAACTTGGAAGTAGACGCTCCCAGAATGGATCTCGACCCTTGAATTGAGATAAGGCATCGACCTTTGTATTCTCCTCCCTTGGGATATACCTGGCACTCATCTAACTGGGCTATCGCAACTTTCACAATCCTCAAGTATTTGGCCATATTCTTTTATCTAACCTCAAACTCTCCATTGACTTGTGAGACTACCAAATTTGAGTCTCCACAGACATTCAAGTTCTTGACCCTCAAGGCTCTTGTCAGTCTAAGGTCGGCTATCAGAACTTCATACTCCGCCTCATTGCAGGTTGTTTGGAAGTCCAAATTCAACGCATAATCGAGTGTGAACCCATCGGGGCTTTGCAGAACTTAACCTGCACCACTAGTTTTTGTTTTTGATGCTCCATCAAAATAGAGCTTTTTGTTTTTGATGCCCCATCAAAATAGAGAATCCAATACTCCTTCTTCTCTTCCAGGGGTTTCTCACCTTACTGACCTTCGTGATATATTACCTCCTGCCCCCCGACTTCTTGGTTGTCAATGGTATATCAACCACGAAGTTAGCTAGAGCCTGGGCTTTGATGGCCGTCCTATGCTTGTACTTAACATCAAGTTTTCCTAGTTTGATTTCCCACTTGATGAGCCTTCCATTGGCTTTTGGGCTATGCAATATGTTTCTTCAGTGGGTGTTCCATCAAGACTTCAACGTTTGTCTTTTATCCAGGGTCCTTGATGTGGCGGAAATGATACAATTAAAATCGCAAGCGCACGATCATCGTTTTAATATTTGAGATTCGATCCATAGGGAATAATAATTATTTCGCGATCCTTAACTTCTAATTTAGGCGAATTAGAACAATTTTGTGTTTTGGATTTTTATTTTAATAATTAATTCTAAAACTATTTGTTAAAAGAAAATTTAATTTATTCTAATTTTAAATTAACTAATTAAAAATGAAGAGGAAAAAAAAATTAAATTATTAAAAATTTGATTTTGGAAAATTCGATTTTTACCAATTAATTCCTAATTCTAATTTATCAAAATTAGTAGAAAGTCTAAATTATTTTTAAAAAAATTAATCTACAAATTATTTTAAACAATTCTAAATTTGAATTAACACCAAATTTTATTTAAAATTCTATAATAATTAATTAAAAATAAAAAAAAATTAACAATTATTAAAAGCAAGAATTTAAATTTAACTAATCTGGTTACACAAAATTCTAGCAACAATTTGGACATGACTTATTTACAAATTTAACTAGCCCACAAATCATAATTTCGAAATTCAGAATTGCGGAACCAAAGGCAATCAAAAAAAAAAAAACTCGAACTTAACAATTACAATCCAGCAACACAATAACAAATCAACAACTCAAACTAAACATGCAGCCACAAAACTTGGTACTGATTATAAACCAAAACACAGGAGATACAGAGACTCGAAGTAACTTAGTAACGAAAACAAAATGCTGAAATTAACTCATCTGACACAGCAAAGATAGCACACTCGATTCACACACCCAAAATCGCAGCACGACAACATTTCAACAATGGCGAACAACAAGATTTCGGACACATAAACATGAAACACGGACTCGATCAAAGAGGACTCAAAACAGACCCGATAGGAAATGTTGAACACGGTTTAAACTTAATAACTTGACAACAACGAAAACAACAACAGACACGATTTACAAGATTAACAACCAAATAGAGTAGCAACGAAACGGGACTCAAAAACTCAGCTTATCATGACTCAACACCAGCTGCCGAATCGATACCACACAGAAAACATCACAGCGAATCAGCGAAACCATTCAACAATAGCATTCGACAACAACCATTTAACAAAAAAATCTCGGAAAACTCAGCACAAGAACCACCAACACGTAAACTACTCAGCAATTCAATTAGACAGCAACTCGAATTAAACACCGACTTAGCGACGAACAAAACTCTACAAACTCAGTACTGATTAACTCATAAACCAGGCCACAGAAACTCAGCAAAACAGAGATTCAACAATTAGCATCTCGATTCGTAACTCAGAACTTGACTCAATAAAGGACTAAACAACGACTAAACAAGAACTCAAAACTAAACATTCAACCACCAATTCATCACCAGCAAAAACTCTAATCAGAACACAAAACTCGGAGATCACATACAAAACATAGGGGGTTTGCGCGTTTTAAATTGAAAGAGGAGAGGGAGGAAGGAGAAGGAGTTGGGTTGTGGTTTGGGTTTGACAGAGGTGAGAGTGGAAGAGAGATAGGGAGAGAAGGGAGATAGAGAGAAAGGGAGAGAGAGAGAGAGAGAGAGAGAGAGAGAGAGAGAGAGAGAGAGAGAGAGAGAGAGAGAGAGAGAGATGAGGAGAAGAGAAGGAGAATCAAAGGAGGTGTTTGGGCAAGGAGAAAGAAGAGACAGGGGATGGGGGCGTTCGAAAATTAGCAGGGGAAAGGGAGAGGATTGTGGTTGTTGTGTTAAAATGAAGGATGAGAAAAGAAGACAAAGAACAGGGGAGTGGTGTTACTACTTCGAATTGAAACAAAAAAAAATGAAACAGAAAATTAAAAACCCTTTTTTTTTTTTTTGAAAATCAAAAATAAAAATAAAAAGATCAACTAGAAAATTAAAATTACACTAAAATGAAGATTTGGAATTAAAATTGTCCACAATAAAATGGAAATTTAAAGGGACAAAATTAAAATTAATAACTAAGAACAAGAATTAAAATGAAACTTGAAATTGCATACAAATAAAAAGTGTTTACAAGGAAAATTATAACTATAATTTGGGAGTGAACTAGAACTAACCTAATTCTAAGATGATTTTACAAATGAAGAATGTGGCTATTTATAGAAAAAATTAGGGCTTTTGGTTGGTGAGAGATAATCTTGGCCATCCATTTGGTTTTAGGTTGGCTAAATCCTAGCCTTTCATTTTGGTGGGCTACAACGATGCACCATCCTCCCTAGCTTTTCATTTTTCTTCCATTTTGGTCCTTCTTTTCCTTCTTTTGTCATTTATTTCTTTATTTTGTCATTTCTTCATTTTTCTCGAATTTTCCTGAAATGCAACAAAATAATTTATTAAAATACGAATTCAAACAATAAATAGGCAATAAAAATATGCAAAATTATGCACTTATCAAATGCCCCCATACCTATGTTTTGCTCGTCCCCGAGTAAAACAAAAAGAAAATCTAGATAAAAAAGTCCTATACTCCTTTTCGTAGGTGTGACGGGTAATTTTTGGTTTACCAACCCGTTAAACCTATAGACGATCTCTACAGGAGGAGTGTTGTCTCCTAAGGGTTTACAGAAGATATACCCATAAAATCTTTGAGATAAATCAGCAAGTATCCAACTTTCCTCTTTTACTCTAGCTTTCATTGGTGTCAACAAAACAATTTTGTAGGAAAATACATGCCTTAAAGATCATTCTAATAATAGCCAAGTTATAGGTTCCCACAATCCACTTGATTAGACTAAAAATTTACAAAAAAATCCCAAGGTGTGTAGTGAATTTAAGGCCTTCGATGGATTAACTGCATACGAACATTTTCTCTTTTTCAACCAATATTGAACTGACCCAATCTCTATCAAAACAAGGTTCTAGCCAAACTTCACGTTCTTAGTAGTTAGACCGACCGTGCAATGGTTGAGGTCCCAAAAGACTTATGCATCAATACCCATTTAGCGAATTTTAGGTCAACAATCCCAGATCACAAGGGACCTTAGGTTGCTAGGCACAAAGTCCCCTCGGACTTACTTACTCGGGTTATTAATGAGCCCAACCTAGCCGATTTCCCTACTAAGAATTTATTATTACAAAATGAAACTAGCACTTTACAACTACAAATATTTATTGACTCTTTTTTTTTTTTTTTTGACACTATACGAACCAAATTCTCGCAAAGGTTTGATTCGGCATTGTTCTAACATGTGGGTTCTCTCTCAGGTATCGAATAACATTCCTATACAATTCTTCCATCAAGAGTCTTGTGCAAATGTGTCGTCTCGGACTTTTAAGCAAAAATTTGTTCGACACAAGTTTCATGAGGAAAAACCTTACCTGACTACGTTCAAATTATCTAAAGGCATTATACATATAATTTTCGAAAAAATTGTCAACACCAACTAGTTCTAGAATTTAAAGAGTGGGAAGGACTAAGCTAAAATAACTCTATTTTTGGATTTTTTTAAAATTTTTCAATTTTTTTGGATTTTTCAATTTTTATGTATTTACACTAAAACCCTCCCCCATACCTAAATCATGCATTGTCCTCAATGTATGCAAAATGCAAGATAAATGACAAGGGAGAATGGTGAGAAAATACCTGATAAGGATGACGGAGAATGACAAACTAAAAACAAGAAAGAAAACAACTCACACACACAAATTCACACAAATCCTCCCCCATACCTGAATTTCACGAAGGGAGGTAAAAGAAGAAAAACCGACTTAGCCGATGCCGGTAGGAAACTTTGGGTGAAGCTGTGAGAAAAGATCAAGGCATATTTGAAAATTTTGATTAGAACAGCCTTTCTCAATCAGCGTGGGATCATGCAACCTATTAGAATAAGAATCACTAGTGTTCACCCTAAACCAACTTGAGGCTTCTTTGTTTTGTTTAAGCAGATTAGGGACAATGAAAGTCTGGTTAGGGGTCGAATCACTAGGAATGACAAAAGATGAGGGTCCGATTTCTCCTAAAGGCTGTTGATCAAACTCGGGATGATAAACAACCAAGTCAAATGCAGGTGGATGTGGTGCAACGGGACTCTCAATGACAGGCTCACTACTAACAATCTCGGATGGGGTCTCCCACGGAGAACAAATCGCATCTAATTCTCTCAACATTTCTTCCGAAGTCGTATCCCTTAACGAATCAGCATACTCTCGATTAGACTCAGGGTTGACTTTGAAATCCTCAACGAGAAGAGACTCAATTTCACTATCCTCGAAACTAGACCATGTGGCAAACTTGTTGACCAAATTAACCCCTACTGATGGTTCATAAAGCTCATTGGGTTCTTTCCCTACATTGAAAATATTAAGGTCGATGGTCATGTTACCGAAAGTGAGTTTCATCGAACCGTTCCTACAATTGATCAAGGCATTGGATGTAGCAAGAAAAGGTCTTCCTAGGATGACAGGAATTTGGTTCTTGGAATTCATGACGGGTTGAGTCTCGAGGACAACAAAGTCAACCGGAAAGATAAAATCGCCAATTTTAATCAAGACATCTTCAATTAATCCCTTGGGCATTTTTATAGAACGATCGGCAAGTTGAAGTGTCATATTGGTCTTTTTGAGCTCGCCTAAACCTAGGGCTTGATAGACCGAAAATGGGAGGAGATTCACACTAGCGCCTAAGTCAAGTAAAGCCTTGTCCACGAAAGTATTACCTATGACACATGAAATAGTTGGACAACCGGGGTCCTTGTACTTCACGGGAATTTGGTTAGAAAGAATTGAGCTCACTTGGGACGTCAAGAAGGCTTTCTTAGGGACTTGGGTGGTTCGCTTATGCGTACACAAATCTTTTAGACACTTGGCATATGAAGGAATTTGTTGAATGGCATCTAAAAGAGGAATGTTTATCTCGACTTGCTTGAAAACTTCCAGAATTTTGTCTACTTGAGCCGATTGCTTGGGAAGGAGTAGTCTTTGAGGATACGGAGCTTTTGGCTTAAGGACTCGCTCATTAGACACATCGGGAAGGGATTTTGGAAGTGGAGTATCAGACGAAGATTTGGTAGGTGAAGAGGAAGAAGGTATTTGGGAAGATGAGGAAGGTTTATGAGAAGATTCTGTTGAATCAGGAGTTGAGTGATTATGGTCAGATTCAACATTTGACTCTTCCTCTTTTTCTGGAGACTCGACACCTACTTGATTGTCAACTTGATTCCCCGACCTTAAAGAAATTATGGCATTAATACTTTCAGGAGGTCTTTGGTTAAGGGGGAATCTAGGGTTTACCTCAGGTTGACTCGGGAATTTATTCTTCTCACGCTCACTCATGGTGTTGGCTAACTGACTCACTTTAACTTCCAACTTAGATATGGCTTGAGTACTAGCGTTCAAAATTTGCCTATCTTGAGCCATGGTTTGCATGAAGGCTTGTTGAGATTGAGCCAAATTAGTTGTTGATTTTAAAAGCGCATCAAGGCTCCTTTCCAAGGAATTAAATCTCTTATCTGACTCATGAAAGCCGGGAGGAAGGGCGGGTGTTTGAGTCGGAATAGGACCATGATTTTGAGTTGGGTTTGGAAAAGGTCCTTGGTTTGGAGGTGAGTAAGAATTCTGATTGGGCCTTTGAAAAGAAGGTGGCGGAGATTGAAAATTTTGGCCTTGGTTCCACGAGAAATTTGGGTGATTCTTCCAACCGGGATTGTATGTAGGTGCAAAAGGGTCATTCCTAGGGTTGGGTTGAAACACCGCATTGATTTGTTGAAAATCTTGGAAACTTTGCATCCCTTGATTCGGGTGCGTAGACATATGCGAGGGACCACTATGCGTTTCTAGGGCTTCGAGTCGTCTAGCAAGGGTGGCTAACTTGGCATCGGTTGCGATGTTACTTCCAATTGAATGCAAACCCCTAGAAGATGAACTAGAGCATTCGGTAGACTTATTTGGTTCCCTAGTGGACTCCCACAACATAGTCTTCTCGGCTAACTCTTCAAAAAATTCCCACCCTTCGTCCTCATCTTTTTCCATGAATTTACCTTGACACTTTGACTCTAATAAGGCAGTGGTTCGACTATCCAAGGCTTCGTAAACAATTTTGCATAGTCTCCATTTTTCTATTCCGTGGTGGGGGCATTGTGATAAAAGACTTTTGAAACGATCAAATAATTTCCAAAAAGACTCATTTTCTTTTTGATGAAATTGATTTATTTCATTTGTAATTCTTGTAGTCTTGTGATTAGGAAAATATTTTTTTAGAAACATTACCACAAATCCCTCCCACGTGGAAATAGAATTAACGGGAAGACTATACAACCATTTCTTAGCATTTTCTTTAAGCGCGAAATTAATGAGCCTAAGCCTAATTGAGTCCTCGGTTAATTGTTGGAGTTTTTGTAAGGCACAAACCTCCTCGAATTCATGAAGAAAAAGATAGGGATCCTCACCGTCGCTCCCGGTAAATTTTGGTAACATGCTAATGTGATGGGCTTTAATCTCAAAATTATTACCAGTAACCGGTGGAAGAGTGATACACGAGGGTTGAGCGGAGCGGGTGGGATAGCAACGGTCCTTAAGAGATATGGCCATGGTCATTACTGGTTCGGAATTATCTAAAGACTCGGAATCGGGTGATGAAGAAATCTCGAATGATCTCACTAGTCTAGAAGAATTATCCCTAATCCAAGTAGTTCGCATAAACCACGAAAGGAAAACACGTAGCAAATAATTTGCGAAAAATTAAGCACACAAAACAAAGGGTGAAAAATCAAAAGAAAAATCTAACCTTAAGACACACTAAAAATTTCGTAAATTAAGAATTATTCAGACCGATTCGGCCAGATTAGAGCAGGCATTGCCAAGAGGCCAAACTCGTCACTTATACACCGAATCTTAACAGCCAGGCGAACCTTAGACACTGAAGGTCGTGAATAAGTCTTAATTACGTTTATTTTTAGGCACCTTTCTAATTGAACGTGAAATCCTAGGGGCAAACGTCTTAATTAATGCAACAAATAACGATATATATACAAAACTATAAACAATTATGGATGCTTACACAACGTGTTTTAACTAAAAGAAAGAAGAAATTTAACGTACCTTTGGGTCCTCCAGCGATCACCACAATTATAAGATACGAAAAATTAAAAACAAGAAAAATAAAAATCTAGATGATGTGCCCTAAGTGATTAAATGCATGATGCACAAGTATGTATTTACAAATAATAATTTTTTTGATTTTTCAATTTTCAATTTTTTTATTTTTTTGATTTTTTGGTGATTTTCTAAAAATAAAAATGCGAAAAGAGTGAGATACGGGTTACCGAAGCACGCTTTCCAAAAATTACGATTAATTCCAAGCTCCGTGAGAAGATTCCCGTAATTCCAAACTTTCCTAAAAAAATGAGATAAAAAATTAGACAAGTAAAACTAATTCGAAAAATTAAAAATTATGGCACGAAATATAATTATAATCCCCGGCAGCGGCGCCAAAAACTTGATGTGGCGGAAATGATACAATTAAAATCGCAAGCGCACGATCATCGTTTTAATATTTGAGATTCGATCCATAGGGAATAATAATTATTTCGCGATCCTTAACTTCTAATTTAGGCGAATTAGAACAATTTTGTGTTTTGGATTTTTATTTTACTAATTAATTCTAAAACTATTTGTTAAAAGAAAATTTAATTTATTCTAATTTTAAATTAACTAATTAAAAATGAAGAGGAAAAAAAAAATTAAATTATTAAAAATTTGATTTTGGAAAATTCGATTTTTACCAATTAATTCCTAATTCTAATTTATCAAAATTAGTAGAAAGTCTAAATTATTTTTAAAAAAATTAATCTACAAATTATTTTAAACAATTCTAAATTTGAATTAACACCAAATTTTATTTAAAATTCTATAATAATTAATTAAAAATAAAAAAAAATTAACAATTATTAAAAGCAAGAATTTAAATTTAACTAATCTGGTTACACAAAATTCTAGCAACAATTTGGACATGACTTATTTACAAATTTAACTAGCCCACAAATCATAATTTCGAAATTCAGAATTGCGGAACCAAAGGCAATCAAAAAAAAAAAAAAAAAACTCGAACTTAACAATTACAATCCAGCAACACAATAACAAATCAACAACTCAAACTAAACATGCAGCCACAAAACTTGGTACTGATTATAAACCAAAACACAGGAGATACAGAGACTCGAAGTAACTTAGTAACGAAAACAAAATGCTGAAATTAACTCATCTGACACAGCAAAGATAGCACACTCGATTCACACACCCAAAATCGCAGCACGACAACATTTCAACAATGGCGAACAACAAGATTTCGGACACATAAACATGAAACACGGACTCGATCAAAGAGGACTCAAAACAGACCCGATAGGAAATGTTGAACACGGTTTAAACTTAATAACTTGACAACAACGAAAACAACAACAGACACGATTTACAAGATTAACAACCAAATATAGTAGCAACGAAACGGGACTCAAAAACTCAGCTTATCATGACTCAACACCAGCTGTCGAATCGATACCACACAGAAAACATCACAGCGAATCAGCGAAACCATTCAACAATAGCATTCGACAACAACCATTTAACAAAAAAATCTCGGAAAACTCAGCACAAGAACCACCAACACGTAAACTACTCAGCAATTCAATTAGACAGCAACTCGAATTAAACACCGACTTAGCGACGAACAAAACTCTACAAACTCAGTACTGATTAACTCATAAACCAGGCCACAGAAACTCAGCAAAACAGAGATTCAACAATTAGCATCTCGATTCGTAACTCAGAACTTGACTCAATAAAGGACTAAACAACGACTAAACAAGAACTCAAAACTAAACATTCAACCACCAATTCATCACCAGCAAAAACTCTAATCAGAACACAAAACTCGGAGATCACATACAAAACATAGGGGGTTTGCGCGTTTTAAATTGAAAGAGGAGAGGGAGGAAGGAGAAGGAGTTGGGTTGTGGTTTGGGTTTGACAGAGGTGAGAGTGGAAGAGAGATAGGGAGAGAAGGGAGATAGAGAGAAAGGGAGAGAGAGAGAGAGAGAGAGAGAGAGAGAGAGAGAGAGATGAGGAGAAGAGAAGGAGAATCAAAGGAGGTGTTTGGGCAAGGAGAAAGAAGAGACAGGGGATGGGGGCGTTCGAAAATTAGCAGGGGAAAGGGAGAGGATTGTGGTTGTTGTGTTAAAATGAAGGATAAGAAAAGAAGACAAAGAACAGGGGAGTGGTGTTACTACTTCGAATTGAAACAAAAAAAAACGAAACAGAAAATTAAAAACCCCTTTTTTTTTTTTGAAAATCAAAAATAAAAATAAAAAGATCAACTAGAAAATTAAAATTACACTAAAATGAAGATTTGGAATTAAAATTGTCCACAATAAAATGGAAATTTAAAGGGACAAAATTAAAATTAATAATTAAGAACAAGAATTAAAATGAAACTTGAAATTGCATACAAATAAAAAGTGTTTACAAGGAAAATTATAACTATAATTTGGGAGTGAACTAGAACTAACCTAATTCTAAGATGATTTTACAAATGAAGAATGTGGCTATTTATAGAAAAAATTAGGGTTTTTGGTTGGTGAGAGATAATCTTGGCCATCCATTTGGTTTTAGGTTGGCTAAATCCTAGCCTTTCATTTTGGTGGGCTACAACGATGCACCATCCTCCCTAGCTTTTCATTTTTCTTCCATTTTGGTCCTTCTTTTCCTTCTTTTGTCATTTATTTCTTTATTTTGTCATTTCTTCATTTTTCTCGAATTTTCCTGAAATGCAACAAAATAATTTATTAAAATACGAATTCAAACAATAAATAGGCAATAAAAATATGCAAAATTATGCACTTATCAGTCCTTCAAGGACTTAAACTCTTATCTGCTGTAACCTAACTCTACCCTTCATGGTATTTATTTATGCATTTGTTTGTTTCCATTCGTGTATTCTTTTATTTTCGGTACTTGGTCATCTTTGACTCACACATCAGATGCCTGTCACATACACAATCAATGAATGGAAAACAAACTTGCATTAATAACTTGAAATGGGTTCAACCCTTACATAGAGTACTACTGTCCTACTCGGAGCAACATGCTTTGCAATGGTTTTAATGAACCTTATTTATATTTCTACTAGATAAATATGAAGCTAAGTCCTACTAGGATAACTTAAGCCCAATCGGGGCTTTGCAAGACTAGGTCTGCACCACTTGATTTTGTTTTTGATGCTCCATCAAAATAGAGCACCCACCACTCCTTCTGATCTCCTCATTCTTATTCTGAAGTTCACTTCCTGCTCGGGGTACTACCTCCTGCCCCCCGACTTCTTGGTTGCCAATGGTACATTCAATCACAAAGTCAGTTAATGTCTTAGCCTCAATGGCTGTCCAAGGCTTCTGTGTGATGTCCTCTGCTGACCTTTCTTGGTGTTCCTTACCACTGCGGACATCCATGTCTTCAATCGGAAGGACCTACCCCCCGACTCCGTCAGGCCTTAACGAGGCTACATAACAGCTTCGCGCCATCTTTTGATCACCTTTATGTTCTCCAACACCATTCCTGGATGGGAACTTGATCTTCACATGATAAGTTAAGGCAACAGCCTTGAATTCATGAAGACCAGTCCTTCCAAGGATAGCGTTGTACGTTGAAGCCGCCTTGATTACCAGGAAGTTCAACATCTGAGTGGCCTCCTTGGGCTCTTGCCCAATAGTTATAGGCAGCTGAATAGTCCCTTCAACTTTGGATTCTACTCCATTAAATCCATATATAGGCATGTTATAGGGGGTCAACTGAGAATCAGTGTATCCCATCTTCACAAACGCATCATGAAACAGAATGTCAACGGAAGCTCCATTGTCTATCAAGACTCGCTTCACCTCCGAGTTTCCAATCACAGGAGTTATGACCAATGGGTCGTCATTGGGGAACTTCACCCCTTCCAAGTCTGAGTCATCAAAACTAACCGCTACCTCAGCTTTTTCACGCTTCGGGGCCTCTCCCACGATGTGCAACACCTCTCGGGCATAAGCCTTTCGAGAGTTCCTAGTTGTCCCGACCGCAGTCGGGCGTCCGGAGATCATGTTGATTACTGGCCCTCGGGGCTGTGGGTTGCGATCTTGATCGTCATCCCTTCTATTATAGTCTCTTCTCTGATTACCACGGTCTTCACCCTTAGTGAAGTGCCTCAGTTTCCCTCTACGGATCAAAAACTCGTCTCATCTTTGAGTTGCTTTCAATCGTTAGTGTCATGCCCCACGTCTCTATGGAATCTGCAATACTGATTCTGGTTTCTCTTTGCGGGATCACCCCTGAGTGGCTTCGGTCATCTGAAATCCTTATCATTCTCAATGTCCAACAAGATTCGACTCCTAGGAGTATTCAACCTTGCATACTCAGTGAACCTTGACCCTTGGTTCTTATTAGGGGTAGAGTCGGAGTCCTCGCTAGTTCGGGGATACTTGACCCTAGCATCATACTCTTGATCATCATAGTCCTGGTCTTGCTTTCACTTCTTGGAGTCATTGTTACCTCCTCCACCACCTACGATGGTTTCTTTTGTCATGATATCCTCAGCTTTAATATACTTATCAGCCCTGCGTTGGAGCTCAGCCATATTCTCAGGGGGATGCTTTGCTAATGACCTTTTAAAGAAGAAGTCGGTTGTTCCATGCTCCAGGGCTACCATGGCCACCTTATTTTCCAAGTCAGTGATGTTCAGTGTCTCTTTAGTGAACCGCTTGATGTAATCCCTTAGATTTTCGTTCTTCCCTTGTACCACGTACATAAGGAATGCAGAGCTCTTCTCATGAGCTCTCCCACTAATGAATTGGCTGACGAAAGCAACGCTTAACTCCTTAAAAGACCCAATCGAATTTGCAGGCAAACGGTTGTACCACCTTTGAGCCATACCCAATAGGGTTTGAGGGAACGCCCTACACTTCAGGGCATCACTTGCAGGCTGTAGCAGTAGTGCGTTCGAAAATGTCCTAACATGATTTGCGGGATCACCCGTTCCATCGTAAGCCTTGATCGTCGGCATCTTGAATTTCTTAGAGATACGAGCATTCATCACCTCCTCAGTAAACGGTGGTGTGGGATCATCGGGATCTCCAAGTGACATCAGATCTTTGGGGTTACCCCTAGGGGATTCCACCCTTGTAGTTTTTTCAATTGGGGCATCAGCCCTTTTCTGTCTTCTCGAGGACCTCTCCAGATCAATGATGGGAATCCTTCCTGCAGTTGGAGGAGGCTGAGTTTGATTTAGCCTAGCTTGTTCTCTTGCCATATCTTCCTTTAATTTTAAAATCTCGGCCTCATAAACCTTGATCCTGTCAGCAATTGTCAAAGGGAGTCCATCATGGATGGATTGAGTCCTCCTTCGAGGCTCTCTACTAGCACGTCGCCTCCTCGGGGCTTTATCGCTGTCATCATCATCATATGATGAATCATCAGTATAAGGGCTAGAGTACCCGTCATATTCTCGATCTTGAATCTGCAAGGCATGACCACTTGGTCTTGCACCTTGAGTAGCCGAATGGTAGTTAGGAAGACCATACCTTGGGTTAGTATTCAAGGGGAGATTCGTGGTGTGGATCTGTACCCCTAGTGGTGGATTGTCAGGATTAAAAAGAGGAGAGACCACCATCTGGAGCGGGTTGGTTTCTCGACTTGCTTGGGTGACCATGGGTAACGTTCTCTCAACGTGGGGAATCACCCCTGGTTGTTGAGAAACTTGAGATTGGGTGATCGTCCCTGATGCTGGCGGAGCTTGTTGAATGATCGCCCATGATGCTGGGGGCACCTGTTCGGTGATGGGTGGAACAGAGCTGAGAGGTATAGCCTCAGCAGCAACTGGTGTTGTTCTTCGTGTTTGAACCATGGTTGATGTTGTCGTCCCACAGACGGCGCCAAATGTTATGGAATAAAAACGAGGGTTTCTAAATTGCGGCTAGGGTTTGTATGTATTAAATACAAGGGATGGTGAGCTTCGAGCTTTAATGGTTGTTCTTGCGTTCGAGACTGATCGGTCCTCACAAGATGCCAACGTACTTCGATGTATATCAAAGATCAAACCAAAAATGTAGTTCTGAGAATGAGGGGTCAGGCCCTTATATAGGCTGAGAAGCCTTAGAATCGTAGTAGGGTTAGGTGACTTGGCGGACAAGTCACCTCCTCTAGGAAGGTTCTAGACTCCTTCCTTGTAGGAGTCAGTTTCAATGTTGAATTAGGTGCCTTGGAGGCTAAATCAGGCAGGAGTAACCGGGTTTTGGACCCGGTTGGTGGGCCCCACGTTTGGACCATACCGGGTCTAATTAATGCAACACTAAATGTGTTTTTAGGGCTTATTTTTAGCCCATGTCAATTATAAAAATAAAAATAAAATTATTAAGTTGAACATGTGAATGATGATATTGATTTTTATCAAATAAAATTTCGAAAGTAAAATAAGTAGTTGAAGAAAGTAACTTTCACCAACTTCTGGCTTTAAGCTATTTTTTCAGCTTTAAGTCATTTTCTGACTCATTACACAAACAGACATTTTTCAGTTTAAAGTCAAAAATCACTTAAAGCCCCCGGCTTTAAGTGTTACCAAACACGCTCTTAAGGCTTTAAGGGCATCTCCAATGGTTCAACTTTAACTTTATATTTGAAATTAAAGTTGTACTATTTCATCTCCAGTGGTATCCAACTTTAATTTCATATATAAAGTTACTCTATCTTTAACTTCAAATAGAATTAAAGAGGGGTGGTTGGAGAAGAATAAAGATATGAAGTGACTTTACTTTATCTTTGAAGATAAAGATAGAATAGCTTGGAGATGGCCTAAGTGTCACTAAAGAGGCTCTTAAAAAAAGACACTAAACCCCACTTAATTGAATCAGGCAAGAACATAAAAAAAAATGTGGAAAACTTATTTTCAAGAAACGAGATATTTAAAGTTCCTATAAACCTCTACCTGTTTGGCGGTTCCATCATGTTTCTTATTTTTAATCAATAAACTTTTGTTAAACATGACTAATGAAAAGACTTCAGAGCAGTTGAAGTGAGCTACAAAAATCAGTCGGTACAAGAGCTGCAGTAAGCCAGAACCTTGCACAACATAATACTCAACTCCACATATATATCCCCAGCTAGTGTCAGTGGAACCAGACAATTTTGCTGTGCTGCTGCCTGCAAGCAAATTTTGAAAGGATCACGAATGTCCCCTTAGATCAACTTTGTGTTATTGTTATATTATATATAGTACTAAGTGTTAAAAAATTCATCTTCAAAGGGATGCTATGGTTGGATGCATCCTTGGTGCTATTGCTATTTATGCATCTTTGGTGCTAAATTTGAAACCTAGTATGCATTTATGCATCCATGCCACATCATCATTTAACTAAAATGAGATTAGTTTGTTGAGAATATTGAACCGAAGTTAAAAGAGTTAGGTAAAAGTTAAAAGAATTGGTTAAATTTGAAACTAGTTATAGAACTAGTTTTGGAAGGTGAGTTTTATTTTAGCACCAAAATTTACTTTTTGATTTTATATTATAGCAATAGCAATTTAACATCTATCATTGAACTTGCTCTTCGCGATTATTTATTCTATTACCAAATTTATTGTTTTTCTTAAAAATAAATTTTCTATCGCTAAAAGTTGCAAGAGGAAGACACATTTGATGACCCAACCTGACTCTAACGAGAGCAAACGCAAATTATACAATTTTTTTAGAGAACTTAGAGCATTTCTAATATACTCTTAAATAAGTTCTTAGGTTAAAAAATAAATAGCAATTTGGGTTCCAAGAGATTTCCGGTGGCTATTAAAAAATTAAAAACTCTTCTCTCTCCTCAATTTTTAGAGTTATTAGAGTATCTCCAAGGGAGATAGCTATAACTGTTAGCTAAAATCAGAAAAATAGATGATTATGTTAAATTTACTGAACGGTGTTAGCTATAAACGTTAGCTATATTTAAAAATCTGTTACTTTATTATTTTTTAAATCCTAACGACTATATTTTCAAATAGTAGTTATTTATTCGGGATAAAACTCAAAAATAAATTTTTTAAATTCAATCAAATAAATTTTTTACATTAATATATATGTTATTTAATTAATTTAAATATCTTATTATTTGAAAATATGTTATTTACTATTGTCAAATTCAAACCAAATAAAGGTTTTGTATATACAAGGATATATGTTATTTAATTAATTAAAGTAGTTTTATTATATAATACAAATTGTACATTTTTTAAATTTAATTTCATTCCTAATTTTTTAAAAATATTTTAAAAATAAAAACTTCATATTTTGTTAGCAAAAAATAACATATAAATTATTTTCTCATCAAAATATAATTTTTTTTTATAGATGGAGATGCCTTTAAACCTAATTTAGGTTGAAGTTAATTGAAATAGGGAAGATATACACTGAAGCAACAAGCGGAAAGGAAGAATAGTGGGAAGTAATCAAGCGCTCCCTTGGAGAAGCCCATTTTCTAGATATTAGGTAAAATTATGTGCCAGCTAGGAAATATAGCTAACAATTGCATCCCCTTGGAGATGCTCTTACATAGTTCTTAACTATTTTTTACTAATAAAATATTTAATTGCACATGTTTGGATTTAATGTATATCATAGACTCATAGTTATTATATGGCTCTTAACTGTTTTCTACTAATAAAATACGGAGTATTCAGTTGTACATGGTTAGGTTTAATGTATATCATAGTTAGATTTAAATTTAAAATATTAATAAAATATAAATTAGGCACAAGATAAAAATATTGTTGGAGTTGACACTAAAAGTTATATACTATTTACTAAGAATCATATATTTTACAGTTTTTTAAGTGTATGTCCAAGGGCGCACGCTAAGAATCCGTCCTCGCGTTGTCAAATTTTGATTGGTAGAAATTTCATTAATAATGATGAATCCCAGCATGCACAAAAATTTTCACCAATCAAAATTTTCCAACTTAGCATATACATTAGACAAACCCTATATTTTATATTATATTTAAAAGACAATTACGAAATTGTTAGAAATGCTTAAACATCTATTATATATAGAGTAAAGTGCACTTTGTGTACTTCCACTTTGGCCGTGACACCACTTGCAATACCCAACTTCAAAAGTGAGCATATGAAATACTGAAGTTGTTATTTCGTTACATTTTGTGTACTTCCGTTAGTCTGGCGTTAACTTCGTTAAAAAGCGAGGGGTATCTTTGTCATTTCACTGTCATATCTCTGTCTTCTTCCCAGCACTACCTCCCATCTCTTTCAACCTTCAACGTTTACTTATACCTCCCCGCCATACAACACTACTAACTTTATACATTAAGTACTGAAAACCCCAAAAACATTAAAAATGAAGCTGAAAGTTATTTGGGGAAATAAATAGAATGAACAACGAATCTCTCCTTTGGTTTGAGTATGATTTAACATAAACTAATAAAATTTCATACCACAACACCAGTCCAATAAGAGGACAGATATTAAGCAGGGGTTGCAAATTAGCCATTTCCTTCAAAATGTTAATATTTCAAGCTACTTGAAATAAAAATGGAAGACTCACGTTTGTCAAAAAAAAAAGAAATGGAAGACTCACTGGCACATAAGAATATGCCCTCTATGATCTGTTTCTAGCCATAAGACAATTCTTCCAAAACACCCAATTCTACTATTTTTCTGAGCTCTGGGAACTCTGATAATCTGCATAAGTACGCAGCTGATACTCTTAGTCATAATGGTTCTGAAGAACAGGAGGGTGCTGGTTTTTGTGAACCCGAAGGGTAACAAATGTCAAGCAGCGATGTCATTCTTAAGCCTGTGATCTGGTCTTCCAGTAGCGCCCAAAGTCAGAGGACCAGATGAAGACTACAGGCTGTGCATCATACTATTAAGCACAAACTTTGTTTGCTAAGACTTAAAGTCACAGAGGACCAGGTGAAGACTACATATTGTGCATTATACCATATAAGCACAGACTTTGTTTGCTAAGAATTGCTCATTTTCACTTCAGCCTTGTTGCAAACTATGGGTGTTATAGTCTATATAACAACAATCAAAGGATATAGACTCATCCCCCTTTATCAATATATCAACCACCACAGTATATTTTAATTAGCTAAAGACTACAAAACAGAAATGGAAAGGTCTTTGAAGCATCCCAAACACTAGAGAACACACACACACATATGGATTACATACACCCACTTACCCACACAACCATCGCGCACACACACGCCATATCTTCAACCCGCTGAAAACCCGTTGAAATGAACTAGTTTGGGGAAAAGATCGACTAATTTAGGGATTGAAAAGAAATGGACGTGAAAAGACAGAGATACCCTTTTGTTTTTAACGCCGTTAAGGCCAGGCAAACGGAAGTACACAACTTGTAACAAATTAACAATTGCAGTATTGCATATGCTCGGTTTTAAAGTTGGGTATTGCAAGTGGTGTCAAGGCCTAAGTACAGGTACACAAAGTGCACTTTACTCTTATATATAAAATAGGCCAACACAAGATAAAAATAGTGAGATTTTTTAATGTATTGTAATTACCAATATCCCTCTATTCTCAAATTTTTTAGAAAATTGTGGTTGTTGGGGATTGAACTTGGGTCTTCAAGTTATTTAGCAAATCCTTCTACCACTACACCACTCAATCACATATGTTTTAAAACATACACATTATAGATATATATGTGTGTTGTGCGACTTTTTATGTAGTATGATTATTAATTTATCCCTCTATTCTCAATTTTTTTGAAAAAGTTGTGCTTGGTGGGAACTTTGGCCCCCGAGTTAATTAACAAATCTTTTTATCACTACACAACTCAATCACATGTGTTTTAAATCATACACATAAAAGATGTATGCGTGTTGTTTTAGTGATTTTTTTTCTAATATTATAATATTGCGACATATTAATAATTTTTTGTCATGTTGCGTTTACATTTATTGATTTGAACTATAACATATTAAATTAAAATATAAATTATTGGTACATAATATATGGTTTGATAATATTATAAAATTGTAATAATAATAATAATCAACATAATAATAAAAAAATTACTATATTATTATTCTCTTAAACAACCTAAGCACTCATCTATACGTGTTTTCAATAATACACATAATATCTCTATGTATATCGCTTAAGCGGGGCAAGATTTGGTTTTATATAAAGAAACAATATGAAATGCATAATGTATTTTTTATGAAAAATATTACATATATAATTAAGTCAATAACTAAAGTACTTTATTACTGATTTGAAAGCACCAATTTACTCCTAAGTTCATATTGTATAGAAGTACTATTTTTAGTGATAATCAAACGTGAATCACCGAGTTAAATTCTGCATCTTCATACCATTAGATCACATATTCACATGTATTTTAAATTATACACACAATATGTATTATCGATAAAATAATTACGTAAAATACACAATTGGGTTATAAACCGATATTATAATTAATATGATGGATATTATCTAACAATATATTAGAGTAAAAAATATTGAGGTGTTAACGTAAAATGAAATTATTATATTACTAAATAAGATACAATAATTTATTAGTCAAACTATTTGGGTCATAAAAATATTTGCATTCAAAAAGACGAATTCTACAAATAACACATTACCTTTTATATACAAATTAGTTAATGTTCAATTTAAAATATGACATTTTACGGGAAAAAAGGACCATATATTATTTATGGAGGTAACTCAATGAAAGTCAGGCGGAAATTGGAAGAGAAATAAAGGTAAAGAATTCTTAAAATGAAGAAATTAGAAGAAAACAAATAAAAGAATTAAAAATGTAGTTTTAAGAAGTAAAAGCGCAAGACCTGAGAAGTTTTAGAAAATTTACGAAGGTTTTTGATTGGAATCAGGACTGAACCTACATTATTAGAATGCAGCATCTTGAAGACTATTAAGTTTCTACCTTGAATATTATTGGAGATCCAGCTAAATGGATGCATCATTTTTGAAGAAAATTTAGGAATGTAGGTGCTATGAAAAATCGTCTTAATTAATAATTAGACAACACCCATAAAACACTCAAATTAATGAATTATATTCTATGACCCAAAACAAAATTAAAATCTGACATGATTGCTATCAATATTACTCATATTAGTTTTCAAAGTACAATTTTGAACATATTTAAGTATGTACACAATAACCACATAGTCCAGTAACAAGATGAAATCTTTGAAAATCAATCACATGTTTCAAACGATACTGATCATGAATAGTTTAATTAAAAAATATAATTTAAGCTAGCGACCCGTGCCTCGGACGGATTTTTATGCTAGTTTAGATAAAAACACCAGCACTCTAATCACAAAGTCAGCACAATTAAATGTACTCTTTCAGAAAAATACAACTAATAAACGTACACAAGCACATTTATAACTTAATCTGACGAGTTATTACGGCATAGTTTATTATACATTAATTTCACATTTTTGTAATTTATTTTTTATAAAAATTAAAAGAATTACATGCGCAAGTTTTCTTAGGAAAAAAAGATACCCAAATTTAATCTGTAATTAAATCTTTCATAATCTCGTATCAAACCAACTGTATCCACTTTTTCATGCTTAAAGTATAATATTACTCCTTCCGTCTCATAAAACCCTTCCCGTTTCATATGTCGGGACTATTCATAACAAGAGATAAATTTTTAATTTATGTCTAATCTATAAAATTAAATATAGTCATGAGTGATCTTGTTAGATTCGTATTTATGAGTACTTTAATATAGTAAAGTTTTCATATTTAATATTAATACGAATTTAAAGATATTAACGATTAAAATTATGCATTGGTAAACGTGTCCGATCAAAATGGGAAGAGTTTTTTTAGACATGGAATAACATTATAATGTATACATTTTAAAATGATCTCTGATAATAGTAATGTTGAATATGACAATTGAATAGACATGAGCAGTTAAAGGTGAGCTACACATAGCAGTGGGTAGGGGGTACAAATTACAAAAGCTCCATGAAGTGACTGAAGTCACAATGTGATGCCTAGTCCTCGGTAAACGGTAAACGATACACCACCAAATTGTAGAGTACTCCATTTTTTATGTGCGATGGGCTCAAGCGGGGAGAGGACACAGCTACAAGGAGCACAGAAGGTGAAAGTTACTCCGTCACTTTCTACTTTATTTGTTTGATTCCATTTATTCAGCATGGTCGATCTCTGGATATATTCAGCACACGACAAAAATATCCTAAATAACTTATTTAAAAAATTATTCATGATTCTTTAAAAAAAAATATTATTCTTGGTGATAAATTTATAATTAGTTGTTACCATACACGCAAGGCAAAGGACACAGTGTTGAAATGATAAAAATGTTCACAATTATGAAGCAAAAATTATTACTTCCCATTTCATTATCACACTTGTGAATTACTCTTCACTTGTTTCCCTAGCAGCAAGTTTGCTGTTACTTTCCCCTTAATGGTGAAGAGATAATAGCCATAATTATAAACACAAATGAGTAACCATGTCTAGGTGTAACTTAATAAGGTTTTAACATAAACAATTCTGCAAAAAGGATGCCCGATTGTGCATGCACTTTAATCATATAATGGACCATGCATGCAGATACTCATGTCATGGAGGATCATAATACAATTTAAGAACCCTGTTTTCACGCGGGGTGGCAAATCTCTTCTGCTTATGATGCACGTGTTTCAGTTTTGAAGCTCTTTTGAATCAAATGAATTTTAATTTGTACTTTCACCTCAAGTTCACTAGTGTTGTAAGAAAAATTTCGAGTAAATTTCGCTCTAATAATGAATTTTATTTTGATTCTCTAATAGATGAGTAGGTCCACCAATCGTAGTTATAACTTTACAGTTAAATTTGAGAACAAGAAACGATGTTTTCATTGGATAAATTGGTAAAATCATCGAACAAAATGGTTATTAATTCCGGTCAAATATATACCAGAAATAAATCACTAACGTCACACTTGCCATATGTATGTAGAATAGTAAAATTATAGAAGGAGTAATGTTAGAGAACCAAAAATTTGTTCTCAAAAATATCTCCAAAATGATGTGGCAAACACTTGTAAAGTTTTAATTAGATTATTGGTGTGAATGCAAGGGGGCCATTTACATTATTAATTATATAACCAATAATAGAAAGACACATGTAATTTTGGGAACATTTTTGGTGACATTTTTTGGTTCCCTAGCATTTTTCTTAAAGAATCTCTCACTAATGTCTACATATCCTAATTTATATGATTTAAATTTTAGGGCTTTTTTGATAAATATATAGGAAAAAGTAAATTTTTGCACATTTACTTTTGTTAAAAAAAAAAGCAATTTGCAATTTTACTAAACTAAGTTTCAAAATTGCAAAAATACTACAAATTAAGGCAACCCTTCCCCCTGCCCAGCTCCCAGCTTTGACACCAGCTTCGACACTTTTTTTTTTTAAGGTGAGATGTTTTTGGTGGATTTGGTTTGCAAGGTCCCGCAGGGGCAACCACATTCAACTGAATGCAACCAAACTGAATTTCTGATTACAAGTTCCATTTTTCAGTTGTCATTTTCGACCTCTTTTTTGAACTATATATATATATATATATATACATACAAAAAAGAGGTCGAAAATGATAACTGAAACATGGAACTTTTTTATGCAACTGAATGCAACCACATGCAACTGATTTTCTTATTGTCAGTTCCATTTTTCAGTTGTCATTTTCGACCTCTTTTTTGAACTATATATATAATGGAACTTTCTTATGCAACTGAATGCAACTACATGCAACTGAATGCAACTTTCTTTTTTCAATTGCATTCAGTTGAATATTGCCCCTAACGGGGCCTTGGAACCCAAATCCATCAAAATCTCCCCACCTTAAAAAAAAAGTTTCATGTGGTTGCATTCAGTTGCATGTGGTTGCATTCAGTTGAATATTGTCCCTGGCGGGGCCTTGCAACCAAAATCCACCAAAATCACCCCACCTTAAAAAAAAGTTCCATGTGGTTGCATTCAGTTGAATATTGCCCGTAGCGGGTCCTTGCAACCCAAATCCACCAAAATCACCCCACCTTAAAAAAAAATTAAGTCGATGAACAGTGACCTGCCACGTGACAGCTGCGTGGCAGGTTACTGTTCTTCCAAATTATTTTTTTTTAAAAAATAAAATTAGGTTGGAAAAGGAAAGATAATATTTTTGCAATTGAAGGAGATGATATTTTTGCAAATAGAAACTTTAAACCTAGTATTTTTGGTAAATTCTCTAAATTTTATGTAGTTCGCTTGAAATCAAACTTTCATTTTTGCCACCAATCACAATTAAATAAACCTAAATTATTAATGATCCAATTGCCAATTGATAGAACTTCTAGTTTCCTAGTTCAAGCACAATACTACAAACTCGTAAATCTATAAATTTACATATAGAAATCCATATATATCACAATTATATATATTATCTTGTTGTTAGTGATGGAATCTTAGTTGAACTTCAGAAGATATTCTAAGTCCCTAAAGAATAGGAGTAAGAGTCCTTATGTAACTTCACTTCTGCCAGGTACAAGAAATGGAGTTACAGCAATATTGACATCTTTAGAGCTATCCCAACAGCAATATTGACATCTTCAGAACTATCCCAACATTGGCATCTTCAGAATTGTACCAATTTCCCTATCTATAAAGTTATACACTATAACTATTCATAAGAGATCCAAACCATAGAAATTGGATCTATTAGATCTATAAATTTTACATTGAATCCATGTAAAAAAATTTGCTCAATAACACATACCATTCATGTAGTTAGAGATGCACAAAAAGACCTTCGGAAAGTCCGGACTTTTAAGAATCGGGCCGGGCTTTTTCAAAATTCGGTCCGGGTTTTCTCTAAAATATGAGGCCCGTTTTAGGCCCTCGGCCGGGTCGTGCTTTTTTTGAAATTATTATATTTGTTATTTTTATCTTTTTTTTTGCAAAGCTAATATATTAATTTAAAAAAAAAGTTTACAAAAGAAACAACCTCTAAAGAACTATGCCCTTTAACTTCTATAATTCAGAATTCAGAATACATAAAAAGAGACACCACGAAACCTAATACTAAAAAACTATTAGCATAATACTTGTTTTATCATAAAACATCATTGCAACTCAAGAACCTATTACTAATAATCTGTTTTATGACTTAAGGCGATCGTAATCCATATAAATCTCCTCGCATATGACCAATTCGTGAAGTACATCATCTACACTCAATTAGTCTTCTTAGAAGAAGAGTTTGTCCTGTATATTGTTGATTCTTCATAACTTCGAGATCCTTCACATCTCCTCTATTGCTAAGTTTAATATTCTTGATATTTATTAAAAATATTATATATTTTTGGATTTTATCTATAAAAAATCAGATTTTTATAAGGATTTCTTATAAAACTCGGGCTTTTATCCGAACCGAACCAGGTTTTATCCGAGCTTTTTAAAATCCCGGGCTTTTAACCGGGCTTCGGGCCGGGCCGAGCATTTCGGATTTTTTAACAGATCGGATCGGATCGAATTTCGGGCTTCAGGCTTTTTGAACATCTTTATATTTAGTATGATATTGTATGTTAAAATATCACATATTTTGCGAAATTTCACGCATTTATCCTAATGTTATGATGTTAATTAACATCTTATTTGATGGATTCACGCTTGTCGTTGGTGAAAAAATTCATTGCATAAATTCGTAAGAAATTATGGATGGAAACGTATTATTAATGTGTAAAATCATGTTTTAATGGTACACAATAATACTAAAATATAAAATATCAAATTTGATTATCATTAAATTCGATGTTCGATTTCTTACAACTACATAATTATACAAGATTTATTTACTTTAATTTTTTTTTTAACTTCAATTCCGATTCGATTCCTTACAACTACATAATTATAAATATTTATTTAGTTTAATTTTTTAGTTTTATCTCGGGTTCGTTTCTCTATACTATATAATTTTGTAATATATTAATATTAATATTTTAATTTCGACTGGTGTTCACCCTGTATACCCATGTTTCGCATGGATTATCAGCTAGTACTTTGTTTTTGTTTTGTTTTTTTTTTTTTTTCTGAAATGAGTTAGTACTTTGTTAGAAAAACAAAAAGAATGCGTATCTATACTATTATACATTAAAATTTCTCCTTCGTTAATCAATTTTCTATTTGAGGTTAAATCACTTTACCTTCTCTATTTTTCAATAACTACATAATTTCCTTTTTCAGGTAAAATTTAATATCTTTTACATTTTATCTAACTAAATTATTTTTTTTTAAAAACACAACGAGCAATTTTATATAATAAAATAACATAATTATATTATAAATACTATTAACTAATCAAATACCTTTTTCAGCCAAAACACGTTACCTTTTTTCTTTTCTCTAACTAAAATCTCTCATCAATTTCCTATTTCAGGTTAAACACGTTACCTTTTTTATTTTTCAATAACTACATAATTTCCTTTTTCATGTAAAATACAATATCTTTTACATTTTATCTAACTAAAATTTCTCCTTTTTTAAAAACACAACGAGCAATTTTATTTAATAAAATAACATAATTATATTATAATTACTATTAACTAATCAAATACCTTTTTCAGACAAAACACATTACCTTTTATCTAACTAAAATCTCTCTTTATCCAATTATATCATGAACGGTTACCTTTTTCAGCCAAAACACGTTACCTTTTTTCTTTTCTCTTATTAAATCACTCTTTTTCCAATTATATCATGGACATTTCTATTTAATAAACATAAAATAATAATATTATAATACTAATAATTAACCGATTACCTTTTCAGCTAAAACATATCATCTTTTCTATTTTTTCTAATTAAATTCCCTTTTTTCCTAGAAATATCACGAGCAACATTAATTTCTCATTTTCTAAAAATACTATGAGCAATTTTATTTAGTAAAATTACATAATTAAATTAAAATTACTATAAACTAATCAATTACCTTTTTCACATAAATCAAGTCACCTTTTAAATTTTCACGTTACTTTTCTATTTTCTCTAACTAAAATCTCTCTTTTTCCAATTATATCACGGACGGTTCTATTTAATACAATAAACTAATAATATTAATAATTAACCGATTACCTTTTTTCAACTAAAATGTATCATCTTTTCTATATTTTCTAACTAAAATCCCTTTTTTAATAGAAATATCACGGATAATATTAATATCTCATTTTCAAAAAACATTACGAGCAATTGCATTTAGTAAATATCGTAATTAAATTATAATTAATATGAACTAATCAATTACATTTTTCACCTAGAACATGTTACCTTTTTAATTTTTTTACAACTAAATTCTCTCTTTTTCCAATCATATCACGTGAATTCTATTTAATAAAATAAAATAAAATAATAATTTTAATTACTAATAATTAATCGATTATCTTTTTCAACTAAAATCTCTCATCTTTTCTATATTTTTTTTAACTAAAACCCATACTTTTCTAGAAATATCACGGATAACATTTATATAATTATTATCAAATCATCTCATATAAAAAATTTAAGCCTCCAAAATTCATATTTTTGAAAAATTAATTTTAATTTACTGAAAAAATTTATATAATATTAAAAAAAATTCGTGCATAACACGAGTTTTAAGCTAGTTGTAAATAAATTTCAAGATGCATGAAATTTGTTGGACCAACAAAATATAACTCCATAAATATGGTATTTTTCGTTTTGAACCGACCTTGCATGAAATCTTTTTTATGAACATATTTTAAAAGAATCTAACCCTAAAGAATCTAACATAAAAGAAAAACGTTCTCTTATATATTTGGATAATACCATCGAGCAAACCTTACACTAGAACATGTGAAGTATGTGGTTTTTTGCATCTTATTTATGTATAAAAATTTAGGAACATATTTTTCAATTTTTAGTAAATAATAAAAGAAAATTTTATGATATGTGGGGGACACAAAAATAAATTAAGATACAAATATATGAAAGATTTATAAATGATTTTGTTAGCGAAGTTATTAAAAGAAATTACTTAAATTTGATTTATAATGATGAGGCACAAATTTTGAATCATTTAGAGTTTCTAATTTTTCAGGACGGGTTCCTGCTTACAAAAGATGACGAGCTCTCCATATCAATGCACCTGCAGATTCAACCCAAAATTGATTGTCCGTTTCAATAATTTGAATTATTTAGATGATCGAATTTAATGCTTACTTTATTTAATAATCTCGTGACTATAGACTCCCACTACTACAGTACAATTCTGTATTCGAAGACGAACTACTTAAATGCAAATACAGCAGTAGCCTTCGTCCAGATCTGTTACATGGTCCAAGAATATGCATTTAATTCATTCATCCTCAGTTTTCCTAATCGATGTGCTAAATACATTACTGTAGAATTTTCAGATGAACATGCATGAAGAATTGTGTGTTGTGTTTGTGATTTGTTAAACTGACAACATCTCTGTATTGTCATGCAAGAAAATAGGACGTCCTTTGTGTAATTCGATTTTGCTTTGTTGATGCAGGAAAGCTCAAACAATTTAATGCTAGTACTTGGATTTCAAATTAGTACTAGTTCATTTTCAAAAAATAATGCATATTAAGAAATTCAAATATTAATGATTCAATTTTATATGTAATAATATTTATATGTAAACGGCTATATAAAAAGGATGCTTTAAAAAAATATGATTAAAAAATGTTCACTTAAATTTTGAAAATAATAAAAATTTGTTATTGTATTGTTAAATCTAAGTGAATAAAATAGTCATTTTATTGTTAAATCATATGTTTCATTATCCTTCCATAAGCTGTTCAATAATATGATACTCCCGGATAGCTTTACAGAATACCTCCAATCTCAAGTTATCCTTTTCTTCTTGCGTAAATTAGACACGAGTTTAACTAGGAGTAAATATACATAGCAAAAGAAGAGTTGCCCCTTTTTCACAAATAATAAAGAAACGTGACCTATCCTTTTAATTTATTTATTAATTTATGAAATTTCTATATTTATTAAGTATCTATACTATTATATTAAAGCCGAAACATTTTGGTTTTCGGTTTGATTATCCTAAGTTTTGGTTTTCGGTCCTAACTATTAAAATAAATAATTAAATTACAAAAACAACTCAAAAAGCTAATTACTAATGTTAACGTAATTATATTCTGATTAAAATTCCTTCATCCACTTCTACATGGACTTTTTTCTGCTCCAACAACTCAATTATTCATTTTTTCTAAACATTTTACTTCTAATTAAAACACTTTACCATTTAATTTAAAACTAATATTACAATAATTAATATATATCCAAAATATCACATCATATCTTTCCGTAATTATTTTTAGTAGTAATTTTTGTAATTAAAACATGGAGTACTTTTTAATTTAAAATTAATCTTGCGATCACTAATATACACCCAAAAATACCTCACCATATATACAAATCATTATTTTTATTAATAAATAACAATCGTTAGATTTAATAATAAGATATATTATATGATTAAATTAATTTACTAAAAATTCAAAGTTCGAACCCGTCAACGACATTTTTAATTTAGAATTTTACAAAATAAAATTTAAACCATGCATTTCATTATATAAATTTATATTAAATTCAAATTAAAAAATTATTAAAAATAAGGATTATATAAAAACATAATTATAATGTTAAATAAATTTTATAACCTATCAAAATAAACCCGTGCACGGCTTATAAGCTAGTAGATATTTATTAATGTTACCCTTAATTCGAAAAATTTATATAAACTTGTTCTAAACATTGTCATTTAAAAATTATATGAGGCAGCATATGTATTGTACATTAATCTAAACTTGAAAGTCAAAAATGATAAAATTTTGAATAATTTTAAATTAAAAAGAAAAGACCCCTTAAAAAAGGGGGCACGAGACCAAACAAGAAAACAAACTGTGGTTGTGTAACTTTTGTGTTTCTCGGGAACTGTAAATAGTTTAACATATCCAAACTTTACCCAGGCAGTGAATTAGTATCTATTCTAACATTGGGTTTGAAAACATCGAGAAAAGGAAAGTTTTGAAACCACAACTCGAACTTCACTTGTGTTGTTTGACTTGTATATGACGACCACAAGTACAAACCCTGGTTTGATTTTACTGTATGACAGTTCCTATTGTCTTTCAAAAGTTACCTTCGTATAGTCATCCAAATCTTGCACCAGTTTTCACTCAATCTGTAAAAAGGACAAAAGGTCATGTACAGTGTAATTTCTGTTTTTTAGGGCATTTAATTTAATATAATCTATGTGTATTTACTATTTAGCAAAAAAGTAAATTTATGTGTAACCAAATGAATGTGCTATTCAAGGGGAAACGTTTTACACCAAGTCCATTAGCTTTCCTATCTACCTTCTTAGTGATTCTTCAAATTATTAAGAATTTCTAATCATTTCCTATTTTGGGAGTTACTGGCATTCCTAACTTTATTTTTATTAATAAAAAATTGTTTTTCTCTATTTTTTTATCTTTGAATCATTTCTTAGTTAGTTTCAAATTTATTATTATCATAATGATAAGAATTGAATATAAAAATTATTTTTGAAATTGGTATACACAAAAAGGTCCCTAAAATACTAAAAGTTCTTATTTTATAATATTTATAGGCAACAACTAAGACACTATTTACTAACTTTTTATTTAGGAAAGTTGATCCATAATAACATTTTAATGGTGTCTTAGTAATTTTCTAAAATACTAGAAAATAAAGATTCTTATTTATTAGTCATTTACTTATTTTTGGGGAATCACTAATCATTTTTAATTTTATTTTTGTTAATAAAAAAATATATTTTCTCTTCATTTCTCCCTATTTGTTCCCATTTCATTTCAATTAGTTTCAAATTTATTTTTAGTATTATAATAAAAAAATATTAGAATTATTGTTGGAATAGTTCATATACAAAACAATATCCTTAAATTACTAACAAGTAACAACTATTATTTTATAATATTTATTATAAATCAATCATGGCATTATTGTTTTCCCAAAAGAATAATGCTTAAAGAGTATAAAATTGATAGCCAAAATGATTCTGCTACGTGATAGATTCATATTTGTTGTAGCAACACTAGATGAAAGTGAACTCCTATTGCTCTAAAGTACGATGTGACAACTTAAATGGTAGAAACTTACTGTACCCAATTGTTTACGTTTTTAACATGATATTCGGCACGTATTTTAAGATGTATATAAAGTATGGTTTTATAATTTATTTTTAAATATTTTTTTAAATAAAAATATAAATATTCTACTTTTATTCAAAATCATAAAATTGTAAAAATAAGTTACGGAACTATATTTTATATGTACCTTAAAATACGTGTTAGACACTCCTTCAGAAATATAAACAAATGGATGGGACGGAGGGAGTATTTTTTATCATTTTAGGTCGTTTTTTCCAATATTTATTTTACAAGTAAGAAATACTATAAATCTATTTATTAAAAAAAGTAAACTCCTCTACATGTGCATTAACAACAATAATTAAAATAACTTAAATTGTCATACTAACCATGTCATAGTATTTAAAAATAATAATTTTTATACCCAATTTATATTCCTCACACTACTATTTTCAAACTTGCTTAGCGTAAATTTAAATGCTATGTGATCAATTTCTGAAACCATAAGTAACGTAAATTTAGTAGCTTGAAACCTAATTAAATTTTGGAAAATGTTATTTATAGAACTATTTTTTAGTTTCGGAATTATTTATAACATATTGTACCATAATATGTCATATTTTATGAATGTAGAGATATTTACTACAAATATTGAAAAGTACCGAAAATAACATTTACCTAAATATAGCATCACTAGTAACACTAACATTAATTTATTGCATCACTAATAGCAACTCCAAGAGCCTCCTTGTGTTTTCCTTATAAATATTATAAAATATTAGGCTCTTAGTGATTTAGGATATTATAAGGTATAACAACTTCAACAAGCTTCCTTATAATTGATCCTTATAATTATTAAATAGTAAATAAAAGAAGGAAGCAATAATAAAAAAAGAGGGAAACAATTGAAAAGAGGAAGGGAAATAATATTTTATTGATAAAAGTGTAATAAGGGAGCCCTTAAAAATAAAGGATTATATGATGCTCTTAACTTTTTAAGGAAATATTAAGAGCCTGTTAGAGCACAATTTTAAACATAATCCCTTATAATTTGAGTTAAGAGGTCATATAAGGGATCTCCTGGAGTTGCTCTAATAACACTAGTAAGAGCAACTCCAACCAAAAAGATCCTTACCTATATTTGTCTTAGAGCATTCACATCCCATTCCCCATCCCCAACCCCAAAAACTTACTAAAAATAGTAAATCCCCAAATAAAAATAGTAAATCCTCAAAATTATCAAAAAGTTTCTACATCCCATTCCCCATTTTCCATTCCCCTATCCCTATATTCTTTTTTATATTACTTCTTTCTCTCTCTTTCACTTACAATTTTAACTACCAAAGCTCACCCACTATTATAAATACAATTTAATATTTTTATATGAGGAGAGAGAGTGTATGAGGATGAGGATGAGGCATCAACTTTGGTCCCTAAATATGGGGACTCAAAACTTTCCTCCAAAATCAAACCCCAAAATGGGGAATGGGATGGAGGAGTGTTTTAGAAGAAAAGTTGGATAAATCCTCAAATTATAAGGATGGGGTTGGGGATGGGGGATGGGATGTGAATGCTCTTAGGTGTACATAATTTAGGGGTTCAGCCTTAAAAATGATGCTCCAATGAGACTCCCTATCCCCTATAAATTTTAGGGGAGAGAAATCAAACCCCATATTTAGGGGAGAGAAATTCAAACCCCTATAATGACACATCATCATTTTTTCCTTATAATATAATATATATCTATGCCAACACACTCATTTCTTCTCTATATTACCTAAAATAATGATTAAATATTATTTTTTAAGTTACAGGTAATGAATATAGGTAACACCATTGGAACAAAACAACTTTTTGGTTACCTATATTTTGAGTAATCATTATTTTACTATATTTTAGGGAATGAAAATAGGGGTTGACTTGTAGATGCTCTAAGTACCCCTCCACTAAAATTAATTTCAGATTCGACAAGATCTTTAAAATGTGTGATTTACATCAAATTGTTTTTACCCACGCATAAGTATTAAATTTACATCGGGACTATGAAAATCGGAAGAAAGTTCTGGGATGGTGAGAACGACAAGACATGATATTTTTGGTTTCAAGGTAAGCGTCTTGTCATCGCCTATACATTTGTCGTCCATTTGCCAGCTGATTTTATAAATCAGAGGAGCCTAATTTTACAAGTATGGATAATCCAAACTCTACCTTGAATAATGCTTAAAAAAAAAAAAGAAAAAGGTTCTAACCTTGAATAATTATTAAACAATAATGTTGGATATACACGTTCGAGTCGGTGAAATTGCTGCAGCCGGAAAACATGAAAATCTGCGTCACATCTGAAATGTAAAACGGAGTTGTAATTAGGATAGTAACAAAGCTAATCAAGTCTTGTATTTTTAGTAAAACACGTCGTATCAAACCAACATTTTATATTACCTCCACTGATTTTTTTTAAATAATTATATTTTCATTTTTTTATTTAATCATATTAAATAAATAAATATTTACCAAAAAATTATAAATGGTATTACTTTTCGAAACAAATTAAAAAATTAACACATAATTTATCATATTAATCGAAACCGAAAAAAATTATAAATTAACAAAATTATAATTTATAAATTAAAAAATTAACAAATTAAATTAAAAAATTAACTAAATTATAATTTATAAATTAAAAAATTATCAAAATTATAATTTATAAATTAAATTATAATTTATAATTTAAAAAATTATAAATTGCATTACTTTTGGAAACAAATTAACAAAATTAACACATAATTTATCATATTAATCAAAAATGAACAATAATTTTTGAACAAATAAAATAGAAAGTGATCAAGATAAATGGAAAGGATGGAATATAAAACAACATATTTATTTATATCAAGTTTTTATTGAACATAAATAAACATATTTGTACATGAGCCTTTATCAAACATGAAAAGTATAATTTTACATTAAATAAAATGTTCTACTCCACTTGATTTAATTAAATATCAATTTCGACTCGACTCAATATAATCACAAATTCTAGTTAATTATTCTTAATTGATTCATGAATTATATATTTTAAACTTAAAATGTTAGAAATATTATGAATATATTATATAAAAAACAATAAAGAATAATATAGAATCTTACATAAAATCGTATTTAGATTCTAATTTTCACATAAAAAATTATGTTTTAATGATGTTTTATGAATAATTTTATACGTCAATTTTTAAGATTAAAAAGGAATCAAAATTTGTAGTTCTTCTGTCCAAATCGAAATTGTTTAAATCAAACACAAAATTTAATCAGTAGGCTCTAAGAATTGTATAATTAACTGGAACTACATAAAACAAACAAAATTTTTATAAATTCATACACACGTTCTTATGTGTTTATTATTATGAGTAAATTCAACTTATATTAATTTTACAAAGTGCATACGGATAATTAATTTAAGCCAAATTGGTAAACATGTTAATGCCTGAGCTTTCTAGTAGTAGTATCGTTCATGCATGGAGAATGCAACTAGGATCATTCTAACTGCATGATGTAACTGAAATACAGTCGAGAAAGAAGGTACAGTAAAACCTCGTTAAATTAATACCCGATACATAAATTAATATTTTGAATACAAATTTTTGGTCACAACATAATAATAGCGATAGTATAAATTTTACCTCGATTAATTAATAATCTTGATAAATTAATAAAATTTGTCGATTCTAATAATATTAATTTATAAAGATTTTACTGTACTGGGTGAAACTAGTTAGGACTTATGACCCTGTTTAAATTTAGTTGGTGCAAGTATTTCATGAGTCCCACATTTTTCTGTTTACTACAGTACTTTCTAAAACTCTTTTTGAGTTTATTGATATATCCACATCTTAATTTATTGATCTACATTTCAATTATAAGTATTTAAAACTTATATGGTACTACTCTATTAACATTTTCATACAAAATTCATTTAAAGTTTAGTATCCAGATATGTGCAAGAACAAGTTCAACAGTAACCTAGTACGTTTCTTGTAAATATTATAAAATAATAAGTTTTAGCGATTTAGGACATATTTTTGTATATGAACTCCAATAATAATCCTTATACTCATTCTTTATTATTTTAATAATAATAAATTTGGAAAGAGAAGGATAAAAAGTGTAATAAAGAGAGAGAAAAGAAGTTAAAAGAAGAAAGAGAAATGAATTTTATATTGATAAAAACGATATAAGGATGACTAACGATTCCTTAAAGATACGGTATAAGATGATGTTCTAGTGATTTAAGAGCAACTCCAACAGCCTCCTTGTGTTTTCCTTATAAATATTAATATTATAATGTATGACAACTCCAACAAGCTTCCTTATAATTGATCCTTATATTATTAAATAATAAATAAAAGGAAGGAAGCAAGAACAACAAAAGAGGGAAACAATTGGAAAGAGGAGGAAAAATAATATTTTATTGATAAAAGTGAAATAAGGGAGCCCTTAAAGATAAGGGATGACATGATGCTCTTAACTTTTTAAGGAAAAGTTAAGAGTTTGTTGGAGCACAATTTTAAACATATCCCTTATAATTTGAGTTAGGAGGTCATATAAGGGATCTCTTGGAGTTGCTCTAAGAGCATCTCCAACAATTTCTTAGTTGGCTCTTAAATATAATATAAATTATATGGCTCTTAGCAAGGTAGTACATAGATTTCCGTGTTAACTCCAACAATATTCTTTATTTTGACTCCAAACTTTTATTTTATTAATATTTCAAATCTAACTATAACATACATTTAAATCCAACCATGTGCGAGTGAATATTTTGTTGATAGAAAATAGTTAACAGCCATGTAGTAGCTCTTAACATTAAGAAGAGAGAAAAGAGGCTCTTAAACTTTTTAAGAGCTATTAAGAATATCTTGGAGCCAATTTTTTTTCCATACTCTTTATTTTTGGACTTAAAAACTTATTTAAGAGTGTCTTGGAGATGCTTTAAGAAATCACTAGTACACTGAAGTATCATTTTATGTGTATATTTGGTGTATCTTAAAATGAGTAGCTTATGACTTATAAGCACTTATGTCATATAAGTGATAAGTAGAGTAGAGATTAGAGTGTTTGGTAAATCAGAACTTATAATCAGTAAACTGTTTGGGTAAATCAGAACTTATAAGTTAACTTTTTTTTTTATAATTTTCAAAATATTTGTTTTTTATATATAACAATGGATATCAATGGATAGATCTCGATGAATAGGAAAATTTGATATATACATATCAATTTTCTAATGAATGGATCGAGAGATATATGATTTTGAAGATTTGAAGGATATTATATATTGCGTATATCGAGAATAAGTTATAAGTTCAAAGTTAAGGATTCTTAACATTCAACTTATGAACTTATAAGTTATAAGTTTAGCTAAAACTTATTTTGGCAAACACCCCCCATAAGAACTTATGGGCTTATAAGCCATAAGTCAATAGTAAAATGAGAAAACAAAGAGGCCCTATATCTTATTCCTTATATTTAAACTTAAAATATTGTATAATGAAACTGATGGACTTGCTCTAAACTCACTAATTCTCCTACCTGAGAGAGTCAGTGTTAGAGACTGAACGGGAGGTTATAATATAATGTAGAAAAACAAAAGGCAAAAGTGAAAAAGATATAGTAGACGAAAATCCATAATTATCCTTGCTCCATAGCATCCCTTCCCTCAGCCTTCTTCAACCACCAAACCTGTCGGCCACAGTATCATATACACACAAAAAAAACGAAACTTTACTCAATTATAATATTACCATTCAAAGTGGTGTCTGAGGAGACCATGCCCCTATACAATAGGGAGGTTGTTTCCGAAGAACCCGGCGAAATATAAATACAAATATAAAGAAAGGAAACTAATACAAACTAAACTCACACACACCCAGGGGTCGAACCCTTGACCTCCTACAAAGAAGACAAGGGTTCAACCCACTGCACTAACATGTTGTTGGCATACGCACACTTACACATATTACATAGGTATAACTCCTACACAGACATAGTATATCATACCCTCAACTGCATGCCTAGTACTAGTACTTCTTACATGTTCTTTGCCTCCCCTCCTCTACCCACACTTTTCAAACACACACATCATTCCCAAACTCCATTACCATTTCACACGCACTGAAACACACACTAATTACCTTCCATCATTAATGTCTATTCCTCCTCTCCCTCTACATATCCCCCTCTCTTAACCCTCCTACTCCCCCACCACCACCCTCAACAATGCCTTCTCCTCACCTCATTCTCCTCCTCCTCCTCTTCTTCTTCTTCTCCTACCTCCCCGCTCTCGCTCTCTCTCAAAACCCCGAAATCACTTACTTGTACACGGTTAAACAATCTTTTGATGACCCCGACAACGTCTTATCCTCATGGAACACTAAAGACACTTCCCCTTGTCACTGGTATGGCATCACTTGCGATGCCGTAACTCACTCTGTCACCTCTATCGACCTTTCTAACTCAAATCTCTTCGGAGAGTTTCCGACATTGCTTTGCAAACTCCCCAACTTGAGGAACATTTCGTTTTACAACAACTCCATCAACTCAACTTTATCGGATGATATTGCCACGTGTCGGGCATTGGAGAACTTGAATTTGGCGCAGAATTTGCTGACTGGTATGCTACCGGCGAAGTTGTCGGAGATTGGGGGATTGAGAGTTCTTGATTTGTCCGGGAATAATTTCTCCGGCGACATTCCGGCGAGTTTTGGTGAGTTCAGGAGCTTGGAAGCGATTTCGTTGGTTGAGAACTTGCTAGACGGCGTCGTTCCGGCGTTTCTCGGAAATATTTGGAGTTTGAAACAGTTAAATTTGTCGTATAACCCGTTTTTACCGGGTCGGATCCCACCGGAGTTTGGAAACTTGACGAATTTAGAGGTGTTGTGGATGACTGGGTGTAATTTAATGGGTGAGATTCCTGACTCGCTGGGTCGACTCAGTAAGTTAGTTGATCTTGACTTGGCGATTAATAATTTAAGAGGGGAGGTTCCGAGTTCACTCACTGAGTTGACTCGGGTTGTGCAGATTGAGCTTTATAACAACTCGTTGTCCGGTGAGTTACCAAGGTTTGGATGGGGGAAAATGAAGGCTTTGAGGTTACTCGACGCGTCGATGAATGAGTTGACTGGGACGATTCCGGATGAGCTTTGCGAGTTGCCACTTGAGAGTTTGAATTTGTATGAGAATAATTTGTTCGGGACTGTGCCTGTAGGAATAGCTAAGTCGGTTAATTTGTATGAATTGAGATTGTTTGGAAATCGGTTTACGGGTGAATTGCCGAGAGATCTTGGCAAGAATTCGCCAATGTTGTGGATGGATGTGTCAAGTAATATGTTTTCGGGTGAGCTTCCGGGGAGTTTGTGTGAAAAGGGTGTGTTTGAGGAGCTTTTAGTGATTTCTAACAAGTTTTCGGGGGAAATTCCGGTAGGGTTAGGGAAATGTAGGAGCTTGACACGCGTTAGGCTTGGTTATAATAGGTTTTCAGGTGAAGTTCCGGAGGGGTTTTGGGGGTTACCTCATGTTTACTTGCTTGAGCTTGCGGGGAATTCGTTTTCGGGGTCTATTGCGAAAACGATAGCGGGGGCTTCGAATTTGTCGTCTTTGAGTATATTTAAGAACAATTTTTCGGGTAGTTTGCCTGATGAGATTGGTTCTTTGGAGAATTTGAAGGATTTTTCAGCTAGTAATAATTGGTTTAGTGGTTCGTTACCGGCAAGTATTGTGAATCTTGGACAATTGGAAAGACTTGATCTTCATAGCAATGAGTTGTCTGGTGAGCTTCCAAGTGAAATTCATTCTTGGAAGAGAATGAATGAGCTGAATCTTGCAAATAATGATTTTTCAGGGAAAATCCCGGACGAGATTGGGAGCTTATCAGGATTAAATTATCTTGATTTATCAGGAAATAAATTTTCCGGGGAAATACCAAGTGGATTACAGAATTTGAAGCTCAATCAATTCAATTTATCAAGTAATCGGTTATCCGGGTCTATTCCTGCATTATATGCCAAGAAAATGTACAAGAGTAGCTTCTTGGGAAACCCCAAATTGTGCAGAGAGATTGATGGTCTATGTGAAGGTAGAGCTCGAGGGAAGAACATTGGTTATATTTGGTTGCTGAGATCAATCTTTATTCTTGCTGGGTTGGTGTTTGTTGTTGGAATTACTTGGTTTTATTGGAGGTACAGGAATTTCAAGAAGGTGAAAAGTGCTATTGATAAATCAAAGTGGACATTAATGTCGTTCCATAAATTGGGATTCAGTGAATATGAAATCTTGGGTGCTCTTGATGAAGATAACTTGATTGGAACCGGTGCTTCTGGGAAAGTTTACAAGGTTGTTTTGAGCAATGGTGATGCAGTGGCTGTAAAAAAGCTTTGGGGCGGTTCAAAATTAGTGGATGAGAACGGAGACATTGAAAAAGGAGGTCATACTCATAATGATGGGTTCGAAGCTGAGATTGAGACACTCGGAAAGATTAGACATAAAAATATTGTTAGGCTATGGTGTTGTTGTACAACAAGAGATTGCAAACTTTTGGTTTATGAGTATATGCCAAACGGCAGTTTGGGTGATTTGCTTCATAGTAACAAGAGCGGTTTGCTGGACTGGCTGACGAGGTATAAAATTGCTATGGATGCTGCCGAGGGTCTTTCTTATCTGCATCACGATTGTGTTCCTCCAATTGTGCACAGGGATGTGAAATCTAATAATATATTGTTGGATGAGGATTTTGGAGCTCGAGTTGCAGATTTTGGGTTGGCAAAGGCAGTTGATGCAATCGGAAAGGGGAGTAACTCTATGTCTGTCATTGCAGGATCTTGTGGTTACATTGCGCCAGGTTAGCTACTAATTTCTATTCCTTTAAAATTTATGCATATGGTATTTAAAATCATTTGTGCATGCTGTATAATTTTTTCTTGGTTGAATTATCATTATGTTATGATGCCTACTTTGATTACTGGACTAGATGTTTTCTAGGAAGTAGTTTAGAGCTGCTGTAGTAGCGTAAGTGCCTAACAGGGCTGATGTAATTGCTGGTATTCATATACACTGTCATTTGTTGCTAGATTCATATAGCGCAAGTTAGTACATCTTTGATTAGTAGTAGGCGAAACATCCAGTTTCTCAGCTGCCTGCTAAATTCGGCAGCATCATCTACTCCCAGTAGATTTCTCTACTGGTAAGTCTTACAAATGCTTTATTATTTGTTTCACTTCTTTTTACTGCAGAGTATGCCTACACACTCCGGGTGAATGAAAAGAGTGATACATACAGCTTCGGTGTTGTTATTCTTGAGTTGGTCACGGGAAGATTGCCAGTCGATCCTGAGTTTGGAGAGAAGGATTTGGTTAAGTGGGTCTGCACAACTTTGGATCAGAAAGGCATAGACCATGTACTTGACCCAAAACTAGACTCCTGTTATAAGGAAGAAATATGCAAACTCCTCAATATCGGTCTTCTCTGCACTAGTCCACTACCTATTAACCGTCCCTCAATGAGAAGAGTGGTAAAACTGTTGCAAGAAATAGGCGGCTTCGAAGGCCAAATGAAGATTGTTAACAAGGATGGGAAATTGACACCGTATTATTATGAAGATGCCTCAGATCAAGGAAGTGTAGCCTAACATGGCAGTTTCACATTTTTTCTCGAGCACGAGACCACGAGAGTCAAGTAGCAGATCATAGACTCTGCAGTTTGCACTTCCGGTCCATCGACTCCCTACTCGATTTTCTCCCCAACTTGATGCCGCTTCTGTGGAGTGAAGGATTACAATGGACTGGTATGAGTTCTTGAAATATAGATTTGAGTTCTTACTAAAATAGTTACCGATGGTGTATGCATGTTTGTTTGTACATTCCCAGTCAATTAAGTTGCCAAGTTTTCCTCAATGAGGTCAAGTTTTTGGCTCACTGATTAAAGTGGCCACCCTTAGTATTTGTTAGGACCCCTTTTGAAGATTGTACCAGACTATTAGTGTTACCTTCTTTTTATGAATCAAAAGAGAAAAAAAGGCTTCCTCTATTATCAAGTTATAAAAGTTAGTGCTACCTTAATATATCTTATAAATGTGTTCTGCTGCATCTTGTTGGTGGTGTATTTATATGTTAGGTGTTTTATGGCCCAGTTCCATTTAAATGCTCAAACTAGATAATAATGCACTTGTGCACTATTTGTAAAAGAGACATTGCAGAGCTTGTATGCAGTCTGGCCAGAAGATGATAAACAAATCTGTTGGTCTCTTGGTCTTTCCCAGTTCTTGATTCATGCAGTTGTTTATACAGGTTTGGTTGGCTATTTATATATTTGCTTTACCTCAAAATGTACAATTTTACTGCACATTGTACGTGGTCTTTTTCAGAACTGCCAAACCACTACACAATAACCTAATCTCAAACTAATTACTTTATATTTATTCCACCGAGCTTTAAGAAATTAAGATTACAAACCAGAGAGGATAATTTAACCAGGGAACTCAAAGTTGCTAGTATTAACATCCATGTTTATGGACTAATTTAACAAATACGAAAAATGAAAAATGTATGTGTGAGTATTTAAATTTAAATATTTAGTATCGCATTTGTGGACGATATATTTTTACGAAATAAAATAACAAATACGAAAAGTGCTTGCGTGAATATTTTAGATTTTTTTTTTTTTTTTTGCAAACCATATACGCAGGGTCCAAAAGTCTAATCTATACTAAGAAACAAAAAGAAAGCAACAAACTAATTAATTTGAAAGTGATTTCTATTGAAATGTCATTCGAGCAAACTTTACAGAAACCTCTCTTGACCACACACAGTGTTATGTTTTTGGTCCCTGATCCTGGTAGTCTACACATATATTGTCAACTTTATATTAAGAACAATTTGTCAGCTTTTTTCTTTTAAAAAGAATGTTTTAAAATAAAAAGACAGTGGTCACAAATTCATTATTTAATAATAATAGTTTTAATGTGGCCACCGGATAACAGTGGCCTGGATCTTTATCTGACTTTTGGGATCACACTTTTGAGATTCGTTCTTGATAAATTATCTAAGGGCCCTTTGGTTCAGCCCAAGTTAGAGTTACACTAGTACTTGTTCTTGTGTCTTTAGGCCCATGTCATTAGTACAGCTGCCCTACTTGGTTGAATTATATTGCAAGGTGATGGCTAATAATAGTATACCAGTAGTTTCATTTAAATCAGAGGTCCACCCACTTATAAATTTATAATGTGAAGTGTTTCATTTGTTTCTATCGTAACCTTAATGGTTGATAGTGAAAATTAACAATAAATCTGTAGAGCAAACTTACAACAGAAGAACTTAGAGGTGAGTCTAGCCAAGCTTAGTGAGCTCTGCAGACATTGCTGTCATGCTTCCAAAGTTAACATGAACTACAAAATCAGCTTCTTTGGAGTCCAGCCATTCAAGAATCAAGACCTATTTTTTGGTCTTTCCAAAGACTATTTCCGAAGCTCGTGAGACACTCTTTCTGATCTCTCTCATTTTTTCTCTCGCAGAGCGATTCAATGATTCTGCATTACAAATTTCAAAATCACTATAATTTTGTTGTGCAGAACCCTTAGTTCTCGTGAATCTCTAGTTCTTCATTCAATTTTACTCCAACAAATAGTTTACATAAATGCATCATGGGAAACAGAATTAAGTTTACAAATGCATTAATGGATAAATAAATAGTTTTCCGCTCTCAACCATTTATCAACACCCATTCCAGTTTCTCTGAGAAGTTTCGGATACAGTTTTTTCAAAAATTTTAAAGACAACTTTTCAAAATGTAATGTTGCGTTCCATGTCACAATTCTGTTTCAATTTGCAACAACAATTTTTTCACATTGACATCTTTTGTCTGGAAATTTCTTACATAATTTTTTTGTCTTTTTTACTAAGTGTTTATGGACATAATTTCTCTTCGCCGTACACTGACAGTTGATAATTAGCTCTCAAGATTTTTTTAAACAAAAGGCAAGAAGAATGCAAAATCGAACTTTTTTATGCTAGTGTGGTTGGAAGTGGGAGAAATGAATTAGGGTTTGACGACGTTGACAGGGCCTGTTGATCAACACTTCAAACAAGTAACAATTGATTATACAGCTGACAGACTTGTTGCATGTAAATTTCAAACTCTTAAGATTAAGTGCCCAAAAAAGTAAATCTGATAGGGATTACTCCATCTATTTAAATCGCAACCCTAATGATCTATAGTGAACTTTTATGAAATTTAACAATAAATCAGAAGATTAAACAGGCAACTGGTAATTTATTCATGTAAGGAAATAAGATGCAAGTCCTGATCATGATAGGAACAAGCCAAGCTTAGTGATGATGCAAGCTTAATGCTAGTACTCTAGTTCTTCAAATGAAGAACCAGTTTGTCCAAATTATGAGAAGATGAGCCATCTGAACCACATGCCTTTTCTGCCTTCTTCTTCCATTCCAAAGTTTTGTTTCTCATTTTCTTACCCTCCACTCCATCCATCAATAATCTAACAAGCTTCTCCACGTCATATCTATTCACATCATTACGAATCTCCATTCCACACTCCCATTGGTCACAAATGTACTTACAGTTTATAGTTTGATCTCCCAAGAAAGGCCAACAGAGCATTGGTACTCCAGCTGATATGCTCTCTATGGTTGAGTTCCATCCTCCATGTGTTAAGAACCCTCCCACTGATACGTGGTTGAGGACATCCTCTTGTGCACACCAGCTTGAAATAAGGCCCCTATTCTTGATGGCATCCATAAATTCAACTCCCAAAGTAACTGCAGAGTCACCCACTATCAAATCTGGCCTAATTATCCATACAAAGAAGCAGTTGCTATTAGCAAGACCCCATCCAAACTCCAAAAGCTGCTCTGCAGACATGACTGTTATGCTTCCAAAGTTCACATAAACTACAGAGTCAGCGTCTTTGGATTCCAGCCACCGAAGACATGTGTTATCCTCTTCCCAAAGACTATATCCAATGCTCTTGAGACACTCTTCCTGATCTGGTGGCATTTGGTTGAGTAGCAGCTGTTGAGGGCCGACCGTGTATACACTGGTGAACATAGATGAAATGGCATTTACAAGTTCTTGTTCCAAATCATCGTAGGTATGAAGTACAAGTGCTGTAGCATCTGTTGCTCTCTGGGTACATTCCATTACGAAGTTAAATACGAAATTATTTGGATCCGTTAGTCTGATAGGGGTTGGGAGATCCCCCAAACGAATATCTGGCATTCCTGGGATCCAGTCTATAATGGTGTCCAAATACCCGTTTGTTAGATAGCTGTCATCTGCATCATGATGAACAATTTAGTTAGTATGAAAAACCAATATTACTTTAGTATTGCATGCACATGATTGCAATTGTGTTGTGTTGAGCCTAGATTGGAAGATCTTACCTTTTAATGGGATAAGACCTTTTTCAAGGGCATTTTTAAACTGATAAAGTCCCATAAATCCACATGCAGAAATTGTCCAAAGCGAAACGATAGGAATTCCAGTTGAATGTGCAGCATCAGCCGTGAATGGCATGAAACCGTCAGAGAGGATGGAAGTGACCTCATGGGTTCCAGCATTGAGCTTTGAAAGAAGGTTCTGAAATGGAGGCAACATGTTGTTCTGCATGATGGAGCGAGAAAGTTCAAGTATGTCTTGGGTGGCGTCAGCATCAGACGAAGGAAGGCCATCGGGGATGGTATCAAATCTGAAACTGGGAACGCTGTCAAGAGATTGAAGACCTCCTGATTTAAGGAAACGTCTGTGATTGAACTCTGTATTTACAAATGTAATTAGAAGTCCTTTGCTGTGAAGGAGTTTTGCCATCTTTAACATTGCCTTTATGTGGCTTTGAGCTGGATAAGGTATGCAAACTACATGAGCCTGTTTCTCTGCTGCTCTTGAATCCATACCTCTTCTGTTAACTATCTGCGTATAACTAATTTGGACAATTAACTAATTTTCACTTTAACGTGAAAAATCACAAAAAAATTACACTTATGATAATGTATAACACTAAGTTAATTTCATACTAATATCAGGTACGGGGTACCATATAGCTAAAGATTACATCTTAATATGCAACTATACAAGTAAACCTGTATAATCATATCCATCAATCAGACAACGTATATTTTTCATGTCCTAAATTATAATGACAACGTATATTTTAAGTTCAAATTTTAACAAACAATCATTCTTGTTCAAGTAGGTCATTTTCGGTAGAGTTCGAAAGAAAATCTTAACTTGTTTTTAGTAGACTTCACCAAAAAAAATAAATAAAAAAATACTTAGTTATAGTATAATTTTGATTTAACAAATTCTACAGTAGATTATTTCATCCTAACGGCAAGTTTTCGTTAATCAATCACCCTAAATGTATGCAGAGTACTAAGTACGAACTACCATCATGAATTTAAAAGGTATACATGCATGACAGACAGTAGAATCACTAGAATAGATAGGCCTCGTGTGTTCTTACACAAACTAAGTTCGATTTGCAACAGTAAAACATAGCAAAACAGATGAATGTCTGTGTGCATATGTACTTAGCCTCTAGCAGCTGCAGTAAAACATGCACTATTATTCACTTGAGTATATGTAAGTTGTAAGCAAAAAATACAGAGGTGGTGAGATCGATGTTAAGGAAGAGGAGAAGAGTGTTGTTATGTATGTACCTTGTTCTGTTGAAGTAAGAATTCAGAGCTTGGTGTGAACTGTTATATGTTGTGCTTATATAATCCTGGTGGCAGTGGCCGAGGCACGTGGTGCCCTAAGGGGACACGTGCCCCCATGAGTTTCTGATTTTTTTTTTTTTTTTTTTTTTTATGTTGGGATTCATGTATGAAGCAAAAAATACTACACCATTTTCATCTTGTGCCCCCAATCTCTAATCCCCAGGTTTGATATGTTTCTCTTTTTATTTTTATAACTATTTGTTTGATCATGATTATAAATATTATCATAATTTTTTTTTGCTTTGACTTATTGAATTTGTTCAAATAAGAGAAAAATTTAAAATTAATTGTCTAATGTTCGGACCATAATTTTTTTATTATTATAAAGAGTTTATTGTTTATTTGTTTTTTTTAAAACAAAAAAATTTATAATTACTCCAAAAAATCATACAAGAGTCTCCAACAAAGTACACGAAGGAGACGTGAAAACATTATATTTATTAAACGAACAAGAGATCCTAGTCATTAGATGGATTGCCTTGTTAGCTAGCTTTTTAACATGAACTAACTCGATATTACTCTTTTCAGCTAGAGCAGATTTACAAGCATCTAAAATACTAGCGAGTCTCTATAGCAGTAGATTGAGAGGGCATATCTTTCAGCTAAGAAAGTGCCTCTTGAATACCAACGACCTTAGCTTCAAACACCGACATGGTGCCTGCAATCCTAAATTTTTTACCTCCCCTAAATTGACCAGTGTGATCTCGAAAAACCATGCCAATAGTATACGAATTCGTTCCTTTAAAAACAGAAGCATCAACATTTCTATTGTATAGTTTAAAAGCTAATAAATAGTATTTATTTTTAAATTAATGAGCGAGAATCAAACTAGATGCATTCAAAAAAAAGTTAGAAGATAGTTATACGGTGCCCACAGGAAGTTTATTTCCTGGTTCCGCCACTGCCTGGTGGGATATAGAGAACTGTATGGCCGGAGAACTTGATGGGCAAACTTCCAGTGAGTAGGGATGTTACGTTTTTGGCATCTACTACTTCGGCACCTAGTTCCTAATCGACAAAAGAAATAATCCCTGACACAAGAGTAAAAATATTTGGTAGATCAATTCTATGTACAGCTTCAAACTAGTTTGTTAGTACTTGCGTTTTAGATTGCAATTTTATTTGTTTTATCTGAATGAGCATTGGTACAAATTGTTAACATATATAATATGAAATACAAAATTTTCTTAAATACAAATTTATAAAAAAAATTTATTCAACATATTTATAATTTCAGTTTAACATCATTTATCAAATAATAATTAAAATTTTATTGAATACACATAATTTAATTATTCATAATTCTTCTGGGGTTCATCAATACCAAAATAAGGAATAGAAATATGAAATTTTATTTTTTAATATGAGATGTGTTGAACCGTAGTTCAAAATTTGTTGAACATATATTACAAAATTCTCAACTATCTTTCCGGAGTTCACCAATACCCAATTAGGGTATAAAAATATGAAATATTATTAATTTAATATACTTTTCTTAATTATAGTAATGTAAAATTATTTTATAAATTTGGATTCAACACATGTATAATTATTGTTCAACAGATGATGCTTAACTCAATTTATATATCGGTTGAACATCCATTATAAAAGAATTTCAATTTTTCATAAAAAATGTAACAAATGTTTTAATAAATTATAAAATGTTATAAATATGTTTCCGATTTCAATTTTGTGTATTCAATAAAATCTTACTTATTATTTTACAAATGATATTGAACCGAAGTTATATATGTGTTGAACAAAAAAAGTTTGTAAGTTTGTATTTAAGAAAGTTTTTACTGGAATTCAGCCCTATATAATATTAGCGTATTACTGGATAGTTCTATTATTATATTGGTTTCCTTGTTAGGATTTCCTTTATTATTGTTGGATGTTGGCTATATAAGATCCTCTTATATAATAATTGAGAACAAGTTTCATTATAATAAGATCTACTTTTCTCTTTTGTCTCCATACTTTATCATGGTATCAGAGCTAGGTTGATTCGATCGGGGATCGGTTAATTGATCGCATGTTGGATTAAAATATGTGATTCGATTATGTTTTTTTTTCTTGGATGATTTTGATTTTTGATCACGATTGCTATTTTTTTTACTGAATCACTTAAGATCAGTTCGCTGGTTGTGTTGATTATGGATTTAGCCACCATTTCGATTTTTTTTCCTCCTTCATCTTTTTCAACTTCACATTGGTTGGGTTTTTCTTGGGTAATATTAATTATGGATTAACATGTTGCTTTCGTTTTGTATTGGTTGTGACTCTCACACACTCTTTATTTCTCTCTCATTGATGGTATTGGATTGTTGGTAAGACTGTGTTGGTTTTATTTTTCCGTTCTCTTCTCTTTCCCTTTTTCTTTCTCGTGTTCAATGATGGGAGTAGCCCTAGGGACATCTGTATACCCTTTTTTAAAAAAAAATAGATCGTTCGCTTCAATCAACATAATCACCCGCTTCATCCAGATTCTTCATTATGATCATCTTTTCTATCCCGGTCCTCATCTCCGTCTGTGACATCAATGTCACCGTCATTGTTTTTGTCGCGATTCTCTTCAGAATTCCGTTTTTATCATTATTGGTATCAGACAAGCTCTTCCACAAATCCACCACGCCAATAATCATCGTCGTTGTGTTTTTTCTTTATCGTTATCTTCATTCTCATGCCCTTATGATTTTTTTGTTCTTCCAAACCCAAGAACTCTCGCAAATTTATTTTTTTCTCACGATCTCTCACATGTTCCTTTCACTCGCTCTTTCGCTATACATTGGTTTAGGTCATAGGATTATTTCTTTACTTTTTCTTCTCTCTTCTAGTTTAGAATTATAAACTGGTTTCTTGGTTATAATTTGGATATGGATTAAATTTTGGTTTTGGTTGGATATTAATTTGCACAAAAATTTTCTGGTTAGATTGGACGAAGTTGGTTGGTTGGATTTTTATACTGTTTGGATTCGATTCTTGTTTTTAGATTAGGTTTGGATTTGGAGTTGGTTTAGTTTGGTTATTAGGTTCGATTTGGATTTGGATTTGGTTTTGGTATTGTTTTCGATGGTTGCAGTTTGTTTGGATCTTTCTTTATTGTTAATTGGTTGCAGATTCGTTTGAATTTTGAAATTATTTCGGTTCATTTTTGGCTGACATGGATGATTCTTCTTCTCTTGAAATTTTTATTTGCTATTGGATGACATGGATGCTCTTTTTTCTTTTCTCTCTTGTTTTGCGGGTGTAACTTTGAATTCGTTTGGAAGTTTTTGGCTCGTTTGGGTTCATGATTCTATTTTTTGGATTTGTTTGGAACCTCTTGATTTTGGAGTTAGCAGCTTTGGATCCGTTTGGATACGTTGTTTCGTTTCTTGTTGGCAAACTCCCGATTCTCCATTGTGAGTTTGAAGGGGGATGTTAACATATATAATATTAGCTGTTCCATTTCTTGTTGGCAAACTCCCGATCTCCATTGTTAGTTTAAGGGGGATGTTAACTTATATAATATTAGCGTACTACTGGATAGTTCTATTATTATGTTGGTTTCTTGTTAGGATAATTTGCTTTATTATTGTTGGATGTTGGCAATATAAGCCCCTCTTATATTGTAATTGAGAACAAGTTTCATTATAATAAGATCTATTTTTCTCTCTTCTCTCTATACTTTATCACAAATTACAAATGCTTTTATCCTAATTTTTGCAATTTTTCAACGCTTCAAAACAATTGCATACATGTATGCAAATTTATACTATATCTATTTAAACTATTTTATTAAAACGATAAAGTTGTAATACAGAGAATGAATACTGCTATAAAACCCAAAAAAGCCTAACGCAAACCGTTATCAATGTGCCCCAGGTAAGGGCCAGGGGTTTGTAGAGTGCCATTTTGGACATTTGATACTAATTTTGTGCCTTTTTGGTCCTTTTCTCAAGAAAATATACATGTGTTTTTGTACTTACAACACTATATATAGTTTAGTTCTCTTGATTTTGTTGATCCATGAGTAAGCCAAGCATATCACTTGGACCGGGGAATGCAGATGAGGGTTCCTATGTGTATGAGCATGACCAACTTAAGTCGGTGCCCCTAGTTCACACAAATTCCATCTCTTTATATGTGTTTGCCAGCGAACATTATGCATGGAGGTTCAGACTAGCAACTAGCTAGATTAATGTGTTAATTTGTTTTGTATATAGTGCACTTATGATGGAATTCTATCGTAATTCTTTGACAATTTCGGATATTCTCAAGGATGCGGTGGCCTAGTGTAATTTTTCCTTCATGTGGCAAAATAAATTCTCCGCCATCTGGTGCCTATCTCATTTTCTTACTCTTTATTTTATCCATTAATAGTCTAACAAACTTCTTGTTTGCACTACATCACGCAAACGTACGTGGTCACAAGTAATAAAGATAAAAGTCAAGTTCGTTCCCACAGAGATCTTAGGTTTCAATTCAGTTTTGTACCTATGCAACAATGTATGGTTATTATGAACTGCTAAGACAATTAACAATATTAAGTATTTTACTTACTATAATTAACTAAGATACAATTTTACAAACTAAAAATTACTAACTACTTATATGCGAGGAAAACATGGAATCCTAACTTCAGTAAATACTTCGCTTAGATCTGACGCCTTTAATCACTATGTGCAATGGTTATGATATCTGATCGGACAACACGAAACAAGTACACGCTACCTCTCAGTATACGTATACCAAACAAAACATACATCCACAAAAGAGATAGAAGATGAATAGACACCAATTATGCTTAGACCCTATATGTCTATAGAATTTGAAAACATAACGGTTGAAGAACAAGTTATCCATAAAGATCACACAGGGTAATATAAGTATTCTCATCTCATACTACGAATCATGTTGATAACAATCATGAACCTATGCTAGCATGGCAAGTTCTAAATCTCAAGATCCACTTTCACTTCACAAGAGATTAACAAATTAGATGTTAGCTACGCATCTAACAATTAAGCATAACCATACGAGGATATCAAATATACATCACACAGATCTTTAAGCAATCAAGATACTAAGTTCCATAAGTAAATCCGTTAGAATCCCATGACAACGATTAGTTCATAATTGAACCGCTCGTCATCATGGGATCTATTGAAACCGTGATAGAAGACAAGATATGAAAGAAAATAATAATATTAATAAAACAAGAGTTGAGAAAACAAATCTATGATACAAAAGATGAAGTAGATCTAGATCCGTTGCTTGTCACGAGCGTTGAATCCTTCTCTCCTTTTCTCCCTTGCAGATCTAAGCTATATTATGTACAAGATATATAATTGTCTAATTCCTAATTCTAATTGTCTAATTTACAAAGGGTTGGATGTGTTTATATAGGCACTACAAGTCTTGCCCAGCAAGAAAATACAAAAACAGAATTATAATAGAATTTCTGCCAGATACGTTTCCGAAATTGATTCTGTTTTTAAGGAAAATTCGTGACTGACTTTTCTTCAGATTTTTTGGAACGTTCCAAACGTAATTGGACCTCTTGACCACCTTAGAATGATAGAGAATCGCGTTATCTTCGCGTGGACTGCTTACGGGCCTCAAACGGACTTCTAGAACTCAAGATATGGCCACAACAATGTAGACTGCGCAACCCTTCTCAGAAATTCGATTTTTAATTAATTGATTCCCCAAAAATTATAGAAGCATCCACCTTAGTCAACATTCTCGTAATTCTGCACAACTAAGCAAAACACATCAAAACTACAACAAACTTGAGTCCAAGTCAATCAATTTAAGCCGATATGGAACGCTCCAAGTGGATATAAAATCCACTTATCACCCCCCCAAACTTAAACCGATGCTTGTCCTCAAGCATAAACAATTACAACTAACTAACTACTAGTACCACTTCCGTAGGTGATCACGGTTGCATTTGGCATATGCAACAAGCCCTTTAAACCCCTAGGCAGCCCCAGTGGACGAGTAAGGTCTCGTGAGGGCCTATAGTGAATGAACCCACAAAATCCATTTAACCTAATGCAATGCAATGCATGAATGCAACTAATATGAAAAATGCAACGATCCCCTTCAAACTAACCAAAACCAACTAACAAGCAAATATCTCAAAGAATGCAACTAAATCCAAATAGAGCTCGACCAAGTTCCCGTATACTAACAATACATGAACAGAAACGTGCGTGTGTGCAATGCTCATCAGAAATACTCCCAAAACTAGGTCAAAAATCATACATGCTCTTCGTCAAGACAATCACAGGTTTATAAATAGAATAGACTGTAGACACTTCATAACCTAGAAACACCTCCATCCTTATCCAAGGTAGACAGAAATTCATGCTTTATTACTAACTACTACGACACTATACAATCATGCTTATTTAACCGTGCAATGGATGAGACCCCGAAAGGCTTATACAATAATACCCATGTAGCGAGCGTTGGGTTAGTGGATCCCAGACTATAAAAGCCTTAGGTCACTAGGCACAAAGTCCCCGCGAACTTAATTGCTCGAGTATTAAAGAGCTCACCCTAGTTAATTTTGCATATAAACAATTGAAACTTTTGACTTTTTTTTTCTTTTTTTTCTTTTTTTCTGCTTTTTTTTTTTCTCTTTTTTTTCTATGCAATCTGGAATGAGAATTCTCAATTCCAACCCTAGACTACTCATATAAATATGAGCCGGCTACTAGCCATTTGACACCTAGCCAACAACTAGCATGGAATCCCTGTTTTCTCCCAAACTTAGACTTTAGTGCTACTACGCTATCAAGGGAATAACGAAAATTCTAAATATAAACAATTGATTAAATCTCAAACAACCAAACAAGCATAACCTCAACCTAGCCCAAAAGCACCCAATGAGACTATGTAATTAGTTTTGTGTCCGAAACATGCAAGTCAATTTCCTAGGGACTATAAATCAACCCTCTATTCATCATTACCACACTCAATAAGACATCAACCTACCAATCAGAATTAGCTCGTCTTAAGGGATCATGAAATATGCATGCCATGAAATGCAACTAATATGAACTCACATGGTATACGAAACAAAAACAGAATGTCCTATATGAAACAAACATAATTAACACGAACATATATGCATGAATTACTACTAAGCATGCAAAACATGATATCTTACATGAACACATAATACAACAACTACTAATCCCTCAACACCCCCAAACTTAAAATATTCAATGTCCGCATTGAATGGAAGTAAATACGAGGGAAAGTAGAAAACATACCTAATCAGCTGAGTCATAACCCTCCTCGGATGAATCTGGTGGAGGATAATGCGTACGAGCTCCATAGATTGGCCACTTCCCAAATAATAAGAATACTACAAAACCCACAATTACAAGAACACAAATTCGTAATAAAAATAAGATTAGAGAAAAGATAAACCAATTACGAATCAAAGAGGTGAACTTGTAATTAATTCCTCTTTAGAATTGAATTTAAATAAATTGAAGAGGAATTGGATTTGTATGTATGGGTGTGTATATATAATGGAGTGATAGGATGAATATAAAATTGAATGTGTATAGGAGAAATTTTGAGTGGATAAGAATTTGAGGTAAGATAGAAAAAGAATTTAATAATTTAGAGAAAAAGAATTAGAATAGATATAGGATTAGATATAGAAGATGGGGGATTATTATGAAATTAGGAATAGGTTAGGGATGAAAGAATAGGAGTAGAAAAGAATTGGGGTTGAAAGAAAGAAGAAAGAAAAAGAATTTTTTTTTATACAAAACAGCTGAAAAAAAGCCTGCAGTACTAGCTGTCACGCAGGCGCAACCTGCGCAACAGCCAGAAACGCAGGCGCAGCCTGCGCGACATACAGACACGCAGGCGCAGCCTGCGCGACACAGGCGCAGCCTGCGTGAAAAAACCTGTTCGAACTTTTTTTTTCTTTTTTTTTCTTCACACACTCTTTTTTTTTGTTTTCACTCAATTTTTTTTTTCACTCAATTTTTTTTTTTTGAATACAACTCTCAATTTTTTTTCTTCCTACACTAATGCGTGGGTTGCCTCCCACGAAGCGCTTCTTTAACGTCAATAGCTTGACGTTACTTCCAAACCTCCAATAAGGATAATAATAATTTGCCTGGTCCTCACTTCGCGAGACTTCATCGTCATCACGGCGGCACACTTTCTGCCCCTTCTCCTCGCTTGGGCTATTCGTATAATAAATATGTCCTGTTCCAATGCCTTCTTCTGTTGACCCAAAATCTGTCAATTTGTAGAACAACACACACTCGCGGGCTTCGGTTGAATATAATGGAGGAGGGTAAATGTAAGTTGCTGAAGCCTTTGGTTCCTCAAAGAGAACTTCCTCCATTGGCTTTAATGTGCTACCTCCATCTTTATAATCTGAGACAAGTATAAGACCTGAATCTTTTCCATGATCATCATCCTCTTGGTACGCACATACCAATTCTTGAAATTTCTGCAGCTCATCAGTGTCTGTCTCAAATTGTGCCCTTTCCAAATCATCCACCTCACTAGCTTGATTAAATTCCTCACATGGCTTGTGAACACTCACCTCCTCTTGGAATTTGACTTCTTCAATTATGCATGCAGTACCTTGCTCCAAGTCTTTATTATTTGATAGTGTGGTGAACTAGATAGGCGACATGACAGAGTAAGGACTTGCAATTTTTTATTTTCTTATAAGCTAAGTAGTATATCTCTGCAATCATTGCCGTTTATACATATAAAAGCATAAAATCTGTTTGTTTAAATATCGAGTGGGGAGTAGCTAAGAGGCAAGGTAACCATAACTTATCATTTGTTAAAAATGGCAAGACGGGAAAGCAAAATCAAGAGGTGCATAAGAGCACCGATCAGAGCACTAGGCAGGGCCAGGGATTTGTATATCCGGACCATGAATAATTTGGCTGGACAAATTCATAGCAGTGGCGGAGCTCTTAGTTATCCTTCAGCCTCAGTTGCATTTCTTCCCAGAAGCTTCAGTGTTAATTCAGCTTCTGGCAGGTACGAAGACGGGGACTTCAAAGAACTCTTGAGGGTTGCTTCGGCTAGGAGTCTAGGTAAGAAAATCGAGTTGGACTCTATCCGACGACAGCAGTCATTGCCTGGGAAGACGACATTTGAAGAAGGTAAAGTTGTGCAGGTGCCTCGAAAGCAGAGCGTTGCTATTGGCAGGATTGATGAAGATCATACCTGCAATTTTGGTGCTGTGGATATCTACGTCAAAAAAACTGCTGTGTTTCCAAGAATATGGTTGTTCCTCATAACTGATATATGGATCAACTCCTTCGTAGTAACAATATTGTGAGGGATCATGAAAGCCCAAACACCGCTCACATTGATAAGGCATGGATGTACTCGAATATGCCCACCATGGCAACTCCTGGCCTGCCATCTTCAAACACTCAAGTACCTGAACACAACGAGTTAAACAAGATAGTTAAGAAAAAATCTGAGTCAGTGAACTCTAACGACCACTATTGACAAGTACATAAACTAAACAAAACACCGATGATCCCCGGCAGAGGCGCCAAAAACTTGTTTGCACTAAATCACGCAAGCGTACGTGGTCACAAGTAATACAGATAGAAGTCAAGTTCGTTCCCATAGAGATCTTAGGTTTCAATTCAGTTTTGTACCTATGCAACAATGTATGGTTATTATGCACTGCTAAGACAATTAACAATATTAAGTTTTTTACTAAGTATAATTAACTGAGATACAATTTAACAAACTAAAAATTAGTAACTACTTATATGCGAGGAAAACATGGAATCCTAACTTCAGTAAATACTTCGCTTAGATCTGACGCCTTTAATCACTATGTGCAATGGTTATGATATCTGATCGGACAACACGAAACAAGTACACGCTACCTCTCAGTATACGTATACCAAACTAAACATACATCCACAAAAGAGATAGAAGATGAATAGACACCAATTATGCTTAGACCCTATATGTCTATAGAATTTGAAAACATAACGGTTGAAGAACAAGTTATCCATAAAGATCACACAGGGCAATATAAGTATTCTCATCTCATACTACGAATCATGTTGATAACAATCATGAACCTATGCTAGCATGGCAAGTTCTAAATCTCAAAATCCACTTTCACTTCACAAGAGATTAACAAATTAAATGTTAGCTACGCATCTAACAATTAAGCATAACCATACGAGGATATCAAATATACATCACACACAGATCTTTAAGCAATCAAGATACTAAGGGGCCGTTTGGCTTACCTTAAAATGAGTAGCTTATGACTTATAAGCACTTATGTCATATAAGTGATAAGTAAAGTAGAGATTAGAGTGTTTGGTAAATTAGAACTTATAATCAGTAGATTGTTTGGGTAAATCAGAACTTATAAGTTAACTTTTTTTTTTAATAATTTCAAAATATTTGTTTTTTTATATATAACAATGGATATCAGTGGATAGATCTCGATGAATAGGGAAATTTGATATATACATATCAATTTTCTAATAAATGGATCGAGAGATATATGGTTTTGAAGGATATTATATATTACGTATATCGAGAATAAGTTATAAGTTGAAAGTTAAGAATTCCTAACATTCAACTTATGAACTTATAAGTCATAAGTTTAGCTAAAACTTATTTTGACAAACACCCCTTATAAGGACTTATGGCCTTATAAGCCATAATTTTCCTACCAAATGAAATGCCAAACAGGCACTAAGTTCCATAAGTAAATCCGTTAGAATCCCATGACAGCGATTAGTTCATAATTGAACCGCTCGTCATCATGGGATCTATTGAAACCGTGATAGAAGACAAGATATGAAAGAAAATAATAATATTAATAAAACAAGAGTTGAGAAAATAAATCTATGATACAAAAGATGAAGTAGATCTAGATCCGTTGCTTGTCACGAGCGTTGAATCCTTCTCTCCTTTTCTCCCTTGCAGATCTAAGCTATATTATGTACAAGATATATAATTGTCTAATTCCTAATTCTAATTGTCTAATTTACAAAGGGTTGGATGTGTTTATATAGGCACTACAAGTCTTGCCCAGCAAGAAAATACAAAAATAGAATTATAATAGAATTTCTGCCAGATACGTTTCCTAAATTGATTCTGTTTTTAAGGAAAATTCGTGACTGACTTTTCTTCAGATTTTTTGGAACGTTCCAAATGTAATTTGACCTCTGGACCACCTTAGAATGATAAAGAATCGCGTTATCTTCGCGTGGACTGCTTACGGGCCTCAAACGGACTTCTAGAACTCAAGATATGGCCACAACAATGTAGACTGCGCAACCCTTCTCAGAAATTCGAATTTTAATCAATTAATTCCCCAAAAATTATAGAAGCATCCACCTTAGTCAACATTCTCGTAATTCTGCACAACTAAGTAAAACACATCAAAACTACAACAAACTTGAGTCCAAGTCAATCAATTTAAGCCGATATGGAACGCTCCAAGTGGATATAAAATCCACTTATCACTTCTCCATATCGTCACGCTTCACTTGATTTGGACTACAGTCCCCATTCCCATTCGTCAAAGAACTTACAGTTTATTGTTTGATCTCCAAATAAAGGCCAACAGAGCATTGAAACTCCCGCTAATATGCTCTCTATGATTGAGTTTCACCCTCCATGTGTCAAAAACCTTCCCACTGACGCATGGTTGAAAACATCCTCTTGTGGACAACAGCTTGATATGAGGCCCCTACTTGATGGCATCCAAATATTCAAGTCCCAAAGCAACTGTGGATTTACCTTTGATCAAATTTGGCCTACTCATTCTTAAGTAGTAGCAATTGCTATTAGCAAGGCCCAAACCAAAACTCCATCAGCTGCCCTGCATAACTGTTATGCTTCCAAAGTTTGCATAAACAACAGAATGAGGTTCTCTAGAATCCAGCCACTGAAGACATGGTTTTACCCCTTCCCAAAGACTACATATATCCAGTCCTGTTGTGACCCTCTTTCTGATTTTTAGGCATTTGGTCAACGAGAAACCGTTGAAGGGCCTATTGTATATACTTTAGTGCTAAACGTAGATTAGATGACATTCACAAGTTCTTGTTCCAAATCATCGAAGGTATGAAGTACAACCGCTTTCTGAAAACATTTCGAAAAATAGTTGAATAGGGTATCATTTGGATCCATTATTCTGACATGACTTGGGAGATCCGCCTAACAAATATCTCGCATTCCTGGTATCCAGTCTATAGTGTTCAGGTAACCATTTGTTAGATAGCTCTCATCTGCAACATAATGAACACTGATCATGCAACTTGAATGAATACCATTATAGTTATTGGTTATACTTATATGTTATTGCAGTTGTGTGTTGCTCCTAGGAAAATCGTACCTTTAAGTGGTACAAGACCTCTTTCCCAGACATTTTTGAATTGGTAATATCCCATAAATCCACAAGCAGAAATTGTCCAAAGTAACACGATAGGAATTCCGAGTGAATGTGCAGCATCATATGTGAATGGCATAAAAAGATAGAAGTGACCTGATGCGTTCCAGCATTAAGCTCTATGATGGAGATTCTAAAATGGAGGCAACATGTTTATTCCAAAGATTGATTTTAAAAGTTCAGGAACGTCTTGAGTTTTGTTGGCATCAGATGGAGGAAGGCTATCAGTGATGGTTTCGAATCTGGAACCAGGTAGGCCTACAAGAGATTGAAGACCTGATTTAATAAAATGTTTGTGGTTGCACTCTGTATTGACAAATGTAATGAAAATGCCTTTATTTTAAAAGATATTTGCCCTTTCTAGCATTGCCTTAATGTGGCTTTGAACAGGGGTAGGTATGCAAACTGTAAGACCCTGCTTTTCTGCTAGTCTTGCCGATGAATCCATAGCTGTTCAAATAATTGTTTCTGTTACTATCACCAGGCAAAGAGCAAGGACCTCCGAAGCTTATAAATACACATCAAAAGCTTTTAGAGTTAGATGAGAACATAGTGATATTATAGTTGTAGTTGCTTTTGGTACATGAAAGTCTCATATCATTCAGTATTAAAATACTAGAATATTTATTTATTTTAAAACGTAAATTATAATTTATTTAATTAACAAAGTTCTTATGAGTATTATATGAAATAGACAATTAACAATGTACTGAACATATATAACTACCTCTGGTTTTTCATTGATAATTATATCCTCCTATACTATACAATTATAAGCAAACTAGGTAATATTTGGTTGGCAGTTTGATCACTTTTCGTACATTCAATAACAACCGTAAGATTTTAAGATGAATAAATGAGAACCGTTGGATCTAATGCTAAAAGAATATTCCTTTTTCTAATATTTAAAATACTTTTATAGTTTCCAAGTTCGAATCCCACCAAAAACATATCTCTATTAAATATATATATTATTTTATAAACTACTCTAACGAGTTTAAGAATCAATTCCCGTCAACAACATATTATTATTAAAACACTATCTTTAAAAAAATATTTGAACATATCTAAACATATCTAAACAACATATCGTTAAAAATATTTCATTATCTTCTATAATCTATCTATACAATACTATTATAAGCAAACTAGGATGTAACGGTCCCAAAGTTCGGGGTACAGATTTGGGGCCACCAACCACAATCAATATATTACTAACTTGGATATAAACATTAAATAAGCTGATAAAACATTAAAATCCCCTTAACCAAGATCGCATACAGGTTATGGTATGAAACAAACTATCGAATTACTTTATTACAACTCAATCTCAGAATAAAAATATTATACATTTCTGTGAATAAATGAAATCACTATCTAACTCTATCTCCAACCTTGACAATTCTCAATCCACTATCTGGCGAGATCCATAACTTGAATGTCTCTTCTCGCTGCCCGGAGGTCAATACCCACTGTCCACTACTAGGTCTACTAAACTCCACTATTAACTGGAGAAAACAAACAAAAGCAAGAGTGAGCCAATAATGCTCAGCAAGTGCATAAAGTGATAACAATTTCAATATCGAAACAATCTGATAACAAGAGGATTTTAACTCATACTGTGAAAGAAACTGTGATATTACATTTAAGTTGCCACGAGGGCCAATACTTCACCATTAATGAGGTGCAACAGGAACTAGAACAGATAAAAGTTTTGTTCAACCAGAATAAGCATTGTAAACTTCAAGGAAACCAGGCTTGAACAATTAAATACTGATACTCGAAAATTCGAGGTCAAACAAAAAAAATCAATGTCCAACTGGATACTCAATTTATAGATTTAGAATTGGATTTTCATTTTGACGCAACGAGTTAAAGTGGATGATCAGTCACACTAAAACTCCGGATATACTCTCTTGGTATATCCAAATACTCTACTGGATCCAAGGCCCCATTCGGCCTAAAACATAATACTCATACTCTGACTGGCGTCCACAGTCCTGAAAACATTTTCATTTAATAAAAACTTCCAATTCTATCTTTAATACTCAGGCCAGGGGTCGGGACAATCGACTACCCTGTTTCGACCAATAACTAGAAAACTCACGTTCGAGGATAACAACTCATAATTGAAGATTCAACAGGGGAGCATTTTCTATCACCAAGTATCGACAAGTTCGATACAATACAGGGGAATAAACGAATAATCAAGATCTTCAGTAGATATCGACAAGTTCGATAATAATTGGGGAGGAGATTAATAAGAGCAATACTATGAATTCATATCAACAAGATAGGTATAAGTAGTTAGAGGCATAACATCAATAACTCGAATACAGAGAAGGTCAAATTGACGACAATAAAAGAAGACAATTGCGATTTGATTAACAACAATTTAGACTGTAACATAGAACAAGGATATAGCCGAGGACTAAGCATTTAATAAAATCTTCTTACATTTTACATAGTTGGAATCAACATAAGCGAATGAAGTAATTTAAAACGATCATTTGTAAGATAATCCCAAGAAAATTTATTTGTGAATTATTTTAAAGAAAACGTCCCTTGGGTAAAATATGTTAAAAATCAGGAATTTCGTTAACGGGTATTTTGAAATCCGGATTATCTCTATTCAACGAATTTCTTAAACAAAATCAAAAAAAAATAAAGGAATGGCATTCCACTGAGGAATCCAACGATATACCATGCGTAAGGTATTTTGTAGAAAAAGTTATTGGGGAGGTTCTTTAAAAATTCAATAGTTGAACTGAGGGTGGGGAAATAAACATTTTCCCGCTAACTGAAGAAACATTACATTTTCTAGACATACTTTGTCCTCATCATATAATACAACAAGAAATTGAACTGCATCACTTGAATGATAAGTGAAGAGAAAAACACTTGCCTCGATTTACGGAGTTCCTAATCCTACCATGGATCCTCGACTCAATTTCACATCGGTCCTTACTTGTAATTTGCTACTTCATATCCATACCCTCGTCGACTTCGCTAACTACCATTTTTTTTTGTTCCAATTTCCACTTGTTCTTGCACTGCTCTCGGACTGGTCTCTTACTCGTACCTTTACAAATTCAAGTACCGTTTCAGTGTCAAATCAAGCAAACTCTTATTTGCTCTACTCTACCCATACGCGTCCTATAACGCTTATACTCATGTATACACACATACACAATTACATATAGACTTATCCAATCATATCCATATAGTAGCCTTAGTACAGTTACTAAGTCACATAAACACATCACACAACCACTTCAAAACAGAACACCATCAAATTTTCAAAACCATAATATATTCTCGAAATAATCCATCGACACATATAATTAAATCCTTAGAAATCATAACATACTTTCAAACATTGAAATCAAATAACTTAAATAGACTTTTAAATAGATTTGCAGGGGATTTTTAGAAAATTTCGGCATGAAGTATTCGTTTATCGGACTATGGGCACAGCCCCTCAATATCAATAAAAAAAACAATTCAACCCTGCTTTTACAAAAATAAAGCTGCCTCAACTAGCAGCAGCATAAAAGTAAACAATTAACGAAAAGTACCCCCCCCCCCCGAACATGCGGCAACTAGCACATACGAAATTTATATTACACTACTACTTACGCTACACCAATGATCGCATTTCTCACGCATTTTAATGATACACGTGACAATCAACCATTGATGTTCGTAAGCCCTAGGGAACAACCCCTAGCACTAACTATTACTTACGCTATATCAATGATCACACCACTCAAGTATATTAATTATACCCGTGATAGCAAATCATGGATATTCGTAAGCCCGAGGAACTAGTTGAAGAGAATTACACAAGTACTTAAATGTTGACATTTAAGACTTGTGATCTCATTGCAACTCCTCGCAGATAAACACATAATAAAATGAATATAACAATTAATCTTTGATAAATAATATATAACATTAACCACATAAACACATAAGGAAAAGTAAACTAACAGTTTATCCTTTGCTATATATGACATTTGAAAGTCATCCATATAACTCACCACCACATAGTTGACAAGTATAGCATTTAACAGATATTATGACTCAACTATAACATTCAATCCATATAAACCAATTTCAATTGGCAAACTCATATAAACTCCAACATTATACGACAAATAATAAATGGTAAGTAAAAGTCATTTAACCACATATATTTCACCACCAGGTACTTGACCATTACTACGACAATTATTTATCCATTTTAGACCAACAACAACTAGTTGACAATTATGGCTTCCAACAATTAATACGACTCGACTTATAACATTTAGCACATAGACACTTATAACTTAATAAAATCATATAACTCAACATATTATCCGACAATTAATAATTAGCAATTATCGAATACTAAGCCCGATTATATCATTAAACCAACAATTATAATTAACTATACTCTCCGAATTAATACACAAAACATAATAATACTCGTAATTTACAATATTAATCTAATTACGAGAATTAATACATTTAATTCGCAATTTAACTAATTAAATCACAACAATATTCTCAAAATTCAATATAATCTAATTATCAAAATTAACACATACATCTCACAATTTATAACTAATTAAATTAAAACAATCAAATAAATTTAAAATACGAAAATATACCATTTCGTTATCCGGTGACCACCACAAACATCTCCGCCATCCCTCCACCATCTCTCTCTCTCTCTCTCTCTCTCTCTCTCTCTCTCTCTCTCTCTCTCTCCTCTCTCTCTCTCTCTCTCTCCACCCACACACAATATACACGCATATACACACTACATATACACACACAAACCTCCCTTCTTCCTCTTCCTCCTTTCTTCGCTGCCTTCACACACCCACACACTAAAGAACCCATGCACACACGCAGCATAACCCACACATCATCTCCCTCTTCTCGCCACTGTCCAAACTCACGGCCACCATCGAACAGCTACCACCACCGCCGGACACAGCCACCGCGCGGTGGGGTTCTCTCTTCCCTTTCACCCACAAATCGAATCCCCATCATCAATTACCCACTACTCTTTTTAATTTCAAACCCCCAATTTCAATTTTCAAAACCCTAATTTCTTCTCCCTTTTCTTTCTTTCTCTCTCCCCGCTATCTTGTTTCCCCGTGTTCTACCGTGTGTGTGTGTGTGTTTTTGTTATTGGGCTTGGCCCAATATAATATAATACCGCACAATACTCCTTGGCCCAATTACAACATTACTTATTCACTTTTAAAACTACTACGCAACTCTCATAAATCGAATTTAAATAAAATATTCAGAAAATTAAACTTTTCACTTTTAAATTAAAGAATATAAAATTACGAGCACGCACATATTTTCGAAATATTTTTCGGATCAAAAATGAATTAAATATGAATTTTTAAAATTTTGATCCTTTAAATACAATAAAACTCTTAAAATCATTTTAAAATACTCAAGCATCCAAATTAATCCACCCAACAATTTTAAAAACTCAATAAATATATAAAGATAATATTACAAAAGATTTCATGATTTTTAATCCCTCCGATAATTTTATAAAATTACAGAGGATCAAAAATACATGATTTAAATATACTTAAATCCTCAAAATTACAAATAAAAATATACTAACCTTCACGGCTCATACTAATCATCATATAAGCACATAAGCATAACTTCACACATATTCCACTTTCCAACAATACTCACATAATAATATTCATAATTTATATTAAATAAATAATTTTAAATTCGAAATTTCTAGGGCGTTATATAGGATATATTTGGTTGGTTGGTAGTTTGGTCACTTTATTTGGTACACTCAGTAATAGCCGTTAGATTGTAAGATAAATAAAAAAGAACTGTTGGATGTAATGCTAAAAAAATATTCTTTTATAATATATAAAATACTCTTATAGGTTCATGGTTCGAATCCTGTCAACAACATATTATTATTATAAAACATTTATATCATTTTACAAATTACTCTTAAAAGTTTAAGGTTCAATTCCCGTCAACAACATATTTTAGTTAAAAATTTATATTTTCTATTTTCACCATATTATTATTAAACATTTATATTATATTATAAACTACTCCAATAATTTCATGGTTCAATTCCCGTTAACAACATATTAAATTTAAAATAGTACTAGCTTATAACCCGTGCGTTGCACGACTCCTTTTTTAATATTTAAAATTATATTAATTTTTTAAAATTTTATATGTTACTCCCTTCGTCCCTCTCATTTCTTTACAGTTTCTATTTTGGGACGTCCCTCTCATTTCTTTACATACTATAAATAGTAACTTTTAATAATAAAATACATTATTACATCCACTACTTCAACACTTTACAATATTACACCCATTACTTCATTTATTTTAACAATAAAATCACTATTACATCCACTACTTCACTTATTTTAACAATAAAATCACTATTACACCCACTACTTCACTTATTTTAATCAAAATCCTTGGTCTCCATGAAAAAACCCAATGTAAAGAACCACCAGGGACGGAGGGAGTATTAACTTACATATCAAATTGTTCTTAAAAAATAGATATTTATATAAGATTTTACACGTTCGCTTTTATATTTGTACCATATCTTGAATTCTTAAAATTTGATTTGAACGATTACAACTCACGTGAAATTAACAAAATTATCTTTAATTTAAAGTTGGTTTAATAATTTTTTTTCTAAATAAATCTACGCAGAAACAAAAAAGAGAAGAAATTGACGATTTTTTACGTTGAAAATTCTATTTGATTTATGAATTCTACTTATAATTCATTTTTATTATCAAAATACCCTTGTAATTATTTGAAGATAGTTCTACTAACAACCAAATACAATTTTGATATAAGTGTTGGAGGGATTTTGTCCAAAACTTTGATAATCGGTAATCTTGTCCTCCGTGCGACAAAGATCCTAAAATAAATAGATGAAAATCGTTGGATCTAGCATAAAAAATATTTTATATTTTAATATTTTATAGTATTTATACTGAAATACGAAAATGTATATGTCAATGATTTAAATCATATATAATTAAGGTTTCTACATTGAATAGCATTATCAATGTAGGACTTCTACATTGAATATGATTAATGTAAAAATTCGTAATTATATTTTCTTTTGAGATTCTGGGTATTTCCATTTGATTAATAATTTTTAAATCATCACTAAATTAAAGATAATTTTATGAGGTTCACGTGGATTGTAAAATCATCCAAATCTGATTTCTAGATCTCAAGATAAAGCCCAAATAGTAAATATGATTTTTTAATACTAATAAATAAATAAAAATTTTAATTCTACTACAACCTTTTTTAATTATATTTTTTTCAGATTATAATTTTCTTTTCAAAATTCAATTCTAATACAACATTTTTTAAGGGTGAAAAACCAAAATACCCACATTTTAATTCCACCAACCCAAAATATCCATCGGCGGAAAGGTCCGCCATTTTTACTAACGGACCACGCATGTCTCACATGCGTACAGAGTATACGCATGTCTCACATGCGTTGTCTTCACAAAACTGAAGTACGTGGTCACATGTGTAACTGGGATACGCATCTAAGAAATGCGTATCTCAATCACTGTTCATCGTCTTTACAACGCCATCGGAGGCGATTTTTGGTCATTTTTTCGATGGTTTCGTTCACAGGCATCGTTCACAAGCATATTATATGCCAAAATGATCGTATTCTCCTCATCTACAAGCCTGTATCCTTCAATTTTTGTTTCTTTTGCCGGATTCGAAAGCCTAAAAAACAAGTTCGTTTTTCCGATTTGCTTTCCGGCATGCACATACACGCCCCTGCGGGGTCGTAAATCTATAAATCAATGGTTTAGAATGAAGATCCTGGTCTGGACATCATTTTGATGTCCTCAAATGTGATGGAGGCAGTGGGAGGGTGGAGATCGGAAATGGGCGAACGGAGAGGCGATCGAGAGATCGAGAGAGATGCCGGTTGAGTTTTGCAAAAAATGACGTCAGCTGACGTCATTCGCATCTGGGAGATGCGTGACATGAGATACACATTCCTGGAATGCGCATCCCAGGCCACGCATTCCCAGAATGCGTAACGCGTGGTCAAAAAGGGCGAACGTTCTGCATTTCGGGCAAGTTGTAAGGGAAAGTAGTGTATTTTGGGCATTATTTTTTTTTAATTATATTATTTTTAGATTATAATTTTCTTTTTAAAATTCACTTCTAATGCAAGTTTTTCTAGTTATATCCTTTATAAATTATAATTTTCTTTTTAATGTGATGTAATTTTGATCGTTTATTTTCAATCCAACGGATCATATTATTTTGGTAGTACAATGACCAGACCAAAAATTTGGATAACATCCCTCTAATGCTTATTATATATAAGGATATTATTTATCTATTTTCAATATATAAGCAAAAAACTATCATTTAGAATACTATCAAATATGTTTTATTATATTTTTTTTTACTAATTAAAAAGTAAATATTAAAATTATGAATAATAAGATGAAAATATCAAACTATCATTTAGAATACTATCAAATAATTTTTTTTTACTAATTAAAAAGTAAATGTTAAAATTTTAAATAATAAGATGAAAATATTAAATATTAAGATAAAAATATTTAAAATCTTCTATGCATCGCACAGGCTATAAGCTAATCTATACTATTATATAAAAGCCAAAACATTAAAAGTTTGGTTGGAAACACACACAACAAACAATAATTAAAAAAAATCTGCAGTTATTCAACAAACCAATTAAATAAACAAAGAGAGAAAAGTCATAGGATTGAAAATAAAGAAACACCAATAATTACAAACCCCATTAACAAATCAATCATACACCTTAAAATAATTTAAAAAATAAACAAACCCCATTTAACTAAAACACACATGCCATGCACATAAACACTGTTACACTGCACATAAACACGCACAAACATCAAATTTAAAGAAACTCACCAAAAGGGCACTTCTCCAATTCTTCAGCAAATTTCTCTCTTTTAAAAAAAAAAAGAATCAATCTTTATCAACCCAAATCAATCTTTTAACAACCCTTTTAATATTTCATCAAAAGTAAAAGAAAAATTCCAAGAAAACACTTATTTACACTTTATCAAATAAAATAAACAAATAAATATATGTATGTATATGAATAGGGGAAATGTGAGCACCTCAAATGATTCTGTAGGGTCGATAGGGCGGTGGTAGTGGAGTGGTGGTGGTGGTGGTGGTAGAGCGTTCTGAAAAGTCAAGAACAAAGAGAGGAGGATGATATGTGTGTGTATATGTATATATATGTATATATATATTTAGAGTTTTTTTTGAAGAAAATAAGTTGGAGAATATAAAAATCGTTTTCGAAGAATGAATGGGATATTTTATTTTTATAATAAAAGATGGTTTGGGTGGTTAGTTTGTGTATGATACGGGGCTTGCACTGATGTTTATTTCTAAGATAGACAACTAATCTTATAATTATTAATATATATTTGAAAATATTATATTATATTTTTTAATTATTAATAAAATATATTAAAATTTGTAGACGTTGTTCATAATAAGAAAACATTAGTAAATTTAATTAATGATATGCATGGTTTAAAACTTATAGTATAAAATTTTAAAATTAATATGTCTTTGATGGAATTCGAACTTTAAAATTTTAGTAAATTAATTTAATCATGTAATATATCTAATCATTAGATCTAACGGTTCTGTTTTTTTTAATAAAAATCTAACGGTCATTATTCGTAGAATACGGATTTCTATTATATTTTGTTAGTGATTAGAAGATATGGTGTGATATTTTTTGGTATATATTAATTATTGCAAGATTCTGTTTTAAATTAAAAGTTAACGTGTTTTAATTAGAAAAAAAAAATTATTGATTGGAAGATATGATATTTTAGGTGTTTATAAAAACTAATATCATTAATTAAAAGTAAGCATTTTTTTATTAAAAAGACAATCGGCTTTATTATTAATCATATTATTTTAATAATTAGGATGTCCATGCCGAAAATTGAACCGACAAACTTTTAATGCCCGTGCGATGCATGAGTTTCATTTATTATGTTATAAATTTTATTTAATAGTACAATTATGTTTTTATATAATCATCATTTTTATTAATTTTTTTAATTTTAATTTTATATAATTTAATATACTCATGTTTACGTATTATGCTAATGTTTCCTTATTATAAAGAACGTATACTGATTTTTAATATATTTTATTAATAAATAAAAAGTATGGTGTGATATTTTCGGGTATATATTAATGATTGTAAGATTAGTTTTAAATCAAAAAGGTAACCGGTTTTAATTCGAAAGAAATATTAATGATAGAAAGATATGATACGATGTTTTTAGATGTTTGTAAAAGGTAATATCTTCAACATGAAAGTAAATGCGAAAAAGGCAATCGACTAATTACAATTAATTATATTATGTTATTTTCTATTATAGGTGTTTTAATAGTATAGATATCGTATATATTTTTCTTTATTATGAAGGGTAAATAAGTAAATTACGAAGTACCAAAAAATATGTACAAAAACACAGGTACCAAAACTTTTATTTTTAATAATTTTATTTTTAATTTTATATAATTTAATATACTCATGTTTACGGATTATATATTAAGTTATGTAAATTAAAATTTAAATGAAATATTGTAAAGAATGATTATCTAAAAATACTAAAAATATAATTGTAACATAAAATAAAAAATTTAACACATATCAAAAAAAATTCGTGCATCGCACGGGTTATAAGCTAGTATAGTTAAACCTTGATAAATGAATATGTTCGGGACCGAAAAATTTTATTCATTAATCGAGATTATTCATTTATCGAAGTAAAAAATACATTATCTTTTTTATATCGTGACCGGAAAAAATTATTTATTTGCTGAGATTATTCGTTTATCAAATATTTATTTATCGAGGTTATACTGTAGAAAGGAGAGGTAGAGGTAGGGGACCATATCTATACTATACTATTATAAGCGAAACAGGGTATAATTGGTTGGTCGATCGATCGGTTAACACCTTTCCAAAAAGTTTGCTAACAGCTTCTAAAAATGAAAAAATAAATTAAAATACCTATTAAATTTTATTTTGCAAAAATTAAACTACATATTTAACTTAATAACAAACTCATCTATACTATACTATTATAAGCGAAACAAGATATTAAGGGTTGGTTAGTCGGTCGGTTAACATCTTCCCAAAATGTTTGTTAACACCTTATAAAAATGAAAAAATAAATTATAATACATATTAAATTTTATTTTGCGAAAAATAAACCACATATTTAACTTAATAACAAACTCATTTAATTACACTCCAATTAGTATTCAATTACATACACTTTTAGTTATATTTGAGTTAAAATTCTTCACTTACACCCAACTTTTTTAGACTCTTTCAATTACTTGGAAACCAAATGTTTTCAAAATCAATTTAAATATCACATATTTATTAAGAATTTTAAAACAAATTATAAATTAAAAAAGTGAAAACAAATTTACTAAAATTATACAATAAACAATAAAAATTTCACACAATTACAAATTAATATTGAATTCTATTTTAAACAAATATTACATTATTGATTATTATGGAATCATAATTTGAAGGTATAATTGGTTGGTTGGTTGGTCGGTTAACATCTTCCCAAAAAGTTTGCTGACACCTTCCAAAAATGAAAAAAATAAAATAAATTTCATATAAAATTTTATTTTACAAAAAATAGACCACATATTTAACTTAATAACAAACTCTTTAATTACACTCCAATTAATATTCAATTACATACACTTTTGGTTATATTTGATTTAAAATTCCTCAGCTACTATACTATTATAAGCGAAACAGGGTATAAATGGTTGGTCGGTCGGTTAACACCTTCCCAAAAAGTTTGCTAACACCTCTCAAAATTGAAAAAATAAATTAAAATACATATAAAATTATATTTTACAAAAAATAAACCACATATTTAACTTAATAACAAACTCTTTTAATTACACTCCAATTAATATTCAATTACATAAACTTTTAGTTATATTTGAATTAAAATTCTTCAGATACACCCAACTTTTTTAGACAGTTTCAATTATTTGGAAACCAAATATTTTCAAAATCATTTTAAATAATTTTAATATAACATATTTGTTAACAAATTTACAACAAATTATAAATCAACAAAGTGAAAAAAAACTAATACTATATAATAACTAATAAAAATTTCTAGGGATATTCTCTTTGGTACCCTTATACAATTGGTTTTTGCCAATGGTACAATTACATTATTGACTTCTACCCATGGTGCCCTTGTACTTTTGGCTTTCCATGAAATGCCACTCCATCAACCAAAATATTAGTATATGAAATTCTCAATGGTAGCCTTGTCAGTTGAATAATGAAGGGTATCAATGGGAAAAGGGTACCATTGACAAAAGTCAAAAGTACAAGGGTGCCATTGAGGATTTCACAAATTTCTATACTTACTATTATAAGCGGAACAGGGTATAAATGGTTGGTCGGTCGGTCGGTCGATCGGTTAACACCTTCCCAAAAAGTTAACTAACACCTCCCAAAAATGAAAAAATATATTAAAATACATATAAAATTTTATTTTACAAAAAATAGACCACAAATTTAACTTAATAACAAACTCTTTTAATTACACTCCAATTAATATTCAATGACATACTCTTTTAGTTATATTTGATTTAAAATTCTTCAGCTACACCAAACTTTTTTAGATTCTTTCAATTATTTGGAAACCAAATATTTTCAAAATCATTTTAAATAATTTTAATATCAAATATTTGTTAACAAATTTACAACAAACTGAAAACAAACTGATACTATATAATAAACAATAAAAATTTCTATACTATACCATTATAAGCGAAACATGATATAATTGGTTGGTCGGTCGGTCGGTTAACACCTTTCCAAAAAATTTGCTAGCACCTTCCAAAAATGAAAAAATAAATTAAAATATATATTAAATTTTATTTTACAAAATATAAACTACATATTTAACTTAATAACAAACTCATTTAATTACACTCCAATTAATATTCAATTACATACTCTTTTAGTTATATTTGAGTTAAAATTCTTCACCTACACCCAACTTTTTTAGACTCTTTCAATTACTTAGAAATCAAATGTTTTCTCAGAAGGTAAATATAGCACAGCGACAGGGTACAAAATTTTGAAAGATGAATTAGTGGAAGACTTGGATCACTGGTCGTGGTTATGGAAAAGTAAAATTCCACCAAAAATTAAGGTCTTCCTCTGGAAAATTTCTCACAGAATCCTACCTTGTAAGGCACTGTTAGCTACAAGAGGTATGCCTATCGACCCATCTTGTGCATGGTGTGGTGATCAGATGGAGGACCTGAATCATTTATTTTGGAGGTGCCCTTTAGCCTCTACCTTTTGGTCAATCCTCAGTTCATGGCTTAGTATCCCAGTGATTATTCTTCCTAATGACTTATTCAATCTCCGTTATCTTTTTGGCTATTGGAAGGGAAGTGATCAAAGTAAGTACTGGCATACATTCATCTCAACCACCCTATGGTCTATATGGATCACCAGGAACGTTTGCACCTTTCAAAACATAAGAAAGAATAGCGGTGAAATGGAGTTTCTGCTCAAAGCTTCCTCATTTAAATGGATGTTCTCAAGAGGTTGGATCAATTCGAATTCTCAGTGTCTGAAGAATGTTTGGGCTCTAAATCCGATAGGATTCCTCAAAATTCAAACGTTGAACAACAAAGACAGTTTGAAAAACATACTCCACTCACAATATGACTTTGTATGTTTCACAGACGGGTCTTGGCAAAGTAAAAAACATGGATCCAGCTTTGCAGGTATAGGAGGGATAGCGTACGGAAAAAACAGGGAAAGAATATTGCTTTTTTCTAGCCCTACTGTCGCTCTATCACCCTTAGAAGCCGAGTCTATTGCTTGTTTCTTCCTAGTTAATTTGTTTAAAAATTCAAATTACATGGGGACTAACATAGTCATATGTACAGACTCATACTGGCTACACGAATACTTTCTGAGGAAAAAACAGGAGGACCCATCTCTGTTCAATTTTTACATCACTCTATGTGAAAGGGACTTAAACCAGGAAGCAGATTATTTAGCTAAAAAAGGAGCTTTTTTAGCTAATCCAATTGTGGAATGGAGCAAATAATTAGCCATCATGAAAATGGTAGCTGTGCCTATCATAGATTTCCTATTTCTAGCAGTAGTCTTAGCCTTGCAGTTAGTAGGTCATGTCAAAGGTCTCTGCACCTCCCCCAGCAATTGTATTTTCAGACTCTTTATTAATGCATTGGCTTTTCAAAAAAAAAAAAAATGTTTTCAAAATCATTTTAAATATCACATATTTATTAACTACTATACTATTATAAGCGAAACAGGGTATAAATGGTTGGTTGGTCGGTCGGTTAACACCTTCCCAAAAAGTTTGCTAACACCTCCCAAAAATGAAAAAAATAAATTAAAATTCATATAAAATTTTATTTTACAAAAAATAAACCACATATCTAACTTAATAACAAACTCTTTTAATTACACTCCAATTAATATTCAATTACATACTCTTTTAGTCACATTTGAGTTAAAATTCTTGAGCTACAACCTACTTTTCTAGACTCTTTCAATTATTTGGAAACCAAATATTTTCAAAATCATTTTAAATAATTTTAAAATCACATATTTGTTAACAAATTTACAACAAATTATAAATCAACAAAGTGAAAGCAAACTAATACTATATAATAGACAATACAAATTTCTATATTATACTATTATTAGCGAGACAGGGTATAAATGGTTGGTCGATCAATCGGTTAACACCTTCCTAAAAAATTTGCTAACACCTCCCAAAAATGAAAAAATAAATTAAAATACATATAAAATTTTTATATTCTAAATTCACTACTCTTAACATAAAAACAATTGTGATCTTTAAAATTAAAATAAAAAATTATTTAATTTTAAGTAAGCCGTACATCGCACGGGTTATAGGCCAGTATATAAATACACTAAATACACGTGAGCTAACACAGATTTTTTCGTTTCCAATTGCTTGTGCAGGCTCTACATCATTCCACCGTCATCGTGAATCATTTTTAATTCATGGATTCCTTGTTTCTTTCACTGATTTATATATAATTTTCTTAAAAATTACACAGAAAACAATCCACGCTAATTGATTTCATGAATCAGCTTACGGATAGCTTACCGATATGTAATCTTCACAATTAAGTTCAGTTAATTAAACCTAACTTAATAATTCGTGCACATTGAATTGAATGTCTTATGTACATGCAACATTTATGCAGAACTGCTGAAGCAGAAACCATCTACTTATTTTATTTCTGCATCGATCGAGCTAATATAATCAATTAGTTGTTGGATATTTTATTAAAATCAAATATCTTAAAAAAAATAAAATTTCATTATTTTACCTTATTTTTATTACCAAATATATATATATGCAATAATATCAAAGATTTGTTTTGACATGTTGATTTCCTCCTGTTACTTTCTTTACCGTTGTTAAGTTGTTACGTTTTCAGATCTTAAATTACAATTCATTACAATTATCTTCGTATTTATTTTGTGTATCAGTTATGAGTTTTTAAGCCTATAAGAAGGATGGCCTGTAATAAGTTCTTGAAAAACAGATAAGTGAAAAACTCACATACTCAATAAAATTCAGACCTCTGTCTTGTAAACTCACAGTGCCCATTTTTCTTATTCTTTTCTTCAATCAATTACGAATATCAATTATAGTAGTACATGATATATTTTTACATACAAATTCTTGGTTGTTATTTGGGGCATCGGAAAATCTTTGTTGACATCCTTGATCGTTCTTGCGCGGGAAAGGAAAATTAAATTGGGTGTTGTACTGTTAAGGAGTTGTCACAAAAACCTTGCACGAGAAAGGGCACGATTCCTTAGGGTAGCGTTTACACGTGTCTCATCCACTAAGAACATACATATCCTTTTATTAATTTAATTTACGTGCTAAATTTATTACACTAGACTACAATTTGTATTGCTATCAATTTGTGTATAGTGGGGAAAAAGTTGAGATTACGTATTTAATTTAATTATTGTCAATTTTTTACTCTAATTGATTGATTGTACATAGGCTAAGAGATTATTGTACAATTTTTCCAACATTAGTCAGGTATCGATGACTTTTTAGGTGTTTGTACATATAGCTAGCTTTCAATTTCGATCATTTTATTGTCCAAATCTTTAGTCTTCTAAAAGTTGAATGTCAGTATTAGGCCGCTAGCTTTGAACAACTTTCTTTCTATCAGAATACGTGGCTGTTTACATATTTTTTTCCTAGATGTCGAGGCGGTTTGGCTGTCACATGCTTTAAGGAGTTTTGGGCTTTAAGCAGTTTTAAAGGTGTTTGTCTTCTCCGGCTTTAAGTCGGTTTTAAGTTAAAAAACTGTTTTAAGCCATAAGTTCCATTTAGGTACTATTGACTTATGACTTATGATTTATGGATTTTTTTTATTTTTTTATTTTTTTTCACAATTCTTGTAAAGCTTAAATATCATGAATTTAAATTTTTTTTAAGTCAAATTTCACTTTAAGCCAAAATTATTAAAGCCACATTTAACTTTAAGTAAAATTACCCAAACACTTTCATTCTACTTAAAGTAAACAACTTTACTTTCTCCTTTAAGTTAAAAATACCTCTATTAAGTCAAAAGTAACTTATTTTAAACAATTCCAAACACCCTCGTCATCATGTCAATAATACCAATAATACATGTTGCGGCCAAATCATTAAAAACCTTGATCGAAACTGAAATGTTATTTAAGCCTGAACAGTTGATTTTTTTTTTTAAATTTTTGCGAAGTCTCATTTGTCTTTAAAATATAATAACATGAGTTTTTTCTTTGAGTTCCGATTAATCGGAAATAATCAATGAAAGTACTATAAAATTTCAAATTCAGAGAATTTAAAATCAAGATTTCCAATTCCCTTGTACGGTGTGTCAGTGTGTGCATGCGTATAATCGTAGTTCCATGGTAGGGCAATGAAATTGTCGTCGATATTCGTACAAAGAAAAGGAACTTGTAGCTAGACACAGATAATTTACAACACATTATTCTTACCATAAACTCTACCGACCTAGAGTTCTTGAATGTGCTGAATAATCAGTTCTCAAAAGGAGACATTTGTAGTGTTGATCTTCTATCATATTCTCCACTTTGATTTGTCCCTTTATCCCTATCAAACCAGCGAGTACTGCCATTTGACTGTTTTCCCATAAGATGTATATATACTACCTTCCAAATTCAATGATTGTGATGATGATAAAAGTGAGATTATGGCACTGTTTGATACATTTTGTGTATGTGTCAATTTTCATACCCATTAATCAGGTTTTGTTTCAACGAGCTGAGATGCCTTGGTTTCAATGGACAATGTCGACTAACCTACATGTTTAAAAGATTGACTTTTTTCTTTACATGCTAAATCTGACTTGCCCTAGGTTGAGTTCTCTCCGCACATATACGTACAGATTCACTGTATAATGCAGATTTTGGATGAAACTTTCCTCACCTGCTGCCTCCTACATTGTGGTCGTAAAACTGCTGTTTGTATTCGCAATGACGATTGTCTTTGCGTATTGTTGTTGATCACTACTAAGTTCTTGTGTGTTGATTTGTTAGGCTAGCTAGTTACCTTCGTTCGATTTTCCTTAAAAAATACTATAAAATTTAAAAGCTCACCCACAATTAGGTTCTTTACTGAGGTTTTTTGATAAATAAATTGCTAAAATTAATTTTTTGCAATTTTACTTTTATTAAGAAATGTTATTTGCAAATTTAACATATTAATTGCAATTATACCAATTTCTTTTTAAAAATTGCAAAAATACTATCTTGTGTAATGGAGACCACGTGGTCATGGGCAATTCTCGCTGGGAGTTTGAGTCGTCCGTGTTTCCACCATCACATTTCACCTGCCGGAGAAAAAGTCGGTGAATCGTACTTGTCAGAATCTCTAAGAAAACGACGATCAGCTTCGTTATTATTGGCTAGACACAGATAATTTACAACACATTATTCTTCCCATAAACTCTACCACGCGACCTAGAGTTCTTGAATGTGCTGAATAATCAGTTCTCAAAAGGAGACATTTGTAATGTTGATCTTCCATCATATTCTCCACTTTGATTTGTTCCTCTCACTATCAAACCAACTAGTATTGCCATTAACTGTTTTCCCATAAGATAAGATGTATAGATACTACCTTCCAAAGTTCCAATGATTGTGATGATGATAAAAGTTAAATTATGGCACTGTTTGATACATTTTGTGTTTCATACCCATCAACCACGTTTTGTTTCGACTACAGCGGGCAATCGGGTCGTGTCGTGTACTTTCGTGTCGCGTACTTTCGTATTTTCGTGTACTCATACCTAAACCCAAAAATGACCGAAATGATTTCGTGTACCCGATTACCTGAACCGAACACGAAACGAAAAATTTCGTGTTTACACGAAACGAAACGAAAAGTACACGAAATAATTTGTGTACTTTCGTGTACCCGAAACGATATACACGAAATGTACCCAAAACATTGAAATTTTGCTTATATATATATATATATATAAGTTAAAATAACATATATATATATATATATATATATATCACTTATTCTAAAATAAAAATAACACATATATATATAAAATAATATATATATATATATATATATTATATTTCGTGTACTTTCGTGTACCCAAAATGAAAACCCATATCCGACACTAAATTTATCGTGTAATTTCGTGTTCGTGTACTTTCGTTTCGTGTACTAAAAATCAAAATCCATATCCGTATTTTTTCGTATCGTGTACCAAATTGCCAGGTCTAGTTTCAACGAGCTGAGATGGCTTGGTTTCAATGGACAATGTCGACTAACATGTTGTTTTAAAGAATGACTTTTTTTTACATGCTAAATCTGACTTGCTCTAGGTTGAGTTCTCTCCACTTACATACAGATTCACCGTATAATAATTACAGATATTTATATGAAACTTTCCTCACCTGCTGCCTCCTACATTTTGGTCGTTACACTGCTGTTTGAATTGCGCAATGACGATTGTCTTTGCGTATTGTTCTTCAAAAGGTGAATTACAGGACACCCTAGGCCTGCCCGGGTTTTTTCCAGGACCTGCCGACCAGCCCCATGGCCAATACAGGTATATAAATCTGCTAGCCGAGCGACAAGACCCAGTGGCCGGGGCTTTTCAGCGATTCGCTCAGTGTTACCCCTGGAATGCCATTCTTCAAACCTTCCCCTGTCTCACCAACTCAGTTTTTGCACAAGGGCGGGTGAGGTTCGAACCCGTGACCCTTTGGATCAACGCAAGGCCCCGTTTCCACTGGGGCAACTCTCACACTCGTCTTTGCGTATTGTTGTTGATCACTACTAAGAGCAAGTCCAATGCAATGCTATTCTTGGTGCTATTGCTATATTATAGCACCAAGTGCTAAAAAAACTCATCTTCAAAGGGGTGTTATAGTTGGATGCATCCTTGGTACTAATTCTATATTATGCATTCTTGGTGCTAAATTTGAAACAAATGATGCATTTATGCATCCATGCCACATCATCATTTAACTAGAATAAGATGAGTTTGTTGAGAATATTCAATAGAAGTTAAAAGAGTTAGGTAAAAGTTAAAAGAGTTGGTTAAATTTGAAACTAGTTATGGAACTAGCTTTGGAGGGTGTGTTTTATTTTAGCACCAAAATTCACTTTTTAGTTCTATATTATAGCAATAGAAATAGCAATTTAGCATCTAGCATTGGACTTGCTCTAAGTTATTGTGTGTTGATTTGTTAGGCTAGCTAGTTTCCTTCGTTCGAGTTCCTTATAAAATACTATAAAATTTAAAAGATCACCCACAATTAGGTTCTTGAGAAAAAGGAACCTAAGATGTATCTTAGGTATCATCCCTAAGATTCTAAACATTTTAAAATAAAACTACGTAGTTTTGATCATGTATAAGTAGACCCCGCAGGGGCAACAAAGACTTTACACTTAATTAACCTTAATTTTGTATAGTATTTAGGAATGATATCAAAGATATATCTTAGGTTCCCTATTCTCTTAGATTCTTTATATCTCCTTTCGGACAACATAATAATTAAAATATTGATTTTTTTTATCTAATATTAGAAATAGCCATAAGTATAGATGGGAGTCATATATGGAACATCCGCACTTATAAAGGAAGGCATCTATAATAAGAGGAAACCATGATGTATCAGACTTCACAACAGCCCTTTCATCATAATAATTATTACAGATTGAATAGAAAGTACATAAGTATTATTTGACTATGATCCAATGGTTTAAATTATCATAAATAATTGCTAAACACCTTTATGTCCATAGATGAGATGAGGATGCCCTTCCATTTACTAGTAAAACTTATAGTTATTAAATACGTTTGTTGCTAATGAGCAAACCTCCACTATCACACAAAATGGTATTGTAAAGCTATCACAACATTCAAACTTGCTTTGTATTATTGTTGAGATATGATGGCGCCATTGGATCATGGGAGTCAGTCCTGAGTTCAAAGTCGTTTATGCTAATGAACGTGGGCACCCGAAAAATTGAGTTTTTTAGGGACACATTCTTTTCTAATAAGGAAACAAAAAATTTATAAAATACATAGAGGCACCAAATTAATAGAATGATCAGGGGCACAATTTTTCTGAAAATGAGCACCAATATCAAGTAAAGATACAAAAAATGCCGAAAAAATATCACATGAACTTGATTTTATTTTAGTCCTAGGCACAAAAATTTGATTCGCTTGGCGCCTCTAATAATTCAGGGCCGGCCCTGCTTGGAAGGTTAGCAATTTTGAAATGAGATCTCAATAAATTCTGTTATTGCTTTGTTCACATTCATGTTAATCAGGTTCTAATCACATCATCCAAATGGTCCCGATGTAATCAATAAGTAGGACCTTGTTCAAATTGATCCTTGATGTTTCAAGGTTTAAATTGATCCTTCAAGTTCTAATAAACACTAAATTTAAAATTAGTGAAATTCATTCATTTGAGCCAAAACCTTGATTTATTAGTTGTGATCGAACTTAAAGTGAACTTCCATTAGGGGGAGCCCAGCCCCCTAAATTCCATTGATATAACAGCTATTATGTATTATTTTAGGAATTTTTATGTAGTTTAGGTGGTAGAAAGTCATGTCATTTTCCCTTGCAACCCGGGTTCGTTCTTAGCAATGTATTTTTTTTTAAAATTTTGTCTAAATTCCATAGATATAGCAGCTATTATGTAATATTATAGGAACTTTTATGTAGTTCAGGTGGTAGAAAGGCATGTCATTTTCCCTTGCAATCCGAGTTCGATTCTTAGCAATGTATTTTTTTAAAAATTTTGTATGTAACCTTTTCTTAACTTTAAAAATAAGCATTTACAAATAAAATTATTACTCAATAATTTTAATTGATTCATTAATATCAAAGTAACATGAGTATTTTTTTTTTTTTGCTAAGAGTAACATAAGTAAATTTTAAATTTTTTACAAATATTATCAATTTTTTTAAAAGTTTTTCTTTATAATATATTGCCCCCCCTAATTTTTTTTCCTGCGTCGCGGTGGAGTTTGTTACTGTGATTGTTATATGTATAACTAGTTGATAAAGCCGCGCTTCGCGACGGCATTACAATTTTTTTAAAAAATTCAATATAGATTTTCGTTACATTTAACATATTTTCTAAAGACTTATATAATAATTTTTATCCATAAAAATCGAACCCTAAAAATAAAAATAAAAATAAAAATTATGACATCAGTATCCAATTCTAATAGCTAATATAATCTTTTCTAGTGAGCCGTCTTCCCGTTATAGCATGTTTCGAGCCGTTCTTATTTGGAACCGAAATTCTAACTTCATTAGGACTTATCTTATGAAATAACATTTTTTTTCTTAAAAATTAAAACCTTAAAAGAGAGTAAATTCTAATTTTAACATTCTTTAAACTTTCGAATATTTATGGAGTTTTAAAGATGAAAATACATCTTATATTTTCTGTATATCATAGATATTCATGTATCATAGCTATTATGTAATATTATAGGAACTTTTATGTAGTTCAGGTGGTAGAAAGGCATGTCATTTTCCCTTGGAATCCGAGTTCGATTCTTAGCAATGTATTTTTTTAAAAATTTTGTAGGTAACCTTTTCTTAACTTTAAAAATAAGCATTTACAAATAAAATTATTACTCAATAATTTTAATTGATTCATTGATATCAAAGTAACATGAGTAATTTTTTTTTGCTAAGAGAAACATAAGTAAATTTTAAATTTTTTTACAAATATTATCAATTTTTTAAAAAGTTTTTCTTTATAATATAAATTGCCCCCCCTAATTTTTTTTCCTGCGTCGCGGTGGAGTTTGTTACTGTGATTGTTATATGTATAATTTCTGATAAAGTTCGATAATATGCTATTTGTTGCCAGGGTGGGAACTGGTTAAGGTTTTTATAAATTTTTCCAAGGACACATCACTCATACCCCTAACAAATCTCACACGAAAGCCTATTTTTGATCCAAGAGTAAATCACGGGATGTTCATCTTTCTGGCACAATTTGCCTTTTCGCATCCGTAATCAATTATGAGAAAATTGAGAAGAGAAGGGAATCAACCTCAAGACCTCTCCTAATCAGAGTTCTAATACGAAATTAAGTCATCAATTTTCCCAAAATCTCAAGCTGTTTGGAGGAGGGCTTAGCAAAATCTTAAACTTTTAAGACAAATTAGATAATACCCGTGCATATGCACAATTTTAAAGATAAATTTTGCGTATTCATTTGTTCACATTTAAGTTGGCTACGAACATTTAAAAAATATGTAAAATATTGGGAAAATTAAAAATATATATATGAGTTATGTGATGGACCAATCAATAATATTGGGAGACATCTAAAAAATAGAAAAAGAAAAGTATGAAGAAACTGTCAAGACGTACTACTGAGTATAAGTTTGTAAATAATATAGTAATGAATTTAATTCAGAATAATTAATGTGTATTTATTATTTTGTTTATTATAATCAATTTTTTTATTCATTGAAATTTGAATTAGTTAGTTTTGAAGAAAATATAATTCAAATGACTACAAATTTTATTAATAATAATTAATTTTCATTTACATTAGTTATATTTTCGACATTCTAATAAAAATTAATTTAATTGATTAGGTGTTAACTTTTGGATTAGGCAAAATTTTTATTCTCGTATGCCATAATTTCTTTTTTAGGGTATGTTTAGTTACGCTTTATATTTTTTTAATGAAATATTAATTTCTCTTTTGTTTTGGTTTGGGGGTGCCAAAAAAATAAAGGCCCGTCACCTTCAATAACATAATTTTCTCAAATATTTCTAGATGCTAAGTCATTGATATAGTATTATATTACACAAATTATATTTTAATCAATATATGTTTCTTACGAAATTATATTACATATTTGAAGTTGAATTTTAGCAAGTTCAAAAATCTCAAATGCAAATATAAGATCATGATCCTTGTAGTACTAACAATGCTCACCTAGTCACCTGCCTCCCTCAAGTAATGAATCTCTTCAAATATCATGTCATTGTCACATATTTTGGTTAGATTTTCTAAGTTTAAAATATTTGAAAAATAGAATGCTCTACACACATATTATGTTATTGTTGAAATAAATTATAGAAATGATTTACATAACAAAAATATTGATTATTTATATAAAGATGCTATATATAATTTTAATAGTTATGAAAGAAAAGTTACTGTGTATACGGAAAGTTGTAGACATAAGTAAAGAAGTATGAAATACAAATTTAATAAGTATTAAATTTTGTTCATCTTGCACTATTTAATTATAAAGATAATATGTAAAAACTAATACTACTATTTGAGAAAAGTGTGACAAATATGAGATGGAACAAATATTAATTTAAATGTAAATAGAAATAATAGATGATAAGAAGAAAAATGAATAAGATATTTAGGAGGGAAAATAAGAATTGAGGGAAAAAAGTAATAAAATAATATATGAATGGAGAGAAGAAAGAGAATGAGTGAAAGAAGAAAAGTGGAGGATAAAATATTTGTGTGTAAAGTGGAAGGAGAGAGAAGAATAAAAAACTAAATATTTAAAGAAGGAGGAGAGAGGGGAGGGAAATTTGGGAGGGAAAAATTGAGGTAAGGATTCTACTTTAGTATAGGATATAGATAGATTACATATGAACCCTCTCGTCAATTAGTTGTTGAGAGAGGCAAAGTCTTGGTCTCTAGAACTTTGTGTGACAGGCTTGCTTTCACTCCCCTGTTATTTCAATTAGCTTCCGCGTCGAAACATAATATTTGATTCATATGTTATTATAACCGGCTAATAACAGGTGCTAAGCACGAACATTGATCGAGATTAAAATATTAATATTCATAAATTATCAAAAATAATATAATCAATAAGTATTATTTAAATACGTATTTATAGAGAATTGAATGATAAAAATATATAATAAATGAACACGATTTAATTATGTAATTATAGGGAATTGAATATTTAATCCGGGAGCAGGAGGGCCAACAGAGATCGGTCTATTATATTAGCCAGGTTCTGAAAGACGCTGAAACTAGGTATCCTAACTTGTAAAAGTTTGCTTTTGCTTTAGTAACGGCTTCCAGAAAGTTAAGACATTATTTCCAAGGCCGAGAAATCAAAGTCATAACTGATCAACATTTGAGGAGGATAGTTCACAAACCAGACGTATCCGGGAGACTTGTCAATTGGGTAGTCGAGCTAAGTCAATTTCAACTCACTTTTATACTCCGGATAACAATCAAGGCCCAGGTTCTGGTCGACTTTATTGTAGAATGCTCCTTTCCCGAGCCCAGGTCAAGCTCAATGATTTGTGATAGTGTTAGTGCCCTAGATACAATGTAATTGTGTTTATAGGAAAAACTATTTTGTTACTTAATAATTATGTTCCATCGATTATTCAATGATGACTTATTATGTCTTTATTTACTGCGAAATAAATATTAGAATAATAAATGTCCTTGGAATATGTAACACATATTCTATATCTTTAAGTATGTGACTTAAAAAATGAGATTATATGAATAGTGTTAATATTCCTAAATATCCCTAATCGAGCATTAATAATATGGGACAATTATAATGCATAAAGATTAGTATGTTTGTTGACTGATGATCACATCTCATTGGTCATAGGTATAATGATACTAAAGTCAAGAACATAGGTGCATGTAATATTCTACATGGCACTGGATAAACCCACAGTGAGATTCTACATGTTAATAATGTCATTAGAAAGACTCACAATGATAATGGTGTAATGATCCTTAGACTTGAGATCATTATATTTATATACGAGGATTAATATACTTTGACTACATTAAAAGTTACCTTTGACCGGGTGATGATAAAAGTGGACATCGGGTATATGATGAGACGTATGAGAAATATGAATGATAGATATAGGATTTAACCCTCCTATTATTAGGAGAGATATTATTGGCCTCTTGATTGAGTGAGACTATGAAAATGCACGGTCATGCTCAAATATTGATTTATTTTAATAATCTACTCATTGATCAAAGAAACCCAGATTAAATGTTGAAGAGGATGACTGACTACATGCCTCGAGTTTAATCTATAATATTTGGTTAAAAGGATTATATTACACAGAAACATTAATCACGAAAGGTTTAATTAGATCACCAATTATTATTATTACTTGGGTAGCAATAATGTATTTCTAGATTCCGCTCATTATTTATAATTTTATTATTGGATATTAAAATTATTGCCAACGTAATAATAACCTAAAGGGTTACACAATCAGAACGTTTAAAAGGAGTTTTAATTTAAATTACGAATTTAAATTAAATCATTAAATTCAAAATTGTTATTTAATTAATTAGCTGGCCTTAGTTAATTATTTAAAAGGAAATTCAAATTTAATAATGAAACCTAAATCAGATTGGTTTATTGAAGCCCAAAGCGGTTTAGGGTTTTAAAGCCCAACTCTCTCCCTATGAATACAGAATGATGTATTGTTTAGGGTGGGTTTTTTTGATACAATTTCATTTTAACACAAACCCTAGCTGCTCTAATCGTGGAGAGGTTAGAGAGAGAGAGAGAGAGAGAGAGAGAGAGAGAGAGAGAGAGAGGCGATTTTATTCGGCTAGTACCGACTCCCTTGATTGTTGGACGATCGGACGTTCGTGTGGACAACTTTAGAGACGCGGATCTTGATACGAGGGCTCGTGGTGATTACATCTAAAGACCTCCATCTTTCAGAATCGTAAAACTTCTTAATAAGTATGATTTCAAATCTCCATAATCTGTCATGTCTTATACACGGATCCTAGGGTTGGGTTTCGAATTTTTTATGTTTTACGCTTTATATTCGCTGCGTTTTTGCCCCGAAACCCAACAATTTGAACGATTACAACCCATGTGAAATTAACAAAATTATATTAAATTTAAAGATGGTTTAATAATTTTTTCTAAATAAATCTACGCAGAAACAAAGAAGTGAAAAAATTGACGATTTTTTACGTTGAAAATTCTATTTAATTTATGAATTCTACTTATAATTCGTTTTTATTATCAAAATACCCGTGTAATTATTTGAAGATAGTTCTACTAACAACCAAATACAATTTTAATATAAGTGTTAGAGGGATTTTGTCCAAAATTTTGATAATCGGTAATCTTGTCCTCCGCGCTTAAAATAAATAGATGAACAATGTAGGACTTCTATAAGTGTTGGATCTAGCATAAAAAATATTTTATATTTTAATATGTTATAAACAAAAAAATATATTTATATTGAAATACGAAAATGTATATGTCAATGATTTAAATCATATATAATTAAGTTTTCTACATTGAATAGCATTATCAATGTAGGACTTCTATATTGAATAGGATTAATCTAAAAATTCATAATTATATTTTCTCTTGAGATTCTAGGTATTTCCATTTGATTAATAATTACTAAATAATCACTAAAATAAAGATAATTTTATGAGGTTCACGTGAATTGTAAAATCATCCAAATCTGATTTCTAGATCTCAAGATAAAGCCCAAATAGTAAATATGAATTTTTCTAATACTAATAAATAAATTCAATTCTACTACAACATTTTTTAATTATATTTTTTTCGGATTATAATTTTCTTTTTAAAATTCAATTCTAATACAAACTTTTTTTAATTATATCATTTTTAGATTATATTTTCTTTTTAAAATTCACTTCTAATACAAGTTTTTCTAATTATATCAAGCAAACTTAATCTCGGCTACTTTCTATAATTATAGTATGTATTTTTACATACTATGTCGTCCCCTGTTTTATTAGTAAATTTTAACTATATAATTTGTTTATGAAAAAAATTTAAGGCCCCATAATTTAGGTTCGCCTAGGGCCCCTCGATTCCCAGGGCCGCCCCTGAGAGCCTGGCATATGTAGGCAAATCACTCAACCAACTGTAGATACCTGAATGACATAAAACTATCGATGCACATATATGAATACATCTGCATTAATTTTCAAAACTGGAAATCAACATAACTTATAAAAATATTATAAAAACATATGTAATAGATTAACTCTAGTAGTAATTAAATATGTTTAAACAATAAAAAATGTAAGTAGTATAAATGCTTTTGAGCATGGGCCATTGAGCCTCCGGTTCCCCTTCAACCTTTGCTTGCATAACTCACTTGGGTCAAGTGACATAATTTTCTTTAATGGGATACTTAAAATAGTTTAAACAATGGGCATCCGTCCATTAAACGTAAGATCTGCCATAATTCTAATTATTTGGAAGATTGAAAATGTGATGCACACTACAAGAAATCCCGGTTTTGGCGACGGAAAATTTCGTCGGCAATGGCTGGTTTCCGTAGCTAAATCGATTAACGACGGAAATTGGCGACGGAAATGTCTGTCACAATAAATGCCGTAGAGAAGGGCTCAACGACGGAATTTATATACCGTTGCCAATATAGCAACAGCCTTGCAACAACATGATAATGGAATCTTGTTGGGATTGACCTCACTCATGCAACTCCTTAGCGATGGAATTCCGTTGCTAGTTAAATTTCGTTGCCAGTATAGCAACAAATGTGTAACAAATTGATAATGGAATCATGTTGGATTGACCACACACACGCAACTTATTGCCAACGGATTTCCGTTGGCATTTAACAACGGCATTGTAGCAGATTTTTCTTTACAGATTTACTTCGTCTTAATTCCGTTGGTAACTAGCAACGGTTTAGCAATGCAATTACACACATTCCATATTTTAAAAAAGCTGTTTAACGACGGAATTCCGTTGTGTTAGGTCCAAATTAGTTTTTAGAAGGGGGGTTGAATACAAACTATGTCGTTTAATCGAATTTGATCTTTTCTTAAAATATTAAATCAAGAACAAATTGATGCGGAATAAAACGAATACCGATATTCAAGTTAAATATAAAATTTATATTAACTTGATGGGGTGTGTCTAAATACACGGGTACAAATTACAATGGTTTGATGACCAACTAATTATTACAAATTCTATAGAAAATTCGACATGAACTTTTCTATATTTGTAATAAAAAGATCGAATGCTAAAAGCAATTCGAGAGATAAGTTCAAGGAGTAAAAACTCGCTAGATAGTTCCAACGTTACAAGTAAACAATTTCTATCGGTTCAGATTTAACGATACAGCTCAGAAATAATTTACAGGAATTTATTTGAAGAACAGAACTATTTCTCTTGGTCTTTCTCTTGTTCAGCTCGGGGAGAAAATTGTGAAGTTGTGAAGCTCTGTGTTGTCTCTCTTTGTGTTTTCTCCCTCTCTCTTTGTGTCTGATTGCTTCTGCCTTTTTTCTTTTATAAGATATTAACATTTTGTATTGCCAAGACAATTGGCAAGACAATCTGTTCTTCCAAGACAATCAATTTTGTACTGCCAAGACAATAGGCAATACAATCGGCAAGACAATCAGGTTCCATCAAGACAATCGGCAAGACAATCCAATTCTGAGATATTTGTCTTGCTTTAACAGCTGTAGAAGACTTTTCCTTTTTAATCATCATCAAGACTATCAATTTGAATATTAATGAGGATATTATCTGCATAATGATTACCAAGACAATCTTTTAATTGTCTTGTTAGTTTAAAAATAAACTAACAAGACAATCGGTAAGACATGAATTGTTTTTGTTGAATAAACAACTCGCTGTATTATTTTGTGTTTGAACAAAACTGATTTTGCTGCTTCACTAGAAGATCACACGTAGGAGGACCAGGTGAAGACATGCGGTTGCCGTTTGTTGCTTTGTATTTGGCGCGTGCATGCCACGCATGGGGCAGGCGACTGACCGACCAGCCGACAGTAACATGTGGAGTAGCTTTTGTTTCTTTGTCAAACAATTCACTTGTTTCTTTGCTTTTTAAAAACAATTCAATTTGTTTACTTTTTGAATTCTTTGACAGACTCTTTTCTTTGCTTTTACAAAAAAAAAAACTCGACATATTTTGTCTTAGGACAGGCTCCGTAGAAATGCTTTTTAACCCGCACAGCTTCTAATCTTTAATTAATAAATATTTAATTTAATTTAGAAATTATAAAAATAAATATCTAATATTATTAGATATTTATAATATAATTTTCTAATTAAATAAAATATTTATTAATATAAATAAATCCTTAAGCTCTAAGCTGCTGTTACTTGACGGTCTGGAACTGGACTCCTTTTGCTTAACAAAAAATATATCAATTCCAACCGAGATTCCAGCTTTAAGAATATATCACTTTCCATACTTTTGTGATAATTCTATTTTCTCATAACCCGTCCAGGTGTAAGCTACGGTCTCTTGAGGATCTGAAACCGGACTTCTTTTGATTAGCAAAAAATACAACAATTCTAACCGGGGTTTCAGCATTAAGAATATATCACTTAGAATTTCTTTATGATAATTATTTTTCCTCGTAGCCTGTCCACTTCATAGTAAAATCATTGTGGTTAATGAATTTAACACTTTTGTTGCTTGCACAATGATTTTCTCTTTTACCAGTCTTGATAGCTTGAACCACTGAAGTTAATGACGAATAACCACTATTTAATGTTGACACTCGATGCACGGTCTGGTTCATGAGTGACTAACCGTAATGACTGTTCTTCATATATTGACTTTAAAGTTGTGGTTCATGTCTTCCTTTTCTTCACTCTTTTTCAAACCTTTATAATCTGTATTCTGTCACTGTAGGAACCTCTTGTCACTATAAATAGAAACCACTATCTTGATTACTCCACTGACGCTTGATTAACTGAATGAACTTCTTCAAGTGTAGTATACCTCAAAACGGTAGATTGACTTTGTCTTCTTTCTCTTGACAACTATGCATTTGAGATCCCTGTGACAGTACATATACTATTTACTATTACATTCTTGTTTGAGTTGAGTTGCATCCTCGAAATACAAATAGGCCACATCATATGCCTTTCAATCTCCCCCTATTTGTTTTTTAGATAATAACAAGCAAATAGCTAGAGGATAACTCAACTACAAACAAAGAAGATAAAACATTAAAGAACTCTAGTAAATAATACATAAAAAAAATTCCTGGTTTAGATATAACATTTCCAGAATCTCAGTAGATGAAATGATAGATGATTGTTCCTCTCGCAATGAACTGATCTTCATTAAGTAACTCATCTTCATTTCTTGACATATCTGCCTGATAACCGTTTACATCCAATATTGAACATTATCAGCAGATACTTGGGAATTCTTCAGTGGTAAAGAATATGACTTTTCAACCACATACTGAAGAATTCTTCTTTGTCGTTTCATACTTCTCTCCTTCCTTATGTCTCCCTAAGGTGATATGTTACCTCCTTATAACGGTGAATAATCCCCCTTTCTAAGGTATATCCCTTTTTCATATCTCTCCCCCTTAGATAGAAAATCTCCCCCTCACTAAGGTAAGCTTATACTCTCCCCCTTAGTTGAGTATCTCTTACTAAGGCAATCTTTGAGTATATCTTCTTCAGTATATCTCTCCCCCTTAGTTGAGTAATCCTCCAAACATTCAATTATAGCAAACATCCAAATGTAAATTAGATGATACCATTTTTTCAATTATAACTCACTTCTTACCTTTAGTACAACAGATTCTTTATACATATAACATTGTCTGTTGCAATAAAGAAAAGAAGCTTTTCTTGTGTTGAAGGATTTTCATGAAGACTTCCAGGATAGAAGTATGTAGACTGATCAACTTTGCCCTTTAGATATTATAGAATGGCCTCACTATTGATCATCCTGACAACCTAATCTTCCGACAATTTCCTTGTATCTCCCAAATCTTGTAAGTAAACTTTGTTTGGGAATAGGGAATGAGATTTGGTGTTTATCTTTCTTCCTCACTGTGAGTGTGTGATTCTGTTTTGTGTACCTCACAAGTGTTTAACTCATCTCTCCACTCATATCACTTAAAATGAGTGATCTCATCTCTCATCTCTCAAGTGTTTACACTCATGCTCACTAGTGTATCACTCTTATCTCTTATAGCTCCAACATCCATGTGTACCTGCAAGGAAAATTCACCATAGCCCCTTCTAGAGAGGTCACTGGTGGTGCAATGGGGTTTCGCAAATCCCCAATCCTCGTTAGACTCGTCAGACGAATCTGAGTCATAATCTACAAGTTGATAAAATTTTTCCCTTTTTATGGGTTTCAGATTTGAATTCTGAGAAGGTAAACAATGAAATCAAAACTTAGAATTAAAATCATGTTTCCATCTAATGTCTATGAAGACATCACCTTGTTAAACTCATCAGGTAAATCTGACTCATAGTTAACAAGTTGCCGATCCGCACCTATGTCGGATCCGATACCCGCAGGATCCAGAGATGTTCCCTCTGGGGAGTTAGATAATGATCTTGTTGAATTTTGCATTGAGATCAGTACCTTCTCTCGAGGTCTGTGAAGACTCTTCGTTCTTTGAGGAACCTTCAACTTATAATCCTAACCATAAAATGGTCGAAGTATTAGTTGTTTCCGTCAATTCGTCCTTAGTGTGTGCAATCTCACTTTGTGCATAGAAAGTATTTTAGAATTGTGTATGAGGTAGTGACTTACCAACAGATGCCCTGGCCGACAGGCGAATTTCAATAAACTCATCCTTTTGAGAGAATGAATCCAGAGAATGTTTTAGTGCCATTTTCAGCTCTGCATCCTTTTGGGAGAATGTAGGCGAGCTTACAGATACCTCAAGTTGTATACGACTATTCTCCTTGAGAGGTAGAGCTGTGGGTTTACTATCCCTCACATCCTTATTTGCTGCATCAAGTGCAGTTACTCCCTTAATGACCTCTAGTCAAATAAGTTACTTCCACTTCAGGGGTAAGTTAGGATGTGTTTAGATTTGGATTTATAGTCCGGGATAGAAGTTGTTTGGTTTACAATCTCATTACTTACAATGTGAGAAAACTTCCACTAGGAGCTGAACCTGCATCACATATCAATAGAGCAATATAGAGATAGAATGCATTTACATCATACCATAACATTGTGTGAAAACATATGCATTATATCTTGTAAGAGAATTGATGTACATTTATGATTTTAAAAAGTTTTACAATTATAAACAATCACAAATGTTGAATGATTTGAGTTTTCTTTTAAAAACTGTTAATGTGCAAGAGTCTGTATTTATGCATAAAACAATGTATTATAATGTCTTTTAATGAAAACTAGGTCGTTTTATTTTTAAAAGACACAAACTCTTGACTTCGCAGTAGTTTAGAAAGAAAGATTTTCTTTAAGTGCTTATTATGTATAGAGAACTTTAACACAAAGTTAGTGAAAAGACTCATACAAGCACTTGATGTCGTTTAGGTAACAAAGATTACCAAGTACATAAGTACAGATAACCAATGTCTCTCCTTTTGCACTTCATTACTTAGCACAACATAAACTAAGTAATTGACTGATGTATGTAAAATATTCTAAGAACTATCATATGTATGAAGTGGTGTATAACCAGAATTAGAGAATTTAATTTTGAAAAATCTTCACCACTTCAAAATATGGTAGGAGACCGAATGTAACTTTAAGTCTCACTTACTTAGAAAGTTGAACACCTTAATTTATACTAACACTAATGATTTATAGATAAGACACATTTACTCAGAATAAATCCTAAGTAATATCATCAGAGATAATATATACATCACAATTAGTTTGCAATAAAGTATCAGAACAACTAGCAATTGTCAATAAAAAAATATTTTACTATTTGATACCAACTGCTAGTATTTATCAAATACTTTAAAATGCAAGTAATTGTGTTTATGATTACTTTACCAAAATTAAATTATGAGCAAATAAACCATTGAATTGCTTCACGTCATAATTTAACTAGGATATAAATAATCACTGCTAAATACTAAATATTCAATGATACCAATTGTTTGAAAAATTCAATCTATTGTTAGATAAATTCAATTTAGTGAAGATTGAATTGTTACATTGAGTACCAATTGACAGAATGAATATTAGTATGTAACTACTTAAGAACATCATTCACTGATATTCATAAGTACGAGGAACTAGTTGACAAGAAATATACAAGCTCTTAAGATATAACATTTCAAACTTATGACTTCAAGGCAACTCCTCGATAATAACAATTGTTAACTCCTAATAACTGTTTACTGGTAGACAACCTTGGTTCTATAAATAAGACTCAATTACCAAAGCTGTCTTGTTTGCAATCTTAGAAATGATATTCTAAGTCCTTTACACCTTGATCCATAGTATATAACATTTGTTATCAAAGTGATTAGAAGCTTGCAAATAAGCATAAAAATTATTCCAAGTAACTGAACAATGGTCACTTTAGATATTTCAATATCCATAGTTCTACTTAGAGAATTTTCATACTATGCATAGTAATATAAGTGAATTGTAAAAGATATAACAATGATTACTTAGAGGAGTTCTAAGTAATTTCACACATACCAATATATCTCACAAATAGTTAGTAAATAGAATCCTAACTAAATATCATTAACTGATATAAGTCAAAACTTCAATACAACCAATTGTTAGAGCCATGATATTAATTATAATGAATTTCTGAAAATGGGATATTAAAGTTCACTAGAAGTAACATCTCATAACTGATTGAAGACCAAGACAGATAGGTCCAATTTAGTTATGTTGTTTATTTATTTTAATAAATATGAGGTACAGAGGAAATACTAAATTGAATTGCTTTAGATTCTATAACTCATATTAATCAAAGTAAATAATTAAATAAATAAATACTAAATCTCTATGAGTTAGATTTTAGCATTTAAGTATTTAAATTATCCTTAAATAATCACCACTGAAATATATTACAATTATACACATGGCAATCATTCAACAGATAATTCTCAGCGTGAGTTCTGGATGTAAATAAGTTCACAAGTCCTTTCGATATAGACAATTGAATACTTGTGAGCTTACTTAAGAATTACTTAACAGATGGGATTTACAAATCATATAGCATTAATAAAATCCCAAGTTTACAAACCAATCTTGAAAAATTAATTTCATCAAGTGATTTAGCAAACATGTCTGCAAGTTAATCTTAAATAAAGACATGCTCTCGAAATAATTGATACCTTATGCAAGTTGCTTAGTCCTTGAGTGTTCCACAGAGTTGTTGCAGATGAATTTGATTCCTTGTGTTCTCCTGCTTTCGTACAACTCATTTGATCTGTCTCTATGCAGCAAAACATGTCAGAACTGATGTCTCTAGGGTACCATCTCCGCAGATTTGGGTCCAACTTAAGACATCTGAAAATCAAGTGTAATAACTACAAGAATAGATTCTCTAGGATCCACTTGGGGCCTTGCACATTTGCATATTAAGAATAAAATATGTGTAAGTGATCTATTATCAATTGAATAAGATAATGAGCTGATGATTCCTCTATAGCCTGATTAGGTCCTAATTAGTAGATCCTGAACTTATTGGGTCAAATATCTCTAGGGTACCATTTCCTTGGATTTGGGTCCATCTTAAGATTTTTGATTACCAACTTGTTAGGTCCAAACTAATAGGTCAAAAGCCAGCTATAGTGGTGTGTTGGCATGTAGTCTTGACAGGTCTAGAATCTTCTGAATAGAAACAAAAGATCCTTGACTTACTTTTATTATCATCATTCTTTTGGCTTACTGAAGTAAATCAAAAGAATTGCAACTTTACCAACATCAACACAGCAAATATCTTGATCCCAATTTATAGTTAGTAGACCAACATATAATATAATCAAGATATCATTGCACATATATATCATTTATGTTTGTGCCTAAAGATGTAGAGAGTTCTATAAATGTGACACCAATTGTTAAAAGATACCAACTGTTAAAGATTGATACCAAATATTAAATTATAGGTAGGGTGTCATACCATGTCTTCCATGCTTGCTTGAGTGATGATACCAGTTCATACTAACGTGTAGAGATTTTCAATTATCTCACCAACTAGGAGTTCACTTGTTCACATTCCTCTAGCATCCAGATTCAGTAGGTCCAGATGTCCATTATGATCATGAATGTACAACAGGTGCCTGATATCCTCAAGTGTTGTAACTGGTGCTTCTTGTTAGATATACTGTCTTATTAGCTTGTAACCTTGCACCCAGTTTGGCCTTGTCCCTCATAACAATGCCTTGACATCCAGTTAAACTTCTGGTTATCCTTATACCAAATACAGCCTTGTTGTTTGGTCTGGATACTAGCTTCCCTTCAATCTGCCTTTTATAGTGTTTGAGATCATCTTGCATTGTAATCGCTCAATCTGAATCTTTCAGAGCTTTTGTAGCTTTCTTAGTTTCTTCTAAAAGAAAACTAAAGAAATAATCATTAGTACTTGAAGCTCTGCTAGTATTTTACTTCCACCATTAGAAACACTAAGAACTAGGACAAAGAATTAATTGAGTCAACATTCTTTGTCTTGGCAGACATGTTCTTATAGTATTCTTTGACTTTCAGTGTGGTGTTGAGTTGACTAGTTGATCCTTCTGTTGCTCCCCCTAAGCTGCTGTTGGGTTTACATGAAGATTTTCCATGTTTGACATTGCTTGGATCTGAATCACCATCACCATTGACAGCTGGGAGCTAGAGGTTATTGAACATCACTAAGACTTTCAATCACCTTTTGTTGATTAATAACAATCACCCTGTAGGCTGTTGAGTCCACTGAGCAACCAAGGAAATTAACCTCTTGAGCATTAGCTGATTACTAGGATGCTCACTTTCATTTATCATTGCAAAACAATTTCCTACATACTTGTGGGGTCTTCCTATATTTCTTACTGATCAGGGTTTAATCATGTCAGTAGCAAACTATTGACTGCTTCAGCATTAATACTCTTGAAGGTGCAGAAATCATCCAGAACAATAATTGATAGGTCCTATAATCTGGTCTCCAAGTTGTCATAGTCAGTTTTGCTTCCTGACACTCTTCTAGATGTGATCAATAACCATCAGTGGTGTCTTGTCTTCAGATTGTTTGAACAACAACTTGTTTGTGGAGAGAAGTCATCAGTCATCACCACTAAAGTATATTTTTCTTTGATGTAGAACTTCTGTGTGATTCTTTTTGACTTCCCTTTATGACATGCCTCATAATTTTATTTAACTTTAATTCCAGATGAGGTAGTCTCCTTTACTGATTCGATTTCCATGAATGAATCTCTTGATATGACATTCAGGTGAGAGAGCTCCTTATGTCATAGCTGAACTCTTGTCTGATGAAGCTTTAGATTTGACCTTGTTGACTTCACCTTTGACTGAGATTCCATGTCAGCTACAGATAAGTTCTCTTTCCTTAATCCTCGAACAGTAGGCTCTTCATCTTGTAAAAGATGCTTTATTACTGACAACATTCCTGAGCTATTGAATAGCATTGACCCTAGGTCATACCCTTGATGTTGTCTCCAAGGGATAAACCACTTGGCCTGTCTTCACATTCACATTTGATAGCAGGGTTCTTTCTTCGATGATATGCTTTGAATAAATCAATAGTAATGCATAATCGATTAACCTGTTAAGCCCTACATTCACAAATGGATAAAAAGTTCTTGGTACCCAAATTGTTTAATTGGGTCCAGATGGATTAGAGATTTCTCTTTTATTAAAGTTAACAACAGTTTTAACCTTAACATGCTCATTCTTATCTTTGACTGACCATTTCTCCTTTTTAATGTCATTGACAAAATATTCACTGAGCAAGGAGAATAATGGTTCCTTCCTAACATAAGGAGGACTAGCAGTCTGTACCTTATTGTTATTCTTAAACATGCTTTTTCTATGATCAATGCAAATGCTAGGAAATGCATTTATGACATTTGAAATAAGCAGACATGATAATAAGAATACATTGTATACATTCAGCATTAAAACATTGCAGATAAGAATTATGCAAATTAGGCATGTTATGCATTTTAGGAAATTCAGTACTATCTACTTTAACCTATGCACACTAGTGTAACAGGTAGAAAGTAGATTTACAGATATTTAATAATTTTCTAAACATGCATGGAATAGAAGAATCAACAATTAATCACTAATTCTATCCAATCCATTCCTATTGTTATATGATATTATATAATCTCTATTACCTAAGTCAGTTTTACAAATGACTTGATGTTCTACTGACACCCTAGGTAATTATTCCATATTTTAAACTTTTTAAATCTTAACAAACAATTCATAATGAATAAGCAAATCTTGTTCTACTGGGGATCCTGAAACTAGCTTAAGCAGAGGACATATATGCTTGACATATATCATTTAAGAATTGAGAGATATTGTCTAAGGAACACTTCTAACTCACTATTGCAATTAATTAAATTCAACAAATATTCATACACATAATAAGATCTTCTAACCAAAGATATAACAATTAAAAAACTAAGATCTTAACATGCTTTGAATTTCTGAGAATTACATATTACACTAGTTCGAAGAATTGATACCTGAGACATGTGAGGTGAATCATCTTCAGAGATTGCTATGAAGGCAAGATATTAATTATGCTCTTCTCATCATCATCTGATCCATCCCAACTCTTTTCTTCAGCAAGATAAGTTCTGCACTGATGCTTCTGTTTCATCTCATTTAATGAATCCCTATTCATCCTTGTCTGTCAGAATTCTGTACCATGTTGCACATCTTGATAGTTACTCATCACATAAAACTTTACATAACTGCAACTATCATGTTTTGTTCTTTCCACCAACTCAGTCTTGTAGCCCCCTCTTGAACTGTATCATGAAGAGTTTCTACTTCGGAATAGATAGGCCTAATTCCTGGATTAAACATTTGTACTCTTTCTAAATTAGTAACTCTTCATGTATGTTCTGAGGTTCCATCATTAATTCCTGACTGAGATGTCTAACTGTCTAGTTCATTCTCAAACCTCCTTGATTCCACTTTTCTAAAATCTCTGTTGATTCCTTGAAAGATATTTCTTGGTACAATCCATTAAGTGTAGTAGATGTTACATTGTAGAAATCCACTTAGTGTTTGAATATCACAGAATCAATAGACTTAATTCAAATCTTCGAGAAAAATTCTATCCATTATAACCTCTTCCATTTCTGCTTCTGAAAAACCAGTGAATTCTATGGATATAACTTTGAGGAGCTTCCACAAATTTTTCTTCAGTAGGTAGAAATTAATTTCATTGAAAAATGCATTTTCTTCAAAAGATTCAAATCATCTTTGACATTTCGGAGGAATCTTCAACTAACAACCTTCTTAGAACTATTGGCTTAGAATAAATTCAAAAAAAATTCAAAAACTTCAAGGACTCGAAATTTTTTGAGAAATAAAAAATCTGAAAGTAAGTTCAAATTAATTAAAATTCGAAATTAGAGTCAAATTAATTAATAATCAAAAAATCTCAAGAAATGATAATTTTTGAGAGTTAAAGAATCCGAAAATAAATTCAAGTTAATTAAAATTCGAAATTATCAAGAATTAAAAATTTTGAAAATTAAACAATTTGAAAATAAACTCAAGTTGTTTAAAAATCAAAATTTCCAAGAATTAATCATTTCAAGAATTAAAAAATTCGAATATAAGTTCAAATTATTTAAAATCAAAAATCTCAAAAATGAATATTTTTGAAGGTTAAAGAATTCGAAAATAGAGGAGTTGACTTTTTGGTCTAATACCGGATTTAATTTCTTTATGGGTCAACAAACTCGAAAACCAATTGGAGGACCACAAAAATACGGATCTTGATTTGTGCATCAATCAAAAGGCTCTGATGCCAATTGTTAGGTCCAAAATAGTTTGTAGAAGGGGGTTGAATACAAACTATGTCTTTTAATCGAATTTGCTCTTTTCTTAAAATATTAAATCAAGAACAAATTGATGCGGAATAAAACGAATACCGATATTCAAGTTAAATATAAAATTTATATTAACTTGATGGGGTGTGTCTAAATACACGGGTACAAATTACAATGGTTTGATGACCAACTAATTATTACAAATTCTATAAAAAATTCGACATGAACTTTTCTATATTTGTAATAAAAAGATCGAATGCTAAAAGCAATTCGAGAGATAAGTTCAAGGAGTAAAAACTCGCTAGATAGTTCCAACGTTACAAGTAAACAATTTCTATCGGTTCAGATTTAACGATACATCTCAGAAATAATTTACAGGAATTTATTTGAAGAACAGAACTATTTCTCTTGGTCTTTCTCTTGTTCAGCTCGGAGAGAAAATTGTGAAGTTGTGAAGCTCTGTGTTGTCTCTCTCTTGCCCGAAAAGTAGTTATTCATGTAAGCTCGGAGAGAAAAAGTATTGTCTTCAGGCAAGATACTTTTGATGAATTGTGATGTTTGATCATAAAGCTGCTTCTGACCAATGATGATCAGATTTTAAACTCAACATTCGAGCCATGGCAGATAACTGAGAAGTGTCACAATGATCGTACAACTCCCGCTCAGAAGAATGTAATACATCATACAACTTTTGTGCTTTTTGATTCGGCATCTCTTCTAAATGTGGATTAAAATTTGGACCGACAGCATCCATCACCATATTATTCTCATCTCTTGCCCGAAAAGTATTAGAATAACTACTTGAGGATTGCCCGACACTTTCTCTTGCAATATACGGCTCACCATGTCGATTCCACACATAATAATCATTAACAAATCCTTTTTTCAAAAATGCAATTTTACCGTTTTCGCATCCCAAAATCTTCCATGTTTGCATTTACTACAAGGACATTGTATGTTTGTCCCATTCATAGAAGATTCTTGAGATATAGCTTATTTTATAAATTCGTCTAATCCAACAACAAGAGCATGATTAAGAGACCCTCCACTATCCAATCTTTGATACATCCAAGATCTATTATTATCCATATTTATGTTATCAACAATCTAAAAAAGATATAATATTATCAAAATAAATTAGAATTATCACAAATAAGATACAAACAATCTTTATAAATAAGCTAACTTCACTAATACTACAAATATGTGAGATTACTTATGCAACTATGTCTACATAATGAAAAATGCTTACAAATAAATTAACAAGGTAATATTTCATTATTAAACATGATTAGCACTTCAAAAATGAAATGATAAAACACTAAAAGTGAACTAACCTTAAAATGTGGAACAAGGTTGTGTTATTTGGTGGAATAATAGGAAAGATGTAGATAGAAAAGGAATTTGATTTTGGAGAGAAAAGGAAAAATGAAAGAAGATAGGATATGTGTGAAAGAAAAAATGGGAGAAGAGCTATTGACTTAAATTACATGTTTGCAACTACCAACGACTTAGCGACGAAAATCAGAAACGACCGATCTACATTACCTTCGGATTAGCAACGGAAATTAAAAAGTTTGACTTTTTATCAACAGAATACCGTTGCTAATCGTCGAAATATTTCGTTGCAAAACCGTCAATAAAGGGGACCGTTGCTAAACCGTCAAAATCTTCGTAGATAATGTGGCATTTTCCTTAGCTATGGAAGCATTCCGTCGCTATAACCCGTCAATAAATCCGTTGTTAAACCGTTGCTAAAGTCTTGTCAGAATGTTTCCGTAACAAATGTGTTAGAATAATAGGGCGGGATGTGTTAGAATATTTGTCGCTAGTCCGTTGCCTTGTAGTAGAAAATTATGTTGACTAGTTTGTTGTTGCTATTCCGTCGGCAGTTTGCAACAGAAATCATTCCGTTGCTAAATTTCGTTGTTAATAATAAATATAAATTGAAAAAATTAATAAATAAACAATACAAGAAAACTCGGATAAATTTTAGAAGTTTGGAAAATAAAGTATTGAATTCATATCAATTAGATTTGTTAAAACTTTACATGGAGAAATTACCTAGTGGTCGTACTACTCTTGCCTGAGAGTGACACACAAAAACCAAATGCACTGTATGAGATGTTTGTTTGTTTGAGGGAGAAAGAGGAGAGTTGATGAATTTATTGCTAAAAAAATGGAGTCATCTTTATAAATTATTGAGGAAACTTTAAAATTCGACATGTATTTAAGAAAACATTGTAAGCTGGTTTTGGACCTTGAAAAAGAAAGAATCGGGCTGTATCATGGCACCAACGACTTAGCAACTACCAACTACTACCAATGGCTTCGGAATAGCAACGGAAATTAAAAAGTTTGACTTTTTAACAACAGAATACCGTTGCTATTGCGTGGCTAGATTTCGTTGCAGGACCGTCACTAACGGGGACCGTTGAAAGACCGTTACTATTCTTTTCCGTTGCAATGTCGTCGCAAATAGTGGCCGTTGCAATTCCAATGGAAAAAATATTCCATTGCAATTCCGTCACACGTAAGCTAGGGGATAATGTAGCCTTTACCTTAGCTACGGAAGCATTCCGTCGCTATATCCCGTCACTAAATTCGTTGTTAAACCGTTAACATAATCCTGACAGAATATGTTCCGTAGCAAATGTGTTACAAGAACAGGACGGGATGTTTTCGCGCCTTTGTTAGCGACGGAAATTTGTGTTGACTAGTTTATGTTGCTTTTCTGTCGGCAATTTACAACGGAAAGTATTCCGTTGCTAAATGTCGTTGCCAAATTCGGGATTTCTTGTAGTGGAAGTAGCTTCTCACACTCTTCTATGCAATTGACTTGTTCTTCGCTTTCCTTTATAAAAAACAATCATGTTTCAAGTGAAATCTTCACGATTTACAGTGATTCCATGTCAAATCATGTTTCTATATGCTTTAGTGTTGTTTTTAAAATGGTCATTTCTTGGCATTATAGATAGTGGTGTTTATGATATTTGCTTATCTCAGTTGAACATGCAGAGAAAAGATAACCCGTTCACGTTTCGAGATGAGAAGGCAACATTTTTTCATTGTAGTTCTAGATTGTTTTCATTAAATAATGATGCATCTGACTTTTATAATCACATTGGTGTAATATATATTATATTAATATTAATAAGATCTCGTTTGTGTGTAAAAATCTTGTATTTTTTCATAAAATCTTGTATTATATAACGGGTTGACAATGTTTGTTGGTTTGGATGAATGTTACTGGAATTGTAATTTTTTTTTTTTAAAAATGACTTTATGCGTTGGTTGTTTAAATGACCGACACCTTTAACATAACTTTCAACATCGGTTGTTTAAATGACCGATGCCTATACACTACACCATATATGGCCTATCGTAACCCCTACCGGAGAAATGTTACCCCAATATGTTACCTTAGCTATACTACTTACATCCTGAGGTAACATTGTGTTTTTTATGTTACCTTAGCCAAAAATATGATGTTACAGTAGCTAAAAAGTGTTGAACCATGTAACATAAATATGTAGGTGTTACATTAGAGTTAGTCTTGCCAACTCTTTTCATCTAATTTAATTAAATTCTTTAAATAAATTTAGTTTTCAAAATTTGTTAACTTTTTTATAAAATGAGTTAGAAAATTATTTTATTTTTTAAAATCAATTTTTTTCAAAAAATAATTTTTTTCAGAAATTGTAATATTTTTTAGAAATTATATTTTTTTAAAAAAATTCTGCTCACAATTTTTTTTGTAACAATTTTTTTAAAATTGTTAAAAATTTTCTCCAATTTTTTTAAAAATCGAATAAAACATTTTTTATAAAAAAATATCAAAATTGTTATTTTTTTAACAAATACTTCATGTTTGTTTGATAAAATTTTTATATTAAATTATAAGTATTTTAATAAAATATTATTTGACAAAAAAACAAAAAAAAACACTGTATATTTTGGGGGGATTTTTTGTGGGTTGAGCGGGACGTTTTGGGGTTTTTTTTTGGCTGAGCGGGATATTACTTTACTTTACTTTACATTCCCCCGATTCAATTTACTTCTCTCGATCTCAGCCGCCGCACTTCTCACCCTCTCCACCTTCTCCGCACTTCTCAGTCGACGAGAGTAATTAGGGCTTCCTCCAATTAGGGCAATACGATAAATCTCAGCCTACCTTCTTCTCCACTCAGCAATTAGGGCTTCCTCCAATTAGGTATTTTTTGTTGTGCTTTATGTTTATGTTTAATTTGGTGTTTTTGTTCTATTTGTAATCCTATGTGTGTAAGCCTCTGTTTTTATTCTTCATTACGTGATTATTCCTTTATCGAGGTTGTATATATAATAACCAATTCACTTGTGATTACCTTAGCTGGAGATTGTGGTTTCAACATCGGGTTTTGTGAATTATCTGAGGCCAAAATGGTCAAAGCAAATGCTTTATTATCTGGATTTAAGGAGAAGTCTATGGATGTGGAGAATAAGTTCCCTGCGAAGCTTGAAGAGGTAAATAGAAAGAGCTTGGAGTTGGAGAGGAAACTGCAAGAAGTTAAGACTCGTGACAGTTTGCTTCGAAGGGAGCGTATGTCCTTTATTGCAGAGTATGATATGCGGAACTTCTCTACAGAAAAAAGATCTGCCAGAGTGGGAAAGAAAATTGCAAGAAGCGGAAGAAAGATTATGTGAGGGCAGAAGAATTACCAGTGAGAGGGAGGTAAAGGTAAATGAAACTGAAATGGATTTAATTATGTTGTTTGTTAATGGGCAGTACTCAGGTATGTTTTTACCCACTGCATCGTCTTGGTTCATATAACTAGATATAGATGATCTTTTTTATTTGCTTTTTATGCTTTTTTATATGGAAAATTAATCCAAGGCATCTTAAAGCTGATATGATGTTAAATGTATAGGTTCTGCGTATGGTACCCGCGAGAAAATGAAATTTACATTTTCTGGACCAGTCAATTTGCACGCTGGAACAAATAAAGTTGCACTACTTAGCGTAGCTGTTGGATTACCAGTAAGTTTATTGCAGTATCTTCACGTCTAGATAAATTACTAACTTCTTTAGAATATATCTACTGCTCTGACACATGTACTTTCAGTCACTGATCACTGATAATATTGTCTTCTGTTGAAGAATATCGGGTTGCACTTTGAGACTTGGAATGCTGGAATTATGGGACCAGTTTCGTTACACGGAGTTGACCAGGGGAATATGGATTTATCATTGCATAAATGGACCTATAAGGCAAGGTTACACCATACATGCAAATGGTCTTTTATTTTGTACACATACTCGTGTATAATTCCCTTGCAATGATCCTAAATAGGTTGGACTGAGAGGAGAGTCAATGAATTTGGTATCTCCAAGCCAAAGCTCAGCTGTTGAGTGGATTGGAGGGTCACTATTTAACCGTGGCCAGCAGCCACTGACATGGTATAAGGTAAGGAATGCACAAGGAAGTAATAAAAGTTTAATTTCAAGCTTTGACCTTTTAATAAACTCCAAGAGTTGCAGGCTTACTTTGATGCACCAGAAGGAAATGAGCCATTGGCATTGGACTTGAAAAGTATGGGCAAAGGTCAAGCTTGGATCAACGGACAAAGCATTGGAAGATACTGGATGGAATATGCGAAAGGAAATTGTGGTGTCTGCAAGTATGCTGGAACTTACCGAGAGTCAAAATTCCAGCATGGCTGCGGTAAACCAACTCAAAGATGGTAAAGATTCACAAATGTTATTATCTTTAACTGCTAACCTGATTTGATAAAATTCAAGCCCCTCAACCCCTCTTTTTTAAAATAAATAAATAAATTGGTGTTATCAGGTATCATGTACCCAGATCTTGGTTAAAATAAATAAATAAATAAAGTTTTGCAGCCTGTAGTTATTGTTTGCTATTGCAGGTACTTTGTCAAAAATCCTATGTGAAATTGTTGTTTTCATAGAGTATGCAATTTATATACAAAACATCTCTGAATTTTAGGTAGTTTAGAAGGTGGCACACCCGAGTCTTGTACCAATGAGTGCTAAAGTAAAATGCCTAGCTGATGCAGGTTACTTCATTAATGCGTAAGAATTCCTCGAGGACCTTGTTTTATGCTTTAATTTGATTGTTTCTTATAATGCAAATATCTCACATCTATTTTTCCTCTTTGAACAATTTGTACACTACACAGCAAGGATATTTCCGGAGCACCACACATTGAAACTTTCTATGATGACGTTGTCAGGACACATGTATGATTTTCTCTTTTTGCTTATGTGATTGTTTTTTTTGAAATTAACATGACTCTAATGCTTGAGGTTGTTAACCTACACATTCTGTCAATGAAAAGATTTATCCGGAGATGTCTCATAAATTACCCATTTTATTTGCCGACTGATTTTTTCTCTATTTGTTATACTCCTCTTTATGTGTGGTTGGTGGCAGATACTTCGTGTTATAATTCTGATTGTATATTGTCTTTGTTGCAGGGATCCGCAAAGCACTTCCCTACATCTTGCACTTCACGAGGCAAACCTGGTTTGGTAAGTGTAGTCATTTTCAAATGTTTGTCTACCTCTTTGCTTGCTACCATTGCTTAGCAAAAAAATAAATTGAAATCTGCAGTACTTTTTCCCTCAATATACAGTTCAACAAATCAGAACACCAATATTTTTTGTCAATGCAGCCTATGATTCATGGCAGGTTAGATATCTTATGGTTATAATACAGATATAGTATTTAAAATATTTAAAAGTATGACATATGTATGATTTCCAGAATGCAACTGATATATTAAACCTTTTTGACACTGATATTCTGTTTGTTTATATTTGCCACTGCCGCAACTTTTAAGATATTGCTAATAATAGGTGCATACTTAGAGGCCCTTTGGTTATGTTGGTCTTTGCTAATGTTGCAATTTATTTATTTATATTATATTTACCTATCTTGATATAGCCATATTCGAACCTTAGATAAAGTGGGTATGTATAATTATATATATATATATATATATATATATATATATATATAAAAAGGTTTAGTATATTCATGTTGGAAGGAAAATTAAAATTTAGAAACTTACAAATACAAAAATATGTGAAAAATTGAAGTTTAACGAATGATGTAAGAAAACTAAAAAAACAAAAAAAATACCGAAAAGTACAATAAAAAGTATAATTAAAAGAACAAGAATGATTGCAAATAAAAAACTTACACAACACAAAATGATAACTAAAAATAAAACAATTATATAAATGAAAAATAATAATTATAATACATTAAATAAATATAGTTAATCATAGACAGGGTCATCAATGGACTCAACAAATCTAAAACAAATATCAAATATAAATAATAAAAAAATCATTAATATACTTACAATACTTTTATGTAATACAAGTTAAAATGACAATAAGACATATTTAAGAAAAAATCAAAAGCATGATTGCAATATTTTTATGTATAACCAAGCATTTTAAATTAAAAACATTATAAATAACAACATCAATATTTACTAGTTGAAAAAAAGCATCCACATTATATAAAAGAGAGTATAAGCTATATGTGACACCCTTTCAATAAATAGCTACATGTGATATTCTCTCATTAAATTGCACACGTGTCATTTTATTTCCTAATTTTACTATTTTTGCTTATTCTCTTTCCTCCTCATTTAGCTTTTCTTTCTCAGCTAATTTTCCCTATTTCTCATTTTATTTTATGTTTCATTAAAAATAACTGTATCCCTTTCCATTTATCATTTTTCATCTTTATTCAATTAAATTATAAATTTTTATTTAACCAGTTTAAATAAAATCTGAAACATATCTATTTAAACATCTAATTTAATTATATAAAAATAAATATATTATTGCTTATATGTTTAATTATATCTATTATATTTCATAAATATATGATATATCACATAAAATACATATTTAAAATTACCTTTTATCAAAATTTTAAATAAATATTAATAGTAGATAACCTCTAGAACTAATCTAGTAACTAACAACACACAAATGTTGACACTACACAAAAAAAGAGAAGAAGCTTGGTATGGAGTTTAATGGTGGTTTTGTTAACACTACTGGCTAATGGGGAAGACCCATATAGATTCTTTACATGGAATGTTACTTCATAAAAATAGACTTCTTGGACATCTGTGGTAAAATACCAAATTAGTGCATTAACTTAGGAACAGCTTACAATGTTTGTTTTACTTTATTGTGCTGAATGTTATAATTGGGGCATGCTGTTGTGGAGCTGGTCCTGTACTTCTTCTCTTTTTTTGTGTAGTGTCAACATGTTTTCTTTCCAGTGAGCTGAATTTTAGCTATTTATTTTTGTGTTAAAATGTTGGCTGAAAAATGTTGTGTGCGTAATTGATGTGATGAAGCTTGGTACGAGTATTATATTGAGAAATGCAAAGATTGACATGTTCAAAGAAACCATGAGGCTTGCAGTTGACAAATAGGGAGGTCACCGAACCTGTGAAGTTTGAAGTCATGAAGGATAACAATCTTTCTCTGATTGAGTATGAGCTGATGACTGTTCCTGTTCTAAATTGAATACTTGTACCAGGGTGGAGAAATGAAGTTGGCCTATGTCTATCGCAGTACCTTGTTTCTTCTACAGGTATGGAGACTTATATACCGAAAAAATGTTGCTATTAGTGGCATTCACACCCATGCTGGCCCTTGGGGTTATCTTCAATATGTTGTTTATACTGTGACATCTCTAGGATTTGTTCGCGAGTCTTTTGATTTTATTGTCAATGAGATCGAGCAAAGCATCATCCGAGCTCATGAAGCTGGACTTGGACAAGGAAAGGAAAGACAGAACCCTGGAGGAAATGGCTCAAGAAGCAGCAGAATACAAAAAACTTTTGGTGTAAAACTTGGTCTGTACTTTTTAATTGTAGAATTGGTCATATGTACTTCGTGTTGTATGTTAAATTAGTTTGTTTTGTTTGGACGTTGAATCAGAATTGATTAGTTTGTTTGGGTGTTGAGATGGATCTCTTTGTGGTCCATTGTGGTTGAATGGTATTTTAGGATTGTATACTTTTAAAAAGGTGATGTTCATTTTTTTTGGGTAAAGTGTTACATTAGCCTGTTTTAGTGTTACAATAGCCTGTTACAATATTCTAGTTAAAAAATAGGGTCCACGTGTGGGGCTCACATGTTGGACCTACAGGTGGGGCCCACATGCTGGGTTTACAGGTGGGGCCCACATGTTGGACCTACAGGTGGAGCCAACATGTTGGACCTACAGGTGGGTCCCACTTTTTTAAAAAACTGAAGCACCCTAAGGTAACCGAATATCTATGTTACAATATGCTATTTTTATGTTACAGCAGACCTCTATGGTAACCGAAAAGGCCATGTTACCCTAGGAGTGAAATATGTTAGCTTAGGTACCCTAGGGTAACATCGAAATATGTAACATGTAATTTATGTTACCCTGGCCCAAAAATGGGTCTATTGTAACATTTTACCACCCTACTGTAACAGAATTTTTGGGTTACAGCAGGCTGTTTATGGCGTAGTGATATTAGACTTTTAGACGCCTATAACAGACTTTCAGCATCGGTTGTTTAAATGACCGATGCCTATAACAGACTTTCAGTATCGGTTGTTTAAATAACCGACGCCTATATCAGACTTTCAGTCGGTCATTTAATTAACCGATGCCAATACCGACGCCAATAGCAGAATATAAAAGCTGAAACATTAAAAGTTTGGTTGGTCGATACGGTACTTGTTGATTTTACTTATTTATCCGTATTTAATGGTACATACTATTTTTACTTAATTATCATTACTTAATTATTTATAGTTACCAATAACTAATAAATTTCTTTTTTCAGGTAAAACATATTACCTTTTTTATTTTTTCAATAACTAATCAATTTCTTTTTTCACGTAAAATACATTATCTTTTATATTTTATCTAACTAAAATTTTTCCTTTTCTAAAAATATTATGAGCAATTCTATTTAATTAAATAAAATTATTATAATTATAATTACTAATAATTCACCATTTACCCTTTTTAGCTAAAATACGTTACATTTTCTATTTTTTTTTATTTTTTTCCAGTAAAACCTAATCGGGTAGCTTTATTTAAGTAAAATGGTTCATTTTTCAGGTAAAACATGTTACCTTTTCTATTTTTCAATAATAATCAATTTTCTTTTTCACGTAAAATAGATAATATTTTATATTTTATTTAACTCAAATTTTTCTTTTTCTAACAACACTACGAGCAATTCTGTTTTAAAAAAATATAATAGTAGAATTACAATTCTATACTATTATATAAAAGCCGAATAATTAAAAGTTTTGGTACCCGTTTTTTGGTGCTTCGTAAATTTACTTATTTACCCTTCATTATAAAGAAAAAAATATACGATATATACTATTAAAACACCTAAAATAAATAATAACATAATATAATTAATGGTCATTAGTCGATTGACTTTTTTACATTTACTTTCAGTTGAAGATATTACCTTTTATAAAAATATAAAAACATCAATCGTATCATATCTTCAAATCATTGATATTTCTTTCGAATTAAAATAAGTTACCTTTTTGATTTAAAACTAATCTTACAATCATTAATATATACCCAAAAATATCACACCATACTTTCATTTATTGAAAAAATATATTAAAAATTTGTATACGTTGTTTATAATAAGAAAACACTAGTATAATCAGTAAACATGAGTATATTAAATTATATAAAATTAAAATTAAAAACATTATTAAAAATGATGATTATATAAAAACATAATTATAATATTAAATGAAATTTATAACATAATAAATGAAATCCGTGCATCGTACGAGCATTAAAAGTTTGTCGGTTTGGTTTTCGGCATGGTCATCTTAATTATTAAAATAATATGATAATGATAATTAGCCGATTGCCTTTATAATTAAAAAATGCTTACTTTTAATTAATGATATTACTTTTTATAAACACCTAAAATATCATATTTTCCAATCAGTAATCTTTTTTTTTTCTAATTAAAACACGTTAACTTTTAATTTAAAACATAATCTTGCAATGACTAATATATACCAAAAAATATCACACCATATATTCTAATCAATAACAAAATATAAAAGAAATCCGTATTCTGCGAATAATGACCGCTAGATTTTTAGTAAGAAAACAAAACCGTTAGATCTAATGATTAGATATATTACATGATTAAATTAATTTACTAAAGTTTCAAAGTTCGAATTTCATCAAAGACATTTTAATTTTAAAATTTTCTATAAGTTTTAAACCATGCATATCATTAATTAAAGTTATATTAAATTATGTAAATTAAAATTTAAATAAAACATTGTAAATAATGGTTATCTAAAAATATAATTGTAACATAAAATAAAATTTAAGACATATCAAAAGAAATCCGTGCATCGTACGGGTTACAAACTAGTAGAAAGGATAGGTAGGGGTAGGGTATGTCAACACAGATTTTTTCGTTTCCAATTGCTTGTGCAGGCTGTACATCATTCCACCGTCATCGTGAATCATTTTTAATTCTTGGATTCCTTGTTTCTCTCACTGATTTGAATTCCATTGGACCCGGAGATGATACATTGGAAGAAAACAGTTTTGCTGAGGGAGCAACTCCCTTTTTCACCTGGCTAAGGACGAAATTAGAAAAACGATAAACCCTCTATCTCTAAATATGTTGCTCATTTGGTTAAAAACACAGGTTTTAAGAAAAATACTAATTTATCTTTATCAATGATTGGGTGGACAATTTTGGGGGGAGATTAGATAAAATTTTGGGGGGAGATTAGATAAATTTTCCCCCCATTTAGCATATTTAGATTACATCAACCAATGAAAACACTACATTACATACACCTGGATCATTAAGTTTACACTTCTTGGACAAATAGTACAACAGATTTCACAACCACATACTCCACCAGTTTACACTTTTTAACAAAACCAAAAAAAACTGTACATAAGAAATGAACCACCACCACCACCAGTTTGATCTCAATGAACCACCGCCACTAGAAGAAATGCTCCACCAGTTTGATTTAAATGAACCACCTGTCAACAGAAAAAGACCCAAGCTCAGTGTAGATGCAAGATCACTAATACTTATATTCTTGCTAAGCCACCAATCAGAGAAAACTACCGAAAAACCTTACCAAGGTGCAATTGAAGATGTAGCCAAAATGTTCAATGTCACAAGAAGAACTATTAGCAGCATATGGAGTGTAACAAAGAAACAAAAGGCAACACATCGGAGTTATAACATGGCAACAAAGTGGCATAAGTCAGGAAGGAAAAGAATTCAGTTGCTACCTAATGCAGTTACAGACATAAACATGAGTGAAAGATCATGTATAAGGGATTCGGCAATTAAATTGAAGGTGTCAACAGCTACATGTGGCAGAATGATAAAGAGGGGACTTATCAAACCCCATACCAATCCTTTGCATCATGGATTAAAAGATCCAAACATGTTGCAAAGGATGGAATGGGTTCTAGACCTCCTCATAGGAGATACACCACAAACAAAAAGATAATATCAGACTATGTTTGATTTTGTGCATATAGATGAAAAGTGTTTTTACCTAAGTAAGAAAGCACAAAGAGTGTACTTGGAAAAAAATGAAAAAGGCAAATATAGGTCTGCCAAGTTAAATAAATTTATACCTAAGGTGATGTTCACAGCTGCTGTTGTAAGGCCTAGGTTTAATGTTCTGGGTGAATGCATATTTGATGGCAAGTTGGGCATATTTCCATTCACATATCAAGAACCAGCGAAGAGGGCTTCTAAGTACAGAGCTAAGGGCACAATTATCACTAAGGTGGTTGAGTCAGTGGGCAGAAAAGAAACAAGGAGCATGCTTATAAATCAAATAATTCCAGCCATTATTCAGAAATGGCCACCAAGTGAAGGTCCTAAAGTTATCTTTATACAACAGGACAATTCCAGGACTCATATTACTCAAATTGATCAAGAATGGAAACAAGTGGATCAACAAGGTGAATTTACATTTATTCTTGTTCAACAACCACCAAATAATCCAGATTTGAATATTTTAGACTTAGGATTTTGTAGAAGCATTCAGTCCTTAATGCACAAGAAGATGCCAAAAGATATTGATGCTATGATGGATGTAGTGCATGAAGCATTCTATGAGTTAAAGGCAAGTACACTTGCAGATTAACATTAATCTCTTCTTTTAGTGGTATACAAATTAAAAAACATTAATCATATCCTTGTCAAGAAAAGTATCTGAAGCCATTTATAAATTGGAGAGGTATCATGTTAAGTGTGGAAGGTAACATGATATAAATTGGACAGGTATCATGTTAAGATTGGAGGGCAATACGGTCTGAATCAGAAAGGTTCACCTAGATTAAGCTTCAGAGAGACTGTCATTTACCCTAAAATCTCATGAGAAATTATAAATATCCACCATCTTATGTGCAAGCTGATGATTCTAAACTAGATACCATCTCATACACCCTAAAGCATATATGATGCTAGCACTTTAAGGGACGAAACAACAATAAATATAACCCAAATCAACATGAAATAGACACATGCAACCACTTCCACAAAGTAGACACTTTAAAACCAGAAGAACAATGCAAGCAAAAGCCCTAGAGAAAAAGGCTAGCAAAGAGAAACTAAAAGTTAATCTGCATTCTGGATTTAATGAACTTTTCAGTCAGAGTCATGTGAATTTCATACTTCACAAGACTAGCCATTGTTAATGAACACAACTCTTAAGTATAAGAAAACTGTACCAAGTTACGAAACAAATTACCAAAGTTACGAAACAAATTACCACAAATTGAACAAATTAGCACCGAAACAAATTAGCACAACTTGAACAACAAACAAATTGAGAACAAACAAACAATTGAGAACAGGACACTTACAGAATTAGGAACATGATTATGCATCTTCGGAATCGGAGTTATGGTCGTCGTCACCGGAATCAGAGTTGTCGTCACTGGAATTGTCACTGGTTTCTACTGGATCACCGTCACCAAATTTGTCATCACCCTCACAGTCATCCATTACAACTGGTTGCGAAGGGGATTGCGATTTTTCGTCCACCGTCTCCGATTTGTCTTCAGATAGTTCAAAGCGCCCCCCCTCCCAATCGGAAGTATTTAGAGCTGTAGGTATGTTCGCCGTCACACTCATTGCCTTTGTTGCAATGATCGGGATCGAAACAATCATATGAACCCGTAGCCTCATCACCGGAATCCGAAAAATCGTAATGCGAATTCATATTAATTTTAGACTCAAGATTTGTGATGTACAGTCAAATTCAAGACTGAATTTAAGAATGAAATTTAGTGATGATCAGCTAGGGTTTGTACGTTGTGGTTGAAGAGATAAGAAAGGGGCGTAGTTTTTTTGATAAAAGGAAGAATGGTCAAATGGGGGGTTTGTTTTTTAATTAAAATTGGCACAATTATTAAGAGAATTATTAAGAGAATGTAAGTTATATTTTGGCTAAAAATAGAAAACAGGAAAAGTATTTTGAATGACCCAAAAAGGAAAACAGGAAAAGTATTTAGAGATAGAGGGAGTATGTAATTTTCTTAAAATTACACAGAAATCAATCCACGCTAATTAATTTCATGAATCAGCTTACGGATAGCTTACCGATATGTAATCTTCTCAATTAAGTTCAGTTAATTAACCTAACTTAATAATTCGTGCACATTGAATTGAATGTCTTATGTACATGCAACATTTATGCAGAACTGCTGAAGCAGAAACCATCTACTTTTTTTTTTAATTTCTGCATCGATCGAGCTGATATTATCAATTAGTCAGGTATCGATTACTTTTTAGGTGTTTGTACATATAGCTAGCTTTCAATTTCGATCATGTTATTGTCCAAATCTTTAGTCTTCTAAAAGTTGAATGTCAGTATTAGGCCGCTAGCTTTGAATAACATGTTTGAGTACAACTTTCTTTCTATCAAAATACGTGGCTGTTTACATATTTTTTCCCTAAATGTCATCATGTTAATAATACCTATAACACATGTTGTGGCCAAATCATTAAAAACCTAATCGAAAGTGAAATGTTAGTTAAGCCTAAACAGTTGATTTTTTTGTTTTTTTTAAATTTTTGCGAAGTCTCATTTTGTCTTTAAAATATAATAACATGAGTTTTTTCTTTGAGTTCCGATTAATCGGAAATAAACAATGAAAGTACTATAAAACACCTTATAGTTATTAAAAATCGGAAATAATCGGAATTAAAAACCTATAGTATTATTTGACTATGATCCAATGACACTCATTTTAGCAGTCTTATTTGCTGACCAGTTTAAATTATCAAAAATAATTGCTAAACACCTTTATGTCCATAGATGAGATGAGGATGCCCTTCCATTTAGGGTATTAGTTTAATATGTCCCATTTCTAAACATCAATTAAGAATATGTCCCTTTTTATTAAATAATTATAATTATGTCCTATAGTTAAAATTAACTCCTATACATATAATTATAGATAGATTTTGTATTTATTATGACCATAATACCCATAATAATAAATTATATTTCTCCTTTCCTTCTCTCTAACCCCCACCACCACCACCGTCGTTGCAGCCGCCTCCACAACTCCTCCTCCGACGTTGGCCCCGCAGGGGCACTATTCGTCATCTCTCCTCCATCCAAGGACTTCCTCTATTTTGGCTCCCTACATTTTAACATCCCCTGACTACAATGAATATTACACTTTAACATCCCAAAAGCAGGACATAGAATGTTTATGTTGTTTGGCCCGGTGAAGTTTAAGCCGGAGATGGAACTTAGTGCTACAAGGGAGAGGCAGAGTCGACGTGCAGCGGTCCGTGTAGAGTTCTTAACTTCAATATTTAATCTTGTATGACTAATAAAGTAGGACAAAAATGTCTTTTGATAATGTGTAGTTAATGAATTAATCATGGTTACATTAAAAAATGAGATATATTTATAATTTGGGATATATTTATAATTACAAATAAATATGGGATACAATTATAATTGACCTTTGTAAATGGGACATATTAGAAAAAAACCCTTTTATTTAATGGTAGAAACAAATCATCTCAAAATAAAATTGTCTAGTTCGCCTAAATTAGTCATTAAGGATTGCGAAATAAATTTAGTCCCTGTGGAACGAATCTAAAATAATAAAACGAGATCGTGCGCTTGCGATTTAAATCTTAATTTTTAGCACATCATCCTCCACTTTTCTTCTCTCACTCATTCTCTTTCTTCTCTCCATTCATATATTATTTTATTACTTTTTTCCCTTAATTCTTATTTTCCCTCCTAAATATCTTATTCGTTTTTCTTCTTATCATCTATTATTTCTATTTACATTTAAATTAATATTTGTTCCATCTCATATTTGTCACACATTTCTCAAATAGTAGTATTAGTTTCAACATATTATCTTTATAATTAAATAGTGCAAGATGAACAAAATTTAATACTTGTTAAATTTGTATTTCATACTTCTTTACTTATGTCTACAACTTTCCGTATACACAGTAACTTTTTTTCCATAGCTATTAAAATTATATATAGAATCTTTATATAAATAATCAATATTTTTGTTATATAAATCATTTCTATAATTTATTTCAACAATAACATAATATGTGTGTAGAGCATTCTATTTTTCGAATATTTTAAACTTAGAAAATCTAACCAAAATAAGTGGCAATGACATGATATTTGAAGAGATTCATTCCTTGAGGGAGGCAGGTGACTAGGTGAGCATTGTTAGTACTACAAGGATCATGATCTTATATTTGCATTTGAGATTTTTGAACTTGCTAAAATTCAACTTCAAATATGTAATATAATTTCGTAAGAAACATATATTGATTAAAATATAATTTGTGTAATATAATACTATACCAATGACTTGACATCTAGAAATATTTGAGAAAATTATGTTATTGAAGGTGACGGGCCTGTATTTTTTTGGCACCCTCAAACTAAAACAAAAGAGAAATTAATATTTCATTAAAAAAATATAAAGCGTAACTAAACATAACCTAAAAAAGAAATTATGTCATACGAGAATAAAAATTTTGCCTAATCCAAAAGTTAACACCTAATCAATTAAATTAATTTTTATTAGAATGCCGAAAATATAACTAATGTAAATGAAAATTAATTATTATTAATAAAATTTGTAGTCATTTGAATTATATTTTCTTCAAAACTAACTAATTCAAATTTCAATGAATAAAAAAATTGATTATAATAAACAAAATAATAAATACACATTAATTATTCTGAATTAAATTCATTACTATATTATTTACAAACTTATACTCAGTAGTACGTCTTGACAGTTTCTTCATACTTTTCTTTTTCTATTTTTTAGATGTCTCCCAATATTATTGATTGGTCCATCACATAACTCATATATATTTTTTTAATTTTCCCAATATTTTACATATTTTTTAAATGTTCCTAGCCAACTTAAATGTGAACAAATGAATACGAAAATTTATCTTTAAAATTGTGCATATGCACGGGTATTATCTAATTTGTCTTAAAAGTTTAAGATTTTGCTAAGCCCTTCTCCAAACAGCTTGAGATTTTGGGAAAACTGAAAACTTAATTTCGTATTAGAACTCTGATTAGGAGAGGTCTTGAGGTTGATTCCCTTCTCTTCTCAATTTTCTCATAATTGATTACGGATGCGAAAAGGCAAATTGTTGCCAGAAAGATGAACATCCCGTGATTTACTCTTGGATCAAAAATAGGCTTTCGTGTGAGATTTGTTAGGGGTATGAGTGATGTGTCCTTGGAAAAATTTATAAAAACCTTAACCAGTTCCCACCCTGGCAACAAATAGCATATTATCGAACTTTATCAGAAATCAATATCAATATATATAAATAAAGGAGGATATGCGGACGCTTAGGTAGTGATCTTGTCTCAATCTGTTTTTCTAATTTTTAGAATTCTTCGATTTTAAACACTAATAAATATAAAAATTGCTTTTAACATTTTAGAAGTAGAATAGGTGTTCGAATTTATAGATGATAAGAGTTCGAATTTATATGGAAGTAAAATAGATATTTAATTATATGGCATATGATTAAAAGTAGAATAGGAGTTCAGATAAATACTAATAAATATAAAAATATCTTTTACCATATTGAAAGTAAAATAGGTGTTCGAATTTGTACATGAGAAGAGTTCGAAATTATAGGGAAGACTTGTAATTAGAAGTTCTATTGAAAGTATAATAAATATTTATAAGGCATACGATTACAAGTTCTATTCGAAGTAGAATATAAGTTCTAATTTATAAAGAATAAGAGTTCGAATTTATAGAAAAAATGTATAATTATAAGTTCTATTAGAGGTAGAATATGTGTTTTATTTTTTATTTTTTAGAACTCCATAAATTTAAAAATAATAAATATAAAAATATATTTTAACATATTAAAAGTAGAATAGGTGTTCGAATTTATAGATAAGAAGAGTTTGAATTAATAGGAATTAAAAGCTCTATTGAAAGTAGAATAGCTATTTAATTATGAGGCATATGATTAAAAGTTCTATTAGGAGTAAAATAGGAGTTCGAATAAACACTAATAAATATAAAAAAATCTTTTAATATATTAGAAGTAGAATATGTGTTCGAATTTATAGATAAGAAGAGTTCAAATTTATAGGGAAGACTTATAATTAGAAGTTCTATTGGAGTAGAATATGTAGTTATAAGGCATATGATTAAAAGTTCTATTGGAAATAAAATCGGAGTTCGAATTTATAGAGAATAAGAGTTCGAATTTATAGAAAAAAACATATAATTATAAGTTCTATTGGAAGTAGAATGGGTGTTTAAATATATAGAGGAGACATATAATTAAAAAATTTATTAGAAGTAGAATAAAGAACGATGGTGACATCTTTTAGGATATTCTAAAATTATATATTTTTTATACAAGTTATTTATACTTCTATTAGGAAAAAGTTTCATATATCCAGTACAAATCTCATAAAAAAAAGTCTTCGTATTTAAAAAAAAAAGATTGATGTGTTAACAAAATAAAAGAACATTCTCATGTGGGAACCCTAAATAAATACAGAAGTATCTATAATATAAAGAGAAAATAAGATGTTTTTCTATTTTTAAAACTCCATAAACTTAAGAAAGCTTGGAGAAAATAAAAATTGGAATTCACACTTAGGTTTTGATTAAGGAAAAAAGTTGTATACTAATATGTAATGAAGTTAAAATTTCGATCTCAAACGAGAGCGACTCGAAACGTATTTAACGGGAAGACGGCTCACTAGAAAAGATTGAATCGGCTATTAGAATTTAAAATTGATGATATAAATTTTATCTCATTTTTAGTATTCGATTTTCATGGATAAACATTGTTATACAAGTAATATATGTAAAAGTTAATGTTTTGTTCTTAACGAGACAGCGATTCAAAAGGAATAGTCATGTTTGACGAAAAAGCGGTTCATTAAAGAAAACCGTGTTGAATATAAAAATTTAATATTGATGATATAATAGAAAAAAAAATATATAAATTTTTTTAGAATTTTAGGATTTTAAATATTAATAACTAAAAAACTATCTTTCAACATATTAGAAACATAATAGGTGTTCAAATTTTTTGAAAATAAGAGTTTGAATTTATACGGAAGACATATAATTAGAAGTTTTATTGGAAGTAGAATAAATGTTTGTAATACATATAATTAAGAGTTTTATTGTAAGTAAAATATGAGTTCTAATTTATAAATAAGAAGAGTTTGAATTTATAGAAAATACATGTAATTAAAAATTTAATTGGAGGTAGAAAATTTGTTTTTATATAATATATATAATAAAATGTTTTATTGGAAGTAGAATACAAGGACGATGGAAATGCAGGTCTTATACGATTTTTTAAACTTTATATCTTTTTTCCCTAAAATTCTTTTATTTTAATTTTTTATACAAGTTGATTATACTTGCATTAGAAAAATATGTCCATAAATTCAATATTATTCCCCTAATGAAAGTCTTCGCTTTTAAAAAAATTGATGTGTTAACATAATAGAAAAATAATTCCATGCAAAAGTTGTAAATTAATACATGAATATCTATGATATACAGAAAATATAAGATGTATTTTCATCTTTAAAACTCCATAAATATTCGAAAGTTTAAAGAACGTTAAAATTAGAATTTACTCACTTTTAAGATTTTAATTTTTAAGAAAAAAATGTTATTTCATAAGATAAGTCCTAATGAAGTTAGAATTTCGGTTCCAAATAAGAACGACTCGAAACATGCTTTAACGGGAAGACGGCTCACTAGAAAAGATTATATTAGCTATTAGAATTGGATACTGATGTCATAATTTTTATTTTTATTTTTAGGGTTCGATTTTTATGGATAAAAATTATTATATAAGTCTTTAGAAAATATGTTAAATGTAACGAAAATCTATATTGAATTTTTTAAAAAAATTGTAATGTCGCCGCGAAGCGCGGCTTTATCAACTAGTTATACATATAACAATCACAGTAACAAACTCCAACACGACGCAGGAAAAAAAATGAGGGGGGGCAATTTATATTATAAATAAAAACTTTTAAAAAAATTGATAATATTTGTAAAAAAAATTAAAATTTACTTATGTTACTCTTAGCAAAAAAAAAAAAAAATTACTCATGTTACTTTGATATTAATGAATCAATTAAAATTATTGAGTAATAATTTTATTTGTAAATGCTTATTTTTAAAATTAAGAAAAGGTTACATACAAAATTTTTAAAAAAATACATTGCTAAGAATCGAACTCGGATTGCAAGGGAAAATGACATGCCTTTATACCACTTGAACTACATAAAAGTTCCTATAATATTACATAATAGCTGCTATATCTATGGAATTTAGACAAAATTTTAAAAAAAATACATTGCTAAGAACGAACCTGGGTTGCAAGGGAAAATGACATGACTTTCTACCACCTAAACTACATAAAAATTCCTAAAATAATACATAATAGCTGTTATATCAATGGAATTTAGGGGGTTGGGCTCCCCCTAATGGAAGTTCACTTTAAGTTCGATCGCAACTAATAAATCAAGGTTTTGGCTCAAATGAATGAATTTCACTAATTTTAAATTTAGTGTTTATTAGGATGGAAGTTCACTTTAAGTTCGATCACAACTAATAAATCAAGGTTTTGGCTCAAATGAATGAATTTCACTAATTTTAAATTTAGTGTTTATTAGAACTTGAAGGATCAATTTAAACCTTGAAACATCAAGGATCAATTTGAACAAGGTCCTACTTATTGATTACATCGGGACCATTTGGATGATGTGATTAGAACCTGATTAACATGAATGTGAACAAAGCAATAACAGAATTTATTGAGATCTCATTTCAAAATTGCTAACCTTCCCAGCAGGGCCGGTCCTGAATTATTAGAGGCGCCAAGCGAATCAAATTTTTGTGCCTAGGACTAAAATAAAATCAAGTTCATGTGATATTTTTTCGGCATTTTTTGTATCTTTACTTGATATTGGTGCTCATTTTCAGAAAAATTGTGCCCCTTATCATTCTATTAATTTGGTGCCTCTATGTATTTTATAAATTTTTTGCTTCCTTATTAGAAAAGAATGTGTCCCTAAAAAACTCAATTTTTCGGGTGCACACGTTCATTAGCATAAACGACTTTGAACTCAGGACTGACTCCCATGATCCAATGGCGCCATCATATCTCAACAATAAAACAAAGCAAGTTTGAATGTTGTGATAGCTTTACAATACCATTTTGTGTGATAGTGGAGGTTTGCTCATTAGCAACAAACGTATTTAATAACTATAAGTTTTACTAGTAAATGGAAGGGTTTTTTTCTAATATGTCCCATTTACAAAGGTCAATTATAATTGTATTCCATATTTATTTGTAATTATAAATATATCCCAAATTATAAATATATCTTATTTTAATGTAACCATGATTAATTCATTAACTACACATTATCAAAAGACATTTTTGTCCTACTTTATTAGTCATACAAGATTAAATATTGAAGTTAAGAACTCTACACGGACCGCTGCACGTCGACTCTGCCTCTCCCTTGTAGCACTAAGTTCCATCTCCGGCTTAAACTTCACCGGGCCAAACAACATAAACATTCTATGTCCTGCTTTTGGGATGTTAAAGTGTAATATTCATTGTAGTCAGGGGATGTTAAAATGTAGGGAGCCAAAATAGAGAAAGTCCTTGGATGGAGGAGAGATGACGAATAGTGCCCCTGCGGGGCCAACGTCGGAGGAGGAGTTGTGGAGGCGGCTGCAACGACGGTGGTGGTGGTGGGGGTTAGAGAGAAGGAAAGGAGAAATATAATTTATTATTATGGGTATTATGGTCATAATAAATACAAAATTTATCTATAATTATATGTATAGGAGTTAATTTTAACTATAGGACATAATTATAATTATTTAATAAAAAGGGACATATTCTTAATTGATGTTTAGAAATGGGACATATTAAACTAATAGCCTAAATAAAATGAAAGGGGATTTGCTAACTACTATAAAATGAAAATAAGAAATTAACATATATAACAGCAGAACGCATGAAAATGTAAGTAACGATTACAAATGACTAATCTAATGATTGCAAATTGATTAAATAAAAGAAGTAATGTCAAAGAAACATGGCAGAGGTGCATACATGCAAGCAGGAGACAACACGCGGGCTACAAAAAGGAAATGGACTTAATTAATTAATATGGGCTAAGAATTGAACTATGCCAAAATGAGCTAGCAAAGATAAAATGGACTAGAACTAAACTATGACAAGACATGAATTTGAGCCGGGAAAAAAAATAGAAGATGGGCTAGGAAATGCTATTTAGACCTAAACAGACCTGGCCAGCAAAAATAGACAAGCAATTAAAATAGATGCTAACTTAGCACACCTAAATGACAGTAATAAATAGGCAATTTAGTTCACACTAATTAATCCTAACACCATATTAATGACTAGACACAATGGAAAACAGAACATGAAAATGGGCTTTAAAAATTAAATGAAGTACTATTAATCTAAACATTTATGAGCAACGGTTTAATCACTTAGCTAACATACATCAAAGTATCAGGAGATTTTCATGTTAACACCAAAAAAAGATAAATTATTTAACTAATGATTACATTAATGATGAAACCATTAATGACAAAGAAGCATAAATAACGTCACAAGCACAAAAAGAAAAAAACATGTAAATGGACCAAAGAGTGAACATGAGCTAGAAATGGTGTCGGGCCGGAACTTTAATTCTAACAAATCATATACATGAAATCATTAATAAAAGCATAACCAAGAGATAACAAGCATGGCAGGTTATTAAAAAAAAAAGTAATAAAGTAGTGAAGTAAAGAAACTTTATCAATGTTTAAATAAGCTAGAATGATTAAAGGTAAGCTATTGACATAAAGCAAGAACTAAAATTAAAGCATTTAAAAATAATGTAAGAGCTACTTTCAACCCCAAGTGGTTAGCATTTCGCTACTTTGTCCACTCATCGGATTTACGAAAATAATGAGAATGAAGCAACATAAAAGAGCAAGACAAGAAAATTAAGAGGGAATAAAAATTTGCATTAATAAAATGAAAGTGTTTACAAGATGGATGCTACAAAATTTAGATTAACTAAAAGCTAAGATGTATTAAAAAAAGAGCAAAATGAACCGGCAAGAAAGAGAGAAAGTAAAGCAAGTGAAGCAAAAGGTGAAAAGTGTAGTCTAAGGTGCTGGCTTGCAAAAGTGAATTGCAAAAGATCCTTGCTTGTTTGTGTCTGTCTCTCCTCTTTATAGGCCAGCCATATTATCATTGTAAACAAAGGCTGCTTCATTCCATTGACAATTTATCAATCTACATTTTTTTTTCTGCCAGCACTTTATGACTTTGAAAAAGCTAGAAATCTTTTGATAATCAAATACTTATTACAACACTCCTCGTAAATTGTCAAATGCGAGTTATTTCAAAGATTGATTGCCTCGTTTAAACTTTGCAAGGAAAATCTTATTGGGATAAAATATTTTCCTTCTTTCATTTAATCCTTTTTCTTCCTCTTTTTCCTTCCCTTGCACTTTATTTTTTTATTTTGTCTTTTCTTTATTTTCCTTGAATTTCCTGAAATGCAACAAAATAATTTATTAAAATATGAGTTCAAGCAATAAATATGTAATAAAAAATATGCAAAAATATGCACTTATCAGAGGATAAAATATTTGTGTGTAAAGTGGAAGGAGAGAGAAGAATAAAAAAAATAAATATTTAAAGAAGTAGGAGGAGAGAGGGGAGGGAAATTTGGGAGGGAAAAATTGAGGTAAGGATTTACTTTAGTATAAGATATAGATAGATTACATATGAACCCTCTCATCAATTAGTTGTTGAGAGAGGCAAAGTCTTGGTCTCTAGAACTTTGTGTGACAGGCTTGCTTTCACTCCCCTGTTATTTCAGTTAGCTTCCGCGTCGAAACATAATATTTGATTCATATGTTATTATAACCAGCCCATAACATGTGCTAAGCACGGACACGGATCGAGATTAAAATATTAATATTTATAAATTATCGAAAATAATATAATCAATAAGTATTATTTAAATACGTATTTATAGAGAATTGAATGATAAAATTATATAATAAATGAACACGATTTAATTATGTAATTTTAGGAAATCAAATATTGGATAAAATTAAAAAAAGTTAAATTAAATAAATAAATATATATCAAGTATTACTTAAATATTAACTTGTAGAGAATTGAATGGTAAAACTTAAAGAAATTAAATTAAATAATTAAATCTTGTATAATTATTTAGGTGGAAGTAATCGAACCCGAGTTAAGTGTTAACCGAAATTGATACCATGGTAATATTGCGTTCCATTAAAACATGGTTTTCCATATTAATAATAAAGGGTATAGATTTATAGAAAAGATGGTTTTAATGTCTCTCTATTTTTCAATATCGTGTTCATTTTCATCCTTAAACTGATTTCCATTTTGCACAGTATTAATTTCAATGCAAAAATATACGAAATATGTGTGTGTTTGTGCTTAAAACTGTATAGTTTAATTCTCTTGATTTGTTGGTCCATGACCATGAGGCTAAGCATATCACTTGGACTGGGGGGGATGCAGATAAAGGTTCAGATTGTATGATGCAGTGCGCTGAGCATATGGACCAACTTACGTCACCCCTAGTTCACGAAAATTCAAGCTCTTCAGCTGTATATGTCAGTGAATATGATGCAGCGGGACTACCTGAATATGGCATATGGACGAAATTCGCTTCAGAAAGCGAGATGCAACAAAGTCCATAATTTTATGTCTGTACCTTTGGTCAGCGACGGATGATGGTGTTACATCAGGGGAGGGGGAGGCTTAGACGGTAGGAAATTTATTTGTGAAAAATAAAAGAAAACAATTTTTGAAAAATTATTTTTTTCACAAAAAATTATTTTACGATTACTAAAATCTGAAAATTAAAACGTGTGTACCGAATTTTTCTGGGATGAGTCACGGATCGCGGTTTCTTTAAGACGTTTCGCGGCTATATCCAAAATATTGAAGAATATTCACGTTTTCCACGTCGTCCCAAGGATAAAACAACCCCAAAAATATTTCTTTACGATGATTTTTTGCACCAAAAATCACCGATCTGATTTACACCTTAAACGGCTCAAACTAGGACTTCTTCAAAAAGATCGGGGGACTTCTAAACTTTAAAACTCTAGTAGCTTAATACCATGTATATCAAGTAATATGGTGTAGCAATAATAAACTTGATTTTTTAAAAAAAAAAAACAAAGGTGAAAGATGGTGACTATATAGTTTTAGGAAAAGTGGGACAATGTTAAAGTGAAGAAAAAGGCTACTTGCTATATAGGTTGTAGGAGTACAGAAACATGGAGGAGAATAAAATAATAGAGACTATGTAGTTGTTGTTGCTTCAGAGTTTTTCTTCTCTGTAGTGTATTTTAACAAAAGCAAAGAGCATGCTTTTATAGGTGAAGAGAGGAGCGTGTGAATTAAAAAGATAGCACAAGACATGCCTCCCAAAAAGTTTGATATTATTAAAATATACGTTACACAATGAACCTGGACAGCAAATTTGAAAAACAATATTTATTGTATCAGTTTTGATCTAGCATATTAATGATACAATAATCAAAACAAAAAATAAAGATTTTTTTAAATAATTTTAAAAATCTCAACAATCCCCCACTTGAATGTTTAAAAAATAAGAGTGTATTTAAGCAATATTCAAAAATAAGGTCACGCATAAACAAAGGTGTCTTAGACTTGAACCTTTGCGTAGTGAGTTAGATCCTGAGTTAACAAGAGTGACTTGAAGTCTTGAACTCTATCTCAGACATCAAACCACGCATAACCTTTCAAGGTGTAATCAATTAGCCCGTGCATTAAAGGCCATGCACGTCTATCCAAGTATGTGAACGCTCTAGAAATTTATGCCCAAAAAATTTCATAAGAAGCGGCCTCCACTTCTACATTCACATCGGTGAGTCTATCAAGAGTACTCCTGAAGTTAGGTACTCCCTCCAAATAGAGTATAGAACTCATTAAGAGTATTAAAATAACTCAACCTCTTATCTTTTCAGGAAACATGCTCTAATAACATAAAATTACATGTTCTTCACAGATCACTTAATGACTTATTATTACCACATTGAACCTATTTTTTGGGATCTCCAATTACTTAGGTTGGGTTAATCCATTACGAGTGACTACTCTCTACAGGCAATAGTCCCATATTAACCGAAGTTTTATGGATTTTCTCTCTGGCTAATCCTTTCGTCAAAGGATCTACCAAATTATCTTCTGATCTTATGTGATCTACTCTAACAGCTCATTTAGAGTGATATTCTCTGACAGTGTTGTGCTTACGACGTATATGTCGTTTCTTACCTTTAAAATAACGGTTCTGAACCTTATCGATAGTCGCGGTACTATCGCAATGGATCAATACAGATGGAACCGGTCTTTCCCATAAAGGGATCTTAGCTAGTAAGTTTCTTAACCAACTTGCCTCTTCACTAGCTATAGCTAGTGCTATCATTTCTGCTTCCATAGTGGATTCAGCTAAAATAGTCTGTTTCCTTGATTTCCAAGAAACAACACCCGCGGCTATACTAAAAATATAGCTACTTGTTGCCTTGGAATCTTCTGACAAGGTATTCCAGTCAGCATCACTGTATCCTTCAAGGACAGCAGGAAACTTACCGTAATGTAATCCAAGGTTCATAGTTTTCTTGAGGTATCTCATGACCCTATCAATAGCATGCCAATGCTCCATACTAGGTCCAGTGGTAAACCTTCCCAACAATCCCACAACATATGCTATGTCGGGTCTAGTGGCATCAACAGCATATCTAAGACTGCCAATGATACTTGCATATTATTGTTGTCTTACACCATGACCTTCATTTTTAAACAGCTTAACACTAGGGTCATATGGTGTACTAGCAGGCTTACAGTCAAAGTAATTGTATTTCTTTAAGATCTTCTCAACGTATCGAGATTGGTCTAAAGAAAGTCCTTTTTCTGACCTAGTAATCTTGATACCAAGGATTACATTTGCTTCTCCAAGATCTTTCATATCAAAGTTCGCATTCAACAATGATTTCACTTTATTTACTGCATGAATATTTGAACCAAATATCAGCAGGGCATCTACATATACGAAGACAATAGTACAAATGCAATTTTCGAATTTTTAGTAAATGCATTTGTCACTTTCATTGACTCTAAAGTCATCTGTCACGATAACGTGGTCAAACTTTTCATGCCACAGGGTAGGTGATTGCTTAAGCCCATATATAGTCTTATCTAGCTTGCACACCTTCTTTTCCTGCCCATGGATCACGAAATCCTTAGGTTGATCCATATAAATTTCCTCCTCTAGTTCACCATTCAAGAAGGCAATCTTCACATCCATTTGGTGAATCACTAGATTATGGCTGATGGACGTCATCCTCGAGACTAGCGAAAATGTGTCAAAGAAATCAACATTTTCCCTATGTTTAAAGCCTTTGGCTACTAGTCGAGCCTTATACCTTTCAACAGTACCATCAGGTCTTAGCTTCTTCTTAAAGACCCATCTACATCCTATTGACTTACAGCCAGGAGGTAAATCAACCAAATGCCAAGTCTTATTGGATTCCAAAGAATCCATCTCATCATTAATAACTTCTTGCCAAAGATCGACATCTAAAGAAGACATGGCTTCTTTAAAACTGGTAGGATCTTCTTCAAGATTATAAGCGTAGAAGTCGGGACCAAAATCTTTGGTGACTTTAGCTCTCTTGCTCCTCCTCGGTTCGATTTCCGAATCCTCGGTGTGTTCTTTCTCCTTTAGATGAGGAGTAATACTCGTTGACGCAGCCCCACTATTCCTCAATTTAAATGGAAACTTGTCTTCATAGAAATCAACATAGACTGATTCTACAATAACTCGTGCATTTAAATCAAAGAATATGTAGGTAATGCTACCTATTCCATATCCAGCAAATACACACTCATAGGCTCTACTCGCAAGTTTAAGCCTCTTAGGATCAGGAATCTGAACATAAGCTAAGCAACCCCAAGTCCTAAAATAGGAAGTATCGGGTTGTCTACGGTTAAGCGTCTCATAGGGAGTTATCATACTTCTAGATTTCGGTATTCTATTGAGTACACGACAGACCGTTAGTATGATTTCTCCCCACCAGTGAGATGCAGCACCAGAACCAAGCATGATGGAAACTACTAACTCCGTAAGAGTTCTATTTTTCCTCTCCACTTTACCATTCATTTCTGGTGAATATGGAGCAGTTCTCTCATGTATAATCCCATGAGAGTCATAATATGTGGTAAATAGGTTTGATTCGTACTCTGCTCCTCTATCACTACGAAGTCTCTTGATTTTCTTCTTGTACTAATTTTCAACTCTATTCGCAAATAACTTAAACATGTCAAATGCGTCACTTTTGTTTTTCATGAGATAAACAAAAGTATAATCAGAACAATCATCGATAAATGTGATAAAGTATCTCTTACCATTTCGAGTTAAAACTCCATCTAATTCACATATATCAGAATAAATTAGATCTAATGGTTCTGTTTCTTTAATCACTACTGACTTGTGGGAAGTCTTAGTATTTTCGCTTGACTACAATATTCACATTTATCTAAATCAGAGACAGACAACTTAGGAATTAATCCTAGGTTGCTCATATTTATTATGCTTCGTTTATTAATGTGACAGAGTCTTGTATGCCAAGTATTGAAATGAGTCAACATGTAAGAGGAAATAGAAGTTTTATTAACTTCAGCATTCAACTTAAACATTCCATCTACGGCATACCCTTTTCCCACAAAAGTACCATTCTTAGTAATGGTGTACAAATCAGAACCTATAGTCTGGATAAACCCTCCTTTATTAAGCAAAAATCCAGACACCAAATTCTTTCGCATCTTTGGAGTGTGCAAGACGTCCTTCAGCAGTAGGGTCTTTCCAGAGGTAAACTTGAACTCCACATTTCCAATTCCAACAACATTGGTGGTGTGGGAGTCTCCTAGCAACACCTTCTTATCCTCAGCATCCGTATATGTCTTGAACATTGTACGGTCATAGTAGACATGGCGGGAGGCGCCGGTGTCTACCCACCACCAATCAACTCCACCAATAAGGTTAACCTCCGTGATCATAGCTACGAATGATTATTTAGTGTTGTTAGATTGTGGTTGAGCTTAGCGCTTGAGTCTGCACTTCTTCGCCATATGTCCTGGCTTTCCACAATTGAAACTATGGAACGCTCCAGCGACATTCTTGGGTGGTTGTTGTGCTGTCTGATTCTTCGGAGTTTTAGAGCTTCCTTGTGGATTGCGGTTCACCTTCTTGAAATTCTTTCCCTTTGGCTTCAAACCAGCTCCAGAATTCTTCCTTTGCTTGTTGTTAGAGACAACCAGCACCTCTTCCTTCTGATCTTGCTTCCTTGCTTCCTCTTCAATCCTAAGGCGGGTGATAAGACTCTCTAAGGAGAATTCCTTAGTCTTATGCCTTAGGATGTTCTTAAAATCCTTCCAGCTTGGTGGCAATTTGTCTATAATCACAGCTACTTGAAATTGCTCATCTAGAGGCATCCCCTCGGTGATGATCTCGTGTGCAATCTTCTGTAGCTCGTGTGATTGTTCCTCCACCGACTTGTCATCGGTTATATGAAACTTGAGATAGCGGCTTACTGCATACTTCTTGGCACCAGCCTCCTCCGCATCATACTTCTTTTGTATTGTTTCCCAGATTTCTTACGCAGACTTATCAGAATTATAGTAGTCATACAAATTATCGGATAAGCCATTCAAAATAAAATTCTTACAAAGAAAATCATTTTCTACCCATGACTCTATCTCCTTAGCAAGTTCAACATTAGCGGGAGGCACATATTCAGAGGACTCAGTAGTCACTACACCATAAGTGAGCATACACAACGCTTTTTACAAAGCGTTGCACAGAAAGCATTTTGTTATATAGAAATTTTTAGTCTTTTGCAACTGAGCTGATCTGGTGTTGCATTAGATATAATTTAGTGTTGCATATTACCCACGGTGTTTCATATCATGCAATACTAACTGCTGGTATTGCATTAGATATTTCTTTATTTTAATAAATGATGACGTGGTAGAAGTGGGACCCACATGTGCCGACGTGGCATTTACTGACGTGGCAATTGTGGGACACACAATTGCTGACGTGGCAGAAGTGGGGCCCACCTATGTTGACATTGCATATGTTGACATTGCATTTGCTGACGTGTCAGAAGCGTTGCATTAGATACCAGTAGTGTTGCATTTGCTGTTTGAAGTGTTGCATTAGATATATATATATATTAAATCTAACGTGGCAGGTGTGGGACCAACCACGGCTGATGTGGCAGTGTGGGACCCACAAGGGTGACATGGCAGGAGGCCCACTAATGCTGACGTGGCAATTGTGGGACCCACAATTGCTGACGTGGCAGAAGTGGGGCCCACCTATGCTGACGTTGCATTTGCGGATGTGTCAGAAGCGTTGCATTAGATAATAGTAGTGTTGCATTTGCTGTTTGAAGTGTTGCATTAGATATATATATATTTTTAAAATCTGACGTGGCAAGTGTAGGACCCACAACTGCTGACGTGGAAGTGTGGGACCCACGAGGGTAACGTGGCAGGAGGCCCACCAATGCTGATGTGGAAATTGTGGGACCCACAATTGCTGACGTGGCAGAAGTGGGACCCACCTATGCTGACGTGGCAGAAGCATTGCATTAGATAACAATAGTGTTGCAATTGCTGTTTGAAGTGTTGCATCAGATATTTACTTTATTTTATTAACAAGTCTTGTCCTGAATGATGAATCTATTTTTTTTAATTATTTTTTCGACGTTCCAATAGCATGGATGTCAAGATCCAACGATTTTAGTGATGCGTTAATTTTTTAAAAAAATTCCTATATGTATTTGGTTTGGTTTTATAACGCTCAAACCGGTCAAAGTAGAGTTTCCTTTTAACTAGTCTTGTGCCGAATGATGAATCTATTTTTTTAAATTATTTTTTCGACGTTCCAATCGTACAGATGTCAAGATATAACGATTTTAGTGATGTGGTAATTTTTTTAAAAAAATTTAAAGATGTATTTTGTTTGGTTTTATAACGGTCAAACCGGTGAAAGTGGACTTTCCTTTTAACTAGTCTTGTCCCGAATGATGAATCTATTTTTTTAATAATTTTTTCGACGTTCTAGTCATACTGATGTCAAGATATAACGATTTTAGTGATGCGGTAATTTTTTACAAAATTTGCTAGATTTATTTGTTTTGGTTTTATAACGGTCAAACCGGTCAAAGTGGACTTTCCTTTTAACTAGTCTTGTCCCGAATGATGAATCTATTTTTTTAAATTATTTTTTTACGTTCCAAATGTACGGATGTTAAGATCTACCAATTTTAGTGATGTGGTAAATTTTTAAAAAATTTGCTATATGTATTTTGTTTGGTTTTATAACGGTCAAATCGGTCAAAGTAGACTTTCCTTTTAACAAGTCTTGTCACGAATGATGAATCTATTTTTTAAATTATTTTTTCGATGTTACAATCGTACGGATGTCAAGATCTAACGATTTTAGTGATATGGTAATTTTTTAAAAAATTTCCTACATTTATTTGGTTTGGTTTTATAACGGTCAAACCGGTTAAAGTAGACTTTCCTTTTAACAAGTCTTGTCACGAATGATGAATCTATTTTTTAAATTATTTTTTCGACGTTCCAATCATACGGATGTCAAGATCTAACAATTTTAGTGATGTGGTAATTTTTTAAAAAATTTCCTGGATGTATTTGGTTTGGTTTTATAACTGTCAAACCGGTTAAAGTAGACTTTCCTTTTAACTAGCCATGTCCCGAATGATGAATCTATTTTTTTAAATTATTTTTTCGACGTTCCAATCGTACGGATGTCAAGATCTAACAATTTTAATGATGTGGAAATTTTTGAAAAAATTCCACAGATGTATTTGGTTTGGTTTTAAAACGGTCAAACCGGTCAAAGTAGACTTTCCTTTTAACTAGCCTTGTCCCGAATGATGAATCTATATTTATAAATTATTTTTTCGACGTTCCAAACGTATGGATGTCAAGATCTACCGATTTTACTGATGTGGTAGATTTTTAAAAAATTAGCTATATGTATTTGGCTTGGTTTTATAACGGTCAAACCGGTCAAATTAGGTTTTCCTTTTAACAATTCTTGTCCCGAATGATGAATCTATTTTTTTATATTATTTTTTCGGCGTTCGAAACATACGGATGTCAAGACCTAACGATTTTAGTGATGTGGTAATTTTTTTAAAAATTTTCTAGACGTATTTGGTTTGGTTTTATAACGGTCAAACCGGTCAAAGTGGACTTTCCTTTTAACAAGTCATGTCCCGAATGATGAATCTATTTTTTTAAATAATTTTTTCGACATTCCAAATGTACGGATGTCAAGATCTACCGATTTTAGTGATGTGGTAAATTTTTAAAAATTAAAATTTTTAGTTTAAAATTTTAAAAACATTTTAAGACAACAATGATAAAAGTAGGGGAAAAAAAATAAAAAACATGGAAAATTAGTGAAAGTAGGGTAACATTCATTACACAAATATTGAGCATGACTACTTGGGTGTGTATGAATTTTAGTTCAAAATTTGGTCTTTTTATTATTTTTATTTATTCTACAAGCTAGTTAAAAATAAAAGAAATAAAAATTAGTAAAAGTATGGTAACATTCATTCATAAATAGTGGGCACGGTTGGATCTTTTTTTCTATTTTTATTTATTTTTTGAATTTTTTTCCTATTTTTATTTAGTTATCAAAATTGAAATTAGACATTCTAAAAATCAAAATAAGATTAAATAATCACATCACTATCACTCAGTCACTCACGTTGCTCGATGAAAATTTGGGCGGAAAACTTCCCCCTTCTTAAAATAATTCACACTACTTTCACCCCAAAACACACTACTTACTCCCAAAATCCCTCCGCTCATCTCATTCTCTCTATTCCCTCTTGATATTAACACACCCTCTCTCTCTCTCTACAGACAAACACTCTACTCCCATTGCAAACTACAAACTCTGAATACAAACTATATACTCCGATAAGAAGTTCTAATTGGTAATAAAAAAACTCATTTTATTATATTTGATTTTCTAGTACTCTTCACTCATTTGTATTTCTTTATCTGATTTTGTAGGTGATTAAATTTTGGGCTTTCATTGTAGGGCTCAAACTAATTTTGGTTTCAATTTAGGGTTTTGTACTTTACTGATTTGGGATTCAAATTAGGGATTTGTATCTGAATGTTTATTTTTTGGTTATTATTAAAAACTGATGTACTTATTCCCTCCTGAAGGTCACAATTAGCAACAATCCGTGGATTAAAGGATGCGAAGGAGCTTTGCTCACGTTTGGTTGTAGTTTCAGCAGAAGCTTCAAGCAAATTAGCTGGTTAGTTATTTCATGATACTTATATCTTCATTACTTTGAGTGCTAATATATTAGTTTGATCACAGCCAGGTCTCCTTACTTTGGGCAATGCATTTATTTTTATATAAATACTCTGTAATACTGATTGTACAGTTTTTTTTTTGTTGTCTTCTCTTGTACTTAAATGTTCCTCAATGTATATATTATAAATAAATTATGTCTTACCCGATTCCAATGTTATGGTTTGGAACAATGTTTGTGGCTTAGCATTAATGAGTAATTAAATAGTAGGTCTGCTGTTGATTCTATGTAGCTTGATTGCACAACAGTTTGTGTTGATAAAGTTTGTGTTTTTCTTGTGATAATTTGTTTCTATTGATAAGATAACATCATTATCATCATAAGGAACCAATTTATGAATAGTTTATATATGAGAAGTTGAATACATTGGAATTGACTTCTTTTGCGCAGGAAGGCGTAATGCAAACACACGATGAAGAGACTCGCAAGTTTTTCAAACACTCGTCTATAAACTGTGTGTTGTCGCCACGCTATGCAAGCAATGAGCTTAGCATTTTCAAGCAACAGGTGTGCCTTATACTATGCTTCGGTCCTTATTCTTTTGGTATTCAAATATCTTGCATTAGGAACTGGACAAGAAGATTCTATTTGCAAGACTTGGATCAGATTGATAACAAGGCCAATTTGAAATGATCCTTGACTACTTGATATAGTTTTTTCTCTGTTTGATAATTCAGTTGTGATAGAATGATTTTCTACATTAACACAGTTTATTTTAATTATTTATTCAAAATATACAATTTGTCATAATATAATTATAAATTTGCAGGAATTTCATGTTGTAGCTTGTAAACCCAATTGACTAGAAAAGATTGCAGTGGTAGTAAAACCAAGCCATTTGCATATTAGAATTTGTAATGACTTTTTGCACGACAGTGTGATGAATTAGATATGGAGATATTGATCAGGTAGCTCTAAGGAACACCATCATATAAGATTGCTTGTTGTATACCCCTTTACACTTAAGTCATGAACTCATGATCAAGATGTCCTTTATTTATGCAATCAATATTAATGCAGATGAACGTATTGGTTTCTTCGAATTAGTAACGAGTTCATTTTATCAATAGAAGTTCTAGAACCATTACTATGATCAAGCCATTTGTGCGTTTTCCATGTAACTTTAAATAATCAAGAGACCCATTTAAATTTGTTTTAAAGAATCACAAGCTCTGTATTAGAATATACCATCAAGTTAGATTGCAAGTTGATCTTTTTTTCAATTTGTTTGTTATGCTAAAAAGTCTATATATATTACAGGCTTCTCTGTTATACAATCTTCTAAATGGCAAGGTTTTTACAGAATGGGCAAGTCCTCCATTACTAAAAGCATACCAGTGGCAAGTAAGTAGATGTGCTATGTTTCTTTTTCTTTTCAAAATCATGGGTTATTTCCCTAGGTAGCTTATACTCTTTTATCTTTGCATGATCTATGTATCCATCTATAGCCAAATAGGCATACTAGTATCATTATCATTGAAAAATTATCAAATTATTAATGATACTGTTGTTATCTATATATTTACTAAGCAGATATTTATCTCAACACCTTGCAAGTTTGTCATAGTTGTCACCTATTAGTGTAGGATAATCCAGTAAAAGCCTACTATTAAGTGTTAGTTTGATCAAGTGTTGGTGTGTAATTGAGTATGTAGTAATGCACACGTCTAAATTTAAAAAGGCTATTAGAAAAAGCATGTCTATTTCTTTACACACATAGGCCATAGCGGATGCACTTGTCTGAGATCTTAAAATTTTATAATTGACCTTCAAACAAGAAATAGTTATATTTACTTCCCTGTTTTAACATTAAACATGTGCTTAAATTTGTTATATATTCAAATTCAAGTATTCTATATAAAAATTTAAATTCACTATTTAAATTCACCTTGAGTCACTTCTAGAATGTTATACATATGTTGTTTCTTCCTTGTAATTTGCTAAATGTGAACAGCCTCTTTCATTCATGTCATAAACTGTGTTGATAATAAAAGCAGTGCACATGTAAAACAAAGTGCATTGTTTATTAAAACCTGGCTTATCTAAACTCTTAGTCTTTGACGCCATAAGTGGCCTTTTCAATCTATCCGGCCTGTAAACCTGAGCCGCTAATGCTCAGAATAAGTTTTAGTCTAAGTATTTTAAAGACATCAAATTGGTGTATACAATAACTTGACGAGAACTGAATACGTCCTTAAAAATAAAATGTCACTGTTAACTACTTATTCAAAGGTCACACATGTTGATCAAAAATGGATTTATGCCAACATTGTACCTAGTAAGGTAGCTCATGCATCACCTAGATCCCCCTTCACTGGCCATTTTTATTGCATGTTTCCCTGAACATTGTTCTTGCCTATAATTAACATATGCTTTTCTTTATTTTTATTGCAGACCAAGGTCGGAGATACCACCAAGGGTGGAAAGAAGAAATGAGCATTAGGATTTTTTTTTACCATTTTTTTTGTACTAGAAACTATTTCTTTTTCTAGTAGTTTTGTTGGCTTCATTATTTAGGACTTTTGAAGTTGGCTTGGTTTGGACAATTTGGTTTTATGTATAAACAAAGGAGCCATTTCAATTTTTTTGTAAAAAGTGTTGCATTTGACAATATATGATGTTGCATTATGGTATATTTAGTGTTTCTAAAAATACTTCTGATGTTGCATAAAAAAAATTAGTGTTGCATTAGACTCAACTAGTGTTGCATTAGATAGTGGTCCCCACTGCTGACATGGCAACATTTGGCCCCATTGTTGAAGTGGCACCATGTGGGCCTCATTGTTGATGTGGCACCATGTGGGCCCACTGTTGATGTGGCACCATGTGGGCCCACTGCTGACGTGGCACCTTGTGGGTCCCAATGCTGACATGGAATCTAGGTGGGCCTCACTGCTGACGTGGCATCTTGCTGATGTGGCACCTTGTTGATGTGGCACCTTGTGGGATCCAATGCTGATGTGGCATGTGGGCCCTACTGCTGACGTGGCACCATGGTGAACCCCACTGCTGACATGGCTGAAAAATCTTATGCATCACCGTTAAGTGTTGCCTTTACGTGATTTTGGTGTTGCATAAGGCCTCTTATGCAATGCTTTCGTGATGTTGCAATAGCTTGGAAAAGCGTTGCATTTGGGGCCTTACGCAACGCCGGTATTGGCAACGCCCCTCTATTGTTGCGTAAGACCTTACGCAACGCTTTTCAGGTCTTTTGCAACTTTATTTGGGGGTTACGTATGTGCGTTTATGGCGTAGTGAGTAGTGGTGGTAGTAGTAGTAGTAGTAGCGGAGGGAGCAGGCATAACAGGTTTTGGGGTCGACAAAACATAAGCCACTTTATGCATGGTAAGAAAAAACAACATTTTTTGTTTGCAACGCTTAAAGTGCACACCCTCAAAACGAAAAGGCTAATTAATATCAAATGCAATATTACCAGAAAAATCAACCGTAGACATTGATAAGTGGATTTTATATCCACTTGGAGCGTTCCATATCGGATTAAATTGATTGACTTGGACTCAAGTTTGTTGTATTTTTGATTTGTTTTGTGTAGTTGTGCAGGGTTGTAGCTATTTGTTAGTGTTGGTGTTTCTAACCGTTAATAGAGTGGAATTAAGCATTGGAATGAAGATAGGACATTTGTGTTATGTTACCAAGGAGTTACAAGCATCATGGTATTGAAGATGTTAGCTAATGCAAAAGAAACGGAGGAGAAAAGAGCAAATTTGTGTAAAATTCGGATTTTCCGGGAAGGTTGCGAGTCTACACTGTTTTGGCCATATCTGGAGTTTTAGAAGTCCGTTTTTAGTGATCTTACAGCTCACGCGAAGCTTGAGAGATTTTCTACAACATGGGACATATAGCTGGTTCAGGGGACGTGCTGGTCAAAATCGCGCACGTATTCTTTGAGAACCAGGCTGGAAGATTACTGTTTTGTCCTTTTTCTAATTCTAATTGAATTTTAGGAAGTTTCTTGCACATAAATTGAATTCTAATTGTATTTTAGGGTGTTTCCTTGTTGGGCAAGACTTTTAGAGTCTATTTAAACACATCCTACCATGTAATTTGTATCAGATTTTTATTATTGTAACATAGAACTGCAAGAGAGAAAAGTGGAGAAGGATTCAAGCTCGGTGACAAACAAAGATCTAGATCTACTTCATCTTTTGTATACTTTGGATTATAGATTTGTTCTCTCAACTCTTTGTTTTATTAATATTATTGCTTCTTTCTTTCATATCTCGTTTAATATCATGTTTTCATCTAATCCCATGGTGACGAACGGTTCAACTATGAACTAATCGTTGTCATGGGATCCTAATGGATTTATCTATGTAGCTTAGTAGTTTGCATGATTTAAAGATTTATGTGTGGTGAATTCTTGATATCCTTGTATGGTTGTGCTTCATGAATTTAGATGCGTAGCTAACATCTAATATGTTAATCTCTTGCTAAACGAGAGTGGATCTTGAGATTTAGAACTTGTCATGCTAGCATAGGGTAGGTTAATGTTTTAACATCATGATTTGTGGCGTAAATAGAGATATTATGCTACCCTATGTGATCTAAGTGGATAACTTGTGCTTAAACCTTTATGTTTTCAAATTCTATAGAGATATAGGGTCTGAACATAATTGGTGTCTACCCATCTTCTATCTCTTTTGTGGATGAATGCGTAGTTTGGTATTAGTATACCGAGAGGTAACTTTTACTTGTTCCGTATTATTCGATCAGATATCAAAACCATCACATGTATTGATTAAAGGCATCGACTCTAAGTGAAGTAGATAATGAAGTTAGGATTCCATGTTTATTCTCATATAAGTAATTTGATTTTAGATCTCGTTAATTAATTAATTTTTAATTTCTTAATTTGCATCTTAGTTTAATTTAGTTAATTAAAATCTCAATTTGTTAATTGTCTTAGCAGTGAATTAAAATCATACATTGTTGAATAGGTGCATTAACTGAATAGAACTTAACCAGATCTCAGTGGAACGAACTTTAATTGTATTACTTGTGACCACGTATACTTGCGTGATATTGTGTTAACAAGTTTTTGGCGCCGCTGTCGGGGATCATCGGTGTTTAATTTAGTTTATGTGCTTGTCATCAGTGGTCGTTAGCGCTCACTGACTCGGATTTTCTTACTTAGTTTGTTTGTTTCTTGGTGTTTCAGGTACTTCAAAGTGTATACGAACACGGTTGCAAACTCGTAAACTGGCAGAAGAAGAACTTGCAGCAGCAAAAGAGATGGCAGATTTACCAGCAGCAGCTAAGGCTTTGAAGGATTATTCTCAGCCTAAGATCAATGACATTCAGTCTAGCATTGTCAGGCCAGCTATTGCAGCTAATACTTTCGAAATCAAGCCGGGCACGATTCAGATGGTGCAGAACTCAGTTCAGTTTGGGGGTGCTCCTACGGAGGATCCTAACATGCATATCAGGGACTTCATTGAGATCTGCGATACTTTCAAGTTTGATGGTGTGCCGGATGATGCGATCAAATTGAGGCTTTTCCCATTCTCTCTGAGGGATAAGGCTAGGGGCGTTACACTCTTTACCAGCCGGTTCCATTACTACATGGGAGGATCTTGCTCAGAAATTTCTTACTAAATTCTTCCCTATGGCGAAAACTGTAGCAATAAGGAACCAGCTAACTCAATTTCAACAGCAATCTGGTGAATCTTTGTGTGAGGCTTGGGAACGTTATAAGGAGATGCTTCGAAAGTGTCCTCATCATGGCATGCCTGATTGGATGGTCATTAACTGTTTCTACAATGGGTTGGGAGCACAGTCTAGACCTTTGTTAGATGCAGTATCAGGCGGAGCTCTGTGGGCTAAGAGCTATGCGGAGGCTTATGATCTTATTAAGACGATGGCTGCTAATGAATATCAAAACCCAACACAGAGGCTTTCTCAAGGCAAGGTAGCAGGTGTTCTTGAAGTTGACGCAGCTTCAGCTATTGCAGCTCAGTTGAAGGCTCTTACGATGAAGGTGGATTCTCTTGCTAATTATGGAGTTCAGCAGGTTGCTAGTATTTGTGAGCTATGTGCGGGCGCACATGAGACGAATCAGTGTGCTATCTTTTCTGAATCAGCACAGTTTGTAAGTAATTTTCAGAGACCTGCTACGCCAGTTCCATCCACCTATCATCCAAACAACAGGAATCATCCTAACTTCAGCTGGAGCAACAACCAAGGTGCTCAACAACCTCAGCAGTTTCAGGGTCAGCAAGCAAGGCCATTCAATCAAGGTTATCAACAGCAGTATGCTCCAAGGCAACCATATCAGCCTCCGGGATTTCAGCAACAACCCCAGGCTAATGTGGGGCAATCTTCTAATGAAAAATCAGAAATGGATGAGTTGAGGATGATGATTAAAAGCCTGACAGTTTCTCAAAAGACCTTGGAAAACCAGATGGGACAGCATGCAAGTGCCTTACTTAGTAGGCCACAAGGAACTCTTCCTAGCGATACGGAAGCAAATCCAGGTAGGAGAGACAACAAGGAACAGGTGAAGGCTGTGACTTTGAGATCGGGGAAGGTTACGAAGGACCCTAAGTCAGTAGCTGAGGAAGATGAGGAAGTGCAGAATCAATAAGATGAAAATTTTGCAGTGTCCAAAATTGGAAAATCTGACTTGGTAGCTGATGAGCTAGATGGTGAAGTAGAGAAGAGCAAGGAACCTGTTGTAAAAGCTTCTCCAGAACAGTCTACGAAGGAAAATCAGATCTATCCTCCTCCTCTATATCCTAGAAGACTCCAGAAGCAACAGTTGGATAAGAAATTTGCTAAGTTCTTAGAGGTGTTCAAGAAGCTGCAGATTAACATTCCTTTTGCGGAATCTCTTGAACAGATGCCGAGCTATGCCAAGTTTATGAAGGGTATTCTCTCTCACAAATTGAAGCTCGAGGAGTTGGAGACCGTTGCTTTAACGAAAGAGTGTAGTGCAGTTCTGCAGCAAAAGTTGCCACCAAAACTTACAGATCCGGGAAGTTTCACCATCCCGTGTACTATTGGCAATCTTTCTTTCAGCAAGTGCTTATGTGATTTGGGGGCCAGCATCAATCTCATGCCCTTGTCGGTTTACATGCAACTTGGTCTACCAGAGCCAAAGCCAACCAACATCTCTTTGCAGTTGGCTGATCGATCTATCACATATCTAAGGGGCATAGGACGTTTTGGTGAAAGTTGACAAGCTTATCTTTCCAACTAATTTTGTTATCTTGGATTTCAAGGAGGATAAGAAGATTCCCATAATCTTGGGAAGACCGTTCTTAGCTACTGGTAGAACCTTGATCGATGTGTAGAAAGGGGAGCTCACCATGAGGGTGCAAGACCAGAATATCACTTTTAATGTGTTTAATGCAATGAAATTTCCCACAGATGAAGAAGAATGCTTGAAGGTGGATTTGGTTGATTCTGCAGTCAATAAAGAGATTGAGCAGTTGTTAAAGTCTGATTCTTTGGAGAGGGTTCTAGTTGGTGACTCTGATTTTGAAGAAGAAGACATAGCCGAACAGCTACAACAATTAAATTCAGCTCCTTGGAGAAGGAGAGTTGACATGCCTTTTGAATCTCTTGGGTTAGCAGAGTTGAAAAATTCTACGGAGCGTCTTAAGCCTTCTATTGAGGAAGCTCCTACACTTGAGCTCAAACCATTGCCCGAACACTTGAGGTATGCGTTTCTTGGTGATGCATCTACGTTACATGTTATTATTGCTTCTAACTTGTCAGGTAGTGAAGAAGAAAATCTCTTGCGAATTCTGAGGGAGTTCAAGTCGGCAATTGGTTGGACCATAGCAGATATAAAGGGAATCAGTCCTTCTTATTGCATGCAAAAAATTCTGCTAGAGGAAGGAGCTAAACCTACTGTTGAAAATCAGCGAAGACTTAATCCTATTATGAAAGAGGTGGTGAAGAAGGAAATTCTAAAGTGGTTAGATGCAGGTATTATCTATCCTATATCAGACAGTTCTTGGGTGAGTCCAGTGCAATGTGTGCCAAAGAAAGGTGGCATGACAGTTGTTGCTAATGAGAAGAACGAGCTCATCCCTACTCGTACAGTCACGGGATGGAGAGTGTGCATGGATTATCGGAAGCTCAACAAAGCCACGAGAAAAGATCACTTTCCTCTTCCTTTCGTTGATCAGATGTTAGACAGACTGGCTGGTCATGAATACTATTATCTACTCGATGGTTATTCCGGATATAATCACATTTGCATCGCTCCAGAAGATCAAGAGAATACTACTTTCACATGTCCTTTTGGCACTTTTGCTTTTCGACGAGTCTCTTTTGGGTTATGTGGTGCTCCTGCCACTTTTCAAAGGTGCATGATGGCTATTTTCTCAAACATGATTGGCACTAATGTGGAGGTTTTCATGGATGACTTCTCTATTTTTGGTACTTCTTATGACGAGTGTTTGCATAACCTTGGCTTGGTATTGAAAAGGTGTGTGGAAACTAATTTGGTGCTTAATTGGGAAAAATGTCACTTCATGGTGCGTGAAGGAATTATTCTTGGGCACAAGGTATCTGGTAGAGGACTTGAGGTGGATAGGGCTAAGGTGGAAACAATTGAAAATCTTCTCTCCACCTATTTCAGTTAAAGGAATTCGCAATTTTCTTGGTCATGCGGGTTTCTATCGGCGATTCATCAAAGACTTCTCAAAAATTTCTAAACCTTTGTGCAATCTTTTGGAGAAGGATGTTCCTTTCAAATTTGATGATGATTGCTTAGCAGCTTTTGAGCTGTTAAAGAAGAAGTTGACAACCACACCTGTTATTACCGCACCTAATTGGGAGGAACCATTCGAACTTATGTGTGATGCTAGTGACTATGTTGTTGGAGCTGTTCTTGGTCAAGGAAGGATAAAATTTTTCATGTGGTTTACTATGCTAGTAAAACCCTTAATGATGCTCAGCTTAAGTACACTACTATGGAAAAGGAATTGCTAGCAGTTGTCAATGGTTTCGAGAAATTCAGGTCTTATTTGCTTGGTACGAAGGTGATTGTTTATACGGATCATGCAGCGATTCGATATCTCATGTCGAAGAAGGATCAAAGCCTAGATTGATTCGTTGGGTGCTTCTTTTGCAAGAAATTGATGTGGAAATCAAGGATAGGAAAGGCACGGAAAATCAAGTAGCGGATCATCTCTCACGCTTGGAGGACCACGGTAAGGATTCGCATAACAAATCTCTTATTAATGAATCTTTTCCAGATGAGCAGCTTTTTGGAGTGCAAGGTGAAGAGCAATGGTTTGCAGATTATGTAAACTATCTTGTTAGTAATGTCATCCCTCCGGAATTTTCTTATGCTCAAAAGAAGAAGTTTCTGCATGATGTGAAGTGGTACCGTTGGGACGAGCCATTCTTGTTCAAGCTTGGTGTGGATCAGATTTTGAGGAGGTGCATTCCGTATAGTGAAACAGAAAGTATTTTGCATGATTGTCATTCTACTACATATGGAGGCCACTACGGTGGTGATAAAATAGCTCAGAAAGTACTTCAGGTGGGATTCTATTGGCCAACTCTATTTAAGGATTCTCATAGGTTCATGATGAGTTGTGATCGATGTCAAAGGGTTGGTAATATTTCTAGGAGGAACCAGATGCCTCTTAGTACGATTCTTGAAGTTGAGGTTTTTGATGTGTGGGGAATTGATTTCATGGGTCCGTTTGTTTCGTCTTGCAACAATCAGTACATTCTCTTAGCAGTGGATTACGTGTCTAAATGGGTCGAGGTGAAGGCTTTACCGACCAATGATGCTAAGGTGGTGCTGAATTTTCTTCACAAGCAGATTTTCACGTGTTTTGGGACTCCACGAGCTATAATCAGTGATGAGGGGACACACTTCTGTAATCGTCAATTTACTGCTATGATGGCGAGGTATAATGTGACACATCGTGTTGCCACTGCTTATCATCCCCAAACTAATGGTCAAGCAGAGGTTTCCAATCGTGAGATCAAGAGAATTCTCGAGAAAGTGGTAAATCCATCAAGGAAGGATTGGTCTTTGAAGTTAGACGAGGCAGTTTGGGCATATAGAACTGCTTATAAGACACCCCTAGGTATGTCTCCTTATCAGTTGGTTTTTGGTAAGGCTTGTCATTTGCCAGCCGAGTTACAACACAAGGCATATTGGGCGTTGAAGAAGTTGAATTTGGATATTTCATCTGCGGGTGAGAAACGTCTACTTCAGTTAAATGAGCTTGAGGAATTTCATGAGCAAGCTTACGAGAATGCGAAAATGTACAAGGAGAAAGTGAAGAGGTGGCATGATAGGAAGTTGGTGCATAAGTCGTTTATGTCGGGCCAACAGGTTTTGCTTTACAATTCTCGCATTAAACTTTTTCCTGGTAAGCTCAAGTCAAAGTGGTCGGGTCCGTTTACAGTCAAAACCGTGTTTCCACATGGAGCAGTGGAGATATATAGGGGTTCTTTCGATGATGCTTTCAAGGTGAATGGACAGAGACTCAAGCCGTATTATGGAGGAATGGTGAACTGCGAGAAGGTTGCCGCAGTTTTATCTTGTTCGTGATTTTTCGAAATAATGTCAAGCTAATGACATTAAACGAGCACTTCTTGGGAGGCAAACCAAGTGATGTAGTACTTGTTGTATATCTTTCTTTTAAAAAAAAAAAATGTTCTTCGCGCAGGTTGCGCCTGCGTTTCTGTTTATCGCGCAACTTGCGCCTGCGTGACGCAACTTGCGCCTGCGTTACTGTGTTAAGCGCAGTTTGCGCCTGGTGCGCGAAAATTGCGCTGAATGCAGTTTGTTTACTTGAATTTCAGCTGCTATACATAAAAAAAAAATCATTTCAACCAAATTTCTTTTCTTCTCTTATACTAACATCCCTAAACCCAATCCTAAACCTATATCAATTCCAAATCCTCCATTTCCTCTTCAAATTCTTAAACCCATATCAATTCTAATTCACGTTTTATTCTTCTCTTTTATATCTCCATTCAAATTCCTATCTTATACACCTATACTTACACATATATATACACCCAATCCCTAATTTAAAATCTCTAAACCTTCATTCAAATTTCAAGGAGCAAGAAGGATTCAAGTTTGGGGGATTTTCATTGCAAGTTTCACCTCTTCAATTCGTATTGGGTATATTTCTTCTTTAATTCTTATTACGAATTTGTGTTCTTGTAAATTTGGGGATTTTGTGGTGTTCTTGTTAAAAGGGGATTTTTGTGTGCAATTGCTTGGTTCATTGCTATTGGTGGATTTTGGTGATATTGTTGAGTTGAGAATTGATTGTGATGACTCCTAACCGAATGAGAGGTGGTTCTAGTAGGGTGGAGAGATTTTCTTCTCCGGAGGCGGAGGTTGAGTATAACCGATTGTTGTCAAGGTCGGTGGCGAAGGAAAGGGGGTTTTTACCAACTCGTCATTATGGGTTGGTTGAGGTGATTAGTGAGTTACGATGGGGAGAGATTTGTAAGGCACCTGCTCCGGTTCCGGTAAATGTGGTCAGGGAGTTTTATGCGAATGCTAAAGATGAGCAGAATGGTGTGTGTATGGTTCGTGGTAAACGGGTGGATTATAGGTCAGATGCTATTCGTCCGATTTTGGGACAACCACCTAAGCTTGTGGGGGATGAAAATTGGGCACTGAAGACTAGTGATGATGTGGATATGGAGGCGATTGTTCTTGAACTTTGTGTTCCCGGTACAAGTTGGAAGTATAAATTGGGAACTAATGAGGCACTTTCTTTTCCGTCATCTGCGATGAATAAGTTTGCACGAGCATGGTATCATTTTCTTTATGCCAATATTATGCCTACTTCTCATACGGGTGAGGTCACAGCTGACAGAGCGATTATTCTTTGGGGCATTCTAAAGGGAAAATACATTGATGTCGCACATATTGTTCATTAGAATATTCGCAGGTGTTTAAAGTCTGCTGAGGAAAAAGAGTACATGTCTCGAGTTCCCTATGCTAGTGCAGTAGGAAGCTTGATGTATGCAATGGTCTGCACTAGGCCGATCTTGCACAGTCTGTCAGTGTTGTTAGTAGGTTCATGGGTGATCCAGGAAAGGAGCATTGGCAAGCTGTGAAGAGGGTTTTTCGATACTTAAAAGGTACGTCTGATGTTGGTCTCGTTTATGGAAGTGATACTGAGTGTTTGGTGATACTGATAATTTATTCATGTAAGGAAATAAAATGCAAGTCCTGATCATGATAGGAACAAGCGAAGCTTAGTGATGTTGCAAGCTTAATGCTAGTACTCTGGTTCTTCAAATGAAGAACCAGTTTGTCCAAATTATGAGAAGATGAGCCATCTGGACCACATGCCTTTTCTGCCTTCTTCTTCCATTCCAAAGTTTTGTTTCTCATTTTCTTACCCTCCACTCCATCCATCAATAATCTAACAAGCTTCTCCACGTCATCTCTATTCACATCATTATGAATCTCCCTTCCACACTCCCATTGGTCACAAATGTACTTACAGTTTATAGTTTGATCTCCCAAGAAAGGCCAACAGAGCATTGGTACTCCAGCTGATATGCTCTCTATGGTTGAGTTCCATCCTCCATGTGTTAAGAACCCTCCGACTGATGCATGGTTGAGGACATCCTCTTGTGCACACCAGCTTGAAATAAGGCCCCTATTCTTGATGGCATCCATAAATTCAACTCCCAAAGTAACTGCAGAGTCACCCACTATCAAATCTGGCCTAATTATCCATACAAAGAAGCAGTTGCTATTAGCAAGACCCCATCCAAACTCCAAAAGCTGCTCTGCAGACATGACTGTTATGCTTCCAAAGTTCACATAAACTACAGAGTCAGCGTCTTTGGATTCCAGCCACCGAAGACATGTGTTATCCTCTTCCCAAAGACTATATCCAATGCTCTTGAGACACTCTTCCTGATCTGGAGGCATTTGGTCGAGTAGCATCTGTTGAGGGCCAACCGTGTATACACTTGTAAACATGGATGAAATGGCATTTACAAGTTCTTGTTCCAATTCATCGTAGGTATGAAGTACATGTGCTGTACCATCTGTTGCTCTCTGGGTACATTCCATTACGAAGTTAAATATGAAATTATTTGGATCCGTTAGTCTGACAGGGGTTGGGAGATCCCCCAAACGAATATCTGGCATTCCTGGGATCCAGTCTATAATGGTGTCCAAATACCCGTTTGTTAGATAGCTGTCATCTGCATCATGATGAACAGTTTTAGTTAGTATGAAAAACCAATATTACTTTAGTAATGCATGCACATTATTGCAATTGTGTTGAGCCTAGATTGGAAGATCTTACCTTTTAATGGGATAAGACCTTTTTCAAGGGCATTTTTAAACTGATAAAATCCCATAAATCCACAAGCAGAAATTGTCCAAAGCAAAACGATAGGAATTCCAATTGAATGTGCAGCATCAGCCGTGAATGGCATGAAACCGTCAGAGAGGATGGAAGTGACCTCATGGGTTCCAGCATTGAGCTTTGACAGAAGGTTCTGAAATGGAGGCAACATGTTATTCTGTATGATGGAGCGAGAAAGTTCAAGTATGTCTTGGGTGGCGTCAGAATCAGACGAAGGAAGGCCATCGGGGATGGTTTCGAATCTGAAACTGGGAAGGCTGTCAAGAGATTGAAGACCTCCTGATTTAAGGAAACGTCTGTGATTGAACTCTGTATTTACAAATGTAATTAGAAGTCCTTTGCTGTGAAGGAGTTTCGCCATCTTTAACATTGCCTTTATATGGCTTTGAGCTGGATAAGGTATGCAAACTACATGAGCCTGTTTCTCTGCTGCTCTTGAATCCATACCTCTTCTGTTAACTATCTGCGCAAACCTAATTTGAACAAATAACTAATTTTCACTTTAACGTTAAAAATCACAAAAAAATAATACCGATTATAATGTATAACACTATGTTAATTTCATACTAATCTCAGGTACGGGGTACCATATAGCTAAAGATATCCATCTAAATATGCAACTATACAAGTAAACGTGTGACTTAGAATTAGCAAAAATATGGGACTTAGAATATGCAGAGTGTTAGGTTAAGGGACTTACACAATCCGAAATTCACAATCACCAAAACAGAGCACACACATAACCAATCGATAAGTTGAAAAGATCTACCAAAGCACAAAATAAGAACACACAAATACTTGACGTGGAAACGCCCACGTCCCAAACTTGTATTATTAATCCAAACAATTATCAATAATACATCAAAACAATAACACCTTAAAGGTGTCCCAACCCGATACTTGAGCCAACAATGCTCAAGCATCCCCAAACAATACTTAAGACTACATCTCTTAAGCTTTCACCTCCCCACAGACAAATACGATATGATTATGTATATATAGCCATCACAAACTTAGCCACCAAGATATCCTTTTCATACTTGGTTTCCAATTACAATCCTTATCATACTTGGTATCTAAATATACCATCTATAATAATTATCTAAACATATAATTATTACCCAATCCATATATGTTTTGGATCACCAAAACCCATACTATTCGTATTGGGTTTAAACCCAACAATCCTCCCCTTCAACCCAATACCCACATCGGATTGAACGGTAACCATCAAAGCCATTGACGTCCATCTGCCAACGCCTCCCCTCGAACAAGAATCTCCTCATCTTGCTCCTCCAATCTTGAGTGTCACCAAAACCCGTATAGTGACCCTCCAAACCACCATTCTTTGCCATAACGGTATCCATCTACAAAATCACGTGCATCAACCACCACGAGTACTCTTCCACATGTTGAGTCACCCGATCCTTGCTTTCACAATCCTTCGGTCTCCTGAAGAAAATCACTAGTATCATCCAAATAGTTCACCTGGTTGATCAAACCATTGAAACAATTGCGATGACCTCTTCCATCTTCTTCCACCTCGAGTCCGAACACTGGATTGATCCACGGTGCAAGCCAACCGTCAAACAGCACATAACTTTGTCTCTTCCCGCTTTAGCAGCAATCTCTTGTCAGCAAATCCTTCATTGTACTCTGCCAGATCAATTGAACCTCGAACTTTCCCTTAACCACATCCATCTCAAACTCGAACCTTGGCTCTGATACCACTTGTTAGGTTAAGGGACTTACACAATCCGAGATTCACAATCACCAAAACAGAGCACACACATAACCAATCGATAAGTTGAAAAGATCTACCAAAGCACAAAATAAGAACACACAAATACTTGACGTGGAAACGCCCACGTCCCAAACTTGTATTATTAATCCAAACAATTATCAATAATACATCAAAACAATAACACCTTAAAGGTGTCCCAACCCGATACTTGAGCCAACAATGCTCAAGCATCCCCAAACAATACTTAAGACTACATCTCTTAAGCTTTCACCTCCCCACAGACAAATACGATATGATTATGTATATATAGCCATCACAAACTTAGCCACCAAGATATCCTTTTCATACTTGGTTTCCAATTACAATCCTTATCATACTTGGTATCTAAATATACCATCTATAATAATTATCTAAACATATAATTATTACCCAATCCATATATGTTTTGGATCACCAAAACCCATACTATTCGTATTGGGTTTAAACCCAACACAGAGCATCACAAACATTTACATTTCTTGTTTCTACCTGTGGAGAGTGTTCACTTGGAACGTAAGAGCTAATGTTAATAGGACTGCATAACGTAAGAGCAAAAACAAACTAAACTGAAAACTTGCTCCATTTTGGTATGAGCCATTCATTATATGTAATACGTATAAATTTCCGAATCTTAGCTATATAATCATATCCATCAATCAGACAATGTATATTTTTCATATCCTAAATTATAATATTATAATGACATAACTTATGATATATTAGTTTTAAGTTCGAATTTTAACAAATAATCATTCTTATTCAAGTAGGTCATTTTTGGTAGAGTTCGAAAGAAAATCTAAACTTGTTTTTAGTAGACATCACCAAAAAAAACTAATTAGTTATAGTATATTTTTTATTTAAAAAATTCAACAACAGATTTTTTCGTCCTAACGGCAAGTTTTCGTTAATCAATCACCCTAAATGTATGCAGAGTACTAAGTACGAACTACCATCATGAATTTAAAAGGTATACATGCATGACAGACAGTAGAATCACTAGAATAGATAGGCCTCGTGTGTTCTTACACAAACTAAGTTCGATTTGCGACAGTAAAACATAGCAAAACAGATGAATGTCTGTGTGCATATGTACTTAACCTCTAGCAGCTGCAGTAAAACATGCACTATTATTAACTTGAGTACATGTAAGTTGTAAGCAAAAAATACAGAGGTGGTGAGATCGATGTTAAGGAAGAGGAGAAGAGTGTTGTTATGTATGTACCTTGTTCTGTTGAAGTAAGAGTTCAGAGCTTAGTGTGAACTGTTGAATGTTGTGCTTATATAAACATGGTGGGATATAGAGAACTATATGGCCGGAGAACTTGATGGGCAAACTTCCAGTGAGTAGGGATGTTACGTTTTTGGCATCTACTACTTGGGCACCTAGTTCCTAATCGACAAGAGAAATAATCCATGACACAAGTGTAAAGGCATTTGGTAGATCAATTCTATGTACAGCTTCAAACTTGTTTGCTATCGTACTTGCGTTTTAGATTGAAATTTTGTTTGTTTCATCTGAATGAGCATCGGTACAAATTAAAAATGCTTTTATCCCATTTTTTGCCGTTGTTCAACACTTCAAAACAATTGCATACTTGTACGCAAATTTAATTCAACTGGGATTTTGAGTGATTTTAGAAATCTAGGGATATTCAATTTGAATTTTTTTTAAATTCATTAAAATCTTAAGGTATTCAATTTGGATTTCAAAATGTCTATTTAAAATCTGAGGGTATTCAATTAGGATTTCAAAAAGTCTTTTAAAATTTGGGTGTATTCAATCTAGATTTAAAACAATCCATTTAAATCTGATGGTATTCAAAAATTCATGAATTTTTTAGATTTATTAAACTGGTGGATTTTGGTGGATTTGCTAGTTGTTTTTATAAGTTTTGAAATCTTGCAAAAATCAATGAGATTTTGATGGATTTCTAAAAAAACATTTCAAATCTCAATGACTCTACATCAATTTTACAAGATTCTTTGTAGAGTCTTTGTAGAAGTTAAACAATCCGTGGATTTAAAAAGTTCATTAAAATCCATGGATTATCAGAAATCCATTAAAATCTCAGTTAAATACACCCACTTTATACTGTATCTATTTAAACTATTTTAATAAAACCATTTAGCAAAAAAAAAAATATTTTATTAAAACCATAAAGCTGTAATAAAAGAGAATGAATACTGCTAGAAAATCCAAAAAAGCCTTGCGCAATTTAAATTACTGTTATTAATGTGCCCCAGGTAAGGGCCAGGGTTTTGTAGAGTGCCATTTTGGACATTAAATACTAATTTTGTGCCTTTTTGGTCCTTTTTTCAAGAAAATATACATGTGTTTTTATGGGGATTGAGAAATTTTGAGGTTGTAGCAGAAAAATGCAAGGCCTCGAACCAGATTACAAGGCCTTGAATTGCAGTTACAAGGGCGTGAAGCAGTTTACAAGGCCTTGAATTGGGCATGACGAAAATTATATTATTTATAATTGTTTTGAAACTCATAATTTAGTTTTAATTAATTTTTAAACATCTTGTAAGGAAGCCCAGCTAAAATACCAAGGATTGTAAGGCATATATGCCGTATTATTTTATTATGGGAGGATTCTAAACTTTGGAGTGTATTATATTGGTTTGAAAACTAGTATTTATCAATCTTAAACTCTTTTTGAACGCTTCACGTTGTGTCAGGTGGCATCAGAGCCATGATGGCAAACAGTAAGAACGGTGGTTCTCATAACGATGATTAGAGATCTGGATCCCCAAATCTCGGGGTCGAGATGTTGCAACAATTGGAGCAACGCATACAAGGATACTTTAAGCAATCTCATCGTAAGTTAATGAGTCATATTGAAGAACGATTTGACAGAATGATTAATCGATAAGAAGTTCTAAGTAATGAAACGAACCGGAATAATGGAGACGATAGAAGGCCACGAGTCAATATAGCTCATCGTGATTCTATTAGTTGGTGTGTTCTTGTTCGTAGTCCGAAAGTTCATGATCAAAATTCTTCAAGTGACGAGGAATATGAGTATGAAGCTAAACCATTTAATAACAAAGATGGTGGGTGATGTCGTGGTGGTGGTTACCATGATGAGTTTGGTCGGAGATATGAACGAACGGGATACAATATTAGATTAAAACTTGATATTCCATCATTTGACAGAACCATGGGAGTATATGAGTTTCTCGATTGGAAAAACGATGTTGATAGGTTCTTTGTTGCTGTGGGTGTTCTTGAAAATTAGCAGGCTATGATGGTGGCACTTCGATTAAAGGGAGTTTCTTCTATATGGTGGGATATACTTGTTTAATAGAGAAAGAGGCAAAGCAAAGAACCGATTAGAATATGGCGACGAATGAGACAATTAATGATGGAGATATTTTTACCAGAGGGCTACGTGTCTAAGATGCATGGGGAATGTAAGCAAGTCGATAATACGATTCAACTTAATGAACTCAATCATGTTGATAAAGTGTCCGATGAAAGCCCTCAACCAAAACAGTGTAGGTTGTTCTACGTGGGAGATAGAAAAGTGTTTGATTATGATAATGGATAAAATTATTTGGAAGATTTGAAAGGTGTGAAGAGAGTTGAAGAAAGAGATGAAAAAGTGAATTGTCAATTTTTTTGTGAAAGTGATATGGTTGAAGGAGAAGTCCAGATTGAGGATGTTGAAGAACAAGTCAAATAAATACCTGATGATGCCTATAAAGATGAGAATAAAAGCGATGATGAACATCATGCTAGATGCGTACAAAAACTATCTTTGGATACTCATAAATCAGCCTGTGATTTGCACCGTCAGAACTTAATTCAAATATTATGCAAGGTGAGTCCCCAAACTTTTGAGATTGTGGTAGATTGTGAAAATCAAGAGAAATTTAATGTGAGGGAAATAATTAATGAAATCAAGTTACCTCTACAAATTTATGTTGCACCATATATTGTTAATTGGGATAATTCATTGATTGGCCCTAACATAAATGAAAACTATGTGATGGACACTGCAAGTGTGAAGTGCAAGGATATTACATATTTTGATAATTTTGATGTGGGTGCATGTCAGTTAGTGTTGGACAAGCCTTATCAGTTTGATTTGATTGTATGTCACAAAAGTAGGAAGAAGACGATTGAGTTTATCGGTGATAATGATGATGCGAAGTATGTTTTGTATCCTTTGGAGGATAAGGGTGTCTTGAATATATATTTCAAATATGCGATGTTTGGTACTACAATTAGTGGGTTTAAATAAGTTGAAGTTGGTTCAAGTTCTAAGTTGGCAGTGAGTAATCAAACTGACATATTACATCAAAAGTTGTTACAATATATTTATTTTGTCGAAAAGTTGAGGAACAAAATTCTAACAAAATGTTTTCCCTTAAAGATACCACCATGGCTAGATAAGCAACACACATATTTTATTCAAAACTCGGAATCACTTTTTCATTCTTCTAATGAGCCAATGTACCCAGAATTTTAGCAAAACTAGAGGTCAAGTTTTTCGCAAGTGGAGGAGAATGATGGGGATTGGGGAATCTTGAGGTTGCAGCAAAAAAATGCAAGGTCTTGAACCAAATTACAAGGCCTTGAATTGTAGTTACAAGGGCATGAAGCAATTTACAAGGCCTTGAACAGACATAACAAAAATTATATTATTTATAGTTGTTTTGGACCTCAAAATTTGGTTTTAATTAATTTTTAAATATCTTGTAAGGCTTTTAGAAGCCCAACTAAAATACCAGGGATTTTAAGGCATATATATATGCCGTATTATTTTATTATGGGAGGATTCTAAACTTTGGATATATTATATTGGTTTGAAAATTAGGGTTTATGTGTATAAAACTCTCTTTGAACGCTTCATGGCTGTGTCAGTTTTTGTACTTATAACACTATAGTTTAGTTCTCTTGATTTTGTTGATCCACGAGTAAGCCAAGCATTTCACTTGGACCGGGGAATGCAGATGAGGGTTCCTATATGTAGGAGCATGACCAGCTTAAGTCGTTGCCCTAGTTCACACAAATTCCATCTCTTTATATGTGTTTGCCAGCGAACATTATGCGTGAAGGTTAAGACTAGAAACTAGTTAGATGAATGTGTTAATTTGTTTTGTATATTGTGCACTGATGATGGAATTCTATCGTAATTCTTTGACAATTTTGGATTTTCTCAAGGATGCAGTGGCCTAGTGCAATTTTTCCTTCATGTGGCAGAATAAATTCTTTGCCATCTGGTGCCTATCTCATTTTCTTACTCTCTATTTTATCCATTAATAGTCTAACAAACTTCTTCATATCATCACGCTTCACTTAATTTGGACTCCATTCCTATCGTCAAAGAACTTACAGTTAATTGTTTGATCTCCAAATAAAGGCCAACAGAGCATCGAAACTCCCGCTGTTATGCTCTCTATGATTGAGTTTCACCCTCCATGTGTCAAAAACCTTCCCACTGACGCGTGGTTGAAAACATCCTCTTCTGGACAACAGCTTGATATGAGGCCCCTACTTGACGACATCCAAATATTCAAGTCCCAAAGCAACTATGGATTTACCTATGATCAAATCTGGCCTAATCATCCTTAAGTAGTAGCAATTGCTATTAGCAAAGTCCAAACCAAAACTCCATCAACTGCCCTGCATAATTGTTATGCTTCCAAAGTTTACATAAACAACATAATGAGGTTCTCTAGAATACAGTCACTGAAGACATGATTTTTCCTCTTCCCAAAGACTACATATATCTAGTACTGTTGCGACCCTCTTTCTGATTTATAGGCATTTGTTCAACGAGCAACCGTTGAAGGCCTATTGTGTATACATTACTGCTAAACATAGATTAGATGGCATTCACAAGTTCTTGTTCCAAATCATCGAAGGTATAAAGTACAACCGCTTTCTGAAAACATTCCACAAAATAGTTGAATAGTTGGGAGATCCGCCTAACGAATATCTCGCATTCCTGGGATCCAGTCTATAGTGTCCAAATAACCATTTGTTAGATAGCTCTCATTTGCGACATAATAAACACTGATCATGCAGCTTGAATGAATACCATTATAGTTACTGGTTAAACTTATTTGTTATTGCAGTTGTGTGTTGCTCCAAGGAAAATCGTACCTTTAAGTTGTACAAGACCTCTTTCCCAAACATTTATGAATTGGTAATATCCCATAAATCCCACAAGCAGAAATTGTCCAAAGTAACACGATAGGAATTCCAAGTGAATGTGCAGCATCAGATGTGAATGGCATAAAACGATAGAAGTGACTTGATGCGATCCAGCATTAAGCTCAGTGAGGGAGATTCTGAAATGAAGGAAACATGTTTATTCCAAAGATTGATTTTAAAAGTTCAGGAACGTCTTGAGTTTTGTTAGCATCAGATGGAAGGCCATCAAGGATGGTTTCCAATCTGAAACCAGGTAGGCCTACAAGAGATTGAAGACCTGATTTAAGAAAACGTTTGTGGTTGCACTCTGTATTGACAAATGTAATGAAAATGCATTTGTTGAGATGGATATTTGCCCTTTTCAGCATTGCCTTAATATGGTTTTGAACAGGGGTAGGTATGCAAACTATATGACCCTGCTTCTCTGCTACTCTTGCCGATGAATCCATAGCCGTTCTGATAACTGTTTCTGTTACTATTACCATGCAAAGAGCAAGGACCTTCAATGCTTATATATACACATCAAAAGCTTTTAGAGTTAGATGAGTCATGAGAACATAATGATATGATAGTTGTAGTTGCTTTTGGTACATGAAAGTCTCAGACCATTCAGTATTAAAATACTTCGATATTTATTTATTTTAAAACGTAAATTAAAATTTATTTACTTAACAAACTTCTAATGAGTATTATATAAAATAGACAATTAACAATGTACTGAACAGATATATAACCACTTCTGGTTTTTTATTGATAATGTTATAGGGAGAATATTGTATAACAATATTTTGGAGGTTTGCTGGATTAACGGAGCAAAATACGGATATTTTGCTAATAAAAAAAGAACAGGGGATTAGGGTTTATGTATTTAGGTGTGGCTGAACTTGATAGGTGTTTTCAGGGGTGAACTGTTTCTCATCCATATCAAGGTGCCTACGTACCCTATTTATAGGGATCAAGCCGTATGTAGTTCTTGGGCAGCAAGTTATCTAGACGGGCTAGGGTTTTAGAAGATAAGTCATGGCCCAAGCCCGCTCGTGTAGGGCTGATGTGGCAATAAGTCATTAATTCTATCCATGATCCATGGCTTATAGAAGAAAACCGATGGTCTCGCTGTTGGGACAATCAGATCTTGGCACTGCGATTTTTGATACAATAAATTAACGAGTACGAATAGAAAAATCACCTTGTTAACGGTTGATTCCACGCTCTTCTATTGTATTCCCAAATTCCCTTGAGCGAAGTGTGGCCTTCGTCTTCTCAAGTTAACCTCTCTTCTTGCTCCTGGGTGGCTAAAAAATTTTTCGACCAACCCTAGCAAGAAGAGAATAGGAATATATAGGGCTACAATAGGGATCATGGACAATTAGGTTCGGCCTTCTAATTACATCTTGGGCATAGCCCAATGTAATTAAATATTAATTCAATCCACTAAAGAATTAATATTTGCACTACCTTTCCTAATACCGTAATTTAATTAATTAATTCGGTTCCAATATTATTTGCTTATTAAATTCCCCATGTTTAAAATATCGCATGTCCATTAATTAAATAAATTACTGATAATTCATTTAATTAATATCTTTTATCCTTGATCATCCACTCAACCTTTATTTAATTATGCCGGAATAAATCCACCTGCAGGGTTTCACATAATTAAATCTTTTTGAGCTTTCAAGGGGACATCATTAACCCGAATATTATCAGGACATGGATTCCTTCAATAAATAATATTCACCATATATATTATTTCATCACCCAAAATATAATGAAATAAATCAAAAGAATTATTTCATATATAAATCAAAGCATGTAAATAATATACACGTGTCAATTACTATATCTGGATTAAGAACCTAAGCATTAATAATAACATAGAATCTTAGTTCACCTTCTTAATCAGTATAAGGGAACAATTCTAAATTTGATCCTGTTCAATATACATAAAGTATACTAGTATTATTTATTAGTCAATATAAACTAATCTAAATAATACTACAGCCATTCCAGTGGATTGTCTAACACCACCTGTGCTGTGAACCATATTATATTATATAAACCGTATTTAATAATCTAATATTCTGTATCCCATTTGATACTAGATTATTCACAATATATAATATTTAGACAACATGTAAACATTTAAATGATTCTCAATAGGCCAGAAATAAATGTATATACTTCAAATAAATATTTTCAGTATACACCAACACTCGCATGGTTAGAGTAGAGGTCTCTCAAGCGAGGTTTAGAGAAGTGAAGTAGAGCCTAGCATGCAACCTCGAGGGGCCTGGCCATGCGAAGCAATCCCAAATGCCCAATTACTCATATGACCGCGAGGGGCCTAGCTACGAGCCTTCTAGTAGAGAATGAGATAGCGATCTCGTTTAGCCTGTAGATGTGATAATAGCACGAAGCGGTCCCTGGGAGGGAGTGTCAGCGAAGCGATCCCTTAGATCGGATCATGAGCGAGGTGGCCCTGTAGTTGTGCCGGGCTGATTCCAATAGTGGACTTTAGTTACCCAATTGTCATCTTCTAGGCCCATAGCCAATTATGAACCGTTAATTTAACTAATTAAATCATGATAATTATTATGCTAGATTTGGGCATAACAACTACCCCCCGAGTCCATGTTGTCATTGAAGATGCGATGTGGACTTAAAGAGAGGATGTATGAAACCGCAAGGCGAAGCCTTGGCCTTTTGTTAATATAGATATGACCGTTGGAGACGTCGTGACCCTAAGAATGTGGAGGGGTTTGATAGCTGTTGCGTCTCGAGATATGTGTTCAACGGTTGAGATCTTGACACGTGTCCTGTATCTTTCTCTCTCCTAATGGCTATATATACTTCTGTCACTATCATTACCTTTTTCATTCTCACAAACACATTGTCGAAGTGCTGTCAGATTGCTCCCAGATCAAACAACGAAAATTTGAAGGCACCAGAACCAGCGACCCAAATATTTTTCAGATTTCTTCAACGTTCTTCAAGAAAAAGTAAGTCTTCATTCTTCCCTCATAATTAAATTATTGTTCTTCATTGTAATTGCATGATTAAATAGTTTTATATGCACGCGATGCGATCCCTCACAGCTGTGATCCCATACCTTCAATATTATTTAGCGATCCCAGCCTCGCTTAGATAGGAATGTGATCCCGTAGTTATTCCCGCCTTTAGGAATTTTAGTTAGAATTGCGATCCCAACATTTCCCTTGTGAGCGATGTGTGAACACATAGAGCCCCTCTCATTTATTTCTTCTTTTCTTCCTTTACTCCATTTGCTTTCTGTAAGGGCGCACAATTAATTCTTCACATTCTTTTCAGATGTCGAACGACGATAGCTCGAGGACTCCTTCTCCTCTCCCAAACGTTCGAATTAGCAACGAGGCCGCTGCCAACATCGTGAGGGAAGCGAGTACGAGCGAAAGCTCCTTTAAGTTATATTTCGACTCGCAATGGTTGCATGAAGATTATACCAGAGAGGTACCCTTAGATAAGCCGTGAGCTCACGAGACCGATCTTTGGATGTGCTCCCAGCTCAGGTCGAATCCCAAACCAAGATGACACCTCTTGAACAAGAAATTGAAACATTAAAAAAGAAGGGAGAAGAATTTAGCTCAAAAGCGGCACGGATCCTTTCCAAACTACCTCCTCCTCAAACTATTTCTCCCATTCACATAAGTTACTCCCCAGTAGACTCATTAGGCGAGGCCTACTATGATGTTGAGGAAGGTGCCGACAACGAGGCCAACTCCGATAATGATGACTATGAGGATCCGTCTTCAGATGACGGGGGTCTTGACGAGGTGTCAAGAGTCGTAAATTTTAAAGATTATGATTACGTCCCTGAGGTATCACCAGAACCCTATGTGCCGACCCCTCAACCAGAGCTAGAAGGGACCATATATGTTGGTGGGCCTCTTCCTGAAGACATCGAGCCTGGTTCAAAGGTAAAGCCGGGTGAACCTCGCATCCTTGCATGCCGAGACATGTCTTCAACTCTAACTGAGAAGACTATCAGAGAGGGGGTCGAGAAGTTCCGACCTGAAGGTAAAATTATCCTTCCCAAGAAAAAGATTCGATGTTATCGCTTTAATCATGATGAAAATGGAGGTAGGGTACCAAGGATGGTCTTAACAGTCCCGCTAATGAAGATAGGTGCCTCCTCGCCCCTTCACCCATTCATAAAAGACGTCTGCGAAACATACCATCTGGCTCCAATTCAAATCAGTACAAATGGCTACAGATCCATGATCGCTCTTTATATTCTCTATCACAAGCTTGGATATCCGCCCTTGGATGTGAGGACAATGGGCTATTTTCTTCAGCTCAAGCGATGCGGGGCCAAAGATTTTGGATATGTTTACTTTTATATATGGCCAGAGTTCAATATGAAAAACCTCCTTCCTGGTGGGATAAGCAACGCAGGCTCATGGAAAGAGCCCTTCTTCTATGTCCATGATAAGTGGATTTTATATCCACTTGGAATGCTTCGTATCGGCTTAAATTGATTACTTGACCTCAAGTATGTGGTGTGTTTAATGTGTTTTCATTGAGTTTTGCAGAGCTAAGAGAGTTGGAGGTTAATTTGATTAAAATTCGGATTTTCCGGGTCGGCTGCGCAGTTTACACTATTTTGGCCATATCTGGAGTTCTACAAGTCCGATTCTGACGATCTTACAGCTCATGCGAAGAGGAGAAGATTTTCTGCAAAATTGAACAGTGACCAGGGTATGTTGCGGCCTGGAGAGTGCGCTGCGGCGTGGTGTCTTTGCTGGAAATTCCGAATTTTTCCTGAAAATTCTAATTCACTGTTTGGGCCATATCTTGAGTTCTATAAGTCCATTTTGGACGATCTTACAGTCCACGCGAAGCTAACGAGATTCTCTTTCATTCTAAAGTGGTCCAGAGGTCCAATTACAAATGGAACGGCCCAGAAATATTGAAGAAAAGTCAGCTACGAATTTTCCTTCAAAACAGAATCAGTTTAGGAAACGTATTTTGCAGAAATTCTTTTATAATTATGTTTTGGTAGTTTCTTGCTGGACAAGACATGGTGGCCTATATAAACACATCCTATCATCATAAAATCAATTAACCCTCCATAACACAGAGAGAGAGCCGAGAGACGGAGATTCAGACTTGGAGAAGGTTTCCAACGCTCGTGACAAGCAACAGAGATCTAGATCTACTTTTTGTTTTCTTCTATTATGCGAAACTCTTGGATATTTTTGGGATTTGTTTTCTTAACTCATTACTCTAGTTTATTTTTAATCTTTAATACTTTGTTTATTATCATGGTTTCATCAGATCCCATGATGACGAACGGTTCAATTATGAACTAATCGTTGTCATGGGATTCTAATGGATTTATTTACGTAGCTTAGTAGTTTGATTGCTTTAAAGATTTATGTGTGGTGAATTCTTGATATCCTTGTATGGTTGTGCTTCATGTGCTTAGATGCGTCGCGAACATCTAATTTGTTAATCTCTTGCGAAACGAGAGTGAATCTTGAGATTTAGAACTTGCCATGCTATCATAGGATAGGTTGATGTTTTAACATCACGATTTATAGCGTAAATAGAGATATTATGCTGCCCTATGTGATCTTAATAGACAACTTGTTCTTCAACCGTTATGTTTTCAAATCTTATAGAGATATAGGGTCTAAGCATAATTGATGTCTATTCATCTTCTATCTCTTTTGTGGATGTATGTTTAGTTTGGTATTCGTATAGTGAGAAGTAGCGTATACTTGTTCCGTGTTGTCTGATCAGATATCAAAACCATCATATGTATTGATTAAAGGCATCAACTCTAAGCGAAGTATTTAATGAAGTTAGGATCCCATGTTTATTCTCATATAAGTACTTCAGTTTAATTCTCGTTAGTTAGTTAATTCTTAGTTGTTAATTTACTTTTTAGTTAATTTAGTTAATTAAAGCCAAATTTGTTAATTGTCTTAGCAGTGAATAAAAACCATATATTGTTGCATAGGAACATGAACTGAATTGACCTAAACCAGATCTCTGTGGGAACGAACTCAACTTTATTCTATATTACTTGAGACCGCGTACGCTTACGTGTATTAACGTAAACAAGTTTTTTGCACCGCTGCCGGGGATCATCGGTGTTTTGTTTTTAGTTTATGTGCTTGTCATCAGTGGTCGTTGGCGTTCACTGACTCGGATTTTCTTACTTAGTTTGTGTTTCTTGATGTTTCAGGTACTTCAACGTGTATGCGAACACGTTTGCAAACTCGTAAACTGGCAGAAGTAGAACTTGCAGCAGCAAAAGAGATGGCAGATTTACCAGCAGCAGTTAAGGCTTTGAAGGACTATTCTCAGCCTAAGATTAATGACATTCAATCTAGTATCGTCAGGCCAGCTATTGCAGCGAATAACTTTGAAATCAAGCCTATCACGATTCAGATGGTGCAGAACTCAGTTCAGTTTGGCGGTGCTTCTACGGAGGATCCTAATATGCACATTCGGGATTTTATCGACATTTGCGACACTTTCAAGTTCAATGGTGTGTCGGATGATGCTGTGAAATTGAGGCTTTTTCCATTCTCTCTTAGGGATAAAGCTAAGGGCTGGTTGCACTCTTTACCAGCCGGTTCCATTACTACGTGGGAGGATCTTGCTTAGAAGTTTCTTACTAAATTCTTCCCCATGGCGAAAACTGCAGCAATAAGGAACCAACTAACTCAATTTCAGCAGCAATCTGGTGAATCTTTGTGTGAGTCTTGGGAACGATACAAGGAGATGCTACGAAAGTGTCCTCATCATGGGATGCCTGATGGGATGGTGATCAATGGTTTCTACAATGGGTTGGGAGCACAATCTAGACCTTTGCTAGATGCAGCATCAGGTGGAGCTTTATGGTCAAAAAGCTACGAGGAAGATTATGATCTTATCGAGATGATGGAAGCAAATGAATATCAGAATTCAACTCATAGAATGCCACAGCAGAAGATGGCAGGACTTCTTGATGTTAATGCAGTCACAGCTCTAGCAGCTCAGCTAGAGGCAATGAATAGGAAAATAGATTCTTTGGAAAATAATGGGATTCGATAGGTAGCTAGTGTTTGTGAGCTATGTGCAGGCGCACATGAGACGAATCAATGTGCCATCTCTACGGAATCAGTGCAGTTTGTGAGCAACTTTCAGAATCAGCAACAGCCAGCCTCGAATACTTATCATCCGGGCAACAGAAATCATCCTAATTTCATCTGGGTCAATAATCAGGGTTTTCAGAAGCAGTATGCTCCAAGGCAACCATATCAACCTCCGGGATTTCAGCAACAGTCTCAGGCTAATGCGGGGTAATCTTCTAGTGAAAAATCAGAATTGGATGAGTTGAGGTTGATGGTTAAAAGCCAGGCAGTTTCTCTTAAGACCTTGGAGAACCAGATGGGACAGCTTGCAAGTGCATTGCTGTATAGGCCACAAGGAACTCTACCGAGTGATACAGAGGCTAATCCAGGCAGGAGGGATAGCAAGGAACATGTCAATGCAGTTACTTTGAGATCTAGAAAAGTCAGGAGGGATCAAAAATCAGCAGTTGAGGAAGACGAAGAAATCGAGAAACATCAGATGGAGGCTTATGCAGATAAAGAAAAGGCAAAATCTGATTTGGTGGCTGATCAGCTAGATGGTGAAAAGAGCAAGGAAACTGTTGAAAAATCTATTCCAAAGAAGTCTACAGAGAGCAATCAGATCTATCCACCTCCTCCATTCCCAAAAAGACTTCAAAAGCAAAATTCTGCTGAAAACTCTCCTCTGAAGCAGAAGATGGTGAATCAGATCTATCCTCCTCCTCCATATCCTCAACGCTTGTAGAAACAAGATCAAGAAAAACAGTTTCAAAATTTTATGGATGTCTTCAAGAAACTGTCCATTAACATTCCTTTTGTTGAAGCATTGGAGCAGATGCCGAGATATGCAAAGTTCATGAAGGATATTTTGTCACAAAAGAGAAGGTTGGAAGAATTTGAGACAGTAGCATTGACAGAGGAATGCAGTGCGGTGTTGCAACAGAAATTGCCTCCTAAACTTAAGGATCCAGGAAGCTTTACAATTCCATGCACCATTGGGAAGTTGTCTTTTGACAAATGCTTATGTGATTTGGGAGCTAGCATTAATCTCATGCCCTTGTCGGTTTTCAAGCAACTTGGTCTGCCTGATCCGAAGCCAACCAACATTTCTTTACAGTTGGCTGATAGGACGATCACTTATCCGAGAGGTATAGTAGAGGATGTCCTGGTGAAGGTTGATAAGCTCATATTTCCTGCCGATTTTGTGATTCTAGATTTCGAAGAAGATAAGAAAATTCCCATAATCTTGGGAAGGCCTTTTCTAGCTACGGGCCGTACTATGATCGATGTGCAAAAAAGAGAGCTTACAATGAGGGTGCAAGATCAGAATGTTACCTTTAATGTGTTCAAGGCCATGAAATTTCTGACAGAAGATGAAGAGTGTTTTAGTGTGGAAATGGTTGATACGGGTCAGGCAGAGGAGTTTGATCAGTTGTTGAGCGAAAAGTCGGACACACACATGCTAGAGCATCACATCAGTGATTCCATTGACAGTTCTTCAGTTCAAGATTTCTCGAATGTAAAGCTCGGAAAACTTCCACCGCATTTGAGGTATGTCCTTTTGAATGATGAGTTAGTATTCTTTGAAGAGGGTCATGATAATGTGTTAAGAAGGTGGATAGTTGATGATGAGGTAGAAGAGTGTTCTGTTCAGTCGGTTGAGAGGGATAAACACCTTAGAGGTGTGAGGAAGAAAAAGAAGGCGAAGAAGTCAGTGGGTCGAAAACTCAAGGTGAAGAGTGAAAGAAGAGTTGTGTTGGGAATAAGCAATCAAGATGTCAACGTTCGTATGAATGGTCTTTCTATTGAGGACGGTTCGGTCAGTTTTTTGAAACCACCGTGAGTTGAGGAAGTAACGTCCGGCTAAATGACGTCAACGACAGCGCTTCGTGGGAGGCAACCCACGTGTTTCAACAATTAGGTCTGTTTTCTACTATCCTTCGTATTACCTTCAATTCAATGGGGACATTGAATGTCTTAAGTTTGGGGGTGGTTTGGGGATAAGTAGTGTATTTGTAGTTATTTGTGATTATGTGTTATTGTGTTCATATAAATATCATATTTTGCATATTAGTGGTAGTTAATGCATGTATGTTCGTGTTATCTACGTTTGTTTCATATAGGACATTCTGTTTTTTTTATTTTATTTTTATACCATGTGAGTCCATTTTAGTTGCATTTTCATAGTATGCATTTTTCATGATCCCTTAGGACGAGCTAATTCTGACTGGTAGGTAGATGTCTAATTGAGTGTAATAATGATGAGTAGAGGGTTGATTTATAGTCTTTAAGAAATTGACTTGCATGCTACAGAAACAAAACTTTTACACAGTCTCATCGTTTGCTTTTGGGCTAGGTTGAGGTCATGCTTGTTTGGTTGTTTTAGATTTAATCACCTGATTATATTTAGAATTTTCTTTATTCCCTTGATGGCCTAGAACACTAAAGTCTAAGTTTGGGGGAAAACAAGGATTTCATGCTAGTTGTGTATAGTTGTTAATGGCTAGGCGTCAAATGGCTAGTAGCCAGCTCATATTAATATGAGTAGTCTAGGGTTGGAGATGAGAATTCTCACTCCATATTGCATTTTGAAAAAAAAGAAGAAAAGAAATGGAAAATCAGAAGAAAAAAAAAAGAGTCATGTAAATAGTTTAATTTCAAAATTAACCAGGGTGAGTGTTAATAGTATTTTTGTTGTTCGTTCGCAGGGAAGGACTGAATGTAATATCAAGTTCAAGTATCCTATCTCTCACAATTTAGAAGTGTAGAAGAATGTTTGGTTTGTTTATAAACTAAATTAGACTAATTATCAATCGAGAATAAAATATATGAAGAAAACAATCCAAGAACTGGGGTTCTTCACTTGGTTTCAATGCACATTCAATATCTATGTGACATCTACGTTCTTACTCTGCTGAAAACAATTCTTCTAAGGTTATAATGTTCTCTTCCAAGATACAATATAGTGTCTACAACTACACCTTTATTGTCACTTCCGTGATACAATTAAAGTACAATCATAAACTATTACGCACCAAGAATTATAAGTCTCACAACTCTCCTATTAATCTTCCAATCAAATATTCGAGTTATGTCTGTTAAATCTTGTACTAAAATCGCAACTCCTCTCCCAAGTTATTACAATCCCTAAAATCCAATCAAAGGTTCATGACTCCCTTAATTGTATTAAGCCCTCAATAACAGATCAGCAAAGCAAGAAAATCACAGATAATTAAACATACATGAATACCAAGGAATACTACCCAATTCTCAGATTAGAGAATTAGTTACACATGATTAAATTAACAAAACAAGAATTAATAGAAGAAATCATAATTAGAAGAATATAGAAAAGAAACCTTTTAACTTCAATCTTCAAAGAAAATAATGGTTCTCCAGAAAAAATCCTAAAAGCTGCGTACAAATTGTATCTCTCTAACAATGAACCCCGTTTTTCCCATCCCTAGATGTGTTTATATAGATACTCCTAATCTTGCCCAACAAGCAATTACCATCTATTACAATTAGAATTTAAAGAAGGTACCAAAACTGCCCAGAATACAATTAGAATTAGAAAAAAGGGCAAAACAGTAAATTCATGGCCTTCTTTTATAAGAAAACGTGCGCGACTTTAATCATCACATTCCTTGCACGTGCTTTCTATCCCAGGTTGTAGAAAATCTCTCAAGCTTCGCGTGGGCAGTAAGATCGCTGAAAACGGACTTCTAGAACTCCAGATATGGCCAAAACAGTATAAGCTGCGCAGCCTTCCCGGAAAATCCGAATTTTAATCAAATAAATCTCCAAAAACAATAGAAGCATCAACTTTAATCAACATTCTCGTAAATCTGCACAACTAAGCAAAACACATCAAAACTACAACATCTTGAGTCCAAAACAATCAATTTAAGCCGAACTGAGGCATTCCAAGTGGATATAAAATCCACTTATCAGTGAGCTCTTTAATACTCGAGCTATTAAGTTCGCGGGGACTTTATGCCTAGTGACCTAAGGCTTTTATAGTCTGGGATCCACTAACCCAACACTCGCTAAATGGGTATTATTGTATAAACCTTTTGGGGTCTCATCCATTGCACGGTTAAATAAGCATGCTTGTATATTATGTGTCGTAGTTGTTGTTTAGTAATAAAGCATGGATTTTTGGCTAACTCAGATGAGGATGGAGGTGTCTTTAGGTTATGAAGTGTTTACCGTCTATTCTATTTATAAACCTGTAATTGTCTTGGCGAAGAATATGTATGATTTTTGATCTAGTTTTGGGAGTATTTCTGATGAGCATCGCACACACGCACGTTTTTGTCCATGTATTGTTAGTATACGGGGACTTAGTCGAGTTCTATTTGGAGTTAGTTGCATTCTTTGAGATATTTGCTTGCTAGTTGGTTTTGGTTCGTCTAAAGGGATCGTTGCATTTTCATAATAGTTGCATTCATGCAATGCATTGCATGGTTTTTGCATTGTTTAGTAAGATGAATTTTGTGGGTACATTCAATATAGGCCCTCACGAGACCTTACTCGTCCACTAGGGCTGCCTAGGGGTTTAAAGGGCTTGTTGTATATGCCAAATGCAACCGTGATCACCTACGGAAGTGGTACTAGTTAGTTGTATATAGTTATATTTGTTTATGCTTGAGGACAAGCATCGATTTAAGTTTGGGGGTGTGATAAGTGGCTTTTATATCCACTTGGAATGCTTCGTATCGGCTTAAATTGATTACTTGACCTCAAGTATGTGGTGTGTTTAATGTGTTTTCATTGATTTTTGCAGAGCTAAGAGAGTTGGAGGTTAATTTGATTAAAATTCGGATTTTCCGGGTCGGCTACGCAGTCTACACTATTTTGGCCATATCTGGAGTTCTACAAGTCCGATTCTGACGATCTTATAGCTCACGCGAAGAGGAGAAGATTTTCTGCAAAAGTGAACAGTGACCAGGGTACGCTGCGGCCTGGAGAGTGCGCTGCGGCACGGTGTCTTTGCTGGAAATTCCGAATTTTTCTTAAAAATTCTGATTCAGTGTTTGGGCCATATCTTGAGTTCTATAAGTCCGTTTTGGACGATCTTACAGTCCACGCGAAGCTAACGAGATTCTCTTTCATTCTAAAGTGGTCCAGAGGTCCAATTACAACTGGAACGGCCCAGAAATATTGAAGAAAAGTCAGTTACGAATTTTCCTTCAAAACAGAATCAGTTTAGGAAACGTATTTTGCAGAAATTCTATTATAATTCTGTTTTGGTAGTTTCTTGCTGGACAAGACATGGTGGCCTATATAAACACATCATATCATCATAAAATCAATTAACCCTCCATAACACAGAGAGAGAGCCGAGAGACGGAGATTCAGACTTGGAGAAGGATTCCAACGCTCGTGACAAGCAACGGAGATCTAGATCTACTTTTTATTTTCTTTTATTATGCGAAACTCTTGGATGTTTTTGGGATTTGTTTTCTTAACTCATTACTCTAGTTTATTTTTAATCTTTAATACTTTGTTTATTATCATGGTTTCATCAGATCCCATGATGACGAACGGTTCAATTATGAACTAATCGTTGTCATGGGATTCTAATGGATTTATTTACGTAGCTTAGTAGTTTGATTGCTTTAAAGATTTATGTGTGGTGAATTCTTGATATCCTTGTATGGTTGTGCTTCATGTGTTTAGATGCGTCGCGAACATCTAATTTGTTAATCTCTTGCGAAACGAGAGTGGATCTTGAGATTTAGAACTTGCCATGCTATCATAGGATAGGTTGATGTTTTAACATCATGATTTGTAGCGTAAATAGAGATATTATGTTGCCCTATGTGATCTTAATAGACAACTTGTTCTTCAACCGTTATGTTTTCAAATCTTATAGAGATATAGGGTCTAAGCATAATTGGTGTCTATTCATCTTCTATCCCTTTTGTGGATGTATGTTTAGTTTGGTATTCGTATACTGAGAAGTAGCGTATACTTGTTCCGTGTTGTCTGATCAGATATCAAAACCATCATATGTATTGATTAAGGGCGTCAACTCTAAGCGAAGTATTTAATGAAGGTAGGATCCCATGTTTATTCTCATATAAGTACTTCAGTTTAATTCTCGTTAGTTAGTTAATTCTTAGTTGTTAATTTACTTTTTAGTTAATTTAGTTAATTAAAGCCAAATTTGTTAATTGTCTTAGCAGTGAATAAAAACCATATATTGTTGCATAGGTACATGAACTGAATTGACCTAAACCAGATCTCTGTGGGAACGAACTCAACTTTATTCTATATTACTTGTGACCGCGTACGCTTGCGTGTATTAGTGTAAACAGTCCACTAGGTCCCCAGAGTCAAAACGAGTTTCAACTACCTTCCTGGTAAGCTAACTATCGAGGCTGTAGTCCTTTGCCTTATTCTTTGTTTATAAACTAACAACTCCTTTGGCATCACAGTCGGCCAAGTTCGCACTGTTCTGAGAGGTGAAGAGAAAAAATGAGCTGACGATGTGTTAGTAAAATCCACTAAGGAAGAGAGAAACAATAGGACTCTTCTTTCTTTAGATAACTTAATAGAATGCGGATTCCTCAAGGAGGGGGTTGGTTTCTCTCCTGAAGCGGAGCCTACGAACGCGAGGCGGGCCTCGAAGAAAAGAAAGTTACGAGAAGAGGCCTCGTCTTCTCATGTTGAGATAACAGATGAAGAGGGTACTCTTACATAGCAATATGATCCCTCACACTTTTTTGCATATTGCATCGCATTTTTTTTTCTCCACATGCATAACCGTCATTTAACTTTGCATCTTGATTATCATACTTTCTGCCAGATTTATTGAACTGTTTTTAACTTGTCTTTTTTTTTTTATAGACATGTCAACCCGCAGCGGAAAGGGTCAAGCTCCCCCATTTCTACAGGGTGCCAAGAAGGGTACGACCTCAAAAACAGTCCCTGCCTTGAAAGTTCTTCCTCCTCCATCAAGCCAACAGTTCCCAAACTCATCAACGATCCTCAATCTAATCCTGCTGGGGATCAAGTTTAAAACTCCCCTGAACAGAGCCTTTTAAAGCGGGCGAAGAAGGATGGGCAACCTGATGGGCCTTCTCAGCCATCCTCACGGACTGTGAATGCAACTGTGACCCAGCATCTCTTTGCTTCGCTGGGGAGCAAATATACTGAGGAGGCTGAGGCATCTAACTGGTGGAAGGCGACCCCTGAGGATAATGCTAACGCTTTAACCAAATGCTTAGCCGAAGCATTCATCCTTCAGGCTGCACATACAAAGAATTTCTTCCAGCTAGATAAAAGGAACAAGGTCCTTGAGTTCCAGAAAGTGGAAGATAAGCGATCCCTCGAGGAGACCTTCAAGAAGAAGCTATCTTATGAAACTGCCTCACTTTGCACTGAACTTAAGAATGTCAAGAAGGAGAGAAGTGACTTCGAAAAGACCCTTCTGGAGCTGAAGAAATCAAGCGAGGAAGCTGCCAAGAAGATGGATGAGGAGTTCGCGAAGCTGACCCGCGACCTGCATGCTGCAAAGACTGAGTTGGCAACTGCCGAGGAGACATTCGTGGCCTAGGGTCAAGTCTCTTTCATGAAGGGGTTCATTCGAACGATCCCTGACTTTGACTGGAACCAGCTTGGGCCAGAAAATGCTGACTTTGCAGAGACTCTGAAGAAGCAGATCGCTGACGATGATGCTGAAGAAGCCAGGTTGGAGGAGGAAGCGAGGCTGGTAGAAGAGGCAAGAATGGCCAAGGAGATCGCCAATGTCAATCAAGATCCGCCTGCTTCTAAAATTCATTCTACAATTTGCTGAAACTTTGAACTGGGGATTCGGGCACCCTTTGAATGCCTAGCAAGTGTAATATTAACTTTATTTTTTTCTCTTAACTTTATTTGTTTCGAAAATTCTGGGATCGCAATGTGATTCGTTCGTTTTCCTTTGTTTCGAAAATTTGGCTTCGCAGTCGCTAGGCCTTACATTAATGTTGCTTTAGCTTTAGCTTTTTTCCTTGCTTTTTGAGATGTTGAGATATAACTTGTGCTCGCAGATGCGGAGTGTCTTGTTCGCTTTTTAGATTTGCGTTCCTTTGATTGTTGTAGAGAGTTTAAAATGTGAGCAGCTACTTTGAGATTTTTTTCAAGTGCGATTCCAGCATCGTTGAGATGGCTTGGGCTTTAAAATGTAAATGCTAATAGACAAGCAAGCAAATTCTGAATGTACAATAAAAAAGCAATTCATAAAGCAAACGAACTCATGTGTTGATAAATGAGGGCGAGGCCCAATATTTGATAGATAGGGACGAGGCCAAAAAAATTGACAAGTGGGACGAGGCCCAGCAGTTGACAAGTAGGGACGAGGCCCAAAAGCTAATAAGTAGGGACGAGGCCCAAAAGCTAATAAGTAGGGACGAGGCCCAACAGTCATTACATCATAAAGGGGAGGTGTCTATATGATCACTACCCCCTAGTATTTTTTATGAATTTATTCATGCTAAATAGTTGTAGATAGAGACTACCAGGGGCGAGGCCTTTACTGATATTATTTTCTCAAATGTTCCGCATTCCAAGCTCGCGGAATAACTTTGTCCTTCATATCAGTGAGATAGTAGGTCCCTTCTGAAAGCGTAGCATAGATCTTGTAAGGTCCTTCCCAATAAGCACCAAAAACTTCATGACCTGGGACCTTAGTGTTAGGCATGAATCTTCTGAGTACTAGGTCATCTGTACGTAGAGATCGCGCTTTGACCTTTCCATTATAGTACCTCGCTATCCGTTGTTGATAGGCTGCGAGGCGTAGCTGGGCCTCGCTTCTAGTTTCTTCTATCATATCCAAATAAAGCCTATGATTGACCTCGTTTGCCTCGGGATCGTAATGTTCTCTTCTAAACGACCCTGAGCCCACTTCGACTGGCACCATGGCCTCGCATCCATAAGTAAGTGAAAATGGGGTTTCCCCTGTGGTCGACCTTGGGGTCGTGTTGTATGACCACAGAACCCTTGGTAACCCTTCAGGCCAATTACCCTTGCTTTCTTCCAGTTTGGCTTTCAAAGTGTGTTTTATGATTTTATTTATGGCCTCGGTTTGGCCATTCGTTTGAGGATGACTCACAGCTGAGAAACTCTTTTTTATCCCCAAATTTTCACAGAATTCTTTCATCTCCTTGCTATCAAATTGCTTCCCATTATCTGAAATGAGCTGATATGGGATCCCATAGCGACACACAACTGCTCTGTACACAAAGTCCTTCAGCTTTTTGGTAGTTATTGTGGCAAGTGGCTCAGCCTCAGCCCACTTTGTGAAATAGTCCACGGCCACTACTGCGTATTTGAGTCCTCCTTTAGCTTTTGGGAGTTCCCCAATTAGATCAATACCCCACATAGCAAAGGGCCATGGGCTCGTTAGCGAGGTGAGCTGAGAGACTGGGGCGTTGCTGAAGTTAGCGATCCTTTGGCAGGCATCGCATTTTCTTGAGAATTCGAATGCATCCTTTTTTAGAGTAGGCTAATAATACCCTTGACGAAGGATTTTCTGAGCTAGCGAGCTACCCCCCGAATGATTTCCACATATTCCTTTATGTACCTCTCTCAGAATATAGTTACATTCTTCCCCGTCTACGCATCGCAGGAGTGGGATGTTGAACCCTCTTCGATCCAGGACCTCATCATAAATGACATAACGAGCAGCCTGATATTTGATCTTCCTCGCTTCTTTTTTGTCTTGTGGCAAAGTACTATTTTTCACATATTCCCATATCGGGGTCATCCAAGTCGATCCGGGGGTCGCTATTTCCATGATAAACTCTTCTGGTACGCTAGGCTTTGTCTGAATTTCCAGTGGGATAATTCCAAGTAAGGTGGCCTTGCGACGCGACCCCAATTTTGCTAGAGCATCTGCCCCATGATTCTTTTCCCTTCTGATGTGAACCACTTTAAACTTGTTAAACTTTTAACTAATCTTTGTGCACATCACAGATACAGCTCAATCTGCTCACCTCTAGCTTGCCACCCACTCTAGAGTTGATATGTTACCAGCATAAAATCACTGTAGGCTGTAAGGTTTTCCACTTTCATCTCCAATGCAAGTTTGAGACCAATAATGAGGGCTTCGTACTCTGCTGCATTATTGGAGGATTCAAAGGCAAAGTGTACTGCACTTTTTATCTTACGACCTTCTGGAGTTACTAGCTCGATGCCAGCCCCGGCTCCTTCTTTGTTAGATGCCCTATCTACGTATAGCTCCCACCACGAGGCTGAATTTTCTTTTTTGGCCTCGCTAGCTGTTATTTCTTGAGCTGCTATGATAGCCCAGTCATCTCCCTCAGATTGGGGAGGAAACTCCAAAATAAAATCTGCAAGTGCTTGCCCTTTTATAGGGCCACGAGGCTTGAACTCAATGTCAAATTGATTAAGCTCTATTGTCTATTTTAGCAGTCTCCCTGAAGATTCAGGCTTGTGCATTACTTGTCTCAGTGGGTAGGCTGAGCGAACCTCAATCTTGTGGGCCTGAAAATATGGCCTTAACTTTCACGAGGCCAAAATCAAAGCATAAGCAAGCTTCTCCATGTTGGTGTAGCGAGTTTCTGCATCTAACATTCTTTTGCTAATGTAATACACTGGATACTGACTTTTCTCCTCCTCACGTACCAGTACTGCACTGATCGCATGCTCAGACACGGCGAGGTAGATGATGAGGACCTCGCCATTAAGAGGTTTCGAAAGAAGGGGTGGCGAGCCCAAATGCTCCTTTATCTTCTGGAAGGCCTCCTCGCAATGAGAGGTCCACTCAAAATTTTTTCCAACTTTCTTAATTGCCTTGAAGAACTCATGGCATTTGTCTGATGACTTTGAAATGAACCGATTAAGAGCAGCGATCCTTCCTGTTAAACTCTGAACTTCTTTCACGCTTCTTGGGGATCGCATGTCCATCAGAGCCTTTATTTTTGCAGGGTTCGCCTCGATTCCTTTGTGGTTAACAATGAACCCTAAGAACTTCCCAGATTCGACCCCAAACACACACTTTTGGGGATTGAGCTTCATCCTATACTTTCTCAAGATATTGAACGTTTCAGCTAGGTGAGCGATGTGGTCCCCAACTTCCTTGGATTTTACCAGCATGTCATCCACATACACCTCCATTGTTTTTCCGATCTGCTTTTCGAACATCATATTAACCAACCTTTGATAAGTTGCCCCAGCATTGAGGAGGCCGAAGGGCATCCCGCATCCCTATGTAACAGTAGAGCCCTCTATCTGTGATGAATGAGGTGTGTTCCTGATCAGGGCCATACATGGGTATTTGGTTGTACCCCGAATAAGCATCCATGAAAGAAAGAAGTGCGTGCCCCGCTGTTGCATCAACTAATTGATCGATCCTGGGCAAAGGAAAACTATCCTTTGGGCAATGTTTGTTAAGATCAGTGAAGTCTACATAGGTTTTCCATTTTCCATTTGGCTTTTTAACGAGGATAGGGTTCGCAAGCCAGTCAGGGTAGAATGATTCCCTAATTAGCCCTACCTCGAGGAGTCTATCCACTTCTTCTTTGAGAGCCTCGGCTCGTTCTCCACTTATGGGTCGTCTTTTCTGTCTAACTCCTTTCTTGTTTGGATCCAAGTTTAGCCTATGACACATCACACAAGGATCGATCCCAACCATATCTTCATGAGACCAGGCGAACACGTCAAGGTTGGCCTTCAAAAGAGTGACAAGCTTTTCCCTTAAGCTAGGATTGAGTTTCGACCCTATCTTCAACACCTTAGAAGGATCTTGCACATCAACAAGGATAAGGATAGTATATTCTGCTGCTCCTGCTCGCTCCACATGTTCGGGGATGCGAGGATCAATGTCTAGATCATACTCGCGAGCCCGGCTTGATTCTACCTCGTAGGTATTACTTTTTTCACTTTGAGGTGGAGCGATCCCATCCTCTAGCATTCGGGTTGCACTCACATGTCCATACTCCTTAACAACAGTTGTCTCTTGTGTGATTCCATTTGGTAGATCTGTTAGTGTGGAAGTTTCCTTGCGGACCCACTTTCCCTTTTGGGCTCGCACTGCAGCTTGTTCAGGGATCTCTTCATTATCACTGTCAGTAGCCTCTTCGACGATCCCTTCCTGGAGAATCATTATTGGCTGAGAAGTTTCCATCATCAAGGCCCCTGGTATTGGTTATACTTGTATGCCCAAATTATCAAAATAACCTTCAGGAAGCTCCTCAATAGATATTATATTGCACTCAGCTGAGTGTCGCGATGCTGACTTGCGGACCCTGTCCTCCTCCTCGCATTCCATCATGTCTACCCCAGATTTATTCCCCCTTTCAGCTGTCTTGAGGGCCTTGTTATAACATTCACAGGACTCATATTGAATTCCTCTAACACACCCAACTCCTTGCGGGGTGGGAAATTTCATAGAAAGGTGATAGATGGAGGTGACCACCCGCATAAAGTCCGCGACCTGTGTGGTGATGCAGGGCTCGTCCCCTAAAGTGATAGGGAGCCTGATGAGGCCTTTTACATTAACTAAGGCTCCAGTGAACCCATAAAGATGTCCCACAGTGGGGATAAGGTCTCTGTCCACATACCCTATTTTTTGGTAGACCTCGTACGTCAGAATATTCACTGCACTCCCATTGTCGACCAGGACCCTGTAAACATTTTACGATCCAATTCGAATTCGCACAACGAGGGCATTAGAATGGGGATGGTGAACCCACTTTGCATCTTCTTCAGTAAACATAATGTTTGTATCCTCCCCCTTAAAGAGCTTCGGGGGTCGCTCCTGTAGGTGATGAACATTAGTGAGGGGTCGCTCTTTATCCTCGGGAGCATACCTCTCTCTGGCCATGTTGCTGTCTCCCCCGATATGGGGTCCTCCAATAATTACATGAATGCTTCCGCCTCGCGTTTCCCTTTCTTGTGGGGCTCTTCATTTTGTCTAGGTGGTGGAACATCATTGTAACCGAGACCTGACTTCGCATTATGTTTCTTCACTTCGCGAACTGCCCATTCTATCAACTTTCCATCTCGAATTAATTGATCTACTTGCTGTTTAAGTTGCCAGCAATTCGTTGTATCATGCCCTGTTTGTTCATGGAAGGCACAATATTTGCTAGTGTCGGCAGTTCCTTTTGGACCCATTTGTGTAGGTCTCTTGAATACCCCCTTATTCGCATTGACAGCATAGATGTGATCAATTGGGCGACCAGAGGGATAAAAATTTTGTCTTCACTCCTTGCAGGGCGAGCTCGAGGAGGGGATCGCCTTAGTGGATCGCATTCCTTTCTCTTTTGGCTAGGGCTTCGATCCCTTCTTCGCCTTGGACTCCGAGATTCCTTCCGTTTCGCTCCCCTACTTCTACTTCCACTGCTGCCCCTTTCACTATTCTTCTTGAGATCAGCAAGTGATTTTTCAACACGCTTGAAAGGCTCAGCGACCTTGTGCAACTCTGAAAGTGTGCTAGGGGTTTGTTCTTGCAATTTCTTCCAGAATTCAGTCCCTTCCCTCACTCTAGCAACAAGGAAATTTTTCACAACCTCATCATTTGCACCTCGCACGTGAGGCACTTCAGCATTGAATCTCTTGAAATAGTCATGAAGAGTTTCTCCTTCCTTCTATTTTATGTTGGCCAACGTAGATACCGGGGGTGCATAGAGCATTGAAGATTGGAACTGTTTGATAAAGATATCTACAAATTGTTCCCAGGAATCGATAATGACCAGTGCTCCTAGCTTCGAAAAGCACTGCTGAGCACTTCCTCTTAGCGAGGCTGCGAACAACCTACACCTCGCAAGATGCGACACCTGGTATACATCCATTTCATTGTTGAATCGAATCACGAACTCAGCTGGATCGGTATCTCCATTATAGGTCATATCTAAATGATGCCCTCGAAACACTGCAGGAAGTGGAGCAGTTCAAATTTCGTGGGTAAAGGGTGAAGAAGAGCCCATGGTACTAAAGATTCTTTTCTCATTGTTCATCGAATCCAAGGCCCTTTTTCAATTCTTCCAGTTTATAGTCTCCCACTTTGGCCTCCTTGTCCCCCTCCTTTTTCTCTCCAGTACTTCCATGGTGTGATTGAGTCTTTTTTGGGATGCTAGACTCCTCCTGGTCATTCCTGCGATCCTTCTTTTTTCGATCCTCTTCATGGTGTTGGGATCGTTCTCGATCTCGATGAGATGGGGGTCTGTCATTGCGACGATAGGACCGCTCACGCTCTTTGTGAGAGGGGGGTCTGTCATCGCGACGATATGACCGCTCGCGATCTCGATGAGGAGACACTGGTCGATGAGGGCCCTTGCTTTTATTCTTAGATTCTTCATTCCGAGGTGCATTAATCTTTTCCAATTTGAGACGGAGGTCGTGTTCAGTTAGCTTCTTTCCAAGACGGTCAAAAACACTAACCGATCTCCCCTCAGATGAAGCGACCTTGTCAATTGAACCTCCTTTCTTCTCGAGCGAATACTCCTCCTCATTCCAGTCAGGGTTCGTTTTGATCTGTTAGAACATCCTCGAAATCATTAATAAGTTTCTTGACAGGGACTTTGCTTCCTTCCCCTTGATATGTTCGATCACCTGTCCTTGCATTCCTCTTCGATCCTCTAGAACTATAACACTTCTCCACTTTTGCAATCCTATCATGTACAACGGTCACTTGGTCGCCGAGGCCTTTTATAAAAGACATAACCTCGCTGGTCAATGCCACCTTCTGGACTGGGGGTGTTTGCTCCTCTTTGTACCCAGTCTTAGAGTTGTCCTTGGACACCTCGTCTTCTGAGGGATCCCTCGTCAGGGGATCATCCCTATTAACCCTATGCGACCCAGGAGTCTCTCCATCATTCTTCTTTTTGTTTGATTTAATCATCGCTTCTCCCAATTCAATGACTTGCCCTCCTTCTAACGCCAAATGTTATAAGGAGAATATCGTATAACAATATTTTGGAGGTTTACTGGATTAACGGAGCAAAATACGGATATTTTGTTAATAAACAAAGAACAGTGGATTATGGTTTGTGTATGTAGGTGTGGCTGAACTTGATAGGTGTTTTCAGGGGTGATCTGTTTCTCATCCATATCAAGGTGCCTACGTACCCTATTTATAGGGATCAAGCCGTACGTAGTTCTTGGGCAGCAAGTTACCTAGACGGGCTAGGGTTTTAGAAGATAAGTCATGGCCCAAGCCCGCTCGTGTAGGGCTGATGTGGCAATGAGTCATTAATTCTATCCATGATCCATGGCTTATAGAAGGAAACCGATGGTCTCGCATGGTTAGAGTAGAGGTCTCTCAAGCGAGGTTTAGAGAAGTGAAGCAGAGCCTAGCATATGACCGCGAAGCAATCCCAAATGCCCAATTACTCATATGACCGCGAGGGGCCTAGCTACGAGCCTTCTAGTAGAGAATGAGATAGCGATCTCGTTTAGCCTGTAGATGTGATAATAGCACGAAGCGGTCCCTGAGAGGGAGTGTCAGCGAAGCGATCCCTTAGATCGGATCATGAGCGAGATGGCCCTGTAGTTGTGCCGGGCTGATTCAAATAGTGGACTTTAGTGACCCAATTGTCATCTTCTAGGCCCATAGCCAATTATGAACCGTTAATTTAGCTAATTAAATCATGATAATTATTATGCCAGATTTGGGCATAACAGATAATATTATATCAACATGTATAGAACAATTTAGACTGATCTCAGAAAATACCAAGTGAAATGAATTATGGGAAGGAAAGAGTATTCATTTTAGTGTACATAAATTTTTTTGCACCTTAGACTCTCGAAAACGCTTTAACCCGGATGCACGGTGTTCTTTAACATTTTACCAAACTTGAAAAGACAACTTACCAACAATAGGAACTTCACGAATCATGTCATAATTTGGATCGACAAAATTGACATCTTTTGCATCGAAATTTCTTTATTAATCATTCTCAACTTGTTTGACAATTGTTCTGGGAAATGATTTCTCTTTACAGTACCCTGACAGTTGGTATGGAAAACTTTATTTTTTTTCCTTTCGTAAAAAGCAAGAAGAATGCAAAAAATGAAGTTGACATGAAATACGGTTTGATGTTTTTGATAGAGCATGTTGATCAACACTTCTGATAACTAATTTTATACAGTTGACAGACATGTTGCCTATACCAACGACGATTTCAATAAGTGAATCAGATGGGGAGTTCCCTATCTTTTTAAATCACAGCCAAGTGATTTGTACTGGATTGAATTTCATGAAATTTAACAACGAATCAGTAGAGCAAGCATGCAATAGATAACAATGAATCATTTAAGGAAATAAGAGATGAGTCCCAATCATGCTAGGAAGAAACCAAGCTTAATGATGATGCAAGGCCTTTTATGTTCTATTTCTACAAATGAAGAACCAGTTTGTCCAAATTACGAGATGATGAACCATTTAGACCACAGGCCTTTTCTGCCTTCCTCTTCCATTCCAAAGCCTTGTTTCTCAGTTTCTTACCCTCCACTCCATCCATCAATAGTCTAACGAGCTTCTCCACATCATCTCTGTTCACATCATTACGAATCTCCATTCCGCACTCCCATTGGTCACAAATGTACTTACAGTTTATAGTTTGGTCTCCCAAAAAAGGCCAACAGAGCATTGGTACTCCAGCTGAAATGCTTTCTATGGTTGAGTTCCATCCTCCATGTGTTAAGAACCCTCCCACTGATACGTGGTTGAGGACATCCTCTTGTGCACACCAGCTTGAAATAAGGCCCCTATTCTTGATGGCATCCATAAATTCAACTCCCAAAGAAACAGCAGAGTCACCCACTATCAAATCTGGCCTAATTATCCATACAAAGAAGCAGTTGCTATTAGCAAGACCCCAACCAAACTCCATAAGCTGCTCTGCAGACATGACTGTTATGCTTCCAAAGTTCACATAAACTACAGAATCAGCATCTTTAGAGTCCAGCCACTGAAGACATTTGTTATCCTCTTTCCAAAGACTATATCCAATGCTCTTGAGACACTCCTTCTGATCTGGTGGCATTTGGTCGAGCAGCATCTGTTGAGGGCCCACTGTGTATACACTGGTAAACATAGATGAGATGGCATTTACAAGTTCTTGTTCCAAATCATCATAAGTATGAAGTACATGTGCTGTACCATTTGCTGCTCTCTGGGCACATTCCATTAAGAAGTTAAATATGAAATTATTTCGATCCGTTATTCTGATAGGTCTTGGAAGATTTCCCAAACGAATATTTGGCATTCCTGGGATCCAGTCTATAATGGTGTCCAAATACCCGTTTGTTAGATAGGTGTCATCTGCATCGTGATGAACATCATTTAGCTAGTACGAACTCCAATTTAGTCAGGTGTGTACACATGTTATTGAGATCGTGTTGACGCTAGATTAGAAAATATTATTACCTTGTAATGGGATAAGACCTCTTTCAAGAGCATTTTTGAACTGATAAAATCCCATAAATCCACAAGCTGCAATTGTCCAAAGCAAAACGATAGGAATTCCAAGTGAATGTGCAGCATCAGCCGTGAATGGCATGAAACCGTCGGAGAGAATGGAAGTGACCTGATGGGTTCCAGCATTGAGCTTTGACAGAAGGTTCTGAAATGGAGGCAACATGTTGTTTTCTATGATGGAATGACAAAGTGCATCTATGTCCTGGGTGGCGTCGGCATCAGACCAAGGGAGGCCATCAGGGATGGTTTCGAATCTGAAACTGGGCAGGCCACCAAGAGACTGAAGACCTCCTGATTTAAAGAAGCGTCTATGGTTGAACTCTGTATTTACAAATGTAATGAAAATGCCTTTGCTGTGAAGGAGCTTCGCCATCTTTAACATTGCCTTCATGTGGCTTTGAGCTGGGTAAGGTATGCAAACTACATGAGCCTGTTTCTCTGCTGTACTTGAGTCCATACCTCTTCTGTTAAGGAAAAAAACCACAAAAATTATTGTGATGATAATATGACACTAAGTTAATTTCATATTAATCCGAGGTACCATATAGCTAAAAAATCAATGTATACAACTATTCAAGAAAATGTGTGACTTAAATATCGGGAGGGGCACAAACAGTTGACGTTTCTACTTGTGGAGAGTACTCACTTGTAAGTCAATTGCATAGATTTTTTTAGATTTGGTAATACGACACAAGTGATGTATGATTAAATTGCAGACGGCTAATAGGAAAAATGCCTAGAATTAATAGGTCGTTGATGGGTTCAAAACCTGGATGTTTCGTTGTCAAATTAGGTACTACTGACCGACTAAGGGCCTGTTTGTTTTCTCATTTTAGTGTTGACTTACGGTTTATAAGTTCATAAGTGTTTATAGGGGATGTTTGCCAAAATATGTTTTAACTAAACTTATAACTTATAAGCCCATAAATTAATGTTAAGAATTCTTAACTTTCAACTTATAACTTACTAGTTTATAACCCGTGCAACGCACGGTTTTTTTTTTTTAATATTGGTTATATTATTTTTAAATTTATTTTTAGTTTACATATCAAATTGTTGTTAGGAAATTGATATACATATAAGATTTTACACGTTCAATAGTTGGCAAGAGATGAAGGCAAAGATTCTTAAAACTTGATTTGGATAATTTTACAGCCTACGTGAAATTAACAAATTTATCTTTAATTTAGTGATGATTTAACGATTTTCTTCAATTAAAACTACCAAGAAACAAAAAAGAGAGATGAAATTGACGATTTTTTATATTGAAAATTCTATTCTATTTAGGAAATCTACTTATATTTTGTTTTGATTATCAAAATAATCTTCTTATTATTTGAAGATAGTTGTACTAACAACCAAATACAATTTTAATAATAAGTGTAGTAGGGATTTTGTCCAAAACTTTGTTAGTTGGTAGTCTGGTCCTCATTACGATAAAATAAATAAGAACTGTTAGATCTTAAATAAATAGATAAAAACGTTGGATATAGCATAAAAAATATTTAATATTTTAACATGTAAACTAAAAAGTGTATTTATATTGAAATACAAAAAATTGTCTGTCAATGATTTATATCACATATAATTAGGTTTTCTATATTGAATAAGATTATTAATATAGGTATTCTACACTAAATAGGATTAATGTACAAATTCGTAATTGTATTTTCTCTTGAGATTCTGAGTGTTTTCATTTGGATAATAATTGTTAAATTATCACTAAATTAAAGATAATTTTATGTGTTTCGCGTGGAGTGTAAAATCATCCAAATCTGATTTCTATATCTCGAGATAAAGCTTAAATAGTAAATATGAACCTTTTTAATATTAATAAATAAATAAAATTTAGTTCTAATACAATCTTTTATATCCTTTTCAGATTATAACTTCTTTTTAAAATTCAATTATAATACAACCTTTTTAATTATATCATTTTTAGATTATAATTTTCATTTTAATATAATATAATCTTGATCGTCTATTTTTAAAAATATTATATTCGACGGTTGAGATTATTTTGGCGGTACAGTGACTAGAGATGTTCAAAAAGCCTGAAGCCCGAAGCCCGGCCCGATCCGGCCCGAAAAAAAGCCCGAAAAGCCCGACCCGAAAAAAGCCCGGCCCGGTTCGGCCCGGCCCGGAGGCCTAAAATGGGCCCTCTATTTTTCACGAAGCCCGGCCCGGCCCGAAGCCCGAAAAGCCCGGTTAAAAGCCCGGGCTTTTAAAAAGCCCGGATAAAGCCCGGTCCGAAGCCCGGTTAAAGCCCGGCCCGGATAAAGCCCGGCCCGAAGCCCAGATAAAGCCCGGATAAAGCCCGGATAAAGCCCGGATAAAATTTTTATTTTATTAATTTAACTTATAATCTTCAACCAAATTAATTTTTTATTTTTTGAAAATTTGGGAATATCATTTAATTAGATATATCTTGACATCCGTACGGTTGGATCGTCGAGAAATATTTTTAAAAATATAGAAACAATAATCTGGGATGAGCACTAGTTACGAGTACTAGACAATATAGTAATGTTCTATTAAGATCTCCAACCAAATTAATTTTTTATTTTTTGAAAATTTGTTTATATCATTTAATTAGATATATCTTATCATCCGTACGGTTGGATCATCGAGAAATATTTGTAAAAATATAGAAATTACATATATATAATTTTTTTTAAAAAAAGCCCGAAAAAAGCCCGGCCCGGCCCGGCCCGAAGGCCTAAAACAGGCCTCATATTTTAGAGAAAGCCCGGCCCGGCCCGGCCCGATTTTTGAAAAAGCCCGGCCCGGCCCGGTTGTTAAAAAGCCCGGGCTTTTTAAAGCCCGGATAAAGCCCGGTCCGAAGGGCTTTTTGTGCATCTCTAACAGTGACCAAACCAAAGTGACCAAACCAAAATTATGGATAAGATCCCTCTTACGCTTATCATATATAAGGATATAATTAAATATTATTATTTTATTTTATTAAATAGAACCGTCCTTAATATAATTGGAAAAAGTGAGATTTTAATTGATTAGTTTATAGTAATTATTATTTAATTACGTTATTTTACTAAATACAATTGCACGTAATATTTTTATAAAAGGAAAAAATTAATATTGCCCGTGATATTTCTAATAAAATAAGGATTTTAGTTAGAAAAGATGATATGTTTTAGCTGAAAAAGGTAATCGGTTAATTATTAATATTAAATATTATTATTTTATTTTATTAAATAGAACCGTCCTTAATATAATTGGAAAAAGTGAGATTTTAGTTAGAGAAAATAGAAAGGTAACGTGAAAATTAAATAGATGGCATGATTTATGTGAAAATGGTAATTGGTTAGCTTATAATAATTATAATTTAATTATGTCATTTTACTAAATAAAATTGATCATAGTTTTTAGAAAATGAGAAATTAATGTTGCCCGTGATATTTCTAGAAAAAAGGGGATTTAATTAGAAAAAATAGAAAGATGATCCGTTTTAGCAGAAAAGGTAATTGGGTAATTATTAGTATTATAATATTATTATTTTATTTTTATTAAATAGAAACGTGTGTGATATAATTGGAAAAAGAGAGGTTTTAGTAAGAGAAAAGAAAAAAGGTAACGTATTTTGGTTGAAAAAAGGTAACCGTCCATGATATAATTGGAAAAAAAGATATGTTGGTTAGAGAAAATAGAAAAGAGAACGTGTTTTGGGTGAAAAGTGTAATTGATTAGTTAATAGTAATTATAATATAATTATGTTATTTTATTAAACAAAACTGCTCAAACTATTTTATTAAACCTGAAAAGAAAATTATTTAATTCTTGAAAAATAGAAAAGATAATCTGTTTAACCTCAAGAAGGAAATTGATTAGTTAGTAGATCTGTAATTGAGTAAGGGTAAATAAGTAAAATCAATAGGTACCAACCAACTAACCAAACTTTTAATGTTTGGACTTTTATATAATAGTATAGATTGATGATTGATTATAGATTATTATTTTGGGAAGGTGTTAACCAACCAATCAAATATATCCATATTAAATACTATTGATAGCCTTATAACAGTATAGTATAGAGTAGTTTCACTTATAATAGTGTAGTATAGATAGATTATAGTTTGTTGTAAATTTTAATAATTATGTGATGTTAAAATTATTTAAATTGATTTCGAAAATATTTTGTTTTCAAGTAATTGAAAGAGTCTAAAAAAGTTGGGTTAAGGTAAAAAATTTTAAATCAAATATAACTGAAATAGTATGTAATTGAATATTAATGAGAGTATAGTTAAAAGAGTTTGTTTTTTTTGTAAAATAATATTTTATATGCATTTTACTTTAAGTAAAATATATGGTTTTTTTCGTAAAATAAATATTTATATGCATTTTATTTTTCTTATTCTTTTTGGAAGGTGTTAAAATTTTTTTGGAAGGTGTTAACCGACCGACCGACCAACCAATTATAGCCTGTGTTGGCCTATTTAATTTTGATGATTCTATGAATACATATATTTTGGAATGTTATTTATTATTCTAACATGCTCTTGATTTTGATAATAGGCAAACGGTCTGGTGCAAACGTATGCACCAGACTGGTTATGGAACATACGGTTCCAGAACCGTTGGATCGTTGATCCAACAGCTCTGATTTAAAAAAAAAATTCATCGTACCGCAACAAGTTTCCGCGGTACGGGGCAATTACCAAAATGCCCCCTGTTTTCACATAAAAAATCTACTGTTCACCGTACCGCAGAAAGTTTCTGCGGTACGTGAACAGTAGGGATATTTTTGTAATTTCTCCGTACCGCGGAAACTTGTTGCGGTACGGTGAATATTTTTTTTTAAATCAGAGCCGTTGGATCGTTGATCCAACGGCTCTGGAACCGTATGTTCCATAACCAGTCTGGTGCATACGTTTGCACCAGACCGGACCCCTTGATAATAATGTGATTACATATATTTTGGATGATATTAGTGCTACTAACATTTTTGATCTTAATGATTATGCGAAATCTTTTATGTTGGTATAATTCTTGTTATTACTTGTTGTTAGTGAAATTTCCAGGAGAGAAATTCTCCTGTTCAGCAAGCTGTATTACATATTTATTATCATTTCAGCAAGCTGTTTTAAGTTTTACAGGATTATTTCAGTCAGACTAACAGTTCATTTTCAGCAAGCTATTATGGATCATCTTTCATATTTCAGCAAGCTGAATTCACAGTCTTTGCAAAATCAGCGTGCTGATTCTGGGCGACAGAAATAACAGAATTCAGAAAACATACGTTTTTCAAGGAGCTATCTGTGATATATATTTAGGAATATTGTAAGGGACCCTCTGAATTATTCACACCCATCATACACTTCAATATTCTCTACTCAAGTAAAGTGGGGGACAACTTATTCCTTGCTTTTAAATAATGTTTCACCTTTTCATTATTTAATAAGTCAACCCCATACAAACACTTTCACTTGTATTCTTTGTCTCTCACATCAACATTATACACGCTCCTTGTAACACCCCCAGATCCGGGGTCCGAGATCCGGTGGTTACGGTTTCCAATTCTGTCCACAACAATTGAACTTTCCTTAACATAAAATAAATTATGTCTCTATGAACCAACACAACAATGTAAAACACACCCGTTATAGTCCCAGAGATGAAATCAGAGTAACAATCAAATTTTTTATTAATCACATTATGAGTTCTTACAATCCAAAAGAATTTCAATATAAATACATACTCTTTGCCATCCATTTACATGAGTCATACTAGACTATATACTTGGTACTGAAAGAATAAATCTATCCTACCAATAGCTTTCTCTTCGGCTCTGGTAGTCTCATCGTCCTCGCCAGCATCAAGTGCGCCTTGTGCGAGTCATCTGGTCTAGCTGTTGTTGTGATATAATAATAAAGCAAGGGTGAGCAATAGCCCACCAACAATAATATTTAACTGAACGATAATATATAACAGTTCAAAAGTATCTTTCAAACCATATGCCATGCATTTACGGAAATGATGCCAGTATAATATGAACGATGAAGTTACAAGGTAACTTAAAGTATTTGTTTGTAGAAATATCTGCTACATCAAAAGTAAGCGTGATATTCTCATTGTCATTAAAAGGAGGAACTTGCATGAAAAGATTGCAATTCCAGTTATGAACACTTTTCCGGCTCTGCCAACAGTAATCATGTTGCAGGAAATAAATAAGTTTGGATGATGAACCAATGATGGAGTATTCACCGCGCCCGCTGTTCCAATCTTGATGATCAGTCAAGATCGTACAGCTCAAATTAGATTTACTACCGGTAGAAGGAAGAACTGACGGCTTTACTTGTCTACCGCCTTACTAGCTCTCCCAGGCCAACGGTTGGGCCAAAGGGGATGGACCGGCGCTACTCGGCCTCTTACACGACTCCTAGTTCCAATAGAATTCATGATTCTGAATGTAACGTTCGTCCCCCTTTCCCCAAGTATAATACTTGTTGATAAGACTCCACAAAGTAGTCGTATCTAGTTGGAAAGGAAAATTCACCAATAACTTCCAAGCCATTGCTTGGTAACGAACATCAACTTGTTCCAACAATCTTACCCCTCGAAAGATGAGAAGGTAAACACAGACTTAATGAGTCCATAGCAACCAAGTTGTGAGTGAAGAGGATAAATTATGACCGGGAAGTCAACAAGATAAATAACATTGCTCAAGTAGGTTCCCCTATAATATGGAAGTTTGAGCGAGCATTTAAATCCTTTTAAGATAGATTTAAATGAAAAAGAAAGAGTTGGGAACCTTTCCTTGATAAAATAGTCGTAAAAAGACTCCGAAATATTTTACATAATATCTGGAGGTGGAAGGTAATCTCCGAATAATATAATTATTTAAAAAAAGAATTTTAAAAGAATTAAATAAATATTCCAAGAATATTTATTTACTCAATAATAATTATGGAATATTATTAACTCATAATATTGCTCGTAAGTAATCCTCGAATGAATATATGGAATTATTTACTAAATAAATCCCTCCTTAAATGAATATTCGAAAATAATATTCATTAAATCATTAAACTCCAATAAATATTTAAAATAGTATTCAATAAATAAGTCAACCTTAAATGAATATTTGAAAATAATGTTCATCTAATATTTAATCTTTTAAATGAATATCCAAATAGGATTCATTCAATAAATAATCTTCTAAATGAATATCCAAATAATATTCATTTATTAATCAAAACTTTAAAGGAATAATCGAAATAATATTCCTTAAGTAAATAGAACTTCCAATGAATATTTTAAGATAATATTCATTAAGTACATAAAACCTTAAATGAATATTCGAAGGTAATATTCATTTAATAAATAACATTCTAAAGAATATCAAAATAATATTCATTAAATATCAACTTTAAATGAATATTCAAAATTAACATTCATTTATTATCTGTCGACTAAGATAATACTCGAATAACATTCCTCGAAATATTTCCAAGTAATTGATACTTTATGGAATATAATAACGTTTAACAATAACCTTCCTCAGATAAATAATAATCTGTCGTTGGAATCCCTCTGGGTTTCCACGACTATCTATAACTCAAAATACCGACTCCCGGTCTATATTTAGAATGAATATCATATGCCCTTCGCTAAGGGTCTTACCAAAACAATCCGGCTTATTACTGATAAATCGTATCTAATCTATAAGCCAATATCAATTCAGGGAACAAGTATCACAAAAACCAGAGTCACAATATAATTGGAAACAGGCATGCATGCGATGGCATATGTAAAACAGAAATCATATACATATATTATCACAACAACAGCCTAAAAGAAGGGAATTGAAACTTGCCTGGTAGTCGAGTACGGTAAGGGGTAGTGGTAGCGGGTCCCGGGTCAGCTTGGTGATCTATAAATAGCCAAGGCATTCGGGATTAATCACTTAACATCTTAAAAGTTAAGTTATACTTAAATCGAAACACGTTCTCGAGTTATCTCGTTATACCCCTTTTAGTGGATTCCTTTTATCATCGATCCGACCCGACATTCGTTCGTTAATACGACATGTCACTGTACTTACACTTAGGACATACTTAAGTCATACAAGTTCTAAAGTTGATCGTTAAGAATCAATATAATACTCCGAGTTTTATCGCCCGTTTTCTAAGTGTTTTACCGAAGTTATAATCAAGCGGGTTTTTAGGGGGTTCGTTCGCGTTTAACTTCGATTCAAACATTTTTATAAAATCGGAAAACGATCCGTTTGATATGTGGTTTTCTTTCATACCTTCCTTATGACCCCTAGTATTTATTTACCAAGATTCGCCACTGACTTACGTATTTTACGAGGGTTCATTTTTAATTACGAATTCTCGGTTACGGTTTCGAACTACTTTTAGTAAACCGACCGTAACTCCTAAACCGTAAGTCCGTTTCACGCGTTCTTTATATCAAAACGAAGCTTATAACAACCTATCCTAACATGGCAGAAAAGGTTTCTGGACAGTAGGGTCTTGACATGGAAAATGGCATACAAAACATAATATTGTAAAATCGGACATTATAACGGCTATGTTTACGCGTTTTCCAAAGTTTTTAAACTTTATCACAATCTTACCAAGATCAAATCAACCACCCAAACACATGATAAACATCATGGCTAGTCTAACAACAACTCATCTTAACCATTACATGGTTCATAAACCAAATCACAACCATAACAACTACTAATCATGGATCTAAGCATAACATAACATACTAATCACTAAATCATCCATAAAACTCATAAGATCTTAAAAAGGACACCAAGGGTTTTCAAGTTTTATACCTTCCTTAGAGTGTTTACTAGCCTCACTAAGCTTTGCATGATCCTTAGGAGTGCTTAAGCTTGCTATATCAACCATGAAACAAGAAAAATCAAGATTAGTTTTCATGAAAACACTATTCACCCTCCATTTTAATGATTTTTTTGAAAATGGAAACAAAAGAGTTAGGACTTGAAATTTCTAGGAGATTAGTTTCTTGAAATATAGAACTCACCATAAAAGTTTCAAGATCAACAAATGGTTGGAAGTTGGATTTTGGATTTGGAATTTCCAAATGGGCCGAATGGATGAACATTTGGAGAGAGTTTGATATTTTTGTTGGTTGCTTTAATAAAGTGATGAGGTACTAGATGATGTATTTGGCATGGACATGTGTTGAGTTTTGAATGGTTTTCATGCTAAGTATTGGTTTGATATCTAAGTACTACTTCCATCTCCAAGTATGCTAGTTACTTTAAGCCACTTGGTTGCTAGATATTTATTCTAGTAGCTTACACAAGACTCTTGCTTCCTCTGCTTGTTTCTGTGTCCGGTTATTGCCCGTTTCGATTGATCGTTCGGACGAATAACTAAGTAGTTTCACCTCTAGGGTTTACCGGGAAATTTCTCGATATTCATAATACCTTCCCCAATCCTTAATATAATCCTTGTGATGACCATGTAGGATATTTAATCTCGATACGAACTTAATCCGTAATCTAGGATTCGTTCGCTTTATTGATTAATCTCGTTATAACGTTTTAGCGGTTTCTAGAACGCTTGTTTCACTGCCTCAGTGGTTTCCTACCTTCATTCTTAAATCAAATATAATAACATCCCAAAATATCAAATCCTCAAAGTTAATATCTCAATTCTTGGATTATAATAATATTTAATCCACTGTCCGGTCAAATATTATACCGAAAAAGAATTTGGAATTTCTGAATTCCGATCGTCTCTGCATTCACTTATTTCCTCCGCGTATTACTAATATGACTTCGAAACATCTATATCACGTCCCGTACATAGGGTGGCGTGAAAAGTTTTCCAACTTACAAAATCACTATTCATCCACCAAATTACTATGCACGTACAGGAAACACTATGCACGTACGGGAAACACTATGCACGTATGGGAAACACTATGCACGTATGGGAAACACTATGCACGTACTCATTTCCCTTCAAGGATCCATTAGCTCCTTCCTGGATGGTAGATTATTCTTATCTAGGTCCTCAACCATCGAATTACTCTATTCTGACAATATACCAATGCATCAGGATCATTGTCCAAAGCAATATCCATTCATTACAGTCATTGTTCTTTGAAACCACCATTCATTAGAGCTGGTGACCTTGTTATCGGAATCATTGTTCTTCATTTTATCATTACTTAATAAAAAGTTTTAATTATATCCAAAATTTGGGGTTCTTACAGTCTCCCCTCCTTAAAAGGATTCCGTCCCGGAATCAGGTAGGAAGCAAAGAGTCGTTTGCCTGTCGTTCCCTTTTTAGCTTCCCGGTCAATTCTTAGTCGTTCAACCCTTCCTCAGCACATTTTCTGGTGCTACAATCCATACTGTATCCTTTTTCCATCAACGTTGCTACTTTTCGTACAACTCACTATCCGGGTTATACTCTTACTCAGTCTTATCCTTATTGATACCTGCAGTAACATTGGTATCACTATCACCCTACAAATTCGGAGGTAACCTCGCTCGTACTGTGCATTTCCTGATTGCTTTAATCTTCTCAATCTCGATCAATATAGTGAAGTGGAAAGATTTATTGAGAGATCACTATGATCAATTGAACATTTGTTATATTGCATAGTTAGTACAGAAGGGGGCCAGCCTTTAGTACTTGACAAGCAATTAAACAAGTCATGGTATTCCACTTAGACTTCTATCACATAGACAGATAGTCACGTAGCAGTACCTCCCCTCCTAAAAGGGCTGTTCTTCTCAATTCATAAAGAAGATGAATAAGAGAGAAGAAGAGAAAAGAGTTCTAAAGGATTATAGAAAGCTTTCATGATTGTAGAATATCATACTCAGAATTTACCTCTGAACTATAGAGGTTTATCAAAGAAGAAATTAATCATAATTATATCCAATACTATTTGATCGCAATCTCACGTGTCAACATATCTTGCTGCTTTGTCCATTATCCTATGGACAAATACTCTTGTTCAATCTTAGCGATACTCACATTCGGGAAATCCTTCAACCTTTCAGGTTAAATCTTAGATTTCTCACTTGACATCATTATTACTGACATCCCATATCATGTTACTAGCTTTTTCATAACTATAATATTGACACTATCATGTTGTCATCCTGAGAATTCATTAGAAAACCCATTCATAACATTCCTTGCTTCTCATTCCATAGTTGCTTTCCCAGCCTTTTCTTTATCAATCACATCCTTTTTATTATCTGATTCTTACTCATTTCTATTATTTACTTTCACCTTCACCTCTTTATTGAGACACCTTTTTGCACTTGGTACCTCCTTATCGGTATTCCGTCACATTTATTCTATAATCATCACGTTATTCCAATTTAAACTTTCCGACATGAATTTGGCCCGATCCCTTTAACTTAGATTCATATAATCTACTTCTGCCAACCTTGTTTCTCATCACTTGTTCTTTTCTATCCGTGGTTTTCCACAGGTTGTCTTTCGTAAGTCAGACCAGGTCGTATATCTACATGCTCGTACTCCTATCATCTGTTGAACATCTGCATTTTACTGGCGTAGCCTGGCCACATGAAAACCCGTTATGACCGTGCTATAAGCTTTGGGGGTAAGGCTGGCTCGAATACCGCTGTCCGAACACTTTAAACTCTCAGGTGGCCCAATAAGTCTCGGGCTCAACCGCCCTTCCCTCCAAGTCTCATTAATTCTTTCAATGGGAATATCTTTAACATCATGAATCATCAATCTCATATTCTCTATCTTGTTTGCGCAGAAGTACACTAACATAAACTTGTTTGTCATTCATCAACATGCCATTTAGTTAATCAATGGCAGCACTTTCTTTATCTTTACATTGTCATCTACTTTCTTAGAAGAATCACCATCGCTTGTTGTTTACGTAGTGCATTAATAGCTAACCCTACGGGTTTCAAATCCCTTAGGGAGACAAAGTAATCACTATTCCTTATCCATAAGGAACACTTCCTGAACTTGATGTAGATATAACATGAAGTAGATAGAATTGCCGAAGAGTTTCAAGCATCGCAGCTAGGTCCGGTTGATGAAACTATCACTTATGCATCTTCCATAAAATACTGGAAACTTAACGGTTTACTTCATCAATATTATATCATGGTCCTGATTTGCCTCAAAATGGGACCTTCTAAGATATGTAATATGCTTAAGACTCATCAGGAATCGAATCTTTACTTAAACTACTATTATCGTCGATTCTTACACAATCATCAGAAGGAATGTAAATTCCTCCACTCTGATATGACCTTCAAGGTCCTTCTAAATCTCATTCCGTTTCTTCGGTATGAACATTTGTAATTATTCCTCTATACTTAGACTGTCGGCCACCTCATTGGCCTTTCCTGATAATAATAATTTCTGGTAATCCTTGTTCTCTGGATACATTTCAATTTACCTCATTCTCATCACTGTTGGGTGAAAGCATTCTCCCTTAAGCTCTACTGAAGGAGAAAAATATATCTATCAGTCTTTTTCCATAAGTCATTGCTTCCACCTACCCGTGGGAACTTTATCACGTTTATTCCCAATCCTACTTAGGATACTTCTTTTCTTCGTTCTTTCCTTATCTTAGGATAATCTCAACCTTCTTTGGTTCCATCCATACCTCATCATGGTTTCATACATGCCTCATCTGACATTATTGTTATTGTGACTTACATTCTCTTCCAAACTTCTAGTTGGAAACTCAAAATATTAACTTTTCTTTGTACGGTTTCTTAGGTCGTCCTCATCATTCCTCCTGTATTTTCTAGGTACAGGGTATATCAAAACGCCATTGATCAATACTCTAATAATTCTATCTATGTCCTTTCCAGAACTCTTTTTAATAATCCTTACCGGTCATTGTTGCCTTAGCAAGTCCAACTCATATCATCTGAATTCATAATGTCTTTATTTGGGTTAATGCCATCCCTTGTGCATTCCCCATGGTTTGTCTTAATTTATGGATATCCTATCCTTAATTCAACTGCTAAGGAATTCCTGCATCCTATAATTGGCAATCAAATCATGTATCCTTAATAATGGTCTCTTTTCAATCATTCTTATTTGATAATCGATCGGTAGCTTACTGCTAAGTTCTTCTTTCAGATAGTTGTCAACCTATTTGACCTTCCAAAAGACAACGTATGTCTATCTGCTCTCTTACAGAACTTGTTAATGGTAGCAAGGATGTTCTGAAAGATATTGGTCGAGTTCAACGTGAATTTCTTAGTGCTTGTCGTTCTTCGCAAAGGTACTTACCTTAGGCAAAATTTCTACAGCATACTGATCAATCTCTGACCATTTCTATACTCTCTTCATAAACCTTCATTGTTTACTTCCCTTAGTCATAATATATTCATGGTATTTATAATACCCTAACATCATACATCTCAAGTAATTATACTTCCATTTTTACACGTAATCTTGGGAAATCATATACACATGAATCACTTTAGTACGGATGACCCCATTCCAAAAAGGTCTAGTAAATTCCCCATCAAATCATGGGTTGCAAAGGGTTTAGTAGAAGATTCCTACGATCTCATTAATGTTTCTTTTATGTCAGAAGCCCTTGCAGTCGGTGCTTACTTAGAAGCAACCCTGCTTTGTCCTTTCATTGCTGGTCTAGTCACTTGATAATCCTTGGTGACTTGGCCTTAACTGGCCACACTAAAATAAAATATACGATTTGAGGGGTTGGCTAATTAGCATTACTTTTCTAGCAATTGCCGGCATAGTGCCTTCTACTTTGATACCTTTCTACCTTTCCAAAACTTAACTTCATATAAGTCTTAATCGACTACTCGGCCCGTCTTCGGCCACCTTTCCTCTACTTTTATCTTTACAACTATTCTTATCAATCCCACGTGCCACGCAAGCTTACCATTCCTGGCATAACAGCCTTTTCACTTAAGTCAATCCCGGAGTTTCTCAGTCCGGCTGGTTTCTTACTTACATTTCCTGTTTCCATCCAATCTCACTTCATCATTTTATCTCTACCATCGATTGTAATACTCAGGGTCCGTCTACTAACCCATAGGGCGGCTACTTTACCCAATTCACGGGGTTCGCCCCAGTTTCCATTCTTTTCAATGATGTTCTCTGATAATCAGAAAGACAAGGTTTGCCAAAATTCTCCGGATTTCTTTCCAGAATCAGGGAAATTTTGGTCAATCTATCCATCGACTGGTAACACTAAGGAGACCAGTTTCGAAAACTGAAGAATAGTTCTATGAACCTCCTAGTAGGTAAAACCGTAAGCAGTCATAGTTAACGAAATAATCGTCATCAGATTGGAAGTTTAACCACTGGAGAGGAACCAGTTATATACATCCCTTAGAAGGGAATCAACAGTCTCAAACTGAAACCTGTCACAACATCCTGATACCTATATGTCCTGATATTCGATAATACCAAATGTCAATCTATCTGACCACTAGTCTCAGAAGGAACATTGCCGTCGGAATTGGTTGTTCCACAGAATTTGCACTACTAAGGCCATCCGATCTGGTGGACCGTGCTGTCCGAATGCATCCACAAGTACTTTGTCATGTTTCGTAAGCACACATCCTAATCCTTTATGCGAAGCATCGTTGGAAGCACAAGGTCTCCTTTTTCCATTAAGTAATGCCAACTCTTGGTCATTACCAATTCCACCTTTTAGCTCTAGGAAGATTTTCTCACATTTTTCTCTTTAACTGTTGATCGTATTACTTGATCCATTATAATTCTGCGTCGGAGTAAACTTGAGGTAACTACTATAATCCATTCAACGAAAAGAATTTAATATTCCTCTGAATCACATGCATCTAACATTTCTGGTTCATCATTTAACTGTGTTTCAATAACTCTATTCTCAGTCTCTGCCAGTAGTCTCATTACGAGTTCATCTTGACTCACTGGTCTTATCTTTCGGTAGCTTCTGAGATCATTGTCTCGCTTATCACTTCCTTATATAACTTTATCCAATCATGTTGTCACTTCCCAATATTTTCACTTTCTAACTGATTCATTCATAAAATGGACGTTTTCCTGAAATAAACAACTTCATTAATCTCAATTTGGTTCCATCATTTACAACCTATGACATCTCCCTTTTCATGGCGAATTATTACTGACAATATTCATAGTAATTCATTTATCAAATGATATGGTACTTACTGCCTTCTCTCAACTATTTCTAGGGACTCTGCTCCTCGTCCTATATTGATGTCTTTGATAATCATACATCCCTCTAGCTCTTTCTTTGTTAATATGAAAGTCTCTAAGGATTCTTATCTATTCCCGTATAAGATCTCAAGTAATTCTTCCAATCCGTCTTACTTGCTGGTACTACAACCAGTAGTCCGGCTACGAATCCAACATGAATCTTCAGTTCTCTTGCTAATAGCTCAGTTCTTTATGCTCACTTTTCTGAGCACCATACCTTAATCATCACAGTCTTTCTGGCTGCGGCCCTCATTCCTCGAGGGTAAGCTCCTTATCCTAACAGGATTTTTCCTTATCTGCTGGAACCTCTTCCGAGTCTTCAATAGGGTACTCTATCGAATTCACAATCCGATCGTCAACATATAATAAAACATCATCATGCTGCTGCTCGTACGCCTCAAGGTCTGTCGCCTTACTAGTCGATACGAGAACGAGCTAAGTTACTATCATGATACTTAAGAGTTCCCATAAGGGTTTTATACGTCAGTACTACTTGAAGTAGTCCGACTATGAACTTGGCAAGAGTTCTTATTATCTTAGTAAGTTTATTGTTTTAACGTCGCATCATCTCTGGGGTTTATAACGTACGCTCTGATACCACTTCTTTAACACCCCCAGATCCGGGGTCCGGGATCCGGTGGTTACGGTTTCCAATTCTGTCCACAACAATTGAACTTTCCTTAACATAAAATAAATTACGTCTCTATGAACCAACACAACAATGTAAAACACACCCGTTATAGTCCCAGAGATGAAATCAGAGTAACAATCAAATTTTTTATTAATCACATTATGAGTTCTTACAATCCAAAAGAATTTCAATATAAATACATACTCTTTGCCATCCATTTACATGAGTCATACTAGACCATATTCTTGGTACTGAAAGAATAAATCTATCCTACCAATAGCTTTCTCTTCGGCTCTGGTAGTCTCATCGTCCTCGCCAGCATCAAGTGCGCCTTGTGCGAGTCATCTGGTCTAGCTGTTGTTGTGATATAATAATAAAGCAAGGGTGAGCAATAGCCCACCAACAATAATATTTAACTGAACGATAATATATAACAGTTCAAAAGTATCTTTCAAACCATATGCCATGCACTTACGGAAATGATGCCAGTATAATATGAACGATGAAGTTACAAGGTAACTTAAAGTATTTGTTTGTAGAAATATCTGCTACATCAAAAGTAAGCGTGATATTCTCATTGTCATTAAAAGGAGGAACTTGCATGAAAAGATTGCAATTCCAGTTATGAACACTTTTCCGGCTCTGCCAACAGTAATCATGTTGCAGGAAATAAATAAGTTTGGATGATGAACCAATGATGGAGTATTCACCGTGCCCGCTGTTCCAATCTTGATGATCAGTCAAGATCGTACAGCTCAAATTAGATTTACTACCGGTAGAAGGAAGAACTGACGGCTTTACTTGTCTACCGCCTTACTAGCTCTCCCAGGCCAACGGTTGGGCCAAAGGGGATGGACCGGCGCTACTCGGCCTCTTACACGACTCCTAGTTCCAATAGAATTCATGATTCTGAATGTAACGTTCGTCCCCCTTTCCCCAAGTATAATACTTGTTGATAAGACTCCACAAAGTAGTCGTATCTAGTTGGAAAGGAAAATTCACCAATAACTTCCAAGCCATTGCTTGGTAACGAACATCAACTTGTTCCAACAATCTTACCCCTCGAAAGATGAGAAGGTAAACACAGACTTAATGAGTCCATAGCAACCAAGTTGCGAGTGAAGAGGATAAATTATGACCGGGAAGTCAACAAGATAAATAACATTGCTCAAGTAGGTTCCCCTATAATATGGAAGTTTGAGCGAGCATTTAAATCCTTTTAAGATAGATTTAAATGAAAAAGAAAGAGTTGGGAACCTTTCCTTGATAAAATAGTCGTAAAAAGACTCCGAAATATTTTACATAATATCTGGAGGTGGAAGGTAATCTCCGAATAATATAATTATTTAAAAAAAGAATTTTAAAAGAATTAAATAAATATTCCAAGAATATTTATTTACTCAATAATTATTATGGAATATTATTAACTCATAATATTGCTCGTAAGTAATCCTCGAATGAATATATGGAATTATTTACTAAATAAATCCCTCCTTAAATGAATATTCGAAAATAATATTCATTAAATCATTAAACTCCAATAAATATTTAAAATAGTATTCAATAAATAAATCAACCTTAAATGAATATTTGAAAATAATGTTCATCTAATATTTAATCTTTTAAATGAATATCCAAATAGCATTCATTCAATAAATAATCTTCTAAATGAATATCCAAATAATATTCATTTATTAATCAAAACTTTAAAGGAATAATCGAAATAATATTCCTTAAGTAAATAGAACTTCCAATGAATATTTTAAGATAATATTCATTAAGTACATAAAACCTTAAATGAATATTCGAAGGTAATATTCATTTAATAAATAACATTCTAAAGAATATCAAAATAATATTCATTAAATATCAACTTTAAATGAATATTCAAAATTAACATTCATTTATTATCTCTCGACTAAGATAATACTCGAATAACATTCCTCGAAATATTTCCAAGTAATTGATACTTTATGGAATATAATAACGTTTAACAATAACCTTCCTCAGATAAATAATAATCTGTCGTTGGAATCCCTCTGGGTTTCCACGACTATCTATAACTCAAAATACCGACTCCCGGTCTATATTTAGAATGAATATCATATGCCCTTCGCTAAGGGTCTTACCAAAACAATCCGGCTTATTACTGATAAATCGTATCTAATCTATAAGCCAATATCAATTCAGGGAACAAGTATCACAAAAACCAGAGTCACAATATAATTGGAAACAGGCATGCATGCGATGGCATATGTAAAACAGAAATCATATACATATATTATCACAACAACAGCCTAAAAGAAGGGAATTGAAACTTGCCTGGTAGTCGAGTACGGTAAGGGGTAGTGGTAGCGGGTCCCGGGTCAGCTTGGTGATCAATAAATAGCCAAGGCATTCGGGATTAATCACTTAACATCTTAAAAGTTAAGTTATACTTAAATCGAAACACGTTCTCGAGTTATCTCGTTATACCCCTTTTAGTGGATTCCTTTTATCATCGATCCGACCCGACATTCGTTCGTTAATACGACATGTCACTGTACTTACACTTGGGACATACTTAAGTCATACAAGTTCTAAAGTTGATCGTTAAGAATCAATATAATACTCCGAGTTTTATCGCCCGTTTTCTAAGTGTTTTACCGAAGTTATAATCAAGCGGGTTTTTAGGGGTTCGTTCGCGTTTAACTTCGATTCAAACATTTTTATAAAATTGGAAAACGATCTGTTTGATATGTGGTTTTCTTTCATACCTTCCTTATGACCCCTAGTATTTATTTACCAAGATTCGCCACTGACTTACGTATTTTACGAGGGTTCATTTTTAATTACGAATTCTCGGTTACGGTTTCGAACTACTTTTAGTAAACCGACCGTAACTCCTAAACCGTAAGTCCGTTTCACGCGTTCTTTATATCAAAACGAAGCTTATAACATAACCTATCCTAACATGGCAGAAAAGGTTTCTGGACAGTAGGGTATTGACATGGAAAATGGCATACAAAACATAATATTGTAAAATCGGACATTATAACGGCTATGTTTACGCGTTTTCCAAAGTTTTTACACTTTATCACAATCTTACCAAGATCAAATCAACCACCCAAACACATGATAAACATCATGGCTAGTCTAACAACAACTCATGAAACAAGAAAAATCAAGATTAGTTTTCATGAAAACACTATTCACCCTCCATTTTAATGATTTTTTTGAAAATGGAAACAAAAGAGTTAGGACTTGAAATTTCTAGGAGATTAGTTTCTTGAAATATAGAACTCACCATAAAAGTTTCAAGATCAACAAATGGTTGGAAGTTGGATTTTGGATTTGGAATTTCCAAATGGGCCGAATGGATGAACATTTGGAGAGAGTTTGATATTTTTGTTGGTTGCTTTAATAAAGTGATGAGGTACTAGATGATGTATTTGGCATGGACATGTGTTGAGTTTTGAATGGTTTTCATGCTAAGTATTGGTTTGATATCTAAGTACTACTTCCATCTCCAAGTATGCTAGTTACTTTAAGCCACTTGGTTGCTAGATATTTATTCTAGTAGCTTACACAAGACTCTTGCTTCCTCTGCTTGTTTCTGCGTCCGGTTATTGCCCGTTTCGATTGATCGTTCGGACGAATAACTAAGTAGTTTCACCTCTAGGGTTTACCGGGAAATTTCTCGATATTCATAATACCTTCCCCAATCCTTAATATAATCCTTGTGATGACCATGTACGATATTTAATCTCGATACGAACTTAATCCGTAATCTAGGATTCGTTCGCTTTATTGATTAATCTCGTTATAACGTTTTAGCGGTTTCTAGAACGCTTGTTTCACTGCCTCAGTGGTTTCCTACCTTCATTCTTAAATCAAATATAATAACATCCCAAAATATCAAATCCTCAAAGTTAATATCTCAATTCTTGGATTATAATAATATTTAATCCACTGTCCGGTCAAATATTATACCGAAAAAGAATTTGGAATTTCTGAATTCCGATCGTCTCTGCATTCACTTATTTCCTCCGCGTATTACTAATATGACTTCGAAACATCCATATCACGTCCCGTACATAGGGTGGCGTGAAAAGTTTTCCAACTTACAAAATCACTATTCATCCACCAAATTACTATGCACGTACAGGAAACACTATGCACGTACGGGAAACACTATGCACGTATGGGAAATACTATGCACGTATTGGAAACACTATGCACGTATGGGAAACACTATGCACGTACTCATTTCCCTTCAAGGATCCATTAGCTCCTTCCTGGATGGTAGATTATTCTTATCTAGGTCCTCAACCATCGAATTACTCTATTCTGACAATATACCAATGCATCAGGATCATTTTTCAAAGCAATATCCATTCATTACAGTCATTGTTCTTTGAAACCACCATTCATTAGAGCTGGTGACCTTGTTTTCGGAATCATTGTTCTTCATTTTATCATTACTTAATAAAAAGTTTTAATTATATCCAAAATTTGGGGTTCTTACACTCCTCTCCATCATCTTAAAAGACAATAGCTCCTTTGCCTTTCCACAATTAACGCTCCATCCTTATTATTCATGAAAATCGGTAGGAGCCGCTTGGAGCTTAAAATTTAAACTCTCTTGTGTACCTATAAATAACATGTTCTTGCTCAGTTCAAAATAACAATCACAAGTGCAAAACAAGATCATATACACAACTTCGAACCACTTTTCTAAATCCTTTAAACCTCTCAAACTCTCATACACATTCGGTTATACATTTTCAGAGGGTTCAATAGGTTGAGTTGTATTTATCAAAACTTTGTATTGTTCAAATTGTAAAGATTAGTTGCTGTACAAGTTTGGCTTAAGGCTTTGGGTGGGTAGAACTAGAGTAGAGAAGGATACTTGGGAAGTATTGCATAGAGAGTTAGTTCAGCACAGCAATTCAGCAAGCCATTTTGTAAGCAGCTGGGTGTAAAGGGAGATATATTGTTTGATCGTGTAATCGGTTTATAGTGATCAATAATATATTCTCTTGCCAAGTTGGTAAGGGACCAGGACGTAGACCATAGGGGATTAGGGGTCGAACCTGGCTAAAAGATCTTGTGTTCATTTTATTTTTCTGCACATTTCATACTGCACTGCATTACTAGTTAATTCAGCCTGCTGTTATTAAACTGTTAAGTCATATCAGCAAGCCGTTTCTGGTAAAAATCAAAACAGGTCATAGTTAACCACTATCAGTCATAATACACCTATTCAACCCCCTTCTAGGTGTGTTTTTCAATTGGTATCAGAGCTTTGGTATACTAATCTTTCTGTAACAGGAAAAGTATCGATCGATATGGCTGAATATTACCCTCTCGGTTCATCTAATCTCCGTGCTCCTTTGCTTCTTGGTACTGAAAACTATAATTGGTGGAAAGAGCGTATGAAGATGCACCTGTCAAAGGAACCACTAGAATGGAGAGTTGTCAACAAAGGTCCTTATATATTTCTTGACAAAGACAGCAAGCTGAAAGATATTGATGATCTTACTGATGCTGAATTGATCAAGGAAAGCTACAATACCAGGGCAATGAATACTATCATGACTGGTCTCTCCGCAAGTGAAAGTGATAAGGTCTCCTCATGCAAATCTGCCAAAGAGATGTGGGACACATTGGAACTATATCATGAAGGTTCGAAATCTCTTAAGAAGGTTAAACTCAGTACGTTGATGAATGAATTTGGAGGTTTCATTGTCAAGGAAGATGAGACTATCAGGGAAAGTCAAGCAAGATTTCAAAAAACTATGAATGGTCTCAAACTACTTGGGAAAACAATACCTCAAGCCGAAATAAACATGAAGATCTTGAGTGCAGTACCATGGACTTTTTCACCTAAAGTGACGGCTTTAGAATCGTCTCCTCTAATCGACATTATGGATACCTTGGTTGTATTCGCTGAACTTGAACACTTTGAAGCAAAAATTAATGCTAGCCAAACCAGATCCTCTCAAGCTCCAGTTGCAAAGATGAAGAATTTAGCACTTTATTCGAAAAATAGCAAGCTGGAATATGAAACAAAGTCAGAATTAGAATCTGATGAAGACATCGTTGAAATTTCTAGAAAGATCAAAAGGCTCATGCACAAGAAGAAAATGATAAAGGATGATAAGGAAAAATCCTCCAAATCCAAAAGATACTCAAGAGATTTAAAAGAAATAAATTGCTATGAATGTGGCAAGCAAGGACATTAAAGAACGGATTGCTTCAAGCTCAAAAAGAAACAGCATGCTGTTTCTGGGAAGGAAAAGAAAAATTCCAGTGATTTTATATCATGGAGCGATAATGAGACAACATCCAATGCCGAATCAAATATAGACTTGGCTCATTTAGCACTTGTAGGGGTTAATGGTGAGAGACTTCAACACAACACGGAAGAAGTATTGCTTGAAAGTGATGTTTCGAATTCGGAATCGGATGCTAGTGAGGTAAACTCTTTTTATTCCAATGAAACATTTGAAAATACTAGTTTGGAACAACTAACATTGCAGGAAAAGAGGGTTGTTTCAATGGATGAGTTTTGTGCACTTCAAGCTGAAATTTCTCAACTAAAACACATCAACAAGCTCACACAAAATAGGAACAATACGCTGGTCAGTGAATTTAACAAGCTAAGATCGGATATTAAGGCTAGAGATATATGCCTTGAAGCGTTCAAACTTGATGAATCCTCATCAAATGATCAAGTTTCAAGTGAAGCTTCAGATGATGAATCTAAGGAGAAAAATGTTCCAATGGAAGAGTATTTGCCACTGGAAAAAGAAAACAGCGAGCTGAAAGCTGATATAGAAGCCAGAGATACTCAAATCAGCAAGCTGAATGGAGAGTTAGGAACCAGAGATATTCAAATCAGCAAGCTGAATGAAGAAATAGGATTCAAATATACTCATATCAGCAAGTTGAAAGAAGAAACAAAAGCTCCACAGGAAGATATTCTACAAGCTGAGAAAATCAAAGAACTCGAGGATGAGATAAAGAGACTTCATAAAGGAATGGGGAAGTTTGTTCAAGGTGAAGAAACTCTCAAATCAATGATGAAGAAAGCTGTCGTTCCAATAGAAAAAGAAGGTGTTGGATTAGCATCAACCTCAAAGGAAAATGCTCTCCAATATGATGGAACGCAAGGAATCCCTTATGATTATGCAATGCCCTGGAAGATATGTAACAAATGTCAAAAGAAGGGACATCTCGCAAAGCACTGCACAACTCAAACAGAATCAGCCTACCGAAATAAGAAAACAGCCTACCATTATCAGGCTAACAGAAGGAAGAAAACAGCTTACCAGAATGATTTTGGCAGCATACAAAGAACAAAGATTTCAGCACCAAAAGTGGTACAAAAATGGGTAAAGAAATCTGATTTAAATTCTATCTATGTGCTAGCAACTAACCATGCAGGAATCAAGCAAGTATGGGTGCCAAAACGTTGAGTTTTTGTGCAACAAAAGGTCCCTAGAAACAGCAAGCTAAGTGCAAAAGTTTGGTACTTTAGCTTACTTTTTTTTATTTTTTGCATGCTAAATTAATTTGTTATTCCTCTATAGATGCCAATAATGAATTTTAAGTGTAGTTCACTTGCATGCAAGTTATTATTTACGTGTGAATGCATACATATTGTTAATTCTTTCGCATGCAATTTATTTAATAAATGTGTACTCGTGCATTATGTGGTACTTCATAATCCATGCTTAGTTTGAATATGCTACGTGATTACCCTTTTTAATGATTAAGGGGGAGAGATTTTAGGAGGTTAACTCTTAAGGATGTTATGTGTTTGGGATTTTATTTCATATAAATCCTTATGTGCTTAATTGAATATCATGATGTTAAATCAAGGATGCATGTGTTGAGGAGGAGTATGTACTCCTAAAAATATATGTTTGTAATCATCAAAAAGGGGGAGATTGTTGGCCTATTTAATTTTGATGATTCTATGAATACATATATTTTGGAATGTTATTTATTATTCTAACATGCTCTTGATTTTGATAATAATGTGATTACATACATTTTGGATGATATTAGTGCTACTAACATTTTTGATCTTAATGATTATGCGAAATCTTTTATGTTGGTATAATTCTTGTTATTACTTGTTGTTAGTGAAATTTCCAGGAGAGAAATTCTCCTGTTCAGCAAGCTGTATTACATATTTATTATCATTTCAGCAAGCTGTTTTAAGTTTTACAGGATTATTTCAGTCAGACTAACAGTTCATTTTCAGCAAGCTATTATGGATCATCTTACATATTTCAGCAAGCTGAATTCACAGTCTTTGCAAAATCAGCGTGCTGATTCTGGGCGACAGAAATAACAGAATTCAGAAAACATACGTTTTTCAAGGAGCTATCTGTGATATATATTTAGGAATATTGTAAGGGACCCTCTGAATTATTCACACCCATCATACACTTCAATATTCTCTACTCAAGTAAAGTGGGGCACAACTTATTCCTTGCTTTTAAATAATGTTTCACCTTTTCATTATTTAATAAACCAACCCCATACAAACACTTTCACTTGTATTCTTTGTCTCTCACATCAATATTATACACGCTCCTCTCCATCATCTTGAAAGACAACAGCTCCTTTGCCTTTCCACCATTAACGCTCCATCCTTATTATTCATGAAAATCGGCAAGATCCTCTTGGAGCTTAAAATTCAAACTCTCTTGTGTACCTATAAATAACATGTTCTTGCTCAGTTCAAAATAACAATCACAAGTGCAAAACAAGATCATATACACAACTTCGAACCACTTTGCTAAATCCTTTAAACCTCTCAAACTCTCATACACATTCGGTTATACATTTTCAGAGGGTTCAATAGGTTGAGTTGTATTTATCAAAACTTTGTATTGTTCAAATTGTAAAGATTAGTTGTTGTACAAGTTTGGCTTAAGGCTTTGGGTGGGTAGAACTAGACTAGAGAAGGATACTTGGAAAGTATTGCTTAGAGAGTTAGTTCAGCACAGCAATTCAGCAAGCCATTTTGTAAGCAGCTGGGTGTAAAGGGAGATATATTGTTTAATCTTGTAATCGGTTTATAGTGATCAATAATATATTCTCTTACCAAGTTGGTAAGGGACCAGGACGTAGACCATAGGGGATTTGGGGTCGAACCTGGCTAAAAGATCTTGTGTTCATTTTATTTTTCTGCACATTTCATACTGCACTGCATTACTAGTTAATTCAGCCTGCTGTTATTAAACTGTTAAGTCATATCAGCAAGCCGTTTCTGGTAAAAATCAAAACAGGTCATAGTTAACCACTATCAGCCATAATACACCTATTCAACCCCCTTCTAGGTGTGTTTTTCAGCCTGTTTCGCTTATAATAGTATAGTATAGATAAAATGTAAAAGATATTCTATTTTACCTGAAAAACGAAATTATTTAGTTGTTGAAAAATAGAAAAGGTAATATGTTTAACTTGAAAAGGGAAATTGATTAATAAAGGAAAAATTTTAGTTAGATAAAATATAAAAGAATATTGAATTTTACTTGAAAAAGGAAATTATTGAAATTTTAGTTAAATAAAATGTAAAAAATATTTTATTTTACCTGAAAAAGGAAATTATTTAGTTATTGAAATATAGAAAAGGTAATATGTTTAGCTTGAAAAGGGAAATTGATTAATAAAGGAAAATTTTTAATTAGATAAAATATAAAAGAATATTGTATTTTACCTGAAAAGAAAATTATTTAATTCATGAAAAATAGAAAAGATAATCTGTTTAACCTCAAGAAGGAAATTGATTAGTTAGTAGATCTGTAATTGAGTAAGGGTAAATAAGTAAAATCAATAGGTACCAACCAACTAACCAAACTTTTAATGTTTTTATATAATAGTATAGATTGATGATTGATTATAGATTATTGTTTTGGGAAGGTGTTAACCAACAAATCAAATATATCCATATTAAATACTATTGATAGCCTTATAACAGTATAGTATAGAGTAGTTTCACTTATAATAGTGTAGTATAGATAGATTATAGTTTGTTGTAAATTTTAATAATTATGTGATGTTAAAATTATTTAAATTGATTTCGAAAATATTTGGTTTTCAAGTAACTGAAAGAGTCTAAAAAAGTTGGGTTAAGGTAAAAAATTTTAAATCAAATATAACTGAAATAGTATGTAATTGAATATTAATGAGAGTATAGTTAAAAGAGTTTTTTTTTTTGTAAAATAAAATTTTATATGCATTTTACTTTAAGTAAAATATATGGTTTTTTTTTTGTAAAATAAAAATTTATATGCATTTTATTTTTCGTATTCTTTTTGGAAGGTGTTAAAAAAATTTTGGAAGGTGTTAACCGACCGACCGACCAACCAATTATAGTCTGTTTCGCTTATAATAGTATAGTATAGATTACTTATTCTCGATATACGAAATATATAATATCCTTCAAATCTTCAAAACAATATATCTCTCGATCCATTCATTAGAAAATTGATATGTATATATCAAATTTTCCTATTCAACGAGATCTATCCATTGATATCCATTATTATATATAAAAAACAAATATTTTGAAAATTATAAAAAAAAGTTAACTTATAAGTTCTGATTTACCCAAACAGTTTACTAATTATAAGTTCTGATTTACCAAACACTCTAATCTCTATTCTATCACTTCTTATATGACATAAGTGCTTATAAGTCGTAAGCTACTCATTTTAAGATACCCCAAACATACACTTGTACTATCTCAATTTTTTACAAATCTTCTCTCTAATCTTCACTAATTTCCTTTAATTTCACCCATTCCATTCCATTCACCCCAACCAAACATAACATTAGAGTTTCTAATTTTTCAGTACGGTTCCTGCTTACAAAAGATGATGAGCTCTCCATATCAATGCACCTGCAGATTCAACCCAAAATTGATTGTCCGTTTCAATAATTTGAATTATTTAGATGATCGAATTTAATGCTTACTTTATTTAATACTTCTCCGTCCCTTAATTCTTTTCCTGTTAATTATTATCACGTATGTCAATGCACATTTTTAATCGTTAATATCTTCAATTTCGTTTTAGTACTAAATATAAAAACTTCACTGTATTAAAGTACTCATAATTACGAATCCAATAAGATCACTCATGACTATATTTTGTCTTATAAATTATGCATAAATTAATAATCAATCACTTATAATGAACAGTGTAAAAAGTCAAAACATTAATAAAAAAAAAAAAAAAAGAGGCGGAGGGAGCAAGAATCATCTTATGTTGGGTTATACAGTAGTTTAGATACTATAGATAGTATACAACTATACATTGATTTTTCAAAATTCTCAGTATTTAAGATTTAAAGTTTCACTCTTATCTTAAATATATTATGGATTATGATGTCTAATCAATTACAGCTTGTGACAGGCATGTCGACCGCAAACAATGTGGATCACTTTATTGAACATAAGCAGAGTAAGCATGCAATCTACAAACAATGATTTCTGTTCATGCTATAGCCTATAAGCAAGAAATGCTTTAGGTAGATCCAAACCTACAATCTATAAACGGATTTTAAATATTCTAGTTCTTCAAAAGAAGAACAAGTTTGTCCAAATTAAGTGAAGATGAGCCATCTGGCGCACAGGCCTTCACTGCCATTTTCTTCCACTCCATAGCCTTGTTTCTAACTGATGCGTGGTTGAGAACATCCTCTTCTGGACACCAGATTGATATGAGGCCCCTATTCTTAACGGCATCGAAAAATTCAACTCCTAAAGTAACTGTGGATTCACCTACAATCAAATCTGGCCTAATTATCCATAAGAAACAGCAGTTGCTATTAGCAAGTCCCCAACCAAACTCCATCAGCTGCTCTGCAGACATAACTGTTATGCTTCCAAAGTTTATGTAAACAACAGAATCAGGTTGTTTCGAATCCAGCCACTGAAGACATGTTTTTTCCTCTTCCCAATGACTATATCCATTGCTGTTGCGACCTTCTTTCTGATTTATAGGCATTTGGTCAATGAGGAACTGTTGAGGGCCTAGTGTGTATACAGTACCGTTAAACATAGATGAGATGGCATTCACAAGTTCTTGTTCCAAATCATCAAAGGTATGAAGTACATGTGCTGTACAAGTAGCTGCACTCTGAAAACATTCAACAAAATAGTCGAATAGGGTATCATTTGGATCTATTATCCTGACATGGCTTGGGAGATCCGCCTCGTATTCCTGGGATCCAGTCTATTTTGGAGTCCAGATAACCATTTGTTAGATAGCTCTCATCTGCAACATGATAAACACTGATCATGGGCCTGCTTCTCTGCTGCTACTACTGCCAATGAATCCATAGCTGTTTTGATAAGTTTTTCTGTTACTTGCAAGCAAACAGCAAGGACCATCAAAGCTTATACATACACATTAGAGTTGGATGAGAGCATAATGATATGATAGCTGCAGTCGCTTTTGGTACAGGAAAGTCTCAGACCATTCAGTATTAGTGCACTTAAGTTGATTTTTATCAATTTCTGCTGATTAATCCACCATTCGTACGGATTTAAGTTAATGCACTTCAGTAATTTTTGTTATTTGTTTTTCCGAATATGAACCCAAATAAAATAAATTTTGTATGACTCGAAATGATGATCGAAATTAAGCAAGGGAATTCGAAAATAAAACTGTCACTATGTTATAACCATTCAGTGTCAATTACATAAACATTGTACCAATAATTGTATAGATACTACTTCATAATACCAATCCCAACTGCCTCAAACAATTCTTAATTTAAAAAATATACCAAACCGTCCCAATTTTGAACAGAACTTTCAACATAACTGTGCTAGCTCTTGTTTCATTCCATCATTGAGGTGATTAGGTGAACCGTTTAAAACTTTTGCATATTGTGTCAAATCATGCAAACAGGGACGTTGACGGTACCTATCAGTGTATCATTTTAGTAGGGACTTCTGACAAAAATTTATACTACCTTCTGACATGCTGATGCAGCGTTTCTATGCTGTTCTACACACAGCCGGCCCTGAGCACAAGCGGTTGATGCTATCGAATAGGGGCACTTTGAAAGATAAAATTTTAGGGGAACAAAGTTTTTTAATTTCAGGGCACAAATTTTTTTCTTTTCCTACATAAGAAGGAAAAAAATTTAGAGGCAGAAAAAAATAATTAGGAGCATAAGTAACAATTGCTATGATATCCAAAGCTAAAGTTTTTCAGAGTTAAAGTTGATCAAGTTTTATCTCCGTTCCAGTATTTCACAAGAGAGATTGAATGAATTGTCTATGATATTCATCGAGAAGGATATGATTCCAAATTTTGATTACTAAATACTCATGAATGATAGAAGAATAATTTTTCATAAATAGTAATTTTATTTATTTGACTTGTATTATTGCCGAAATGTAGAAATAACTATAGATATCATAACCTTAATATCAACCTTACTCTAATGGTCTTATGCAGATACTTCAATATTCTGTATAATTTTGAAAGATAGATTTTAGTTTTTCAGAAACGACACAAGTCGGCCTGCATGACGATCCTCTGTAGACTCGCCCCTTTCATCGTAGATTAGAATGATGATAAATTGATAATAGTGACACATAAGTAAATTTCACACTGATCTCAGGTACCATATAGCTAAAGATATCTATCTGATATGAGGGATGTCCTGGAGAGACGTTACGTTTTTAACGTCTAACACCTTGGCACCCAGTCCCTGATCGACAAAAGAAAATCAATGAAAGTAGTATCGAACAATTTGGAAGATCAGTTTCATGTACAGCTTGAAATTTGTTTACCATCATCCTCTGTGTATAACATTCTCTGTTGAAGGATTTCCTATTATAGCTGGTGCCAAAATTTGGAATAAAAGTCTCAAGCTTGGATAAATAAAGTAAATTTATGTTTGAACCTCATTCGATTCCAAAACATTCAATTTAAGCAGGAATTTAATACATTGAAATGACAACTCAATTTTTGTCATTTGAAATTAATTTCATGTTCCTGTACACAATTTTAAAGAGATGATAATTTTTAATTAATAAAGAATTCAGGTCAAAGTTGGGACTGCTGTTAAATTGGATGATTTTGCTGTCATAAAATGTAATAAATTTTTTTTTCCCAGAAAATTGTAGTGCTAAATCTCAAACCCTCGCATATGGAGAGAGCTTGAGCTTAACTCTGCTTAAGTTTAGGGGTTAATTTTATTCGCAAAGGTTTATTTTATGACTTCAGATGGTATAAAGAAACGCATGATGGCATGAGAATCGCACTGTAAGCTACAAGTCTACAACTCTCACTACTAAAGCTCCAGTTACTAGAATCATCCTGAACAGATTGAACAGAAAGTACATAACTTTTATTGACCAGAAAAATATTGTGCTCTTCATGCATAAAACAAATGCCACAAGCTATACATAAGGCAAACCTAGCTTAGAATTTACATTGGGACCAAATATTTGCACCGGAAAAACATGGATTAAACGACTTATTCAAATTGATCATTGAAGTTTTAATGAGCAGAAAAATCTGAAACTAGTAAATTTCATTCATTCTACATAACCTTAATCTTTTAGTTGTAATCAAACTTATCGTGACATACGATAAAATGGAACAATGAACGTAAAAGGAAATAGAATGTAAGTCCGATTCATGCTAGGGTAAAGCTAAAGCTGACAATCTGGAAATAAAATTTTGATATTTTAGTTTTTTAAAAGAAGGACTAGTTTGTTGAAATTTAGGGAAGATGAGCCATCAGGACCACATGATTTTTCTGCCAATTTCTTCCACTCCATAGCCTTGTTTCGCATTTTCTTACCCTCCACTCCATCCATCAATAGTCTAACAAGATTCTCTACAGGGTCTCTCCTCACGCTATTAGGAATCTTCAATCCGCACTCCCATTGGTCACACAGGTACTTACAGTTTATTGGTTGATCTCCAAAGAAAGGCCAACAGAGCATCGGCACTCCAGCTGATATGCTCTCTATGATTGAGTTCCACCCTCCATGTGTCAAGAACCCTCCCACTGATACGTGGTTCAGGACATCCTCTTGTGGACACCAGCTTGAAATGAGGCCCCTATTTTTTATGGCATTCATAAATTCATTTCCTAGATTAACTGCAGATTCACCTACAATCAAGTCAGGCCTAATAATCCATAAGAAGCTGCATTTGCTATTAGCGAGCCCCCAACCAAACTCCATCAGCTGCTCTTCAGACATTACTGTTATGCTTCCAAAGTTTACATAAACTACAGAACCAGCTTCTTTAGAGTCCAGCCATTTAAGACATGCTTTTTCCTCTTCCCAAAGACTATATCCAATGCTTTTGAGACGATCTTCCTGATCTAGTGACATTTGGTTAAGAAGCATCTGTTGCGGGCCTATGGTGTATACGCTGGTAAATATTGATGGCAAGACATTCACAAGTTCTTGTTCCAAATCATCGAAGGTAAGGAGTGCATGTGCCGTAACATTTGTTGCTCTCTGAGTACATTCTATTATAAAGTTGAATACAAAATCATTTGAGTCTATGATTCTAATATGGCTTGGAAGATCCCCCAAACGAATATTTGGCATTCCTGGGATCCAGTCTATAATAATTTCCAACCCTTTTGTGAGAGAGCTCTCGTCTGCATCAATACAAGCACCAATATAGTTATTGCAATTTTGGTTGACTTATAGGTAGGAAAATTTTACCTTTAAATGGTACAAGACCTCGTTCAAGGACATTTTTAAACTGATAAAATCCCATAAGTCCACAAGCAGCAATTGTCCAAAGCAAAACAATAGGAATACCGAGTGAGTGTGCAGCATCAGCAGTGAATGGCATGAAGCCGTCAGAGAGGATGGAAGTGACTTGATGGGTTCCAACATTAAGTTTTTCGAGCAGGCTCTGAAGTGGAGGCAACATGTTGTTTTCTTTGATGGATTTATTGAGTGCAGGTATGTCCTGGGTGGCATCAGCATCAGACGGCGGGACACCATCAGGGATGGTTTCGAATCTGAAACTGGGTAGTCCATCAAGATATCGCAGGCTTCCTGATTTAAGTAATCGTTTTTGATTGAACTCTGTATTTACAAATGTAATGAAAATGCCTTTGCTGTGAAGGAGTTTTGCCATCTTTAACATTGCCTTAATGTGGCTTTGAGCTGGGTAAGGAATGCAAATTACATGAGCCTGCTTCTCGGCTGCTCTAGACAATAAATCCATACCTCTTTTCTTAAATTTCTGCAGAAAAATCATTTAAACATGAGCCCACTTTCAAGCTTATATGTCATAATGTCAACACTTTCTAGCTGGTGTTAGCTCTTAGCTGAGAACGGATTATGATAGGTTGCTTAGGACTCGAACTATTCAGCAATAAAATCCTCCGCGGAAAACTAATGCTTCAGTGACTTCCATTAGTCATTCCTTAACTATAATGCGGGTCAGAAACCAACCACCACATCCAAATCTATTATTCTTTTGCATCATTTTGGTACTGTACAAGCTAGTCATAAGTAGTGTATACAAATTTTCAAAACCCAATCATGTTACTGTTTTTTCTGCAACTGTTATCTTATGCACTTCATATATATGTTCTGCACATGAGATATTGTAGTTCTGCAAAGCTATTGAAAATATTTACAATTATTGTCACCGTTTTCCATTTTGGTATGTACCAACCCAAAATAAAAACTTTAGTTGCATAAGTGTAGTTGTTATTTTTGGTATAAGTACTGGAAAAAAAGATCTGTAGTAAACTTGATAATCAATAAACTACTTGAGATATGGTGTTTCTTAAGTTTAACAAAGTGTTACCGCAGAGTTTGCCAGCCTGATGGCAAGTTGTCTCTATTCCATCGCTTATGCAGAGTGATTACAGCTTACAAAAATGAAATGAAAGCAGTAGAAAATCTGACTGGAAGGAAAATCGTACAAATTTCATACACCTACGAAAAGTAAGTTCCCTTTGCAACTTCAAAACACTGGAAAACAGATGAAATGCCTATGTAAACATATTAGCTTACGTACCGTGAATTGCTTCTTTTGCCTTTCGCCGTCAAAGCTAGTTTACGTACCTTGGATTGCTTCTTTCCCCTATTTCGCCATCAAAGTGCATATGGTACCAGTTCAAAAACGATGTGTGGCGTAGAAAACCGGGAGCATCACAAACAGTTCAAGTTTCTTAGTTGTGGGGAGTCAGGAGTGTTCACTTGCAAGTTGCAAGTCACTGGAAGTTCTTGTAGATTTTTTTGGTTGATGATATGACACTGACACTGATATTGATATTCTAAATTGTTTTTTTTGTTAAGTAAACAGTCAGTTCTAAAATTTTAAGGTATTAGAGGCCCTAATAGAATCTTATGCTACTACATATATTATTTAACATTTTTAAAATAATTTTTTAGGATCTTTTTTAATAATTTTAATAAAGAACAAAATAGGAACTTTCTTATATAATTATTTATCTAAATTTTCAATATGGATTTGTAAGTAGTTTTTCATATTGTTGGATGATCCTACATTTGTTATTAATTGAAGGGAAAAATGCAGAGTAACAGGCGATGAGTTATTTGTACTTTTAGTAGTACTAGCCGGTCGGGCGGACGCATGTAAATTATCGATAATAAATATAATTAATGAATATTATTTTAATATGTATTTGTAAAAAAATTGAATGATAAAAACATATAATAAATAAATACTATTAAATTATGTAATTATAGGGAATTGAATACGGGTGAAATTAAAAAAATTAAAATAGATAAATAAATAAATATAATTAATAAGCTTTATTTAAATATAAACTTGTAAAGAATTGAATGATAAAAGTATATAACAAATAAACGCTATTTAATTATGTGGTTATAATGAATCGAACACGGGGTGAAATTAAAGAAATTAAATTAAATAACTAAATCTTGTATAATTATGTAGTTGGAAGGAATCGAACCCGAGTTAAGTGATAATCAAATTTGGTACTTTGGTACTTTGGTATTTTGGTACTATTGTGTACCATTAAAATATGGTTTTGATTTAGTGTTAAAAATTATTAGATATAAAGATGTAAGGTTTGAATTCTTTTAGTAACATATTAAAATTAATATTTATAATAGAGAGAGAGGATCGAGATTAACCTCAGAGAAGTTTCCTAAGATAATTAAAAAAATAAGTTATAAATTTATTGGGCCTGCAGGGGTAATTAATAAAATTTTAAATGAATCATGATTTTAAAAAAATGCTCCCCATGCTTGCATACAAAATTTGTGTATGGAACTTATCTGAGATGTATCTCAGGCTACCTACTCTCTTTATAATATTTATATTATACCTAAGCAAATTATTAAAAAAATTAAAAATAACTCATGCTTTGCACGGGTTATAATCCAGTACATATAAATCTTCTGAATAAAATCACGCTATATTTTATTCGAACATTTTCGGAATTGATTTGGGAATATGTAGCATTAGTCTTCAGTATACAATAGCCGATAACCCGTGCGAAGCACGGATCGTAATAAATTATATTAAATTTTTAATTTTTAACTTTTTTTAATAAAATAAAATCTTGAAGCACCAAGTTGCAATATAATATTTAATATTAAATTAATATTTAATATTATTATTTTAATTAATTAAATTTACATAAATTTATTCTGGTAATATAATATAAGAGTAGCTATATTATTAATTGAATTTATTATTAATTTATGATAGATACTTTTAAATATTAATTAAACGAGTCCTAATTTCTATTTAATACTATATTCCTGATTTTTTTTATTAATTTAAGGAGTCCTAAGTTCTTTTTGATACTATATTCATGACTATTTTTTCAATTTTTAATTAATAAACTCATAGTATATAATTTCATTATTAAATTAAATTATTATATAATATAATTTTAATTAATTAAATTAATTAATATTTAGTGGCATACCGTGCATACCGTGATATACATGGCATACCATTTAAAAGTTCGGAATTGATTTGGGAATATGTAGCATTAGTCCTCGGTATACAATAGCCGATAACCCGTGCGAGGCACGGATCGTAATAAATTATCTTAAATTTTTAATTTTTAACTTTTTTTAATAAAATAAAATCTTGAAGCACCAAGTTGTAATATAATATTTAATATTTAATTAATATTTAATATTTTTATTTTAATTAATTAAATTTACATAACATTATTCTGGTAATATAATATAAGAGTAGCTATATTATTAATTGAATTTATTATTAATTTATTATAGATACTTTTAAATGTTAATTAAAGGAGTCCTAAGTTATATTTAATACTATATTCCTGATTTTTTTTATTAATTAAAGGAGTCCTAAGTTCTATTTGATAATATATTCATGACTTTTATTTCAATTTTTAATTAATAAACTCATAATATATAATTTCATTATTAAATTAAATTATTATATAATATTACAATTTAATTAATTAAATTAATTAATATTTAGTGGAATATAAATTAATTAATATTTAGTGGCATTCCGTACATATCGCGGTATACATGGCATAACATTTAAAGAGAATTTCTGCTTTTAATAAAGAGTATCAATTATACCAATAATTGTATAGATACTACTTCATAATACCAATCCCAACTGCCTCAAACAATTCTTAATTTAAAAAATATACCAAACCGTCCCAATTTTGAACAGAACTTTCAACATAACTGTGCTAGCTCTTGTTTCATTCCATCATTGAGGTGATTAGGTGAACCGTTTAAAACTTTTGCATATTGTGTCAAATCATGCAAGCAGGGACGTTGACGGTACCTATCAGTGTATCATTTTAGTAGGGACTTCTGACAAAAATTTATACTACCTTCTGACATGCTGATGCAGCGTTTCTATGCGTTCTGGACACAGCCGGCCCTGAGCACAAGCGGTTGATGCTATCGAAAAGGGGCACTTCGAAAGATAAAATTTTAGGGGAGCAAAGTTTTTTAATTTCAGGGCACAAATTTTTTTCTTTTCCTACATAAGAAAGGAAAAAAGTTTAGAGGCAGAAAAAAATAATTAGGAGCATAAGTAACAATTGCTATGATATCCAAAGCTAAAGTTCAAAGTTAGAGGTTGAAAGGCAGAGTGTGTAAACTTGTAACACTATAAGTAATGTAACTCAAACTAAAGGAAAAGATACTTAACCAGAAGACAATCAAGAACAAGAAGTCACAAGAAATCAACACTAAATGAAGACAAGGTAATTGATACAATTCAACATGTTAACTATGATCAATCCAAGAAGAAATCATTGAGAGAAGTTCAAGTCAAAGTTGTTCATGGCTCAGTGATTTGGAAAGCCAAGAATCAAGATCATAACTATCAGTATCAATAAGACCAATTGATTTCAAGTGAACAAGAAGGAAAGCAAATATTGGAAAGCCACATTTCTAATTGGATATGGTAATTTATTCAAGAAGCAAAAACCCTATCACGACTAGTCACTTATGAACCAGACCGTTGCATCAAGTGTCAGGACATTGATAGCAAGTTTATGTCAGTAATAAAGATCCATATTCAAGAGCTTGGTGAAGAATAAAGAAGACATGAAGATATCACAAGTTCAAGATGTGCATTGAAGTTTCAAGTTGGAGACCAGAATATTTTCTAAGTACTAAATATTCTAGATGGCCAAGTAGAAGTTTCTAAGTAGAAGTTCTACTTAGAACTTCGAGATGGCTAAGTAGAAATTCTCAAGTAGAAGTTCTACTTAGAGTGCAGCTTCAACATGACACATGGCATCTTCTGATTGGCAGATTTCCAAGCTTTCAAGATAAGGCAAGATTTATGTGGACATCATTGGGCCACGTACATCTTAGTCTTTGAAGTCTACAGGACATAGATTACATGTAGTATAAATAGAAGTACTTGTGTAATGTTTTTAGTTAGTGAGCAATTCTTGAGAAAAACACAAGAGAAAGAGAGAGAGTGCATTCACAGAGCTTAGTATCATTCACTTCTCTCTGAACTTCTGTTATACTTTGTAATGAATGTTGTAGCAACCCTTTCAAGTTATATATAAGACATATATTCCTTGAATCTGTGTGTTCATTTGTTGCATCGTATTTATTGCTTCTCATATTCGAAAAGTTGTATTCACCCCCCCCTCTACAACACATTTGGACCTAACAATTGGTATCAGAGCTATATGTTTAACATACAAAACATAGATCCTTGTGTTGAGTAGAAGAATCGTGAGTTTTCATTTTCTAGATCTACTTTTCATTTTCTCGAAAAGTGTGTTTTAATTCGTTGGTAGTGAAAACTCATCTGAAAAATTATTTAAATACTCTAGGTGTGATTATTTAGCTTGGGTGTATTTTAACTAATTTTTGTGAATTTATCTGGGTTCGTTCATATTTGGTGTTCTTGAGTGTTCATCATCTGTTCTTATCAAAGAATACAACCCAACAACTTTTTGATCTCCTTTTCAAAAGTAAAAGAATAAAAAGGTGGTTTTGGACTTTTTGATTTGCTTTATTCGGCCGAAAGTATACAGACATACTCAGTACCTAGCATGTGGGTTAGGTGGGTTAGGTGAGTAAAGCATTCAAAGTCAAAAGGTGTTAAAGAGATAATATTGTTTATTCAATATTAAAGTAATCTGCAGAAAAATTATTCTAAGGACAAAAGTTCTACATAGAATTTCTACTTGAGAATTTCTACATAGAATTTCGACTTGGACAATTTCTACTTGGTGATTTCGACTTGAGCAAAATTTCTACTTAGAGAAATTTCGACTTAGGCAAAAGTTCTACATAAATATTCTACATAGCCTAGTCTTGGGTACTTAGAAACTTTTAGTGACCAGAATTGAGATGGCTCCTAAAAATGCGTTCAAGATCCCAATGTTCAACAAAGATCACTATGAAGAATGGGTTTTCAGAATGAGACTATATTTAGAGACTGTTAACCCTGAATATCTGGAAGTCCTTGACAAGGGTAAATTTGTTCCAATGGTGGTTATTCCTGCACATACGGAAGGAGGGGTGGTTATAGCACCTCGGTCTGAGCCTAAAAAGGCCTCGGAGTTTTCGGATGCTGACAAGGAACAAATAGCTTATGATACTGCCATACGACAAACCTTGATGGAATCTCTTGATCATGAAATGTTCAACATAGTCAAAGGTCTGACTACAGCGAAGAAGATTTGGGACAAGATAGAAGTTGTCATGGAAGGATCTGCAGAGGTCAGAAGCAACAAGACACTCATACTCAAGATGGAGTATGACACCTTTAGAATACGAAAAGGAGAAGGCATAACAGATGTCTACCTACGATTCAGTCAGTTGGTATTGGATTTGAATCTGAGAGGTGTAAATCTCCCCATGGTTGAGACTAATACGAGATATCTGAGGAACCAGCCAAAAAGCATTGAACATAGGGTCTACGCAATAAGAGAAACCAGAGATTTGCATACAACTTCTCTGGAAGAATATTATGGAATATTAAAGACCTATGAGCTGGAAACACTTCAAGATCAAGCATGGGACAATGATTCAAAGGGAAAAGAAAGTGCATCAGGATTAGTTGCTGATGAGGAAGAGTCTAAGAAGGCAATGGTTGCAGCAAAGCCTAAATCATCACTTGCACCACATCAAGTTTATAATGATGACGAGTGCGCATCTGTCAGTGATGATGACTACTACACCCAAGAAGAGCTGGACAACATGGACGATAGTGTCGTGGCATACATGGCAAGGAAGTTCAGCAACATGAGATTTAGAAAGAGCAACCGACCACAGAGAAAATCTTCATCTTATTATCGGGCTGCTAGGGGTGGTGGTAGTTCGTCAGGCTACAAAGGAAAAGGCAAGAATACCAGCTACAAATCTCCTTTGGATTTCAAAATGAAGTTCAAATGCTATAATTGTGGTGAAGCTGGACACTTTGCCTCGGACTGCAAAAAGCCTAAACAGACTTATCCAAAAGAGACATTTGAAGCTCTCAAAAGCAACTATGAAGCACTGTTGAAGGAAAGACATGGAAAACGAGCTTTATTGGTGACAGAAGGAAGAGCTTGGGATGATTCAGATGAGGAAGATGTTACTCATGTAGCAAACTTTGCCCTCATGGCTGAGACATCAGAGGAACCAGAGGTACCAGTTCTGACTCTTAAAGTAGAAATGTCTATTGATGATTATAAGGAACAGAACGGGGCTCTTAGTGAAGAGATCTATATGTTGTGCAAAAGCCTAGACTCTTCTCAAAAGGAACAGAAAACACTTGTTGCCAAATGCAGAATGCTTGAGGCAAAAGTGGAAGAGCTAGAGGCTGCTTGCACTGTAGATACTTCCCTAAGAGACTTTATTAAATCTCTGGAACACAAGCTCGTCCTTAAGGAAGAAGTAGAAGCATGTCTTAGGAACAATCTAGCTGAGTTAGAAACAAAATGCGAAGCTTACAAACTAGCTGCTAGTAAAGTGTATGTAGATAATGACACATTTAAGAAAATAACTGGAGTAGGTATAGGACTTGATTATTCTGACCTTCCTAAGAAAGAAGGAAAGAGACCTATTGACCCTAGTTCCAGTGACCTTAAACAGGAAACACCTAGAATTCTTAAATCGGCTGTCAAACCTATCTACAAACATCTTGTTCCTAGAATAGAAGAAGAAGAGACTGAATTGAAAGCTAGATATGAGATTGAGATGGAAGATCGCCAGAAAGTACAACCTACAACTCCTATCAAACAAGTGAAAATCAATTTCCCTAGAGATGAATCTAGACTAGGATTAGGAGCTAAGGCTGTTAAGCAACAAGGAAAGAGAGAGAAAAGCATAAAAGAGGTTAAGGCTGAACGAATAAAGAAAGCATGTTATCATTGTAAATCTACTGAACATCTTTCTTATGCATGCAAAGCTAACATGAATGTTCCTGCTGCACATGCCATGCCTATCACACATACAATGAATAATCTGCATCAGAATCATGCACAGTGTGGTCAACCTAATTGTATGCCATGCACTTTTAACATCATGCAAACTTTTGTGCATTTAATGAATGCATCTAGCCAGTCATGCTCAAATACTGTTGCTAGTTCAAATATCAAGAAAAAGTATGGGAGAGCCAAGACTGTCAGTCCTCCTAAAGTTAGGAGTGACAAACCTTCTCCTAAGACTGACAAATCTGTCAAGTCTGAGAAAGGAAAGGAGATAGTCGAAAGCTCTAGTAATGTGAAGAAAAGTGCATCTCCTGTTGTTAAATCTGTTGATTCTCGATCTTATCGAAAAGCCGGGCCCAATCAAAGTTGGGTTCCGAAGAATGTCTAACCAATCTGTCATTGCAGGGCATTAAGCAGAATAGAAATAAAGTTATATGGGTGCTAGACAGTGGAGCATCGAGGCATATGACTGGAAACAAGTCCCTGCTTACAGAGTTGGTTATGAAGGCTGGCCCTTATGTTACCTTTGGAGATGACAGCATAGGTGTGACAAAGGGATATGGCAAACTGAAAACTGGCAATGTCATCATAGAAGATATTTCCTATGTTGAGGGACTGAAGCACAATCTGTTGAGTATCAGTCAATTCTGTGACAAAGGTTACGAAATTGTCTTCAACAAGAAAGGTGTATCAATCACTCACATCAAGGAAGGCTCACTAGCTTTGAGAGGAGTTCGAAAGGCAGATCTTTTTGTTGCAGATATGGATTCAGCAAATCAGGATGAGGTCACCTGTTTCTACAGCAAAGCCTCGGATGATGAAAGCTGGTTATGGCACAAAAAGTTATCTCACTTAAACTTCAAAACGATGAATGCTCTCGCGAGGCGAGAACTGGTGAGAGATCTACCTCAAATGGAGTTCGCTCCTAAAGGACTCTGTGAAGCTTGTGAAATGGGAAAGTCGAAGCGAGCATCGCATAAAAGCAAAGAAATTTCTAGTATTACTGAGCCTCTACAACTTCTTCATATGGATTTGTTTGGCCCAGTGAATGTCCTATCTTTGTCTAGGAAAAGATATGCTTTGGTAATCGTGGATGACTTCTCCAAGTATACATGGGTATTGTTCGCAATGACGAAAGACGAAGTACCTTTCTTAATCATTGATCACATCACTCAAATTGAGAATGTTTCAACACTTACTGTGAAGACGATTAGATCAGACAATGGCACTGAATTCAAAAACGCAGTGCTAAATGACTTCTGTGTATCTAAGGGAATACGTCGTCAGTATTCAGCCCCGAGAACTCCACAGCAAAATGGAGTAGTTGAAAGGAAGAATAGAACTTTGGTTGAAGCAGCAAGAACTTTGTTGTATGATTCAAAACTTCCTTTGTATTTCTGGGCCGAAGCAGTGAGTACCGCTTGTTACACTCAAAATAGAACCTTGATCATAAAAGATAAAGAAAAGACACCATGTGAGCTAATGAACAACAGAAGACCAACAATCAAATACTTTCATGTCTTCGGAGCAAAATGCTATGTGCTTATAGATGATGAAAATCTAGGCAAGTTTGCAGCAAAAGCTCGTGAAGGAATCTTTGTTGGTTACTCTACAGACGTGGTGGCAGCTTATAGAGTGTTCTTGGTGAATGATCGAAAAGTGACTGAAAGTTACAACGTCAGTTTCGACGATACCAAACTCTCATCAATTTCAAGAGATTCTAGTGAACCTGAGTCCCTAAAATTTCAGAATCTGGACTTAGAAGATCTTGAAGATGAACCTGAGTTGGTTGTTCCATTAAATGTTCCAAGTGTACGTGAAGAACCTGAGTCTAGTGAACAAGCTAATTCTACAAGATCAGGAGAGACTTCTTCAGTACCAACCGGCAACAACTCAGGGGGAGTAAATAGCAGCTCAAGAACTACGGTTCAAGGCTCGAGTCGAGTTGACTCTAGTTCTGTAGGAGCTGGCACTAACTCAGGGGGAGTTATTGAAAATAATCAAAGTAGTCAGCACCCCAACTCAGAAAGTCAAGCTGAATCATCAAGACAATTTCCAGGTGAACGGGTATGGAATAGAGACCATCCGTTTGAGTTAATTATTGGTGATCCAGATGCTGGTGTGACTACTAGAAGAACTGCAAGAGCTGACATGGCTAATATCTCCTTATATTCTGGGTTCTTATCCAAGCTTGAACCTAAAGAAATAGAAGAAGCTCTTGGCGATGCTGATTGGGTGATTGCAATGCAAGAGGAACTCAATCAGTTTGAAAGGCAGAAAGTTTGGAAACTGGTACCCCGACCAAAGAACATATCCGTAATTGGAGCTAGGTGGGTATTCAGAAATAAACTGGATGAAAACGGACTTGTAACACGAAACAAGGCTCGTTTGGTTGCAAAAGGTTATTCTCAGCGAGAAGGAATTGATTATGATGAAACCTATGCACCAGTTGCAAGACTTGAGGCAGTCAGGATGTTCTTGGCATTTGCAGCACATAAGAACTTCAAAGTTTTCCAGATGGACGTGAAAAGTGCCTTCCTGAACGGAGAGTTAGAAGAAGAAGTGTATCTGGAACAGCCGCCTGGCTTCGTTGATCCAGAACATGCAGATTTTGTGTATCTACTCTTCAAATCTGTCTATGGCCTCAGGCAATCCCCAAGGCGATGGTATGAAACCCTATCCTTATTCTTAATTGAAAATGGTTTTGTTAGGGGAGTAATTGATAAAACATTGTTCTATAAAGTTGTGAGAAATGACTTAATACTTGTTCAAGTATATGTGGACGATATTATTTTTGGGTCATCAAATGAGCGCTTGTGCGAGAAATTTGCCAAGCTAATGCAGGAAAAATATGAGATGAGCATGATGGGAGAGCTGTCCTTCTTCCTTGGATTACAGATCAGTCAGAGAAAAGATGGTATCTTTATCTGTCAATCCAAGTACGTCAGAGATTTACTCAAGAAGTATAATCTAGAAGATGCATCAGCAACTAAGACTCCCATGGCAACAGCCACGAAGCTTGATGAAGACAAATCAGGTAAATCAGTTGACATCACAAGCTACCGAGGTATGATTGGCTCACTCCTCTATTTAACTGCAAGTAGACCCGATATAATGTTCGCAACTTGTTTATGTGCAAGGTTCCAAGCGGATCCTAGAGAATCACATCTCGTAGCCGTCAAAAGAATTTTTAGGTATCTCAAGGGCACACCAAATCTAAGGATTTGGTACCCAAGAGATACAGGTTTTAATCTTATTGGCTATTCGGATTCAGACTATGCAGGTTGCAGGATTGATAGGAAAAGCACATCTGGTGCTTGCCAATTCCTTGGCAGAAGATTGGTGTCCTGGCAAAGTAAAAAGCAACATACAGTATCTACTTCTACTGCTGAAGCTGAGTACATTGCTGCTGGAAGCTGTGTAGCTCAAATACTGTGGATGAGGAACCAATTGAAGGATTATGGCATGGAGCACAAGAAAATTCCAATCATGTGTGACAACACAAGTGCCATTGCCATAACCAACAATCCTGTAGATCACTCAAGAACCAAGCATATTGACATCAGGTATCATTTCATAAGAGAACATGTCGAGGAGGGGACTGTGGAGCTACATTTTGTGCCCACAATGCAACAAATTGCAGATATATTCACCAAACCTCTTGATGAAGTAACATTCAATAGGTTGGTTGGTGAATTGGGAATGCTTAACACAAGTTAGTAAAGCCTTCTATCTGTAAAATCCATGTTTATGTTTGTATGTGCAAGCTAATCAATCATTATGTGTTTAGACTTTAAAATGCCTAATTAATGATTGTTATAGTTTGCATATAGTGTGATTTTGCATGAATTCATTGTGTTTTAAGTGTCTTTTATAGCACAAATCTGTGAATTTATGCTTGTTAGATTGCATGATCATAGGGGGAGTTAAATTCATAATATTCTAAATATTGCATGATTTTTAGATGAATTTATCTATGATTTTCATGTAATTAGAGGCCTTAAAATTAAAAAACTTCAAAATTTCGAGTTAGGTTCTATCTCGAAACTCATCTAGAAATTCGACTTGAATTTCGACTTAATCTGTCAGAGTGAAGTTTTTGAAAAATTCTAAGTCTGGGAAGAATTTCGAGTTGGCTATCTCGAAATTCATCTCGAAATTCGACTTAGAGTTCGAGTTCGAGTTACCAGTGTGCCTAGTTCTATCTTCAAAATATTCGAGATAAAGTCTATCTCGAATTTTATCTCAAAGGTTGAGATGAGGTTTCCATTAAGGGAATATTTTGAAAAGAACTGAGAATTAACTTCGAGTTAGTCTATCTCGAAACTTAACTCGAATTTCGACTTGATGTTCGAGATAGAGTTCTTAGTCTATCTCGAAACTCAACTCGAATTTCGACTTGGTGTTCGAGATAGAGTTCTCAGTTAAGCTAAAGGGAATTTTTTTTCGAGTTACACTCCTAACTCGAAACATATCTTGAATTACCCTGTACTTTTTGGTTCAAGGGGGTATTTTGGAAAGAATTTGAGATTAACTTCGAGTTAGTCTATCTCGAAACTCAACTCGAATTTCGACTTGATGTTCGAGATAGAGCTCTTAGTCTATCTCGAAACTCAACTCAAATTTCGACTTGATGTTCGAGATAGACTTCTAACTCGAAAAGTATCTTGAATTTCCCTATTTTTTCAAGAGGGGATTTTTCCAAGTTTACTACATATCATAAATGTTCGAGATAGGATTTCCCTATAGTTTCTGCTGAAAAATTGGTTAAAGTGTTCATTTGTGCTTAATTGTTCGAGTTAACTTCTATCTCGAACTTTATCTCGAAGTTCGACTTGATGTTCGAGATAGAGATGTTCGAGATAGAAAAGTTCGAGATAGAGTTCGACTTAGATATTCCCTGTATGGACTTGGTAATTTTCACTCTTTTTAACAGGGACATTTTTGTCATTTCACATTCTTCTATATATACATCTCTAACTCGATGCCTAATTCACTTTACCTAATTTCATTTTCACAGCAGCCGTTTCACAAAAACAGTGCGATTTCACAGACTTCATACAATTAACCCGTGTTTTTGTGATTAAACTCATACTAATCACGAATTACTGCCAAATTTTTGACTGTTAATCACTGTGTTATCATTAAATCATTGTGATTCTGTGTTTTGTAACCGCATATACACGCGCATATACATACACACAAACATCAAGTTTTGTGTATCTGTTCAAAACACGAATTCATATTCTCCACATATACACACGATTTCACTGATAAACACACGAATATTCATCTTTGTTGAATATTCAGATCTAGTCATTGGCTGTTCATATTCTGTAGTTTAAATTTTCAGACTATCTTTTGATATTCTCGAAAAATTAAAAGGAATAAAACTGATTAATTCGTAAATTATTTGTTTTTCTCATTAAAATAAAAAATTCACATCTTTTAAAGAAAAACATTTAATCAAAATGGCTCACCAATTTTCACTTGCTAAAAACAATTTTTATAATATTTCTACGGAAATTGGTGATCAACTCCCGCGGTTTAAGTTTTGGATACGATTTCTCAATTTGTACTCCAAAGCTAGCCATGCTTTTACTGCTAAACCTACACTAGTACATGATGCTTTACAGCAATTATGGACTAGTGCGGTTACTTTTGGGAGCAAATCAACCCCCTTAGGTTTCAGGTTTACCTTAGCGGGTCAGGAATATGAGGTGACTGAAGAGATTGTCAACAGAGTTCTGGGATTCCCAATTAAAGATGCTTATGATCCAGAACCTACTGCTGCAGAACGCCTCAGATTCTTTGAAGAAATTGGATGTTATCCTACGAAAGGCCCAATCACAGGAAATATCCAAAAACAATTCTTCCACGTGGAATGGAATTACTTTTTCGAGGCCATCACAAGATGTTTTCGGGCACGCGAAAAAGACTTTCATCAAATTCCATTTCCAATGCAAACCTTTGCAGTTGCCCTAGCAAGAGAACTGGATATAAACTATGGACGCATAGTTCTCTCTGAAATAGTGGGCTCAATGGGATCTCCTGAAAGCAGAGACCTCACTACCACTGATGTCGTCTGCTGGTTTCCTCGGTTTCTTCAAATGCTGATCAATGACTTAATACCGAAGGATGCTCTTGCTATTAGACAGGGATTTGCCAGAAGCCCAACATCTGAATCGCTGGGGATGGGCACTAAGTCACTTTCAACCATTGCTAATCAGGATAAACATCAAGGTAAACCGAGGTCTATTCCTGAAAATATACAAATGTGGCTTAGATATGATGCAGGAGTTACCAATTTGGAGGCATCATCACAAGTTTCATCACATGCTCAAAATCCATCTGTTCATGCTGAGGCATTTGATGAGATTCCTGATGAGGAAAGCGATGATGCACAAGGTAATCAATCAGGTAATCTCTCCCTGCATACTATTCATTCCTCCTCCTATGTATCTGATTCCGCGACCCAAGAGACTGCTAACCCGCAGGATCTATCCCAGGGTGAGAGCTATATTTCTGACTCTGAGTCTGATACACATTCCTATTCTCTATCACCCTTGTTAACGGAAGTCAGAAAGCCAGCACGTGTCTATGTAGAAACTTATGAGGAGAATGAACCCGAAGAGCAGCAACTTATTCGAAAGAAAGCCAAACTTTTCCACGCTGCTACTTCACAACCACAGTCAAACCCTAGCGTGTCACACGCAACCACTCCACCTCACGCGAGTGGTTCACCCCTTGAACAATCTGCACATAGGGATTTTGATTATGGTGAGGATGATGTACTTCTTGAAGATAATGTTGCTTCAAGAGGACATGAAGTCTTAAGAACTTCAGCCGTACCTTCACCGGTACGTACTGATGCTGCAAAGAGGATCGGTTCTGATGTCGTACAAGGACACTTTGCAGCCGCTCAGCCTGAGATTCCAACTCAGGAACAAACAGAATTTGATCCCATAACTGTCAACAACATTTCTTATCAATTTTCTGCAGGTACTGCTTCATTATTTGGATCAATCATTGAAGACATACACGAGCGTGAGACAGGGAGTGTGTGTGAGAGGTTAGGGAGAGAGGGACCTTCATTTTCAAGGCCCGAAACCGAGCGTCAAATACCAACAGAACGAGTATTAGAGCGAGGTCACCTAAACCAAACACCGTCCCTTAACATTGAAAATCTTGATACGCCTATGACTTCTATGGAAAATCAGATGAAGCAGTTCGGACAGATGATGGGGCAGTTTGGGATGAATATTGGAAACAATCAAAGGGCTCTAGACGACTACGCAGCAAGAATGGCAAGTCAAGCTACAGCTTTTGATGATTTGACAAATAAGGTCAATGACTTGGGCCATGCTGGTGGTGTCTTGGGAAGCACTCTCAATGAGAGGACGGGGGCATTGGAGTCTACAATGCATACAATGGTGGAAATCAGTAGAATGATGTTCGCAGTCAGGAGTTTTGTGCCCCCGGAGTGCTTCGAGTCACAACAACCTCCCCCCGATGCTGGTGCAGGTGGTGCTAGTGGAGCGGGAGCCTCTGGTTCTGGTTTTGTAGGTTCCTATGCAGCTGGTGGATCTGAAGACCAAGGTGGAGCTCAGGATAACTCACCTAAGGGGGAGAGTGGAAAGGAGACGAGACAGCAGGCAGTTCACATCGAAGAAATTGAAGAACCCGCTGATTTTGTCAAGGAACCAGAAGTTGAGCCGTCTGTTGATGAAGAGGCTCTGAGGATGAGAAAGGGTAAGGCAGTAATGGTTGATGAACCATTTGTTGATTTGAGTCATCAGGAAACAGTACAGGAGGTACTTGATTCAGATTCTGACATGGAAGACGTACCGTTGGCACACGCTATAAAAAGATCTTTGAAGGAACAAGGTGGAGGTGCTGGAATGTCTTCCGGAATGCCTGAAGAATTTCCTGTTGATGAGGAAACCCTTAAAGCTCAACAGTTAGCCTTGGAACAAGCTCAGTTCCATAAAATGAAGATGATGCAAGAAAATGCTGCATTCCTAGAAAAGAAAGGGGAGCTACAAGGGAAGCAGTATGAGTATGAGCTTGCAAGGCTAGCTGATCCTCAAGTTGATCTGGACAAACGAAGGATAGGGCAGAAATGGGATGAAGCAAGGAAGATAATGATGGGACCCTGTGCGAAAGGAGTTCATAACAAGGATGCAGATGATCTGTTCTACAACTTGAATTTGCAGAATCCAATGACTGGGGACTATATAAATGCGTTGAAGAGATTAATTTCTAAAGTCAGAGTTGGATACAATGCAAACCTTAAGGAGTGGCAGGTTATTTTGTCTTTGGTAGAAGGAGTCCCAACATCTTTCCTATATGTGGATGACCAATTCATAATGAGAAGATCTGCGTCAGAGTTGTTCTTGCTAGCGACTAAAATTCAATACTCTCAATCTGAGGAGCTAAGCATTCTGTACAGGGATCAGTTAATGCAGCTAGCAGAGGACAAGGGTCCAGAATTCTCAGCATATCCAAATTTTGTCCGGATGGTAGTTGACGGAAAGATGAAGAGGGTTAGCATGGAGGAAAATGATCTAATGGAACTTTCAGTAGAATCTCTCAAAGCTGTCTGTAGACAAATGATGAGTAAGGGATTCGCTTCTGAGCTTAAAGATAAATCCGTGAAGATCATTGAAAGAGCAATATTCAAGAAGAGCAATGAGGTGTGGAAGTGTGATGTCATTGCTCCAAACCCTCTTGATGACGTGAAGATTGAGCCGGAGCTGATAGAGAAGAAATGGAATATTCTTCAAGCCATGAAGAATGTAGATGAAGCTCTGACTCTTCCTTCTGGAGCACTAGAACAAGGAGAAATAAGGGAGGCTATTGGTGTTCCAGGAAGTGAAAGTGTATACTGGATACATGCTTATGTTGAAGATACAGCTGATGCCTTAGTATTCATAGATGCAGACCAGAATCAAACAATCTTGCATATGAGTAGACAATGGCTGCTACGGACTCAAGATGCTGCATTTCTGGAGAGAGTATTATATGTATTCAAATGGGGCGAAGTGGAAGATAAGTTTGTGGAAGAAAAGCAGAGACTCATGAGTTACCTGTCTGAGGTAGTGGTGGAAAAGAAGCGAATGGAGCGAGATGCGGCTAGTGTCCACAATACTAACCGTGTCAAGGGCTACCCCAAGATGATCTATTGTTAGTTTAAAGCTGATAAAACACATTGGAAATCTCAGCTCATCATGAAGAACTTTGAGGATATTCCAAAGATCAGGACTACTCAGGAGGTGGACAAACTCAGAAGGCTTTTCAAACATCCTTATCCAGAGCCCAAGAACCCTCTAGAAATGGAAGCTGTAAGTCTGTTGAATGCTAGGTGGAAGCAGCTTAAAGATCCAGTGTACAAGAAAGAACAGCAGCAGAAGGAGAAGCGCAAAAGGCAGAAAGAAGAGAAAGACCAAGCTGCTGAAGCTAGAAAGAGGAAACGGAATTAGGGTTAAAGGTCAGAGTGGTGTGAACTTGAAGTTGGAAAAACTTCATGTCTTTCGGTTGCTTTAACTCACTTGAGGAAAATTCACCTTAGAGTGAATCCAATAAGGTGATACAAGTTTGACTAAAAGATATGAAATAATCCAGGTGATAGGAATCACTCAAATGATCTTTAATTCGAAGTTCGAATTCTGTTTCTAGTTTAAGTTCTTTGTATTGTTTTCATGTAAATTTCAATTGTAAATTATTCAAGACTGTAATGTTAATTATCTTTTCTCGTCTCATTGTTTAGTTGAGTTATCCTTCATTAATTTGAATGTCATTGTTAGACAATCAAATTGGGGGAGATTGAAAGGCAGAGTGTGTAAACTTGTAACACTATAAGTAATGTAACTCAAACTAAAGGAAAAGATACTTAACCAGAAGACAATCAAGAACAAGAAGTCACAAGAAATCAACACTAAATGAAGACAAGGTAATTGATACAATTCAACATGTTAACTATGATCAATCCAAGAAGAAATCATTGAGAGAAGTTCAAGTCAAAGTTGTTCATGCCTCAGTGATTTGGAAAGCCAAGAATCAAGATCATAACTATCAGTATCAATAAGACCAATTGATTTCAAGTGAACAAGAAGGAAAACAAATATTGGAAAGCCATATTTCTAATTGGATATGGTAATTTATTCAAGAAGCAAAAACCCTATCAAGACTAGTCACTTATGAACCAGACCGTTGCATCAAGTGTCAGGACATTGATAGCAAGTTTATGTCAGTAATAAAGATCCATATTCAAGAGCTTGGTGAAGAATAAAGAAGACATGAAGATATCACAAGTTCAAGATGTGCATTGAAGTTTCAAGTTGGAGACCAGAATATTTTCTAAGTACTAAATATTCTAGATGGCCAAGTAGAAGTTTCTAAGTAGAAGTTCTACTTAGAACTTCGAGATGGCTAAGTAGAAATTCTCAAGTAGAAGTTCTACTTAGAGTGCAGCTTCAACATGACACATGGCATCTTCTGATTGGCAGATTTCCAAGCTTTCAAGATAAGGCAAGATTTATGTGGACATCATTGGGCCACGTACATCTTAGTCTTTGAAGTCTACAGGACATAGATTACATGTAGTATAAATAGAAGTACTTGTGTAATGTTTTTAGTTAGTGAGCAATTCTTGAGAAAAACACAAGAGAAAGAGAGAGAGTGCATTCACAGAGCTTAGTATCATTCACTTCTCTCTGAACTTCTGTTATACTTTGTAATGAATGTTGTAGCAACCCTTTCAAGTTATATATAAGACATATATTCCTTGAATCTGTGTGTTCATTTGTTGCATCGTATTTATTGCTTCTCATATTCGAAAAGTTGTATTCACCCCCCCTCTACAACACATTTGGACCTAACAAAGGTGATCAAGTTTTATCTCCGTTCGAGTATTTCACAAGTGAGATTGAATGGATTGTCAATGAATAAGGATATGATTCCAAATTTTGATTACTAAATACTCATGAATGATTTTGTTAAAATAACTGCTAGAAGAATAATTTTTCATAAATAGTAATTTTATTTATTTGACTTGTAACCGAAATGTAGAAATAACTATAGATATCATAACCTTAATATCAACCTTACTCTAATGGTCTTATGCAAATACTTCAATGTTCTGTAAAATTTTGAAAGATAGATTTTAGTTTTTCAGAAACGACACAAGTCGGCCTGCATGACGATCCTCTGTAGACTCGCCCCTTTCATCGTAGATTAGAATGATGATTGTTGGGCCACAGATCCATCTAGTTAACTAAGGTCTATTAAAACCCCATTAGAAATCCTATAAATACCCTTGTAATACCACTTGTAAAAGGATTGGTTCATTAATAATACACTATAATCTAACAATGGCGCTAGAAGGAGCTCTTATCTCTTCCTAGAAAATCAAAATAGTTGCTAAACACCTAAATTACGTTATCATATTAACAGATCAAGCTATAATATTTATTTATCGACCTTAATTTTTCATCTAGAGTGAAGAATGGCCGATAATAACTAAGGAGTAGGTGAGCGACTAGCTCCAAATACTCGAGATGTGGCAAGTGTTAAACGAGCTGAAAAAACTAAGGTGTCGATGGCTCCTCGAACATTGTTCTCTTCGCCTCCTGGACCGAGTGTCTCAGATCCGTTGAACGGATCTCACAGATCAAAATATGATTCTCGACAGCTGGTGTTAACTCCTCAAGGAAAACATGTGCTCACAAGTGACGCACGCTTACATTTAGAGAAAATGAAAAAATAAAGACAAAATCAGGAGACGCAGAAACGAACATCAGGACAAGCTATTGTTGATGAGGACCTTCGTCGTCTAGATCTGGAAAGGCAGATATTGGCTGAGAAAGTAAAAAAGGAAAAAAGAGATAATCAGGTTGCAGAAAGAACTCCATGAGGTGTCCGAGGGCTATGTTTCGTCAGAATATCAAACAGAGAATTATGAATCTTCATGGAGGACATCTATGGGAAGTAAATATTCTAAGGCAGAGATATCCTCTGGCTCATTATCGTCAAGGAAACGTAAAACTAGAAAGGAGGAAAAGGAAAGTTCGGAAAACGAGGACGAAGATTACGAGAAAGAGGAATCAAGCACGTCTAGTTTGTCAGCAAAAGAAATATTAAAGTTCAAAGATTTCATAAAGTCTCACTCAGGGGAGGTTGAAGTTTCTTCGGAGAGTCAATTAATTAAAAGTATCGAAAAGGCTAAGGTAAACAGGGATCTTAAGGTGCCATCTATGGATTAGTTTGATGGCTCCACGGACCACTACGACTTCGTCAATCTCTTTGATAGGAGAATGTCCTTTTTCGGACACAATGAAGTGGCGAAATGCCAGTTCTTCCCGACGTGTCTAAAGGGCACAGCTCTCATGTGGTTCAACAACTTGCTAGCTAGGTCAATAAGGTCATGGGCCAATTTGAAGGAAAAATTCAAATCGAGATTCTCCACTAACAAGAAAGGCAAGAAGTTGACGGCTTCTCTTGTGAATATTCGCCAAAGGTCTAACGAAAGTTTGAGAGAGTATTTGAAGAGCAGAAATGATTCAGGTCCCAGATTTAGTAGAAAATTTAGCAATGACATATCTGGCAGCAGGAATTGATAGATCCAGACATAATGCAGTCCTGGAGGAATACTTTGAAAAGGAACCTCAATCACTTCAAGCAGCTATACAGTTATTCGAGCGAAGGTTAACTCTCCAGGAAGCTGTTGGTAGCATTCAGTCCTCCAGATCTCCAAGGACAAGGATGAATAGGTTCATTGAGCAAACTTCACAGTGGGAATATCATCGAGGTGACCGAGGTGTTCGAGCAACACGAAGGTCACAAGCAAGATCACCAGTCTAGGCTAAAAAAGAGGACGTCGCTCCGCGCACATCACGTAGATCACCAACATCACAAACATTTCCATCTAATCAGCGTCCGTGGCCTCAGAGACCGCGAGGTGATCGAGATTTTACAAAGCTTAATACTGAGAGAACAGCAATACTTGGAACCCTTAAGGCTGATCCAACATATGTACCTCCAAGACCAATGAACCCTAATAGGCCTCCGAGAAACAAATTTTGTCACTATCATGAAGATACGGGGCATGATACAGATAGATGTTATCAATTAAAAAATCTGATTGAACACAAAATCCAGAAGGGAGAACTTTCTCACTTTGTGGACAGAGGTGACACGGTGAAACAGCAGGGAGATGGTCAGGAAAGGGTCATAGATACTATATCTGGTGGACGTACTTCAGGAGGCTCGTGGAATAGAGCAAAAAAGGCTTATGCAAGAGAAGTCTTTCGGGTGGATAATAAAAGGCCAAAGAAAAACCCTTCCCTGGTAATATCGTTCTCGGATGAGGACTTCGGAGACATGGTAATTGAAGATCATCAAGATGCATTAGTAATTACCACTAGAATTGGATCGAACAGGGTCAAGAAAATCATGATTGACGATGGCAGTTCGGTTGTCATATTATATCAAGGTGCTTTCACAAGAATGAATTTGGGTGATAGAAAAATCAATAGTACGAAAGATGCGCCGTTATATGGATTCACTGGCAATGAAGTCAAAACGGTGGGAGTCATTGACATGCCGGTATTGTTCTGATCTCCACCTTGCCAAAAATGGCTCATCATTAAATTCCACGTAGTAAATGCTGTCTCAAGCTATAATGCAATTCTAGGAAGGTCGACTATCGCATCCTTGAAAGGCATTGTCTCCATACCACATCTAAAAATGAAGTTTCCCACAGACTTTGGTGTAGGTGAGGTATGCGGAGATTAGAAACTATCCCACCAATGCTACGTTAGTGCTGCACTCCCAAAGAAAATGTCGAAAACAACAACGTCGGTGAACCAAGTGGTCGAGATGGACCCTAGAGATATAATCGAACTCCCCAAACCGCCCAGTCACAAACCAGTTTAGCCAGTTGAGGAGATCCCTTTGTATCTTGACGACCTTGAAAAGGTCGTGAAGATAGGGACAAAGTTACCAACTGAGCTTCGTGAATACCCCATCAAGACGTTAAGGGAGCTTCGTGCATAGACTACTCAGACCTCAACAAGGCCTGTCCTAAAGATTTCTATCCATTACCCAACATCGACCAGCTCATTGACTCCACAACTGGAAATGAGTTGTTATCTTTTATGGATGCGTTCTCAAAATATAATCAGATTAAATTAGCTGAACAAGATCAAGATGACACGGCGTTTATAACTCATAAAGGGGTATTCGGATTTAAAGTTACTCCTTTTGTTCTCTTGAACGTAGGGGCAACATTTCAGCATACAATGGATAAAATATTTGCTCCTCAAATAGGAAGAAATATCCAGATATATGTTTATGACATTATAGCAATGTCACAAGCAGCCTCGGAACATGTCAAGGACCTCAGAGAGACTTTTATAAGGATAAGAGCCAGCTCCATGAGATTAAACCCAGCAAAATGTTCTTTCGGCTTAAGTGGAGGCCGGCTCTTGGGATTTCTCCTTACACAAAGGGGTATTGAGGCAGATCCAAACCAAGTAAAAGCCATCCAAAATGTTGTAGCTCCAAAATGTCTCAAGGAGTTACAAGCTCTCGCTAGATCCATCACAGCTCTCAGACGTTTCATACCTCAATCTTCAAAGAAGTGTCTGCCGATGTATGAAGCAATCAAGGAAGCCTCAAAGAACAAAACCTTTACTTGGACAAAAGAATGTGAAGAAAGTTTATTGGAAATCAAGGATTTTCTTATGTCTCCACCAATCATGGCTAAGCCCTCTCAATGCGAACCATTAAAATTGTACTTATCAGCATCCGACTCAACCTTGGCCGCAGTTTTAGTGAAAGTAGTAAACGCAGAACAGAGGCCTGTGTACTACACGAGCCATATACTCAAAGATGCTGAATTACGGTACTCGAACATAGAAAAACTTGCTTATGCCTTGGTCATTTCCAGTAGAAAGCTGAGGCAATATTTCCAAGGAAGAACGATCATTGTGATGACAAACCAACCCTTACGTCGGGTACTTCATAAACCTGACATGATAGGACGATTGGCTTCATGGACCGTGGAGTTAAGTCAGTTTTACTTAGAATTTCAGCCGAGAACCGCAACAAGATCTCAAGCTCTAGCTGATTTTATCACAGAATGTACATTCGCTTCCTCTGAACCCGGAGAAATAATCTCAGATTCAAAAGACAAGGTATGGACTTTATTCACGGATGGGTCATCAACTTCACAAGCCGGCGGAGCAGGGGTCATTCTCACAAACCCCGAGGGCTTCACCATTCGACAGGTCATTAAGTTCAAATTCCCCACGACCAACAATGATTCGGAGTATGAAGGTCTCATAGCGGGTCTGAATTTAGCTCGCCATTTGGAAGTGTCTGCCATAGACGTGTCCCGTGATTCTCAACTTGTGGTAAAACAAGTCTTGGGGGAATTCAAAACCCTTAATGAAAGAATGGTAGCTTACAAGAAAACCACTTCTGACATGCTACAAGATTTCATGTCATGGACCATCAACAACATTGATAGATCGAACAACCAATGGGCAGATGCCTTGTAAAAGTGGGCTACCTCGGATGACTCATCCACTTCAGAACCTATATATTTTAAAGAGTTACGCAAACCATCGATAGTGCGAAAAGAGATACTTTGTGTTTCAGCAAGGGAAGATTGGAGAGTCCCAATCATCAAGTTCATTCAAGGAGTTCACGATGAGCTCGATAGTCAGGAAGCAAGGAAAATAGCTGTAAAGGCAAAACGTTATTGTATGGTCGATAACAAACTCTTCAGGAGAGCCTTGGTCGAGCCATTACTCAAATGTGTCAACCAAGATGAAGCAAAGGTAGTCATGGTCGAAGTACACTCAGGGATCTGTGGTGATCACCTAGCTGGGAAAAATGTGGCATTAAAAATCAAGAGACATGGACTCTATTGGCCTACGATGCGCCAGGACTGTGAAGAGTTCACGAAGCATTGCGAACCGTGCCAAAAGTATGGGTCCATGAACCACAGACCCTCAGTCCCTTTTAATCCAACAACAACTCCATGACCATTCTTCATGTGGGGCATCGATCTGGTAGGTCCCATACGAAAGAGTTCTAGGCAATGCCAGTACATAATACTAGCAGTTGACTATTTCACGAAATGGACAGAGGCGAGACCCCTAGCAAGGATAAGAGAGATCGAAGCAGTTCATTTCTTTATGGAACAGATAGTGTTCAGGTTTGGCGTACCTAGAATGGTTATCATAGACAATGGTACTCAGTTCACAGGAGAAAAATGGGTCAATACAATGAAGGAACTTGAAATTCAACATCTCAAAGCCTCGGTTGCATATCCTCAAGCAAATGAGAAGGTGGAAATCACCAACAAGGCAATTTTACAAGGATTAAAGAAAAGGTTACTTGAAGCTAAAAGAAATGTGCTGTGGAGTCTCCGAACCACTCCAAAGGCTTCCACAGGAGAAACTCCATTTAGAATGGCATATGGAATTGAAGCGGTCCTACCAGTTGAGATAGGCTCTAAGTCCCTAAGGATCGAGAAGTTCGATCCCAGGTCATCTGAAGAAGGTTTAAAGTTGAACACCGACCTCCTCGAGGAACTTAGAAACTCCACATAAGCCAACATCTCCAAATACCAAGAAAAGGTGGCAAAATGAAGGTAGTGTTTTTCGTAGTTCGTTCACAGGGAAGGACTGTCAATATTGATTTCAAGTAAATTATCTCTTACAATCTAGAAGCTTGGACCAAGGGGGGTTTTGAGTTTGTTGAGGTGTTTTATCAAACACCTTGCATACGATAAATAAATTGCTATAGAAATACAACTAAATGAATGGCAATCATCCAATTCTACAAACACAACAAGCACAATGAATGAATAAGCAAGATAAGAAATATTTGACCCAAGGATAATGGAAAATCAAGCACTTCAACCCAACAACAAGAAAATATATCCAACTCTACCTAACCAAGATAATTGGTGAAGCACACAGTCACTTATTTCTCTTTTATAAACACTAATTTAGTGAAGCACATAAATTAGCTCTCTTGACACTAGCAACCAATAATGAAGCACTATCAATTTAACCAAGTCAAGGAATTAAACAAAGAGAGGTTAGGACAAACCCAAGGATGAGAAGCTCAACCTAGGTATTTGCACTTGAATCTTGAGGATTTAGGTACACTAAATCTTGTGCTACTATAATGAATGCACTAACGATTACGTATCAGCACAAACAATTATCAATTTAATTCACAAGAGAAGCAAATTGAAGCAACTTACAATTCTCCAAGCAAAATCATAAACAATACAACTCAAGAATTCAAGATAGAGTGAAATAGATCTTACTTAAAATGAAATGGGTTTTTGTACAAGAATTCCTCCTTGAGCCAAATATATGAAGTTAGTTACTCATAATCAATGCTAAATTATGAGTAATTGATGTTTCTCTCTCAATTCTACTAACCCTAATTTTGTTCTTGAAGAGGCAAAGAAGAGATGAAATAAGATATGAAGTTAAGATGTGTTTACTACTCTTTTAATACACAGCAAGTGCTGCACAGCCTGTTGCACGGCCGTGCAGCAGCCCGTGAAAAAGACTGCCCAATATACACTACTTGTAACACTCTGCACGGTCTGCTGAACGGCCGTGCAGCAGCCCATGCAGTTGACTGCTCCTTATAAACTCTTTGAACGGCCTGCGGAACGGCCGTGCGAGACAAGATCTTCAAGAATAATACATTAAAAACCTCCCGGCATCGCGAGCTTGCATCTTCTAACTTCCCTCTTGAATAATCTTTACTTTCAAGCCCAAAATAAGCCATCTTTTCAACAATTAAGCATGAGGCACTGAAAGATGAAAAACATAATTAATATCGATAAAACAACATTCGAAACTAATAAAAATGCTAGAGAATAAAGGACAAAATGTGTATAAAATACACATTATCACAAAACTATACAACTCCAAGGTTAAACCAAGAAGTTTCCAGGTCAATGATCTCGTTTTAAGAGAAGTTGCGGTCTCGATGCCCGCAAAGCAGAGCAAAATGTCTCCACCATGGGAGGGACCGTACAGGGTCACCAAGGTCACAGGCTCCGGTTCTTACCACCTCTAGCACCTCGATGGGACCCCGGTGTTAAATGCATGGAATGCCATTCATCTCAAGAATTTCTACCCCTAAAGGCATCTAATGAGAAACATGGATCTCTTTAAGTTATTTAAGTTAAGGTACGAAGTAAGTTTTTAAGCTCTTTTATAATCAAGTCGATTTCACAACTCGTTCGACTTGAGAATGAATTATGATTTTAAGTCGACATTTATCCAAGTTTGTTTTGAGAGAAGGTACCCAGGTGAAATTTTAAATCATTTCATATATTATATCTATTCTCGACATACTCCACATCATACCTTATCTCTCCCAATAATGTATTATGCTGCGCTCTATTTATCAAAGGATCATTATCCATATTCTAAGCTCATAATGTACATGCATACGTAGTCTCCTATCTATAATCTGTAGGGTCATACAAAGTCGTTTACTCGATAAAAATTCGAAGAAAAATCAAAGTTCGTCTCTAAAGTGACTCAGTCTCCAAATAAATCCCCAAGGTAATTTCAACAGAGATCCCCATACACGATCGAAAAAATTACATATACAAGCAACACCTATGTCGCGATTCACCAAACTACAAAGGAGAAGGTAAAGTCCACGCCAAAAATACAAATGATATAACGCCAAGACAACTCCATGAAGCTCAAAAGCTTCAATGACATCTACAACTTCAAAATGATAAAAAGGTAAAGTCCACGCCAAAAATAAAAATGATATAACGCCAAGACAACTCCATGAAGCTCAAAAGCTTCAATGACATCTACAACTTCAAAATGATAAAATGGTAAGGTCCAGGCCAAAAATACAAATGATATAATGCCAAGACAACTCCGTGAAGCTCATAAGCTTCAAAGACATCTACAACTTCAAAATAATAAAACGGTAAAGTCCACGCCAAAATAAAAATGATATAACGCCAAGACAACTCCATGAAGCTCAAAAGCTTCAATGACATCTACAAATTCAAAATGATAAAAAGGTAAAGTTCACGCCAAAAATACAAATGATATAACGCCAAGACAACTCCATAAAGCTCAAAAGCTTCAAAGACATCTACAACTTCAAAATAATAAAAAAAATGATGATAAAAAGGTAAAGTCCACGCCAAAAATACAAATGATAAAACGACAAGACAACTGCATGAAGATTAAAAGCTCCAACAATATCTCCAACTTCAAAACAATAAAAAGGTAAAGTCTACGTCAAAAAAAATACAAGTGATATAATGCCAAGGCAACTCCATGAAGCTCAAAAGCTTCACAGACATCTCCAATTTCGAAAAATGAAAGAAAAATAGACCAAATACGCCATAAATAAAAGGTAAGGGCAAAGGATACACACCACATTCACAAGTGCCACCAAGTACACCGTGGACAACAAAGAAGAAGCAAAGGCTCCAACGAATAGAAGTGCAAATAGCAACCAACAAAGCATATAAAAATAGTCGAGTACTGATAACGTGTATTTTATACACGTTTTGTCTTTTATTCTCTTACATTTTTGTTAGTTTCGAATGTAGTTTTAATGATATTAATTATGTTTTTCATCTTTCAGTGCCTCATGCTTAATGGTTGAAAAGATGGATTATTTTGGGCTTGAAAGCAAAGATTATTCAAGAGGAAAGTTAGAAGATGCAAGCTCGCGTTTACGAGAGGTTTTTATTGTATAATCTTGAAGATTTTGTCTCGCACGGGCTACTGCAGGTCGTGCAACAGGTTGTGCAGAGTGTTACAAGTAGTGCAGAATGGGCAGAATTTCTCACGGGCTACTACACGGCCATGCATCAGGCCGTGCAACTCCTGCTGTGTATTAATTGACTAGATCTCAACACTACAAAATAACTTAACCTACATCTAACTTCATCTAACATCTTGGACTCTTGAAGAAGATAAACTAGGGTTAGTAGAGTAGAGAGAGATACATCAATTACTCATAATCTAGCATTGATTATAAGTAACTAACTTCATATATTTGGCTCAAGGAGGAATTCTTTTACAAAAACCCATTTCATTTTAAGTAAGATCTATTTCACTCTATCTTGAATTCTTGAGTTGTATTATTTATGATTTTGCTTGGAGAATTGTAAGTTGCTTCAATTTGCTTCTCATGTGAATTCAATTGCTAATTGTTTGTGCTAATCCGTAATTGTTAGTACATTCATTGTAGTAGCACAAGGTTTAGTTTACCTAAATCCTCAAAATTCAAGTGCAAATACCTAGGTTGAGCTCCTCATCCTTGGGTTTGTCCTAGCCTCTCTTTGTTTGATTCCTTGATTTGGTTAAACTAGTAGTGCTTCATTATTGGTTGCTATAATCAAGAGAACTAATTTATGTGCTTCACTAAATTAGTGTTTATAGAAGAGAATTAAGTGATTGTGTGCTTCACCAATTATCTTGGTTAGGTAGAGTTGGATATAATTTTGCTTGTTGTTGGGTTGAAGTGCTTGAGTTGCATTATCCTTGGGTCAAATATCTCTTATCTTGCTAATTTATTCATTGTGTTATTGTGTTGGTAGAAGTGGATGATTGCCATTCATTTAGTTGTATTCTCTAGCTATTTATTTCTTGTAGGTAAGGTGTTTGATAAAACACCTCAACCAAACTCAAAACCCCCCACCATTTTACTTCACTCTAGTATAATTCTAGATTGCAATAGATAATCTACTTGAAATCGATATTGATAGTCCTTCCTTGTGAACGAACTTACGAAAAACACTACCTTCAAGTACCAAAAGGAAAATATGCCAAAAGATAACACTTGGAACATTTCGACTACCTTGGAAAGTCCCAAAGTTTACTAAGAAGGAAAACAGACATTATATGAATAAAACGGCAGAAGTTCGCCAAACATCACACAAAGCAACCACGAAGGAACAAATTTAAAAGTTCAAACGACTAAGACACAAGTTCGAGAAACATAATTTAGGAAGATTAAAGTTACAAAAAGCCATAGGGGCATACCCCAGGCTGATAAAAGAGTCTTCAAGGCTTGGGAGCAACGTCGGATGAACCGGTCCGTCTAGTCTCCCTCTTTTTCGCCATATCCGCCAAGTAGTGATCGAAGGTGTGGCTGGTCACATCAGTCCCAGACTTCTCAAAATGACCAACACATTCCACGTATCCTTCCTCAAAAGAAGATAAGGATTCTGTCTGACATTTAGCAAACTGGACAGTTAGATCATCTACTTTGGCTACCAAATCGGCTCTCTCAGCCACCCATACACTTACCCCCTTAGTAAGATTACTCTCCGATTCTTTCGTAGATTCCTTTAAAGCTTCATTTTCCAACTGTAAGATTTTCACCTGGCCACCCAAAGAATCACACTCAGTGATCAACTCAGATTTTTCGGTTAAAGCAGCAAAGATCTTCTCGGCAGCGACATTATTGTCATTAACGAGCTTCTTAGATTTTTCCTCCAAATCATCATTGAGCTTCTTCAGACTTTTCACTTCCCAACGCAGTTTCTTCACCTCAAGGACGTTGGCCATGTCATAAAGCCTTAACAGTTTATCTAGTTCATCATCAAGCTGGAACAAAATAGAAAAATGCAACTCGGGTCAAACAAAAGGATGCCATTAACGGAAGTTATGAGACTAAGACTACCATCCTACTAATAAAGAAGACGAGAAAAAGAAAAGAAAAAAAAGCAGAATACAAGAATACCTTGTCAACCAAATTTTTGCAACCACGGAGTCCATTCCCAACAATGGATCCAGAAGCAACCACTCCAACATCCTGGGGAGCCAAGCTCTCCACACCAACCTCAGAAAGCAAAGCTAATCCTCCAGAAGGACAGCTCGCAGAGTCCTTCAACTTCTTAGAGTGAGAGCTTTTGGTAGAATACCCATCACCATGCCTTTTCTTTTCTTTACCTTTCCTAGGAGCAACTTCCGAAACTCCAACCTCAACCATCTCGGAAGGGAGTGTGGGGCCTTTGGAAACAACTTCAGGTCCACTCTCCACTCCAGTACTAGGGATCATAGTGGAGGCTCCTGCAGCCTTGCTCTTGATAAGACGGTCCAAAAAATCTTCAGTAGGCATATTGGCAAAGAGTCTCACTAAATCAAGCACCCTTGGTCCAGTCACTACAAATGAAAAGAAACAAACAAATTAGAGAGTGAAGCAAAAAGAAAGCAAGTAGACAAAATTACATAGAAAGAAGGGCATAAGCTTACAACAATGAGTACTCAAGAACTCAGCATCCAAAAATTCATCAGGCCGATACCTAATTTCTGAACCAAGGAAAACTCGTAACTCCGCAGAGGTCCTGGACCCCAAACGGTTCACAGACTTCACTCAGCCCGGGCAAATAACCTGCCAAGGTCCTATATCTCTAAGATCATTACCCTCATACCAACCCCACAACCCATGCCAACCAGAATTGGACGGGGGTGCCTCAACAAGCTTCTTGCACCCCTCTTTCTTATCTACATAAAGTTGCGTTCCAGTGCTCTTAACACGAAAAATGGAAAAGAACAAGTCAAGGCTATAGAACTGACGTAGCTCATAGCATCTGGCTATAACACCATTTATCTGAAGTATTGTATTGGGCACCAATTGACTCAAACTGCAACCAAGGGTTTGGAGAATGAAACGAAAAAAGGGATGCAAAGGCAACCTAAGACCATATTCGAAATATACATCATGAATAGCGACACAACCAGGATGAGGAGGTCTCCACATCCGATCATCAACGCCCGGAGCAAAGGCATTATATCCTTGGGAAAAAGCAACAAACTGAGATAGCCTATCAAGGTCCAAGGGGTGCGTGGAGTAATAGCTAGGCTTATTAAAAGATTTATTCGACTCAAATCTAGCCATAGGAGGAGGTCTAGCAACGTCATCAACGGAAGGAGTCTGAGAGACAGATCCAATGGCCGGAATAGCCCTACTAACGGAACTCTCATCTCCACCAGGAGAAAAGGTTAAAGTTTTAGCAGAAGGGGTGGCAAGAGGACGATAACGAGAAAGAGTAACAGTCCCAAAACGCAAAACCTCAACACTATTTTTCTCATTTGAAGGATCATCACTCTCGGTGGAGGAATAAGAGGCAATAGTGGGTCTCATAGTCAAAACGCGGAAAATAAAGCAAGAAAATAAACCACAAAAGATGACAGGTGACTAAACAAAAGAAGGAGAAGAAAAAGACAGAGAAATACCTCTCACAACGCGACGACAAAGAACGAAGACCAGAAAGAAAGATAAAAAAGAAGAAAAAAAACAGAGTAATGACAAGTTCTTATAAGGAAAAGAGAAGAAATAAACATACATTTTCAACTGTCAAAGTACAACTTCCAAGAAGTGGAGAAGTGGGAAGGACGAGTCAGTTCAAGCAATAAAGCTGTGACCACGTGTCAAGAAAATCTTTTCTCCTTTCTATACGCCTTCCCTGTCAATCTTTTCTTTTATTTCTTATATTAAAATTTTGAGACTTGTAAAATAGTTATTTAAAAGATCTAAAGATCTTTTATTAGACTTAGGGGGGACTTCTGTTGGGCCACAGGCCCACCTAGTTAACTAAGGTCTATTAAAAGCCCACTAGAAACCCTATAAATACTCTTGTAATACCACTTGTAAAAGGATTGGTTCATTAATAATACACTATAATCTAACAATGATAAATTGATAATAGTGACACATAAGTAAATTTCACACTGATCTCAGGTACCATATAGGATATAGCTAAAGATATCTATCTGATATGAGGGATGTCCTGGACAGACGTTACGTTTTTAATATCTAACACCTTGGCACCCAGTCCCTGATCGACAAAAGAATATCAATGAAAGTAGTATCGAACAATTTGGAAGATCAGTTTCATGTAGAGCTTGAAATTTGTTTACCATCATCCTCTGTGTATAACATTCTCTGTTGAAGGATTTCTTATTATAGCTGCTGTCAAAATTTGTAATAAAAGTCTCAAGCTTGGATAAATACAGTAAATTTATGTTTGAACCTCATTCGATTCCAAAACATTCAATTTAAGCAGGAATTTAATACATTGAAATGACAACTCAATTTTTGTCATTTGAAATTAATTTCATGTTCCTAAACACAATTTTAAAGAGATGATAATTTTAAATTAATAAAGAATTCAGGTCTAAAGTTGGGACTCCTGTTAAATTGGATGATTTTGCTGTCATAAAATGTAATAATTTTTTTTTCCCAGAAAATTGTAGTGCTAAATCTCAAACCCTCGCATATGGAGAGCTTGAGCTTAACTCTGCTTAAGTTTAGGGGTTAATTTTATTCGCAAAGGTTTATTTTATGACTTCAGATGGTATAAAGAAACGCATGAGAATCGCACTGTAAACTACAAGTCTACAACTCTCACTACTATAGCTCCAGTTACTGGAATCATCCTGAACAGATTGAACAGAAAGCACATAACATTGATTTACCAGAAAAATATTGTGCTCTTCATGCATAAAACAAATGCCACAAGCTATACATAAGGCAAACCTAGCTTAGAATTTACATTGGGACCAAATATTTGCACCGGAAAAACATGGATTAAACGACTTATTCAAATTGATCATTGAAGTTTTAATGAGCAGAAAAATCTGAAACTAGTAAATTTAATTCATTCTACATAACCTTAATCTTTTAGTTGTAATCAAACTTATCGTGACATACGATAAAATGGAACAATGAACGTAAAAGGAAATAGGAGGTAAGTCCGATTCATGCCAGGGTAAAGCTAAAGCTGACAATCTGGAAATAAAATTTTGATATTTTAGTTCTTTAAAAGAACGACTAGTTTGTTGAAATTTAGGGAAGATGAGCCATCAGGACCACAGGATTTTTCTGCCAATTTCTTCCACTCCATAGCCTTGTTTCGCATTTTCTTACCCTCCACTCCATCCATCAATAGTCTAACAAGATTCTCTACATGGTCTCTCTTCACGCTATTAGGAATCTCCAATCCGCACTCCCATTGGTCACACAGGTACTTGCAATTTATTGGTTGATCACCAAAGAAAGGCCAACAGAGCATCGGCACTCCAGCTGATATGCTCTCTATGATTGAGTTCCACCCTCCATGTGTCAAGAACCCTCCCACTGATACGTGGTTTAGGACATCCTCTTGTGGACACCAGCTTGAAATGAGGCCCCTATTTTTTATGGCATTCATAAATTCATTTCCTAGATTAACTGCAGATTCACCTACAATCAAGTCAGGCCTAATAATCCATAAGAAGCTGCATTTGCTATTAGCGAGCCCCCAACCAAACTCCATCAGCTGCTCTTCAGATATTACTGTTATGCTTCCAAAGTTTACATAAACTACAGAACCAGCATCTTTAGAGTCCAGCCATTTAAGACATGCTTTTTCCTCTTCCCAAAGACTATATCCAATGCTTTTGAGACGATCTTCCTGATCTTGTGACATTTGGTTAAGAAGCATCTGTTGAGGGCCTATGGTGTATACGCTGGTAAATATTGATGGCAAGACATTCACAAGTTCTTGTTCCAGATCATCGAAGGTAAGGAGTGCATGTTCTGTAACATTTGTTGCTCTCTGAGTACATTCTATAATAAAGTTGAATACAAAATCATTTGAGTCTATGATTCTAATATGGCTGGGAAGATCCCCCAAACGAATATTTGGCATTCCTGGGATCCAGTCTATAATAATATCCAACCCTTTTGTGATAGAGCTCTCGTCTGCATCAATACAAACACCGATATAGTTAGATGTTACTGCACTTTTGTTCTACTTTAGGTAGGAAAATTTTACCTTTAAATGGTACAAGACCTCGTTCAAGGACATTTTTGAACTGATAAAATCCCATAAGTCCACAAGCAGCAATTGTCCAAAGCAAAACAATAGGAATACCGAGTGAGTGTGCAGCATCAGCTGTGAATGGCATGAAGCCGTCAGAGAGGATGGAAGTAACTTGATGGGTTCCAGCATTAAGTTTTTCGAGCAGGCTCTGAAATGGAGGCAACATGTTGTTTTCTTTGATGGATTTATTAAGTGCAGGTATGTCCTGGGTGGCATCAGCATCAGACGGAGGGACACCGTCAGGGATGGTTTCGAATCTGAAACTGGGTAGTCCATCAAGATATCGCAGGCTTCCTGATTTAAGTAATCGTTTTTGATTGAACTCTGTATTTACAAATGTAATGAAAATGCCTTTGCTGTGAAGGAGTTTTGCCATCTTTAACATTGCCTTAATGTGGCTTTGAGCTGGGTAAGGAATGCAAATTACATGAGCCTGCTTCTCGGCTGCTCTAGACGATAAATCCATACCTCTTTTCTTAAATTTCTGCAGAAAAATCATTTAAACATGAGCCCATTTTCAAGCTTATATGTCATAACGGTAACCCGTGCGAAGTACAGGCCGGGCGAGCATGTGTAAATTATCGATAATGAATATAATTAATGAATATTATTTTAATATGTTTTTGTAAAAAATTGAATGATAAAAACATATAATAAATAAATACTATTAAATTATGTAATTATAGGAAATTGAATACAGGTGAAAATAAAAAAAAATAGATAAATAAATAAATATAATTAATAAGTTTTATTTAAATATAAACTTGTAAAAAATTGAATCATAAAAGTATATAACAAATAAACGCTATATGTGGTTATAGGAAATCGAACACGGGGTGAAATTAAAGAAATTAAATTAAATAAATAAATCATGTATAATTATGTAGTTGGAAGGAATCGAATCCCGAGTTAAGTGATAACCAAATTTGGTACTTTTGTACTTTGGTATTTTGGTACTATTGTGTACCATTAAAATAAGGTTTTGCACATTAATATAGAGTATAGATAGATGTCAACACTTTCTAGCTGGTGTTAGCTCTTAGCTGAGAACGGATTATGATAGGTTGCTTAGGACTCGAACTATTCAGCAATAAAATCCTCCGCGGAAAACTAATGCTTCAGTGACTTCCATTAGCCATTCCTTAACTATAATGCGGGTCAGAAACCAACCACTACATCCAAATCTATTATTCTTTGCATCATTTTGGTACTGTACAAGCTAGTCATAAGTAGTGTATACAAATTTTCAAAACCCAATCATGTTACTATTTTTTCTGCAACTGTTATCTTATGCACTTCATATATATGTTCTGCACATGAGATATTGTAGTTCTGCAAAGCTATTGAAAATATTTACAATTATTGTCACCGTTTTCCATTTTGGTATGTACCAACCCAAAATAAAAACTTTAGTTGCATAAGTGTAGTTGTTATTTTTGGTATAAGTACTGGAAAAAAAGATCTGTAGTAAACTTGATAATCAATAAACTACTTGAGATATGGTGTTTCTTAAGTTTAACAAAGTGTTACCGCAGAGTTTGCCAGCCTGATGGCAAGTTGTCTCTATTCCATCGCTTATGCAGAGTGATTACAGCTTACAAAAATGAAATGTAAGCAGTAGAAAATCTGACTGGAAGGAAAATCGTACAAATTTCATACACCTACGAAAAGTAAGTTCCCTTTGCAACTTCAAAACACTGGAAAACAGATGAAATGCCTATGTAAACATATTAGCTTACGTACCGTGAATTGCTTCTTTTGCCTTTCGCCGTCAAAGCTAGTTTACGTACCTTGGATTGCTTCTTTCCCCTATTTCGCCATCAAAGTGCATATGGTACCAGTTCAAAAACGATGTGTGGCGTAGAAAACCAGGAGCATCAAACAGTTCACGTTTCTTACTTGTGGTGAGTGTTCACTTGCAAGTTGCAAGTCACTGGAAGACCTTGTAGATTTTTTAGGTTGATGATATGACAATGACACTAATTTTGATATTCTAAATTGTTTTTTTTGTTAAGTAAACAGTCGTTCTAAAATCTTAAGGTATTAGAGGCCCTAATAGGATCTTATGCTACTACATATATTATTTAACATTTTTAAAATAATTTTTTAGGATCTTTTTTAATAGTTTTAATAAAGAACAAAAAAGGAACTTTCTTATATAATTATTTATCTAAATTTTCAATATGGATTTGTAAGTAGTTTTTCATATTGTTGGATGATCCTACATTTGTTATTAATTGAAGGGAAAAATGCAGAGTAACAGGCGATGAGTTATTTGTACTTTTAGTAGTACTAGCCGGTAACCCGTGAGAAGCACGGGCCGGGCGGACACATGTAAATTATCGATAATAAATATAATTAATGAATATTATTTTAATATGTATTTGTAAAAAAATTGAATAAACCAAACCAAACCAAACATACCCAGTATATCCCGCTCAGAGCAGAGTCTGGGGAGGGTGGGTTGTACGCAGACCATACCCCCACTTTTTAGGGTAGGGAGGCTTTTTCCGTGGAGACCCTCGGCTCTGTGAACGACATATGAAAAGTGGTTGTTATAAACAAAGGAATCGAAAATCTATTCGAAGCTATACCTGAGCCCATGGCGTTCTCCACATGGGGCTTACCTATCTGCGCGGAATCATTTGCTCGGCTCCTGATGTGCTCCACTCCACCCGCTCGCTAGGGTAGCTCCGGTCGCAACCCCTGACAAGAAGACACCACAAACAAAAGCCGTAGAGACCAAGCTGGCTCAAACATATCCACGCCGAACGCAGACCGGCTGATGCCGTGAAGTCCCTCGGCTCTGTGCAAGACAAATATACAAAGGAATCTAAATGCTATGTAACAAAGTTAAAAACAGTACCTGCGCCCAAGGCTTTCTCCACACGGTCCTTATCTACCACGCTCCTAGAAACCTCCAAGCTAAGATCCCTGCCCTCCTGCATACCTAGGATATTTCTAGGCGAGCAACCAAACTCTGAGGTTCTCCACTACAAAGCCGTCCCCTAGAGGAGAGTCCACCACTCTGATCTGCCTCCTCCACGAACACCTGTCAGCTGTCATGGTCTCACTAAGGTTTAAAGTCTTCAAATCCAACCTAAGTTGCTCTTCCCATGACTTCCTCGGTCTGCCTTTCCTCCTTACCCCAACAACCGAAATATTCTCCACCCTCCTCACTGGAGCTTCTGGCCGCCTCCTACGAACATGGCCGAACCATCTTAACCTCCCTTCCCTAACTTTCGCAGAAAAAGGCGCTACTTCGAGCTCGGTTCTAAACACCCTATTAGGGATTCTATCTAACATCGTGCGGCCACACGACCAGCGCAACATCCTCATTTCAGCCACTTCCATCTTGCTTTCGAGGGCCTTCTTCGCTGCCCAGCACTCAGACCCATATAACAACGCAGGCCGGATTGCCGCTCTATAGAATCTCCCTTTCAACTTTAGAGGGACCTTCATGTCGCACATCACCCCTGACGCTGCCCTCCACTTTAGCCACCCAGCTTTGATACGATGGTTGACATCGTCTGCTACCTCACCTTCCTTCTGGACGATCGAGCCCAGATACTTGAATTTATCCGTACGCGGGACGATCTGATCTTCGATCTTAACCTCCACCCCTTCCTCGCTGGCCTCTCCACTGAAGTTGCACCAGAGATACTCGGTTTTAGTTCTACTCACCCGCAAGCCTTGTGACTCCAAAGTAGATCTCCAAAGTTCCAACTTTTCGTTGACCTCCTCTCTCGACTCCTCCACTAGCACGATATCGTCTGCGAAGAGCATGCACCACGGAACGGCGTCTTGTATCCTTCGTGTCAAGACATCAAGTATAAGAGCGAACAGAAGAGGACTTAGGGCCGATCCCTGATGAAGCCCAATCTCAACAGGGAAGAAACGAGAGTCACCCACTGGGGTCCGAACGCATGAAGTAGCTTGGGAGTACATGTCTTGAATCACTCTAACATAGGACGATGATACACTTCGCTCTACGAGGCTCTTCCAAATAGCTTCCCGGGGGATGCTATCATACGCTTTCTCGAGATCAATGAACACCATATGAAGGTCTTTGCGACGCTCCCTGAACTTCTCCATCAGGCGTCTGACTAGATGGATGGCCTCGGTCGTCGACCTCCCCGGCATAAACCCAAATTGATTTTCTGAAATATCAACTTCTCTTCTAATCCGGCTTTCAACTACTCTCTCCCAGAGCTTCATAGTATGGCTGAGAAGTTTAATACCCCGATAATTACTACAACTCTTAGCATCGCCTTTGTTCTTGAAAAAAGGGACTACAACACTACGCCTCCATTCCGCTAATAAATAAATACTATTAAATTATGTAATTATAGGGAATTGAATACCGGTGAAATTAAAAAAATTAAAATGGATAAATAAATAAATATAATTAATAAGTTTTATTTAAATATAAACTTGTAAAGAATTGAATGATAAAAGTATATAACAAATAAACGCTATTTAATTATGTGGTTATAATGAATCGAACACGGGGTGAAATTAAAGAAATTAAATTAAATAACTAAATCTTGTATAATTATGAAGTTGGAAGGAATCGAACCCCGAGGTTTGAATTCTTTCAGTAAAATATTAAAATTAATATTTATAATAGAGAGAGAGAGAGAGGGGATCGAGATTAACCTCAGGGAAGTTTCCTAAGATACTTAAAACAATAAGTTATAAATTTATTGGGCCTGCAGGGGTAATTAATAAAATTTTAAATGAATCATGATTTTACAAAAATGCTCCCCATGCTTGCATACAAAATTTGTCTATGGAACTTATCTGAGATATATCTCAGGCTCCCTACTCTCTTTATAATATTTATATTATACCTAAGCAAATTATAAAAAAAAAATAAAAATAACACATGCTTTGCACGGGTTATAATCCAATACATATAAATCTTATGAATAAAATCAGGCTATATTTTATTCAAACATTTTCGGAATTGATTTGGGAATATGTAGCATTAGTCTTCAGTATACAATAGCCGATAACCCGTGCGAAGCACGGATCGTAATAAATTATCTTAAATTTTTAATTTTTAACTTTTTTTAATAAAATAAAATCTTGAAGCACCAAGTTGTAATATAATATTTAATATTAAATATTAAATATTTAATATTGTTATTTTAATTAATTAAATTTACATAACTTTATTCTGGTAATATAATATAAGAGTAGCTATATTATTAATTGAATTTATTATTAATTTATTATAGATACTTTAAAATATTAATTAAAGGAGTCCTAAGTTCTATTTAATACTATATTCCTGATTTTTTTTATTAATTAAAGGAGTGCTAAGTTCTATTTGATACTATATTCATGACTTTTATTTCAATTTTTAATTAATAAACTCATAGTATATAATTTCATTATTAAATTAAATTATTATATAATATTAAAATTTTAATTAATTAAATTAATTAATATTTAGTGGCATACCGTGCATACCGCGATATACATGGCATACCATTTAAAGGTTCGGAATTGATTTGGGAATATGTAGCATTAGTCTTCGGTATACAATAGCCGATAACCCGTGCGAAGCACGGATCGTAATAAATTATCTTAAATTTTTAATTTTTAACTTTTTTTAATAAAATAAAATCTTGAAGCACCAAGTTGTAATATAATATTTAATATTAAATTAATATTTAATATTTTTATTTTAATTAATTAAATTTACATAACTTTATTCTGGTAATATAATATAAGAGTAGCTATATTATTAATTGAATTTATTATTAATTTATTATAGATACTTTTAAATATTAATTAAAGGAGTCCTAAGTTATATTTAATACTATATTCTTGATTTTTTTATTAATTAAAGGAGTCCTAAGTTCTTTTTGATACTATATTCATGATTTTTATTTCAATTTTTAATTAATAAACACATAGTATATAATTTCATTATTAAATTAAATTATTATATAATATTACAATTTTAATTAATTAAATTAATTAATATTTAGTGGAATATAAATTAATTAATATTTAGTGGCATACCGTGCATATCGCGGTATACATGACATACCATTTAAAGAGGATTTCTTTATATTGTAAAAAATAAAGTTTAAATAGCTTGGTGAACTTTTTAGGATGATGACTTAAAGAACAAGTTTTTTAGTTGATTCCTTAAAAATATAATAAAATAATGATTTATAGTAATTTAGGAATTTTGTTTTGTACATCCACTCCAACAATATTTTTTATATTCATTTCTTGTTATTATTATAATGATAAATTTGAAATTAATTTGAGAATGAGATATGGACAAATATTAAAAAATGGAGGGAAATGATAGATACTACTTCATAATACCAATCCCAACTGCCTCAAACAATTCTTAATTTAAAAAATATACCAAACCGTCCCAATTTTGAACAGAACTTTCAACATAACTGTGCTAGCTCTTGTTTCATTCAATCATTGAGGTGATTAGGTGAACCGTTTAAAACTTTTGCATATTGTGTCAAATCATGCAAGCAGGGACGTTGACGGTACCTATCAGTGTATCATTTTAGTAGGGACTTCTGACAAAAATTTATACTACCTTCTGACATGCTGATGCAGCGTTTCTATGCGTTCTAGACACAGCCGGCCCTGAGCACAAGCGGTTGATGCTATCGAAAAGGGGCACTTCGAAAGATAAAATTTTAGGGGAGCAAAGTTTTTTAATTTCATGAAATTTGTAAAGGGGGGAAAAAATTTGTAAAGGGTGGAAAATGGTCCGCGTTTTTTTAAAAAATTTATTAAGACATCGGCTTTTTTAGCAACCGATGTCCGGAACAATTTTTAACATCGTTTTTAAAATAACTGATGTTAAAAATGTCTTTAACATCGGTGGTTTTTTAAAGTGATGTAAAAGGGGTGATGTCTAATCTACATTTTCTAGTAGTGTCAGGGCACAAATTTTTTTCTTTTCCCACATAAGAAAGGAAAAAAATTTAGAGGCAGAAAAAAATAATTAGGAGCATAAGTAACAATTGCTATGATATCCAAAGCTAAAGTTTTTCAAAGTTAAAGGTGATCAAGTTTTATCTCCGTTCGAGTATTTCACAAGTGAGATTGAATGGATTGTCGATGAATAAGGATATGATTCCAAATTTTGATTACTAAATACTCATGAATGATTTTGTTAAAATAACTGCTAGAAGAATAATTTTTCATAAATAGTAATTTTATTTATTTGACTTGTAACTGAAATGTAGAAATAACTATAGATATCATAACCTTAATACCAACCTTACTCTAATGGTCTTATGCAGATACTTCAATGTTCTGTAAAATTTTGAAAGATAGATTTTAGATTTTCAGAAACGACACAAGTCGGCCTGCATGACGATCCTCTGTAGACTCGCCCCTTTCATCGTAGATTAGAATGATGATTGTTGGGCCACAGATCCACCTAGTTAACTAAGGTCTATTAAAAGCCCATTACAAACCCTATAAATACCCTTGTAATACCACTTGAAAAAAGATTGGTTCATTAATAATACACTATAATCTAACAATGGCGCTAGAAGGAGCTCTTATCTCTTCCTAGAAAATCAAAACAGTTGCTAAACACCTAAATTACGTTATTATATTAACAGATCAAGCTATAATATTTATTTATCGACCTTAATTTTTCATTTAGAGTGAAGAATGGCCGATAAAAACCAAGGAGTATGATAAGTGCATATTTTTGCATATTTTATTTACCTATTTATTGTTTGAACTCGTGTTTTAATAATTTATTTTGTTGCATTTCAGGTAAATCGTAAATAAATGACAAAATAAATAAATAAAGTGCAAGGAAGGGAAAAAGGAGGAAGAAAAAGGACCAAAAATGAAAGAAGGAAAAGAAGTAGGAGCTTGGAGCAAAAGGAATATTTCAAGACAAGTGGAAGGTGGAGATCATCCCAACACATTAGAAAAGTGTATGGGCAAGATCAACTCTTCAAAACTTAAGGGGGAAGGAAACAAATAGATGGCTAGGATTTCACCACCACACAACCCAAATGTATGGTGGGGATTTACCCAACACCCCCTTAACCCTAATTCCTATCCTATAAATACCCCCTCACCCCCTTTGTATTTAGTAACTTAGATTTTAGGGTAGTTTTAATTTCTTGTATTTTTCTTTAGTTTCAAATCTTGTAAACACTCTTTTTAATTTTAATGCAATTTTATTTTCTTAACTTCTTGTCTTGCTCTTTCGTTATTGTTTCCTTGTTTCGTTATTTTCGTAAATCCAAGTAGTGGACAAAGTAGCGAAAGCTAACCACTATGGGTTGAAAATTAACGAAATTTAATTTATTGTTCGTAGTTTTAATTCGTAATTTTGCCCCTGTAAATCTCAATTTTATTGTGGGCCATTAAATTTCAAATCCTTCATTTAGAGTAATTTTAATTTTCTAGGTTATTTTTATTTATTTATTTATTTTCTTTTTTTTTTTAAAAAAATGTTAATTTTCAGCATTTTGTTACCTGCCTTTTAAGTTTTAATTCGAAGCAAGAACCTTTGTTTTCCTGTTCCTTTTTCCTTGTTTTCGTTAAATCACCTCAAAACCACAAAACCAGGAAAATCACCACAATTTTAATTCCTCTTCTTTTCGTTCAAGCTCAACACCTTGTTTATACCTCTTTCTTTTCCCACAAAAACCACAAACCCAACAGCCGTTTTTTTTTCTTCTCTCAAGCCGTTTCACTGCAAACCAAACACCCCATTCCCTTTTACCGTTTTCGTTTCTCTGTAACTCGAATTGTTTGAGTTTCCGAGTGGTTGTGAATTCGCAGTTGCTATTTTAATCAAGTCTGTTTTGTTGGGTTTTTGCTTTGTAATGTAATTGCTGATTTTCGAGTTTGTGATTGTGTTTAATCAATGGTCTGGGCTGTGAGTCGTTTGCCGAGTTGAAGCTTATGTCATTGCTGTTTACCGAGTTCTGGAATGTTTCGTTTTGTGCTTCGTTGTTTTTGTAGTTCTAGTCGCTAAGTTCATTTCAATTGTGGTTTGTTCGTAGGTTGTTTGTGAATCGTTTTTGTTTGCTGTCACCCTTTTTCTTCCGCTTTAAAGTTCGAATTTCTTGACTGAATTTCTGAATCTTCGTTGTGATTAAGTAGTGTCTATGTTGTGTGGTTAATCGAGTTGTGTTGTCAATATTTACCGCTCGTTGCTGTTTGTTTTATTGGATCGTTGTTGAGTTTAATCAAATTACTGCGTGTTCCTACGAGTTCCGAGTTGGTTCTGAGTTGTTTGCTGTTCCCGAATTGTGTTTGCAAGTTGCCCAGTTTTTCATTTGGTTGAGTAGTGGCTGAGTTGGTTACCGTTTTGTTTTATTTTTTGTTCGATTTATTCTCGGGGTTTCGTGTCCCAGTAAATTAGCTGAATTAGTCGAATCTGTAATTCGCAAGTCTGTGCTGAGGTATGTTTGTCGAGTCACCGATTCTTAAGTTGTTGAGTTTTTAGAATCAAGAGGCTGTTTGTTGAATCCTTTTGCTGCGCCAATTTTAGTTCCTGTGGTTAGCTAACTTTTCATATATTCCATGTTGAATTGTTCTAAAAATTTTCTATAAATATTTTTTTTTCAAGTTTAAAAAAAATGTTTTAGATTAAATCCTAGTTTTAATACAGAATTTGTAGAATAATCTTAGAATAATATTTAGAATAATTTTGAATTTTAGAATAAATTAGATTAATTTAGTTTAAATTAGTTTAAAATAGTTTAAAATTCCATTTATTTTTTATTTTAATTTGTAAAAATCCCAAAATTTCCAAAATCAATATTTGTTCTAACTCGATTAAATTAGAAATTAAGGATTGCGAATAAAAATAGTCCCTGTGGAACGAATCATTAAATTTTTACAACGAAACGAATTGTGCGCTTGCGATTCAAATTTAAATCTTTATTTTTAGCACAACAAGTTTTTGGCGCCGCTGCCGGGGATTAATTATTTTTCGCGCCTTAATTTTTAATTTTTCGAGTTAGTTTTATTTCTTGTCTTCTTATTTTTATTTCGTTCTTTTTAGGAAATTGTGAGATTTCGGAACTCTTCTCAAGAAGCGTGGAAAATTGGAATTTATGGAAAGCTTGCTTCGGTAACCGTATCTCACTCTTTTCGACCTTTTTATTTTTAGAAAAACACAAAAAATTCAAAAAATTCAAAAATCACAAAAAATTTAAAAATCAAAAATCCAAAAAAATTAGTTGTAAATACATAATTGTTGCATCATGCATTCATCACGTAGGTGCACATCATGCTAGATTTTATTTTTTGTTTTTAAATTTTTCGTACCTATAATTGTGGTGATCGCTGGAGGACCCTAAGATACGTTAAATTTATTTATTTCTTTAGATTAAATCACGTAGTGTAAGCATCCATATTTGTTTATAATTTTTGTATATATCATTGTTTGTTGCATCATTTTGTAAATAAACATTAAGGGCAAAACCTCTCAAAAGATAAGGGAAGGGATGTCATCACTCTTTCCTTAGCCCAAAAACAATTTAATCCCTCATTTTGCATACCTAGCCTTTAATAAAATTAATTAGACATTTGCCCCTTGGAATCTCGCGCTCAATTAGGAAGGTGCTTAAGAAACGAAGTAATCTTTAATTATTCTTACTTTTTGGTGTCTAAGAAAGCGAAAGCTGACCTGGCCAATTAAGGTTTGGTGTCTAGGTTGGTGTTTAGCCTCTTGGCAATGCTTGCACCTACGTGGCCAAGCTGGTTCGAATAATTATTGATTTACCTAGTTTTTGGTAGCCCTTACAGTTAGGAGCAAGGTCTAGTTATTTTATTAGGGAACCCTAGGTTTAGAATTTTTTCTTTTAATTTTACACCCTTTCTTTTTGTGTGTTTTAATTTATCGCACTTACTTGCTACGTGTATCCTTTTGTGGTTTATGCGAACTACGTGGCGTAGGGATAATTCTTCTAGACTAGTGAGATCTTTCGAGACTTCTTTATCGTCTAATTCCGAGTCTTTAGATTTTTCCGAACCCGTAGTAAACATGGCCATGTCTCTTAGGGACCGTTGCTATCCCACTCGTTCCGCCCAACCTTCGTGTATCACCCTTCCTCCCGTTAATGGTAATAATTTCGAAATTAAAGCTCACCACATCAGTATGTTACCTAAATTTAACGGGAGCGAGGGAGAGGACCCGTATCTCTTTCTTCATGAATTTGAGGAAGTTTGTGCCTTACAAAAGCTCCAACAATTAACCGAGGACTCGATTAGGCTTAGACTCAATAATTTTGCGCTTAAAGAAAATGCTAAGAAATGGTTGTATAGCCTACCGGTTAATTCTATTTCCACGTGGGAGGGATTTGTGGTAATTTTTCTTAAAAAATATTTTCCAAACCATAAGACTACAAGAATTACAAACGAGATAAATCAATTTCATCAAAAGGAAAATGAGTCTTTTTGGAAATATTTTGATCGTTTCAAAAATATTTTATCACAATGCCCCCACCACGGAATAGAAAAATGGAGGCTTTGTAAGATCGTTTATGAGGCCTTAGATGGACCAACAACCACGTTGTTGGAATCTATGTGCCAAGGAAAATTCATGGAGAAAGATGAGGACGAGGGTTGGAAATTTTTCGAAGAATTGGCCGAGAAGACCATGTTGTGGGAGTCTACTAGGGAACCTAACAAGTCTAATGAGTCGTCTAGTTCATCTAAGGGTTTGCATTCGATTGGGAGTTCGATTGCAACCGATGCCAAATTAGCCACTCTAACTAGGAGACTCGAAGCCCTAGAAACTAGTAAGGCCCCCTCAAATGTGTCTATGTACCCTAATTTCAATCAATGTTTTTCGGACTATCCCGCTTTTGATCAAGTTAATGCGGTGTCTTAACCACCCACTAGGAACGATCCGTTTGCTCCTACTTATAATCCCGGGTGGAGGAATCACCCGAACTTCTCGTGGAATCAAGGGCAAAGCTACCAAGCTCCGTCATCTTCTGTTCAACCTCCTTTTCAAAATTCTCCTTCTTTCCAAAAACCCAATCAAAATTCTTTCTCGACTCCAAATCAAGGTCCCTTTCCAAACCCTACTCAAAATCCCGGTCCCTATCCGACTCAACTTTCTTATTCAAATCAAGCACCCGCCCACCCACCCGGCTTTCATGAGTCGGATAAGAGACTTAATTCTTTGGAAAAGACTCTTGATGCACTTTTAAAATCAACGACTAATTTGGCTCAATCTCAACACACTTTCATGCAAAACATGACTCAAGATAGGCAACTTTTGAATGCTAGTACTCAAGCCTTATCTAAGTTAGAGGTTCAAGTGAGTCAATTAGCCAACGCCATGTGTGCGCGAGAGAAGAATAAGTTCCCGAGTCAACCAGAGGTCAACCCTAAATTCCCTCTCAACCAAAGACCTCACGAAAATGTTAATGCTATCATCTCTCTTAGGTCGGGAAACCAAGTTAATAATCAAGTAGGTGTCGAGTCTTCCAAGGAAGAAGAAGAAGAAGAAGAAGAAGAGTCAAATGTTGAACCGAACCCTACACTTGATCATTCAAACCTTACTCCAACTTCTGAACCTCTCGAGTCATCTATTCTCACACCTTCACCACTCGAACCTTCATCATCAAAATCCACTCCCGAGTCATCAAATTCTTCTCTTAAATCATCCTCACCACCTAACAAATCTTCGAATATCGTTCCACTTTCCACTTCTCTTCCCGATGTGTCTAACGAACGAGTCTTTAAGCCTAAAGCTCCTTATCCTCAACGACTCATCCCAAACAAACAATCACCTCAAATCGAAAAGATTTTGGAAGTTTTCAAACAAGTCGAGATCAACATTCCTCTTTTAGATGCCATTCAACAAATTCCCTCTTATGCTAAGTGTCTAAAAGATTTGTGTACTCATAAACGTTCCACTCATGTCCCTAAGAAAGCCTTTTTGACTTCTCATGTTAGTTCAATTCTTTCAAATCAAATTCCCGTGAAATATAAGGACCCCGGTTGTCCTACAATTTCATGTGTCATAGGCAATACCTTTGTGGACAAGGCGTTACTTGACTTAGGCGCTAGTGTGAACTTGCTTCCATTTTCGGTCTACCAAGCCCTAGGTTTAGGCGAACTTCAAAAGACGAACATGACAATTCAATTAGCCGATCGTTCTGTCAAAATGCCTAAGGGAATAATTGAGGATGTGCTAATTAAGGTTGGTGAATTCATCTTTCCGGTTGACTTTGTTGTCCTCGAGACCCAACCCGTCACGAATCCTAAGAACCAAATCCCGATTATTCTAGGACGACCTTTTCTTGCTACATCCAATGCCTTGATTAATTGTAGGGATGGTTCGATGAAACTCACTTTTGGTAATATGACAATTAACCTTAACATATTTAATGTCAGAAAAGAACCCAATGAGCTTTACGAGCAACCAATAGCGGTTAATCTTGTTGATGACATTGTTAATTGGTCAAACCTTGCGGATAGTGAGATTGAGTCTCTTCTCGTTGAGGATTTTAAAGTCAACCATGAGTCTAATCGAGAGTACTCTGATTCGTTAAGGGACATGACTTCGGAAGAGATGTTGAGAGAGTTGGATGCCATTGGTTTCCCGTGGGAGACCAAACCCGAGGATGCTATTGTTGAACCCATTGTCAAAACTTCCGTTGGTGAACCACCTACATTCGGTGAGTTCTTAGGGGATTTGTTAGAAATTCGTTCCAAGTATGAGATTCCACCCGAGGTTGTTAGTAGTGAGCCCGTTCTTAACACTTCCGTTCTTAAGAGTCCCGTGGGTACACCACCCGCATTTGCCTTAACTCTTTATCTTCCCGAATTTGATCAACAGCCATTAGGAAAAGAGGAACCCTTGTCTCATGTTATTCCTAGTGATTCGAACCCTAACCAGACTTTCATTATCTCTAATTTTCTTAAACAAAATAAAGAAGGCTTAAGTTGGTTTAGGGAGAACATTAGTGACAATTGCTCTTTAGGGTTGAATGATTCGATGTTAATTGAGAAAATCTTTGTTCATAAAAATTTTCATAAATTCCTTGATATTTTCTCAAAGTTGCACCATAATTTTCCTACCGGCATCGTATAATTCGTTTTTATTCTTTTGCCTCTCCTCGTGTCAGATAGGTATGGGGGAGGAGTGTGTGCGTGTGTGAGTTATTTTCTCTTGTAATTTTTAGAAATTTTCAGTCTCCATCATCCCTTATCAGGTATTTCCTCACCTTTCTCATTTCTTTTTTCTTTTGCATTTGCATACATTGAGGACAATGCATGATTTAGGCATGGGGGGGGGGGGTTTAGTGTAAATAGTAAAAATTGAAAAATCCAAAAAAATTAAAAAATCAAAAAATCAAAAAGAGTTCTTTTCGTATTCTAGTCTTGTTAATTGATTGCTAGTTGCTTGATGCACCCTTGCATGCCATGATAATCTTATGATCCATTAGCTTTTGTTTGAGAAGTGATTTGCTAAAGTTCTTGTTCACACACTTACACTAGCAAGGTGAAGCTAGTAGACTTTTTTGAATTGTGCATGAAATTAGAAGGACATGATTAGGTGTAAGATGATTTGGTCTTCATTCTTTGAGTACAGGTAGGTGCATTGAGGATACCATTTCTTGAGATTGATTATGTTTTACCGCACCAAGTGAGATTTTGAGCCTATATGAACATCTTTTACATTTATATTCGTTTGCTTAAGTGTCCACTTGTCATTTGCATCGCTAGCACTTTTTGAGTTCCTTCTTGAAATACATGACATTAATTAATGATAAAATGATAAAGGCACTTAGGAATAACCTATATTTCCAAATTATCCACACCATTCTTATATGATCAATTAGTTAACCCTTTGAGCCTAATCATTTTCTTTCGATGACACACCACATTACTCGCCTAAGACCTTTTTCTTGTTCAGCCTTACGTATTCTTGATCCCATTTTGTCAAAGGCTAGTAGGAACTTGAGGGAGCAATAAGGTGTATGAAATAGGGTTTACTATTGTTCATAACTTTCGAGGGAATATTTGTTGTTACCTTGATAGTCGATTTTCAAAATTAAATCTAAAGGAGGATTATTGTTACATTTATCATTTGCTTATAAAATAAAAAAAAAGAAAAAGAAAAAAAGAATAAAGGAAAAAAAATTAAAAATTTAAAAAAGAAAGAAAGAAAGAATAAATATACATGAGAGCATACTTATGTTTTTTGTAATCCTCCTTCATTGCGACTATTCAAAGTCTTTTTGTTGAAAAATGAAAATAAATTGTGTGGGGAGGAAGTTTGGTGTTGTGCATGATATTCATGGTGACTATTAGCTTTTGACACTTCACCTTATTTTGGCCTTTCTTGACATACCTTGTCCCTAGCCCCATTACAACCCTAATAAAGACCTTTTGATTGTCATTATTAATGTATGTTTTGATTTAAGTTGGAATGATACCAAGTGTCAAGCATGCATTTGATTTTGTTGGAATTGAGTGATACACTTACCCTTGTTCTTGAGTGATTATTCTTTTGTGAGTGAAAGGTGAGGTATTGCTTATTTGTTTTTTGCATAAGAGATCTCAAGTTTTGACTCTGAGGTGTGCCCTTGCAGACTTAGCATGGTTACCAATAATTTTTGCACTTGACATGAACTTATAATCACTCTTGCATGGTTCTTTGAGTAGACTATGTGAATCCTTGCACTTTCCACACCAAGACTTTGCAACTTCATTTTGATTCTTAAGTTGATGTATCATGAGAGGACATGTATATGTGGTGTGCATTGCCATGTGATCTTTTATATAAGCTAGATGGATTTTGTGGGTACATTCACTATAGGCCCTCACGAGACCTCACTCGTCCACTAGGGCTGCCTAGGGGTTTAAAGGGCTTGTTGCATATGCCAAATGCAACCGTCACACCTACGAAAAGGAGTATAGGACTTTTTATCTAGATTTTCTATTTTATTTTCCTCGAGGACGAGCAAAAGATAGGTATGGGGGCATTTGATAAGTGCATATTTTTGCATATTTTATTTACCTATTTATTGCTTGAACTCGTGTTTTAATAATTTATTTTGTTGCATTTCAGGTAAATCGTAAATAAATAAAGAAATGACAAAATAAATAAATAAAGTGCAAGGAAGGGAAAAAGGAGGAAGAAAAAGGACCAAAAATGAAAGAAGGAAAAGAATTAGGAGCTTGGAGCAAAAGGAATATTTCAAGACAAGTGGAAGGTGGAGATCATCCCAACACATTAGAAAAGTGTATGGCCAAGATCAACTCTTCAAAACTTAAGGGGGAAGGAAACAAATAGATGGCTAGGATTTCACCACCACACAACCCAAATGTATGGTGGGGATATACCCAACACCCCCTTAACCCTAATTCCTATCCTATAAATACCCCCTCACCCCCCTTGTATTTAGTAACTTAGATTTTAGGGTAGTTTTAATTTCTTGTATTTTTCTTTAGTTTCAAATCTTGTAAACACTCTTTTTAATTTTAATGCAATTTTATTTTCTTTACTTCTTGTCTTGCTCTTTCGTTATTGTTTCCTTGTTTCGTTATTTTCGTAAATCCAAGTAGTGGACAAAGTAGCGAAAGCTAACCACTATGGGTTGAAAATTAACGAAATTTAATTTATTGTTCGTAGTTTTAATTCGTAATTTTGCCCCTTTAAATCTCAATTTTATTGTGGGCCATTAAATTCCAAATCCTTCATTTAGAGTAATTTTAATTTTCTAGGTTATTTTTATTTATTTATTTATTTTCTTTTTTTAAAAAAATGTTAATTTTCAGCATTTTATTACCTGCCTTTTAAGTTTTAATTCGAAGCAAGAACCTTTGTTTTCCTGTTCCTTTTTCCTTGTTTTCGTTAAATCACCTCAAAACCACAAAACCAGGAAAATCACCACAATTTTAATTCCTCTTCTTTTCGTTCAAGCTCAACACCTTGTTTATACCTCTTTCTTTTCCCACAAAAACCACAAACCCAACAGCCGTTTTTTTTCTTCTCTCAAGCCCTTTCACTGCAAACCAAACACCCCATTCCCTTTTACCGTTTTCTTTTCTCTGTAACTCGAATTGTTTGAGTTTCCGAGTGGTTGTGAATTCGCTGTTGCTATTTTAATCAAGTCTGTTTTGTTGGGTTTTTGCTTTGTAATGTAATTGATGATTTCCGAGTTTGTGATTGTGTTTAATCAATGGTCTGGGCTGTGAGTCGTTTGCCGAGTTGAAGCTTGTGTCATTGCTGTTTACCGAGTTCTGGAATGTTTCGTTTTGTGCTTCGTTGTTTTTGTAGTTCTAGTCGCTAAGTTCATTTCAATTGTGGTTTGTTCGTAGGTTGTTTGTGAATCGTTTTTTTTTGCTGTCACCCTTTTTCTTCCGCTTTAAAGTTCGAATTTCTTGACTGAATTTCTGAATCTTCGTTGTGATTAAGTAGTGTCTATGTTGTGTGGTTAATCGAGTTGTGTTGTCTATGTTTACCACTCGTTGCTGTTTGTTTTATTGGATCGTTGTTGAGTTTAATCAAATTACTGCGTGTTGCTACGAGTTCCGAGTTGGTTCTGAGTTGTTTGCTGTTCCCGAATTGTGTTTGCAAGTTGCCCAGTTTTTCATTTGGATGAGTAGTGGCTGAGTTGGTTACCATTTTGTTTAATTTTTTGTTCGATTTATTCTCGGAGTTTCGTGTCCTGTAAATTAGCTGAATTAGTCGAATCTGTAATTCACAAGTCTGTGCTGAGGTATGTTTGTCGAGTCACCGATTCTTAAGTTGTTGAGTTTTTAGAATCAAGAGGCTGTTTGTTGAATCCTTTTGCTGCGCCAATTTTAGTTCATGTGGTTAGCTAACTTTTCATATATTCCATGTTGAATTGTTCTAAAAATTTTCTATAAATATTTTTTTTTTCAAGTTTAAAAAAAATGTTTTAGATTAAATCCTAGTTTTAATTCAGAATTTGTAGAATAATCTTATAATATTTAGAATAATTTTGAATTTTAGAATAAATTAGATTAATTTAGTTTAAATTATTTTGAAATAGTTTAAAATTCCATTTAGTTTTTATTTTAATTTGTAAAAATCCCAAAATTTCCAAAATCAATATTTGTTCTAACTCGATTAAATTAGAAATTAAGGATTGCGAATAAAAATAGTCCCTGTGGAATGAATCATTAAATTTTTACAACGAAACGAATTGTGCGCTTGCGATTCAAATTTAAACCTTTATTTTTAGCACAACAGAGTAGGTGAGCGACTAGCTCCAAATACTCGAGATGTGGCAAGTGTTAAATGAGCTGAAAAAACTAAGGCGTCGATGGCTCCTCGAACATTGTTCTCTTCGCCTCCTGGACCGAGTGTCTCAGATCCGTTGAACGGATCTCACAGATCAAAATATGATTCTCGACAGCTGGTGTTAACTCCTCAAGGAAAACATGTGCTCACAAGTGACGCACGCTTACATTTAGAGAAAATGAAAAAACAAAGACAAAATCAGGAGACGCAGAAACGAACATCAGGACAGGCTATTGTTGATGAGGACCATCGTCGTCTAGATCTGGAAAGGCAGATATTGGCTGAGAAAGTAAAAAGGAAAAAAGAGATAATCAGGTTGCAGAAAGAACTCCATGAGGTGTCCGAGGGCTATGTTTCGTCAGAATATCAAACAGAGAATTATGAACCTTCATGGAGGACATCTATGGGAAGTAAATATTCTAAGGCAGAGATATCCTCTGGCTCATTATCGTCAAGGAAACGTAAAACTAGAAAGGAGGAAAAGGAAAGTTCGGAAAACGAGGACGAAAATTACGAGAAAGAGGAATCAAGCACGTCTAGTTTGTCAGCAAAAGATATATTAAGGTTCAAAGAGTTCATAAAGTCTCACTCAGGGGAGGTTGAAGTTTCTTCGGAGAGTCAATTAATTAAAAGTATCGAAAAGGATAAGGTAAACAGGGATCTTAAGGTGCCATCTATGGATCAGTTTGATGGCTCCACGGACCACTACGACTTCGTCAATCTCTTTGATGGGAGAATGTCCTTTTTCGGACACAATGAAGTGGCGAAATGCCAGTTCTTCCCGACGTGTCTAAAGGGCACAGCTCTCATGTGGTTCAACAACTTGCCAGCTAGGTCAATAAGGTCATGGGCCAATTTGAAGGAAAAATTCAAATCGAGATTCTCCACTAACAAGAAAGGCAAGAAGTTGACGGCTTCTATTGTGAATATTCGCCAAAGGTCTAACGAAAGTTTGAGAGAGTATTTGAAGAGCAGAAATGATTCAGGTCCCATATTTAGTAGCAAATTTAGCAATGACATATCTGGCAGCAGGAATTGATAGATCCAGACATAATGCAGTCCTGGAGGAATACTTTGAAAAGGAACCTCAATCACTTCAAGCAGCTATACAGTTATTCGAGCGAAGGTTAACTCTCCAGGAAGCTGTTGGTAGCATTCAGTCCTCCAGATCTCCAAGGACAAGGATGAATAGGTTCATTGAGCAAACTTCACAGTGGGAATATCATCGAGGTGACCGAGGTGTTCGAGCAACACGAAGGTCACAAGCAAGATCACCAGTCCAGGCTTAAAAAGAGGACGTCGTTCCGCGCACATCACGTAGATCACCAACATCACAAACATTTCCATCTAATCAGCGTCCGTGGCCTCAGAGACCGTGAGGTGATCGAGATTTTACAAAGCTTAATACTGAGAGAACAACAATACTTGGAACCCTTAAGGCTGATCCAACATATGTACCTCCAAGACCAATGAACCCTAATAGGCCTCCGAGAAACAAATTTTGTCACTATCATGAAGATACGGGGCATGATACAGAGAGTTGTTATCAATTAAAAAGTCTGATTGAAGACAAAATCCAGAAGGGAGAACTTTCTCACTTTGTGGACAGAGGTGACACGGTGCAACAGCAGGGAGATGGTCAGGAAAGGGTCATAGATACTATATCTGGTGGACGTACTTCAGGAGGCTCGTCGAATAGAGCAAAAAAGGCTTATGCAAGAGAAGTCTTTCGGGTGGATAATAAAAGGCCAAAGAAAAACCCTTCCCTGGTAATATCGTTCTCGGATGAGGACTTCGGAGACAGGGTAATTGAAGATCATCAAGATGCATTAGTAACTACCACTAGAATTGGATCGAACAGGGTCAAGAAAATCATGATTGACGACGGCAGTTCGGTTGACATATTATATCAAGTTGCTTTCACAAGAATGAATTTGGGTGATAGAAAAATCAATAGTACGAAAGATGCGCCGTTATATGGATTCACTGGCAATGAAGTCAAAACGGTGGGAGTCATTGACATGCCGGTATTGTTCGGATCTCCACCTTACCAAAAATGGCTCATCGTTAAATTCCACGTAGTAAATGCTGTCTCAAGCTATAATGCAATTCCAGGAAGGTCGACTATCGCATCCTTGAAAGGCATTGTCTCCATACCACATCTAAAAATGAAGTTTCCCACAGACTTTGGTGTAGGTGAGGTATGCGGAGATCAGAAAGTAACCCGCCAATGCTACGTTAGTGCAGCACCCCCAAAGAAAATGTCGAAAACAACAACGTCGGTGAACCAAGTGGTCGAGATGGACCCTAGAGATATAATTGAACTCCCCAAACCGCCCAGTCACAAACCAGTTGAGCCAGTTGAGGAGATCCCTTTGTATCTTGACGACCCTGAAAAGGTCGTGAAGATAGGGACAAAGTTACCAACTGAGCTTCGTGAATACCTCATCAAGACGTTAAGGGAGCTTCGTGCATAGACTACTCAGACCTCAACAAGGCCTGTCCTAAAGATTTCTATCCATTACCCAACATCGACCAGCTCATTGACTCCACAGCTGGAAATGAGTTGTTATCTTTTATGGATGCGTTCTCAGGATATAATAAGATTAAATTAGCTGAACAAGATCAAGATGACACGGCGTTTATAACTCATAAAGGGGTATTCGGATTTAAAGTTACTCCTTTTGGTCTCTTGAACGCAGGGGCAACATTTCAGCATACAATGGATAAAATATTTGCTCCTCAAATAGGAAGAAACATCCAGATATATGTTGATGATATTATAGCAATGTCACAAGCAGCCTCGGAACATGTCAAGGACCTCAGAGAGACTTTTACAAGGATAAGAGGCAACTCCATGAGGTTAAACCCAACAAAATGTTCTTTCGGCTTAAGTGGAGGCCGATTCTTGGGATTTCTCCTTACACAAAGGGGTATTGAGGCAGATCCAAGCCAAGTAAAAGCCATCCAAAATGTTGTAGCTCCAAAATGTCTCAAGGAGTTACAAGCTCTCGCTAGATCCATCACAGCTCTCAGACGTTTCATACCTCAATCTTCAAAGAAGTGTCTCCCGATGTATGAAGCAATCAAGGAAGCCTCAAAGAACAAAACCTTTACTTGGACAAAAGAATGTGAAGAAAGTTTATAGGAAATCAAGGATTTTCTTATGTCTCCACCAATCATGGCTAAGCCCTCTCAATGCGAACCATTAAAATTGTACTTATCAGCATCCGACTCAACCTTGGCCGCAGTTTTAGTGAAAGAAGTAAACGCAGACCAGAGGCCTGTGTACTACACGAGCCATATACTCAAAGATGCTGAATTACGGTACTCGAACATAGAAAAACTTGCTTATGCCTTGGTCATTGCCAGTAGAAAGCTGAGGCAATATTTCCAAGGAAGAACGATCATTGTGATGACAAACCAACCCTTACGTCGGGTACTTCATAAACCTGACATGACAGGATGATTGGCTTCATGGACCGCGGAGTTAAGTCAGTTTTACTTAGAATTTCAGCCGAGAACCGCAACAAGATCTCAAGCTCTAGCTGATTTTATCATAGAATGTACATTCGCTTCCTCTGAACCCGGAGAAATAATCTCAGATTCAAAAGACAAGGTATGGACTTTATTCACGGATGGGTCATCAACTTCACAAGCCGGCGGAGCAGAGGTCATTCTCACAAGCCCCGAGGGCTTCACCATTCGACAGGTCATTAAGTTCAAATTCCCCACGACCAACAATGAGTCGGAGTATGAAGGGTCTCATAGCGGGTCTGAATTTAGCTCGCCATTTGGAAGTGTCTTCCATAGACGTGTTCCGTGATTCTCAACTTGTGGTAAAACAAGTCTTGGGGGAATTCAAAACCCTTAATGAAAGAATGGCAGCTTACAAGAAAACCACTTCTGACATGCTACAAGATTTCATGTCATGGACCATCAACAACATTGATAGATCGAACAACCAATGGGCAGATGCATTGTAAAAGTGGGCTACCTCGGATGACTCATCCACTTCAGAACCTATATATTTTAAAGAGTTACGCAAACCATCGATAGTGCGAAAAGAGATACTTTGTGTTTCAGCAAGGGAAGATTGGAGGGTCCCAATCATCAAGTTCATTCAAGGAGTTCACGATGAGCTCGATAGTCAGGAAGCAAGGAAAATAGCTGTAAAGGCAAAACAGTCGATAACAAACTCTTCAGGAGAGCCTTGGTCGAGCCATTACTCAAATGTGTCAACCAAGATGAAGCAAAGGTAGTCATGGTTGAAGTACACTCAGGGATCTGTGGTGATCACCTAGCTGGGAAAAATATGCCATTAAAAATCATGAGACATGGACTCTATTGGCCTACGATGCGCCAGGACTGTGAAGAGTTCACGAAGCATTGCGAACCGTGCCAAAAGTATGGGTCCATGAACCACAGACCCTCAGTCCCTTTTAATCCAACAACAACTCCATGCCCATTCTTCATGTGGGGCATCGATTTGGTAGGTCCCCTACGAAAGAGTTCTAGGCAATGCCAGTACATAATTCTAGCAGTTGACTATTTCACGAAATGGACAGAGGCGAGATCCCTAGCAAGGATAAGAGAGATCGAAGCAGTTCATTTCTTTATGGAACAGATAGTGTTCAGGTTTGGCGTACCTAGAATGGTTATCATAGACAATGGTACTCAGTTCACAGGAGAAAAATGGGTCAATACAATGAAGGAACTTGAAATTCAACATCTCAAAGCCTCAGTTGCATATCCTCAAGCAAATGGGAAGGTGGAAATCACCAACAAGGCAATTTTACAAGGATTAAAGAAAAGGTTACTTGAAACTAAAAGAAATTGGGTAGATGAACTCCCAAATGTGCTGTAGAGTCTCCGAACCACTCCAAAGGCTTCCACAGGAGAAACTCCATTTAGAATGGCATATGGAATTGAAGCGGTCCTACCAGTTGAGATAGGCTCTAAGTCCCTAAGGATCGAGAAGTTCGATCCCATGTCATCTGAAAAAGGTTTAAAGTTGAACACCGACCTCCTCGAGGAACTTAGAAACTCCACATAAGCCAACATCTCCAAATACCAAGAAAAGGTGGCAAAATGAAGGTAGTGTTTTTCGTAGTTCGTTCACAGGAAAGGACTGTCAATATTGATTTCAAGTAAATTATCTCTTACAATCTAGAAGCATGGACCAAGGGGGGTTTTGAGTTTGTTGAGGTGTTTTATCAAACACCTTGCATACGATAAATAAATTGCTATAGAAATACAACTAAATGAATGGCAATCATCCAATTCTACAAACACAACAAGCACAATGAATGAATAAGCAAGATAAGAAATATTTGACCCAAGGATAATGGAAAATCAAGCACTTCAACCCAACAACAAGAAAATATATCCAACTCTACCTAACCCAGATAATTGGTGAAGCACACAATCACTTATTTCTCTTCTATAAACACTAATTTATTGAAGCACATAAATTAGCTCTCTTGACACTAGCAACCAATAATGAAGCACTATCAATTTAACCAAGTCAAGGAATTAAACAAAGAGAGGTTAGGACAAACCCAAGGATGAGAAGCTCAACCTAGGTATTTGCACTTGAATCTTGAGGATTTAGGTACACTAAATCTTGTGCTACTATAATGAATGCACTAACGATTACGTATTAGCACAAACAATTACCAATTGATATTACAAGAAGAGCAAATTGAAGCAACTTACAAATCTCCAAGCAAAATCATAAACAATACATCACAAGCATTCAAGATAGAGTTAAATAAATCTTACTTAAATGGAAGTGGGTTTAGTACAAGAATTCCTCCTTGAGCCAAATATATAGAGTTAGTTACTCATAATCAATGCTAGATTATGAGTAATTGATGTTTCTCTCTCAATTCTACTAACCCTAATTTTGTTCTTGAAGAGGCAAAGAAGAGATGAAATAAGATATGAAGTTAAGAAGTGTTTACTACTCTTTTAATACACAGCAAGTGCTGTACAGCCTGTTGCACGGTCGTGCAGCAGCCCGTGAAAAAGACTGCCCAATCTACACTACTTGTAACACTCTGCACGGCCTGCTGAACGGCCGTGCAGCAGCCCGTGCAGTTGACTGCTCCTTAAAAACTCTTTGAACGGCCTGCGAAACGGCCGTGCGAGACAAGATCTTCAAGAATAATACATTAAAAACCTCCCGGCATCGCGAGCTTGCATCTTCTAACTTCCCTCTTGAATAATCTTTACTTTCAAGCCCAAAATAAGCCATCTTTTCAACAATTAAGCATGAGGCACTGAAAGATGAAAAACATAATTAATATCGATAAAACAACATTCGAAACTAACAAAAATGCTAGAGAATAAAGGACAAAATGTGTATAAAATACACATTATCACAAAACTATACAACTCCAAGGTTAAACCAAGAAGTTTCCAGGTCAATGATCTCGTTTTAAGAGAAGTTGTGGTCTCGATGCCCGCAAAGCAGAGCAAAATGTCTCCACCATGGGAGGGACCGTACAGGGTCACCAAGGTCACAGGCTCCGGTTCTTACCACCTCTAGCACCTTGATGGGACCCCGGTGTTAAATGCATGGAATGCCATTCATCTCAAGAAGTTCTACCCCTAAAGGCATCTAATGAGAAACATGGATCTCTTTAAGTTATTTAAGTTAAGGTAAGAAGTAAGTTTTTAATCTCTTTTGTAATCAAGTCGCTTTCACAACTCGTTCAACTTGAGAATGAATTATGATTTTAAGTCGACATTTATCCAAGTTTGTTTTGAGAGAAGGAACCCAGGTGAAATTTTAAATCATTTCATATATTATATCTGTTCTCGACATACTCCACATCATACCTTATCTCTCCCAATAATGTATTATGCTACGCTCTATTTATCAAAGGATCATTATCCATATTTTAAGCTCATAATGTACATGCATACGTAGTCTCCTATCTATAATCTGCAGGGTCATACAAAGTCGTTTACTCGATAAAAATTCGAAGAAAAATCAAAGTTCGTCTCCAAAGTGACTCAGTCTCCAAATAAATCCCAAAGGTAATTTCAACAGAGATCCCCATACACGATCAAAAAAATTACATATACAAGCAACACCTATGTCGCGATTCACCAAACTACAAAGGAGAAGGTAAAGTCCACGCCAAAAATACAAATGATATAAAGCCAAGACAACTCCATGACGCTCAAAAGCTTCAATGACATCTACAACTTCAAAATGATAAAAAGGTAAAGTCCAGGCCAAAAATAAAAATGATATAACGCCAAGAAAACTCTATGAAGCTCAAAAGCTTCAATGACATCTACAACTTCAAAATGATAAAAAGGTAAAGTCCAGGCCAAAAATACAAATGATATAATGCCAGGACAACTCCGTGAAGCTCAAAAGCTTCAAAGACATCTACAACTTCAAAATAATAAAAAGGTGAAGTCCACGCCAAAATAAAAATGATATAACGCCAAGACAACTCCATGAAGCTCAAAAGCTTCAATGACATCTACAACTTCAAAATGATAAAAAGGTAAAGTCCATGCCAACAATACAAATGATATAACGCCAAGACAACTCCATGAAGCTCAAAAGCTTCAAAGACATCTACAACTTCAAAATAATAAAAAAAAATGATGATAAAAAGGTAAAGTCCACGCCAAAAATACAAATGATAAAACGACAAGACAACTCCATGAAGATTAAAAGCTCCAACAATATCTCCAACTTCAAAACAATAAAAAGGTAAAGTCTACGTCAAAAAAAAAATACAAGTGATATAATGCCAAGGCAACTCCATGAAGCTCAAAAGCTTCACAGACATCTCCAATTTCGAAAAATGAAAGGAAAATAGACCAAATACGCCATAAATAAAAAGTAAGGGCAAAGGATACACACCACATTCACAAGTGCCACCAAGTAGACCATGGACAACAAAGAAGAAGCAAAGGCTCCAACGAATAGAAGTGCAAATAGCAACCAACAAAGCATATAAAAATCGTCGAGTACTGATAACGTGTATTTTATACACGTTTTGTCTTTTATTCTCTTACATTTTTGTTAGTTTCGAATGTAGTTTTAATGATATTAATTATGTTTTTCATCTTTCAGTGCCTCATGCTTAATGGTTGAAAAGATGGATTATTTTGGGCTTGAAAGCAAAGATTATTCAAAAGGAAAGTTAGAAGATGCAAGCTCGCGTTTCTGAGAGGTTTTTATTGTATAATCTTGAAGATTTTTTCTCGCACGGGCTACTGCACGGTCGTGCAACAGGCTGTGCAGAGTGTTACAAGTAGTGCAGAATGGGCAGAATTTCTCACGGGCTACTGCACGGCCGTGCATCAGGCCGTGCAACTCCTGCTGTGTATTAATTGACTAGATCTCAACACTACAAAATAACTTAACCTACATCTAACTTCATCTAACATCTTGGCCTCTTGAAGAAGATAAACTAGGGTTAGTAGAGTAGAGAGAGATACATCAATTACTCATAATCTAGCATTGATTATGAGTAACTAACTTCATATATTTGGCTCAAGGAGGAATTCTTGTACAAAAACCCATTTCATTTTAAGTAAGATCTATTTCACTCTATCTTGAATTCTTGAGTTGTATTATTTATGATTTTGCTTGGAGAATTGTAAGTTGCTTCAATTTGCTTCTCTTGTGAATTCAATTTCTAATTGTTTGTGTTAATCCGTAATTGTTAGTACATTCATTGTAGTAGCACAAGGTTTAGTTTACTTAAATCCTCAAAATTCAAGTGCAAATACCTAGGTTGAGCTCCTCATCCTTGGGTTTGTCCTAGCCTCTCTTTGTTTAATTCCTTGATTTGGTTAAACTAGTAGTGCTTCATTATTGGTTGCTATAATCAAGAGAACTAATTTATGTGCTTCACTAAATTAGTGTTTATAGAAGAGAATTAAGTGATTGTGTGCTTCACCAATTATCTTGGTTAGGTAGAGTTGGATATAATTTTGCTTGTTGTTGGGTTGAAGTGCTTGAGTTGCATTATCCTTGGGTCAAATATCTCTTATCTTGCTAATTTATTCATTGTGTTGTTGTGTTGGTAGAAGTGGATGATTGCCATTCATTTAGTTGTATTCTCTAGCTATTTATTTCTTGTAGGTAAGGTGTTTGATAAAACACCTCAACCAAACTCAAAACCCCCCACCATTTTACTTCACTCTAGTATAATTCTAGATTGTAAGTGATAATCTACTTGAAATCAATATTGATAGTCCTTCCCTTTGAACGAACTTATGAAAAACACTACCTTCAAGTACCAAAAGGAAAATATGCCAAAAGATAACACTTGGAACATTTCGACTACCTTGGAAAGTCCCAAAGTTTACTAAGAAGGAAAACAGACATATTATATGAATAAAACGGCTGAAGTTCGCCAAACATCACACAAAGCAACCACGAAGGAACAAGTTTAAAAGTTCAAACAACCAAGACACAAGTTCGAGAAACATAATTTAGGAAGATTAAAGTTACAAAAAGCCATAGGGGCATACCCCAAGCTGATAAAAGAGTCTTCAAGGCTTGGGAGCAACGTCGGATGATCCGGTCCGTCCAGTCTCCCTCTTCTTCGCCATATCCGTCAGGTAGTGATCGAAGGTGTGGCTGGTCACATCAATCCCAGACTTCTCAAAACCACCAACACATTCCACGTATCCTTCCTCAAAAGAAGATAAGGATTCTGTCTGACATTTAGCAAGCTGAACAGTTAGATCATCTACTTTGGCTACCAAATCGGCTCTCTCAGCCACCCATACACTTACCCCCTTAGTAAGATTACTCTCCAATTCTTTCGTAGATTCCTTTAAAGCTTCATTTTCCAACTGTAAGATTTTCACCTGGACACCCAAAGAATCACACTCAGTGATCAACTCAGATTTTTCGGTTAAAGCAGCAAAGAGCTTCTCGGCAGCGACATTATTGTCATTAACGAGCTTCTTAGATTTTTCCTCCAAATCATCATTGAGCTTCTTCAGACTTTTCACTTCCCAACGCAGTTTCTTCACCTCAAGGACGTTGGCCATGTCATAAAGCCTTAACAGTTTATCTAGTTCATCATCAAGCTGGAACAAAATAGAAAAATGCAACTCGGGTCAAACAAAAGGATGCCATTAACGGAAGTTATGAGACTAAGACTACCATCCTACTAATAAAGAAGACGAGAAAAAGAAAAGAAAAAAAGCAAAAAACAAGAATACCTTGTCAACCAAATTTTTGCAACCACGGAGTCCATTCCCAACAATGGATCCAGAAGCAACCACTCCAACATCCTAGGGAGCCAAGCTCTCCACACCAACCTCAGAAAGCAAAGCTAATCCTCCAGAAGGATAGCTCGCAGAGTCCTTCAACTTCTTAGAGTGAGAGCTTTTGGTAGAATACCCATCACGATGCCTTTTCTTTTCTTTACCTTTCCTAGGAGCAACTTCCGAAACTCCAACTCAACCACCTCGGAAGGTGGTGTGGGACCTTTGGAAACAACTTCAGGTCCACTCTCCACTCCAGTACTAGGGATCACAGTGGAGGCTCCGGCAGCCTTGCTCTTGATAAGACGGTCCAAAAAATCTTCAGTAGGCATATTGGCAAAGAGTCTCACTAAATCAAGCACCCTTGGTCCAGTCACTACAAATGAAAAGAAACAAATAAATCAGAGAGTGAAGCAAAAAGAAAGCAAGCAGACAAAATTACATAGAAAGAAGGGCATAAGCTTACAACAATGAGTACTCAAGAACTCAACATCCAAAAATTCATCAGGCCGATACCTAATTTCTGAACCAAGGAAAATTCGTAACTCCGCAGAGGTCCTGGACCCCAAACGGTTCACAGACTTCACTCGGCCCGGGCAAATAACCTGCCAAGGTCCTATATCTCTAAGATCATTACCCTCATACCAACCCCACAACCCGTGCCAACCAGAATTGGACGGGGGTGCCTCAACAAGCTTCTTGCACCCCTCTTTCTTATCTACATAAAGCTGCGTTCCAGTGCTCTTAACACGAAAAATGGAAAAGAACAAGTCAAGGCTATAGAACTGACGTAGCTCATAGCATCTGGCTATAACACCATTTATCTGAAGTACTGTATTGGGCACCAATTGACTCAACCTGCAGCCAAGGGTTTGGAGAATGAAACGAAAAAAGGGATGCAAAGGCAACCTAAGACCATATTCGAAAAATACATCAGGAATAGCGACACAACCAGGATGAGGAGATCTCCACATCCGATCATCAACGCCCGGAGCAAAGGCATTATAGCCTTGGGAAAAAGCAACAAACTGAGATAGCCTATCAAGGTCCAAGGGGTGCGTGGAGTAATAGCTAGGCTTATTAAAAGATTTATTCGACTCAAATCTAGCCATAGGAGGAGGTCTAGCAATGTCATCAATGGAAGGAGTCTGAGAGACAGATCCAATGGCCGGAATGGCCCTACTAACGGAACTCTCATCTCCACCAGGAGAAAAGGTTAAAGTTTTAGCAGAAGGGGTGGCAAGAGGACGATAACGAGAACGAGAACAGTCCCAAAACGCAAAACCTCAACACTATTTTTCTCATTTGAAGGATCATCACTCTCGATGGAAGAATAAGAGGCAATAGTGGGTCTCATAGTCAAAACGCGGAAAATAAAGCAAGAAAATAAACCACAAAAGATGACAGGTGACTAAACAAAAGAAGGAGAAGAAAAAGACAGAGAAATACCTCTCACAACGCGGCGACAAAGAACGAAGACCAGAAAGAAAGATAAAAAAGAAGAAAAAAAATAGAGTAATGACAAGTTCTTATAAGGAAAAGAGAAGAAATAAACATACATTTTCAACTGTCAAAGTACGACTTCCAAGAAGTGGAGAAGTGGGAAGGACGAGTCAGTTCAAGCAATAAAGCTGTGACCACGTGTCAAGAAAATATTTTCTCCTTTCTATACGCCTTCCCTGTCAATCTTTTCTTTTATTTCTTATATTAAAATTTTGAGACTTGTAAAATAGTTATTTAAAAGATCTAAAGATCTTTTATTAGACTTAGGGGGGACTCCTGTTGGGCCACAGGCCCACCTAGTTAACTAAGGTCAATTAAAAGCCCACTAGAAATCCTATAAATACCCTTGTAATACCACTTGTAAAAGGATTGGTTCATTAATAATACATTATAATCTAACAATGATAAATTGATAATAGTGACACATAAGTAAATTTCATACTGATCTCAGGTACCATATAGGATATAGCTAAAGATATCTATCTGATATGAGGGATGTCCTGGAGAGACGTTACGTTTTTAATATCTAACACCTTGGCACCCAGTTCCTGATCGACAAAAGAATATCAATGAAAGTAGTATAGAACAATTTGGAAGATCAGTTTCATGTAGAGCTTGAAATTTATTTACTGATAGAGTATATTTTTATATGTATTTTAGATGATTTTTATTCCCATCTTAATTATATTTTGCATTTAATTGGATCTTTATTAATTAGTTTGTAATATTTTATTGTAGGAAGCATGGAATTCTAAATTGAAAAGGATTGGAGCTAAATTACAATTAAATTCGGATTAATTGGGACGCACGCGCATTACACATTGTTTGAGCCGTATCTTGACTTCTAGACATCAGATTTCAGCGATTTAACAGCCCACGCGAAGATATCGAAATTTTCTTTCATTCTAGACAGGCCCAGATATCAAATTCCACTTGGAGCATCCCAATATCAGATGGGAAAAGTCAACTACGAATTTTGACTTTAGAAACCAATTCAGTTTTGGAAAGACATGTATAATTCTAATAAAGATTAAAAATAAAATACTTTTGGATATTAGGTTATTATTGTGAGAGAGATAGACTTACGTATTTTTTTTATTGAGGAGCCACCAAGGAGAAGAGAAGAAGATTGCAAGTAGAAGAGTGTATGCTTGGGAATTTCCATAGGGATTTCTTTTCTACATCTCTGCTTTGTATTGTATTCTATCTCTTTATGACTTTTATGTATTTTACCATGACAATGGTAGGATAAACCTTATTGTTGGAGGGCTGTTTTGAAGCCTTAAATTTTATGACAATTATTTTTTGATTTTCAGAGATATGTGCTTGATTGTGCTTATACATGCTTCAATGCTTATAGATAATGTTGAATTGACCTTGGTATGTGGACATCCAATTAGGTTATTTTATTGAACTATCTGTAAAGTCAATTAATCTTTCTATGTGGTCCATGGGATTAATTGTATCAGTGTGTAATTCGTTTTGGCCTTTCTATGTGGTCCATGGGGTTATACGAATAGCAGAGCTTGTTTCTATGTGGTCCATGGCAAGTTCTCTATAAGTATCTTTCAAAGCATATTACAAGAATTTTAGAATTATGTCATGAGTTTAGTGGTGGATTAACATGCTTTCCAACGTGCTTCTTTAATTGTTTACAAGAAAATTTTGCTTGCTTCTTACTTAGTTTAATTAATACGTAGTTACAAAACAAAAATCATCTTGAATTTGAAAAAATATAAGTCTAAGTGAACCCTTGATCCTTGGCGTTGAACAATACCCTTACTTATTCTAAATTACAAATGACACAAAAAGGGTTGAAACTGAGTCACATCAATTTTTGGCGCCGCACCGCCGGGGATTGAATTTGCTTTGCTTTTATTTTGTGTTAGTGTGGTTTAATCGGTTCGTGTTTTCAGGTACATGGTCAACACCCGCACATCTAAAAAACCTCTTGAACCGTTTGAAGATAATCCTGATAAACTCTTTCACAAGAAGAGTGAGAATTTAACTGATCAAGCAAATAAAGAAAGTGAAGGGAAAATTGTTATAGCTAACATGGCAATTGTACCAACACTTCGTGATGATGTTGCTGTATCGATTGCTAATATTGGCCATTCATGTATGGTCTATCCTGATCCCGCAGTTGGGAAGAGCAGCAGCTTTGAGATCAAGCAAAATTTACTCATGAGACTGCCTGTCTTTCATGATCTTCCAACTGAGGAACCTAATCAACATCTCTCTAGGTTCGTGACTATTGTGGAAAGCATGGGACTAGATTTGGCAGATCCTCAAATTCTGAAGATGAAAGCTTTTCCATTTTCTCTTGATGGAGCAGCTTTGGATTGGCTAGAGGAATTGCCTGTGGGGTATATTACTTCTTGGGAGAAGCTAGCCCAGGAATTCTTGCAAAAATTCTATCCAGCAACTAGAGTCATGAACATGAGAAGCCAAATAGCTGGAATTCGTTAGAATGCAACTGAAACTTATGCTGAGTACTATGCAAGGTTCCAAAAGTTACAGAAGAGATGTCCTCAACATGGTTTTTCTAAGGGGAGTCTATTACACTTTTTCTACCAAGGTCTTCTTGAAGGTGAAAAGAGACTCTTGGATTCTGCTGCACAAGGTGCTTATGTGGACTTATCTCATGATGCTGCTGAGAAACTTATTGCTAAGGGAGCTGCAAATGAACTTCAATATGGGAGTCGTGGAAGGTCAAGCGTAACTCAGGGAGCTGGATCTTACCAAAGGCTTTCAAATATTGAGCAGAGCATTGAGAAGCTGAATGCATTAATTTTGAGTGGTAAAACACCAAAAGCTCAACTTTGTGGTATTTGCTCAAATCCGGGACATTTCACTGATGCATGTCCTACATTGATGGACCCTTCTTATTAAGACATTAATGCTGTTGGTTTTTCCAATCAAGGTGGAAATCAGTTCTTGAACACCTATAATCCAAGATGGAGGGATCACCCCAATCTGAGGTATGGCAACACTAGCAATGCTTTGAATGGGTTTCAGTTCCAAAATACGTCTACACCCCCTGGTTTTCAACAACGGGGACAAGGCTCTCTGAACATGAGTAGTGATAACAACATTGAGAAATTATTGTCCAAGCTGGTTGATGGGCAAATGGAGATGCAAAAGCAATGCATCACAAATTCTCAAGACATTAAAGAGATGCAGAAGCAACTTGGGGATGTGATCAAGAAAATGAATCAAGAGCATGAACCTGGCCGATTGCCTGGAACTACACAGACGAACTTGAAATTTGAACAGGCGAACATTATTACCACTAAGAGTGGTAGGAACATCATCCCAACTCGGAAGGTATTAGAGAATGAAGTTGATAAGCATGGGATAGAGAGGGACCCAGCAACTGACAAAATTTCACACAACAAAAATGTTGAAGAAAGTGAAGATTCACAAGCTACTGAGATCATTCATGAGAAAGAGAAGGAAGCTGAGAGTGTGCACAAAAATTTGGAGGAGCATGTTTCACCAATTCCTAAAAGTAAGTCTCCTAACCCTTCAAATTCAGTTATTACTAATAGTCGCTTCGATTATGTTCCTTTTCCTGCTAGGTTGGTTCAAACAAAGAAGAGTGCACTAGAGACAAATATTTTGGACACCTTTCGCAAAGTTCATATAAATTTGCCTTTACTGGAGTGCATTCAGAATCTACCTGCATATGCCAAGGTATTGAAGGACTTGTGTACTAAACGAAAAAGGCTGAAAGGAAGGGAGGTTGTTGAGATGAAAGAGAATGTTTCTGCAGTTTTGCAAGGGAAGTTGCCAGCTAAGTGCAAAGATCCAGGGAGTTTTACAATTCCTTGCACCATTGGTAACTCTAAATTTGAGAATGCTTTACTTGATTTGGGTGCGTCAATTAATGTTATGCCATCTAGTCTTTATGAGAAATTGTGTACTAAAACTGAACTTAAAACAGATGGTGTTACAATTTTATTAGCTGACAGATCTCACGTTTATCCGAAGGGTGTTTTGGAGGATGTTCTTGTGCAGGTTGGCAGGTTCCAATACCCAGCAGATTTCTATATCTTGGACATGGGAGAAGCACCTAATGCACAATTAATTTTGGGAAGACCATTTATGTGTACTGCTCAAATGAGAATTGACGTGGCAAGAGGAGAGCTTAGCATGGACTTTAACAATGAAACAATAAAGTTCAACATGTTTGAGATGATGAGATATCCCGTGGATACCGAGACGTGCTATACATTGAGCACAACTGGAAATATTGCACAAAAGTACTTTCAGTTGATGAAAGATAATGAGCTGGAGACATTAATTTCTCAAGGCATCGGTGTTGACAAGGAAGGTAATTTTGAAGTCCTTGTGGAGAATTCAGATATGTACACCGATGGCATTATGGAGCAATGTAAGGCATTACATGCAGCAGACTATGTTGAAGGAGGTCAAAGATTGGTACTCCCCAATTCTACGAAAAAACAATTGCCTTCTATTGTTCAAGCACCTCAACTGGAACTCAAACCATTGCCGGCTCATCTCAAATATGTGTTTTTTGGGAAGGAAGAGACATTGCCAATCATAATTTCATCAAAGCTCACATCTGAACAAGAAGACAAAGTGGTCAAGGTAGTTGGCAAACACATTTAAGCTATTGGTTGGAGATTGGTAGATATTAGGGGAATCAGCCCCACACTTTGTGTTCATAGAATCCACTTGGAAGAAGGTGCTAAGCCTGTGAGAGTACCTCAACGTTGACTCAATCCTCCTATGATGGAAGTTGTGAAGAAAGAAGTCATCAAGCTACTGGATAATGGAATCATTTATCCTATTTCTAACTCAAAATGGGTTTCTGCAGTGCACGTTGTTCCTAAAAAAAATCTGGAGTTACAGTTGTAGCGAATGAGGAGAACGAGTTGGTTCCTCAAAGAACAGTGACTGGTCATCGTGTTTGTATTGATTATAGGCCTCTCAAAAATGCTACAAGGAAGGATCATTTTCCCTTGCCATTTATTGATCAAATGTTGGAGAGGTTGGCTGGTCGTGAGTATTACTGTTTCTTAGATGGATATTCGGGATACAATCAGATTGCCATAGCTCCCGAAGATCAAGAGAAGACAACATTCACATGCCCTTTTGGTACCTTTGCCTTTAGGCGCTTGTCTTTTGGTCAATGTAATGCACCTGGAACTTTTCAAAGGTGCATGATGAGCATATTCTCTGATTACGTGGGAAAAATCATTGAAGTTTTTATGGATGATTTTAGTGTCTTTGGTGATAATTTTGATGGTTGCTTGAAGAACTTGGGATTGATTTTGCAAAGATGTGAGGAAACCAATTTAGTGCTAAATTGGGAAAAATGCCACTTCATGGTGACTCAAGGAATTGTTCTTGGACATGTGATTTCTTCAAAAGGTATTGAGGTAGATAAGGCTAAAATTGACTTGATACGGTACTTTCCCACTCCATCAAGTGTAAAGGAGATTAGATCTTTTCTTGGACATGCTGGTTTTTATAGAAGATTCATCCAAGATTTCTCTAAAATTGCAAGGCCTCTAACTAATCTTCTTCAGAAAGATATACCGTTCGAGTTTAATGATGATTGCAAGAAGGCATTTGAGGAGCTGAAATTGAAGCTTACTTCATCACCTATCATACAAGCCCCTGATTGGGACTTACCGTTTGAAATAATGTGTGATGCTTCAGATTATGCTGCTGGAGCAGTACTTGGACAAAGGAAGGACAAGAAGATGCATGCTATCTATTATGCTTCGAGGACCTTAAATGATGCACAACTCAATTATGCAACCACTGAGAAGGAGCTCCTGGCTGTTGTTTTTGCTTTGGAGAAATTTCGATCTTATTTGCTTGGTACAAAGGTGATTGTATACAGTGATCATGCGGCCTTAAAGTACTTGTTGGCTAAAAAGGAGGCAAAGCCCAGACTCATCCGTTGGATCTTGCTGTTACAAGAGTTTGACATTGAAATTAAAGACAAGAAAGGATCCGAGAATGTTGTAGCTGATCATCTAAGTCGCTTGGTGAGGGAAGAGGAAGATGTGCCCATAACGGAGATGTTTCCGGATGAACAACTTCTCCGGATTGAGGTAAGTTCTCTAACTAATTTTACTCCATGGTCTGCAGATATGGTGAACTATTTACATACTAGAATGTTGCCCAACACATTGTCTCATGCTCAAAAAGATAAAATCAAACATGATGCTAAATTTTATGTGTGGGATGATCCTTATCTGTGGAAGCATTGTCCAGATTTAGTGATAAGAAGATGTTTGCCTGATAATGAATTTGAGTCTGTGTTAAAATTTTGTCATAGCTACGCATGTGGGGGACATTTTGGAGCGAAAAGAACAGCACATAAGGTCTTAGAGTGTGGTTTTTACTAGCCTACAATTTTTAAAGATGCTAAAGAATTTTGTAGGATTTGTGATAGGTGTCAACGAGTAGGGAACATTAGTGCTAGGAATGAGATGCCCGTGAATCCTATGTTTAATGTTCAAATATTTGATGTTTGGGGTATTGATTTTATGGGACCCTTCCTGCATTCTAATGGTTTTGAATACATACTCTTGGCTGTTGATTATGTGTCGAAGTGGGTAGAAGCAAAAGCTACCCGTACTAATGATTCTAAAGTGGTTTCAGAATTCTTGAGGACACACATTTTTGCTAGGTTTGGAATGCCGAGAGTTGTTATCAGTGATGGAGGATCACATTTTTGCAACAAAACTATTGAGGCACTGTTTCGCAAGTACAACATCACACATAAGGTTTCTACACCTTATCATCCGCAAACTAATGGACAAGCAGAGGTGTCTAATAGAGAAATAAAGCAAGTTTTGGAGAAAACTGTGGGAGCTACACGAAAAGATTGGAGTCAACAATTAGATGATGCACTTTGGGCCTATAGGACGGCATACAAGACACCCATTGGTATGTCACCTTATCGCATTATTTATGGGAAGCCTTGTCATTTGCCTGTGGAACTCGAGCATAAGGCGTACTGGGCTATAAAGAAATTCAACATGAGCTTGGATGAGGCTGGTTTGCATCGCAAGTTACAGTTGTCTGAATTGGAGGAGCTACGTAATGAAGCTTATGAGAGTGCTCGAATTTACAAGGACAAAACTAAGGTGTTTCATGACAAGATGATCCAACGAAAGCATTTCGAGGTTGGTCAAAAAGTTCTTTTATATCACTCTAGATTGCGGCTTTTTCCCGGAAAATTGCGATCGAGGTGGATTGGTCCGTTTGAAATTGTTGAGGTTTTTTCACATGGAGCTGTGGTAATTAAAAAAGATGATGGAAATACATTTAAGGTGAATGGACATCGTCTCAAATCATATTTGGAGGATTCTTCGAATCATATCAAGGAGAGCGAGGCTCTTAACGATGTGATTATCTCTAATGCGTGAATTTTGAGGTGCAAGGTCTAGCCAAAGACATTAAAGAAAAGCGCTTCTTGGGAGGCAACCCAAGCTTATTGTAAGTTTTGTATTATTATTATTATTATTATTATTATTATTATTATTATTATTATTATTATTATTATTATTATTATTATTATTATTATTATTATTAGAGGTAGATAATTCTTATTTCATTTTTTTACTCCCGCAAGATGCTTTGATAATTTTGTGTGAAGTGTTTCAGGAATAATTATTTTTACAAGATGATGAGCAATTTATGAAGTTGTTAATAATTTTGAATTTGGAGATTGTTCTTAGAAAACAAAAGAGAGGAGAAATGAGATTTGAAAAAAAAATGGAGTAAAAAAAATTGTTGAGGAACAGAAATTAATTTTTGATGGTGCGAATTTTCACACCAGCGTGCAAAGTTCCCTGGACTAATGCTTAGCTATCACACCGTGGTATGCTTCACAAAACCCGCGGTATTACTTCTCTGAAATTTTATATCTGGAGGCTTCGTACTAGGCGCTCCTGCGACTCGCGCGCGCGTTTCCCTCCTGCGCGTGTGACTTCCAGCGTGGTTTCTTGACGAGTCTATTGCTGTTGCAGCCCAATTGTAGAGGCCCATCTGCTGCTGTTGTACACGAGCCCACACTACAGGCCCATGTCGATTGTTCAAGCTACCACACTACAGGCCCATGTCGATTGTTCAAGCTACCATGTGCGCTTCTCCTCCCACTACACCATAAAACGGCTATTGCAACGACAGGAAAACATTGCCTTAAGGCCTATATTTGTTGCAGTAGAGTCTATGGCAACAAATTTGCAAAATTTGGGCGTTGCATCCGGTTGCCTTGCAATAGGTCGATTTAGCAACGTTTTTGATACCATACAGCAACAAAATTAAATCATTGCAATAACTTTCAGTAGCAACATTTTAGACTCTATAGCAACAATTAAAAACTATTGCAGTAGCATAAGAAGGTAATTTATTGACACTTAAAGGCAACATTTTTCAGACCAATTGCAATGATTTTTTATAGATTAATGCAACGTATTTTGACCCTATTGTAACATTTTTTCAAAAAAAAAATTGGTAGGAACATGCTGAAAATACAGTAAATCAAGCCATTTATAGCCACAATCCAAGCATCATTTGCATTTCGTAAACCAGGGCAACTTAATGCCAAATATCCAATTACATGTGTTTGTTCAAAGTCAAATAAAATTACAATTCTTTACATCAAATTTTCCTCAACAATTATTATATCGTAAAACCAAAATAAAGTTAAAAAATACATATGCCGGTTGTTTTTTTCCATATATTTGTGCTTGGATTTTACAAATCAACAATGAGAAATTCGTGATGAGCCTACAGACCCAATGATTTTAACCCACGCTCTGCAGACTTATCAATCATTGCATGGACCTTCTTCTTTAGATCTTCCTTGCAATTGGAGAGAGTAAGGATCTGAAATAAAACAAGAGCGTACAACCCAAGTAAGCGATCAACAAAAATGCATATATTCTGATGCTACAAATAGGTTGATGAGATTTGAGTATTAAACTACCTGTTTGTGAAATCTGCAAGGTAGAAAGAGTGAGCATGTAAGTGCATAAACAAAAACCGATTATCAGAACAAACGCACAATAACGTGCTTGGTCCAAGAGTCCATTATTTACCATTTAAGAACAGTTAGAACACCATTAAGGGTGGCGAAGGAATCCCAACATCTTACATGACATTGTAAGTTCACATGACGATTGTTAATCTCTCGTAGATTTGAGTAAATAATCAGTACAAGTGGCTAGACAATGCATAACAAGGAAGTTAATTTTGTTACTTTCTTTAGCGAAAGTATTACCTGCAGGGATAATGTTGTCGCATATCTGTTGAAACGAGTCCAAAGGAGTTTCTATGCTCTCGTAATTCAGTACTGGTCCATTTCTCGGAAGAAATTCAGTTCCCCATATCCATGTGAGTATGGCAGTAATTCTTCTACCTCAATTATGGAGCTGGAGCTCATTCTTCTTTTAGTTCTGCTATGGTTTATAGATTCAACCTCAGCAACCTTATTACATAATTTGAAAGATATAGAAACATGCAACAAAGCCTTATCAAAATGCATAGTGAACGACATACAAGGAATGTGGAAGTAAACCAATAAGAAATCTTGGAGCTGTTATACTAAGAAATATCTCGTAGATAACTATTAAAGCAGTAAAAATGACACAATATATTAACTACTTATAGGTGACATCTTGGACAGAAACATATATCTTGGTAGGAGTGTAGGACTGAAGTAGTTATTAGTACAATCATTCTAACTTGCCTTGAGAACAGAAATCGCCATGAGCTTGGAAATAGAAATTCCGTGATCATGCAGCAGGAGAAAGCATTGATGTCATTAGAGCAGAGACTTTAGCCTGAAGAAGAACAATACAGAGCACCTTTGGTTGATGTTTAACATGATAGATCGTTCAAGTTTAAAAATCAACTGGAGGTTCTCTGTCCTTAGCTTATCGAACAAAGTTCTATTCTACATATTTATTGCTTGGCGTAGAAACATTTACAACACATGTCTAAATGAGGTTATGTACGTAAAACAAGTCAACATACCGAAAGTAGCAATGCTTTCTCCGCGCCCACAGGATCATTAAAAGTGACATATGCGATTTGAGAACGCTGGGTGTCACTAACGAATCAGAAACTGATTAGGAAGTTATATTGTTTTTTTTGCTTTCATTACAAATTTTAAAATCGTAGATGGCTAAAGATAAGGCAGAAGCAAAAAAGATAACTAAAACTAGTATGAGCAACTAACCTTTGTAAATCAATACATTCAATATCACCAGAGAATGCGAAGAACTCCCGGATGTCGTTCTCAGAAACGCTTAAGGAGACATTGTTGACGGACACTGATTTCACCTAATGCACATCCCAGAAGAAACGAATGCTTATTGTATGTATAATAAGCTCATATATCAGAACTCAGGGACAAAGGTTTCCTTGAACAGAACAAAACAAAAACTGAGTGTAAAACTGTAGCATTATCTAGATAGAAAAATGCACAAATTCCTCTGCTTACTCCTGCATGCTGTCAAGTGCAATTTATGATAACAGTGTCCACTTTGAGAAACAAACTACAGGACTTTCAGTTTAATAAGTCAAGACATAGCAAGTGGAAAACGTAAAGAGGAGTACTGAACACCGATGATATTGCAAAATATCATGAACCCTGTTGACAACATGACTTTGCTGCATATATCTTACTACGCTCGGAAGAATACAGTTTTGATATCTTAAATTTTCAAAGTGCCACATCCACCCGAATAGCTCTCAGATTAAACCACTTCAAAAAACAGAACATTTATCGTAGAAACTAAACCAATTTTGGTTCACAAAAGAAATGCTAAAGACTTCTGCACCAGAAACTAGAAAAGTGAAAATAAATCTCAAGAGTAAATCTTAACCTCATCAGTGTTGTACATTGAAAGAGCTACTCCTCCAGCACCAGCAAAGTTGTAAACCTCTAACTCTGTTTTCTCACTTTGTCCATCTGGTTCTGTAGAAACATTGCAAGTATTATTACACAAATAGAAAGCGACAGAAAGATGATGTTTCACGTCATTTAGAAATTCATTGTTATTAACAATGGAAACTAATGACAGTCTTTTGGAAGCTCACTAGTGGGATAAAATTATACCAAACACCATTTTGAGTTTTCCAGGTCCTTGAACAACTAGATCAGTAGCTCGATATTGATCACCAAAAGCATGCCTACCAATGCATATTGGCTTATTCCAACCTTAAAGAATTTCCAAATTGTATAAGTAGAAGACAGTGACAGTGATACACATATGACATATGGAAACAAAAAGTATAAAGGAGCAAGAAACAGGAAGCACCTTGAACAAGTCGAGGTATATTTTTGCAAATGATTGGTTCGCGGAAAACGGTTCCTGTAATAGTTGAAAATTACATCGTTCAACATCTGACAACTGAACAAATTAAATAGTCCGTAAGAACAAGGAAAAGAAAGGTCCGACTTCAAGCGGAAATTCATTAACCATTTAATATGTTACGAATAGTCCCATTTGGACTCTTCCACATCTGTTTTAAGTTGAACTCCTTAAGACGAGTTTCATCTGTCAACCAGAAGCAGATATTATCTATCAGTTCACATATAAAATGTGCAGAGTATTGCCGGTAATAAATAAAGTTCAAATTTGGCGTGAATGACGAGAGTATATACTGAAATTTAATAGTTTTAAAAGAAGACAGAGACAAAAGACTGTGAGGTCTAGGAGAAATGACTTAATTTCATTGCCTACGAGAAAAATTAATTAAATCGCCCTCAGCTAGATATTTAGTTTCCACTTAAATTAATTGCATATATAAATATATGTGGCAAATCCCTTACATATTGGACCAAAGATGTTGAGCTCTTATTAACTATAGAAAATCTAACAAGTTGCAGACATTGTGTTATAAAAGTAGATAAGTAGATTATATACACTGCTTCTAGATCTTAAAAGGCTTACCTGGTGTGATAGTTGCACACTTAATTGCTACATTGTACCTGGAGTTCAATACTCACAAAGATAAGTCCCAATTCCAAATTTCTTTACAAAAACAAAAATCAACATAAACTCCAACACTTTAAGAAAATTTACAAGATGAACCCTATAAACAAAGTAATATCCCCAATTACATAATTCGAAATAACATAAGAAATATAAAAACCCTAATTAAGAACACAAAAAAAGAGCAATTAAAGAACAACAAAGAAGATGTGAGCATGTAACAAACTCGATTCAAAATCACAAAGAACAAAGAGGAACATTCGATCTTTAATCTTCTACTCTAAAGGACGTGAATGCTCGATTTATAATCAATTTGAGGGAAGAGGATATGGGATCGATGATTTACCTTTATCGAGACTTAATCTTCTTGGAGTTTGAGTTCCTCTCTTCGATCTTGAGTATTCGAGCTTGAAGATTTGGGATTGATGTTTGAGGGAAGAGGATTTTTTCTTACTGTATCTGCGTTATGTTGAGTCTGTGTTAGTGTGTGTGTGTTATGTTTGTTTTTTTTCTTTGGTAAGCCGGGCAAAAATAATGTAAAAATCCCGCTCTAACACATTTGACAAGCCCGCCAATTTTTTTGGCCCAAAAATCAAATTTACTGCAACAATTTAAGAAAACTGTTGCAATAGAAAGAATGTTTTTAACTCTCTTGAATTTTTTTAATGCTATTGCAATGTTTTTCGAAGGCGTTGCAATTTGTGTGTTTTGGTTTCTCAATAGCAACGTTTTTCGACAAACCTTCAAAAATATGGTTGCAATAGCCGTTTTATGGTGTAGTGTCCACTCCAACCTAGACAGCATGCATTAAAATGACAGCTGCAATTGTTAATTAAAACTAATAGAGCGGGCAATCGGGTCGTGTCGTGTACTTTCGTGTCGTTTACTTTCGTGTTTTCGTCTACTCATACCTAAACCCAAAAACGACCCGAAATGATTTCGTGTACCCGATTACCTGAACCGAACACGAAACGAAAAATTTCGTGTTTACACGAAACGAAACGAAAAGTACACGAAATAATTCGTGTACTTTCGTGTACCCGAAACAATCCGAAACGATATACACGAAATGTATCCAAAACATTGAAATTCAGCTTAAATATATATATAAAAGTTAAAATAACATATATATATATATATAAAATAAAATAATATATATATATATATATATATATTATATTTCGTGTACTTTCATGTACCCAAAATGAAAACCCATATCCGACACTAAATTTATCGTGTAATTTCGTGTTCGTGTACTTTCGTGTTTCGTGTACAAAAAATCAAAACCCATATCCGTATTTTTTCGTGTCGTGTACCAAATTGCCAGGTCTAAAAACTAATATGCTGTAGCTGGGAATTGATCCCTGGAAAGTTCTGAGTTTCTATTTGGCACTCTCAACCAGCTGTGCTACACAACTTTTGTTGTTAGTAAACAGATTGCATTAAACTTAAACTGGGCTTTTGTGTTTTCTTAATACAAGAGGCAATTATATTCATCAAGGGGCGACTTCTCATTTATTATTCAAGGGGTACTTCATGCAAGCATATTTGGGGGAGTATTTCTAACCTTTCTTTGTATAATATATATATGTGTGTATAATTTTTTTTTTCTTTCTTTATTCTTATTATTTATTAGGATTATTTTAGTTCTTTATATATGTAAATATTATTATATTATTCATTGAGGACAATGAACCATTCAAGTGTGGGGAGGTGTTCTCAATATTATTAAAAATTCGAAAAAAAAAGAATTATATATTTAAATCCAAAAAAAAATTTAGAAAATTAAAAAAATTTGTATATAATTGCCTTGTCTCAAAGCATGTTAGCGAGGATAAGTACACATTTTGTAGACTACTTTTGCATGATTAATTCTGAGCTTGTATCATAGAATAAAAATCATTTGTTGCTTGATAATTCCTTGTGTGTGCTTTCAGAAATTTTAAAACTTGAGATGCTTCTTAGTCAAATTTATTGAGTCGGGCATGCTTTCACCTTGTGAGATTTTGAGCCTAATTAATGATTGATACATTTTATATCGATCGAATTTCTTTGTTGTGTGTTGTTCGTCAATTAGCATTGCTCTAGAACTTGTTTTGATACCTTGTTGAGATTACATGTTGTGTGTGTGCATGAAAATGATAAAGGCACTAGGATTACCCTCATTGACCTAAACACTATCCTTATGAGTTATATCCTTAGTAAGCCCCCTTGAGCTTATATCCGTTTCTTTCAATTTTCACCACTCTATAATTCTTGAGCCTACTTGTTTTTTCTTATCTTGATTTACTAGTAGAGCATTGTGATTCAACTTAAGGGTGGGTGAATGTTCAAGTGTGGGGATTTCTTTGTTAAGGTTTGATATATGGGTGGGAATTGCATAGTGTGGTTACTTGATCTTCGTTCTTCAAAAAAAATGAAAAAAAAAAAAAAGAAAAATGAAAAAAGAAAATAAAAGAAAATAAAACAAGAAAAAAAATGTAAAGAAGATCAAGTAGACTTTGTGTTCATTGGTTTTTGCAATGTGAAAGTGGGGAAGTAAATAATGATTTAATCACTGTTACATGATCTATTATTCATGTTGAGTGCTACAAATAAAAGTGAACACTATGCTCTATTAGTTTATCAAGCTTAGCCACTTGTGAGACTTTTTCTTTGATATCCCACCCCGTACCTAAGCCCCATTACAACCTTTAATGAAGACCTTTTGATTTGTGCATGCACATATACGAAGTAGTGGAAATTTGGTGGATAACCAAGCATATGGTAGCACATGTCTATTTTGATTGAACTTGAGTGAAACACTAACACCTATACACTTGTGTGAATTGAGTGCAATGTGAGATTTTTTATCCATAGCATGCTTACTTATTGAAGGCGACTTTGATGTTTATTTCATGATATTTTTGTCTATCTAGACAACGTGTGCATACTTGGATTGTTTTGTGCAAGTGGTGTACTTTCAGATCTTCTCAGATTGTTATGTGATTGAGGTTTGCATATGTGGAGTACTATGAATTGTTGTGTGTTTAAGACTTGGTGAATGAAAATATTTGATTTTGTGGGTATATCTTCTATAAACCTTCACGAGAAAACACTCGTCCTACTAGGGCTACCTAGGGGTTTAACGGCTTGTTGCATATGCTCAATGCAATCGTGTCATCTACGAAAGTGATGTTAGTTAGTTAGAGTTAGTTTTATTTCTTTTATTTGCCCGAGGACGTGCAATATGTTAAGTGTGGGGATATTTGATAGAGTATATTTTATATGTATTTTAGATGATTTTTATTCCCATCTTAATTATATTTGCATTTAATTGGATCTTTATTAATTAGTTTGTAATATTTTATTGTAGGAAGCATGGAATTCTAAATTAAAAAGGATTGGAGCTAAATTACAATTAAATTCGGATTAATTGGGACGCACGCGCATTACACATTGTTTGAGCCGTATCTTGACTTCTAGACATCAGATTTCAGCGATTTAACAGCCCACGCGAAGATATCGAAATTTTCTTTCATTCTAGACAGGCCCAGATATCAAATTCCACTTGGAGCATCCCAATATCAGATGAGAAAAGTCAACTACGAATTTTGACTTTAGAAACCAATTCAGTTTTGGAAAGCCATGTATTATTCTAATAAAGATTAAAAATAAAATACTTTTGGGTATTAGGTTATTATTGTGAGAGAGATAGACTTACGTATTTTTTTTTATTGAGGAGCCACCAAGGAGAAGAGAAGAAGATTGCAAGTAGAAGAGTGTATGTTTGGGAATTTCCATAGGGATTTCTTTTCTACATCTCTGTTTTGTATTGTATTCTATCTCTTTATGACTTTTATGTATTTTACCATGACAATGGTAGGCTAAACCTTATTGTTGGAGGGCTGTTTTGAAGCCCTAAATTTTATGACAATTATGTTTTCATTTTCGGAGATATGTGCTTGATTGTGCTTATACATGCTTCAATGCTTATAGATAATCTTGAATTGACCTTGGTATGTGGACATCCAATTACGTTATTTTATTGAATTATCTGTAAGTCAATTAATCTTTCTATGTGGTCCATGGGATTAATTGTATCAGTGTGTAATTCGTTTTGGCCTTTTTATGTGGTCCATGGGGTTATACGAATAGCAGAGCTTGTTTCTATGTGGTCCATGGCAAGTTCTCTATAAGTATCTTTCAAAGCATATTACAAGAATTTTAGAATTATGTCATGAGTTTAGTGGTGGATTAACATGCTTTCCAACGTGCTTCTTTAATTGTTTACAAGAAAATTTTGCTTGCTTCTTACTTAGTTTAATTAATACGTAGTAACAAAACAAAAATCATCTTTAATTTGACAAAATATAAGTCTAAGTGAACCCTTGATCCTTGGCGTTGAACTATACCCTTACTTATTCTAAATTACAAACGACACAAAAATGGTTTAAATTGAGTCACACATTTACCATCATTCTCTATGTATAACATTCTCTGTTGAAGGATTTCTTATTATAGCTGGTGTCAAAATTTGTAATAAAAGTCTCAAGCTTGGATAAATACAGTAAATTTATGTTTGAACCTCATTCGATTCCAAAACATTCAATTTAAGCAGGAAATTAATACTTTGAAATGACAACTCAATTTTTGTCATTTGAAATTAATTTCATGTTCCTAAACACAATTTTAAAGAGATGATAATTTTTAATTAATAAAGAATTCAGGTCTAAAGTTGGGACTGCTGTTAAATTGGATGATTTTGCTGTCATAAAATGTAATAATTTTTTTTTCCCAGATAACAAACCCTCGCATATGGAGAGAGCTTGAGCTTAACTCTGCTTAAGTTTAGGGGTTAATTTTATTCGCAAAGGTTTATTTTATGACTTCAGATGGTATAAAGAAACGCATGAGAATCGCACTGTAAACTACAAGTCTACAACTCTCACTACTATAGCTCCAGTTACTGGAATCATCCTGAACAGATTGAACAGAAAGTACATAACTTTTATTTACCAGAAAAATATTGTGCTCTTCATGCATAAAACAAATGCCACAAGCTATACATAAGGCAAACCTAGCTTAGAATTTACATTGGGACCAAATATTTGCACCGGAAAAACATGGATTAAACGACTTATTCAAATTGATCATTGAAGTTTTAATGAGCAGAAAAATCTGAAACTAGTAAATTTAATTCATTCTACATAACCTTAATCTTTTAGTTGTAATCAAACTTATCGTGACATACGATAAAATGGAACAATGAACGTAAAAGGAAATAGGAGGTAAGTCCGATTCATGCTAGGGTAAAGCTAAAGCTGACAATCTGGAAATAAAATTTTGATATTTTAGTTCTTTAAAAGAAGGACTAGTTTGTTGAAATTTAGGGAAGATGAGCCATCAGGACCACAGGATTTTTCTGCCAATTTCTTCCACTCCATAGCCTTGTTTCGCATTTTCTTACCTTCCACTCCATCCATCAATAGTCTAACAAGATTCTCTACATGGTCTCTCCTCACGCTATTAGGAATCTCCAATCCGCACTCCCATTGGTCACACAGGTACTTGCAATTTATTGGTTGATCACCAAAGAAAGGCCAACAGAGCATCGGCACTCCAGCTGATATGCTCTCTATGATTGAGTTCCACCCTCCATGTGTCAAGAACCCTCCCACTGATACGTGGTTTAGGACATCCTCTTGTGGACACCAGCTTGAAATGAGGCCCCTATTTTTTATGGCATTCATAAATTCATTTCCAAGATTAACTGCAGATTCACCTACAATCAAGTCAGGCCTAATAATCCATAAGAAGCTGCATTTGCTATTAGCGAGTCCCCAACCAAACTCCATCAGCTGCTCTTCAGATATTACTGTTATGCTTCCAAAGTTTACATAAACTACAGAACCAGTTTCCTTAGAGTCCAGCCATTTAAGACATGCTTTTTCCTCTTCCCAAAGACTGTATCCAATGCTTTTGAGACGATCTTCCTGATCTAGTGACATTTGGTTAAGAAGCATCTGTAGAGGGCCTATGGTGTATACGCTGGTAAATATTGATGGCAAGACATTCACAAGTTCTTGTTCCAAATCATCAAAGGTAAGGAGTGCATGTGTTGTAACATTTGTTGCTCTCTGAGTACATTCTATTATAAAGTTGAATACAAAATCATTTGAGTCTATGATTCTAATACGGCTTGGAAGATCCCCCAAACGAATATTTAGCATTCCTGGGATCCAGTCTATAATAATATCCAACCCTTTTGTGAGAGAGCTCTCGTCTGCATCAATACAAGCACCAATATAGTTATTGCAATTTTGGTTGACTTATAGGTAGGAAAATTTTACCTTTAAATGGTACAAGACCTCGTTCAAGGACATTTTTAAACTGATAAAATCCCATAAGTCCACAAGCAGCAATTGTCCAAAGCAAAACAATAGGAATACCGAGTGAGTGTGCAGCATCAGCAGTGAATGGCATGAAGCCGTCAGAGAGGATGGAAGTGACTTGATGGGTTCCAACTAGAGCCGGCCAAACGGGCGGTTCGGCCCGGCACGCACGTGAATAAATCGTGGAAAAAATCGTTCGGCCCACTACAGTACGAATAACGAGTCAGTCTGTTCAGCACGTCAAAGTCAACGAGCCGTGCACGAGTCGAAGATGTGTGAACCGCAGCCCGTTCGGCGTTCGGCACGGCACGTGGAAGCCCGTGGAAACTGAAAAAAGAACAAAAGCACGTGCGGCCCGTTCGTTCGGCACGGCACGACCCATGAAAACACAAAAAAAAAAAAAAAAAAGGGGCACAGCCCGTTCGTTCGTTCGGCATTTATAACCACGCCTGCATAAAAGAAGAGCTCTTGATGATTAACCACCTACTATAAACAAATACTAAAAGGATGGATATACTATTATATTCATATAAAATTATTTATACAAGTACATTTAAAGTAGTAAACTTTCTTTAAAAATCTTTAAAATATTATGACTACATTTAAAGTAGTAAACTTTCTTTCATAAAAAATGAGTAAAGTTAGATATAAATATTTTTTTAATTAATAAAATTTAGTAGAGGTAAAATTAATAAAATATTTTTTGTATTATCTTGTATTTTTAGATTTATTTTAGATTTTATTTGTTTGTAATTTTGTAAACATGTTTAATGCGGTTTGTTCCGTTTTTTTAGAGAGGAGTCCTCTCACCCCATTTGTAAAATATTTTCTAATTAATAAAATTTAATAGAGGTACCATCCTCTTTCACTCTTTTTATTTCAATACGTATGATTCGTATTTTCTTAAAAATTCGAAAGATTTTAATATGAAAATAAAATTAGATCGAAAAAAGTTACAAATCGACATTTCATATTTTGAGAATATTAAAAGTAAATATTAAATTAACAAAAAAAAATTTCAAATTTTATTTCGAATTTTTCTTAAAAAAAAAAAAAACCCGCCAAACCCGCCTAGCTCGCGTGCTGGTCACGGGGCTGTAAAATCTAGGCACGGAACGGCACCGCACGGCATGGCATGTCCAACCCGCGCGTGCGTGCACGGCATGGCACGTGGCCAAACCGGCACGGCCCGCACGGCACGGCCGTTTGGCCACCTCTAGTTCCAACATTAAGTTTTTCGAGCAGGCTCTGAAGTGGAGGCAACATGTTGTTTTCTTTGATGGATTTATTGAGTGCAGGTATGTCCTGGGTGGCATCAGCATCAGACGGCGGGACACCATCAGGGATGGTTTCGAATCTGAAACTGGGTAGTCCATCAAGATATCGCAGGCTTCCTGATTTAAGTAATCGTTTTTGATTGAACTCTGTATTTACAAATGTAATGAAAATGCCTTTGCTGTGAAGGAGTTTTGCCATCTTTAACATTGCCTTAATGTGGCTTTGAGCTGGGTAAGGAATGCAAATTACATGAGCCTGCTTCTCGGCTGCTCTAGACAATAAATCCATACCTCTTTTCTTAAATTTCTGCAGAAAAATCATTTAAACATGAGCCCACTTTCAAGCTTATATGTCATAATGTCAACACTTTCTAGATGGTGTTAGCTCTTAGCTGAGAACCGATTATGATAGGTTGCTTAGGACTCGAACTATTCAGCAATAAAATCCCCCGCGGAAAAATAATGCTTCAGTGACTTCCATTAGTCATTCTTTAACTATAATGCGGGTCAAAAACCAGCCACTACATCAAAATCTATTATTCTTTTGCATCATTTTGGTACTGATAAGCTAGTCATAAGTAGTGTATATAGATTTTCAAAACCCAATCATGTTGCTATTTTTTCTGCAACTGTTATCTTATGCACTTCATATATATGTTCTGCACATGAGATATTGTAGTTCTGAAAAGCTATTGAAAATGTTTACAATTATTGTCACCGTTTTCCATTTTGGTATGTACCAAACCCAAAATAAAAACTTTAGTTGCATAAGTGTAGTTGTTGTTGGGAGTTGTCCCACATCGTTTGTGGGAGGGGCAGATTATTAATTTATAAGCAGCCAGTTAACTCTATTAGTATGAGTCCTTTTGGGAGGAGCCCAAAAACAAATCCGTGCGGGCTCGACCCAAAGCGGACAATGTCATACTATTGTGGAGTTATAAAGGCTGCTTAGCAAGCCCAAACAAGTGGTATCAGAGTTACGGTTATAACGGTCCATAACAATCTCAATGGGTTCTAGAATGGATCCAAATCTCAATGGGTTCTAGAATGGATCCAGTATGGGTCAAGGGGAGCAGATCACACAGAAAGGAGTCAGATTCGACAGGTGTCGCTTAACAAGCCCCAACAGTTGTTATTTTTGGTATAAGTACTGGAAAAAAAGATCTGTAGTAAACTTGATAATCAATAAACTACTTGAGATGTGGTGTTTCTTAAGTTTAACAAAGTGTTACCGCAGAGTTTGCCAGCCTGATGGCAAGTTGTCTCTATTCCATCGCTTATGCAGAGTGATTACAGCTTACAAAAATGAAATGTAAGCAGTAGAAAATCTGACTGGAAGGAAAATCGTAAAAATTTCATACACCTACGAAAATGTTACAAAATTAAACATATAATAAACAATAAGATAGTACATATAACCATGTGTTCACATACAAAGTAAGTTCCCTTTGCAACTTCAAAACACTGGAAAACAGATGAAATGCCTGTGTAAACATATTAGCTTACGTACCGTGAATTGCTTCTTTTGCCTTTCGCCGTCAAAGCTAGTTTACGTACCTTGGATTGCTTCTTTCCCCTATTTCGCCATCAAAGTGCATATGGTACCAGTTCAAAAACGATGTGTGGCGTAGAAAACCGGGAGCATCACAAACAGTTCAAGTTTCTTACTTGTGGGGAGTGTTCACTTGCAAGTTGCAAGTCACTGGAAGTTCTTGTAGATTTTTTTGGTTGATGATATGATTGTGACACTAATTTTGATATTCTAAATTGTTTTTTTTAAGTAACCAATCGCTCAAGGTATCAGAGGATGGCCCTAACAGGATCTTATGCTATGACATATATTATTTAACATTTTTAAACTAATTTTTTAGGTTTGTTTTTAATAATTTTAATAAAGAACAAAAAAAGTAACTTTCTTATATAATTTTTTTTATCTATATTTTCAATATTGATTTGTAAGTGGTTTTTCATATTGTTGGATTATCCAACAGTTGTTATTAATTGAAGGGAAAAACGCCTGAGTTATTTGTACTTTTATTAGTGTGAGAAAAGCACAGACACAAATTCTGGAGACTTGGACTGATAAATACTAGAATGCGCACCAACACAAATTTTGAAGACTTACAGAGCTACAATCACAAGTGTTGACATGGTTCAGACAATCTTACTACACAAATTGCATCAAATATGTACTGATAATTCAAATCACAATTCAGGACTTCTAGCACAATTCAGAGTTTTGAAAGTCCTACTTAGGATCTTGAAATAGGATCTAAAAACTTCCTAAAAGTTGGAGCAGAGATTCCAACTTCTCACATGGCTTGTGACCTTGTGTGTTGTGACTTCTAGGTTATTAACTATGTATATGGTATAATTTAACATTATATACAGAATTCTGTGCAATAACAGACATGTTGCATGTAACTCAATGAAAACAACTTCATTCAAATCGATCCGAAGATCTGAAACTGCTGTAGTTATCTTTATTCATCACAACCTAAATCTTTTAACAAGGACGTCTGATGGAATATTGTAACAATGAATAGTCTCATTTGCGCAAGGAGCAAGCGAAGTTTAGGAAACATGCAATCTGACACACTACAGATGAATTTCGTAATATTCTAGTTCTTCAAAAGAAGAACCAGTTTATCTAAATTAAGAGAAGATGAACCATTAGGTCCACAGGCCTTCTCTGCCATTTTCTTCCACTCCAGAGCCTTGTTTCTCATTTTCTTCCCCTCGACTCCATCCATCAATTGTCTTACAAGCTTCTCTACATCGTCTCTCTTCACGTTATTAGGAATCTCCAGTCCGCACTCCCATTTGTCACACATGAACTTGCAGTTTATTGTTTGATCTGCAAAGAAAGGCCAACAGAGCATTGGCACTCCAGCGGATATGCTCTCTATGATTGAGTTCCACCCACCATGTGTCATGAACCCTCCTACTGAAGCGTGGTTGAGGACATCCTCTTGTGGACACCAACTTGTAATGAAGCCTCTGTTCTTAATGGCATCCATAAATTCAACTCCCAAAGTATTTGCGGATTCACCCACAATCAAATCGGGCCTAATAATCCATAAAAAGCAGAAATTGCTATTAGCAAGCCCCCAACCGAACTCCATCAGCTGCTCTGCAGACATGACTGTTATGCTTCCAAAGTTCACATAAACTACAGAATTAGCTTCTTTAGAGTCCAGCCATTTAAGACATGTGTTTTCCTCTTTCCAAAGACTATATCCGATGCTCTTCAGACCCTCTTTCTGATCTAATGGTATTTGGTTGAGAAGCATTTGTTGAGGGCCAATTGTGTATACTGTACTGGTAAACATAGATGAGATGATGTTCACAAGTTCTTGTTCCAAATCATCAAAGGTATGAAGTACGTGTGCTGCACCATTCGTTGCTCTCTGAGTACATTCCATAAAGAAGTTGAATAGGAAATCATTTGGATCCATGATTCTGATTTGACTGGGCATATCCCTTAAACGAATATCTCGCATTCCTGGGATCCAGTCTATAATGGTGTCCAAGTAACCGTTGTTTAGACAGCTCTCATCTGTGCATCATGAAAAACAAAGATATGGTTATATTATTGTACCAATACAATATCGTCATCACATTAATATTACAAATGTTATTGCAATTGTGTTGACTGTAGATTACAAATTTTACCTTTTAATGGTACAAGGCCTCTATCAAGTGCATTCTTGAACTGATAAAACCCCATAAATGCACAAGCAGCAATTGTCCAAAGCAAAACGAGAGGAATTCCGAGCGAATGTGCAGCATCAGCTGTGAATGGCATGAAGCCATCAGAGAGGATTGAAGTGACTGGATGGATTCCAGTATTGAGCTCTGTGAGGAGGCTTTGAAATGGAAGCAACATGTTGTTTTCTATAATGGAACGACAAAGTGCAGGTATGTCTTGAGTGGCGTCAGCATCGGACGGAGGAAGGCCATCAGGGATGGTTTCGAATCTGAAACCGGGAAGGCTGTCAAGAGATTGAAGAGCTCCTGATTTAAGGAAGCGTTTGTGATTGAACTCCGTATTTACGAATGTAATAGAAACGCCTTTGCTATGAAGGAGCTTTGCCATTTTTAGCATTGCCTTCATGTGACTTTGAACTGGGCAGGGTATGCAAACTACATGAGCCTGCTTCTCTGCTCCTCTTGCTGCTGAATTCATGACTTTTTTGTTAAGTTTTTTTTTTTCTACAATGCAAATACCAAGAACTCCTAAGCTTTATAGCGACGCTTTTTGGAGTAGGTTGATTAAATTAGAATGCATGTGCTGATTGGTGTTACCTTCCAGTCAAACATGTGATATTGTTTTAACTTGCTATAATTGGAACGCAAGAAAATACTATTTGACATTAGAAGGTCTGTTTTGTTTGGCAGGTCAACCTAAATATTACTGTACATCGAAACAACAAATAAAGAAATACAATCAATCTACTATACTTACTTTTTTTAAAACACTACTTTTCACTATTACACTCACTACTTCTCCATTTTATACTCTTTTTTTATATTAAATAAACACTATTATAACCGCTACTTTCCTCCATTATCTTGTATCTATTATTAAATATTGATAAATCTCACCACTTTAACCACTTTTCAACTAACTTTATATTATAATAATAATTTAATAATTTAATATCTTATATTTATTAACAAATAATTTTATCTTAACGCAAATATGAATAAATTAAGGATTATTTAGTACATCAATTTTCTTCTTTATTAAAATTGATAATATGCAGTTTATTAGCATAAAATTATATTTTTTAATTTTTATTCTATACTTTGCACGAAATTTTATATATTGAAAATTCTAAAATCATTTAATTTTTTTTAAATGTCTGGTAACTTTTTCACTCAATCACTTAAAAATTTTTCATAGCTCTAGTATTTCATCCACTTTTTTTTTTTGTGAAATAATATTCGAAATGCAATCTAGAATTTTTTTTTTCTAAAATCTATTTGATTTTGGATCGTTTTTTAATTTTAAAATGTAGAATATATTTTCATATTTAGAAGATTTTTATATGCATAAACGTGTTTAGCTATTATGTTTTTTATTCAAGAATTCATGTATAGGATAGTAGATGTTTTAACAAAGAAGTAAGGTTTTTAAGAACCATCAAGAATATTTTCAATGATGATATGTGTAATAGTTGATTGATTTTTTTAAAAAAAAATAAAAATAGTTATAATTTTAATGGGGGTAGGCGGAATTTTCAATGGATTTTGTTTTAATAATGAGTGAGTATAAGTTTTGCTAAGGAAAATTTTGGCTCGCTAATGAAAGATGATTGCCTATAATTTTTATTAAGAATTTTGAAAATACACACCTAGAGAGAGGGGTGAATAAGTGTTATGATTAACAATGATCAAATAAAATTCTGCCTGAAAAAATTATTTTGGTCTAACTGGATGCAACAAATTAACAAATAAGCAGCTAGCTAAGTTATGAAGTGCAGTAAGATAAAATGCAGAAAGTAAAGCACACACAGCAATTTTAGCCAGGTTCGACCCGTATAGCCTAATGGTCTACGTCCTGGTCCTCTACCAACTCGGTAAAGAATATATTATTGATTACAGTTAAACGATACAATAATATATCTCCCTGATTCTCCCAGTCACTGATTGCAGCTTGCTAAAACACCCTGTTCTCTGAACACAGCTCTCTAAGTTCTACACTAAACCAAGTATAAACTCCTCTAGCCTAATGTCCCTCGAACCCTTACTTCAAAGCTTAACAATCCAGCAACTACCAACTTTACAAGTTGAATACACAGATAGAAAGAATTACAAATCAAACTATGAACTCTAGTAAGAAATCTAAATCGTATTAGTATATAGAGATCAAGTGTTTAAAGATATATCAAATCAGCTTGGTGAAAATACTTGTATTTTTCGAATGATGTTCAACAACCTTTGAAAGGAAAACTCATAAGTCTTTGATAGTAAACGAATAATCTGAATTAAACATACAACAACACAACGGTCTTGACTACCAAGTCTCACGAGTTTGTTGAAAGGTTAATTCAAATCTAACGTTCAAAATCTCAAAGTTTAGAAAAGAATAAAAGAATGAACGTTAACAAAACAACGTTCTATAGTTTTGAAAACCTAGGAAGAAGAAGTTTGTTTAGATGAAGAATCGTTTAGAAACAGACTCCTATAATATAGGGTTTTGAAATATATATATATATATATATATATATATATATATAAAGATATTTAAAAACATTTTTTGAGCTCATATATTTATGCGATCTGTTTTTCTAATTAGAGTCCTCACAAAAGTTTAATCCTATCAAACTCCATGAAACCCGGACTCTCAGTGATTCTGGACTCTGTCTGCCAGCATTATAATAAAACTTGTACTGTCACCTAGTTGAGATGCCCTGTTTTGCTAAGAAATGATATAAGTATTAATCCTACAAAACAATATTAGTCCAGTACACATATCTAACTTGCTTACTAAGTATGATCATCAAAATCATGGGAGTTTCAAATTTTGAATCATTGGAGTATAATTTTTTTTTTTTTTACAAATTATCTATAAGAAATGCCAAGTGGATAGTATCGTTAAGGCTCTCTATCATTAAAAATGCTCTAGAATTTTTTTTTGAAATTCCATTTTTGGCCATATTCTTTATATTTAGATTTAAGAGTTTATTAAGAAAAATTATAGAGATGTTTTGAGTGATTTAATTACTACTAGACCTGGCAAATCGGATAATCGGATCGGATTTGGATCGGATTAATTTCGGATTGGATAAATTTTCGGTTCACTCTTATTTTGATATAGTTCGGATAAGATCGGGTTTGATTCAGTTCGGATCTAATTTCAGTTTTGCATAATTTTGATCGGTTTTGGTTCGGATCGGGTTGATTTCGGATCGGATTTATTTTAGATAAAAATCGGATAAATTTTGGAATAAGATCGGATTAAATTCGGTTCGGATCGATTCAGGTCTTTTTTTGTCTCGGATCGGATTTGTTCAGATCAAAATAAATTGGTTCTGAATAATGTTGTAATAGTTTTAAATCATCATCGAATGCCAAATTTTGATTCGGAATTTATACACACCCACGTAGTCATACCACCAAATTTTGGCTATTTCTTTTATTTTTTAATTTTTAATTTCTTTACAAACTAGAAAAAAATGGGGAAAAAATCAAAAAAAAAAAGGAAAATTAGTGAAAGTAGGGTAACATTCATCACCCAAATAATGAGTATTATGACTACTTTGGTGTGTATAAATTTTAGTTCAGAATTTGCCCTTTTTCCCATTTTTATTTAATTTTTTAATTTATTTTACAAAATAGTTAAAAATTGGGGAAAAATCAAAGAAATGGAAAATAAGTGAAAGTACTTTTATCACAAAAAATAGTGAGTATGGCCACTTGGTTGTGTATGAATTTTAGTCTTTTTCCTATTTTTATCTAATTTTTTAATTTGTTTTAAAAACTAGCTAAAAATGGGAGGAAAATAAAAAAAATAGAAAATTAGTGAAAGTAGTGTAACATTCATCACACAAATAGTGAGTATGACTTGACTACTTGGGTGTGTATGTATTTTAATTAAAAATTTGGTCTTTTTTCTATTTTTATTTAATTTTTTAATTTATTTTACAAGTTAGTTAAAAATGGGAAAAAAATATAGAAAATAGAAAATTAATGAAATAATAATTTTCCCTAGTTAAAAAAATATTTTAATTTTTTTTAAATATTACATTCTATTTTGCTACTTAACCTATTTTTCTATTTTTGAAATTATAAATTAATAATTTATTCTTTAAATTTTCAATAGTTAGGAGTATTAGTCAAAATACTAGTAGACTATTAAATTACCAAATCAATTTGTAATAATATTAAAAAAGATGGATTTTGACATCCGTACGGTTGAATTGTCGAGAAATATTTTTAAAAATATAGAATCACGAATCAGGGACAAACCCTGTTTAGGGGTATTAGTCAAAGTACTCGTTGACCGTTAAATTACCAAATCAAATAAATTTAATTTTTGCTGATTTTTTGGCAAAAACAATGAAAATGATGGATCTTGACATCCGTACGGTTGGATCGTTGAGAAATATTTTTAAAAAGATCGAAACACGAATCAGGGATGAAACCATATTTAGGGTAATAGTCAAAGTACTATATGACCGTTAAATTACCAAATCAAATAAATTTATTTTTTTCTGAAATTTTAGGAATAACATTAAAAAGGATGAATCTTGACATCCGTACGGTTGGATCATCGTAAAATATTTTTAAAAAGATCGAAACGCGAATCAGCGACGAAACCCTATTTAGGGGTACTAGTCAAAGGACTAGTTAACCGTTAAATTACCAAATCAAATAAATTAACTTTTTCTGAAATTTTGGCAATAACATTAAAAAGGATAGATCTTGACAACCGTACGGTTGGATCATCGAGAAATATTTTTAAAAAAATCGAAATACGAATCAGGGACGAAACCCTGTTTAGGGGTACTAGTCAAAGTTCTAGTTGATCGTTAAATTACCAAATCAAATAAATTTACTTTTTTCTGATATTTTGGCAATAACATTTAAAAAGATGGATCTTGACATTCGTATGGTTGGATCGTCGAGAAATATTTTTAAAAAGATCGAAACACGAATCAAGGACGAAACCATGTTTAGAGGTACTAGTCAAAGTACTAGTTGATCGTTCAATTACCAAATCAAATAAGTTAACTTTTTCTGAAATTTTGGCAATAACATTAAAAAGGATAGATCTTGATAACTGTACGGTTGGATCATCGAGAAATATTTTAATAAAAATTGAAATACGAATCAGGGACGAAACCCTGTTTAGGGGTACTAGTCAAAGTTCTAGTTGATCGTTAAATTACCAAATCAAATAAATTTACTTTTTTCTGATATTTTGGCAATAACATTTAAAAAGATGGATCTTGACATTCGTATGGTTGGATCGTCGAGAAATATTTTTAAAAAGATCGAAACACGAATCAAGGACGAAACCATGTTTAGAGGTACTAGTGATGTGTAAAATTATGTATAACCGCAAGCGCACAGTATCAATTGTAGTTGATACTAGCAAATACGGGTCGATTCCTCAAGGAGACAGTTTCAGTTTCAATTCAATTATTATTAATTGTTTCTAGTCACAAACGATTATTAGAGGATTTTATTAACTACTAAACAAATTTAACAAAGGTTTTAAATCAATTAATTAAGGGATCTAGGGCAATTCAGGTTCACCATGCTTACACCAAACAATCACAAGAGTAAAGCAATTCAATGGTCAAGTAATTAAAGTAATAGTTAATCTCTCTCAAGAATTAACACTTTCAGAAATCCCATGATGCTCTCGCACTCACTTTCAATTCTGCTGATCGTATGTGTGCCTCTAGTAGTAAAATCTCTCGATCTATTACTCCTATTTACATATAGTTAATCCATGATATTGGCCAATTACATGAATTAAGAATTAAAACATATCAATTAGAATTACTCGTTACCCATTAAACCACTAATCAACTTAAAGCCTAATCATGGTGCAAACATGGCTCCCCTTTATACCCTAGAATGAAACTACTCACTCATACTATGATTAATGACAACAAAAATAATGAGAAAAGCCATATAAAACATATACTAATAAACAAGATAAGATAAAGAATACCTCAAACTTTGTATTAACGAAGAACAATCAATCCAAACTTAGCCTGGTGCTTACAATGGAAGAGATGAAGAGAAGTAAAACCCTAGCTTTTGTAAAAAGTAAAAAGTACCTATCTCTTCTCTCCCCCCACGTTCTAATAATAAAACTAATAATAAAATCTGATTTCTATCTCCTAATAAAAGTATTTTTAATAATTTAATAAATTTACAAAAAGATATCCATAATTGAATAGGATTTTAATGTAAAATTCGTAACTGATTTTTCTCCTCTGTTTCTGAGCTGTTCCAGATCGACTTTCCTTACTGGACCACCTCTGAATTAAAGAAAATTCCCTAAGCTTCGCGTGGGCTGTAAGATCGCTGAAATCGGACTTCTGGAACTCAAGATATGGCCCAAACAGTGCAGGCAGCCCGTGTAGCCCAATAATACGAATTTTCTTCTATTTAATCTCCAAAATAGCTCTTTTTGCTCCAAATCCTTCCAAGTTAAGAATTCTTTATTTCCTACAATAAAACAATCAAATCTATTAAATAAAAATCCAAATCAATGCAAAACACAATAAATATGAGAATAAAATCATCTAAAATATATATAAAAATATATTCTATCAACTAGTCAAAGTACTAGTTGATCGTTCAATTACCAAATCAAATAAGTTAACTTTTTCTAAAATTTTGGGAATAACATTAAAAATGATAGATCTTGATAACCGTACGGTTGGATCATCGAGAAATATTTTAATAAAAATTGAAATACGAATCAGGGACGAAACCCTGTTTAGGGGTATTAGTCAAAGTTCTAGTTGATCGTTAAATTACCAAATCAAATAAATTTATTTTTTTCAGAAAATTTGGCAATAACATTAAAAAGGATGGGTTTTGACATCCGTATGGTTGGATTTTTAATATATTTTATTGATGGTTGAAGTCTTGAAGATATAGTGGAATTGTAAGATTAGTTTTAAATTAAAAGGTAAAGTGTTTTAATTAAAAAAAGAAATATTAGTGATTCAAAGATATGATACAGTTTTTTTTTTAGACGACTATAAAATGTATTATCTCTGATTAAAAATAAACGTGAAAAAGACAATCAAATAATTACTAATTAAATTATGTTATTATTTGATTTAATAATTAGGATTACCGTACCGAAAATCAAACCACCAAAATTTCAATATTTCGGATTTAATATTAGTATAGATAGATTTACAACATACATGTAATTCAAATAAAAATATAAATACCTTATTGCTTAATTAAAAAATGAAATTATTATTAGAAGAATAAATTAATATAATTAAAAGCAAATATTAAATATAATAATAAATTATCAAAAATATCATAAAAAAAAAGGGTCTGATACTCTGATACTCTGATTTGGTTGAGAGTCTTGAGACGACTTTGAGAGTTGAGACTTAAGATGAGAGTCTTGACTCTTGAGACGTGACGTGATGCAGTAACGGCACTACAGCTCAATCCACAATTCACGTTACCCAAAGAATAGCAGATGGCGGGTAAACAGTGTTAGGGAATATATGTAATTACTTGGATTTTTCTGAAGTCGTGTGAACACTTTCAGATTGAAGTTATTTGTGGTTCACCCAAATAATTCAATCGGATAAAGTCAGAAATTCTGCAAGAAGAGAGAATGTGTTTTGCTGTAAATTTCAAATGAACCTATACAGAAAATGATCAATGCCACACCTATATATAGATGTCAACAGATGTGTCTTTTGCCAATAGACACATCTCAAGATGTGTCTTTTGCCAAAAGACACATCCCATTTCCAACAGTCATGTCCAATGCTAATAGACACATCCCAAGATGTGTCTTTTCCCAATAGACACATCTCAAGATGTGTCTTTTCCCAATAGACACATCTTATTCTAGCAGATGTGTTTGATGCCAATAGACATGTCTCATAAGCAATAATTCTGAAATCATAACGAACTCGAACAGAGCATGCACTCCACATTCTCCCGACTTGTTCGATGTAACATTACGATTACATTGATCAACTAGCCAATCCAATTACACTAAAATATCCAACAATCCTCCCCCATTTTAGCGTAATCCATGATTAACTAAACAAAATCACAACAAACAACAAACTTATGCATAAATGAAATATCGTGACGATTGAATTTCACATTAGTATATTACACATTCCAAATATTCGAATACCAAGGTGTCACTATGGATTGAACCTTGGTTATTCATAGTGAATACATGAAGATAATATACACATAAATTTACATTCTCAAATGTTCTTACTCGACACTATATTTTACTAGCCTAGTGTCCTAATCCTTCTCAAGCATATCAAAGCCAAGTCCAAGCTTCTTGAAGCGGCTAAACTTCATGCTCAAATAGGTAGTTCTTTTATTCTCGCACCTGCATATGCAATTTTTCAAAAGAACTATTAAGAAGATAAACTTCAACCTCCTTAACTTGCAGGTCTGAACACATACCTTGGGATGATGCTTTAATATGTTCCAATCTCTAGATGTTAAGCTTTCCACATTGAATTCAGCACCTAATGTCATATTAGATGGGAATTGGGTATCTCAACATGAGAGGTTATTCGATGGACTTTAATCTCATCCCCACAGCCGACTTGTGCACAAGATCTCTACTCAACCCTTTGGTTAGATGATCGGCTAAATTATGTTGAGTTCTTATAAACTCCACTGATATAACACCATGCGTGATAAGCTCACGAATCATGCTATGTCTAACACCTAAGTGTCTAGACTTGCCTTTGAACACTTGTCTATAAGCATTAGACAAGGCAGACTCACTATCACATCTGATAGATATGGGTGATATCGGTTTAGGCCACAATGGAATCTCATAAATCAGATTTCTTAACCATTCAGCTTCTTTACCAACCGCTGATAATGCCACAAATTCAGATTCCATCGTTGAATCAGTAATGCAACTTTGTTTCTTTGATGCCCAAGAGATAGCACCTCCCCCAAGTAGGAATACCCATCCACTTGTGGAAGAATGATCTTCCTTATTGGAAATCCAACTTGCATCTGAATGACCTTCAATAACCGAAGGAAATCCAGTATATGTCAAACCATAATCCATGGTTCCTTTCAAGTACTTGAACACTCGGCTTAAGCCTTGCCAATGATGTGAACTTGGTTTGCTAGCATACCTACTAAGCTTTCCAACAGCCCTTGAATATCTGGCCTAGTGCTTATCATGGCATACATGAGACTACCAATAGCCCTTGAATATTCAAGTTGTGATACTGCAACACCTGTATTAGGTAGGAGTTTAATACTAGGATCAAGAGGAGTGCTAACAGGAGAACAATCCTTAAAGTTAAATCTTTTCAGAATCTTCTCAATATAATGAGATTGAGAAATTGAAATGCCATTGTTCTCACGCTTGATTCTTATACCAAGAATCACCTCAGCCTCCCCCATGTCTTTCATATCAAAATTAGATGACAAGAACTTCTTGGTTTTATCCACTTGATTTTGGTAGTACCAAAAATCAACATGTCATCCACATATAAACAAATTATAACTCCTTTACCAGAAGCATCAAATTTGCTGTATACACACTTGTCTGCTTGGTTAAGAAAATACCCGTTAGACAAGACCACAATATCAAATTTATCATGCCAATCCTTCGGTGCTTGTTTCAGACCATAAATTGATTTCTTCAATTTACACACCTTGTTTTCACAACCAGGCATAACAAACCCTTCGGGTTGTTTCATATAAATCTCTTCATCTAATTCACCATTCAAGAATGCAGTTTTCACATCCATTTGGTGAATGACAAGGTTGTGTATAGCAGCAAGTGCTATTAACAACCTAATAGTAGAGGTTCTAGCAACAGGAGCATAAGTATCAAAATAATCAATCCCTTCTTTTTGTCTAAAACCTTGGATTACCAATCTGGCTTTAAACTTATTAGAGAGAATGTGTTTTGCTGTAAATTTCAAATGAACCTATACAGAAAATGATCAATGCCACACCTATATATAGATGTCAACAGATGTGTCTTTTGCCAATAGACACATCTCAAGATGTGTCTTTTGCCAAAAGACACATCCCATTTCCAACAGTCATGTCCAATGCTAATAGACACATCCCAAGATGTGTCTTTTCCCAATAGACACATCTCAAGATGTGTCTTTTCCCAATAGACACATCTTATTCTAGCAGATGTGTTTGATGCCAATAGACATGTCTCATAAGCAATAATTCTGAAATCATAACGAACTCGAACAGAGCATGCACTCCACATTCTCCCGACTTGTTCGATGTAACATTGCGATTACATTGATCAACTAGCCAATCCAATTACACTAAAATATCCAACAAACAGTTTCTTCTAGTCTTCTTCTCGGCTCAAAATACGGGTCACGAATTCACAGTACAGCAGTACACACACAACAGAAGTAACGTAATTACAATTTACATGTAATATCTCTCTCCCCATTTTTTAATTGTAATTTTCTAATGTTTCAAAGTTCAAATCAGACCATAATTTCTGATAATTTACTAAGCCAGTGGTAGTTCTCAATCCATGTCTTCTGGAGGGTCGATAGGCTTCAGTAGCTCTATTATGCCTTGACAAAAAAAGACCTACTAGTGGACTGCTATAAGATACCAAGATTTATATTTAGAACTAGTAGACTTGGTTAATTACTCTATTATTTGTAACTCTGTTAATTCCTTTTGTAGGTCTATTCTTTGTACACAACATAGGTAATATTGGAATAAGTTTGATTCTACCACTTTATGTTGTTTTCTGTGTAATGAAGTTCCCCTACAATTATTTTATCATTACTCCGGTTGAAATATCCCGTATCTGGAACTTATAGATTTATCACTGTTTTGTGTGTTTTTGACAGCCTTCAAGGATGATGACATCCACAACATTGTTCTTTCATATCTTGTGCATAACTGCTATAAGGACACCGTAGAATCGTTTATTACTGCTACTGGAATGAAGAAGCCCACTGATCATATTGAGGATATGGATAAAAGGAAACGTAAGTCTTTTGATTATTATTCTGTTATTATGGTAGGGAGGTAATGACTACTTAATACAAGCTACTGAGAGTTTAACTACTTTTATGGTTTTCTGATGGCTACAGTTCACAAGACTACACAACAGGCAGCTTCTGGAGACTGGTTACCAGAAAATCTTAACAAGGGAAGATTGGATTATTTCTATTACCTCCTAGCTGCACTTTCCGTCCTTAATGCAGTTGTTTTTCTAGCTTGTTCCAGTTGGTACAAGTACAAAGGGACTCAAGATGATGAAACTTGTTCAATTGAGATGGAACCAAAACAAATGGATTAATATAAATTATTCCTTTAAGCCTGAATTCATATCATTTTGTTTTGGTAATATAAAGGCTCCTCATCTCAAATACTTGATTCAGAGTACGTACTCGATGTTATCTTTTACCGAAGGGAATAATAAACAGTAACGGTCCATGCAATAACGAATCAAAAGGGAAAATCACATGAATCGACATTGGTATTAAAAACCCTACAGAATTCTGTGTGGAGGAATTACAGGTCTTTCCTACACCTGAATTCTGTTATTTGTCAGTTCTTATAGAAACCCATGAGAACAAAATAATAGCAATTAGTTTAAGGAATAAGGGAAATTCTTGTAAAACAGAGATCAACATCAGTTGTGTTGTACTGATTCTCTTGTCCCATGGTGTGATTCTCTTGTCCCATGGTGCTTATGTTAAGATACTAACTCTGGTTGCTACATGACCTTCGCACTCCATGTCAATTGCCTTATACCTAAAACCTTTATTATTTAACATCAAATTTTTCCTTCGTGTCGAATTTATTTGCAGCATTCTTGATAAATTTTTTTTTTTCGAATTGTAACTAACCAATAAAGAATATATCATTGGAAGTTTGGAACAAAACACATTTTCAATTCTTTACATTTTAAAAAGTCGTTATTATATTTTGTTGTAGTGAACCATTATAATATAAAAGTTGTAGATATGAGGTTGGACATATTCTTATATATCATTTCAGTCAGAACTTCTACATTTTCTATCTCCTTCGCAATAGTTTCAGCTTTATGATCGAGCCCAGCGGAGATGTAACGATTGAACTTGTCACATGTGTGATTAGTAAGATTATCTTTCTCAGCCTTTAAGGTCTCTGCAAACTAATATTTTCTAGTTTTATCCTTCAACTGGCCTTCGGTGTCCACTAGGCACTAACTGATAAGCACAGACAGCAAAGTTGACATTTACTGTTATGGCATTGCAGATCGGCATATTGTTATCATCAAAAGTTTTGTGCGTTAAGATACTTTGAACAAAATCAACAAACTTCAAATTCCACAACAATCCAGTACTCTTATGCAAGAATACGAAACAAATAATTGATTTTTTCAATTGTCTCATTTATAAACTCTTATCACAACAAGTTTGCATCCTTTTAGTTGATATTTTTTCAATTTTTCCTTTTCTTTTGTATAAAAATATAATTTCCAGAAAAAAGAGCATCAATATTTGATAAGTTTATAACATGAGAATATTTATTTATTGGATAATTTTTGATTCGGGTATTTCGGTTTCGGATATATATCGGATCATCACTTTGAGTTTATGTTTGTTCTGATAATTTTTATTCGGATTTGATTGGTTTCTGGATATTATCGGTTATAATATTTCGGATTATTTTCGGTTAAATTTTCGGTTTAGGTAATTTTTGGATCGGATCAAATCGGTTTTCGGATCGTTATCGGATTTGACTATAATATACTAATTTCGGTTCGGATCGGATTATTTTGGGTTCGGATAAATTTCGGATTTACCATTTCGGATATAAAATCGGATCTCGGTTCCAAGAATTTCGGTTCGGTTCTTCGGATCCAGACCCATTTTGCCAGGTCTAATTACTACTAGTTTAAAATATGGGTTGCTTTCACAGTTATACAATTTTATAAATGATAAGTTATTGTAAAAAGGTCATTTGGCTTAATCCCTAAAAAACGCGGTATGAAAGCCCTTGAGTCTGAACATTCTCACAGAAGAGGTGGATTCTTCCTGCAATAGTGCAATGTTACAAAATGCAGATCTTATATTGGCCCGGTTTGACTTATTTTATTTTGACTTATTCTGAAAAAAAAAGTACGTAGAAATGTACTTTTTTCTGAAATAAGTAATTTATTTTTGAAAGATAATGAATGTTAAAGTCCCTATAAATATTTATTTTTACAAAAAAATATAAAAATACGTAATTTTCTTTTAGAATAAGTAACTTATAAATTATCCCTCAAAAAAAAACTTATAAATTAGATTTAAGATGTGCCAAGCATGCCCATTATGTAGTCGGCATCAATACTCCAATTATACAAATTTTTCTGGTAACAAAAAGCGGGCAACAAATGTGACTTCTACAAATAATTGACTTCTACAAAATTCATTGCGCACAGACTTACGTTATCAGCAATCAGCATCGTTATTTATAGCTGGGCCACAAAAGAAAAATCTAAGACGGTCATCTGGATCTGATAAAGAAAATCAGTGTCATGTACTCCCTCCGTCTCAAAATACTTTTCTTGTTTACTTTTGACACGTTTGCCAACCCACACTTTTTTTGACTGAAAGAGATGCATATCATTAACTCAAAACATCGTTCATACAAAAGAGCAGTGCCTCATGAGGGGCATCAGCCTCCGAGAAAGTACAACCAGAATTAAAACAAGACTGCCTTGCTAAACAATGGGCAACCCTATTTACTGATCGTTTGACAAAACATATATTAGCATACGCAAAGTCTTGCATCAGCTGTTTACAATCTGAGATAACTAAACCAAATGGAGACGCAAGTGTGATCGAGCTGCGGAGGGCTTGAATAACCCGTTGGCAATCTGTCTCCACAATCATCCTGTTCCATCCCTGCGTTTTGATCCAACTCAAGGCTTCCTTAAAGCCTATTGCTTCTGCTAGCTCTGCCGAAACTATACCGTCATATCCCTCCACCTTGGCACCTAGAAACATGCCTACAGAGTTTCTAGCAACACAACCGTAGCCAAACCTGTTCGCATTATCGAAGATGGCTGCATCCACATTTATCTTGATTGATGTTTCATCCGGTTTCGTCCATTGCTCCTTCCCATCTGTGAGATTAACACCAGTAGACGGAATAAAATTTTTTGATTAAGCATCTTTCCATTGATCAAGAGTAACATGTGCAAGAGTAACATGTGCAGTGCGAACTACCTCGTCCACATGAATGTAAGTTTTATGCCATACCACTGGATTGCGAGCTTTCCATATAGACCACATCAGCATTACAATTTCAGATGTTCTGGATCCACAATTCTGATTCAGCATATCTTCTAGCCAACCATCGATAGTACTCTGGTAATCCAGCGTAGTAGAGATGCCCATACCGCTCCAGCATGCCTGAGCGAACGAGCAGTGAACTAGACAATGTAAGGCCGTCTCATCAGAGGTACAACATGCGGAGCACTGAGTTGAAATATCTATCCGTTTCGTGCGTAAATTTACGCTTGTTGGTAAATAGCCACTGCAAACTCTCCACAGAAAATCCTTGACATTTTTAATTGTTTATATTTTTAATTTTATATTATTATTAATTATAAAAACTTCATTGTATTAAAATACTAACAAATACGAATTCAACCAGATCACTCATGACTATATTTGGTCTTATAGATTATGTGTAAATTAGTAGTCAACCGCTTACAATGAACAGTGTTCAAAGTCAAAAGGAGAAAGGTTTTATGAGACAGAGGAGTACAGTTTTAAAATCATGTTCCTTTAGCAATTTAAAAATAATACTTTTCCTTGTTAGGTAATTGAAATTCAATTAAGGTATATAAAATTCAATCAAGCATATTTCACACGGTTAATATATTTTTCTTTTTAAAAAGAAATTTTTTCTATAAAATAGGTCACCTCTTCTAATCATTTCATTCACTTGCACACGAAAATCTATCTTAAAATCAATAAAAGAAAAACATGCAATATGCTTCCAAAATCAAACGGAAAATATTTCTGTTCCAAAATATTTATATTACGATAATGTTATGTTTTTTCACCAATATTATGAATAATTATATAATTTACAAATTAGAATAAAGTTTATAAACAATATATGGAACAAATTTATTATTTTCATAATAACAATTGTTTTTTTATTGTAAGACCTCACTTGGAAAAGAGCCTAATTGTCATTTTTTTATTTTAAAACTAGAAATGTTGTGGCTTTATCATAAATGAATTACATAATAATTTAAAGGGATATTTACAAAAATATATATGTTTTTAACTTTTTTTTACATATTTACTATCTTTAAAATGGGGTTTCAAATGTATACTTTCAGATTTCTAAATATACAACCGTCTTTGTTTTTAACTTCTATTTTTTTTTTAAAATACCACCTTCTATAAAAATACCTTTCTTTAAAATTCTTTGTTGAAAAATATGGGTTGCAACTTTGCAACCTCATTTGTAACTTCGGGACGGCGCCAGCAGTGTGAGTTTTCAGTTGCCATTTTCGATCAGTTTTTTGAAATATATATATATAGAAAAATGTTCCTACAGTTAGTTTTAGGAGAATTTTCTAAAGTTAAGCTTTAAAATAATGTGATTGTTACTTTTAATTTATAAAGGCCTCGCAGGGCATTAATGATGTGTGTTTTTATTTGGGAAACTATGTGACATGTCTTGATTTGAGTGGTTAACGTTAGGAAATTCTCCTATAGTTAACTATGGGATCATTAAGCCCTATATATATATATATATATATATATATATATATATATATATATATATATATATATATATATATATATATTTCAAAAAACTAGTCGAAAATGATAACTGAAAACTGTAAGTTGCAAGTTCCAGTTTTTAGTTTTCGGTTGCATATTAGGTTGCTATGCAACCTAATATGCAACTTCGATGCTATATAGGGGAGCAGACGAATTTCCAGTTTTCAGTTGCAACCTCATTTGCAACTTCCAGTTTTCATTTCCAACCTCATTTTCAACTTCCAGTTTTCAGTTGCAACTTTTGCAACTTCCAGTTTTCGGTTGCAACCTCATTTGCAACATCATTTACAACTTCCAGTTTTCAGTTGCAACTTCCGGTTTTCAGTTGCAACGTTTGCAACCTCATTTGCAACTCACACGACTGGCGCCACCCTGAAGTTGCAAATGAGGTTGCAAAGGTTGTAAAACGTATTTTTAAAAAAAGAATTTTAAAGAAATGTATTTTTATAAATAGTTTTAAAAGTGATAGTATTTTTTTAAAAAAAAATAATTTGAAGGACGGATAGTTTTGAGATTATCCCTAACTTAAAACTCGAAAACAATAGTTCATAGATAAAGTTGTTAAGAGATACTGTTCAGGAAAATTAATATTTTAATTCATAATTTACACGTGCAATTAGTAAATTTATTTTATTTGTGTATTATGAAAACATTCATTGTTTATGACTAAAAAAATATTCAAATATATAATGGTCTAATTGTCTAAAGCAAAATTTTTTGCTTCTTCTAACTAACTTAAATTATAATTATAAGTAAATAAAAATAAATCATGCTAAACATGTTGAGATTCTAATTTAGTGCCCCAACAAAAATTAAAGAAATTATATATTTATGGTGCTGCACTCAAAATTTGTGAAATTCTGAGGTATTTATACTCTTTATTAATATTGAAAATCATATTTAAACGATAAATTAAAATGTTAAATTGATTATTACTAAATTCGAATTTGAATTCATCATCAAATTTATTTAATAATTTTTTTAGTTTCACTTCGGGTTCAATAGACTATAACTAAAAAATTTATTATTTTAATTTTTTTTAATTTTACGTCGGATTCACTAGACTAGAACTACAAAATTAAATTACTTTATTTTTTTTAGTTTCACTTTGGTTCAATAGATTATAACTATAAATACTATTTATTTATTAAATAATTTTTCTTACAATTTGATATAAGTACATATATATATAATATTTATTAATTTAATTTAATTTTGTTAATTCATTAATATTTTAATCTCGATTTATGTTTACTCGAACGTTACTGGCTAGTACACATTACATGTTAAATTTTGCTAGTCACCAAATGACATTTAGGTACTTGCATGATCACTAATTAGTGTCGTGTACCACCCTGCAGCTGAAAAAATTAGATTTTTTAGTACAATTATATAGAAATGTCATGTAGCGTAGAAAATAGGGGTTAAGTTTCTATTTGTGGAGTGTTCACTTAAAAGTCATGCAGATATTTTTGGCTAATGATATGACAGTACTAATGATATATGATATATGTAGAGTGCACAATATTCCTGTTACATTTTTCTCCATGGAAACAGCAGGCATTGGACTTGAGTTCCGGACGGGTGCTTATCAATTTGTCTTAATATATGAATTATTTGTCGTGACAATAATACTAGCATATCGAAGATGCTTGTCACACTATTAGGGCCAACTAACATCATAGCTCATGCAATGCACGGACCGTATGATAATTCATAAAATTTTCTCGTATTAGTCTATTTCACGTATTTCAATTTATTTAAAATGTTATAATTTCAAAATATTATCAGATTCCGACCGTAAGAGTTATATTTCTAGTTATGTTTGTTTAATGTGAGAAGAATGATTGACTGAAAGTAGTAAGTAAGAGCTAATTGTAACTGTCACGTATTATCACAATTAGTAAGAGCTAATTGTAAATGCGTGAAAAACTGCTGGCTTATTTATTTTGGAATGGAGGAAGAATTAAATTTTATATTATTTCTAATTTTGTATAGAGTCGTATGTTCTGCTTGGAAAATCTCAGCGTACATTTCCAATTTTGGATCTTTTTCTTCGACCAATTTCAGAAAACAAGAAGAACGACGAATTTCTTAATAGTTGTGCACATCCAAAATAAATATATGATGTGTGCTTTTCTAGGATCATGGTATTTGACCATTTCAGATTCATCCTTTTAATAGCAAATTGATAATAACAGAATTTTTTCTTCAAATACATTGTATCATCCATTGTCATAAGTGAACTTTCAAAAACCAAAGATAATATCTCAAATTTTAAGATAAAACATATTTAAACATGCATGTCCAAATTCAACCAAATACACGAGTAACTAAAATAAAAGTGTCATATCTTATAACGGGTTTTTAAAGTGAGATGGGTTAATGTATGCATTAAATGAATTATATTGTAAAAGTTAATATGTATAATAAAATTCAATATATGAAAAGAATATGGACATAACTACGCTAATGAAGCATCTAAGAAATATCATTTAATTTGAGGTAACACCAAAATGATACCCGCACTACAACAAATCTGGCTATAGACGACACGTATCAGACAACACCCATGGGAAAAAGTGTTGCCCGAAATGATCAGACAACTGTTATTTTCCAACTCGAAAAAGTATTGTGTAATCCTACATTCACACAATGGGCGAAAACCGTTGTGTGATAAATCTTACCAGACAAGCATTTCTTGACCAGGGGTGTTGTGTAAATGCATAAGTATTTTTAAGATTAGACAAGCCTTAGCAAATAAGTGTTATGTGAATGCCTGCAACACAATATACAGGAAAACTGTTGTTGCATTTAGACAAGTGTTTTTAGGTCTGTTGTCTAATTAGAAGTCATACAATATGTTATCCATAGTGTTGTGTGAAAGTGAACCAACACACAACATTTTTTTGAAATATTATATGAATGAAGCATAGACAATACTTCATAAAAAGTATTGTTAGAATGAGACAAGTGGTTTCCAATGTGGTATTGTGTAATGATATTTAACACAAGTGCTTTACATAGTGTTGTATGAACTTAATCCAACACACAACAGGTTCTGGCCTATTGTGTGTTTCAACTCATACAAGTGTCTTCTGTTTAAAACTGTTGTCTAATGAACTGTACATGAAAAAAAAAATATTTAAAAGATGACTAACCTACCAAATTGGCATCCAACAAACCAAACAAAGTCCAAACACCAAATTGGCATTCAACAAATCAACAAAGGCCAAACAGAAGAGAACAAACCAACCAACAATCTATCAAGAGTTATAGTTACAAATTAAAGAGCACAAATTAATTTATTACATTATGAAAGTTGTATTAGTTCATCAACATCATCTCGAATGTAACTAGTAGGCATGTCTTCCTCATCAACATCCAGAAAATTGGGCATAATAAAGTCATTCTCAAGTTCTACTTCTACAGATGCCTCATTTTCATACTCACTGTCTTCATAGTAATTTTTCTCCGATAACTTCAAGACAACGGAAGTTTTCCTGCTCTTCGTTTACACAGAATGTTTTCAAGTTAACTAAATTTCCAAATATGTGTCATTAACTAAAAACACGTTTGAATTCACATTATAATTGATTGATTGCGTACACATATTTCTTAATTTTATTCTGCTCCAACTAGATTGATGTCATTGAAATTAGAGGTGATCAATATGGTGCACACTTGTTTAAACAAGTAAAGCAGTTCATCGTGCCACCAAGCCCAACAACTTAGCAAACACAAGCATGGTCAATAAGGAATTATAGATTTGTGTGTACCTTTCTAATTTGGTCTCCTAACAGAGAAGTACAAATTAAGTCCTGGTAAATGACAAATGACTGCTGGAACAAATCAGCAACCTTTGAAGTAAGTGATTTACCGGTTAAGGAAATAGGCAAATGGTAAAATAAATAAGTCCAGAAAGTACCTTGCAAGTTATGAAGAACACAGCAACACCAAAGTCATGCTTGAGAAGATTGTCCAGACCAGCTCATTTGTATATTGTCTGAGTCATTGGATCCAGGTAGATCCAGGTGAGTCAAAATAAAGATTTATACTATAAAACATGAGACATCAATCACTTTCCAGAGTCCTTTCTCGCTCTGCTATGACATAATCAGTTTTCCCTGGCTAGATATAATATCTGATTTGTGAATATAGAGTTAGAAAACGAAGAGAAATCAAGTCATCGATTATTCTTGATCCAGAATATAATTCTGGAAAGTATCACTGCAACATTACTCATCAAAGAACTCGGAAGAAACAATAAGGTTTAAACTTTGTTCATCCCTTTTACAATTTAAATTTATGCAACTGAAACTACTATCTGATGTTCTGGGTGCAATTTCCAATGATCTTGTGAACTTTACTGGTAGTTTCTATAAGGAATTGGGTAAAATGTTGGTTGTTGATCTGTTTTCATATGGTGAACGTATGCTACACATAAACCAGCTTGAATGCAGCATTGAATTAGTCGGACATAGCACAATGGATGCATGTAGTATAAACAAGTTCCAAAAGACAAGCTTAGACAGGAGACATACCAGAAACTGCAATTCTAAAGAAACAATTGAGTATTACATATTTCACGCTTCCGAGTTAGATAAGAAAAACATGCAAAGTATTGAAATAATATCTCCTGTCGAAATAACAAGATTATTATCCTGACATCTGAATAAATAAGCAAAAAGGGGAAAACAACAGGGCAAAAAAAAAAGATCTCCAGGAAATACATCCAGAACAACTTCCCTGTCAGTGTCATGGTTGAAGGTTTTACTTCTTTGATTTCTTAGATGGCATGTAAAAAAAAGAATGGATATTGTATTTCTTGCTTATTAGAAAACCGATGGAACATATAGTTAAATACATACTAAGCCTGAGAAGGAGCAGCAGCTGCTGCTGGGGCTTGCCTTGTTCTTTGCTCTCTTTGCCTCAAGCTGATCAGCAATAATCTTCTCCCTAGCCTTCTCAGCCTTCATTTTGTGGATGCTCTCAATTAGGACACGCCTATGTTTATTGACATGACCCATAACCTTCATGTACATGTCATGATACATAGTGCTCACCTCTAGGAGGCCTGAAATCAAAGATACAACTTGATTAGATGAAGTTTAATTGAAAATATCCAAGTAATTTTACTCAAAATGAAGAGCCAAAGCCCTAATTTGAAGAACCAAAGCCTCTATCGAAGAACCAAAACCTCGACCCCTCAAATCGATTTAGCTGAAATTTGAAATTATAGTAATTGAACCCTTAACAAGCCCTATTTACATAGGAATTTGAAGATACGAAAGTGCGAGAGTCAAAGCCGGAGAGAGAGAGGGGGTGTACTGGAGAGAGTAAGAGAGAGAGAGGTGTAATTTAAAGTTCATGAAAAATTGGGCGGTTTATTATTGTAAAATTGCCGCTCTTACCTTTCACCGATACCTGTGTTGTCTAAATATGAGCTCTACTTTACTATTTTTAATTGTACAAAATTTAATAATCTTAATTAATTTTTAATATTAAATATTAAATTTTAATAGTTAGAGTAGTAGTTTTACGAGATTTATATTATAAATACTCATTTTTGTGTTAATAATCAAAAAATTGTAAGTCTAAGTTGTACGAGATTTTAACAAAAACGTTGTAAAATTGCTGCTTCCTATCACGGGACACGATCCAGATTCAATGAATAATTTTTTTGAATGATTTGTTCGACGATCGAACCGTATAGATGTTAATAAACACTTATTACAGTGTTGGAAAAAAATAATCGCAAAATAAAAAGTTGGGTTGTACGTGATTTTAACAAAAACGTAGTGAAAGTGCTGCTTTCTTTAACGGGACACGATCCAGAATCACTGAATAATTTTTTTGAATGATTTGTTCGCCGATCGAACCGTACAGATGTTAATAAACACTCATTTTAGTGTTGGAAAAAAATAATCGGAAAATAAAAAGGCCGGGTTGTTCGAGATTTTAACAAAAACGTAGTGAAAGTGCTGCTTCCTTTAACGGGACACAATCGAGATTTTAACAAAAACGTAGTGATCGAACCTTTTTATTTTTTGATTATTTTTTCCCAATACTAAAATGAGTGTTTGTTAACATCCATACGGTTCGATCGTCGAAGAAATCATTCAAAAAAATTATTCAGTGAATCTTGATCGTGCCCCGTTATAGGAAGTAGCACTTTTACTACGTTTCTATTAAAATCTCATACAACCCGACCTTTTTATTTTTTGATTATTTCTTCCCAACACTAAAATGAGTGTTTGTTAACATCCGTACGGTTCGATCATCGATGAAATCATTCAAAAAAGTTATTCAGTGAATCTGGATCATGCCCCGTTAAAGGAAGTAGCACTTTTACTACGTTTCTATTAAAATCTCATACAACCCGACCTTTTTATTTTTTGATTATTTCTTCCCAACACTAAAATGAGTGTTTTGTTAACATCCGTATGGTTCGATCGTCGAAGAAATCATTCAAAAAAATTATTCAGTGAATCTGGATCGTGCCCCGTTATAGGAAGCAACACTTTTACTACGTTTCTGTTAAAATCCTGTACAACCAGACCTTTTAATTTTTTGATTATTTTTTCCCAACACTAAAATGAGTGTTTTTTAACATCCGTATGGTTCGATCGTCGAAGAAATCATTCAAAAAAATTGTTTAGTGAATCTGGATCGTGTCCCGTTATAGGAAGTATCACGTTTACTACGTTTCTATTAAAATCTCATACAACTCGACCTTTTTATATTTTGTTTATTTTTTTCCAACACTAAAATGAGTGTTTGTTAACATCCGTACGGTTCCATCATCGAAGAAATCATTCAAAAAAATTATTTAGTGAATCTGGATCATACACCGTTATAGGAAGCAACACTTTTACTACATTTTTGTTAAAATCTCTTACAACCCGACCTTTTTATTTTTTAATTATTTTTTCTTAACACTAAAATGAGTGTTTATTAACATCAGTATGGTTCGATCGTCAACAAAATCACTCAAAAAATTTATTTAGTGAATCTAGATCGTGCCTCATTACAAGAAGTATCATTTTTAGGACGTTTTTGTTAAAATATCGTACAACTGGACCTTTTTATTTTCTGATTATATTTTGCCAATACTAAAATGAGTGTTTATTAACTTTCTTACGGTTTGATTGTCGAATAAATCAATCAAAAAAATTATTCAGTGAATTTGGTTCGTTTTCCGTTACAGAAAACAACATTTTTACTACGTTTTTGTTAAAATCTCGTACAACCCAATCTATTTATTTTTTGATTATTTTTTTCCAACACTAAAATGAATACATACATATGTGTAATATTTAAAATTTTAAAATTAAAATCAAATAAATTCTTAATAAAATTAAAATGAAATTAAAATTTTTACTAAAAAATTTAAAAAATTAAAAAATAAATGGAATAGGACAACGAAAAACTTAGAGGCGCACAAATTTCCCCCCACCCAAAAATTTCAGCATTTCAATTTCCCCCTTTCTCCCCTTATCTCCCCCTTCTCCCCTTTTTTGCCCAGAAATGTATTGCTTGGATATTATTTTTTAGACAGAAACTCATAAAGATTCGATCTTTGCCTTGTTTCTTGCCCAGAAGTGTTGATTCAATTGGCTTGGATATGATCATTTTGACAAAAACTCATAAAGATTCGATCTTTGCCTTGTTTCCTGCTCAGAAGTGTTGATTCAATTGGAGTCGATTTGAATTTTTCGACAAAACTCATAAAGGTTCGTTTTTTGCCTTGTTTTTTTTGATTAATTCTTGATTCAATTGGGGTATTTTTGATCTTTTCCAGAAACTTATAAAGGTTTGATCTTTACTTTTGTTTTTTTGGCACAAGTCTTGATTTAGTTGGGGTCTATTTGAAATGTAATTTGTGGTATGAAGATGTATAGATAAAATTTTGGATCTGAAAAGGTTGAAATTTAAGTCAGTTGATCTTTAACTATGGGGTAGGAGGATTTATAGATAACATACAATGTCCTGGTGTTTTTACTCTGATTATTTGTAACTTGATAAGAGCTAAAATGAATCAGCAGTGATGTACACGTTTTAGAGCAGCCAAGGATGCAGTAGACATGGTTAGTATACGACGTTTGTATAATTTGTGCAGTACCTTATAAAGATCTTCTCTTTACTATTATCTTTTGGCAGCAGAAGAAGAGAGGTGGTGCACAATTTGGGGGGGATGTGATGCAGTTGGTGCATAGGACTGTAAAGATATACAGCTGCTGACCTCCGGGTTTGTCCAGGCAACACCAGAAATAAGAGATAACATATACTGCACACTACATTCTTCAAACCTTAATCTGTTAGACTACTACAGAATTCAGATTTCCTTTACAAATTCAATTGAAGTGACTTAACAACCATCAAATATGAAAATTAATCTTTTGTGTGTATAATCCTGCACAGCTGAAAGATACAATGTACATGCTTATGAATTGAAACTGAATGCTGTAAAAGAGTACTACTAGCATATGCTTCTTAAAATGCATAAAAATTATACAGTTACAAAACTGCTCCTGTTTTCACCAAGAGTTTTGAAGAGAGGTGTTTCTCTTTGGAGTCCTATTTACAACCGTGATGAATGGTCTGAAAGCGGTGATCGATATGCAGGAGGTAATCATGAATTATTATGAGGAAATTATCATGTAAGAAAAATTATAAGACTTGTAATAACGGGGTTGAAAATGCAGGTACAACTGGTCTGTTGATATGGGCAGTGACTCTTGCTGGTATTCTTGGAGGAGCAGTACTTGTTTACAGCAGAAGTGCTTTGGCAAGTTAAGCTTTCACCTATTTAATGTAATTATATGTCCTCCATCCCCTGTACTCATACATGTCACATATGTCCACATATCAAGATTATAAGTACAAAAATGTTTATGTATTCCTCCATCTTATTTGTCTTCTAATAATTTATACATCTCCTGGATTATTTTCTGATGATTGGGTCTTTTTCTTATTTTACCGTGCTCAATATACAGAGGAAAATTATACAAAAAAATCCTCATCGAGTTTACATTATGTGAAGTCCTGGTTGATTTAACAATGTAGACCATGAGAAGGTCAAATACCCTGTCGTATAAGAAAAATAGAGATATAGCAAGTCTAACTTGTGAGACTAGTTAATTCACCATCATTCATAAATTGATATCTAACATCTTGATGCAATTATTGAACAGAATCAGGTTTAAGTGGGGAAGCTAAAAGGGACGTTTAATAGTTATAAAATGAGCAATAACAAACTTTAAAGTCATGAACATGCAATGACAGCTTGTTTCATGCTATTAAAGACAGTGGAGCTAAATGCACAAGTTTTTTTTTCTGATATCCTTGTGTTTTGTGGTGAAGATATATGACTTCCAATACATGTTCCATTTTACAGTGGCGATGCAGAAGCAACGTGAACTATGGCATGGCTGAGCTTAATGATATAAGGACTGACTTGGCGAAGTATATGTTGAAGCACCTGGCTTGTTGAACTCTGTCGTCTTTTATTGAAATTGGTATTTTGAGTTGAACATGTACTTGGTAGTAGCGTAAATTAAACTTTTAGTTCGTCTCTTTTGTGGATGTGTTCACCTAAAAATATGACTTATGTATTAGTTGTTTTGGATGTGGATAGACTTTAATTATGTACTAGGTTAACACTTGTTGTATTATATATCAAGCAATGCTTTTATTAAAATCCCTTGTGAGAAAATGACTCACACAACAGGAAAATAAAAACTACCTAATGTTAACAGTTGTAAAAAATGCAATCAAACAACATGTACCATTTAACAAAGTAATGTGGGAGAAGAATACACACTACAGCTTAAAACCCACAAAACTGTTGTCTCTTTTAACAAATAACAACATGTTATACTCTGCAAGACCATTATTTGAAATAATTTCAAACAAGAGTTATATACTAAGATGGTGTTATCCTTCCTACTCTACAACAACATGCCATATGAGATAACATGTTGTACATCTAACCATAAAACAACTCGTTTTTGCTAAGATACCATTGTCTGTAATGACATACAACAACAGCCCTGATCAAGTAAAGGATTGTATCTTTTGCACTTCAACAATAGGCTTTCTTTTAAAAACCATTGTCTTTACTGCTTAAAACAACAATATATTCGTTAAAACGTGTTGCATTATTGGAGCTTTGACAACAGGTTTCCAAAGAAAGTGTTGTTGTTTCTGGGTATCAGACAACTCTTTTCAGGTGGCTTTTACTTGTCTTTCAACTTTCACACAACAGCTTGCTGTGTATTGTCTGAGGTGTGTATCAGACGACTTCTCAATAGTCAACAGTTTTTGGTACAATCAGACAACACGTTTTGAGTGTCGTCTAAAGCAAAAATCCTTGTAGTGCCGGGAAATAAAAAAATATGCATACCACATCCGTGATAATAAGACATTATATATATATATATATATATATATATATATATATATATATATATATATATCATTGTTTTTTGAGTTTATTAGTCTCACAACGGGATAACACTCGCATTGGAGTATAAAACTCAAGTGAAATTGATAAAAAAACTCATTTTGTATGAAATTAATAACATTAGTGTTAGGATTTATGGGTGATAGCGTAAAGACAACTTAACTAGTACTTAGTTTATTTGTATAGGCTAAGTAGAACATACTATCACAGCCAAAGTGTGTTCTTGTAATCAAATAATTGCTGAAATGTAATAAGTATGTATCTTGGAAGAAGTTCATTGATATGTTCAAGCCTCAAAAGAATACATCAGTTCGACAACAATAATAAAGTTACTGTCAATACATTGATGGTAACGTTACATGAAGACTGCATGTTGCAAGGTCACGACAGCAAGTCTCACTTGACAGCAACATTGGCTGAAGCATGGGACAGCAACATTCTCACACTTGACAGCAAGTCTGGAGTTCCGACAGCAACATTGGCGGCAAAGGTTACTGCCTCACTGAATTATTTGATTTGGAGATTTTATCTCAGTCAAACCCCCGTGACAATTTAGATGTTCGAGAAACAGATTTGCTGCAATTCGTCAAAGATTGTAGTAGACCTGCAAGACTACGACACAAGCTTGAGAGATCACAAGACGAGGCTCGATAATTCAAGAGTATGACAAGTCTGCATCTACTAGAATTGTTATAGCTAATTTTAGAAAGAACCTAGAATGCCTTATGCTTAATGATAACTCTGTTTGTATAGCATTTTAGGAAAGGTCACATGGGTGGGCAACTTGTGAGGAGCTGCCACTTGAAAATGACAGCAGCTCCGCGACCCATGTGATTGAGATGTTAGAGAAAGATTAGTCTATATAGAGACACATCTCTCATTCTTTCTGTAGTGATTTTTTTCAAGAAGTCGAAACTTGAGAAAACCATTTTTCTCGAGGTTGTAGCAACACATTACAAAATAAATAAAATATTTATTTTGTGAGAATATCTTGAATTACTACTTGTGTTTGCAATTCTTGTATAGATAGTTTACATTCTTTATCGTTGTTGTTGAGCTAAAGATTTGAAATTATCTATTTTTCATTCAACCCCCCCCTTCTGCAATATACTCCGGGACCAACAATTAGCATATTACGAAAATGCTGTAAAAATATAGTGCGAGAGACTAAAGATATCAAAACCATATTGACATTTTTTTAACCATATCCAAATCCTATATGTAAATTATTTCTTATTTTCAATATTTTAACCTTTTTTATTAGTCAATCTATAAATTACCCGATGCTAGTAGGATTAACCGATATAATGCAAATACACTTAACATAGAATATTATACTGATATCGAGTAAAAATCTGTCATACACTTTATTTATCAATTATTTGTATTAATTTAATAATAAACATATTCTAGTCATTCAACTAATATATAGACATAATTGTTAAAATAGAGAAATATTGTAATAAATTTTTATATATCTATTTTTATTTCTCCCCGTTTACCTACTTGAGATAGACTTCTAAGTCCATCACCTACCTCCTCACTTCAATTTCAATTTTTTTTAATAAATTTTCGGCAACCTTGGTACCTTTCATACTTATAATAGAATATTATACTAATATCGAGTAAAAATATGTTATACACTTTATTTATCATTTTTTGCATTAATTTAATACTCCCTCCGTCACTCTCATTTATGTATAATTTTTTTCATTGGTGGGTACGCATTTTAAGGCGTATGTAAAGTATAGTTCTATAACTTATTTTTAAATTTTTTTTTTTTGAATAAAACATTAAATTTTTATTCATAAGAAAATTTTTTTAAATAATTTATGAAACTATACTTCATATGAGTTTTAAAATGTGTGTCAAATTCTCTGTCCCAAATGTAAAGAACCTAGTGGGACATAGAGAGTAATAAACATATTCGGGCCATTTGATTAATATATATACATAATTTTTAGAGAGAGAAATATTGTAATAAATTTTTACAGATCTACTTTCACTTCCGCCGGTTTACCTACTTAATTGAGATAGACTTTTACTTATTTTCCGTCACCTAGCTCCTCATTGTGATTTTTCTTTGACCAATTTTTGGCCACCTCGATAACTTTCATAATTTCGACTTCGACGACATTATATTGTCAATTTATATTTTCTCTCCCCGATTACAATTTTTTAATTATATGAGAAAAGTATTTTAATGATTTTATCCCTAATAAATCATAAAAATAAATTTGAATATAAATTTATGAGTATATAAATGTCGTAGGTTTAATTCTTGTCAAAATTCAAATTATTAAAATTAGTATAATTATGTAGACACTTTTATCCTGAATAAATTATAAAACAAATATATTATTTGAGCATGTAATGAATGAGTTTAAAATATTTCAAAGCAAAGTGATTTTTGTTAGTGATTGCAAATGTTAACAGGTATTTGAGTAGTGAATGAGTTTAAAGTATTTCACAAAAAAATGATTTTTCTTAGTGATTATTGTCACTTTTTATAATATGCAATAATGAAGCTCCATAATCATGGAAAGTAACAATGACGAAGATGAAGATATAAACTGTATATTTACATAACTGGACATATGGTTTGTTACATAGAGAAGGTAAGTATAATAGACTACATTGTGAATATTGAAGTTAGTTACAACTGAATGTGAAACAATGTATTTATAGACTAGGCTGGATAGTAGTGTTCTTCTGTAGTGGCAGCACAGTGTATGGTAGTGTATGATGCATAGTATATTGTAACATCCCCCCTCAAGTTGAAGGTGGGAATACAATGGAAACCTTCAACTTGAAGCTTGAAAGTAGCATGGAATCTGGTAGGTTTTGGTAGTAGACTCCAGTTTGTAGTAGAACTTCGGTTAAACAACATTGTAGTAGAATGTTAAAAGCAAAACAATAGGAATTGCGAGTGGCTGTGCAGCATCAGTCGTGAATGGCATGAAACCATCGGAGAGGATGGAAGTCACCTGACGTTTTCCAGCATTGAGTTTTGTTAGAAGGTTCTGAAATGGTTGTAACATATTTTCTGACATAGCATGAGCAAGTGCTAGTATGTCTTGTGTAGCATCAGGATCAGATGGAGGAATACCATCAGGGATGGTTTCAAATTCAAAACCAGGAAGGCCTCCAACAGACTGAAGACCTCCTGATTTAAGGAAGCGCCTGTGATTGAACTCTGTATTCACAAATGTAATGATAATGCCTTTGCTGTGAAGGAGCTTGGCCATTTTCAGCATTGCCTTTATGTGGCTTTGAGCAGGGGCAGGAACACAAACTACATGACCCTGCTTCTCTGCTGCTCCTGCCAATGAATCCATAGCTGTTCTGATACTGCCATGCAAACAGCAAGGACCTTAAATAGAGATGTCAACCCATGCCATTTTAGAGTTAGATGAGAACATAATGACAAGATAGCGATAGCTGCCTCAGAAAGGCTCAAAACCATTCGGTCTCAAGATACTCCAATATCTTTTGAGATGAAACTAATAAATGAAAATTTATTTAGTTTTCCCAACTAATTGTAAGTTTATCATTTGGCATAAACAGAAAATCAACAATATACTCGACAATTATAACTAGCTCACACTGTTCTAGTGTAGTGACTGAAACTGGCAACCACAAAACAGTTGAAAATAATAAAGTTCATGCAAAAATTATGGAGGCTACATACTAATTATTGTGGGTCTTTAGCGTTATTTTTTGATTCTGACATAACTAAATACTAACACCTAACATGCAACTTGGACGGTGATGTCATTATTGCCATGCTTTCTAGTTACAAATTATAGGATATTTTTTTTAAATATAAGTATAATTTGAATATTTTTAAGTGTTTTTTCTAATATGCCCCATTTTATAAAGTCAATTATAATTGTGTCCCATATTTATTTGTAATTATAAATATATCCCAAATTATGAATGTCCCATTTTTTAGTATAATCATGATTAATTCATTAACTACACATTATAAAAAGACATTTTTACCCTTTATCAATTATACAAAATTAAATCGGATATAGTTTTATGGTTTGTGAGAATTGAATACACAACTACATACACAGTACACACCAAGCCTATACACAAAAACCCCACAGTACCAGACCACATCTCAGTCCCTCTTTTTTTTTTTTGCCATGGAATCTGCAACTCAATCAAGGCATCACCATCATGACCGTCTCCTGCCCTATATTTTTCCACCGTTAACATCACCTCTATAAGAGTCTTTAGCCCCGATTCTTCAACCTTCAGCGATTCAGTCTCGAATGAAAGATAGGATGAAGGAGATGCAAACAGTGATATCGTGGTATGGGCATACAATTTAGTGCTATTGTTACACACATAGTCTAAACTTGCTATTCATATCAATTGTTCCAGATACACAAGAAATTCCCAGAGATAATACTCCAAAACACTAGTATCAAGAGGCATTACTTCTGGTAATATATTTTAATGAGGTTAATTCCTAGTTACAATAATGAACTTAACCGCATTAATTTCTAGTGTCTCCCATTGCTTTAGTTCACTTTCTACTAGCAAAAGTTTTCTACTTAGATCCAAATAAACCAATATCACGTAAGCTCTATCTTGATTCTGTTTTTAGTTCAGGTCCATGCCCATGCACATTTTCTTACTTCCCCTCACTTTGTAAGTACACTGATTTATCAGCTCATCTGTTTCAAATTTTATATCTGCGACCTGGGTACCGCCCTTTCCTCGTGTTGTGCTTATCAGTGCTATTGCTAATTCTTATCATTACGATGAAACTGCTTGTCTACTGATTTTTGTAGACAAGCCGTAATGTGTTTGATGAAATGCCATTTTTCTTGAATCAAATATTGATACTAGTATGCTGCTCTGGGTAGAGTGGCATTTCATCAAACACAAGGTGTGTGTGCCGTGAATAAATACCTGCATTGTCTATAAAACAAATTTAAATAAGTAATCTGATTTTGATACCTAGAGCAACAACAGTGGTGATGGAACCAACAAAACCATAAACTTCAGAGGGTTTAGGACCGCCATCTCGATCAGAAGAAGAGTTTGGTATAGGATGACGCTGCTGCTGATCGTCATCGGGGTCCTGAAAGAAGACTGTGGCTCTCCGATTACGAGAGAGGCTCAGTATTCTTCTTGGACTGTTTACTGAACGACGATTCTCCATTCTCCAGCCAATGGCGGAGGGCAAATTTTCTAATAACTATATATTACTATTACAAACTTGTCCATAAAATGATCTAGCCTAGGTGGTATAAGAGTTGTGCTTGTAGCCTTTCCCACGTACAAGGCCAAGGTTCGATTCTTAGTGGCTGCATTTTTACATTTTCCCCAATAATTAAAACTCATCATGTTTGAAGTATCCCACATCGAGAAGAAGTAAGAAAAAAGACTCCAATCACCTATATAAACTATTCTTCAACAACTGAAATGCAAACATAGAGGCTAGAGCAAAAGACTCCCAAAGCAATTTAAATGTTCCTTGAGTTCAAGTTAAATGTTTTTGAGTCCAAATATTCATACTTAAGCTTTCAAAATGAATGCAAGTATTAGGAGCTGGACTTTTGGCTTGCTTAGGCACAAAAAAAATTTTGCGGTACGCTCGGGAGCTGTGACAATGTAGCCCAGTGCAGGATTTGTTCCTGGCTCCGCCCTTGTCTCCAGCCCCTTCTTACCCACGCTTATATTTGCCTTTTATTTCGGTTTACCTGCTAATACATTTTCAAGTAGACTGGTTCTCGGGAATGAAGCATTAATTTAATACTACCGCAGCCGGGAAAAAATTATAAAGAAGGGGCTACCAAGTACTCCCTCCGTCCAATGATCAAATGGATCAAAGTACGAATCGAAGAAAGACCTCAAACAACTGCTAGCCATGCAAAAAATTCGTGGACACTCAAGCAAACGAATAAGGCTCAAAAGCTTACTTGGTGGAAAAGCATACTCAATCCCAAACAAAAATCTCTCTAATGCACCTACTTGTATTCAAAGCATGCAAATTAAATCAACTTGCACATATTCATGTCCTTCTAATTACTTATAACATTCAATAAGTCTACTAGCTTCAACTTACTAGTGTATGTGTGTGAACAAGAACAAAGCATATCACTTCTCAATCAAAAGCGTCAACAACACAAAATTCCTATCAAGCATGGGTGCAAATGCAACTACTATGGACTCACATTGTACAAATATAAAAACAGAATATCCTATATGAAACAACGTAGATAACACGAACATACATGCATGAACTACTAATATGCAAAGCATGAAATCCTACATGAACACATAATACAACAACAACTACTAATCCCTCAAACCACCACCAAAATTAAAATATTCAATGTCCGCATTGAATGGAAGTAAATACATACCTACTAGGCGCCTTACATATCCTTCCCCATCGCAACTCAACATGCTTGTTCGGCAAAAATCCCCTTTTTTAGCAATTGGCCTCAACAACAACCAATTAAATTCAACCCCCGCCGTCGAAGACAAAAATTTTGCAACACTAGCACCACCTCTCCCACGCTTAGGAGTCATAAGAATCAATACCCAACTCACAAGAAGCTCAACCAATAATCACCAAGCAATATCACACCAAAAATAGCCCAAATACCAAGAATAATACAAAATCCCCAATTTACAAGAACACAAATTCGTAATAAAAATAAGATTAGAGAAGAGATAAACCAACTACGAATCAAAGAGGTGAACTTGTAATGAATTCCTCTTTAGAATTGAATTTTTACAGATTTAAATAAATAGAATAGGAATTGGATTTGTATGTATGGGTGTGTATATATGTAAGATGATGGATAGGTTTGGTAAAAAATTTAGAGTGTAGGAGAGATTTAGGATGGTATGAAATTGATCTAGAATAGACATAGGAATTAGGGATTAAAGGAATTTGAGTTAGGATAGAATTTGGGGGAAATTGTGTACGTTAAAACACTAAAAATCGGCAGAAAAAAAAAAATCCTGGAGGATATAACGCAGGCGCAACCTGCGCGGAGAACAGACACGCAGGCGCAGCCTGCGCAAAAATCAACTGTTTTTTTTTTTTGAAATACAACACTCAAAATTTCCACTTCTAACTAAATTTTTTTTTCTTTCCTATACTAATGCGTGGGTTGCCTCCCACGAAGCGCTTCTTTAACGTCAATAGCTTGACGTTACTTCCTCAACTCATGGCAGTTTCAAAAGAATAACTGAACCGTCCTCAACAGAAAGACCATTCATATGAACGTTGACATCTTGTTTGCTTGCTTTCCTCAAATCTCTTCCGTCAGACTTCAACCTAATTTTACCACCCAACGGCCTAATCTTCTTCTTTTTCTTCTTCACACCTCTAAGGTGTTTCTCCGACTCGAACGACTGAACAAAACTTCCTTCTTTCTTATCATCAGTTTTCCACCTTCGCAACACATTATCATGCCCCTCTTCAAAAATCACTAGCTCATTATTCAAAAGGACATACCTCAAATGTGGTGGAAGTTTCCCAAGCTTTACACTCGAGAGATCACGAATTGAAGAACCGTCAATGGAATCACTGATGTGATGCTTTAGCACGTGCGTGTCCAATTTTTCGCTCAATAACTGATCAAACTTCTCTCTCTGACCCGTATCAACCATTTCCACACTGCAACACTCTTCATCCTCTGTCGGAAATTTCATGGCCTTGAAGACATTAAAGGTGACATTCTGATCTTGCACCCTCATTGTAAGCTCTCCCTTTTGCATATCGATCAAAGTACGGCCCGTAGCTAGAAAAGGCCTTCCCAAGATTATGGGAATCTTCTTGTCTTCTTCAAAATCTAGAATCACAAAATCGGCAGGAAATATGAGCTTATCAACTTTCACTAAGACATCCTCCACCATACCCCTCGGATACATGATCGACCTATCAGCCAACTGCAAAGAGATGTTGGTTGGCTTTGGCTCCGGCAGACCAAGTTGCTTGAAAACCGATAAAGGCATGAGATTGATGCTAGCTCCCAAGTCACACACGCACTTGATGAAAGAAAGGTTGCCAATAGTGCAAGGGATGGTGAAACTTCCCGGATCTTTAAGTTTAGGAGGCAATTTCTGTTGCAACACTGCACTGCACTTCTCTGTCAATGCCACTGTTTCAAATTCTTCCAACCTTCTCTTTCGTGACAAAATATCCTTCATGAACTTTGCATATCTCGGCATCTGCTCCAATGCTTCAACAAAAGGAATGTTAATGGACAATTTCTTGAAGACCTCCATAAACTTCTGAAACTGTTTCTCTTGACTTTTCTACAAGCGTCCAGGATATGGAGGAGGAGGATAGATCTGATTATTCTTTGAAGATTGCTCCGGAGTAGACTTTTCAATAGGTTTCTTGGTCTTCTCACCATCAAGCTGATCAGCCACTAAATCAGATTTCTCAATTTCTGGCACTGTAGATTTTTCAACCTGCTGATTCTGAACATCTTCATCTTCCTTAGCTGCTTATTTAGGATCCCTCGTGACTTTTCCAGATCTCAAAGTAACTGCATTGACCTGTTCTTTGCTTTCCCTTCTGCCTGGATTAGCCTCCGTATCACTAGGCAGAGTTCCTTGTTGCCTATTAAGTAAAGCACTAGCAAGCTGCCCCATTTGATTCTCCAAGGTCTTCAGAGAAACTGCCTGACTTTTAACCATCATCCTCAACTCCTCTATTTCTGATTTTTCATTAGAAGATTGCCCCACATTAACCTGAGACTGTTGTTGAAAACCTGGAGGTTGATATGGTTGCCTTGGAGCATACTGTTGCTGAAAACCTTGATTGAATGGCCTCGCTCCATACTGCTGATAAGGCTGCTGTTGTTAAGCACCTTGATTATTGCTCCAGCTGAAATTGGGATGATTCCTGTTATTCGGATGATAAGTGGTTGGAACTGGTGCAGCAGGTCTCTGGAAATTACTCACGAATTTTGCTGATTCAGACGAGATAGCACACTGATTTATCTCATGTGCGCCCACACATAACTCACAAATACTAGCAACCTGCTGAACTCCATAATTAGCAAGAGAATCCACCTTCACAGTTAGAGCCTTCAACTGAGATACAATGGCTGTAGCTGCATCAACTTCAAGAACACCCGCTACCTTGCCTTGAGAAAGCCTCTGGGTTGGATTTTGATTTTTATTTGCAGCCATCGTCTCAATAAGATCATAAGCCTCCGCATAGCTCTTAGCCCACAGAGCTCCACCTGATGCTGCATCTAGCAAAGGTCTAGACTGAGCTCCCAACCCATTGTAAAAACCGTTGATAACCATCCAATCAGGCATGCCATGATGTGGACACCTACGAAGCATCTCCTTATAACGTTCCCAAGCCTCACACAAAGATTCACCAGATTGCTGCTGAAATTGAGTTAGCTGGTTCCTTATTGCTGCAGTTTTCGCCATAGGGAAGAATTTAGTAAGAAATTTCTGAGCAAGATCCTCCCATGTAGTAATGGAACCGGCTAGTAAAGAGTGTAACCAGCCCTTAGCCTTATCCCTCAGAGAGAATGGGAAAAGTCTCAATTTGATCGCATCATCCGGCACACCATTAAACTTCACAGATCTCGATAAAGTCCCGGATGTGCATGTTAGGATCTTCTGTCGAAGCACCCCCAAACTGAACTGAATTCTGCACCATCTGAATCGTGCCAGGCTTGATTTCGAAAGTATTAGCTGCAATAGATGGCCTGACAATGCTAGACTGAATGTCATTGATCTTCGGCTGAGAATAATCCTTCAAAGCCTTAACTGCTGCTGCATCACCCATCTCTACAGTAGTTTCATGTTCCTCTTCCTTATTATCCACTACAAGACCGTCTTCCGCCAGTTTTTCCTTACGAGCCTTCAAACGTGTTCGCATACACGTTCAAGTACTTGAAAACACCACGAAACAAATAAATTAAATAAGAAATCAGAGTCAGTGAATGCTAACGACCACTGATGACAAGCACATAAACCAAAAATAAAACACCGATGATCCCCGGCAGCGGCGCCAAAAACTTGTTAACACAATATCACGCAAGTATACGTGGTCACAAGTAATATAGATAAAATCGAGTTCGTTCCGCAGAGATCTTGTATAGGTTTTAATTCAGTAGATGTACTTATGCAACAATGTATGGTTTTAACTCACTGCTAAGACAATTAACTAATTGGGACTTTTGATTATCTAATTTAAACTAAGGTGTAAATTATCAAACTAAAAATTAATTAACTAAAGTGATTTAAACTGATTTATATATATGAGAATAAACATGGGATCCTAACTTCATTATCTACTTCACTCAGAGTCGACGCCTTTAATCAATGCATGTGATGGTTTTGATATCTGATCAGACAACACGAAACAAGTATAAGCTACCTCTCGGTATACTAGCACCAAAATACACATACATCCACAAAATAGATAGAAGATGGGTAGACACCAATTATGTTTAGACCCTATATCTCTATAAGATTTGAAAACATAACGGTTGAAGAACAAGTTGTCTATTAAGATCACATAGGGCATCATAATATCTCTATTTACGCCACAAATCATGATGTTAAAATATCAACCTATCCTATGCTAGCATGGTAAGTTCTAAATCTCAAGATCCACTCTCGTTTCGCAAGAGATTAACAATTCAATTTAGATGTTAGCTACGCATATAAAAGCATTAAGATTAACCATACGAGGATATCAAGAATTCACCACACACATATCTTTACAGCAATCAAACTACTAAGCTACATTGATAAATCCATTAGAATCCCATGACAACGATTAGTTCATAATTGAACCGTTCATCGTCATGGGATTTGATGAAAACATGATAATAAACAAGATATGAAAGAAAGACGCAATAATATTAATAAAACAAAGAGTTGAGAAAACAAATCTATAATCCAAGGTCTACAAAAGATGAAGTAGATCTAGATCCGTGCTTGTCACCGAGCGTTGAATCTTTCTCCACTTTTCTCCCTTGCAATTCTAAGTTACAATAATAAAACGATACGAATTACAATGCTAAGATGTGTTTAAATAGGCTCTAGATTTCTTGCCCAGCGAGAAATTACCTTCTATTACAATTAGAATTCGATTAAGGTACTAAAAACTGCCCAAAATACAATTAGAACTTGAAAAGGGCAAAACATTAATTTCCTGCTCCCATCAGTCTATTTGCCATGCTGCCTGCGCCCATCACGCGCAGCCTGCGCATGGACGACCTGTCCAATGTTGTAGAAAATCTCCCAAGGTTCACGTGGGCAGTAAGCTGAAAACGGACTTCTAGAACTCCAGATATGGCCAAAACAGTGTAGACTGCGCAACATTCTCAGAAATCCGAATTTTATTCAATTTATCCTCCAAAAATAATAGAAGCATCAACCATAATCGATATTCTTGTAAACCTGCATAACTACACAAAACACATCAAAACTACAACAAACTTGAGTCCAAGTCAATCAATTTAAGCCGATATGGAACGCTCCAAGTGGATATAAAATCCAATTATCACCAGTTGCAAGTTTTATGAAAAATCGAGAATGAAATTAGACAATTGTGTCTATATTATGAAAAGTGGGAGCTTACTTACTATATTAATTGTGAATGATATATTGTTATTTATTGGATAAAACTAAGTTGGAACTTAGTTGTATTTTGAGATTGAGAATATTGGTGAAGTATTCTATGTTTGGGATATCTATATTAAAGAACACAATTATGAAATGTTGAGTTTGAAATTAAAAAAGTTTGGATTACAACTGTGAATTTTTATAAATTCGAGAAATGTGACTTAAAGGGTTATTCTTTGAATATTGAGTTTGAACTATAAAAGGTGTTTGAGTAAATAACTTAGTCGTTTGAGGAAGTCCGACGATTAAGAATGAGGGAGAAAGGATTAATGTGAAAAAGGAATCATATATTATATCATATGCGCAAGTAGTCGGAAATTCGACGTGTCTTATGTTGTATAATTGAATGACTTGACTTGTCATGCTAGTTAGTTTTGTAAGTGGATATTGAAGTTTTTTTAGCCTAGTTAGAGGCTGTAAAGAGGATCACGAAGTACTTGAATAATACGGCGCACCACAAATTGGTTTATCAGGCAGACATGCCTAAAGTTATTGGTTAGTATGGTGCAAATTTTGTATGTGATATAAATATTGAGAATTTAACTTCGGGCATAATTAAAATTAAGCAAGTTAGAAGTATGAATGTATCTAAAATGTGAAAGTGACAAACGTGAAATATATTTTACTCTCATGAATAGTGGGAGCTGCATGTACTCCAAAAATGTGGGAGTTTTATATTTGATAAATAAGTCAAGTGGGAGATGTTATATTTTGACTTAATTTATCTAATAAAATATGAGAAAAAAATGCATTGATTATTATTAATGTATTTGAAGGTTACAATATTAATTGTATAAGTTACTAATTAATTAATTGTATTGAATGATATTGATAAGAATTAATCGGGCTGTTACTAATTGGGAGTGGAGGTGATGTTGGAAATAGCCTATATATTGTGGATTGTATCCAATAGAATGTGGTATTCAAGAAGATGGAGTAGCTTGTTAATCATATCCCCGGAAACCCCAAAACACAATATATTATACGGTTTTTTCCATAAATAAATAGGGAAAAGTAAATTTGTGCACATTTATTTTTGTTAAGAATAGCTATTTGCAGTTTTACTAAACTAAGTTTCTAAATTGCAAAAATACTAGAAATTAGGGCACCACTTCCCCCTGCCCAGCCTGCCCAGTTCGACTCTTTTTTTTAAGGTGGGGTGCTATTTTGGTGGATTTGGGTTGCAAGGCCCCGCAGGGGCATATTCAACTGAATGCAACCACATGCAACTAAATTTCTGATTTCAAGTTCCAGTTTTCAGTTGTCATTTTCGACCTCTTTTTTGAACTCTCTCTCTCTCTCTCTCTCTATATATATATATATATAGTCTAAAAAAGAGGTCGAAAATGACAACTGAAAAAATGGAACTTGAAATAAGCAACTAAATGCAACCACATGCAACTAAATTTGCAACTGAATGCAACCACATGCAACTTTTTTTTAAGGTGGGTTGATTTTGGGTTCCAAGGCCCCGCAGGGGCATATTCAACTGAATGCAACTAAATTTCTGATTTCAAGTTCCATTTTTCAGTTGTCATTTTCAACCTCTTTTTTGAACTATATATATATATATATATATATATATATATATATATATATATATATATATATATATATATATATATATATATATATAGTGCAAAAAAGAGGTCGAAAATGACAACTGAAAAATGGAACTTGAAATCAGCAACTGAATGCAACCACATGCAACTAAATTTGCAACTGAATGCAACCAGATGCAACTAAATTTCTGATTTCAAGTTCCATTTTTCAGTTGTCATTTTCGTCCTCTTTTTTGGAACTGTATATATATATATATATATATATATATAGTAAGTATATATATATATAAATGACAACTGAAAAATGTGTTGAGTATTGAATACAGTAAAAGAATACAGAGGGGGGGTGAATGGATTCTTGAACTTTTCTTTGTTCTTGAATCTTTGCAACTAGATATGTGTTGAGTGTGTGAGATATTTAAGTACAGATAACAAAGACAAACACAACACAATATCACTTTAATCTAATATTTTATTAGATAAAGATTTTGCTACAATCTGTGAATACAAATGATAGTATTCTCAGCTTCGTTTTTCTTAGAGAGATATTTCTTGTGATGTATCTTGAAAAAATTATCTGCTAAGGAAGTGAGGTTGTATCCTTATAGACATGGATACCTACTTACTACAAATAAGGTAGGTAAAACAAAACTACTTTCCAGTATGTCTATCTTACGGCTACAGATTTGACTTTGCAAAGCCTGTTCGGATCCACTTTTTTAGCTCCTTGTCCCTTTGTCTTATCTCTCCAAGCTTCTTTGTAGGCTTTCCAATGTGCTTTATAGTACATAGTCAAATAAAGCGACTTGGCTTGTTGTAGGTTTCGGACTTGTACAATTCTTCAGTATTTTGTCTCAAAGAATGTATTCGAGAAGTGGCTAAGTGATTGATTCGAGAACTCGAATTGACTTAATCGATAACTCTGAGTTCTCGAATAGTGTTATATTGACATATCAAATCACTTCTCGAATAGCTCTTTTCTCTGGGACTCCTTGAATATCGAATAGAGCATTTTGACATATCGAATCCCTGAGATGTCGAATAGCTTCTTTAGTCCTTGAGATATCGAATAGAGCATTGACTTGTTGACCCTTAGAGAACTCGAATGATGCTTTGACTTGTTGACTCCATGAGTTCTCGAATAGAGTAATAGACATATCGAATCTCTGAGATATCGAACAGTGTATTCAGAGATATCGAATAGTGTCTTCTGAGATATTGAATCTCTGACTTCTCGAATGCTAGACTTCTCGAATAGACAAATGTACTTCTCGAATTGGTACTTAGGCAAATTCTTCATTTCTTCAAATCCCAACTGTGATTATTTGGCAGTCTTTATCTCCTTGCTTGAGGCATGAACCTTGGAACTTCTTTCAAGCTTTAATCTTGACTTTATAAGTATAGTTACACAACTAGGATTTGATGCCTACTACAAGTACATAACAAATAGAAAATCTACAACTAGAGGTTCCCTCAGTTAAGAGGTCATGTAGGTAATGCACAGCATTACACATACTTAGGCTTGTTATTAGATGTATTCAGGCATGCCTCGGTGACTAACAATCTCCCCCAAATTGTGAGTAAGACCCTTAGTCACAATTTCATGTCTGATAACAAGCCTAACATACATAAAGATAAAACTTGACAGTACATGTATGAATTTTGATTAGTAATGTGGATAGAACTACAGGGAGAGTAATCTTACAGCCTATGATGAAGTATTAGCCATTGTCATTTGTTTCCCTTTCCATAGCTTTGGCTTGCAAATCATCATATGCTTTCTGTCTTCTTTCTTTCTCCTTCCTTGCATTCTCATCCATAGCTTTTATTATTTCTGCCATAGCATCCAATTCTTCAAGCAAAATTGAGTCTTTGAAATCTTCAAGTACTGAATTCAGAATGCTTGTAGGATAGTGGTTGAGTAGATTCATTCTGATGTGGATCTGATCCCCATTTCTCCTCCTATACTTCACCACATAGGGGTTAAACTGAACTCTACACAATCCCTTTGCCCTGAACTTTTCTGCTTCAATCTCCAGTCTCTCAATTTCTTTCTCCTTTGCTAGCCATTTCTCAAGACACTCTTTTCTGATTCTCTCCTCATGGTCTCTCTTCATCTTCACAAAATCAATTAGCTCCAGCTTCCATACTCTTTCCACTTTATCTTCTGAGCTCAACAATGCAATGATTCTTTCTATGTCATGTAGCTTGCCCCAGTGTTGACATCCTCCTTGGTTGAATTTCTCCTCCCTTCCATCAGTATATTTGATCTCAAGGCAGTTATCAATAATGGCAACATGATAGATTCTTTGAGCTTGTAAGAATTGCAGTTAGTCTTCATTAAAATCTTCATCTAGTGGTTGGAGTTTTAGGCCTGGATAGATTGTCAAAGTCCTTGATTTGGATAGCTTTGGTTTCCTTGCAGCTTGTTTGAATTTGATTCTTTTAACATGGTTGCCTGGCAGTAGCATGTGACCTTTGTTTGTGGACCATTGTAGTATTCCATTAGCAGTTTACTTTTTGAAATATACAGATGGTTTCTTGACTTGAATCTTCTTCTCTTCTTGAGGTGGCAAGACAGTTGCAGAAGCCATAGATGTAGATTTTGGTAGGTCACTACTAACAGTATTCACCCTAGACTTAGAGTCTTGTGATGTGGTGAGGTTACTGTCAGCAATGCCTAAGGCTTGCTGTCTTCCACTCTTCCTCTCAGAGACTTTACCTTGGTCATCATCATTCTTCTTCTCCTTACTGTCTTTCTTCTTCTTCTTATCCTCATCCCCCTTATCACTCCTGTGATGACTTCTACTTCCATCACTCTTGTCATCATCCTTATCATCCTTATTCCTCCTAGGTTGAGCTATTTCCAGAATTGAAGCAGTAGCTATGAATGTTCTTAAGATGTGAAGTGCTTCCAACTCTTCAGCACTTCTGTTTCCATCTTTCTTTTGTAGCTGGTCAATAATAGCAATGATGAGTCTATGGTTTTTAGGGTTAAGATCATGGGGGATAACCAGCTGTTTAGCATCTTGAATTCTGGTACCAGACTGATAAAAGATGGTTCTTGGTTTGGTGCATACTTCAGGCAATCTAGTTAGTTGACCATCTTTTAGTTCAGTGTACAGTCTTTGGTTGTTCTCCCCTTTCTGCTCAATTAGTTCCAAGATAGCATCAATCTCAGAGTATTTTAAGGCGTTCAAGGTTTCAAATGATAGATGCCATATCTTGCCATTGGTCACCATCATGATTTCCTTGAGATATATTTGATTTAGCTTTCTTGGAATAACTGTTAGATATTTGATTTGATCTCTGAGGCTTCTTCTGTAAAATAAGGTATCCCCTCCAACCCTTGCTTTTGAGGTTTGCAGAAACTTCAAGAATGCAGTATCATGATAAATCTCTGAATTTGCTACTTCTATCAACTTGGCCTCTGTAATCACCTTAGCTTCCACTGGCTCATCTTCAAGTCTGGGTACTTGGACTGGATTGCTTGGCATGGAACCTGCCACTACTGTAGTAGTGACAGTTTGCTTTTGGCTACTAGGTGTAATGATGTGCACAGGTGGTAGAGTGACCACTGGCAGAGAAGATGGAGGTTCATCAACCTTGAGTTTGCCCTTGCCTGAGACATGAGATGTAGGATTTAAAATTTGTTGATGACCACCCTCATTAATCTTGATGCCTTTAGATTGAGATTTCTCCCCCTTAGTCTCAGACCCATTAGGTTTATTCCTTGTTATCCTCTTCTCCCCCTTAGGCTTGTTGTCAGGCACAGAGGCTATAGTAGGGGCCTTTGGAGTTGAAGAGTCTTCAGATAGAGGGATACCCATGTGTTTCATCATGGCAGACATCATAGATTGTTGATGCAGAAGAACATCAGCTGTGGTAGTAGCTTGAGTGTTCAATTGCTCAGTTAGATTTGTAACCTTGCCTGCCAGATGGGCATTGGATTCTTTGAGAGACACCACCTCCCTTTCAAGAGTATCAACCTTGGTGAATAGCTCTTTTGCCTTGAAACTATTTAGGGATTGATCTTGTAGTCTCTTGAACTTATACTTTGACAGTTCATTCACAAGGACCTTATACTTTGACACATGCAACTAAATTTGTAACTGAATGCAACCAGATGCAACTAAATTTCTGATTTCAAGTTCCATTTTTCAGTTGTCATTTTCGACATATATATAGTCCAAAAAAGAGGACGAAAATGAAAACTGAAAAATGAAACTTGAAATCAGTAACTGAATGCAACCACATGCAACTAAATTTGCAACTACATCCAACTGAATGTAATTTTTGTTTTTCAGTTGCATTCAGTTGAATATGCCCCTGCTGGGCCTTGCAACCCAAATCCACCAAAATCACCCCACCGTTTTTTCTTTAAAAAAAAAGTTGAATATGGTTGCGTTCAGTTGGATGTGGTTGCATTCAGTTGAATATTGCCCCTGGCGGGGCCTTGAAACCTAAATCCACTAATTCAAATCCACTAATTCAGTTGCATGTGGTTGCATTCAGTTGCATTCAGTTGAATATTGTCCCTAGCGGGGTCTTGAAACCCAAATCCACCAAGTCAGTTGCATGTGGTTGAATATTGCCCCTAGCGGAGCCTTAAAACCCAAATCCACCAATTCAATTGCATGTGGTTGCATTCAGTTGAATATTGCCCCTGGCGGGGCCTTGAAACCTAAATCCATTAATTTAGTTGCATGTGGTTGGATTAAGTTGCATTAAGTTGAATATTACCCCTTGCAACCCAAATCCAACATATCATCCCACCTTAAAAAAAAAAAAAAGGTCGATGAACAGTACCTGCCACGTGGCTGCCACGTGTCAGGTACTGTTCATCCGAATTATTTTTAAAAAAAGAAAAAGAAAAAAGGGTTGGAAAAGAAAAGATAGTATTTTTGCAATTAAGAAACTTGAAATAGTAAATATGCAATGAATTAAAGAAGATGGTATTTTTGCAAAAATAAACTTGAAACCTAGTATTTTGGTAAATTCTCTATATTATATTTCCTTAATTTTATATATTGTTTTTTTTTATTAGATTCCAACAATGATATATGTAGAGTGCACCATATTCATGTTACATTTTTCTCCATGGAAACAGCAGGCATTGGACTCGAGTTCCGGACGAGTGCTTATCAATTTGTCTTAATATATGAATTATTTGTCGTGACAATAATACTAGCATATGGAAGATGCTTGTCACACTATTAGGGCCAAAGTCTCTTGGGGTATGTAGTTAGGTTACGTTTTCAGCAACTTTACCAATAAAATGGCTATAAATTTATGTTTTATCGTTATTTATTGCATAATTACAAAAATATTAATATAATATTATTTTAGAATAGGGGTTGGTGTTGTTTACAGGACCTGTTGATCGACACTTCGAACAACTGATTGCACAGCTCGCTCACACACATGCATGTTGCATTGTATCAATGACCAATTCATCCAAAATTAAACTCTGAAGTTTCAGTGCACAAAAAATGGAAGTACTATTACAGAGTATTTCGTTTATTCAGATCGCAACCTTTATAATGATTCATAGTGAATATTGATAATAGTTAACAATGAATTGAACAGACAATTGATAATGTAAGCCTGCAAGGAATCAAGAGGTGAATCCCAATCTTGCTAGGAGCTAATCAAGCTTATGGAAAAATGCAAATTGATAATCGATGAATGAATTTATAATATTCTAGACTTTCGAGTTCTTCAAAAGAAGAACCAGCTTGTCAAAATTAAGAGAGGATGAGCCATCGGGTCCACAGGCTTTCTCCGCCAGTTTCTTCCACTCGATAGCCTTGTTTCTCATTTTCTTACCCTCTACTCCATCCATCAATAGTCTAATAAGCTTCTCTACATTGTCTCTCTTCACGTTATTAGGAATCTCCATTCCACACTCCCATTTGTCACACATGAACTTGCAGTTTATTGTTTGATCTGCAAAGAAAGGCCAACAGAGCATTGGCACTCCGACAGATACGCTCTCCAAGATTGAGTTCCACCCTCCATGTGTCAAGAACCCTCCCACTGATGCGTGGTTGAGGACATCCTCTTGCGGGCACCAACTTGAAATGAAACCCCTATTCTTGATTGCATCCATAAATTCAACTCCCAATGTATTTGCAGATTCACCATTAATGATCAAATCTGGTCTAATTATCCACAAGAAGGGGAAGTTGCTATTAGCTAACCCCCAACCAAACTCCAGCAGCTGCTCTGCTGACAGGACTGTTATGCTTCCAAAGTTTACATAAACAACAGAATTAGCGTCTTTAGAATCCAGCCATTCAAGGCATGTTTTTTCCTCTTTCCAGAGACTATATCCAATGCTCTCGAGGAGCTCTTTCTGATCTAATGTAATTTGGTTAAGAAGCATCTGTTGAGGCCCTACTGTGTATACAGTCCTGCTAAACATAGATGAGATGACATTCACAAGTTCATGCTCCAAATCTTCAAATGTATGAATTACAAGTTGTTATAGCCAAAATTCGGTTCGGGTATTTTCAAGATGGATTCGGATCACCTATGGGCTAAAATTGGTGAATTTTAGGATAAATTAGGGTTTTGGAAGTAAATGGGGAAGTTAGGCCGCGCCCTCTCTTTCTCATATAAAGAGGGCGCGCCCTAAGTATTCGAACAAAGTGACAAATTTATTTAAGTTGATTTTCTAAGAAGACATTGGAGAAATCTCTCCTGGGATTCCATTCAAATGTGAATTCCATTCAAACTTGGATTCCACTCAAGCTGGAATTCCAGAAATAGAAGAATTCCCTCCTGTCGTATCTCAAGAGGGGGATGTCCGTCGCAGAAGGCCTCCAGAGGTTTGCCTGGATATAAGGACCCTTCTTAAACACTAAGGGCGTGCCCTATGGTGGAAAGATGGGGACTTCTGGTGTGTGCTTTGGGAGCTCTGTTCCTGTAGCCAATGGGCGCGCTCTCATTGGGGAACTTTGGAGTAATCCTGCACTTTGCACCCAAAAGCTCTGGATCACCTGTCCTGCTATCTGGTGGGTGCTTCTCATTCGGGGGACAGGGATGCGTTCTGCACTTGGGGTAAACCACGGCTATACCTGAATCCTTGAAATCAAGAAATAGCTGGTAACGGATAGGACTAGTCCTCGACGGGGGAAGTTTCCTTATCCGTGAAGTCTTGAGATCTTGGATGAGCCTTGGGCCTTTGTGGTTAGGCCTCATAGTAGAACATTCCGGAAGCTGGTCCGTTATCCAAGCCCATTTGGATTTCTTGTTCTCCAAGAACTACGTCTGGCTTGATCGCCTATAAATACCGGGGTACGTAGGCCGATTGAGGGGTTGGAAGTCGAGAGCTCTGAATAGCCGCCACTAACCCTATCAATCTCAGCCACCAATTACAATTAACAACCATAAGCCACCGTGCACCACCACTTTTTCCGATAGAGAACCACCGTCTCAGATCTTGTTTCCGGCGACGTACCTCGAATTTTGTTGTTCCCAAATTCCTCCGTCAACAAATTGGCGCTAGAAGGAGGGGAGCCAATCAAGATCTACATCTTAGGAGGAAAAGATGTCTCATAATCATGGCAGAGGTTCTCAAGAAGAAGATGGTTACGATTCTGAAGATAGCTTGGGAGATAACCAAGCGCGTCATGAAGCCTATGTCCCGGAAAATATTGCTGCTCCTCCGTGACATCAAGGAACTCCGGCCGCTATCGGTGGACAGCCGCCCGTTCTCATCAGAAATTCGGCATTAATGGAACAGCTGTATGTTATGCAAGATGCCATAAATAATTTCGGGGCGAGATTGGGTTCTGTGGAGGAAGAGCAAGAATCAAGGAGAAAATCTCGGAGTATCCCACGAAATCATCGCCGATCAGGAAAATCCCCTCACGTCGAGGAAGATTCTCGAAGGAGGGAGGAAAGTCACGAAAGAAGATTTCAGCTGGTCACTCCTCGAAGGTTAGATTATTCTGATCCTATTATTGAATATCCTAGTGAAAATAATTCTGAGCGCAGATTGGTGAATCCTCACGAGAGGGCGCGCCCTCATCCTCACCGTTCAGGGCGCACTCCTCATGAGATTCAAAGGGATGAAGAGCAAATCGCTAAAGAAAGGAGAGATTTTGCCAGATTGAAAGAACGCCTTGGAATAAAGCTTGATGACGATGATTTGAGGATGGTGCTCCTCGAGCTTCAGAAGAAAGACAAATATATGGAATCGAGGCCCCATGACTCACAGCGCATGCCCCCTGATAACAGGTCGAGGCCCCTTGGACATGAGCGAGCCCTTCCTCAGAGTCAAGATCCATAGCGCGTGCCCCCTGACAACAGGTCGCGGCCCCTTGGACATGAGAGAACTCTTGCTCGAAATGATAATCCACAGCGCGTGCCCCCTGTTCAAAACAGGTCGCGGCCCCTTGGATTCCACCAAACTCCTTATCGTGATAATACCGAAAGAAGAAACCGTGATAACGGTGACAGAAGAATGGATTGGCACCAGGGAAATAGGCGCCCCCGTAATCAGGGCGCGCCCTCAGGTGGGAGATCCCCCCGTATCCATCAAATTCCCTCAAGCACTTCCAGTGAGTCCAGGTCGAGGACGCACTCTCGCTCGGGAGAACAGTATCAGAGAGGTTCTCAAGGGAATCCACAACCTCATGGAAATCCCGAGGGTCATCAAATTCAAACTCAAGAGGTTGTGACTCAACCACAAGTTGAAGTTCAAGGAGGCATTCAGACGGCGGCTCCACCGCCACCTCCACCCCCGGGGGGTACTCAGACTGTGGAACAACCAAATATCCAGAATATTCCTGGAGTGAGAACATTTAATGTGGATGACTTAAAGAAACTCCTTGCTCACCTAGATGGAGGAAGAATATCTGCAACTGCTCTAACATCTTCTCCCTTCTCAACTGAGGTTAGAGAGGCGTAGCTCCCTGCTGGGTATAGATCAATGACTAATGATTTGCGATTTCATGGAAATGCAGACCCTGTGGAATTCCTTGGACGTTTCGATATTGAGATGGATGTCTATCAAGTTACGGAACTGGCTAGGTGTCGATTGTTGGCAGCAACTTTCAGGGAGAGTGCTCAGCAATGGTTTCAGAAGCTTGGTCCGGGGGTAATTACGTCATGGCAGGTGATGAGGAACTTGTTCTTGACTAAGTTCCAGGCTACGGTAAAATATGCTCCTCCGGTCACGACCTTGGCCAACATCAAGCAAAGGGAAGGAGAGAGTTTGCAATCCTATTTCAAGAGATTCAACTCGGAATCCACTATGGTGAGAGGAGCGACAGATGAAACGCTCAAGAGTTTCCTAATTGCTGGATTGTCAGTGGGAACTGATTTCTGGAAACATCTTCAAGGACGTGATCCACCTACGTTGGCTGATGTGTTTGCACAAGCCGAGTCTTTCAAGATTGTGGAACAATCCTTGGCGGATAACCGAAAGACTGACAGTCAGAACGGTTCTAAGGGAAAGACTGGTAAAAGGAAGGATAGGTCTCCTAGTCCTACACGTCGTATAGCGACTGGTGCGAACCGGGTAAATTTAGCTAAAACTGGAAGGAATTGGGGTCCACCTGATACATACACTTACGATCAAAGGCCGGGTAATTATACTCCTTTAGCAGCTTCTATTGAACATATCTTTGAGGTGAATAAGAACAAAGGGTTCTTCAGAAAGCCGAAACCATTGACCTCCTGGCAGAGTAAGGATAAGAAAAAGTATTGTGAATTCCATGAATCCTCAGGGCATAACACTCATGAATGTCGTCAACTCAGGGAAGAGATTGAGGATTTGATTAAGGAAGGATACCTGACGGAATGGATTGTTAGGGAGGTGAAGAAGCATAGGGAGAATCCCGACAGGAGAGATGGAGGGCGCGCCCTCCACGGAGATGGTAAGCCGGAAGAGAAGAAATTCGTCAAAGAAGGGAGTATTCACACCATCTTTGGAGGACACCATTTAGGGGGAGATAGCAATCACGCTATGGAGAGATATTCCAGGGAAGCGAGGTATCGACCTCTCACAAATGTGAATAGCTTGGAATTGAGGCCACCTAAGTTGTTCAAGGGAGAATGTGCTGACATTACTTTCACCGAAGAAGAAGCTAGATGGGTACATCATCCTCATAATGACGCTCTGGTAGTAGCAATTCAGATTGGTTCGAAGAATGTCCATCGGGTTTTCGTGGACAATGGAAGCTCGGTGAACATACTCTACTACAGTACTTATAAGAAGCTGGGACTCTTAGACAAAGACATGATTCAAGACAACGGATGGATCTATGGTTTTTCAGGAGAATCGGTAAAAGTTATGGGAGCTATCAAATTACCGGTAACTCTTGGGGAAGGAAACCTTTCTGTGACGCAAATGATGGATTTCATGATTTTGAATGTGGATTCCTCACATAATGCTCTAGTAGGACGACCTCTGTTGAAGGAAATGAAAGTTGTGACCTCCATCTATCATCTCGCGATGAAATTTCCTACGCCAAATGGTGTGGGAACTGTATGGGGCTCTCAGCATGACTCAAGAGATTGCTACCATAAGGCAATTAAAGGGTTTAGGAGACAGCAGGATGGAGGGCGCGCCATACGTGAGAGTAGTTCAGGGGTCATGAGTGTTGTCCCAGAAGAGGTAAAAGCCCATTATCTTGTCCAGGAACCTGAAGAGGAAGAACTGCTATATAGGGCGCGCCCTGAGGATGATACCTCGGTTCTTGATGAGCTTCAAGAAGGAATTTTGGAGGAAATAGAGGAAGATGCAGAGGAAGTAATCTCATTTGATCTCAAGGGTGAGCAGGTTGAAGGGAGACGAATGTTACTTGAAGGTTTGGTGCATACCCTTGTCGAGGAAGACTTCCCTCTTAAAGAGGACGTGCCCTCCAAGGGTGCAGCACCGGTTGAAGATCCTCGAAGTTTTGATTTTGATCTTGACCCAAGGACACCGCAACCGGTGGAAAAAACTGGTCCTGCAGAGGATACAATTTCTATTTTGGTAGATGAAAGGGATCCAACTAAGGTTCTGAAGATTGGGTCGCAGTTGAATTCCAAGTTAAGAGGCATGCTCACCAATTTCCTTTTAAACAATCTGGATGTTTTTGCTTGGAGTCATGCTGATATGGTTGGGATTGATCCGAAGGTTATGTGTCACCGTTTGAATATAGATCCTACCAAGAAGGGAATTCGCCAAAAACGCCGGCCAGTAAGTGGAGAGAGAGCAATAGCATTGAAAGAAGAGGTGGATAGACTTCTAGATGTTGGGCTGATCAAGGAGTCATATTATCGAGATTGGTTGGCTAATCCAGTTCTTGTGAAAAAACCAAATGGAAAATGGAGGACTTGTGTGGATTTTACTGATCTGAACAAGGCATGCCCGAAGGATAGTTTTCCACTCCCGAGGATTGATCAGTTGGTGGATGCTACGGCAGGACACGCTCTTTTAAGTTTCATGGATGCTTACTCTGGTTATAACCAGATCCCTATGTATGAGCCGGATCAGGAGCACACTTCCTTTATTACAGATCGAGGATTGTATTGTTATATTGGCATGCCTTTCGGGTCAATCAATGCTGGCGCAACCTATCAGAGGTTGGTGAACATGATATTTAAGGATCTGATAGGGAAAACCATGGAGGTATACGTGGATGATATGCTTGTTAAATCCTTAAGAGCGGAGGACCATGTAAGGCATTTGGAACAGATGTTCGAGATTTTGAGGAAGTATAGGATGAAGTTGAATCCTCAAAAATGTGTCTTTGGGGTAGAATCTGGGAAGTTTCTAGGATTTATTGTTAATCATCGTGGAATTGAGGCCAATCCAGCAAAAATAAAAGCTCTTCTTGACATGAAATCTCCGTCTAGTGTGAAGCAAGTTCAGAGTCTCACGGGAAGAATAGCTGCCCTTAATCGTTTCGTATCAAAATCATCGGATAAATGCAGAGAATTCTTCAAAGCAATAAAGGGGGCCGCCAAAGAATTTGTATGGACATCTGAATGTGAGGAAGCTTTTCAGAAAATAAAGGAGCATTTGGGAAATCCTCCTCTCTTAGCTAAGCCTGTGGAAGGAGAGACGTTAATTTTATACTTGGCCGTTTCGGAACATTCCATCAGTGCGGTATTGGTGAAAGAAGAAGTTGACCATCAGTCTCCGGTTTACTATGTGAGTAAGCGTTTGCTCGATGCGGAAACCAGATACACTAGCATGGAAAAGTTAGTTTACGCCTTAGTTCTAGCATCCAGAAAGCTTAGGTCTTATTTTCAAGCTCACAAGATTGAAGTTCGTACGGCATATCCATTGAGAGGAATTCTCCACAAGCCGGAAACCTCTGGTAGAATGTTAAAATGGGCAATTGAGTTGGGACAGTTTGATTTGGAATATACTTCAAGGACAGCTATTAAGGGTCAAGCTCTTGCTGATTTCATTCTTGAATTCGAGTCAGAAAGTGAAGAAAAATCAATTGTATTGGTTGAGCCTGAAATTCCACTAAAGAGGGCAAGCCCATTTGAAGAAGTTCCTCAACCCTGATGGAAGTTACAAGTAGATGGAGCTGTCAACAATGGAGGTGCTGGAGCAGGTGTAATCTTGTTTACCCCTGAAGGGAATCAACTCATGAGTGCTATTCATTTCAAATTTCAAGCAACCAATAATGATGCGGAGTATGAAGCCTTGATTAATGGGTTGAAGATGGCTTTGGAGATGAAGGTAGTAAATCTCATTGTGTTAAGTGATTCAGAACTAGTGGTTGGACAAGTGAAAGGTGGATTTCAGTGCAGAGGTCCAAGGACAGAGCTTTACATGAGGTGCGCTCAGCGGTTGATTAAAAAGTTTCGAGAAGTACGGGTAGAATGTATTCCACGAGATGAGAACTGTAGTGCAGATGTGTTAGCCAAGTTAGGGTCACAGAAAGATGCTATGCTGTTGGGGACAGTACCTTTGCAAGTACATGAAGTACCTAGCATTCCATAGGTTGAAGTCATGGAAGTGGAATCTATTCCCAATGTTACTTGGATGACTCCCATTCAAAAATATATCCGAGAAGGTATACTTCCAAGTGAGAAGCTGGAGGCCAGGCGGCTTCAGTATCAAGCAGCTAGATTCGTGGAGTATGATGGGATATTATATAAGAGGGGTTTCAATCAACCACTTCTCAAGTGTATAGATGGAGATGAATGCAATTACATCCTTAGGGAGATTCATGAAGGGATTTACGGCAATCACTCGGGGGGTGGTTCGTTGGCAATGAAGGTGTTAAGGCAAGGATATTATTGGCCTACCTTGAAGAAGGATGCTTACGAGTTTGTTAAGGCATGTGACAAGTGTCAGAGGTTTGCCAATTATTCTACCAGCCCAGCTACTACTTTGACTTCTTTAATGAGTCCATGGCCATTTGCTATGTGGGGAATAGATCTCATTGGAGAGCTCCCTAAAGCTAAGGGAGGAGTGAAATATGCTGTTGTCGCTGTGGATTACTTTACCAAGTGGGCGGAAGCAATGCCCTTGGCCACAATTACTGCAAGGAAGATTCGAGATTTTGTTTTCAACTCTATTGTATGCAGGTTTGGAATTCCGTATAAACTTGTGTCGGATAATGGAAAGCAGTTTGACAGCAAGGAATTGAGAAAGTTGTGTGATGATTTGGGGATAAAAAAGGAATTTGCAGCTGTGTATCATCCCCAAAGTAATGGGCAGACAGAGGCTATCAATAAAATAATCAAGCATACCTTGAAGACAAAGTTGGAAGAAAGCAAAGGGAATTGGCCTGAAGAACTTCCTATGGTCTTATGGTCATATAACACAACTCCAAGGACCACAACGGGGGAATCCTCTTTTATGTTGTCTTATGGATGTGAGGCAATGGTTCCGGTAGAAATTGGGGCAGGATCATTCCGAAGAGATTTCTATGATGAAGAAGCAAATTTGGTAAACCAAAGGTTGAGTCTTGACCTGTTGGAGGAAACAAGGGCTAATTCGCAGTTGAAGTTGGCAACTTATCAGCAGAGAGTTGCAAGGTATTACAACAGGAAAGTGAAGATTCGTCCTTTTAATATAGGAGATCTAGTTCTGCGGAAAGTCATGCCAAATACAAGGGTAGCAGCACATGGAGTCTTTGGTCTCAACTGGGAAGGACCTTACAAGATCAAGTCTATCATCTGGGAAGGGACTTATCATCTAGAAGACTTGGATGGCAACACAATCCCAAGGGCATGGAATGCAGAGCATCTGAGGAAATACTATCAGTAGGGTGCGGCTTTGACCCCCTATTGTATGAAGGCTTATATTTAAGTTATAGACTAGAATAAATAAATCTTCTCCTAGTCTAGGGGGGTAGTACACATACGCCTTCTTTAGTTCTAGTCGAAACTTGCTGTTTTTATTCCACATTTTTTTGAAGTTTATTCTCCTTAGCTCGGGGGGTAGTTCATGTATACCTTCCCCTGTTCTGTTGAGATTTGAGTTTATTTGAAGATTAATAAAGTTTATCAAGACATTTTTTCAAGTTTTTTGAAGATTCCTTTTTACAAGAGGTCGTGCTCTATGCCTTAGGGCGCGCCCTGTGAAATTCTGTGTAATTACTAGCAAGAATTGACAAGTTAAAGGAATATTGAAACGGGTAATGCCTTAAGGCGCGCCCTCAACATGAATGAAGACTTAATTCTATGCGTTTCAATGTTTTCAAGAGTTGAAAGAATATTGGCTGATAAAGCACGAGAGGCCGCGCTTAAAAGTAACTAGGGCGCGCCCTGTATTTACACTGACGAATTTTAACTAACAAATTTTCACATCATATGATGTTTGCATAGAAGAATTATCTGAAAATTTTTGAAGATGTGTTTTTAACAGTGATAAAGAAAATTTTACAAAGGCCGCCCCCTATATGTTAGGGCGCGTCCTATAGCTGTTTTACGGTAAAAGTAATTTGGCAGTTGACAGAATTTTGCAGAAACACAATATTTAAAGTCATAAAAAGCACGGACAATATTCAAGACATTCAAAATACAATTTGCAGGGTTTTACAAAGGGCCCGCACCTTAAAAGTTAAAACCGAGCAAAAGTTCAAAGGTAATAAAAGTTTTAAGGCGCGTCCTTAGCAGGGGACGCGTCCTGGTTGTTTGTAGACCGGATGATGGAAAGAGGAGTTGTATCTTCAGGAATGGGGGCTTGATCTGTGACAGGAGGAAATGTTTGAGCATCTTGATTTTGAGCTTCAGGAATATCTGTGGAAGAGGGCGCGCCCTAAGGATCCTTGTCCAAACCTAGCTCGATCCTCTTTGCTTTAGTTGCACTTGCGTGCACCCTCTTGAAGTCCTCGATATCTTCAGCACTTTCACGACCAAACTTTTCCTCCCAGTTGTAGTCGGGATCATTAGCCAGAAAACCAAGGAGATAGAAGTCAAAGCCCCTTTGGAAGTTTTCATCTTCGACACGTTGTTTCTCATCTTTCCAACAGTCAGCCTTCTCGATCTCAAGACTGTCACGCTGTATCTTCAACTCCTCTATCTCTTTCTCCAACCTGACATTCTTGGAATTCAGAAGATCACGATGTTCACAAGATTCATCAAGGTCGTGTTTCAGATCAGCAATTGTAGCATCCTTGGCGTCTAGATCTTTCTTCCATTTATTATCATTCTCAATGATCATCTTCGAATATTTCCTATTTTCAGCCTCGAGTTTGTTAAGGTGCATCTTTTCTTTGTGGACTCTTTGGGCGCGCCCTAGAGATTGAATGAGGAGCTGGGAGGAGGCATGGATCATGGAATGAATTTCCTCTTCAGCATCCATGTTTTGCCATCTATCCACCTCGTTCTCCTTGACAAATGAGGACGCAGAAGGCCCAATAAGAGTTTCAACATAGGAGGGCGCGGCCTCGATCCTTTGTTTCTTGCTTTTCTCAACAGGTTCATGAAGAACCTCAACATCCCTCTTCAGGGAATCACTCGAAGGAATACTTTTGCTGGAATCTTTTGCTGGGCGCGCCCTAGAGGTACCAACTTTGTCATCGCTTTTCTCCTTGTCATTTTTCTTTGTGCCTCCGAAACCACGAGGAATTCGAGGAGCCATATCTGCACAAGACAAGAGAAATAATTAGGCCGCGCCTTAGGAAAAGGTTATGAAGCACATGTTAAGTAAAGAATAAATATTAGGGCACGTCCTAATTTATAATTTTATACCTTCATTGGAGTCGTAATTTTCATCGCTATTACTAGAGGGTAAGGGAACGGCAACGCCATTTCTAAATTTCTTAAATTTACAAAAGGAACCAACCCTCTCAGAGAGAATCCCAACTCTTTTTAGATTTTCTTCTGTGATAAGAGTTTGAAGATTGAATTTTTCTTCGGCAATTTTGAGGACAGCCTGAGCCCTGAGAGAGGCCGCGCCTTGGAGAGTTTTCTGAACTCTTCTATCTGTGTTAATTCAAAGTTAATGAAAGTTCAAGAGTGGAAAGTTATTAAGGAAAAAAGGATTTAAGGCGCGCCCTGACTTACAGGGATCGGTGTTGAACTGCACACGAACTCGAGGGACATCCCAAACGAAGAAGTATGGTTCCTTCCAATGTTTGGTGTGGCTGACCCTACCCTCAGAAAATCCTTTATTATTGTGAGGCTTATTTATTACTAGATAGTAATAGCCTATACTGGATTGACGAATGCTGTAGAAGAAACTGACTTCGTGCATGGAGGGAGCCCCAAATTCAAGATCGTGATAGAGAATGAATAAACCAAGTAAAAGTTTGTAGCTATTGGGACTAAGTTGAATGGGTGCAAGATTGTACCATTCGAGTACTTGCCTTAGATATGGGTGTAAGGGCGCGCCCACACCAAGAGCAACTAGTTTTGGAGTTAAGACCATCCTTGGAATTTTGAAATTTTTACCATAATTGAAGATGTGTGGGCGGTGGTGAGCATATGGAATGGCCCAGATTCCTTCTTGGCCATAATATTGCATAGCCCATCCTACTTCGTCGCTCGTGGCTGTTGAAGACATATTCACACAAGCCAATTTGCCTCGTTTCTTTCTAAGAATATTTTTATCCTTTTCAGACATGGTATCATATTTACCAAAATCAACATCGATTTCTTCATCAAGGACTTCCCAATGTCCAAACGGGACTGGAGAAGGTAATGGAGATGTAGGTTCGGAGTCGGCTATAGGTGAGATAGAAGAAGCTGAGGGCGCGCCCTCAGAGGAGTAAGTATCAGAAGAGTGTGTGTCGTTGGAGGAATTGGAATTTGGAATATAATCATTGTCTGAGGGATCTGTATGCAAAGGGTTTGGAGTTTTTTCAGGTATTGGTTTTGAAGTTTCTGTGTTGTTCTTTATACGGCTGCTAAGGGGAATGTTATCCAAGGAGTCTTCACTGGAAAAACTCATATTGTCTTCGTTGAAATCTTTGATAAGGCGCGCCCTCTCTTCTGAGGAAATAAATGAGAAGAGAGGTCGGTAATGATTTGGAGGAAGTGCAGCCGGTAAGGGAGAGTATATCCCTATGTTTTTATTGAATTCCTTGAAAGGATGAAATGGTGAAGGCGCGCCCTCCAGCTGCAAAAAATTGAAAATAAAAGCACTAAGGGCGCACCCAAGGGAAGAAGAGTGAAAGAGTGTGTTACAACCTAAATCAGATACGCCCTAAAGTTATTAGACGAGCATTTATTATTTACTAAGAGACCTTAGGGCGCGCCCTTATTATAGGACGCGCCTAAGGGCTCAGTCTAGTGTTCAAAATCATATTGAGACAGGCATGTGTTTAGAAAATAAGATCAAACACATATACATACATATATATATACAACGGAAAACAAAGAACATGGGATATGTGAACAGTTGCAATGTCGGAATGGATGATTTACACGGTCAAAATGATAAATAAGGATGTGGAAACGTACCTTGTGAGTTCTGGAGTGCGATTCGATGAAGAAAACGGCAGAAAACTTGACGGAGACGGCCGGATTGATGTTTAGAAGAAGAAGTCGCCGGAGTCGGGTTTTCGGTGAGAGAGAAAGTAAAAAAGGGTAAAGTGAATAGAAGGGGGGTATTTATAGAGGTTTGGCAAAATAGTGGAAAACAGCTGTTTTCCACCAAGTCGTTTAGTATTCTAAAAGGCGCGCCCTCTGCCAAGGCGCGCCCTGATGAGGAATTGTGAAAGAATTTTTGGCTTTTCAGAAAAAAAATTCCATACATCATTTCTAATTTCATATGGAATTGGGGGGTAGTTGTTATAGCCAAAATTCGGTTCGGGTATTTTCAAGATGGATTCGGATCACCTATGGGCTAAAGTTGGTGAATTTTAGGATAAATTAGGGTTTTGGAAGTAAATGGGGAAGTTAGGCCGCGCCCTCTCTTTCTCATATAAAGAGGGCGCGCCCTAAGTATTCGAACAAAGTGACAAATTTATTTAAGTTGATTTTCTAAGAAGACATTGGAGAAATCTCTCCTGGGATTCCATTCAAATGTGAATTCCATTCAAACTTGGATTCCACTCAAGCTGGAATTCCAGAAATAGAAGAATTCCCTCCTGTCGTATCTCAAGAGGGGGATGTCCGTCGCAGAAGGCCTCCAGGGGTTTGCCTGGATATAAGGACCCTTCTTAAACACTAAGGGCGTGCCCTATGGTGGAAAGATGGGGACTTCTGGTGTGTGCTTTGGGAGCTCTGTTCCTGTAGCCAATGGGCGCGCTCTCATTGGGGAACTTTGGAGTAATCCTGCACTTTGCACCCAAAAGCTCTGGATCACCTGTCCTGCTATCTGGTGGGTGCTTCTCATTCGGGGGACAGGGATGCGTTCTGCACTTGGGGTAAACCACGGCTATACCTGCATCCTTGAAATCAAGAAATAGCTGGTAACGGATAGGACTAGTCCTCGACGGGGGAAGTTTCCTTATCCGTGAAGTCTTGAGATCTTGGATGAGCCTTGGGCCTTTGTGATTAGGCCTCATAGTAGAACATTCCGGAAGCTGGTCCGTTATCCAAGCCCATTTGGATTTCTTGTTCTCCAAGAACTACGTCTGGCTTGATCCCCTATAAATACCGGGGTACGTAGGCCGATTGAGGGGTTGGAAGTCGAGAGCTCTGAATAGCCGCCACTAACCCTATCAATCTCAGGCACCAATTACAATTAACAACCATAAGCCACCGCGCACCACCACTTTTTCCGACAGAGAACCACCGTCTCAGATCTTGTTTCCGGCGACGTACCTCGAATTTTGTTGTTCCCAAATTCCTCCGTCAACACAAGTGCTGTGCAATTAGCTGCTCGCTGAGTGCAATCCATGAAAAAGTTGAAAAGGAAATCATTTCGATCCATTATTCTAACATGGCTTGGGAGATCCCCTAAACGAATATCTTGCATCCCTGGGAACCAGTCTATAGTGGTGTCCAAATATCCATTTGTCAAATCGCTCTCATCTGCATCACAATGAACAGTGATCATTTTTATTTGGATGAATAGTTTAATACTAATATTGTTAATGAATTTTGCAGTTGTGTGTCGGTCCTAGATTCGAAATTTGTACCTTTAAGTGGTATCAGACCTCTTTCAAGGACATTTTTGAACTGATAAAATCCCATAAATCCACAAGCAGCAACTGTCCAAAGCAAAACAATAGGAATTGCGAGTGGCTGTGCAGCATCAGTTGTGAATGGCATGAAACCATCGGAGAGGATGGAAGTCACCTGACGTTTTCCAGCATTGAGTTTTGTTAGAAGGTTCTGAAATGGTTGTAACATATTTTCTGACACAGCATGAACAAGTGTTAGTACGTCTTGTGTGGCGTCAGGATCAGATGGAGGAATACCATCAGGGATGGTTTCAAATTCAAAACCAGGAAGGCCTCCAACAGACTGAAGACCTCCTGATTTAAGGAAGCGCCTGTGATTGAACTCTGTATTCACAAATGTAATGATAATGCCTTTGCTGTGAAGGAGCTTGGCCATTTTCAGCATTGCCTTTATGTGGCTTTGAACAGGGACAGGAATACAGACTACATGAGCCTGCTTCTCTGCTTCTCTGCTGCTCCTGCCAATGAATCCATAGCTGTTCTGATACTGCCATGCAAACAGCAAGGACCTTAAATAGAGATGTCAACCCATGCCATTTTAGAGTTAGATGAGAACATAATGACAAGATAGCTATAGTTGCCTCAAAAAGGCTCAAAACCATTCCGTCTCAAGATACTCCAATATCTTTTGAGAAGAAACTAATAAATGAAAATTTATTTAGTTTTCCCAACTAATTGTAAGTTTATCATTTGGCATAAACAGAAAATCAACAATATACTCGACAATTATAACTAGCTCACACTGTTCTAGTGTAGTGACTGAAACTGGCAACCACAAAACAGTTGAAAATAATAAAGTTCATGCAAAAATTATGGAGGCTACATACTAATTATTGTGGGTCTTTAGCGTTATTTTTTGATTCTGACATAACTAAATACTAACACCTAACATGCAACTTGGACGGTGATGTCATTATTGCCATGCTTTCTAGTTACAAATTATAGGATATTTTTTTAAATATAAGTATAATTTGAATATTTTTAAGGGTTTTTTTTTTCTAATATGCCCCATTTTATAAAGTTAATTATAATTGTGTCCCATATTTATTTGTAATTATAAATATATCCCAAATTATGAATATGTCCCATTTTTTAGTATAATCATGATTAATTCAGTAACTACACATTATAAAAAGACATTTTTACCCTTTATCAATTATACAAAATTAAATCGGATATAGTTTTATGGTTTGTGAGAATCGAATACACAACTACATACCCAGTACACACCAAGCCTATACACACAAACCACAGTACCACACCACATCTCAGTCCCTCTTTTATTTTTTGCCATGGACATCTGCAACTCAATCAAGGCATCGCCGTCATGACCGTCTCCTACCCTATATTTTTCTACCATTAACATCACCACTATAAGAGTCTTTAGCCCCGATTCTTCAACCTTCAGCGATTCAGTCCCGAATGAAAGATAGGATGAAGGAGATGAAGAACGGTGCCCCTGCAAGGCCGACATCGGAGGAGGAGTGGTGCGGTGGTGGTGTGGAGAGAAAGAGAAGGATAGATGCTTTATTATTGTGGATATTATGGTCACAATCTAAATATAATATATTTATAACTATATGTATATGAGTTGACTTTAACTATAGGAAAAGGGGCATATTCTTAATTGATCTTTAAAAATGGGACATATTAAACTAATACTCTATTTTTAAAACTATAATTTACACCGAATATTAAACCTCTTTTTAAAATTTTCTGAGATCATTCCTTTTTCTCAATTTTATCTTGAAATTTTGCAAAGCAGCCTGTACTTTTTTTTTTTTTTTTGAGGGCTCAGCAACCTGTACTTCAGATTTTACCTTTGTAAGAAAATGATGCAGGGAGTCGGATGTTATTTCCATTTCTTTTGGATGGAGTACCAAGAGTGCAGAATTACAGTGACCTTGCCTGAAAACATGTTGCTAAGCCACAGTTTTACTTAATCTTCGTGAGAGGATTGAAGGAATGATTCTTGCGAACAGTTCGTTTTTTTGGTGTTCAAGGGCGAGGAAGCAAAATATGCAGTCAAGGGTGAGGAGCGAAACATCCACTCTTGCATTTCAATGTATTAAAACTCTTGATCATTGATAACTCTAAAAAGTTGTAGGCACATGAAGAGTGGGGTGCATCAGTTACTGGTTTCACAATCAGTGAAAATCAAAATCCAGGATTGCGAACAAGAAAGAATTGAAGATCCAAAATGTTCACTGTGACAGTTATATTATCTTCGTTATGAGCAGTGGGACAAAAATAGCAAACTGGCCAGTCAGCCAAAATATGTTGCTAACGGACCAACTTCTGCTTCATCCAGGTTCAATTCCGAATGTGTCAAGGCAGAATTGCCATGATCCTGGCGATATTGTAGTTGAATATTAAACATGCTACATACGTAATTATTCTTGTATTCCAAACATTCTTATCTTCAGAAATCAAAGAACTGCAGTTCACGCCTCTGCTAGTAAATGCTTAAACATTCTGTTTTGAGTATGGTTTTGATCACTTATACTAATTTAAATATTCACAGACACTACATTTTGGAATTCTTGAGATTTATACAAAAGGCTAAAATGGATCAACATAACCAGCAATGCTAACATACTACATTTGCCACTGAATATTGTCATTTTCCACTGTGATGTTGCTGTAACCCTGAATCTAGAAATTGGGAGAAGAGATTAATGTCAATTCATACCTAGATTTCCATAAGCCCAGAATTTTTATTTTTCAAAAGAAGAGGAATCATTAATTTGTAAATTTTCTTTATAATGTTTGTAACCAGGAGTTCCACAACAGTGCAAAACTTTAATAATTATGGGACCTGACCCCATAAAAATTGGAAAAAGAAGCAACTAAGGTTCAAAACTATTTACAATTGTACCTTACAGACTTGTCCAAAAGATCCGCCATGACTTTGAAAAAACTCCAAAGAAAAGAAACCAATGAAATTCTTATTTCATTACTAGCACGGGTTTACCATGGCAAGACGCAATTCTTATTTCGGATCGCTGAACATGGCATCATTGATTTCGCTGATGTTAATATCGTACATTGGCGGAATAGGAGGCTCTTCTTTATTCGTAGAAGGGACAGAGCTCACAAGATTCCTGCTGTACTCATCTGTCCAAAGTACATTAAAATTGTTTGCTAAAAGGAACTAACTAGGTAATCTCATTTAATTACTTGATGCAAATAGAACATCTTATCAGAAGGTAAATAGTCTAAAGAGTTGAGACTCACCGAATATCGTGTTGAAGGTAGTTGGGGAAGGGGTCACCATGAAGTTGATGCCAATGTAAAATCCAATCACCAATACCTAAATATGTAATACAACACTCTATTAAGTAATTAGGAAACTACTAAGAAAGTCATACTAGATCAGTGATGTACAATCTACTAAGGCAACTGATGTTTGAAAACTAAAATTACAAATTTTCAAAATTCTGTTTAATGAGAGAAGAGGAAATTATTAAAATAAGTGGTACATATACCTGCTTGGATAGTAATAAATCCCAACAGTATGTAACCAATACTCTGGAACATATGCCCACACCAGGAAAACAACTGCACGAGTATGAAATGAGATTGTACCATAATATTACAAAGGAGCTAAACACAAAAATTTAAAACATCCCAGGAAGACATTCAGTATTATTATTACATTTTTTTTTTCTCAATGACCACCTATGAAAGGAACTTTGGACATAAAAATAAAGGATATGGATCTGCTCCTATCTCTTACACTACAAATAATTTTCCAAAATTTGTTTATATTACAAAGTTTTTGTTACTTATAGATTGATTATACCTAAATAATTTTTATCATGTTTCAGATATGGCTGAAAATCTTGAAGTATTGGATGATAGTAGGACAGACTGGATCATAAGAGTCCGCGTTACTAGGATGTGGCCTTCTTTTGGCGACAATGGATAATTTTCGGGTTTTAATTTCATTTTACTTGATGACCAGGTATCTTTTACATTATAAGATATTTACACATGATGCGTTTTCATAGTATATTGTTTAATCTTCTATATCTTTAAAGTTATAATGCTTCATTATGTAGAATTATCACGTACATGCCTTTGTGCATCCTCCAAACTGGAATGCTTTTAACAACATTATATTTGATACTCCTAAGTTTTGATGATCACAAACAGTAAGCCATTTGGCTTATTAATAGATATAAAACAGCATGCTAGTTGTGTAAAGTTTTGATGATCACAAACAGCAAGCTGATAGCTTGTAGTTTGATATAAAACATCATGTATTTCTGTATTGTACTCACTTGGTTTTGCAGGGTATAATAGCTTACTGATTGTATATTCAGTTTTTCACAAACAGCAAGCCATTTGTACAAACAGCAAGCCATTTTCAAATGTTCAGAATTCCTGTAGATAAAGATCAACTAGACATATCTATGTTCTCAGGAAACTTGGTTGATGATATGTAAATGCAAAAGTATAAGGCCATGTATTTGTTCAGTTCACCAGAACCAAAACAGCAAGCTGACATGAACTTGCTATGTTATTTCGGTACTGTACTAACTTGGTTTTGCAGGGAAAATTAGCTTACTGATTATATAATCAGTATATCAGAAACAGCAAGCCAAGTTAAAGATCAATTCGGAATTCAAAGAGCATCAAGTGGAAACATTGTTAGGAATATTTGTAAGGGCCCTCTGAATTAATCTAAATATGTCAGCTCTCATATTTTAAACATTTTGGGAGACAAATTTATTCCTTGTCTTAAAATAAGAAAAGTAAGATCTACTTTTCATTATTTTAATACCCACCATACCTCCACTCAAAGACAACACATGGGACTCATCATAGCAAATATTCTCTCCATTTTTTTGACTCTATACACGCTCCATCTCTTCTGAATTTGCAGAACATCAAGCTCCTCTCTTTTGCTAAAACAATTCATCATCTCGAACGGCTTTAAAAATTTCCATACCGTTGGACTTGATTTTAAATATTCTTGTTTACCTATATAAGGGCTGGTCTTTCTCAGTTCTTATTAATCCATTATTGAATATCTATCAAGTGCAGAAACAAGAAACTATACACAACCACCAAGCTTACACTACTAGAAATATGTCAATAAACATCGGTTTCTGGCCGTTGTTAAAAAAAAATCTGACCGATGTCTATTCGAGTGTAGAGAAAGGTCAAAAACTTTAGACATCGGTTTTTAGCCGTTGTCTATTATCGACTTAGACATTAGTTTCTTAAATATTTCTGATGTCTAAGCTTCATTATGTGCAGTAGTTCTTTTTAAATTATGATATATTATGTGCATTAGATCAACATAAACATAGCACGGACAAGTTAAATAATTACATACACATCGATTTCTTGGTAAAAACCGATGTTTTATGTTATCTAAGACATCGGTTGTTTGGTAAGACTGATGTTATATGTTGTATTAGACATCGTGTTCATTAACAAAATCGATGTTATATGTTCCAATAGACATCGTTTTCAGTAACAAAACCGATGTTACATGTCCTAACAGACATCGGTTTTTAGCCATACTCCGATGTTATATCAAATTTCTCCATTGCAAAATTTCTGAAATATACCAAATCCACAACCAAAAACGAACTAAAACAAATACCAAATTTCAATTATCATCGCAAAACCAATCCAGTATACAAGGACGAAACTGAAAGCAAAATCCATCCCTACATTGCAAATTAGTACAAAATACAACTACCATCTGACAAACAAAATAAAGACTAGCTTAAATATCAACATGTATGCCTCAAGCTCTTCCTCAGTGTAATTCCCTTCTGCTTTGAGCACCTTTTCATGTCCGGTTGAAGCTGCATTAACACAATTGAACCTACAAAGACCACCAAAAGGATTCCGGCTCATTATAACTTATCATAATACTAGTATTGCACAAGTTAAAGATTTAGTACACAGCCTCTTAGATTCTAGGCATAAACTGATAAAAGTCATAAAACTAGACAAGAGGAGACTATTTACATTGAAATATCTTATATTAATTAGACACCTCAAAAATTCTAATCACACTTCCGGAAGATAAAGCAGTATAGGAACATGCTGTAATTACATTGCAAAATCTTTCTAAACCTTTCAAACCCCTATATACACGCATATATATATTCAGAGGGTTCATAGGTTGAGTTGTATCTATTCAAATCTTTGTATTGTTCAAGGTGTAATTGATTTGTTGTTGTACAAGGTTGGCTTAAGGTTTAGGGTGGGTCGAACTAGGCTAGAGAAGGATACTTGGGAAGTATTGCTTAGAGAGTTAGTTCAGCACAGGAAACAGCGAGCCATTTGTAAGCAACAAGGGTGTAAGGGAGATATATTGTTGGATCTTGTAATTGGTTTATAGTTGATCAATAATATATTCTCTTACCAAGTTTGGTAAGGGACCAGGACGTAGACCATAGGGGATTAGGGGTCGAACCTGGCTAAAAGATTGTGTGTCTCTTTTACTTACTGTTTATATTCTTTCTGCATTGCATTTTAGATACAAACAGCGTGCTGTTTGTGAACTGTGTTATTACAAATAGCAAGCTGTTTTCAGTTATTTTCAAAACAGTTCATAAATTCACATTAATAACCATAAACACCTATTCACCCCCCCTCTAGGTGTTGTTTTTCAATTGGTATCAGAGCTTTGGTGTACTAACATTTCTGTAACAGGAAAGTACCGATCCTATGGCACACATTTATGAAGAGGGAGAATCATCAAACATGCCACCACTTCTCGTTGGTACAGAAAATTATGATTTATGGAGACTAAGGATGAAGATGATTCTAATCAGAAATCCACTTGAATGGTTGGTTGTTAAAGATGGTCCATTTACCTTTTTGGATGAAAACGGCAAGCCAAAAGATGTTGATGATCTTACCGGGGAAGAATTGATAAAAGCAAGCTATAATGGAAATGCCAAGTACACACTGATTTGTGGTCTTTCAGATTCAAATTTTGCCAAGGTCAGTTCGTGCATCACAGCAAAGGAGATATGGGATACCTTAGAAATACATTATCAAGCTACAACAAAAGAAGGATGTGTCAATCCAAAATAGCAAGCTGTTTCATGTGACGTCAATCCAAAACAGCAAGCTGCTTCATGTGACACAGATAAATCTAAGGCGCCACTCCTAACATGGAATGATGATGAGGAATCAGCTTCTAATGATGACTCAAGTGATGAGATGGACAATCTAGCCTTTGTTGGTATTGATGATGAAGGATCCATAAGAGAAGAAAATGTGGATAGTGATTATTCAAATTCGGATGATGCAAGTGAGGTAAACTCAATTAACTCTGATTTACCTTCTACTTCTACCATGCTAGATGAACTAACCATGCATATGCCAAGTAATGTATCTATCATTGAGTTCATGGAATTGAAAAATAAAAATAATGAGCTTGAAAAGAAGAATACTCATTTGAAGAAAATCATTTCTGATTTAATGGTTGAAAAGGCTCCTGAAATCAACCATGATGATCTTATTGCTGATTTAAAGGAGAAACTCATTCAATTCGAGGGAGTTAATAAATTAATTATACAAAGGAATGAAGCCCTCATGAAAGAACTAAGACATCTAAGGTCAGAGATTGAAGATAGAGATAAAAGTATTAAATCATTCAAGCTCAAAGAGTCTAGCCAAGCCGAGTCTTCAAAATTTGCTGAGAAGAGAAAACAGCAAGCTGAATGTACAGACAAACAGCACGCCATTCTTATCAAACAACAAGCTGAACTGATCTCTCTCCTGGAAAAAGAGGTCAAGGATCTCGAGAAAGGGATGGAAACGTTTGTTCAAGGAGAAGACAGCTTAAAGACAATGATGAAGAAGGCAAATGTCCCTTTAGTTAGAGAAGGAGTTGGCTTAAACTTCAACAAAAAGCATGGCGCTCTCAAATATGATGGAAGAAATGGTATACCTTATAACTATGCTATGCCTTGGAAGACATGCAACAAGTGTGGTGGAAAAGGCCATTTGGAAAAACATTGTGTGGTTCAAGTCAATCACATAGCGAAAACAGCATACCAAAATGGAACAGCTAGTCGACAAACAGCTTACCAGAAAGAACCAGTCAGGGGTCAAACAGCATGCCAGAATGCATCTGTCAGAATGAAAACAGCTTACCATTCACCGAAAGTGGTCCAAATGTGGATCAAGAAAACTGATTTAAATGTTTTATATACTATTGCTACTAACCAATTTGGACCCAAACCTATATGGGTGCCAAAACATTGAGTTGGTGTTTGTATGTTTTGTAGATATGTCTTGCGACTAAAGGAAGGTCAAAGCAATGGATTTTGGATAGCGGATGCACTAGACATATGTGTGGAGACAAATCTCAGTTCATAAGTCTCAAAATGAAGAAGGGTGGAAGATTTACAATTGGTAATAGTAAGACTCTTCGAATCCTTGGTATTGGTTCTATTGGTAATAGTAATATTTCGATTGATAAAGTTCAATATGTCAAAGGTCTTTCATATAATTTACTTAGTGTCACTCAATTATTTGATGATGGACATTTTGTTCAGTTTGGCATTGATAAAACCACTATTACTATTGGTACTAACAAAATCCCCCTAGTTGCTAGAAGGGAAGGAAATATATATGTATTAAACTTCGAAATGCAGGAAACAGCATGCTGTTTGGCTGCAATAGACAATGATCCATATATATGGCATAGAAGATTGGGACATGCACACATGGACCTGATCAATAAATTATCAAGCAAGAATCTGGTCAGAGGTCTACCCAAACTGAAGTATCCCAAGACTGAAGTGTGTTCAGCATGCCAATTGGGCAAACAAATTCGAAGTACACACAAAGCAAAGAAAATGGTATCTACTTGTAAACCTTTAGAGCTTCTGCACTTGGACTTATTTGGTCCAGAATCTTATAAGAGTATTGGAGGTAAACAATATGGTTTTCTTATTATAGATGATTATTCTAGATTTACTTGGGTATTGTTTCTTCGTACTAAAGATTGTGCTTTTAATGAGTTTAAGAAACTGATAAAATTACTTGAGAACAAGCATGATACAAGACTTTAGGCATAAGAAGTGATAGAGGAGAAGAATTTATCAATGAGAACTTTATTGCATATTGTGAAGAAAGAGGAATATCCCATGAATTTTCTGCTCCAAGGACTCCACAACAAAATGGTGTGGTGGAAAGGAAGAATAGGTCACTTCAAGAAACTGCGAGGACTCTTCTGCAAGAAAGCAAGCTGCCTAGGAGTTTTTGGGCCGAAGCTGTGAATACAACATGCTATTTGTTGAATCGAATCATAATCAGGCCTATTTTGGATAAAACTCCTTATCAATTGTTGAGAAACAAGAAGCCAAACATCGGTTACTTCAAGATTTTTGGTTCTAAGTGTTTTGTGCTCAAGACAATTGGTAAAGATGGTAAATTCGATGCAAAATCCTACGAAGCTATATTTCTTGGTTATTCTTTAACAAGTAGGGCTTATAGAGTTTATAATATAAATAAACATATTGTTGAAAAATCTATTGATGTTACATTTCAAGAACCTAACAATGATCTACCAAGAGATGAGGAAGAATTTGCAGGTGAAAGAGAAAATATGCAACCTCAAATTTTTGACAAACAGCAAGCTGGAAGTTCAAATCAGCAAGTTGGAAGATTAAATAAGCAAGATGGAGGTTCAAAACGGCAAGCTGGAAGTTCAAACCAGCAAGCTGAAGCTGAGACTGAAACTGGAAGTCAGCAAGCCAAGAAGGATGCAGATTCTGACAAACAGCAAGCTGGAAGCTCAAGACAGCAAGATGAAATGGAAGATGCGATTTATAAAGTGGCAAAAATGACTTTGGAAGGTCCTAGAGGTTCAAGGGCTACTGAGAAACTACCTCTCTATGATGGGGAAGATCAGTTACCACTAGCAAAGAAAAGGAAAACAACTCATGAAGAAATAGCTCAACATTCCTTACCGAGGTCAACAAGAGTAGTAAAGAATCATCCTCCAGAGTTGGTCATTGGTGATATTACTGATGGAATTACTACAAGAAGAGAAGCAAATTATTGTGCTAATGCAGCCTTCCTAGCTCAAGAAGAACCTAAAAACATAAATGAAGCTCTAGAAGATGAAAATTGGATCATGGCTATGCAAGAAGAATTAAATCAATTTGAAAGATGTGATGTTTAGGAACTTGTCAAGCCTCCAGAAGATGCTTCAATTATAGGAACAAAATGGGTGTTCAAAAACAAAGTTGATGAATTTGGCACCGTTACTCGAAATAAAACAAGGCTTGTAGCTCAAGGCTATAACCAACAAGAAGGCATTGACTTTGATCAAACTTATGCTCCTGTTGCTCGTTTGGAATCAATAAGAATACTTCTAGCCTATGCATGTTTCAAGAAAATCAAGCTATATCAAATGGACGTGAAGAGTGCGTTCTTAAATGGCGTGCTGGAAGAAGAAGTTTTTGTCAAACAACCTCCTGGATTCGAGCATGATCAATTTCCAAACTATGTATTCAAGCTAAAGAAGGCTCTCTATGGATTAAAGCAGGCCCCTAGAGCTTGGTACAAAAGGCTTAGTAAGTACCTAATCCAAAATGGATTCATTCGAGGTAAAATCGATCCCACATTATTTATTATGCAAAATGGTAAAGACATTTTAATTGTTCAAATATATATGGATGATATTATTTTTGGAGCTACTAATGAATCAATGTGCAAGTGGTTTTCAAAGTGTATGCATAGTGAGTTCGAAATGAGCATGATGGGTGAGCTCAATTATTTCTTGGGTCTTCAAATTAAGCAATCTAAGGATGGAATTTTTGTGCACCAATCCAAGTATACAAAAAGTCTGCTCAAAAGATTTGGTTATGAAGATGTTAAACCGAAATCAACTCCTATGATCCAAAACAGCAAGCTGTTTGCAGACGAAAATGGTAAGGAAGTTGATATCAAAAGGTATCGAGGTATGATTGGAAGCTTACTGTATTTAACTGCTTCTAGACCTGACATTATGTATAGTGTGTGTGTTTGTGCAAGGTTTCAATCCAATCCTAAGGAGTCTCACTTAAATGCTATTAAAAGAATTTTTCGATATTTAAGTGGTACCATTACTCTTGGTTTGTTCTATCCTATCACAAATACTTTTGATCTTGTTGGGTATAGTGATGCAGATTATGCAGGTTGTCAAGTTGATAGAAAAAGTACTAGTGGTGTTTGTACATTTCTTGGACAAAGTTTGGTTTCATGGCAATGCAAGAAACAAACTTCTGTAGCGTTATCCACAGCCGAAGGAGAGTATCTAGCAGTTGGGAGCTGTTGTTCTCAACTTCTATGGATGATTCAAACACTAAGGGACTTTGATATCAAGTGTGAAAAGGTTCCAATAAATTGTGACAACACTAGCACCATTAATATTTCAAAGAATCCGGTGAATCACTCAAGAACGAAGCATATCGATGTTCGACACCATTTCTTGAGAGATAATGTTGCTAAAGGCAAGATAGAGTTGGTCTTTGTTCCAACAGAGTTTCAACTAGCTGATATATTCACAAAGCCTCTTGCTGAAGAAAGATTTTCAGTCATTCGAATGCAACTTGGTATGTGTTCTATCTAAAACAGCATGCTGAATGATTGTTTGCAGGACATGTTAGCTTACCATTTGTACAGGTAACATTCAACAAATAGCAAGCTATTTGTGCAGGTAAAATACCACAAACAGCAAGCTATTTGTGCAGGTAAGATACTGCAAATAGCATACTATTTGTCATCGCTTTTAGCTTACCATTTGTTCTATTCGCATGTTACAATTGGTATACTGATTGCATTATATTCTGCATATCATTTGTTGATCTTAAATGTTTTATTTTTTGATGGATTAAGGGGGAGAACTTTAGGAGAATACTTATTGATTGGATGCTTTTATTTGATCTTGTTAGATTATTGTTTTATATCTCATTTTGAGATGCAGGGATTTAGGGGGAGTTATTCTAATTCTCCTAAATTAGTTGTAATCATCAAAAAGGGGGAGATTGATACTCCTAAGTTTTGATGATCACAAACAGTAAGCCATTTGGCTTATTAATAGATATAAAACAGCATGCTAGTTGTGTAAAGTTTTGATGATCACAAACAGCAAGCTGATAGCTTGTAGTTTAATATAAAACATCATGTATTTCTGTATTGTACTCACTTGGTTTTGCAGGGTATAATAGCTTACTGATTGTATATTCAGTTTGTCACAAACAGCAAGCCATTTGTACAAACACCAAGCCATTTTCAAATGTTCAGAATTCCTGTAGATAAAGATCAACTAGACATATCTATGTTCTCAGGAAATTTGGTTGATGATATGTAAATGCAAAAGTATAAGGCCATGTATCTGTTCAGTTCACCAGAACCAAAACAGCAAGCTGACATGAACTTGCTACGTTATTTCGGTACTGTACTAACTTGGTTTTGCAGGGAAAATTAGCTTACTGATTATATAATCAGTATATCAGAAACAGCAAGCCAAATGCATGGACAATCAGCATACCAGTCTCACAAACAGCGTGCCAGCTTCACAAACAGCAAGCTGATTGTGTCTGACAGAATTAAAGATCAATTCGGAATTCAAAGAGCATCAAGTGGAAACATTGTTAGGAATATTTGTAAGGGCCCTCTGAATTAATCTAAATATGTCAGCTCTCATATTTCAAACATTTTGGGAGACAAATTTATTCCTTGTCTTAAAATAAGAAAAGTAAGATCTACTTTTCATTATTTTAATACCCACCATACCTCCACTCAAAGACAACACATGGGACTCATCATAGCAAATATTCTCGCCATGTTTTTTGACTTTATACATGCTCCATCTCTTCTGAACTTGCAGAACATCAAGCTCCTCTCTTTTGCTAAAACAATTCATCATCTCTAACGGCTTTAAAAATTTCCATACCGTTGGACTTGATTTTAAATATTCTTGTTTACCTATATAAGGGCTGGTCTTTCTCAGTTCTTATTAATCCATTATTGAATATCTATCAAGTGCAGAAACAAGAAACTATACACAACCACCAAGCTTACATTGCAAAATCTTTCTAAACCTTTCAAACCCCAATATCATGCATATATATATTCAGAGGGTTCATAGGTTGAGTTGTATCTATTCAAATCTTTGTATTGTTCAAGGTGTAATTGATTTGTTGCTGTACAAGGTTGGCTTAAGGTTTAGGGTGGGTCGAACTAGGCTAGAGAAGGATACTTGGGAAGTATTGCTTAGAGAGCTAGTTCAGCACAGGAAACAGCAAGCCATTTGTAAGCAGCAAGGGTGTAAGGGAGATATATTGTTGGATTTTGTAATTGGTTTATAGTTGATCAATAATATATTCTCTTACCAAGTTTGGTAAGGGACCAGGACGTAGACCATAGGGGATTAGGGGTCGAACCTGGCTAAAAGATTGTGTGTCTCTTTTACTTACTGTTTATATTCTTTCTGCATTGCATTTTAGATACAAACAGCGTGCTGTTTGTGAACTGTGTTATTACAAACAACAAGCTATTTTCAGTTATTTTCAAAACAGTTCATAAATTCACATTAATAACCATAAACACCTATTCACCCCCCCTCTAGGTGTTGTTTTTCAATATTTGAGGGTAATCTATATCAAATCACTAATTTTAATGTCACACAAGCAAATGGAGTACTGAGGCCAGTTTCTTCTCCAACCTTTTTGACTTTCACACATTTGACTACAACTCAATCAATTCTTAACGATGTCATTGCACCAATACCTATGTATAAATTTGAAGTGGTTGAACTTAGCGAGCTGTTTGACATTGCATGATCTTATCCTCCAAATCAGTTGCCGACCCATGCTATAGGTGATTTCTAATTTTTATCATAATTTTGAAGCATTCAATTTTGCTTATTTAACTTTTTAATTTTATGTAGATATTGCTGGAGTTGTTCAAAATTTGAGTCCTATTAGACTCATAAACACACATTATGGCGAAAGAGAGCTTGTTCATTTCCAGCTTTATGATGGACGGTCTGTATAATATATAATTTAAACATATGATGCTCACATTATCTTTATTTAATTTGTTGTTTATTCTGAGTATTGTACAGTACTTCGGTCAATATTGCATTCTGGGATGAAGATATTGAAATAGTGAATATGCTAACTCTTAGACACTTTGATAGCCTGCCAATACTTCTATTGTCAACTATGCGTGCTAAACTCTTACGAGGTTGAATTTTTATTCTATTTAAATACGTCAAGTACAATTTTATGTTACTAGAATCTTTTATATTCATACTCTTATAACATGTAATCTTTGTATTTTTATAGGTTCACTTCAAGTCAGTGGGTTATCGGGATCAAGATTATTTATTAATATTGAGTATGAAGATGTTGCAGGGATTAGGCATAGTCTGATATATTAAGAATATCAAAGTTCTCACATTCATGGCATGTGAAAGATAATCCACGTTATAATTGCGGCATTCATAAAATAATTTTTATATTTTTTCCATTGAACGTTCTGAATAAACCCAATTTTATAATTTGGACAAATAAATTATTCTGACATGAACTTCTTGGCATACAACGAAATTTATATATATTATTATGTATGCAATTATGTCATAGAATTTATGGTTTCAAGTTTTGTTTGTTGGTTCTAAAATGTAGTTGTAACATTTAGTTGTCAAATAGGGAACTTGCAGCAAAGATGTTGGCAAAAAGTTGATTATTATAATTTTCTAGACATTTTGATTAGTTGATTTTAATTATATATTTTTGTATTAAAGCGCTACTAAAATTATCTAAACTAATAATTCAAGCACTAATAAAATATTGAATTTAAGGAAATAAGTTGATTTTTTTTGTCATTTACGGATCCTATCCTACTATAATGTAAATTTTAATCCAACTATGTCATTTGTTGTTCCAAGTTTAAAATGCATATATTGATGGTTATTGCAAAGTTTACTTTCATTTCTTACTGTTTTAAAATCAAACCATGACGCAATAATCAGAGACCAAGAAATAGTATTCATTTTATAATGTACAATGATGATGAATTTGTAATCGTATTACCAGCAAATATTTATAAATTAAAATCACATAGAAATTAATGAGATATTCAATTTGGAATGACAACAATTATCTCAAATTATATACCCTATTTACATGCTCATATCATTCACATTAATGATAGAATCATCATCATGATTAATTATATATTTTTTCCTACATATTTGCATTATATCAAGCTGTTTGTTATCCTATTATTATGTGGCTGATCCATGTGATATGTATATATGATAGAGAATATATTACTCTATTCTAAAACATAAAGCATATAACATAGACATTATACTTGAAACATATCAGGTCATCAGTTGCTTGGCCTTTTTCTATAAAATGTTTAACTTTATATAATCAAAGTCTGCCAATCCGTTTTTAATTGTTTGCAGTTGGTTTCACAGGAATGACCATGTTTGACAGACTTGCTTTGCTTGATCGAACAAAGACAATATGGAGAATTAAAGTTCGTGTGAGCAGGATGTGGCTTTCATTTGCAAAGAATGAGAATATTTTTCAAGGATCCAACCTTATTCTTTTAGATGAAGAAGTAAGCCTACTTTTTTATCATGTTCTATTATTTATCATCTCCATTCTTCCTATAATTGTCCATTTACAGAATCATCAAATTCATGCTTTCGTTAAAGCCGATATATGGAATATTCTTGGAAATGATATCGTTAAAGGAAATGTATATGTTGTGTCTTACTTTCTCGTCAAAGTTGCTTCCGGAAGGTTAAGGCCAGTTCATTCAGACATGTTATAATGTTTAATAATTCTACCATTGTGCAACCTGTCATCACGGACAACTTTATAATCCCCATGTACAAATTGAATTTTTCTGAATTGAGAGATTTGTGTGATATTTTTAGCACGTATGAAGAATATCGAAGTCCTCTATACTCTATAGGTATATCTTCCTAATTAGATGCATCCATTGAAAATGTTTGAAATTTGCTTAATATGACATTATATATCTTTATAATTTACTATTCCATGTAGATGTTATTGGGGTTTACTTAACAAACTTAAGCGGAAAAAAAAAATTAATCTCTACTGTTTATAGGACTTCGGCAGAAGTTAATGTTTGGGATGAACATATCGCATCTATTGATAAATTGTTTCAACATGGCCTGCAATCTCCCGTTATTGTCATTCTTGCCAGTACTAGACTTTGTAAGTTTAAAGGTAAGTTGATATTCTAATATTTTTAAAGATTAATAATTTTTTTTTCCTTTTTACACGCGATTGAATATTATAGCATGACATATATAATTTTTTTATGATAATCAAGGTATGATTGAGATCGCTACTATTCCTTCCACAAAGATCTACATTAATGAGCAAAATGAGAATTTCCTTTTCATTAAGCAGAGGTGACACTTATATTAGTAATATCTTCCTTTATCTTATTTTTCTCAAATCTATATACTTTTATATGTAGAAGTATATAACAACAATAATTATTTGTATGATTTTTTAGGATCCAGCGCGAAGGATTTCAACCTCAAGGACATCTTGCTTGAGATGAAGTGAAACAGCAAAATACGCAAATACTCTCTTTCATTTTGCAGCCATTTACTATTACTGAAATAAATCATTTGTAGCATTTGTGTCATTTTGACTATATTTCCAACTTTTGTAAGAAGTTTTGCGATTATGAGAATTTATCCAAGAATTCTCAAACATTTAAGCATAGTACTTAAGTGTAAATTTCCAAGATTTGTTTCACACAAATCAAAAATATTAACTTTTAAATCTGCAAATAGATTTACTGGATATATAATCACAAATGTTAAAAATATTCTATATGATTCTTGCGTAGTGTATTTCAGAACAAGAGAACACAAAACAGAAAACTTCCTCAAGACAACACCTTTTCCAGAAATATGTACACTAAGTTAAGAAGATCATAAAAGTTTATGATCCAAAATACGCCTACATTGTTCTTGGTCCAAAATGATAGAAGATCATAGAAGTTTATGATCATAAGAAGATGACAGAAGATCATAAAATAATTTACACCTGGTCCAAAATAAGTCATAACCAACTTTTAAGTATCAAACTTCGATATTTAACCTTCATTTTGAAGAAAGGCCATGCCACATTAAGTTAAGATTACAAGTACCACATTTTCAACCAAACTCAATTTGTCGGATTTACTTCAACATCAAATATAGCAGTTCCTGCTTCCTCGCGCAAAGTGAAACGCAGGTTATCATTCAACTTCAGTTCTTTATCTCTGACAAATCTGCTCCAACCTCCGGAAAATCTGGCTCTGCCATTATTTAAAACAATAGTGATATTCCAAGTTCTTTCAACTGTCCTGAAGATCACACCATCTCCTTTTTCCCAATCTCGATTACCGATCTTAATGTTTGGAGGTATATGATGCACAACATACAAAGATGATTGAGAAATCCATATTGAACATAGACTTAATATATGTATTATACTATTTCAACTTGATATAATCAAGGACTCCATATTGAACATAGACTTAATACATGTTGGATAATATTTCAGTTTGAAAATAGCCAATATACCATTCCATGACATTTTCCATTCACGATGCAGGCAATCAACCTCTTCGAGAACTGGTGTTCCACAGCATCTTCCGCATTCTCTATCAAATCAGGTTCCACAGTCTCCATTGCATCAGGTACTGCATGGTCGATATCATCAGGTTCCACATTATCGATCAAAGTGGGTCGAACAACATTGTCTGTGGGAATTTCCTATAGAGTAACTACATCCATCAGTTTTGCATAATCTACAACAGTTATATGCAAAGAATTATGATGTTATTTTGCAAAATTTTTTAGTTGGAAAGAAAATAAAGAAAGTATATTACAACACATACCCAAATCCAATTTTCGATCTCTATGACTCTCCTCAAAAAGAAAATAGTATTCAAATTTCTTAAGTCCACAATTCTTCCTTGGTGTAGAATAAATGATTTCCATTCCATCTCACTATTAAAAATTCTTCTACACAACACCCCATCCATTTCAAAACTGAAGTGTAGACTGTCAAATGTAGCCAGACTAAAATGTTTAATCACCTTTTCCAAACCATAAATAATCCTCAATTTATCATTATATCCTATCTGCCACTCCATCCCATATATTAAAATCTTTTTAACACCAGAAAGAGATTTTTCTATTTCCATTCCAATCAATGCCGACAATACCTATTTGACGGATAATCCATATATAGTCAATTATCCATACAACTAATAATTAAATGCAAAATCTACGATTATAAATTCATGTTAAATTAACAAGTTCACCAAAAAAAAATGTAATGTACATACAACATATCCATGCTTAAGTGTTGATTCAAGCAGAATTTTGTAGAATGATCTTCTTCCATCTCTCACCCCTGTTTCACATTGTTAATGTTTATAATTTGTATAACTAAAATGGACAGGAGATTGATAATCCATTGTGTACGCACGTATAAATATTGATAATTTACCTTCTTCTTTCTCAAAATTAATCTCTTTCTTTTTAAAAATGCAGATAAAAACAACATCAGGATCTTCTGCTATATTTAAACCTATAACATCACCGGTTGAAATGTCTAACTCTGTCAGAAACTTATACCAACCGTGTCCGAATTTGCATGATCCACCATCCCAACGAACTTCTATCTTCCACATCCTCATACCAAGAGTGAGAAAAATTGTATCCATTCCTTTCCAATTTTTGTAAAGGTCCTCTAAATCTTTCCGCAATTTCTGTATAAAAATGTGTTAGGATAATACAAAGAAAAACGTAAATTTAGAAAGTTTCAGGCTTAAGAAATAACTCTCATGAAAGAATTAAGTCCTTCCCAGATATTGCCTTTCCTGTCTCTTTTCTACTTCATTCACCTATATCTTGAATACATCTGTATGATTCTTGGCCGCATTATAAGATACCATTCCAATATACTTTTCAATTTCTAACTTATTACGACCATAAACAAATTGATCCATCCTAAGATGTCTTGACTTACCATTTTTGAAGAACTGATCAGGCTCAATAGTGGGATTAACCATTGAGGTCACGGTATGTTTGTAACTTTTTGCAGAAAAGTTACCACGTCCAAAATAGTCAAAGATTACTACTGAGTACATTCTTAGATCATAGTAGGTTAAGAAGTCATATAGACCACAAATTTTTTTCCTGTCTTTATCAAAAACGGCAGTCCATATTATATTGTTACAGTTAATAAATAAATGATAATAAAGCTTTCCACCAAATTGTTCAAGAAAAGCAAAAGGAATCCTCTGCAAATAAAGATATATCAACGGTTATACTACTATTTAACATAAGCAAAATCTATTATTTGTAATCCAAATTTGGTGAACAATTTGTCTTACAAATGATCCATCTTCATCTCTTTCCACATTCGCAGAAATAAAGCTTGTCAATGGTTTGCGACTTTGAACTAAACATTCAATTATACAAATAAACAGGATAAGACAAATAATGTGGTTTACTTGCAGATTACAACTTAAATCTTAAATTTATTACCTATTGGACCAGCATCTCTCATTTTTAGAAAATTTGGAATTGTCGCGAACTGCATTTAAATTAGATATAATCGAAAAAGAGTATAATATTCATTCTTCTCCAAAAATATAACACGTTTAAAGAATGATCACTATGTTTAAAACACTCCTACACATAAATTTCTTAAAAAATCCATAGGTCAATCTAAGTGTATTCCATTTAGTAAAATATATTCCACTCATATAATACCCAATTCACCGGTCTAATGCAATCTCGAATACAAAGCTTTAGTACTTGCATGCTAAACGATCAGTTGAGTACATTGTTATATATGTGGAAGCATTACAACTCATAATTCAATGTCCTCTTTTTTTACAAGAACTATAAAAATCAAAGAACGTCCATCCATTCTATAAAATCTAATACATGCAAAACAAATAACAATCCAATTACTAATTTCTCAATACCTATTCGGAACATCTTTCATTAAACTAAGAAATTTAAACAAAGATTTACCCATTATGCTTCTATCTACTTAATGTAGTGTTTGGACAACTTTAACTAAGAAATTGAAAGTTTATTGTATATATTCATCAAGAGGAACAAAAATTTTCAAGAACCTAATATCATCATCGATCGTTACAAGTTACTTCAATTATAAATCAATACATACAACCTAAAAGACACAGGTGAATTGTACTACTAACCTCCATTACATCGGTTGTTGTATTTGTCTTGATCGTAACTGCAATCCCCAATTTTGTAAATGCCGATCGTGTACACCGCTACACAGTTCACCCAGAGAGACTTAAGTTGGACTTAATTGAATTTTGATACACAGACAGATTTAAGTATGACTTAATTGGGATAGATACATTTATCTCCAAATTTACTAATTTTCACTTTAAAATTTATGAAAATTTTATTATTAATTTAAATAACACTTTTACATAATTATTTACAATTATAAATGTGATTCTAAATAAAGTTATTGTAATTTATGTTTACAAAAATATTAATAAAAATATATACTATGAAGTCATGTAATTATATGAAATTTTATACCCGTGCGATACAGGGAATACTTTGTAAATATGATTTATGAATTTTTCATATAAATTGATTATACTTACACCATTAACATTTATTTTTATTATTTTAATTGTTATTGTATTTTTTACCCCGAATTTCATGTTTTTCTAATTTAAAAATTAGTAAATGTTACTATTTTTTATACTTTTTTCACTTAATAATTATATTATGTTCTATGTACTTAAGTTTGATTTTTTAAAAAAAAATTCAATTTAGTACCTATAAATCCTATGAATAATTTTTGAAATAAGGTGTACAATTTAACAATATTTTTAATGACACATCGTCAAACCATAGACTCCCTTAGACCTTAGATAATGTCTAAAAACCCTATTTAAAATTTTTTAAATAAGGTGTACAATTTAATAATATTTTTAATTTATGTTTAATCTTATTTAAGAATATAAAATATATTATTTTTGAAATGAAAAATTTACCCCTGATGACCAAACCATACTATAAGAATTCTCTTATGCTTATTATATATAGGATATAATTACAAAGAGTATATTAATATTAAGAAGTAAACGGATAAAATTACGAGCAATCCAAATAATACTATATTCGGAAAAATAAGAAGAAATTACGAGAAGAATTGTACCGAAATCTGTGTGATATAGAGAAATTCTCTAAATATACCATTTATAGGGAATATAACGTATGAAGAAAATTACAAAGAGTATATTAATATTATTAAAAATTTAGTTTATTTCATTGCACACAATGTTAGTCACACAGACATGTCTGTACTCATATAATAACAAGTCTAAGTATGTGTAATGCTATGCATTACCTACATGACCTCTTAACTGAGGGAACCTCTAGTTGTAGAGTTTCTATTTGTTTTGTACTTGTAATAAGCATCAAATCCTAGTTGTGTAACTGTACTTAGAAAGTCAAGAATAATGTTTGAAAGAAGTTCCAAGGTTCATGACTCAAGAAAGCAGATAAAGAATGTCAAATAATCACAGTTGGGATTTGAAGAAATGAAGAATTTGCCTAAGTACCAATTCGAGAAGTATGTTTGTTATATTCGAGAAGTCTAGCATTCGAGAAGTCAGAGATTCGATATCTCAAAAGACACTGTTCGATATCTCTGAAGGTCAACTAGTCAAAGCCTTATTCGAGAACTCAAAGATTCGACATGTCCAAATACTCTATTCGAGAACTCATGGAGTCAACAAGTCAAAGCATCATTCGAGTTCTCTACGAGTCAACAAGTCAATGCTCTATTCGATATCTTAAGGACTAAAGAAGCTATTCGATATCTCAGGGATTCGATAAGCAAAATGCTCTATTCGATATCTCAGGGATTCGATAAGCAAAATGCTCTTTTCGATATCTCAAGGACTAAAGAAGCTATTCGATATCTCAGGGATTCGATAAGCAAAATGCTATATTCGATATCTCAGGGATTCGATAAGCAAAATGCTCTATTCGATATCTCAAGGATTCCTGGAGGAAAGACTTATTCGAGAAGTCATTCGATATGTCAGTTTAACAGTATTCGAGAACTCAGAGTTATCGATCAAGCCAATTCTAGTTCTCGAATCACCAACAGAGTTACTTCTCGAATACAATCTTGGAGACAAAATACTGAAGAATTGTACAAGTCAGAAACCTGCACCAAGCTAAAGCACTTTATGGACCACAATCTGTAATGTACATTGGAAAAGCCTACAAAGAAGATTGGAGAGATGTACAAGAGACAAAGAGCTAAAGAAGTGGATCTGAACAGAGCCTTGCAAAGTCAAACCTATATCCGTTTGGATGCTTACTCAAAAAGGATAGACACACTAGAAAGTAAAATTGTTTAGCTACCTTATTTGTATTAAGTAGGTTGTATTCATGCTCTATAAGGATACAGCCTCACTTCCTTAGAAGTTAAGTTTTTCATACACAATAGAAAACATCTCTCTGAGAAAAACGAAGCTGAGAATACTAACATTTGTATTCACAGATTGTAGCAAAATCTTTATCTAATAAAATATTAAATTAAAATGATATTGTGTCTTATGTTATTCTTGATCCGCATTTACAAATCTACACACACAAACACATATTGTGCTACACTGACTCAAGAACAAAGAAAAGTTCAAGAATTCATTCACCCCCCCTCTATATTCTTTCTTGTATTCTATACTCAACAAGTGGTATCAAAGCAGGTTGTTTATTCAAAAACAGAAAATGATCATGAATACACCAAAGACTACAGGAGCGGTGAAGGTCCCTAAGTTTGACAAAGAGAACTACAACCTCTGGAAGATCAAGATGCAGTTGTTCATCAAACCTGCTAATCCTCTATATCCTGAGATACTCAAGAATGGTCCCTTTGTTCCATAACAAGAGATTCCTGAAAAGGCTGTTGGAACCATAACCTTTCCAAGATCTTATGTGCCTAAAGAACCATCCAAATGGACCGATACAGAAAAGGAGATGGTTGCCCTTGATAGTCATCTTATGTTGCTGATCATAGATTCAATGGAGATGTCAATGTTTGCCAACATAGCCTCCTGCAAAGCAGCAAAAGAGATATGGGATCATATTGAGGTATTATGTGAAGGAACAGAGGAAGTAAGAGAAAACAAGAAATAGATACTGGTCACACAGTATGAAGCTTTTATGGCTCAGCCAAAGAAAGTATTACTGATATGTTTGAAAGGTTTTACAAGCTAGTGACTGAGCTACAGATGAATGGAAAGGTATACAACACCAAGGAGCTGAACATGAAGTTTTTACTGTCATCTCCAAACCTTCTAGAGCAAAGGGTCATTTCTCTAAGAGAAAGAGATTTGAACAAAGTCACATATGATGTGCTCTATGGGGTTTTAAAAACTCATGAGCTTGAGTTGCTTCAGAAGAGGGCTATCCAAGCCAACTAAGGTAGAATGATAAACATATCATGTGCCTTGATTGTCAACAGATCTATTCAAGACCTAGAAGAATCTACAAGTTAGCTGAGGATAGAAGAGATAGTAGATGATGAAGAAAATGAAGGAGAGGTGACTGAACCTGTTGAGGAAAAGGAAGAAGAAGAGTTCTATACTCTTGAAGAGCTAGATGGCATGGAAAACACATCATATGCTTTCATGGCCAGAAAGTTTCCAAACATCAGATTCAAGAGGAACCAACCCTTCAAACCTCGACCCCAAAGCCATTCATTCAACAAGAGCAAGGCACCTGTAAAAGCAAACAAGAATAAATTCAAAACCAGCCATATGGATAGGTCATCTGTAAGATGTTATAGATGCAATGACCTAGGGCATTTTGCCAATGAATGCAAGAAGCCTAAAAAGAAGGATAAGGAGTTTCTAGAGCTTGAAGCTAAGTATGAGGCCTTTCTGAAAAAGCAGACACAAGGTAAGGCCTACATGCTGAGGGGAAGTGTTGGGATGACTCTGATAGTGATGGAGAGGAGCAAGAATTCTGTAACTATGCCTTGGTGGCTGATTCCAAGAATGAACAATCTCCATCTGACTCTCAGGTACCATCTCTCACTACCATAGATATGTCTGTTTCTGAATATAAATGCATGGTTGAACAACTATATGTTGAAATGTTTAATATTCATACTAGTATGACTGCTTCTAATGAAGAGATTGCCAAACTGTCTGTTAAGAATGAATTGTTAAACAAGAAGAATGAGGAACTTGAGCTAAATTCTATGCATGTAGATAACCTTAAGAAAGAAGTTGAATATTTCAGAATAAGGTTCTATGTGCTAGTCAGGTTGAGAAGGCTCTTAGGGATGAACTAGCTGAGAATGAATTCAAACTGAAAACATTTAAGAACTCCTCTAGCCTACTGCAGTCCTACCATGAGAAAAATCAAGCTAAACCCAAGGCTGCCATTGGACTTGACTATGGCACTTTTAAACAGAGGAAAGGTTATGCTGTCATTGAAGATGCCCTAGTTGTTCAGGATGAAGTGCCTCACATTTTGAAAAAGACTGAGTCTCCAATTTTTAAAGAACCAACATTTGAAATTGATGAGGATGCCTTACTCATTAAGCAAATGTTGAATGATGAGGATGAGGCACAGTCTAGTGAATAACCAGCATCCTCTAAGAGTGAGATTGTCAAGTCAAAAACCAAGGAGCCAGTAGGTGGTAAGTCTAGACCTGAGAAGTTTGTTAAGTTTGTATCAGCTGGGATAAATGAATTTGAAAAGAAAGTGGCTAATAAGAAGAAACAGAACAAAAATGGCAAACTAGGGATTAACAAAGATAATAATTATGCTTATATGCCTAATGCCCCTAGAAAAACTTGTCAAAATTGTTTCAGTACCAATCATTTAACTCATGCATGCAAGAAACCTGTTGGTAGTATGCCAAAACCTTTCTACGACTGTTCTGTGCCTTTAAGACATAGAGATGCTCCATTCTGTGATAAATTTGACTTTATGCCATGCAATATGAATGTCATGACTAGTTGTTTCAATCTAAGAAGGCAATTCATTGATGGTTGTATCAGTCACAACTCTCACACACACTACACAAGGTCAAAGTCTTCAAGTCCTCCTAGAGCTAGGAAGGTACCTCTGTCACCTAAGTCTGAAACCTCAGGTTCTAAGACTTCTAACAGTGACAAGAAGACTAACACCAAGAAAGTTGATAAGCATGTTGGTTATGATAAAACTGTTTCTAAGCCAAATGGACCCAAACTTGTTTGGGTACCAAAGAAGAAGTAATACCTTTGTGTTTGCAGGGCAAAGAAAGTGAAAAGAAGGTCATGTGGATTTTGGATAGTGGATGCTCAAATCACATGACTGATGATATGGCCCTGCTATCACAATATGAGGAGAAGGCTGGCCCAATGGTTGCTTTTGGAGATGACAGCATGGGTAACACATTGGGATTTGGCAAGTTAAAAGTTGGTAATGTCATCATTGAAGATGTAGCACTAGTCAAGGGTCTCAAGCATAATCTTCTAAGTGTTGGTCTGTTTACTGATAGAGGATTCAAGGTAAATTTTGACAAAGATGAATGTTTGATCACTCACAAGAAGACTGGTGATTTTGCTCTATCTGGAGTAAGGAAAGGAAGCCTATTTGTAGCCAATATGGACTCTGCAAACAAGGACAAAGTTTGTTGCTTCTACTCAAAAGCATCAAATGAAGATTGTTGGCTATGGCACAAGAAGTTATCACACCTGAACTTCAAGGCCATTAATTCTCTGGTCAAAAGAGAGTTATTGAGAGGCATGCCCACACTTGAATTCTGTCAAGAAAGAGTGTGTGAGTCTTGTCAAAAGGGAAAGATGAAAAGGTCAAGCCACAAGTCAAGGACAGTGACATCAATCACCAAGCCCCTGCAATTAATTCATATGTATTTGTTTGCGCCTGTCAATATTATGTCACTCTCAAGAAAGAAGTATGCCCTAGTGATGGTTGAAGACTACACAAGGTATACATGGGTGGAATTTCTAGCATCAAAGGATGAGGCTCCACAAGTAATCATTGAGCACATAAAGAAAGTTGATAAGGAAGCAAAATCCAACAATGCAAGTGTGATTGCATTGAGAAATGATAATGGAACAGAGTTCAGGAATGCCTTACTTGAAGCATTTTGCAAAGAGAATGGCATCTCTCAACAGTTCTCAGCTCCAAGGACTCCACAACAAAATGGAGTAGTTGAGAGAAAGAACAGAACTCTAATTGAGGCTGCTAGAACAATGTTGCTTGATGCAAAGATGCCTACATATTTTTGGGCTGAGGCTGTGAGCACTGCATGCTACATTCAGAACAGAACCCTCATCAACAAAAAAACTGGAAAGACACATTACAATTTGATGACTGGAAAGAAGCCTACTCTAAAGTATGTTCATACTTTTGGAAGCAAATGCTTTGTGTTGAAAAAGAATTCAGAATATGTTGGGAAGTTTGATGCAAAGGCATTTGAAGGAATTTTTCTTGGCTATTCTATGGAGAGAATTGCATACAAGGTTTATGTCATCAGTCAAAAGAAAGTTATGGAAAGCACAGATGTGACATTTGATGACAACAAACTACCTGGATTAGAAGAAGCCAATGATGAAGATAGAGATCCATTAAAGATTGAAAATCTAGATGATTCTGATGAAGAAATTGAAATTGAAGTTGAAACTCAATTTCAACAAGCTCAAGTGAATGATGATGCAAGAGAAGAACTTGTTCCAATTAACAGTGAAGAGACTAGCATCCAAGACACACCTGTGAATAGTAGCAACTTTACAGGGGAAGGAAATGAAGATGATCATGATTTGGACGATGAAGCAACATCAAGGTTAAGAAATCAAACTGAGCACTCAAGGAAATGGGATAGATCACACACTGCAGATCAAATCATTGAAGATCCAAATGAAGGAGTGAGAACTAGGAGAGCAACTCAAAATGAGTGTCTCTATGGTTGCTTTCTATCTCAGATTGAGCCTAAGAAACTTGATGATGCACTGTTGGATCCAGATTGGATTATTGCTATGCAAGAGGAGCTGAATCAATTTGAAAGAAACAAAGTATGGGAACTTGTGCCTGCACCAAAGGACAGAACCATTGTTGGAACAAAATGGGTTCTGAAGAACAAGATGGATGAAAATGGTGTGGTCATTAGAAACAAAGCAAGGTTGGTTGAAAAAGGATACTCTCAACAGGAAGGGATTGACTATGATGAGACTTTTGCCCCTATTTCTAGATTGGAAGCCATCATAATATTCTTGGCATTTGCTGCTCATTCAAATTTTAAAGTCTATCAAATGGATGTTAAGAGTGCATTTCCGAATGGAGAGTTGGAAGAAGAAGTTTATGTGCAACAACCACCTGGATTTGAGGATCCACATTTCCCAAAGTTTATCTACAGATTGCTTAAGGCATTATATGGATTTAAGCAGGCTCCAAGGGCATGGTATTATACTTTATCACAATTTCTTCTGGAAAATCAATTCACTAGAGGCACATTGGACAAAACACTGTTTTACAAGAAGCATGGTGATGATATTATCCTAGTTCAGATCTATGTGGATGATATCATATTTGGCTCTACAAATGAGAAGCTGTGTGAGAAATTCTCTAAGCTCATGCAGAGCATATATGAGATGAGTATGATGGGAGAGCTGACATTCTTTCTTGGGTTGAAAGTTAGTCAGAGGAAGGATGGTATCTTTATCAGTCAAACCAAGTACATCAAGGATTTATTGAAAAAGTTTGACTTAGAAGGTTGCTCACCTGAAAAGACACCCATGGCCACTACCACTAAATTGGATGAAGATGCTGAAGGCAAGAAAGTAGATATCTCAGTCTATAGAGGCATGGTTGGTTCCTTACTCTATCTCACTGCAAGTAGGCCTGACATCATGTTTGCTACATGTCTGTGTGCAAGGTTTCAATAAAATCCAAAGGAGTCACATTTGATTGCTATAAAAAGGATCTTTAGATACCTGAAGGGCACTCCAAACTTGGGTTTATGTTATCCTAAGGACACAAGGTTCAATCTGGTTGGTTATTCTGATGCTGATTATGCTAAATGCAGAGTGGATAGGAAAAGCACCTAAGGTAGCTGCCAGTTTCTTGGACAAAGGTTATTCTCTTGGTACAACAAGAAACAACAATCTGTGTCAACTTCCACAGCCGAGGCTGAATACATAGCTGCTGGAAGTTGCTGTGCTCAAGTGATTTGGATTAGAAATCAGCTTAGAGATTATGGACTTTTGTTGGAAAGAATTCCAATCATGTGTGACAACACAAGTGCAATCTCTATAGTTGCCAATCCTGTAAATCATTCTAAAACAAAGCACATTAACATCAGATATCATTTCATTAGGGAGCATGCAAATAATGGAACCATTGAGTTGGATTATGTTCCTACAGATAAACAATTAGCTGATATATTCACTAAGCCATTGGATGAAGCCACCTTCATAAGGTTGGTTAGTGAGATTGGAATGCTAAATTCTTCAGAATCTGGCTAAGTGAAAATATCAACTATATTGTTGCAGCAGTAAACACTTACTTTATCTAAATTCTCAATATTTTTGAAGTAAGTGTTGGCTAAAATATGATTTATATATATTTCAAATCTGTTGCACATGTTGAAAATCATATTCGAATTAGCTTGAAATTTCTATGAAATTTTAAGACTATCACTATTTAATTTGTTAGAATATTCTTCATTTGAATAATTCTGGTGAATTTTTGAAAAGATAGTGAAAATTAACTTTTATGAGTGGAAAGTGTAGATCGATAAGTCAGACTTCTCGAATGACTGTCTTGTCTCTGGTCGACTTCTCTAACAACTCTATTTGGAACACTCTTGAGTTCTCGAATAGTGCATTTTGGAGAAATCAAATAGAGACTTGCTTGACTTCTCGAATAGGACATTTGAGTTCTCGAATATAACATTTGAGTTCTCGAATAGAACATTTGAGTTCTCTAATGACTGAGTTCTCGAATAGAATATTTGAGTTGTCGAATCATTTGAAAAGGCTGAATTTCCGCTGAATCTTAATCGTTTTTGGTTTTTTATTCAGAATTTTAAATCACTCATTAAAAAATATTTTATTTAATTTAGAATTATGTTCTAAGTTAGATAACTGTCAGCTGTGAGTTACAAACTGCTTGAGATATCGAATAAGCCTTTCTTGACTTATCGAATAGTTGTTTTATACTTCTCGAATGACTGACTTGTCGATACAGAACATATATCTAATTGACAACTCAAGTCACTCACATAAATACAATTCCACAACTGTTCCAATCATTTCATTCGATTCTCAGGCAGCTAAAGTTCCAAAACCTCTGAAAACCCTAACGTCAAAAGCTAAATTTCTTCTCCAACCTTCATTCTCTTCTCACCTCTCTGTGTAACAATGGAAAATACCCAACTCAAATTCCTACCCACACCAATTTCATAGCAATGACCAACGATGTTGAAGCACCCAATGCAAACTTTAAGTGCTTCATTCGATGGATGTCTGAATCATACATCAAGGATGCACTCTCAGCCAACCCAACTCTGTATCTAGACCTACTAGAACAGTTTTGGAGAACTGCTACTGTAGAAGTCGTGGCCCTAGATAATGCAATAACTTCATACGTAATCTACTGCAAGATTCAGGATAAGGACATCACTTTCACAACTGAAGACATGAATCAAGCACTGGGGCTACCACAAGGAGTGTATGACCCACTAGCCACGAATGCGGAATTGGAGGACTTCTTTGATTTTATCAACTACTCTGATAAAATCAAGCTTGGAAATTTGAATAGGAAGTACTTGAGAAAAGAATGGAGCTATGTCTTTGCCACTCTTCTTCAAGTCTTCACAGCAAGGAAGTCTAGCTTTGATCAAGTCAGCACACCTGTTCAACAAATAGGCTATGCTCTAGCATATGGGAAAAAGATTGATGTTGGACTGATCATAATGCAAGAATTGTATGGGAGACTTGGTAAGAACTCAGCCAAGAGAGGTAATGAAATTTTATTCCCTCGCTTTATTCAATCTGTACTTAATTTCACAGATAATAAATTGATTGAATTGCCTGGGTCAGACAAAAAGAGAATAGGCTATCCGAAATCCATGACCAAACTCATTTTTGGTAGCTTGGAGACTAGGAATGATGTGGATGTAAGACTCGAAATAACTCCCCATATGGAGAGCTTATTTAGGACATAAGACTCGAAATAACTCCCCATATGGAGAGCTTATTTAGGACTTACCCCCACAACATGCCAACATTTGCCTCAAAATCAGAGTTAGCTAGGCCCAAGCAAGTAGAGCAAAATGCTAACCTAAGGCCTGCTAACCAACCCCCTCAGCCAAAAACTTTACCAAACACAGAGCCACCTGCATCATCCTCTCAATAGGGTGGTGTCAGTACAAAGGAGAAGAAGAAAAAACAGGTTGCTTCTGAACCTCTAAAAATCTTAACTGAAGCAGCCTTGGCTGTAGAATTAGGATTAGGAAGTGAGGAACCTGAGTCACCCTTACTATGTCCAAAGAAGAAGAAGAAGAAATCTAAAACCACCTCTTCAGTCACACACATGGCTGAAGTTGTAAAATCAGGGGCACACAGTTCACTAGATGTATCCTCTCAACAGGGTGCATCTATAGAATCAAGCATCCTCCCCAATGCACAATCCTGTAAAGAGTCAGCACATGGGAATGATAAGGCTGACACAGCACTGAGTGGAGAGCACATCAATATTGAAACTCCCTCTATTTCTTAGGGGAAGTTGCCAAAATCCATTCTAAAAGACACTTCTCTTCCAGAATCTCACAATAAAATTTCTTTGGAGCCTGCAACTCAAGCAATTGAGGAGCAAGGCATTGATCACCAAGAATTTTCTTCTCTTGGTGAGCCAATGGACTCAAGTGACTTAGTGCATGACATTTTGCTCACCACCCAGGAACTACATTTAGATTGTGAGGGAATGCGAGCTGGGGCATATCCTAATGACACCATAAAAAACACAGAGGATTCACTAGTTTTCAGTAGAGACTCTGTGCCTGTGTCAACTATTGGTGTAACTCATCCCACCTCTATGGAGACACCAGTAGTAGAGTCATTCCATCCGGTTATAGAAGTTGTATCTGTAACTGAGGAGTCTAGCTTGCCTAGCTCTAGCTCTGACTTTATGTCACAATGGCTGAAGCCTGTGCAACATGGCAGTGCTTCTGGATCAGGATCTGTTCCACCACAATTGACTGTTGAAGCACTTCAAAGCTTAGCTGTGGATCAGATTCCTGAGTTCACAAAGATTGCTCAAGACCTTCTTACTTCAAATATGCCAAACCCAGACTATGAGGCTATTCTCCTATGCAATAGAGATGATGTGGAGATACAAAAGGCAAAGATAATAGATGATGCTGAGAGAGATGACAATGTAGATGCCTCGATGCAAGGAAAATTTGATCTCACTCTCATTGAAGCTCAACAGTATCTAAGAGAGGAATACATCACTTCATTGGGTTCAAATGCTAAATCCCTAACTCCTGGTGAAGTGTATGAAGCCATCAATGACTCCTACAAAGGATTCCTCAAGGCTGCACACTACCTTGGCAAAGGTGTCAAATCAGAAGTCAACAAGGTAAGTGATGTAACAGACAAGTCTGTGGGAGAGATAAATAGGGCCTTTGATGGAAGGTTCCCTCAGTTGGACAGTGTTATCAAAGACATCAAAGTCTGCAACTCCACCTGCACCAAGATGGATAATGGTCTAGCTATACTGAAAGATGTTGTCACAGGTCTGGGGCATAAATTCTAAATCTTAACTGATCAGACAACTGATGCAAATGCCATGCTCAGGACCCTCTTTGCAAACCAGTATGGAGACAAGCTGATCACTGAGGTCCCAGTACATGAGATGACCAAGTTTGAAGTGCAGAGACTCAAAGAACAGTCACTTTCTGGTTTCAAATCTAATGAGTTATTCAAAAAGGTGGCTGCCCTGGAAACAGAAGTGACATCCCTCAAGAAATCCAATGCTCATCTAACAAACACAGTAGCAACTATCTCTGAGCAGTTGAGCACTCAAGCCTCCACCACAGCTGATGTTCTTCTGCATCAGCAATCTATGTTGTCTGCAATGATGAAGCATATGGGTCTCCCTCTTCCAGATGAATCTGCCAATCTCACATCTTCCAACCCAAGGCCCCTACTACAGCCTCAGTGCCTGACTCCAAGCCTAAGGGGGAGAAGAGAAACCTAAGGGACTCAAAGCCTAAGGTGGAGTCAAAAGAAGAGAAGTCTAGAAAGGAGAAACCCAAGGAGAAAGGTATTACAATATCTGAGGGTGTTCAACCAAATATCTCAAAACCTACAATATCTCATGTTCAAGGAAAGGGCAAAGCCAAAGTCAATGCACCTCTACCTTCTCTACCAACTATCACTCTACCTCCTTTACACATCACTACCCCAAGTGGCCAAAAACAAACCATCACCTCTACAGTGGTCGCAGGATCTATGCCAATTGAGCAAGCTAAAACCTCCAGAAATGAAGAAGATCAACCAGTTGAAGTGGATGTAGTTACTGAGGCCAAGTTGATAGAAGTAGCAAATTCAGAATCTTATCATGATGCTGCCTTCTTGAAGTTTCTGCAAGTCTCACAAGCAAAGGTTGGAGGGGATACATTGGAGTACAGAAGGAGTCTGAAAGAGAAAATCAATTATCTGACAGTGATTCCAAGGAAGCTAAATTAAATCTATCTCAAGGAGATTATGATGGTGACCAGTAATAAAATATGGCATATATCTTATGATACCTTGGAGGCTATAAAATTCATAGAGATTGATGCTATCCTGGGGATGGTAGAAAAGATGGGAGAGAACAACAGAAGCCTATACACTGATCTGAGGAATGGCCAACAAGCTAGGTTGCCTAAAGTTTGCACTTATCCAAGAACAATTATCTTTTAGTCTGGCACAAGGATTGAGGATATCAAACAATTAGTCATTCCCAATGATCTCATTTCTCGAAATCACAGACTCATTATTGACATCATTGATCTACTGCAAAAGAAAAAGGGGATGAGGACAGCTGAGGAGATAGAAGCACTACAAATCCTAAGATCATTCATTGCAACTGGTGTAATTCTAGAAATGGCCAAGCCAAGGAGGAATAAGGATGATAAAGATGAGGACAAGAGTGATGGGAAGGGAAAACATCACATGAATGATAAGGGTGATGAGGATAAGAAGAAGAAGAAAGACAGCATGGACAAGAAGGATGATGACCAAGGTAAAGTCTATGAAAGGAAGAATGGAAAACAGCAAGCCTTAGGCATTGCTAGCAGTAATCTCACCAAAACACAAGACTATAAGTCTAGGGTGAATGCTGTTAGTAATGACCTACCAAAATCTAATCTCATGGCTTCTGCAACTGTTTTACCGCCTCAAGAAGAGAAGAAGATTCAAGTCAAGAAACCATCTGTATGTTTCAAAAAGCAAACTGCTAATGGAATACTACAATGGTCTACCAACAAAGGTCACATACTACTGCCAGGCAACCACACTAAAAGGATCAAATTCAAACAAGCAGCAAGAAAACCAAAGCTTTCCAAATCAAGAACCCTAACAATCTATCCAGGCCTAAAACACCAACCACTAGATGAAGACTCCAATGAAGGCCAACTGGAATACCTTAGAGCTCAAAGAATCTATCATGTTTCAATCATTAATGACTCCCTTGAGATCAAGTATACTGATGGAAGATAGAAGAAGTTTAAACAAGGGCAGTGTCAAAATTGGGGCAAGGTATATGACATAGAAAGGATTATTGCCATGTTGGATGCAGATGATAAAGTGGAAAGAGTATGGAAGCTGGAACTGATTGACTTTGTGAAGATGAAGAGAGATCATGAAGAGCTGATAAGAAAGGGGTGTCTTGAGAAGTGGTTGAAAAGGGAAAAAGAAATTGATAAACTGGAAGCTGAAGCAGAAGTGTTAAGGGCTAAGGGATTGTGTAGAGTTCAATTCAATCCCTATGTTGTAAAGTATAGGAGGAGAAATAGAGATCATGTCAATATAAGAATGAACCTACTCAATCACTATCCTGCCAACATTCTGAAACCAGTACTTGAAGATTTCAAAGACTCTATCTTGCTTGAAGAATTGGATGCAATGGCAGAAATTATAAGTGCTATGGATGAGAATGAAAGTAAAGAAAATAGAAGGCATATGATGATCTACTAGCCAAGGAAATGGAGAGGAATCAAATGATAAAGGCTAGCATCTCATCATAGTCTGTAAGATTACACACTTGTATTTATATTCATGTTCTTAGTTCAAATCTATATACCTGTACTTTTCAAGGTTTTATCTTTATGTATGTTAGGCTTGTTATCAGGCATGAAATTGTGACTAAGGGTCTTACTCACAATTTGGGGGAGATTGTTAGTCACAAAGACATGCCTGTACTCATATAATAACAAGCCTAAGTATGTGTAATGCTATGCATTACCTACATGACCTCTTAATTGAGGGAACCTCTAGTTGTAGAGTTTCTATTTGTTTTGTACTTGTAATAGGCATCAAATCCTAGTTGTGTAACTGTACTTAGAAAGTCAAGAATAATGCTTGAAAGAAGTTCCAAGGTTCATGCCTCAGGCAAGGGGATAAATACTGTCAAATAATCACAGTTGGGATTTGAAGAAATGAAGAATTTGCCTAAGTACCAATTCGAGAAGTATGTTTGTTATATTCGAGAAGTCTAGCATTCGAGAAGTCAGAGATTCGATATCTCAAAAGACACTGTTCGATATCTCTAAAGGTCAACTACTCAAAGCCTTATTCGAGAACTCAAAGATTCGACATGTCCAAATACTCTATTCGAGAACTCATGGAGTCAACAAGTCAAAGCATCATTCGAGTTCTCTAAGAGTCAACAAGTCAATGCTCTATTCGATATCTCAAGGACTAAAGAAGCTATTCGATAAGCAAAATGCTCTATTCGATATCTCAGGGATTCGATAAGCAAAATGCTCTATTCGATATCTCAAGGACTAAAGAAGCTATTCGATATCTCATGGATTCGATAAGCAAAATGCTCTATTCGATATCTCAGGGATTCGATAAGCAAAATGCTCTATTAGATATCTCAAGGATTCCTGGAGAAAAGACTTATTCGAGAAGTCATTCGATATGTCAGTTTAACAGTATTCGAGAACTCAGAGTTATTGATCAAGCCAATTCTAGTTCTCGAATCACCAACAGAGTTACTTCTCGAATACAATCTTGGAGACAAAATACTGAAGAATTGTACAAGTCAAAAACCAGCAACAAGCTAAAGCACTTTATGGACCACAATTTGTAATGTACTTTGGAAAAGCCTACAAAGAAGCTTGGAGAGATGTACAAGAGACAAAGAGCTAAAGAAGTGGATCTGAATAGAGCCTTGCAAAGTCAAACCTGTAGCCATTTGGATGCTTACTCAAAAAGGATAGACACACTAGAAAGTAAAATTGTTTAACTACCTTATTTGTAGTAAGTAGGTTGTATTCATGCTCTATAAGGATACAGCTTCACTTCCTTAGAAGTTAAGTGTTCATACACAATAGAAAACATCTCTCCGAGAAAAACGAAGCTGAGAATACTAACATTTGTATTCACAGATTGTAGCAAAATCTTTATCTAATAAAATATTAGATTAAAGTGATATTGTGTCTTGTGTTATTCTTAATCCGCATTTACAAATCTACACACACAAACACATATTGTGCTACACTAACTCAAGAACAAAGAAAAGTTCAAGAATTAATTCACCCCCCTCTGTATTCTATACTCAACACACAATACACTGAATCTAATTGATTTAAATTTTAGAGAATCCAAGTCATGATTAATTTTAGATTTGCAAGTTAACAATCTACATACGTTATCTAATAATATAGACTACATTATTACATAAAATTAAAGGGATAAAAAAGGTTGTAGAAGATCAACAGTCTCTTTGCATGCAAGCTGTGCTGGACAAGTTTTCACATACATTTACTCCATCTTCTCCCATTCTCCAAGAGAGAGTACAGTGCTTTGCTCTTTCACTTTTCACTTTTCTATCTAAAATTTTAGACTATCAATCTTTTAAATCTCTAAACAAAATGCTTCAGAATCTTCGTTCAGATATTCTTGCCTTGCTCTTTTCATTTATCATAATAGATGTAGGAGACTTCAACAGTTTTGTTAAGTGTCTTATGGCATGGATGACTAAGCAAACTACTCCTAGAATCAGAGATGTTCTTGAAAGGCTTAATTGGGATTCTTTGTACCAGTTCCATAACCATCATGTAGAGGTTACACGTGACCAGTTTCATGGTTTTATCACTTTTTCTGTTAGACATAACGTGGAACAAGCTTTGTATTACAATTCCACTCGGTGCTTATTTTTGAAACAGAATGTTCCACATCATCTTTATGTTTTATCCTCTCTATCAGGTAATCATTTTCCTTCTTCCTTTTGTTTCATTTTTTTAAAAACAATATATAGAAATTTTCATAGAGATGAGAGTGTTCAAGAGATGTATGAACTGCTTAATCAGACACATTTGAGATCTAGGATAATAGAACTTATTAATTTTCTCGAAGAAATGTACTGTTTTTTGTTTGAAAAGGATTATCTTTTGCCGATTTACAAGTTTTGCCCAAATGCAAGAAACTAAAAACCAATATATCAACTCGAAGGTCATCCTCTTAAAGATGAGTTGTGGAATGCACTATGCAATCAAACTGTTGAAAGTAGTATTTGCCATAAAAGTCAAGAATATGGCAGACGTTTGGCAATGGCACATATGTGGAATACCAATTGTGCTTATTGCAAAGTGCAGATCCTGTTGTTCAAGATTCTCCTTTCTGCTGTTGTTGATTAAACATTTTAATATAACTCTATATGTTATCTAATTGCTAGTTTGATGAATTTTTTTATATTTTGTTTTATGGATGCATGTTCTACTGACTCTAATTCATTTCCTCAACATCTCCGATTGTAGACACTGATGAATTTTTGCCTTAATTCCGTCAATATATGTTAAGTTCCTGTTAAATGTTGTTGCATGCTGTTTTTTATGTACCAAATGTTAAGTGATATATGCACAATACACTAATTATAACTATATCCATTTATCATATATCCCAAAGTAACTATAGCTAGATAGCTATTATTAAGAAAGGAAGAAGCTAATTTAATATATAGATGGATTAGACTTTTGAAATGAAATTTCCAGGTGGTGTATTTGTTGGGCTATACAATTGAAGGTGTAGACTTCTTTATGTTTCTATGATCAATGTGATGTAAACTGAGTGTGTATATGAGAGTGAAAATGGCCAAATGCGTATGGAGAGATTGATCTTAAATTATCAAATTCCCCGCCACTTTGTCTTATCCTGTTGAAATTCACACAATGTGGCCTGCTCCTGCTCCTGGTATCTTTGTTTTATCTATTGATTAATGCTCCTGGTGCATTTTGAAATAAGGTTTCAAAGTGTAGTTTAGTATTTTCCAAATTAAACTATACAATACTACATTCAACATAGAGGACAATGGTAAATTATAAAAAAACATAGGATAAAACAAATAAAATTTGTACTTCAACAATAGTACACAAATTAGGAATATTACACCAACCTCTTCCTAAGACTTAAGAGAATAACTAAACATTAAGGTTTAGAAAATATAGAATTCTTAATTAGTACCAATGTATATTGATAGATTAAGACTCATAACAGAACAATATATTACGTGTGAAATCCACAAGTCCAGCACTAATTTTTGCCCGTTGTTCCTCCACTTCACCAGTTTTAGTTAACCAGTCATTTAGTTTTTATGTCCAATGTGCTTCAAATTTCTTAAATCCTGTTAACATCTCTTCTAGAAGGCTTCAAAACTGCTTCACATGCCCAACAAGAGATGTCTGGCTATCTTCTACAAATCTGCGTTCTCTTCCTAAATAAGAATGGTAAACTTGAACTTCTTGCTGTGAAGATTGACCAGTCGATACATGTTGGTTTCCTGTCAGCACCTCTGTTATGTTCTTACATTTTAAAACCATACGAACATTGTTACTCCCTCCGTCCCGGCCGATTGTTAACATTTCAAAATAGAGTGTCTGGCACGCATTTTAAGGTAGATTTTAAGGATAGTTCCATAACTTATTTTTGAAGTTTTCTTTTTTTTTTTTTGTAGAAAAATAGAACAATCCTATTTTTATACAAAAAAAATGAAAATTTTAAAAATAAGTTATGGAACTATCCTTAAAATTCACCTTAAAATGCGTGCCAGAAAGTGACAAAAAAAGTGTTAAGAATTGGATGAGACGGAGGGAGTATAATTTAGAAAACAAAAGCATGAGGATAAAATTTTGATATAGACATGTACATGTATTTTTCCTCGATTTCAATGGTTCGAGCAAATAGTTCTGTCTGCCTATCCTCCATGCTCTTGAAAAACAGACCGAAATCTTCATTTGCTAAACGAATATCTTTGTTTAGATCTGCAGAAGTCAGATTGATGTTATTCAAGTCATTCACCAACAATGACTTGATGTTTAAGTACCTTCTCCTTTTTGCTGATCTTGAACTCATTGGTTTTGATACTAAGTAATAAGCAAACCTTATGCAGCAATGATGAGTATTCCCGTTTGAATTTATAGACATTTGATTAATTGGCAAGGTTATTGGTTGGTTTTTTAACTTCCATGTTCTATGACATGTTCTATACTAATCCATTATGAATTCCTTTGAGCTTGGCATATATATGTTTTATGGACAGTTTTTTAACCAAAAGAGATATTGGTTGGTTTTATTACTTCCACGTTTAAATTTAATCGCTTATCAATTTTTTTAAGTTAGGCATCTATGTAACTTTTTGAGTGTCCTTCTATACTTTTTGCACGTATACATTTTACTTGATATTATTTGTGAAATTTATACTTTTATGTTGAAAGTTTTAATGTAATTTATTGGATATTTTTAAAAAAAAATTAAGAAGCGAACTGTAAACTAAAGTAAAAATTTTTATTGTGGAATTTGAAATATGAGTTTTGTCTTATAATTAAATTACAGCTTAAATTGATACTTATTTGAGATATATACACCCGTATCCAGATTTACTAATTTTTAAGTTTAAAAATTGTGAAAAATAATTATATTTAAAATGTGAGTTATTATAGTTTTTCTTTTGAAGAATTTTAATAATAATAATATTTATGAAATTATGTTACTATATTGAAATTTTAATTAATATTTGATGACTAAATCAATTTTTTCTTTGTACAGTTAGAAAATGAGATTCACAGTTAAAATCATGAATTATCCTTGTTTAATTCATTTTCCTATAATATAAATATAACTGTATTCACAATTCCTACAAAAATTTTTAATTTAAATATCATCACCTTTATCGTCAAAAATCACAAATACTTATATACACAACTCATACTTCAAACTAATAGAATGTCAACTCATACTTATCTATGTTTTTATGATGTGTTACTATTAAAATTTATCGTCAAATTTATTGTCAAAAGCACATAAGTTTATACACACAATTCTTACATGTTATAAATTAAAATCAATGTTTGTTACTAAAAAAATTAATATAACATTTTTATTATATTTAAAATTTAAAATAATCTTTAAAAAAATAACTTTAGAGCGCGCGTAGCACGGGCAAAATTCACTAGTTTAGTGAATAAGTACAACAGAGTGGTAGTGGCCGACAAAATAATAAATAACCTAGACAGCTTAGACACGTCATTCTGTATTTATTTTCTGTATCCAATTTTGTGGATGTTGCATTATTCATAATATAAATGAAGAAATAAAAAAATTATATCATTAAAAAATACATATAATCTATGTTACAATGCAACTTTCAATTTTCAAAAAATAATAATTGAATAATTTTTAATATTTACTAAAAGATTGGTCAATTTGACCACTAAAAAATCAAAAAGAACATGTAAAATGGGACGGAGGGAGTAATACCTAATAGGAACCTACCAAGTGACCTTATTTAGTTAAATTTGAAACAAGTTTGTTAAATTTATAACAATGCATTGGAGATATGGTGCTATTTTAACACCAAAAATCATTTTTTGGTGTTAAAATATAGCAACAGTTACACCTATTTTAGTAGAAAGAATGCCCAAAATACCCAATTTTCAAAATACCGCCGAAATTACCCACGGGACACGCCCATGGGAGAGGCGTGTCCGGTCTACTGTAGCACCTCCGCCGGCGTCGAAAGCTCAGTTTGGGGGTTTTGATTCCGACGAATAAAACGATACGAAAGTGGTATGAATGTGTAGAGGGTGAAGAGGCGAGTCGATTTATGTGTATAACATGACTGAACAAGCACGAGAGGGGGATGAACGGAGGGAGAGAAAAAAGAGACGCCGGAATCGCGAATTTGATTGTAAATCGTGAGATCTCGATTTATGGAGTTCGATAGGTGATGAAACTTGTATAGGATTGTAGAGGATACGGAGGAGGTTCGATTGGTACATAAGATTTTAGTGGACGACCACGGGAGAGGGCTGAACGAAGAGAGGAAGAGAAGTCGTCGGCGATCGCCATTGGAGAAGAGAGGGAGAGAATTCGCGTAATTCTGAGGAAAGTGACGGATGACATCATCTGACTTCATCACGCATGTTGCATATGAGTATCATCTATTGCGCAGTTACAGAATTCGTATCTCAAATATATGCGCTTATTCTGTAGGCGTAATAGATTGCTTACTCTGTTGCTGTAGGCGTATCCCTTAAATTACTCCTCCTCCATATGGGCGTATATGAGGACACTCCTTTGTGATAGGCATATCCAGTGGGTATTTTGGGCACCTGTCCCCGAATTTGGGCATTTTGGACAAGAAATAATAAAAAGTGGGTAGAAAGGGCAATCACCAATTTTAGTACAAGCATTGGCTTTGCTCTTAAAGCAAATATAGAATGGTGTGCTATGCTTAAATCTATATCTATATTATAATATAAATTATAAAATTGATTATTCCAATAATCAAAATCGGTCTTAGGAACACTCGAAAAATTAGGCTTTTTAGAAACGCATTGTTTCTAATAAAAAAGTAAAAGATATATAAAATACTACTAAGAGAAGAACAATCACCACTAATGTATGTGCTCCAACAGGACATACCCTAGAAAACGAATCATGATTTATATAGTTTATTATTTACAAACTCGCACCCGGTCAGCAATTGCAACACAGAGCACATTTATACAGTTCTAAGTAATAACAATAACCTCTTAAACTCAGTCTGTTTTATGATGATTAAGTAGTTAATGCATGTAAAGTTATTCAAGATAGAATATTGAGATTATAGTTGTGGAAAGGTTATGCTATGAAAGACTCTAAGAAGTTTGGGATAAGTATGGAACTAACATAGCAAAATAAAAAACTTGTATATGGGGTTAGTCCTGATCTTTCACTGACAGATGTGTTTCCTGACCTTTCTAAGTGATGTCTTCTAACTTCAAATTTGAAGTAGTGTGAAAGAAACAAATTATTGAAAAACTTAGGTAAGAGAGCATATGCACATAGTGATATGGCCGCAGTTACTTAATTCACCTCTTGTAGATGTAAAATTGTGACTTTATGGGCGTATTAAGTTCACTGAGAATATTGGGTCTGGCTCTAACAAGTAAACATATTAAAAAGCTATTCAGATAATTAAAAAGTATTCACATACATATTATGGGGTACTATTTTGATATGGTAAGCCATCTAATGCTCTGGATCAACAGTAAAGATACTTGAAAATGATTCGCTTGCCACAAAACCTGTGCAGGAGCCTCTGAATAACCTGGTTTCAGATGTCTAAGGGGAGTGTAGCAAGGACAATGACTTAAGCATATAAGGCCAAGTGCAGACTGATAAACCAATCGTCGCAGGAGAGAATGTGGTCCTACGGAGAAAAGAGCAAGCCATGGAAAGCTCAGGCGTGGTATCATACAGAATTGCGACAGGGTTTTGAACCCAACGGATGATTAAAAACATCGAATTCGCAGAGAGTTCCCAAATCAAATACAAGGCCAAAGAGTTCCAAAATAGCCGGAGAGAAGACAGCAAGAGAGACCACGATAGAAAACAACAGCCGAAGTGAGAGAAGCAGCGAGAGAGAGAAAACTGAGAGATGATTGAGAAATATTAAGGTCTTATGTCCTATGTTGGTGCTGTTCTACTGTAATATTGAATAAATATATGGAGTACTTGAAGTACATATACGTTTTGCATTCAAAATATTTTAAAATTTATTATTTTGTAAACCTTGTTATATGAATATCATAATTTTGAAAATCATGTAGGTTTTACAGTATGTTCATTTTGAAAATCCTTTATGTTTTGCAATCAGAACATATATGTTTTGCAATCCAAATGCGTTTCGCAGAACAATTCGTTTTGCAATATTTTGTTAGCAAAACATACAAAATTTTCAAGATTTTCGATGAAATAGTGATATTTATGTAATAAGCTTTGCAAAATAATAAAGTTTGCAAGATTATGAATGCAAAATGTATATGTACTCCAAGTATACTCTAATTAAATGAGTGCTCCACAAAACTTTACTCTAATTAAACAATATATAATAAATTAGTATTGTATTTTATAGAGAATTACAAGCTCTCACCTTCAAAATTATTGTTAAAAAAAATTATTTATAATAAATTCTAAAATAAATTAAATTTTGTAAACTAATTTTATACTAAATAGATTTATAGATTTTTTAAATTATACAGTTACATGTGTTTTAATTAAAGTAGTTAGATAGGTAACAATAAGTTGTAAATAATAAGATCCTTACAAAAATTGCTAAAATAACTAGGATCTAAATATTTGTTTATGTTTTATTTGATGTGAAATTCCGTATAATCTACGTAAAGTCTTACTGATTTTGCAAGAATCTGTCAAAATTTCATTGAATTTATTCAGATTTCAAAACATATAAAAAAACATCACAAAATCCATCAAAATATATCACCTTTTAGAATCCGAAAAAATCCATAACTTCTTTAATATCATCATATTTTAAAAAATTATTTAAATTTTGAATGCCACCAGATTTTAAAATAATTTAAAGTCCTGATTGAATACTCCAAAATTTTAAACGACTCTATGAAATCTAAAACAATACCTTCATATTTTGATGAATTATTTTAAATCCAAATTTCAAAATCCAAAAAAATCTTTCAAAATTCATATTGAATACACCTCCTAATATTGACCCAATGTCTAAATATATGGACCAGTGTTTGGTATCATAGAAGGGGGTTGAATTCGATATTTACTGTTTTTCAATTTCTTTGCGGATAATAAAATGATCAGTTCAAAATCAATCAATTAATAACAAAAACAAGTTCTGGATACCAAACACTGAAATTGAAAAACTGAAAGTATCAAATTCAACATGAAACGAAATTAAAATATTATTATTAATAATTAAATACTATTTAATTATGTACTAGTTGATAATCCGTGTGAAGCACGACACAAAAGATAATTTATTTAAATGAAGTTTCGTTGATTTGATTTGATACTTATAACCAAAGTCTGATTGTGTAATCTATATTATTATATCAAACCAAAATTTTGAAAATTTTGATTTTTATGATTTTCGATCTTTTATTTTAATAATAAATAATAAAATAATATTATTAATGTTAATTAGTCAATTGCTTTTTCTAATTAAAACAAATTAATTTTTAATTAAACATTTTTACATTTTATAAACATTTGAAAACATCAATTATGTCGTATTCAATCATTAATATTTATTTTCTAATTAAACGATGCTACCTTTTAATTTAAAACATAATTTTACAATCATTAATATATACCCAAAAATATCACACCTTTTCTTGCAATCATTAATAAAATATATTAAAAATTCGTACGTTTATAGTAAACCATCGTGAGTATAATTGTTCGTTTTTTGTTTCAGCGGTTCAATAATACAACGAATAATTATCATTAGTTTTTTAGTAAATAATTAAAAAAATTTGGATCTAATAAGAAGAAATATTATATATTTGAATTACTCTACTAAAAACCCAATGTTCGAATACCATCAACAACATATTTAAATTAAAAATTTGTAATATAAGTTTTATAATATATTAAATAGTATTAAAATTAAAACGGCCATTGAAAATAGTGATTATATAAAGACATAACTATTATAACAAAATAAAATTTATAACATATCAAAAAAATCCGGTGCATCGCACGTTATAATCTAATCTATCTATACTTTACTATTATAAGCGAAATATGGTATATTTGGTTGTCGGTTTGGTACACTTTTTTTGGTACATTCAATAGCTAGCAATCGTTGGATTTTAAGATAGATTAGTAAGAGTCGTTGGATCTAATACAAATACAGAAAGAATATTCCTTTTATAATATTTAAAATATTCTCAGTAGTTAAGTTCGAATCCCACCAACAACAGATCTTTATTAAACATATATACTATTTTATAAACTATTCTTAAGAGTTTAAGCTTCTATTTTCGTCAATATCATATTATAATCAAAAAAATTTAGTGTCTATTTTTTAATAAAGTATTACTTCCACTGTTTGAAATAACTAATGCTTAACTTTTTGGCACGAACTTTAAGGTATTTTGACCTCATAGTTAAAAATGTTATTTTTAAAATTTTCTTTTTTTGAATAAAAATATTGAAGCAAATATTCAAAAACAAAAGGAGTACTATACATTTATATTATCTTATAAACTACTCCCACAAATTTTCGTTAATAACATATTATAGTTAAAAATTAAAACTAATTTATGATATCAAAAATGTTTTATGATATTTTATTATCATAAATATTTTTTTTCCTTCTAATTAAAAAATATATATATGAAAATTAAGAAAGAAGATAAAAAAATATTAAAAAAACATCCGTGTTATAAGTTATATAGTTAAAAATTACATAAAATCTGAAAAACACTTACAATATAAAAGTTTTTGTATAAAAATCAAAAAAAGTCTATATAATTAGATTAATTTCACTCTTTCTACTAAATAAAAGTTAAAAAAACTACTTTTATATAATATTTTATATATACGTATGTGTTTTAAAGTAATAATTAAAATAATATTTATAATAATGAGATTTATAAAGTTAAAAAATTATTTTATAATAAAAACATATGTATAACGTAAAATTTTAACAATAAAATATTATTAAACAGTTTACAAGCAACCGTGTATTAGAGGTGCACAAAAAGACTGACGGGCAAGGCTTTAACCGGGCCTTAAAAAGCCCGGGCTTTAATCTTGTAAAATCGGGCCGGGCTTTTCTGAAAACCGGGCCGGGCTATTAAGAAAATATCAGGCCTGTTTTCGGCCCGCGGGCCGGGCCGGGCTTTATCCGGGCCTGGATTCAAAAAACTTTTTTTTTGCTAATTAAATTAAATTTCTAATTAAATGATTAGAAATGATTTAAAAATATTTCTCGACGATTCAACCATACGGATGTCAAGATATATCTAATTAAATGATATTCCCAAATTTAAAAAAAAAATAATTTGGTTGGAGATCTTATTAGAACACTACTATATTGTCTAGTACTCGTAACTAGTGCTTCATCCCAGATTATTGTTTCTATATTTTTAAAAATATTTCTCGACGATCCAATCGTACGGATGTCAAGATATATCTAATTAAATGATATTCCCAAATTTTCAAAAAATAAAAAATTAATTTGGTTGGAGATTATAAGTTACATTAATAAAATAAAAAATTTATCCGGGCTTCGGGCCGGGCCGAGCTTTATCCGGGCTTCGGGCCGGGCTTTATCCGGGCTTTTAACCGGGCTTTTCGGGCTTCGGGCCGGGCTTCGTGAAAAATAGGGGGCCCGTTTTAGGCCTCCGGGCTGGGCATTTCGGGCTGGACTTCGGGCTTCAGGCTTTTTGAACATCTCTACCGTGCATCGCACGGGTTATAGGCAAGTAAGATTTATAGTAGAAGTAGGTGTATTATGTATGTAATAAGACTTAGTGTGGAAGTAGGTGTATGTAATAAGACTTATAGTAGAAGTATGTGTCTTCAAACATGTATTATTATATATTTACATTAATAAAATAAATAAATAAATAAATATAATAATAATAAATAAATAAATAAATAAAATGATAACCAAAATTTGGTACCAACACGGACTCAAACGAAAACGGATTTGCTTATTAATAAAAGGCTATCATGTATGTAATAAGATTTACGGTGGAAGTAGGTGTATGTAATAAGACTTATAGTAAAAGTAGGTGTCTTCAATCATGTATTATTATATATTTACATTAATAAAATAAATAAATAAATATAATAATAAATAAATATAATGATAACCAAAATTTGGTACCAATGCGCGCTCCAACGAAAAAGGATTTCACTTATTAATAAAGAGTATTTATTGATTGATTTATAGGGAATCGAACCTTAGGTGAAGAAAGAAATTAAAATAAATAAATTTGTATAGTTATGTAGCTGTAAGGAATCGAAACCGAGTTAAATCTAAAGAAACTTAAGTAAATAAATCTTATAGTATAATTATGTAGTCGTAAAGAATCGAACCCCAAAATTTAGAGATAACGATATTTTGGTACCACCTATGGAGTCCTATTCTTACGATATAACGCGTTCTATTAGCCATAGAATGAATTTGTGCTTTCCTTTCGCTCGCTCAAGTGGGTGGGCCGCTCCAAGCCGAAAGCGATAGCGAATCTGTACAGTTTTTTTTGGGGGGGGTGACCATGGACTAAACGGCCACTGCCTGAAAGGACTATGTCCAGGGAACCAAATAGCATTTCCTATTAGATTGAAAGATGGTTTTGCATATTAATAAAGAATATAAATAGATACCAAACCGTCCAAATTTTGAACAGAACTTTCAGCATAATTGTGCTAGCTCTTGTTATTAGAAAATGGAAAGTTTGAGGCATTTTTTAGATGTGCTCTTGATGTAATTTCCGGAAACTAAATTATGGAGGTTGTTCCTTGATATGAGGACTTCAACTTTCATGTTTGGATCTAAGACATTTTCTAAGTGGAATCCATAATTATATATAGGCAAAGTTGCTAGTTTGAAATGGGTTTTTCTTAAATCCCACATTGAAAAGAATTTGAACTTAACAACTTGATTTGCCTATATATAGAAGGGTCTACTTGAGTTTTTAGTAAGTAATCTCAGGTGCCTACCTTGCATTCATTTATAAGTTGGATAGGTTTTATGGGCGAATTGAGGTGCTAGTCGCTGTTGATCTTTGCCGTGTCTGTGGCCGGATTGATCTGAGCTGTTTTATCCTGGAAGCGATATTGCTGCAACCCATCACAGCGTAAGTGGGGCAATAATCTCTTCAAGAACAGTAAAGACTTCTCCAAGCCTTAGTGACTCAGCTGTTCTGTTCTGTCAGAGTTTTAAAGCTTCTGCTAGAGCTAAGTATTTTCTCCTTTCTTTTGTTTTTTACAATATTTAATTATATATTTTGTTTTGCCATCGTGTTTGTTTCGTTATTTGGTTAATTGTCTGTTCTTGTTAATTGTAATATAACTGTCCCATTGTTGCATTGTTTAGTTAAATATACTTTAATAACCCGGATTTTTGGTAGGAATTAAAACTTTTATTATGGAATAGATATGGATTCCAATATTTATATGCCACGAAGAATGCAAAAGGTTGCCAACTTAGATTAGAATAATCTATCTCCTGGAAAGAAAGATATAGTAAGTTCCAAAGAGGAAGATTATTCTCATGTCATCCAAATCGATATCTGTTATAAGTCCAGTGGTTCCGTAAAAGGGTTAAGGAATGCTCAAAAGAGAACAAGGACCATATTTCTAATTATAAGGAATAAAGAAAGAATAAGTGATGAATAGTGTTTTGGTGGAATTAGGAATATTATTAGACGACACTATATAGAAGTACCCGGAACGGATTTCTGAATTCGTATTAATGATCCAAGGGGAAAAAGAGTGTATGTAAAAGTTATCGGATTCGAAAAAATAGCACTTTTATTTTCCCCGATATTTTCCTGGACACTGAAAGACTTAAGGAATTATTGAAAGGATTTAAGGAATATAGGTTCAAGAATTATAAAGGAGGATTGAGAATGGTGGTATAAATATTAAGAAGGTTTTTGGTAAAACCCTAACTAGAACAATCGAGATATTCCTCTGAGCGATCAATCAAATTGGGAAATAACCGAACAAGAAACAAGCAGAGAGCGAAGAGGTATGATGAACTAGGGGAAGGTGACATAATCACTTTATGCAATATAAGATCAAAGAAACCAAGCTAGTTAGCGAAGAGGTGCACCATAAGACACCAACATATGCTCACATGGTAACAAACCCTTAACCAAGCCTTAACCCATTAACTAACCAAGCCTTAACCCATTAACTAGACCATGGTTCAACCAACAAATATCTATCATTATTGATCACTTTATGCAATCAACCAAGCAAAAGCAAGCAAGCAACTCCATCTTCTCTCCAAAGGAAGCCATTCAGTTTTTTTTTTTTTTTAACATGGGAACCCGCAGCCGCTACCCTTCGGGTGCGCTCTGGGTAAACCCATGGGCTCACGCAATAGCCTGCAAACCACGTGATCCAAGTCAAACCGCACAAGTGCGACAGGCTCTGTCCCAGGATGGCATAATCACAAATCCGCCTCCCATGGGAATCGAACCTGTGACCAAGAGGTGAGATGACCTCTCTTTAACCAACTGAGACAACCCTTGCGGGCGCCATTCGGCTTTTTGCTTAATTCAAGAAGCAAAATCCCACTTCCCACCATTGTTAATTTTCAAGATAATTATGGTGAGTCCTATATTTCATATCATGAATATCCTATAAGTTTGAAAGCAAACAAACATTTCTAGCATAGTTAATAAAATCACCAAAGTCTAGGGTGAATAGTAACTTTCAAGATCTAACCTTGTTTTTCTTGATTTGTTTGGATGATCTAAGCTTGGTAAAGGTATCCTAAGGGCTATACAAGGATTATTAAGTTCTTAGACTCTCCAAGGAAGGTATGAACCTCATGAAACCCTAGCTCTTACTTTGAGATTATGTATATTCTTGGTGATATTTAGCTTAGTTATGATTATGGTGATATTATAAGCACGATTATGTAGTCGATTTGTTGATTTTATAACATGATGATCAATATGATGAAGTGATATGTTCTTGGACTTAATAAGATGAGAATCATGTTTATAAGTTGTATTGATGCCCGGTGTGGCTTGGGTCGTTGATTATGATTTATGGAACGTCCGATTTATAGCCGTCGTAATGCCCCATTTTCGTTAACCTTAAGAAATTGTGTTTGACAGTAGCTATAATCACTGTCCAGTTTCATGTTCTGCCATGGCAAGATAGATCATGTTATAAGCTTCGTTTTGATATAAAGATCATGTGAAACGGACTTACGGTTTAGGAATTATGGCCGATTTACTAAAAGTCATTCAAAACCGTAAGTACGAGTTCGTTATTAAAATTGACCCTCGGTAAATATGCAAGTTAGTGACGAACCTTGGTAATTAAATATTAGAGATCATAAGGAAGGTGTAAAAGAAAATCTCGTGTCAAACGGATCGTTTTTCAATTTTATAAAAATGTTTGAATCGAGGTTAAACGCGAACGAACCCCTAAAAGCGTACTTGGTTATAACTTTGGTAAAACACTTAGAAAACGGGTGATAAAACTCGAGGTATAATCTTGGTTCGTAAACGACCGACCTTAGAACTTACCCGGCTTAAGTATATGTCAAGTGTAAGTGTAATGACATGTCTTAATAACGAACAAAAGTCAGATCGTTTCGGTAATAAAAAGAGTTATATAAAAGGGTGCATAACGAGATAACTCGAAAGCGTGTTTCGACTTAAGTAAAGTTTATACGTAACCTTCTAAAGTAGTGTTAGGTGATTAATCTCGAATATTCTGATTGTTTATAGATCACCGATCTGAACCGGGACACGCTACCTCTACCCACACCCGATTGCCAGGCAAGTCTTCAATCAATTTGAAGCTGTTGCTATGATAATACATATATGATTTGATGTTGTTATACATATGTCATTGCATGCATGCCTACTTTCAAAATTGATAGTGTGATACTTGTTCCCTAAATTGATATTGGCTTATAAGTTAGGTACAAGATATAATAATTATAAGCCGGATATTGCTAAGACCCTTAGTGAAGGGCATATGATCTCATTCTTTTAATAAAGACCTGGAGTTCGTACTTTGTAATATAGAGATAGTCATGGAAACCCGGAGGGATTCCAGTGACAGATTATTTGAGGGATGTTATTTATGAACATTATTTAAATTTCCATAAGTATTAAGGACTTGGAAATTATTCGAGGAATGTTATTTGAATACTCATTCGAGATTATTTATTTAATGAATATTATTTTGAATATTCATTTGAGGCTATTTGAATTAGATGAATATTATTTTGGAATATTCATTCGAAGTTATTTATTTAGTGAATATTATTTTTAATATTCATTCGAGCTTTATTTATTTAAATAAATATTATTTCGAATATTCGTTTGAGCTTATTTACTTAACCAATATTATCTTGGATATTCATTCAAGATTTTATTATTTTCTTGGATATTATTTCAAATATTTATTCGAGGAATTATTTATTTAATGAATATTTTATATACACTTATTCGAGGGTTAATCATGAGCAGTATTTATATTAAGAATATTCTTGAACTATTTTCTGGTTTATTAAATATTCTTTGAATATTTATTTAATTCTTTCAACTAGTTCTAAAATGAGATATTTTATTCAAAAATTTCCCTGATATTCAAATACCATGTAAATTATCTCTGAGTCGTATTATTATTATTTTATCAAGGAAAGTTCTCAAAACTCCATCTTCATTCGAGTCTATCTTCTAAAATATAAGAGAACCTTGCTTAAGAGCTGTTATGTCGTTCACTGCCCGGTCATATACTTGTTAAACTATTCGTTTCACTCGCAACTTGGTTGCTAACCATCAAATTGAGTTTGTTTGTTACTTCCTCATCATTAGACGGGTAAGATTTTTGGAACAAGTCAATATCCATTAACAAGCATCAGCTTGGAAAATATTGGTGAATTTTCCTTTCCAACTAGATACGACTACTTTGTGGAGTCTTATCAACAAGTATTATAGTTGGGGAAAGGGGGATGAGCTTTAAGTTTCAGAGTCATGGATTTATTCGAACTAGGAGTATTTGTGTAAGAGGCTGTGGGACAGTCCATCATTAAAAATCTGTGTAAGAGGCTATGGGACAGTCCATCAATAAAACTGGTATAAGAGGCTGTGGGACAGTCCATCCTGGAAATAGGGTCCGAGTGGCGCCGGTCCCAACTATGCCCAACCGTTGGCTAGGGAGATCCGGCGTACGTTCTTCCTTCTACATGTAGAGAAACAAATCTTGAGATGCACAACCTACGACTGATCATCGTAAGGTGGTGTCATCTGGCGCGACAATACTCCCGCATTAGTTCATAATCAAAATCTATTTATTTTCTGCAACATTCTCAATATTGGCAGGGTTGAAAAGTGTTCAAAACTGGAATTGCAATATTTTTCCTGCAAGTTCCTCTTTTATAATAAATGATAATATCTTGCTTATCTTTTGCTTAGCAGATATTTTCGCAGCATATATATTTTGAGTTACCTTGTAACTTCATTGTTTACATTATACTGGCACTATCTTCGTAAATGCATGGCATATGGTTACAAAGATATTAGGAACTGTTGTATATTATTACTGTTCAGTATATTTTTTTTGGTGGGCTATTGCTCACCCTTGCTTTATTTATCTATATCACAACAACAGCTAGATCGGATGGCCCGCACAAAGTGCAATCGGTACGAGCAAGTGATCGCCGTCAAAGGATTAACCGCTGAGATCATAGCTACCATTGCTGAAGAGGAAGCTATTGGTAGGCTAGTTGGTAGCATTTGAGTATCAAATGTATTTGGTATGCGACATATAAAAATGGATGGCAAAGAGTATGTAATGGTTAAATTGTAAATCTTTTGGGTTGTAAGAACTCAATCTTGCGATTAATAATATTTGTTAGTTACTCTGATTTCATCTCAGGGACTATAACTGGTTGTGTGTGTGTGTGATGTGATATTATTGCGGGGTCATAGCATGCTGCTTATGTATTTTGATGCAAATCAAGTATTATTGATGGAATTGAGACCGTAACGACCCGATCCCTGACCCCGGATCTGGGGGTGTTACATATACCCAACAATCTTGAAGAGATTATTTGTTATATTTGTTAATTAGCAAGATGGTTAATGAAACGGAAACTCTTGTTGTTGAGACTGACTCTGGGTCTGGTGTTACTGCACCCACCATTGATTGGACCACGTACCGTTTCCCACAACCTATCGATTTATCGGGTATGCCTGATAAATTCGGTGGGGGTGTTGGTTTTTCTCGTTGGTAGAAAAAGATGAAAATGTGGCTTACGGTAAAGGGTCTATGGCCGGCGGTGCAGTATGAGAAACCATTTGTGGTTAAGGAAAAGGTTTAAACTGTTAAGGCTTGTGCTATGTGGGAGAAAAAGGATGGGGTGGCTAGGGCTGCAATTCTGGCAGCTTTAGCGAACACTCTGTTTGATGTTTATTCATCAGATTCCTACACAACTAAGCTCTTATGGGAGAAGCTGGATCAAACACATAATACTGACTTGCAAAGGTTGGAAAAGTATTTTGTGGCACGGTTCCTTGATTTTAAACTGGTGGATACTAAATCCATGACTGAGCAGGAGCACGAGTTTGAGATGTTGGTGCATGCTTTGAAGGAGTCCGGTATGGTTCTTCCCGAGAAGTTTCAGGTTATGACAGTGATTGAAAAGCTCTCGAAGTCTTGGGAAGAGTTTGCTCTCTCCCTGAAGAGACAGAAAGGAGAGATCACGTGGACTAATCTGATGTTGGACATCTCAGTGCAGGAGCAACATAAGTCCAAATAGGGACATGTGATGCCTGCAGGTGAATGTTATGACTGTTGGTAAGAAAAGAAAAGAATTTACTAAGAAGGAAAACACTAAGTCTAATAAAGACAAGAACAAGGCTAAGAAACCAAAGGCAAACAAACCATGTTGGTCTTGTGGACAGGTTGGTCACTGGAGCAAGGACTGTCCTGTAAAGAAAGCGAAGAAAGCTGATGTGGTTGCTCAAGCAAACACTGTGCTTGGAGCTGGAACCATTAATGGGCCTATGGCTAACATGGTTATTGGTAAAGCTGTTAGTCAATCTGTGATAAATACAAACAGTATAATATTTGTGCATGTGTGAGTAACAGTTATGTGTATAATTAAAACAGACAAAAGAGGAGACAAGGAACGAAAAAACCCGAGTCCAGTGCGTGACTCTCTCCTTAAAGCGTATTAGCCCCCACCGTATGTGTGAGCGAACCGCCTCCCAGGATAAAACGGATTGCAGTGAGGCTACATAAGAGCGTCACTCTCAGCGAGCTTGAGACGAGCAAGAACTATCACCAGAGGAAGAGAAAAGACTGTATATGAGAAGAGAATATGTGTTTTCGAGAATTTAATCCTAATGCTCTAGATGAGTATTTATCGGATGAGAAGACTTGTGCGCTACATAATTGCCTTAATTAATTATCCGCGATAATCAATTAAATCGGTGGCAATTTCCTTAACACAATTGCCTAAATTAATTAGCCGTGCTAAGCAATTAAATCGGTGGCAATTTCCTTAATTAATTAACCGTGTTAATTAATTATGTTAAGGCGGTGGCAAAAAATCCGTAGTAAAAACGGAATTGATTTTACCGAATCAATGAATTCAATTTATAATCAAATCCATATTCCAACAATCCCCCACATGGATGAGATTGATATCATAGTAGCACACACCAGATAGACAAAGAATTTGATTTGGTGATAATTCTTCGATCAGATATAGCATACGATAGGTAGAGATTTGCTCCTTGAACCTAAGCTTGAGTAAGCATACTGACCTTACTGGTAGACAGTGGAGGTTTGCTCTTTGAACTGTTCGACCGTTTGTTTAAGCGATGATATACTTATCACTATATCCTTTCTGACTCGTTCAGCTCTCATGATTATGTCCATTTTGGCCATGGAACATCGTCCTGGTTCTGCAATGGTTGGGTGTCCACCATGATGCCGTTAAGCAATAGGCTAAGGCCCATCCCTCTCGATGATTTTACAACTATCTCACGGTATAACCAGATTCTCTTGGTTTAACCGGATTATCTCAGTTTAACCATCTGGTTAGTGGATCCACAACATTATCATTTGACTTTACATCGTCAATCCTGATAATTCTCGTTGAGAGTAGTTGTTTAATGATATTATGTCTTCGTCATAGAGGCGAGACATACCATTACACACACAACAATGTAATCTCCCAATATGAAAATTATTTACATAAAATATGCATATTGAAGACATATTTTCTTGCCATTTAGGAATATCCTTTACAAAGTGACTACCAATTCACCATCTTACACGCATATATATTATGCAATTGATTCGTATTCCATCATGAATCGAGCTATGTTTAATCATCTATCTAGGATTCCATGACATGGCTGCTTTCGTTAATGTGAACTATATTCACAAGTGACCTTTAAGTTCTTAAAGTCAAACATCTAACATCCCTACTATATCCACATAGTACAATTAGATGTCTTTTACAATGCAGCCCAAACTCACGAGTATATCTCAAACACCTTAGTCTCATTGCAATCACATTCAAGAGACTTCCATTTGACTCGTGCATCCACTCAGTTTATCCACTGTGTAGCCTATGTCTAATTTTGTACAATTTTAAAATGTACAAAAAACTTCCAATCATTCTTGAGAGATCCTTGTTCATCTATACTTGGATAGATACATCATACATATTCATTTTAGCTATACTAGATTTAGTTACGTTGATCTCTTCAAGATTCACATCACCAACGTGTGACACTTATCCTTTTGGACTTTTAAAGTTTTTAAGATTTTATTCTCCAAAATCAAAACTTTAAGTCTCATCCAAATTGCTAGAGATGATCATCTTGTCATTACTTCTCATAATGATTTGATCACTCACGTGCAATAAATTTTATCATCTCATGTGTAAATAACATATACACACCTGTCAATTCTTTGATTTTCTATCAATTTGACATCTCAACATTGGCATATGTCACATTTTGGTAATTACTTACCAGTCATCCGCTAAGATTTCAATTCGTCATTGACATTACCAATTTTTATCGTTTCAAAAATTGGCAATTTCAGTTTACCTTATTACCAAGTTTAAGCGTCCCCAAACTGATAATACCCATTATCTAGTTACCAAATTTGAGTTTCCTCAAAGTGGAAAACTAAGTCATTTATTTTGAAGCCATTGCTTGTCGTAACAATATCAAATTTTATATGCCACTGTTTTGGTGTCTATTTCGATTCACAAAATAATTCACCTAGTCATAGTCTTTCTATGCTTGTCTTAGCAACAAACCCTCAAGTTATCTCACGTAGATTTCTTTTAAATCTCTATTCAGAAAGACTTTCTCAATGTTCATTTGATATACTTCTCAATTTCGCAACACGATAATTTTAAGTATCACATTAATGAACCTCATTCTCGTAAATCGAGAAATACTATCTCAAAACATATCAGGTCTTCACTTTGACTGTAATTTATAATTATCAGTCTGACCTTATACTTTTTCTTTACCCATGTATCTATTTTTCAATTTGAAAAATCTGTTTGGGTCCTAATGGTATCTATCTCGCAAGAAGATCCATATAATTTCAAACATGATTCTATTTAAAAGAACCACTCTCTCGGAGGTCGGGGTTCGATTCACCACGAAAACAAACATGATTCTACTTAAAAGAACCACTCTCTCTATTCCTTAACATCAACCACTTTCTCTATTCCTTAACATCCTTTTCCCCAACAAGGGATAGAGAGTTAATATAACGCTATAGTCCATTTTCTAGCACACATGTTAGAAAATCTTGACTCGATGACTTCTTAACTTTGGCCAATTTCCCTCTTAATATCTTCTTTCATCAAAGAATTATTAGAGGAACACGTAGCTTTTTCAATCTTTGAGGTTCACCACTAAGCAAATCGTGAAGACATTCGGGACTATCGAATTTCTTATCCTATGTCTTTTGCTCTGTTTAGGTTCATTCTCACATTAATCCAATTTCATTTGGATCACTAACGAATCTATGTGGAACTACTTAGCTTAATAAATAAACATTCCCAGATTCCGTAGTTGCATACAAATTAGAATCTCATTATTTAGATTCATGTATAGGATATCATTAGACACAATCGTTGTCTATATCCATCCAAAATACCTAGATTATTTTGGATCACTTTTAACCTTTATAGGTATCAGTATCAAGATATCTCCAAGATACCCCCACAATTCAATTATTTCTAGGAATGCTTCGTTACATTCTAGAGTTCGTTCATAGAAAATTCTCTTATTTTCTCTTCAAGATACCCCCACATTTTTAATATTTCTAAAAATGTTTCACTACATTCCGGTAATATTAGGAAATTCAAATATTTCCTTTCATGGTATCTCATCTTGTTTAAAAAAAAAAATTAGTCTCTACACGACTAAGATCCTCATATTCAGTTATAGTCTGAATTGAAGAACATCGCTTTTGCATCTCCATTAGAGAGCAATTCAACATGCACTTACTCCATTGTGAACAAAATCACCCAGTGCTTATTCAGTATCAAAATCAATCATTACCATTTTAACTAATATCCTCAGATTCGGTGATAGACCGAACTGATCACAATCATTATGCATCTCCAATTAGAGCGTAACATGAGCCTGCAACTACTCCATCTACCATATGCGAGTAAGGTATTGTGGCCTCATGAATATTCACGTTATGAAACAAAATTCACCCAGTGATTATTCACCACCAAAATCACTCTTAACCATCTTAATTTTCTGTAGTAAGTTGGTTTTCAGTCTCGAGCTTATAGAGTATATTCTTCTCTATAAAACTTCATATTTACTCTTTAATGAGTACACATAATCAATGTATTACTATAAAGTAATTACACAACTTGTTACCACCTCTCACTAGAGCAGGTTTCAAACGACCATGATCCCATCATAAAGAGATTCCCAATTTTTCCTTGAATTAAATACTTCAAATCAACATTCATCAATGGTTTGATTTCCAGGTTGTCGGAGGGGACACATGGTCTCACTTAATACCCGAATTCCTTACAGGCATGGCCTGTTGTTGACAAAATCTCCCCATATCGAAATCATTGAAAATTCGTATTTAATTCCGTGTTTCATAAACACATAAATCTCATAATCGTTTTGTTTAATTATAAAATCTCGAGTCATTACAGATTTTATCTTGTTTTTATTAAAACCTCTCAGGTATTAATATCATGTTCAAAGAACTTTCTTGTTCTTCTCACTGAAAAATTCAACCACTGAATTTCTCTTAAATTTCAATTTGATTCATAAAAGAACCTAATTTTCTGGCTCACCAACTGGTATAACCAGTATAACCAAAAGATGTCCGAGGAAGAACATAAACTTCCAATAAACCCATATTCAGTGATCCTTGATCAACTGATGCGTTAGGGTCACCATCATTGTGGATTTCTCCAAATTTCAGCATACAGAACTGATCGCAATGCCGTATTTGGTATCACATGGATCACAATAATAGGCTCGTGTGTCACTGCCGCAGCAGACCGACACCAACAAGAGAATATATAATTTAACTGGAAAAATGAATCCAACCAGAAAATTATAAATCTCGTGCCGACCCTCATCCTGTACTTAATAAGTAACAGGTCTGTTACGTTTTTCAATATCTCGAAACATCCGACCAAGATTGATAATTCCAAAGAAATTTCCTCGCAAACAAACAACAAAAAAACGGTTAAATCAATAATTAAGCAAATAATTTTTTCTCACTTAAAAATTATTACTTAATTAATACAACCGTACTGATTATTTAAATAATTAATACCACAATTATTTAAATATACATATAAATCTTGGTAAACTCTGAGGATCAGCCAAACACATTACCCATTAATATCTAAACAAATATTAATAAGATTTTAGCTTGGATGATTATTGCCTGCAAATAATCAAACATAATTAAATAAATTTAATTATAAAAGGATGCTAAAATCATCATTCGTATAGCTAGATAATTGAGATATAAATATCCAATTACAGCGACACCAACAAATTTCTAACACGTGATTGACAAATCAAATATTCTTCGTGAAAATGTTATCTAACTAAAAGATTTGCCTATGATTAAAATTATTTAGCTAGCCAAATCCATTAACCATGTCACATGTCTTTACTAACATTAATGTTGTCATAATGTCATTCAATAATTAATGTATTAGTACTACACATACGTACATGGCTATTCAAGCTAAATCAAGTCATATAAATTAAACACTCATATGTCATATCATAACGTAGCAAACTTTGACCTCAATGCATATCAAAAAATTTATGTGATGCCATATTATTCGATACACTAACTTTTGGTATAGACTTAAATACATGCAGCGGTACATCACATTGGATATCAAAAAACCATAAACTCAATCATAAATTGATTCACATAATCAATAATAAATTTATAAAACATACTGAGATTCATGCTTTCTAATATCCAAAATCGAAGTTTATGCATATACACGAAAACCAAATTTTAACATGATTAATCAGAACCATCGCAGGCAGTAATAACAAACCCAATAATGATTTTTGATTTCCAAACAAATCCTTAACTATTTGATACCAAAATCGAAAAATAAAATACAAGATTGGTATGATACAAAAATTGTTTTAAGAATTATACACTTTAAATCTGTCACTCAAACGGACAAGTAAATATGTAAGTAAAGATCACAGATATATAAAGTAATACGCTTTAAGATTGTTAGTCAATCTGCGATAAATACAAATAGTATAATATTTGTGCATGTGTGAGTAACAGTTATGTGTATAATGAAAACAGACAAAAGAGGAGAAAAGGAACGAAAAAACCCGAGTCCAGTGCGTGACTGTCTCCTTAAAGCGTATTAGCCCCCACCGTATGTGTGAGCGAACCGCCTCCCAGGATAAAACGGATTGCAGTGAGGCTACATAAGAGTGTCACTCTCAGCGAGCTTGAGACGAGCAAGAACTATCACCACAGGAAGAGAAAAGACTGTATATGAGAAGAGGATGTGTGTTTTCGAGAATTTAATCCTAATGCTCTAGATGAGTATTTATAGGATGAGAAGACTTGTGCGCTACACAATTGCCTTAATTAATTATCCATGCTAATCAATTAAATCGGTGGCAATTTCCTTAACACAATTGCCTAAATTAATTAGCCGTGCTAATCAATTAAATTGGTGGTAATTTCCTTAATTAATTAACCGTGTTAATTAATTATGTTAAGGCGGTGGCAAAAAATCCGTAGTAAAAACGGAATTGATTTTACCGAATCAATGAATTCAATTTATAATCGAATCCATATTCCAACAGAAGCATTTGCTTCTGTAACCAATGACGGGTATGTTACCTATAAGCCTGTTATACTATCCACTTATTTGTCTCACGAATGGTTGATTGATACTGGAGCTAATGTGCACATTTGTTCTGATAAAACTCTGTTTGTATCTTATCAACAGACTCATGGAGTGACAGTGACGATAGGGAATGTTAGTGCAGCAAAAGTGCTCGGAATAGGAAACGTGGACCTGAAGTTTGCTTCTGGGCGTGTTCTATCCCTCACTAGAGTGCATCATGTTCCTGATATTCATAGAAATATAATAAGTGGAAGTTGTTTAGTTAAGAACGGATTTGAACTTTCTTTGAATTGTAATAAAGTAGTTATTACATAGACTGGTTTATTTTTTGGCAAAGGTTACTTGTCTGATGGATTATTTTTGATAAATGGTGAACCTATTTTGGGCAGTTTTATTAATGATAATGTTGCTCCTTCTGTTAATTATGTTGAATCTTCAAATTTATGGCATGCTAGACTTGGTCACTTAAAATTTGGTGCTCTTAAAAATATGATGAAATTAGAGTTGATTCCAAAACACTCTACAGAAAAGAATTCTAAATGTCAAGTATGTGTGTCTGCTAAACAAATAAGGAAACCTTTTCATAATATTGTTAGGGATTCAGGCTTGTTAAATTTAGTACACACTGATATTTGTGAATTTGGCGATGTGTTGACTAAGGACCAGTTTAGATACTTCATTACCTTTATAGATGATTGTAGCAGATACTGTTATGTTTATTTACTTTGACATAAGGATGAAGCACTTAGTAAATTCATTATATATAAAACTGAAGTAGAAAAACAAACTAGTAAGGTACTTAAACGGTTCAGACACTACAACAAAAACTGCATCATACAACACGTTTCACACAACGGTTAATCAAAAAACCGTTGTCCCGAAAAAACAAACAACGGTTAATTGTCTGTCCTCGTAAAAACGTTGTCAAAGTCTTTCTATGACAACTGTGTTTGGTGTTTTTTGAAACCGTTGTCTAAGCGGTATTCTCTGATAAAATCAGACAACAGTTCTATTGTAAATATGTTGTGTGGAACCATTTAATACAACTGTGCAGCACCGTTGTATGTGACAACTTCATATTATCTTCAGACAACGCTTTTAGACAAAAACGTGGTGTAAGTTAGACAACAGTTTATTAGAAGTGTTGTTGTATGGAACATTAGACAATGTGTCTCAAATACCGTTGTCAGAAGGAAAGTTGATAGACAATGGTTATTAGCATTGTGAGATAAATGGGTATCATACAACAGTGCAAAATACCGTTGTTTGAACATCCTCTTTAGAAGACGGTTATAAACATTGGTAGAATAACTGCTGTCTGTTTAGTAAGGATACAACGTAGAATAACCGTTGTTTACTGGGAAATTTGAATTGAAATGGGTGGGAAATAATGAAATGTTTAGTGGGAATAATGAAATAATTTGAATTGAATTTGGTGGGAAATAATGAAAATTTTGAATTGGATTTGGTGGGAAGTTATTAAATATTCAGACAACGGTTTTCTGATAAAAACACTGTTGTGTGATAGTAAGCACAACAATGGATTTTCATAAAAAACCGTTGTGTAATGTTTAACAATTTTAAATCGTTAAATAACAGTTTGCGTGTTTTACTACGTTTTTGTTAAAATCTCGTAAAACCTGACCTTTTTATTTTTTGATTATTTTTTCCCAACACTAAAATGAGTGTTTATTAACATTAGTACGGTTCGATCTTCGAAAAATTATTCAGTAAATTTGGATCGTGCCCCGTTACAAAAAGCATCAATATTAATTTACTACGTTTTTGTTCAAATCTCATACAACCAGACTTTTTTATTTTTCAATTATTGTTTCCCAACACTAAAATAAGTGTTTACAAACATTTGTACGGTTCGATTGTCGAAAAAATCATTCAAAAAAATTATTCAGTGAATCTGGATCGTGCCCCGTTACAAGAAGCTACACTATTAATTTACTACGTTTTTGTTAAAATCTCGTACAACCCGACTTTTTTATTTTTCAATAATTTTTTCCCAACACTAAAATGAGTGTTTACTAACATTTATACGGTTGGATCGTCGAAAAAATCATTCAAAAAAATTATTCAGTGAATCTTGATCGAGTCCTGTTATAGGAAGCAACACTTTTACTACGTTTTTGTTAAAATTTCGTACAACCTGACCTTTTTATTTTTGGATCATTTTTTACTAACACTAAAATGAGTGTTTATTAACATCCGTACGGTTCGATCGTCGAAAAAATCATTCAAAAAAATTATTCAGTGAATCTGGATCGTGCCCCGTTATCGGAAGCTACACTTTTACTAAATTTTTGCTAAAATCTCCTACAATCAAACCTTTTTATTTTTTGATTATTTTTTCCCAACACTAAAATGAGTGTTTATTAACATTTGTACGGTTCGATCGCCGAAAAAACCATTCAAACAAATTATTCAGTGAATCTGGATCGTGCCTCGTTACAAGAAGCAACACTATTAATTTACTACGTTTTTGTTAAAATCTCGTACAACCCGACTTTTTTAATTTTCAATTATTTTTTCCCAACACTAAAATGAGTGTTTACTAACCTTTGTACAGTTGGATCGTCGAAAAAATCATTCAAAAAAATTATTCAGTGAATCTTGATCGAGTCCTGTTATAGGAAGCAACACTTTTACTACGTTTTTGTTAAAATTTCGTACAACCTGACCTTTTTATTTTTGGATCATTTTTTACTAACACTAAAATGAGTGGTTATTAACATCCGTACGGTTCGATCGTTGAAAAAATCATTCAAAAAAATTATTCAGTGAATCTGGATCGTGCCCCATTATAAGAAGCTACACTTTTACTAAATTTTTGCTAAAATCTCCTACAACCAAACCTTTTTATTTTTTGATTATTTTTTCCCAACACTAAAATGAGTGTTTATTAACATCCGTACGGTTCGATCGTCGAAGAAATCATTCAAAAAAATTATTCAGTGAATCTGGATCGTGCCTCGTTATCGGAAGCTACACTTTTACTAAATTTTTGCTAAAATCTCCTACAATCAAACCTTTTTATTTTTTGATTATTTTTTTCCAACACTAAAATGAGTGTTTATTAACATTCGTACGGTTTGATCGTCGAAGAAATCATTCAAAAAAAATTATTCAGTGAATTTAGATCGTGCCCCATTATAGGAAACAACACTTTTACTACGTTTTTGTTAAAATCTTGAACAAACCAACCTTTTTATTTTTTGATTATTTTTTCCCAACACTAAAATGAGTGTTTATTAACATTCGTACGGTTCGATCATCGAAGAAATCATTTTAAAAAATTATTTATTGAATTTGGATCGTGCCTCATTATAGGAAACATCACTTTTACTACATTTTTTGTAAAATCTCGTACAAAAAATTAGAAAAATTCCTATTATTCTTGTATGATTTTATAATATAAACTTATTAAAATAATTTTATAAAACTATTATTTTTAAAAAATATCCCACCCAAACCAAATTTTATTTCAACCTAGTGTCAAGCACTAAATGCTAAAATGTTAAAAAGTAAATTAAAAAAAGAAAAGATAAATATAGAAAAGGCGGTATTTTTGCCCCCAAAACGAAAATAAGCTATGTACTTTCCCCCCTTCAACAAAAATATAACACCCACTTTACTTTACTTGTTCAACAAAAATATAACACCCACTTTACTTTTTTCTGGATGATCCAACCATACGGATGATGTTATATATTGATTTTAGTGATGTACAAAAAAAATTAAAATATTTCAAATTGTTTTCATATGAGTTTATAATATAAATCCTCCAAAAGTACTACTCCTTGTAACTAGTCTCGTCCCGATTGAACGTACTCTATTTTTTTAAAATCTTTTTTCGATGATCCAACCGTACGGATGATATTATATATTGAATATAGTGATGCGAAATTTTTTTTAGAAAATATCAAATTATTCTTGTTTGATAATTTAATAGTCAACTATCAAAAGTACTATTTGGTCAAACTAGTCTAAATTTTGGAATAACTCCGTATTAAATTCTTTTTTCGACTATCCAACCTTACGAATGATAATCTATATTGAATATATTGATGTGCAAAAAATATTAAAATATTTAAAATTATTCTTGTATGAGTTTATAATAAAAACTCACAAAAATACAACTTCTTCTAACTAGTCTCATCCCGATTGAACGTAATCTATTTTTTTAAATTCTTTTTTGGATGATCCAACCATACGGATGATGTTATATATTGATTTTAGTGATGCACAAAAAAAAATATTTAAAATTATCTTGTATGTTTAATAGTCATTTTTAAAAGTAATTAATTAAAATAATTTAAAAATTGCAAAAAATTTCAATTTATGTTATATGAATTTTATCTATTTCGATTAATTTTGTACAAAAAATTATCCATATTTCACTTCCCTCTGATTCATTTCCCGGCTTGTAAATGCTTCCCCCCTTGTCAATATTTCATTTCCCCCCAATTTCCATTTCTCTTTTCATTAACCTAGCCCAGCCGCCCAATCTTTTCCATCCCTCTCTCATTTCACTAACCCAGCTCATGAACTCTCTCAGTTTCAATTGGTTTTCTCTTAGCCTTTTCTCTATTGTTATTCAATTTTGTTATATGATTCTTCTCCTTCCTGTATTAAACCCCTCAATTAATTACTTATATAATCAATTGCCTCAAACACCTCACCCCTCAATTGAGGAGAAGGTTGTGAAGATTAGGGATTTGCAGAGTTTGGTTGATGGTTTGGAGGCGGTGTTAGAAAGGTCGGAGAGGAAGGTTAAGGAGATGGAGGTTAAGATGGGGTTTGTGGTCTCTCTCTCCTTCTTTCCCTCAATCAATCTCTCTCTTAAAAGCTGGATGTTATGGAGAGGCTGCTTATGAATTTGAACACAAAGATTTGCATTGGTTTAGTTATCAGGGTACTGGTGATATGCTGAGAGCAGCTATTGCAGCTAAAACTCCACTTGGTGTTAAGGCTAAGGATGCCATGAACAAGGTAACCACTTGCTTATACATTGTGCTGTGTTTTCTTGTTGTTTGGTATTAGTGACACCAACAACTCTACATTTTTCTGCTTCTTTTTATTATGTATCAAAGTGCATAAGCTTAAATTATTTTTTGTTTTTTCAAGGGAGAGCTCGTTTCCGATGACTTGGTGGTTGGTAAAATCGACGTAGCAATGAAGAAGCCTTCATGTCAGAAAGGTTTCATTCTTGATGGCTTTCAACATACAGTTGTCCAAGAAGAAAATGTAATTTTTGCTCCCTATCTTACGCCTAGACATACACACTTTGTGGAGCCCATGACATATAATCAGATTGTTTGATTCTTTCTTAACCCTTAGTTTTTTGCAGCTTGATGAAATGCTTGAGAAGCAAGGAGCAATTGTTTTCATAGTTAACTTGTTTTCAGTACATTATGATTGTAAGTCATAGTTACCTTTTAGCGGTTCTTGTTTAATTTTCATATAGCTATACTGGGAAGCTGGTGGTAATTGTAATATGGCTATCGGTGCAGCAAGATTAGACCTTAACTGCACTACAATTGGTCATGTTGTAGACGAAATCTATGGGAACTTCCTTTTATATGTCCTAGTTGCATTAAGGGGTGCGGATGCAGAGTGTGATGTTGTTGATGTTAAGATGCAGGGAGTTCTTCATCTTCAGATTGCGACTGAGAAGGAATGTGCTTCTTTGCTGCAAAGGTTTTCTATGGTGAGTACTTCAGGAATCCTCGTTTTGCCATTTTATATGTAAATCAAGGTCCATAGCAGTTTTATTTTTGAACTGATATTTGTAAGAAGATGTTAGTTTGTGCGATCTTTAATCTTGCTTGATGTTAGCTTGTTTCTAGAGATTCTGTTCTCTTTATAAGGTATATTTATTTGTTAAAATCCCTATACAATACTTGTATGCATCTGTACTGTGATAATTGAGTTCCTGGTTCTTAGTTGTAAGTTGTCCCATTTGCTAATATATAAATTATTAAGGAATGTTTAAAACTGCACCATTTGCTTAGCAAAAAAAATTTGCTATCTTTGATCTTTTAGATTATAATGGCAAGTGTTTGAGTGCAGGGAATCGTAAATATTACATCAACATATAACAGTAGACGACATGGCCTGAAAAGTTCTTTGGTTGCAAGAGGAGATCTGTGGAGGGTAGAAGCATCACATGGAAATTCTACTTCAGGAAATGGGGATTCCTCTGTCTTCCTTCTTCAGCTTGGACCAGTGCTTTTTGTTCGTGATTCTACTCTTCTTTTGCCAATTCATTTGTCAAAACATCTCCTGAAGAGCTGTTGTAGAGTCCAATCCCGATGTTGGTTCATCAAGTAGAAGAATGGCATGATCATGAACAAGAGCAGCACCAATTGATACTATATATGTATGTAATTTTTACATAGAAATTGTAGATCACTTAGAAATTTTGTATTGATAAATTTATTGATTCATTATTTAATTGGTTGGGGGCATTATTTAAAATAATTTTTTGTGTACATAAAATTATTGTCTAATATAGAGAAACACAACACACATTGTAAAGTATTTCCTCATGTCCTAGTTGTGTAAATAAAACAAATACAACACATTAAAGAAATAAAACCGTTGTGTTTGAAGGCCTTCATTACTACAAGAGTGCTTGTCTAAACTGTTGTCTAACATCAACTAAGATAAAAGTGTTTCTATAAAACTGTTATGGTTTGCTTTTCACACAACAGAAGTTTACAATAACTGTTGTTTGAATATCTACTCTGGCAAAATTGAGAACTCTTGGATAACATCTATTACATGTTGTCTGTTAGTTAGAAAACCATTGCATTATGGTGTTTCCAGTAACGGTTCTTATTAAACAACTGTCGTGTTACGTAAATTTTAACAACGATTTAAAACCATTGCGTTACCTTCTTCTATACATCGGGTAAAAAACAGTTGTCTCGTTTTAAACAGACAACTGCCGGATAGACAACAAAAAAAAACGAGATCAGACAACGGTGAAAAACTGTTGCAGGATCGAGTTTTTCTTGTAGTGAGATCTGATAGAGGTGGTGAGTATACTAGTAACTTTTTTAATGAATTTTATGCAAGAAATGGTATAGTTCATGAAGTTACCCCTCCATACACACCTGAGTCTAATGGGGTTGCTGAGCGAAAGAACAGAACATTTAAAGATATGATTAATAGTATGCTTATTAGTTCTGGGTTGCCTAAATACATGTGTGGAGAGGCTTTGATCAATACGGCTTGCCATATTCTGAATAGAGTCCCTCTAAAACACATGGATAAGACACCCTATGAGTTATGGAAGGTCAAGAAGACTAGTCTTAAGTATCTTGTGTGAGGATGCCTTGCTAAGGTACTTGTCCCTGAACATAAGAGAAAGAAGCTAGGTCCAAAGACTATTGATTGTATCTTTCTGGGCTATCTTGAGACCACTACAGCTATGAGATTTTTATTGTTAAAATCTGACATAGACTGTATAGTGGCAAACACGATAGTTGAATTTCGTGATGCTACATTCTTTGAGGATGTCTACCCTATGAAGACTGGTATGCCTCAAGATACTTCTAATGAAGATCCTACTCACACATCGAGTTCTATTTCTGATCATGTATGGGGGCGAAACCTAGTAGTAGCTCTACTCCTAAGGAAGTAGAGGAACCACGAAGGAGTAAGCATGCAAAGGTAGTCAAGGATTTTGGAAGTGATTTTATCACTTACAATATCGAGGACGAACCTTTAACTTTCCGACAAGCTATGGATTCTTCAGAGTCTAGGCACTGGAAGGGCGCTATGAAGAGTGAAATTGACTCTATTGTTTCTAATGGAACATGGGAGTTTGTTGATCTCCCTCCTAGGTGTTCTACTATCGGGTGCAGATGGATCTTTAAAAGGAAGTTGAAACCTGACGGCTCAATAGATAAGTACAAAGCTAGACTGGTAGCTAAGGGTTTTAAGCAAAAGTAAGGCATTGATTACTTTGATACGTACTCTCCAGTTGCTAGGATGACAACAATCCGAATGCTTATAGCATTGGCATCCGTCCGTGGTCTTATCATCCATCAGATGGATGTAAAGACAGTTTTTCTTCATGGTGAACTTGAAGAAGAGATTTATATGAATCAGCCTGAGGGATTTGTTGCATCAGGGAATGAATGGAAAGTATGTAAGTTGATCAAGTCCATCTATGGCTTGAAACAAGCTCCCAGGGATTGGCATAAAAAGTTTGATGAAACTGTATTGCCTTTTAGTTATGTTATTAATGAAAGTGACAAGTGTGTCTACACCAAAGTTAAAGGTAGTGAGCATGTCATCTTGTGCCTATATGTGGATGACATATTACTATTTGGAACAAATATTGAGATTATTAACGAGACAAAAGCTTTCTTGAAAAGGCATTTTGAAATGAAGGATATGGGTGAGGCTAGTGTGATTCTTGGTCTCAAGTTGACTCAGTCAGCTGAGGGAGTAACTTTATCACAGTCTCATTATATAGAGAAATCTATACTTGAGAAATATGGTTATTCATAGTGTAGAATCGCTAGTACACCCTATGATCCTAAAGTTGCCCTTGTCAAGAATACTTCAGGAGTACCTATGTCTCAGTTAAGGTATTCTCATATTATAGGGAGCTTGCAGTATCTTGCTAACTGTACTAGACCAGATATTTCATACTCTGTGTCGAAGTTGGCTAGATATACAAGTTGTCCAAACAGAACTCATTGGGATGCTCTTGATAGAGTACTTAGATATCTGAAAGGCACAATGTACCTTAGTTTACACTATAGGAGATTTCCTGGTGTACTTGAGGGTACAGTGATGCAAGTTGGATAGCTAAGAAGTCTGGTTCAAATGGAGTGACCAGGTATGTGTTCACCTTGGCAGGTGGAGCAATATCCTGGAAGTCGACCAAATAGACTATAGTAACTCGGTCTACTTTTGAGGCTGAGTTATGTGCGCTTGATGCCACGGGGACGGAGGCTGAATGGTTACATGGACTAATGTCCGCGATACCTGTAGTAAGTAGACCGCTTCCTGCGATTGCTATTCATTGTGATAGTCGAACAACTATTGACGAGATTAACAGTAAAAAGTATAATGCTAAAACAAAGAGGCACATCCAAGTTAGACTAAAGTCTATAAGGGGTTTAGTATCTGATAGGATTATAGCTATAGAGTTCATAGGAACTCAGAATAATATTGTTGATCCTTTGACTAAAGTACTGGAACCTGCAGTGGTCTTTAAGTCAAGGTTTTGGATGGGACTGATAGCCCATCATGATTCATCTACAGCGGGAACCCAATACACATGAGAGGAGATCCCTCGAAAGTGTATTAAATGTGGTAATAACAAGTTGTAAGGCTTAATTGGTTGTACCTTTAACTACATAGATTGATACTCACGTATCTGGAGTCTATCCCCTGTAAACCTAAAAGGTTCTGTAACTGCTAGAATAGCAAGAGTTATTTGAACTCTGAATGGGGTCAAGTCATATGACGAGATGCTAACAGTAAATCTTTGGAGATGCCCAGCTAAGCGAATGTAATTGTGTGGTCGCAATTAGAGGAAAGGGTTATTCCTTAAAGCATTCGACAAACAGGATCGAGGCATGACCATTAACGTCTCAAAGCCGTAGATTAGCACCATAGCCTTTGACTTGTCGTCGTCTATGGAGTGTGATTACACCAAACGGATAAAGATCCAAGATGAAACATTCCATCTATATCCGGTAGCCATCGAAGTAGAGGACTTAGGAGGGTTCAAACCCTGAAGGGTACCTACTCTAAAAAGCAAGTCATTAGTAGAATCTGATATGCATTACTGTATGGATTTGTGGGGGATTGTTAGAAAATGGAAAGTTTGAGGCATTTTTTAGATGTGCTCTTGATGTAATTTCCGGAAACTAACTTATGGAGGTTGTTCCTTGATATGAGGACTTCAACTTTCATGTTTGGATCTAAGACATTTTCTTAGTGGAATCCATAATTATATATAGGCAAAGTTGCTAGTTTGAAATGGTTTTTTCTTAAATCCCACACTGAAAAGAATTTGAACTTAACAACTTTATTTGCCTATATATAGAAGGGTCTACTTGAGTTTTTAGTAAGTAATCTCAAGTGCATACCTTGCATTCTTTTATAAGTTGCATAGGTTTTATGGGCGAATTGAGGTGCTATTTGTTGTTGATCTTTGCCGTGTCTGTGGCCGGATTGATCTAAGCTGTTTTATCCTAGAAGCGATATTGCTGCAACCCATCACAGCGTAAGTGGGGCAATAATCTCTTCAAGAATAGTCAAGACTTCTCCAAACCTTGGCGACTCAGCTGTTCTGTTCTGTTAGAGTTTTAAAGCTTCTGTTAGAGCTAAGTATTTTCTCCTTTCTTTTGTTTTTTATAGTATTTAATTATATATTTTGTTTTGCCATCATGTTTGTTTCGTTATTTGGTTAATTGCCTGTTCTTGTTAATTGTAATATAACTGTCCCATTGTTGCGTTGTTTAGTTGAATATACCCAACACTTTTTTCATTCCATCATCGAGGTGATTAGATGAACCGTTTAAAACTTTTGCATATTGTGTCAAATCATGCAAGCAGGGACGTTGACGCCAGACGGTACCTATCATTGTATCATTTTAGTAGGGACTTCTGACAAAAAATTATACTACCTTCTAACATGCTGATGCAGCCTTTCTATGCTGCTCTAGACACAGCCGGTCCTGAGCACAAGCGGATGATGCTATCGAATCGGGGCACTTTGAAAGATAAATTTTAGGGGAACCAAAATTTTTAATTTCAGGGCATAAAATTTTTTCTTTTCGAAAAAAGTTAAAATATTTTAGAGGCAGAAAAAAATAATTAGGAGCATAAGTAATAATTGCTATGATATCCAAAGTTAAATTTGACCAAGTGTTATCTGCGTTCGAGTATGTCACAAGAGAGATTGAATGTATTATCTATGATATTCATCGAGAAGGATATGCTTCCAAATTTTGATGAAGTACTCATGAATGATTTTGTTAAAATATTAACTACTAGAAGAATAATTTTTCATAAATTGTACTTTTAGATATTTGACTTGTATTATTGCCGAAATGTAGAAATAACTATAGATATTATAACCTTAAGAGCATCTCCAATGGAGAAGATCCCTTAGTTAAATTCAAATAAATAATACCATAAATAAAATTTATAAAGATTATGTAAAAAAAATCATTCCAATGAGGCATTATCCTTAGCAAAAAATTTAGATAATCTATTTTCGTTGGCTATATTTGGCCAACCTCTAGGGGTCTGTAAGGAAGATTTTTTATGATCTATTACCTTATAAAAATATATTCTATTTATAACTAACTGAAATAATAATAACATGTTATATTTACAATATAACCAAACATTATAGCCAATATACCATTGGAGAACAACATCTTACAGGTTCGGCAAATTTTACATAATTAATATTTTATCTGATTTAGCCAATCATTTTTAGCCAATACCATTGGAGATGCTCTAATATCAACCTTACTCTAATGGTCTTATGCAGATACTTCAATATATCTGTAAAATTTTGAAAGATAAATTTTAGTTTTTCAGAAACGGCACAAGTCGGCATGCATGATGATCCTCTGTAGACTCCCCTTTCATTGTAGATTATAATGATGATAAATTAATAATAGTGACACATAAGTAAATTTCATACTGATCTCAGGTACCATATAGGATATAGCTAAAGATATCTATCTGATATGAGGGATGTCCCAAGAAACTGAAGGTCCAAACTTTCAACGAGGAGAGACGTTACATTTTTAACATCTAACACCTTGGCACCTAGTCCCTGATCGACAAAAGAAAATCAATGAAAGCTATGTTAAACAGTTTGGAAGATCAGTTTCCAGAAAGTACATAATTTTTATTTACCAGAAAAATATTGTGCTCTTCATGGATAAAACAAATGCCACAAGCTAGATATAAGGCAAACCTCACTTAGAGTTTAAATTGGGTCCAAATATTTGCATCGAAAAAACATGGATTAAACGACTTATTCAAATTGATCATTGAAGTTTTAGTGAGCAGAAAAAACTGAAACTAATAAATTTCATTCATTCTATATAACCTTAATCTTTTATTTGTAATCAAACTTATCGTGACATATGATAAAATGTAACAATGAACGTAAAAGAAAATAGGTGGTAAGTCCGATTCATGCTAGGGTAAAGCTAAAGCTGACAATCTGGAAATAAAATTTTGTTATTTTAGTTATTTAAAAGAAGAACCAGTTTGTTGAAATTAAGGGAAGATGAGCCATCAGGACCATAGGATTTTTCTGCCAATTTCTTCCACTCCATAGCTTTGTTTCGCATTTTCTTACCCTCCACTCCATCCATCAATAGTCTAACAAGATTCTCTACATGGTCTCTCCTCGCGCTATTAGGAATCTCCAATCCGCACTCCCATTTGTCACACAGGTATTTACAGTTTATTGGTTGATCTCCAAAGAAAGGTTAACAGAACATCGGCACTCCAGCTGATATGCTCTCTATGATTGAGTTCCACCCTCCATGTGTCAAGAACCCTCCAATTGATACGTGGTTCAGGACATCCTCTTGTGGACACCAGCTTGAAATGAGGCCCCTACTTTTTATGGCATTCATAAATTCATTTCCTAGATTAACTGCAGATTCACCTACAATCAAGTCAAGCCTAATAATCCATAAGAAGCTGCATTTTCTATTAGCGAGCCCCCAACCAAACTCCATCAGCTGCTCTTCAGACATTACTGTTATGCTTCAAAAGTTTACATAAACTACAGAACCAGCTTCCTTAGAGTCCAGCCATTTAAGACATGCTTTTTCCTCTTCCCAAAGACTGTATCTAATGCTTTTGAGACGATCTTCCCGATCTAGTGACATTTGGTTAAGAAGCATCTATAGAGGGCTTATGGTATATACGCTGGTAAATATTGATGGCAAGACATTCACAAGTTCTTGTTCCAAATCATCAAAGGTAAGGAGTGGAGGGTAAGTATATGTCAAGTAAGTGTAATGACATGTCTTAATACGTGGTTGCCTCCTATTCCTGTTAGCTCGTTGCTTGTACTTCTCATTCATCTTCTCAATTTGCTTATGAACTTGGTCGTAAGTCTTTTTGAATGCTTCTTGTCTAGCCTTAACTTCATAGTTCAAAATTTCTGCCTTTGGAAGAGGAATCAAATCAACAGGAATATAAGGATTAACACCATAAACTACCTCAAATGGAGAAGTACTCGTGGTAGAAGAAGGTGTTCTGTTATAAGCAAACTCAGCATGAGCAAGTTGATATCCCAATCCTTAGCAGTCTTACTCACCAGTCCTCGCAGTAGTGTACCCAACGTTCTGTTAGTTACTTCAGTTTATCCATCAGTTTGTGGATGATGTGAAGAACTAAAAAGTAACTTTGTCCCCACCAATCTCCAAAGAGTCTTCCAAAAGTAACTCAAAAATTTTGTATCTCTATCAGACACAATACTCTTAGGGATACCATGAAGTCTGACTACATCTTTATAATATAAATTAGCAACATGACTAGCATCATCCGTTTTGTTGTACGAAATGAAATGAGCCATCTTTGAGAACCTATCAACAACGACCATAATAGAGTCCCTACCTCTAGCAGTACGAGGTAATCCTACAATAAAATCATGCTTACACTATCCCGAGGAGCAGCTGGAACAGGAAGCGGTGTATACAAACCTTTATGAAAATTACATTTTGCTCTTTGACATGTAGCACATCTCTCAATTACACCCTGAACATCAGCAATCATCTTTGGCCAATAAAAATGTTCACACAACAGATCATACATTTTATCAATTCCAAAGTGACCAGCCAACCCACCACTATGTATCTCACGAACCAAAAGCTCACGAACCCCATATTTAGGCACGCATATGCGATTTTGCTTGAAAAGAAAACCATCTTGCACAACAAACAGTCCAGTGGGAGTCATAAAATCACCAGAAAAATCAAGACATGTAGGATGCAATTCTTTTAAGTGCTCGAAACCCAATATTTTAGCATCCAAAACAACTAGTAGGTAGTGCCTTCTAGATAACGCATCTGCCACTACATTACTTTTGCCCTCCTTATACTTCGAAGAGAAGTAAATGATTGTAAAAATTCCACCCATTTAGCATGCCTTACATTTAATTTTTGTTGCCCATGGATATGCTTTAATGCCTCATGATCATAATGTAAAATGAATGGTTTTGGGCATAAATAATGTGAGCAATGTTCTAATGCACGTACAATAGCATAAAATTCCTTGTCATAAGTAGAGTAGTTAAGACGAGCACCTCCCAGCTTCTCACTAAAAAATGCTACTGGTCTCTTCTCTTGCAAAAGAACTGCTCCAATGCCAACTCCGCTGGCATCTGTTTCGACTTCAAATAGCTTACTAAAATCAGGAAGAATAAGTATAGGAGCCTCACAAAGTCTTCGTTTAACTATCTCGAAAGCACGTTGAGCACTAGCATTCCAATGAAACTCACCTTTCTTCAACAATTCTGTAATTGGTGCAGTTATAGAGCTGAAATCTCGAATAAATCTTCTATAAAAAGAAGCCAGACCATGGAAACTTCGAACCTCGTTGACGTTCTTTGGCGCTGGCCATGAAGAAATTGATTCAACCTTTAATGGATCTACTCGTACACCATCCCTAGCAATAATATAACCAAGAAAAGTGACACTACGGACAAGAAACACACACTTTTCCATCTTGCCATACAATTTTTGCTTTCTGAGGACCTCAAACACCCTCCTTAAGTGTTCAAAATGTAGACTCCTGCTATAAATCAGAATATCGTCAAGGTAAACAACAACAAAAGAATTTAAGAAAGGCCTTATTACCTCATTCATTAATCTCATGAACGAGCTGGGAGCATTGCATAACCCGAATGGCATGACCATCCATTTATAAAGACCTTCTTTGGTTTTAAATGCTGTTTTACATTCATCTCCCTCTCGCATACGCATCTGATGATAACCACTTCGAAGATCTATCTTTGAGAAAATCGTTGCACCATGAAGCTCATCTAACATATCATATAGTCTGGGCATTGGAAACCTATATTTGATGGTTATGTTATTAATAGCTCTGCTATCGATACACATCCTCCACGTGCCGTATTTTTTTGGAACTAGCAATGCAGGCACCGCACAAGGGCTCTTACTTTCTCGAACATATCCACGATCTATCAACTCTTGCACTTGCCGCTGTAACTCTTTAAACTCATCAGGATTACATCTATAAGCAGCTTTGTTAGGAAGAGAAGCTCCTGGTACAAGATCTATAGCATGCTCAATTCCTCTTATAGGAGGTAAACCTTTTGGTAGCTCAGTTGGGAACACATCTGTAAACTCCTTCAGCAGAAGTTGTAGTGTCGGATCGGAAGCAGGAGAAGATTCTTCACTCACCTGACGAACATACAATGCATAACCATAAGAGTTTTCTTTCAATTCTTTCTCAAATTCTCGAGTAGACAAGAGCATATTAGGCTTCACAGTGTCTTTAGTTGGTTCGACTATAGGAGGTAGTGGTTTTAAGCCAATTCTTTTATTCCCTACAACAACGGAATAAATATTCCTCCTACTATCATGCATTACATATCTATCATACTGCCAAGGACGTCCCAACAGAATTGAACAAGTAGTCATAGGGATTATATCACACCAGATATCATCTTTGTAATTCCCTAATTCAAACGTAACCAAAGCTTGTTTCTTTACTCTAAGCGACTCATTATCATTCAACCAGTTAAGCTTGTATGGCTTAGGATGGTCTCTAGTATCAAGATTTAACACATTAACAGCATTAGAAGACACAACATTAGCACATGGACCGCTATCAATAATCATACTACACCATCTACCATTAACAAGACACCTGGTTTGAAATAGGTTCTCACGTTGTTCTTGTTCAACAGGTTCGGCTTTAGTATGTAAAAGCTTTCACAAAATCAACACATTGTCTACCTTGGAGGCTCAACATACTCCTGATCTTCCCATATAATATCATAGCTAAAGACATCATCATTCTCTCTTTCACGATTTGTCTCTTGCATCAATAAGACTTTTTCCTCTTCTTCCATAGCTTCTTCTTCATCAGCATATTTGGCCATCAATGCCTTAGCTTCTCTAATAGTAATAGTCACTCTATTTCCACACTAAGATGCTATATGGCCCCAACCTTGACATTTGAAGCACTTTTTTTCTTTGTACCCCCTGGCAATGTTCCAGTGGTTTTTCCTCTTGTTTTATCATCTTTGGTCGAACTATATGTGGATGATATTCCAGAATTAAAACTTTGCTTGAAGTTACAACCTTGGCTAGACTCACCACCCTTGTATGATGTCATCTTGTGGTCTTTGTTATAAGAAGACTTCAGCTTTTCCTTTTCTTGTTGTTCGAACCTAGCAGCCATCTTCAATACATCTTCAAAGAAAGTAAATGGCATAGTCTGAATTTTATGAGCAATTGACAAATTTAATCCTCGAATATATCGAGCTATCTTCATCTCATCACGTTCTCGCAGGTCACATAATATGCACAATTTCTCAAATTCCCTAGTGTACTCAGCAACACTAAGAGTTTTCTGTTGAAGATAGTTGAGTTTAATAAAGTGATCTTGCACAAACTCTTTTGGAAAAATCGTTTCTTCAAATGGCGCTTCAACTCTGTCCAAGTTGTAATTCTTGGTTCTTCTTCTCTATCCCTTTGAGCCTTATAATTATCGAACCATATACCAGCATGCTTGGTGAGTTTCACAACTGCTACTTTGTATGCCTTCTGATCATCGTAACCTTTATAGTCAAACACTTTCTCCATTTGTCTTACCCAATCCATATACTCCTCAGTATCATCACTAGTGAATTCAGGTAAATCTCTGAGTTCTTTATCATTGTTGTTGTTGTTGTTATGAAACTGATTTCCACCTCTGGGACGTATCATAACCTCATCAGTGTCGATTGTTTGTACTGTAGTTGCAACATCATCTAACTTCTGGATTGTTTGCAATTAATGTTGTTCACTTCTATCCAATCTAGCCATTAAATCGGCAAGTTGTGTACTCAAGTTTTGAAAATTCGGTTGTTCCCCCATGATCTCAAATACGATATCAAAATTTTGCTAATAGTTTCCCTTCAAACCGTGGCTCTGATGCCAATTGATAAGAATCTGTGATAACTTGTAAAAGAAGATATAAACTTAGATGAAATCTCAATCACCCAAGGGTTCCAATACTGAAATCTCAATCAATATTAAATATGTTCCAATCGAAAGAAACATAAACAAAAAACATAAAGTGTAATTTTCTGATTTATTCTGTCGTCCCCTATCCATTAAGCATAACGAAAATATTTGAAACCCTACTACTCTAAACCACGGGCCTGGAAAACTGCTCAAAGTTTAAAGCCCATACTGTTTTAGACAACTTGGAAACCCATCACGGTCCCTTATTAATAAACTTATATGAAAACATAGTTAAATAAAATAAATAGATAATAAGTGTCCTTAGTTATGTAACCCAAGTTACGCAAGACAAAAAGAAGACCTGTCATTGCCATTAGGAACCAACTCACAACCCAATGTATCAAGCATTATACCCATGGGTTTATACGACTTAGCATCATAGTTATCAAGAACATGAAACAGAGGACCAGATCGTGTAACCATGGTTTGTGAAGTATCAACATCTGGTTCAGACACCGTCAGGGATGGTTTCGAATCTGAAACTAGGTAGTCCATCAAGATATCGCAGGCTTCCTTATTTAAGTAATCGTTTTTGATTGAACTCTGTATTTACAAATGTAATAAAAATGCCTTTGCTGTGAAGGAGTTTTGCCATCTTTAACATTGCCTTAATGTGGCTTTGAGCTGGGTAAGGAATGCAAATTACATGAGCTTGCTTCTCGGCTGCTCTTGACGATAAATCCATACCTCTTTTCTTAAATTTCTGCCGAAAAATCATTCAAACATGAGCCCACTTTCAAGCTTATATGTCATAATGTCAACACTTTCAAGCTAGTGCTAGCTCTTATCTGAGAACGATTATGATAGGTTGCTTAGGACTCGAACTATTCAGCAATAAAATCCCCCTGTAGAAAACTAATGCTTCAGTGACTTCCATTAGTCACTCCTTAACTATAATGCGGGTCAAAAACCAACAACTACATCCAAATCTATTATTCTTTTGCATCATTTTGCTACTGTATAAGCTAGTCATAAGTAGTGTACACAAATTTTCAAAACTCATTCATGTTACTATTTTTTCTGCAACTGTTATCTTATGCACTTCATATATATGTTCTACACATGAAATATTATTGTTCTGCAAGTTACAGAAAATGTTTACAATTACTGTTACCGTTTTCCATTTTGGTATGTACCAACCCAAAATAAAAACTATAGTTGCATAAGTATAGTTGTTATGTTTGGTATAAGTACTAGAAAAAAGATCTATAGTAAACTTAATAATCAATAAACTATAGGATATAGTACGATCCCAAACCTAATAATCAAGAGTTTATATAGAACAAGAAAGACCAAAAGAATACTGTGAATGAGTTACTTAATATTGAAATGAAAGTACAAGATAAATACACCTGCAAGGGTGCTAAAAATATGGAAAGGATCAATTCTATCCTACAACATAGCAACATGCTATCTTTTATTTAACTACCTCCTAAACTTATTCAATCGACTTCCTAAACTTGCTCAACTGAATATATGACCAAGTCACACGATATATCAGGAGCTAAATAAAATAGAAAGAAATAAACAAGCATGTTTTGATTAAAACCAACATTCTCCCCTTAATCTAAACAAGCTTGTGCAAGTCTTTAACACCAAGTAACGCTCTCATTCTTTCAAACTTAACAGTCGCCAAAGCCTTTATTAATGTATCAGCTCTTTGGAATTCTGTGTTTACATGCTTCACCACAATCTCTCCTCGTTCAATACACTCCCTGATAAAATAATAGCGAATGTCAATGTGCTTGCTACGCCCATGGAAAACAAGGTTCTTGGCCAAGTCAATAGCCGACTTGTTATCAATGTAGAGCACAACAGGACCAACTCTGCTCCTAGTAACTTGACTCAGTAAGTTCCTCAACCAGATTGCTTGACAAGAAGCTGCCGTAGCTGCCATAAACTCTGCTTCACAGGAAGAGAGTGCAAAATAACGCTGCTTCTGTGAAACCCACGTAACAAGGCTCTCATTCAAGTATAATGCCATACCTCCAGTACTTCTTCGATCATCCACATGCCCAGCAAGGTCACTATCAGAATATCCACTCAACATATTGTTGTTGCTGTTCCTCGTGTATATTAAACCATATTCCAGTATCCCTCTAATGTACCTTAGGATTCGCTTTATAGCATGTTGATGTACCACTGTTGGCTTCTCCATATATCTGCTAATTATTCCCACCGAGTAGGCTATGTCAGGTCTTGTATGGACTAAATAATGCAAACCTCCAACAATACTTTTGAATTCAGTCGTATCCACTGGTCTTCCACTTGATAGTAAAATCATTGTGGTTAATGAATTTAGCACTCCTATTGCTTGCATAATGATTTTCTTTCATACCAGTCATGATAGCTTAAACCACTGAAGTTAATGACGAACAACCACTGTTTAATGTTGACACTCAATGCACGGTCTGGTTCATGAGTGACTAACCACAATAACTGTTCTTCATATATTGACTTTAAAACTGTGGTTCTTGTCATTCTTTTCTTCACTCTTTATTCAAACCTTTATAACCTGTATTCTGTCGCTGTAGGAACCTCTTGTCACTATAAATAGAACCCACTGTCTTGATTACTCCACTGACGCTTGATCAACTGAATGAACTTCTTCAAGTGTAGTATACCTCAAAATGGTAGATTGTCTTTGTCTTCTTGCTTTTGACAGTTGAACATTTGAGATCCCTGTGACAGTATGTATATACTATTTACTATTACATTCTTGTTTAAGTTGAGTTGAATCCTCGATGTTTACAAATAAGGTAAACATATGACTTTCAGGCAAGCTCATTTTTGGAACCAGGTAGATCTATATTATATCATGCCAACTTGTATTATCTTGCATAATATGATTATTGAAAATCAACGTGATCAAGAAGATGAAAAAATAGATGAACTACTGAAAACCACGCCACCTCAAATCTCACGAGAACAAAAACCTACGTTATCTGAGTTTCTAACTCGTAATAAGAGGATCAGGTCTACTGAGACATATCACCAGTTGCACAATGATCTTATTGAACATCTCTGGACGCGTCAAGGTGAAGAAGTAGAATGAGGGTGCTCAATTAGTTAATTTGTGTGTATGTTTGCCAGGAAATATTACAGTTTGGATCCCTTTGTAAAGAAATTTAAGATTCCGAATTTCATCTTTCAAATATTATATGTATGTTTCTTTTCCTTCAATTGATAAATAAATGCCAGGACCAGAATAAAGATCGAATACAGAGCTCTGCTCCTAATGTTAAACACCTTAAAAACAGAACAATACAAGCAAAAGCACTAGAAATCACATATAGAAAGATAATCAAATGTGTACTTGGTTATGCAACTGCTATTTAATAATCAGATAAATTAGTAAAATAAGTCATTGGGGTTGGGTTAACATTGTTCCATTTTGCTAAAATTGTTGCCCGTCTATGCTGATAATAAGTCTTCCTCTCTGGGTCATGTATGGTAGAAAGGTCCATTTCCATAATTCTTTCCTCCATCTCTATATCTTTTCTGTCTGTCTCTTTTTCCTCGCATTTTTTCTGCCGTTCAAGAGAGACAGTTCTCCTTTCTTCCAATTCAATACTCCTAGCTTGGTTATCAGCCATGGTTTTGTTGAGTGTCTCTAGCAGATTAATGTGTCTTGCATTGTTAGCTTCTTGGACTGTGCACTTTTCCCTTTTAGCCTTTGCTAGTTTTGTTCCAGGAGGTCTTTTTCTTAGCGACGATACACTAGCGTTACCTCCGGTAGAAGGACTCATTTCAGCTTCTGGAGAGTCATACGTATTTTGAACCTCTTCATGAGTTTTTGATTTACCCACATTTGGAGTGACATCCTGCCACTTGATCGATTGTTCCAAGATGGCCTAAAAACCATCCATACCAGCAAAGTATTTTCCAGTATCTTCATAATATGATTGTTTTGCCATATCAAACTATGAATGCATAAAAAAACTATATTAGTTATATGAAAATATTACCAGGTCATGAAGCAAAGCAAATTTAGAAATGATTTCCCTCCTTTTTATATTCCTCACTCACTTTTTACCTTTTGGGGTGTTTCAAAATATAGCTCAATGCTATAGTTTGTGCTATATATAGCAAAAATTATAGCATTGTGCTATTTTAGCACAAACTATAGAACACCATTGGATTTCAATATTTTGTATTTGGTGCTATAATATAGCTATAGATATAGCATACCATTGACCTTGCCCTAATAGTATAAAAAAGATTATAAAATGGAGAAATAGTGGGTGCAATAGTGAAAAGTAGTGTTCAAAAATAATAAGTATAATAGGTTCATTAATTTTGGGACTTCCAAAAAGGAAAGTGTGTCAATCTTTTTGGAACAGCGTCGAACAGTAAATATAGAGATAATACTCTTATGTTGACATATAATGTTGATAATTAATTAACTTCATTAATATAAGGTTTTTGAATATGTTCCAAAACAAATTTGTGCAGATTTATTCCAAAAAGGTACAATATCCTGATATTATGAAATTATGTTAAAATCCATAATTCGGAAGTTGGATCCGGTTACTAGTTATTCCATGTGGAAGGTTCCCTTGTTGGCAATTGGGGGATCCTGGGAGTTTTTTATGCCACTAAATCTATAACCTTTATTAATAAGCGAAACCCTTTTTTAAAGGTACTACTTGTTTGGTTCGCACCATATTTTGGTTTCATCCCTAAACTCCTATTTCTACTAGAATTCTATGTTATATTTTTAACATTGGTTCGCGCCATATTTTGATTTCACCACTAAACTCCTATTTACTACTTTTTTGTTTCGTACCATATTTTGGTTTCACTCACTTCTATTTCTACTAGAACTCTATGTTGTTTTTTTAGTTAAATATAAAATCTATCATAACTCTATATTTCTCTTTTTTTCAATTATTGGTTCGCACCATATTTTGGTTTCACCTTTATTAATAAGGAAAACCCCTTTTTAATGGTACTACTTTTTTGGTTCGCACCATATTTTGGTTTAACCCCTAAACTCCGATCCTATTTGTATTAGAATTTTATGTTATTTTTTTAACATTGGTTCGCACCATATTTTGGTTTCACCTCTAAACTCCTATTTACTACTTTTTTGGTTCGCACCATATTTTGGTTTCACCCCTAAACTCCTATTTCTACTAGAACTCTATGTTGTTTTTTAAATTAAAAAAAATATAAAACCTATCATAACTCTATAATTCTCTTTTTGCAATTATTGGTTCGCACCATATTTTGGTTTCACCCCTAAACTCCAATTTCTACTAGGATTATATGTTATTTTTTAATTAAAAAATAAAAAACTGATTATAACTATAATCCTCTTTTTACAATTATTTTAATTAACACGAGGTACCGCAAACAATAAATTTACAAGTCCACTTCATTAAATTAACTCAATATTATAAAATAATTCAAAGACTTTATCATATTAGTTTTTTTTCATATTATAAGCGAAACAATCTTTTAAATTGTATTACAGTACCAAATTTGGTTCCACCTTTTTCTGATTTCATCTCTTTATTCCTATTTATTCTATAATTTTATAAAATCTTTAAAAGAAATAATAAAATTGTTATAATCCTAGAACAATTGCAGTTCTTTCTAGCCCTTTATTCCTATTTCCTCTAGGACTCCAAGTTATCTTTAATAAAATAATAAAATTGTTATAATCTTAAAACAATTGTTATTCTTTTATTATACTCGTATTGAGTTTCAAAATAATCTATGAGAGCCATATATATCGTATTCTCTTGATTTTCTTAAAATAATCTTAAATTATTAATAAATTTTATTAATAAGTAAAAAACCCGTTCTAATGATTTTCAATCTCCGTATTTGATTTCACCCCAAAATTCTTATCTTCCAGAATTGTTAGATTTTCAATCTCCATATTTGATTTCACCCCAAAATTCTTATCTTCCAGAATTGTTGATTCTGTTATAAATATAATCGTTTCTTTATTTAAACTACTGAGTTGTATAAAAAACATAACTTTTTAAGATTATTCAAAATAATAAATTCATGATCAATTTAATTTAATTTTCTCGACCCGTGCTTCGCACGGATTATAATCTAGTTTTTATTAATGGTAATTCATTTGTTCTTTTTTATATATATAATATCAAATTTTAATAAGCTAAATTTATTGATAATTATTTGTTAATATATTATAATAAAAATTTAATATCTTATATTTATTAGCAAATAATTTTATCTTAACACAAATATGAATAAATTAAGGATTATTTAGTACATCAATTTTCTTCTTTATTAAAATTGATAATATGCATTTTATTAGCATAAAATTATTTTTTTTAGTTTTTATTCTATACTTTGCACGAAATTTTATATTTTTATAATTATAAAATCAGTTAATTTTTTTTATATGTCTGATAACTTTTTCACTTAATCACTTAAAATTTATTCATAGCTCTCGTATTTCAGCCACTTTTTTTTGTGAAATAATATTCGAAATGCAATCTAGAATTTTTTTTCTAAAATCTATTTGATTTTGGATCCTTTTTTAATTTTAAAATGTAGAATATATTTTTATATTTCGAAGATTTTTATATGCATAAACGTGTTTAGCTAATATGTTTTTTATTCAAGAATTCATGTATAGGATAGTAGATGTTTTAAGAAAGAAGTAAGGTTTTTAAGAGCCACCAAGAATATTTTCAATGATGATATGTGTAATAATTGGTTGATGTTTTTTAAAAAAATACAAATAGTTATAATTTAATGGAGGTTGGTGGAATTTTCAATGGATTTTTTTTAATAATGAGTGAGTATAAGTTTTGCTAAGGAAAATTTTTGGCTAATAATGGAAGATGTGTTATAATATACTAGCTATAATACTAACATTAACTGCTAGAGAGAGAGAGCAGAGAGAAAGAAAGCAGGAAGGTTTAAGCTGCTTGGTGCATCTTTCACTACTTCCGATTGATCTTATTTATAGCAGGATGAGATACATAAAAATCAACTACATGCCTAACTTTGTATGCTACTTTTGACAAAAAAAAACTATCAATCACACCTAACCTTGATTGATGACAATCACTTTACAACACTCCCCTTTGATTGTCATTTTAGTATGGATCATAGACTGCCTCGTTAAAACCTTTTCAAAGAAAAACCCAGTGGGATAAAAACTTTGATGAAGGAAAAGAGTACATTCTTCCCTTGGAAGAAAACCAATTATCTACTTGAAGTTTTGTTGCAACAGGTCCTTGAGTCGACGCATTCTAATATTATGTCGTAGTTTTCTGAATGTTGAATTCAGTAATGATTTTGTGAATAAGTATGCAATATTGTCACATGACCGAATTTGTTGTGCATCAATTTCACCATTCTTTTGAAGTTCATGAGTGTAGAAGAATTTTGGTGAAATGTGCTTCGTTCTGTCTCCTTTGATATATCCTTCCTTAAGTTGATCAATACATGCAGTGTTACCTTCAAATATAACAGTGGGACTTCTCGTGATGTCCGGTAATCTACATGATTCTTGAATATTCTTGATGATAGACCGCAACCAAATACATTCTCTACTGGTTTTATGAATTGCAATTAGTTCTGAATGATTTGATGAGGTTGCCACTGTAGTTTGCTTTATGGATTTCCAAGAAATAGTTGTACCGTAATATGTAAATACATATCCAGTTTGTGATTTACCAAAGTGAGGATCTGACAAATATCCAGCGTCTGCATATCCAATCAACTGAGATGTCGAGTTTTCCGGGAAGAATAACCCAAAATCAACTGTTCCACGAAGATATCGGAATATATGTTTGATCCCATTCCAATGTCTGTCAATCGGAGCAGAGCTAAACCTAGCCAATAAATTCACAGCCAAATGCAATATTTGGCCTTGTATTATTCGCAAGATACATAAGTGCACCAATTGCACCAAGATACGGAATTTCAGTACCAATAACATCTTCATCATCTTCTTGTGGTCGAAATGGATCTTTATCAGGTTCTAAAGATCTAACCACCATTGGAGTGGTCAAATGATGAGATTTATCCATGTAAAATCTGCTCAAAACTTTTTCTGTATACGTGGATTGGTGGAGGAAAATTCCTGATGACAAGTGCTCGACCTGTATACCAAGACAATATTTTGTCTCTCCAAGATCTTTCATTTCAAATTCTGTCTTTAGATATATGACATCATCATCAACCTCTGTAGCTGTTCCTACAAGGTTTAAATCATCCACATATACAGCAATGATCACAAAAGCAGATTGCGATTTCTTGATAAAAACGCATGGACAAATTTGATTACTAATATACCCATTCTTTTGTAAATAATGACTAAGTCTGTTATAACACATACGACCAGATTGTTTCAGTCCATACAATGATCGTTGAAGTTTAATGGAGTATATATAAAGAGGTTTCTTGAACTCATCCATTTTCAATCCTTCTGGGATTTTCATAAAAATTTCACTATCAAGTGAACCATATAGGTATGCAGTAACGACGTCCATAAGACGTGTTTCCAGTTTTTCATTTGATGCCATACCTAAAATGAAACGAAAAGTATTTCCATCCATCACTGGTGAGTATGTCTCTTGATAATCAATGCCAGGTCTTTGAGAAAACCCTTGAGCCACAAGTCGGGCTTTGTATCTCACTATTTCATTTTTTTCATTTCGTTTTCTTATGAATACCCATTTATTTCCAACAGGGTTTACACCAATTGGTGTTTAGACAACAGGTCCAAATACTTCTCTTGTAATAACCCTAACTTTTAGAATGCTACAGTGCCTGACTAAATATTAATTTTGAGGATTTAGGGAAATGGTATGTAAGTACCCTATATTCGAAATGGAAAATGAATAATTGGAAACCATATGATTGTTGTACTATAAAAATGAGTGACTGGAAATGATCATGGATTTCAGAAATTCCTAAGTATGGACTTTAAAGATTTTCGATTTCGATTGAGACTCTATTGGAGTTGATATTAAGAAGTATGGAGGATTTAAATGGTTTATATCTTGAGGAAATAGTGAAATTAGGTTAAACCAAGGAGTGATCAAGTCAAGGAAATGCCAAGGGAACTTGGATTGATAAACGAATCGTGATTAAACGAGTACGGAAACCAAGAAATTGAGATTAGTAACATAACAAGGATATATACCACATTATCATTTACCATAATCATTAACACATTATTTAGAAAAATCAAGAACAAGATTATAAGGTCAACCTCCATGATATCATGCATGACATCACCGAGTTAGGCAAGTTTCCACTAGCTTTTATCAAGGATTATCTTGCAAGATTACTTGATGATTATCTACATAAATCATACAAAATATCTACAAAAGTCAAGAACTTTCTAGCTAACACAAAACTCTCCCATTTTCTCCACCATTGCCAAATTCGGCCAACCAAGACAGCAGCTCAGTAAACTGGGCATATCTCCCTCATTTCTCATTAGATTTTTGTGTTCTTTAGCTTGTTAGAAAGGTATTGAGATGCTCTACAACTCTTCTTCAGGAGCCTCGTCCAGAAAAGTAAGGTAAGGACCTCGTTTTTCCAGTTCTTTAAGGAGGGGTTTAGTAACTCCGAAAATTACTAAGTGTGTTCTTGATGTTTCTTGTTAGTTTAAGGTGTTATAAGGTTATATCAAGGCTTCTCAAGGACTACAAGCCTTTGTTAAGAGTGTTAAAGCATCAAGGAAGGAATAAACATTCTTACCCTTTTGAGTTTGTTATGGATTATGGCTAGTTTAAGGATTAAACTTGTAGAAGACATGAAACCATGCTTATATGTGTGTTATAAGTTGAGTTGATTGAATATGGAGATGTTATATGCTTGTAACCATGGCTGGAATGATGACCACATGGTGAATGGAGTGGTATATGTGTTGGATGATGAGTTTGGAATGGTGATAATTTGGAATGTAAGGAAATATAGCCGTTATAATGTCCGATTTTCGTTAACCATAGAGTTGCCCTGTTTTGAGACAGAGATCCCAAACCATTAAAGGTCAGTAGGAGGTACCAACTGGTCATGAGAGGATAGAGCTTGGTTCATAGATCGTTTTGACATAAAGTACGTAAAAATCCAATTAACGGGTTAGGAGAAAAGTGAGTTTTAGTGAAAGACGTTTAGAAACTGAGAAAGTTCAATTGTGTCAACTTTGAGGCCATAATTACCATACATAAACATCTTTAAAAGTTATGAAATTTTTGGACAATATAATAGGGTGAATAGAGAGTCAAACCCCACTGACCTTTTGTCAAAATTCGAAATTTATATTTTATGAGGATTTTTACAGTCGAGAGTGGTTGTTAAGAAAATGGTGTAAATCGCTAAAACTTTAATCGAGTCTAAAAATGGTTAAGTTCTTGGAACTTTTGGAGTATTAATGATATGTTAAATATATTATGTGTCAAGGGTATTATTATATAAAGTTTAGGTGGTTAAGTGGAATATATTCTAACAAAGATCCTTTTCGTTTCTCTAGACACTCGAGACGAACACCGGATCATTCCTCTCGGGATTAGAGATCGAGGCAAGATTTCTTTTATCCTTATTTCAATAAACTGTTCATGTTCAAAGAAAAAAAAAATGGTTTTGGTAGATAATATATGAATCTTATATGATGATACGGTTAGGGATATATTCCCTGTTTGTTGAGATTATTGGATATGGATATGAATATGGAAAGAGCGAATATACTCTATGATCTAAAGGGATATGAAAGAGAATGGTATCAGTTGTTATCTAGGGTTATATGGTTTATGATGTTATGTTAAAGATAAGGCTTAATGACCTTTTAGCCCTCGAAGTTTTATACGAAATACCTATCAGCCCTCAATGTTTCAAAACGTTCCTTTTAGCCCCTGAAGTATCCGTAAAGGTCCAATTAACCCTTGTACCGGTACGAAAAATTGTAACAGTACGTATCGGATGGGTAAAATAGACATTACATGTGTCCGTTACAATTTTTTTTTAATTTGTACCGGTATAAGGGTTAATAGGACCTTTCCGGATACTTCAGGGGCTAAAAGGTACAACGTATTAAACTTGAGGGTTTGATGGGTACAAAAGGTCATTACTATATCTTCTAGTTTAATTCAGCCACCACTATCTCCATACCCCTCGAGTAAGACTTACATACACTAAATAATTTAGGTTACACTAAATAATTTTTAAAAATATATATTGAAATCTTAAGATATTTAACAATAAATTTAAAAATAATGTTAAATTAAATGATGAACATATGTAAATTTAAACTTAATAATGAAATTTATTTAAATAAATTAAATTTTATATTAAATCAAAAATTAATATATAAATTTATAATAATAATATATGATAGTCCGTGCTTTGCACGGGTTATCGGCTAGTATATAATTATTATCAAATCATATCATTTAAAATTTTAAGCGTGCAAAATTCATGTCTTAAATATTTTAATTCAAATTAAAAAAAAGTTTCCATTATATTAAAGAACATCCGTCCATCGCACAGGTTTTAAGCTAGTAGTATTAGAAAAACAAAATTATTAAAATTTGAAGAACACATGTTCGAATGTATATTTCAAAGATCAATAATTTTTTTTTATTAAATGACAAAAGATAATCATAAACTCCATCTAAAAACTTGCAAGCTGCAACGGTGAATTTATCAAAAATTTAATCTTTTTTTATTCGAATTAAACTCTACATTGTAACAATACTTGGGAGGTAAAAATTTATGGGAAATTTGTATGATATGTCCCAAATTAATAGATCATTTTGCAAATATCTCCCATCTTATTGATTTATTAATTATATGTCACATTAATATAAAAAATATTTTTTTATATTTTTTAGTACAAACCAGTCAGGGGTGCTTTTTTTAATTTTAACCATAAAATAAATTTTTTATTTTGTTTTTTTCTTACACAGGCCCCGCCAGGGGCACCCTTAACCAAATAAAATATTAAAATTTATAATTGAAATTAAACAAATCCTGTTTTTTGAGACATTATATTTTAAAATAAATTTGATTAAAAAGGGTACAATGGTCCTTTTCTGTTAAAATTTGAATGAAAAACTGATTTTAGGATAGATTTGAAATTTCAAATATATATAGGACATATTTACAAACCATGTTTTAAATTTGGATATATTATTAAAAAACCAAAAATTTATCTTGTAATAACATATTTTAGATGAGAATTCTTGATATACAAAGATCTATTGTATCATTTTTTTATTAGCCTTCTTGTATTTATGTATAATAATAGGATATATTTGTATATAATTAAATATTTTTTTATTATGTAATTTGTAGAGTCGAACCTGTTGACGTATGATAGTACACGTTCATTATCCCTATTACTCTTATTATATAAGAATAATAGGATATAATTAGTAATATCTAACTTATAATTATATAAGAATAAATTTTAATTGATCATTAATATACATAAGATATTAGTTTAATTAATGTTTCTCTATTTTTATTTAATAATAATTACATAATTAATCATTAGAATTATTTGTAATCCATTGTAATTGTATAATATATATATACACAAATCTATACATATGGATATACACACTTCTTTAAAATCGCATGAGCGTAGTACACGTTAGTGCTACGAGAGTTTTATAAAAAATAGACATTATTAAAATAGAATATTTAAATACTTAATACTTCAAATATAGAATTACAATTTTCAAATATCTATAATAAAATTTTATTTTTTCAAATTTCAAATTAATAGCATGTAAATGAATTAAACGTTAGTGTATGTAAGTCTTACTCGAGTGGTATGGAGATAGTGGTAACTGAATTAAACTAGTAGATATAGTAATGACCTTTTGTACCCATCAAACCCTCAAGTTTAATACGTTGTACCTTTTAGCCCATGAAGTATCCGGAAAGGTCCTATTAACCCTTATACCGGTACAAATTAAAAAAATTGTAACGGACACATGTAATGTCTATTTTGCCCATCCGATACGTACCGTTACAATTTTTGTACCGGTACAAGGGTTAATTTGACCTTTACGAATACTTCAGGGGCTAAAAGGAACGTTTTGAAACATTGAGGGCTGATACGTATTTCGTATAAAACTTCGAGGGCTAAAAGGTCATTAAGCCTAAAGATAATCTTTAAACATTTGTGATTTAATAAATATTATTTGATTATTATTTAATACTTTAAAATAGTTGAAATATTTTGTATATAAGGGCATATTTGACTTTATTAAATACGGAGCAAATGTCTGAGTTATAATCAAAGTATTATGATGTATGTATTTTAAAGATGATGATATATGGAAATGGAAATGATATATGTGAATGGAAATGGAAACGGAAAATGGAAAATATGGAATGCTGTTTTATAAATGGAATAACGATTTGACAAAAAGGGGGATTGCAACAACAAGCGTAAGAGGCTGTGTTCGGCACAGTCCAACACTCAATATTTTTTTACGGCCCAAGAGATGCCGAAGGGGGATGTAGCAGCGAGCCTTCCTCCAGGGATGATGACCAGGTTGGATCATTCCTTCTACTAGTAGTAAACAGAGTACGATTAGGCGACTGATCATCGTCCTAACGTATCAGGCGACAGCAGATATCCCCAAAGTATTTAAAGAAAGAATTGATAATGGTTACAGATTGACATACTGAAAAAAAAATGGTATGAAATTATGGAATTATTTTTATGGTTAGAAGAGAAACTGATATTATATTGTTCTATATTTCTTTTCTTATAAAGATAAATAGATGGTGTATTTAATAAATAAGAATTAATTCTTTTCTTAAAGATTATGATGGGTCTTCCGTTTATTAATATATATATATATATATATATATATATATATATATATATATATATATATATATGTTTTCTTCGATACTGGTTTACAAAAAATTTATCTTGCTGAGCTATTATAGCTCACTCTTGCTACTTATGTATATAACAGCTAGGTCAAATGCCGATACTCCGCACTACACCCCGCAAGAGGGTAAGGGAAAGACGACCTTTTGAGAGAGTGCTGGCGCCTATCCCTGAGGTAGCTGATAGGCAGATGGGTATTGGTAGACTTATGTGAATTAAGTGTGTAAGTTTGAGAAATAATAACTTTTGGTTGTTGAAATGCTTCTTCTAGAAGTAATATTCAGCAACACTACTTAAGTAAGATTCTTGGTTTGTAATAACTCTTTTAACTTTAAACTATTATTATTATCGATGTTGTTCTCTAAGCATATGACTGGTGTGTAATGTTATAGTGTGGGGTATATTGTGTGAATATTAGCAAGTTTTTATATTTCAATTGTCAAGAATATAATGTTATTAAAAATGGAAATTGGATCGTGATGACCTGGATTCCTGACCCCGGATCTAGGGCAGTCACAGTTGGTATCAGAGCTCAAGGTCATATTGCTCAGGGACGAGAGTGTTAAGAGTTATGTATAAATATATAAGAGGATAACGTAAGAGCTTATATAAAATTCGTTAGTGGACGATTGGAAGTAGTAGCGATGAGTAAGTTAAGAATGAAATGCTTACTTCGAGGATTATGTTGAGTTAGATTGAGCTTCCTATTGTGGTGGATGTCTATTATAGAGTTCTCATAAACAAGTGAAGGTCGACAATTACATAGACCGTTTAAGGGCTAATATCAGGATGACGACAGAAACAATTGAGATTGTATGATGATTCATCAAAGGAACTGATACAGAATGTGAATAAAAATTTTGAGAACAGATGAGATAAGGGCAATGTGCCTATGCTGAAATTGGAAGTGTAATAAGTGAGTATCTTATCGGTGTTGGAAGATTCACTTTTCTGGTGAATAGTAATGAATAGTAACTGTGCGGTATAGTGAATATGTGTTATGCCACCTATGTTATAAGGCCAGGAATGAAATTCTAAATGAGTATTAGTGATATATATGATAAATAAATGTATGTAAACAACATCGGATTTCAGAGATTCGTAAATTGAGTTTTCACCCTAAGCGGGCTGTATTGTCTAAAGAACTTCATAAGAATATTTAATTTTTCAGAATGAGACCTCAAAGCCCTATGATGCGGCTCAATTTCAGGACCAGCTATATATGTGGTTTTGTCCATGAGATTCAACCCTTGATAAATAGTGCTTTCACCACCGACAGTGACTACTATACAATTCAGGATTTTTGATGCCCTTAGGGAATATTTGATGTATCGAGAAGTGTACATTAGACAACCTCGTGAGTATGCGTGGTATGTTAGAATATACAATTATAAAATAGAAGTATAGTTTGAGGGGTCCTTCATATCGGAGCAGTGTCAGGCCAAGACGATTAATAGTACGTAAGGATATCAATCAGAAGGTTGTATGCTATTATGGATAAATGCAGAAATTATCGAATCAAGTCATGACTAGATAAATGACGACAATTAGGAATATCTGATGATAGGTTAAGGTTAAACGGTGAGTGCCAAATTTAAGAAAAAAAATTTCGTGAGTACGTAGTCTATGATATAATTAGTATTTGCGGGAAACCTTCCATCATTGGGATTTCAATTGGGTAGAGGCTATTAACGGTACTACTTTCAAGTTTCCTAAAGCCCTGCTAAATTATATTATTCAGTTTCAATTTTCCTTCACTGGTGGGTAATTCCAGTTGTGATCTGGCACCTCTTATTTATTAAGTGCCGTTATCTTTTTAAAACTTTCTGGTACCCTTGAAATGTGTTTCAAAATTGTATTTTATCTATATTAGTCAAAATATTTCTCTTAAGATTATTTTTGGAAGATGGTATTTATCATCGTGATTTAAATTTCCCTCTATATTTCTTACTCTAATTAAGAGGAACAGCCCTATATATGTACACAAGGACGATCTGTCTGTGTGATAGAAAGTTGGAGGGGACGCCCTCACTTGTGTGACGTACGGGTTCTTCCTTCATATTAATTTCTCAAATATTCTTTTGTTTCAAATAAGAGCTATTTAAAACTCTTAATCTTATAAATTGTTAGGGGACCCTTACTGGTTTCTGGGTTCGTTTCAATTCAAAGTTTCTTGAATTCTATCAATTGTTTCGAATATAGAAGGTTTCCTTAATGGATGGAATAATGGAAGCAAGGTTTAGAGTATACGTGATTATATGAGGAAACTCGAGATTCCAAGGGAAATTTCGTTAAGAGATGATTAGAGCTAGAAGCGTTTCAATACAAGAGATGAAATTAAGTATGCTAGGAGATATAGACGTAATCTACCTGTTGTTTTAGGTTGCCCTAGGAATGGTACAATTTTTGAGTATCTGCAAACGGAACCAGCTTTAGTAAATACAAAAAGGATAAACAACAAAAATTTTCAAAAGAGACATATTTATTTAAATCTTCTTGAGCTAAGGAAGTTAGAGGCAATATTGTAAATGGGTTGGTGGACGGACCCTGATTTTTTCAATTGATTGTAGAAATGAAATGGTGAAATTGAGATTGGTCGGTAAAGACGAGATGTATTTTAAGAACCAAGACGGACCAAGAAGTTCTGAGATTGACTTAAATGAAAAGGCTATTATGCCAAAAGTGTTAAGCTTATGAGGCACACGGGATTGATGTGGGGAAAGGAACATCAGGTATAAAGATGGTTATAATAATAACTGAATTTGAAGGAATTTCGTGAAAGGAATTATGGGTGAAAGTTATAGAATTATTGAGATCGGCTCCGTACTTTGTGAGTACGGAATAAATAAGAGTAAGGAGGTATTAACAAGGGTTAAAAAAATCCTGAATTCCGAACAGAGTGATAAGGGGAATATAATTGGTAGTAATTTCCCAAGTATTTTAATGAAAAGGCAAGAGTTTTCATCAGGAAGTAATAGAGAATTGAATTGTAGAGTGGTGAACATACGCGACCTCTGTTATCAGATGACCAAACTTGTGGATAAAAGCATGCAAGAATATGCTACTAATTGAGAGTGAAATGGTTTGAGTATCCTAAGACTAATACTACATGTGTCAAGTGTGTAAAAGATGACCATAAGAAACGAGATAAGGCATCCGGAGGTAATTGCAGGTACGCGCTAATTTAAAATTCTTAAGTGTGAATGTTTGGTTAAGGATCGACTAGATCAATGAATGATGTAAATAGGTTGATAAATTAGATAAGAATAATCTATCTCTTAGGAAGTAAGTTATGATGTTCTAAGAAAAGAAGTTATTCTCATGTCATCCAAATCAATATCTATTAAGGGTTGGAGGATTTTATAAAAAGGAGATTAAGGGAAGGAGCGAGAACATTGTTCAAGGATAAAGGAAGAGTATCTGCTTGTATCAATACGAACAGGAAATATATATTATAAATAATATTTTCTTACAATTGTTTCAAGGAATATTAGTAGAAATTATTTTCTGGAAAATTTTACAGAGATGATATATATACAAATGTTGGAGTATTAATATTTTATGTCATGATAGAGATCAAAATATAGTTAAGCAATAGTGAGATACACTACCATTCATTCAGGGAAGGCCAATGCGGTGGCCGATACCCTTAGTTAAAAGAGAAATGAGAGATGAGATAATATAGAATGACGGAATACCGGAGGAGGTTGGTAAGGAAAGATAGTGAAAGTACTACTATTGATAAGCTAAATGGCATGTTGATGAATGAAAAGCAAGTTTATATTGGTGTATTTTGCTTAAAAAGGATAGAGATGTTTAGGATAGAGAAAGCAATGTGAGAATTAGAAGGTGTGAGGTGAGAAAGGTATTCATTGATATTTTCAACGTGATTCCGGGACTGAATCCTTTTAAGGGGGGAAGACTGTAATAACCCTAACTTTTAGAATGCTACAGTGCCTGAATAAATAGTAATTTTGAGGATTTAGGGAAATGGTATGTAAGTACCCTATATTCGAAATGGAAAATGAATAATTGGAAACCATATTATTGTTGTACCATAAAAATGAGTGACTGGAAATGATCATGGATTTCAGAAAAACCTGAGTATGGACTTTAAAGATTTTCGATTTCAATTGAGACTCTATTGGAGTTGATATTAAGAAGTATGGAGATTTTAAAGGGTTTATATCTTGAGGAAATAGTGAAATTAGGTTAAACCAAGAAGTGATCAAGTCAAGGAAATGCCAAGGGAACTTGGATTGATAAACGAATCGTGATTAAACTAGTACGGAAACCAAACAATCGAGATTAGTAACATAACAAGGATATATACCACATTATCATTTACCATAATCATTAACACATTATTTAGAAAAATCAAGAACAAGATTATAAGGTCAATCTCCATGATATCATGCATGACATCACCGAGTTAGGCAAGTTTCCACTAGCTTTTATCAAGGATTATCTAGCAAGATTACTTGATGATTATCTACATAAATCATACAAAATATCTACAAAAGTCAAGAACTTTCTAGCTAACACAAAACTCTCCCATTTTCTCCACCATTGCCAAATTCGGCCAACCAAGATAGCAGCTCAGTAAACTGGGCATATCTCCCTCATTTCTCATTAGATATTTGTGTTCTTTAGCTTTTTAGAAAGGTATTGAGATGCTCTACAACTCTTCTTCAGGAGCCTCGTCCAGAAAAGTAAGGTAAGGACCTCGTTTTTCCAGTTCTTTAAGGATGGGTTTAGTAACTCCGAAAATTACTAAGTGTGTTCTTGATGTTTCTTGTTAGTTTAAGGTGTTATAAGGTTATATCAAGGCTTCTCAAGGACTACAAGCCTTTGTTAAGAGTGTTAAAGCATCAAGGAAGGTATAAACATTCTTACCCTTTTGAGTTTGTTATGGATTATGGCTAGTTTAAGGATTAAACTTGTAGAAGACATGAAACCATGCTTATATGTCTGTTATAAGTTGAGTTGATTTAATATGGAGATGTTATATGCTTGTAACCATGGCTGGTATGATGACCACATGGTGAATGGAGTGGTATATGTGTTGGATGATGAGTTTGGAATGGTGATAATTTGGAAAGTAAGGAAATATAGTCATTATAATGTCCGATTTTCGTTAACCGTAGAGTTGCCCTGTTTTGAGACAGAGATCCCAAACCATTAAAGGTCTGTAGGAGGTACCAACTGGTCATGAGAGGATAGAGCTTGGTTCATAGATCGTTTTGACATAAAGTACGTAAAAATCCAATTAACGGGTTAGGAGAAAAGTGAGTTTTAGTGAAAGACGTTTAGAAACTGAGAAAGTTCAATTGTGTCAACTTTGAGGCCATAATTACCATACATAAACATCTTTAAAAGTTATGAAATTTTTGGACAATATAATAGGGTGAATAGAGAGTCAAACCCCACTGACCTTTTGTCAAAATTCGAAATTTATATTTTATGAGGATTTTTACAGTCGAGAGTGGTTGTTAAGAAAATGGTGTAAATCGCTAAAACTTTAATCGAGTCTAAAAATGGTTAAGTTCTTGGAACTTTTGGAGTATTAATGATATGTTAAATATATTATGTGTCAAGGGTATTATTATATAAAGTTTAGGTGGTTAAGTGGAATATATTCTAACAAAGATCCTTTTCGTTTCTCTAGACACTCGAGACGAACACCGGATCATTCCTCTCGGGATTAGAGATCGAGGCAAGATTTCTTTTATCCTTATTTCAATAAACTGTTCATGTTCAAAGAAAAAAAAATGGTTTTGGTAGATAATATATGAATCTTATATGATGATACGGTTAGGGATATATTCCCTGTTTGTTGAGATTATTGGATATGGATATGAATATGGAAAGAGCGAATATACTCTATGATCTAAAGGGATATGAAAGAGAATGGTATCAGTTGTTATATAGGGTTATATGGTTTATGATATTATGTTAAAGATAATCTTTAAACATTTGTGATTTAATAAATATTATTTGATTATTATTTAATACTTTAAAGTAGTTGAAATATTTTGTATATAAGAGCATATTTGACTTTATTAAATACGGAGGAAATGTCTGAGTTATAATCAAAGTATTATGATGTATGTATTTTAAAGATGATGATATATGGAAATGGAAATGATATATGTGAATGGAAATGGAAACGGAAAATGGAAAATATGGAATGGTGTTTTATAAATGGAATAACGATTTGACAAAAAGGGGGATTGCAAAAGCAAGCGTAAGAGGCTGTGTTCGGCACAGTCCAGCACTCAATATTTTATTACGGCCCAAGAGATGCCGAAGGGGGATGTAGCAGAGAGCCTTCCTCCAGGGATGATGACCAGGTTGGATCATTCCTTCTACTAGTAGTAAACAGAGAGCAGGTACGATTAGGCGACTGATCATCGTCCTAACGTATCAGGCGACAGCAGATATCCCCAAAGTATTTAAAGAAAGAATTGATAATGGTTACAGATTGACATACTGAAAAAAAATGGTATGAAATTATGGAATTATTTTTATGGTTAGAAGAGAAACTGATATTATATTGTTCTATATTTCTTTTCTTATAAAGATAAATAGATGGTTTCTTATGTGTGTGTGTGTGTGTGTTTTCTTCGATACTAGTTTACAAAAATTTATCTTGCTGAGCTATTATAGCTCACTCTTGCTACTTATGTATATAACAGCTAGGTCAAATGCTAATACTCCGCACTACACCCCGCAAGAGGGTAAGGGAAAGATGACCTTTTGAGAGAGTGTTGGCACCTATCCCTGAGGTAGCTGATAGGCAGATGGGTATTGGTAGACTTATGTCAATTAAGTGTGTAAGTTTGAGAAATAATAACTTTTGGTTGTTGAAATGCTTCTTCTAGAAGTAATATTCAGCAACACTACTTAAGTAAGATTTTGGGTTTGTAATAACTCTTTTAACTTTAAACTGTTATTATTATGGATGTTGTTCTCTGAGCATATGACTGGTGTGTAATGTTATAGTGTGGGGTCTATTGTGTGAGTATTAGCAAGTATTTATATTTCAACTGTCAAGAATATATTGTTATTAAAAATGGAAATTGGATCGTGATGACCTGGATTCCTGACCCCGGATCTAGGGCTGTCACATCTCTTTTACGCTATGAATTTAATTCTGTTTGAATTGCGTCTTTCCATTTTAGCCAGTCTTTTCTCCGACGGCATTCATCCACACTTTGTGGTTCAGGATCAGAATTTATGTCAACATCCAATGCAGCAGAATACACAAATATATCATCAATTATGGCTTTACTTCGATCCCATAATTTCATATCATGCGCATAATTGATTGAAATTTCATGATTACTTAATCCCTCATCTTTAGGGACTAGAATCTCTTCAGGAGATAATACTACTACAGGGGTATTTGCTACTTCTGGAGCATGTGCCACTTCAGGGGCATTTTCTTCTATTTTTTATTTTCGAGGTGCAACATCTTTTGCACCGACCGGTCTACCACGCTTCAAGCGCGAATTTGATTCCGTAACCAATTCTTTTGATTTATGAGTTGATACATCTATTCTAGCTGGAGTATCTGCTGCAGGTATATGAGATTTTATAATTTTTCTTGAATCGGTAAATGCGTCAGGCATTTGGTTTGCGATATTTTGCATATGAATAATTCTTTTAACTTTAATTTCACATTGACCTGTACGTGGATCTAGAAAATGTAATCCCGATGCATTCCATGTAATGTCAGGATTAGCTTTATTCGAATATTTATCTCCCCCTAAAGGAGGAAATACGGACTCGTCAAAATGATAATTTACATATCTTGCGGTAAATAATCTCCAGTTAGTGGCTCAAGATATCTAATTCTAGATGTGGAATCAAAACCAACATAGATACCTATTCTTCTTTGAGCTCCCATCTTCGATCTCTGTGGTGGAAGAATCGGCACATATGCAGCACTTCCGAAAATTTTGAAGTGAGAGATATTAGGAATTTGGCCAAGTACCAGTTGTAGTGGAGAATGTTTGTTATAGGCAGTTGGCCTAATCCTAATAATATTGGCAGCATGAAGTATTGCATGACCCCAAACAGATGAAGGTAATTTTGCTTTCAACAACAACGGTCTTGCAATAAGTTGAAGTCTTTTGATAAAGGACTCGGCTAATCCATTTTGTGTATGTACATGAGAAACTGGGTGTTCAACAGAGATTCCTACAGACATGCAATAGTCAACAAAAGTTAAAGATGTGAACTCACCGGCATTATCTAAACGAATTGACTTGATGCAATGATCTGGGAATTGAGCTCGTAATTTGATTATTTGGGCAAGTAATTTTGCAAAATCATCATTACGAGTTGAGAGAAGACAAACATGAGACCATCTAGTTGAGGCATCAATTAATACCATAAAGTACCTAAATGGCCCAGAAGATGGGTGGATAGGCCCATATATGTCGCCTTGGATCCTTTCAAGAAAATTTGGACTCTCAAGCGGAACTATAGTAGGAGATGGCCGAGTAATCAATTTTCCTAAAGAACATGCTGAACAAGGAAGGTCATTGCTTGAAAGAACTTTAAGATCTCTTAGAAGGTGTCCAGTAGAATTTTCTATAATGCGATGCATCATAGATACACCAGGGTGACCTAATCTTTCGTGCCATAGTGTAAATGATTTTGGGTCTACTAGTTTCGAAGCAATGACATTGTGTGACTCAATGGCTCTAATTTTCAACATATATAATCCTGAGGAAAGTGAGAGAAACTTTTCTAATATTTTCTTGTTGCTAGAATTAGCTGAAGTGATAAGAAGATATTCTTTACCATCCTCGGAAGTGGTTTCGATGTGAAAACCGTTGAGTCGAATATCCCTAAAACTAAGAATATTTCTAGTGGACTTACTAGAAAATAATGCATTTGTAATACGTAAGTGTGTACCATTAGGTAAGATAAAGCTAGCTTTTCCAAAACCCTCAATTATATTAGAAACACCAGATATGGTCCCAACTTGTGCTTCGGTTTTGGTTAGAAGGGTAAAATATTTCCGGCTCTGTAGAATCGTATGTGTTGTGCCACAATCAGCAATGCATATATCCTCAGAAACCATTCTGTACATAATTAAGAAACACACTTTTATTCGATAGAAAAACATAGCACACTACATAGTTTAAGCAAGATAATACATACTATTTTAGTAATTTGTATGAAATTAATCTTCAGCCTCCCATATGGGAGTTTCGTTAGCTTCATTCGGACCATTAATGCTTATTCCTCCAGTTGTAACTATCGGGGAATCATCTAAGTTATTGTTTGCGAAATTGGTTCCCACCATTTTTCCTTTTGACTTCTGTGATGATTGGTATAGATCAACAAGATGTTTTAGGATATGACAAGTACGTGCCCAGTGTCCTTCCATTCCACACTTATGGCATATGTTATCCATTTTCCCTCCCTGTGGTGCCTTTCTTTTGTTCTGTTCAGATTGCCACTTTCGGTGACCAGAGCTGTTATAAGGACGAAAATGCCCGTGACCTCGACCTCGTCCACAGTATCGACCTTGGCCTCGTCCACCTCTATGCCCTTTTCCACGTACATTCTGCTGGAATGACGTGTTATTTACTTCAGGTAAAGGGGCAGATGTAACGCCCCGACTTCCCAATACTAAAAATATACTTTTATAATAAATTATTGGATTTAATTAAATAAAATAGAATTTGATACAGGGGAATTTTTAAAAATTTCGGCATGAAGTATTCGTAATATGGACTATCCACCTGTATTTTGAACCAACCAAATTCATAAAAGAAAATAACTGCAATTCCAAGTACTTAAGAAACATAACACCTGTTCAACCTGTCCTAACCGATCAGGTGAACCATACTACTATGCCCTCCCGATCATAAAACAAGATCGGGGCACACAACCAAAATTAAATACATACAAGCTGATAACCAGACATTAAATCATAATACAACACCCCACTACTAACCCGGATCTCTAACAGGTAGTGGTATGAAACAAGCAACTACTAACTAAGTTATTACATTACAATACTAAATCCTTAATTAAAAGATACATACACTCCACAAATATAAATACAACCAACTATAACTATTACACAATTTTCTACTGATACCCAAAAGTCCAACCTTGTACTAGAGCCAAACTAGTCTGTCTACAGCCCACAACAAGTTCTTCTCCTGATACAGCTCCTACGTCATATCTTTTTCTTCCTTAACTGAAAAAGGGTTATAAACAACAATAAGTGAGCCAAATGCTCGGCAAGTAACAATATAGATGCCAAAATAAAAATCAACAACAAGAGTACGGATACAACGATATAAGATTCATTCTCTGAGTTTTTCCAAATTTTGGCAATTTGTAATTCATTCCAAAAATAGGGAGAGAGAGAGAGAAATGAATTTCTCTTTTGATATCAAATTTCCCACCTTTAAAACATTTTAATTAAATTAAGCATTTTATTAAAATCGGACAATACGGGTGATCAGCCACGTAATGTCCCCATACCGGACACTAGGTCCCTCTGGACTTTGAAAATTGGGTTCCCAATTAGGCAACGCATTGGCCTCTATTGCTGGACTAGGACCACCCTAGCCTCTTACTCCAAATTTAAAGTGCTGGACTAGGACCACCCTAGCCTCTTACGCTAAATTAAAATAATTAATTAAATGTCCTTAAAATAAAGCAATTTTCGATGAATAGAATTCTTATGCAATAATTGAGAGCAGGGGATTATTCTGTTTAATTTCAAGAATAAGTGACTGAAAGTCAAGTAAGCAATCCAATTTAATTGTATAAGGTTCGCAAGGTAGGGTTCAAATGTGATTCGCAAGTATTTAAAAATAAAGGTTTATCAAGCTCTTGTCATTTTAGAGGCATAATACAAGGTGATATCGAATATGGTATGGCTAAGGGGAAAATAGGAATATAAGCAATAAGGATCATTGATTAATTAAGGACATAACAAAGGTTAGGGATTTAGAGTTTAATTCAAAGATTTCAAGGTATAGCTAGGCTAGTGTGGTTTAATAAAATGGATATGAAATAAGGTTTAAGCTAGTACAAAAGGTATATTACACTACAAGGTTTAAGGATTTAGAGAAAGATCAAGGGTTATAAGGTATAGTAATGCTAGTGTGAATTAAGGGAATAGAAATGAAATAATGTTTAAGCTTATGCAAAAGGTATGTTATACCACAAGATAGGCAGTTCAACGAGAATTAGAATAAGCAAGGAAGTACACAATTTAAACAACAATCTATAAAGGTAAATGAGAAGTTACAAAGGTTTAAGCAATAGTTTATAAGGATTAACAATATAGGACAAGGGGTTCTACAATTAACTTGACAGAAACAAACAGTAAGTTATAAGAATTTAAGCAACAATCAGTGGATAATTGAAAGAATCTTAACTTCAATAAAAGGTTCGAGTTACTTGCCTTAACCAAATATTTCCACGCTAGTCACTTGGCTCAAAAACTCTCAGCCTTTGCCTTTCCTTTATCCCTTAAGTCTACGCTCTTCGAATCTACACATATAAAAACACTACTTCAGAATTCTATAAAATACTCGACGTTCGTCTTTGAACATTTACCCTTAATCTACCCTTGCGTTAACCCATGACCACTAACATAAATAACTAAATATATAAATATATATATAACTTACATCATACATACTTACCAAACAACTTACCATTATTAGATAAGCAACTAAACACATAGCATCTATGACATGAAATCATATAAGCCACTTAAGAATTTAATACATAATACCAGCTTAACTTTAAAACAACTTAAAATCTTATACTATAAATTTTATGACCTATAATTCTAACAAAAATCGGGCAGAGTTTCCTTTATAAATTGGACTATCCCGTCGGAGTTCAACCGACTCAAATCATAATCAAATACATCCGATGGATTACAAATCCACCTACAAGCCCAAAGGATTTCTAATTATAATCTCTAAGTACCAATAACACTTTCACTTCATACGAATAAATTATACCTATCGACAAATAACAATTTAATTCATTTTCGAATAAAATTACCAAATCATACTTAAACAATTTCTAAAATCACATAATTCATCATAATCCGAATAATTCATCCTTATACAAATAAATTCGAATTTTTAGAATCCTCAAACAATCATATGTTTGAAATAAAAATCCAAGAGAGATATATATAATCATATACCAAGAACTCAAGCAATTAATTTCTAATTAACGAAATAAAATCTTCATATAATCACTAAATTCGAAATTTAATTACATACATATACACAACCAAGACCATAACAATGAAAGCCCCAAATCTCAATTCAACAATCCAACAATTTAATAACAAAAATCAAACAGACCATGGCCAATCCGCGAACTAAGAACTCACAACGACTCAAATTTGTGGCAAGACTCAGCTGCGAATCACAACAACGAACACAAGGAAAAAAAATAGGGGACTTGCGGCATTGATTTAACAGAACTGGAAGTACCCACTTCACTAAACACGCACACACGAACCCAGTTTGTATACACACACACGACCTATACATACACGCACACACGCTGTTATATCTATACACGCACGCACGCAGTCACAGCAACGCACGCAGCACACACACATCATACGAAATCGAGAGGAAAATCAGCGGGGGAAATAAATAACAGGGAAGGGGGAAAAACAGCGGGGAAGGGATGAGTTTTACCGAAAGAGTGACGAGAAGGAGAGGGAGAGAAAACCGAAAGAGAGAGTCCGCGAGAGAGAGAGAGAGAGATCCTTCGAGAAGAACCGGGAGAGAGAGAGCAGGGCTGATGTTGTCTCCCTTCTTCAATTTAGGGATTTAAGTGATAAATATTTGGGGAAAAAAAAAGAATTAGCATTTTGTAAGAATTTTCTGATTAAAGGTTAAAAATGCACCTCATAAAATAGAAAATAAATAGGTAATAATTGAGAAAAATCTAAATTTCATTTTTAAAATGTGGAAAATAAATTTATCTATCTTCCCATATTTTTAAAATATTTTTGGGGTCAAAAACGAATTTAATATCAATTTTACAAGATTAAACCAATAAGACCCAACTAAATTCATAAAATCATTTTAAAATCCTTAAAAATCAAAATAAATCCATCTACTATTTTTAAAACTCAAATAAACTAATAAAGTTAATTATACAAAAGATTTCAAAATTTTTACTAATTTTGATGATTTTATAAAATTTCCAAAAGATAAATAACATATGAATTAAATAGGATTTAATCACCAAAAATTAAAGTAAAATACGTAGACTTATCCGACACCTATAAATCATCAAATAAACCCACAATACGACATCACACATAATTTACCTCCTAAAAAAATAATCACGTCACATAATTCACATTTAATAATAAATAAATAATTATAAATATTACAAAAATTCTAAGGCGTTATAGCAGATCCCGTTGGACGGGATTGATGATTCTTGATCACCAATTCATGATTCTGTTCAGCAACAAGGAGAGTTGATAGAAGATCCCTGAACTTGGTGAATTTGCGCTCCCTATACATCTCAGCTAAGTTGATATTATTGGGGTGAAAAGTTGATAATGTTTTATCGATTTTTCTTTTCTCAGTAACTTTCTCACCGCACATAATGAGCCTAGAACTTATCTTGAATAAAGCAGAACTATATGCCCGAACACTCTTAAAATCCTGAAGCCTTAGATTAGCCCAATCATTTTCAGCTGCAGGCAGATAAACTAGTTTCTGGTGGTCAAACCTATCTTTTAGATTTTCCCATAAAATATAAGGATCCTCGACTTCTAGGTATTCAGATTTTAAATCTTCATACATGTGATGTCGGAGAAAAATAATGGAGGTAAAGTTTTCTTCAGCCATGGCTTTATTTCCTGCCTTTATCGTATCGCTTAATTTCTTTGAACCAAGATGCAATTTTACATCTTGTACCCATGACAAATAATTATCTCCAGAAATATCCAACGCAACGAACGACAAGCTTGTAAGGTTTGTCATACTAAATCTGAATTTAACACACAAATTATTAAACTTAAAACATCAATATAAATATTACATAAATCCTAGTTAATAGGGTGCGTTAACAGATACACAATAATAAATGTATATATCATTATTATCACTGATATTATAAACAGATCTATGTATAGAACAACAAATGAATTTTCACCCGCCATACAGACGTCTGCGTATACAGGTTATCTCCAACTGATAAATATATTTAGGTAGAAAATCCTTCTCAGTTCCGGCAGGGCTTCGTGCTGATAACGTGTTATAATATACTAGCTATAATACTAACATTAACTGCTAGAGAGAGAGCAGAGAGAAAGAAAGCAGGAAGGTTTAAGCTGCTTGGTACATCTTTCACTACTTCCGATTGATCTTATTTATAGCAGGATGAGATACATAAAAATCAACTGTATGCCTAACTTTGTATGCTACTTTTGACAAAAAAAACTATCAATCACACCTAACCTTGATTGATGACAATCATTTTACAACAAGATGATTGCCTATAATTTTTATTAAGAATTTTGAGTCATTGGAGTATAATTTTTTTTTTTTACAAAATATCTATAAGAGATGCCAAGTGGATACTCTCGTTAAGGCTCTCTATCATTAAAAATGCTCTGGAAATTTTTTGAAATTCCATTTTTGGTCATATTCTTTATATTTAGATTTAAGAGTTTAGTAAGAAAGATTATAGAGATGTTTTGAGTGATTTAATTACTACTAGTTTAAAATATGGCTTTTTTGATATATATATAGGAAAAAGTAAATTTTTGCAAATTTACTTTTGTCAAGAATAACTATTTGCAATTTTACTACACTAAGTTTCTAAATTGCAAAAATACTTCAAATTAGGGTTCCCCTTACCCCCTCCTCCCTCCTCCTTCCTTTTGCACTGCTCCCGTCGCCGGCCTTATACTTTTTTCTTTTCTTTTTTTAAGGTGGGGTGCTATTTTGGTGGATTTGGGTTGCAAGGCCCCGCAGAGGCATATTTAACTGAATGCAACCACATTCAACAGAATGCCAGCCTTGTACTTTTTTTTAAGGTGGGTTGCTATTTTGGTGTATTTGGGTTGCAAGGCCCCGCAGGGGCACATTCAACTGAATGCAACCACATTCAACTGAATGCAACCACATGCAACTAAAAATCTGATTTCAAGTTCCATTTTTCAGTTGTCATTTTCGACCTCTTTTTTGAACTCTATATATAGAGTTCAAAAAAGAGTAAAAAAAGAGGTCGAAAATGAGAACTGAAAAATGCAACTGAATGCAACCACATCAACTAAATTTCTTATTTCAAGTTCCATTTTTCAATTATCATTTTCGACCTCTTTTTTGAACTCTCTATATATATATATATATATCAGTTGCATTCAGTTGCATGTGGTTGCATTCAGTTAAATATTGCCCCTGCGGGACCTGCAACCCAAATCCACCAAAATCACCTCACCTTAAAAAAAAAAAAATTTGCAAATGATGTATGAGTGCCCCTGGCGGGGCCATTAGATCAAAATAGAATCAATTGAATGCAACCATATGCAACTGAATGCAACTGAAATCCTGATTGCAAGTTCCGGTTTTCAATATATATATATATATATATATATATATATATATATCCCAAAAATTTGGTCAAAAATGACATTTGAAAACTGGAACTTGAATTTTCAATTTTCAATTGCATTCTGTTGCATGTGGTTGAATAGGAAAATATGGCCCCTGGCGGGGCCTTGCAACCCAAAAGCACCCCACCTTAAAAAAAAAGGTGTAGAAGGCGGCGGGAGCAGTAGAGGGAGGGAGGGGAAACCCTAATTTGTAGTATTTTTGCAATTTAGAAACTTAGTTTAGTAAATATGCAATTAATTGAAGAAGATGGTATTTTTGCAAAAAGAAACTTTAAACCTAGTATTTTTGGTAAATTCTCTTTAAAATATGGGTTGCTTTCACAGTTATACAATTTTATAAAAGGTAAGTTATTGTAAAAAGGTCATTTGGCTTAATCCCTAAAAAACGCGGTATGAAGGGCATGAGTCTGAACATCCTCACAGAAGAGGTGGATTCTTCCTGCAATGTAGGGATGGACATCGGGGCACTTCGGGGTCGGGGAGTACTATCCCCGCCCCCATCCCCAAATTCAAACATGATCCCCATCCCCGGCCCGATCCCCATCGGGGATCATTTTTTATTCCCTATCCCCGGCCCAAATGGGTAACGGGGATCCCCGCGGGGAATCGGGAAATTTCATTTTAAACAAAAAATAACATTTTAAACAATTCTAAACACTAACTAGTAAGCTTGAAACAATGTTTTAAGCACTAAATTAAGATAAAAAAATATTACTTAAATAAACAATTATAAATAACAAGGAAATGAAGTTATTTAACTATTAGAAAGACAAACATATAAGATTGGATTGGAAATCGGTGCGGGGGTCGGGGATCGGGCCGGGGAGACATAAAATCCCGGCCCGCTCCCGATTTTTTTGAAAATTGTCCCCGCTTCTTGGCCCGTACCCGAAAAAATCCCCGATTCCCCGCCCCGTTCGGTGCGGGGATCGGATCGGAATCAGGCGGGCCGGGTGAATGCCCATCCCTAGTGCAATGTTACAAAATGCAGATCTTATATTGGCCCCGTTTGACTTATCTTATTTTTCAGAAATTAGTTACTTATTCTGAAAAAAGTACGTAAAAATGTACTTTTTTTAAATATTTAATTTATTTTTGCAAGATAATGAATGTTAAAATCTCTATAAAAATTTATTTTTACAAAAAATATATAAATACGTACTTTTCTTTCGGAATAAGTAACTTATAAATTAGATTTAAGAAGTGCAAAACATGCCCATTATGTAGTCGGCGTCAATACTCCAATTATACAAAATTTTCTGGTAACAAAAAGCAGGCAACAGATGTGACTTCTACAAAATTCATTGCGCACAGGCTTACGTTTTCAGCAATCAGCATCGTTATTTATAGCTGGGCCACAAAAGAAAAATCTAAGACGGTCATCTGGATCTGATAAAGAAAATCAGTGTCATGTACAGTTTTAAAATCATGTTCCTTTAGCAATTTAAAAATAATACTTTTCCTTGTTAGGTAATTGAAATTCAATTAAGGTATATAAAATTCAATCAAGCATATTTCACACGGTTAATATATTTTTCTTTTTAAAAAGAAATTTTTTCTATAAAATAGGTCACCTCTTCTAATCATTTCATTCACTTGCACACGAAAATCTATCTTAAAATCAATAAAAGAAAACATGCAATATGCTTCCAAAATCAAACGGAAAATATTTCTGTTCCAAAATATTTATATTACGATAATGTTATGTTTTTTCACCAATATTATGAATAATTATATAATTTACAAATTAGAATAAAGTTTATAAACAATATATGGAACAAATTTATTATTTTCATAATAACAATTGTTTTATTATCGTAAGACCTCACTTGGCAAAGAGCCTTATTGTCATTTTTTTTATTTTAAAACTAGAAATGTTGTGGCTTTATCATAAATGAATTACATAATAACTTAAACTCAAAAACAATAGTTCATAGATAAAGTTGTTAAGAGATACTGTTCAGGAAAATTAATATTTTAATTCATAATTTACACGTGCAATTAGTAAATTTATTTTATTTGTGTATTATGAAAACATTCATTGTTTATGACTAAAAAAATATTCAAATATATAATAGTCTAATTGTCTAAAGCAAAATTTTTTGCTTCTTCTAACTAACTTAAATTATAATTATAAGTAAGTAAAAATAAATCATACTAAACATGTTGAGATTCTAATTTAGTGCCACGACAAAAATTAGAGAAATTATATATTTATGGTGCTGCACTCAAAATTTGAGAAATTCTGAGATATTTATACTCTTTATAAATATTGAAAATCATATTTAAACGATACATTAAAATGTTAAATTTGGTTATTACTAAATTTCGATTTGATTTCATCATCAAATTTATTTAATTTAATTTTTCTACTTTCACTTCGGGTTCAATAGACAATAACTAAAAATTTATTTTAATTTTTTTAATTTTATCTCGGATTCACTAGACTAGAACTACAAAATTAAATTACTTTATTTTTTTTTAGTTTCACCTCGGTTCAATAGATTATAACTACAAAATTAAATACTATTTATATATTAAATATTTTTTCCTACAATTCACTGTAAATACATATTTATATAATATTTATTAATTTAATTTAATTAATTTATTAATATTTTAATATCGGTTTATGTTTACTCGAACGTTATCAGCTAGTACACATTACATGTTAAAGTTTGTTAGTCACCAAATGACATTTAGTAGGTACTTGCATGATCACTAATTAGTGTCGTCTATTGATCTGCTAAAAATATGATAATTAAAATTGCAAACGCACGATCATCGTTTAAATATTTAAGATTCGATTCACTGAAACTAAATTTATTTTCGTGCAATCTTAATTTCTAATTTAGGCAAATTGGACAATTTAATTTTGGAAAGGGTTGTTTTTTTTCCCTAATTAACAATTAACAAAAACAAAATTAGCGAGAAAATAGAAAACTACGTAAACGCTAATTAGCTACTTAATAACTAAAGTAAGAATCATGGCAGAAAATTATTACGGCAAGTAAACAAAACAAAGATACAAGACAAAAATGACGAGTACTAGCACATCAAGATACAGGAGACTTATCAATTACTAAAACTAAAGAGAGAAATAATTAATTAAAGATTAAACTAATTACTAAGCCCATGATTAATGTAAGTAATGAGGGGATGATGATTAAATGCTAATTAAAACAAAATCAACATTTATAAACCACGGTAACGACACACAGAAATCAAAAAGGGCCAAGCAAATCAAATGGACCAGAAAAATATTGGGCTGGACATTGTAAATCCTTTATATACATTATAGGTCACCCATTTAGTAATTTACTAAACTATCCTTGCATCATGTATGGATTTCAGTGGATTTGAACCCATGATCTTCATGTACCAATTTTCTTTTGTCCACATTATTACCACTACACTAGAACACTTTAGTATACATTTTTTAAAATCATTAATTGCATGCACAAACAATCCACTTGCTACATTTCCTTTAATAATATAACAATATTCTTATGTTTGCATATATTAATACAGCTACGCTAGAATACTTAATGATACACTTTTTAAAATCAATAATTGCATACGCAAGCAATCCACTTGCTACATTCGCTTTAATATCTATTTTCAAATTTATTCGGGATAAAAGTTATTAAAATGATAAGAACATGTAAAATATTTTTGACTAAATGAATAACCGACTGAATGTACGTGTATTTAATATAGATGAGCATTTCTCCCGATCTGCCCGACCCCGATTTAATACCTTTCCCGTTTGGAGATTCGGAAAATTTTTCGGGTTTGGAACGGGAAACATGAAATGTTATAAATAAAAACTTGGGGATGGGAACGAGCTGAGGGATTAAAGCATCTCGGCTAAGGGGTCATTTGTTAAATCTGAATATCACTTTCTGAACCATTGATTATCTGAACGGTTGAATAATCTGAATTCTGAATGAAAGTTGTTGTTTGATAAAATGAAAAAGATTCTGAATGACTAAATATTTTGAGTTTTTTATTAAACATATTTTCCGAATAATTAAAATATTTAGCCAATAATAAATTTTAAAAGTAAGATGAATTATTTTTTCAAGCTTTTTCGATAAATACCCAAGTTCAGAATTTTTTTTGCAAAGGTATTTTTTTTAAAAAATATATTGCGAAAATACAAGCTTATTTACAAAAATACGTTATTTGCAAAAATACAGTCTGCAACCAAATCAACTAAATACAATTGTTTGCAACCACATATGCAACTCTATGAAAACTTTGCGCAGCTGCATATGCAACCTGATAAGATTATATTTTTGCAAAATGTTTTTTCTGAAAAATGTATTTTTGTAAATATTTTAAGAATATGGTAAAAGTATAAAAAAAATAGAAAAAATGGTATTTTTGGTAAATATTCATTATTTTTTTATTATATATTTTTGAGTTATTTTAATATCCTTATGTTAGAAAAAACGTGTGTACGAAATACGATTGCCAAAAAGTTAGCTTGGCATAAATTATATAATTTTAAAATCAATTAATCATATTGAATAGAATAGAGATATAATATACATACCTAATATTCAATAATTATTGATGCATACAACAAAGAGATTTGAATGGTTCAGTTGGAATTCTAAGGGTGGTGTCGTCCACAGGATTATGGGAGTCGTCCAGCACCATCCAGATTTCTAAATAATTAACAAACAATTTGAACGACAATCACATGAATGGTTCAGTTCATCTTCTTTAATTCAGCCATTAACAAATGAAACCTAAATCCTCAATTCCCGTTCCCCAATCGATTATCATATTTAAGAAAAAATAATTTTTTAAATATATATTGTAGATTATTAAAAATAAATGTAATTCAAAGATTCAATTTTTTTATATAAATTTAACATTTCATAACTTTAGAAATGGTATGGAAATAACTTACAACCAGTTCGACATGCCAAAAGATGGCAAATGTCACAATTGTCGGACATAACCCATTCATCAATTGGCTTAAAAGCTTGTTTGCGCAGGCAAGTAACACCATTTGTTGCATCGAATTTAACATTTCATAAATATAATTTAATTTTAATAATATTTTTCATCTTTTATTAAAATTGCAATTTATAATATAATAATAAATTTATCATGATTTATCAAAATAATTTGATTATCCAATTTATTAGAGAATATATATAAATTTTAATTAAAAAAATAAGAATCTCCAAATTTTCATAGGGATCTCGTTCCCCGTTCGAGGTAGGAATCATGGAGGAAAATAATCCCCATTTTGGGATCGATACGGGTTCAACGATTAGGTTCAAAATTTTAATTAAAAATAATTTCAAAATTTTAATTAAAAATATTAAAATTCATGATTTCTCGCGGGGATACGTATTTTCCTTTCGGGGCACGAATCGGGAGCGAAATAATCTCGTTCAAGAACCGAAACAGGTTCATCGATTTTGTTCGATAGAATTCGGAGATCGAGATGGATATAGCACTCCCTGACCTTGAATTGACCCGATGCCCATTTCCAACCAACATGAATTCATTTAGTGTCAGATTTGGACATTTAGATACAACTAAATACCAACAAAAGAAAAGGTACATTAATTTTTTTAGCAACTTAAGAACAAACGGTAATACAACTAAATATTTGATAATAATATGTTAATCAAATTTGTTGACAAATGTTAGATGAGTTTGATTGAAATTCAAAAGATATAGTGTGATCACAATAACATTTGAAAAACGTATACATGTTTAATGTGTGAGAGGTATGACAATTAACTATTTTATTATCATAATACATATTTAGCTCGTAACCACAACAATAATTTTATATAAATATGAAAATGGAGGTCACTGAGAGGTTGTAAAGAAGAATGAGAGATGATCGAAGAGAGAGGAAGTATAAACAAACTTGAGATTGTTAAAGACGAAAGATAGGTGATGTGGCAAAAAGTATGTGCATATATGATGTGGTTGAAGGAAGGAACGGATCAGAGAGGTACCTGATCAGTAATAAATTGGAGGAGATGTGAGATAGGCTACTGGATCAGTAATAAATTAAGGAGATATAAGGTAGACATATGGGTAGAAGAGAAATAGATATTTAAAATATGTTGTGGCTAAGATTGAAAGTAGTTAAAAAATTGTTGTCGTGGTGATCCTTTTAGGATTTCTACTGAAAAACACTGTTATCGTGGAAATATTTGATAGCTGACAATTAACTCTAATATACCACTTTTTCGGTTATTCTTCTCGCATTAAACAAGTACCACTATAAATATGAATCTCGAAATTTAGAGTGTGCTAATAATTTGAATTTAGAATGATTATAACTACTAAATCGGTAGACCGTTACAGTGAAAGGTAAAATAGACTAACAAGAGGATACAATGGATTTTATCGCAAAATTAAACAAATGTTATATGAATTAGAATGTGGCCCGTGCCTTGCACGGGCTTTCATGCTAGTTAAGTTAATTAAGGGAGTGATAAAATGAACAAAAACTAACACGGACAAGCAATTTAATTTTAGATCATAATAAATTAACATGAATGAAAGTAAATTAAGACCAACAGTAGCTAAACAAAATTTGAGAAGATAAAATAAAAAGAAATGGGGTGGTTGGCGCGTGGTTATCACGCGCTGCAGCAACAACGAAATAGCAGTAATCAGAAGCAGGCAACTAAACCAGAGAAAACCAGTGAAAAGAATCAAGTGAGAACATTCGAAACTCAGACTAACTCGTAGCAAATTACAAACTAAAAACAGCTTTGTTTATAAAAATCGAAAAAAATAAAGATAGAGGAGCTGGGTTTAGGAAATGGTGCGAAAAAGAAGAAAGAAACAGGGAAGCTGAAAATGAAGCTTCGAATTAAACAAAATAAACGAGACATAAAATAAATATTGAAAATAAAACTAATATTTTTGTGATTTTTTTCTTTTTTAACTAACACATAAAATATAAAAATTAGAACTACAATTAAAAATTATGAAACACACAATAAAATTGAGATTTAAAGGGGCTCAAAAATGATTATTAACTATGAACAAGAAATTAAAATCATTACTTTCAACCTTAAGTGGTTAGCATTTCGCTACTTTGTCCACTAAACGGATTTACGAAAATATCGAAAACAAATATTGTATTAAAAATGAGAGAAGTGTTTACAAAGAACAATTACATAATGGATGAAAATAAAGATGGAGTCTACAAAATTTAGGGTAACTAAAAACTAAGATGTATTAAAAGGAAGCTAACATGAATGGGCAATAATGAAAAAAGTAAAGCAAAAGAAAGTAAAGTGAAAAAGTGTAGTGATTCCTCTCCTGGTCGCTTCTATATATAGGCCAGCTATATTACCAATTGTAAACAAAGGCTGCATCAGTTATTGACAATTTATCAAAAGTTGTAATTTTTTTCTGCCAACAATGTATGACTCCGTGTAAGGTGTTGAAAATCTTGAAACATTTGACAATCTCACATCACACTTATTACAACACTCCCCCTTGCTTGTCAAATGCGAGTTATTTCAAAGATTGATTGGGTCGTTAAAACCTTGCAAGGAAAAATCTAGTGGGATAAAAATTTTCTTCTTTCATTTAGTCCTTTTTTTCTTCCTCTTTTTCTCTTCCTTGCACTTTATTTCTTTATTTTGTCATTTCTTTATTTTTCACCAATTTCCTGAAATACAACAAAATAATTTATTAAAATAAGAGTTCAAGCAATAAATGAATAATAAAAATATGGAAAAATATGCACTCATCATGTACCACAGTACCACACTGCAGTTGAAGAAATTAGATTTTTTTAGTACAATTATATATAAATGTCATGTAGCGTAGAAAATAGGGGCTAAGTTTCTATTTTTGGAGTAAACCAAACCAAACCAAACATACCCAGTATATCCCGCTCAGAGCAGGGTCTGGGGAGGGTAGGATGTACGCAGACCATGCCCCCGCTTTTTAGGGCGGGGAGGCTTTCTATTTTCTATTTTTGGAGTGTTCACTTAAAAGTCATGCAGATATTTTAGGTTAATGATACGACAGTACTAATGATGTTCCTGTTTGGGTAAACTTTTTTTGAGGATTTATTGATTTATTTTCGGGTAAAAATTTTATATTTTGATAAAAAAAATTTATACAAGTATTTAATGTATATTTGAGATTCAATAAGTTAAAAATAAAAAGTTGAAAAATAAGTTGGAAAGTTAGGAATCTTAATTTTCAACTTAATAAGTTGACTTATTTTGAAAAATAAGTTCCCCAAACACCCCCATTATATGTAGAGTGCAGAACATTCATGTTACATTTTTCTCCATGAAAACAGCAGGCATTGGACTTGAGTTCCTGACGAGTGCTTATCAATTTGTCTTAATATATGAATTTTTTGTCGTGACAATAATACTGGCATATGGAAGATGCTTGTCACACTATTAGGACCAACTAGCATGAAAGCCTGTGCATGGCACGTGCCACATTTTAATTTGCACAATTTTTTTCGCAAATTGTGTTTGAGTCGGTCATATCTTCTTTTCAGTCTATTCTATGTGCTTCGATTTATTTAAGGCTGATAGTTGGTAACTGTTCAAATTTTGAAATATTATTGAATTCTATATTTTGAATATCAAAGAGAGGCAATCCTTAGATTAAGCTGTTCATGCAATGGGGCACTGAGAAGATGATGTAATTTAGGAGCACATCTTTTCTAATAAGTAAAAAAAATTAAAAGTACGTAGAGGCACAAAAATGATATTTGGGGCACATTTTGTTCAAGGTAGCACCAAAAATAGTTTAAGATATAAGAAGTGCCGAAAAATAAATGTTATGTAGATTTTTAGTTGAGTACAAAATTCAAATTCACTTGGAACTTTCAATTTCTCAAGTCCGACCTAGTTATCATATTTGTAAATAGTACTTGTTTAATGTAAGATGAATGACCGATAATAATGATACATAAAAGTTACTCATTAGTGGTCAAGTACTATTGCAACAATAATTTGTCGTTTAGTCTATTTACTAGCAGTTTTTTTCAAAGATTATCACGATAATGATATGTTATTTATTTTATTTTCATTAGTAATAGTAAACCATTAAGAGGAGATAAGTGGATCATTACATATTTGGTAAAAGATGTATTATTGCAGCAATAGCACAAATCGGTTTAATATTATGAAAAATAAACTAAAATGTATGTTGTATCCATACAAACAAATATGTGCTACGGTGAAAAAAAAATTATTTTTTATACAGTCTTAAAATATCACTAATCGATCATTATGTTATATATAGTCGTATATAATCTTACATCTTTGTTTAGTATATATGATCTTGTATATGATACTATATTATAATTAAACTATGCATCTTATTCATTTATTTAATCGATAACTCATGTAGATTCCAAATCTAACATATGGAAACTGGTCAGGAGCCACAGTTGGATATAAATTATATCCAACCAACCCATCTTACACCATTAAAATCATAAATCGACGGTCAAATTTTAATTTTTTTTATGGGCTTACGCTATATAATATAGCGGAATACGCTATATTATGTTGCGTAAGCTTTTTTTTTTCAATTCGTATCTTACCCTTACAAGATTACGCTCTATTATAGTTTATAGTCGAGTACTAAGCTCGTTTTAGCTCAAACAACACTTGTTGTTTTGAAATATCATTTTCTAAGGTTGTAGAAGTTTATATCCGTCCATTTTAAAATCTACAATCAATTGGAGACTATACATTGATGTCTTTTTCTCTCTCAATTAAAATCCACCAGGAGGTTGATGAAGCAATTATATTTCTCTCTCCCCCCCTCTCTCTCTCTAATTGGTTGAATTGATAGTCGTGTGATTGTAGAAGTTTATAGCCGTGGATTGGATAGAAACATAATTACAATCAATTAATATATAATTGATGTTTTTGGTATTGATCTTGGTGTTGAATATTTAGTTTGATAATTTATAAATTTTTTACTTTGATCTTAGATTTTAATTTTAATTTTTGGCGTTTTTGCTATTGTTTTTGGTTGATTTTGAGATGATGGTAGTAATTTAATGGATTTGATCTTTTTTTTGGTGTTCTTGGTAGTGATTTTCACCCTCTCATCTTTTTCCCTCTCTTAAAATATCCTTCCTATCTATCATGTTCTTCATTTTCTTCACACAAACTCGAAAATCAAACTCATATTGTTATGTGATGTCGACCTCAAAACCCTAGAGTATATATACTTAAATTATTCCTCTCAACACCCTCCATACAACCATATCATCATATATCGATTTCGAGCCAAATGAATTCTGAGCATAAAAATTGTTCTTGTTCGGTTCTTGAGCTTAAACTTGAGTTTGGTGATTTTGATTCTATATTATATAGCATTTGATCTCGTTTTTAGGTGTTTTTGGTATTGATCTTGTTGATTTTTAAGGATTAATCTTGATCTTCATCTTGTTGATAGCATTTTTTATGTTAGGGAAAAAAACAGACCCCTGTACTTACGCTATATTATGTACCGTAAGCATCGAGTTTAAAAAAAAAAGTTAATACATAGCTAGGTACATACACTATATTATAGAGAAGAATACGCTATATTATAGAGCAGAATATGTGGCAGCTTTCAGGGCAAAAAAGGAATTAAGAAAGTATAAACTTACGTTACATTATATAGCGTAATCCGCTATATAATAGAGCGTAAGCTTTTTCATCACTTTTCATTTCAGCCGTCCATTTGTTTGGTGGATGGTTATAGATGGGTTGATTGGATATTAAAAAATATCCAACTGTGGCTGTAGAAAGAGCCCCTATATATATATATATATATATATATATATATATATATATATATATATATATATATATATATATATATATATATATATATATATATATATATATATATAGAGAGAGAGAGAGTTGCACTCCATGGCAAACACCTTATATAACAAACAATAAAGAACACCTCATATCTCATAGATCCATTGCCCCTGGCGGGGCCACCCAATACAAAAAGTTCTTATTTTTTTAGGCTCCATCCATCCAGCAAAAAAAAAAAAAAAAAATTTTGAAAATTTACTGTTCACGTGATGACGTCATCATGATGACGTCATCAAATGAACAGTATTTTTTAATTTTTTTTTTTTTGCAGACTTGATAGAGGGTAAAAAAATAATAACTTTTTGTATTGGGTGCCCCTGGCGGGGCCAAAGGATCTAATAGATCTAAGGTGTTCTTTGTTGTTTGTTATATAAGAGTGTTCTGTATGGAGCAAAGGCCTATATATATATATATATATATATATTGTACATAGTATCAATCATATTAAAGGTCTGTTTGGTATTGATGTTGCAGATCCCAACAACAATTTTTTTGTAGAAAACTTGGTTCAAAACAGCTTAGTAAATCTAAAAGCAATTTTTCAACAACATTTTTTATAAAAAAAATTGCTTTAGCAAAAACATTTATTTTTCACAATTGCAACTTTTGTAGACAACAATTTTAGGTAAATGTATCAAACCCCAACAATCACATATTAAATAAATTTTATAAAAGTTAATTTAAAATAAGATATAAACAAACAATAAAAGAGATAATTTATTCAGTAGTTGTGAATTTAACTCCATTTGTATTTAGAGGTCATAAATTCAGTTCCTTTGATAAGACAAAAAAATCATATCGTGTTTCCGTATATTCTATATCATATGTCCTAATTCGATGGTTGAAAAACTCACGTTATCTTGTGTACCACGTGAATGCATATCTTATTTTCATGGCATATTCATAATATTTTTAAAAATATTATTGTATTATAATTTAATAAAGCTATAATTCTAATTTCAGAGCAAATTTTTTTTTCAATAATAATTTTCTTTTGTAGTTGTTAAAACACTTTTATCTTAGAATTTTAAAAGTGAAATTATTATGATAGCATGATAGTCGTGTAATGCATGACCTGCATTTTAACTATGATAATTTTACATGCACATATTCGTATGAAATTATCACTATATGATTATGAGCTAATTAGGTATAAAAAATTTTAATTGCCATATCTCTCGTACAATAATCTTATACATTTACTTTTTTCGAATGTTTTTCTGTTAACACTATAATTTTTAAATTTTAATTAACTTATCTAATATTTGTCAATAGGTTAGATTAACATATTATTATCAACTATTTAGTTCTATTACCATTTGTTTTTAAGTTGGCATAAAAATGATGTACCTATTCTTTTGTTAGCATTTAATTGAGATATAAATGTTTGCAATAAACATTTTTTTATATCCAGATGTCCAAATTTGACAGTAAATGAATTCATGTTATCTTGTGCATCTAGGAGTGTGTTAGGTCCAATATGTTTGTAGAAGGGGGGGTTGAATACAAACAGTACTGTTTAATCGAAATTTGTCCGGATAAATTTAATTTATATTTTGACAAATTTGAGCGAAATTAAATGAAACAAAATTCAAGTTGAATATAAAATTATATTAACTTGAGGGGTTTGTTACAAATACAGTACAGAAATTATATCTAGTTAATAAAAACAAATTAGAAAATTCGACATGAATTTTTCTAGATTTGTTAATAAAAATCGAGATATAGATTAGGAGTAAAAACTCGCTAATAGTACAAGAGTATCAAGTAAACAAGTTCTATCGGATCAGATATTAAAAATAAGATGAACTTGAATTTATACAAATTTATTTCTCTTGCTGTGTTGTTCTTCAATGAGAGAGAATGGTTGTTCTTGTTTTTAGATGATATATTCTGTGTGTTCTTTTTTCTGGCCGCCTGTCTTGATTTTATGTAGTCTTCTGCCTCTTTTCTTTTTCATTTGTACTGCCAAGACAATCGGCAAGACAATCTGCTCTTCCAAGACAATCAATTTTGTACTGCCAAGACAATCGGCAAGACAATCCAAAACCTCCAAGATAATCAATTTGTATTGCCAAGACAATAGGCAATACAATAGGCAAGACAATCAAGGCTTACCAATACAATCGGTAAGACAATTGAGATTGTCTTGTTAATATTAAATAATTCGGCTGTATGATTGAATGTAAACAAAATTCAGCTGTCAATCTGAAAACCAGTCTCAGGAAAGTTGTGTGAAAGACACGCGCGGCTGTTTCCTTGTTTTAGCTCGGGCGCGTGTCACGCACGCGCGCAGGAGGCGCGTAGCTTCGTTCCAACAGAAAGATAACAGGTGAGTTTCTGTTCTTTTGATTCCTTTTTCATGTTCCCTGCATGCATGATTACTATACTATACTTTGCTTTCCTTTTTTTTTTCTTTTGTCGACCACAAAGCAACTTCCTTTTTTTTTATTTTTTCTTTTGCTTCTTTTGATTTTCGATTTCTTTCTTTTTTTAATTGATTTAATTTAATTAACCAATTAATCATTTAAACGAATTATGATTAATTAATTAATTAATTAAATTAATTAGACTAATATATTAATTCAAAATTAATTAACATGATAATTAATTTAATAAATAAATTAATTCAGAATGAATTAATTTATTAAATTAAATCAATTACATAATTATATTAATTAAAAGAGAATTAATATAAATCTTTTGACAGCTCAAATCTTTTTCTTGAACCACTGAAAGTAATAAAGAATTACCACCGAATTTTCGTTGACGCTCGATGCACGGTCTAGTTCATGAGCGACTAACTCCAACAGCTTTTCTTTATTGTTGACTCTATGATTTGGTTCCTTTCTTCTCTTAACATACCAGTCTTGACAGCTTGAACCACTGAAGTTAATGATAAACAACCACTGTTTAATGTTGACACTCGATGTACTGTCTAGTTCATGAGTGACTAACCGCAATGACTGTTCTTCATATATTGACTTTGAAATCTGGTTCCTTTTCTTTTCTCCTCTCTCTATTAATTCTTCTGTACTGTCTCTATCACTGTCGAAATCTCTGACACTTTAAATGAATCCACTTCTTTAACGAATACTTCACTGAGGCTTGATCAGATGTCTGAACTTCTTTCAATGTAGTAATTCTTCAAGTCTGTAGATTGACCTTGATCTTTTTCTTCTGACAGATAATACTATCTGAGATTCCTTGTGACAGCCTATATACTATTTACTATTACAATCTTGTTTAAATTGAGTTGTATCCTCGAAATACAAATAGGCTACATCATATGCCTTTCAATCTCCCCCTATTTGTTTGTTAGACAATAACAAGCAAATACCTAGAGGATAACTCAATTACCTCACTTAAACAAGAAAAAGATAAAACTTTTAGGAATTAAGTAAATAATACAAAAAAAGTTTCTCTGGTTTAGATTTAACAATTCTAGAATCTTCAGTTGATGAAATGATAGATGATTGTTCCTCTAACACTGAACTGATCTTCAATAGATAACTCATCTTCATTTCTGATTCTTCATATCTCTGCCTGATAATCCTTCACATCTTACATTGGTGATTATCAGCAGTTCTTGATTTACAATCACTTCCCATTTCTGACACAGCTTTTCTCACTAAAGAAAAATAGTTGTTCCTACTATATAGTAAATGGTGAATCAATACCATTTCTATAACTTCTGGTGAATTTACTACTCTTCCACTTAGCCTTTATACATAGTACATTGAAAGACTAATAGAATTGTATTGTTATGTAATTCTCCTTATATCTCCACTTTCATAACAGATGAAAGTTCTTTTGCTTCTTCATCTAAGGCTCCCCCTTAGAAACTAGACTTGCTTCTCATCCTAAGCACAGTCTCTAATGCTCCCCCTTTCTAACTCACTCTTCTTTTACTTGTACCCCATACTTCTCCCCCTTAGTTGAGTATATCCTACTAAGGTAAGCTTTAACTTAAATATATCTTTTTCAATATAACTCTCCCCCTTAGTTGAGGAATCCTCCATTCAACTAATTGACAAAGTAGTTGATACAAAATTGTTACCAATTTATACCAATCGTTAGAGTACACTGAAATCAATTGATAAAGCTTTGTTAGAAAGGAAGTTTCATTTTCTTCCTCACTGTGAGTGTGTGATAGTGTTTAGTGTACCTCACAAGTGTTTCACTCTTCTCTCCACTCATTTGTGTTGAGTGTCTCACTTCTCTCTGTGTTTACACTCTTGCTCACTAGTGTTTCACTCATATCACTCATAGCTCCAACATCAGTTAGTGTACCTGCAAGGAAAAATCACCATAGCCCCTTCTAGAGAGGTCACTGGTGGTGCAATGGGAGTTCGCAAATCCCAAATCCTCGTTGGACTCGTCAGATGAATCTAAGTCATAATCTACAAGTTGCTAGTTTTCCCTTTTTAGGATTTTCAGATTTGAATTCTGAGAAGGTAGACAATGATCTATAAAATTTAGCATTGAGATCAAAGTTCCCTTCTAATGTCTGTGAAGACATCACCTTGTTAAACTCATCAGGTAAAATCTGAATCATAGTTCACAAGTTGCCGATCCGCACCTATGTCGGATCCGTTACCCGCAGGATTTAGAGATGTTCCCTCTGGGGAGTTAGATAATGATCTTGTTGAATTTTGCATTTGAGATCAATACCTTCTCTCGAGGTCTGTGAAGACTCTTGATTCATTAAAGAACCTTTAACTTATAATCATAACCGTAAAATGGTTGGATTACAGGTTTCCGTCAATTCATCCTTAGTGTGTGCAATCTCACTTGTGCATATGAAATATTTTGGTTAGTGTATAAGGTAGTGACTCTCCAACTGAATATCCTACACATCCTTGTTTGCTGCATAAAGTGCAGTTACTCCCTGGTGACCTTTAGTCTGATAGGTTACTTCCATTTAGGGGGTAAAATAGAATGTGTTTGAGTTTGACTGTAGTCTGGGACAAAAGTTGTTAGGTTTACAACCTTATGACTAAACATGTGAGAATACAAAATTTCATGTAGATGAACCTGCATCACAGAATATGAGCAACATAGAGATAGAATGCATTTTTAACATTGAAAAGTTTTCTAAGAAAATATTGCATTTTATCTTAAGAGAAATGATATACAGTTGTGATTTCAAATAATTTACAATGTAAGCAATCACAGTTGTAGAAAGATATTTTGAGTTAGGAAGATAAAGATCCTGAGCTGGTTTTACAAAACAAGAACATAGGCAAAAATCCAATTAATAAATATTAATCGAATCAATGTATGTTAATGTTTAAACCAATACAAACAAAACTATTTTATCATGCTTTAGGTCCTGTAAGATAGATACCAACTATTAGAAATTGTTAGCACTTGATAGGTCTTGTCTTCCAATTGTTAGATCCTGAAAATCAAACATTAGTTCCTAACATTGTATAGACACATACCAATTTGATACTAACATTGGTCAATTGTTAAGTCCTTAACATGAAGATCTGTTAACAGCAATCACAAAACAAAGATTTATACTTAAACTGCAGGTTTTGTGTGTGTTAATAAGAAGAACAACAAAATAACCAAGTACAGTGACCTATTTGTTAGTTTTGCAAGTATAGTGACTAAACTGTAAAAACTATACAAACTATTTATATACACATGAAAAATAATATTCAAAAATAAGAAATAATATACATAATAATAATACAAAATAAAAACTATAAGAAAAGAAAAATTCGAATCAAATAAAATAAAAAATAAATAAAACTATACATAAATTAATAATTTACATAGCTTAAACTATAAACAAACATACGACTAAAATAAAAAAAAAAAACAAACACTACAAAACATGTTAAATAAGATTAACATTTAAAAATTACAATACATGTACAAAAACATTAAGTATATACAAGAGTATTTATAGTAGGTTAGCAAATCCATATATTTTCTGACAAAACAACTTTCTACTAGAAAATTATTTAGAGAGAAAATATGATTTAATAAACTATCATAAATATGGCAGCTATTTTAAATATATGAAATTTTCAATAAAAATAGCTTCCTCAAAAATTCTAACTAGAGAATTAGAGAAAAATATTTTTAGAGAAAATTATTATTCTAAAATAAAGAAACATGGATTAAAACATTAGAATGATTATGACAATTCTTTTTAGAAAGATGACAAGATAGAATTCGAAAAGAATGTCATACCAGTTACTTAGCGCTTAAACCTTGGCACCAACTTCCACGTTTCTTGTTGTTCCAGATTCACAATTGCTTTCTCAGATTCCTTAGATTCTATACCTTGATTCTGAGAGGCCCTTTTTGGTTCTTACTACAACATCTGGATCACCAATGATCAGCTCTATTCCAAACACACTGTCTGAGAAAGTTGGATCTTGATGAATCACCTTGTTCTTCATTGTGATGTTGTGTTTGACTAGTGAATCCTTTGTTTACTTCCCTCGAGTTATTGCGAGAATGATGATTATTTTCCAGTGACATTGGTATTGCCAATAACAAAATTGTTTCTACCACTATCACTTGGATAATTATCATCATTAACATTTTAATCTTTTGACTTCAAGGCAACTCCTCGATAACAACAATTGTTAACTCCTAACAACTGTTAGTTGGTAGACAATCTTGGTTCTAAAAATAAAACTTGATTACCAAGACTGTCTTGTCTGCAATCTTAGAAATAATTTTCTAAGTCCAATACACCTTGATCCATAGTATATAACATTTATTATCAAAGTGATTAGAAGCTTGCAAATAAGCATAAAAATTATTCAAAGTAATTGAACTATGGTAACTCTAGATATTTCAATATCCATAGTTCTACTTAGAGAATTTTTATACAATGTATAATAATATGAGTGAATTGTAAAAGATATAACAATGATTACTTAGAGGAGTTCTAAGTAATTTCACACATACCAATATATTTCACAATTAATTAGTAAATAGAATTCTAACTAAATATCATTAACTGATATAAGTCAAAATTTCAATACAACCAATTGTTAGAACCATGATATTAATTATAGTGAATTTCTGAAAATGGAGCATTGATAAAATTCACTAGAATTAGCATCTCACAACTAATTGAAGACCAATACAGATTAGGTCCAAATTAGTTATGTTGTTTATTTATTTTAATAAATATAAGGTACAGAGCAAATACTAAATTGAATTGCTTCAAGTCCGTAACCCATATAAATCAAAATAAATAATTAAATACTAAATCTCTATGAGTTAGATTTTAGCATTTAAGTATTTAAATTATCCTTAAATAATCACCACTAAAATATATTGCAATTATACACATGGCAATCATTCAACAGATAATTTTCAGTGTGCGGTCTGGATGTAAATAAGTTCACAAGTCCTTTCAATACAGATAATTGAATACTTGTGAGCTTACTTAAGAATTACTTAACAGATGGGATTTACAATCATATAGCATTAATAAAATCCCAAGTTTATAAACCAATCTTGAAACATTAATTTCATCAAGTGATTTAGCAAACGTGTCTGCAAGTTATTCTTAACTAAAGATATGCTCTCAAAAGAATTGATACCTTATGCAAGTTGCTTAGTCCTTGAGTGTTCCACAGAGTTGTTGGAGATGAAATTGATTCCTTGTGTTCTCTTGCTTTCGTACAACTCATTTGATCTGTCTCTATGTAGCAAAACATGTCAAAACTGATGTCTCTAGGGTACCATCTCCGTAGATTTGGGTCCAATTTAAGACATCTGAAAATCAAGTGTAATAACTACAAGAATAGATTCTCAAGAATCCACTTGGGACCATGCACATTTGCATAATTGAGAATAAAATATGTGTGTAAGTGATTTATTAGCAATTGAATAAGATAATGAGCTGATGATAACAACAAATATCTTGATACAAATTTATAGCTAGTAGACCAACATATAATATAATCAATTTATCATTGCACATATATATCATTTATGTTTATGCCTAAAGATGTAGAGAGTTCTATAAATATGACACCAATTGTTCAAAGATACCAACTGTTAAAGATTGATACCAAATATTAAATTATAGTTAGGGTGTCATACCATGTCTTCCATGCTTGCTTGAGTGATGATACCAGTTCATACTAACCTGTAGAAATCTTCAATTATCTCACCAATCAGGAGTGCACTTGTTCACATTCCTCTAGCATCCAGATTCAGTAGGTCTAGATGTCCATTATAATCTTGAATGTGCAGCAGGTGCCTGATATCCTCAAGTCTTGTCACTGGTGCTTCTTGTCAAATATACTATTTGATCAAATTGTAACCTAGCATCCAGTTTGGCTTTGTCCCTCATAACAATGCCTTGACATCATCCAGGTAGACTTCTGGTTATCCTTGTACCAAATACAGCCTTGTTGTTTGGTCTAGATACCAGCTTCCCTTCAATCTGCCTTTTGTACTGATTGAGATCATCTTGCATTGCAATCACTCAACCTGGATCTTTCAGAGCTTTTGTAGCTTTCTTAGTTTCTTCTAAAAGAAGACTAAAGAAATAATCATTAGTACTTGAAGCTTTGTTAGTTTTTTACTTCCACCATTAGAAACACTAAGAACTAGAACAAAGAGTTAATTTAGTCAACACTCTTTGTCTTGGCAGACATGTTCTCATAGTGTCCTTTGACTTTCAGTGTGGTGTTGAGTTGACTAGATGATCCTTCTTTTGCTCCTCCTAAGCTGTTGCTGGGTTTACATGAAGATTCTCAATGTTGACATTGCTTGGATCTGAATCATCATTACCATTGACAGCTGGGAGCTTGAAGTCATTGAACATCACTAAGACTTTCAATCACCTTCTGTTGATTAATAACAATCACCCTGTAGGCTGTTGACTCCACCAAGTAACCAAGGAAATTAACCTCTTGAGCATTTACTGATTACTAGGATGCTCACTTTCATTTATCATTGCAAAACAATTTCCTTCATACTTATGGGGTCTTCCTAAAATTCTTACGGATCAGGGTTTAAGATGTGATCAATCACCATCAGTGGTGTCTTGTCTTCAGATTGTCTGAACAACAACTTATTTCTTGAGAGAAGTCATCAGTCATCATCACTAAGGTATATTTTTCATTGATGTAGAACTATTGTGTGATGCTTCTTTGACTTCTCTTTATGACATGCCTCGTAATTTCATTTTACTTTAATTCCAGATGAGGTAGTCTCCTTTACTGATTCGATTTCCAGGAAAGAATCTCTTGATATGACATTCAGGTGAGAGAGCTTCTTATGTCATAGCTGAACTCTTGTCTGATGAAACTTTAGATTTGACCTTGTTGACTTCACCTTTGACTGAGATTCCATGTCAGCTATAGATAAGTTCTCTTTCCTTAATCCTCGAACACTAGGCTCTTCATCTTGTAAAAGATGCTTTATTACTGACAACATTCCTTAGCTATTGAATAGCCTTGACCCTAGGTCATACCCTTGCTGTTGTGTCCAAGGGATGAACCACTTGGCCAGATACCGTCACTACTCTTGATAGCAGGGCTCTATCTTCGGTCATATGCCTTGAACATTCACTGTCCAGAATCCACATAACAGGATGTACCTGTTACACACCCTGCAATGCCAAAACAGTTAAACCTTTTTGGGGACCCAAATTTGATTGGGTCTGGAATACTTGAAGTATTGGCCTTTGTTAGGCAAAACAACATTCTTAATCTTAACACCATTAGTCAGCAAACATTTTACCCTATAAACAGATTTGACAATCTTTTGTTTCAGTTTAGGTATCCATGTTTGTTTAGTAACAATATCATTGACTGGACATTTGACTTTGTAAACAGCCTTCATAAAACGTTGTTTAGGCTTTGGTACAAATGTCTCTCTCCTAACATAAGGAGGACTAGCAGTCTTTGATCTAACATTATTCCTATTCATATGTTGTCGAGGAGCAGTCTTATTATCACATGCATGATTACCATTAAAGTAAGCAAACATCACATTAAAAGCACAAGACATACAGTTGACAATACCACATGCTTTATGATTAGAATCAATGATAGGCATGGTACTCATGTTAGACATGTTATTGTTCTGCTTCAACTTGTTACCACCTAATCCAGTCTTAGAAGAACTAGTTGTTTTAACAACCTTGACTGGCACTTTAGGTACATCTTTCTTGGATGAAACAATTTTTGGATTAGTGTCCTCAACAGATTTAGCCTTAACAAAGACTGTGACATCTTTCTTGGATGAAACATTCTTCGGATTAGCGTTCTTAACAGATTTATCCTTAACACATTTATCCTTAACAAAGACTGTGCCATTTGCAGTATCCTCATTTCCCATTTCTTCCTGAATAACCATAGAAAGAATATCTGGTGGTCCAGCATCAGATTTTTTAAATAGAGGTTCTTTAATATTCTTGAGTACATGTGGTATTCCCCTTTCTTTAGCACTAACAGGGTTAGGGGAATTTATGCCCAATGATCCAACAGCTTCATTGTAGCCATACCCTATACCTGTTGTTCGTTCTACAACTTGATTGATAAAAAACTCTTTGGAAACTTTAACAGAATTATAACAAGCACTGACCTATGTTTCAAGTTCAGTAATTCTAGCCATTTGTTTGCCTACAACTTCTAGAATAGCTTTCTCCTTTTTATGAAGCATTGTTGTTTCATCTCTTTGTTGATCTTGATTAATATGCACCTTTTTCAATTCTAACACTTCATTTCCAAGATTAGTGCTTAGCAGATCTAGTCTTCTATATTCAGTTTGTGCATTACCTAAGGAATTATAAAGACTACGAATCAACTCAGTATCAGTAAGAGTTACCGGTTTGATATGATGATCAGATGCTCCATCATTTGCCACCAGCGCAAGATTTCCAAATTCTTCATCTTCACTGTCTGTCTCATCCCAGCTTTTACCTTGTACCACATAGGCTGTGTCTTTGTTCTTCTTACCAGATGCATACTCTCTCCTTGCATCTTGTTCAGGTCGATGACACTCAGTTGCAAAATGTCCCATTTCATTACAGTTGAAGCACCTGATCTTGCTTCTGTCTACCATTCCAGTCTCGTAGCCAACCCTTGTGCTACTTGAGGATGAACCTCCTTGCTGGAATCTGTTCTCAGTAGACCTGAGTCTGAAATTAGGATTTCTTCTAAATCTGAAATGATTGAACTGTCTTACAACCAGTTCCATTGATTGATCCTCCAACTGCTCCAGCTCCTCTGATGAATAAAATTCTCTACAGCCCTGACTTGTAGCTATCTTCCCATACTCTGTTACAATCACTTCCTCTTCAGAGTTGTAAGGTTGAACAATCTTAGCTTCCACATCCTTTGGAGTCTCAACCACTAGAGCTGTAGAAGAACATGGAACCCTACCTTCACCATGAATTTCTTTCTGTTGAACTTGTTCCAACTCATAGGTTTTCAAAATGCCGAAGAGCCTTTCAAGAGTAATTTGATTCATGTCTCTGGCTTCTCTAATGGCAGTTATCCTATGTTCTAGGTGAGTAGGCATGGTCAGTAGAAACTTCATGTTAATCTTCTTTTGTGTATATTGCTTGCCATGGATTTGCAAGTTGTTGATTATTTTGTTATACCTTTCAAACACTTCCTGAATGCTTTCATTAGGGCCAGCTCTAAAGTGTTCATACTCAGAGATTAAAATTTGAAGTCTGTTTTCCCTTAATTCATCAGTTCCTTCATTAATAGTCTCAATAGTTTCCCACATGTGCTTTGCAGTTTTACAATTCATAACATGACTGTACATCACAGCATCTAGCGAATCTAATAGTATGAGTCTCAAATTCTTGTCTAGTCCTGCATCCTCTTTTTCATCAGGAGTATAAGACGCAGGGTCTTTTTCATGGGTTCTAGCAGGTGTTGTAACAATTCCTTTAGTAAAAACTTGTTGTTCAACGACCATAGGAATTTTAGGTCCATTTTTCAGAACATCCAAATATTTAGAATTTGTAACATCAAGAAACAGCTCCATTTTATTTTTCCACATATCATAATTATCTTTATTAAAGATAGGAATCTTAACAAGGACTTTTGAAGACATGATGAATTTTTAAGTGAGTTAAAAATTCGAAATGGATTTTTGACTGAATAAAAATAGGATCTTGATTTGTGTATCAATCAATAGGCTTTGATACCAATTGTTAGGTCCAATGTGTTTGTAGAAGGGGGGTTGAATACAAACAGTACTGTTTAATCGAAATTTGTCCGGATAAATTTAATTTATATTTTGACAAATTTGAGCGGAATTAAATGAAACAAAATTCAAGTTGGATATAAAATTATATTAACTTGAGGGGTTTGTTTCAAATACAGTATAGAAATTATATCTAGTTAATAAAAACAAATTAGAAAATTCGACATGAATTTTTCTAGATTTGTTAATAAAAATGGAGATATAGATTAGGAGTAAAAACTCGCTAATAGTACAAGAGTATCAAGTAAACAAGTTCTATCGGATCATATATTAAAAATAAGATGAACTTGAATTTATACAAATTTATTTCTCTTGCTGTGTTGTTCTTCAATGTGAGAGAATGGTTGTTCTTGTTTTTAGATGATATATTCTGTGTGTTCTTTTTTCTGGCCGCCTGTCTTGATTTTATGTAGTCTTCTGCCTATTTTCTTTTTCATTAGTACTGCCAAGACAATCGGCAAGACAATCAGCTCTTCCAAGACAATCAATTTTGTACTGCCAAGACAATCAGCAAGACAATCCAAAACCTCCAAGATAATCAATTTGTATTGCCAAGACAATAGGCAATACAATAGGCAAGACAATCAAGGCTTACCAATACAATCGGCAAGACAATTGAGATTGTCTTGTTAATATTAAATAATTCGGCTGTATGATTGAATGTAAACAAAATTCTGCTGTCAATCTGAAAACCAGTCTCAGGAAAGTTGTGTGAAAGACACGCGCGGCTGTTCCATTGTTTTAGCTCGGGCGCGTGTCACGCACGCGCGCAGGAGGCGCGTAGCTTCGTTCCAACAGAAAGATAACAGGTGAGTTTCTTTTCTTTTGATTCCTTTTTCATGTTCCCTGCATGCATGATTACTATACTTTGCTTTCCTTTTTTTTCTTTTGTCGACCACAAAGCAACTTCTTTTTTTTTCTTTTGCTTCTTTTGATTTTCGATTTTTTTCTTTTTTTTAATTGATTTAATTTAATTAACCAATTAATCATTTAAACGAATTATGATTAATTAATTAATTAATTAAATTAATTAGACTAATATATTAATTCAAAATTAATTAACATGATAATTAATTTAATAAATAAATTAATTCAGAATTAATTAATTTATTAAATTAAATCAATTACATAATTATATTAATTAAAAGAGAAATAATATAAATCTTTTGACAGCTCAAATCTTTTTCTTGAACCACTGAAAGTAATAAAGAATTACCACCAAATTTTCGTTGACGCTCGATGCACGGTCGGGTTTATGAGCGACTAACTCCAACAGCTTTTCTTTATTGTTGACTCTATGATTTGGTTCCTTTCTTCTCTTAACATACCAGTCTTGACAGCTTGAACCACTAAAGTTAATGATAAACAACCACTGTTTAATGTTGACACTCGATGTACTGTCTGGTTCATGAGTGACTAACCGCAATGACTGTTCTTCATATATTGACTTTGAAATCTGGTTCCTTTTCTTTTCTCCTCTCTCTATTAATTCTTCTGTACTGTCTCTGTCACTGTCGAAATCTTTGACACTTTAAATGAATCCACTTCTTTAACGAATACTTCACTGAGGCTTGATCAGATGTCTGAACTTCTTTCAATGTAGTAATTCTTCAAGTCTGTAGATTGACCTTGATCTTTTTTATGTTAGGGAAAAAAACAGACCCCTGTACTTACGCTATATTATGTACCGTAAGCATCGAGTTTAAAAAAAATAAGTTAATACATAGCTAGGTACATACACTATATTATAGAGAAGAATACGCTATATTATAGGGCGGAACATGTGGCAGATTTCAGGGCAAAAAAGGAATTAAGAAAGTATAAACTTACGTTACATTATATAGCGTAATACGCTATATTATATAGCGTAATCCGCTATATAATAGAGCATAAGCTTTTTCATCACTTTTCATCTCAGCCGTCTATTTGTTTGGTGGATGGTTATAGATGGGTTGGTTGGATATTAAAAAATATCCAACTGTGGTTGTAGAAGGAGCCCCTATATATATATATATATATATATATATATATATATATATATATATATATATATATATATATATTGTACATAGTATCAATCATATTAAAGGTCTGTTTGGTATTGATGTTGCAGATCCCAACAACATTTTTTTTGTAGAAAACTTGGTTCAAAACAGCTTAGTAAATCTAAAAGCAATTTTTCAACAACATTTTTTATAAAAAAAATTGCTTTAGCAAAAACATTTATTTTTCACAATTGCAACTTTTGTAGACAACAATTTTAGGTAAATGTATCAAACCCCAACAATCACATATTAAATAAATTTTATAAAAGTTAATTTAAAATAAGATATAAACAAACAATAAAAGAGATAATTTATTCAGTAGTTGTGAATTTAACTCCATTTGTATTTAGAGGTCATAAATTCAGTTCCTTTGATAAGACAAAAAAATCATATCGTGTTTCCGTATATTCTATATCATATGTCCTAATTCGATGGTTGAAAAACTCACGTTATCTTGTGTACCACGTGAATGCATATCTTATTTTCATGGCATATTCATAATATTTTTAAAAATATTATTGTATTATAATTTAATAAAGCTATAATTCTAATTTCAGAACAAATTTTTTTTTCGATAATAATTTTCTTTTGTAGTTGTTAAAACACTTTTATCTTAGAATTTTAAAAGTGAAATTATTATGATAGCATGATAGTCGTGTAATGCATGACCTGCATTTTAACTATGATAATTTTACATGCACATATTCGTATGAAATTATCACTATATGATTATGAGCTAATTAGGTATAAAAAATTTTAATTGCCATATCTCTCGTACAATAATCTTATACATTTACTTTTTTCGAATGTTTTTCTGTTAACACTATAATTTTTAAATTTTAATTAACTTATCTAATATTTGTCAATAGGTTAGATTAACATATTATTATCAACTATTTAGTTCTATTACCATTTGTTTTTAAGTTGGCATAAAAATGATGTACCTATTCTTTTGTTAGCATTTAATTGAGATATAAATGTTTGCAATAAACATTTTTTTATATCCAGATGTCCAAATTTGACAGTAAATGAATTCATGTTATCTTGTGCATCTAGGAGTGTGTTAGGTCCAATATGTTTGTAGAAGGGGGGGTTGAATACAAACAGTACTGTTTAATCGAAATTTGTCCGGAAAAATTTAATTTATATTTTGACAAATTTGAGCGAAATTAAATGAAACAAAATTCAAGTTGAATATAAAATTATATTAACTTGAGGGGTTTGTTACAAATACAGTACAGAAATTATATCTAGTTAATAAAAACAAATTAGAAAATTCGACATGAATTTTTCTAGATTTGTTAATAAAAATCGAGATATAGATTAGGAGTAAAAACTCGCTAATAGTACAAGAGTATCAAGTAAACAAGTTCAATCGGATCAGATATTAAAAATAAGATGAACTTGAATTTATACAAATTTATTTCTCTTGCTGTATTGTTCTTCAATGAGCGAGAATGGTTGTTCTTGTTTTTAGATGATATATTCTGTGTGTTCTTTTTTCTGGCCGCCTGTCTTGATTTTATGTAGTCTTCTGCCTCTTTTCTTTTTCATTTGTACTGCCAAGACAATCGGCAAGACAATCTGCTCTTCCAAGACGATCAATTTTGTACTGCCAAGACAATCGGCAAGACAATCCAAAACCTCCAAGATAATCAATTTGTATTGCCAAGACAATAGGCAATACAATAGGCAAGACAATCAAGGCTTACCAATACAATCGGCAAGACAATTGAGATTGTCTTGTTAATATTAAATAATTCGGCTGTATGATTGAATGTAAACAAAATTCTGCTGTCAATCTGAAAACCAGTCTCAGGAAAGTTGTGTGAAAGACACGCGCGGCTGTTTCCTTGTTTTAGCTCGGGCGCGTGTCACGCACGCGCGCAGGAGGCGCGTAGCTTCGTTCCAACAGAAAGATAACAGGTGAGTTTCTTTTCTTTTGATTCCTTTTTCATGTTCCCTGCATGCATGATTACTATACTATACTTTGCTTTCCTTTTTTTTTCTTTTGTCGACCACAAAGCAACTTCCTTTTTTTTATTTTTTCTTTTGCTTCTTTTGATTTTCGATTTCTTTCTTTTTTTTAATTGATATAATTTAATTAACCAATTAATCATTTAAACGAATTATGATTAATTAATTAAATTAATTAGACTAATATATTAATTCAAAATTAATTAACATGATAATTAATTTAATAAATAAATTAATTCAGAATGAATTAATTTATTAAATTAAATCAATTACATAATTATATTAATTAAAAGAGAATTAATATAAATCTTTTGACAGCTCAAATCTTTTTCTTGAACCACTGAAAGTAATAAAGAATTACCACCGAATTTTCGTTGACGCTCGATGCACGGTCTAGTTCATGAGCGACTAACTCCAACAGCTTTTCTTTATTGTTGACTCTATCATTTGGTTCCTTTCTTCTCTTAACATACCAGTCTTGACAACTTGAACCACTGAAGTTAATGATAAACAACCACTGTTTAATGTTGACACTCGATGTACTGTCTGGTTCATGAGTGACTAATCGCAATGACTGTTCTTCATATATTGACTTTGAAATCTGGTTCCTTTTCTTTTCTCCTCTCTCTATTAATTCTTCTGTACTGTCTCTGTCACTGTCGAAATCTCTGACACTTTAAATGAATCCACTTCTTTAACGAATACTTCACTGAGGCTTGATCAGATGTCTGAACTTCTTTCAATGTAGTAATTCTTCAAGTCTGTAGATTGACCTTGATCTTTTTCTTCTGACAGATAATACTATCTGAGATTCCTTGTGACAGCCTATATACTATTTACTATTACAATCTTGTTTAAATTGAGTTGTATCCTCGAAATACAAATAGGCTACATCATATACCTTTCAATCTCCCCCTATTTGTTTGTTAGGCAATAACAAGCAAATACCTAGAGGATAACTCAACTACCTCACTTAAACAAGAAAAAGATAAAATTTTAGGAATTAAGTAAATAATAAAAAAAAAGTTTCTCTGGTTTAGATTTAACAATTCCAGAATCTTCAGTTGATGAAATGATAGATGATTGTTCCTCTAGCACTGAACTGATCTTCAATAGATAACTCATCTTCATTTCTGATTCTTCATATCTCTGCCTGATAATCCTTCACATCTTACATTGGTGATTATCAGCAGTTCTTGATTTACAATCACTTCCCATTTCTGACACAGCTTTTCTCACTAAAGAAAAATAGTTGTTCCTACTATATAGACAATGGTGAATCAATACCATTTCTATAACTTCTGGTGAATTTACTACTCTTCCACTTAGCCTTTATACATAGTACATTGAAAGACTAATAGAATAGTATTGTTATGTAATTCTCCTTATATCTCCACTTTCATAACAGATGAAAGTTCTTTTGCTTCTTCATCTAAGGCTCCCCCTTAGAAACTAGACTTGCTTCTCATCCTAAGCACAGTCTCTAATGCTCCCCCTTTCTAACTCACTCTTCTTTTACTTGTACCCCATACTTCTCCCCCTTAGTTGAGTATATCCTACTAAGGTAAGCTTTAACTTAAATATATCTTTTTCAATATAACTCTCCCCCTTAGTTGAGGAATCCTCCATTCAACTAATTGACAAAGTAGTTGATACAAAATTGTTACCAATTTATACCAATCGTTAGAGTACATTGAAATCAATTGATAAAGCTTTGTTAGAAAGGAAGTTTCATTTTCTTCCTCACTGTGAGTGTGTGATAGTGTTTAGTGTACCTCACAAGTGTTTCACTCTTCTCTCCACTCATTTGTGTTGAGTGTCTCACTTCTCTCTGTGTTTACACTCTTGCTCACTAGTGTTTCACTCATATCACTCATAGCTCCAACATCAGTTAGTGTACCTGCAAGGAAAAATCACCATAGCCCCTTCTAGAGAGGTCACTGGTGGTGCAATGGGAGTTCGCAAATCCCAAATCCTCGTTGGACTCGTCAGATGAATGTGACAGCCCCAGATCCGGGGTCGAGGATCCGGGCCGTCAAGGTCCAATTTCCGATCATTAACAATATTTCTTTGGTCTTTTTTTTTTTTTTATACTTGACAGCGGAAATATAAATGCACAATAAAACTCACACACAATAGACCCCACACTTAATAATATTACACACCAGTCATATGCTCAAGGAACAACATCCATGACATAATAAGTTTAAAGTTGAGTAGTTATTACAAACCCAGAATCCTACTAAGTACATTGTTGAATAATACTTCTACAGGAAGCATTTCAACAATCAAAAGTTTATCACATAACTTACACACTTAATATACATAAGTCTAGTAAGACCCTTTCGCTTATCGGCTACCTCTGGGATCGTCGCCAGTACTCGATCAAAAGGTCGTCTTCCCTCTACCCTCTTGCGGGGTGTGGTGCGTAGAATCGGCATTGGCCCTAGCTGTTATATATATAAGTAGCAAGAGTGAGCTATAATAGCTCAGCAAGATAATATTGTAAACTAGAAATCAAATTTGAACATATATGACTATATACATAACCGGAAACCAAGTATAAACCTTACGAAAGAATAGAATCTTTATTTAATAATACATCATCCACTTACTATTATAAGAAAAGAAATCTAGGATAATATAGTATCAGTTTCTCTTCTTTAACAATACAATAATCAATACTTCATCTCAGTATAATATCTCAAGATAATATAACATTTGATTAAAAACTTTCAATATAATCCTTCCATTTCCTTTTATACCGCAATAATATAAAAATAATATAAAATCAGTTTCTCTTCATTTGTAACAATAATTCCGTCATTTCATATCATCATTTTCTTGGTTTCAGCGTATAAAAATCTGAAAACCATTATCAATTCTCTTTTCAAAAACTTTGGGGATATCTGCTGTCGCCTGATACGTTAGGGCGATGATCAGTCGCCTAATCGTACCTGCTCTCTTTTTACTACCGGTAGAAGGAATGATAATCATCCCTGGAGGAAGGCTACCTGCTACATCCTCCCTTGGCATCTTCGTGCCGTAATGAAAATAATGAATGCTGGACTGTGTCGCACACAGCCATGACACAGCCACTTACGCAAATCTTGTTGCAATCCCCCTTTTCATCAAATCATTTTCCATTCATAAACATCATTTCACATTCACCTTTCTATTCACATCTCTTCTCATAATTCTTTTCACCTTTATCAATCACTCATATCATTTCCATTCTCGCACATTACTTCTATAAAATATATATAACATAATGCTCCAGACATCTCTTTCATATTCAAGAAATCAAATATACTTTTATATTCATAAAATATTCCTTCCATTTTAAAAGTAGTAAATAAAAATCAAATAATATTTACTAAATCACGAACACTAAAAAGGAATATTTTTAATATAATAATATACCTCATATAACCCTAGATAGCAACTGATACCATTCTCTTCCATATCTCTTTTACTATAGAGCATGCTCGCTCCATTTATAATCATTTCTATTTTCCATAACTCACATTCACCTCTCTTTAATTCCCTAAAATCAGGGAAAATATATTCTTTGCACTATAGCACAATAGCATCACATATATATACATATACTCCATGATATCAATTATATTCCAAAGATAAATAAATTTCAAAGTAGGGATAGAAGGAATCTTGCCTCTATTCCTGAATCCGGTAGCTCGAGGTTCTCCCGAAGTTTCTATAACACAAAAGGTTCGTTGTTAGAATATTACATCTCTTTTCTCACTTCACCTTTATATAACAATACCCTTATTGTTTACTATGTGAATAACATACTATTATAACCCACTTGTTCCAAGAACCTAACCACTTTTAAACTCAATCAAAGTTTCAGTGTTTTCCACCATTTCCCCTAACAACCACACTCGACTGTAAAATTTCTTATAAATTTTAGAATTCGAATTTTAATGCAAGGTCAACTGTCAAGGGTCCTCTGACCACCCTACTACACTATCCCAAAATCTTATAATTTTTAAAAATGTCTAAGTATGGTAACTTTAGCCTCAAAGTTGATACAATTACGTTTTCTCGGTTTTCGAACGTCTTTCACTAAAACTGACTTTTCTCCTAAACCGTACGTCAGATTTTAACGCACCTTATATCGAAACGATCTATGAACTAAGCTCTATCATCTCATGGTCACTTAGTGTGCTGGACAGTAACCTACCGTGTGTGTACAGTTGCTAAAAACAGGGCAGTTTTCCGGTTTAACGAAAATCGGGCATTATAACGGCTATAATTTCGTACTTTCCAAATTTTTCCCACCTCCCAATTCATCACCAAGCACATATATCTACCCTACACCATGTGGTCATCATACCAACCATGGATTTCCAAGTCCACAACACAATTTCCATATCAAAACTAACCATTTATAACACAAAATCATCATAAACTAAACATTAACACTACCTAACTATGAATCAACTCAATTTCCACCATAAATACAAAAAGGCAAGAGTGGTTATACCTCTTTGAAGCTCTAACAACACTTAACAAGCCTTTGGTAATCCTTAAACAACCTTGTACTAGCTTGAATCAACTAAAGAAACCATAAAAACAAAGTTAGTTTCTAAGGGTTACTATTCATCATCACTTTTGTAAAAATCATAACAAATCGAAAAATAAGAGTTTGGCTCTCAAATTTTTACCACATCTTGGCATCTGTATAAGCTTTGATTCGAGCTATAGATCACCAAAAACAAAGCTTCCTAGCTATGGTTTTGAGCTCCATCTTTCCGCTGGATAGAAACTGGACAGATTGGGTTGTCCAACTTTGAGCATGGATTTGACTAGGCTATACTACTTTGTTGGCCATGAAATTTGGAACGAATAAGGACCATGGAGTGGAGAGATTGTGGTTAAAATTTGGTGATTTTATCATGGATAGAAATGGAGATATGAATTTTTCTTTCATTGTTGTTCTTGCTTGGCAGTTTTGAAGAGATTGTGTTTATCTTGCTTTATCTTCACTTTTGATCCAATATTGACTTATCCAACTTTGATCTAATGATATTTACAAGATAATATCAGATGTATGGCTGTGTAGGATCCTTGGTTCTTGTGCAAGAAGTATCTAAGAAGCTTGGTTTGATATTTTTACAAGTTAAATGACTAATCTACCCTTAAAAACAAGTTAGTGGAAAATGATGTCATTATTATGTCATAATAATTCCTTCTTCTTGGTTTTCTTTTCTAATTATCATGCTAGCACTCTTGGTAATTATAATATGGTATGTATCCTTGTTACATTATTAATCTTGGGTATGAGGTCTCCATACTCGTCTAATTGTGGTTCGTTTCGAATACACCTCATTATCTCAGTGGTTTCTCCTTTGTAAATTCCTTGGATATATAATATCCTTTCCCACATCATATATTAGTGTGTTAGGGTGATTCTAATCCTCAAGTAGGTATTAGATCCAATATCCTTGGTATATTCTCTTTTTCTCAGAAGTTGCTCTCCCGGTTATCTCTCGGGTTCTCAAGCATTCCCAAACTCGTTTAATAACCTAAATTCCCTTGGCATTTCCTTGACTTGATCACTCTTTGGTTTAATCTAATTTCACTAATTCCTCAATATATAATTTCCTTAAATATCTCCATGCTCCTTAATATCCAATAGAAGCTTATTCGAAATCAAAATCCTCAAAATCCATATTCAGGAATTTCTGAAATCTATCGTCATTTCGAGTCACTTATTTTCATTGTATAACACTAATATGGTTTCTGTTTACTCATTTTCTGTTTCTCTTATAGAGTACCTACATACCATTTCCATAAATCCTCAAAATTTACTATTCATTTGATCACTGTAGCATTGCTAAAGTTAGGGGATATTACAGTCTTCCCCCCTTAAAAGGATTCCGTCCCGGAATCACGTTGAAGATATCGACGAATACCTTTCTCACATTACACCTTCTAATTCTCGTATTACTTCCTCCTTCCTTTAGTTTCTCCTTAAACATCTCTATCTTGTTTGTACAGAAATACACCAACATACACTTGCTTGTCATTCATCAACATGCCATTTAGCTTATCAATAGCAGTACTTTCACTATCTTTTCCTTACTAATCTCCTCCTGTTTCCAGTCATTCTATATTATCTCATTCCTCCTTTCTCTTTTAATTAAGGTATCGGCCACCACATTGGCATTTCCTGAATGGTAGTGTATCTCACTTATGGTTTAACTATATTTTGATCTCTATCATGACATAAAATATTGATACTCCAATCTTCCTATATCTCATTTCTGTAAAATTTTCCAGAAAATAAGTTCTACTAATATTCCTTAAAACATTTGTAAGAAAATATTATCTATAATATATATTTCCTGTTCGTGTCCTACAAGGTTGTGTTTTTCCACAGAATACTCTTACTCTCTTTTCCTTAGATCGGTATATCCTACTTCCTGATCAGATAGATTATTCTTATCTATTTTATTAACTTATTTACACCATTAATAGATTAAGTCGATCCCTAACCAAACATTTACACCTAAAAGGTTAAATTAGAGCATACTTGCAATTTCCTCCGGATACCTTATCCCATATGTCTATTGTTCACTATACACTCTTTACATCTTGCTGATCCACCTTAGTTCTTTCATGATATACTATCTACTCCCCCTTTGTAATTTCCCTTTATTATTCTCATCAAAATCTTTACCTCAAGTTTTTACTCATTCACACCTTTTCGATTAATCCTTTGAATAATTAAGATCTTTAATCTCTCTCTGCTACTTAGGATATTAGTCACAATATTGGCCTTTCCGCCACTAATAGTTATCACACCTCGAATCCTTCATTAATTTTCCCCACTTCCTTCGTTTGTCCTTATCCTGACTCTATCCTCAAAATACACCTTACTCTCCATAGTAAATCTCAATTATGCTTTAAAATTCCTCATATTCTTTTCTCTTACTAATCATCAAATATACTCATTTCTTCTCACGAAATTCCTTCCTCTCTTATATTGAAACGCTTCTAGCTCTAATTATCTCTTATTGAAATTTCCCTTGGAATCTCAAGTTTCCTTGTATAATCACGTATACTATAACATTGCTTCCATTCATTAATAAAATCTTCTATATTCGAAACAATTAATACAATTTAAGAGACTTTGAATTGAAACGAACCCAGAAACAAGCAAGGGTCGCACAACAATTTATAAAATTAAAAGTTTTAAATAACTTTTATTCGAAACAAAAGAATATTTGAGAAATCAATATGATGGAAGAACCCCTATATCACACAAGTGAGGGCGTCCCCTCCGACTTTCAATCACACAGACAGATCGTCCTTGTGTATACATATAGGATTGTTCCTCTTAATTGGAGTAAGAAATATAAAGAAAATTTAAATCACGATGATAAATACCATCTTCCGAAAATAATCTTAGAGGAATATTTTGGCTAAGGTAGATAAAATACAATTTTGAAACACATTTCAAGGGTACCAGGAAGTTTTGAAAAGATACCGGCCCTTAATGAATAATTACCCACTAGGGGAGAAAAAAAAAAAAAAAAATTTGAAAATAGATACCGTTAATAGCCTTTGCCCAATTGAAAATCCCAATAAAAGAAGGTTTTCCTCAAATACTATTTATATCTTAGACTGCGTACTCTCCAAAATTTCTCAAATTTGGCACTCACCATGTAGCCTTAATTTATCGTCTGCTATTCCCAATTATCTTCATTCACATAGTCGTGACTTGGCTCGATACTCTCTGCCTTTACCCATAATAGATCACAACCTTCTAATCGATATACTTACGTAATATTGATCGTCTTAGCCTAACACTGCTCCGGTATCAAGGACCCTTCAAACTATACTTTATATTTGTATATTCTAACATATCTCGTATACTCACGAGATTCTCTAACGTACACTTCCCGATACATCAAATATTCCCTTTCTCATATCGATCCCGTGTGCTACATAAACTTAGCACTTTTGGCATAATAGACTTTTATTAGCAATAATCTATAAAATTATAATCACGACTTAGAATAAACGCTTCGTTCGATAAATCACCCTTGAACTCGATGGGAGTTCGCAATTTATATTATAACTGATATATATTTATTATTATCACTTTTGTTCCTGAGCATTATGACTCTTAGCTCTGATACCATCTGTGACAGCCCCAGATCCGGGGTCGAGGATTCGGGCCGTCAAGGTCCAATTTCCGATCATTAACAATATTTCTTTGGTCTTTTTTTTTTTTTTTTATACTTGACAGCGGAAATATAAATGCACAATAAAACTCACACACAATAGACCCCACACTTAATAATATTACACACCAGTCATATGCTCAAGGAACAACATCCATGACATAATAAGTTTAAAGTTGAGTAGTTATTACAAACCCAGAATCCTACTAAGTACATTGTTGAATAATACTTCTACAGGAAGCATTTCAACAATCAAAAGTTTATCACATAACTTACACACTTAATATACATAAGTCTAGTAAGACCCTTTCGCTTATCGGCTACCTCTGGGATCGTCGCCAGTACTCGATCAAAAGGTCGTCTTCCCTCTACCCTCTTGCGGGGTGTGGTGCGTAGAATCGGCATTGGCCCTAGCTGTTATATATATAAGTAGCAAGAGTGAGCTATAATAGCTCAGCAAGATAATATTGTAAACTAGAAATCAAATTTGAACATATATGACTATATACATAACCGGAAACCAAGTATAAACCTTACGAAAGAATAGAATCTTTATTTAATAATACATCATCCACTTACTATTATAAGAAAAGAAATCTAGGATAATATAGTATCAGTTTCTCTTCTTTAACAATACAATAATCAATACTTCATCTCAGTATAATATCTCAAGATAATATAACATTTGATTAAAAACTTTCAATATAATCCTTCCATTTCCTTTTATACCGCAATAATATAAAAATAATATAAAATCAGTTTCTCTTCATTTGTAACAATAATTCCGTCATTTCATATCATCATTTTCTTGGTTTCAGCGTATAAAAATCTGAAAACCATTATCAATTCTCTTTTCAAAAACTTTGGGGATATCTGCTGTCGCCTGATACGTTAGGGCGATGATCAGTCGCCTAATCGTACCTGCTCTCTTTTTACTACCGGTAGAAGGAATGATAATCATCCCTGGAGGAAGGCTACCTGCTACATCCTCCCTTGGCATCTTCGTGCCGTAATGAAAATAATGAATGCTGGACTGTGTCGCACACAGCCATGACACAGCCACTTACGCAAATCTTGTTGCAATCCCCCTTTTCATCAAATCATTTTCCATTCATAAACATCATTTCACATTCACCTTTCTATTCACATCTCTTCTCATAATTCTTTTCACCTTTATCAATCACTCATATCATTTCCATTCTCGCACATTACTTCTATAAAATATATATAACATAATGCTCCAGACATCTCTTTCATATTCAAGAAATCAAATATACTTTTATATTCATAAAATATTCCTTCCATTTTAAAAGTAGTAAATAAAAATCAAATAATATTTACTAAATCACGAACACTAAAAAGGAATATTTTTAATATAATAATATACCTCATATAACCCTAGATAGCAACTGATACCATTCTCTTCCATATCTCTTTTACTATAGAGCATGCTCGCTCCATTTATAATCATTTCTATTTTCCATAACTCACATTCACCTCTCTTTAATTCCCTAAAATCAGGGAAAATATATTCTTTGCACTATAGCACAATAGCATCACATATATATACATATACTCCATGATATCAATTATATTCCAAAGATAAATAAATTTCAAAGTAGGGATAGAAGGAATCTTGCCTCTATTCCTGAATCCGGTAGCTCGAGGTTCTCCCGAAGTTTCTATAACACAAAAGGTTCGTTGTTAGAATATTACATCTCTTTTCTCACTTCACCTTTATATAACAATACCCTTATTGTTTACTATGTGAATAACATACTATTATAACCCACTTGTTCCAAGAACCTAACCACTTTTAAACTCAATCAAAGTTTCAGTGTTTTCCACCATTTCCCCTAACAACCACACTCGACTGTAAAATTTCTTATAAATTTTAGAATTCGAATTTTAATGCAAGGTCAACTGTCAAGGGTCCTCTGACCACCCTACTACACTATCCCAAAATCTTATAATTTTTAAAAATGTCTAAGTATGGTAACTTTAGCCTCAAAGTTGATACAATTACGTTTTCTCGGTTTTCGAACGTCTTTCACTAAAACTGACTTTTCTCCTAAACCGTACGTCAGATTTTAACGCACCTTATATCGAAACGATCTATGAACTAAGCTCTATCATCTCATGGTCACTTAGTGTGCTGGACAGTAACCTACCGTGTGTGCACAGTTGCTAAAAACAGGGCAGTTTTCCGGTTTAACGAAAATCGGGCATTATAACGGCTATAATTTCGTACTTTCCAAATTTTTCCCACCTCCCAATTCATCACCAAGCACATATATCTACCCTACACCATGTGGTCATCATACCAACCATGGATTTCCAAGTCCACAACACAATTTCCATATCAAAACTAACCATTTATAACACAAAATCATCATAAACTAAACATTAACACTACCTAACTATGAATCAACTCAATTTCCACCATAAATACAGAAAGGCAAGAGTGGTTATACCTCTTTGAAGCTCTAACAACACTTAACAAGCCTTTGGTAATCCTTAAACAACCTTGTACTAGCTTGAATCAACTAAAGAAACCATAAAAACAAAGTTAGTTTCTAAGGGTTACTATTCATCATCACTTTTGTAAAAATCATAACAAATCGAAAAATAAGAGTTTGGCTCTCAAATTTTTACCACATCTTGGCATCTGTATAAGCTTTGATTCGAGCTATAGATCACCAAAAACAAAGCTTCCTAGCTATGGTTTTGAGCTCCATCTTTCCGCTGGATAGAAACTGGACAGATTGGGTTGTCCAACTTTGAGCATGGATTTGACTAGGCTATACTACTTTGTTGGCCATGAAATTTGGAACGAATAAGGACCATGGAGTGGAGAGATTGTGGTTAAAATTTGGTGATTTTATCATGGATAGAAATGGAGATATGAATTTTTCTTTCATTGTTGTTCTTGCTTGGCAGTTTTGAAGAGATTGTGTTTATCTTGCTTTATCTTCACTTTTGATCCAATATTGACTTATCCAACTTTGATCTAATGATATTTACAAGATAATATCAGATGTATGGCTGTGTAGGATCCTTGGTTCTTGTGCAAGAAGTATCTAAGAAGCTTGGTTTGATATTTTTACAAGTTAAATGACTAATCTACCCTTAAAAACAAGTTAGTGGAAAATGATGTCATTATTATGTCATAATAATTCCTTCTTCTTGGTTTTCTTTTCTAATTATCATGCTAGCACTCTTGGTAATTATAATATGGTATGTATCCTTGTTACATTATTAATCTTGGGTATGAGGTCTCCATACTCGTCTAATTGTGGTTCGTTTCGAATACACCTCATTATCTCAGTGGTTTCTCCTTTGTAAATTCCTTGGATATATAATATCCTTTCCCACATCATATATTAGTGTGTTAGGGTGATTCTAATCCTCAAGTAGGTATTAGATCCAATATCCTTGGTATATTCTCTTTTTCTCAGAAGTTGCTCTCCCGGTTATCTCTCGGGTTCTCAAGCATTCCCAAACTCGTTTAATAACCTAAATTCCCTTGGCATTTCCTTGACTTGATCACTCTTTGGTTTAATCTAATTTCACTAATTCCTCAATATATAATTTCCTTAAATATCTCCATGCTCCTTAATATCCAATAGAAGCTTATTCGAAATCAAAATCCTCAAAATCCATATTCAGGAATTTCTGAAATCTATCGTCATTTCGAGTCACTTATTTTCATTGTATAACACTAATATGGTTTCTGTTTACTCATTTTCTGTTTCTCTTATAGAGTACCTACATACCATTTCCATAAATCCTCAAAATTTACTATTCATTTGATCACTGTAGCATTGCTAAAGTTAGGGGATATTACAATGAATCTGAGTCATAATCTACAAGTTGCTAGTTTTCCCTTTTTAGGATTTTCAGATTTGAATTCTGAGAAGGTAGACAATGATCTATAAAATTTAGCATTGAGATCAAAGTTCCCTTCTAATGTCTGTGAAGACATCACCTTGTTAAACTCATCAGGTAAAATCTGAATCATAGTTCACAAGTTGCCGATCCGCACCTATGTCGGATCCGTTACCCGCAGGATCCAGAGATGTTCCCTCTGGGGAGTTAGATAATGATCTTGTTGAATTTTGCATTTGAGATCAATACCTTCTCTCGAGGTCTGTGAAGACTCTTGATTCATTAAAGAACCTTTAACTTATAATCATAACCGTAAAATGGTTGGATTACAGGTTTCCGTCAATTCATCCTTAGTGTGTGCAATCTCACTTGTGCATATGAAATATTTTGGTTAGTGTATAAGGTAGTGACTCTCCAACTGAATATCCCACACATCCTTGTTTGCTGCATCAAGTGCAGTTACTCCCTGGTGACCTTTAGTCTGATAGGTTACTTCCATTTAGGGGGTAAAATAGAATGTGTTTGAGTTTGACTGTAGTCTGGGACAAAAGTTGTTGGGTTTACAACCTTATGACTAAACATGTGAGAATACAAAATTTCATGTAGATGAACCTGCATCACAGAATATGAGCAACATAGAGATACAATGCATTTTTAACATTGAAAAGTTTTCTAAGAAAATATTGCATTTTATCTTAAGAGAAATGATATACAGTTGTGATTTCAAAAGATTTACAATGTAAGCAATCACAGCTGTAGAAAGATATTTTGAGTTAGGAAGATAAAGATCCTGAGCTGGTTTTACAAAACAAGAACATAGGCAAAAATCCAATTAATAAATATTAATCGAATCAATGTATGTTAATGTTTAAACCAATACAAACAAAACTATTTTATCATGCTTTAGGTCCTGTAAGATAGATACCAACTATTAGAAATTGTTAGCACTTGATAGGTCTTGTCTTCCAATTGTAAGATCCTGAAAATCAAACATTAGTTCCTAACATTGTATAGACACATACCAATTTGATACCAACATTGGTCAATTGTTAAGTCCTTAACATGAAGATCTGTTAACAGCAATCACAAAACAAAGATTTATACTTAAACTGCAGGTTTTGTGTGTGTTAATAAGAAGAACAACAAAATAACCAAGTACAGTGACCTATTTGTTAGTTTTGCAAGTATAGTGACTAAACTGTAAAAACTATACAAACTATTTATATACACATGAAAAATAATATTCAAAAATAAGAAATAATATACATAATAATAATACAAAATAAAAACTATAAGAAAAGAAAAATTCGAATCAAATAAAATAAAAAATAAATAAAACTATACATAAATTAATAATTTACATAGCTTAAACTATAAACGAACATACGACTAAAATAAAAAAAAACAAACACTACAAAACATGTTAAATAAGATTAACATTTAAAAATTACAATACATGTACAAAAACATTAAGTATATACAAGAGTATTTATAGTAGGTTAGCAAATCCATATATTTTCTGACAAAACAACTTTCTACTAGAAAATTATTTAGAGAGAAAATATGATTTAATAAACTATCATAAATATGGCAGATATTTTAAAATAATGAAATTTTCAATAAAAATAGCTTCCTAAAAAATTCTAACTAGAGAATTAGAGAAAATATTTTTTGAGAAAATTATTATTCTAAAATAAAGAAACATGGATTAAAACATTAGAATGATTATGACAATTCTTTTTAGAAAGATGACAAGATAGAATTCGAAAAGAATGTCATACCAGTTACTTAGCGCTCAAACCTTGGCACCAACTTCCACGTTTCTTGTTGTTCCAGATTCACAATTGCTTTCTCAGATTCCTTAGACTCTATACCTTGATTCTGAGAGGCCCTTTTTGGTTCTTACTACAACATCTGGATCACCAATGATCAGCTCTATTCCAAACACACTGTCTGAGAAAGTTGGATCTTGATGAATCACCTTGTTCTTCATTGTGATGTTGTGTTTGACTAGTGAATCCTTTGTTTACTTCCCTCGAGTTATTGCGAGAATGACTTGATGATTATTTTCCAGTGACATTGGTATTGCCAATAACAAAATTGTTTCTACCACTATCACTTGGATAATTATCATCCTTAACATTTTAATCTTATGACTTCAAGGTAACTCCTCGATAACAACAATTGTTAACTCCTAACAACTGTTTGTTGGTAGACAATCTTGGTTCTAAAAATAAAACTTGATTACCAAGACTGTCTTGTCTGCAATCTTAGAAATAATTTTCTAAGTCCAATACACCTTGTTCCATAGTATATAACATTTATTATCAAAGTGATTAGAAGCTTGCAAATAAGCATAAAAATTATTCAAAGTAATTGAACTATGGTAACTCTAGATATTTCAATATCCATAGTTCTACTTAGAGAATTTTTATACAATGTATAATAATATGAGTGAATTGTAAAAGATATAACAATGATTACTTAGAGGAGTTCTAAGTAATTTCACACATACCAATATATCTCACAATTAGTTAGTAAATAAAATTCTAACTAAATATCATTAACTGATATAAGTCAAAATTTCAATACAACCAATTGTTAGAACCATGATATTAATTATAGTGAATTTCTGAAAATGGAGCATTGATAAAATTCACTAGAATTAGCATCTCACAACTAATTGAAGACCAATACAGATTAGGTCCAAATTAGTTATGTTGTTTATTTATTTTAATAAATATAAGGTACAGAGCAAATACTAAATTGAATTGCTTCAAGTCCGTAACCCATATAAATCAAAATAAATAATTAAATACTAAATCTCTATGAGTTAGATTTTAGCATTTAAGTATTTAAATTATCCTTAAATAATCACCACTAAAATATATTGCAATTATACACATGGCAATCATTCAACAGATAATTTTCAGTGTGAGGTCTGGATGTAAATAAGTTCACAAGTCCTTTCAATACAGATAATTGAATACTTGTGAGCTTACTTAAGAATTACTTAACAGATGGGATTTACAATCATATAGCATTAATAAAATCCCAAGTTTATAAACCAATCTTGAAACATTAATTTCATCAAGTGATTTAGCAAACGTGTCTGCAAGTTATTCTTAACTAAAGATATGCTCTCAAAAGAATTGATACCTTATGCAAGTTGCTTAGTCCTTGAGTGTTCCACAGAGTTGTTGGAGATGAAATTGATTCCTTGTGTTCTCCTGCTTTCGTACAACTCATTTGATCTGTCTCTATGTAGCAAAACATGTCAAAACTGATGTCTCTAGGGTACCATCTCCGTAGATTTGGGTCCAACTTAAGACATCTGAAAATCAAGTGTAATAACTACAAGAATAGATTCTCAAGAATCCACTTGGGACCATGCACATTTGCATAATTGAGAATAAAATATGTGTGTAAGTGATCTATTAGCAATTGAATAAGATAATGAGCTGATGATAACAACAAATATCTTGATACCAATTTATAGCTAGTAGACCAACATATAATATAATCAATTTTTCATTGCACATATATATCATTTATGTTTATGCTTAAAGATGTAGAGAGTTCTATAAATATGACACCAATTGTTAAAAGATACCAACTGTTAAAGATTGATACCAAATATTAAATTATAGTTAGGGTGTCATACCATGTCTTCCATGCTTGCTTGAGTGATGATACCAGTTCATACTAACCTGTAGAAATCTTCAATTATCTCACCAATCAGGAGTGCACTTGTTCACATTCCTCTAGCATCCAGATTCAGTAGGTCTAGATGTCCATTATAACCTTGAATGTGCAGCAGGTGCCTGATATCCTCAAGTCTTGTCACTGGTGCTTCTTGTCAAATATACTATTTGATCAAATTGTAACCTAGCATCCAGTTTGGCTTTGTCCCTTATAACAATGCCTTGACATCATCCAGGTAGACTTCTGGTTATCCTTGTACCAAATACAGCCTTGTTGTTTGGTCTAGATACCAGCTTCCCTTCAATCTCCCTTTTGTACTGGTTGAGATCATCTTGCATTGCAATCACTCAACCTGGATCTTTCAGAGCTTTTGTAGCTTTCTTAGTTTCTTCTAAAAGAAGACTAAAGAAATAATCATTAGTACTTGAAGCTTTGTTAGTTTTTTACTTCCACCATTAGAAACACTAAGAACTAGAACAAAGAGTTAATTTAGTCAACACTCTTTGTCTTGGCAGACATGTTCTCATAGTGTCCTTTGACTTTCAGTGTGGTGTTGAGTTGACTAGATGATCCTTCTTTTGCTCCTCCTAAGCTGTTGCTGGGTTTACATGAAGATTCTCAATGTTGACATTGCTTGGATCTGAATCATCATTACCATTGACAGCTGGGAGCTTGAAGTCGTTGAACATCACTAAGACTTTCAATCACCTTCTGTTGATTAATAACAATCACCCTGTAGGCTGTTGACTCCACCAAGTAACCAAGGAAATTAACCTCTTGAGCATTTGCTGATTACTAGGATGCTCACTTTCATTTATCATTGCAAAACAATTTCCTTCATACTTATGGGGTCTTCCTAAAATTCTTACGGATCAGGGTTTAAGATGTGATCAATCACCATCAGTGGTGTCTTGTCTTCAGATTGTCTGAACAACAACTTATTTCTTGAGAGAAGTCATCAGTCATCATCACTAAGGTATATTTTTCATTGATGTAGAACTTCTGTGTGATTCTTCTTTGACTTCTCTTTATGACATGCCTCGTAATTTCATTTTACTTTAATTCCAGATGAGGTAGTCTCCTTTACTGATTCGATTTCCAGGAAAGAATCTCTTGATATGACATTCAGGTGAGAGAGCTTCTTATGTCATAGTTGAACTCTTGTCTGATGAAACTTTAGATTTGACCTTGTTGACTTCACCTTTGACTGAGATTCCATGTCAGCTACAGATAAGTTCTCTTTCCTTAATCCTCGAACACTAGGCTCTTCATCTTGTAAAAGATGCTTTATTACTGACAACATTCCTTAGCTATTGAATAGCCTTGACCCTAGGTCATACCCTTGCTGTTGTCTCCAAGGGATGAACCACTTGGCCAGATACCGTCACTACTCTTGATAGCAGGGCTCTATCTTCGGTCATATGCCTTGAACATTCACTGTCCAGAATCCACATAACACGATGTACCTGTTACACACCCTGCAATGCCAAAATAGTTAAACCTTTTTGGGGACCCAAATTTGATTGGGTCTGGAATACTTGAAGTATTGGCCTTTGTTAGGCAAAACAACATTCTTAATCTTAACACCATTAGTCAGCAAACATTTTACCCTATAAACAGATTTGACAATCTTTTGTTTCAGTTTAGGTATCCATGTTTGTTTAGTAACAATATCATTGACTGGACATTTGACTTTGTAAACAGCATTCATAAAACTTTGTTTAGGCTTTGGTACAAATGTCTCTCTCCTAACATAAGGAGGACTACCATTCTTTGATCTAACATTAATTATTCATGTTCATATGTTGTCGAGGAGCAGTCTTATTATCATATGCATGATTACCATTAAAGTAAGCAGACATCACATTAAAAGCACAAGACATACAGTTGACAATACCACATGCTTTATGATTAGAATCAATGATAGGCATGGTACTCATGTTAGACATGTTATTGTTCTGCTTCAACTTGTTACCACCTAATCCAGTCTTAGAAGAACTAGTTGTTTCAACAACCTTGACTGGCACTTTAGGTACATCTTTCTTGGATGAAACAATTTTTGGATTAGTGTCCTCAACAGATTTAGCCTTAACAAAGACTGTGACATCTTTCTTGGATGAAACATTCTTTGGATTAGCGTTCTTAACAGATTTATCCTTAACACATTTATCCTTAACAAAGACTGTGCCATTTGCACTATCCTCATTTCTCATTTCTTCCTGAATAACCATAGAAAGAATATCTGGTGGTCCAGTATCAGATTTTTTAAATAGAGGTTCTTTAACATTCTTGAGTACATGTGGTATTCCCCTTTCTTTAGCACTAACAGGGTTAGGGGAATTTATGCCCAATGATCCAACAGCTTCATTGTAGCCATACCCTATACCTGTTGTTCGTTCTACAACTTGATTGTTAAAAAACTCTTTGGAAACTTTAACAGAATTATAACAAACCCTGACTTGTGTTTCAAGTTCAGTAATTCTAGCCATTTGTTTGCCTACAACTTCTAGAATAGCTTTCTCCTTTTTATGAAGCATTGTTATTTCATCTCTTTGTTGATCTTGATTAATATGCACCTTTTTCAATTCTAACACTTCATTTCCAAGATTAGTGCTTAGCAGATCTAGTCTTCTATATTCAGTTTGTTCATTACCTAAGGAATTATAAAGACTACGAATCAACTCAGTGTCAGTAAGAGTTACCGGTTTGATATGATGATCAGATGCTCCATCATTTGCCACCAGCGCAAGATTTCCAAATTCTTCATCTTCACTCTCTGTCTCATCCCAGCTTTTGCCTTGTACCACATAGGCTGTGTCTTTGTTCTTCTTACCAGATGCATACTCTCTCCTTGCATCTTGTTCAGGTCGATGACACTCAGTTGTAAAATGTCCCATTTCATTACAGTTGAAGCACCTGATCTTGCTTCTTTCTACCATTCCAGTCTCGTAGCCAACCCTTGTGCTACTTGAGGATGAACCTCCTTGCTGGAATCTGCTCTCAGTAGACCTGAGTCTGAAATTAGGATTTCTTCTAAATCTGAAATGATTAAACTGTCTTACAACCAGTTCCATTGATTGATCCTCCAACTGCTCCAGCTCCTCTGATGAATAAAATTCTCTACAACCCTGACTTGTAGCTGTCTTCCCATACTCTGTTACAATCACTTCCTCTTCAGAGCTGTAAGGTTGAACAATCTTAGCTTCCACATCCTTTGGAGTCTCAACCACTAGAGCTGTAGAAGAACATGGAACCCTACCTTCACCATGAATTTCTTTCTGTTGAATTGTTCCAACTCATAGGTTTTCAAAATGCCGAAGAGCCTTTCAAGAGTAATTTGATTCATGTCTCTGGCTTCTCTAATGGCAGTTATCCTATGTTCTAGGTGAGTAGGCATGGTCAGTAGAAACTTCATGTTAATCTCCTTTTGTGTATATTGCTTGCCATGGATTTGCAAGTTGTTGATTATTTTGTTATACCTTTCAAACACTTCCTGAATGCCTTCATTAGGGCCAGCTCTAAAGTGTTCATACTCAGAGATTAAAATTTGAAGTCTGTTTTCCCTTAATTCATCAGTTCCTTCATTAATAGTCTCAATAGTTTCCCACATGTGCTTTGCAGTTTTACAGCATCTAGGGAATCTAATAGTATGAGTCTCAAATTCTTGTCTAGTCCTGCATCCTCTTTTTCATCAGGAGTATAAGACGCAGGGTCTTTTTCATGGGTTCTAGCTGGTGTTGTAACAATTCCTTTAGTAACAACTTGTTGTTCAATGACCATATGAATTTTAGGTCCATTTTTCAGAACATCCAAATATTTAGAATTTGTAACATCAAGAAACAGCTCCATTTTATTTTTCCACATATCATAATTATCTTTATTAAAGATAGGAATCTTAACAAGGACTTTTGAAGACATGATGAATTTTTAAGTGAGTTAAAAATTCGAAATGGATTTTTGACTGAATAAAAATAGGATCTTGATTTGTGTATCAATCAATAGCCTTTGATACCAATTGTTAGGTCCAATATGTTTGTAGAATGGGGGGTTGAATACAAACAGTACTGTTTAATCGAAATTTGTCCGGATAAATTTTATTTATATTTTGACAAATTTGAGCGGAATTAAATGAAACAAAATTCAAGTTGAATATAAAATTTTATTAACTTGAGGGGTTTGTTACAAATACAGTATAGAAATTATATCTAGTTAATAAAAACAAATTAGAAAATTCGACATGAATTTTTCTAGATTTGTTAATAAAAATTGAGATATAGATTAGGAGTAAAAACTCGCTAATAGTACAAGAGTATCAAGTAAACAAGTTCTATCGGATCAGATATTGAAAATAAGATGAACTTGAATTTATACAAATTTATTTCTCTTGCTGTGTTGTTCTTCAATGCGAGAGAATGGTTGTTCTTGTTTTTAGATGATATATTCTGTGTGTTCTTTTTTCTGGCCGCCTGTCTTGATTTTATGTAGTCTTCTGCCTCTTTTCTTTTTCATTAGTACTGCCAAGACAATCGGCAAGACAATTTGCTCTTCCAAGACAATCAATTTTGTACTGCCAAGACAATCGGCAAGACAATCCAAAACCTCCAAGATAATCAATTTGTATTGCCAAGACAATAGGCAATACAATAGGCAAGACAATCAAGGCTTACCAATACAATCGGCAAGACAATTGAGATTGTCTTGTTAATATTAAATAATTCGGCTGTATGATTGAATGTAAACAAAATTTTGCTGTCAATCTGAAAACCAGTCTCAGGAAAGTTGAGTGAAAGACACGCGCGGCTGTTTCCTTGTTTTAGCTCGGGCGCGTGTCACGCACGCGCGCAGGAGGCGCGTAGCTTCGTTCCAACAGAAAGATAACAGGTGAGTTTCTTTTCTTTTGATTCCTTTTTCATGTTCCCTGCATGCATGATTACTATACTTTGCTTTCCTTTTTTTTTTCTTTTGTCGACCACAAAGCAACTTCCTTTTTTTTTATTTTTTCTTTTGCTTCTTTTGATTTTCGATTTATTTCTTCTTTTTAATTGATTTAATTTAATTAACTAATTAATCATTTAAACGAATTATGATTAATTAATTAATTAATTAAATTAATTAGACTCATATATTAATTCAAAATTAATTAACATGATAATTAATTTAATAAATAAATTAATTCATGAATTAATTTATTAAATTAAATCAATTACATAATTATATTAATTAAAAGAGAATTAATATAAATCTTTTGACAGCTCAAATCTTTTTCTTGAACCACTGAAAGTAATAAAGAATTACCACCGAATTTTCGTTGACGCTCGATGCACGGTCTGGTTCATGAGCGACTAACTCCAACAGCTTTTCTTTATTGTTGACTCTATGATTTGGTTCCTTTCTTCTCTTAACATACCAGTCTTGACAGCTTGAACCACTGAAGTTAATGATAAACAACCACTGTTTAATGTTGACACTCGATGTACTGTCTGGTTCATGAGTGACTAACCGCAATGACTGTTCTTCATATATTGACTTTGAAATCTGGTTCCTTTTCTTTTCTCCTCTCTCTATTAATTCTTCTGTACTGTCTCTGTCACTGTCGAAATCTCTGACACTTTAAATGAATCCACTTCTTTAACGAATACTTCACTGAGGCTTGATCAGATGTCTGAACTTCTTTCAATGTAGTAATTCTTCAAGTCTGTAGATTGACCTTGATCTTTTTCTTCTGACAGATAATACTATCTGAGATTCCTTGTGACAGCCTATATACTATTTACTATTACAATCTTGTTTAAATTGAGTTGTATCCTCGAAATACAAATAGGCTACATCATATGCCTTTCAGAGTGACATCAATTCAATTTAAATTTAGGATCGAAGAGTAATATACCTATGGCAATTCCCAAATTCGAACATTATCATTGAACCTGTCTAGGTTCCTGAACGAAGAGTATTTTGCTCTCCAATTTCTACCCCGGACGGGAATGAGGATTATGAGCTAATTAGGTATAAAAATATTTGATTGGCATATCTCTTGTACAATAATCTTATACAAATATTTTGAATGTTATTGTCTCAACATTATATATATATTTGAATTTTAATATAATTAATAATTAAAAAAGTTAATTGTCATACCTCTCGCACATTAAATATACATACTTCTTTCGAATGTTATTCTGCTAACATTATAATTTTTAAATTTTAATTAAACTTATCTAATATCTATAACAGGTTAGATTAACATATTATTATCAATTACTTAGTTCTATTACCATTTGTTTATAAGTTGGCAAAAAAATTGATGTACATATTCTTTTGGTAGTATTTAATTTAGACATAAGTGTTTGTAATAAGCATTTTTCATATCTCAATCTCCAAATTTGACAGTAAATAAATTTATGTTATTTTGTGTACCAGGGAGTGACATCAGGTCAATTTAGGATCGAAGAGTGCTATACCCATGGTGATCCCCCAATTCGAACATTATCATTGAACATGTCTCGGTTCCTGAACGAAGATTATTTTGCTCTCCGATTACTGTCCCGAATGGGAATGAGGATCCTAGGAGAAATCGCGATTTTTTAAAAAAAAATCGAAATTTAATTTTTAATTAAAATTTTGAACATAATCGTTGAACCTTTATCAATCCCTGAATGAGGATTATTTTACTACACCGAAAGGGGAACGATGATCCCCACGAGCAATTGAGGATTTTTATTTTTTTAATTGAAATTTAAAATTCCTTAATATATTTTATAATAAAAATAATTTGATAAATCATGATAAATATTATTATTATTAAATCATAAATAGAGATTCAAATTATTTTTTAATCCCCGATAATCGGCTGGGAACATGAATTGGGGATCAGGTCGGGATACCTTACTCCCCGATCCCATTCTCATCCCGCGAATTTCTATTTTATAATATTCCATATTTCTCATACTGATAGAAAAATTTTCGCAATACCCAACCCGAATGGGAAGAGGATTGGATCGCGGTCGGACGGGATGGATGAAATGCTCATCTATACATGTACCAAGTGAATTTGTTTTGTGTTTGTCATGAGCATAACAATCATGAATAAATATTACGATTTTACAAAAAATATTATTATACATGTACCAGAAATTAAAATTTGAATTTATGTCATTTCATGTACAATGTGAATTTGTGTCGTATTTTTGTATCACGTACATAATACAAAAAGAATACTTTATAATTTTAAAATTTCATTAAAATATAATAATAATAATAATAATAATAATAATAATAATAATAATAATAATAATAATAATAATTTTAATTAAATGAGAAGGAAATATATTTTTTATAATTTTATCATGCATAAAATTATAAAAAATCAAGGAAAATCTAGGAAGCAGGTTCTTTGAAAATGTAGTTAATGATTTTTAAGTAGGTGTCAGAAATTGTTATGGTGTACTGGTTGTGTGTATAAATTTAAGTTGTTTGTATCATAGGGGGATTATAAAATCTATTCCTAATACAAATATTTTTTTAACATTAATATGAAGAGGGGCATATTGATAAATTACTAATTGGCTTGAAAGTGCATTTTGACCTATAATAAATGAAAAGAGACATTATTTCGTTTATTTTCTTTGAAATTATTTCTAAAATAAGTGTTAAATAAAATGAAGAATTAAGGGTTATTTAGGAATCTAGTGGATGAGCTCCAAAATTTTCATGAAGTGGGCTTCTAGCATGATGGTCAAGATAGTGATCATAAAATTGATTCCTAACAAGAGGTCATGGGTTCAATCCATGTCAACAACAATATTTTTAATATATTTATAAAATCTGAGGGTATTTTAGTAAATTACTTCTCCTGGGGTATGTAGTTACGTTACGTTTTCAGCAACTTTACCAATAAAATGGCTATAAATTTATGTTTTATCGTTATTTATCGCGTAATTACAAAAATATTAATATAATACTCCCTCCGTCCCTAATTAGTTGTCCAGTTTGACTTTTCAATGGTCAAATTGACCAAATTTTGACCGAAATTTACATATATTGTATATTTGAAAAAAATAAAAGAAGTTATAACATTGTAAAGTATATCTAATCTATTTTAATATGTATTTTTCCATTTTTTAAAATAATAGAAGGATAGCTTTTAATCTTCGATCAAAAATTGGTCAATTTGACCACTTAAAAGTCAAACTGGACAATTAATTAGGGACGGAGGGAGTATTATTTTAGAATAGGGGTTGGTGTTGTTTACAGGACCTGTTGATCAACACTTAGAACAAATGATTGTACAGCTCGCTCACACACATGCATGTTGCATTTTATCAATGACCAATTCATCCAAAATTAAACTCTGAAGTTTCAGTGCACAAAAAGTGGAAGTATTACAGAGTATTTCGTTTATTCAGATCGAAACCTTAATTAAACAGACAACAGATAATTTAAGCCTGCAAGGAATCAAGAGGTGAATCCCAGTCTTACTAGGAGCTAATCAAGCTTATGGAAAAATGCAAATTGATAATCGAAGAATGAATTTGTAATATTCTAGACTTTCGAGTTCTTCAAAAGAAGAACCAGCTTGTCTAAATTAAGAGAAGATGAGCCATCAGGTCCACAGGCTTTCTCTGCCAGTGTCTTCCACTCCATAGCCTTGTTTCTCATTTTCTTACCCTCTACTCCATCCATCAATAGTCTAATAAGCTTCTCTACATTGTCTCTCTTCACGTTATTAGGAATCTCCATTCCGCACTCCCATTTGTCACACATGAACTTGCAGTTTATTGTTTGATCTCCAAAGAAAGGCCAACAGAGCATTGGCACTCCGGCAGATATGCTCTCCAAGATTGAGTTCCACCCTCCATGTGTCAAGAACCCTCCCACTGATGCGTGGTTGAGAACATCCTCTTGCGGGCACCAACTTGAAATGAAACCCCTATTCTTGATTGCATCCATAAATTCAACTCCCAATGTATTTACGGATTCACCATTAATGATCAAATCTGGTCTTATTATCCACAAGAAGGGGAAGTTGCTATTAGCTAACCCCCAACCAAACTCCAGCAGCTGCTCTGCTGACAGGACTGTTATGCTTCCAAAGTTTACATAAACAACAGAATTAGCGTCTTTAGAGTCCAGCCATTCAAGGCATGTTTTTTCCTCTTTCCAGAGACTATATCCAATGCTCTCGAGGTGCTCTTTCTGATCTAATGTAATTTGGTTAAGAAGCATCTGTTGAGGCCCTACTGTGTATACAGTCCTGCTAAACATAGATGAGATGACATTCACAAGTTCATGCTCCAAATCTTCAAATGTATGAATTACAAGTGCTGTGCAATTAGCTGCTCGCTGAGTGCAATCCATGAAAAAGTTGAAAAGGAAATCATTTCGATCCATTATTCTAACATGGCTTGGGAGATCCCCTAAACGAATATCTTGCATCCCTGGGAACCAGTCTATAGTGGTGTCCAAATATCCATTTGTCAAATCGCTCTCATCTGCATCACAATGAACAGTGATCATTTTTATTTGGATGAATAGTATAATACTAATATTGTTAATGAATTTTGCAGTTGTGTGTCGGTCCTAGATTCGAAATTTGTACCTTTAAGTGGTATCAGACCTCTTTCAAGGACATTTTTGAACTGATAAAATCCCATAAATCCACAAGCAGCAACTGTCCAAAGCAAAACAATAGGAATTGCGAGTGGCTGTGCAGCATCAGTCGTGAATGGCATGAAACCATCGGAGAGGATGGAAGTCACCTGACGTTTTCCAGCATTGAGTTTTGTTAGAAGGTTCTGAAATGGTTGTAACATATTTTCTGACATAGCATGAGCAAGTGCTAGTATGTCTTGTGTAGCATCAGGATCAGATGGAGGAATACCATCAGGGATGGTTTCAAATTCAAAACCAGGAAGGCCTCCAACAGACTGAAGACCTCCTGATTTAAGGAAGCGCCTGTGATTGAACTCTGTATTCACAAATGTAATGATAATGCCTTTGCTGTGAAGGAGCTTGGCCATTTTCAGCATTGCCTTTATGTGGCTTTGAGCAGGGGCAGGAACACAAACTACATGACCCTGCTTCTCTGCTGCTCCTGCCAATGAATCCATAGCTGTTCTGATACTGCCATGCAAACAGCAAGGACCTTAAATAGAGATGTCAACCCATGCCATTTTAGAGTTAGATGAGAACATAATGACAAGATAGCGATAGCTGCCTCAGAAAGGCTCAAAACCATTCGGTCTCAAGATACTCCAATATCTTTTGAGATGAAACTAATAAATGAAAATTTATTTAGTTTTCCCAACTAATTGTAAGTTTATCATTTGGCATAAACAGAAAATCAACAATATACTCGACAATTATAACTAGCTCACACTGTTCTAGTGTAGTGACTGAAACTGGCAACCACAAAACAGTTGAAAATAATAAAGTTCATGCAAAAATTATGGAGGCTACATACTAATTATTGTGGCCTTGTGGGTCTTTAGCGTTATTTTTTGATTCTGACATAACTAAATACTAACACCTAACATGCAACTTGGACGGTGATGTCATTATTGCCATGCTTTCTAGTTACAAATTATAGGATATCTTTTTAAATATAAGTATAATTTGAATATTTTTAAAACTATAATTTACACCGAATATTAAACCTCTTTTTAAAATTTCCTGAGATCATTCCTTTTTCTCAATTTTATCTTGAAATTTTGCACAGCAGCCTGTACCTTTTTTTTTTTGAGGGCTCAGCAACCTGTACTTCAGATTTTACCTTTGTAATGCAGGGAGTTGGATGTTATTTCCATTTCTTTTGGATGGACCACCAAGAGTGCAGAATTACAGTAACCTTGCCTGAAAACATGATGCTAAGCCACAGTTTTACTTAATCTTCGTGAGAGGATTGAAGGAATTATTCTTGCGAACAGTTCGTTTTTTTGGTGTTCAAGGGCGAGGAAGCAAAATATGCAGTCAAGGGTGAGGAGCGAAACATCCACTCTTGCATTTCAATGTACTAAAACTCTTGATCATTGATAATTCTAAAAAGTTGTAGGCACATGAACGCCTAAGCCAGGCTACTAGTTTTCTAATTTAATTCTGGGAGCATGTGTTTAGAAATAAAAATATCGTTAGACTAGTCTCGTGATCTTCGATCACTGCGACTGATAAGAAGATGAAGAGTAGGGTGCATCAGTTACTGGTTTCACAATTAGTGAAAATCGAAATCCAGGATTGCGGACAAGAAAGAATTGAAGATCCAAAATGTTCACTGTGACAGTTATATTATCTTCGTTATGAGCAGTGGGACAAAAATAGCAAACTGGCCAGTCAGCCAAAATATGTTGCTAACGGACCAACTTCTGCTTCATCCTGGTTCAATTCCGAATGTGTCAAGGCAGAATTGCCATGATCCTGGCGATATTGTAGTTGAATATTAAACATGCTACATACGTAATTATTCTTGTATTCCAAACATGCTTATCTTCAGAAATCAAAGAACTGCAGTTCACGCCTCTGCTAGTAAATGCTTAAACATTCTGTTTTGAGTGTGTTTTTGATCACTTATACTAATTTAAATATTCACAGACACTACATTTTGGAATTCTTGAGATTTATACAAAAGGCTAAAATGGATCAACATAACCCAGCAATGCTAACATACTACATTTGCCACTGATTATTGTCATTTTCCACTGTGATGTTGCTGTAACCCTGAATCTAGAAATCCGGAGAAGAGATAAATGTGAATTCATACCTAGATTTCCATGAGCCCAGAATTTTTATTTTTCAAAAGAAGAGGAATCATTAATTTGTAAATTTTCTTTATAATGTTTGTAACAACGAGTTCCACAACAGTGCAAAACTTTAATAATTATGGGACGTGACCCCATAAAAACTGGAAAAAGAAGCAACTAAGGTTCAAAACTATTTACAATTGTACCTTACAGACTTGTCCAAAAGATCCGCCATGACTTTGAAAAAACTCCAAAGAAAAGAAACCAATGAAAATGAGAAAGACGCAAAATTACTAGCACGGGTTTACCATGGCAAGACGCAATTCTTATTTCGGATCGCTAAACATGGCATCATTGATTTCGCTGATGTTAATATCGTACATTGGCGGAATAGGAGGCTCTTCTTTATTCGTAGAAGGGACAGAGCTCACAGGATTCCTGCTGTACTCATCTGTCCAAAGTACATCAAAATTGTTTGCCTAAAGGAACTAACTAGGTAATCTCATTTAATTACTTGATGCAAATAAAACATCTCATCAGAAGGTAAATAGTCTAAAGAGTTGAGACTCACCGAATATCGTGTTGAAGGAAGTTGGGGAAGGAGTCACCATGAAGTTGATGCCAATGTAAAATCCAATTACCAATGCTAGTGTCACCATAGCATAAGTTGGTGCTGCTATTGCCCAATACCTAAATGTGTAATACAACACTCTATTAAGTAATTAGAAAACTACTAAGAAAGTCATCCTAGATCAGTGATGTACAATCTACTAAGGCAACTGATGTTTGAAAACTAAAATTACAAATTTTCAAAATTTTATTTAATGAGAGAAGAGGAAATTATTAAAATAAGTGGTACATATACCTGCTTGGATAGTAATAAATCCCAACAGTATGTAACCAATACTCTGGAACATATGCCCACACCAGGAAAACAACTGCACGAGTATGAAATGAGATTGTACCATAATATTACAAAGGAGCTACACACAAAAATTTAAAACATCCCAGGAAGACAATAGAACTTTATTACCTACAAATTGCAAACAGTGATATCGTGGTATGGGCATACAATTTAGTGCTATTGTTACACACATAGTCTAAACTTGCTATTCATATCAATTGTTCCATATACACAAGAAATTCCCAGAGATAATACTCCAAAACACTAGTATCAAGAGGCATTACTTCTGGTAATATATTTTAATGAGGTTAATTCCTAGTTACAATAATGAACTTAACCGCATTAATTTCTAGTGTCTCCCATTGCTTTAGTTCACTTTCTACTAGCAAAAGTTTTCTACTTAGATCCAAATAAACCAACATCACCTAAGCTCTATCTTGATTCTGTTTTTAGTTCAGGTCCATGCCCATGCACATTTTCTTACTTCCCCTCACTGTGTAAGTACACTGATTTATCAGCTCATCTGTTTCAAATTTTATATCTGCGACCTGGGTACCGCACTTTCCTCGTGTTGTGCTTATCAGTGCTATTGCTAATAATCTTATCATTACGATGAAACTGCTTGTCTACTGATTTTTGTAGACAAGCCGTAATGTGTTTGATGAAATGCCATTTTTCTTGAATCAAATATTGATACTAGTATGCTGCACTGGGTAGAGTGGCATTTCATCAAACACAAGGTGTGTGTGCCGTGAATAAATACCTGCATTGTCTATAAAACAAATTTAAATAAGTAATCTGATTTTGATACCTAAAGCAACAACAGTGGTGATGGAACCAACAAAACCATAAACTTCAGAGGGTTTAGGACCGCCATCTCGATCAGAAGAAGAGTTTGGTATAGGATGACGCTGCTGCTGATCGTCATCGGGGTCCTGAAAGAAGACTGCGGCTCTACGATTACGAGAGAGGCTCAGTATTCTTCTTGGACTGTTTACTGAACGACGATTCTCCATTCTCCAGCCCCTTCTTACCCACGCTTATATTTGCCTTTTATTTCGGTTTACCTGTTAATACATTTTCAAGTAGACTGGTTCTCTGGAATGAAGCATTAATTTAATAGTACCGCAGCCGGGAAAAAATTATAAAGAAGGGGCTACCAAGTACTCCCTCCGTCCAATGATCAAATGGATCAAAGTACGAATAGAAGAAAGGGCAAAATGCCATATAACCTACTGTAGTTTGGACTTTTTTTCAAATGCCCTACTGTACTTCCAAAGACAGTACTCTACTTTGTTTTTCTTTCATTTACACCACTCCCGTCAGTTGACCAGCCCAGGCGTTAGTCAAACGTTAATTGTGACAGGTGGCACGGTGAGTCAGCATGCCAGGTGTTGTTCTAATTAATTAAAAGCCCTAATTAACTCCAAGAACCCTAAATCTTTCTCCTTCCTCCCTCGGTCCTTCCAGTCGGTAATATGTTTATGTTGGAGTTAATTAGGGCTTTTAATTAATTAGAACAACACCTGGCATGCTGACTCACCGTGCCACCTGTCACAATTAACGTTTGACTAACGCCTGGGCTGGTCAACTGACGGGAGTGGTGTAAATGAAAGAAAAACAAAGTAGAGTACTGTCTTTGGAAGTACAGTAGGGCATTTGAAAAAAAGTCCAAACTACAGTAGGTTATATGGCATTTTGCCCATAGAAGAAAGACCTCAAACAACTGCTAGCAATACAAAAAATTCGTGGACACCCAAACAAACGAATAAGGCTCAAAAGCTCACTTGGTGGAAAAGCATACTCAATCCCAAGCAAAAATCTCTCTAATGCACCTACTTGTATTCAAAGCATGCAAATTAAATCAACTTGCACATATTCATGTCCTTCTAATTACTTAATAATTCAATAAGTCTACTAGCTTCAACTTACTAGTGTATGTGTGTGAACAAGAACAAAGCATATTACTTCTCAATCAAAAGCGTCAACAACACAAAATTCCTATCAAGCATGAGTGCAAATGCAACTACTATGGACTCACATTGTACAAATATAAAAACAGATATCCTATACGAAACAACGTAGATAACACGAACATACATGCATGAACTACTAATATGCAAAGCATGAAATCCTACATGAACACATAATACAACAACTACTAATCCCTCAAACCACCCCCAAAATTAAAATATTCAATGTCCGCATTGAATGGAAGTAAATACGAGGGATAGCAGAAAACATACTTACTAGGTGCCTTACATATCCTTCCCCATCGCAACTCAACATGCTTGTTCGGCAAAAATCCCCTTTCTTTAGCAATTGGCCTCAACAACAACCAATTAAATTCAACCTCCGCCGTCGAAGAGAAAAATTTTGCAACACTAGCACCACCTCTCCCACGCTTAGGAGCCATAAGAATCAATACCCAACTCACAAGAAGCTCAACCAATAATCACCAAGCAATATCACACCAAAAATAGCCCAAATACCAAGAATAATACAAAATCCCCAATTTACAAGAACACAAATTCGTAATAAAAATAAGATTAGAGAAGAGATAAACCAACTACGAATCGAAGAGGTGAACTTGTAATGAATTCCTCTTTAGAATTAAATTTTTACAGATTTAAATAAATAGAATAGGAATTGGATTTGTATGTATGGGTGTGTATATATGTAAGATGATGGATAGGTTTGGTAAAAAATTTAGAGTGTAGGAGAGATTTAGGATGGTATGAAATTGATCTAGAATAGACATAGGAATTAGGGATTAAAGAAATTTGAGTTAGGATAGAATTTGGGGGAAATTGTGTAGGTTAAAACACCAAAAATCGGCAGGAAAAAAAATCCTGGAGGCTATAACGCAGGCGCAACCTGCGCGGAATCAACTGTTTTTTTTTTTGAAATACAACACTCAAAATTTCCACTTCTAACTAAAATTTTTTTTCTTTCCTATACTAATGCGTGGGTTGCCTCCCACGAAGCGCTTCTTTAACGTCAATAGCTTGATGTTACTTCCTCAACTCATGGCAGTTTCAAAAGAATAACTGAACCGTCCTCAACAGAAAGACCATTCATATGAACGTTGACATCTTGTTTGCTTGCTTTCCACAAATCTCTTCCGTCAGACTTCAACCTAATTTTACCACCCAACGCCCTAATCTTCTTCTTTTTCTTCTTCACACCTCTAAGGTGCTTCTCCGACTCGAACGACTGAACAAAACTTCCTTCTTCCTTATCATCAGTTTTCCACCTTCGCAACACATTATCGTGCCCCTCTTCAAAAATCACTAGCTCATTATTCAAAAGGACATACCTCAAATGTGGTGGAAGTTTCCCAAGCTTTACACTCGAGAGATCACGAATTGAAGAACCGTCAATGGAATCACTGATGTGATGCTTTAGCACGTGCGTGTCCAATTTTTCGCTCAATAACTGATCAAACTTCTCTCTCTGACCCGTATCAACCATTTCCACACTGCAACACTCTTCATCCTATGTCGGAAATTTCATGGCCTTGAAGACATTAAAGGTGACATTCTGATCTTGCTCCCTCATTGTAAGCTCTCCTTTTTGCATATCGATCAAAGTACGGCCCGTAGCTAGAAAAGGCCTTCCCAAGTTTATGGGAATCTTCTTGTCTTCTTCAAAATCTAGAATCACAAAATCGGCAGGAAATATGAGCTTATCAACTTTCACTAAGACATCCTCCACTATACCCCTCGGATACATGATCGACCTATCAGCCAACTGCAAAGAGATGTTGGTTGGCTTTGGCTCCGGCAGACCAAGTTGCTTGAAAACAGATAAAGGCATGAGATTGATGCTAGCTCCCAAGTCACACAAGCACTTGATGAAAGAAAGGTTGCCAATAGTGCAAGGGATGGTGAAACTTCCCGGATCTTTAAGTTTAGGAGGCAATTTCTGTTGCAACAGTGCACTGCACTCCTCTGCCAATGCCACTGTTTCAAATTCTTCCAACCTTCTCTTTCGTGACAAAATATCCTTCATGAACTTTGCATATCTCGGCATCTGCTCCAATGCTTCAACAAAAGGAATGTTAATGGACAATTTCTTGAAGACCTCCATAAACTTCTGAAACTGTTTCTCTTGACTTTTCTGCAAGCGTCCAGGATATGGAGGAGGAGGAGGATAGATCTGATTATTCATTGAAGATTGCTCCGAAGTAGACTTTTCAACAGGTTTCTTGCTCTTCTCACCATCAAGCTGATCAGCCACTAAATCAGATTTCTCAATTTCTGGCACTGCAGATTTTTCAAAATGCTGATTCTGAACATCTTCATCTTCCTTAGCTGCTGATTTAGGATCCCTCGTGACTTTTCCAGATCTCAAAGTAACTGCATTGACCTGTTCTTTGCTTTCCCTTCTGCCTGGATTAGCCTCCGTATCACTAGGCAGAGTTCCTTGTTGCCTATTAAGTAAAGCACTGGCAAGCTGCCCCATTTGATTCTCCAAGGTCTTCAGAGAAACTGCCTGACTTTTAACCATCATTCTCAACTCCTCTATTTCTGATTTTTCATTAGAAGATTGCCCCACATTAACCTGAGACTGCTGTTGAAAACCTGGAGGTTGATATGGTTGCCTTGGAGCATACTGTTGCTGAAAACCTTGATTGAATGGCCTCGCTCCATACTGCTGATAAGGCTGCTGTTGTTGAGCACCTTGATTATTGCTCCAGCTGAAATTGGGATGACTCTTGTTATTCGGATGATAAGTGGTTGGAACTGGTGCAGCAGGTCTCTGGAAATTACTCACGAATTTTGCTGATTCAGACGAGATAGCACACTGATTTATCTCATGTGCGCCCGCACATAACTCACAAATACTAGCAACCTGCTGAACTCCATAATTAGAAAGAGAATCCACCTTCATAGTTAGAGCCTTCAACTGAGCTGCAATGGCTGTAGCTGCATCAACTTCAAGAACATCCGCTACCTTGTCTTGAGAAAGCCTCTGGGTTGGATTTTGATATTCATTTGCAGCCATCATCTCAATAAGATCATAAGCCTCCGCATAGCTCTTAGCCCACAGAGCTTCACCTGATGCTGCATCTAGCAAAGGTCTAGACTGAGCTCCCAACCCATTGTAAAAACCGTTGATAACCATCCAATCAGGCATGCCATGATGTGGACACCTACGAAGCATCTCCTTATAACGTTCCCAAGCCTCACACAAAGATTCACCAGATTGCTGCTGAAATTGAGTTAGCTGGTTCCTTATTGCTGCAGTTTTCGCCATAGGGAAGAATTTAGTAAGAAATTTCAGAGCAAGATCCTCCCATGTAGTAATGGAACCAGCTAGTAAAGAGTGTAACCAGCCCTTAGCCTTATCCCTCAGAGGGAATGGGAAAAGTCTCAATTTGATCGCATCATCCGGCACACCATTAAACTTGAAAGTGTCACAGATCTTGATAAAGTCCCGGATGTGCATGTTAGGATCTTCTGTCGAAGCACCCCCAAACTGAACTGAATTCTGCACCATCTGAATCGTGCCAGGCTGATAAGTGGGTTTTATATCCACTTGGAGCCTTTCATATCGGCTTAAATTGATTGTTTTGGACTCAAGTTTATTGTAGTTTTGATGTATTTTGCTTAGTTGTGCAGACTTACAAGAATGTCGATTATGGGGGATGCTTCTATCGTGTTTGGAGGATTAATTGATTAAAATTCGGATTTTCCGGGGAGGTTGCGCAGTCTACACTGTTTTGGCCTTATCTGGAGTTCTAGAAGTCCGTTTTCAGCGATCTTGCAGCTCACGCGAAGCTTGAGAGATTTCCTACAACTTGGGATAGATATCAGGTGCAGGGGACGTGCTGAATAAAATCGCGCACGTGTTCTATGATAAGCCAAGCAGAAAAATTCCAGTTTTGCCCTTTTCTAATTCTAATTGTATTTTGGGCAGCTATTGGCACCTAAATTGAATTCTAATTGTATTTTAGGATGTTTCCTTGCTGGGCAAGATTTCCAGAGTCTATATAAACACTTCTAGGGATACATTGTAAGGGATCCTGGACACACAATTTTTACATACTTCTTAATATTAAAAGCTAGGGTTTTATTTTCTTCTCTCCATCTTTGCAAGCTCAATTTAATTCTTGGATTTAATTGTTCTTCATTATTCAAAGAATTAAGGTATTTCTTATCTTCTCCTTATTAATTACATGTTTATTATGGCTTTCTTGATTATCATTGTTAGTTTTAATCCTAGAATGAGTGAGTAATTTAATTCTAGGGTATCAAGGGGGACCATGTTTGCACCATGATTTGGGTTTAATTTGATTAGTAGATTGATGGGTAAAGAGTAATTCTGATTGATATGTACTAATTCTTAATTTGTGTAATTGCGCAATATCACGGATTAATTGATTGCAATAGGAGTAATAGATCGAAAGATTTTACTACTAGAGGCTTACATACAATTAGCGGAATTGAAGGTGAGTGTGAAAGCATCATTAGATATTCTGAGAGTGTTAATGCTTGAAAAAGATTAACCATTGCTTTAATTACTTAACCCCATTAAAAAGCTATACCTTTGTGATTTGTTTGGTGTAAGCATGGTGAACCTGAATTGCCCTAGATCCCTTAATTAATTGATTTAAAACCTTTGTTAAATTTGTTTTAGTAGTTAATAAAATCCTCTAATAATCGTTTGTGACTAGAAACAATTAATAATAATTGAATTGAAACTGAAACTGTCTCCTTGAGGAATCGACCCGTATTTGCTAGTATCTACTACAATTGATACCGTGCGCTTGCGGTTAGACATAATTTTACACATCAATTTTTTGGCGCCGCTGCCGGGGAGACGCCTAGTTTCTATAGTTTTAGTTCGATTGTTTTAGATTGTTTCTCTTGTCTCTTTGGAACTCTTGTTCCAACTGAGACCGATCTTACTGCTTTTCCTTGTTTAGTTGTTGATGCCCAGGACCAGGTCTCAAACGAAAGAAGATCAAGCGAAAGAGGATACAACTCCTCTTAGTCCAGATTCTAAACTTTCTTGTCAACAATACATAGATCTACAAAGGAAAGAGAAGCAGCAAGAGATACCTGAACCAAAGATTGAGATGGCGGACCCTCCCAAATCTTTGAAGAACTACTCACAGCCATCTCCGAGTGGGGTACCTACTGGCCTTGCTATGCCAGCGATTCAAGCAGCAAATTTCGAGATCAAGCCTGCTTTGATCACTATGATCCAACAGAATCAATTTGCTGGGCTTGCCTCTGAAGACCCTACAAATCATCTGCAACGGTTTCAACAGCTCTGTTCTACAATTAACCATCAGGGAGTCACTCCAGACCAGTTGAAAGTCATGTTGTTCGGTTTCTCTCTTCGTGACAAAGCTCAAAAATGGTTGAATGATATTGACCTGACCGAGTGGGATAAGATTGCTCAGGCTTTCTTAACTGAGTTCTTCCCTCCTAACAGAACCGACGATTTGATCGACAAGATGATGGGTTTTAAGCAAGATTATGGCGAATCTCTTCGGGATGCTTGGGACAGATTCAAGGACTATCAACGTGCATGCCCTCACCATGGTCTTGAGAAGTGGTTTCTGCTTAAACGCTTCTACAATGGTCTTGATCCTGAAACAAAAGGGATGGTTGATAACGCTGCAGGTGGCGTGTTTTTAGACAAAGGAGTTGATGATGCACATGCTTTTCTTTCCAATTTGGCTGCCAATCACTTCAGTAATCCGAGAGCAGCCAAGAAAGGGGGTAAACTTGAAGTGGATGCTTACTCTCTATTATCATCTCAACTAGCTGCATTAACTCAGGAGATCCACTCATTGAAGACATCTCAGCCCTCTACTCAACCTATGAGTATCAATGCATTGTCATCCATGGCTCCTATGAATAATCTTGTTTGTGAAGTCTGTGGCATCCAAGGCCACTATGGTAACGATTGCCAGAACCATGCTCAAAATTCACAACAGTTTCAGATGGAGCAAGAAAATGTTTTCCAACAGAGGCAGCAGTACAATCCTTACTCCAACAGTTACAATCCTGGTTGGAAAGATCATCCGAACTTCTCATATAGGAACAATAATGCTAAGAATTTAAATGTTCCTAATCAGCAGCAGCAATATCAGCAGTCGTATCAGCCTCCTCCATAGCAACAGTATAGGCCTCATCAAGGACCTATGAATCCCCCTGGATTCCAAAGGCCTCCTCAGAATTATGCTCCTCAAGCAAATCAAGCTGCACAGGCTGATAATCAAGGTGATATGATGAAGATATTGTTACAAATGCAAACAAACATGAAGCAGATGGAGATACATAATAAGATGCTAGAAACTCAGATTGTTCAAATGGCTAGTTCTTCCTCTACAAGGCAACAAGGCTCTCTACCAGCACAACCAACTCAGCCAAAGGAAAATGTGAATGCCATTGCTCTTAGGAGTGGTCGTACATATGATGCTCCTCCAATGGCTATTGACGATGTTCCTACTGAGAAAGAAAAAGAGGATTCTGAGGAAGACAAGGTAGAGAACATCGTTGAAGATGCAAACGAAGGTGAAACTGAGGAAAGCAAGAAAAAGGACAAAGAGAAGACTGTAGTTACTCCTCCACCATTTGTGCCAAAGCTCCCATTCCCTAGCAGGATGAACAGAACTAAGGTGGACCAGCAGTTTGGTAAATTCATGACACTTGTCAAGAATCTTGAGGTAACAGTTCCTTTCACTGATTTAATTTCTCAAGTTCCACCATATGCAAAGTTTCTTAAGGTTATTCTCACTAAGAAGAGGTCTTTTGGTGAGGTGGAGACAGTAGCTTTTACTGAAAAGTGTAGTGCTGTTTTACAGAATAAGTCTCCACCTAAGCTTAAAGATCCTGGTAGTTTTTCAATCCCGTGTCATTTAGGTGCATTGTTCATTGATAAAGCTTTATGTGATTTAGGCGCTAGCGTCTCAGTCATGCCTTTCTCGGTTTTTCAAAAATTAAATATGGGAGAATTAAAATGTACACAGATGACTTTGCAAATGGCAAACCGTTCGATAAAATATCCCCTTGGAATTTTAGAGGATGTGCCTGTTAGGGTTGGAAAATTTTATATTCCTGTAGACTTTGTAGTTCTAGATATGGAAGAGGACAGCCAAAAACCTATTATTTTGGGTAGACCATTTTTCTGTACTGCAGGTGCTGTTATTGATGTTAAAAGTGGGACTCTCACATTGAGTGTTGGTGATGATAAAATTACTTTTACTCTAACCTCTGCTCTTAAATCCCCTTTGCTTGAGAATACTTGCTGCAGGATTGATGTTATAGATGGAATTGTCTGAGATGAGATGCCTCAGATTCTATTGAATGATGCATTAGAAGCAGTGCTCATGCTTGAAGCATACGAAGGAGAAGGACATGCTGAAGTCGATTCATTTATTCTTGAGTTGGATGGTGTAGCTGATCCAAATTGTGAGGTAACCAACACTGTCACTTCTTGTATTGAACCTCAGGTAAACAAGTTAGAGCTAAAGTCTTTACCACCTAATCTGAAATATGTTTTTCTTGATGAAGAAAAGACTTGTCCTGTGATTGTTAGCTCTAGTCTTGATGATAACCAGGTTTTTAAGCTTCTTACTATTTTGCGTGCGCATAGAAAAGCTATTGGGTATAGTATTGATGATCTTACAGGGATTAGCCCAGACTTTTGCATGCATAGAATTCACTTAGATGATGACCATAAGCCTTGCATACAGGGACAACGCCGCTTGAACCCTAACATGCAAGAGGTTGTTAAAAAAGAAGTTTTGAAATTGTTAGATGCGGGCATCATTTACCCGATTTCTGATTCTAAATGGGTAAGCCCAGTTCTGGTAGTCCCTAAGAAAGGAGGAACAACGGTAATTAAGAATGATAAAGATGAATTAATTCCCACTCGAATTGTCACCGGATGGCGAATGTGCATTGATTACCGTAAGTTAAACACTGCTACTAGAAAAGACCATTACCCTCTCCCTTTCATTGATCAGATGTTAGAAAGACTTGCTAAGCATAAGTACTTTTGCTATTTAGACGGATATTCAGGGTTCTTTCAGATCCCTATACATCCTGATGACCAAGAAAAGACTACATTTACTTGCCCATATGGTACCTTTGCATATCGTAGAGTGCCTTTTGGTTTGTGCAATGCCCCTGCTACTTTTCAGCGTTGCATGACTGCCATATTTTCTGATTTCATAGAGTCTATCATGGAAGTATTTATTGAAGATTTCAGTGTTTATGGGTCTGATTTTGATGTATGTCTGCATAATCTTTCTAAAGTGCTTAAACGTTGTGAAGAGGTGAATTTGGTTTTGAATTGGGAAAAGTGCCACTTCATGGTCAATGAAGGAGTGGTACTTGGTCACTTGATTTCTGAACGTGGCATCCAGGTTGACAAAGCAAAAATTGAGGTGATTGAGAAACTTCCTCCTCCTGTTAATGTCAAGGGAGTGAGGAGTTTCCTTGGTCATGCGGGTTTTTATTGTCATTTTATAAAAGATTTTTCAAAAATTGCAAAACCCCTCACTCAATTATTGCTTAAGGATGCCACATTTGTGTTTACTGATGCTTGTTTGGAGTCTTTTAACAGGATTAAGGAAGCTTTGATAAGTGCACCAATCATTCAACCTCCCGATTGGAATCTTCCATTTGAAATCATGTGTGATGCAAGTGATTATGCAGTTGGAGTAGTTCTCGGTCAAAGGAAAGACAAGGTATTGCACGCTATCTACTATGCAAGTAAAACCTTGGATGAAGCTCAAGTCAATTATGCTACGACCGAGAAGGAACTTCTAGCTGTGGTCTACGCTCTTGACAAATTCCGGGCCTATCTCATTGGCTCCAAAGTCATTGTTCACACTGATCATTCGGCACTTAAGTATCTGTTGGCGAAGAAAGAAGCAAAGCCAAGGGTTATTCGTTGGATTCTCTTACTTCAAGAGTTTGACTTGGAAATCAAAGACAAGAAGGGTGCTGAGAATGTAGTTGCGGATCATCTCTCACGGTTGCATTTCAAATCTGATATTGCGTCAAGTACTCCTATTGAGGATTCTTTTCCAGATGATCACCTGTTTTCGGTTGCTACTCAAACTCCATGGTATGCAGATTTTTCAAATTTCTGTGTTAGTGGATCTCACCCTCCAGAATTGACTTATCAGCAAAGAAAGAGGTTTTATCACGATGCTAAACAATATTTTTGGGATGACCCTTTCTTGTATCGAAAGTGTGCTGATGGAATCTTTCGTAGATGTGTTCCTGAGTTCGAAGTACATGACATTCTCAAGCATTGTCATTCTCTCGCATGTGGAGGCCACCACGGTCCTTCCAAAATCGCTGCTAAAGTACTTCAATCCGGTTTCTTTTGGCCATCTCTATTTAATGATGCTCGTGCTTTCTGTTTGGCATGTGATGCATGTCAAAGGACGGGTAATATTTCTAAACGCCATGAGATGCCTCAAACCGGTATTCTTGAGGTCGAGATATTTGACGTATGGGGTGTTGATTTTATGGGACCTTTCCCAAGTTCTTGTGGGATGAGATACATCTTAGTTACTGTCGATTATGTGTCCAAGTGGGTTGAAGCAGTTGGATCGGTAACTAATGATTCCAAGGTAGTTATGAAGCTTTTCAAGAATATTATCTTCCCACGTTTTGGAGTTCCTAGAACAATGATAAGTGATGGTGGTTCTCATTTTCGCCATCGACAGTTTGAAACTTTGTTGAAGAAGTATGGCGTTACTCACAAGGTTGCTCTTGCATATCACCCTCAAACAAGTGGCCAAGTGGAAGTTTCTAACCGCCAAATCAAAAGCATTTTGGAGAAAATGGTTGCAAAGTCAAGGAAAGATTGGTACTTGAAGTTAGATGATGCTTTGTGGGCTTATCGGACGGCATATAAAACACCTATAGGAACCACTCCCTATCGGTTGGTCTATGGTAAAGCATGTCATTTGCCAGTGGAATTGGAACATCGCGCTTTTTGGGCTATAAAAGAACTCAACATGGATTTGAAGGCTGCGGGGAAAGCGAGACTTCTTCAACTTAATGAGTTAGATGAGCTTCGTTTTGATGCTTATGACAACTCTCGGCTTTACAAGGAGAGAACGAAGAAGATGCATGACAAGATGATTCAGAGAAGAGATTTTCAGGTTGGTGACAAGGTGTTATTGTTCAATTCCAGACTTCGACTTTTTCCGGGGAAGCTCAAATCAAGATGGTCCGGACCTTTTACTGTCACCGAAGTCAAGTTTTATGGTGCTATCGAAATTATGGGACGAGATGGAACAAAATTTAAGGTCAACGGTCAACGCCTTAAATTATATGTGGATGGTGTATTCGTAGGGAAGATGGAAGTGATTTATCTTGACAAACCCTCCATGGAGATCTGAACCAGCTCAGTCAAGCTATTGACGTTAAAGAAGCGCTTCTTGGGAGGCAACCCAAGTATTGTGTATGTTGTTTTATTTTCTTCTAAAAAAAAAAACTGTTGTGAAAAAGAAAAAAATAAATAAATAAATAAAATAAAATATACGGGTGACGCAGGCTGCGCCTGCGTTTCTGTAAGACGCGCAGGCTGCGCCTGCGTGACGCAGGCTGCGCCTGCGTTACTGAGTTAAACGCAGACTGCGCCAGCCGCGCGTAACCTGTCCTGAATGCAGAAGGTGGTCGATTTTTTTCAGCTGTTTGCCTATAAAAAAAAAATAAATTCTCTCCCCAAATTCTTTTCTCCCTTTTATACTATCATCTCCTAAACCCAATCCAAATCCTATATCAATTCCTAAAACTCCCAAATCTCTCCTAAATTTCTACACCCAATTCTTTTCTAATTTTTTTTTCTTAATTCTATCCTACATCAAATTCAAACCCATTCCAATTTATCCTTTCCACAATCAAATTTAAATTCATCCTATCACTCAATTATATATATACACCTATACATACAAACCCAATTCACTCTCTCCATATCTACATCTCTAAAAATTCTAGTTCAAGAAGGATTCAAGTTTGGGGGGGAGTTGTACAAGTTCACCTCTTTGATTCATAGTGGGTATTTTTCTTCTCTAATTTTATTTTTCCTATGAATTTGTGTTCTTGTGAATTGGGGGTTTTTTATTAGTCTTGTTATTTGGGTGTTTTTGGTGTGATTTTTGCTTGGTGGTTGTTGGTGGAATTATTGTTGAGTGGGATTTTGATTATTATGGCTCCTAAGCGAATGAGGGGTAGTTCTAGTAGGGTGGAGAGATTTTCTTCTACGGAGGCGGAGGTTGAATATAATCGATTGTTGTCAAGGCCGGTGGCGAAGGAGAGGGGGTTTTTGCCATCTCGTCATTATGGGTTGGTTGAGGTGATTAGTGAGTTACGTTGGGGAGAGATTTGTAAGGCACCTATTCCGGTTCCGGTGAATTTGGTTAGGGAGTTTTATGCGAATGCTAAAGATGAGCAGAATGGTGTGTGTATGGTTCGTGGTAAACGGGTGGATTACAGATCAGATGCTATTCGTCCAATTTTGGGACAACCACCTAAGCTTGTGGGGGATGAAAATTGGGCATTGAAGACTAGTGATGATGTGGATATGGAGGCGATTGTTCGTGAACTTTGTGTTCCCGGTACAAGTTGGAAGTATAAATTGGGAACTATTGAGCCTCTTTCTTTTCTGTCTTCTGCTATGAATAAGTTTACACGAGCATGGTATCTATTTCTTTGTGCCAATATTATGCCTACTTCTCATACGGGTGAGGTCACAGCTGATAGAGCGATTATTCTTTGGGGCATTCTAAATGGAAAATACATTGATGTCGCCCATATTGTTCAGCAGAATATTCGCATGTGTTTAATGTCTAGTGCACTGTCATCGATGCCTCATGCTTCTATCATAGTTGGGTTGTGTATGGTTAGTGGTGTTACCTGGGGTGCGGATGAGGAGTTGCAGTCACCTTTGCCGTCCATTGTTGACGTGTCTATTGATCGGATGCCGGAATGGCAAGGCGGAATCCCACATCCTAGGGGGCTTGGGTATGATGTTTGTGGTGCTGGTACTAGTGGTCAGGGAGCGGGCGCTCAGCCACGGGTTTCGAGAGTACCAAGGGTTTTGGATGCTCACTTTAGACGCTTGTATAGGCGTATGGATGCTATACATGCTAGTAACCGGGAGTATGCTGAGGATATGGCTACAGCTTTGAGAGATGCGGGTATTTAGGCCCGGTGGCCCGTCTATGGAGCTCGTACACCTTATCCACCGCCAGATACTGATTCATCCGAGGATGAGGACGAGTAGGTATGTTTTCTGCTATCCCTTGTATTTACTTCCATTCAATGCGGACATTGAATATTTTAAGTATGGGGGTGGTTTGATGGATTAGTAGTTGTTGTTGTATTATGTGTTCATGTAGGATTTCATGCTTTGCATATTAGTATAATTTATGCATTTATGTTCGTGTTATTTATGTTTGTTTCATATAGGACATTCTGTTTTTTTTGTTTCGTATACCATGTGAGTTCATTCTAGTTGCATTTTCATGGCATGCATATTTCATGATCCCTTAGAACGAGCTAATTCTGATTGATAGGTAGGTGTCTAATTGAGTGTGGTAATGATGAATAGAGGGTTGATTTATAGTTCTTATGAAATTGACTTGCATGTTTCGGAAACAAAACTAATTACACAGTCTCATTGGGTGCTTTTGGGCTAGGTTGAGGTCATGCTTGTTTGGATGTTTTGAGATTTAATCACTTGATTATATTTAGAATTTTCGTTATTCCCTTGATGGCCTAGAACACTTAAGTCTAAGTTTGGGGGAAAACAGGGATTTCATGTTTAATTGTAAATAATTGTCAATAATGGCTAGGCGTCAAATGGCTAGTAGTCGGCTCATATTTATATGAGTAGTCTAGGGTTGGAATTGAGAATTCTCGTTCCAGATTGCATAGAAAAGAAAAAAAAAACAGAAAAAAAAGAAAAAAAAAAAGGAAAAAAAATGTCAAAAGAGTCAATGTTTATATGCAAAATTAACTAGGGTGAGCTCTTTAATACTCGAGCTATTAAGTTCGCGGGGACTTTGTGCCTAGTGACCTAAGGCTTTTATAGTCTGGGATCCACTAACCCAACGCCCGCTACATGGGTATTATTGTATAAGCCTTTTGGGGTCTCATCCATTGCACGGTTAAATAAGCATGCTTGTATATATGTGTCGTAGTAGTTAGTAATAAAGCATGAATTTCTGTCTACCTTGGATAAGGATGGAGGTGTTCTTAGGTTATGAAGTGTCTACAGTCTATTCTATTTATAAATCTATGATTGTCTTGACGAAGAGCATGTATGATTTTGACCTAGTTTTGGGAGTATTTCTGATGAGCATTGCACACACGCACGTTTCTGTTCATGTAATGTTAGTATACGGGAACTTGGTCGAGCTCTATTTGGATTTAGTTGAATTCTTTGAGATATTTGCTTGTTAGTTGGTTTTGGTTAGTTTGAAGGGGATCGTTGCATTTTCATTCTAGTTGCATTCATGCATTGCATTGCATTAGGTTAAATGGATTTTGTGGGTACATTCGCTATAGGCCCTCACGAGACCTTACTCGTCCACTGGAGCTGCCTAGGGGTTTAAAGGGCTTGTTGCATATGCCAAATGCAACCGTGATCACCTACGGAAGTGGTACTAGTTAGTTAGTTAGTTGTAATTGTTTATGCTTGAGGACAAGCATCGGTTTAAGTTTGGGGGTGTGATAAGTGGGTTTTATATCCACTTGGAGCCTTCCATATCGGCTTAAATTGATTGTTTTGGACTCAAGTTTATTGTAGTTTTGATGTATTTTGCTTAGTTGTGCAGACTTACAAGAATGTCGATTATGGGGGATGCTTCTATCGTGTTTGGAGGATTAATTGATTAAAATTCGGATTTTCCAGGGAGGTTGCGCAGTCTACACTGTTTTGGCCATATCTGGAGTTCTAGAAGTCCGTTTTCAGCGATCTTATAGCTCACATGAAGCTTGAGAGATTTTCTACAACTTGGGATAGATAGCTGGTGCAGGGGACGTGCTGAATAAAATCGCGCACGTGTTCTATGATAAGCCAAGCAGAAAAATTCCAGTTTTGCCCTTTTTCTAATTCTAATTGTATTTTGGGCAGCTATTGGCACCTAAATTGAATTCTAATTGTATTTTAGGATGTTTCCTTGCTGGGCAAGATTTCCAGAGTCTATATAAACACTTCTAGGGATACATTGTAAGGGATCCTGGACACACAATTTTTACATACTTCTTAATATTAAAAACTAGGGTTTTATTTTCTTCTCTCCATCTTTGCAAGCTCAATTTAATTCTTGGATTTAATTGTTCTTCATTATTCAAAGAATTAAGGTATTTCTTATCTTCTCCTTATTAATTACATGTTTATTATGGCTTTCTTGATTATCATTGTTAGTTTTAATCCTAGAATGAGTGAGTAATTTAATTCTAGGGTATTAAGGGGAACCATGTTTGCACCATGATTTGGGTTTAATTTGATTAGTAGATTGATGGGTAAAGAGTAATTCTGATTGATATGTACTAATTCTTAATTTGTGTAATTGCGCAATATCACGGATTAATTGATTGCAATAGGAGTAATAGATCGAAAGATTTTACTACTAGAGGCTTACATACAATTAGCAGAATTGAAGGTGAGTGTGAAAGCATCATTAGATATTCTGAGAGTGTTAATGCTTGAAAAAGATTAACCATTGCTTTAATTACTTAACCCCATTAAAAAGCTATACCTTTGTGATTTGTTTGGTGTAAGCATGGTGAACCTGAATTGCCCTAGATCCCTTAATTAATTGATTTAAAACCTTTGTTAAATTTGTTTTAGTAGTTAATAAAATCCTCTAATAATCGTTTGTGACTAGAAACAATTAATAATAATTGAATTGAAACTGAAACTGTCTCCTTGAGGAATCGACCCGTATTTGCTAGTATCTACTACAATTGATACTGTGCGCTTGCGGTTAGACATAATTTTACACATCACAGGCTTGATTTCGAAAGTATTAGCTGCAATAGCTGGCCTGACAATGCTAGACTGAATGTCATTGATCTTCGGCTGAGAATAATCCTTCAAAGCCTTAACTGCTGCTGCATCACCCATCTCTACAGTAGTTTCAAGTTCCTCTTCCTTATTATCTACTACAACACCGTCTTCCGCCAGTTTTTCCTTACGAGCCTGCAAACGTGTTCGCATACACGTTCAAGTACCTGAAAACACCACGAAACAAATAAATTAAATAAGAAATCCGAGTCAGTAAATGCTAACGACCACTGATGACAAGCACATAAACCAAAAATAAAACACCGATGATCCCCGGCAGCGGCGCCAAAAACTTGTTAACACAATATCACGTAAGTATACGTGGTCACAAGTAATATAGATAAAATCGAGTTCGTTCCGCAGAGATCTGGTATAGGTTTTAATTCAGTAGATGTACTTATGCAACAATGTATGGTTTTAACTCACTGCTAAGACAATTAACTAATTGGGATTTTTGATTATCTAATTTAAACTAAGGTGCAAATTATCAAACTAAAAATTAATCAACTAAAATGATTTAAACTGATTTATATATATGAGAATAAACATGGGATCCTAACTTCATTATCTACTTCACTTAGAGTCGACGCCTTTAATCAATGCATGTGATGGTTTTGATATCTGATCAGACAACACGAAACAAGTATAAGCTACCTCTCGGTATACTAGCACCAAACTACACATACATCCACAAAATAGATAGAAGATGGGTAGACACCAATTATGTTTAGACCCTATATCTCTATAAGATTTGAAAACATAACGGTTGAAGAACAAGTTGTCTATTAAGATCCCTGTGAGCGCATCAGCAAGGAGGAAGTCAAGGGTGCCCTACAGAAGATGGCTAGAGGGAAGGCGGTTGGCCCGGATCTTATCCCGATCGAGGTTTGGCTTTGTCTTGGTGAGGTTGGCATTCAATGGTTAGCAGATCTGTTCAATGTTCTTCTCTTGGGTGCTAAGATGCCAGCTGAATGGAGGCGCAGTGTCGTGGTCCCTTTTTTCAAGAATAAAGGCGATGCTCAGAGTTGTAATAACTACCGGGGTATTAAATTACTCAGTCATACTATGAAACTTTGGGAGAGAGTGGTTGATAGTCGGATTAGAAGAGTTGTTGAGATCTCAGAGAATCAATTTGGATTTATGCCTTATGGAGAAGTTCAGGGATCGTCGCAAAGACCTTCATATGGTGTTCATTGATCTTGAGAAGGCTTATGATAGCATACCCCGTGTAGCTATCTGGAAGAGCCTTCAGGAGAGGGGAGTGCCGTCGGCGTACGTTAGGGTGATACAAGACATGTACTCCCAAGCTAGCTCTTGCGTTCGGACCCCTTTGGGGGACTCCCGTTTCTTCCCGGTTGAGGTGGGGCTCCATCAGGGGTCGGCCCTTAGTCCTTTCCTTTTCGCCCTTATCCTTGATGTCATGTCGCGAGGGATTCAAGATGTTGTCCCTTGGTGCATGCTCTTTGCGGATGACATCGTGCTAGTGGCGGAATCGAGGGGGGAGGTGAACGAGAAATTGGAGCTTTGGAGATCTACCTTGGAGTCACAAGGGTTACGTATGAGCCGTTCTAAAACCGAGTATCTCTGGTGTAACTTCAGTGGTGAGGCCAGCGAAGAAGGGGTGGAGGTTAGGATTGAAGACCAGATCGTCGCGCAGACGGACAAGTTCAAGTATTTAGGTTTGATCATCCAGAAGGAAGGTGAGATTGAAGCCGATGTCACGCATCGTATCAAGGCGGGGTGGTTAAGGTGGAGGGCAGCGTCAGGGGTGATGTGCGATAAGAAAGTTCCTTTAGTTGAAAGGGAAATTCTATAGAGCGGCTATCCGTCCTGCGATGTTATATGGTTCGGAGTGTTGGGCGGAGAAGAAGGCCCTCGTAAGCAAGTTGGAAGCGGCGGAAATGAGGATGTTGCGGTGGTCTTGTGGGCGCACGTTGTTGGACAGAATCCCAAATTCGGTGTTCAGGAGCGAACTTGAAGTGGCGCCTTTTTCAGCGAAACTTAGGGAAGGTAGGTTGAGATGGTTCGGCCACGTTCGTAGGAGACTGGTTGAAGCCCCAGTGAGGAGGGTCGAGAGTCTCTCGGTTGGTGGGGCGAGGAGGAGAGGCAGACCGAGGAGGTCGTGGGAAGAGCAGCTCAAACTGGATTTGAAGGCTTTAGACTTAAACGAGACCATGTTAGCAGATAGGTCGGCTTGGAGGCGGCGTATCAGAGTGGTAGATTCTCTTTTAGGGTGCGGATCGGTTGTCGAGAGCATCAGAATTGGGTTGTCTCGGTTAGCGATTTTGTAGTTCGGCTGTAACTTTCTCACTTTACGTTTTGTTAGTATCTTCCGTTTTCTGGTTTTGCAGTCTCAGGAATCTTGGCGCGGTGCTGTCCCTGTGCAGGATTTTCGTGTGCTTGGTGCGCTTCAAGTTATGAGTATCATAAACCTTCGCAGTCAGGTAGGCCCCATGTGGAGAACGCCATGGGCTCAGGTATGGCTTTGATCATTTCCGTATCAGTTGGTTTCCTTTGTATTTACCACACTCTTTGTATGTCGGGCACTTAGCCGAGGGTCTACACGGAAACAGCCTCCCCGCTCCAAAAGTGGGGGTATGGTCTGCGTACATCCTACCCTCCCCAGACCCTGCTCTGAGCGGGATATACTGGGTATGTTTGGTTTGGTTTTTGGTTTATGTTAGCTACGCATATAAAAGCATTAAGATTAACCATACGAGGATATCAAAAATTCACCACACACATATCTTTACAGCAATCAAACTACTAAGCTACATAGATAAATCCATTAGAATCCCATGACAACGATTAGCTCATAATTGAACCGTTCATTGTCATGGGATTTGATGAAAACATGATAATAAACAAGATATGAAAGAAAGACGCAATAATATTAATAAAACAAAGAGTTGAGAAAACAAATCTATAATCCAAGGTCTACAAAAGATGAAGTAGATCTAGATCCGTGCTTGTCACCGAGCGTTGAATCTTTCTCCACTTTTCTCCCTTGCAATTCTAAGTTACAATAATAAAACGATACGAATTACAATGCTAAGATGTGTTTAAATAGGCTCTAGATTTCTTGCCCAGCGAGAAATTACCTTCTATTACAATTAGAATTCGATTAAGGTACTAAAAACTGCCCAAAATACAATTAGAACTTGAAAAGGGTAAAACATTAATTTCCTGCTCCCATCAGTCTGTTTGCCACGTTGCCTGCGCCCATCACGCGCAGCCTGTGCATGGACGACCTGTCCAATGTTGTAGAAAATCTCCCAAGCTTCGCGTGGACAGTAAGATCGCTGAAAACGGACTTCTAGAACTCCAGATATGGCCAAAACAGTGTAGACTGCGCAACCTTCTCAGAAATCCGAATTTTATTCAATTTATCCTCCAAAAATAATAGAAGCATCAACCATAATCGATATTCTTGGAAACCTGCACAACTACACAAAACACATCAAAACTACAACAAACTTGAGTCCAAGTCAATCAATTTAAGCCGATATGGAACGCTCCAAGCGGATATAAAATCCAATTATCACCAGTTGCAAGTTTTATGAAAAATCAAGAATGAAATTAGACAATTGTGTCTATATTATGAAAAGTTGGAGCTTACTTACTATATTAATTGTGAATGATATATTGTTATTTATAGGATAAAACTAAGTTGGAACTTAGTTGTATTTTGAGATTGAGAATATTGGTGAAGTATTCTATGTTTGGGATATCTATATTAAAGAACACAATTATGAAATGTTGAGTTTGAAATTAAAAAAGTTTGGATTACAACTGTGAATTTTTATAAATTCGAGAAATGTGACTTAAAGGGTTATTCTTTGAATATTGAGTTTGAACTATAAAAGGTGTTTGAGTAAATAGCTTAGTCGTTTGAGGAAGTCCGACGATTAAGAATGAGGGAGAAAGGATTAATGTGAAAAAGGAATCATATATTATATCATATGCGCAAGTAGTCGGAAATTCGACGTGTCTTATGTTGTATAATTGAATGACTTGACTTGGCATGCTAGTTAGTTTTGTAAGTGGATATTGAAGTTTTTTTAGCCTAGTTAGAGGCTGTAAAGAGGATCACGAAGTACTTGAATAATACGGCGCACCACAAATTGGTTTATCAGGCAGACATGCCTAAAGTTATTGGTTAGTATGGTGCAAATTTTGTATGTGATATAAATATTGAGAATTTAACTTCGGGCATAATTAAAGTTAAGCAAGTTAGAAGTATGAATGTATCTAAAATGTGAAAGTGACAAACGTGAAATATATTTTACTCTCTTGAATAGTGGGAGCTGCATGTACTCCAAAAATGTGGGAGTTTTATATTTGATAAATAAGTCAAGTGGGAGATGTTATATTTTGACTTAATTTATCTAATAAAATATGAGAAAAAAATGCATTGATTATTATTAATGTATTTGAAGGTTACAATATTAATTATATAAGTTAGTAATTAATTAATTGTATTGAATGATATTGATAAGAATTAATCGGGCTGTTACTAATTGGGAGTGGAGGTGATGTTGGAAATAGCCTATATATTGTGGATTGTATCCAATACAATGTGGTATTCAAGAAAATGGAGTAGCTTGTTAATCATATCCCCGGAACCCCCAAAACACAATATATTATACGGTTTTTTCCATAAATAAATAGGGAAAAGTAAATTTTTGCACATTTACTTTTGTTAAGAATAGCTATTTGCAATTTTACTAAACTAAGTTTCTAAATTGCAAAATACTAGAAATTAGGGCACCACTTCCCCCTGCCCAGTTCGACTCTTTTTTTTAAGGTGGGGTGCTATTTTGGTGGATTTGGGTTGCAAGGCCCCGCAGGGGCATATTCAACTGAATGCAACCACATGCAACTAAATTTCTGATTTCAAGTTCCAGTTTTTAGTTGTCATTTTCGACCTCTTTTTTGAACTCTCTCTCTCTCTCTCTCTCTATATATATATATATATATATATATATATATATATATATATATATATAGTCTAAAAAAGAGGTCGAAAATGACAACTGAAAAAATGGAACTTGAAATAAGTAACTAAATGCAACCACATGCAACTAAATTTGCAACTGAATGCAACCACATGCAACTTTTTTTTAAGGTGCGTTGATTTTGGGTTCCAAGGCCCCGCAGGGACATATTCAACTGAATGCAACCATATGCAACTAAATTTCTAATTTCAAGTTCCATTTTTCAGTTGTCATTTTCAACCTCTTTTTTGAACTATATATATATGGTGTAAAAAAGAGGTCGAAAATGACAAGTGAAAAATGGAACTTGAAATCAGCAACTGAATGCAACCACATGCAACTAAATTTGCAACTGAATGCAACCAGATGCAACTAAATTTCTGATTTCAAGTTCCATTTTTCAGTTGTCATTCTCGTCCTCTTTTTTGGAACTATATATATATATATATATATATATATATATATATATATATATATATATATATATATATATATATAGGCTAGCGTTCAAATAGAAACCAACCTTAGAATAGAAACTAGAAACCTACACTAAATAAATTATATTTCATTTATTTTAATGGCCCCGCTAGGGGCACCTTCACAAAAAACGTTTAAAATTCTTGGCTCTATTCAACAAAAATATAAAAAAAATAAAAAAAATTTTAAAAAAAAGTTACTGTTCACGGCGTGAACAGTAACTTTTTTTTTAAAATTTTTTTTATTTTTTTTATATTTTTGTTGAATAGAGACAATAATTTTAAACGTTTTTTGTATTGGAGTACCCCTAATTTGGTCATTAGATTAGCTTAAAATATTTAATTTAGGTTTAGTTTCTAGTTTCTATTCTAAGTTAGTTTCTATTAGAACAAGACCCTATATATATATATATATATATATATATATATATATATATATATATATATATATATATATATATATATATATATAGTTCCAAAAAAGAGAACGAAAATGACAACTGAAAAATGGAACTTGAAATCAGTAACTGAATGCAACCACATGCAACTAAATTTGCAACTACATCCAACTGAATGTAATTTTTTTTTCAGTTGTATTCAGTTGAATATGCCCCCGCGGGGCCTTGCAACCCAAATCCACCAAAATCACCCCACCGTTTTTTCTTTAAAAAAAAAGTTGAATGTGGTTGCGTTCAGTTGAATGTGGTTGCATTCAGTTGAATATTGCCCCTGGCGGGGCCTTGAAACCCAAATCCACCAATTCAGTTGCATGTGGTTGAATTCAGTTGCATGTGGTTGCATTCAGTTGCATTCAGTTGAATATTGCCCCTAGCGGGGTCTTGAAACCCAAATCCACCAATTCAGTTGCATGTGGTTGAATATTGCCCCTGGCGGGGCCTTATATATATATATATATATATATATATATATATATATATATATATATATATATATATATTATCCAAAAAAGATGTCGAAAATGACAACTGAAAATTGGAACTTGAAATCAGCAACTGAATGCAACCACATGCAACTAAATTTGCAACTGAATGCAACCAGATCCAACTAAATTTCTGATTTCAAGTTCCATTTTTCAGTTGTCATTTTCGACATATATATAGTCCAAAAAACAGGACGAAAATGACAACTGAAAAATGAAACTTGAAATCAGTAACTGAATGCAACCACATGCAACTAAATTTGCAACTACATCCAACTGAATGTAATTTTTGTTTTTCAGTTGTATTCAGTTGAATATGCCCCCGCGGGGCCTTGCAACCCAAATCCACCAAAATCACCCCACCGTTTTTTCTTTAAAAAAAAAAGTTGAATGTGGTTGCGTTCAGTTGAATGTGGTTGCATTCAGTTGAATATTGCCCCTGGCGGGGCCTTGAAACCCAAATCCACCAATTCAGTTGCATGTGGTTGCATTCAGTTGCATTCAGTTGAATATTGCCCCTGGCGGGGTCTTGAAACCCAAATCCACCAATTCAGTTGCATGTGGTTGAATATTGCCCCTGGCGGGGCCTTATATATATATTATCCAAAAAAGATGTCGAAAATGACAACTGAAAATTGGAACTTGAAATCAGCAACTGAATGCAACCACATGCAACTAAATTTGTAACTGAATGCAACCAGATCCAACTAAATTTCTGATTTCAAGTTCCATTTTTCAGTTGTCATTTTCGACATATATATAGTCCAAAAAAGAGGACGAAAATGACAACTGAAAAATGAAACTTGAAATCAGTAACTAAATGCAACCACATGCAACTAAATTTGCAACTACATCCAACTGAATGTAACTTTTGTTTTTCAGTTGCATTCAGTTGAATATGCCCCTGCTGGGCCTTGCAACCCAAATCCACCAAAATCACCCCACCGTTTTTTCTTAAAAAAAATGTTGAATGTGGTTGCGTTCAGTTGAATGTGGTTGCATTCAGTTGAATATTGCCCCTGGCGGGGCCTTGAAACCTAATTCCACTAATTCAAATCCACTAATTCAGTTGCATGTGGTTGCATTCAGTTGCATTCAGTTGCATTCAGTTGAATATTGTCCCTGGCGGGGTCTTGAAACCCAAATCCACCAAGTCAGTTGCATGTGGTTGAATATTCCCCCTGGCGGAGCCTTAAAACCCAAATCCACCGATTCAGTTGCATGTGGTTGCATTCAGTTGAATATTGCCTCTGGCGGGGCCTTCAAACCCAAATCCATTAATTTAGTTGCATGTGGTTGCATTAAGTTGCATTAATTTGAATATTACCCCATGCAACCCAAATCCAACATATCATCCCACCTTAAATAAAAAAAAAAGTCGATGAACAGTACCTGCCACGTGGCTGCCACGTGTCAGGTATTGTTCATCCGAATTATTTTTTTAAAAAAAAAAGAAAAAAGGGTTGGAAAAGAAAAGATAGTATTTTTGCAATTAAGAAACTTGAAATAGTAAATATGCAATGAATTAAAGAAGATGGTATTTTTGCAAAAAGAAACTTGAAACCTAGTATTTTGGTAAATTCTCTATATTATATTTCTTTAATTTTATATATTGTTTTTTTTTATTAGATTCCAACAATGATATATGTAGAGTGCACCATATTCCTGTTACATTTTTCTCCATGGAAACAGCAGGCATTGGACTCGAGTTCCGGACGAGTGCTTATCAATTTGTCTTAATATATGAATTATTTGTCGTGACAATAATACTAGCATATGGAAGATGCTTGTCACACTATTAGGGCCAAAGTCTCTTGGGGTAGGGCTGTAAACGAGCCGAGTCGAGCCGAGCCGAACACTGACCAGGCTCGGCTCGAGCTCGATTAAATAGTCCGGGCTCGAGCTCGGGCTCGAGCTCGACCAAGCCATAAAATTCAAGCTCGAAGCTCGGCTCGACACATATGTGATATGTTCGAGCTCGGCTCGAAAACTCGAATCAATTTCACTAATTATCAACAAAAGCTCGAATACCTTAAGTTCGGCTCGAGCTCGACTCGATTAATATATAAAAATATTAAATATTTATATAACAATATTTAAATAACATAAAAATAATATATAAATAATAAAATATATATAAGCTCGATTAGGCTCGCGAGCCATACGAATCGAGTAATATGAAACTCGAGCTCGACTCGATCAACTATTCGAATAGCTCGAGCTCGAGCTCGGCTCGATTATTATCGAACCGAATTCGAATATTTTACGAGCCGAGCTCGAGTAGCTCACGAACAGTTTGACTCATTTACACCCCTATCTTGGGGTATGTAGTTACGTTACGTTTTCAGCAACTTTACCAATAAAATGGCTATAAATTTATGTTTTATCGTTATTTATTGCATAATTACAAAAATATTAATATAATATTATTTTAGAATAGGGGTTGGTGTTGTTTACAGGACCTGTTGATCAACACTTCGAACAAATGATTGTACAGCTCGCTCACACACATGCATGTTGCATTTTATCAATGACCAATTCATCCAAAATTAAACTCTGAAGTTTCAGTGCACAAAAAGTGGAAGTACTACAGAGTATTCCGTTTATTCGGATCGCAACCTTAATAATGCTTGTGAATACTGATAATAGTTAACAATGAATTGAACAGACAATAGATAATGTAAGCCTGCAAGGAATCATGAGGTGAATCCCAATCTTGCTAGGAGCTAATCAAGCTTATGGAAAAATGCAAATTGATAATCGATGAATGAATTTGTAATATTCTAGACTTTCGAGTTCTTCAAAAGAAGAACCAGCTTGTCTAAATTAAGAGAGGATGAGCCATCAGGTCCACAGGCTTTCTCCGCCAGTTTCTTCCACTCCATAGCCTTGTTTCTCATTTTCTTACCCTCTACTCCATCCATCAATAGTCTAATAAGCTTCTCTACATTGTCTCTCTTCACGTTATTAGGAATCTCCATTCCGCACTCCCATTTGTCACACATGAACTTGCAGTTTATTGTTTGATCTGCAAAGAAAGGCCAACAGAGCATTGGCACTCCGGCAGATATGCTCTCCAAGATTGAGTTCCACCCTCCATGTGTCAAGAACCCTCCCACTGATGCGTGGTTGAGAACATCCTCTTGCGGGCACCAACTTGAAATGAAACCCCTATTCTTGATTGCATCCATAAATTCAACTCCCAATGTATTTGCGGATTCACCATTAATGATCAAATCTGGTCTTATTATCCACAAGAAGGGGAAGTTGCTATTTGCTAACCCCCAACCAAACTCCAGCAGCTGCTCTGCTGACAGGACTGTTATGCTTCCAAAGTTTACATAAACAACAGAATTAGCGTCTTTAGAGTCCAGCCATTCAAGGCATGTTTTTTCCTCTTTCCAGAGACTATATCCAATGCTCTCGAGGTGCTCTTTCTGATCTAATGTAATTTGGTTGAGAAGCATCTGTTGAGGCCCTACTGTGTATACAGTCCTGCTAAACATAGATGAGATGACATTCACAAGTTCATGCTCCAAATCTTCAAATGTATGAATTACAAGTGCTGTGCAATTAGCTGCTCGCTGAGTGCAATCAATTAAAAAGTTGAAAAGGAAATCATTTCGATCCATTATTCTAACATGGCTTGGGAGATCCCCTAAACGAATATCTTGCATCCCTGGGAACCAGTCTATAGTGGTGTCCAAATATCCATTTGTCAAATCGCTCTCATCTGCATCACAATGAACAGTGATCATTTTTATTTGGATGAATAGTTTAATACTAATATTGTTAATGAATTTTGCAGTTGTGTGTCGGTCCTAGATTCGAAATTTGTACCTTTAAGTGGTATCAGACCTCTTTCAAGGACATTTTTGAACTGATAAAATCCCATAAATCCACAAGCAGCAACTGTCCAAAGCAAAACAATAGGAATTGCGAGTGGCTGTGCAGCATCAGTTGTGAATGGCATGAAACCATCGGAGAGGATGGAAGTCACCTGACGTTTTCCAGCATTGAGTTTTGTTAGGAGGTTCTGAAATGGTTGTAACATATTTTCTGACACAGCATGAACAACTGCTAGTATGTCTTGTGTGGCGTCAGGATCAGATGGAGGAATACCGTCAGGGATGGTTTCAAATTCAAAACCAGGAAGGCCTCCAACAGACTGAAGACCTCCTGATTTAAGGAAGCGCCTGTGATTGAACTCTGTATTCACAAATGTAATGATAATGCCTTTGCTGTGAAGGAGCTTGGCCATTTTCAGCATTGCCTTTACGTGGCTTTGAACAGGGAAAGGAATACAAACTACATGACCCTGCTTCTCTGCTGCTCCTGCCAATGAATCCATAGCTGTTCTGATACTGCCATGCAAACAGCAAGGACCTTAAATAGAGATGTCAACCCATGCCATTTTAGAGTTAGATGAGAACATAATGACAAGATAGCGATAGCTGCCTCAGAAAGGCTCAAAACCATTCCGTCTCCAGATACTCCAATATCTTTTGAAAAGAAACTAATAAATGAAAATTTATTTAGTTTACCCAACTAATTGTAAGTTTATCATTTGGCATAAACAGAAAATCAACAATATACTCGACAATTATAACTAGCTCACACTGTTCTAGTGTAGTGACTGAAACTGGCAACCACAAAACAGTTGAAAATAATAAAGTTCATGCAAAAATTATGGAGGCTACATACTAATTATTGTGGCCTTGTGGGTCTTTAGCGTTATTTTTTGATTCTGACATAACTAAATACTAACACCTAACATGCAACTTGGACGGTGATGTCATTATTGGCATGCTTTCTAGTTACAAATTATAGGATATTTTTTTAAATATAAGTATAATTTGAATATTTTTAAGGGTTTTTTTTCTAATATGCCCCATTTTATATAGTCAATTATAATTGTGTCCCATATTTATTTGTAATTATAAATATATCCCAAATTATGAATATGTCCCATTTTTTAGTATAATCATGATTAATTCATTAACACCACATTATAAAAAGACATTTTTACCCTTTATCAATTATACAAAATTAAATCGGATATAGTTTAAAAATGGGACATATTAAACTAATACTCTATTTTTAAAACTATAATTTACACCGAATATTAAACCTCTTTTTAAAATTTTCGGAGATCATTCCTTTTTCTCAATTTTATCTTGAAATTTTGCACAGCAGCCTGTACTTTTTTTTTTTTTTTTTTTTTGAGGGCTCAGCAGCCTGTACTTCAGATTTTACCTTTGTAAGAAAATGATGCAGGGAGTTGGATGTTATTTCCATTTCTTTTGGATGGACCACCAAGAGTGCAGAATTACAGTGACCTTGCCTGAAAACATGTTGCTAAGCCACAGTTTTACTTAATCTTCGTGAGAGGATTGAAGGAATGATTCTTGCGAACAGTTCGTTTTTTTGGTGTTCAAGGGCGAGGAAGCAAAATATGCAGTCAAGGGTGAGAAGCGAAACATCCACTCTTGCATTTCAATGTATTAAAACTCTTGATCATTGATAATTCTAAAAAGTTGTAGGCACATGAACGCCTAAGTCAGGCTACTAGTTTTCTAATTTAATTCTGGGAGCATGTGTTCAGACTAGTCTAGTGATCTTCGATCACTTCGACTGAGAAGAAGATGAAGAGTAGGGTGCATCAGTTACTGGTTTCACAATTAGTGAAAATCGAAATCCAGGATTGTGGACAAGAAAGAATTGAAGATCCAAAATGTTCACTGTGACAGTTATATTATCTTCGTTATGAGCAGTGGGACAAAAATAGCAAACTGGCCAGTCAGCCAAAATATGTTGCTAACGGACCAACTTCTGCTTCATCCTGGTTCAATTCCGAATGTCTCAAGGCAGAATTGCCATGATCCTGGCGATATTGTAGTTGAATATTAAACATGCTACATACGTAATTATTCTTGTATTCCAAACATGCTTATCTTCAGAAATCAAAGAACTGCAGTTCACGCCTCTGCTAGTAAATGCTTAAACATTCTGTTTTGAGTGTGTTTTTGATCACTTATACTAATTTAAATATTCACAGACACTACATTTTGGAATTCTTGAGATTTATGCAAAAGGCTAAAATGGATCAACATAACCCAGCAATGCTAACATACTACATTTGCCACTGAATATTGTCATTTTCCACTGTGATGTTGCTGTAACCCTGAATCTAGAAATCGGGAGAAGAGATTAATGTGAATTCATACCTAGATTTCCATGAGCCCAGAATTTTTATTTTTCAAAAGAAGAGGAATCATTAATTTGTAAATTTTCTTTATAATGTTTGTAACCACGAGTTCCACAACAGTGCAAAACTTTAATAATTATGGGACGTGACCCCATAAAAACTGGAAAAAGAAGCAACTAAGGTTCAAAACTATTTACAATTGTACCTTACAGACTTGTCCAAAAGATCCGCCATGACTTTGAAAAAACTCCAAAGAAAAGAAACCAATGAAAATGAGAAAGACGCAAAATTACTAGCACGGGTTTACCATGGCAAGGCAAGACGCAATTCTTATTTTGGATCGCTAAACATGGCATCATTGATTTCGCTGATGTTAATATCGTACATTGGCGGAATAGGAGGCTCTTCTTTATTCGTAGAAGGGACAGAGCTCACAGGATTCCTGCTGTACTCATCTGTCCAAAGTACATCAAAATTGTTTGCCTAAAGGAACTAACTAGGTAATCTCATTTAATTACTTGATGCAAATAAAACATCTCATCAGAAGGTAAATAGTCTAAAGAGATGAGACTCACCGAATATCGTGTTGAAGGAAGTTGGGGAAGGGGTCACCATGAAGTTGATGCCAATGTAAAATCCAATTACCAATGCTAGTGTCACCATAGCATAAGTTGGTGCTGCTATTGCCCAATACCTAAATGTGTAATACAACACTCTATTAAGTAATTAGAAAACTACTAAGAAAGTCATACTAGATCAGTGATGTACAATCTACTAACGCAACTGATGTTTGAAAACTAAAATTACAAATTTTCAAAATTCTATTTAATGAGAGAAGAGGAAATTATTAAAATAAGTGGTACATATACCTGCTTGGATAGTAATAAATCCCAACAGTATGTAACCAATACTCTGGAACATATGCCCACACCAGAAAACAACTGCACGAGTATGGAATGAGATTGTACCATAATATTACAAAGGAGCGAAACACAAAAAATTAAAACATCCCACGAAGACATTCAGTATTATTATTACATTTTTTTTTCTCAATGACCACCTACGAAAGGAACTTTGGACATAAAGATAAAGGATATGGATCTGCCACAAAGTCTATAACCTAATTTGTTAATTAGCTGTATAATTGGACAATAGAACTTTATTACCTACAAATTGCAAACAGTGATATCGTGGTATGGCCGTATGGGCATACAATTTAGTGCTATTGTTACACACATAGTCTAAACTTGCTATTCATATCAGTTGTTCCATATACACAAGAAATTCCCAGAGATAATACTCAGTATCAAGAGGCATTACTTCTGGTAATATATTTTAATGAGGTTAATTCCTAGTTACAATAATGAACTTAACCGCATTAATTTCTAGTGTCTCCCATTGCTTTAGTTCACTTTCTACTAGCAAAAGTTTTCTACTTAGATCCAAATAAACCAACATCACGTAAGCTCTATCTTGATTCTGTTTTTAGTTCAGGTCCATGCCCATGCCCATGCACATTTTCTTACTTCCCCTCACTTTGTAAGTACACTGATTTATCAGCTCATCTGTTTCAAATTTTATATCTGCGACCGGGGTACCGCCCTTTCCTCGTGTTGTGCTTATCAGTGCTATTGCTAATTCTTATCATTACGATGAAACTGCTTGTCTACTGATTTTTGTAGACAAGCGGTAATGTGTTTGATGAAATGCCATTTTTCTTGAATCAAATATTGATACTAGTATGCTGCACTGGGTAGAGTGGCATTTCATCAAACACAAGGTGTGTGTGCCGTGAATAAATACCTGCATTGTCTATAAAACAAATTTAAATAAGTAATCTGATTTTGATACCTAGAGCAACAACAGTGGTGATGGAACCAACAAAACCATAAACTTCAGAGGGTTTAGGACCGCCATCTCGATCAGAAGAAGAGTTTGGTATAGGATGACGCTGCTGCTGATCGTCATCGGGGTCCTGAAAGAAGACTGTGGCTCTCCGATTACGAGAGAGGCTCAGTATTCTTCTTGGACTGTTTACTGAACGACGATTCTCCATTCTCCAGCCCCTTCTTACCCACGCTTATATTTGCCTTTTATTTCGGTTTACCAGTTACTCCCTCCGTCCCAAATTGTTTGATATTCTTTGACTTTCACGGAGATTAAGAAAATGTAGTAGAAAAAGAGTAAAGTTTATATAAAAGTGGATAAAGTGGTGGGACCTATTAATATTTAATAATAGATTTGAGATAATGGAGGAAGGTAGTGGATGTAATAGTGTAAAAAATAGTATAAAATGAAGAAGTAGTGGGTGTAATAGTAAAAAGTAGTGTTAAAAAATAGTAAATATAATAGGTTCATTAGTTTTGGGACGTCCCAAAAAGGAAAGTGTGTCAATCTTTTTGGGACGGAGGGAGTAATACATTTTCAAGTAGACTGGTTCTCGGGAATGAAGCATTAATTTAATACTACCGCAGCCGGGAAAAAATTATAAAGAAGGGGTTACCAAGTACTCCCTCCGTCCAATGATCAAATGGATCAAAGTACGATTCAAAGAAAGACTTCAAACAACTGCTAGCAATGCAAAAAATTCGTGGATACTCAAGCAAACGAATAAGGCTCAAAAGCTTACTTGGTGGAAAAGCATACTCAATCCCAAACAAAAATCTCTCTAATGCACCTACTTGTATTCAAAGTATGCAAATTAAATCAACTTGCACATATTCATGTCCTTCTAATTACTTATAACATTCAATAAGTCTACTAGCTTCAACTTACTAGTGTATGTGTGTGAACAAGAACAAAGCATATCACTTCTCAACCAAAAGCGTCAACAACACAAAATTCCTATCAAGCATGGGTGCAAATGCAACTACTATGGACTCACATTGTACAAATATAAAAACAGAATATCCTATATGAAACAACGTAGATAACACGAACATACATGCATTAACTACTAATATGCAAAGCATGAAATCCTACATGAACACATAATACAACAACAACTACTAATCCCTCAAACCACCCCCAAAATTAAAATATTCAATGTCCGCATTGAATGGAAGTAAATACGAGAGATAGTAGAAAACATACCTACTAGGTGCCTTACATATCCTTCTCCATCGCAACTCAACATGCTTGTTCGGCAAAAATCCCCTTTCTTTAGCAATTGGCCTCAACAACAACCAATTAAATTCAACCCCCGCCGTCGAAAACAAAAATTTTGCAACACTAGCACCACCTCTCCCACGCTTAGGAGTCATAAGAATCAATACCCAACTCACAAGAAGCTCAACCAATAATCACCAAGCAATATCACACCAAAAATAGCCCAAATACCAAGAATAATACAAAATCCCCAATTTACAAGAACACAAATTCGTAATAAAAATAAGATTAGAGAAGAGATAAACCAACTACGAATCGAAGAGGTGAACTTGTAATGAATTCCTCTTTAGAATTGAATTTTTACAGATTTAAATAAATAGAATAGGAATTGGATTTGTATGTATGGGTTTGTGTATATATGTAAGATGATGGATAGGTTTGGTAAAAAATTTAGAGTGTAGGAGAGATTTAGGATGGTATGAAATTGATCTAGAATAGACATAGGAATTAGGGATTAAAGGAATTTGAGTTAGGATAGAATTTGGGGGAAATTGTGTAGGTTAAAACACTAAAAATCGGCAGAAAAAAAAATCCTGGAGGCTATAACGCAGGCGCAACCTACGCGGAGAACAGACACGCAGGCGCAGCCTGCGCAAAAATCAACTGTTTTTTTTTTGAAATACAACACTCAAAATTTCCACTTCTAACTAAATTTTTTTTCTTTCCTATACTAATGCGTGGGTTGCCTCCCACGAAGCGCTTCTTTAACGTCAATAGCTTGACGTTACTTCCTCAACTCATGGCAGTTTCAAAAGAATAACTGAACCGTCCTCAACAGAAAGACCATTCATATGAACGTTGACATCTTGTTTGCTTGCTTTCCTCAAATCTCTTCCGTTAGACTTCAACCTAATTTCACCACCCAACGGCCTAATCTTCTTCTTTTTCTTCTTCACACCTCTAAGGTGCTTCTCCGACTCGAACGACTGAACAAAACTTCCTTCTTCCTTATCATCAGTTTTCCACCTTCGCAGCACATTATCATGCCCCTCTTCAAAAATCACTAGCTCATTATTCAAAAGGACATACCTCAAATGTGGTGGAAGTTTCCCAAGCTTTACACTCGAGAGATCACGAATTGAAGAACCATCAATGGAATCACTGATGTGATGCTTTAGCACGTGCGTGTCCAATTTTTCGCTCAATAACTGATCAAACTTCTCTCTCTGACCCGTATCAACCATTTCCACACTGCAACACTCTTCATCCTCTGTCGGAAATTTCATGGCCTTGAAGACATTAAAGGTGACATTCTGATCTTGCACCCTCATTGTAAGCTCTCCTTTTTGCATATCGATCAAAGTACGGCCCGTAGCTAGAAAAGGCCTTCCCAAGATTATGGAAATCTTCTTGTCTTCTTCAAAATCTAGAATCACAAAATCGGCAGGAAATATGAGCTTATCAACTTTCACTAAGACATCCTCCACTATACCCCTCGGATACATGATCGACCTATCAGCCAACTGCAAAGAGATGTTGGTTGGCTTTGGCTCCGGCAGACCAAGTTGCTTGAAAACAGATAAAGGCATGAGATTGATGCTAGCTCCCAAGTCATACAAGCACTTGATGAAAGAAAGGTTGCCAATAGTGCAAGGGATGGTGAAACTTCCCGGATCTTTAAGTTTAGGAGGCAATTTCTGTTGCAACACTGCACTGCACTCCTCTGTCAATGCCACTGTTTCAAATTCTTCCAACCTTCTCTTTTGTGACAAAATATCCTTCATGAACTTTACATATCTCGGCATCTGCTCCAATGCTTCAACAAAAGGAATGTTAATGGACAATTTCTTGAAGACCTCCATAAACTTCTGAAACTTTTTCTCTTGACTTTTCTGCAAGCGTCCAGGATATGGAGGAGGAGGATAGATCTGATTATTCTTTGAAGATTGCTCCGGAGTAGACTTTTCAACAAGTTTTTTGCTCTTCTCACCATCAAGCTGATCAGCCACTAAATCAGATTTCTCAATTTCTGGCACTGCAGATTTTTCAACCTGCTGATTCTGAACATCTTCATCTTCCTTAGCTTCTGATTTAGGATCCCTCGTGACTTTTCCAGATCTCAAAGTAACTGCATTGACCTGTTCTTTGCTTTCCCTTCTGCCTGGATTAACCTCCATATCACTAGGCAGAGTTCCTTGTTGCCTATTAAGTAAAGCACTAGCAAGCTGCCCCATTTGATTGTCCAAGGTCTTCAGAGAAACTGCCTGACTTTTAACCATCATCCTCAACTCTTCTATTTCTAATTTTTCATTAGAAGATTGCCCCACATTAACCTGAGACTGCTGTTGAAACCCTGGAGGTTGATATGGTTGCCTTGGAGCATACTGTTGCTGAAAACCTTGATTGAATGGCCTCGCTCCATACTGCTGATAAGGCTGCTATTGTTGAGCACCTTGATTATTGCTCCAGCTGAAATTGGGATGATTCCTGTTATTCGGATGATAAGTGGTTGGAACTGGTGCAGCAGGTCTCTGGAAATTACTCACGAATTTTGCTGATTCAGACGAGATAGCACACTGATTTATCTCATGTGCGCCCGCACATAACTCACAAATACTAGCAACCTGCTGAACTCCATAATTAGCAAGAGAATCCACCTTCATAGTTAGAGCCTTCAACTGAGCTGCAATGGCTGTAGCTGCATCAACTTCAAGAACACCCGCTACCTTGCCTTGAGAAAGCCTCTGGGTTGGATTTTGATATTCATTTGCAGCCATCGTCTCAATAAGATCATAAGCCTCCGCATAGCTCTTAGCCCACAGAGCTCCACCTGATGCCGCATCTAGCAAAGGTCTAGACTGAGCTCCCAACCCATTGTAAAAACCGTTGATAACCATCCAATCAGGCATGCCATGATGTGGACACCTACGAAGCATCTCCTTATAACGTTCCCAAGCCTCACACAAAGATTCACCAGATTGCTGCTGAAATTGAGTTAGCTGGTTCCTTATTGCTGCAGTTTTCGCCATAGGGAAGAATTTAGTAAGAAATTTCTGAGCAAGATCCTCCCATGTAGTAATGGAACCGGCTAGTAAAGAGTGTAACCAGCCCTTAGCCTTATCCCTCAGAGAGAATGGGAAAAGTCTCAATTTGATCGCATCATCCGGCACACCATTAAACTTGAAAGTGTCACAGATCTCGATAAAGTCCCGGATGTGCATGTTAGGATCTTCTGTCGAAGCACCCCCAAACTGAACTGAATTCTGCACCATCTGAATCGTGCCAGGCTTGATTTCGAAAGTATTAGCTGCAATAGCTGGTCTGACAATGCTAGACTGAATGTCATTGATCTTCGGCTGAGAATAATCCTTCAAAGCCTTAACTGCTGCTGCATCACCCATCTCTACAGTAGTTTCAAGTTCCTCTTCCTTATTATCTACTACAAGACCGTCTTCCGCCAGTTTTTCCTTACGAGCCTGCAAACGTGTTCGCATACACGTTCAAGTACCTGAAAACACCACGAAACAAATAAATTAAATAAGGAATCGGAGTCAGTGAATGCTAACGACCACTGATGACAAGCACATAAACCAAAAATAAAACACCGATGATCCCCGGCAGCGGCGCCAAAAACTTGTTAACACAATATCACGCAAGTATACGTGGTCACAAATAATATAGATAAAATCGAGTTCGTTCCGCAAAGATCTGGTATAGGTTTTAATTCAGTAGATGTACTTATGCAACAATGTATGGTTTTAACTCACTGCTAAGACAATTAACTAATTGGGATTTTTGATTATCTAATTTAAACTAAGGTGCAAATTATCAAACTAAAAATTAATTAACTAAAGTGATTTAAACTGATTTATATATATGAGAATAAACATGGGATCCTAACTTCATTATCTACTTCACTTAGAGTCGACGCCTTTAATCAATGCATGTGATGGTTTTGATATCTGATCAGACAACACGAAACAAGTATAAGCTACCTCTCGGTATACTAGCACCAAACTACACATACATCCACAAAATAGATAGAAGATGGGTAGACACCAATTATGTTTAGACCCTATATCTCTATAAGATTTGAAAACATAACGGTTGAAGAACAAGTTGTCTATTAAGATCACATAGGGCAGCATAATATCTCTATTTACGCCACAAATCATGATGTTAAAACATCAACCTATCCTATGCTAGCATGGCAAGTTCTAAATCTCAAGATCCACTCTCGTTTCGTAAGAGATTAACAATTCAATTTAGATATTAGCTACGCATATAAAAGCATTAAGATTAACCATACGAGGATATCAAGAATTCACCACACACATATCTTTACAGCAATCAAACTACTAAGCTACATAGATAAATCCATTAGAATCCCATGACAACGATTAGCTCATAATTGAACCGTTCATCCTCATGGGATTTGATGAAAACATGATAATAAACAAGATATGAAAGAAAGACGCAATAATATTAATAAAACAAAGAGTTGAGAAAACAAATCTATAATCCAAGGTCTACAAAAGATGAAATAGATCTAGATCCGTGCTTGTCACCGAGCGTTGAATCTTTCTCCACTTTTCTCCCTTGCAATTCTAAGTTACAATAATAAAACGATACGAATTACAATGCTAAGATGTGTTTAAATAGGCTCTAGATTTCTTGCCCAGCGAGAAATTACTTTCTATTACAATTAGAATTCGATTAAGGTACTAAAAACTGCCCAAAATACAATTAGAACTTGAAAAGAGCAAAACATTAATTTCCTGCTCCCATTAGTCTGTTTGCCACGCTGCCTGCTCCCATCACGCGCAGCCTGTGCATGGACGACCTGTCCAGTGTTGTAGAAAATCTCCCAAGCTTCGCGTGGACAGTAAGATCGCTGAAAACGGACTTCTAGAACTCCAGATATGGCCAAAACAGCGTAGACTGCGCAACCTTCTCAGAAATCCGAATTTTATTCAATTTATCCTCCAAAAATAATAGAAGCATCAACCATAATCGATATTCTTGAAAACCTGCACAACTACACAAAACACATCAAAACTACAACAAACTTGAGTCCAAGTCAATCAATTTAAGCCGATATGGAACGCTCCAAGTGGATATAAAATCCAATTATCACCAGTTGCAAGTTTTATGAAAAATCGAGAATGAAATTAGACAATTGTCGTGGAAGTGATTAGATGCAATGACAGGATCATGGCCGTCAAGGTGGTGGTGGGGGAGATTGTGGTGAATGTGGTGTGTGCGTACGCCCCGCAAGGCGGTTTGGGTGATTCTGAGAAGGAGGCTTTTTGGGTTTGTTTAGACGGGCTGGTAGGTAGTTTTCCTGCAGACCAATTTTTAGTGTTGGGTGGCGATTTCAACGGTCACATCGGCGAGAGGTCAGATGGTTTTCCCATGGCGCATGGGGGTTTTGGATTCGGGTCCAGGAATGTCGGTGGGTCCGCCCTGTTGGAGTTTGCCACGGCCCAGGAGTTGGTAATTGTGAATTCTGTTTTTCAGAAGAGGGCTGAGCACCTCATCACCTTTAGTAGTGGGGGACGCAGCACTCAAATCGATTACTTACTTGTGCGCAGCCGGGACGTTAGAGCTTGCGTGGACTGCAAGGTGTTCAGGAGTGAGGCGTGCGCTTCCCAGCACCGGCTGTTGGCTATGGATCTTTCCATGGGGGGTCGAGTTGTGCGCAGAAAGAGAGAGTTTAGACCTAGAATCCTTTGGAAAGACTTGAAGGGCGAGAAGGCGGCGGAATTCAGGGAGGCTATGCTCAACGAAGGTTGTTTTGCGAGTGGAGGAGATGCTAACTTCAGGTGGTCCAACATGGCAAAGGCCATTCGGAGTGTGGGCGAGAAGGTGGTGGGGGTTTCCTCAGGTAGGTTCAGTGGTCATAAGGAGTCGTGGTGGTGGAACGAGGAGGTTCAAAAGAAGGTTAAGGCTAAACTTGCGCTCTTTAAAGAGCTTTTATCGATCTGCGCAGGGCCCGAGAGGATCCGGAAGCTGGAAGCATACAAGGTGGCGAGACGAGAGGCAAAAAAGGCAGTGGCGAAAGCTAAAGAGGAGGCTTATGTAGGGCTGTACAAGCGCCTAGAAACCAAGGAAGGAGCGAATGCCATCTTTAAGCTAGCTAAAGCTAGGGAGAGAGGGAGGCGCGACCTGGGTTCTGTTAAGTTTGTTAAAGATGATTCAGGCCAAGTGTTGTTGAATGAAGATGCTATTAAGGACAGGTGGAGTTCGTATTTCCATAATCTTTTCAACGAGGCTAGGAGGAGTGGTGCCGGTGTGGATCAGAGGTCTCTTATTCGCCTGTGATTTCCTTCGATCCCTGTGAGCGCATCAGCAAGGATGAAGTCAAGGGTGCCTTAAAAAAGATGGCTAGAGGGAAGGCGGTTGGTCCGGATCTTATCCCAATCGAGGTTTGGCTTTGTCTTGGTGAGGTTGGCGTCCAATGGCTAGCAGATCTGTTCAATGTTCTTCTCTTGGGTGCTAAGATGCCAGCTGAATGGAGGCATAGTGTTGTGGTCCCTTTTTTCAAGAATTAAGGCGATGCTCAAAGTTGTAGTAACTACCGGGGTATTAAATTACTCAGTCATACTATGAAACTTTGGGAGAGAGTAGTTGATAGTCGGCTTAGAAGAGAAGTTGAAATCTCAGAGAATCAATTTGGATTTATGCCTGGGAGATCAACGATCGAGGCCATTCATCTCGTTAGACGCCTAATGGAGAAGTTCAGGGAACGTCGCAAAGACCTCCATATGGTGTTCATTGATCTTGAGAAGGCCTATGATAGCATCTCCCGTGAAGCTATTTGGAAGAGCCTTGAGGAGAGGGGAGTGTCGTCGGCGTTCGTTAGGGTGATTCAAGACATGTACTCCCAAGCTAGTTCGTGCGTTCGGACCCTAGTGGGGGACTCCCGTTTCTTCCCGGTTGAGATGGGGCTTCATCAGGGGTCGGCCCTGAGTCCCTTTCTTTTCGCCCTTATCCTTGATGTCATGTCGCGGGGGATTCAAGATGTTGTCCCATGGTGCATGCTCTTCGCGGATGATATCGTGCTAGTGGCGGAATCGAGGAGGGAGGTGAACGACAAATTGGAGCTTTGGAGATCTACTTTGGAGTCCCAAGGGTTACGTATGAGCCGTTCTAAAACCGAGTATCTCTGGTGCAACTTCAGTGATGAGGCCAACGAAGAAGGGGTGGAGGTTAGGATTGAAGACCAGATCGTCCCGCAGACGGATAAATTCAAGTATTTGGGTTCGATCATCCAGAAGGAAGAGGAGATTGAAGCCAATGTCACGCATCGTATCAAGGCTGGGTGGCTAAGGTGGAGGGCAGCGTCAGGGGTTATGTGCGATTAGAAAGTCCCTTTAAAGTTGAAAGGGAAATTCTATAGAGCGGTTATCCGTCCTGCGATGTTGTATGGTTCTGAGTGTTGGGCGGAGAAGAAGGCGCTCGTAAGCAAGTTGGAAGGGGCTGAAATGAGGATGTTGCGGTGGTCTTGTGGGCGCACGATGTTGGACAGAATCCCGAACTCGGTGTTTAGGAGCGAGCTTGAAGTGGCGCCTTTTTCTGCGAAAGTTAGGGAAGGAAGGTTGAGATGGTTCGGCCACGTTCGAAGGAGGCTGGCTGAAGCCCCAGTTAGGAGGGTCGAGAGGCTGGCGGTTGATGGGGCGAGGAGGAGAGGCAGGCCGAGGAGGTCGTGGGAAGAGCAGCTCCGGATGGATTTGAAGGCCTTAGACTTAAATGAGACCATGCTCGTGGATAGGTGTTCTTGGAGGCGACGTATCAGAGTGGTAGATTCCCTTTTAGGATGTGGCTCTGTTGTCGAGAGCCTCAGAGTTGCCTTGTCTCGGTTATCGATTTTTTAGTAGTTCGGCTTTAGCGTTCTCACTTTTCGTTTGGAGTGTCTTCTGTTTTCTGGTTTTGCAGTTGCAGGGAGCTTGGCTCGGTGTTATCTCTGTGCGGGACTTTCCGTGTGGTTGGAGCGCATCAAGCTAGGAGTATCATAAATCTTCGCAGATAGGTAGGTCCCATGTGGAGAACGCCATGGGCCTCAGGTATGTCTTTGTCCATTTCCGTATCATTTCCGTTTTATTTACCACACTCTATGTTTGTTGTGCACTCAGCCGAGGGTCTTCACGGAAACAGCCTCCCCGCTCTAAAAGTGGGGGTATGGTCTGCGTACAACCTACCCTCCCTAGACCCTGCTCTGAGCGGGATATACTGGGTATGTTTGGTTTGGTTTGGTTTGTCTATATTATGAAAAGTGGGAGCTTACTTACTATATTAATTGTGAATGATATATTGTTATTTATTGGATAAAACTAAGTTGGAACTTAGTTGTATTTTGAGATTGAGAATATTGGTGAAGTATTCTATGTTTGGGATATCTATATTAAAGAACACAATTATGAAATGTTGAGTTTGAAATTAAAAAAGTTTGGATTACAACTGTGAATTTTTATAAATTCGAGAAATGTGACTTAAAGGGTTATTCTTTAAATATTGAGTTTGAACTATAAAAGGTGTTTGAGTAAATAGCTTAGTCGTTTGAGGAAGTCCGACGATTAAGAATGAGGGAGAAAGGATTAATGTGAAAAAGGAATCATATATTATATCATATGCGCAAGTAGTGGGAAATTCGACGTGTCTTATGTTGTATAATTGAATGACTTGACTTGGCATGCTAGTTAGTTTTGTAAGTGGATATTGAAGTTTTTTTAGCCTAGTTAGAGGCTGTAAAGAGGATCACGAAGTACTTGAATAATACGGCGCACCACAAATTGGTTTATCAGGCAGACATGCCTAAAGCTATTGGTTAGTATGGTGCAAATTTTTTATGTGATATAAATATTGAGAATTTAACTTCGGGCATAATTAAAGTTAAGCAAGTTAGAAGTATGAATGTATCTAAAATGTGAAAGTGACAAACGTGAAATATATTTTACTCTCATGAATAGTGGGAGCTGCATGTACTCCAAAAATGTGGGAGTTTTATATTTGATAAATAAGTCAAGTGGGAGATGTTATATTTTGACTTAATTTATCTAATAAAATATGAGAAAAACATGCATTGATTATTATTAATGTATTTGAAGGTTACAATATTAATTGTATAAGTTACTAATTAATTAATTGTATTGAATGATATTGATAAGAATTAATCGGGCTGTTACTAATTGGGAGTGGAGGTGATGTTGGAAATAGCCTATATATTGTGGATTGTATCCAATAGAATGTGGTATTCAAGAAGATGGAGTAGCTTGTTAATCATATCCCCGGAACCCCCAAAACACAATATATTATACGGTTTTTTCCATAAATAAATAGGGAAAAGTAAATTTTTGCACATTTACTTTTGTTAAGAATAGCTATTTGCAATTTTACTAAACTAAGTTTCTAAATTGCAAAAATACTAGAAATTAGGGCACCACTTCCCCCTGCCCAGCCTGCCCAGTTCGACTCTTTTTTTTTTAAGGTGGGGTGCTATTTTGGTGGATTTGGGTTGCAAGGCCCCGCAGGGGCATATTTAACTGAATGCAACCACATGCAACTAAATTTCTGATTTCAAGTTCGAGTTTTCAGTTGTCATTTTCGACCTCTTTTTTGAACTCTCTCTCTCTCTCTCTCTCTCTCTATATATATATATATATAGTCTAAAAAAGAGGTCGAAAATGACAACTGAAAAAATGGAACTTGAAATAAGCAACTAAATGCAACCACATGCAACTAAATTTGCAACTGAATGCAACCACATGCAACTTTTTTTAAGGTGGGTTGATTTTGGGTTCCAAGGCCCCGCAGGGGCATATTCAACTATATATATATATATATATATATATATATATATATATTGATTTTGCACTATATATATATATAGTGCAAAAAAGAGGTCGAAAATGACAACTGAAAAATGGAACTTGAAATCAGCAACTTAATGCAACCACATGCAACTAAATTTGCAACTGAATGCAACCAGATGCAACTAAATTTCTGATTTCAAGTTCCATTTTTCAGTTGTCATTTTCGTCCTCTTTTTTTGAACTATATATATATATATATATATATATATATATATATATATATATATATATAGAGTCCTACTCTACTACAAACTAAAATTAACTACAAACTACAAACTAAACACTAATTCAATATTTCATGCTAATCTAATGATCAAACTAGGGGTACCCCAATACAAAAAGTGTTTAAAATAATTGGCTCCATTCAGCAAAAAAATAAAAAAAATAAAAAAAATTCACTGTTCACGTGATGACGTGGCAGTGGATTTCACTGGTTAACGGTGTTTCGCACCTTCTTGTACGGCGCTTCGCGCCTTTATCATTCTAAAGTTGTAAGGAATGGCAATCAATGGTAAAGGCAATAGACGATTGACTGGTGTGTCGAGGGCCTGCGACCCTCATGACTACCTAACTCATCCGTTTACTGTCTTAAATGCTTCGCATTTCCACGGCAAGTTTTTTTTTTTTTTTGGTGGATAGAGCCAATTATTTTAAGCATTTTTTGTGAAGGTACCCTTGGCGGGAACCTTAGAATAAATGAAATATAATTAATCTAGTGTTAGTTTGTAGTTTGTATTTAAGGATTTGTTTGTATTTGAGCAAAAGCCTATATATATATATATACAGTTCCAAAACAGAGGATGAAAATGACAACTGAAAAATATGTTGAGTATTGAATACAGTAAAAGAATACAAAGGGGGGTGAATGGATTCTTGAACTTTTCTTTGTTCTTGAATCTTTGCAACTAGATATGTGTTGAGTGTGTGAGATATTTAAGTACAGATAACAAAGACAAACACAACACAATATCACTTTAATCTAATATTTTATTAGATAAAGATTTTGCTACAATCTGTGAATACAAATGATAGTATTCTCAGCTTCGTTTTTCTTAGAGAGATATTTCTTGTGATGTATCATGAAAAACTTATCTGCTAAGGAAGTGAGGCTGTATCCTTATAGACATGGATACCTACTTACTACAAATAAGGTAGGTAAAACAAAACTACTTTCCAGTATGTCTATCTTATTTGAGTAAGAGTCCAAACGGGTACAGATTTGACTTTGCAAAGCCTGTTCAGATCCACTTCTTTAGTTCCTTGTCCCTTTGTCTTATCTCTCCAAGCTTCTTTGTAGGCTTTCCAATGTGCTTTATAGTACATAGTCAAATAAAGCGACTTGGCTTGTTGTAGGTTTCTGACTTGTACAATTCTTCAGTATTTTGTCTCCAAGAATGTATTCGAGAAGTGGCTAAGTGATTGATTCGAGAACTCGAATTGACTTAATCGATAACCATGCAGCCAAGATGATTCCGCTGGGAAGCTTTTTTCGGCTAGATTCGCCACTGGTGACAATAATACTAGCATATGGAAGATGCTTGTCACACTATTAGGGCCAAAGTCTCTTGGGGTATGTAGTTACGTTACGTTTTCGGCAACTTTACCAATAAAATGGTTATAAATTTATGTTTTATCGTTATTTATTGCATAATTACAAAAATATTAATATAATATTATTTTAGAATAGGGGTTGGTGTTGTTTACAGGACCTGTTGATCGACACTTCGAACAACTGACTGCACAGCTCGCTCACACACATGCATGTTGCATTGTATCAATGACCAATTCATCCAAAATTAAACTCTGAAGTTTCAGTGCACAAAAAGTGGAAGTACTATTACAGAGTATTTCGTTTATTCAGATCGCAACCTTTATAATGATTCATAGTGAATATTGATAATAGTTAACAATGAATTGAACAGACAATTGATAATGTAAGCCTGCAAGGAATCAAGAGGTGAATCCCAATCTTGCTAGGAGCTAATCAAGCTTATGGAAAAATGCAAATTGATAATCGATGAATGAATTTGTAATATTCTAGACTTTCGAGTTCTTCAAAAGAAGAACCAGCTTGTCTAAATTAAGAGAGGATGAGCCATCAGGTCCACAGGCTTTCTCCGCCAGTTTCTTCCACTCCATAGCCTTGTTTCTCATTTTCTTACCCTCTACTCCATCCATCAATAGTCTAATAAGCTTCTCTACATTGTCTCTCTTCACGTTATTAGGAATCTCCATTCCACACTCCCATTTGTCACACATGAACTTGAAGTTTATTGTTTGATCTGCAAAGAAAGGCCAACAGAGCATTGGCACTCCGGCAGATATGCTCTCCAAGATTGAGTTCCACCCTCCATGTGTCAAGAACCCTCCCACTGATGCGTGGTTGAGAACATCCTCTTGCGGGCACCAACTTGAAATGAAACCCCTATTCTTGATTGCATCCAAAAATTCAACTCCCAATGTATTTGCGGATTCACCATTAATGATCAAATCTGGTCTTATTATCCACAAGAAGGGGAAGTTGCTATTTGCTAACCCCCAACCAAACTCCAGCAGCTGCTCTGCTGACAGGACTGTTATGCTTCCAAAGTTTACATAAACAACAGAATTAGCATCTTTAGAGTCCAGCCATTCAAGGCATGTTTTTTCCTCTTTCCAGAGACTATATCCAATGCTCTCGAGGTGCTCTTTCTGATCTAATGTAATTTGGTTGAGAAGCATCTGTTGAGGCCCTACTGTGTATACAGTCCTGCTAAACATAGATGAGATGACATTCACAAGTTCATGCTCCAAATCTTCAAATGTATGAATTACAAGTGCTGTGCAATTAGCTGCTCGCTGAGTGCAATCAATTAAAAAGTTGAAAAGGAAATCATTTCGATCCATTATTCTAACATGGCTTGGGAGATCCCCTAAACGAATATCTTGCATCCCTGGGAACCAGTCTATAGTGGTGTCCAAATATCCATTTGTCAAATCGCTCTCATCTGCATCACAATGAACAGTGATCATTTTTATTTGGATGAATAGTTTAATACTAATATTGTTAATGAATTTTCCAGTTGTGTGTCGGTCCTAGATTCGAAATTTGTACCTTTAAGTGGTATCAGACCTCTTTCAAGGACATTTTTGAACTGATAAAATCCCATAAATCCACAAGCAGCAACTGTCCAAAGCAAAACAATAGGAATTGCGAGTGGCTGTGCAGCATCAGTCGTGAATGGCATGAAACCATCGGAGAGGATGGAAGTCACCTGACGTTTTCCAGCATTGAGTTTTGTTAGAAGGTTCTGAAATGGTTGTAACATATTTCCCATAGCATGAGCAAGTGCTAGTATGTCTTGTGTAGCATCAGGATCAGATGGAGGAATACCATCAGGGATGGTTTCAAATTCAAAACCAGGAAGGCCTCCAACAGACTGAAGACCTCCTGATTTAAGGAAGCGCCTGTGATTGAACTCTGTATTCACAAATGTAATGATAATGCCTTTGCTGTGAAGGAGCTTGGCCATTTTCAGCATTGCCTTTATGTGGCTTTGAGCAGGGGCAGGAATACAAACTACATGACCCTGCTTCTCTGCTGCTCCTGCCAATGAATCCATAGCTGTTCTGATACTGCCATGCAAACAGCAAGGACCTTAAATAGAGATGTCAACCCATGCCATTTTAGAGTTAGATGAGAACATAATGACAAGATAGCGATAGCTGCCTCAGAAAGGCTCAAAACCATTCCGTCTCAAGATACTCCAATATCTTTTGAGATGAAACTAATAAATGAAAATTTATTTAGTGGTTAGGAATTCCCGTTTCCTGTCTTTGCGTAAATTAAATACGGAGATTATAACAGTCAATAATAAAGACAGATGAAAACCAAGATTTATACGTGGAAAACCCCCTTAAAGTAAAGAGGTAAAAACCACGGGACCAGCTCCGAATGTTTCCACTATAATGATAACAATGGTTACAATATTCTTTCTCAAGTTTACGAAGTAACACTTGAGACACAACTGAATAGAAATACAACGATTCCCTACTCCTTCGGTACTTGACCGGATAACCTGGATGAACTCCCTTTGTAGCAACTACAACAGCTGGATGAAGTCCTAATGCTGCAGCGGGACAGATTCCGATGGCTGCAGCCTGACACTCACACAAACTCCCTCGAAACGAAAGAATAGAGTAGCACGAGGGCCCCCTATCCTGACCTGCTTGAAACTACCACAAGGTAAGTTTCCTACTAAACGGACTATCTAGCAGCTATATATATACTGAGAAGTAAGAGAGGAAGAAGAGATTTTGGTGTGTTAACTAATGAAGGGGGAGGGGGTATTTATAGGAGAGGGGGAGGGTAGTAGGTAGGGGGGGTAGGTGGGAGTTTGAAAATAAGAATAAAAACACATTGGCCGGTGCCTAACAATCTCCCCCTATTTCCAAACTCACAACTAATCACTTGCACTCCATACCTGCACCCCGCTTGCACAGCTCCAACTTTTCCCGCGGAACGACCTTCGTCATCATATCAGCCGGATTCTTATCCGTGTGTATCTTCTTTATCTGTATCACCCCATCTTCAACTTGTTCCCGTAGCCAATGGTAACGTACATTAATATGCTTAGTACGACTGTGACAAGTAGCATTCTTGCTCAAGTCAATAGCACTCTGGCTATCACAATACAACTCAAAGTTGTCTTGCTTCTGACCCAATTCTTGGAGAAACCGCTTTAACCAAACCAGCTCCTTGCCTGCTTCACAAGCAGCAATATACTCTGATTCGGTTGTTGACAACGCAACACACTTTTGTAACTTGGACTGCCATGCTACAGCTCCCCCCGCAAAAGTGAAAAGCATCCCTGACGTGGACTTCATCCCATCTGGATGTCCTACCATGTCAGCATCTGTAAAACCTTCCAAGACTAGTTCACCGTGTCCATACTTCAAGCATAACCCGGAAGTGCCCTTGAGATATCTGAGAATCCATTTAACTGCTTCCCAGTGCTTTCTTCCTGGATTTGACAGATATCTACTCACAACTCCAACAGCATGAGCAATATCTGGTCTTGTACAAACCAATGCATACATAAGACTCCCCACTGCGGATGAGTAGGGAACTTCCTCCATATCCTCCTTCTCCTTGTCTGTTGACGGACACATTTTCTTGTCCAGTTTAAAATGTCCCGCCAATGGTATGCTAACAGGTTTAGCATCATCCATATTGAACCTTTTCAATACCCGTTCAATATATCCCTGTTGTGAAAGCCACAACCTCCGAGTTGTTCTATCACGAACAATCTTCATCCCTAGGATTTGTTTTGCTGGACCCAAGTCTTTCATATCAAAGAACTTGGACAAATCTTCTTTCAGCTTGTGGATCATGTTAGCATCTTGGCCGACCACTAACATATCATCAACATAAAGCAACAAGATAATGAAGTTACCGTTAGGAAACCTTTGCACATAAGCACAGTGATCGGACGCAGTTCTCTTGAACTTATGATTCCTCATGAATGAATCAAACTTTTTGTACCACTGTCTTGGCGCTTGCTTAAGCCCGTATAAACTCTTCTTGAGTTTACAAACCATGTGCTCCTTCCCTTTCACTTCAAATCCTTCTGGCTGGTGCATGTAGATCTCTTCCTTCAAATCTCCATGAAGGAATGCAGTTTTCACATCTAACTGCTCAAGCTCAAGATCCAGGCTAGCCACTAATCCGAGAACTGTTCGGATTGATGTCATCTTTACAACCGGAGAAAAGATTTCATCGAAATCAATGCCTTCCTTCTGTGCAAAGCCTTTAACCACCAAGCGTGCTTTATACTTTACAAGCTTTTCATCATCCCTTTTTACTTTGAAGACCCATTTGTTCCTCAAAGCCTTCCGTCCTTTCAGAAGTGTAGTCAACTCATAAGTTTCATTCTTGTTTAAAGAATCCATCTCCTCTGGCATTGCTTTCAACCAGCAACTGCTTTCTTTATGAGTCTTGACTTCCTCAAAGGTCTCGGGCTCCCCCTCATCAGCAATTAAGATATACTCGGATGAAAGATATCTTCCTGATGGTCTCCGTTCTCTCGTAGAACGTCGTGGCTGAGTTTCTTCAGCTTCAGGCTGAGGCGGTAGCTCCCCCTGCTCAGCAGCCTCATCATCTGCCATATCATCTCCCTCATCTTCTACTGTATCTGGATTTCTAGCTTTCCTTGGTCGTTGAGTGCTCCCAAAATTCTCATAATTTTGAGACTCGTGAAAAACCACATCCCTGCTCCTGAATATCTTCTTTGATTCAAGATTCCACAACCGATACCCAAACTCTGGATCCCCGTAGCCAACGAGAATACACGGAGTTGTTTTATCTTCAAGCTTTGTTCTATGCTCCTTTGGGATGTGTGCAAAAGCTTTGCATCCAAACACCCGCAAGTAGGAATAGGAAACATCCTTTCCTAACCAGATCTTCTCTGGAATCTCAAAATTCAGAGGTGCCGATGGAGATCGATTGATCAAGTAGCAAGTTGTTCTTACAGCTTCTCCCCAAAATGACTTCGGCAATTTAGCCATTTTCAACATGCATCTGACTCGTTCAGCAATGGTGCGGTTCATTCTTTCCGCAACGCCATTCTGTTGTGGGGTGCCAGGAACTGTTCTTTCATGCCGGATACCATGCTTTGTAAGGTACTTTTGAAACTCTTTTGAAGTGTACTCCCCCCCGTTGTCACTACGAAGGCACTTCAGTTGTTTCCCTGTTGATCTTTCAACCATGGCATGAAACTTCTGGAAGTACTCAAACACTTGATCTTTGGATTTGAGTATCTCAACCCACACCTTTCGAGATGCATCATCAATGAAGGTAACAAAGTACCTATTTCCGCCTAAGGACTCCACCTCAAACGGACCACATACATCAGAATAAACTCTTTCTAACAGCCCCGACTTTTTCTTCAGTGGACTGCAAAAAGATACTCTATGTTGTTTCCCGAATAAACAATATTCGCACGGCTGCAATGCAGTTCCTTTAGCAAATGGAATGAGGGATTTCTTTGCTAGAATCTGCAGCCCTTTCTCGCTCATGTGGCCGAGCCTTTTGTGCCACAATTTTGCCGAGTCTTCATCTTCAACTGTATTCAAAGCATTTGAACACATCTTCACTTGTGTCTTGTACAAAGAGCCACAAGTGGATCCTCTTGCGACCACCAATGAACCCGTAGTTAACTTCCACCTTCCACCACCGAAGGTATTTACGTACCCCTGCTTATCTAGCGCCATGCCAGAAATCAAGTTGAGTCGTAAGTCCGGAACATGCCTGACATCTTTCAAAGTCATTGAACAACCCGTGTTTGTCTCAATACAGATGTCACCAATGCCTGCGATCTTTGATTGATCTGAGTTACCCATTCTTACAGTACCAAAGTCCCCTGACTTGTACGTCGTAAAGAATTCCTGAGTGGGTGTTGCATGATACGTTGCTCCAGTATCTATCACCCATTCGACCTTCTGATCATCAACATGTAAGCATTCTTCTTCCCCAAAAGAAAGGATCACAACATCTTCTGTCACAGCAGCTGTTGTACTTTTATCGGCATGTTTCCCTTGCTGACCATTCTTCTGTTGCTTGAGCCAGGCCCTACAATCCTTTTTGTAATGACCCTTCTTCTTACAATAGTAGCATTCAACATTGGCATTTGATTTGCCACCGGAATTACCAAAATTCCTACTTTTACTACGTCCTCGGTTTGTCTCCCTGTAGTTGCTTCTGCCCCTGTTCTCAGTAACAAGAGCCTGGGAATCGTGGTTGACTCCTTGTACCTTTCTTCTCATGGATTCACTAAGGATACTCTGCTTAATTGATCGCAACGTTAGTTGCTCAGTTGGTACAGCATTAGTTACTGTCACCACTAGCGTATCCCAGCTGGATGGTAAAGTGTTGAGAAGAAATATTGCTTGGAATTTCTGCTCAAACTCCATCTTCATATTTGATAGTTGATTTAACAACCCTTGGAATTCGCTCATATGCTCTGACATGTTGTTCCCATCCTGGTACCTCATGTTCACCAGCTGACGAACTAGAAAAGTTACATTTTGTGAACTTTTCTCTTGGAACGTAGACTCTAATGTCGTCCAAAGCGTATAAGCATCTTCTTCTTCAGAGACATGATGATACTCCGAATTATCAATCCATCGACGAATGAGACTGATAGTTTTCATGTTCATCTTCTTCCAGTCAGCATCAGACTTTGCTGCAGGTTTAACTCCTTTCAGCTCCACCGGATCAAACAAGTCCTTACTATAAAGCAAATCCTTTATTCTGCTTTTCCACATCGGATAATTTGAAGCTGTTAGGCTTACCATTACAATGGAAGAATCATCCATTTTAATTTACCAAAGACTCTGGGAATCTCACTTAGAACCACACAAGTTGGCCAGGAAAGTGGATGTGTTTGGGGAGCCTTCCGTATTAGTACGGCGCGTTATCAAGTAACCACTGCGCACAAAGCACTTTCCTCGACACCAACAATGTGGGCCCCAGCTCTGATACCACTGGTTAGGAATTCCCGTTTCCTGTCTTTGCGTAAATTAAATACGGAGATTATAACAGTCAATAATAGAGACAGATGAAAACCAAGATTTATACGTGGAAAACCCCCTTAAAGTAAAGAGGTAAAAACCACGGGACCAGCTCCGAATGTTTCCACTATAATGATAACAATTGTTACAATATTCTCTCTCAAGTTTACGAAGTAACACTTGAGACACAACTGAATAGAAATACAACGATTCCCTACTCCTTCGGTACTTGACCGGATAACCTGGATGAACTCCCTTTGTAGCAACTACAACAGCTGGATGAACTCCTAATGCTGCAGCGGGACAGATTCCGATGGCTGCAGCCTGACACTCACACAAACTCCCTCGAAACGAAAGAATAGAGTAGCACGAGGGCCCCCTATCCTGACCTGCTTGAAACTACCACAAGGTAAGTTTCCTACTAGACGGACTATCTAGCAGCTATATATATACTGAGAAGTAAGAGAGGAAGAAGAGATTTTGGTGTGTTAACTAATGAAGGGGGAGGGGGTATTTATAGGAGAGGGGGAGGGTAGTAGGTAGGGGGTAGGTGGGAGTTTGAAAATAAGAATAAAAACACCTTGGCCGGTGCCTAACATTTAGTTTTCCCAACTAATTGTAAGTTTATCATTTGGCATAAACAGAAAATCAACAATATACTCGACAATTATAACTAGCTCACAGTGTTCTAGTGTAGTGACTGAAACTGGCAACCACAAAACAGTTGAAAATAATAAAGTTCATGCAAAAATTATGGAGGCTACATACTAATTATTGTGGGTCTTTATCGTTATTTTTTGATTCTGACATAACTAAATACTAACACCTAACATGCAACTTGGACGGTGATGTCATTATTGCCATGCTTTCTAGTTACAAATTATAGGATATTTTTTTTAATATAAGTATAATTTGAATATTTTTAAGGATTTTTTTCTAATATGCCCCATTTTATAAGGTTAATTATAATTGTGTCCCATATTTATTTGTAATTATAAATATATCCCAAATTATGAATATGTCCCATTTTTTAGTATAATCATGATTAATTCATTAACTACACATTATAAAAAGACATTTTTACCCTTTATCAATTATACAAAATTAAATCGGATATAGTTTTATGGTTTGTGAGAATCGAATACACAACTACATACACAGTACACACCAAGCCTATACACACAAACCACAGTACCACACCACATCTCAGTCCCTCTTTTTTTTTTGCCATGGACATCTGCAACTCAATCAAGGCATCACCATCATGACCGTCTCCTGCCCTATATTTTTCCACCGTTAACATCACCACTATAAGAGTCTTTAGCCCCAATTCTTCAACCTTCAGCGATTCAGTCCCGAATGAAAGATAGGATGAAGGAGATGAAGAACGGTACCCCTGCGGGGCCGAGATCGGAGGAGGAGTGGTGCGGTGGTGGTGGTGGTGGTGATGGTGGTGGTGGAGAGAAAGAGAAGGATAGATACTTTATTATTGTGGATATTATGATCATAATCTAAATATAATATATCTATAACTATATGTATATGAGTTAACTTTAACTATATGACATCATTATAATTATTCAATAGAAAGGGACATATTCTTAATTGATCTTTAAAAAATGGGACATATTAAACTAATACTCTATTTTTAAAACTATAAGTTACACCGAATATAAAACCTCTTTTTAAAATTTTCTGAGATCATTCCTTTTTCTCAATTTTATCTTGAAATTTTGCACAGCAGCCTGTACTTTTTTTTTGAGGGCTCAGCAACCTGTACTTCAGATTTTACCTTTGTAAGAAAATGATGCAGGGAGTTGGATGTTATTTCCATTTCTTTTGGATGGACTACGAAGAGTGCAGAATTACAGTAACCTTGCCTGAAAACATGTTGCTAAGCCACAGTTTTACTTAATCTTCGTGAGAGGATTGAAGGAATGATTCTTGCGAACAGTTCGTTTTTTTGGTGTTCAAGGGCGAGGAAGCAAAATATGCAGTCAAGGGTGAGGAGCGAAACATCCACTCTTGCATTTCAATGTATTAAAACTCTTGATCATTGATAATTCTAAAAAGTTGTAGGCACATGAACGCCTAAGCCAGGCTACTAGTTCTCTAATTTAATTCTGGGAGCATGTGTTTAGAAATAAAAATATCGTTAAGATTAGTTTAGTGATCTTCGATCACTGCGACTGATAAGAAGATGAAGAGTAGGGTGCATCAGTTACTGGTTTCACAATTAGTGAAAATCGAAATCCAGGATTGCGGACAAGAAAGAATTGAAGATCCAAAATGTTCACTGTGACAGTTATATTATATTCGTTATGAGCAGTGGGACAAAAATAGCAAACTGGCCAGTCAGCCAAAATATGTTGCTAACGGACCAACTTCTGCTTCATCCTGGTTCAATTCCGAATGTGTCAAGGCAGAATTGCCATGATCCTGGCGATATTGTAGTTGAATATTAAACATGCTACATACGTAATTATTCTTGTATTCCAAACATGCTTATCTTCAGAAATCAAAGAACTGCAGTTCACGCCTCTGCTACTAAATGCTTAAACATTCTGTTTTGAGTGTGTTTTTGATCACTTATACTAATTTAAATATTCACAGACACTACATTTTGGAATTCTTGAGATTTATACAAAAGGCTAAAATGGATCAACATAACCCAGCAATGCTAACATACTACATTTGCCACTGAATATTGTCATTTTCCACTGTGATGTTGCTGTAACCCTGAATCTAGAAATCGGGAGAAGAGATTAATGTGATTTCATACCTAGATTTCCATGAGCCCAGAATTTTTATTTTTCAAAAGAAGAGGAATCATTAATTTGTAAATTTTCTTTATAATGTTTGTAACCAGGAGTTCCACAACAGTGCAAAACTTTAATAATTATGGGACGTGACCCCATAAAAATTGGAAAAAGAAGCAACTAAGGTTCAAAACTATTTACAATTGTACCTTACAGACTTGTCCAAAAGATCCGCCATGACTTTGAAAAAACTCCAAAGAAAAGAAACCAATGAAAATGAGAAAGACGCAAAATTACTAGCACGGGTTTACCATGGCAAGACGCAATTCTTATTTCGGATCGCTAAACATGGCATCATTGATTTCGCTGATGTTAATATCATACATTGGCGGAATAGGAGGCTCTTCTTTATTCGTAGAAGGGACAGAGCTCACAGGATTCCTGCTGTACTCATCTGTCCAAAGTACATCAAAATTGTTTGCCTAAAGGAACTAACTAGGTAATCTCATTTAATTACTTGATGCAAATAAAACATCTCATCAGAAGGTAAATAGTCTAAAGAGTTGAGACTCACCGAATATCGTGTTGAAGGAAGTTGGGGAAGGGGTCACCATGAAGTTGATGCCAATGTAAAATCCAATTACCAATGCTAGTGTCACCATAGCATAAGTTGGTGCTGCTATTGCCCAATACCTAAATGTGTAATACAACACTCTATTAAGTAATTAGAAAACTACTAAGAAAGTCATACTAGATCAGTGATGTACAATCTACTAAGGCAACTGATGTTTGAAAACTAAAATTACAAATTTTCAAAATTCTATTTAATGAGAGAAGAGGAAATTATTAAAATAAGTGGTACATATACCTGCTTGGATAGTAATAAATCCCAACAGTATGTAACCAATACTCTGGAACATACGCCCACACCAGGAAAACAACTGCACGAGTATGGAATGAGACTGTGCCATAATATTACAAAGGAGCGAAACAGAAAAAATTAAAACATCCCACGAAGACATTCAGTATTATTATTACATTTTTTTTTCTCAATGACCACCTACGAAGGAATTTTGGACATAAAAATAAAGGATATGGATCTGCCACAAAGTCTATAACCTAATTTGTTAATTAGCTGTATAATTGGACAATAGAACTTTATTACCTACAAATTGCAAACAGTGATATCGTGGTATGGGCATACAATTTAGTGCTATTGTTACACACATAGTCTAAACTTGCTATTCATATCAATTGTTCCATATACACAAGAAATTCCCAGAGATAATACTCCAAAACACTAGTATCAAGAGGCATTACTTCTGGTAATATATTTTAATGAGGTTAATTCCTAGTTACAATAATGAACTTAACCGCATTAATTTCTAGTGTCTCCCATTGCTTTAGTTCACTTTCTACTAGCAAAAGTTTTCTACTTAGATCCAAATAAACCAACATCACGTAAGCTCTATCTTGATTCTGTTTTTAGTTCAGGTCCATGCCCATGCACATTTTCTTACTTCCCCTCACTTTGTAAGTACACTGATTTATCAGCTCATCTGTTTCAAATTTTATATCTGCGACCTGGGTACCGCCCTTTCCTCGTGTTGTGCTTATCAGTGCTATTGCTAATTCTTATCATTACGATGAAACTGCTTGTCTACTGATTTTTGTAGACAAGCCGTAATGTGTTTGATGAAATGCAATTTTTCTTGAATCAAATATTGATACTAGTATGCTGCACTGGGTAGAGTGGCATTTCATCAAACACAAGGTGTGTGTGCCGTGAATAAATACCTGCATTGTCTATAAAACAAATTTAAATAAGTAATCTGATTTTGATACCTAGAGCAACAACAGTGGTGATGGAACCAACAAAACCATAAACTTCAGAGGGTTTAGGACCGCCATCTCGATCAGAAGAAGAGTTTGGTATAGGATGACGCTGCTGCTGATCGTCATCGGGGTCCTGAAAGAAGACTGTGGCTCTGCGATTACGAGAGAGGCTCAGTATTCTTCTTGGACTGTTTACTGAACGACGATTCTCCATTCTCCAGCCCCTTCTTACCCACGTAGGGATGGCAATCGGGTCGGATCGGGTCGGGTTTGGCCAAATCCAAATCCAAACCCGATTTTTTGGATAAAACCCGAACCCGAAAAATACCCGAAAACCGAAACCCGAACCCGATCCAATGGATTTCGGGTGGATTTCGGGTATACCCGAAACCCGAAAATTTTTGGATTTGGATAATACCCGAAACCCGAAACCCGAAAATTTTATAAAAAGTATTATTAATATTATATAAATAAATTATATTCTGTACATTAATTTTAATATTTTAATATTTAATTTTGTTATAAAATTTTACATATAATCAATTTTTAAATGAATTTAAATCATTAAAATAACCAAATAGATTTGATATGAAATACATCTTAAACACTTAGAGTCTAAAAATGTTTTAATATTTCGGTTTTAATAATAGAAGGTTATTTATTATACAATGCACCAATGACTTTTATATAAAATGTATTACATTATGAAATATATTATAGTATAAATTATATACATATATACATACACACACTTATATATATATATATATATATATATATATATATATATATATATATATATATATATATATATATATATATATATATATATATATATATTTTCGGGTTTTTTTTCGGGTTTCGGGTTCGGATCGGGTTTGGATCGGTTTTCGGGTTTTGGATCGGGTTTCGGATCGGGTTTCATAATATCCAAATCCAAATCCAAAAATTTTCGGGTTTGAAAATCAAATCCAAATCCAAAAAATCGGGTTCGGGTTATCCAAAATTTCGGGTTTCGGATCGGGTATCCGTCAGATCGGATTTTTTTGCCATCCCTATACCCACGCTTATATTTGCCTTTTATTTCGGTTTACTGCTAAAAAGTTCACAACTTTGCCAAATCATCAAAAAAAATTAATTTTTTAATTGATCTTCAATTTGGCAACTTTGAATAGAAAAATGATCCAATGGTTGGCAACTCTATAAATGGTCCACATATGAATAATTAAATAATGTAAATTTGAAGGAAGACATGTAAAATAGGTATCTATACTATTACATAAAAGCCGAAACATTGAAAGTTTTGGTACTTGTTTTTTGGTATTGAGTGAATTTACTTATTTATCCTTCATTATAAAGAAAAATATATATGATATCTATATTATTAAAACTCCTAAAATAAATAATAACATAATATAAATTATGGTAAGTAGACAATTGCCCTTTTTCATATTTACTTTTAATTGAATATATTACCTTTTATTAACACCTAAAAACATCAATCGTATCATATTTTCCAATTATTAATATTTCCTTTCGAATTAAAACACGTTACCTTTTTAATTTAAAACTAATCTTACAATCATTAATATATATCCGAAAATATAGCATCATATTTTTCAATTATTAATAAAATATATTAAAAATATGTATACGTTGTTTATAATAAGGAAACATTAGCCGAAACATTAAAAATTTTGACACCTATTTTTTGGTATATGTTTTTTAGTATTTCGTGAATTGACTTATTTAACCTTTATTATAAAGAAAAATATATACAATATCTATAATATTAAAACACCTAAAATAAATAATAACATAATATAATAATGGTAATTAGTCGATTGTCTTTTTCACATTTACTTTTAGTTGAAGATATTAGCTTTTATCAACACCTAAAAACATTAATCATATCATATCTTCCAATCATATCATATCTAGCAATAATTAATATATACCCAAAAATATCACATCATATATTTTAATCACTAACAAAATATAATAAAAATCCGTATACTACGAATAATGACCATTAGATTTTTAGTAAAAAATCAAAATCGTTAGATCTAATGATTAAATATATTATATTCAAAGTTCAAATTCTATTAATGACATATTTATTTTAAAATTTTATAATATAAGTTTTAAACCATGTATATCATTAATTAAATTTATATTAAATTATTAATATTAAAATTAAAATAAAATATTGTAAATAATGATTATATAAAAATATAATTATAACAAAAAATAAAATTTGTTACATATAAAAAAAATCCATGCATCGCACGGGTTATAAGCTAGTATTAGTATATTTCTTTTAAACAAAAATATGCACTTTAACCATTTGAGGAAGTTGCCAACTTTTGGTAACAATTGTTGACAACCTTAAGGCAACCTTGGCTCTCCAATAGGAAGACAACCAAGATTGCTTGCCACATAGATGTTGGCAACCTTCTTGGCAACTCCTATTGGAGATGCTCTTAATACATTTTCAAGTAGACTGGTTCTCGGGAATGAAGCATTAATTTAATACTACCGCAGCCGGGAAAAAATTATGAAGAAGGGGCTACCAAGTACTCCCTCCGTCCAATGATCAAATGGATCAAAGTTTGATTAAAATTTATATGTATAATATTCTTTTCGGTCCATTATATAAAGCATATTTGATTTTTGTGTACGTAATTTTAAGTGTTTAGATTGCATAGTTAAAATTTTTATTTTTTAAAATTTCTTTTTCAAAATAAAAATAAAAATATTATATTTTTATTCAAAATTGAAAAATAATAATTTTTAATATATAATCAAAGCACCTAAAGTTACGTATAGAAAGGTCAAATGCGCCTTATATAATGGATCGGAGGGAGTATAAGAATAGTCCTACGTCCACAGAATTGGATATAGAAAATAGATATAGAATGATGTGTGCATATGAGTTGTACACATTCTTAATAAGATTGTTAGCCACCACACATATCTCTCCCACTACACATATCTCTCCTTAGATTAATTATAATTTAGTTCCGAACTTAGTTTTACATTTATATACTAGTTAAATATAATTTTCCAAATTTTGTACCATTTACTTTTCAAAACAAAATTAATAGCATAATTTTAATCAATTTTAATAAGATATATGAATTATTTATTATAGAAATTAGGGCTTTTTTTATAACTACTCATCTTAAGTTTTGGGCTTTCAAAAATACAGCTCCAACTTTCTAAAATTTAAAAACTACGGCCATACTTTCATTTTTTTTAAAACTACGTTGTTTACAGTTATAAGACAATCCCCTCCCCCCTTGCTCTGTATCTCATTCACTCCTCTCTCTCTCTCGTTCACGCAGCTTGGAGCTTCAATGCCTCTTAGCTCTTCTCTTTCAGTTAATTGGTCCCACAGGGGCAAATTCAGGGTAGCTTTAAGTTGAATCGGAGTGGCGACGAGAGTTTTACGATAGTGGCTGAGATTTGTAATTATATTTATGTGTTTTATATATGTATTTATGCAGAATTGGTAGTGGTATAGAGATAGAGATCAAATTGAGAGGACAAATTTTGTTATAGAATGAGAAAGTATGTATGTATGTCCATTTATGCGTTTTATGTATGTATATGTGTAGAATTGTAGCATAGAATGATTATTTGAGTGTGATTTGAATTGAATATATAGAGAAGGATTAATCATGAGATCAATCTCATCTTATGGGTGCTTCTACATCTTTTACAAAAAAGGTTGCAAAAGTTGCAACAGATAGAAATTAGTTGAATATATTTATGGATTTGTTAACTTGTTGGTTTTCTGTGGAACAGGCCCCGTAGGGGCACTACTCTCCTAATAGTCAGATTCAAAATTTTCTATCAGTTGCAACATTTGCAAACTTGGATTAGAAGTTGCAATCATGGTTGCAACCACTATTTATATATGAAATTGCAAATTGCTTTTGGTTACGAAAGAGTTACTAAGTATAAATTGGTTTAAATTGCAAGTCTATCTCACTTGATTTTTTTTTAATGTTCTATAGATTATTTTTGCAACTTAGATCATGTGGTTGCATTGATTTATTATTACTTACGAATGAGATTATAAATCATAAATTGCCTTGAGTTGTTATGTTATCGCACTAATTTTTTAAATGTCCTGAAGACTATAGAACACTTGCTGTGCAACTAATATCATCTAATTGTGTTTCTTTGCTTTTATTTGTTTTGAGTTATGAAAGAGGTTACTAAGTATAAAGTGGCTTGAATTGCTATGGCATCAGAGTTATGGGCTTTCTTAAAATGACTTATACACTTGTTTTGTAACTAAGATCATCTGGTTGCATTACTTTGTTTTAGTTGATTATAATACGAAATATGTTACGAAATATCATGAATTATGAAGTCTGATTTAATGTTCTAATTATAATGTGCTATTCAAATGTCTAGTAGTTGTTGAAGTGTTGGAATTATAGTTGTTGTTGAGTTGATTGCCTTCAGAATTTGACTAGTATTGTGTGATTGTTTCAGTGTTGTAGAATTGGCATGTTTGTTTGGTGCTTAAACAGTGTGCGCAAGGTGAAGAAGTTGTGTTGTAACAGTAGTGAAGAAATGCACATAAGGTGTTTGATCAATTGTGTGAAAGAATGACTAGGATTGGAGGAGGAGTGTTATGTTCAGGAAGAGTTTGTTGTAGAGAATTGTGGAGTTGAGTTGCGATTGTTGTTGGCTGGGAATTCAAGGAAAGTACCAGGATTTTTAGTCCTTTCACCTTTGAATTAGTTATGTACGGAATTATGGATTGGTATTTCAGTTTGGTCATCAAAGTGATCTAAAAAGCTTCCCTTTAGCTTTATGTTTTTATGTTTTATCATTATAATGTCAAATGTAAAGGATCTGTTCTAGCTATATGATTATATGACATGACAGGAACATAAATGGTATTGTAACTAAGGAGGATTGTTTGATATTTGATGAATATGTTGTATGACTATTTGCATCTGAATTTGTAGAGTATTGAAGAATTGAAGCAGAAGCTCCTATATGCTACTTTAGAACTTGAGGTTGTGAAATCACTAGCAAATGAGAAAATAAAACAATTGTTCCAACTTCTCAATGTGACTATTCGGGAAAGAAATGAAGCCATTTGCAAGACTATAATGTACCTTCTGGAGTTGTGAAAGTTGATCAGGCTTATTTGATTATTTATAATCTCGCATTGTTTGTAAATATTTTTTTTATCTGTAAATTTCTTGCTAAATATTGTTTGTAAATAAGTTGCAAACATGTTTGCAACTTCTGTAACCATGTTTGCAACCTTTGCAACCATGGTTGCAGAAGTTGCAATCATGGTTGCAACCTTTGCAAACAAGATTGCAGAAGTTGCAGACATGGTTGCAAAGGTTGTGATTGATAAAAATAGTTAAATCTGATTATCAAGATTGGTGCCCCTGTCGGGCCTGCTCTACAGAGAGTCATATTGTCTTTAGAAATATAAAATTATATGTCTGTCTCAATATAAAATTAGAATTCAAGGAAATATAAAATTATAACAAGGTGGGTTATCATTTACTCATTTGTAATAATCGAGTTTGTATCAGAACCGACCTTCTGTATTTTTTTTCTTACCAGGTTGTATCAAGATATGGAACTTCAAAAAAGGGGTGATGACTCACGAATCCAGGAGTCATAGAGCTCTTGGTTCAATTGGAGCTGGAACTACTCCCGGACGGGCGTACAAAAGGAAAAAAAATGCATTTTTCCCTCTATTGGTGATGAAGAAGTGGGGAGTGTCACGGTTGTTTTTTGGAGTGTATTTTGTTTGGTTTTTTGGAGGTTGTTCCAAATGATTTTTTATTTGAGAGGAGTTCTCTCACACTTGTGTATTCTTTTTAGATCTTTATAAATTTACTAGGTGTTGTCCTCATTTATCTAATAAATAATTTAGTTATTTAGAAATTAAAGTTGCAAATACTATTACAAATATCAATGGAACTGATATGACATGTATCTGAATTTCTAAGTTTATTAAGTTAAAAGTAACAATGGAACTGATATGACATTTGTTTCTGAATTGCTAAGTTTTTTTTTCTTTTGAGTAGAATTGCTTAGATAATTAAGTTGCAAATACTTTTGCATAAGTTGCAAATACGTTTGTGTAAGTTACAAATATTGTGGTATAAGTTGCAAAATTAATGTAGTCATGTTTTCAACTTTTGCAATCATGGTTGCATAAGCCGTGACCATGGTTACATAAGTTGCAACTGATACAAATAGTTAAACATGATACAAATAGTTTAAAAAAGAAAAATTGCAAATACTTTTGTATAAGTTGCAAATGTTGTGGCATAAGTCGTAAAATTGTTACAAACATGTTTGTAACTTTTACAATCATGGTTGCAACCGTGTTTGCAACCCTTACAACCATGGTTACAGAAGTTGTAACCATGGTTGAAATCTTTGCAAATATGGTTGCAGAAGTTACAAACATGGTTGCAAATGTTGCAACTGATAAAAAATAGTTAACTCCGATTCTTGAGATGGGTGCCCCTGCAGGGCCTGTTACACAAAAAATCATATTGTTTTCACATTACCATAAAATCATGTGTCATATTGTATAACTATTTTACATGAAACATGTGCAATTTTAATTATATGTAAAATGGGTATTAGTGCATTTTAATAATATGTCTAATTTGAATTTTCATAAGTTGCAACTGATACAAATAAGTTGTAAACATGTTTGCAACTTCTGTAACCATGGTTACAACCATGTTTGCAACCTTTGCAACCATGGTTGCAGAAGTTGTAACCATGTTTGCACCTTTGCAAACAAGGTTGCAGAAGTTGCAAACATGGTTGCAAAGGTTGCAACTGATAAAAATAGTTAAATCTAAATATCAAGATGGGTGCCTTTACGGGGCCTGCTCTACGGAGAATCATATTATCTTCAGAAATACAGAAGTGTATGCATGACATGTGTGAGCCTTTACAACCATGTATAATCATCTTGGAACAAACTCCAAGATAAAAAATGAAAGTAAAAGCAAAAAAACCCACACTATAAAAATTACTAGCTACAAATCCCAGACAAAGCCGGCAAATACACATTATATCTTAACATTAATGCTAAAATCCCGAACAAAACCCTAAGAGCCCAGACCTCATCCACCTCATCGTTGCTGCATCCCTGGCTACAATCTGAAAACGATAACATGTTCATTTCTGGATGAAGTACGAGGAAAGGACCATTTTATCTTAAAAGATTAATTACCCTCCTGCCCAACGCTTCTATCTGAAAAGTAAATCTCAGAGCACTTAAGTTTACGCGACATCGAAGCTTTTGCATTTCTAGAGGCTGACCATTGTTATCATTGAGGATATAACCCAAGGGCTACAAACAGAATTGTAACAACTGTCATTCCCAGATCTGAACTCCATTTCCGATCATAACACACAATCATGTGAAGCAAGCTAGACTTGTTGAAATAACCATATGAAGGAAGAGTTCCAGAAGCCTGGAGAAATGTAGTTACTTCCATTCTCAAAATCAATAAATCCAAAGCAAAAAGACAAGTGTATGTCATAATTATACAACTCTACCTGCAATAACTTATGTCAATCTTAAATTGCTAAAAATGTAAATTCGGCAAGAACTCTCAGTCCCTCATGCTTTGGGGAGTTTTGGTGCAATAATGTTATCTATAATCTGTGCAAGGGGCTTCTATAAGCTCAAGTGCTAAGCGAAGCGGGGCAGATAATTATATTTCAATTATAAAATAGATATAACATAATTCAAAGTCAAACAGTGTTGTCCAAGACAAACATAATCTACACAAGATAAGCTGTTGTCACATTTTAATGTTGTTGTCAATCTACACAAGATTAGCAGCCAAATTACATGCACATCCATATGATGATATTATAATTAGATTCACGCATTGTGGTGAGAACTAAAAGTCAATAAATTTTGAGTTTCACACACGCCTGTAAACATAAGATAGCTGGGGAATCTACTAAAAACATATAGGCAGTTAAAATCCTGGTGCAATTGAACATTATTAATTGGGCAAAATTAAACTGAAAGTAAGAAAACATAAACATAAGAATTGAGTTACCTGAGAATATGAAACTGAGAATGAATCAACCCCAACACATTCCACAACTCTGGAAACAACCCCAACGCTTCCCCAATCCTCTCTTGTTGCAAATATTCCGTAATCAACGCAGTATAAGACACAATATCTCTCACACGCATTCCAAACATACATATTTCGCATACATATTCACCACATAATTAAAAATCACCTGAGAATTACTAAACCTAGACCTCAACAAATGTTCATACATAACTTTCCCATCTCTAATTCTCCCTAATTGAGCACAGAATAACATCGACTCCGATGTGCCCCTGCCGAATAAAATTCCAATATCCCATTAGCCAGATCCATTAACCTTGAAACAAACGCCTCTTAATTATTTTGACAGTGGCCGGTGAACGATTTAATTGAAAGAGGTGAGGGGAGGAGACCGACGAGGAGAGGGTCGGAGGTGGGGGTGGAGAAAGGAGCCAGAGGTCGGAGGTGGATGGTGGATGGAGGAGATCGGAGGAGAAAGGAGGCAGAGATCGGAGAGAGAACAAGGTCGTAGTTTTAAAAAAAATAGAAGTTAAAAATAAAGGCGGTAGTGTATTTACAAAACTGAAAGTATACATTTGAAACCCCATTTTAAAGATAGTAAAAAAGTAAAAGAAAGTTAAAAACATATATATTTTTATAAATATCCCCAGAAATTATCATACATCCCATTTATATTTGGAATTTTCTATAACAATAGAAAATCATATTTAAAAATAAAGTAATTCATTCTTAACTAATAAAATTCTTGTTAAGTTAAAAAATTAGAAGTATTCAAATAACTATGATTAACTTTGTTGCTTACTTGGTAGCTGGATTTATTAACATGTAAACGTGGGCCATACATACATTCACGTGATAAACAAATATGACAACATAAAACCTGTTACCACGTGCTTTAAGTCCCTAAAACTTACTCCATCTGACCTATTTAATTCTATACACTTACAGTATTATTTTGAGGTGTTCCATCATTTTTACACATTTCAAAAATAGTAAAATTTTAATAATAAAAAAATACTATTACACCCACTAACTTTCCTCCACTATCTCAAATCTATAATATAAAACACTATTACACCCACTACTTTCATTCACTATCTCAGAGCATTCACATCCCATCCCCCATCCCCAACCCCAAAAACTTACTAAAAATAGTAAATCCCCAAATAAAAATAGTAAATCCCCAAATTATCAAAAAGTTTCTACATCCCATTCCCCATTTTCCATCCCCATATCCCTATATTCTTTTTTATATTACTTCTTTCTCTCTCTTTCACTTACAATTTTAACTATAACTACAATTAAATATATTAAAAGAGGAAAGAGAAAGATTTGGGGGCTTAAACTGTTGAACCCCATATTTGGGGACTCATTTCTTGCCCCTAAAATTAGACCCTATTTTAGGGAATGAGATGGAGTAGGAAATTAGATCAAAAATGACAAATTCCCCTAAATAATAGGGATAGGGATAGGGATAGGGATGGGGGATGGGATGTGAGTGCTCTCAAATTTATTATTAAATATTGATAGATCCCACCACTTTACCCACTTTTCATCTAACTTTACTTATTTTTTATACATTTTCTTGATTTCCGTGCCCAAACCAAATGTATATAAATCACTATGACGGAGGGAGTATAGAGTATAAGCATTCATAAAAAAACATGAAACGTGCTTCATAATTATTGTTGGGATTTTTAATCTAAACTTCAGTAAGTGTTTTATTAATTTTTAGTTTATTGAGTATTATTTAGTTAATAAAGAATTAACAGCTATAATTGTTTTAAACAAGTCAAGTTGAACTCCTAATAATTTAAGTACAGTTTGGCATTAGTGTTCTATTCTCTCATCCTATTGATGAGTTTGTTTCTCTCATCCTATTGATGAGTCTTTCTTTATTTTAGTAACAAGTTAAAGGAATTGCAATCATGACGGACAAGCTGCGAGATGAGAATGTGTTGGAAGATTATGCGAGGCTATCTATCAATGATGAAGATGATGATGGATTGATCCTAGAGGAACCGGCTGGGGAAAGGACAGGGCTGGACTATACACACTGCTTGGTGGGAAGATTGCTTACAAACAGAAAGGTTAATTTCGTGGCGATGCAGGATACATTGTCATCTGTATGGAGACCTGTTAAAGGAGTATTCATGGAGCCTACAGCCTACCCAAATGTATTTCTGTTTAAGTTCTTTCATGAGTTGGATGTGCGAAGAGTGATGGAGGATGGTCCATGGACGTTCAATCAGCAAGCTCTTATTCTTATAAACCTTGCAGCAGATGAACAACTGGCTAATGTGAAACTGTTTGAGTTATCCATGTGGATGCAAGTGTATGATTTACCCATAGGTTTTAACTCGGAGTTTATTTTGAAATCAATAGGTAACTACGTTGGTACTTTTATAAAGACTGATCCAAAGAATTTTCAAGGAATGTGGAGGAACTATCAAAGAATTCTAGTGATGATTGATGTTCGTTGTCCTTTGAAAAGTCAGATGCGTATAAAGAAGAGTGGAGGAGATTGGCTATGGATTAATTTTAAGTATGAAAAACTCCCAACATTCTGTTTTTACTATGGAAGAATCGGTCATACGGAAAAGTTTTGTGAAGTTTTGTTTGACAACCCAGGAGATAAAGACATTCGTAAGTATGATAGTTCAATTAGGGCTCAGATGCAAAGTCGAGCAGGTACTAATATTAATCAATGGCTTAGGAGCCCAGATGGAAGACTGTTAAATCCGGGGGAAGGGAGTGGAATTCAGGCGAGTTCTCAGATGGATGGGATGAGGAGAGAGGGTAGCAGGGTTGTTACCGTAAATGACGTAGTGGATAATCTCAGTCACGAGAAGAGTGGAATGCAAGTTGTTACAGTCTCTCAAAACATGGTAAGTAGAAGCGTGATTAATGGGACGGAAATAACTGACAGAGAGATGTATGGAAAGGATATATCTGGACATAATTTAAAAATCATGCAAGCGAGGGAAAATCTAAATGGGTTTGAATCAAATGGGCTGGAGTTAGTGGACCAAAAAAGACGTAGAGTGGAAGAGCCTAAGTCGAGTGGGCTATCAAAAGAGCGGAATAGTAATCTTGAAGATACAGACATGGTAGTTATTCAGGAGAATGAGAACACGGTGCCAAAAAACTTGCTTGTGGCGGGTTCTGCTTTGCAGACCCGCCAATCATTATGAGTACTTTAAGCTGGAACTGCCAAGGGATGGGGCTACCTTGGAAGATTCAGTTCCTAACAGACGTGGTACGTCAAGAGAAGCCTATTTTTATTTTTCTATGTGAAACTATAGCACGGAAGTCAAAGATGGAATGGATTCAGAGTAAGTTAGGGTATGAGGGGTTATTTGCTGTTGAACCTCAAGGTAAGAGTGGTGGGATTGCTTTGTTATGGAAGGAGAAAGACCAAGCTGAGTTGTTAGGTTATTCACAAAATCATATTGATGTTAAGGTGCAAGTAGACAATATGAATGCTTGGCGATTAACGGGGATGTATGGGGAACCTAATAGAGCTCAGAGAGGTCGTACGTGGGATCTGCTTCGCAACCTGGCGAGGGATGCAAATTTGCCTTGGTGCGTTATAGGGGATTTAAATAATGTGGTGTCTCTACAAGATAAAATAGGAGGGTCTCAATATCCTACTCGACTGATTGAAGGATTTAATGAAGCTATTCAGGACGCAGGGCTTCGAGATATGGAGTTGATAGGGCATTAATTTACTTGGGAGAAGGGAAGGAATACTCCAGATTGGATGGAAGTGAGACTAGATAGAGCTCTCATGACAGATGATTGGTTGACAATGTTTCCTAGGGCCAAGTTATATAATCTAGAGGGATCAACGTCAGACCACAGTGCCATCTTTTTGGCAATTCAGAATAAAACCCAAAATCCTGGCAAGTTTCGTTTTAAATTCGAGAATGCATGGTTGACGGAACCAATGTGTGAACAAATTGTTAAAGATGGGTGGGAAGGAGATGGTAGGCTGAGTATAATGCAAAAGATTCAAGCATGTAGTGAAAAACTAGCAGTTTGGGGGAAGGAAGTGACAGGTAATTTTAGTGGGCGTATAAAGGAATGTAAGGAGAGATTGAAGAAGTTTAGAGGTGGTAGAGATAGAGAGGCTGCTGAAAAGTATAATGAAGCTAAGAGACAGTTGAGTATTATTTACAACCAACGCGAAGTTTTCTGGAGGTAGAGATCAAAACAGTTGTGGTTGGAAGCTGGTGACCGTAACAGCACGTATTTTCACAGGTATGCAAGCAAACGAAGGAGGAATAATCAGATTGTAAAGCTAAGGATGAGACTGGGCAGTGGCTGGAGTGGGATAGTGGCCTTCCTGAGTTAGTTTTGAGGTATTTTAATGATCTGTTCAGGGCTTCTGAATCGGATTGGCAGGAGGTGATAAACTGTGTTCCTACGTCACTAACTGAAGTTCAGAATGATGAGCTCTTAAAACCAGTGGAGGAGGATGAGGTTAAGGCAGCATTGTTCCAAATGCATCCTGACAAGGCACCCGGGCCTGACGGCATGACTCCGGCTTTCTTTCAAAAACATTGGAAGATTGTTCGCAAGGATATTGTTGAGATGGTGCAGAATTTCTTTAAAAGTGGAGACTTATGCAGAGAATTGAATGCCACGAACATTGTTTTAATTCCTAAAAAGAAAGGGCCAGGGTTGATGAGTGATCTAAGACCCATTTCTCTATGCAATGCGCTTGCCAAGATTATTACAAAAGTGGTAGCAAATAGATTGAAAGGCACGCTGGAAGCAGTTATCTCGGAGAACCAAAGTGCTTTTCTGACAGGAAGGCTTATTACGGATAATGTAATGGTTTCATATGAGGTCATGCATTACTTGAAACGTAGAAGAAGAGGGAGGGATGGATACATGGCTTTAAAATTGGACATGAGTAAAGCGTATGATCGGGTCGAATGGGAATATTTGAAAGCTATGCTGATTCAGATGGGATATGGTACATGGTGGGTTCATTTAATTATGCAATGTGTAAGTACGGTTTCCTACAGGGTTACTCATGATAAGCAGGAGGTTGGGCTAATTTATCCAAAGCGTGGTATTCGCCAAGGGGATCCGTTATCGCCTTATTTGTTCATTTTATGTGCGGAAGGATTCTCGGCATTGATACGAAGATATGAGCTTAATAAGCTAATCCAGGGTATTAAAGTATGCAGACAATCCCCGAGCATATCCCATATGTTGTTCGCGAGCGATAGTTATTTGTATTGCAAAGCAAACGAGGACTCAGCAAGACAAGTGCTAGGATTATTGCAGATCTTTGAGAAGGGCTCAGGTCAGAAGGTTAATATAGAAAAGTCTTCTGTTTTCTACAGTACAAATACGAAGCAGGATAAAAGAGAGCAGGTGGGTCAAATTCTGGGAATGAGGGAGGCAGGTGAGGATTACACGTACTTAGGACTGCCCAATATGATGAAAAAGAGTAAGGTGGCTACTTTGGGATTCCTCAAATCTAAGGTAAAGCAAAGGGTTTTAAGTTGGGATGGAAAGTATATTTCTAGAGGAGGTAAAGAGGTCTTATTGAAGTCAGTTGCGCAGTCGTTACCAACATATGCTATGAGTGTGTTCTTAATGCCAGAAGAGGTAACAAAGGATATGGAACGTACCATATCAAGGTTTTGGTGGAATTCGAAGGCGTATGACAGTAAGAGTATCCACTGGATGAGCTGGTCTCGGTTGAGTAGACACAAGTCCTCGAGAGGTATGGGTTTTCGGGACTTTAGGGATTTTAATTTGGCTATGCTGGCCAAGCAAGGGTGGAGATTCCTTACTAGACCTAACTGTCTGGTTAGTAAATTATTCAAAGCTCGGTACTTTCCAGAGGGTAATTTCTTGGAGGCTGTGAGAGGTAACAACCCAAGTTATATATGGAGTAGTATATGGGAAGCTAGGAGAGTGGTTGCTGCAGGGATAAGGTGGACTGTGGGGAATGGTAAGCAGATTCAAGTGGTAGGTCAACCGTGGTTACTAGATGCTCAAAACCCTTATATCACGTCGACTTCGCCAGGGTTAGTAAATAATAAAGTAGCGGGGTTGATGGAGATTGATCGTAGAAGGTGGGATGATGAGGTTATAGATGACATGTTTAACGAGCGAGATCAACAATGCATAAGAAATGTACCTCTGAGAGACGATGTAGAGGAAGATAGTGTGTATTGGAGCATGGAAAGTTCAGGTCAATTCTCGGTTCGCAGTGCTTATAGACTGTTGCAAGCCCAAAAAGAAAGGTGGAGGCAGGAAGACAATGACAGTTTCTGGCGTAAAATATGGAGAATAAAGGCTCCACCAAAGATTTTGAATTTTGTATGGAGGTCGATGTCTTGGTGTTTGCCAACAAAAGTGATGTTGCAGTATAAACGTGTGCCGATAGACAGTCAATGTCCAATATGTAAGGGAGGGGAGGAGACCATTGATCATGCGTTGATAAGATGTCCGTTTGCTACTCAGTGTTGGCAGGTAGTTATCCCAGAAATACAGGTTAACGAGGAGGAGGATCTAATGCAGTGGTGGGAGCAGGTAATAGCCAGGTGTGAGAATGAAAAACGAGCTGTAGTAGCTGCTGTAAGTTGGTCGATATGGAAAGCAAGGAATGATGTGGTGTGGAACAATAAGTATACTCGTCCTTATGTTGTCATTGCAAAAGCCAAGCAATATCTTGAACAATGGAGTCATGCCCAAAGAAGTCTGGCAGTAGCTCGGTTCCCGACTATGATTGAAGGGGATGGAGGCAGTTTTTGGGTCAAGCCATAGGAGTCATCAATCAAGATATCGGTGGATGCTGCGACATTTCGCGAGTACAGGTCATATGGTATGGGACTGGTAGCAAGGGACTCGACTGGGGAGCTCATACAGGGCAAAACAGTGTGCAAGAATGGAGTGGTCGAGGCAGAGTTTGCAGAGGTCATGGCCATTAAGGAGGCTCTCAGCTGGGTTCAAAGTCGAGCATGGCAGAATGTAGTGGTGGAAACAGATTGTTTGGTGGCAGTGCAGGCAATTCGTAGTAAGGTTCCTATGCTGTCTCCATTTGGTCGGGTAGTAGAAGAGTGTCGAAGGTTGGTGCAAGAAGTTAACACAGTAAAGCTGTTTTTTGTTAAACGGTCTGCTAATATGGCGACTCATGCATTAGCTCGAGAGTCATATTATTTTCCAGATCGAGTTTTCGATAGGAGTTCTGTTCCTATTGGAGTTGAGATTGTATTAAAAAGTGATGTTGCTTAAGTAATAAAAATCTTTTGTTCGTAAAAAAAAAAAAAAAAAACAAGTCAAGTTGTTGAGGAGTATTAGAAAGCTTAGTGGAGTTATGATCCTATTTTGTAGGTAGAAGATGTGTATTACCTGTATATGCACGTTAGATAGTGGTGCTTGATATAGTCTATATACTAATAAATTTGTATCAGTTCTTTGTAAAATTACCAACTTAATACAACGTAGTCTTTAAATGCATCCCAATTTAATTTAATACAATTTAAGTACACCAATTTAATTTAAATTAATACAATTTAATTTAATACAATTACCAATTTATGAACCCTAATTGACAACCTAACGTCTCGTCTCTATGGCGTGTATTCAGTACTGTCTCGTCTATTGACGTGTTAGTTTGCATTTTTCTATCAGTCGTTTAAAGTCGTAAAGTTTGTTTTTGTCCTGTTAGCATTCTATTATTATTATGGCGAATACATCTCTGGGAAAGAAGGTCATACAAGACTGTGCGAATCTATCTATTGATGATGAAGGGGAGGAGGGTTTGATTCTGGTAGAACCGCCGACTGATCAGGTAGGGTTGGATTATTCTCTCTGCTTGGTGGGAAGTCTTCTGTCAAATCGAAAGGTGAATTTCCCAGCAATGAAAGACACGCTGGCTTCAATCTGGAGACCAGTGAAGGGGGTGTATATGGAGGAAACAAGTTTCCCAAACTTGTTTATTATTAAGTTTTTTCATAAGTTGGATATGCAGAGAGTCCTTGATGATGGTCCGTGGACTTTCAACCAACAGGTGCTTTTGGTTAAGAAGATGGAGGGTGAAGAACAGCTGTCCGAGATCAAGATTTCAGATTTGTTTATCTGGTTGCAAGTATATGATCTACCAATTGGGTATTGCTCGGAATACATTTTTAAATCTATTGGTAATTATGTGGGCAAATTCATATCATCAGATTCAAAGAACTTTCGAGGCATATGGAGAAACTATCACAGGATTAAGGTGGCCATTGATGTGCACAAGCCTCTAAAAAGCAAAATGCGGTTAAAGAAAGCAGGGGGGGAATGGCTTTGGATTAATTTCAAATATGAACGATTGCCTTCATTTTGTTTTTACTGCGGAGTGATAGGTCATTCTGATAAGTTTTGTGAAATCTTATTTGATGTCAAGGAAGATACGGGGGAGAGAAAGTATGATGGATCATTGAGAGCACCAATGAAAGGGCAACGGGGGAGCAGTAAAAATCAATGGCTAAGGGGAGCTGATGGTAGTAAGCTAGCTACGGTGGAGGAAGTACAAGGAGAGGGTGGTGAAGGGTGGAGCAAGGATGCAGATACCACTGTAACAAAATCCCATGATTCTTGGGAGGTACAGCGAAAATCAGGCAATCAGGGAGGTAGTTCAACAATATCCACGATTGTAGGGGAGGATGATAGGGAGGAAGTCCAGGATTTTGGGATAACAGTTTCAAATCAAAAACGCCCGCGGAAAGAAGGGAATACGGATGGTAAGTTTGAGGTGGGCCGCGTAGTTACTTTGGATAATGGGCTGGATACAGATATGACAGATGATATGGATCAGAACCAAAAAAACTTGTTTTCGGCGGGTGCTGCATTGCAGGCCCGCCACTCATCATGATTACTTTGGGCTGGAACTGCCAAGGTTTGGGCTTACCTTGGAAAATTCGGTTCCTACAAGACATAATACGTCAAGAAAAGCCAAGTTGTGTGTTTTTGTGTGAGACTATTAGTAATAAAAAGAAGATGGAGCAAGTGAGAAGAAAGATAGGGTTCGAAGGCATGGTGGTAGTAGAACCAAGAGGCAGGAGTGGAGGTTTGGCTATGTTATGGAAGGAAGTAGATCAAGCGGATTTGGTTAGTTTCTCCACTAATCATATCGACATGGTGATTAAAAGCGATGAGGCTGGTCAGTGGAGACTTACAGGTTTTTATGGCGAACCAGTTCGAGCTCAGAGGAGGAAGACTTGGGATCTCCTGCGTAATTTGGCAAGGGATTCTAACTTACCTTGGTGTGTAATTGGAGACATGAATAACATTGTGGCTCAGCATGAAAAGAAAGGAGGAGCAGAGTATCCCAGGTGGCTTGTAGAAGGTTTTAACGATACTTTGGTAGATACAGGATTACAAGATCTGGAGTTAACTGGACATCAGTACACGTGGGAAAAAGGGAGGAATACGGAAGCATGGATTGAAATAAGGCTAGACAGGGCTTTAGTTAATAATGAATGGCTCAATCAGTTTCCCTTGGCGAAGTTGTATAATATGGTTGGGTCCCCTTCAGATCACAGTCCACTTTTATTGGAGCCTATAACAAGTGTTTCGACAAGTAGGAAAAAACGGTTTCGTTTTGAAAACGCATGGCTGACAGAACCGCTATGTTCCCAGATTGTTAGAGATAGTTGGGAGGATGCAGCTTGTGATAATATTCTTCAAAAGGTGGCCCAATGTGGTAGAAATTTAGAAGTGTGGGGAAAGGAGATTACGGGATGCTTTTCCAAAAGAATAAAGGAATGTAAGGCAGTGTTGAAGAAGCTTAGAAGTAAACGGGATGTACAGTCTATGGAGCTCTATAAACAGGCTAAGCAACAACTTCATCTGATTTTGGACCAGAAGGAAATATTCTGGCGTCAACGATCAAAGCAGTTGTGGCTACAATCAGGGGACAAGAATACGAAATATTTCCATGCCTCATGTAACTCTCGAAGAAGAACAAATCAAATCACTAAACTTAAAAACGATGAGGGTGACTGGGTGGATTGGCAGAATGGTCTTTCTGGATTGATAACTGAGTACTACCAAACCTTATTCAAGGCGTCTCAAACAGAGGTGGAGGAAGTTGTCAACTGTGTTCCAACGTCGATCTCAGATGAGCAGAATAGAGAATTATTGTTGCCTGTGACTGAAAAAGAAGTGAAGTGTGCTCTATTTCAAATGCACCCGGATAAGGCCCCGGGACCGGACGGTATGACCCCGGCATTTTTCCAAAAACACTGGTCTATAGTGGGGAGGAGTGTGGTTGATTTAATACGGAATTTCTTTGAAACTGGTAATGTCATGGAAGGGTTGAATGAAACGAACTTGGTGCTCATTCCTAAGAAGAAAAATCCATCGACTATTACAGAGTTACGCCCTATAGCATTATGCAATGTGTTAATGAAGGTAATCACGAAAGTTATTGCTAATCGCTTAAAGGAGCTGCTGAATATAGTTGTTTCGGACACGCAAAGTGCATTCATACCGGGCCGTCTTATTTCTGATAATATTATGATCTCTTATGAAGTTATGCACTATCTGAAGCGTAAACGTTTTGGGAAGGAAGGACATATGGCTTTAAAACTCGATATGAGTAAAGCATATGATCGGATAGAGTGGGGATTTTTAAAGGCGATGTTAAGAAAGATGGGTTTTAGTGATAGGTGGGTGCATCTGGTGCTTCAGTGTGTTACCACGGTCTCATATAGTATTGTGCATGGTGAAAATGATATGGGTCCTATTGTTCCTAGCAGGGGCATTCGACAAGGAGATCCACTATCTCCTTACTTGTTTATAATGTGTGCTGAGGGTTTGTCTGCCTTAATCCGTAATTATGAAGATAGGCGTCTGATTCATGGTGTCAAGATTTGTCGTCGAGCACCTGTCATTTCGCATATGTTTTTTGCGGATGATAGCTATTTCTATTGTAAGGCAGAGACTGAAGAGGCTAAAAGAGTGTTGGAGTTGTTGGATATATATGAGAAAGCTTCGGGGCAAAAAATTAACAGATCCAAATCTTCTATTTTTTTCAGCTCGAACGTAATTCAGTACAATCGGGAGATAATCAGTCAAGTTCTTCAGATGGGAGAGGCTGATGAACATAGCAAGTACCTTGGTCTTCCAAACCTGTTAGGGAGAAATAAGTCAGTACTTCTGGGATACTTGAAAGAAAAGGTTAGGAAAAAAATTCGAAGCTGGGATGGGAAGTGTATTGCCAGGTCGGGGAAAGAGACGTTGATTAAGTCAGTGGTGCAAGCTCTTCCAACATATGCCATGAATGTATTCTTACTTCCGGTGGATATTAATAAAGATATTGAGAGAAGTTTAACAAAATACTGGTGGGATACAGGACAGGTTAGTGGTTCTAATATTTCGTGGATGAGCTGGGAACGGATGTCACGACATAAATCGGCAGGTGGGTTAGGTTTTAGGGATTTCAGAGATTTTAATCTTGCTATGCTTGGGAAGCAAGGATGGAGGTTTTTAACGAACCCTGACAGTTTGGTCTCGAGGGTGTATAAGGCTAGATATTTTGCGAACACGGACTTTCTTCAGGCGGCAGTAGGAAGCAGTCCTAGTTTTATATGGAGAAGTATCTTGGCTGCTAAGGAGGTAGTGTTGTCAGGAGCGAGATGGAGGGTTGGGACAGGAGAAGGGATTCAAATAGGGGGGCAACCTTGGTTAGTAGAGGATGATAATCCCTTTATAACCACAGATTCACCATCAATAGAGAATAATACAGTGAATTCCCTAATGTGTGTTGACAAGAGGGAATGGGACGGGGAAATAGTTCGTGATATTTTTAACGACAGGGATCAAAGCTGCATTATGAATGTTCAGATAGGAGGAGACGGTATGGTGGATACGATGTACTGGAGCCTTGAGAACTCTGGAGTTTATTCGGTTAAAAGTGCGTACAAGAATCTGCAAAGTCGTAAAGGGGCTTGGTCTGGACAGTGCAATGGTAGTATATGGAGAACTCTGTGGAAAATCAGAGCACCTCCAAAGGTGCTTAATATTGTTTGGAGGGCATTGTCGTTTTGTTTGCCAACATTGGTCCAGCTGCAGCAAAAACATGTGCCAATTCAACAAAGCTGTCCAATTTGTACAGGTGGGGTAGAGACGATATATCATGCTTTGGTTGGATGTCAATTTGCGGTGCAGTGTTGGAAATTGTTTGATGCGGATATATGTACTACTGGTGAGACAGAATTTCATAACTGGTTTGAAGGGGTGATCAGTAGGAGGACTAACGATCAACGAGCTGGAATTGTTACCCTTTGCTGGGCAATCTGGCGAGCACGGAATGAATGGGTTTGGAACAAGAAAGCATCGATGGTAAACAGGGTAGTTGCAGAAGCCGGGGAGTACCTTACACAATGGAAAACAGCCCAGATTAGGTCTACTAATGTCCTTCTCCAGCCAGTTGCTGATGGAGATGGAGCGATGACCTGGGCAAAGCCTCATCGGAACTCAGTTAAGGTTACGGTGGATGCAGCGATCTTTGAAAATCAACATGCTTATGGTATTGGTTTGGTGGCTAGGAACTGTGAGGGTGAGCTAATTCAAGCAAAGACGAGGCTGTTCCGAGGAGAGGTGAGGCCAGAGTTAGCGGAGGCTATAGCCATCAAGGAAGCGCTGAGTTGGATCATGGAGTTGAATTGGACGAATGTGTGCATCGAATCTGATTGTCTTGTTGCAGTACAAGCAGTCAGGAGTAAAGCGCCAATGCGGTCTCAGTTTGGTGTGGTGATCGAGGAATGTCGTAAACTCATTCTTCAGTTAAACAATATTCCATTGTATTTTATAAAACGATCTGCCAATATGGCTGCTCATGAGCTTGCTAGGGTAGCTTATATTCATTCTGATCGTAGTTTTGATAGGAGTTCTATTCCTATGGAGGTGAAAAATTGTATTGTGGCTGATTTGATTGCTTAATAAAATTCCCACTTATTCGTCAAAAAAAAAAAAGTACACCCATTCCAATTTTGCATTTACAATTAAAACAAAAAAAATCAAAAATCTTTTTAAAAGTTCACGCATGTTTTGGAGCCGTAATTTCCACACGCATCCTTCAAATGCGCCTGGACATTTAGGAAAAGACCTCACGTCGCTGGGTATTTTGAATTTTTTCCTTTCAAAAATATTATTTATAACATTCAACCAATTTTTAAAAAGCATTCAAAATCTATACTCTTTATTAAAAGCAGAAACCCCCTTTAAATGGTATGCCATGTATACCGCGGTATGCACGGTATACCATTAAATAAAATATTAATTAATTTAATTAATTAAAATTGTAATATTATATAATAATTTAATTTAATAATGAAATTATATACGATGAGTTAATTAGCTAAAAATTGAAATAAAAGTCATGAATATAGTATCAAATAGAACTTAGGACTCCTTTAATTATTAAAAAAATCAGGAATATAGTATTAAATAGGACATAGGACTCCTTTAATTAATATTTAAAAGTATCTATAATAGATTAATAATAAATTCAACTAATAATATAGCTACTCTTATATTATATTACCAGAATAAAGTTATGTAAATTCAATTAATTAAAATAAAAATATTAAATATTAATTTAATATTAAATATTATATTACAACTTGGTGTTTATAGATTTTATTTTATTAAAAAAAGTTAAAAAATAAAAATTTAAGACAATTTATTTTAATCCTGCTTCGCACGAGTTATTGGCTAGTAATAAATTAATGACTAATTTAAATTAATTTTCTCTACGACCAGGGATTATCATCTAGTTACCTAAGATGATGGTTGAGGAAATACAAGAACTAGTACCGTTAGCACCGGATGATGATGAGACACATGCAAGTGCTAATAACATCTTAATGCACTCCGATTTGTTAAAATATCTCTCATCTATGAAAACTTTAGAATAAAGAATCTCTAAGAAATTCGAAAGAGCAACATGAAAGCATAAATGTGCTGTAAGTGTTTCTTATGAACAAATTATTGCACTACAACGTTGAAAACTTGAAAATTATCATTAAATCAGCTAAACGGTACTAAGCCATGTTCAAGCTGGCTGGGGTCTGCGTACATGTTTAATTTTCTTTGTTTCGATTTGATTTGAGAGCAATTCACAGTGATATTAATAATATTACAATTCATAGTTATATTACGCACTCACATGTTATATAGCCATTGACTAACAGTAAGTCAGCAAGCATTAAATATCACGGAATATATAGAACCATGATCAGGCTACTCTACCTTAGCTATATTCTGATGAATATTCTTGTTATGCATTTTAACAATCCACTATGACTGATGCTAATAAGCTTCATACAACTGCAGATGCTTTAATCACCGACCATCTATTGAAGCGTGTGATCCGCTTTTGATGGGGAACTAATATAGTATTGTACAACCTTTAAAGCACAAAGCTTTGACCCTGATATTATAAATTCCTTTGAAGTATACCTTGAGCTTTATCTATGGAATAACCATGTTCTCCTTTAAAGCTGACTTACCTATGGAATAAAAAATGGCAACATGTCCAACTCTATAAGAATCAATGTTGAGTATACCTTGAGCTTATATAAGAACACGCACCTTTCAATTTTTTCAACCCGAATCATCATTCAACCATTAGCAAGATAAGAACCATAATATGTCTGCTTACAGGTCTAATTTACATCTTGTTTCATCAATATACATAGTCATCGACATCCTCTTCATCTTTCAAACTATCCCTTTTGCAGCTTCTTTGTCCTTCACCATCAACAATTTTGGTCCTAACATTAGTAACATAACATTCGACCGAAATGCAACTTTCGCTAGCAATACCATCCAACTCACTGCAGACCTTGCATCCATGGGTAGAGCTACATATTCTCAACCTATGAATCTTTGGGATGACACATCAAGAAATCTCACAGACTTCACTACCCACTTTTCCTATAGCATAAACTCACAGAACCGAACAAAATATGGTGATGGGTTCGTGTTCTTTTTGGCTCCAGTTGGTTCCAAGATTCCAAGAACCGCTACAAAAGGTGGCGGCCTTGGCCTCACAACTGATGAGCAGCCACTGAATTCAACAGATAATCCGTTTGTTGCGGTTGAATTTGATGTTTATACGAATCCGGGTTGGGATCCTGTTGGTGAGCATGTAGGTATTGATCTCAGCTCTATGAAATCTGTTTCTAATGTAAGTTGGTTGGGTGGAAAATCTAGTGTAGTGGAGGGGTTGAAAAATGATGCTTGGATAACTTATCAATCTAGCTCTAAAAATCTTAGTGTTATTTTTACTGCTTTGAGTAATAACAGGACTGTCAATCAGAGTCTTTGGTACATAGTTGATTTAAGAAAATACTTGCCACAAAATGTTACTTTTGGCTTCTCTGCTTCAACAGGGAACCAATCCGCTATATGTAATATTTACTCATGGGGTTTCAATACAAGTCTAGAGCTACATGAAAGTTATCTGGTCAAGCAAGAACCAAGCTCCTCTAATGATAATGGGATGCTAATTGGATTTCTAGTAGGGGGAGCTATAGCGTTCTGTGTTGGTCTTTTGGCCTTGGCTTATTATGGAAAAAGAAAAAATCGAGAAGATAATGAAGAGGAAATTACTTTTGATGATACAATGGATGGTGAATTTGAGAGAGGTACCGGACCTAAGAAGTTTTCATATAATGCGTTGGCTCGTGCAACAAAAAACTTTTCGGAGGAACAGAGGCTTGGAGAAGGAGGCTTTGGTGTGGTTTATAGAGGTTTCTTGAGAGTATTGAATTGTGATGTAGCGGTTAAGAGGGTATCAAGAACTTCTAAGCAAGGGTTAAAGGAATATGCATCAGAAGTGAGGATCATTACTCGATTAAGACATCGAAATCTGGTGCAGCTACTAGGATGGTGTCATGAAAAAAGTGTTCTTCTACTTGTTTATGAGTATATGCCAAATGGTAGCTTGGATTCCCATGTTTTCAAAGGGAAAAGCTTGTTGACCTGGTCGATAAGACACAAGATTATTCAAGGATTGGCCGCAGCACTCCTATATCTACACGAAGAGTGGGAACAGTGTGTTGTGCATAGAGATATCAAGCCAAGCAATGTTATGTTAGATTCAAATTTCATAACAAAACTCGGGGATTTTGGATTAGCACGATTAGTTGATCATGAGAAAGGATCCCAAACCACTGCTTTGGCGGGAACCATGGGCTATATGGATCCTGAATGTGTCACTACAGGTAAAGCCAGTAAAGAATCAGATGTTTACAGCTTCGGAATTGTAGCATTAGAAATAGCATGTGGAAGGAAAGTGATTGATCCAAATTTTGATGAAAGTCGAGTGAGATTGCTTCAATGGGTTTGGAGCTTATATGGAACAGGACAACTTCTTCAAGCAGCTGATCCAAAACTCTGCGGAGATTATGATGAGCAAGAACTGCAGCGTTTGATGATTGTTGGCCTTTGGTGTGCACATCCAGATAAAACTCTTCGACCTTCAATTAGACAAGCGATTCATGTCCTTAATCTTGAGGCTCCATTGCCTATTCTTCCAGCAACAATGCCTGTTGCAACTTATTATGCTCCACGTAACATGACAATAGCTCCTCTGGCTATAGCATATGGTCAAAATGTTTGGAAACATATACCAGGAGAATCTTCTGGTAATAACAATACTGATTCCTCAAGTCATGCTTCCGTTGATTCTAGTGCTCCTTCAGTTCTGTTTCCTCGATAAATTATGTCATGTTCATAAATTTTCGATTCTGTTTTCTGTATTATAATTTTTAAGCTCCAACAAACTTCAGTCATATACTTATAGTTTCATTGTAATACTTCATCACTTATATTTCACCTTGTTCGACGACATATTGACAGAAAAATGAATGAAAATGCTTATTTTTCAATGAATCTGTTATACAAACAAGCCCCTGTATTTATAGGTACAGCAGAGCTAATTAAGGCTGTAAATTATCTGCCAAAACTGACTAAATCTTCTGCCAAAACTGACTAAATCTGCTGCCTAAACTGACTAAATCTGCTGCCTAAATCTGCCTAATTATGTTGTCAAAACTGACTACCTAAAGCTGCCTAATTATGCTGTCAAAACTGACTAAATCTATATTGACATCCCCCTCAAATTGATGCTAGTAAATCTACAAGCATCAATTTGCCACAAAAAAAATTGTGTCATTGGCGCGTCAAAGCTTTTGTGAGGACATAAGCTGTTTGAAGAGTAGTACTAACATGTGGGAGGTTAATAACACCACGAGTAAATGCGTCTCTAATATAATGACAATCAACTTCGATGTGTTTTGTGCGTTCATGAAATACCGGATTGGCAACAATCTGAATGGCACTTTTGTTATCAGCATGAAGTGGAGTAGGATTATGTTGAGAAGCTCCAAGCTCATAAAGAAGACCACGTAACCAAACAATTTCAGAACAAGCTGCAGACATGGCTCTATATTCAGCCTCCGTGGAAGATTTAGATACATGATCCTGCTTTTTACACTTCCAAGAGATCAAGGCATCTCCAAGGAAAACACACCATCCAGTTGTAGATCGTCTAGTATCCGGGCATCCAGCCCAATCGGCATCACTGTATGCTGTCAAATGAAGATCAGAGTTTGTAAGAAAAAATAGACCACGCGTAGGTGACCCAATTAAATATCGAATAATAAGCTTTATTGCAACAAGATGAAAATGCCGAGGGGATTGCATGAATCTGCTAACTATATGAACAGCGTAGGAGATATCGGGTCTTGTAAGAGTTAGGTAGATAAGGCTACCAACCAACTGTCTGTATAAATAAGGATTAGGCAAAAGCTCCCCTTCATCTATTCGATATTTAACATTCACCTCCATTGGTGTATCAACAACAGTAGCTTCCTTTAAACCAGCCAACTCAATAAGATCTTTGACATATTTATGCTGATTTAAGAATACCCCTCGATTTCGAGAATGAACTTCTAGACCCAAAAAATATTGAAGATTCCCAAGATCTTTCATTTGAAATGTACAATGCAACATCTTTTTAAGTTTAGAGATAAGCACAGTGTCGTTGCCAGTTATGATAATATCATCAACATAGACCAGGAGAAAAACCATACCCATTGTTGTCTTATGAAAGAAGAGAGACGAATCATATTGGCTTTGTGTAAAAGAGAAGTTGATGAGAGTACTGCGAAACTTATCAAACCATTCTCTAGGAGATTGCCTCAGCCCATACAAAGTGCGCCTTAACCTGCAAACTTTATCTGGAGCTATCCAAGCCATACCATGTGGAAGTTTCATGTAAATTTCTTCTTTTAGATCCCCATTTAAGAAAGCATTTTTTACATCCATCTGATGTAAAGACCAAGATTTAGAGGAAGCAACAGCAAGAATGGTTCTTACTATGGTCATTTTTGCAACTGGTGCAAATGTCTCTTCATAGTTGATTCCATATTCTTGTTTATTGCCAAGTGCAACAAGTCGAGCTTTGTATCGATCTAGTGAGCCATCAGATTTGAGTTTCACACTATAAACCCACTTACTTCCAATTGGCTTGACATTTGGAGGTAAGGAAACAATGTCCCAAGTATGATTTTCCGCAAGAGCTTGAAGTTCTGTTTCCATTGCTTGTTGCCAACACTCATCTTCCATAGCCAGTTTATAACAAGTAGGAATAGAAATAGGAGACAAAGTAGTGGTCATGACTACTGGATTTGAAAAAACATACCTGTCAGGAAGTTTTGAAATTCTTGAGCTTCTCCGAATTGGAGGTGGATCATTGGAAGTTGATACAATAGGATCAGGATCAGGTGTTTCCGAAAGAGTCGTAGGAGCCGTAATGGGAGAAGTGCGTCTATTATAAACATGGCCTGGTTTAAATCTTTGTGTTGGTGTTGATCACTCGGGAAAGTGAGGTAATATAGCCGTAGATGGGGGATGTGAAGTCATTGGTGTGATAAAAAATGGTTGATTTTCAAAGAAAATAACATTTCTAGACACACGAATTCGACGGGCATTAGGATCATAGCAAAGAAAACCTTTTTGGGTGCCACCATAGCCTAAGAAAGCACACTTGACAGATTGAGCAGTAAGTTTATTTCTTTCATGTGGTTGAAGATGAACAAAACAAACACATCCGAAAATATGAAGATTAGAATAATCTGGTGCATCTTCATACAAACGAAGGTAGGGAGATTCATTGTTTATGGTGGGGGATGGTAATCTGTTAATCAAATAAACAGCAGTAGACAAGGCTTCACACCAAAAATGAGGTGGACCACCAGACTCAATGAGAAGAGTTCGAACGACATCAAGAAGATGACGATTCTTCCTCTCAGCCACGCCGTTTTGTTGTGGAGTTGATGGACAAGAACGTTGTGATATGATTCCATGACTTTGAAGGAAATATTGAAATTCGTTTGATATATATTCACCACCTGAATCAGATTGCAAAATTTTGATTCTAGCAGAAAATTGTGTTTCGATTAATGCATGGAAGGTTTTGAATGCATTGAAGACTTCACTTTTAGATCGAAGAAAATATACCCAAGTAAAACGAGTGAAATCGTCTATGAAAGTAACAAAATATTTGTTGTGATGATGAGAAATTACTGGTGAAATACCCCATACATCAGTATGCACAAGTTCAAAAGCTTTGGTGGTGTGGGATTTATGCAATGGAAAAGGAAGTGTTTTGCTTTTACCAAGTTTGCAAGATGCACAATCAACAATTTCTGAAGACTTCGAAAATTTATTTCCAAGCAAACCAGATTTTGTTAAAACACTAAGAACGTGTGAATTTGGATGCCCCAACCGTTTATGCCACACTTGATTATTACATTCAACGGAATTACAAGAAACGTAATTTGACACTAGAGAGGGTGATGGAAGTAAAGGAAATAGACGTCCCACTTTAGGCCCCTTTGCGATCATCTTCCCGGACACTTGATCCTGAACAAGGCAACCAGAATTTGAAAATTGAACAGTATAATTGTTATCAACTAATTGCCCAACAGATATAAGATTAGCGGACAAATTTGGGGAGACAAAAACAGTATTCAGAGATGCTGAAATATCACCAACAGCAGTTATAGGTAAGGAGTTACCATCAGCGGTTTGAATATGAAGATCTCCTTTATATTTTTGGACATTATTAAGGGGTAATGTTGTGCTAGTCATATGATTTGAAGCAGCAGAATCAAAATACCAAGGCTTGTGAGCAGAATTTTTGTTACCTGAAATTCCTAAAGTTGAAAATGCATTAACTATCATCTGTTGGATCATTTCAGGAGTAACAGAAGACTGACCAAAATTAGGAGCATTTGAGGATCCAACTGAGACGTAGGCAGTTTCAGATTTCTTTGGAGGACGGATTGGACAATCTTTGATGATGTGCCCTGCTTTCTTGCAATAATTGCAGAATTTTTTAGAGCAACTAGTAGCAAAATGTCCAAATCCTTTGCAACTATAGCATTGGATAGTACTCATATCTCTTCCACCTCTATGCTTTCCTTGGGCAGCATATGCAACAGGAATTGGAGAAGAATTCTGCGCTTTTTGATCGATGAAAGTCTGTGTCACAAGCCGCTGTTCTTCCCAAAAAAGCTCTCCGAGGCAAGCATCAATTGATGGCACTGGATTCCTATTCATGAGGTTGGACCTGATTGGTTCAAAATCACCTCGTAATTTCATCAAAACTAGTCACGTTTGCTCGTCTCATGTATACTTTGTACAGCAGCTAGTCCTTCAGAAGGCACACTCTCGTACACAATATCAGTGTATTCACCCCATAAATTCTCGAAAGAAGAATAAAACTCTTGAATAGTCATGCTCCCTTGACTGAGTTGGCTCAACTCAAGCTCTAATTGAAAACGTCGGGTTGCGTTGCTTTGGTTGTAAACTTTCTTCAAATATCCCCACATATCTTTAGAAGTCTTGTAAGGCCTGAGATTGAGAATCATGGAGGGCTCCATACTCCCAAGAATCCAAGACATAATTTGAGCATCCTTCACCTTCCATTTAGCAAGGTTTTCCTTTTCTTTTTCTTCGGTGGCTGGTGTAGAAACTGTGCCATCAACATGACCCCATAATTCTTTTCCCTTGACAAGAATTTCAAATTAGAAAGACCAAGCAGAATAGTTCTTCCCATTAAATCGAACAAGGAAGTTATTACCTTGCTCTAATGACATGATTAAAGAAGAAACAAGAACCAAGAGATGAATTCCAAAAAAATTTGACAGGAAAACTAGACAAGAAATACAAGAGCAGATTATTAAGAGATCAGCTCTGATACCATGACAGAAAAATGAATGAAAATGCTTATTTTTCAATGAATCTGTTATACAAACAAGCCCCTGTATTTATAGGTACAGCAGAGCTAATTAAGGCTGTAAATTAGCTGCCAAAACTGACTAAATCTGCTGCCTAAACTGACTAAATCTGCTGCCTAAATCTGCCTAATTATGCTGTCAAAACTGACTACCTAAAGCTGCCTAATTATGCTGTCAAAACTGACTAAATCTATATTGACACATATACCTACAAATAGTCTTTCGTACAAATAGTCTTTCGTAATCCAAAGAGTAATAAACAGCGCATATGTGCTGCGACTATGACTCTGATACCAACTTCGCAGGCATATCTACTTGAATTTAAACTGGCAAACGCTGAGCACTTACAATCAGCCAGAACTGCATAACAAATTTTGCAAACTACACAACAAATTTCGCAGTTTCAAGTACTGATGAAATGTTGTAAAATGTTTTGCTTGCTGTAGTTCTTTGTACCAATCATGCTTAAGCTCTTTAATGCTAAAGCACCTCCACCCAACTAAAACTACAGTATTGCTGCATATTTATCTACATTAGTTTTCATCACTGGGTACCAATTTTATTTTTATTTTTTCCCAAAAGTTTAAGTTGTTTTAATTTTCTTAGGAAAAGGCTTGCGACTGCCTAATGAAAGAACATGCTTAGTTCGTGTTATTTGTTTTATTGTATGAGACAGAAACACTGATTTCATAGAACATGCAGAATTGCAATTATATAAATTTAAAGCAATGACATAGAAGCAGCCTATTTTTCTTGGTCAACAGAAGACATGAACACTAAAGGTTCAAGACCTAGTCCCTACAATCTTTGCTCTCAGTTCAAAATAATATCTTTTTAACTAATTTCTTGCAAAATGACTGTGATGGGAACTAAATTGGGTAGGGCGGGGGCCCTTGATCCAACGGTTGTATCCCTCCTCCTTTGACTAGGAGGTTAAGTGATCGATTTCGTGGCTTTGCAGGTACTCTTTAGTTCATCGATTGGTGCTGGCCATGCAGGTACTCTACTTCATCGATTGGTGCTGGTTTTTAGTGGCTGGGTCAGGGTGATTACTCATGCAGACTTGTGCTCCTCACGGTTCACTGAGTTATTGAATGCTGGTTTGTGGCACTATTACCGCAGATACATCTTAATTAGTCCAATCTTTCTGAAAGATTTTAAACTCACATATGTATTGGCTTGGTTAGCCGTGAGCTTGTCATCCCATAAAGACATGTGCGGTTGCTCCCACCTGTTAGGCTTTCTGATAAGTTCTATATAAACTGAAATATATTAGGCACAAGCTTGTCTATTACATTACACTACTGGAAATACAAACGGACTACATTGTATTGTGTTGTTCTTTTTCAAGCTACAAACTGGCTCTATTTATAGCCTTTAATTGACATGGCTGCTACACACCAACTCTTGTTGTTGCTTCTTTTAATAGCCATCTTCTTTGACAGCCTTATTTCTTGGACTTCATAGATAGCTGCTGCATGTGTTTATACATTACACTTTTCTTCACATGCCTACCATTAGCCTACAATTCTTGACTAGCCTACCATATTGAACAATCTTACATAATATCCGTAATACTTTCCTTAAAAAAAGAAAAATAAAATACATTAGAGTCATGTAAATTAAGGACCTTGAAGTCTGGTAACACTTTTGATAATAGATTTATAACCTTTTCAAAAAAAAAAAAATTAAGTCTTCTTAGGTTATGTGAAAAGCAAACATTTAACAAAATGCTTAAGGTTTAAAAAAACGACAAATTTAATGGGGTTTTAAGCTACCAACTCCACAAAGAAATTATTAATAGTCCAACATGTAATGTGTTCTCTTTTTAAAGAAATTAGGGATGTTACAGGTATCTTCTTGGATTCTTAACTGTTCCTTCTATAAGAGACAAAGTTAATGCATTATTAATATTATTAGCAGATTGCAATTTTTCTCTTGGAGCAAGAACTTAAGGTCAGCAGTTTGCAACTTTTTCTTCTGCAGCTGGGTAAGAACCAAAACATGGCTGCTTATACTTTTAACTTCCATCATCTTGTGTCATCAAATTATGTTATCATCATTACATTCTTGATCTTTCAAACTATCCTATTTGAAGCTTCTTATCCTTCACCTTCAACAATTTCAGGAAATATTTGTAACTTGTCATTCGACCGAAAAACAACTTTAACAGTCAACATAATTCAACTAATTGCAGACCTTTAAATGGGTACCACTACTAGAAAAAAGCTAATACACATCGGTTTCTGGCCTACATATGAACTCGGTGGCAACTTATGATCATTAGGAAGGAAAGAGCCTCATTTTAAAGTAAATCAGTAAATGCGTTACCGCTAATGCCAAACCTAGATTTCCAATTGTGTAATTTTAAGACCGACTCTAGCTTAGTGCAATCACTTTCCTCAAATAGAGGTAGTTTTGCATCAGCAACAGACCTCTTAAACTCGTGTGAATTATCATCGTAATCACCTTTATTGTAAGCTGCTTCACACACATTAGCTGTTTCCGAAGCAGGTATTGGCTTCGAAACAGGACAACTACTAGCAAGAGATGATTTAGCACTCCTAGAAGACTCTTCACCATGCCAAATCCACTCAACATATCCCAGACTAAAACTTTCTTCATATAGATGATCTCTAATTATTTTCACCGGAAACTTTTCAAAATTAACGCAGCGTGCACATGGGCAAGGAATCTTCTTAAGATTTTTAGCATTTTCTTTCGCAAATATCAAGAAGTTTTCGACACCTATTTCGTACTGTAAAGAATCTCTATCTTCTTGAAAGGCATATGATGTAGCCTATTTGTATTTCGAGGATACAACTCAACTTAAACAAGATTGTAATAGTAAATAGTATATAGATTGTCACAAGGAATCTCAGATTGTATTATCTATCAGAAGAAAAAGATTAAGGTCAATCTACAAACTTGAGGAATTACTACATTGAAAGAAGTTCAGACATCTGATCAAGCCTCAGTGAAGTATTCGTTAAAGAAGTGGATTCATTTAAAGTGACAGAGATTTCGACAGTGACAGAGACAGTACAGAAGAATTAATAGAGAGAGAAGAAAAAGAAAAGAAAAGGAACCAGATTTTAAAGTCAAAATATGAAGAACGGTCATTGCGGTTAGTCACTCATGAACCAGACAGTACATCGAGTGTCAACATTAAACAGTGGTTGTTTATCATTAACTTCAGTGGTTCAACCTGTCAAGACTGGTATGTTAAGAAAAGAAAGGAACCAAATCATAGAGTCAAAAATAAAGAAAAGCCGTTGGAGTTAGTCGCTCATGAACCAGACCGTGCATCGAGCGTCAACGAAAATTCGGTGGTAATTCTTTATTACTTTCAGTGGTTCAAGAAAAAGATTTGAGCTGTCAAAAGATTTATATTAATTCTCTTTTAATTAATATAATTATGTAATTGATTTAATTTAATAAATTAATTCATTCTGAATTAATTTATTTATTAAATTAATTATCATGTTAATTAATTTTGAATTAATATATTAGTCTAATTGATTTAATTAATTAACTTATTAATTAATTAATCATTATTCGTTTAAATGATTAATTGATTAATCAAGTTAATTAAATTAAAAACAATAGATAAAGAAAAGAAAAATCAAAAGAAAAGGGAAAGGGAAAGAAATAAAAAAGAAGAAGAAGGAGGTCGACAGGTTCAAGACTGAAGAATTAATAAAGGAAAGACAAAGTAGTAATCATGCGTGCATGAAATAGTTAAAAGGAATCAAAAGAAAAAACAAACTCTGTCTATCACATGCTCCGTGTGCAGTTCCTGTTTGTTGACCAACGCGCCACAGAGCGCGTGTGTTACACGCTCCAGACAGAATCAAGGAAACAGCCGCGCGTGTCTTTCACACAGCATTCCTGAGACTGGTCTTCGTTTGCAGCAGAATCTTTTTGTTTACAAATTCAATCATACAGCCGAATTATTTAATTTAACAAGACAATCTCAATTGTCTTGCCGACTGTCTTGGTAAGCCTTGATTGTCTTGCCTATTGTATTGCCTATTGTCTTGGCAGTACAAGTTGATTGTCTTGGTGGTTTTGGATTGTCTTGCTGATTGTCTTGGCAGTACAAAACTGATTGTCTTGGAAGAGCAGATTGTCTTGCCGATTGTCTTGGCAGTACAAATGAAAAAAAAAGATGCAGAAGACTACATAAAATCAAGACAGGCGGCCAGATCAAAGAGAACACACAGAATATATCATTCACAGAAACAAACCCAGCTCCATTCTCTCTCATTGAAGAACAACACAGCAAGAGAAATAAATTTGTACAAATTCAAGTTCATCTTATTTTTAATATCTGATCCGATAGAACTTGTTTATTTGATACTCTTGTACTATTAGCGAGTTTTTACTCCTAATCTATATCTCGATTTTTATTAACAAATCTAGAAAAATTCATGTCAAATTTTCTAATTTGTTTTTATTAACTAGATATAATTTCTGTACTGTATTTGTAACAAACCCCTCAAGTTAATATAATTTTATATTCAACTTGAATTTTGTTTCATTTAATTCCGCTCAAATTTGTCAAAATATAAATTAAATTTATCCGGACAAATTTCGATTAAACATTACTGTTTGTATTCAACCCCCCTTTCTACAAATATATTGGACCTAACAATTGGTATCAGAGCCTATTTATTGATACACAAATCAAGATCCTATTTTTATTCAGTCAAAAATCCATTTCGAATTTTTAACTCACTTAAAAATTCATCATGTCTTCAAAAATTGGAACTGTTAAGATACCCATATTTGACAAGGAGAATTATGAACCATGGAAAAAGAAAATGATCCTTTTTCTACAAGTGGCCAATCCTAAATATTTAGGAATATTGAAAACCGGGCCAATAGTTCCTATGATTACTGAAGAGGAAATAATCGTGGAAGGAGTTGTTGTAGTTCCCGCAAGGACATATCCAAAGGACATTAGTGTTTATACAAATGATGACAAAGTGGATATTGCCCTTGATCTTAATGTACAATTAATTTTGGTGGAATCCCTAGATGCGATCATGTGCAACCATGTTGTTAACTGTAAAGATGCCAAGCATATCTGGGACACCATTATAACAATAAACGAGGGAACTAAGAATGTCAGGGAAAATAGATTGGAAGCTAAGATTGTTCAACCTTACAGCTCTGAAGAGGAAGTGATTGTAGCGGAGTATGGGAAGACAGCTACAAGTCAGGGTTGTAGAGAATTTTATTCATCAGAGGAGCTGGAGCAGTTGGAGGATCAATCAATGGCACTGGTTGTAAGACAGTTTAATCATTTCAGATTTAGAAGAAATCCTAATTTCAGACTCAGGTCTACTGAGAACAGATTCCATCAAGGAGGTTCATCCTCAAGTAGCATAAGGGTTGGCTACGAGACTGGAATGGTAGACAGAAGCAAGATCAGGTGCTTCAACTGTAATGAAATGGGACATTTTGCAACTGAGTGTCATCGACCTGAACAAGATGCAAGGAGAGAGTATGCATCTGGTATGAAGAAAGTAGACACAGCATAACTTGCCCAAGATAAAAGCTGGGATGACACGGACAGTGAAGATGAAGAAGTTGGAATTCTTGCGCTGGTGGAAAATGATGGAGCATCTGATCATCATAACAAACCGGTAATTCTTACTGACACTGAATTGATTCGTAGTCTTTATAATTCCTTAGGTAATGCACAAACTGAATATAGAAGACTAGATCTGCTAAGCACTAAACTTGGCAATGAAGTGTCAGAATTGAAAAAGGTGAATATTAATCAAGATCAACAAAGAGATGAAATAACAATGCTTCATAAAAAGGAGAAAGCTATTCTAGAAGTTGTAGGCAAACAAATGGCTAGAATTACTGAACTTGAAACACAGGTCAGGGCATGTTATAATTCTGTTAAAGTTTCCAAAGAGTTTTTTAACAATCAAGTTGTAGAACGAACAACAGGTATAGGGTATGGCTACAATGAAGCTGTTGGATCATTGGGCATAAATTCCCATAACCCTGTTAGTGCTAAAGAAAGGGGAATACCACATGTACTCAAGAATTTTAATGAACCTCTATTTAAAAAATCTGATGCTGGACCACCAGATATTCTTTCTATGGCTATCCAGGAAGAAATGAGAAATGAGCACAGTGCAAATGGCACAGTCTGTATTAAAGCTAAATCTGTTAAGGACGCTAATCCAAAGAATGTTTCATCCAAGAAAGATGTCACAGTCTTTGTTAAGGCTAAATCTGTTGAGGACACTAATACAAAAATTGTTTCATCCAAGAAAGATGTACCTAAATTGCCAGTAAAGGTTGTTGAAACAACTAGTTCTTCTAAGACTGGATTAGGTGGTAATAAGTTGAAGCAGAACAATAACATGTCTAAGATGAGTAACATGCCTATCATTGATTCTAATCATAAAGCATGTGGTGTTGTCAACTGTATGTCTTGTGCTTTTAATGTGATGTCTGCTTACTTTAATGGTAATCATGCATGTGATAATAAGACTGCTCCTCGACAACAAATGAATAGGAATAATGTTAGATCAAAGACTGCTAGTCCTCCTTATGTTAGGAGAGAGACATTTGTACCAAAGCCTAAACGAAGTTTTACTAAGGCTGTTTACAAGGTCAAATGTCCAGTCAGTGAAACAAATGTTATTGCTGCTAAAAAGACATGGATAACCAAGATGAAATCAAAGATTGTCAAAGCTGTTTATAGGGTTAAATGTCCAGTCCCCTTGAAATATGTTGTTATGAAGATTAAGAATGTTGTTTTGCCTGACAAAGGCCAATACTTCAAGTATTCCGGACCCAATCAAATTTGGGTCCCAAAAAGGGTTTAACTGTTTGGGCATTGCAGGGTGTGTAACAGGTACATTGTGTTATGTGGATTCTGGACCGTGGATGTTCAAGGCATATGACCGAAGATAGAGCCCTGCTATCAAGAGTGGTGACGGTATCTGGCCAAGTGGTTCAACCCTTGGAGACAACAGCAAGGGTATGACCTAGGGTCAAGGCTATTCAATAGCCAAGGAATGTTGTCAGTAATAAAGCATCTTTTACAAGATGAAGAGCCTACTGTTCGAGGATTAAGGAAAGAGAACTTATCTATAGCTGACATGGAATCTCAGTAAAAGGTGAAGTCAACAAGGTCAAATCTAAAGCTTCATCAGACAGGAGTTCAGCTATGACATAAGGAGCTCTCTCACCTGAATGTCATATCAAGAGATTCTTTCCTGGAAATCGAATCAGTAAAGGAGACTACCTCATCTGGAATTAAAGTAAAATAAAATTATGAGGCATGTCATAAAGAGAAATCAAAGAAGCATCACACAGAAGTTCTACATCAATGAAATATATACCTTAGTGATGATGACTGATGACTTCTCTCAAAAAACAAGTTGTTGTTCAGACAATCTGAAGACAAGACACCACTGATGGTGATTGATCACATCTAGAAGAGTGTCAGGAAGCAAAACTGACTATGACAACTTGGAGACCAGATTACAGGACCTATCAATTAGTGTTCTGGATGATTTCTGCACCTTCAAGAGTATTAATGCTGAAGCAGTCGATAGTTTGCTACTGACATGATTAAACCCTGATCAGTAAGGAATATAGGAAGACCCTACAAGTTATGAAGAAAATTGTTTTGCAATGATAAATGAAAGTGAGCATCCTAGAAATCTGCTAATGCTCAATAGGATAATTTCCTTGGTTACTTGGTGGAGTCAACAGCCTATAGGGTGATTGTTATTAATCAACAGAAGGTGATTGAAAGTCTTAGTGATGTTCAACGACTTCTAGCTCCTAGCTGTCAATGGTAATGATGATTCAGATCCAAGCAATGTCAACATGGAGAATCTTCATGTAAACCCAGCAGCAGCTTAGGGGGAGCAAAAGAAGGATCATCTAGTCAACTCAACACCACACTGAAAGTCAAAGGACACTATGAGAACATGTCTGCCAAGACAAAGAGTGTTGACTCAATTAACTCTTTGTTCTAGTTCTTAGTGTTTCTAATGGTGGAAGTAAAAGACTAACAGAGCTTCAAGTACTAGTGATTATTTCTTTAGTCTTCTTTTAGAAGAAACTAAGAAATCTACAAAAGCTCTGAAAGATCCAGGTTGAGTGATTTCAATGCAAGATCATCTCAATCAGTACAAAAGGCAGATTGAAGGGAAGCTGGTATCTAGACCAAACAACAAGGCGGTATTTGGTACGAGGATAACCAGAAGTCTACCTGGATGATGTCAAGGCATTGTTATGAGGGACAAAGCCAAACTGGATGCTAGGTTACAATTTGATCAAACCAGTATATTTGACAAGAAGCACCAGTGACAAGACTTGAGGATATCAGGCACTTGCTGCACATTTAAGATTATAATGGACATCTGGATCTACTGAATCTGGATGCTAGAGGAATGTGAACAAGTGCACTCCTGGTTGGTGAGATAATTGAAGATCTCTACAGGTTAGTATAAACTGGTATCATCACTCAAGCAAGCATGGAAGACATGGTATGACACCCTAACTATAATTTAATATTTGATATCAATCTTTAACAGTTGGTATCTTTTAACAATTGGCGTCATATTTATAGAACTCTCTACATCTTTAGGCACAAACATAAATGATATATATGTGCAATGATATCTTGATTATATTATATGTTGGTCTACTAGCTATAAATTGGTATCAAGATATTTGCTGTTTTGATGTTGGTAAAGTTGAAATTCTTTTGATTTGCTTTAGTAAGCCAAAAGAATGATGACAATAAAAGTAAGTCAAGGATCCTTTGTTTCTATTCAGAAGATTCTAGACCTGTTAAGACTACCTACCAACAAACCACTGTAGCTGGCTTTTGACCTGTTAGTTTGGATCTAACAAGTTGGTAATCAAAAATCTTAAGATGGACCCGGATCTGAGGAAATGGTACTTTAGAGATATTTGACCCAACAAGTTCGGGATCTAATAATTAGGACCTAATCAGGCTATAGAGGAATCATCAGCTCATTATCTTATTCAATTGCTAATAGATCACTTACACACATATTTTATTCTCACTTATGCAAATGTGCATGGTCCCAAGTGGATTCTTGAGAATCTATTCTTGTAGTTATTACACTTGATTTTCAGATGTCTTAAGTTGGACCCAAATCTACGAAGATGGTACCCTAGAGACATCAGTTCTGACATGTTTTGCTACATAGAGACAGATCAAATGAGTTGTACGAAAGCAGGAGAACACAAGGAATCAATTTCATCTCCAACAACTCTGTGAAACACTCAAGGACTAAGCAACTTGCATAAGGTATCAATTCTTTTGAGAGCATGTCTTTAGTTAAGAATAACTTGCAGACACGTTTGCTAAATCCCTTGATGAAATTAATTTTTCAAGATTGGTTTGTGAACTTTGGATTTTATTAATGCTATATGATTGTAAATCCCATCTGTTAAGTAATTCTTAAGTAAGCTCACAAGTTTTCAATTGTCTGTATTGAAAGGACTTGTGAACTTATTTACATCCAGACCTCACGCTGAGAATTATTTGTTGAATGATTGCCATGTGTATAATTGCAAAATATTTTAGTGGTGATTATTTAAGGATAATTTAAATACTTAAATGCTAAAATCTAACTCATAGAGATTTAGCATTTAATTATTTAATTATTTATTTTGATTTATATGGGTTACAGACTTGAAGCAATTCAATTTAGTATTTGCTCTGTACCTTAAATTTATTAAAATAAATAAACAACATAACTAATTTGGACCTAATCTGTATTGGTCTTCAATTAGTTGTGAGATGTTTATTCTAGTGAATTTTTTCAATATTTCATTTTCAGAAATTCACTATAATTAATATTATGGTTCTAACAATTGGTTGTACTGAATTTTTAACTTATATCAGTTAATGATATTTAGTTAGAATTCTATTTACTAACTAATTGTGAGATATATTGGTATGTGTGAAATTACTTAGAACTCCTCTAAGTAATCATTGTTATATTTTTTACAATTCACTCATATTATTATACATGGTATGAAAATAATCTAAGTAGAACTGTGGATATTGTAATATCTAAAATGACCATTGTTCAAATACTTTGAATAATTTTTATGCTTATTTGCAAGCTTCAAATCACTTTGATAATAAATGTTTTATACTATGGATCAAGGTGTATTGGACTTAGAATATTATTTCTAAGATTGCAGATAAGACAGTCTTGGTAATCAAGTTTTATTTTTAGAACCAAGACTGTCTACAAACAAACAGTTGTTAGGAGTTAACAATTGTTGTTATCGAGGAGTTGCCTTGAAGTCATAAGTTTAAAATGTTAATGATGATAATTATCCAAGTGATAATGGTAGAAACAATTTTGTTATTGGCGAGACCAATGTCACTGGAAAATAATCATCAAGTCATTCTGGCAACAACTCGAGGGAAGTAAACAAAGGATTCACTAGTCAAACACAACATCACAATGAAGAACAAGGTGATTCAACAAGATCCAAGCTTCTCAAACAGTCTGTTTGGAATAGAGCTGATCATTGGTGATCCAGATGTTGTAGTAAGAACTAAAAGGACTTCTCAGAATCAAGGTATAAAATCTAAGGAATCTGAGAAAGCACTTGCGAATCTGGAACAACAAGAAATGTGGAAGTTGGTGCCAAGGTTTGAGTGCCAAGTAACTGGTTCATCTACATAAAATTTTGTATTCTCACATGTTTAGTCATAAGGTTGTAAACCCAACAACTTTTGTCCCAGACTACAGTCAAACTTAACACATTCTATTTTACCCCCTAAATTGAAGTAACCTATCAGACTAAAGGTCACCATGGAGTAACTGCACTTGATGTAGCAAACAAGGATATGTGGGATATTCAATTGGAGAGTCACTACCTTATACACTAACCAAAATATTTCATATGTACAAGTGAGATTGCACACACTAAGGATGAATTGACGGAAACCTGTAATCCAACCATTTTACGGTTAGGATTATAAATTAAAGGTTCTTTAATGAACTAAGAGTCTTCACAGACCTCGAGAGAAGGTATTGATCTTGTTGTGGAATAAGAATTAGGTTACGAGTATTGCGGCTAGGGTTTGTGTATTTAATGCAAAGGTGTATAAGCTTCGTGCTTTAATGGCTGCTCTTGTGCTCGTGGCTGAATCTGCCTTCACAAGATGCCTACGTACTTTGATGAATATCAAAGATCAAGCCAAAAAACGTAGTTCTAGGTTGAGGGGTCTGACCCTTTATATAGGCTGAGAAGCCTTAGAATTATGGTAGGAGTTAGAGACTTGGTGGACAAGTCTTTGAGGAAGGTTCTAGATCTATTCCTTGTAGGAATTAGTTTCCATATTGAATTGGTTGCCTTGGTGGCTAAGTCTGACGGAGATAATATCCTTATCCAACTCTTATTGCTGAGCTGTTTATTTCCCTCAATATTAATTACGAAATTAATATTATAATTGGGGTTTTGGGTCCATCTGGCGGGCCCCACGTTGGACCATTCTTGGTCTAATTACTGCCACATTAAATGTGTCTTTTAGGGCTTATTTTCAACCCATATCATTTGCCCCCAACTTCTAGGAAAACTGATAAGGTTTTCCTTGAAATTTTAATGGTCTTTTCCGAGACTTGGGTCAGGGTTCATAAATGTACACTAGTGTTTCACAAGTATCGTCTTAATATAAAGAGTGGAACGACCTACACGTTTACGACGATTTGCCTTATTCGAGGCTAAACAATTATTTCCAAGTAACTTCTGTTACTGGATTTTTGTCCATTCAATATGAAGGAACCATCCGTAGTACTTCCCGTATCGTAAATATATTTTAGAGTTATATAGTACGCACAGGTATTTCTCTTAAAAATTCCATGTCCACGAAGATTCGATGTCCAAAAATCAATTTTTCAGAACAAATTTCGAACAAAACTGAAATTTTTCGACCAGGAATTCGACCAAAATTCTGGTCGAAATAAGGGCTTCAACAAATCCTGATCGAAGGGATTTTCGACCAGGAATCCTGGTCGTTTCGACCAGGGTTCTAGTCGAAGTAAGCGTTCCATTCTTCTCTGCTCGAACACATTTTCGACTAGGATTTTTGGTCGTTTCGACCAGAATTCTGGTCGAATTAAGCATCCAAATTTCCTCTTGTCGAACACATTTTCGACCAAGATTCCTAGTTATTTCGACCAGGATTCTGGTCGAATTAAGCATCCAAATTTGTTCTTTTCGAACACATTTTCGACCAAGATTCCTAGGCATTTCGACCAGGATTCTGGTCGAATTAAGCGTCCAAATTCCTTCTTGTCGAACACATTTTCGACCAGGATTTTTGGTCGTTTCGACCAGAATCTTGATCAAAATAAAGTCCTCAAAATTTTCGGGCTTTTTCTTGATGGGCCTTTCTACTTTTGGGCCTTCGAGGCTTTACATGTTTAGAGTGTGTATTTTTATAAAAATACCTTCTTTCTTTGGGCCTGACCCCATGGCCATAATGGGCCTGTTCAAATTCCAAATCTTTCGTTAGGGTTTGGGTTTGATATTTCTTCAAAATATCTTAGATATTTCTTCAAAATATCTTAGATATTTCTTCAAGATATTTTTCTAAGAACGTTCCAGAATTGGGCTTCAATTTGGGCCGGTTTCATGGGCCTTTGGTCAATTTTGGAATTCTGACTGGTCACTGTATGTTTTCTGACCGTTTGAGAGTATTTCAACCGGTTGTTCATTCCTATATAAGAGTGAGAGTTGAGAATTCATTTTTCACACTCTCACTTCTCACTTCACATTTTCATCTTTGAGCTCTCAACTTTTAGCTAAGAAGTCTCTCTCTCTCAAATTCCGTTTGGAGTTTTACTCAGCTAATTCCGTCCTTCGTCTCCGGTCATCTTCTTCGTTTTAAGTCGAGATCTCAATCTACCATTAATGGCGGACAAAGCTCAAGCTCGCCTTCTGAAAATGAACTCAGCCTCTTCCAAAGGTTCCATCCAAATTCGCTCTCCTTACACCTCTTTTTTAGATATGTTAAATGAAAGAGCAGACGATTATCCTTCCTTAGCCGAGTTAGATGCGTATGATTGTTGTAATACATATCACAATACAGATGAAATTGGTAGATACAACAAGTTGTATAAAATTAAAAAACCTTATAAACTCGTTCCAGCTGGGCCAGGTGACAGGCCTTGTCATTGGAGGCCCAATGCCTTGTGTATCTATAGGGAGTGTTTGGTAGCGGGCCTCCGTTTCCCTTTTCATGAGTTTATCCCCCGCCTTTTAGCTGACATTCAGTGTAGCCCTTGCCAATTACCCCCAAACGCATGGAGAATAATTATGTGTTTTATGGTTTTGTGTCTAAGGCAAAACCTTCCTCTATCTGTTGCCCTTTTTCGCAAAATTTTCCAAATTACAACAGCCCTGCTTTATATTCTGGCTGGGTATATATCAAACTTCGCCCCAAAGTCCCTCCTATCTTTAATGGTAAATCAGTACCAGACAACAACCCTGGTTGGAAGAAAGAATTTGCCTATCTTGAATGGGAGGGTGGTGATTGGGGTACCCTCTTTAGAAAAACCTTTTTCGAAGGTTTCAGATGGAAATGCTAAGGGAATCACCCTTAGCACCGAGGATCAGGCTGCTTCTGACACTTTAACCAAAGGTGATGGTATGTCTATAACCTGCCAAAGCCTCATAAATGAAGAATCTCTAAGGGCAGTAGGCCTCTCACAAGTTTCAGAACGGGGTAACTTCCTTTCTTGCCTTTGTTTTTTTTTTATTTTCATACTTGACTTATTCATTTGTGTTTCAATTCATGTCATTTCAGTTGCAAAGATGCTTGTGGAAGCTTCCCCGGATCCAAACAACGAAACCTCGAGGATGGCCCGGGCAAAGCGGAATGCCGATCCTCGAGAGAAGGGAGCTGAGCCTGCGTTCTTACGTGCCCATAAGGTCCAAAAGGTGGACCTTAAATTTGGTGATATAGCAGACTTGGAGGGGAGCTCTGAAGTAAACGTCCAATCTTCTATTTTCAGGCCATCCTGGGGCTTTAGGAAGCAGGACTCCGTCGTGGGTTCGACTAAGCACGCCATGGACTGGTCTCTTAACTCGATCACCCCTCCAGAATACAAAGACTTGGTTGTCAATGGAGGCATCGGGGAATCAGAGGCACTTGGTTCTCAAGCCTTAGCTGTGGTAGGACTCAAACCTCGCATTCTTTAAATTTCGTACTTATTTACTTTACTCCAACATATTTATTGTTTCTGTGCACAGGCCAACGTTCACTTCCAGAGTTCTCTCTACCACGCCAAAGCTTTGAAGGAGAAAGCCAAGGGGTATGAGTCTGAATCTCAAAAGAAAAGCCTTATCAACCATCTAGAGGAGAAGCTCAAGGATAAGGATGAGGAGCTGGCCAGTGCCCGGGCAGAGTTGGTAGCTTTGAAAGATGATAGGGAGAAGATCATCGATGACTATCTGGATTCTGATGAATACAAGTCCCTCATGGATCAGCATGATGAGCTGTTATTTCCTGGCCAGTTTTCCGAGGGTTGGAACAAGGCCATTGAGGCAGTTCTGAGGAGCCATCCTGGATTATTCCAGCCTTCAGACTTCGTGAGCCCCCATCTTCCTGCCCCATTATTAGTTAACGAGCCTGGATCCAGCGAAGAGTTGTTCGGGGAGGGTGATGCTTTGGTCAAAGAGCATGCTACCGCTACCACTTCAGCCTTGGATCCTAAGCTTCCTCTAGTTCGGTCTGGTTCTGCTAATTCTGCTGATGATGGATCCACTACAAACACTAGCTCTGAGGATGATTCTCCTGCTAAGGAGGCCCCTAAGGCCCCTTAAGCTTTATTTATTTTTCTTTTTGATTATCTGAACTCTTGGCTTCTGCCATTTGACTTAATAGCCTTCGGGCCTTTATTTGTGTAACTTTTAATTTATCTATTGATGCAGTTAGTTTCTATTGTGTTCATTTTTCTTGCCTTTGCTCATAGTTTGGTAAACTTTAGACTTTTTCGAGTACTTGGCCCCCTGGCTGGTACTAAACTCACAAGTTAGTTCAACATTTGTCTTTCGTATTTATTTTAACAAGGAAGAATAACTCATAGAGAAAACAGAATAGATTCCATTATGCTGTCAAAGGATATCAATAAAATGGGTTCAACCCTTACATAGATACTCTATCTCCTACTGGGAGCAACATGCTCTATAATGGTTTCATCCGAACCTTATTCCTAATAAATAGATAAAAGTCCAAGCCTTTGCCAAAAGAACTTAAACATAATAAACTTTGAGGTTCACAGCATGCCAAGTTCGGGGCACCTCAACCCCATCCAAGGTTTCTAACTTGTAGGATCCTCGTCCTAACACCTTTCTGACTAGATACGGTCCTTCCAAGTTTCGTGCTAACTTTCCTTTCTGGCCAACTCTTGAGGCTTCAATCTTCCTTAAAACCATGTCACCTTGTCGAAAGAATCTTTCCTTAACTCTCTGGTTGTAGTGAAAAGAGGCTCTCTTCTGATATTCAGCATTAGCTTCATCTCTAACCTCGTCAATTAAGTCAAGGGCAAGTCTCATCCCTTCTTCATTAGTTTCTGGTTCATATGCCTCAACTCGAGGTAACGCTTGCATGATCTCTAAAGGCACAACTGCCTCAGCTCCATAAGCCAGCAAAAATGGGGTTGCTCCAGTTGTCACTTTACAAGTGGTACGGTATGCCCAAAGTATGGGCAGCAATTCATCTACCCAAGTGTTCCTAGAGCGTTCGACCCTCTTTTTCAGTCCATCAAGGATAATTCGATTAGCTACCTCAGCTTGCCCATTGGCTTGTGGATGTGCCACAGAGGTAAAACGGAGCTCAATCGCATTCTCTTCACAATAATTCTTGAACTCTTCATTATTTAACTGTGTCCCATTGTCTGTTACAAGGATTCGTGGGATTCCATACATGCAGATTATGTTCTCCCAAAAGAACTGGGCAACTTGTTTGGTGGTTATCTTGGCCAGAGGTTTAGCCTCAATCCACTTAGTGAAGTAATCAATGGCCACTATCAAGAACTTCCTTTGTGCTGAAGCCATGGGAAAAGGACCAAGTATATCCATCCCCCACATCGCAAACAGAATGGGAGAATTAATTGAAGTTAACATCTCAGGCGGTTGCCTTACAATTGGAGCATGTTTCTGGCATCTCTCACATCTCTTGACATAGTCTTGTGCATCAGCCAACATCTCCGGCCAATAGAACCCTAAACGAATGATCTTGTGAGCTAAGGCTCTGCCCCCCAAGTGTTGCCCACAGATCCCTTCATGAACTTCCTCCAATGCTTCTCTTGCCTCTTGAGGCCTTAAACACTTCAAGTATGGGATGACGAAGGACCTTTTGTATAGAATGCCCTCAATCAAAGCGTATCTCAATGCTCTTACTGAAAGTTTTCGTGCCTCCAAGGCATTGTCTGGGAGCCACCCGGTTTCAAGGTGAGCCTTGATAGGATCTATCCAAGAGCCCCCTATATCAATTGGTGCCACTAATTTTGAATTAACGGTCGGGGCCTTCAAGACCTGAAAGTATACACTCCCAGCATAATTTTCTATCTCGGAAGAAGCGAACTTAGACAGGGCATCGGCCTTAATGTTTTCTTCTCTCGGAATGTGCTCAACATAGCACTCCTGAAACTGAGTCATAACAGCCTTTACGACTCTCAGGTATTTCGCCATAGTCTTGTCCTTAGCTTTGAATTCACCATTTACTTGTGATACCACAAGCCTTGAATCTCCACAAACTTTGAGATTTTTGACCCTCATGATTCTAGCCAAACCCAAACCAGCTATTAATGCCTCATACTCCGCCTCATTGTTGGTAGTAGGAAAATCCAACTTTAAAGCATACTCAAAGGTGAACCCATCGGGGCTTTGCAAAACCAAATCTGCACTACTAGATATTGTTTTTGATGCTCCATCAAAATAGAGCACCCAATATTCCTTCAGATCAGGTGTAAGTTCCTCTTCTTTTTTCTCTTGCCCAGGGGTAGTCACTATCTCTTACCCCCCGACTTCTTGGTTATTAATAGTGCATTCAACCACGAAGTCAGCCAATGCCTGAGCCTTAATGGCTGTTCGAGGCTTATATGTGATATCAAACTCTCCTAACTCAATCACCCACTTGATTAGCCTTCCACTGGCCTTAGGTCTATGCAATATGTTTCTCAACTGCTGGTTTGTCAGAACTTGAATCTTATGTGCCTGGAAGTAAGGCCGCAACTTCCTCGAGGCAGTTACTAATGCCAAAGCAAACTTTTCTATGGGTGAGTAATTCAACTCAGTCCCATGCAACACTTTGCTCACATAGTAGATAGGTTTCTGGACTTTCTCCTCTTCCCGAATGAGGACAGCACTCAGGGCTTGTTCAGATACCGCCAGGTATAGGTAAAGTGTCTCCCCAGGACTTGGTTTGGTCAACAGCGGGGCTTCGGCCATGTATATCTTCAGCTGTTCAAAGGCCTCCTAGCTCTCAGGAGTCCATTCAAAATTTTTCACCTTCTTTAATGCTTGGAAGAAAGGCAAGCACTTGTCCCCTGATTTGGAGATGAATCTCCCCAGGGCTGCCACTCGGCCTGTTAACTTCTGTACATCCCGTATAGAACGGGGTGGTTCCATGTCCAGAATTGCTTTGATCTTGTCAGGGTTGGCTTCTATGCCTCTCTTTGAAACCATCAGACCCAAAAACTTGCCCGATCCAACGCCAAAGGCGCACTTGGCTGGATTCAACATCATTTTATGGTGCCTCAGCACTTTGAATGCCTCTCTGAGGTGTTTAATATGGTCTGCCTTGACCAAGCTTTTAACCAGCATATCATCAACATAGACCTCCATGGTTTTTCCAATCAGATGGGCGAATATCTTATTCACCAGTCGTTGATAAGTAGCTCCTGCATTCTTTAGACCAAAAGCCATAACAAGGTAGCAGAAAACACCAAAGTCAGTTATGAAGGATACCTTTGGGATGTCATCCTTGTGCATCCTAATCTGATTGTAGCCACTGAATCCATCCATGAAACTAAACATTTCGTGCCCAGCCGTGGCATCTATTAATGTGTCTATCCTTGGTAAAGGAAGCAATCCTTAGGGCATGCGTCATTTCAGTCGGTGAAGTCTATACACATCCTCCACTTACCGTTGGCTTTCTTGACCATCACAGGGTTAGCCAACCATTCTGGAAACTGAATCGCTTCAATAAACCCAGCTCCTAAAAGCTTTTCCACTTCTTGCTTTATGGCCTCTTGCCTTTCAGGTGCAAAGTTCCTCTTCTTCTGCTGTACTATCTTCCGATTAGGATCGACATTCAATCTGCGAGTTATGAGTTGGGGATCAATCCCTGGCATATCAGCTGCTGTCTAGGCAAACACATCACTATTTTCTTGTAAGAATGCTATCAACTTGCCCTTCAGGGGTTCCTTCAAAGAGGCTCCTATATAAGTCACCTTCTCAGGGTCGCCTAGCTCCAGAGGAATAGGTATTAAGTCCTCTGCTGGCTTTCCTCGGTGTTCATCATCACCATGGACATCCATGTCTTCAATCGCGAGTACCTGCCCCTCGGCTCCATCAGCTCTCAAAGCAGCCACATAGCAACTCCTGGCCATTTTCTGATCTCCTTTCTGTTCCCCTACACCATTCCTGGTTGGAAATTTGACCTTCATGTGATAGGTAGAGGCAACAGCCTTGAACGCTTGAAGTCCGGTCCTCCCCAAGATTGCATTGTACGTCGAGGTAGCCTTAATCACTAGAAAATTCAACATCTGGGTTGCTTCCTTAGGTTCTTGCCCTATTGTCACGGGCAGCTGAATGGTCCCTTCAACCTTGGACTCAACTCTGTTAAACCCGTAGATAGGCATGTTAGTCGGGGTCAATTGAGAGCCAGTGTACCCCATTTTTACAAAAGCGTCATGAAACAAGATATCAACAGAAGCTCCATTGTCTATCAGGACCCGCTTCACTTCTGAGTTTCCAATTACAGGAGTTATGACCAACGGGTCGTAATGGGGGAATTTCACCCCTTCAAGGTCCGAATCATCAAAACCAACACTATCTCGGTCTTAGCACGCTTCGGGGCTTCTCCTACGATGTGCATCACTTCTCTGGCATAGGCCTTTCGAGAGTTTCGGGTCGTGCCGGCCGCTGTTGGTCCTCCCCAAATCATATTGATTACTAGCCTCGAGGTTGTGGGTTACGATCACGATCGTTATCCCTCCTATCATTGTCTCTTCTATCATAATCCCTTTTCTGGGTTCCACGATCTTCACCCTTGGTGAACTTGTTTAACTTTCCCTTCCGGATTAAAAATTCAATTTCATCCTTCAACTGTCTGCAGTCATCTGTATCATGTCCCACATCCCTGTGGAATCTACAATACAGATCTTTGTTTATCTTTTCGGGGTCACCCCTGAGTGGCTTAGGCCACCGAAAGTCTTTATCCTTCTCAATATCTAACAAAATTTGACTCCTAGGAGCGTTCAGCCTTGCATAATCAGAAAATCTCGGTCCAAAACCCTTCTTTGGTGATGACTCGGAGTCCTTGCCAGCCCGGGGATACTTGTCCCTAGCGTCGTACTCTTGCTCTGGCTTTCGTTTCTTTGAGTCATTAGATCCCTTGCCATTGCCTCCCGCGGTTTCCTTTTTCATGCCGTCCTCAGCCTTGATATATTTATCGGCTCTTCTTTGGAGCTCGGCCATGTTTTCAGGAGGGTGTTTTGCCAAGGACCTTTTAAAGAAGAGGTCAGTGGTTCCATGTTCCAGGGCTACCATGGCCACCTTATTTTCCAGATCAGTGATATTCAACGTCTGTTTGGTGAATCGCTTGAGATAATCCCTCAAGTTCTCATTCTTTCCCTGCACCACATACATAAGGGATGCAGAACTTTTCTCATGAATTCTCCCGCTAATGAATTGGCTAATAAAGGCAGCGCTCAACTCCTTAAAAGAGCCAATTGAGTTTGCAGGTAGGCGACTATACCATCTTTGAGCCATGCCCGACAGAGTTTGAGGGAACGCCCTACACTTTAAGGCGTCACTAGCAGGCTGCAACAGCAGTGCGTTTGAGAATGTCCTGACATGGTTTGCGGGATCGCCCGTTCCATCATAGGCCTTAATAGTTGGCATCTTAAATTTCCTTGAGATATGGGCATTCATCACCTCCTCAGTAAACGGAGGTGTGGGGTCATCAGGGTCCCCAAGTGGCATTAGATCTTTGGGGTTGCTTCTGGGGGTCTCCACCCTTGTCGATTTTTCGGTTCGGGTACCAGCCCTCCTTTGCCTCCTTGAAGGTCTCTCCAAATTTATAATGGGAATCCTCTCTGCAGTTGGAGGAGGCTGAGTTCGATTCAATCTATCTTGTTCTCTTGCAATATCGTCCTTCAACTTTTAAATCTCAGCCTCATAAGCCTTGATTCTCTCAGCAGTTGTCAAGGGGAGTCCATCATGGATCCTTCGTGTCCTTCTTAGATGTTCTTTGCTAGCACGTCGCCTCCTCGGGGCTTCATCTCGATAATCATCCTCAGATGATGATGAATCATCAGTATAGGGACCAGAGTAGTCATCATATTCTCGATCCCGGATCTGTAAGGCGTGACCGCTTGGTCCAGGTTCCTTTCGTCGAGGGGGATAATTAGGCAGCCCATACATCGGGTTGGTATTCAAGGGGAGATCCGTAGTATGGATCTGTACCCCCGGGGGTAGCGTGCGATCAACGTTACCAAGAGGAGAAACCACCATCTGAAGAGGGTTAGTTTCTTGGCTTTGATGGACAATCACCGGGAGGGTCCCCTCAACATGGGGAGTCGTCCCTGAGGGTTGAGTGAGCAGAGGTTGAATGATCGCCCCTATTGATGGGAGTATTTGTCCTTCCTCAGTAGCGATAAGCGGATCAGAAGTGGCTGGTGGAGCAGAGTTAAGGGGTACGGCCTCAGTTGATGTTGTTCTTCGTGTTTGAACCATGGTTGATGTTGTCGTCCCACAAACGGCGCCAAATGTTGTGGAATAAGAATTAGGTTACGAGTATTGCGGCTAGGGTTTGTGTATTTAATGAAAAGGTGTGTGAGCTTCGTGCTTTAATGGCTGCTCTTGTGCTCGTGGATGAATCTGCCTTCACAAGATGCCTACGTACTATGATGAATATCAAAGATCAAGCCAAAAAACGTAGTTCTAGGTTGAGGGGTCTGGCCCTTTATATAGGCTGAGAAGCCTTAGAATTATGGTAGGAGTCAGAGACTTGGTGGACAAGTCTTTGAGGAAGGTTCTAGATCTATTCCTTGTAGGAATCAGTTTCCATATTGAATTGGTTGCCTAGGTGGCTAAGTCTGACGGAGATAATATCCTTATCCAACTCTTATTGCTGAGCTATTTATTTCCCCCAATATTAATTACGAAATTAATATTATAATTGGGGTTTTGGGTCCATCTGGCGGGCCCCACGTTTGGACCATTCTTGGTCTAATTACTGCCACATTAAATGTGTCTTTTAGGCCTTATTTTCAACCCATATCAGATCTCAAATGCAAAATTCAACAAGATCATTATCTAACTCCCTAGATGGAACATATCTGGATCCTACGGGTAACGGATCCGACATAGGTACGGATCGACAACTTGTGAACTATGATTCAGATTTTACCTGATGAGTTTAGCAAGGTGATGTCTTCACAAACATTAGAAGGGAATATTGATCTCAATGCTAAATTTATAGATCATTGTTTACCTTCTCAGAATTCAAATCTGAAAACCCTAAAAAGGGAAATTAGCAACGTGTAGATTATGACTCAGATTCGTCTGACGAGTCCAACGAGGATTTTGGATTTGCGAACTCCCATTGCACCACCAGTGACCTCTCTAGAAGGGGCTATGGTGATTTTTCTTTGCAGGTACACTAAAGGATGTTGGAGCTATGAGTGAAACACTAGTGAGCAAGAGTGTAAACACAGAGAGAAGTGAGACACTCAACAAAAATGAGTGGAGAGGAGAGTGAAACACTTGTGAGGTACACTAAACACTATCATACACTCACAGTGAGGAAGAAAATGAAACTTCCTTTCTAACAAAGCTTTATCAATTGATTTCAATGTACTCTATCGATTGGTATAAATTGGTAACAATTTGGTATCAACTACTTTGTGAATTAGTTGAATGGAGGATTCCTCAACTAAGGGGGAGAGATATATTGAAAAAGATATATTCAAGCTTAAAGCTTACCTTAGTAGGATATACTCAACTAAGGGGGAGAAGTATGGGGTACAAGTAAAAGAAGAGTCAGTTAGAAAGGGGGAGCAGTAAAGACTGTGCTTAAAATGAGAAGCAAGTCTATTTACTAAGGGGGAGCCTTAGATGAAGAAGCAAAAGAACTTTCATTTGTTATGAAAGTGGAGATATAAGGAGAATTACATCACAATACTATTCTATTAGTCTTTCAATGTACTATGTATAAAGGCTAAGTGGAAGAGTAGTAAATTCACCAGAAGTTATAGAAATGGTATTGATTCACCATTGTCTATATAGTAGGAACAACTATTTTTCTTTAGTGAGAAAAGCTGTGTCAGAAATGGGAAGTGATTGTAAATCAAGAACTGCTGATAATCACCAATGTAAGATGTGAAGGATTATCAGGCAGAGAAATGAAGAATCAGAAATGAAGATGAGTTATCTATTCAAGATCAGTTCAGTGCTAGAGGAACAATCATCTATCATTTCATCAACTGAAGATTCTGGAATTGTTAAATCTAAACCAGAGAATTTTTTTTTGTATTATTTACTTAGTTCTTAAAAGTTTTATCTTTTTCTTGTTTAAGTGAGTTAGTTGAGTTATCCTCTAGGTATTTGCTTGTTATTGTCTAACAAACAAATAGGGGGAGATTGAAAGGCATATGATGTAGCCTATTTGTATTTCGAGGATACAACTCAACTTAAACAAGATTGTAATAGTAATTAGTATATAGACTGTCACAAGGAATCTCAGATTGTATTATCTGTCAGAAGAAAAAGATCAAGGTCAATCAACAGACTTGAGGAATTACTACATTGAAAGAAGTTCAGACATCTGATCAAGCCTCAGTGAAGTATTCGTTAAAGAAGTGGATTCATTTAAAGTGACAGAGATTTCGACAGTGATAGAGACAGTACAGAAGAATTAATAGAGAGAGAAGAAAAACAAAAGAAAAGGAACCTGATTTTAAAGTCAAAATATGAAGAACAGTCATTGCGGTTAGTCACTCATGAACCAGACAGTACATCGAGTGTCAACATTAAACAGTGGTTGTTTATCATTAACTTCAGTGGTTCAAGCTGTCAAGACTGGTATGTCAAGAAAAGAAAGGAACCATATCATAGAGTCAAAAATAAAGAAAAGCCGTTGGAGTTAGTCGCTCATGAACCAGACCGTGCATCGAGCGTCAACGAAAATTCGGTGGTAATTCTTTATTACTTTCAGTGGTTCAAGGAAAAGATTTGAGCTGTCAAAAGATTTATATTAATTCTCTTTTAATTAATATAATTATGTAATTGATTTAATTTATGAATTAATTTATTTATTAAATTAATTATCATGTTAATTAATTTTGAATTAATATATTAGTCTAATTGATTTAATTAATTAACTTATTAATTAATTAATCATTATTCGTTTAAATGATTAATTGATTGATCAAGTTAATTAAATTAAATACAATAGATAAAGAAAAGAAAAATCAAAAGAAAACGGAAAGAAATAAAAAAAAGAAGAAAGAGGTCGACAGGTTCAAGACTGAAGAATTAATAAAGGAAAGACAGAGTAATAATCATGCGTGCATGAAATAGTTAAAAGGAATCAAAAGAAAAAACAAACTCTGTCTATCACATGCTCCGTGTGCACTATTTCGAACTAGAAATATACTCCTAAACAAAAGGACACTAAGGGGGTACCCTTTTTGAAGTCACAATGCCATGAAACAAAGTATTGCCTTCCAAGAGTTGGGGGGTAGCTGACAAGGATTAATTCTAATTTCGGCTAGCAAACGAATTATAAAGTCATGTGTGGGAAACCTAAGACCCGATTTAATGGCATCTTCATAAACAAACAAATCTTCTGAACTCCAGTTACACGTTCTATCACCCGGTTCAGGAAGAACAACCTCGAAAGGAGATTTAATACCGTATTTATTAGCTAATTTACCGGTATCTAATGCGGTTATGCAAGAAGGATAAAGATAAAAATCTAATTGTGAATTATTTGGGAAAGCATCTCCTAACTCCTCTAGCAATTCAGGAATTGAGTAAACCCTACGCTCTAAAACAAGAGTAGGAGAAGGTTTACCTCTTCCGAGAGATCTAGCCGCAATCCTTGAAGCCACATCTTTAGAACTACCAGCCATCTTGAAGTTTTTGGATTGAATGACAAAAAATGGATGAACTAGGTGAAGAACAACTCAAATTCTTCAAGCAAAACCTCCTTTGATCTTCAAATCTTCAAAAGTTTCAAGTGTTTAAGAAATAAACACTTGAAAAACTCAAGAACACTTCAAGTTTCTAAAACTATCTAAAAATTTGAGAGAGAATTTGAGAATTTGAGACTGAGAAGTGTGAATAAGAAGTTCACATCTACTACACTTATATAGGAAGCCTAGCAGGTCATTTTAACCTTCTATAGAAGGTTGCAGGTCAAAATTGGGGGGGGGGAGTTTCAAATTTTAAAATTTTTGAAAATTGGCTCCGTAATTATGGCGGAAAAAAGGAGAGGGAAATTTCAAATTTTGGAATTTTGAAAGCAGGCTCCAAACATTTTCGATTCGAATTTCTGTACGAAAAATAAAGTTTCGAATGGCTCAAAATCCGAATGAAATTGCCGAGCCGGAACACAAAAAAGGGCTGGGCCCCAAAGCAATTTTCAAATCGGAAATTGTTAAAAGAAAAAATTTGAAAAAGCCGAACAAAAATGGCGATTGGGAAGAGAAAAAAGGGCTGGGCCCCATAGCAATTTTCCAATCAGAAATTGTTTAAAAAAAAAAATTGAAAAAGCCGAACAAAAATCGCGACTGGGAAGAGAAAAAAGGGCTGGGCCCCATAGCAATTTTCCAATCGGAAATTGTTAAAAAAAAAAATTGAAAAAGCCGAACAAAAATGGCGACTGGGAAGAGAAAAAAGGGCTGGGCCCAATAGCAATTTTCCAATCGGAAATTGTTAAAAAAAAAAAATTTGAAAAAGCCGAACAAAAATGGCGACTGGGAAGAGAAAAAAGGGCTGGGCCCCATAGCAATTTTCCAATCGGAAATTGTTATAAAAAAAAATTGAAAAAGCCGAACAAAAATGGCGACTGGGAAGAGAAAAAAGGGTTGAGCCCACTTTAAATTTTCATTCGGAAATTTAAAAAAAAAAAAAAAAAAAGAGAATGTCGATTGAAAAAGTCGAATGAAGCACAAAAAAAAAGGGCTGGGCCCCATATCAATTTTCAATTGGAAATTGTTATAAAAAAAATGTCGAATGGAAATTTTGCCGAGCAGACCTGGTTGCCGAGTGAATTTGGCGAGCAGGAATATGAAAAAGATGTGTAGGCCCCAGGGACATTCCATTCGGAAAGGAATTTTAAGTGGTCAAATTGCTATTTGGCCCTTGAAGTTTTACATTGGTTACAAATTAATTCCTAAATCATTAGGGAAAAATTAAGAAAAATACCCGTAGGTACCCGGAAAATTCCTAAATCATTAGGAAAAATTAAGAAAATTACCCGTAGGTACTCGGAAAATTCCTAAATTATTATGAAAATTAAGAAAAATACCCGTGGGTACCCGAAAAATTCATAAATTATTAGGAAAAATTAAGAAAAATACTTGTGGGTACTCGAAAATTCCTAAAATATTAGGAAAAGTACAGAAAAATACGAGGAAAATCATAGAAATATTTTCGAGCGATAATTTATGCTAAAAATGCATGAAAGCTCTATAAATGTGCCGAAATTGCTAAAAAGCAAGCACAAATTAGTACCTCGAATAAGGCAAATCGTCGTAAATGTGTAGGTCGCTCCACACTTACAACCAAGACGATACATGTGAAACACTAGTGTACAAATAAAATCCCATTAATATGGTAGGAAAAGTCCCGGGTAACTGATAAAAATGATCCCGAATCTTAATATTGATAATTATAACTTCTACGAAAACCTGATCAGTTTTCCTAGAAGTTGGGGGGCAAATGATATGGGCTGAAAATAAGCCCTAAAAACACATTTAATGTTGCATTAAATGAACCTAAGTTGGTCCAAGGTCAAAGCCCAATTACGAGGCCCAAAACCTTAATAATGATAATAAATTCGTAGCTGTAAAATCAGCCAAATAAAAGACCCCATATTTGAGTCAACAAGGAAACCAAATCATATCAGGAGTGATCTTCAAGGCATATAATTCCAATACTTATCTTCTTATCTGTTAGAAGGCTCTAGAATTGGGCCTAAGCTGTGGCTTGCCCACCAAGACACCTAATTCTACTCTAACTCCAAGGCATCCAATGCCTATATAAAGGACCTGATCCTTCAACCTAGAACTACGTTTTTTGGCTTGATTCTTGATATATTGCAAGATACGTAGGCATCTTGTGAGGACCTGAGTTAAGTCACGAAACACTTGATCAGCCATTAAAGCTCGAAGCTCTCCCTAACCCTAGCATTCAATACGCAATAAATACACCCTACTTTTTATTCCATAACACTATGCAAAGCCTTAAATTTGTCCAGTTCTCAACCTTAAAAAAACATTTTTTAAACAATGTACAAAGCCTTAAGTTTGTCCAGTTCTCAACCTTAAACAAGAATATTTTAAATTCCTAAGAATGATAATAATACACCATACAACAAAAATAGTCATGCTTTAAAAAATGCTAATGTTCAAGTATAGCATCATAATTACAATAACATCTAAAATTTGCCTAATTAACCACATTTAACTTTAGGACAGAAAGGAAAAGAAACTACATACATAATACTTTACAGTAGACAAAGATTGGCTCTATTTTGGTTCTTTATAATGAGTAGGATTATATAATTATGTATTTATAATTCTTTATTACCTTATAATGTTATCAACTCCTACTCGATCTTTACAATTATAATTATAAAGAAAATTATAATTTCTTTATATTCCTAAAGATTGTAGCCACTTTTTCTGGTAATCATATTTTCGGTCATTGTGCTTCCGTGCTATTGTGATCATTGTCTGATGTTATGGATGTATTCATGCAGGGGTAGAATCACTAGCAATAAAGGGAGACGATAAAGATAAATTACTTACAATTTACATGAGTACGTTCAATTCAGAATAGGACTACTCACACCGGCCATATAGCAGATGCACCAATTCAACAGCCAAGATCAAGAATTACAGTAATATAGTAGATGATTCTCAATACTTAACAGGTTAAAAAATTTCACAAATTAGAAGCATAGCATATATACATCACTTAATCATAATAAAAGTAAAATGGAAATTCAAGGGTTTGGGACATATCACCTTAATAGTGGTGGAAATACACACTATACAATATCCAAACAAGCACAACCAGACCAGACCAGGAATCATTCAACTCGACTGAGTTGACCCACTGGCTCAGTCCAAATTGACCGAGTCGACTCCAGATAACTTTCAAAGCACAATACAAAGCTCAATTCCTACAAAATAAACGTGGTTAGTATGTATTCAAATGAAAGCTAACCAAAAATTGAAACAAAAAATTAGGGTTCGATAAAATTGAAATCGAGACAGAGGGGTTTTCACATATGATGCCATCCTCATTGTGAACATTACATAACCATCATCAATTAACCCCTACAACATTGAATTGATGTAGAGTTAAACAACGATGAACTAGGGTTTGAAACTCCATGAATCTTGAACTGAAATCTAGACTCTAAGACTCAATATAGATGTTAAGAAAGACGAAGAACACAAAAACTTAACTAGATTTGACGAGAAATCATCACCGGAGTTACAACGACGACTACGGTTAACACAATTGGTAAGAACGGAAAGGAATGCTGAAGATGTGACATGACTATGATGTAATCGACCATGGGGAACAAGAATATGGCCATGGTTTGAACGACAACCCACTGAATTGACTGGAAAAGCAAGTGCGGCTACTAGGGTTCTAGAGAGAGTAGGAGGCGAGAGAGAAGATAATACCCATCTTTACATAATATAAGATTCTGTTTTTGATGAAATTAAAATGTAAATTACTTGGAATATGTTTACTTAGAAAAAGTTTTAACAAGCGCTATATAAGTATCGAAATTTTTTAAAAAATTAATCCAAAATTTCTTAAAATACGTAACCTTTCATTGCGGTTCTGTAAACGCTATATAAGTGGGAACTTACATAGCGTATCAAAGAAACGCTATCTAAGTACCATTTCCTAAGTCAAAATTATAACTTGTATAGCGGTTTTTACATAAACGCTATGTAAGTGACTCACTTGCATAGCGCATCTAGAAAAGCGCTATGCAAGCAATGTTTCCTAAGTTCAATTTTGTAGTAGTGTATTAAATCAGGAGTGAGATTGATGTATTTGGCCAATGAGGGTGATTTGGAGGGGATTACCGAGTTGTTGGATTCCGATACTGATGTTAATTATAAGGATATTGATGATCGGACACCGCTACACTTGGATGCGTGTCAAGGGAAGAGTGATGTAGTGGATTTAGTTTTTAAAAGAGGGGCTCAAGTTGATCCTAAAGATCGATGGGGTAGTACAGTGAGTGTTGCTAATGATCTTAGTGATGTGGTTTGTTTGAGTGTGTTTGTTGCTTATTGTTATTGTTTTTAAAAGTTTCGATTTTTATTATAGTGTACTTGCTTCTGTGTTTGGTATGTAGATCATGTGAACTTGGCAGATTGATTATTGTTTCAAGTGTGTTTGTTGGTTATTGTTTAAAGTTTTATTTGAACGCTGAGATTTTTAAGTTGATCGTGTGCTTGCTTTTGTTTAAGGTATATGGATAATATAAAGTTGACAGCGTAATTATTACTTATAGATTGTGTTTTTTGGTGGCTCAGTTACTATTTATTGATTGTGTTTGTGGGTTGTTAGAACTTAGAAGTGTTTAAAAGTTGAGTTGTTAGTGTAGATGGTATACTTTGTATAATGTGTCATCTAACATGACACGAAATGTAGAAGTGGGGAGAGAACCTCATGTTATGGATGTGGTTGATGATCAGGATTAGTTTGCTTTCCGCAATAATTTTTGTTTATTGTCTGTATTAATTATAGGAATATAGGAAGATATAGACAAATGAATGTCTTCCTTTTAGCCTGAGATAACTAAGAGAGTTTTATGTTGGTGCCTAAATTATGTGTGTTAATAGAAAGTATTATTTACATTATGTGGCTTTTAATGTTTGGTAGCTTTGGTGTACGTTCTGTCGTTATAGAGCATTAACATGGTAATTTGATGACCTGTTATTTTGGAATGTCATCTGAACTCTTTGATTAAGGTTTTGTTTCCATACCATTTTTGTGTTATATTGATATATTTAGTTGAAAAACACGACCTCTAGAAAGTTTCTGATGATCATGGATATATGTCTTAATCATCAGTATAATGTCTTAGTATGATTTTTTTAAGTATAAAATTCAAGTTTTATGAATACTGTTTAGGCTGTAAGGTGCAGCCAACGGTAAGATTGGTACTTGAAACAAATTATGTTGAAATATTTACCTTACATCAGGCTTCAAACAGGTTTCAAACATAGGTTTATATGTGTGTATTAGATTGTTATCTTTACAATATGTCAATTATCCAAGTTTCTTTGACATTCTCAATTTGTATATCAATATTGATATGTAAGACATTTAAATAAATTTAACTGATAACTTGGCTATTAAGATTCAAAGTCTTATGGTAAGTTAACCCATAATCTTAAATTAAATAATTGACAAAGTCTTATGATAATTTGTATATCAATATTGTTTGTTATTAACATATGTTATTAATTTCTGCAATTAAGAAAAACAGGTGAGAAGTACAGGCTTGGAGGTAGAGTGTGCTAACTGGATCCGAGTGCTAACTGGATCCGAGGACTGGGTTATAGTCTCTGAAGTTACAATGTCAACTGAAGTTACAATGTCAATTGCCAAGTCAAGAGATGTGTAAATCTGCTCAACTAGTGATGCTATTGTCATTCAAGAGTGTGCTAACTGGTGATGCTATTTGTAACATGGGGATGAATGTCCACGTGGATAGTTTAAGAGAAGTGGATGTCGAAAATGGATATATACAGGAGAAGTTCTTTTTCAATGGGCTTTATTTGTAGAAATGCAAGAGAAAAATGATAGTGGCAGGGACTGGGACAGCAGTAGTCGGTGTTTGTTGGCATTGGATCGTAGCATGCTGTTAATTCTATTAGGTAGTTTGTTGCAGTACTATGTTTTTGACTACAACGGTATTGTTACTTATGCTTTCAAAGTGTCAGTTTCTTTTGCTTTTGTAAGGTGGTGGAAGTGACTTGGGGATCTGTGTACTAACACTATGATGTACGTTATTGCTATTGAATGAAATGAATTAATGGTACGCTCTCCTACTTTTTCACCGGAAGAACCTTTTCTTTCATCTTCTTCTTCTTCGTCGGTCACTTCTCCTCCGGCGGTGGTTTATCCACCGACCGGAGGGCCCTTTCTTGTCTAGTTTCTTTAGTTCTTTCAATAATCATCCTCCTTCTACGAGGATTGTGAGTTTTTTTGACTTGTTTATCCATTAATTGGATTTATTTGTCTCTCCTTGTGAGAATTTGTTTTGTCTCTCCTTGTGAGAGTTTGTTTGGTTTGTTTGGTTTGATGAAGGTCTGCAATAGATCAGACTTGTTGAGAATGATTTTGTTTATGTTTTGGGAGATCTGGATTATTGCAAGAGCTCACAACTCACAATTAAAGATTGCTCATTACCTGTGGGGGGTCTTCACTTGCGGCATGTCTATAGTTGGTATCCGGCATGTAGATAGCTGGGGTATTGCGCATCCTTTGAAGGTTTTATTTTTCGGCATGTCTATAGCTGGTATCCGGCATGTAGATAGCTGGAATGACGTTCCTCTAACCATAGTTTATGCAACTGAGGCTTCTGAACACTGGGTTCGGAATTTGTTCGAGGGTTGGAGGGAAGAGCAGGTTGGAGCGAGCTGTTGTCAAGAAGCCTTTTCTTGGACAAAATCACTAAAGCACAATTATCAAGTGCTACCAGTTCGATTAGTCTGCGAATCGTGTGGTTTTTTTGCTTGCAAATGCTGGATAAATTCTATGTGAGAGTGGTCTGTCACTCCTCCTATTTTTAGTAATCATGTATTTTATAATTTTTAAGTAATGCAAGTACGATTTATTCAAAAAAAAAATGAATTAATGGTTTACAAAAAAACCACATGTAAAAGATATGAATATGTTCTAATAGAAATTTTATATAATGTATATTCAATCTATTGTAAATTGAAATATATAAAAAATTTAGTTTTTGATAAATGCAAGAACAATTTTGAAAAATATAATGGTTAGTGTTAAATTTAATTATTATAGTGAATTTTTATTTATTAGGTAAATAAAAATAAAAATATTAGGATGTCTCTTATATTCTAAATTTGAAATCACTCATATTTAAGAGTATTATAGTGAATTTGTATTTATTAAGTAAATAAAAATAAAAATATTAGGATGTTTCTTATATTCTAAATTTGAAATCACTCATTTTAAAGAGTAAATAAGATTCCTTTATAATTCATAAATTTATGTAGCTGAATGAATAAATATTTTGTATTTAACTTTAATATTTCATGTTATATCATAATATTTAGAGTCTTAAAAATTAATAGGAATTAAAGTGGAGGGTGATTTGTTATTCACCTTCAGGATATGAACCAAAGTGGAGGGTGATTTGTTATTCACCTTCATTGTAGGATATGAACCAAAAAGAGTTGCTTCAAATAAACTATGGTATATATTATCCAGTCAAACATCATAATCAAAAAATGGTGAAAAATGGGAAATTTATTTTTATATTTAATAGAATATTCAACCTACTAATATTTACATGTTTTCATTCCATTTTATAGATTTATATTTTAACGTTAAATAATTTATTATTTAGAGAAAAAGTATTAATATTGGGATTTTTTTACTTATTTTTTTCAAAGTATTTTAATTAAAGTAAAATATTTGGAATTATCTAACAATCTAAGCCCATTTAAACAAAACAGATATAAGCTAAATAATATTCTTTTAATTTCATAAAATGTGAAATAATGTACTATTTATCATTTATATGTATCATGTGAGGGATACAACTCAAATAATAATATATTAAAACTTTTTAAATATTTAAATATAAAATTTAGTTTCAAAATAGTGTCTTGACATCTTGGCTAAAAGACGTGTCTGTCTTCACTCAACTGTGCAAATGACTTTAGATGAATGCCTATTTGATTTAAGTTTTATGTGATTTCATTTGATTTTATAAGATACATGATTTGAATTTGTAAGATATGAACCAAATAATCAGAGTTGTTTCAAGTAAACTATGGTATATATATATTATAGGGTGAAGGCCCAAAATAATCATTTTTAGGATAAATTTGCCCAAATTACTGATTCTGGAAAAGTTGGCCCTAAATACTGACGGGATACGGTATTGCGTGCACCGTATCCTTCAAATACGGAGATTCGTGTGCCGTATCATCATCTGATACGGCGTTTCGTGTGCCGCAACATCGAGATACGGCGTTTGGTGTAACGTATTAGGTTAAAAGTTTAGTACCCCATAAGAGTATCAGCACTGATACGGCGTTTCGTGTGAAGTATCAACGCTGATACGGCACACCAAACACTGTATTAGTTGCTGATACGGCACACCAAGCGTCGTATCAGTTGCTAATACGGCACACGAAATGCCGTATTAGCCACTGATACTTCACACGAAACGCCGTATTAGATCGGTAAATAGGGCCAGACATGCTCAAATATGATTATTTTGGTAATTTTCTCTATATTATATGAGGTCAAACATCTTAATCGAGAAATGGTTTAAATGGAAATTCTATTTTTAATATTTAATAGAATATTCAACCTACTAATATTTACATGTTTTCATTCTTACAGATTTATATTTTTAATGGTAAATAATTTAACATTTTGATTGGTTTTATATTTTAAGCTGGAACAAATTAAATTCAATTTTATTGCTAGATAAGATTTATCAAATAAGAAGTTTTTATATATTATTGCTTGTTTTCCTTTCTTGAGTAATTTGAATTCTGTGTTTGATATATTTATTATTTAGAGAAAAAATATTAATATTGGGAGTTTTTTACTTATTTTTTTCAAAGTATTATAATTAAGATAAAATATTTGAAATTATCTAACGATCTAAGCCCATTTAAGCAAAACAGATGTAAGCAAAATAATATTCTTTTAATTTCATAAAATGCGAATTAATGTACAATTTATCATTTATATGTATCAAATTAATGTGAGGGACACAACACAAATAATAATATATAAAACTTTTTAAATATTTAAATATAAAACTTAGTTTCAAAATAGTGTCTTTAATTGACATCCATTACTAAAAAATGTGTCTGGCTTAGGGTTGATCATTCTGTCGGTTTGGTTAAAAACCGAACCGAATTATAAAAACCGAATACCCGAAATCTAATTTTTACCGAACCGAACTGATTTGTCACCAGAAACCGAACCGATTTAAAAAAATTATATATAATATTATTATTTTTTTAATTTTAAAATTAATTTTTAATAGTAAATATATTAAAATAGGTAACAATTAAAATAAAATAAAACACAAACTATCAATTTAAATATTTAAACATAATTTTGAATTAATTAAATCATGCATATATATAAAATATAAACATATATATATATATATATATATACATATATATGTATATATATATATATATATACATATATATATATATATATATATATATATATATATATATATATATATAATTCGGTTATTTTGGTTTGAACCGAAATTTTTTAAAAAAAACAGAACCGAACCGAAATTTATTTTGCTTTGAACCGAAAAAATCGAAAAACCAAAAAACCAAAAAAGAAAGAAACCGAACCCGACCGAAATTCAATATTTCGGTTCGGTTTTTCGGGTTCGGTTCGGTTTTGTTCACCCCTAGTCTGACTCAACTGGGCAAATGATTGTTTGATTTAATTTTTTTGTGATTTTATTTAATTTTATAAGATATGGCTGGGATATGAATTAATTACATGATTTGAATTTGCAGGATATGAACAAAGAATCATAACAGAGTTGCTTCAAGTAAACTAGGTATATATTATATCGGTCAAACATCTTAATCGAAAAATGGTTAAAAATAATTTTTTTTAATATTTAATAGAATATTCAGCCTACTAATATTTACATGTTTTCATTCTTTCTTACATATTTATATTTTTAATGGTAAATAAATCAACATTTTGATTAGTGATATGGGTGAAAAATAATCCCTAAAGACATAATTAATATAATATTTATTGGCTCATAAATAAGGCCCGAAACCCTAGTTGGGCATTAAATTCCTAATTAATGATTAAGGCCAAAAGAACAGCCCAAACCGGGGATGTCCGGTATAAGCTTGTTTCTAACATGGGCCTGATCCACAAACCAGGAACGTTCTAGAATATCCTTGGGATATTATGTAGCCTCCAAGGCACCTAATTCGACATGGAAACTAACTCCTACAAGGAAGGAGTCAGAACCTTCCTCAATGATGGTGACTTGTCCACCAAGTCTCCAAACCCTATTACGATTCTAAGGCTCCCACAACCTATATAAAGGGCTAGACCCCTCATCTCAGAACTACGTCTTGGCGTGATTCTCAACTCTGAGATACGTAGGCATCTTGTGAGGACCCGAATTAGGTCACGAAAACGCAAGCGCAGCCATTAAAGCACGAAGCTCACGAACCCTATCCGCAATTCGATAACCCTACTTTTTATTCCACAACATCAACCATGGTTAACAAACGAAGAACAACAACCGAGAACGCTCTTGTTACTTCCGATCCACCGGTCATCTCCTCCGCTCCACCCGTTGTTACGGAGTAAGGGTATGTACCCCCATCAACAGAGACAACCACTCAACCTCAAGTTTCTCAACCTATAGGGACCAATCTCCATGTTGAGAGAACTTTACCAGTGGACGTCCACCCGGGACGGGAGACTAATCAGCTTCAGATGGTGGTCTCACCATTAACTAGCCATCCCCCGCTCTCAAGAGTTCAGATCTCCGCCACTACGCTCCCCGTAAGCACCAATCCGATATACGGGTTGCCTAACTATCCCCCAAATCGAAGGGATCCTGGACCAAGCGGTCACGCTCTGCAGATACCTGAGTCGTATCAACCACCCTATATTAGGGGTTTAGCCCCCCCTGAGCAAGGATATGATGATTACTCCGGACCTTACACTAATGATTCATCGTCTGAGGATGACGATCGTGATGAAACCCCGAGGAGGCGACGTGCAAGCCAGGAACCCATGAGAAGGACTCAAAGGATCCATGATGGAACCCCTCCAACAGCTGCTGAGAGAATCAAGGCTTATGAGGTCGAGATCCAAAAGCTGAAGGACGACATAGCCAGGGAGCAAGCAAGGTAGAACCAGAATAGGCCTCCTCCAACTTCAAGGGAGATTCCCTTCATTGATTTGGAAAGGTCTTCAAGGAGACAGAGAAGGGCTGATGCCCCAACTGGAGGAGTTACGAGGGTGGAAACCCCCAGGGGTGATCCCAAAGACCTGATGCCACTTGGAGACCCTGACGATCCCACGCCCCCATTCATTGAGGAGGTGATGAACATTCATGTTTCCCGAAAGTTTAAAATGCCTACGATAAAAGCATACGATGAAACGGGTGATCCATCGAATCACGTCAGGACATTCTCAAACGCACTGCTGTTACAACCCGCTAGCGACGTTCTTAAGTGTAGGGCGTTCCCTCAAACCTTGGCAGGCATGGCTCAAAGATGGTATAGCCGATTACCCGCAAACTCGATTGGCTCTTTCAAAGAGTTGAGCACTACTTTCATCAACCAATTTGTTAGTGGAAAGGTCCACGAAAAAAGATCTGCATCTCTCATGCAAGTGAAACAAGGAAAAAATGAGAACCTGAGGGATTATCTCAAGCGCTTCACCAAGGAGACGTTGAACGTTTCAAATCTGGAGAACAAGGTAGCTATGATAGCCTTGGAGAATGGAACAACGAACCCCTACTTTAAGATGTCATTGGCAAAACATCCTCCTGAGAGCATGACTGAGCTCCAAAGAAGGGCGAGTAAATACATAAAGGCAGAAGAGAGCATGAGGAAAGCAGAAGCTCCAACCGCGAATGGAGGAAACGGAAACTCCCGAAAGCAGAAGAAAGAGCAGGAGTATGATGCTAGGGACAAGTATCCGCGAACTAGCAAGGACTCCGACTCTGCCCCTAAGAAAAATTTGGGGCCAAGGTTCTCTGAATACGCAAGGTTGAATACCCCTAGGAGTTAGATCTTGATGGATATTGAGAAAGACAAGGATTTTCGATGGCAAAATCCACTCAGGGGTGATCCCGCAAAGAGAAACAAGGATCAATACTATAGGTTTCACAAAGATATAGGGCATGACACTGATGATTGTAGACAACTCAAGGACGAGATCGAATTCTTGATCCGAAAAGGGAAGTTGAGCAGGTTCACAAAAGGCGAAGATCGTGGAAATCAAAGGAAAGATAATGATAGAAGGGATAATGGTAGAAGGGACAACGACCGTGATCGTAACCCACAGCCATGAGGGCCAGTTATCAACATGATTTGGTGAGGCCCGACTGCGTCCGGCACAACAAGGAACTCTCTAAAGGCATACGCCAGGGAGGTGATGCACATCGTGGGAGAGGCCCCGAAACGTGCAAAGACTGAAGTAGTGATTGGTTTTGATGACTCAGACTTGGAGGGGGTGAAGTTCCCCCATGACGACCCGTTGGTCATAACTCTTGTAATTGGAAATTCAGAGGTGAAGCGAGTCTTGATAGACAATGGTGCTTCCGTTGATATTTTGTTTCATGATGTATTTGTGAAGATGGGATACAATGATTCACAGTTGACTCCAAACAACATGCCTATATATGGGTTCAATGGAGTCGAATCCAATGTTGAAGGGACTATCCAGCTGCCAGTTACTATTGGACATGAGCCCAAGGAGGCCACTCAGATGTTGAACTTCCTGGTAATCAAGGCAGCCTCCACATATAATGCGATCCTTGGAAGAACTGGACTCCACGCGTTTAAGGCCGTTGCCTCCAGCTACCATATGAAAGTCAAGTTTCCAACCGAGAACGGTGTTGGAGAACAGAAGGGTGATCAGAAGATGGCCAGAAGTTGTTATGTGGGTACATTAAGAGTTGATGGAGTCGGGGGCAGGTCCTTCCGATTGAAGACATGGATGTCCGAGGTGATGATGAACACCGAGGAAAACCAGTAGAGGATTTGGTTCCTATAACTCTGTATTGTAGAGACCTTGAAAAAGTTACGTATGTTGGAGCTTCTTTAAAAGAACCCTTGAAGGGTAAATTAATAGAATTCCTACAAGGAAACAAGGATGTGTTCACTTGGACAGCAGCTGATATGCCAGGGAGTGACCCCCAACTCATAACTCACAGGTTGAATGTCGACCCCAAGCGGAAGGCAATAAAACAGAAGAAGAGGAATTTTGCTCCTGAAAGGCAAGAGGCCATTAAGCAAGAGGTAGATAAGCTCTAAGAAGCTGGCTTTATTGAGGAGATTCAGTTCCCTGAATGGTTGGCTAACCCTGTGATGGTCAAGAAAGCCAACTGTAAGTGTAGGATGTGCATAGACTTCACCGATTTGAATGATGCGTGCCCTAAGGATTGCTTCCCTCTACCAAGGATTGACACGCTAATAGATGCCACGGCTGGGCACGAAATATTGAGTTTCATGGATGGTTTCAGCGGCTACAACCAGATTAAGATGCACAAGGATGACATCCCAAAGGTATCTTTGAATTTGGTGTTTTTTGTTACCTTGTCATGGCTTTTGGACTAAAGAATACATGAGCTACTTATCAACGACTGGTAAATAAGATATTCGCCCATCTGATTGGGAAAACCATGGAGGTATATATTGATGATATGTTGGTCAAGAGCTTGTTTACAGCAGACCATGTTGAACATCTCAGAGAGGCGTTTGAAGTGCTGAGGCACCATAAGATGATGTTGAATCCAGCCAAGTATGCTTTTGGCATTGGATCAGGGAAGTTTTTGGGTTTGATGGTCTCAAAACGAGGCATTGAAGCCAACCCAGATAAGATCAAGGCGATTCTCGACATGGAGCCACCCCGTTCTGTGAGGGACGTGCAGAAATTGACTGGTAGAATAGCTGCTTTGGGAAGATTCATCTCATGATCTAGCGACAAATGTTTGCCTTTCTTTCAGGCTTTAAAGAAAGTAAAGAATTTTGAGTGGACATCAGAAAGCCAAGAGGCCTTTGAACAGCTGAAAAAGTACATGGCTGAGGCCCCGTTATTGGCCAAACCTAGTCCCGGAGAGACCCTGTATTTGTATCTATCGGCATCCGAACAAGCATTGAGTGCCATTCTCATTCGAGAGGAAGACAAGGTTCAGAAGCCTATCTACTACGTGAGCAAGGTATTGCACGGAGCTGAGTTGAATTACTCACCCATCGAGAAGTTTGCTTTGGCACTAGTAACAGCTTCAAGGAAGCTACAACCTTATTTCCAGGCACACAAGATTGAAGTCCTGACGGACCAGCAGTTAAGAAGTGTATTACATAGCCCTAAGGCCAGTGGAAGGATAATTAAGTGGGCGATCGAACTCGGGGAGTTTGATATCACGTATAAGCCTCGAACAACCATCAAGGCTCGGGCACTAGCTGACTTCATGGTTGAATGTACCATCAAAAAACAAGAAGTCAGGGGGCAGGAGATAGTGCCAAACTAGGAAGGTAAAGATAAAGGCGAGGAGATTGTACCTGATCAGAAGGAATATTGGGTGCTCTATTTGATGGAGCATAAAAAACAAATTCTAGTGGTGCAGGCTTAGTCTTGCAAAGCCCCGATGGGTTCTTAGTAGAGTATGCTTTGAAGTTGGACTTTCCAACAACCAACAACGAAGCCGAATATGAAGCCTTGATAGCCGGATTAGGGTTGGCCAGAATATTGGGAGTCAAGAACCTTAAAGTCTGTGGAGATTCAAGACTCGTAGTATCGCAAGTGAATGGTGAGTTTGAAGCCAAGGATGAAACTATGGCAAAATACCTAAGGGTTGTGAAAGCCGTTATGACTCAGTTTGATGAATGCTATATGGAGCATATTCCAAGGGAGGAGAATGTCAAGGTCGATGCCCTATCAAAGTTCGCCTCTTCTGAGATAGATAATTATGCAGGGAGTGTTTACTTCCAGGTTCTGAAGGCCGCTACCATCAATTCAAAGTTGGTGGCATCCTTTGATGTAAGAAGCTGTTGGATAGATCCTATCAAGGCTCATTTGGAAACTGGATGGCTTCCTGAGGATGCCTCAGAGGCACGGAAACTTTCAGTGAGAGCATTGAGATATGCCTTGATTGAAGGTGTCCTTTATAAGAGGTCTTTTGTTATCCCATACTTGAAGTGTTTGAGGCCTCAAGAGGCAGAAGAAGCTTTAAGGGAAGTTCATGAAGGGATCTGTGGGCAGCACTTGGGGGGCAGAGCCCTAGCTCATAAGATCACCCTTCTGGGGTTCTATTGGCCAGAGATGTTGGCTGATGTGCAAAGTTATGTCAAGAAGTGAGACAGGTGTTAGAAACACGCCCCAATTGTTAGGCAACCACCAAAGATGTTAACATTGATTAACTCTCCTATTCCGTTTGCCATGTGGGGGATGGACATACTTGGTCCTTTCCCTGTGGCTTCAGCACAAAGGAAGTTCTTGATAGTGGCCATCGATTATTTTACCAAGTGGATTGAAGCTAAGCCATTAGCTAAGATAACCACCCAACAAGTTGCCCAGTTCTTTTGGGAGAACGTAATTTGCAGATACGGTATCCCACGAATCCTTGTGACGGATAATGGGCGCCAATTCAACAATGAGGAGTTTAAGAAGTATTGTGAGGAAAACGCTATCGAACTTCGTTTCACTTCAGTGGCTCACCCTCAAGCTAATGGGCAAGCTGAGGTAGCAAATCGGATTATCCTTGATGGACTTAAGAAAAGGGTCGAACATTCAAGAAACACGTGGGTAGACGAGTTTTTGCCTGTACTATGGGCTTATCGTACCACCTGTAAAGTAACAACAGGAGCTACTCCATTTTTGCTAGCTTATGGAGCAGAGGAAGTTGTGCCCGTGGAGATTTCTCACGTGTCTCCAAGGATGGAAGCATATGAGCAGGAAACTAATGAGGAAGGCATGAGGCTTGCCCTTGATCTAATTGATGAGGTCGGGGATGAAGCAAATGCCCGCAATGTTGAGCACCAGAAGAGGGCATCCTTTCATTATAACCATAAGGTCAAAGAAAGGTTCTTTAAACAAAGTGACCTGGTTTTAAGAAAGATAGAAGCATTCGGAGTTGGACAGACAAAAAAGTTGGCCCCTAATTGGGAGGGACCATATAGAGTCAACAAGACGTTGGGAAGAGGTTCTTACAAGCTGGAAACCTAGGATGGAAACGAGGTGCCTCGCACTTGGCACGCCTCGAATCTCAAGATTTATTATATTTAAGCTCTCCTAGTAAGGACTTAGTTTTTTGCCTATCTAAAAGAAGTAGAAATAAGGTTCATATGAAACCATTGCAGAGCATGTTGCTCCTAGTAGGATGTAGTATTCTATGTAAGGGCTGAGCCCGTTTCACGTTATTAATACAAGCTTATTTTTTATTCTACGATTATGTGATTTTAGTAATGTACCAAACACCTGATGTGTGAAAGTCTAAGATGACCAAGTACCGTAAATAAAGGAACGTATGAATTGGAGGAAACAAGCACGTAGATAAAATACCCCTAAGGGGTAGGATTCAAGTCATAAGTTACAAACACACCAAATAAAAATACAAGTCCATGAAGGACCACAACCAAAGTCAGTATATAATAAGAACTAGATAAAAGCCACATGAGGCTAACATAGGCCATGCAAGGCTCAAAGGATAATCACTTCTTAACAGAAGCAGTCTTCACCAACCGTTTCTTGGTTTTGGGAGGAGCAACCTGAACAGGGACTTCTTCTTCACTGGATGATTCCTTCTCACCTTCTTCCTTGCTCCTGGAAGTTGAAGTCGATGAATCACTAACACTAACTGATCTGGGTTCACGAATTTGGCCAGCTAAAGGGCGTTCTGAACTGCCACTTTGATCCTTCCCACGGGATTTTGAAGGGTGTCTCCCGGAACTAGATCCTGAATGTTGGGGAGTGGCCTTAGTCCCAGAGCCAGAAGCGCGCCTGTTTACATGAGAGGTAGTTCCAGCACCCTCAACAAAGTCATCAGCATTAGTCACCTTCCAGGGACTTGGGTAAAAGGAATGAAAAACGACCCCCTTATGGTCCTGACTAATCTTGTTCACAGCTTTCTCCCAATCTATAGTCATGCTATCCAGATGGACCTCCCTGTCATGCTCATCAATGAAGGCAAGGAATGTATCCGAGCCCAAGTAGTTCTGAATGATGGAGTCTTCGTTATTCTGGGTCCTATTCTCCAAGGCCGCATATTTTCCCCTAAAGGATAAGAGTTGGTCTTCTGAGGTGAAGTACTTAGTCTCCCATTCTTCAGATTCCTTCTGATGCTTCTCCACAGCCTTGAGGGCAGCTCTTTCCTTATCCTTGTACAATTTCCCAAGTTGGACAGTGTTCTGGAAATTAGCGTTCAACTACAATAATAAAACACTATAAAGAAATGTGGTAAGCCATGATGGTCAATATCTAACAAGAGCAACGAAAAGGAAGGGGAGATAAGCTTACATTATAGGCGTGAAATGCTCCCCAACTCTCATTTTCCCCAAGGTCCGTTGCTGTTGCAAAATGAACCTTATCAGCCGGGGCTATCGCATTCCGAGACCATTCTTGAGCAAGAAGGTGGCTGTCTCTGATAGCATCTTGCTCACATATTCCCCACTCAGGCATGAACGCTGTTTTCATACTCCCATCCGAACTCCTGATTCTTTTTCCAGCTTTTGAGCAATGCTGAAGGAATTCAGGAACTAGTACGTCATCAAGGTTGGCCACTTTCTCAGCCTTTTTAATCATCCTTTTAGTAATTTGAGGAGCGCGACTTGGCTGGCTATAAATCTCCTCAGCAACTGCAAATAAAAGTAAAGAAAACAATGTTGGAATAAGAACAAGTACGATGAAAATAACGGAGTTAAAGTAAGGATTACCTTCGAGAGGGATACTACTAAGCCCGGCCTCTATCAAGGCACGTTCAGTCATGACTTCACGATAGTGAGCATTTTGGAAGATTGAAATAAGCCAATCCCGTTGAGCTTTTTCTTCACTTGTGAGTTGAAGCTTACTAACACCTTCATCATTCACGTGATTGAATTTAGACCTAAAAAAGTCACCCCAGTCTTCCCCTTTCCATCTAAGGATGAAAAATTTGTGCCTCCAATTGTGGTATGAATTAGGCAAGGAGGCAGCATTGATAATCATTCTGGACTTTGTACGATGTTGGATGTTTACCAATCCTTTTCTAGTAATAGGGCTATTCTTGAAAGTGAATAAATGTCTGAACAATGGAATGCTAAGGTGGATGCCTCCTTTGATGCATTAAACCATAAAAATGAAGATAAATTTCCAGGAGTTGGGATATAGTTGGCAAGGGTTGATTTTAACCTCAGCTAGAAACCTAACAACCCAAGGGTGAACTGGAAACCTAAGGACAGCGGTAATAGCACCTTTGTATACAAATAAATTCTCAGGATGCCAATTACAAGTTCTATCCCCTGGTGTGGGGATCTGAGTTTCAAACCAGAAGGAAATTTATATTTGAGTAAGTCATTAATATCTCCTACATTTAAAGTGCTAGGGAATATGAAAGAATCGAATTCCGCGTTGTTTGGAAACACATCCCCGGGCTCGTCTAAGAGTTGGGGTAAAGTTAACTGATAGCGAGGAGGAAAGACCTTACCTTTCCTGTTGTTGTCTTTGGTCCTCCTATTGATTGCTTGGAGAAGGCCCTTAGAAGGAACCACGGTGCTCTGACCACCCTAACTTGCCATCAGACTTGTCTGAAATTGAAAGAAACACTTGAAGCTTGAGAGCTCTTCAGAGAGAAATTTTCTTTGAGAGAAGAAGGAAGTGTGAAGAATGACTTCCACCCACACTCTTTTATAAGGAAAAGGGTGACCCTCCATAGCAGGTCATCTTTCCGACGACCCGCGTTTACAGGTTAAATAGCCGAAAATAGCAGGAAAAAGGCTTTATGAACTCGAAATTGAGTCGAATAAACGATCTAATTCGTAAGAATAAGCGAAAGAAATGAATGGAAATGCAGGATGAAGCAACAACATAGTTAGCAACCTAGGAGGTTGTACTAACTCGTGCTTATTAAGCCTAAACAGAGGATTAAGCCAAAAATCCACGATTAAGGCACTAAACAGCAAGATTAGCGAAAAAGCTAATATTTTAAGGAAATTTGGAGGATATACTCTAAAATATATAGTAGGGGTTTTGAATCTCTGCACGAAATATAAGCCCAGATGGCCAACAAGGTTGTTTGCCCCAGATTAAGCTAGTTGATTGAATTCAAGGCCTGAAAGTCAGGAACCATTGAATAAAATCAAGCTAAGGCACGGTCCTACAAGCAAGGTAGGAGATTTAAAGTCCTTAAGTATAAAATTAAGGATAAGAACCGAACACAGTATCCTAGACTTGAAGTCAGGTGTTGAAAACAAGGGAAATCCCTATACGAACAATCAAAGAAACAAAGACCTCTGTGATAAGGGGCAAGGCCAAGGTTGTTTGAAACACCCTATTGTAAGTATGGAAGGATGTCTGGAAGCCAAGGGTCATAGTTTAACCCAAGGTTATTTGAAACCAAGAGTTCAAGAACAAGTTGAGACCGGGAAGGTCCTGAAAACTAAGAAGTAGGTTGTTTGAGATCAAGGATCACAAAATCAACCATGGTATTGTAAAATCACTCTAGAAACAAGGAGGGGAGTTCAAAACAAGAGTTGGATTTGGTCAAAGTCAAGGTCAAAAGTCAAAGTCAAAGGTCAAAGTCAAATAGTCAAAATTTGGCCAAAATTCAAAAAAAAAAAAATTGGGGCCCAACCGACCAGGCACCCTTGGCCTAATGGCTGACCAGACCCAGCCGACCAGAAGCATGGGGAGGAAAAATTGGTCCAAGTGTTGTAAAAATTGGTCCAGGTGTTTGCAACACCTGGACCCCTAGCTGATTCGTTTGGCCCCAAAACGCTCAAAAATGCTCCATTTGAGCTCAAATTTGGGATTCAAGAACCTTATAACGTCCTTTACAAGCCTATGTAGGTTCCCTAGTGATTTCAAGAAGTTGAAAAAATGACCTTGTTTGAAACAAGGTCTGGTTTGAAAACCAGCTTAAAATGAGGTATTTCACCTCCAAAACGTTCAAAAATGCATGTTTTCATGTGATTCTTCTTCATACCAGGAGGTTATAAGAATCCCTATCATATAAGCTCAACTTCAAAATTCGGGTTTAGAAATGTCAGGGGTGTTCAAAACCAGGAGGGTGTTAAAACCAGGAAGGAGGGTGTCGAAAAATTAGGAAGGTGTTTGAAACACCTTGTCTAGAGGGCCGTATTTCTTGCCTAGACAACTCAAAAATTAGAATTTTTACGTGATTCTTTCTACAACCATGAGGTTATAAGAATCTCTACTAGATTTGCTTGACTCCAAAATTTGGGGTTAGGGTTTCGCTAATCGCAATTAGGGGGTGATTAACCTCGATTATCGACGTTTAAGGACTTCCACTCTAAAATTAACCTATCTAAAGGTTAAGGGTGGATATCCTAGTAGTAATTACATTAAGTACGAACTAGTTAGCCTCGATCAAGGCCTTTATAACCCCGTTTAGGGTTGTTTAGCCCTGATTAGGGCCGAATTAGTGTCTTTTGCTCCAAAATTAGCCCTTATTGAGGCTTATGAGCAATGATCGTCTGATATTAACCCTAACTTAGATAAGTTGAGGGAAATAAATCACTAATGAATTTATGATAAAGGATCCTATGCATGAATTGCACTTGGATTAGTGTCTACGAGCTCGAAACGGCACTAATCCTATTCCCGAAAGGCCCAAAAATCTTAAGAAAAAGGTTCGAGAGGCCAAGAAACGTTTAACTTTCTTAAGTAATAACTTGGTAGAGAATTTTAGTCATTGTGAATGTGTAGGTCGCTCCACACTTCACTATAAGACGATACCCTGGTAGGGCCGGTGTGACCTTAAACTTCTACGAAATCAAGTTTTCCTAGAAGTTGGGGGGCAAATGATATGTGTGAAAAATAATCCCTAAAGACATAATTAATATAATATTTAATGGCTCATAAATAAGGCCCGAAACCCTAGTTGGGCATTAAATTCGTAATTAATGATTAAGCCCAAAAGAACAGCCCAAACCGGGGACGCCCGGTATAAGCTTGTTTCTAACACACTACAAGAAATATTATCTTTACCTACCAATATTTTAGCTACTAATAAATAATGGTAAGTAAAAATTACTTTTATCTACGATTTGATAATCATAAAAAAAAATGTAGGTAAACATAGAAAGTGAAGGGAGCTGTACAAAAGTTTTTTCCTGGACCCACTCATATCCTTGAAAAGCTTCATTTATTTAGGCGATTTGTTTCCCGCTTCATGTTTGTATGTTTGGTTGGCTGACATGTCAAAATATCTTTAAAATATTAATATTATAAATTACTACCGTGTAACCAATGAATGAAGTGGCTACACTCTTTTTTTTTCTTCCGAAAGCTTTCCTTCCGATTGTATTTTTGCCTAATTTCTTCCTACAATTTAAGTTTTCATGTTTAATTTAATAATTATTTAGTGTCAATAATTTTATAATAATATTAAAAAGTTAGTACTTTCACTTAATATATAAATAGATTTTTATAATATTAAAAATAGATAAACTTATATTTAGAGATTAAAACATTTCTTACCATTACGCTAGTAAATTTTATTCTTAATAATACAGAATAAAAATTCCCTCTTTCTTGATTCATTTTATAATGAAATTTGAGTTTTGAAAACTTAATTTATAGTTATTTATTGCATTTCCCGCTTTCATTTAGTAAAAAAAATGGTTGTGGCGGGCGGGGCAAGGCGGGCCGATTAGTGTCGGGTTCCATTTTTTGTCTGCCTTATTTGCTACTTTCGTTTTTCCTTTTTGTTTTTTCCTTATTTTTTATTTTTTATTTTTTGTTTTAGTTGTTCTCCTGAAAACAAATAAAACAAATATTTAAGTTACAAATATTTAGTTGTTCTCTTGAAAACAAATATGTTTAAATAATTAAGTTGTTCTCCTTATTTTTTTGTTTTTTTTGGATGCTCTCAGAATTTTTTTTCCTCAACATATAAATTATACAAATTAAAATAAAAATAAACTAAAGTTAATGCTAATTGTATTTCTGCATCGTGTGCTAATGCTTTTCCTTTTTGTTAATGCTTTTTCTTTTTGCTTTTTCCTTTTCGTTTTCCCAGCTTTACTTTGAATGACAGTTTTAATATTATCCTACATTTGATACTAAACTCCGGCCGTGATATAAGCATTCAGTGGATTTTCTATTCATCCTCAAAAAGAAAAAAAACAAATATTTATGATTTTACCACACGGTGATGTGAATAATTTAACTAACAAATAGATAAAAAAATCAAGTTCTTATAACAAGTACAAGTAGACACTATATATAATGCTACCTTTTGATCGGTTGTTTAACTTCTTTTTTTTCCTTGTCAACTCTTAAACAACTAGGTGGATCATGGATCGATCATGGATCGATCATGGATAGACATCCAGATAAGTTATCTCCAGAATATGCTATAGGTATCGCCGAATTCATATCTGTTGCAAGGAAGTGTATGGACTCTATGGGGATGGTGTTATGTCCTTGTTGTCTATGTTTGAATAAGAAATCACAAAGCATCAACGTGATTAAGGTACACTTGCTTAATAATAGTTTTTTGAGTACTTACAAGAAATGGTATTATCATGGGGAAGAAATTGATCAAATAGAAAATGAAACCTTTCTTAATAATGAGGATGAATATGTAGACGATGAACCTAATGATTTGATTGCGGGTATTAATGATGCCATTGGAAGTAGGTATTTTAACATAGGTCCTAGCAGTGATTTTGATGAATCTCTATTCGATGTGGGCGACAAGTACGATACCTTGTTTAAAGCTCTACATAAGCCTTTATATGAAAATTGTAAAGATTTTTCTATCTTAAGTACAGTGGTTAAGTTGATGAATATAAAAGTGCTTAATAAATTAATAGATAAGGCATTTGATGATATTCTAAAAAATTTCAAAGAAATATTGCCTGAAGGTAATAATTGTCCAGAAAGTTATCAGCAAACAAGAAAACTTCTTTGTGAAGTGGGCTTAGGGTATGAGCAGATTGACGTTTGTCAGTATGATTGTGTTATATTTTATGGTGAGAATGCAAATGCCTTGGCATGTCCAGTGTGCAAGTTTAGTCGTTATGTTCGAAATAAAATACCACATATACGACTTAGATGGTTCCCTATTAAGGACCGATTAAAGAGGTTGTTTAGTTCTAAGCATACTTCTAAAGACATGCAATGGCATAAAGAAGTACGTAAAAGTGAAGATGGGATACTACGTCATCCTGCTGATGGAAATGCTTGGAAACATTTTGACAATGTGTACCCTGATTTTGCATTAGATTCCAGGATTGTGCGAATGGGGTTAGCTTCAAATGGGTTTAACCCTTTTTCTAACATGACATCAACCTATAGTTTGTGGCCTGTGATATTAATACCTTATAACATGCCGCCTTGGGCTTCTCCAAACGGGACAAACTACCTCATGTCTTTATTAATTCCGGGGCCAAAATCTCCTGCAAAAGACAATGATGTGTTCTTGAAGCCACTAATTGATGAACTTAAAGATCTTTGGAATGGTATCGATGCATATGATTCATTTGGTAAGTGCAAGTTTAAACTTAGAGCTGTAGTATTGTGGACCATTAGTGATTTTCCAGCTTATGCATATTTGTCTGGGTGGAGCATTGCTGGAAAATTAGCATGTCCTGTGTGTTTGGAAGATACAAGATCTAAAAGAATAACTGACAAGCAATGCTTTACAGGTCATCGATGTTATTTGAGTACCAATCATTCTTGGCGAAGGAGCAAAGAATATGATGGATCTAGCGAGTTACGTGGGCCTCCTCGTACTTTTAGCGGTGAAGACATTTTAAAACAGTTGCATGATGTTCTGATTCAAACAACTGGTAAGGCACCAACTAATGTTTCTAGAAAACGAAAGCGTGGGGGAAACGAATTAAATTGGAGTAAAAAGAGTATTCTATTTGACTTGCCATATTGGTCATCGCTCTTGTTGCGTCACAATCTAGATGTGATGCATATAGAGAAAAATGTTTGTGATAACATTATAGGTACACTTTTAGATATTGAAGGTAAATCAAAAGATAATTTGAAAGCTCGTAAAGATTTACAAGATTTAAATATTCGTGAAGAGCTTTGGTTGAAAAAGTCCACCAATGATAAATTTGAAAAACCCCATGCCAGTTATACTTTGACAAAAGATGAATGCAAAAGATTTTGTAAATTCATTCGAAGTGTGAGATTACCAGATGGATATGCTTCAAATATAAGTCGATGTGTAACAGATAATGACAAGCTAAGAGGTATGAAAACTCATGACTGTCATGTTTTACTTCATAAGATATTGCCAGTAGCCATACAATCCTTTCTTACAAAGAATATTCGTGGCACTTTGATTGAGTTATGTCAATTTTTTCAAAAAATTTGTGCCAAAACTGTACGAGTTTCTGATATTGAAGAACTGAAGGAAGGAATTGTAATAATTTTTTGTAAATTGGAGAAGATATTTCCCCCAGCATTTTTTACCATAATGGTACACCTTTGCGTGCACTTACCAGATCAGGTTTTGCTAGGTGGTCCTGTTGCTACGAGATGGATGTTTGGTACAGAACGTCACATGGGTTTGTACAAGCGGTATGTAAGAAATATGGCTCGACTAGATGGCTCAATTGCCGAAACTTTTGTTGTAGATAAAGCTGTAAGCTTTTTGTCCAGATATATTTCAAACATAGAGACGAGATTCAATAAACCTGAGCATAATTGGGATTTACCTTCTCCAAATTATAGTATGGACATTTTCAAATCTAATGTTCGTCCAATCGGGGCACCATCTATTCAGCTGCTACATAATTGGAAAAATGTGATTCAATGGTATATCTTAAATAATTCTGCAGATGATATCCAGGATTACCTTGAGTAAGTTCTGAATCTTTTATTTAATTGCAAAAATATATGTAGTTATGTCACTTGTTGATGTTTAACATATTTATGATTCTTTCCTTTTCTGTAGTGATCACAAAAAAATATTGGAAGAAAGAGGACTTTCCGGTTTAGATGTTATCACTAAGCAAAGAGAGGAATTCCCATCATGGTTCAGAAAGAATGTAAGAGTTTTTTATCGATTATTTCAAAGTTAGCTATAGAATACTTAATAATATATATTTTTCTCTTGTGTTATAGATATCTCAGATGAAAGTAGAAAAATCGGATGTTGTAAATGACGATTTATACTCTTTATCTCAAGGTCCATTGGAACGATATAGTAGTTATCAAAGTTGTGTTGCAAATGGAGTACGATTTCGTTGTAAAAATTATGATGATACTCTTCGGACACAATGTTCTGGAGTTTGCACAGAAGGTGATCATGATGATAACAACATTATTTATTACGGGGTTTTGGTTGAGATCTTGGAGTTGTCATTCCTTTTTGAACGAAAAGTTTTCTTATTTCGTTGCAAGTGGTATAACTCTAATCCAAAAGGTAGATCAGTCTTTGTGGAAAATAATTTAACATCAATAAATACATCAAGCAATTGGTATCCTGATGACCCATTTATATTGGCAAGTCAAGCTCAACAAGTTTTCTATTTATTTGATATGAAGCGAGGTTCTAGTTGGAGGATTGTTCAAAAAGTTAATCATCGGTCCATATATGACATTCCTGAAGTCTGCCATGCATCAGATGACTCAATGAATAATGATGTATTTCAGGAAGAGGAATCATTTCAGCTGCCACCTCTTCAACCAATTGAGGATGTGATTGAAAGTTCTTCTTTAGTTCGACAGGATGTTGCATCATTAACTTTTTCAAGCCAAACTGTTGCTGATTTATTTTCTAATTGTAAAAATCCACCTACTTGTGAGGAGGCTCATCTAAATGAAGATGACTTCAATGAATTTCATGATGACGATGGGAATCTGTTCCTAAATGAAGAACTACTCAACTCAAGTGATGATGACAGTGAAAATGACTCATATGCGGAATCAGAATCTTATACATGAAAATTACTCAAACTTGCATTTTTTCTTTTTCAGGATGTTGTTCTGGAATTACATGAGAATGTACTAGATGATTTGATTGCACTGCTGTCTACTTATGATCTCTTATAAATGTAGTCTATATAAATAAAATCATTAACTTTAACCATCTTTTATATTGTTCGATATTAATAAAATAAGCAAACAAATCTAGATCACAACAATATAAATATTAGAAAGAATTGAATAATCAAATTGAAATTATGCATACAAAATCAAATTATTTTATTATAACATTTAAGAATGATAGATCGGAATTTAAAAGATAAAAGCTAGACATCATTCTAAATCTAGAATAGTAAATTTTTGATATATTGATTTTAAATCACCATCTTCTTCTTCTTCATTTTCTTCACCTTCTTCTTCTTAAACAATCATTAGCATTATAATACACCAGACACATGACCAAATCATCGCCTTATACAAGTAGTTCTGAACCCATTGTTGGATTTCGAGGCAGTAAATCATAGCGTAAACAATGATAATTATAAAAAAAAATTGAAAACCAAAACCACGGATCCATGTATGTACAGTGGATAGGAGAATCTGCGGTGGTTTTACAGCTGAGAAAGGAGAGGGAGATGGCGGTGAAGAGAGAGAGAGAGAGATAGAAGAAAAGGGAGAGAGGGGAGGGACAAAAGGGAGACGAGAGACAGGGGGTAAGATAAAATGAAGGGTTTGATAAGGATAAAATATGGATAGTTGGATGTCTGTTTCTTTGTTTTAATCAACGCTGTAGATTGATTGAAGAAACACAATCTGTGTGCTATGCTATCAACCAATAACACATTGACACGTGTCATCAAAAAGAATTTTTAATTTTCCATTTCTTAATATAGAGTAAAATAAATACCCGGAAATCAAAAATGCTCTAAAAAATATGAAACACTTTGAAATATTAAGAAAATTGTCCCTGGCCAAATTTCATTAGGATATAAAGAATTGAAAAATAATTATTTAAAAATGAAGTTTAAGCAATATTTTGAACACAAATTATACAAATTTTTTTAGATTGAAAGAGGACGGTACCTCATATAAATTTTATTAATTAAAATTGTTTTTTACAAATGGTGTGAGAGGACTCCTCTCTAAAAAACGGAACAAACCGTATTAAACATATTTAAAAAATTACAAAGCAAACAAATCCTAAAATACAAATTTTATACACTATTTAATTTATGATTCTTCTTGACCCGATTCCGATGAAGTATCCATTGTCATCCATGGATCGTCTTCTCCATCCGAGTCATCTTCTTTTTTTCCTTGTTGTCTTTTTGCAGCTTGATCCCAATCCTTTTTGCAAACACAAATTTTTACGACGTCTGGTGCAAGACTTGATCTCTTCTCGTCTAACACTCTTCTACCTGCACTAAAAGCGGACTCAGACGCAAGGGTAGAAGCGGGCACTACTAAAATGTCCTTGGCAATTTTTGCTAAAACCGGAAATTGTAACTCATGATTCTTCCACCATATTAGTATTTCAAAATCCTCATTTAATTCATAACTATAAGAAAAAAAATTCCTAATCATACCAAAAGAAGAAGGAGGGACACTACTAGAATCTACTTCGAGAATTCTACAATTTTGTTGTTTGCTTAATATAGATGAAATAGTACTATTAAACCTACTACTACTTTTTTTAGGTGGGTTAGAAATTTGAATTATAGGAGTATACATATCTACAAGACGATGCAAATAGCCTAAACAATTAATTACATATAATTTATAATTATATGAAATTCCTAACATACTATAATAATTATCTAACATATTTTCTAAACCTTCTTGTCTAACACCCTGATCAAGAAGACATGCAACACCATAAATATAAGGAAATTCTTTCAAATATTCGATCCACTTAACTTTCATATCATGAATAATACTACTAAATTGGGGGTTTTCTTCATATTTACGTAAAGTATTAACAATAAGAACACATTCAATAATAACTTGATGTACATTTGGTTCATAAACATAAGAAAAAACGTTAGTAGCATGTGAAAAACAATCAAAAATATCACGTACCGTAGATGCCATCTCCCACTCCATTTCGGTAATAACTGCTTCTTCGCGTTGGTGATTTGGTGATAAGATATATTTTTATATATATTTTAGATAATTTTATTCCCATATTTAATTGCATTTTGCATTGATTTGGATATTTATTTAATAAATTTTAATGCTTTATTGTAGAAGACAAGAATTCCTAACTTTGGAAGAATTTGGGCTTAAATAACTATTTTGGAGCTAAAATTTGAAGAAATTCGGATTTATTGGGCTACACTCACTTTCTACAGTATTTATTTCACATCCGGAGTTTTAAGAGTCCGATTTGGATGATCTTACAGTCCACGCGAAGCTTGTGAAATTTTCTTTAATTCAAAGACGATCTAATGAGCAAAACCCGACTAGAGCGGTCCGTAATCTGAGAAGGAAGTAGCTGCGTTTTATTGAAAATCCAATTTTATCAAGGAATCCAACTTGTATTCTATTTAAATCATTAAAAGTTGGTGAAGCAATTGAGTAGTTGTTGCATTGAAAATTCAGCCGAAACTGTGATGAATTGGTTGGCTTGAAAAGAAGGAAAAAGAATTGTCAAAAGGAGGCTAATGATGAACATCAATCAAGGAGGAATATTTATGCAAATTGAAGACATCAAATTGGGCAATAAAAGGAAGTGTAGGAGGAGAGAAGGGGAGAGCATAAACATTAGACCATACACCAACCACATTCTACATTCCATTCGGCTAATTATTTTGGGAGCTAGGAGTTAGGGGCTTGTTTTTCTTTCTTATCTTTTATGTACACTTTGGATTAATTCTCCATTTTATTTGAGGTACTCTTTAATTTTATCTTATTTGTTAATATATGTTTTATATGTCTTGTTTAATTATTTTTGTCAATATTATTTATAACATGAGTGAGTAGTTTATTTATAGGGTGTAAGGGGAAACCATGTTTACACCATGATAGTGCTTTAATTTTATTAGTTGTTTAACGGATATAAAATAATTCTAATCGATATGTTATGAAATTTAATTTCTGTTGTCGGCCGGTATCATTAATTAATTATTTGCGAATATGAATAATAGATCGAGAGATTTTATTCAATAGAGGCATACATACGATTAGCGAAATTGAATTTTAGTGCGAGAGCATAATTGGATTTCCGAGAGCGTTAATGCTTGAGAGAGATTAACATATGCTCTAATTATTTAAATCCGTTAAATCACTACATCCATATAATTTGTTTCAGTGTAAACATGGTGAACCCGGTCGCCCTAGACTTTTAGTTAATCGACTTCGAACACATTTATTTGCGTTATTGAGTTATATAAAAATTCTTAATAATTGTTTTTAATAATTTGTGATAATTAAATTAAAATTGATAAAACCTGTCTCCCTGTGAATGAACATAAAAAAATATACTACATCAAATTGGCGCCGCTGCCGGGGAGACGACTAGTTTTTATAAATTTTAGTTTAATTGTCCGGGTTTCATAATTTCAATTGTAGATTTAATTTTTATGTTTTATGTGTTAGTGTAATAAAAAAAATTACAAAAATATTAGTTTTATTAATATTCAGTATTTAGCTACCAACTTTTATTTTGGTTAATTCGAAGCTCAGTACCCACTCCCCTGTTTTTTATCCTCTGTTTTTGCTAAAGTCGAAAAAAAAAAAGAGTTAAAAAATAGAAACCGAGCTCTTCTTCTTCCCATCCCATCCCATCCCATCCCCTTCCCTTCTTTTTCTTTTCCATCACATCCAGCTGTGCATTCCTTGATTTAGTCTTCTTTTTGTTCTCTTTCTTCACCCCCAATTCTTACATACAGGAAACCCCAGCTCTTTTATGGCAAATTTCTGTTTTCTTTACTAAACCCAGCACCAATTTTTATTTCTTTTTGTACAAAACCGTTCTAAATTTTTGTTCGGTGAGTAGTTCGTGCTTTCGCGATTGCTGTTGTTCTCAGTTCATTGGTCTTTGAGTGATGTTTGTTTTTAACTTCTGGTTTCCAAGTAACGAGTGGGTTGCGTTTCTGAAGTTCGATTTCACAGCTGTGTTCGTCTTCCGAGTCACCATTTCCGAGTTTTGTTTGTCCTGATTTTTCGAGTTGATCCTCCCCTGTTTTTTATCCTCTGTTTTTGCTAAAGTCGAAAAAAAAAAGAGTTAAAAAATAGAAACCGAGCTCTTCTTCTTCCCATCCCATCCCATCCCATCCCCTTCCCTTCTTTTTCTTTTCCATCACATCCAGCTGTGCATTCCTTGATTTAGTCTTCTTTTTGTTCTCTTTCTTCACCCCCAATTCTTACATACAGGAAACCCCAGCTCTTTTATGGCAAATTTCTGTTTTCTTTACTAAACCCAGCACCAATTTTTATTTCTTTTTGTACAAAACCGTTCTAAATTTTTGTTCGGTGAGTAGTTCGTGCTTTCGCGATTGCTGTTGTTCTCAGTTCATTGGTCTTTGAGTGATGTTTGTTTTTAACTTCTGGTTTCCAAGTAACGAGTGGGTTGCGTTTCTGAAGTTCGATTTCACAGCTGTGTTCGTCTTCCGAGTCACCATTTCCGAGTTTTGTTTGTCCTGATTTTTCGAGTTGATCTGTGTGTTTGCTGTTTGAATTCGTTTTTAAGTATTGAAATGGGTTTTTGTTCATGTCAAGCGTAGAGTGTCCAGTTCATGCTTAAGTCGTTCGTTTTGCTATTTTTTTGAGTTTTGCGAGTTGCTTGTTGTTGTGGTTTTGCTTATTGATTCACAGTTCCTGGTTCCCCATTTTCGCCTAATTGTTGTTATAAGTAGTAGTTCTGTAATGAGTCGACTCTGTCAGTTGTTGTTTTAATTTCAGAATTATGGTGTCTGAGTTTTGCTCTTTCAAATGTTTTATAATGTTGTTGTTGGTTTGTAGTGTTTTCGAGTCCAGCCGAGTTAACTAATTGTTTCTTCTTTCTTTGTTTTCTTCGAGTTCTATTTGTGTTCTAAAATCGTTGGCTGTTGTAGTTTTTTCCGAGAATTTTCAGTTTGTCGAATGGTGTTTGTAGCTTGCAGTTTGTCGAATTGTTTGTGTCCGAGTTTGCTGAGTTTCGTTTTTGAGTCCAAGTTAACCAGTAAAATCTGTTTCTGAGAATGTTCAGTTATTGCAGTAAACATTTGCTAGTGTTCTAATAGTTGTGTTGATTTTTGGCTAAGTCTATTTTACAAATTCTACATTTCCAATTTTTTTCTAAAATTCCTGTAAATAAAATTTCCAGTTTTTGTTGTGTTAATTGTTTTGTTTTGATTTTGTAAAGTCTGTTTCCATTTATTAATAATGCAGTGATGAATTGAAAAAAAAAATCATAAAAAATCAAAATTCAGTTTTTAGTTTAAATAAAATTTAATTTTCTTTTAAAAATAGTTAATAAAAAAAGAAGTGGGAGCACGTACCTCTACTTAAAAGAGCGCGTATTTCTACAAAAAAATAATAATAATTAAAAAAAACATATTTATTTTTTTTAATTATTAAATTTTGTGTTAAATTTCTAGTTTGTCTATGTTTTCTTTGTCTCATTGGAACTTTAGTTCCAATTGAGACAGATTTTACTACGTTTTCTTGGTTTTGTAGTGTGTTTGCAGGGATACAATGGGCGAGTTTGATGATTTCATGCGCCTATGCTCTCTAGTAGGGGCACATTTATTGCAGAATTCGGAGCCCACTACATGTCCGATGAGTACAAATGAGATGTCACAAGTGGCTCCTGAAACTTACAATTTCTGTAATATCTGTGGCGTCCCCGGTCACTTTGGTTATGAATGCTCTTACAATATTTACAATTCTCAAGATGCTCAATTCAGACAAGTGAATGATTATCGAGAAAGATACGAGTCCAATCCGTACTCTAATGCATATGATCAAGATTGGACGGGTCAACCAAATTTTTCGTACACGGACAACAATTTTCAGAATTTTTCATATCATGATCAACAACATTTTCAGCAACAACAATATGAAGAACAATATCATGATCAACAACAATTTGAGCAATCATCATGGCAGCAATATGAATATCCTCCACCGCAAAATTTCCAGGTTCATCAAACCAATGAAAATGCGCAACCTGATCAAATGAGCGAAATGATGAAAATTCTAATTCAAATGCAAAAGGATCAAGAGGAGTTCATGCAAAAACTTGATGAGCTAGAAACTCATAGTAAGATGATGGAAGCTAAAATTTCAGAATTGGCTAGCTCTTCTACTGCATGGCAACCGGACTCTACACTGCCGCCATCTATACCACCAGAAGATGAAATGGATTTGATCATTCTTACAAGTGATGAGGAGGAAAATAGTTTCTCGGTGTGTGTTGATGATGCACTTATTGAAATAGAAGAGGAGCTTTCCACCGATGTTAAGATTAATGATTTTGTTATTGTTGAGGATGTTGTGAGTAGGGACGAGAATATGTGCTTCAAGGTTGACGTGATAGCAAAAATTGTCCAAGATGATCTTTCCCAAATTTTGATTGATGATCCATACAAAGTGGCTCTTACGTGTCAAGCTCGGGGAGAGGGAGAAAATGGAAGTGTCTACTTAATCAAAGATGCGATAAGCTAAGATGTTCGAATGGCTCATGTGGAAGTGATGAATGAAGAAAAGCCACCACCAGAGCCTCCACCTTATGTCAAGGGAGTTCGATATTTTCGTGGTGTCGAATTTTATCGTTGTTTCATCACAAAGTTTTCCAAAACTGCAGAAGCACTTAATCAATTATTGCTTATTGATGTCATATTTTATTTTATTAATGCCTGTTTGGAAATTTTGTGCAGGATTAAAACAATTGTTGATGCTCGTGGTGGTCCCGCGCAACATGTTTTTGGTCTTTTTGGAGTGGCACATCTTGCTTCGACATTCAGTGCCTCGACACTTCATGCTTGTTCATTAGGGGAGTTTTTCCAATTTTTTATTTTTATTTTTATTTTTATTTATTTATTCTGTAATTTTTAGGATTTTTTGTTTTTTATTTTTCTCTTTTATATATTTGTTCATTGAGGACAATGAACCACTTAAGTGTGGGGATGAGTTCTCGATGATTAAAAATTCCAAAAAAAAAATAGAAAATTAGAAAATTGATTGCCTCGTCTCATAGTGTGTTAACAAGGATAGGTACACATCTTGTGAGCATATTTTGCATGATTATTTGACATGTCATATCTTTAGAAAATCATTTGTTACTTGATGATACCTTGTACGTACTTGCGAAAATTTTAAAACTTGAGATACATCATTGTCAATTTTAGTGAGTACTGAAACATGCTTTCACCTTGTGAGAACTTAAGCCTAATTTGTGATTGGTACATATTATATCAATCAAATTTTATTGTTGTGTGTTGTTCATCATTTGGCATGTTGCTCTAGAACTTGTTTTAAACCATTTTGAGATTACATGATATCTGTATGCATGAAAATGATAAAGGCACTAGGATTAACCGTATTTATCCAAACAGTACCCTTGAAGCATATATCCTTAGTGAACCCCTTTGAGCTTTTTATCCGTTCTTTTCGTATATCACCAATCTAAATTCTTGAGCCTACTTTTTTATTCTTCTCTTGATTTACTAGTAGAGCATTTTGATTCATTTGGAGGTTGGTGAGTGCATAGTGGTGGGATTTCTTTGTTAAAGTATAGAAATTTGGTGGGAATTTCTACAAAAAAAAGGGAAAAAAAAAAGAAAAAAGAAAAAGAAAAAAAAGAAAAAGATCAAGTAGAGTTGTGTTCATTGGTTTGTGCAATATGAAAGTGGAAAAGTACATATAATATGTGCTTGGATTTTAATGCTTGTGAGAGTCTGATCAGCTTTTACATGATCGAAATTTCATGTTGAGTGTTTTAATTAGAAATGAACATTGTGCTCTATTAGTTTGTCGAGTTAGCCACTTGTTAGCCTTTTTCTTGATTCCCTACCCTTCACCTTAGCCACGTTACAACCTTTAACAAAGACCTTTTGATTTGTGCATGCATGTATACAAAGTAGTGGAGATTTGGTGGACAACCAAGCATATGGTAGCACATGACTTTATTGATTGAACTTGAGCGAATACACTTCACCTATACACTTGTGTGATTTGAGAGTTTTGTGAGCTTCATTTATATCCATAGCATGTTACTCACTGAATGCGGCATTGATATATATATTTTATGATCTTTTTGTCTATCTAGACTGTGTGATTACTTGGATAGTCTTGTACAAATGATGCGTAAATTGAAAGACTTGTCTTTTCTATATTGTGTAATTAAGTTTTGCATGTGTGGAGTACTATGATAGGTTGCATACTTGAGACTTGGCAGAGAAAAAAAAGAATTTTGTGGGTATATTCACTATAAACCCTCACGAGACAACACTCGTCCTACTAGGGCTGCCTAGGGGTTTAACGGCTTGTTGCATGTGCTCAATGCAATCGTGTCATCTACGAAAGTGATATTAGTTAGGATTTAGTTTTTTATTTCACTTATTTGCCCGAGGACGTGCAAATGCTTAGTGTGGGGATGTTTGATAAGATATATTTTTATATATATTTTAGATAATTTTATTCCCATATTTAATTGCATTTTGCATTGATTTGGATATTTATTTAATAAATTTTAATGCTTTATTGTAGAAGACAAGAATTCCTAACTTTGGAAGAATTTGGGCTTAAATAGCTATTTTGGAGCTAAAATTTGAAGAAATTCGGATTTATTGGGCTACACTCACTTTCTACAGTATTTATTTCACATCCGGAGTTGTAAGAGTCGGATTTGGACGATCTTACAGTCCACGCGAAGCTTGTGAAATTTTCTTTAATTCAAAGATGATCTAATGAGCAAAACCCGACTAGAGCGGTCCGTAATCTGAGAAGGAAGTAGCTGCGTTTTATTGAAAATCCAATTTTATCAAGGAATCCAACTTGTATTCTATTTAAATCATTAAAAGTTGGTGAAGCAATTGAGTAGTTGTTACATTGAAAATTCAGCCGAATCTGTGATGAATTGGTTGGCTTGAAAAGAAGGAAAAAGAATTGTCAAAAGGAGGCTAATGATGAACATCAATCAAGGAGGAATATTTACGCAAACTGAAGACATCAAATTGGGCAATAAAAGGAAGTGCAGGAGGAGAGAAGGGGAGAGCATAGACATTAGACCATACACCAACCACATTCTACATTCCATTCGGCTAATTATTTTGGGAGCTAGGAGTTAGGGGCTTGTTTTTCTTTCTTATCTTTTATGTATACTTTGGATTAATTCTCCATTTTATTTGAGGTACTCTTTAATTTTATCTTATTTGTTAATATATGTTTTATATGTCTTGTTTAATTATTTTTGTCAATACTATTTATAACATGAGTGAGTAGTTTATTTATAGGGTGTAAGGGGAAACCATGTTTACACCATGATAGTGCTTTAATTTTATTAGTTGTTTACGCAAATTGAAGACATCAAATTGGGCAATAAAAGGAAGTGCAGGAGGAGAGAAGGGGAGAGCATAGACATTAGACCATACACCAACCACATTCTACATTCCATTCGGCTAATTATTTTGGGAGCTAGGAGTTAGGGGCTTGTTTTTCTTTCTTATCTTTTATGTATACTTTGGATTAATTCTCCATTTTATTTGAGGTACTCTTTAATTTTATCTTATTTGTTAATATATGTTTTATATGTCTTGTTTAATTATTTTTGTCAATACTATTTATAACATGAGTGAGTAGTTTATTTATAGGGTGTAAGGGGAAACCATGTTTACACCATGATAGTGCTTTAATTTTATTAGTTGTTTAACGGATATAAAATAATTCTAATCGATATGTTATGAAATTTAATTTCTGTTGTCGGCCGGTATCATTAATTAATTATTTGCGAATATGAATAATAGATCGATAGATTTTATTCAATAGAGGCATACATACGATTAGCGGAATTGAATTTTAGTGCGAGAGCATAATTGGATTTCCGAGAGCGTTAATGCTTGAGAGAGATTAACATATGCTCTAATTATTTAAATCCGTTAAATCACTACATCCATATAATTTGTTTCAGTGTAAACATGGTGAACCCGGTCGCCCTAGACTTTTAGTTAATCGACTTCGAACACATTTATTTGCGTTATTTAGTTATATAAAAATTCTTAATAATTGTTTTTAATAATTTGTGATAATTAAATTAAAATTGATAAAACCTGTCTCCCTGTGAACGAACATAAAAAAATATACTACATCATTTGGATCTGCATTATATAATTCAGTGATAATATCCTTATATTTAATTGCATCATTTAATAATTTATGAGTCGAATCCCATCTAGTAGGACAATCGATACCCCATTTTTTCGGCCTTAATCCATTATCTCTACACAATTTCTTGTACCTAGACCTACATGTACCCGGTAAACGTAGATATTTAATTACTTTCCTAATAGGTTCTAATAATGTAGTTAAATGTTTAATTCCCACTTGTGCCGTCAAGCTAATAATGTGAGCACAACATCTAATGTGTAAAAATGCTCCATCTAAAACTAAAGGAATATCGGTCCTAATGTCATCCATATATCCAACATTATCTAGAGATATTGTAAATACGTATACAAATTAAATTCTTCTATTGTGTCTAAAATTCTTTGTTTTATATTATAACCGGAGGGTGACTCGTCCATAATATCAAAAGCAATAATTCGTTTTTGTAACAAATAATCAACATCAATCCAATGAACTGTAACACAAATATAAGGTTCGCCTTGACTTGAACTCCAACAATCACAAGTTAACGAAACCATACCATCAAATTTTTCGAAATATTCAATTAATTGTGCTCGTTGACTATAATATTGTTTTTGTGTATGACGTTTAAGTATGTTTCTAGGAATTTTCATAAATGCCGGGTTTAGTGAATTCTTAATTATGTGTTCTAAATTTGGACTCTCACCGTGGGAGAAAGGTAAATCGTCTAATGTAACATAACTAGAAAAATCTTCGATCATTCTATTTCTATTATAGACGAAAGGCATACCTCCACCGGGAGAAGAAGTCATGAAACCCTGTATTTGTTGTGAACCTCCTTGTGCCGCTCCACTTTCGTGATTTTGCTTCGTTATTCCATGATGTTTAACCAAGTGCCGATCAAGTGTACCCGTACCACTCCCCTTACAGTGAACAAAAGGGGTTTGTTGTCGACCATTTTGAATACAAAGCAAACAAAACGCCTTAAATTTGTTCGGCTCATCCGTTGGTTGTCTCGAAAAAAAAGTCCAAACGTGTGAATTATGTCGAAAAGAAGCACCTATAAAAAAAATATAAATCGATTAAATTTAAAATGAGTAAATTTAAAATGAGTTAATTTAGAACGAGTTAATTTAAAAATTGAATACTTTTAAAACTAGGAAACTACAATTTTTTTTTAAAAAATGAAGTTTAATTCAATCAAATACTATAAAAAACGAAATTAAAACGAGTAAATTACCGGCTTCGGTTTGTGGTGGCATCGAGGAGGAGGGTGCTTGGCTTGAACCTTTAGATGATATTGTGCCCCTTCCTTCCATTATATTTTTTCGATCTGCAATTAAAAAAATCAAAAAATTAATCAGCAAATTCGATAAAATTACATATGATTTAATAAACAACATAAAATAATTTAGTCTTAAATTAAATACACACAAAACTATTTGAGATTTGAGAACGCAGCCTGCCACAAACAGAAACAGAGTCGAGACTTGCTTTAACACTTGAAATTTAATTACAAAACTAGGGGAGAGAGAGAGAGAGAGAGAGAGAGGGAGAGAGAAAGGAAAGTCGAGAGAGAGTAGAGTGGTGTGAGAAAGGAGAGGAGAGAGGGGTGATATTTATAGGAGGGGAGACCGTTAGAAATTTAGCCGTTCGGAAAAATGAACGTTATATGTTGCAGAGATGTTGTAGAGAGATACATGTTGCAGGTAGAAAGCCGTTGGCGCGTGCAGTTACGCACATGCAGGCGTGCTGGTTGGCGGGCCGGTTCCGTGTGCCGGACCGGTTCTGCGATTATATATATTTTTTTTCATTTCTGTTTGCAATTGTTTTGTTGATATTTTATTATTTCTACACAGTACAACCTATTTAAAAGATTTAAATGTCGATTTTGTTACAACTAAAATGTAATTGTTTTTAATTTTTATGGTATTTTTAATTTTTTTTGTCGAAAACATGAATGATTTTTTATAATTTTACTAAATACTGTAAAAGCTTTATTTTATTGTAAATTACTATAGAAAATTAATTTGTAAATGATTATAGAAAATTTATTTTATTTATATTTATATCGAAAAATAAAGTGAGTTTATATAACTAATAAATCAATTTATTGAATTATTTAACACGTATCAAAAAAAAAGGCGTGCCGGACGGTTCAGTGCCTTGCCGGGCCGAGTCCTGGTTTTTTTTATTTTTTTATACTATACACATGACAACAATGCGTATCAGAGACGTGTCGGGCGGTTCAAGACGTGCCGTACCGGGCCGAGCCCTTGTTTTTTTTTTATACTATACGCATGACAACAATGCGTATCATAGACGTGTCGGGCGGTTCAAGACGTGCCGTGCCGGGCCGGATCCTTTCTTTTTCTTTTCTTTTTTATATTTTTGTATGCAATTCTTTTGTTTTTACAACTATTTAACAGATGTTTTCATTTAACCATTATCAAAAATATTTTTTTTTTTAAATTTACTATTTTTTGGGATGAGTTTAATCCAAAAATCGAATATCATTTAAAATATTTATAAAAATAAATGAACAGATTTTGTTTCACTTTTTTAAAAAAAATCATTTCTGTAAATGGAAAAAATTGCATCAAAAATATTTTAAAAATTACAAAACAAACAATTCTAAAAATACAAAATAAATAAAAAAAATTATACACACTATTTAATTTAAAAAATTGCTTGTTTATTGTTCAATTATTTTTTTTTTTGACGAAATTTATTGTTCAATTATAAACTGATGTCAGTCGGATAAATCCATGACCCCTGATATTTAACCCAAAGAGTTGGAGTTTTAATTAAACGTAAAAATGATTTTCATTTTCTTCCTCAATCATTTGTTTGGCGCTTTGTGAAAAAATTAAGTGCATGAAAATTTAATGATATAAGTTAATGATAACTCGCGTGCTGGTTTTCTTTTGCTTTTTGCTTTTTGCTTTTCTTTTTCCCGGTTTTGAATGATAGTTTTTTAATGCTCTTTGAACATTAATTAGTAGCATAGGCAGTTTTTTAAAATTTTAATATTTGATTAAAATGAAAACTGGGAGGGAATTTTTTTGGTTTGGCGCTTGGATTTCCCCCAACTTTTTTATTTTTTTTAAAAAGGTGTGAATACTTATCAGTTAAAACCTCCACCCCTCTTCATCAAATACATATTTCATTGGTACTAATCGCCAACATACCTTCATCAAGTTACCAGAAACTTATTGGTAATTGTCCTATTTTGTATGTGTATTTGATTATTATGATAATCATATCCGTAAACAAGATTAAATAGGGAAAGTTCCTAATTCAATATATGTTTATACTTTTTTTTGCAGGTTTGTGCATCATGGCACCTGGACGGCGGATAACAGAACGCATCACTAGTTCTGGTCCTAAAGTTCCCCAAGTTGTTCAATGCACCACTGCTATTCAAGGCCAACAAGTTGGATCCACCACACAATTTGTTATACAAGGTGAAAAGAGTAGACCCAGCACACCTTTTGGTGAACGGATTGAACAAATTCAGCCTTCTGTTGTGCAGAGTGAACAACACAATGATAATCATTCTTCTAAGACATGATCTGGTAATTTGTAGTATAATTTTACATCTCTATTTATAATATTTTGTTGCTTACTACTGAATATATTTGTAGATCGAAATGTTACCTACAGATCACGTAAAGCCACTCGTGGCATAGCTACTTCTAAGATCGCCAGGGCAGCTTCAACAGGAAAATTGTCTGTAACTTTTGACGCGGGTTGTCGTCAACCGATATGTATTAATGCTGAGAGATTTAATAATGAGATCGGATTTATCGTTCGTAATCATGGTACATTTTGTTATAAGGATTGGAGACTTGTTCCTGAGGAGGTCAGAGCACCACTACGAATTTATCTTTTGGTAAAATTTCATATTTGATTAATTTTAATTGTTTTTTGATAAGTGGATTTTATATCCACTTATTTTCCGCTAATTGGACCTAAATTAGTAGTTTATTCTTAAGTATGTTGTGATTTTTAATTCATTTTTTTTAATTAAGTTTTTGTTGTGCAGAACTCGCAACTTTAGGTATTTTGGCAATAAAAGGCTAAAAACGGTGGAATTCTATCTCAATTTTATCAAGTGGACTGGTTACGAGGATAAAGAATTATCATAAAGGAATCCTGAATGATATATTCTTAAATCTGGAACCCCGGTTGGAATTGATATATTTTTCGTTAAGGAAAAGAAGTCCGGTTTTTGGCCCTCAATTTACCGCAGCTTGGGAATTGAAAATTTATTTATATTAATAAATACTTTATTTAATTAGAAAATTATATTTATAAATATCTAATAATATTAGATATTTATTTTTATAAATTCGGAATTAAATTAATTATTTATTAATTAAATATATTTTGTTATGCAAGTTGAATTAGCAAAAGGAAAAAGAAAAAAAAAGAAAAGAAAAAACAAACAACAAAAACAATAAAAAAAAGCTAAGCAAGTGGGCTAGCAGGTTTTAGCAGACAAACAGCAAAAAACAAACAGAAAAAAAACAAAACGCACCACGTTTTCTTTTACCCGACAAAGTACTGTTCATGTCTGTAGGTTGTCGGCTGGGATGCGCTTTTCAGCGCGTGGCGCGTACGCGCCTGGCGTTCAACAGGAATTCCAGCGAGTGGCATGCACGTCTATCTCCTGCGGTTGGTGCTGTTCTGGCGTGCTGTTTAATTCAATACTTTAGAATGATTTAAACAGATGGGGCGGTGTTATTAAATTGATGGGCGGTGTGTAGTGCTGGCTGGCTGCATTATTTAAGCTTTTAAATTCTAAATTGGTGTGCTAATATAGCCTATAAATAGGATGAATTTGAGCTGAACAGACAGTACGCAGCAGAGGAATTCTCTCTTGTTTCTCTCAATTTTCAACAACAATTTCCTTTGTAATTTCAGTTCAGTTTTATTCACTTTAAATTTCTGTAAATTTAGTTTAAGTGTTATTTCGGGTGAAGATTTTAAGGCAATTATTTTGGAACGCTCATTTCTTTCGTTGGAAGTTATTTTGGGTTCTATTTTCTAATTTCTTATTTTACAGGGAATTATCGGAGTGCTCGTTTCTTGCAAGTGGAAATTATTTCGGTTTTAGTTTCTAAACTCTTATAATTTTAATATTTAATTTATCGTAATGTTTAATTTAGTTTTATTATTGTTGTTATTAGTATTATTATTATTATTATTATTGTGATTATTATTATTATTGTTATTATTATTATTATTGTTATTATTATTATTATTATTATTATTATTATTATTTCAATTAATCCCATGATGACGATTCGTTTAATTATGAACTAATCGCCGTCATGGGATTTTAATGGATTTATTTACGTAATTTAGTAATTCGATGCCTTAATAAATTGTGTTATGATAAAAATTTCCGATTGCCTAACGTGGTTGTGCTTAATTTATTAGATGCGTAGCTATCATCTAAATTATTAATTCTTAATGAATGCGAAAGTGGATTTGAGAATTTAGAATTTGCCATGTTAGCACAGGTTCGTAATTATCATATATAATTACGATTAGTGGTAGGGTTTTGGATCACATCGCCCTGTGTAGCCAAAAATAAGGAATTTATTCGTAAACCAGTTATGTTTTCAAATCTTATAGACATATAGGGTCTAGACATAAATGGTGTCCACGCAACTTCTATCTTTTTAAGTGGATGTTTGTATGGTTTGATATAAGTTAAGGCTGAAAGGCGCTTATATTAGTTTCGTGTTCCCGGCTAGCTTTCATAATTATCAGAATCACTTTACATTAAGGCATCAATTCTAAATGAAATAAATAATGAAATTAGAATCCCATGTTTATCTCATATATAAAATCTTTATCATATTAATTTTTAGTCGTTATTTCATTAATTAATTGTGATTTGAACGAACCAACCATTTCGTTGTTCAGGCTTCTATAATTAACCGAACGTTGTTGAATAAACATATTTACTTAAATACACCAAGTCTTCGTGGGAACGATCCTTATTTCCCTATATTGCTTTTGGACTGTGTATACTTGCGTAGAGAAAATAGCGAACAAGTTTTTGGCGCCGCTGCCGGGGACTCGGTGTTATTTTGTTTATGTGTTTTACTACAATAGAAGTTAATTTGTTTGACTTGAACATTTGATCTTATATTTTGAAGTGATTATTTGTGTTCAGATACTTGGATTTTTATGCTAACACGTGCTAAAGCATTAAAAGCCAAGCAAGTACTTAAACTAGCAAATACTCACAAGATGGACGGAGAAGCCGAAGTAGTTGCACCTGCAGCAGCAAGGGCTTTAATGGACTACTCACAACCGAAGATTGATGACATTCAGTCAAGTATCATTCATCCAGCAATTGCGGCTCCTACATTTGAAATTAAATCCAGCACTATTCAGATGGTGCAGAATCAAGTACATTACGGAGGAACTGCAACGGAAGATCCTAACTTACACATCAGGAACTTCATAGAAATATGCGACACATTTAGATTCAACAATGTGTCAGATGATGCTGTGAAGTTGAGACTCTTCCCGTTTTCCTTAAGAGACAAGGCCAAAAGTTGGTTACACTCTCTGCCACCGGGATCTATCACCACTTGGGCTGATCTAGCTCAAAAGTTCCTTAGCAAATTCTTCCCCATGGCAAAGACTGCAGCTATAAGGAATGCTATCACGCAATTTTCTCAACAGTCTGGTGAATCTTTATGTGAAGCGTGGGAAAGATACAAGGAAATGCTTCGACAATGCCCTCATCATGGCATGCCAAATTGGATGGTCATAAATTGCTTCTATAATGGACTAGGAATACAATCAAGGCCAATGGTAGATGCAGCTTCAGGGGGAGCATTATGGGCTAAAAGTTATGAGGAGGCCTACGATCTTATCGAGATGATGGCAGCTAATGAATATCAAAATCCAACTCAGAGGATGCCACAACAGAAGGTAGCAGGAATTCTTAATGTCGACAAAACCACTTCCTTAGCAGCTCAGATAGAGGCTTTGAACTTGAAAATAGACTCTTTGACAGCACAAGGATTTCATCAAATTGCTAGTGTTTATGAGTTGTGTGCGGGCGCACATGAATCGAACCAATGTGCCATCTCAAACGAGTCGGTTCAATTCATAAGCAATTTCCAACGACAGCAACAGCCAGCTCCAAATTCCTACCATCCGAACAACCGAAATCATCCAAATTTCAGTTGGAGCAATAATCAAGGAGGAGCACAACAATCAAATCAGCCCTACCAACAATTTCAAAATCAGCAGTTTGGAGCTAGGCCATATAATCCATCTGGATTCCAGCAACAGCAGGGGCACCAATATCAGCAACAATATGCCCCACGACAATTTCAACCCCCAGGATTTCAACAACAATCCTATGGGAATTCTGGGCAATCATCTTCTAGTGAAAAGGCAGAATTGGAGGAGTTGAGGTTGGCGTCCAAAACCCAAGCGGCTTCTATTAAAAATCTGGAAACTCAATTGGGACAACTCGCTAGTTTCATGATGAGCCGACCACAAGGAACACTCCCCAGTGATACTGAAGCTAATCCAGGGAGAAAGAACAACCAGGAGCACATTAAAGCCATCACTTTAAGATCGGGAAAAGTCACAGAAGGCACTGAATTGGAAAGAGCAAAAAGAATTCTGCCCGATGAAGAAACAGTGAACTTGGGAGATACCGAGGACAAGGGTAAAGCTCCAATTTCAAGCACAGAGGTAGAAGAAAGTGTACCACCTCCTAAACAATCAGTCCTTGCACAGAAAGAAGCAGAAGAGCATGTCTATCCACCTACGCCATTTCCTCGACGTTTGCAAAAACAGAAACTGGACAAGCAGTTTGGCAAATTTCTCGAAGTCTTTAAGAAATTACATATCAACATTCCATTTGCTGAAGCCCTGGAACAAATGCCGAGTTATGCCAAGTTCATGAAGGGCATTCTATCGAGAAAGATAAAACTTGAGGACTTAGAAACTGTTGCTTTGACAGAGGAGTGTAGTGCGGTATTGCAACAAAAGTTACCGCCTAAGCTAAAAGATCCTGGCAGTTTCACCATACCATGCACCATTGGGAATTTGTCTTTTGACAAATGTTTATGTGATTTAGGAGCAAGCATCAACCTCATGCCATACTCAGTTTTCTTACAACTTGGCCTTCCTGAGCCAAACCCGACGAACATGTCACTTCAGTTGGCTGATCGCTCTATCACTTATCCTCGGGGAGTTGTTGAAGATGTCCTAGTGAAAGTAGACAAACTTATCTTCCCAGCTGATTTTGTCATACTTGATTTCGAAGAAGACAAGAAGATTCCGATCATTCTTGGTAGACCATTCTTGGCGACAGGATAAACATTGATTGACGTCCAAAAGGGGGAACTTACAATGAGGGTACATGATCAAAATGTCACTTTCAACGTTTTTAAAGCCATGAAGTTTCCAACAGAAGAAGAACAGTGTCTGAAGGTAGACTTGATTGAGTCTACGGTACAAGAAAAGTTGGATCACATGTTCATGAATGACACTTTGGAAAGGGCCCTCAGTGGAAAGTATTCATTAGATGAAGATGATATAGATGAACAATTGCAATATCTGGATGCTTTGCCGTGGCAAAGAAAATTTGAAAGACCAGTTGAATCATTGGATCTGCCAGAACTAAAGGGGCCGCATCAGCAAATGAAACCTTCTATCGAGGAAGCTCCAACTCTAGAGCTCAAACCACTTCCTAATCACTTAAAGTATGCTTCTCTTGGTGAATCATCTACCTTACCTGTGATTATATCTGCTAACCTTTCAGACTCTGAGGAAGACAAGCTTTTAAGAGTCCTGAGGGAATTCAAAACAGCCATTGGTTGGACCCTAGCGGATATCAAAGGCATCAGCCCAGCTTATTGTCAACATAAAATTCCATTGGAAGAAGGTAGTAAACCAACAGTGGAGCATCAAAGGCGGCTAAATCCTCTTATGAAAGAGGTAGTGAAGAAAGAAATCATCAAGTGGCTGGATGCAGGGATTATTTATCCCATTTCTGACAGTGCATGGGTGAGTCCAGTGCAATGTGTGCCGAAGAAAGGAGGCATGACTGTGATTACCAATGAAAATAATGAACTCATCTCTACTCGCACAGTCACCGATTGGCGAATCTGCATGGACTACCGGAAGTTGAATAAAGCCACAAGGAAGGATCATTTTCCCCTTCCTTTCATTGATCAGATGCTAGATAGACTAGCCGGCCATGATTATTACTGCCTTCTGGATGGTTATTCTGGATATAACCAAATCTGCATTGCTCCTGAGGATCAGGAGAAAACAACATTTACATGCCCATTCGGCACTTTCGCCTTTCGGCGGGTTTCTTTTTGCTTGTGTGGAGCACCTGGTACTTTTCAAAGGTGCATGATGGCCATCTTCTCAGACATGATTGGCAAGACCGTAGAAGTCTTCATGGATGACTTCTCTGTATTCGGTCTATCTTTTGATGAATGCTTGCAAAATCTTGGCTCGGTGTTGAAAAGATGCGTGGAAACTAACCTAGTGCTCAATTGGGAGAAGTGCCACTTTATGGTACAAGAAGGAACTATTCTCGGGCACAAGGTGTCAAGGAAGGGTCTAGAAGTAGACAGAGCAAAGATAGAAGCTATTGAGAAGCTGCCGCCACCTAATTCAGTGTGAGGGATCCGCAGCTTCCTTGGGCACGCAGGTTTCTATAGGCGTTTCATCAAGGACTTCGCAAAAATTTCCAAACCTTTGTGTCAGCTGCTGGAAAAAGATATTCATTTCAAATTTAACGAAGAATGTCTCACAGCTTTCGAGACTCTGAAGAAGAAATTGATTTCAGCACCCGTGATCATTGCTCCAGATTGGAGTGAGCCTTTCGCTATGATGTGTGATGCTAGCGATTACGCAGTTGGGGCCGTTCTTGGCCAAAAGAAAAATAAAATGTTTCATGTCATCTATTATGCAAGCAAAACCCTCAGCGATGCTCAATTAAACTACACTACCACTGAGAAGGAGCTGTTAGCCATAGTTTATGGTTTTGAAAAATTCCGTTCATACTTGCTTGGCACGAAGGTGACTGTGTACACTGATCACGCGGCTATCAGATATCTGCACTCTAAAAAGGACTCCAAACCTAGGTTGATTCGATGGATTCTCCTGCTGCAAGAATTCGATGTGGAGATCAAGGATAGAAAAGGGACAGAAAACCAAGTAGCCGACCATCTCTCACGATTGGAAGACCTTGAGAAGTCATCCCAGGGCAAAACCGTCATTAATGAATCCTTTCCTGATGAACAGTTGTTTGGGATACAAGAAGAAGAACCTTGGTTTGCAGACATTGTGAACTTTCTGGTGAGTCGAGTAATTCCTCCCGGGCTCTCTTTTGCACAAAAAAAGAAATTCTTGCATGAAGTCAAATGGTATCGTTGGGACGAACCATATCTGTTTAAACAAGGAGCCGATCAGGTGATTAGGAGATGTGTGCCATACAGTGAAACAGAGGCTATTCTAAGGGATTATCACGCCACGACATATGGTGGCCATTATGGAAGTGAAAAGACCGCAACTCGAATTCTTCAAGCGGGATTTTATTGGCCATCCCTTTTTAAGGATGCCCATCAGTTTGTGCTGAAGTGTGATCGTTGTCAGCGTGTTGGTAACATATCTAGGAGGGATGAGATGCCCCTCAATATAATGCTAGAAGTGGAAATCTTCGATGTTTGGGGCATCGATTTCATGGGACCATTCATTTCCTCTTGTAGCAACCAATACATCTTGCTAGCCGTTGATTATGTTTCCAAATGGGTGGAGGTCAAGGCACTTCCGACCAATGATGCCAATGTCGTGCTCAATTTCCTTCACAAGAACATCTTCACAAGATTCGGCACTCCTCGAGTAATCATAAGCGATGAAGGTACTCACTTTTGCAATCGCAAGTTTACTAATCTCATGGCAAAGTACAACATCAACCACCGGGTAGCTACGGCATACCACCCGCAAACCAATGGCCAAGCCGAGGTATCTAATCGCGAGATTAAACGCATTCTGGAAAAAGTGGTGAGTCCTTCGAGAAAGGACTGGTCTTTGAAACTCGATGAAGCCGCATGGGCTTATCGTACAGCATATAAAACACCCTTGGGCATGTCACCATATCAGCTTGTCTATGGGAAAGCTTGCCATTTACCGGTAGAATTGGAACACAAAGCTTATTGGGCTTTGAAGAAGCTAAATTTCGATCTTAAGGCCGCAGGTGAGAAAAGGATGGTGCAACTCAACGAGATGGACGAGTTTCGATTGCAGGCATATGAGAACAATAAGCTCTATAAGGAGAAAGTGAAACGATGGCATGATCGTCGTCTTATTCAAAAGGTATTCGTTCCTGGCCAGTCGGTCTTATTATATAACTCTCGTCTTCGATTGTTTCCAGGGAAGCTCAAATCGAGATGGTCAGGGCCATTTGTTGTCAAAACTGTGTTTCCACACGGAGCGGTGGAAATCTTTGAGAAATCACCCGATCAATCGTTCAAAGTGAATGGGCAAAGATTGAAACCCTATTTTGGTGACACGGTGAACCGTGAGGCTGATACCACCAAGTTGGCCACCACATGATTCTCAGTATAATCGTCAAGCTAGCGACAATAAACAAGCGCTTCATGGGAGGCAACCCATAGGTTTGGTGTTTTTTATGTGTGGTTTGATTTGGTGTGATTTTGTTTAGTATTATGTCGAAAGTGCAGGTCATTGCCTCAGTTTGGAGCTCATTGCCACCACCTGATTCACCACCCGAGGAGGGTAACGATGCCAACAGTTAGGGGAGTTCTCGTTTATCCTTTATCTATACCTTCAATGAGGACATTGAATATTTTAAGTTTGGGGGTGATTTAGGATAATTAATTGAGTCATAGTATGCATATAGTTTCATATAGTTCATAATATTCCATGCTAGTATAATTTCATATAACTCATATAAAAAAAAAATTGCATATTCATGATTAGTTGCATATCATATTTTCCTTGATCCCGTAGCGCTTGGCGATTCCGTTTAGTAGTCAATGATGAATTTGAGTGTGATAATGATGGATAGAGGGCTGATTTAAATACTTAAGAATTGACGTGCATGTTACAGAAACACAATCTTACACAACTCTTCGGTTACTTTTGGGCTAGGTTAAGGTCATGCTTGTTTGGTTGTTGAAATTTAATCACCTGATTATATTCAGAATTTTATTTATTCCCTTGATGGCATAGGAGCACTAAATTCTAAGTTTGGGGGAAACCAGGAATTTCATGCTAGTAATTTGTCAATAATGGCTAGGCGTCAAATGGCTAGTAGCCGGCTCATATTTATATGAGTAGTCTAGGGTTGGAAATGAGAAAGGCTCATTCCAGATTGCTAAAAAAAAAAAAAAAGAGTCAAAAGTCCAATTGTTAAATGCAAAATTGGCCAGGGTGAGCTCTTTAATACTCGAGTAATTAAGTTCTAGGGGACTCAAGCCTAGTGACCTAAGACTTTTCCGGTCTGGGATCCACTAACCTAACGCTCGCTACATGGGTATTATTGTATAAGCCTTTTGGGGTCTCATCCATTGCACGATCAAATAAGCATGTGTGTTGTATATAGTATTATGCGTCATAGTTGTTAGTAATAAAGCATGAATTCCTGTCTAACTCAAATGATGATAGAAGTGTTTCTAGGTTATGAAGTGTCTAGCGTCCATTCTATTTATAAACTTGTGATTGTTATGACGAAGAATATGTTTGGTTTTGATCTAGTGCTAAGAGTAATTCTGATGAGTATTGCACACACGCACATTTCTGTACTTGTAAATGTTAATATGCTGATATTTAGTCGATCTCTATTTGGAGTTATCGCATTCTCTGAGACACTCTGCTAAATTGGTTTTTGCTTTGCCTATGGGATCCTTGCATCGTTTGCATTCATGCATTTAGAGGTAGTCGAGTCTGTTTTCGCTTGAGGACAAGCTTCAGTTTAAGTTTGGGGGTGTGATAAGTGGATTTTATATCCACTTATTTTCCGCTAATTGGACCTAAATTAGTAGTTTATTCTTAAGTATGTTGTGATTTTTAATTCATTTTTTTAATTGAGTTTTTGTTGTGCAGAACTCGCAACTTTAGGTATTTTGGCAATAAAAGGCTAAAAACGGTGGAATTCTATCTCAGTTTTATCAAGTGGACTGGTTACGAGGATAAAGAATTATCATAAAGGAATCCTGAATGATATATTCTTAAATCTGGAACCCCGGTTGGAATTGATATATTTTTCGTTAAGGAAAAGAAGTCCGGTTTTTGGCCCTCAATTTACCGCAGCTTGGGAATTGAAAATTTATTTATATTAATAAATACTTTATTTAATTAGAAAATTATATTTATAAATATCTAATAATATTAGATATTTATTTTTATAAATTCGGAATTAAATTAATTATTTATTAATTAAATATATTTTGTTATGCAAGTTGAATTAGCAAAAGGAAAAAGAAAAAAAAAAGAAAAAAACAAACAACAAAAACAATAAAAAAAAGCTAAGCAAGTGGGCTAGCAGGTTTTAGCAGACAAACATCAAAAAACAAACAGAAAAAAACAAACTGCACCACGTTTTCTTTTACCCGACAAAGTACTGTTCATGTCTGTAGGTTGTCGGCTGGGACGCGCTTTTCAGCGCGTGGCGCGTACGCGCCTAGCGTTCAATAGGAATTCCAGCGAGTGGCATGCACGTCTATCTCCTGCGGTTGGTGCTGTTCTGGCGTGCTGTTTAATTCAATACTTTAGAATGATTTAAACAGATGGGGCGGTGTTATTAAAATAATGGGCGGTGTGTAGTGCTGGCTGGCTGCATTATTTAAGCTTTTAAATTATAAATTGGTGTGCTAATATAGCCTATAAATAGGATGAATTTGAGCTGAACAGACAGTACGCAGCAGAGGAATTCTCTCTTGTTTCTCTCAATTTTCAACAACAATTTCCTTTGTAATTTCAGTTCAGTTTTATTCACTTTAAATTTCTGTAAATTTAGTTTAAGTGTTATTTCGGGTGAAGATTTTAAGGCAATTATTTTGGAACGCTCATTTCTTTCGTTGGAAGTTATTTTGGGTTCTATTTTCTAATTTCTTATTTTACAGGGAATTATCGGAGTGCTCGTTTCTTGCAAGTGGAAATTATTTCGGTTTTAGTTTCTAAACTCTTATAATTTTCATATTTAATTTATCGTAATGTTTAATTTAGTTTTATTATTGTTGTTATTAGTATTATTATTATTATTATTATTATTATTGTGATTATTATTATTATTGTTATTATTATTATTATTATTATTATTATTATTATTATTATTATTATTATTATTATGATTTCAATTAATCCCATGATGACGATTCGTTTAATTATGAACTAATCGCCGTCATGGGATTCTAATGGATTTATTTACGTAATTTAGTAATTCGATGCCTTAATAAATTGTGTTATGATAAAAATTTCCGATTGCCTAACGTGGTTGTGCTTAATTTATTAGATGCGTAGCTATCATCTAAATTATTAATTCTTAATGAATGCGAAAGTGGATTTGAGAATTTAGAATTTGCCATGTTAGCGCAGGTTCGTAATTATCATATATAATTACGATTAGTGGTAGGGTTTTGGATCACATCGCCCTGTGTAGCCAAAAATAAGGAATTTATTCGTAAACCAGTTATGTTTTCAAATCTTATAGACATATAGGGTCTAGACATAAATGGTGTCCACGCAACTTCTATCTTTTTAAGTGGATGTTTGTATGGTTTAATATAAGTTAAGGCTGAAAGGCGCTTATATTAGTTTCGTGTTCCCGGCTAGCTTTCATAATTATCAGAATCACTTTACATTAAGGCATCAATTCTAAATAAAATAAATAATGAAATTAGAATCCCATGTTTATCTCATATATAAAATCTTTATCATATTAATTTTTAGTCGTTATTTCATTAATTAATTATGATTTGAACGAACCAACCATTTCGTTGTTCAGGCTTCTATAATTAACTGAACGTTGTTGAATAAACATATTTACTTAAATACACCAAGTCTTCGTGGGAACGATCCTTATTTCCCTATATTGCTTTTGGACTGCGTATACTTGCGTAGAGAAAATAGCGAACATTTTTTGAGTTGCCTGTATACATTCTTTACGATTCGTCCTTATTAGGCAGTGGTGTATTTTATGCTTAAGTGTTTCTTGTTTTAATATTCTTAGGAAAATTTTGACATCGACTTGCGGGATAAAACAACTATATTGTGTATTGATGATCAAATGAAAAAAACATGGAAAACGCACAAGTACAGGTTACACTCGTACTTTAAACGCATTGGAGGTATAAAAGATGTTGAGATGGCGAAGAAAAAACGATATCCAGACTTGAATGAGGACCAACAAAAAGATTGGGAGTTCTTATGTGATCAATGGTGTTCAAACCAGTTTAAGGTAACCTAGTTTGTATAATCACTTTTGTTATTTTCTTGATATTTATGATCTACCTTATCTGTTTAGGAAAGAGCTGCTAAAAATATCATTAATCGGTCCAAAAGACCTTGGGAGTCTAAAAATGGATCAGTGCCAACAATAAGACATCATATTCGACGTGGAATGGAATTAACTTCTTCAACGGGACAAATTGAAACATGGCGTTTAAAGCATTTTGATGAAAATGGATGGACTGGGCCAGGCCTTCAAAATTTATATGTGAGTAATAAATATCTCTCTATTTTTCACTGACAATATATTATAGTTACTTTCATTCGAGATACTTTTTTTTGCTAAGCCTCATTCGAGATACTTATTGTCAATATTGTGTAACTAGGATAAAATGATGAATATAAGAGAAATTTATTCTCCAGAGGAAATGTCAGATAAAGAAATGTTGGAAGCAGTACTAGGTCGTCATTCAGTATACTTGCGAGGATGGGGACGATCTAGTGGCACAACCAACAACAATAAAGCTCATGGTACTACTATCGAGTCTGATCAACCGAGTTATCAAGAGTTAGTTCATCGACTTAATGAAGCCAATAATCGTCTTGATGAAGTTGTTAACGTCCTGTGCCAAAACAATCTTATGCCACAACCAAAGATTTCTCAACAAATGAAGATTTAGATGCAAATTTAGAAAATTTAGAAAATTTAGAATGATTTATTTTAAGCTTTTTTTTGTAATTGTTGGAACTTTAAATTCTATGTAATTCATTTGACACTTTAGTTTCTACGTTATCTTTTATTGAATAGAAAGTATGTAATTTACAAATCTTTTCTTTTTTTCTTTTTTTTTTAAGAGGACGAATTGTATCTTAAATAAAATAAATTTATTTACGGGAAATTATATATATTCTAAATTTCAACCATTGAAAAATTACCACATGCCAATTATACAGGCCTCCATGTGCCACCCTTTGGAGGTGCCACATGTCACATTTTTGATGCACCACATGACACGATTTGTAATGCGCCACATGGCACAATATTAATGTTCCAAGTGGCATGTCCATGAGGCGCCACGTGGCATGTCCATGAGGCGCCACGTATCCATCCATGTAATCAGATGACACATCGACATGCCACGTAAGCCAATGACATGTCGTATGATGACTTTTATTATTGTGGGGTCCACAAATTTTATTACCTACCAATATATAGATGTGTGGGTAATGAGTCTTTCTCCACCAACTTTTACCTACCAATCTTGACCAATGCTGTACTGGTAGGAAATTCTCTTTACCTACCAATAGCAAAGTTTTACCTACATTTACAATTGGTAGGTAAAAACCAAATTTCTTGTAGTGACATGGGCCTGATCCACAAACCGGGAACGTTCTAGAATATCCCTGGGATATTATGTAGCCTCCAAGGCACCTAATTCGACATGGAAACTAACTCCTACAAGGAAGGAGTCGGAACCTTCCTCAATGACGGTGACTTGTCCACCAAGTCTCCAAACCCTATTACGATTCTAAGGCTCGCACAGCCTATATAAAGGGCCAGACCCCTCATCTCATAACTACGTCTTGGATTGATTCTTAACTCTGAGATACGTAGGCATCTTGTGAGGACCCGAATTAGGTCACGAAAACGCAAGCGCAACCATTAAAGCACGAAGCTCACGAACCCTAGCCGCAATTCGATAACCCTACTTTTTATTCCACAACAATTAGTTTTATATTCTAAATTGGATCGAATTAAATTCAATTTTGTTGTTAAGATAAGATATATCAAATAAGATGTTTTTATATATTACTGTTTGTTTTCCTTTCTTGAGTAAGTTAAATTCTATGTTTAATATATTTATTATTTAGAGAAAAAATATTAATATTGGGAGTTTTTTACTTATTTTTTCAAAGTATTTTAATTGTAGTGAAATATTTGGAATTATCTAACAATTGAAGCCCATTTAAAAAACAGATATAAGCAAAATAATATTTTTTTAATTTCATAAAATGTGAGATAATGTACTATTTATCATTTATATGTATCAAATTAATCTGAGGGACACAACTCAAATAATAATATATAAAAACTTTTTAAATATTTAAATAAAAAATTTAGTTTCAAACTAGTGTCTAAAAGATGTGTCTACCTTCACTTAACTGTGCAAATGATTTTGGATGGATGCATACAAGGTGTTTGATTTAAATTTTTTGTGATTTCATTTGATTTTATATAGGAGTGAGATATGAATTAATTAAATGAATTGAATTTGCAGGATATGAACCAAAGAATCATAACAGAGTTACTTAGTAAACTATGGTATATATTATATCCGTTAAACATCTTAATCAAAAAATGGTTAAAAATGGAAAATTTATTTTTAATATTTAATAGAATATTCAACCTACTAATATTTACATGTTTTCATACTTTTTTATAGATTTATATTTTTAACGGTGATTAATTCAACATTTTGATTAGTTTTATATTTTAAACTGGAACGAATTGAATTCCATTTTGTTGCTAAGATATGATATATCAAATAAGAAGTTTTCATATATTATTGTTTGTTTTCCTTTCTTGATAATTTGAATTCTCTGTTTGATATATTAATTGTTTAGAAAAAATATTAATATTGGGAATTTTTTACTTATTTTTTTCCAAAGTATTTTAATTAAAGTAAAATATTTGGAATTATCTAACAATCTAAGCCCATTTAAACAAAATAGATATAAGCAAAATATTTTTTTTTTAATTTCATAAAATGTGAAATAATGTACTATTTATCATTTATATGTATCAAATTAATGTGAGGGACATAACTCAAAATTAGATTTATTAAACCTTTTTAAATATTTAAATATAAAATTTAGTTTCAAAATAGTGTCTTGACATCTTTTGCTAAAAGATGTGTCTGCCTTCATTTTGTGCAAATGACTTTAGTTGAATGCATAAAAGGTGTTTGATTTAAGTTTTATGTGATTTCACTTGATTTTATAAAATACGATTGGGATATGAATTAATTATATGATTTGAATTTGCAGTCAAAGATCTTAATCGCGCTAGTGCATGAATTTATCCCTCTTTTCCTTTCTATTAATCTTTTATATTGAAGTTTTTAGAAATAACTTCCTTTATTCTTTGTATGATTTTTTTTCCTAAATTTTTTCTTTACGCTCTTATTGACGAATTAGAGTTATTGTAAATTTTACCTTGATATAATGTGTAATGTATTTGTCCATTTGTGATATGTCTTTATTGAGAAATTGTGTTTGTATTGATTTATATCTTTAAGATGAATAAATTGTACTTCCTCTGTTCTAATCAGTTGTTTATGTTTGGGACAGAGGAATCGGCATGCATTTTAAGGTTCCTATAAAGTATCGTTCCATAAATTATTACAAAAAAATTTCTTCTGAGACCAATTTAATGTTTAAATTTTAAAAATAAGTTATGAAACTATATTTTATATGCACCTCGAAATGCGTGTCAAGCATTGAAAAAAAACTTTAAAAAAGGAATGAGACTGAGGGAGTATATTTTAGGTTCAGTAGTCATCAGAGAAGCGTAATTCTTTGCTCATATTCAGCAAACTTTAACGCAAATCAATTGCAATTATATGGGCTATCACATATGACTAAATGAAGAACCTAATACACATATTGTCGTCCAATTCCTACTGAAGGTATCTCAGTCCAATAGTAAGACAGAATAAACACTCTTGGTTTGAAAGATGTCCCCATCATTGCTAGCTGATGGTGTAGTGAGATACGTATAATTTTTCACAGATTAAGGAAGAAGGTCTCTGTAGATTAGATAAGTCAGATTGGGTCACAGTGAAGTACATATCACTGTTATTAAGACCCGTGATTTTTGCTTCACAGCTTGCATGACCGTTGATGATTGGGGACATACAGTGTAATAAGAAAGTGACTTGATCTGCCTCCGGGAATATATTACTTCTTCCAGTAATGTCTAAGCTTCACATGCACCTTAAGTAATTTATTTGGTTGTAATATCTGGTGTACTTTTACTTTGTTAATAATGAAAATAACAAAAAGAGTATAATAATGAAACCATTGTTAAATTTTTGCAACTATCTTTTTTTTGTAAATTGTGATGTGAGAGGCTGTTAATTAAAATTAACTAATTTATTTAGATAAACATTATTATTATAAATATAAATAATTTGAAGCGTTACTCGAAGAAGACAAATGAGAAAATTTTATATATATAATCATATTTCACAAGGAAGTTTTTGGATCTCATTTCATCCAAAACTTTAAAAAATATATCAAGTACACAAATTTTAATGTGTAATAAATTTTATCAAGATCTTTATAAAACAAATGTAGAATCCATTTAATATTTTATACTTGGTCAAAGTTATCAAATTATTTTTTATAAACTTATTACTCAATAATTTAATTTATTCATGATATAATTTCCTTTTTAAAAAAATATTACAAAATGCGAAACGACATTGTGAGACAACGTCGAGTAACGTTATATTATATAAGTATATCGATTTATATTGAGTGAAAAATTATCAAATTGTAAAAATTATATTTTTACTACACCATATTGGATCACATTTCATTAAAAACTTAAATTAAATCACACATACATTGTTAAAAGAATATGATCGGATTTTTTTTTTCTTAAAATAATAGTTTTATAATTGAGATTATTCATAATTCATTTTTTGTCGGACTATGATTTTAATTTTCATATTACAAAATATGAGACGGCGCTGCGAGGCGACGTCGAGCAACGTTATACTATATATAACTACATTGACTTATATTGAGTGAGCAATTATCAAATTGTAAGAATTACATTTTACTACACTTTCTTGGATCACATTTCATTTAAAACCTAATTAATTATATCAAATATACACAAATTTTAATATTTAATAATTTTAATGAAGATGATTGAAGATAGATGTCGAAAACTCATCGTTTAGAGTTTTATGTCAATAAAGGAATATGATCGAATAAATGTTTTTCATAAATTCATTGCTCAACAACTGATCTTATTCATAATTTATTTTTAGTCCAATTATAATTATAATTCTCATATTACAAAAAAGTGAGACGGTGCCATGAGACGACGTCGAGTAACATTATACTATATAACTATATTGACTTTATTGAGTGAAAATTATCAAATTGTAATAATTATATTTTACTACACATTAGATAACCACCTCTTTGTTTTATGTTCTATCAGGTAACCATTTTCCATCAAGATTCTCCTTTTTATTTTTAAAGTAATATATAAAATATTTGAGAGAACTCAAAGTGCTGAGTAGATGTTTTCCAACTCATCTGAGGGGTAGTTACCTCCATATTCTTCGATTTCTATTTCAATTGTTATGATCGTGAGTTCCCATGTCTATGAGAAGAGGCGTTATAGTATAGCGTTATACTATATAACAACATTGACTTATATTGAGTGAACAATTATAAAAATTATATTTTTACTATATACTATTGAATCACATTTTATTTAAAATTAATTAATTAAATCAAACATACTCAAATTTTTACATTTAATAAAATTAATAAAGATGATTAAATATAAATATCGAAAACTCATTGTTTAGAGTTTAATGTTGGTAAAAAAATATTATTGGTTAAATTTTAAGTCTAATAAATTTATTAAAATTCTTCATAATTTGTTTTTAGTCCAATTATAGTTTAAAATTAAATATTATAAAAGTTGTGATGATACTGTGAGGTAACCTCGAGCAATGTTATACTATATAACTAAATTGACTTTGTTAAAAAAAATTATTGAGTGAAGAATTATCAAATTGGAAGAATTATATTTTACTACACCTTATTGGATCATATTTTATTCATAACTTAATGAATTAAATCAAATAAACACAAATTTTAATATTGAATAAATTTATTGAATATGATTGAAGATAAATGTCAAAAACTCATCGTTTAAAGTTTTATGTCGATATTATCAGATCATTTTTTTTCATTGCTCAATAATTTAAATTATTCATCCTTTATTTATAATCCAATTATAATTATAATTTTCATATTATAAAAAGCGAGGCGGCGCCGTGAGGCGACGTCGAGTAATATTATATTATATAACAATATTGACTTTATTGAGTGAGTAATTATCAAATTGTAATGACTATATTTTACTACACCTCATATCACCACTTTTCTGTTTTATATGATCTATCGGGTAACCATTTCCCATTAAAATTCTCCTTTATATTTTTTAAAGCAGTATATTGAACATTTTAAGATAACTCAAACTTCTTAGGAGATGTTTGCCAACTGAGCTCCATATTCTTCGATTTCTTTTTCAATTTTTATGATCGTGAGTTACGTCAATCCAATCGATCTTTTCGTAGGCGTTTGCCCCCGATTGAGAGAGTTTCAAGTCGCTGTTTAGGTTAACGTTGAATTAGGTATTTTTCTTCCTATTTTTTATAACACCTATCTATGTATAAATTTTAAGTTTTTTTGTTTTTTGTTGTTTGGAATTTTTTTATTAATATTTATATATAATTTTTATTATTTCTTAGTTTTAAGTGTGAGAAAATGAATATAAATGAAATCATATTTTTGTATCCATCAATGTATTGTTGATAGGTATAATTTTTTATTTTTAAGTAAGGGTGACACATTTGTAATCAATGTATTAATCAATTTTAGAGGAATAAATATATTAATAAATATTAATCATATTAAACAATTTGTAACCATTTTAATTTTTTTATTAATTTTTTAGATCGCATGCGTAGCGCGGGCAAAGTCCCTAGTTAAAATTAAATTGAACAATTGAAATTAAAATGAACAAATACATGACAGTCAAGCTACAAACATAGGAGAGTCAATTAAGCAACGAAATTAAACATACATAATTTTCAAATCATAAATATTACAAAACTACAATAAGTATTTATAATGATCAGTTAGACTATAACTCGATTATAAAGTATGGTTTATATGTATTTTTATATAATATGATAAATTGATCAATATAATATATAATGATTGAGTACTTAGATCAGTATACAATAAAATCAATAATTTGATTGTAATATTATATGTAAGAAATGTTTAATTTATTGAAAATAAAACAATTTACATCACGTGATATAACTATCAAATTTTTAAATTAGTTGTATATATAATCACGTACCATGTTTTGTAAACTAAAATACAAAATTTTAAAAGTAGTGTGAATCACCATTATCTTTTGCTCAAAAATTAAAGTACTAGTAAAAATAGAATAAATAAGAGGACGAATTTATCTAAAAGAATTTAACTAAAAACCAAAAATATATGTAGTACAATGATCGGAAGAAAGAATTAGGACCTAACCTAAGATCGATCATACAGTCATATCAAAATCGAAATTTCAACATACTTTGAATTTTTGGGAAAGGGATTATTGGGACCATTCTGTCCTTGGCAGTGTTAGTCTCTCCTATCCCCAATTCTGCACTAAAAAATTTCACCCTGCCAGGAGTGTCCTTGTTTTTCTACTTTATACCAAGATATTTCGACCTAACAATATGGGTGTTTGTCAAAAATTTTAAAATTGCATTTATGGTTGATTTTGGTTGATGTCGGTTCCATATATGATTGCAAAAGTTGTAAAATGTATTTTGAAAAATATTTATAAAAGTTGGTATCTTTATAAAATAATTTAAAAGAAAATGTATATTTGCAAAAAAGTTTCTAACTTTGGGTATTTATGAAAAAGTCCCAATTTTTAATACAAATTTTTAGTCTCAATATAATTGGATAATATTTAATATATCTCGATTAATTAATTTTGGTTTGTTTGGGCAATTGGGTTTATTGGATTGAAGATATTGATAGTTTGAGGTTTTTGTGGGTTTGGATGTTATTTGTTTTGGGATGTGGTTGTATGTGAGGTTCGAGGAATATTATTAGTACAAACAAGTCAGTGGGGGTCATATTTGTGTTAATTTTTGGGGTCATATTTGTGTTAATTTTAGTCTGTTCCGCATCATTTTTCGGGCTTGTCTATAAATTTGAAATGGGTTTTGGGTTTTGTCAGACATTGCCACCCCTAAGAATTGTTTAACAGGCGGGCTTGATCAAACTAATTTGTTTTAATAAGATTTACCCGTATGTAGTTCTTGAAATGATATGTTCGGTTATTTATGATGAGTTATCCTCTCTCCAATAGGATAATGACTGCTGTTTCTGATATTAATCGAGTATGATGTATATGATTCGGTTACCAAGCTGTTTTTGGTGTTTAGGATGCTTATCCTTTGATAATTATTTTGATTTTGTATGATTTATCATGTTAATATGACATATATCCTCTAACAACTGAATATATATCTGTTTAGAAGTGTAAACATGACAATTAAGCAACCAAATTAAAATGAACAAACACATGCAGTATAGTCAATTAAAATGAACAAATGAACATTCAATAAAAAAAAAATTAAAAGCTACCAATTCGAACACTTACCAAGCACTTAGTGCATTTGATCTTTTTTAGAACAATAACCAACTCATATGTCCACGTTCTTCCTAGTTATATGACGCAAGACAACTCTGATTTTAAAAATGTAAAACAATATAAGTTAATTAGTAAACAAGTTTTGCTGCATATGTATAATTGATTTAAAAGTTTTGCTATAGAAGATTACATTAGTCAAAGTTTATAAGAAAATTGTTTAGTCAGGTGAATAGTTCGTGTGAGGTGATCACAAAATTAATTGACAAATAAATTGAACTGTACTTTCTTGTAATAATATTCAACTTAAATTAAAAATATGATTAGTAATTATGGTGATGAGTTATTTGAGAAATTGAATATATTGACGTTATTTCTTTTTTAATACTAAATACACAAGCGAGTTGAAATACAACTGTATGTGTCTGGTGGGTTTAAAAGATGTGACATTTGGACTTATGATAGTAGTCGTCTGACTAAAAAGTACGATGGTTTAATGATTTACCTCAGTCTCACCCATGGCTACTTCTTTCTGCAAAATATTACCGAAAGGTTGGTCCATCTTCTTGATAAGACATAAACCTGAGATCAAAGACAAAGGCATCACTGTCAGATTGTCCATTACTGTTAAGTAACCAACTCATCTAAAACCTTTAAGTGTTAGAGGGAGGCCTTATATGGGTCTTATTTTATATTCAAACACTCCCCCTCACTCGAAAGCCCATTTTTGGGTCAAGAATGGATCACGGGCGCTCATCTTTGGAGCATAACTTGCCTTCGTGTCCATATTAAATTTTGAGAATATTGAGTCGATCAAAGCTTCTTTTATCTCCGAAGATTTAAAGAGTTCAACCTCGATATCGTTGATGCTCTTGTACACGTTATTCATGCATCCTTTGAAGGGCAAATACAAATTCTTTTGGAAAAAATAACCAACTTGGAACGTCAGGAAGCTACATAGTAAATTGACAAAGTCATTAGCAGCTTCTGCATATAACACTGTGTTGTTAATTGAGTTGATGATAAGCTTCACAGAAATTGTTTCCACTTCCTTGGTTGAGCTACTAACCCTTTCTTGACATTGACCTACATTTCTTGGACAATTAACAAAGTTGGAAAAGCTGCAACTACTTTTATATGAGGGACCGAATTCAAGAAGGCTTCAGTAAGCGGCATCTTGACACTAGTGACAACTTCAGCAGCTCCATAATCTTTGAGGAAAAAGAAAGTAATACAGTAAGTACATACATACTCAAACTTGTTCACTTTTTTGGGATACATTGAAGAAATTAAAGCAACGTAACATAGAAAATAGTTACCTTATCTTTCCCTACATTTTTAGTCCTTTCTTTAAGCATACACTTCTCACCTGCCCCACACGATTTAAGCAGGGTTAAACATGCCATAATAAATATGGGCCTTACGTGAAGGTCATCAGTTAACATAAAACGAGTGGTAGATTTAGTGAAACTACCTTTTAGTGTAGGGCTGGACTCGATGATTCCGACTTGTATCGCAAGGGATCTCCACAGCGACATTTACCACTTTGGTAATAATAACCAAGAAAACTGCAGGATCCACATCCAAAATACTCATTAGCATAAGTTTCATACAGACTGACTTTTAGGTCTCTCCAGTAAATTTCACCTGCACTTCGAGGATGAAGCACTACTACCATGCATATCTTGCTTGCAAGGAACTTGTCATCAAGATTCTCAACACTAGCATACAAGTTACTTGTACAATTGAATGGTTGATAACCAATGAGTTTGATTAATGCTCCGACTAGAATGGTCATAAAACTGAAGAGAGTGACTACAAAATTATGTATTCGCCTCTGCAAAAATTGCTTCATTTTTCTTTTTGTTTATCAAGAGTTTCAGACTTAAACTTTGTAATTGCCCGACTGCATCCATGGTCTGGAGGAATCAAAGAGACAAAAAGGTAATCTGTAAATGAAAGTGTTAGAATTCTGGTAAGTTTTAGCCCTTCCCAGGTGAAAGAATCCACTATTACCTAACATCCACTATTAACCCGTTATGTTCGGAGTTTTTTTGCCAAAATTAGTGGCACTAGGATAGTACTAGGAACCATTGTATAATTTGAAAGTCCATTGTATAATTTGAAAGTGGATTCTTTTCTCAAACAAAACTAACAGATGAAAATCTTTTATATATTATTAATACAAAAGCAAGTTATGGATCGTATCCACAAGGACCACAACGCTCCCTGCATCAGTGATTAGTGATTTTCTTAAGCAAGTTACTTAAGAAAATTTGTCTAGTCGCTCCGTTTGTTTGGTGGAAAATATTTTCCAGAAAAATGTTTTCTGGATCTTCCGGCGTTTGTTTGGACTCCGGAAAATATTTTCCTGGAAAATAATTTTTGTGTGTTTGTTTGATATTTTGGAAAATATTTTCCAAATTTTCCTGTGTTTGTTTGATTTTTAGGAAAAGAAAACATTTTCCAATGGAGGAAATTTTATTTAACAAAAGTGATAATTTTTTGGAAAATGACTTCCCCTTCTCAACTTGGGAAAACATTTTCCAAAATAATAGAAATTCTTTTTTTTTTTGAAAAAATTTTTTGTAAGAATTTTTTTCGAGGAATTTTTTTTTCGGAGAATTATTTTTGTGAAATTTTTTTCCAAGAAATTTTTTTCGAGAAATTTTTTTTCGAGATATTTTTTACGGAAAAATTTTTCCGAGAAATATTTTCCCCGAGAAATTATATTAGAAACATTTTTGCGGGAAATTTTTTTCGAGAACTTTTTTCCCGAGATATTTTTTCCGAGAAATTTTTTTCGAGAAATATTTTCCCAGAGAAATTATTTCAGAAACATTTTTCTAGGAAATTTTTTCCGAGAAATTTTTTCCCGAGAACTTTTTTTTTTGAAATTATTTTTCCCGGGAAATTTTTTTTGGGGAAATTTTTTACGAGAAATTATTTTTCACAGAAATTCTTTTCGAGAAATTTTTTTTCGGGAAATTTTTATAGGAACTTTTTCCGGGAAAGTTTTTTCGAGAAATTTTTTTCTGAGAAATTTTTTCCTAGAAATTTTTTCGGAGGAAATTTTTTTGAGAAATTTTTTTCGGGAAATTTTTTCCGAGAAATTATTTCCTAGAACTTTTTTTCCGAGAAATTTTTTTTCGAGAAATTTTTTCTAGGAAAATTCTTTTTTTGAAATTTTTCTAGGAAATTTTTTTCGAGAGAATTTTTTTCAGAGAAATTTTTTCCTGGAAATTTTTTCCGGGAACTTTAGTCCGAGAACTTTTTTCCGAGAAATTTTTTCCTACAAATTTTTTTCTGGGAACTTTTTTCTAAGAAAATTTTTCCAAGAAATTTTTTCCCTGGAAATTTTTCCAAGAACTTTTTTCGGGGAAATTTTTTTTGGGAAATTTTTTCATAGAAATTTTTTTCCGAGAAGTTTTTCCATGAAATTTTTTCCGAGAATTTCTTTCCCAGAAATGTTTTCAGGGAAAATTCTTTTTTGGAAATTTTTTTCGAAAATTTTTTTCTAAGAAAATATTTCCCGGGAAAATTTTTAGGTGAAAATATTTTTCCGAGAAATTTTTTTCCGGAGAAATTTTTTCGGCAAATTTTTTTCAAGAAATTTTTTTCTGAGATATTTTTTCCGAGATTTTTTTTTCCTGGAAATTTTTTTTGAGAAATTATTTTTCCGTGAAATTTTTTCCGGAGGAAATTTTTTTGAGAAATTATTTTTCCGTGAATTTTTTTTCCTGGAAAATTTTTGTAGAAATTATTTTTCAGAGAAATTTTTTTGGAGAAAATTTTTTCGAGAATTTATTTTTCCGAGAAATTATTTTCCCGAGAAATTTTTTCAAAGGATTTTTTCCGAAAAAATTTTCCCTATAAATTTCTCAAAAAAAATATTTGGTGTAAATTTTCTTGGAAAATAATTTTTCCAAATTTTTTTTCTCTCTAATAAACTTTTAGCAAAACCTTTTTTAGAAAATAAAATTAGACATATTTTTATGGAAAATATCTTTTAAGGAAAATATTTTCTAGAAAAACATTTTCCAAAGAAAATATTTTTTGGGAAAATATCGGGTGAGTGCCCTAAATACCCACATTTTATTTATCCTTAACCAAAATACCCACAGCGCGTGAACACCGCCCAGAATGCCCACCACATACACCACTGGTATGGGCGTATGTGGTGTCACGCCTATAGCAATAACGTATCAACTGGTTACGCCCATGACATCAGCGAGAAATGGCATTGCATACGCATCTTCAAGAGGCGTGACAGGTGATACGCATTATGGAACCACGCATCTGACGTCATCTTCGTCGTCACTAGAGCTGGTGAGAATGGCGATTCCGGCTACAAAATTCTTTCAATTCGTTCGTCCGTACCACAATCTTTCCCATTACGTTCTATATACCAATAAAATCAAAATTCGATTCTCTACACATCCATATCAATTTTGTTACATTTCGTTTGCCGGATTAGAAACACCAAATTCAACCTTTTTTCTCCGATTGCAAATTCTGGCGAGCTTGTTCACGCCCCTGCGGGGCCGCCGGAGAGAAAATGATAACGGGAGGAGGAAGGAGATGCGTAGCTGATCATGTGGTGATGATTTGGAGGGTGGAGAGTTGCTTGAGAGTTAGATCGATGGAGGCGAGCTGAAGGTCGACAAGTCGCCGGCGAGGAAGAGCTCTCGATTTCTGGCAAGTTGGTTCGTTTTCTGACTGCTACAGTGCTCTCGGATGCGCCACACGGAACGGCGCATCCGTGGGTAATTTGGGCAGTATTTCCGTATCTTGGCATTTTGGGTAGTGGGTAGGGAAAAATTGGATATTTTTGGCATTCTTTCGAAAATATCTTCTAGGAAAATGTTTTCCAAAATGAAGTTATTTTCCGGCAAACAAACGGCATTTATTTTTAAATGCCTTCTTACTGACTAGTGAGTACACGTATAAACTCAAATCAAGTCAATTAACCTTGTGCTCATATGATTCTTTTTTCTTACATGTTATTATGAAGCTTAATACATGTACTGGAATTCTGGGAGTATATAAGTTCAAGAAGTGAATTAAGCACAGTAGCAGTTTTTCAGGCTGGCTGAAGCCTATGAGCTCTGAATAACACATGCACATATACAAACAAAAAAAAAATCTATGGCGTAGATAGCCTCTGAGTTTGATCAATTGTTTACCATAGACAGTTTAACATGATACACATTAAGTCCTCATCCTAACATAATATTTTCGGGAGCATTTGTAGCTTAACAATTTCTTTGTATCACTAACTTGAGGCTTTTGTATACACAACACAACATACTAGGGGAAGAACAGAAGATGTCCAAGATAAACAATCAAGTAGAAGAGCAATATGAAAGACTGTCTTTTCAAATATATACACAACTTGTAGACACTAAAACTGTAAAATATAAGTACTACAAAATTCGTATATGAGTGATGAACAGAATAAAGGAAATTTAAAAAACAGGTAACCTTTAGATAGAGAAAGCGGTCCAATTTGGTGACCGGCAGTCTAAAACTGGGGCGGTCTTTTTGTCGCTCAACAATTTTCACCCCAAATTTTGAATGGAAAAAACAATTTATTTTTTCATTTTTTATTTATTTGGAAAAAAAATTAAATTATTTTTCCATTAAATATTTAATTCCTTTTACATAATATGCATTATTATATTCAAATATTTTCAATCATATACGAAAATATTTTTATTTTAATGATATATTAAAATATATTTGGGAAAAAAATTCATTAAAAATTTTGTTTAATAATATTTAATGAACATAAAAATTAAAATTATTCATCTTAAAATGTTTTAACATTTTTAATGAAATATTCACTTCTACTGGAATATTCTTGATTTTTATAAAACTTCTTGATTATTTTTATCCAAATAAATTAATTTTCATGTGAAAAAAGGTTAATTTTTTTATTTTTAGTAGAAAATTTAAAATTTTGTTCATTGCAAAATTATGGCAACACAATTTCATACCTACAGAAACATGCAAACACTTTTATTCTATAGCAACATATTTTTGCTACATGAGGCAACATAAAAACGACAATGTTGTCTTAGCCAAAAATGTTGTCGTAGCAAAGTCAACATATTTGATGGCAAATGGCAACACACTCCAAATGTTGTCGTAGGCCTTTTATGGTGCGATTTGATTTGATGGCAAACGGAGAGCAATTCACAGTGATATTAATAAAATTACAATTCATAGTTATTCTATCATTTGAAGGGCCTACATCTAAATGAAAATCTAAGGTTTGGCAAAACAGTCACTTCCAGGTGTGCATGTACATACAAGTATAAATATGGTTTTTATTTTCTTGGCGCCAGATATCCAAAGTCTAATCATATTGAAATGTGTATAATATCTGAGTTCGGACTTCGAATATATTTTCGTGGCTTGTATAGACGTAGACATCTGACTACAGATGAATCAGCAGTGCTATTATAATTGCCCGGACTTTTATATACCCCAAATAACGTGTGATCATATATGACACAGTTAATCCTCTAACCAGTTTGGTTTCGTGTTTAACTAGGTAACTCTGTTTTGCAGTGATTCGGATACGATCCCATCCTTCTATGATATCACAGTCAATTCTTGCAAAGAACAGGACAATAGCTCTGTATACAAAGATAGGAGAAAAGTATTTTCCCAAAGATACGATCCCATCCTTCTATGATATCACAGTCAGATTAGTTTGAAAAAACGCTCTTTGATTGACTTCTATATATAAATAATACCAACGTTTGCTTGATGGCACTGAACTCCATCTTATCATCGATCTCTAGCTTTATGCTGACATAAAATAAGGAAGACCTTATGACACTGACAGAGACTTGTACAATAATATTTTGCAACATAATTAAAATAGAAGCTTGTAGTGATCTTCTTAGATAGTACGATGTTTCTTCTGTCAGAGACAAAATTTATAAAATTTTGTTAGCAGCTTCCGATTTTTCTCCGTGAGCAAGATAAGAACCATAATATGTCTACTTACAGGTCTAACTTACATCTTGTATCATCAATATACATAATCGTCGACACCCTCTTCATCTTTCAAACTATCCCATTTGCAGCTTCTTTATCCTTCACCTTCAACAATTTTGGTCCTAATATTGGTAACATATCATTCGACCGAAATGCAACTTTAGCTGGCAATACCATCCAACTCACTGCAGACCTCGCATCCATGGGTAGAGCCACATATTCTCAACCTATGAATCTTTGGGATGACAAATCAAGAAATCTCACAGACTTCACAACCCACTTTTCCTTTAACATAAACTCACAGAACCGAACAAAATATGGTGATGGGATCGTGTTCTTTTTGGCTCCAGTTGGTTCCAAGATTCCAAGAACCGCTACAAAAGGTGGCAGCCTTGGCCTCACAACTGATGAGCAGCGACTGAATTCAACAGATAATCCGTTTGTTGCGGTTGAATTTGATGTTTATACCAATCTGGGTTGGGATCCTGTTGGTGAGCATGTAGGTATTGATCTCAGCTCTATGAAATCTGTTTCTAATGTAAGTTGGTTGGGTGGAAAATCTAGTGTATTGGAGGGGTTGAAAAATGATGCTTGGATAACTTATCAATCTAGCTCTAAAAAACTTAGTGTTATTTTTACTGCTTTGAGTAATAACAGGACTGTCAATCAGAGTCTTTGGTACATAGTTGATTTAGGAAAATACTTGCCACAAAATGTTACTTTTGGCTTCTCCGCTTCAACAGGGAACCAATCCGCTATATGTAGTATTTACTCATGGGGTTTCAATACAAGTCTAGAGCTACATGAAAGTTATCTGGTCGAGCAAGAACCAAGCTCCTCTAATGATAATGGGATGCTAATTGGATTTCTAGTAGGGGAAGCTATAGCGTTCTGTGTTGGTCTTTTGGCCTTGGCATATTATAGAAAAAGAAAGAATCGAGGAGATAATGAAGAGGAAATTACTTTTGATGATACAATGGATGGAGAATTTGAGAGAGGTACCGGACCTAAGAAGTTTTCAAAAAATGCGTTGGCTCGTGCAACAAAAAACTTTTCGGAGGAACAGAAGCTTGGAGAAGGAGGCTTTGGTGTGGTTTATAGAGGTTTCTTGAGAGTATTGAATTGTGATGTAGCGGTTAAGAGGGTATCAAGAACTTCTAAGCAAGGGTTAAAGGAATATGCATCAGAAGTGAGGATCATTATTCGATTAAGACATCGAAATCTGGTGCAGCTACTAGGATGGTGTCATGAAAAAAGTGTTCTTCTACTTGTTTATGAGTATATGCCAAATGGTAGCTTGGATTCCCATGTTTTCAAAGGAAAAAGCTTGTTGACCTGGCCGATAAGACACAAAATTATTCAAGGATTGGCCGCAGCACTCCTATATCTACACGAAGAGTGGGAACAGTGTGTTGTGCATAGAGATATCAAGCCAAGCAATGTTATGTTAGATTCAAATTTCATAACAAAACTCGGGGATTTTGGATTAGCAAGATTAGTTGATCATGAGAAAGGATCCGAAACCACTGCTTTGGCGGGAACCATGGGCTATATGGCTCCTGAATGTGTCACTACAGGTAAAGCCAGTAAAGAATCAGATGTTTACAGCTTCGGAATTGTAGCATTAGAAATAGCATGTGGAAGGAAAGTGATTGATCCAAATTTTGATGAAAGTCGAGTGAGATTGCTTCAATGGGTTTGGAGCTTATATGGAACAGGACAACTTCTTCAAGCGGCTGATCCAAAACTCTGCGGAGATCATGATGAGCAAGAACTGCAGCGTTTGATGATTGTTGGTCTTTGGTGTGCACATCCAGATAAAACTCTTCGACCTTCAATTAGACAAGCGATTCATGTCCTTAATCTTGAGGCTCCATTGCCTATTCTTCCAGCAACAATGCCTGTTGCAACTTATTATGCTCCACTGAACATGACAATAGCTCCTCTGGCTATAGCATATGGTCAAACTGTTTGGAAACATAAACCAGGAGAATCTTCTGGTAATTACAATACTGAATCCTCAAGTTATGCTTCCGTTTATTCTAGTGCTCCTTCAGTTCTGTTTCCTCGATAAACTATGTCATGTTCATAAATTTTCGATTCTGTTTTCTGTATAAGAAATTTTAAGCTCCAACAAACTTCAGTCATATACTTATAGTTTCATTGTAATACTTCATCACTTATATTTCACCTTGTTCGACGACATATACCTACAAATAGTCTTTCGTAATCCAAAGAGTAATAAACAGCGCATATGCTGCAACTATGACTCTGATACCAACTTCGCAGGCATATCTACTTGAATTTAAACTGGCAAGCGATGAGCACTTATACAATCAGCCAGAACTGCATAACAATCTCTCGTTGTTCAACAATCTCTATTCTTTATTCGCTGGTTTGGATGCTGGTTACCTGGTGTATATGTGGTTTTGAAAATATGTAGAAGTCATGGCATGATGCTGCGTGGGATAATTGTTAGGTGGTAATTAGTGAATATTGAATAAGTTAGTTGAGTAGTATTAGTATTAGTATATATTGATATTGCTTGATTGGTACAGGTTGGCATAGTTCAAATTACAAAGGAAACTCTGACGAAATTCCTTTAGAACTATACATGATTCTTAAAGTTATTTCAATAAAACAATCTACTATATTCTAAGTGTGCATTGTGAATAATATTTGCTATGTGACAATATGTGCTACATGTTCTCTCGAGTTATCTGGTTATACTAAGAGTCTTTTATAAGTACAACCTTATGTTTTATACGTGTTATTGTATTTATACGAACTGGGAAACGTATGGATAGACTAGAACAACAGTGAGATTTTGGTTGGGTTGCGTACTGAAGTAGTACTTTACTTGTATATAGGTATGACTGGGAGGCCGACTAAGAGCCAACGCATGTATAAATGGAAATTATGAGGAACGAAATATTCAACGAAGTAGACGAGGGTGTACGCGTAGGAGCTGACAAGTGAAAAAGGTAAAGACAAAGTATGATCGAGCCAGCGAATAAAGAATAAAGATGGAGACTTTGATTATATACATAAAACTTTTCTCTAAATATTGATGATGTATCAATTTGGGGATGGCTTGGGGTAGAGATTGTTCTGCGGTTCAATCTACCGAGGGTTTATAATCATTGTTCTTGTTGTGTTTATCATAATCTTGTTTAATTGTTATTGTGCTGCGTCAAATTGGTATCAAAGTCGAATTCCTGCATGTTTTCATCGTGTTTGTTCTTCCGGTTCATAAAAGTCAACTTCTGGTTAACTGCCAGAAAAGTTATTGTTCATCACCGGAAAAAATGTTACTGTTCATCTCCGGAAAGTTAATGGGGGTGTTTGGGGGAACTTTTTTCCAGAATAAGTCAACTTATTTTAAGACAAAGTTAGAGATTCCTAACTTTCCAAATTATTTTCCAACTTATTTTTGCAACTTATTGAATCTCAAACATACATTAAATATTTGTATAAAAAAAAATTATCAAAATATAAAATTTTTACCCGAAAATAAGTCCATGAGTCCTAAAAAAAGGTACGCCAAACAGGCCCAATGTTTAGAGCCCGAAACACTGTTCACTATCTTTTCATCTTGTAGTTACTGTTAACAGCAAAGGTAAAAGACAGATTTGGAGAAGAAAGTGAAAGAGAGGCTGCTTCTTTTCTACGCGGCTACTGCTGAGTTATAAGTGGTAAAAACACTAATATTTATCTCTATATAATTTGCAAAACTGTAGTTGAATACCTCGGACTTTCTGAAATCCTGAATCTGATCCCTTAGCTTTTCAGAATTTAAAATTGAGTCCCTGACCTTTATAAAAGTAACAGTTCTGCCATGGGTTTCTTAAAGCCCAAACTGGATACACACTAAACCTGATCAACTTAAAACTACTATTAAAAATACCTAAATAAGTTACTAGTAAATTAAAGAAATCCTTTTAATAATGGGGAATGAACATAAAAAGGATTTCTTTAATTTACTAGTAACTTTTTTAGGTATTTTTAATAGTAGTTTTAAGTTGATCAGATTTAGTGTGTATCCTATTTGTGTTTTATCTTGACTTATATAGTTGAGATAATAATTTCAATTGTGTGCTTGACTTTGTTTTGCTGAATTATTATTGTACCCAGCTGTTTGGGCCTGTAAACAGCCTATTTATATCCTTGTATCAGCTTCTTATGGAGGGGGACTTTGATTATATACATAAAACTTTTCTCTGAATATTGATGATGTATCAATTTGGGGATGGCTTGGGGTAGAGATTGTTCTGCGGTTCAATCTCTCGAGGGTTTATAATCATTGTTCTTGTTGTGTTCATCATAATCTTGTTTAATTGTTATTGTGATGCGTCAAATTGGTATCAAAGCCAAATTCCTGCTAGTTTTCATCTTGTTTGTTCTTCCAGTTCGTAAAAGTCAACTTCTGGTTGACTGCCAGAAAAGTCACTGTTCATCACCGGAAAAAGTTACTGTTCATCTCCGGAAAGTTACTGTTCAGAGCCCGAAACACTGTTCACTGTCTTTTCATCTTGCAGTTACTGTTAACAGCAAAGGTAAAAGACAGATTTGGAGAAGAAGGTGAAAGAGAGGATGCTTCTTTTCTACACGGCTACTGCTGAGTTATAAGTGGTAAAAACACTAATATTTATCTCTATATAATTTGCAAAGCTGCAGCTGATTACCTCAGACTTTCTGAAATCCTAAATCTGATCCCTTAGCTTTTCAGAATTTAAAATTAAGTCCCTGACCTTTATAAAAGTAACAGTTCTGCCCTGGGTTTCTTAAAACCCAAACAGGATACACACTAAACCTGATCAACTTAAAACTATTATTAAAAATACCTAAATAAGTTACTAGTAAATTAAAGAAATCCTTTTAATAATGGGGAATGAACATAAAAAGGATTTCTTTAATTTACTAGTAACTTTTTTTGGTATTTTTAATAGTAGTTTTAAGTTGATCAGGTTTAGTGTGTATCCTGTTTGGGTTTTATCTTGACTTATATAGTTGAGATAATAATTTCAATTGTGTGCTTGACTTTGTAGTAGTGTAATTTCAATTGTGTGCTTGTAATTTCAATTGTGTGCTTGACTTTGTTTTGTTGAATTATTATTATACCCAACTGTTTGGGCCAGCCTATTTATATCCATGTATTAGCTTCTAATGGAGGGAGACTTTGATTATATACAAAAAACTTTTTTTTGAATATTGATGATGTATCAATTTGGGGATGGCTTGGGGTAGAGATTGTTCTGCGGTTCAATCTCCCGAGGGTTTATAATCACTGATCTATTGTGTTTATCATAATCTTGTTTAATTGTTATTGTGCTGCGTCAAATTGGTATCAAAGCTAAAATTCTGGTTGTTTTCATTGTTAAAGTTCATCCTACTGTTACTATTCCTCCTCTTCTTATTCACCCTGATTTCCATCCAAAAACCAGACCACTGCTACAAAATCTAGAAACCTGATTTCAGTCACTGAATACCGTTCCTCTTTACTGAAAATCAGGAACATAAACACCATCATATCAGCACCATGGAACCACCAGATTCCACTTTCAGTCTCTGCCCAGAAACCTACAAAACTGCACTCTTTTGAACCCTCAGTTATAACCCCTAAACTACGATCCACAAGATCACAAGCACAACCTTTTACCACCAACAGAATCCATTATTTCTGGCCATCCAAACACAGTCCAAAACCAGAATAGAAGAACAGAGAGATCAAGAATGAAACTTTAGAGAAGCGACAAGGAGATGACAGATCCGAGGAAAGAGGAAGATTAACAAGAAAGGGGAGATAAAAAAAATCTTAGTGGAAGCAGCTTCCTTTGCTGCTGTGTTAAAAACAAATCTACCCATCCTCTGTAACTTCTGATCTATTAACTGTTCAACCCTAAACTTCTGAATTTAAAAAAACCAGACCCCAATCCGTGTATTAAATCATGTCCAAACAAATAAAGTCTGCAATCGAGATAGTAAAGGATGATATACGTTGTCTTGAGGATGAATGTGATTCCTTGCACTATGAAGTTTATGCCTGCTATCATCGAAACAAGCTATTTGAATACGAGCTTACGATGTTAGACAAGTCATATTATGAGCTTGAAAACTTGAAAAAGAAGTACAAAGTTCAACTGAGAAAAGGCGTAAAGGAAAAGTGTGAAAAGAGAGAAACAAGGTCAACTGAGATGTTTATACCTCAGCTTCTCAGGGGGAATAATAAATCCCATTTGGAGAATGAAGAAATTGCATTTGAAATCGATCATGTTGAAGATAAAAATACAGAAAATTAGTTGCACGGGGATGATCTGCTTGTTTCAAATTATATGAATTGCATAGAGCACAAAACAGATATTGTTGTGGAATCTTCTGTGGAAAGTGTTCCAATTGTTCAAAAGGGAAAAATGGTCGGTGATGATATTTTTGAGGTTGAACACATCGAGTTCATTATTCCAGAAAATTTGTTTGGATATCCTTTACAAGCAAATCAGTTTCCAATGTTATTTGCGACAGAGTTGATATTTTTGAAGAAGTTCAAAGAGGTTTTTTTGATTCCATCACAATCTTGCATGACTCTTGCCTTTTATAAAACTCGTGGTCGAGTTTTCTCTAACAAGAGGAGAATGATGGGGAATGAACATAAAAAGGATTTCTTTAATTTACTAGTAACTTATTTAGGTATTTTCAATAGTAGTTTTAAGTTGATCAGGTTTAGTGTGTATCATGTTTGGGTTTTATCTTGACTTATATAGTTGAGATAATTATTTCAATCGTGTGCTTGACTTTGTAGTAGTGTAATTTCAATTGTGTGCTTGTAATTTCAATTGTGTGCTTGACTTTGTTTTGCTGAATTATTATTGTACCCAGTTGTTTGGGCCTGTAAACAGCCTATTTATAGCCTTGTACTAGCTTCTAATGGAGGGAGACTTTGATTATATACATAAAACTTTTCTCTGAATATTGATGATGTATCAATTTGGAGATGGCTTGGGATAGAAATTGTTCTGCGGTTCAATCTCTCGAGGGTTTATAATCATTTTTCTTGTTGTATTTATCATAATCTTGTTTAATTGTTATTGTGCTGCGTCCATAATATCTTTTTAACTAATTTCTTGCAAATGACTGTGATGGGAACTAAATTGGGTAGGGCGGGGGGCCTTGATCCAACAGTTGTATCCCTCCTCCTCTGACAAGGAGGTTAAGTGATCGATTTCGTGGCTTTGCAGGTACTCGTTAGTTCATCGATTGGTGCTGGCCTTGCAGGTACTCTACTTCATCGATTGGTGCTGGTTTTTAGTGGCTGGGTCAGGGTGATTACTCATCCAGACTTGTGCTCCTCACGGTTCACTGAGTTGTTAAATGCCGGTTTGTGGCACTATTACTGCAGATAGATCTTAACAAGTCCAATCTTTCTGAAAAATTTTAAACTCACATATGTATTGGCTTGGTTAGTCGTGAGCTTGTCATCCCATAAAAGACATGTGTTAGGCTTTCCTTAAAAAAAGAGAAAAAAAATACATTAGTCATGTAAAGGACCTTGAAGTCTGGTAACACTTTTGATAATAGATTTATAACCTTTTCAAAAAAAAAAATTAAGACTTCTTAGGTAATGTGAAAAGCAAACATTTAACAAAATGCTTAAGGTTTAAGAAAGCGACAAGTTAATGGGGTTTGATATAAGCTACCAACTCCACAATGAAATTATTAATAGTCCAACATGTAATGTGTTCTCTTTTTAAAGAAATTAGGGATGTTACAGGTATCTTCTTGGATTCTTAAATGTTCCTTCTATAAGACACAAAGTTTATGCATTATTAATATTATTAGCAGATTGCAATTTTTTTGGAGCAAGAACTTAAGGTCAGCAGTTTGCAACTTTTTCTTCTGCAGCTTGGTAAGAACCAAAACATGGCTGCTTATACTTCTAGCTTCCATCATCTTGTGTCATCAAAATATGTTATCATCTTTACATTCTTGATCTTTCAAACTATCCCATTTGCAGCTTCTTATCCTTCACCTTAAACAATTTCAGTAATATTTGTAACTTGTCATTCGATCCGAAATGCAACTGTAACAGGCAACATAATTCAACTCACTGCAGACCTTGCATCAATGGGTAGAGCCACATATTTCAAACCCATGAACCTTTGGAATAACAAGTCGAGAAGTCTCACTGACTTTACAACCCATTTTTCCTTTATTATAAATTCACAATACCGGAGGAGATATGGCGACGGGATCACATTCTTTTTGGCTCCAGTTGGTTCCAAGATTCCAAAGAATGCAACAAAAGTGGCAGCCTTGGCCTCATAACTGATGAGCAGACATTGAAATCGCCAGACAATCCGTTTGTTGCAGTTGAGTTCGATGTTTATAAGATTAGTTTTGATCCTGTTGGTGAGCATGTAGGTATTATTCTCAGCTCTATGAAATCTGTTACTAATGTAAGTTGGTTAGGTGCAAAATCTAGTGTTACAGGGCTGAAAAATGATGCTTGGATTACTTATCATTCTAGCTCTAAAAATCTTAGTGTTATCTTCACTGCTTTGAGTAATAACAGGACCATCAGTCAGAGTCTTAGTGTTACTTTTGGCTTCTCTGCTTCAACAGGAATCCAATAAGCTATATGTAGTATATACTCATGGGGTTTCAATACAAGTCTAGAGCTACATGAAACTTTGACAAATCTGATCGATCAAGCACCCAGCTCCTCTGATAACAAGGAAATGCTAATCGGATTTGTAGTGGGGGGAGCTATTGCAATCTGTGTTGGTCTTTTGGGATTGGCTTGTCATAAAAGGAAATGGAACAATGAGGAGAATGAAGATGAAATTGCATTTGATGAGACGATAGAGGTACTGGACCTAAAAAGTTTTCATATAGTTCACTGGCTCGTGTAACAAAGAACTTTGCGGAGGAGCAGAAGCTTGGAGAAGGAGGTTTTGCTGTGGTGTATGGAGGTTTCTTGAGAGTGCTGAATTGGGATGTCACTGTTAAGAGGGTATCAAGAACTTCTAAGAAAGAATTAAAGAAGTATGCTTCAGAATGTGAAGATCATCACTCGACTGAGACATCAAAATCTGGTGCAGCTACTAGGATGGTGCATGAAAAAGATGATCTTTTACTTGTTTATGAGTATATGCAAAATGGTAGCTCAGATTCCCATCTTTTCAGAGGGAGAAGCATGTTGAAATGGCCAATAAAATACAAAATTGCACAAGGTTTAGCCTCGGCACTGCTATATCTACACGAAGAATGGGAACAATGTGTAGTGCATAGGGATATTAAATCAAGTTATGTTACGTTGGATTCAAATTTTGTAACAAAACTCGGAGATTTTGGATTAGCAAGATTGGTTGATCATGAAAAAGGAGCGCAAACAACTGCTTTTGCTGGATCCTTGGGCTACATGGCTCCTCAATGTATCGCCAGGCCAAGCCAGTAAGGAATCAGATGTCTACAGCTTTGGAATTGTAGCATTAGAAATAGCAGGTGGAAGAAAAGTAATTGATCGGAATCTCTATGAAAGCCGAATGAGGCTTCTTCAATGGGTTTGGAGCCTTTATGGCACAGGTGAACTTCTTCAAGAAGCTGATATAAAACTCTGTGGAGAGTATTGTGAGGAAGAACTGCAACGTTTAATGATTGTTGGGCTTTGGTGTGGGCATCCGGATAAAACTTTTCGACCTTCAATCAGGCAAGCGACATGTCCTTCTTGAGGCTCCATTGCCTACTCTTCCACCAACTATGCCTGTTGCAACTTATTATCCTCCATTGAATATGTCAGTAGCTGCCCTTGGTATAGCATATGGTCAGATATTTGGAAACATAGACCAAGTGAATCTTCCCGTAATTACAATACAGAATCCTCAAGTTACGCTTCCGACGATTCTACATTCCAATCAGTTCTGTTTCCTAGATAATTATGCTCCGATCTTAAATTTCCGTTCTGTTTTCTCTATTATTCTTTTTAAGTTGAGATAAACTCCAACTCCAGTTAATGGTTGTTTCAACATCATATATCTTAAACATTTACAATCAGGCCAGAATTGCAGAACTAAGTTTAACTACTGATAAATTGTAACATCAAGATTTGCTTTATGTAGATTATTGTACCAAGGTTGATTAAGGTCTCTTATTCTACGAATGCTCCAATTATTCATGTTACCTTTATAGTTTCTAACTCACTTTCTTCATAGAATAGGAATGTATCATTTTCTCTGCACGAAAAATTGTTTGTAATCAACATGATTCATCTAAAAATGCCACACACCATTCTTTACTTTGCAGATACACTCTGATGAGTCATGTGTAGATGACTTGGTTTTATTGCTCCAACATTAGTAGAGTGAAAGTTAATATCTGTCGAGACGGTTACTAAGCTGACCTCAGAAACCTGAATAGATATTTGGATTCTAGGTTCAAGCTGAGGCTAATTTACTTCGATATCTAATAAGGCCTATCAATTATTCAACATTTGCCTGGACGCCTCAAGAAGATTAATCACACTAGAAAACGATTGTGAAGATTGTAAAAAACACGCAGATGTTTGTGAAGATAAATGGATTTTTTATATTATACATTTTTCCCATCATCAGAAGTAAAAGTCAGCATCCAAGTAACTTTGAAACCAGGAAATTGCATTTACATGTCTGCAAAAAGAACCAAATCTCATTACATTTAAGCGTGTTATAACGGAAGCAAGAAAGATTATATGCAGAAGAGAAATAAGTTTATAGATCTGAGAGGATAGACAGATTACAAGAATTTTCAGATGATATTTACAATCCTTACAAGCATATCTATTTATAGACAAAATTTAAGGGGTAGGTGTGGTAGGTGGGTCAAATCCGGCGGCTATAGTGGCGCCGCCGGCGGCCGCCGGCGGCGGCTAGTCAAATCCGGCGGCTTCTAGATTCAAGGTATCTAACAAATCTCCACCTTGACTTGAATCTTCTCACAAAAAACAGATAACAGATGTACCAGATGCATCATAATAATGCCAGATGTACCAGATAACAGATCTCCACCTTGACTTGAATCCTCTCACAAAAACAGATAACAGATGTACCGGATGCATCGTAATAATGCCAGATGTACCAGATATATTATAACAGATGTACCAGACGCATTATAATAATGCCAGATGTACCAGATAAAAAAAAAACTCTTCTGCCTCAGATTTTGCCCTAAAAGGGCAATCAGTAACTCCGAACATTTAGCAAATCCAAACAATGTTGAAACTTGCTATGTGGAACCGGCTTGGTGAGCATATCAGCTGGGTTATCAGCAGTACCCACTTTACTCACCTTAATTCTCGTCTCACTTCTTAGAAAATGATATCTCACATCTATGTGCTTAGTCCGCTCATGATGGACTTGATCCTTGGCTAAACAGATTGCACTGAGACTGTCACAAAATACTATAGCCTGATCATGATGTAGACCCAGATCACTGACCAATCCTTTCAACCAGATTCCTTCTTTTGCGGCTTCTGTCAATGCCATGTACTCTGCTTCTGTAGTAGACAAAGTCACTGTAGGTTGCAGAGTAGCTTTCCAACTGACAATCGAACCACCCAGAGTGAAAGTATAACCAGTCATCGACCTTCTACTGTCAACATCTCCAGCATAATCAGAGTCTGAAAACCCTGTCACCAAACACTCAGTATCACCTCCATAAATGAGACCAACATCAGACGTACCTTTTAAGTACCGAAATACCCTCTTCACAGCTTGCCAGTGCTCCTTGCCTGGATCACCCATAAACCTACTAACAACACTGACAGACTGTGCAAGATCGGGTCTAGTGCAGACCATTGCATACATCAAGCTCCCTACTGCACTAGCATAGGGAACTCGAGACATGTACTCTTTTTCTTCAGCAGACTTAGGTGCAAAAGCAACAGACAGATGTGCATTTGCAGCACTAGGAGTATCTATGGGCTTTGCTGTAGACATGCCAAACCTTGACAAAATCTTCTGAATGTATCCCTTCTGTGACAAAAAGAGCTTTCTCTCATTTCTATCCCTATAAATCTCCATTCCCAGAATTTTCCGAGCCGCACCCAAATCTTTCATTTCAAACTCAGCACTGAGGAGACCTTTCAACTTCTGAATATCAGACTTGTTCTCTGCAGCTATCAACATATCATCTATCATATAGCTATCAAATTTCTTGTACCATTGCCTCGGAGACTGCTTTAGCCCATACAAGGACTTCAATAACTTGCACACATAGTCTTCTTTGCCAGGAACCTGAAAACCATCTGGCTGAGTCATGTATATCTCCTCCTCCAGCTCTCCATGCAGAAAAGCTGTCTTCACATCGAGTTGTTCAAGCTCCAGATTCTGATGTGCAACTATTGCTAATAGCACCCTGATGGAAGTGTGTCTGACCACTGGTGAAAAAATCTCATTGTAATCTACTCCCTCTTTCTGAGTGAACCCTCGAGCTACTAACCGAGCTTTATACTTGATACCCTCAACCGATGTTTCTCCTTCCTTCTTCTTGTAGACCCATTTACAAGTAACAATCTTTCTGTCTCGAGGCTGCTTGACTAATTCCCAAGTCTTATTCTTCTGAAGTGACTCCATTTCATCTCCCATAGCAGCAAACCATTTTGTAGATTCAGTACATGTCACTGCTTCTTTGTAAGTGGATGGCTCTTCAGAGCTAGGGTCCACTTCTTCAGCTACCTGTAGTGCATATGCCACCATATCTTCAAAACCATATTTCTTTGGAGGCACTCCATACTTAGCTCTCCTCGATCTATCAAGAGCTAAACTGTGCTGATTTACTACTGGTACTGATGATTCTGATTCTGACTGTGGTTGTTGAACTTCTTGTTGTGGTTCACTCTCAGCTTGAGTGACTTCCTGCTCCACCTGTTTCTCAACACCACCACTTTCTGAACCAATCGTAGACTTCACAGTAGGGTTAAACATAGAATTTTCATCAAAAACTACATTTCTACTCAGTATAACCCTATTTTCAGACGGAGACCAGATTCTATAACCTTTAACCCCATCCCCATAGCCAACAAATACTCCCTTTTTAGCTCGTGGCTCCAATTTACCCTCATTTACATGATAATAAACAGTACAACCAAAAACTCTTAAATTGGAGTAATCAGCAGGCTTACCAGACCATTTCTCAACAGGAGTTTTGAGATGGATACCTGTGTGAGGTCCACGATTAATCAAGTAACACGCTGTACTAACCGCCTCTGCCCAGAATCTTCTAGTTAGTCCAGCGTTAGAAAGCATACACCTAGCTCTCTCCAGAAGTGTCTGATTCATACGCTCTGCTACACCATTCTGCTGTGGTGTATCCCTGACTGTATGATGCCTAGCAATCCCCTCATTCTTGCAGAAATCTGCAAACTCGGACGAGCAAAATTCCAGGCCATTATCTGTTCGCAGCCTCTTAATCTTCTTCCCTGTTTGATTCTCCACTAGCACCTTCCACTGCTTGAAAACCTTGAAGGCTTCACTTTTGTGCTTTATGATGAACAGCCAAGTCATTCTTGAGAAATCATCGATCATTGACACAAAATATCTGTGACCCCCTAAAGACTCCACCCGGGAAGGTCCCCAACAATCAGAATGGATGTAATCAAGTGTGCCTTTTGTTCTGTGTGTTGCTTTAGGAAACTTGCTGCGATGTAACTTTCCAAAAACACAATGTTCACAGAACTCAAGACCTGTGACCTTATGACCACAAAGAAGATCAGCTTTTGACAGAATTTGCATCCCCCTTTCACTCATATGACCGAGCCTCATGTGCCACAATCTGGTCATGTTTTCTTTTTCAATTTCCGAAGACGCAACAGCAACAGAACCTGTTAACGTAGAACCTTGAAGAAGATACAAGGTACCACGTTTAACACCTTTCAGAATCACATCAGAACCTTTGCAGACATGTAAAACTCCACCTTCACCTTGAAAACTGAAACCCTTGCTGTCTAACATACTCAAAGATATCAGATTCTTTGTCATAAGTGGAACATGCCTAACATCATTCAATGTGCAGAATTTACCATCATGTGTCCGAATTTTAATCGAGCCTATTTCAACCGTCTCACAAGTAAAACTGTTAGCCATAGAAATCTTGCCACCGTCTACTCGCTCGTAGGTTGTAAACCACTCCCTGCGCGGACATATATGATAAGACGCTCCAGAATCAAGAATCCACACATCAGAGTGATGCGTGTCCTTGACAGCAACTAGAGCAATATCTTCTTCAGAAGTAGCATCAGCTACAGCAGCAGTATCTGCAGCAGCATCATGTTGCTTCTTTTTCTTGGGACAGTCGGATTTCCAGTGTCCCTTCTCTTTACAGTAATTGCAGACATCATTAGCTCTCGAACCCTTAAAAGCTGGTTTCTTGGATTTATACTTCCCCAACTTTCCATGTCCGGTACTCCCGCTAGCTACCAACCCAGCAGCATGATTATCTGCACCTGTACCAGCCGCCTTATGGCGCAGTTCTCTAGAATGAAGAGAAGATCTAACCTCCTCTAGAGAAATAGTATCTTTACCAACAATAAACGATTGCACAAAGTTCTCGTACGATAATGGTAAAGAAACTAACAGAATCAAAGCAGCATCCTCATCTTCAACTTTAACATCAATATTACGCAATTCTAATAAAATTGTGTTTAATTGATCTAAGTGATCTCGAAGAGGCATACCTTCCTGCATTCGCAGACTAAACAGACGTTGCTTCAGCAACAACTTGTTTGTTAAAGACTTCGTCATGTAGAGACTTTCAAGCTTCAACCACAGACCAGACGCGGTATCCTCCTCCGCGATTTCAGTAATAATATCATCTGCAAGGCACAACAAAATTGTTGAGTGTGCCTTTTCTTCTAGACTGGCCATCTCAGCGCTTCCAGAAGCAGCCGTTTTTGTGTTCAACGGCGCCCAGAGCCCCTGTTGCTTTAACAAGGCACGCATCTTGATTTGCCACAGACTGAAACTATTTCTCCCAGTAAATTTGTCGACCTTAACGTTAATACCACCAGACATCTTCTCCCAGAACCGTGTATGTGAACAGTGCCCGTGAACAGTGCCCGTGAACAGTGCCCGTGAACAGTACCCGTGAACAGTACCCGTGAACAGTCCCTGTGAACAGTACCCGTGAACAGTACTTGTGAACAGTGCCCGTGAACAGTACCGTATGAACAGTACCGTATGAACAGTGTCGTATGAACAGTACCGTATGAACAGTGAATACCGGGCACTGTTCAAGGTATCTAACAAAGCGAATACCGGTACCTCTAATAACATCAACTGAGGTTGATAGTAAAGAAAAAGGGAAGATCAACATCACAATGATCATTTTAAAAAGGGAAGATCAACATCACAGTTGGCGCAAAATGTATAAAGCTCGAATAACTGTATAATTTAGACACCTAGATATAATGACACTTCCTGTAAGTAGAACACTGGAACAGGGTCTTGGCATGTTCACAAAAAAGGGTTTTACTAATTCTGTCCCATTTAGAAAACTAATTTACATCTTTGAAAATGATCAAGATATATTAGTTCTACACGGTTACATCCCAAATCCTCTTTTGTCACTAAAGAATCGGCTTAAACTTTTAAGCCTTAACATTTTAGCTGTAAAATTAAGCACAATGGTTCCTTACATTTAAGCACTAAATAACTTCCCAAGCACTTGGTTCATTTGATGTTTTTTAGAATACTAACCAACTCATATGTCCACGTTCTTCCTAGTGTTATATAACGTACCCAAGACAACTCTGATTTTAAAAATGTAAAACAATACAAGTTAATTAGTAAACAAGTTAAAAGTTTTGCTGCATATGTATAGTTGATTTACATGTTTTGCTGCAGGGAATTACATTAGTCAAAGTTTGTAAGAAAATTGTTTAGTCAGGTGAATAGTTCGTGTGAGGTGATCACGAAATTAATGGACAAAAAAATTGAATGTGCTTTCTTGTAATAATATTCAACTTAAATTAAGAATATAATTAGTAATTATGATGATGAGTTATTTGAGAAATTAAATATATTGACCTTATTTCTTTATAATACTAAATACACATGGGAGTTGAAAGATATATAGCAAAAAGGTTACGGCTTTTTGAAGAAAAATTGTGAAAAATGTACATATATTTTAACAAATTTTTTCCCAAAAAAGAGCTCTTAGGGATACGTTAAAAATGATTCCCAATTATTTTTATTGTAATTTTTAGTTTAAGTGACAACTTTGATTTTTCATAAATTGAATAAAATTGCATAATTTTGAATAAGTACATTAACAAATTTTTTAATTTTAGCTTTTAAAATTTTATTTGAGCTTATTGAGTCAGTAATTCATCAACTGGTCAAATACAAATACGTGTAGGTAGCACATGTGAGCTGGTGAGAAAATTTATTGGCAAAGAGATTGTATTGGGTTTTGGTGTAATGATATTTAACTTAACTACAATTTAACTCAAGAATATAGTTAATTATTATGATCATTGATTATTTTAGGAATTATATATGTGCAAATTTATTGTAATATTTTTCGTTTTACTAAATGTAATTTTTAATTTGAAACATAGTGATAGATGTAAATTGTTTTTATTTTGCAAAAAAAAATTAAATATTATTATTTGACTAAAGGTCTAAAGATATAAAGTTTGGATCAAATTTGAAGTTTACATATATAAAATATAATGTATCAATAGATGTAAAGTTTATTATAAGTTAGGTTATTAACTGAGTAAGGTGAGTGCATATATTTTGATTAAATATTAAAATTGGTATTATTTGATTATTTTAAAGAAAAAAATGAAAAATAAGAAAAATTGAAAATTAGGAAAAAAATTGATAAGAAATGGGAGAGATAGAGAGCATCTCCAATAATCTCCTGGTTGCCTCTTAAATATAATACTAGTTTATAAGCCGTGCAAAGCACGGACATATGATTATTACGAATTAATTTAAAAAAAAATTATATAAAAAATATTAATAAGTAAACAAATTAAGAAAAGGAAAATAAAAAGAAAAATAAATATACTATCTATCTGTACTATACTTTTATAAGGAAAATATGGTATAATTAGTTGGTTAATTAAATTCTTTATAAAAAAATTATTTGGATCTTCTAAAAAATAAATTAAAATATATACTGTAATTCACTTAAAAATAAAACACATATTTTACATAAATACATACTCTATCAGTTATATTTCAATTGAAATTCAACTACATACTCTTTTAATTATATTTTTAATATAATTTTTTTAATTTATTAGGAAGGTGTTAACAATTTTTTTGGAAGGTGTTAGCCAACCAACCAACTAACCAAATATACCATTTTTTTTGTTTATAATATAAATTATATGGCTCTTAGCAAGTTAGTACATAGTGCTCTTTATTTTTGGACTTAAAAGCTCATTTAAGAGTCTCTTGAAGATGCTCTCCCTCCCTGCGTCCAAAAAAAACATGTCATTTTTTATTTTTGAATGGTGAAATTGATCAATTTTTGATTTTTGAATGGTGAAATTGATCAAAGTTTGATTGAAATTTATATGTATAATATAAATGAAGAAATAAAAAAAATTATATCATTAAAAAACACATATAATCTATGTTACAATGCAACTTTCAGTTTTCAAAAAATAATAATTGATTAATTTTTAATATTTACTCAAAGATTGGTCAATTTGACCACTAAAAAATCAAAAGGAACATGGGATGAAGGGAGCAGTACTGACTAGGAACCTACCAAGTGACCTTATTTAGATGTAAAATTAATCTTTTACATAAAAAATAATATTTGGCTCAACTGATCGATTCTCTCTAGGTTAGAGCATGTCCAGTGCTATATCTACAATATAGCACAAAAAATAAAATTTCTTAATCTAATGATATGCTAAATTTTGTGCTAAAATGGCACAATGCAAATTATTCCAATAATCAAAACCGGTCTTAGGATCAAGCCGTTTATGTTAATGAATAGGGACACTCGAAAAATTAGGCTTTTTAGAAACACATTTTTTCTAATAAAAAAGTAAAAGATATATAAAATACTACTAAGAGAAGCACAATCACCACTAATATGTATGTGCTCCAACAGGACATACCCTCAAAACGAATCATGATTTATATAGTTTATTATTTACAAACTCGCACCCGGTCAGCAATTGCAACACAGAGCACATTTATACAGTTCTAAGTAATAACAATAACCTCTTAAACTCAGTCTGTTTTATGATATTAAGTAGTTAATGCATGTAAAGTTATTCAAGATAGAATATTGAGATTATAGTTGTGGAAAGGTTATGCTAGTGAAAGACTCTAAGAAGTTTGGGATAAATATGGAACTAACATAGCAAATTAAAAAACTTGTACATGGGGTCAGTCCTGATCTTTCACAGACAGATGTGTTTCCTGACCTTTCTAAGTGATGTCTTCTACGTTCAAATTTTAAGTAGTGTGAAAGAAGCAAATTATTGAAAAATTTAGGTCAGAGAGCATATGCACATAGTGATATGGCCGCACTTACTTAATTCACCTCTTGTAGAGGTAAAATTGTGACTTTATGGGCGTATCAAGTTCACTGAGAATATTGGGTCTGGCTCTAACAAGTAAACATATTAAAAAGCTATTCAGATAATTAAAAAGTATTTACTTTCGACAAGTTTTCACATACATATTATGGAGTACTATTTTGACATGGTATGCCATCTAATGCTCTGGATCAAAACAGTAGAGATACCTGAAAATGATTCGCTTGCCACAAAACCTATCCAGGAGCTTCTGAATAACCTGGTTTCAGATGTTCAAGGGGAGTGTAGCAAGGACAATGACTTAAGCATTCAAGGCCAAGTGCAGAATTGCGACAGAGTCATACAGAATTGCGACATGGAAAGAGCAAGGCATGGAAAGCTCAAGCGTGGCGTCATACAGAATTGCGACAGAGTCTTTATAATGTTAGGAAGATGCTCCTACAATCGGTATTGTTATAGGAGAGAATATGAAATAATCCTAAAGAACAGACTGCAGCTTTTGAAGTAAATCAAATATTAAGTGGTAGTGTTTTTATTCAGTGTCAAGCATCTTCGTACAGGAACTAAATACCATATTATCTCCATAGGTTAATACTCGAAAATGCTATAAAATATCATTGTACATAAAATATTAACATCTCAGTTCAGAGACTCGACGGTCGATTATTAGCTCAACATTTTTCCAGAATAGATTAAATGCAATATAATATACGAATCCATATATAACCAAAAATAAGTTATGGAACTATCTTTAAAATGCACCTTAAAATGTGTGCCGGACACCTTTTAAAAAATGTTAACAATTGGAAAGGACAGAGGGAGTATACTATACTGTATTATGATACGGTATATTTGGTTGGTCGTTTGGTACACTAAATGCGTGCCGGACACCTTTTAAAAAATGTTAACAATTGGAAAGGAAAGAGGGAGTATACTATACTGTACTATGATACTGTATATTTGGTTGGTCGTTTGGTACACTAAATTTGTTATACTGAATAATAATCGTTAGATTTTAAGAAAGATAAAAAAGAACCGTTGGATGTAATGCTAAAATAATATTCTTTTTATTCTATTTAAAATACTTCCATAGGTTCAAGATTCGAATTCCGTCAACATCATAATATTATTAAACATGTGTATTATCTTATAAACAACTACTTCAAGAAGTTTAAGGTTCGCTTACCATCAACAACATATTTTTAATTAAATATTTATATTATTTATTTTCACAAACATTTATATTATCTTATAAACCACTCAAAGAAATTCAAGTTTCAATTCCCCTCAACAACATATTAAATTTAAAAAGTTATATTATCTATTTTCAGTATAAAAGAAAAACAATATCGTTTAGAATACTATCAAAGATGTATTATGACATTTTAGTATCTTTTACAATTTATTTTCCTACTAACTGAAAAACATATATTAAAATTATGAATAATAAGATAAAAATATTAAAAAATAAAATACAAATATTAAAAATCATCCGTGCATCGCACGGGTTATAGGCTAGCATACATAATAATTAAACAATATATGATAAATTAGTATTGTATTTTATAGAGTATTACAAGCTTTCACTTTCAAAATTATTGTTATAAAAAATTATTTATAATAAATTCTAAAATAAATAAAATTTAATAAAATAATTTTATATTAAATAGATTTATAGATTGTTTAAATTATAAAGTTACATGTGTTTTAATTAAAATAGTTAGATAGGTAATAATAAGTTGTAAATAATAAGATCCTTACAAAAATTGATAAAATAATTAGGATCTAAATATTTGTTTAAGCGTAAAGTCTTACTGATTTTGCAAGAATTCTTCAGAATTTCATTGAATTTGATCATATTTCAAAACATATAAAAAATACTAAAAAAATCCATCAAAATCTATCACTTTTTAGAATCCGAAAAATCCATGATTTTTTTAATATCATCATATTTTAAAAAATTGTTTTAAATTTTGATTGAACACTACCAGATTTTAAAGTAATTTAAAATCCTGATTGAATACCCAAGATTTTAAACGACTCTATGAAATCTTAAACAAATACCTTCAGATTTTGATGAATTATTTAAAATCCAAATTTCAAAATCCAAAAAAATCTTTCAAAATTCATATTGAATACACTCCCTAATATGTTTGCGTTGATTTAATATTGACCCAATGTCTAATTATATGGACCAGTGTTAGGTCTAAAGTATCGTAGAATGGGGGTTGAATACGATACTTTCAGTTTTTCAATTTCTTTGTGGATAATAAAATGATCAGTTCAAAATCAATCAACTAATAACAAACACAAGTTCGGGAATATATCTTTTAATAAAATAAATTCGGAGGTGTTGCTACAAATTCTAATCCGTAGACTAGTTGCTACAAGTAATCTTTACAGTTTATCAATTCACTTCAAGGAATTTGGTTCACTAATGAAGATTCAATCAAAGAAAATCTTCACAGAAGTTTCTCCGTTCTCTTAAATTCTCTTTGTAAGTGTTCTTGTCTGTCTTTGCTAACAATTCACAACTGATGAAGATAATACCTTCTGCTTGATATTTGTAGACTTGGAAATCAATCGAAAACAATTCGATAGACATCAACATTGACTTGGTCTCTGCTGCTTTCCTTCAGAAGAAAATCAATCGAAAGAATAAAAAAAATTAAGCATAAATGATTTACAAATAAATCATTTCTAACTTTTAAAAGTAAAACAAACAAAATGGCTTTTCGATTGTTTTTATGAAAAACAATCGAAGCATTACTTGCCATTCATTCGATTGCTTTTATAAAATCAATCGAAGTGGAGCTTCCACTCTTAAATAAAGCAATTTGATTCCTTCGATTGTTTTTGTTAAAAACAATCGAAGTGGAGCTTCCATTTATTTTTAGTTTTATTTAAATTCTCTTTTCAATTCCATTTAAGTCACTATACTTTGCTTGTTTTCATTTAAGTTCTTGGAATTTCTTTTCTTCTACTATTCTTTTTATTTTTCCTTTAAGTTCTTGAAGTTGCAGATCTTCCGACTTTGAATGAATTCTTCGCTGGTTTAATTAACATCTCGTACACTAGTGTGATTTAAAGATGACGATCACTGAGTTCAATCTTCAAGTCTTCTTTGTTTTCAAATTGACAAGTCTCTGACTGTTCATGGTTGCTTCTGTTTCACATAAATCCTCTGGCACTTACTTAGAATCTTAATACTTCTGAAAATATGAATGTCTTATTTCTTTATTCGTCACTGAGGCCTGATCATAACAGTGAACTTTTTTCGGCGACACTTTGACAGACTTCATTCTTACTTTGCATATTTTGATTCTTTGTATTTACCTTATCTTTCTATCTTCTGAATTATGTGCTTCTTTTAATATTATTCTCTGTCTTGTTCCTCCTGTTTGTTGAGTTATTATCTTCTATTACATATTACTTTACATTTGCTTACATATTACTTTACATTTGCTTTACAACTAGTGTTCTAAATATCAATCGATTATCGATTAATCGGTTGACTACGGAATATACAAATAGACCTTGTTTCGATTAAACGGAAATAAGGTAAAAGAGCAACTTTTCCAAAAAAATAATAGTATTACAATAATCATTAAAGATCATAATTTATTTATTTGGTATACTTTGATTTTAGTAATAACATCTTAATAATTAATTTTTTTATAAAAAAAAAATAGTACTTTTGTAAAATAATTGTTAAATATCTTATTTTTTTCAAAAGAAATAAAGAATTACTAGGTAGTAGCCCATTTATTATGTAGTTTAACATTAAAAGTGATGTTAATGTTTATTGTGAAATAATATTTAATAAATAAAAATATTTATATCAACGTTGATTCTATGCTATAAACAATAAAATGAAATAGCAAAAACAAATGGAAAATGGAGTATAACGACGAGATTGGAAGTAGAAAGAGAAATTTCTCGAAAAACAATTCTCAAAAAAAAAAAAATTGCTCAAGAAAAGTTTTCGAACAAATTTCTCAAAAAATGTTCTCTAAAAAAATTCTTGGAAAAGAATTTCTGAAAAAAATTTCGAAAAAAGAATCTAAAGAAAAAAAATTCTCGGGAAATTTCTGAAAAAAAATTCTCGGGAAAAAATTCTTTGAAAACGTTTTCTTGAATAAACTTCCGAAAGAAATTTCTCGAAAAGAAATTTCGGGAAAAAAATCTTTGAAAAAAATTATCCAAAAAAATTTCTGGGTATGATCTCAAAAAAAATTCTATTATTTTATCCCAAAATTGTTATTTTCCACCCTCATCATTAATTAAGCATTTTTTTTTAAAAGTATAATGCTTAATTTAGCTTTTTTTAAAAAAATTTGAATGCTATAGCGTCGGTTAAAGACAGAGCGACACATAATGTATCCACTACAGCGTCGCTTATGTAAAGGGCAATTCTATAAGTACAGATCACAGCGTCATTATAGATTGACGCTATCAGCACACACTACAGTGTCGGTTCATTAAACATCGATGCTATAAGCACAGACTATAGCATTATTCCATCAAAGGCTGATGCTATAAATTGAATTAGGTGTATAAATCTACTTTTATGCGTCAATTAGTGTAAAACCCGACGCCAAAGGTCAAGTCAAATGATAATATGCATCGGTTAATCTTTTAATCGATGCAATAGATATATATAGGCGACGATTTCCTTTATAATCGACACTAAAAATGCGACGCTAAAAGTACTAGTGTGTGTATCTATTCGGATATAGTGTGGATTTGATTGTTTTGTTACTAATTAAATATGTTGAGCGAAATTCTATGTAGTTTTAGTTAAAGAATGGAGTTAAGTTAATGTATGGAAAAATTATGGTTAAATTGAGAAAAAGATGAAGTAATTTATAAGGATTATTTGGCGATGACATAAAATGGAGAGATAAGGATTTTATATTTTTGAAAAGAGTAAAAATATAGATATAAAGATAATTTGATAAATGGTTGAAATGATGTATAAATGTAGGAAGTGACCTTTATTGGATTAATGATTTAATGGAGGTAATTCGGTAATTTTTGGATAACTTTATGAGAATGAGAAATTGAGTTATAAATTTTCTTCTAGAAAAAGAATAAAAGAATTTATTAAGTTATTTTGTGAAAATTGGAGAATTGAGTAATTTTTATTTATCATTCGGGAAGATGGTTTGGATTAGAATTGTGGTTATTAAATTGAAGGATAATAGAATTTGTTTTGATAATGTGTAAGGATTTAAAATGGTTGGATAAAATAGTTATTAAATTCAGAAAAACGATTAAAATCGAGACTTTGAGTAATTTTTATAAATGGTAAGAGATTGGAATTTTAGAGAGTGTAATTTTATTTAGTCTTGTGATAATATTAGAAACTTTATGGTATTTTAAATTTGATTTAACGATGAGGAACATTGGAGTTTTGGATTTAATTGATAAAAAGGTTACTGAATGGTCATTTAGAGAGAGTAAAAGGGTATTTTAATTAATTAAAATATTTTTCGAACTCGAAAATTTGTGTATAATATATAAGCGTTGATAGATCCCGAATGTAGGTAAAATAAGCTAGAAGGGTGGTTGAATAGTTTATTACCTTTTTAAAAGTTGAGCTTGGCGGTTTTAAATTTTCCTTCTCTTTTAAAATTAATTACTTATTATAAATAAGTAATGTAAATTGCGGAATATAAAAGAGAGAAATGATGACACTATCGATTTATCCTGGTTCGCGATGCCTGCAATCCCCTAACGAATTCCAACACCCCCGGACTCGGGATTTCGTCCACTATAAGTATGACTTCTTATAGTAGGTGGAGAAATCTTTACAAATACAACTATATATTTATCTTGAAGTGTAACTCCCCGTTACCTTCTCAAAATATAAGCTAAACCGCTATATATTTATCTTGGAGTGTAACTTCCCGCTACCTTCTCAAAATATAGAGCAAACCACTAATTATTTATCTTGGAGCGTAACTCCCCGTTACCTCTTCAAAATAACTAGTAAACCACTAAAATATTTATCTTAGAGCGTAACTCCAAGTTACCTCTTCAAAATATTTTAGCAAACCTTAAGTAGTCTTGGTGCTACCTTTGTAGGTCTTGGATCTTAGATATTAGGTCTTGGGTCTTTCCTCCTCCTCATAGTACGAAGACACCCAACTCCCCGTCAGCGTGTTTAAGACTTGGGTCTTAGAGCGAAGATCACCTCACTTCACTTCACCTCACTACAAAGATACAACAACACGCTATAAACAAACAATTATGTGAGATATATATATATATATATATATATATATATATATATATATATATATATATATATATAGGCTTTTGCTCAAATACAAACCAATCCTTAAATACAAACTACAAACTAACACTAGATTAATTATATTTCATTTATTCTAAGGTTCCCGCCAAGGGTACCTTCACAAAAAATGCTTAAAATAATTGGCTCTATCCACCAAAAAAAAAAAACTTGCCGTGGAAATGCGAAGCATTTAAGACAGTAAACGGATGAGTGAGGTAGTCATGAGGACCGCAGGCCCTCGATACACCCGTCAATCGTCTATTGCCTTTACCATTGATTGTCATTCCTTACAACTTTAGAATGATAAAGGCGCGAAGTGCCATACAAGAAGGTGCGAAGCACCGTTAACCAGTGAAATCCACTGCCACGTCATCACGTGAACAGTGATTTTTTTTTTTGCTGAATGGAGCCAATTATTTTAAACACTTTTTGTATTGGGGTACCCCTAGTTTGATCATTAGATTAGCATGAAATATTGAATTAGTGTTTAGTTTGTAGTTTGTAGTTAATTTTAGTTTGTAGTAAAGTAGGACTATATATATATATATATATATATATATATATATATATATATATATAAGGTCGTGCAAAACTAGTATGTTACGCTACTAGTCAAGGGGACGCTATTACGCGTTAAAATAATTGATTCGTTATTAGTAAAAGATGAGTGAGTCACGACGTCAATCGGACGAGCTACGGTACTTTTGTGGTGTGTGCAAGAGTGCTTAATTATTCAACTCACAAGTGTGAGGACGAAAGAAAAATATCAACTCGTAAGTGCGATGACCGTTAAGAAAAATTATATTACACGTTAGCGATTTGCGTAGTGCTGAAAGTAGTAAATAACGGCACGGGATAAGTCACACGAGGAATTTGTCGCACTAGCGGTGATGCAAGACAATAAATTTAATCGTGCAACAAATATATCCGTGAATGCAACACACGCAACACAAAATTTATCTAGTTTATGACCTTTGGCTTTATCCGATGGCTTGGTTGCCTAAAGCAAAGAATTCTCAAATAAGATGTATTCTTAAAGGAAATGAACTAGGTTCTGGGACTAGTATGTGTAGATGTACACACACTAAACAAAAATTAACTAACTTATAACCACTTGAAGTCTAAAGAGAAATCAAGTAGAACAAGCTAGGATCGAAGCCTAAAACACCAAAAACTAGTGGCCGAAATGAGCACCAAATGAAGGATATGTAAGGGGTTATCAAAGGTGACTCAAGACACAAGGAAGAACACTCTATGGGCAGAAAAATTCAAGCTAAGGGGCTGCCTAAAGGGTTTGGCCGAGAGGTGTTAAACAAGAGCAAGAATGCACCAAAAATTGCTAACAAAACAAGGCCACCAAGATCAATCAATGAAAGATAATTTAAGGGGGACACAAGGATCCTTAAACCTCTTCCAAAGCACTTCAAGAACCCACTTTAATCGAGCTGAAGCTTTGTCTTCGAAGTGGTCTTGGTTAGAATTGTTTTAGAGCAAGAGATGGTCCAAAAATACTTCCAAAAAGGCTAAATTTGAGCACCAAAAGAAAGGTATTCAAGGATGAACTAAAGGTGACTCAAAGACACTTGAAAGAACACTTAAGAGGCTGCAACAATCGAGCTAAAACACAACCTAAAAAGTGGAAGCCGAATGGTATGTTTTGGAGCAAGAAAAGGAGTGAAAAACAAGCTTAAAAGATGTATAAAAGATGAAGATTGAAACTTGTTTGCTAGATACTTTTTGAAGCAAATAAAATCCGGGATATGGTATGTATTTAGGGAGAAAACTCCAGCATTTCTTTGGCTCTTGAGGCTTGAGGAAATGGGGTGGGTTTAGCTTGGTATTTATAGGCATTTTTGGGGTTTAATGACCAATGGACAAGTGCTACTTCTAATAAACAATTGGAAAGGAAGCAACCTGGAAATTCTAGCTAAATTGGTCCCCAATGTACATATATTAATCAGCTATACATGTATAAAGGTTGTATAATAGTTTTGTTTAACCCGAATAAACCGAAATTACGCGAAACAGCACGACACACCCATTTCATTTGATTTTATTCAAAACAATTTGGAAAAATATGAGACCAATGTAAAAAGTCTTCAAATATATCATAAAACTTATGGTCAAAATCGACCCATAGGTTTGTATGAGTTTGGATGACTTTTTGCGAACCCCGAAATAAAAACCAAAGCGATTTTAGGGGGTTATGGAAAAATATTCTCATAAAATCATGAAACTTTTTCTAAAATTCTTTTTAAATATTCTAGTGACATTACCAAAGTTTCAAGTCAAAATAACATGTGGAGATATTTTATTCAAAAATATTTGGTTAAAAACCCTTACGCGACGGAATAAAATACATTAGCCGTTTGTCATAACTTGTCGACGTTTTAGCTAAAGTTTTGAATTGAAATATATTCAAACATAATATTCCTCAAATAATAATGACCATTAAGTCCTTGGAATATTTATTTTGAATATTTTACGATTTTGTCCAATTAAATGAAAACTATTAGGGGTTTGGAATAAAATCTGTTTTTGAGCTTTCGGCAAGTCAATAAATAAGGCAATTTGGAAAATAATCTTTTGGAAAAATATATCAAATATATTTGAGGATAAAACATTTGAAATGAACACAGTTTTGAATAAATCTCTCGTGTTTAGTGCGTAAAAATCAGTGTTCGGGAATATATCGATATTTATGCCGACTTGACTTTGCCTTTAAAATGTACCATATAGAATCTGGACTAGGATATATCATTGCACGGATATACCTTATCCAAATTAAATGATTAGGTACGAGAAAACTTTTTTGTCAAATTGACTCGTTATTTGTTAATGTCACATCGAATAATACTGGGGGAGGAATTAGTATATTAGTTAGTAATTTCCTAAATCTAATCTAATTTTCATTTTCGTACTTTGACAAATCACCAAAACCTGAAAGAAAAATACTGTCTCACAGACGCAATCGTATTGAGATGTGTTATCTGATTAGATGGATTTATTTGGAGATTCAGAAGAAAATACCCTGTTTTATAGGGAGGAACAGATTAAAGGAATTGTGTTGAGCTTGTAGTAATTGTTTTGGATAATAAAACAATTGAACCCCCTAAAATTGAACCGTAAGCTTCACATCTTTGGTGCTAAGCCCATTTTCTGTTACCATTTCTTCTCCCCCTCTTTTGGAGAGAGAGAGAGAGAGAGAGAGAGAGAGAGAGAGAGAGAGATATGAAACCTGAGTGAAGTGGATCTCGTGAGACCCAAATCTCTAATCCCAAATCTCGTGAACCTGAGTGAAGTAGAGAACTCGATTAGCGGCGAGAGTGTGTTTGAGAGCGGCGAGACGGAGTTTGAGAGCGGCAGAATGAGCGGCTGAGGCTGATAGAATAGGTTTTAGTTTGTTTGTAGTTAATTATATTTTAAATAGAAAATAAATATATATTCCTTAAAATACATCGACTTACAGAGCGTTTGAAGGAAATGTTATAGAAGTGCACTCTACCATACCGTTTATTACTAAAACGCTATGGTAGTATATATTTTTAATTTTTTGTTTAATTTTTATTTTTTATTTATTAACTTACATCATGCTTTTGTTAAAAACGCTATTGAAGTATTAAACTTATGTAGCGCTTTTGAAAAAACGCTATCTAAGTAACATTTCCTAAGTTCAGTTTTGTAGTAGTGATAGTTCCCACATGGAAATGTCCTTATATTATGATAAAATTAATTCCTATTTTTTTAATTATGAAGATTATTCGGTATGGGAATAATATTGAATTTATAAATATGTATTCCTAAAGCAAGTATAACTACTAGTACAAAAAAAATAAAATTAAGGATTTTAAGAAATAAGATAATTAAGTTTAAATGATTACAACATCATGGCCTTCGTATTCTATTTTCAGACAAAGCTTTTAATTATATGTTTTCTCTTTAAATTCGAACTCTTCTACTCTATAAATTTATGTTAGTCACACAGGCATGTCTGAATTCATATGTATAACATAGCCTATTTGTAATTCGAAAATTCTACTCAACTTAAACTAGATTGTAATAAGTAAATAATATTTTAACTGTCATGGGAATCTCAGAGAGCACTATCAGTTAGAAGAAAATTTATTAAAGTCATCTACAGACTTGAAGATTTCTCCATTGAAAGAAGTTTAGATTGCTGATCAAGCCTCAGTGAAGTATTTGATAAGAAGTGGATTCATTTAGAGTGACAGGGGTTTCTACAGTGACAGATAAAAAATAGACATAGTTCAAGAGAGTTGAAGAGAGATGATAAAATGAAAGATGGACCACATTTTAAAGTCAGAAATGAAGAACAATCATGGGAGTTAGTCGTTCATGAACCAGACAGTACATCGAACGTCAACAGAAAATTCAGTGTTAATTCTTTATTGTTTTCAGTGGTTCAAGGAAAAGAATTGACCTTCAAAGGATTCATAATTATTCTCCTTTAATTAATTATATTATGTAATTAATTTAATTAATAAATTCATTCATTCAAAATTAATTTATTCATTAATTTAATTATTTAGTTAATTAAATCAGAATTATTGTGTTAAAATAAAAATAGTTAAATGATTAACATATAAATCATTTAATTGGTTTTAATTATAAAATGTACTGGTACTACCTTTTTAGAAAGGTAGTACCGAAAGTAGTTCTGGCTTTGATTCAAAGGTAGTACTGAAATCTTTACAAAGGTAAGCTGTTTTGAAAAGGTTGTTCTAATACAATGAAAGGTAGTATCGAGCAATTCTGAAAGGTAGTACCGAATGGTTTTATTAAAGGTAGTATGAGTTAAAGCAAAGGTAGTACCCACAGCTTCAAAGGTAGTTCGAGGGTTAATTTCCTAAAACTTGGGAGGGACTTCAGTATCTTTCAACATAAATATTTCTCTGGCGGCTAAGCACTACCACTTACACATCATATCACACTACAAGAAATCCCGGTAACTTCGACGGAATTTAGCGACGGAAAATCCTCCGTTGTCTATGGCCGACGGAATAGCAACGCATTAATGATGGGAAAAAGTCAGCACCCTTACCAACAAATTAGCGTCGGATTACCTACAACTCGCTGGTGACGGAATAGTTCCGTTGCCAATATGAGCGCGAAAAACATCCCGCCAACATGTGCTGACGGAATTGTAACGGAATTCGTGACGGAATTTACCGACACAAATAAACCGTAGCTAGGTTAGGCGCCAACTTTCCCGCTAACCAACCCCAACGGATTTAGCAACGGAAATTGGTAGCAACAGATTAGCAACGGAATGCTTAGCAACAGATTAACAACGGAATGCTTAGCAACAGATTAACAACGGAATTGCTTTGCAACGGTTATGCGACGGATATCCGTTTTCAGTTAAAAAGTCAACCAATTAAATATCCGTCGATAACCCGTTGCAATAGTGCATCGGTCGTGCTTTATTCCGTTGCTAACCCGTTGCAACATGTGCCAATTGCAATTTAATGTAGTAGCCCGTGCTGCTTTTGCTTAACCGAAATTTCTATCTTATTTCCCAAAAACTTCATTTTTCTTTCCCTATTTCATTTCTCCCTTCAACCAAATTCAACTTATTCTTAAAATTTAGACCACCAACTTACATATTTTTGTCCAAATTATAATCGATCTTGGATGTATCCAAGAACGGATAGTAGAGGCATTCTTAATGATGCTTTTGTTGTTGGATTAGAAGAATTTATAAATCATGCTATATCTCAACCATCTTCCTTGGATGGGACGAACATACGATGCCCTTGTTCTAAATGCAAATTTAAAAGATATTGGGATGCAAAAACGGTAAAATTGCATATCTTGAAAAAAGGATTCGTTGAAAATTATTATGTGTGGAATCGACATGGGGAGCCATACATTGTTGGAGAAAGTGCGGGACAGTCCTCAACAAGTCATTCTAATATTTCTAGAGGAAGAGATGAGAATAATCTAATGTATAATATGGTCATGGATGCTGCTGGTCTAAATTTTGATCCGAATTCAGAAGAGATACCAAATGCAAATGCACAGAAGGTGTATGACATATTACACTCTTCAGAAAGAGAGTTGTATCGTGGTTGTGAAACTTCTCAATTATCTGCCATGGCTCGTATGTTAAATTTAAAATCTGATCATCATTGGTCAGAGGCATGTTATGATCAGACATCACAATTCATCAAAAGTTTCTTGCCCGAAGATAATTCATTTCTTGATAGCTTCTACAATACAAAGAAACATGTGGAAGGATTGGGTCTTTCTTCAGTGAAAATTGATTGTTGTGTTAATGGATGTATGATATACTGGGGTGAAGATGAGGATATGGATTCGTGTAAATTTTGTTCACAGTCAAGGTACAAAATTAGAGTTAACAGATCAAATCGAGAGAAGAAAAAAGTGGCTGTTAAAAGGATGATATACTTTCCATTGGCCCCGAGATTACAGAGGTTATATGCATCACATGCGACTACGAGCCATATGAGATGGCATGCTGAACATTATCAAGAAGACGATGTGATGCGACATTGTTCAGACTCAGAAGAATGGCAACAATTTAGCAGAGCACATCCTTCATTTTCTGTAGAGACAAGAAATGTTAGGCTCGGACTTTCTACTGATGGGTTTCAACCATTTGGTCAATCAGGAAGTCAATATTCTTCCTGGCCAATTGTAATGACTCCATATAATTTGTAAGAACCCAGTTTTCGGTAGAATTAAAACTTTTCTTATTAAGAATAAGTATATACGTGAATAGTGTTTGTCATGCGTGAATAGTAATTTATGGATGAATAGTGATTTTGAGGACCAAGAAAATTTTCACGCCACCCTATGTACAAGACATGGTATGGATATTTCAAAGTCATATTAGTGATTCACGGAGCAAATAAGTGTATGTAAAGACGATCAGAATTCAAAAATTCCAATTTGTATTCTGGTGTAATATTTGACCGGGCAGTGAATTATATATTATTATATTCAAGAAATGAGATATTAATTTTGAGGAATTACGGATTTAATATGTTAGGATTTTATTCGAGGATTTAGAACGAAAACACTGAAACTTTACAATGAGATTAAGCGATTGAGCGAACGAAGCATGGATTAAGGATATGGTATATTAAGAGTCCAAGGAAGGATATATTATGAGAAAGAAAGTGGATTGTGAATAAACTCCTAGAATTGAGAAATAGAGAATGCTTGAGAAATCGGGAGAACGTTTTCTGAGATAAAGAGAAATAAACAAGGGATGTTGGAATTAATATTCATTCGAGGTATTGTGCCATATTAGAGCAATAATATGCAAGGTATAAGTTGTAACGTATTAATTTTATTCACGAGACAACAAGGGAATCAATTGTTGGAAAAGGAAACAAACCAAGGGACTAATATGAAAAAAACAAAAGATGAGGACTTTGTTGCAATTGTTGTGGATAAGGAAATCCAAGTGAGCCAATGAGGTGTTGACAACACATTACAAGAAGATGCATCCAAATGAGATAGATATATAATACATGTATTAGTCATTATTTAGCAAACAAAACAAAACAAACACAAGAAAACACCCATTCTGCCCAGCAGAACAGCATCTCAGTAAAACGGGCCTAGAGCCTTCATTACTCAATGGAATTTCGTTTCCTTTATATGGTTAGAAAGCTGTGAAGATGCTCTACAACTCTCATTTAGAAGCCTCGATCAGAAAAGCTCGGTAAGGGCCTCGTTTTCCATGATATTTCAGTCGGATTCTAATAACTCCGAATTACTAACTTTGTTTTCTTCATTTCTTTTGATCATCCAAGCTTACCCAAGGCTATACAAGGATTATACAAGGTTTAGAAATATATTACACACATCAAGGAAGGTATAAAACTCTAACCACTCTTAGTCATGGATTGTTTATGGTTTATAATGTTAGATCTAAGAGTTTTAGTGCATATCTTGGTAGTATGAGTTATAGATGATGAAATCTTGAAGTTATGTGCTTGGTATGATGGTTGTAAGGCTTGTACTTAGAGTATGTAACCCCATGTATGCTATAGAGACAAGTCTTGGTGGTTTTGATGATAGATGTGATGTATAAAGCGAGTTCTTGAATATTTGAGAAAAGATGAGTGCTGTGTAAATTCCTGGGAGCATGTACTGTCTTGTAGGAGGGTTTTGAACCCCTAAATCTTGTCACCCGAGGACCTAATTTATATGGTTGGAAAGATAATTGAATGTAGTTCCTAGAAATATAAGGTTCATACCCAGGAGATGTGTAGATCTTGAGTTATGGCCGGATTAGTGCAGTGTGGTTCTGGAATTTGGACTGCACTGTGTTGTCCACTTGTGAACTGAGTTAGGACCCCTTAAAATTATGCTAGTGTTATGAAAATTTGAGGGTAGTCAGATTATACAGTTGTGAAGGCTGTCCAAAAATAATTGGAATAAAATTTGTATTTTTCAATTTTATAAAAATGTTAAAACGAAGTGCGCGCGAGTGAAAAATCACCTAGGAGCTTAGTTTAACGTAGTTTTAAGAGTACTCACTTGATAAAGTGATGACATGGTCATATAGGAGGGTTAGTTTTCACAAATTGGAGTCGTTAAGTTGGTCTAACCTCCTTTAAAACCTTACGATTAAGTAGTGTTGTTAAGGTACTAACGTACGAATATTTATTATGTATAGATCTTCGTTCCACGTCGCAAGCTCGACCAAGGCAAGTTTACTTTTCAAAACTTATATATAAGGATTTTCACTATTGTGTTTGTGGCTTTCAAACATATTATATGTTTATGCTTTATGCGGTTATGTTGAAGTTTGAGATATATGCACATATGTGCTTGTACACCCTTGAACTTGGAATGAAAATGTTTTCTTCGGACAACGACTCTAGCAATAGAGGTCGTAGCGGTCCAAATATACTATTCACCGGGGAGTGGTATATTATTGTATCGTGATTAAATTGCGAAAACCCGAAGAGTCATTCGGGAAGTATCGTATACTTAAGTATTTATTATTTTTATGTTGTTAAAAATACTCAAAAATATCTATCTTAGATTAAAAGCTTATTTTAATTAAATAATTATTTTATTAATTGTTTATATTAAATCTCAAAATATCATTTATTAATTATTGTTCATCATTTTAAAGACAAAACTAATCCAAGATACCTTTAGCATTTTCAAACTCGAACTCTTTCGAACCCAAAACATTTTCGAAAACCCCCGATCAGGTTTTACTTCTTGTACGTATTTCAAGAATTATCGGTCGACTAAGGTCGAACTTCAAATACTCGAATTTTCTATCAAAATGATTTTTGAAAAGAAAAGAAATAGGGGACTCTGGCAGGTGTGGGAATCGTTGACGAATGATTCCCGGGATGTGTAAGCGGCCGTAAGCCAGGAGCTCCATCAATTATTCCGGCCCAGGTGTTACCGAAGGATGATTACGGATGTAGTTTTCATCGAGGGTGATTACGGATGTAGTTTTCGCCCGAGGGTAGTTACGGATGTAGTTTCAATCCTTCTACTAGTAGAGAAGACCCGCGGATTGTTGGACTTAGTTGTGGCGACTGATCATCGTCATTCCTTGTCAGGTTTTTATGTTTTCTTCCAGTCCCATCCTCCACTTTGGAAAAATACTCAAACACTGCTTCTTGGGCCTAAGTGCCAAGTTGCCGATAGTGTGGTTTTTGATAAGAAAAATATTGACATCGTGCAGTATCTAGAACTGCAAGATTTTCTATAAAGATTGGCACGTGTTAGTGCACTCTTGCAATTATTTCAAAGAATGAAATGTTTTTGAATGAGAAACCTTCTAAGCAAATGGAAGGAAAGAGGTTTGCAATGATGTATTCCCTGTACAGTATGTTAACCGTAGAGTGTTTTGCCGAAAATGATATACTCATATGTATATATTTTCAAACTTGATATATATTGAAATGGGAACCTTATAAAGGGTTCATATGTTATTCTTAAAGCTCCTTAGTGAGTATAAATGTTTTATTCAAACTCGGACATATATATTGTCCAATTATGTTTTGAAATCTGAGATATATACCCATATAGTTGGGAATGTTTTCGAAATAAACCACATTATTATTTTTCAAAATGGTGAACTTGCTGAGCATTTTGTAGCTCATTCTTGCTTTATAAAAACTTTTCAGAAAGAGAAGAATTTGGCCGATTAACTCCGCACCAGCAGAAGAGGAGTAGAAGATTTACCTCGGGGATGATTTAGTTCCTGATAAATACTACAGAGTAAGTCTGATAGGTTTTCAACTGTAATAGTAAGACTTGTCTTCAAGTGTAGTTGTATAAGTGGAAGTGCGTAAGGTTCTGGATTGTACAGATGAATTGTAATATTTAGTGTTACTTTTGATTATCGTTTCTGACGCTCTAACTTGTTTTTGCGTAAGATTGAGGTCTGGATGGATGTATTGTTGAGTTGTAAAGTTAATACAGGTATGATATGGTTGGATGGTGATGTGACGACCTGAATCTTTGACCTCGGATTTGGGGTCGTCACAGAAATGGTATCAGAGCGATAAGTTACAGTACTCAGAAACGAGAGTGTTGAGAGTTAAGTCTAAGTAGGAGAATGACATACGAGATCGTAGTAAACTTATTATTGGACTACCGGAAGAGGTACCGGTGAGTAGAATAGACTGGAGTGTTTACTGGAGGTATTATACTAGGGTCGATTGAATCCTTAGAGACCTTCAGAATGATGAATAGAGGTTTGAGAGTCGTACATGACCTATCATAGGTAATGATATAGGAAGAAGAGCGAAATCTCAAGAGTAGCTGAGGTAGAGGCGATATTGCCAATATGATCGGATGACTAGGCTGGCATAAATTTTGTGGCCCATAGTCCTCCACAGTTTAGGAGGCGGCATTTTAAGAATCAAGAAGTTTAGACTTCCCTACATAATTAAGGGTACTTAGTACTTGGAATAATGAAAGTCTTTTACTTTGGTTATAAGATCCGATTTTCGATAAGTAACGGGTTTACCTGAAAGTTGGTCACTATGTCGTTGTGGATTTCATTACCCTTGATGGCGAATTTTACATGTGTTATACGAGAATGTTATCATAAGACGAGCGTGCTAAATAATTCCATGCATGATTCGGACGCTAGAGCATGGTAGTTTAACTTAGAGAACAAACAAGTAGAATTAACAAAGGAACTCAAGAGAAGTTGAATATGGTTGCAACGAGCGATACAGTGATCTCAGAGTCTACCAAAAGAAAAGACCAGTGGGTCTAGAGTGGGATCCTTTGATAGAGATGTTATCAGAGACTATGTATATATGTATTGTAGACCTCAATATTTTTGGTATATGTTCACATACACACACCCGCCACTGAACCTATGGACTGCACTGAGATCCCTGAGAGATCTCTTTGATCTGTTCCCAGGGGGAACTGGCCACTTGTGATTCATGTCGGAAGGCATGAAGTAGGACCCCATGGACTTAGCAGGTGTCCCCGGAATGATGTGAAGCTTGGTCTTCAAGATAAAGCACGGAAATGATAGATATATTTGTGAAACCCCAACTCGATAAATGACTTTAAGATGATGATTGAGAGACGCACAAGTTGGTGTCTTGTATTACGAAGACGAAGAGATGGAGTTACCCTCATAATGGTGATAATGAGATGCACGAATGATTATTAACTTATTTTGGTAACTACCGGCAGGTGCACTACTTCATTTTAAACTGTTCACTAACCCTGTTACCTCGATTAGTTTATATCAGGTAACCCTTCTAGCTTTCTACTTCAAACTGTGGAATAACAACCAGTGAGATACTTTCCCTAAAGCAGGACTTATCCGAAGTAATTTTATTTGATCCATGAACATTCTATTCAAAAATTTATGATGATCTTGTTCGACTCAGGCCTATTTACACTTTATTTCAATTATCGAAGGAATGTTCAACAAATATTTCCTTAATTATTCGACGAATATTACTTAACGAATATTGATATTTGATTGCTTCTTTCATACTTGCACTCTTCAGTTGAACTCATAAATATTTAACAAATTACTGAGGACATGGATGATTTAATGTCCAGACATCCCTCATGAATTCTTTTCTTCTATTCAAGATGAGATTGTACATCGTACATTGAAATCATAGTAAGGATATCATTTTGATATTGCTATTCTGAATTTAATTCTATTGCACGATCTGATAAAGCATGTGTACGGAGGCACCCTTGGGTGGACCGTTTCACTGGTAAGTAATATTTGATGAGAGGTTATCGATTGTTCCGATACCTAGAACATTCTCTTCAGATTTTATAGTTTTCTTTTTCAAACTTAATAACTTCTTATTTCCATTCGTTGTCCGAGTAGCCTAAAGTTTCTTCAGTGGCTACGATGTTGAAATTTCGTTCTAGCCAATTGAAACTGGCTAGTCGATATGTCAATATGAATGACTAGTTGATTGTTGTAACTAGTCAAAATTGTAATGTGGTGAAGAACACCTAGATAATTGTCCTAGCTAGTGGTGATGTCTCAAACAGGTGAACTAGCAAATTTTGTCTAGCTAGTTGCTAGTGTTTCTTGAAAAGGACTAGTTATTGTTTCACTGGTCCAACTCCCAATTGAATTCATTCAGCAATTCCGCAATGCATTTTGCATGTGGTAGTGTATGATGATGAAAGTTTTGACGAATAACTTGAATGAGACCTAGTGAGGTCGCCCACTCAACTTGAATTCTACCCATCTTCGTATCAGACTTTATGTCACTTGAATATTCTGTTCTTTCATTCATATAATGAAGATTCATTTGAAACCATAGATTACTTGAATGATAAACTGCTTCATTTTTTTATTGTCAAATAGTAGAATTGCTTTCGATCGGTTGACCTTTATCAATGGGACTTTTTAGATCCTCTATTTTTTGAGGAAAAGTATTCACCGGATGTAAGAATGGTATAAAGACCGTCTTTATGACTTTTGTATCCAACAATCATTGCCCTCGTGCAACACTCTCTATGATATCACATTACAAAATTATTAGGACATGAAGGAATAAACCTTGTTGTATTCTTTCTGTCCATCCTTACATCTCCAAAAATCGAGACTCCTAGTATTTGGAACCATCAACATTCTTGGAACATCCAATGTGGAATTCTTATTGAAATTATCTATTGGACCTTGTTATTTTGAAACCATTCCTTTCAAAAGTGATTACTCTAAGGTGAACAGGAGGTACAATTGTGAACCGTTGCACCAATATGAGATCAAAAAAAACCAAATGTTGTAATTGTGCTGCCAGAGCGTTATGCCGAGTAATTATTTAAAGTAGGAATAACTTGTCGGGGCATACCACAAGGACCTTTAATATTAGTGTGAGGAAGGTTATAAGAAATGATGAGGTGGTTGGGAGTACGCCCCTACCAACCGTTGTCAGGATGTTATATTAATGAATTCTGGAGTTACCAAGCCTTTTTCTGATCCAAGAAATACAAATCGATTGCGATGTAAGACATATCCTTAGAGGAAACTAACATGGAAGTGAGATGGACAAGAAAGGAAGAAATATCGTGGCAAGAATGTGAAGCTTTACTTAGCTTAAAGGGATTGATGCACATAGAGAGACATAAAGTTTGAAAGGCCCCTAATAGCAAATGGATGCATGGATATATCCCAATGATCCTTCGAGATTACCACCTAATCAAGTTTATTGGGAATCGCAGCAGCATGCAGGCCTCAGGCTGATTGGCGCCAGTTGTGAAGGAGGACGAGCGTATGACATCTTACATATGCCATCGAGAACTGATACCCTTATCGGAAATGGAGGAATTGTTGACTAGTTAAAATGCATAGTTGTTTTTCAAAGATAAGGTTGAAGAGAAGGTTTCACCAACTCAAGATCGACCTCTGTACTGCACCAAAGTCGACATTTCACATTAATATAAACATTATAAATTTTGGTAGTATCATGTGGATTGACTAGTGAGTCAGAAGCCCATGTGGGTTAATAAATAAAGTTTTAAGAATGATATGAGAGATTAGTAACAACCTCGTTGTTAGCTATACTTAATGATAAAAAGAGGACTTTGAGAGTCACGATGATGCGTCTTTCAAGAGTTTAAGTGGTGTGCTGATGCAGTAGAAAGGGGATGATAGCCTATACTTCTAGACAACATAAAGGTTACGGGATAGGATATACTAACCGTGAGTCGGGGATTCGTCATGATAGCGTTCACGCATAAAACTGAGACGTTAACTTTATGAGAAAAGTGTGAAAGTTTTCCACAAGTGCCATAAGTATATCTTCATATTAGAACTAAACATAAGAAAGAGAAGGTGACGAAAGGGAGCAGGGAGTATAATGGAGAAATTTGTTATTTCCCAGGAAAGGCCAGTGTGGTGGCCGATACCTATTGAATGGATTATTCGAAATTGGAATTCAGTCAGTATTGACCAAGAAAATAGAGTATATACAATAAAGAATAAAGTTAGAGGGAAATGACTAAATTATGGGGAAGGACAAAGATGTATAGAGAATTAAGAGAATGTTTGGCAAACGGATATGAAGAATGGTATTGGCAAACTATTAAGTACAAATGTGACATGTCAAAAGCAGAATGATAGAGATCTAGTGGATTAATTCTGCCTGTAGAAAATCTTGAACGTGGACAAAATTATAATGAATTTCATAAGTAGGTCGCCGAAGACCGAGCCAAGAGATGGCCCTAGTTGATTTATAATTGTTGGACCAAGTGATTTACCTACGAGAGACTTTCCATTTAGAAGATTATCGAATTATATACGGAAGAGATGGTGGTGCAATATAAAACTTCTGCAGCGATTACGTCAGATAAAGACTTAAGGTTAAACTTCGAATATTGAAGGTGCTTTCAAGTATATTTAACAAAGAGATTGAGCGTATGTACTAATTTGATCTGTGGCTGACGGACAGGGAAGAAGAATTATCCATACGATCGAATTTATATTTAGTGTCGTGCCTTAGGTTTCACGGGCAGTCGAGAATAAAAACTTATCCATGAAATGAATGTTGTTATCACGATAGTCACCATGCGAACGTAAGGACGTCAAGTAAAGCGTACTACGAAAGAAGAAGTTTCGCTTTTCTTGCGTTACGAAGAAGTCAATGAACGAGGGACATAGTAGCTGAACTGGTTTGACGTATACCGAAGACTATACAGTATCCATAGCAAGTGGTAACGGCTGACGGGAGGCAACACATGCGTGCTAATCAGGCCAAGGAATATGAGGAATACCATGCGAATTGACGTTGTCTCAGATTATAAAACACGACCACAAAGTATTCACGGGCCAACAATACAAGGACTCAACACGGATACTATGAACAAGGTAGTAGAGGAATGTATAAGTATTAGGATAAAAATTTTCATGCATAGAACAACCGATAAGGAATACAGGTCGAGGAGAGTATGCGTTGAGAAACAACATTAAAGCATTGGTGAGACCAAGGTGAGAGAATAAAAGGGTTGAAGTGTCAACCTGAGAGTTGGAAAGGGTAAAGTTGGAATTGTATCCACAACTATTTTCCTTAGGTTCTTAAGATAGAATCCTTTTAAGGAGATGAGACTGCAATAGCCCTAATTTTCGTGAATATTCGAAACCTGGATGAATAGTAATTTTATGGGTGGATGAGAAAATTTTGCAATCACGATATGTACGAATTATCGAATTGATATTAAGTCTTTACGGTACATACGAGTGTATGTAAAAGTCATTAGTTTTTTTTTACGCAACCCATTATTTCGAATGGTCAAATTTTATGAGATATCAAAGGAGTATGAGGTGGGAGACTTCGTGATGCTAAAGGTATCCCCTAGAAAGGATTGATGCGGTTTGTTAAGAAAGAGAAGCTAAGTCTGAGGTTTATTGGACCTTTTGAGATTTTGAGGCGTATTGGGAAGTTAGCCTACGAGTTAGCCTCGCCCCAAGCTTGCAACAAATTCATAATGTGTTTCATATGTCTATGTCACGACCCTACCACACCGACTATCGGCATGTGATAGAGTACGACCAAGTGGACCTACAACCAGACTTGACCTATGTGGAGCAACTCGTGGAAATCATGGATAGAAAAGAACAAGTGCTGAGGAACAAGGTTTTCAAACTAATAAGGAATTGCGAGAAAATCAAGATGTGGAAGAATCCACCTGGAAGTTGAAAGAGTGAAACAAAGAAGGATTAACCCCAGTGATTCCTAAACTGATTCCGGGACGGAATCCTTTTAAGGAGGGGAGACTGTAAGAACCCAGTTTTCGGTAGAATTAAAACTTTTCTTATTAAGAATAAGTATATACGTGAATAGTGTTTGTCATGCGTGAATAGTAATTTATGGATGAATAGTGATTTTGAGGACCAAGAAAATTTTCACGCCACCCTATGTACAAGACATGGTATGGATATTTCGAAGTCATATTAGTGATTCACGGAGCAAATAAGTGTATGTAAAGACGATCAGAATTCAAAAATTCCAATTTGTATTCTGGTGTAATATTTGACCGGGCAGTGAATTATATATTATTATATTCAAGAAATGAGATATTAATTTTGAGGAATTAAGGATTTAATATGTTAGGATTTTATTCGAGGATTTAGAACGAAAACACTGAAACTTTACAATGAGATTAAGCGATTGAACGAACGAAGCATGGATTAAGGATATGGTATATTAAGAGTCCAAGGAAGGATATATTATGAGAAAGAAAGTGGATTGTGAATAAACTCCTAGAATTGAGAAATAGAGAATGCTTGAGAAATCGGGAGAACGTTTTCTGAGATAAAGAGAAATAAACAAGGGATGTTGGAATTAATATTCATTCGAGGTATTGTGCCATATTAGAGCAATAATATGCAAGGTATAAGTTGTAACGTATTAATTTTATTCACGAGACAACAAGGGAATCAATTGTTGGAAAAGGAAACAAACCAAGGGACTAATATGAAAAAAACAAAAGATGAGGACTTTGTTGCAATTGTTGTGGATAAGGAAATCCAAGTGAGCCAATGAGGTGTTGACAACACATTACAAGAAGATGCATCCAAATGAGATAGATATATAATACATGTATTAGTCATTATTTAGCAAACAAAACAAAACAAACACAAGAAAACACCCATTCTGCCCAGCAGAACAGCATCTCAGTAAAACGGGCCTAGAGCCTTCATTACTCAATGGAATTTCGTTTCCTTTATATGGTTAGAAAGCTGTGAAGATGCTCTACAACTCTCATTTAGAAGCCTCGATCAGAAAAGCTCGGTAAGGGCCTCGTTTTCCATGATATTTCAGTCGGATTCTAATAACTCCGAATTACTAACTTTGTTTTCTTCATTTCTTTTGATCATCCAAGCTTACCCAAGGCTATACAAGGATTATACAAGGTTTAGAAATATATTACACACATCAAGGAAGGTATAAAACTCTAACCACTCTTAGTCATGGATTGTTTATGGTTTATAATGTTAGATCTAAGAGTTTTAGTGCATATCTTGGTAGTATGAGTTATAGATGATGAAATCTTGAAGTTATGTGCTTGGTATGATGGTTGTAAGGCTTGTACTTAGAGTATGTAACCCCATGTATGCTATAGAGACAAGTCTTGGTGGTTTTGATGATAGATGTGATGTATAAAGCGAGTTCTTGAATATTTGAGAAAAGATGAGTGCTGTGTAAATTCCTGGGAGCATGTACTGTCTTGTAGGAGGGTTTTGAACCCCTAAATCTTGTCACCCGAGGACCTAATTTATATGGTTGGAAAGATAATTGAATGTAGTTTCTAGAAATATAAGGTTCATACCCAGGAGATGTGTAGATCTTGAGTTATGGCCGGATTAGTGCAGTGTGGTTCTCACTACGCCATAAACGCACATACGCAACCCCCAAATAAAGTTACAAAAGACCTGAAAAGCGTTGCGTAACGTCTTACGCAACACCAGAGGGGCGTTGCCAATACCGGCGTTGCGTAAGACCCCTAATACAACGCTTTTTCCAAGCTATTGCAACACCACGAAAGCATTGCATAAGAGGCCTTATGCAACACCAAAAGCATTCAAACGCAACACTTAACGGTGTTGCATAAGATTTTTCAGCCATGTCAGCAGTGGGGCCACATGCCACGTCAGTATTGGATCCCACGAGGTGACACGTCAGCATGTTGACATGTAAGCAAGGTGCCACGTCAACAAGGTGCCACGTCATCGGTAGGGCCTACAAGTGCCACATCACAAATGGGAAGGGCATGCTACGTCAGCAGTGGGGCCCACCAAGGTGCCACAGCAGCATTGGGGCCCACATGCCACGTCATCAGTGGGGCCCACATGCCACATCAGCAGTGGCCCACTATCTAATGCAACACTAGTTGAGTCTAATGCAACACTAATTTTATTTTTAAGCAACACCATTCTTTTTAAATGCAACACCATTTATTTTTATTGCAACATCAAATAGAGACAAATGTAACAACTTTTTACAAAAAATTTGAAATAGCTACTTTGTTTATACATAAAACCATCCTATCCAAATCAAGCCAACAACTAATACAAATCAATAAATTATTAGGTTCAAAATGGGAAAGGTTCGCAAATTCTAAATCTGCAGCAACAAGATCCTCTTTAGCTTTAATGATTCTTTCTTGCGATATTGTTCCTGCCTTCTCAATCCTTCCATTTCCTTAAACTTTCCCCACACTTGCGCACTCTACAAGTTTGTAACCAGAATTAGAAAATAAAGGAGAATGCATTAAGTTCTGGACAGGTGATGCAAAAGTAAATCTACAAATATAAACACCAATGCTTGACGCAACTGTCAAACACGTAACACATATATTCTGTACTCTATAGTTACTCCTTGAAGCTATTCTGTTCATCTTTAAATAACATACTTTTCATCTTTAATTTTGACAGTGACTGAATGGAGAAATATAAGATGCCTATTTTATAGATTCAGGTGCTTGAAAGAAATTCCAAATCATTTCTCAGCCTTAACTTTCTAGGACCAAAAGTTTACAGTGCTAAACCACCTGATTTGTACCCGTATCCACCAAATAAATGTAGTTAATCCATCCGATGTCACACTATCAGTGAAAATAGTTGTTCCTGGATGCTAGAGAAGGAAATGAATGGAATATATAGTTCAGACTTAGGTCTGAAATAGAAAACTGAATGACAACTATGACTAATAAAGACTTACTTCCTCTAAAACAATAGCAAACATTAAAGCAATCAAGAGATTCCGAAATCAGCCTTGCTACTTAAGAACATTAAATTAATGCAAATCACATGTCAATGTCTATATCAAAAATTATGAATCTAGGGTTTAAAACTGTACCATTAGGCTCCAAGAATTTACTGCCAGAAGTAATAGCTCCAAGAGGCTCAAGGACCTTTCCCTGATTAATCATTACGAATACACAACCGGTATTAGTTAACCGACGGGTGCATAAATCATTCTCTTTGTTCAGTAAAATGATTAAAAACTACTCACTACATGCGCGTCAATAAGAGCTCATCAGGTGTCCAGTATTCCTTGCACAAATTGTTGAGTTCCTCCCAACGAGCCAATGCAGCAAGACATCTCATCCGTCCTGCAAGAAAAACAGAGAAGGAACGTCATCAAATTAATGTATGGTAGCATTTGTGAACCATCAGATTACAGAAGTTTAATGTTTCCTCAGAAATTAGGTTAACTATTTACATAAAAGTGGGAACAAGAATAAGGTCAGAAACAAACCTGAATTGGATTATGTAAAACAGAGTACTTGAGGAAGAAAATTTACCATCCAAATGAGAACCCTACTCCTACTCCAGGGATGAGATGCATGATGTAGGATAAAGGTGGATTGTCTTCTCATAACCTTGTTTTTCTTTGCTATACAAAAAAAATATAATTATCAAAATTGATTGGCACAACTAAAATACGTGTATGTGCAGATATTACACTAACTGATTTCCAGATAACGGGATCACGAAATGATTCAGCATCCTATATAGAGTCCTTATAATCATTATAAATGTGACACATTTCTTAACTAACTTGTCACACAAACTATGATTACTACTACTTTGGAGGAGTACGCTATCAGATTTTCTGGAAACTACAGGAAAAAGGTAGTATGGAACCTCAAACTGCAGATAGTTGACATGACTACTTTGTTGAGTCATCTTGATCTTTATACGTGCATCATATACAAATTTACAGTGGCAACAACACTGTGAAAGGTGAAATCAGTTTAGCAAAATTACTTACCTTGAAAATTGCTTTCAGCCGAAACGCTTGCTAGATATTCCCATTTCCTCCAGCTGTAATCTGTGAACAATCACATTAGAAAGAACATCATGGACTCATGCTTCTTTTTTATTGCTTATAGATAGCATTATAATGTGACAAAAAATAGATTGGTCGTAAAAGGTCAGCATACATAAAACTGACCACAATACCAAGAGAGACTTCAGACAAACTATCATAACACCATTATTCTTTTATTCAGTTTTACCAAACCAACACAAAGATGAAACTCTCATCTTAATATGTTACCTACTTAACATGTATTAATGATATAATATTCTACAAAGTATACAAACTTATTTTTCAAGACATCTCAAGACGCTAATCACTGGCACAAAAACTAACTCAGCATTAAATATTCCATAACACAACTTCTCCTGAACCTTGAAAGAGGGAAATATAAGAAGCCCATGTCCATCACCATTTAAAACTAGCTACCATTTTCTATACAGAATGTCACAGAATTTTAAAATATAATGTTAAACTACCCAGGAACTATAAATACAACTACAGATACGTTCAATTGGACGATAAATTGATTAATGACCAACTGAACCTTGCTTTTAACAACTGTTTGCACCCGCAGACTCCAACAATACCTGCTGCATACTGTGTAAAATGCCATTAGTCCCAGAACAGAGTGAAATCACACTTGCCCATTGCCCCAACAACAAAGATATAAGTCCAAGCAGCATCAGCTCTGATAACAACACAACAAATTTTATACACATCATCAAGTAATACATAACAATATAACATATGAGATGTCCCTCCGAAATCCAATAGAATATAATCCAATAGAATATAATTATCAACACAAGATCGAAACAAGCATACCTTTAAATGTACATGAACAACACGACAAAGTATCTTGGTCTGCACCACCATAAAATGGAATGAATTTTGTTGGAGTGCAAGGAAACCCCTAAAATGTCCTAGAATGAAACCCCTAAAATGAAAGGCCGAAATAAAATAAAAACCCTAAAAATTCACAATCGGTGAAAATTACCAATTAGACCTTGTAATCTCTAAATCGGAGCTTATAATCTCTGAATTGGAGCTTGTAATCGGGTGGGTGAGAGAGAGAGGAGCGGGTGAGTGAGTGAGAGAGTAAATTGGTAATTCATCTATAAATAACTTTCAATCGGAGAGTAAATCGGAGTTTGTCGACGGAGAGTAAATCGCAGTTCAATCGGAGGGGAGGAAAGGAGGGAGGGAGTGCAGGCGGGTGAGGGAGTGAGAGAGATAGTAGCAGGGTGAGGGATGATAGTGTTTTGGGTGACAGGGGGTGTTTGGCTAACATATAAGTTAACTTATATGGCCAAAGTCCGTTTCAACTTATTTTGTAGTGTTTGGCAAAATAAGTGAATGAGCTTATTAACAACTTATATGGGATAAGTTGAATGTTAAGAAATCCTAACATTCAACTTTCAACTTATTCTTATTTCTCGATACACGCAATATTCTTATCCTTTAAATCTTCAAAATCATATATATTTTGAGCCGTTCATTAACAAATTGATATGTATATATCAAATTTCTCTACTCATCGATATCTATCCATTGATATCCACTTATATATATTAAAAAACAAATATTTTGAAAATATTTAAAAAGTTAACTTATAAGTTCTGATTTACCAAACACTCTACTGACTTATAATTTCTGATTTACCAAACACTTTATTAACTTATAAGTTATGATTTACTTATCACTTATATGACACTTATCACTTTAAGCTGTAAGTTACTTATTTTAAGGTAAGCCAAACGAGCACACAGTGTTTTGGGTGAAAGTTTTGGGGGGAGATTCTTATGGAAAGTCCGCCCAAATTTTTTGAGTGAATTTCAGCCCCACGCCTTGTCTTATTTTATCTGCTTCCATCCATAAATTTAATAAAAAAAATTATAATCAATTTTTTAATTTGATTTTTGAAACTTATATTAATTAAATCATTTTACACATATAAAAATATAAGATATTTATACAATTGTTTCATATTTTTATAATAATATAAAATTCATTTTTTATTCATAATATTAAAATATAATTATATATGAAGATATATAAAATTAAAAATACAAACCAAACCAAATACATCTAGAAATTTTTTAAAAAAATACCGCATCACTAAAATCGTTATATCTTGACATCCGTACGTTTGGAACGTCGAAAAAATAGATTCTTCATTTGGGACAAGACAAGTTAAAAGAAAAGTCTACTTTGACCGGTTTGACCTTTATAAAACCAAACCAAATATCTAGCAATTTTTTTAAAAAATTACCACATCTCTAAAATTGTTAGATCTTCACATCCGTATGTTTGGAACGTCGAAAAAAAAACTAAAAAAATAGATTCATCATTCGGGACAAGACTAGTTAAAAGGAAAGTCCACTTTGACCGTTATAAAACCAAACCAAATAGATATAGGAATTTTTTAAAAAAATTACCACTTCACTAAAATCGTTATATCTTGACATCCGTGCGATTGGAACGTCGAAAAAATAATTTAAAAAAATAAATTCTTCATTTGGGACAAGACAAGTTAAAAGAAAAGTCGACTTTGACCGGTTTGCCCTTTATAAAACCAAACCAAATAAATATAGGAAATTTTTTAAAAAATTACCACATCAGTAAAATCGTAATATCTTGACATCCGTGAGATTGGAACGTGGAAAAAATAATTTAAAAAAATAGATTCATCATTCGGGACAAGACTAGTTAAAAAGAAGGTCGACTTTGACCGGTTTGACCGTCATAAAATCAAACCAAATACATGTAGGAAATTTTTTTAAAACATACCACATCACTAAAGTCGTTATATCTTGACATCCGTATGATTGGAACGTCAAAAAAATAATATAAAAAAATAGATTCATCATTCGGGACAAGACTAGTTAAAATGAAGGTCGACTTTGACCGGTTTGACCGTTATAAAACCAAACCAAATAAATATAGGAAATTTTTTGAAAAATTATCACATAACTAAAATCGTTATATCTTGACATCTGTACGATTGGAACGTCGAAAAAATATTTTAAAAAAATAGATTCATCATTCGGGACACAAGACTAGTTAAAAGGAAGGTCGACTTTGACCGGTTTAACCGATATAAAACCAAACCAAATACATGTAGGAAATTTTTTAAAAAATTACCACATCACTAAAATCGTTATATCTTGACATCCGTGCGATTGCAACGTCTAAAAAATAATTTAAAAAAATAGATTCATCATTCGGGACAAGACTAGTTAAAAGGAAAGTCCACTTTGACCAGTTTGACCGTTATAAAACCAAACCAAATACATGTAGGAATTTTTTAAAAAAATTACCACATCACTAAAATCTTTATATCTTGACATCCGTGAGATTGGAACATGGAAAAAATAATATAAAAAATAGATTCATCATTCGGGACAAGATTAGTTAAAAGGAAGGTCGACTTTGACCGGTTTGACCGTTATAAAACCAAACCAAATACATGTAGGAAATTTTTTAAAAAATTACCACATCACTAAAATCGTTATATCTTGACATCCGTGCGATTGGAACGTCGAAAAATAATTTTAAAAAATAGATTCATCATTCGGGACAAGACTAGTTAAAAGGAAAGTCCACTTTGGCCGGTTTGACCGTTATAAACCAAACCAAATACATGTAGGAATTTTTTTGAAAAATTACCGCATCACTAAAATCGTTATATCTTGACATCCGTGCGATTGGAACGTCGAAAAAATAAATTAAAAAAATAGATTCATCATTTGGGACAAGACTAGTTAATAAAATAAAATAAATATCTAATGCAACACTTCAGACAGCAAATGCAACACTACTGTTATCAAATGCAACGCTTCTGCCACGTCAGCAAATGCCACGTCAGCATATGTGGGTCCCACTTCTACCACGTAAGCAATTGTGGGTCCCACAATTGACACGTCAGCATTGGTGGGCCTTCTTCCACGTCACCCTTGTGGGTACCACACTACCACGTCGACAGTGGTGGGTCCCACACGTGCCACGTCATATATTTTTTAAAAAATATATATATCTAACGCAACACTTCAAATAGCAAATGCAACACTACTGTTATCTAATGCAACGCTTCTGCCACGTCAGCATATGTGGGTCCCACTTCTGCCACGTCAGCAATTGTGGGTCCCACAATTGCCACGTCAGCAAATGCCACGTTAGCACATGTGGGTCCCACTTCTGCCACGTCACCATTTATTAAAATAAAAAAATATCTTACGCAACACCAACACTTAATGTTGCATGATGTGAAACACCGTGGGTAATATGCAACACTAAATTATATCTAACGCAACACCAGTTCAGCTCAGTTGCAAAAGACCCAAAATTTCTGTCTAACGAAACGTTTTCTGTTCAACGCTTTGTAAAAAGGGTTGCGTATGTGCGTTTATGGCGTAGTGTCTGGAATTCGGACTGCACTGTGTTGTCCACTTGTGAACTGAGTTAGGACCCCTTAAAATTATGCTAGTATTATGAAAATTTGAGGGTAGTCAGATTATACAGTTGTGAAGGCTGTCCACAAAGAATTAGAATAAAATTTGTATTTTTCAATTTTATAAAAATGTTAAAGCGAAGTGCGCGCGAGTGAAAAATCACCTAGGAGCTTAGTTTAACGTAGTTTTAAGAGTACTCACTTGTGTTTCAAGTTTGAGGGATGGATTCGAGTCGAATGGGTAATGAATGTGATAAAGTGATGACATGGTCATATAGGAGGGTTAGTTGTCACAAATTGGAGTCGTTAAGTTGGTCTAACCTCCTTTAAAACCTTACGATTAAGTAGTGTTGTTAAGGTACTAACGTACGAATATGTATTATGTATAGATCTTCGTTCCACGTCGCAAGCTCGACCACCCCACCCTAACCAAGGCAAGTTTACTTTTCAAAACTTATATATAAGGATTTTCACTATTGTGTTTGTGGCTTTCAAACGTATTATATGTTTATGCTTTATGTGGTTATGTTGAAGTTTGAGATATATGCACATATGTGCTTGTACACCATTGAACTTGGAATGAAAATGTTTTCTTCGGACAACGACTCTAGCAATAGAGGTCGTAGCGGTCTAAATATACTATTGACCGGGGAGCGGTATATTATTGTATCGTGATTAAATTGCGAAAACCCGAAGAGTCATTCGGGAAGTATCGTATACTTAATTATTTATTATTTTTATGTTGTTAAAAATACTCAAAAATATCTATCTTGGATTAAAAGCTTATTTTAATTAAATAATTATTTTATTAATTGTTTATATTAAATCTCAAAATATCATTTATTAATTATTGTTCATCATTTTAAAGACAAAACTAATCCAAGATACCTTTAGCATTTTCAAACTCGAACTCTTTCGAACCCAAAACATTTTCGAAAACCCCCGATCAGGTTTTACTTCTTGTACGTATTTCAAGAATTATCGGTCGACTGAGGTCGAACTTCAACTACTCGAATTTTCTATCAAAATGATTTTTGAAAAGAAAAGAAAAAGGGGACTCTGGCAGGTGTGGGAATCGTTGACGAACGATTCCCGGGATGTGTAAGCGGCCATGAGCCAGGCGGTCCATCAATTATTCCGGCCCAGGTGTTGCCGAAGGATGATTACGGATGTTGTTTTTATCGAGGGTGATTACGGATGTAGTTTTCGCCCGAGGGTAGTTACGGATGTAGTTTCTATCCTTCTATGATAAGTGGATTTATATCCACTTGGAACGCTTTGTATCAGCTTAAATTGATCGCTTGAACTCAAGTATGTGGTGTTATTGATGTGTTTGTGTTTAGTTGTGCAGGTTTGCGAAATGTCATTTAGGGTTGGTGTTTTCGTCAATTTTTGAAGATGATTTGCGCAATGGAATGAAGGATGACGTATTTCCCTAGGCTACCATGAAGATCAGAACGCTTAAGAATTGAAGAACGGGAAGTGGCGAAAGAATCGGAAGAGAAAACGGAAGAAAAATGAGCAAATTGTGGAAAATTCGGATTTCTGAGAAGGGTTGCGCAATCTACAATGTTTTGGCCATATCTGGAGTTCTAGAAGTCCGTTTTAGGCCCGTAAGCTGTCCACGGGAAGCCCACGAGATTTTCTACAATCTTGGACAGAAGAAATGGCGCGGCAGCGCCGTGTTATAGCTTGAAATGGCGCGGCAGCGCCGGGTAAAAATTAGCACAACAATTCTGTGGCGCGGCAGCGCCGTTTTCCTTCACAAAAGTGGCGCGGCAGCGCCGGTGTTTCTGACGGGAATTTTCTGTTTTTGCTGTTTTTCGAGATAAAGTCGAAATAGAATTCCTTTTCGAATTTCTTGCACCTGGAGCCTATATAAAGAAGGAAAAAACCCTAGAATAGAGAGATCTGACCACGTATTGTATTTACGAAGTTTTGAAGCACGAAGAAGCGAGGAAGAAGATGGTTTTCAATTTATTCTTTTATTCGTCCTAGTTTGTGGATGCTTGGTTTAGGTGTATTCTTTAGAACCCTTGTTATTTATTTAAATCATTATTCGTTTTCTTCTATCATGTTTACATTGGAACCCATGGTGACGATTAGTTTGATTATGAACTAATTCGTTGTCATGGGGTTTTAGCGGATTTATTCATGAAGTTTATTTGTTGAATCTTCTCGATGCCTATAGTGTGATTGATGTGATATCCTATCATGATTGATTTAATTCGTTATAGGAGAGTAGCTAACTCCTGTAATTGTGTGTTAATTCTTATTGAAGCGAAAGTGAATCTAAGAGTTTAGAACTTGCCATGCTAGCATAGGTTTATGCGTGAGAATATCATTCGTAATTAGTGTCGTAACTCTAACCGTTTTATGACGACTATGTGATCAATTGAATGCTTGTACTTCAACCATTATGTTTCAATCTTTATAGACATATAGGGACTGAGCATAATTGGGAGACTAAGTGATTTCTATCTTTATTGTGGATATTATTTAGGATGGTATTTGTACAACGAAGGTTGGCTTATATCAGTTTTGTGTGATCGATCAGGTATTAATAAATCACATGAAAAGGCTAGAGAATTGGAGACTATAGATGGATTGTTTAATGAAGTTAAAATCCCATGTTTATTCTCATATAAGTAATTCGTTTTAATTCTTGTCAATTAGTTAATTCTTAATTTTATAATTTGCATTTTAGTTCAGTTTAGGTAATCAAAACCAATTTGTTATTTGTCTTAGCAGTGGATAAAAACCATACATTGTTGCATAGGCACATTAATTGAATTGAACACCCTACTAGATCTCTGTGGGAACGAACTTGACTTATTCATATATTACTTGTGACCACATACGCTTGCGTGAATTTATAGTGCAAACAAGTTTTTGGCGCCGCTGCCGGGGATCATCGGTGTTTTATTTTAGTTTATGTGCTTGTCAATAGTGGTCGTTAGAGTTCACTGACTCGGATTACTTCTTTTCTTTTCTCATCTACTCTTGTATAGTCTGTGTGTTTCAGGTAGTTATGGGAGACGCACCAGCAGCAGCAGCTAAGGCTTTGATGGACTACTCTCAGCCAAAAATTAATGATATACAATCGAGCATTGTCAGACCAGCCATTACAGCTGTCACTTTTGAGATCAAGCCTAGCACGATTCAGATGGTGCAAAATTATGTTCAGTTTGGGGGTGCTCCGACTGAAGATCCTAACATGCACATCCGTAATTTCATCGAGATCTGCGACACTTTCAGATTCGACGGGGTGTCTAAGGATGCTGTCGAATTGAGGCTTTTTCCATTCTCTCTTATGGATAAGGCCAAGGGTTGGTTACACTCTCTACCAACTGGATCCATTACAACATGGGAAGATCTTGCTCAAAAGTTTCTCACCAAATTCTTTCCCATGGCAAAAACAGCAGTGATCAGGAACGCTATTACTCAATTCTCACAGCAATCAGGGGAGTCTTTATGTGAAGCTTGGGAGCGCTATAAGGAGATGCTCAGAAGATCCACATCATGGAATGCCAGACTGGATGGTAATCAATTGTTTTTACAATGGGCTGGGAGCACAATCTAGGCCAATGGTAGACGCAGCATCAGGAGGAGCCTTATGGGCTAAGAGTTACAAGGAAGCTTACGATCTAATTGAGATGATGGCTGCTAATGAATATCAAAATCCAACTCAAATACTACCACAAGGCACGGTTGCAGGAATTCTGGGAGTTGACACAGTTACAGCTCTAGCAGCCCAGCTAGAGGCACTTAATATGAAATTAGATTTAATGACAAAGCATGGGGTGCCTCAGGTTACGAGAATGTGTGAACTATGTGCTGGCGCACATGAGACGAGTCAATGCGCCATCTCCAGTGAATCGGTGCAATTTGTGAGCAATTTTCAAAGGCAACAGCAACCAGCTCCAGATTATCAACATCCACAGCAACCTTATCACCAGTTTCAGGGTCAGCAGTATGGAGATAAGCCATTTAATTCTTCAGGTTTTCAGCAAATTTATGCTCCAAGGCAACAGTTTCAACCTCCTGGTTTTCAGCAGTCGAATGAAAATTCTGAATTAGAAGAGTTGAGATTAATGTGCAAGAGTCAGGCACCGACTCTCAAGAGTCAGGAAGCATCTCTCAAGACATTGGAGAGCCAGGTCGGACTAATTGCAAGTGCCTTACTCAATAGGCCACAAGGAACTCTTCCTAGCGATACAGCGGCTAATACAGGTAGAAAGGAAAGCAAAGAACAGGTCAACGCAATCACCTTGAGATCTGGAAAAGTTACAAGTGAGCAAAATTCAGCAACAGAAGAAGAAGATTTTCAGGATAAGCCAGTGGAGCCTGCACATTCCCCAAAAATTCAGATTGAAGGAGTTCCTGAAAAATCAGCCGATCAGTTGGTTAGCGAAGTGGAAACAAGCAAAAATTCTGCCAAAAAGTCTACTTCGGAGCAGACTATTTATCCACCTCCTCCATATCCGAAGAGGCTCCAGAAGAAGACTACCGAGAGTAATCAGATCTATCCACCTCCTCCTTATCCAAAGAGACTACAGAAGCAGAAGCTTGATTCGAAATTCACCAAATTTCTCGAGGTTTTCAAGAAGTTGCAAATCAATATACCTTTTGCGGAAGCTTTAGAACAGATGTCGAGCTATGCTAAGTTCATGAAGGGCATTCTCTCTCGTAAATTGAAGCTCGAGGAGTTAGAGACCGTTGCTTTAACAGAGGAGTGTAGTGCAGTTCTGCAGCAGAAGTTGCCTCCTAAACTTAAAGATCCAGGGAGTTTCACAATTCCGTGCACCATTGGCAACTTATCTTTCAGCAAGTGCTTGTGTGACTTGGGGGCTAGCATAAATCTCATGCCTTTGTCAGTTTATATGCAACTTGGTCTACCGGAGCCAAAGCCAACTAACATCTCTTTGCAGTTGGCTGATCGTTCTATCACATATCCTAGAGGCATAGTGGAGGATATTTTGGTGAAAGTTGATAAGCTCATCTTCCCTGCTGATTTTGTTATCTTGGACTTTGAGGAGGATAAGAAGATTCCCATAATCTTGGGAAGGCCGTTCTTGGCTACGGGTAGAACCTTGATCGATGTGCAAAAAGGAGAGCTCACAATGAGAGTGCAAGATCAGACTGTCTCTTTTAATGTATTCAAAGCAATGAAGCTCCCATCGGATGAAGAGTGTTTTAGGGTGGAATTGGTTGATAAAGGACAAAGTAAGGAGTTTGATCAGCTGTTGAAGAAAGACTCTTTAGAAGATGTTTTGCTGATGGATCTTAAGGATAATGAAATTGATTCTTTTCTTGAGGAAGATGTTTTGTTAGAAAATGGGAGCAATAAAGAACTTCGTATTCTTGAAGATAGTGAAATTGATTCTTTTCTTGAGGAAGATGTTTTGTTCGAGTGTGAGATGTTAGATGAGTTGAACGCTATTTGTTCGAAGTCCATTGTTCATACTTCTGTTGACTTTGATAGTCCTATTCTTACGAGAGTGGAGGAATGGCCCGGCGGCATGTCTCATCACAGAAATTTGGGTTACATCAGTGAGATTGCAGAGGGTGATAGTTCACATGAGTCGCTTGGTGTGGTCGATCTTTGGGATTCTCGGGTGCGGCTTAAATCTTCTTTTGACGAAGCTCCTTCTTTTGAGCTTAACCCCTTGATGGATCACTGGAGGTGGGATTATGACGAGCAGATTCGGCCACCTAATGTAGATTTTGTTACAGCTACTTTTGAGAGATTGGAGGAATGGTCAGGCGGAGTTCCTCATTATAAAGGTTTGATTGATTGGCCAGTGTTTGGATCTCATTATTTACCACCCGAGGAAGGTGATCTTGCCGTTAATTAGGTATGTTCTCTATACTATTCTTTACCTTCAATGGGGGCATTGAAGATTCTAAGTTGGGGGTGGTTGAGTATTAGTAGTGTTTGTGGTATCAATTGTTCATGTAGGAATTATATATCATATATTGCATGTGTTAGTTTAGTTGCGTTCATAATATTGTTGCATAATTGTATCATATAGGACATTTTGTTTATGTTTTTATTATATGTGTCATATTAGTTGCATTTTCATGGCATGCATTTTTCATGATCCCTTAGGACGAGTTAATTCTGATTGGTAGGTAGATGTCTAATTGAGTGTGGTAATGATGAATAGAGGGTTGATTTATAGTTCCTATGAAATAGACTTGCATGCTTCAGAAACAAAACTTTTACACAGTCTCATCGTTTGCTTTTAGGCTAGGTTGAGGTCATGCTTGTTTGGTTGTTTTAGATTTAATCACTTGATTATATTTAGAATTTTCGTTATTCCCTTGATGGCGTAGGAGTACTAAAGTCTAAGTTTGGGGGAAACCAGGGATTTCATGCTAGATGTTTATTAGTTGTCAATAATGGCTAGGTGTCAAATGGCTAGTAGCCGGCTCATATTCATATGAGTAGTCTAGGGTTGGAATTGAGAATTCTCATTCCAGATTGCATATAAAAAAGAAAAAAAAAGAAAAAAAAAGAAAAAAAAAGTTGAAAAAAAAAAGAAAAAAAAGAAAAAGAAAAAAAAAGTTGTGTAAATAGTTTTTAATGCATAATTGATCACGAGTGAGCTCTTTAATACTCGAGTAATTAAGTCTGAGGGGACTTAGTCCTAGTGACCTAAGGCTTTTATAGTCTGGGATCCACTGACCTAACACTCGCTACATGGGTATTATTGTATAAGCCTTTAGGGGTCTCATTCATTGCACGGTCAAATAAACATGTTTGTTGTGTTCTATATTGTTGTTTGTCGTTAATAAAGCATGAATTCCTTTCTAACTTTAATGAGGATGGAGGTGTTCCTAGGTTATGAAGTGTCTACAGTCTATTCTATTTATAAACCTATGATTGTCTTGGCGAAGAATATGTATGATTTTTGACCTAGTGTTGGGAGTATTTCTGATGAGCATCGCACACACGCACGTTTCTGTCATGTATTGTTAGTATACGGGGATTTAGTCGAGCTCTATTTGGATTTAGTTGCATTCTTTGAGGTATTTGTTTGCTAGTTGGTTTTGGTTAGTTTAAAAGGGATCGTTGCATTTTCATATAGTTGCATACATGTAGTTAGTTGCATTGTAGTTGCATTATTAGATGGATTTTGTGGGTACATTCGCTATAGGCCCTCACGAGACCTTACTCGTCCACTAGGGCTGCCTAGGGGTTTAAAGGGCTTGTTGCATATGCCAAATGCAACCGTGATCACCTATGGAAGTGGTACTAGTTAGTTGTATATAGTTATAATTGTTATGCTTGAGGACAAGCATCGGTTTAAGTTTGGGGGTGTGATAAGTGGATTTATATCCACTTGGAACGCTTTGTATCAGCTTAAATTGATCGCTTGAACTCAAGTATGTGGTGTTATTGATGTGTTTGTGTTTAGTTGTGCAGGTTTGTGAAATATCATTTAGGGTTGGTGTTTTCGTCAATTTTTGAAGATGATTTGCGCAATGGTATGAAGGATGACGTATTTCCCTAGGCTACCATGAAGATCAGAACGCTTAAGAATTGAAGAACGGGAAGTGGCGAAAGAATCGGAAGAGAAAACGGAAGAAAAATGAGCAAATTGTGGAAAATTCGGATTTCTGAGAAGGGTTGCGCAATCTACAATGTTTTGGCCATATCTGGAGTTCTAGAAGTCTGTTTTAGGCCCGTAAGCTGTCCACGCGAAGCCCACGAGATTTTCTACAATCTTGGACAGAAGAAATGGCGCGGCAGCGCCGTGTTATAGCTTGAAATGGCGCGGCAGCGCCGGGCAAAAATCAGCACAACAATTCTGTGGCGCGGCAGCGCCGTTTTCCTTCACAAAAGTGGCACGGCAGCGCCGGTGTTTCTGACGGGAATTTTTTGTTTTTGCTGTTTTTCGAGATAAAGTCGAAATAGAATTCCTTTTCGAATTTCTTGCACCTGGAGCCTATATAAAGAAGGAAAAAACCCTAGAATAGAGAGATCTGACCACGTATTGTATTTACGAAGTTTTGAAGCACGAAGAAGCGAGGAAGAAGATGGTTTTCAATTTATTCTTTTATTCGTCCTAGTTTGTGGATGCTTGGTTTGGGTGTATTCTTTAGAACCCTTGTTATTTATTTAAATCATTATTCATTTTCTTCTATCATGTTTACATTGGAACCCATGGTGACGATTAGTTTGATTATGAACTAATTCGTTGTCATGGAATTTTAGCGGATTTATTCATGAAGTTTATTTGTTGAATCTTCTCAATGCCTATAGTGTGATTGATGTGATATCCTATCATGATTGATTTAATTCGTTATAGGAGAGTAGCTAACTCCTGTAATTGTGTGTTAATTCTTATTGAAGCGAAAGTGAATCTAAGAGTTTAGAACTTGCCATGCTAGCATAGGTTTATGCGTGAGAATATCATTCGTAATTAGTGTCGTAACTCTAACCGTTTTATGATGACTATGTGATCAATTGAATGCTTGTACTTCAACCATTATGTTTCAATCTTTATAGACATATAGGGACTGAGCATAATTGGGAGACTAAGTGATTTCTATCTTTATTGTGGATATTATTTAGGATGGTATTTGTACAACGAAGGTTGGCTTATATCAGTTTTGTGTGTTCGATCAGGTATTAATAAATCACATGAAAAGGCTAGAGAATTGGAGACTATAGATGGATTGTTTAATAAAGTTAAAATCCCATGTTTATTCTCATATAAGTAATTCGTTTTAATTCTTGTCAATTAGTTAATTCTTAATTTTATAATTTGCATTTTAGTTCAGTTTAGGTAATCAAAACCAATTTGTTATTTGTCTTAGCAGTGGATAAAAACCATACATTGTTGCATAGGCACATTAATTGAATTGAACACCCTACTAGATCTCTGTGGGAACGAACTTGACTTATTCATATATTACTTGTGACCACGTACGCTTGCGTGAATTTATAGTGCAAACATTCTACTATTAGAGAAGACCCGCGGATTGTTGGACTTGGTTGTGGCGACTGATCATCGTCAATTCTTGTCAGGTTTTTATGTTTTCTTCCAGTCTCATCCTCCACTTTGGAAAAATACTCAAACACTGCTTCTTGGGCCTAAGTGTCAAGTTGCCGATAGTGTGGTTTTTGATAAGAAAAATATTGACATCGTGCAGTATCTAGAACTGCAAGATTTTCTATAAAGATTGGCACGTGTTAGTGCACTCTTGCAATTATTTCAAAGAATGAAATGTTTTTGAATGAGAAACCTTCTAAGCTAATGGAAGGAAAGAGGTTTGCAATGATGTATTCCCTGTACAGTATGTTAACCATAGAGTGTTTTGCCGAAAATGATATACTCATATGTATATATTTTCAAACTTGAGATATATTGAAATGGGAACCTTATAAAGGGTTCATATGTTATTCTTAAAGCTCCTTAGTGAGTATAAATGTTTTATTCAAACTCGGACATATATATTATCCAATTATGTTTTGAAATCTGAGATATATACCCATATAGTTGGGAATGTTTTCGAAATAAACCACATTATTATTTTTCAAAATGGTGAACTTGCTGAGCATTATGTAGCTCATTCTTGCTTTATAAAAACTTTTCAGAAAGAGAAGAATTTGGCCGATTAACTCCGCACCAGCAGAAGAGGAGTAGAAGATTTACCTCGGGGATGATTTAGTTCCTGATAAATACTACAGAGTAAGTCTGATAGGATTTCAACTGTAATAGTAAGACTTTGCTTCAAGTGTAGTTGTATAAATGGAAGTGCGTAAGGTTCTGGATTGTACAGATGAATTGTAATATTTATTGTTACTTTTGATTATCGTTTCTGACGCTCTAACTTGTTTTTGCGTAAGATTGAGGTCTGGATGGATGTATTGTTGAGTTGTAAAGTTAATACAGGTATGATATGGTTGGATGGTGATGTGACGACCTGAATCTTTGACCTCGGATTTGGGGGCGTCACATAATTTGCCACCATGGATGTGTTTGAAAGAGCCATATATGTTCTTGTCTGTGCTTGTTCCGGGACCAAAGAATCCAAAGCAGAAGATAGGTGTTTATCTCCAACCATTAATTGCTGAGTTAAAAATGTTGTGGGAAGTTGGAATTGAGACATGGGATTCTTCTTTTAAACAAAATTTTCAGATGCGGGCTGCATTGATGTGGACTATTAGGGACTTTCCTGCTATGTCAATGTTGTCTGGGTGGACAACTGCTGGTCATTTAGCCTGTCCTCATTGTGCTCATGATCATGATGCTTATAATCTTTCACGTGGAGGGAAGCCAACATGGTTTGATAATCATAGGAAGTTTCTACCTGCTAATCATCCTTTTCGAAGAATAAAAATTGGTTTACCAAAGGAAAAACAGTATCTGAATCAGCTCCACCTATACGAACAGGTATGTGACGCCCCTAGATCCGGGGTCGGAGACCTAGGCACTCACGGTCCATTTTCCATTAATAACATACCTGTTCTTGCGCATAATGTATAAAACAGCCATCGACCCCACAACAAAACTCACACCGCACACACACACACAGGTTAGAGTCTCAGAAACGTCATACACTTGATTAAGCAAAAGTAAAAGTTTCAGAGTTATTACAGACCGAATTAAATAGCATTTATGCTACCAGCAACACTTCGATATGAAGCGGAGTTGGCGGCTTTAATGTTTGTTACGGTACACTGCTTTGCACAGGTCATACTTATAAATAAAACGTACTAACAAAAGTTGCCAACCAATCCGGCTAATGGGGCCTACCGGTGGAATCTCAACTGCTGCCTCGGGTCTAGTCACCTGCTTTCAGGCAGTTTGTCTGGGTCTTGCCGTTTCTCTTAACTGTTGTGTTTGTAAATTTGAAAACAATCAAGAGTGAGCAACTATAGCTCAGCAAGAAATATATGTATAAGGTAAGCAATATAACATTACATGTGTTTAGCAGATATTAAACTCGTTTATATCAATCATTTGTCATCATTGATAAATTTCAAAGGTGCATCAATACGTGCCCTTGCTTTCAAAGTAAACTTGCAGTTCTAGATACTGTATGAAGTCAACATCTTTTTCATCAAAAATAGAACGCTATCGTCAACTTGGCGCATATGCCTAAGAAGCAGCGTCAGGGCATTTTTCCAAAGTGGAGGAATGGGACTTAAAGAAAACATAAAACCTGACAGGGATTGACGATGATCAGTCGCCACATCCAAGTCCAATAATCCGCGGGTCTTCTCTACCGGTAGAAGGATAGAAACTACATCCGTAACTATCCCCGGGTGAAAACTACATCCGTAATCACCCTCGATGAAAACTACATCCGTAATCATCCTTCGGCAACACCTGGGACGGAATAATAATTGATGGACCGCCTGGCTCACGGCCGCTTACACATCCCGGGAATCATTCGTCAACGGTTCCCACACCTGCCAGAGTCCCTTTTTCTTTTTCTTTTAAAACTTGATTTTGAATGAAACTGAGTAGTTGAGGTCCGACATCAGTCGACCGATGATTCTTGAAATCGTACAAGAAGCAAAACCTGACCGGGGGTTTTCGAAAATGTTTTGAGTTCGAAAGAGTTCGAGTTTGAAAGTGCTAAAGGTATCTTGGATTAGCTTTGTCTTTAAAATAATGAACAATAATTAATAAATGGTATTTTAAGATTTAATATTAATAATTAATAAAATAATTATTTAATTAAATAAGCTTTTTATCCAAGATAGGGATTTTTGAGTATCTATGATGATATAAAAATAATTACTTAAGTATACGATACTTCCCGAATGTCCCTTCGGGTTTTCGCAATTTAATTAAGATATAATAATATACTGCTCCCCGGTCAATGGTATATATGGACCGCTACGACCTCTATTGCTAGAGTCGTTGTCCAAAGAAAATATTTCATTCTAAGTTCAAGGGGTACAAGCATATATATGCATATATCTCAAATTTCATCACTTCTTCAATAAGCATAAACATATGATACGATTGAAAACTACAAACACAACAGTGAAAGTCCTTATATATGTAGGTTTTGAAAAGTAAACTTGCCTTGGTGAGGTTGGGGTAGTCGAGCTTGCGGAGTGGAACGATCTATACATAATCAATAGCCGCTCGTTAGTACCTTAACAATATCTCTTTTAATTGCGAGGTTTTAGGGGGTACAAAATTAACTTAATGACTTCGTCTTATGACTCTCTAGCCCCACTATAGGTTCATGTCATCACTCGATTACGCTCGTCATTTATTTGACTTAATTTGGTTACCATATCCGAATCATATTCATTCCCCCTTAAATCACACTCCACTTACGACTTTTTCACTTGCGCGAATTTTACTCTAACATTTTTATAAAATTGAAAAATACATATTTTAATCCAATTCTTTTTGGGTATCCTTCACCACTGCATTTAATAGCTCCTCTAATTTTTCCATGATCCTACATAAATTTTTAGGGGTTTAAACAAGGTTCACAAGGGGACCATTTAGTGCAGTTCGGATTCCAGAAACACATTTCACTTCTCAGGCCATAACTCAAAATCTATACATCACTTAGTCATGAACCTTATATTTCTGGAAACTACATTCAAATACCTTTCCAACAATATATATTAGGACTTCATGGGACAATATTTAAGGGTTCAAAACCCTCCTACAAGACAGTACAAGTTCCAGGAAAATTACACATCATGCTTTTACCACTTAACCATTCAAGAATCTTATATAAACATCACAACCATCATCTAAACCACCAAGATCATACTCTATAGCATACATGGAGTTACATACACTAACCACAAGCTTAAAAATCACAACCACAACATTTAAACTCAAGATCTACATCATCCATAACTTATATGTCCAAGATTCACACTAACATCCATGGATCTAACATTAAACACCACAAATAATTCATGGCCAAGAGGGGTTAGGGTTTTTATACCTTCTTGAGTATCTAGGAGCCTTGGGTATGCCTTACAAGTCTCAAGAACACCTTGGATGAGCTCCTACAATCCTTACAACTCAAGATCTAAATGAAAACTAAACATAGTTACTATTCAACAAAACTTCAACAATTTATAACTTAAAAACTAGTGGATGAAAGGGGTTGGAATTCATAGCATACCTTTCTTATATGGTGTAGAGTACCTAGGATTTTTGTCTTGAATTGAGAGTGATGAGAAGTTGAAGAAAGAAAATTTTTCTTCCCCTCCTAGAGCTTGGGCCGAGAGCTATGTTGAACAAGGGGGGAGAGAGAGTTGTTTTGTTTGCTTTTTGGTGTTGGGTGAATAAAGTGAATTGTGTTGGTTGATATGTATTAGGTGTATGTATATGTATCACATGTTGCAAGCCTAGTGCCTAGGCCATACCTCCTTGTCTCCTTGGACAATGCACCATAACTAGTTACTATTCCTCTAGTTATCTTTGCATTAGTAGTTTGCTTTTCTAACTACCTAGTTGCATGGGACTTGCATGCAATATCTTTCCTTGTATCATTATTCTTCCACCAATGCTTGTCAATTAATCTTTAATTCGTATCGTATCTTAATTAATTCCTCGTAATAATATTTTGTCGCGTAGAGATTTCCCTTGTAATTCCTTAAGTACTTAATTGTGTAAATTCCTCGAATATCCATAACTCCTCGTCATAATTCCTAATAAATCTTGTAATACTCTAATAACTCTCAAATCCCAAGTTTTATAAATCTTACTAACAATAAGACTCTTGCCTTCAACAACCTTCCCTTTATCTTACATGGTGAATGTAACAACATAATTTCTCAGACAATCAATTCCATTAAACAACAGGGATGACTAAAAAGGTTCCAAATTCAAAATGTCATATGATATTATATAAAAGAAAATATTACAAAAATTAGGGTTCTTACAAGGTAAAAATGGGCCTATCTATAATTTTCATCTTTAAACCTTAATTTTGATACACTTGTAATAATGCTTTGTTTTATGTTTATATGAATAGGTGAAGATGTATTACAAGAGATTGAGTCACTTGGATTGATGAAAATTACAGAATTGGGAAGTGATCAACACAATGCTAAAATCATCAAGACATATAAATGTGGATGGAAAAAACGAAGTATCTTTTGGGATTTACCATATTGGAGCTCATTATCTATTAGACATAATCTTGATGTCATGCATATTGAAAAGAATGTGTTTGAAAATATTTTCAACACTATTATGGCCATTGAAGGTAAAACCAAAGATAATGCCAAATCAAGAAAAGATATTGCATCTCTTTGTCGAAGGCCCGAGTTAGCATTTAATGAATCGACACAAAAGCATCTAAAAGCATGTTATAGCTTAGACAATAAGGGTAAAGAAGCAGTATGTCGTTGGTTGAAGGATTTAAAGTTTCCCGATGGATATGTGTCGAACATGGGGCGTTGCATTGACATGAAGAAATACAAGTTATTTGGAATGAAAAGTCATGATTGTCATGTGTTTATGCAACGACTTCTCCCAATTGCTTTTCAAGAATTGTTACCTACTAGTGTTTGGGAATGTGTGACTGAATTAAGCCTTTTTTTCAAAGAACGTAGTTCAGCTACTTTGAAGGTTAGCGATATGCGTAGACTTGAAGAACAAATTCCGGTCATACTTTGCAAGCTAGAGCGTATATTTCCACCATCATTATTTGACTCAATGGAACATCTTTTGGTGCATTTACCGTATGAGGCACGTATAGCAGGTCCTGTGCAGTATCGATGGATGTACCCATTTGAGCGATTTTTACGCCACTTGAAGAATAATGTGAGAAATAAATCTCGTGTAAAAGGATCCATATGCAATGCTTTTTTGGTTGAAGAAGCTTCTACTTTTTGTTCACATTACTTTAAACAACATGTTCAAACCAAACATATAAAAGTTCCTCGAAATGATTCTAGTAGAGGTGGAGAGAGTTTTGAGGGAACATTTTCCATATTTTCTTATCCAGGGCGAGCACACAGTTGTGTTAAAACTCGTTATCTTGATGATCGTGAGTACACAGCGGCTAATAATTATGCCTTGTTTAATTGTCCAGAGGTTGCACCATATATTGAGTAAGTATTACTTTGTAATTCTAGTCACATAAATGTATTTCCTTATTATAAATAATTCTTTTCAATAAGGTTCAAATATATTTATCACATTTTTTTGTGTGTAAACAGGATCTTTACAAATGGACTTCGAGAGCAAAATCCATACATAAATGGTGCGGAGATTGATAAGTGCTTAGAGAGTAACTTTACCATGTGGTTTAAACATTATGTAAGTTAAATTTTTATAACTTAGTTGAGTTAAATGTCAACAAGGATGTACAAGTTATTAAGATGATTGTAACTATTTTTTTCAGGCTCAAGATGCATCATTGGTTCCAAATGAGTTAGTTCGAGATCTAGCATCAGGACCCCTTCGTTCAGTTAGATCGGTACCAATTTACTATGTAAATGGGTTCAAATTCCACACACGAACGTATGGGGATACCAAGTCAACATTTAACAGTGGAGTATGTATCAAGGGATCAAATTATAACGAGACATCTAATGATTATTTTGGGATATTAGATGAGATTTTGATTGTCGATTATCCCCGTCGTCCGATAAAAAAAAGCATTGTTTAAATGCGAGTGGTTTGATCCTACACTTAACGTCGGAACAAAAGTTCATCAACGCTACAACATAGTTGAGGTGCATCGAAGAAAAAGATTAAGTGTTTACGAACCATTTATTTTAGCCATGCAAGCTACACAAGTCTACTTTTGTAATTATCCGAGTCTTAAACGAGATAAAGTAGACTGGTTGGTCGTATCCAAAATTAAAGCTCGCCCGCTTGTTGATTTCCCTCAAGTCCCTGAATCACATCAAGAAGCATTTCAAGATGATGTTCCCGAACACTTAAATATGATCAATTCAGAGGATATTCTTACACGTCTAAATGATGTAGAAGGAACATCAATCGATTTAGATGATGATGAAGGATGTTCGGAGGAAGAAACAAAAATTGATACAGAAGAAGAAGAATTTTTAGAAACGGACAACTGTGATGATGAATCTGATGGTAAATAATTATATACTTTGCTATTTTTATTTTTCTGGGACTGTTTTAATTTCTGGATTTTTTAATGCCCGTATTTATTTCAGCATTATTTAGTCAATAATTTAGTTCAATCTAAATATTTAATTACTAGAAAGAAATTGTAAAATAAAATAAAAAAGCAAAAACAAGATCGGGCTTGTGAAATAAGAGCGGCTATTTGGAAAAAATTGAAAAATTGAGCGCTTATTTGGGGAAAATTGAGTGCCTATGCGAAAAAAGAGGATAAAAACTAAGAAGCGGCCGATTAGGGTTTTTTCCTAAGGGCGTACACTCCTTATCTCCCTCTCCCTATCTTTCTCTCTCTCGGTAACAGCTCTCTCTCCCTCCCCCTCTTTCTACGCGCCCCTCTCTCTATAGTCTATTGTATGTGTTACATGTATATGCACAAATCTGTAAAACACTTTCTAATTGACACCATTTACAAATTATACATTATTTTACAATTGATTTTATAACTATTTTTGATTTCAGCTTATCAATTCAGGAATTTATTTGTTTTGATTGCGTAATTGCTGAATTTGTTGATGTGTATGCACTCTAGATCTGATGTTTTGGTAGACATGTATTATCATTGTTATTTTGTTTTGTTTATGTTTGATATGTGATGAGTAAGAGCTTGGTATATACTCTTTGTTCTGTGAAAGTGTGATTTGAGTACATCTCTTAGTAGACTTAATTGATTTAAGCAAGAACTAGGCACGACACATATTCCAATTGCAGGAGTTTTCATCTATAAATTCATTTTACTTTAAAGTTCCACATTGTAGCTGAAGTCCTAATTAAAGTAAATTGACTTTGATATTTAGTCTTTGTCATCTGGTCTGTTATTTTGGCTTTCAAAGTCAGCTGGCAAATCATTCTTGGTTTAATCTGTTTTTATTTTTATTTTTCTTTCTGGTATGAGAGGAGTCAAAAAGTTTTGGGTTTGATGAACTTTTCTGCTTCTCACAAGATAGAGAAAGTACTTTCTTATATTTTATAGAAATTCTGACAGAATTAAGAAACTATTTCGTGGTAGGTTTTTGAGTGTCTAGGATCCTCCTATGGACTCCAATACTTCTCTATAGACCTATTATTTTTTCCTGTTAAATACTTCAATTTCCCTGCTACACTTCCTACGTTTACTATATTTGCAGCTGTAATGCGGTTCTTGATAAAGAATGTTCAATCTCTTTCAACTTATGTTTGCTAATATTGCACCAAGAAATTTGGTTTTCTTGTGTTTGTAATTGGAGACGGGGCTAGGGTGGGGGCTGTATCCCCGAACCTCAGCAGCAGTTTGTGTTAGTTTTTCATTTGATGTTTAGTTACTTTTTGATTATATTTTTTTGTACTCTAGAAATTTCGCTGTAATGTACGTAACAACTGACAGTGCACAGATGAATTGACATCACATTAAACAAGAACAAGTTTTTTATTTAAAGAAAATGAATCACGCATTCCGCAGAATAACACATAGCACTTGCATATATCTCTATAGTCTATTTTGAATACATCTATCACCAGACTGAAGTACTTCAGGTAGTGTATTTTGTGTTTAAACATATTTTGTTTTCTCAATTTAACAAACTGTGGTTTGCAGTTTAGTGGATCATGACTGAGTATATGTTTTCGAAATTGTTTGTTTATTGGTTTCTCTAGTTTAGCTGGTTCTAGTTTTCGTAAATCATTTAGTGGCTAATCTGTCACACACTTGTTGTATAAATAACATAACTTTTGTTCATGTGTTTTACAGATTAAAATGAGGTGGCCTAGACATCAAACATCTCGCACACCCGAGCACACACGGCAGAGCACACCTGAGCAGCCACCACAACACACACCTGAGCAAACACAACAGAGCACACCTGAGATGTCACAACAGAACATACCTAAGAAAACAGCACACAACACACCACGTCAAACTCCTGATCCGAGCATTCCTAGCGAATCCTCCACCTCTGCAATTAATGGTGTATGGAAAGTGGGAACAATGCATGATGATGGGCATCATCGAGTTGAAGTTATCGAAGGAGTGTAAGTTTTATTTCTTAAACATTTCTTTTATGTACTTATAACATGTATCTTACTGAATACTTGTTTAATTTTAAGGTTGGAACCATCGCATAAATGCTTAAAGCAGACCAGCAGTATCATGTTCGAAAGACTTGAATCTAAAGGGTTCACTTGGAAACTAGTGTCCAAGGATACTAAGATGTTCTACTTTGAAGAGTTTAAGGTAATTTTGATCGTTATTTAATTTTGTCCAGGACTGTGATTGTACTAGTATCATCATAGAATCTAGCTATGACTTATTATTATTATTTTTCATTTTGTAGAAATATTTTGTATGGAGGCAACCGGACAACTTGGTATATCAAGCATGGCTAAAAAGTGCTGCAAATCGTTATAAGGATCTGCGTTCTAGAGCTCATGCAAAGTGGGAAAAGAAAAACCAGTTGGATAATAGAATCGGAAAGGATGTGTGGTTGAGTTGGATCGAAGAGTGGAAAACCCCAGATTGTATAACCAAAACTAAAATAAAGAGAGAAAACCATAAGGGTGGAGCTGATGTGATCAACTACCCTGCAACACACACTGGTGGTTCATCCTCTCGCCGGAAGACTGCAGCTGTTTTGGTAAGCTTGCGGATGCAATATAGTAGTAGCTTTAAGGCCGTAAGTAGAATCACAAGGCTGCTTCATATCACTAAAAAGTTTGTGTACTTGTATGAACATATCAAGATTACGGAATTTATCATATTGCTTTCTTTTTGCAAATGAAGTGAAATCATGCCTGCAAATAATTTGCCAGTAAAATCAACATCCTAAGTAAACCTAATTATTGTTTTCAGGTGCCTATATTTATGTAACTTTTATCATACCTAACTTGTTGTATATTGTAGCATAATTCTCTAATATTGTAACTTTCTCATATTTTAGTATGTAAAAATATTTATGTAGGCTGAAGATTATGCAAGAGATCCATACGGCCTAGAGGTGTTTCTCTATACGCACACTAGAAATCATGATCTGAAGACATTCATTGATGACAAAAGTGCTAAATTATATGTAAGTCCACATTACTTTTTCATTTATAATTGGTAATGTTACGGCTAAGTACTGATTTGAGCTGGTCAGTATATTTATGTGTGAATATGTGCTGGTTTTAATCATAGATACTCTTGTAAGTCTGCAGATTTTATTACAGGAAAAACTTGCAGGTTTAGTTTTAAAGATTTCTTTCCAGTTTTTGTTGCCTTGGTTGAAAACACGGTGGAATGTATATTTTCAAGTTTATAATAGCTGGTGATCAGGAATATAAAATGAGTGCCACTGTTTCTATCATTTTAAAGTTTAAACTGTCAAAACTTTATTACTGAAAATAATTGTTTTAATTTATTAATGTATTGGGCTGTAACAAGATGTCATAAGTTATTTTGTCCAGAGCAGTATGAACTATGAAGACATATTATCTTCTTTGTTTCTGTAAACTTGAAGTACTTCAGGTTGAATTTATCTGAAATTTCGGATAAGGAAAATTAACCCTGCAAGTTTGTTTAAAAGTTTTAAAAAGTTGCTTCCATTTGTGCCTGAATATAGAAATTTTAATTAGTTTAAGCTGCTAATATTAATATGCAATTAGTGGTTGTCAAATCAATCTACTGCTGAGATTCCATATACGTTTCTCTTTCCCTTTTCTTATTGTAATGATGATGAAATCATTCTTTGTTAAGTCTACTCCATCTTTTCAGTTGAGGTCATATGACGTTTCAGTAAGAAGTATCGTATATCCTCGAAATTTATCATGAGGCAAGCCTCTTATTCAGGCTTTACTTGGCTGGGTAGCAGATAAGTATCTGCCTCAGCAAGTAACAAATTAGTTGGCACTTTTTCGCCTTCTCTTCCTCTGGACAGGAGCACCACAAAATATTATTTCATCAATTGCAAGTCAAGCTATATGTGTATTAGACATGTAGGCTTGTTACAAGTACTTGCTCTCTTTTTTATCCTCAAAGTTTTTGGAGATTGATTCATTTATAATAATGCCAATTTAAATTTAGAACTTGTTCATTCCTCTTAATTTGAGATTCAGACTTTTCCTACTATAGTGGAAATCAATTTGACTTGCTTAATTTTGCAGGAGAAAATCAAAGCCCTCCGTGCTGAGCGTTCCCAGCCTGCTGATGGCTCATCAACACCTCAACCTGTTGATGAAAATCAGTTGTTCTATGATGCAGTGGGTGGTCGTAACAGCAGGAACAGGATATATGGTTTGGGCTCATTGCAGGATATCATTTATGCACCAAGTAGCAGCACAATTGGCCATTTCAGCAACTCCTCCCATCCTAATACTCAAGATTATGAGAAGCTGTAGACTGAGCTTGAGGTGATGAAGGAACGAATGAAAGAGATGGATGTGATGCAGCAGCGGATGAAGGATATGGAGAATTAGTTAGCAAGGGTGTTGGGTAATCAGAATCAATAGGGGAATGAAACTTAGCTTGATGGTCTAAGTATTAGTGTGTATTAAAAACTTACCATGAGCTTAGTTTGTACTCCTTTTGGATGTGTAAATTTATCACCAGACTTTTGGCAAGTGTGTAAATTTGTTATCAGACTTTTGACAAGTTTAATGTATGGTTTCTTTAGACTTTCGACAAGGTTAATGTATGGTTTCCTTATGATTCAGTTATATTTTGTTATTTTCTAATTAGAACTAATTTTGAATATATAGAGAATTAGAAAGTATGCATCATAACACAATAAACAAAAAATGTGTATTTATTATGACATTACAGAATGACAAACGGAATTGCAACGGAGAATAGTTTTTTTAAAATAAAATAAAATTACTACCAGTGACGGATTGATAACAGAAATAAATTGAAAAGGTTTTTGAAAAACGTCACTAATCAGCAACGGACTAAAGACGGAATAAAGGTGTTGCAAGCTAGCAACGAAAATCCGTTGCTAAAGAGTCACTTGAGGTTGGTCAAACATGAGTGAATTTCGTTAGTAGGTTGTTGCAGATCCGTTGCTAAGTTACCAATGGAGTTTTTATTCCGTCGGCAAGCCCCTGCCTACGGTAAAAATCACAACGAATGTTTTCGTCGCAAATTCCGTTACGAACCTGAATTGCCAACGGTAAGTAGCCTTTACCAACGGAAATTTCCGTCGCAGATACCGGGAATTCTTGTAGTGTCAAAAATCAAGAACCCAGCAAGAAAAATCTCTCTCTTCTCTAAGGCAACACAACAAGAGCTTTTAATTTTCAGTAAAATCAAGTTCAAGTTATTTGTAATATTCTATCCGCTGGAACTTGTTTGTTTACTACTTTTATACTATTAGCGAGTTTTTACTCCTAATTTATATCTCGATTTTTATTACACTAGAAAAGTTCATGTCGAATTTTCTAATTTATTTTTATTAACTAGATATTACTCTGTACTGATTTTGTAACAACCCTTAAGTTTAATATATCGTTATATTTAACTTGAATCTTGTTTCATTTAAATCCACACAAACAAATTTGTCTAAACCAAGTTTAAATCAACTGGACAAATTTCGATAAACGGTATAGATTGTATTAAACCCCTACTTTTACAATCTTATTGAATCTAACATATAACATGCCTATTGTCAGTAGTGATATGCATTACTTACATGACCTTTAATTGGGATACCCTTTGTTAGTTTTCTGTTCTAGAAATTGTACTTAGCACTAGGCATCAAATTCATTTATATCTTGTATTATAAATCAGTCATGTAATAATACTTGAAAGAAACTCTCTAGAGCATGTCTCGAGATTAAAAAAAAGGTTGTTTAATAAGAGAAGTACATTCGATATCTCAAAAAGAGTTGATCTAGAACCCAGAGATCTCTAAATTCTTCTTACACCTGCACATTAGCCACTAAATAAATTAAATAATTTTAATATTATTTTTTTAAAAAATATATTTTTATGACTTATTGGTAAATTTTGTTATTTATAATAAATAAATTAAATACTTTTAATATAAGTACTTTTTTTAATTTGTAATTTTTAAGAAGCTGGTTGACATTTTTTTCGAAGACCTTTAACTAACCAACTAACCATATATAAGGTTAATAGAGTAAAGCATAGATGGTGGGAAGCACCTGTTAATATCCAGGGAAGCAAGTGCAAATTACAAATGTGGTAATCAAATTATTTAATTACCCCGTAATCCATGTAAGTTAGAATCAGAGCAGCTACAACATCTTGATATATACAGTACCTAATTCTGTATCGAGTGTGCAGAAGAGCAGTCTACGTGAAGAAAAGGGTTAAGTAGGTATAAGTCAGTGTTTGTTACTTTCATACTTGGTTACTATATGCATGTATATACATTGTTTAATATATATATACACACACACCTACAATCCATGTACATATGGACATGTCTTCAAGGAGACTCTAGGTTGACACTGGAGCTCTCTCTCCCTCAAGGTGAAACGTCCCATGGAATTCTGCTCATGTTGCCTCATCTCCACTCTACCTCTCCGTTTGTCTGTTTTCTTTTATGTGTAATTGTTATATTCTCAGTTATTTGCTTACTTTATTTCTTCTAATCATATACTTTGAACAACAAAATGTAATTGTAATGTTGTCATCATATATTTCATGATTATAAATATTATTATATTTTTGTGTTAACGCTGTACATTTTAAAAATTACACCAAACTATCAAATAAAATTTGACAAAGTAAATTAAAAAAGATCTACATAAAATGGGTATGAAAACTAGTTATAAATAAATATATTATTTATTTATTATTCTGCACTTATATGAATCGATATATAAGTAAACAATAATACTATATATATATATATATATATATATAATGTTATAATAAACTACTTATAAAAAATACGTATCCTTTTTTAACTACATTTTTAATTTTAACTAGGTAATTTAAAAATACATTAATCATGTAGTTATACAACTTATTTTCAAATTTTTCTTTTTAAAATTAAAGTTTAGTCACTAAAATTTTAATTAAAAAATTTGTAAAATAATTTGTATAATTTACATGGTCAATGTAGGTTAAAATACTTGTGCAAAATTAAAATATTAACAAAATTTTGAAACGGTGAAATAACAAAGAAATTAATTGATATGAATAAACTATTACACTTAGAACACCCAAATATAATTATGTAAACATTAAACTTTAAATATTAAAAAGCACATTACTTTCACAAAGTGTAAAATAGTAATCGAGAATAAAACGGTGTCATTAATTATCAACTTTGCATCACAATTTTAGTGTCATGTCATCAATATATTGTCGACAATTATTGCATTTAAAATTTTCACCAAACAGGAAGCTCCTCAATAAGTCGGTGAAAATACACAGCCAGTTTGTTTAAATTAATTCAAGTAGAAAAGCCGAAAAAAAACACATATTCATGTGTGTACACTTTAACAAACTGTATCAAACTTGACGTCCAAGCAACCTATACTTGTTTATTTTGATATATCCCTTTCCCCTTTTCTGCATTTCTAACCCTATGAATAAACTCTGTCTCAAGCCTCTCTTTCTCAGTATCAATAGATTTAGTTCTGTACATCAATAACAACATTTTTAGCTAAAAACTGATCTATAGTAGGTAACAATAGCAACTTTCTTTAGCTGTTTTTTGTGCAACCCTTGTTATCTATTTACTGGTTAGTGTGCAAGGAAAGAAGCCATATATAGTTTTGATGGGCCAAAGATAATTAAAGATATTAGAGAGATGGCATGGTGCAACGAATCTCCTGGCAGAAAGGAACAGGCCATCGTAACAATGGAAAGAATTCAAACTTTAACATGTCCTTCTTGTCACCATAGCATACAACTTGAAGATGATCAGGTAATTTTCTTTTATTTTGTTTAATCAGTAGTTTTTAACATGAATATGAAAATACCTACTCATCCTTTGATAATTATGTAACATTTTCGAGGAATACCTGGGGTTTGGGGAAAATAATTACAATAATTATTTTTTCGTAAATTGATTAGGTCCAAGTTCAACATCTGCCAGGATTACCAGCTGGAGTGAAGTTTGATCCATCTGATCAAGTTATTCTTCAACACTTGGAAGCAAAGGTGTTACATGATGAGAGTCAGAAGCTTCATCCTCTCATTGATAAATTTATTCCAACCCTTCAAGGAGAAAACGGAATTTGTTATACCCATCCTGATAAACTCCCAGGTGATCTATATATATATACTATGTTTGTTAAATTTGTAACACAGGAAATTCATGACATGCATAAGTGGTATGCTTTTCTTGTTCCTTTTGCGTAACAAGGAACATTAAAGTTTTAATTAGTGGGCAATTATAGCGTGAGGGACACTCATCACATTCAGTATAGTACCCTGCAATCTAAATGAAACTTATAAAACATCTTCCTTTCTTTTTCTTTTTCCTTGTCTAGGATATATTCAAGTCACTTCTTTTCTTCCCTTTTCTTTTTCTCAACTATCACAATCAAATCATACAGTTGTTTATGAATTATTAAAATATATATATATTAAAAATACTGGTACACAGATGTTCAGATGTTTCTTCAATATTTTTACACAGGTTTATAGACGTCACAAGTTAAAAAAAAACTTTGTAAAACTATATAAATATATACACGCGCATTTTATTTACCACTGCTACTAATTGCCTTGCTAAGCTAATTTTATGTTGTATATTAAGTTTACTACACCATTATCATCAGTGGCGGACCCAGGATTTTGATCCAGTGGGGGCTGACTTATACTGGGGGGAAAAAGTCTCACTGGGAAAAAATTTTTGGGATAAAAGTCAAACATAAAAGTCAACATCATCAAAATTATTTTCATACAACATAAAAAATAGTCTGATTACAATAACATTCTTCTTGGTGCCATATTTTGAAACCTCGATATAATGTCTTCGATGTCAACTGAATTCATGACGTCTTTTTCAATATATGCCACCAATCAATTAACGTTTAAGATTTAACAACATATTACGATTTAACAGCATAATACAAAGAGAAGTAAAAAAAATTACGAATTGAAGCACAAACCTGGTCAAAGGGTTTAGATCTGCTAATGGATTGAATTGAAGGCTGAAGGTAGTCGGCAGAGACGGAAAGATGCAGCCTGCAGTGAAGTAAAGCAGATTTTGGTCCAACAAAGCGTCAAAGCCTATAGTCAACAATGAGTATAATAAAACTAGTAATGGAGTATTAGTTTAGATGTAAATATTTAATAAATATTAGTGGGGTCTAAATAATAAAACTAGTTAGCATTAGTTTAGTAACATTAGTGCAGGTTGTTCAGTGCAGGTTGCCCTATTTCCTGATTGTATAGGGGCATGGTATAGGGACATGGTATAGTAACTAGTTTGTCCTATTGTATAGGGGCATGGTCTGCGTACAGCTACCCTCCTCAGACACCACTTTGAGTGGTATTATAACTGAGTAAGCTAAGTTTTTTTTAGTGCAGGTTGTTCAGTGCAGTACAGGATGCTCACCAAAAATTCGAGTGGGGTCTAAATAAATTTAAATTTTTTTTTGTATGTATAAAAAAAAAAATTATTATTATTTTTTTTTTTTTGAAAGTTCAGTGGGGGCTATAGCCCCCGCTCGCCCCTTAGTAAGTCCTCCTCTGATTATCATAATCATGGATACAATCTGAACTTTATTTCCTGATTTACTTCAATATTGTATTCCTGTAAGCACAATATGTGTACTATAGTTTAACTTCCATCCAAAAAATTTTGGGTTTTATGCGTGCAGGAGTGAACAAGGATGGCCAAATTCGACACTTCTTTCACCGGCCATTAAAAGCATACACAACGGGGTCTAGAAAACGAAGAAAAGTGCACACAGACGAAGATGGTGGTGAAACAAGGTGGCACAAAACAGGAAAGACAAGACCAATTTTCATAGATGGAGTTTTAAAAGGTTTCAAGAAAATATTGGTACTTTACACAAACTATGGAAGGCAAAAGAAGCCAGAAAAGACTAATTGGGTTATGCATCAATATCATCTTGGTAATAATGAGGAAGAGAAAGATGGAGAGTTAGTTGTTTCAAAAGTCTTTTACCAAACACAGCCTAGACAATGTGCAGGTTCAAGTGTTAAAGCCATTGATAACGAGTTGTTACAGACTAACAAATTAGCATCATCAAGCAGTTTAAGTATGCATGATCATAATCCTTCGATCAAGAACTCGGGTTTGATTGATTTTTATAACCCTAGTTTAATCTCTTACTATAATGTTGGAGGACAGAATAGTGAAATGATGCAGCCTCATTTGATACCAAACTTGACTAGTCAAGCTGATGGTCCATTGATTTTTAATCTTTCAACAGGTGCAAATAAAGGTGGAGATGGTAGCAGCTAACAAGGACTACTTGTTTACTGATTGTCTGTTGTAATAAACTAAAACTGTCAGGTTAAACTTGATTTTGGCAATGAGACCTGTGGGCACTAATACACTAATTACACATATGTAGTTCTTGATTATAGTTGTAATAATGTATTAAAGAGTGTAATAGTATTAAAACTTACTATTTTAGGAAACGTAAAGAAATGGATGGGACGACCCAAAATAGTAACTGTAAAGAATCCGTTGGAAAGGTAGGAGTATACTTGTAGGCCTGCCAGGAAAAAAGACTACGTAACATACCATGAAACCTTACTAAGATAACTTCTAGGACAGATCATCTGCAAGAATATGAATATACACACACACAAAGAAAACTCGCACAACACAAGTAGACCATCCGACAAAATACTAGAAAAAGCTGAAACTAAAGTACATATATTTAAACTGTATTGCCATTGAGGATCATGCAGTCAGAACTTGGAATTAAAAGGGTAATCTGGGAAATGTAGATTTCAAATATTACAACCACCAAGCAGATGTAAAATCCTGCATTCCATCCCTTTCAGATAATCTCCTAAACATACTCCACCAGTACAAATTACATGAAGGATATTAAAGCACAGATAGTTGACTATTTCGACATCATGATTTACCAAGAATCTACCACTACTAACTCAAGGAAAAGGAACTTCATACAACAAAACATCACAACCAGAAGATAAAGGAAAATAAGTTTAACAGACTGCATACTTAAGAAACCACTTGCAAACTTTTACAAATGCCAAAGAACTCTTGGATGACTAATCAGGTGAAAATTGACGTGGTGTAATAAACTGCCTATTCTCAACCGCTCAGTAACTACATGGTTTTCCTAACCAAGCCCATAATGTGAAAATTATGACTTCTGAAGCACACATTTCTCATAGAGAGCAACAAAGTCCTTCTTGGTTGGATTCTTCAGCTCAAGAACCTCAGCACCGAAATTATGTTTCGTGAGCTCCTGTTTAAGTTTCAGGACAGTGAACTTTGTATAGTCTTCGGAACTGGTTTGTTGGCTATTGCTCTCTTCTTCACCCCTGAAGAAGGAACCACCATCTTCTGGTGTTTTTAGAGGGCTAGTTGTACTTCTTGTTCTTTTGTTTCCTCTTATTTTTCCGTCGTTGAGATCCACATCATGGAGATCCACATCATGGACAGACTCCACACCCCCTTCATAGTCATCAACTCTCAACCTTTTTCCTCGGGAAGCAGTTTTGAGCTTGCTATCCAGCGCTGTTTCATTAAGACGAACTGTAGTCATCTGCTGCTGAAGTAAATCCAATTTACCTTGTGTAGCTTGCAGCTGAACAGAGAGTGACTCTGCCCTGTTAGTTGCCTCTGCACGTGCCGCACGTTCAGTCTCTAGAAGACTCTCAAGGACTTGAACAGTATCTGCCCGCTGTTCATTGTTTGATTTCAATAGTGACTCTATTTCTGTTTCCCTTTCTTCAACCCTTGCTTCCAGTATTGCAACTTTAGATACTGCTTCCCTCTCAGCAACTCTGTACCTCTCTAATTCATCAGCCAGGTGCGCTTTTTGCCTTTCCAAACTTTCGAGATGCCTCTCAGCCCTCTCAATTTGATTTTGTCTTTCCATTGCTGCCCTCTGAGCATCACTTTTCTCTTTTTGAGCAGTAACCGCTTCAGCTCGTGCTTTGTCAGCCAACTCCGTAGCTCGTTTAGCTTCTTTCTCAGCATCTTTGCATCTTTTCTGGACCTCCTCAAACCGATTAAATTCAGAGCGGTACTTCTCTTCCAGAAAAACTTTTTCCTGTTCCATAATTCTAGCCTCCCTTTCAAATGACTGTGCGGTTGCATTCAAGTCTTCCAATTTTTCGCTCAAGTCCCTAATTTCATGCTTAAGACCTGCTATCTCCACATCATAGCTTTTAATCTTTGATTCTGCAGCCTGCAAAGAGCAAATCAATGGCTACATGAGCTTGTAAGTTGATCAAGGCAATTTCTTCTATTAATTTATTTTAAATATGCCAGGTTACGGAAATTTGCTACTCTATATATACCAATGAACTACCATCTGTAAAATATAGATACTAATAGATGTGACGTGATCTATAGTTGGGAGGGAATAATTTCCTTAATCATCTTCAAAATTCTAAACAAAGCTTAAAATATATTTATATTTATATTTGTCATTTAACTCACCTAACCTTATCTTCGAAAATAATAAACATGTATGCTACACATCTGACAGCACACAACCCATTCATGGGCCAGAAGTTCAAACCTACTATGTTTCCACATACCATGAACCAAATTGTTAATACTTCTCCTAAATGAAAATTTTGCAGCTTTATGTTTGTAAAGAAAGCAGCAAAACCTGACCTTCATCTCCAAACTTAAAGTTGTCACTCTCTGTTCAGCACGTTCAATCTTTGCTGACTTATCTTTTATTTCGTCCTCCTGCAATTCCATTAATAAACAACGTTAACAGAGACACTTAATTTCTTGCGATGTACAGATTGATATTTAACAACACGGTTCTCTGATTGGAGCTCTGCATGACAGAAGAAGAAAAACATACCTTATCGGCAAGTACAACAGAAAATTCATCTCTCAGAGCATCTTCCCTTAGTTGTGTTTGTTTGTTTGAGCGTTCTTGCACAGCTGCTGCCTTCTCAAGAGCATTTTTTGCTTCTCTAACAGCAATATCATATTTCCTTTTCCATTCCCCTGCCTCGTCTTGAGCAGATATACTCTGTTCTTGAGCAGCAGCCAATCTCGCCTCAGCGGCACTGCTCCTGGACCTAAGAATCGCAAGTTCAGAACTGACCTGGTCTTCCTCTGCTTTCTGCTTTGATAGAAGGTTTTCGAACTTTCTTTTCCATTCCATTCCGTCATGCCGAGCTGAATCTACAGCCTTTGATAAGCTAGAACATCTCTCTTCCAACGAGCTACATTTGCTCTGCAGATTGGAAATGCGGTTCATATAGTCATCCGAGATCCTCTTCTTGTCAGTTATAGCATTCTCGTACCGTTTCAAGTATTCGGATTTATACTTTTCACTAGCTTCTAGTTGCTTGTTAAGTAATCCCATTTTATCTTCAATTGAACGGCACTTCAACATGATGGAACTCTTTTCATTTCCAATACGATCCATTTGCTTCTTGATAAGGTCAAGAACTGGACCTTCTAAACTGAAGAGATCCAAAACAAGATTCAGTTAAACACATCCCGATAACTAAAAAAGAACATACAAGTACGAGAGAAGTTTCGTCTACAGGCCTGGTTAGGGTTGGGGAAATTGAGTCAGAGAAGAAAAAACTTATGGTCCACTCTGAATTGCAAACAGAAACTGATCTAAAGACATCCATACCATAATTGATAACACAAACATGTACGTATATATTAGTCTAGAACAATAGCAGAGACCATTAGCTACATCTGGAACCATGGCAATCAGCTTTTAGTCTGATATCCTTAAAGAAAACCAGAAAATTAAAATATACAAACCTTTGTTGCAAGAAAACAGTCCACTTTCGCCATTTTTCTGGACCATAAGAGGAAGCTTCATATTTAGATAAAAGGCTTTCTAGAACCTGTATGCAGTTATTATGGGAAAATTATCAGACCTAAGTGGAATGCATATACGATCCAATTTTTTTTTTAAAAAAAAAAAAAAAGACGAGATATTATCAACATCATATAGATAGTGACCCCTGACAAATGAACTTCAAAATATAACATATGCAACCTCAAGAAAAGCCACAGAAATTATTCATGTCTGTAATTACGTTTATAATCATAATGTTGAACATACAAACCACACTTTTTCTTGAGTAAGATTTAACCAAGGCACAAGGTTCAAATAGTTACGAACTAACAAATATGTTCTTTGTGACCCGCTCACATGAACTATATCCTTTCATCAGATGCGAACAATTGGTGTTCCTTTCAAGAAATCCATATTATGTTTTTTATGTGGTATATGACTATATGTGCTACGACCAGTTATAATTGCTGTTAAGTGATTAATGCTTGCATTGTGCTTAAGCAAGAGTGCATTACAGTACTTATGTGGAATTTATATATGTAGAAAACAATGAGACAAAAAACAAAGGACTTGGCAACTTATAATTAACTAGCTAGAAATGACTGTCTTGGACTCTTGGTTAATAGTGTGAAAAAAAAAAATTAACATCAAATGAATTCCAAGGGTGTATCTATATATAATCACTACCTTGATGACATTATCTACTTTGGCATCAGAAGCATTGCAAGCTGCTCTGAGTTCTTTTTCCATGCTCTGTATCGCATTTGAACATTGTAAGTATGCCTCCCTATAAGCGTCCTTTTTGTAATCCTGCATTAGTAGTAAGCCACATATCTGAATTTCATCAACCAATTACAAGTAGATGGGGGTACAGATTTTGAGTCCAATGACATTCGTATAAGTTAAGGGCTCTACAAAGTCATTATTGTGTTCACGGAAGAAACAAATATATTATTTTCAAGGATAGATGCACCTAAAGTACCCATATATTGCTTTTAATAAGATAGTGAAGGAAGAGTGTACCAAAAGAAAGTGTGATATGTGGTTTGGAAAGTTAAGTTTCTCAAGCATTCTGTTAGCACGGATGGTAGCAGAAAGAATCCATGATAAAGGAGGAGGAGCAAGGCACAGGTTATTGCTACTTTAGTTGGGGTCTTTGGTCACTCTTACTGCTACTAGAAATGATCACAACCTAAAAACACGAGGTCTCAAAGGAGCAAGAAAACTATTTAGGAGGGGAATACCAAGTCATCCAAGAACTATGTTATTATTGCTGAGCTGTTGTGGGGTTTTGTCAGAATCTTGAATGGTCAATAATAAATCCATACTATTTTATTAAAGCCGAAACATCAAAAAGTTTTGGTCGGTAGGTCAGTCGATCGGTACTTGGGTCGGTCTACGGGCCTATTTATTTTAAAACCGATTTTAATGGGCCTAATTATTTTTTTAAAAAAAACTATTTTAATCAAAATACATTTAAATATTCTAATATAAACAAAATCTCTAGGGCTTACCTATTTTAAAAACCTATTGTATTTAAAAACCCATACAACTACTCAAATTTTTTAAAAACAAAATTTAAACATAAAAAAATATATTAAAAAGATACGAAAAATAAATTAATAAATATTAAAACAAAAAACCCGTGCATCGCACGGGATATAAGCTAGTAATTATTTAAGGGGCTAAGTTTGTTTAAATAGATCAGAAACATGTCAAACTCACAAGGCAACATCTCTATGTGATAGAAGACAAGAATTTTAGAAACTCCGAATATAAATGTCAAACATTAAAAATCTGAAAGGAGTCCACAAATTTGCTTTTGGACCAAAGATTAAATAGATCATAAAAGTTGTGTTAACCATATAACTTGTTTCAAATCATTTCCCAAAAAAAGTGATTCTAGTGTATCAACAAGCTCTAATAGCACAAACAAAAAATTACCTCAAATGCCTTCTTTAAGAAGTGCTGGAGACGAATTTCATGTTTCTGCCTGGTAGCACCTGACCCGACCGCAGTCGCATCGAATGCAGCCATTGCTTTGCGGACAGCTTCTTCATGTGCTTCTCTCAATGAACCCTACATCCATTCAAAAGTTTTAAATTTAAAAAAAAAAAAAAAAAAAAAGAACAGTAAAGTTTGAAGGCTAGTTGAAAATTTAAGAGTGGAAAAGGAAGAACGTACTTCCTCAGGAGGTTTTGAGCGGTCAAAGGCTGACATATACACTTCAGCAGCTAAATCATATGCTCTCTGACACTCTGCTTCCTCTACACTCTGCGGTATTAAATAGTTCAAACACAGATTTTGGAGAAAAAACCACTGACTATGAGCTCCTGGCAGAAAAACTGATATGCAGCAGCAGTAGATACAATGTACTTAAATGAATACACATACAAATACAAACACATAAATATTAGAAAACTTTGCACACATCTTTGATATTCAGTTTTTGGGTCTCCAGCCAATAAAAAAAATTGAGCCACTTTGATATTGGCTTTATATCAATGCTAGGAAAACCATGTTTATGTGTACAACCATCTCAAGTACTGCCTAAAAGGCTACAAATTGTCAAGTCATAAAGCAGGTTAGCAACCACTAGAAATCATTAAGCAGTCAAGTAAAGCTTTTTAGATTTTTTTTTTTTTTTTGTCTGTTTTTAATTTTTATAATTACTATTTTCTTGCTCTATTTTTGTGGGTTAGAAGGGCAGAGCAATCAATAAAGTTTATGATATAACATATATCCTAAAACACATACAGGGTAAGAAAATAAAACATGTCAAACTTGTGAAAAGATCTTTTTTGAAAAAATGACCATGTCATACTTGTTGTAACAAACTTTTCGAGCTCCTAGCCAAGAAATTATGTCGCAGAAGTAGATACAGAACACTTAACGAATACACAATGAGTACGCAACACAACTCTATAAACTTTAAAGACACTTCTTTCATATTCAGTTGTTTAGCCTCATCCAATTAGAAAAATAGGGACATGCATATTAGCTTTATATCAATGTTAGGAAAACCGTGTTCACGACTTCACGTGTACAACTGTCCCAAGTACTACCTAAATGTCTACAAATTTTGTTCAGCTGTAAAGCAGGTCAGGCAACCACTAGAAATCATTAAGCACTTGAGCACGGCTCTTTATAAAAAATATTTAATTTTTATTTGTGTTATTTTATTTTATTGGAGGCGCGGGGAAGAGGGGCGAAATTAAACTTTGACATGACAGTCATCTTGAAACAAAAACTTTATGACATGACAGTTATCTTAAAACACAAAGAGGGTAAGACGATAGATAAAAATTAATTTTTGGTGAAAAAATTATCTTAAATCCATACAGGGTAAGAAAATAGAAAACAATTGATATTTAGTGACAATCTAATGAACAAATTTAGATTTTGTGTTTAATATTATGTGTTCCTAACCTCGTTTAAAAGATTTGGCGTGTATATGCAAATCTATTTGAGCATCAAAACCACTCTAATTGATCTTAGAATCAAACTGATAATGACGAACATCATCAAACCTTTAAGTGTCAGAATGTCGGTGACGGCTTTCATTACTTGACAAGTATTAGACATGCAGTTTATAAATCTTTCAACAAAAGCACTATGATCCAGTAACCGGAATGCTAATATTGATCACGGGATTTAACATTCTTCTGTTGTTACATATTAGAATACAAATACATAAGTTATTTGATGGAGAAATATAGCACACAGTGCCCCAGTTTGGTTGGGTATTTTATCCCCTTGCTTATTAGTGGAGAAAACACTCCCCCAAATACCTGTGTGTGTGTGTTTTTCTGGATACTAATGAGTGAATAAGTATCCAGCAAACACTCGTGTGTGTATGTGTCTTGCTGGATCATATAAATTTCCGTTAATAAGCAAAACCTCTCAAAACGTTGTATTAAATAATATCATATGGTTTTTATTTGGTAAGTAATGCCAATGAAGTCGCACTTCAACTCATGCTACACATGTACAACAAATAGCGTAAATGTGCAACACATACAATAAGAAGAGATAACACATCACACACGCGGAGTACAAAAACAAGACCAACCTGCCATGAGGATGTTATAGTCGGCACGACACCTTTGTTAAGTGCATCTAGGTAGGACTGAGTGATTCGAGCAAAGATAGGTCCAGTCATTACTGTTCCCCCTAATTGTTTTGGCCTAGTTCTCTCAAAAATGAATTTTGTCAAAGCATCTAAACCAGCTCGGAATTCAGGCCTTAAATTCTTAACCTGCATAGTAGAAAAAGGTTTCACCAATACAAAAGAAAATATTAAATTAAAGTTAAGGGGAAACTTTTGTATTTGACAAAACTGACCAAAAGAGATTTACTAATTGAAATACTACAAGAGCAGGTACTCACTGGAATTTGATCAAGCTTCTGGAGATCATTTTCGTCGCTCAAAGGACGTACAAGGGAAAAACATTCTCTGTCTGGGAAAAGAGCTCGAATAGATTCTCTGATCTAGTTATGATGGAATGAGAATCAATCAATTAACATATGACATGTAAAAAGGCAGCATTTAACCACAAATAAGACTGATTCAGCACAAATATTACACCATCATATCTACATTTCTAATAAAGTTAGTAAGTCAACATAATCATGATCGCTAGTTTGACAAAAAGTAAATAATTTACATAAACCAATCATTTCATTTACTATAGAGGGACAAATTATCCAAACACGTATTTTTATCAACATATATAAACTATATTGATAACCAACCTCATTTTTCGCAGACACGTCTCTCTTGCTACCTTGAACTGGCCTCAAAGCAATCTCTAGGTAGTCACGGGGTGTTATTCTCCTATTATCCTCCACCAAATCAAGATAGAAGTCCTGCAAGCAGAAGTCAATAGCTAAAACTAGGTCTACAAATAGATGTATCATCAGCAATGAACATGCGAGAAGGAAACATAGGAGCATGCGCGTTCAGATAATTAGAAAAAATAAGGATATGAACAAATTTTGGAAACAATAAGGTGAGTGGATGGCTGGGCACGGGTGTAAACGAATATACAGAATATATACATATATACACACAATAAAAAACTTACCCTTAGAAGCCAGACAAAAATTGGGGAAAACTGGCCAATCTCAGAAGCAGTACTCTTTTCCCCTGAGGCTCTAACACGTATACGTTTACTCATTTCAGTGACGAGAGAGAGGTGATCAAGAGCAGCTTCATCAATTCCACCCATCTGAAATGAATGAACTTTGTATAAGCAAATTACAAGATAGATCCCACAGGTATGAAAATTTAGAAGTAAATAACACAAACATAGAGCAAAGGCTTAATATAACTTCTACCTACCTGGTTGTATATGAACATGCTAGATAATAGGACAGCTAATGAAAATATCTGCGTACTGTAAGTTCCCTGCCAAAGAACCCAGGAAAAGAAAAAGAAATGCAATTAAATAACAGAACTCCAAACAGAAATAAAAACGACAAAAAACAAATAGACATGTAAAACAGGGATCAAACTATGTTGAGAATACTGAAAATAACAAATGTCAAATAGGTTCTTTAGGATAAAAGAAAGCTCGACGATCAAAATTGGAACCAAACATAAGCAATATGTAAACATCAGAACCGGATGATATAAAAGCTAACCGTTTGATCGTAAGCATCAATCCCTTCACTATCTAGCAGTAGAAGGTTGTATACGGTGCCATCAAGAGCAGTCCTCCTAATAGGAGTACTCCATAGCCAAAGGCCTTTTGTACATGGTCGATGAGTTGCCGCCACCTGAAACCCACTGCTCTGTCCAAGAAGCTACAACCAGGAAATTGCAGCAGCACGGTCAAGTGAAAGAGTTCAAAATACTCTAATATATTCCATGTTTCAAAATAATACAGACATTTATATTTGTTTTCTTTCTTATTAGTTCTAGAGGATGTCAGGATAGGTGTTAGAATCAGTAGTATTATGTCAGGATTAGGTTAATTATGCTGTCATAATAGTGCTGTGTGGTGTGTGCTGTGTGGTGTGCTGTGTGGGGTGTGTTTTGTGGTGTGTGTGTGCTGTCATAGTAGTGTGCATTAGTTGGAAAGTTGTGTGAAGTAGTTTATTGCTGTGAGCTGTTTATTTTCTGTACTTGGGTGCCTATAAGTTCAGCTGTGTGGTGTAATGTTTGGATATGTTGAAATATATAAAAATGGAATATTATTCCACCAACCTCTCTTTCTTCCTTTCTAATCTCTGATCTCTCTATCTGATCTATTCTCTCTCTATCTCTATTCTATCTCTATCCTATCTGTGTTCTAACCTTTGTTTCTACCTATCTTCTGTCTATAATCTATCTCTATCCTAGCTATTTCTAGCTATTCTATCTCTTATAAACATATAAAATCCCAAAAAAAGTTGCAAAACTTGCCAGGACAGATCAGTTCCTGACAAATTGGTATCAGAGCCGTAGATTTCGATCAATCACTGCTTCGATAGTGTTGTGCTGATAAAGATAGAAGTGTTGAAGTATCAATGGATGTGAATGAGGAAACAGTTTTTAATGAGGCAGTAGAAGAGTTTCAGCAACAGTTTGCTTGTTATAAAGAGGTTGCTGGGAGGAGATTTCAAGAGCTAGAGAAATTAATGGAGTTAGCTGCCAGTAAGATGGAGATACTACAAAGAAGAAAGGCTTTTAAGAAAAAGAGAGAAATGTTTGTGAATCCTTTTGCTAGTAGTGAAGAAGTCATTGAAAAACCTAAGGTTCCTTTACATCATTTGAGGCTTAAGTTCCCTAAGTTTGAAGGGAATTCAGATGTTAATGAGTGGTTAAAGGACTGTGAACAGTACTTTGAGATATTTTCAATTACTGAGAGCAAGAAGGTGTCTATAGCTGGCATGCACCTGGAAGGAGTGGCTAAGAGTTGGTTTAAAACCTATATTGCTGTCAGGAATAGTTGGAATTGGAATGGGTTTTGTGCTCAGTTGGTGGCTAGATTTGGAGTATGGGAACAGAGTTTGATCTATGACAGTTTCAAACAGCTACAACAGATTACAACTGTGGAGCACTACTATGCTCAATTTGAGAAGCTTAAGTCACAATTGGTGGAAAAAATACCTAATCTGACAGAAGAGTTCTTTGTTGAAAGCTTCATAGGAGGATTGAGAGGATCAACAAGAGAAACTCTGAGGTTGCTTAACCCTAGTACTATGGAACAAGCATATAAACTAGCCAGAGGTTGTCAAGAACCTGTGAGGGAGGTTAAGAAAAAAAATGAAGATAACTCTGGTGGCAACAAAACTCATACGACTTTAAGATCAGGGAGATTGTCTAACATACAAGAAGTATGTAGTGAGACTAAACAACAGATCTCAGTGGTACACTTAACTGAGCAGCAGCTGGAAAGCAGATTGAGTGAGGGTTACTGTCCCTATTGTTCTGAAAAAGACAGTCTTACTCATGAGTGTCAGCAGCCCTTTCAATTCAGTATAGTACAAGAAGATCCAAAATTCTGCTTGGAGGAGCTTAAAGAGCCAGAAATGCCAGAACAGATATCAGAAAAGGTTGAAGATGTAGTGGTGAGTAAGTGTGAAAATCAGAAGACAAGCTGGGGTCAAATGGAGGTCTCAGTTCATGCAATAGAAGGATTCCACAATAACAAAACCATTACTCTCACTGGGAAGAAAGGGAATCAAAATTTCTCTATTCTGATTGATGGAGGTAGCACTCATAGCTTCGTGGATGAACATACAGCAACCAAATTAAGATGTGAAGTGGTTAAAACTCAACCAATGAAAGTACAGGTGGCTAATGGAAATCATTTGATTAGTCAGTTTGAGTGTGCAGATTTCTCTTGGACAATGGGTGACAAAAAGTACACTACTGTAATCAGAACACTACCAATGGGAGGGTATGATCTGGTATTAGGAGTTGACTGGTTAGGATCTCTTGGCTTGGTTACTTTTGATTATAAGAAACTGTTGCTACAGTTTCAATATCAAGGAGAAAAGGTAATTCTACAGGGAAATGGTGGTATGAGCAGACCTAGGATACAGCAGATGAGTGCTAAGGGATTCGTGAGATCCTGTCAGAGACAAGGCAATGGGTTCATTTATATAGTGAATCAAGTATGTGATTCACCTGAAGAACAAGGTACCACTGATGAAAAGGGGAATACAATTATAAGGGAAGTTCAAACTCAGTTGCAAGGTTTGTTGGACGAGTATGAGGATATATTTCAGACACCAAAGGGACTTCCCCCTCATAGAGAGATTGAGCATTCCATAGAATTGAAAGAGGGATCTCAGCCTTTTTCAATAAGACCTTATAGAAACTCCTTTGATCAGAAGAATGAGGTGGAGAAACTTATAGCAGAAATGTTGGAATCAGGGGTTATAAGACCAAGTACTTCACCATTTGCTTCTCCTATTCTGCTGGTGAAGAAAAAGGATGGCACTTGGAGATTTTGCATTGATTATAGAAAGCTCAATTCATTGACAATCAAGAATCAATTTCCAATTCCACTTATTGAGGAGCTATTGGATGAATTAAGTGGGGCAGAATTCTTTACTAAGCTTGATCTTAGGGCAGGGTATCATCAAGTCAGAATGAAGGCTAAAGACATAGAGAAAACAGCCTTTAGAACTCATTTAGGTCACTATGAGTTCACTGTCATGCCCTTTGGGCTGACTAATGCTCCTGCTACTTTCCAGCATTTGATGAATAAAGTTTTTGAGCCCTACTTGAGGAAGTTCTCACTGGTCTTCTTTGATGACATTCTAATCTACTCTAAGACTGCTTTGGAGCATCTACAACACTTGGAGGTGATATTTGCAACTATGAGGCAGCATCAACTGTTTGCCAAACAATCTAAGTGTGAGTTTATGAAGGATCAAGTAGCTTATTTGGGACATGTGATCAACAAGGCTGGAGTTGCAGTTGATGCCAGCAAGGTAGCAGATATGCTTGCCTGGCCATTGCCACAGAATATTAAGGCCCTTAGAGGTTTTTTAGGGCTGAGTGGATACTATAGAAAGTTTGTTAAAGGGTATGGCTCAATTGCTAAACCTTTAACAGTGTTGCTGCAGAAAGATAACTTTGTATGGAATGAAGAAGCTACTACAGCCTTCACTGCTCTAAAACAGGCTATGTCTAGTACCCCTGTACTCAAACTACCAGATTTTTCTAAGGCATTTACAGTAGAGACTGATGCATCCCACACTGGCATTGGAGCTGTACTTACACAAGATGGTCATCCCTTGGCATATTTCAGTAAAGCTTTAGGGGTAAAAGGACAGGCTATGTCTACCTATGAGAAAGAATTAATGGCTGTAGTCACTGCTGTCAAGAAATGGACTCCATACTTGATGGACAAGCACTTTTTCATCAAGACAGACCATTATGCTTTGAAATTCTTGGCTGATCAGAAAGTTAGTAATCTCCTACAGCAAAAGTGGATTAGCAAATTGCTAGGTTACAACTACACTATTGTTTACAGGAAGGGCTCTGAGAACATTGTTGCTGATGCCCTAAGCAGAAAGTTTGAAGAAATTGACTCAGGCAAGGCTGATATTTCTATTCATGAGGACATGAATGATGCTAAGGGGAAGGGGATGTCAGGATAGGTGTTAGAATCAGTAGTATTATGTCAGGATTAGGTTAATTATGCTGTCATAATAGTGCTGTGTGGTGTGTGATGTGTGGTGTGCTGTGTGGGGTGTGTTTTGTGGTGTGTGTGTGCTGTCATAGTAGTGTGCATTAGTTGGAAAGTTGTGTGAAGTAGTTTATTGCTGTGAGCTGTTTATTTTCTGTACTTGGGTGCCTATAAGTTCAGCTGTGTGGTGTAATGTTTGGATATGTTGAAATATATAAAAATGGAATATTATTCCACCAACCTCTCTTTCTTCCTTTCTGATCTCTGATCTCTCTATCTGATCTATTCTCTCTCTATCTCTATTCTATCTCTATCCTATCTGTGTTATAACCTTTGTTTCTACCTATCTTCTGTCTATAATCTATCTCTATCCTAGCTATTTCTAGCTATTCTATCTCTTATAAACATATAAAATCCCAAAAACAGTTGCAAAACTTGCCAGGACAGATCAGTTCCTGACAGAGGAACAAGACATGCTGATGGAGGATTTATATCTTTAACCAAGTAACTAGTAATAACAGAGTTGTCCATACAAACTTAAACCGCTACTAATACTGAAATGGGCCTAAGATCGATAAACAGCGACCCCAAAAAAATGCAGATGTAATCCTACCTGTGAGATTCACATTTCTTTCCTAGACATGATTGAAAGCACAAACATGAGGACAGAAGAAATTAATTTGGCCTTCAGTTATTAAATATTGTGAAGACGGTGACTCAATATACAAGTCAAGCTTTAGTGCTAACTCTTAGTGGAATAGCTTCTATTGATCTACAGCCACACATTTTAACAAATAGATACATTGTTTATTCAAAAGAGACTTTCGCAGATAGAACACCAAGCCATGCCTGTACCGAGATCGCAGTTATAACTTATAATTCCTCTGCCAGATCTACATCTAAACTTATCATAAATCTACCCAATCTTCTAAAAACTACCTGTTAATAACTCTGTCTAAAGTTGCAACACTTAAAACAGACAAGATCAATATCTGAAAAAAAAAAACTTCCTCTTTAAAACATTAAAACTTCTTATTCAATTAAACCCATCCAATCAAATTTTTCACAAGGAATGGTGTTGGTAGTTTGTACTACTAAAATTTAACAAACAAAAGTTTTTGCATCAAGATAAGCAACTTATGCCACATATTCAGCTTTATTTATAAGATGGCAAAATTCTAAGCCAGATTGTATTAAAATTTAACAAACAAAAGTTTTTGTACCAAGATTGTGTTTGGATAGTATACTATTATTTCAAATGACAGGGATCTTGTTAACATCTCAAATTCTCAAGCTTGGGCTTTATCAGATTATCAGGAATAGAACCGAACCTAAATCTAGATAATTTTAAAAATCAAAACACGTTACTTGGACCAAATCCATCATTCAAAATGAACTTCCAGTATCAAAAGTTCCAAACATGCCATAGATGTATTTAGTATCTGTTTTACATGAACATTTCAATCATCTAATGTGTCTAAGTAACACTTCAAACTCAGGAAAAACTAATGCTAGAGTACAAGATTTAAAGAATTCCCTAACTATGTCCACTTGCTTGAGAAATACGTACTATATCTTTCGATAAGCAAAAAATCTAGTAATCCACGGTTACACGGTAGTATTTCAATAAAAATTACTTCATCTGAAAATCCTTGCATCAACATTTTGCTGGAATTCTAAGAGTCTTAAAATCCTGGTGTTCTTTGGGTACATCACTTAAACTTCATATTACATCTTCTAAGTTAGTATATATCATTTTTAATTTTGGAAGTTTACATCTTCCAAGTGAGTATATCATTTTTACTATCGAAATTATGGAGTTCCATCAAAACCATGGATGGAAAAATTACATAAAACACACCATAAACTCTTATCTTATGTATCATCATCAAATTAACGCCTTTATCAATTTCATCACCTACTTACCCAATTACCCTCAATGAGATTAACCGCCACCAACATGAGAAGTAGGAATGAAAAACCTTTTTTTTAATCTTACAATTGAAATCCATGAAACTTAATCTCGACTCATAAGGTAGACATTATCAATTAAATTTTCTATTGTAACTTATAAAGTAACACACGTGTGCTCGAACCTAATTACTACATTGCCTAAATAAAACCTCAACGGTGTTCCGTAAAACCCTAACATCGAATCACCCCCCATACTCGACATAATAACACAAACTAAATCAACCACTAACAAAATCAGTAACTACTCAATTTCCAAAACCCTAGAATTGAATTACACCAATTTACGAAAACTCGAAACACAAAATCGAAAAAACCTGATTCAAAATGAAGCTTTTGCCTTGTCGAGCCCGACCACAGACCGAAACAACACCAACAGGCTCTTTCAACAGCTGAAGCACAGCAACCGCCTCTGGATCCATCTTGAACTTGCCATTCTCATCGCAATACACGAGACGAATCGGTCTCGGAGGGCCTGAAGCTACCGGAGGTGTGGCGGTGTACGGTGAGTAGGGAGATTCCGGCGATTCCGGCGCCGGCGAGTCTGTGGCGCCTCGGTTGAAGAATCTTAGCATATTTGGATTATGCGTGTTTTAGTGTGTGTGGGGTTTTATTTGGGAAACTTTAAAGGAGAAGAGGGAAAAATAGGTGAACCGGGGAAGAGGTTTTTATTTGAGAATTTATAAAAAATACTATATTTTCTACTTTGTTTTGCAAAATTTTCTCAAATTGATTATAGATATACTATCTTAATTGCAAATGTACTATTATATGTTATGTATTTATATTTTTTTATTTAATAATAATACTATGCTGATTGTGCGCTGATTGTACCTATGCTGACTATGTGCCATGTGGTAGGTGGGTCCCACCCTGCTGACATGGCAGTTGACGTGACAGGTGGGTCCCATCCCGCTGACAGCTGACGTGACACTCGGGGTGTTTGGGGTAAATTTTTTTCAGAATAAGTCAACTTATTTTAAGACAAAGTTAGAGATTCCTAACTTTTAAACTTATTTTCAACTTATTTTTGCAACTTATTAAATCTCAAACATATATTAAATACTTATATAAAAAAAAATTATCGAAATATAAAATTTTTACCCGAAAATAAGTCCATAAGCCCATGAAATAAGCTTAGCCAAACAGGCTAACTGGTAGGTGGGTCTCAGCCCTGCTGACGTGGCAGGTGGGTCCCACCCTTGTTGACGTGGCAACTAGTTATTCTTAACAAAAGTAAAATTGCAAAAAATTACTTTTTTTATATATTTATCAAAAAAGCTCTTTTTATTTTCATTTTCAAAAAAAGAATCTTTTAATATACTTTGAAAAAGAAAACAAAGCTGTATAATTTTCTCATCTTTCGTCCCGTCCAATTATTTATTCTCTTTATTTGTTAATAAAACATAATTGATGAAAATTAAATGTAATATAAATACATACAACAAATATAATTATTAAAAAAAATATTTTTTTAAAAAATAACAAATATTTTTTCAAACAGTGTATCTATCTATCTATCTATACTATTATATTAAAGCCGAAACATTGAAAGTTTTGGTTTTCGGTTTGGTTATCCTATTTATTTTGATTTTCGGTTTGATTAATTTAATTTTTAATTAATTTTAAATATAAAATAAATCAATTTTATTCCGTTATTGGATATAGTCCTAAAGACACAATAGTATTTTATATTTACACCATTACTAATACAGCTAAACTTAAAACCTCCGTCATAATTATTAAAATAAATAATTTAATTACAAAAACAACTCAAAAATCTAATTACTTATGTTAACGTAATTATATTCCGATTAAAATTCCTTCATCCACATTGAGCTTCTACTTGGACTCTTTTTCTGCTCTAACAACTCAATTACCAATTTTTTCTAAAGATTTTACTTCTAATTAAAACACTTTACCATTTAATTTAAAACTAATATTACAGTAATTAATATATATCCAAATCTATCTATACTTCTATATTAAAGCCGAAACATTGAAAGTTTTGGTTTTCGGTTTGGTTATCCTATTTATTTTGGTTTTCGATTTGGTATTTAATTTTTAATTAATTTTAAATATAAAATAAATCAATTTTATTCCGTTATTGGCTATAGTCCTAAAGACACAATAGTATTTTATATTTACACCATTACTAATACAGCTAAACTTAAAACCTCCGTCATAATTATTAAAATAAATAATTTAATTACAAAAACAACTCAAAAAGCTAATTACTTATGTTAACGTAATTATATTCCGATTAAAATTCCTTCATCCATATTGAACTTCTACTTGGACTCTTTTTTCTGCTCTAACAACTCAATTACCAATTTTTTCTAAAGATTTTACTTCTAATTAAAACACTTTACCATTTAATTTAAAACTAATATTATAATAATTAATATATATCCAAAATATCACACCATATCTTTCTGTAATTATTTTTAGTAATAATTTTTGTAATTAAAACACGTTACTTTTTAATTTAAAATTAATCTTGCGATCACTAATATGCACCCAAAAATATCTCACCATATATTCAAATCATTATTTTTAGTAATAATTAAGAATCGTTAGATCTAATAATAAGATATATTATATGATTAAATTAATTCACTAAAAATTTAAAGTTCGAACCCGTCAACGACATTTTTGATTAAGAATTTTACAAAATAAATTTTAAACCATGCATATCATTATATAAATTTTTATTAAATTAAAAATAAAAAATTATTAAAAATAAGGATTATATAAAAATATAATTATAATGTTAAATAAATTTTATAACCTATCAAAATACTATTATATTAAAGCCGAAACATTGAAAGTTTTGGTTTTCGGTTTGGTTATCCTATTTATTTTGGTTTTCGGTTTGATTAATTTAATTTTTAATTAATTTTAAATATAAAATAAATCAATTTTATTCCGTTATTGGCTATAGTCCTAAAGACACAATAGTATTTTATATTTACACCATTACTAATACAGCTAAACTTAAAACCTCCGTCATAATTATTAAAATAAATAATTTAATTACAAAAACAACTCAAAAATCTAATTACTTATGTTAACGTAATTATATTCCGACTAAAATTCCTTCATCCACATTGAGCTTCTACTTGGACTCTTTTTTCTACTTTAACAACTCAATTACCAATTTTTTCTAAAGATTTTACTTCTAATTAAAACACTTTACCATTTAATTTAAAACTAATATTATAATAATTAATATATATCCAAATCTATACTTCTATATTAAAGCCGAAACATTGAAAGTTTTGATTTTCGGTTTGGTTATCCTATTTATTTTGGTTTTCGGTTTGGTATTTAATTTTTAATTAATTTTAAATATAAAATAAATCAATTTTATTCCGTTATTGGCTATAGTCCTAAAGACACAATAGTATTTTATATTTACACCATTACTAATACAGCTAAACTTAAAACCTCCGTCATAATTATTAAAATAAATAATTTAATTACAAAAACAACTCAAAAAGCTAATTACTTATGTTAACGTAATTATATTCCGATTAAAATTCCTTCATCCATATTGAACTTCTACTTGGACTCTTTTTTCTGCTCTAACAACTCAATTACCAATTTTTTCTAAAGATTTTACTTCTAATTAAAACACTTTACCATTTAATTTAAAACTAATATTATAATAATTAATAATATATCCAAAATATCACACCATATATTTCTGTAATTATTTTTAGTAATAATTTTTGTAATTAAAACACGTTACTTTTTAATTTAAAATTAATCCTGCGATCACTAATATGCACCCAAAAATATCTCACCATATATTCAAATCATTATTTTTAGTAATAATTAAGAATCGTTAGATATAATAATAAGATATATTATATGATTAAATTAATTTACTAAAAATTTAAAGTTCGAACCCGTCAACGACATTTTTGATTAAGAATTTTACAAAATAAATTTTAAACCATGCATATCATTATATAAATTTTTATTAAATTAAAAATAAAAAATTATTAAAAATAAGGATTATATAAAAATATAATTATAATGTTAAATAAATTTTATAACCTATCAAAATACTATTACATTAAAGCCGAAACATTGAAAGTTTTGGTTTTCGGTTTGGTTATCCTATTTATTTTGGTTTTCGGTTTGATTAATTTAATTTTTAATTAATTTTAAATATAAAATAAATCAATTTTATTCCGTTATTGGCGATAGTCCTAAAGACACAATAGTATTTTATATTTACACCATTACTAACACAGCTAAACTTAAAACCTCCGTCATAATTATTAAAATAAATAATTTAATTACAAAAACAACTCAAAAATCTAATTATTTATGTTAACGTAATTATATTCCGACTAAAATTCCTTCATCCACATTGAGCTTCTACTTGGATTCTTTTTTCTGCTTTAACAACTCAATTACCAATTTTTTCTAAAGATTTTACTTCTAATTAAAACACTTTACCATTTAATTTAAAACTAATATTATAATAATTAATATATATCCAAATCTATACTTCTATATTAAAGCCGAAACATTGAAAGTTTTGGTTTTCGGTTTGGTTATCCTATTTATTTTGGTTTTCGGTTTGGTATTTAATTTTTAATTAATTTTAAATATAAAATAAATCAATTTTATTCCGTTATTGGCTATAGTCCTAAAGACACAATAGTATTTTATATTTACACCATTAATAATACAGCTAAACTTAAAACCTCCGTCATAATTATTAAAATAAATAATTTAATTACAAAAACAACTCAAAAAGCTAATTACTTATGTTAACGTAATTATATTCCGATTAAAATTCCTTCATCCATATTGAGCTTCTACTTGGACTCTTTTTTCTGCTCTAACAACTCAATTACCAATTTTTTCTAAAGATTTTACTTCTAATTAAAAGAATTTACCATTTAATTTAAAACTAATATTATAATAATTAATATATATCAAAAATATCACACCATATCTTTCTGTAATTATTTTTAGTAATAATTTTTTTAATTAAAACACGTAACTTTTTAATTTAACATTCATCTTGCGATCACTAATATGCACCCAAAAATATCTCACCATATATTTAAATCATTATTTTTAGTAATAATTAAGAATCGTTAGATCTAATAATAAGATATATTATATGATTAAATTAATTTACTAAAAATTTAAAGTTCGAACCCGTCAACGACATTTTTGATTAAGAATTTTACAAAATAAATTTTAAACCATGCATATCATTATATAAATTTTTATTAAATTAAAAATAAAAAATTATTAAAAATAAGGATTATATAAAAATATAATTATAATGTTAAATAAATTTTATAACCTATCAAAATACTATTATATTAAAGCCGAAACATTGAAAGTTTTGGTTTTCGGTTTGGTTATCCTATTTATTTTGGTTTTCGGTTTGATTAATTTAATTTTTAATTAATTTTAAATATAAAATAAATCAATTTTATTCAGTTATTGGCTATAGTCCTAAAGACACAATAGTATTTTATATTTACAACATTACTAATACAGCTAAACTTAAAACCTCCGTCATAATTATTAAAATAAATAATTTAATTACAAAAACAACTCAAAAATCTAATTACTTATGTTAACGTAATTATATTCCGACTAAAATTCCTTCATCCACATTGAGCTTCTACTTGGACTCTTTTTTCTGCTCTAACAACTCAATTACCAATTTTTTCTAAAGATTTTACTTCTAATTAAAACACTTTACCATTTAATTTAAAACTAATATTATAATAATTAATATATATCCAAATCTATACTTCTATATTAAAGCCGAAACATTGAAAGTTTTGGTTTTCGGTTTGGTTATCCTATTTATTTTGGTTTTCGGTTTGGTATTTAATTTTTAATTAATTTTAAATATAAAATAAATCAATTTTATTCCGTTATTGGCTATAGTCCTAAAGACACAATAGTATTTTATATTTACACCATTACTAATACAGCTAAACTTAAAACCTACGTCATAATTATTAAAATAAATAATTTAATTACAAAAACAACTCAAAAAGCTAATTACTTATGTTAACGTAATTATATTCCGATTAAAATTCCTTCATCCATATTGAGCTTCTACTTGGACTCTTTTTTCTGCTCTAACAACTCAATTACCAATTTTTTCTAAAGATTTTACTTCTAATTAAAACACTTTACCATTTAATTTAAAACTAATATTATAATAATTAATATATATCCAAAATATCACACCATATCTTTCTGTAATTATTTTTAGTAATAATTTTTGTAATTAAAACACGTTACTTTTTAATTTAAAATTAATCTTGCGATCACTAATATGCACCCAAAAATATCTCACCATATATTCAAATCATTATTTTTAGTAATAATTAAGAATCGTTAGATCTAATAATAAGATATATTATATGATTAAATTAATTCACTAAAAATTTAAAGTTCGAACCCGTCAACAACATTTTTGATTAAGAATTTTACAAAATAAATTTTAAACCATGCATATCATTATATAAATTTTTATTAAATTAAAAATAAAAAATTATTAAAAATAAGGATTATATAAAAATATAATTATAATGTTAAATAAATTTTATAACCTATCAAAAGAAACCCGTGGTTCGCACGGTTTATAAGCTAGTACTATTATATTAAAGCCGAAACATTGAAAGTTTTGGTTTTCGGTTTGGTTATCCTAAGTTTTGGTTTTCGGTTTGGTTATCCTAATTATTAAAATAAATAATTAAATTACAAAAACAACTCAAAAAACTAATTACTAATGTTAACGTAATTATATTCGGATTGAAATTTCTTCATCCACTTCTACTTGGTCTCTTTTTTCTGCTCCAACAACTCAATTATTCATTTTTTCTAAAGATTTTACTTCTAATTAAAACACTTTACCATTTAATATAAAACTAATATTACAATAAAAAACCAAACCAAACATAACCAGTATATCCCGCTCAGAGCAGGGTCTGGGGAGGGTAGGATGTACGCAGACCATACCCCCACTTTTAGAGCGGGGAGGCTGTTTCCGTGTAGACCCTCGGCTATGTGCACGATATACAAAGAGTGTGGTAAATACAAAGGAAACCAATTGATACGGAAAAGATCAATGCCATACCTGAGCCCATGGCGTTCTCCACATGGGGCATACCTATCTGCGATGATTTATGATACTCATAACTTGAAGCGCTCCAACCACACGAAAATCCTGCACAGAGACAGCACCGAGCCAGGATCCCTGTAACTGCAAAACCAGACAACAGAAGACACTAAAAACGCACAGTGAGAAAGCTAAAGCCGAACTACTACAAAATCGCTAACCGAGACAATCCAATTCTAAGGCTCTCGACAACCGATCCGCACCCTAAAAGAGAATCCACCACTCTGATACGCCGCCTCCAAGCAGACCTATCTGCAAACATGGTCTCATTTAAGTCTAAGGCCTTCAAATCCAGCCTGAGCTGCTCTTCCCACGACCTCCTCGGCCTGCCTCTCCTCCTCGCCCCACCAACCGAAAGAGTCTCGACCCTCCTCACTGGGGCTTCTACCAGCCTTCTCCGAACGTGGCCGAACCATCTCAACCTTCCTTCCCTAAGTTTCGCAGACATAGGCGCCACTTCAAGTTCGCTCCTAAACACCGAATTTGGGATTCTGTCCAACATCGTGCGCCCACAAGACCACCGCAACATCCTCATTTCAGCCGCTTCCAACTTGCTTACGAGGGCCTTCTTCTCCGCCCAACACTCCGAACCATATAACATCACCGGACGGATAGCCGCTCTATAGAATTTCCCTTTCAACTTTAAAGGGACTTTCTTATCGCACATCACCCCTGACGCTGCCCTCCACCTTAACCACCCCGCCTTGATACGATGTGTGACATCGGCTTCAATCTCACCTTCCTTCTGGATGATCGAACCTAAATACTTGAACTTGTCCGTCTGCGCGACGATCTGGTCTTCAATCCTAACCTCCACCCCTTCTTCGCTGGCCTCACCACTGAAGTTACACCAGAGATACTCGGTTTTAGACCGGCTCAAACGTAACCCTTGTGACTCCAAAGTAGATCTCCAAAGCTCCAATTTCTCGTTCACCTCCCCCCTCGATTCCGCCAGCAGAACGATATCATCCGCAAAGAGCATGCACCAAGGGACATCATCTTGAATCCCTCGCGACATGACATCAAGGATAAGGGCGAAAAGAAAAGGACTTAGGGCCGACCCCTGATGAAGCCCCATCTCAACAGGGAAGAAACGGGAGTCCCCCACTGGGGTCCGAACGCAAGATCTAGCTTGGGAGTACATGTCTTGAATCACCCTAATGTACGCCGACGACACTCCCCTCTCCTCAAGGCTCTTCCAGATAGCTTCACGGGGTATGCTATCATAAGCCTTCTCAAGGTCAATGAACACCATATGGAGGTCTTTGCGACAATCCCTGAACTTCTCCATAAGGCATCTAACGAGATATATAGCCTCGGTCGTCGATCTCCCAGGCATAAATCCAAATTGATTCTCTGAGATTTCAACTACTCTTCTAATCCGACTATCAACCACTCTCTCCCAAAGTTTCATAGTATGACTGAGTAATTTAATACCCCGGTAGTTATAACAACTCTGAGCATCGCCTTTATTCTTGAAAAAAGGGACCACGACACTACGCCTCCATTCAGCTGGCATCTTAGCACCCAAGAGAAGAACATTGAACAGATCTGCTAGCCATTGGACGCCAACCTCACCAAGACAAAGCCAAACCTCGATCGGGATAAGATCCGGGCCAACCGCCTTCCCTTTAGCCATCTTCTGCAGGGCACCCTTGACTTCATCCTTGCTGATGCGCTCACAGGAATCGATTGAAAGCACAGGCGAAAGAGAGACCTCTCGCTCCACCCCGGCACCACTCCTCCTAGCCTCGTTGAAAAGATTATGAAAATACGAACTCCACCTCTCCTTAATAGCATCTTCATTCAATAACACTTGGCCTAAATCATCCTTAACAAACTTAACAGATCCAAAATATCACACCATATCTTTCCGTAATTATTTTTAGTAGTAATTTTTGTAATTAAACCATGGAGTACTTTTTAATTTAAAATTAATCTTAAGATCACTAATATACACCCAAAAATATCTCACCATATATACAAATCATTATTTTTATTAATAAATAACAATCCTTAGATCTAATAATAAGATATATTATATGATTAAATTAATTTATTAAAAATTTAAAGTTCGAACCCGTCAACGACATTTTTAATTTAGAATTTTACAGAATAAATTGTAAACCATGCATTTCATTATATAAATTTATATTAAATTAAAATTAAAAAATTATTAAAAATAAGGATTATATAAAAACATAATTATAATGTTAAATAAATTTTATAACCTATCAAAAGAAGCCCGTGCGAAGCACGGGTTATAAGCTAGTACTATTATATAAAAGCCGAAACATTAAAAGTTTGGTTGGTTGGTTGGTTGGTCGGTCGGTCGGTACGGTAACTGTTGATTTTACCTATTTACCCTTCTCAATTACATATATACTAACTAATCAATTTCCTTTTTCAGGTTAAACATATTATCTTTTCTATTTTTCAAGAACTAAATAATTTCCTTTTTCAGGTAAAATAAAATATCTTTTATATTTTATCTAACTAAAATTTCTCTTTTATGAATCAATTTCCTTTTTCAGGTTAAACATATTACCTTTTCTATTTTTCAATAATTAAATAATTTCCTTTTTCAGATAAATTAAAATATCTTTTACATTTTATCGAACTAAAATTTCTCCTTTTTAAAAACACTCAAGCAATTTTGTTTAATAAAATAACATAATTATATTATAATTACTATTAACTAATCAGTTACCTTTTTCAGTCAAAACACGTTACCTTTCCTCTTTTCTCTAATTAAATCTTTATTTTTCAAATTATATCATGGACGATTACCTTTTTTCGCCAAAACACGTTACAATTACAATTATGTTTTTGTACAATCATCATTTTTAATAATTTTTTAATTTTATATAATTTAATATACTCATATTTACGAATTATACTAATGTTTCTTTATTATAGACAACGTATACGGATTTTGAATTTTTTTTTTGAAGTATTGAATATATTTTATTAATAATTGAAAAGTATGGTGTGATATTTTGGGGAATATATTAATGATTGTAAGATTAGTTTCAAATCAAAAAGGTAACGTGTTTTAATTCGAAAGAAATATTATTGATTGGAAGATATGATACAATTGATGTTTTTAAGTGTTTATAAAAGGTAATATCTTCGACTGAAAGTAAATGTGAAAAAGGCAATCGACTAATTATCATTAATTATATTATTTTATTATTTATTTTAGGTGTTTTAATATTATAGATATCGTATATATTTTTCTTTATAATGAAGGGTAAATAAGTAAATTCACGAAGTACCAAAAAATTGGTACCAAAACTTTTAATGTTTATAATAATTTTTTAAATTTTAATTTACTCATGTTTACGGGTTATACTAATGTTTCCTTATTATAAACAGCGTATACGGATTTTTAATATATTTTATTAATAATTGAAAAGTATGTTGTGATATTTTCGGGTATATTAATGATTGAAAAATTAGTTTTAAATAAAAAATGTAACATTTTTTAATTCGAAAGATATATTAATGATTGGAAGATATGATATGATTGATGTTTTTAGGTGTTTATAAAAGGTAATATCTTGGTGTGATATTTTCGGGTATATATTAATGATTGAAAGATTAGTTTTAAATAAAAAAGGTAACGTGTTTTAATTCGAAAAAATATTAATGATTGGAAGATACGATATGATTGATGGTTTTAGGTGTTTATAAAAGGTAATATTTTCAACTGAAAGTAAATGTGAAAAAGGCAATCGACTAATTACCATTAACTATATTATGTTATTATTTATTTTAGGTGTTTTAATATTATATATATAATATATATTTTTCTTTATAATGAAAAGTAAATATGTAAATTCACGAAATACCAAAAAATAGGTACCAAAAAACTGGTACCAAAAAACAGGTACCAAAACTTTAATGTTTCGGCTTTTATATGATAGTAATATACTAATGTTTACGGATTATACTAATGTTTCCTTATTATAGACAACGTTTACGGATTTTTAATATATTTTATTAATAATTGAAAAGTATGGTGTGATATTTTTGGGTATATATTAATGATTGTAAGATTACTTTCAAATCAAAAAGGTAACGTGTTTTAATTCGAAAGAAATATTAATGATTGAAAGATATGATACGATTGATGTTTTTAGGTGTTTATAAAAGGTAATATCTTCGACTGAAAGTAAATGTGAAAAAGACAATCGACTAATTATCATTAATTATATTATGTTATTATTTATTTTAGGTGTTTTAATATTATAGATATCGATATTTTTATTTATAATGAAGGGTATTTTTTAAATTTTAATTTATTCATGTTTACGGATTATACTAATGTTTCCTTATTATAAACAACGTATACGGATTTTTAATATATTTTATTAATAACTGAAAAGTATGGTATGATATTTTCGGGTATATATTAATGATTGAAAGATTAGTTTTAAATAAAAAAGGTAATGTGTTTTAATTCGAAAGAAATATTAATGATTGGAAGATATGATATGATTGATGTTTTTAGGTGTTTATAAAAGGTAATATCTTGGTGTGATATTTTCGGGTATATATTAATGATTGAAAGATTAGTTTTAAATAAAAAAGGTAACGTGTTTTAATTCGAAAAAATATTAATTAATGGAAGATATGATTGATGTTTTTAGGTGTCTATAAATGGTAATATCTTCAACTGAAAGTAAATGTGAAAACGGTAATCTACTAATTACCGTTAATTATATTATGTTATTATTTATTTTAGGTATTTTAATAGTATATATATCATATATATTTTTCTTTGTAATGAAGGGTAAATAAGAAAATTCACGAAGTACCAAAAAATAGGTACCAAAAAACAGGTACCAAAACTTTTAATGTTTCGGCTTTTATATAATAGTATAGATTACCACCATTTACTACTTTTTATCTTCTCTTTTACCTATATACATAATTTTAAACTCATATTTTTACTTTACATATCAGTTATATACATACATAAACACTCCTTATAACCTAAGCTAGTTGGTGATAAAATGGCGGGTGAAGATGATAACAAATAAGATGTGAAGAATGAGATTAATCCAAATCCAAGAAATGAGGCCAATTTTGATTTGAATGAATTTCCTAAAGATCAAGGAAGACCGTTACAGCAAGAATCAATTTTCCAAGTTTGTTTATATGATGTGGAGCATCTGCTTTCCGAGTGTTTTGAAATTGTTCGAAAAGTAACTTTTATTATATTTACAATTAATGATGTATTTCTGTTTTAATTCCAAATGTTTAAGTACATGTGATATAGTGAAGTTTAAATTCTAAACTTTTTTGATAGTTTTCTATCAATGGTAAATTTTAAAATTTTCTTTTGATGATTATCATTTTTGTGTTGTAGTAGATTAAAATTATTATCACAAATTTGTTTAACAAGTACTAAATATTTTAAAAACTTTGTTTTTTGTTTTTCTGAAAAAATTCAATTACAATTTTAATTTACCATAAAAAATATAATTTTACACATCTTTATTAAAAAAAAGGTAGTTTAAAAAATGTTTTAAAACATTATACATAATTTAGGTGAGCATTTTTAACAAATGTAACAAAAAAATGAAAATTTAAAATTTAAAAGTTACAAAAATGATTCCTCACACAAAATGTATCTACTTAAATTCAACCAGCTAATTGCATCTTTCACAAGCCTAGCATCACAGTTCATGTCTACCTTGTCTCTCTAAAATACTTTCTTTAATATGGGTATCTTGTATTTGTTGGAACCTCGTACTTTTAGAATTTCTACCATACACCTTTGTAATGTACAAAAAATACTGTTTAATATTTTAGGAGGGTAAGCATGAAATGATCTTTCAACCGCATCAATAATTTCATTTATGTTATTTCAACACTCCTTGTAGCGTAGTGACTGAATGGAGGCTCTGAAGGTGAAGTACGAGGGTCTGAAGCTGGAGGCTCATTCAAATCAAGACCTTGAGGTTGGTTTAAATAAAAAATATAAGACCTTTTACTTCCAAGAGTGAATTAATTTGTTCTTTCAGAAGTGCGAGATGAATATTATTTTTGAAATATATTATCTTCACCTAAAAATGAAATTACAACAAACTCTGAATAACAACAAAATTTAAATAAAGGAAAACATAAAGAGATGTAGTGTATTGAAACAAAGACAAAATCATAAATAAATAATATTTAATTTGAATGAGATTAACATAGAATTGAGCTGAAAAAATTCTATCAAATGAAAACAATGTTAAAAAAATATACAGTATGTATAAAGAAAAAAGAAAAGATAACTTACTCTCATTGTTTTGTGCTTCCTTGACAATCAACTAGAAGGTTCAAATAAAGATAGAGGTTGGCCACCGGGAGTAGCGTTTTTTCGCTAGTTATGATTCATTTTCTTTATTTTTCACCACTACACAAAGCATATATATGCATCATGTTATACATGCACATATAGGAAGGATACTTGTAATAAAAAGAAAAAAACACTTAGCACCTATTTATAAATAGAATCTACTTGTTATAATATTCATATAGATTCTCCTTCTTTCACCTTCTTTCACTGGTGCATACACACCCATATAAATATTTTTTTAGAATATGGAATTCTGTGATGAAGAAGGTAGACACCATGCATCCCTAGGAAAGTTACCCAGGGAGGTACTAGCTCAGGATCACCAAAATTGGTGAAATAGCCAGAATTTCCTTGCTGATTAAGAGTGTTTTTGTAATTTTGATTAAGAGTTGTTTTTGTAATTTTTTTAAGTCCCATATTAAGTATCATTTTCTACTTTCTACTTTCAAGACAGCTGTTTAATACCACCTAACCTAACTTATTTATATTTTTCTATTTTCAAGTTTTGTATTAATTAATTACCAGCATTTACCATTTTTTTCTTCTCTTTTACCTTTATATATAATTTTAAACTCATACTTATATTTTACATATCAGTTATATACGTACATAAACACTCCTTATAAATTAAGCTAGTTGGTGATAAAATGGCGGGTGAAGATGATAACAAAGAAGATGTGTTGAATGTGATTAATCCAAATCCAAGAGAGGGTGCTGATTTTGATTTGAATGTATTTCCTGAAGATCAAGGAAGACCTTTACATCAAGAATCAATTTTCCACGTTATTTATATGATGTGGAGCATCTACTTTCTGAGTGTTTTGAAAAGTAAATTTTATTATGTTTACAATTTATGATGTATTTCTATTTAAATTCCAAATGTTTAAGTAAATGTGATGTAGTGAAGTTTAAATTCTAAACTTCTATGAAAGTTTTCTATCCATGGTAAATTTTAAAATTTTATTTTGATGATTGTCATTTTTGTGTTATAGTAAATTAAAATTATTATTACAAATTTGTTTAAGAAGTACTAAATATTTTCAAAAACTTAGGTTTTTTGTTTTTGTGAAAAAATTCAATTACAATTTTAATTTGCCATAAAAAATAAATTTTACACATCTTTATTAAAAAAAGGTAGTTTAAAAAATGTTTTAAAACATCATACATAATTTAGGTGAGCATTTTATCAAATGTAGCAGACAAATGAAAATTCAAAATTTAGAATTTAAAAGTAACACAAATGATTCCTCACATAAAATTTATCTACTTAAAGTCAACAAGCTAATAGGATTGTTCACAAGGAGTCTGCCTTGTTCCCCCAAAATACTTTTTTTAATATGGGTATCTTGTATTTGTTGGAACCTCGTACTTTTTGAATTTTTATCATACACCTTTGTAAGGTAGAAAAAATGTTATTCAATATTTTAGGAGGGTAAGCATGAAATGATCTTTCATCTGCATCAATAATTTCATCTACGTTATTTGGACACTCTTTGTAGCGTAGTGATTGAATGGAGGCTCTAAAGGTGGAGGCTCATTCAAATCAAGATCAGAAGGTTAGTTTAATTAAAAATATAAGACCTTATACTTACAAGAGGGAATTAATTTGTTATTTCAGAAGTTCATCTATGTTTTTTGGACACTCCTTGTAGCGTAGTGACTGAATGGAGGCTCTGAAGGTGGAGTAGGAGGCTCTAAAGGTGGAGGCTTATTCAAATCAAGACCAAGAGGCTCATCAATAAGTTCATCTATGTTTTCTGGTAGTTATTGAATGGAGGCTCTGAAGGTGGAGTAGGGGGCTCTGAAAGAAGAGGCTCATTCAAATCAAGACCAGAAGATTTTTTAAATTAAAAATATAGACCTTATACTTCCAAGAGTGAATTAATTTGTTTTTTCAGAAGTGTGAGATGAATATTCTTTTTGAAATATATTGTTTTCATCTAAAAATGAAATTACAACAAACTGTGAATAACAACAAAATAAAAATAAAGGAAAACATAAAGAGATGTAATGTGTTAAAACAAAGTATACAAAAGAAAATTAAGGGACAAAAGTATATCAAATGAAAAGATTGTTAAAAAATATACAATATGTATAACGAAAAAAGAAAAGATAACCTACTTTCATAGTTTTGTGCAGTTCCTTGACAATCAACGGGAAGGTTCAAATAAAAAATGTACTATGGATTCATCATTCACACCATGGATATATTTTATATAGCTACTTGAATATGTATGCATCTTTACTTCAGTATATATAGAGGTTAAAATGGAGGGAAATTTACAATAAAATAAGTATAAGTTAAAAACAATTTAAATTTAGAATGAAAATTTTGGAGAGCATAGAATTTTTACAACAGCAATCATGAAGGTAAAAAATATTGAAGAGTCAGAATAGTAGTAAGAAAAAAAGTGGAAGAGTCACCTGTTTCAAAAATCCAAGAAAAATTTATGTATGTAAGCACGGTCATAATGGTTGAAAGGTTTAATAATAAAAAAAATTGAAATGAGGTCAGATTTCAACAAAATGAACCTGACAATTAGTGATTCTTAATATGCGACTCTTACACTGGGATAGAGGGATTAGTAAATAAAAATATACAACTAATCATTTTAGTTCACCTTTCGTGTCGGTTGACCATCAACAATAAATGAAATTGGATATATAATTATAGTACCATCTATTTATACTCTACTTATCTACTTGTCTATACCCCAATTTTTTGTAAAATAACAAATATTCCATTGCTATTTAATTATTGGTTCATTTTTTGTATCATTTCTAATTTTATGTGTTTGATTGAGTGGTGGAACATATATGCTTGATTTAAAATATTTTCGAGTCACTAATTTTAGTTAATTTAAAATATTAATTTAATTAATACTTTCATACATTTTTGTGACAATGTTGAATTTTTTATAAATTTGTAATAATTAGTTTGATATTCAAACCTTGTAATCTGTACCCGTGTATTTAGACACAAACAAGTATAACATATTTTATATTCAACTTACAATTTGATCTCGTTTTATTCCGCATCAATTTGTTCTTGATTTAACAGTTAACAAAACAAACAAATTCGATAAAATGGTATAGTTTGTATTCAAACCCCCTTCTACAAACTAAGTTGGACCTAACAAATCCTAACCACTCATTTACATAATTCATCTTCATCTCCCATCATCCATTAATTTTATTAATTTTTTAATATCCCACCACCATCTTCTTCATCCTCCAAGAACCCGTCACCTCCGACCACCGATGACCCTCATTTCCAGCGACCACCACCTCCGATGACCAGCAAAAATTACCACCAAATTACTAAAATCACCACAACCAAACCATTACAAACCACCATACCACCACTACTTCCGGCCACCAACTCTGACCACCGTCAACTAATCACAAATGACGTGCCAAGTCGCCAGAAATCCATTACAAATCAGTATGAAACCACAAAAATCACCATGAATTCAAGAAAAATCACCAGCCAGTTGGGTTGATTATGAGCAGATCCACCACATCACTACCAACCACCACCATTAACACCAGCCCTCCACCAACACCACCACTATATCACACTCCAATCAATGTGATCTCGAAAACCTCGTGCTTCATACTATCAATTAAACATACAGGTTTCTTTGCAATTAGGAAGCATTCGAATGACTGTTGATCAATATTGTATATTTTCAATGCGACGACATTTTCAGGTTGACCTAAAAGTGATGTGATAAATAGATGATTGTTTGAGTAATTGATTACTTAGTAGAATATGTTCGGGTTAGGTCGAATCTCCTAAGGTCCAAACCAGTTCAGTGTTATTGGATCGAATAAATAAGTTGTTCCGGAGTGTTTTTCTATTACGAAGAGTTTGTGACTGTTCACGATGATTGTTGAGTATTGAATACAGTAAAAGAATACAGAGGGGGGGGTGAATGGATTCTTGAGTTTTTCTTCGGTTTTGAATCTTTGCAGCAAGATAAGTGATGAGTGTGTGAGATATGAAGATGCGGATAATTAAACACAAACACAACACAATATCACTTTAATCTAATATTTTATTAGATTAAGATGTTGCTACAATCTGTGAATACAAATGATAGTATTCTCAGCTTCGTTTTTCTCAGAGAGATATTTTCTGGATATATTTGAGAAACTTCAAAACCTTAACAGCTAAGGAAGTGAGGCTGTATCCTTATAGACATGGATACACCCTCTTGCTACAAATGAGGTAGGTAAAAAACAAAAGCACTTTCCAGTCTGTCTATCTCATTTTAGTAAGAGTCCAAACGGCTACAGATTTGACTTTGAAAAGCCTGTTTAGATCCACTTCTTCAGCTCCTTGTCCCTTGTCTTATCTCTCCAAGCTTCTTTGTAGGCTTTCCAGCATGCTTTATAGGACAGAGTCAAATAAAGTATCCTGGCTTGTTGCAGGTTTCTGACTTGTACAATTCTTCAGTATTTTGTCCTCAAGAATGTATTCGAGAAGTGACTAAGTAAGTGATTCGAGAACTGGAGTTGACTTGATCGATAACTCTGAGTTCTCGAATAGTGTTATCTTGACATATCGAATCACTTCTCGAATAGCTCTTTTCTCTGGGACTCCTTGAGATATCGAATAGAGCATTTTGACATATCGAATCCCTGAGATATCGAATAGAGCATTTTGACATATCGAATCCCTGAGATATCGAATAGAGCATTTTGACATATCGAATCACTGAGATATCGAATAGCATATTGAGAGATATCGAATAGTGTCTTCTGAGATATCGAACTTCAGACTTCTCGAATGCTAGACTTCTCGAATAGACAAATGTACTTCTCGAATTGGTACTTAGGCAAATTCTTCATTTCTTCAAATCCCAACTGTGATTATTTGGCAGTCTTCATTCCCTTGCTTGAGGCATGAACCTTAGAACTTCTTTCAAGCTTTATTCTTGACTTAGTAGGTACAGTTACACAGATAGAATTTGATGCCTATTACAAGTACAGAACAAATAGAAACTCTACAACTAGAGGTTCCCTCAGTTAAGAGGTCATGTAGGTAATGCATAGCATTACACATACTTAGGCTTGTTATTAGATGTATTCAGGCATGCCTCTGTGACTAACAATCTCCCCCAAATTGTGAGTAAGACCCTTAGTTACAATTTCATGTCTGATAACAAGCCTATCATACATAAAGATAAAACTTGACAGTACAGGTATGAATTTCCATCAGCAATTTGGATAGAACTACAGAGTGAGTAATCTTACAGCCTATGATGAAGAACTAGCCATTGTCTTTTGATTCCCTTTCCATAGCTTTGGCTTGAAATTCATCATATTCTTTCTCTCTTCTTTCTTTCTCCTTCCTTGTATTCTCATCCATAGCTTTTATTATTTCTGCCATAGCATCCAATTCTTCAAGCAAAATTGAGTCTTTGAAATCTTCAAGTACTGGTTCCAGAATATTTGCAGGATAGTGGTTGAGTAGATTCATTCTGATGTTGACTTGATTTCCATTCCTTCTCCTATACTTTACCATGTAGGGGTTGAACTGAACTCTACACAAACCCTTTTTCCTCAGCTTTTCTGCTTCACTTTCCAGTCTCTCAATTTCTTTCTCCCTTGCCAGCCATTTCTCAAAACACTCTTTTCTGACTTTTTCTTCATGATCTCTCTTCATTTTCACAAAATCAATTAGCTCCAGTTTCCATACTCTCTCCACTTTATCTTCTGAGCTCAACAGTGCAATGATTCTCTCTATGTCATATAGCTTGCCCCAGTGTTGACATCCTCCTTGTTTGAATTTCTCCTCCCTTCCATCCGAATATTTAATCTCAAGGCAATTATCAACAATGGCAACATGATAGATTCTTTGAGCTTGCAAAAATTGCAGTTGGTCTACATCATAATCTTCATCTAGTGGTTGGAGTTTTAGGCCTGGATAGATTGTCAGGGTTTTTGATATGGTTGGCTTTGATTTCCTTGCAGCTTGCTTGAACTTGATTCTTTTTACATGATTACTTGGCAGCAGTATGTGACCTTTGTTTGTAGACCATTGTAGTATTCCATTAGCAGTTTGCTTTTTGAAACATACAGATGGTTTCTTGACTTGAATCTTCTTCTCTTCTTGAGGTGGCAAGACAGTTGCAGAAGCCATAGATGCAAATTTTGAAAGGTCACTACTGGCAGCATTCACCCTAGACTTAGAGTCTTGTGTTGTGGTGAGGTTACTGTCAGCAATGCCTGAGGCTTGCTGTCTTCCACTTTTCCTCTCAGAGCCTTTACCTTGATCATCATCATTCTTCCTCTTCTCATCATCCTTCTTCTTCTTCTTGTCTTCATCACCCTTATTACTCCTGTGATATCTTCTCCTTCCATCACTTTTATCTTCATCCTTGTCTTGATCTTTGCTTGGGTTGAACTTAGCAGTCTCAGATACAATGCCAGTTGCAATATATGACCTGAGATAAGATATAGCTTCTAATTCTTCTGCTGTTCTAGATCCCTTCTTCTTGATCAGTTTCTCAATGATGGCTATGATGAGATTTTTATTTTGAGGAGTTAGATGCTTAGGAATGACCAGCTGCTTGATATCTTCAATTCTTGTTCCAGCCTGGTAGATAATAGTTCTAGGATCTGTGAAAACTTCAGGTAGCCTTGAAGGTTGACCATTCCTCAATTCATCATGAAGACTCTTGTTGTTCTCATTTCCCTTCTCAATTAGTCCGAGGAGCACATTCACTTCTGAGTGCTTTAGACTCTGTAGAGTATTGATGGTTAAGTGCCATATCTTGTTCTTTCCTACCATCAATATCTCCTTGAGCCATAGATCATTAAGCCTCCTTGGTACTACAGTGAGACAGTCAATCTGACTCTTCAAACTCTCATGATATAGCAGAGCATCACCAGCCTGTTCTCTAGAGACTTTCAGAAGCTCCAAGAATGCATCATCATGATAGACATTTGAGTTTGCAATTTCTTGTAGCTTGGCCTCAGTGACCACCTTCACTTCTACTGGCTTGGCACTCTTAGATATTGAGATTTGAGGCTTGTCAGATGGCATACTCCCTGCAACCACTGTGGTTGTAATAGACTGCCTTTGACCATCAGGAGTAGTGATGTGCACAGTTGGTAGAGTGACAACTGGCAGAGAAGTGGGAGGCACATCAACTTTGTCCTTTCCTTTTCCAGGCACATGAGTAGTAGATTTCAAAGTTCTCTGATGGCCACCCTCAGTGATCTTGATGCCCTTTTCTAGTGATCTCTCCCCCTTTGGATTTGAGTTCTTTGATATCCTCTTCTCCCCCTTAGGCTTGTTGACAGACACAGGGACTATAGGATGCACCTTTGGAGTTGAAGATTCATCAGGTAGGGGAAGACCCATGTGCTTCATCATTGCAGACAACATTGATTGTTGATGCAGAAGGACATCAGCTGTGGTGGTGGCTTGAGTGTTCAACTGCTCAGTCAGAGTTGTCACAGTGTCTGTAAGATGAGCATTGGACTTGTGGAGAGAGACTACCTCCTTTTCAAGAGTATCCACTTTAGTGAAGAGTTCATTGGCCTTAAAACCAGATAGGGATTGATCCTTCAGTCTCTGCACTTCGAACCTTGACATCTCATGCACAGGAACCTCAGTGACCAGCTTGTCTCCATATTGATTTGCAAAGAGGGTCCTGAGCATGGCATTGGCATCAGTTGTCTGATCTGATAAGGATTGAAATTTGTGCCCCAGACCTGTGACAGCATCCTTGAGAATAGCTAAACCATTGTCCATCCTGGTGCAAGTAGCATTGCAGGTTCGAATGTCCTTGAGCACAGTCTCCAATTGAGGGAATTTAGCATCAAAAGTCCTCTTGATCTCATGCACCTCCTTGGTTGTAGCTGAACACACTTCATTAATTTCTGTCTTTAAGCCTTTACCAAGATAGTGTGCAGCCTTGAGAATGCCTTTATAGCTGTCATTCACTGCTTCAAACACATCAGTAGGGTTGAGAGATTTGGCATTGGACCCTAGTGAAGTGATGTACTCTTCTCTGAGATACTGGAGACCTTCTGAGAGAGGGATTGAATTGGTTCCTTGCAGCCAAGCATCGATATTCCCATCTCTCTCAGTTTCATCTATGATTTTCTCCTTCTGTAGCTCTACATCCTCTTTGTGACATAGGAGAATAGCTTCATAGTCTGGATTGGGCATGTTTGCAGTGAGAAGGTACTGAGCAATTTTTGTGAACTCAGGGATCTGATCCACAACTAAGCTTTGAAGTGCTTCAACCGTCAATTGTGGTGGAACAGACCCTGATCCTGAAGCACTGTCATGTTGCACAGGCTTCAGCCATTGAGACAAAAAGTTAGAGCTAGAGCTAGGCTTGCTAGGCTCCTCAGTTACAGATGCAACTTCTGCAACCGGATGAACAGACTCTACTACTGTTGTCTCCACAGAAGTGGGATGAGTTACAACAGTAGTTGACACAGGCACAGAGTCTCTAGTAAGAACTAGTGAATCCTCTGTGTTTGTGATGGTGTCATTAGGATATGCCCCAGCATGCATTCCCTGACCATCCAAATGTGGTACCTGGGTGGTGAGCAAGGTGTCATGCACCAAGTCACTTGAATTCATTGGCTCATCAAAGGAAAAGAATTCTTGATGATCAATGCCTTGCTCCTCAATTGCTTGAGTTGCAGGCTTCAAAGAAATATGAGTGGTAGATTCTGAAAGAGAAGTGTGTTGTAGACAAGATTTTGGCAACTCCCCCTGAGAAATAGAGGGAGTTTCAGTTATGATGTGCTCTCCACTCAGTGTTGTGCCAGCCTTATCACTCCCTTGTGCTGACTCTTTACAGATAGGTGCATTGGGGAGGATGCTTGATTCTATAGATGCATCCTGTTGAGAGGATACATCTAGTGAGCTGTGTGCCCCTGATTTTACAACTTCAGCCATTTGAGTGACTGAAGAGGTGGTTTTAGACTTCTTCTTCTTCTTTAGGCTTATGATAGGTGACTCAGGTTTCTCACTTTCTAACCCTAGTTCTACAGCCAAGGCTGCTTCAGTTAAGATTTCTAAAGGTTCAGAAGCAACCTGTTTTCTCTTCTTTTTACTAACATCACCCTTTTGAGAGGATGATGCAGTTGGCTCTTTGCTGGATAGAGTGTTTGGCTGGGGGGGTTGGTTAGCAGGCCTTGGGTTAGCACTTTGTTCTCCTTGCTTAGGCTGTGCTAACTGAGATTTAGAATCAAATATTGGCATGTTGTGGGGGTAAGACCTAAACAAACCCTCCATGTGGGGAGTTATGCTAAGTCTTACATCCACATCATTCCTAGTCTCCAAATTACCAAAAATGAGTTTGGTCATGGACCTAGGATAGCCTATTTTACTCTTATCTACTCCAGGCAATTCAATCAAAGAAGCATTTTTAAAGTTAAGCACTGATTGAATAAAGCGAGGAAAGAAAATTTCATTACCTCTCTTGGCTGTGGTCTGACCAAGTCTCCCATAGAGTTCCTGTAGGATGAGAAGTCCAACATCTATCTTTCTCCCATGAGCCAAGGCATAGGCAAGCTGCTGCACGGGTGTACTAATCTGATCAAAGCTTGATTTCCGTGCAGTGAATACATGAAGGAGTGTAGCAAATACAAAGCTCCATTCTTTCCTTAAGAACTTCCTATTCAACTTTCCCAGCTTGATAGTATCAGAGTAGTTGATGAAGTCAAAGAATTCTTCCAACTCATCATTGGAGGCCAGAGCATCATACGTCTCTTGCTGCATATCCAAGGCTTGATTCATGTCTGCAGTGGTGATAGTGATATCCTCTCCTTGAATCTTGCAGTGAACAATATAAGAAGTGATAGCATTCTCAAGAGCGATGACCTCCACAGTAGCAGTCCTCCAGAATTGTTCCAATAGATCTATGTACAGAGTTGGGTTGGCTGAGAGCGCACTCTTGATGTATGATTCAGACAACCACCGAACAAAGCACTTGAAATTGGCATTCGGTGCTTCCACATCACTGGTGATTGCGATGAAATTAGTTTGGAATGATATGGTGAGTTTAGGGTTTGCCATTTGGGTAGAGAAGAAAAGAGAATTAGGATTGAAGAAGAAATTCGCAGTTAGGGTTTTTCAGAGGTTTCAGGAGTTGAGGTGCTTGAGAAATCGAACGAAAAGAATTGAATAGTTGTGAAGTTGAATGTATATGTATGAATGTCTTGAGTTGTCGATAGATAAGTGTTCTGTAGCGACAAGTCATTCGAGAAGTATGAAACAACTATTCGAGAAGTCAAGAAAGGCTTATTCGATATCTCAGACAGTTTTTAACTCACAGCTGGCAGTGATTTAACTCAGAAGAAAATTCAAAGTTAAGAATATATTTTTATGAGTGAAATGAAGTTTTGAATATAAATCCAAAAAGCGATTAAGTGTCAGCGAAAGATCAGCCTTTTCAAATGATTCGATAACTCAAATGCAGTATTCGAGAACTCTATCATTAGAGAACTAAAATACTCTATTCGAGAACTCAAAGTGTGCTATTCGATTTCTCTAAAAGACACTATTCGAGAACTCAAGAGGGTTCTAGATAGGCCTATTCGAGAACTCGAGCCAAGACATAACAATGAACCATTCGAGAAGTCTGACTTATCGAACTATACTTTTCACTCATAAAATTCAATTTTCACTATCTTTTAAAATTTACCAGAAATATTCACTGAAGAATATTCTACTAAATTAAATAGTGATTTTCTCAAAATTTCACAGAAATTTCAAGCTAAAGATGTATGATTTTCAACATGTGCAGCATTGGAATATTTATACATCATACTCCAGCCAATACTTACTTTTAAAAATATTGAGCATTTGATAAGGTAAGTATTTACTGCTGCAACAATCTAGTTGATATATTCACTTAGCCAGAATTCGAAGAATTCAGCATTCCAATCTCACTGACCAGCCTAGTGAAGGTGGCTTCATCTAATGGCTTAGTGAATATGTCAGCTAGTTGTTTTTCTGTGGGAACATAATGTAACTCAATGGTTCCATTAGTTGCATGCTCCCTTATGAAATGATATCTGATGTCAATGTGCTTTGTTCTAGAATGATTGACAGGATTGGCAACTATAGAGATTGCACTTGTGTTGTCACACATGATAGGAATTCTTTCCAACACAAGTCCATAATCTCTAAGTTGGTTTCTAATCCAAAGCACTTGAGCACAGCAACTTCCAGCAGCTATGTATTCAGCTTCAGCTGTGGAAGTTGACACAGATTGTTGTTTCTTGCTGTACCAAGAGACTAACCTTTGGCCAAGAAACTGGCAGCTACCTGATGTGCTTTTCCTATCCACTCTGCATCCAGCATAATCAGCATCAGAATAACCAACCAGATTGAACCCTGTGTCCTTAGGATACCATAACCCCAAGTTTGGTGTGCCTTTCAGATATTTGAAGATCCTTTTTATAGCTATCATGTGTGATTCCTTTGGGTTTGATTGAAACCTTGCACATAAGCATGTAGCAAACATGATATCTGGCCTACTAGCAGTGAGGTAGAGTAGAGAACCGACCATGCCTCTGTAGATTGAGATATCTACCTTTTTGCCCTTAGCATCATCATCTAACTTGGTGACAGTGGCCATGGGTGTCTTCGCAGGTGAGCATTCTTCCAAATCAAATTTCTTCAGTAAATCTTTAATGTATTTGGTTTGACTTATAAAAATGCCATCCTTCCTTTGACTCACTTGCAGTCCAAGAAAGAATGTTAATTCTCCCATCATACTCATCTCATATCTGCTTTGCATGAGCTTAGAGAATTTTTCACACAGCTTCTCATTTGTAGAGCCAAATATGATATCATCCACATAGATTTGAACTAGGATAATATCATCACCATGTTTCTTGTAGAACAGTGTCTTGTCCAGTGTGCCTCTAGTGAATTGATTCTCCAGTAGAAATTGTGATAGTGTGTCATACCATGCCCTAGGAGCTTGCTTGAGTCCATACAATGCTTTAAGTAATCTGTAGACAAAGTGGGGAAACTGTGGATCCTCAAAGCCAGGTGGTTGTTGCACATATACTTCTTCTTCCAACTCCCCATTCAGGAATGCACTCTTGACATCCATTTGATAGACCTTGAAATTAGAATGTGCAGCAAATGCCAAGAAAATTCTGATGGCTTCTGGTCTAGCAACAGGGGCAAAGGTCTCATCATAGTCAATACCTTCCTGTTGAGAGTATCCTTTTGCAACCAACCTTGCTTTGTTTCTTATGACTACACCATTTTCATCCATCTTATTCCTTAGAACCCATTTAGTTCCAACAACGGTTCTATCCTTTGGTGCAGGCACTAGTTCCCATACTTTGCTCCTTTCAAATTGATTTAGCTCCTCTTGCATAGCAATTATCCAGTCAGGATCCAACAATGCATCATCAAGTTTCTTAGGCTCAACTTGGGATAGAAAGCAGCCATAGAGACATTCATTTATAGTTGCTCTTCTTGTCCTTACTCCTGCATTTGGATTTCCAATTATTTGATCTGCAGTGTGTGATCTATCCCATTTCCTTGTATGTTCAGATTGATTTCTCATCCTTGATGTTGCTTCATCATTTAGATCATGATCATCTACATTTCCTCCCCCTGTGAAGTTGTCACTCCTCACAGGTGTATCTTGGATGCTTGTTTCTTCATTGTTGGTTGACACAGGTTCTTCATTCACTTGAGTTTGTTGGATTATGAGTTCAGATTCACTTTCAATCTCCTCATCAGAATCATCTAGATTGTCAAACTTCAAGGGATCTTTATCTTCATTGTTGGCTTCTTCTAATCCAGGTAGTTTGCTGTCATCAAATGTTACATCTGTGCTCTCCATTACTTTCTTTTGACAAATGACATAAACTTTGTATGCAATTCTTTCCATAGAATAGCCAAGAAAGATTCCTTCAAATGCCTTTGCATCAAACTTTCCAACATATTCTGAATTATCTTTTAGCACAAAGCACTTGCTTCCAAAAGTATGAACATACTTTAGAGTAGGCTTCTTTCCAGTCATCAAGTTGTAAGGTGTCTTTCCAGTGTTTTTGTTGATGAGGGTTCTGTTTTGGATGTAGCATGCAGTGCTCACAGCCTCAGCCCAAAAACATGTAGGCATCTTTGCATCAAGTAGCATTGTTCTAGCAGCCTCTATCAGAGTCCTATTCTTTCTCTCAACAACTCCATTTTGTTGTGGAGTCCTTGGAGCTGAGAATTGTTGAGAAATACCATTTTCTTTGCAGAATGCTCCAAGCATGGCATTTCTGAATTCTGTCCCATTATCACTTCTTAATGCAATCACACTTGCATTTATGGCCTTTGCTTCTTTGTCAACTTTCTTTATGTGCTCAATGATTACTTGTGGAGCCTCATCCTTTGATGCCAGAAATTCTACCCATGTATACCTTGTAAAATCATCAACCATCACTAGAGCATACTTCTTCCTTCCTAGTGACATAATATTGACAGGCCCAAACAAATCCATATGAATCAGTTGCAGGGGCTTGGTTATAGATGTCACTGTTTTTGACTTGTGGCTTGATCTTTTCATTTTTCCCTTTTGACACGCCTCACACACTCCTTCTTGACAGAATTCAAGTGTGGGCATGCCTCTCACTAACTCCCTTTTGACTAGGGAATTAATGGCTTTGAAGTTCAGGTGTGATAGCTTCTTGTGCCACAGCCAACTGTCTTCATTTGATGCTTTTGAGTAGAAGCAACAAATTGTGTCCTTGCTTGCAGAGTCCAAATTGGCTACAAACAGGCTTCCCTTCCTTACTCCAGACAGAGCAAAATCACCAGTCTTCTTGTGGGTGATCAAACATTCATCTTTGTCAAAGTTCACTTTGAAGCCTCTGTCAGTGAATTGACCAACACTCAGTAGATTATGCTTGAGCCCCTTGACCAGTGCTACATTCTCAATGATGACATTTCCAATTTCCAACTTGCCATATCCCAGTGTGTTGCCGATGCTGTCATCTCCAAAAGCAACCATTGGGCCAGCCTTTTCCTCATACTGTGATAGCAGGGCCATATCACCAGTCATATGATTTGAGCATCCACTGTCCAAAATCCACATGACCTTCTTTTTACTTTCTTTGCCCTGCAAACACAAAAGTATTACTTCTCCTTTGGTACCCAAACGAGTTTGGGTCCATGTGACTTAGTGACAGTTTTATCAAAATCAGCATGCTTATCAGTTTTCTTGATGTTGGTCTTCTTGTCACTGTTGGGAGTCTTAGAATCAGGGTTCTTAGACTTAGGTGACAGAGGTACCTTCCTAACTTTAGGAGGACTTGAAGACTTTGTCCTTGTGTAGTGTGTGTGAACATTATGATTGATACAGCCCTCCATGAATTGTCTTCTCAAATTAAAACAACTAGTCATCACATTCATGTTACATGGCATGCAATCAAGTTTATCACAGAAAGGAGAGTCTCTATGTCTTAAAGGCACAGAGCAATCATAGAATGGTTTAGCAACACTACCAGATGGTTTCTTGCAAGCATGAGTCAAATGATTAGAGCTAAAACAGTTTTGACAAACTTTCCTAGGGGCATTTGGCACATAAGCATAGTTGTTATCTTTGTTAATCCCTAATTTGCCATTCCTGTTTGGTCTCTTATTAGTCACTTTCTTCTTAGTCTCATAATTTCCAGCTGAAACAAACTTTACAGGTTTCTCAAGTCTAGGTCTACCTCCTACTGGCTCCTTGGCTTTGGTTTTGACATTCTTACTCTCAGAGGATGCTTGTTGTTCATTTGATTGTGCCTCATCTTCATCCTCCAACATTTGCTTGATGAGTAAGGCATCCTCATCAATCTCAAGTGTTGGTGTTTTAAATATTGGATTCTCAGTCTTTTTCAAAACCTGAGGCACCTCCTCTTGAACAACAGTGTCATCTTCAATGACTGCATAGCCTTTCCTCTGTTTAAGAGTGTCATAATCAAGTCCAATGGCAGCCTTAGGTCTAGCTAGATTTTTCTCATGATAAGACTGCAATAGACTAGAGGAATTCTTAAATGTTTTCAACTTAAATTCATTTTCAGCTAATTCATCCCTAAGAGCTTTCTCAACTTGACTAGCACATAGAACTTTGTTCTTTAGATACTCAATCTCTTGTTTAAGATTTTCTATTTGCACAGTAGTTAGCTCTAGTTCCTCATTTCTCTTATTTAACAGTTCATTCCTGGTAGACAGTTTAGCAATCTCTTCATTAGCAGCAGTCATACTAGTATGAATGTTAAACATCTCAACGGATAGTTGTTCAACCAAAGATTTATATTCAGAAACAGACATGTCTATGGTAGTGAGAGATGGTACCTGTGAGTCTGATGCAGATGGTTCTTCCTTGGAATTGGCCATCAAGGCATAGTTGCAGAATTCTTGTTCTTCCCCATCACTGTCAGAATCATCCCAACACTTCCCTTCAGCTATGTAAGCCTTACCTGGTGTCTGCTTCTTTAGAAGGGCCTCATACTTAGCTTCAAGCTCAAGAAACTCCTTATCCTTCTTTTTAGGCTTCTTGCATTCACTGGCAAAATGCCCTAGGTCATTGCATCTATAACATCTTACAGATGACCTATCCACATAGCTGGTTTTGAATCTGTTCTTGTTTGTTTTCATAGGTGCCTTGCCCTTGTTGAATGAATGATTTTGAGGTCTAGGCTTGAAGGGCTGATTCCTCTTGAATCTGATGTTTGGAAATTTTCTAGCCATAAAAGCATATGATGTATTTTCCATGCCATCCAGCTCTTCAAGAGTGTAGAACTCATCTTCTTCCTTGTCATCAGAAGGTTCAGTCACTACTTCCTCAGTTTCTTCATCATCTACTATCTCTTCTATTCTCAGCTGACTTGCAGATGCTTCCAGGTCTTGAATAGATTTGTTGACAATCAAGGCACAGGATGTGTTTATCATTCTGCCTTGGTTAGCTTGGATAGCCCTCTTTTGAAGCAACTCAAGCTCGTGTGTCTTTAAAACCCCATAGAGCACATCATACGTGACTTTGTTCAAATCTCTTTCTCTTAGAGATATGACCCTTTGCTCTAGATGGTTTGGTGACGATAGTAGAAACTTCATATTTAATTCCTTAGTGCTGTAAACCTTCCCATTCATTTGGAGCTCAGTCACCAGCTTGTGAAATCTTTCAAACACATCAGTGATACTTTCCTTGGGCTGTGCCATGAACGCCTCATACTGTGTGACCAGTATCTGTTTCTTATTTTCTCTTACCTCCTCTGTCCCTTCACATAACACCTCGATGTGATTCCACATGTCCTTGGCTGATCTGCATGATGCTACGTTGGCAAACATCGACATATCCAAGGAGTCTATAATTAACAACATGAGGTGGCTGTCTAGGGCAATCTTTTCCTTCTCTGAGTCCGTCCATTTGGATGGCTCTTTTGGAACGTATGATCTAGGAATGACTACTGCGCCCACTGTGGATTCAGCAACTTCTTGTTGTGGTATGAATGGACCATTCTTGAGAATGTCAGGGTAGAGAGGATTGGCAGCTTTGATGAACAACAGCATTTTTATTTTCCAGAGGTTGTAATTTTCTTTGTCGAATTTAGGGACCTTTACCGTACCTGTAGTCTTTGGTGTATTCGAACTCATGATCGTTTTCTGTTTAGATTAAACAGCCTGCTCTGATACCACTTGTTGAGTATTGAATACAGTAAAAGAATACAGAGGGGGGGGGGTGAATGGATTCTTGAGTTTTTCTTCGGTTTTGAATCTTTGCAGCAAGATAAGTGATGAGTGTGTGAGATATGAAGATGCGGATAATTAAACACAAACACAACACAATATCACTTTAATCTAATATTTTATTAGATTAAGATGTTGCTACAATCTGTGAATACAAATGATAGTATTCTCAGCTTCGTTTTTCTCAGAGAGATATTTTCTGGATATATTTGAGAAACTTCAAAACCTTAACAGCTAAGGAAGTGAGGCTGTATCCTTATAGACATGGATACACCCTCTTGCTACAAATGAGGTAGGTAAAAAACAAAAGCACTTTCCAGTCTGTCTATCTCATTTTAGTAAGAGTCCAAACGGCTACAGATTTGACTTTGAAAAGCCTGTTTAGATCCACTTCTTCAGCTCCTTGTCCCTTGTCTTATCTCTCCAAGCTTCTTTGTAGGCTTTCCAGCATGCTTTATAGGACAGAGTCAAATAAAGTATCCTGGCTTGTTGCAGGTTTCTGACTTGTACAATTCTTCAGTATTTTGTCCTCAAGAATGTATTCGAGAAGTGACTAAGTAAGTGATTCGAGAACTGGAGTTGACTTGATCGATAACTCTGAGTTCTCGAATAGTGTTATCTTGACATATCGAATCACTTCTCGAATAGCTCTTTTCTCTGGGACTCCTTGAGATATCGAATAGAGCATTTTGACATATCGAATCCCTGAGATATCGAATAGAGCATTTTGACATATCGAATCCCTGAGATATCGAATAGAGCATTTTGACATATCGAATCACTGAGATATCGAATAGCATATTGAGAGATATCGAATAGTGTCTTCTGAGATATCGAACTTCAGACTTCTCGAATGCTAGACTTCTCGAATAGACAAATGTACTTCTCGAATTGGTACTTAGGCAAATTCTTCATTTCTTCAAATCCCAACTGTGATTATTTGGCAGTCTTCATTCCCTTGCTTGAGGCATGAACCTTAGAACTTCTTTCAAGCTTTATTCTTGACTTAGTAGGTACAGTTACACAGATAGAATTTGATGCCTATTACAAGTACAGAACAAATAGAAACTCTACAACTAGAGGTTCCCTCAGTTAAGAGGTCATGTAGGTAATGCATAGCATTACACATACTTAGGCTTGTTATTAGATGTATTCAGGCATGCCTCTGTGACTAACAATGATAGAGAGAGAGAGAGAGAGAGAGAGAGAGAGAGAGAGAGAGAGAGAGAGAGAGAGAGAGAGAAAGTCGGGTGGGGGCTGGAAGGAGAGGAGGATCGTAATCATGGCCGAAAATAGAGTGGTGGAAGATGAGGTTGGGTGTGGCTGGGTGGATTTTGAGGGGGGCGGGTGAGTGTGATGGAGAAATAAAGCGTACGATTGGGATTAAAAGGATCAACAAAAAATAGAGGGCTAAAATTGGATCTCAGTTCTCATTTTAATTGGGGTTCTCATTTGATTAATACCCTAGATCCAATGAGGCCCTCCATATAATGAGACCTAAGACCCTGATGGCATTTCTGTAATATAATTGAATAGTATGGTAAATATATAAAAGAGGGACATCTGAGACTATTTTTACATACACGGGCCTCCCCCTTTTCTCTTTTATATAACCTCAACCACAATATCATCAATCATACTCGGTCGAAGAATCTCTATAACTTGAAAACCATCAATTTGTTGCTTTATTCTACTTTCATATCGTTGTGTCACACAATATCTTTCAAATATCTTTCAATTAGGAAGAAAATTCTTCAGAATTTGATCATATCGATAACTAAAAACTCAAGTATATTTTATATTGATCATCGAGATAAGTTATATGTACAAATTGCTATCATGAATCGACTATATGAACACGAAATTCAAACATTTTATTTTCGATCTAGTGGATACACGCTTTGTAAGTACTATTTATATCATTTTTTGCGTTAGTTTTTATTTTTTGTACTAATTCTATATATGGTTTCTTCACATTAAAAATTGCTACTTTATAATTGGATGGGTACAAATATAGAAGGTAAAATATATAACTAGTTTTGTAATTGTAAAAATTATATCTCATTACTAATACTCATACTACTAATACTTTTTTGTTGATTTGGTTGTAGATAATTGATTAGTGTTTTTAACCGTGTAATTTATTCTATCATGGAAGGTGCTCTTGTGTTCATGTTTTTGATGATTAATGTTATAAAAAGGTGATTTAACTAAATAGTTTTCCCTTATATAAAAATATAATCTACTCTCTTCATGTTACAATTTTTGATGATTTGTGTTTAAAGAAATGGTGATTCTTTTAATTGTTGGTGATATGCCTACTTAGCCTTATTTTAAAGTTATTTGTAATTTTATTTTTTAAATACTTAAGTGATATTAGAAGGTGATTTGTATTTATTGTGATTAGTAATATTTTAATGTAATAATTGTATTTAGGCTCTTCAAAAATACATGTCTATATTCTTTAATCGATTAGTATTCTCGAAAAGGTGACTTGAAATAAGAATATAAATCATCATATTGGGTGACCAATTTTTAGTGATTTTATGTCATAATATTAGTGATTTGCCAACTATTTTGGTGGTTTTAGTCCTAGTCTTTGGTGATTTGTATTCATTTCCTATTTATTTTGTTTAAAAAATAGTAAATAATTTTTCATGAAGATAAAATGAATTTAGCTGTTTATATTAGCATGTGAAGCTCGCGGTATGGATTCAGCTCTGTACAACAGACTCCGTTGATGCATATTTTTTCATTTTTTTAACATTCATGGGTTCTGGTCTTTGTCTTAGACTAGCTAGTGAAGATTATCAAGTTTGTCGTATTCTACAAATTTTGTTGATGTTGTCCATTTTTTAGGATTTGCGTATTATACATGTCTTTACCAATCTTTTATTATTGCTTCTTTGCTATTGGGTGCAAGCTATTTGTTGAGTATGAGTACTGTGTATTACAATAATTAAAGGATACATAACAATTCTTCTAAAAAAAATATACGTATACTCTTTATCATTACAATAAAGAAAGTGTTCGCCCATCTTGTACTTTCAAGTATATTTGGGCCAAAACTTGGATTAACTTGGATGCTAAAAACATGATCTTAAATTATCAATAAGTGACAAGTATACATTTGATTCCTGCAAGAAAGGAGGATGGAAAATGGTGTTTATCTAGGACCTCTTGGATGGTGAACTTATGAAGGCCAGATTATTGTGAAAAATATTTACATTTGTGTTTAGGTGTCTTCTGATAAAATATTGGACCATTCAATTCACATGACATCATATTACATGAAAAGACGAGAGCGAGCCAAGCACCAAGAATCCATTCTTCAGCTGATTTTACACACACTAGGAAATTGATGTCGCTCGAGACAAAAGTTGTGAAACTACGTACTTTTGATGTTGCTGTTAATTTTTAGTGATTTAGTGTTATGAAAATATGAAATGAATCTCTTACCTTTTTACTTTGAAAAAAGTTGAATATTATTAATAAAATGTCTACTACTTAAACTTCAAAATAAATTTTTTACTACATTTTAGCAAATCAATTAGGCCAAGATACAAGACATCAAAGGTATAAATATGTAAAACAAATGGACATTTCGGATCAAAATGAAGAAATAATAATAAGTTGGCAAATAAATGGATTATAATAGAATTAAATAATACAAAAGGTAGTGGTTATTACAAAATGACATCCGTAAGAAAGAACACCTATAAACCAAGAGTTTCTGAAAAGGATCACCAAAGTGCCTAAATCTAGTATTTTACAATGCCCAACTAGCAGCTAAGCTTTAGTGTTGGGTTAAAAAGCTTACATGATTAATGACTCCTTAATCCATAGCAAATTAGCAACCCTGGGAACTTGATTGTCAATTTTGACCACATTCATCTCATTTTGGAGTAACCAGTGTAATAAAATAAAACCAATATATGAGACAAACAACTTAATAAACTTACTAGAATACACCATTTTTACCACTTACCAATTTACATTATTACTACGACATTTGTATAGTTAAGACCAAACAAAATGTCGAAAACATGACCGTGCCAAAAGCCCTAGCTAGAAAGCAAAACATCAAAAAAGCAAGACATCCAAAACTTCCACGGTTGCTCTGCACCACTATGAAAGAAGGCCTATAAGACTACAGATTCACCAAATTAAAAACCAAATCACCAAAGTTCAAGCCACTATATTGTCATGCACCAGTTCCATCCCCACATCTCCATATAATCACCAAAAAATTAAACAAAAGTCACTAAACATTTTAATTGAAAATTACATAATAAAAAGTAAAAACATCTCTCTCTTTAATTTATTATTAATCATCATCACAAATCTCCACAACCACCTCATCCGTTCATCACCAACGATTCATAACACCTCCACAACATCTACAATTATCACCACCACCTCCCTCATAATCATCACTGAGATCAACAATAAAATAGGGCATTGTTCTTAATAAACATCTTATTGTAATCTAAATAATACCATTGAAGCATATCCACCCAAAAATTCATCATATCTGATAATACATAGAGATTTCAAATATGAAGAAAAGGATAATGGAACATCTTGGAAAAACACCAAAGACTTAATCTCAAATCTTGTGGCACTTTTGAAAAAGATGATATGGAAACTAGAAGGGGGGGAGAGAGAGAGAGAGAGAGAGAGAGAGAGAGAGAGAGAGAGAGAGAGAGAGAGAGAGAGAGAGAGAGAGTTGAGTATGAAATATACAATAAGAAAATACAAAGGGGGTGAATGTATAAACACATAAACTCACTCTAAATATAATATTTTATTAGATTTGAAGTATGGTACAAACTATGAATACAAGATGAGTATTCTCAGCTTCGTTTTTATCAGAGAGATATTACAATGTATTGCAATGAAGAATTTAGTTACTTAGGAAGTGAAGCTGTGCACCTATAGAATAGGTGCAACTTTTTACAAAACTAGTAACAGACAAACTATCTGTTCTAACTTGTCTATACTACTTTGGTGCAAGTTTGGGCATCATGTAATATGACTTTGTTTCATGCTGACCAGATCCACTTCTTCAGCTACTTTTCCTTGAATTTTTTTCTAAGCTTCTTTGTAGGCTTTGCCAGGTGCACTCTGCAACAATTGGACCACGGCATGTGCATTGGTTTGTATAGATTTTCTGACTTGATAATCTTCAGTAATTTGTCTTTTAAAAACACATTCGAGAATTGGCTAAGTACTTGATTCGAGAACTACTTTGAATGCCTAGATAGCTCTGAGTTCTCTAACAAGACTTTTTGAGATATCGAATTGCTTCTTGAATGAGTCTTTACTTCTGAAATCCTTGAGATGTCGAATAGCTTCTTGGCTTATGGAATCCTTGAGTTGTCGAATGGATTCTTGACTTATGGAATCCTTGAATTGTCGAATGGCTTCTTGACTTATGGAATCCTTGAGATATCGAATATGATTTTGATTTGATTGAATCCTTGAGATCTCAAATGGAACTTTGACTTGTTGACTTCTTTAATAGAGTCTTTTACATGTCGAAACCTTGAGAAGTCGAAGTGAGCTTTGACTTGTTGATTTCTTGATTTCTCGAGTAGAATCTTTGACATATCGAATCCTTGACTTCTCTATAGAACAAATTACTTCTCGAATTTGTACTTAGGTAGATTTTCATTCTTCAAACTTCAACTGTGTTTATTTCTTCAGTCTTGTAATTCAATCCTGAGACATGATCCATGGATCTTCTTTCAAGTGTTATTATGTGACTATTTGTACAACACACAAATAAAGTTGATGCCTATGACTAAGTACAATTTAACAAGACAGAAACCTAACTAAAGGGATTCCCCAGCTAAGGGTCATGCAAGTAATACATGGTATTACTATGATCAAGTAGTCTTGCTATTATATGGGTACATACATGCTTCTGTGACTAACACACACACATAGAGAGAGAGAGAATCGATGTATGTGTGTATGTATATGTATGTGAGGGGATGATACCGAAAACATGATCGAAAAGTCGGAAATGAATGTCATTTACGATGAGAGGTTGGGTGAGCAAGGTGCCAAGGTCTTAGGCAAAATAAAATATAAAATGCCGAGAATAAAAAAACAATTAATATAAAATGGTTGAGATTGAATCTCAATTCTTATTTTAAAATAGGGTCTCATTTGAGCACTTGCCATATTATATATATATATATATATATATATATATATATATATATATTTATTTATGCCTACATGTGTTTAAATATCTTGTGAATGTTTATTATAATTATTCATATTTCAAAATTCAAGATGACTATTACAAGAACTTGTATTAGAAGTTGGTTTACAATTTTTTTTACTTTGGGATTGATATGAGATTTCTTGATGTTAGATGTTTTATTGACTTTTTAACTTTTTGTTCAGCGAAGTTTCCAAAATATTCCTATTTTTTTTTATATAAAAGCATTATTTGGTTAGTTTAAAAATTAGTTTGAAATTATTAATATCTTGTCTTGTCTAATAAATCGATTTACCAAAAATTAAATTTGTTGTGAGATGAAAAACCGTATGCATATAACAAAAAAAGTGTTTTAATCATTAATAAAAAAATTTACGTTTTATTTTTTTTATATAAATATCACCCACTACTCAACATAATTTTTTTTATTACACATTGAATCGAATGACTCATGATGAATTAAGATAAAATGACTCACGAGCCTTGTCCTCATATCATATATTGAGTCAAAAAAAATCCTTCTGAAGTTATGTATACCCCTGAATATTGAAAAATTATGCATGTGCTAATATGTGTTATTTTTGTTAAATATGTTTACATTATTATTATTATTATTATTATTATTATTATTATTATTATTATTATTATTATTATTATTATTATGTGGATTTGATTTTATTACTTTTTTATGCACTTAAACTTAAATACAATTTTCAAATTAATCTTCAATTTTATTTTAACATTCTCACTAAATATATCTAGATTTTCTTCTCAAAATATTTTTAAAAAATTTGTTTTAATATAGGACAATTTGTCATTTTAAAACTAATGAAATGACTCGTAATTGAGTGATAAAAATAAAATGACTTATTTTAATGGTTTGGTTGGTTTCGATTTAAAACCAGAACTAAATATATATTTATACTTAATGTTGCCATTTACTTCATCTAAAAATAAATACAACATTCAATTTTAGTTTAAAATAAAATAAAATGAGCTAACAACATAAAAGCACCAATAGTAATACAAAAAATTATTAACAACATTTAAAAGATAAATTACAAAATCAACATATGTTTCCATAGAATCATAAATTAAGTCTAAAAAGGTTATATAAAAATAAAAAACTAAAAAACTAAAAAACTGGATATCAAATATATAGCTCTAAAATCTCTACCTTATAATTTTTTTTTATAGGATTTCATGAAATAAAACAAATTAACCATTACAAATGTAAAAATATTGTACATACATGCACACATATAAACTTGCTTAAAACATAATTGACACTCTTTAATATTATAGCTATACATGCCGAAGAAAAAAGGGTAAACACATGGAGAATGCTAGGAGCAACTTGTCCAGGATATTATTTGAATATAATATATTTTTCGTATATTAAATAAACATATTTTTACTAAAATTATACACTTAGTTGAATATTTATATATGTTATGCTCTTAATGGTCGGGCTTGGTTATATCGGATGGAAAAATCGATAAAACGGAATTCAAACCAAAATTTTCGATTTTTAAAATTTTAAAACCAAAACCAAACCAAACAATAAAAAACTTAAAATTTTTGGTTTGATCGATTTTACCTATTTCGAATAAAGCATGCTCACCCCTAGGAATAGTCTACATAACAGACTATTTACTATATACTATATATATATATATATATATATATATATATATATATATATATATGAGTTGCACTCCATAACAAACACCTTATATAACAAATAATGAAAAACACCTTATATCTAATCTAATATAAGAGTTCCGTCATGGTACCCAATACAAAAAGTTGTTATTTTTTTACCCTCTATCCATCCAGCAAAAAAAAATAAAAAATAAAATAAAATTATTGTTCATGATGACGTCACTGCTTACGTCAGCATGACGTCATCATGAACAATAAATTTTTTTATTTTTTTATTTTTTTTTGCTTGATGGATAGAGGGTAAAAAAATAACTTTTTGTATTAGGTGCCTCTGGCGGGGCCATTGGATCTATTAGATCTAAAGTGTTCTTTATTGTTTGTTATATAAGGGTGTTCTGTATGGAACAATGGCCTATATATATATATATATATATAGTCCTATTCAATTACAAACCATTCTTAAATACAAACTAAAAACCAAACCCTAATCCAACATTTCAAGCTAATCTAATGATCAAAATAAAATCGTGATTAGCATGCTATTAATAAGTCTTAATGATCAAAATACTAAATATTTTTATTCACGTAACACACACGTATGTATAATTGATTTGACATGTCTATTTGTGTTTAGGTGATATGAACATGTACAATTTAAAGATATAAACTAAATTTAATTTAACTATTCATAATTATTTTTATATGTTTTGAAGTTAGATAAAACATTTCACTATTAAATGATCCTCACATATTAATTTGAAAATACATATCATAATGTAATGCAGAGGTATGAAAATGCATAAGTTATTCGATTGATTTATGTTTAATTCCCATAAAAAATCATTTTATAGATATTACAAATTAATCATTTCGACCATGAATAATATAGGGTTAATTATTAATTTGGTCACTGAAATGGGTCTAAAGTATCAAGTTGGTCACCAAACTGAAAACAGTCTCAAACATATCATTAAAGTCAGTTACGGATATATTATGTAAAATAACTTACCTTTTAGAACGGAAAATATTTATATTAATGCCAATTTTTTGATGTTATAATCAACAATTTATATAGGATAACATATTCAATTCAGACAATAAAATCCAAGAAATCAACATTACTATTAGTATTTTTTGTCCAAAAAAAGTAAATTATTTAACAGAATGCACATATAACTGATTTTAATTATCTGTTTGAGACCGTTTTCAGTTTGTTGACGGAGGAATTTGGTAACAACAAAGTTTGAGGTTCGTTTCCGGAATTAAGAACTATGATGGTGGTTCTTCGCCGGAAAAGTCACTGGAGTGTGGTGGATATGTGATGAATTGGGGGCTGAGATTGAGAGGGTTTTTGGTGGTGGCTCATAGAGCTCTTCGCTTCCATCCCCTACAATGTGCCTACGTACCCCTGTATTTATAGGGGATCAAGCCCACGTAGTTCTTGGAGAACAAGAAACCCAATTGGGCTTGGATTGATAATCAAGCTTCCGGAATGTTCTACTATGAGGCCTAACCACAAAGGCCCTAGGCTCGTCCAAGATCTCAAGATTTCACAAATAAGGAAACTTCCCCCGTCGAGGACTAGTCCTTTCTGCTACTAGCTATTTCTTGATTTCAAGGACGCAGGTATAGCCATGGTTTACCCCAAGTGTGGAGCGCATCCTTGTCCCCCGAATGCGAAGCACCCACCAGATAGCAGGACAAGTGATCCAGAGCTTTTGGGTGCAAAGTGTAGGATTACCCCGAAGTTCCCCAATGAGGACGCACCCATTGAATACAGGAACAGAGCTTCAAAGCACACACCAAAAGTCCCCATCTTTCCACCTTAAGGTGCGCCCTATGTGTCTAAGAAGGGTCCTTAAATCCAGCAAACCCCTGGAGGTCTTCTACGACGGACATCCCCCTCCTGGGATACGCCAGGAGGGAATTCTTCAATAATCTTTATGAAACCTATCAATATTTCTCTTCACTCTGCCTTTATACTCTTCAGGGCACGCCCTCCTCGTGCAGGAGGAGAGGGCGCGTCCTCCTTCTATAAATTTGCACAAAAACCCTAATTTATCTAAGAAATCCCCAAATTAAAACCCAATATCGACCCGAATCCATGTAATAGTTCTTAATTTATCATGGATTGGAATTGGTTTTTGTTGAAGATTGAAATTCCATGTAAAATTAGAGATGAATCATGGAATTTCAATCTTCAACAACACCAAAATCTCTTTGTAGCTTTTCTTCTCCAAGCGCGCCTTTACGTTTCTTTTCTTCTACTGTACCGCACAAAGGCGCGCCCTTTTATTCCTTAGTTATACATCTTTGACAATTCTAATGTTAAAGAGGGATGAGACCTATGCACCATACCTCTAAGCTTACATGAGCTAACTCAGCTTAAGAAACAAGAAGTACTATGCATGGATGTATTCCCCTCACAGGGCAATACTAAAGCAAAATATATATTCACAGCGGACGTGCCTTATGATATTAAGACGTTCGAACACCTTCAGCTGTCATCCACATGAAAGTGTTTGTCCTAAATCCAATCATGTATGATGAGTTAGGAAGAACTTTCTTGTATTCTTATTTAATTTCATTAATATTAATAAAAGACTTGTTTTGATTTTATTACGGGCTTTATCTATTTAAAGTGTTTTAAATAAGATGTTCCAAAGTTTAGAGTAAGGCTTCTAGAATTATAATGAGATTGTAATAGTGAGATCTAGAAGATGATAACTCTAGACTTAAACAGTTCCTGATCATAGGATAACTAATCGGAAGTTAGTGAATCCGCAAAGATTGGTACATACAATGCTTGCTCCCTTCAGGAGGATGTCTGTTCTCATAGGCATTTGTGTTGTGACACTATAGCTAGTATGTAGGCGCTTATTAGTGTACAAGTTCACTGAACATGACTCGATAAGTTGGACAACTAATGGAGATTACTCACGTGTCGATAGTTGTTCACTGAGTGATAGTTGTACAAGTGTCCTTAGACTTGAGATCGTTAAAGTTATCTTGTATATAATGAACTGTGCTTTGGTTTAGTTCTTAGTCTCAAGGACATCTATTAGGTCTATTCTGGGTATATGGATTTGTGTATGGAGATAGTTAACGTCAATAGAGGATCTACCCCTTCCAGTATAGGAAGAGAATATCCTATGTTATTCTTAGTATGCGAGTTCTTGAATCTCTGGCCAGAGTGTATGAAATTAGAAAGGAGTTTCTAATTTGCATTAATATGAACTTTGCATTATGAATAAGAAATCATATGATTAAATTTGATATGCCTTACATGAGATCCATGCCTTGTATTTAATCGGGATATTGTAAGGGTGGAAAGAATTAATTGTATGGTAACTAGTCACTAACAGGTTCTTGGTATTCTAAGCAGTGAATTCATATTATCCGGATAGTCGCGATATGTTGAGAAGCATCCCTCACGATGTAGAATTAATATAATTAATTAGTTAATTATATTTAATGAGTTTTAGAATTCATATAAATAATAAATAAAAAGTTTATTATTATTTATTTCTTCTACCTGCTTAATATTGAACCTACAAGGTCACACCATAAAAAGATTAATTTATTGATGAAGGTATTTTGAGAGAGCAAGTTGTTTTTTAACGAGTTTAGAAAAAAAAATAATGATTAAATAGTTTTAATTATCATTTAAACATTTTATAAGATAAAGTGTGAGATTTATATAATAATATATATATTGATATATTAATTATATTAAAACCTAGTTGAGCCCTATATATATAATGAGATGAGAAGGTGTTTAGTATGCAAAAGTGTTTTTTGTGAAAAACCTAGTTGCCACCCTCTCTTCTTCTTCTTCTTCTTCTTCATATCTCTCTCTCTCTCTCTCACTCTCTCTCTCTCTCTCTCTCTCTCTCTCTCTCTCTCAAAAGAATAAGGGTGCCATTTTTATAAAGCTCCATCTTTATAAAAGCTTCATCGAAGAATCAATCTTGGTGGATACCGGTAGAGAGCTTTACACTCTGAGAAACTAATGATAGCAACCCTCCATTTTAAAACTTCGATTATCAAGGTATGGTTACGATTCCTCTGCTCTCTCGTTTTATATGCTTTTCTATATGTGCGGTACATGTTTTTACGGAATAAATGTTATATCACGCTTCCGCTCGTCTATAAATTCCTTCACAACATACACTCCCATGGTCTTCCCAATCAAATCTTTGAACATCTTATTCACCAATCTTTAATAAGTTGCCCTCGTGTTAATCATGGCACTATCCTTGGAGGGCAAATCCTCTTTGAAAGGGAAGTCTTCCTCAACAAGGGCATTTGCCATGCCTTCCAAGAACATTCTTCTTCCCTCGACCTGTTCACCTCTAAGATTGATTGGTATAATGTCATTAGAATTTCTCTCTTCAATCTCTTCCAGAATCCCCTCCTGAAAATCATCAAGAATTGAAACATCCGCCGCCTGTGATTCCTTAGGGCACGCCCTGTTCGATGGCACCTCATCTTCCAGCTTTTGTACAAGATAGTGAACTTGAACTTCTCTCGGGACAACACTCATGATTCCTTCAAAACTACTTCCAGTGAGGGCGCACCCTCCATCTCTCTGTCTTCTGAACCCCTTGATTGCCTTGTGATTACAGTCTCTCGAATCATTTCTGTAACACCCCCAGATCCGGGGTCCGGGATCCGGTCGTTACGGTTTTCATATCTATCCGCAATACTTGAACTTACTTCAACATAAAATAAATTACATCTTTATGATCCCACACAACAATATAAAACACACCCGTTATAGTCTCAGAGATGAAATCAGAGTAAATTTTATTAATCACATTTGGAGTTCTTACAACCCAAAAGAATTACAATATAAATACATACTCTTTGCCATCCATTTACGTAAGTCATACCAACCCATACACTTGGTACTGAAAGAATGAATCTATCCTACCAATAGCTTCTCTTCGGCTTTGGTAGTTTCATCGCCCTTGCCAGCGTCGAGTGCGCTTTGTGTGAGTCATCTGGTCTAGCTGTTGTTGTGATATAATAATAAAGCAAGGGTGAGCAATATCCCACCAATAATAATGTATAATTGAACGATAATATATAACAGTTCAAAAGTATCTTTCAAACAATATGCCATGCATTTACGGAAATGATGCCAGTATAACATGAACGATGAAGTTACAAGGTAACTCAAAATGCATATATAGGTGGGAATATCTGCTATGTCAAAGATAAGCCAGACATTATCATTTATCATAAAAGAGGAACTTGCAGGAAAATGTTGCAATTCCGATTATGAATACTTTCCAATACTGCCAACAATGATAATGTTGCAGAAAATAAATGAATTTAAATGATGAACTTTTGATGGAGTATTCACCGCGCCCACTGTTCCAATCCTTACGATGATCAGTCGCAGATTGTACAGCTCAAATTTGATTTACTACCGGTAGAAGGAAGAGCTGACGGATTTACTTGTCTACCGCCCTGTTAGATCTCCCCGGCCAACGGTTGGGCCAATTGGGATGGACCGGTGCTACTCGGCCTCTTACACGACTCCAAGTTCGAAAAGAAGTTCTTGACTCTGAACGTAAAGTTCGTCCCCCTTTCCCCAAGTATGATACTTGTTGATAAAACTCCACAAAGTGGTCGTATCTAGTTGGAAAGGAAAATTCAACATCATATCTCCCAAGCTGCTGCTTGTTAGAGGATACCATCTTGTTCCAATAATCTTACCCCTCGAATGATGAGAAGGTTACTCAAAGATTCAATTGATAGACAGCAACCAAGTTGCGAGTGAAAAGAATAGTTTTACAAGATAAATAACATTGCTCAAGTAGGTTCCCTTACTTATAATACGGAAGTTTGAGCAAGCATTTAAATCCTTTTTAGATAGATTTAAATGAAAAATAAAGAGTTGGGAATCTTTCCTTGATATAATAGTCGTAAAAAGACTTCGAAATATTTTACATAATATCTGGAGGTGAAAGATAATCCCCGAATAATATAAATCATTTTAAAAAGAATTTAAAAGAATTAAATAAATATTCCAAGAATATTTGTTAACTCAATACTAATTACGGAATATTATTAAATCATAATATTGCTGGTAAGTAATCCTCGAATGACTATATAGAATTATTTACTAAATAAATCCCTCCTTAAATGAATATTCAAGAATAATATTCATTAAATAATTAAACTCCAATAATTATTTAAAATAATATTCAATAAATAAGTCAAACCTTAAATGAATATTTGAAAATAATATTCATTTAATAAATAATCTTCTAAATGAATATCCAAATAATATTCATTTAATAATCAAAACTTTAAAGGAATATTCGAAATAATATCCCTTAAGTAAATATAACTTCCAATGAATATTTTAAAATAATATTCATCAAGTACATAAAACCTTAAATGAATATTCGAAAGTAATATTCATTTAATAAATAACATTCTGATGAATATCAAAATAATATTCATTAAATAATCAACTCTAAATGAATATTCGGAACTTACATTCATTTAATATCTCTCGACTGAGATAATACTCGAATAACATTCCTCGAAATATTTCCAAGTAATTGATACTTTATGGAAATATAAATAATGTTTAATAATAACATTCCTCAAGGTAAATAATAATATGCCGTTAGAATCCCTCCGGGTTTCCACGACTATCTATATCTCAAAATACCGACTCCCGGTCTATATTTAAGAATGAATATTATATGCCATTTGCTAAGGGTCTTACCAAAACAATCCGGCTTATAACTGATAATTCGTATCTAGTCTATAAGCCAATATCAATTCAGGGAACAGGTATCATAATATAATTTGACAATAGGCATGCATGCTATGGCATATGTAAAATGGCAATCACATATATATATTATCACAACAACAGGTTCAAAGTTTTGAACACTTGCCTGGTAATCGGGTGTGGGTGGAGATAGCGTGTCCTGGGTCTGCTCGATGATCTATAAACAATCAGAACATTCGAGATTAACCACTTAACACGTTTTAAAAGTCTAAGTATAACTTCACTTAAATGGAAACACGTTTTTGAATTATCTCGTTATACACCTTTTAGTGTAACTCTTTTTATTACTGATACGATCCGACATTTGTTCGTTATTACGACATGTCATCATACCCACACTCGGTATATACTTAAGTCGTATAAGTTCTAAAGTCGATCGATTACGAACCGAGATTATACCTCGAGTTTTATCGTTCGTTTTCTAAGTGTTTTACCAAAGTTATAACCAAGCGGGTTTTTAGGGGTTCGTTCGCGTTTAACTTTGATTCCAACATTTTTATAAAATTGGAAAACGATCCGTTTCACATGAGGTTTTCTCTCACACCTTCCTTTTTACCTCTAGTATTTAATTACCAGGATTTACCACTAACTTACGTATTTTACGAGGGTTCAATTTCAGTTACGAATTCTCGTTTAAGGTTTCGAACTACTTTTAGTATATCGGCCATAACTCCTAAACCGTAAGTCCGTTTCACACGTTCTTTATATCAAAACGAAGCTTGGAACCTTATCTATCTTATCATGACAAAATACAACCCTGGACAGTGAGTTCAAGCTACTGTGATGCATACAGATTGCTTAAATCATTGTATGGACTTAAGCAAGCTCCTAGGGCATGGTATGACACACTATCACAATTTCTACTGGAGAATCAATTCACTAGTGGCACACTGGACAAGACACTGTTTTACGAGAAACATGGTGATGATATTATCTTAGTTCAAATCTATGTGGATGATATCATATTTGGCTCTACAAATGAGAAGCTGTGTGAGAAATTCTCTAAGCTCATGCAGAGCAGATATGAGATGAGTATGATGGGAGAATTAACATTCTTTCTTGGGCTTCAAGTTAGTCAAAGGAAGGATGGCATTTTTATAAGTCAAACCAAATACATCAAGGATCTATTGAAGAAATTTGACTCGGAAGAATGCTCACCTGCAAAGACACCCATGGCCACTGCCACCAAGTTAAATGAAGATGTTAAGGGCAAGAAGGTAAATATTTCAATCTACAGAGGCATGGTTGGTTCTCTACTCTACCTCACTGCTAGTAGGGCAGACATCATGTTTACAACATGCTTGTGTGCAAGGTTTCAATCAAATCCAAAGGAATCACATATGATAGCAATAAAGAGGATTTTTAAATATCTGAAGGGCACACCAAACTTGGGGTTATGGTATCCTAAGGACACAGGGTTCAATCTGGTTGGTTATTCTGATGTTGATTATGCTGGATGCAGAGTGGATAGGAAAAGCACCTCAGGTAGCTGCCAGTTTCTTGGACAAAGGTTAGTCTCTTGGTACAGTAAGAAACAACAATCTGTGTCAACTTCCACAGCTGAAGCTAAGTACATAGCTGCTGGAAGTTGTTGTGCTCAAGTGCTTTGGATCAGAAACCAACTTAGAGATTATGGACTTGTGTTGGAAAGAATTCCAATCATGTGTGACAACACAAGTGCAATCTCTATAGTTTCCAATCCTGTCAATCATTCTAGGACAAAGCACATTGACATCAGATATCACTTCATAAGGGAGCATGCAACTAATGGAACCATTGAGTTACATTATGTTCCCACAAAAAAACAACTAGCTGACATATTCACTAAGCCATTAGATGAAGCCACCTTCACAAGGTTGGTTAGTGAGATGGGAATGCTGAATTCTTCAAATTCTGGCTAAGTGAATATATCAACTATATTGTTGCAGCAGTAAATACTTACTTTATCAAATGCTCAATATTTTTGAAGTAAGTATTGGCTGGAGTATGATTTATAAATATTCCATAATGCTGCATATGTTGAAAACCATACATCTTTAGCTTGAAATTTCTGTGAAATTTTGAGAGAATCACTATTTAATTTGGTAGAATGTTCTTCTGTGAATATTTCTGGAAAATTTTAAAAAGATAGTGAAAATTGAATTTTATGAGTGAAAAGTATAGTTCGATAAGTCTGACTTCTCGAATGGTTCATTGTTATGTCATGGCTCGAGTTCTCGAATAGGACTATCTAGAACCCTCTTGAGTTCTCGAATAGTATCTTTTGGAGAAATCGAATAGCACACTCTGAGTTCTCGAATAGAGTATTTTAGTTCTCTAGTGATGGAGTTCTCGAATACTGTATTTGAGTTATCGAATCATTTGAAAAGGCTGATTTTTCGCTGACACGTAATCACTTTTTGGATTTATATTCAAAATTTCATTTCGCTCATAAAAACATATTTTATTTAGCTTAGAATTATTTTCTGAGTTAAATAACTGCCAGCTGTGAGTTACAAACTGCTTGAGATATCGAATAAGCCTTTCTTGACTTATCGAATAGTTGTTTTTACTTCTCGAATGACTGACTTGTCGATACAAAACATATATCTAATCGACAACTCAAGTTATTCATATATATATACAATTTCACAACTATTCAACTCATTTCGTTCGATTTCTCAAGCATCTAAACTCTTAAAACCTCTGAAAACCCTAACGTCAAAAGCTAAATTTCTTCTTCAACCTTCATTCTCTTCTCATCTCTCTGTGTAACAATGGCAAATACCCAACTCACAATTCCTACCCACACCAATTTCATAGCAATAACCAACGATGTTGAAGCACCAAATGCAAACTTTAAGTGCTTCGTTCGATGGATGGCTGAATCATACATCAAGGATGCACTCTCAGCCAACCCAACTCTGTATCTAGACCTACTAGAACAGTTTTGGAGAACTGCTATTGCGGAGGTCGTGGCCCTAGAGAATGCAATAACTTCATACATAATCTATTGCAAGATTCAGGACAAGGAAATCACCATCACTACTGAAGACATGAATCAAGCACTGGGGTTACAACAAGGAGTGTATGACAGTCAAGCTACTGATCTGGAATCGGAAGACTTCTTTGATTTTATCAACTACTCAGATAGAATCAAGCTTGGAAATTTGAATAGAAAGTACTTGAGGAAAGAATGGAGCTATGTCTTTGCCACTCTTCTTCAAGTCTTCACAGCAAGGAAGTCCAGCTTTGATAAAATCAGCACACATGTTCAACAAATAGACTATGCTCTAGCATATGGGAGAAAGATTGATGTTGGTTTGATCATAATGCAAGAATTGTATGAGAGACTTGGTAAAAACTCAGCCAAGAGAGGTAATGAAATTTTCTTCCCTCGCTTTATTCAATCTGTACTTAATTTCATAGATGCTAAATTGATTGAATTGCCTGGGTTAGACAAAAATATAATAGGCTATCCGAAATCCATGACCAAACTCATTTTTGGTAGCTTGGAGACTAGGAATGATGTGGATGTAAGACTCAAAATAACTCCCCTTATGGAGAGTTTATTTAGGACTTACCCCCACAACATGCCAATATGTGCCTCAAAATCTGAGTTAGCTAGGCCCAAGCAAGTAGAGCAAAATGCTAACCCAGGGCCCGCTAACCAACCCTCTCAGCCAAACACTTTACAAAACACAGAGCCAACTGCATCATCCTCTCAAAAGGGTGATGTTAGTAAAAAGAAGAGAAAACAGGTTGCTTCTGAACCTCTAAAAATCTTAACTGAAGCAGCCTTGGCTGTAGAATTAGGTATAGAAAGTGAGGAACCTGAGTCACCCTTACTAAGGCCAAAGAAGAAGAACAAGAAGTCTAAAACCACCTCTTCAGTCACCCAAATGGCTGAAGTTGTAAAATCAGGGGCAAACAGCTCACTAGATGTATCCTCTCAACAGGGTGCATATATAGAATCAAGCATCCTCCCCAATGCACCTATTTGTACAGAGTCAGCACATGGGAGTGATAAGGCTGGCACAACACTGAGTGGAGAGCACATCACACTTGAAACTCCCTCTATCTCTCAGGGGGAGTTGCCAAAATCCAATCTACAATACACTTCTCTTCCAGAATCTACCACTCATATTTATTTGGAGCCTGCAACTCAAGCAATTGAGGAGCAAGGCATTGATCATCAAGAATTCTTTTCTCTTGATGAGCCAATGGATTCAAGTGACTTGGTGCATGACACATTGCTCACCACCCAGGTACCACATTTAGATGGTCAGGGAATGCATGTTGGGGCATCTCCTAATGACACCATCACAAACACAGAGGATTCACTAGTTTTAACTAGAGACTCTGTGCCTGTGTCAACTACTGTTGTAACTCATCCCACTCCTGTGGAGACAACAGTAGTAGAGTCTTTCCATCCGGTTACAGAAGTTGCCTCTGTAACTGAGGAGTCTAGCTTGCCTAGCTCTAGCTCTGACTTTCTGTCACAATGGTTGAAGCCTGTGCAACATGACAGTGCTTCAGGATCAGGATCTGTTCCACCACAATTGACGGTTGAAGCACTTCAAAGCTTAGTTGTGGATCAGATTCCTGAGTTTGTAAAGATAGCCCAGAACTTGGTCACCTCCAATGTGCCAAATCCAGATTATGAAGCAATATTGCTCTGCCATAGAGATGATGTGGAGATGCAGAAAACAAAGATACTTGATGATGCTGAGAGAGATGGCAATGTAGATGCCTGGATGCAAGGAACTTATGAAATCACTCTCAATGAAGCCTTACAGTATCTGAGGGAGGAGTACATCACTTCACTAGGCTCCAATGCTAAATCCTTAACTCCTGGTGAAGTGTATGAAGCCATCATTGACTCATACAAGGGATTCCTCAAGGCTGCACACTACCTGGGTAAAGGTGTCAAATCAGAAGTCAATAAGGTATGTGATGCAACAGCCCTAAAAGTGGGAGAACTAAAGAGGGACTTCGATGCCAAATTTCCTCAGTTGGAGTCTGTGATCAAGCACATTTTGGCATGCAAGGCTACATGCACCAGGATGGACAATGGTTTGGCTATTCTCAAGGATGCTGTCACAGGTCTGGGGCACAAATTTCAATCCTTAACAGATCAGACAACTGAGGCCAATGCCATGCTCAGGACCCTCTTTGCAAATCAATATGGAGACAAGCTGGTCACTGAGGTCCCTGTGCATGAGATGTCAAGGTTTGAAATGCAGAGACTGAAGGATCAATCCCTATCTGTTTTTAAGGCCAATGAGCTCTTCACTAAAGTGGATACTCTTGAAAAGGAAGTAGCTTCTTTCCAACAGTCTAATGCTCATCTTACAGACACTGTAACCACTCTGACTGAGCAGTTGAACACTCAAGCCACCACCACAGCTGATGTTCTTCTACATCAACAATCAATGTTGTCTGCAATGATGAAGCACATGGGTCTCCCTCTACCTGAAGAATCTTCAACCCCAAAGGTCACTCCTACAGCCTCTGTGCCTGACAACAAGCCTAAGGGGGAGAAGAGGATTTCAAGGGACTCAAATACAAAGGGGGAGAAACCACCAGTAAAGGGCATCAAATTCAATGAAGGTGGTCATCAAAGGGCTTTTAAATCTTTAACTCATGTGCCTGGCAAAGGAAAAGCCAAAGTTGGTGAGCCTACTTCTCTGCCAGTTGTCACTCTACCAACTGTGCACATCACTACTCCTAGTGGTCAAAAGCAATCTATTACAACCACAGTGGTTGCAGGGAGTATGCCATCTGATAAACCTCCATTCTCCATATCTAAGAGTGCCAAGCCAGTAGAAGTGAAGGTGGTCACTGAGGCCAAGTTACAAGAAATTGCAAACTCAAATGTCTATCATGATGATGCATTCTTGGAGTTTCTGAAAGTCTCAAGAGAACAGGCTGGTGATGCTTTATCATATCATAGGAGTTTGAAGAGTCAGATTGACTATCTCACTGTAGTACCAAGGAGAGTTGATGGCCTATGGCTCAAAGAGATAATGATGGTAGGTAAGAATAAGATATGGCACTTAACCATCAACACTCTACAGGGTCTAAAGCACTCAGAAGTGGATGTGTTCCTTGGACTGATTGAAAAGAAGGATGAAAACTGCAAGAGTCTCTTTGATGAGTTAAGGGATGGTCAACCAGCAAGGCTACCTGAAGTATTCACAAATCCTAGAACCATCATCTATCAGGCTGCAACAAGAATTGATGATATCAAGAAGTTGGTCATTCCTAAGCATCTAACTCCTCAGAACAAACCTCTCATTATTGCCATCATTGAGAAGCTGAACAAGAAGAAGGGTCTAAGAACAACAGAAGAATTGGAAGCTATATCTTATCTCAGGTCATACATTGCAACTGGCATTGTACCTGAATCTGCTAAGTTCAACCCAAGCAAGGATGGTGATCAAGACAAGGATGGAGACAGAAGTGATGGAAGGAGAAGACATCACAGGAGTGATAAGGGCGATGAAGATAAAAAGAAGAAGAAGGATGATAAGGAGAAGAAGAATGATGATGCCCAAGGTAAAGACTCTGAGAGGAAAAGTGGAAGACAGCAAGCCTTAGGCATTGCTAACAGTAACCTCACCACAACACAAGACTCTAAGTCTAGGGTGAATACTGTTAGTAGTGACCTACCAAAATCTACATCTATGGCTTCTGCAACTGTCTTGCCAGCTCAAGAAGAGAAGAAGATTCAATGCAAGAAACCATTTGTATATTTCAAAAAGCAAACTGCCAATGGAATACTACAATGGTCTACAAACAAAGGTCACATACTGCTGCCAAGTAATCATGTAAAAAGAATCAAATTCAAGCAAGATGCAAGGAAATCAAAGCTATCCAAATCAAAGACCCTGACAATCTATCAAGGCTTAAAACTCCAACCACTAGATGAAGATTATGATGAAGACCAACTACAATTCTTACAAGCTCAAAGAATCTACCATGTTGCCATTGTTGATAACTGCCTTGAGATCAAATATACTGATGGAAGGGAGGAGAAATTCAAACAAGGAGGATGTCAACACTGGGGCAAGCTACATGACATAGAAAGAATCATTGCATTGTTGAGCTCAGAAGATAAAGTGGAAAGAGTATGGAAGCTGGAACTAATTGATTTTGTGAAGATGAAGAGAGATCATGAGGAGAGAATCAGAAAAGAGTGTCTTGAGAAATGGCTAGCAAGGGAGAAAGAAATTGAGAGACTGGAGATTGAAGCAGAAAAGCTGAGGGCAAAGGGATTGTGTAGAGTTCAGTTTAATCCCTATGTGGTGAAGTATAGGAGGTGAAATGGGGATCAGGTCCACATCAGAATGAACCTACTCAACCACTATCCTGCAAACATTCTGAAACCAGTACTTGAAGATTTCAAAGACTCAATTTTGCTTGAAGAATTGGATGCTATGGCAGAAATAATAAAAGCTATGGATGAGAATACAAGGAAGGAGAAAGAAAGAAGACAGAAAGCATATGATGATTTGCAAGCCAAAGATATGGAAAGGGAAACAAATGACAATGGCTAGTACTTCATCATAGGTTGTAAGATTACTCACCCTGTAGTTCTATCCATATTGCTAATCAAAATTCATACATGTACTATCAAGTTTTATATTTATGTATGTTAGGCTTGTTATCAGACATGAAATTGTGACTAAGGGTCTTACTCACAATTTGGGGGAGATTGTTAGTCACAGAGGCATGCCTGAATACATCTAATAACAAGCCTAAGTTGCTTGTAATGCTATGCATCACTTACATGACCTCTTAACTGAGGGAATCTCTAGTTGTAGAGTTTCTACTAGTTTTGTACTTGTAATAGGCATCAAATTCTAGCTGTGTAACTGTACCTATTAAGTCAAGAATAATGCTTGAAAGAAGTTCCAAGGTTCATGCCTCAAGCAAGGAGATAAAGGCTGCCAAATAATCACAGTTGGGATTTGAAGAAATGAAGAATTTGCCTAAGTACCAATTCGAGAAGTACATTTGTCTATTCGAGAAGTCTAGCATTCGAGAAGTCAGGGGTTCGATATCTCAGAAGACAATGTTCGATATCTCTGAATACACTGTTCGATATCTCATTCGATATCTCAGAGATTCGATATGTCTATTACTCTGTTCGAGAACTCAAGGAGTCAACAGGTCAAAGGTGATATTCAAGTTCTCAAAAGGGTCAACAAGTCAATGCTCTATTCGATATCTCAAAGACTCAAGATGCTATTCGACATCTCAGGGATTCGATATGTCAAAATGCTTTATTCGATATCTCAAGGACTCCCAAAGAAAAGAGTTATTCGAGAAGTGATTCGATATGTCAATATAACACTATTCGAGAATTCAGAGTTACCGATTAAGTCAATTCTAGTTCTCGAATCACTCACTTAGCCACTTCTCGAATACATTCTTGAAGACAAAATACTGAAGAATTGTACAAGTTAGAAACCTGCAATAAGCCAAGACGCTTTATTTGACTATGTACTATAAAGCACGTTGGAAAGCCTACAAAGAAGCTTGGAGAGATAAGTCAGGGGACAAGGAGCTAAAGAAGTGGATCTGAACAGGCTTTGCAAAGTCAAATCTGTAACCGTTTGGACTCTTACTCAAATGAGATAGACAGACTGGAAAGTATTTTGTTTACCTACCTTATTTGTAGTAAGTAGGTGTATCCATGTCTATAAGGATACAGCCTCACTTCCTTAGTAGATAAGTTTTTTTTAAGAAACATCACAAGAAATATCTCTCTGAGAAAAACGAAGCTGAGAATACTATCATTTGTATTCGCAGATTGTAGCAAAATCTTTATCTAATAAAATATTAGATTAAAGTGATATTGTGTTGTGTTTGTCTTTGTTATCCGTACTTACATATCTCACACACTCAACACATATCTTGCTGCAAAGATTCAAGAACAAAGAAAAGTTCAAGAATCCATTCACCCCCCCTCTGTATTCTTTTACTGTATTCAATACTCAACATACACCCCATCCATTCTAACACATGATAACATCATGACTAGTCTAACAACATCTCATCTCAACCATCTCATGGATCACAATCTAAACAACAACCATAATCAACTAATAACATAGATCTAAGCATAACATAGCATACGAACACTAAATCATCCATAAAACTCATAAAATCTCAAAATGATACCAAGGGTTTTTGAGCTTGTTACCTTCCTTAGAGAGTGATATAGCCTTATCAAGCCTTGATCTATCCTTATGTGACCTTAAGCTAGCTAGATCAATCAAAAGAAACATAAAAATCAAAGGTTAGTTCATAAGAACACTATTCACCCTCCACTTTGTTGATTTTTTTGAAAATGAAAACAAAGGAATTTGGGCTTGAAATTTCTATGAGATTAGTTTCTTGAATTATAGGACTCACCTTAAAAATTACAAGATCAAATGATGGTTGGAAGTGGGATTTCCCCTTGGAATTTATGCAAAAGTCGAATGGAAGAAAAAGAGAGAGAGAAGTGTTTTGCTTGGTTTTTTGTTCAATTATGCATCAAGTGGATGAGCCTTGGATAATATCTCATCTCTTTTTACTTTAATAAAGTGTTTATGGAATGAATGGTGAGATGGAAGGGCATGTGTTGCACTTGGATTCAATCTTGCTAACTAGTAGTTAGTTTGGCTAAGTACTTGGTTGCTTCACTTGTTTCTAGTTAGTAATGCAACTAGATTGGTTGCTAGATATTTTCTAGTAGCTTATGCATGACTCTTGCTTCCTCTGCTTGTTTCTTTTGTCCGGTTATTGCTCGTTTCGATTGATCGTTCGTAGGAATATCTCACGGATTTCTAATTAGGGTTTACCGGAAACCGTCTTAATATTTATACTATCATCCTCCATTCTCTTTAATAATTCTTGAACCTATTTTCCTTAAATCCCTTCAATAATTCCTTAAGTCTTTCAGTGTCCAGGGAAATCTTGGAGAAAATAAAAGTGCTATTTTTCACAATCCGACAGCTTTTACATACACTCTTTTTCCCCCTGGATCACTAATACGAACTCAGAATTTCGTTCTGGGTACTTCTATATAGTGTCGTCTCATAATATTCTCATTTCCACCAAAAACCCTATTCATACTTTATTCTTCCTTCATTTCCTATATTTATGACAATGTCCTTGTTCCTTCTCGGGCGTTCCTTAACCTTTTCACGGAACCACTGGACTAATCGTTATCGATCTGGATGACATGAGAATATTCTCCTGCTTGGAATTGCCATATCTTATTCCCCTAGGAGATAGATTATTCTTACCTAAGTTGTCAACCATTAGCATTATTCATGACATATAAGTATTTGAATCCATATCCATTCCATTCATTCATTAGAGCTGGTGACCTTGTTGTCGGAATCATTGTTCCTCATTTTATCAATACTTAATAAAAAGTTTTAATTCTACCGAAAATTTGGGTTCTTACAATGTTGAGACCCTCGAACGGTTTCCACACCATTTGGAGTGGGGAATTTCATTATGAGATGGTAGATAGAGGTCACAACCTTCATCTCCTTCAACAAAGGGCGCCCTACCAAGGCATTATGTGCCGATTCCTGATTCAAAACCATAAATTCCATCATTTGAGTTGCAGAAAGAGAACCTTCTCCAAGAGTTACCGATAGCTTGATAGCTCCCATTACATTCACAGCTTCCCCTGAGAAACCATAAATCCCTGCATTTTCTGCTACCATGTCTTGTCTGGAAGCCCCAACCTTTTGTAAGTGTCGTAATACAGAATATTCACTGAACTTCCATTGTCCACAAAAAATTAATGCACATTCTTAGAACCAATCTGGATAGCCACAACCAATGCATCATTCCGAGGATGGTGTACCCATCTAACCTCATCCTCAGTGAAAGTAATATCTACAGACTCTCCCTTAAACAATTTAGGTGGCCTTAGCTCCAAGCCATTCACATTGGTGAGAGGTCTATATCTTGCCTCTCTAGCATATCTCTCCAAAGCATTATTATTATCTCCCCTCAAGTGATGTCCTCCAAAGATGGTGTGGATGCTTCTTTCTTTGACAAAATTCTTTTCTTCGAAAATATCCTCATCATGGAGGGCGCGTCCTCCATCCTTCCTTTCAGTATTCTCCTTGTGCCTTTTGATCAAACCTTCAATTTCATTCTTCAGCTGACGACACTCGTGAGTGTTGTGTCCCGTAGACTCGTGAAACTCACATTACTTCTTCTTGTCTTGCCTCTATCGGGCGGACAGAGGCTCTGGCTTTTTGAAATGTCTTTTCTTCTTGTTCACCTCGAAGATGTGCTCAATCGAAGCCGCCAATAAAGTATAACTATTTGTTTTCCGATCATAGGCATATGTATCTGGAGGTCCCCATTCTCTTCCAATACAAGTTACATTTACTCTATCAGCGCCGGTTCCGGTGCGATAGACAAGACTTGCAGATCTATCCTTCCTCTTATTAATCTTCCCCTTGGCATTCCCTGAGTTTTTGTTTTTCGACTGTCTGCCAAGGATTGCTCCACTATCCTAAAAGATTCAGCCTGTGCAAAAACATCAACCAACGTAGCTGGATCCCTTCCTTGAAGATGCTTCTAGAAATCCGTCCCTACTTGCAAACCAGCTATCAAGAAACTCTTAAATACCTCATCGGTTGCTCCTCTAACCAAAGTGAATTCTGCAATAAATCTTTTAAAGTAAGATTGAAGACTTTCTCCTTCTTTCTCTTGATGTTGGCCAGAGTTGTAACGGAAGAAGCATACTTCACTACTGCTTGGAACTTTGTTAAAAACAAAGTCCTCATCGTCTCCCAGTAGGTAATCACTCCAGATCCAAGCTTTTGAAACCATTGCTAAGCACTCTCCCTGAAAGTTGTTGCCAGCAGACGACATCTAGCCAAGTCAGTTACTTGTTAAACATCCATCTTAATGTCAAAACATCCCAAGAATTCCACAGAATCTGCATTTCCAAGAAAATGTAGAATATTATTGATAGCCTTATATCCAGTAGGGGGTTGTGCTTCTCTAACTTTCATCAAAAATGGAGAAGGAGTTTGAGCAATGGTGGATATGCTTCCTCCATCCAAGTGAGCAGAGTGCTTCTTCAAGTCATCTATATTGAAAGTTCCAACCCCATGACTGTTTTGGATATGTGGTTGCACACTGGACTGAATACCCCCCCAAGGGTGGAGGTTGAGCCGTTGTTTGTGTATTTCCTGGAGCCTCAACATGAGGTTGTGTAAAAATCACCCCTGAGTTTGAGCTCAATTCTGGTTTTCTCCTTCATCATGGGCCTGCTCCTTTTGACCTTGTCTTTGGATTTCCTTCAATTTGTGGATTCCCTTGAGGTTGTGGATTCCCCTAAGTGCCTCCTTGAGACTTACCCTTAGAGGGAGGGTGCGCCCTCGACCTTACTCTACTAGAGGTACTTAAAGAAATTTGAGTAATGCGAGGAGACCTACCTCCAGAGGGCGCACCCTCTTTATTATGGGGTTGCCTATCTCCTCGATACTTTTCTATCCTCCACTCCCCATGATCTCGGTTATTTCTTCTTCCAGCATCATTTCAAGGAAGGGCTCGTTCATGTCCAAGGGGCCTCGACCTGTGATCAGGGGGCGCACGCTGTGGATCATCATCCCCAGGAAGGGCTCGCTCATGTCCAAGGGGCCTCGACCTGTAATCAGGGGGCGCGTGCTGTGGATCACGGGGCCTCGATTCCAAGTGCTTTTTCTTCTTCTGATGCTCAAGGAGTACCATTCTTAAATTGTCGTCATTAAGCCATATACCTAGGCGTTCCTTCAAGCTAGAAAAATCTCTAATTTCCCTAGCAAGCCTCTCTTCGTCAGGTTAGATTTCGCTGAGGGCGTGCCCTGACTAATATAGGTGAGGGGGTGCCTTTTCCTGAACAGCCGGCATCCTACGATCATGAACTTCTCCATTAGGATGTTCAACAACAAGGGGCTCTTTCTTCAGAATAATCCATCCTTCAAGGAGTAACCAGTTGAAACCTCCTATCTTGCACCTCCTCACCTCCTTAAGAGCTTCCTTTGACCAAGATACTATCAAGTGAATTGATGACTTCAGAGTTCGAGAAGCTGCAACCTTCAAATCTAAGAGGATTGCACTGGGCTTCAAAAGGCTGTTGAGATGGAGGGCACATCCTCAAAAGAGGGAAGGCTTGAGCAATCGGACAAAATCCCAACTCCACCTACTGAAGACAAAGGTGAGGACAAGAGCAATTCTTACTCAAACATGGAGGAGACTTCTACAAAGGCAAATGCTTTCAATCCTCCAACAGACTCCGTGCATGGCTTGCCCTACCGGCACAATCTTACATTCTCGAAAAAGTTGAAAATTTCACTCAACTAAGACTAGGGAAGGTGTACATGGACTACCCCCTACACTAGAAGGTAATTAATTTACCATGTAGTCTACTATTCAGGCATCACCCTACTTCGATCAACTACTGGTAGAACGAGGAACCAGAGCATCATCCTATTGATAGTGGGGTCATAAACCTCACCCTAAAACATTTTACAAAGCGGTAGTGAGCACTCTCCGATCATGAGCTATTCCAAATCTCATCCCAAGAAGGGGCATCTCAATGTGAGACATCTCACTAGGAGGCATCCTATGAAGGGCATCTCACGAAGAGGCATCTCACTAGGAGACATCCATTAAAGGGGAGGTGCATCAGTATTAGCCCCCAACGTCAGAATATCATTCCTTGAAGGATCATCTCTTAACTAGGCATCTCTTAAAGAGGCATCCCAAGAGGGGACGAGGGTGCGCCCTAAGTGGACGAGGGCAATGACAAAGTCTCTTCTAGTCCGGATGAGCATCTTGATGATAATCATGATAAATACTTCATTTTAGAATGTCATTCTTGTGTAGAGGGGCTCACTCATGACCTTGGGGCCTCAACCTGCCTATCAAGGGGTGCACTCTAAGATCCATGGGGCCGCACATCAATACAATTTTCTTCAAGCAAAAGATAATTCGTGGATCATTGCGTTCATACTTGCAGACGAAGCCATAACATGAGGCTGATAAGTTCAGGGCGCGCCCTGATGCCTATCATTCAGGTCAATGTAGATACGAGGGCGCGTCCTCTGTAGCAAAATATTGTCTCTTCGTGGAGGGGCTCACTCACGACCTTGGGGCCACAACCTGATGATCAGGAGGTACACTCTGTGGTTCGTGGGGCCGCAACTCAACAACTTCTTTCCTTCTGGAGTCCAAGCAGTCCTCGTAGGTATTGTAGTCCACTTGAGCATTTAAATTTTTCCTTGAGGGCATGCCCTAATTGGAAAGGTCCTCTGAGGGAGAGTTCCTTGGAGGGTGCTCCCTATATTGAAGGATTTTCCTTGGGGCTAAGTCTTGATGTAGAGCATTTCCCTGAGTTTGAGGATTCTCACCCTCTCTTCCACTAGTTGCACTGTGAGAAATTAAGGGAACAACTGTAGGGCCTTTCTTTCTTAAGGGCGCACCCTCAGCAATATGTCGAGGGTTATTCCTCACTTTGGTGATTAGGCCAAACAATGTCATTTTTACATCATTGACTTCATTATCTTCCAACAAAATCTCAAAGAAGGGCTCTCTCGTGTCCAAGGGGCCTCGACCTATAATCAGGGGCGCGCGCTGTGGATCATCATCCCGGGGAAGGGCTCGCTCATGTCCAACGGCGCGTACTGTGGATCATCATCCCGAGGAAGGGCTCGCTCATGTCCAAGAGGCCTCGACCTGTAATCAGGGGACGCGCGCTGTGGATCACGGGGCCTCGATTCCAAGTGTTCTCCTTTCTATTGGCCAAGCAAACCACTGTAGGCCTTCTCACCAGGATCACCAGGCAAACCCTGTGGACCTTCTCACCAGGCAAACACCTGGAGGCCTTCGCATCAGGTAAACCCCTGGAGACCTTCGCATCAGGTAAACCTCGGTAGGCCTCCTCTTTCCAGCAAGGTTCTCCTCATCTTCCCGAATTTAAACTAAGGGCGCGCCCTGACTTATGTTACCTGAGGGCATCTTCAGAGGGAGATGCCTCTCGGGAATATCTAACATGTTGAGAGCGCGTCCTTATAGATTGAAATGTCGCGATTGACAGTTCTTGAGATCTTCTATGAACAAGATTTTCCACCTGCAACAATGATCTAACAGAAAGTCTTAGATGCTACCTGGAGGAGGCATCCTGAAGGCGTGTTTAGTCATCGAATTCTCCCAGAATTTATTGGAAATCATCTGAGTCTTGGCTACCAGCATGAGGGTACGCCCTGAGAGTTCTTGGGAATGCTCCTTCATAATCTCCATCCTGCAAAAGTTGAAAATAAAACAAATAGTGGAAATCACGACAAAACAATTTAAGGGTTACCTTGAGGGCACAAGCTGATGATGAGGGCGTGTCCTGATGGTGAGGACGAGTTCCTGATAATTGCGCCTCTTCCCTGAACATCCTCATCCGGATCCACCTCAGAATCACCCATCAGTCAATTCTGTTCAATGTCGTTGACCCGAAACCATCGCCTGAAATCACCTTCTAGATATAGATCGTGTCTAACTACTTTTTTAATTCGACAGACCCTGTTAGTTATTGAAGGCGCGTCCTCAATTCTTGAAGTCATCGAATTTTTATATATTCTTTCTTGTCTTTTCTGTTGATCATGGCTCCATAATCTTCATTTGTATATCTCCATTTATTCACCATTCTATTTTTATTCAACCAGTCAACGCTTTAATACAACCTACTTTCAAGGCGCGTCTTTCCTTTTTTTACATTAATATGTATACTGGTGCCTCGATCTCCTTTTAACCAGTTGGTTGCTGCTTCTTCAAGATGAGCAGATGTGCTATATCCTATATCATCATATTTTTAAGCAACCTCCCAGTCCCCATTTTCAAAGTGACTTGTTTCTTTTTCATTTCATCACTAACACATATATGTACTGAGAATGGATATATATAATAGATCGTTTGGTTGACAGACATTTATGTAGGTATTTCAAATACCTAGAAAGTGAGATTGAAGTAGTTATTTGGTTGAATAAAAATATATGTATTATAAGTTACTGGGAAGTGCAAATACCAGTATAACGTGAGAAATCGCTTACCCACCCCTACATAGGTTAATCACACTTCCTGTATCACACAAAACATTACAAAACTAATAAAATCAACCAATAAAATTAGAAAAACTTTCTACATAAGATATAATTTTTTTAATAAATTGTTTTAAAATAAATTTAGAGTATTGCTTTATTTTTAAATTATTTATTTTCCTAGTAAATTTTATTATTAGAACATATTCTTTGACCTTTTTTCTGGTAGTTTCTGACATTTTAAAAAAAATCACATTTTTTATTTTTTTAAAATGTTAGCATTCAAAATTTTGATTTTACTATTATAGGGATTTGTAATTAAAAATTTTATGTTTAAATCTATTTTTTATGTTAATTCAACTTCTAATTCATTTTAAAATTTAGAATGCACATTTGCTATTGACTAAAAAATTAGAAATATAATAAATAAATAATTTTTTAAATCAAAACCTAAATCAAGAAATAGTTGGTAAACGCTAAATTCACATAAATTTGATAATTTATACATATTTTAAAATTTAAACATTAAAAAATTTGATATAAATACCAAATTACAATATTTTTATTGGTAAAAGAAAGATTGTTAATAAATCCAAATATTATAATATAATATTATAATATTTATAATATATTCGAGGTCATTACAGTCAATCAGTGGGAAGTAAAATATTTTACCAAACAACATGAGGGAAATGAATATCCAGGAAGTTTAATTTCCAGCATGACAACCAAACAATTTTTTTACACTTCCCAAAAATTTTAAAAACACATAAAACTGAACTTTTTTTGGGAAGTTAATTCCCACGCTATATACGAAACAACCACTAAAACTCATCCTTTCATATGCGGGCTCCTCCCATATCTTTTCTTTATCTAGCCATTTACACATGCCGCATGCAAAGTGTAGGCTTTCATAAATCTTTCTTTATTTTTTTTTTCAAAAACAATTTCTTCACTTGAGCTTGCGGGGAACACTTGCATAAAGTAAAGTAAACCCACCACTTCATTTTCTCACTTTTGGCTTTTGATTACCACTCCTTTCTTCTTTAACAACAAACAACAACACAACACAACTTACTCAGTATATTCCGCATGAGCAGGGTCTGAGGGGGGTAGGATATACGCAATCATGCCCCTACACAAAGGTAGAGAGATTGTTTCCGATTTTTGACCTCCGGCAGGAATCGAACCCGTGACCTTACGGTTCACGAATTGGGCACTTACCACTATGCCAACTCAACCCCTTACTCCTTTCTTGTTTAACAGTTGTTGGCAAAAGTGAACCTTGACAATGAACGTTCGGGCCAACCTTGACTCCTACATCAATTTAACAAAGTAATGAATCTTAAGGCCCTAATAATATAGGATGGTTTTCTTACATAAATAATAATAATAATAATAATAATAATAATAATAATAATAATAATAATAATAATAATAATAATAAATTTTAAAAATAATGTAAAATGCACTATCTTTAAAAATATGATTTTCAAACTATTTAAAATATGCACTCTCTTTTAAATTGTTTAAAAATAAGAAATATACATTTATGTATACTTTAAAAATAATATATGTAAATTATCAATTCAAAAATATGTATTTTATTTATATAAAAATGCCAAAAGCATGCCCTTTTTTTATAAAAGAGATTTTACTCAAATATTTTAAATGCAAAAATGTAGAAATTTTGGTATCATAATAATTCTTTTTAATGCGTGATTATCGATAAAATTGTAAAATTTAAATAATAATAATAATAATAATAATAATAATAATAATAATAATAATAATAATAATAATAATAATAATAATAAAAGAAGGTGAGAGAGCTTATCTTTGATTTTATCGAATTGATCCAAAGGTAAAGGTGTTGTTGTCTCCTTTTTTTTTTTTTTGAAAAAAAGGAATTAATTCATTAATCAAAAGTCATGCGGTATCTACAAATACAACCAAAATTGGACAGGCGTTTTAGCATATCACCGTTGAATCCTTCCTTCTTGGAAAGGCAACCAAGCGATTTGAAGATGATTTGAAAATATGTACTTGTTTTGAATTTCACCGGACTGTTCTGTGCAATCGACCGTAGATGCGATCCCATAATAACCTTCTTCCATGAATCAAACCCAGAAAAAGCATGCCGATCTATAACCTCAGCCATGGAGAACATCAAAACACAATAAAACAAAAAATCAAACTCTCACAAGGCGAGACTAACCAAAACCCAAATAAATTGGGAACTTATTGAAATAAAATAAGATTCTAAACAAGAAAACGGAAAATAGAGGGATTGGGGCTTTCCACCGATGAAAACCGATGGAAGCCCCCTAAAATTTTTTTACTGGAGCCTAGGGTTTAGAAGAAAGAAAGAAAGAGGCTATAAATAAATGGTTTTTAGTAAGTTATTACATTGATAGGTGTTGTTGTCTCTTGTTTGGCCCTGATATTGTTATGTTAGTAGCCACAGGTATAACATCCAAGCCCACAACTGAATACATACCGGACCCAACAACCCACCACAGGTCAGTCCAAAAGTGCTAGCAAATTGGTATACATTAGTTGTTAACTTGTATCTATAAAGGCCCCAAACACTCTTATTCTAATCGATGTGGGATATTACAATGGGTCCCAGCAACACCTACATCATTAGATTATCTCAAGCATGTTCGTGTGCTTTGCTTCTTTTTTTTTTTATTTTTTAATTAACCTTTTGGCCATGTAAATCGATAGCTTCCGAAACATTATGCTTGTATATCACTAGTATTGACAACCCTCTATTTCTTGTGTCGACCATGATTTCATTAATCAGATCTTCTACAATTTTGTATATTCTTAATTCTCCCGAGTAGTAATAGATTTTTAAGTTAAAACCCTCGTCACGATAATCATCTTTTCCTTCCTCCTAAGATTATAATCTTGTTCAGCAGGCCCCTCCTTCTAGCGCAAATTTGTTGACGGAGGAATTTGATAATAAAAAAGTTTGAGGTTCGTCGCCGGAATCAAGATCTATGACGGTGGTTCTTCGCCGGAATGTGTTGGTTGTGATGAATTGGGGGCTGAAATTGAGAGGGTTTTTGGTGATGGCTCGTAGAGCTCCATCCCCTTCAATGTGCCTACGTACCCCTATATTTATAGGGGATCAAGACCACGTAGTTCTTGGAGAACAAGAAACCTAATTGGGCTTGGATTGACGGTCAAGCTTCCGGAATGTTCTACTATGAGGCCTAACCACAAAGGCCCAAGGCTCGTCCAAGATCTCAAGACTTCACAGATAAGGAAACTTCCCCCGTCGAGGACTATTCCTTTCCGCTACCAGCTATTTTTTGATTTCAAGGACGCGGGTATAGCCATGGTTTACCACAAGTGTGGAGCGCATCCTTGTCCCTCGAATGAGAAGCACCCACCAGATAGCAGGACAAGTGATTCAGAGATTTTAAGTGCAAAGTACAGTATTATCCCGAAGTTCCCCAATGAGGACGCGCCCACTGAATAATAATAATAATAATAATAATAATAATAATAATAATAATAATAATAATAATAATAAAAGGTGAGAGAGCTTATCTTTGATTTTAGATAGCAGGACAAGTGATTTAGAGATTTTGGGTGCAAAGTGCAGTATTATCCCGAAGTTCCAAATGAGGACGCGCCCATTGAGTACAGGAATAGAGCACCATAGCACACACCAAAAGTCCCCATCTTTCCCTCTTAGGGTCCCCATCTTTCCCTCTTAGGGCACACCCTATGCGTCTAAGATGGGTAATTAAATCCGGGCAAACCCCTGTAGGTCTTCTACGACGGACATCCTCCTCTTGTGATACGCCATGAGGGAATTCTTCAATAATCTTCATGAAATCTATCAATAATTCTTTTCACTCTGCTGTCTTTATACTTTTCAGGACGCGTCCTCCTCGTGCAGGAGGAGAGGGCGCGTCCTCCTTCTATAAATCTTCTCAAAACCCCTAATTTATTTAAGAAATCCTCAAATTAAAACCAAATATCGACCCGAATCCAAAATAAAATACTTACGTGAGATTTTGGGCATAACACAGTTTAATGACCAACTGAATACTTTATATTCATTTTAATGATCAACTTAATAATTAATCCAAATATATATATCAAGTTGGGGTATATGATGATAGATTTGTATTTAGGCCGAAACAAACTACAGTACAATGTGTGAATGCGAGCAAAATAAACAGTACAAAGATTAAAAAGTATTAACGTCTCTCAACATGAGAGGAGTCTTGTCATATGACATGAGTTTATAAGTTTTATTGGTATTCTTACGTAAAGAGTCTCTCGTAATATTTCATTTTTTTTTGTTTTGATCTCTCTGTTTTGTTCTGTTATGGCGACATCCAAAAATATTATTCAAGCAATTAACAATATTTCGTTGGAGGAAGAGGAGGAGGGTGGTATTGCTTTTGAAGAGATAGAAGGAGGGGAAGAGGATGATGTTTTACAAGGTCTAAACATTAAACTATTCTTGGTGGGAAGATTTATAAATGAAGGAGTGGTAGATTTCACAGCTATGAAGCATACATTGGCGTCAATCTGGAAACCTGGGAAAGGTGTCAGTGTCAAGGAAATAGATGTCAACCTATATGTTTTCCAGTTTTATCATGAATTGGATATAAAAAGAGTTATAAGAGGAAGTCCGTGGACGTTTAATAGAAAGGCGCTGATCATCGCTCGGATGAATGAAGGAGATGTTCCTCGGGGAGTAAGTCTTAATAAGTTGGATTTATGGGTCCAGATATATGATATGCAAACAGGACTGAAGACAGAAAGAGTATTGAGGGAGGTTGGTAATTATGTGGGTGAATATGTTGAAGCCTATTCAAAGAATTTCAATAGAGTGTGGCAAGATTATATGCGGATAAGAGTTACAGTCGACATCACAAAACCTCTGAAGAGACGTATGAAAGTAAGGAAGGCAGGAGGGGAATGGCTATGGATCACTTTCAAGTATGAAAATGTACCAACATTTTGTTTTATATGTGGAATAGTTGGGCATTCAGAGAGCTTCTGTAATAGTCTTTTTGATACACCGGAAGAAGAAATTGTTAGACCCTATGGACCGTGGATGAGAGCACCACTCCGAAAACAGAATAAGTTGGTGGGTTCAAGGTGGTTGCGTGAAGGTGATAGGGACGATGATGATGATCAGAATACGGTGACCGTGAAAACAGGAGATGATAAACACAAGGAAAAATAGATCCCACAAATTTTGCAGATTAGGGATAACAGAGATAATCAAGGAGACACAATAATAACTGAAAGGGATATGGGCGCCAAAAATCTTTTTTCAAACAGAGGAGGTACATCAGCTGACGTAAGCAAATCAGATTCCATAAAAAAAGGGGTGATTATTGTGGATAATAAAAAAAGAAGGATAATAGATGGGAATGAAATAAAAGGGTCGTGTGAAGATACAGAATTATTTATGGACCTAGAAGAGGAAAATATGGATGGGGTGGACCAAGAGATGAACAACAGTATAGATAAAAGGGATGATCCAAAAAATGCAATGCTGGCGGGCTCTGATACGGGAGTCCGCCAAGGGCCATGAGTACTTTAAGCTGGAATTGCCGTGGGCTTGGGACCCCGTGGGCTATTCAATTCCTAAAGGAGGTTACTCTCCAAAAGAAACCCGATATAGTTTTCTTGTGTGAGACATTGTGTAAGCAGGATACTGTGGAGAAAGTTAAGAACATGATCAGATTTGAAGGAGCTATTTCTGTAGATGTACAGGGAAGAAGTGGAGGGGTGGCTTTACTCTGGAGAAAACAAGATGACGTGCAACTATTGTCGTATAGCAGAAATCATATAGATGTTGAAGTAGATATGAGGGGCTTGAGGAAGTTCAGACTAATTGGTATTTATGGGGAACCAGATCGTAGTAGAAGACCAGAAACATGGAGTTTAATAAAAGGTTTGAAGTCTAAGTCGACACTACCCTGGTGCTTATTGGGAGATATGAATAACATTGTTAAGCAGGAAGACAAACAAGGCGGACCTCCGTATCCATCATGGCTGATTCAAGGTTTTCAGGATATGTTGGATGAATGTGACTTGAAGGATCTCGACTTGACAGGGTACCCTTATACATGGGAAAGGGGTTATGGTACGGAGAATTGGGTGGAGATAAGATTAGATAGAGCTTTGATAACTAAGGAGTTTTTGAGTATATTTGCAGGGGTTAAACCGACGAATTTGGAAGTTAGTACTTCAGACCACTGCCCGATCTTTCTTGAGCCAGTTAGAGTGGTATATCCAGCTGGGAATAAAATTTTCAGATTCGAAAACACGTGGTTGCGTGAACCTATGTGTCGTCAGATAGTTGAAGAAGTTTGGTCAAGATTTCAAGGTCGATCTCTACAAGAAAAGATAAGTGAATGTGCTGAGGTTCTAAAGGTTTGGGGAAGTGAAATTACGGGCAGTTTTAGAAAAAGAATCGACCAGTGTAAGAAGACGATGAAGAGGACCAAAGGAAAGAGAGACAATGAAGTAGTGATGAAGTATAAAGAAGCTTCAGATATGCTGAACGAGGTTTACAATCAGCAAGAAGTTTTTTGGAGGCAAAGAAGTAAGCAATTATGGTTGAGAGAAGGGGATCAAAACAGTAAGTATTTTCACGCTGCTGCAAAAAATCGAAGGAGTGCAAATCAGATTAATTGCCTTACCAATGAGGAAGGTCAGGTCGTCAGTTGGGATTCAGGACTAGAGGTTTTGATGGTGGACTATTTCACGGATTTGTTTAACACATCTCAAGTGCAATGGAATGCATTGTTCGAAGAAGTAACGAACAGGATTAGTCAAGCTCAGAATGATATGATTCTTTCAAGGGTGGAAGCTAGTGAAGTAAAGAAAGCCTTATTTAGTATGCATCCTGACAAGTCTCCCGGCCCAGATGGTATGAGCCCGGGGTTTTATCAAAAATTCTGGGGAATAGTAGGGGGGATATAGTGGAGATAGTGCGTAATTTTTTTACCAGTGGAGATTTGAGGGAAGGTATAGGAGATACAAATATTGCTTTGATTCCTAAGAAGAAGAATCCTTTGAATATGAGAGACTTACGGCCCATATCTTTATGCAATGTGATCTACAAAGTCATAACGAAGGTGCTGGCGAATAGATTGAAGCTTGTGCTCTCTGATTTGATCTTAGAAACCCAAAGTGCTTTTGTCCCCGGGAGACTAATCACAGATAATATTATGGTTTCATATGAGGTGATGCACTACATGAAACGGAAAACTCAAGGCAAGACCGAGTGGATGGCTTTGAAATTAGACATGAGCAAGGCTTACGATAGAGTGGAATGGAATTTCTTGAGTGAGATGTTGAAACAGATGGGATTTGTAGATCAGTCAATTCAGTTGTTTATGAATTGTGTTCGTTCAGCTAGATATCAGATATGTCATGCAGGAAGGAATTTTGGTTCTATAGTCCCTAAACGTGGAATAAGGCAAGGTGATCCAATTTCCTCTTACTTATTTCTGATCTGTATGGAGGGTCTTTCTGTCCTTATTAAGGAATATGAAAGAAGAAGGTTGATCAATGGCATTCAGGTGGCAAGAGGAGCTCCTAGGTTAACTCACATGTTTTTCGCTGATGATACTTACATTTACTGTAAGGCAAAAGAGGATGAGGCAGATCACATTATGGATTTATTGCAGGTGTTTGAAATATCATCAGGTCAAAAAATTAACAAGGAAAAATCATCTGTTTTCTTAAGTCGAAACACTGATCAGGGAGTGAAAGAAGTAATCTGTTCTATGTTACAGGTTAGAGGAGCAGATGCAAATACAACCTATCTTGGTTTACCTAATATGATATGGAGGAACAAATCGGTGGTCTTGGGTTTTTTGAAGGATAGGATGAAGGAGAGAGTGCAAGGTTGGGATAAGAAGTGTCTGTCAAGGGGAGGGAAAGAATTAATGTTGAAGTCTGTTGCACAAGCCCTTCCAAACTACGCGATGAGCATGTTTTTTCTCCCACAACAACTGTGTGTAGACATGGAGAGGATCATGAACAAGTATTGGTGGAAGGGATCTAATGGCAATAAGGGTGTTCATTGGATGCAATGGGATAGGATGTGCACAAAGAAATCTGAAGGGGGTATAGGTTTTCGGAAACTCCAGGATTTCAACGTGGCTCTTTTGGGTAAACAAGGATGGAGATTGATTGTTAACACAGATAGTTTGGTGGCAAAAGTGTACAAAGCTAGATATTACCCTGGAGGGTCTTTCTTAACAGCCAAATTGGGAAGCAATCCGAGTTACATTTGGCGTTCGATTATGGAAGCTCAGGTACTGTTGAAGCAAGGAGCTATGCGTCGTGTTGGCAAAGGTATTTCAATTAACATAACTCAAGATCCATGGTTACCTGGAGGTGACCCTTTTGTTCAAACGGATCATGAAGTTATTAGGAATAAAAGTGTTGATATGCTGATGCTGCCAGGCCAGAATAGTTGGAATATTGATTTGATAACTGATATCTTTTCAGATAGAGATGTCCAATTAATCTTGTCAATTCCTTTGAGAAATGCAGATGCAGATAGTTGGTTTTGGAAATGGGATAAGCTTGGACACTACTCAGTCAAGTCAGCATATGCAGCCATTCGAGAAGCAAAAACCAGCAACAATACAGATGATAACATTCCTAGGAAAAAAGTTTGGAATATGAAGATCCCTTTGAAGGTGAAACATTTTATTTGGAGAGCTATGAAGAATATTTTGTCTACGAAAGATCAGTTATTATCCAGGAGAGTTTTAGTGGTTGTGTAACGCCCCCAGATCCACCCTAACCGGGGACCCGGGTCGTCACATTGTCTCAATATCCTGCAGCACACGTCAATGCAATAATAAAGCAAAATATTTATTACAATGGAGCATAAGTGTTCCACTCCACAAATCCAAGGTTCGTCTCACACAGTATTACAATATGTCTCAGTATGTCTTAGATAACATCTTACATAAGTTCACACAAATAGAAAATAAAGATTCTAGCTGGATAGTTCTAATAGCCTGGCGCTTTTCCTTTCCCTCTGGATCCCTGAATGGATGTCTTGCCTCTTTCCGTCTTCACAGCTGAACAAAATGTTTTAAGCAAGAATGAGCAACTATAGTGCTCATCAAGTTCTTTCATTGCTCGGGGTATAAATATAATAATATTTACCGAAAGAGAATACTCAAAATTTTAAGAATAATCGAATATCACAATCTGACATTGACTCAGTACTCATCTCGAACACAGGATACTCGAAAGTCTTAACTGATATAACTCTGATGACTCAATACTCATCTCGAAAACAAAATACTTGAAAGTCTCAACTGATATAACTCTGATGACTTATGATTTAAGAATAAACTGGTCTTTCACCTCACGGTATCTCGGTGGGGCGATCAACTATCCGACCGAGAATACTGCCTCCAATGACACCGCACTTCGCCCGATCACGGCTATAATACGATATCAACAATATAATATATATGTATGAATGCTAGCATCATAATGGGTTGTTAATTCAACTCTGGAAACGAATGCCAAAATATTCTCGTGTCCATATTACGGTACACGAGTCTCTCTTTCTCTTTAATGGGCCTCTTTCTAAAATTGACCAGTAGAATACAGAATTCCCGAATATTTGACGAACAGATAACTTGAGATAACTCTTCCAGGAAAATATTTACAAATCTGGCGGACTGCCAATCTGACTCAATTGCGCCACCAATCCGAACAATGGACTGATATAAATTCTCAATGATAATAATTTATCGGTTGACACGAACAAAATGTCAAACCTTGACAATAAACTCAACTATCTCGAAATTATGAGAATAGTCTTAAAATGAAGTAATTGGGAGTCGTACTGAACAAATAGTACTTCTCAATATTTATAATACTCAACATTGATGAACGTTTAAATAGAATATTTTTTCACTTGATCGACGAGTAAAAATCTCTAATAATTATAATTATTTTAAACTTCTATCGGTTAGTTCAAACGAGGAACCAACTAAAAGATAATCAATAAATAACGGTTGAATTTGTACAATAAATTCAGTCGAAAAGAATGAATTTAACTATCTCAGACGAATGAGATTAGTTTCACTGAATCAAAATAATAGTCGTCTCGAATTAATTAGATCGACCCGATAGCAACTAAATTATTTCTACGCTTATAGGGATTATAATTCTCAAATAAACTAAATTAACAGCATAATAATATTTAACGAGAAATAACGCTCAAAAGAAATTATTGCATCATACGGAGCAACAGATAAATCTCAACATATAATATTTCGAAAATAATTAAGGAATTAAATAATACGAACAGAAATTCAAAGTTTCCAAAAGTTAGGGTAGGAATGAACTTGCCTCGATCTCGTAGTGCAAATGAATGAAGATAAAATTTATACTCTACCCGTGAGCTTGGCTTCGGTCTACGGCTTGGGAAATATTCTCTAAAAATGGCAACCAGAAACACGTGAGCGATTCGTCAAAACAAAATACTCCTGATCCGATAATATAATATTTAAATATTAAATAATAATATCTCTCGAAAATCTCTACAATAATTAATGGAAAATAATTCCCGGATAAATAACTATTCACCGAACTCAGGAATTAAATCTAGAAATTATATACTATTTTTAATATCCGTAAATCTCACTTTATTTAATAATATTAACCTCTATTTATTCTCAAAATGAAATAACTCCAGAATCCATTTTTTTATTCACATTAAATCTATAATTATTATAAATCTCACTAACTAATTTCTCTTCCATTTTTAATCTCGTAAATAAATTAATAATAATCCGATTTTAGCCTCTAAATAATCTGGTCCGATCTGGTTAATTACATATAGTCCGGAAGTGCTAATTATCAATTTACCAAAATAAAACTAAATTCACTCTATTTAACGAATCAATAAATCTCTAAATTACGCTAAATTAATCACTAATTATTTCTTTCTAAATAATTAATCAATTATAACATTTTTATTAAAACATTAATTACCAACTGCTTTAAATAATACTACAATTAATTACCAAAATATTTCTACTTAATTATTTAATTCAACCATTTTTAATTAAACTATTTATTCCTCCCGATTTTAAATAATACTGTAATTTTAACAAAATATTTCGAACCCCTTTTATTCGCTAATAACCAAATCCCGATTATAACAAACAATTTACAGGTACCACAACTATGCTAGCGGCGCGTGGGGCCCACTCGCCACCACCGCCGCCGTGTATCCCCCTCTCCTGTTCTCTTTCATCTCTCTCAGCCTTGTCTCTCTCTATCTCTCCCTCCCCGCTCTCTCTCTCTCTCCCCCCTCGCTCTCTCTCTCCCTCTCTCTCTCCGTTCTCTCTCTCGAATCTCCTCTTTGTCGACTCCCCCTTTCCTCCCCTCTCGACCTCCCTTCTCTCTCGCTTCTCCTCTCACAGTCTCTACATCGACCACAACACCGATCCCGATTAACCACTAAGTAACACCTACATCTTTCAATCTCTCGTCGTCAACCCCTCTATCGGAAATCTCTCCCCGTCCCAACCCTTTCCCCGAATCAATCTCTCTGCAAACCCTCTTATCCATCAATACTAACCCACATCTTCATCCCATCTCCTCAACAATCTCTCATCTCTCTTTTAAACTCTCATCTCGAACTCTCTCTCTCTAAATCTCTATCTCGCCTCCCTCTCCCCCTTCGCACAACAATAACACCGCCACCAGAGCCTCCGATTCAAACCAATCGGGAAAAATAAAACAAAACAAACATGAACCAACCAATTCTATCGGTATCAAACGAAAACAAAGAAAAAGAAAGGCAATTAATCAAAAAAATCTAAATAAATAAACTACCTATTTGTGTGTAGTTTGTTTGTGTAAGAAAAATGTAGAGGTTTTGTGATTTAAGGGGAGTAGTAGTCTTTGTCAGGAGAGAAAATAACCTGTGGTTTACTCTTTATTTGTTTCGTGTTTTTGATTAAAAGAACGAGACAGGAGTTTATGTTTTAAAGAGGAGTAGTCAACTGGTGAGTGCTGTGTATGTATTTTGTATGCATAAGTGGATGTTTATCAAATTAAAAAGAATCAAATCATGGGGAACAAAATAAGTGTCATAATAATGACAATAGTTAGTGCTATATATTTGGTAAAAAGAGCTCGTTTCCTCCGTGCTGGCTAATTAAAACGTGACTCTAATTTCGTTCCCTAAAAAAATTCGACCCAAAAATTAAAATCTTATTTTTCCTAAATTTCCTAATTTTAATGAATACCACATAAGTATAATTAAATAGATATAATATAATATTTATTTACCCATGACTAAATAAAATCTTAAAATTTCATAAAAACGCGCTAATTAAATATATTAGTGCACCACTCTTAAATAAAATTTAAATATCGAGTAGAAATATTTATTCGAAAATTCGCGGTTATTACAGGTTGATAAATGTCCGGTTTGCAATGAAGAGGTGGAGACAATTTATCACTCATTGGTTTCGTGTCATTTTGCTCAAAGATGTTGGCAAGCTTCAAAGGTTAGAATCACGGAGGATGATCAGTTAAGTTTTAGCAGTTGGATGACCACAGTTTTAAAGGAGTGTAGCAGTAAGGAGATTCAGGAAGTAGTTATGCTCTGTTGGTCAATATGGAAGAATAGAAACGAAGTGGTGTGGAATCAACGTGAAGGAAAGGTTTCAGAAGTGTGCAGTTCAGCAAGGATAATGCTTAACCAATGGAAGAACGCTCAAGATAAGTCGTTTGATATTTTTCTTGGTTTTATGAATCAGGAAGACGGCAAGGAGTGTTGGGAATATCCACAGGAAGGAACGGTTATGGTCAATGTTGATGCAGCATTATTTGAATCATCTAATTCATACTGTTTGTCCATGGTAGCTCGAGATCATGAGGGTGCCTTAATCACTGCTAGTACAAGTTGCAGACCTGGTCGAGTAGCTCCAGATTTGGCCGAAGCTCTGAGTATTAAGGAGGCGTTGAGTTGGATTAAAACTCAAAACATATCCCCAGAAATAGTGGAGACAGATTGTTTACAAGTGGTTTAGGCGATCAGATGCTCTACTATCCAGCTGTCGTATCTTGGGAGAGTATTAGAGGATTGTAAGGTGTTACTTCGTGAGCTAAAAAATCGTCATGTGACATTGATATCTGTTAAACGTTCAGCGAACAAGGTGGTTCATTTCCTAACGAGACACAATAGTTCGATTGCTGATCGTGTGTGGAATGCGGGTTGTGTTTACCGGGACTCTACAATGTATTGAGAAATGATTTGATTTAATAAAATTCACATTTTTCGGCAAAAAAAAAAAAAAAAAACTACAGTACAATGTCAAAAAATATTACTCGTAGATTGACCGTCGGGTAGATTACCTGACGTTATAAACAAAATCCACACACTCACACGTTCACACTTGACATTATATAATTATCAAAAAATATAATTTAATAATTATATTATAATTTTAGCTTTAAACTTTATCTTTTACGAAAATAACAAAATATATTAAAGAAAATCACTTTTTCAAAGAGTTACAAAAACAAAGATTTACGTGCTAGATACCAGCCCTAAATTTGTTTCCCCATTGATTTTGCTTACATCCTCCTCAGGTACTATAACTCAAAACTCTCATATACTCTATATATACATACATAGATACATACATATCATGTGTCAATTTATGTGCTAAGTTCATCTTGACCTGGATTTATGTTAATTAGAATTGTAGAATTGTTATCAACTTCCAAGTTTACTTGAATTACTTGAATTGTTATTCGTGTTGCGCTGAGTAGGATTCGTATATGTTTCGAATAAATAGTGGTCAAGTAGTGTTACTGACCTGGCTGTTAATTGGCTTAGATGGCAGTTATAATGGATTAGAATGTCGGCGTTATGCTGTTTTCGATCAAATTCGAGCAACGTAAAAGTTGCCTCGTATCACATTTGTAATTAATTGTTTTAAAGCTTTCGATGATTTACCCATTTGGAGTCTGTTTTTTTAACGACGACATAGGACACAGAATTCACCGATTATCAAAGGGTCCTGGATACCGGACACGGCAAAAAAAATATTAATAAAAATATAAGATTTGTGATTGTCAAATATTGAACAGCTTCATTCATGATAATTTTAATAGAAGTTTCTTTCACAGTAATTGATAAAGATAAACAAATATGAGATCTGTTCTACATGTTCATTCATATAAGAATGACCATCTCGTGTTAAAAGAACAACTTCCATTTCCGGTTCATCAAGAGAGAGATTTGCAATCTCTAGAACACCTGCACCTTCCACTTATGTATTTAAGGGCATATGTGGATATATCAATGTATGAAAAGAATAATGAAAAACAGAGATAGGAAACAAAAGAAATATTGATATCAAGGTAATATCAGATTTTTTTGGGCCTTTTTGAGGTGGACTGAGTCGGTTTGAAGCCGAGTCCCCTGCCATTTGTGTGTGTATATGGCGTGTCGGGCACGTACTCGGCCGTTTCGGTACCGAGTCGCCGACAGACACGCGTAAGCCACCCTTTTTGCCGTGTCCGTGCTTCCTTGATTTCAAGTTACTTCTCATCATAAATACTGTGTAGGTCTAGCTGTCCCAGAATTACTGCCGTTATTGTAATATACATAATAGCTGCAATGTCTGGCAAATTAGCATAGTGAACCAAAACCTTGTTGTTACTTAAGGAGTTAACATACTGTTTAGCATTTGCAACAATACTGTATTGGATTTGCTTGGTTAACCATGCTACATGTTTCTGGTCATTGAGAGTGCTATATGTATTTACTTTTATTTTTTTTCATGTTTCTGCATCCATTAGAACTACTCGGTATGTTCATCTAAACACCCTTTCTTCCTTTTCTAAATTTTTCTGGAATGTGACCGGAAGCCAGATTTTGTTTGGAAATACTGCTGGTTTGCTGCATCTGACCTTCTACTAATGTTCGATGCATCATGATATATCTTTTTTGTGCTGCCTTCATTTGATATGTAATACCTATGCATTCAGTACGAAAATCTATAACTTTTGGTATAATACATTGTCAATGTGATTGTTCTTCCCTTGCTTATGTTTTTGAAGTTAATGAAGTTGGTACTCTTATGCTTGATTATACTGAAACAACCCTACTGAAACAACCCACCCAATTGGTTTGGCTTGACATTCATATTTGGTCTGTTTTTATCTGTAAAGTGGCCAAACCAACCAACCTGGTTTAATTCCGTCTGGAAATACAAGTCATGTTATACTTTCTGATACATGCTAATAATGCCTCCACTACCATGACAAGAAAATTAGATTGTTTATATCTTTTTTGTAAACTGTTTACTGTTATATATATATATATATATTAATACAGTAATCTACATTTATTAATAATTTAATAATTAATCAATATTATTCATTTCTTGCTCTCTATAAAATACTATCCTTTTTTTGTGGTGTATGCAGAGTCTTATTTTCAAGACCTTGTCTTCTTCCTCATATATAATTTAAAATTTTCTATAGTATCAGCAAATGAGTTTCTACGGTCTAGTGGAGCATACACTGAGGGATATACTTCTGCTGATCAATCCTACGAGGGATGATTGGGGAATAAGATTTCATATTATTGAAGACATTCGAGCTGCTGTTCAAACTGTAGAAAGTCTGAGAGGTAAGCTCCCTAGAGCCCAGATTATTATGCACATCATTACTCCCTTTCTTATTATTACATGCTTGCTCCATAGCTTATTATGTACATCCACGCTTCTTAGCTTATTATGTACCTTCTTGTTCCAGTGCTCCCCTGTAGTGAGAACTGAGGTTTTTTTCCGGCAGAGTGTTATTTATTTAAATAATCGTAAGATAAAACTAAATAACACAGATATGTCACTTTATGTGGGTTAAGTTCAAATTAGAACCTTATATTAAATTAGAACTTAGGATTAATCTATACCGTAGATTTTACGTAATCAACGATTGAGATTTATTTGTTCTACTGCAATGCACGATATTTTAGTTTTGCTACAGCACACATATATAATTAGATAGTATGGTGTCCTTGTGCAGTACACAGTACTTTGTTTTCTAAAATACATAATTTTTTTAAAGAATAAATTATTTTTCACGTAACTCAACTTGTACTTCATCATTATAATTTGTTTAAAAAATTAATTATGACAAAAATAATAATTAAAATACTGTAAAAATGTATAATGTTCTGCAGCATAATGTATTAAGTTGTTCTAAAAGTTCTAATTTTAAGTGGTTCTATGTAGAACCTGACCCCACTTTATGTTCATCCTTACTATCTTGCTCATGCGTTGCATTGATGTCTTTTTTGTTTAAAAGATGATCCAATTGACATTTCCGAGGGTGGTAAATGGTAATGGCATATCCCCAAAAACACAGATGAAGTAATATAGGCCATGCTAAGTTGGATTAAAATTTGAGATATTTAGTGATAATACTTGTGATTTACTTCAGTTTCTTAATTTGTTGAATAGAGTAGCTCTTTTTCAGTTGAAATGTCTTAATGACCAACTCACGTTTAAACTCTGTAAACAGGTGTAACTGTTGAACCGTTTGGATCATTTGTATCTAATCTCTTCACAAGATGGGGAGATTTGGATGTATCCATAGAAATATTAACTAATTCACATATTTCGAATACGGGTAAGAAGCAAAAGCAAAATTTGTTAAGAGACGTTCTAAAAGCTCTTAGAAGTCAAGGTAATCCCTTTCAAGATCTTGATACTATTTACATTTTGTGTAATTGTGGTTGCCTCATGTGATGTTTTACAATATGATTTAGAAATTAATTATATATGTGGAGTCTACTAATTTTTGCATTTTAGAGCATACTTCCTATATTTATTGGTGTAACTTACATAATCATCGCTTCCTTGTGTTGGTGCAAAAATAGGCACTTCAGTCAGTAATTAACAAAATATAAAAACTGTTGAATATATTAATGTAACTAATTTTAATATTTTTGTGAATGACTAAGTGCTATCCTGGACGGTAAAACATGTACTTTTGTTACAAAACTATATACTTTTGTTGCTTGTGTTTGATGCATTTGGTTTTGAGGAATGTCTTCTGGCATTCTTTTTGCGATGTGTGTTTCACATACTTTCATCATTCTTTGTCGTATAATACTCCACCAGAATGGTTACTTCGATGTGTTCATAAATGCTGCTAATACTTGGAAATGCCAAAGTTTTTTGAAATATCGCAACCAAGTAACCACCAAAATATCTGGTGGAGCAGCATTTTCTGAACGGATCGAACCAACCATACTTGCAGAGAAATTTATGACGAAGAATGATGGAGATTTTCGGAATACAGATTTCTTATAAAGAATGTAGAAGGAGATATTTCGGACAACCAGATGGATCGCATAAATGCAAAGAAAGTATATGGTTTTATAATCAGCTTAAGAAAATGAGACATTTTTCTGGAAGAGAAATTCATGACAAAAATGTGGTCATATTTTTTGGATTAAAGGAAGGATGATTGCTCAAGTTTTTACAGTGCACATAATGCACTCACCAGAAATTAACACTAATCTATCATTAGGAACTGTGGACGATCTTGGATCTGGTTAAGAAATTGTTGTATCGTAGAAATTAGAGAGTGCCTTGCAATCAACGTTTAACAGTCAGGTTTATGGGAGGTCTTGGGTTGGAGCCCTAACATCCCACAGTATCTTAATTTATTTGTGTGTTGTGTTAGTCCACTCGTAGGGTGAGCGTTGAATGTAAAATATGATCCAACAGAACTGGTTATAAGTGTTGAATATGATATATGGTCCTGCCATGGCCTCCTCTTAAGACCTCAAGGTTTTAAGAAAGTTGGTTGCTTAACAAGGGAGTGCTTGCAGTTGTCTTGAGCTATGTTACTCTGACTCGGGTACGGAGTGTCGGACATAACACATATCCCAGTGTTAGGCTTGAAAAAACTGAAAATTGGGGACACAGGGACACTGTCCTATTTTTGGACACGGGTATGGGGACTTGACATAATATTATAATAAACAAGTATTGTAAGTTAGACATCCTAGCAAAAAGTTTAAATAAAATGTTGTTGATGGCTTCAATCTTCTCGCATCCAAGATGGTTTGAGCCTTCTTCAAGTGTCTCCCCTGATTCTTTCTCGCTCTCGGTCTAAGACTAAAAATCATGTGGTGTTTACTGTAATCTTACCGCTGCCTACATCTGATCTATTTATTATATACAAGTGTTTTAATGATTAAATAGAAATAAAAGAAATATTCCTAAATAGAATATAATTCTAAATAGAAAATTCATAGGCTGCTGTTGCTAGACTTTTCTGGGCAGTTGAGAACAGGTTAAAATTCTGGGCCCATGATAGAAATATTAGCCTTCTTCTAAGCTTTCCAATGACTGCTTATGGGCCGAAAACGGATTTGTAGAACTCCCGATAGAGCCCAAATAGTAAAGAGTGCGCAAACTGTCCAAAAATCTGAATTTTGAACGAACATAATCCAAAAACTCCGATTTAATCTCCAATTCAATAATTTCTTGATTCCTGCATTAAAACACATTAAATAAAATTCCAATTCCATACAAAATAACTTAAAATATAGGGATAAACTAATAATAAATTTTGACTTATCATAAAACTCAATTTAAACATGATTTTGTTAAGGACATTGCTAATTATCTTCTCTACTTTTGCCTCAATTTTACTTCTTTCTTTTCATATTTTCATTTTGAATAGTAAGTTTGACTCATATTTGGTTTTAAAATTGGTCAAAGTGTCCACATTTTAGTCAAAGGATCCGACACGAAATAAGTCTCGTGAAATAGGTGATTGGACATATTAGATGAATTTTCACAGGAGGTAAAAGCACGACATTTGTGGTTCTTAGTTTGAGCTGGGAATCGTTGCGGTTTCGACCCAAGTCTCACATCAGATGAGGTGTGGGATTGGCCTGAAGTGGACTTATCCTAATATTGTTGGAGTTAAGATGCTTTTGCGCTGAAAAAAGTGTAACTGTAGGTATCATATCAATGTAAAAAAGACCTAGGTGGGAGGGTTGTAACTTTCTCCATCCTCTTCGGCAAGTTAATCGTACCAAAAGCCACAAGTTACTTGAGTTCCCTTATTCTTGAAAATCTACTTGATTAGTATCTGGTAGTCATGATAGACGATTCATATGTAAACTGGTTAAACGAATTATTGAATTTGATATTCTTAGACACATTTGTTTTTATATAATAACATGGACTTTTTGCAGGTACGTGGCGTAAGCTCGGATTTATCGGTAATGCTAGGATACCCATCTTAAAGTTGGAGCACAACCTTCAAAATATCTCTTGTGATATCTCCATTAATAATTTGAACGGTCAAATGAAGTCCAAGTTGCTGTTCTGGATCAATGAGATTGATGGACGCTTTCGTGATATGGTTTTGCTAGTATGTCCCCATGTCAAAGAATAAGTGCTACCTTGGGAAGTATACGGACCATTTTGACAATTTTCTATGTGCAGGTCAAGGAATGGGCTAAAGCACATGATATAAATGATTCAAAATCTGGGTCTTTGAATTCATATTCTCTCAGTTTGCTGATCATCTTTCATTTTCAGGTATATCAAGTCCCTTTTATTTGTGTTAATATATTTGCCGCACTGTAACTGGTTTTCAGTCAAGTGAGTAGTTACTTTAAAGTTTAGAAGGGATAACTATTTTAATGAAGAAAAGACATCATAACTAATTACAACATGGATAAAGGGAACATGTTTTACACCATGTAATTAGTATCCTTTTCTAGGGATTTTGCCTTGTGCTTAAGTAGCTCAAAATAATTCGATTCTTGTGTTTGTATAGGATGATTCTAGATTATATACAGATTTTCCAAAAGTCTTCTGGTCTATTCAAATGTTATTTTTGTATAAGAGCTTGGCTGCTTAATTTTTTTGGCTAATTAAATATTTATGTTTATTATAAGTGAATTCCTGAACTTCTACATTTTTTTTTTCTTGATCTCATTCTCCAATATTTTGCGCAGACATGCGTGCCTGCAATTCTACCTCCTCTTAAAGATATATATCCGGGAAATTTGTCAGATGACCTTAAAGGTACCATTTATGATAAATTATATACTATTTGGAATCGACAATGTTCAGTGACAGATTTTTATATTTCTGCTAGTTATTTAGAAGATTCAAGTCTAGATAAACTTTTCTCCATCGCTCCCAACTTGACGAACATATATCTCATTGGAGTTTAACGTGCCTGCCTTCTTCAAAGTTTTAAATATCTCATCTCTATAGATATGTAGTGTGCATGTTTGGTTTCGAGTGGGAGATGCTGGGTTTGCTTGGTTTAGTTTGGTTATATATATTTGTAATGTGTATGTTCTGAATATAAACTGAAGGCAACAAAATGATGGTACATCAGCTTTCAGTGTACTAACTTAGCCTGTTGAAACTTAATTTAATGGGGTCAAGCCAAGAGTCAAATTGAGGGCTTAAAAATCTATTCCAATTTACACAATATTGATATAGGTTCTGATGTACCCCCTATGGTAAATCAAGTTGTTTGATATTGGGGCTTTCTATTGCTGAAGTCCTCAAAGTCAAAGATTGTATTGCAGGCTAATTCAGTACTCCACTTTCGATGTGAGGGGTACAAATCGCTATATCGTTAAGTTTTTATTACATTTGCACCTGCGGGTACGCAAAATTTAGTCATCTTACGAATATGGTTTAATTTGAAATATACACTGAAAATCTTAGAGATTTGTCGCTGTGATTTAAACTTCATGCATTTCATGATGATTGCATGATGTTACTCTCTGTGCGGAGATTAACATCATGCAATCTGAATATCATTAGTTTTGGTAGGGAATATTATCAGTTGAAATTTATATCAGTTAAATAAGGTTCTAATTTATTAATTTAATCTGAGTATCATCTGTTTTTTTATGGAATATGATAGAATCCTGGTTGCATGAAAAACATGAAAGCACTTTCAGAATTTAGCAGTTCCAAGTTCGAAGATAGATTTCACTGAATAATATGATGGTTTCCATTCAGGTGTGAGAACTGTTGCTGAGAAACATGTTGAAGAAATATGTGCTGCAAACATAAACAGGTTTCGATTGGATAAGTCTAGGCAGATAAACCAAAGTTCTTTATCTACTCTGCTCATTTCTTTTTTCGCGAAGGTATTATTATTTTAATCTCCAATATTTTTTTGCATAGAATATATACAACTATGAATTCATGACCCGCCAAAAATGACAAACACAATGTAGTTTATGGTTTAAATGTACATAATAATACCTAAGATAATAGCTTAAATAAGTATAGATTGTCTTACTTGCCACATATAGAACAGGAATAATATGAACCTTCTATGTCGATATCATAGCAACTTCCAGAATTTTGTAACTTTCAACTATACATTTACAAATATGTATATTGGACACGTTTTTGCTATTATTTTAAATCAGTAAAAAAGTCTTGGCCAGATTAAACTTCTCGTAAAAGCACAAATTATTTCTGTTGCGCGTTGCATATTTTCAGAATACTTTTTGAAATGTGTCACATATAGTTCGGTGTCTGCACCTCCTGAATTTTGACTGTCACAAATATTTCAGTCTCTTTACTCAATTGTACTGTTCAACTTATAAAAATTGTGCATAACTCGGACTCCCTTGAAAACATTTTTTTTTTTTTTTTTTTTTTTTGATCTTTAGCATGAAAGATGTTTTGATCTTGTAGTTTAGATGCCTAGTTCATCGATTAATCTTGGCTTGTAAGGTTGCACTATGTTGTGTGTGTTTATGATATACGAGTCATCTATGTTATCTATATTGGATAATTGTTTTTTCATGATAAAATATATCTTTTCACTTGCAATCCCAAACTATTTTATGTATCATATGATTTGGTTGGTACTTGGGTGTGGTTTGGAACTACAACCTAAATAGAAAAAAAAAGAGACAGAGAGAGAACCTCAGGAAATTGCATTGATGTTGCTGTAAAGTTAGAAATTGCACCATATCATCTTGCAGCCACTAATTGTCCCCTAATGAAAATCATGGAAATATACATATTAGCATTCTGGTAACTGTGGCTTGTGAGCATCATACTTTCTTTTCGCTGTCTTTTGCAGTTCACTGACATTTATACGAGGGCCTCAATCCAAGGCATTAGCCCTTACTCTGGACAGTGGGAAGATATAGGGAGCAACGTGACATGGCTACCCAGAACGTTTGCACTTTATGTATGTTATATCCTCCCATGCGTGCACTGCTGGCATTCCTTTACTTCCAGATTTTGTTACAAACATTTTTCTTTCACTCACTGATGGCATGTCTCTCTTTAATGATTCAATTACATTTTTCTTTCACTCACTGATGGCATGTCTCTCTTTAATGAATCAATTATTTAACTGCTGAATACATTCTATTCCCGGCCTCCATATTTTAACTTTATTTTTGATGTATTCTTAGGTTGAGGATCCTTTTGAGCAGCCTGTTAATACTGCAAGGAGTGTTATTGACAAACATCTAAGAAGAATAGCAGATGCCTTTCGGACAACCCATGTAACACTTACCTCACATAATCATAATCGGAGCACTCTCCTTGCCGCGCTAATCAGACGGGACCGATTACCAAATATGACAAGAACAACACCAGCCACAAACTCAAATAATTCTGGAAATTATCGTCCACAAATAAACGGGGCTATATCATCACCATCACAGGCACATCATCATCGCAGCACAATGTTTAACCTCCGTCTGAATAATGCGAACATGCACAGACCAGTTCAATTAAATCAAAACACAGTGGTTAACGTCCGTCCCTACCATGCAAACATGAACAGACCAGTTCGACCAAATTACAATCAAGCACAACAGACTTGGAGGGCAAGATCCAACAGTTAAAAGGCATCCTTATTTGTAAACTAGGAAGTTGTATTTGTGCTCATTTTTGTGTTGAAGTTTTTTGCCTAGTTTTACTGTACATTTATTTGTTTATTTTTTTCTTTTGTCTATGAGAAAGATTTATTGTTCAGTGTCTCTGGACAGAGAGCTGTACAAATGTGCTACAGTTTTTTTTTGTTTGTTTTTTAGAATTTTGTGCGAGTGTTGGGGTGGGTGTGTACTATTTAGTGCTGAAAGGAAACCATACTTTTGGCTGCATCGAAGATTTCATGGATCAACTGTTATTTTGTAATTGAATAATAGTTGATATGTAGTATTTTCAACATTTAAATAATGATTCGTTAGCATTAGCATATTTTTATTGTAGGCGTCTTTCAGTACAAAACATTGTTACTCAAGTCACTCTATTACATATTACATGTTTACAAATAAAGTTGTTGCAAGTGTTTTTTATGAAGCTACTTATGTTATAATCTGTAGGGCTGTAGGAGGGGGCTAAATGCACATAAGGCTGTTACAGTATCATTCAGTGAAGACGAGGACATTGCCTTTGATGCTGGAGCTGTCTAAGCATAGTTACTACTTACTACCGCCGAGTAAGCTTTAAGTTCTATTTCAAGAGATCAATCATTTTGAGGCTTTGCGAGTAATTTTGTACATCTAAGTTGTTAAAAAACTTGCAGCTGCCATCTTCATTATAGTTTAGTTACAAGTTATACAATATAGAGACTAGTTGCGTATATATTTGAACAATGATGATTTAATCGTTTCTACGTGTAAAATTCTATGTTTTGCATCAACTGCACAGTATTTCTTCTTCACTGTTTGTTTCCTTTCCATTTTCATTATTCTTTTAGGCCTTAGCTCAGTTCATAGCTCAAGTAAATAATTAGTTTCAGTATTAGTATTACAACACAATAGTTTTCGAGAATACAAAGCATAGCTGTTTATCTTCACAATCTCCTTCTTCGTCTCCTGTCATATTCTGAAGCATAAAACTAGGCTAGATTAACTTCAAAGCGAAACTTACAAGTCATTAGGCAATCTATTTAAAGAAAAATAAACAAAATGCAGCAGATACAACATTAATTTGAAAGCTAACAGAAGAGGTTGTGAAAGACTTCTTTTTAACAAGAATAATATTTAACTTCTTTATGATAATAATGCATAACTGTATTATCTACAGATACAACGTAACTGATTACAGATGATGATGATGATAAAGAGGAGTAATAGATTAATAGCAGATGACTAAAACTCTGCTATATTAGCACTCCTAATCTGAAAGAGGGTCGTTCTTAGGAGATCTGCAAGGTTGAAGCAGAGCAGCTTTACAAGTTCCAACAATTCTCCTACAGTTCTTGCATGTACAATCCTAATTAAATGTATATACATGCAAGTAAACATTCAAATTTAAAAATAAAATGAAAAGCTATAAAATAAAATGAAAAGCTATCCACACATTACAACTGTTAACCCTCCCTTCCTGTTAGCAACCAGAGTTGGAGTTATATAAAAAGCAACATAGAGCTAACTTTTGTGCAACTTGTATCACTGCTTAAAGGTGACATTGCAGCCCTTGGAGTTGACACGTTTTATAAAAGGACTTCCATCTTGTCCCTTCATCGGGGATCGAGGGGAAGTAGGAGGAGACGATAATGATGTACAAGCATCTGTACGTGTAGACAGACACTTCAAGATGCCTTTCAAGGGCTTTTCAGAGGGAGGTAATTCCTCCTTGTCGGATTCATCACTTAAACCACCATTATTGTTTGTTACACTTGCATGACCACCCTTCTTGATACATATAAATTCATCACTGGAATCACCCCCTTCACTTTTGGTAAGGAAAGAATCATCACTAGAAAATTCCTCCTTGCTTATGGCTTGATCAGAAACATCAACAGAATCATGATTGGCTTCGTCACGTAGGTCATATAAACTTTGAAGAACTTCAGATGATTCCACGTATTCTTGCGTACGGTTAGCTAACTGGTACCATCCTTCATTCAACAGTGGTAACGAGTTCAAGGTCTTGCGAAATTTTATTTTCCTAGGACCATCACCTGAACAAGTCTTGCTATTTGCAGGACGTAGAAGAGACATGGCAATCACAGTTGATATGAAGAGTTGGCAAATCGCACATTTGATTTGCTCACGTCTCTTGAAAGAGGAAGCATTAGCAAGTCCTACCATTTCCTTGACCCCTAGAACCTCTAGCGCAAGCTCTGCCAGTTCACACTGTGCATATTTGGGGTCATTTTCAATCTTAGATGCCAGATAACCTATGTCAGTTTTGCTTGTAGTCAATCCTAATTCTTCAAATGGAAACAGATCTTTCTTCTCAGGGATACCGAAACCCACAAACCGAATTCTGTCATCAGTAAGGAACTTAATAATTGGTTCGGGTAAAGATTCTCCAGAACGAAAACGAAGGATTACACAACCTACTCCAAAGCACAAGAGCAGCAGAACTATTTTTGGATTACGAGGGTGGCGCATTACATCCAGGCCAACAACAGGAGGGCGCACCCATACCTTTCCCTTAGGAAAAAGGAAATCCAAGTTGCATAACTGCTCAAAATCTTTTGCTTTATAGGTGATGCCTTCAAGTTTAACCTCAAATCGGTTAGTTCTCAGAAATACAGTACCGGCCATCCCAGATAGAAAGATCTGCTTACAAAACTCTAAATTTGATCAGGCCAAAAGCAGTGAGGAGGAATGTATTGTTCTTGCTCAAGAGATGATTTGATCACAAAACAAATTGTACCCAAATTCCAAAGGCAAAATCTTCACCCTGAATTGGGTACAAGTTATGGCTGCGAACTAGTCGGACACAATATGTAGACAAAAAACAGCCAGTGGCTTTCCATTGTTGTAGCCTATTTTAAAGGCACCAAAAGTAAGACCAAAAATCAAGAAACCCCCTATATTCAAAGCCAAATCTAGGAGTAAAATAAAATAATACTAATCCAAACAAAGAAGAGTAATTTAAATAAAAATACCACCTTTCTCACAAATTTTCTATATCTAACAATAGTATGTTCCTGTTTAGTAAAACTGCAGTTGGACAGCATTCTATAGCTACTGAGAGACATTACTCCATCCACGCCTCAACGAACGCTACAAGATTTTTTCAAATTAAAAGAACTATGTACTGCTGCAGCTAATATATGTGTTCTAGTGCTTAACTGCACCTTATTCTTGTACGCATTCAGGACCTCCTACTCTTTGCAGAGATGTAAGGCCTTGTTAGTTGTCAGATGTCTTTACGCAAGATTTCTTACCGTTGTTCCAGTTACAAGATGTTATATACATGTACATTACAAACTTCAACAAACATCAATGCCAACATATAAGTTAAATTTCATCTGCATGAAGGAGTTTTGATCGAAAACATGTAGCTTTTGGGATCAGTCCAGGAAAGAAACAAATAGAGAATATGCAGGTTAAATTTCAGCTGAAGATCACATGATCTATTAATATAAATTCTGCATTTTATAAAAAAACTGGAGTATATTGGAGGATAGAACAACTTTTGTAACGATACCAAAAAACAGTGCACATCACATAATAAGTAGACATGAAAGTCATTTCTAAATGCTAAAATTTCTTCAAAAACAGTACAATGAGAGACGCAGAAGCACTGCCGCACCAACACGAGAGCTAACCTGAGACACAATTTGTTAGTCAACTACTCCCTACGTCCATATTCTTTTGTATTATTTGACTTTTAATGATTTACATAATAAAAATTATATAACTAGAAAGTACATCTACTCTACATAACTACATTAATATGTATTTTAAAATTTTGTAAACTATAAAATAGTGATATATAAATGTTAAAAAAAATTAATCAATTTGATTACAAAAAATTTAAACAGGACAAAAAAAGTATTTATTTTGATAATGCGTGAATTTTTTTAGCACGGTTATATAAATGTTGTTCTTCTATCCCATGACATATGTCGTTTTTTTTTTTTTTTTGAAGCCAAAACGAATACTTTATATTAAATCACGCCATAACACATCGATAAGAAAGGAAGGTACATCACACCATTCCTTACGATCAGACAAAGAACCAGCCTCTCTAGCTAAAGCATGAGCTACTGAATTCGCTGACCGCCTAATAAAATAAACAGAATAGGACCCTAAGTCCTTAACAATAGACCGACAATCATCTATGATAGACCCAAAATAAGAAGAGTCCAACATTTTACTACCAAACGCTTGACAAACGGCCAATGAGTCAAGTTCAATATGCACATGATTTAGGCGCTTCCTCTTCAACCAGGATAAAGCCTCCTTAAACGCAAGAGCCTCAGCATGCTTGGGATTCACTACACCAACGTACGCACCACCAAACCCAGCAACAAACACCCCCTGATCATTACGAAGAACGCACCCAAATGAGCATCTACCTTCTCTTGTAAAAACCGCAGCATCCACGTTACACGACAACCAACCCCTCTCTGGCTTTCTCCAAATCACCACCCCTTCTCTATCACTCAGACTACTGCTCGGCACCTGATTAACTTGGGCTCGTTGCCATTGATAAAGATACGACCCTGCACTATTAACAACCATCGTTGGAGTCTGATACTTTTTGCTCCAAACTACGCTGTTTCTATGAGACCACACCTGCCAAGCTATAGCACAAAAAATCTCCAGTTCCTTCGACACTTTCGACCGAAATAAACTCGCCATTATCTCCTGGAAAGATGACCCCGAACCCAGAAAACCTCCCATCCTAGCTAGCCTCCAGCATTTCTGCGCAAACTGACACGAAAACTGAATATGCTCAGTGTTTTCCAATTCTTCCTGACAAACCGGGCATAAAGGGTAAACCTCAACACACCTCCTTCTAAGATTATCTAGCGTTGGAAGACAATTATGTAAAGTTCTCCAGATGAAGTTCTTTATTTTTGGTGGCATTGCTAAATTCCAGAACTTAAGCCAATCGAAATCAACACTCAAGGTTGGCACTCGACTATGGTCTTGACATAAACTCCTATAAATTATTTTTTCAAATATTTTTCCTGAATAAAGAGTTAATAAACTTAGGCTTATATTTTAGCTCTTACATTGACCTAAAAGGTTCACGTTATTAGCAACTTTTTTTCTTTAAGATAAAATAATTATTAATCATAAGTCATTCCGCATTTGTAAATTGAATAATCAAAAATTGATGAATATATTATAAACATCAAGTGAAGAATTTCTTTACTAAAACTATCATCATTGAGTAGATTTTTCAACGTGGAGCATCTCTACCTCTATTGTTGAGTTGCATAACTTTTTTTAAAAGACAATCATTATTATCCGGAATTATCGGGAATAATAATGATTACGAATTTACTATTACTGATATAAATCTCAACCAAACTCTAACAAGAGGTAAATAAACACAAACTTTTGTGAAGAAAGACAAACAAATCCATAATATGGGTAAACAAAATCTAATTATTGGGAACAAATACTCTCAACGAGATTTTTTTTTTATTAAAATAGATTGAGAATTGAAAAAATAAAAATAAAAGGGAGCTTATCACCAATCAAAAAATTGATAATAGGCTCGAATCAAATGTAGAAATCAGGATTAAAGAAGATAGTCAATTGCGGATTTTTTGACTTATGTTATACATAACTTATAAATTTAAAAATAAATGTATTTTTAAATTATCAACTATCCGTCATTCCATCATAATCCAAATAATCCAAAATGATACACAGATATGGAAAACAATTTTTGGTTTAAGTCCCTGAATTTTTCCATTTTCTCATTTAGGTTATTAAAAATTAAATTCTAAATTTCAGGAATAAAATAATTAAATATTTTTAAATTTTAAATATAAAAAATTATACTTTAAACATTAAAACTGAACAAAAAAATTGAATGTAAAATTTTAAACATAAAAATTGAATATATGAAATTGAACATAAAATTTTAAATTATAAATATAAAAATTGAACATAATAATTTAAATTTTAAACATAAAAAGTGAACATAATAATTTAAATTTTAAACATAAAAATTGAATCATGTACGTTTTATAAGTATGTCAACCGTTGAAGTGTTTTAAACGATAATCATGTTTATTTTTAAAATAAAATATAATCATGTTTAGATTTATTTTTAAATTTTTATATTTAAAATTTGAAATTTGAAATTTTATTTTTGAGGATCTAAAATAGAAAATGGAAAAGTTCAGGAAATTAAACAAAAAAGTTATATTCCACGTTAGTGAAACTCCATCAAGATTCTAACATCCGTTAGAAACTTGATATGACGGAGGGACTTGCAGATAAGAAAAAGAGTAATGCTAGGTACCCTAAATTGGTACCCAAAAATTACTCCCAAATGATGTGACAAAACTTACATGGCATATTGAAATTTTTTGATTGGGTGGTTGGTGTGAATGCAGGGGGTCCACTATTATTATAACCAATTTAATTGCTACAGTGGGAAATTTTTTGGATACCAATTTGAGGTACCTAGCATTTTCCTAAGAAAAATAGTTCAAGGATCTAAAATACAAAATCTTTTATCTAAGGACCTTGACAATAAAATATGAATAATTCAGAACCTATTTTTTAATTTCCCCATTTATATAACAAGATATAGCTAATATTTTGGAATCGTGAATATAATAACAATTATATTCATTTTTGTGGTTTCATTCACTAATATTACTAGCTTATAACACGTGCCATGCACGGGTTTCTTGTATTATGTAATAAATTTTATTTAATATAATAATTATGTTTTTATATAATTATTACTTTTAATAATTTTTTAATTTTAATTTGATATAATTTATATACTCATGTTTACGGATTATACTAATGTTTCCTTATTATAAACAACGTATACGATTTTTAATATATGTTATTGATAATTGAAAAATATGGTGTGGTATTTTTGGGTATATCTTATTGATTTTAAGATTTGTTGTAAATTAAAAAAGTAACATGTTTTAATTAGAGAGGAAATATTAATGATTGAAAGATAAGATACGATTGATCTTTTTAGTTGTTTATAAAAGGTAATATATTCAACTAAAAGTAAATGTGAAAAAGGCAATCGACTAATTAACATTAATTATATTACGTTATTATTTATTTTAGGTGTTATATTTTTCTTGAAAATTATGGTATGATATTTTCGGATATATTTTAATGATTGTAAGATTTGTTTTAAATTAAAAAAGGTAACATGTTTTAATTTGAAAAAAAATTTAATGATCGAAAGATATGATATGAATGTTTTAGGTGTTTATAAAAGGTAATATCTTCAACTAAAAGTAATTGTGAAAAATGCAATCGACTATTTACCATTAATTTTGTTATATTAATGTAAAAAAGGTAATCGACTAATTACCATTCATTTTATTATGTTAATTGACTAATTACCATTAATTATATTATGTTATTATTTATTTTAGTTGTTATATTTTTCTTGAAAATTATAGTGTGATATTTTCGGGTATATATTAATGACTGTACAATTTGTTTTCAATTAAAAAGATAACATGTTTTAATTTGAAAGGAAATATTAATGATCGAAAGATATGATATGAATGTTTTTAGGTGTTTATAAAAGATAATATCTTCAACTAAAAGTAAATGTGAAAAAGGCAATCGACTATTTACCATTAATTTTGTTATATTAATGTAAAAAATGTAATCGACTAATTACCATTCATTTTATTATGTTAATCGACTAATTACCATTAATTATATTATATTATTATTTATTTTAGGTGTTATATTTTTCTTGAAAATTATAGTGTGATATTTTCGGGTATATATTAATGATTGTACGATTTGTTTTCAATTAAAAAGGTAACTTGTTTTAATTCGAAAGGAAATAGTAATGATGGAAAGATATAATACGATTGATATTTTTAGGTGTTTATAAAAGGTAAAATATCTCGACTAATTACCATGAATTATATTATGTTATTATTTATTTTAGGTGTATTTATTTTTTCTTTATAATGAAGGGTAAATAAGTAAAGAGTACAAAAAAAAACAGGTACCAGACTTTTGATGATCATCGATGTGCAATGTTTTTAGGTGTTTATAAAAGGTAATAAATTCAACTAAAAGTAAATGTGAAAAAGGCAATCGACTAATTACCATTAATTTTATTATATTAATGTGAAAAAGACAATTGACTAATTAATTACCATTAATTTTATTATGTTAATCGACTAATTACCATTAATTATATTATGTTATTATTTATTTTAGGTATTCTATTTTTCTTGAAAATTTTGGTATGATATTTTCAGGTATATATTAATGATTGTAAGATTTGTTTTAAATTAAAAATGTAACGCGTTTTAATTCGAAAGGAAATATTAATGATGGAAAGATATGATACGATTGATGTTTTTAGGTGTTTATAAAAGGTAATATCTCGACTAATTACCATGAATTATATTATGTTATTATTTATTTTAAATATTAATGATGAAAAGATATAATACGATTGATGTTTTTAGGTGTTTATGAAAGGTAATATCTTATTTTTAGGAGTGAGACCATTTTACTTGCACATCTAATCCTTTCCATGTTATTACAACGAAAAATCTACTCACAATTGAATTTTGGATAGTAAATAGGAAAGCACTCTTCAAGCGTCGGATGCCTGCTGTTGTTTTATAAGTTGTGTTTTTTTTCTTTTTAATAATTTATTAACATTTTACCCGTGCTACACACGGAACATACAATTCTAAAAAATATTAAATAATTACCAAAAATATATATAAATATAAAAAATAAATTATTTTGTTATTTCATTTTTTTAAATAGTTTTACGACATTTTATGCTCTTTTTACGGAAAATTCAGTTTAATATAGACTTGTATTGAGGACTGCGCATAAAAAACAAAAGAACATAATTATTAATATATATTTAATAATTTATACATTTTTTCTTCTATAAACGCAAACAGAATAGGAAGTGTCGGTTATTTGGAAGTTGTTGAATTAACATGTTATACAGTTAATTGAATCTCTAATTTGATCTTTTGGAGGCTGTCAAATGGTCATGTTATACTGCACATAGGCTTTCACAAATGTCCAAAATTGGACCGACCGAATCAACACGGACCGATCGAAGATCGGATTCTCCCAATTTCTTGGACCAAAGACCAAACCTATTATATTCAGTTTTGGGACCGAACCGGTTAATTAATTTCTACATAAAAGTTAATTTTTATTATATAATATTTCATTTTTTTAAAGTTTAAATAGATAAATTATTTTTCAAGTTAATATATGTTTAAAATTGAAGTCCATATCTTATTTATTATGAAACAATCGCAATTTCTAAACATGTGAATGCCAATTATTTATCGTATGAAGTATGACATTTAATTATTTAGATTATAATGTTGATCTCTACTATTTCATCAGTTTATTATATACTAATTTAGTTTAGGGTTTTTTTGATAAATAAATAGAAAAAAGTAAATTTTTGCATATTTACTTTTGTTAAGAATAGCTATTTGCAATTTTACTAACAAAGTTTCAAAATTGCAAAAATACTAACCCTAATCCTAGGCCCCCCTCCCCCTCTGTTGGAACTTTGACGCAGGCGGCGGTTGTACTTTTTTTTTTTTTTTTTTTAAGGTGGGGTGCTATTTTGGTTCATTTGGGTTGCAAGGCCCCGCAGGGGCATATTCAACTGAATGCAACCACATTCAACTGAATTCAACTTCTTCTTTTTTTAAGGTGGGGATATTTTTGTGGATTTGGTTTGCAAGGCCCCGCAGGGGCATATTCAACTGAATGCAACCACATGCAACTAATTGCAACTAAATGCAACCACATGCAACTAAATTTCTGATTTTAAGTTCCATTTGTCATTTGTCTTTTTCGACCTCATTTTTGAACTATATATATATATATATATATATATATATATATATATATATATATATAGGCCATTGCTCCATACAGAACACTCTTATATAACAAACAATAAAGAACACTATAAAATCAATTATTCCAATAGATCCATTGGCCCCGCCAGGGGCACCCAATACAAAAAGTTCTTATTTTTTATCTTCTATCCATCCAGCAATTTTTTTTTTAAAAAAAATCACTATTCATGATGACATCAGTGCTGATGTCATCATGAACAGTGATTTTTCCAAAAAAAATATTTTAATTTTTTTTTGCTAAATGGATAGAAGATAAAAAAATAAGAACTTTTTGCATTGGGTGTCATGACGGAACTCTTATATTGAATTAAATATGAGGTGTTCTTTATTGTTTTTATATAAGGTGTTATTCATGGAGTGCAACTCTATATATATATAAGGTGGTGATATTTTGGTGGATTTAGGTTGCATGGCCCCGCAGGGGCATATTCAATTAAATTTGTAACTGAATGCAACCACATGCAACTAAATTTCTGATTTCAAGTTCCATTTTTCAGTTGTCATTTTCGACCTCATTTTTGAACTATATATATATATATATATATGCCTTTGTTCCATATAGAACACTCTTATATAACAAACAACAAAGAACACCTTAGATCTACTAGATCCTTTGGCCCCGCCAGGGGCACCCAATACAAAAAGTTGTTATTTTTTTACCCTCTATCTATCCAGCAAAAAATAATAATTTTTTTTTAAAATTTACTGTTCATGATGACGTCATGCTGACGTCATCATGACAATTTATTATATTAATGTGAAAAAGACAATTGACTAATAAACATGACGTCAGCATGACGTCATCATGAACAATAAATTTTTTTAAATTTTTTTATTATTTTTTTTATGGATGGATAGAGGGTAAAAAAATAACAATTTTTTGTATTGGGTGCCATGCCGGAACTCTTATATTAGATTAGATATAATGTGTTCTTTATTGTTTGTTATATAAGGCGTTTGTTATGGAGTGCAACTCTCTCTATATATATATATAGAATTCAAAAATGAGGTCGAAAATGACAACTGAAAAATGGAACTTGAAATCAGCAACTGAATGCAACCATATGCAACTAAATTTCTAATTTCAGTTGCATTCAGTTGAATATTGCCCCTGGCGGGGCCTTGCAACCCAAATCCACCAAAATCACCCCACCTTAAAAAAAAAGAAAGTTGAATGTGGTTGCATTTGGTTGTATATTGCCCCTGGCGGGGCCTTGCAACCCAAATCCACCAAAATCACCCCACCTAAAAAAAAAAGTTGAATGTGGTTGCATTTGGTTGTATATTGCCCCTGGCGGGGCCTTGCAACCCAAATCCACCAAAATCACCCCACCTTAAAAAAAAAGAAAGTTGAATGTGGTTGCATTTGGTTGAATGTGATTGCATTCAGTTGAATATGCCCCTGCGGGGCCTTGCAACCCAAATCCACCAAAATAGTACCCCACCTTTAAAAAAAAAACAGTACACAGGCTGATGAACGCAGAAAGGATAAAGGGGAAAGGGGAAAGGGGGGAGGGTTAGGGTTAGGGTTGGTATTTTTGCAATTTTGAAACTTAGGTTGGTAAAATTGCAATTAATTCAAGGAGATGGTATTTTTGCAAATAGAAACTTTAAACCTAGTATTTTTGGTAAATTTCCTTTAGTTTATCAAATTATGATGTATATAAATATTCAATATCTATATTATATAATTTAAGAAGTAAAGTAATATAAAAATAATTATATATACAAACTTCGGTCTGATCCGAATTTTTTCAGGATTTGGACCGAACATGACGGAATATCAAATTTTTTTTGATTTGATGGACCGGATACCGGACCGCTTATATACGATTTGGTCTTGGTCTGGGTTATGAATTGATAGACCCGGTCCAGTCTAATTTACCGCTCTAGATCGAAATGTTGCGTAGCACTAACTACACTGTACATAGATTATTTCTAGTAACTTGGTTTCTTGTTCAGTTTTTACTTTATTAATTTCACAAAAAAGTCTCGTTGTAAGTCAAGAAAAGCCTTAGAAGCTTGTTTTTAATTTTTTTTTCCCCACGCAATGGACAAATTATATTAAGGATAATAATAAGAAATGAGAAACTTATTGATTGAGTGATATAATAAATCTTAAGTTATAAGTTTAGAAGCATTTAAACCCATGACAAATGAATATTTACATATAAAGTCAAGTAAAATGGAAATTTCATCGTGTTGAAGTAGCTCGTTGCCAGTGATCTTAACACACTATTAACCGATCAATCCTGTTATATATAGATGTAACTTCCTGGTTCAATGTATCTGTAAGAACGTCAAGATCCTATAAGACATACATATTGTTAGTTAATTTTCTATCATAATATGTCAGATATTAACATAGATATAACTTTCAAACTCATACATATGTTTATTATGTCACTAATAGAGACTAAAATATTAAATTTTAATCAAATAAATATTATTTAGTAATTTTCAAACTATTCCTAAGAAAAAATTGCGCTTGACCTGAAAGGTCAGAAAAATAATACAAAACCTGTTAACGACACAGGTCAAACGACCATACTTATCATATATTTTCTTACTTTTTCGATTGCAAATATGGTAACAAAAGTTTGTAGCCATACACCATAAAATACTTTATAGAGAGTACACATCCTATTAATAACATATCCTTGTTTACATTGTTTGCGTATGTTCTGGTGACTTGCCAATAAAGTAAAGTAGAAATTTATTTTCCAAAAACTTAAAAATATAATTCAACTTATATTCTCGGATGGGCAATGGCAATCATTAACTTCGGCATGAAATTCATTCATATTTAGGATCCACCAACAATTATGTAAATTCATCAAATATAAGAAAAGACTAAAAGTGAACATCGTAGGTTATATAATTTAATGACTTGAGCTGTTAGAGTCTCCATGTTAAAGTTGACTATCAAAGTACAGAAATGATTTTTGAGAATATAGATAGGTGGTGTTTATAACTACTCTGACAACAAAGCAATTGTGGCATAACATGCGTTCGACACACGAACAAATATATTAATAGGGTTTCATTCAAATGAGAACCACTACCTAAAATAGAACCGGAGAACCATTGGATCCTACTGCAGAACCTTTTTTTTGTTTCGTAATAAAAATATAATGTTCTGCTACTGAATTTCAAAATTATGCACATGAAATTAAAAGTTCTATAACTGGACTTGCTTTTTCTATAAAGTTCTACAATGAACTTACTTTTTTAACAAACATTCTACTGCTAAACTTAAAAGTCTGAATTAAAAGTTATGCACATGAAATTAAAATTTCTACAAATGAACTTACTTATTCTACAAAATTCTACAACTGAACTTACTTAACATTGAGTCCTACTGCAAAATCTATTTTGTTTCGTACTAAAAATATAATTTTCTGCTACTGAACTTTAAAGTTATGCACATGAAATTAAAATTTTTACAACCGAACTTACTTTTTCTACAAAGTTCTACGACTGAACTTACTTTTTTCAACAAACATTCTGCTGTTGTACTTAAAAGTTATGCATCTGAATTTTGAAGTCAAACATATGAATTCTAAAGTTCTGCTACTAAACTAATTAGAGTTCTCAGGTTCTATGTTTAATGGTTCTCCAAGGAACATGACACTATATTAATATAAGTATTATGAAGTTGAGAAAACTTATATGCTTTAATTTGAACATGCATGTGTGTGTTAATAAGTGTGTAGGTATTTTTGTTAGTAAGAAAATCAAAAGTGTTAACGGAGGAATTTGGTGATAACAAATTTCGGAGGTTGCTGGAATAACGAATTATGAAAATAGGGGGAATTCGGGATTTTTAATGTTTGGGGCTGGACTTGAGAGGTGTCTCGACTTGTTAGATATGTCGGATCCTTTTTCAAGATGCCTGTGTACCTTATATTTATAAGGATCAAGCCAACGCAGTTCTGTGAAATTGATTTGTGTCTATCCCTTAGAGACTTTAGGGATAAACTTCGTTAATCTGGGTAATTACTGATTTTATCTGATTTAATCTTATCGTTGTGATATCTTCCTGATTTGAAGAATATCGTTTGAAGATATTTTCCGTTATTAATTGATTGAGATTGATTATTTTCTCGTTTTAAGGAGAGGATAAAACTTAGCGATTAAGTTATAATTATTAATCTGAATTAATAATTAATAATATTGGAAATTTGGGAGATTATTAGAGGCAACCGAAAATATGGCGTAACAACTACCCCCCAGTTCTTCAGTGTAGCTTGCTGCAGTGGAGAACTAAGCATGCTTCGATCTTCCAAATTTCTTGAGTCACTGAAACAGCTAGGAGAGGAAGATTAATAAATAATATGGAGCACCAAGGTGCCCGTAATATACATGTAGATGTAAATAAGACAATATGCTATATGTAAATAATAAGTTTTGTATGTTTAAGAAAATGTATTTTGGAGAGCCATCAAAGCATTATTCGCAGAGTCGTGCAAAGCATTTTGAGCAACATCCGGTCGAAAATGTCATATCTACCATGTCTTCTAGAGGGTATCCCCCTCAAAGGGGGTCATTTTCCTCAGAATTTTATAATACTCTCCTCAAAGGAGATCATTAGTACTCTCCTCAAAGGAGACCATTTTTGTCCAGAAATACCCTCCTCACAGGAGGTGGAACTTTAAAGACCTATGAGCTGGAAATGGAGCAGGATGAAGAGATTGAGAAGTCTCAAAAGAAAAGTGGGTCAGTTGCACTTGTTGCCAACTTGGAGCAAAAGGAGGAAAGGACAGAAACTGCTAGTTCTACACCAAACAGGGAGGTTTGTAAAGGTAGAGCAGAATCAAGCAGGAGCAAGGAAAAGGTGTCTGAGGAATTGAATGCACTTCAGCAGGATGAATTGGATGAGATAGATGAGCACTTAGCTTTTCTATCTAGGAGATTCTCTAAGCTAAAATTCAAGAGAAACTCTGGGGTGGCCAAGCCATTTAACAAGGATTTTTCCACAAGCAACTATGTGGATAAATCCAAAATTAAATGCTACAATTGTGGAATTGCTGGTCACATGATAAGTGAATGCAGGAAACCTAGATCTGAGAACAAGGGAAAGCCAACTGAGGCTGTTGACTATAAGAAGAAATATTTTGATCTTCTCAGACAGAAAGGAAAGGCATTCTTGACCCAAGAGTATGACTGGGCTGTTGATAACAATCATTCTGATGATGATGTTGAGTTAGTCAACCTTGCTTTAATGGCTGATTCTGGAGAGCAGGAAGCAAGTTCAGCTAGCAATCAGGTATTTTCTACTAATCTCTCTGAGCTCACCAAAGAGGAATGCAATAGTGTTATAGATGAAATGTCTACTGAACTATATCACTTAAGTGTTACTCTTAAATCACTTACTAAAGAGAACAATAGGATTAAAGAGTCTAATATGTTTTTAAGTGATAGAAATGCTGCTCTAGAAACTCAATTTCTAGAATTTGAGAAAATGAGAGTTGATTGCAATAATGCTAAAAGTGAACTTGAAGCTGTGTTAAAAAGAGAATTGATTTTAAAAGACCAGCTTGAAAAAGAACAAGGGATAATTGCTAAATTTCAAAGTTGTAGGAATATTTCTCAAAACATAATAGAAGTTCAGGGAATAGAATCATTTGTGAAGGATACCTGGACTCAAAAGAAAAAGGAGTTAGAACCTGGCCTTGAGGATCTAGAGACTATTTGTGAATCAACGGATAGTGATCATCCGTTGACAGATGAACCGTCAACAGATGAGAGGTATCCGTCGACTAACAAAAAGTCTGTTAGTAAGAAGGAACTTAGGAAACTGGATATCAAGTATGGTCCAGTAAACAAGAATTTTGTTAGTGGTGAGTGCAGCAAAACCAAATCCAGTGGGAAGGCTAAGACAGGTGATTTACACAACAAAAAGGCTGTTGGTAAATCAGACAATGAAAAGGTAGAAATTGAGGGCAAAAAGAAAAAGAACAGAAATGGTAAGATAGGCATCAACAAGAAAAACAATTACTCTCCTGACAAGTTTGCTCCTAGGAAAACTTGTAGTAATTGTAATAGTGTCAATCATCTATCCTCTAATTGCAAGATTGTCAACAAGGCTCCTGTTCATGTACCTCAACCAATGCCATGTATGCCTGCAATGCCTGTTATGCCTGGTTTGTATCAAAATGCTAGTTTTTCAAATCCATATGTGAACATGCCATATATGTCTAATCCTTACTTTCAATCTATGAATGTGCCACAAATGTCATGGAACATACCTAACATGAATAATATGTATGCCAATTTTCCACACATGCATGCATCCAATATTCATGCAAATGAGCATTTGTCAAACCCCATCACTCAAGCATCTACACCTAAGTTGAAGAATGCTAAGAGTGCAAAGTCAAAGGCTAACAAGAAAGGACCCAAGGAAGCTTGGGTACCAAAATCAACTTGATTTGTTTTTGAAATGTGTGCAGGGAAACAGAAGGAATCTATGGTACCTAGACAGTGGATGCTCTAGGCACATGACAGGAGATTCAACCCTGCTCACAGAGTTCAAGGAAGGAGCTGGCCCTAGAATTACCTTTGGAGATGACAGCAAAGGATATACTAAGGGATATGGCCTGATTTCAAAAGACAATGTCATCATTGAAGAAGTGGCTTTAGTTGAAGGTTTGAAGCACAATTTGCTGAGTATCAGTCAGATTTGTGACAAAGACTATGAAGTAAAGTTCACAAAAGAAGCCTGTGTTGTTTCTGCCAAGGAAGACAACAATGTGGTATTGACAGGCTTTAGAAAAGGAAATGTTTACATAGCTGACTTCAATTCAGCATGCTCAGAATCCATTACTTGTCTCTTCAGCAAAGCAAGTAAGGATGAGAATTGGCTATGGCATAAGAAGCTGTCACATTTGAATTTTAAAGTTATGAATGATTTGGTAAGAAAGGATCTTGCTAGAGGAATCCCTCATTTGGAGTTTGTCAAAGATGGGCTGTGTGATGCCTGCCAGTTAGGGAAACAAAAGAAATCATCCTTCAAAAGCAAGACAGAGTCATCCATTGTTAAGCCTCTTCAATTGCTGCATATGGATTTATTTGGTCCGGTAAATGTCATGTCTATTTCAAAGAAGAAATACTGTCTGGTGATTGTAGATGATTTTTCTAAGTTCACATGGACCTTCTTCCTGCACTCCAAGGATTGTGCAAGTGAAATCATCATCAATCATCTCAGAATGCTAAACAATGGTTTTGAAGATAGAGTACAAAGAATCAGGAGTGACAATGGTACTGAATTCAAGAATTCCACAATGAAGATTTTCTGTGAAGAGAATGGAATTGTCCATGAGTTTTCTGCTGCCAGAACACCTCAACAAAATGGAGTTGTTGAAAGGAAAAACAGAACTCTCATTGAAGCAGCTAGAACAATGTTAAGTGAATCAAGGTTACCAACATATTTCTGGGCTGAAGCTGTCAACACTGCATGCTTTACTCAGAATATTTCCTTGGTCAATCAAGCTAGAGGAATGACTCCTTATCAGTTATTAACCACAAGAAACCAACCTTAGCTTTCCTACATGTCTTTGGGTGTAAGTGTTTTGTGCTAAGGAATCATGGAGATAACTTGGGCAAATTTGAAGCAAAGGCAGATGAAGCTATTTTCGTTGGATATGCAGCAGGGAAAGCCTACAAGGTCTACAATCTAAGAACCAACATTGTTATGGAATCTGTACATGTTGTGTTTGATGATCAAAAGATTCTAGGCCTAAATGATGAAGGTTACCATGAAAAGTTGGAATTTGAGAATGAAGGTGAAGGAAGAATGTACTATGATGATGATGAGGAAAATGAAGATCATGACCACAGAGATCCACCTAGAGCTGTTATACCAACTAGAAGTGATGCTTACACTGAAAATGAAGCATCCATTGACAGTCATTCTGCAACATCCGTTGACAGTCATTCTGCAACATCCGTTGACACTATTAGAGATGCATCCGTTGACAGATATTCTCAAGCATCCGTCGACAGGCAAAATGATGCATCCATTGACAGTCAACTTCATAATTCAGCAAGGACAACAAACTCAGGGGGAGTTTCTCAAGGTCAAAATTCAATGCTAAATCAACATGATCATGGAAATGAAGCAACCTCATCAAGATCAAACCTTCCACCTGCAAGAAAATGGACTAGAAATCATCCATTTGAGTTAATCATTGGTGAATCAAATTCAAGAGTCCAAACTAGAAGGGCCACTCAAGCAGAATGTCTATACAGTAGCTTCCTGTCTCAAGAGGAACCTAAGAAAGTGGAAGATGCCCTTCTAGATCCAGATTGGGTGTTAGCAATGCAAGAAGAGATAAACCAATTTGAAAGAAATAAAGTATGGAAACTTGTGCCCAAACCTGATGATAGAAGTGTCATAGGTACTAAATGGGTTCTCAAGAATAAGACAGATGAAAATGGCATAATTGTGAGGAATAAAGCTAGATTAGTGGCAAAGGGCTATTCTCAAGAAGAAGGAATAGAGTTTGATGAAACTTTTGCTCCAGTGGCAAGACTTGAGGCAATAAGAATCTTTCTAGCCTATGCAGCACATGCCAATTTCAAAGTCTATTAGATGGATGTCAAAAGTGCCTTTCTAAATGGGGAACTGGAAGAAGAGGTCTATGTCCATCAACCTCCTGGTTTTGAGGATCCAGAATTTCCAGAATATGTATATCTTCTCATGAAAGCACTTTATGGTTTGAAGCAAGCACCAAGAGCCTGGTATGACACTTTATCTCAATTTCTTTTGGAGAACCACTTCACTAGAGGTACAGTAGATAAAACCTTATTTCATAGGGATATTAATGGCTCTTCAATACTTGTTCAAATCTATGTAGATGATATTATTTTTGGGTCTACAGATGAGAAGCTTTGCAAAAAGTTTGCCAAACTTATGCAAAGTAGGTATGAAATGAGCATGATGGGTGAATTAACTTACTTTCTTGGCCTACAAGTAAAGCAAGTTAATGAGGGCATTTTCATAAGTCAAACAAAATATATTTATGATCTCTTAAAGAAATTTGACTTAATGGATTGTGCATCTGCTAAAACACCTATGGCCACTGCAACTAAGCTTGAGTTGAATACTAAGGAAAAGTCTGTGGACATCTCAAGCTATAGAGGCATGGTAGGTTCACTTCTATACCTAACAGCTAGTAGACCTGATATAATGTTTTCTACTTGTCTTTGTGCTAGATTTCAAGCTGACCCTAGAGAGTCTCACTTAATAGTTATTAAAAGAATTTTCAGGTATCTCAAGGGAACACCAAACCTTGGCATTTGGTACCCAAGAGAACCTGGTTTTGATCTAACTGGCTATTCAGATGCAGATTATGCAGGTTGCAGAGTTGATAGGAAAATTACTACAGGTTCCTGTTAGTTTCTAGGAAACAGGCTTGTTTTATGGTTCAGTAAGAAACAAAACTCAGTCTCCACTTCTACAGCTGAAGCTGAGTACATTGCTGCTGGAAGCTGTTGTGCACAGATTCTATGGATGAGAAACCAACTCATTGACTATGGTCTAAAAGTTGAGAAGATTCCAATTTTCTGTGACAACACAAGTGCTATTGCCATCACAGGGAATCCAGTGCAACATTCGAGAACCAAGCACATTGACATCAAATACCACTTCATTAGAGAACATGTGATGAATGGTACAGTAGAAATGCACTTTGTGCCAAGTGAAATGCAGCTTGCAGATATCTTCACCAAGCCTCTTGATGAATCCACATTCACAAGATTGGTAGGTGAGCTAGGTATGCTTAACTTGTCATAATTCCTAGTGATATTTGATTTCAATGAATTGAAGCTAGAAATGTGTTTTGATTTACTTGAAAGCTAAAACTTTCAGAAAAATTTTCTGCAGAAATTTTGTCTAAGGCAAAATTAGCTTATCAACGGATATCCTTTTATCCGTTGATAGTATAAACACATTACTAGATTTTTGCATGTCAACGGGTAACAGGCTATCCACGTCATCAACGGATAAACTCACTACACCATAAAAGGCCTACGGCAACACCAAAAAAATGTTGCCGTAGGCCCGAAATATGTTTCCTTAGGCCTAAAAAACACGAAAGGCAACATTTTGCTTGTGTTGCTATTTTGGCCGTTGCCTTTGGGGTCAAAGGCAACATTCTACTCCTCTAAGGCAACATCAGTTTTCTGTTGGCGTAGACTAGCTATGGCAACAATATATCAGTTTTTAGCAACATTATATTATGTTGCCTTTAGCTTAAATATTTTGCAAAAATGTGGGGCCCACCAATGGGGCTGACTGTGGGACCTACTATGGGGACCACCGTGGGGCCCACTTCGAGGACTGCCCATTGTAAGGACCACTGTGGGGCCCACTTTTACGGCAACACAAATTTTAGCTACAACATTTTGCTAGAAACATTTGTTAACATTATTTTTACTTTTTGCCAACATTTTATAGCCTCAATGGCAACACTTTTCTAATTTAAACAAAAAATAGGTAATTTGAAAATATTCATTCCCATAACCAAATGAACACAACAGACATTAATTACCATCATAATAATCCATAAAGATTCAGTATTACAATCAACCAACAACAAAATTCAGAGTAAAAGGCATAAAATCTGGTGCCACCAGTCATAAAACTACAATCTTAATTACTAAGTACGGAAGTCTAACATAATAGCAAAAGACGTAAAACATAACATATGGCATTAAGAGCTGGTGCCACCAGTCATTGGAGTACCACCTTCATTCTCGAGATGGTCGCACAAAGCTCGCCCAAATCAACTTTCATGTTTGGCTTCCATGTCAATATGGAATTCAGGAGGAAGAGCTGGAGACTTAACAAATAGGAGAGCAGCATCCCTACGAAACAACATGGGTAAAAAAAATAGATAAGCCTGAAAAAACAAATAGATAAGCATAGATAAACAACATGGCCATTTCAGTGACTCAGACTTAAAGAGAGGGAAGCCAACATCTGGTTTACCAGACTACATAAGAGCAAAGACAATATCCTGTGCAGAAACTATCTGGATAACTTTTGACCGCTTCTTTAAAAATGGTAGACAGCTCTCACAACCCTGAAAAATGTACTTACATTTATTTATGTAAACAACTCACAATTAATTTAAACAAAATACTCAAATTGCAATTCAAACAAAAACAAAACAATTTTTTGCAAACAATTAAGATGTACCTTGTGGAGGCCGGACATGTGCAGCTTTCTCTTTCGTGAATTTTTCACAAAGAGCTTGAAACTTGCTAGCCTGTTTTTTTTATTTGCTAATACACAACCTGTGATTTTGTGTAAATATTTAAATATAGGGTATGATCCAGACAGTAATTTACCAAGTGGATATGCAACTCAGATAAATGTTAATTAATAGGGCCACTCTTCAACTTCTAGTGGTTAACCTTCCACTCTTTCATTGCAACCATTGGGTTTTGCTTCAATCCTGGGGACATATAATACAAAATATTTTATACAGTACCTATTAAAACGTACTGATATTACAAAGAGAGAGAAGGAGATAACTTGCTTTTAATAAAGAAGCTTTTAAACATGCTGAAAACTGAAGTGGGGAGGCATATATCATTTAGCAGATAAAAAGGCGTGGAGAGACATAAAATAAAACATAGTCAAGAATAAATTAGAAAGAGACATGTAAAATTAAACTATTTACTAGAGAAAATAAAAGTCTCCTTTTCTTTTTATTCATGTTCCTCATCAATAAGGATTATTTAGTCATCAGGCAAGTCACTAATAGCTCTAGCAGTACATGTCAAGAACCAATTTTCTGACTCTAACAATATCAAAAAGACACGTACAGTATAATCATGTATGAAGTGAAACATAAGCATCTACTTGGATAACCTTGCCCGCGCACACATATACACAACTGTCCAGGGAAGTATGCTTCACCTTTTGTTGTACAGTGTTGAGCATGTTTCACAAACATATTGGCTTTGGCTTTGTTGGACTCTGATCAATTGATCATATGTTGACGTGATGCTTTGATCTTTTATTCGGAAAACAGTTTTGACTATTATTTTTTTTACTGTAAAATGATTATCCAGCTTATGTCTAATTCTCATAGAAAATTTACATATTCTGTTTTATTTTATTTTAATAAAAAAACAAATGCTTTTACACATTAAACATTCGTACAAAGTACTAAAACTTGCCTCATACGTGGGAAGCAATAATTAAACAAAGTTGTCGCATAGAGAGGAGGGTGGGGGGCTTAGTTATATAGCTAACCATGTTGATCAGAACTTCTTGATGAAATTATGGATGTAGGTATTGACTAGTTCCGGTTTTTCTTTGTGGAGGAAATGAGCAACTCCTTCCAGTATAACAATGTCCTCCAACAATGGAACATCCTTCTTAAAACTTGGACCACGCACGTATTCTTTGACACCCGGGGTTGTATAAATCACATCTTCATCTCCGACCATGAATTTAACAGGTACTTTAACTTTTGATCCTGTCCATGGAGCCGTCAACTCCCAGCTTCTGCAAAATTATAATTAAGATATTAGTATTGTTTCAGTAGTAACTTTAAGATTAATGGCTTTCCAGCTGCACCTACAATTTTCTTTAACCAGAGAACATTAGTCCTTACAGATCCAAAGTGCGGTAGTAGTTTAGTGGTCCGGAGAAGCCCTTTTGTTCAAATTTGTTGACATAATATTTGAGATCCTCTTCAGAAAACCAGGAAGGCAATGCCACAGGAGCATCAGTATCAGGATTACCAAAAGGGTTTGTTTTAGGCAAGCACGGGGGCCCTGGTTTGCGACTAGCCATGACTTTCTTGATGTAGTTTGCAGTTCCATACTTCTTTATCTCAGCTTCCATCTCAGGTTCCTACATGCATCATCATCATCACTACAATTATATTCTTTTGGCTTACTCTGACATGCTTTCTGAACCAATGTTAGTGAGCAACCACTTAAAATAAACACCTCTTCTCTTGGTAACAGGCTTCATTAACTAATTCAGACTTATCAAGGTTTATGTTCTAGATTTATCCTAGAAAGTATCAAGTTAATTAGATAGTTTAAGCAGATTAGACACAAATAGAAACAGTTGTGGTACCAGATCTAACTAAATTCCTGGTACTTTAAAAAGTTAATTAGATAGTTCAAGTCACTGTTTTGAAAAAGCTTCTCACATAATATGAACTATATGAACTGTTACCTTGCACCCTATAAAATCATCGAAGCTAAGTACGTGTCTAAAAGCTTAGTAACAGAAACATATGAAACAACATGCACAAAAAAATATGCCAAAATAATTAATAAGACAATAATTCTCCGAACATGTTTTAGGGAGAAAAAAGTAACATACCAGATTCATGTTAATGCATTTCGTGTTATTAACCATATGACAATAACTAGGCACTTTGTGGAGTCGGTACTCTATAGAAAATGTATATCCTCTTTCCAATACTTTTTGTAGTGCCTAAAAATGAGAAGACAAAATCACTATAAAAAATCTATCGAAAAATGTAATAATAAAAGGACTTGGAAGTGAACACACTACACAAATCATAAATAGGTTGTACCTTTTCTAAATAACTGTCCATAGGACCACAGACTTGTCGGTGATGGATGGATCAACTATGAAATCAAACAGTTCAATTGATGAACCATCTAGATCATAGAGATGAAGTGAAGACAAAAAATAACAACGAAAACAAAAAATTACCTCTTGGCTATGATTTACAACGCTTACATAACCGAGTTGCAGGGGAATTACTTTACCCGGCAAAAAATTACGAGCATCAGTATTCAGTACCTCTGTCCATGATATCCAACTAAAACAAGAAGAATTTACTTGGTCAAAACTAAGACAGAAATCCAGAAAGATATTTATGTCAAAAGGAGTCAATTACAACTAATGCACCTTTGTAATTACACCAATCGTCCGAGAGCCTGCACATAAAATTAGCATATAACAAAAAATATTTACACAAAAAATCAATATTGACCCAAATGCCAAAATAATATTAACATCGACACTAACATATAACATGAAAAATTAATATTAATACGAAACATAAGTACTCACAAAATTGAACATGCAAATACACAAGATATACCTTAAACTCGAAGCCCAAATCGAACACGAGTAAAACCCTAATTTTGATGCCCCAAATTGAATTCGATTGAAGCCCCAAATTGACGAGACCCATTTGAAGCCCTAATTTGAAATCAATCCTGAGAGATAAAAAAAAAAGACTCAAATTAAAGAAAGAAAATACTAAATTAAAGGTCTAAATTGAACCATTGAAGCTGCGAAGAATGCAAGAAAAGTGCATACAGAGAGTTTAGAGAATGTGAGAGAGAAAGAGAGGAGAGGGTATAGAGAATGTGTGAATATTGTGCGTGAATGTGATTGTGAGTATAGAATGTGTGCGCAAACACCAGCAGCCATGATAGAGAGTAGATCGAGAGAGAGAAAGTTGTTTGAAGTGAGATTATTTTTACTAAGTTAAAGAGCGGTACTAGGAATGAATTGGTTGGGCGGGTTCTTTGCCGCTCACCAAATTCCCCAAATTTTCATCTTTCAATATTTTAGGAGGAAAAAGCAATTTAATTTTTCACATTTTTTTTATTTGAAAAAACAATTTAATTTTTCATTAAGTGTTCAAATCCTTTTACATAATTTGTAGTAATATACTCAAATATTTTTAATCATATAAAAAATTATTTTTGATTTTAATAATATATTAAAACATATTTAGAACAAAATTTATTTTAAAAATTTTGTTGAACAATATTTAATGAACATAAAAATAAAATTATTTACCTTAAACATTTTAATATTTCTAATGAAATATACACTTTTACTAGCATATTTATGATTTTTATAAATATTTCTTGATTATTTTTATTCAAATAAATTAATTTTCATGTGAAAAGGTTAAAATTTTTATTTTAATTAGTAAAAAATGTAAAATTTTGTTTATTACAAAATTATGGCAACACAATTTGATACCTATGGCAACATGCAAACACTTTTTATTCTATAGCAACATAATTTTTCTACCTGAGGCAACATAAAAATGACAATGTTGCCTTAGCAAAAAACATCATGGCAAAGGCAACATATTTGATGGCAACACAGGCTAAAAATGTTGTTGTAGGCCTTTTATGGTGTAGTGACTGTATCTCAACCGTTCATTCTATATCCGTTGATATACATTTTTTTTATAACCGTTGGTAACCGTGTATATCTAATCATGGTTGTACTTATTCTCTTTTTATTTATTATCTGACAGTTACTTTTGACCAATGGAGTAATTACTTTTAATTATTTCATTTTTAATTCTTGAAAAATATAAAAGGCGGACTTGTACTCTCACATCTCACTTTTATTCATTTTCAAGCATATCAAAAGTTAACAGCATCTTCTTCTCTAAAACTCTCTGTAACCAAAGTTCAGTCACTTCAATGGCGCCTATTGTTAAGATGATGTCCTCCACTGGGTTTACCTATGAGAAGAACAATTTCGCGGCCTTTGTTGACACAGTGAATGCTCCAGAAGCTTACCACGCTTTGATGAGTTTCGTGAAGAAATGCAAACTATCATATGCTATGACTGCCACCACTCCCTTAATCCACGAGGTAATTGAAGAAATGTGGACATCTGCTGAGTACAATGGCACAGACGGTACAATTACTTTTTCTTCAAAGGGTAAAAACTATGTGGTTAATTCTGATGTAATAACTGCTTGTTTAAAATTGCCTGAGAATAACTATCTGAAAGTACCCACTGATGCTGAAATTGTTGCCATGCTTAATTCTATTAATTATGCCCTTAGTACTGAAAACTTAGGGAAAATTGTTAGAAAAGGAATGGTTAAAGAATGGAGCTATTTCTGTGATGCCTTCATTAAAACTTTTTTCAGGAAAAATTAGTAATTTTGATGTTGTTACCCAGTCCATGCTAACTATGATGCGTATGCTCTTAAATGATAAATTCTATAATTTTGGCACATTAGTTATGTATGAGATAGCTGCAAAGTTGGGTAAAAAGGAAACTAGGAGCAAGAATATCTACTTTGCTAGATTTTTAATGCTCTTAGCCCTGCATGTATCTGAGAATAAGCTATCCATTGCTAACCCGGATAGCAAGTTCCAATGTTTTGTTCAGGAGAAGAGAGTCTTAAGTGACCTGATTCGAATGAACCTCAATGCAGGAGTACAGTTGGTATATCTACCAATTGTTCAGGTAACTATCTCTAACTCTGAAACCCCTATCTCCAACCCCCAAATTTCTTTGCCTTCTAGTGTCACAATGAAGTCTGTAGTTGTGACCAAACAGGCTCCTACCAAAGTGACCAAATCCAGAGTTCCAAAATCACAGTCTAAAAAGCATACCTCAAGTGTCTCTCAAAAGACACCTGTTGTAAAACCTACCAAAACTCTTGAGGGGAGTGTGAAGGTGGTAGTGAGTGGTGAGGGACAGGGTGAACATCAAAGAAGCCCTAAGGATAAGGAAGGAGAGATGAGTGCAACCACCATTTCAGTCTCTCAAAAGACTGCTAATGTAACTTCAAGCCAAATTCCAGTTACACTCTCTCAACAGAGTGTGACTACTGAATCAAGTTCCCCACAAGGAACACTGTACAAGAGGGTTAGAGACACATATAGCCCAATCTCAAAAACCTATGGAAGAAGAGTGAAATCTAAAACCACAGGGGAATCACAGGGTGCACACACTGTACAGGAAACTGTACATTCTCAAACTCAGTTTGATGTGGCTTCAATAAATGTGGAGTCACAGCCCCTTGATCTTAATCTTCAAATCGACACACATTACAATCCACCATCACCAACTCCATCTCTGGATGTGGATATGATATCTACATCAATTCCTGATTCTCCATCTTTAAGATTCTTGGAGAAGCCCCACTCTGTAATTGGTGGTCATCATCTTTTAGATGATTTGTTGGACCATCAATCTTCCCTTCCAGAATTCTCAACATAAACTGTGGCCTCAAACTTAAAATCAATCTCCACAGATTCAGTGTTGGTTTTCTCTTCAACGGATAAAATTATTCCTTCCTCAACGGATATCCTTCATCCGTTGACAAGTGTTTCTCCATCAACGGATGCGCCTTTATCTAGCCATCCGTTGACAGCTATAACTACTCCATCAACGGATATTCCTTATCCGTTGATCACTCCCTCTACCACTGCTATATCTGCCATTCCTGTGTCAAGTGTGGAGGAGTTCTCAGTAGTTGAAACACTTTTAGGATTGAGGGAAGGGAGTGAGAGGCTGCCTTGTGAGCAAGAAAAAGGAGAGGTAAATAATGAGAGGCTGGCCATTTCTTCCGGTCAGGCAAAAGGAGAGTTTGAGAGTTCCACCTTAGTAGGTGAAGGTGAGGGTGTGAGAGGTGTGAGCCAAGGGGAGCCCTTGATGCAAGAAAAGAGAGATGAGGGGAGAGAAGGGACTAAAGGAGAAATAAGGATGGAAGAAGCAGCCATTGCTAGTGAGTCAATGGAGGTTGAGGATGCAGCCAAGGAAATGGAATATCAAAAAGAATATCAGTCCATGATTGACTCCATTTCCTTGGATGCTGAAACCTTTACTCACCCTGTTCCTGCCTATCAAATTCTGGCACAACAGGGCAATGTGGAAGCAGAGGAGGCAATGCACCTAGTGCACACCTCACAGTCTCTACTTAGAGCTAAGGAATCTATAGCAGCTCTGCCAACCACTGCTGAGAGTGAAGAATTTGAAGATTCTGAAGATGAAGACAGCCAGAGCCCTGAAGATGAAGGTGGTAGCAGTATTCATGATTTTGCATTTGCTCACAACTACACCTATCATCAACTTGATATGGAAATCATAAGGCAATATAAATCTGCCCTGGCTGAGCACCCAGAAGCAGATCCACAGAGAAAGGTTGTTCTTCAACAGGCAATTGACTCCCTAAAGTTACAAAAGATGCAAATGGTGATTCAGAGATCCAACTTAGAGGAGGTCAAACAAGAAATCAAGGATGTAAAGATCTCTGTGGATTCCAAGCTAGAGCAACTAGCTCCTACAGCCACTCAGAGGGTGTTGCAACAAAGGTTCATCAAAGAAGACAACCTGACCAAGTCTGTGCAACTACTCAACACAAGAGTGGAAAAGATGGAATTCCAGATGGAGCAATTTCTTCAACATCAGAAACTGCAAACCCAACTGCTAGAGAAGTTAGTTGCAGCCCCAACCTCTAGTCAAACCCTTGATGCTAACAAAAAGGGAGAGAAAGTGGAAGAGGCTGTGGCAACTACAAGTCAAATCTTAATTTCTGAAAGCAGGGAAGCAGCAAGTGAGGGGGAGCAGCAGCCTACCATAGTGGTCAATCCACAAGAATTCATTGTCACAGCTTCCCCCAGCAAATCCAAACCTGAACAAGTAGCTCTATCTGAAGAGTTTGATTTCTCAAACTTGACAGAAGAGGAAAAGCTAGCCAAAATTGAAGCTCTACAAAAGATGAAAGAGGAAAACTATGAAAGGATAATGAGGACAGAAAGATTGATCAATCAATCTATTGCATCAACTCTGTTCTCTAGCCAAACCTCAGCTCCAACAATATCTACAACAATTCTGAAGGTGCTCACTCCAGCAATTGTGGCTCCTACATTCTATGATGCCGAGCCTTCTCATGTTAAAGAATTTGAACCCTGCATCAAAACAAGACCCTACTCACCACCAAAAGCAAATGGGAAGAACAAGTTACAACTGGACTTTCCATTTCCCAAGGATGATGAAGGGAAGCTGATGGGTAAGCAAATCAAGGAATTCAAGGAGAAGACTAACAGCTGTGTAAGAGAATGGATGGCTGTAATCATAAGGAATGGAAAAGTTCTAAACATATCCAACAGCCATCCTAGATTTGTTGAAGCCAAGAGAGAAGAGACTTCAAGGCTACTAAGAGAATCTCAACCAAGCACTGAATATCAATATGAAGACTCAGATGAGAAGCAAGCAAGGCTGGCTCAAGAGTTATTGGATGAGGTAGAGGATGAATTGAGGGAACCTGAGGAAGTCCCCAAATTTAAAAAGAAAGGGAAATCAGTCCCCAAATCCAAATCTAAGAGAATAAAATCAAAGGCAAGGAGGCATGTCTCTCCAGAAATTGAAAATAAGGAGACAGTTGGTTCATCACAACCTATTGATGTAAAAGTATTCAACCTAGCTGTGAATTTCCATGGTGAGCCTATAGTACCTAAAGAGGAACCAATGAATCTTGACTCCATTGAGGTTCCTTCATTCTTGCTGAAGCCTCAACAGAAGCCTTTACAGAAGAAAAGGAAACCAAGGAAGCAACCTTCAAAGGAACCAATTCAAGTTGCTAGGGTACCTGCTATTGTCAGGCAGCCAATCTTGGAAAACAAGGATGATTTTATCTATCAGGCAGATATTGAAGAATACTCTGGCATGAATCTTTATCTGGATGAATTGTCAGAAGTAAGAGGAATTGACAAGTATAGACATTTGCCTGAAAGATTGGTCTTTGTATACAAAGGAGGAATGGAAAGGACATGGCCACTATAAAGGGTTCTTGGAGAAAATTATCATACCTTAACCAAAGTGTTCTCTGCAATCAAGAGGTACACAGGGTTCTCCAAGATAGCAAAAGGGGAGATACTGGACAGAATAGAACAAATAAGGAGGGAATGGAACTCACCATCAAGTCTACCAAGGAAAATGAAGATCCCATACAATGGACAGAAAATCCACCTTCAACCCTTCTGGATGATGGAGTTCAGGGATGAAGATGGTAACAGGAGATTCTTCAGGTTAGAAGACCAACTACCAAAGGCTAGTTCTCAATACCTGAGATGGTTACAACAAAAGCTAAATCCAAAGGTAGATGAAGAAGATGCCTTCTATAGGCAACTCCAAATACAGATTGAGTCCAACTCTGCCAAAGAAGGAAAATCAAGGGTGATGCCAACAAGAGGAAAGAAACAGTCTTAATCTGCTCAGTCTAGAGGAGCACTTCTCTGTAAATTTCTCAAACTTTCAGTTTTTAATTTTTGTAGCTTAATACAATTTATGCATTGTTCTTTATATATCTTTAGGAATGTTTTGTTATCATCAAGGTCATGAATTTATGCTTTATTGCCATCAAGTATAAATTTGGGGAGATTGTTAGGAATATGATGTACTTGATGATAACTTCACAATTAATCAAATTGTATAAGGTTTTGTAGCTGTCAACGGATGAGGATTTATAACTCTATCCGTTGACAGGTAGCTCATCAACGGATGAGGTTTTGTAGCATACTGCAAGTATCTCTATGTTATCAGTTGATAGTGTTTTTATCCACAGTCATGTTGACTATCAACGGATAGGCAGAATAGGGTAGCCAATTGTAAATAAGCTATGCTATGTAATTCTGTCTAAGTGAAAGTGTATCAACAGATGAAGACAAAACAATATCAACGGATACAACTCAAATCCACTCTATCAACGGATACAGCTCAAGTCTCAAGATCAACAGATACCGCTCAATAACATCATCAACGGATGTCAGTGTACAACATCAACGGATAATCATTGACACTGTCTTCTATGATTAGCTGGGGATTAGCAGTTGATAAGGACATGTTTGACTGACAGATCACATGGGTTGATAGTAGATACAAAAAGCAGTATGGCAGCCATACTTTGGAAACACAGAAGAAAGAAGCATTCTGTTTACACTATGAATACAAGAAAGGTGCAGGAGACATGTCTAAACACAAGGACAACCTTTCGGCTACATGTGTATTTGGAGTTTAGTAGCAAGTCAACTAGAATTAGATTAGTATTATTTTATTCCAGTAGTACTTGTAAAACTTGGGATATATAACCAAGTGTAGCAACTCTTTGTAGGTTAAGAAAACAGACATATTTGCTTAGGGTTTCTTGAATATCCTTAGAAGCAAAGAGTTGTAAAACGGCAGCTGTGTACATTTTGTATCACAGAGTTTTCTTCAAATAAAAGCTTCAGGTGGTGCATATTAACCACCTGATTTTATATGTGTTTGTGTTTAAATCTTACATTGCAATTATCTCTGCATAAATTTCTGGAGTTCTTATCAGAAATTTATAAATATCAAGAATTGTATTCAACCCCCCCCTTCTACAATTATACAAGTGTGTAATCTAGGAATAACAAATATACAGAAAATGTAAGATGTGTTTTCAACTTTTACAACTTCATGTATATTAGAGAGTTGTAAAAATTGAAATTTACTCTCTTTTAAGGTTTTAATTTTCAAGGAAAAAATTGATATTTTATATGATAATTGTCATCAATGATATGTAATGAAGTTAAAATTTCAATTCTAAGCAAGTTGAGATAGCTCAGTTGGTTGAGCTTACCTCTAGTCGATCTAGAGGTTCTGGGTTCGATACTCGCTTACCACGAGATTTGTCAATGAACAGATACTCATTGTAAAAAGCTATAAGCCTAAATATTCAAAAAAAAAAATTCAATTCTAAATATCAACGGCTCAAAACGTGTTTAACGCGAAAACGACTAACTGGAAAATATTGTATTGGCTATTAGAATTGGACAGTACTGATATCATATTTTTTTTAGGGTTCGATTTTTATGAATAAAAATTATTATAAAATCTTTATAATATATGTTAAAGTTGAGACTTCGGTTTTAACGAGAGAGCGGCTCAATCGAAAGAATCGTGTTTAGCAAGAAATCGCTTCATTAGAGAATATTATGTAACTATTAAAATTTAATATTGACAATATAATATAACATGAATATATATTGAATTTTTAAAAAAAAATTGTAACGCCGCCGCGAAGCGCGGCTTTATCAACTACTTAGTATCGATTCTTAGATACTTTTAAAATGGACGAGAATCACATACGAAATTCGAAATCTGGGAAGACAAGATATACGACTTGCGCTTAACTTATCACACACATTTTTTTTTTTGAATAATTTGATTTATATGCCTTATAATGAGTATCTAATTTGGGGGGTTGATTCAAATGAGAACCACTATCTAAAAGAGAACTAAAGAACCATTAACCACCGTTGGATCACTATTCAATTAATGGCTAAGATTTTTTCAGAGACAATTAATGTAGAATATTCACAAATCAATAAAAAAGGTAACCAAATAATTTTAAGATTTTTTGGTAAAATACACAATATTTGTACGTGTCTTCTTACACACAATATTACTTCTTTTCGTTCAACACTTGAACTTTGAATGTTAGGGAACTGAAATTGAAAATTCATGGGAAGAACATGTATTGCAAATATGTAAATTCATACGCAGAACGTACTTACTTTCACTGACAACATAATTAAATTTAATATTTACAACTCTAAATATACTAATACTAATAAAACATATGATAAAATTTACTTTTCAACATAATTAAATTTAATATTTATAACTTTAAATATACTAATAAAATATATGATAAAATTCACTTTTAAAAACTCATTAATCATCTATTAAATTTAATATTAGAAACTCATTAATCATCTATTAAACTTGATATTAGTACACGCCAAAAATTTTGTTTACAAGATAGCATTGAAAAATTGCGAGTACATAAGCACGAAGCAATCCTTATCTCTTCTATAAAAAATTACTACGCCCTGGTTTTCGGAAAACAATCCAAAATAAAACATATGATGAAATTCACTTTTCAAAACTCAATAATCATCTATTAAATTTAACTAGCTCTTTAATTAGCCCGTGCAAGGCACGAGTATGTTCTAAAAATGAATAAATTGTTATATTTTTTCTAAATATATTATGTACTTACATGCTAAAGATACGATAAATGAGTTATATGATCGTTGATCTTCTGTTGTGCGATTAATGTAGTTTGCTTAAAATGTTATTCTTATATATACTAAGATTCGATGTTTGTTATACTTTTTTATGTGTTTACGTATTAAAAATGTGATCGATGAGTTTTACGATAATTAATGTTAATACATTATGTATGATACTTAATACGTATGAAGGTTCTTTTTTTGTATTGTTATATTTTTTATAATATTTAATTCGTAAATATTTATAATAGATCTAAAATGATTAATGAGATATGGTATATGCTACTGAATATTATATTATATTATTATATATCAACATAAATGTATATATTTATGTATTTATGTATGTACATATATATGTATATATAAATATGCATATTAATTATACAACAATTAATAGATTAAAAATAATAAAATATTAATAGGTTATACAACATAAATGTATGTATGTATGCATGCATGTATGTTTGTATGTATAATTAATAATTATACATTAATGAATACAGAGTATTAGACATTAATTTGTAATAAATATGTTAATATTAAAAGACCAAAATAATCCTAAAGACATATACTAAAGATAAGGGTAAAATGGTCCTTTTGATTTAATTTGCTCATCAAACCTCTTGTTGTTGTATTAGATATATAATAGATATTAGAAACTCATTAATTATCTATTAAATTTGATATTAGTACACGCCAAAAAATTAATTTATAAGATAGCTTTGAAAAATTGCGAGTAAAATTGTGAGTATATAAGCACGAAGCCGCCCCATCTCTTCTATAGAAAACTACCATGTCCTGGTTTTCGGGAAACAATTTAAATCAAACCTAACCTGACTTTAACTACTAAATAGCTCCGGTTCAAAACAAAAATTCATGTTTATCTTCTATACTTTATATGTGCATATAATTGACGTTAATATTGAAAAGAAAATCAAGTAATAATAAGATGTAACAAATATGTCAAAAAATAACTTATTATTAGTTGCATATATATATTTTTTTACAAAATCTATACTATATATAATATATACTATACTATACAAAATGAGATATATTTGATCGGTAGCTCAAATAGATGATGGTCGTTGGATGTAATACTAAAATTGTTATATATAGAGATCTAAGGATCAAATCCCGTCACAATATTTTAATTTAAAATTAATATTAAAAGATGCTACATATAAAGGTTTACAATTTGATTTCTGCCAACAACATATTAATTTAGATTTAATATTAAAAATTGTTATGTATAAAAATTAAATTTTTATAATAATATGTAAATATACTATAAATAAATTAAATATTAAGAAAAGAGAAGAATAAATAAGGGGAGGGGTGCAGAAAATGGTGTGTTATTATTATTCCAACCAGTAGGTCCTTGCGGTGGAACTACAGAGAGAGACACCATCACAAGTACTCTCTCTATCTCTCTCTCAACTTTACTCTCCTCTGTGTATTATTCGTAGATATATACTTACATGTTTGTATATCTGTTGAAATGGGTACTTCTAATTTGATCCAATCTGTTTGCTTTTTGTGATTTCTACTTGTGTTTAAGTTTTTTAAGTTGTTTTAGGGCTGCCCTTTATGTTAATTTGTGGTTTTTGGGTTGCAATTTTGGGTGATTTTCGTTGGGTTTGTGCAGAATGGTGTGATTTATGTTAAATTAGGGTATTTGGGTAGAAATTTCTGTGATTAGTAAAGTGATTATTGTTGGGTTAGTGTGGAAACTTGTGCTTTTTGTAAAATTAGGGTTTTTGGGTAGTTATTTTTGTGATTATTTATGTGGGTTTTGGTGGGTTTGTGCTGAAGTTGTGCTGTTTGTAAAATTAGGGTTTTTGGATGGTTAATTTTGTGATTAATGATGTGGGTTTTGTTGAGTTTGTTCAGAAAAGTTGTGATTTTTGTAAAATTAGGGGTTTTGGATCGGAAAATGTTTTTTTTGGTAAGTTAGGGTTTGTGGTTGTTTGATATCTTTATTTAGTGATGGGGTTGGTGTTTGATTGTGCTGGCAATTAATTGAGGTTTGGTGTTACGCTTTGATTGTGCAGGTAATTAATTAGCATTTGGGATAATGCGGAAGGGTACGAAGAAGAATGGTGTAACTGGGCACCAGGTGTTTAAGGACAGAGCAAAGAATCGTGTGGATGATCTCCAGGGGATGTTTTCTGATCTTCAATCTGCGAGGAAAGAGAGTCGGTCCAATGATGTAATGTTGTTGGAGAACCAAGTTCATCAGATGCTTAAAGAGTGGAAATCTGAACTTAATCAACCTTCTCCAGCTTCCTCTTTTCAGGTTTTGATGAAGCCCCTTGGTTCATATTGTTATTGGAATTGTCTTGTATGTGACTGTGTGGGTGGGTGGAGGAAATGGTGTTTATTCTTGAAGTGCATTTGGATATCTTTATACTGTAAAATGAGGATGCCTTTGAAAAACTTGCATAAACAAAAGATGTCTTTCAAAAAAGCTACATTGGAAGAAGTTGATGCGTACATTTGTTTGTTTACGTCGTTTGTAAATTTTAAATATATATCAACGTTTGTATAGTTCTGTGGTTTTGTGTTTTTACTAATTGGATACTGAGATGTGAAGATGTTTAGGACAGGGATTGTGATTATAGATTATCCTTTCAAATCTGAAGTGATGATGTTGCTGATGTAACTTATGTGCAGCTATTGTAAATTTGGTGTTGATTGTCCTACAGGGTAGTGATAGTTTGGGGTTAGTCTCTTCTGAAATTGAAAGATTGGTGCTACAGCTACGTGAGGAAGAAGATGATGCCACAAGTGGGTTAGGGCCAACAAAGCAGGATCCAGATGGGCCAGATGGGCAGAAGGTCGACAGCAATTTTGTTCACCAACAGGTTGTTAAGAGTAATTTGATATTGTTCGATTTAACTGTGCTTCCGTTAATCTTCTGTTGTGTCGTAATGTTGTATTTGTGGTTTTAACAAGATATGGTAATAAAATGGGTGGCAGTTCTAAATGTTACACAGTCACACACATGCACAACTGCAAAAGGTTGCACATTGTTTTCCACTTACAGACTTAAATATGTACTATCATTTTGATATGATAACGTGTAAGAATCTCTGGGAAAAAGTTGTCCATGTGGAATTTTACAAGAAAATTTATCTTGGGGTTAGGGCGAACAAAGCCTAGAAGCTGCTGAAATTTCAACCTAGTTTTAGAGTGTTTGACAATTTATGGTGGGCACCTGCACATCTCAGTGATTCAATGTGGCACTTTGTCTCTCGTAATTTTATATATATTTATAATGATACATTATGCCAACAACATGTTGGTGCAGTGGTTGAGCCACTGGCCTTCTTTGAAGGAGGTCAGGGGTTCGACTCCTGCGTGTGCGTGAGTTTCTTAGTTTGTATTAGGTTTCCTTTCTGTATTTGTATTTCTGTATTTGTAATGGCCGGGGGTCCTTCGGAAACAGCCTCCCTATTGTATAGGGGCATGGTCTGCGTACAGCTACCCTCCTCAGACACCACTTTGAGTGGTATTATAACTGAGTAAGCTAAGTTTTTTTATAATGATACATTATGTGAAAGGCTAATAAGGTATCTAATATCTACATGTTACCTTTTTTAAGGTCAGAGTATTCTTTTATTCCTACATGATTGTATTTATACTAGTTTTTGGCTTGCAAACCAGAAATGAGCTCAGTATCATGAAGTTTTAATATGACAGATAAGTTTTTTTAAACATGTCTTGCATACAAGAGCTCAAGCTAGTGAAACAACTCAATTATTCTTCAACCAACGTAATTGAGTTTGAACTTGGACCCTTAGAAATTAGTTAGTTTACTTTGAAATGTCCCCCCCCCCCCCCCAAAAAAAAACTGGTAAAATCAATAGAAAACCTCTGTTGATAAATCATAAATATACAGTGATACTTAAAAGGTCTTGTGATGAAGATGCAATTAAACAGAAAGAAAAAATGCCAGGGAAAACAGGATTTACATAGAATTTAAAAGCTGTTTTCTATCACTTCTTTTGTGATTGTTTAATTAGAATGCCAGTGTAGGCATGCTTACCAATATGTATAAGTTTTGAATGAGACCTTGTGCGAAGTTATTGTAACTGATGATATATTTGGATATTGCATGTGCAGGCTTGATGTTTTTTAAATTTGCACAAGTTTTCACTTGAACTTAATTTTAGTCGTACAAGCATCTCAATTTTAAAAACAGATTTCTTTCACACACTTTTGAATTGTATGTGTATTTAGTTTCCAGTATCAACCCTTGTAGCTCCTATCATTTTCCTACTCTTTAGCTATTTTTTCTACCTAAAATTACTATTGCTTTCTTTTTGCGCGAGGCAAAGTTTCTGACCAACTGAAAAATGCCCAAATTGTTTCAGGATTTTGATATTTCAAATGTGCCACAGCAGCAAGGGTTTGAGTTGGTTGATCAATTCAAAGGATCTCCTTCAGGAGCTAATAATATGAGAGCTAATGGTATGGGAGTTGATAACCTGGCTGTTCCAACTCAGTCGGACTACTATGCATTTGATATGCATCAAGATATTGGGCAGACTTTTGTCGATGGGTTTGATGGTACTGCTTTTTGTAATGAAGATGTTTTACCTCAGATATCTACTTTTCTTCCGAGTATCTGCCCTCCACCTTCTGCTTTTCTTGGACCAAAATGTGCACTATGGGACTGTCCAAGGCCAGCTCAAGGGTGGAATGAAGACTATCAAGACTACTGCAGTACCTTTCACGGAGCTCTTGCACCAATTGAAGGTAGTCCTGGTATGACTCCTGTCCTGCGTCCTGGGGGCATCGGTTTGAAGGACAGTGTGTTATTTTCTGCTCTTAAAGCGAAAACAGAGGGGAAAGATGTTGGTGTTCCAGTGTGTGAGGGGGCTGCTACTGCTAGATCCCCGTGGAATGTTCCCGGTATGTTCTTACCATTGTGCATTATACATGTTCCACTATCTTGTTTCCCTGTAAAAATGGGTTAATTATATTTAGTTGATGATCTATTTTTGTTGTTTTTTTTAATACTTTCACTAACCCTTTTGAGTCTCTTATGTGACTGCAGAGCTCTTCGATCTAACAGTTCTTGAGGGTGAAATCATTAGGGAATGGCTCTTTTTTGATAAGCCTCGGAGGGCTTTTGAGAGTGGAAATCGGAAGCAGAGATCTCTTCCTGATTATAAGGGACGGGGTTGGCATGAGTCAAGGAAGCAGGTGATGAATGAGTTTGGTGGACTGAAGAGATCCTACTATATGGATCCTCAACCAATGGAAAATCTCGAGTGGCATCTGTTTGAATATGAGATCAGTAAGTGTGACGCTTGCGCACTTTATAGGTTGGAACTCAAGCTTGTTGATGGAAAGAAGAGTCCCAAAGGAAAGGTTGGCAATGACTCACTTGCTGATCTGCAAAAGCAGATGGGTAGGCTTACAGCTGCTCCACGAGATAAGCGCTCTGTTAAGGGTAGGGCGAAATCCAGTTTGAAGGATGCTTCCCCAAATGCTAACTCTGCTCCAAACCAAACGGCACCGACGGGTGATGGGTTTGATTATGGAACTGGTGCACCCTATGATTATCTCGTTGACAATCTGACTGGCTATGGCGGCTTTTCAACGTAGGTTGAAAGCTTCTATTAACTTGGAATAAATAAATTACCATATATTTATCATGTCCCTTTGCATGTGTCCTAACAAGGCCAGTATAGGATGTCTGGTTCATGTCATTTGGTCTTTCCAATCTCGTCAATAGTACCTAAAAGAGTCTTACATTGTCAATAGTTCATTGTCAACTGATATGTGGTTGCTCCATCAAACTGTTTTAAAAGTTGGACAGCATCTTTACTACTGGAAGATGGTCTACAATGACATTTAACCTTTTCTGATGTGGTTAACGTCGAAAGTTATCAGGTATTGACCGAACTATGTGCTAGGTACACTATGTAGTCATATATAATGTAGTATTTTGGCTCCATGACTTCCATTTTAGCCATCTTGGAAGCAGAGTCCTTATGGTTTAACCTTCTGGTCTATGTAATGGTTTATGACATGCATTTCTTGAGGAGTTGCAAGTGTCTTGAAAAGAATGTTCAGTGTCGCTCGGTTCTTATTGTATCACATCAGTGATGGGGATTCTGTAAAAGTATTGTGCATTATCCATCAATCTGGTGGTCATCATTATCCATTTTTATGTTTGTTTCCACATCTTTTGGGTGCCATTCTGTGTTCTCTATTGATGTCTATAAGTTATTTGTCGAACTCCAAACCAGCTGCTGATCCTATATTAGCTCCAGATAGAAGAAGGGGGGGGGGGGGGGGGGGGGGGGGGGGTTAACAGGTTAACCCAGCTGAGCAACCTAATGAATTGCACCCACTTGCATAAAATATCTGTCCAACTTCCTGATTTGTGTGACTTAAAAATACAGGACAAATCACATTACAAATTTTGCCCAATTTCAGGATAAACATTGTTATGCTTAAGATGTGTGTAGCTCCATTGCAGAGGCCAAAAAAAGTGTCATTGAGAAAGGTAGAAAATGGAGAACTGATTTGGCCTTATAATTTGTATCTGAAAGTTATAAATTACATATTTCTAAAAATACATCACAATCATTTTTTGCTTCATAATCTCCAGAATGAACGAACTTTCGTTATTCATGCTTTAAAATTCTGAAAAGCTTTGAAACTTGTGTTTTTTATAAAAATTTCTATTCCTTTTTCATTCCAATAGAACTCCAATTCAATTCAAAATTGTATAATGGTACTAAATCATGGCTATTTATTTTCATAATTTCAATAATAGAAAAAGGAACTGACAGTTACCAAGAAGATTAGTACACTGCTATTTCTAAACTTGATGCATAATGCAATATGATCAATATGTAAGAAAGATGTCATAGTGTATAATGTGATTCTGATACAAGCATATGAACTTGTGAATTGATGCTCTTATCATACATGAACAATAAACCCATTTTACTCTACGACGTGCTTGCAAGGAATTTGTAACAATTTGCAACTCAGACAAGTACATGAACTAGTCGATGTTTTTTTCCAGTCAATTAAAGTTCCTTTCTGTACCAGTAGACTCCTTTAGTTTCACCTTCATCTTTCTCGACGTAAATGCATTCCTTCATTTCTCTGTACATGGCCTTAAGAATCGGAGTCCCATCATACTGATAATAGTCTCCAAGTACTGGCTTCAGTGCTTCGGTTGCCTCGAGTCCATGATAATGCGGGATCATGGAGAAAATATGATGACAGACATGAGCATTGCAGACATTGTGGAACACCTTGTTTAAGATTCCATAGTCTCTGTCAACGGTACAAAGAGCTCCCCTCAACCAATCCCATTCGGATGAATCGTAGTAAGGCACAGAAGGATGAGTATGATTGAGGATTGTGATCAAAGTGAACCATCCATTAACAACTAGCAGTGGACCTCCGTAAACACAGAAAACCCAAGTAAATCCTTTGATTAGTACGAGACGATATAGTCCATAGATGACAGCAAGAATAGCAACATCAGAAATGATGATCTGTTTGCGTTCACGTTCAGTGTAAAGAGGGCTGTGGGGATCATAGTGTGAAGTCCATCTCTCATACTTGTGTCCTGAAACATTGAACATCAAGTATAACGGGAAGCCTATGAGGAGTGTGGTAACCCAGACTAGGACACGGCCAAGTGGATTGTTGAGGAGTTTGTAGTAGTTTCGGATGTTTGACCTGAATCTTGGGACATAAACCTCATCATTTTCAAGGGACTGAGTGTTGGCGTGGTGACGACGATGGCTAATTTTCCAAGAGAAATAAGGGACCATTAGAGAAGAGTGGACAACAAGGCCAACAAGGTCGTTGATCCAGCCATAATCGCTGAAGGCGTCATGATCACATTCATGGCCTACGACCCATGCCCCGGTGAGGACACAGCCTTGGACAGCAATGTAAGCTGCCCAACCCAAGTAGTTGAGAGGATGCGGAAGGTATTGGTCAATACAAGTAGTGGCAACATAGTAAAGGGCATAAGCCATCAGGAGATCTTGAATAAGGTAGCGGAAAGATGTGATGAGAGATTTTTCGAAGCAATGGGGTGGTATGGCTTTCTTAAGGTCACCTATGGTGAATGGAGGTTTTTCATGAGGAGCCCGTCTAAGTGCTTGTGTTTGGGTTTTCTTGGCATTAAGCAGAGCAGTAGACATACGCCCACCTGCACCCATTGTACTTGAAAGAGATGATGTATTCTTTGTGTTGGTGTTTTTGATTGCTTTGGTGTTTGAGTTTCAACAAAAGCTTTCGAGTATTTATAAGAGATGATAATGCAAGAGATCAACAATAGTATACTAGTATGGCCTATAGCGCCCGCCACCCTTGAGTTTTTGAACGTGCATCATATACTACTGGAGTACAGTAGTTTAGTTGTATATGCTCTACTTTTAATTTCCCATATCTGTCAAGTCACTGGGAATGGGATTCAAGACAATTAAGCCAGTGTTGTCCTCTTGCAGATACAATCAAAGTCAAATAAATTGTCAGTCACAAATGGGCTACTCCAGTATTCTCCTCCTGTTCCTTGTTGACGGCTACCTTTTATTTGGATCAAATTTGACACTGTATTTCGGTTATCATATGTGGACAGTGTGGTACAATAAGTTTCTACATTTTTTCTTTGCATACATACATATATACTACAATAAATGACAGTGACTGAAATATAAAATAATATAAATCTTTTACTAATTATTTTTTAATGTTAGTCGAGATTTAGGAAAGAAAGGACAGGCTAATGCATCAACATTAGTTTGTTTCACTAATCTCTTCAAGATCCGCTGGCATTTTTATTGAAAGATTTTGATTTGATTCCTGGCGTGCTGCAACCTAAAGTGTGTTTTAAAATATTAGAATTAGAATTACATTTGTATTCGATTTCGAATCTACATTTTTACTATTTTAAAGTCGTTTGACAGTGATGGGCTCCTGTCCAAGTTCCAACGAGGTCTTTTTATGCTTCAACCACGTCTATTTTATTCCAACTAGTCAGCGGCGTTCTGTACTCTCAAGTCAGTTGTGGCGTACTGATAATATTTTGCACCACTCTGAGACTGTTGACTAGTGCATATGTTAGTACAGCTTGGGTCACTACTATCACTACAAATATCACAACTTCAAGCTGTGAACTTCATCAACTCAAAACAATCAAATACAACATCCACTTTGCTAGCTTTGTATCTAAAGCACAAACAATATCAAACAATGGGTAAAGGCGGACGAATGCCAGTGAGCAATGATCAGGAGAAGACGGTTGATCAGAAATTAATCCGCCGCGTTCCTCATGAAAAACCACCATTTACAATAGCTGATATCAAGAAGGCTATTCCACCCCATTGTTTCAATCGTTCTTTAATTCGTTCATCGTCCTACCTCTTTTTCGACCTAATTGTTTGTTTTCTCCTTTACTACATTGCCACAACCTACATTCCCCTCCTTCCCGTGCCCCTCTCGTACCTTGCATGGACAGCCTATGTGTATGTTCAAGGTTGTTTTATGTTTGTCGTGTGGGTGGTGGCACATGAATGCGGCCACCAAGCCTTTAGCAACTTTCATTGGCTAAATGACACCCTTGGTTTTGTTCTACATTCTCTTCTTCTCGTACCATATTTTTCTTGGAAGATTAGTCATCGTCGCCACCATGCAAACACCAATTCTCTTGACCGGGATGAAAACCATGTCCCCAGATTTAAAAACACAATAAGATCCTATTATCATCACTTCAACAACCCTCTTGGCCGAGTCTTTATCATTGCATTCACTCTCATTTTAGGATGGCCTTTATACTTGATTGTGAACATAGCCGGACGATCATATGATCGCTTTGCATCCCACTTTGACCCCTACAGTCCTATTTATTCCAAACGTGAGCGTGCTCAAATAATATTGTCAGATATCGGTGTTTTTGCTGCTGGCTATGGCCTATATCGGATTGCTGCAGTTAAAGGACTTTCATGGGTTTTCCTAGTCTACGGTGCTCCATTACATGTAGCAAATGGATTCCTTGTGATGATAACTCTACTGCATCACACTCATCTCTCCTTGCCCCACTACGACTCGTCCGAGTGGGATTGGCTGAGGGGAGCTCTGGCCACTGTGGACAGGAACTATGGAATTCTAAACAAAGTGTTCCATCACATTGCTGATACTCATGTGCTTCACCATCTCATCTCTAGCATACCTCATTATCATTCCCAGGAAGCGTCCCAAGCCATTAAACCTGTCTTGGGGGATTACTATCACTATGACGACACTCCATTTTATAATGCTATGTGGAGAGAAGCTAAAGAATGTCTATATGTTGAGGCAGAGGAGGATGGTGACAAGACAAGTGGTGTCTACTGGTACAAAAACAAGCTCTGAGCGACTACACATGTAGAGAATTCAATGATTTAGAATATTTGCTATGTAAAGACTAGTACCCATTTTCCCGTTAGCTTGCTACATTCCTTTATATATTTTCTCTAAAGTTGTGAGATAATATTCAAGTCGAAAGTAATAATTTTTTTTGACGAACAAGGAAATGTTGCATTAAGATAAATCAGCCAACAAGATTTTCATGAACTCGAGAGGAACAAACCTCCCCTCGATTACCCGATCTGGATATGAACATGACTCCCTAGCTAGAAAATGAGCCGCCATGTTTGCAGATCGTCTAATAAAAAATAACGAGATTTCGTTTAACTCGAGCATAAAGCTCTTACACTCTTCTATTACAATACCAAATGGCGATTTCATCGTAACTCTGCTCCGAATAGCTTGCACAACTGTTAAACAATCAGATTCGATGATCACCCGGTTCCATGACTTTGTTTTGATCCAACTTAAAGCCTCCTTCATGGCCATTGCCTCTGCCAATTCCGGAGTAACCGAACCATTCAGCAGCATAGATTTCGCTTGAACTAGCTCTCCCCTGGCATCCCTAGCTATCATACCGAAACCAAAAGCCTTTTGCTCTTTGAAAATTGCCGCGTCGACTGTTACCTTGATATAATCTGACTGTGGTTTAACCCAAGAAACTGCTCCGTCCCCCTCGAACTGCGAATGGACTAGAGCCTGTGAAGATCGACCTTGGGAGTTCTTCCATTGAACAAGGTACTGCTTTGCCGATGCTAAAACAACATTCATCGAAGATTGCTTGTGATTCCAGTGCTTCTCATTCCTAGCCTTCCATATTGCCCAACAAACTGTCACGACAAGAGGGCATTTATTTGTACTGATGCTACTGAACATCTTCTCCAGCCAACCTGCAAACTCACTCTCTACCTCATGCTACACATTTGGAAACAGACTGTACCAGCATTGCCACGCAAAAGGGCAAGTGACCAACGCGTGCATTATTGTTTCATCTCCACTATTACAGACAGGGCATGTACTAATCAGGGACATGCTTCTGAGAAAGCATAACCATGGTAGGTAAACAATAAGATAGAGCTCTCCACATAAGGTTTAGAACCTTTGGAGGGGCTTTAATCTTCCAAAGCTTGCGCCACAGACTGCTATTATCCTCCAGACTCCACAAACCTTTTTGATCTTGCAAAAGCTTGTAGGCACTTTTAACCGAATAAAGTCCAGAACTTTCCTTGCTCCAATATAGATTATCTTCTGTCTGAGATTGTCTGAGAGGAGTAATCATGATACATTGGATATCTCTTTCATTGAAAAGATCCTTTAAGATATCCTCATCCCAACTCCTTTCATTAATCTTCATAATGGACTTAACAGAATTACCATCAAAAGTTTGGGAATCAGACGTAATATACGGATTACTATCATCTAACAGCCACGGTTGATTCAAGATATTTATGTTAGCCCCTGAACCTATCATCCATCTTGCCCCTGACCTTATTAAAGATTTAGGTTCACAAATACTTCTCCAAACAAAACTAGGGTTGTTACCCACAGCCGCGTCTAAGAAGTTGCCGTTTGGGAAATACTTTGCTTTGAACACTTTAGTAAACAGGCTTCCAGGGTTTGTCAAGAATCGCCAGCCTTGCTTTCCCAACATTGCGAGATTGAAGTCTCGAAAGTCTCGAAACCCCATACCACCAGAGTTTTTATGCTGACTTAGACGAGTCCAGTTCATCCAATGTATCGCTTTCTTTTGGTCTGATTTAGTCCCCCACCAACACCTAGCTAGGGTTCTTTTAATATCTTTAGAAATTTCTAAAGGCAGGAGGAACACACTCATGGCATAGCTCGGCAAGGTTTGAGCCACCGATTTAATTAGAATTTCTTTTCCTGCCTTAGCTATGTATCTCCCATCCCACTTGCGAATTTGATTCTGAACCCTATCCTTAAGGTACCCCAGAATAGAAGATTTGTTGCGGCCTAAAATGCTGGGTAATCCTAGGTATTTACTCCTATGATCCGCTTGATTGATTTGTAACACACTACAAACACGCTCCTTATTAGACACACTCACGTTGGGACTGAAAAAAACTGACGATTTTCCAAGGTTTATTTTCTGTCCTGAAGCCTTTTCGAAATTCTGCAACAGACTCACCATATTTGCTGCATTAATTTCATTGGCTTTGCAATAGATGTAAGAATCGTCTGCGAATAACATGTGGGTAATCCCAGGAGCTCCTCTACAAATTTTAATGCCCTGAATCAACTTCTGAAGCTCATACTTTCGTAAAATAGCTGACAGGCCTTCTACACATAAGATAAATAAGTAAGGTGACAGGGGATCCCCCTGCCGGATACCTCTGGTCGGAACAATTGGACCCATTTCTTTCATCCCATGGACCACCATATATTGCACTGAATAGACACATTGCATAATAAGGTGCACCCACCATTCATGGAAACCCAACTTCAAAAGAATGGCTCTCAAATAATCCCATTCGATCCTGTCGTAAGCCTTACTCATGTCTAACTTTAACGCCATAAACCCCTCCTTTCCTCTCTTCTTTCGTTTGAGATAGTGCATAACTTCGTAGCTAATCAAAATATTATCCGAGATTAACCTCCCCGGAATAAATGCACTTTGATTTTCAGAGATGATATCCTTGAGAAGATCCTTCATCCGGTTGGCCATCACCTTCGTAATGACCTTAACTAAAACATTGCAGAGAGATATGGGTCGCAAATCACCAATTTCAGAAGGACTTTTCTTTTTAGGGATAAGCACTACATTGGTTGAATTTAACTCCATAGGCAGCGATCCCTCTTTGAAAAATTTTCTAACCAACGATATCACATCCTTACCTACAATCGTCCAGTGTCTTTGGAAAAAAGCTGGGGTCATTCCGTCCGGACCCGGAGATTTATGTGGATGCATCTGAAACAATGCCTCTTTAACCTCCCCCTCCGTTACCTCCTTTAACAAGGTTAAATTCTGCTCAGTAGTGATAGAGGTGGTTACATTGTCTGTCACCTCCGCCCATTCCACCTGAGATGTAGAAAAAAGCTCCCTGTAGTAATCAACAATCATCTCTTCAAGACCCTCATTCCATTCCGTCCACTCCCCATTCGAATTCTTTAGCTTAGTTATTCGATTCATCCTTCTTCTTGAACTTGCACAGGCATGAAAATATTTGCTGTTTTTATCTCTGGATTGCAGCCACAGTTGCTTCGAGCGCTGTCTCCAAAAAATCTCTCTTTGATCTAAGATCAAATGTAGGCATTTTTTTGCCGCATCGTACTCAGTTATGGATTGAGGGTCAGAGCTGCTTCGAAGTCTTTTTAACTCTGTTTTGCATGCTTTAAGATTACTACTAAAATTCCCAGTAATTTCCTTGCCCCATATTTCGAGCTTTTCACTGCAAACCTTCACCTTAGTTTGAATGTCGTTAGAATCACTCTCCTGCCAACTATCCTCTATAAGTTGCTGGCACATAGGCTCCAATAACCAAGCGTTCTCAAACCGGAAACGTTTCTGTCCCTTACATCCTTCCCCTTTCTTCGGAATCAAACAAATAGGACTATGATCAGAATTCGAACCCTCCAGGTTATATAATTTGGCAACCGGAAACATACTCAACCAGCTCTGAGAGGTTAAAACTCTGTCTAGCCGCACATCTATCCAATCAGGTTTCCCTCTCCTCCTTTCCCAAGTAAATTGGTGTCCTATTAAATCCATATCAACTAACTCTGTCCCGTTTAGAACCTCGTTAAAGCCATCAATAAGCCAATTTGGGTATGGTTCTCCTCCCTGTTTATCTCTCTGAGAGACTACGTTATTCATGTCTCCTATCAAACACCATGGCAAGTTGGAATCTCTTGATAAGTTGTGAAGAAGGTCCCATGTCTTTCTTCTCCTAGCTCTGTCCGGCTCGCCATAAACACCTGTTAATCTCCAATGCCCTAACCCTTCCACCGTGGCTTCCACATCTATATGATTGTCCGACATACTTAACAATTTTGCTTGATCCTGCTCTCTCCATAAAAGAGCTAAGCCTCCACTCCTGCCTCGAGGCTCTACCATGATCATACCTTCAAATCCTAATTTTACGCGAATCCAATTCATTTTGTCTTTTCCACATATGGTTTCACAAAGGAAAAGAAACGTGGGCTTTTCTTGACTTATTAAGTCTGAGAGGAACCGAACTTTCCAAGGAAGCCCAAGCCCTTGGCAGTTCCATCCTAGCGTACTCATAACGATAGGCGGGTCTGCGTTGCAGAGCCCGCCATAAGCAAGTTTTTTTGGTTCTGTAAGTCCGACATTTCCTCATCCTCCTGACCTTGTTTATCAGTCTGATCCACTGTATTGAGCCTTTCCGTTCGACGTCTCTTGGGGTCCGAAATTACTAGCCCACCTGACTCTGCATTACACATAGTATTATCCCTCCCTTCTTGCACTCCAACAGTGTTCAAAATAGATACAGCTATGTGTTCATTTTGCTCGTTGTTCCCTTTAGCTTCCCGCTCTTTGGTTTCCCGCTCTTTGTTTGGAGGTGGCATCATTATTTCCTTGTTGCTCCAACCACTATTTTCTTCAGTGCTTTCTTCAATTACTTTATCAAATATACTCACTTTATTTTTTCCCGCCTTATTCTCATTTCCTGATTTTGTGGGATACCTTTGACCATGTACAGTAACCATGGTGTCTTCCTCGTCTCCCTCTTCCATCGTTCCTCGTCCTAGTTTAGCACCATCTGCATTTCTAAGCCACTGATTTGTACTGACACTTACTTGGTGTTTCATAAGGGCTCTGATTGATGCATCAAATTTCCTGCTTTCATTACTTTCTGCATTATCAAATAAGGCTTCATAGAATTTTTCCGAGTGGCCAATAATCCCGCAGTAGAAACAGAAAGAAGGGAGTCTTTCGTATTTAAATTTCACCCACATCCAATCTCCCCCTTGTTTCTTCAATCGCATTTGAGTTTTTAATGGCTTATGAACGTTTAGTGCCACTTTGATGTGAAGAAATTGCCTCCATATGCTCTGGAAGTTCTTTGTGTCTGCCTTTAAGAATCTTCCAATGTGGTTGCCAATAGATTTTAAGATAAATTCCGAACTGAATCCCACTGGGAGATCGTATACCTGTACCCACATGTAAAGCTCATTCAGTGAAATGTCTGAGATTTGTTCTCCTATCTCCAATCTTCTCACCATAAGTGCTTGGTTATTGAATGTCCAAAGGCCATCCTCTATGACTCTCTGTAAATCGAGCTCGTGAAAGAACCTAAATAAGAATAGGTTTGGGACGTTTTTTTCCTCCATAAATACTCCCTTCACCGGTCTCCATATGTTTGCTAGAGTCTCTTGCATAGCCATGAAGTTCACTTTTCTTTTTGTTAATAAACTTCCCACTAAACAGAGCTTGAAATCTGGTTCTTGAATTTCTTCATTGCTGTCTTCTATAATCAGGCCTTCCTCTTCGTAGTCATTGATTGATAGGTTTGCGTATCCCTCGTCAATAGATTGTCTTGATAAACTGGCCATGGAGCTGTTTAATGATTGAGCTTTAAGTAGAGAAAAAACCAGAGTCTGGTTGTAGAAACAAAGATAATAAAACTGGATAAAGAATTTAGGATAATGCTATGAAACCAAAATGGAAGGAACCGAAGATGGACTGGTGATTGAGTGAAGTTGATGGATTATTGAACAAAACTCGTCAAAAGACGAGACCACACGTCAATAGACGAGAGAGAACCTCAAAATTTGTATGGATTTAGTTCGAAAGTAATAATTTAAGAATACGAAGTGTTAACAATTTCAAGGCAAAGAACTCCATACGTCAGTCTACGTCTCCCTTGGTCATTTTTGCAATCAACTACAAAAAATACAATAGCTGGTATATAATAACATTGAATTAGACAAGGAAAATATTATATGGTGGGTGGGGCTATGTAGGGAAAATGCTAATGAGTCGGATCGGCATTTCAAATTACAGATGGGGAAATATCGTAAAATTCAATATTAACACAAAATATATAGAAAGGTGGCATTATTGATATTGTCATCTTACTTTAAAAATTTTAACTTCTACCTGCATCTGTACAATACAGTTGCATCATCGTCTCTCATCCAACTATCCCACGTAGCAAACAAGAACATGCACAGTTCCACGTAGCCACCTTGATCTCAGATGTTTAGCTCCTCATACATATCTCTTATCTCTGTATATAAATTTATGCTCTGCTATCCAGTAATTCTTTATATATTTTGAAGGTTTTTTTTAGGCAGATTAAGGTGGTAATTCTCGCAATTCGGACTGCAGCATCACCAACAGTGTACACAACACAACTCTGTATGTCCTTTTTTTTAATAAACAATGTACCATCTGATCAGTATTTGCTTCATTCTCAAAATTATTTTTCTCTGAAAGTACGTATTTAATAAATGTAGTGAATTTGCCATATTATTATCAAATTCTTACTTTCTGTGTGGAAACCAAAAAAAAATTGCAGTAGTAATCTAAACATGTCTGCAGGTTTTGTAATGGGTAATTTCTAACAGTTTACATATATTGAAATAAGTGGTACATATTTAGTAGTCGGTGAAATTTAACATGTGATTTCAATGTAAAGTAATATGTGATCATCAGTTCCAGGGGTGGTCCTGGCTATAGACGAGCAAGACTTGCGCCTAGGGCCCTAACGCTCAAAGGCCCCAAATTTTCAAATTCCATTATACATAAATGTGTAGGATTGTTAGGGTCCCAAAAAACCGGTTTGGCCTAAGGCCCCCTGAAACTCAGGGCCGGCCCTGATCAGTTCATCACTGAGTAACCTTGAGCACTTTGTTTAAGGAATAAATTTATCACAGCTGATTTTTTCAATTTAACGGATGCATCACACTGAGCAAGTTAATTGTTTGTTAATTGGTTCATCATCATTTTGGTTTTTTCAGGAATTTTTTCCAAAGATACAAGGTTGATTGCATATCTAAGTTGTTAAAATGGGCGACAAATCTTTTCGAGTAGCAATGTATCCATGGTTTGCAATGGGCCACCTTACTTCTTATCTTCATCTTTCCAACAAACTTGCGGCGAGAGGCCACAAAATCTTCTTCTTTGTACCTTCCAAAACACTCCACAAGTTAGAGCAATTTAATCTGCACCGAGATCTCATTACTTTCGTACCAATCACTGTCCCGCATGTGGAAGGCCTTCCTCCTGGTGCAGAAACAACTGCTGATATTACCTATCCAATGCAGCCTAATCTTATGACTGCCATGGACATGACACAGCCCATGATCGAAGCTTCTCTTAGAGAACTCAAACCCCATTTTCTTTTCTTTGATCTTACCCATTGGTTGCCATCCGTGGCTCGCCCTTTAGGTATTAAGACTATTTATTATTCTACCGTAAGCTCTGCAGTTGCAGCATACTTGAGAAGGGAAAGAGGTACTCTCAAGAACATACAAGTGACAGAAACTGGTTTGATGAAACCTCCTGAAGGATTTCCCCTCACATCATTGATCAAGCTGTACGCACATGAAGCTCGCCAAATGATTGATCAAGGTGGAAGAGAATTTGGCAAAAATATCTCATTCTTTGAACGCGTTCTGAGCTCATACAGGGAATGTGATGCCATTGGTTACAAAACTTGTCGAGAACTAGAAGGTCCGTACTGCGAATATCTTCAGAATCATTTCAAGAAACCTATTCTACTTGCAGGCGCAGTTGTACCAGAGCCACCAACTTCAAAACTAGATGAAAAATGGGAAAAGTGGCTGGGCAGGTGCAAGCCAAAATCTGTCATTTTCTGCGCATTTGGAAGTGAGTGTGTACTAAGAAAAGATCAGTTTCAAGAATTAGTATTTGGATTGGAGCTTACTGGCCTTCCCTTTTTGGCTGCCTTACGACCACCATTTGGCACAGAGAATATAGAAGCAGCATTGCCTGAAGGTTTTATCGAAAGGATTCAAGGAAGAGGTGTAGTTGATGGAGGATGGATTCAGCAGCAACTAATACTGGCACATCCATCTGTGGGGTGCTTTGTTACTCACTGCGGATATGGGTCTTTGTCCGACAGTTTGGTTAATGAATGCCAATTGGTACTACTCCCAAGTGTGGGTGATCAATTTATCAATGCAAGGATGATGGGCAGAGATTTAAAAGCTATGTTACCCGGACTCGGCTAAAAGTGTCCAACATGGATACGTGTCCGAGGGTCGGACTCGGCAATATTTTGAAAATTTTACATGTTTATGGCCTAAAATAAGTGTTGGAGTGTCCATACCCATGTCTGAGTGTCGAGTGTCCGACACGGGTACTCCAGAGAAAATGAAGGGTCAGGGTAACATAGTTTAAAAGTGGGACTGGAGGTCGAGAAAGGAGAAGATGGTATGTTTACAAAAGATGCAGTTTGCAAGGCTATACAATCAGTGATGGATATTGACAGTGAGGTTGGGAAGGAGGTAAAAGAAAACCATGGCAAGTTCAGAGAGCTTCTGTTAAAGAAGGGGTTTGAGAATTCTTACATTGATGATTTTGTCCAGAAAGTGCAAGGACTTCTGCAATGATGTTGTACTATATTTGCTTCTGATAAGCTCACTCAAATCCTCGGTAAACATGATGTTATAAATAGTACCTTAAGTTTCACTTCCCTTCCAACATTTTGTTGATTATGACAAATCGATTCTGCTGAACAAAATCAACCCATGTGATATTATTTTCCTTCTTAAGATTAGCTTGAAAAACTGTTTTGCATATTCATTCCTTCGCATTTTGTGACACTTGAAAAACTGTTTTGTGACACTTGAGAAATACAGTGAAGGCGAAGGGAATAAAAATCTAGACGAAGACAACTTAGCTTAACTGATACAATTCATGCTTCTTTCTCACTCTATAAACTTTACTTTTCGAGGTAAAAGAAGGTTATTTCAATTGAAACAAATATTTCATGAACAAATCATCCATTTCATTATCATGATAATTTTAGATAAGCATATCATATAAATTTTAAAAAAAATTCATTTTAGCCACAATCTCTATGTTCATAGTTTATATATACAAAAATTAAGATGAGATATTAGAGTCAATTAAAATATTTTTTTATTTTTGAGAGCGAATTGCTCATGTATTAGCAAATTTGTAACACTGCTCACTGCATATGATTGCTAAAACTAACTAATATATATTGTAGCATAGCACAATGACTCTATGCTTTCGAGTCTTAATTAATTGATTTCAGAAAGTGTATGCAAGTGTCCAGTTGTGTTAGTTAGCTATAGAATTCTTCTATAAATAGTCTTGTCTAGTCTCATTTTATTGTAACTGATTTTACACAATGTAGATATTCATTTTCTTCTCTATGTAAAAGACTTGTTCATTAATGGTTCTGATCAATATTATTCAGTTCTTGTTCTATGTTCTTCAATGATTAGATCTTGTTCTATTCTTACTTTTCTATGGTATACTACAAATTATAACATGGTATCAGAGCCGACGGTGTCGATCGGCGTTGTTTCTTGGAGCAAATTGTGCATTTTTCGCTGTGTTCTTCGTCTTCTTCGTTGTGATCTCCATTGCTGTGTTCTTTCACCGTTCGATTTACTACTGATATTTGTTCATCAATCTCTGTATCTCTATATTTGTTCGAATCTATACACATATATCTTAGTGTTTTTGATCATTCATCCTCTTGATTAGTTGACATTCATCATGAAATTTCTCTGATGTTTTCTGAATTCTGCAAATCTTGTTGAATTTTTTTGTTGTTCTTGTTTCGATCATTGTTGATCATATATCACGTATAATTTCTAAAATTTGAGCACGCTTTAGTCTCGATTCTATCAAAACCTGTTCATTTCTCTTGTTGCACTCTATCTGTTCGACAAAATTGCTCAACAAATTTTGTTGATTGTTTCTTGATTCTATCTTGAGATTTCTTTCATCATCTCTAAACCTGGTCTCTAAACTGTGTAATTCTCTAAAATGTATTCAGTATCATATCTTTGATGTGATTGTTCTGATTCTGATTCTTTATTCTCATACACAAAATTCTAAACAATCGTCTCTAAAACTCCTAAACTCATTCTGAATTGTTGTGGAATAAAAAGTAGGGTTATCGAATTGCGGCTAGGGTTCGTGAGCTTCGTGCTTTAATGGCTGTGCTTGCGTTATCGTGACCTAATTCGGGTCCTCACAAGATGCCTACGTATCTCAGAGTTGAGAATCAAGCCAAAAACGTAGTTCTAGGATGAGGGGTCTGGCCCTTTATAGAGGCTGTGGGAGCCTTAGAATTATATTAGGTTTTGGAGACTTGGTGGATAAGTCACCGTAATTGAGGAAGGTTCTGACTCCTTCCTTTTAGGAATTAGTTTCCATGTCGAATTAGGTGCCTTGGAGGCTACACAATATCCTGGGGATATTCTAGGACGTTCTTGGTTTCTAGAACGTTCCTGGTTTGTGGATCAGACCCATGTTAGAGATAGGCTTTTACCGGGCGTCCCCGGTTTGGGCCGTTCTTTTGGGCCTGACCATTAATTACGAATTTAGTGCCCAACTAGGGTTTTGGGCCATATTTACGGGCCAATAAATGTCACATTAATTATGCCTTTAAGGGTTATTTTTTACCCATATCATTTGCCCCCCAACTTCTAGGAAAGCTTGATTTCGTAGAAGTTTAAGGTCACATCGGCCCTGCAAGGGTATCGTCATACAGTAAAGTGTGGAGCGACCTACACATTTACAATGACTAAAATCCTTTCCCAAGTTAATACTTAAGAAAGTTAAACGTTCCTTGGCCTCTCGAATCTTTCTCTCAAGATTTCTGAGCCTTTCGGGAATAGGATTAGTGCCGTTCTGAGCTCATAGACACTAATCCGAGTGTAATTCGTGCATAGGATCCTTTACCATCAATTCATTAATGATTCATTCCCCACAACTTATCTAAGTTAGGGTTAATATTGGGTGGTCGTTGCTCATAAGCCTTGATAAGGGCTAATTTTTGAGCAAAAGACGCTATTTTGGCCCTAATCGGGGCTAAACAACCCTAAACGGGGCTATAAAGGCCTTGATCGAGGCCAATAGTTCACACTTGATGTAATTACTATTAGGATATCCACCTTTAACCTTTGGATAGGTTAATTCTTGAGTGGAAGTCCTTAAACGTTGATAATCGAGGCTAATCACCCCCTAATTGCGATTAGCGAAGTCCTAACCCCAAATTTTGGAGTCAAGTTAGTCAAGTAGAGCTTCTTATAACCTCCTGGTTGCAAAAAGAATCACGTGAAAATTCTCATTTTTGAGTTGTCTAGGGGAGAAATACGATCCCTTAGAAGGTGTTTCAGGGTCTTTCAATACCCTTGCGTTTTCTAAACACCCCTGGCATCTCCAAACTCAAACTTTGAAGTTGAGCTTATATGATGGGGATTCTTATAATCTCCTGGTATGAAGAAGAATCACATGAAAATATGCAGTTTTGAACGTTCTGGAGGCGAAATACCCCATTTTCAGCTGGTTTTCAGACCAGGTCTCGTACGTGATCATAACACCTTCCCAATTTCAAGGAAACACTTGTCCACCTGCATAGGCTTGTAGAGGACCTCACAAGGTTCTTGAATCTCAAATTTGAGCTCAAACGGAGCATTTTTGAGCGTTCTGGAAGGTCATGAAAACACCCTAAAAAACAGGTCTCCGGAAACCCCTCCAAACACCCTCCCAAGGTGGCCTGGTCGGCTCACCCTGGTCGGCCATTCGGCCATGGGTGCCTGGTCGGCTAGGCCTGGTCGGCTGGGCCCCAAAAAAAATATATTTTTTTTTGAATTTTGGCCATTTTTTGACTATTTGACTTTGACTTTGACTTTTGACTTTGACTTTGACCAAAATCAAAACTTGTCCTGAACTCCCTTCCTTGTTCCTAGAAAGGATTTTGTGATACCTTGATTAGTTTGATGATCCTTGGTCTCAAACAACCTACTTCTTGGTTTTCAGGACCTTTCGGGTCTAAACCTTTCTTTAACTCTTGATATCAAATAACCTTTGGTTAAACTATTGCCCTTGGCTTCCAGGCATTCTTATGTACCTATAATAGGGTGTTTTAAACAACCTTAACCTTGCCCCCCTTGTCTTGGGGGTCTTCACTTCTTTACTTGGTGGTGTAGGGACTTTCCTTGTTTTCAACACCTAACTTCGAGTCTAGGATATCGTGGTTAGTTTTTCATCCTTGGTTTTAAACTTATGGACTTCAAACCTCCTTCCTTGTTTGTAGGATCATGTCCTAGATTGATTTTACTCAATGGTTTCTGAATCTCAGGCCTTGAACTCAAGCAATCAGCTTGATTCAGGACAATCAACCTCGTTGGCCATCTAGGCTTATACTTTGTGCTGGGATTCAAAACCCATACTCTATATTCTAGAGTAGGTCTTTCCATATCCTTCCCTCCTCATAGTAGGATGTAGAATTTGTGACAAAGTTTCTCTGGCCTTTCCCCCCTTATCAAAGAGGTCTTTGCTTCTCGAACAACTTGTATTTTGTCGAAAAAGAATGGTACGTGCTAAAACGTCCGTAACTTTTGACTCGTTACTCCAAATGAGACCCACGATATATCAAATCGAAGGTATTTCAGAGCTCTAGGTCTTGCAAATACGATTCATCCTATTTGCCCTACTTTTCGATCCCAAAAAACGTCATTTAGGGCACTTTTGGAGCCAAAATAGTTTTTCATGGGTATTTCTAGTATCCGTACATATGTTTGAGTGACCATCAGGGCTTAATTCTTGACTCGAAACCTTGAATCCATTCATGGTTGTTGGTTATCAACAACCTTTCATTCGAGGATGAGGATTTGTGATGACGTTCTTTTATTCTTGCCCCTGAAAGGCATATGATGTAGCCTATTTGTATTTCGAGGATACAACTCAACTTAAACAAGATTGTATTAGTAAATAGTATATAGACTGTCACAAGGAATCTCAGATTGTATTATCTGTCAGAAGAAAAAGATCAAGGTCAATCTACAGACTTGAAGAATTACTACATTGAAAGAAGTTCAGACATCTGATCAAGCCTCAGTGAAGTATTCGTTAAAGAAGTAGATTCATTTAAAGTGACAGAGATTTCAACAGTGACAGAGACAGTACAGAAGAATTAATAGAGAGAGAAGGGAAAAAGAAAAGAAAAGGAACCAGATTTTAAAGTCAATATATGAAGAACAGTCATTGCGGTTAGTCACTCATGAACCAGACAGTACATCGAGTGTCAACATCAAACAGTGGTTGTTTATCATTAACTTCAGTGGTTCAAGCTATCAAGACGGGTATATTAAGAGAAGACATTAACCACAGCCATAAAGTCAAAAATAAAGAAAAGCCGTTGGAGTTAGTCGCTCATGAACCAGACCGTGCATCGAGCGTCAACGAAAATTCGGTGGTAATTCTTTATTACTTTCAGTGGTTCAAGAAAAAGATTTGAGCTGTCAAAAGATTTATATTAATTCTCTTTTAATTAATATAATTATGTAATTGATTTAATTTAATAAATTAATTCATTCTGAATTAATTTATTTATTAAATTAATTATCATGTTAATTAATTTTGAATTAATGAATTAATCTTATTTAATTTGATTATTAATTTAGTTAATTAATCATTAATTTTCTAAATGATTATTTGATTAAGTTACATAATTAAATTAAAATGAAAAGAAACAAAAGAAAAATAAAAATAAAAAGAGGAAAAGTACCAGGTTGTTAGAACTTGTTGTCGGCAGAAGGAAATGAATGAAGTAAACAATTCAAGGCAATTGAAAAGCAAAGTGGACAGGCATGCATGAAAAAGAAGTAAAAAAAAACAAACATGCAGGGTGTGCACAATTCCTGTCGGCAAAGGCACCACGCGCTTTACAGAGATTGTCTTCCACGCGCCAGCTGATAAACTATAAAGGAACGCGCGTGTCTTTCACACAGATCCCCTGCAACTGGGCTTCGTGTTTACAGCAGTTCAAATTTTGGTTCAATTCAATCATTCTGCTGAATTTTATTATTAAACAAGACAATCTCAATTGTCTTGACGATTGTCTTGTTAATCTTGATTGTCTTGTTAATTGTATTGCCTATTGTCTTGGCAATATAAATTGATTGTCTTGGAGATTTTGGATTGTCTTGACGATTGTCTTGGCAGTACAAAATTGATTGTCTTGTAAGAACAGATTGTCTTACCGATTGTCTTGGCAGTACAAAAGAAAAAGAAAAGATGCAGGAGGCTAAATAAATCAAGACAGCAGCCAGAAAGGGAACACAGAACATAACATTCAAAGAAAAAAAAAACAAGAACAGCTCCATTCTCTCTCATTTTTGAAGAACAACGCAGCAAGAGAAAAATTCATAGAAAATCAAGTTCATCTTATTTTTAATATCTGATCCGATAGAACTTGTTTATTTGATACTCTTGTAATATTAGCGAGTTTTTACTCCTAATCTATATCTCGATTTTTATTAACAAATCTAGAAAAATTCATGTCGAATTTTCTAATTTGTTTTTATTAACTAGATATAATTTCTGTACTGTATTTGTAACAAACCCCTCAAGTTAATATAATTTTATATTCAACTTGAATTTTGTTTCATTTAATTCCGCTCAAATTTGTCAAAATATAAATTAAATTTATCCGGACAAATTTCGATAAAACAGTACTGTTTGTATTCAACCCCCCCCCCTTCTACAAACATAGTGGACCTAACAATTGGTATCAGAGCCTATTGATTGATACACAAATCAAGATCCTATTTTTACTCAGTCAAAAATCCATCTCGAATTTTTAACTCTCTTAAAAATTCATCATGTCAACCAAAGGCATCGTTAAAATTCCTATCTTTAATAAAGATAACTATGACATGTGGAAAAACAAAATGGAGTTATTTCTTGATGTAACAAATCCAAGATTTTTGTTCGTTTTGAAAAATGGACCAATAACTCCCATGCAACATGATACTGAAACAGTTGTAAATGGAGTTGTAACAATACCTGCAAAATCCTATCCAAAGGACTCTAAGAACTATACCTCTGAAGATAAGGAGGAAGCTGGACTGGATAAAAATTTGAGACTCATTTTAATAGATTCCCTCGATGCTGTAATGTATAGCCATGTGATGAATTGTAAAACCGCTAAGCACATCTGGGAAACTATTGAAACTATCAATGAAGGAACTGATGAAGTCAGGGAAAACAGACTTCAAATTTTGACCTCTGAATATGAACACTTTAGAGCTGGCCCTAACGAAGGCATTCAAGAAGTGTTCGAAAGGTATAACAAAATAATCAACAACTTGCAAGTTCATGGCAAGCAATATACTCAGAAGGAGATCAACATGAAGTTTTTACTGACTATGCCTACTCACTTGGAGCATAGAATAACTGCCATCAGAGAATCCAGAGATTTAAATAAGACCACTCTTGAAAGGCTGTTTGGTGTTCTGAAAACATATGAATTAGAACAAGAACAGCAGAAGGAGTTCTCTGGCAAAGGCAGAATGGCAAATTCTTCTACAGCTCTAGTAGTTGAGGTTCCTAAGGAAGTGGAAGCTAAAATTGTTCAACCTAACAGCTTCAACAAGGAACAAACTGAAGTAGAACTTGGCCAAACACCAGCTACTCAGGATGGTAGTGAATTCTATTCACTAGAAGAGCTGGATCAATTGGAAGATGAATCTATGGCAATGATGGTAAGACAATTCAGTAACTTCAGATTCAGAAGAAATCCAAAGTTCAGGTTTAAGTCAAATAACAGATTTCAGAGAGGAGGTTCTTCATCCTCTAGTAACAGGGGAGGTTACAAAACTGGAACTGTTGACAGAAGCAAGATCCGTTGCTTCAACTGTAATGAGTTGGGACACTTTGCTACTGAGTGTCAGAAACCCAAGCAAGCACAGAAGAAAGATTATGCTTCTGAAAAGAAGAAGAGTGGAAGAGCTTATGTAGTTGCTGGTAAAAGCTGGGATGACACAGATAGCGAAGATGAAGAATATGGAAACTTTGCGCTGGTGGCAAATGCTGAATCTTCAACTTATTATACCACACCGGTAATTTTTACTGATGCTGAGTTAATTGAAAGTTTACGTAGTTCCTTGAATAATGCACAAAGAGGGTACGAGAGAATAAGTCTTGTTAACACTAAACTTGAAAATGAAGTGTTAGATTTAAAAAAGGTGCAGATTAATCAAGATAAGAATATAGAAGAAATAGCTCGACTTAACTACAGAGAAAAGGGTCTAGGAGAATACATGGTAAAACAAGTTGAGAGGATTGCTGAACAAGAAACCAGGATTAGAGAACTTGAAACACATATTAGAGCTTGTTATAATTCTGTCAAAGTTTCTAAAGAGTTCTTCAACAAACAAGCAGTAGAACGAACTGTAGGAATAGGATTTGATTACAATCAAGCTGTTGGTTCTTTGAGTAATCATTCTCCTAATCCTATTTCTGCCAAGGAAAGAGGTATACCACACGTACTCAAGAATGTTGAAAAACCAATGTTTAAAAAATCTGATGCTGGACCACCAGATACTCTTTCTATGCTTATTCAGGAAGAAATGAGAAATGAGGATAGTGCAAATGGCACAGTCTTTGTTAAGGATAAATGTGTTAAGGTTAAATATGTTAAGAAAGCTAATCCAAAGAATGTTTCATCTAAGGAAGATGTCACAGTCTTTGTTAAGGCTAAATCTGTTGAGGACACTAATCCAGAAAATATTTCATCCAAGAAAGATGTACCTAAAGTACCAGTCAAGGTTGTTGAAACAACGAGTTCTTCTAAGACTGGATTAGGTGGTAACAAGTTGAAGCAGAACAATAACATGTCTAACATGAGTAACATGCCAATAATTGATTCTAATCATAAAGCATGTGGTGTTGTCAACTGTATGTCTTGTGCCTTTAATGTGATGTCTGCTTACTTTAATGGTAATCATGCATGTGATAATAAGATTGCTCCTCGACAACATATGAACAGGAATAATGTTAGATCAAAGACTGCTAGTCCTCCTTATGTTAGGAGAGAGACATTTGTACCAAAGCCTAAACAAAGTTTTATGAAGGCTGTTTACAAAGTCAAATGTCCAGTCAATGATATTGTTACTAAACAAACATGGATACCTAAACTGAAACAAAAGATTGTCAAATCTGTTTATAAAGTGAAATGTTTTTGAATAATGATAAAGCTGTTGTTAAAGTAAAGAATGTTGTTTTGCCTGACAAAGGCCAATTCTTTAAGTACTCTGGACCCAATCAAATTTGGGTTCCGAAGAAGGTTTAATCCGTTTGTCATTGCAGGGTGTTGAGCAGGTTGAACGAGTAACCTGGATCTTGGACAGTGGATGTTCAAGGCATATGACTGGAGACAGAACCCTGCTGACAAATGTGGTGGAGAAGGCCGGCCCAGTAGTTACCTTTGGAGATAACAGCAAAGGTAGAACTGATGGATATGGCAGACTTGAAGCTGGAAATGTTATCATTGATGAAGTCTCTTTTGTGAAAGGACTTGAGCACAATTTGCTCAGTGTCAGTCAATTCTGTGACAAAGGTTATGAAGTTCATTTCCACAAGAAGAATTGTCTAATTTCACACAAGAGACATGAAAAGCCACAACTGACAGGAGTTAGAAAAGGCAATCTGTACGTAGCCAATATGAACTCAGGAAGCACTAAAGAAATCACTTGCTTCTACACTAAAGCATCTAATGATGAGAGTTGGCTATGGCACAAGAAACTTTCTCATCTTAATTTTAAGACAATGTATTCTCTGGTTAAAAGAGAGTTGGTGAGAGGTTTGCCTTCAATGGAATTCACTCAAGAAGGACTTTGTGATGCATGTCAAAAAGGCAAGCTAAAAAGGGCAAGTCACAAGAGCACTGACACATCTTCAATAACTGAACCATTACAATTACTTCATATGGATTTGTTTGGTCCAGTTAATGTGATGTCTATGTCAAGGAAGAGATATGCTCTAGTGATTGTTGATGATTTTTCAAAATACACATGGATCCTGTTTCTGAATTCTAAAGATGAGACTCCACAACTGGTGATTGATCACATCAAATTAATTGAGCGAGATTCTACGTATCCAGTGAGAGCTATAAGATCAGACAATGGAACTGAATTCAAGAATGCAGTTCTAAATGACTTCTGCACTGAGAAGGGTATAACCAGACAATACTCAGCTCCAAGAACTCCTCAGCAAAATGGGGTAGTAGAAAGAAAGAATAGAACCTTGATTGAAGCTGCACGTACTATGTTAAGTGAATCAAGGCTTCCATTGTACTTTTGGGCTGAAGCTGTCAATACTGCGTGCTATACCCAGAATCGAACTCTAATCAATAAAGATCAAATGAAGACACCCTATGAAATTATGGCTGATAAGAAACCATCACTCAAATACTTTCATGTATTTGGGGCAAAGTGCTTTGTGCTTAAAGAAGGTGATGATCAAGGTGGTAAATTCGACACCAAAGCATTTGAAGCAATTTTTATTGGTTATTCAAAGAGAGCATACAGGGTGTATGTGATTGAAGAACAGAAGATGATGGAAAGTGTCAATGTAACATTTGATGACACTAAACTCCCTAGTATCCAAACTGAGAATCCATCTGAGAAGCTATCTTTCGATGACATGACAGATACAGATTCAGATGATGACAATGCACCTGAGATTTTTGCTGATGCTAATGACAACAATGATGATCAGGGTAATGGTGATGAAATCAATGATGGTAGTCAAAATTCCCCTGACTCTTCTAAACAATCATCATCTAGTCAACCTGGCAACAACTCAGGGGGAGAAAATGAAGGGTCAACTGGTCACACACAACATCCCAATGAAGGTCAAGGCGAATCATCAAGATCTAATCTTCCCAGACAGACTGTTTGGAATAGAGCTCATCCTTTTGAGCTAATTATTGGTGATCCAGTTGTTGGTGTGAAGACTAGAAGAGCTTTTCAGAATCAATGTAATTATTCAGGGTTTCTATCTGAAATGGAACCTAAGAAAACTGAAGAAGCTCTTTCTGATCCTGATTGGGTGATTGCTATGCAAGATGAACTCAATCAATTTAAACAACAAGAAGTTTGGAAGCTGGTACCCAGACCTACAGACAGACCAGTGGTTGGCACTAGGTGGGTATTCAGAAACAAACTTGATGAAGATGGCACAGTGACGAGAAATAAAGCAAGACTGGTAGCAAAGGGTTACTCCCAATCTGAAGGCATTGATTATGATGAGACCTATGCTCCTGTGGCTAGACTTGAGGCCATAAGAATATTCTTGGCATTCGAAGCATTTTCAAACTTTAAAGTTTATCAAATGGATGTCAAGAGTGCTTTCTTGAATGGCAAGCTTGATGAAGAGGTTTATGTAGAACAGCCCCCTGGCTTTGAAGATCCAGATTTAATTGACTATGTCTACTTCCTTTTCAAGGCTGTCTATGGTCTTAAGCAAGCACCAGGGAAATGGTATGACACTCTCTCTGAATTTTTAATTGAAAATGGTTTTGTTAGAGGTGTCATATGTAACGCCCCCAAATCCGGGGTCAGGGATTTGGTCGTCACACGGAAAACCTTAATAACAAATCACCTGTTTAATCACATTAAACCATCTGTAGTCATTAATAATTAAGTTACATCATTTGAGACCCCAACCACCAAGCATCTTTTAGGTTATAGGGCTAGAAACAAGAATCAACTCCTTACTACTAGTATAACTTCGTTGAGAAGTACACCAGCAACTAGTACTATATTATGCAAAGTAACATATATATTACACATCAATATACTTACATATAACTTACTCCAGATTTAAACTTTCTAGATCATATCGTCTTCATAAGGCATACTGCTCGCTTCATCTAAGCCATGCAGATAACCTCGTCCGGCTACCTTCCACTGAAAAGTTAATATTTGAAAACAAGCAAGAATGAGCGAAAGAATTGCTCAGCAAGTTATTACTGATTACTCAATATGAAATCACTTATTTATTGATAATATAATGTCAGTTCTTTTCTATAACAAGATAATAATCAATACGTCATCTTAGTATAATATCTCAGGGTAATATAACAATTAAAATCAAGCTCTCAATATAATCTTTCCATTTCCTTTTATACAACAATTATGTATGAAAGTAATATAAAATCAGTTTCCCTTCTTACTGTAAAACAATTCCATCATTTCATACCATTTTCCTTTTTCATTACACAACTCTGAAAACCATTATCAATTCTTTCTTTTAAGTTTTGGGGATTTTCACTGTTGCCGAATACGTGAGGCACGATGATCAGTCGTCCTCCGTACCCGTCCCTTTTTACTACCGGTAGAAGGAATGAAGGCCATCTGCTAACATCATCCCTGGAGGAAGGCCACCTGCTAACATCCTCCCGGAGGAAGGCCACCTGCTAACATCCTCCCTTGGCATCTTCGTGCCGAATCATATAATGAATGCTAGACTATGTCGCACACAGCCCTGACACAGCCTCTTACGCAAGTTTGTTGCTAATCCCCCCTTTTTATCAAAACAGTATTCCATTTATCAACACCATTTCACATTTCCATTCTCGTATATCATTTTCATTTCCATTTCACATTTCACCTTTCCATTTTCATATCCGTATTATAATCATTTGAAAACATATATACAGGTATATCAATCCAAGACATACATTCATTTCACTATGAAATTCCTTAATCAATCTTTTAACAATATTCAATCACCCGTAGAACACTTAGAATATCTAAAGAATAACCATTCAATAATCCCTTTTTAAATGAATATTATAATTAATATTCATTGAATTAAATAACCATTAAAATAACATTTATCATTTTCATTCCAGACATTTTTAACCAAAAATGTCTCATTATAACCATCGAAATATCTTTATTATTATTCCGGAACAAAGCGATTTTAAGAAAACATTTTAAAAAAATAATATTCATCTAATTAAATAAATTTAATTAGACGAATAAGGTTTATTTAATTAGTAGATGCTTCGAGAGGTATCTAATAATTAAATAAACACTAGTTTATTGGTGATGTTGCCATTAGGTTAATTATTTCGAAATTCTTTCTAAAAACTTTGTCCGGGTTTTCGAAAATATACCTCTCAAGATAACCCCTTCCACTTTTCCATTCATATATCAATACCTTTAAAATACACCCACTAAAATACTTTACATGTAAGTCCCTTTTAAGAAAAATCTGTAGACATCAACCCTTGACCCCTTATATAATAAAATATTTATTAATAACGTCTGAAAGAGTTTAGAACTCAAATATCCTCAATTTACACATAACGGTAATATTACAAAATAACTTTAGATAACAACTGATAACATAATATCATAAAAATAACCATAATAACAACTGATACCATTCCTTCCCATATCACTTTACTCTTTATAATATATCACTCTCTCCATATCACATATATTTCCAATCAAACCATTTTACTTAAAAGTAAAAAATTTATCAAGATATGATAGAAGAAATCTTGCAAACATGGACTGAGGTCTTATTCTACACATTTCATATATTTTAAAATAAATATACTCTGAACGATAGAGTATGTATAAATAAACTTGCCTCTGGTCCTTAGCAGAAAATAGAAACCGCGAACAAACCCTTCGCACCTCGTCCAAGTAATTCCATGGACCTTACCTGACGTCTCGGTCTTCCTTTTTGGATACACGTCGCTCCAATTTGATTTCGCCCTAATGGTACTGAAATGGTTACGAGTACGTGTCAGTCATACCACGTATATCGAGTAGACACAACTCGGGATTATCACTAAATAATCATAAAGTCAAACTATAGGTGTCCTCCCTATAGTTGACTACTCTAATAGCACTTAATGCACATAAGACATTTAGTAATAGCAAACAACACGGGAAGAGTCCCCTTATACAAAGTGAACATTTCCTAGTACTAACACATCATAACACTACACAGTTATAACACTTAGTCAAAACTCCACTTAACACTTTTGACCATAATACTATTGACATACTCTTGTCACAAGTTAATTAACAAATAATCCTCAAAACATACTTAGCCCTCGATAAAGACTCATAATACCCATTTAATCTTCAAGACACATTTAATCCTCGAATTAGCACATAATCCTCGAATTAGCACATAATCCTCGAATTAATTCACTTAACACTTATACACATCAACAGTTAACACCCAAATCATACCTTTAAACCCTTGAAATCAAATAAGTTAAATAAATTAAAATGCAGGGGATTTTTAGAAAATTTCGGCATGTAGTATTCGTTTATCGGACTATGGGCTCAGCCCCTCCATGCCAAACAAAACAATTTATAAACCTGCTTTTGATAAAATAAAAGCTGCCTCAACTTGCAGCAAAGTAAACAAGTAAGAAAAGTACCCGCCCAGACATGCGGCAACTAGCACATAAGGAAAAGTACCCGCCCAGACATGCGGCAACTAGCACATAAGGAAAAGTACCCGCCCAGACATGCGGCAACTAGCACATAAGGAAAATAAACTAAGTTTATCCACATTTAAGCCAACACCACGTAGTTGGCACTTATGACTTCAAACAATTACTACGACCCGACTTATACCATTTAGCACATAGACATTTACCGATAAGCCAACTCTTATAACTATACCTCATATGACAATAACAATTAGCACTTAGAACTTATCAATTAACAATTTCAATTGGAAACTAACAATTAGCAATTAGCACTTAACAATTACTTGACAACTAACCCAAATATATTATCCGACAATTAATAATTGCTCCCTAACAATTAACAATTAGCAATTTAACAATTAACAATCACTAACCCGAACCTTTAATCGGACTCATAATTAAACTCAACAATTATAATTACAAACATACCTTCCGAATTAAATATCGGAAATTCAACCAATAATCATAATCTTACAATTTTAGTCTAATTATACCCCTTACCACATTAAGCTTACAATTAAATCTAATTTAATTACCACTATGATTTCGCAATTCACCTCTAAATTAATTACAACAATTAAACCATATATCGAAATTTACACTAATTAAATTACCATAATTAAACAATATATAGTTACATCTAATTTAATACGAAAATTAAAGAGTTAAAACACGAAATTATACCATTTTCATTTTGGTCCGATTCGTACACAAACCCACACAGCCTCTCTTCCTCGCTGCACAACAGGCGGCACCACCACTGGGCTCGACCTCCACCTTCGCCCGCGCCACCACCGGCCGCTTCTTCCCCACCGCGCCGCCCAGCCACCGCGCGCCTCTCTCTCCCTTTCTTCCCCGACTGCCTCCTCCCCTCTCTTTCCCTCTTTCTCTCTTTCTCTCTTTCTCTCTTTCTCTCTCCGCGAATCTCTCTCTCCCTCTGCTGTTTTCCTCCCCTCTCCGATTTCTCTCCCCCGACTGATTCTCTTGTGCGGCGCCTCTGTGTGTGTGTATCGTGTGTGTATCGTGTGTGTATAATATGTGCTGGGTGTTGTGTTTTGTTTAACCCTAATGGGCCCAAGCCCAATAACAATTAAAAGCAATACAATTAATCACTACATATCTTAAATAATATTTAGAGTTAAAACTATAATTTGTAAAAATAAAATTTATAGCAAAATTAAATACTAGATTATTTTTAAGGACTTTTGGAGAAAGAATTGGAATTAAATCTCAATTTTCTAAATTGATATGCATTTTACAAATATTAATAATTTATAAAAACAATTCATAAAAATAATATTTATGATTCATAATTCTCAATTTACAGGGCTTTATAAAAATACTACAAACACTATTGTTTTAGTAAAATCTCAAATTCTTGATTTTATATATTAATCAAGTAATTCCTACAAATCCTCAAATAATTAAAATAAACATTTTCTAAGGATTTTAAAATCTCTAAATTATTTAGCAATTTATAATAAAATCTTTACTAAATAATTTCACATTCCAAAATTAAATCTTTACCAAAATAAACTATTGACTCGAGGTATCTACTCAGTCAATAAAATTTTAAAAAGGAGGACCAGGTTCCACTTAACCGAATAATTAAATAATTAAAAAAAATAAAAAAAAATTCCTCCTCATTTTAGGAAAACATTATTATTATTGAAATAATAATAAAATCATTTCTTGAAAAATCCGGGTTATTACAGTCTACCCTCCTTAAAAGGATTCCGTCCACGGAATCAGCTAAGGCCACTACTGGGATTCCTTAACTCTTTTATCATCAACACTTATTCTGCAAAACAGGAGATAGTGTCTCTTCGTAAACAACTTCTCCGAAACCTCAATCCAACTATAGGATCTCTATTTGACACAGTTATCGCTGGAGTCTTATAACCCACCATTATTCCTTTCACATATACGTCTTGCCCAACTTTCCATTATCATACTATCCTTGAGAGAGAGTTCACTGATTCTATTCACATAACATTCTTGAGAGAGAGAATGCACTAATTCTACTGATACGTCACTGATATTATATTCGTTTTGGGATTCGCTCCTGCTCTTGGCGATTCCGCTCGAATCTAATTTCTATCAGCGAATTTCGACTTGACCGACCTGGTTGGCATCCCCTTGAAATTTATTAGAGATAACAAGAATCATGGAGCTTTGAAAAGATAGCTGTCATATCAAGACAAATGTCACCCACTGGTGACCATAGGATTATGAGTTTTGAAACAAACCTTATTGGAAATAAGAGAATTTACTGAGAGATCAATACGATCGTAAGAACTCACGTTGTGTGTCTCTGATAAGACATTACTAAAGGTAATTAGCCTTCTTGTATTTCACAACTCACAAGTGATGGCGTCCCATCAGACTTCTATCACACAGACAGATAGTCCTTGTGGCCCCTTTATGTATAGGGTTGTTCGTCTCAGTGGAAGTTGAGAATTATGAAAGGAATTCAAAGTCAAGTCAATAATAATCATCTTCTGACAATTAATTATCAAAGGGACACCTTGGATTAAAATCGAAAAATTTCCAAGGCGCGATTTTCAAAGAAAAGGATAACCAGAAAGATACTAGTATTCAACAAGCAAGTGGTGCTATATCACCATTGAATTATCCACTATTGAAGAAAAGTGGAAGTTTGAAATAATATCATTCGATAGGGCTTCGAAAACCTGAAGGTAGGGATAATGACAGCTTCTGGCACAATTAAAATTTAATATGGCTTAACACAAGTATTAAAGAATAACTTCGAAGAGGAAATATATCCTTTATAAAAATCTCTCTTAGAGAGATGTCAAATAATTCATAGATTGGGGAGGTAATCATAAAGATTCACCAATGGGGATATTGCCAAGGTCTCCACGGATGCCTTTGATGTCGGCTCCTCTGACGGATAATCGTTCGATCCCAGAGCTGTTCTTTTCCATGCACACCCTAAGGTGCTTGATAACTTACGTCATAGTCGACTCGTAATAGTCACTAAGGATTCAATCATCGACAATAATAATCGCAGGGAGTTCTATCTCAACATGTCCTTCAACATAGCATTAAAATCTTAACTTAATCATTGGCACTACACCCGGTAGTCCAACATGAACTCTACATGAGCTCTGACGTTCTCACATAATTATACACACTCCTACTCACTCTCGTTTCTAGTTTACTATAACCTTAGCTCTGATACCAAACTGTAACGCCCCCAAATCCGGGGTCAGGGATTTGGTCGTCACACGGAAAACCTTAATAACAAATCACCTGTTTAATCACATTAAACCATCTGTAGTCATTAATAATTAAGTTACATCATTTGAGACCCCAACCACCAAGCATCTTTTAGGTTATAGGGCTAGAAACAAGAATCAACTCCTTACTACTAGTATAACTTCGTTGAGAAGTACACCAGCAACTAGTACTATATTATGCAAAGTAACATATATATTACACATCAATATACTTACATATAACTTACTCCAGATTTAAACTTTCTAGATCATATCGTCTTCATAAGGCATACTGCTCGCTTCATCTAAGCCATGCAGATAACCTCGTCCGGCTACCTTCCACTGAAAAGTTAATATTTGAAAACAAGCAAGAATGAGCGAAAGAATTGCTCAGCAAGTTATTACTGATTACTCAATATGAAATCACTTATTTATTGATAATATAATGTCAGTTCTTTTCTATAACAAGATAATAATCAATACGTCATCTTAGTATAATATCTCAGGGTAATATAACAATTAAAATCAAGCTCTCAATATAATCTTTCCATTTCCTTTTATACAACAATTATGTATAAAAGTAATATAAAATCAGTTTCCCTTCTTACTGTAAAACAAATCCATCATTTCATACCATTTTCCTTTTTCATTACACAACTCTGAAAACCATTATCAATTCTTTCTTTTAAGTTTTGGGGATTTTCACTGTTGCCGAATACGTGAGGCACGATGATCAGTCGTCCTCCGTACCCGTCCCTTTTTACTACCGGTAGAAGGAATGAAGGCCATCTGCTAACATCATCCCTGGAGGAAGGCCACCTGCTAACATCCTCCCGGAGGAAGGCCACCTGCTAACATCCTCCCTTGGCATCTTCGTGCCGAATCATATAATGAATGCTAGACTATGTCGCACACAGCCCTGACACAGCCTCTTACGCAAGTTTGTTGCTAATCCCCCCTTTTTATCAAAACAGTATTCCATTTATCAACACCATTTCACATTTCCATTACCGTATATCATTTTCATTTCCATTTCACATTTCACCTTTCCATTTTCATATCCGTATTATAATCATTTGAAAACATATATACAGGTATATCAATCCAAGACATACATTCATTTCACTATGAAATTCCTTAATCAATCTTTTAACAATATTCAATCACCCGTAGAACACTTAGAATATCTAAAGAATAACCATTCAATAATCCCTTTTTAAATGAATATTATAATTAATATTCATTGAATTAAATAACCATTAAAATAACATTTATCATTTTCATTCCAGACATTTTTAACCAAAAATGTCTCATTATAACCATCGAAATATCTTTATTATTATTCCGGAACAAAGCGATTTTAAGAAAACATTTTAAAAAAATAATATTCATCTAATTAAATAAATTTAATTAGACGAATAAGGTTTATTTAATTAGTAGATGCTTCGAGAGGTATCTAATAATTAAATAAACACTAGTTTATTGGTGATGTTGCCATTAGGTTAATTATTTCGAAATTCTTTCTAAAAACTTTGTCCGGGTTTTCGAAAATATACCTCTCAAGATAACCCCTTCCACTTTTCCATTCATATATCAATACCTTTAAAATACACCCACTAAAATACTTTACATGTAAGTCCCTTTTAAGAAAAATCTGTAGACATCAACCCTTGACCCCTTATATAATAAAATATTTATTAATAACGTCTGAAAGAGTTTAGAACTCAAATATCTTCAATTTACACATAACGGTAATATTACAAAATAACTTTAGATAACAACTGATAACATAATATCATAAAAATAACCATAATAACAACTGATATCATTCCTTCCCATATCACTTTACTCTTTATAATATATCACTCTCTCCATATCACATATATTTCCAATCAAACCATTTTACTTAAAAGTAAACAATTTATCAAGATAAGATAGAAGAAATCTTGCAAACATGGACTGAGGTCTTATTCTACACATTTCATATATTTTAAAATAAATATACTCTGAACGATAGAGTATGTATAAATAAACTTGCCTCTGGTCCTTAGCAGAAAATAGAAACCGCGAACAAACCCTTCGCACCTCGTCCAAGTAATTCCATGGACCTTACCTGACGTCTCGGTCTTCCTTTTTGGATACACGTCGCTCCAATTTGATTTCGCCCTAATGGTACTGAAATGGTTACGAGTACGTGTCAGTCATACCACGTATATCGAGTAGACACAACTCGGGATTATCACTAAATAATCATAAAGTCAAACTATAGGTGTCCTCCCTATAGTTGACTACTCTAATAGCACTTAATGCACATAAGACATTTAGTAATAGCAAACAACACGGGAAGAGTCCCCTTATACAAAGTGAACATTTCCTAGTACTAACACATCATAACACTACACAGTTATAACACTTAGTCAAAACTCCACTTAACACTTTTGACCATAATACTATTGACATACTCTTGTCACAAGTTAATTAACAAATAATCCTCAAAACATACTTAGCCCTCGATAAAGACTCATAATACCCATTTAATCTTCAAGACACATTTAATCCTCGAATTAGCACATAATCCTCGAATTAGCACATAATCCTCGAATTAATTCACTTAACACTTATACACATCAACAGTTAACACCCAAATCATACCTTTAAACCCTTGAAATCAAATAAGTTAAATAAATTAAAATGCAGGGGATTTTTAGAAAATTTCGGCATGTAGTATTCGTTTATCGGACTATGGGCTCAGCCCCTCCATGCCAAACAAAACAATTTATAAACCTGCTTTTGATAAAATAAAAGCTGCCTCAACTTGCAGCAAAGTAAACAAGTAAGAAAAGTACCCGCCCAGACATGCGGCAACTAGCACATAAGGAAAAGTACCCGCCCAGACATGCGGCAACTAGCACATAAGGAAAAGTACCCGCCCAGACATGCGGCAACTAGCACATAAGGAAAATAAACTAAGTTTATCCACATTTAAGCCAACACCACGTAGTTGGCACTTATGACTTCTAACAATTACTACGACCCGACTTATACCATTTAGCACATAGACATTTACCGATAAGCCAACTCTTATAACTATACCTCATATGACAATAACAATTAGCACTTAGAACTTAGCAATTAACAATTTCAATTGGAAACTAACAATTAGCAATTAGCACTTAACAATTACTTGACAACTAACCCAAATATATTATCCGACAATTAATAATTGCTCCCTAACAATTAACAATTAGCAATTTAACAATTAACAATCACTAACCCGAACCTTTAATCGGACTCATAATTAAACTCAACAATTATAATTACAAACATACCTTCCGAATTAAATATCGGAAATTCAACCAATAATCATAATCTTACAATTTTAGTCTAATTATACCCCTTACCACATTAAGCTTACAATTAAATCTAATTTAATTACCACTATGATTTCGCAATTCACCTCTAAATTAATTACAACAATTAAACCATATATCGAAATTTACACTAATTAAATTACCATAATTAAACAATATATAGTTACATCTAATTTAATACGAAAATTAAAGAGTTAAAACACGAAATTATACCATTTTCGTTTTGGTCCGATTCGTACACAAACCCACACAGCCTCTCTTCCTCGCTGCACAACAGGCGGCACCACCACTGGGCTCGACCTCCACCTTCGCCCGCGCCACCACCGGCCGCTTCTTCCCCACCGCGCCGCCCAGCCACCGCGCGCCTCTCTCTCCCTTTCTTCCCCGACTGCCTCCTCCCCTCTCTTTCCCTCTTTCTCTCTTTCTCTCTTTCTCTCTTTCTCTCTCCGCGAATCTCTCTCTCCCTCTGCTGTTTTCCTCCCCTCTCCGATTTCTCTCCCCCGACTGATTCTCTTGTGCGGCGCCTCTGTGTGTGTGTATCGTGTGTGTATCGTGTGTGTATAATATGTGCTGGGTGTTGTGTTTTGTTTAACCCTAATGGGCCCAAGCCCAATAACAATTAAAAGCAATACAATTAATCACTACATATCTTAAATAATATTTAGAGTTAAAACTATAATTTGTAAAAATAAAATTTATAGCAAAATTAAATACTAGATTATTTTTAAGGACTTTTGGAGAAAGAATTGGAATTAAATCTCAATTTTCTAAATTGATATGCATTTTACAAATATTAATAATTTATAAAAACAATTCATAAAAATAATATTTATGATTCATAATTCTCAATTTACAGGGCTTTATAAAAATACTACAAACACTATTGTTTTAGTAAAATCTCAAATTCTTGATTTTATATATTAATCAAGTAATTCCTACAAATCCTCAAATAATTAAAATAAACATTTTCTAAGGATTTTAAAATCTCTAAATTATTTAGCAATTTATAATAAAATCTTTACTAAATAATTTCACATTCCAAAATTAAATCTTTACCAAAATAAACTATTGACTCGAGGTATCTACTCAGTCAATAAAATTTTAAAAAGGAGGACCAGGTTCCACTTAACCGAATAATTAAATAATTAAATAAAATAAAAAAAAATTCCTCCTCATTTTAGGAAAACATTATTATTATTGAAATAATAATAAAATCATTTCTTGAAAAATCCGGGTTATTACATCATAGACAAAACTCTCTTTACAAAGAAACATAAGAATGATACAATTCTAGTCCAAGTCTATGTGGACGATATAATATTAGGGTCTACTAATGATCTGTTGTGCAAGAAATTTGCTAAGTTAATGCAGGGTAAATTTGAAATGAGCATGATGGGTGAGCTGAAGTTCTTTCTTGGATTGCAAATAAGTCAAAGGACAGATGGAATATTTATTTGTCAATCCAAGTATGTCAAAGAGCTTCTCAAGAAGTATCAAATGGAGGACTCATCTTCAGCAAGAACACCATCATCTACAGCTGTCAAGTTTGGAGCATGTGAAAATTCTGCTAAGGTAGATATCACAAGCTACAGAGGTATGATAGGCTCATTACTTTACCTTACTGCAAGTAGACCTGATATTATGCATGCTACATGCTTGTGTGCAAGGTTCCAAGCGGATCCTAGAGATGTGCATCTCATTGCTGTTAAACGAATCTTGAGATATCTTAAGGGTACTCCAAATTTAGGAATTTGGTACCCTAAAGAATCTGGTTTTAACCTTGTTGGATATACAGATTCAGACTATGCAGGAAGTGTTGTAGATAGAAAGAGCACCTCTGGGAGTTGTCAATTCCTAGGTGGCAGGTTGGTTTCCTGGTACAGTAAGAAACAACAAACAGTTTCCAACTCTACAGCCGAAGCAGAATACATAGCTGCTGGAAGCTGTTGCGCTCAGATCTTGTGGATCAGAAATCAGCTACGGGATTATGGCTTTGTACTTGACAAGATTCCTATCCTGTGTGATAATACAAGTGCCATAGCAATCTCCAACAATCCTGTGCAGCACACGAGAACAAAGCACATTGACATCAGGTATCATTTTATTCGAGAGCATGTCATGAATGGTACTGTGGAGTTATTTTTTGTACCCACAGAAGAACAAACAGCAGATATTTTTACTAAGTCTCTTGACGAATCCACATTCACCAGAATTGTTGGTGAATTGGGTATGTTAAACAGTCCTAGTAATTAAACTAGTTAATATCTGAGGTTTGATCTTTAATAATTTACAAGTGATTATTTTGTGAATATTTTCTGATTTAAATCACTTGTATAATTATTTTATCAACTTATAATCTTGCTTGTTAATTCTTAAATCATTGTCATTATCTTTGAAGGTAGTGTTTTTCGTAAGTTCGTTCACAGGGAAGGACTATCAATATCGATTTCGAGTAGATTATCTCTTACAATCTAGAAGTGTGTAAATGGGGGGTTTTGAGTTTGGTTAAGGTGTTCTATCAAACACCTTGCATACAATAAATAAATTACTACAAAGATACAACTATGTTAATGACAAACATCCAAATTTACCAACACAACACAATGAGGGAATTAGCAAGATATAGAGTTATTTGACCCCAAGGATTAATGCAAATCAAGCACTTCAACCCAACAAGCAAAATATATCCAACTCTACCTAACCAAGATAATTGGTGAAGCACACAATCACTTATTTCTCTTCTATTATAAACACTAATTTAGTGAAGCACATAAATTAGCTCTCTTGACACTAGCAACCAATAATGAAGCACTATCAATTTAACCAAGTCAAGGAATTAAACAAAGAGAGGCTAGGACAAACCCAAGGATGAGAAGCTCAACCTAGGTATTTGCACTTGAATCTTGAGAATTTAGGTACACTAAACTTGTGCTACTATAATGAATGTACTAACAATTACGGATTAGCACAAACAATTAGCAATTGATATTACAAGAAGAGCAAATTGAAGCAACTTACAATTCTCCAAGCAAAATCATAAACAATACAACTCAAGAATTCAAGATAGAGTGAAATATATCTTACTTAAATTGAATGGGTTTAGTACAAGAGATGCTTCCTTGAGCCAAATATATGGAGTTAGTTACTCATAATCAATGCTAGATTATGAGTAATTGATGTTTTTCTATCTACTTGACTAACCCTAATTTTATCCTTGAAGAGGCTAGGTTAGAGGAAGAATAAGATGTGAAGATAAGATGTTATAAAATGTAGGGTTTTGCTTCTTTTAATACACAGCAGGATTTTGCACGGCCGTGCAACTGCCCGTGAGAAAAACTGCACTCTGCACTACTTGGAACACTCTGCACGGCCTGTTGCACGGCCGTGCAGTAGCCCGTGCAAAAATCTGCATCATTTAAACTCTTTGAACGGCCTAGCGAACGGCTTGCGGAGCGGTCGTGCGAGATAAAATCTTCAAGATAACACATTAAAAACCTCCCGGCATCGCAAGATTGCATCTTCTAACCACCCTCTTGAATAATCTTCGCTTTCATGCCCAAATTAAGCCATCTTTTCAACAATTAAGCGTGAGGCACTGAAAGATGAAAAACATAACAAATATTAATAAAACAACATTCGAAACTAACAAAAATGCAAGAGAATAAATGATAAAACGTGTATAAAATACACGTTATCAAATCTTCCCCCACTTGAACTTTGCTAGTCCCGAGCAAACTAAAATTAACATAATCATATACTCCTAATTAGTACCACTTCCGTAGGTGATCACGGTTGCATTTGGCATATGCAACAAGCCCTTGGAACCCCTAGGTAGCCCTAGTGGTCGAGTGAGGTCTCGTGAGGGTTTATAGATGATGTACCCACAAAATCACAAAAATCACTAATAAACAAGAAACTAACAATATATACTAATTAAACTAACTACTACACTCACATGTCCGAGTCGTCCACTTGTAACAAAAATCAAACATATAGAACTATTCACCTTGTCATCCACTATAACGAGCTAACAACCAATTCAAGAATCAAGATAACACACCTTGTGCAAGATGTAACAAAGACATTAAAGATAGAATGAATGCACTTCAATCGTGAACACTAGACAAGATTATCACAAAGCATACATGGCTTCGCATTAAGAAGATGAAATTGTATCGTGAAAAATCTCACATCTCTCAATTATGTATCACACAAGTATGGGCTAGAGATTTCACTCAACTCCAAGTCTAAATGCATGCACTCTACTTGACCTTGCATGTTCACCTAAATTCCGGATTGCACCAAAAACAATGAATTCATAAAATGGGTTGTAATGAGGCTAGGGTGAAGGTGTGAAAATTTAAGTTGAAGGAAGGTGTAAAAGTTTCGCTAGTTGAGTCAAAATGACGCTTGCTCGCTTCATCCACCAAATTCCAAACTAAAGAATATCTTCACTCATTTAAAATTACAAAACACAACCACATTTACCAAGAAAATTGAATCAAAATAATGTACAAAGATTTATTATTTTTTTTCTATATTTTTTTTTACATCCCCTTTATCTTCTTTTTTTTTTTTTAGTAAAGGGGATGCATTACATATATAAGTACTACAAAGAACTTTGAACCACATCTAAATATACACATCAAACTAGTTCCCACTTACAATAAATAGAATTCTTCCTCTTCACAACATCTCCAAGTTCTCATGCTCAACAATCAATTCTTTCCAAAACTCAACTAGCTCAACTAGGTCGAGAGTGAAGTATTTGGCTATGGCTCATGTATAAAAGGGGAGAGTGACGAAGAAAAATATGGATATAAGCTTCAAAGGGGGTAACTAGGGATTATTTTCATGGTTCATAAGCTAAAAAGGCCAAAAAGGTTATCCTAAATAGAATTTCCTTATTATGGTGCATCCATAAATGAAGGTTTAATGCAAGCCCTAGAGCAACAAACACACATAAAGAGGGAGCAACACACAAGCAAAAGAATCATCGTTCAAGGCCTCACAAGGTTTAAGTTGTAATAACATCTTCTCGATTTGATTCCATGCATCCTAAGAGATAATCGTCATGCTCACAATTTAATTACAAACAAGCTAGACTTTTCATGCCCTTTAAAAGCGTGTGTGTGCAAAAGAGGTGCATCAAACTTATAGATTCACATCAAATTGGTAATGCTAGGCACGAAATAGGAGAAAACAAGGCTACAAGCTCACAATGTCATAAATTTTACAAACAAGTAAACCGCTCATGACTAAACTTATTTACCAAATGCAAAAAAAAAACGGACATCAAAATAAACAAAAGATAATAATACTACTAGCTACGTACTACAAGGATGAACATAAACAATCCTTCCCCCACTTAAAACATGGCATGTCCTCATGCATGACAATAAAAACGAAGTAGATATATGAGTGAAAGAGAACTCCCCTAAAAATAAATAACAAGGACCGGAAGCACCACTCATATTTGTCAAAATCCAACTCCGAAAATTTGCACATCAAGAATAGAATAAATGCCATCAATCACAATCATCTCAACGAAAATAACCAACAAGCGAAATCCACACATAAATCCTTGAATGCTCGAATAAAATATTAAATCCTGAAAACATGAACAAACACATCAAGGCAAGTATGGAATAAATATAAAAATTATAAAAATTAGAATTAACGATACTAAATATTATTGAGTGGAGAATTATTATTACAATTTTTTTTTTGAAAATGTAGTATAAAATTCATTAATCACACCACAAAAATAAATAATAATTTTTTTTTTGGTTATTTACTTAGAATTAAAATACATGAAAAATGGAATCCCCGCTCACTAATATTTACATCAATCCTCAAACCCAAAATATGCATAACACCATACATAAATGCAAGCAAGGAACAAAATCTAACACACGCATAAAAATATATAAATACATGCGTACCTTGGGTTGCATCCCAAAAAGCGCTTTGTTTATTGTCGTTGGCTCGACTTATTTATACAACAATTTTAACTAATGAGGTGAAAAAGCAAATAAATGCACATACCTACGAATCAATAATAAGAACAAGGTGTGCAAATATACCTTTGATCCATAAAAATATAAAAATATTTTTATGATCTTCACATCTTCGGGAGACTTTGAAAAGGCAAAATAGTTAGAAAAATCGTCAGAATAATAATTATAACTACGACTCAAAAATTGTTCCCAAATTGGATCCTTATATACCCAAGCAAAAATTTCAACCTCATCAATCTTAAGCTCAAATTCCTTCTCAATTTTAATTGGACAATCATCAATTTTTATCTCATCTACCAATTCATTAAGCTCAAAGGAATTTTCTAAATTTGGTAGATCCTCAACTACATCCAATTTATCATTGTTAAGCCTAGGGCAATCGTTAACTAAACAAGCAAATTCATCATGCACAACATTTTCATCAATTACAAAACAAGAATCATGATTAGTAGGAGAATTGACCTCCTCTAATCGACTCACGGATTCGGCTAGTTGACTCATTTGCTCTTCCAAGTTGGATAAGCTTTGAGAAGTGTTCTTTTCCATTTGAGAAGTGATCTTTTCCAAGTTGGATATACTTTGAAATGTGGTGTTTTGAAATTGGAGGTTGTTTGCCGCCATTTGCTTCATCATTTCTTCAAGTGATGATAATGTAGATGAAGAAGACCCTTGATGGTCTTGGGAATTATATTGCGGATCATAGCATCGATTTTCAAAAGCAAGTTGGAGGTTGTTTACCGCCATTTGGTTTATCATCTCCTCCAATGATGATAAGGAAGATGAAGAAGACCCTTGATGGTCTTGGGAATTATATTGTGGATCATAACATTGGTTTTCACAAGTATATGAATAATCGATGCTATGAGGGTAAGGAGCATAGCATGAGTTTGTAGAATATAAAGAATTCACCTGATACGCATTAAAATTCTGAAAAGAATTAAAATCTTGATATCGTTCTTGATCATAGGTGAAATCTTGAGCGTTATTCCAACCAAAATAGTTATCCATCGTCTCCTGAAAGAGTTAGTTCATGTCTATATCCAATAAACATGAAGACACACCAATAAACAAAAAAAACAAAGAAAGAAAGAAAAAATTATATACAAAGATAAAATCTAAACTATAAGAAACAATTAACTCAAAATTAATATTGTTGCCTTCCCCGGCAGCGGCGCCAATTTGAAGGTAGTGTTTTTCGTAAGTTCGTTCACAGGGAAGGACTATCAATATCGATTTCGAGTAGATTATCTCTTACAATCTAGAAGTGTGTAAATGGGGGGTTTTGAGTTTGGTTAAGGTGTTCTATCAAACACCTTGCATACAATAAATAAATTACTACAAAGATACAACTATGTTAATGACAAACATCCAAATTTACCAACACAACACAATGAGGGAATTAGCAAGATATAGAGTTATTTGACCCCAAGGATTAATGCAAATCAAGCACTTCAACCCAACAAGCAAAATATATCCAACTCTACCTAACCAAGATAATTGGTGAAGCACACAATCACTTATTTCTCTTCTATTATAAACACTAATTTAGTGAAGCACATAAATTAGCTCTCTTGACACTAGCAACCAATAATGAAGCACTATCAATTTAACCAAGTCAAGGAATTAAACAAAGAGAGGCTAGGACAAACCCAAGGATGAGAAGCTCAACCTAGGTATTTGCACTTGAATCTTGAGAATTTAGGTACACTAAACTTGTGCTACTATAATGAATGTACTAACAATTACGGATTAGCACAAACAATTAGCAATTGATATTACAAGAAGAGCAAATTGAAGCAACTTACAATTCTCCAAGCAAAATCATAAACAATACAACTCAAGAATTCAAGATAGAGTGAAATATATCTTACTTAAATTGAATGGGTTTAGTACAAGAGATGCTTCCTTGAGCCAAATATATGGAGTTAGTTACTCATAATCAATGCTAGATTATGAGTAATTGATGTTTTTCTATCTACTTGACTAACCCTAATTTTATCCTTGAAGAGGCTAGGTTAGAGGAAGAATAAGATGTGAAGATAAGATGTTATAAAATGTAGGGTTTTGCTTCTTTTAATACACAGCAGGATTTTGCACGGCCGTGCAACTGCCCGTGAGAAAAACTGCACTCTGCACTACTTGGAACACTCTGCACGGCCTGTTGCACGGCCGTGCAGTAGCCCGTGCAAAAATCTGCATCATTTAAACTCTTTGAACGGCCTAGCGAACGGCTTGCGGAGCGGTCGTGCGAGATAAAATCTTCAAGATAACACATTAAAAACCTCCCGGCATCGCAAGATTGCATCTTCTAACCACCCTCTTGAATAATCTTCGCTTTCATGCCCAAATTAAGCCATCTTTTCAACAATTAAGCGTGAGGCACTGAAAGATGAAAAACATAACAAATATTAATAAAACAACATTCGAAACTAACAAAAATGCAAGAGAATAAATGATAAAACGTGTATAAAATACACGTTATCAATCTTCTTAATATTTTCCTACTTATTTTTTTTAATTTTAGAATAATTTTATTTTCTCTAAAAATATTTTTCTCAAATTTTACAAGTGGAAATTAGTGAGAAATCTATTTTTGTTGAAAATTCCTTTTGAATATTTGTGATCTTTTAATAAATCATATTTTCTTTCAAAATAATTTTCTGATAAGAAAGTCATTTTATTCGAAAATATATATAGATTTATTAATTTGCTACAAATGTTTATGTAAATAGTTAATATTTTATTCAATATTTTGTAGTGTTTGTTCTTCTGTTATTAATGTGTTAATTCCGTCAAAAGGACAACCTATGGTATTTTTAGTATTTTATATTTTCTATTTAGTTATTTTAAGTAGTTATGTTGTTGTAGATATTTTTCTAAATTATTATTTTTTATCTTTAATATTCTGTAAATATTATTAATACAGTTATTTTTGCATTTAAAAATATAAAAATAAAAATTAATAAAAATAAAAATTTGTTTGTAAATTATTAAGTTATGTATAGTTTTATTATTTTTATGTTAATTCAAATTTTTCTTCTTTATTTAGTTTTATTTGAATGTTCTTTTCTTTTTTAGTTTTTATTTTGTATAATTATTATATATTATTTCTTATTTTTGTATATTCTTTTTCATGTGTATATAAATAGTTTGCATAGTTTTTAGAGTTTAGTCACTATACTTGCAAAACTTACAAATAGGTCCCTGTACTTGGTTCTTTTGTTGTTCTTCTTATTAACACACACAAAACCTGCAGTTTAAGTATAAATCTTTGTTTTGTGATTGCTGTTAACAGATCTTCGTGTTAAGGACTTAACAATTGACCAATGTTGGTATCAAATTGGTATGTGTCTATACAATTGGTTAGGAACTAATGTTTGATTTTCAGGATCTAACAATTGGAAGACAAGACCTATCAAGTTCTAATAATCTCTAATAGTTGGTATCTATCATGCAGGACCTAAAACATGATAAAATAGTTTTGTTTGTATTGGTTTAAACATTAACATACATTGATTCGATTAATATTTATTATTAATTGGATTTTTGTCTATGTTCTTGTTTTGTAAAACCAGCTCAAGATCTTTATCTTCCTTATATTCAAAATCTCTTTCTACAGCTGTGATTGCTTACATGGTAAATCTTCTGAAATCACAACTGTACATCATTTCACTTAAGATAAATGCAATATTTTCTCAGAAAACTTTTCAATGTTAAAAATGCATTCTATCTCTATATTGCTCATATTCTGTGATACAGATTCATCTACATGAAATTTTGTATTCTCACATGTTTAGTCATAAGGTTGTAAACCCAACAACTTTTATCCCAGACTACAGTCAAACTCAAACACATTCTATTTTACCCCCTAAAAGGAAGTAACCTATCAGACTAGAGGTCAAGAGGGAGTGACTGCACTTGATGCAGCAAACAAGGATGTGTGGGATATTCAGTTGGAGAGTCACTACCTTATACACTAACCAAAATATTTCATATGCACAAGTGAGATTGCACACACCAAGGATGAATTGACGGAAACCTGTAATCCAACCATTTTACGGTTAGGATTATAAGTTAAAGGTTCTTTAATGAATCAAGAGTCTTCACAGACCTCGAGAGAAGGTATTGATCTCAAATGCAAAATTCATCAAGATCATTATCTAACTCCCCAGAGGGAACATCTCTGGATCCTGCGGGTAACGGGTCCGACATAGGTGCGGATCGGCAACTTGTGAACTATGATTCAGATTTTACCTGATGAGTTTAACAAGGTGATGTCTTCACAGACATTAGAAGGGAACCTTGATCTCAATGCTAAATTTATAGATCATTGTTTACCTTCTCAGAATTCAAATCTGAAAACCCTAAAAGGGGAAATTAGCAACTTGTAGATTATGACTCAGATTCGTCTGACGAGTCCAACGAGGATTTGGGATTTTCGAACTCCCATTGCACCACCACTGACCTCTCTTGAAGGGGCTAGGGTGATTTTTCCTTGCAGGTACACTAAAGGATGTTGGAGCTATGAGTGATATGAGTGAAACACTAGTGAGCAATAGTGTAAACACAGAGAGAAGTGAGACACTCAAAACAAATGAGTGGAGAGAAGAGTGAAACACTTGTGAGGTACACTAAACACTATCACACACTCACAGTGAGGAAGAAAATGAAACTTCCTTTCTAACAAAGCTTTATCAATTGATTTCAATTTACTCTAACGATTGGTATAAATTGGTAACAATTTGGTATCAACTACTTTGTCAATTAGTTGAATGGAGGATTCCTCAACTAAGGGGGGAGATATATTGAAAAAGATAAACTCAAGCTTGAAGCTTACCTTAGTAGGATTTACTCAAGAAGTTTGGGGTACAAGTAAAAGAAGAGTGAGTTAGAAAGGGGGAGCATTAAAGACTGTGCTTAGGATGAGAAGCAAGTCAAGCAAGTCTAGTTTCTAAGGGGGAGCCTTAGATGAAGAAGCAAAAGAACTTTCATTTGTTATGAAAGTGGAGATATAAGGAGAATTACATCACAATACTATTCTATTAGTCTTTCAATGTACTATGTATAAAGGCTAAGTGGAAGAGTAGTAAATTCACCAGAAGTTATAGAAATGGTATTGATTCACCATTGTCTATATAGTAGGAACAACTGTTTTTTTCTTTAATGAGAAAAGCTGTGTCAAAAATGGGAAGTGATTGTAAATCAAGAACTGCTGATAATCACCAATGTAAGATGTGAAGGATTATCAGGCAGAGATATGAAGAATCAGAAATGAAGATGAGTTATCTATTGAAGATCAGTTCAGTGATAAAGGAACAATCATCTATCATTTCATCAACTGAAGATTCTGGAATTGTTAAATCTAAACCAGAGAAATTTTTTTGTATTATTTACTAAGCTTTGAAGTGCTTTATCTTTTTCTTGTTTAAGTGAGTTAGTTGAGTTATCCTCTAGGTATTTGCTTGTTATTGTCTAACAAACAAATAGGGGGAGATTGAAAGGCATATGATGTAGCCTATTTGTATTTCGAGGATACAACTCAACTTAAACAAGATTGTATTAGTAAATAGTATATAGACTGTCACAAGGAATCTCAGATTGTATTATCTGTCAGAAGAAAAAGATCAAGGTCAATCTACAGACTTGAAGAATTACTACATTGAAAGAAGTTCAGACATCTGATCAAGCCTCAGTGAAGTATTCGTTAAAGAAGTAGATTCATTTAAAGTGACAGAGATTTCAACACTGACAGAGACAGTACAGAAGAATTAATAGAGAGAGAAGGGAAAAAGAAAAGAAAAGGAACCAGATTTTAAAGTCAATATATGAAGAACAGTCATTGCGGTTAGTCACTCATGAACCAGACAGTACATCGAGTGTCAACATCAAACAGTGGTTGTTTATCATTAACTTCAGTGGTTCAAGCTATCAAGACGGGTATATTAAGAGAAGACATTAACCACAGCCATAAAGTCAAAAATAAAGAAAAGCCGTTGGAGTTAGTCGCTCATGAACCAGACCGTGCATCGAGCGTCAACGAAAATTCGGTGGTAATTCTTTATTACTTTCAGTGGTTCAAGAAAAAGATTTGAGCTGTCAAAAGATTTATATTAATTCTCTTTTAATTAATATAATTATGTAATTGATTTAATTTAATAAATTTTATTAAATTAATTATCATGTTAATTAATTTTGAATTAATGAATTAATCTTATTTAATTTGATTATTAATTTAGTTAATTAATCATTAATTTTCTAAATGATTATTTGATTAAGTTACATAATTAAATTAAAATGAAAAGAAACAAAAGAAAAATAAAAATAAAAAGAGGAAAAGTACCAGGTTGTTAGAACTTGTTGTCGGCAGAAGGAAATGAATGAAGTAAACAATTCAAGGCAATTGAAAAGCAAAGTGGACAGGCATGCATGAAAAAGAAGTAAAAAAAAAACAAACATGCAGGGTGTGCACAATTCCTGTCGGCAAAGGCACCACGCGCTTTACAGAGATTGTCTTCCACGCGCCAGCTGATAAACTATAAAGGAACGCGCGTGTCTTTCACACAGATCCCCTGCAACTGGGCTTCGTGTTTACAGCAGTTCAAATTTTGGTTCAATTCAATCATTCTGCTGAATTTTATTATTAAACAAGACAATCTCAATTGTCTTGACGATTGTCTTGTTAATCTTGATTGTCTTGTTAATTGTATTGCCTATTGTCTTGGCAATATAAATTGATTGTCTTGGAGATTTTGGATTGTCTTGACGATTGTCTTGGCAATACAAAATTGATTGTCTTGTAAGAACAGATTGTCTTGCCGATTGTCTTGACAGTACAAAAGAAAAAGAAAAGATGCAGGAGGCTAAATAAATCAAGACAGCAGCCAGAAAGGGAACACAGAACATAACATTCAAAGAAAAAAAAAACAAGAACAGCTCCATTCTCTCTCATTTTTGAAGAACAACACAGCAAGAGAAAAATTCATAGAAAATCAAGTTCATCTTATTTTTAATATCTGATCCGATAGAACTTGTTTATTTGATACTCTTGTAATATTAGCGAGTTTTTACTCCTAATCTATATCTCGATTTTTATTAACAAATCTAGAAAAATTCATGTCGAATTTTCTAATTTGTTTTTATTAACTAGATATAATTTCTGTACTGTATTTGTAACAAACCCCTTAAGTTAATATAATTTTATATTCAACTTGAATTTTGTTTCATTTAATTCCGCTCAAATTTGTCAAAATATAAATTAAATTTATCCGGACAAATTTCGATAAAACAGTACTGTTTGTATTCAACCCCCCCTTCTACAAACATAGTGGACCTAGAGCCTCTGGTCGGTTCTTTAAGGTTGGCTGAAGGCCTTCTTGGCTTCTGGTCGGCCTGATGAGGTCTTGAACCTTCCCTAGGAAGTTTTCAATCTCCATTTCAGGGTTGATATTCAAGTGTTCAACGCTGGTTTTCATATGTTCAATGTTGGCATTCTTAATCGAGAATCCAGAACTTTAGATTGGTTTTCAAACTTTGGATCTTGATTGGAGGTTCATGACCCCCTCAAGTTTGGCCCTTATAGCTAACCTTGGCCTTCATGGCTAATATCTCTTGTTTTCTCCACCTAGGATTTGATGTTGATATTCACATGTTCAGCGTTGGTGTTCATATGTCGACTACCAAGTATTCACGACCTTTCTTTTGGATTGATGTCAAACTAAAGTTCTCTAGGATCCCTTACTTGACTTCATGTCTTTCATGTCTTGTCTCAAACCTTTGATTTAAGGTTTTCAAACCTATATTTGCTTCTCATTTTTCTTGATTCTAGGTCAAGGATTTAAGGTTGATCCTCGATTTAGATTTCGAAAAATGCTATCCCTTGGGCTTCTTGCCTTTTAAACTTCTGAGATGAAAACTTGCTTGAACTTCTTAATCCTTGTTCAAGGATATTCTTACATCCCTTGACCTTAGGACTATAATTCAAGGTTCTTTATTTGCTTCATCCTTGTACCCTCACTCCAGGTACTTAAAAAATATTGAAGAGTAGTTAGTCCTTAGCCTCCACAGCCTTGCATGGCTTTGATTGCCAGATGGGGCTTTTTAATCAGCTTGTCTTTTATCCAGGGTCCTTCAAGGACTTAAACTCTTATTTGGTTGTATTATAACCTAACTCTCGACCCTTCAGGGTTTTATTTATGCGTTTGTTTGTTTCCATTCGTTTATTCTTTTATTTTCGGTACTTGGTTATCTTTGACTTACACACATCAGGTGCTTGGCACATAAATAAAATCACAGAATAGAGAACGAAAAACAAACTTACATTAATAACTTGAAATAGGTACAACCCTTACATAGAGTACTACTGTCCTACTCGGAGCAATATGCTCTGCAATGGTTTCATCGAACCTTATTTCTACTTCTACTAGATAAATATGAAGCTAAGTCCCACTAGGATAGTTTGAACCCATCGGGGATTTGCAAGACTAGACCTGTATTGCTCGATTTTGTTTTTGATGCTCCATCAAAATAGAGCACCCATTACTCCTTCTGGTCTCCTCATTCTTATTCTGAAGTTCACTTCCTGCTTGGGGTATTATATCCTGCCCCCCGACTTCTTGGTTGCCAATGATACATTCAACCACAAAGTCAGTTGATGCCTTAGCCTTAATGGCTGTCCGAGGCTTTTGTGTGATGTCCTTTGCCGACCTTTCTTGGTGTTCTTTATCACTGTGGACATCCATGTCTTCAATCGGAAGGACCTGCCCCCCGACTCCATCAGGCTTTAACGCAGCTACATAACAGCTCCTAGCCATTTTCTGGTCACCTTTTTGTTCTCCTACACCATTCCTGGTTGGAAACTTGATCTTCATGTGATAAGTTGAGGCAACAGCCTTGAATTCATGAAGTCCAGTCCTTCCGAGGATAGCGTTGTATGTTGAAACCGCCTTGATTACCAAGAAGTTCAATATCTGAGTGGCCTCCTTGGGCTCCTGTCCAATAGTTACTGGCAACTGAATAGTCCCTTCAACTTTGGATTCTACTCCATTAAATCCATATATAGGCATGTTAGATGGGGTCAACTGAGAATCATTGTATCCCATCCTTACAAATGCATCATGAAACAGAATATTGACAGAAGCACCATTGTCTATCAAGACTCGCTTCACCTCCGAATTTCCAATTATAGGAGTTATGACCAACGGGTCGTCATGGGGGAACTTTACCCCCTCCAAGTCTGAGTCTTCAAAACCGATCACTACTTCAGTTTTTGCACGTTTCGGGGCCTCTCCTACGATGTGCATCACTTCTCTGGCATAAGCCTTCCGAGAACTCCTAGTTGTCCCGGCCGCAGTCGGGCCTCCTGAGATCATGTTGATTACTGGCCCTCGGGGTTGTGGGTTGCGATCTTGGTCGTCACCCCTTCTATTATAGTCTCTTCTCTGATTACCACAGTCTTCATCCTTAGTGAAGTGGCTCAGTTTCCCTCTTCGAATCAAAAATTCAATCTCGTCCTTGAGTTGTCTGCAATCATCAGTGTCATGTCCCACGTCCTTATGGAACCTGCAGTATTGATCCTTGTTTCTTCTTGCGGGATCACCCCTGAGTGGCTTCGGCCATCGAAAATCCTTGTCTTTTTCAATATCCATCAGGATTTGACTCCTGGGGGTATTCAACCTTGCATACTCAGGGAACCTTGGTCCTTGGTTCTTAGAGGCAGAGTCGGAGTCCTTGCTAGTTCGGGGATACTTGTCCCTAGCGTCATACTCCTGGTCATCGTACTCTTGATCTTGCTTTCGCTTCATGGAGTTCCTGTTTCCCCCACCGTGGGTGGAGACCTCTATTTTCCTCATACTTTCTTCAGCTTTTATATACTTGCTTGCTCTTCTTTGGAGCTCAGTCATGCTTTCAGGGGGATGCTTTGCCAACGACATCTGAAAGAAGGTGTTCGTTGTTCCATTCTCCAAGGCTATCATAGCTACTTTGTTCTCCAGATCCGGGACATTCAACGTCTCCTTGGTGAAACGCTTGAGGTAATCCCTCAGGTTCTCATTCTTTCCTTGTTTTACTTGCATGAGAGATGCAGAGCTTTTTTCGTGGACCTTCCCACTAACAAATTGATTGATAAAGGCAGTACTCAACTCCTTAAACAAACCAATCGAGTTTGCGGGCAATCGGCTGTACCATCTTTGAGCCATGCCTGCCAAGGTTTGAGGAAACGCCCTACACTTAAGAGCGTCGCTTGCGGGTTGTAGCAGCATAGCGTTCGAGAATGTCCTGACATGATTCGAAGGATCGCCCGTCCCATCATATGCTTTTATCGTGGGCATCTTGAATTTTCGGGAAACATGAGCGTTCATCACTTCGTCAGTGAATGGAGGTGTGGGATCGTCAGGGTCCCCAAGCGGCATCAGGTCTTTGGGATCACTCCTGGGGGTTTCTACCCTCGTAATTCCTCCAGTTGGGGCATCAGCCCTTCTCGGTCTCCTTGAGGACCCTTCCAAATCAATGAAGGGGATCTCCCTTGAGATTGGAGGAGGCCTATTCTGATTTTGCCTTACTTGTTCTCTGGTTATATCATCATTCAGCTTTTGGATCTCAGCTTCAAAAGCCTTGATTCTCTCAGCAGCTGTCTGAACGGGTCTATCGTAGATCCTTTGAGTCCTCCTCATGGGTTCTTTGCTTGTACGTCGCCTCCTCGGGGCTATATTTTGATCATCATCCTCGGATGATGAATCATCGGAGTAAGGTCCAGAGTAATCGTAATATCCTTGCTCAGGGGGGGCTAGACCCCTAATATAGGGTGGTTGATACGACTCAGGTATCTGTAAAGCGTGTCCGCTTGGTCCAGGATCCCTTCGATTTGGGGGATAGTTTGGCAACCCGTATAACGGATCAGTCCTCACGGGGAGTGTAGTGGTGGAGATCTGAACTCCTGAGAGCGGGGGACGGCTAGTCAATGGAGCAACCACCATCTGAAGTTGATTAGTCTCTTGTCTCGGGTGATCAATCACCGGTAAGGTTCTCTCAGCATGGGGATTCGTCCCTGTGGTCTGAGAAACTTGAGGTTGTGTGATAGTCTCAGTTGATGGGGGTACAAGCCCTTGCTCCGTAACAACGGGCGGTGTAGAGGAGACGATCGGTGGATCAGATGTAATAGGAACGTTCTCGGTCGATGTTCTTCGTGTGTTAACCATGGTTGATATCCTCTTCCCACAGACGGCGCCAAATGTTGTGGAATAAAAAGTAGGGTTATCGAATTGCGGCTAGGGTTCGTGAGCTTCGTGCTTTAATGGCTGCGCTTGCGTTATCGTGACCTAATTCGGGTCCTCACAAGATGCCTACGTATCTCAGAGTTGAGAATCAAGCCAAAAACGTAGTTCTAGGATGAGGGGTCTGGCCCTTTATAGAGGCTGTGGGAGCCTTAGAATTATAGTAGGTTTTGGAGACTTGGTGGATAAGTCACCGTAATTGAGGAAGGTTCTGACTCCTTCCTTTTAGGAATTAGTTTCCATGTCGAATTAGGTGCCTTGGAGGCTACACAATATCCTGGGGATATTCTAGGACGTTCTTGGTTTCTAGAACGTTCCTGGTTTGTGGATCAGACCCATGTTAGAGATAGGCTTTTACCGGGCGTCCCCGGTTTGGGCCGTTCTTTTGGGCCTGACCATTAATTACGAATTTAGTGCCCAACTAGGGTTTTGGGCCATATTTACGGGCCAATAAATGTCACATTAATTATGCCTTTAAGGGTTATTTTTTACCCATATCATGAATATTGTGATTGATTCTAGCTCTATGGTGAGTTCTAAGCCTACATTGTTAGGTTCCTAAACTTAATTCTGAATTTGATAATTGTTTTGTGATATGGTCGTTCGAGTTCGTGTTACGACTCTACGAGATTATGGTTCTGATTGTTGTCCATATTTTTGGCAACAAATTCTGATTGGTTTGCTGAGATTGCTGCATTGACAGCCTTCTAAAATCCATTGTGGAATTCTAATCTAAATTCTGATTTTGATATTTCTGTGAGGTCGTTTTTCTGGATTGTTATTTGATATGAGTTTTGTCTCTTTGTGGATTTGGTTTCTTTTCTGATTGTTCATGTGGAGCAATGTCCTTGTGGATTTCTAAATTCTAAACTCTTTCGTGAGTTTCTAAATTCTGGTTTTCCAAAGTTTGTTGTTGCAAGTGTATTTGTCATCTGTCAAGTGCTACAAAGTTCATGTACTGCAAGTTGCTGACCATCAGGATTACTCATTCATTCCATCAGGATTTGTTTTCGACTGTCAGGATTTGCTTTCATTCCATAAACATCTATTCTGAGTTTCTAAGTTCTGCTGTACTGAAAGAAAAAGTTTTTCTCTCTCGCTTTTACTCCTTCTTCTTCGTCTTCGTCAGCCTCTTATCCTCCGGCGGTGGTTTATCCACCGACCGGAGGCCCCTTTTCTTGTCTAGTTTTTATTTCTTTCGATAATCATCCTCCTTCTCTGAGGATTGTGAGTTTTGGTTTGTTTACCCATTAATTGGGTTTATTGTCTCTCCTTGTGAGAGTTTGTTTGTCTCTCCTTGTGAGAGTTGGTTTGATTTGTTTTTTGATTCGTTGATGAGGGTCTACATGGTATCGCAGTTATGGTCGATGTTTCGAATACGTTATAACAGATTAGGTATGCATTCAAGATCTCGTCTCCTTACTTCTCACGCCTTGTCCTATTTAACTAAACAATTTGCCTTGACAGCAACTTCACTTGAGTTTGTAATGGATTGGGGTTGTAGTCCAAATCAGTCAAGCAGCCCAAATGTAATAATACTAATAACAGGCCCAAGTACTAGCCTGGTCCGTTACAAGAGATTTAAAAGTGGGACTGGAGGTCGAGAAAGGAGAAGATGGTATGTTTACAAAAGATGCAGTTTGCAAGGCTATACAATCAGTGATGGATATTGACAGTGAGGTTGGGAAGGAGGTAAAAGAAAACCATGGCAAGTTCAGAGAGCTTCTGTTAAAGAAGGGATTTGAGAATTCTTATATTGATGATTTTGTCCAGAAAATGCAAGGACTTCTGCAATGATGTTGTATTATATTTGCTTCTGATAAGCTCACTCAAATCCTCGGTAAACATGATGTTATAAACAGTACCTTAAGTTTCACTTCCCTTCCAACATTTTGTTGATTATGACAAATCGATTCTGCTGAACAAAATCAACCCATGTGATATTATTTTCCTTCCTAAGATTAGCTTGAAAAACTGTTTTGCATATTCATTCCTTCGCATTTTGTGACACTTGAAAAACTGTTTTGTGACACTTGAGAAATACAGAGAACGGCGAAGGGAATAAAAATCCAGACGAAGACACTCTTCTTTTTGCACGTATTTCAATGTATTTGGATGGGGTATCTATATTTTTATACAAATCGAAATAAATTAAAAAATATAATTTACAAGTACCCGGTCCAAGCACATTGAAATGCGTGAAAAAGTCAGAAGGTCATACATTTTGGGACGGAGGTAGTACAATTCATGCTTCTTTCTCACTCTATAAACTTTACTTTTCGAGGTAAAAGAAGGTTATTTCAATTGAAACAAATATTTCATGAACAAATCATCCATTTCATTATCATGATAATTTTAGATAAGCATATCATATAAATTTTAAAAAAATTTCATTTTAGCTACAATCTCTATGTCCATAGTTTATATATACAAAAATTAAGATGAGATATTAGAGTCAATTAATTTTTTTTTTTTTTTTTTTGAGAGCGAATTGCTCATGTATTAGCAAATTTGTAACACTGCTCACTGCATATGATTGCTAAAACTAACTAATATATGCATATGATTGCTAAAACTAACTAATATATACTGTAGCATAGCACAATGACTTTATGCTTTCGAGTCTTAATTAATTTATTTCAGAAAAGTACCAAAATAAATAACTCGATTTTATTTTTAAAGTTAGCTTAGAGGTGAGTGTTCCTTAAAATATGTATTTTTTTGGCCCATAACTTGTCTAACCTTAAAATATGCATGTCTTTTAATTCAAAGAAAATAACATTTCAAGAAAAAACTTAAAAATATTTTATTCATACTTCGATATTCTGAAAAGGTTTGAAACTTTTGAATTTTATAAAATCCTTTTATTCCTTCTCTATTTCAACAGAAATCCAGTTTAATTAAAAATTGTTGAATGAAATAAAATCAAGGTCATTCAGTTATACTATAATTCTAATAAAAATATATAAAAAAAAAGGAAAGATGTTAAAGTACATAATGTGATTTTGATACAATCGTATGGTGTTATGCACATGTGCAACACTCGGCCGCTACAAAGTACTACTACTACTACTTGAAGCTGCAGTGAACTTGGGATGCCATCACATACATTATATAACATATAACATCAGTAGCAACAAATCTGATTCAAGACACCATTAAAGTTGCTACCTTTGCATCAAGTGCGGAAAAAAAATCACAATAAGTAAAGGCGGATGAATATGTTAGTAGGTGTAATCAAGAGAAGACAATTGATCAGAAATTAATCCTCCACGTTCCTCGTGAAAAACCACCATTTACATTAGCTAATATCAAGAAGGCTACTCAACTTTCAATCGCTGGCTTATTCGCTCATCCTCCTACCTCGTTTTCGACCTTATTGTATGTTTCCTCCTGTACTACATTGCCTCAAGTTATTCTCCCCTCCTTCACATGCCCCTGGCGTACCTTGCACATAAACAGCCTATGTGTATGTCCAAGGTTGTTTTATGTTTGCGGTATGGGTGGTGGCACATGAATGCAGCCACCAAGCATTTAGTGCCTTTCAATGCCTTAATGACACTCTTTCCTTTGTTCTACATTCTCTTCTCCTCGTACCTTACTTTTCTTGGAAGATTAGTCATCCATGCAAACACCATTTCTCTTGACTGCGTTGAAAACCATGTCCCGAGATCATATTTCCATCACTTCAACAACCCTTTTGGCCGAACCTTCATTATTGCATACACCCTCATTTTGGGATGGCCTTTATACTTGATTGTGAACATTGCTGGACGTTCTTATGACCGCTTTGCCTCCAACTTTGACCCCTATAGTCCAATTTATTCTGACCGTGAGCGTGTTCACATCTTGTTGTCTGAAATCGGTGTTCCTGCTGCTGGCTATGGCCTATATCGAATTACTCTATTGCATAAGCATCACACTATTGCATTACACTCATCTCTCGTTTCTCTAAGTGGGATTGGCTGAGGGGAGATCTGGCCACTGTCACTGTAGACAGGAACTATGGAACTCCAAACAAGGTGTTCCACCACATAGCGGAATACTGATACGCATGTGCTTCACCATCTCAACTCTAGCATCCCTCATTATCATTCCCAGGAGGCGTCCAAAGCCATATATATAAACCCGTCTTGGAGGATTACTATCATTACGATGACACTCTTTTTCACAAGGCTATGTGGAGAGAAGCTAAAGAATGTCTGTATGTTGAGGCAGAGGAGGATGGTGACAAGACAAGTGGTGTGTACTGGTATTATAAGCTCTGAGCTGAGTGACCAAATATGTAGAAAACTCGATGATTTAGAAAATTGCTATGTAAAAACTACAGTACGTATTTTCCCTTTAGCTAAATTCTTTTATATATTTTCACCAAGTCGTGGGATACATTCAAGTTGAAAATAATATATTGAGAAATATGAAGTAATAATAATGTCAAGGCAAAGAAATTTTACATATAATGTAATCACTCTGTAACTGCTATGTAGAATATCTCTATTATAACACCAGGGGGAATGTATGATGTATCAACAGTAGGTAAAGATCAGGGGAACAAGAGGACAGCTTAAGAGAATGAACATTTCATGATCCACCTCTTGTACAAAACAAAATTTATAGTATATCACTAATTTTCATGTTCTATTCTAGAGGGCTAAGAAAGGCGAGAAGTACTGAACACAGATGCTTCATAATGTGCCATCATTTCTGAATACCATGCGTTATATCACTTCATCTGGATGATACATCGAAGGTGTTGGCATTTCATCATCAAGTCGAAGGCCTTATTGATCCTAGCAAAAGGGACTTCATGATCGAGGAACTTCTCCAATTCAAGTTTTTAAGTAAGATACACTGATAAATTAAGACTGCATACCTAAAAATCTTTGCTCAGGTGTCAAATATGAAGATTCTAGGAAATGTCTATGCTCTGATAAAGTCCGCCTTGTTAATGTACTTCGATGCCAGATAGAAAGGTTAAGTGGTAATATTAGACACAACCTAAAACTCCAATCCCACCCAATTCCCAAACAATTCTGATAAAGCTGATCATGTTGACGTATTTGGAGATTTACTACGACACAAAACTAGAATTGGCAAAAAAAATGATCCGATCAACCTGAAAATGACTAGTGAGCTGTTCTTGCAATCTTTTACACTTGAATATTGGGGTTTTATCCCATTTTTAGTGATTTTAACTTGACCCAAAATTAACACATTTAAAAACACAATCGAAACTCGAAAGCGAGCTAGTTTGTTGTTTTAGAGTAAATTTCAATCCTTTCATCAACTATTCTATAGGACAAGTTTTATCAACAGGTTTCTGTGGAAAAACAAACAAGGCAAGCAACACTAAAAAACTTAAATGTGAAAATTTCTTACAACCAGGAACCTCTTGTAATTTGGCCTCAGTAACCACACTAACTTCCACTCAGTTCTTGATACGGCTGATCATTAACCTCATTAAAATCATAAAAATCTTTTATTTAAAACAAAAATCATATTTTCTCTCTACTGTTCTTGAGGATCAAAGCAATTTTTGAACATGTTATTGGAGACGGATTTTGGTGTTTTTGTAGTGAAGCTCTTGGCATCTAGTTTCTGAATCCATCAACAAAATTCAGTTTTAGTAAAATCACTTGCTGCCTTGTTTTCATCATCATTACAGCTAGGCAATAGGCATTTTAACAAACACCTTGCTGAGTAATACTTTGTATCCCAAATTGGCACCCAAAAATTGCTCCCAGGCAGATTAGAAAATTTTGATTGGAAAAGTTGGTGTGAATGTATGGGATCCATTTTTTTATGACCAATTAAAATAAGATACTTGATATTTGTAAATTATTTTGGGAACCAAGGGTACCTAGCATTTTCCAACTGACCAATATTTGAAAAGATATTTTAAGATTCTGAATATTATAAGAAATCCAAATTAAATGTATCTTGATTTTCAAAATCCTATATGGACATGTACAAGTTACGGATGGTATTAAATACAGATTTTGCAGGATTGTTTTTTGATATAAGAATTTATGTGTATTGAATTAAGATTATAAAATAGAGAAAAAGGACCCTGAGATATATCTCAAGGAACTTTTCCTAAGATATATGCAAAATATCCTTTAAATTTTGCTGGGCCCGCAGGGCTAATTAAAAATCTCTGAATTTATTAAAATACCCATCCTATTTTTACATACAAATCCCATATATCTCAGGTTCCCTATCCTCTATAAAATATTCATTAAAATTTGTTTGTATTTGTTAAAGAGTTTAAATTTATTTTAATACTTTTGATATTCAATCAAAATACGGTATCCTTCAAAATTCAATTAAAATTTTTTAAAATCTTTGAAGACTCATGAATTCTTTATTTTTGGATTTTATAAAAAACTAGCTTATAGTCCGTGTAAAACACAGGTTACTTTTAATTTTTTTATAATTTGTTTATAGTGTAGTATAATATTTTAAATATTAAATATTAATTTTAACATGTTATTGGAAGAATTCGAACCTTAAATCTTTGTACATAATAAGTTTTAGTATGCCCGCAAGGGTTGTCTCAGTTGGTTAAAGAGAGGCCATCTCACCTCTTGGTCACAGGTTCGACTCTCATGGGAGGCGGATTTGTGATTATGCCATCCTGGGGCAGAGCCTGTCGCACTTGTGCGGTTTGCCTTGGATCACGTGGTTTGCAGGCTATTGCGTGAGCCCATGGGTTTACCCAGAGCGCAATAATCTATGTAAATCTATGATAATCTCCAAGATTTTGAGCGAGAATTCTCATAAATTTCTATAAATGTGTATTGAAATCTCTAAATTATTATTATTCCGTTAAAATCATGAAATTTAAATACTAAAATCTGCCTTGAATACTACGGTAGTACGGTGCACAGTTCCAGGATGCCACCTCGTATATATTAATATATATATGGCAGATTTAGGTGGGTAATTCTTGCCATACTGCATCACAAACAGTGTACTCAATACCATCTGATCGGTATGTGCTTAATTCATTCTCCTTTTCATTCTTGTATTATTTAATTAGTGACTATGTAAGATAGTTGTTTGTTGATATGTTCTTTGATCATTTTGGGTTTTTCAGGTTTAATACGAGAATTGGTTGTTTTACCTTCCCTTGAAACAGAATGGATAGCAAAGCTGTTACAGTAGCAATGTATCCATGGTTTGCCATGGGCCACCTTACTGCTTTCCTTCATATTTCCAACAAACTTGCAGAAAGAGGCCATAAAATCTACTTCTTTGCACCCAACAAAACACTCGAAAAGTTAGAGCAGTTTAATCTTCACCAGGATCTCATTGTTTTCGTACCGATCACTGTCCCACATGTCCAAGGCCTTCCTCCTGGTGCTGAAACAACTGCTGATATTACCTATCCAATGCAGCCTAATCTTATGACTGCCATGGACATGACACAGCCCATAATTGAAGCTTCTCTTAGAGAACTTAAACCCGATTTTGTTTTCTTTGATCTTCCGCATTGGTTGCCATTGGTGGCGAGGCCTTTAGGTATTAAGACTATTTTTTATTGCACCGCAAGCTCTGCAACTATGGGATACTTGATAAGGGAAACAAGCAATTTGAAGAAAGTAATGTTGACAGAAACTGATTTGATGGAACCTCCTCAAGGATTTCCCCTCACATCATCGATCAAGCTGTACGCACATGAAGCTCGCCAAATTATGGATCAAGGTGGAAGAGAATTTGGCCAAAATATGTCATTCTTTGAACGCCTTTATAGGTCTTTCACTGAATCTGATGCCATTGCTTTCAAAACTTGTCGAGAATTAGAAGGTCCTTACTGCGACTATGTTCAAAATTATTATGAGAAGCCTTTTCTGCTTGCAGGGCCAGTTCTGCCTGAACCACCAACTTCAAAACTAGATGAAAAATGGGCAAAGTGGCTAGGAGGGTGCAAGCCAAAGTCTGTCATTTTCTGCGCATTTGGAAGCGAGTGTGTAATGAGGAAAGATCAGTTTCAAGAATTAGTATTGGCTTTGGAGCTTACTGGTCTTCCCTTTTTGGCTGCCCTACGACCACCATTAGGCACAGAGAATATAGAAGCAGCATTGCCTGAAGGTTTTATCGAAAGGATTCAAGGAAGAGGTGTAGTCGATGGAGGATGGATTCAGCAGCAACTAATATTGGCACATCCATCTGTGGGCTGCTTTGTTACTCATTGCGGATATGGGTCTTTCTCGGAGGGTTTGCTTAGTGAATGCCAATTGGTGTTACTACCAAATGTGGGTGATCAATGTATCAATGCAAGACTGATGGGCAGAGATTTAAAAGTGGGAGTAGAGGTCGAGAAAAAGGAAGATGGCATGTTTACCAAAGATGCAGTTTGCAAAGCTATACAATCAGTGATGGATATTGACAGTAAGGTTGGAAAGGAGGTAAAAGAAAACCATGGCAAGTTTAGAGAGCTTCTGTTAAAGAAGGGGTTTGAGGATTCTTATATTGATGATTTTGTCCAGAAAATGCAAGGACTTATGCAATGATGTTGTCCTAAATTTGCTTCTTGTAAGTTCATCCCTTGCTAATCATCATCTTATCATTTGTGCCTTAAGTTTGATTTTCCATCCAACTTTTTCTTAATTATAATAAATCGATTATGCAGAACAAAATCAATGGATATGCACTATTATATTGATGGTTCTGTTTCAATTACATTTAGGTGTTTGGTTTTTTTCTGGTCGTTTCTTTATAACTGATAAGAGTATTATCTTCCATATTAGCTAAGGAGATTACACCACTGTTTGAGTATTCATTTCTTAGCATTTTATGGCACCTTAGAATTAAGCTCAGGAACAGAGAGATAGAGAACTTCTATAGAAATAGTTTGAATAGAATATTAATTGGTTTTGGTTTTACATGGTCTACGCTTAAATTGTGTATGTTTTCCGGAATAGTTATTATCGCAATTAGCTTGACCCTTCCTTCGGGTAGCTGGCTATTATGCCAGTTATTTGTTGCAGCATTCAACTATCCTAAGAAGAATAGTATGTTAGTATAGTTCTTGGTTACTGGTACAGCCGTACAGATAGTCTAGATGATTTACATTAGTGATCGAACACAAACACTACTACATTACATGTGATCAAAGGCAAAAGTTTTTTGTGTTTCTTAATATCAAATATCTGCTCTTTAATTGAAAATCTAAAGCCTAGGAGAAGGACAAAAGAGTGAAAGACTAGAAAAGAAGGTCTTATTAGGGCTTGATAAGTACCCGCTGATAGCCATCAGCGGGCACCCGCTAATAAGTAAAAATATTAACCCTCTAAAAATACAATTCTGGAATACTTGACAAAGTATATCTAATTTCAAAAGTATTATTCAAAATACAAAAGAATACCCACAAAAATATTTCAAATCATCATACTAATCCACTTGCACAAAAATATCTTGCTTTATCCACTTGCATAAAGGTACACCCACTTGCCCACTTGCATGTCTACTTGCATAAAGGTATCTTACTCCATAAGGCAAAGAAGCAATATAATATTCAAAGACACCCATGTGCAAGAGACAGAATCTGATCAAAGCAGTCCAAGTGGCAGAATCAAAGTATGTTTAAGGGGACATCAATCACTGTTCTAGTAGTGGCTCACTGTAGCTTTAACGGCACAACTAGTGGGCGACAGTGATTGAAGAACCCAACCTATAAATACCCCCATTCTACACACACATAGGGGGATCCGAAAAAACACACAAAAAAAGATACAATCCTTTCAGACACAGAAAAGCTCTCTACAATACTCTTTCACATACGATATATTTTCACCAGTCCGATTATTATTATTTCCGATTACTGATTCTCACACCGGAGGTGCTTGACGGCCACCACCCCCGGGCAAGCATTGTTTTGCAGGCACCCCAAACCCAGGTGAAGTACTTCCGGTAAAGCACCCGGAACAGTGATCGGAAGCCTCTAATCGGCCGTGGGAATTATCATTTGGCGCTAGAAGGAGGGGCTTTTTATTTTCTTGAAGAAAATTCCCTCACCTGCTCTAACCAACACGACAAAAATCCCAACACAAGAACCTCGCATTCGAGAGAAACCAAACACATACACATTGCCAAAATAGCCCCGAGTACCCGATCCAAAACCATGACAGATAACCAAGAGGAGCAGCAAAGAGAACTAAACACAAACGTCCCCCCCACAAACCCGCAAAATAATCAGTTAACAAATCACCCCCCCAACAAAGATAACCAGGAACAACCGCTTAGCCTGAACCTCGCAGGATTCAACCAGCAACAAGTAGATTTAATCATGCAAATAGCTTCAGCTTTTCCGCAGCAAGGGCAGCCAATACCACAGGGCTCCCAAGTCCGCTCTCACAACGACCAAGACCAAGAGGTACACAGTCAGCCTAGAAAGGCTAACTCGGCTTTCTCTCGACTAGGCTCCTCCCAGAACACAAACCACAAAAAACACGGAAAAGGTCACCACAGGCCGGAAACATGGGAACAGAATAGAAAAGAAAGAGACCTGAGAAAAATCATCAACGACAAGAAGACCGCATATGAGAAAGTGTTAGCGGAATATGATAGCCAAAGGCGGGGAGAACGGTCCCCCATCCGCCCGCACGAAACAGAGAATACCCAACCCTCAAATGCAGACATGATGCACACCATCATGGAGCTAAAGAGAAAAATAGAGGGCACAAGAGAACCAGAAACAAACGGGTCACCCTTTACCGCAAGATTAGAAGCGGAGCCTAGGCAAAAAGACATCAAGCACCATAGCTTCAATTCTTTCGACGGGCTGGGCGACCCGAAGGAACATCTCAGCTATTTCGACCAACTGGCCCTCCATTACGAGTATAATGATCTCACAAGGTGCCGTTTCTTCGCCGCGACTCTCCGCGGTAACGCCCAGAGATGGTTCTGTCGATTGACCGCCAGATCCGTTGATACCTGGTTAAAATTCAAGAAACTTTTTCTAAACAAGTTCAAAGCAAACCAGCAACACGAGGTGCACACCGTGTTTTTGGAACCAGTCGCGCAACGCAACGAAGAAACCTTGCAGAACTACATCGACCGCTTCAAAGAGGCCGTTAACAAGGTCGTTTGTGTCAATGAGACAGAAGCTTTGGTTCACCTAAGAAGAGGACTCAACCCCTACGAATGTGAGAAGTATGTATGCAAACTCATGGAAGCTAAACCTACCACCTTGGCAAAAGCATATGACCTGGCTTCACAGGCCATCAATGAAGCCGAATCTTTGAATGTGCTTAGGCAATCCAGGGCACCGCCCACTCAATCCTACTTCCAAAGAGAAAGATACACGCCCTATCAAAGGCAAACACCGGCCCTAAATCAGGTACAAACCACTCACGGGCCGTCACCTCCTGCCCAAAAGACACAGTCCGCAATCCCAGTAAGAGACCGCTTAGGGCCAACAAACCCGCAGCGGACAGATAGGCGTCCCGAGCCAAAATGGACGGACTTCACACTCCCCAGGGCAACCATTCTACGAGAAATCAGGGGAAAGCCTTTCTACCTACCACCAGCCCCAATGTACACACTACCTGAAGACAGGCCGAAGGACAAGCACTGCGACTATCACGAAACACATGGCCACACTACGGAGAGCTGCTTGTCCCTCAAATACTTCCTGGAAAGGCAATTAAAAGCGGGCAACCTATCCCAATACTTGCCCAGACAAATACAAGGGGCAGCCACGTCTCAAGGGCAGGACAGAAACATCGTACATACCGTTTTCGGCAGACAATCCTCCCCGCCAAGAGAGGAGCGTGACATTTATGAGATATACGAAGGACCCCCGAATATCATTACTTTTACTAACGCGGACTATGAGGGTATTAACCCGAATCACACTGAGGCACTAGTTGTGTCATTGGGCGTGGCCAACAACGAGGTAAAGAGAATCCTTGTGGATAATGGATCCTCAGTCGACATCTGTTTCAAACACACATGGGACAGGCTCAAGTTGAATGGCGAGAAACTCGAACCCTGTCCCGATGAAACACCACTTTACGGTTTTGGCCACAACGCTGTCCCAATTGCGGGCATTGCTAGACTACCCGTTTATTTCGGCAAATCACCCAGGCAAGTATGTCGAACGATCAAGTTCTATGTCATCAATACTGCATCTTCCTACAACATGATTCTAGGGAGGCCCACACTGAACACACTCAAAGCAGTCACCTCCACCCCGCATCTAAAGATCAAATTTCCTACTCTGAACGGGGTGGGAGAAATCAAGGGGGATTCCGAAACTTCCAAAAGATGCTACGGCATAGCACTCACCCTGGGTAAGACTGAACCCAGCAACCTCCGCAGAGAAAAGGCAAATAAGAGGAAAAGGGAAAAAAGACAAAGACACATTGAACATCAACAAAATAACCGCAAAAGAAAGAAAGAGGTACAGTTCATCGACGGGCCCGACCCGCAACGAATAGATGCAAATCTCTTGAAGTGTCTCAAACGGGATGAGAAACCGCCAATAAGCCCCGCGGTGCAGACAGAAAAAATAGAAGTTGTGCCCGGAGAAGCAAACAGAAGTGTGAGTGTGGGAACGGGCTTTGATTCAGTCTTTAAGGCTGGCCTCACAGACCTCCTAAGAAAATATGCCGATGCCTTTGCATGGAGCCCGAAGGACATGCCAGGTCTGGACGAGTCGGTAGCAATCCACAAACTGAATGTGGACCCGGAGAAGGCCCCCAAAATACAGAAAAGAAGGAATTTCGCTCCTGAGCGACAACAGGCAATTGACGTCGAAATTGACAAACTCTTAGACGCGGACTTAATTTGCGAAGTCACCTACCCAAAATGGGTCGCGAATGTCGTACTGGTAAAAAAGGCCAACGGCAAATGGAGAATGTGCGTGGATTACACTGACCTAAACAAAGCATGCCCAAAAGACCCGTACCCCCTCCCCTCAATGGATCAACTCATTGACGCAACAGCGGGTCACCTAATGCTGAGTTTCATGGACGCATACTCCGGTTACAATCAGATCAAAATGTCGCCGGAAGACAGAGAGAAAACAGCCTTCATTACACACAAAGGGGTCTATTGCTACAAAGTCATGCCTTTTGGATTAATCAACGCGGGCGCCACATTCCAAAAGAAAATGAACAAAATCTTCGGCAGTCAGATAGGCCGCAACATGGAGGTATATGTGGACGATCTCATAGTAAAGTCTCTCTTAACGACTTATCATTTACAAGACTTGGAGGAATGTTTCTCAACCCTCAGAAAACACAATATGAAGCTCAACCCGGACAAATGTGCGTTCGCACTAGACACGGGCAAATTCTTGGGATTTTTGGTATCGCACAGGGGCATTGAGGCCAACCCCGAAAAAATAAAAGCAATCATCGACATGCAACCGCCAAGGACCTTAAAGGAGATACAAAAGTTAACAGGGAGACTAGCAGCCCTCAGAAGGTTCATAGCAAAATTGGCCGACAGATGTCTTCCGTTCTTTGATACCCTGAAGGGAGCAACAAAAACAAAGGCAATCTCCTGGACAGAGGAATGCCAGAAAGCCTTCGAGGATCTTAAAACCTATCTCTCCTCTGCTCCCCTACTAACGGTCGCGGCTCCTTCAGAACCGCTATCACTATACTTATCTGCAACAGACAAGGCTGTAGGAGCCGTACTGATCAAAGAAGAAAAAGCTGAGCAAAAGCCCGTCTATTATGTCAGCCAAGCACTTAAAGACGCAGAAACTCGCTATCCTAATGTTCAAAAGTTTGCTCTGGCTCTGGTAATGGCAAGCAGAAAGTTAAGACATTACTTCCAAGGCAGGCAAATCCGGGTTATCACAGACCAACCGCTGAGAAAAATACTGCACAGACCGAACCTATCTGGTAGACTAATCAATTGGGTTGTAGAGCTTGGTCAATTCGATTTGAAATACAAGCCAAGAACCGCAATCAAAGCACAAGCACTGGCGGACTTTGTCACCGAATGTACATTCACCGTAAGGGAAGAAACAGTACTAGCGGAGAGCGGGGTCATCACCAATAACAATTGGCAGTTATACGTGGACGGTTCCTCCACCAACACCCGCTGTGGGGCAGGATTAATCCTTACTAGCCCCAACGGTTTCCAAGTCAGACAGGCCATACAGCTAAACTTTAAAGCAACAAATAACCAGGCAGAGTACGAGGCACTCCTCGCCGGTTTAGCGTTGGCAAGAAACTTACAAGTCAAAGAAATCACCATCTACAGCGACTCACAACTCATAGTCCGCCAGACGACGGGGGATTATTCTACCAAAGATACGAGCCTCGGCAAGTACCAGGAAATGGTACAAGCTATGCTATCCCAATTTGAGAAACATACCCTCGAACAAATAGACAGAACGGATAATACAGTGGCGGACATGTTATCCAAACTAACAAAAGGAGAGAAAGCAAGTAGCGACACAGTCTATTTCGAGGAACTGCAAACTTCCAGCATTAACAGTCTGCCTGTAATGGAGATAGGCCCGCAACAGGATACTTGGATGACTCCCTATATCCGGTACTTAAAAGATGGCACCCTGCCCGATGACAACATTAAAGCTAAGGTACTCAAATCTCAAGCGGTAAAGTACTTTATGCAAGAAGACACTCTGTACAAAAGGAGCTTTGATTCTCCCATACTCAAGTGTGTTGATGAAGAAGAGGCTCTATACTGCATGAGAGAAGTCCACGAAGGCATCTGTGGCAACCACATGGCTGGAAAGGCACTAGCACATAAAATACTCAGACAATGCTATTACTGGCCCAAGATGCACAAAAAATGCAAAGCTTTCACAAAGAAGTGCCACCAATGCCAACTATTCAGCAACATGTCCCGGAAAGCGCCAGCCCTTCCAGCAGCAATATTGTCCCCGATACCCTTTGCGGTTTGGGGCATCGACATAATGGGACCCTTCCCTAAAGCCAAGGGTGACCTACAATACGTAATGGTCGCCATCGATTACATGACTAAGTGGGCTGAAGCAAAGGCACTTAAGAACGTCACACGGGATGATGCAATCCGTTTTGTCACGGATCAAGTCATCACGAGATTCGGGATCCCGGTGGTACTCATATCCGACAACGGGACACAGTTTGTTGGATCGAAATTTACAAAATTCCTATCCGACCACGGGATCAAACACAAGAAAGCTTCTGTCTGCCACCCACAGAGCAACGGACAGGTCGAAGTAACTAACCGCACCATCGTTCGAGGCCTGGAAAAAAGGCTGACTACTTCCAAAAAGAAATGGCCTCATGAGTTGCCTAACGTCCTTTGGGCATACCGGACGTCAGCTAGGGCAAGTACAGGGGAAACCCCGTTCAAACTAGCTTTCGGCACGGAAGCTCTTGCTCCAATCGAAATTGGATCCCCGTCCTACCGAGATGTCAACTTCGAAGAAGAGCCCAATAATCAAGGACTCAAAACAAACCTAGACTTACTACATGAGGCAAGGGAAGCCGCTGTCGAAAAAATGACTGCTTACAAAGAAAAGACAAAGGAATTTTTCGGGAAAAGAGCCAGGATCAAGGCTTTTCTAGAAGGCGATCTAGTCAACAGGGCAACTGAGGCATCCGACCCTAGACACACCGGAAAGCTTATGCCAAAGTGGGAAGGCCCATACAAAATCATTCAGGTCTTAAGGCCGGGCTCTTACAAACTAGCACGCCTGGATGGCACCGAAGTCAACAACACTTGGCACGGGGATAAATTGAGAAAGTATTACCAGTAGACAGTCGATCAATCTGTACTTTCTCTTTCTTGTACGCAACAGTCATGAATGGAATACTTTTTTACCAACAAATTGTCTACAGACATCCTATTATTATCAAGTCCCCTAAACGGGCGATCATTCTATTACACAGTCCTCTACGCGGACAAGCATCCTATTATTATCAAGTCCCCTAAACGGGCAGGCATTCTATTACACAGTCCTCTACGCGGACAAGCATCCTATTATTATCAAGCCCCCTAAACGGGCAAGCATTCTATTACACAGTCCTCTACGCGGACAAGCATCCTATTATTTCAAGTCCCCTAAACGGGAAAACATTCTATTACACAGTCCTCTACGCGGACAAGCATCCTATTATTATCAAGTCCCCTAAACGGGCAAGCATTCTATTACACAGTCCTCTACGCGAACAAGCATCCTATTATTATCAAGTCCCTAAACGGGCAAGCATTCTATTACACAGTCCTCTACGCGGACAAGCATCCTATTATTATCAAGTCCCCTAAAAGGGCAAGCATTCTGTTACACAGTCCTCTACGCGGACAAGCATCCTATCATCACCAAGTCCCCTAAACGGACAGACATTCTATTACAAAGTCTCTTAAGCGGACACACGGCCTACTCAAAGCATTCTATCTCAAGGTCATCCCCGCGGACAACCATCCTATTACTCAACACAATCTACGCGGGCAATCATCCTATGGAATTCCGTCAACAAAAACAAATAATACGTCCCTAAACGGGCAAAGGCAAGAAACAACAGTTATCAAGCATTCAAGCGAGGCGCTGTATCAAAGATATGCAAAAGACATGCAAAGAAGGAAAAATTGCAAACAAGTTCAAAAGGAAAAAGAAATAGGGCAATTTTATTCATTTTTATTTAATGATTACAAGGCTAGACGGTATACAAGATTTTAATCCCTAGTCTAGGCCTTGCAGCTTCCACCTTCTCCGCCACCGTCATCTTTCTTTGGTGGAGGTGGGTTCTTGGCAGCTTCCCTCTCTTCCCGGCGTTTCGCCAGGGCTTCCTCGATTTTCCTGAACACTTCAGGAAAATCGGCCTCAGACTCCGGCCCGTCGAACACCATGCCATCGATTATGACTTTGTTGTTGTCGTAGTCGTACATCATCACGCGGGGATCCATGACCAGATAGCTAGTGACAAGAAAGAAGGAAGCTGGGAAATAAAAAAGATGCTCAGCATTGAGCACGTTAAACCCTTTTTATAGGGGTAAAAGCAAGTTAAAAGACGCGCAGTTAATACTGCCATTTCCAAGCCACGGAATACAACGCACACAGTCAAAAATGTCTATTCCCATGCAGACTGCAGTAAAAGCACGGTCAAAACAACGTGATTTCCATGCAGCATTTAATGCTCGTGCCTAATCCCCACAGTCAAGGTAACATTTCCCAAACACATATTTATTTTCCCTTTTCACAAACAAACACAAATATACACGATGCAAATATATTTCGCCAACAGAAATTCAAAAATAAATGTCCCACCAAACACAAAATATTCCAGACTTTACAAATACGAGAAATAGAAATCTTTTTCCAAGTCACAAAGCGGACAGACCCGCAGAGCAACTTCAAAAAAAAAAAAAAAAACACAAATAACAGCGGGCGCCCAGACTAAGTCTTTATCCCCAGCGGGAAGCTCTCAGCGGGCTCGACATACCTACTAACGTTTCCTCTTCACCCGAATCCTCGCCATACACGACCGCTATTGCAGACAACGGCGCTACGGCGTCCAACTCTTCCAACCCGGACACGCCTATCAACGGCCCCTTTTCATCCGGTTCCTCGGCATAAACGGCCGCTATGGCCGACAACGGAGTGGCAACATCAACCTCATCTCCATCCGCTCCACGCTCAGTAACTGGCACACCGACTTCACCTGCCACGGCCTCTGTTTGACAGCCAACACTAACTCTGACCGTCTCCCCTAGACGGGCCTTCAATGCTTTCACCTTACGCTTAGCTCTCTTGGCCTTAGACTTCAGTTTAGCCATTTCGGTTCTCAACCGGTCAATCTCTGCACTACCTTGCGACACCGTTACATGCATCTTCGCGGCTTCCTCTTTTAAAATTTCGGCAAACTCGGCACTGTTCTTAAATTTCCTAACCGCGGCCTCTTCCGTCAGACGGGAGTCAAGGTGGCTTTCAGCATCATTTGCACGGTCCCTCTCATACTTCAGTGAGGTATTTAAGTTCTTTATCTGCTCCGTCAAAGCCGCCTTCTCGGCCTCAAGCTCAATTTTATCCTCCGCCAAAAACCTTCGGAGTTCAGAATTGTAAGCATAGCTTGCCTTAATGTCGGTTTTCTCGGTCTCAATCTCAAACAAAGCCTTGGCAGCATTATCCTTCATTGTCCTCTCGGCGGCCAGTTCCCGCTCAAGCACCTTCACTCTCTCCCTTAAAGCTTTATTGCTGCTGCGGTACATATTACCCCGGGCCATCAAACCCGTATACATGCACTGGTTCTACAAAAAACAAATGCACAAAAGGTTAACAAGTCACCAACAAGCAAAAGTAAGAGAAAACACAAAACTACTGGACAAAGGCATACCCGAGCGGTGTACTTCTGCGAAAGGCGACACATCCGCCCCCAACTCAGCTCATTCATCCTCAGCAGATCATCATCAGTCATAGATTCCGCTGTGAAAGTATTAGGCCCTGACTTGAACAGAAAACCATATCCGGGCCTACTGCCAAACTCAGCATCATTCACCTCATCATCACTACTTGTATAATGAACAATCTCTTCCGACGACTCTCCACTATCTCTACCATCTTCTTCCCCAGTACCATCAGAGGCGGTACCTGCGCTTTCATCAACAACCACGTTGGGAGGAACGTAATCACCTACCCTGAAAGGCTCAACCCGTCTACGCTTAGACGGACCAGCATCATCAATAATTTTCCGTTTCAGACTGGGCGGCGGAACCTCACCCGCCATGCCAACCTGTTTTTCCGCCCCAACATTGGCCTCCTTTGCGGCCCCCAAAGTCTCTTCAGAATCTAAGTCAACAACTTCTTTGCTCCCAGGGCCACCAACCGCTTCATGAATATTAGAAACACCCCGCTCAACTCCTCGAATGGATGCTCTATACTCCTTAGAAAGAATGTCTGGTTCATGCTCATCAACTCCTAGGCTGGCAGCATATAACCTTGCCACAGTACCGGGACTATTGCCTCCGCTTTCAGTGGCCATTTCTTCAGCATTAGCGGGCTCTTCACCCCCAGCTTCAACAACCCCCACACTGGCCCTGCCAACTTCCACTTCAACCTCATCCCTCTCACTCTCCCCTTGTGCAGCTTCTTCTCCCTCAAACTCCAACTCAATGTTTTCTTAAAATGACTGGCCTTCCCCACCCAAAAACTGCTCACCTAGCAACTCCTCAGATAGTGACTCGGCCTTCGAATCAATGTCATCTTCATCCTCCTCCTCCTCCGCATCTTCCTCCACAACGGTTTCTGGATCTTCAAAACGAACAGAAGGCCCAGCCCCTCTACTTTCACCTGACAAATCAAAGGCATCTAATATATTTGCAGCAGAGAAATGCCCGCCACGGAGACGGTTGGGTCTGGGGGCACTGTCAATATAAACTTCGCATACAACCTCACTTCATTCAAACCCAAAGTCGGGTGCACATCTAGCTCCGGTTTACGAGGATCCAATACTACACAAAAACAAACAATATGGTTAATAGCAAATACAACGAAAACAATAGACTACATCAAACAAAGACTTACAGCAGTGTCTTCTTAGATCGGCCGGATCAACAAAATTGGATTCCGTCCACACTTCGCCTAACGACTTCACAAGCCTCACCAAAATATCAATCTCAGCACGGCTCAATCGATTGCGGTTCACCTTATAAGAACACTCAACTTTCTTCGTGAAATTCTTCTGCCAAGCAAACTCACCGCCACCAATAACCAAAAACTCCTCAGCCCAACCCGCCATACCCTTGGGAAATAACCACGGCCGAAATCCTTCCAAGGCCTTCCCAATCACGCTATTTGGCTTCACAAATTGCAGCTCATAGAAAGGCTTCGAACGACTCGCTTTTACATCAAACAGACAGAAAAAGGCCCTGAAAGTCGGCTGCTTACCCATTGCTTCACAACTAGCTATAAACCAATTAATAGCCCTTATGGAGTTGGGACCGAATTGAGCTAACGGGCACTGAAAGTGCACACGGAATAAATCCATGATAAATTTATGCGGGGGAACCCGGAAACCAGCCTTCAAATGACTAACGGGGAGACACACGGAACCATCATCAAAACGGTGATACAGCCTCTCACCCGGCTCCGCCCGCCTCCAGAAATACCCATCTTCTATTCGGAACATCCTACTCACATACGCTGACCACTCCTCACTCAGAAACGTACTGTCATGTTGAAGGTGAGGAAATCTAGAAAAGACGGTATCCATCTGCGCCTTCGAATACGTTGTCGGGGCCACATTGGTCGCCCGGAACAAACTTTCACTACTCTCAAAGTACCTGTACCGATTTCTTCGAAGAACCGCTGGATAGGTCAGTTGCCCAATGTCCGCCCACCGCCCGTACCCATTTATCAGCGGTCTCTTCTCTCCGGTCCCAGGATCTGTAAATTCGTCACCCATCTACACAAACTCAAAAGTAAAATTCCTGTACCGCGGACACAGAAACCGCTTACAACTAACAAGGTACACGTGGATTTTCACAGCAATTTCCTTTTTTCTAAAAAATAGGAAAAACGATTCATATTCCATTTCCCTCCACAAACATCGAAGACAAACCATCACAAACCCAATTTACACAACATTTACCACATATACGCACATATATATACACCATTACTGGCCTAAACATCCACAGATTACATTATTCAAACTCAGAACCTATGAACAACAAACAATACACCACCGAAAATCTTGACCAAAAACCTATCGAGCACATAGATCCAACTCTTTTGCATAAAAGAGGAAATCAACAACAAATACCCACTTACCACCGAAACAAAAAGCAAACACAAAACCACGATCAAAAACATCTACCTAAACAGACATCACCATATTATAAATACATACATGGCACGATTATCCATGCAACAGATATCACAAACAGAAAGGCAAGGAAAGAACAACGAATCTTACCACAAAGCAGGAGATACGAACGGCTTTATAAACCTCGCCGATCACCGGAATAGCACAACCACCACAAAAAACAATCGAGTAAGCACTCAATGGCAAGAGATATGAAGGCAGTAAAAAGATGAGAGAAAATAACTGACCAAACCCCTTTTTTATTACGTGAGGCGCGTGAAAAGGGGAAACCACTATCACACGTAACGTGGCGGATTCTTACTGGTCCACGCCAAAAGCACAATAGTAACCACCTCGGTACAAAACACCAACTACTCACTTGGTAATAACTCCCCACGTCTCCTTACATATTATTTCAAAGGTACACTCTCTCTCCACCCAAAGGTCACTTCACTCATTAATACGCACTGCCACTTATCATTTCTCTTATTATTGGCATTTAATATTATTCTTGCATTAATTGACAATAATAAGCATTTATTCGCATAACAGTTACGCATATCAAACAAAGAACTTTTCAACTCCACATACGTCAAGCACCGCATACCGCCTAAGTGCTGTCCGCCAACACTTGGGGGGCACATTTTCACAAAAAAATCTAACTCCTAAGTGTTGTCCGCCAACACTTGGGGGGCACATTTTCACAAAAAAAAAAATCTAACTCCTAAGTGTTGTCCGCCAACACTTGGGGGGCACATTTTCACAAAAAATTCTAACTCCTAAGTGTTGTCCGCCAACACTTGCGGGGTTCATTTTCTGCACAAAACTTTCTGCCCACCTAAGTGTTGCCCGCCAACACTTGGGGGGCACAGACATTCCGTAATTTTGCATCTTTTCCGCTTACCGTTTCCTCTTCCTCCCCCTACCCGCAAACGCGCCTAGAGGGAGTGGGGGGCAATGATAAGTACCCGCTGATAGCCATCAGCGGGCACCCGCTAATAAGTAAAAACATTAACCCTCTAAAAACACAATTCTGGAATACTTGACAAAGTATATCTAATTTCAAAAGTATTATTCCAAATACAAAAGAATACCCACAAAAAGTATTTCAAATCATCATACTAATCCACTTGCACAAAAATATCTTGCTTTATCCACTTGCATAAAGGTGCACCCACTTGCCCACTTGCATGCCCACTTGCATAAAGGTATCTTACTCCATAAGGTAAAGAAGCAATATAATTTTCAAAGACACCCATGTGCAAGAGACAGAATCTGATCAAAGCAGTCCAAGTGGCAGAATCAAGGTATGTTTAAGGGGACATCAATCACTGTTCCAATAGTGGCTCACTGTAGCTTTAACGGCACAACTAGTGGGCGACAGTGATTGAAGAACCCAACCTATAAATACCCCCATTCTACACACACATAGGGGGATCCGAAAAAATACACAAAAAAAGATACAATCCTTTCAGACACAGAAAAGCTCTCTACAATACTCTTTCACATACGATATATTTTCACCAGTCCGATTATTATTATTTCCGATTACTGATTCTCACACCGGAGGTGCTTGACGGCCACCACCCCCGGGCAAGCATTGTTTTGCAGGCACCCTAAACCCAGGTGAAGTACTTCCGGTAAAGCACCCGGAATAGTGATCGGAAGCCTCTAATCGGCCGTGGGAATTATCAGGGCTGTAATTCGAGTCGAGCCGGGCGAGTTCGAGACGAGCCTCAAATCCATGGTACAGATCTCGCCTATCACTTTACCTCGAATATATGATATGATAGAACAAACCTTTCATTAAGTCCAATAATGTCCTAGTGTGTTACTGAAATATATAATAAAATAATTGTCTTAGTGATGTAGGACATTATTTTGTATATCAACTATAATAACAATTCCTATATTCATTATTTATTATTATTATAATAATAAATTTAAAAAGAAAGTGAAAGAAAGTTGAAAAAAGAGAGAGAAAGGAAATGGTGAAAAAGAGGGAAATGGTTTTTTTTTTTAACAAAAATGAAATAGGTAATGGCCAGGGGTTACTTAAAAACAAGTAATATCAGTAGGACGGGACATTATTGTAGCGACTACTTACGTTACATTCTCTAAATTTTGAGTTAGAAAATCATAAAAGTAAGCCGTTGGACTTGCTCAATTTCTTCCAGCTTAAGCTAATCTTAACTATCACATTTTGCCTTGAGCAAAGGTTAACCTGCAATAATATGTATGCTAACTAATTTCATTAAAACACAGATAGTTTAACTATATTCCATATTGTTCGTGAAAACGATATGATACTGGTTAAAAATTATGAGGGAAATTTTCATCTTACGAGCTATGTTTCGTAGTCGAGACATGCTCAATACTCACCAGCTATGTTTAGTAGTCAAGACATGCTCAATACTCAATAGTACCCAACAATGATGCCGTAGGCAGCAATGGTGCAAGTACAGTCAGTGTGTGTATCGTTTAAAGCGTTACTCTCAGGCCAAAACCAAAATGTTTATAGCGATCATTTCTTTTCGTAATAAACAGAATTATATCTTCTTTTAATGGGGTGGCAAAAATTATCTTTTTTCAGATACCAGCTTTTGCTTTAGATTACAAATTTGTACAGTGACTTGATAACTTTCAACCTGAGAAATTGTTTGTAGAAGTTGACTGATGAACATTCACATAACAACAAAATTATAAAGAGAATATATATCATCAGTCGCACTAACTTCTTCTCAATGTACATGGCAGTATCACATCAGTCGCACTAACCATTGGAATATAGTTAAGGCTCGAGACCATAAAAGTGATTTTAGACTCACCACTGCCTATGGTTGTGAATATATAGTTGTCTAGTTTATTTTGCCGCAAGAATCGCATTAAAAGAGTTTACTGTTTAAGAGTTATACTAGTTTTAGTGAAAGTTTTTTGAGAAATGGAACCGCAGAAATGTACCAACTTTGTGGCTTTGATTGAGACCCTTAATAGCGATTTACAATATTAAATTTTGAGGATAAATACTAAGGTCAGTTAGCAAATTGTGTGCGAAGGTTTTGAGTCAAAAAGATTATTTTCCGATTTTATAAAATGTGTCAGCCGAGGTTGCGCAAGTGAAAAAGCCTTTTAGGGGATGATACTATTCATTGAAAAACCCCCGCCCTGTTTTGTAAAATCCGAAAAATGAGTCTTTTGACCAGAGCCAAATCTTGAGTTATTTACCTTCTAAACATTCTCTAGATCGTGCACGCGAAAACGGTGCATCATTTGAGTTAACGGTTATGGAGTTATGAACGTTTTAGTAAAAGTTGTACAAATAGTTAAAATCCGTAGTGGACTCAACTTCGAAAATACATTTCACATATCTAGACCCGTGTTTTCGAACCGAGATTTTTATGATAAATATTAAAAATACCAAAGATGATTTTAGAAGTGGTTTCATATTTAAAAACGTTTCCAATGATTTATTAAAAGTGTTGGAGTGCGAGTCAAGGAATAGTAATTTTCAGGAAAGTCAACTCTAGAGGTACTACTTTGACCATTCGTTTTGGCTAAGTAAAAAGAGGATTTTCGAGTTGGCTAAAACACGAAACTTGTAAAGGATTATCAAGGAAACATATTGGTGTAAAGAACGAGGTTATAGAGGGTTAAGTATAACATGGATTTGAGGATCAATTTATGACTAAACTTATGACTTAAGGGTTTGTCGATTTGAGGACCCCTTAGTGCCTTGTTTGTGATTGGCTAAGTGTTTGAGTATTGAGTTATAAGTGGATCGTATAGGAGATTAATCGCGTGTTTTCTTTACTTGTTTAGATTGTCGGATTCCGCTACGAGCCCTTGCTACATCTGGTGTACCATGCAAGTTACAAGTACACACTCTATTGTTCAGAGTATTTATATATTTTAAATGCATAAGTGTAAGAACCCTAATTTTTGGTAATATTTCCTTTTATTTAATATCTTGTGACATTGTCATTATGGAACCTTTCTAGTCATCCCTGTTGATTAATAGAATTGATTGTCTGAGAAACTGCGTTGTTGCATTTATTATGTAAGATATAAAGGGAGATTGTGAAGGTAGGAGTCTTATTGTTAGTAATATTTATAAACTTGGGATTTGAGAATGGTTAGAGTTAAAGGATTTATTAAGAATTATGACGAGGAATTATGGACATCCGAGGAATTTACACAATTAAGTACTTAAGGAATTATAGGGGAAATCTCTACGCGACAAAATATTATTACGAGAGATTAGTTAAGATACGATACGAATTAAAGATTAAATAACAAGCATTGGTGGAAGAATAATAATACAAGGAGTAGTATTGCATGCAAGCCCATGCAACCAAGTGGTTAGAAATCAAGCAAACTAGTTAGCCATTGGAAGATGAATAGTACCTAGTTACTTGCTTTTTCAAGAAAGGGGACAAGTAGTACATGAGGCCATGCTTGCTAGTACTTACCTATACTTACATGATATGTATCACCCAACCTAACCTAATACCAATTATTCACCCAACACAAAACACAAACTCCTTTCCCCCCCCCCCTTGTGTTGCTCTCGGCCAAAACAAAAAGTGGAGAAGAAAATTTCTTCTTCCCCCTCTTCCATCACTCATAATCCACACCATAAATCCTAGGTCATCTACATCATCTAGACAAGGTATGTTAGCAATTTCAATCCATTTCATCCACCCAATTTCAAGTTACAAATTGTTAAAGCTTGGGTGAATAGTAACCATGTTTGTTTTTCCTTTAGATCTTGCATTGTAATTGTTGAAGGAGACCATCTAAGGTGTTGTTGAGTTGTGTAAAGCTTATCCAAGGCCCCTAGGTGCTCAAGAAGGTATAAAAATCTCAAACCCTCTTGGTTATGTATTATTTATAAAGTATGGTAGTAGATCCATGTGTTTGAGAACTAATCTTGGTTGTATATGTATTGGATAGCATGGATCTTGAGTTTTGATGTTGAGATTGTGACTTTTATGACTATAGATAATGTATATATCTCCATGAGTGTTATGAATCATGATCTAAGTGTATTAAGTGTTGATTATGCTGTGGAAGTGTGAAAAATGGTTGATCTAAGTAGTTTGTGCTTGCTGAGTTTTGTCCAGGAACATTGACCTGTATTGTAGCACGATTTTGAACCCCCAAATGTTGTCCCCTGATGTCCTACCATATATTGTTGGAAAGATAATTGAATGTAGTTTCTGGAAATGTAAGGTTCATGGCTAGGTGATGTGTAGATTTTAAGTTATGGCCGGAGGAGTGAATTATGTTTCTGGAATATGGACTGCACTAAGCGACCCCCTTGTGAACCTTGTTTAAACCCCTAAAAGTATATATGGGATCATGGAAAAATTTGAGAATGTAGGGAATGCAGTGGTGAAGGCCACCCAAATAGAATTGAATTAAAATATGAATTTTTGGATTTTATAAAAATGCTAGAGTAAAATTCGCGCAATGGAAAAAGTCGATTAGTGGAGCAAAATTCTAGGGTTAGTGGTTATGATTCGAAAGTGGTAACTAAATTAAGTCGAATAAGTGGCGAGCGTAATCGAGTGATGACATGAACCTATAGTGGGGCTAGAGAGTCATAAGACGAAGTCGTTAATTTAATTTCGTACCCCCTAAAACCCCGTAATTAAAGAAATATTGTTAAGGTACTAACGAACGATTATTGCTTATGTATAGATCGTTCGATTCCGCACGCTCGACCACCCCAACCAAACCAAGGCAAGTTTACTTTTCAAAACTTATCCATATACAAGGACTTTTACTGTTGTGTTTGTAGTTTTCAATTATATCAAATGCTATGTTTATCGAAGTATTGATGCAATTGAGATTGTATAAGTACATATATGCTTGTACCCCTTGAACTTAGATTGAAATGTTTTCTTCGGACAACGACTCTAGCAATAGAGGTCGTAGCGGTCCGTATATACTATTGACCGGGGAGTGGTATATTATTATATCGTATCTAGATTGCGAAAACCCGAAGGGTCATTCGGGGAGTATCGTATACTCAAGTAATTATGTTCATATCTTCGTAAATACTCGAAACCCTATCTTGGATTAAAAGTTTATTTTATCAAATAATTATTTTATTAATTATTAATACTAAATCTTAAAATATTATTTATTATTTATTGTTCATTATTTAAAGACAAAGTTAATCCAAGATACATTTAATACTTTCAAACTCGAACTCTTTCGAACTCAAAACATTTTCGAAAACCCCCGGTCAGGTTCTGCTTCTTGTATGATTTCAAGAATCATCGGTCGACTGATGTCGGACCTCAATTACTCTGTTTTCAATCAAAATCAAGTTTTTAAAGAAAAAGAAAAAGGGACTCTGGCAGGTGTGGGAACCGTTGACGAACGATTCCCGGGATGTGTAAACGGCCGTGAGCCAGGCGGTCCAACAAATATTATTCCGGCCCAGGTGTTGCCGAAGGATGATTACGGATGTAGTTTTCATCGAGGGTGATTACGGATGTAGTTTTCACTCGGGGATAGTTACGGATGTAGTTTCTATCCTTCTACCGGTAGAGAAGACCCGCAGATTATTGGACTTGGATGTGGCGACTGATCATCGTCAATCTTTGTCAAGTTTTATGTTTTCTTTAAGTCCCATTCCTCCATTTTGGAAAAATGCTTTGACACTGCTTCTTAGGCTTTTGTGCCAAGTTGCTGATAGTGTTCTATTTTGATGAGAAAGATGTTGACTCAATGCAGTAGCTAGAACTGCAAGTTTATTTTGAAAACAAGGGCACATATTGTTGCACCTTCGAGATTTATCAACTATGACAAGTGATTTATATCTGATTGATACAAACAAGTTTAATAACTGCCAATCATATGAAATGTTATATTGCTTACCTTATACATATATTTCTTGCTGAGCTATAGTTGCTCACTCTTGCTTGTTTTCAAATTTACAAACACAACAGCTAAGTGAAATGGCAAGACCCAGACACACTGCTCGAAAGCAGGTGACTAGACCCGAGCCAGCACTTGAGATTCCACCGGTAGGCCCCATTAGCCGGATTGGTTGGCAGCTTTTGTTAGTTCGTTTTATTTATCAGTATGACCTGTGCAAGGCAGTGTATCGTAACAAACTTTCAAGCCGCCAACTTCGCTTCATATCGAAGTGTTGCTGGTAGCATAAATACTATTTAATTCGGTCTGTAATAACTCTGATAATTTATTTCTGTTTAATCAATGTGTGACGTTTCTGAGGCTCTAACCTGTGTGCGTGTGTGTGTGCGGTGTGAGTTATTGTGGGGTCGATGGCTGTTTTATTTATATTATGTGCAAGAACAGGTACGCTATTAATGGAAAATGGACCATGAGCGCCTAGATCTCCGACCCCGGATCTGAGGGCGTCACAGAAATGGTATCAGAGCGAGGTTACAGTTCTCAGAAACGATAGTAATTTAAGAAATCAACCCTAATAATAATAACAATAACGATAACCTTAATAACAACATTAATAATACTTAGAACTCTCATCGAGTTTGTGGTCGGGTTATCGGATATAGCCCTGACTTTAAGGCCCGTGAGGGAACTACTCCTAAACCTTTCTTTTATGGTTAGTGACCCACCTTATTTCCCTTGTATAGATGGAGGAGATACCAGACCCTGAGGCTTTCGAGAGAGAGCATGATGAGGCACTGATGCGAGATACCAAGGGTCCTGAGGAGGATATGGGTGCTGACTCTGAGCTGGGCCCTGGATTACACTGATAGAGGATACTGATGATGAGGATCCCGTTGAGGAGCCCTTTGAGCCTGAGCCTGAGCCTGTTACCCCATCTCCTGTAGCTACTGATGGGGAGAGTGTGAGATCCGGTGAGGGTCGTGTCGTGTCACCCCCACCTTCTCCACAGACATCTAGCCCTGTTTCATCGGACGGTGACTCCGAGGATGATACTTCTGGCGAGGAGGAGCTTGACCCTACCCCTGCTACTGCTCCTGCTCCTGCTACTACTGCTGCACCTACTCCTGTTCCTGTCATACCACCTCCACCGATGGACCTACCCCCAGTGTCGGGTACTAAGCACGCTTACGTGGTACAGTTCCTGACCCGAGACTTACTATCTGCAGAGGCCCAACTTAACGAGGTGAGGCGGGCACTAGTGGAGGAGCGCGAGGCGCGCTTGAGGATCCAGGCTGAGATGAGGACCGTTGTTGCTAGGAGGACTAGGGCTCGACTCCATAGGATTGAGAGGAGGAGCCGTGATAGGATTCTTGGTTTAGGGATCCGCGGGGGCGGAGTGATCCAGGCTAGGGATGCTAGGCGTGTTGTTCGTCGTGCATTTGCCCGAGTGAGGACCTTGCTCCGTCGTGGCGCGGCCCCGTGATGTGTTACTGATAGCTCAGTCCCCTAGGTTCAGTTGACATTAGTGTGTCGATTTTGCGGGATAGTTGACTTGTGCAGTGGTATCCTTTCTGACCAGTGGATGAGTAGACTGACCTACAGATATGTAGATGTGACTTCGGGTAGTATGTACGGATGTAGCCCTACTTTTGTGTAGCCTGTCTATTCGGATGATGTACTTGTATTTGTTCCACTTTTGCTAGACTTTGACATCGGAACTATGTATTTGGCTCTAACATCCAAACTTTGTGATAACCCTTGTACCGTACTTATTTAGTTTCCGTTTCCGTAATATTGCCTCAACTGCTTTACTTTCCGATGCCATGCTTTACTGTTTTGATATACAACTGTGATTATACAATTGCTACAAGCCATGAATACAACCATGCTGTTTCAAAGTTACGATATGCGATTTCAAATTGTTTTCTACAATTCCCAAAAATGTTCCTACAATCTTTAAAAATAAATTTTTCAAAAAAAAAAATTGTTTTGAAATTTTGGGAAAAAATATTTTTGAGGTTTCGAAGTTTTGAAAACTCTTGTAAATGTTTTCGCATTCCAAAGGGATTTCCCCCCCCAAAAAAAAATGTTGACATTTTATCTCCAACATCAGATTATTAAAACTTTTGCAACTTCCACCTTATGAGGAGGAACGATACGCTCCTGACCCGTGCAAACGCTGTCAGGTAATTGGAAAACCCTAACCCCTTCTTGTTTTATTATCAGAATCATGCCACCCAGAAGAATGAACACTTGAGCTCACCCGATCAGTTCTGAGGGCCAGGGTAGCCACCATGGAACCGGAGGCCACCAGAACCATGAAGGGGAAAATGCCAACCTGAGTGAGAATGAGGGCAACGACCATAACTTGTTTGATGACTCTGAGTATGAAGAAGAAGAAGCTGGTGATGATACCCGAGAGGTAGAACATCCTAGGGGAGTCCCTATGGAACAGTTCATGGAGTTACTTAGGCAGAACTTGGACCGTCCCCCAGTTCAGCAACCACCCCAGAATGCTAATGCTAATGCTTTCCGGAACTTCAAATCCCTGAAACCCCCAGAATTTAAAGGAACTGCCGACCCGGTTGAGGCAAGGGCCTGGCTGAAGGAAATGGAAAAATCTTTCGAGATACTAGGTGTCGCTGAAGAGCAGAAGACTGTTTTCGCCACTTACCTTCTGAAGGGTGAGGCGAACTATTGGTGGGAAGCTAAGAAGAATTTGGAAGGAAGAGGTGCAGTGACCTGGGAGAGATTTAGCGAGCTGTTCTTGGAGAAGTACTTTCCTAGGTTCATGGAGACACAAATGGAGCTGAAGTTTTTGGAGCTGAAGCAGGGAAACATGACGGTGGCCGAGTATGAGGCCAAATTTACTGAGCTGTCGAGGTTTGTGCCGGAATATGTGAACTCTGAGGCAAAGAGGGCCCGAAGGTTTCAATTAGGGCTAAAACAATGGATTCAGAATCGTGTGGCGGTTCTTGAGCTGACAGACTATGCCACCATGGTACAGAAAGCGTAAATTGTTGAGGCTGGGAGTGAACAGATGCAGAAGGAGAGAGAAGGAAAGAAGAGGAAGTTTGATAGTCGAAAGGGAAACTCTGCGGGTGGGAGCTTTCCGAGCAAATTTAAGCGAGGAACGATGTCCCAACCCAGCGGAAACTTTGGAACCAAGAGAGCTGAAAGTTGGAGTGTGGGCCAGAGCGGCCGACCACAGGGATCGTCTTACTCTACCCCATCCTGAGCCCAACCCCCAGAATGTAATAAATGTGGAAGGAAACATGCGGGCGTGTGTAACCTGCAAGATGTGAAGTGCTTCAAGTGTGGGCTGACAGGGCATTATGCTAACGCCTGTCGCGGAACTAGTAACAACCCGAGTGCCGGAGGTAATTGCTTCAAGTGTGGGAAAACAGGGCACCGAATGAGGGAATGTATGTCCTCTGGTCCAGCTGCATCAAGAGTGAGTGGAACTGCTTCTAACAAGGCCCCTACCGCAAGAACTTTTAACATGACGGTGCAGGATGCCGTGAGAAACACGGATGTGATTGCAGGTACTCTACTACTCAACTCAGTTAAAGCAAATGTTTTATTTGATTCGGGAGCTACCAAGTCCTTCATATCTCTAGATTTTGTATGTCAGTTAGGCCTTAAGACTGAATCATTGAAAGACAGATTGCAAATAGAGATAGCTAATCATGAAATTATTCCCGTTAGCCAAGTATGTCCAGGTTGTGACCTAGAAATAGAAGGGCGACACTTTCGGGTAGACTTAATATCTTTTAAACTAGGGGAATTTGACGTGATAAAAGGTATGGATTGGTTAACAACCCACGGAGCCCAGATTGATTGTGGAAAGAAGAAAGTAAGTTTGAGACTGCCAGGGGATGAGGAAGTAGTGTTTAGTGGGAAACGGCAAAACCAAAAGTTCCTGACTATGATTCAAGCTAAGAAGCTGTTACGTAAAGGATGCGAAGCCTATTTAGCCTATGTGAAGGATACCAAGAAAGAGGCACCAAACCTACAGGAAATCCCTGTCGTTAATGAGTTCGCGGACGTATTTCCGGATGATCTTCCAGGACTACCACCTGATAGAGACATCGAGTTCGCTATAGACCTAGTTCCGGGTACGGCCCCAATTTCGAAAGCCCCATATCGGCTAGCCCCAGTGGAGATGAAAGAGCTGGCCACTCAGTTACAAGAGTTGTTGGATAAAGGGATGATAAGACCTAGTGTGTCACCGTGGGGAGCCCCGGTGTTATTCGTGAAAAAGAAGGACGGCAGTATGAGATTATGTATAGACTATAGGGAGTTGAACAAGGTGACTATGAAGAATAACTATCCCTTTGCCCAGGATAGATGACCTGTTTGACCAATTGAAAGATGCAGTTTACTTCTCTAAAATTGATTTGAGGACCGGGTATCACCAGTTAAAGATCAAACCAGAATATATACCAAAGACGGCCTTTCGCACCCGGTATGGACACTATGAGTTCCTAGTGATGTCATTTGGGTTAACGAATGCCCCTGCAGCTTTCATGGATTTAATGAATCGAGTCTTCAAGAAGTACTTGGACAAGTGTGTAATAGTCTTCATTGATGACATCTTAATTTATTCCAAGACGAAGGAGGAATATGCAGAGCACTTGAGGATTGTATTGAGAGCACTGAGAGAAGAAAAGTTGTACGCTAAGTTCTCGAAGTGCGAATTTTGGTTGAAGGAAGTTCAGTTTTTAGGGCATGTGATTAGCGAACAAGGCATTCTAGTGGACCCAGCCAAAATAGAGGCTGTATCAAATTGGGAGAGACCAACCACTCTGACAGAGGTGAGAAGTTTCATAGGACTGGCTGGCTACTATAGGAGATTTGTCCAAGACTTTGCCAAGATAGCAGCCCCTTTGACCCGACTAACTCGCAAGACCGAGAAGTTTGTGTGGACTGAAAAGTGCGAAGAGAGCTTCCAAGAGTTGAAGAAGAGGTTGGTGACGGCACCAGTACTAGCCCTACCTGATGATAAGGGAGATTTTGTGATTTATAGTGACGCATCCCATAAAGGTTTAGGGTGTGTGCTTATGCAGCACGGTAAAGTGATCGCGTATGCATCCAGACAACTTAAGGAGTATGAGATAAGATACCCCACCCATGATTTGGAATTAGCAGCGATAGTTTTTGCTTTGAAGATCTGGAGACATTATCTTTACGGAGAAAAGTGTGAAATCTACATGGATCACAAGAGCTTAAAGTACATATTCACTCAGAAAGAGTTAAACATGCGGCAGAGGAGATGGTTAGAGCTAATCAAGGATTATGATTGTGAGATTCATTATCACCCAGGGAAGGCCAACGTAGTGGGCGATGCACTTAGCCGAAAGGAGAAGCTTAAGATGATAACGTCAGTGGACGAATTGATCAAGGACCTCGAGAAACTAGAGATTGAAGTGAGGTTACCAGGAATTGGACAGGAGAGTCTAATGGAAATAAAAGTCCAACCACCGTTATTGGAAAAGATTAAGTTATGCCAGGAAAAGAAGATAGAAGAAGAAAAGAATTCGATGGAGAAAGTTTTGACTGGCGAGGAAATTAAGTGTGAGAAGGACGGGAATGGAATTATGAGGTACGCATCTAGGATATGGATCCCGAACGTTCAGGAATTAAAAGACGAGATTTTGCAAGAGGCTCATAGTTCGAGGTACTCAATTCACCCGGGAGGCACTAAGATGTATAGAGATTTAAGAGAATATTATTGGTGGCCAAATATGAAGAAGGACGTGGCAGAGTGGGTAAGTAAATGCTTGACATGTCAAAGAGTTAAGGTCGAACACCAGAGGCCCAGTGGATTGTTGCAACCCTTGGAGATACCCGAGTGCAAGTGGGAACAAATTGCGATGGACTTTGTGGTCGGATTACTAAGGACTAGGACTAATCATGATGCCATTTGGGTATTTATCGATAGGTTGACCAAGTCAGCACATTTTCTTCCAATCAACGAGAGATATACTGTCGACAAGCTGGCGGATATTTACCTAAAGGAGATTGTGGTTAGACATGGGGTTCCTGTGAGCATTGTATCAGATAGAGACCCAAGATTCAACTCCAGGTTCTAAAGAAGTTTTCAGGATTGTGTGGGGACTAAGTTAAACATGAGTAGTGCATACCATCCCCAAACAGACGGACAGAGTGAGAGAACCATCCAGACCATCGAGGACATGTTGAGGGTATGTGCCATTGATTTTAATGGAAGTTGGGATGACCACTTGCCGTTGATCGAATTTTCCTACAACAACAGTTAACATGCGAGTATAGGCATGCCCCCATATGAAGCTTTATACGGACGAAGATGTCGGTCTCCCTTGTGTTGGGAAGAGGTTGGAGAGCGGAAGATTTTTGGGCCTGAACTGGTCCAACAGACAAGAGAAACTATCGAGCTCATAAGAGGACGGCTGGTAGCGGCCCAAGACAGACAAAAGAAGTATGCGAACCAGACCCGCAAGGACAAAGAATATGAGGTAGGAGAGTTTGTGATGTTGAAGGTATCACCGTGGAAGGGATTGATGAGATTTGGTAAGAAAGATAAACTAAGCCCGAGATTTATTGGACCTTTTGAGATCTTGAAACGAGTTGGGAAGTTAGCCTATGAATTGGCCTTACCCCCGAGCTTACAGCAAGTACATAATGTGTTCCACGTGTCCATGCTACGACCATACCATACCGACTTTCGACATGTAATAGAACATGATCAAGTGGATCTGCAACCAGACTTAACATATGTAGAGCAACCCGTAGAAATCATGGATAGAAAGGAACAGGTGCTGAGGAACAAGGTTGTCAAATTAGTGAGAGTTTTGTGGAGGAATCAGAATGTCGAAGAATCAACATGGGAACTAGAGAGCGCGATGCGTGAAAAGCACCCCCAACTGTTTTCAACCTGATTCCGGGACGGAATCCTTTTAAGGAGGGGAGGCTGTAAGAACCCTAATTTTTGGTAATATTTCCTTTTATTTAATATCTTGTGACATTGTCATTATGGAACCTTTCTAGTCATCCCTGTTGATTAATAGAATTGATTGTCTGAGAAACTGCGTTGTTGCATTTATTATGTAAGATATAATGGGAGATTGTGAAGGCAGGAGTCTTATTGTTAGTAATTTTATAAACTTGGGATTTGAGAATGGTTAGAGTATTAAAGGATTTATTAAGAATTATGATGAGGAATTATGGACATTCGAGGAATTTACACAATTAAGTACTTAAGGAATTATAGGGGAAATCTCTACGCGACAAAATATTATTACGAGAGATTAGTTAAGATACGATACGAATTAAAGATTAAATAACAAGCATTGGTGGAAGAATAATAATACAAGGAGTAGTATTGCATGCAAGCCCATGCAACCAAGTGGTTAGAAATCAAGCAAACTAGTTAGCCATTGGAAGATGAATAGTACCTAGTTACTTGCTTTTTCAAGAAAGGGGACAAGTAGTACATGAGGCCATGCTTGCTAGTACTTACCTATACTTACATGATATGTATCACCCAACCTAACCTAATACCAATTATTCACCCAACACAAAACACAAAACACAAACTCCTTTCCCCCCCCTTGTGTTGCTCTCGGCCAAAACAAAAAGTGGAGAAGAAAATTTCTTCTTCCCCCTCTTCCACCACTCATAATTCACACCATAAATCCTAGGTCATCTACATCATCTAGACAAGGTATGTTAGCAATTTCAATCCATTTCATCCACCCAATTTCAAGTTACAAATTGTTAAAGCTTGGGTGAATAGTAACCATGTTTGTTTTTCCTTTAGATCTTGCATTGTAAGTGTTGTAGGAGACCATCTAAGGTGTTGTTGAGTTGTGTAAAGCTTATCCAAGGCCCCTAGGTGCTCAAGAAGGTATAAAAATCTCAAACCCTCTTGGTTATGTATTATTTATAAAGTATGGTAGTAGATCCATGTGTTTGAGAACTAATCTTGGTTGTATATGTATTGGATAGCATGGATCTTGGGTTTTGATGTTGATATTGTAACTTTTATGACTATGGATAATATATATATCTCCATGAGTGTTATGAACCATGATCTAAGTGTATTAAGTGTTGATTATGTTGTGGAAGTGTGAAAAATGGTTTATCTAAGTAGTTTGTGCTTGCTGAGTTTTGTCCAGGAACATTGACCTGTTTTGTAGCACGATTTTGAACCCCCAAATGTTGTCCCCTGATGTCCTACCATATATTGTTGGAAACATAATTGAATGTAGTTTCTGGAAATGTAAGTTTCATGGCTAGGTGATGTGTAGATTTTAAGTTATGGCCGGAGGAGTGAATTATGTTTCTGGACTATGGACTGCAATAAGCGACCCCCTTCTGAACCTTGTTTATACCCCTAAAAGTATATATGGGATCATGGAAAAATTTGAGAATGTAGCGAATGCAGTGGTGAAGGCCACCCAAAAGGAATTGGATTAAAATATGAATTTTTGGATTTTATAAAAATGCTAGAGTAAAGTTCGCGCAATGGAAAAGTCGATTAGTGGAGCAAAATTCTAGGGTTAGTGGTTATGATTCGAAAGTGGTAACTAAATTAAGTCGAATAAGTGGCGAGCGTAATCGAGTGATGACATGAACCTATAGTGGGGCTAGAGAGTCATAAGACGAAGTCGTTAAGTTAATTTCGTACCCCCTAAAACCCCGTAATTAAAGAAATATTGTTAAGCTACTAACAAACGATTATTGCTTATGTATAGATCGTTCGAATCCGCATGCTCGACCACCCCAACCAAACCAAGGCAAGTTTACTTTTCAAAACTTATCCATATACAAGGACTTTTACTGTTGTGTTTGTAGTTTTCAATTATATCAAATGCTATGTTTATCGAAGTATTGATGCAATTGAGATTGTATAAGTACATATATGCTTGTACCCTTTGAACTTAGATTGAAATGTTTTCTTCGGACAACGACTCTAGCAATAGAGGTCGTAGCGGTCCGTATATACTATTGACCGGGGAGCGGTATATTATTATATCGTATCTAGATTGCGAAAACCCGAAGGGTCATTCGGGGAGTATCGTATACTCAAGTAATTATGTTCATATCTTCGTAAATACTCGAAACCCTATCTTGGATTAAAAGTTTATTTTATCGAATAATTATTTTATTAATTATTAATATTAAATCTTAAAATATTATTTATTAATTATTGTTCATTATTCAAAGACAAAGTTAATCCAAGATACATTTATTACTTTCAAACTCGAACTCTTTCGAACTCAAAACATTTTCGAAAACCCCCGGTCAGGTTCTGCTTCTTGTATGATTTCAAGAATCATCGGTCGACTGATGTCGGACCTCAATTACTCTGTTTTCAATCAAAATCAAGTTTTTAAAGAAAAAGAAAAAGGGACTCTGGCAGGTGTGGGAACCGTTGATGAACGATTCCCGGGATGTGTAAGCGGCCGTGAGCCAGGCGGTCCTTCAAATATTATTCCGACCCAGGTGTTGCCGAAGGATGATTACGGATGTAGTTTTCATCGAGGGTGATTACGGATGTAGTTTTCACTCGGGGATAGTTACGGATGTAGTTTCTATCCTTCTACCGGTAGAGAAGACCCGCGGATTATTGGACTTGGATGTGGCGACTGATCATCGTCAATCCTTGTCAGGATTTATGTTTTCTTTAAGTCCCATTCCTCCATTTTGAAAAATGCTTTGACACTGCTTCTTAGGCTTTTGTGCCAAGTTGCTGATAGTGTTCTATTTTGATGAGAAAGATGTTGACTCAATGCAGTAGCTAGAACTGCAAGTTTATTTTGAAAACAAGGGCACATATTGTTGCACCTTCGAGATTTATCAACTGTGACAAGTGATTTATATCTGATTGATACAAACAAGTTTAATAACTGCCAATCATATGAAATGTTATATTGCTTACCTTATACATATATTTCTTGCTGAGCTATAGTTGCTCACTCTTGCTTGTTTTCAAATTTACAAACACAACAGCTAAGCGAAATGGCAAGAACCAGACAGACTGCTCGAAAGCAGGTGACTAGACCCGAGCCAGCACTTGAGATTCCACCGGTAGGCCCCATTAGCCGGATTGGTTGGCAGCTTTTGTTAGTTCGTTTTATTTATCAGTATGACCTGTGCAAGGCAGTGTATCGTAACAAACTTTCAAGCCGCCAACTTCGCTTCATATCGAAGTGTTGCTGGTAGCATAAATACTATTTAATTCGGTCTGTAATAACTCTGATAATTTTATTTCTGTTTAATCAATGTGTGACGTTTCTGAGGCTCTAACCTATGTGTGTGTGTGTGCGGTGTGAGTTATTGTGGGGTCGATAGCTGTTTTATTTATATTATGTGCAAGAACAGGTACGTTATTAATGGAAAATGGACCGTGAGCGCCTAGATCTTCGACCCCGGATCTGGGGGCGTCACAGTAAGTATGCTAATCAAGTTTTCAAAACACAAATGCAAGTACTCTTTCTAGTTATTTATACTGGATTTTTATTCATGCAATTTACATGCATATATATTATTGTTGAGCTGTTATCTGGATATTATTACTCGGGATGTTCAAATTTATTTCATGAGTTGGTCCATATCGTTGGGACATTTAGCGAGATACTTCATTCGTACTCGCAGAGGAGATGATAAAGATATATTAAACAATATTTTCATACTACAAAATATTTATATTTAAGAGTGGGGTTGTATATATATAAAATAAGTTGAGTATACTGATATGGGTTACTTTATTCCGAATCCATGATCAGAACAGTTCTTCATAAATATTTCCTCTACTCATTCGAGAGGAAAACCAATTATTGGAGGTGTTTATCGCTCATTGTTTCTGAACGATATTGGAGTAATATTTTATTGAGAAGTAAATAAAGGTGCACGTGTTATTTTACAGTGATGCCTAAGAAATTTATTGTTGAAGGTGATCGAAGGTTCCGACACCTTATATTCTGGACTAGAAATGGCAAAAGTGACCGAAGTAACGCACCGGCCCAAACTGAGAAGTATTAAGGGTGATGGTCCGATTAAGTCGGCTCATCCTTCTGAGAAGTATTTAGGGTGGTTCGAGACGTCGACCATCCTTTCTATCGATAGAAAATGAGATGTGATAATGGACTGATTATCCATTACTTGAGAAGGCGTTTGAGGAGAAGTCCAATCATTTATGCCCTAACTATTAACCGATGCCTTTGTGGCTAGGTTAACTAGGGTGTTGATTTGAGCAGTTGTCAAATTTTATTCATTCAAATCAATTAAGCAGTTCCGAGACGTTACTGAATTATATTCGAGTAGTACTTTGAGAAGTTGTTGAAATATATTTATTCCTTTGTTGCCCAGTAATTAACAATTATAGAAGGGGGGTTGAATACAATTGTATAAGATTTGCGACTTAAACAGAAATAATAACACAAGTATGAATATATAACAGCTTTATTAACTCTGATATAAAACTGTTACAAACTCTCTCAAGAAATTCTTATGTTCTTGAGAGCTGCTAGGTTACAAGATAATTCGTGTAAGCGATTACTCTTAAGTAAAACCTAAACTGTGTTTATATACAATACACAGATACACTATCAATTACAAGATATATCAAATCAATTACATACGTTTCTTAATACATATCTTGAATGATAGCTGCATTCCTATAAATCAGGAATCGACATGTCAATCTTCCTAGATACCTGGACTGATGTATATCCTCATGAAATCCTGATCAGCTTCCAATCCTGATGACAACACAATCCTGACGGTGCAATACTGATGACATCAGCATCAGTATCTGATCAGTAGTCCAGGTCCTGATCATCACTTGAATCAATATCTAACAATCTCCCCCAATTTGTACTTTATGAAATAAAGCACAAATTCCTTGATTCAGTGATGTCAAAAACTCAAAACAAAATATTACAAGAAATCCTCAGTCTTAGTCTCAGAAATTCTCACAAAGAAATTACTCATCTGCAAGAAATTTGATAATAACTCTTCTTCTTTATCACAACGAATTTGAATTAACCTTTTCTTCAGATTTCTGAGTTCTTCATCACCTTTACCAATCTGATAGATTCCAGCTCTAAGATTTTGAATTGAGCTTCTTGGTAAATCTAACTCTCCCAATAGTAAGTATGCAAGATCTCTTCCACCAGGATTCAGAGATAATTGTTCTTGATAAAATATCACTTCTTTAACAGCTGAACCCTTTTGCATTTCAACTTCTTGTCCTTCTATATTCAAGTACATGGGAGTGTAATTACCATCATACCTTGATCCTCCTTCTAAATATCTGAACTTGATTGTTCTGAAGATCATGGTACACCAGTTATTGTAAACACTGGCTTCTTTATCAGAGATCTGTCTATTTTCAAGCAAATAGAGAACATATTTTAACTCTTTTGTTGATTTGCACAACACCTCATTAATAGACAGCTTCTTGACACTTTTGTCTTTCATGAAATACAGCAATTTCTCTATCTTCTTTGAGTCCACATTGCAAGCAACAATAGCAACAGATTCCAGTTCCCAAAGATCATCAACAGTTAGTTCATCACCAATCCTCTTAACAAGAAAATGTTGATCTGTTTGAGATATAAAAACAACTTCTGCATTACAAAATCCAATACCTCCTCTTGTTCTAGGTTCTAAACCCCTCAGACCAGATTGCATACTCGTCCACAATGGCAGAGATTCAGCAGATTCAACTTTAGCAACCAATGAAGATTCATCAGACAGTGAAGGTCCAGTAATTACTCCAACAGATTTGAAAACAACCGATTTTCTATAGTTGCTTACTCTGTTCTTCCAATTCTTGCTTTTCTTCCCTATTACTGGTGTATTATCCTGTTGATGTTCTGGAACAAGTCTATTTCGATCATACCACAATAATCTGTTTGAACCAGCCAGATCTTCCAAGTACTTTCTGGTTTCTTCAACCTCAGTATCTTTTGCTCTTTTTCTGGCCTCCTTTTCTTGTTCATCAACTTCCAGATTGTGAATTTCAACCACATCAGCAAGAATCATAACCTCAAGTTCTTTCAAGATTTCAGCTTCATCAGAATCAGGAACAGTAGATTGAGTAGTCCTCACAGTAACTTTACCTTTTCTAACTAACTGAGGTCTTTCATCAACAGCTTCTTCTTGTACATTAAATTTGTTATCTAGAGTCAATGTAAGAAGTAACGGAGATTTCTTCTTCTTTACTTTCTGAGAATCTTCAGTTATCTCCTCAATCGTTATTCCACCAGGCCTTGTTTGTCTTGAACTTGTTTGAGTAGGCTTTCTTCCTCTTCCTCTTCTTCTCTCTCCTCTGCCTCTCCCTCTTCTTGCAGCAGGAGCTTCTTTTTGTCTAGCAATCTCCTCAAGAATCCTGTTTTGTTCTTCTAAGATCTCATCAGTAGTCATATTTGGATTTTCTTCAGAAGTTAAAGCAAGTGCCTTCTCAGCATGATACTGATGAACCTTAGCACTAGTGTGATATACAATTTCACTATCACCTGTCCCAGTAGTAATCTTCTCAAAAAGATGAGGAGCATCTTCTACATCAGTAATTAGCAAATCTTCATCACCTTCAAGAATTGTAGAAAGTGTTTGCCTTTGACTTTGACCAGGTGACAAAAATTGTTCTTGTTCTTCTGTCAGGATTTGAGATTGCTCCATTGTTCTTACTGTTTTCTTCCCAGATTCAGAAACATGATTTAACCGCTTGGTTTGAGTTTGTGACTGACTTCTCCTTGTTACCAAAGCAGCATCAGAGGTTCCTGGTACATGTGACTGAGCACCACCATCATTTCCAGAAGTATCATCATCCTTTCTTACAACTAGATCAGGTGTGCATTTTGTTTTGACTACCTTCTCCCCCTTTTTTACATCAGTAGCCTCATCAGGATCAGTCAATAAAGATAATATAAGTTGTAGAGAATCTTCAATATTTGCCATTCTGGAGGACATAGTGACAACCTTATCTTCCAAGGTATCCATCCTTGTGGTGAAGGCAGTGCTTAAACGTTGAAGCTGTTTAGCAGTGGCAATTTCAGAATAATCCTTAATAAACCGAGAATGAAAATTTTCATTATCACTCTTGATAGAATTAATTTCATCTTTCAGCCCTTTTGCCAGAATAGTTGTTGTCTTCAGATGAGCTTAGAGATTAGGATCAGAAATCTTAGTAGCAATATGCCCTGAGTGAAAAAGTGCATTATTGAAATTTATATCAGCAGAAGACTGATTCCACTCAGTATACCATTCAGATCTTCTAGCAGCTTGAATATGTTCAGGAATAAGATTGCTGTAATCTCCTATGATCTCAACTGGAGCAGCTGTAGATTTACCCATAGACTCCATAAAGTGACTAGATGATCCATAAGTAGAGCCTAGACTTGATTTCATGACAGCTTTAAGCTGAGATGCTTCAGTATCATGATCAGCATCATCATCATCATCATCATCTGAGCTATCTTTAGCCTCAGGAATTTTATCATCCACATTGTCTTCAGGATTCATAACTCCTTTCATTTTTAAATCAACAGCAGATGGGACTGTTGTATCCTGAAAACCTGCATTCAAAGTAGAAACAATTCCTAAATCTCTCTGTTTTTGTAAAGTGATCTCATTACTTCTCACAACATTACCTAAGTTACTTTCAATAGTAACTACTACCTCACCAGAAGTTTGAAACTTCTCACTCTTTTCTACCTCTCGTTTTGCCAGTTCGGGAGACTGCATCTCTTCACTCTTCTTTTTCTCTAAATGTTCACTCTCTTTCTCACAAGAAAGGTTCTGGCTCAACAAATGCAAAGAAATAAGAGGTGGCTGAGAGGAGTGGACTGAAGTCATACAGATAGAGGCATCCCTTGTCTCAGGTCTATCTGTAATCATACTATCAGTAAGAGAAGCATAAATAGAAGTATTACCTGATGAAGTTGAGATAGATTCCATTGGTCTTGAAGAAAGTGGTTCAATGAGCAGTGGAATATTTGGATCAGAAATACTTTCATCAGGATGGACATCTGCAACTGGAGAATGACTTGCATCAGTATTTACTACCAATGGTTCTTGTGTAGTCTGAGGTTGTGAAGCTTCTTTAACACTTTGAGTCAAAGGTTCTTGTGTGCTTCCCTGAAATGCAGTGTTAGAAATCTCCTGTGCTGATGTGAGCTTGCCTGCATCTTCACTTTGAGAAGATGGTTCTTGTGGGGCAGGAATGTTCTTGTCTTCATTTTCCCTTTGAGAAAGTGGTTCTTGTGGGACCATTCCTTCAGAAATGTCTGCACCCACACTTTGAGTGGGTGGTTCTTGTGTGACTGGATCTTCAATAGCTTCTGAACTCCTTTGAAGTTCAGGTTCTTATGGGCTTGATCCTTTTAGAGGTGAAGTGATCCTCTGTTTCTTCAGTCTGCTAAAAACCTTTGCTTCAGCTTGTCTCTTAATCTAAAGAGGTGTTGGTTTATGACCAAGCTGAGCAGCAATAGCATTTACTTCATCCACAGACATCTCAATTATTCTTCTCTTAGGAGATGTAGGTGCTGGAGAATCAGAAATTTCAACAGTCTTCACAGGTGATGTATCAGGAGTAGAGAGATCAGGAATGACAGATGTGTTAGGAACTGATGACTCATCAAGATCAATATCATCATTAAGCTTTTGCATATCTTCAGGAATAGAATACTGACTCTTGTTGACTATTCTTCTTCTCTTCTTTTGCTTTATTGGCTTAACCAATTCAGCACCAACAGGAGCAGCAATTTCCTTTTTCTTCATGATTATGGAGATGGTCTTGTCATCATCACTATCAGAATCAGAGACCTGTTGCAAAAACTTCCTCTTTTCACTTGTTTCTTTAGATGCTCCAGCCTTCATCAAAGATTCATCAATCTGAACTTCTTGTTTACCTCATTGTGACTTCTTTTTAGTGAGGGTTGAAGTGGAGAAATCCTTTGATCCTGATTGTCTGCCAGACACATCAGATCTAGCTGATTTCTTTTCTTTTACAACTGATGTCTTTTGAGAGACACCAGAGGTGGTTGACTGTTTAGGTAACTTTTTCTGATGTGTGCTTATGTCAGGAAAAGAATGTGTTTGGTCCTGTCCCATAGCACCTGTAGCTGGGCCATAAAGTTCAGGCAATCTCTTTTTCAAGAGAAGCCAGACCCCCTTAGGAATATAAGGATTTCCCTCAAAACCATTAGCCTTATCAGATTTAATCAAAGACTTGATATTGTTTTCTGAAATCTTACAGATAGGCAATACTGTATCATTTTCAAAATCAACATTGGGACATAAGTGAGAGAATATTAGTTGAAAAAATCTAATAAAACAGACATAACCACATTTATCTGTTTTCCTAGCATTTAATGCTCTCAATATGAAAGACCCATAATCAAATACAGTATCATGGATTAGAGAGTACCCAATGTGAACTGAAGCCGTCGGTAGTGCATCAAAGTTAGAGACTTTGTTCAAGAAGCACCTACTGATGGTATCAAAGAAGAAATTCCATTCCTTCTTTAGCTTAGTTCTGTATAGCTCTCCAAACTTTCTTGGATTTCCATTGTAACCAAGACTCGTAGAAAATTCCAACAATGAAGCATCAGAAATTGTTGCTGGAGTCTTACCATTTAGAGAAGGTAAGTGCAGAGCTTCACAAACTACTTCTGGAGTAACTTGATGTGTAACTCCATTGTGCGTAGAGGTCAGATTAGGTCTTCCTGAAGGTTCAAGAACACCAAAAATAGCAGTCTTCCAAACCTGCATCACACACTTGAAAGAGACTTTGGCGGGTGCCGTTAAAGCATAATAAATCGGACTAGACGCCAAGAAATTCTGAATGATATGAAAATCATTCGATAGTTCCTGATGGTCAAGAATAGCAAAATAATTGTTGGGAGCAAAAGTAACACCATTGATAACAATCTTATTGTTTACAAATGATGAATTCTCCATTTTTGGTGTGACAAAGAGAGATTGAAATTTTGTGCAATTAGGGTTTATGTTCGCGCAGAGAAGAGAACAATACTGATAGTTTTGAGAATAATGAATCAATTTAGTGAACTAAATTGATTTTAGACAACTAATAATTTCTCAAAACAAGTGTCAGTAATCGATTTGTGTGATGTGAGAGAGTGGTGTTAACCGTATATGACACGTTGTGTATCTATATGTATCAGTGAGTGAAATACACGCGCTCGTAATTTTAAGAAGTGCATTTGTGAATATAACAATAAAATATTTGATTTTTAAAAAAAAAAACAAATAACACTCTCTTAAAATACCTGGAACCATTAAAAACCAGAATACGAAGCGTTTAAGTACTTCGTTACTCACCCATCTCTATTTAACGCCTAGAGACTTGTTCACTATCCCTTTAATCCTTCATTCTCTCCTGAAAATCAAAAACCCTTCACACAAAACACCGTTAAACAATGTCAAACCTTACCATCAAGGAAAAGAATCTCCATCTCGTAGAAAATAGAGATATCTTCAGTTATACTCGTGAAGAGTTTGATGCCTTTGACTGGGAAAGGCAGCTTGAAACTTTGTGGCTGCAGATGGATGCCAGTCTTGAAGAAATCGAGAGAGAAAAGCCTGCAAGAGTGATCGACATCGATGCTGCTCTTCAAGCAACATTAACATGGCTTTCCTTAAAGGCATCCTCATCCAACACCACCAACCATTGTTAATGAATATGTCAGCAAAAATAACCTTATCCCTTCAACTTCCACCCAAACAAAGTGGCAAAGATGGGATCTGAGATGGCTGCTAACAATGGAGTGGTTTGGACTTCACTTTTCATTTTCCTGTTGAATAGATTAGTAGATAGAGAGAACAAAAAGATGTAATACTTGCATGTAATCTCTTTCTTATTATCAATGAAAAATCCTATTTCTCTAATCTTATTCAATGTGTTCTGAAAATTTTATGTTTATGAATTGTTCTTCAAAGAATTAAATCAAAGAAAATGAAAACTAATTAAAGTAATCATGTAAGTAACAAATTCATCAACAATAACCACAGTTAAATCAGGAACAGAACAATTAGGGATTACTTGTAGTATACATATTGTACTGATAACCAAACCATTGCATAGGGATCTGATGTTTGACTGACGTCAGGATTGACTTTTCGTCAGTATTCGACATGCATCAGGATCTGACACTGATAAGTGGATTTTATATGCACTTGGAATGCTTCGTATCGACTTGAATTGATGACTTGAACTCAAGTATGTGGTGTTTTTGATGTGTTTTTAGTGAATTTGTGTAGGAATAAGAGTCGGATGTGTGATGATGTTTTCCATGCTTAAATGGTGGGTTTTGAGCTTAAAAAATAACAGTACATCAAATTGCGAGAGAGCCGGAAGAAACGGAATGAAAATCGGAGTTAAAACGAAGAAAATAGAGCAAAATCAGCAAAATCAGCGAAATGAACAGTAACGGACGCGCATGAACAGTAATGGACGCGCATGAACGGTAACGGACGCGCATGAACAGTAGCAGTCAGCGGGTGAAAAATTAGCCAGAATTTCTGATTTTGTTTTGACCATATCTTTAGTTCTACAAGTCCATTTTGGACGATTCAACTGCCCACGTGAAGATAACGGAATTTTCTATCATTCTAAGGTGGTCCGAAGTCCAGAATTATTGAAGAGAATTTTCCTTCAAAACAGAATCAACAGAAATTGCCAGAATTCAATTCTAAACAGGAAATTGCCAGAATTCCTACTTCTAATAAGTATGGTAATTGCTCTGGGCGGCTAGAACATTCCAGAATCAAATCTACACATGGAATTTGCAATTCTATTCTCATTCAAGAAGGGAAATTGCCATACTCCTATTCCAACTCTAAAACGGCAATTGCTTGATGGAGAGGCAAATTGAGGCTATAAATACACATCTTGGGGGACAGAAAAAAACACACACCATTACATATCAATTACTTAGGTTTATTTGTATCTTTTCATACTTTGTTTTTATCATGTTAGGATGGTGGATGTTTGGAAAGGGCACTATTTGGGACAGACACTGATGAGCTGCACAAATTTCAAGAATTGGTATGTGCGTACCAAGAGGCTGAAGAACATGGGAAAGATGCAGGTCTTCTACTTGTCTCAGAGAATAAAGATGGAGGTAGCGCATTAGAGCCAATGGAGGAAGTTCTCGTTGAGGAACTAAAGGCTTCAGCAACTTACATTTACCCTCCTCCATTATATTCAAGCGAAGCTCGCGAATGTGTGTTGTTCTACAAATTGACAGATTTTGGGTCAACCGAGGAAGGCATTGGAATTGGACATAGTTGTTATACGAATAGGCCAAGAGAGGAGAAGCGGCAGAAAGTGTGCCGCCGTGATGACGATGAAGACTCACGAAGAGAGGACCAAGCAAAATATTATCATCCTTAATAGAGGCTTGGAAGTAACGTCAAGCTATTGACGTTAAAGAAGCGCTTCTTGGGAGGCAACCCAAGCATTGTTGTATACTGGTATGTTTTCTACTTTCCCTCGTATTTACTTCCATTCAATGAGGACATTGAATATTTTAAGTTTGGGGGTGGTTTGAGGGATAAGTAGTGTATATGTAGTTATATGTGATTGTTAGTCATTGTGTTGATGTAGGATATCATGTTTGCATTTTAGTTGTAATTCATGCTTGTTTGTGAGTCCATAGTAGTTTGCATTTGCACCCATGCTTGATAGGAATTTTGTGTTGTTGACGCTTTTGATTGAGAAGTGATATGCTTTGTTCTTGTGCACACACATACACTAGTAAGTTGAAGCTAGTAGACTTATTGAATGTTGTAAGTAATTAGAAGGACATGAATATGTGTAAGTTGATTTAGTTTGCAATCTTTGAATACAAGTAGGTGCATTAGAGAGATTTTTGCTTGGGATTGAGTATGTTTTTCCCGCCAAGTGAGCTTTTGAGCCATATTGCATTTGTTGCAATTTTATTCGTTTGCTTGAGTGTCCACGGATTGTTTGCATTGCTAGCAGTTGTTTGAGGTCTTTCTTGAAACGCATGACATTATTTGACGATTAAAATGACAAAGGTATTTAGGAATAACCACATATTTTCCCATATTACCACACCATGTATACATGATCAATTAGTTAACCCGTTGAGCATAATCCTATTTTTCAGTGACATACCACATTACTTGCCTAGACCTTTTTCTTGTATTGGCCTTACATTAATTTGAACCCACATTGTCAAAGGCTAGTAGGGTGCTTAAGGGAGTAATAAGGTGTGCAATGAGGGGTTTATTGTTGGTCATAATTTTGGGGGAAATATTGAAAATTGGGTTTGGTTGTTGCTTGATAGTCGACATGTGTAATAAAATTGTGGGATCATTGTTATTGTTGATATTATTGTGTTTTGTTATATATAGCTCTCGAAAAAAAAATAGAAAAAATAGAAAAAAAGAAAAAAAAAGTTATATTATGAGAGCATATTTGTGTTATTGTGATTCTACTTTAGTCGACTAGTCGACTGTATTTGTTGGAAGAAAAATAGTAAAATTTTGTGTGGGGGGAAAGTATGGTATTGTGTATGATTTATTATGGTGCTTACTAGCTTTTGACACTTCACCTGTTTTGGCTTATTTGACATACCTTGTCCCTAGCCTCGTTACAACCCAAATAAAGACCTTTTGATTATCGTCATTGATGTATGTTGTGTTAAGAGTTAGATTGATACCAAATGTCAAGCATGTTTATGATTTTGTTGGAATTGAGTGATACACTTACCCTTGTTCTTGAGTGAATATTCTTTTGTGAGTGGATTGTGAGTGTTTGCTTGTTTTTGCGTATGAGATCCCGAGTTTTGTCTCAAAGATGTACTCTTGTAGGCTTAGCATGTTTACTAACTTATTCTTACACTTCACATGGACTTGTGAGAACTTATGCATGTTCATTGAGTAGACTATGTGAATACTTGCACTTTCGACAACAAGACATTGCGTATTTAATTTGATTCTTAAGTTGATATGGCATGAGAGGATTTGAAGGTATGGTAGGATATTAGTATTAGATTAATTGCATTTTCATATTAGTTGCATTCATGCATTGCATTGGATTTTGTGGGTACATTCGTTATAGGCCCTCACGATACCTTACTCGTCCACTAGGGCGGCCTAGGGGTTTAAAGGGCTTGTTACATATGCCAAATGCAACCGTGATCACCTACGGAAGTGGTACTAGTTAGTTAGATAGTTATATTTGTTTATGCTTGAGGACAAGCATCGGTTTAAGTTTGGGGGTGGCAAGTTTGGGGGTGTGATAAGTGGATTTTATATCCACTTGGAATGCTTCGTATCGACTTGAATTGATGACTTGAACTCAAGTATGTGGTGTTTTTGATGTGTTTTTAGTGAATTTGTGTAGGAATAAGAGTCGGATGTGGAATGATGTTTTCCATGCTTAAATGGTGGGTTTTGAGCTTAAAAAATAACAGTACATCAAATTGCCAGAGAGCCGGAAGAAACGAAATGAAAATCGGAGTTAAAACGAAGAAAATAGAGCAAAATCAGCAAAATCAGCGAAATGAACAATAACGGACGCGCATGAACAGTAACGGACGCGCATGAACAATAGCAGTCAGCGGGTGAAAAATTAGCCAGAATTTCTGATTTTGTTTTGGCCATATCTTGAGTTCTACAAGTCCGTTTTGGACGATTCAACTGCCCACGCGAAGATAACGGAATTTTCTATCATTCTAATATGGTCCGAAGTCCAGAATTATTGAAGAGAATTTTCTTTCAAAACAGAATCAACAGAAATTGCCAGAATTCAATTCTAAACAGGAAATTGCTAGAATTCCTACTTCTAATAAGTATGGTAATTGCTCTGGGCGGCTAGAACATTCCAGAATCAGATCTACACATGGAATTTGCAATTCTATTCTCATTCAAGAAGGGAAATTGTCATACTCCTATTCCAACTCTAAAACGGCAATTGCTTGATGGAGAGGCAAATTGAGGCTATAAATACACATCTTGGGGGACAGAAAAAAAAACACACACCATTACATATCAATTACTTAGGTTTATTTGTATCTTTTCATACTTTGTTTTTATCATGGTTTTATCAGATCCCATGATGACGAGAGGTTCGATTATGAACTAATCGTTGTCATGGGATTCTAAATGATTTATTTATGGAGCTTTAGTATCTTGATTGCTTTAAAGATCTGTGTGTGATGTATATCTGATATCCTTGTATGGTTATGATTAATTGATAGATGCGTCGCGAACATCTAATTTGTTAATCTCTTGTGAAGTGAAAGTGGATCTTGAGATTTAGAACTTGCCATGCTAGCATAGGTTCATGATTGTTTATCAACATGATTCGTAGTATGAGATGAAAATACTTATATTGCCCTGTGTGATCTTTATGGATAACTTGTTCTTCAACCGTTATGTTTTCAAATTCTATAGACATATAGGGTCTAAGCATAATTGGTGTCTATTCATCTTCTATCTCTTTTGTGGATGTATGTTTAGTTTGGAATACGTATACTCACAGGTAGCGTGTACTTGTTTCGTGTTATCCGATCAGATATCATAACCATTACATATAATGATTAAAGGCGTCAGATCTAAGCGAAGTATTTAATGAAGTTAGGATTCCATGGTTCATATTGCGTAAGTAATTTGATTTTAATTATCGTTAGTTAGTTAATTCTTAGTTGATAATTTGCATCTTAGTTAGTTTAGTTAATTAAAACTCAAATTTTTTATTTGTCTTAGCAGTGAGTAATAACCATACATTGTTGCATAGGTACAATAACTGAATTAAAACCATAACCAGATCTCTGTGGGAACGAACTCGACTTATTCATATATTACTTGTGACCACGTACGCTTGCGTGATTTTGTGTAAACAGACACTCATCAGTATTTGGTCTCCCCTTGTTCTCAGAAACTTTCATAGTTTACCATTCCTAATTCATTCACCAATTTTGTAAAAGTAGCTTCAGGTAGTGGCTTGGTGAATATATCAGCTAGCTGTTGATCAGTAGGAAGAAAGTGGAGTTCGATTGTCCCTTCCAGTACTTGTTCTCTTATGAAATGATATCTGATACTGATATGCTTAGTAAGAGAATGCTGAACTGGATTTCCTGTCATAGCAATAGCACTCTGGTTATCACAATAAATAGGTATTTTTGAATATGACAAACCATAGTCCATTAGCTGATTCCTCATCCACATGATCTGAGCACAACAGCTTCCTGCAGCTATGTACTCAGCTTCTGCAGTTGACGTGGATATAGACTTTTGCTTTTTACTAAACCAAGAAACTAGTCTTCCTCCAAGAAACTGACAACTGCCTGAAGTACTTTTCCTGTCTATTTTGCATCCTGCAAAATTAGCATCTGAGTAACCACATAGATTAAAGTCAGACTCTCTAGCATACCAAAGGCCAAGTGATGGAGTGCCTTTCAAGTATCTGAAAATCCTTTTAACAGCAATGAGATGTGGTTCTCTGGGGTTCGCCTGAAATCTTGCACATATACAGGTTGCATACATGATATCTGGTCTGCTAGCTGTTAGATACAAAAGTGAGCCTATCATACCTCTGTAGTTAGTTACATCTACCTCAATACCTTGATCAGGATCAAGCTTTGTAGCTGTAGCTATGGGAGTTGTAGCAGTAGAACTGTCTTGCATATTAAACTTCTTCAATAGATTCTTTGTGTACTTTGACTGATTGATAAAAATTCCATCATCAGTCTGTTTAACTTGCAGACCTAAGAAATAGCTCATTTCTCCCATCATGCTCATTTGATATCTAGACTGCATCAGTTTTGAAAATTTCTCACACAATTTGGGGTTAGTTGACCCAAAAATGATATCATCAACATAAATCTGAACTAACAGCAAGTCCTTCCCATGATTCAAATAAAACAAGGTTTTATCGATTGTACCTCTTTTGAAACCACTTTCCAGTAAGAATTTTCATACCAGGCTCTTGGAGCTTGCTTTAGTCCATAAAGTGCTTTATCCAATCTATAAACATGATCTGGATATTTAGGATCAATGAAACCAGGAGGTTGTTCAACATATACCTCCTCTTCCAATTCTCCATTCAGAAAAGCACTTTTAACATCCATCTGGAAAACTTTGAATTGCTTATGGGCTGCATATGCCATAAAAATTCTGATGGCTTCTAGCCTTGCAACAGGAGCAAAAGTTCATCATAGTCTATTCCTTCTTGTTGAGAGTACCCCTTTGCAACTAGTCTTGCTTTGTTTCTCACAATAGTGCCATCTGAATCTGTCTAGTTTCTGAACACCCACTTTGTACCAACAATTGATCTACTTTTGGTCTTGGTACTAGTTTCCAGACTTCATTTCTTTCAAATTCATTCAGTTCTTCTTGCATTGCTGTAACCCAATCTGTAAGAACCCTAATTTTTGGTAATATTTCCTTTTATTTAATATCTTGTGACATTGTCAATATGGAACCTTTCTAGTCATCCCTGTTGATTAATAGAATTGATTGTCTGAGAAACTGCGTTGTTGCATTTATTATGTAAGATAAAAAGGAAGACTGTGAAGGCAGGAGTCTTATCGTTAGTAAGATTTATAAAACTTGGGATTTGAGAATGGTTAGAGTATTAAAGGAGTTATTAAGAATTATGATGAGGAATTATGGACATTCGAGGAATTTACAAAATTAGTACTTAAGGAATTATAGGGGAAATCTCTACGCGACAAAATATTATTACGAGAGATTTATTAAGATACGATACGAATTAAAGATTAAATGACAAGCATTGGTGGAAGAATAATGATACAAGGAGTAGTATTGCATGCAAGTTCCATGCAACCAAGTGGTTAGAAATCAAGCAAACTAGTTAGCAATTTGGAAGAGGAATAGTAACTAGTTACTTGCTTTTTCAAAAAGGGAGACAAGTAGTACACATGCCCATGCCTTGCTAGTACTTGCCTATGCATACATTATATGTATCACCCAACACTTAACATCAATTATTCAACCACACAACACAAAAATCAAAAAACACAAACACTCTTCCCCCCCCCTTACTACTTGCTCTCGGCCAAAGAAGAAAAGGAAGAAGAAAAATTCTTCTTCCCCCTTTCCCATCACTCATAAATCACAACATAAATCCTAGGCCATCTCCATCATCTAGACAAGGTATGTTAGTAATTTCAAGCCATTTCATCCACCCAAATTCAAGTTATAAATTGTTAAAGATTGGGTGAATAGTAAACATGTTTGATTTTCTTTTAGATCTTGGATTGTAAGTGTTGTAGGAGACCATTCAAGGTGTTGTTGAGTTGTGTAAAGCTTATCCAAGGCTCCTAGGTGCTCAAGAAGGTATAAAAATCACAAACCCTCTTGGTTATGTAGTATTTATAATGTTTGGTAGTAGATCCATGTATTTGTGAGCTAATCTTGGTTGTATAAGTATTGGATGACATGGATCTTGAGTTTTGATGTTGAGATTGTCACTTTTATGATTATGGATATTATATATATCTCCATGAGTGTTATGAACAATGAACTAAGTGTATTAAGTGTTGGTTGTGTTGTGGAATCATGAAAAATGGTTGATCTAAGTAGTATGTGCTTGCTGAGTTTTTCCAGGAGCATTGACCTGTATTGTAGCACGGTTTTGAACCCCCAAATGTTGTCCCCTGATGTCCTACCATATATTGTTGGAAAGATAATTGAATGTAGTTTCTGGAAATGTAAGATTCATGGCTAGGTGATGTATAGATTTTAAGTTATGGCCGGAGGAGTGAATTGTGTTTCTGGATTCCGGACTGCACTAAGTGACCCCCTTGTGAACCTTGTTTAAACCCCTAAAAATATATGTGGGATCATGGAAAAATTTGAGAAGTTAGGGAATGCAGTGGTGAAGACCACCCAAAAAGAATTGGATTAAAATATGAATTTTTGGATTTTATAAAAATGCTAGAGTAAATTTTGCGCAAGAGAAAAAGTCGATTAGTGGAGCAAAATTCTAGGGTTAATGATTATGATTCGAATGTGGTAACTAAATTAAGTCGATTAAGTGACGAGCGTAATCGAGTGATGACATGAACCTGTAATGGGGCTAGAGTGTCATAAGACGAAGTCATTAAGTTAATTTCGTACCCCCTAAAACCCCGTAATTAAAGAGATATTGTTAAGGTACTAACGAGTGGTTATTGCTTATGTATAGATCGTTCGACTCTGCACGCTCGACCACCCCAACCAAACCAAGGCAAGTTTACTTTTCAAAACTTATCCATATACAAGGACTTTCACTGTTGTGTTTGTAGTTTTCAATTATATCACATGCTATGTTTATTGAAGTATTGATGCAATTGAGATTGTATAAGTACATATATGCTTGTACCCCTTGAACATAGATTGAAATCTTTTCTTCGGACAACGACTCTAGCAATAGAGGTCGTAGCGGTCCGTATATACTATTGACCGGGGAGCGGTATATTATTATATCGTATCTAGATTGCGAAAACCCGAAGGGTCATTCGGGGAGTATCGTATACTCAAATATTATATTCATATCTTCGTAAATACTCGAAACCCTATATTGGATTAAAAGTTTAGTTTATCGATTAATTATTTTATTAATTATTAATATTAAATCTTAGAATATTATTTATTAATTACTGTTCATTATTTAAAGACAAAGTTAATCCAAGATACATTTTAATACTTTCAAACTCGAACTCATTCGAACTCAAAACATTTTCGAAAACCCCCGGTCAGGTTCTGCTTCTTGTATGATTTCAAGAATCATCGGTCGACTGATGTCGAACCTCAATTACTCTGTTTTCAATCAAAATCAAGTTTTCAAAAGAAAAAGAAAAAGGGACTCTGGCAGGTGTGGGAACCGTTGACGAACGATTCCCGGGATGTGTAAGCGGCCGTGAGCCAGGCGGTCCATCAATTATTATTCCTGCCCAGGTGTTGCCGAAGGATGATTAAGGATGTAGTTTTCATCGAGGGTGATTACGGATGTAGTTTACACCCGGGGATAGTTACGGATGTAGTTTCTATCCTTCTACCGGTAGAGAAGACCCTTGGATTATTGGACTTGGATGTGGCGACTGATCATCGTCAATCCTTGTCAGGTTTTGTGTTTTCCTTAAGTCCCATTCCTCCATTTTGGGAAAATGCTTTGACACTGCTTCTTAGGCTTTTGTGCCAAGTTGCTGATAGTGTTCTATTTTGATGAGAAAGATGTTGACTCAAAGCAGTATCTAGAACTGCAAGTTTATTTTGAAAACAAGGGCACATATTGTTGCACCTTCGAGATTTATCGACAATGACAAGTGATTTTATATCTGATTGATACAAACAAGTTTAATAACTGCCAATCATATGAAATGTTATATTGCTTACCTTATACATATATTTCTTGCTGAGCTATAGTTGCTCACTCTTGCTTGTTTTCAAATTTACAAACACACAGCTAAGCGAAATGGCAAGAACCAGAAAGACTGCTCGAAAGCAGGTGACTAGACCCGAGCCAGCAGTTGAGATTCCACCGGTAGGCCCCATTAGCCGGATTGGTTGGCAGCTTTTGTTAGTTCGTTTTATTTATCAGTATGACCTGTGCAAGGCAGTGTATCGTAACAAACTTTCAAGCCGCCAACTTCGTTTCATATCGAAGTGTTGCTGGTAGCATAAATACTATTTAATTCGGTCTGTAATAACTCCTATAATTTTATTACTGTTTAATCAATGTGTGACGTTTCTAAGGCTCTAACCTGTGTGTGTGTGTGTGTGTGCGGTGTGAGTTTATTGTGGGGTCGATGGCTGTGTTATATATATTATGTGCAAGAACAGGTATGTTATTAATGGAAAATGGACCGTGAGCGCCTAGATCTCCGACCCCGGATCTGGGGGCGTCACAGAAATGGTATCAGAGCGAGGTTACAGTTCTCAGAAACGATAGTAATTTAAGAAAGCAACCCTAAAAATAATAACAATAACGATAACCTTAATAACAACATTAATAATACTTAGAACTCTCATCGAGTTTGTAGTCGGGTTATCGGATATAGCCCTGACTTTAAGGCCCATGAGGGAACTACTCTTAAACCTTTCTTTTATGGTTAGTGACCCACCTTATTTCCCTTGTGTAGATTGAGGAGATACCAGACCCTGAGGCTATCGAGAGAGAGCATGATGAGGCACTGATGCGAGATACCGAGGATCCTGAGGAGGATATGGGTGCTGACTCCGAGCTTGGCCCCTGGATTACACTGATAGAGGATACTGATGATGAGGATCCCGTTGAGGAGCCCTTTGAGCCTGAGCCTGAGCCAGAGCCTGTTACCCCATCTCCTGTAGCTACTGATGAGGAGAGTGTGAGATCCGGTGAGGGTCGTGTTGTGTCACCCCCATCTTCTCCACAGACATCTAGCCCTGTTTCATCGGACGGTGACTCCGAGGATGATACTTCTGGCGAGGAGGAGCTTGACCCTACCCCTGCTACTGCTCCTGCTCCTGCTACTGCTGCTGCACCTACTCCTGTTCCTGTCATACCACCTTCACCGATGGACCTACCCCTAGTATCGGGTACTGAGCAAGCTTACGTGGTACAGTTCCTGACCCGAGACTTACTATCTGCAGAGGCCCGACTTAACGAGGCGAGGCGGGCACTAGTGGAGGAGCGCGAGGCGCGCTTGAGGATCCAGGCTGAGATGAGGACCGCTGTTGCTAGGAGGACTAGGGCTCGACTCCATAGGATTGAGAGGAGGAGTCGCGATAGGATTCTTGGTTTAGGGATCCGCGGGGGCGGAGTGATCCAGGCTAGGGATGCTAGGCGTGTTGTGCGTCGTGCATTTGCCCGAGTGAGGACCTTGCTCCGCCGCGGCGCGGCCCCGTGATGTGTTACTGATAGCTCAGTCCCCTAGGTTCAGATGACATTAGTGTGTCGATTTTGCGGGATAGTTGACTTGTGCAGTGGTATCCTTTCTAACCAGTGGATGAGTAGACTGACCTACAGATATGTAGATGTGACTTCGGGTAGTATGTATGGATGTAGCCCTACTTTTGTGTAGCCTGACTATTCGGATGATGTACTTGTATTTGTTCCACTTCTGCTAGACTTTGACATCGGAACTATGTATTTGGTTCTAACATCCAAACTTTTTGATAACCCTTGTACCGTACTTATTTAGTTTCAGTTTCCTTAATATTGCCTCAACTGCTTTACTTTCCGATGCCATGCTTTACTGTTTTGATATACAACTGTGATTATACAATTGCTACAAGCCACAAATACAACCATACTGTTTCAAATTTACGATATGCGATTTCAAATAGTTTCTACAATTTTCAAAAATGTTCCTACAATCTTCAATAATAAATTTTTTTCAAAGAAAAAAAAATAAAAAATAAAAAAATTTTGGTTTTGAAATTTTGAAAAATATTTTTGAGGTTTCGAAGTTTTGAAAACTCTTGTAAATGTTTTCGCATCCCAAAGGGATTTTTCCCCAAAAATGTTTGACATTTTATCTCCAACATCGGATTAGTAAAACTTTTGCACTTCCACCCTTATGAGGAGGAACGATACGCTCCTGACCCGTGCAAACGCTGTCAGGTAATTGGGAAACCCTAACCCATTTCTTGTTTTATTATCAGAATCATGCCACCCAGAAGAATGAATACTCGAGCTCACCCGATCTGTTCTGAGGGCCAGGGTAGCCACCATGGGACCGGAGGTCACCAGAACCGTGAAGGGGAGAATGTCAACCTGAGTGAGAGTGAGGGCAACGATCATAACTTGTTTGATGACTCTGAGTATGAAGAAGAAGAAGATGACACCCGAGAGGCAGAACATCCTAGGGGAGGCCCTATGGAACAGTTCATGGAATTACTTAGGCAGAACTTGGACCGTCCCCCAGTTCAGCAACCACCCCAAAATGCTAATGCAAATGCTTTCCGGAACTTCAAATCCCTGAAACCCCCAGAATTTAAAGGAACTGCCGACCCGGTCGAGGCAAGGGCCTGGCTGAAGGAAATGGAAAAATCTTTCGAGATACTAGGTGTCGTTGAGGAGCAGAAGACTGTTTTCGCCACTTACCTTCTGAAGGGTGAGGCGAACTATTGGTGGGAAGCTAAGAAGAATTTGGAAGGAAGAGGTGTAGTGACCTGGGAGAGGTTTAACGAGCTGTTCTTGGAGAAGTACTTTCCTAGGTTCATGGAGACACAAATGGAGCTGAAGTTTTTGGAACTGAAGCAAGGTAACATGACGGTGGCCGAGTATGAGGCCAAATTTACTGAGTTGTCGAGGTTTGTGCCGGAATATGTGAACTCTGAGGCAAAGAGGGCCCGAAGATTTCAATTAGGGCTAAAACAATGGATTCAGAATCGTGTGGCGGTTCTTGAGCTGACAGACTATGCCACCCTGGTACAGAAAGCATCAATTGTTGAGGCTGGGAGTGAACAGATGCAGAAGGAGAGGGAAGGAAAGAAGAGGAAGTTTGATAGTCGAAAGGGAAACTCTGCGGGAGGGAGCTTTCCGAGCAAATTTAAGCGAGGAACGATGTCCCAACCCAGCGGAAACTTTGGAACCAAGAGAGCTGAAAGTTGGAGTGTGGGCCAGAGCGGCCGACCACAGGGATCGTCTTACTCTACCCCATCCCGAGCCCAACCCCCAGAATGTAATAAATGTGGAAGGAAACATGCAGGCGTGTGTAACCTGTAAGATGTGAAGTGCTTCAAGTGTGGGCTGACAGGTCATTATGCTAACGCTTGTCGAGGAACTAGTAACAACACCAGTGCCGGAGGTAATTGCTTCAAGTGTGGGAAACCAGGGCAACGAATGAGGGAATGTATGTCCTCTGGGCCAGCTGCATCAAGAGTGAGTGGAACTGCTTCTAACAAGGCCCCTACTGCAAGAACTTTTAACATGACGGTGCAGGATGCCGTGAGGAACACGGATGTGATTGCAGGTACTCTACTACTCAACTCAGTTAAGGCAAATGTTTTATTTGATTCGGGAGCTACCAAGTCTTTCATATCTCTAGATTTTGTATGTCAGTTAGGCCTTAAGACCGAACCATTGAAAGACAGATTGCAAATAGAGATAGCTAATCATGAAATTATTCCCGTTAGCCAAGTATGTCCAGGTTGTGACCTAGAAATAGAAGGGCGACACTTTCTGGTAGACTTAATACCTTTTAAACTAGGAGAGTTTGACGTAATAGTAGGTATGGATTGGTTAACAACCCACGGAGCCCAGATCGATTGTGTCAAGAAGAAAGTAAGTTTGAGACTACCAGGGGACGAGGAAGTAGTGTTTAGTGGAAAACGGCAAAACCAAAAGTTCCTGACTATGATTCAAACTAAGAAGCTGTTACGTAAAGGATGTGAAGCCTATTTAGCCTATGTGAAGGATACCAAGAAAGAGGCACCAAACCTACAGGAAATCCCTGTCGTTAATGAGTTCGCGGACGTATTTCCGGATGATCTTCCCGGACTACCACCTGATAGAGACATCGAGTTCGCTATAGACTTAGTTCCGAGTACGGCCCCAATTTCGAAAGCCCCATATCGGCTAGCCCCAATGGAGATGAAGGAGTTGGCCACTCAGTTACAAGAGTTGTTGGATAAAGGGATGATAAGACCTAGTGTGTCACCGTGGGGAGCCCCGGTGTTATTCGTGAAAAAGAAGGATGGTAGTATGAGATTATGTATAGATTACAGGGAGTTGAACAAGGTGACTATAAAGAATAAGTATCCCTTGCCCAGGATAGATGACCTGTTTGATCAATTAAAGGACGCAGTTTATTTTTCCAAAATTGATTTGAGAACCGGGTACCACCAGTTAAAGATTAAACAAGAAGATATACCAAAGACAGCCTTTCGCACCCGGTACGAGCACTATGAGTTCCTAGTGATGTCATTTGGGTTAACGAATGCCCCTGCAGCTTTCATGGATTTAATGAATCGAGTCTTCAAGAAGTACTTGGACAAGTGTGTTATAGTCTTCATTGATGACATCTTGATTTATTCCAAGACGAAGGAGGAACATGCAGAGCACTTGAGGATTGTATTGGGAGCATTGAGAGAAGAAAAGTTGTACGCTAAGTTCTCGAAGTGTGAATTTTGGTTGAAGGAAGTTTAGTTTTTGGGGCTTGTGATTAGTGAACAAGGCATTCTAGTGGACCCAGCCAAAATAGAGGCTGTATCAAATTGGGAGAGACCAACCACTCCGACAGAGGTGAGAAGTTTTATAGGGTTAGCTGGCTACTATCGGAGATTTGTCCAAGACTTTGCAAAGATAGCAGCCCATTTGACCCGACTAACTCGCAAGACCGAGAAGTTTGTGTGGACTGAAAAATGCGAAGAGAGCTTCCAAGAGTTGAAAAAGAGGTTGGTGACAGCACCAGTACTAGCCCTACCTGATGATAAGGGAGATTTTGTGATTTATAGCGACGCGTCCCATAAAGGTTTAGGGTGTGTGCTTATGCAGCACGGTAAAGTGATCGCGTATGCATCCAGACAACTTAAGGAGTATGAGATAAGATACCCCACCCGTGATTTGGAATTAGCAGCGATAGTTTTTGCTTTGAAGATCTGGAGACATTATCTTTACGGAGAAAAGTGTGAAATCTACACGGATCACAAGAGCTTAAAGTACATATTCACTCAGAAAGAGTTAAACATGAGGCAGAGGAGATGACTAGAGCTAATTAAAGATTATGATTGTGAGATTCATTATCACCCAGGGAAGGCCAATGTGGTGGCCGATGCACTTAGCCGAAAGGAGAAACTCAAGATGATAACGTCAGTGGACGAGTTGATCAAGGACCTTGAGAAACTGGAGATTGAAGTGAGGTTACCAGGAATTGGACAAGAGAGTCTAATGGAAATAAGAGTCCAACCACCGCTATTGGAAAAGATTAAGTTATGCCAGGAAAGGAAGATAGAAGAAGAAAAGAATTCGATGGAGAAAGTTTTGACTGGCGAGGAAATTAAGTGTGAGAAGGACGGGAATGGAATTATGAGGTACGTATCTAGGATATGGATCCCGAACGTTCAAGAATTAAAGGATGAGATTTTGCAAGAGGCTCATAGTTCAAGGTACTCAATTCACCCTGGAGGCACTAAGATGTATAGAGATTTAAGAGAATACTATTGGTGGCCAAATATGAAGAAGGACGTGGCAGAGTGGGTAAGTAAATGCTTGACATGTCAAAGAGTGAAGGCCGAACACCAGAGGCCCAGTGGATTGTTGCAACCCTTAGAGATACCCGAGTGGAAGTAGGAGCAGATTGCGATGGACTTTGTGGTCGGATTACCAAGGACCAAGACTAATCATGATGCCATTTAGGTAATTATCGATAGGTTGACCAAGTCAGCACATTTTCTTCCAATCAACGAGAGATACACTGTCGACAAGCTGGCAGACATTTACTTAAAGGAGATTGTGGTTAGGCATGGGGTTCCTGTGAGCATTGTATCAGATAGAGACCCAAGATTCAACTCCAGGTTCTAGAGAAGTTTTCAGGATTGTGTGGGGACCAAGTTAAACATGAGTACTGCATACCATCCCCAAACAGACGGACAGAGTGAGAGAACCATCCAGACCATCGAGGACATGTTGAGGGTATGTGCCATTGATTTTAAGGGAAGTTGGGATGACCACTTGCCGTTGATCGAATTTTCCTACAACAACAGTTACCATGCGAGTATAGGCATGCCCCCATATGAAGCTTTATACGGACGAAGATGTCGGTCTCCCTTGTGTTGGGAAGAAGTTGGAGAGCGGAAGATTTTAGGACCTGAACTGGTCCAACAGACAAGAGAAACTATCGAGCTCATAAGAGGACGGCTGGTAGCGGCCCAAGACAAACAGAAGAAGTATGCGGACCAGACCCGCAAGGACAAAGAATATGAGGTAGGAGAGTTTGTGATGTTGAAGGTGTCACCGTGGAAAGGATTGATGAGATTTGGTAAGAAGGGAAAACTAAGCCCGAGATTTATTGGACATTTTGAGATCTTGAAACGAGTTGGGAAGTTAGCCTATGAATTGGCTTTACCCCCGAGCTTACAGCAAGTACATAATGTGTTCCATGTGTCCATGCTACGACCATACCATACCGACTTCCGACATGTGATAGAACATGATCAAGTGGATCTGCAACCAGACTTAACATATGTAGAGCAACCCGTAGAAATCATGGATAGAAAGGAACAGGTGCTGAGGAACAAGGTTGTCAAATTAGTGAGAGTTTTGTGGAGGAATCAGAATGTCGAAGAATCAACATGGGAACTAGAGAGCGCGATGCGTGAAAAGCACCCCCAACTGTTTTCAACCTGATTCCGGGACGGAATCCTTTTAAGGAGGGGAGGCTGTAAGAACCCTAATTTTTGGTAATATTTCCTTTTATTTAATATCTTATGACATTGTCAATATGGAACCTTTCTAGTCATCCCTGTTGATTAATAGAATTGATTGTCTGAGAAACTGTGTTGTTGCATTTATTATGTAAGATAAAAAGGAAGATTGTGAAGGCAGGAGTCTTATCGTTAGTAAGATTTATAAAACTTGGGATTTGAGAATGGTTAGAGTATTAAAGGAGTTATTAAGAATTATGACGAGGAATTATGGACATTCGAGGAATTTACACAATTAGTACTTAAGGAATTATAGGGGAAATCTCTACGCGACAAAATATTATTACGAGAGATTAATTAAGATACGATACGAATTAAAGATTAAATGACAAGCATTAGTGGAAGAATAATGATACAAGGAGTAGTATTGCATGCAAGTTCCATGCAACCAAGTGGTTAGAAATCAAGCAAACTAGTTAGCAATTTGGAAGAGGAATAGTAACTAGTTACTTGCTTTTTCAAAAAGGGAGACAAGTAGTACACATGCCCATGCCTTGCTAGTACTTGCCTATGCATACATTATATGTATCACCCAACACTTAACATCAATTATTCAACCACACAACACAAAAATCAAAAAACACAAACACTCTTCCCCCCCCCCCTTGCTACTTGCTCTGGGCCAAAGAAGAAAAGGAAGAAGAAAAATTCTTCTTCCCCCTTTCCCATCACTCATAAGTCACAACATAAATCCTAGGCCATCTCCATCATCTAGACAAGGTATGTTAGTAATTTCAAGCCATTTCATCCACCCAAATTCAAGTTATAAATTGTTAAAGATTGGGTGAATAGTTAACATGTTTGATTTTCTTTTAGATCTTGGATTGTAAGTGTTGTAGGAGACCATTCAAGGTGTTGTTGAGTTGTGTAAAGCTTATCCAAGGCTCCTAGGTGCTCAAGAAGGTATAAAAATCACAAACCCTCTTGGTTATGTAGTATTTATAATGTTTGGTAGTAGATCCATGTATTTGTGAGCTAATCTTGGTTGTATAAGTATTGGATGACATGGATCTTGAGTTTTGATGTTGAGATTGTGACTTTTATGATTATGGATATTATATATATCTCCATGAGTGTTATGAACCATGAACTAAGTGTATTAAGTGTTGGTTGTGTTGTGGAATCATGAAAAATGGTTGATCTAAGTAGTATGTGCTTGCTGAGTTTTTCCAGGAGCATTGACCTGTATTGTAGCACGGTTTTGAACCCCCAAATGTTGTCCCCTGATGTCCTACCATATATTGTTGGAAAGATAATTGAATGTAGTTTCTGGAAATGTAAGGTTCATGGCTAGGTGATGTATAGATTTTAAGTTATGGCCGGAGAAGTGAATTGTGTTTCTGGATTCCGGACTGCACTAAGTGACCCCCTTGTGAACCTTGTTTAAACCCCTAAAAATATATGTGGGATCATGGAAAAATTTGAGAAGTTAGGGAATGCAGTGGTGAAGACCACCCAAAAAGAATTGGATTAAAATATGAATATTTGGATTTTATAAAAATGTTAGAGTATATTTTGCGCAAGAGAAAAAGTCGATTAGTGGAGCAAAATTCTAGGGTTAATGATTATGATTCGATTGTGGTAACTAAATTAAGTCGATTAAGTGACGAGCGTAATCGAGTGATGACATGAACCTATAATGGGGCTAGAGTGTCATAAGACGAAGTCATTAAGTTAATTTCGTACCCCCTAAAACCCCGTAATTAAAGAGATATTGTTAAGGTACTAACGAGTGGTTATTGCTTATGTATAGATCGTTCGACTCCGCACGCTCGACCACCCCAACCAAACCAAGGCAAGTTTACTTTTTAAAACTTATCCATATACAAGGACTTTCACTGTTGTGTTTGTAGTTTTCAATTATATCAAATGCTATGTTTATCGAGGTATTGATGCAATTGAGATTGTATAAGTACATATATGCTTGTACCCCTTGAACTTAGATTGAAATGTTTTCTTCGGACAACGACTCTAGCAATAGAGGTCATAGCGGTCCGTATATACTATTGACCGGGGAGCGGTATATTATTATATCGTATCTGGATTGTGAAAACCCGAAGGGTCATTCGGGGAGTATCGTATACTAAAATATTATATTCATATCTTCGTAAATACTCGAAACCCTATCTTGGATTAAAAGTTTAGTTTATCGATTAATTATTTTATTAATTATTAATATTAAATTTTAAAATATTATTTATTAATTACTGTTCATTATTTAAAGACAAAGTTAATCCAAGATACATTTTAATACTTTCAAACTCGAACTCATACGAACTCAAAACATTTTCGAAAACCCCCGGTCAAGTTCTGCTTCTTGTATGATTTCAAGAATCATCGGTCGACTGATGTCGAACCGCAATTACTCTGTTTTCAATCAAAATCAAGTTTTTAAAAGAAAACGAAAAAGGGACTCTGGCAGGTGTGGGAACCGTTGACGAACGATTCCCGGGATGTGTAAGCGGCCGTGAGCCAGGCGGTCCATCAATTATTATTTCGGCCCAGGTGTTGCCGAAGGATGATTACGGATGTAGTTTTCATCGAGGGTGATTACGGATGTAGTTTTCACCCGGGGATAGTTACGGATGTAGTTTCTATCCTTCTACCGGTAGAGAAGACCCGCGGATTATTGGACTTGGATGTGGCGACTGATCATCGTCAATCCTTGTCAGGTTTTGTGTTTTCCTTAAGTCCCATTCCTCCATTTTGGAAAAATGCTTTGACACTGCTTCTTAGGCTTTTGTGCCAAGTTGCTGATAGTGTTCTATTTTGATGAGAAAGATGTTGACTCAAAGCAGTATCTAGAACTGCAAGTTTATTTTGAAAACGAGGGCACATATTGCTGCACCTTCGAGATTTATCGACAATGACAAGTGATTTTATATCTGATTGATACAAACAAGTTTAATAACTGCCAATCATATGAAATGTTATATTGCTTACCTTATACATATATTTCTTGCTGAGTTATAGTTGCTCACTCTTGCTTGTTTTCAAATTTACAAACACAACAGCTAAGCGAAATGGCAAGAACCAGACAGACTGCTCGAAAGCAGGTGACTAGACCCGAGCCAGCAGTTGAGATTCCACCGGTAGGCCCCATTAGCCGGATTGGTTGGTAGCTTTTGTTAGTTCGTTTTATTTATCAGTATGACCTGTGCAAGGCAGTGTATCGTACCAAACTTTCAAGCCGCCAACTTCGCTTCATATCGAAGTGTTGCTGGTAGCATAAATACTATTTAATTCGGTCTGTAATAACTCTGATAATTTTATTACTGTTTAATCAATGTGTGACGTTTCTGAGGCTCTAACCTGTGTGTGTGTGTGCGGTGTGAGTTTATTGTGGGGTCGATGGTTGTGTTATATATATTATGTGCAAGAACGGGTATGTTATTAATGGAAAATGGACCGTGAGCGCCTAGATCTCCGACCCCGGATCTGGGGGCGTCACACAATTAGCATCCTTGAGTGCATCCTCAACCTTTTTAGGCTCCTCCTTTGATAGAAAATTATTATAGAGACATTCATTTTGTGTTGCACTTCTGGTTTTAACACCTGCATCAGGATTCCCAATAATTAAATCAGGAGTATGGCTTTTGGTCCATTTCCTTGTTGATGGTAAATCATTTCTTGAGTTGGATGCTCCCCCTTGATTGGTGTTATCTTCAAAAGAACTAGAATTATTAGAAGCTCCCCCTGAGATAGTGCTATCTCCTCCTGAAGTGCTGTCAGGATTATCACTTGAATCTGTTTCTGATGATTCTCCTCCTGATGTTTGAGTTGTTTCAGTACTGATGGTATTTTGCTGTTGCTCCCCCTCAACATTTGTATTATTTGAATCATCATCAGTAACTGTTGTTTCATCAGGCATTGGTCGATCATCAGGATCTGATGGAGTATCAGTATCTGACATTACTTCATCAGAATTCTTGGTAGCTTCATTCGCAAAGATCAAACTGTCATGCGAGTCTTCAGCAATTCCTGTTATCTTCTTATCATCAAAAGAAACATTGATAGACTCCATGACTGTCCTTGTTCTTAGATTATATACTTTAAAGGCTCTTGAAGTTGGATAACCAACGAAAATGCCCTCATCAGCTTTGGTTTCAAATTTTCCTAGCTGGTCAGGATGAGGTCTAAGAACAAAGCATTTGCAACCAAACACATGCAAATGTTTCGGACTCGGCTTCTTCTCTTTAATCGTTTGATAAAGAGTGACACCATGTCTGTTGATTAGAGTAATGTTTTGAGTGTAGCATGCTGTGTTGACTGCTTCTGCCCAGAAATATGTAGGTAGTTTTGCTTCCTCCAACATTGTTCTGCCAGCTTCAATAAGAGTTCTGTTCTTTCTTTCAACTACTCCATTTTGCTGGGGTGTGCCAGGAGCAGAGAATTGTTGAACTATTCCTTTGTATTTGCAGAACTCTTCCATTACTGAATTCTTGAATCCAGTTCCATTATCACTTCTTAGAATCTTGACTTTATACTTTGTGCCAGTTTCGATGAGTCTTACATGGTCCAAAAGTATCTCTGCCGTTTCATCTTTTCTGTGCAAAAAATACACCCAGGTAAATCTAGTATATTCATCAATAATGACTAGAGTATACCTTTTCTTACTGATGGACATAACGTTGACTGGTCCAAACAAGTCAAGATGTAACATGTGATATGGTTCATCAATTGAGGATTCAGATTTACTCTTGAATGATGTCCTTCTCTGTTTAGCCTTCTGACAAGCATCACAGAGTCCATCAAGAGTATATAACGCCTTTGGTAATCCTCTTACCAAATCTTTCTTTACCAACTCATTGATATTGTTGAAGTTGAGATGAGAAAGCTTCTTGTGCCAATTCCAACTTTCATCTACTGTTGCTTTACTGATGAGACATGTTGAGGGACCATCAGTATTGGTGTAGACATTGGCTTCATAAATGTTACCACGTCTTTGACCAGTCAAGACAATCCTTCAAGATGTTTTACTGATCACTTCAAAGTGAGTATCACTGAAGTCGACATGATAACCTCTGTCTGTGATTTGACTCATACTAAGCAGATTGTGTTTGAGTCCGTTCACCAGAGCTACTTTTTCAATGATGACATTTCCAATGATTATATTGCCATATCCCAAAGTTTGTCCAATGTTGCCATCTCCATAAGACACTGTTGGGCCAGCTTTCTCCTCAAATTCTGATAGAAAGGTTTTGTTTCCCGTCATGTGCACAGAGCATCCACTATCCATGACTAACACATTTTTCTTTTTACCCTGCAATCAGAAACACAAAGAGCTCAGTTAGAATTTTTAAGAACCCACACTTGTTGGGTTCTTTTTGCATGCAATTTAACACTATTAGCAGCAGAAGTCTTTTAACAAAAGCAGTTCTGTCAGATTTAAATCCATCAGAATTTGCTTTGTCATTATCAGAATTAATAGATGCATGCTTAGTATTCAGACTCTTTGTTCTACCAGAATTTGAACTTTTATTAAATTTTGGCAAGGGATTATAATAGTTGTAGTACAAACTATGGTATTCTTCACATGTATAGATAGAATGCCATTTACTACCACAGTGAAAACAAGGATTCTGTGGTTTATAAAACACTGATCTATTCTTAATGTCAGACTTAGGAACTACAGTAGCCTTCTTTTTACTCCTCCTGCAATCAATAGCAAGATGATTAGAGTTACCATAATTAAAGCATGTTTTCCTTGGTGCATTTGGAATATACTTATAATTATTCTCATTGTCTATTCCAATTTTACCATTTCTATTCCTCTTAGCAGTAGTGGTTTTCTCTCTTTCTGTCGCTTCACAGATTCTGTCTCTGAGTTGTTTCTTAGACAAAAGACCTATATTTTTGACAGATTTAGACTTAGAATTCTGTGTAGAAGTAGATCCCTTTTCTAAAAAAGAGTTGGGATTTTCTGGATACACATACTTGACAGGTTTTAATTTGGTCTTTGTTCTGTCCATTACATGTCTATAGGTTTTGGGATTTGTTGACTCATTCACAACAACTCTTCCTGATTTAGTTGTTTCAGTAGTAACAACTTTAACTTTATTTTTCTTTTTGTCCTCTGGTTTATAACCTAGACCTTCTTTCCAGTTCTTATCTGTGTTAAGATCGTGTGTTTTCTTTCCAGAGTGTGTCCAGGTTCTGAGTTTCTCATTAGCTTCATTAAGTTCCTTTTCAAGTGCAGTACATTTAAACTCCATTTCTAGCTTCATGTGCTTAGCCTTATCACATTCATTTTGTACTTCTTCCATGAAGAGTAACTCAGCTTCTAGATGATCATTTCTTTTAGTCAATTCGGACATCTCATATATTATTCTAGCATTTTCAAGAGATTGACTTTTAAAGCTAATATGCAGAGACTTTAAGAAAGATCTTAACTCAGAGACATTATCAGTGTCAAAATCAAAAACAACTTCAGGTACCTTATTTTCAGGAGCAGCAATCTCATCCACATTTACCATTAGTGCATAGTTCACTATTTCTTTTTCAGAGTCTGAGGAAGAGTCCATCCAATCCTTGCTAGATGAGATTAGAGCTTTGGTTTTGGCCTTTTTGCATTCAGTTGCAAAGTGACCCATTCCATCACAATTGTAGCATTTGACTTTTGACTTGTCAAACTTGCTGCCTTTGCTTTTATTCTTCTTGTACCTGTTCTTGTCAGTATTGACAGGTTTCTTCTGAAAGTTGCTTTGTCTCCTAGCCTTTCTGAACTTCATCTTCTTGAAACCCTTGACTATCATAGCAACCATTTCCATCATATCAGAATCAGTAGAATCATCATCAGTATCAGTATCAGGATTTGCATCAGGATCTGATGATAAGTCATCACTATTGGACTCAACGACTCTACTTCTCCTTCTTGAAACCTCCACGCTTTTTCCTTTTGATTTTGATTCAGCATTCAAAGCAACAGTCTTTGCTTTGTTGGTCTTCTTATTCTTCCTCTGTTGAACCTCAAGATCATGGGTTCTTAGCATCCTATAGACTTCATCAAGAGATACAGTATTAAGATCATACTGATGCCTAATGATAGAGGTTTGAGTATCCCACTCCTCAGGCAGAGCTCTAAGAAACTTGGTATTTGAGTCTTCTGGATCATACTCTTTACCCACCAGAGATAGATTATTCAATAGTGTCAGAAATCTATCATACAGATCAGTGAGACTCTCATCAGATTTTGCATCAAACTGCTCGTACTCTTGAATCAACAGAGCCCTTCTGTTTCTTTTAATAGATTTAGTACCCTGGCATTGAGTCTCCAAAGTTTCCCAGATTTCCTTAGCAGTTTTACATGCTATCACTCTATTTGACATGACAGCATCAAGACTATTATGAAGAATGTTCTTCACCTTTGCATCTCTGAGTACTTCAGCCTTTTCCTCAGGAGTCCATTCAGCCTTTGTCTTCTGAACATAGTGCTCAGGTATAGTATCTGTTCTAGCAACCAGTCTCTTGGGGATATATGGTCCATCATATATTCGATCGAGATAGTTAGGATCAGTTGCCTCCAGATACATCAACATATTTACCCTCCATGTGGGGTATTCAGCCTTTTTGAGAACAGGGATTTTAATACTTTCATACTTGCTTGTCGACATGTTAAGATCGTTTCTGATTGTAGTAAATCAGTTTGCTCTGATACCAATTGTTGCCCAATAATTAACAATTGTTGAAGGGGGGTTGAATACAATTGTATAAGATTTTCGACTTAAACAGAAATAATAACACAAGTATGAATATATAACAGCTTTATTAACTCTGATATAAAACTGTTACAAACTCTCTCAAGAAATTCTTATGTTCTTGAGAGCTGCTAGGTTACAAGATAATTCGTGTAAGCGATTACTCTTAAGTAAAACCTAAACTGTGTTTATATACAGTACACGGATACACTATCAATTACAAGATATATCAAATCAATTACATACGTTTCTTAATACATATCTTGAATGATAGCTGCATTCCTATAAATCAGGAATCGACATGTCAATCTTCCTAGATTCCTGGACTGATGTATATCCTCATGAAATCCTGATCAGCTTCCAATCCTGATGGCAACACAATCCTGACGGTGCAATACTGTTGACGTCAGCATCAGTATCTGATCAGTAGTCCAGGTCCTGATCATCACTTGAATCAATATCTAACATCCTTCATGTGAGTAGTATTTCAAGATTGATAAAAACTTCCGAGTTGATTTTTTTTCAAAGGTATATATATATATATATATATATATATATAGAGAGAGAGAGAGAGAGAGTGTGTTGCACTCCATAGCAAACACCTTATATAACAAACAATAAAGAACACCTCATATCTAATATAATTTAAGAGTTCCGTCATAGCACCCAATACAAAACGTTATTATTTTTTTACCCTCTAGCAAACCAGCAAAATTTTTTTTTTGAAAATTTACTGTTCACCTGATGACGTCATGATGACGTCATCAGGTGAACAGTAACTTTCATTTTTTTTTTTGCAAACTTGATAGAGGGTAAAAAAATAATGACTTTTTGTATTGGGTGCCCCTGGCGGGGCCAAAGGATCTAATAGATCTAAGGTGTTCTTTATTGTTTGTTATATAAGAGTGTTCTGTATGGAGCAAAGGCCTATATATATATATATATATATATATATATCTTTATAAGTGGAGAAGTTTCTTTTTATAAAGTGGTAAATAAAAACATATTTTGAGCGAGTTGTTGTATTATATGATATCTATATACTTGCTGGGCATTCTTTGGCTCATTCTTGCTATTTAAATATTATTAAACAGCGGCAATCAGAGCTGGCACTAGTACGGCGAACCATGATTAAGGGAAGGGGAAAGACAACTGATTCAGCATGTTAGCCTTATAGTATCTGAGGAGGGTGTAAGCTGGGAAGATGTTTGTAAAATGTTTTATTATCTAGTACTTTGGAGTTGTAATAGTATTTCAGAGATTCTGGGAAGTGAACTTATGTTGTAATAACTTTTGGATTATTGAGTACTTGTTCTAAGACTATAACTCGTGGAGAAATTGTGGAGTTTATTACGAATATTGTTGTAGAATATATTGTGAACAGGTGATTGAATATTCCGCAAGAGATGTGACGACCTAGATTCCTGTAGGGGATTTAGGGGCGTTACAGAGATGGTACCAGAGCAGCAGGTTATAAACCTTAGAACGAGAGTAGGAAAAGTTATGACGAGATAAAAAAGTGACGAAAGAGCTTAGGTAGAATTTGTGGCTGGACTACTGGGGGTAATACCAAAGATGAGTTAAGTAAGACCCTTAATGACTGAGAAAGGTAGTTATGGAACTCTTTAGAGGTGATATGAGTCGATAATTATATGGATTATTTATGTGGTACCCTCAAAACAAGAGAAGGAGAGTTAGAAACACAGAAACTGATATGGAAGTTATATAGTAGAACCTCAAGGAGTAGTTAGGGTGGAGGCATGATGGCCAATACCAGTAGTAGAATCAATTGGGACGAGAAAAATGTGTATCCATGATTTATTTATTGGGTTTAAAATTTTATTTTTATAAATGAGTATATAGAGTTATTTATCCATAAATATGCATATATATATATATATAACTTCAGGTATATATATATATATATGTATATATATATATATGTATATATATATGTATATGTACAGATATGTACTGTTTTGTTTTCATAAATAAATATTTCATGGCTATACAGTTTTATTAGACTAAAACCATATTGGAAAAAGTTGAATCGAGTGAGGCTGTGACTTTTGGAGAAGTGTATAAGAAATAAATAGAGTTGATTTTATAGATGAAAACAAAACAAGAAGAGTATGACGGTTTTATGTATGGATTTGGAGGAGGAAGGAGCTAGAAGATTTCAACAGGGATTGAAACAATAGATTGAATGTAATGATGCAGTGTTCTAGATAAAGGACTATGTGATATGGGTAAAAGAAGCGGTCATGGTAAAGGCTGAGAGTGAACTGATTCAGGAGGATAGAGATGAGAAGAAAGAGGTATATTTGATGATTAGTAAGAGAAAAGAATATGAGGAATTTAAGGTATAATTAAGATTTACTATTGAGGATGAGGTATATTTTGAGGATAGAGACAGGATAAGGATAAACGAAAGAAGTGGGTATAATTGATGAAGGATTTCGAGGAGCAACAATTACTAGTCAGGGAAGGCCAATGTGGTGGCTAATACCCTAATTAGGAAAGAGAGATTAAAGATGTTAGTTATTCAAAGGATTAATCTAAAAGGTGTGAATGTGTAAGACTTGAGGTAAAGATTTTGATGAGAATAATAAAAGGGAATTACCGAGGCGGAATAGATAGTACAACAGGAAGAAATGAATGTGGATCAAGAAGAGGTAAAGAACGTATAGTGAATGATAGACATGTGGAAATATTGAATATATAGAAGTATGACTAGAAGTGTCTCGTGTAGAGGTACTGGTAGAAACGATTGATGGAAAAAGTAGATGTTGAGAAATGAAGCCATGGCACTAGAAAGAGTATTGTGGAGAAAAGTAGAAGATTGATGAGTCGACTTGAGAATTAGAGTGTGGAATTCTTAGTCGTATCTTACGTTGATTCCGAGGACGGAATCCTTTTAAGGAGGGAAGACTGTAATAACCAAAATTTCTGTACATGAGAAAAATTTTCATTTTAGGGATGAATAGTGATTTTCATGGATGAATAGTAAAATTGTGGATGAATAGTGATTTTGAGGACTAGGAAAATTTTCATGCCACCCTATGTACGGGACAAGGTATGGATGTTTCGAAGCCGTATTAGTGATCCACGGAGTAAATGAGTGTATGTAAAGACGATCGGAATTCAGAAAATCCAAAGTTTTTTTTATGGAATATTTGACCTGGCAATGAAGTATATATCAGTATCATCAAGGGAGTGAGATATTAAAATTGAGGATTTGAGGATTTTATATTTTATTGTTTTAGTTAAGGTGATTTAAGGAATTAGAACGAAAACCTCTGAGTTAGTGTAACGAACGTTCTAGGAATCGCTAGAACTTTATAACGAGATTAAGTGATTAAGCGAACGAATTATGGATTATGGATGGAGTTCATAACAATATTAGATATCCTACATGATCATAAAGAGGATTACATCAAGTGGATTAAAAGATTTAGTTCAAGGATTAAAACAAAACAATTTAGGAATCAAAGTGATTTAAATCAATTTAAATCAATTCCAAAAAAAATCAAACAAATGATCAAAGCTTATCCAAGACTCTTGGCTCTTACCCCAATGTGATCAAACTCAGCCTATAATCTGATCTTATCAAGATATTAGATCAAAAGTAGTTGAATTAGTCAAAGAAAGAACGAAAAACCAAAAGAAAGCCAAGAACACCATTTCCTTAACAAAAATTCTGCTCATTTTAGCAAAACCATCGGGCCACTTCCAGCCACTCAAATTTGATGATCTATAGCTCAAAAGAAATCCATTGAAGATTAGAAGGTGTGGTAAAAATTTGAGAACCAAACTCCTATTTTTCGATTTTATATGAATTTTACAAGATGATGATGAATAGTGGTGAATAGTGACTTAACATTGTTTTCTTGTTTTGATCTTAAGGTTTAAGCTTTATAAAGGCTATCTAAGGCTTTTTAAGTGTTTATAAACACTTTTTAGTGTTTCTAGAGCTCCCAAGAAGGTACAAACCCTAATCCACCTTTGAGTTCATATGAGTTTTGATGTGGTTTTGATGTTATACAAAGATAGGTTCGTATTAAGTAGTTTTATGATTATTTGGCTTTATAAAAATATGTAAAATGATGGGTGATGGATGTGAGCCTCACCACTGACCTTAGAGGAGTATGATAGATGTTGGTTGATTTTGGGGATGTATGGTATGCTTTGGTGATTGATTTGGAGTAGGTATAAAATGGAAATGTTCGAGTTATTGCCGTCGTAATGACGAAATTTCGTTAACCATTGGAAAATAGTTAAGGCCCGAGACCATAAAATGATTTTAGACTCACCACTGCCTATGGCTGTGAATATATAGTTGTCTAGTTTATTTTTCCGCAAGAATCGCATTAAAAGAGTTTACGGTTTAAGAGTTATACTAGTTTTAGTGAAAGTTGTTCGAGGAATGGAACCGCAGAAATGTACCAACTTTGTGGCTTTGATTGAGACCCTTAACATTTGATTTACAATATGAAATTTTGAGGATAAATACTAAGGTCAGTTAGCAAAGTGTGTACGAAGGTTTTGAGTCAAAAAGATTATTTTCCGATTTTATAAAAATGCGTCAGCCGAGGTTGCGCAAGTGAAAAAGCATTTTAGGGGATGATACTATTCATTGAAAAACCCCTGCCCTGTTTTGTAAAATCCGAAAAATGAGTCTTCTAACCAGAGCCAAATCTTGAGTTAGTTACCTTCTAGACATTCTCTAGATCGTGCACGCGAAAACGGTGCATCATTTGAGTTAACGGTTATGGAGTTATAAACGTTTTAGTAAAAGTTGTGCAAATAGTAAAAATCCGCAGTGGACTCAACTTCGAAAATACATTTCACATATCTAGACCCGTGTTTTCGAACCGAGATTTTTATGATAAATATTAAAAATACCAAAGATGATTTTAGAAGTGGTTTCATATTTATTTTTTTTTTATCGCCATGGTTTCATATTTAAAAACGTTTTCAGTGATTTATTAAAAGTGTTGGAGTGCGAGACAAGGAATAGTAATTTTCAGAAAAGTCAACTCTAGAGGTACTACTTTGACCATTTGTTTTGGCTAAGTAAAAAGAGGATTTTCGAGTCGGCTAAAACACGAAACTTGTAAAGGATTATCAAGGCAACATATTGGTGTAAAGAAAGAGGTTATAGAGGGTTAAGTATAACATGGATTCGAGGATAAATTTCTGACTAAACTTATGACTTAAGGGTTTGTCGATTAACATGGACTTAGTACGAGTCTAGAGGGACCCCTTAGTGCCTTGTTTGTGACTGGCTAAGTGTTTGAGTATTGAGTTATAAGTGGATCGTATAGGGGATTAATCGCGTGTTTTCTTTACTTGTTTAGATTGTCGGATTCCACTACGAGCCCCTACTACATCCGGAGTACCAGGCAAGTTACTAGTACATACTCTATTGTTCAGAGTGTTTATATATTTTAAATGCATAAGTATGCTAATCAAGTTTTCAAAACACAAATGCAAGTATTCTTTCTAGTTGTTTATACCAGATTTTTATTCATGCATATATATTATTGTTGAGCTGTTATCCGGATATTATTACTCGGGATGTTCAAATTTATTTCATGAGTTGGTCCATATCATTGGTACAATTAGGGAGATACTTCATTTGTACTCGCAAAGGAGATGATAAAGATATATTAAACAATATTTTCATACTACAAAATATTTATATTTAAGAGTGGGGTTGTATATATATAAATTAAGTTGAGTATACTGATATGGGTTACTTTATTCCGAATCCAAGATCAGAACAGTTCTTCATAAATATTTCCTCTACTCATTCGAGAGGAAAACCAATTATTGGAGGTGTTTATCGTTCATTGTTTCTTAACGATATTGGAATAGTATTTTATTGAGAAGTGAATAAAGGTGCACGTGTTATTTTACAGAGATGCCTAAGAAATTTATTGTTGAAGGTGATCGAAGATTCCGACACCTTATATTCTGGACTAGAAATGGCAAAGGTGACCAAAGTAACGCACCGGCCCAAACTGAGAAGTATTAATGGTGATGGTCCGATCAAGTCGGTTCATCCTTCTGAGAAGTATTTTGGGTAGTTCTAGACATCGACCATCCTTTCTATCGATAAAAAATGAGATGTGACAATGGACTGATCATCCATTACTTGAGAAGGCATTTGAGGAGAAGTCCAATCATTGATGCCCTAACTATTAACCGATGCCTTTGTGGCTCGGTTAACTAGGGTGTTGATTTGAGCAGTTGTCAAATTTTATTCATTCAAATCAATTAAGCAGTTCCGAGAAGTTATTGAATTATATTTGAGTAGTACTTTGAGAAGTTGTTGAGATATATTTATTCCTTCATGTGAGTAGTATTTCAAGATTGAAAAAAACTTCCGGGTTGATTTCTTTTCAAAGGTGTATATATATATATATATATATCTTTACAAGTGGAGAAGTTTCTTTTTATAAAGTGGTAAATAAAAACATATTATATGATATTTATATACTTGCTGGGCATTCTTTGGCTCATTCTTGCTATTTAAATATTATTAAACAGCGGCAATCAGAGCTGGCACTAGTACGGCGAACCGTGAATAAGGGAAGGGGAAAGACGACTAATTCAGCATGTTAGCCTTATAGTATCTGAGGAGGGTGCAAGCTGGGAAGATGTTTGTAAAATGTTTTATTATCTAGTACTTTGGAGTTGTAATAGTATTTCAGAGATTCTGGGAAGTGAACTGATGTTGTAATAACTTTTGGATTATTAAGTACTTGTTCTAAGACTATAACCCGTGGAGTAATTGTGGAGTTTATTACGAATATTATTGTAGAATATATTGTGAGCAGGTGATTGAATATTCCGCAAGAGATGTGACGACCTGGATTCCTGTAGGGGATTTGGGGGCGTTACATTCGGCTTAAGTTCGGTTTTATTATGTTTGAATATATATATTTATGGATCCGTGTATTAGGAGTGTTATAATTTTTTTCTCTTAAATTTTAGGCGAGTTTAATTTTCGTCGGATTTTGATTTTTGGCCGGAAAATTTTTATATGTAATTGTTCGTAAGTTTTAATTGCATGTATGTGTAGATCGTCAAGTTTTGAGGCTATGCGTGGAAAAATCTTTGATTTTCGAACATGTTTTGGGTTCAGATTTCGAGTTCGAGTATGTATGTATGTGTAGATCGTCAAGTTTTGAGGCTATTCGTGGAAAATCTCTGTATGTATGTATCTTTAATTTTTTTAAATGAGCTCGAGTTCGAGCTCGAGCGGGTCGAGTTCGAGTTTTCGAGCCGGGTTTCATTCGAGTTCGGCATATACCCGGCCCGGCTCGTTTATATAAACGAGCTTGAAACCGTGTCTGAGCTCGACTCGTTTACAAGTTCGAGCCGAGCCGAGTCTTAATAAACGAGTTCTAGCTCGAGCTGCTCGCGAGCAGCCCGACTCGAATTACAGCCCTAGGTCTTATACTGATGATTGTGAGATATTCGGGAACGATATAATTAATAATAATTGTATAAACAAAATAATTGGACTTGAATATAATCTTTTATTAATAATAATTCTCTCAATCAATATAAAGAGGTTCATTCCTTTTACAAATTTTCATCCTCCTTCAAGTAAGATGGATCATCATTCATATTTATAGGGGATCCGGTAACTATTTGGAGGGGAATAAAGACTATTTACAATGTGCCTGTTTGGCTCAGCTTATTTTAAGGATTTATGGACTTATTTTCGGGTAAAAATCTTATATTTTGATATATTTTTTTATACAAATATTTAATGTATGTTTGAGATTCAATAAGTTGCAAAAATAAGTTGGAAAGTTAGGAATCTTAACTTTCAATTTAAAATAAGTTGACTTATTCTGGAAAATAAGTTCCCTCAAACACCCCGAATGTTGGACTTCAAAGCCCACGAAAAGAATTACATTAAATTGGGCATATTTACAATCTACTTCTAATTGGACCTACTTACAATCTATTAACATTATTAATATCATAGGCTAATATTATGGCCCAACATATATATATACATGCACATGCACTTCAAAGCCTAAAAAATTAAAGATATCAACATGTTTAGCTTATAAGAAACATTTTTTTTTATAAGCCGTGTATCATTGTATTGCTTGGAAAAGATACAAATGATACAAGCGTGTAAACACATGAGAGGAAGTAAATGAAACAAAGTTAATACAGATAGATAGTCACTGTGAAAACAGGGACTGGGAGGTAACTAGCACAGCAAAATAACCTCAGTGCTTCTAACTGCTAGGTGACATAGTAGGCTAGGGTTTATAAAACCGAGGATAACCTAATGGCATGTTAGTCTACCATCTCGAGAGGGATATCTGGGACTTGTATCTGGTTCTCATAGAACACAACACCTCCGTGGATAAAGTCTTCCTCAATGCCTACCCCTTTCTGAAGTACATCTGCATTAAGAGTTATGTCGAGGCTTACGACTTGGGGGGCGTCTGTTTGGCCAAGTCCTAGGTCACTCAGCTCGTCAGATAAGTTTGCAACGATGTCAAAGTTCACCGGGTCCATGGCTTCTTTTGGCATGTAGACATCTTGGAAGTCTGGGTGATCAATTCCCAGACCCAATGTCCCAGTTAAAGAGTTCCTCAACTCCCCCTACTGGTCTGTCAAATGTATGCAGCCTGTCACTTGCTTCAAGACCAAGCCTAGCCAGAAAACGAGCTACCTTGCTGCGAGCTGGGTAGACGTATGCTACCTTGCACATCCACCTCTTATCTTTCAGCCTGATGTCTATTTGGGAAGCGATGTCGTAAACAGATGTAGGTGCGCCCGCAAGGTGAAAGTTTTTGACCACCATGTAGGCTTCATAGTTGTCCGTTTCGAGGCTTCATAGTTGTCCATTTTGAGGACGACATCACGATAACCTTCGTTGAAGGCTTGTAGGAGAGGCCCGAAAATGGCCAATAACTGATTATCCAGCTTGGTAAGATATGGGATTGTGATAAGTGCATATTTTTGCATATTTTTATTACCTATTTATTGCTTGAACTCGTATTTTAATAATTTATTTTGTTGCATTTCAGGAAATTCGTAAATAAATAAAGAAATGGCAAAATAAAGAAATAAAGAGCAAGGAAGGGAAAAAGAGGAAGAAAAAGGACTTAGAGGAAAAAGAATTAAGAGCTTGGTGGAAAAGGAATCTTGGAGGACATGTGGAAGGTGGAGATCATCCCAACACATTACATAAGTATATGGCCAAGATCAACTCTTCAAAGCTTAAGGGGGAAGGAAACAAATAGATGGCTAGGATTTCACCACCACACATCACAAATGTATGGTGGGGATTTACCCAACACCCCCTTAACCCTAATTCCTATCCTATAAATACCCCCTCACCCCCCTCCCTTGTATTTAGTAGCTTAGATTTTAGGGTAGCTTTAATTTCTTGTATTTTTCTTAGTTTCAAATCTTGTAAACACTCTTTTTAATTTTAATGCAATTTCAATTCCTTTAATTTCTCGTCTTGCTCTTTCATTTATTTTACTTTCCTTTCGTTATTTTCGTAAATCCATGCAGTGGACAAAGTAGCGAAAAGCTAACCACTATGGGTTGAAAATAACGATTTTGATTTCTTGTTCTTAGTTGTTAATTTTAATTTTGCCCCCTTTAAATCTCAATTTAATTGTGGGCCATTTTAATTCCAAATCAAATCATCGTTTTAGAGTAACCTTAATTTCGTAGTTAAATTTTATTTTCGTATTTAATTTTTCAAAAAATAAGAAAATTACAAAAACAGTAGTTAATTAATTTTCAGCAAATTATTTTCTCTGTTCAGTAGCTTTTTATTCGAACCCTTTTATTTTCAACTCCCCAGTTTTTTTTAAAAAAACCCAGCAATCCCTTGATTTTCTCTTCTTCTTCCCAAACTCAACCAATTTCTTTTTTTTTTTCCCCTTCTCATTCAACATCAATTCCCCGACCTTCTCATTCACTTCTTCTTCTTCGTTTACAACCCCCAAACCCACGACTTTCCCCTTCTCCTTTCCTCCCTTTCTTTTCTTATCATTTATTAATTATCAGTTCTACAATTTTCTTCGTTCTCCCCTCTTCTCTGTTTACAAAATTAGTACACTATCTCGCTAAAACTAAGTTTTCTTTACAATCAATAAGTTTTGTTATGAAATGGCTTGTGTATCTAAGTTTTGTGTTTACAATCACTAAGTGAGTTGATGTTAATTCTTGTTTTGGTGAGGTTCGAATTTTGTGAGTGGAGTTCTGGATTCGTCGAGTAGTTTACTATTTTTGATTAGTCGAGACCGAGTTTCGGTTGCTGTTCGTTGAATTTGGGTTCTGAGTTTCTTGTTGTTGTTTTTTTGTTCTGAGTTTTTTGTGTTTGGTTTTTGCTACTGTTACGATTTCTTTGTATCCTATTTCTGAGTTAATTCAAGCTGAGTAGTTGAAGTCGAGTCAAGTTTGTTTTGTGCGCTGTAAGTTTGAGTTTGTAGCTTGTTTGTAAGTTGATTTTGTAGTTCTGCGAGTTGGGTTTCGCCGAGTGATTCAGTGTTCTGATTTTCGAGTTTTATTTTTTACGTTTGCCCATTTGCTTACCATGCTTGTTAATGATTTCTAAGTCCAGTTGTGTTACAAATTTCTGAGTTCGTGGTACGTAATTCGTTTGAGTTTGCAAGTCAATTGATTTAGTCCAGTCGAGAAATGTTGGTTTTGTGTTTTGAATTGTTCGAATTTTGAGTTTTGTTTCTACGTTTTTGTTTTAATTTATGCTAAGTTACGAGTTGCCGAGTTGACTCGAGTCCTGAGTTTTGTTTGAGACAGTTTGGTTATTTTGGTGAAGTCGTAGTGTAGTTTTTTGTTTTGTGCTGAGTTTGGAGATAAAAAAAATTTGTTGTTGGGTTGTTTTTGGCTAGTTAGATTTACGAAGCGTTCATGTCAAAATTTTCTGAAATTTTTCTGTAAATAATATTTAATTTTGACAAAAGAACAAAAAAAATGTTTTAGAATAAAGTCTTATTTTATTTTCGAATTTAGGAATTTAGAATAATTTGTAGAATAATCTTAAAATAATATTTAGAATAAATTAGAATATTTAGTTTAAAAATTCCATTTAGTTCTTATTTTATTTTTTAAAATCCCAAATCTTTTTAAAAAATCCAGTTGTTCTAATTCGATTAGATTAAAAATTAAGGATCGCGAAAATAAAATAGTCTCTGTGGAACGAATCTAAATTTACTAAAACGAGATTGTGCACTTGCAATCATTTCTACACTTATTTTTAGCACAACAAGTTTTTGGCGCCGCTGCCGGGGACTAAATATTTTTCGCACCTTAGTTTTTAATTTTTTGAATTAGCTCTTTTCTCACCATTTTTCTTGTTTGCATTTTTTCGAGGAATTGAGAGGAAAATTCGGGAAACTTTAATTAAAGCGGAAGAATTTTCTCGGAATTTTGGAAGCTTTGCTTGGGTAAACCGTATCTCTCTCCTATTTTTTTTTCTTTATTTAGAAAATCACAAAAAAAAAATCACAAAAAAAATCACAAAAAAAGTTAAAAATTTAAAATAAAAAAAATTAGTTGTAATTACATAATTGTTGCATCATGCATTTAATCACTTAGGGCACATCATTTTGATTTTTATTTTCTTGTTTTTAATTTTTCGTACCTTATAATTGTGGTGATCGCTGGAGGACCCAAAGGTACGTTAAATTCTTTCTCTTCTTTAGTTAGAGCACGTAGTTAAGCATCCATAAATGTTTATAGTTTTTTTACCTCTTTGTTTGTTGCATCATTTTGTAAATAAATCTTAAAGGCAAAACCTCTCAAAAGATAAAGGAAGGGATTTCATCACTCTTTCCTTAGCCCAAAAACAATAAATCCCTCATTTTGCATAGCCATTAATAAAATTAATTAGACGTTTGTCCTAGGAATCTCGAGCTCATTTAGGAAGGTGCTTAAGAAACGAAGTAATCTTTAATTATTCCGACTTTTTGGTGTTTAGGAAAGCGAAAGCTGACCTGGCCAATTAAGGTTTTGGTGTCTAGGCTGGTGTTTAGCTTCTTGGCAATGCTTGCACCAACCTGGCCAAGCCGGTTCGAATAATTATTGATTTACCTAGTTTTTGGTAGCCCTTAAAGTTAGGAGCAAGGTCTAGTTCAATTTTTTTTAGGAAACCCTAGATATAGGATTTTTCTTTTGATTTTTCACCCTTTCTTTGTGTGTTTATTTTATCGCACTTATTTGCTACTTGTTCCTTACATGGTTTATGTGAACTATTTAGATTAGGGATAATTCTTCTAGACTAGTGAGATCGTTTGATATTTCTTCCTCTTCTGATTCCGAGTCTTTAGATAATTCCGAACCGATAGTAAACATGGCCATGTCTCTTAAGGACCGTTGCTATCCCACCCGTTCTGCCCAACCCTCTTGTATCACTCTTCCTCCCGTAAATGGTAATAATTTCGAAATCAAAGCTCATACATTAGCATGTTACCCAAATTTACCGGGAGTGAAGGTGAGGACCCGTATCTTTTCATCCATGAATTCGAGGAGGTTTGTGCCTTACAAAAGCTCCAACAATTAACCGAGGACTCGATTAGGCTTAGGCTCATTAATTTCGCTCTTAAAGAAAATGCTAAAAAAAATGGTTGTATAGCCTACCGGTTAATTCTATTTCCACGTGGTAGGGATTTGTGGTAATTTTTATTAAGAAATATTTTCCAAACCATAAGACTACGAGAATTAAAAACGAGATAAACCAATTTCATCAAAAGGAAAATGAGTCTTTTTGGAAATATTGTGATCATTTTAAAAATTGTTAGGTCCGATAAGATTGTAGAAGGGGGGGTTGAATACAATCTATACCATTTTCTCAAAATTTATTCGTTAAATAATTTTCACTTAAACGAATATTTTGTGCGGAATAATATAACACAAATTTCAAGTTGAATATAACAATATATTAACTTGATGGGTGTTACAAAATCAGTCCAAATGATTATCAAGTAATTAATAACTAATTAGAAAATTCAACATGAACTTTGCTAATTTAGTTAATAAAATCAAGATATCAATTTGTGAACTAGGAAACTTAATTCGCTAGTAGTACAAGAATCACAAGTAAACAAGTTCCCATGGATAGGATATTACAACTGAGATGAACTTGAATTTACAGAATTAAATTTGGAGGTGTTCTTGAGCTTGAGAGAGAGAGAGAATGGCTGCTGTGTGTATTTTCTGTTATGAGCTCGATTGTTTTTTCTTATCTTCTGCATTCTGCTTCCTTAAATACACAGCCATAGTCATATTTCTTGATTTAAACTGATATGACAATCATTTTACATTAATATGACAATTGGTATGACTATCAATTGAATGTAATATGACTGTCCAGTTTAAATATGACTTTCGGTATAACAATCCAGCTCAATATGACATTCGGTATAACTTACCATGTCAATATAACATTCGGTATAACTTTCCATTTGAATGAAATATGACTATCTCCTTTGAACTGTATATGACTATCTCCTTTATAAACTGAATATGACTATCTCCTTTATAAACTGAATATGACTATCGGTATAACTATCAGTTTGATAGTTATATCATAATATTTTTCAGTTTATAAATAATTAAATGACTTATTAAAAATCATTTAACTAATTAATCATTTTTCATATTAATTCTTATTTAATTAATCTAATAATCACTTTAACAAATATATTAATTCTGATAGAATTAATTTATTTATTAACTTAATTACATGATTTAATCAATTAAAATAGAATTAATATAAATTCTTTAATAGTCAATACTCTGCTGAAAACCACGTAATTATGATAAGGAACATACACTGGAATGATGTTGACGCTCGATGTACTGTCTGGTTCATGAACGACTAACTCCAATCTTTGTTCTTCATCGTGACTTTTAACAGTGTGGTCTTTTTATACTCTTCACTCTCATCAATCATTCGGTACTGAAATTGTTTCTTGTCACTAATAGAAATCTCTGTCTTTTTAAATGAATCCACTTGTTTCAATGCTACCTTGAGGCCTGATCAGATATCTGAATCTTCTTCCAGTGTAAAACATCAAAACTATAGATTGACTTGTTGATTTTTCTTCTGACGGTTATCATCTTTTGAGATTCCTGTGACAGTTGATATTATTTACTTATTACAATCTAGTTTAATTGGATTAGGATCCTCGAACTACAAATAGGCTGAGTCATATGCCTTTCAATCTCCCCCTATTTGTTTGTTATACAATAACAAGCAAATACCTAGAGGATTCTTCAACTAATCCCAATTAAACAAGTAAAAGAAAACACTTTAAATGCTAAGTAAATAATGTAAAAGTTCTGGTTTATATTAACATTATCCAGATTCAAACAGAAAAGATAAATACAAGATAGATGATCCTCTAGACTGATCATATAAGACAATTATCCTATCTTGTTCTATCAAAGCTCTGATGATATAACTTGTAGAGCTAATCTTCATTTACCACCTTCTTCCTCGTTGATTTCTCCTTCTTCTTGTTCATCCATATCAGGTAGATTCTTGATCAACTCGGAGTCAACAAGTAATTCTCTTCTGGATGACACATCTGTAGGATAAACCAGTGGTATTCCAAGTTTCTTTCTCAACTCACCTTGATACTGCTTGTACTTCTTCATGTTGGTCCGAGCATAGGATCGAATATGATTTGCAGCTTCAATCTTTTCTTGTGATGCAAAACCATGATTTCGAAGAGCATATTCAACGTATACCAAATGTCTGGCAAGGTGTGTATACAATTCTTCTGTTTGAAGATTAACAGTATGAATAACTTCTCCCTTAAGAATTTTAACTTGTGGAGGGTCATTTATAACTTCAGGACCAGCTCTTTCAGCAAACTCTTGAAATTTTTCATGAAGCAGTATGCCTAGTTCAGAAGAACTGAAGCGATACTTTGTGATATCCGAGCTTATGACATTCAACAAAGATAAGTAGCTCACCATTCTTAGGATCAGATGCAGTGGTTATTATCACAATTTCTGTCTTTAAAGCTTTCAAATACATATCATGTATAGGGTTCTTCTTTTTAAAGCTTTCAAAAATGGCAATCATCCGACGATCATCATAGTCAGAAGTTTGTGGTGAGTCAATTACCTTTTGAGCACGTTCCCACTTATCACCATTTTTGTACTTGATGTACATCTTCCTAGCTTCCAGCTTTTGAGCATGTTGCTTTTGAAGTGCTTCCTGTTCTGCCTTTTGAAGTCTTTCATTATGAGCTAACTGTTCGAGTGTCTTCTTGAGTCTTTCTTCTCTCATAGCCAGATTAGATTCATTCTGTTCGAGTTCTTTATTTGCTTCAAAATTCATTTGTTGTGTTTCAACAGAATCAGGAATTATTTGCTCTTCATCATCCCAAAAACTGAGATCTGGTTCATCAAATTCTTCACCAACATCAGGAAACTGTAAGTCAGCAAACAGATCAATATCAGGTTCACCTGTATAGTAAAAACCTTCTACATCATCATCATCTTCCTGTTCTGCTTCTGCTGCTTGATGAGTTGTCTTCTTCTTCCCTTCACTCCTATCTTCAATTTTCTCTTTACTTGCACTTCCTCCCCCTCTAGATTTCTCCCCCTTAGTTGAGGAATCCTCTACAGTCTTGTGACTTGTACCAGCTCCAGGGTCACTTCCATCACTACCTTCAAAGAATTTCTTCTCTTCTGCTGTAAGTGAATGAGTTCTGCTAATAATATTATATAAGTGTCTCAACCCCTTTGCTTGATGATCACTTTGCTTTTCAATCTGACTGAGACGATGTTCAGTGGTTAAGTGATTCTCATTTATGTTACTCTGAAGATCTTCAATCTGATTAGACATAGATGATATAATAAGATCTTGAGCCACTGTGACATCTCCAGAGTCTTCAACTGCTTGTTGTTGAGAGAGTTTAAGTGCATTGATTTTGTTGTTGAAGATAGTTCTCATGTTATCCATATCAAACCTCAAGTTTTTGTTGTCTTCTTCAGCTTCAGCAAGACTTTCTTTCATTTGATTGAGTTGTGTGATGAGAGATAAAGTGTATGTGTCATTGTGTGCTCTCACCTCAATAGCTCTCTGAGTATCACTCACCTCACGTGCTAGTGTTTCACTCAGATTTGAAGTAATTCTCACATCACTCCTCTCATAATCCTGAGCTGCATCCATTGTACCTGCACTAGAGATCACCCTAGCCTCCTCTTGGAAGGTCAGTGGTGGTGCAATGGGAGTTCGCAAATCCCGATCAACCTATGAAGGTTCTTCTGCCGTAACAATGGCAGGCACTGTAACTTGCTCCTCTTGCATAACAATGTTTTCAGCTTCATGTGAGAAAATATCTTCCCCCATTGTGAGTAACAGGGGTGAGCTTGAAGGAATGAATGGGTTTAAGATTGCCTTTGACATGGTTTTACTTTTCTTTTGTGATGGCAAATCTGTTTCACTCAAGATATCACTACTAGGGATAGCTCTTTTGAATGACAATTTCTTTCTACGATAGTGTTTGGAGAATTTAGGATCAGTGTTTGGTGCATTGACCTGGGATAAAGGTTGTGGATCTACAATCCCTTTGTCACTTCTCACAATCATTTGACTATCAGAAAGATATTGAGATTGTAAAGGAGTTGAGTCAAATACCTGATCATTGATATGTACATCATCTTCATTCTGAGTGGGTTGATCCACTGGAAGTTGATGTTCAAGAACATTCAAGGGTTCAGAATCAGGTTGAGGTGCTGGAACTTGTTCTGCTTCAGGCTGTGGAGCTTGTTGAATTAGAGGTATCTCAGCATCTGGCTGTTGCATGACATTTGGCAAATTTATGTATGTAGACATATATGGTGTTATGACTACAGGAACATGCAACAAGACCTTAGAAGTATCCAGCCTGGTGTAGAACTTCTTGTTTGGTTTACCAGACCATTGAATTCGATCATTTGGAAACGGAGCAGGTTGATCCTTAGGCATAAGATGATTAAAAATTAGTGTCAAAAACCGAGGATAATGACACTTAACCAGTTTACCTTTTCCAAAGTTCTTTGTAGCCTTCTTCAATCGATTTAGCAGAATAGGCCATATCAAGCTGCCAAAATTGATTCTTCTATTGTGAGCAATCGAGAAACCAATTGACTGTAACATACCTGTGATGACAGTATTGTTACTCTTTGTAGAATTAGCAAACACCTTTGCTATGATCTCGAAGAAGATATTCCATTCTTGAACAAGATTGCTTTTGAGTGGTCGTTTAAGATTCAGTTGACCATGATAGTTGATATTTTGAAAAATTGAGTCAACTCATCATTTGAAGGCACTTCAGCAAATCGTTCAGTAGGAAGCCCCAGAGCAGCATTGAAGACAGATTCATCCACTGTATATGTCTTGTCATTAAAGTTGAATGAAAATGATCTTTCATCTGAGACAGCTGTAGTACACATTAATTTGAGTGGACCAAATTTCATTGGAACATTTGCAGTTATAGAATGACTACAGAGATTTTGTTCGTTTAGGAATTTTATCCAGGACTTGAACCGATCCACTGGGCAATCCTCGGGATTAAAATATCCAATATAATTGTGATTCACAAGCTCAAAATTATTATAAGCACCAGCCATTGCAAATCAGGGATTAAAATTAATAAATCTGCAAAATTCAACAATTTAACCCAATTAAATTACCAAATTCGAATTAATAAATAAATAAAAATTCGAAAAATCAAAATCTTTATCAAAAATTCTGAAAAATTTAGGCAAAGATCTTGATTGCAATACAAACACACATATATTTTTAGATTTTACAAAATCATCACCATTTGTTCAGATTTTTAGATCAAAAATTCGAACTTTTCAAACTCAAAATCCAAAACGTCGACCAAATCTTACATTTTAACCGTGGTTTTGAAGATTATAGACTGGGTAATCGATTAATATCCTTAGAATCCTGTTTTGAGATGAAAATTGGGCAGCAATTCGACTTAAGAATGTGTGTATTTGTATGTATATATTCGATCTCGGTGACTTAACACGCGAGGATGAGAAACAGAGAAATATAACTATAGAATATAACTTTAGCTGTAATATGACTACTGATTTATATATTAAAATAGCTAGATATGACTATCGGGTGATAGTCATACCGATAGTTATATTACGTTTTAAACGTAATATAACTATCCTACTTAGACAGTTATATTTAAATTAAGCCTTAATATAACTATTAAAAAAAACAGAATATGACAATTGATTCAATAGTTATACCGATAGTTATATTACTAGAAAAACACACAATATGACTATAAACTAATTAACAGTTATATTTAAACAAAAACAAAATTATATCTATTTTATTACTAAGTTATATTACATCATTTTTAACTAATATAACTAATACAACTTCGAATATAACAATCAAATAGATTGTCATACCGAAAGTTATATTCCTACAAAACAGTTAATATAACTAACCAAAATTTAGAATATTAACAGAATTTTAACAAGAAATAAATTAAAGAAAAACAAATTAATTTACACTATTATTATAAAACCTAATAAAAATTATAAAAACGATCATATCTAGTCCCTTTTACGAAATCAAACATTAATAACAGAAGGACAAACATTACAAATCAAATAAAATAAAATAAAATTAAATAATCATACTACATATTTACATAATTATTTCTGATGAGTTAATAAATCTATAAATTTTCTAATAAAACAATTTCCATATAGAAAATTATTCAAAAAGAAACTATGATTTATTTAAACAACAAAAATAATTAAACTAAATTTAAAACAATAACATTTTCAAGAAAAATAGATTTCTCATAAATTACAGCTTGTAAAATTCGAGAAAAATATTTTTAAAGAAAATGAGTAAATCTAAAAATACAATAAGTAATTAAAAATATGTACAGAAGATAATAACAATGATTTAAGATGAAATAAGCAAGAGTATAAGTTGATAAAATAATTATACAAGTGATTTAATAAGAAATATTAACACATCAATCACTTGTAAATTATTAAAGATCAAACCTCAGATATTAACCAGTTTAATTACTAGGACTGTTTAACATACCCAATTCACCAACAATTCTGGTAAATGTGGATTCGTCAGGAGACTTAGTAAAAATATCTGTTGTTTGTTCTTCCGTGGGTACAAAAAATAACTCCACGGTACCATTCATGACATGCTCTCGAATAAAATGATACCTGATGTCAATATGCTTTGTTCTCGTGTGCTGCACATGATTGTTAGAGATTGCTATGGCACTTGTATTATCACATAAAATTGGAATTTTATCAAGCACAAAGCCATAGTCTCTCAGCTGATTCCTGATCCACAAAATCTGTGCACAACAGCTTCCAGCAGCTATATATTCAGCTTCAGCCGTTGAGTTGGAAACTGTCTGTTGTTTCTTGCTGTACCAGGAAACTAGTCTACCACCTAGGAATTGACAACTCCCAGATGTGCTTTTTCTATCCACAACACTTCCTGCATAGTCAGAATCTGTATATCCAACAAGATTAAAACCAGAATCTTTAGGGTACCAGATGCCTAGGTTAGGCGTACCCTTAAGATATCTCAGAATTCGTTTAACAGCAATGAGATGAACATCTCTAGGATCCGATTGGAACCTTGCACACAAACACGTAGCATGCATAATATCAGGTCTACTCGTAGTAAGATAAAGTAATGAGCCTATCATACCTCTGTAGCTTGTGATATCTACCTTGGCAGAATTTTCACATGCTCCAAATTTGACAGCTGTGGATGATGGTATCTTTGCTGAAGAAGAGTCTTCCATTTGATACTTCTTGAGAAGCTCTTTGACATACTTGGATTGACAGATAAATATTCCATCTGTCCTTTGACTTATTTGCAATCCAAGAAAGAACTTCAGCTCACCCATCATGCTCATTTCAAATCTACCCTGCATTAACTTCGCAAATTTCTTGCACAAAAGATCATTAGTAGACCCGAATATTATATCGTCCACATAGACTTGGACTATAATTGTATCATTCTTATGTTTCTTTGTGAAGAGAGTTTTGTCTATGACACCTCTAACAAAATCATTTTCAAGTAAAAATTCAGAGAGAGTGTCATACCATTTCCTTGGTGCTTGCTTAAGACCATAGACAGCCTTGAAAAGGAAGTAGACATAGTCAATTAAATCTGGATCTTCAAAGCCAGGGGGCTGTTCTACATAAACCTCTTCATCTAGCTTTCCATTCAAGAAAGCACTCTTGACATCCATTTGATAAACTTTAAAGTTTGAAAATGCTACGAATGCCAAGAATATTCTTATGGCCTCAAGTCTAGCCACTGGAGCATAGGTCTCATCATAGTCAATGCCTTCAGATTGGGAGTAACCCTTTGCTACCAGTCTTGCTTTATTTCTCGTCACTGTGCCATCTTCATCAAGTTTGTTTCTGAATACCCACCTTGTGCCAACTACTGGTCTGTCTGTAGGTCTGGGTACCAGCTTCCAAACTTCTTGTTGTTTAAATTGATTGAGTTCATCTTGCATAGCAATCACCCAATCACGATCAGGAAGAGCTTCTTCAGTTTTCTTAGGTTCCATTTCAGATAGAAACCCTGAATAATTGCATTGATTCTGAAAAGCTCTTCTAGTCTTTACACCAACAACTGGATCACCAATAATTAGCTCAAAAGGATGAGCTCTATTCCAAACAGTCTGTCTGGGAAGATTAGATCTTGATGATTCGCCTTGATCTTCATTGTGATGTTGTGTGTGACCAGTTGACCCTTCATTTTCTCCCCCTGAGTTGTTGCCAGGTTGACTAGATGATGATTGATTAGGAGAGTCAGAGGAATTTTGACTACTATCATTGATTTCATCACCATTACCCTGATCATCATTGTTGTCATTAGCATCAGCAAAAATCTCAGGTGCATTGTCATCATCTGAATCTGTATCTGTCATGTCATCGAAAGATAACTTCTCAGATGGATTCTCAGTTTGGATACTAGGGAGTTTAGTGTCATCGAATGTTACATTGACACTTTCCATCATCTTCTGTTCATCAATCACATACACCCTGTATGCTCTCATTGAATAACCAATAAAAATTGCTTCAAATGCTTTGGTATCGAATTTACCACCTTGATCATCACCTTCTTTAAGCACAAAGCACTTTGCTCCAAATACATGAAAGTATTTGAGTGAAGGTTTTTATTGATTAGAGTTTGATTCTGGGTATAGCACGTAGTATTGATGGCTTCAGCCCAAAAGTACAATGGAAGCCTTGATTCACTTAGCATAGTACGTGCAGCTTCAATCAAAGTTCTATTCTTTCTTTCCACTACCCCATTTTGCTGAGGAGTTCTTGGAGCTGAATATTGTCTGGTTATACCCTTCTCAGTGCAAAAGTCATTTAGAACTGCATTCTTGAATTCAGTTCCATTGTCTGATCTTATAGCTCTCACTGGATACGTAGAATCTCGCTCAATTAATTTAATGTGATCAATCACCAGTTGTGGAGTCTCATCTTTAGAATTCAAAAACAGAACCCATGTGTATTTTGAAAAATCATCAACAATCACTAGAGCATATCTCTTCCTTGACATAGACATCACATTAACTGGACCAAACAAATCCATATGAAGTAATTGTAATGGTTCAGTTATTGAAGATGTATCAGTGCTCCCGTGACTTGCCCTTTTTAGCTTGCCTTTTTGACATGCATCACACAGTCCTTCTTGAGTGAATTCCATTGAAGGCAAACCTCTCACCAATTCTCTTTTGACCAGAGAATTCATTGTCTTAAAATTAAGATGAGAAAGTTTCTTGTGCCATAGCCAACTCTCATCATTAGATGCTTTAGTGTAGAAGCAAGTGACTTCTTCAATGCTTCCTGAGTTCATATTGGCTACGTACAGATTGCCTTTTCTAACTCCTGTCAGTTGTGGCTTTTCATGTCTCTTGTGTGAAATTAGACAATTCTTCTTGTTGAAATGAACTTCATAACCTTTATCACAGAATTGACTGACACTGAGCAAATTGTGCTCAAGTCCTTTCACAAAAGAAACTTCATCAATGATAACATTTCCAGCTTCAAGTCTGCCATATCCATCAGTTCTACCTTTGCTGTTATCTCCAAAGGTAACTACTGGGTCGGCCTTCTCCACCACATTTGACAGCAGGGTTCTATCTCCAGTCATATGCCTTGAACATCCACTGTCCAAGATCCAGGTTACTCGATCAACCTGTTCAATACCCTGCAATGACAAATGAGTTAAACCTTCTTCGGGACCAAAATTTGATTGGGTCCTGCGTATTTAAAGTATTGACCTTTATCAGGCAAAACAACATTTTTAATTTTAACCTCCTTAGTCAATAAACATTTAACCTTATAAACAGATTTGAAAATCTTTTGTTTAATCTTGGGTATCCATGTTTCTCTCGCAGCAGTAACACTTGTGTCATTGACTGGACATTTGACCTGGTAGACATTCTTGGTACTCTTTTGTTTAGTCTTAGGTGCAAATGTCTCTCTCCTAACTTGAGGAGGAAAAGCAGTCTTAGATCGAACATTATTGTTCCTGTTCATGTGCTGTCGAGGAGCATTCTATTTAACACATGCATAATTACCATTAAAATAAGCACGCATACTGTTAAAAGCACAAGACATACAATTGATAATACCACATGCTTTATGATTAGAATCAATAGTAGACATGGTATTTTTCTGTTTTAACTTATTACTACCTAATCCAGTCTTAGAAGAACTAGCTGATTCAACAACTTCGACTGGCACTTTAGGTACATCTTTCTTGGATGAAACATTTGTTGTGTTAACGTCCTCAACTGATTTAGCCTTAACAAATACTGTGCCATTTTTCTTGGATGACACATTCTTTGTATTATAGTTCTTAACAGTTTTATCCTTAACACATTTATTCTTAACAAGAACTGTGCCATTTGCAGTATCCTCATTTCTCATTTCTTCTTGTATAACCATAGAACGAATATCTGGTGGGCCAGCATCAGATTTTGTAAACATTGGTTTTTCAACATTCTTGAGAATATGTGGTATACCTCTTTCTTTAGCTGGGATAGAATTAGGAGAATGATTACTCAAAGAACCAACAGCTTGACTGTAATCAAATCCTATTCCTACAGTTCGTTCTACTGCTTGTTTGTTGAAGAAATCTTTAGAAACTTTAACAGTATTATAACAAGCTCTAACCTGTGTTTCAAGTTCTCTAATCTTGGTTTCTTGTTCAGCAATCCTATCAACTTGTTTTACCATGTATTCTCCTAGACCCTTTTCTCTGTAGTTAAGTCGAGCTATTTCTTCTATATTATTATCTTGATTAACCTGCACCTTTTTTAAATCTAACATTTGATTTTCAAGGTTAGTGTTAACAAGACTTATTCTCTCGTACCCTCTTTGTGCATTATTCAAGGAACTACGTAAACTATCAATTAACTGAGCATCAGTAAGAATTACCGGTGTGGTATAATAAGTTGAAGATTCAGCATTTGCCACCAACGCAAAGTTTCCATATTCTTCATCTTCGCTATCTGTGTCATCCCAGCTTTTACCAGCAGCTACATAAGCTCTTCCACTTTTCTTCTTTTCAGAAGCATAATCTTTCTTTTGTGCTTGCTTGGGTTTCTGACACTCAGTAGCAAAATGTCCCAACTCATTACAATTGAAACAACGGATTTTGCTTCTGTCAACAGTTCCAGTTTTATAACCTCCCCTGTTACTAGAGGATGAAGAACCTCCTCTCTGAAATCTGTTATTTGACTTAAACCTGAACTTTGGATTTCTTCTGAATCTGAAGTTACTAAATTGTCTCACCATCATTTCCATAGATTCATCTTCCAATTGATCCAGCTCTTCAAGTGAATAAAATTCTCCACCATCCTGAGTAGCTGGTGTTTGGCCAAGTTCTACTTCAGTTTGTTCCTTGTTGAAACTATTAGGTTGAACAACTTTAGTTTCCACTTCCTTAGGAACATCAACCATTAGAGCTGTAGAAGAATTTGCCATTCTGCCTTTGCCATAGAATTCCTTTTGCTGTACTTGTTCTAATTCATATGTTTTCAGAACACCAAACAGCCTTTCAAGAGCAACCTGAGTTAGATCTCTAGATTCTCTGATGGCAGTGATTCTATGCTCCAAGTGAGTAGGCATAGTTAGTAAAAACTTCATGTTGATCTCCTTCTGAGTATATTGCTTGCCATGAACTTGCAAGTTGTTGATTATCTTGTTATACCTTTCGAACACTTCCTGAATGCCTTCATTAGGGCCAGCTCTAAAGTGTTCATATTCAGAAGTTAGAATTTGTAGTCTATTTTCCTTGACTTCATCAGTCCCTTCATTAATGACCTCAATAGTTTCCCAGATGTGCTTAGCAGTTTTACAATTCCTCACATGGCTATACATTACAGCATCTAGGGAATCCAATAGAATGAGTCTCAAATTTTTATCCAATCCAGCTTCCTCCTTATCTTCAGAGGTATAGTTCTTAGGGTCCTTTGGATAGGATTTGGCAGGGACTGTTACAGTTCCATTTACAACTGTTTCAGTATCATGTTGCATGGGAGTTACTGGTCCATTTTCCAAAACCCACAAAAATCTTGGGTTTGCTACATCAAGAAATAACTCCATTTTGTTTTTCCACATATCATAGTTATCTTTATTAAAGATAGGAATTTTAACATTGCCTTTGGCTGACATGATGAATTTTTAAGAGAGTTAAAAATTCGAGCTTAATTTTTGAGTGAGTAAAAATAGGATCTTGATTTGTGTATCAATCAATAGGCTCTGATACCAATTGTTAGGTCCGATAAGATTGTAGAAGGGGGGGTTGAATACAATCTATACCATTTTCTCAAAATTTATTCGTTAAATAATTTTCACTTAAACGAATATTTTGTGCGGAATAATATAACACAAATTTCAAGTTGAATATAACAATATATTAACTTGATGGGTGTTACAAAATCAGTCCAAATGATTATCAAGTAATTAATAACTAATTAGAAAATTCAACATGAACTTTGCTAATTTAGTTAATAAAATCAAGATATCAATTTGTGAACTAGGAAACTTAATTCGCTAGTAGTACAAGAATCACAAGTAAACAAGTTCCCATGGATAGGATATTACAACTGAGATGAACTTGAATTTACAGAAGTAAATTTGGAGGTGTTCTTGAGCTTGAGAGAGAGAGAGAGAATGGCTGCTGTGTGTATTTTTTGTTATGAGCTCGACTGTTTTTTCTTATCTTCTGCATTCTGCTTCCTTAAATACACAGCCATAGTCATATTACTTGATTTAAACTGATATAACAATCATTTTACATTAATATGACAATCGGTATGACTATCAATTGAATGTAATATGACTGTCCAGTTTAAATATGACTTTCGGTATAACAATCCAGCTCAATATGACATTCGGTATAACTTACCATGTCAATATAACATTCGGTATAACTTTCCATTTGAATGAAATATGACTATCTCCTTTGAACTGTATATGACTATCTCCTTTATAAACTGAATATGACTATCTCCTTTATAAACTGAATATGACTATCGGTATAACTATCAGTTTGATAGTTATATCATAATATTTTTCAGTTTATAATTAATTAAATGACTTATTAAAAATCATTTAACTAATTAATCCTTTTTCATATTAATTCTTATTTAATTAATCTAATAATCACTTTAACAAATATATTAATTCTGATAGAATTAATTTATTTATTAACTTAATTACATGATTTAATCAATTAAAATAGAATTAATATAAATTCTTTAATAGTCAATACTCTGCTGAAAACCACGTAATTATGATAAGGAACATACACTGGAATGATGTTGACGCTCGATGTACTGTCTGGTTCATGAACGACTAACTCCAATCTCTGTTCTTCATCGTGACTTTTAACAGTGTGGTCTTTTTATACTCTTCACTCTCATCAATCATTCGGTACTGAAATTGTTTCTTGTCACTAATAGAAATCTCTGTCTTTTTAAATGAATCCACTTGTTTCAATGCTACCTTGAGGCCTGATCAGATATCTGAATCTTCTTCCAGTGTAAAACATCAAAACTATAGATTGACTTGTTGATTTTTCTTCTGACGGTTATCATCTTTTGAGATTCCCGTGACAGTTGATATTATTTACTTATTACAATCTAGTTTAATTGGATTAGGATCCTCGAACTACAAATAGGCTGAGTCATATGCCTTTCAAAAATCTTTTATCACAATGCCCCCACCACGGAATAGAAAAGTGGAGACTTTGTAAGATCGTGTATGAGGCCTTAGATAGTCCAACAACCGCTTTGTTAGAGTCTATGTGCCAAGGTAAATTCATGGAGAAAGATGAGGACAAAGGGTGGGCGTTTTTTGAAGAATTAGCCGAGAAGACCATGTTGTGGGAGTCTAATAGGGAGCCTCATAAGTCTAACGAGTCGTCTAGTTCTTCTAGGGGTATGCATTCAATTGGAAACAATATTGCTACTGATGCCAAGTTAGCCACCGTTACTAGAAGACTCGAAGCCCTAGAAACTAGTAAGGCCCCCTCAAATGTGTCTATGTTATCTAATTTTAATCAAGGTTTTTTGGACTTTCCCGGCTATGATCAAATTAATGCGGTGTTTCAACCAATCCCCAGGAATGATCCGGTTGCACCTACTTATAATCCCGGTTGGAGGAATCACCCGAATTTCTCGTGGAACCAAGGCCAAAACTACCAATCTCCGCCACCTTCTTTTCAACCTCCTTGTTTTCAAAAGCCCAATCAAAACTCGTACCCGATTCAAAATCAAGTTCCTTATCCAAACTCGATACAAGCCCCGACTCAAGCACCCGCCCACCCTCCCGGATTTTACGAGTCGGATAAGAGAATTAATTCCTTGGAAAAGACTCTTGATGCGCTTTTGAAATCAACGACTAATTTGGCTCAATCTCAACAAACTTTCATGCAAACCAAGACTCAAGATAGGCAACTTTTGAATGCTAGTACTTAAGCCATATCTAAGTTAGAGGTTCAAATGAGTCAATTAGCCAATGACATGTGTGAGCGAGAGAAGAACAAGTTCCCGAGTCAACCCGAGGTCAACCCTAAATTTCCTCTCAACCAAAGACCTCCCAAAAATGTTAATGCTATCATTTCTCTAAGGTCAGGAAACAAAGTTGATAATCAAGTTGGAATTAAGTCCCCTGACGAAGACGAAGAAGAGTCAAATGTTGAACCAAACCCTCATCTTCCAAATCCCGAGCCTTTCGAGTCATATAGTCCCACACCTTCACCACTTGAACCCTCATCTTCAAAATCTAGTCCCGAGTCATCAGAATCTTCTCATAAATCATCATCATCTAGCGAGCCTTCATCGACTCAAACACCACCTTCACCTAACAAATCTTCGATTGTTGTTCCACTTTCCAATTCCATTCCCGATGTGTCTAGCGAACGAGTCTTTAAGCCTAAAGCTCCTTATCCTCAAAGACTCCTTTCCAACAAAAAATTGCCTCAAATAGAAAAGATTTTGGAAGTTTTCAAACATGTCGAGATCAACATTCCTCTTTTAGATGCCATTCAACAAATTCCCTCTTATGCCAAGTGTCTAAAAGATTTATGTTCTCACGAACGTTCCACCCACGTCCCTAAGAAAGCCTTTTTGACTTCTCATGTTAGTTCAATTCTTTCGAACCAGATTCCCGTGAAATATAAGGACCCCGGTTGTCCTACAATTTCATGTGTCATAGGCAATACTTTTGTGGACAAGGCGTTACTTGACTTAGGAGCGAGTGTGAATCTTCTTCCATTTTCGGTCTATCAAGCCCTAGGTTTAGGCGAAATTCAAAAGATGAACATGACAATTCAATTAGCTGATCGTTCTGTCAAAACGCCTAAGGGAATAATTGAGGATGTGCTAATTAAGGTTGGTGAATTCATCTTTTCGGTTGATTTTGTTGTCCTCAAGACTCAACCCGTCACGAATCCTAAGAACCAAATCCCGATCATTCTAGGATGACCTTTTCTTGCTACATCCAATGCCTTGATTAATTGTAGGGATGGTTCGATGAAACTCACTTTTGGTAATATGACAATTAACCTTAACATCTTTAATGTCGGAAAAGAACCCAATGAGCTTTATGAGCAAACAATAGCGGTTAATCTTGTTAATGACATTGTTAATTGGTCAAACCTTGAGGATAGTGAGATTGAGTCTCTTCTCAATGAGGATTTCAAAGTCAACCATGAGTCTAACCGAGTATGTTGATTCGTTAAGAAATATGACCTCGGACGAGATGTTGAGAAAGTTGGATAACATTTGTTCTAAGTGGGAGACTCCACCCGAGGATGTTAATGTTGAAGCCGTTGTAAAAAATCCCGTTGGTGAACCACCTAGTTTCGATGAGTTGTTAGGGGCTTTAAATCACATTTGTTCAAAATGGGAAGCTGAATCTAATACTAACCATGTCAACCCTAGTACCATTGTTACAACTCTCGTTGGTGAGCCACCTCCACTTGATTTCGTAACACACCCCTCCACTTTCGATCACATTTTTTTGCAAAAAGACAAACTTCTCTCTGCTATTATCATTAATGATTTAAACTCGGACCAAGAAATCCAATTAATTAATTTACTTAAATAACATAAAGAAGCCTTACTTTGGTTTGTGGAAAACAATAGTGGTTACAATGCTTTTACTTTGAAAGAATATTTTTGTCTTCTTGCAAAAGTCACTAATGTGTTAAAGCTTCATCGGCATCTTGAGCTCTTCTCGGAAATTCACTCCAATTTCCCTACCGGCATCGGCTAAGTCAATTTTATTCCTTTGCCTCCCCTCATGAAATTCAGGTATAGGGGATGAGTAGTGTGCATGTGTGAGTTGTTTTCCTTCGTAATTTTTAGAAGTTTTCAGTCTCCGTCATCCTTTGTCAGGTATTTCCTCACCTTTCTCCTTTCTCCTTTCTCTTGCATTTGCATACATTGAGGACAATGCATGATTTAGGTATGGGGGAGGGTTTTTAGTGTAAATAAAAAAATCAGAAAATCAAAAAAAATAAAAAAATAAAAAAAATAAAAAAAAAGAGTTGTAGAATTGTAAATAGTAGAGTTTTAATCTTATTCTAGTCTTGTTAATTGATTTCTAGTTGCTTGATGCACCCTTACATGCTATGATAATCTTGTGATCCTTTAGCTTTTGATTGAGAAGTGATTTGCTAAGTTCTTGTCCACACACTTACACTAGCAAGGTGAAACTAGTAGACTTATTTGATTTGTGCAAGAAATTAGAAGGTCATGATTAGGTGTAAGATGATTTGGTTTTCATGCTTTGAGTACAAGTAGGTGCATTGAGGATACCTTTACTTGAGATTGATTATGTTCTACCACACCAAGTGAGTTTTGAGCCTATATGCACATCTTTTGCATTTATATTCGTTTGCTTGAGTGTCCACTTATCATTTGCATTGCTAGCACTTGTTTGAATTCTTTCTTGAAATACATGACATTGATTGATGATGAGATGATAAAGGCATTTAGGAATAACCAATATTTCCAAAATATCCACACCATTCTTATGTGATCAATTAGTTACCCCTTTGAGCTTAATCAAATTCTTTCGATGACACACCACATTGCTCGCCTAAGACCTTTTTCTTGTACAGCCTTACGTATACTTGATCCCAATTTGTCAAAGGCTAGTAGGAACATGAGGGAGTAATAAGGTGTGTGAAATGGGTTTACTTTTGTTCATAACTTTTGAGGAAATATATGTTGGTTACCTTGATAGTCGATTTTCAAGTTAAATCTAAAGGAGGATTATGGTTTTTTATAGCTCTTATTAAAATATATATATATATATATATATATATAAAGAAAAAAGAAAAAAATATATATACATATATCAGAGCATACTTATGTTTTTGTAATTCTCCTTCATTCGGCTAGTCAAGTCTTTTTGTTGAAAATTTAAAAATAATTGTGTGGGGAGGAAGTTTGGTGTTGTGCATGATTTCCATGGTGACTACTAGCTTTTGACACTTCACCTTGTTTTGGCCTTACTTGACATACCCTGTCCCTAGCCCCATTACAACCCAAATAAAGACCTTTTGATTGTCATCATTGATGTATGTTGTATTTAAGTTAGAATGATACCAAATGTCAATCATGCTTTTGATTTTGTTGGAATTGAGTGATACACTTACCCTTGTTCTTGAGTGAATGATCTTTTGTGAGTGAAATGTGAGGTATTGCTTGTTTCTTTTGCATATGAGATCTCAAGTTTTGACTCCAAGGTGTGCTCTTGTCGACTTAGCATGGTTTCCAATAATTTTTGCACTTGACATGAACTTGTAATCACTCGTGCATGATTATTTAAGTAGACTATGTGAATCCGTGCACTTTCCACACCAAGACATTTCAAATTCATTTTGATTCTTAAGTTGATGTGTCATGAGAGGACATGTATGTGTGGTGTTGCATTGCCATGTAATCTTTTATACGAACTAGACGGATTTTGTGGGTACATTCACTATAGGCCCTCACGAGACCTCACTCGTCCACTAGGACTGCCTAGGGGTTTAAAGGACTTGTTGCATATGCCAAATGCAACCGTCACACCTACGAAAAGGAGTATAGAACTTTTTATCTAGATTTTCTTTTTGTTTTTGTTTTACTCGAGGACGAGCAAAAGATAGGTATGGGGGCATTTGATAAGTGCATATTTTTGCATATTTTTATTACCTATTTATTGCTTGAACTCGTATTTTAATAATTTATTTTGTTGCGTTTCAGGAAATTCCCATTTCAGGAAATTCGTAAATAAATAAAGAAATAAAGAGCAACGAAGGGAAAAAGAGGAAGAAAAAAGACTTAAATGAAAAGAGGAAAAAAGAATTAGGAGCTTGGTCGAAAAGAAATCTTGGAGGACATGTGGAAGGTGGAGATCATCCCAACACATTACATAAGTGTATGGCCAAGATCAACTCTTCAAAGCTTAAGGGGGAAGGAAACAAATAGATGGCTAGGATTTCACCACCACACACCACAAATGTATGGTGGGGATTTACCCAGCACCCCCTTAACCCTAATTCCTATCCTATAAATACCCCCTCACCCCCCTTGTATTTAGTAGCTTAGATTTTAGGGTAGCTTTAATTTCTTGTATTTTTCTTTGTTTCAAATCTTGTAAACACTCTTTTTAATTTTAATGCAATTTCAATTCCTTTAATTTCTCGTCTTGTTCTTTCATTTATTTTACTTTCGTTATTTTCGTAAATCCATGTAGTGGACAAAGTAGCGAAAAGCTAACCACTATAGGTTGAAAATAACGATTTTGATTTCTTGTTCTTAGTTGTTAATTTTAATTTTGCCCCTTTAAATCTCAATTTTATTGTGGGCCATTTTAATTCCAAATCAAATCATCGTTTTAGAGTAACCTTAATTTCGTAGTTAAATTTTATTTTCGTATTTAATTTTTTTTTTTAAAAAAAAGAAAATTACAAAAACAGTAGTTAATTAATTTTCAGCAAATTATTTTCTCTGTTCATTAGCTTTTTATTCGAACCCTTTTATTTTCAACTCCCCAGATTTTTTTTTAAAACCCAGCAATCCCTTGATTTTCTCTTCTTCTTCCCAAACTCAACCCATTTCTTTTTTTTCCCTTCTCATTCAACATCAATTCCCCGACCTTCTCATTTACTTCTTCTTCTTCGTTTACAACCCCCAAACCCACGACTTTCCCCTTCTCCTTTCCTCCCTTTCTTTTCTTATCATTTATTAATTATCAGTTCTGCAATTTTCTTCGTTCTCCCCTCTTCTCTGTTTACAAAATCAGTACACAATCTCGCTAAAACTAAGTTTTCTTTACAATCACTATGTTTTGTTATGAAATGGCTTGTGTATCTAAGTTTTCTGTTTACAATCACTAAGTGAGTTGATGTTAATTCTTGTTTTGGTGAGGTTCGAATTTTGTGAGTGGAGTTCTGGATTCACCGAGTAGTTTACTATTTTTGATTAGTCGAGACCGAGTTTCGGTTGCTGTTCGTTGAATTTGGGTTCTGAGTTTCTTGTTGTTGTTTTTTTGTTCTGAGTTTTTTTGTGTTTGGTTTTTGCTACTGTTACGATTTCTTTGTATCCTATTTCTGAGTTAATTCAGGCTGAGTAGTTGAAGTCGAGTCAAGTTTGTTTTGTGCGCTGTTAGTTTGAGTTTGCAGCTTGTTTGTAAGTTGATTTTGCAGTTCTGCGAGTTGGGTTTCGCCGAGTGATTCAGTTCTGCGAGTTGGGTCTCAACCCAACCCATTTTTAATCGGTTTGAAAAATATTAACCCAATTCATGGAAAATAAAATTTTAACCCAACACTATATATTACAAGGTAGGGTTAGGTTGGTTTGGTTTGGTTCGGCTTGGATGAGTTGTATAAAATAAAAAATTACATAAATATGGAAACGAATTAAGCATAATCAAATTCAATTTACTACCCCACTGGATGAAATCCAAACAATTAACGTATTGTCAATATTCGAATATTCGATAGCAGCTTAGAAGTTACTCAACTGGTTGCATGTTCCTAGGTCTCAACAAAAAGTAAACAGATAACAAACATTCTAGTGGATAAAACAATAACTAGCAATGCCAAAAAAATACAAAGCTTCTATGCTATTTGAAGCAGAATAGTAAACAATGTATGTCTTCCACTTTCATGGTAGATGCAAACTAAAAAGTTACATTATATCCAAATGTTTATAAAACTTTCGGATAATGAAACAGAAACTAGAGAGAGGACTGCACTTCAAATTTCTTAGTGACAAGAATACATAATACTATATATGTGGTTCAGTGGTTGCACTTGAGTCAACATGATCCGACAAGGTTGTTTTAACATTTTGCTTCCTATATGATATAAATAGAAAAGATTGTCTAATTGTACAACACAAATTAAGATAATATCAATGAGAATTAAAATGTAGTGAATAATTGTGAGTGTGTGACTTATGATTGTATGTACTGACTGAGAGGCTGAGACATAATATGTAAATTAAACCTAATAATATATAAGCGAGATTGGATAAATGGATAGTGGACTAGACTAGTGGACTTATTGATATATATTTATTAGGTTGTCTGAATTCTAAACGGGTTAGGTTAAAAAATCGAAACCCATATCCAACCCATTAACATCGGGTTGAAATATTTTAAACCCAAATTTATCTCAGTTTGAAATTAATCGGTTTGGGTCAACCGAAGATAGGATCGGTTCGGGTCGGATCGGTCGATTTCGCTAACCCGTGTACACCCCTACCCTTGACCTCTCACTTAGGAGTTTGTATCATAACCATTATGCTACATTAATTTTTGAGTTAATTATAAAAACCTTATTTGATAAACCATATGAATTCTTATTATCCTATTTTTTCTATTTTATTCTTTAGGTAAAAAAATTATTGATTTATGTTGATTATAAAATTAATTATCTTTTATCCAGACACAATTATAGTAATGGGTTAATTGGAAAATTCATAACTGAACTCGTACTCAACTTACAGTTGAGTAATCGAACTCAAAAAGTTTACACTCAACTCATCAAAGTAATTAAAACTTGCAGTTGGGTAACCGCCGTTTACTCCATGTAACGGCCATGACGGAAAATTGACGTGGCGTACTGATGTGTTAAAAATTATACACGTGGTGTGTTGATGTGTTAAAATATTTTATTCTTTCCTATTTTCTAACCCTGTTATGAATATGTTGTACTTGATGATAACTTCACAATCAATCAAATTGTATATGTTAGATATAATTGATGTGATTTAATGTCAGTGTTTAAGTGTTACAGGTAAAGAGAGTTTAACTTGTTATTGAAAGCAGTTGTACAGAGTTTGAGTATACGCTGATTGCTGGAAGCGCAAACGCTGATAGAGGAAAGCGTAAACACTGATAGCTGAATACATGGAAGCGCAAACACTGTTAGCATGGAGAGAACAGAGTTTGCTAAAGTCTGTCTACTGGGAGCGTCTACAAGTCAACAGAGTTTGAAGATTAATTTAATATTAATATGGAAGCGATATCTTTGAAGATTGGATAGCTATCAAAGAGATTGAGTTGACTTAGAAGACGTGTAGCAATCGTAATTGATATCAATTGTATAGCTTAATTTTAGGAGAATCAATTTACGATTGTACGTAGCTGTATATCTTATAAATACAGTTAGGTTAACCCTAGAAGGGTATCCATCGTGAACGAATAACATTCTTGTAACCTAAGCAGCTCTCTGTAATACTTTACATCACCGAGAGAGGAATTATCTATTCCAAACAGTTTTAAGAGTTAAAACGTGTGTTCTTGTTACTTATTCATACAGTACTTGATTATATATTGTGTATTCGACCTAACAAGTGGTATCAGAGCCAAATCTGTTACTTTATTACAGTTAAAGATCCAAACGCAATAGTAATCAATGGCAGAGATACCTCCACCATCTGAGAAAGCTCCTACTACTGTTAGTAGGTATGAAACAATTAGGGTTCCTATACTAAGGCCATTAGAGTATGCAATTTGGAAGGTGAAGATGACCATGTTTCTGGAGGCTACAGATCCAGAATATCTGGACAGAATTTATGAAGGTCCTCACAAACCTACAAAGTTATCTACTGCTGCTGCCGGTGAGGGATCAAAAGTTATTCCAAAAGAGAAGAAAGATCTAACTGCTGAGGATCTTTCATCTATTGCAAAGGATGCGAAGGTAAGGCATTTACTTCACAGTGCGTTAGACAATGTTATGTCTAATAAAGTGATAAACTGCACAACTGCAAAGGAGATATGGGATGCACTTGAGGTTAGATGTCAAGGAACTCCTGCAATTAAGAAGAACAAAAGGAACATACTCACTCAGGAGTATGAGCATTTTGAGGCAAAATCTGATGAAACCATGACAGAAACATTTGATAGATTCTGTAAACTGCTCAATGATTTGTCATTGGTGGACAAAGAGTATGATTTAGAAGATTCAAATCTAAAGTTTCTTCTCTCTTTACCTGAAAAGTGGGATGTGAAAACAACCACTATAAGAGATAATTATGATCTTGGTGAAACAGAAATTGATGAAATTTATGGACTACTCAAAACCCATGAATTGGAATTGGAGCAGAGAAACAAAAGATCTAGTAGAAAGTCAAAGTCTGTTGCTCTTAAGGCTGAGGAGAAACCATCAAAGAAGGAAGCATCAAGAAGAAAGGCAAAAGGAAAAGCTTTAGTCATTCATTCAGAGAATGAGTCATCAAACACTGATGTTGACTCAAACACAGATGAATCATCTGATTCTGAAGATGATGAGGAGATGATGCAAATGGCTGCATTGATGGTAAAAACCTTCAAGAAGATGGGATACAAGAACTTCAAGAAGGGAAAGAGATTCTCCAAGGACTACTCAAAGTTTGACAAGAAGAATTTCAAGAAATCTGAGGGAAAGGACTTCAAATCTGGTAAGAAAGATAAGTCTGAGATTCAATGCTACAAGTGTAAGGAGATGGGTCACTATGCTCCTGAGTGCAAGAAGGGTAAAACTGAAAAGGCACTCTACACCAAAGGCAGAGATTGGGCAGACACTTCAGATTCAGATGAGGAAGTCAACTATGCTCTCATGGCTACTACTAAGACTGAAAATGATGATCTCAAGGTACCTCCAACTACCTATGCTTATAACACTGATGATATAACTGAATTGAGAATTTATCTTAAAGCATTGCATATCAGTTATAGGGATCAGACTTTAGAAAATGAGAGGATAAAGTCTGAGTGTTCTCAACTCAAAGAAAGAAATAAACTTGTTGAGGAACAGCTAGAGAACATGAATAAAATTCAAAAAGAGAGAGATGATGCAGTGTTTATTGAACAGGAGTTGCTAGGTAAGTATAAGCAACTAGAATCTGAATTGGAGGATACTAAACACATCATTAAAACATGGACACACTCTGGTAAAGACACTCAAGAAGTGTTTCAGTCAGATACAGTAGGTCTAGGTTACTCTGTAGGAGATGAACTTAGATTTGAAAATCAGGTAAAGGTTAGACCACATTGTTCATCTGAGGGTAATGTCATGGGAACAGGTGGACCTAAGACTGAAGCACAGAAAAAGGCTGTTAAAGAGTCATATGCTAAAACTTTTGTTAAAGAGGCTAACATTGGTTTAATGACAGATAAACAACTCAAGCATAAGCTTAAGGAGATAAAATCTGTCAACAAACAGAGAATGCCTAAGAAAAACAGAAATGGTAAGGTAGGCATAACATCAGGAATAAAGCCAATGCTTGCTTCATTAGCTCCTAGGAAAACATGCTTTAACTGTGGTAGCACTAATCATCTTGCTAATTTCTGCAGTAAGAATAAAAACATTAATTCTTTGCCCTCTAAAACTGCAGTAAAGAGTGATTATGTGAGAACAAGACCACAGACTTTATGCAAACACTGTGGAAGTACTTGGCACTCTATTTACACTTGCAGAGATTATCATGCTATTTACTATAATTACTATGAACCCAAACCAAATTTGAAATGGGTTAAAGTAAACTCTGCAAATGTAAACTCTGAAAAAGTTAGCTTAAACTCTGTTAATGTGAATTCCGCTGCAAAAGCTAACAGAATTAAGAAAGCCAAAGGATCCAAGCAAGTCTGGATCCTTAAAACTAATAATCAGTGATTGTTTGTGATTGCAGGGCACCAGGGTCAGTACCCTAGTCGTGGACAGTGGATGTTCAGGACACATGACTGGAAATAAAGCCCTGCTATCAGAGTATGAGGAGAAGGCTGGCCCAGAAGTTTCCTATGGAGATGGCAACATAGGACATACACTGGGATATGGCAATATTAATCTTGGAAATGTCATCATCACAAATGTAGCTCTAGTTCCAGGACTCAAGCATGATTTGCTATCTGTGAGTCAAATCTGTGACAGAGGATATCATGTAGATTTTCAGCCTGAATATTGCCAAGTGATCAGTAAATCTACAGGGAAAGTTGCTCTAGTTGGAAACAGACACAACAACATCTATGAAATAAAATTGTCAACCAACTCAGATGGAAAAGCAGTGTGTCTGTCTACAAGAATGTCCAGTGAAGAGAGTTGGAAATGGCACAAGAAACTCTCTCATTTGAACCTGAACAACATCAATGAGCTAATCAAGAATGATCTTGTAAGAGGTCTACCAAAGTCCTTGTTGAATGTAGAAGGACTGTGTGATTCTTGTCAAAAGGCTAAACAGAGAAAAGTCTCCTTCAAAAGCAAATCTGAGTCTTCAATTGTTGATCCTTATCATCTACTACATGTTGATCTTTTTGGTCCAGTGAATGTGATGTCTCTTGGAAAGAAGAAATATGCATTAGTCATTGTTGATGAATATACCAGATTCACATGGGTATATTTTCTTGCAAAGAAGGATGAAACATCATTAACACTGACAGAACATATAATCCAACTGGACAAAGGGTCAGAGCATCAAGTGAAGATAATCAGAAGTGACAATGGAACTGAGTTCAGAAATTCATCTATGGAAGAATTTTGCAAGAGTAAAGGGATCAAACAAGAGTTTTCTGCACCTGGCACTCCACAACAAAATGGTGTAGTGGAGAGGAAGAACAGAACTTTGATAGAAGCTGCTAGAACCATGCTAGATGAAGCAAAGTTGCCAACTTATTTCTGGGCAGAAGCAGTTCAAACTGCTTGTTTTACTCAAAATGCAACACTGATCAACAAGCATGGTAAAACACCATATGAAATGGTGAAGAAGAAGAAGCCAAATCTAAAATATTTTCATATTTTTGGATGCAAGTGCTTTGTGTTGAAGACTCATCCTGAACAGTTGACCAAATTTGACCTAAAGGCAGATGAAGGAATATTTGTTGGCTATCCACTGTCAACAAAGGCATTCAGAGTTTATAATCTGAGAACCAGAGTGATCATGGAGTCTATTCATGTGTCATTTGATGACAAGAAAATAACTGGACTTGAAGATGTTAATGAGCATGATCAACTGCACTTTGAAAATGAAGATTTATTAAACTCGGATGATATAGATCTGACAAACACTGTTGAGGTCAATTCTGAACCTCTACTGGTAAACATTGAAGAAACTTTTCAATCAGAAACAAGGGAAGAACCAGTTGAGGGGGAGCATGAAGAATCACATCAAATTGATAATTCAAACACTGATAGTGACTCAATTTATAACTCTGAATCAAACACTGTTGATTCAAACTCTGAACATTCAAATTCTGAGCAGTCACATTCAGGGGGAGCATCAGAAAGTGAAGAAAGGCACCAAGAAAATCAGGAGAGCATGGATCAAGGGGGAGGATCACATGATGACAGAAGCAATCTGCCTTCTGCAAGAAAATGGACTAAGTCACATACACCTGATTTAATTATTGGTGATCCAGATGCAAGAGTAAGGACAAGAAGTGCAACAACAAATGAATGTCTGTTTCATGCATTCTTGTCACAAACTGAGCCAAAGAAAGTAGAAGAAGCTCTGAAAGATGCTGACTGGATAACAGCAATGCAAGAAGAGCTAAATGAATTTGAGAGAAATGAGGTGTGGACCCTTGTACCAAGGCCAAAGAACAGATCTATTGTTGGTACTAAATGGGTTTTCAGAAATAAAACTGACAGTGATGGTGTGATCACAAGGAACAAAGCAAGACTGGTAGCTAAAGGCTATTCACAGCAGGAAGGAATAGATTATGATGAGACTTTTGCACCAGTTGCCAGGTTGGAGGCAATAAGGATGTTTCTTGCCTATGCTTCTCACAAAAAATTCAAGGTTTTTCAAATGGATGTGAAAAGTGCTTTTCTGAATGGAAAACTTGAAGAAGAAGTATTTGTTGAACAACCACCTGGTTTTGTAGATCCAAAATATCCAGATCATGTCTACAGGTTAGACAAAGCACTCTATGGACTCAAACAGGCACCTAGGGCATGGTACGAAACACTTGCTAAATTTCTACTAGAAAGTGGGTTTCATAGAGGTACTATTGACAAAACTCTGTTTTACTTTCAATCTGGTAATGACCTGCTCTTAGTTCAGATATATGTAGATGATATCATTTTTGGATCTACTAATGATAAACTCTGTAAGAAATTTGCCAAGCTCATGCAGTCTAGATATCAAATGAGTATGATGGGAGAGTTAAGCTATTTTCTAGGCTTACAGGTGAAGCAAACAGATGATGGAATTTTCATTAATCAAGCAAAATATACCAGAAATCTTCTCAAGAAATTTGGTATGCTTGACTGTTCATCTGCAACAACTCCCATGGCAACTGCAACAAAACTGGACAAAGATACAGGTTCATCAGTGGATATGACAAGTTACAGAGGGATGATTGGTTCTCTACTCTATTTAACAGCTAGTAGACCTGATATCATGTATGCCACCTGTCTGTGTGCAAGGTTTCAGGCAGATCCAAGGGAACCACATTTAACAGCTGTGAAGAGGATTTTCAAATATCTCAAGGGAACTGTAACCTTAGGACTGTGGTACCCAAGAGAATCAGATTTTAAGCTACTTGGTTACTCTGATGCATATTTTGCTGGCTGTAAGATTGACAGAAAAAGCACAAGTGGAAGTTGTCAATTTCTTGGTGACAGACTAGTGTCTTGGTACAGCAAGAAACAGAAGTCAATATCTACATCTACAGCTGAAGCAGAGTATATTGCTGCTGGTAGCTGTTGTGCACAGATTTTATGGATGAAGAATCAACTACCGGATTATGGGTTGAGGTATAGTAAAATACCTATTTTCTGTGATAATCAAAGTGCTATTGCAATGACAGGTAATCCAGTACAACACTCAATGACCAAGCACATCAGCATAAGGTATCACTTTATCAGAGAGCATGTAGAGGAAGGCAATATTGAGCTTCACTTTGTGCCTACAGATCAACAACTTGCAGATGTTTTCACAAAGCCTCTAAGTGAAGCAACATTTACAAGATTGGTCAATGAACTAGGGATGGTATCTGGTTTTGACTAAACATGTTGGTTAGACTCAAACTCTTTCAAATAAAATGTGTTGCTCATATTTCTGTAAATTGCTAAAGTGCTATGTGAACCTTATTAATTAAATTCTGTCAGCATGATTGTTGGTCATACACTGTTAATACGTTTGTTGAACTCTGTGAATTCTGAGTTGATTTTTGTCTGAATGAAAATACCGATGAAGAAAAATGTATAGAGCATGATTTTCAGTGAATCAAGATTCTTTTTGAGTCACTGTAATCTAATCAGAAACTGCACAGTAAGTTAACACAGCATGATACTGTTTCATATTTAGAGCATCTCTTAGTTTATTTGATCCTAAACTCTGAATCTATGAATACTGCATGCATTGCCTCTCATGAATAACTCTGATATTGATGAACTCTAAACTCTGATTAGTGACACTCTGTTTTCAAGTCATACTTGATTCTTGATGATTCTTTGTTTGCACTTGTGAAAATTTTAAAACTTGAGATGTGTCATTGTTTATTTTGGTGAGAAACAGTTCATGTCTGAACCCTGTGAGATTTTGAGCTGATTAAGTGATTGATACATTTTATATCAATCAGACTTTATTGTTGTGTGATGTTCATCAGTAAGTATGTTGCTCTAGAACTTGCATTAAACCATTTTGGGACTACATGATATATGTGTGCATGAAGATGATAAAGGCATTAGGATTAACCATCTTTCTTCAAACACTGTTCAAAACATCTTTGAACACTGATCATAAACACTGTTCATAAAACACAACCCTTAGTAAACCCCTTTGAGCCAAATTAACTGCTCATTTTTCTTGAATACTGAAGTATTAAGAGCAGTTATATTCGTTTGTTAAATCAAATTCAAGCAGGTGAGTATTTCTTAAGAAAAGGTATCTTACTCAGTGTATATATATATAAAAAAAAAGGGGGGGGGTATATATACTGATCATCTTGTACAAATATGTACTAATCATTTGACTGAATATTTTGATCAAATAAATTGTTCAGTTAGAAATTCTCATCTCTTCTCATCTGTTTGATTTCACTCAATTATAACCCTGAACAAAGTCCTTTTGATTTGTGCATAAATATAATCGAAGTGGTGTAGATTTGGTGGACATTCAAGCTTATGGTAGCATCTGCCTTTACTGAATGAATCTGAGAGTAAACACTTCACCTAAACACTTGTGTGATGTGAGAGTTTGTGAGACAATCCTTGACATGTAACTCACTGAATGATGCTTTGATGTTTATCTCTTGTTATTTTTGTCTATAATGACTGTGTGCTTACTTGGATAATCATGAACATAAACTGGAACAGGGATATTCAGATTTCTGTAGTTAAGGAACTACAGAGTTTAGCATTCATCATATACTCTGTGTTTAATATGAGAGTTTGTGCATTCAGTGTTTATTGTTTTGATTTATGGATTTTATGAAATATTAGATGCTATAAAAATTGATTTGGTAAACTCTGCTACTCACACACGAAAATCACGACTGTGCATTTTTTAAAGGGTTTTTTGTGATAAAGATTGAGTATTGGACAAACACTGATTGATTGTGTTATGTACTCTAAGGTAAATTTTCATTAAGATAATTTGAAAATTTTGGAGTAAATGGAGTAAGTGACAACTGTTAATTGGTGTACTTAGTGGTAACGTGTCTTGATAAACGGAACGACAGCGGTAATAATGGCTTTTACTGCGCATGTATTAAGTGAACCGTTGCATGTGTGACACGTGTCCCACTCACTCATCAATGTGTCTCATTTTTTACACTTTTCAAGGGAACAGTTGTGTGTTTTCAAGTAAAATCTTTTGAGTTTAGTTTTTAATTAAAACTCAAATTACTTTTTCTCACAATCACTTTTACCCACTCGTATTCACTTTACCAAAACAGAAAACATCTTTGTTCTTCACTTTGGCATTTTCACAAACACCTTTCTTGCAAAACATTTTCACAGTTGCTTCTTGCTTATTTCTTGATTCAATGGCAACTAAACCTTTCACTGTTTTTGGTCTACGTTTTGTGCCTAACAATTATGCAGCTTTACTTGAGAACGGCCGGGCTCCAGAGGCGTTCCATCTGATGCAAAATTTTCTTCGAAATTCTGAGATTGGGCAAGCGCTGGTTGAACCGGCTACTCTATCTGCTTCCCAAGTTGTTAGTTTCTGGCAAAATTCAAGATATATAGAAGGAGGAGCGAGTGAAACTCCGTCTATCATCTTCTCTCATGAAGACCAAGAGTTTGTGATTACTCCACAAACTGTTCGTGATGTCATGGATTTCGACACACACACTTCATATGAAGTTGTCTCTGAGGAAAATCTGAGGGAAATGCTAACAGAGATTGGGTACATGGAATCACTTGCCAAGCTGGGCAGTGTGAAGAGGCCAAACTTGAGAAAAGAGTGGAATTTTTTCTTTGATTGTATCACCAGGACATTCCAAAAGAAGATCACCAACTGGGATGCTATTCCAATGGACAGTCTGCAAATTGGGTATTCTCTACTCTATGGCAGTAATTTTGATTTTGGTAGATATGTTTTAATGAATTTGGGTGATAAGTTGTCAGAGTCTACTACAGTTTACTTTGCTAGATTTTGTCAACTTCTGTTCAATGCATGTGTTTCTGGGTTAACTATTGATGAAGCTGATAAAATTCAACCTTTTCGAGTCACTAAGAGAATATTCTCTGATATGACTAACAAAGATGTTGGAAAAGACATACCTCCTTTAGTATTGCCACTTGCTTTACAGAACTTTGTCAATCAACCACAAGATTCTTCATCATCAAACCATGACTCACATGAACCACATCAACCAGAACCACAATCTATGCCTGCACCTTTAGCCACTGATCGTACAGAAAACATTCCATCTCAACCTACTCAATCACCTGAGCCGATACCAACAACCACTGATCAACCTATATCACCTCAAACACAAACAGAACCTCAACAACAATCTGACCACATGACTACTGAACCAACAAACCCTGTCACTACCACTCATCCACAACCACCACAAAAGCCAAAAAGGAAGATACATACTGCAATCAACACCAAACATGCTAGAAGATTCAAACAAAGGGCAAATAGACCTTCTAGTGCAGGAGAAGAATTTGTTGTAGTACCTCAAGTTAAGAGGAGAAGGCTTATTTTAACTGATTCTGATAATGAGCATGTTGAAGAGGCTCAAGAGAAAATCTCTTTTGATATTCCTACTGGTGAGCCAGAGGTTATCATAGAATCTATAATACCAGAATCTGAAGTCAAGCTTTCTGAACCAGAAGTTGTTAAGGTTCAAGAAAATGAAGCTATTAGAGATGTTTTGTCTCCAATGGAAGAGTTTGCTGAAACTCCACTTTCTTTTAATCATGAAGCATCTACTCCACCACTCATGGAGGTTACACTTTCTATCGATACTGGTGTTGCTGATGGGCCTACTGTTGTTCTTGAAGACACTGTGGTTGCATCACACACTGAGTTGAACTCTGATGCTAATCATGGTTCTGCTCATAATGAGGAGGTTGATAAACCAGAAAAGGTTCTTTCTTCAGAGCAAACTCCAGTTGATAAAGGAAAACAGGTTGCTCAAGAACCTATTTCTGCTCAAGAACCTATTGCTTCTGTTGCCTCTACTAGTGAGTCAATCAGTGATTCAGTTGAAGCTAAGAGTACAGGAGTTGCACAACCACAAAATCAGACTGATGGTCAGAAAACAGGAGAAAAACCAGATTTTGCTGGCCCTTCTAATAATGAAATTGATGCTGGTTATTTGGCCAAGAAAACTGCTGATTGGTACAAGTCAGAGTGTATTTTTCCTCCTGGAAGGGCAGAAAAGTTTCTTGAAGTCAATTCTAAGAAGATTAAAAATCCAGAAATTTTCACTTGTTTGCAAGGCACAGTGATTCAAATCAAAACTTTGAATAATAGATTTGATGATACTCAGAAATCTATTGTTGATCTTCGAACAGAAGTTGCTACTCATGAAGAGACAGCTCAACTAGCTAATGCTGACAGACTGAGCACAGTTGAAAAGAATCAGATTTTACTAAATGAGAAGGTTGATTCAATTGCAAACTCTCTTGAATTAATCACCTCAATTCTGATTCAAGATGATGATGATGATGTCAAAAAGGGGGAGAGAATTGCTAAAACCAAGTGTAAGCAAACTCAAACTCTGCCAAAGAAAGATCATCTTGATGATGAAGGTACCAATGCTGAGAAGGGCTTAAGAAATGCAAATTCTAGACAAGGACATGGGAGGTCTACAAGGTCAAAGCCTAACTTGGTGATAGATACAAATGCTCAGAGTACTTCTGGTTCAAAGCCAAAGGGTTTGTCATTCTCTGACAATTCACAAACAGATGAAGAATTGGCTGTGAAACTATTTCGTGAAGAGAATGCTGAAGCTACACTTGAGGATATTCAAGCTGAAGAGAAGCTGTTGCAGAAAGAGCATTTAAAAGCTCAAAAGTCCAAGAAAGTGAATAAAGTTGTTAAAGCTTCAAAGTCTTCAAGGCATGAAATGAAAGGAATTGAGATCAAAGAGAGATTATCTGATATTCAAGAAGAAGAAGAAGAGGATAAAGGAAAGCTGATTAGAAAGTCTTCTATTGATGCCAAGCTGAAGTTAAAAGGAGTGATGGGTGAAGAGAGCAGGAATAAAATGATAATTACAACCTCTGTTGCTACACAAGTTGTGACTACACCGATACTGTCTTCTCAGTTGAAATCAAGATTTCGAAAAGGTGCTCTTCATGATTCGAGTCTTGCAGCTACAGCTCCAGCTACAGCTTCAATGGATTTTACTGATGGCAGAGCTTTATCTGGTAAAATTGCATATAACAAAGGAGGTATTGGCTCACATAGAGATAAAAGACAGAATGTTGCTCCCAGAGATCCTTCTTCATTGTCTGTTCCAGGTCGTGGTGTCACTCAAGAGAGTTTAGACAGACTGGAGTCAGTACAGCTTGTTCATCAGAAAAGTTTAGGGAAGGATTTCTTGTTATACTTCATGGCTGATGGAACGGTGTTCAAGATTGCTGAGAATGATATTGATTTAAAATTCTGGGAAGAACTAGAGTATGTTCTGTACATTTTCAGAGTAAGAAATCAAAGAGCTCAATCAGTTGCAAATGTGCTCAGACAAAAGATGATACAGAATCTTGCAAATAGACATATGAAATACAGCAAGTATGTTCCAAAGTACAGAGACTGGAATGGGAATTTGATTGAAATGCAGAAGGGAACTACAAAGCTGAAGACTGATCTTGGGATTACTGTTCTAGATTTTAATGTAAAGTCTGAAGAAGTGAAGTTTATCAGATTGGGAAATGAAATGAGAAGAAACAAGATCTATGATCTCAGAGCTGCTATTTTTCAAACTGATGAGAATGATCCAGATTTAAGAGAGATCAAGGTAGCTATGGAGATTGAACTTGAGAATGCTGAGAGGAGGTTGTTGATTGATTATCTCAGAACAACTTCAGATCTTGAGGAGGTTAGGTAGACAGAATCTGTAAGTAATTCAAAATTTCTGTAAATTTTGCTAAGTCAAGTTTAAACTCTGATTATATGTTAAACACTGTGTTTTTATTTATTAGTTTTGACATCATCAATTATTATGAACTTGTACATTTTTCTAATGAACAAGTTGGGGGAGATTGTTAGATATAATTGATGTGATTTAATGTCAGTGTTTAAGTGTTACAGGTAAAGAGAGTTTAACTTGTTATTGAAAGCAGTTGTACAGAGTTTGAGTATACGCTGATTGCTGGAAGCGCAAACGCTGACAGAGGAAAGCGTAAACACTGATAGCTGAATACATGGAAGCGCAAACACTGTTAGCATGGAGAGAACAGAGTTTGCTAAAGTCTGTCTACTGGGAGCGTCTACAAGTCAACAGAGTTTGAAGATTAATTTAATATTAATATGGAAGCGATATCTTTGAAGATTGGATAGCTATCAAAGAGATTGAGTTGACTTAGAAGACGTGTAGCAATCGTAATTGATATCAATTGTATAGCTTAATTTTAGGAGAATCAATTTACGATTGTACGTAGCTGTATATCTTATAAATACAGTTAGGTTAACCCTAGAAGGGTATCCATCGTGAACGAATAACATTCTTGTAACCTAAGCAGCTCTCTGTGATACTTTACATCACCGAGAGAGGAATTATCTATTCCAAACAGTTTTAAGAGTTAAAACGTGTGTTCTTGTTACTTATTCATACAGTACTTGATTATATATTGTGTATTCGACCTAACAGTATAAGGTTTTGTAGCTGTCAACGGATAAGGATTTATAACTCTATCCGTTGACAGGTGGCTCATCAACGAATGAGGTTTTGTAGCATACTGCAGTATCTCTATGTTATCAGTTGATAGTGTTTTTATCCACAGTCATGTTGACCATCAATGGATAGGCAGAATAGGGTAGCCAATTGTAAATAAGCTATGCTATGTAATTCTGTCTAAGTGAAAGTGTATCAACAGATGAAGACAGAACTCTATCAACGGATACAACTCAAATAAACTCTATCAACGGATACAACTCACATCAACTATATCAACGGATACAACTCAAATCCACTCTATCAACGGATACAGCTCAAATCTCAATATCAACGGAAACAGCTCAATATATCATCAACGGATGTCAGTGTACAATGTCAACGGATAATCATTGACACTTACTTCTATGCTAAGCTGGGGATTAGCAGTTAATAAAGATAGGTTTGACTGACAGATCACAAGGGTTGATAGTAGATACAAAAAGCAGTATTGCATCCATACTTTGGAAACACAGAAGAAAGAAGCATTCCATTTACACTATGAATACAAGAAAGGTGCAGGAGACATGTCTGTTCACAAGGACAACCTTTCAGCTACATGTGTATTTGGAGTGGAGTAGCAAGTCAACTTGAATTAGATTAATATTATCTTATTCCTGTAGCACTTGTAAACTTGGGATTTATAACCAAGTACAGCAACTCTTTAGAAGCGAAGAAAACAGATACATTTGCTTAGGTGTTTATTGAATATCCTTAGAAAGCAAAGAGTTGTAAAACAGAAGCTGTGTACATTTATATCACAGAGTTTTCTTCGAATAAAAGCTTCAGGTGGTGCATTTAACCACCTGATTTTTATGTGTTTGTGCATTAATCTTTTTACAGCAATTATCTAATTATAGATTTCTGGAGTTCTTATCAGAAATTTATAAATATCAAGAATTGTATTCAACCCCCCCCTTCTGTAATTATACAAGTGTGTAATCTGGGAATAACAATTGGTATCAGAGCAAGCTTCTAACATATTTGAAGTTTAAAGATCAACACACTTCCAACATGTCTAAGAAGGATTATGGAGTAAAGATACCAGTTCTTGATAGAGAGAATTACTTTCACTGAAAAGTAAAAATGCGTCTACATCTCTTGTCTATTGATGAGGGTTTTATGGATTGCATTGACAAGGGTCCTCACGTTCCAATGAAGACTGCAACAAGAGTTGGCCTGGCTGAAGATGTGCCTGACATTCTCATTCCCAAACCTGTTTCTGAATGGAGTCTTGAAGATATTGCAGAAGTCCACAAAGACAAAAAGACCATGAATATACTGTTGAATGGTCTAGAAACAGACATGGTTGACAATGTTATTAACTGTACTACCTCCAAGGAAGTATGGGACACTGTTTAAACCCTTTGTGAAGGAACAGAACAGGTGAGGGAAAACAAGATGCAACTACTAATCCAACAGTATGAACACTTCCATTTTAAGAGTGGTGAAACATTGAATGATACAATTAGTAGATTTCAAAATCTACTAAATGGTTTGAAACTGTATGGAAGAATCTATCAAGTTAAAGATTCAAATCTCAAATTTCTGAGATCACTGCCCAAGGAATGGAAGCCAGTGACTGTTTCTCTAAGAAACACTCCAGAGTACAAGACATTTACTCTTGAAAGGCTCTATGGAACTTTAAAGACATATTAGCTGGAAATGGAGCAGGATGAAGAGATTGAGAAGTCCCAAAAGAAAAGTGGATCAGTTGCACTTGTTGCCAACTTGGAGCAGAAGGAGGAAAGGACAGAAGCTGCTTATTCTACACCAAACAAGGAGGTTTGTAAAGGTAGAGCAGAATCAAGCAGGAGCAAGGAAAAGGTGTCTGAGGAATTGAATTTCCTTCAGCAGGATGAATTGGATGAGATAGATGAGCACTTAGCTTTTCTGTCTAGGAGATTCTCTAAGCTGAAATTCAAGAGAAACTCTGGGGTGGCCAAGCCATTTAACAAGGATTTTTCCACAAGCAACTATGTGGATAAATCCAAAATTAAATGCTACAATTGTGGAATTGCTACTCATATAATAAGTGAATGCAGGAAGCCTAGATCTGAGAACAAGGGAAAGTCAACTGAGGCTGTTGACTACAAGAAAAAATATTTCGATCTTCTCAGGCAGAAAGGAAAGGCATTCTTGACCCAAGAGTATGACTGGGCTGCTGATGACAATCATTCTGATGATGATGTTGAGTTTGTCAACCTTGCACTGATGGCTGATTCTGGAGAGCATGAAGCAAGTTCAGCTAGCAATCAGGTATTTTCTACTAATCTCTCTGAGCTCACCAAAGAGGAATGCAATAGTGTTATAGATGAAATGTCTACTGAACTATATCACTTGAGTGTTACTCTTAAATCACTTACTAAAGAGAACAACAGGATTAAAGAGACTAATCTGTTTTTAAGTGATAGAAATGCTGCTCTAGAAGCTCAATTTCTAGAATTTGAGAAAATGAGAGTTGATTGCAATAATGCTAAAAGTGAACTTGAAGCTGTGTTAAAAAGAGAACTGATTTTAAAAGACCAACTTGAAAAAGAACAAGGGATGATTGCTAAATTTCAAAGTTGTAGGAATATTTCTCAAAACATAATAGAAGTCCAGGGAATAGAATCGTTTGTGAAGGATAACTGGACTCAAAAGAAAAAGGAGCTAGAACCTGGCCTTGAGGATCTAGAGACTATTTGTGAATCAACGGATAGTGATCATTCGTTGACATATGAACCATCAACGGATGAGAGGTATCCGTCGACTAACAAAAAGTTTGTTAGTAAGTAGGAACTCAAGAAACTGGATATTAAGTATGGTCCAGTCAACAAGAACTTTATTAGTGGTGAGAGCAGCCAAACCAAATCTAGTGGGAAGGCTAAGGCAGGTGATTTACATAACAAAAAGGCTGTTGGTAAATCAGATAATGAAAAGGTAGAAATTGAGGGTAAAAAGAAAAAGAACAGAAATGGTAAGATAGGCATCAACAAGAAAAACAATTATTCTCCTGACAAGTTTGCCCCTAGGAAAACTTGTAGTAATTGTAATATTGTCAATCACCTATCTTCTAATTGCAAGATTGTTAACAAGGCTCCTGTTCATGTACCTCAAACAATACCATGTATGCCTGTAATGCCTGGTTTGTATCAAAATGCTAGTTTTTCAAATCCATATGTGAACATGCCATATGTGTCTAATCCTTATTTTCAATCTTTGAATGTGCCACAAATGTCATGGAGCATCCCTATCATGAATAATATGTATGCCAATTTTCCACAAATGCATGCATCAAATATTCATACAAATGAGCATTTGTCAAACCCCATCACTCAAGCATCTACACCTAAGTTGAAGAATGCTAAGAGTGCAAAGTCAAAGGCTAACAAGAAAGGACCCAAGGAAGTTTGGGTACCAAAATCAACTTGATTTGTTTTTGGAATGTGTGCAGGGAAACAGAAGGAATCTATGGTACATAGACAGTGGATGCTCTAGGCACATGACAGGAGATTCAACCCTGGTCACAGAGTTCAAGGAAGGAGCTGGCCTTAGAATTACCTTTGGAGATGACAGCAAAGGATATACTAAGGGATATGGCCTGATTTCAAAAGACAATGTCATCATTGAAGAAGTGGCTTTAGTTGAAGGTTTGAAGCATAATTTGCTGAGTGTTAGTCAGATTTGTGACAAAGACTATGAAGTAAAGTTCACAAAAGAAGCATGTGTTGTTTCTGCCAAAGAAGACAACAATGTGGTATTGACAGGTTTTAGAAAAGGAAATGTTTACATAGCTGACTTCAATTCAGCATGCTCAGAATCCATTACTTGTCTCTTCAGCAAAGCAAGTAAGGATGAGAGTTGGCTATGGCATAAGAAGCTGTCACATTTGAATTTTAAAGTTATGAATGATTTGGTAAGAAAGGATCTTGCTAGAGGAATCCCTCAACTGGAATTTATCAGAGATGGACTGTGTGATGCCTGCCAATTAGGGAAACAAATGAAATCATCCTTCAAGAGCAAGACAGAGTCATCCATTGTTAATCCTCTTCAATTGCTGCATATGGACTTATTTGGTCCAGTAAATGTCATGTCTATTTCTAAGAAGAAATACTGTATGGTGATTTTAGATGATTTTTCTAAGTTTACATGGACCTTCTTCCTACATTCCAAGGATTGTGCAAGTGAAATCATCATCAATCACCTCAGAATACTAAACAATGGTTCTGAAGACAGAGTTCAAAGAATCAGGAGTGACAATGGTACTGAATTCAAGAATTCCACAATGAAGATTTTCTGTGAAGAAAATGGAATTGTCCATGAGTTTTCTGCTGCCAGAACACCTCAACAAAATGGGGTTGTTGAAAGGAAAAATAGAACCCTCATTGAAGCGGCTACAACAATGTTAAGTGAATCAAGGTTACCAACATATTTCTGGGCTGAAGCTGTCAACACTGCATGCTTTACTCAGAATATTTCCTTGGTCAACCAAACTAGAGGAATGACTCCTTATCAGTTGTTAACCAACAAGAAACCAACTTTAGCATTCCTTCATGTCTTTGGATGTAAGTGTTTTGTGCTAAGGAATCATGGAGATAACTTGGGCAAATTTGAAGCAAAGGTAGATGAAGCTATTTTTGTTGGATATGCAGCAGGGAAAGCCTACAAAGTCTACAATCTAAGAACCAACATTGTTATGGAATCTTAACATGTTGTGTTTGATGATCAAAAGATTCTAGGTCTAAATGATGGAGGCTCCCATGAAAAGTTGGAATTTGAGAATGAAGGTGAAGGAAGAATGTACTATGATGATGATAAGGAAGATGAAGATGAAGATCATGACCACAGAGATCCACCAAGAGTTGTTGTACCAACTAGAAGTGATGCTCACACTGGAAATGAAGCATAAGTTGACAGTCATTCTGGAACATCCGTTGATAATATTAGAGATGCATCCATTGACAGAGATTCTCAAGCATCCGTCGACAGGTAAAATGATGCATCCGTTGACAGTCAACTTCATAATTCAGCAAGGACAACAAACTCAGGGGAAGTTTCTCAGGGTCAAAATTCAATGCTAAATCAACATGATCATGCTCATGAAAATGAAGCAACCTCATCAAGATCAAACCTTCCACCTGCAAGAAAATGGACTAGAGATCATCCATTTGAGTTAATCATTGGTGAATCAAATTCAAGAGTCCAAACTAGAAAGGGCACTCAAGCAGAATGTCTATACAGTAGCTTCCTGTCTCAAGAGGAACCTAAGAAAGTGGAAGATGCCCTTCTAGATCCAGATTGGGTCTTAGCAATGCAAGAAAAGCTAAACCAATTTGAAAGAAATAAAGCGTGGAAGCTTGTGCCCAAACCTGATGATAGAAGTGTCATAGGTACTAAATGGGTTCTCAAGAATAAGACAGATAAAAATGGCATAATTGTGAGGAATAAAGATAGATTAGTGGCAAAGGGCTATTCTCAAGAAGAAGGGATAGATTTTGATGAAACTTTTGCTCCAGTGGCAAGACTTGAGGCAATAAGAATCTTCCTAGCCTATGTAGCACATGCCAATTTCAAGGTCTATCAGATGGATGTCAAAAGTGCCTTTCTAAATGGGGAACTGGAAGCAGAGGTCTATGTCCATCAACCTCCTGGCTTTGAAGATCCAGAATTTCCAGAATATGTATATCTTCTCATGAAAGCACTTTATGGTTTGAAGCAAGCACCAAGAGCCTGGTATGACACTTTATCTCAATTTCTTTTGGAGAATCACTTCACTAGAGGTACAGTAGATAAAACCTTATTTCATAGGAATATTAATGGCTCTTCAATACTTGTTCAAATCTATGTAGATGATATTATTTTTGGGTCTACAGATGAGAAGCTTTGCAAAAGGTTTGACAAACTTATGCAAAGTAGGTATGAAATGAGCATGATGGATGAATTAACTTACTTTCTTGGCCTACAAGTAAAGCAAGTTAATGAGGGCATTTTCATAAGTCAAACAAAATATATTTATGATCTTTTAAAGAAATTTGACTTAATGGATTGTACCTCTGCAAAAACACCTATGGCCACTGCAACTAAGCTTGAGTTGAATACTAAGGAAAAGTCTGTGGACATCTCAAGCTATAGAGGCATGGTGGGTTCACTTCTATACCTAACAGCTAGTAGACCTGATATAATGTTTTCTACTTGTCTTTGTGCTAGATTTCAAGCTGACCCTAGAGAGTCTCACTTGATAGCAATTAAGAGAATTTTCAGGTATCTCAAGGGAACACCAAACCTTGGCATTTGGTACCCAAGAGAATCTGGTTTTAATCTAACTGGCTATTCAGATGCAGATTATGCAGGTTGCAGAGTTGATAAGAAAAGTACTACAGGTTCCTGTCAATTTCTAGGAAACAGGCTTGTTTCATGGTTCAGTAAGAAACAGAACTCAATCTCCACTTCTACAGCTAAAGCTGAGTACATTGCTGCGGGAAGTTGTTGTGCACAGATTCTATGGATGAGGAATCAACTTATTGACTATGGTCTAAAAGTTGAGAAGATTCCAATTTTCTGTGACAACACAAGTGCTATTGCCATCACAGGGAATCCAGTGCAACATTCGAGAACCAAGCATATTGACATCAAATACCACTTCATTATAGAACATGTGAAGAATGGTACAGTAGAAATGCACTTTGTGCCAAGTGAAATGCAGCTTGCAGATATCTTCACCAAGCCTCTTGATGAATCCACATTCACAAGATTGGTAGGTGAACTAGGTATGCTTAACTTGTCATAATTCCTAGTGATATTTGATTTTACTGCGTTGCAGCTAGAAATGTGTTTTGATTTACTTGAGAATTAAAAACTCTCAGAAAAATTTTCTTCAGAAATTTTGTCCAAGGCAAAATTATCTTATCAACGGATATCCTTTTACCCGTTGATAGTATAAACACATTCCTAGATTTTCGTATAACAACGGATAACAAGTTATCCACATCATCGACGGATAAGCTGTTTCTCAACCGTTTATTTCATATCCGTTGATATACATATTTTCTTTTAAATATAATCGTTGGTAAACGTGTATCTATATATGACTGGTTATATTTATTTTCTTTTATTATTTGACAGTTACTTTTGACCAATGGGTAATTACTTTTAATTATTTCATTTTCAATTTTAGAAAAGTATAAAAGGTTGTCTTGTGCTCTCACATCTCACTTTTATCGACTTTCAAGATTCTCTTAAGTAAACTGCATCTTCTTCACAAAAACTCTCTGCAACAAAAGTTCAAACACTTAAATGGCGCCTATTGTTAAGATGATGTCTTCCACTGGGTTCACCTATGAGAAGAACAACTTTGCGGCCTATGTCGATACAGTGAATGCCCCAGAAGCTTATCACACCATGATGAATTTTGTGAAGAACTGTAAACTTTCGTATGCTATGACTGCCACCACTCCTCTAATCCACGAGGTAATTGAAGAGGTGTGGGCATCTGCTGAGTTCAATGGCACATACGGTACAATTGCTTTTTCCTTAAAGGGTAAAAACTATGTAGTTAACTCTGATGTGATAACTGCTTGTTTAAAAATGCATGAGAATAACTGTCTGAAAGTACCCAGTGATGCTGAAATAGTTGTCATGCTTAATTCCATAAATTATGCCATTAGTACTGATAATTTAGGGAAAATTGTTAGGAAAGGGATGGTTAAAGAATGGAGTTATTTTTTTTATGCCTTCATCAAAACTTTTTCAGGAAAAATTAGTAATTTTGATGTTGTTACTCATTCCATGCTAGTTATGTTGTGTATGCGTCTGACTGACAAATTCTATAACTTTGGCACACTAGTCATGTATGAGATAGCAGCAAAATTAGGTAAAAAGGAAACTAGGAGCAAGAATATCTATTTTGATAGATTTTTGATGCTCTTAGCACTGCATGTATCTGAGAATGAGCTATCCATTGCTAACCCGGATAGGAAGTTCACATGTTTTGTTCAGGAGAAGAGAGTCTTAAGTGATTTAATTCGAATGAACTCCAATGCAGGAGTACAATTGGTATATCTACCAATTGTTCAGGTAACTATTTCTAACCTTGAAACTCATATCTCTAACCCCCAAATTTCTTTGCCTTCCACAGTCACAATGGAGTCTGTAGTAGTGACCAAACAGGCTCCTACCCAAGTGACTAAAACAAAAGTTTCCAAACCAAAATCTAAGAGACAAACCTCAGGTGCTTCTCAAAAAGCACCTATTGCAAAAACTACCACAACTCTTGAGGGGAGTGTGAAGGAGGTAGTGAGTGGTGAGGGACAGGGTGCAAGCCCTAAGAATAAGGTAGGTGAGGAAAGTGCACCAAATAGCCAAGCCCAAGTTACAACCTCTCAACAGGGTGTGACTACTAGTTCTACAGCAACTCTGCACAAAAGGGTAAGGGACACTAGCCCTCTCTCAAAAACCTATGAAAGAAGAGTAAAATCTAAAACCATAGGGGAATCACAGGGGTGCACACACAATACATCAAACTGTACCTTCTCAAATTCAGTTTGATGTGACTTCAATAAATGTGGAGTCACAGCCCCTTGATCTTAACTTTCAAATCGATACACTTTACAATCCACCATCACCAACTCCATCTCTGGATGTGGATATGATATTTACAACAATTCCTGATTCTCCATCTTTAAGATTCTTGGAGAAGCCCCACTCTGCAATTGGTGGTCATCATTTTTTAGATGATTTGTTGGGCCATTAATCTTCTATTCCTGAATTCACAACAACATCTGTGGCCTCATCTTTAAAATCAATCTCCACAGATTCAGTGTTGGTTTTCACTTCAATGGATACTATCTTTCCTTCATCAACGGATATCCTTCATCCGTTGATAAGTGTTTCTCCATCAACGGATGCGCCTATGTCAAGCCATCCGTTGACAGCTATAACTACTCCATCAATGGATATTCCTTATTCGTTGATAACTCACTCTACCACTGCTATATCTAACATTCCTGTGTCAAGTGTGGAGGAGTTCTCAGTAGTTGAAACACTTTTAGGATTGAGGGAAGGGAGTGAGAGGCTGACCATTTCTTCAGGTCAGGCAAAAGGAGAGCAAGAGAGTTCCACCTTAGTAGGTGAAGGTGAGGGTGTGAGAGGTGTGAGCCAGGGGGAGCCCCTGATGCAAGAAAAGAGAGATGAGTGGAGAGAAGAAACTACAGGAGAAATAAGGCAGGAAGATCCAGCCATTGCAAGTGAGTTAATGGAGGTTAATGAAGCTTCTAAAGAGATGGAATTTCAACAAGAATATCAGTCAATCATTGACTCCATCTCTTTGGATCCTGAAACCTTTACTCATCCTGTTTTTACCTATCAAGTCATGGCACAACAGGGCAATGTGGAGGCAGAGGAGGCAATGCACCTAGTGCACACCTCACAATCTCTTCAAAGAGCAAAGGAAGCTTTGACAACTCTGCCTTCAGAAGCTGAAAGTGAAGAGTTTGGCAATGATGACAGTGAAAACACATCCAGTGATGAAGAAGTCAATGTGGAGGATACTCCAGACTGGCTATTTTCTACTACCACTGTGGCTGGTGACTTCAATGTGGAGATTATGAAGCAATATCAATCTGCTAGGGCTGAGCACCAAAATGCAGATCCACAGAGGAAAGCTGTCCTTCAGCAAATAATGGACTCCCTGAAACTTCACAAGATGCACATGGTTATTCAAAGAACACAATAGGAGGAGGTCCAAACTGCAATCAGAGAAATGAAAGTGGAACTAGATGCCAGGATTCAGGCACTAGCCCCTACTACCACTCAGAAGGTGCTGACTAGCAAACTTTTAAAAGAAGATAGCCTGGCCAAATCTGTTCAGCATCTTTCCTCCAGAATGGATAGTATGGAATCTTAAATGCAGACACTCATTGCCAACCAAGCCAAACAGACTGAGCTACTGGAAAGGCTACTTGCAGCCTCACCTCCAGCCCTTGATGCTAACAAAAAGGGGGAGAAAAAGGTAGAAGAGGTTGCAGCTACTTCTAGTCAAATTCAAGCTTCCAGTAGCAAGATAGCACAAATTGAGGGGGAGCAACAGCCAATTATAGTGGTCAATCCAACAGAGTTTACTATAGAGGCTTCCCTTGTGAAGAAACAAAAGGCTTTGCCTGTGATTCCTGACTTATCAGAAATCTCAGATGGTGAGAGGCAAGCCAGAATTGAAGAATTAGAGAAGATCAACAAGGAGGCAAATGAAAGAATAATGAGGACAGAGAGGATGATCAATGAATCAATTGTATCAACTCTGTTCTCTACTCAGTCTTCTGCTCCAACAATATCAACTACAATTCTGAAGGTGCTCACTCCAGAGATTGTGGCTCCCACATTTTATGATGCTGAACCATCTTATGTCAAAGAATTTGAACCATACATAAGAACCAGAGCCTACTCTCCACCAAAGGCAAATGGGAAGAACAAGTTACAATTGGACTTTCCATTTCCCAAGGATGATGATGAGAAGCTGATGGGAAAGACAATCAAAGAGTTCAAGGAAAAGACAAATAAGAGTGTAAGAGATTGGATGGCTGTAATAATAAGGAATGGAAAAGTGTTAAATATATCCAACAACCATCCTAGATTTGTTGAAGCAAAAAGAGAGGAGACCTCCAGACTTCTCAGGGAAGCTCATCCAAGTGAAGAAAATCAATATGAAAACTCAGATGAGAAGCAAGCCAGGCTGGCTCAGGAGTTATTGGATGAGGTAGAGGATGAAATGAGGGAACCTGAGGAAGTCCCCAAACCCAAAAGGAGAGTGAAAACAAAGGCAAAGAGGCCTGTCTCTCCAGAAAATGTAAGTAAGGAAACTATTGGCTCATCAAAATCTATGTCTGCACAAGTATTCAACCCAGCTGTGAATTTCCATGGTGACCCTATAATACCTAAAGAGGAACCAATGAATCTTGACTCCATTGAGGTTCCTTCATTCTTGCTGAAGCCTCAACAAAAGCCTAAACAGAAGAAAAGGATACCAAGGAAGCAACCTTCAAAGGAACCAATTCAAGTTGCTAGGGTACCTGCTATTGTCAAGCAGCCAATCTTGGAAAACAAGGATGATTTTATCTATCAGGCAGATATTGAAGAATACTCTGGCATGAATCTGTATCTGGATGAACTGTCAGAAGTAAGAGGAATTGACAAATACAAGCATTTGCCTGAGAGATTGGTCTTTGTATACAAGGGAGGAAAGGAAAGGACATGGCCACTACAGAGGGTTCTTGGAGAAAATTATCTGACCTTAACCAAGGTGTTCTCTGCAATTAAGAGATACACAGGGTTCTCCAAGATAGCAAAAGGGGAGATACTGGACAGAATAGAACAGATAAGGAGAGAATGGAACTCACCATCAAGTCTACCAAAGAAGTTGAAGATCCCATACAATGGACAGAAAATCCACATTGAACCCTTCTGAATGTTGGAGTTCAGGGATGAAGATGGTAACAGGAGATTCTTCAGGTTAGAAGACCAACTATCAAAGGCTAGTTCTCAATACCTGAGATGGTTACAACAAAAGCTAAATCCAAAAGTTGTTGAAGAAGATGCCTTCTATAGGCAACTCCAAATGCAGATTAAGTCCAACTCTGCCAAAGAAGGAAAATCAAGGGTGATGCCAACCAGAGAGAAGAAACAGTATTAATCTGCTCAGTCTAGAGGAGCACTTCTCTGTAAATTTCTCAAACTTTCAGTTTTTAATTTTTGTAGCTTAATACAATTTTTGCATTGTTCTATATATATCTTTAGGAATGTTTTGTTATCATCAAGGTCCTGAATTTATGCTTTATTGCCATCAAGTATAAATTGGGGGAGATTATTAGGAATATGTTGTACTTGATGATAACTTCACAATCAATCAAATTGTATAAGGTTTTGTAGCTGTCAACGGATAAGGATTTATAACTCTATCCGTTGACAGGTGGCTGATCAACGGATTAGGTTTTGTAGCATACTGCAGTATCTCTATGTTATCAGTTGATAGTGTTTTTATCCACAGTCATGTTGACCATCAATGGATAGGCAGAATAGGGTAGCCAATTGTAAATAAGCTATGCTATGTAATTCTGTCTAAGTGAAAGTGTATCAACGGATGAAGACAGAACTCTATCAACGGATACAACTCAAATAAACCTTATCAACGGATACAACCCAAATCAACTCTATCAACGGATACAACTCAAATCCACTCTATCAACGGATACAGCTCAAATCTCAATATCAACGGATACAGCTCAATATATCATCAACGGATGTCAGTGTACAATGTCAACGGATAATCATTGACACTTACTTCTATGCTAAGCTGGGGATTAGCAGTTGATAAAGACATGTTTGACTGACAGATCACATGGGTTGATAGTAGATACAAAAAGCAGTATGGCAACTATACTTTGGAAACACAGAAGAAAGAAGCATTCCATTTACACTATGAATACAAGAAAGGTGCAGGAGACATGTCTGTTCACAAGGACAACCTTTCGGCTACATGTGTATTTGGAGTGGAGTAGCAAGTCAACTTGAATTACATTAATATTATCTTATTCCTGTAGCGCCTGTAAACTTGGGATTTATAACCAAGTGCAGCAACTCTTTAGAAGCGAAGAAAACAGATACATTTGCTTAGGTGTTTATTGAATATCCTTAGAAAGCAAAGAGTTGTAAAACAGAAGCTGTGTACATTTGTATCACAGAGTTTTCTTCGAATAAAAGCTTCAGGTGGTGCATTTAACCACCTGATTTTTATCTGTTTGTGCATTAATCTTTTTACAGCAATTATCTAAGTATAGATTTCTGGAGTTCTTATCAGAAATTTATAAATATCAAGAAATGTATCCAACCCCCCCTTCTACAATTATACAAGTGTGTAATCTGGGAATAACAAACCCCCACCTGTCTTCCCAATTTTTCTTCCTCTCCCCTACGTCATATCTCTCTCTCTCTCTCTCTCTCTCTCTCTCTCTCTCTCTCTCTCTTCCAAATCTTTCTCCCTGTCTTCTTTGTTCATTAAATTCAAATCCTAATTTTTATATGATTTTGGGATCGAATTTTTTCGTATAAATAATCAAACTGACTCTCTTTCAATTCCCCACGCTCCTGTTTTATCAATTTTAAGTTCAGTCGACTCTCAAAAAGTTGGGGATTTGGATTTTTGATTCGAATTGAAGTTTTATCAATTTTGATATATGGTGATTGGTTGTTGTACTCAGAGATTTGTAGAGGAATTGTAAAATTTTGAAACTTTACAATATTTGTGGCGGTGGATGTTATTGGTTGGAGGAGAAGGCAGTGAAAGAGATGGGAGTGATATTGTGTTGAAGGTCGAGGGGGGAGGTATGGCGGCTGAACAAGGAGCTGGGGTGGAGAAGCTCGGCGGCTGGTGGGTTGTAGAGTGAAATGGGGAATAAAGGAGATGGTTGTAGGCAAGGGAGAGAGGAAGGGGAGTTGGTGCGAGGCGTGGTGAGCTAGTGGAGAGCAGACGGAGGCGGGGGCGGCGGAACGGAGGTTGAAGGAGAGATGAAAAACAGAGGTGGGTTGTTGGTGAAGGGGAGGTGAGAAGGGGGGGTGAGAAAGGGAGGGATGTGGGTTGTTGGTGACGGAGTTGAACAGATGTGGGTTATTGGTGATGGAGTTGAACGCGGTGAACAACGGTGTTGCAGCTGGACGGAGGTGGTGGGTTTGAATTGAAGGGGTGATGAATTAAACAGTTGAGAGATTGCAATGAGAGTGGTGGCTGGCGGAATGTGAGGTTGTGTTGAGGGAGAAGTTCGGTGGGGGATGGGCGGTGCTATGGGTTGAAGGAGGAGGTGAATGGGGGAGAGGAGAAATGGTGAAGGATGTGAAAATGGGGGTTTAGGAATTGTTTGTTCTGATTATTTTTTTTTGCAGTGGCAACGAAAGAGGAGAGAAAAAAAATAAAAATAAGTAAATTAGTTTTAAGTAAAAATAATGACATATCATCATACGTGACAATAGTTAACGGGACACCGTTAAAAGTCAACGCGAGTTAACGGCGCTGCAAGTTATTTCATGTTTAGTGATTGAATCGTAATAAAATATTAGTAAACTCACCCAAATGCAAGTTTTTTGAGTTCGATTATCCAACTACAAGTTGAGCACGAGTTCAGTTATGAAATATCCAATTAACCCTTATAGTAATGTATAATTTTGAATTTTATTTATATAAATAAAATTAACTAACAATTTATTCACTCAAAAATAAAAATGAAGAAAAGAAAATAGGATAGAAAGAGAATATGCAGGTTATCTAATAAGATTTATAAAATAAATTCAAAAATGCAATGTAGCACAATGTTTATAGCATGAAAAATCTAAGAGAAAGTCATGGGGTTGTTTCCTAAAAACAACCTAAATTCATCCGTTTTTACAAAAATAATTAAGGGATGGTAATTTTATAATTTTTTATATTGAATATAGGTGATACTAGAGCCGACAATTTTGTACACGACACGAAAATGACAATAAAATTACGGGTTTGGGTTGACTTTTGCGATACACGAACACGAAATTACATGGATGAATTTAGTGTCGATTTTGGGTTTATCCTTGGGTATACAACATGAAACGAAAATACACGAAATAATATTTAAATAATTTTATTAAAATTATATGACTACATATTATAAAATAATATCTTCTATATAATACAAAATAGTTTCAAATTTTAGTTTCACAAGACTTGAGCATACTTGATTCTTTATGACATATTGACTTAAGATTCGACTAGTAAAAATTATATATTTAAATTTTTTTATTTTCATTCAAAAATTACACGAAACACGACACGAAATGTACATGAAATGAAGGTACACGAAGCGAAACGAATCCTTAACGGGTCGGTTTTGGATTTGACATTACGTACACGAAATACGAAAGTACACGACATGAAAGTATACGAAACGAACGAATTGCTAGATCTAGGTGATACCATAATTTCACAGTCTTTAAAATGAGTCTAGGGGCAAAAAAACCAATAAAATAGCTATGAAATTATTGTATTACCCCTATTTATTGAAAAATTACAAAAATGTCACAATTATATAATTTATGCAAAAAATAGATATTGATGTTGATTTCGAGAATAACTCTTGACCTCCCACTTAGGAGGTTTGTACCATAACCATTGTATTACATTCATTTTTGAGTTCATTTTAAAATTTTATCTAATAAACCATATGTACTCTTATTATCTTATTACTGGCCTATAATCCGTGCGATGCACGGATTATTTTTAATAATTATCACTTTTTAATTTTAATATTGATTTTATTTAATTTTTATTTTATTTAATTTTTTAATATTTTACTTTGCATTTTAATCAAAATTTGTTTATAATATTTGTACTAATATATTAAATCGAAATATTGAAATTTATGATTTTCGCTCTATCATTTTATTTAATAACTAATCGATTTCTTTTTTTAGTATAACATGCTACCATTTTTTTTTATAATAAGCAGTTTCCATTTTCAGGTAAAATACAGATCTTTGTTATTTTTTATGACTAAAACGTCTCATTTTTCAAAAATATTATAAGCAATTGTATTTAATAAAAAAATATTATAATTACTAACAACTGACCAATTTGCTTTTCAGCTAAAATGTGCTCCAATGTGTCATTTCTTTATCTTTTACTTTTTTCGACGTCCCTCTCAATTCTTTACATTTCAACACTTTCCAAAATTAGTAAAGTTCTATAATAGAAAAAATCAACTATGTCAACTATTTTACTCCATTATACTCATTTTTTTTACCTTAAATATTGATTGGTCCCATAAATTGACTTGCTTTTCTTACTTTTCACCACTAAATTACGTTCGTTTTCTTAACTAAGAAATTATAGTAAATCTTAAATAAGAAATTGCTTAAATAATTAGAATAAGCAGATTTGAAAACCAAACCAAACATACCCAGTAAATCCCGTACAGAACAGGGTCTGGGGAGGGTAAGATGTACGCAGACCATGCCCCTACTTCGAAGAGTAGGGAGGCTATTTCTGTGAAGACCCCCGACTTAGTGCACGACAAGAAAGTGAAAGTTATAGATGTAGAGACAAACAAGAAATTTAAACCATACCTGAGCCCAAGGGTTACTCCACATGGGACTTACCTTAGAGGCTTTTAGTTTACTCCAAACTTGATGCACTCTATGCTGCCAAACAAAATGATGTTTTCGCACAAAAACCCCATGTAAAATAAAGACCACACGCACGAAAGGACAAGTAGAAAAAGCAAAAGTACTACGCCAAAACTAGCCGAGAAAAACCCACCCTGAGACTCTCTACTACTGAGCCACTCCCTAACGGAGACTCCACAACTCTGATCTGACGTCTCCAAGATCTCCTATCTAAGGTCATGTCATCATCTAGGTTTAAGGCCTTCATATCTAACCTCAATTGCTCCTCCCACGTTCTCCTAGGTCGGCCTCTCCTCCTTACTCCTTCAACCGATACACTCTTGACTCTCCTTACTGGAGCTATAGCCTGCCTCCTACGAACGTGGCCAAACCACCTCAATCTCCCTTCCCTAACTTTCGCTGAAATGGGTACGACTTCTAACTCATTCCGAAAAACCTCATTCGGGATTTTATCCAACATAGTGCGACCACACGACCATCGCAACATTCTCATTTTAGCCGCTTCCAACTTGCTCTCATGCACCTTCTTTATAGCCCAACATTCGGAGCCATACAGCATCGCAGGTCTAATGGCCGTTCTGTAGAATTTACCCTTCAACTTTAAAGGGATTTTCTTATCGCACAGCACTCCTGACGCTGCTCTCCACTTTTGCCACCCAGCCTTGATACGGTGAATGACATCATCCTCAATCTCTCCTTCCTTCTGGATGATAGAGCCCAAATACTTGAATCTATCCGTACGGGGTACACCCTGATCTTCAATCCTTATATCCACCCATTCCTCATTGGTCTCTCCACTGAAGTTGCACCAGAGATATTCTGTCTTAGACAGACTCACCCGCAAGCCTTGAGATTCCAAAGTCGATCTCCAATTCTCCAACTTCGCATTCACCTCCCCCTCGTTTCACCCACTAACACAATATCATCAGCAAAAAGCATACACCACGGTATGCTATCTTAGATCCCTCTCGACATAACATCTACAATAATTGCAAAAAGAAATTGGCTTAGAGCCGACCCCTGGTGCAACCCTATTTCTACAGGGAAATAATGAGTGACACCTACTAGGGTCCTAACGCAGGTCCTTGCTTGGTAGTACATGTCTTGGATCGCCCTCACGTACAACGGCGACACCCCTCTCTCTTCTAGGCACCTCCAGATAACATCACGCGGAACGCTGTCATACGCCTTCTCTATATATATGAACACCGTATGAAGGTCCTTACGATGCTCTCTATATGTCTCCATAAGGCGTCTGATGAGGTGAATTGCCTCGATCGTCGACCTCCCAGGCATGAAGCCGAATTGGTTCTCAGAGACCTCAACTTCTCTTCTCAACCTGCATTCAATCACCCTCTCCCAAAGTTTCATAGTATGACTGATAAGTTTAATACCACGATAGTTACTAAAACTCTTAGCATCACCTTTGTTCTTGAAGAATGGCACTACTATACTACGACTCCACTCAACTGGCATCCTAGCATTCCTGAGAATGATGTTGAAAAGATCTGTCAGCCACTGTACTCCAGCCTCCCCAAGACACTGCCACACCTCAATAGGTATCTGATCCGGGCCTACAGCCTTCGCTCTTCCCATCTTCTACAGGACTCCCTTGACTTCTTCTTTAATAATATGCTCACTGTAGCTGTTAGCTCCCTCAAAAGATCGATCTACTCCTTGCTCCACTTTGATTTGGCTCCCCTTAGACTCATTAAATAGCCTATAGAAATATCTACTCCACCTCTCCTTTATATCATCATCGTTCACTAACACCTGACCCAAATCATCCTTAACAAACCGAACGGGCCCCAGGTCTCGCCGCCCCCTATCCCGAGCTCTCGCTAGTTTAAAGATAGCGTTCTTCCTTTCCTTGGTGTCTAGGCGCTTGTACATCTCATCGTACGCCTCACCTTTAGCCTTTGCCACTTCCTTCTTTGCCTCTCTTCTCGCTACCTTGTAAGCTTTTTTCTTCCTGTTTCTCTCCTCCCCATTTCTAGCCGACATTAGCTGTTTAAAGAGCGCTTGCTTGGCTTTAACTTTCTTTTGCACCTCTTCATTCCACCACCAAGCCTCTTTATGGCCGCTGGGCCTCCCCGATGATACCCCCACCACCCTCTCGCCCGCATTCCTAATTGCATTGGCCATGTTGCTCCACATTTGATCTACATCGCTCCCCCGCATGAAACATCCTTCACTTATCAGAGGCTCCCTGAATTCTGTCACTTTGTCTCCCTTTAAATTCTTCCAGAGAAACCTCGGTCTAGCCTCTCTAGCCCTATTGACTTCACGACTCCCTAAGGAAACGTCCATCGCCAATAGACGGTGCTGCAAGGCACAAGCTTCGCTCCGGAACACCTTACAATCCTCGCAAGACCTAATGTCTCATCTGCGCATAAGGAGGTAATCAATTTGGGTGTTATGCCCAGCACTACTGAAGGTGATCAGGTGTTCCTCCCTCTTCTGGAGAGCAGAGTTTACGATTACCAACTCGTGCGCAGTAGCAAACTCTAATAGCGCATAACCTCCTTCATTCCTAACCCCAAAGCCGAAACCCCCATGAGCACTATGGTAACCATCCACCCTCTGACCAATGTGCCCATTGAAATCGCCTCCCATAACCAAAAATTGATCGTCAGGTATGCTCCCGACCAAATCATCCAAACAGGCCCAGAAAGCTTCCTTCTCATGCTCACTCAAACCGACTTGCGGGGCATACGCACAAACTACGTTAACCACCTTCTCTCCTACCACCACTCTAACGGACATTATCCTATCATTACATCTATTCACTTGTACGAAATTATCCTTTAGCTCCTTAGCCAATAGGATACCCACCCCATGTCTCGAGGTAACTAGACCTGAATACCACAATTTATACCCGTTAGCCTCCCTGGCCTGAGCCCCCTTCCACCTAGTCTCTTGTATACATGCCACATCCACTCTTCTCTTCCTCAACACATCCACCAGCTCCAAAAACTTGCCAGTCAATGTTCCTATATTCAAACTACCAACCCTCAACCTACAAGTAGTCGACCGCCCCCTGTAATGCCCCCCTACGCCCCTCGACCAACGGCTAACTGGACATGACCTCACTAAACCATGGTCTCTACTGGGATCGATGCTAAAGACTACACACAAAAATAAAAATAAAAATAAAAATACAACTAATCCTTGCTACTACCCATAAATAAAACTACACTACCAATCAAATCTACTGAAATAGTGTAGTACGTAATTTAAAATACCCAAAGAAAGAAAATGAAATAAAGATATTAAAGTGAAGAAACAGATCTGAAAGATGAGGAAAGCAAATAATAAAAAGACAATTTATTGCAATAATTAAAATTTATTTTGGATCCAGATAGCAAGGATTAAGTAATAAAATTCGAGTATAAAAAAGAAGTATAGTATCAATCGAGCGATTACCAAACTTTAATGTTTCGATTTGAATAAAATATAACTATACATAAATTAATATGATATAGTGATACAATTTGAATTCAATGGTGATAATTTTTTTTGTGAATTACAATATCATATAAATGTTAATTTAAATAATTTTACTTGTATATTTTTAATTTGTTTTGTATGACGGTAATGTACTTTTGCTTGACATCTTAATAGCAACCTAGTGAATAGAAGTCATTGTAGTATACATGGATTCAATGTGTAGATATTATTATATTTTTAATTTTTTATTTAATATTAAAATTTGTTCTTTTAGGAAGGTGATAATAATTTTTGGGAAGGTGTTAACCAACTAACAAATATAGGGGTGTTCATCAAACCGCACAAACCGCAAAAACCGCCCGCACCGCACCGCGAAGCGTGGTTTTTATTTTTTATGGTGCGGTTACGGTTTAAAATCTTGACAAACCACACGGTGCGGTGCGGGTTGCGGTTTCGAATTTCAGTTACGCGGTTCAAACCGCACCGCACCGCAATATTTAATAAATTATATATATATATATATATAATTTGTATTTTATATATTTTATAATGGTCAATCCATTTAAATTAACAGGTCCAATATAAACTTATTAATATTACTAAAAAACTAAATAGGTTAGTACCTCACGGTGAAATATTCATTACATTATATATATTAGTTCAACATTTATTTACTTTCATTTTATACAAAAATCTTGCTTAATTATTACAAATTTAGTATTATGGATTACCAGCATGTTTTTATTTTTAATTATAGGCTGATATGATTGGCTTAAATTAACTAGATGAACAAGTAATGTACATTAGATCCTTAAGGTATGTTTTGATGTTCGAGTTATTATGTTAATACGTTCTAAGAGTTTGAGACACCAATTATAAAATAAAATAACAAAATGATATATAGGTACAAATTACATAAAGATACCCCAATATACTATTCATAGTTGTGGCCTGTGGGGGTGAGGGAAGCAAATCAAATCACCGAGAATTTAATTCACATTATTAAAAAATATTATTTAATTCATCTAATAATTAATATCATTAAATTTTAAATGTATAAACCGCACAAATCGCACCGCATTTTTGTGGTGGTTTTTGTGACGGACCAAAATATTAATATTTCAATTTTAATTAAATTGTGAATAAGTTATAACCTATTAAAATAACAAATTTGTATTCGCTGCATAGAAATGACAAATTAGATTCAACTAAAAGTTTTGGAAATTTGTTCAAACCACCGCATGCGCGATTTGATTTGCGATTTATGGAAAAAACCGCACCGCCCGCTCCACGAACACCCTAAATAAATATATCCTGTTTTGATTATAATAATATAGTATAGATTTTTTTTTTACCTCTTTAGGTGAAAAATTATTGGTTTATATTGAGTTGACTGTAAAATTAATATCTAATACATAAATGTAAACGAATTTGGATATGAAATATAAATTTGTTAAAATTTATCATTATGTAGATATTAGATTATTAAAATAATAAATAGAATTATGTTTTAAGAAATATTTACATTTTATTAATAAAATCGTACCTATTATATAATTGAATCATATAATTTTTAGGTTTATAAAATTTCAAACATGTTAGTTTAATCGGAGACAAATGCAGTCTCATATAACATTTTATAGTTCACACTAGGGGTGAGCAAAAAACCGAAATGAAACCGAAACCGAACCGAAATCGACAAAAGCCGAACCGAAAAAACCGAAACCGAAGCCGAACCGGCGGTTGCGGTTTTTAATTTTTAAAAACCGAAATTTTCGGTTTCGGTTCCGGTTTTAGGTTAAAACCGAACCGACTAAAACCGAACCGAACCAATTATTAAAATAAATATATAATTTATATAAATTTATAAAACTTTTTGGTGACTGCTCGGGCTGGTAACTTCTCATTTTCGTAAACTATATATATAGGTTTCTACTATCATGTAAATTGTATTAAAACTACGATTATATTGCAATCAATTTACATATTACATGAGAAAGTTCTAATTTGCTTTTGTATTAGCAACTGAGAGTACATTTTGTCATTTACTCATATACTGATTTCTGCAAGGCATTAAATTTGTGCAAGTTAAGACTTAATTGGGTATGATTTATTCATTGCACATTATCACACATGCATGTATAAATTTTGTTAAAATATATTGTGAGCCCTGTATAACTTATTAGCTTACTAATGTCATATGATACTGTCATATAACATTACCACTAACATATACACAGAGTGTATTCATTCAAAAACTCAGTTACTTTGTTTAAAAATCGAGAACGTTGTAATTTATAAATTTAAAGTTTTGTAATATATTTATGATTTTTTCGTTCGGTTTTATAACCGAAACCGAACCGTTAAAAACCGAACCGAGCTTTTTAAAACCGAAACCGAAACCGACGGTTCGATTGCGGTTTTCAATTTTAAAAACCGAAGACATGCGGTTTCGGGTTCGGTTTCGGGGCGAAACCGAACCGAACCGAACCGTGCTCTCCCCTAGTTCACACACCCATAACAAACTAAGGGCATGTTTGGTATCGATTTTAAATAAGTCCTTAAGGACTTATTTTTGGGTAAAAATTTCATATTTTGATAATTTTTTTTAATACAAGTATTAATGTATGTTTGAGATTATATAAGTTGCAAAAAAAAGTTAACTTTTTCAGAAAAAAATTAGGAATCTCTAATTTTGTCTTAAAATAAGTTTGACTTATTCTGGAAAATAAGTTCGCCAAACATCCTCTATAATAGAATTTTTTTTAAAAAAAGTCATATTTTTCCGTATAAAATCAGGGACCAACAAAACAAAAACTAACCAACCATAACAACACACGTGGCATATAATGGGACCCACATCCACAGCCCAGGAGGGGATTCCATGAGATAAAGAAATAGGAAAGCCACCCACAGAGGAATATTCCCCAACAACTAATGCATTTCCCCTTTACACTACACCCATTCAAATTACTAGGGTTTTAAATTCCCCTTTTCAAGAATCAAATATATACACACATATACATACAATTATTTCAATTGGAAGCAATTCAAGTGAAATTCTTGGTTTCTGAGAAGATGGGTCGGGGCAAATTCAAGGGTAAACCCACGGGTCGTCGCCAATTTTCCACTCCTGAGGAGATGAGTATGTCACTATTATCTCTCATATCACTTCATATATATATGTATAGTTGTATGTATTGATTTTTTTTTGTGTTCAATTGAGTTTTCTTGATAAAGTTCATTGTTTGTTTTAGATTATAGGTACTTTTTATATTGTAGCATGTGATTTGACAGTGGTAAGGACTTGTTTGCTGTGAATTTTATGTTTTTTTAGAATGAATTTTTGTTTTCGAGAGTGAACCGTAGGAAATGATCGAAATTCAGGCTTATGAAATGATTAAGCTTTTGGGCCGTGTTTGTTTCACTGGATTATAATTCTAGGAGTATTAGCTTATTTAACTCGATTTAAGAGGACTCTGTCCTATAACCGAAATTTCCATCGTTTTATAAACTCATTTTCATGGGCTGCCTTAAAATAGTTATTTGTTACTTATAGTTATCTTCAGAAAAATATTTTATTTTACTTACAAATGTTGTTATTAGTTTGAATACTTTAATTTTTAATATCTAACTTTAAAAATATAAGAAAATAATAAAAAAATAAATAGAAGTTACATTTGCAATTGATGATGTTGATTTAATCATGTCGAAGTACATAGTTCAAATAATTAACTGAAGTATGCTGTATGCGTTATCAACTACTTAGGATTCAACTCAAAAGTTACTTGTACTTTTTTACACGAATGGACCAAAAAGCTACTCTTTGACTTATAATTATAAGTAATGAATTACTTGTAAGGTCAGACAATCAGGATTCAGGCCCATAACCGAATGAGATGATGGCATTAGATAACCCCCTAAATTGAACTATAAAGTGATCCAAACTTGTTCATCGCATTATAGTAAGTGATTAGGTGTGGTAATGAGTACAAATCATAAACAGTGAAAGGATTATAGTCCTTGCAAACAAACATAGCATTAGGTTATTGGTGTTTATTAAGATCCAGTACTTCAATTAATATTGTCTTTAGTAAGTGAAAATGAATGGATGTGTAGTTATACGGTAATTGAGCTTTTAATATATCATTATAGATTCTCAGTCATCTTTTTGTAAAAAAAAAAAAAAATCATTTTTGTTGTTCTATGTTGTTTCAATCTTAAATGAAGCTTCAAGTGCCTTAGTGAATCAAATGTGATTGAGATCTCATGGACTAACTAATCTCTGGATTTTGAAATTGTAGTTGCTGGCACTTCTTCTCGTCCAAAAACATTTAAACGGGTATTTATATATTAAACTCATATTTGCATTCTTTACATATTGAAGATATTTTGTTTTCTTCTTTAAATTCAGTGCTTTCGAGGTCATTTGGTTGCTTTATTATTATCTCATTGAATTTTTTGGAATTGTAAGGAAGAAGCTGAAGACATAGAAGATGAGAGGCTTGAAGAAGAATCTGAAGAGGAGTCTGAAAATTCTGAGGGAGAAGAAGTAAGTACTTCTAAAACATTTTTAATCCAGAGTGTTCTGTTATTGTGCTTTATATAGGGTATACTAGTTTCCGTCTCTTATGAATTGGAAATGGAGGTTAAGTTGGGTTGATTGTCATTTTCTTTTAACAGAAAAAGAAAGGCACAGAAGGTATCATCGAGATTGCAAATCCAAATTTGGTGAAGCCAAAAAACTTGAAAGCTAGAGATATTGATGTAAGTTGATATTGATCTCTATATCTCTCCCGCTCCTAATTCTCTACTCTTATGTTGTTTCCAAGTAGCTATATGGGGAGTTGTAGTTCAATATCTGACACCATGGCTTTTACACAGATTGAGAAAACGACCGAACTTTCTAGGCGTGAAAGGTTCGTAAAAGCTTATACGCCTCCTTAAACAGAACTGATTGATAATTTCCTCTCTATTGTTAAATTGTGTGATCGTACTATACCCAAACCACTGAATGTTCAAGTATATGAGGCCTAAAAAACTCTAAAGAAAAGCCCTTGGATGTATGCTTTTGCTTTTTCTGAAACTCTGAAGCTCACCATACCTGTCTTTAATTAGTCTTCATGAACTAGTTTAATGATCTTTGTTTTCTGCATTTATGTGAAATGTACCTCCACATTTGTTCCTTGGTTATACACATCTGGTTTCCTGAATCTTTTCTTCTTGCGGAGAATTGTTTCTTTTTTTCCTTTTTATATCCCTGGATCAGTGTTAGCTTGTTACTAAGCTGGACATTTATCTAAAAAAATTTGAATCAGTAAAGTCGCTGGTTCTAGGTAAAGTAAGCTGATCCAGGTCTTGTGTTTAAGCGAAGTTACAAACTGTAGCAAAACCATCTTTATTACTAAAGAGAAAATTAAACAAGCTAAAACTGATCAACTAAGTTGAGAATTGGGCAGCGTGTTGTTTCTTTCATTGTTGTCAAAAAGTAAATGAGCACAATTAGAAATTGACAAAAGATTAAAGACATTGAATGAAGGTATAAATTACTCTGTAGTTTGTACACTCAGATATTAACGGCATGTGTTGTTTTCATGTAATAAGTTTGCAATGTCCCAGAGAAGCATTAAATATGTTTATCTAGCAAGCTATTGACAAGGTTTATAATTGAATACACATAAAAATATTTATTTCAAGTATTAGTATTTTATAAGAATAATTATTTTAAGTATTAGTATTTTCAGATTTTTTTCTAAACTGAATAGTTATCTCTATTTCAGGTTTTGTGGTATGTTAATGGAAATAATAGTTCTAGAAAACTTATCAAACCCAGACCGGAAATTCATTTGCACCATCAGAATTGCAAATCAATTATATTTATATCTTACTTGCACATACTCTTACCTTTTGTGATACTTAGTTATATATCCCAAATTAGATGACAAAATAAGAAAATTAGAGGTTGAATAAGTCAATGAGATCAATTTGTGTAACCACTTATGTTGTAGAAAACATGTGAGATCAGTTGTTTTTCGTACTGTGTGAAATTCCCTAAACAAATGCAGAAATTTGATTGTGATTGAAACATCAAATAAATTGTAAGCCATGCGGACCTGCGATCCCACCCCTTTCTTAGTTAAGTTTATGGGTTCTTATTTTCATTTCCTCTCCAAATTTTACTATTACGCTCCTTATTCTAGCCTTTTTCTGGACTTTCTGTTGCATCGGATGGGAATGGGATTTAACTAGTCATGCTCGCTGGATATGGGATAATGTTTTTATTTTTATTCATTTTGTGTTGCTCATAATGAATTACAAAATGATCTTTAAAGTCCATCTTGGTTTTAGTTCTAGGAACTCATTGAACTTTAGAAGTATGGTAATATATGTTGTTAAAGTCCTTAAATTAAAGTGCTACCTATCAACAAAGATAAGTAATTGGATCATTTACCAAAGTTTTAGGCCTATTGTTGATATTGATTCCCGGGTTTTGCTGTGGTAGCCACTTATGTTTTTTTGTTTGTTTCCAGAGAAGAGATAGAGAAGCAGAAAGCTCATGAAAGGTACATGAGGTTGCAAGAGCAAGGGAAAACTGAACAAGCGAGGAAAGATTTGGGTAAGGATGTCATTATTTTTACGACATTGCTGTTGCAAACAACAATAACATCTTTTTGCTGAAAAGCAGCTGAAAAACTGTTTGGTAAATTTAAAAGATGCTTTTCTGAAAAGTGCTTTTGGCCTTTTAGTTGCTTTTAGAGAAAGCTTGTCTCCCCTTGCTTTTGAAAAAAGCTGTTTTTCAGCTTTTTCAGGAAGCAGCTGCTAATTTCACCATCAAACCTCTCCGAAATCATTACTTTTTATATTTTTACAAAACATGCACATATCAAACATTTTACCAAACAGTCGTTAGATTTTCCACCAGCACTTCTTCTAACACCACATCAATTTTTAACAGCAATTCCAAACAGAGCCCAAGTATGTCATTATGCGACATGAACTAAGTATTGGCTTTGTCACGAATTATTAATATGCAAGTTGCTATCAAATACATCTTTCTTTTTTTCTATGTATTTTTTAACTGTGTATAGAAATATGCAATAGATAATGCCAAATATATGAATATAATGTTTATGCACAGTTGTGTTTACAAATACATATGTAATTTTTTTTCTATTCCGTGTGTGTACAAATGGTTTGATCTTATACTTGTTTGAGGTTAATCATTCATTCGGATTTTACATTTGGCAAGTAATCATTTGTTTGCATTACTTTAGTCCTTTTTCAAGTTGCCGAGTTAAAGTAGGACAACACTTGAATATATAGTATATAATTATAATTTATACCCGCAAGGCCACAAATCATAAAATATTACTGTAGGTTTTAGAGGTTAAAAATATTCAAATTACCTGAATTGTTATTTGGTCATTTCTCTTCTAGTCGTATCCAAAATTTGCTTGCTCCTACAAACAGAGAAAAAACTTACTATTTTTTCTGTGGGAACATTTTTATGTTTTAGTTGCTCTGAGACTATTATTTCGTTGTTCCTTAATTAAAATGCCTTCATCAGATTATCTTGATATTACTTAAAAGGTGTTTGTACTTGTGATTACATTTGTCACTCTTTTGCAACACCAAAATACCTTCATCCTTTATAATGACACTTCTTTCAGTTTGCACCTCTCCAGTGTTATGTATCAATTATTGGGCAAGTCATGGAGCTGTACTCAGATGTACATCTTTTGTTGTTTTTGCTTAATTTTACTCAATTGAAAGTGAACAAAAAAGATTTGACTTTCATATATATATTTTGGTGTCTAGAAGCTGCATTTATTTTTCAATCTTTCCTATTGTATTACTATCGTCTTAACAATTGCACCTCAATTGGGTGGTTCCTGCAGATCGTTTGGCCCTTATCCGTCAACAAAGGGCAGAAGCTGCTAAAAAGAGGGACGAAGAGAAAGCTGGTAATTGATATTTCACAACTGATGTGTGTTTCGGTATATTTCCTGTTTCCTGTGATCATAAACCTAATAATAAAAATGTTTTATGTTTTAAAATATCAGCTAAAGAACAGAAGAAGACTGAGGCTCGCAAATGATATGTTGGGGGTGATAGTGGTCGAGCATTTTCTTTTTCTACGGAACAAGTTATGGGTTGTGGTTCTCATATAAAGATTGTTATGCAGCTACTTGCATGTTGCAATTGTGAAATCAGATATTTTCTTCTTGTTACCTCGTTTGACCATGTTCAAAAATTTTGTTTCTCCCATGGAAATAGAACTAAAATTACTTATAGATCTTTTTGTCCTTTATTATATTTTTTTACGCTAGAAGTTAACTGTGCCTTATATATTCTCTCAGAGTAACCTCATAGTACTGAATTAAAATTTTGTAATAAACATGTTTTCACCACCAGAAATTGTAATTTTGATAATTGTGTTTACTTTTTAATTAAATACAGAAATTGTGGAACCTAAAAGTCCCTCGGGAAGGTTAAGAATTCTTATGGAGGGCTTCTACAAACTGTCTTCCCACTAAAGCCAAACTTCGACAAACCTAAAACCCCGTTTTGTCCCCTTTGCAATGTTGAGAGAGAATCTGTTGTTTATGTGCTCGTTAAATGTTCTTTTGCGAAACATTGCTGGGGTGAAGTAGGTATTGATGTTAGCACAGAGTATACTGGAACTTACTGTGGCTGAGTTCTAATTTTGAGAAATGGTGTCAGGAGGTTGGGCTATTTTGGAAGGTTAGAAATGCGCTTGTTTGGCACCAGCAGGGGACAGATATTTGGACACATCTATAAGTTAACTGAAACCTGAAGATGGAGATGTGCAATGTTGGACTACCCCACTGGATCATATGATGAAGGTGAATACCGACGCTACCATGTTTACTTCAGAAAACCGGTTCAGCTTTTCCTTTGTGGCTCGTGTCTCGACATGTATGTTGAAGGAAGCTCAAGCAATGTGTAATATAGGTGATGTGCAGTCTGAACTAGCTGAAGCAATTGGTGTTCATGAAGTTCTGGGCTGGATTAAAGTTATGAGCGGAACTAGGTTCTACTGGAGTCAAACTGTGTAGTGGTTGTGTAGGCAATTCGATGCTCCACTAGTCCGTTGTCTTATCTTGGTTGAGTGGTACAAGAATCTAAAGCTCTCTTAGCTGCTATGAATGATAGAAATGTTTCCCTCAAGTTTGTCAAACGGTCGGCAAACCATGTAGCACACTACTTAGCACGATCAAGTTTTCTTTTTGATTGTGTTATTCAAGCTAGTGATGCTCTCTCGGAGTGCATTTCTGTATTGACGAAAGATTTGACTCAATGAAGATGGTCTTTATTCTGTTTAAAAAAAAATAATACAGAAGATCGATTTTGTGAAATGGTGTGTTCTCTGTGCCGAAGTGGCAAACTCAGATGTTTGGAATCACTTTGATAAATGAATATTCCTAATATTATTGATGTTAAAATTACACTGTTCTTATGAAGTTGATATAATTATATGTAAGGTAAATTTTTATTTGTCAGACATAACATTTCCATTACTTAATGAACTACCAAGTAAGTAAATCTCCTATATAGGTTCTCTACGTTTACATGGATGCAACAAAATGGTTGACATGGGTACAACAAAATGAAAAAACGTGTATATTTATGACTTATTCTTTGTTTTCACTTCGACTTTTGCAGTACTTAATAGGATAATTATTAATTATAGAGTAGAATCTTGATAAATGAATATTCGATAAATGAATAAGTTCATTAAATAAATAATTTCTTTTGGTCCTAACATAAAAGAAGACAGTATATTTTTGAGCTCGATAATTGAATAATCTCGATTAATGAATAAAATTTTCCAGTTTCGAACGTATTCATTTATCGAGATTTAACTGTACTATGTTTTTCAATTTTATTTGCAAATTTAATAATTCTATATTTACATGTATGTATATTTAATTTCAAAAATTAGTATTTTTACAGTAAAAATATTTTTCAATTATTTTAAAAATGATAAGATATTTTTGCAAAGATTTCCCTGCACTAAAATACTTATCAAAAATAGCCCTTTGATATTAAGTAGCAGTGCCGGTGTTTCGCACGTAACTAGTTTAACTTTAGAGTATTTTTAATAGGGGTTGTCAAGAAATTGACAACGTGACATTGCATTCTTGGTTGCTCACCTGTCACCCATTAGAGTTGGGAGGTTGCCAAAAAGATAACTTCCAAATTAGTTAAAACTCATATAATTGTACAAAAAATATATATTTATATTTTAATTTTATGTTATCTCTTTCTATTATATAATTTCTCTAATTTATGTAACAGACCATATTGACAATTTTAAAGAACCAACTACTAGAGCAATTTTTATAAAAATTGGTAAAAATAATGTACATGAGTAAAAAAATAAAAAAATAATTAAATATTTAATGATTTATAAATGGTTAGCAAGTTTTATAACCACCATTATTATATATGCTCTTAACTGATTCATGGGTGTTGTGCAAACACAACCAAGGAAAGTGAACTTTTTAGTACTACAAGATTACAACATACCATACCTCAAAATTTGTAATAACAAGAACACCATGCCCAACAAAACCCCAGAAACCCCAGACCCTAATTTCCCAGCTCCCAACTCAACTGGCTCCATAAATCCATCCGGATCGGGTTATTCAGGTGGTTCTAATCCCCATTTCCCTCACCCACCTGACCCATCTAACCCTGACCCAGAAACACTAAGACAACAATGGAGATATGCAATTAGACAGTACAGTAAATGGTATTCTCATGCTTGGGGTACTGCTATTCTTGCTGGAGTTTCCTTTTTTGCCCTTGGTTGGCTTGTTAAAGGCTCTAATCCTCTCCCCTCTTTTGGTAAAAATGATAAAGATGCTCAGGAAAATAAAGGGTCTGGGTTGGATACTTCTGATGGGGTGAAGAAATCTTGATGAGTGGCGAGGTAAAGGTATGATTTTTACTTGCTAAATGTGTAATCTTGATGATTGATGAGCTAAAGCTGTGATTTTTACATTGACGAGTTAAAAATGTGATTTTTACTTGCTAAATGTGTAATCTTGATGATTGATGAATTAAAGATGTGATTTTTAGTTGTTAAATGTGTAATCGTGATGATTGGTGAGTTAAAGCTGTGATTTTTACTTGCTGAATGTGTAATCTTGATGATTGATGAGCTAAAGGTGTGATTTTTACTTTTTAAATGTGTGATCTTAATGATTGGTGAGCTAAATGTGTGATTTTTACTTGTTAAATGTGTAATCTTGATGATTGGGTTGTTAAATGTGTAATCTTTACTTGTTTTTTCTGTTGGTAAATATGATTTTTTTTTCTATATGTGTGTTTTGATTGGTTTGGGATATGGTTGTTCTTGTGCTTTGATGAATATGTCTGGGGTGATAATTTCTTGTTTCGGGTAGTGTTATTGTTAGTACAAGTTTCAGTTTTGTCCAGTAAAAAACTTGTTAGTTGTTAGGCTTCTATAATAATGAATGTAGAAGCTAACAGGCATAAATTGTAATAAAGAAGTTAGTTTTGGTCATTTTTGTGTCCTTTCTCAATGATAGTGTAATAGTGTCCATAATATAGTTGGGTTTGAGTGTGTTAGAAATTGAGTATCCCTAAGAGATATGGCGTTTGGAGATTTTTATTTTATAAATATGTCTATTGATTTGTAGTACGTTGATGTTATATTGTTTACAAGTATAATAATTGTTTGTAAGCTGACCTGATTTGAGAAACTCTTGTCATGTATTTGATATAATGTTTGAGTTTAAAAGTTGTACGATGCATAATTTAAGTTAAAAAGCAGGTAAAATAAAAAGACGTACAGAATAACATCACACAACCAGATTTCAAAAATGCAAAATTCGTTGAAATGTGAATTTGAAAATCATATATTTAATAGAGTGATTAGTTACTTGTGTAACTGATGCATCATACTATAGAGGACACATTTGTTTACTTGTATAGCACTCTTCTTTTTGTACAAATGAGTAGTTTGCTGTCTTATTGAGTGTTTAAAAGATTCATTTTATAAAAGTTTGTGCCTGTAATCTTTATTTTTATCCTATTTTTGTATCTCTAAATTTTGTTCATTGCTTTCATATATGTGTAATGTTAAAAATAGAAACATGTTCAAGGGTATGGTAGTATGAGAAGAGATAGAAGGCCCAAACTCAGTCGACAATCCTAACTAAAGTGTTAGAAGCTTAAACCAAAACTCTCCCATGTGTGCCCCGAGACACGCATCACAGGCACAAGTTCCCTACAGATTAAAATTTGCTAGAAGTAGACTACATAGACTTGCTAAAATAGTGCACAAGGAAAGCGCCTTTTGCACCAAACTAGCTGACGAATACCCTTACTCCTGCCGGGCTTGAAAAGTCTTTCATGCACTAGAAGGTGGACTTGAATCTCCGCTGTGTGTGGTTAACACCATTAACTTCCCTAAACTGCCAGTCGGCACACTTGTTTTTTAGGACACCTTTGAATAATCTTAAGAAGCACTATACCAAAGCATTGAAAAAGAGAGAAGCCAAAACATTTTAATACTGAACTCGGAGACGGTCAACAAGTGAATAACAGCTGAAATACCACTAATCCCAACACATCCAGACCTTAGAGGATTCAACTGCGAGGTCCAGTTTTAGGATGAAGTGGTATTTGGGTGCTATTACATTCATCATTATTTTCAGGTGAAGTAATGTCATGAAAATTATGACTTCTGTAAATGGGAGGATTGCTATTTAGCGGCTATGGTTTAGTAGTTCTTTTGTGGTTTCCTGGATTCGGTTCTAAGCATGGTAAGCTGTTGGTTGGCCCGTGGCTATTAAATATACGAGGACAAATGCTTAGGCCTTCCTTTTAGCACCTGCCAAATGATAACGTCTAACTCGCTAATTCTATCTGTTTCTCCTCTTTGGCAAATGGCTATAGTTGAAAGTCTTACCTTCAAAGATCGAGCAAGTCCAATTCTTCCAAGTGGAGCTCCTGATTGGTTTTTCCAAGGTTTGACGCTGGTACTTGTTAGGCACAATGCGATTAGGGTGTCAGACACCTAGTTCTGCGCTATAATTTATGCTGCAGTGCGCCAATTTGAAGGTGCAAGGTTTCATGTAGTTTGCCAAACGTTAGTCTGTAGGGAGCTTCTTTGCACCACGTATCCTGGCACAGACAAGAGTTTGCTTTGGTTTGAGTTTCCAACTACCTAGCCGGGCTTGGGTTAGGGTTTTTATATTTTCTTTTAATGTCAAGTTATTTCTTGGATTATCTCATAAGGCTTTTAATTTCAAATTTCAAATATCTGCTTTGAAAAACATGCAAGCTAAAAGGTGTTTTGCGAGTTTGCCAAACTAAGGTGACGGTTGACTTCCGCTTCTTGTTTTTTGGAGGAGCTATTTGCATATATTAACTTGAAATTGATAGTAAGGCTTATTGTTTCTCCCTACCTTTAACAAAAAGGACTTCTGAATCAAATGTCTCTTAGTTGGGCAAGACTTGTTAGTTCTCAGTTTTTCATTGACATGTCGAAAGCAATTGTTTCAGGTTAACCATTTAGCTGTGCGAGCCTTTCATTAATTCACTTCCCGGCTTCATACTTCATGATGAACGACCATATCCCTTGATCCTACGCTGGCTAAGACCTTTCAATCAGTGAAGATTATAGAAACCATTTGACATAGTAATGAAGCATATATCACAAATATAGTGTCAGTTGTGTCCAGCACTTGAGCTAGTTGTCATCACCTTCTATGTGCTTTTCCATGTAATATGAAAGTTTTGGATCACCTGCTTAAAAGTTATTTTTTCAGTTACAGTTAAATTTGTGCTTGTTGGTGTCTTGTTTAAGCTGGAATTTCACTATTTGTCTAGGTGTTTCACTTGGTTAATGTGCTATAGTGGAAGCATTAGTCACCATTTGTTTGCTGATCCTGATTACCAATTAGAAACCTACACACTGCATTCTCATTGCTGTTATTATTTGACTGTTTAATCTTGAATAACTTGTTCTGCTTTAGGTTGTATCGAGGCAGCGAAGCTTACATTCTGAACTACACTTTAGTGCTGCTGTTTACCTAAACTATCTTTGTTGGTCATTCTGCATCATGCCTAAAATAGTTAAATCCAGTTGAAATGTCCTAGTATGGAATTAGTAGTTGTAAAAAAATAGACAAGTCTATAAATGAATTATTAGCTGAATTATTTTCAGTACAGTTGTAATAAGTTGATTTACTAAAAAGTTAAATTTTATGATTTTTTCCATGCAATAAACCAGTATAAGGATTATTGGTTAGAATTTTATTTGCGGCCTTTGATTGTGGTTGCCTTGTGGAAGTTTGTGGTATTAGCTCTGGAATTGTCAGTTTGATTCTCACAGAAATACTTGTGCTTTGCATATCATGCAGATGCCAGAGTTCTGTGGTAGAGAGTAAATGGAACAATAGTATGCGAGATTCTCCTAATCGGCTTTGCTTGCGAGAGGAATGTGCCGCTCCCTTTTCATCTTGGCTACTTCAGGTTCATGTACATGTTGTGAAGTAAGGGTTTAACATAAGCTTTACAGTTCACTTTTGAAAGTGTACCTCCTAATTGGCTAATTGTGATGCAATGAAATTCTTTATGGTTTGTACAATAATATGCCGTTGGCTGCTGACTGGCATTTTGTTTATATATCAGCCTCAATTTTGGTCATGCTAAGGATGTGTCTTTGATCAAACAATAGTTCATCGAATTTAACTAAAAATAGATGGTTCTTCAGTGTATGTTTTTAAGCCCTAATCTTCAGGGGAACATGCTGAATATCTGAAGCGCTAATCTTCAGGGGAACATGCTGAATATCTGTGATAAAATTATTTGACATATTGGTATGTCAACATCATAGAACATGATAGTTATATTGTGCAGGACAAAATTTTGTTGAAGACGGTAGTCAATGCAACGATTCTGTGATAGTTCGTAATCTAAAATTTCCAGTTCATGAATAAATAAAGTAGCAACACATAAACCTTCAAAAAAAAAAGTACCAATAAATAACGAATGGTAAAAACACATTGTTCTACAATAGTATCAGCCAGGGGAAGCGTAAGAATAATACATTACTTTTGAGGCTCAAAAAGATGTATATAACTCCGGAAAACTTTGCATACATTACATTCTCTTGGATTGTAAATCAACCTACTTCAATGTATGGGAAAGAATCTCTGAACAATGACCTATGAAGAGCAGCATCCAGCTTTCTTTATGGCTGATACATCATCCTTGCCACCAACATTAATAGTCTGTCCCTTGGGTAAAACAGTCGGGTCCTCAGCCATGTCCAGAGCCTTCCTACTAACTACACGATAGATTTGGGTTAGAACTTCTGTGAAAGCATCGTCGACATTTAAAGACTCGAGAGCAGATGTCTCCATGAAAAAGTTATTTTCCCGTTCAGCAAAGGCTTTAGCATCATCAGTTTGAACAGCGCGCAAGTGACGCAAATCTGCTTTGTTCCCTACGAGCATGATCACTATGTTGGCATCTGTGTGATCCCTAAGCTCCTTCAGCCATCTTTCAACATTTTCAAATGTGACATTGCGAGTAACATCATACACTAGTAAAGCGCCAACAGCTCCTCTGTAGTAAGCACTTGTGATTGCACGATATCTGCAAGCAAAATGAAAGCAAATTATTGATAATATGGTACAAGCTGAGACAAAGTCACAAACAATGGAAGTTGATTCCTCAAAACCAAACTAAATCAAACATGCCCAGTATGTCCCTACAAGAAGTAAGCAAACAAACTATATAAAGAACACTGTTGCCAGCTTATTGTCAATAGAGCAACCTTTGTTTGGTGCAGCAGAGGTAGTATAAGAAGGGGAAGTGAACCATTTATAATATGAAAATGGAATTATCATAAAGTGAAGGGGCATCAAGAACTGATAGAAGGGAGTTCATCTAAATATCAGTGATACAGAGCAACAGAATTTATTTTACCTTCCAATCTTTATTTGGAAAGGTTCAAAGTAACAGTCCTATCAACAAAACACAAGTCCTCTACCTTCTGATGAAACATAAGTTCAAATCTTTATTTCCTCTCCTCGTATTCTCAAAAATCTAATACACTAAAAAAAAAGGGTTTTATATCAAAGTGACCACTCGGCTCGTCAAAAACTATCACATAACCCACCGTACTCATCGGGGTCTCATTTAAACCACTAAACTAAGAAAATATATCATTTGCCCCCCTGCATTCACAAAAATAATACAATTTATGGTGGTCTAAGTGATATACAGGGGAGGCAAATGATATGTTTTCTTAGTTTAGTGGTGTAAATGAGACCCCGATGAGTACGGTGAGTTAAGTGATAGTTTTTGACGAACCGAGTGACCACTTTGATATAAAACCCAAAAAAAAAATATGTAACCCCAACAATTTAAGGCTAAAGCAACTCCAATGCAAAGAGTCATTACCTATATTTGTCCTATGTGTACATATTTTAGGGATTTAGTTCTAAAATTCATGCTCCAATGGAAGTCCCTATCCCCTATAATTTTTAGGGGAGAGAAAATCCAACCCCTTATTTAGGGGAGAGAAAAACAACTCCCTATAATGACACATCATCATTCTTTCCTTATAATATAATATATCTATATCAATACTCTCAACCCTTTTCTATATTACCTAAAATATTGATTAAATATTATTATTTTTAGTTATAGGTAATGAATATAGGTAACACCATTGGAGTAAAAGAACTTTTTGGTTACCTATATTTTAAGTAATCATTATTTTATTATACTTTAGGGGATGAAAATAGGGATTGCCCTTGGACATGCTCCCTACATTTGCATTTACATCCAAAAGTAGATCAAACAATATTAGTGACTAATTGTAGTCCAGCAGCATGTTTTAAAATCTTGATTCATGCTAATCACGATGCCCTCGGGAGCATTACGCTCAAAACCCTTGTTAAACTAACAAACAAGCAACTCCATACAGAAAAATGGATAGCATAAATACAACAAAATAAAATAAAAATAAAATCTAACTTGTTCAATTCGACGGAGATTAAGAAAAAAGTACAAAACGCAAACAAATCAAAGACCAAATCTGAAACATTGATCTAAAAAAAGCCCAGAAAAAGATTTCTTGAAAATGTGAGATCAAACTTGTTTAGTAAATCAAATCTCCTAAACAATTCATTTCATGTGTCAAAAACATAAAAACACTAATGTACTACATATGTAAGATACCTTTCTTGACCAGCAGTGTCCCAAATCTGAGCCTTAACGACCTTATCATCGACATGAATACTGCGCGTAGCAAACTCAACCCCGATCGTAGACTTGGATTCTAAACTAAACTCGTTACGCGTAAATCTTGACAGCAAATTTGATTTACCAACGCCAGAATCACCGATCAACACCACCTTAAACAGGTAATCATAGTCCTCCTCTGCTCGATACGCACCCATTGATCGACAACTAAAAATGTTTGTAATGTATGTGAAAATGTGATGCAAAGAATGTTGATAGTGTAGATTTACTTTGTTGAATATCAGAGAGAGGGGAGGAGGGGTTTGATCATTAGCTGGAGATATTGGTTTCTTAGTTGTCAAAACAAAGACAACAAAACAACAAAGTGGAGGGGTCGGTGGGAAACTTTTAAATTGCATTTTTATGACTTTCTTTGTTTTTTATTTTTGAAATGTTTACTTTTCGATATGATGCAAGAAGCAGTGTTTTTTTTTGGAAATAAAAGTCCAGTTGAATTTAACAACTACGCAGCTCTACGCGGTAATTGACGAAAAAATTGAATATTACAGTAAGATTTTGAATAAGTCGAGCATTGTTACATTCACGGACACAGTCTACACGGTTCCGAGTAGGGATGTACACGGGTTGACTAATCCGATCAAACCAATCCAACCCGACACTATTTCGGTCGATCCAAACCGAATTTTTTTCAACCCGATATATATTCGGGTTTAAAAACCGTCAATCCGATATTAATGGGTTGGGTATGGATTTCGATTTTTTCAAATCGACCCAATCCAATCGATCCAGTTAAAAATAAAGAAGTTACAAAAAAATAATAAATACGTCTCGTGTCCATTGTTGTTGTCCCAATACATGAGACTCGATAATTTAGTAAGCTTCTAATAAAGCAAAATAATCTTTTTATAAATATGAGTATAATATAACTAGTGAATATAAGTACAATATAACCGATGAATCTTTTTAATATTTGTTTCGGGGGTTTTCTGTATAATATAAGTATATTATAGCTAGTGAATGTGAAATGTAATCTATGTAATGGATCTAATGATCATGGACTAGTTCTTTTTTCTCTAAATTTGAAATTTAGTGCTAATGCGTTATCCTTACTACGTTTGATAAAAAAAGAAAAAAAATATTTTAAATATTTATTAAACCGATTAACCCGACCCAATCCGATCCAAACCGATTACAACAAATTGGATTGGGTTACGAATTTAATTTTTATGGGTTGGTTGAAAATTTACCAACCCGATTTAATTGGGTTGGGTTGAAAAATTTCTCTAACCCGCCCAACCTGATCCGTGTACACCCCTAGTTCCGAGGCAGTTCATCTGGCATGTACACAAGATTTTAAATATTTTTATTTTAATATTTAATATTTTTATCTTATTATTCATAATTTTAATATTTATTTTTTAATTAGTAAGAAATAAATTATAGAAGATAATAAAATATAATAAGAGAAAAAGGACCCTGAGATTGATCTCAGGGAACTTTTGCTGAGATACTTAAAAATATACTAAAAATTTAACTGGGCCCGCGGGGCTAATTAAAAAATTGTGATTTTACAGAAACGTCCATCCTATATTTGCATACAATATTCTGTGTATTTCAGGTAACTTCTTTGAGATACATCTCAGGCTCCTCAATCTCATATAATAAGACGTATTTGGTAATATTATAAATGATAGTTTTTTACTTGTATTTTGAAAATAGATAAATAACTTTTTAAATTTAATATGTTAATTGTTGACGGGAATTGAATCTTGAAATTGTTGGAGTAATTTATAATATAATAATATAATTTTTAAACTAAAATATGTTGTTGAGCGGAATCGAACCTTGAACTTCTAGGAGTAGTTTATATTATGATATAAATGTTTAATAATAATATGTTGTCCATGGGATTCGAACCTTGAACCTATAAGAGTATTTTATATATTATAAAAAGAATATTCTTTTAACATTACATCCAACGGTTCTCATTAATCTATCTCAAAATACAACGGTTATTATTGAGTATACCAAATAAAGTGACCAAACTACCAACCAAATAAATATACCCTATTCCGCTTATAATAGTATAGCATAGCCTATTCCACTTATAATAGTATAGTATAGAAGTGACAACATATATTGTCATCCAATATGCAAAATATTTATCTGCAACAATAATCTAATTTGGTTGTGTATAATCATTATAATTTTCTAAAATACTTTAGATCATTATCTTACCCTTTTTAATTAATTTTTCAAATTTTTTATACTTTCAACTCATAATTATTTTTATTAATAATAATAAAATATTATTTAAAATATAATCTACAAAATATAAAAAATATCGTTAAAGATAAAATATCTTTCCATTTTCTATTATATAACCACTTAATTATTTATATTATTCTAGCTGATCATTGTACCTTACATAATTGAAAATGCATTTAGCTCATTTGTATACTCCTCTGGACCTCTGTTTCCATATTCATACGCTACTTGTGGCTTGTTTTAGATCTTTCTTCCTTCTTTTTTTAAGAAGATATTTTTTCTGTTCTTTTCATTTTTTTATATTTTTTTCAATAATTAGCATGTATTTTAAAATTCATATAAAATATAATTTCATGAATTTAACTTTTCATTTTCTGAATAATTTTTTTTAATTTTTATTATAAAAAAATAAAAATAAAAATTATGTATTCAAAATCCGGAGTTGCTTGTGTCAAAACTGCTTAAAACTCGATATTAGGGAAACATATTTGGCACTGTATTCAAAATCCGGAGTTGCTTGTGTCAAAAGTGCTTAAAGCTCGATATTTCCCTGATGTAAATATCTTGGAGGCAGGTAGGGGTGTAAAAAGCAGTTTTGTTTGGACGAGTATTTGGCAGGAAAAGGAGTCATTAGTTCGAGGTTTTCGATGGGTGGTGGGAGATGGTCATTCTGTTAAAGCAACCAGAGACCCATGGCTTGCAAAGAAGCACGATTACAGGGTGGATTACTTGCAAATGTATGAGGGGAGAAGTGAAGTAGCATCGACTCTTTTATATCCAGGGACAAAAAGGTATGGGACACTGAGAAGGTAAAGGAATTATTTAGTAAGGATGATGCGTTGGCTATTCTGGCAACGACTATGCCTCAACGTCAAGTTGAAGATAGAATAGTTTGATCCAAGTCAGTTGATGGAATATATAATATGAAGACTGGATACCGTCTGCGGCATGATCTCTATGCTGGTAATTCTGGATGTGTTCAATCTGAAGGATGGAGTCGGATATGACGCTTGCCAATTCCTCATAAGATAAAGATATTTATATGGAGGCTGTGTCGTGATAATGTTCTAGTTCGTATAAGGTTGAAAATTAAGGGTGTGAGTCTACCTATAATGTGTCCAATGTACAATGTGGATAGAGAGCATCTTATGCATATGTTTTTTGACTGTCAATTCGCAAGCAGTTGTTGGCATTTTGTGGGATTAACTTATGACACTAGTGAGGTTTACTCGGCACCAGAATGGTTACTGAAGAAGCTAGAGGTGGCAAAGCACGATGAGATTATTTCTATTTGTATTGTGTTATGGGGAATATGGTTTTGGCGAAATAAAAGAGTGTGGGAAGGACACTTGATGAACCCTATTATTGCTATGGAAAACAGTTTCAACCAACTGAAGGAATGGAAGAATACTAGGTCTGTTCAAAAACCAAAAACAAGCGCTGTCAAGAAGAGAAATAGTGACGTTAAAAAATGGGTGCCATCAGCGATAGGGGAACTCAAAGTTAATGTAGATGCTTCTTTTGTGTCTTGTTCTGAAAATTTCACAGTTCGTATGATTTTACGTGATCACAAGGGTGCTTTCTTGGAGGGGAAATGTCTTACCTTGCCGTGTCCATCATCAGTTGTTGAAGCAGAATGTATTGGGGTGAGGGAGGCCCTGTCATGGATAATGGCGCAACAAGGACGAAGAGTAACCACTAGTACAAAATTGATCTTTTACGTCGCCTCTTATACGTCGGTTGTTGCCAAAGGCGACGTATAAAGCAGTTATATACGTCGGTTCCGCTAAAGGCGACGTATAAAGCAGTTATTATACGTCGGTTCAAGAAAAAGCCGACGTATAAGGTCATATTATACGTCGGTTAAGGAAAAGGCGACGTATATAATGCCACTTTATACGTCGGTTGAGTAAAAGGCGACGTATATAATGCCACTTTTTACGTCGGTTCAAGTAAAAACCGTCATATATTGTCAACATATACGTCGGTTCCGTTTTAACCGTCGTATAAAGTCTTATTTTTTACGTCGCACATACAACAAAGCGACGTATATAAATTGTTTTTACATCAATCTTTTTAAACCCGATGTATAAAATTGTAATTTATGACGATATTTTTATCAACCGACGTATAAACTCGACGTATAAACTTTTTTTAACCCAGGACTTTAGACGCTTTACTCTTTTATTTCTCCACTATCCCTACATTCAACCCGCTCTCCCCATCCCTTTCCGTTCAATTGATTCTTTTGGATAATCTGTTCAACGCCAGTAGCCGTTCTTTAGTCTTCAAATCTTCCAGTGGCGACGAAGAAGCCAACACTTTTGGTGGGTTTGTTGAGAAGATTGGATCTAGAATTGGGCTTTTTCCCAAACCAATGCCACTGCCTCCGATATCGAAACCGAAAATGGATGATGTTTCTTTGATTCGATGGCGAAAAGGGTAGTTGATTGGATGTGGGGCATTTGGGCAAGTTTATATGGGGATGAATCTTGATTCTGGGGAATTATCGGCTGTTGCAGGTGGGGTTTGTGATTTGAAGTTTTTTGGTTGGTTTTGGTTGATGGGGTGTTTAAAGATTTGATTTTTTTGGTTTTTGTAGGTTTCAATTGCTGCGAATTTGGCTTCGAAGGAGAAAACTCAGGTGATTGTGTAGGAATTCTTGTTTGATTAAGTGGGGATCAAATGCATTCCACAACATGCTTAAGACGAGTGGGGTGTTTCCTGGGAGATTCTCCTGCACCTGAAGAGAGCACAAAAGAAGGTTGTAGACTAACTCTTGTCCCTCTTATATTGCAACCTAGATTAAGTAATATATATGTAGAACTGTCTAGTTTCAGACATGATATATATACTTAGAATATGATTATGATACTTAAGTATGCACCATGAGTCGACGACGTCGTTGTTTTATGGAAATAGAGGAAACGCCTTGTTTTGCCGCTCGTGGCTTCCAGTTTTCGGTGAAATGAAGTAAGGTCGCTTCTTCAATTTGTTTACAGTACCAACTTATCGTATTTGTTTGTGTTTTTGTATGAATTTGTAAGTTATTAGAATTGAGACTCTTAAATTGTTCGTATTAGCTAGACATCGATTTACGAAGAAAATGTATAAAATTTGTTGTTTGTTTGTGCATTTCTGTGCTAGTGGTTTTAGAATTATGTGAATGCTGTTAGGAGGTTAATTTTGGTGTTTTATTTTGGTTTGGAGTCGGTAATGCATATTTGTGTTTGGTTAGGTATTAGAGAGGATGATGATATTTTGGACATATTTTAGGTTAATAGAGCGAAAGAGCTTACTTTTTGGTATATGGTTAAGGAATTTACAATAGATCATTTTGCCTTGGTGGCTTTCTTCTGCTAGCATAAACTTGACTGAATAGATTGTTGTACTTGTCAGTTTTATAATTGTACAAATAAGTTGTTATGTAAACTTGAGGATATGTTACAGACTTGCAGTGTTTGGAAGAGTCATGTAGGGTTTTTCTTTGAGAATGCAGTTTATTAGAACAGGTTGCTATGCATGGATTACTTGATTAAATCCAAGGGCTTAAAGTTTGTGCTTTGCGCTGATAGTCTATTCTACTCAAGCAGTCTAGCTCTGACTTCTTCCCTGGTACACGATGAGAGAATCAACAAATATTGTTTTAATTTTTAAAAAATTAAGATGTTTAGTGTTCGTGAGCATAATTCTCATTTTGTATCAAAAAGTTGGATGAAAATTAAGATAACAGTGTGCCATTGATTGTTAATGATTTAGTTAGCTTCTTTAAATTTCAGGAAATCAATGTTTTGTTGTTTACAATATGCTGGGTTTCTTTGTGGTTAAAGATTTGAGAAAACACCTGAGTGAAAGAATAGTTTATCAGGAAAGTTGCAATTACAGTAAAACCTCGATAAATTAATACTCGGTAAATTAATAACCCACTATAAATTAATATTTTTAAAATATTTTTTTGGTTCCTACATAATAGTGATAGTGTAAATTTAACCTCGATTAATTAATAATCTCGTTAAATTAATAAAATTTGCCGATCCCTATACTATTAATTTATAGAGGTTTTACTGTAGATGTTAGATGGTTTAATAGTAAGCTAAAATTCGAAACCAGTGGCATTAGTGGTAGAAACAAAGTATTTGTCTTCCAAAGTTTCTGGCCAATATTGTACCATGTGCTTAGTAGGCCAAATAACAGTATCAAAATTAGTTCTAATATCATGGAAGCATATTCCATATTAGTCGTGTCACCGACTACCCAATATCGTGACAATGGTGTAAGAGCAAACCTTATTGCTCAATCCAGTAGATCTGTTTATTTGACTTGCAGTATGTCGGACAAATAATCAGGGAGTCACACTTACTGAACATATATTAACTTGATCAACTATCTTGATATTATCACTTCTATCTACAGAGTTTACAAAAATAATAGAAGTACAGAACTATTTGATCTTAATGTTTTTATCTACATTTAGTGATTAGTGATTGGTTATTTATTTTCATGGAGTGTATATCCTGTCCGATGATTTCACAATATTTTTGCCTGGACAATATTTATTCATTCAACATTGAAGACATGATTGAGAGAAATGACATATTTCTTAACCATTTTAAATTGTTAATAGTCTTTTAATGAATCAAAACATGCTGGAAATTTTATTATATCTGATCAGTATAGTTTCGTCTACAGATATTCAGTATAGTATGTATGATCATCCTGGATCTGAATATGCAAAATTTGTGCCCTGTTTTATATGCAGGTTCCTTTTGATTTATTTGTTCCTAAATTTTTAGGTTATTAACGATAGGTTTGGCATTGTTGAGGGTCTTATGACCACTGTCCACTCTATCACTGGTGAGTGGCTCCTTTGCATCTTTTTAAGATATTCTGATAATATATGGTTCAGAGGGATATGATTTACTTTATAATTACTTTATTCCCCCTTTTTTGTATGAATCAACCAAACAGAAGACAGTGGATGGCCCATCAAGCAAGGGCTGGAGAGGTGGAAGAGCTGCTTCTTTCAATATCATTCCCAGCATCACTGGAGTTGCCAAGGTATATTGAAATTTATGCTTGATTTGAAACTGGTTTTTGATTCAATAGTCTACATGATTATATCTACAATGTCATGAAGAATGGCTTTGTTACATCCATCACATGTATATTTCATTATTGTTTTTCTTTTCAAAAAGGCTGTTGGAAAGGTGCTTCCTGCACTCAATGGTAAATTAACTGGAATGTCCTTCCGAGCACCATGGATGTTTCTGTTGTTGACCTTACTGTAAGGCTTGAGAAGAAGGCAAATCATTATGAACTTTTTATATTTGTGGTTTCTGGTAAACTGTTTTTCATACTGATTTCATTTTCATCTGTTTCGCTTAAATTTGTGCTCAATCTTCAGAGTACTCATATATGAATTGTTACTTCCTTGGCTATTCTTAATCTTATTAATGTCTGTCATTGACCATACTACTAAATAACATCAAGCTGTGTGCATTCCTTGATAGTCTTTGAATCCCTGAGTGAATTTTAAAGCACAATTATCCTTGTCTCATGATCTATCAAAAGAATTAAGGAAGGAAAAATCATACAGGGTATCCAATAATGTACCAAAGTGATCTGTTAGAGAATATACCCTCCCAATAATGTACTATCTGATCTTTTTCAGGTACAAATTTACATTATTTAATGAACTCTACTTCTTGGTTTCTGGTGGGACAGTTTGGATTGGTATGCATCTGAACTTATATGTATTGTTAGTTTGTATTTACAAATTTTAGATAGCAATCTACACATCTACATAACTAAATTTTTCAGGGTTTTTTTTTAAATTCCATCAAACATAACTAAAATTCACTGATATATGTATATTTCTTATGCCAGTAAGGGATTAAAATCTGGGGCATCCATGAAGTGTTCAGGTTGCCAAGGGTCTGGTATGAAGGTCTCTGTGAGACAGCTTGGACCTTCTATGTTTCATCAAATGTAGCATCCTTGTGAAGAATGCAAAGGATCAGGAGAGAGCATTAGGGACAAGGATCCTTGTACCCAATGCAAGGGAGAGAAGGTAGTTCAAGAGAAAAAGGTTATGACTGTCATTGTGGATAAGGGTATGAAGAACGGGCAGAAGATTACTTTCGCTGGTGAAGCTGATGAAGCGGTATAGTGCTTGGATGTGATAGTAATTGGATGCAGGTTTTGCTCCTCTGCTTCACTGGCTTTCTGAACAACCAAGTCGTGCAAAGAATTTGCTCATTGTTTGCACCACAGCCACTACTTATCCTCAGTTATAATACTTGTAAAGTCACACTCATTATATCAAAAATGTATAAACATTGTATTGTGATTGAATTTGAAAGTTGAGAAATTTTAATTATTACAAGATTTTGGTTGTACAAATTTTGGTTTTTGATTGTTTAACCGTTATTTGGTGTATAGAAATAATAAGAATTTTTTTTGATAAAGAATTTCTGTATACAAAAATAAAAGAAAATATATATTTTTTAAATTTTTGTGCACAATATACGTCGGTTTTTTGGACATTATACGTCGGTTTATTTAACATTATACGTCGGTTTTTTCAACATTATAAGTCGGCTTTTTAGCGACGTCTATTTAGACTTTATACGTCGGCTTTGTGGACATTATACGTCGCCTTTCTTCAACATTATACGTCGGCTTTTTCAACATTATACGTCGGCTTTTTAGCGACGTATATTTAGACTTTATACGTCGCCTTTTTAACCGACGTAAAAGACTCGTGATTTTATACGTCGCCCCTCTATACGTCGCCATTTAACCGACGTATAAGACCTATTTAACCGACGTAAAAAGCCATTTTTGTACTAGTGAACGATCAAATCTGATTCCTTACTCACAGTGAGAGCTCTTAATGAAAGGGGTGTTAATCTCTTAGAAGTGGGGCATATTATTGATCAATGTAAGATGCTTCTACAAGGATTACCTTTGATCCGAGTTAGTCATATTAGAAGGCAATCTAATAGGGTGGCGCATAGCTTAGCTAGAGTCCCCTGTTCATTATTTTGCTGTATTGTTTTTACATCTCCTCCTACACATTTGATGGAGACTATCTTGAATGATTGTTCGATTTAATGGAAGTTAGTTAATTTCAAAAAAAAAAATATAAAAAATATTAATAATTAATAATTAAATGAATATTCAGTACGGCTTTGGTTTTTTGAGTTCAAAAATTAAAAACCAAACCTGAACCAGAATCACGGGGTAGTTTGGAATTGTACGATTTTGGTGGGCTAGCTAGTAATTAATTAATCAGTTTTTGTGCTCATCCCGAGTGACGAGTTATGCACATTTAGAAGTTTTAGAGGAACTCCAATAGTCTCACTGTGTTTTCTTTATAAATATTATAAAATATTAGATTTTTAATGATTTAGGATATTATAATGTATGACAACTCTAACAAGCTTCCTTATAATTGTTCCTTATAATTATGAAGTAATAAATAAAAGGAAGGAAGCATGAACAAAAAAGAGGGAAACAATTGGAAAGAGGAGAGAAAATAATATTTCATTCATAAAAGTGAAATAAGGAAACCCTTAAAGATAAGAGTTGACATGATTCTCTTAATTCTTAAAAAATTAAGAGCATATTGGAACACAATTTTAATCATAATCCCATATAATTTGAGTTAGGAGGTCATAGGGATCTATTGGAGTTGCTCTTGGATGGCAAACTGCCGTACATATATATCTTATGTGTGCAGTGTGCTGGTCGGTAGAAGTGGTTTTCTTCTTCTGTACATATTCGATTCAAATATGAAAATGAAAACAATGTTAATACTACTAATAGTCGACCCATAGAATCTTTTCACTTAATGCATGTACCACAGAGGTTACAACATTGCCATAACTGGATACTAGGAATTTGTAAACAAACTGAAACAATCCAAGTGAACAACAGCTAGCCATCAGTACTCCATCAGTTCCATATTTCTCTCTCCTAAATCTGCAAACCAAGAAAAATCAATTCATCAAACTTGTGCCTTAAATGACCTGCATGAAGATCAGCAGCTGCAGTCCATTCTTGTCTGACTACATTTACCCATACGCACACATGTGTGCCAGTGTATATAAACATAACTCGATCTGATTGCGGATTATTGAAACTTTGTGTGTGCATGTGTATTAAGCTGCGTAATGTGACACCTCGAACAATCTCCTAATGTTTTCCTTATAAATATTATAAAATATTAGATTCTTAGTGATTTAGGATATTATAAGGTATGACAATTCCAACAAGCTTCTTTATAGTTGATCCTTATAATTATTAAATAATAAACAAAAGGAAGGAAGCAAGAACAAAAAAGATTGAGAGAAACCATTAGAAAGAGGAGGGAAAATAATATTTTATTAATAAAATGAAATAAGGGATGATGCTCTTAACTTTTGAAGTAAAAGTTAAGAGATTGTTGAAGCACAATTTTAGACCTAATAACTTATAATTTAATTTAGGAGGTCATATAAGGGATCTCTTGGACTTCCTCTGGTTGGAGGGATTATGATCTCGGCATAATAATTAGTTTATGACTAATGTTAGGTGTACATAATTGGTTACATAATTTTTAGTTGTTTTAGGAGAGATTATAAGATAGTACCTCCTCCAACCAAGTATTAAAGAAGATTATAATCATATCCCTTACCTCAACCAAACAAACATGAGATTATTAATTCAAAGAACTATAATCCATATCAATCTAATCCCAAGTAAATTTTTACAAAATAAATTTGGAACTAAATTTTTAATAAATTATCATCCTATGAAACAAACATAATTTTAAGATTTTAAATTAATTAATTATTTAGTTAATATGTTATCAGACTTCTATTAAGGAAGTGATTTCACATTCGACACGTACCAAATAATAAGATGCACCGTGCTGGAGGGGATGTAGGGTAACACCCCACTTATTGGTCACCACTGGCTGACCAGATGAGTGTATGAGGACTGCTTCATCACCAAATGCTTCTTTCACATTTAACGGTCCTGATGGAACTTCAAATCTCACATCATTTATCATCACCGTCGATTTCCCTGCATATTAACCCAAAAATAAATGCATACAAAGGTTTTGCCAATGATTTATTTGTTTGTTTTATCTGATAAATAAGTTATGAGTCGAAAATTACATATAAGTGAAAAGTGAAAAGCAACCGACCCTGGCCCTGGTTGATTACACGTGTAATAAGACAAAATTACGCTAAAAATCATTGAAATGATGACAATTTCAGGTTGTCCATTTTAATACTCGACTCAAGGTACTATCATTTTCAAATCCCAGATGTATATTTTTACTAAAGATTAAGTGCAGATAATTAGGTAACGTAAATGCCCAAAAGCTGTATTACTAGTACTTGTAATGCATGCCATGCACACGTCCAAGCTTTGATGCAGAGGGTAGAACTGAAATTGCGGAGAAAGAGACGAAATGCATACATGGGCTTGTCTACCAGATTTATAATTAAAATATTATAATATTTTGATTTTGTCTCCTCAAATTTATATAAATTTAAGAATATAGTAATAAAATTTTCGATATTTACCATAATTTTGAATTTTAATACTTGAATTTAAGTATATTAATAAAGGGTTTTATATCAAAGTGACCACTTAGTTCGTCAAAAACTATCACTTAACCCACCGTCCTCATCGGGATCTCATTTAAACCACTAAACTAAGAAAATATATCATTTGTCCCCCCTGCATTCACATAAATAATACAATTTATGGTGGTCTAAGTGATATAGAGGGGGGCAAATGATATGTTTTTTTAGTTTAGTGGTTTAAATGAGATCCCGATGAGTACGATGAGTTATGTGATAGTTTTTGACGAACGGAGTGGCCACTTTGATATAAATCCCTATTAATAAATTAAAAAATATTAATGATAATTTTTTTATTTTATTTAATAACAATTTATTTTAAATATTAATTATTAAGATGAAATAAAAATCTATCCTGCTAACTTGATTTTCTAGCTCCGTCCCTGCCTTTGATTCCTTCCTGATTGTTAGATAGCACTAAATCAAGAATAGCCATCAATCAGTGACTGTAACAGCTTGTGTATATGTAGGCAGTCATACTGTTCATACTATACATGCCAGAGACAAAACATATATTCCCTACCCTCACGTAAACACTGTTTGTGATAAGTTTTTAAGTGTCTCAACTCGTGTACTTCTTAGTTTATCTTCACTACTTTTTGTTATGTTTATTGAAAATACTGAATCAATTTTAGGTTCCCGAAAAGATAGAACGGCATAAAATGCATTAAAAAAATGGAATATTATCGGGTTAAGCCGGACACAATATTTTTTTCCCTATTGATTTCCAAAGGTCAGTCGAAGCTGCACAATATATAAGCTCCCCTCTAGTTCATCAATTGTTTAAAATATTACTCCTCCGTCCCAAATCTTTTGTTCTATTTGACTTTTAATGATTAAATTGACCAAACTTTGATCATATATTACATATATAAAATATATGAAAATTATGATAAAAATTAAAATATCATTAGAAAGTACATCTAATTTACTTAATTAATATGTATTTTTCAGATTTTGTAAACTATAAAAGAATGATACTTTCAGATTTTGTAAACTATAAAAGAATGATATGTAAATATTGGTCAAAATTTGATCAATTTGACCACGAAAAGTCAAACAGGACAAAAAATTTGGGATATGTGATACAAACGTAAATAAATTTGTATTTAAAAACTAATTTTAGGGAGTAGGAAACAAGTAATTAGATTGGCAAAGTACGTACCTTGGACATTATTAGCAATGGAGGGAATTGTATTAGGAGGAAGAAATATTGTGTTAGAAGCCATTGTTGTTGGAGTTGCACCGTAACTTATTAGCTGTTGCTGCTGCAATGCCTTGTTTTTCTCCTCTTCAACCTTCTTGTAGTTCATAGGTCCATCATTCATCATTAAATCAGATAATAAAAGATCAGAGTGCCTCGCCGTCTGACCGTAAGTCACTTGATTTGGTTCATCATTTGCTGATATTTCAGGAAAGCTAAGCCCTTGTGTAAAAGTACTAGCATGATTTCCACCGCTGACGACCGGAAAAAAGAAGGGCTCATTTAGCAATTCCCCATGAGAAGGCTGAAAGTTAAGCTGGTTAACAGAAGCTGTTGGAGAATTCAAGGAGTTATCAGACACGTTCACTGAAAATGGAACCATCTTGTTCCGGGAGGCCTTTCGTGATGATTTGCCCGATGAGGAAGATGAAGATGACAGAGGGGCCATCATGGTTAGGGCGGTGGTGGTAGGAGCATGAGAGTTAGATTTCGTGTTGCGCTGCTGCAGCTTGTGTTTGCTTCTTGATTTTCTGTTTTGGAACCAGTAGAAAACATTAGCATCACCAACTTGGCCATACTCTTGTAGTTGAACCCTAATCCTCCTTATTTCGTCTCTTGGTGGATTAATCATGCCGGAGTTGAAAATCGCTTCTAGTATCCGAATTTGCTCGGGTTTCGGATTCCATCTCGGCTTCAATTCCTTGTTCCTCTCTTCACTTCCTGTAATACATAACATTAATGTAACAAATATTTACACTAAACTTTTTGTTCATAAAATAAAAATTTGTTCAAACGAATTAATATACATATACATGTGTTCGTGTAAATACTTACCGGAATCACACAAGGTTTTTCCATGTTCTTGTTGTTGCCATTGAGAGTGTTGAGGTTTGGACTTGAACAAACTAGGCCAGTGTCTATTTGATGAGGCCATGAAATAAATTGATATACTTTTTTATTTAACCTTTTTAGAGTTAATTAAGGGCAATCTCTTGGCTTTTGTTCTCCTTTTGTTCTCTTCTTATACTAGACTACTACTTATAGAAAACTGTTGATCTTATCGTGTTGGATCGCTTCACCTTCAAATAATAGCAAACATGCATTAGTACCACTAAATTTACATGAAAAGTAAAACAAATTTAGGAAATAAGATTATGAAATAAATTAAATATCAAGAGAGGGTAAACTACACCAAACTAGCTAGTTTCTGATCGCCCCCCAAGAGAAAGCACAAAGAACATTGAGAAGTACATGTTGAGAAAGATGGAGGTGTCTTCAATTTTCTAAAACTATCCAACTATGATATATACGAGAGGGAGAGAGAGAGAGGGAGGGAGTTTATTAGAGAGAGAGAGAGAGAGTTTATTAGAGAGAGATGAATTAGCTGGCTTCTAAATGTGTTCATGTACAGGCCAAAAGTTGTGGTGGTACGTATATAGATGTAGTTATCACATAATTTTGGTTTGGTTTGTTGAATTGAGATCGCTGCATAGACCAAACGTCCTCTTAATGAAACATTGAAATAATGAACGTTTGGAAGTCGAGAAAATGGTCACTATGACTTGAAAAGTCATATACAGGAGTTATTGAGCGGTTTTACTTGTGGCGAAGAAAGTTGCGTTTTGGGTTGACTCGAGGGGCAATGTACAACTTTGCCGTTTCGTAATTTTTTTTTTTTTACTACTAAACTGATGCAAAATGTTGTACTTCACAATCGTAATTTTTTTGATAAATAGTGGATTAGAGCCGTAGGGAATAGAGGAAGGACTTAAGTTACAAAATATGCATAAGCAATTAAATAAGAGATAATCCAGATGACATTGTTAATAAAACAATCAGAGAAATACAGTAATGTAGTATCAAATTTTTTCATCTAACAACATTCATTTCATTTCATTGATTTATTCCTTCAAAAACGTTACTTCATGTAAGATCGAAGCACTGGGAGTATTTGACTTCTACATATGTTCAAGTTGTTACTCAGTCCCTCTCATTTATTTAACTTTTTTTTCTTAATCACGATGTCCTTTGTAAACAACAAGAGAGGGACGGGGTGGGTACATTACAATATTATTCAATCTCAATAATTGAATATACCTAAAATTAGGAGACTTCCTTTCATAAAAAAGAGTAGGGGATTTTATTCATATTTCCGAAATTTAAAAAAAAATTAATTTATAATATTTAACTGGAAAAAATATATTTACTAAAAATTATTTGTTTATTGAAATTGTTCATTTATGGATTTTTTACGTAAGGGACATAACTAGGAGATCTAAGGAAGGTTAGAGTACCAACTAGACTTAAAAATATCAAAAAATTTTGTTTTAATCTCGGATATTTTGTGTAACTAATGAAAAATTAAATTTTGAGTCCCGATAGTTTTCAAAACTTCATTTACATACTATTTTTTCAATAAAACAATAATTAATATAAATAAATTATAAAAATTAAAAAAATATGTAGATAATTAAATATTTACATTTACATGTCCATTAAATCATAATTATTTACATGTAGACTCGTAATATATTTTAAGTATTATAAGGATTAAGGCCAAAACCCATTATATTTATTTATGTGTAGTGCAATATATATCAAAATTGAATTACATCTAAAATCATCGCATAGTAGAAATACCGGCTAAACCCGTTATCCTCCCTCATGTCTTACTCAAATCATTGTTGTGATGATCTATTTATTCCGTATTACATGTGTTGCTTCTCCGAACACAATAAAATTTTCTCTTGAATCTCAATTATTGGACGCTAGCTTTTTTGTCATTTATAAATTACAATAAATTGGTATTTACAGGAATTTCTTATACTTTTGCCTTAACTGTAAACTCATTTTTACAATTCAAAAAATACATTTTTAATTATTGATTTAGTTACTAAATTATTGAATTTTTCTTTCGTTATACTTGCTTGTTGATTGAGGTTACTTGCCTATTGATGGAGTTTACTAAGTGCATGTTTGGCTAACCATATAAGTCGACTTATATGGCGAAATCCCGTTTCTAGCTTATTTAGAGTGTTTGGCAAAATAAGCAAAAGCCCGTTTTTAGAACTTATATGGGATAAGTTGAATGTTAAGAAATCCTAACATTCAACTTTCAACTTATTCTTATTTCTCGATATACGTAATATATAATATCCTTTAAATCTTCAAAATCATATATCTTTTGATTCGTTCATTAAAAAATTGATATGTATATGTCAAATTTCTCTACTCATCGAGATCTATCCATTGATATCCACTTATATATATTAAAAAACAAATATTTTGAAAATATTTAAAAAAGTTAACTTATAAGTTCTGATTTACCAAACACTCTACTGACTTATAATTTCTGATTTACCAAACACTCTATTCACTTATAAGTTCTGATTTACTTATCACTTATATGATACTTATCACTTTAAGTTATAAGTTACTTATTTTAAGGTAAGCCAAACAGGTCCTAAGTTCTTCTCTGATTTTATATCTTCAATTTACCAAATTAGATCACTAATACTAAAGAAGTTGATGGATAATTATGTCATAAAAAGGACGAAGACTTTTGTTCGAAAGTAGGTTCAAACCCCCAATTTAAAGACTTATGTTCAAAAGTAGGTTCAAACCCCCATTTTAAATTTAGCAGCTGATATGAATTGCAATACTTTGAGTTCTAGTTCTAAATCAGAAAATCATATTGTTAAAAAGGTCAGTATTGAATTTAATCCCGTTGAAATTATTTTTCATCCAGGACATCAAATTCTTATTGATAGTTGTGAAGCTAATATTAAAGAGTCTGATCGGTCGGAAATAATGTCATAACCGACCGCTGCCCGACCGATAATGGTGGTCGGTAAAACCCTGGTCATAAATAACCCCTCGGTCGGATTTAGAGCATATAACCGACCAAAGCCCTAACGTCCTGTTGGTCGGAAGGCTGTTTTCAAAATCAGTATTACTTGTCCCCACATGCTGACATGGTATCCACGTGTAATAAGCCACGTCATCCTATAACCGACCGTCATGTTGGTCATAACTTTTTTCCCAAATCACACTTATCTGACCCTACATGAGGACATGGCATCCACGTGTATTGAGCCACGTCATATTATAACCGACCATATTGGTTCGGAAAAGGTTGGTCAGAAATTTAAAAACACAGTGTTTTGTTTAATTATAACCGACCATTTTTGTTCTCGAACAATTTATAACCAACCAATGTAGTATGATATTGGTCAGGTTTAATTTGAAGCTGGTCGGTTTTATGATGCACATGGTCGGAATTCTGGGCCGTACATTTAACTGAAAACCTGAATTTTGGGCAACTGAAAACCTGCTACTTTTTATTACAAAACAACATATAAAAGCATCATAAACCATTCATCAAAAACATCTAACCATTCCAAAACCATCCATCCATTACAAACCAAAGTTCCAACAGGGAATGGCGATCAAAAAAAAAAAAAAAGTTCCAACAGGAAATCAGTCTTAATCTAACGTTGCCACCAACGTTAACAAAAGTTAATTACATGATATACCAGTACTTATAAGCATTCCACACATAACAGTTCACAAAAGAAGTCTAACCAACACTGTATTTAAAAACACATTCCACACATGCCACACAGCCATATTACATCTCAGCATTACCATGGTCTTCGCCGCCAAGTCCACCAGCATCACCATGGTCTTCACCGCCAGGTCCACGATCTTCCGCGTCACGTGCATCATCCTCACCCCCAGACACATCATTTTCTGAACTTTCCCCGTCCGTGAATTCCCTATTCGCCTCCTCAATCGCCTAAGTCAAACAATAAATATGAATATCACATTGACCTAAGTGGTTTAATACTCTTGACTATAAACAACCAAAATGAGCCAACCAATATGCAAAACCCCATCAAAACTCACTACAATTACTTATTTATCAACCTACAACAAAGGTATCCAGTTTATACCACTTGACCAAACATAACTCTATAAGAATTCCAGCCAAATGTTTGCAGAATTAAGCTAAGTCAAAACAGGGCAGAATTACACTACATCACTACAATTAACTCGAACTAACAGCTTAGACACTAGCACATCACTTGGATATCAACATATCATCCTAACGATCAGTTAAACTCAATAATCACATCATTTTATCTTGAAGGATAGTAAGTGTGATTTTAGTGTTAATTGTAGTAAGTGTGATTGATCTGATCTAGCTAGCTCATCAAGCATGTGCAACCATGTTTCCATAACTTGTTTTAATATCAAGTAAAATCTGCAAATACTTTCATGGTATCAAAGCAGTGATCTACATATTCAAGCAAGAAAATACTTTCATGGCAGGTGACAAGCAAGAAGGCATTGAGTCGACTAGGCATTGACAAGCAAGCAATAATTCATATGTTGATAAAATTAGAGTGGTACATAGGCTTACCGCTCGTGTCCCCGCCTCATATTTGTTACAAATGTCGCTCATGATTGTAGAGACAATGTTGACCACCTCCCGAAAGAACGCAATGTTAAAGTTGCCTCGAGTCTCAGGATCAGAAACCTCAAGCAGATTCCTAGCTAGACTCTCCAGTTCCTCAGTATTAAGCTCTCGTTGAAAGTTACCCACGTCAGCTTGGGCAGCAGCAGCGACACTAGTACGGACAACTTGGACAAATAGAGGATCCGGGATACTCGAGGATTGGTTAGGGCCTGACGATGAAGAGCCAGCACCTCCTCTATTCCTTTCCCTGTAACGATGAGCCAAATTTGGAAGCAACGCTAACGCCGGAACACAAGGATAGCCGATGAGTCGATTTCTTTTAGGCCTATCATCTCCATTGGTTGTTGCCTGCAACCACCAGTCTAGAGGCTCAACAAACTCTGATTCGGGACTTAAGTCAACTCCTTCACGCTCCAAAATGGCACTATAACTAGACTGCACTCATCAATTAAAGCAAGTTAGCAATATATCAAAAAAAAAAGAAATCAGTAGTGGTAGATCACAAATTTATAAAAATCAGTAGTGTTTACTAACCGCTATGGCTAAGGCCCCTGGCGAAGTGTACACCACATTGCCCCCCTTCTTCCCCTTTTTAGCCTTCCTGGACGCTGCCGTGGTATGTGTCCGATCCCACAGCTCGAGACGTCTTGGCCTCTTTCCCTTGTTTTCCTTTGTCATTTCCTACAAAATTCTTACAACTTTTAATCCATGATACTAGTTTTTTTTTTATAAACAAACTTTATTAATATGAAACTCCAAAGGGAGATTACATGAAAGGATAGAGACAGTAGCTAGCATAAACAACAAAGGGGGATTAATATGAAACTTTAAAACATGACGAGTAAAACAATAAAAAAATTATTTTACCATATCAATAGCATCGAATGATTTTGCACCAGCACTGTGCAGAGTAGAAACCTTTTTCCGATTGTTTGATCCAACCTCCGACTTGTGCTTGTGAACCTCACTGTTCCAATATTTCACCATCTGATCCCATAATATCGGATGGAAATACGAGGGCCTCAGATCATTTGCTGGTAGACCTGTTTCCTTCATTTTTTTCTTCAAGCGATCCTTCTCCTCACTCATCATTCTTTTGCAGGTTCTCTTCACGTGCTCTTCAATGCTATAGGTGGCTTCAAACCGACTCTGCCCCCTCAGATGCTTATAGAAGTACTGAAAAACAAATGATAAGAACCTAAGTTAGGTAAAAAGTTAAAGACAATTGTTATCTTATCAAACCTAGGCTAGCTAGCTACAAATTAAATAGTGCATAAATAGTATAACTGAATATACCCGAAACTCAGCTACAACATCATCCATCCATTCTGGTTTTTTTGCAGCAATATCAGTATAGGTGAACAACCCGACTGGCCATTGATCACGAATTATAGCACGCAGGGTTTTCTTGGCAGTGTCATCAAAGATACTACACAGATATACGAATAATAGCAACTAATTAATTTGAAGTCCATGAAAACTAATCATGGCAATGTTGCATATGCATAATTTGAAATAAAAACTAATTGATCTGTGCTAATATTAATATTAAAGAAATGCGGACATTTCCGACCGTACAATGCGGTCGGTAAAGAGTCTGATCTCTTAACTCACCGCCCCCCGTGAATGTCAATACGGGTTGGTTTAGTGGGCTTCTTCTCACCAAACCTCCCCATTGAATTTGATCTAGGCTTGCGTCCCATCCAAGCACGCTCCTCGGCTGTAGTCATTTGATGTGTATTTGGATTACGTGGACTTGACGGACTAGGCGGAGTACTAGGTGGACTTGCTGGACTGTTGGGAGGAGTTGGACTTGGTGTTCGCAGCCTAGCTCTGGTAGAACTGCCAGCCCCTCTATTGTTACTCTCTCTGGACACGGTCTCCTTACCCTTGCCCTTTCCTTTTTGTTTTCTTGTCGCCATAGAGTCTGCAGGATAACATAGTCGATAGATACATAAGCTCATCATGCAAATGTTATATCATTATACAATAAACAACATATAAAATACACGTGCAGTTTGATAATTGTCAATTAGTTATATAAATAGAAGCAGTTATAGCACACATAGTAAACTGACTGAAAAATCGAGCATCTAAATCTTAATTGGCTTGTTAAAGATTTTTTTTCCCTTTGCATAATGTCAATGAGTTCGACTCCTAAACAAAAATTTTCTTGATATATTTGTTCCATATTGTTCACCCCCTTATTTCTGTGACTAGTGTTGCTCTCACCCAGACTTTCAATAAAATCAAGTGTTAGAAATAGTTCAAAATTATTATGTATTAAAACCAAGAACAACAGGAGGGATGAAGGAGCTAAATACAATGATACAATCATCCTTAGAAAACATTACTGGAAAAAAGACCAAGGCAATGCAGGCAGGAGAAAGTAGTAGCGATGACTTAAAAATAAGTAAAGTAATCTTATAGTCAGAGAGAGAGAGAGAGATAAATATAGAGAGAGATATAGGGAGAGAGACGAAACTATAACAATGCATGCAGAGACACAAAACCATTCGCTAAACCATATTTTCATACAAAAATCATCATATTTTACACTTAAATCGTCAGATTTTACACTTAAATCATCAGATTTTACAGAAAAGACAGGGTATACAAGCCATAACAATACAACCCACATAAACTAAGCAATCAACAACTGGGTATACAAGTCCATAAAGATCAAATCAGAAACTAACAAAACCAAATTGAAAATTAAACAAATAAAAAACAAGAGACAGGGCAAGAAAAACACAAAATCAAATACAAGGCACACACAAATTGAGATACATAAATCGATTAAACAATATGTGTACAAAAGGGAAAGGGTTTAAACAAATCGTATGTAGAACAAAAGGGGAAATGGTTTGTGTAGAACAAATCGAACACAAAAGAGGAAAGGGGAAATCAGTAGGGTTTTGAAAATCAAAAGGGGAAATCAGAAGGGATTATGAAGATACCGAGCAAATGGATTGATGTCGCGGTCGGTCGCCCGGAAAAACCCTAGCAGAGCAAGATGACAAGTGAAATGAAAGTAAAAAATGAAAGTGGAAATTGATAATTGAGAAAAAAGGAGTGAAACGGTGTCGTACTATACATAAAGCTTGTTTTTTTTGCTAAATTTACTTTACATAAAGTTGTCGGATAGAAAAAAGAAGCGGTGGATTTAACTTTTCACCAAAAAAAGTAGCGGGAATTAGCTTTTCACCAAAAAAAAAAGCGGGATAAAATAAAAACATTAGCAAGGAAATATTGATTATTACAAAATTAATATTCAATTACTTATTTATAGTAAACGTATATTATTCAAAATTAATTTCACAATTAATATATTAATTATTTATATTATCCAGTATTTTTTTGATTTCATAATTTATTTAAATAATATTTTAAATATAAATTATTATTTAAAAAAATAATAGGTTGACAACATAACCGACCAATAAGAAACCCTCATAGTCGGTTATAACACGTAAAAATGTTATTTTTATTATAAAAAGTTATCAAATAATGTTTAAATATTCTCATTTTTTTAGTAGACATAATTAAACAATTAATTTTCAAATCCGTACGGTTGGATCGGCTAAATTAAGTTTTAAAATTTCGATACTAATCAACCCTAATCTACAACCCCTAAATTTTCAAACTAATCCCTAACCCTAAACATTAACATTCTTCATTGTACACAATTAATGTTACCATTTATTTTATTTTATATTTATAATTGGATCACTATCTTTACGTACTCCAGTGTTCTAAAAAGCGGATTGGCCGCTTAAGCGGAATCGGATCATAAAACGCTTTGATTTTGTACTAATCGGGTGATTAAGCATTTTTGAAAATTAAGCGACCTATTAAGCGGATTAAGCGGTCAAAAAGATGTTGACCTTTAAATTTTGTAAGTTTTAATATATTAATATTTATTACTTAATTATTATATAATTTTTGTAATATTATATTTAAAACCGCTTAGAACCGCTTAAGCGCTAGAAGGTCCTCTCACCGCTTAGAACCGCTTACCGCTTTTTAGAACACTGCTTTACTCTCTACTGAAAGAGCATTACACGACCATTTTCTTTGATTCAATATCATATTCTAGATATAAGTTTTAATTTTTTTAAACTTTACTTAATTTTTAACTTATTTTAAATGATGATAAACATTCCGTTAAAATAAAAAAGAACCTATAATCTAGCAAAAAAAAAAAAGAACCAATAATCATATTTTTTAATAATATTGTAATAGGTTTTTAGTACATAAAATATGTAATTAATTTATTTTGTTGTATATATATTAATGCAAGAAAAAGTAAAAATGCAAGAATATAACCGACCGATGGTGGTCGGTTTTATGAAGTGGTCGGTTTAATATCAGTAGCGATAACAAATTGGTCCGACCGATATATAAGCAACCGAAGTTGGTCGGTTTTATTTTGGTCGGTTTTGGATTGCTTTTGGTCGGTTTTAGCATGTTTTTGGTCGGTTTTCTGGAAATTTTATGGTCAAAATTGGTCATAAATGACCTTTTTGGTCGGTTTTCTGGAAATTTTATGGTCAAAATGTTTAACAATTGACACTTCGCTAGTAATGCAATCAAATTCCAATCTCATAACAAACTTATCTTTTAACAATGTTTAAATAAGCTTATAGCAATATCATAATAATGTTCTAGTAAACTCACTACAATCTCATTCCTTATTGATAACAATTGCAATCATTACAACATCATAATTTTAAAATTACAAATGCCTAGTAAATATTGTCATAACCTTCATCATCATCTTCCCCTTCGCCTTCATTGTCATAACCTTCATCATCATCTTCCCCTTCGCCTTCGCCTTCATCTTCATTTTCTTGGTCTTCCACATCAAACTCTTCATCATACTCGTGGTCACCATCTTCCTCACCATTTTCATGATCTTCCGTTCGAATTCTCGGAATTGGTTCATATTGTGCAAAGTCAACAAACAACGAAAATACTCTCGTTGCATTTGAAATATCTTCTTGGTACGGATTTTCGGTGGAAAGTGTAGTTGATTCATCAAGATGACTTTTTTTAATTGAAACAACCATATATATGTTACTACGGGGGTTCAATACACTAGGTGCATAGTACACTTGACTCGCTTGACTAGCTAAAACAAATACCTCATTCGACCTCAATCTTGATTTGATGTCAACGGTAACAATTCGGTTTTTATCAACGCGTACCCCATTTCCCGCGGAATCAAACCAACAACATTTAAACAAATACACATGATTTCCTCCTCTATAAATGAGTCTAACAATTTCTTCCAATTGACCATAATAATTTTCAAGGATATTTGCATGAGAGGTACCTTTGACGAGAACACCGGAATTCTTTTTACAATAAAACTTGTACCCATTCACTTTACAATCTTCAAATGTGAAAACGGCACGTGCCGGCCCATGAAGTAGATCTTTGAACCGCGAATTTATCTCAAGATCATTTTCAATCTAAATATCATCAAAAAATAGATCAAGACAAAGATAAAAGTCAATGATTGAAATATAATATAATGTATATTTAAATTCAATTACCCTTTTTTTGAACCAAGTTTTGAATTGAGTTTTAAGAAGTGTCTCCAATTGTTCGGGTGTTGCACGTGTAAAAGATGCATATTCCCTACGTATAAGAAAAACAAACAAATTAATTTAAGTATAATCAAATTATACAAATTAAACTTAATACATATGACAATCAAGTTAAGTACCTACCGAATATACGGTTGAACTTCTGGCATGTTCAAGAGGACATAATATTCCGCGATGAAATGTTCATCATCACTTAAGTATCGAACACCATGTTTTCCCTTACACTCAATTGGATATCTAAAAACTTCCAAAATACTATTATCTTGTTCTTCAACCACAACTTCATTCCGTCGCACGGTATTATGAACCGTATCAACATTTGATTTAAAGTAGAATGAACAAAAGTTGACGGTTTCTTCCTCAACATATTGTTCCGCAATTGAACCTTCCACCCGCGCCTTATTCTTGACCTTGTCTTTCATGAATTTCATTAATCGTTCAAAAGGATACATCCATCGATAGTGAACGGGTCCCCCGAGTCGACATTCTTCGGCCAAGTGTAAAACCAAGTGTTCCATAATATCAAAAAAACTTGGGGGAAAATAGTTTCTAGTACACATAATGTCTTTACTATAGATTTCTCCAAAAGTTCTAGATCACTACGTACTAAGATTGTTGAACAAATATCAACAAAATAATTTGAAAGTGCTGCTAGGGCTTCCAAAATATCACGAGGCAAGAACTCACGAAATGCAATACTCATCAACTTTTGCATGAAAATGTGACAATCGTGCGATTTTAAACCATGAAATTTAAGAGTATCCAATTTTACGCATCGAGATAGATTTGAGCAACACCCATCGGGAAGATCTAAAGATGATACCCATTCACACAAAAGTCGAAGTTGGGGTCTAGTAAGTGTAAAACGTGCTTTGGGCTTCACCCCATCTTGCATCCATAAACTAGGCATCACACCAAGTTCCTTACAATCCGCCCTAGATTTGTTGTGATCTTTTGACTTGAAACGATCACCCACAATTGTGAAAAATACATTTTCAAAAACATTTTTTTCGGTATGCATGACATCAATACAATGACACATACCAAGTGTTGCCCAATATTCAAGCTCAAAGAAAATTGGTTTGTTTGTCCAATTATGTTCTTTTCCATAACCCAAAGCTCGAGTTTGGGTCAAATTTCCGGGTGGAGGAAATTCTAAATGATCAAATGTTGACATCTCATACTCACCACTCATTCGACCTCTAAATACGGATCGCTCGGTACTTGCAAATCTAGACCCTTTCTTTCGTAAAGAATCATTTTCATTCAAAAAAACTCGATTAGTACCATACCAACATGCCTTTCCACAATTTTTGAGTTGCAAACCATTTACACTTCCAAGACAAACCGGACATCCCATCTTACCTTTTGTTGACCATCCTTTAAGTTGGGCTAAAGCCGGAAAATCACTAATAGTCCACATAAGTGCCGCCTTCATGTGAAAATTATTTTTTCGTGATTGATCAAATGTCTCAACTCCGCTATGCCACAAAATTTTTAACTCCTCGATGAGTGGTCGAAGATATACATTAAGATCTTTTTTTGTATTACCGGGACCGGGAATCAAGAGAGTTAAAAACATGTAAGGTCTTTTCATACACATTGAAGGTGGAAGATTATACACAACAATTATGACCGGCCATACCGAGTATACTTTGTTCCCGGAATTTTCAAAGGGGTTGAAACCATCCGTTGAAAGTCCAAGTCGTACATTGCGAAACTCCTTAGCAAATGATGGGTGTCGAATGTCAAAATTTTTCCAATCATCTCCATCCGCGGGGTGACTAATTTCTCCCTCTTTTACCTCTCTATCCTTGTGCCATGTCATGTATTTAGCCGTATGTTCCGACATAAATAGTCGTTGTAGACGACTTATAAGAGGAAAATGTCTTAAGATCTTGTTTGGAATGGTGGTACTCTTTTTCCCATTTGCTTCTTTGTACCGATCCTTTTTGCAATGATCACAAATCAATTTGTCTTTGTCATCCCCGAAATACAACATACAATTATTTTCACATGCATCAATTTTGTCGTATGACAATTTCAATTCCTTCACCATTTTCTTCACCTCATAGTAAGTAGATGGTAACACGTGATTTTGTGGAAGAACATCGCCAATAATCTCAAGTAACAAATTAAAGGACTTCTCGCTACAATGTGATGCATTTTTAAAATGCAACAATCTCGTAGAAAAAGACAATTTTGTATAATTTATGTTTCCCGGATAGATGGGCGTTCCACATCTATTAACTTCTTTATAAAACTCGGAAGCAATCGCATTAGGAGCCTCTTCTACTCTACTAGCACTAGCATTACTAATAATTTGGGCTCCAACATCTCTTAACATTGCCTCCATATCTACCGGTTTTTCAACCTCTCTTTCTACACGACGTGAGGTTCGATTTTGTCGTAATGACTCTCCATGATGTGTCCAAACTTTATAACCCACACAAATGCCACTAGCAATCAAATGATATTTAACATTCTCAATAGTCTCCCAATTTCCATTCTTACAATTAACGCAAGGGCATTTCATCAAACCTTCAACCACTCCATTATTTTCGATTGCAAATTTTAAGAATTTCTCAACACCCAATCTATACTCCGGAGTAAGTGTTATTCGATTACTTTCTAACCGACGATTCATCCAACTACGATCTTTGCTTGACATCTACATAAAAACATGTATGTGTTTCTTAACCCATTTTATATACAAGCACATATACAACCACATATATATCTCATAACTCATTTTGAATATACAAGCACATATATTTGCATAAGTCATTTTATAAATCAAAATATATTCATAGATTTTTTCCTCCACATTTAAAACTTCAAGAAAATTACCTCAACTTCTTTTTCTTCAACTCTATATCTTCTCACCTTCACTTCCTTTATACATACAAAAACCAAACATGAATGAAGTAAATATATACATACAAAAAAATAAAGTAAATGATTCAACATTTCATCAAAAAATCCAAATACAAATATACTTACCTTTATCTTCTAAGTATTTCTTCTTCTACTTCTTTATGTGTAACATAAAAAGCTGAGGTGGTATGATCCAAATTGCTTTCAAAGAAAAGGTAATGATATTTTAAAAAAGGAGCAGACTCATAACCGACCGTCATCGGTCAGTTTTATATGTTCCATCGGTCGGTTATGTGTCTACAGAATGCGCCATTCACGGGCCAAGCTGGTCGAATCTAATGAAACTAAAATCGGTCGGTTTTATGTTTTACGGTCGGTAATATGTCGGTCGGAAATACTAATGACGTGTTTACTGGGACCCTTTCATGGGTGACGTGTGATGGGGAGAATGCAAACAGCAAAAAGTGGGGGACCACTTACAATAAAACCGACCGACTGTGGTCGGAAATGTCAGTGACGTGTTAACTGGGACCCTTTTCTGGGTGACGTGTCTGCAACCAGCTAAATGCCGGGGCCCCACTGCTATCAAAACCGACCGACTGTGGTCGGTGATACCGTAATTCCGACCATCTATTCGTGGTCGGTCTGAGCAGTCGGTTATAAGTTCTCATTTCCGACCAAGTCGGAATGGTCGGAAATGCTCGGTCGGAAATGTCCGCATTTCTTGTAGTGGCAGCTGATATGAATTGCAATACTTTGAGTTCTAGTTCTAAATCAGAAAATCATATTGTTAAAAAGGTCAGTATTGAATTTAATCCCGTTGAAATTATTTTTCATCCAGGACATCAAATTCTTATTGATAGTTGTGAAGCTAATATTAAAGATCAAGTTCGTAGAGTTTCTCTTGCCAAAAGGCCTATCAACCGTTCAATTATAATTTATCAAAAGAGCAACAAAATGGTATAATTTTTCAAAAAAATGGTTTAAATAATATAACTAGTTACAATATAGTGCAAAGATGAAGCATATTACTTATAATGCTTTCTGAATATTATCATTGATATGCCTTTTATTCGAGTTACGAAGTTGGAAGTACAATCATTAAGAGAAGACAAATAGAACTATTTTAGAAAATGTTAAGAATTTTGTGTTGATAACTCCACTGAAGTACATAATATGGATGACAATACCACTCTATGATCAGAATGACAAGCTGTGACTATCAACTACACCATGTTGAAATATTTTACAGGGTTAATCACTTACTTTCATTATGTACTATGTCTTTTGTTGGTTAATTCAATTTCTTTATATATCTATTCGAGTATGTTACATTTTTTGTTTAAAATTGTATTTCAGATTATTGGTATTATTTCTCGAGAGATGAAAAATCGCTTAACGGAGAGAATGCTGAGTTACTTACTTTGCACTGGCTCTCTTGATCTTCAGAATTCATTTTCGATTTCATGCAAAACTTTTTTGGTTAGCCCAATATTTTAGATGATTTCTCTTTAATGGATTAAGAAGTGTTGGATAATCAGTTAAACAACTTCATCTTTTTCATTCGAAGTGATAGCAACTTTTCAAAATTTAAAATATGAGGGAGATTGCTATTAAAATGGTGAAGACGCATAGACATACAACGCATCCACTTATTCATCGATAGATTGAGTTAGCTATTCTATCGTCTATTGCGACAATCAGTGTTCAGAGAGTGTTTTTGAAAATTATGAAGACTTATCAGCGTAATCGACAATATGATGATATACAACGAGAAGGGTATATTTGCAAGTGCGGATGATAAATCTATTTTATAATGTTATCAACGTATGCACACTTAGAGTATTTAATTATTTATTATTAATCCTCAAGTAGGAGGAGCACAAATGGCAGCACATGAAAAATGACACACTTACTTTTGTCAAAAAATAACATGAATTTGTTGTTAAATATTCAAGCCTAGGGTAATATAAGCTTATGGTTCCGCCATTGTTAAAAAATGTACAGTTTATTATCCCGAATCTGAGGTAATACATAGATATTAATAACATATATGCAATCAACACAGTAGTTTTAATAGCATCTAATGAAATAAGAATTCTCAGTAAAATAAACTTATAAAGCATGATGTTATTTTATATTTGGATATATAGTCAGTCAATATAGGATAGTTGGACCTTATTTGTTAGTGATCATTCCCGTGCCGAGCTTTGGAGATTGGTACTAGGTAATTTATTGTTTGACGGTGATTAGGGAATTTTCATTTTATTTTTTTTTGCATGTTTCCAAATATGATATGTTATTTATGAACTCCACATAGACTATGCCAAATATTGGGAAATGAAATGAGTTAGGATTTATTGTTACCAATTATTAATTGTAGAACTTCAATATTTGTAGGATTTTGGTCACGATTGATCGTTGATGAACAAATGGGATTCTCGTCGAAATTTAAAATAAACTTGTAGGATTGATATTTGCGACAAAATCAACTTTAAACAACTATGAACGTTCTCATACGATAATTACGAATCTTAAATAAGAGGTTTTAATAATCATATTTCAACTTTTGAGGATGAAGTTACGACGTGTTCGCTGATGCTTGGTAATGTTCGGAGTTTGCAACATAATTATAAGTTTTGAATGTAAATATCTAAGTAGAGTTTGGTGTTTTAATTTTTTTTTTTCGTGAATTTGTTTCTTAATTCGAAATGACTTGTAAGACAAGTTCATTCAAAAGAAAATTAATGTACTCATCCTTTTTTACTTGTCCAGCATAATCCAACGTCCATGTAGAGACGAAATTATGGGGGCTAAAAGAAGCTAAAACACTGACTAGACTAAAAAAAAGAAATAGAATTTTTTTTAGTGTCGAGTATTTTTATAGATAATAATTAAAAAATTTAGAGCCTCGGATAATTTTCAAAGCATTGTTTATAAACTGATTTTTTCTTCAGCAAGACAATAATTAATATAAAATAATTATAATAATTAAAAAAATACATACTATTAAATATTTACATGTCAATAAAATCATAACTATGTATTAGTAGGCCCATAATCATTCTAAAAATTATAAGAATTAAAGTCCAAATACCATATTATATATATATATATATATATATATATATATATATATATATATATATTCTTTTTTTGCAATATGTATCACAAATGAATTAAATGTAAAATAAAATAGTCGGTTACTAGAAAACGAGAATAAGCCAATTGTTCTCTCTCGTGTCTTACTCGAATCATTGTTGTGCTGCTCTACCTGTTCCAAAATTCTTGTGTATTGCTTAAAATTCAACCAATTATTCTATTGAATCTCACTTATTGGACTGTTGGACATTTACAAATTTCAATATTTAAGTATCTATAAGAATTTCTTACACTATTGCCTTCATTGTATCCCTCACTTTTGAAATTCATAAATTGTATCTTTAGTTATTGATTTTGCTAATAAATTATTGAGTTTTTTCATTATACTTGCCTATTGATTAAACTTACTTACCTATTAATTGAGTCTGCTAAGTTTTTCTTAATTTTATTTGTTTAATTTACCGAGTTAGCTTACTAATAAAGGGGGTGGATAAGTGTGTCATTAAAAGGTCGAGATCTCTTGTTTAAAAATCAGCCTCATGCACTGTTAGGAATAATTCATAAGTTGTGATGTTAAGAATAGAATTTTACTAATACTTCTTGTATATCCTGATCTTATAAAGGATTTAGCACTTTGTATAGGATATATGTGTTAGACAGTAATCTGTAGAGTTTAGTCAGGAACAGTGCGTCAGAGACTACATGTCAGTAACAGAGGAGCAGATCCTGATACAGCAAGTCAGATCCTGATCAAATACTGATGGGATAATCAGATCCTGATGCAATGGGAAATCCTGATATCAGTCGTGTTACTGATGATGTCATTATGGATGCTACAGAAACTGGCAAGTGCTATAAAACAGAATCTTTGGTTTGGAAAACAAGCAAGAAGATATCGTGAAGGAAACGAATTCTCTATTGATGGAAACTATCAACTGGACGGCAGAACATTGTCATAGATAGATTATAATTCTGTTATTAGTTGATAGGTAGCATTATAAATACTCTCTCTATATCATTGTAAAAAGAGAGTGAGTTCGTAAGATTTGTATTCGAGAGTTCGAAACAAACAGAGAGAGATTTGTATTGTCAGCAGCTACTAAAGGTATTGTACACCTTTGGTAGAGTTTGTATTTGATTATTTTAATACAAACAAAGTTTGATTCATTCGTTTATTCTTGTTCATATAATCAAGCAAAAATCAGACATGATTATATAACTTGTATTCAACCCCCCCTTCTACAAGTTATTCGAGTTAACAATTGGTATCAGAGCAGGTTGATTTCGAATAATCATAAAGATCTGCAATCATGTCTGGTTACAAGGATGGTAATACTAAGATCCCTATGCTCAAGAGAAACGAATATACTCTATGGGAAGTAAAGATGTTGCATCACCTGAAAGCAACAGATCCTGATTATCTTGACAGAATCAGAGATGGGCCTTTTGTTCCAACAAGGCTTGTTCCTCAAGCAACTGTCGAAGGAAAAGTTGTTCCAGAACATACAGCAGAGAAGCCTAAATCTGAATGGACAGATAAGGAAAAGGAGAACGTTCTTAAGGATGCTAAAGTGAGAAACATACTATTCAACAGTCTTGATTCTGTTCTCACTAACTATGTTCTCTCTTGTAAAACTGCTAAGGAGATATGGGACAATATAAATGTTCACTGTGAATGAACGAAACCTGTCAGGAAGAATATGAGGACGTTTCTCATACAACAGTATGAGTACTTTGAATCCAAGTCTGGTGAGTCACTTACTGACACCTTTGATAGGTTTACTAAACTCATCAATGAGATGGCCATGCATGGTAAATATTATGACTTGGAGGATATGAATACGAAGTTCATGAAAGTTCTTCCTGATTTCTACAATGAGAAGATATCTGCAATTGAGGAAGCTAATGATCTTGATGAGATATCATTAGAAGCAGTTTATGGAAAATTGAGAGCTTATGAACTTGACAGGCAGCAGAAAAATAGCAGGAGTGAAGGAAAGATGAAAACTGTTGCACTCACTGCTCAATCTGAATCAAAGAAGCTTCCAGAAGAAAAGTCTGAATCTACTAAAAGAGACTTGAGGAAGAAGAAAAGCAAAGAAAGTTCTGAGTCAGAGACTACAGATATAGACTGAAGATAATGATTCTGAATCAGAGATGCAAGAACTCTTTGCTATGTTTGCTAAAGCTTTCAAGAAAGGAAGATTCAACAGGAGAAGATTTAGCAAAGGCACTTTTCAGAAGAAAGAGGAGAAGAAGAATGACAAAGGCAAGAGTACAATTATCAAGCTTGATAAAGCCAAGATCAAGTGCTTTAACTGCAGTGAGCTTGGACACTTTGCTAGTGAGTGCAAGAAGCCTAGGAATTCAGGGAAGGGTAATGCACTCATGGTCACACAAAAGGATTGGGCAGACTCCAGTGATTCTGAAGATGAATTGGATTATGACAACATTGCATTGATGGCAATTGCTTCAGACAAGCCTGGATCTCCAAAGAAAACTTCTTCATCTTCTGTTAAGGTATCACTTCACTCTCTTGATTCGTTTGATAGCTTAGATTCTGATGATATTAGATCTATTCATGTTGAGTTTAAGAATCTTATGACTAATTTCAAAATTCTTGCTAGTGAAAAAGATGAACTCAAGGCTAAGAATGATGAATTAGTTAGTAGAAATAATTTTCTTGAATCTGAGTTAATTAAAATGGAAGAATATAAGTTAAGTTCTGATAAAGCTAAGCATGATTATGGTGTTATTCTTGAGGCTTATGACTATGTCAGAAAAGAACTAGAGGAAGAGAGAGATGTGATTAAAACCATTAACAATTCTGGTAAAAAGACTCAAGAAATCATTGAAAATCAAATTCTGGGTAAAGTTAATGGTTTAGGTTTTGATAAGTCTAGGCAAGAAGATAAAGTAGCTATTGTCAATGATGATAGTAAAACTGAAGCTAGCACATCTAAGTCTGAAGGTAAGAAGATAGTTTCTGAACCTAAACATGTTAAATTTGTTGATTCTAAAGGTACCCCAGTTGTGCAAAAAAGAATTAACAATAGCAATTCAGATGAGAGAGTGTTAGAAAAACCTAAGAATGTCAACATAGGTTTTCTGTCTAAGTTTCAGTTGAAACAGAGACTAGAAAGTATTTCAGAGTCTAGCAAGATTAGAAGAAATAGGAATGGAAAAGAAGGTATTAACAAAGAGAATAATTACAAGAATGTACCTGATGCACCTAGGAAGAAATGCTATAAATGTGGAAATCATAATCATTTAGCCCTAGACTGCAATAAAAAACCTTCTTGGAAAACTGAGTCCAGATTCCCCAAGACTCAGAGAATTCAATACCAACCACAAGAACCCTGTTATCATTGTGGTAGTTTACTTCATTCCATTTATATGTGTAAGGAATATCATGAACTGTATTATGACTATTATTCTCTGAAATCTGAAACTCCTAGTCACAAATAGTTTGTGAAATCTAAGTCTAAGGTTGACTCTGCAACAGGTAAATCAAAAGCAAAATCTTCAAAGCCTGTTGGTTCAAAAGTTAGTAAGAAAGGATCCAATCAAAGTTGGGTCCTAAAAAATTCTAACTAGCTACTTTTTGTTCGCAGGGCACTGGAAAGAAGCATTCAATTATCTTGGACAGTGGATGCTCTGGACATATGACTGGAAAGAAGTCCCTGCTTACAAAGTTTGAGAGGAAAGCTGGCCCAGTAATATCCTTTGGAGATGGCAACAAAGGAGAAACTCTGGGATATGTTCAATTATTTTGGGGAATGTCATCATAGAAAATGCAGCACTGGTTGAAGGCTTGAAACACACACTTTTAAGCATAAGTCAACTGGGTGATAAGGGTTAACAATCAATCTTTGACAGTAAGGGATGCAAAATCTTAAATATGAAGAATGGAGACATTGTTCTGACTGGTCAGAGACATGGTAACATATATGAAGCCAGCTTGAGTGACACATCTAAAGGAACTGTCAGATGTCTTTATAGCAAGGCATCCAATGATGAAAGCTGGAACTGGAACAAGAAGCTCTCACATCTTAATTTCAAGAAGCTTAATCAACTTGTTAAGCATCATCTGGTGAGAGGCCTACCTCAGTCAAACTATGTGCAAGATGGACTTTGTGATGCTTGTCGGCTTGGTAAACAAAGAAGAACCACTTTCAAGAGCAAGACAGAAAATTCAATTACTGAACCATTTCACATGCTGCATCTTGATTTAATTGGTCCAGTAAACATTATGTCTATCAATAAGAAAAGATATGCTCTAGTTATAGTGGATGACTACACAAGGTTCACATGGGTATTCTTTCTACACAACAAGGATGAAGCTCCTCAGCAAATCATTGAACTTGTCAAGAATATTCAAAATAGCTCTGAGTACAAGGTCAAAGTGCTCAGAAGTGACAATGGTACAGAATTTAAGAATTCTACAATGGAGGAGTATTGTGCAGACAGTGGAATTACTCAACAGTTTTCTGCAGCTGGAACACCTCAGCAGAATGGTGTAGTAGAAAGAAAGAACAGAACTCTCATAGAGGCAGCAAGAACCATGCTTGCAGATGCAAAGCTTCCAACCTATTTCTGGGCAGAAGCTATCAACACTGCATGTTTCACTCAAAACTGTACCTTGGTAAATGGTCATGGTAAGACTCCCTATGAGATGATCAAAGGAAAGAAACCAAGTGTGAAATACTTTCACATCTTTGGATGCAAATGCTATGTCCTGAAAGTTCATCCAGAACAACTTGAGAAATTTGAAGCCAAATCGGATGAAGCAATCTTTCTAGGATATTCAACATCAAAGGCCTTCAAAGTATACAATCTCAGAACTCACATTGTTATGGAATCAATTCACGTTGCATTTGATGATAAGAAGTTTGGAATTTTGCAAACTGATGAAAGTCATGACAATCTAGAATTTGAAAATCTTAAGTATTCTGAGATTCCCTCCAGCGATGATGAAGGTTCTCCAGAGGAAATCTCTATTGCTTCTCAAAGGAATGGTACTGTTGAGGGGGAGCAATTCAATCAAGGAGAACACAGGACTAGTCAGGATCAGACTGGCCGTTCAGAGTCTACTTCATCAGGAACTGATCCTTCAGAGTCTAATGAAGGAAGATTAGAAACTAGCAGCAGTATTGAATCCACTGATTCTACTGATCAAGGGGGAGCTTTTGAAGGCATAGAAAGTTCTTCTACAAGAAATACCACTAACTTAGGGGGAGAGTCTAGCAGGAACCTACCACCTGTTAGAAAATGGACAAGGGATCATATTGAGGATTTGATTATTGGTGATCCAAATAGTGGTGTTTGAACTAGAAGATCAATTTAAAATAAATGCTTGTACAGTTGTTTTCTCTCAAAGAATGAACCTAAGAAGGTTGAAGAAGCCTTATAGGATCCTGATTGGGTAATAGCAATGCAGGAAGAATTGAATGAGTTTGAGAGGAACAAAGTTTGGAAACTGGTACCAAGACCTAAAGATAGATTTATTGTTGGTGCTAAATGGGTTTTCAGAAACAAGCTAGATGAATTTGGTATGATTGTAAGAAACAAAGCAAGACTGGTAGCCAAGGGTTATTCTCAGGAAGAAGGAATTGACTATGATGAAACCTTTGCACCAGTAGCAAGATTGGAAGCAATCAGAATGTTTCTTGCATTTGCAGCTCATTCAAAATTCAAGGTATACCAGATGGATGTAAAGAGTGCTTTTCTAAATGGCAAACTTGATGAGGAAGTGTATGTGGAACAACCACCTGGTTTTGTTGATCCAAAGTTTCCAAATCATGTCTACAAACTTCACAAGGCACTCTATGGACTGAAGCAGGCACCAAGAGCATGGTATGAGACTTTGTCTAAATTTCTTCTTGAAAATGGCTTCACAAGAGGTACAATTGACAAAACTCTATTCTTTAGAAAGATAAAAGGTGATTTGCTTTTAGTTCAAGTTTATGTTGATGATATTATATTTGGTTCTACTAATGAAAAGTTATGTGCTAAGTTTAGCAAGCTTATGCAGTCTAAGTATCAGATGAGCATGATGGGTGAACTAAATTATTTTTTAGGCTTGCAAGTCAAACAGACTGAGACTGGTATTTTCATTAATCAGTCAAAGTATATCAAAGATCTTTTAAAAAGGTTTGACTTTCAAAATTGTGCAATTGCAAAGACACCCATGGCAACAGCCACTAAGCTAGACTCTGATCCTAAGGGAAAGAGTGTTGATAACACTAGCTATAGAGGCATGATAGGTTCATTGTTATATCTAACTACAAGTAGACCAGATATAATGTTCTCTACCTGTTTATGTGCTAGATTCCAAAGTGATCCTAAGGAATCTCATTTAATTGCTGTGAAGAGAATTTTTAGATATCTCAAAGGAACTCCAAATCTTGGTTTGTGGTATCCAAGAGAATCTGATTTCTCCCTAATTGGCTATTCAGACTCTGATTATGCATGGTGTAAAATAGACAGGAAAAGCACTACATGTACATGTCAATTCTTGTTAAACAGATTGATTTCTTGGGCAAGCAAGAAGCAGCAATCAGTTTCAACCTCAACTGCAGAAGTTGAATACATTGCAGTAGGCAGTTGTTGTGCTCAACTCCTTTGGATAAAAAATCAGTTGATGGATTATGGTATGACATTTAGTAATATTCCTATGTTTTGTGATAATACTAGTGCTATCAAAATTGCAGAAAATCCAGTTCAACACTCAAGGACTAAGCACATTGATGTCAGATATCATTTTATTAGTGAACATATTGAAAATGGTACTCTGGAACTTCATTTTGTTCCTACTGACAAACAGCTTGCAGATATTCTAACTAAACCACTTGATGAGGCTACATTCATTAGATTGGTTAGTGAGTTAGGAATGTTAAATTTTTAGATCTTTAACATCTGCACAAGTAGCAAGGTATGTTGTTTCAGCTTATAGACTTGATATTTTGTTAGGATCTATACTTGATGGTTAAATGCTTAAGCTGTAACACTTTACTTTGATAAATTACAGTATGATAGACTTGTTAATAAATATCAGGATTGCTATCAGTATGCTGACATCATCGGTATTGACATCAGGATTGTATCGTCAGTATCAGGATTGTGAAATTTGTGTGTCTTACTGTTTCAAATTCTGAAGTTCATGTTATTTAGTGGTTCAATTCTGAGTTTTGTTAAGTCTATGTTAGCAAGTGTTATTACATGCATACTGATAATTTATGTCATCATTCATGTGAGTCAATAAACAACGATAGACAAGTAGATATAAAGAAAACTTGGATTTTCATTAATCAAAAGCATTACATACATGAAAATGAAATACAATTCTTCTTTTGTCTAACTACTACTGATAATTCTGTTCTTGTCTAAAGTTGTTGCTACTTCAATTCTCAACGATCGACTTCAGGACAAGGAGCATCTCAAAAATGAATTCCTTTTCTGGGCGACTTGAATGAAAGCAGCTGACTCATCTTCATGCTTATTGAAGAAGATGAATAGCATCTTCATCAAGATCAACCTCAGACTCTTCACCAAATTCTTCATCCTCAAGGAGTGAAGAGATTAGAGGAGGATTGTATCCAACTGGTAGATGTTTTAGAGGAGATTTGTGGAAATCATCTGGGTTAAGATCAACCATATCTTACTTGATGAGAAAAGTCATCTCTTCTAAGAGATAGTTCACTTGCTCCTGATCATCAAGAGTAAAGAACTTCTCAGTGGTAATGAACCAAAAGCTAGGGTTCATATGAAGATTTGGGTTGAAAGCCATGATGGAAAGAGAAAATAATGAAAAGGTTTTGGAGAATGGCATAAGACGTCGGTTTCTTTTATAGAAAGACGTGGAAAGCTGAACAGTCATTTGGGAGATATCAATGCATTCAGTCATAATTATGTGTGACTGTATTTCTTGTATTTTCAAGAAATATTGAATGAATTTAACCAATTGATTTTGTTATTTCTTTTACAGGTAAAAGAATATGTCACGTGGAAACTCCATTTAGTCTCTGGAATCAGGATGATATTGATCAGGAATACGAGTGCGTTCACATCAGGATTCGTAATTCTTTTTATTCAGAAATCACATTGAATCATGTGATTATCCTGATGAAAAGATCACATCAGGAAAAGGAAGCTGATCAGTATTGAGTTTTATCTTGATTTTACCTTGACTTATTTACTTGAAATTATTTTTGGATTTTATTTTCCAAAAGTCATAGGTAACTGCATTTTTCAGGGACTGACACCTGTCAACCTACGTGTCAACGTGGGATAATGGGTCTGAAGGATTTTTGAAATATAATTATTTTGACACTCTAATCGTGTAATTGCTTTCTCTAATTTCATTCTCTAAAGCAAAAACACTCTCGAGTTCTCAAAATCACTAATCAATTTCAAAGATTTCTTAAGTTCTTTTCAGATCAAAATGGCAACTCAAAGAAGACTACCCAAATCAGTAGCTTTCAAGTTTGGTGACTTTGATTTTATGATGAACAATCATGTTGCAGCTATCACCAACAAAGAAGGGGTGTCAACTGATTTTCACCCGATAATGGACTTTATGGCTAAAGGACCATTAAGCTATGCCTTGACAGCATCTCCACAGATTAATCAAGTAGCTGTTTCACAAGATTTGGAGAATGCTGAGGTAATTGATTCTACTCAGAGTCAATCAGGTAAGATTGTTCTAAACTTAGGACAAGACTCATTTGATCTTACTGAATCTGTTGTTAATTCAGTACTTCGCTTACCTGTTAGTACAAATTTTGAGAATGTACCATCTGATGATGATGTGAGAACTATGTTATCTAAATTAGGTTATGACGGACCTCTAGATAACATGAGCCAGTTAAATAGATCTTTTCTTAGGAAAGAATGGTCTTTCTTCTTTGATCAAATTGCTAAATGTTTTACTGGTAAATGTAGTTCTTTTCAACAAATTACTAGTGTTACATCACATATTATATATGCCTTGCTTTATAACAGAGTAATTAATTTTGGTCACATTATCTTAAGTCAGATGTGTATCAAACTTGGGTCAAGAGATCATGACAGGAATATGGTTTATTATCACAGATTCATACAACTGTTTATTAACCATTTCATTCCTGATGTTGAAGCTAGATTTGGTAGAGAGTATTGTGTTTCTTCTTATGTACAGCAAAAGAGAGTTTTCTCTGACATTACAAAGAAGGACAGTGAAAAGAATCTAGATGAAATACCTGCATTACACTATCCAAATCATGTTCAGGTACTTCTAAGAACTCATCTTCCTACTATCTATAATTCTTCTTTCTTTGGTGGTGAAATGACTCAGGAATCTCAATTGGAGGAGAACTCCCCTGTGTCTACCCAAGTAGCCAAAAACATTACAGTCTTTGAAACAATTCTAGAACCAAATTTTGATCCACAGCCTATTGTTTCAAAGAAGCCAACCTCTGGTGTTTCTCAAAAGACATCAGTTGTAAGGAAGAGAAGATTTGTTATTTCAAGTAGTAGTTCTAGTGAAGATGATGATAATATATCTCTTGCTGAGAGAGCAGAATTGAAGGCTGCAATTCAACTTTCTAAGCTAGGACAAAGAGATGGAACACCTAGTCACAGCCAGGCTGCAGTCTCCCAAAAGGCTGTAGTTCTTAAAAAGGGAAAACAGTTACTGGATACTGTCTCTCAAAAGACTGTGTCTATTGAAAAAGGATCTCATCCCAAGATCACTTCTATGTCTACACCTCTTGAATCTTCTCAAGACAAATCTGTTGCTCACTATACTAGGAGAACAAGGAGAAAGATTCATTTGTCACCTACACACAGTGTCAAGTCCAACTAACATTATGCAGGTCTCTACAAATAATACTATATCCATGTCAATATCTGGCAAGAGAGATCTGGATCTTGATTCTTCATGGGAAACTACATTGACATACAGACTGGCTATGGAACTTATTTCTCTGAAAGTGAAGCTTTCCAGGCCTGCTCTAGATTTTTTGATTGAAAGAGTTCCTAAACTTTCATTTCCTGAAGAATATGGACTGTTACATCAAAGGCTTGATTTAATGAAGACATACTTCTATGTATCAGTCAGAAAGGAGTTACACAAGAAATTTGGACTTCCTAAGCATGTTGCACTTCAATCACTTCATGCATATCTATTTCACAAGGATGTCATTGTTGAAGATGCTTCAGCTCAAGGTGAACAAGAGGAGGTAGTTGATAGAGGGAAGCAGTCAACAGAAGATACTATTGCACCAGTGGTGAATAGTAGAATAGATCATATCACAGCCACTGCAACACAAGAACCATCTAGTCAGAGGTTGGATGACTCAGGAACTGTGATTGATGAAGCTGAAAGGTCTTCTGTGATGACTGAAATTGCAAGTGAGAAACCCTATGATATGGGAGGAATGACTTTGATTGACTTTTCTGAAGATCAAACCAATATTGTTCTTTCAGAGTCTATCCACCTTGAGGGTGTGTCTCAGCAACCAACACTTAAAGACGGTGACATATTAGTTACGGTGTCTAATGAAGTATTACTGAAGACATCAGAGTCTAGTGTAAAACCTGAAAGTGGTATACTGGAGCCTGTAGTTTCTGAAAAAAAAGTAGACGTTTGTAAGGGTTCAGAGACTATAGCAGCTCACTCCTTGGAGAAAACCTCAAGCCCCATGCCATATGAGGAACCCTCTCTCCATGTGAGTTCAGGTATAAAAACTTCTTCTAACCCCTATTTTTCTGTAGGTCATGAGAGCACTTATCCAAATTTGAGTGATACACTTGAAAAGATGGATATAGATCCACACACAGAGAGGCTGGCTCCTGACCAGGCAAAAGGAGAGGTAGAAAGAGTGTTGACTTTAGATAGTCAAAGTGAGAATGAGGGTATGGATGATCAACTCCATAGCGAGGGAGAGAAAATTAGGAAACCACCATCGTTTGATTTCTGGGATCAGGTTTTTCCTGAATCTTGGTCTGAAAATCTTGGTATGGATGCTGGTACTTATTCTTTTATCAAGATGTATGAGAAGCATGACTTAGCATATCACAATACAAAGCCAGAAGTTGAAGCTCAGAAACAGAAAGAAAGGCTTGCAGAGATCATTAACAGAAGAGGTGAAAGGCTAAGACAAACTTCTACTCAACCAATACCAGAAGAAATTCCTAATGATCCTAGTATTCCTTTGTTTGTACTTCCAATTTCAGCTAGAATTGCGACATCAACAATATCTGATCAATCTAAGGAGGAGTCAGGATTTGTAGATGTTAGTACACAGAATACTGGTGAAGGACAGGATGATCTTACTTCAGCTCCAGATCAGAAAAATGAAGATGTTTGTACTTCTACTCAAGTATTATTACTTGAATATTGTTCTCAACAGGCAACTTCTTCTACAAGACTCGAAGATAATGTTCTTTCTGCATCTGAATCTGAAGATACAACAAGCACTTCCAACATTGAAGTCAATTCTGAAATTCTTAAGGACATTCAGAAATCTCAAAATGATATTCAATCGAGACTTCAAATTCTTGAAAATAACCAAGTCACTATCATGGACAATCAAGCAGTTCTGATGAATCTCATTTGTTCTGTTACTGAATCTCTTGCAATTCATGTTGCTGATGTAAAAAAGGGGGAGATAAAGACAATTCAGAAACAACAACAACAACAACAGACTGGGGGAGATAAACAGACTGGGAACAGAAACAAGGGTGATAGAGTTGGTAAATTTCATCATGGAAGTGGTAAAGGAAAAGAAGCATCAAATAGTTGAATTCTTTCTTCTAAGTACTAGATACATGTCTACATCCGAAGAAGAAGGTACTTAACTTCATGATCTTGAATTCATGAATTCTATTCTGGTTGTATTGTTATATGTTTTGACATCTACAACTTAGATTTATGCTTCAGATTCTAAAGCATAAATAGGGGGATATTGTTAGGAATAATTCATAAGTTGTGATGTTAAGAATAGAATTTTACTAATACTTCTTGTATATCCTGATCTTATAAAGGATTTAGCACTTTGTATAGGATATATGTGTTAGACAGTAATCTGTAGAGTTTAGTCAGGAACAGTGCGTCAGAGACTACATGTTAGGAACAGAGGAGCAGATCCTGATACAGCAAGTCAGATCCTGATCAAATACTGATGGGATAATCAGATCCTGATGCAATGGGAAGTCCTGATATCAGTCGTGTTACTGATGATGTCATTATGGATGCTACAGAAACTGGCAAGTGCTATAAAACAGGATCTTTGGTGTGGAAAACAAGCAAGAAGATATCGTGAAGGAAACGAATTCGCTATTGATGGAAACTATCAATTGGACGGCAGAACATTGTCATAGATAGATTATAATTCTGTTATTAGTTGATAGGTAGCATTATAAATACTCTCTCTATATCTTTGTAAAAAGAGAGTGAGTTCGTAAGATTTGTATTCGAGAGTTCGAAACAAACAGAGAGAGAGATTTGTATTGTCAGCAGCTGCTAAAGGTATTGTACACCTTTGGTAGAGTTTGTATTTGATTATTTTAATACAAACAAAGTTTTATTCATTCGTTTATTCTTATTCATATAATGAAGCAAAAATCAGACACGATTATATAACTTGTATTCAACCCCCCCTTCTACAAGTTATTCGAGTTAACATGCACCCAATTTCATTTCAACAGCATATATAAGTTGTAGTGCTTCATGTTCTAGACCAAAAATTCCTACTGTTAAAAAGGCTAGGATTTAGTTTAATCCCAATGAAATTATTTATGATGCAGGGCTTCTAATTCATATTGATAGTTATGATGCTAATAATGGAGATCAAGTTCGTAAGCATATCTTGTCAATGTGCCTTATCAACCATCCTCTTATATTTTTCCAAAAAAGCAACAAAGTGATCGAAGTTTTCAAAAAATTATAATTGGTTGGGGTACAATGTTTCCAACGATGAGGTAAATTGCTTATGGTGTTATTGTGAATAGGATAATAAAGTACTTGAAGTGTACATTGCACCACTAATTGGTTATGAGGCAGACGTGCCTGAATTTATTGATTGTTCTGGTGCAGATTTCGAAGGTGATAAGATAGTGAGAGTTCAACTTCGGAAGACCTATTGATTTATGGTGGATCCGAAGGTGGGAAAGTAAGAAACATGAATGTGTTGCAAGAAGTGAAAATGACAATGTTTAATTAGAGATTGTGAATTTTTAACGGAAGGTATTTCTGTGAAAGTTTTTGTCAAACACGTTAGTTTTTATTGGAATTAGAAATATTTGAGTCATTATTCTAATGAATAGAGGAAATTCGTACTTAAATTATAGACTCTAGAAAAGGTGGGAGTCACTAGAAAATATTTGACAAATGAGTCAAGTGGGAGATGTTATATTTGACTTTACTAGCTTCGTAGCCCGTGCAGGGCAAGGGCATGTTCTAGCTAGATTACAAATATTTATAAATTACTCGTGATCACGTAGGATTGGTTTGTTGATATTTTCGATTGTTCATATCTTCGCAGCAATTGTTGTGAGAAAACAGATTTTATGCAATACCCGATCGTGACATGCAAATTATAATTCTGGTTAAATTAAATCTGCTTTATATTTTACTCTATGCTTTGTTTTGTTAAAGCAAACTTGAACGATATGTAATAAATTGGTCAATGTTAAGATCAAAACCGTACTTCGAAATATAAGTATATAGAGTTAACATGGATGGATATAGAGATACATACAAGTATTAATTACATAATAATAAATGCATATTAGTTCATACTTCATATCAGTTATTATTATGTAATAAATATGTTAGTGTTGCAATACCTAAATAGCGCCCGGAAATATAACATAGATATAATTAGTAGGGGTAAATATGACTTTTTATATGAATAAATTTGCTCATGTAACCCCCCCCATGTGCTCTATTATATATATATATGTTATATTTTTTATGCGTTTTCGTATTAAAGATGTGATTGATGAGTTTTACGATAGTTAATGTGTTAATACAAGTTTGTATTATACTTATATATCCACAGAAATTTATATATGTATGTACATGTGCATGTATGTATAAATATGCACATTAATTATACAACAAATAATAGATTACAAATAATGAAATATTAATGGATTATACAACTGAAATGTATTTATGTATGTATGTATGTATTTATGTATGTATGTATGTACGTATGAATGTATAATTAATAATTATGTATGTATGTATGTATGGATGTATGCATGTATGTACGTATGCATGTATAATTGATAATTATCTACAAATATATATTATAATTAAAAATTATACATTATCTGTGTTAATCCAACTGAGATTTATCTACAAATTAATATATATAAACAAAAAAATATTTATGTATGTAGATAATGATTTTTAATATAAACTCAAATGCTCACACTGCTCAACTGGTTATGGTGTTGAATTTAGTTCCCCAAGGTCATGGGTTCAAATCCTTTGAATAACAATATTTCTAGAAATATTTAGAGTTAGGTTTGGAGTGAGGTTCGGAGGGACCGAGCCTATGAATAAATTTGCTCAGGAAAACCCCCTGTTGATGTATTAGTTATAGAATAGATTTGTCAAATATAATATATATATATATATATATATATATATATATATATATATATTAATGTCAATGAGAGTTACAATTATATATTTAATTGTCTGAATATTGTTTTGTAAGTTACAAATGAAGACATTAATTCTATTGATTATGCAATGAATGGGCAGTTTCTTTTAGGGGTTGGAGGATGTGTTTTGAATGCCCATATATGGTGTTGTTAGGCAACATAAGAAAGAGAACAAGTAAATATGAGCTTACTCTAAAACACTATCCGGAACCCCCTCTCCAAAAATCACTTCTTCTCTTTCTTTTTCTATTCTCCATAATATATAATTTGCAGGTGTAGAATCTTATAGGTGGCACCTGAGAAAAAAATACGCTTTCTTTTTTCAAACAATAACATAAATTTTTTTTATGAAATACTTGAGCCCCAGTTAAATAAACTCATGGTTGCGCCATTGCATCGAAGTTTTTTATTTTTAATTTTCTTGACTACTATAATTTAATTGTATTAGTGATTTGTACTTTTTAAATTTTTGTGTTGATCTGTTAGGAATTATACATGTTTAGATGATAACAACACTTAAGACTAGATTTGAATCGTAATTTTGTAACTAATTATCAACTATTGATATCCTTATGCAACATTACTTGATTAGGTAACTTTCCACAATGAAAGCTCCATCTCTGAATTTAAAATAACATATTGCTCAAGTTGATGGAACTAGAACTGTGGTTAGACATTTTTATGTGTAAGAAGTTGTGTGATCCAAGTGTTATATGCCGAGAGACAAGAACCTCAACGGATGTCATCAAGCAGTCTCAACGGATGTTAGTCATGATCCTTCAATGGATGTGATAAAAAGGAAATTAGGACTATAAATATGAGAAGGCTTGTATTTTACACATGAAATGAAGGATCAACTAATATTTGATGACAAAAGCAAGGCAATCAACCAAAGCAATAGCCGTTGACATCAACCTGTCATGTAGAATAAGACAAGCATCTGTTGCACAGTTTCCAAAGATCACATACAGCTTGGTAGTTAAGTCAATTAACATTGATTTTAGTAGTTTTCTTGAGGATCAAAGTGTTGGGTTTCGTGGCATAAAACGCAGCAGAAAACATAATAAAAACAATAAAATTTGAAACCCAAACCCTAGGATCCGTGTACAAGGTATGGCAGATTACGGAGAAACGAAATCATACCTTTTAAGAGCTTTACGAATTCAGAAAAATTGAGGTCCTAAGATGCAATCACCACGCACCCCTTGATGCAATATCTGCGGCTCTAATCAGTCCACACGAACGCCCGATTGTCCAACAATCATCGGAGTCGGTGCTAGCCGAAAAAAGTAATATCTCTCTCTCTCTCTCTAGCCTCTCTTGATGTAGAGCTGCTAGGATTTTTGCTAAAACGAATTTTGCAAAAGATAACCATAAAACAACACATCCTTATGTATTTATAGAGAAAGAGTTTGGGCTTAAAATCCTAAATCTGTTTTGGGCTTCCTAATACCCAATCTGATTTTGGTTTTTTAATATTAATTCGAATTATATTGTAATTAATCAAGTCCCACTTAATCAATTCTATAATTCAAAATAATAATAATTTATTTAAATTCCTAATTTAAATAAGGCTCCATTTAAAACGTTTTTTGTGTGTGACCCTTTAGGTTATTATTACGTTGGCAATAATTTTAATATCTAATAATAAAATTATAGACAATGAGCGGCATCTAGTAATATATCATTGCTACCCAAGTAATAATAATAATTGGTGATCCAATTAAACCTTTCGTGATTAATGTTTTCGTGTAATTTAATCCCTTTAACCAAATATTATAGATTAAACTCGAGGCTTGTTATTAGTCATCCTCTTCAACGTTTAATCCGGGTTTCTTTGATCAATGAATAGATTATTAAAAATAAATCAATATTTGAGCATGACCATGCAATTTCATAGTCTCAATCAATCAAGAGGCCAATAATATCTCTCCTAATAATAGGAGGGTTAAATCATATATCTAGCATTCATATTTCTCATACGACTCATAATATACCCGATGTCCATTTTTATCATCACCCGATCAAAGGTAACTTTTAATGTAGTCAAAGTATATTAGTCCTCGTTTAGAAATATAATGATCTCAAGTCTAAGGATCATTACACCATTATCATTGTGAGTCTTTCTAATGACATTATCAACATGTAGAATCTCACCGTGGGTCTATCCAGTGCCATGTAGAATATTACATGCACCTATGTTCTTGAATTTAGTGTGTCCCTATACCTATGACCAACGAGATGTGGTCATTAGTCAACAAACCTACTAATCTTTATTCATTATAATTGTCTCGTATTGTTAATGCTCGATTAAGGATATTTAGGAATATAAACACTATTCATATAATCTCATTTTTAAGTCACATACTTAAAGATATAGAATACGTGTTACATATTACAAGGACATTTATTATTCTATCATTTATTTTGCAGTATATAAAGACATAATAAATCATTTTAGAATAATCGATGGAAGATAATCATTAAATAACAAAATAGTCTTTTCTAGAAGCAAAATTACATTGTCTCTAGAGCACTAGCACTATCACAAAGCATATTCATACAAAGAATATTTTGGGAGAGGTCAAGGTAGAGGATGATATCATCTGGAATCTTCCAAAGTTTTCAAAAAGAAATGATGGATGTGGTTACAATTGTTACTAGTTATGTAAATATTTAGCCATCGACCTATTAGCTTTTGTAATATTTCTTTTAGCATATAAACAAGAGACAATAGTAACGTAGATGTGTGGAGAACAAGTAGAAACAATCATATATTACTCTAGAGCACTACAAGAAATCCAAAATTTACCAACGAAAGTTGCCAACGGATATCTGTTCGTTGATAATTGCTAACGGATTGGTAACCCATTGAAAAGGCAATGATATAATAACAGGCCGCCAACGGATCACCAACAGACATTTACCAACGGAATAATTCGTTGGGAAAAAGAAGCGCCAAATTTTCCCACCCAAACTTACCAACGAATATGGCAATGACCTTGCAACAGATTATTGCCAACGAAGTTGTAACGAAATAACAACGGTTTACTAAGGAATTACCAACGGACTGCTAACAGAAATTTCTATCGGTGGTTCTGTTGTAATTTTGTTGGCAAATCGTTGTCAATTCATTGGCAATTCGTTGTAAAGGCCTTTGCTAATTTTCCGTTGCTAATCTCTTGCAATTTTAAATTGGTTATATTTATTTCGTTACTAAACCGTTATAATTTTAAATCGGTTAAATTAAATTCCGTTACTAAATCCTTGGTAGGGTCTGCCTTTACAGATAATGCCAACCACCTTTTGTAAACTCATTACTCATTGCTCATCATTTCAGATCTACTTTTCTCCCGTGCATTTCCTTTCATCTATTTTTTCTTCTTTCCTGCAAGAAGCTTAGCGAGACTTCTCTCAATCCAATTTCATTTATTAATTATAAGGTTAGTTATATTTTATAATCAAATTTGTGTTCTAATGTTTAACTGTTAATTTAAGCATTCTTTTATTATTGCTATCTAGTTATTTTATGTGTAAAAAAATTGCAATGATGTTCTTAATTCATGTTAATTATTTAGCTAAAATTCAATTCTTTTTTCATACATGTATCGTTGATGTTATTGTTAGTTTTTCACCTTGTGTTTGCATGTGTAGTGTGTAATTCATTTTGTAGTTTTTTTTATTAAATAATTTTTATTCAACGACTTTGGATCTTGGATGTGGAAATTAAGGGACTCATTTTACTTTAATATTGCAACACATGACACGCATAACAATGATGAGAATGAGACATGCATAATCGAACTTGTTTCCATCTTTTTCGGTGACAAAATCGAACTGCTCAACTAGTGGCTTTTGTATTTAGTAGCTTTTAACATTATTTTATTATGTTATTAATTAGTTGGTTCCTATCTTTGTTTAATTGTGGAGAATAAAAATTTTAATTTTATATATTTTAATTTGTTTTAGGTTATTACAAAGTTCAATATCATGAATAACAATGATCGAGCTTGGATGTATCAAAGACTAGATAGTCAAGGATGCTTAAATCTGGCATTTTTAAATGGGTTGGAAAATTTTATGCAGTACGTTATATCTCGACCTTCGTCCATGAATGGGATAAACATTCAGTGTCCATGTTTCATGTGTGAGAATGGTAGATTTTGGAATGCAGAGACAATGAAAGTGCACTTAATGAAAAAAGGATTTGTTAGAGATTATTATGTGTAGGATTGACATGGAGAGCCATATGTTGGTAGACAAAGTGGAGAACAATCCTTCACTCAAGGGAGAAGAGATGATGAAAACCTAATGTACAACATGGTGATGGATGCTACTGGTCTAAATTTTGATCCAGAGACGCCAAATGCAGAAGCACAGAAGTTGTATAATAGTTTAAAATCGTCTGAGAGAGAGTTATATGAAGGTTGTGAAACTTCTCAGTTGTCTGCCATGGCTCAGATGTTGAGTTTGAAATCTGACCATCATTGGTCTGAGACATGTTATGATCAAACCTCACATTTCTTCAAAGGCATCTTACCTCCAGATAATGCATTTTTTGATAGTTTTTACAGTACAAAAAAGTACATGGAAGAATTGGGGCTTCCTTCACAGCAAATTGATTGTTGTATTAATGGGTGTATGATATATTGGGGGTGAAGATGTCAACATGGAGTCATGTAAGTTTGGTTCACATGCGAGATACAAATCAAGACTTAACAGATCCCGGAAGGAAAAAAAGAAAGTTCCTTTTAAAAGGATGATCTATTTTCCATTGGCACCGAGATTACAAAGGTTGTATGCTTCACCTACGATTGCAGCTCATATGAGATGGCATGCCGAACATTATCAAGAAGAAGGTGTGATGCGTCATTGTTCAGACTCAGAGGAGTGGAAACAATTTGATAGAGCACATCCCACATTTTCTTCAGAGCCTAGAAATGTTAGATTGGGACTTTCTGCTGATGGGTTTCAACCATTTAGTGAAACATGTAGACAATATTCTTCTTGGCCAATTATAGTGACTCCTTATAATTTGCCTCCGTGGATGTGTTCAAAAGAACAGTACTTGTTTCTGTCTGTACTTGTGCCTGGATCTAAAAATCCAAAACAAAAGATATATGTTTTTCTTCAACCATTGATTGTTGAGTTAAAAATGTTGTGGGAAGATGGCGTGGAGACTTGGGATAATTCTTTGAAACAAAATTTTCGTATGCGAGCAGCATTGATGTGGACTATCAGTGACTTCCCTGCTTATTCAATGTTGTCTGGATGGAAAACTGCTGGTCATTTAGCTTGTCCTCATTGTGCTCATGATCATGATGCTTATAATATTTCACATGGTGGAAAACCTACATGGTTTGATAATCATCGAAAGTTTTTACCTGCCAATCATCCATTTTGCGAGAATAAGAACTGGTTTACCAAAGGAAAGATAGTTACCGAATCTGCCCCGCCCGTACGAATAGGTGAAGATGTATTACAAGAAATTGAGTCACTTGGTTTGATGAAAGTTACTAAATTGGGAAGTGATGAGCATAATGCTAGAATCATTAAAGCTTACAATTGTGGATGGAAAAAAGAAGCATCTTTTGGGATTTACCATATTGGAGGACATTATCAATTAGACATAATCTTGATGTTATGCATGTTGAGAAAAATGTCTTTGAAAATATCTTCAACACTATCATGCCCATTGAAGGAAAAACCAAAGATAATTCTAAGGCAAGAGATGATATTGCAATGATTTGTCGGAGACCTGAGTTAGCAAAAGACGAGTCGACAGGAAAATATCCGAAAGCATGTTATAGCTTAGACAAAAAGCAAAAATAAAAAGTGTGTGAATGGTTGAAAGATTTAAAATTTCCTGATGGATATCTGTCGAATATGGGGCGTTGCATCAACTTGAAGAAATACAAGTTATTTGGAATGAAAAGTCATGACTGTCATGTGTTTATGCAAGGGCTTCTTCCGATTGCTTTTCGGGAATTTCTTCCGAATAATGTTTGGGAGGCTGTGACAGAATTAAGCCTTTTCTTCAGAGATCTCACTTCAGCTACTTTAAAGATAAGTGACGTGCGTAGACTTAAAGAACAAATTCCTGTTATTCTTTGCAAGTTAGAGCGCATATTTCCCCCGGCATTGTTCGACTCAATAGAACATCTTTTAGTGCACTTGCCATATGAGGCACTCATTGCAGGTCCTGTACAGTATCGTTGGATGTATCCTTTCGAACGATTTTTGCGGCACTTGAAGAATAATGTAAAAAATAAAGCTCGGGTTGAAGGGTCTATATGCAATGCTTTTCTGATTGAAGAAGCTTCCACTTTTTGCTCACATTACTTTAAGCAACATGTTCAGACAAAACATAGAAAAGTTCCCAGAAATGATTCCGGTGGAAGTGGGGAGAGTCTTGGGATAAATATTTCTATATTTTTCTTATCCCGGACGTTCACATGGGAGTGTGAGTAATCGTTATCTTGATAAACGAGAATATATGGCAGCTCACAACTACATCTTGTTTAACTGTCCAAAAGTTGCTTCATATACTGAGTAAGTTTATTTTTTTAATCACGTATTGATTTGTCCATGTTAATGAATAGTCTTATTATCTAATTATTTTTTGTGATATTAGGATTTTCATAAATCAAGTTCGAGAGCGCAATCCATATATAACTAGTGTTGAGATTGATCAATGCTTGGAAAGTGATTTTGCCATGTGGTTTAAACAATATGTAAGTTAAATGATACTTTTATAATTAGTATTAAATTAGGACTAGTGATTTTCGTGTTATAATAGTCAACACTAATTGTTTCAGGCTGAAAATCCATCACTAGTTCAAAATGAATACATTCGGGATCTTTCATTTGGACCTCTTCGTTCGGTTAAGTCGGTACCAATTTACTATGTGAATGGGTACAAATTTCATACTCGAGAATATGGGGCTGATAGGTCAACATTCAACAGTGGAGTATGTATCAAGGGATCGAACTACAGTGAGACATTTAATGATTACTTTGGAATAATTGAAGAGATTTTGATTGTGGAGTATCCTCGTCATCCAGTTAAGAAAACTGTTTTGTTTAAGTGTGAATGGTTCGATCCTACACTTAATGTTGGAACGAAAATTCATCCACGTTACAACATAGTTGAGTTCAATAAAAGGAAAAGATTGAATGTGTACGAACCATTTATACTAGCAATGCAGGCCATGCAAGTGTACTTTTGTAATTATCCAAGTCTTAGACGAGACAAGGTTGATTGGTTGGTTGTATGTAAAGTAAAGGCTCAATCCCTTGTTGAACTTTCTCAAATCCTAACAACACATCAAGAGCCGTTTCAGGATGACGTACCTGAACATCTAAGTATGATCAGTACAAATGATATTCCAACACATTTAAATGATGAAAATGGAGTTGAGGTTGATTTGGATGAGAACGAGGAAACCCCTGAAGAAGAAATTGAGTATGAATCTGAAGAAGAATTTTCCCGAACCGAAGATAGTGACAATTGTGAAAATGATTTTGACAATTCCTCCGATTAATTTAGGTAACTAATATGTTTGTAAATTTTAAATTAGTGCTTGTATTTATCAATATTTAGTTATTTATATATAGGAACTACTATAAATATTTATTGATATAATATTTTTCTTATTTAAACGTAGTAAATTACACAATATCACTTTTTTTAATTCTATTTCTGAAAAATATAAATAAAGGACGGAAGCAGAGGGAGGCTCGTAGGACACAATTAAGGTTTTTTTTTTTCTCTCTAGAGCGGCGATGAAGCCAAATACGAATCAATGGCTTACGAAGCAAAACCCAAATCAAGCAGCGAAGATGAGATCGATGGTAAACTACTTGTATCTATGGTTGTGTATGGGACACAATTAGGGTTTTTAATTTTCCTTTTTATGTATGCTATGGACTTATTTTCTTCATAAGCTTGTTGTCTTATTTTCTTCACAAGCTTATTTTTTTGTTCCGCTGTATCTCAATTTCCCCTTTGTTCTGTTGTGTTCTTGTTGTGGTTTCCTATTTTTCCTGCATTGTAATATGTTTTTTTAATGTAATATGCAGTCTATCATTAATATGAAATCTGGTCAAGGTGACGAGGGTAGTGGTGATGAGGGTATTGGTGAAGGGGTAAATGGCTTTGCTCAATTTGCAAGTAAAAAGAAACGAAGTGGGTGTGCAAGTGTTAATAAATAAAAGTAATTAACTGAAGCTGCAATTCTAATTGTAAAATTAGTCTTGAACTGGTTTGTAATTAGAAATTTTTTGTTGTAGAAATACTTTGTGTGGAGGCAATCAGATGCTATCATACAGAAGGGCTGGCTAGATAACGTAAGAAGGAAGTATTCGGAGGTTGTCTGTCTAGCTCGTGCTGATTGGGAAAATAATGAACCACCAGATAATAGAATTGGAATGGACGTTTATTTGAGTTGGATAGAGTTTTGGAAAACCCCGGATTTCAAAAAGAAGTCTGAAACTCAAAAAAATAATCGTTGTAGCGGGGTTGATGGTCGTCCTTCAACACATACAAGCGGTTCTGGTTCTCATAGGACTGTTGCAGCTCGTTTGGTAAGCTTGTCCATGTAATTTCGGTAGAAATTTTCAACTAATTTATTAACTTGGATACTGTGCTGTGCTCTAAAATCTGAATATATATGTTTTGCAGAATATTAAGTTGAAACGTAAACCAACTGCTGATTTGGTGTTTCGTGTGTGTCACATGAGACATTTGAAAAATAAGAAGGATCCAATTGGATTATGTAATGAAGATTACGAGGATTACGAGAATGATGAGGGTGATGAGAATCAGGAGAATTCGAGTGGCAGAAATTTATGGGTTGACAAAAAGAGCCAACAAACATATGTGAGCATTACTTTATATTTTTCTGAATGTGCTGCATGAAAGTAGTGCGTTAAATAAGGTCATGGTAATCTATAGTGACTGTCAAGAACTGATAACATTCTTGCTTGGTATGAAGGTTGACCCGTTTAAACATTTTAATGCGGATGAAAAGGTCGGGAAAGTAATTTCCTCAAATAATATTAGATTTGAATTCGTTAGTAGAATACATAATATTGGAGCAGATGATTTAGCCAAGCAGGGTGCTAGCAGATCAAAAATTATTAGCGCTTGGTGCTAGTAATTGTCTAGTTGTGGCATTAAACTTTTTAATGTCTTCAGTACTACTGGTTTAGTTTCTTGGGCTTTCAACCATATTAATGGGTGGTGTTATCTTGGGCTGGTTAGTAAGAATTTATGTTTGAGTAATTCATGCTTTTGGGGTTTTCTAGCTGGATGCTAGTTTCGTAAGTTGTTGGGTTGTTTGCCTGGTGCATTTTATATAATGGCCAGGTTGTAATGTGTTTCTTTATCTAATCTTTTCGTGCTCTTCAAAAAAAAAATATAGATAGTAATAAAAAAAATTAATCATTGTTCATCTAATGTAGAAGAATGTATCGAGAAAGCTAGGATGATACTTGACGTATATCAACCTGGTACTTTTATGTTATTTATATATGTGTTAACTTATTGTGTTGCCTTTAAAAAATATGATTGTAGTTTAGAGAAATCATATGCTAGGATTTATTATCGAGAATTTTGGGGCTAAGTTAATGAGATAAAGTGGTTAAAGATGCAATTTTGCGGTTGTTAAATTGATTTTGGTTGGTGTTACGAATGTTAATTATTGATTAAATGGAAAATCACGAATATTTATGCTAAATTGTCATTTCACGACCCTTTTTAGGAGGGAATATTTAATTATTGATTAAATCTGAATATTTATGCTAAATTGTCATTTCACGACCCTTTTTAGGAGGGAATTCTGTTCGGTGAATATTTACTTATTAAGGCACCCCTTAAGAAATAGGAGTGCCCAAAAAAGAAATAGTGGAAAACATAAGTATTGGGATTTAGGACTGTCCTGTATATTGATTTCAAAATCTGCATGCTCTTAAATTAACCTGCTCAGTTCTACATCACATTGTGTCAATCCTACTTTCATAATAATTATTGCCAATTTCAATTAATTCATTTTGCTTTCTTGATTAGTTTGTGATCGTGTTCTTGAAAATTTTGTGGTGTCTTCTGGTCTAGTAAATGGTTGACATTGATTTTGAGTAAGCAGCACATATGTGAAATGTTGTTCTTGGTTAATTGTTAATTATTATTGTATACAGGAAGCGTTTGTAAAGCTTCGTGAGCAGTGTGAGAAAAGTGGGCAGCCCGTGGATAGGAATGCTTTGTTTCTCGAAGCGGTTGGAGGGGCTGACAAAAGAAAAAAGGTGTATGGACTTGGTTCATCACAAAGCCTTTTCTATCGTTCTGAGGTAATGCCATGCACTTCATCCTTCGCCAATGAAGAAAATCAAAAGTTGCAGGAAGAACTGAAAGAGATGAAGGATCGGGTGAAAGCAATGGAAAGTCAACTAGCCATGATTATTGAGGCTAATTCAGTCCGACACACTCAGCCCGCTACTAATGATTCAGATAGTGAGAACGGCGACAATGAGTAATTAAGTTTGTATATTAATGTTGCACTTTTATTATGACATTGTGGTAGTGAAGTATGGTTTAGTTAAACTAAGTTGTATTGCTAGTCGAAGGCTGCCAAGTATGTATGGCTATTTTGGATATGATGTAAGGCTGCCAAGTATGGCTATTTTGGATATGATGCGTGCCAAGTATGGCTATTGTGGTTTTGATATTTAATTCTACTATTTTATAGGACTAGAGTGATGTTGTGACTTTGAAATGTCCTATTTAATGAAATCCTGGCTATTATTTAAGATATTGTCATCGTTTGGATTTTATTATTACGTTTAAATTAATGTACAGGTTTGAGAAAAAAAAAAGAAATTTGTTTATACCAACAAATACTGCCTGCAAAAAAATGATAAACTTACCAACGGATTATTCCGTGAAAACTTTGTTGCTACTTTTAACTGCTTTTAGCAACATATAATCCGTTACGAAATTGTTGCAAAGTATTACCAACGATAATTGCGTTAGGAATATTGCCAACGGAAGTTCGTTGGGAAAGTGTTGCTGCCAAATACCAACCGAATATTTCGTCACCATATTGATCAATTCTAAAACAGGAGCTCTATTAGTAGTTTGTTGGTATTCCGTTGGTAAATTTAGTAATGAAATATAAATCCGTTAGCAATGACTTCCCGACGACAGTTATCTCAACCATTATGTTTCATTGGCATTCCGTTGGCAAATACAGTTACCAACGGATTGGCTTAACTTGCAAACGGATTTTTCTGTTGTCAAAACTCAAATTTATTGTAGTGGAGGTAGTATTGAATATTTGTAAAAGAGAAAAACTTTTACATTATAAAAGCAACTGAGTTTTTCAACTAAGATTCCTCAAGAAATACAAAAACCTCTCAATTGAATTTTTTAACATCAACTTAAATTTTAAATTAAGTTTCTTGTTTATCCCTCTTAGAATCCTATTGTGTGTAAGTTAGGAATAGTACAAATATTAATATTTTATAACAAGGTGTAGATACTTCCTCCCTCCATCCATTTTAACTTTTCAATTGCCTTCTACTTTTATTTAAAAAATTAAATAAATTTTTTTGACAAGTAATGTTTCTATGCACTTTAAGATACGTGTAAAAAAAAATTAAAAGAACAGGGAAAAATGGATTGAGTACAAGAAGAATCAATCACCAAAGTAAGAATTATTTTAAACTTTTATCATGTTTATTTTATTGGATTAAGCAATAGAATTATAAATTAAAATTTTTCATAAAAAATATGAAATAAAATAATTTAAAAAATTAGAAGTAATGATGAGATGATTATAATCGAATAATAATCTATCTATATATATTATAATGTTTGGAGATCGAAAATTTATTAGAAGCGTTCATGATATTTTTCTTGAATTTTCATTTATTTGATTTTTATTTTTACACATGAATAAATTACAGATGGGTTATGACCAAACCAATTAAATTAAAAAAAATCCAATTTTATTGGTAGAGTAAATCGATAAAAAAGCTATACACCTGTTGTTTTTTATATTGTGTCAAAATAAATTAATATTCTAATTAAATAAATTGTTACACTACTATTGAATAATGTATGTTATTAGAGGGGCGTCAGCTTTAAAAAGAGTTATTATATGTAATATTATAACTTTTTGTTGAGTATTGAATACAGTAAAAGAATACAGAGGGGGGGGTGAATGGATTCTTGAACTTTTCTTCGTTCTTGAATCTTTGCAGCAAGATAAGTGATGAGTGTGTGAGATATGAAGATGCGGATAATTAAAGACAAACACAACACAATATCACTTTAATCTAATATCTTATTAGATTAAGATTTTGCTACAATCTGTGAATACAAATAATAGTATTCTCAGCTTCGTTTTTCTCAGAGAGATATTTTCTGGGTATTTTGAGAAACTTCAACACCTTAACAGCTAAGGAAGTGAGGCTGTATCCTTATAGACATGGATACACCCACTTACTACAAATGAGGTAGGTAAAACAAAAACACTTTCCAGTCTGTCTATCTCATTTTAGTAAGAGTCCAAACGGCTACAGATTTGACTTTGAAAAGCCTGTTTAGATCCACTTCTTCAGCTCCTTGTCCCTTGTCTTATCTCTCCAAGCTTCTTTGTAGGCTTTCCAGCATGCTTTATAGGACAGAGTCAAATAAAGTATCCTGGCTTGTTGCAGGTTTCTGACTTGTACAATTCTTCAGTATTTTGTCCTCAAGAATGTATTCGAGAAGTGACTAAGTGAGTGATTCGAGAACTGGAGTTGACTTGATCGATAACTCTGAGTTCTCGAATAGTGTTATCTTGACATATCGAATCACTTCTCGAATAGCTCTTTTCTCTGGGACTCCTTGAGATATCGAATAGAGCATTTTGACATATCGAATCCCTGAGATATCGAATAGAGCATTTTGACATATCGAATCCCTGAGATATCGAACAGTGTATTCAGAGATATCGAATAGTGTCTTCTGAGATATCGAATCTCTGACTTCTCGAATGCTAGACTTCTCGAATAGACAAATGTACTTCTCGAATTGGTACTTAGGCAAATTCTTCATTTCTTCAAATCCCAACTGTGATTATTTGGCAGTCTTTATCTCCTTGCTTGAGGCATGAACCTTGGAACTTCTTTCAAGCATTATTCTTGACTTTATAATTACAGTAACACAACTAGAATTTGATGCCTATTACAAGTACAGAACAAATAGAAACTCTACAACTAGAGGTTCCCTCAGTTAAGAGGTCATGTAGGTAATGCATAGCATTACACATACTTAGGCTTGTTATTAGATGTATTCAGGCATGCCTCTGTGACTAACAATCTCCCCCAAATTGTGAGTAAGACCCTTAGTCACAATTTCATGTCTGATAACAAGCCTATCATACATAAAGATAAAACTTGACAGTACAGGTATGAATTTCCATTAGCAATTTGGATAGAACTACAGAGTGAGTAATCTTACAGCCTATGATGAAGAACTAGCCATTGTCTTTTGATTCCCTTTCCATAGCTTTGGCTTGAAATTCATCATATTCTTTCTCTCTTCTTTCTTTCTCCTTCCTTGTATTCTCATCCATAGCTTTTATTATTTCTGCCATAGCATCCAATTCTTCAAGCAAAATTGAGTCTTTGAAATCTTCAAGTACTGGTTCCAGAATATTTGCAGGATAGTGGTTGAGTAGATTCATTCTGATGTTGACTTGATTTCCATTCCTCCTCCTATACTTTACCATGTAGGGGTTGAACTGAACTCTACACAAACCCTTTTTCCTCAGCTTTTCTGCTTCACTTTCCAGTCTCTCAATTTCTTTCTCCCTTGCCAGCCATTTCTCAAAACACTCTTTTCTGACTTTTTCTTCATGATCTCTCTTCATTTTCACAAAATCAATTAGCTCCAGTTTCCATACTCTCTCCACTTTATCTTCTGAGCTCAACAGTGCAATGATTCTCTCTATGTCATATAGCTTGCCCCAGTGTTGACATCCTCCTTGTTTGAATTTCTCCTCCCTTCCATCAGAATATTTAATCTCAAGGCAATTATCAACAATGGCAACATGATAGATTCTTTGAGCTTGCAAAAATTGCAGTTGGTCTACATCATAATCTTCATCTAGTGGTTGGAGTTTTAGGCCTGGATAGATTGTCAGGGTTTTTGATGTGGTTGGCTTTGATTTCTTTGCAGCTTGCTTGAACTTGATTCTTTTTACATGATTACTTGGCAGCAGTATGTGACCTTTGTTTGTAGACCATTGTAGTATTCCATTAGCAGTTTGCTTTTTGAAACATACAGATGGTTTCTTGACTTGAATCTTCTTCTCTTCTTGAGGTGGCAAGACAGTTGCAGAAGCCATAGATGCAAATTTTGAAAGGTCACTACTGGCAGCATTCACCCTAGACTTAGAGTCTTGCGTTGTGGTGAGGTTACTGTCAGCAATGCCTGAGGCTTGCTGTCTTCCACTTTTCCTCTCAGAGCCTTTACCTTGATCATCATCATTCTTCCTCTTCTCATCATCCTTCTTCTTCTTCTTGTCTTCATCACCCTTATTACTCCTGTGATGTCTTCCCCTTCCATCACTTTTATCTTCATCCTTGTCTTGATCTTTGCTTGGGTTGAACTTAGCAGTCTCAGATACAATGCCAGTTGCAATATATGACCTGAGATAAGATATAGCTTCTAATTCTTCTGCTGTTCTTGATCCCTTCTTCTTGATCAGTTTCTCAATGATGGCTATGATGAGATTTTTATTTTGAGGAGTTAGATGCTTAGGAATGACCAGCTGCTTGATATCTTCAATTCTTGTTCCAGCCTGGTAGATAATAGTTCTAGGATCTGTGAAAACTTCAGGTAGCCTTGAAGGTTGACCATTCCTCAAGTCATCATGAAGACTCTTGTTGTTCTCATTTCCCTTCTCAATTAATCCAAGGAGCACATTTACTTCTGAGTGCTTTAGACTCTGTAGAGTATTGATGGTTAAGTGCCATATCTTGTTCTTTCCTACCATCAATATCTCCTTGAGCCATAGATTATTAAGCCTCCTTGGTACTACAGTGAGACAGTCAATCTGACTCTTCAAACTCTCATGATATAGCAGAGCATCACCAGCCTGTTCTCTAGAGACTTTCAGAAACTCCAAGAATGCATCATCATGATAGACATTTGAGTTTGCAATTTCTTGTAGCTTGGCCTCAGTGACCACCTTCACTTCTACTGGCTTGGCACTCTTAGATATTGAGATTCGAGGCTTGTCAGATGGCATACTCCCCGCAACCACTGTGGTTGTGATAGACTGCCTTTGACCATCAGGAGTAGTGATGTGCACAGTTGGTAGAGTGACAACTGGCAGAGAAGTGGGAGGCTCATCAACTTTGTCCTTTCCTTTTCCAGGCACATGAGTAGTAGATTTCAAAGTTCTCTGATGGCCACCCTCAGTGATCTTGATGCCCTTTTCTAGTGGTCTCTCCCCCTTTGGATTTGAGTTCTTTGATATCCTCTTCTCCCCCTTAGGCTTGTTGACAGACACAGGGACTGTAGGAGGCACCTTTGGAGTTGAAGATTCATCAGGTAGAGGGAGACCCATGTGCTTCATCATTGCAGACAACATTGATTGTTGATGCAGAAGAACATCAGCTGTGGTGGTGGCTTGAGTGTTCAACTGCTCAGTCAGAGTTGTCACAGTGTCTGTAAGATGAGCATTGGACTTGTGGAGAGAGACTACCTCCTTTTCAAGAGTATCCACTTTAATGAAGAGTTCATTGGCCTTAAAACCAGATAGGGATTGATCCTTCAGTCTCTGCACTTCGAACCTCGACATCTCATGCACAGGAACCTCAGTGACCAGCTTGTCTCCATATTGATTTGCAAAGAGGGTCCTGAGCATGGCATTGGCATCAGTTGTCTGATCTGATAAGGATTGAAATTTGTGCCCCAGACCTGTGACAGCATCCTTGAGAATAGCCAAGCCATTGTCCATCCTGGTGCAAGTAGCATTGCAGGTTCGAATGTCCTTGAGAACAGTCTCCAATTGAGGGAATTTAGCATCAAAAGTCCTCTTGATCTCATGCACCTCCTTGGTTGTAGCTGAACACACTTCATTAATTTCTGTCTTTAAGCCTTTACCAAGATAGTGTGCAGCCTTGAGAATGCCTTTATAGTTGTCATTCACTGCTTCAAACACATCAGTAGGGTTGAGAGATTTGGCATTGGACCCTAGTGAAGTGATGTACTCTTCTCTGAGATACTGGAGACCTTCTGAGAGAGGGATTGAATTGGTTCCTTGCAGCCAAGCATCGATATTCCCATCTCTCTCAGTTTCATCTATGATCTTCTCCTTCTGTAGCTCTACATCCTCTTTGTGACATAGGAGAATAGCTTCATAGTCTGGATTGGGCATGTTTGCAGTGAGAAGGTGCTGAGCAATTTTTGTGAACTCAGGGATCTGATCCACAACTAAGCTTTGAAGTGCTTCAACCGTCAATTGTGGTGGAACAGACCCTGATCCTGAAGCACTGTCATGTTGCACAGGCTTCAGCCATTGAGACAAAAAGTTAGAGCTAGAGCTAGGCTTGCTAGGCTCCTCAGTTACAGATGCAACTTCTGCAACCGGATGAACAGACTCTACTACTGCTGTCTCCACAGAAGTGGGATGAGTTACAACAGTAGTTGACACAGGCACAGAGTCTCTAGTAAGAACTAGTGAATCCTCTGTGTTTGTGATGGTGTCATTAGGATATGCCCCAGCATGCATTCCCTGACCATCCAAATGTGGTACCTGGGTGGTGAGCAAGGTGTCATGCACCAAGTCACTTGAATTCATTGGCTCATCAAAGGAAAAGAATTCTTGATGATCAATGCCTTGCTCCTCAATTGCTTGAGTTGCAGGCTTCAAAGAAATATGAGTGGTAGATTCTGAAAGAGAAGTGTGTTGTAGACAAGATTTTGGCAACTCCCCCTGAGAAATAGAGGGAGTTTCAGTTATGATGTGCTCTCCACTCAGTGTTGTGCCAGCCTTATCACTCCCTTGTGCTGACTCTTTACAGATAGGTGCATTGGGGAGGATGCTTGATTCTATAGATGCATCCTGTTGAGAGGATACATCTAGTGAGCTGTGTGCCCCTGATTTTACAATTTCAGCCATTTGAGTGACTGAAGAGGTGGTTTTAGACTTCTTCTTCTTCTTTAGGCTTATGATAGGTAACTCAGGTTTCTCACTTTCTAACCCTAGTTCTACAGCCAAGGCTGCTTCAGTTAAGATTTCTAAAGGTTCAGAAGCAGCCTGTTTTCTCTTCTTTTTACTAACATCACCCTTTTGAGAGGATGATGCAGTTGGCTCTTTGCTGGATAGAGTGTTTGGCTGAGGGGGTTGGTTAGCAGGCCTTGGGTTAGCACTTTGTTCTCCTTGCTTAGGCTGTGCTAACTGTGATTTTGAATCAAATATTGGCATGTTGTGGGGGTAAGACCTAAACAAACCCTCCATGTGGGGAGTTATGTTAAGTCTTACATCCACATCATTCCTAGTCTCCAAATTACCAAAAATGAGTTTGGTCATGGACCAAGGATAGCCTATTTTACTCTTATCTACTCCAGGCAATTCAATCAAAGAAGCATTTTTAAAGTTAAGCACCGATTGAATAAAGCGAGGAAAGAAAATTTCATTACCTCTCTTGACTGTGGTCTGACCAAGTCTCCCATAGAGTTCCTGTAGGATGAGAAGTCCAACATCTATCTTTCTCCCATGAGCCAAGGCATAGGCAAGCTGCTGCACGGGTGTACTAATCTGATCAAAGCTTGATTTCCGTGCAGTGAATACTTGAAGGAGTGTAGCAAATACAAAGCTCCATTCTTTCCTCAAGAACTTCCTATTCAACTTTCCCAGCTTGATAGTATCAGAGTAGTTGATGAAGTCAAAGAATTCTTCCAACTCATCATTGGAGGCCAGAGCATCATACGTCTCTTGCTGCATATCCAAGGCTTGATTCATGTCTGCAGTGGTGATAGTGATATCCTCTCCTTGAATCTTGCAGTGAACAATATAAGAGGTGATAGCATTCTCAAGAGCGATGACCTCCACAGTAGCAGTCCTCCAGAATTGTTCCAATAGATCTATGTACAGAGTTGGGTTGGCTGAGAGCGCACTCTTGATGTATGATTCAGACAACCACCGAACAAAGCACTTGAAATTGGCATTCGGTGCTTCCACATCACTGGAGATTGCGATGAAATTAGTTTGGGATGGTATGGTGAGTTGAGTGTTTGCCATTTGGGTAGAGAAGAAAAGAGAATTAGGATTGAAGAAGAAATTCGCAGTTAGGGTTTTTCAGAGGTTTCAGGAGTTGAGATGCTTGAGAAATCGAACGAAAAGAAATGAATAGTTGTGAAGTTGTATATATAAATGTCTTGAGTTGTCGATAGATAAGTGTTCTGTAGCGACAAGTCATTCGAGAAGTATGAAACAACTATTCGAGAAGTCAAGAAGGGCTTATTCGATATCTCAGGCAGTTTTTGACTCACAGCTGGCAGTGATTTAACTCAGAAAATAATTCAAAGTTAAGAATATATTTTTATGAGTGAAATGAAGGTTTGAATATAAATCCAAAAAGCGATTAAGTGTCAGCGAAAAATCAGCCTTTTCAAATGATTCGATAACTCAAATGCAGTATTCGAGAACTCTATCATTAGAGAACTAAAATACTCTATTCGAGAACTCAAAGTGTGCTATTCGATTTCTCTAAAAGACACTATTCGAGAACTCAAGAGGGTTCTAGATAGGCTTAATCGAGAACTCGAGCCAAGACATAACAATGAACCATTCGAGAAGTCTGACTTATCGAACTGTACTTTTCACTCATAAAATTCAATTTCCACTATCCTTTAAAATTTACTAGAAATATTCATTGACGAATATTCTACCAAATTAAATAGTGGTTTACTCAAAATTTTTACAGAAATTTCAAGCTACATATGTATGATTTTCAACATGTGCAGCATTGGAATATTTATACATCATACTCCAGCCAATACTTACTTCAGAAATATTGGGCATTTGATAAAGTAAGTATTTACTGCTGCAACAATCTAGTTGATATATTCACTTAGCCAGAATTCGAAGAATTCAGCATTCCAATCTCACTGACCAGCCTAGTGAAGGTGGCTTCATCTAATGGCTTAGTGAATATGTCAGCTAGTTGTTTTTCTGTAGAAACATAATGCAACTCAATGGTTCCATTAGTTGCATGTTCTCTAATGAAATGATATCTGATGTCAATGTGCTTTGTCCTAGAATGATTGACAGGATTGGCAACTATAGAGATTGCACTTGTGTTGTCACACATGATAGGTATTCTTTCCAACACAAGTCCATAATCTCTAAGTTGGTTTCTAATCCAAAGCACTTGAGCACAGCAACTTCCAGCAGCTATGTATTCAGCTTCAGCTGTGGAAGTTGACACAGATTGTTGTTTCTTGCTGTACCAAGAGACTAACCTTTGTCCAAGAAACTGGCAGCTACCTGATGTGCTTTTCCTATCCACTCTGCATCCAGCATAATCAGCATCAGAATAACCAACCAGATTGAACCCTGTGTCCTTAGGATACCATAACCCCAAGTTTGGTGTGCCTTTCAGATATTTGAAGATCCTTTTTATTGCTATCATGTGTGATTCCTTTGGGTTTGATTGAAACCTTGCACATAAGCATGTAGCAAACATGATATCTGGCCTACTAGCAGTGAGGTAGAGTAGAGAACCAACCATGCCTCTGTAGATTGAGATATCTACCTTTTTGCCCTTAGCGTCATCATCTAACTTGGTGGCAGTGGCCATGGGTGTCTTTGCAGGTGAGCATTCTTCCAAATCAAATTTCTTCAGTAAATCTTTAATGTATTTGGTTTGACTTATAAAAATGCCATCCTTCCTTTGACTAACTTGCAGTCCAAGAAAGAATGTTAATTCTCCCATCATACTCATCTCATATCTGCTTTGCATGAGCTTAGAGAATTTTTCACACAGCTTCTCATTTGTAGAGCCAAATATGATATCATCCACATAGATTTGAACTAGGATAATATCATCATCATGTTTCTTGTAGAACAGTGTCTTGTCCAGTGTGCCTCTAGTGAATTGATTCTCCAGTAGAAATTGTGATAGTGTGTCATACCATGCCCTAGGAGCTTGCTTGAGTCCATACAATGCTTTAAGTAATCTGTAGACAAAGTGGGGAAACTGTGGATCCTCAAAGCCAGGTGGTTGTTGCACATATACTTCTTCTTCCAACTCCCCATTCAGGAATGCACTCTTGACATCCATTTGATAGACCTTGAAATTAGAATGTGCAGCAAATGCCAAGAAAATTCTGATGGCTTCTAGTCTAGCAACAGGGGCAAAGGTCTCATCATAGTCAATACCTTCCTGTTGAGAGTATCCTTTTGCAACCAACCTTGCTTTGTTCCTTATGACTACACCATTTTCATCCATCTTATTCCTTAGAACCCATTTAGTTCCAACAACGGTTCTATCCTTTGGTGCAGGCACTAGTTCCCATACTTTGCTCCTTTCAAATTGATTTAGCTCCTCTTGCATAGCAATTATCCAGTCAGGATCCAACAATGCATCATCAAGTTTCTTAGGCTCAACTTGGGATAGAAAGCAGCCATAGAGACATTCATTTATAGTTGCTCTCCTTGTCCTTACTCCTGCATTTGGATTTCCAATTATCTGATCTGCAGTGTGTGATCTATCCCATTTCCTTGTATGTTCAGATTGATTTCTCATCCTTGATGTTGCTTCATCATTTAGATCATGATCATCTACATTTCCTCCCCCTGTGAAGTTGTCACTCCTCACAGGTGTATCTTGGATGCTTGTTTCTTCATTGTTGGTTGACACAGGTTCTTCATTCACTTGAGTTTGTTGGATTATGAGTTCAGATTCACTTTCAATCTCCTCATCAGAATCATCTAGATTGTCAAACTTCAAGGGATCTTTATCTTCATCATTGGCTTCTTCTAATCCAGGTAGTTTGCTGTCATCAAATGTTACATCTGTGCTCTCCATTACTTTCTTTTGACAAATGACATAAACTTTGTATGCAATTCTTTCCATAGAATAGCCAAGAAAGATTCCTTCAAATGCCTTTGCATCAAACTTTCCAACATATTCTGAATTATCTTTTAGCACAAAGCACTTGCTTCCAAAAGTATGAACATACTTTAGAGTAGGCTTCTTTCCAGTCATCAAGTTGTAAGGTGTCTTTCCAGTGTTTTTGTTGATGAGGGTTCTGTTTTGGATGTAGCATGCAGTGCTCACAGCCTCAGCCCAAAAACATGTAGGCATCTTTGCATCAAGTAGCATTGTTCTAGCAGCCTCTATCAGAGTCCTATTCTTTCTCTCAACAACTCCATTTTGTTGTGGAGTCCTTGGAGCTGAGAATTGTTGAGAAATACCATTTTCTTTGCAGAATGCTCCAAGCATGGCATTTCTGAATTCTGTCCCATTATCACTTCTTAATGCAATCACACTTGCATTTATGGCCTTTGCTTCTTTGTCAACTTTCTTTATGTGCTCAATGATTACTTGTGGAGCCTCATCCTTTGATGCCAGAAATTCTACCCATGTATACCTTGTAAAATCATCAACCATCACTAGAGCATACTTCTTCCTTCCTAGTGACATAATATTGACAGGCCCAAACAAATCCATATGAATTAGTTGCAGGGGCTTGGTTATAGATGTCACTGTTTTTGACTTGTGGCTTGATCTTTTCATTTTTCCCTTTTGACACGCCTCACACACTCCTTCTTGACAGAATTCAAGTGTGGGCATGCCTCTCACTAACTCCCTTTTGACTAGGGAATTAATGGCTTTGAAGTTCAGGTGTGATAGCTTCTTGTGCCACAGCCAACTGTCTTCATTTGATGCTTTTGAGTAGAAGTAACAAATTGTGTCCTTGCTTGCAGAGTCCATATTGGCTACAAACAGGCTTCCCTTCCTTACTCCAGACAGAGCAAAATCACCAGTCTTCTTGTGGGTGATCAAACATTCATCTTTGTCAAAGTTCACTTTGAAGCCTCTGTCAGTGAATTGACCAACACTCAGTAGATTATGCTTGAGCCCCTTGACCAGTGCTACATTCTCAATGATGACATTTCCAATTTCCAACTTGCCATATCCCAGTGTGTTGCCAATGCTGTCATCTCCAAAAGCAACCATTGGGCCAGCCTTTTCCTCATACTGTGATAGCAGGGCCATATCACCAGTCATATGATTTGAGCATCCACTGTCCAAAATCCACATGACCTTCTTTTTACTTTCTTTGCCCTGCAAACACAAAAGTATTACTTCTCCTTTGGTACCCAAACGAGTTTGGGTCCATGTGACTTAGTGACAGTTTTATCAAAATCAGCATGCTTATCAGTTTTCTTGATGTTGGTCTTCTTGTCACTGTTGGGAGTCTTAGAATCAGGGTTCTTAGAGTTAGGTGACAGAGGTACCTTCCTAACTTTAGGAGGACTTGAAGACTTTGTCCTTGTGTAGTGTGTGTGAACATTATGATTGATACAGCCCTCCATGAATTGTCTTCTCAAATTAAAACAACTAGTCATCACATTCATGTTACATGGCATACAATCAAGTTTATCACAGAAAGGAGAGTCTCTATGTCTTAAAGGCACAGAGCACTCATAGAATGGTTTAGCAACACTACCAGATGGTTTCTTGCAAGCATGAGTCAAATGATTAGAGCTAAAACAGTTTTGACAAACTTTCCTAGGGGCATTTGGCACATAAGCATAGTTGTTATCTTTGTTAATCCCTAATTTGCCATTCCTGTTTGGTCTCTTATTAGTCACTTTCTTCTTAGTCTCATAATTTCCAGCTGAAACAAAATTTACAGATTTCTCAAGTCTAGGTCTACCTCCTACTGGCTCCTTGGCTTTGGTTTTGACATTCTTACTCTCAGAGGATGCTTGTTGTTCATTTGATTGTGCCTCATCTTCATCCTCCAACATTTGCTTGATGAGTAAGGCATCCTCATCAATCTCAAGTGTTGGTGTTTTAAATATTGGATTCTCAGTCTTTTTCAAAACCTGAGGCACCTCCTCTTGAACAACAATGTCATCTTCAATGACTGCATAGCCTTTCCTCTGTTTAAGAGTGTCATAATCAAGTCCAATGGCAGCCTTAGGTCTAGCTAGATTTTTCTCATGATAAGACTGCAATAGACTAGAGGAATTCTTAAATGTTTTCAACTTAAATTCATTTTCAGCTAATTCATCCCTAAGAGCTTTCTCAACTTGACTAGCACATAGAACTTTGTTCTTTAGATACTCAATCTCTTGTTTAAGATTTTCTATTTGCACAGTAGTTAGCTCTAGTTCCTCATTTCTCTTATTTAACAGTTCATTCCTAGTAGACAGTTTAGCAATCTCTTCATTAGCAGCAGTCATACTAGTATGAATGTTAAACATCTCAACGGATAGTTGTTCAACCAAAGATTTATATTCAGAAACAGACATGTCTATGGTAGTGAGAGATGGTACCTGTGAGTCTGATGCAGATGGTTCTTCCTTGGAATTGGCCATCAAGGCATAGTTGCAGAATTCTTGTTCTTCCCCATCACTGTCAGAATCATCCCAACACTTCCCTTCAGCTATGTAAGCCTTACCTGGTGTCTGCTTCTTTAGAAGAGCCTCATACTTAGCTTCAAGCTCAAGAAACTCCTTATCCTTCTTTTTAGGCTTCTTGCATTCACTGGCAAAATGCCCTAGGTCATTGCATCTGTAACATCTTACAGATGACCTATCCACATAGCTGGTTTTGAATCTGTTCTTGTTTGTTTTCATAGGTGCCTTGCTCTTGTTGAATGAATGATTTTGAGGTCTAGGCTTGAAGGGCTGATTCCTCTTGAATCTGATGTTTGGGAATTTTCTAGCCATAAAAGCATATGATGTATTTTCCATGCCATCCAGCTCTTCAAGAGTGTAGAACTCATCTTCTTCCTTGTCATCAGCAGGTTCAGTCACTACTTCCTCAGTTTCTTCATCATCTACTATCTCTTCTATTCTCAGCTGACTTGCAGATGCTTCCAGGTCTTGAATAGATTTGTTGACAATCAAGGCACAGGATGTGTTTATCATTCTGCCTTGGTTAGCTTGGATAGCCCTCTTTTGAAGCAACTCAATCTCGTGTGTCTTTAAAACCCCATAGAGCACATCATACGTGACTTTGTTCAAATCTCTTTCTCTTAGGGATATGACCCTTTGCTCTAGATGGTTTGGTGACGATAGTAGAAACTTCATATTTAATTCCTTAGTGCTGTAAACCTTCCCATTCATTTGGAGCTCAGTCACCAGCTTGTGAAATCTTTCAAACATATCAGTGATACTTTCCTTGGGCTGTGCCATGAACGCCTCATACTGTGTGACCAGTATCTGTTTCTTATTTTCTCTTACCTCCTCTGTCCCTTCACATAACACCTCGATGTGATTCCACATGTCCTTGGCTGATCTGCATGATGCTACGTTGGCAAACATCGACATATCCAAGGAGTCTATGATTAACAACATGAGGTGGCTGTCTAGGGCAATCTTTTCCTTCTCTGAGTCCGTCCATTTGGATGGCTCTTTTGGAACGTATGATCTAGGAATGACTACTGCGCCCACTGTGGATTCAGCAACTTCTTGTTGTGGTATGAATGGACCATTCTTGAGAATGTCAGGGTAGAGAGGATTGGCAGCTTTGATGAACAACAGCATTTTTATTTTCCAGAGGTTGTAATTCTCTTTGTCGAACTTAGGGACCTTTACCGTACCTGTAGTCTTTGGTGTATTCGAACTCATGATCGTTTTCTGTTTAGATTAAACAGCCTGCTCTGATACCACTTGTTGAGTATTGAATACAGTAAAAGAATACAGAGGGGGGGGGGTGAATGGATTCTTGAACTTTTCTTCGTTCTTGAATCTTTGCAGCAAGATAAGTGATGAGTGTGTGAGATATGAAGATGCGGATAATTAAAGACAAACACAACGCAATATCACTTTAATCTAATATCTTATTAGATTAAGATTTTGCTACAATCTGTGAATACAAATAATAGTATTCTCAGCTTCGTTTTTCTCAGAGAGATATTTTCTGGGTATTTTGAGAAACTTCAACACCTTAACAGCTAAGGAAGTGAGGCTGTATCCTTATAGACATGGATACACCCACTTACTACAAATGAGGTAGGTAAAACAAAAACACTTTCCAGTCTGTCTATCTCATTTTAGTAAGAGTCCAAACGGCTACAGATTTGACTTTGAAAAGCCTGTTTAGATCCACTTCTTCAGCTCCTTGTCCCTTGTCTTATCTCTCCAAGCTTCTTTGTAGGCTTTCCAGCATGCTTTATAGGACAGAGTCAAATAAAGTATCCTGGCTTGTTGCAGGTTTCTGACTTGTACAATTCTTCAGTATTTTGTCCTCAAGAATGTATTCGAGAAGTGACTAAGTGAGTGATTCGAGAACTGGAGTTGACTTGATCGATAACTCTGAGTTCTCGAATAGTGTTATCTTGACATATCGAATCACTTCTCGAATAGCTCTTTTCTCTGGGACTCCTTGAGATATCGAATAGAGCATTTTGACATATCGAATCCCTGAGATATCGAATAGAGCATTTTGACATATCGAATCCCTGAGATATCGAACAGTGTATTCAGAGATATCGAATAGTGTCTTCTGAGATATCGAATCTCTGACTTCTCGAATGCTAGACTTCTCGAATAGACAAATGTACTTCTCGAATTGGTACTTAGGCAAATTCTTCATTTCTTCAAATCCCAACTGTGATTATTTGGCAGTCTTTATCTCCTTGCTTGAGGCATGAACCTTGGAACTTCTTTCAAGCATTATTCTTGACTTTATAATTACAGTAACACAACTAGAATTTGATGCCTATTACAAGTACAGAACAAATAGAAACTCTACAACTAGAGGTTCCCTCAGTTAAGAGGTCATGTAGGTAATGCATAGCATTACACATACTTAGGCTTGTTATTAGATGTATTCAGGCATGCCTCTGTGACTAACACTTTTGATCATAAAGACTACGTTTGTATTATAATTACTACTTTTTATGTTTATGATATTATTGAGATTTTGAAAATTTTAGATATATAAATAGAGTATCTTCAAACTTATAATTCATGTAAATTGTTTTGAATCAATTTTTTTAAAAAAATCTTAAGAGACCAAACAATTTTTAAAAGTAATAAAAAATAATTAATCTATTTTCAATATTTTAAAATGAAAATTTATGAACCGCGTGAAGCGCGAAAATGTTGCCTAGTATATTATAATGGGAGGAGATTGGAAATGCATCAGAAATTTTCAAGATATTTTTCTTAAATATTAATTTTTTTATTAAAATTCTTTTCTTGCATTAAATAGCTTTTAATGCATCTTAATTAGTCATTAATTACACCTATTAAATTGATATAAAATTTACTTATATTTTATATATTTAAAAAATTAGAAAACTTGATTTGAGCATATAATTATTCTTTCAATATTAAATATATATATCAATAAGTGTGTTTTTATGTAAAATGATGACTGGAAATTGTTTACATTGCATTCTTTTTTATTCCCTATAAGACCACATTAATTCCTTTTTGAACAATTGTAGTAAACATAACCTTAACTTCTAAAACAATATTTATTATGACTCATTATGGAAAGATTACGTTCATACTGTTATTGCTAATTTTTATATTTATGATATTTTTAAGATTATCAAAATTTTAGATACATGATGAGAGTATTTTTTTTAATTAATAATTTATGTAATTTTTTTAAATCAATTTTTTTTAGAAAATTCTTAATAGATCAATAAATTTTTAAAAATAATAAAATTTATTTTATCTAATTTCGATATTTTAAAATAAAAATTTACAAACAGCCCAAAGCAACGGATAAATTACCTAATTTTTAGTAGTTCCATGGCCATTGAATATAAGACACGTACGCGCACATACTCCTTGCATAAGGGCAAAGCCAATGGTGTGCTATATATGTTGTGCTATAGCTATATTATAGCACAAAATACAAAATATTCAAAGTCAATGGTGTTCTATAGTTTGTGCTAAAATAGTACAATGCTATAATTTGTGCTATATATAGCACAAACTATAGCATTGTGCTATAGTTTGAAACACCCCAAAAAGGTAAAAAATGGGTGAGAAAAATTAAGAGGGAAATCATTTCTACATTTGTTTTACTTCATGACATGGTAATATTTTCATAGAATTTAAAACCTTGCAATATTTTCATAGATTCAAAGCCCTGCAATATTTTCATAGAATTAATTTTATGCAGCTTTGTTACAGAAAATTAAAAACATGCTGCAAATTTATTTTATCATTGAAAATTGAATTTGCAGAAAAATAATCTCGTTCTATTCTTTCGTTAGCAGCAACCCTGTCACGTCGAATGAAAGCTCGACAGCTGATAGAACCAACACAACCTCCTTGTTCATTATGACTTGTTTGAAGCTGTTGATAGCTGCTCACCTTCACCATTTGGAGCATTGCATACTCATCTTCATCATATGAATCTCCATCAAAATCTCCTCTTTGTATCCTTTTCTTTAAGTTGCTCATATTTTCAATCGAAAAATTGAATTCAATGTGATAATTGTTGAATGAAGTATGAATAATGGAGAGAGTATGATATGTAAAAATTATAGGTGAAATAGTTAAATGCAGATTGGTGAAATATTAGGTAGGAAAATAAAGTTTGTATTCAAAATAGTGGGGTAATTGGAGAGTTATTTAAATTTGGAACAAAATTTAGCACAAACCATTGGAGACATGGTGCTATTTTAGCATCAAAAACCACTTTTTGATGCTATATTATAGCAATAGCTCCATCTATTTTAGGACAACCATTGACCTTGCTCTAAGACTACAGTGTACAAGGGGGGCATGCATATGGATATGTGTCTCTTCCGGCAAATGCGCCTGACAACATTAACTGATGCAAGCGTGCACTCGAGTAAATGCACGAACATGCTATGTTTAGATCATTAGATGTTCTAGATTTAGTCCACATAAAATTCTACTATATTCAGAAAAATTTACATTTACTCTGATATATGAACTCTCGGTGAACAAAGTGCAGACAAAATTAAGCTTCTGGCACAGAAACTCAGCAAGTCACACAGACCTGCAAAATTTAAGTCCCATGTTGGTAGTCAGCAGAAAACAGTTTGAAGATGTCGGTGGTTCCTTCTTCATCTTCTTAACCTATCAATTCGGAGTAGTTTCTCAATTTCTACTGCAACTTATATGCCTCCACAAACATAAGTAACTGTAGGGTATCCTGCAGATCAATCAATCATTGTGAAGAAACTTTAGTTACTCTGTCAGTTCTTTCCCAGACATGTCTCCCTAAATTTTCAGTCGGTTACATACGTATGCTCCTTTTTACTCTTGTTTACATGCAAGATTAATACACCAACACAGTACTTTTGATAGTTGCATTCTGAACAGATATTCAATTGCAAATACAAAATATGAAGATTATTTTTATTTGCAGTACCTGTTAATATACGTGAAGATAAATCATACCATTTTTCAATAAACAAGTAATTATTTCTTTTCGAAAAATTCCTATCTTAATACTTATCCGGTAAATATGTTATTCTAGCTAGCTATTTCGAACCCCTTGATCATCTACCATATTTTTTCATTGGATTGTAGACCTATTCAATATTGATCACCCTGAGGTCTTGTGCAGCACGCATTCCACAATTCAAATGCCAAGAGAGATGTTGACTATCATGACTACAAATACAGTAAAACCTCTATAAATTAATATCGTTGGGACGGATTAATTTTATTAATTTATCGAGATTATTAATTAATCGTGGTTAAATTTATACTATTAATATTATATTGAAATAAAAAATCTACATTCAAAATATTAATTTATCATGATATCCAGTATTAATTTAACGAGATATTATTGTACCAAGAATGAATGTTAAGTACGGATCGGATGACAATTGACATTAGTGTCTAAGATTCCAAGTTCTAAGGCAAACATTAAAGAGCATTTTTCAAGTAAGGTTCAGGAAACAATTCGAAATCTTATCCAGCATTGTACAATAGAATATTTTCGTCCTATTTTATGTGAGTCCGTCAACATTATATATTATTTATTAAAATTAAAGTAACTTCATTATCATTCATTTTTAGCCACACTAATTACAGGAGTAATGAATATGTAATTATGATAACCTTAAATTAATACTAAAAAGGAACGTTCATTTTTTTTAGTACATTCAAAAAAAAAATAGTTCACATAAATTGGAATGGATGGAGTATCACTACAAGAAAACAAGACTAAATGTGACCAAATAAATTTGACCGCCATTAAATTCGATTGTATTTGGTCGACCAATTTCGATCCGACAAAATATGACCGAAATCGCTCGAATTTAGTACTAAATTTGACCGATTTTTTCGGTCAAATTTAGTAGCTACTGAATTCGACCAATTTTCTTTCGATCGAATTTAGTAGCTACTAAATTCGACCGTTATTTTTGTTCGGTCATATTTAGTAGGGGAGCGGGAAAATTACCGCCCAAATTTTTTTCCAAATGTTACCGAAATTTGGTCGAATTTATAAATATGACTGAATTTGGTAAAATATTAAATTCGACCAAATTTGGTCGAATTTACCCGCATTAAATTCAACCAAATTTGGCCGAATTTAATAAATGTGACCAAATTCGGTGGAATTTATTATTTTCAGAAATTGAAAAATATTATTAAATATTTAAATGTTTGTACACATCATGAAAAAATATTTATAAATACAAGGATAACGTTATTCATATGTATAAATTTAGTTTGTGCGTAAAAAATATTCATATGATAGGAGAAAGTTAAATTTTTATTTAGTAGATTGTTTAAATAAATTAAATAATTATCTAATTAGTTTGAAAAATTATTATTAAATATTTAAATGTTTGTACACATCATTAAAAAAATATTTATAAATACAAGGATAACATTATTCATATGTATAAATTTAGTTGTGTAAAAAATATTCATATGATAGAAGAAAGTTGAATTTTTATTTAGTAGATTGTCTAAATAAATTAAATAAGTATCTAATTAGTTTGAAAAAATACAAAAAAATTATGAGGGTATTGGAAATACCTACGGTATATAACCTAATTTTTTTAAACAAAAAATAAAGAACAAATTCGATCAAATTTGGTCGAATGTAATAAATGTGACCAAATTTGGTTGAATTTATTATTTTCAGAATTTGAAAAAATATTATTAATTATTTAAATGTTTGTACACATCACGAAAAAATATTTATAAATAGTGAGATGACATTAATCACATGTACAAATTTAGTTTGTACAAAAAAATATTCATATGATAAGAGAATGTTGAATTTTTACTTATTAGATACTTTCAAAATTTTATGAAAAATATTTAATTATTTGTAAAAAATAAAAAAAAATATGAGAGTATCCGGAAAACATATTACATTCTATAAAAAAAATTAGAAAATAATAATGAGGGGAAAAGAAAAATTTTAACGGTCAACTAGTAGTTTGACTAGAACCCGTAACACGGTTTCGTCAGGGTTTAGTGTTTCAATTTATTTAAAAATATTCTCGACGATCCAACCGGACGGAGGTCAAGATCCATCTTTTTTAATGTTATTGTCAAAATTTCAGAAAAAAATAAATTAATTTGGTTTGGTAATTTAAAGGTCAACTAGTACGTTGACTAGAACCCCTAAACAGGGTTTCGTCAGGGTTCAGTGTTTCGGTATTTTTAAAAATATTTCTCGACGACCAAACCGTACGGAGGTCAAGATCCTTCCTTTTTATTGTTATTTCCAAAATTTTAGAAAAAAATAAATTAATTTGGTTTGGTAATTTAACGGTCCTAGTACGTTGACTAGAACCCATAAACAGGTTTTCGTCAGGGTTTAGTGTTTTGATTTTTTTAAAAATATTTCTCGACGACCCAACCATTCGGTGGTCAAGATCAATCCTTTTTAATGTTATTTCCAAAATTTCATAAAAAAATAAATTAATTTGGTTTGGTAATTTAACGATCAACTAGTACGTTGACTAGAACCCCCAAACAAGGTTTCGTCAGGGTTTAGTTGAAAGGCATATGATGTAGCCTATTTGTATTTCGAGGATACAACTCAACTTAAACAAGATTGTATTAGTAAATAGTATATAGACTGTCACAAGGAATCTCAGATTGTATTATCTGTCAGAAGAAAAAGATCAAGGTCAATCTACAGACTTGAAGAATTACTACATTGAAAGAAGTTCAGACATCTGATCAAGCCTCAGTGAAGTATTCGTTAAAGAAGTGGATTCATTTGAAGTGACAGAGATTTCGACAGTGACAGAGACAGTACAGAAGAATTAATAGAGAGAGGAGAAAAGAAAAGGAACCATATTTTAAAGTCAATATATGAAGAACAGTCATTGCGGTTAGTCACTCATGAACCAGACAGTACATCGAGTGTCAACATTAAACAGTGGTTATTTGTCATTAACTTCAGTGGTTCAAGTTATCAAGACTGGTATGTGAGTAAATCATTGTGCAAGCAACAGAAGTGCTAAATTAATTAACCACAAGGATTTTACTATCAAGTGGACTGGCTGTGAGGAAAAAGATTTATCACAAAGAAATGCAAAGTGATATATTCTTAATGCTGAAACCCCGGTTAGAATTGTTGTATTTTTTGTTAAGCAAAAAGAGTCCGGTTTCAGATCCTCAAGAGACCGTAGCTTACACCTGGACGGGTTATGAGAAAATAGAATTATCACAAGAAAATTGAAGGTGATATATTCTTGAAGCTGGAATCCCGGTTGGAATTGATATATTTTTTGTTAAGCAAAAGGAGTCTGGTTTCAGACGCTCAGGTAACCGCAGTTTAGAGTTTAAGAATAATTTTATATTAATAAATATTTTATTTATTTAGAAAATTATATTTATAAATATATAATAATATTAGATATTTATTTTTATAATTTCTGGATTAAAATAATTATTTATTAATTAAAGATTATAAGTTGTGCGGGTTAAAAGGCATGTCTACGGAGCTGCCCCTGATAAGGACGAAATAGGCTTCGGTTGTATAATTGTATAAGCAGGTTTGTTTTTGATTGAATTTAAAAAGGTGATGTAGGTCATTGTTTTTAAATTAATAAAGTAAGAAACAAACAAGTGGTCACATGCAAGTTGCTGTCGGCCAAGCTACTCTCCTACACCGCGCGTGGTGAACACGCGCCCGAGAAAAATAGCACAGCATCCCGTGCGTGTTGTACACTCTCCCCTGCTGCGACTGGTTTTCTACTTAACAGCATATGTCAGTTTGTTAACAATTCGGATAGTTATACCGATTGTTATATCAGGCAAAAGGATTATTGGATTGTCATATTAGCTCAACTGATTGTTATACCGATTGTTATATTAAGCCAAAAGAAAAATGAGACAGTCATATTAATTCAAATGATAGTCATACCGACTGTCATATTGAATTAATGGATTGTTATATTAGTACAAATGACAGTCATATTGAGCTGATTGGATAGTCATACCGATAGTCATATCAGTTCAAGTCAGCAAATTGTATAAAAGATGCAGAAGACAGCAGCCACAAATAGAGACACACGGAACATTACATCTTTACAAACACAACAGCCTCCATTTCTCTCTCTCTCTCAAGCAAGAACAAATTAATTCCTAGAAAATCAAGTTCATCTCCTTTGTAATATTTTATCCGGTGGAACTTGATTATTTGTGATTCATGTACTACTAGCGAATTAAGTTTCCTAGTTCTAATCTTGATTTTTATTAACTAAATTAGAAAAGTTCATGTCGAATTTTCTAAATTAGTTTTTATCAACTTGATTAATTTCTGTACTGAAATTGTAACACCCATCAAGTTAATATATTGTTATATTCAACTTGAAATTTGTTTCAATTTATTCCGCTCAAATTTGTTTAAAATAAAATATTATTTGAAGAACAAATTTAGATAAATTGGTATAGATTGTATTCAACCCCCCTTCTACAATATTATCGGAACTAACAATTGGTATCAGAGCTTATTGACTGATATACAAATCAAGATCCTAATTTTATTCCGCCAAAAATCTATCTCGAATTTTTAACTCTCTTAAAAATTCATCATGTCAACCAAAGGCAATGTTAAAATTCCTATCTTTAATAAAGATAACTATGACATGTGGAAAAATAAAATGGAGTTATTTCTTGATGTAACAAATCCAAGATTTTTGTGGGTTTTGAAAAATGGACCAATAATTCCTATCCAACATGATGCTGAAACGGTTACAAATGGAGTTGTAACAATACCTGCAAAATCCTATCCAAAGGACCCTAAGAACTTTACCGCTGAAGAAAAAGAGGAAGTTGGACTGGATAAAAATTTGAGACTCATTCTATTAGATTCCCTAGATGCTGTAATGTATAGCCATGTAATGAATTGTAAAACTACTAAGCACATCTGGGAAACTATTGAGATCATTAATGAAGGGACTGATGAAGTTAGGGAAAATAGACTTCAATTTTTGACCTCTGAATATGAACACTTTAGAGCTGGCCCTAATGAAGGCATTCAGGAAGTGTTCGAAAGGTATAACAAAATAATCAACAACTTGCAAGTTCATGGCAAGCAATATACCTAGAAGGAGATCAATATGAAGTTTTTATTGACTATGCCTACTCACTTAGAGCATAGAATCACCGCCATCAGAGAATCTAGATATTTAACTAAGATTGCTCTTGAAAGGCTGTTTGGTGTTCTGAAAACATATGAATTAGAACAAGTACAGCAGAAGGAATTCTCTGGCAAAGGCAGAATGACAAATTCTTCTACAGCTCTAGTAGTTGAGGTTCCTAAGGAAGTGGAAGCTAAAGTTGTTCAACCTAACAGCTTCAACAAGGAACAAACTGAAGTGGAACATGGCCAAACACCAGCTACTCAGGATGGTGGAGAATTTTATTCACTTGAAGAGCTGGATCAATTGGAAGATGAATCTATGGCGATGATGGTGAGACAATTCAGTAACTTCAGATTCAGAAGAAATCCAAAGTTTAGGTTTAAGTCAAATAACAGATTTCAGAGAAGAGGTTCTTCATCCTCTAGTAACAGGGAAGGTTACAAAACTGGAACTGTTGACAGAAGCAAGATCCGTTGTTTCAACTGTAATGAGTTGGGACACTTTGCTACTGAGTGTCAGAAACCCAAGCAAGCACAGAAGAAAGATTATGCTTCTGAAAAGAAGAAGAGTGGAAGAGCTTATGTAGCTGCTGGTAAAAGCTGGGATGACACAGACAGTGAAGATGAAGAAGTTGGAAACTTTGCACTGGTGGCAAATGCTGAATCATCAACTTATTACACCACACCGGTAACTCTTACTGATGCTGAGTTAATTCATAGTTTACGTAATTTCTTGACTAATGCACAAAAAGGGTACGAGAGAATAAGTCTTGTTAACACTAAACTTGAAAATGAAGTGTTAGATTTAAAAAAGGTGCAGATTAATCAAGATAAGAATATAGAAGAAATAGCTCGACTTAACTACAGAGATAAGTCGTTAGGAGAATACATGGTAAAACAAGTTGATAGGATTGCTGATCAAGACATCAGGATTAAAGAACTTGAAACACAGATTAGAGCTTGTTATAATTCTGTTAAAGTTTCCAAAGAGTTTTTTTAACAAACAACAGGTATAGGGTATGGCTACAATGAAGCTATTGGATCATTGGGCATAAATTCCCCTAACCCTGTTAGTGCTAAAGAAAAGGGAATACCACATGTACTCAAGAATGTTAAAGAACCTCTATTTAAACAATCTGATGCTAGACCACTAGATATTCTTTCTATGGTTATTCAGGAAGAAATGAGAGATGAGGATAGTGCAAATGGCACAGTCTTTGTTAAGGATAAATGTGTTAAGGATAAATCTTTTAAGAACGCTAATCCAAAGAATGTTTCATCCAAGAAAGATGTCACAGTCTTTGTTAAGGCTAAATCTGTTGAGGACACTAATCCAGAAAATGTTTCATCCAAGAAAGATGTACCTAAAGTGCCAGTCAAGGTTGTTGAAAAAGCTAGTTCTTCTAAAACTGGATTAGGAGGTAATAAGTTGAAGCAGAACAATAACATGTCTAACATGAGTAACATGCCTATCATTGATTTTAATCATAAAGCATGTGGTAGACCTGGCAATTCGTGTCGTGTCGTGTATATTCGTGTCGTGTACTTTCGTGTTTCGTGTTTTTTATACCTTACACAAAAACGAAACGAAATTAATTCGTGTACTGGTTATGTGAAACGAAAAATGAAACGAAAGTTTTCGTGTATACTCGAAACGAAACGAATGTACACGAACTATGTAAACTTTATCTCGTGTACACGAAAACGAAACGAAAAATAAAACGAAAAAAGAAACGAAACGAAACGAAATAATACACGAAATAGTTTAATTGTTTACATCAAATTTCAGTTCAGTGGAACTAAAAAAACAAACTCAGCTGCTTAGCAAAAAAAAAACAAACTCAGCTTCACTACTTCACAATACATAAAAAAACTAGTTCACATTGCAGGGATCTAACTAAATCATCCATTCCAGGCTTCCAGCAGCATATCTAGACACAAAATCATCCTTATATGGCAGGAGGAACTGGATCATTAACTGATAAATTCAGAATATCTTCACAGAGTTCTTCTACTTTCTGCTGGGGAAGGACTGTGAAACAGAAAGAAAAAAAACTCATTAGCAGATTAAGCTCTAGAAAATCAGAGAAGCATATTTAACGTAAATTACCTTGTTTTTCATTGTATCTCCAATCCCGCGTGCATATCAAACTCTCTACAACTATATGTGCCAAACAACTTCGGTACTGGTCCAATATTCTTCCTCCAGTACTAAACGCGGACTCTGAGGCAACTGTTGAAATAGGAATCGATAGAATATCTCGAGCCATAAGGGCGAGATTTGGAAACCTGAACTGGTTTGAATTCCAATATTCCAAAATATCAATATCAATGCTCCTATTTATCCGCTTCTCTTCCAAATACCTATCTAGCTCTGTTTTCTCTAAAGTGGGATTCAACTCATTATCCAAGGCATCAAATTCCTGACAAGAAAGATTATACAGGCAGATTAATTATGAAAAATTATGCAAGGCAAAAATTATGCAAGGCAGATTAATCCTGACAAGAAAGGTACTTTTTCATACCTTCATTACATCTGATCCATCCATCTGAATTGAAGTTCCAGGCTCAGGTTCACACACAACAGTATACGTAGGTATTTTGTCTTTGTAAAGATTAAATAACTGCCTTAAAGTTTCAAGAAGTTGAGTAATCTGTTCACAATTTTCTCCGTACAACATTTTGTACGAAAACTCAACAAAATGAGTCTTATACCGTGGATCAAACACAACAGCGATAGCAAGAATAATGTTGTACTCAGCCCAATACTTATCGAATTTGGGCTTCATTTCTATAGCCAAAGATCTAGCTACATAATTCGTATCCTCAATCGCTTTCTTCAATGTTAGTTGGACCAAAAAGACATTTGGAAAGTACAAATTCGCTGTGGGATATTTCGAACCAGAAAATAATCTTGTAACATTGTAAAAAACCCCTAGAAACTTACAAATTCCCTCCACTTTCTCCCATTCTTCATCATTAAGACCATGTTTGTAATTAGAGTCAATTAAAACCAAATGATCTATAGCTCGGCGATAGTAAAGAGCACCATCAAGCATTAGGTACGTAGAGTTCCACCTAGTTGGGACATCTTGACGCAAGCCTTTAATTTTGGTCAAACCCACTTGTGCTATACATTCTTTAAACTTTTCTTTCCTACCTTGAGATCCCTTAATATATTTAATCGATTCTCTAACCTTAACAACTGAATCATCCATTTCTTTCAAACCTTCTTGCATAATTAAGTTTAGGATGTGAGCACAACACCTAATATGAAAAAACTGCCCTTTACTTAGCAATGCATTTCTCATGTTCAATTGATTCCTTAAAATTTTAACAAAGGCATCATTACTTGCTGCATTGTCTAAGGTAATACTGAATAACTTGGACTCAATACCCCATTCGCACAATAACTTATAGATCTTATCAGATATAGTAACTCCTGTATGCGGTGAAGGCATATATGAAAAATTTAGCAACTTTTTATGCAATATCCAGTCATCCGTAATATAATGAGCTGTAATTGTTATATACCCATCAGTCGCAACAGATGTCCATAAATCCGAAGTAAGACAGACTCTACCATCATAAGTTTTAAACAAATTGAAAAGCAACTTCTTTTCATATCTATACAATGCAATTACGTAAATGCAGTCTGGTAGTAAATAAGAGTCTGTCAGTTCTTGAATTCAGTTGAGTAAATATAATTTGAAGATTCAACTGTCACAAGTCAGAAGTGAGTTGGATTTAGAGCTTAGTAATTAATAAGTATCCGCACGGACTTAATTTCCACCAAATACAACAAACTCGTAGCATTACTATGTGATATTACCGACAATTAAACTCAGATTCATTAAAACCCTAAACATCCAATTGATAACACAAAAACAAACCCTAATTTTACAAAATTAACACAATAATAAACAACTAGAATAATTATAAGAGTTATATACCAGTCCCATTCGTCGAGTTGTAAATGCAGGTAAACCCACACTTGCTGCATCTGACATGGAGCACATTATCTTCACCAATTGGAAGTTCATCGAATGTGTCCCATGCTTTAGATCTTCGTCTTTTAGGCATATTTCCTTTGCGTTTTTTTGTAGGTTTACTCGAGCCTGAGGTTGGGTCTTTTGGGTCAGTCGGGTCTTTTGATTCATCGGCTTTGTCCTCGTCGTGCATATCGCCTTCATCACCACTCAACGATTCATAGTCCTACGAATTATATTCACAGCTAATTATCTTTTTATTCGTAGATAATTATCGAATATATTCAAAAATTGAAGATAAAGAAAGTCGGGAAATATTACCGGAATGATGGGATTTGTTTCCTCCATTATCGTAATCGAAGAATCTGCAGTGCTCTCTCGTTGGTTTGGAATCGAAGAATCGAAGAGCTCTCTCGTTGGTTTGGCTTGTTGCGGCTCTATGTCGCTTTGGAAGGAAAAGAACTAAAGAAGTAAAGTAAACGAACCCTAAATGAGTAATGGGTTGTGCCGTGTGTGTATAATATCGGTATATTCTATATTGATAATTGAATATGAAGACTGAACTTAGGAGCCCAAATCAGCCCAAACCCATATAAAGCCCAAATAATACTTATATAGTTATTTATGATATGTATAATATATTTTTAAAATATTTATTTAATTATTTATTTAATTATTTATTTCGTGTACTTTCGTTTCGTGTCGTGTACCTAATGGTAAATCCGAAACCGACACTAAATTCGCTCGTGTAATTTCGTGTTCGTGTATTTTCGTGTTCGTGTACCGAAAAGGTCAACCCAAACCCGTAATTTTCGTGTCGTTTTCGTGTCGTGTTTTCGTGTCGTGTCCAAAATTGCCGGCTCTACATGTGGTGTTGTCAACTGTATGTCTTGTGCTTTTAATGTGATGTCTTCTTACTTTAATGGTAATCATGCATGTGATAATAAGACTGCTCCTCGACAACATATGAACAGGAATAATGTTAGATCAAAGACTGCTAGTCCTCCTTATGTTAGGAGAGAGACATTTGTACCAAAGCCTAAACAAAGTTTTATGAAGGCTGTTTACAAAGTCAAATGTCCAGTCAATGATATTGTTACTAAACAAACAAGGATACCTAAACTGAAACAAAAGATTGTCAAATCTGTTTATAAAGTGAAATGTTTGTTGAATAATGGTAAAGCTGTTGTTAAAGTAAAGAATGTTGTTTTGCCTGACAAAGGCCAATTCTTTAAGTACTCTGGACCCAATCAAATTTGGGTTCCGAAGAAGGTTTAATCCGTTTGTCATTGCAGGGTGTTGAGCAGGTTGAACGAGTGACCTGGATCTTGGACAGTGGATGTTCAAGGCATATGACTGGAGACAGAACCATGCTGACAAATGTGGTGGAGAAGGCCGGCCCAGTAGTTACCTTTGGAGATAACAGCAAAGGTAGAACTGATGGATATGGCAGACTTAAAGCTGGAAATGTTATCATTGATGAAGTCTCTTTTGTGAAAGGACTTGAGCACAATTTGCTCAGTGTCAGTCAATTCTGTGACAAAGGTTATGAAGTTCATTTCAACAAGAAGAATTGTCTAATTTCACACAAGAGACATGAAAAGCCACAACTGACAGGAGTTAGAAAAGGCAACCTGTACGTAGCCAATATGAACTCAGGAAGCACTGAAGAAATCACTTGCTTCTACACTAAAGCATCTAATGATGAGAGTTGGCTATGGCACAAGAAACTTTCTCATCTTAATTTTAAGACAATGAATTCTCTGGTTAAAAGAGAGTTGGTGAGAGGTTTGCCTTCAATGGAATTCACTCAAGAAGGACTTTGTGATGCATGTCAAAAAGGCAAGCTAAAAAAAGCAAGTCATAGGAGCACTGGCACATCTTCAATAACTGAACCATTACAATTACTTCATATGGATTTGTTTGGTCCAGTTAATGTGATGTCTATGTCAAGAAAGAGATATGCTCTAGTGATTGTTGATGATTTTTCAAAATACACATGGGTCCTGTTTTTGAATTCTAAAGATGAGACTCCACAACTGGTGATTGATCACATCAAATTAATTGAGCGAGATTCTACGTATCCAGTGAGAGCTATAAGATCAGACAATGGAACTGAATTCAAGAATGCAGTTCTAAATGATTTTTGCACTGAGAAGGGTATAACCAGACAATACTCAGCTCCAAGAACTCCTCAGCAAAATGGGATAGTGGAAAGAAAGAATAGAACCTTGATTGAAGCTGCACGTACTATGTTAAGTGAATCAAGGCTTCCATTGTACTTTTGGGCTGAAGCTATCAATACTGCGTGCTATACCCAGAATCGAACTCTAATCAATAAAGATCAAATGAAGACACCCTATGAAATTATGGCTGATAAGAAACCATCACTCAAATACTTTCATGTATTTGGGGCAAAGTGCTTTATGCTTAAAGAAGGTGATGATCAAGGTGGTAAATTCGATACCAAAGCATTTGAAGCAATTTTTATTGGTTATTCAATGAGAGCATACAGGGTGTATGTGATTGATGAACAGAAGATGATGGAAAGTGTCAATGTAACATTCGATGACACTAAACTCCCTAGTATCCAAACTGAGAATCCATCTGAGAAGCTATCTTTCGATGACATGACAGATATAGATTCAGATGATGACAATGCACCTGAGATTTTTGCTGATGCTAATGACAACGATGATGATCAGGGTAATGGTGATGAAAGCAATGATAATAGTCAAAATTCCCCTGACTCTTCTAAACAATCATCATCTAGTCAACCTGTCAACAACTCAGGGGGAGACAATGAAGGGTCAACTAGTCACACACAACATCACAATGAAGAACAAGGCGAATCATCAAGATCTAATCTTCCCAGACAGACTGTTTGGAATAGAGCTCATCCTTTTGAGCTAATTATTGGTGATCCAGTTGTTGGTGTAAAGACTAGAAGAGCTTTTCAGAATCAATGAAATTATTCAGGGTTTCTGTCTGAAATGGAACCTAAGAAAACTGAAGAAGCTCTTTCTGATCCTGATTGGGTAATTGCTGTGCAAGATGAACTCAATCAATTTAAACAACCAGAAGTTTGGAAGCTGGTGCCCAGACCTACAAACATACCAGTAGTTGGCACAAGGTGGGTATTCAGAAACAAACTTGATGAAGATGGCACAGTGACGAGAAATAAAGCAAGACTGGTAGCAAAGGGTTACTCCCAATCTGAAGGCATTGATTATGATGAGACCTATACTCCAGTGGCTAGACTTGAGGCCATATGAATATTCTTGGCATTCGCATCATTTTCAAACTTTAAAGTTTATCAAATGGATGTCAAGAGTGCTTTCTTAAATGGCAAGCTAGATGAAGAGGTTTATGTAGAACAGCCCCCTGGCTTTGAAGATCCAGATTTAATTGACTATGTCTACTTCCTTTTCAAGGCTGTCTATGGTCTTAAGCAAGCACCAAGGAAATGGTATGACACTCTCTCTGAATTTTTAATTGAAAATGGTTTTGTTAGAGGTGTCATAGACAAAACTCTCTTCACAAAGAAACATCAGAATGATATAATTCTAGTCCAAGTCTATGTGGACGATATAATATTTGGGTCTACTAATGATCTGTTGTGCAAGAAATTTGCTAAGCTAATGCAGGGTAAATTTGAGATGAGCATGATGGGTGAACTGAAGTTCTTTCTTGGATTACAAGTAAGTCAAAGGACATATGGAATATTTATTTTTCAATCCAAGTATGTCAGAGAGTTCCTCAAGAAATATCAAATGGAGGACTCATCTTCAGCAAAGACACCATCATCTACAGCTGTCAAGTTTGGAGTATGTGAAAATTCTGCCAAGGTAGATATCACAAGCTACAGAGGTATGATAGGCTCATTACTTTACCTTACTGCAAGTAGACCAGATATTATGTATGCTACATGCTTGTGTGCAAGGTTCCAAGCGGATCCTAGAGATGTGCATCTCATTGCTGTTAAACGAATCTTGAGATATCTTAAGGGTACACCTAACTTAGGTATTTGGTACCCTAAAGTATCTGGTTTTAATCTTGTTGAATATACAGATTCAGATTATACAGGAAGTGTTATAGACAAAAAAAGCACCTCCGGGAGTTGTCAATTCCTAGGTGACAGATTGGTTTCCTGGTACAGCAAGAAAGAACAAACAGTTTCTAGCTCAACAGCCGAAGCTGAATATATAGCTACTGGAAGCTGTTGTGCTCAAATCTTGTGGATTAGGAATCAGCTGAGAGACTATGGCTTTGTACTGGATAATATTCCTATATTATGTGATCATACAAGTGCCATAGCAATCTCCAACAATCCTGTGCATCATATGAGAACCAAGCACATCGACATCAGGTATCATTTTATTAGAGAGCATGTCATGAATGGTATCGTGGAGTTACTTTCAGTACCCACGGAAGACCAAACAGCAGATATTTTTACTAAGTCTCTTGACGAATCCACATTCACAAGAATTGTTGATGAATTGGGTATGTTAAACAGTCCTAGTAATTAAACTAGTTAATATCTGAGGTTTGATCTTTAATAATTTACAAGTGATTATTTTGTGAATATTTTCTGATTTAAATCACTTGTATAATTATTTTATCAACTTATAATCTTGCTTGTTAATTCTTAAATCATTGTCATTATCTTCTTAATATTTTCCTACTTACTTCTTTTAATTTCAGAATAAGTTTATTTTCTCTAAAAATATTTTTCTCAAATTTTACAAGTGGAAATTAGTGTGAAATCTATTTTTGTTGAAAATACTTTTTGAATATTTGTGATCTTTTAATAAATCATATTTTCTTTCAAAATAATTTTCTGATAAGAAAGTCATTTTATTCGAAAATATATATATAGATTTATTAATTTGCTACAAATGTTTATGTAAATAGTTAGTATTTTATTCAATATTCTGTAGTGTTTGTTCTTCTGTTATTAATGTGTTAATTTCGTCAAAAGGACAACCTATGGTATTTTTAGTATTTTATATATTTTCTATTTATTAATTTTAAGTAGTTATATTGTTGTAGATATTTTTCTAAATTATTATCTTTTATCTTTAATATTCTGTAAATATTATTAATACAGTTATTTTTGCATTTAAAAAAATTATAAAAATAAAAATTAATAAAAATAAAAGTTTGTTTGTAAATTATTAAGTTATGTATAGTTTTATTATTTTTATGTTAATTCAAATTTTTCTTCTTTGTTTAGTTTTATTTGAATTTTTCTTTTCTTATAGTTTTTATTTTGTATAATTATTATGTATATTATTTCTTATTTTTGTATATTCTTTTTCATGTGTATATAAATAGTTTGTATAGTTTTTACAGTTTAGTCACTATACTTTCAAAACTAACAAATAGGTCACTGTATTTGGTTCTTTTGTTGTTCTTCTTATTAAAACACACAAAATATGCAGTTTAAGTATAAATCTTTGTTTTGTGATTGTTGTTAACAGATCTTCGTGTTAAGGACTTAACAATTGACCAATGTTGGTATCAAATTGGTATGTGTCTATACAATTGGTTAGAAACTAATGTTTGATTTTCAGGATCTAACAATTGGAAGACAAGACCTATCAAGTGCTAACAATTTCTAATAGTTGGTATCTATCTTACAGGACCTAAAATATGATAAAATAGTTTTGTTTGTATTGGTTTAAACATTAACATACATTGATTCGATTAATATTTATTAATTGGATTTTTGCCTATGTCCTTGTTTTGTAAAACCGGCTCAGGATCTTTATCTTCCTAACTCAAAATCTCTTTCTACAGCTGTGATTGCTTACATTGTAAATCTTTTGAAATCACAACTGTATATCATTTCTGTTAAGATAAATGTAATATTTTCTCAGAAAACTTTTTAATGTTAAAAATGCATTCTATCTCTATATTGCTCATATTCTGTGATACAGGTTCATCGACATGAAATTTTGTATTCTCACATGTCTAGTCAAAAGGTTGTAAACCCAACAACTTTTATCCCAGACTACAGTCAAACTCAAACACATTCTGACTTACCCCCTAAATGGAAGTAACCTATCAGACTAGAGGTCACCAGGGAGTAACTGCACTTGAAGCAGCAAACAAGGATGTGTGGGATATTCAGTTGGAGAGTCACTACCTTATACACTAATCAAAATATTTCATATGCACAAGTGAGATTGCACACACTAAGGATGAATTGACGGAAACCTGTAATCCAACCATTTTACGGTTAGGATTATAAGTTAAAGGTTCTTTAATGAACTAAGAGTCTTCACAGACCTCGAGAGAAGGTATTGATCTCAAATGCAGAATTCAACAAGATCATTATCTAATTCCCCAGAGGGAACATCTCTGGATCCTACGGGTAACGGATCCGACATAGGTGCGGATCGGCAACTTGTGAACTATGATTCAGATTTACCTGATGAGTTTAACAAGGTGATGTCTTCACATACATTAGAAGGGAATCTTGATCTCAATGCTAAATTTATAGATCATTGTTTACCTTCTCAGAATTCAATTCTGAAAACCCTAAAAAGGGAAATTAGCAACTTGTAGATTATGACTCAGATTCGTCTGACGAGTCCAACGAGGATTTGGGATTTGCGAACTCCCATTGCACCACCACTGACCTCTCTTGAAGGGGCTAGGGTGATTTTTCTTTGCAGGTACACTAAAGGATGTTGGAGCAATGAGTGATACACCAGTGAGGAAGAGTGTAAACACAGAGAGAAGTGAGACACTCAACACAAATGAGTGGAGAGAAGAGTAAAACACTTGTGAGGTACACTAAACATTATCACACACTCACAGTGTGGAAGAAAATGAAACTTCCTTTCTAACAAAGCTTTATCAATTGATTTCAATGTACTCTAACGATTGGTAACAATTTGGTATCAACTACTTTGTCAATTAATTGAATGGAGGATTCCTCAACTAAGGGGGAGAGATATATTGAAAAAGATAAGGTTACCTTAGTATAGGGCTGTAAACGAACCGAGCTGGTCGATAAGATACTCGACTCGACTCGGTAAGAAACTCGACTCGGCTCGGTTAGGATCGGTAACGAGCTCGAGTTCGAACATCCAATTTTGTTCGATAAGATTAACGTGTCGGTCCGAGTTTTTTTGTTGTTCGACTCGACTCGACTCGTTATTGACTCGAAATTGGGTTCGACTCGATAAACTCGGTTCGACTCGATAAACTACTTACATTTTAAAAAAAATATATCCCAGCAGGCCAGCACCAACAAGTAAACATTCATTCATATGATCATATCTGATGAGACAAGTTAAAACTTGAAACTTGAAATGAGACAATAGGTTCTAAATATACTCTTACATAATAGCTAACACACTGATATAGTGATATTACAAATCAGTGAATCACATACACCAGTACACCACTTATGAGTTATGACTTAACAGTTAACAAAAGTTACACCACTTAACAAGTCAGAATTCCAAATATTAGTACTCTACTACTTTAGTACTCTAGGTTACAAGCAGTCTAGTAGCACTTTGGTGAATCTGCATAACATCACAAGTCAAAATGGTGGTCACTGGCTCACTGCACTGCAACACTGTCATTCCAATTCCTAGAAGATGCTTAAAAATTAAAATCCAACACCTGCATAAAGTGAAAGTTGAACGAAATATCACTTTGACAAACTAGTTGCATTTGACAACTAAACTAACAGGAGTACAGGACCTTCACCTTTGTATAAGTAAATAGCAATGGTTGTGTTGCAGTTGATATAGTCAATAAGTACTCAAGTAGTCACTTTATCGAAATCCAATTCGATCTCAATAACTTCTGTCACTTTGGGGGCATCCTGCAACAAAATGGCCACTATCAGATTACAAACATGAAACAACTATTAGGATACTTTGCATAAAACATTCAGACATGCCATAGACACTAAAATTGCATTCAAATAAAGTTGGTCCTTGGATCTTACAGTGGCCCTATTAATATTACCAAAAGCCAAAGGCTAAACAACATTCAGTCAGATACATTTATTTGTATAACTACTGTCATGACTCATGATAAACTGGAAACTCTAAAGTCAAAGTGACAATAAAGAAAATATATACCTTTGGTTTCTTCAGCCCATATAGTTCGCGTACCCAGTCAGCACCACACAATAGCATCTCTACAGTCTCAGGTTTTAAACAGGAGCGATGTGGTTCAATCACTCTTTTCCCAACGCTGAAAGTCGATTCCGAAGCAACTGTGCTAATCGGAATACCCAAGATATCGCGAGCCATTTTTGACAAGATAGGATACTTTGCACTGTTTCCTTTCCACCAAGCTAATACATCAAAAGTTTTTGAACAATTAGGAGCAGGAATCACAATTTTTTCAGCTAAATAGTCATCTAATTCTGATTTCATGGGTTCAAAAATTGCACTACTCTCACGAATGAAACTTTCATATTCATTTATTCCTTGTGATGTGTCTCCTTCATCCATGTTGATGTGTTTATCATATAATACTGGATCTGACTCAAACAAATCAATTGATTTAGCTCGATCTTCAAGATAGTATTCTTGATAAAGTTCATTCAACACATCTTCTAAATAAGCAATATTTCGATCTGCCTCACCTTCACGCGGATAAAGAGTTGGAAAGCAAAACATAGGAAGTTTCATTTTAAAACGTGGATCCATAACAGCACCTATAGACATTACCAGATTGCACTGACCTCAGTATTTATCAAATTTAAGTTTCATTTCAGCTACCATCTCTCTTATCCTTGAATTCTGATCAAAAGTATTCTTATCCAAAATCTGTTTAACTTTCCTTATTTCTGCAAAAAACAAGTTTGATGTCGGATAATGAGTACCTGACACAATATTAGTGACAACATTGAATGTTTCTAAGATACTACAAACTCCTTCAACCCGTTCCCAATCCTCCGCATCAGGAACATAATCCTCAAATCCTTTATCAGACGAGGGAAATCGTTCAAAAACTTGTTTAAATTCAACAGCACATTGCAGCATTTTAAAAGTAGAATTCCAACAAGTCGGAACATCTAAAATTAACTTTTTATTCTTCAAATGTAGGAGTTTAGCAATTTCAGCAAACTTTATCCTACGACCTTCAGAAGCAGCCACATATTTTACACCATCTCGAATTTTATCAATAATTTTTTCTATCGGATCCAATCCATCTTGCACACATAAATTTAGTATGTGTGCACAACATCGCACCTGAAACAATTTCCCTCCAATTGGCAAAGTTGTCTTTCTAATATTGTACATATCTTTTAAAGTTCGCAAGGCAACATCATTTGCCTTTGCATTATCTACACTCACTGTTCCTATTTTATTTTCAATCTCCCATTCGTTCAAACATTTAGATATAGCATCTGCAATTACATAACCACAAAGGGGTTGAGTTGGCATAGTGGTTAGTGCCCAATCCGTGAACCGTGAGGTCACGGGTTCGACTCCTGCCGGGGGTCAAAAAACCGGAAACAATCTCTCTACCTTTGTGTAGGGGCATGATTGCGTACATCCTACCCCCCTCAGACCCTGCTCATGCGGGATATACTGAGTACGTTGTGTTGTATTTTTTTATCTGCAATTACATAACCACTGTGAGGAGGGGGGACATTACAGAAACTAATAACCCTCATATTTAGCTTCCAATCGCAGTCTATCCAATGGGCTGTAATAACCATATACCCTATTTTCTGAGTTGACGAGGTCCACTTATCTGTTATTATATTAATCCTCTTGACAGACTTAAAAACTTCTTTTAACTTTGTCTTCTCAATTTCATACGTAACCATACAATCAGATCTTACAGTGGCCCTACTAATTTTCTGCCAGTGGGGAGTTGCTTTCCTCATAAGCTCATTAAACATATAACTCTCAACATGAATAAAAGGTAATTCATTTACCAATACATAATGAGAGACAGTTTTTCTCATTTTCCCATGGTCATACCTGAAATTAGCAAGTGTTACCTCCGATGAACTATCTCCAGCTTGAAATTGGAGTTGCGCCTGCTTTTGGAATCCAATACCATGTGTTGCCTTGCACTTGTTCACATGTCTGTTCAAAGCCGATGTTGAACAGGTTTCACCACGTTTTAATTCAGCCTTGCAAAGTTTGCACTTTGCAAACTTGACACCATCAATCACAACTTCGTCTAGAAATTTCCAAGCTTGAGACCTCTTTTTCCTTGGCTTTTTTGTGTAAGGAAGATCTGCAGCTTGTGGAATCTCATGTTTTCGCTCGTAAGTCCACTTGCTTTTTCTTTATCTTTAGATGATGCATTCGAACTTCTTATTCTCTTTCTCTTTCGATTACTGAGGGCCTCCTGCTGGTCACCTGTGTCATCATCGGATGGAGTTTCATCTCCGAAACTTCCTACATTTTCTTGAAACTCAGCATCTTCTGGGATTACTTCTATGTACTTTCTATATCTTTTTGATGTCATTTCTATTCTGAAAATCAGAAAAACAAAGTCAACTACTCAACTTTAGTAAGAACTAAGAATTAATCAATTAATCAATGTATGGAAAGTGGAAACAAAAGTCAGGCAGCTAAAATGGCTTCAGATATGTCATTCATGTAGGGAAAGGGTAGTCAGCCCTCTAAATTAAATGCAATAGATATGGCCAGAGGCCAGTGAAGCCAAAGAGAGAGGGAAAGATTATCTAAGAACACAAAACCACATATCTACTTGAATTCATCATTCATGTATGGTAAGGTGGGTGATTGGGTGAAGCAACCAGAGACACCAAGCAGACAGACAGACGGGTAAAGATACTATGACAATTGACAAGTATGATAAGAGAGATGCTATAATGTACATACACATCTATTACGGCTAGGCAAGCTATTGGACTGACAAGAGATTCTACAACCAAGTAATTTACATACAATCGTACTCGTACATGATACATACATATATATAAACCCTAAAACAAATTCATCAAGTAGAGAATGAATTAATAGATAAGAATTATACCAAAAGAGGATAATCGAACGACGACGACCACGGATTGACGGAAGACGGAAGACATGAACTCGGAAGAGGAAGTCGTAATGTTAGATCTGGATTAGTCGATAATGGTGTACTGATGGATAAAATAATTGAATTTTACTTTTTAATTTTTAGTTTATACTTTTATTTTATGTTGCTTACTTTGGGTTTGGCCGTTTGGGCCGTTGTAATTCAGTAGTTGGGCTCAGTCAGTCAGCCCAAAACAAAAAACAAAAATAAAAGTTTAACGACTTGCTCGGTTCGACTCGAACTCGGGATCGATAGTAAAGCTCGTTAAAAACTCGGTACTCGACTCGGTTGATAACGAACTCGAGTTCGAACTGAATATTCTGATCGATAGTGTTAACGAGCTTGGCTCGATAAAAAAAAACTCGACTTGAACTCGAACTCGACAAAACTCGGTTCGACTCGGTTCGTTTACAGCCCTACATATATATAAACCCTAAAACAAATTCATCAAGTAGAGAATGAATTAATAGATAAGAATTATACCAAAAGAGGATAATCGAACGACGACGACCACGGATTGACGGAAGACAGGAACTCGGAAGAGGAAGTCGTAATGTTAGATCTGGATTAGTCGATAATGGTGTACTGATGGATAAAATAATTGAATTTTACTTTTTAATTTTTAGTTTATACTTTTATTTTATGTTGTTTACTTTGGGTTTGGCCGTTTGGGCCGTTGTAATTCAGTAGTTGGGCTCAGTCAGTCTGCCCAAAACAAAAAACAAAAATAAAAGTTTAACGACTTGCTCGGTTCGACTCGAATTCGGGATCGATAGTAAAGCTCGTTAAAAACTCGGTACTCGACTCGGTTGATAACGAACTCGAGTTCGAACTGAATATTTTGATCGATAGTATTAACGAGCTTGCCTCGGTTCGATAAAAAAAAACTCGACTCGAACTCGAACTCGACAAAACTCGGTTCGACTCGGTTCGTTTACAGCCCTACCTTAGTAGGATATACTCAACTAAGGGGGAGAAGTATTGGGGTACAAGTAAAAGAAGAGTGAGTTAAAAAGGGGGAGCATTAAAGACTGTGCTTAGGATGAGAAGCAAGTCTACTTTCTAAGGGGGAGCCTTAGATTAAGAAGCAAAAGAATTTTCATTTGTTATGAAAGTGGAGATATAAGGACAATTACATCACAATACTATTCTATTAGTCTTTCAATGTACTATGTATAAAGGCTAAGTGGAAGAGTAGTAAATTCACCAGAAGTTATAGAAATGGTATTGATTCACCATTGTCTACATAGTAGGAACAGCTGTTTTTCTTTAGTGAGAAAAGCTGTGTCAGAAATGGGAAGTGATTGTAAATCAAGAACTGCTGATAATCACCAATGTAAGATGTGAAGGATTATCAGGCAGAGATATGAAGAATCAAAAATGAAGATGAGTTATCTATTGAAAATCAGTTCAGTGCTAGAGGAACAATCATCTATCATTTCATCAACCGAGGATTCTGGAATTGTTATATTTGAACCAGAAATTTTTTTTTTGTATTATTTACTAAGCTTTGAAATGCTTTATCTTTTTCTTGTTTAAGTGAGTTAGTTGAGTTATCCTCTACGTATTTGCTTGTTATTGTCTAACAAACAAATAGGGGGAGATTAAAAGGCATATGATGTAGCCTATTTGTATTTCGAGGATACAACTCAACTTAAACAAGATTGTATTAGTAAATAGTATATAGACTGTCACAAGGAATCTCAGATTGTATTATCTGTCAGAAGAAAAAGATCAAGGTCAATCTACAGACTTGAAGAATTACTACATTGAAACAAGTTCAGACATCTGATCAAGCCTCAGTGAAGTATTCGTTAAAGAAGTGGATTCATTTGAAGTGACAGAGATTTCGACAGTGACAGAGACAGTACAGAAGAATTAATAGAGAGAGGAGAAAAGAAAAGGAACCAGATTTTAAAGTCAATATATGAAGAACAGTCATTGCGGTTAGTCACTCATGAACCAGACAGTACATCGAGTGTCAACATTAAACAGTGGTTATTCGTCATTAACTTCAGTGGTTCAAGTTATCAAGACTGGTATGTGAGAAAATCATTGTGCAAGCAACAGAAGTGCTAAATTAATTAACCACAAGGATTTTACTATCAAGTGGACTGGCTGTGAGGAAAAAGATTTATCACAAAGAAATGCAAAGTGATATATTCTTAATGTTGAAACCCCGGTTAGAATTGTTGTATTTTTTGTTAAGCAAAAAGAGTCCGGTTTCAGATCCTCAAGAGACCGTAGCTTACACCTGGACGGGTTATGAGAAAATAGAATTATCACAAGAAAATTGAAGGTGATATATTCTTGAAGCTGGAATCCCGGTTGAAATTGATATATTGTTTGTTAAGCAAAAGGAGTCTGGTTTCAGACGCTCAGGTAACCGCAGTTTAGAGTTTAAGAATAATTTTATATTAATATATATTTTATTTATTTAGAAAATTATATTTATAAATATCTAATAATATTATATATTTATTTTTATAATTTCTGGATTAAAATAATTATTTATTAATTAAAGATTATAAGTTGTGCGGGTTAAAAGGCATGTCTACGGAGCTGCCCCTAATAAGGACGAAATAGGCTTCGGTTGTATAATTGTATAAGCAGGTTTGTTTTTGATTGAATTAAAAAAGTTGATGTAGGTCATTGTTTTTAAATTAGAAAAGTAAGAAACAAACAAGTGGTCACATGCAAGTTGCTGTCGGCCAAGCTACTCTCCTACACCGCGCGTGGTGAACACGCGCCCGAGAAAAATAGCACAACCTCCCGTGCGTGTTGTACACTCTTCCCTGCTGCGACTGGTTTTCTACTTAACAGCATATGTCAGTTTTTTAACAATTCGGATAGTTATACCGATTGTCATATCAGGCAAAAGGATTATTGGATTGTCATATTAGCTCAACTGATTGTTATATTAAGCCAAAAGAAAAATGAGACAGTCATATTAATTCAAATGATAGTCATACCGACTGTCATATTGAATTAATGGATTGTTATATTAGTACAAGTGACAGTCATATTGAGCTGATTGGATAGTCATACCGATAGTCATATCAGTTCAAGTCAGCAAATTGTATAAAAGATGCAGAAGACAGCAGCCACAAATAGAGACACACGGAACATTACATCTTTACAAACACGGCAGCCTCCATTTCTCTCTCTCTCAAGCAAGAACAAATTAATTCCTAGAAAATCAAGTTCATCTCCTTTGTAATATTTTATCCGGTGGAACTTGATTATTTGTGATTCATGTACTACTAGCGAATTAAGTTTCCTAGTTCTAATCTTGATTTTTATTAACTAAATTAGAAAAGTTCATGTCGAATTTTCTAAATTAGTTTTTATCAACTTGATTAATTTCTGTATTGAAATTGTAACACCCATCAAGTTAATATATTGTTATATTCAACTTGAAATTTGTTTCAATTTATTCCGCTCAAATTTGTTTAAAATAAAATATTATTTGAAGAACAAATTTAGATAAATTGGTATAGATTGTATTCAACCACCCCTTCTACAATCTTATCGGACCTAACATTAGTGTTTCGATTTTTTTTAAAAATATTTCTCGACGACCCAACCATACGGTGGTCAAGATCCATCTTTTTTAATATTATTTCCAAAATTTCATAAAAAATTAAATTAATTTGGTTTGGTAATTTCACAGTCAACTAGTACGTTGACTAGAACCCCTAAATAGGGTTTCGTCAGAGTTTGGTGTTTCGATGTTTTTAAAAATATTTCTCGAGGACCCAACCATATGGAGGCCAAGATCCATCCTTTTTAATATTATTGCCAAAATTAAAAAAAGAAAAGAAAATTTATTTGGCTTGACAATTTAACGGTCAACTCGTACTTTGACTATAACCCCTAAATAGGGTTTCGGCAGGATTTAGTGTTTCGATTTTTTTTTAAAAAACATTTCTCGATGACCCAACCGTACGGAGGCCAAGATCCATCCTTTTTAATGTTATTGCCAAAATTTCAGAAAAAATGAACTAATTTTCCATTTTTTTATTTTTTCCCCATTTTTAACTAGTTTGTAAAATAAATTAAAAAAATTAATTAAAATAGGAAAAAGGAAAAGTTTTGAACATAAATTCATACACACCATAGTAGTCATACTCACTATTTGTGTGATGAATGTTACCCTACTTTCACTAATTTTCCATTTTTTTTATTTTTTCCTTTTAACTAGTTTGTAAAATAAATTAAAAATTAAATAAAAATAGGAAAATGCCTATTTTGGAACATAAATTCTTATACACCAAATTAGTCATACTCACTATTTGTGTGATGAATCTTACCCTACTTTCAGTAAATTTCCATTTTTTTTAATTTTTTCCCATTTTTAAGTAGTTTGTAAAATAAATTAAAAAATTAAATAAAAATAGGAAAAATGCCTATTTTTGAACATAAATTTTGGTGGTATGACTACGTGGGTGATTATAAATTCTGAATAAAAATTTGGCTTTTTTTCTATTTTATTTAATTTTTAGGCCTTTATTCCTATTTTTAAAATAATAAATTCACAGATTCGACCATATTTTACACCAAATATTAAATTCGACCGAATTCTGTTGAATTTAGCCGAGCTCCTAAATTCGACTATATTTGGTCGAATTTAATGTCTACGTGACTGTCTCTCATTGATCCATTTAGTGTCACATGGATTGGTAAGTCAGCAATTAATCCTAGCCCGTAAAAAAACCAATATAGATCCTAGTCCTTAATTTAAATACATATATGATATATATTATATCTACACACAAATATAAACCCCAAAATATATAGAGAAAAATGTTCCTACAGTTCCTAAAGTTAACATTTAAAATCATTTGATTGTTACCTTTTATTTATAAGGACCCCGCAGGGGCATTAATGATGTGTATTTTATTTAGGAAAGTATGTGATGTGTCTTTATTTCAGTAGTTAACTGTAGGAAATTCTCCTATAGTTAACTATAGGATCATTAAGCCCAAATATATATTATATTTACACACAAACATAAACCCCACCCCGGAACATCTACCTATGTAAGTGTTTGTCGTTGAAAATCTAAGCACACAGATTAGCACTACACAATACTTGCCTACTTGGACAAAGAAGAACAAGTTAATAATTAAAACCGCAAGTATATGATATGTCCTTGATGGTTTCTTTATTTTTTTCCGATTTTTATTACATTCAGTAAAGGGGGAGAACTGGAAGAGAGAAGGAAAAAGAAGAGCGGATCCAATACCCACCCACCCACCCACCCACCCACATCCTCTTCTCCACCGGTGGATTTATGTGGTCCGAGTTTTAAGTTTTTACCGAATATTTAAATCGATTTTTCACACTATTTGTTGATTGTTCATGTAATTAGATTCCATGGTTAGCTTTGTTGTGAGATGATCTTTGATTTAAGACCAAAAACGGAGAGTTTGGTTCGATTTTAAGCAAAATCGCGAGTTGGCCGGAGTTGTAACTCAAGCTCGCCGGAATTCTTTTGTTTAGATCGTTTTTGGTCGATTGTGGTTCGATTTTTGTGTTTCTGGTTTGTGTTCGATTGCCTAGTGGTTGGATGTTGGTTTGGTACCGATTTTTGTGGTTCGATTATGTTGTAGTGGTAGTTTTTGAGCAGCAGAATCTGTTGCCATTTTTTTTAAACTGGTGCATGTTAAAATTCATTGAATTTGGTCGAATTTAGTACCCTAAATTCAACCCAATTTGGTGGAATTTATTGCACTTCGGGCGCCAAATTTTGAAATTTTGAAATTTTCACCAAAATTTGAAATTTTCAAAATTTTGAAATTTTTGGTCGAATTTATAATTTGACCGATTTTGATCGAATTTAGTACACTAAATTTGACTGAATATAGTCGAATTTATATACTAAATTCGACCGATTAATTCAGTCGAATTTATTAATTTGACCGAATTAATCGATCGAATTTAGGATAAATTCGACCGAATTACTAAATTTGACCAGCTTAAATATGACTAACAGAAATTCGGTCATATTTATCTAAATTCGATCGAATTCAGTTGAATTTAGCTAAATTCGACTGAATATTTTCGGTCATATTCAGCCGTTTTTCTTGTAGTGTATATATGTACATTTTAAGCCCATTTAGGTTAACTAAAAAATGTTAGTTTTAATTTAAAGTTTAACTTAATAGTTTTAAATGAAAATTGATAATTTTAATTTTAAGTTAGGTGTATCTGTTTGGTTAATTTTATTTAAAATAAATTTATTTAAAAAAATTGACTAAAGAAATAAAAATTTACATCTTTAAACATAATACAAAAATATAAAATACAAATAAATGATATAAAAATTGATACAAGAAAAAAAATAAGTTGAAACAAAATATCTCAAAGATATTTAAATTTTTTGAACTAAACTTACTGTAAATTGAAAAAATTTAATGTACACAAATAAATCAACTAGCAACTTAAATGACCCTAGATAGGCTCATAATCATCTTTAATGGTATCTCAGTACAGACTTTACAACAAATGCTCATATCTAACACGGTGCTAGCTCAACTTAATTCCGAGTGTTAAACCAAACACTTTAAAAGAAAAAACTTAAGTGAAGACTCTGTATACTTCTGATAATAATTAGGCAAATTTCGAAAATTCTGGTTGCATTTTATTGTATGAATAAAATTATTCACATATTTTTGGAGTTCGGTTTTGATTTTAGTTGAATACCAGTTTGGATGTACTCGGGTTCAGAATTTGATCCAATTTTAAATTTGACACTGCCAATATTCAAGAGCCGCCTCTATAATTCATGTGACAAATTTCTCCAAATTTGGTGTCTTGAAATTTTAAGTGACTTTTAGCCAGCGCAAGTAGATACCTAGGTTATTCACTATTAAATAATATATATTGTTGTAACATAAGATCTTGTTGGGGCCTTCCTCTAATACCTTAAGATTTCGACTCCCATTTATTTAATTTATTATTTATTGTCCGTCTCCTTCATGTCTTCATAATTTGTTTGTCGTCTGTCAATCGTTCGAATCGTATCGTGTGATTTTATTGTTTAAATAAGTGAAATAGTGGGTGTAATTTCTTTATCCGGGCATAATTTCTTTATTTGGGCACGAAGAGCAAGGATAGTAGTTGTAATATTGTTAAAAAAGTGGAGTGAAGTAGTGGATGTAATAAAGTATCTTATTGTTAAAAGTTACTATTTTTATTAATGTAAAGAATTGGTGGGACGTTCAAAGTGTTGAAAAATTTGAGTAAAGTAGTGGGTGTAATAATGTATTTTATTGTTAAAAATTACCATTTTTATTAATGTAAAGAATTAGTGGGATGTTCAAAAAGAAAAGTGTAAAAAAAATGAGAGGTACAGAGAAAAAGTATGTTAACATAAATATATTTCAATATCATTTTTTTTTTTTTGACATTTCAATATCATAATCTCCCCAGTATGCAGGTATATGCGTGTCGCGCGCGAGTCCGTTCATGAATATCATAATCTGGAGTATTGTCTTGTTATTTTATCTTTTGACTCCTGCGAGCCTGTTCATGAAACAAATTGTTTTTGTGTTCCAAGTGGGACGAGTACTGATGGATACGATCATGCAACAACCATTAGTTTAAATTGTAAATGTGCTTATATATCATCGATGTTTTAGCACTAGACCGAGGGTAAACTTGATTGAAATGCAAATATATAAGCAGCTTGCAGCAACATAACATACATGCATGTCAATTACCTTTAAAAACAAAAAGCATACATACATACATGTCTGTTCTTTTAGAGGTTACAAAATCTTATTTTGAAAGTTGGAATTCTCATATGTCGTGGACATGATCAGGTACACTATAGAAACGTGCATCGCTTTTGCTTCTGTGGCTTCTTCTTCTGTTTGGGTGGCATCAAGGCTACTCTTATTGCTGTATCAAACACAGATTTCACATTCTGAAATATCACAAGCAGCACAAATGAAAAGATATTTTATCAGTAGATATTCATTACTATCCAGTTTGTAACTGCATAATTTAAGGTTTGCATTTTTTTAATTTTAATTTCCTCAATTCAAGAATCAGTGTGTTGTCAAAATAATACTAGATGATCGATGATATACTTATCCTCTGTGGTTTGGAACTGCACTGAATATATGCAACTCCATTGATCATCTTTCGAAGCTTAAGGGTCAGTAGATATTTGATACTATCTATTTTGTTATAGAACTACATGATTAAAATGTCATAGCAGTACTTAATTGATGATGATACAATTACCTTCTGTGTTTTGGAACTGCACTCAATATACGCGACTGCATTGATCATCTTCCGAAGTTCTTCTCCCTATTGATAATACTTTTCGTTAACATTAGCGAGTCATGTAGCTAGTATATATGTAAATCTGAACATATAGAATCTAATAATTTCTTCATTTGCAATCAGTGAAATTACCTGAGCTGTTGATATTATTGTCACACCAGGATGATCACTTACGAATTGTCTGTCTTCTCTCAAATCTGCATTTTTTGTTTATGGTTGAAAGTACTCTTATGCCATGAAACTTGCATGTGTGTACTATGAGAAATACTTATCTTACCAAGTTTGGTGCCCACAAGTACAATTGGTACATTTGGTGCATAGTGTTTCAGCTCAGGTATCCACTACATATAAAAATTAAACATATCGATCAAGCTAAATGTATAGAGCCTTTTATTCAAATGTTTGGAAGGAAAACAGATGAATGTTTATAGAAAGAATTTGGGTTAAACCTTCTTGTAGATGTTCTCATAGCTGGCCTTGCTAATTAGAGAGAAAGCCAAAAGAAAGATATCAGCTCCTCTGTAACTCAATGGCCTTAGCCTGTTGTAATCCTCTTGTCCTGGAATTATACATACAGCAAAATCTTTTCATGAATTTACGTTACGCAATAAGTACTTTTCATACGAACGTATACAGAAATGAGACTTACCTGCAGTATCCCACAGGCCCAGGTTTACTGTACTACCATTTACCACCACATTAGCACTGAAGTTGTCAAACACAGTTGGAACGTAATCCTAAGAGACCATAAAAATATTATTTCAGTACAAGCCTTAAATTTAGTCAAATAAATAAATGTAATCCTGGACTTTATATCAAAATGTTTAGGTAAGAAAAAAAAAAGAAGAAGAGAAGAAGGAATTAGTAGCATACTGTTGGAAATGTATTGCTGGTGTATGATATGAGCATACAGGTCTTTCCTACTGCTCCATCTCCTACTGTCACACATTTGATAAATCTTGCAGTAGTCATTTTTGTTTCCTATGATTTTTGAACAAGGATAACGTTTTGGTTTTATATTAAAACATCAAAATGTTATAAGCAGTTTTAAATCTTAAGGAGAAAACAAAAGAGACAAAGAAGTTGGTAGTTCTCAACAACTTAGAAATTGTCACAATGAGTGCCAAAGGACTTTAGTTTTCTTGAAGTGCAAGGACAAGAGGTAAAAGAGGTTGTGATTTAGTAGGTATCGTGCTAGGTGTTTGTTGGTTAAGTGTTGATGAAGGAAGGGGAAAACATATTCATGGAGAATTAGTACATCATTGGTTATCAAAAATAGCTTATATAGAAAGTATTCTTTAATTATATCCTGATTAAAAGGTATGTTTTCATCATGCCCATGTATATTAGTAGTCAGCTTAAAAGAATTTTCAGACTTCAAACTTATCAAATTTGGTTTTTAATTCAATTCTAATGTCTATAATTACTAGTCCGGTTAAAATTTTTAGCCTTCAAATTTATCAAATTTGGTTTTCAAAATTTAAATACTAGTATTTCAGAAAATAAAACTTTCATGTATTCTTTAATAAAAAATTTAATGTTTGTATTCAGAAAATAAAATCTATACCTCACTAATTAACAATATCTAATATTTTCAGTTAAGAAAAATAATAAATAACTTTATAATTTGATGGATTAACATCAATAGAAAATACCATGTTCATTATGTATCACGCTACATGTATAATATATCAACTAGAAGTTTAAAGTAAAAGTTGGAATTGTTTCTTCGAACTCTTTTAATATATTAAATTAGTTGAATAAGCCACGTTTTGCAGTGGTCATGTAATATCTTAAAAAAAATTAAAATATAAATTTAAGAAATAAATCGAAGAAAAATATATAAATAAATTAATCAACATAATATTGTACAAATTTTAATATATATATATATATATATATATATATATATATATATATATAGACAAATAAATAAATTAAATACTTATTTTTTATGTTGATTTTGTATCACGTTTTTTTAGGACTACACCCGTTGTAATAAATACATATAAGACATGTTTCTCGGCGATCTTGTAATATTTTTAATTTTTTTTAAAAATATAGACTATTTAAGAAAGAAATCAAAAAAAATATCTATAAACAAATTAGCGAACACAATATTGTACAAATTTTAATATATATATATATATATATATATATATATATATATATATATATATATTTACAACAAAATAAACCACATACTTATTTTTTACGTCGATTTCCTGTCACGTTTTATTAGACCGACATCCGTTGTAATAAATACATAATGATAAAAAAGCAGATTTGATTGAATTAATTAAAAGAAGGCGTTGGAATATTATGATCAAATGAGAAGAAAATAACGATAAATTAACAATTAACAATAAATAAATAAAGAGGGAATGATAAAAGTTTAAATCTTAAAAACCAACAAAAAAATACAGATCTCCTAAGTCTTGTTCACACGATCACTAACAAAAAAATACAAATTCCAAAGCAAAGAACAACCAATGTCCAATGTTTAATAATAATCCATAATTATAACTAAAATCATAACAAATCATAAATTTTAAAATAAAATGAAGAAAATAAATATTAAATCAATAAATTCAAACCTTAAAAACAAACAAAAGAAAAAAGCAACCTGAAAATCGTAAAAGAATCAGTGGAGCACACATATAGCCATATACATTGAAAATTAAACAACATAAGAATGAATATAAACAAAAAAAAATAGACGATGACAAAAGCAAACAGAAGCAAGAAAAAGGATTACAAATATGGTAATGATTGTACATATGTAAGAATATAACATTTCTCTTCTATTTTGAATATGTAAATTTGAATTCTTCTTCCATAAAATTAAAAAATCTTTCTATTTCGAAGATGTTAATATTTAAAAAAATGAAGTTCTGAAATATAAATTTTTTTCTATTTCGAATATATAAATTTCACTTCTTTCTTACAAATTCGAAAACCTTTTCAATTTCGAAGATATTAATGTTAATGTTAAAAAAGGAAGTTATGATTTCTTTTCTAAAAAATAGGGCCTAAATAAGGAAGTTTTGATTTTAATTATTTAAAATAGTGGAGCTCTAGAAAACAGATAAATATGATCCGATCGATTTGATTTTCCTTTATATAATACTACTACTAGTTGACTAAGTCGCGCTTCGCGACGGTCATGTAATTTTTTTTAATAAAATCAAAATATAAATTTAAAAAAGAAATCGAAAAGAAAGTCTCTATAAATAAATTAGAGAACACAATATTGTACAAATTTTAATATATATTGACAATTAAATAAATTATATACTTACTTTTTATGTCAATTTTATATAACGTTTTCTTAGGTCAACACCCATTCTAATAAAAACATATGAGCCACGTTTCGCAGCGGCCTTGTAATATTTTTTAATTTTTTTCAAAATAAATTTAAAAAAGAAGTCGAAAAGAAAATCTCTATAAATAAATTAGTGAAAGTACAAATTTTAATATATATTGAAAACAAAATAAACTATATACTTATTTTTTATGTAAATTTTGTATCACGTTTTCTTAGGCCGACACCCGTTGTAATAAAAACATTTGAACTGCGTTTCACGGCGACCTTGTAATATTTTTAAATTTTTTCAAAATAATTTAAGAAAGAAATCGAAATGAAAATCTCTATAAATAAATTATTGAACACAATATTGTACAAATTTTAATATATATAGACAACTAAATAAACTATATACTTATTTTTATGTCAATTGTATCCCATTTTCTTAGTTCGACACCCGTTTTAATAAAAACTTATAAACCGCGTTTTGCGGAAGCCTTGTAATATTTTTATAATTTTTTTCAAAATACAGACTATTCAAGAAAGAAATTAAAAAGAAAATATTTATAAATAAATTAATGAACAAAATATTTTTACAAATTTTAATATATATATATATATATATATATGTATATATATATATACACACAATAAAATAAGCTATATACTTATTTTCTACGTCAATTTTGTGTCACATTTTCTTAGGACGATACCCATTGTAATAATTATATATGGACAAAAAAAGTTTTCCTTTTAACATTTTTTTACAAATAAAGATTATTTAAGAAAAAATTTGATAAAAAAAATATTTATAATATTCTATAAATTAGTAAACACTATATTGTACAAATTAGTTATGTATATAAAATAAAACAAAATATTTATATATTTTTATACCGATTGTGCTTCATGCTTTTATAAGCCGACACCCGTTATAATAAATCTGCATAGATAAAAATACCATAATTATAAGATTTAAGTATTAACCATCTTCCAAACTTTAGCCGTTTATATTAATTGTGTGATTGTCATCACACTTTATTAAAAATATAAAAATTTATCTTGGAAATCTTTCAAAATAATAGTTATAATTTCGGAAACATTTTAATTAAACATTTTAAAAATAATTCAGAAGATTTTAAAAATAATTCATAAGATTTTAGAGTTTTTATACTAAAATTAAACATTTTAAAATATATTACAAATAGTTATCTTTCATAATTATACTCTTCAAAAAAAGAAAAAACCTTAAATAAGAAAATTTATATTTTTATAATTTAAAATAGGTAAATTTTATAGAAACTAATATGATTTCAAAAACCCACGTCAATGCCCCCTCTATATACTTTAAATAAAAAAAAAATATTTTTGAAAAATTTAATACTGAGTCATGAAAATATGCGTAGTATTCAATGACAATTGTTGTGCTAAAAATCTCCATGGGCTAGATTTAAGCCCATTAAGCTATAGGGTCCAATTCATACGAGCCAGAAGATAGATCCAGTACAAGATATGAAGATTAGACATGAAGAAATGAGCACTAGCTGAGAAGACAGTCAAGAAGCTACAAGTATCATGATGTTCCTAATGAACCGGAAGCTGAGTAGATTATGAATGGACCAGGTTCCTCCCCGCAGAAGAGTTCAAGACAGCCTAGCAGCAGTAGTGAAGACAGTAAGAGCATATGGGAACCACAAAGAGGCTCTCCAGACTAATATATTTGTTATTTGTGCAGGTATAGTTTCCTAGAAAGAGGTTCCTCAGAAACAGGTTCCTGAGATATAGGTTCCTGAGCACTAGGTTCCTGAAACATAGGTTCCTGAGCACCAGGTTCCTGAGCACCAGGTTCCTGAGACATAGGTTCTTGAGCACCAGGTTCCTGAGCGTAGCCAGCCAAAAAGAGACAGATTTATTATTGGAGAGTACTCCTAGGATGCAGCTGATCCTAGATTACCACTAATAGGCAGAAAAATTATAGTAGAGTACGAACTCGAGTTCTACTCTACTTAGACAACCAGTTCGAGCTTGGCTCTAAAGGAAATTGAGTCCAACTTGAATTAGAATTAGCCATACAGCTAGTCAAGCAGAATCAGCAAAGAATTAGAACTACGTGAGCTTGATTCCAATATAAAGGATACGTAGGAACCTTGAGGGTAAGACGAATTCAGCTCTCTAATTTTCTCTAAAGGAATCTGAGATTATTGGAGACACCCTCGAGCTCAGCTCACCCCCACCATAAAATCACACCCAAATCACCGAAAATAGCTACTTACATTGGCGCTAGAAGGAGGGGCTGCCTTTCTCGTTTGTGGAGGACAAACGAGAAATGAAACAAAAAGATGGGTGTTTATTAATTCTTGGGACTGGTTAGTTGAAGAGAGATGACAGCTATGGTTTAGGATAAAACTACACGCATAATATAAACAAGATAGCTAGGGTTATGTGTGGGACAAGCAGCGAGAAGATTAGATGAAGAACTGACGGTGGTACTTCTCATGACAACCCAAACAAATATAAAATCCTGGTGGGTGTCAAAACGAAACAGCAAGATATGATGGTACTGGTTGCTGCTGTTTAATGATGTGTCTGACAAGAAATGACTACTATTTTGAGAAGCAAATAGCAGGTGTTAAGCAAGATGGATCATCAACGACGAATTTGATGGTAGCTGTTGGAATATCGCCATGACAGCGTGGTGTTTGTGATATGAGGATTTTAATGTGATTGGAGAGGATTGGCAGAGAGGGGATTCATATTGAGTTCCATTCAAGGATGTACGGGAGAGAACCATGTGCTGTTTTTATGATGTTCCCTCACAGATGCACCACTAATTGCATTAAACCCAGCCAGCCGATGAACGAAACGATCACACTGCGCTGATTTATAGTTCGTTTTAATGATGCGACTAAAAGCTCTGGTGGCATGAACGATGGAATAGGCTGTAGAGATACACAGCAATAGAAAAGACAAAATCAAATAAGAACAAAGAACAACAGAGTCGGTGTATTATAAAGAAATCTGCCATGAACGTACGGAGGAAACAATGGACTGGTAGTGAGATGCGATGACAAAAGTGACAAGGATTATGGGCCAAACGATAGCTTTACAATTAGTTTCAAGGGGAAAGATGAAGTCTTGATGATGTTCCAGTGGTAGCTGTTAGAATTCTAAGCATAAAGCAGCAACAATAACCAAGACGGGATTACAAGAGATATAAACACAGATAATTTTGATAGCAGCGTCCGGGTTACGACGGTTGTCTCAGGAGCTCATACGCAAACATAAGTATAAACACTGAGAGTTATGGCGACAGGACCATAGGCCATAATTCAGGAAAGAAGCAAGAACATCAAAGTACAGATAGAGGAGTACAGGACATAGCAAATCTGCATTAAGCCGCTGGAATCAAGAACAAAAGCGGTGCAGATTCACTAGGGTTACCAGGAATGGTGATGAACAGCGACAGGAAGTTTAGGTGGATGTTCTGATAAGATCGTGGTCTATGATTTCCGATGAATGTACGTGGAGATTGAAGCACAAAAGTAGCAAAAAAAGCTGAAAATCGGAATTCTGAGGCTGCAAAATCTGAGCAAACTTTGCAAAATAAATTGTTTTGATTTTGAAGGTTGTAGGTTTAGTATGATATACCACTAGAAAGGTATCGGAGTCTAGTTTCTAGCAAAATTTACAGCTCGTAAAAATTCATTTTCTACAGAAAGTTATGCCATAATTAGTGAAGAGTGGTCAAGCTGTCTAGAATGGTACATTTCTGAGTAAAAAATCTGCATTAGAGTGTTAAAGCACTAATAAGAAAAGGCAAATGATCGACAGAGCAGCAACAACTAGGGTCTTGAAGATGACAACAAGAAATTCATTAAAGAAACAGTGGTCCTATGAAGAAAGCAATGTTACGGGAACATGTCATGCTTGTATGGTTTGGAAGTATGTTTGTGTTATTAAAGACGAACAGATTGTGATGAAGCGTTAAGGGGATCTCAAGATCAAAGGCAAGTGCAACAAATATTGTGGTTCGTGATGGAAACAACAAGACACGGTGATGTACCCAAGCGGGACTATATTTTTATTGATCTTGCATGCCATATGTGGTGTTGGATACTACCTACAAGTGCGCTTCTGAATGAGCATAGAACCAAGCAGTGGAATCGCAGAACTGAACAAAGCTATGATAATTCTGTCATATGTACAAAATCTAGGTAACTGACATGGGACCTGTAAAAGGATGTGACAACCAGGAGACACATGCCTACGATAACTAGTAGCCGAAACCTCCAATACATAGTAGAGAGGCAGGTTTATTTGCAAGGAGAAATAAATAAGAAGCCTGTGTATTGAATGGAAAAGGATCTCTAGGTCGTCTACAAGCATATATCCAGGCCAGCATGGGAATATGGAAGTCAGAAAGTGATGAAGAAGCACTTGTGGTGTAGTTGTGGCAATGGAGATTCGCTGCGCAGATTCCCAAGAACCTCATAAAGATGTGCATGAAGAACGCAACATATATAGCAGGCCTTGTAATTAAGATGCCAATGAAGATGTCCAAAATGAGAGTATGTAGTAGAATGATGACGTGATGGTGGTGCCACCTACATAAGCAGTAAAGATGGAGCCACATAGTGATGTCTCGGTGACAGCTACATACATGGAAGCAGTGGTCTTATGGTAGCGATTAAACCTAAAGGGAAGGCATAACCGCGCGCAGCTAACAGAGGGAGCAAAGAAGACTATTTCCAGGAGAGTTGATGATGACGTAATGATATAGGAAAGGAGATTAACAGCTGAGAGTCACTTGCAAGGCAAACTCTCTACAGTAAACAAAGCTAAGTATTCAGTTCAATTTTATTTTAATTCTGCAAATAGATATATTATGCCATGCATGCATTAAAATATTTGATTGAATATAGAAAATTCATGCTAGAAATCCACACCAGACATATTTAATGAATAAAGAATGCATCATTGAGAGATATAAACTAGAAATAGAAGTGATGAATTAAGTCTAGCAGTAGATCCCTGAAGCAACATAGTAAGAGAATTCATTTGACTAGCATACCAATAAAAAATAAGAAAGTCATTAAAAATAAATTAGATTTAATATTCTACATATATGACCTAAATCAAACATTTGCATGAGACATACATAATAAAATGCATGTGCATATTATGTGTCCTAGTTATCATATTCATTAATGTGCATTAATCATGTCATGAAAATATATTGTTGCATTGTATATATACTTGCAAAATTGAGATATTGTGCAGGCTTGCTCGCTGAGCAGTATAGAACTAAAGTGAAGAGCTTCTTTCAATTCATTAAACTACTAAAAATACTTTACAAATAATCTCTTTAAGTACCTCTTGTTTCTTACAATGAGTTAGCTCGCGTAAGCTTAGAGGTGCTGCATTGGGATATTTGTACTCGATATAGAGGTTCATTCTTATCGCGTGTTGAAAGATGCTGAAGAAGAATGAGAGAAAGAGATATAGCAAGATGATTCAGAATGAAAATAAGAATGAAAATAAGAATGAAAAAAGATCTAGGCAGAAGGTTCCCTGAACCAGAGGTCTCCCCCCGCAGACAAGAATTTTGTAGATGAATAGATACTTGAATAAGAAGGCCAGAAAGATGAGGTCTTGAGAAAAATATACCTCACTCATGAGGTCATATGTTTTTAAAAAAAAAATTAAAGAAAAATTTGAAGCTATAAGCAAGAATGACACGAAGAGGTTACAGTATCGATCAAAGCATTAAAGAATAATCAGTATGATTTGAAGAAGAGATTAGGTCACTAGCAACCTCAGAAAAGGAAACTTATTCAGTGACCTGACAGACATAGATGATGTTGATTTATGAAAGCTTCAGATACAGTTGAAGATTTTGATGAAGAGTAGATGCAAGAATATGATTTTGACAAGTGTAACTTTAATAAGGGTAAACAGTTCAGGTCCCTCAACAGATAGAAGGGAACCTCTTGAAAATGAAAAGAAGTGAAGCTCAAGCTGAAGAAAGCACGCATTACTCCTCAAGATTCAGCAACTTGTTAGTGAAGACAGCAAGAGCATATGGGAACCACAAAGAGGCCCTCCAGACTAATATATTTGTTATTTGTGCAGGTATAGTTCCTAGAAAGAGGTTCCTGAGATATAGGTTCCTGAGCACCAGGTTCCTAAGACATAGGTTCCTGAGCACCAGCTTCCCGAGACATAGGTTCCTGAGCACCAGGTTCCTGAGCGTAGCCAGCCAGAAAGAGACAGATTTATTACTGGAGAGTACTCCTAGGACGCAGCTGATCCTAGATTACTAATAGACAGACAAATTATAGTAGAGTACGAACTCGAGTTCTACTCTACTTAGACAACCAGTTCGTGCTTGGATCTAAAGGAAATTGAGTCCAACTCGAACTAGAATTAGCCATACAGCTGGTCAAGCAGAATCAGCATAGAATTAGAACTACTCGAGCTTGATTCCTATATAAAGGATACGTAGGCACCTTGAGGGTAAGACGAATTCAGCTCTCTAATTTTCTCTAAAGGAATCTGAGATTATTGGAGACACCCTCGAGCTCAGCTCACCCCCACCATAAAATCACATCCAAATCACCAAAAATAGCTACTTACATGAATTATTCTTGTAAATTCATCCGAAAATCACGTTGATTACGAAAATCCTCCATCAACAACAATGAGTACTGATTTTTTCTCACAATATTTTAAACCGACACCCGTTATATATATATTATAAAATTATTAAGTATGCAAAATAATAAAAAATTAAATACCAAAATTCTCTTTGACTTTGATTTCGATTTACATGCCGGTGAAATTTTCTTGAAAAATATTATTATAAAAAAAGTTAGAACTTGTTTTTTATATTTTATTTATTATTAAAAAATAGAATAATTCTAAATTAGACATACATTCAAGAGTTAATTGCAAAAAACTGGCCAATTTTTACACTCATTTTCAAAAAATGGCCATACTTTCAATTTTGCAAAATGGTGGTCAGACTTGCCTTTTTCCTTTCAAAAAAGTGGTTGAAGACGATTTTCAGCTTATTTGACAGGGGTAAACTGGGAAAATATGTTATTTTATTAAAAATAAATGCTAAAAATCACCAAAATTTTCCAAAAAATCCCCAAATTAATATGTGTCACCATATGATTGATTATATTCGTAATAATAATAATAATGCCCCCATGCATGCACATAAATTGACTAATTAAATCTTGACCAACTCATATTTGTGAATTTTTTGGTGAATTGATGTGCATACATGGGGGGCATTATTATTATTATTACGAATATAACCAATCATATGGTGACACGTATTAATTTGGGAACTTTTGTGGACAATTTTTGGGATTTCTAGCATTTTTTCCCATTTTACCCCTGTCAAAAAACTGAAAATCGCCTGCAACCACCTTTTTGAAAGGAAAAAGGCAAATCTGGCCACCATTTTGCAAAATTAAAAGTCTGGCCACTTTTTTGAAAATGAGTGTAAAATATGGCCACCATTTTGAAGTTTACTCTACATTCAATAACCTCTCACTTCATTCAATTTTCAAAACCTGGACAGTCCTATCTCACCACCAAATCATTGATCAGATACAACTCACGAACTAATATTTTAAGGAGAAAAATAATTGGCAAAAGATAATACAACTCCCGAACTTACATGAATCCACATAACGGAACCACAGCTACATGAATTTTTGCAAGATCTCATCAATTCTCTTTTAAGTCCGGGATCATATTTTGGCTCCAAATCCTTAAGAAAAAATTGCAAATTAAAAATTTTAATATTTTTCATGATTAAATAAAAATTAAGAATGATCGTCGAACACCAATAATACTAAAAAATTATAATCAAGATCGATCAATATATGTCTTTTATATATATAAAGAAGGATATATGAAAGATTGGGTTCGCCAATAATATTTTCGAATAATTGTATCAACTAATGAAGTTTATTTTTTTTTAAAAAAGTTTAAATTTTAAGATAAAGTAAGACTAAGCAAACATCGAATGAGTGTAAAATTATCAACAAAAATTGTTAATCTTAATAATATACCTTCGCGAGAGTTAATAACAGTTGATATTAGAAGATTGCATAAAACTTTTAATATGAAGAAAACGAAAAAAAATAGCGTACAAAGTCATTAACAATAAATCAGATATACACAATATATCTAAATAAGAGTACGAGTTAATAACATAGACCAGAAATCTAAAGAACCACTTTCAAAGTTCTAAAAATCACTAGGCGGGTCTAGGCGGTGAGCCTACCCTCTAGCGATTAATCGGTTAGGCGGTGATTAATCGGAACATTAATCGAATATATTAAAATAAATTAAAAATATATTTTATATAAATAAAAATATAAATATCTTCATTTTATTATTAAATATGATGAGTGAATTTACCATTTCATGTGTAAATTATATTTTTTATTAAAAAAAATTACTATTTTAAAATTTTATTCTTAAGTTGACCGTTTTTTTTAAAATTTGACCGATTAATCCCGATTAAACCCGATTAATCACCGCCTAATCGATCATTTTCGCCTAACTCATTAAACCGCCTAATACAGCCTAATCCCGCCTAGGACCGCCTAGGCGCCACCTAATCAAAAAAGCGTCTAATGACCGATTTTGGTAGATTTTAGGCTTTTAGTGGCCGCCTAGCACCTAGGCGCCGATTAATCGGCCACCTAGGCCGATTTTTAGAACACTGACAACTTTAAATAAATTCAGCAAAAACGATGGTTGCATAACCTGTACTGCAAATCTTTTATAAAACTCAATGTTAGGTCCAAAATAGTTTGTAGAAGGGGGGTTGAATACAAACTATACTGTTTTATCGAAATTGTTCTTTGGGTGTTTATTAATTTTTAAACAATTCGATGCGGAATAAAACGAAACCAATATTCAAGTTAAATATAAAATTTTTATTAACTTAGATGGGTATGCCTTAAAGCACGGTACAAATTACAAGGTTTAATGACCAAACTAATTATTACAAATTCTATAGAAAATTCGACATGACTATTTCTATATTTGTAATAAAAAGATCGAAAGCTAAAAAGCTATTCGAGAGATAAGTTCTAGGAAAATTAATCCGCTAGATAGTTCTAATAGTACAAGTAAACTATTTCTAGTGGTTTAGATTTATCGATACAAGCTAGAAACAATTTACAGGATTTAATTTGAAGTCCGGGAACTTTTTCTCTCTTGGTCTCTGTCTCTCTTTTCTCCTCTCGGCTCTGTGAAGAAATGTGTGAAGTTTTTTTTGATATTTCTGGCGCTGATGCTTTATAAGTCTTCTGGCTCTTTTTTTCAACTAAACAGACTATTCAATTCTTCACAGACTTTCAGAATGACTTTCTCTTACAGACTATCAAACTTTTAGACTATTAATTAAATAGATTTTCTAGCCATTTTAGACATTCGGTAGGACTATTAAGGCTTTCAGACTATCCATTCTTCTCTCCAGACAATCGATATGACTATTATTAATAGTCATACTAGTATAAAAAGGATAGTCTATAAAAGATTAAAGACCTGGCTAGACTATTAAAATCACTCGACAGACTATTGAATTTAATCAATTAACCTGACCATTTTTCTTTTTGTTCACATGCCAGACTTTCAATTCTTTTGTTTAAAACATAACCACCTGCCACATTTCATGTTACAAGTCAAATAACCTTTCGAGTTATTTCTAATTTAGAGAGGCTTCTTAGAAATGCTTTAAACCCGCACAGCTTCTAATCTTTAATTAATAAATAATTAATTTAATTTAGAAATTATAAAAATAAATATCTAATATTATTAGATATTTATAAATATAATTTTCTAATTAAATAAAATATTTATTAATATAAACAAATCCTTAAACTCTAAGCTGCGGTCTCTAGAGGGTTTGGAACCGGACTCCTTTTGCTTAATAAAAAATATATCAATTCTAACTGGGGTTCCAGCTTTATGAATATATTACTTTGTATTTCTTTTTTATTATTCTTTTTCCTCATAGCCAGTTAGGGCTGTAAATGAATCGATACACTCGCGAACAGCTCGGTGTTCGGTTCGAAAAAAATTCGGTTCGTGTTCGGTTCGATTAACAAACGAGTCGATCTTGAACATGATTTTAAGGATCGATTTATAAACGAGCTGAACTTGATCACGGCAAAGTTCGACTCGATAGCTCGCGAACAAGTTCGATTAATGTGCTCGTGAACATAGTTCGTGAACAGGCTCGTGAACATAGCTCATGAAATGTTCGTGAATAAGTTCGATAATTGAGCTCGTTAACATGCTCGGTATACGAGTTCATTAGAGGTTCATAAACAAATTCGATAAATAATCTCCTATATATAATATATGTTTGATTATTATAAAGCTGGTGCAAGCTCTTAGATTTTTAAATGATTAAGTTTTAATAACTTAAGTTTATTTATATCAAACAATTACGTTTCTTTGCCCTTTATTTTTAAATCAAACTTGTTTGTTTTTTGGAGTTGGAGATGTGAGAATTTTATTGGTCGATTATTTATTATTATTTCTATTGCTGAGACAAAATTTTAATTATTTAATTTTGGACTTTTTGATTTTTATAATATTAAATTTTTGTATACAAAAATAAGGAAATAAACTTATGAGTTGTTCGTAAGTGAGCTCGTGAGCATAAGTTCGTGAGCAATGTTTAAGATTTATTTATGAGCATAATTACATGAACAATCTCGTGAACAAGCTTAATGTGTTGTTCGAAAGCAAAAGTTTGTGAGTAAGCTCATGAGACATGTTCGTGAGCTGTTCGTGAACTGTTCGCGAACAACATCTTATCTTAACGAACCGAGCTCAAACATATTTTTTGGCTCGATTCAAGTTCGAGCTCGAGTTCGAGTTCGATAATTTCTTAACAAACGATACATGAACATTTTAGAGTTCGGCTCGGCTCGGCTCATTTACACCTCTATAGCCAGTCCACTTGATAGTAAATCCTTGTGGTTAATGAATTTAACACTTCTGTTGCTTGCACAATGATTTTCCTTTTGTACCAGTCTTGATAGCTTGAACCACTAAAATTAATGATGAACAAACACTATTTAATGTTGACACTCGATGCATGGTCTGGTTCATGAGTGACTAATCGCAATGACTGTTCTTCATATATTGACTTTAAAATTGTGGTTCCAGTCATCCTTTTCTTCACTCTTTATTCAAACCTTTTCATCTGTATTCTGCCACTGTAGGAACCTCTTGTCACTATAAATAGAACCCACTGTCTTGATTACTCCACCGACGCTTGATCAAATGAATGAACTTCTTCCAATGTATTATAACATCAAAACTGTAGATTGACTTTGTCTTCTTTCTTTTGACAGTTGAACATTTGAGATCACTGTGACAGTACATATACTACGTACTATTACATTCTTGTTTAAGTTGAGTTGAATCCTCGATGCTTACAAATAGGGTAAACATATGACTTTCACTCAAGGCTGTTCAAGAATGGCCATCTGACTGCAGGCAATCTCCTTTATAATTATCCTTCTCTTTTTGCCAATCTTTGTGAAATGAAACAACAAAACATGTAGAAGATTTAAAATTAATATATAAATATGACATATAAACTTTTAACCTAATAACAAAGTTCATGAATAATGCTAAAATGGTTAAAAAGAAATATAGAAAGAGATTATTAAGAATATCTTTGGGGTTGATAATCGCTCTAAATTTGACATATAAAACTTAAAAACCAATCCTGAGAATTAAAACAGTTAGTGGCACACACAGAGAGAAATATATATTAAACATTAAACAAAATAATAATTAATAAAACTAAACTAAAATGTTACCGAACTAAAATGTTTTTACATATTAGAAAACTATTGACCATTTTAGAAAACTGTCACCGAACTAAAATGTTTTTACATATTATCACTAACATTACCAACATTTATTAGTTTGGTCACTACCGTTACCAACATTTATTTTTTTGTCACTAAACTATTTACCGTTTTAGAAAATTACCACCGAACAAATTATATAAATAAAAAATGACATGTTTAATCTTTTGGGAAAATGGTCTTTTTTCAATTTTTTTATGATTTATATTTGTTTTTTATTTTTTTAATAATAATTATAGTTTTATTTAATATTATGTGTATAAATATTTTTATATAATTTTTTATTTATATTATTTGTGTTTGTCTTTGAAGAATATAGGTTTTGTTAGTTTCTCATATTTTATTTGTATTTGTATATATATAAAGGATATGATTTGTATGTGTTTTTTAGAGATGTGTTTTATTTAGAAAACTAATGTCTAAAAATTAGGTCCAATAAACGACCCATTAACCAAGACCCAAACTAACTTTAGAGATGTATTTTAATAAATTAATGATCCACTCTACTAAAGGTGGGTTTCGATTATTAATAGATAAAATTTTATGATATATAGTACTATAATGATTTTAATGAATATATACATGTTCGGTTAATTATATAAAATGAATAATAAACTTATATTGAGATGACTGAAATATATATAAAAAATATTAAAAATTAGTGAAAACTAAATTTGGTGCTTTGATAAACAATTTCCTGGGTTTTGTTTATTAATAAATAATGTATAAAAATTATTTAAAATCCAATATTATTCATGTGGCTGATTTGATTACATGGCTAAGTACATCATTAATCATTAAATAAATAAAAATAAGTAGATGATAAAAAAGAATAGAAAATTAAGAATCGGGAAAACTTGGACAAGACGCGAAAAAATGCTTGATTAAAAGGAATTTTTGGAAGCGTGCTTCGATAACCCGTATCCCTCTTTTTTCGTCCTTTTCACTAGTTATAAAAAATCACGAAATTTTTTTTATTTTTTTTTAAAAAATAGCTAGATACTTAACACCCGTTAATTATTTTTAACGACACGACTAGTTTCTAAACATATAATTAGTTGACACCTAATTTTGGGAAATATTTTAGTTCGGTGATAGTTTTCTTAAATGGTCAATAGTTTAGTGATAAAAAATCCATTTTCCCATAAAAAAAACTAAAAGTAAATAGACGAATACAAAAGAAAACAGAAGCAAGAAAAATGTTATAAACATGGTGATAAAATTTGATCGTTAGAAGTAATGATTAGATATATATAACAATAAAAAATTTCTTTTCTATTTTGAATATGTAAATTTGACTTCTTCTTCCCTACAAATTCGAAAACCTTTTCTATTTCGATATGTTAATGTTAATGTTAAAAAATGAAGTTTTCATTTTTTTACTAAAAAATAGGGCCTAAAGAGGAAATTTTAATTTTAATTATTTAAAATAGAAGAGCTCTAGAAAAATAGATGATCAATAGTATTCGAGCGATTCTAGAGCTCCTTGGGGTTTTCCTTTATATATACAATAGATAGACTAGTTGACTAAGACGCGCTTCGCGGAGGCCTTGTAATATTTTTTTAAAAAATTCAGAATATAAATTTTAGAAAGAAATAGAAAAGAAAATATCTATAAATAAATTAATGAACGCAATATAGTACAACTTTTAACAATATATAGACAACAAAATAAACCATATACTTATTTTTTACGTCGATTTTGTGTCACGATTTCTTAGACCGACACCCGTTGTAATTAATACATATAAATAAAAAAACAGATTTAATTGAATAAATTAAAAGAAGACGTTGAAATATTATGATTATGAACTATAAGAAGAAGATAAAGGCAAATTAACAATTAACGATAAATGAATAAAGAGGGAATGGTAAAAGTTCAAATCTTTTGTGTGAAATTTCTCAAGTGCTTCTACTTCTCAAACAAAGGGAGATCTCCTAATTATTGTTCACAGGATCAGGTTATCTATACCGAGCTCACTAATAAAAAAAAAATACAAAATCCAAAGCAGAGAACAACCAATGCAATGGTTTACTAATAATCCATAATTATAACTAAAATCATAACTAAAATCTTTGTGATGTATCCTTTGTGGTGGTGATTCTATAATATTATTTCTGCTTTTCAAAAAAAAAAAAATCGTAACAAATCATAAATTTAAAAATAAAGCGAAGGAAGCAAATATTAAATCATTAAATTAAAACATTTTCTTTTGAAGAAAGAGTAAATTCAAACCTTAAAAACCAACAAAAAAAAGCTACCTGAAAATCGTAGAAAATCAGTGGAGCACACATATAGGCATGTTCATTGAAAATTAAATAAAATAAGAATGAATAAAAAAAACAGAAAAAAAATTGACGAAGACAAAAGCAAGCGGAAGCAAGAAAAAGGGTTACAAACATGATGATAAAATTTGATCGTTAGATACAATGATTGTATATATATATATATATATATATATATATATATATATATATATATAAGAATATAAATATTTATTTTCTATTTTGAATATGTAAATTTGAATTTTTCTTCCATACAAATTCAAAAACATTTTCTATTTTGAAGATGTTAATGTTAAAAAAGGAAGTTCTGAAATATAAAATTTCTTTTCTATTTCGAATATATAAATTCGACTACTTCTTCCCAAACAATTTAAAAAATTTGGAATATGTTAATGTTAATGTTAAAAAATGAAGTTTTGATTTCTTTTTTAAAAAATAGGGACTAAAGAAGAAAGTTATAATTTTAATTATTTAAAATAGAGGAACTCTAAAAAAATAAATAAATATGATTCGAGCGCTCTGGAGAATTCTACTTTATATAATATAACGATATGCAATAACTACCAATTCAGGAACCACGAACTTTGATAGTTCTGAATTTCAGATCGTAGAACCTAATTACATGGATATATGAATAAAGAAAATAAAAGCAAATAAAGAGTGATGATTAAAAAATAGATGGTAGCTATTGGAGAGTACATCAATATGTCAAAGACTAAATCTATAATGCATAAAATCTATTTTTTTTTTGGAATCGGCCGGTGCTATTGACATATAGATCTTGCATATTCAAAAAATACACCATTCAGAGAAAAATGAAATTGTGTAACTCACCATTGCCTTCATGGAGTATCTTTGTGGCATCATTGTGAAAACAACACCTAGAGGGGGGTGAATAGGTGTTTTAGGCTAACAATGGTTATTTATGACTTGTTTAAAATTTTACCAGAAACAGCGTGCTGTTTGTGACAGTACAATTTACAAATGGCAAGCTGTTTGTACCTAAAGTGCAATGCAGTAAATAATATGCAGAAAATTAAATGTGACACAAAGTCTTTTAGCCAGGTTCGACCCCTAATCCCCTATGGTCTACGTCCTGGTCCCTTACCAAACTTGGTAAGAGAATATATTATTGATCAACTATAAAACCGATTACAAGATCCAACAATATATCTCCCTTATCCATTGCTGTTTACAAATGGCTTGCTGTTTGTTGTGCTGATCTAACCCTCTAAGCAATAATTCCCAAGTATCCTTCTCTAGTCTAGTTCAATCCAACCAAAACCTTAAGCCAACCTTGTACAACAACAAATCAATACAACTTTGAACAATACAATGTTTTAAACAATTACAACTCAACCTATGAACCCTTCTGAATATGTATATATGTGAGTGTATATTGGGTTTTGAAGGTTTGAAAGAATTTAGCAAAGTAAGCTTGTGGTTGTATATGAATATCTTGTTTCTGCACTTGTGAGGGATGATAAGAACTGAGCATTTCACATCCTTAAATAGATGAACAAGAATGTATTTGAAATTAGACACCAACGGTATGAATTATAACCGTTAGTTATAATTTTGTAGAATATTCAAGATGAAGAAGATAGAGAATATGTTTTTCAGATGATAATATAGATACGGAGCGTGTTTGACATGGTGAGGAATATTAGATATGATTAGGAAGACATTCCCATGTGTTTGTTTTTGAGTGGAGGTAGTGTGAGGCATTAAAATAATGAAAAGTGGATCTTACTTTTCTTATTTTTATGACAAGGAATAAGTTTGTCTCCCAATATCTATTAGATATGAGTAGGTGCAACTTCAGATATATTCAGAGGGGTCCTGACAATATTCTAACACCATCTATGCTCGATGCTTCTTGAATAACCGTAGCCTTCTGATTTTCTGACAGACGCAGTCAGCGTGCTGTTTGTACAAATGGCATGCTGTTTGTACAACTGGTACGCTGATTGACCATGCAATCGGCTTGCTGTTTGAGACTGATGTAAACTGACTAAGTGTACACTTGGCTTACCAATTGTCACTGTACTACAAAGTTAGCTTGCTGTTTGTGTCATACTGATTGCACAATCAGTAAGCTGTATTGCCCTTCAAAACCAAGTTAGTGTGTCTACAAATGGCGTGCTGTTTATATCTGTTACTAAGCCAAATGGCTTGCCATTTGTGATCATCAAAACTTAGGAGTTTCAATCTCCCCCTTTTTGATGATTACAACTAATTTAGGAGAAATTTAAAAAACTCCCCCTAAGTCCCTGCATATCAACATTAGATATAAACCAATATTATAAGCAATCATTTTTGGTATATCCAATAGATTAACTTAAAACAACAAATATCTAGATAACTTAAGCATTTAAACCACAGCAAATATCCAGAACAACTTAAACATTTAAATCATAGCAAATATCCAGATAGGCCACATAAATCCAAAAGCAACTACTAAATCAGTTCAAACAAAAGCACTAAAGACACTTAAGACAGATAGTTTTTAAAGTACTCCAAATTTTCTCCCCCTTAATTCATCAAAAAATTAAAAAGATTTGGGATCTTGAACAGTAGTAGGTGGAGCATCTGATGTGGTGGCATCAGTGTCAACTTCTTCAACTTGCTTCTGAGCAGCTTTTGCCAATTCATCCAACCCAGCTTCTTCTTCCATGGCAGAGTGAGTTGTGGATGTTATTCCAGTAGGTTTGACCATCAATTCCTTGATAGACTTAATTTCAGATAGAAATTCTTTCATTATGCTCTTAATTGTCTGATACTCAGCCTTCACAGATTGGAGATTCACTTTCACATCTTGTAAGTCCATCTTTAAAGATTGAATATCATTTCTGATGGATTGAGTATCACTGCGAAGAGAGATAAGCTCACCGGACATGATGGTGACATCTGCATGAAGTGACTGAGAAAACAGGTTATTAGCCATAGAGACAGGCTCTGCAGAAGTTGTAGGAGTAGCTAATGAAGGTTCTTCTAAAGGAGATAGTACGATCCTAGATAAAACACCATCTTCAATTTGCAAATTATTCATAGCTAGGAACTTAACATCAATATCCTTAATAGCAACCTTAATAGCATCTTTTAAATCCACTTTGAACCATTCAAACACCTTTGTCAACCAAAGCCCATAGGGTATTCCACTCACTATTTTATCAAGTGTAGCTAACATTTTCTGAAGTATCAGAGATGATACATCAAAAGGTTTTCCAGACATTAGCATGGCAACAACTACTACATCTTGACAGGTAAAATTCGATTTATTACCAATCCTTGGGCAAATGTGAGACCTAGCTAGTTTGAACAGAAGGTGAGCCATGGGTGTGACTACAGTTGTAGGAGGGGGGTTTGTATCCTTAATCTTGACATCACCCATTATCAATTTCAGTTGCTCAAAATTACTTAAATCAGGTATTGATACAGAACCTTGGGCAGTATACACATCAACATCACTATCCTCCCAAATCGAACTCAAAATAGGGGGATTCAACTGGATTTTCTTACCCCTGACCATAGATACGATACTCCCAAATTTATCAGTTTGCATGTTGGCATAATATTCTCGAACTAAATCAGGGAAGTATACTTTAGGCATATCCATAAAGAAGGATTCAAACCCAACATCTTGAAAAAATTTAAAAGCTCCACATTGAGTAAGTGAAGGAACGAGCTTACTTGATATCAGTTGACCAGGAATGATGGCGCGTGATCCTAATTCCATCTCTTTATAACGAGATTCACAGTCGGGAGACACAAATGACGGACACATAGACATCTTGAGCTTCTTCGACTCTGGGGTTTGTGTAACTTCATCCCGCTCTCCTTTAATTCCAGACCAGTATCTTCCTTCATTGAAGCAGAGGGAGTGGGTGCTCTTCGTGCTCTTGTCTTGCGAACCATGGTGATTGATCGGATTGAAGAACTTTTAGTTTCCGATTGAAAACCCTAATCGCCTTCGATGAACCCTAAACGCCTCTCTTGCCAGGAGTGTTTGTGTTTTTAAGAAATAAACCGTCCCAAGTTTCTTGTTTTGATAAATATTAGGGGAGAATTTTTGATAAAATAAAACTTACTTAAACATTTATAAAAAAAAAAAAACATGCATATTTTAATACTGAGATATTTATTTACTTATTATCACAAGTATAAATCACATTAGTTCAATTCACATATAAGCATACATTATCTAAATTTAAAAAGCTCACTTTAAATCACTTAAGCAAAAATAATGTAAACATATAATACAAATAGTAAGCTAGAAGTGGTGGCAATCAGTATGCCATCTGTCATAATGACTAGAACAAATGGTAAGCTAACCTGTCCAGCATTTTTCAATCAGCATGCTGATTTTAGATGGAGCACATACCAAGTTGCATTCGAATGATTGAAAATCTTTCCTTAGCAAGGGGCTTGGTGAATATATCAGCTAGTTGAAATTCAGTTGGGACAAAGACTAACTCTATCTTGCCTTTAGCAACATTATCTCTCAAGAAGTGATGTCGAACATCAATATGCTTCGTTCTTGAGTGATTCACCGGATTCTTAGAAATGTTAATTGTGCTAGTGTTGTCACAATTTATTGGAACTCTTCCACACTTGATATCAAAATCTCTTAGTGTTTGAATCATCCAAAGAAGTTGAGAGCAACAACTCCCAGCTGCTAAATATTCTCCTTCGGCCGTGGATAAGGCAACAGAGGTTTGTTTCTTACATTGCCATGAAACTAAGCTATGTCCAAGGAATGTACAAACACCACTAGTACTTTTTTTATCAACTTGACAACCTGCATAATCTGCATCACTATACCTAACAAGATCAAAAGTATTTGTGATAGGATAAAACAAACCGAGATTGATTGTACCACTTAAATATCGAAATATTCTTTTAATATCATTTAAGTGAGACTCTTTAGGGTTAGATTGAAACCTTGCACAAACACATACACTATACATGATGTCAGGTCTAGAAGCAGTTAGGTATAATAACTTCCTATCATACCTCGGTATCTTTTGATATCAACAGCCTTACCATTTTCATCTGCAATCAGCTTGCTGTTTTGGACCATGGGGGTTGATTTTGGCTTAACTTCTTCACAGCCGAATCTTTTGAGCAGACTTTTTGTATATTTAGATTGGTGCACAAATATTCCATCCTTAGATTGCTTAATTTGAAGACCAAAGAAATAATTGAGCTCACCCATCATGCTCATTTCAAACTCGCTATGCATACACTTCGAAAACCACTTGCACATAGATTCATTAGAAGCTCCAAAAATAATATCATCCACATATATTTGAACAATGAGAATATCTTTACCATTTTGTTTAATAAATAATGTGGGATCGATTTTACCTCGAATAAATCCATTTTGGATTAGATACTTACTAAGCCTTTTGTACCAAGCTCTTGGAGCTTGCTTTAATCCATAGAGAGCCTTCTTTAGCTTGAATACATAGTTTGGAAATTGATCATGCTCGAATCCAGGAGGTTGTTTGACATACACTTCCTCTTCCAGCACGCCATTTAGGAATGCACTCTTTACATCCATTTGATATAGCTTAATTTTCTTGAAACATGCATAGGCCAGAAGCATTCTAATTGATTCTAGACGAGCTACATGAGCATAGGTTTGATCAAAGTCAATGCCTTCTTGTTGACTATAGCCTTGAGCTACAAGTCTAGCTTTATTTCGAGTAATGGTGCCAAATTCATCAACTTTGTTTTTGAACACCCATTTTGTTCCTATGACTAAAGCATCTTTTGGTGGCTTGACAAGTTCCCAAACATCACATCTTTCAAATTGATTTAATTCTTCTTGCATAGCCATGATCCAATTTTCATCTTCTAGTGGTTCATTGATATTTTTGGGTTCTTTTTGAGCTAGGAAGGCAGCATAAGCACAATAGTTTGCCTTTCCTCTTCTTGTTGTGATTCCATCAGTAATATCACCAATAACTAACTCTGGAGGATGATTCTTTACTACTCTTGTTGACCTTGGTAAATAATGTTGAGCTATTTCTTCATGAGTAGTCCTTCTTATCTTTGCCGGTGGTAACTCATCTTCCCCATCATAGGGAGGTAGTTTCTCAGTAGCCGTTAAACCTCTAGGACCTTCCAAAGTCATTTTTGCCACTTTAGAAATTGTGTCATCAACTTCAGCTTGCAGATTGTCAGGGTCTGCATCCTGTTTGGCTTGCTGATTTCCAGTTCCAGCTTCTACTTCAGCTTGCTGATTTGAACTTCCAGCGTGCTGATTGTCAAAAACCTGCGGTTGCATTCTCTCTTGTTCACCTGCAAATTCTTCCTCGACTCTTGGTAGATCATTGTTAGGTTCTTGAAAAGTGACATCAATAGATTCTTCGACAATATGTTTATTAATATTATAAATTCTATAAGCCCTGCTTGTTAAAGAATAACCAAGAAATATGGCTTCATATGATTTAGCATCGAATTTACCATCTTTACCGATTGTCTTGAGCACAAAACATTTATAACCAAATATTTTGAAGTAGCTGATATTTGGCTTCTTGTTTCTCAACAATTGGTATGGAGTTTTGTCCAAAATAGGCCTAATTATGATTCGATTCAACAAATAGCATGCTGTATTCACAGCTTCGGCCCAAAAACTCCTAGGCAGCTTGCTTTCTTGAAAAAGAGTCCTTGCAGTTTCTTGAAGTGACCTATTCTTCCTTTCCACCACACCATTTTGTTATGGAGTCCTTGGAGTAGAAAATTGATGGGAAATTCCTCTTTCTTCACAATATGCAATAAAGTTCTCATTGATAAATTCTCCTCCTCTATCACTTCTTATGCCTACAAGTCTTGTATCATGCTTGTTCTCAAGTAATTTTATCAGTTTCTCAAACTCAATAAAAGCACAATCTTTAGTACGAAGAAACAATACCCAAGTAAATCTAGAATAATCATCTACAATAACAAAACCATATTGTTTACCTCCAATACTCTTATAAGATTCTGGACCAAATAAGTCCAAGTGCAGAAGCTCTAAAGGTTTAGAAGTAGATACCATTTTCTTTGCTTTGTGTGTACTTCGAATTTGCTTCCCCAATTGGCATGCTGAACAGACTTCGACCTTATTGAATTTCAGTTTTGGTAGGCCTCTAACCAGATTCTTGCTTGAAAGTTTATTAAGCAAGTCCATGTGTGCATGTCCCAATCTTCTATGCCATATATATGGATCATTGTCTATTGCAGCCAAACAGCATGCTGTTTCCTGCAATTCGAAGTCTAATACATATATATTTCCTTCCCTTCTAGCAACTAGGGGGATTTTGTTAGTACCAATAGTAATAGTGGTTTTATCAATGCCAAACTGAACAAAATGTCCACCATCAAATAATTGAGTGACACTAAGTAAATTATATGAAAGACCTTTGACATATTGAACTTTATCAATTGATATATTACTATTACCAATAGAACCAATACCAAGGATTCGAAGAGTCTTACTATTACCAATTGTAACTCTTCCACCTTTCTTCATTTTGAGACTTTTGAACTGAGACTTGTCTCCACACATATGTCTAGTGCATCCGCTATCCAAAATCCATTGTTTTGACCTTCCTTTAGCCGCAAGACATATCTACAAAAACAAACAATTACCAACTTAATGTATTGGTACCCATATAGGTTTGGGTCCAAATTGGTTAGTAGCAGTATATAGGACATTTAAATCAGCTTTCTTGATCCACATTTGGATCACTTTTGATAACTGATTTTGCTTTCTTTTACTCTTCTGGTATGCTGTTTGTCCTCTGTCAAGAGCATTCTGGTAAGCTATTTGTAGTCTGACTGGTCCATTCTGGTATGCTGTTTTCCTTTTATGATTGATTTGAATCACACACTGACTTTCCAGATGGCCTTTTCCACCACACTTGTTGCATGTCTTCCAAGGCATAGCATAATCGTAAGGTATGCCATTTCTTCCATCATATTTTAGTGCTCCATGTTTCTTGTTCAAGTTCATGCCAACTCCTTCTCTAACCAAGGGGACATTTGCCTTTTTCATGATTGTTTTTAAGCTGTCTTCTCCTTGAACAAATGTTTCCATTCCTTTCTCAAGATCTTTGACTTCATTTTCCAGCAAGAAAATCAGTTCGGCTTGCTGTTTGATAAGAATGGCGTGCTGTTTGTCTGCACATTCAGCTTGCTGAAGTCTCTTCTCAGTAGATTTTGAAGATTCAGCTTGGCTAGATTCCTTAATCTTGTATGATTCTATGCACTCATCTCTATCTTTAATCTTTGACCTCAATTCCCTGAGTTCTTTCATAAGAACCTCATTCCTTTGTATAATTACTTTATTAACTCCTTCGAATTGAATGAGTTTCTCCTTTAGATCAGCAATAAGATCATCATGGTTGATTTCAGGAGCCTTTTCAACCATTAAATCAGAAATGATTTTCTTCAAATGAGTTCTTCTCAAGCTCATTATTTTTATTTTTCAATTCCATGAACTCAATAATAGATACATTATTTGGCACATGCATGGTTAGTTCATCTAGCATAGTAGAATTAGAAGGTAAATCAGAGTTGATTGAGTTTACCTCACTTGCATCATCTTCCAAATTGGAATAATCATTATTCATAGAGTCTTCTTCTATGGATCCTTGTGAGCTTTCTTCATCATTTAGACCTACAAGGGCTAAATTCACCATGTCTTCACTTGAGTCATCAATTGATTCTGAATCATCATCACTCCAAGTCAGTAAAGCCTTCGATTTTCTCTTGTCTTTGAAAACAGCTTGTTGTTTTGACTTTAGCTTGAAGCAGTCCTTCTTAAAATGGCCTGGCTTGCCACATTCGAAGCATGTTTGCTCCTTGGATTTCTTGTTGTTGTTGTTGTTGTTGTTGTTGTAACTTCCTCTATCTCTTTTCATTCTGTTCTTCTTTTCAATTAGCCTCTTGATCTTCTTTGAAATGAGTGCAAGTTCTTCATCTGATTCTTCATCAGATTCAATCAGCTTGGTGTTTGCACATTCAGCTGGCTTGCTGTTTGTAGAATGAATAGCCAAATTCTTCATTTTGGCTAGAGGAGTTCGAACACCTTCAACCTGACTATTATTTATCTTATTTTCAAACTGTTCTAGCTCAGCAAATACAACTAGGTGATCCATGGTGTCAATATTTGAAGATGATTCCAAGGCCGTGACTTTAGCTTCAAAAATGAATGGTACGGAGCTTAACACTTTCATGTTAATTTCATCTTGTGGAATATCCTTTCCAAGTCTCTTTAAAGAGTTTATAGTGACTTGAAACATTGCTTGTCCTTCCTTGATTGTTTCACCATCTTTGAGCTTGAAATTTCCAAAATCATTCATTAGCTTCCTAAGCTTCACCTTCCTCAAAGTGGTCGATCCTTCATGATAAGTTTCCAAGGCATCCCACATTTCCTTTGCCATTTATAGAGAGGAGACCTTGTCATATTCAACTTGACCTAATGCATTCATTGTTGAATTTCTAGCTTCTCCATTGTAACCGCACTTGATAATCTCATCCATAGTGAGATCATCAACATCTTTAGGTTGGTTTTTATCATCCAGAAACTGGTAGTCTCCTTTCTGCACAACTCTTAATACCAGTGGCCTTTTGGACAAGAATGTTTCAATTCTACATTTCCACCAGTTGTAATTTTCTGATCCAGTGAGGAGAGGAGCTCTGTAATCAGCTTTTGCTTCAAGATAATGTTCAGCCATGATCGATACTTTCCTGTTACAGAATTGTTAGTATACCAAGCTCTGATACCAATTGAAAACAACACCTAGAGGGGGGTGAATAGGTGTTTTAGCCTAACAATGGTTATTTATGACATGTTTAAAATTTTACCAGAAACAGCGTGCTGTTTGTAACGAACAGCGTGTTGTTTGTGACAGTACAATTTACAAATGGCAAGCTGTTTGTACCTAAAGTGCAATGCAGTAAATAATATGCAGAAAATTAAATGTGACACAAAGTCTTTTAGCCAGGTTCGACCCCTAATCCCCTATGGTCTACGTCCTGGTCCCTTACCAAACTTGGTAAGAGAATATATTATTGATCAACTATAAAACCGATTACAAGATCCAACAATATATCTCCCTTATCCCTTGATGTTTACAAATGGCTTGCTGTTTGTTGTGCTGAGCTAACCCTCTAAGCAATACTTCCCAAGTATCCTTCTCTAGTCTAGTTCAATCCACCCAAAACCTTTAGCCAACCTTGTACAACAACAAATCAATACAACTTTGAACAATACAATGTTTTAAACAATTACAACTCAACCTATGAACCCTTCTGAATATGTATATATGTGAGTGTATATTGGGTTTTAAAGGTTTGAAAGAATTTAGCAAAGTAAGCTTGTGGTTGTATATGAATATCTTGTTTCTGCACTTGTGAGGGATGATAAGAACTGAGCATTTCACGTCCTTAAATAGATGAACAAGAATGTATTTGAAATTAGACACCAACTGTATGAATTGTAACCGTTAGTTATAATTTTGTAGAATATTCAAGATGAAGAAGATAGAGAATATGTTTTTCAGATGATAATATAGATATGGAGCGTGTTTGACATGGTGAGGAATATTAGATATGATTAGGAAGACATTCCCATGTGTTTGTTTTTGAGTGGAGGTAGTGTGAGGCATTAAAATAATGAAAAGTGGATATTACTTTTCTTATTTTTATGACAAGGAATAAGTTTGTCTCTCAATATCTATTAGATATGAGGAGGTGCAACTTCAGATATATTCAGAGGGGTCCTTACAATATTCTAACACCATCTATGCTCGATGCTTCTTGAATAACCGCAGCCTTCTGATTTTCTGACAGACGCAGTCAGCGAGCTGTTTGTACAAATGGCATGCTGTTTGTACAACTGGTACGCTGATTGACCATGCAATCGCCTTGCTGTTTGAGACTGATGTAAACTGACTAAGTCTACACTTGGCTTACCAATTGTCACTGTACTACAAAGTTAGCTTGCTGTTTGTGTCATACTGATTGCACAATCAGTAAGCTGTATTGCCCTGTAAAACCAAGTTAGTGTGTCTACAAATGGCATGTTGTTTATATCTGTTACTAAGCCAAATGGCTTACTGTTTGTGATCATCAGAACTTAGGAGTTTCACATTGATGTTGCTGCTGTTTATTCATTTAATTATTCATTGATACTAAAAATCAAATCAGAACACGTAAGACATTGTGTTAACATAATCATCAAAATCAAAGCAAATCACTAATATAATCGTCAAAATCAAAAAAATAAAATCACGAAGCATAAACATACCTGTAAGTAATTGAGCTGGACATGACATGTTTTAAAATCAGGTTCATAGCTTTTGATTTGTTTATATATACTCACTTTTTTTAAAAGCTCCACCAATTTTGATTTCGATTTATGATAAAGATCTTTTATCCAATTTCAAAAAAAAAAATAATTTTCCTTTCTACGAAATAGGACCTAAAGAAGGAAGTTTTAATTTTAATTATTTAAAATAAAAGAGCTCTAAAAAAGTGATAAATATGATTCGAGCGATCTGAGAGCTCGTGGGGGTTTTCAGACAAGTTGACTAAGCCGCGCTTTGCGGCGGACTTGTAATATGTTTTTTAAAAATTCAAAATATAAATTTAAGAAAGAAATCAGAAAATATATCTATAAATAAATTAATGAACACAATATTGTAAAAATTTTAATATATAAGGACAACTAAATAAACTACATACTAATTTTTTACTAGCGTTCTACCCGTGCTACGCACCGACCGATAAATTGTATTATTAAATTAAAATAAATAAATTATTTTTTATTTTTATTTAGAAAAATATATAATTTTATTGGAATGTTAATTAATGTAAATATAAAATTACTTATCCATGAATTCATACCAATTGAATTGAAATTAATATTATGAACCAATAATCAAAATAAATACAAACCCCGTTGAAAAGTTCAAAATCCCTCTTTATTGTTTTTTTTTAAAATTTAGCTTTCATTTTATTTCTCTCTTTTTTACAGAATATTCTACATATCATGTTAACAAATTTTTCATCCATATTCTGAGAATTCGGTATATTTATTAAATATCGAATCCTTAAAATATTTATTATATTAATTAATTGAAAATATTTGTATGGTTATGGTTAATTTTTCGATTACATATTAAAAATGTGTAGAAACTTAATCCGCACGACTCCAACAAATCATTAGAATGTCTATAAAAAAATGGTTGCATGTTTCAACGATATGCAAAAAGATATCTACTGTGCAAGATACATGAAACAAACGTAGTTATAACAATAGAAACTTTCTTCTAATCTAGCTTGCTATGTGATTCTTCAATATCATTTTTACAAATTATATGTCCTTTTATTAATGAATTGATTTACTATAAAAAAAAATTATCAACTAACCAAAAAAATTCAATATATCGCGCTCTTGGAATAACATATAATTGTTAGATTTTATGGTTATTGCCCTTAGCTTATTTGTAAAGACAACTTTAAATGTGCATTTTCAGTTTGGAAGTTTGTATTTTGGTTTTTTTATTCTTTTCTTGTAAAACATGAAATAATAAATTTTAGTTTTCTTTTATTCTTAAAATAAGACATATGAAAATGAGTATCTACTGTCCATAAGCTACTAACTTGTGAAAATAAGCTACTGTCCATAAAATTGAAATCAAGTGTGTAAGATATAAACACATAATCACATTGTTATATATGTGTCCTTGTAATTAAGATTTTGGGTTAAATAACATGAAATTCATTTTCTTTTAACAGTGAGTATATTTTTTCTACATATATAAGAAGAAATAGCTTATGTAGACCTGAAAAATCGTTTTGTACATTCATGTCATGTACTTTAGGGTCTTGAACGAAAATGACATGATATTAAATCGTGTACCCGAAATTAGAACACAAAATGGCATTAATTTACACAAATTTTTTTGTGTACACGAAATGAAATTAAATACGCGAATAGAAAAAATATAACAATTATATGAAATATTACTATGTATCCAAGTTATGTAAATATATAATTATATGTCTTAGAACAACATTGAGATGTTACAAAATAAAACTAATAAGAGTAACATGCATGGTGTAAAGTCTTTCAAAAAAAATGAAACCCTCCTTTTTATTTTTTCTTATTTCTCGTTAACAAATATCTCTCTTTGTGTAGAATCTTTCTACCAAGTTATTTAATTTTTTTTAACCATTTTTTATGCTTTGTTGATATAAAAAAAATAAAGTCAACCAACCAAGCAAATTCAGTATATGCTCTTAGGTTAAGATATGAGAATTGATACTATTACTTTAATTCAAGAATACAAAATTCAAAAAAGCACCCTTTTATTAAAAAAACAATATATAACTTTAAGTGTATCAATCTTTTTATTTTTCATTATTAATAATTTTTAACAAACACCGTAGCTGCTCTATCTCTTTCCACCTTTCCCAAAAGATGCTAAGCTAAAGTTTAGGAGCTATATCAGTTTTAAGTTTTTTTAAAATTCTTATATTGATTTTTCTTTATTTTTCAATAAAGAATTGAGCTAAATTGAGAGTCTAGTACCCCATTGCCCGTTAGTGGATTTTATCTACCAAAATATCAGATTTTGTACTAACTCCTTGCAAATGATGAGCCTTATTTTCTTTCCTTGATTTTACTTTGGCTTTTACTAAATATCTCTCTTTATTGAGAGCCTAATATCCTGTTCGTGGATTTTGTCCATATATTAGATTTGTTATATTAGTTCATTGATTTGGATAATATAGAATCATAGTTCTGGTCGGTTGTTTGAATACGTTATGACAAATTAGATATACATATTCTTCAGGTTTATAACAAATTGTTAGATTATCTCGCCGAAAAGACTGCATACTTTAGTGACATAAGGTAGATGTACCATAATTGAAGATTTGTTCAATGATTGGATAAAGGAAATTAATGATATAATTTACTACGTGTTTGTTCAATTTTAATTGTTTTTGTAGATGTTGTATGCCATTTTATTGATGATTTTTGCAGTTTGATTATTTTTATGTATGACTTATGTCCTTTTATTGATGAATTAATTATCAATAAATAAATAGTGATTTATAATAAAATTTGTGCTAAATTGACCAATTTATTATGAAAATATTCACTAACAATATTTTCATTGACTCTGTAATATTTTTTATTTTTTGATCGATAATTTTTATACCAAATAATGGAAAGTACTATTTAAGAGTATATTTAATAATTTGAATAATTCAAATATATTGTCAGGTCAAATTTTTTTTCCATTAATTATTGCATAGTTAAAAAATTTCATAATTAAAATGTTAAAAGATGATTGGTTTAAAATTCATTCTAACATTTTAATTGGTTGATTAGCCTTTTTTATGATCGAATTATTTAATACTTTACATAACTTAAATTTTGAATGTGTATCTTTATCTTGGATTAAGGAGGAACATCTCAATGTTCTCATGTTTCAGTGGATTCGAATTCGTTACTCAGTGTCAAAAGCTATCACGGAAGATAAGATAAACCTACTGGAAGTGGGTGAGGTGGTTAAAGACTGTAAGCTGTCATTAGTTTATGTTCTTTTCATTCGAAAAGATGCTAACAGGGTAGCTCATGTTATTGCTAGAACCCCGTGTTTAGCTAATTCCCAAATTATTTTCACGTCTCCTCCTACGTGTTTGTTGGAGGCTCTCTCGTTTGATCTTCTAAGTTGAATGCTTCTGATTTGATTTCAAAAAATAATAGTGTGGTAAATAGTTTTATATTGTTAATAATTTTTAATTTATGATTTTAATTCTATCTTATGATTTTGAATTGAAAGTTTGAGATATCAAAATATCTATTATAAATATAATAGATTCATGTATTAATGTATAAATTTTAAATTAAATAATTATTGTATTTAGAATAAAATTGATAAGTAATCACTGAATAACATTGACAACCCAACAATGTAAAAAAACATTTATCTATAGGCACACCTAATAATGTAAATAAATCAGTGTAATGTGATCAGGATTGATGCCTACAATTTATTAAGTCGCTGAATTATTGAAGTTTGCTACAGAATATTCTAATTGAAAGTAACTCTGAGAGAATCCGAACTGGGACTGATGATAACGTTTTCTAATTTTTTTTTTGTCAGAAACGTTTTTCTGTTAAATTTATTGGACAATTAAAACACGACACATATAATACATATATACAATCGAAATAAAAAGATAATCTGTCCAAGTATAGAATGCCATATAATAAAAAGATATAAAGTAGTACCTTAACCGAAAATGATATGATTTAGCCATGAGAAAATTTGATGCATACACTTAGTTTATTAAAGTTGGATGGGGAATAAGGAATAAGCGGCTTAGATTTCCTGTAATGTTTAAATTGATATAATAATTACATTTTTTAGTTTGTAAGAATTTTATTTTATATAAATTGTTTATTAGTTAACCGTTAAAATAAAAATTAGTAGTTATTATGTTTAATTAATTGATATGAAAAATAAAAATGAATTATTATTGAGTGTAACTTGATTTGAGTTTCTAGATCCAATACAGAAGCATGTTACATAAGTTTAATTGATTTAAATTTAATAGATCCTGATTAATGTTAAAATAATTCACAATTTTGTGATTGGTTAACTAATACATGTTAGATTCTGTAATAACCGCGAATTTTGAATAAAATTATTCTACTCGTTATTTAAATTTATTTAAGGTCGATGCATTAATATATTTAATTAGCGTATTTTTGGTTAAATTTTAAAATTTTATATTCATATGTAAACAAATATTTATTATATCTATTTATTTATAATTATTAGGTATTTATTAAAATTAGAAAATTTAGGAGAATAGAATTTTAATTTTTGGACGGATATTAATTTTAAGTCGCGGAATTTATTTTAGAGAATGAATTTTGGGTCTCGTTATTATTAGCCAGCAGGAAATAACGATATTGATATTACTGGTTTAATTTTCGGATCGTTAAAAACGAGGGGTGACAATATTTCTCGATCACAGACATCAAGAAATTCTTTCACAGAGCACGACATATTTGTTTTTACAAAAACGAAATGTTCTATTCCTTTCCAGTTCTTTTATTACCACGCCTTGTTTTCTTGTCTCTTTATATACTCTAATACCCGGGCCTTAGTTCATTTCGGTGTAAACAGAAAACAAGCCCAGTAATTTTATTAGACTACAAACACAAACACACACCACCATTTTGTTTCCTGTAAGAGATATCTCCTCTATCCCTTTCTATTAAAATCAAACCCCACCTTATACTTATATACCAAAACAGAGCATAACTACAGGTAGTTATTTTCTTTTCGTTCTTGTTTTTTTTTCTTTTTCTTGTTTGACTTTTTTTCCATTCCTTCAATTCTTCGCCATCTGTGTTTTCGTTTTGGTGTGTTGTGCTTGTACTGGCATCGTAAGAGAGCAAGAGTAATCGGAGAAGGGGTTTACAGGCGGAGAGGCGGAGAGATTGTCAAGGAAATAGAGATGAGTTTGAGAAAGGGAGTGATTGTGGTGATGTGTGTTGGTATCGAATTCGAGGGAGGGGGAGTAGTGTTGATGTTGTCGAGTAGAGGAGAGGGACGAGACAGAGAATATTGTGTTGTGTTGTCGGAGATAAAATGGGGTCGACGGGAGTGTGTTGGGATGTTTTGTCGACAGCCACCACCGATTGTGGTGGTGGTGGTGGTTATGATGGGACGAGGGGAAGGGGGAAAACAGAGAGGGCGGGAGTTGACAGAGATTGAGAGAAGACGAAGGAGATAGAGTAGAGAGGGTGAAGGTCGAGAGATTGGTGGGATTAAAGGGGTGTTATTGGTTCGAAGGCAGAGGGATTTAAGAGGAGGACGGAGAGAATGAGAGAGAGAGAGAGAGAGAGAGAGAGAGAGAGAGAGAGAGAGGAGGGAGAGAGATGCAGGTTGAGAGATTGTAAGAGTTGTACAGGGGAGAGGTGGACGCAGGGGTAGCAGTTTTCCGGACGACGGTGGTGGCGCGTGGGCCCCACGCGTCGTCGTGTTCTTTTCTTTCTATCGACTGTAATCGTAAAAGAATTAATAATGAGAATATATATATATATATATATATATATATATATATATATATATAATAAAAAATAATAAAACTAATAATGAGATAATTAATTAAATAAAAGAGGTGTTTGTTTTAAAATTTGTATTAATAATTGGTTTATTAAATCGTGAGAATAAAAAGAGTTTAATAATGTAGTAAAATTGGGTAATTAATTAAATAAAGAGTTTAATAAATTAGACTAGTTTACTAATTATTTAAAAAGAGTTAAATTATGATTTTGGACGGAAATCGGAGAATTTATTATTGTGTCGATAAAACGAAGAATAATTAGAGTAAAAGGCGGTATTTATTAGAAGACGTATAAACAGCTATTCGGATTATTTTAAGTAACCGGATCGAACCGAATCACTTTCAGAGGCTAAAATTTGGATATTAAGTTAATTACGAGATTTAAAAACAAAAGAGAAATTAATTAGCGACATGGAATAAAATTAGGATTTTCTGTTAATGGATGTTCGTTCTTCTTCTAAAAATAGAAATATCATTAATTACGGATTTAAATTGCATAAAAATAGATTGTTGGATTATTTTGTTTGAAAATAAGTAGAGAGTTAAATTATTTACGAGACTTAAGATACGGAGTATCGCTGTAGCCCTATTAGTCGTTTTAGCGAGACTTACGAATATTAAATTATTATAGTTTCGAGATTTGATTTCTGAGTTTGAAAGAGAGTTATTACCCGGGGATTTAATTTCCGTTAAGTACGTTAGAGATTTTCGGGAAAATATTTTAGTATTTAAATATTATATTATCGGATCAGGTATATTCCATTTTGACGATTCGCTCACGTATTTTCTGGTTGACATTGTTAGTGCCTAATTCTCGAGCCGTAGACCGAAGTCGAACCCACGGGTAGAGTATAATTTAATCTGCATTTTTCTGCACTTCGATATCGAGGCAAGTTCCTTCTGACCCTCACTCCTTTTGAAAAATTTTCGAGATATGCTGAGATATTATGATATTGAATTATCTGTTTAAATTGCTAGTTCGTGATAAAATATTCTGTTATCAAAATATTTATTTAGAAAATTATAGAAATGCCCTCTAAAACTTATAGAACGTAATTTGATTGAATTCTAGGGCACCTTATTGTTCGAGATGACCCTTAAATATTATTCAGTTATAATTACACTCATATATCGAGGTAGTTAGATTTTCATTGACTTCAAACGGATCTATTGTTCATATCCGATAAACTTTATTTCGATAATTAAATTTGATTCATTGTTCGAATCAAAGTAGATATACGCAGAATAGTGAAGAGATGTAGGGTATATCATCAGAAGTTCCTCTAAATTACCTACTCCAACGTATTTAGAAGTTTCATTCCGTATCAGGTCGTTCTTATTATTTCAAGACGACTCCACAAGACTTATTCTGATCCGCGAACCTTTCTTGTTCAAGGTTGCTACTTTATTGTCTTGAACTGACATATTGTTTGTGTCAATACAATAAATTAGTTCCTTTTTGAGATTATTGTGACGGCCTATTGTCCAGGTCGGTTTTGTACAAAGTGTAGACTGGCGATCAGTCAGAAGTGAATATGAATCCAAATCAATCAATTTTATTCGGAGGAATAATCGTATAATCCACTGGTCAACATGGGAGATGGCCCATGGGTTTCTTTCAGATCAACACGGGGAAAATAAACTCGTGGTATCGAAAGAGAATGTTTATATTTTGGCACAAATGTTGCCAGGTTGACTTTTCAACCACTTTTACGCTAGCAGAATGATATTGTGGTACTTGCGACATAGTAGTGATCGTGCTATGGGGTATCACGGGAGTGCGGTACTTGCGACACAGCGGTTGATCGCGCTGTGGGGTATCGTAGAGGCGGAAGACCAGTATCTCAAGCTTTTCAATTTCAACTTCTTTGTTCTGAGATAGATTGTTATTGTCTATCAGTAAGTGTTATCATTATCAAGACACATTGCCTGCAAATGAGAATCTTTCTTGATCAGAGTTGATTTCTTTCCATTTTTCCTTTATTAGTGAGAGAGCGAGTCAGTGGACTTGCTGAGCACCTAGTTGCTCACTCTTGTTGTTAATATTGTTTTTCAGTAAAGTTGGAAAAAGGCGAAACCTCTCGTTTCAAGGGGAAGGAGAAAATGCACCAGGGCACGAAGTCAAACTAGTATGCTTTCCTCTAAGGCGACGACCCTGTCGAAGACTGCCTATGTTTGGCGTATCTAGAGATATCTTGTATAATTATTATTATGTTGTACTATTTAGAGATTTGTCGATGCTTGGACTTGTGGGATGGAACCACTGTTGTACGATAAAGCCTTTATGATAATTATGTATTGTAATGTTTCTTGGATTAAGACAGGTATTGGCGGTAAGTGGCGACCCAAGTCCACAGATGGTGAATTTTGGGGGCGTCACAGTTTGGTATCAGAGCGTTACTTTTATTTTTAGGAATCATACGAGCCTAGAATTATAACGCGACGTGAGAATTTAGAGATATAATACAACGTTGATATTTTAGCACTAAGTGCCCTACACCGTTATATTTATACCTTTATCTAAATCGATTTGGAACCTGGTTATAACTGAGACTTTTTGTATCTTTTGTAGATGTCGACATCCGGACCAGCTGACATTCGTTCCATCCGAGATAGATCCCCTACACCTTACCCGCACGGATTACTGGATTCCAATTCGGGTTCAGATAGTGATCCGTCAGAGGAGTACATGCCGCTTGATAGCGTTTCGGAGGACTCTTCGGTTCAGATTCTTACACCCTCTCCTCCGCAGGTGATAGATCTAGCAGATTCCCCAGACCAGATCATAGAGGTAGTCGATTCACCTATTCCGGTGACTGATGTGGAGACTCCTACTCTTGTTGCTGAGCAGCCAGCTCGGACTCCAGTTCCTGAGGTGTACAGGCATGAGACACCCGAGCCGTTTCTATCCGAGCCGATTGTGGAGGGCCAGTTTTCGCCCATTCGCACCGGAGTTGCAGCACCTACTTCTTCTGTGCCAGGCTATGTGATGACTTCAGCAGCTCCTACCATACCCGATTACATGCTTCCATCAGACAGTGATGCTCCAGCTTGTGACACGGCCCAACCTGCACCTACCATCCACATCTCTACTCCAGTGGTGATGATATCTTCTGCTCCAGCTTTTCCAGCTCAGTCTGTCGGTATGCCTACACAGCCGATAGTAGGTAGAGAGCCAGTGCCCTGGATTGTACATGATCACCTTTACCAGCAGTTTCGCTGGGTTTGGACGCGCTACGAGGAGATTTTTGCTACGAGGGATGCCATTATGCGGTTATTGTCAGTGGATCCTATTACAGTTCACGGAGGTGGTAGCCTACTTGTGAGGGATGTATCCATGGAGATCGTACATCAGATCTCTATCTCTATCTTGACAGGGCTGCGGACTGATATTACAGCCTTACCATCTTCCAGCACCGGAGCTGTGGATCGTAGCACTGTTGCCGACATGATCACTAGAGCTGTTGAGGAGTTTCACAGGCGTGTCATTGAGATGTTCGGCCATTGAGACCACTACCGATGTTGTAGCTTGGGTTTTTCACTATGTTTGGAGGATAGACTTCTGTTATGGTGCTTATGTTTGTATCTAGTTGTCGTAGATAGATCTGCACCCTGTTGATTTAGTAGTAGATGTATTAGCTGACTAGAGGACTTTGGTTGTAGTCTTTGATTTTACCTGTTGTACCAGTTGAAATTATATGTTGATATCCGTACTTTTACGCTTTTATCCGTTTCAGATTTATTATTACTGTTGCGCTCTATTAGTAGCACCTCTGTTTAAAAAAAAAAATCGCATAAGATAAATTTTCCGTAATTCCAGAAATCGACATATAACCTTGAGGATGTGCAGCACCAGCATTGATACTCTGATCTGTATATATATCTCACTCTGTTTAACCAGACTCTATATTTTTTTAATCTTAATAGAAAAAGATGCCAAGAAGAGGTAGACCCCGCAAGAACCAAGGGGTACCCCCAGCGGAGGACCAGCATGAAGTTGATCCTCAACCAGAACCCGAAACAGAACCTGAACCAGGGCGAGTACCCGCAGCGCAACCCAATCCAAATGAACCTATGAATTTACTTGTGGAATTCCTGAGGCAATATACACAGAACCCTCCACCAAGGCAAGGAATACCCCAAATCAGAGTTGATCAACCCCCTGCACCACCAACTAATAATGCAGTTACTTTTAAATCCTTCAAATCCTTAAACCCCCCTGAGTTCAAAGGTACCACTGATCCGATTGAAGCAAGGATCTGGTTGCGAGAGATAGAAAAGACCTTTGAGATTGTAGGAGTGGAGGAAGAAAAGAAAACCATCTTTGCAGCTTTCATGCTAAAGGGAGAAGCGAGTTATTGGTGGGAGTCAAAAAGAGCCATAGAAGGGAACGCAGTCATACCTTGGGCTAGGTTCACCCAACTATTTTTGGAAAAATATTTTCCTAAATATTTGGAAATCCAGATGGAAATCAAATTTTTGGAACTGAAACAAGGCAATATGACTGTGGCTGAGTATAAAGCCAAATTTTCGGAACTCTCAAGATTCGTTCCTTACCATGTGGATACCGAAGAAAAGAGGGCTAAACGTTTCCAGCTAGGGCTGAAACCGTGGATCCAGAATCGAGTTGCGGTACTAGAAATCACCGACTATGCGACTTTGGTTCAGAAAGCATCCATTGTCGAAAGTGGTTCTGAATTGTACTCGAAGGATAAGGATATCAAGAAAAGAAAGTTTCAGAATCATGGATCTAGTTTTGAGAGAAAGCCTGATGATCGAAATGGAAAGAAACCGTTTGTGAGACGGGAAGAGAGAAGCAATGACGTAAGGAGATTTGGGAACCAGGACACTAGGGGGAACAACCAGAAGTTCAGACCCCCTCAGACAGCAAATTTACTTCAAGGAAGGCCGCCATTACCTGAATGCGGCACTTGTGGAAGGAAGCACCCAGGACCGTGTAACCTTGCCAGCATTGTGTGCTACACTTGTGGATAGAAAGGCCATTATTCTTCCAACTGCAAGGAGAGGGAGAAGGCAACTACTTGTTTCAAATGCGGGAAGAAGGGACACATGGCACGAGATTGCAGGTCACCACCAAAGGAGACCACTGTACCTAGATTGATGGCACCTCCTAGCAACAAGCCAACTGCCCGTACTTTCAACATGACAGTGAAGGATGCTATTGCCGATAACGATGTGATTGCAGGTACGCTTTCAGTAAATTCTGTAGATGCATGTGTTTTAATTGACTCGGGAGCAACAAGATCTTTCATATCGGAGAGTTTTATGAACAAACTAAATATTCAGTCTGTACCGTTAGGAGAGACCTTGATTATAGAAGTAGCAAATCAGGAAAAAGTTCCTGTAGATCAGATATGCCCAGATTGCAGAATCGAAATTCAAGGACAACGCTTCGATGCAAATCTTCTTTCCTTTAACCTAGGGGAGTTTGATATAATTCTTGGAATGGATTGGTTAGCACGATACGATGCGCAAATCAATTGTCGGCATAAGTGGGTTGGTTTAAAGGCATCGGACGGCAAAAGAATACATTTTCGCGGAAGGAAACCGACCCGTAATTTTCTGACTATGATCCAAGCAAAGAAGCTACTAAGGCAAGGATGTCAAGCATACTTAGCTCATGTGGTTGATAGCGAGAAGCAATCCCTTACTATTGACGAAATTCCTGTAGTGAATCAATTTGAGGATGTCTTTCCTGAAGAATTACCAGGATTACCTCCTGACCGAGAAATAGAATTCACTATCGATCTTGCCCCTGGAACTGCACCGATTTCAAAAGCACCATACCGAATGGCCCCAGTTGAGATGAAGGAGTTGGCCACACAACTACAAGAACTATTAGACAAAGGCGTAATTCGACCCAGCGTGTCCCCTTGGGGAGCTCCAGTGTTATTTGTGAAGAAGAAAGACGGATCTATGAGATTGTGCATAGATTATCGAGAACTAAACAAGATGACGATCAAGAATAAATACCCCTTGCCACGAATTGATGATTTGTTCGATCAGCTTAAGGGAGCAGCTTATTTTTCTAAGATTGATCTTAGATCGGGTTATCACCAGTTGAAGATCAAACCTGAAGATATACCAAAGATGGCTTTTAGGACTCGCTATGGACATTACGAATTTCTGGTGATGCCATTTGGATTGACGAATGCTCCAGCTGCTTTCATGGATTTGATGAATCGCGTATTCAAGAAATATTTGGACAAGTCCGTGATTGTATTTATTGATGACATCTTGATTTACTCTAAGAATCAAGAAGAACACGCAGAGCACCTCCGAATAGTGTTGGAAACTTTACGCAAGGAAAGGTTATATGCGAAATTCTCTAAGTGCGAATTTTGGCTAAGTACAGTGCAATTCCTAGGACACATTGTGAGCAGTGAAGGAATTTCGATTGACCCTACGAAAGTGGAGGCTGTTGCAAATTGGGAAAGGCCAAAGACTCCAACAGAAGTAAGAAGTTTTCTTGGACTAGCAGGATATTATCGGAGATTTGTAATGGATTTTTCAAAGATAGCTACACCATTGACTAAGCTTACCAGAAAGAATGAGAAGTTTGAATGGACCCCCAAGTGTGAAGAAAGTTTTCAAGAACTTAAGAGACGATTAACATCTGCCCCGGTTTTGACGTTACCAGACGATACGGGAAATTTTGTAATCTATAGTGATGCTTCCCATAAGGGTTTAGGATGCGTATTGATGCAGCATGGAAAAGTAATTGCTTATGCTTCTCGACAGTTAAAAGATTATGAGATAAGATACCCAACTCACGATCTTGAATTAGCTGCGATTGTTTTTGCATTAAAGATCTGGAGACACTATTTATATGGAGAAAAGTGTGAGATATACACGGATCATAAGAGTCTAAAATATATCTTCACCCAGAAAGAATTGAATATGAGACAGAGGCGGTGGTTACAATTAATCAAGGACTATGATTGTTCGATTAATTACCATCCAGGGAAGGCCAATGTGGTGGCAGACGCGCTAAGTAGAAAAGAAAGACTTAAGATGGTAGTATCGTCAAAGGAATTGATCAAAGAAATTGAGAGATTTGACTTGGAGATTAAGATTCCTGTTCAAACCAATGAAAGAGTATATGAAATCTCCTTACAACCAGAATTAATCGAAAAGATCCGTTGTTGTCAAGAGAAAGTGATGGAAGAAGAGAGGGATCAGTTAACAGGAGAAGAATTTCAAAGTCCAAAGGATGTCAAGGGAATTAAAAGATTTGCTTCTAGAATTTGGATACCGAGTGTTGCAGAATTAAAGGAAGAGATTTTGAGCGAAGCACATAATTCGAGGTACTCTATTCATCCCGGGAGCACGAAGATGTATCAGGATATCAAGCAAAACTATTGGTGGCCAAACATGAAAAGAGAAATTGCAGAATGGGTAAGTAAGTGTTTAACATGTCAGAAAGTGAAGGCAGAACATCAACGACCAAGTGGACTTTTACAACCCTTAGAGATACCCGAATGGAAATGGGAGCATATTACCATGGATTTCGTCGTAGGATTGCCCCGAACTAGAGCCAGCCATGATGCAATTTGGGTTATTGTCGACCGACTCACTAAGTCTGCGCATTTCCTACCAATCAGTGATAAGTACTCTGTTGAAAGATTGGTGAACCTATACCTAAAGGAAATTGTGGTTCGTCATGGGGTGCCCGTTTCAATTGTATCTGATAGGGATGCCCGTTTTACTTCTCGATTTTGGAAAAGTTTTCAAGAATGTCTTGGCACGAAGTTAAATCTGAGTACTGCATATCACCCCCAAACCGACGGACAAAGTGAAATAACAAATTCAAACAGTTGAGGATATGTTAAGAGCCTGTGTGCTGGATTTCAAAGGAAGTTGGGATGAACATTTGCCCCTAGTCGAGTTTGCTTACAACAATAGTTACCACTCGAGCATATGTATGGCACCATATGAAGCATTGTACGGAAGAAAGTGTAGATCACCTTTATATTGGGATGAAGTGGGAGAAAGAAAGATACTAGGACCAGAACTACTTCAACAAACTAAGCAAGCAACCGAAGTGATTCGAAAAAGGTTAGTTGCAGCTCAGGATCGACAGAGGAAGTATGCGAATCAGAAGAGAAAAGACAGAGCATTTGAAGTGGGTGATAAAGTGATGCTAAAAGTTTCACCTTGGAAGGGAGTTATGAGATTCGGAAAGAAAGGCAAGTTGAGTCCCAGGTATATAGGACCTTTTGAGATTCTCAAGAAGATAGGACCCCTAGCTTACCAGTTGGCCCTACCTCCAGACCTCCAGCATATTCATGACGTATTTCATGTGTCTGCGTTAAGAGAGTACCATTCCGATTTCAGACATGTCATAACCTACGATCCAGTGGAAATTCGTCCTGATCTGACATACGAAGAGCAACCAGTACAGATTCTAGATCACAAGGTGCAAGAGTTAAGGACTAAGCAAATAAATCTGGTGAAAGTACTTTGGAGAAATCATCAAGTGTAAGAAGCTACGTGGGAATTAGAAAGCGAAATGCGAATTAAGTATCCTGAATTGTTTAGTGCGTAGTCTTGATTCCGAGGACGGAATCCTATAAGGAGGGAAGACTGTAATAACCGCGAATTTTGAATAAAATTATTCTACTCGTTATTTAAATTTATTTAAGGTCGATGCATTAATATATTTAATTAGCGTATTTTTGGTTAAATTTTAAAATTTTATATTCATATGTAAACAAATATTTATTATATCTATTTATTTATAATTATTAGGTATTTATTAAAATTAGAAAATTTAGGAGAATAGAATTTTAATTTTTGGACGGATATTAATTTTAAGTCGCGGAATTTATTTTAGAGAATGAATTTTGGGTCTCGTTATTATTAGCCAGCAGGAAATAACGATATTGATATTACTGATTTAATTTTCGGATCGTTAAAAACGAGGGGTGACAATATTTCTCGATCACAGACATCAAGAAATTCTTTCACAGAGCACGACATATTTGTTTTTACAAAAACGAAATGTTCTATTCCTTTCCAGTTCTTTTATTACCACGCCTTGTTTTCTTGTCTCTTTATAAACTCTAATACCCGGGCCTTAGTTCATTTCGGTGTAAACAGAAAACAAGCCCAGTCATTTTATTAGACTACAAACACAAACACACACCACCATTTTGTTTCCTGTAAGAGATATCTCCTCTATCTCTTTCTATTAAAATCAAACCCCACCTTATACTTATATACCAAAACAGAGCATAACTACAGGTAGTTATTTTCTTTTCGTTCTTTTTTTTTCTTTTTCTTGTTTGACTTCTTTTCCATTCCTTCAATTCTTCGCAATCTGTGTTTTCGTTTTGGTGTGTTGTGCTTGTACTAGCATCGTAAGAGAGCAAGAGTAATCGGAGAAGGGGTTTACAGGCGGAGAGGCGGAGAGATTGTCAAGGAAATAGAGATGAGTTTGAGAAAGGGAGTGATTGTGGTGATGTGTGTTGGTATCGAATCCGAGGGAGGGGGAGTAGTGTTGATGTTGTCGAGTAGAGGAGAGGGACGAGACAGAGAATATTGTGTTGTGTTGTCGGAGATAAAAGGGGGTCGACGGGAGTGTGTTGGGAGGTTTTGTCGACAGCCACCACCGATTGTGGTGGTGGTGGTGGTTATGATGGGACGAGGGGAAGTGGGAAACAGAGAGGGCGGGAGTTGACAGAGATTGAGAGAAGACGAAGGAGATAGAGTAGAGAGGGTGAAGGTCGAGAGATTGGTGGGATTTAAGGGGTGTTATTGGTTCGAAGGCAGATGGATTTAAGAGGAGGACGGAGAGAATGAGAGAGAGAGAGAGAGAGAGAGAGGGAGAGAGAGAGAGAGAGAGAGAGAGAGAGTGAGAGAGAGAGAGAGAGGGAGAGAGAGAGGAGGGAGAGAGATGCAGGTTGAGAGATTGTAAGAGTTGTACAGGGGAGAGGTGGACGCAGGGGTAGCAGTTTTCCGGACGACGGTGGTGGCGCGTGGGCCCCACGCATCGTCGTGTTGTTTTCTTTCTGTCGACTGTAATCGTAAAAGAATTAATAATGAGAATATATATATATAATAAAAAATAATAAAACTAATAATGAGATAATTAATTAAATAAAAGCGGTGTTTGTTTTAAAATTTGTATTAATAATTGGTTTATTAAATCGTGAGAAAAAAAAGAGTTTAATAATGTAGTAAAATTGGGTAATTAATTAAATAAAGAGTTTAATAAATTAGACTAGTTTACTAATTATTTAAAAAGAGTTAAATTATGATTTTGGACGGAAATCGGAGAATTTATTATTGTGTTGATAAAACGAAGAATAATTAGAGTAAAAGGCGGTATTTATTAGAAGACGTATAAACAGCTATTCGGATTATTTTAAGTAACCGGATCGAACCGAATCACTTTCAGAGGCTAAAATTTGGATATTAAGTTAATTACGAGATTTAAAAATGAAAGAGAAATTAATTAGCGACATGGAATAAAATTAGGATTTTCTATTAATGGATGTTCGTTCTTCTTCTAAAAATAGAAATATCATTAATTACGGATTTAAATTGCATAAAAATAGATTGTTGGATTATTTTGTTTGAAAATAAGTAGAGAGTTAAATTATTTACGAGACTTAAGATACGGAGTATCGCTGTAGCCCTATTTGTCGTTTTAGCGAGACTTACGGATATTAAATTATTATATTTTCGAGAGTTGATTTCTGAGTTTGAAAGAGAGTTATTACCCGGGGATTTAATTTCCGTTAAGTACGTTAGAGATTTTCGGGAAAATATTTTAGTATTTAAATATTATATTATCGGATCAGGTATATTCCATTTTGACGATTCGCTCATGTATTTTCTGGTTGACATTGTTAGTGCCTAATTCTCGAGCCGTAGACCGAAGTCGAGCCCACGGGTAGAGTATAATTTAATCTGCATTTTTTGGCACTTCGAGATCGAGGCAAGTTCCTTCTGACCCTCACTCCTTTTGAAAAATTTTCGAGATATGCTGAGATATTTTGATATTGAATTATCTGTTTAAATTGCTAGTTCGTGATAAAATATTCTGTTATCAAAATATTTATTTAGAAAATTATAGAAATGCCCTCTAAAACTTATAGAACGTAATTTGATTGAATTCTAGGGCACCTTATTGTTCGAGATGACCCTTAAATATTATTCAGTTATAATTACACTCATATATCGAGGTAGTTAGATTTTCATTGACTTCAAACGGATCTATTGTTCATATCCGATAAACTTTATTTCGATAATTAAATTTGATTCATTGTTCGAATCAAAGTAGATATACGCAGAATAGTGAAGAGATGTAGGGTATATCATCTGAAGTTCCTCTAAATTACCTACTCCAACGTATTTAGAAGTTTCATTCCGTATCAGGTCGTTCTTATTATTTCAAGACGACTCCACAAGACTTATTCTGATCCGCGAACCTTTCTTGTTCAAGGTTGCTACTTTATTGTCTTGAACTGACATATTGTTTGTGTCAATACAATAAATTAGTTCCTTTTTTAGATTATTGTGACGGCCTATTGTCCAGGTCGGTTTTGTACAAAGTGTAGACTGGCGATCGGCCAGAAGTGAATATGAATCCAAATGAATCAATTTTATTCGGAGGAATAATCGTATAATCCACTGGTCAACATGGGAGATGGCCCATGGGTTTCTTTCAGATCAACACGGGGAAAATAAACTCGTGGTATCGAAAGAGAATGTTTATATTTTGGCACAAATGTTGCCAGGTTGACTTTTCAACCACCTTTACGCTAGCAGAATGATATTGTGGTACTTGCGACATAGTAGTGATCGTGCTATGGGGTATCACGGGAGTGCGGTACTTGCGACACAGCGGTTGATCGCGCTGTGGGGTATCGTAGAGGCGGAAGACCAGTATCTCAAGCTTTTCAATTTCAACTTCTTTGTTCTGAGATAGATTGTTATTGTCTATCAGTAAGTGTTATCATTATCAAGACACATTGCCTGCAAATGAGAATCTTTCTTGATCAGAGTTGATTTCTTTCCATTTTTCCTTAATTAGTGAGAGAGCGAGTCAGTGGACTTGCTGAGCACCTAGTTGCTCACTCTTGTTGTTAATATTGTTTTTCAGTAAAGTTGGAAAAAGGCGAAACCTCTCGTTTCAAGGGGAAGGAGAAAATGCACCAGGGCACGAAGTCAAACTAGTATGCTTTCCTCTAAGGCGACGACCCTGTCGAAGACTGCCTATGTTTGGCGTATCTAGCGATATCTTGTATAATTATTATTATGTTGTAATATTTAGAGATTTGTCGATGCTTGGACTTGTGGGATGGAACCACTGTTGTACGATAAAGCCTTTATGATAATTATGTATTGTAATGTTTCTTGGATTAAGACAGGTATTGGTGGTAAGTGGCGACCCAAGTCCACAGATGGTGAATTTTGGGGGCGTCACAGATTCGGGTATCCTTTATTAAAATAAGGGATGTTAAAAAACAATTCATAACTAAAAGATATATAACCATATGTAATATACTGTTATGTGGATTTATAGAAAATAATATTTACGGTTCGTAGAAATTTTTTTAAATTAAAAATCATGTCATATGCGAAGTTATTAAATCAAGATATTTTATATTTAAATTTAATTTAACCACGATTAGTTAATTAGAATAAGCATGGTAAATGATAAAAAATTTGTATATGATTGATTGATTTAAAGTTTAGAAGTAAATTATGATTGTCTCTAAAATAATTTTAATTTTTTGATTGGTAATTTATTCACCAACCAATAATACAGTAATACTCTTATAGCGTATATTTAATAATTAAAATAATTAAATATATGTAGTGTTCGTTTATATGAATTTATTAATTATTTTATTAATAAATTGTGAATAAATATATTTTTGAACCTTTTAAAAAATCGAGTTTTTGAAGATATGGATTCTATCCAAGCTATTTAAAATTTGTTCAAATCCGATTTTGTAGTGTTGGCTTATATGCCTTTATTAATTAATTTTATTAACAAATTATGAATAAATTTATTTTTGAGCTTATAAAAAAATCAAATTTTTGAAGATATGGATTTTATCCAAGTTATTTAAAATCTGATTCCAAATTCGATTTTTTCAGATTTTTAGTCAAGTTAGATTATAATTATTCGATTATAACTGTACAATATATATTATAAAAATCATATGATAATATGTTTTTTTAGATAAGCATATGATAATATGATTGCAATTGACTTTATATTAAAAGAGTGGTTGATTAATGAATGATTAATTATGAAATTTAATTTAAAATATATAATAAGTATATCGTGATTGATTTCAAATTAAAATTGTGATTCTCTAGTAAATATTTTTTGATTTAAAAAATATGTATTTATGGATATGTTTAATAAAATCAATATTGTATTTAAATTCGTTTATATGAGTTTATTAATTATTTTATTAATAAATTGTGAATAAATATATTTTTGAACCTTTCAAAAATCGAGTTTTTTAATATAAGGATTTTATCCAAACTATTTAAAATTTGTTCAAATCCGATTTTGTAGTGTTGGTTTATATGAATTTATTAATTAATTTATTAACAAATTATGAATAAATATATTTTTGAGCTGATAAAAAAATCAAAATTTTGAAGGTTTGGATTTTATCCAAATTATTTAAAATCTGATTTCAAATCCGATTTTTTCCAGATTTTAGTTAAGTTAGATTATAATTATTTAATATTGATTATATTTGTACAATATATATTATAAAAATCAATTTATAATGTATGATAATATGATTGTGACTGGCTTTAAATTAAAAGAGTGGTTGATTAATGAATGATTAATTATGAAATTTAATTTAAAATATATAGTGGTATATTGTGATTGATTTCAAATTAAAATTGTGATTTTCTATTAAATATTTTTTGATTTAAAAAATAGGTAATTATGGATATGTTTAATAAAATCATTATTGTATTTAAATTAGAAGTGTTAACTAACCATGGTTAAAGAGGTAAGGTGTGATTGTAAATAAGGAAAGATCTAAATTTTAGGAATTAGCTTTTATTGGTCCTAAAATAATTCCTCGATTCTTATTGGTTAACTGACGTGTGGTAGACTCAGGTATTATAATAAAGGATGTTGATTTTGTATCACGTTTATAATAAATACATATAAATTGCATTTCTTGGCGACCTTGTAATATTTTTTAAAATTTCTTAAAATATAGACTATTTAAGAAAGAAATCAAAAGAAAATATCTATAAATAAATTAGTGAACACAATATTGTATAAATTTATATATATATATATATATATACACTTATTTTTACTTCGATTTTGTGTCACATTTTTTTAGGCTGACACCCTTTGTAATAAATACATATAGACAACAAATTAGATTTTATTGAATTATTTAAAAAAGATGTTAGAATATTATGATCAATAGAAGATAATTAACAATTAACGATAAATAATTAAAGTGAGAATGATAAAAATTCAAAAAATTTCTTCCAAGTTTCTCAAGTGCTACTACTTCTCAAATAGAGAAAGATCTTCTAATTCTTGTTCACACGATCAGATATTTATGTACCAAGATCACTAACAAAAAATACAAAAGTCAAAGTAAAGAACAATGTTTATTAATAATCCATAATTATAACTAAAATCATAACAAAACATAAATTTAAAAATGAAACGAAGAAATCAAATATTAAATCAATAAATTGAAACATTAAAAAACAACAACAAAAAATCGACCTGAAAATCACAAAAAAATCAATGGTGAACACACATAGTCATGTACATTGAGAATTAAACAAAAAAAGAATTAATAAAAAAAACTAAAAAAAATTAGACGGAGACAAAGCAAACAAAAGGTTACAAACACGGTGATAAAATTTGACCGTTAAAAGCAATGATTTTATATAGATATAAGAAAATAAATTTTCTTTTCTATTTCGAATACGTAAATTTGAGTTCTTTTTTCCTACAAATTCAAAAATCTTTTCTATTTGAAATTTTTTTTACCAGAAGAATAATATAATTTTTCCCCAAAACTATTTTTTTAACCATATATCTTTTAAAAAAAAAAAAAATTTTTTTTAAAATAAATATAATTTTTTGAATTTTTTTCATATTTTCTGAAAAACAATTTTCTAAATACCGAAAATACGCTTATCAAATTTTGAAAAAAATTTCAAACTTAACGGAGTTAAAAACTATTAACGGAAAAAGTGCAATTCGAAGCGAAATTTAAAGTTAAGGGTGCAATATGACAAGATACATACTAGTGACAGGAATCACAAAAACGTTCAAAGAAAAGGGTTGCAAAGTGCTAATTACTCTAATGTTAGAAAAGGAAGTTTTGATTTTTTTCTGAAAAATAAGAACTAAAAAATGAAGTTTTGATTTTAATTATTTAACATGAACCTTTTGTTCTTGTGCATGTCATACTCAAGTATGCATGCATCAACACATATTTAAAATTAAATATATTGATCTTTCCATGCGAGGAATTTATGATCAAAGACTATGACAAATTTTTTCTAAAAAAGTATAACAAAATATCATCAAACATCATATTTTATTTATCAATTTATAAAACATTATAAAACCAAAATTTTTTGAGGATTAATGTGTAAAAACGGTACCTACATTAAACAAAGACATTGAACAGGGACACTTGTAAGTTGACATTCCTGTAAAGTTATGCAAAATTGAAAAAGAATATTCGAACTCTATTGAAATTCAATTTATGCAAGATCATAAAGATGTTAGATTCCAGTAACATTTAAACACACATGATGATATATCTATTATACATGTACAAAAATCTCAAAGAATATAGATTCATTCATACAAAAATTTGAAACCGGAAGTCTCGAACATGATAAAGTGGTGAGACTCCTTTAGGTGGTATATATTGGCACCTAAAAAAGTTTTGATATTTAAATTATTAAAATATCTTATTCAATTTAAATGAGATTTAGATTATCTTTTCTAAAAAATAGGATCTAAAAAAATATAGGCACCTAAAAAAGAAAATTTTGATATTCAATTATTAAAATCTCTTATACAATTTATATTAGGTTTCAATTTTTTTTTTTTAAAACAATAGGGTCTAAAAGGGAAAGTTCCATTATAATATTTAAAATAGAGGAATCCAATAAAAAAGATAAATATGATTCGAGTGATATGAGAGTTTCTAGGGGTTCTCAAATATGGTGATAAAATTTGATCATTAAATGCAATGATTGTATATATATATATATATATATACATGAGAATACAAAATTTATTTTCTATTTCGAATATATAAATTTGAACTCTTTTTCCCTACAAATTGAAAAATCCTTTTAAATTTTGAAGATTGTAATGTTAATATTTAAAAAAAAGTTTTGATTTATTTTATAAAAAATATGGCCTAAAGAATGAAGTTTGATTTTAATTATTTAAAATGGAGGAGTTCTAGAAAAATGGATAATTATGAATCGAGCGATTATAGAAGTATTGGGAATGGGAATTTTCTTTTATATATTTAAAAGATTTGCTACTTTATTATTTTCATTTGAATTTTTGTTTGTCCAAATGGACTCTAAATGCGAATAAGTATACTGTTTTTATTACATCGATATTGTTATTATTTTATACCGCTCCAATAATTTATTAAAGTATGATTAAATAATTAATTTTTAAAATTAAGAAAAATGCACAATGAAAATGATAAAGTAAGTATAATAATTTACTTATTGGGTTTTTTCGTATTCAAATTTCAAAATGGAAAGTAAGAAGAGCGCCCACGGCGATTTTCAAATTTCACTACTAGAATCTCGGCTAAATTCGACTGTCAATTTGCGGTCGAATTTTGCTAAATTCGACTGGATCCGGTCGAATTTAGCTAAAATCGGCTGCAAATTGGCAGTCGATTCTAACTTAGTGAAATTTATCAAAAAGCAGTCGAATTTAACAAATTCGACGGGCTAAATTCGACTGCTCAAATCCGACGGGCTAAATTCGACCGCAAATTTGAAAAAATTTGAAAATTCGAAAATTTTGAATTTGGCGCCTAAGGCACCTTAAATTCGACTAGTTACAGTCAAATTTATAAATTCGATCGCTTCCGGTCAAATTTATAAATTCGACCGAGAACAGGCGAATTTATAAATTCGACCGAGAACAGTCGAATTTATAAATTCGACCAGATACTGTAACGTCCGCGAAATTTGGAATAAAATTTTTCTACTCGTCATTTGAATTTATTTAAGATCGACGCAGTAATATATTGAATTAGCATGTTTCGATAAAAATCCTTAAAATTTTTATATTCGTATGTAAATAAATATTATATTATATCTATTTAATTATAATTATTAGGTATTTATTAAAATTTCTGATTTAATTTTTTCGGATCGTTAAAAAAAAACGAGGGGAGACAATATTTCTCGATCACAGAAATCGAGCAATTCTTTCACAAAACACAATTATTCTTCACAAAGCACGACGTTTTTCTTTTCACAAAACCAAAACATTCCCACACAATTAATTTTTGTTTTGTCCCCCACATTGCCGGATTTCAGAATGTAAATATAGAGATATCAGATAAACAATCCAGCCGGGGAGTCTTATTCCATTTCTCTACAAACAACACAGGATCTCTATTTCTTTTCTGCAAATACACAACCTCCTGTCTCTTTCGATTTTAAACAGGAACTGAGACCACTAAGTACTACTCCTCTTATTTTGGAAACAAAAACCCAACTATCTATATTGATACAAACCGAGTATAACATCAGTGTAAACCTCTCATCTTCTTGTTAAACACCGAATAAAGACTCTCTTTTACAACCAAAAAGCTCGACATTTACATACACAAAACAGAACACAAACAGGTAGTATTTAGTTTTCTTTTCTCTCTATTTGTTTCCGATTTCGTGGTCGGGGTATAAGAGCTTGATTCGTACCAAGATAATTAAGCTTGCTATGTTCAATTAGTACTATTATGGTGTTTGAATCGGTAGGGAGGCAGTGGTGTTGAGTGTTATCGGAGTGAGGAAGAGAGTTGTGTCTGCGTGTGTTGTCGGAGTTGTGATGTCGGGGAAGTTTGAAAACGGAGAGAGGAACGACTGGAGGTCGAAGGGAGAGCGATTGATGGTGGTGGTGGCGTGAATTAAAGGGGTCAGTGGAAACAATAAAATGGAGGGAGAGTGAAGAGAGATAGAGAGTGAGATCGAGAGAGAGAGAGAGAGAGAGAGAGAGAGAGAGAGAGAGAGAGAGGGAGAGAAGAGAGGGAGGCAGTGGTTGAGAGATTGCAGGGGAGTGTCGGAGCGCAGCGGCGGTGGTGGCATGTGGGCCCTACACGCCGCGGTTGCGAATAAAATTCTAAAACGATACAGTTATAACAAATTAATGATTGAATGTTTTTATTCGGGATTTATATAAGTAATAAATAAGGGGATTCATTTGGTTTCGTTGGATTGGGGATACTATTTAAAATTATGAGAAATAAATAGTCTAATAAAAATGGTATAATTATTTTGATAATTAAATAGAAATATTTTTGGACATAATTAAAGATTTATGATTCATTAATAAAAGAGGGAAAATTATGAATAATAGCGTAAGTTATGGTTTTAATTTTAGAAGACTGATATTTAGTATTCCCGGATTATTTTAATTAACCGGATCAAATCAGATTATTTTAGAGACTAAAACCGGAGTTATTATTAAATTATTTACAAGATTAAAAATGAATTCTTGGATTTTGAGAATAAATAGAGATTTATAATATTATTATTGCCGTAAAATGGATTTAATTAAAATAGAGCTTTTGTGAAATTTTTGAGATTTGTATGAGCCAATTTATTTTAGAGGCTAAAATCGGATTGATATTAAAAATGAGAAAAACAAATTAGAATTGTGAGGATAATTAAAAGTAAAATTATTTTTGGTTAAAAAGGGAGAATAATAATTATGGATTTAAATTGGATAAAAATGGATGGTGGAATTATTTTGTTTTGAGTATAAATAGAGGTTAATATTATTAAACTAGTGAAATTTAGAGAATTATAGAAAATTCATAAGAGCCAATTTAAAGTAGAAGTGTTATTTGAATAATTTATTTGTTAGCAAATACTTAGAAATAATTAGAGACCTTTTAAATGGAGAATTGTCGTTATATTCGGTAACCCTATTTTCGTTTTTAAGTAGAATTTACGGATATTAAAATATTATATATAGATTGGATTCCTGAGTTCGGAGAAGTTTTATTTATCCGGGGATTTAGTGGGAAGTTGACTCAGAATTGTCGGCGGATATAAGTGAGGGTTAAATGAGGAAGGATGAAGATGGATGAGGTATTGGTTGTGGTTGTTGGATTCACTGTGAGGCGTTTTCCAACGGGAAAACATATATGTTCAGAGGGGACGTCTTCGATTATCTTCTTCCAACAGAGAAATTGGTGAGTATGGTTAATACATTCAAGTTGAGTTTATAAGCGTTTATAGAAAATATTAGAATTGTCGTCTAGAGACTAAAGTATTGTCTTATGTTTGATTTTGGAATTGACGGGCGAGCTCGATATCGGCGGATTAGACTCGTGGCAACCGCAAGAGCGTTGAACCAAATAATGATCAAATTAGAAGATTGTGACGTCGTAAGATAGAAGATGAAAGCAGTATTACTGAGACGCTTCATGATAGTTGAGAATTCGAGGCAAGTGCTTTCCCTTCACTTCTTGTTCAAGTGAGATTATTTTTAAATATGCTTATTATGGTATTATTCCATTTATTGTCGATCTTGTCGACATTTATTGTCATTCTTGTTTATTTAATTTATACCCCATTTACTGTATCGAACTTGTCGATAACCTTTTAGACTATTAATCCTTAATGATGCTTCCTTGTTAGGAGTACAACTAAACCAAATGTTTAGGCAGTCGGGATCCCACTAGTAGAGCACTGAACTTATCATGTCCGAATACCCATTTCATACTTTATTTTAATCTAGGATGTGTTGATAGATTTTTGATTCAAAATACTTCTCTCATGAATTAAGTTTTGATAGATGATATTTGTTTTCATTAACAATGATTTATTATCATTCTTATTTTACTACGCACTTGCTGAGCATTTCTTTCGCTCATACTTTTCTGTTTCGAAACCCTAACTTTTCAGTTAGGTAGTTTGGTGAGACATATTCGCACGGTTCGAAAAGAGAAGAAGCAGACGCTATCTTGAAGATGACTTGACGCGGGATGTCCTGATCCAGTGTAAGGTCTATTTTATTTAGTTTAACTCTGGTAGTTATTATTATGTATTAGATTAGTTACCCTGGTATACTTCTTATCGAAGTCTTACCAGTGATTAAGTTTTGATCTAAGAGAATGTGGTAAAGAAGAAAGTTGCTATTTTATGGAATTTGGATTCTTGTTTCTAGCACTATAACCTAAAAGATCTTGGATTGTTTGGGTCACAGAGATTATATTTCAATTGTCTGACAATTACACGGAATAATGTTTTATTAAAGTGGTGATGTTATTTTGAGGATTCTCAGGTAACGACCAAATCTCCTGACCCGGATTTGGGGACGTTACAGAATGGTATCAGAGCGAGGTTATAGTTAACTAGGAACGAGAGTGAGTAGGAGTGTGTATAGCTAAGTAAGGAACGTCAGAGCTCGTATAGAGTTCGTGTTGGACTATGGGATATAGTACCAATTAGTAGATTAAGAATTGAGAGTTCACGTGAGATGGTTACGCTAAATTAGATAAAACACTTTGAGACTGTTGATGTCGACTACGAATTTTCAGAGAGTAAGTCTTGAGTGGGTTTGAGCAAGCGCAAAGAGTGAGGCAAGTTCATTTTATCATTTATCTCCAAAAGAATTTATGAGATTTCTGTGAACATTATTGTTCTCAAGGATTTTATCGTGGTGGTGAAAATTTATGGTGAAATTTTTGGGCACTCGAATATTTGCTTCGAATGTTGGATTGATTTTATCTATCAAAGAATTAAATGAAAAAAAAAACCTTTTTGCGAGGAAGATGACATTTAAAAATATTAGTCGGTCTCATTGATCGGGACGAATCTTTAAGTTGATTCGGCTGAGACTTGTTTTATTGTTTCAAGACAACTAAATATTTATTTCTACCAGTTGAATTTATTCCTCAAATTCAACTACTTTTGTTGACATTGGGCAATGGTTCATAATTTGGATCATTTATTAAAATGGTAACAGTTATTTATTTTATCCCTTGATAATCAAGTTAAACTTCTTGAAGTGCCTACTTTGCTAAAATTGTTGAAGATTATTCAGTTACTTTCCCAAAATTTTGATAAATTCAGAGAACGTACTTAGATTGAACTCTAGGGCGTCTTATTTGTTCAAGATGACCCTTAAAGATTATTTCAGTTATAACTACGCTCATACATCGAGGTAGTTTAAATTTTATTGACTTCAATCGGATCTATTGTTCATATCTGATAAATTTTGTTTCAATATTCAAAATTGATTCATTGTTCGAATCAGAATAGATACATTCAGAATAGAGAACAGAAGAACATCTTATCGTCAGAATTCCCTCTAAAAATACCTACTCTAGCGTATTTGGAAGTTTTCTTTTTGAATCGAGTCATTTTTATTATTTCAAGACGACTCCTCAGGATTATTCTAATCAGTGAACCTTTCTTGTTCAAGGGTGTTATTTTATTGTCTGGAATTGACATATTGTTCGTGTCAATATAATAAATTAAATTCTTTTGAAAATATTGTGACGGCCTATTGTTCAGGTCGGTCTCATACAAAGTTTAGATTGGCGATTGGCCAGAAGTGAATAGGAATCCAAATCAATCAATTTTTTTTTTCCGGAGGAATAATCTTATAATCCACTAGTCAACATGGGAGATGGCCCATGGGTTTTCTTTCAGATCAACACGAGGAATAAACTCGTGGCATCGAAAGAGAAATATATCAGGTTGACTTTTCAACCAACTTTTGCTAGCGAAGAGATATATTGGTACTTGAGACATAGCGGTTGATCACGCTGTGGGGTATCGTGAATGCGAATAATTATTTTGGCATTAATGTTGCCAGGGTTGAAAACGACAACCCATTTTATGCTAGCAAAGAGAAAATTTGGTGGTACCACATCATAGCCCTGATCAGGTTGGGTGGGGTATCACAGGAGGACGGTACCTTGAGACATGGTAGTTGATCGCACCGTGGGGGATACCGAGTGGTGGAAGACCAGTAATCTTTTCTTAAATCCTGAGCTACCAAATAAGTTGATGATTTTCCTAAAAAATTCTTGAAGTTGTTGAGAAGTTCGTTTCTGATGAATCTTGTGGTTGAGACGATTTGAATTCCTTGAGTTACCAGAGATTTTGAAAGAAGTTTTCTATATTCTCACAAATTTTGAGAAGTTGCCTATACGGCTTTCGTGATTGAAGATTTTATGAGTCTCTTTTCCATTCTAGCATTATCTTTCATTATCGTCGAAAAAAAAAAATTGTGTAAGATTTGGGATAGTGAACTTGCCAAGCATTCTATGTGCTCACCCTTGTTTATCTTTATAATGTTTCCAACAGTGAAATGTGAGACAATGAGTCTTTCGAATAGAGGAAAGAAGAATGTTGTTTTAGCTGTGATTGTATAATAAAGCCTTACGTGAACGGATGTGTGATGAATAAGAAAGTTTCGAGGAATTAAAGGAAATACTATTATGAGTCGAGATGACGTACTCACCTGAAATGTTTAGGCTGAACTGGACAGGTCTTCTCGCGGTTGAAGATGTCTGCTGTGGAATCTTTAGAGATTATTACGAGTTGAAGTCGATGTAGGGTATCGATAAAATTAGGTCATGCAGAAGAAGAGTTTAGATCGGATGACGAGTGTTGTAATGCTATTAGGTATCCCGACATATCGCGCGAGTAGGGATTAGATTCATCCGAAGATTTGGCTGTGGACGAACCAGCTGATTCGGAGCCGCATGAGCTAATTGGGCAACCGGAGCTACTAATTAGGAAGACGCCACCTAGATATCCGCATGTACCTTCTAGAAGTTTCTTCTATGACTTTAATTATGTAGTGATCATTATAGATAGTACGAAAAGGCTACAACCAAATGTGAAATTTGATTAATGGTGCGTGTTGTGAGTAAGATCGTCTAAAGAGATTTAGCATTCATTATGTTCTTCCTTGTTTTGCTAGCACCATATTTTATTTGACGGTCAATTATACTCCAATTGAAGATGAGCTTTGCATATACGATTCGTTTTGTTATAAACCCTTATGATTCCTAAGGTTATCAGTGATTAAAAGGAGTAAAGACAGACCTGTTGATTTTTTTTAAGGGTCCAATATACCTTCACGTCGACAGAGAATGGGTTGATCAAGTTTAAGGAATTGACGTTAGAACAGAGACTTTTTAATGAGATTATGCATCTTCTACAAATTAGTGATAAGTAATCCGTTGAAAGATTGGTGAAGATATACCTAATGGAAATTATGGTTCGGCATAGAGTGCCTGTTTCAATTATATATGATAGAGATGGTCGTTTTACTTCTCGATTTTGGAAAAGTTTTCAGGAATGTCTGGGCACGAGATTAAATCTGAGCATTGCATATCATCCACAGACCGACGGACAAAAAGAAAAGACAAAGCATTTGAAGTAGGAAATAAAGTGATACTAAGAGTTTCACCTTGGAAGGGAGTAGTGAGGTTCGGGAAGAAAGGCAAGTTAAACCCTAGATATATAGGATCTTTTGAGATTCTCAGGAAGATAGGACCACTAGCTTATCAGTTGGCCCTACCTGCAGACCTTCAGCACATCCACGATATGCTTCATGTTTCTGCGTTAGGAAAGTATCACTCTAATTTCAGACAGGTTATAACCTACGAACAAGTGGAAATACATCCTAATTTGGCATACGAAGAGCAACCAGTATAGATCCTAGATCACAAAGTGCAAGAGTTAAGAACTAAGAAAGTAAATTTAGTGAAAGTACCTTGGAGAAACCGCCAAGTTGAGGAAGCCACGTGGGAATTGGAAAGCGAAGTGCGAAATAAATATCCTGAATTGTTTAGTGCGTAATTTTGATTCCGAGGACGGAATCCTATAAGGGGGGGAGACTGTAACGTCCGCGAAATTTCGAATAAAATTTTTCTACTCGTCATTTGAATTTATTTAAGATCGACGCAGTAATATATTGAATTAGCATGTTTCGATAAAAATCCTTAAAATTTTTATATTCGTATGTAAATAAATATTATATTATATCTATTTAATTATAATTATTAGGTATTTATTAAAATTTCTGATTTAATTTTTTCGGATCGTTAAAAAAAAGAGGGGAGACAATATTTCTCGATCACAGAAATCGAGCAATTCTTTCACAAAACACAATTATTCTTCACAAAGCACGACGTTTTTCTTTTCACAAAACCAAAACATTCCCACACAATTAATTTTTGTTTTGTCCCCCACATTGCCGGATTTCAGAATGTAAATATAGAGATATCAGATAAACAATCCAACCGGGGAGTCTTATTCCATTTCTCTACAAACAACACAGGATCTCTATTTCTTTTCTTCAAATACACAACCTCCTGTCTCTTTCGATTTTAAACAGGAACTGAGACCACTAAGTACTACTCCTCTTATTTTGGAAACAAAAACCCAACTATCTATATTGATACAAACCGAGTATAACATCAGTGTAAACCTCTCATCTTCTTGTTAAACACCGAATAAAGACTCTCTTTTACAACCAAAAAGCTCGACATTTACATACACAAAACAGAACACAAACAGGTAGTGTTTAGTTTTCTTTTCTCTCTATTTGTTTCCGATTTCGTGGTCGGGGTATAAGAGCTTGATTCGTACCTAGATAATTAAGATTGCTATGTTCAATTAGTACTATTATGGTGTTTGAATCGGTAGGGAGGCAGTGGTGTTGAGTGTTATCGGAGTGACCAAGAGAGTTGTGTCTGCGTGTGTTGTCGGAGTTGTGATGTCGGGGAAGTTTGAAAACAGAGAGAGGAATGACTGGAGGTCGAAGGGAGAGTGATTGATGGTGGTGGTGGCGTGAATTAAAGGGGTCAGTGGAAACAATAAAATGGAGGGAGAGTGCAGAGAGAGAGAGAGAGAGGGAGAGAAGAGAGGGAGGCAGTGGTAGAGAGATTGCAGGGGAGTGGTGGAGCGCGGCGGCGGTGGTGGCATGTGGGCCCTACACGCCGCAGTTGCGAATAAAATTCTAAAACGATACAGTTATAACAAATTAATGATAGAATGTTTTTATTCGGGATTTATATAAGTAATAAATAAGGGGATTCATTTGGTTTCGTTGAATTGGGGATACTATTTAAAATTATGAGAAATAAATAGTCTAATAAAAATGGTATAATTATTTTGATAATTAAATAGAAATATTTTTGGACATAATTAAAGATTTATGATTCATTAATAAAAGAGGGAAAATTATGAATAATAGCGTAAGTTATGGTTTTAATTTTAGAAGACTGATATTTAGTATTCCCGGATTATTTTAATTAACCGGATCAAATCAGATTATTTTAGAGACTAAAACCGGAGTTATTATTAAATTATTTACAAGATTAAAAATGAATTCTTGGATTTTGAGAATAAAAAGAGATTTATAATATTATTATTGCCCTAAAATGGATTTAATTAAAATAGAGCTTTTGTGAAATTTTTAAGATTTGTATGAGCCAATTTATTTTAGAGGCTAAAATCGGATTGATATTAAAAATGAGAAAAACAAACTAGAATTGTGAGGATAATTAAAAGTAAAATTATTTTTGGTTAAAAAGGGAGAATAATAATTATGGATTTAAATTGGATAAAAATGGTTGGTGGAATTATTTTGTTTTGAGTATAAATAGAGGTTAATATTATTAAACTAGTGAAATTTAGAGAATTATAGAAAATTCATAAGAGCCAATTTAAAGTAGAAGTGTTATTTGAATAATTTATTTGTTAGCAAATACTTAGAAATAATTAGAGACCTTTTAAATGGAGAATTGTCGTTATATTCGGTAACCCTATTTTCGTTTTTAAGTAGACTTTACGGATATTAAAATATTATATATAGATTGGATTCCTGAGTTCGGAGAAGTTTTATTTATCCGGGGATTTAGTGGGAAGTTGACTCAGAATTGTCGGCGGATATAAGTGAGGGTTAAATGAGGAAGGATGAAGATGGATGAGGTATTGGTTGTGGTTGTTGGATTCACTGTGAGGCGTTTTCCAACGGGAAAACATATATGTTCAGAGGGGACGTCTTCGATTATCTTCTTCCAACAGAGAAATTGGTGAGTATGGTTAATACGTTCAAGTTGAGTTTATAAGCGTTTATAGAAAATAATAGAATTGTCGTCTAGAGACTAAAGTATTGTCTTATGTTTGATTTTGGAATTGACGCGCGAGCTCGATATCGGCGGATTAGACTCGTGGCAACCGCAAGAGCGTTGAACCAAATAATGATCAAATTAGAAGATTGTGACGTCGTAAGATAGAAGATGAAAGCAGTATTACTGTGACGCTTCATGATAGTTGAGAATTCGAGGCAAGTGCTTTCCCTTCACTTCTTGTTCAAGTGAGATTATTTTTAAATATGCTTATTATGGTATTATTCCATTTATTGTCGATCTTGTCGACATTTATTGTCATTCTTGTTTATTTAATTTATACCCCATTTACTGTATCGAACTTGTCGATAACCTTTGAGACTATTAATCCTTAATGATGCTTCCTTGTTAGGAGTACAACTAAACCAAATGTTTAGGCAGTCGGGATCCCACTAGTAGAGCACTGAACTTATCATGTCCGAATACCCATTTCATACTTTATTTTAATCTAGGATGTGTTGATAGATTTTTGATTCAAAATACTTCTCTCATGAATTAAGTTTTGATAGATGATATCTGTTTTCATTAACAATGATTTATTATCATTCATATTTTACTACGCACTTGCTGAGCATTTCTTCCGCTCATACTTGTCTGTTTCGAAACCCTAACTTTTCAGTTAGGTAGTTTGGTGAGACATATTCGCACGGTTCGAAAAAAGAAGAAGCAAACGCTATCTTGAAGATGACTTGACGCGGGATGTCCTGATCCAGTGTAAGGTCTATTTTATTTAGTTTAACTCTGGTAGTTATTATTATGTATTAGATTAGTTACCCTGGTATACTTCTTATCGAAGTCATACCAGTGATTAAGTTTTGATCTAAGAGAATGTGGTAAAGAAGAAAGTTGCTATTTTATGGAATTTGGATTCTTGTTTCTAGCACTATAACCTAAAAGATCTTGGATTGTTTGGGTCACAGAGATTATATTTCAATTGTTTGACAATTACGCGGAATAATGTTTTATTAAAGTGGTGATGTTATTTTGAGGATTCTCAGGTAACGACCAAATCTCCTGACCCGGATTTGGGGACGTTACAGATACGGTCAAATTTATAAATTCGACCAAATCCGGTTGAATTTAAGGAACAACAGTTTAAAAAAAAAAATTGTCGGCCCCAAGAAGAACACACATGAACAAGGTCGGATTATTCCCAGATTTCGGTACCGGATCCAAAATTCGACGAATCCAAAACACGCTCAAAAAATTGAAAATAACATATACACACCACACTACATCTATCTATATATACACCAACACGGAACTTCAAACAAAATTTATTCAACCATTTCCGGTCAACCAAACATTATCCGGCAAAATAAAATGAAATCTAAAAAATCCCAAATAATTATACAAGCATCACCAAGCAACGAACTATATTATAGCTAAAACAAAATTTCGAAGAACATTTTACAACTCCAATTCCGGCTACCCCATGAATTTTCCAGCAAAATAGAATATTCTCGGAAAATTTTGAAATTAATGTATATGTTGTAATCGGCTCTAAGCTACAACCCTGCAAGAACAAAATCATTAAAAACACTATAATCTTTGAAACCGAATTAAAATCAAAAACTCACCAAGAAATTTATTTGGTCGAAATCTAAAGATACATATATCAATGGATAGAGCTCGATTTGTAGAACACATGCATATATAAATCACTAATTTTGGATGAACGGATTGTAAGATATGATTTTTTGAAGATTAAATGTATATGTGTGTGTACAACGAGAGAGACCGAGAGAATTGAGAGAGAGTGTGAGATAAGTGATGCTGATGAAGTGATGATAATGGTGGGTGGGTGGGACCTACCTTGTTTTTTTATGTTCTTAAACATGAATCGTTGGATGTGTGTTTCTTTGGTTTTAATCAAGGGCTATAAATAACTTAAGAGATGACAATCCATGTGCTATGGTGTCAACCAATAACACATTGCCACATGTTTTCAAGAGAATGTTTTAATTTCCCCTTCCAGCAACAAAAAAAAGACTACTTAATCTATTAAATAAATATATTAAATAAATACCCATAAAATAAAAAATGCTATAAATTTTATGAAATTTTGCCCAGCATTTTGGAATATTAATAAAATTATTCCCTCAAAATTTGGTCAAATTTCGCTGAACTTTGGTTAACCGTTGGATTTTTCAATGTACGGGTTTTTCGGCTTTCGACTCCGAAAACAAGTTATCAATAAATTACGAAAATTTAATCATGCATGGAAAATATAATTTAAAAGACCAATTCCAACTTTTATGTTTTTCTAGCATGTGGAAGTATTTATGTGAAATTGTTGAAATTAAATAAAGATACTTATCCAAATAAATACCATACACCTTCGATCAAACCATTCCATCTTTTGGCTTATGCTTAATTTGGATGTCAATATATATATCTAAAATATATAGTATTATTAAAGTAAATATAAATTTTAAGATCTAATTTTTGAATTGGGGTCAATATGAGAGAAAAAATTGATAAAATTCATGATTTAACCGTTTAAAATAGTAATTTCGTATATGAGAATAACATTTTTCTTAAATTTTATTCAATTTTATACTTTTTAAAATTTTTAAATTTTTCTACGTATTTTTCAATTTTTTACCAATGAGGTCGATTTTTGACCGATTAATCCGATTTTGACCAACTTTTGAGCGATTTTTTGAAAAAACGATTACTTACGTATATTAAAAGATTTATATCTTTAGTTTATTCAATTTATTAAATATAATATAAATAGTTTATTATGATTAAACATTAAATTTAAGATTAAATAATTTGATATAATACTTATGTAATATAATATGTAAATAGTTATTTAAAATTAAATAACGGATCCAAATTTAAATTCTTGGATCACAACTACTTGAGATGGTCTTACTACTTTGTTCATTTTTCTATCATAAATAAAATGGCCTCTCTTACCTGCACATGGGTCGTGTATCATTACTTTAAAGTCGTAACAAGTTTATAATAATTATCACTTGGGACAATTTTTAAAATTTATTCTGTGATTTTCATCATTACTTTCTATGAAAAATATAATACAATACAAAAATAAATATTTCATTCAAAATCGACAATTTGCATGTAATAAAATCTTTGAATATCACCCATGCATAATATTGAGACATAGGCAGTCAGTCGAAGGTACGGGTTTAGTAACCGATCACTTCTTTACGCAAAGTCTATAGTATAAAAATAAAGAAAAGAAGGTAAACAAAGATATATATTTGCTTATACTTAATTCATTAGTAGGAGGCTAAGTTTATATTTATGTTAAAGAAGATAAAAAAAAAACCTATTTTTATATTCTTTATATCTAATTTATTGATATTCCCAAAATTTTAAAAAATAAAAAATTATTTTTTATAGTTAAATTAGTAGTCAACTATATATTTGACTAGTACTACTAACTTGTACTTTATCCCAGATTATTGTTTCTATTTTTTTAAAAATATTTATCAATGATCCAACTGTACGGAGGTCAATATATATCTAATTTAGTAATATTCCCAAAATTTTAAAAAATAAAAAATAAATTTGGTTGAAGACCTTATTAGATCACTACTACATTGACTAGCACTCGTAACTAGTGCTCTGTCCCATATTATTGTTCCTATTTTTTAAAATAGATTTTTATTGAATACGAAATGTTATCAAAACGTGATATAAAAAAAATTATAATTTTTTAATATGGGTAAGTATTTATTAAAATACAAACCTTAAACCCTACATTTCCATTATACAGCCTATCCACTCACTTGCCATGATACAGCCTATCCACTCACTTGCCATGATACAGCCTGATTCTTTCTTTTTCATGATCCCAAACCAGCTTACAATGTTTTCTTAAATACATGTCGAATTTTAAAGTTTCTTCAATAATTTATAAAAATGACTCCATTTTTTTAGCAATAAATTCATCAACTCTCCTCTTTCTCCCTCAAACAAACAAACATCTCATACAGTGCATTTAGGTTTTCTGTGTCACTCTCAGGCAAGAGTAGTACAACCACTAGCTAATTTCTCCATGAAAAATTTTAACAAATCTAAATTACTAACCCTTGATATGAATTCAACACTTTATTTTCCAAACTTCTTAACAAATATAAAATCAACACTTTATTTAAATTTTTGACAAAAAAATTGTCGTAAATATTAATTTTTTATTTAATAAATACATGCGCTATTTTTTATTTATAAATTTTTTGTGCGAACTTTTAAAATTTAATGTTCTTAACATCCGTACGGTTAGATCGTTCAATTTTAAATTTAACAAATCTAAATTACTAACCCTTGATATGAAAGAGTAATCCCTAAACACAAATCTTAAACCAATTCAATAACAAAACATTGTATTTGGTAAGGTTTTTTTTTTTTAACTCACACTGTTACGGTCGCTCATCATTTTTATTGAATACGATATGTTATCAAAACGTGATATAAAAAATCATAATTTTTTAAAATTGGTAAGTATTTATTAAAATTTTCCAAACTTCTTAACAAATATAAAATTAACACTTTATTTACATTTTTTTTTAAAATTTGACGTAAGTGGGTAAAATAAATTCTAACCTGTAGTTCATCTTAATGAGGATATTGTGGTAATTTTTTTTAATTTAAGGATTAATTTTATATTTTTTAAAAAAATTTGGAAATTAATTTTCTAATTAGAATGACTGATTGCAGCCAAATTTATAAATTTGACTGTTTTCGGTCGAATTTAATTTTAAATATTTTGGCAAAATTTAGGAGGGAATTTTTCCGCCTAAATTAAGGTTCACGCAGATTGCTGACCTGGCAGTAAATTCGACTGGTTGCAGTCAAATTTATAAATTCGATTGGTTGCAGTCAAATTTATAAATTCGACTGCCTTAGAATTTAGGTGGGAATTTAATTAGGTGGGAAATAAATTCGACTGGTTAAATTCGACCGCACCTCTAAATTCGACTGCTTAAATTCGACTGCTGTTAAAATCGACTGGAAGCAGTCGAATTTAAGTTTAACCAATAATCTATTGGAATTGACCCTAAATTCGACTGGTTACGGTCGAATTTAGACCAGTCGAATTTGTGCAGTCGAATTTACCCGAGTTTTCTTGTAGTGTTTCAATCGGGGAATCGATATCATCGGTGCTAATAGGGATGCAAGCAAGAAGATTGGGGATGAGAAGAATGATGAATCTCTTTTGAAAGACTTTATTGAAGAATACAGGGGTCTTATAGATGAAGAAGTAATGGAAAAAGTGAGGCTAGGGGATAACCAAGCGACAATGGACGCCCTTAATCAGATCCACTGGAGGAGTCTTAGGAGGAGAACAGGACAACACGACAAAGGAGGTAAGAGTCTTCCACTTATAAAAGAGGGTCCATTGGATTCAAATCCTCGAAAGAAATATTCATATGTAGATGTGGTAAAAGGCAATGTAAAACTTTTGAACAATAGTGGGAAAATAGTTAATGAATAGAATAAGGAACGATCTAGAGTCAGGGAAGCCAGTAGGGAAAATAAGAAGAAAGAGGCAGGATGTGCTATATTTATGTACAAGATTTCAGATGATACATCTACAAGGGAAATTTGGGATTTGGTCAAGTCTTTTGGAAAAATTCAAGATGTAATTCTTCCAAGAAAAACGGATAAACCTAATAATAGAATAGGATTTATCAAAACGAGTAGTGAATTGGAGGCTGGAAAGCTGATTAATAATATCAAGCAAAACAAAGGTTTGGGAAGAAGGTTAAAGCTTTCAATAAATCAAATCAGTTCTATTCCGTTGACTGCAAGAAAGGAACAGGAACACCATAAAGCTCCTCTTCCTTTAATAAAGTCACATGCTAAAGGGGTGATTGGAAATGACAATGTTGCTACAGAATTACCTCATAGATATAAAAAGAATGTGTATAAGACTTTTTTTGAATACACTGAGGCTGATACTGATCCTAATATTGAAGAAGTTTTTGAGAGAAGTCTGAGAGGTATCTCTGTGGAGGAACAATGGCCAACTGAATTACTAGCTTGGTTGAACAAGAAAGGTGTCGAGGATGTTAAAGTGTTCATGATAAATAAGAAGAAGTTTTTATTTTCTTTGGATCATATGGAAGAAGAAGTGGAAATTTTGAAGAAAGTCAGATTTAGTAAGATAAGAGACTTTGGGAATGAGGATTATATAATGCCAAGAATTGAATTTGTTGAATGTGTGGGTCTACCCATGAATGCCTGGATTGATAGCAATATGAAAGCTTTTAATATGAAGATAGGTGAATGGATTTCGTGGAGCTTTCAAGACAATGACAAAAAGTTGGTCCACAACCCGATAATTGAAATCCATACTGCACAATCTGAATTGATTAAAGATGAAGTGGTGGTGTTGGTTAAAGGTGTGAAATACAAAGTGTTGTTCAAGGAAATATCTTATGGAGTAGTAGGAGTGAAAGATGATATATCTGTTAACTCATAGGTGGTTAATGAAATGGGATTAGATAGCAATAATGAGGTATCAGCAGGCAAAGTTGTCAGCTTTGAAAAAGAAAAGTCACTAGAAGTTGTAAGTAATATTGAAAATCTAAGAAAAATCAATGTTTCAGATACGGTGGTACCAAAAACAATGGATTCGGTGGAAGCATCAGATGTGGATTTTGAAGTTAACAATGAGGAATTAAACAAGGCTATCAAGGATAATTCCAGTTTGTCAGCAACAAGCTTAGAAGTTGGCATAACTAGAGATAATATAGATTCTTACTCTGGGAAAGAGTCTGTGGTAAACCCTATATTTAGAGTTTCTCATAGCACAGTTTGCAACAATCTTACGAGAATGAACATGGGAGGGAGAAGAGGTAGGCCAAGAACTAAGCCAAGATCTTTTGTAAATCCTTTTGATTTGAAGCTAGGAAGGAAAAAAGGAAGAGGATCTTTCAAGCTAAAGGGCCCTGTGGGGAAGATTGCTAATGCTATTTCAAATGATAAGACTTTGGCATTACCTAGAATTGCTAATACTGATGCTGCTGCAGAAATAATAGATACTGCTCTAGCACTGGGATTGGAAGTGTGTGAAGGTAGGGAAAAATGGTTAGAGGAGTTAGCTAGTGCTATTGATAAGAATAAATTTTAATTTATTAGGAGGTTATTTGAAGTTTAGTTATCCAGTCTCAATGATGAATATCGATCTCTCTTCTGTCCTGGAATATAAGGGGAGCATGTAATTTAGTTGCAAGGAAAATAGTGAGCAAGTTAGTTAGGGAGAATAAAGCAAATATTTTTGTGTCTACAAGAGACCAAATGTGGTGGTTGGACTGCTGCCATGATAGGTAATATTTGGGATGTAAATAACCATGATTGGATAGAAATTGATGCTCTGGGTCTATCAGGTGGTTTATTGTGTACGTGGGATAAGAACGAGTTCCAATTAATTTCTTCAAGTGGTCAGAGGAATTGGTTATGGGGACGCTTCCAGAATGCATTTGATTTGAGCTTTTTCAATATTATTAATATCTATGGACCTCAAGATGTGAGGGAGAAACACGCATTGTGGGAAAATCTGAAAGATACTCTTCAACAAATAGGGGATGAGGAGGTGTGTATAATAGGTGATTTTAATTGTATTTGGGATACAGTTTAGAGGGTTGGATGTAACTATAGAAGAAGAGATATGGTGGATTTCAATGAGTTTATAAATGATACAAATCTATTGGATTTGGAGATCATAAACTCAGTTTTCACTTGGTTCGGGCATCAAGGGAAAAAAGTAAGCTTGATAGAGCCCTGGTAAATGCTAGTTGGATGGACAAAGGTCAATGGGTGCTTAAAACGATGTGTAGATCAAGCTCTGATCATCGACCATTGTTGTTAAGGGTGGAAAATCTGAATTGGGGTCCCAAGCCCTTCAAAGTTTTCAATTGCTGGCTGAAGGAAGACTCTCTTAAGTCCATTCTTGCAGGGTATTTGGACTTGGATCCAGGAAAAATAAAGATGAATTCACAAAGTCTGATAAGAAGATTCAAGTCACTCATTAAGAATTGGGCTAGTAATCCGGAGAATAACATAGAAGCTAGAGTCAAGGTTCTTGAAGGCAAATTGAATGCCTTGGGTGATAGGTCAGATGCAAAGATAAGGTGGTAATTATTAAAGAGGAGATTACCCATTTGTATGAGCTAAGAACTCTCATGCTCAGACAGAAATCAAGGGTACAATGGTCTTCATTTGGTGATAAAAATTCCAAATTCTATCATAAATTGTCAAGAAGAGACAGTCTAGAAACTCAATTAGGAGAATTATGTGGCAAGGGGAGGTGTTTTCTTGCCCTAAGAAGATCAAAGAGGTTTTTTACAACCACTTCTCGACTTTTTTTGGGGCTAAGAAACAACCAAGTACCCTTAAAATTGGAAATCTTCGAGGTAGGAAATTAAGTGCAGAGGCCAGTGAATGGTTAGAAAGAGACATTAGAGGGGAAGAGTTAGACCAAGCTTTGAAAGATTTTTCAGATGAGAAAGCCCCTGGACAGGATGGAATGAATATGGGGTGTCTTAAATTTCTTTAAAAACAATTGAGAGGTAAATTACTAGAAGATTTTCTGGACTTCTTAGAATCAGGCTGTTTGCCAAAAGGAATGAAGTCATCTTTTGTTGCTTTAGTACCTAAGGTTGATTTCCATAACCTGGTAACGGACTATAGACCTATAAGTCTTATAAACTCTTCCATGAAACTCTTCACTAAAGTTTTAGCAAACAGGTTGAATATGCATATTAAAAGTGTAGTTGGTAGTAATCAGTATGGTTTTATAAAGGGAAGGCAGGCAGCTGACAGCATTCTAATTTTGAATGAAGTTTAAATAGTCTGCAAAAAGGAAAGGCATCAGGTTTGATTTTCAAAATTGACTTTGAAAAAGCATTTGATTCAGTGGATTGGTCCTTCTTATTGGATTTATTACACTATATGGGTTTTGGAGAAAAGTGCTGCAATTGGATCAAGAATTATCTGGTGTCTATTAAAACTTCTGTGTTGATAAATGGCTCTCCTAGCAAAGAATTCTCTCAAAGTAGAGGGGTTAGACAAGGAGATCCTCTGTCACCACTGATTTTTAACCTAGCTGTTGAGACACTCAGTAGGATGCTGAATGAAGCAGTTAGGTTAGCTTTCTTTAAAGGCATTTCTTATAGGTAGTAACTCTCCTGGTATCACACATCTACTATTTGCAGATGATACAGTGATATTTGTGGAAAATAATCAGGATTCAGTCTAGGCTTTAAAGAGAATTCTACAGAATTTTGAGTTGCTATCTGGATTGAAAATTAACTACAGCAAAAGTAGACTGTATGCATTTGGTGATGATAGGGCAAGCATTAGGGTTAATGCTGAAATCCTAAACTGCTCTATAGGAGAGTTGCCAATGACATTTCTTGGAGCTACGATTGGCTGTTCTCCTAGAAAATTAAAATTTTGGGATCCTTTATTAGGGAAAATCAAGGGTAAATTGGCTGCTTGGAAATGTGAGTCACTAGACATGGCTTGTAGACTAGTTTTGTTAAAAGCAACACTAGATAGTTTACCTTCTTATTGGTTTAATGTATTTGTCTTGCCAGCAACAGTGTGTAATAAAATTGAGTCGATAAGGAGAAGTGTCTTATGGGGAGAGTTTAAAAATGATGGTTCCAAGGACAAAAAGTTACATCTGATTGAGTGGAATAAAGTTTGTAGACCAAAAGATCAGGGAGGCCTGGGAATGACCCCTATTAGGCAAAAAAATCTATCTTTGTTAATTAGTTAAGTCATGGCCTAAATGGTGGCTTGAGAGAGATAAAGATTGGAAGAAGATGGTTAGAAATAAATACTCATGTACCTCTGGAGATGACCTAGATGCTTCTATTAGGGTTAGGGAATGTTCAGAGATGTTCAGAGGAATAGTAAGTGTAAACAACAATTCTGGTTTCAATATGCTTTGTCAAAATCGAACTTTAGATGGATTGTCAAGAATGGGAGATCAGTGCTCTTCTGGAAGACTATTGGAGAGATGGAATGAACCTAACGTCGACATTCCCATGACTATATGGTATCTCAAAATTAAAATTCTTTTCGGTCAAGGATTTTCACTTAACATGGTGCTGTAATTCAGAAGAAGCAGAACAACTTTGGAGCAGACCTTTGAGAAATTGGGAATCAGAGGATGTTTTAAAGATAAATGACATTATATCTGAGATAGTGTTCAGTAAGGAAGAAGATATCCTACTTTGGTCATAGACTAGAAGTGTTTTCAATAGCAAGGATGGAAGAATGTTTCTAGACGGTAATGTGTGCTCTCATCGTTTTAATTGGGTGTGCTTTTGGAAGATAAGAGCACCTCCAAAAGTTTTGATGTTTCTGTGGAAATATCATAATTTCATCCTTCCTTTAAAAGATTTCCTTAAGGTTAGGCTAGCTATGCCCACTAGTCTTAAGAATGTGGACTGAAATCTTTAATTGGTGGGGTTTCGTAGAATATAAGAAGCGGTGCCAAATAACAAATATCTGGAATTTACAATTGTTCTCTGGTATTTAAAATGTTCATCTAAGTTGGAATGTGTGCGTGGCTGCATGTCTGTGGACAATATGGCCGATCAGAAATAGGTTTATTTTTGAAAATTCCAGAACAGAGTTAAAGGAGTTGGTTTTGCTAGTGAAATTAAGAACCTTTAAATGGTGCTCAGCTGCTAATCTTGTTAATGATGTGATGGATCAAAGGTGGTTGATATATCCAATGAGTGTGATAGAAGATTATGCTAAGAGATGCTCGATGATGCTTTTCTCTGGAGATTGGAAAATTTTTGTTTTTACAGACGGAGCTTTTATCAGGAATTCACTGGAAAATCATGAGGCTGGCATAGGGTTTTTGTTAAAAGATAAGGATCAAAACTTATTGTATATTATGTCAGGCCATTCTACTGCTATGAGTCCATTACAAGCGGAAGTAGAAGCAGTTGTCCACGCCATCAAGGTAATATATGCAAGTGATAATAAGCATAAAGCATGCAAGTTTTACTCAAATTTTGAAGAACTAGTGCATTTAACAAGTTAAAATCAGGTGGTACTACTGATATATTGTTGGTTTTGAATTCCATTAGGAAAATGGTTCAAGAACTCAAAGTTTCTTTTTCTTACATTCCCAGACACTTGAATAAAGGGGCAGATGACCTTTCAAAACAAGGTTTAAATCGAAATTCAGTAGTGGAAGGATGGGTTTGCTGAATAATCAATAAATGGTCAACTGGCAGAGGGTAGTGGTCACAATAGCAGTTTCTGGCCAAGTCAACGGGTTGGGTATTGTAATGAAGCTGGTGTAGTGGGCTAAAAATAAAGAGAATTTTCTTTGACATGGGTTGGTTTGTTGTACAACACATAAATGGGCCACTGTATGGATGGGCTATGTATGTTTTTTGTTGGTGTGGAAAGATTTTTGCTGGGAAGCGGGAAATATTCTTTAGAATTCCAACAGACGTAAGAGATAGTATCGATGTATGGGGAGCTGTGTGGTTCTAGAGTTTTTCCAAGGCATAGCAAGCAATATTTATATTGAGTTAACTTTTCTTAGAGAGTATCCTCCTCTATCTTTGAAGGTCTATTAGGGTTTTCAAATGGATCTAGTAAATGTCCTATGGCGTCTCCCTCCTCAGGGTCGGGTTAAAATAAATGTGCATAGCTTCTTCTCTGAGATACCTCAACCACAGAGGTAGAATCTTATGTATGCTAGCAGGTACTTTGGAGATTGACAATCAACGTCTTAATGAGCTTTATGCTATATTTGAAGGCCTCAAAAGGGCATATCTTGATGATAGGTTTGATGTGATTGTTGAATCAGATCATGAGGACTCTATTTGGGAATGGAGGACAGCTGCGACTAATGGTGTTGTGCCTCTTCATAGATATGTCATTCAGCAACTCCAACAAAGGAAAGCAGATCTTAACTTTCACATTTCGGAGAAGATCATTGATGCAAATGCGAATAACCTTGATGCCTACCTGACACGTTTTGGTGCAGAGACTTTTAATCATATGGTAATCTTGGCTGGTCTAGTGGGGCGTGTCTTTGAGTTATGGTGTAATGATATGGGTTTGGGGCCAATAGGAGATCAATTTATGGTAGTACATGAACTGGATTTGTTGGCTGATGTTGTTCAAGAAGGAGCTCAAGAGATTGTTCAGGGTGATAATGCAGGGGCAGAAGGTGTTTTGGAGGATCTGGATGACGAGGAAATGTTGGCTCAGGAGATGCTGTAAGCGATAGTTGCTTGTTGATGAATAGTCGTTTCATGTTCCTTGTTAATTATAGTATCTAAGTTATGGTTTATTCTAGGTAGTAGGTCCTACTATGTTTCTCCCTTTTCAAGTCTTAGGTAGTAATGTTATTGTCTCTTTCCTATGTTATTGTTGTGCTTTGGAAGTTGTTCCTGGGGTTCATGTATGGTCGATGCTATTGTTGCAGTGCATTCCATCTAATGGCTGCTTCAATTTTATCTTTAATATATCTTTCCTGCATTTCAAAAAAAAAGTATAATAATTTACTTAGCGATTAATGTACCTTATCTTAATGTATAGGATTTGAATTATGTGTCCTGATCGAGTCCTGACTCCTGCATAGAGATGCCACCCACATGCCTTGCTTTCTTAGACTCACGACTTGGTCTATTGTTTGGTGTTGATACAAATATTTATATAAATTTACTGTCGAACAGTATAACAACTAACAAGTCATATCACTACAAGAAACAAATAAAGTTTCGATCATCATTATTTTGATCAATAATTTACAGGATTAAAATCGATTGAAAACATAAGTGATCGGATTAATAATAAAACCCGATCATTATTATCGACTTGTAGAGTCCACATTGATCCTTAACAATTGACTGATGGGTCACGTCACATAAAGTCGACCATTATAACCGATAATTTTTTTAACTTTCCACATTAGTTTAACCCGACTATTTTAACGGTCGGGTTTGTACGATCCATATAACATCAAATGTATTTCTTCCCTCTTCCCCTTTTTATTTTTATTTTTGTTTTATCGTTGTTGAAGACTCTTTCCTCTCTCGAACTCTCTTTTTTGCAAAATCTCTCCAACTTTTTCCTCTCTGCAAAGTTTCTTCGGTAAATCATCTCTTCTCTCTCTCTCTTAGTTATAAATATATACATACACACACACACACTGTATTTATCTTTGATTAGGGATTTTAAATATAAGAATTTTTGAATTGGGTGCTTTTAAATTGAAATTAATGAATCCATTTTTCTCAATGGTTATGTTCGATTTTATGATTTCGTATGGTTGATTTCTTGGTTTCAATTGATACATTCAGATTTATGTTAAATTATAGGATTTTTTTATGTTACAAGTATAGGGATTTTTTATGTTACAAATATAGAATTTGATTTTTTTTGTCATCTCTGATATGTATGTATTTGATTTGTCTTTCATAGTGTGGATGCTTTCTTTTACTTGATATTGTTTGCGTTTCATAATATTGTTAGTAATCATCCATTAATTATTTTGTAATCAGTTATTGAGATCTTTCTATGTTAAGTATTGAATTATGCATCGTAAAGTATTTATTTATTCTTTTTGGTATATGTAGATGTCGAAAACGTGCAATTCGTTCGTTTTATGCTCCTCATACATCCCATTGATGTCCGACGCAATAAATTGATATGATTATAATTACAATACATTAATTATCGAGATATATAGTTCAAAATTACGTAATATTTAATTGCATTATCTAGTCATTTATGAAATGTGTTTTTTCCACAACCCGTACCACGTGCTTTTTTAATCAAGTATGGCAATGAGATACCCGATCGGGTAAAATTTGAACTTCCTAATGGTCAGAGAACTCGCGTTCGCTTCCTACTAGAGGAAGGTGTTTTTGATAATGTGAGGTCTTTTTTCGAAAGATTCTCATAGAATTATGGAATTTCTGCAATGTTCACTTTTAAGGGCAATAGAATCTTCACTGTCGATATCTTGAATGAAAACTTGACTGAGGTTCGCTATAATCCCCTATCTCCAGGTAATTTTTTGATCAATGTTGATATATCTAAATATCACTATTTTCGTATAATGTATTCTAGTTGATTGTTTTGGTCTTTAGATTAATCAAACGGAGTGCGGGAAAATTTGTTTCGATTTGTAGAGATATGTCGACAGCATACAACATTTTAGTAGTCAAATTTTATCATTTATTTATGTGTAGTTGTCAAGTTTACAAAACTTTATAGATATATAATTTAATAAAATGTTTGTTTTGTGTATATGACGTAAAGAAGGTCCCCAAGGTGTTCTTTGAACGATTTGGTCATGTAATACCTCTGGAATTGACCATTACTTTATCGAATGACCAAACCACCAATGCATCCTACTCACCCGTGGAGAAGAGTTTTTTTGGGTGCAAATTTCAGTTACTAAGGGATATAGTGTTGCTTTTCTATCATGGCAATGGGCACTTTGATGCGATTGTTTTTTATATATACCAAGATGGTGGAGAAATCTTTTCATGTGAATCCCATTCGAACCAGAAATAAACATTTTATTTATGCTTTTTTTTTTTGGTGGACGATACTTAATTTATGTCATCCACTAATTAATTTCATAAAATTTGTAGGTCCTATGTGTGGAATTTTTGTTAATGAATTCAAAATAGAAATTTAACCAACATTTATCCTAGTTTATTGCTATGGGCTTGTAAGTTTTTGTTTGTTTTATAATAATTTTTTTTGATTTATTTAGCAAAAAAAAAAATTTATGATTTTGCAATTGTTTAACCTGTGATTAATATGTAGGACATGCTAGAAGAGTTCAAAGTAGTGACGGAGAAGTTGCATCACGATGATATTTTCGAAATCAGGGATGAGCTTAAGGAAGTGACGTGGCACTTTCAAGTTAGGAAGATCGATCGGCGAATAAGAATTCATGATCAAGTTTGGGTGCGTTTTGTCGAAGAGTTAGTGTAATACCCCTAATTTCTGTACTTTAGAAAATATAAGGGTATGGGTTGCCTTGTATGGCTTATTCAAGGTGAAACAAAAACGGAAATGCTTGATTTAGAGCCGTCGTAATGCCTAATTTTTGTGAACCAATATTAACTGTAGCCACCTGAGACCATAACTTTGTTTAAATGGTAACCACTGCCCATATTGTATAGATATTGTTGTCTAGTTTATTTGGCCGCAAGAAACGTGTCAAAAGAGTTTACGGTTTAGGATATATGCCCATTTTAGTGAAAGTTGTTCGAGGAGTGGAACTGCAGAAATGTACCAACTTTGTGGCTATGATTGAGACCCTTAATAGTCGATTTATAATATGAAATTTTGAGGATAAATACTAAGGTCAGTTAGTTAAGTATCTGCTGAGGTTTTGAGTCAAAAAAATTATTTTTCAATTTTATAAAAATGCGTAAGACAAGGTTGCGCAAGTGGAAAAGCCCTTTTAGGAGATGATACTATTTATTTCAAACCTCCTGCCCTGTTTTGTAAAATCCGAAACAATGAGTCCTCTGACCAGAGCCAAATCTTGAGTTAGTTACCTTCTAGACATTCTCTAGATCGTGCACGCGAAAACGACGCGTCATTTGAGTTAACAGTTATCGAGTTATGAATGTTTTAGTAAAAGTGATTCAAATAGTAAAAAACCGCAGTTGACTCAACTTTGGAAATACATTTCACCTATCTAGACTCTTGTTTTCGAATCAAAACTTTTATGATAATTATTACAAATACCAAATATGATTTTAGAAGTGGTTTCGTATTTAAATATGTTTCTAGTGATTTATTAAAAGTGTTGGAGTGCGAGTCACGGAATAGTAATTCTCAGGAAAGTCAACTCTAGAGGTACTACTTTGACCATCCGTTTTGGCTAAGTTAAAAGAGGGATCTCGAGTCTATTAAAACACGAAACTTGTTAAGAATTATCAAGGCAACATATTGGTGTAAAGAACGAGGTTATAAGTGCTTAAGTATAACATGAATTCGAGGATCGAATTCGGACTAAACTTCTGACTAAGGTGTTTGTCGATTAACATGGACTTTGTACGAGTCTAGAGGGACCCCCTTAGTTCCTTGTTTGTGATTGGCTTAAATGTCTAAGTGTTGAGTTATAATTGGATCGTATAGGGGATTAATCGCGTGTTTTCTTTACTTTGTTTAGATTGTCGGACCCCGCTACGAGCCCCTAATACATCAAGAGTACCAGGAAAGTTTACTAATTCATACTTTATTGTTCAGAGTATTATATATTTTAAATTCAATTATACTAAACCTTACCTTATTTGTTCAGAGTATGTATGTTTCAGTGTATGGTATATGTCAGTTCAAAATGTTTTAACTATAAGTTGCTAGTATTTTATCTAGTTTATTAAATGCCGGATATTGATGCAATTGAATGCATATATATATTATTATTGTGAATGTTATCCGGATAGTATATAAGTATAGTAGTATGTATAGGAGTTATTGATCCATATGATTGGAACAAGTATCGAGGTATATTGTACTCGAAGGAGATAAAATGTTTTGGAAAACTATCTTGTTACTAAGGGGAGTAATGTTAATTATGGGGGGTGATGAGAGATTTGATCTGGATCATTTTATTTGAATCCATGATCAAAGCAGTCGTTCATATTTTTTCTCTTCTTTTTCGAGAGGAAAGTGATTTATTGGGGGTAGTAATCGTTCGTTGTTTCCGAATGATAATAATTATTACGAATTGAGGTGCACGTGGAATTTATACGTGACATCTAAGATGATAAGTATTGAAGGTGGCCAAGTGTACCCTGGTACCCTAGGTTCTGGACTAGAGATATCGTAAGAGACCGGTACGGCGGCCGGCCCAACAAAGGTGTATGAAAGCCCGGATGCGGCTTAGGGTGTGATAGGCGGATCATCCTTCTACCGATAGAAAATTGATAGATGTAAGGACTGATCATCCATTACTGCCAAGCGGATAAGAATCTCCTGAATATAGTCCATCAGCAGTATTTGATAAATGTATTTAATACTTGAACGTGGGTATTGATTGTAGTAAGAATGGTATGTCTTTACTCAGTTTCTTTTTCTGGGAGTAAAATTCAGTATGTTAAAGAAAATATGGGGGTTCATTTCTTGAAGAAGTTTGGTTGGTGTATATATATATATATATATATATATATATATATATATATATATATATATATATATATATATGATTCTGGTGTATAAAACTTGCTGGGAAATTTTTTTGCACATTCTTGCTATTTAAAATACTATAAAACAGCGGCAATCAGAGCTGGCACTAGTACGGCGAACCGTGATCTGGGGAAGGGTTCTGTAACGGATGCAGCTCGCTAGAAGAAAGGTTCCGGATATGAGAATAAGCTGGAAGAAGTATTATGAACTGTCTAGTAGACTCATTATTGGAGTCATTATGAATTATATTATGATGAATGGGATTAACTCTTAAGTATTGTAATAACTCTAAGTAGAAGTTGTAATAAGATTCTGGAGGATACTCTGATGTGTAATAACTTTTGAGGATTTATGTTTTGTTCTAAGACTATAAACCGTGGAGTAGATTATTAAGTTTATTATGAGTATTGTTGTAGATTATATTGTGAGCAGGTGATTGACTATTCCGTACAGGATGTGAATAAGAAGGTTTATGTGTGTATGGTTAGAGATGTGATGACCCGAATTCCTGGTAAGGGATTAGGGGGCGTTACAGTTAGGACTAGAAGTTGGAGATGTTCTAGTCTTTACCGATGGGCCTAATTCTCATACGAAATTTAAATTCTGTGTAACTTAACAAGAAATGGTCTGAATTTGTCGATGGAGAGTATTATGATGGAGAGGAAGAGGAGTAGGGTTCAAATTATTAGATATTTTGGAAATGTTTTTATATAAATACACATGTTTTATAGCATTGCAATTATCGAATTTGTTGTAATACTGTTTTTAGTACTTATTTGGATGTTCGTGTTGTAATTATTACATTTTGGTGCCATTTGGTGATATTAAGATTTTTGTTCATGTTGATTATGTTTGGTTTTGATTTTGTTGATTAAGGTTAATAATTGATTCTTTGTTGGTTTGACTGCGTACGCAAATTACGGATGCATAGAGATTTTAGATTTAAAAAAAAATTGCAAATCATTTTCGACCTAAATTATGAAAAATGATCGAAATTAACCATTTTTTTGCCCATAAAATCGACTGTATTTAACTTAAAACCAACTTTATTCATATTCAACCGACCACATTCATACGAATTTGGTCAGTTTTAATTTGGTCGGATTCCAAATTGCTAATATATCCCTGTCCATAGATCGATCGGTTTTGCACATAACGCCGTGTTTCTAAAACCGACTAAATTTTTATCGGGTATATATAAAGATTGATTTTAATCTGACTATCATGTGATGTGGCACTAACATGATGCACTAGGGACCATGCCACATGTCAATGACACGTCATAAAGGTGAACTGTCAATCGAAGTTAAGGACGGTCAACGCCAAAATCCATCATTTTTTGCCAATTCCGATCAGACTTTTTCCGATCAAAAAATACGGTCGGTACGTTTTCATTGTAACCGACCATATCCTCATTATAACCGACCAATTTTTTGATCGGATCTGTCTCTATTTCTTGTAGTGTATCCGGTACTTGAGAATCATGAAAGAAAAACTTAAGAATTCCAAGTATTTTTCAGACCGTTTTGAGAATGATTAAAGTGATTTCTCACTTTAAATTAATGTGTAATGTCAAAAATTGATTTAAAGATTAAAATTTCGTTTAAAATCAAAAGTTGATTTGGAACATTTTTTTTTTTTAATTTTAATGGTTGTATTTGATTAAGATTAATATTTTTATTCAAATAAACAATTTATCGAATTCATATTTATTTCAAATTTTAATAACTCATAAATTACTTATAACACCAAATTATTCAAACAAATATTAACTTATAATTTTACTTTTCACTTTATACTTTCAACAAAATTAAATCATTATAAATAATTATTTTAAGCTCACTCAAACTGGATCTATATCGAGACTCTGCAATCACTTCATCACCTTGCAATCACTTCAGCTTACAACACTTAAAAGCGAACCCGGAAATCAAAAAACTGAGGAAGTTAAAAAAAAAAATTGTCCGTAGTAAGATTTTGACTTTCAGTTTTAAGTAAGCTTCCAACCTCTGCAATCACTTTTTCGTTGAATGAAGAGGGTATATATCATAAATTTATTGGGCAGCAATGTTATCATCTGGACTAAACATAACCATCATCTTAAAAAAATTCCCTGTAATAATTAAACAGAAATCTCTCTTGTAGTTTAGGCTATCCTTGTTTCATGCAGTATGTTTTAGCACCGAGTCTGGACTAGGTCCTTTATTAAATTAACAGAAAGAATAAAGTCTGTGGCTGTATATCCTAAATTGATTATGGAGAAAAGAAAACATATCCTAGCTAGATTTCGTTTGTTTTTTGACTTTTTTTTTTTTTATTGGTTTCCTTCCCCTCATTTTCACTGCACAATTAACTCAACATGCATGCGTCCACGATATTGGAAAAGAGGTACGTAGTTACAATATCCTCAACACTTGCAGCAATATAGTATTCAACCCCTAGGCTCCATATACATTGGTTTTACAAATTTAATGTTTTGCATTCTGTTATTTCAACTCGGCACATATTTAATGTTTTGCTGGGTGAATGTCCAAAATACCCATTTTTTAATAACATTTGATCAAAATACCATATTCAATAATCAATGCCCTAAATACCCACCAGATATTCCACTATAAAGGGGATGATACGCGGGATGATAAGCCAATGTCTGGAGTATCATGATGATACGTATCCCTTGATATTCATTCCCGATACTCTCCACTCTCCTGATACTCTCGACAAAGGAGTATCACGTGATTTTTATTGGGTAAAGAGTAACACAGCTGATACTCCTGGTATCATACCTGATACTCCACTAGTAAGAAATATCATGTGTAAGTATTTTGGTGAGTTGTTTCTGAAAATAGTTATTTGGGTGGGTATTTTGGGCATTTTTTCATTTTAAATTGGGCTTTTTTTGAAATTGTTTGATTTTCTAAGTTGTTTACAACCAGATTAACTCCAGGTTAGGGTTGGGGCTAGGATAGGATAAAGACATTCTCACAAATAATGGATAATTTTAAAATTATATTAATTTCTGTTTGTTAATGACCAATAAATTATTAAAAATAAATAGATGAATGCGAAAGGTTATTGTTTAGAGAAATTATAAAAAATATTAGTTTTTCATTAATTTTTTTTACGATTTTACTATCCTCTGAAAATATTTGTAGAAATAGGATTTGCAACCAAAATCAACAAATTCAACTTATTTTTACGTTTTTGTGGAAAACAATTGAAGTTATTTTGGGTTGGATTTGAATTACATTTAGATGCATCCAGTTGCATTTGGTTGTAATTTATATTTTTTCAAAAGAAATTGAAATCTGTATTTGTGCAAAAAGTATATATATATATTAAAAAAATGTATTTTTACAAAAGTAATAAAAAAATTATTTTCTGAAAAAACCACTTGTTTTATTATTATTATTATTATTATTATTATTATTATTATTATTATTATTATTATGATCATCTATCATCACCATCATCCTACTTGTCTAAGTTTTACTTTTATTCAAGGCAAATGATAAGTGTACGGTATATGCAGGATAATTAAAGTATATTGTACAATGTTGACAAAATTGTCCAATCGAATCATAGCATGCAGTACACGTATATATGTTCCTAAATCAAAACATTAGGTAATTATATGTGAGAATAAAATTTCTGAGATTAATTTAGAGAATTTATATGAGGCAATGAAATTGAAACCAATAATAATATAATACATGGCATTTGTATTTAAATATAAATATTAGAGTTGTGCATATATTACATACAAGAAAAGTGAACAATTTTTTATTTGAAAATATATACATAAAATAAAGTAATTTCATAATGTTACATCAAATAAATTTGGTGAGCTAATTTTAGGAACTTTATCCACTAAATATGTTTACTTAACTTGCCTAACCAGATTAATTATATTATGTCATTCTGAATTAGATAAAAATGATACTTGTAATCGAATATACTACTGAATTTAAAGAAAAAATTACTTTTGAATTTAAATCATAATGTAATTTGTTCAAATTTGACTTTAAGCATCTACATTTTGAGTAATAAGAATGTGCCGAAATTTAAATGAAATCATAACCATAAATCTTATCAACTAGTCAGTTTTACATACTTTGAGTAAATTTTATGTACGAACAACGTGAAATTCATCTTTCTTGTTTTCTGAATTTATTCACAATTGTTAATGTGATTTTGGTCATTCCATTATTATCATGATATTATCACAACAAAGGGGTTTTTCTACCAAGTGTTGATGAAAAAGTGAATGGATAAATTAAAGATGAGAAAGAGGCCACGCCTATTTTTTAATAAATGTCAAATAATATTTATAGAGAAAAAGGATCTGAGATTGATATCAATTGATGCTAATTAAAAATTTCTAAATTTACGAAAATGCCCATCCCATAAATATTATGATTTGCATATTATTTTCATGTTTACATGACACCAATCTCATATTTATATTGTAAAAAAGTCATGTAAGGTGGAAGGAATGTAATAACTAACAAATACTTATGTAAGATAATAATCTATTATTCAATAAATATTTATTAAATATAATATATTTTTCATTGTTAATGATGTCATTAATAAATGATCATATACAACGACATTAATGGAAATAATTAAGTGAAATTTTTAAAAATATTCATGTTTTTTAAAAAATAATTCAAAAAATATATGAGGTTGCATGATAAGTTTGCGTTTCAATTGCAATAATTGCATTTTAAATTGGCTTGTAGCGTATTTTTTAATTGTATATATCATCCTTTATATATATTACAAGTTAACATGGCCTTTTCATCCATTTAGTAATTTACTAAAATATTCCTGCAATCATGTTAATATTAAAAAAAATAATTTCAATTGATTTGAACCCTTGACCTCCATGTACCAATTTTCTTTTGTCCACATTATTACCACTACACTAGAATATTTTAGGATACACTTATTAAAATCATTAATTGCATACACAAAAAATCCACTTGATATATTCCCTTTAATAATAATAATATTCTTATGTCCTCAAATATTACCATTACGCTATAATACTTAATGATAAACTTTTTAAAATCAATAATTGCATACGCAAGCAATCCACTTGCTACATTCGCTTTAATATCAATTTTCAAATTTATTCTTTATAAAATTAATTAAAATGATAAGAACATATAAGATATTTTTAGCTGAATGAATGACCAACTGAATGTACGTGTATTTAATATATAGAACTTTAAATATATACTATACAAATTCAAATGGTACACGAATGACAATATTTATAGATGAGCATTTCTCCCGGTCTGCCCGATCCCGATCTAATCCCTTTCCCGTTTGGAGATTCGAGAAATTTTTCGAGTTTGGGACAAGAAACATGGAATGTTATAAAATAAAAATTTGGGGGATAGGAACGAGCTCAGGGATTAAAGCATCCCGACTCAATCCACAATTCCCGTTTCTCGGTCGATTATCATACTTAAGAAAAATAAATTTTTAAATATATATATTCTAGATTATTAAAAATAAATGTAATTCAAAGATTCAATTTTTTTATGAATTTAACATTTCATAAAAAAAATTAATTTTAATAATATTTTTCATCTTTTATTATAAAAAAGTAATTCAAATCGTTATTTAAAATATAATAATAAATTTATCTTGATTTATCAAAATAATTTTATTATCCAATATTTTAGAGAATATAGAAATTTTAATTTAAAAAATTAAGAATTCCCAGTTTTTCATAGGGATCCTCATTCACCATTCGGGATAGTAATCAGGGAGGAAAATAATCTCCATTTTGGGATCGATACGGGTTCAACGATTAGGTTTCAAATTTTAAATAAAAATAAGTTCAAAATTTTTATTAAGAAAATTAAAATTCATGATTTCTCACGGGGATACCTATTTTCCTTTCGGGGCAGGAATCAGGAGCGAAATAATTCTAATTCAAGAACCGAAACTGGTTCAACTATTTTGTTCAAATTCGCCAAATCACTGGTATGGCTATCGAAATCGTGAGCATCTGAAATTAGTATTTGAAATGCACAATTCATATCCTTTATATGACAATTTTCGACTTTCCCTCTGTTTTGGTGCCTTTAGTAGGCTTAATATTTCCGGCAAAGGATCAAACCTATGGGACATAAGGAATGATATGAAAAAAGAGAGGGAAAATATTAAAAAAAATTTAAAAAAAAATAAGTAAACTAAGTAAATATAGAAGAACCTAGATTCCAAATGAACAAAGGGCAAAATGCCATATAACCTACTGTAGTTTGGACTTTTTTTCAAATGCCCTACTGTACTTCCAAAGACAGTACTCTACTTTGTTTTTCTTTCATTTACACCACTCCCGTCAGTTGACCAGCCCAGGCGTTAGTCAAACGTTAATTGTGACAGGTGGAACGGTGAGTCAGCATGCCAGGTGTTGTTCTAATTAATTAAAAGCCCTAATTAACTCGAAGATAAACATATTACCGACTGGAAGGACCGAGGGAGGAAGGAGAAAGATTTAGGGTTCTTGGGCAATCTGCAATTATTCAACCAATCTGCAATTATTCAAGCACATCTTCAATATGTTGTTGTAAGTACCCATTCTCAGTTTCACATTTTGGGTTTTTTTTGCGCATTATGCTTCAATATTTGGGGTTTTTTCTTTGTTGTTAAATTCAGTGATAATACTTGCTATGTTTCTTTATAGGGATAAATGTAGTCTACTTGTCTTCTATGATGGTAATTTCGTGCCCACTAGGGGATACCAGTACAGTAGTCGAAAATGTAAGAAATTTGAAAAAGTAGAGAGAAGGAGTTTAACTGTTAAAAGTATCAGGGAAATGTTGAGTGATGTAGTTGGGGATGAAGATAGGTTATTTTTTATGAGGGATGGGGTCACCCCTGATCAGGGATACAGGGAATTGGTTCATGATAAGAATGTTGGAGAGATGGTACATGCAAGTAGGCACACTGGCTACTGCAGAATTCATGTGTATCATCATTGTTCAAAGGCTGAGTTACCCCCCACTGTTGAAGATGCAGCATGGTTTGAGCCTTGGAATTGGTATGATGCCTCTGTAAGTCGTAGACACAATCCACCAAAAGTTCCTGGTTCTGTTTTGGAGAGGGGGCCATTTCATGGGGAATGCCCTAATGTGAAGTTCCCATGTGAGACCTTAGATGCAGATGATCTGGTCTATTTAGGCATGGTGAATGGGGATGTCAATATGCAGGAGAATGAGGATGTTGCAAAATGTGAAAGTCAAATTGATTGGGGCCATATTCTTATTCAAGCTAGTCCAAATGAAGAGCCTGCATCTCAAGGTAGCCAAAACAATGTAACACCTCGTAGAAGTTTCAAATCAACTGCAACAAAAAATGTAACACCTGGTAAAAGGTTCAAACAAACTGCAAGAAAGAATATAAGAAATGTGAAGAAAAAGCTTATTGTGGAGAGTTCAGAATCTGAAGAAGAGGAAAATTTGTACTTCCATGGAAATTTTAGTGATGATGAAATGGAAGAAGTGAGAAGAAGGGCTGAGGAAATAAGGCTTGAAGAAGATAAAAAAAAGGCTGAAGAAAAGCTAAGACAAGAGATGGAGGAGGAAAGTGATCAAAGCTCTGATGGAGAGGGGGATGAGGAAGAAGAGTATATAGTAGAGGGTAATTTGAGTTCTGAAGAAGATGGAGAATTTGCATATGTTGATCCTGGTCCAAACGAAGACAGAGACATTATTAAGACAAGATATGACCCTAGGACCCCTGGTAGGGACATGAGGTGGAGGATAGGCATGGCTTTTATTAATAAAAAACAAGTGAAAACAGCTGTTAGGGAATATAGTATTGGTCAAGGCAGAGCACTACATTATGCAGTGGATGACCAACACAGGGTTCAAGTAAGATGTGTGAGTGGATGCCCCTTTTCAATGTGGGTATCCTATGTTGCATCCAAGGAGTGTTGGATACTTAAGACATTAAAGGCAGAGCATAATTGCCTTTACTCATACAGAAACAAGTCTGCTAGCACAAACTATTTGGCTGATTTATATGGAGAAAGGATAAGAAAAAATCCTAGTTGGAAAATAAAAGAGATGCAGGAGGAGTTCAGGAGGGTTTTGAAAATTGAAGTTAACATCACAAAGTGCTGTAGGATAAGAAAAAGGGCCATCAGTGGTGTGCAACAAGAACTTATGCAGCACTATGCACTTCTGAGGAGGTTTGGTGGAGAAATTCTAAGATCCAACAAGGATAATACTGTCAAAATCAGCACAACCAAAGAGAATGAGGGGGATTCACCTCATTTCAAAAGATTTTATGTATGCTACTCTGAATTGAAGAAAGGCTGGAGAGAAGGGTGCAGGCCAATATTGGGATTAGATGGTTGTTTCCTGAAGACTGTTTGTAAAGGGCAACTACTATCTGCAGTTGGGAGGGATGGGGACAATGGAATTTACCCTGTTGCAATGGCTGTGGTTGAATCAGAGTCATATGCTAGCTGGGGATGGTTCTTGCAGTTGGTGATAGATGACCTCCAACTTGGCAATGGATATGGATACACCTTAATTTCTGACCAGCAAAAGGTAATAATTGTTAAATTATATTTTATTTTTTAGATTTACTTGATGAATGTCTATTACATCAGTGGTACCACATGTGTAGGGACTGGAGAAAGCTGTGAAAGAGCTGTTACCACAGGTTGAGCATAGAAATTGTACAAGGCACTTGTACACAAATTTGCAAGGCATTTGTAGTAAGGATACACTGAAAGAGGCCTTCTATGCAGCTGCAAATGCAACACATCCTCAGGAATTTAAATCTGCAATGAAGGATATGGAAAGGGTATCCAAAGAAGCATTTCAGAAAATGAGCTCACTTGATCCAAAATGTTGGTCAAAAGCTTTCTTTGCATCCCACTCAAAATCTGACTCCACTGAGAACAACATGTCAGAATGTTTTAATTCATTCATTCTCAGATGCAGGTATGCAATACTCCTTTATTCATACATCTCTTATTTCACTGATTCTTGTAATTATTGATCCTAACATTTTATACTTTCAGGTACATGCCAATTACAGACATGATCACTGAGATCCATGATCTCCTTATGGAAAAGATCCATATCAGAAGGGATAAAATGATTGGTCAAGACACATTACTGGTGCCTAAGGCCAGGAAATTACTGGAAAAGGCAGTTAGGGATAGTAATGAGTGTAGGGTGCTATGGGATGGTAGGCAAAATTATCAGGTGAAATGTAGAGGAATTGGCTATTGTGTGAGCTTGCAAAACCATAGTTGTTCATGCAGGGTGTGGGACTTAACTGGTATTCCATGTATTCATGGTGTTAGTGCCATTCACAGTTGCAGATTGAACCCCATGGATTTTGTGTCTAACTACTTTACAAAGGAGAAATACTTGGCCTGCTACTCACATTGCCTAGAGGTTCTGCAGGGGGCACCCTTTTGGGAGGAAGTGGAAGGTGACAAAGTTCTACCCCCACAAATAACAAAGACACTGAGGGGCAGGCCAAAGAAGCAAAGGAGGAGAGGAGGATGGGAACCCGCAAAGGACACTACATCAACCAAATTAGGCAAGGAACAAGTATCTAGAGTTGGGAGAGTGATGCACTGCAAAAATTGCACTAAGGCAGGTCACAATAGCAGGAGTTGTAAACAGCCACCTCAAGCATCTACAAGCAAGGTGAAGAAAAGGAAGAGGAGTGCAGCAGTCCCTGTTGAGGTTGTCCAAGAAATGGATAACCTAGAAGCTGAAAATGCAACTGGAGAGGCTGAAATGATGGCAGAGGCAATGATGCATAATCAAGAATCTCAAGCCTTCTCCACACATGAGTCACAAGTTTAGCAGTTGATGTATTTTGCTGAAATGAAGTAATGTCTCAATGATGGCTGATCATTTCTGTATTTTGATGGAATGAGCTAATGTCTCAATTTCTGTATTTTGCTCTAAATGAACTGAAGTCTAAGCTTGTGAATTCTATTTTGAAATGTATTGAATTATGACTTGTGTATTTTATCTGCTATAGCCTTTGTGACTGCATTGATCAAACAAAGAAAATTGTATTACATTGCATTGACAAAAACCAACACAGCCTTCCAAAACACATTAATAATTTCATTAATCAAATACCCTCCATTACACATTACAAACCATTACATTGATCCAAACTGCATTACACAATTTCAATGCATTCATATATAAACTGCAATCTTACAAATTTCACTGCAGTTATACAAAAACAAACACAGCCTTCCATTACACACTACAATTGTCTTTTTTCTGAAATAGCAAACCAATTACAACTGCTAATGCTATACCCAGCACAAAACAGATCCTAGCCAAGTATGAGTTATGCTTCTTGAGAACCCCTGTTTGCAACTTCTTGGCAGCTAATTTATCTTCAAGACTGGAGAGCCTACCCTCCATCATCCCAATCCTCTCTTCCAAGAAGTACCTACGGTTGTTCAATTGAGTGATCACATCTCCATGTCTCCCTGCTGCTTCGACATCGAACCAATGGAAGAAATTGCATCTAGTTCCTTGAGGTTGCCCACATCCCAAAAATCTTCTCCCCGGATTTCTTTGTGACCAACTGGTAAATAATTTTGCTTTCTTGTCACAATCACACAAGAATGTTTCCACAGACATTCTTGACTGTGCATCAGAGCTGCTACCCATTTTGATGGGAGGGATGAGATAAATGGTGGGGTGGGGAGGAACAACTGGAAGTAGAAGTAATAATGGAGATGTTGGAGTTAATTAGGGCTTTTAATTAATTAGAACAACACCTGGCATGCTGACTCACCGTGCCACCTGTCACAATTAACGTTTGACTAACGCCTGGGCTGGTCAACTGACGGGAGTGGTGTAAATGAAAGAAAAACAAAGTAGAGTACTGTCTTTGGAAGTACAGTAGGGCATTTGAAAAAAAGTCCAAACTACAGTAGGTTATATGGCATTTTGCCCAATGAACAAATTCAAACTTGAAAATGATTTTTCTGATTCTCGAAGAAAGAGGGGCAAAGGGATTGATCGAGAATTTCGTGAAAGTTGGATACTCTAAATTCAGGAGCACTCCCTGACCTTGAATTGACCTGATACCCATTCCCAAACAACATGATTTCTTTTAGTGTTAAATTTGGATATCTAGATACGAAATACAATCAACTAAATACCAACAAAAGAATAGGTACATCAATATCTTTATTAACTTAAGAACAAACGGTAATACAACTAAAATGTTGACAATAATATGTTAATCCAATTTGTTGACAAATGTTAGATGAGTTTGATTGAAATTTAAAAAATACAGTGTTATCACAATAACATTCGAAAAATGTATACATGTTTAATGTGTGAGAAGTATGACAATTAACTATTTTATTATCATAATACCTATTCAGCTCGTAACTACAACAATAATAATTTTATATAAATATGAAAATAGAGGTCGATGAGAGGTTGTAAAGAAGAATGAGAGATGATCGAAGAGAGGAAGGATGAACAAATTCAAGGTTGTTAAAGATGAAAGAGAGGTGCTGTGGAAAAATGAATGTGCATATATGATGTGGTTGAAGGAAAGAACGGATCTGAGAGGTATAACGAGGTGGAAGGATAGTGGTCGGAAAGAGACCGAAGTGAGAACGTACCTAATTAGTAATAAATTGGAAGAGATGTTAGGCAGGCTACCTGATCAGTAATATATTGGAGAAGATATGAGGTAGACATATGGATAGAAGAGAAAATAGATATTTAAAATATGTTGTGGCTATAATTGAAAGTATTTAAAAAATTGTTGTCATGGTGATTTTTTTAATATTTCTACTGAAAAACACTATTATCGTGAAAATATTTGATAGCTGACGATTAACTCTAATATACCACTTTTGTCGGTTATTCTTCTCGCATTAAACAAGTACCATTATAAATATGATTGTTGAAATTTAGAGTGTGCTAATAATTTGAACGTAGAATGATTATAACTACTGAATCGATAGACCGTTGCACGTGAAAGATAAAATAGACGGACAAAAGGATAAAATGGATTTTACCGCAAAATTAAAAAAATGTTATATGAATTAGAACGTGGCCCGTGCCTTGCACGGGCTATCATGCTAGTTAATTATAGTACATCACTGACTTACATTTGCTGATACAGTTCAATTATATATTTTTTTTTGTCAAAAATAGTTCAACTACATATGTTATTATAGTTTGTGAAGAAGTATATATCTTATTTGTTAAATGAGTACGATATAATATAAATTGATGAATCAATATTAAAATTTTGCAAATCGATCCCTATTAAAATGAACCAAATTTTCAAAAAGGGAAAAACCAAACTTAAAATATGGGTAAATTTTTTTTACAAAAAAGATACTACAATTTTCAATAAAGAATGGAAGTTACTGAAATAGGCAATCAGAAAAGTTATTAAAGAAAGATTTATTATCAACCAAAAGAGATCCCCTATCTCTTGACAAAAAAAAAGAAAAAAGAAAAGAGATCCCCTATCTAAGATTAAACTCAAATTTTGGGGAGGGAGTTAAAGTACAATACTTATCTTTGCACCCCAACTTAAAATAATGGAAATAATTATTAACAATTGTAATTTTAATAAAATAATATTTAATAAATTATTATATAACATATATATTTAGAAAGTTTAATTTTTATTAAAATATATATGTTATGTAGTAATTTAAAAAGTTCCACCGTTGTGCTGATTCTATTCACAAAAAAATGGTAGATATTTCTAAAGCCATCGGTGCTTCCTTGCAGAAGATTCCAAAGTCCTTATTTTTCAAATCAATATTATCTGAAAAAATTTGTGCAAAGTGTTTTCTAAAACCCTAGATTTTACTTGATCTAATAAATTTAGTTAAGAGCATCTTTAATAATTTGCATTCTTCAAATATGCTAATTTTATCATATAATAAAAATAACATTTTTTTATTTTTTTCCTTTCAGACACAACACTCTAATTTCAAAAATATTTATCTAGATGTTAATTTTATAAAACAATATATAACAAAAATATATTAAAAAGATAATATTTAATTTATTATTAGATCTGTAAATAAAGTTGGCATCCGATGCGAACTTTTGACATGCATTTTATGCCATTTTAAGTAACATCCCAGCAATTTAAATAAAATATTAAAAACTATATCATGTCATGTCATGTCATGCCGGGCCAAAGGGCCATACCACATGACAACTACACTTGACATGAGTTATTATGTACCTTTCTTCATGAGCTGTTATGTACCTAATGTTCTTCATAATTTACATATAGGTAACTTCTTTTTCTGATGAAACAATTCGAACTGAGTAATTCTTCTACCCAAAATGTCCTTAAAAGTGTCGAAAATAATTTGTTAGAGAAAATTTGGCCTTAAATTTATATTCAAAATCTTTTAACCTCATGGGAGAACCTGAGGACAACCTCAGCCCTAATTTGTTATTACCTTTTATAAAATGGTGCAGTCTGGCTTCTAGTTCGTTAACAATATATGATCTTTAGTAGTGATATTTGATGCAGGATTTTTAATCAGCTCTGGTGCTTTTTCTAACTGCGTTTGATGATTTGATCTCTTGTGATTTATTGTTCACATTTACATCTGTGATTTCTTTGGCTACCAGTGTACTGTATTAGTTAAAACAATTTTAATAAATCTGAGATCCCAAATGCAGGCGTGCAAGATCAAAGTCCTGCCCTTTTTGTCGTGACAGTCTGAAGAGAGTGAACTCTGGAGATCTCTGGGTATTTATGGATAGCACTGACATAGTAGAATTAACACATCAGCCCTTGCCTTCTTCTACTGGACTGGCTGCTTGTTTTGTTTAGTATGGGAATCTTGTTTGGCTTGTTATTTAACTATGACATTTTAATTATCTTTTGACTTGTATTAAACAATCATTAGGATGCTATCTTAATTTCCTAGACTGTGTTAAATTTTTACTTGTATTTGGATGTGTAATGTCAGACCTCTGAACATTTGAAGTTAAGAATGTATGCTTGACTATGCTTGCCTTTGGTAACTTACATTTTCTACATTTTCTACATGTTTTGAGCTTTATTTTTATTCCGTATATACTATAAGAGAGCAGGTATTGCATGCCAAAAAGAAAAAAATTTGAATAATGATGAATTTCTAATAAAATTTTGATTTTATAAACTAATTCAAATATATTTTACTGATGGATCTGCAATGGAGGTATTCTTGTTAATGATTCCGTTGCAGATCTGTCAAAATTTGCGACGGAATTCGGTAGGCAAGTAGCAGATGCAAAATGGTCAAACATGTAGGAAATTCATTGCCAAACTGTTGCAAATCCGTTGGTAAGTTGCCGACGAAAAATTTTTCATAGCCAAACATTTGTCTACAACCGTTATAGCTACGGAATTTTCTGTTGCGAATTCCGTCACGATTTGAAATACCTACGGAATTTGAATGTTAGCGACGGAATTTGCTGAATGTGAAATTTCTTGTAGTGTTACAAAATGTTTATATTCTAAATAGATGCATAATTTGTAATAAGAGTTCAACATGATTGAGTAATAAGCAACTTACAAATTAATAAAATAATCATGTTTAGTTTAAGTAAGAGATCGAGTTATATTGTCAGGTAAAAAATAAAAGGGTTTTGATCTTTGGCAAATGATTGTTATAACATATCGTATTGTAGAAATTTTTTACGATACGATTTTACGATAAAATATGATGCAATAAACATTTGTAAAAGATTGCTAGCCAAAATAAAATTAGTTAGCCGTCCTTTGCAGTAGAAATATAAGTACACTGATCCTATTAACGTGACATTTCCTTTCACTATCACTGCTGTTGTGAGAAAATGTGGCTAACATCTAGGGACACATTACCGACCATTAAATGTGATTAATTCGTTGAAAAACTATGGACAAATTTGACGGGTGAGGATCCTCTGTCCCCTTCTTCGTGTCCCCTGTACAAAAAAAGTGTCCTTGGCGGAGCCCTGTATTAAAAAATATCTTTTTGTACAGGAGACACAGAAGGGTACACGAAGAAGGGGACAGAGCTCAAATTTGACAATGAAAATAAAAAGAAAATTTCGTTGTCCCATAAAGTAGGTCGGAACTATTCTTATCAGTGCAACCTTCACTGCCACTTAAATAGTGAAATCTACAATTTCCTATGGATTCAACATTCTAATTTTCTAAACAAAGAAAAACAAGTCAAACTTCATTTTAATTAATTTGTGGGAACATATTAAAAAATAACTTTCATACCAAAAAGCCGAGTTTCTACTGTAAAATATGGTGCATTTGCAATTTACATGTAATTTTGTTTTTCGTGAAAATGCTCCTAACTAAAATACTTTGTATAATATGATTGACTAAAATTTTACCTAAATTCCAGTGTCAAAAAAAATTTTACCTAAAAAACCGGAAAGATGTAAATTTAAAAGATGCTGCATATTTTTTATTTTTGATATGGCAGGTGCATTAAGGATTTTTAAAGTTCTAGATGCTCTTGCCTCACCTACTACCTGGGTTGATTATCTAAGTATGTCATTGATAACTTCAGCCAGTGGTAAATTGCACTGCCCCACCGCACAATCACCTTCACATTTTCCAGCTGGACCATGATTGCAGATCTCAACAAGAAAATCCCATTTTCAAACTACAACACCTCAGTGGAGATCAGTATAAAAACTCACCAGAAATGGTTCAGTCATCACTTGTTACAGAACTTCAAGTACTTCCTTTAAACAAAAACGCACATTCGACAAGATATGGTACTGCAATCAGGTCTTGATGACGCCCAAGCCATTACTCATCCACTCCATCACCATAGGCCTGTCTCCGCCACTGACCCAACACGTACGATATCCAAGAAAAGGCACTACAGAGGGGTGCGACGTCGTCCATGGGGCAAGTTTGCAGCTGAAATTCGTGACTCAGCACGACATGGTGCTCGTACATGGCTAGGTACATATGAAACTGCCGAGGAGGCTGCATCTGCTTATGATAGAGCTGCTTTTAAGATGAGAGGTGCTAAGGCCATTCTCAACTTTCCAGGACAAGCAGGATCACACATTGAAAGGTCCGAACCTAATTTTTGTTTTAATCTACTTGACAGTAATAGTCAAGAATCGAGTTCGAGAGATCCAGTTGCTACAAGTACTTGCGAAAAGACTGAGGATATGGAATTAATGGATTATCATAACCTCCTCAAGTTGTAGAAATATTTTCTTGCATCAAGTAAACTCGCCCCTTTGTGTTCTGTTGGGGCTAGAAATATTTTTTTAGCCTTACGCTACTACTTAAGACTATAATGTTCCCTAATTTTAGCAAGTACTTGTTGCTGCTTATTTCAGTTTCTCATATTTTACTTATTTATTCTTAAGGACTCTTTGTTAGAATTTTCAAACTCTCCATAAGAAAAATAAAAACAGCTTGGTTGAATAAACTGTAGTAATAATGTCCTCTTCAAAATATGGTAGGCTGAAATTAATAGTACATGCATGCAAGATGTTACAGTTATGGATAAAATGGAAGTACTTCTCTATGAAGAAAACTAAACAGAGAAACACAGCAGCTGTGCAGAGTAAATGACAGACAAGCTTCAAGGATTTCTGGGTATTATAGATAAAAACAGTTGGGTGAAATATCGGGTAATGAGAAGGTGATGCAGCTGCTTAGGAGATTATAGCTAATATTGAATGCTTAATGTATAAGTGATAACCAACAGCTACGACATGGGCTAAAAATGGTGGGCTTCAAATGAATAGAAGAAACAAAGGCAGCCAAAGTATAGTGTCAAATATTCACACCAGGAGGAGTAAATAGAGCTGATTATAAAATCCAGTTTGTATGCTGTAATAATAATAAATATAGTATATGTAAGCAATGATGAAAGCTGGTGTATTTGAAATCTATAAAAGGCTAGTTGCTGTGCATGTAATATTAGAACAGAAAAGTGAAAAAAAAAAAAAACAGCAGAGTGAAATTGTAGTAAAGGCTGTAGCCTCGTGTATCTACAGCCTCGTGAAAAAAAAAATTTCGAAGTTGATAAACAAAAAATGGGAACTCGAGTATCCAAATAAAAGTATTACTCGGTTCGTATGATAATTGGAACATAGTTGAAAGTGGGTACAACAATCCCATTAATGCAACCAGCGAAGCAGTTCTATCAAATACTGAGAATACGATTTTAAAGAATTTATGAAATAAAGATAAAATGGCGTTATATATGATTTTTCAAGGTATCGATGAATCAACCTTTAAAAAAATTTCAAATGCAAAAACGGCGAAAGATGCCTGAGAGAATTTGCAAAAATCATTCCAAGGCATGGAGAAAGTAAGTCTATGCTGATCATTCTGCTTGATCAACTGTATGTCTAAGTCTTGTTCGAGTTGGTCTCTCTTTTCTGTAGACCTAACCGCGAACAGTTTGTCTAAATAGAATAGAACTCGAGTTCGTATCCCATTATGATTTGTAGAGGTAATCTAGGATAAGTTGCGTCCTAGGAATACTCTCTATTAATAAGTCTGCCTCTTTCTGATTGGCTTCTAGATCTTTCTGCTGTCTATGCTCAGAAACATGTTGCTCAGGAACCTATATCTCGAAAACTGTTTCTCATGAACCTCTATCTCAGAACTTGTTTATCAGGAACCTCTCTATAGGAAACTGTAACTACACAAATAACAAATATATTAGTTGTTAGTCACAGAGGCATGCCTGTACTCATCTAATAACAAGCCTAATTATTTGTAATGCTTTGCATTACTTACATGATCCCTTAACTGGGGAACCCTCTAGTTGTAGAGTTATTACTTGTTTTTAGTATCTGTAATAGGCATAAAAATTCTATCTGTGTAATTGTACAAATTAAGTGATGGAATACTGCTTGAAATAAGATCCAGAGATCATGCCTCAAGCTTGGAGAACAAGGCTGTAGAAATAAACACAGTTGGATCTTGAAGATTGAAGTTTTGCCTAAGTACTAATTCGAGAAGTATTTTGTTCTATTCGAGAAGTCTAGCTTTCGAGAAGTCAGGGATTCGATATCTCAAAAGACACTATTCGATATCTAAGGAAGTCAACAAGTCAAAGCCTCATTCGTAACTCAGAGATTCGATATGTCTGATACTCTATTCGAGAACTCAAGAAGTCAACAAGTCAAAGCATCATTCGAGTTCTCAAAGAGTCAACAAGTCAAAGCTACATTTGATAAGTCAAGGATTCTTGAAGAAAAGACTAATTCGAGAAGTGATTCAATATGTCAATTATGTAGTATTCGAGAACTCAGAGTTATCTAATAAGCCAATTCTAGTTCTCGAGTCAATCACTTGGTTATTTCTCGAATGCAGTCTTGAAGACAAAATACTGAAGATTGTACAAATCAGAAACCTGCAGCAAGCCAAAACACTTTCAGGGCCACAGAACTGTGAAGTACTTTTGGAAAGTCTACAAGAAGCTTAGAGAGTTGTTACAGGAGACAAACTCCTAAAGAAGTGGATCTGAGTAGGTTAAAGAAAAGTCAAATTACATGTTGCTTGGATGTTTACTCGAAAAGGGATAGATAAATTAGAAAGCAATTTTGTCCGTCACTACATTAGTAGTAAGTAGGTTGTACACATGTTCTATAAGTGTACAACCTCACTTCTCTAGCAGTTAACGAGTTTTCATACATTATCATAGATAACATCTCTCTGAGAAAACGAAGCTGAGAATACTAATATTTTGTATTCACAGATTGTAGCAAATCTTGATCTAATACAACGTTAGATTAAAGTGAGTGATTGTGTTCTTGTGTTTCCGCACTTATAAATTCTGTTAAACACAAACACACACTTAGCTACACAAACATCAAACAGACACAAACACACACTTAGCTACACAAACATCAAACAGATTCAAACCTTCAAACAATCGTTCTTAAAATTCTTATTCAAAGAAAAGTTTGAAAATACATTCACCCCCCCTGTGTATTCTCTTTTGTGTGTATTCCATACTAAACAAGTGGTATCAGAGTAGGTTGTTGTTCAAAATAGAAAAGATCATGAATACAACAAAGACAATAGGAACGGTGAAGGTCCCTAAGTTTGACAAAGATAATTTCAACCTCTGAAAAATAAAGATGATGTTGTTCATCAAAGCCTCAAACCCCTTGTATCTTGAGATTCTCAAGAATGGTCCCTTTGTTCCACAACAAGATATTGCTGAGAAGATTGTTGGAATAGTAACCATCCCAAGATCATACGTGGCCAAAGATCCATCCAAATGGACAAATACAGAAAAGGAAAAGGTTGCCCTTGATAGTCATCTCATGCTGTTGATCGTAGACTAAATGGATATGTCAATGTTTGCAAACATTGCCTCTTGTACTACTGCTAAAGAGATGTGGGATCATATTGAGGTTCTCTGTGAAGGGACAGAGGAGGTCAAAGAAAACATGATACAGATAATGGTCACACAGTATGAAGTTTCATGGCACAGTCCAAAGAAAGCATTACTGATATGTTTGAGAGATTTCACAAGTTGGTTACTGAGCTACAGATGAATGGAAAAGTCTACATCACCAAGGAGCTTAACATGAAGTTTTTACTCTCCTCACCAAACGACCTAGAGCAGAGGGTCATTTTTCTAAGGGAAAGAGATTTGAACAAATTCACATGTGATGTGCTCTATGGTGTGTTAAAGACTCATGAGCTTAAGCCGTTGTAGAAAAGGGCTATTAAATCAAACCAAGGCAAGATGATCAACACATCATATGCCTTGATTGTAAACAAATCTATACATGACCTTGAAGCCTCTACAAGCCAACTGAGGATTGAAGAAATAGTGGATGAAGAACCAGTAGTGGAGCTGCCTGAGATTGTTGCTGAGGAACAGGAAGAAGAAGAAGAAGAAGATGAGTTTCACACTCTTGAGGAGCTAGATGGCATGGAAAACACATCATATGCTTTCATGGACAGAAAATTTCCTAATATCAGATTCAAGAGAAAGCAACCCTTAAAACCTAGACTTCAGAATCATTCATTCAACAAGAGTAAAGCACCTGTGAAGCCAAACAAGAATAAATTCAAAACTGGCTATGTGGATAGGTCATCTGTGAGATTCTATAGATGCAATGACCTAGGGCATTTTTCCAGTGAATGCAAGAAGCCTAAAAAGAAGGATAAAGAGTTTCTAGAGCTTGAAGCTAAATATGAGGCGCTTCTCAGAAAGCAAACACCAGGTAAGGCTTACATTACTGAAGGGAAGTGTTGGGATGATACTGACAGTGATGGAGAGGAGTAAGAATTCTGCAACTATGCCTTGATGGCCAATTCCATGGAAGAGACATCTCCATCAGACTCTCAGGTACCATCTTTCACTACCATAGACATTTCTATTTCTGAATACAAGGATATGATTAAACAACTATCTGTTGAAATGTTTAATATTGATACTGGTATGACTGCTGCTAATGAAGAGATTGTGAATCTATCTGCTAAGAATAAAGTATTAAACAAAAGAAATGAGTAATTAGAGCTAGCTGCCATGCAAGTAGAAACCTTAAAAAAGACATAGAATATCTAGAGAATAAGGTTTCATGTGCTAGTCAGCTTGAAAAGGCTCTTAGGGATGAATTAGCTGAGAATGAATTCAAACTGAAAACCTTTAAGAACTCCTCTAGTCTATTGCAGTCCTATCATGAGAAACATCAAGAGAATGCAAAGGCTGCAATTGGTTTTGACTATGACACTCTTAAAAAGAGGAAAGGTTGTGCTGTCATTGAAAATGACAAGGTTGTTCATGAGAATGTGCCTCATGTTTTGAAAAATGCTAAAGCACCTATTTTTAAGGAATCAACACTTGAAATTGATGAGGAGGCTCTGCTCATCAAGAAAATGTTGAATGCTGAGGATGAAGCATAATCTATTGAACAACCAGCACCCTCTAAGAGTGAGAATGTCAAATTGAAAACCAAGAAGCCTGTTGGAGCTGGACCTAAAACTGAGAAATCTGTTAAGTTTGAACCAGCTAGAAAGAATGAATCTTTGAAGAATGTGGCGAAAAAGAAACAAAATAGAAATGGAAAACTAGGGATTAACAAGGATACCAATTATGCTTATGTGCCTAATGCCCCTAGGAAAACATGTCAAAACTATTTTAGTACTAATCATTTAACTCATGCTTGTAAGAAACCTGTAAGTAGTGTGCCTAAACCTTTCTATGATTGTTCTGTGCCTTTAAGACATAGAGATTCTCCTTTCTGTGATAAATTTGACTGTATGCCATGCAACATGAATGTTATGACTAGCTGTTTCAATTTGAGAAGGCAATTCATTGATGGTTGTATCAGTCACAATTCTCACACACTACACAAGGTCAAAGTCTTCAAGCCTCCTAAAGCTAGGAAGGTACCTCTGTCACCTAAGTCTGAGAACTCAAGTTCTAAGACTCCTAGTTGTGATAAGAAGACTAGCCCTAAGAAAGTTGATAAGCATGTTATTTATGATAAAAATGTTTCTAAGTCAGGTGGACCCAAACTTATTTGTGTACCAAAGAAGAAGTAATACATTTGTGTTTGCAGGGCAAAGAGAAAGAAAAGAAAGTCATTTGGGTGTTGGACAATGGATGCTCAAACCACATGACTGGTGATATGGCCCTGCTATCACAGTATGAAGAAGAGGCTGGCCCTATGGTTACTTTTCGAGATTATAGCATTGGTAACACATTAGGATATGCCAAACTGAAAGTCGGTAATGTCATAATTGAAGATATAGCACTGATCAGAGGGCTCAAGCATAATCTACTAAGTGTTGGTCAGTTTACTGACAGGGGCTTCAAAGTGGATTTTGACAAGATGAATGTTTGATCACTCACAAGAAGGCTGGTGAACTTGCTCTATCTGGAGTAAGGAAAGGAAGATTGTTTGTAGCCAATATGGATTCTGTAATCAAGGAAAAAATTTATTGCTTTCACTCAAAGGCATCAAATGAAGATTGTTGGTTGTGGCATAAAAAGTTATCGTACCTAAACTTTAAAGCCATTAACTCTTTAGTCAAAAAAGAGTTAGTGAGAGGCATGCCCATACTTGAATTCTGTCAAAAAGGAGTGTGTGAGGCTTGTCAAAAATGAAAAATGAAAAGGTCAAGCCACAAGTCAAAGACAGTGACATCTACAACCAATTCATATGGACTTGTTTGCGCCTGTCAACATTACGTCACTAGCAAGAAAGAAGTATGCCTTGGTGATGGTTGATGACTTTACAAGGTATGTGTGGGTGGAATTTCTATCATCAAAGGATGAGGCTCCACAAGTAATCATTGTGCACATAAAGAAAGTTGATAAAGAAGCAAAGGCCAACAATGCAAGTGTGATTGCATTAAGAAGTGACAATGGAACAGAGTTCAGAAATGCCAAACTTGAAGCATTCTGCAAAGAGAATGGTATTTCACAACAATTCTCAGCTCCAAGGACTCAACAACAAAATGGAGTTGTTGAGAGAAAGAATATAACTCTAATAGAGGCTACTAGAACAATGTTACTTGATGCAAAAATGCCTACATGTTTTTGGGCTGAGGCAGTGAGCACTGCATGCTATATTCAGAACAGAACCCTCATCAACAAAAACACTGAAAAGACACCTTACAATTTGATGACAGGAAAGAAGCCTACTCTTAAGCATGTTCATACTTTTGGAAGCAAATGCTTTGTGTTGAAGGATAATTCAGAATATGTTGAAAAATTTGATGCAAAGGCATTTGAAGGAATATTTCTTGGCTATTCATTGGAGATAATAGCTTACAAGGTTTATGTCATCAGTCAAAAGAAAGTTATGGAAAGCACATATGTGACATTTGATGACAACAAACTACCTGGACTAGAAGAAGCCAATGATGAAGATAGAGATCCATTAAGGTTCGAAAATATGGATGATTCTGATGAAGAGATTGAAACTGAAGTTGAGACTATAGCTCAACAAACTCCAGTGAATGATGAAACAAGAGAAGAGTTTATGCCAATCAACAGTGGAGATACAAGCATCTAAGATACACCTGTGAATGAGAGCATCTTCACAGGGAGAGGAAATGAATTTGATCACAACTTGGATGATGAAGCAACATCAAACTTGAGAAATCAAACTGAGCATTCAAGAAAATGGGATAGATCACACACTTCAGAGCAAATTATTGGAGATCCAAATGCAGGAGGGTGAACAAGGAGATCAAATCAAAATGAGTGTCTCTTTGGTTGCTTTCTGTCCCAAGTTGAACCTAAGAAACTTGATGATGCACTGTTGGATCCAGATTGGATTATTGCTATGTAAGAAGAGCTAAATCAATTTGAAAGGAGCAAAGTATGGGAAACTGTGTCTGCACCAAAGGACAGAACCATTGTTGGAACAAAATGGGGTCTGAAAAATAAGATGGATGAAGATGGTGTGATTTTAAGGAACAAAGCAAGGTTGGTTGCAAAAGGTTACTCTCAACAAGAAGGCATTGACTATGATGAGACTTTTGCCCCTGTTGCCAGACTGGAAGCCATCAGAATTTTCTTGGCATTTGCTGCAATTTAAATTTCAAAGTTTATCAAATGGATGTCAAGAGTGCATTTTTGAATGGAGAGTTGGAAGAAGAAGTGTATGTGCAACAACCACCTGGCTTTGAGGATCTACATTTCCCAAACTTTGTCTACAAATTGCTTAAGGCATTGTATGGAGTTAAGCAGGCTCCAAGAGCATGGTATGACACTCTGTCACAATTTCTTCTTGAAAATCAGTTCACTAGAGGCACATTGGACAAGACACTGTTTTACAAGAAACATGGTAATGATATTATCCTAGTTCAAATCTATGTGGATGATATCATATTTGCCTCTACAAATGAGAAGTTATGTGAGAAATTCTCTAAGCTCATGCAAAGCAGATATGAGATGAGTATGATGGGAGAGTTCACATTTTTTCTTGGATTGCAAGTTAGTCAACGGAAGGATGATATCTTTATTAGTCAAAATAAGTACATCAAAGATCTATTGAAGAAGTTTGATTTGGAAGATAGCTCACCTGCAAAGACACCCATGGCCACTTCCACTAAGTTGGATGAAGATGCTAAGGGCAAGAAAGTAGATATCTCAGTCTACAGAGGCATGGTTGGTTCTCTACTCTATCTCACTGCAAGTAGGCCAGATATCATGTTTGCTACATGTCTGTGTGCAAGGTTTCAATCAAATCCAAAGGAAACATATATGGTTACTATCAAAAGGATCTTTAGATATCTGAAGGACACCCCAAACTTGGGTTTATGGTATCCTAAGGACAAAGGGTTCAATCTGGTTGGTTATTCTGATGCTGATTATGCTGGATGCAGAGTGGATAGGAAGAGCATCTCAGATAGCTGCCAATTTCTTGGACAAAGGTTAGTCTCTTGGTATAGCAAGAAACAACAATCTGTGTCAACTTTTACAGCTGAAGCTAAGTACATATCTGCTGGAAGTTGCTGTGCTCAAGTGCTTTGGATTAGAAATCAACTTAGAAATTATGGACTTGTGTTGGAAATGATTACTATCATGTATGACAAAACAAGTGCAATCTCTATAATTGCAAATCTTGTCAATCATTCTAGAACAAAGCACATTGACATTAGATATCATTTTATTAGGGAACATGCAACTAATGGAACCATTGAGTTACATTGTGTTCCCACAGATAAACAATTAGCTGATATATTCACTAAGTCATTGGATGAAGCCACCTTCACAAGGTTGGTTAGTGAGATTGGATTGTTGAATTCTTCAGAATCTGGCTAAGTGAAAATATCAACTAAATTGTTGCATCAGTAAACACTTAATTTATCTAAATGATCAATATTTTTGAAGTAAGTGTTGGCTGAAATATGATTTATAAATATTTCCAGTCTGTTGCATATGCTGAAAAATCATATTTTATTAGCTTGAAATTTCTATGAAATTTTGAGAAAATCACTGTTTAATTTGTTAGAGTATTCTTCATTGAATATTTCTGGTGAATTTTTAATAGATAGTGAAAATTGAATTTTATGAGTGAAAAGAATATTTCGACAAGTCAGACTTCTCTAGTGATTCATTTTATGTCAATGCTCGACTTCTCTAACAAGTCTCTTTAGAGTACTCTCGAGTTCTCGAATAGAGTCTTTTGGAGATATTGAACAAAGGCATACTTGATTCTCGAATATGGTATTTGAGTTCTCTGATGCCTGAGTTCTCAAACATAGTATTTGAGTTCTCGAATAATTTGAAAAGGCTGAATTCTCGCTGAATTTCAACCGTTTTTGGATTTTTGTCTAAAATTTTAATTCAGTCATAAAAACATATTTTATTCAATTTTAAATTGGATAAACTGCCAGTTAAGGGTTACTACCTGCTTGAGTTATCGAATAAGCCTTTCTTGACATATCGAATAGTTATTTTACACTTCTCGAATGCTTGACTTGTCGATACAAAACATGTATATAATCGACAATTCAAGCGTTTCATACTTATACAATTCAACAACTACTCTGTTCATTTCATTCGATTTCTCAAGCTCCCAAATTATCAAATTCTCTCAAACCCTAACTGAGTAAAAGCTAAATTTCTTCTTCAAACCTTCATTCTCGTCTCTCCTACTCTGTAACAATGGCAAACACCCAACTCATCATACCCAAAAATACCAATTTCATTGCTTTGACAAGTGATGTGGAAGCACCAAATGCAAATTACAAGTGCTTTGTTCGATGGATGTCCGAGTCATACATCAAAGATGCGCTCTCAGCCAATTGAACTCTGTATCTGGACATTCTGGAACAGTTTTGGAGGATTGCTACTGTGGAGGTTGTTGCTCTTGAGAATGATGTAACCTCCTACATAGTCTACTACAAGATTCTAGATAAAGAAGTTACTATCACTACAGAGGACATGAATCGAGCACTGGGACTCTATCAAGCAACGTATCACCCTCTGGTATCTGATAGTGAGTTAATCGAGTTCTTTGAGTTCATCAGAGACTCAGATGCAATCAAGATTGGGCTTTTGAACAAAAAGAATCTAAGAAAGGAATGGAGCTATGTGTTTGCTACTTTACTTCATGTGTTCACTGCAAGGAAATCAAGTTTTGATCAGGTTAGTGCACCTGCACAGCAGATAGCATTCTCCTTGGCCAATGATAGGAAAATTGATGTTTGGAATCTGATAGACTTGGGAAGAATGCAGCCAAGAGAGGTAATGAAATTTTCTTTCCTCGCTTTATTCAATCTGCACTCAATTTTATAGGCAATACTTTGGTTGAATTGCCTGGAATAGATAAAAGTAGAATAGGCTATCCTAAATCCATGACCAAACTCATTTTTGGTAATTTGGAAACTAGGAATGATGTGGATGTAAGACTTGTAATAACTCCTCATATGAAAAGGTTATTTGAGGCTTACCCCCACAATATGCCAATATTTAAATCAAAATCTGAGTTAGCAAAGCCCAAGATAGTAGAACTAACGGCTAACCCAGGGCCTGCTAACCAACCCGCTCAACCAAACACTCAACTAAACACTATGCCAACTGCATCATCCTCTCAACAGGGTAATGTCAGTAAAAATGAGAAGAAGAGGAAACAAATTGCTTTTAAACTTTTAAAGATCTTATCTAAAGCGACTTTAGCTGCAGAATTAGGTTTAAAAAGTGAAGAACCTGTGTCACCACTCACCAGGACAAAGAAGAAGAAATCCAAGAAAACCACATTTTTAGTCACTCAAATGGTTGAAGTTGTAAAATCTGGGGCAAACAGCTCACTAGATGTGCCCTCTCAACAGGGTGCATCTATAGAATCAAGCATTCCCCAATGCACAATCTTATAAAGAGTCAGCATATGGGAGTGATAAGGCTGGCACAACACTGAGTGGAGAGTATATCACACTTGAAACTCCCTCTATTTCTCAGTGGGAGTTGCCAAAATCTACTCTAAAAGACACTTCTCTTTCAGAACATACAATGGACATTTCTTTGCAGCCTGCAACTCAAGTAATTGAGGAGCAAGGCACTGATCACCAATAATTTTCTCCTCTTGATGAGCCAATGGATTCAAGTGACTTAGTACAAGACACTATGCTCACCACCCAGGACCTACATTTAGATGGTGAGGGAATGCATGCTAGGGTATCTCCTAATGACACCATCACAAACACAGAGGCTTCAATAGTTTTCACTAGAGACTCTATGCCTGTGTCATCTACTGTTGTAACTCATCCCACTACTGTGGAGACAACAGTAGTAGAGTCATTCCATCCGGTTACAGAAGTTGCATCTGTAACTGAGGAGTCTAGCTTGCCTAGCTCTAGCTCTGACTTTCTGTCACAATGGCTGAAGCCTATGCAACATGACAGTGCTTCAGGATCAGGGTCTGTTCCACAACAATTGACAGTTGAAGCTCTACAAAGTCTTCATGTGGATCAGATTCCTGAGTTTGTAAAAATATCCCAAAACCTTATCACATCCACCCTTCCAAATCCATACTACGAAGCCATTCTACTATGACACAGAGATGATGTGGAGACTCAAAGGGAGAAAAATAGTAGATGAAGCTGAAAGGGATGGTAATGTGTATGCTTGGATGCAAGGGAAAGGGAATGTAACTTTGAAGGAAGCTATTCAATATCTGAGAGAAGAATACATCACTTTACAGGGGTCAAATGCCAAATCTCTATTCCCAGTTGAAGTGTATGAAGCTATCAATGATGCATATAAGGGAAGCTTGAAGGTTGCTCACTACCTTGGCAAAGGATTTAAAATAGAAATTGATGAATTGTGCAAAGCCACAGCAAAGTTAGTGAGTGAGGTCAACAATGAGTTCTCCACAAAATTCCCCTCTCTGGAGTCTGTCTTCAACAGTGTCAAAGAGTGCAGAACCACATGCACATCTCTGGATAATCGCCTTCCCATGGTTCAAGATTCTCTCAATAAACTTACCACTCAAGTGCAAAGCCTAACCAAACAGACAACTGATGCCAATGCACATATCAGAGTTCTCTTTGTAAATCAATATGAAGATAAGCTAGTGACTGATGTCCCACTGCATGGAATGAAAAAGTATGAGGTAGAAAGACTCAAGGAGCAATCACTATCTTGTTTCAAGGCTGAACAACTGTTGACTCAAGTAAACAGCCTAGAAACAGAAGTGGTTTCTCTCAGAAAATTCAATGTTGAGCTCAAGGATTCTGTTGCCATTCTAAATGAAAAGTTGGACACTCAAGCAACTACTACTACTGAGGTTCTTCTTCACCAACAACAAATGATTTCTGCCATGATGCAACACACGGGAGTCCCTCAACCTGCAAACCTGTCCACTACTCCACAACTACCAGGCTCTACTTCAAACCCAAGGGCCCCATAAAAGACACCTGTGTCTGAGAACAAGCCTAAGGGGGAGAAGGGTATTGTCATTTCTGATCAACCAAGGCCTACAAAATCTAAACCTCAAGTTCAAACCAGAGGCAAAGGCAAAACCAAAGTCACTGAGACTTAATCCTCTAAACCTGTCAAACCTATCACCTCTCTACCAACTATCACTCTACCAGTTGTGCACATCACTACTCCTAGTGGCCAGAAACAATCTATCATATCCAAAGTGGTTGCAGGAGGTATGCCATCTGATCAACCTCAATCCTCTAGAGTTGAAAATGCCAAGCCTGTTGATGTGAAGGTAGTAATTGAGGCCAAGTTACAAGAAGTTGCTAATTCTAATGTCTATCATGGTGAAGCCTTTTTGGAATTTTTGCAATTCTTAAGGGCAAAGGCTGGTGACACTCAATTATATCTAAGGAACTTGAGATATCAGATTGACTACTTTACTGTTGTGCCAAGGAGAGTTGATCAAGCTTGGCTCAAGGAAATCATGATGTTGACCAAATCCAAGATATATCACCTATCATATACCACCTTAGAAGCTCTAAATTTCACTGAAGTAGACATACTGCTCAAGCTTATTGAAAAGAAAAATGAAAACACCAAGAGCCTGTATGATGACTTAAGGAATGATCAACATTCTAGACTGCCTGAAGTGCTCACAAATCCAAGAACCAGCATCTATCAATCTGGAACAAGAATTTGAAGACATCAGTCAGCTAATCATTCCTACAAACATTATTCCTCAGAACAAGAACCTCATTCATGCCATTATTGAGCAACTAAATAAAAAGAAAGGACTCAAAAAAGCAGAAGAGTTTGAGGCTTTACAGTATCTCAGATCATACATAGCAACTGGCATTGTATCTGAAACTACTAAGTCCAATAAGGGCCATGGTGGTGATAAGGATAAGGATAAAAGTGATGGGAGAGGAAGACATCACAGAAGTGATAAGGATGATAAAGAGAAGAAAAAGAAAGATGACAAGAACAAGAAAGGGGATGATGACAAGGGTTGTGAGAAGGCTTATGAAAGGAAGAGTGGAAAATATCAAGCCCTAAGCATTACTAACAGTAACCTCACCACAACACAAGACTTTATGTCTAGGGTGAATGCAGTTATTAATGACTTACCAAAATCTAAATCTATGGCTTCTTCAACTATTTTGCCATCTCAAGCTAAGAAGATTTAAATCAAGAAACCATCAGTATGTCCCCAAAAACAAACTGCTAATGGTGTACTTCAATGGTCAAGAGGCAAAGGTTCAAACTTCTCCCTAGTGACAGAGTGCAAAAGCTAAAAATTAAATCTATGGCCAGAAAGGCAAGGAAAGTGAAGACATCTAAATCTCAAGCCATCACAATAGTACTAGGACTAAACTTGCCAGCCCTAGATGAAGACAATGATGAAGATCAATTGCTATTTCTAAGGGCTCAAAGAATCTATCATGTTGCCATTGTTGATGATTGTCTTGAATTCAAATATATTGATGGGAGAGAAGAAGTTCAAGCAAGGGATGTCTCGGCATTGAGGTAAACTATATGATATTGAAAGGATAATTGCAATGTTGAACTTTGAAGACAAGGTGGAGAAAGTGTGGAAGCTAGAATTGGCAGACTTTGTCAAAATGAAGAGAGATCATTAGGCAATGCAGAAAAAGAAGAGTGAACAGTTGTTAAAGAAGATGATGGAGGAGCTAGATGCACTTGAAGCCAAGGCAAAGGATCTAAGGGCTAAAGGGTTGTGCAGAGTCCAGTTCAATCCCTATGTTGTGAAATATAGGAGGAGGAGAAGTGTTGCTATAGGCCCAAAATATGTTGTTCTAAGCCTAAAAAACCCCAAAGCCAACATCAGTTTTAATGTTGGCATAGACTTGTTATAGCAACATTATTATTAGTCTTTAGCAACTTAATATTATGTTGCCTTTGTGTTAAACATTTTTTTTTAAAAAATAGTGGGTCCCACCAGTGGGGCCCACTTTTGGGACCCACTGTGGGGCCCACTTTTAGGACCACTGTGGGGCCCATTTTTGGGACCAATGTGGGGCCCACTTTTGGGACCACTGTGGGGTCCACTTTAATGCCAACACAAAATTTTGCCTATAGCAACATTTTCTAGCAACATTTCTTCACATTAATTTTCCTTTTTTCCAACACTTTATAGCATCAATGGCAACACTTTTCTATTTCCAACAAAAAATCATAAATATGAAAATATGCATTCCCTAGATAACCAAATAGCCACAACCAACTTTACAACCATAATTATCCATACCAGATTCATTACATAACAGCTGGTGCCATAAGTACATACCAGATTCAATACATAACATCTGGTGCCATAAGTACATAAACTACAATCCAAATTCAAAGCAAAAAAATAAGAGTTGGTGTCATAAGCAAAAGACATAAGAGCTGGTGCACCATAAGTACATAATCTTACTAAGTACATAATAAAAGTAACATAACACCAAAAGACGGTCAAAAACATAAACATAGCTCCCCAAACAGTCACATAGACATAAACAACAAATTAAGAGCTGGTGCCACCAGTCACTGGAGTACCATCTTCATGGTCACTCGAGATGGTCGCACAAAGCTCCCCGAGATCAACTATGATCGCAGCATCCTTGCATACGGCATCCAGATCACTTCCTGAATATCCTAAAACAATAAGCACGGCGACCAGTATAATGTACATGAAACACATCTATCTAAACAAAATTGTACTATTGGTGTGCATCATCATGAAATCCATGTGGTTGTCATAATTTTATGATATAATCGGTAAAGAATCAAAAAAGCATGTCCTTTCTTTATAGTTGCATCTAAAAGACCAAATAACTCAGAGTCATTTTACCTTCTGTCTCTTTTGCAAGTCTCTGTAGGTCTCTGCCTGATTCAGAAACAAGAAGGAATATGACACATTAAATATAGTAAATAGATCTGAACTAAAAACTTTGTTGGCACACTAAATGAATAACTGTAAAAAAAATTAGCACAAGAAAAACTGAATAACCTATGTAGTACAGGTCGCATAGACACATATGTTTTTCTCAAGTCCAAACAGAAACTTGGAAAAACACCTTGTGTATCTAATATGCTAAACACATGTAGAACAACTTACTAGGCAAGGAAAATGCCGAGTCTTTCAGCTTGTGCTTCAAAAGAATTCTTCGAACATTTTCATCTGGCAACGGAATGTAGATTCTCTTCACCTATTTAACAAGGAGTTAGTTTTAATAGTGGGTTTCAAGCTGATTACTGAAAGAAGTCATATTAGTTATAAACTTTAACTTATCAGCTTTTAACTGTCATATAGAGGTAGAATATTCTTTGTAATAAGATTCATTCTAACTACGAAATCATAGCCAGTTCACAGTACTAGACAAACATTTACACTTACCAATCTCCTTCGCACTGCATCATCCAATTCCTGAGGTCTATTAGTTGCACCTGCATAGAGGTAAACTGGTGTTACGACAACAAAAAGTAATGTATAGATATATATATATATATATAACAAATTTCATTTGTGAACTGCTTAAAGCTTATATTTATGAAATACTACTGCATTCATATGCCTTGATAAAAGGCAACTCACTTCCTTCTGACTTAATTCCTTTTTCTTTATCGGTATTTGTTGTGAAAATAATCCAAAGAATAATGATAAAATAAGTAGGTACAAAGAATGACGGAAGTAGTAAACACTTAGACAGTATGCTTCCAGGAGTTAAAGGAAGAAAAACAAATATGTCCCAACAGAAGTTGGGCTTAGAAGCCATCTGGCAGTTGAACAATAATCTACGGTGAACTTCTGGAAAGAAATAACTCCAAGGAACTGAATATCAAAATCAGAATAAGGCATTACTAAGCAAATATGAATGTTACCGATGACTACAAGATCATCAGACTTTGAGGCCAACCCATCAAACTCAACTAAAAACTCTGACTTCAGTCTTATGCTAGAATCATTCTCTCTGAATGTCCTTGCTGACAGAATACTATCAATCTGTTACAGATAAGAGCACAAACTTGTGTAAATCTTACAGCACGCGGCTAAAGGGCGTTAACAGAACCAGGGGTAAAAAATACAATCAAAATTCAGTAGTAGAAGAGTGACACATTAAGATATGAGATAAATAGGATCAAAGTAACATCAAACACAATAATTTAGCAAAAAATAAACATTGAACACAATACTATCAATCTGTCAAAGATACAAGTACAACCTTATGCAATTCTTATAAAACACAAAATATAATTACAATTTAGTAGCAGCAAAGGTAGAGGACCAACATATCAAGACAGACAATTAGGATTGAAGTAACATAAGAACAACTAATAACTTAAAAAGCTTTAGGACAGAGGTGGGCAACACACTATGCTAAAAGCTACAGAAAACAAACTCAGAGGCAGTTCCTTACTTCATCAATGTAAACGCATACGCAGGTACATTGAGGGCAAAGACATACCCACTTTGAAGTAAGTGATGAAGGATTAATATTAAAAAAGGTAGCATTCTATTCTGATGTAACTGCCTTAGTCAGCATGGTCTTCCGAGTACCTGGTGGACCAAAGAGAAGAAAACCTGCCAACAGAAACACATGTAAGCGACTATAAGAATTTTGTGATGCTACTTGTTTAGGACTAGATGTTGTTCGTTTAACTGCTCCATTTTGTTCCTGAGGTCAAAGGGTTACGTTTTGAAGATTCTTATATAATTATTTAAAAGAAAAAATAGTAATGTTAAGTTAACAAGCCTATTGTTGCGAGGTTTTACTCAGCAAGGGCATTGAACAAACTCCTCTCAAGAAAAAAAGGACTTGTTCTATAGCAATCTAATAAACTTGCAGTATAATAGTAACAGTCCATACCTTTTTAATTGATTCAGCACCTGACATAAAATATTTAGAAAGCCATCAATTGAAATTTCAGCAAATACATAACATATCATCCATTAAAAGGACCATCCAACAGTGTCGAAAAACAAGAATGATAAATGCTTACCTATTTGCCCGAGCAACACTTGTAGTCTGGTTGAAACTTGCCCCTGCTTTTTTGATATCTTTTCATGGAGAGAATTTACCTTCGCCTGTTCGCTATGGGTAAACAATAAATTCAGTAGTATCAATTGAATTATCCAATTACATTACATTACATAATAACTTATAAGTGAAAAATCACATTTACTTAGTTATGGAAAAATTTGCAAACGTTGTCACTCACCCATTCATATTTTGCAAAATCAAACACAAACTCATTGACCATAACACATTAACACTCCTAAGTAAAATCCAAGTAATTACATGAACTAAAAAAAACTAAAAATATTGTGCAAAATCATAAAAGATAAAACATTGAACTAGAAATAATATAATAAGTTGTGTCGCAAGTCAATCATTACCCTGCAAACATACTAAATCCAATACTTGAAGATTTTAAGGATTCACCTATGATTGAAGAGCTCAATGATATGTTGGATATCTTGAATGCAATGAAAGAAAACAAAAGAAAGGCAGAAGAGAAACTGATGAATATCTAGCTAAGACTCAAGGGAAAAATGCTAAAGGCATTGGATAATCTTCAACTGTAAGAATGTCTACTTTTTGTATTCAAGATTCAATCAATTATATACCTGAACTGTTAATGTCTTATCTTTATGTATGTTAGGCTTGTTATCAGATATGAAATTGTGACTAAGGGTTTTACTCACAATTTGGGGGAGATTGTTAGTCACAGAGGCATGCCTGTACTCATCTAATAACAAGCATAATTTTTTGTAATGCTTTGTATTACTTACATGATCCCTTAACTGGGGAACCCTTTAGTTATAGAGTTTCTACTTGTTTTTAGTATTTGTAATAGGCATCAAAATTCTATCTGTGTAATTGTACAAATTAAGTCATGGAATAATGCTTGAAAGAAGATACAGAGATCATGCCTCAAGCTTGGAGAACAAAGCTGTAGAAATAAACACAGTTGGATCTTGAAGATTGAAGATTTGCCTAAGTACTAATTCGAGAAGTATTTTGTTCTATTCGAGAAGTCTACCTTTCGAGAAGTCAGGGATTCGATATCTCAAAAGACACTGTTCGATATCTTAGGAAGTCAACAAGTCAAAGCCTCATTCGATAACTCAGAGATTCGACATGTCTAATACTCTATTCGAGAACTCAAGAAGTCAACAAGTCAAAGCATCATTTGAGTTCTCAAAGAGACAACAAGTCAAAGCTACATTCGATATATCAAGGACTCAGGAAGCTATTCGACATCTCAAGGATTACATAAGTTAAAAGCTCTATTTAATAACTCAAGAATTCCTGAAGAAAAGACTAATTCGAGAAGTGATTCGATATGTTAATTATGAAGTATCTGAGAACTCAGAGTTATCTAATAAGCCAATTCTAGTTCTCGAGTAAATCACTTGGTTACATCTCGAATGCAGTCTTGAGGACAAAATACTGAAGATTGTACAAGTCAGAAACCTACAGCAAGCCAAAACACTTTCAGGACCACAGTACTGTAAAGTGCTTTTGGAAAGTCTACAAGAAGCTCAGAGAGTTGTTACAGGAGACAAACTGCTAAAGAAGTGGATCTGAGCAGGTTAAAGAAAAGTCAAATTACATGTTGCTTGGATGTTTACTCGAAAAGGGATAGATAAATTAGAAAGCAATTTTGTCTGTAAGCAGAGTTTTCATAACTACAAGAAATATGCTTTTTACCTACCAATAATTTACCTACAAATAAATAATGGTAGGTAAAAACAATTTTTATCTACCAATATAAAATTGTAAATATTATTAGTAGTTAATTATCAAAGTGGTAAGACTTTAAAAAATATGCTTTATAGGATCGACGTACTTATTTACGTGTGGTTGACATGTCTTTTGATAATTACCGAATAACTTAGTACTAACTTATAACCCGTGCGAAGCACGGGTTTCTTTTGATATGTTATAAAATTTATTTAACATTATAATTATGTTTTTATATAATTATTACTTTTAATAATTTTTGTAATAATTTTTATTTTTAATTTAATATAAATTTATATAATGATATGCATATGGTTTAAATTTATATTGTAAAATTCTAAATTAAAAATGTCGTTGACGGGTTTGAACTTTGAATTTTTAGTAAAATAATTTAATGATATAATATATCTTATTATTAGATCTAACAATTCTTATTTATTACTAAAAATAATGATTTAAATATATGGTGTGATATTTTTGGGTGTATATAAAGTAATGTGTTTTAATTAAAAAGAATTACTACTAAAAATAATGATGGAAAGATATAGTGTGATATTTTGGATATATATTAATTATTGTAATATTAGTTTTAAATTAAAAGATAAAATGTTTTAATTAGAAGTAAAATCTTTAGAGAAAATGGGTAATTGAGTTGTTGGAGCATAACAGAAAGAGTCCAAGTAGAAGCTCAATTTGATTGAAGGAATTTTAATCGGAATATAATTACGTTAACGTTAGTAATTAGCTTTTTGAGTTGTTTTTGTAATATAATAATTTTATTATTTGTTTTAATCATTAGGATAACAAAACCGAAAATCAAAACGTTCAAAACTTTTAATGTTTCGGCTTTAATATAATAGTTCTAGCTTATAACCCGTGCGAAGCACGGGTTTCTTTTGATAGGTTATAAAATTTATTTAACATTATAATTATGTTTTTATATAATCCTTATTTTTAATAATTTTTAAATTTTAATTAATATAAATTTATATAATGATATGCATGGTTTAAAATTTATTTTTTAAAATTCTAAATTAAAAATATCGTTGACGGGTTTGAACTTTGAATTTTTTGTAAATTAATTTAATCATATAATATATCTTATTATTGGATCTAACGATTCTTATTTATTACTAAAAATAATGATTTGAATATATGGTGAGATATTTTTGGGTGTATATTAGTGATCGCAAGATTAATTTTAAATTAAAAAGTAACGTGTTTTAATTACAAAAATTACTACTAAAAAATAATTACGGAAAGATATGGTGTGATATTTTGGATATATCGATGAAGAAATTTTAATTGGAATATAATTACGTTAACGCAAGATTAATTTTAAATTAAAAAGTAATGTATTTTAATTACAAAAATTACTACTAAAAAATAATTATGGAAAAATATGGTGTGATATTTTGGATATATATTAATTATTGTAATATTAGTTTTAAATTAAATGGTAAAGTATTTTAATTAGAAGTAAAATCTTTAGAAAAAAATGGGTAATTGAGTTGTTGGAGCAGAAGAAGAAAGAACCCAAGTAGAAGCTAAATTGGATGAAGGAATTTTAATCGGAATATAATTACAGTAATTAGTTTTTTGAGTTGTTTTTGTAATTTAATTATTTATTTTAATAATTAGGATAACAAACCGAAAATCAAAATTTTCAAAACTTTCAATCTTTCGACTTTAATATAATATAGTGTAGATAGATTTACAAGCATCATTTTTTATTTTTCGTAAGAGCACTAGTCAGCCTGTAATTTTTGCCTAATTATTTTACTAGTAATGGCGTATTATTTATTTATCTTTAAAATGTACTGCCTTTAACATATAAATATAGTTTTATATATGAGAAATAGTTTTTAAAATAAATTACAAATTATATTTTTAAATATATTATGGATTAATTGAGAACTACAAACCCAAATGTGCTAGTATTTTTTTTAACTAGAAAAAGAAAATTTAGAAAATAAATGACCATATTTTTCACTTCTATAAAATAAAATCGAAAAGAGGGAAGTTTCTTTGAAATATATAATAATTCATTTATACTAGGGAGAGAGGAAAGAGAAATTTATTTATTTATTTATTAATTGGAGGATAACAAAGAAGAAACATATATAGCAAAATTAGGGATGATTCAAATTAAAAGAAATCATCAATATATATATATATATATAAAGGAGGATACGCGGGAGCTTATGTGGCGTCTCTCACAATCTTCCAATCTAATTTTTCTATTTTTTGAGATTTTTATGATTAAAATCATTCAAATCATAATACAGCCACTAAAATTAGAATTAGAATCCAAAGATAATAAAAAGACCAAAATATTCATTCCAATATCAATTAGAAGACACATTCTAACACATTCAGTTCAATATCAACTAAAAAACACATTCTAATGCAATAGTATTGTAGAACACGTTGCTAAAATCCCGTTGTTAATAGAACTAGAGGAAACTTTTGATATGACTTCCGGAATAAATAAATTTATATAAAAGCAATCTTCATCTCTCAATTCAACTAGTGTTTATTTTTTAACCCAAACCCTATGAAAAATAATTTTCTCAAACCGTGGCCTCTTATTACCTTGGCATGCTGACGATTTCTTCTTTCTCAAGTTTTCAGGTGATTGGTAAAAAAATCGAGATGTTATAATTTATAATTGATGCTCGTATTGTGTTTTAGGATAATGGCAGGTAAAGGTACATACTCAACTTATCTTGACGAGTTATTTAAAATATTTAACTAATTTATCTTGATGATTTAATTTATTACTTTTTTATAGCTCATCAGAAAGGATTGTTTCAATTCGTTGGTGATAGAGCGCAGATTAAGAAATTCATGTGATCTTTTGCACAAGTTATTTAAAATATTTAGTTAATTTATCTTCATGATTTAATTTATTACTTTTTTATAGCTCATCAGAAAGGATTGTTTCAATTCGTTGGTGATAGAGCGCAGATTAAGAATTTCATGTGATCTTTTGCACAAGTGCTATCAAGTATATTATTAATGTTAACAATTTTTGTTCATAAATTTACTTACTCGATGTTTGATTGGTCTTATTTTATCTTAAAATTTAAATTTTATCTAAATGATACAATTATTTGAAAGCAATCTTGCAATCTTGCATGCCTATATTATGACGATCATCCTATTTTTGGAAATCATGAATTATGAAATTAATACATGAATACTTTTGTTATTTTACATATTATAAGGCGTTTCATCTTCGCATGTTACGGATATATACAGTAAAAGAATGGAGTAAAAATTATTATGTAAGTATCAATGATATATAGTAAAATTGAAAATTCATTATATCCCAGGCTTATTAAAAAAAATTGTTGAACGCGATTGGATAGTCCAAGTGATAAACGATGCATTCTCTGTCGTCCCAGATACTAAGTTGTAAGGCATATAAGCCTAAATAGTCAAAAAAAAAAAAAAAATTGTTCAGCAAGAGTTTGGTTCACTAGAGAGTAAGTTATTATACAAGTATCAATAATATTTAATAAAAAATCAATGATACTCTTTTTTTAGATTTTGATTTTTGGAATGAATATTATTATACAAGACTTATAATATATGTTAAAGTCGCGGTTTCGGGATAAAAAAGGAGTGTCATATTAGACAAAAATGCGTTTAACGAAAGGGCGACTCATTAGAGAGGATCATGTTATAATTTTATATTATTAAAGTAATATATAGCTATTTTTTAAAAAAAATAAAAATTTATAATAACGTCACAACAAAGCGCGGCTTGGTCGACTTAGATCGTCTAAGATCTAAGATCTTAATAGACTGTGCGTGTAATATTGTTTCAATTTATTTATCTAATTTTTTAAAATTTTAGAATTTTAAAATATAATAAATAAAAAAATATCTTTTAACATATTAGAATTAGAACATGTGTTAGAGAGAAGAAGAGTTCGAATTTAAAAGAAAGACATATTATTAAAAGTTTTAATAGAAATTGAATAGGTGTTCGAATTTATAAAAGAGTTCAGATTTATAAATAACACATATAATTAAATTTTTTATTAAAAGTAATATATGTGTTCAAATTTATTGAAAAGTTGTTTTAATTTTTAAGAAAAAAGTTGTTTTATAAGATAGGTGTTATCAATAATATGTGATGAAGTTAGAATTTCAATTTCAAATAAGAGCGACTCAAACGTGTTTAACGGGAAGACGACTCACTAGAAAAGATTGTATTAGCTATTAAAATTTGATACTGATGTCATTTTTTTTTAATTTTTAGTGTTCAATTTTTATGGATAAAATTAATATATAAGTCTTTATAATATTTGTTAAAATTGGGATTTCAATTTTAACGAGAGAGCGACTCAATCAAAATATTAGAAAGTTTAAAAAATGTAAAAATTGGAATTTACTCTTTTTTAAGGTTTTAATTTAAAAAAAAATTATTTTACAAGATAAGTGTTATCAATAATATATGTAATGAAGTTAGAATTTCAGTTTCAAATAAGAACGACTCGAAACATGTTTAACGGGATGACGTCTCACTAGAAAGGGTTGCATTAGCTATTAAAATTTGATATTTATGTCATATATTTTTTTAAATTTTTAGGGTTTGATTTTTATGAATAAAAATTATTATATAAGTCTTTATAATATATGTTAAAGTTGGGATTTCAGTTTTAACGAGAGAGCGACTTAATCAAAAGAATCGTGTTTAATAAGAAATCGGTTCATTATAGAATATTATGTAACAACTAAAATTTAATATTGATAATATATTATAACGTAAATATGTATTGAATTTTTCAAAAAAAAATTGTTACGCCGCCGCGAAGCGCGGCTTTATCGACTAGTTATTAAAATAAAGAAAGAAGTCAGTTTAAAAAAAAAATAAAGAAAGAAGTTACAAACAAAAATTATCCAAGCAGTAAATATATAGGATAACATACATGCGTATTAGAAATGAAGCTGTGATAGGACTTGGGAGCATGACTTGAGGTATGAAACTGATTCATGTCTACGTGTTCATCACGATTTAAAATGTCTTTCCTCACCACTACACTATAAGAAAATCTGCTAATAGTGACGAAATTTTAAGCCTAAATTCGTCACAAATAGTCTACTTGTGACGGATTTCGTTCGTCACTTATAATCCTGTCTAAAGTTCAAGATTTTGTCACAAGCCCCAGTTTTTGTCACAAGTTATATGATTTGTCACAAGTTTAAAGTGGGATCCACAAGCTCATTATTATATTATATATTCAAATTTGTGACGAATAGTCCGTCGCAATGCAATTTATTATTAATTTATTCAACTAAAGAAAATGAATATTATAATATACTTGTGACGAATGTCCTCGTCATAACATTGTGTAGAAAAAAAAGAAAATAAGTTGTGACAAACAAGCTGTCGTATAATAATAAATAAAAAATAGATAAAATCAAATTGAAAGATACTTGTGACGAACTTATTGCCATAACATTGGTCACAGCCTACTAATACACCTTTTTTCAGTACTTGTGACACCTCCAGTCACAACTACTTCTATCCAAAAAAAAATTCCCACCTGTATTGTATACAAACCACTCAATATATGGCTTTTTAATTGCCAAAGCCGGCAACCAATTCATATTCTCGGAACTCAAAAGTGCCGTAAACAAATATCAGTATCTTGCCATATTTCACTCTACTAATCTAACAAAATCAATCACATAAAATCACCATAAAAGCTAAAAAGCCATGACGCATATGTCTATGTTTTACAAACCGGAACCAGTTGATATATCAAAATGAATTCAATGTTAGCTTTAATCAATACCGCCATAACACATATCAAATCTAGCATCTCATATAACTAAATGTAAATATTCAGTTTAAGATATATGGATAGTACGTACAATGTTAGAAAAGATGAAAAAAATACAAATATGAGAAGTTGAAGAATAAGCTACAACTTATAAAATTCGTTCTCGATCTCTTTGTCTTCACTTTCACTTATGATGATGCCTTCAACACTTGATTTAGAATGTTCTTACTTTGAAAGGGTTTGAGGTGATTTGGGTTGTTGAAGTTTAACATATTAATATACTAATATGTATAACAAAGAGAGTAGTTGGGTTTAATGATTTGTTGGGATGATATGATATGTTGGGGGAAAGAGAATTACCAATTGAGATTAGATAGATCTAGGAAAAAGTTTAAGAAAAAATATGGGAGGAGGAAAGGAACCGGTAAGAGAAAACAATGAATGTCCATTAAATCAACGGTGGTGATTTACTTAAACTAGCACAATCCGTGTGCTCCATTTTTACCCAACCACGATGTGACAAGTGGCCTAATTTAAGCATGGCATACACTGCAACTTTTGCACTGCCTGAATAAATACTTATTTTTCTTTCTAGTTTTTAATTTTTTTTTAAATTTCATTTGCATTGTAATCTTTGGATTTTTTTAGAAAAATATTAATTTATTTTAACAATAATTTTATAAATTTTACTAATATCTAAAGTTGAAAGCATATCTTTCTTGAGCTTTTTCCATAAATAAATAGCAAAAAGTAAATTTTTACATATTTACTTTTATTAAGAATAGCTATTTGCAATTTTACTAAACTATTTGCAATTTTATTAAACTATTTGCAATTTCGTAATATCACTAAATTAGATAATTTTCTCTTATGTATGGTTGGATCATTGAGAAATATTTCCAAATTATTAGAAAAAACAATTCGTGAAAAATACTAGTTACTAGTAATAGTTAGAATTGTCGTGATCTACTAAAGATCTCCAACCAAATTAATTTTTTATTTTTTGAAAATTTGGTAATATCACTAAATTACATATATCTTGATATCCGTACGGTTGGATCGTCGAGAAATATTTTTTAAAAAATAGAAACATCAATTCGTGATAAAACACTAGTTACTAGTACTAGTTAGAATAGTAGTGATCTACTAAGATCTCCAACCAAATTAATTTTTATTTTTTGAAAATTTTGAAATATCACTAAATTAGATATATCTTGACATGTGTACGGTTGGATCATCGAAAAATATTTTTTAAAAAATAGAAACAACAATCCGTGACAAAGCACTAGTTAGTAGTACTAGTTAGAATAGTTGTGATCTACTAAGATCTCCAACCAAATTAATTTTTTATTTTTTGAAAATTTGGGAATATCACTAAATTAGATATATCTTGACATTTGTACGGTTGGATCGTCGAAAAATATTTTTTAAAAAATAGAAACAACAATCCGTGACAAAGCACTAGTTAGTAGTACTAGTTAGAATAGTAGTGATCTAATAAGATCTCCAACCAAATTAATTTTTTATTTTTTGAAAATTTGGGAATATCACTAAATTTGATATATCTTGACATCCGTACGGTTGGATCATCGAGAAATATTTTTTAAAAAATAGAAACAACAATCCGTGACAAAGCACTAGTTAGTAGTACTAGTTAGAATAGTTGTGATCTACTAAGATCTCCAACCAAATTAATTTTTTATTTTTTGAAAATTTGAGAATATCACTAAATTAGATATATCTTGATATCCGTACGGTTAGATCGTCGAGAAATATATTTTAAAAAATAAAAACAAATCATTAATATATACCCGAAAATATTCCAACATAATGGTAATTAGTCGATTGTCTTTTTCACATTTACTTTTAGTTGAAGATATTAACTTTTATAAACAGCTAAAAAGATGATCAATCGTACCATATCTTTCAATCATTAATATTTCCTTTATAATCGTTACCTTTTTAATTTGCAACAAATCTTAAAATCATTAATATATACCCGAAAATATCCCAACATATTTCTCAATTATTAATAAAATATATTAAAAATTATATATTTATAATAAGGAAACATTAGTATAATCCGTAAAAATGAGTATATTTAATTATATCAAATTAAAATTAAAAAAATTATTAAAAATAATGATTATATAAAAACATAATTATAATATTAAATAAAATTTATAATATAATATAAAAAACCGGTGCATTGCACGGGTTATAAGCTAATATATTTATAATATGTATTCGATCTAATACAAATAAATAACCTAAAAATCAAAACAAATAATAATTATTTAATAGTGGCATTCTAAATTTTTATAATAAACACATATTTTAAAAAGAAATATAAGTAATTCAAAATATAAAAAAATAATATTAATTTTCTAATCAGAATGACCGATTGCAGTCAAATTTATAAAGATGACTCCATTTTTATAAAATAAATTATACTTGATCGTAAAAAGGTTAACCCATCATTTACAAATATAAAATAAATTATTTAAGGTTCTTTTACCTTGTGACAAATGTTCTTCATATTCGCAATTCGTCATAATCAGTCGTTACCAGTACTTGTGACGAACGTAATACTATCTGTCACAAATTTATTAAAATAATGTATTTTTCATTTAAATTTTAAGTTTAGTTGGCGGCATTACTTCAAAAAAAAAAAGTTTAGTTGGCGGCATTTAATTTGTGGTAGTGAATTTGTGACAAACATACAACTGTACGTCACAAGTTTGCTTTTATGTGTATTTAACAAATATATAAGTAAAGGACCCCATAAAATAATTATAAAATATTATTCTTGTGACGAATGTATACTGATAGGTCCATAATTAATCATATTTTTAATACCTATTTTATGTCCGTTTTCGTAATTTTATTAATTAATAAATTGTTTTATTTTGTTTTGTAGGAAAATAAATAAAAACAGATTTCTAGCAGGAAAAGGTGCAAAAAGGGAAAGGAGGTGGAAAATACTTGAAGAAAAGGAAATTGGAGGAAAAATCGATTACTTATTGGAGAAGAAAAGGAAATTGAAGAAATTATATTCAAGATTGGATTGTAATCAAAGGGGCCAAACCCAATATTTTCCCCTATATATATGGCCTTCTCCTTTGTAATTTGAGACACCTAGAATTTGATAGCTCTTTATTTTCTTGCTTTTTACTTTCGTTGGTAGCTTTTATCCGACATACTCGTCTGAATTATTAATATTTTTTAGTTCTTCTTTTCCTTCTTTCGTGCGTTCACTTGTTTCAAATCTTCTGCTACGACCTTACTATTTGATTACATGCATGCTTCATTAGTTAACTAGATTTATTAATTTATTATATAAATAATTGCCATTCACGTTATTAATATTAGGCTTATTAAGTTTCTGACCATATATAGATTAAAGTTAGTTTTGTTAAAATCGTTGATTCATGTTTACTTGGTATTATTATAATTGTTTCGTTATTTTTATAATCATGAGTAGCTAATTCTCTTGCCCTAGGATGAAGATGAAGTTAAATTAATTCCCCTTGATTTCTTCTCGTTCCTATTAATTGATTCTCATAATTTTTCTTGGTGCTTAATTATTCAATTGACAAAGTGATTTTGATATATTATTGTTACCGGATTTGTTTTTCATAGCCTATGCTTGCTCCTTGAAGTTTTGATAGGTTATTGTTAGATAACAAGTTTCATAGTATATGCTTGTCTCGTTGATTGATATATCTTATTTTTGAAGAAAAGAGGATTGATTTAGGGCGAGTTGATATTATTTGTGATTGATTAACGGATTCGGATTCCTAGGTTTTCCATATTATTTGATAATCTTTGTTAATTAGTTTAATTAGGTTAATTAAAACTCATCTCAAACCTATTTGTCTAGTTCGCCTGATTTAATTATTAGGGTTTTGAAAATTCATAGTCTCTGTGGATCGACCTGTATTTGCTACAATTAACCACTGTGCGCTTGCAGTTATTTTACACATCAAGTTTTTGGCGCCGCTGCCGGGGACTATTGGTATTTTTCACACCTTGATATTAATTCTTCGGATTAGTTTCTTGTTTTTTTTTTAGGGAATAGTGAAGCGGAGAAAAGTTTGGACAAGAAGATCGTTGGAAGGCCTCGCTGTCTCTTTTGAAATTTTTGGAAGCGCTTTTCGGTATTCCGTATCACCTCTCTCTATTTTTTTCTTTATTATTGAAAAAACACAAAAAATTCAAAATTCAAAAAACCCAAAAATATTAGTTAGTTAATTGTTTGTTAAAAACCAATTTGCTGCATCATTCATTCTCTCACATAGGATCACATCATCTAGATTTCCTTATTGTATTTATTGGTTTCCCACGTAGTATAGTGCATCCATAAGTGTTTATTTTCTTGTTCTTTGTGTGTTGCATCATTCAATCAATCTTAAGGGTGCCACCCAATTACAAGATAAGGTGAGGGATTTCATCACCCTTTCCTTGGCCCACAAATCACTAAGTCGTTCATCCTGCATACCCTTTTCCTTAATAAAACTAAGTAAACGTTAGCCCCTAGGATTTCGCGCTCAACTAGGAAGAGAATCTAGGAGGAACGAATCACTAAGTATTCTTTCGTTTGGTGTCTAGGCAAGCGTGACGCTTACCTGGCTAATTTGGATTGGTGTCTAGAAAGGTGTTTAGCCTCTTGGCAATGCTTGCACCTGCCTGGCCAGTCAGGACGAATGCTTTTTGAGTTGTGACTTTTAGTAGTATCTTATTGTTAGGAGCAAGGTCTAGATTTTTTTTAGGATAATATAGATTTTTCTTTTTAATTTTCCATTTTTTTAGGTGTTTACTTATAGCTCTTGTGTGCTACGTGCTTAATTGTTTACTTCTCTTGTATGCATAGTGCTTGGGTTCGAGACACTACATCTAGATTAGTAAGACAAACCAATCTTTCATCTCCTAAAGTAGTGAGGCAACTCGAGTTCTCTTCACCCACTAGAATTGAGTCAAAAGAATTAGAAGTTCAACCCGTAGTCATGGCTGTTTCACTTAAAGACCGTTGTTACCCCGCTCGTACCGCTCAACCCTCATGCATAGTCTTACCCGCAGTAACCGCGAATAACTTTGAAATCAAACATCACAACATTAGCATGTTACCTAGGTTTGCTGGGGTAGAGGGAGAGGATCCATATCTTTTCATTCGAGAGTTTGAGGAAGTGTGTGCATTACAGAAACTTCAACAATTGAGTGAGGATTCCATTAGGCTCAGGCTTATTAATTTTGCTTTGAAAGAAGATGCTAAACAGTGGTTGTATAGTCTACCCGTTAATTCTATTTCCACATGGGAGGGATTTGTTGCTATCTTTCTAAAAAAATATTTTCCAAACCATAAGGCAAACAGACTTAGGAATGAAATCAATCAATTTCAACAAAATCGGAATGAGTCTTTTTGGAAATATTTTGATAGATTTAAAAAGTTGTTGTCTAAATGTCCTCAACATGGTATAGAAAAATGGAAACTTTGCAAAATTCTTTATGAAGCCTTAGATAGCCAAACCACTGCTTTGTTAGAGTCTATGTGTAATGGTAAGTTTATGGACAAAGATGAAGATGAAGCTTGGCAATTTTTTGAGGAGTTAGCTGAAAGAACAATGTTGTGGGAGTCAACTAGGGAACCTAATCAGGAAGCTGAAAAATCTAACTCATCTAAGGGCTTACACACAGTTGGTAATTCTATTGCAACCGAAGCTAAGTTAGCTACACTCACTAGACGTCTAGAAGCCTTAGAAACCAAAAATGCGTCCTCTCAAATGTCTCTCTGTGCAAACTGTAGTTCTCCTAATCATGTGGTAGAGAATTGCCCTGAAATTGAACAAGTCAATGCCATGTTTCAACCTAGAGTTAGGAATGATCCTTATGCACCTACATATAATCCTGGTTGGAAGAGTCACCCAAATTTCTCATGGAACCGAGGTCAATACAATCAGTATAATCAAAACCCTCAACCTGCTTTTCAAAAGCCCAATCCTGGCCCATACCCAACTCAAAATCCTAATTCATATCCACCTCAAAATCTTGGTCATTATCCAAACTCAATCCCCATGAATCCTCCTGGTTTTAGTGAATCTGATAAGAAATTGAATTCTATTGAAAAGAGTATGGAGGCATTACTCAAATCTCAACAATCTTTCATGCAAGCTATGACCCAAGATAGGCAGTTACTAAATTCCAACACTCAAGCTATATCTAAGCTAGAGGTCCAAGTCAGTCAATTGGCAAACACAATCAATGAGAGAGAGAAAAATAGATTTCCTAGTCAACCCGAGACAAATCCTAAATTTCATCCAAATCTAAAGTCTCATGAAAATGTAAATTCTGTTATCTCTCTAAGGTCTGGTAATCAATTCAACAATCATGCTGGTGTCAATACTCAAGAAGAAGATAAGCTAACATCTGAACCAAATCCTTTACTCTTGAATCCTAGTCTTAAGCAATCTTCAAATTCCGAGAGTTCTGAAGTAGATAAAGCTGATGAGTCACCACCATCCGATGAACCACCTTCGAAACCCCACTCTGATGTGTCTAATGAAAAAGTCTTTAAGCCGAAAGCCCCATTTCCTCAAAGACTTACTTCAAACAAACAATCTGCTCAGTTAGATAAGATTTTGGAAGTCTTTCAGCAAGTCAAGATTAACATTCCTCTTTTAGATGCGATTCAACAAGTTCCCTCTTATGCTAAGTGTCTAAAAGATTTATGTACTCATAAAAGAACCACTCATGTTCCTAAGAAAGCTTTCCTAACATCTCATGTTAGTTCTATTTTGTCAAATCAAATCCCTGTGAAGTATAAGGATCCTGGTTGTCCTACCATCTCTTGTGTCATAGGTGATACTTTCATTGATAAAGCTTTACTCGATCTAGGAGCTAGTGTGAATCTTCTTCCATTATCTGTCTATCAAGCCTTGGGTTTAGGTGAACTTAAGAAGACTAGTGTCACTCTTCAGTTAGCTGATCGTTCTGTTAAAACTCCTAAAGGTATAGTGGAAGATGTGTTAATTAAGGTTGGTGATTTTGTCTTCCCCGTCGATTTCGTTGTACTAGAAACCGAACCACTCAAAAATCTCAAAAATCAAATTCCTATCATTTTAGGAAGGCCTTTTCTTGCTACCTCTAATGCTTTGATTAACTGTAGGAATGGTTCGATGAAACTCACTTTTGGTAACATGACGATAGATCTTAATGTCTTCAATGTAGGAAATCAACCTAATGAGCTTTTTGAACAGCCTGTAGGACTTAATTTGATAGATGAGGTTGTTTCATGGTCGAATCTTGAGGATAGTGCAATTGAGTCTTTTCTTGAGAAAGATGTTTTCTTAAAGTATGAGAACAATAAAGAACTTCATGAACTTTATAGGAGTTTTTCTTCTGATGAGATGTTAGATGAATTGAATGCTCTTTGTTCTAAGTATGAAACTCAACTCGAGGATAGTTCTTTTGATCCTAAGTCCGTTGTTAAGACTTCTGTTGGTGAGCCACCCACTTTCGTTCATAATCCATCTTTTTCCATTCTTGATCAGTCTTTGATAGTTGATAATGAAACTCATCATGTTCTTGCTAGTGACTTAGTTCATAACCAAGAATTTCAAGTGATCAATCTGCTTAAACAACATAAAGAAGCGTCTAATTGGTTTATGAATGATGTTAGTGGTATGAGTTTTATTCTGGTATATGATCATATTTCTCTAGTGGATAATGGTGTTTTTGTGGGTGTGTTTCACATGTGTGTTGATTGTGTTATGAATGTTATTTTCCCTCGATCTGGTATTGGTTAGTATATCTGTTTCGTAATGTATCTCCCATATAGTCAAGTTTAGGTATGGGGGAGTGTGTGTGAGTGTTTCTTTTATATGTGTCTGTGTTTTATGTGTGTGTGAGTGTTATAGGTAATAATGTATCTCCTCATGCCCTTATCAGGTATTCTCGTCCTTTTACTTTGTCATTTTTTTTCTCTCATTTGCATACATTGAGGACAATGCATGATTTAGGTATGGGGGAGGGATTTAGTAGTATTATTTAAAAAAAAACCCAAAAAATAAAAAAAAATTGAAAAATGAAAAAAATACAAAAATAATTCTAGCCTTGTGAAATGATTACTTGTTATAAGTTGGCTTGATGCACCCTTACATGCTATAGTACTCTTGTGTTTCTGAAGCTTTTGATTGAGAAGTGATATGCTAAGTTCTTGTGCACACACATACACTAGCGAGTTGAAACTAGTAGACTTATTGAATGTTGTAAGTAATTAAAAGGACATGAATATGTGCAAGAAGATTTGGTTTCCATGCTTTGAGTACAAGTAGGTGCATTTAAAGAGACTTTTGCTTGGGATTAATTATGTTTTACCACCAAGTGAGATTTTGAGCCTATATGCATATCTTTTGCATTTTATATTCGTTTGCTTGAGTGTCCACATGTTGTTTGCATTGCTAGCACTTGTTTGAGACCTTTCTTGAAATGCATGACATTATTTGATGATAAGATGATAAAGGCATTTAGGAATAACCAATTATTATCCAAATTACCACACCCTTTATATATGATCAATTAGTTACCCCTTTGAGCTTAATCATATTTTTTCGGTGACACACCACATTACTTGCCTAGACCTTTTTGTTGTACAGCCTTACGTATACTTGATCCCAATTGTCAAAGGCTAGTAATAAGTTGAGGGAGTAATAAGGTGTGTAGATGGGTTTACTTTTGTTCATTAATTTTAAGGAAATATTGGATTTTGTTGCTTACTTGTTAGTCGTTCAAGAAATTTTTGATGAAGGATTGTGGTTGCGTATATATTTATCTTAGCTCTCCAAAAAAAAAGAAGAATAAAAAAAAAAAGAAAAAAAAAAGAAAAAAAAATCATATGAGAGCATAATTATGTTTCTGTGTTTTTGTGATCCTTCTTCATTCGACTAGTCAAGCAGTTTGTTGGAAGAAAATTAGAAATCCATGTATGGGGAGGATGTATGTTATTGTGTATGATTTATTATGGTTTATACTAGCTTTTGACACTTCACCTTATTTGGCCTTACTTGACATACCTTGTCCTTAGCCCCGTTACAACCCAAATAAAAGACCTTTTGATTATCATCATTAATGTATGTTGTGTTAAAGTTAGATTGATACCAAATGTCAAGCATGCTTATGATTTTGTTGGAATCGAGTGATACACTTACCCTTGTTCTTGAGTGAATATTCTTTTGTGAGTGAATGGTGAGTTATTGCTTGTTTTGTGCATATGAGATCCCGAGTTTTGACTTTAAGGTGTACTCTTGTGGGCTTAGCATGGTTACCAACTTATTTTTACACTTGACGTGGACTTCTAATGACCGCTGCATATTTCTTTGAGTAGACTATGTGAATACTTGCACCTTACACACCAAGACATTGCAAATTCACTTTGATTTCTTAAGTTGATGTAGCATGAGATGACTTGTATGTGTGGTGTTGCATTGAGTAATCTTTTACATGAGCTAGATGGATTTTGTGGGTACATTCACTATAGGCCCTCACGAGACCTCACTCGTCCACTAGGGCTACCTAGGGGTTTAAAGGGCTTGTTGCATATGCCAAATGCAACCGTGATCACCTACGGAAGTGGTATTATATATTTAGGTAGTATTTTATTATATATTTTTCTCGAGGACGAGCAAAAGATAGGTATGGGGGCATTTGATAGGTCCATAATTAATCATATTTTTAATACCTATTTTATGTCCGTTTTCGTAATTTTATTAATTAATAAATTGTTTTATTTTGTTTTGTAGGAAAATAAATAAAAACAGATTTCTAGCAGGAAAAGGTGCAAAAAGGGAAAGGAGGTGGAAAATACTTGAAGAAAAGGAAATTGGAGGAAAAATCGATTACTTATTGGAGAAGAAAAGGAAATTGAAGAAATTATATTCAAGATTGGATTGTAATCAAAGGGGCCAAACCCAATATTTTCCCCTATATATATGGCCTTCTCCCTTGTAATTTGAGACACCTAGAATTTGATAGCTCTTTATTTTCTTGCTTTTTACTTTCGTTGGTAGCTTTTATCCGACATACTCGTCTGAATTATTAATATTTTTTAGTTCTTCTTTTCCTTCTTTCGTGCGTTCACTTGTTTCAAATCTTCTGCTACGACCTTACTATTTGATTACATGCATGCTTCATTAGTTAACTAGATTTATTAATTTATTATATAAATACTTGCCATTCACGTTATTAATATTAGGCTTATTAAGTTTCTGACCATATATAGATTAAAGTTAGTTTTGTTAAAATCGTTGATTCATGTTTACTTGGTATTATTATAATTGTTTCGTTATTTTTATAATCATGAGTAGCTAATTCTCTTGCCCTAGGATGAAGATGAAGTTAAATTAATTCCCCTTGATTTCTTCTCGTTCCTATTAATTGATTCTCATAATTTTTCTTGGTGCTTAATTATTCAATTGACAAAGTGATTTTGATATATTATTGTTACCGGATTTGTTTTTCATAGCCTATGCTTGCTCCTTGAAGTTTTGATAGGTTATTGTTAGATAACAAGTTTCATAGTATATGCTTGTCTCGTTGATTGATATATCTTATTTTTGAAGAAAAGAGGATTGATTTAGGGCGAGTTGATATTATTTGTGATTGATTAACGGATTCGGATTCCTAGGTTTTCCATATTATTTGATAATCTTTGTTAATTAGTTTAATTAGGTTAATTAAAACTCATCTCAAACCTATTTGTCTAGTTCGTCTGATTTAATTATTAGGGTTTTGAAAATTCATAGTCTCTATGGATCGACCTGTATTTGCTACAATTAACCACTGTGCACTTGCAGTTATTTTACACATGTATACCTTCGTCACAAGTTACTTGTGACGGATGTTTGTAATTGTCACAATTTATGATGTACCCGCAATCTGTCACAACGTATAGTCACAAGTAAGCTGTCGTCACAAGATTGTCGTCACAAATGGCAGATTTTCTAGTAGTGCTATCTTTTCAATACAAATCCAATTAGAGTTTATCACTTTCTTTGGTTAGTTATTTTCGTTCCGTGATTTCAGATGTTGTGTCTCTTCTTTAATTTGTATCTATGTTAATATAAATAACACCATTTTTATAATTGTGGGCTTGGATAAAATTACGCTTATCAAGAGTTTGAATTGCATTTAATAAAGTTTATATCTACATTAAAAATTTATGGTTTGTACTAAAAAATAAATATAAGAATCACATAACATATTAAAAGATAACGAAAAAATTAATTAATACCATATTAAAAATGAAATTGTGTAAATTTGTTAAAGAAGCACTTAAATTAAGTGGACGTCAAATTAAATTTCACTCCATCAAATGAAATAATAGTGTATGAAAAACGGACACCATAACAATTTATATGAGAAGGAAATTATAATCATAATTGTAATTTGATTTTATTAATTTTTTTTATATATGTAATTTATACTAGAAGATAATTGTTCGAAACTAGGTTCAATGGTTCAACTATACAAAGAACATTGACTCGTTAGATTTTTAATAAATCGACAAGATCCATTAGATCTAAAACTAATGATCAACTGATTTTTAGGTATTAATTTACGTTTGCAATTTGTAAAATTGGATTGTAATTACTTCTGTAATTACTTTTACTGACTTTTTTTTTTAACATGGGAACCCACAGCCGCTACCCTTCGGGTGCTCTCTGGGTAAACCCATGGGCTCACGCAATAGCCTGCAAACCACGTGATCCAAGGCAAACCGCACAAGTGCGACAGGCTCTGCCCCAGGATGGCATAATCACAAATCCGTCTCCCATGGAAGTCGAAACTGTGACCAAGAGGTGAGATGGCCTCTCTTTAACCAACTGAGACAACCCTTGCGGGCCTGACTTCTTTTAATCTTCCCTAAATAGCTTTTTTAATGAATAATTTTTTCTATTTTTAGTTTAATTTTGATTTATTTTGTAGATTTTAAATGTTTTTAAATTTGAATTTTCTTGTAATAATTGATATATTTTAACATGTTCAATGATAATTATGCTTTGATTGATGTCTATTTTTTTTACCATTTATGGGTGGCCAGGAATGATGGTGTATATTTTCGCCATGTGGAGGCAATCAAGTGTCATTTTATTGGTTTTGTCTATTTCCTTTAAGTCATATTTTCTATATATGATTTACTTTAGTGTCTAACCAAAGATTTCATTGGTTAGACTTTATTTTATTCCTTTTTTATGAAATATATACACACACGTTTTCAATAATAATTTATTATTTGATATATTTTCAGGTGAACTATTCTTTTTACGGACAAGCAATCTCTTTTGACAGATATAAGGGTGAGTGTTGGTTGGAGTTTGGTCGAGCAAGTAAGATGTGGATACCACTTTTTCAAGTCCAATTCATTCACTTTTTATAACTTATATTAATTTGTGCATTTTTCTTTTCAGACATTAATCTTTTATTGTCTAAACTTTCGGGAACATTTTCACGACCTTCAATTAGATGATAAACTTTTTCTATGAAAAAATTCGCTAACGATGATTGTACTGGATACAATCATTAATGAAACCGTTATTTTTGTCAAAAAAAAACTAAGAAATATTTCACATTTGTGCTAATTTAATAAATATCTAAGGTTCGACTCCCGTTAACAACAAATTAAAGTTTAGAATTTATTTTATTATTGGTTCTAAACAATACATGAACTTTTGACTAATATATATTAAATTAAATTAAATTAACTATTAAACTAGAAAAACAAATAGAGAAAGTAGAACCTCGATAAATGAATATTCGAACAAATAAACTCGTCAAACGAATAATTTTTTCCAATTCCGACATAATAGAGATAGTGTATTTTTTATTTCGATAAATGAATAATCTCGATTAATGAATAAAAAATTTCGCTCCCGAGCGTATTCATTTATCGAGGTTTAACACTATCATATTTATCGAATCGAACACTCATAAAACTCGGATCGACTCGATAAATTTTTCGAACATTATTTTTTGTTCGAACTCGAGCTCAATTCTTATCGACTACAATCGAATCAAACTTTGCGAATCGAATTGAGTCAAATTTAACTAATAGCTCGATTCATTTACAGTCTTACTCAGAACTTGATCAAGATAGAGCACATAGTGTATTAGGAATCTAAAATTTTATAAATATTATTAAAAATATCAAAATAAAGGTCGAATACACGTGTTATAAGGACAATATTAGAGATGTTTGGGGAGCTTATTTTTCAGAAAAATTGACTTATTTCAAGAAATAAGATAAGATTTTTAGCTTTTTTCTAAAAAATGCACTTTGGTCTTTTGCAACATATAAATCTCAAAGATACATTAAATACACTCATAAAAAAATTATCAAAATATGAAGTTATTACCCGAAATAAGTTCCTAAAGATTTATTTTAAGATGAACCAAACAACACCATTATTTGTATTTAAAGATTACAAAATTTGTATGTTTTCCAAATATGTATTTCATTTAATGTACTAATCTATTATCTATACTATTATATTAAAGCCGAAACATTGAAAGTTTTGGTTTTCGGTTTGGTTATCCTATTTATTTTGGTTTTCGGTTTGGTTAATTTAATTTTTAATTAATTTTAAATATAAAATAAAACAATTTTATAACACAAAACCTAAAGTAGAACTCCTAACACAAAGAAGTACACACAATCTCAATCTCTGAATATACAAATAATCGATTGCAACACATGCAGAACACTTACATAGCTACAACAGTTTAGTCTCACACGTTGTCTAAGTTTGATAGACACTCGACATGAAATCTAACTTCAGAGTTAGCAGACCTCAAAATTACATTCTGCCGTACAAACTGAACTCGATTCGAATAGTCTGTTCTACGGGTTATATTTATTTGTAAATATGAGTATATTAAATTATAATAAATTAAAATTCAAACTATTAAAATAATAATTATATAAAAACATAATTGTAATATTAAATTAAATTTAATAAATACATAAAATATCGTATCTTTCAAGCAATTTAAAAGACGTTTACTTTTACTTGAACATATTACCATTTACACACACCTAAAATATCGCATCTTCCAATCATTATTATATATTTTCTAATTAAAACACGTTACCTTTTAATTTAAAACATAATTTTGCAATCATAATCTTACAATCATTAAAATTTCTTTTCTAAACTAAAACATGTTACCTTTTAAATTGAAACATAATCTTGCAATTATTAATATATACCCAAAAATATCACAAAATATCTTTCAATCACCAATAAAAATATAAAATCAAAATCCTTATACAACGAATAATTACCGTTAGATTTTTAGCCAAAAAAATCAGAACCATTAAATCTGATGATTAAATATTTTATATGATTAAGTTACTTTACAAAACATTCAAGATTCGAATTTCATCAACCACGTATTTAAAAAATTTTATAATATAAATTTTAAATCATGCATATCATTAATTAAACTTATATACATTATTTAAATTTAAATTAAAAGAATTATTAAAAATAAATATAACATAAAATAAATTTATTTCATATAAAAAAACCCGTGCATCGCACGGGTTATAAGCTAGTATATATAATAGGCCAAAAAAAGATAAAAATAGTGAGATTTTTTAATGTATTGTAATTACCAATTTATCCATCTATTTTCAAATTTTAAAAAAATTATGGTTGTTGGGGATTGAACTTGGGACTTCAAGTTATTTAGCAAATCCTTCTACCACTATACCACTCAATCACATATGTTTTAAAACATACACATTATAGATATATGTGTATAGATATATGTGTGTGTTGTGCGACTTTTTATGTAGTATGATTATTAACTTATCCCTCTATTCTCAATTTTTTTGAAAAAGTTGTGGTTGGTGTGAATTGAACTTGGGCCCCCGAGTTAATTAACAAATCTTTTTACCACTACACCACTCAATCACATGTGTTTTAAATCATACACATAAAAGATGTATGTGTGTTGTTTTAGTGAAATTTTTTTCTAATATTATAATATTGGGACATATTAATAATTTTTTGTCATGTTGCGTTTACATTTATTGATTTGAACTATAACATATTAAATTAAAATATAAATTATTGATACATAATATATGGTTTGATAATATTATAAAATTGTAATAACAATAATAATTAACATAATAATAAAAAAATTACTATATAATTATTCTCTTAAACAACCTAAGCACTTATCTATACGTGTTTTCAATAATACACATAATATCTCTATGTATATCGCTTAAGCGGGGCAAGATTTGATTTTATATAAAGAAACAATATGAAATGCATAATGTATTTTTTATGAAAAATATTACATATATGATTAAGTCAATAACTAAAGTACTTTATTACTGATTTGAAAGCACCAATTTACTCCTAAGTTCATATTGTATAGAAGTACTATTTTTAGTGATAATCGAACGTGGATCACCGAGTTAAATTCTGCATCTTCATACCATTAGATCACATATTCACATGTATTTTAAATTATACACACAATATGTATTATCGATAAAATAATTACGTAAAATACACCACTGGGTTATAAACCGATATTATAATTAATATGATGGATATTATCTAACAATATATTAGAGTAAAAAATATTGAGGTGTTAACGTAAAATGAAATTATTATATTACTAAATAAGATACAATAATTTATTAGTCAAACTATTTGGGTCATAAAAATATTTGGCTTCAAAAAGACGAATTCTACAAATAACACATTACCTTTTATATACAAATTAGTTAATGTTCAATTTAAAATATGACATTTTACGGGAAAAAGGACCATATATTATATATTATTTATGGAGGTAACTCAATGAAAGTCGGACGGAAATTGGAAGAGAAATAAAGGCAAGAATTCTTAAAATGAAGAAATTAGAAGAAAACAAATAAAAGAATTAAAAATGTAGTTTTAAGAAGTAAAAGCGCAAGACATGAGAAGTTTTAGAAAATTTACGAAGGTTTTTGATTGGAATAAGGACTGAAACCTACATTCACAGAATGCAGCATCTTGAAGACTATTAAGTTTCTACCTTGAATATTATTGGAGATCCAGCTAAATGGATGCATCATTTTTGAAAAAAATTTAGGAATGTAGGTGCTATGAAAAATCGTCTTAATTAATAATTAGACAACACCCATAAAACACTCAAATTATATTCTATGACCCACAACAAAATTAAAATCTGACATGATTGCTATCAATATTACTCATATTAGTTTTCAAAGTACAATTTTGAACATATTTAAGTATGTACACAATAACCACATAGTCCAGTAACAAGATGAAATCTTTGAAAATCAATCGCATGTTTCAAACGATACTGATCACGAATAGTTTAATTAAAAAATACAATTTAAGCTAGCGACCCGTGCCTCACACGGGTTTTTATGCTAGTATTTAATAGTTAGCTTAATTACCGTTCAACTAGCCCAAGTCCAAGAACTATCAATTATTCTTTTTTTTTTTTGGTTAATCAAGTGATCCGGACTAATTTGTGCACCACTCGATAAATCCAAGATAGGTAACTATCAAATTTTTTAATAGAATAGGAGTTAAAATAAAATAAGCGTAGATTCTTAAATTTTCAGAATTTTGATTTCTTATCAATTAAAATTTTTACATTTAAATATAATATTAATCGAACTTTTATGATTTATAACTTTTTTTGTTTATATGAAAAACAAAGTTAAGAATATTTTGAAAATAATTCCAAAATTTAGGAGGGATTTTTTTTTCCATAAAATAAAACGATTTTCATTCAATAAAGCATAATACAACCGGGACAAACCCCCGACTGTCAATACAACCAGGTTGGAAAACAAACAACAAGCTAAGAACAATTAGCTGATTTGTTTCCTGATCGTTTAACACACAGAATTTAAAAATTCTTGAAATTAAAAATGAAATCGAAGACATCTCAAGCGATCCAAACTGCACTAACATCTCTGAAAACAACAACATCACAATTGACCTTATCACATAACAACCGTTATTAGTCCAGTATTCAGAAGCCCTAATTGAATAAAATAAGGTTAGAGGAACGACACCCCAGCTATCTACATGCCGGATACCAGCTATAGACATGCCGAAAGTGGAAATCCATAAAGGATGAACAATCTTTGGTTGTGAAAGGTGAGCTATTGCAATCATCGCCACCGCCCCATCTTCGATTCAGGTTTTCCATCCCAAAAACATCATCAAAATCATTTTCAATAGATTCAACATCAGACAAACCCAAACATAACTGATTAATAACATAACAAAAATACCCCAAAAGGAGAGACAAATCACGCACTCCAAAAGGAGAGACACACAAACACCCAAAAGATTAGATTTTATTGAAAGGAAATCAACGAAATCGAAAAAAGCTAAAGGTTGGGGCTTTCCACCAAAGAAAATCCGATGGAAACCCCTCGACTAACTTAAAAAAAAGCACGGAGGACAGAGGGGAGGCTGCTCTTAGGGCTCTACAAAGAATAAGGAGGACATTACTCAAATTTATGAGGGATTTAGTTTCAAAAAAAATTAGGAGGGATAAATCCCTCTTAATTTTTTGACATGAAAAACTCCACACACGGGCTCTCAAATTTTCGTGTAATCGCTTTAGCCTAATACATATAGTTGAGGAAAGAAAACCGAACATCACTTTCTTTTTTATCAACAAAACAGTTCAATATTGAGTTGAGGTTAGAAAATATTTGATTTGGGGATGAAGTCTATGACCCGTTAAGCCATAAAGCTAGTTGATTTCCCATAAAAAAATCTCATGGTATGAAAGTATGATGTCTTTCTCTTTGTTTTCTCATTATCTTATTGTTCTTAAAAATGGATTTTTTTAAGGTGGAGTTTATTATTTGCATAATTTTTATCTCAGTTTTGTCAATTATCTTCGTTATAGCCGGATTCATAATTTGAAGGTAGGTTTTTATTTTCTCTTTTATTACATGAAGAATTTAGTGAGTATCATGATGCATAAGCATAAATCATTAGTTTTAAATCATTGACAATATCTGAATTTTTTATAGATGTTCATGGTTATGCTTGTATTTTGAAATTGAATGTATATTAGTTTTTTTTAATTAATTTAATTCATTATGTAATTATGCTTTCATTGCTTGAGGATTGTCCTTGATAATTGTAAGGAGCTAACAAGCTGATTTTAAATGCATGATTTACAGAAGCGTCCCACTTTGAAATTCAGCACTCCATTTCGAAAGGTATGTTTTTGAGTTTTTTTAATTGATTAGTGTTATTCAACAATTAAAATTGCACTGAGATCTACATGTATCTAATTACAAATTCACTTGTTTATATGTATCTATTTTGTAGTTAAGCGGCAAAGGCTTCGTTTCCATCACATCAATTTTTGCTGGCGTTGGCTTTATTTATGGATGTCTCCCTTGCTGTACTATACCATGAAATGGAAGATTAGATGTATGCAAAGCACGAAAAAAATTGGGGTCAGAGCAACCCCAGCGCAGGGTCATTTGGTGCTTGGGGACACGTGAAATGGAACTGACCCGTCCCTCATGCATTGCAACCTCACATAAAAACTGGGCCAAGGACGGGAAGGTGTCCCTCGGACACATGTACGATAATCATTTCTTTATTGATTTTAATAACATCTAATACTGGACATGTATGAAATATGAACTATTCTGCATAATTAATTTATAGATTAAAGTGAAAGTGTCCCCATAAAAGTGTCCCCGTGCATTGTAGCAATATGACCACTTATCATTTGAGGCTTATTTGGCACGTAAATGGGCCCAAAAAAAAGGGACTTGTCCCTCCCCCATTGTGGATGCTCTAAAGCAGCGAGACGACTAAAGAATTATATCTCTGATTTTCAACATGTGTAGTATATATTGATTGTGTAGTATATATTGATTGTGATATTTTTCTTTAAAAAACTTTTTGCTTAGATATGTCATGTTTCATGTATCGTAGGAGCCCTCCAGGCTCTTTCGTGTAACTTTTATATAAAAATAATTATGAATTTATCTTTGTTTTATTTTGTTTATTATCATGGTTGTGAGCAAATGAATTAATAATTATTAACTATTAATAACATTTATCCACCAATATCAAATCATCATTATAAATATTAGACGAACTACTCATAAATGACAAAATGGACCAATTATGGGATAACAAGTGTACCACTTGTAAAGTGGCATGTATCTTGCTTGCGAAGTGCCATGTGTACCTTTAATATCGTGCCACATGGGTTACTTTTGAGGTGCCATATTGTATTGCTCATGGGGTACCATGTGGATTATCATAACCAAGTAGATCAGTGACACATCAGCAGCTGAATCAAGCAATAAAGTGGGACCCACATTAAATTTTGCCTACCAATATACATATAAGTAGGTAAATACTCTTTCTCCACCAACTTTTACCTACCAATCGCTACCAATATTATATTGGTAGATAAATATTTTTATCTACTAATAAAGAACTTTTAACTACAATTAAAATTGGTAGGTAAATGTCAAATTTCTTGTTGTGACATTATCATTGATAACTCTCTGAGAAAACGAAGCTGAGAATACTAATATTTTGTATTCACAGATTGTAGCAAATCTTTATCTAATACAACGTTAGATTAAAGTGAGTGATTGTGTTCTGGTGTTTTTATTCCGCACTTATAAATTCTGTTAAACACAAACACACACTTAGCTACACAAACTTCAAACAGATTCAAACCTTCAAACAATCGTTCTTAAATAAAATTTTTATTCAAAGAAAAGTTTGAAAATACATTCACCCCCCTATATTTTCTTGTGTCTGTATTCCATACTCAACATTAGTCTAGAGAACCTTTTTATGGTTCCCATATACTCCTTGTTGTCTTCATTACTGCTGCTAGGCTAACTCGAATTCTTCTTCGGGGTCTTTGGGAAGGAACCTGCTCCATTAATTCGTGATCTACTCCGCTACTCGTTTATAAGGAACCTCTTGATTCTTATAATCTCTTGACTATCTTCTCACCTAAGCTGATTTCTTCATGTCTAGTCTTCATTTCCTGTCCTAGATCGGTATTCTAGATCATATGTTGCTTTTGGATTGGATCGTATGGCTTAATGGACCTAAGTCTAATCCATAGTGATTTTGAGCACAACAATTACCAAGCCAGGGATCTTCTTCCCTAAACAACAATGAATTTCCAAAATATGAAAAATAAAAATAATCATGGAATTATTTTTTAAAAATGAAGAAATTTTCCCATGCTAATTTGCACTTATTTGAGTATTTTTGAGTTAATTAAAAAATGTAACTCAAGATACTCTGCAGATAAAAATTGAAAATAATTTTAGAATTATTTCCCAAGAGGATGAAGATTTTATGCTAGTCTACACTGAAATGAATATTCCGAAAGAATTTAAAATCTACTCGATGATACCATAAAATGGAAAGTAATTATGAAAGTATTTTCCAAGAACTAAAAAAATGGAAAATAGTTATTGGTTTCCAATAAAGAGGAAAATGTTTCATGCATGATGCACAAATTTTTTATTTTTGATTTAATGATCAAAAATTTAAAATGTCTGCAGACACCATAAAATTGCGAATAAATCAAATATGATACATCACTATTTCTTATAAATAAAGAATTTTAAAAGAAAACTGATTGAAAAAAATTAGAAAATAATAACCATTATTTTCCTTATATGCAAGAAGATTATGCATGTATGCACAAAGTAAATGTTTTTATTGTCCGTTGACCAAATAAAATTTCTACAAATTAGCTCTGTTCTAAAAATCGGCAATTATTCGGGATTAATCGCCGATTAATCGCTATTCGGTGAGCCATCGTACTGATTTTATAAAAATCGGTTAAATAATCGTTTTTTCGAAAAATCACTCAAAAGTCGATCAAAATCGGAGTAATCTGTCAAAAATCGGATTAATCGGTCAAAAATCGGATTAATCGGTCAAAAATTGAAAAATTTGTAGAAAAATAAATAAAATTTAAAAAATATAAAATTGAATAAAATTTAAGAAAAATGTTATTCTCATATACGAAATTACTATTTTAAACGGTTAAATCATGAATTTTATCAATTTTTCTCTCATACTGACCCCAATTCAAAAATTATATCTTAAAATTTATATTTACTTTAATAATGTTATATATTTAAAATATATTTGTATAAATATATGATAATTATTCATTTATAATCAAAATAATAAAATAATTACATATATTAATAATAATTATATTTTAAAATAATATTACATTCGTTCCGATTAATCATTCCGATTAGTTACCGATTACACAATTAATCCCTAAACAGTGCCTCCGCTGATTAAGTCTAATTCCCATTTTTTACAACACTGCAAATTAGTAGATAATACTTCTACAAAAATAAAAACTGAAAAGCTTGGTAAAATGGAAAACCAAATATATTTATGCGTGGCTGCACATGGTTTTCTAAAAGTATTATGTATATATATTCAGATGCTTCTACTTGGGTTACCCTACGTTGTGCTAGACTGCTAGTGGATAAAGCACATGGATAAACGAGTGTTTTTGCACAGAGATAGCAACTAGCGGACATAATAGTTGTGTTCGTTTTGGGCTTTAAAGACCACAACACAAGTCATATACAACAACAAATCCTAAGAAAACCCTAAGCAGGTTCACTTCATAGCTGTTTGTTAACAACTAGTAGCCTGTTTTCACGTCTTGCAAACATTGTAGCTTGACATGTGCTCACCTGTAAACCATCCATTCAAACATGCAGAGCAAGGCTCGTGGAAGCCCTGGAAATAGCCGGTGGAACTCAATTTAAGGTGTTTACTGCTGGTTTGTCACCTGGGAAACAAGGATGCGGCGCGGGTGCGGGTGCGGGTGCGGGTGCGGAAATTCGCCAATTAAGGTAAAATAAAAAATATGGAGATTCGGGTGCAAGAGGATTCAGCAAATATTAAAATATTAAAAATATTTATTATACATATATAATTAATTAGCAAAATCAAGAAATAACATTCAAATTAAATGAAATAGTCAAATACACAAGTTCACCATACTTAAGTCTTGACAAATAAAAATTATGACAATAATTTCACACTAAACATCAATACTTCCAGAAAAAATCAAAGTCAGAAAACAGTCAAAAAAAAAGTCAAGATTTTCGGCTGGATTATATATCAAATGGAAGAAGAAGAACAGATGATACAAACTGGACAAACAATCATACAAACTGAAGAACAAATCAAATCGTTACATATACATACACAAATCGTTATATATATATTCTATATATATATATATATATATATATATATATATATATATATATATATATATATATATATAAGAACTAAGGAAGGAGAAGAAGGCTTACCGGAGATGAAGTCGTTGGCGTAGAGATGACGAGAGCAACGGAGATGAATGAGTCGTCTGTCGATGTTGAGTCGTGTTTTTTTTTTGACTGGAAAATTACCAAAGTTACCCCTTCCGAATCCCCTTCTCGTATCCCCATGAATCCCCGCTGCAAAGTACGGGGATACGCCTGGTGACGCACCCGGAACGCATCCCACCGCACTCCGCCGCACCGTCGCACCCGAACCGCACCCAGTGCGCGGTGCGTTATGTAAGTGGCATACCCATGCTTCACAGTTTGTCACTGACTAGCTAGTTGGTTTTGCACCATAAATACCAACCACGAGTAGAAATACGGACTGCAACATGGAGAAACCTAACGCAACCGTTTATATAAAAGGCACGATCTAAAAACCCAACGTCAGGGAGATAGACTTCCTGTGTGTGGGAATGTTCATAGCTTCATTGGCGAGGATACCAATGCCAAGGCTCATTCTTCACCATTTCATCATTAGTAAAAGACCCATGCCAAGCACACATACTTCCTGGGCGTGGCTGAAAATGATGCTTCCTGGGCGGCGGTACCAACGTCGAGGGCTGAGTTACACATGTGAGCCTTATTTTTTTAGAAAAAGGGAAAATAAAGGATAAGGAGAATAATTTTGAACAATTATTTTCTAAAAATAATGAAAAAATAATTTAATCATTATTTTGTATAAAGGAGAAAATTGGAAAATAAATTCCAAGAAGTTGAGAAATAATTTAAAATATTATTTCTATGCTTGAAGCACCAATTAATATTTTTGATTAATCAGTCAAAAATAAGGAAAAATACATGAGTATTGGAAACATCCTAAAAAATAGGAAAAATATGGAAAAAGTACGAGAAATTTTATAAAGATATTTTCTCACCAAATAAGTGAATAGCCAAGTGCAAAACATAATCAAGAGCCACTGTTCGGGAGATATTACTAAAAATTAACTCCGATAAAAGGGTCGACTTACCAAAGCAAACTTCAATATAAAAATAGTTGGAAAATTATTGCCTAACATCGAAAAAGACAAATCATAGTAAATGTGTAGGTCACTTCACACTTACACTAATATAATATCTGTGAAACAATAGTGTACATAATGAATCCCATGTATGAGAATGAAAATAAATCCCGAGTCTCGATAAGGCAAATGTAACTTTTGCGAAAACTCAAGACGTTTTCCCAGAAGTTAGGGCAAATGATATGGGTCGAAATTAACCATAGAGACATAATTAATTTTGCATTAATTAAACCTAGAATGGTCCAATAACAAAACCAATTATTGAAGCCTGAAATCCTATTTGAATATTAATTTCATAATTAATATTAGGGTAAATTAACAACTCAGTTATAAGAGTTTAGTAAGGACATGACTTCTGCAAAAAGTAGCCTCCAAGACACCTAATCATATATGGAAACTGATTCCTACTCTTTGTAACACCCCCTTCCTAAAATAGGAGTAGATACTACTTATAATCCATAAATCTATAAACAGAGCACTAGAATAATCTCTAAATAATGTTTTAAATAGTCTAATAACCTTCAAATAACATTAAACCTCCAAATTACATTTCAAATCAATAAATATGAAAAACCAAAATCTCTGAATAAATGGAATAAGGGTAGCTCTCCAACACACAGTCCCATATCCTCCTAAGCACCTGCCAGGAAAAGAATACGGCATGAGCCAATCGCCCAGTACGGATTTGGAATACAATTATAAAATAGAAAAACAGATATGTATATTTGACAGTTATAATAAAACATTTATTTTAAAAATATGCATGTCTGAAGCAACGAGAGGTTAGGATATTTTATACCGAGATCACAATAAAATAGAATAGATATAGATACACACATCATAGAATACCTAATGTGTACAACAAATTGGATAACGTGTACGGCATATACAACGTCACCCCCAAATTAAATCACAAAATCCTGGTGCACCCACGTATCCTAAAACAAATATCAAAATGCACAAAAGCTCGCCACCTGAACTATCAGAAGGATACGCCGTGATCAGTCACACTGTCACGGAAGTGTCATGTCACTGGTGCCACAATGACATGATTGTAGTACCCCTACAGCTGGTTAACTCGGTATACCCTATATCACTAAGGGTACAAAAAAGTACTTCACAAAATCTTAAAATAAAATAAACAAATATTCTCAATATTTCCAACAAATATATAACTTATAAAAATTTAAGAAAATCGTTGAAAAAAATATTTAAATATTTCAAAACAAACTTAAAAATCATTTTCAAGATCAACGATTCAAAACATTTTCAAAATAATAGTTAAAATGATCAAAAGCCAAGTGAATAGAATTGGGAATGAAATATATTTAAAATAACTAATCCAAACATGAGTAGCGCTGAAGAAAAGGAAAGAGAATCCGTACCTCGAATATAGCAACTAAGAAAACTAACAAAATCCGCAATCGATCCGCTAATTTCCCGGCTCCCGATCTAATTTACAAAATGTAATTTATAATTAAAATAAATTCTCTTTATATTTAATTATTAAATTCATTCAAGCTATTAACATACTAAAAATCTGTAACACCCCGGTCCCACATCGAGGAGATTTGGGACTTTAGTTCAGTATATAAGCAAAAGTACTACTACTAACTGCACCAACAAATCATGATCTTTTGGGGGCCTGTAGTGGGCTTGTGGATTACCCAAGTTGACTGCATTTGGGCCAGTTTACTTTGGCTTATTTCGGATTCAGAATCGGGACTTAACCCGATTTTCAAAAAAAAAACTCGGGACTTGATCCGGGTTATCACATATGGTATATAAGAGCGGACTCTCAAAACGGAATCTCGAAAGCTTGATTCGTCAAGTTACCGGAGGTGGGGACATGAAGGCTGGTAGTATCCCACAATGGACAGAGGTCCGGAGGTGGGGACACGAAGCCAGCCGGTATTATCCGACAATGGCTAGAGAGGAACGATCTGGACCTATGAGATATTCGTTCATGCCAGAAGAGGACGTCAGGAGTTTAAGTGGGGGAGTTTGTAACACCCCAGTCCCACATCGAGGAGATTTGGGACTTTAGTTCAGTATATAAGCAAAAGTACTACTACTAACTACACCAACAAATCATGATCTTTTGGGGGCCTGTAGTGGGCTTGTGGATTACCCAAGTTGGATGCATTTGGCCCAGTTTACTTTGGCTTATTTCGGATTCAGAATCGGGATTTAACCCGATTTTCGAAAAAAAACTCGGGATTTGATCCGGGTTGTCACATAATCTATAACATTAATGGTAAAAAACATGTACATGTATTAAACTTACAACCACCGTAATTCACACAGCTCATGATATTTTATTTTATAACTATTTTAATACCAAACTAACATATTAGGCATGGTTTAATAATTAATTAAACTAAAGATATTAACCTTAATATTACCAGACTCTTGGGCTTAGAATCCCATTAAACTAATCCTACTGTAAATCAAAGGCTACCAACGCCTATATAAAGGACCTGATCTCTCATACAGGCTTATCCTCGAATAAGGAAGCCTTCACGTCCTTGGTAAGCCCTAGCCGCCATAGCCTCGAGGGCATCACCAATAACTACGTTTTGACTTGATTCTCAACATACGATAGAGATATATATGTAGGCATCTTGTGAGGGCACGATTCCAGTCCCGAAACATAAGTACATCCATTAAAATTCGAAGCTCTCAAACCCTAGTAATAAATATTACACGCATTAAACACACCCTAATTTTTATTGCACAACAATAGATATACAGATAGAGAGAATAAAACTTCAAATCCTAATTGAAATCCAAAGCTCGAATGTAAAAGAAGATGATATTACCCAATATAAAAAGTTGTATGTATACTACTTCTCTCGCTACTTTGAAACCCTACGAGAATGTTACCTACTAACCAATCTCTATCTATCCTCATGGTATTCATAATATTGGGACATGTCCGAGGCATACATAAGACCAATATAATAATGCATGAATAATTCCCAAATAGAATATGATTATACGTAATGAAACTGAGATTGTAACTTTGTGGTCCTTTTCTGAAATAATCAACTTGGAGATATATGTCGAGCCCATTCTAAAATTAAAGATCTTTTCTAGAGCTTTTTAACGAGAACTTGAGCGTCGAATCAAACATGTAGAACTCCGATGTTGATGAAAACATTGAATGCATTCAGCGAGAATACGTTTTTCACCAGAATCTGTTTTTATTTGACAAACGATTTGGCTGACTTCTCTTCTTTGTCAGGCAGAAACTTTTCTTGTTTGTCTCTTAACTTGGATGATTTTTTACTCCAAAAATTTGGCTAAGTCAACAAATCAAACCATATCCATGTCCTTATTTTTTCATTGTTTTAATTCCAAAATAGCACTAAATCACCTCAAACAAATTTGTATGAGGAAAACAATACTTTACCTGAAAATAAATAAAAATGTATATAAATATAACAAAATCTTGAGCACAAACAATGAATCCAAGCCAAAAAATTATAAATAAATGGCATGAAAATGTTGGGCTGCCAGCGAGCCTTAACTCCACATTTGTATGATATTGTCCGCTTTGGACCGGGCTCACACGAATTTGTCTTTGGGCTCCTCCTTAAGCCCATTTTGGGATAGCCCTTCTGCCTCTCTCCATACTGGATGTTTCTGGCTATCTGGCTCCCCCTAAACCCATATTAGAAGGCCCACCTGCTCCTCCGTAAGCCCATTCTGGGATAGCCCTTCTTCCTCTTCCTGCATCCTTCTGGGAGCCTATCTGAGATTGTTATAAATCATTACAACCATAGCTCTGATACCACTTGTTGGGCTGTCAGCGAGCATTAACTCCACATTAGTATGATATTGTCTGTTCTGGGCCGTGGCCAAGCCCGCACGGATTTGTTTTTGGCTAACTCCCAAAAAGCCTCAAACTAATGGAGTTAACTGGTTGCTCTATATATATGAGAATTATCTCTAATCTCCTCGATGTGGTACTTGGGTTGACACCACCTAACAATCCTCTGACTTTCGACACAAGAAACCCAATAGATCTCTAATCGCCACGGAGAGAAACACATCGCAACACCTGATGCCCGTTACCCCAAGATCCAATTATCGAACCATAGGCTCTGACACCACTTGTTGGGCTTGTTAAGCAGACCTTAACTTCATATTAATATGATATTGTCCGTTCTGGGTTGTGGCAAAGCCCGCACAGATTTGTTTTTGGCTAACTTCCAAAAGACCTCATACTAATGGAGTTAACTAGTTGCTCTACATATAAGAAAATTATCTCTTATCCCCTCAATGTGGTACTTGACGCAACCCAATAAAAAATACCACTCATCATTATGCTAGTCGAAGAACAGATATTCATAGATGTATATGGGGGATCTATGATTTTTCTTTGTGTTGGTAAAATCTTAAACTTGTCCTGGTGCATATTGTGTTGCTGCGTGTGTGGAGATTTGATTGATTTGGTCTATCTATCATCAAGTCTGTTATGGAGACTTTGAAGTAATTGATTGAATAAAATCTCTGAATAAATCAGTGATAGAAATATTGTAGGAAGGTGGTTATTCTGTTACGATTTAATTTCCTATTCTTTAGCATTTTCTTTATATCTGTTTTCCGATTTAAACATTGTACTGGAAATGGAATAAACCAAGTCTTTGAGTTAAGATTGCTTTGTATGCTTTTATCAAATATAGACAATATTTGGTATCGGAGCGCAAGGTAAACAAATGTCGAAGACTGGGGTGGACTTGAACAAGCTCAAATGGGGCTCGATTGGCCTTAGTTACCCAACGTTGTCAAGGGATAACTATACGGCGTGGTCCATAAAAATGTGGGTTTTTATGCAGGCACATGGAGTGTGGGAAGCTGTCGAACCCAGTGATCCCAAGACTGTGATCGACAAAAAAACGGATAAGGTTGCATTAGCTATGATCTATCAGGCCATTCCTGAGGAGATATTGTTGTCACTGACGGACAAGAAGACGTCGAAAGGCGCCTGGGATGCAATCAAGATCATGTGTCAAGATGCAGAGAAGGTCAAACAAGCGAAGGTTCAGACATTGAGGGCAGAGTTTGAGGCATTAGGCATGAAAGACACTGATCAACTTGACGACTTCTATGTGAAGATAAATGGAATTGTGTCAAACATACGAGCCCTTGGAGAAGTAGTGACAGAATCATACGTTGGCAAGAAGCTTTTGCGTGCTGTACCATCAAAGTTTCTACAAATTGCTTCTACTTTAGAGCAATTTGAGAACCTGGACACCATGTCGATAGAGGAGGCAATTGGGGCACTCAAAGCGCACGAAGAAAGAATAAAGGGATCAACAACCTCAAATGAGGAACAATTAATGTTGACTAAAGAGGAATGGTGGAAAAAGGACAATGATGGTGGAAAACTATTGCTCACACGAGAAGAGTGGCTAAAGAGATCAAGTCGAGGGCCTTTCAAGTGGATCACTTGCTCAGAAAGGACGTGGATATTGTGATAAAAGCCAAGTAAAATGTTATAACTGTGGTATACTCGGTCACTTTGCAGTAGAGTGCAGGAAACCGTGTCGAGGAAGAGAACAAAAACAGGAGGTGAACTTTACTTCGATAGAGGACGAGGTGCCAGCGTTATTACTGGCAAGGCACGACGAGGGAAATAAAAACATGATTCTATTAAACGAAAGGGAAATGACACCAAAGCTTCTATCTGTTGGTCATGAAAACAAAATGGAGTCAAACGTTTGGTACTTGGATAACGGAGCTAGCAACTGTAATAACCGCGAATTTTCGAATAATATTTTAATTTTGAGCCGAATTTTAGAGTCTCGTTTTAATTAGTCAGCGGGAGAAAAACGAAATCTTTTTACTAAATATTTATATTAAATATTTTCATCATTATATTTGTCCCCCATTTTTATTTCTTTTAATTTAATAATTACCCACCTATTAAATAAAAAATTTATTATGATTACACCACTAAATGTTTTACAATGATTTTGTCTCCATGTTTTAGTCTTTTAATTTTTTATCACAACCATTATCAATATCATGATTAATCACAATACTGATCTGTACATACATAAAATGATAAAATACAGGGTGAGATTCATTTACTTTCTAAACAAAGACCCGGTTGCTTATCTCTTTCTATATATATTCGAACCATTTAGAGACACAAAACAGGGTACCTAGCATATACTTCACAAAGCAGTTATATCAAACAGCAGTTCTAGTCTTTTCTTTTTAAACATTACATCTCCTATCTCTTCTAAAAGAACCGATACATACACACAAACTGAGCACAGGTAGTTAAATTAATAAACTGTTCTTTACTATTATTTTTTTCTGATTTGATTTCTCTGGTCGGCCTGTTGTGTTTTGTGAGGATTGATTGATGTTATAATCGATGTATGGAGTGATGGTGGTTATTCAAAGTAGACGAGAGAGCAGGTTGTTGTTATTGTTTCGTTTTGCTGTTGCTTTGGTCGGTATTATCGAGAGAGGAGGTTGAGGACGAGAGAGATTGTGTTGCTTGTTGTTAATTGATTCGTTTGTTGTGTGGTTGTTCGAGAGAGGGGCGACGAAAGATATTGTTGTTGGGTGTTGGGTGTTCGACGAGAGAGAGATTGATTGTTCAGAGAGGGGGAATTGAGAGAGATACGAGAGAGGCGGAGAGGGATAGAAATGGGGAGAGACTGGGGGAGATGGGTTGTTGCTGCTAAGGTTCGAAGTCGGGGGGGGTGTTGTTGTGGCGGTCGATGCAGAGAGAGTCGACAGATCGAGAGAGAGACAGGGAGGTCGTGGGAGAGATAAGGCGGAGAGGGAGGTGAAATTGAGAGAGATGCAGGGAGAGGTTGTAGTCGAGAGAGATTGCGAGAGAGATAGCAGAGAGAGGGAGAGAGAGAGAGAGAGAGAGAGAGAGAGAGAGAGAGAGAGAGAGCAGAGAGATTGCAGAGAGAACAGGGGAAGGGGAGGTTGATCAGGTGGGTCCCACAGGTGGGCCCCACGTTGCTGTAGAATATTAATATAATATTGACGTACCAAATTTAGGACCATACATTTTATTCGTGTTTTAATTAAATAGGATTTAATTGGCCGGTTAAAATTGGAACGTTATTAAATTTAGAAGATTAAATAGTTTTATTAAAAATGATTTATTTAAATAAAATAGTGATTGGTTTATTAATTAAATAATAATATTTTGTGTTTTTGAACACAAATTAGAGATTTATTAATTTACAATAAAAGGGGTATATTTGTGAATAATTAGAATAAAATATGTTTTATTTTGGAAAGCTATTTTTGTTAATATTTTCCGGTTTATTTTAATTAACCGGATCGAGTCAGATTTAATTTAGAGATTAATATTTTATTAAAATAAATTAGTATTTGTGAGGTTTATTAAAAGTGGAATTCTTTGATGAATTATTTTAAAAATGAGAATAATTATTTTGGATTTAAATTGAATAAAAATAGATGGTTGAATTTTTCATTTTGAGCAAAGAATTGAGATTTCCAGATATTAAAAATAAGATATATTCTCCAGATTTAATTCCTGAGTTCGAAGAGATGTTTATTTATTCCGGAATGACTTTCCGTTATTTATTTAGGAGATTTTTATGAGATATTATATTATTATTAATTATATTATCGGATCGGGAATATTTTATTCTGAAGAATCGCTCACGTATTTCTGGTTGCTATTTTTAGAGAATAATTCTCGAGACGTAAATCGACGCCAAGTTCACGGGTAGAGTATATTTTATCTACATTCGTTTGTACTTCGAGATCGAGGCAAGTTCATTCCTACCCTAACTTTTGAAAACTGTGAATTTTTGTTCGTATTATTTAATTCCTTAATTATTTTCGAGATATTATATGTTGAGATTTATCTGTTGCTCCGTATGATGCAATAATTTTTCGAGCATTATTTCTCGTTAAATATTATTATGCTGTTAATTTAGTTTATTTGAGAATTATAATCCTTATAAGCGTAGAAATAAATTAGTTGCTATCGGGTCGATCTCATTAATTCGAGACGACTATTATTTTGATTCAGTGAAACTAATCTCATTCGTCTGAGATAGTTAAATTCATTCTTTTCGATTGAATTTATTGTTCAAATTCAACAATTATTTATTGATTATCTTTTAGTTAGTTCCTCGTTCGAATTAACCGATAGGAGTTTAAAAATTATAATTGTTAGAGATTTTTATTCCTCGATCAAGTGAAAAATGTTCTATTTAAACGTTCATCAATGTTGAGTATTATAAATATTGAGAAGTACTATTTGTTCAGTACGACTCCCAATTACTTCAATCTTAAGACTATTCTCATAAATTCGAGATAGTCGATTTTATTGTCAAGGTTTGGCATTTTGTTCGTGTCAACTGATAAATTATTATTATTTAAAATTTCCATCAGTCCATTGTTCGGATTGGTGGTAAAATCGAGTCAGACTAGCAATCCGCCAGATTTGTAAATATTTTCTAAAAGAATTATCTCAAGTTATCTGTACCCCAAATATTCGGGAATTCTGTATTCTACTGGTCAATTTTGGGCAAGAGGCCCATTATAGAGAAAGAGAGACTCGTGTACCGTTTTACGGACCCGAGAATAATTAGGCACCTTGTTGCCTTGGTTGAATTGATAACCATTATGATGCTAGCATTCATACTTATATATATTATTGTTGATATCGTATTGTAGCCGTGATCGGGCGAAGTGCGGTGTCATTGGAGGCCGGTATTCTTGGTTGGTTAGTTGATCGCCCCACCGAGATACGGAGAGGTGGAAGACCAGTTCATTCTTAAATCATGAGTTATCAGAGTTATATCAAATGAGTTATCGAGTATTCTGTTTCGAGATGAGTAATGAGTCTTTTGAGTATTCTGTTTTGAGATGAGTTTTGAGCCTTTCGAGTATGATATTTTCAAGATGAATTTGAGCCAAATCATATTGTGATATCCGATATTAAAATTTTGAGTATTTATTTTGGTAAACTTTATTATATTTATATATCGAGCGAGAAGAGAACTTGCTGAGCACTATAGTTGCTCATTCTTGCTTTACAACATTTTGTTCAGCTGTCAAGACGGAAAGAGGCGAGACGTCCAGCCAGGGCTACAGAGGCAAGGGGAAAGCGCAAGGCTATGGCGACAATAATTAGAAGATCCAGATGGAATCTTTATATTTCTACTATTGTGAACTTTTGTAACATATTATTTCGAGATGTATCAAGTTGGATTGTACTATGTTGTGAAGACGATCTTGGACCTGCGGAGTGGGATATTTATGCTCCGTTGTAATAAAATTTGGTATTGTTATTGCGTTATCATATTGAGATAATGTAACGACCCGGGTCCCCGGTCAGGGTGGATTTGGGGGCGTTACAGTTTTGGTATCAGAGCCTTAGTTATATTTTTACGAATCGTACGAGCCTATAATTATAACACGACGTGAGAATTTAGAGGTATTATACAACGTGGAGATTTTAGCACCAAGTGCCTTACACCCTTATATAATTATATGCGTTTATAGTCGACTAGAACTTGTTTATGACCGAGACTCTTTACTTTTGTAGATGTCTTCTTCAGGATCTACCGGTTTCGTTCCTACTGGAGACAGATCTCCTACCCCATACCCATTAGGACCTCTAGATCCTAGCTCAGGGACGGATAGTGACCCATCAGAGGAGTACATGGTGATCAGTAGCGACTTGGAGGATTCTTCTGTCCAAATACTTACACCTTCACCTCCACATGTGATTGACTTAGATACACCTCCACATGAGGTTCAGATAGAGACTGAGCAGATAGAGCAGACTACCCCCGAGATGTTTAGAGCTGAGACCCCAGAACCAGAGATTGCTGATCAGGTTGATGAGAGGTTGCGTTCACCTGTCCACACTGACGTGGTGCCTAGTTCAGCTGCCCCAGAGTCTAGAGTTGATACACCCACCAGAGTGGCAGCTTTTGCTGACTGGTTTACTTCCCAGGTTCCAGTATATGTTTCGGCTCCGTCAGTCCCTACCATACCGAACTACATGTTTCCACAGGCCGGTGATACTCCTGCATGTGATACTGCTCCATCGGCACCTACTATACCTGTTCGTGCTCCGACTCAGCCCACTGCGGCCCCTGTTACTACTACTGCGATGCCACCTGTTCACCCTGAGTACGATGGAGCGGCGGGAGAGATGGTCCCTTGGCACGTTCACCATTCCCTCTTCCAGCATTATCGATGGTTATGGTCTCGTTATGAGGAGATCTTTGCTACTAGGGATGGTATCCTTAGATTGTTGGCTGTTCCTGATCCTTTTGTTGTGCATCACGGAAGGAGTTTACTAGTGAGAGACGTCCCAATGGAGATTATGCATCAGATTGCTCTTACCGTTTTGATGGGACTACAGACTGACTTTGCTGCCTTGCCGTCATCGAGTACCGGGCAGATTGACCGTGCCAGAGTTGCCACCATGATCGCAGATATCGTCGCAGAGTTTCATAGGAGGGTCGGTGAGATGTTCCCACGCTGATGACTTATTTGCACGCTTGAGCATCCTCATCGTTTGGCTAGAGTAGCTAGTGGTGAACCATTTTCTGGATGGTGTCACATTAGATCTTTCTGTATTGGGATGTACATAGTCTCTTGTTATATGTATTTGATGTAGCTGAGATGTATTATATTCAGTGTTATGACATGTACCGTACCAGTAGTTGTACCTTTTCATTATTGTATATTCTGATCTGTTAGTAGAACTGCTATCTTGCTTTATTTATTGGAAAATTGTGTTACAGTAGAGTATCATGTGATAATGTATCCTCATGCTACCCCGATATAGATAACAACTTATTTGCAAAAGTTACGATTTAAAATGAGTTTAACCAAAATTCGAGAACCAGAGATTAATAACGATTGAATTTTAGAACTTATAAGGTTTCCCGAGAACTGCCAGTTATACTAAGAATAAGAGTAATTGTTTACAAAGAGACCAGAGAGAATCACGATTTTAGGTATGATTTATTTCGAGGAACCGGGAATTTGACTGAGTATTTATTTATGAATGCCTATCATAACTGTGCCAGCAATGGTGTCGTATAATTGCAAACCTGAGATATAACATACCTTATTGTTTTCGCTCTTATAGAAAAAGATGCCACCTAAGAGAGGAAGACCCGCAAGAAATCCTCGTCCTCAACCCGTGGTGAATCCAGAGAATGAGGTTCCACCTCAGAACCAAGTTCCAAACCCGGAACCACAACTCGCTCGAGATCCTAACCAAGGAAATAACCCGATGAGTCTACTTATGAACTTTCTTATTCAGCATACCCAGAACCTTCAGCCCCAACAGAACCAACATCCAGTGGGAGGAAATCTACCTCCAGCTCAACTGACACAGGCTACCGTTAGTTTCAAATCATTTAAATCTCTGAATCCCCCTGAGTTTAAGGGTACTACCGATCCTGTTGAAGCAAGAATATGGTTACGTGAGATAGAAAAGACCTTTGAGATCGTAGGGGTAGAAGAAGAGAAGAAAACCATCTTTGCAGCCTACATGTTAAAAGGTGAAGCGAATTATTGGTGGGAATCTAAGAGAGCAATGGAAGGGAACGTAGTCATACCCTGGACCAGGTTCACACAGCTATTTTTAGAGAAATATTTTCCTAAATACTTGGAGAGTCAAATGGAGGTCAAGTTTCTGGAACTCAAGCAAGGCAACTTGACTGTAGCTGAATATGAAGCCAAGTTTTCTGAACTCTCTAGGTTTGTGCCTTACCATGTGGATACTGACGAAAAGAGAGCTAAACGTTTTCAACTAGGGCTGAAGCCGTGGATCCAGAATCGAGTTGCGGTCCTAGAAATCACCAACTATGCTACTGTGGTTCAAAAAGCATCTATTGTGGAAAGTGGATCTGAGTTGTACTCAAAGGACAAGGATATGAAGAAAAGGAAGTTTCAGAATCGTGGAAATAATTTTGAGAGGAAGCCGGACGATCGGAATGGAAAGAGGCCTTTTGTGAAGCGAGAAGACAGAAGTAATGATACAAAGAGAACTGAGAATCAAGACACTAGGGGAAACAATCAAAAGTCCAGACCCACTCAGGCAGCCAATCTAATTCAAGGAAGGCCACCGCTACCCGAATGCAAAACGTGTGGAAGGAAGCACCCAGGACCTTGTAATCTTGCCAGCATTGTTTGTTACAACTGTGGACAAAAAGGGCACTATTCTTCTCACTGCAAAGAGAAGGCCATTACCTGTTTCAATTGCGGGAATAAAGGACATATTGCACGAGATTGCAAGTCACCACCAAAGGAGACAACCGCGCCTAGACTCATGGCACCTCCCAACAACAAGCCAACTGCTCGTACTTTTAATATGACGGTGAAGGATGCTATTGCTGACAGTGATGTAATTGCAGGTACGCTTTTAGTCAATTCTGTAGATGCATGTGTTTTGTTTGATTCGGGAGCAACAAAATCTTTCATATCGGAGAATTTTAGGAGTAAATTGGATATTCAGTCTGTACCATTAGGGGAGACATTGATTATAGAAGTAGCAAATCAGGAAAAAGTCCCTGTAGATCAGATATGTCCAGATTGTGGAATCGAAATCCAAGGGCAACGTTTCGAAGCAGACCTTCTTTCTTTTAATTTAGGGGAGTTTGATATAATTCTGGGAATGGATTGCTTGACACGTTATGATGCTCAAATCAATTGTCGGCGTAAGTGGGTTAGTTTAAGGGGACCCAACGGCAAAAGAATACAATTTCGCGGAAGGAAACCTACTCGTAATTTTCTGACTGTGATTCAAGCGAAGAAACTACTAAAGAGTGGGTGTCAAGCCTACTTAGCTTATGTGGTTGACAACGAGAAGCAAGCCCCTGCCATTGATGAAATCCCTGTAGTGAATCAATTTGAAGATGTTTTTCCTGAAGAGTTACCTGGATTGCCGCCCGACAGAGAAATAGAATTCAATATCGATCTTACCCCGGGAACTGCACCAATTTCCAAAGCACCATACCGAATGGCTCCAGTTGAGATGAAGGAGTTGGCTACCCAACTGCAAGAATTACTTGACAAAGGCGTAATCAGACCAAGTGTATCCCCGTGGGGAGCTCCAGTGCTGTTCGTGAAGAAGAAGGACGGATCTATGCGACTATGTATTGATTATCGTGAGTTGAACAAGATGACCATCAAGAATAAGTACCTTCTACCTCGAATCGACGATCTGTTTGACCAACTTAAGGGAGCTAGATGTTTTTCAAAGATTGATTTGAGATCCGGCTATCATCAACTAAAGATCAAGCTTGAAGATATTCCTAAGACTGCCTTTAGGACCCGATATGGACATTACGAATTCTTAGTCATGTCTTTTGGATTGACGAATGCGCCAGCTGCTTTTATGGACTTGATGAATCGTGTGTTCAAGAGGTACTTGGACAAGTTCGTGATTGTATTTATTGATGACATCCTAATATACTCAAAGTCCCCTGAGGAACATGCTGAACACCTCCGTTTAGTTCTGGAAACGCTGAGAAAGGAAAAGTTATATGCGAAATTTTCAAAGTGTGAATTCTGGCTAAAAGAAGTTCAATTTTTGGGACACATTGTAAGCGGCGAAGGGATTTCTGTAGACCCCGCAAAGATAGAAGCCGTAGCAGATTGGGAGAGACCCAAGACTCCAACCGAAGTTAGAAGTTTCCTTGGATTGGCCGGATACTATCGAAGATTTGTGAATGATTTCTCAAAGATAGCTACGCCACTGACTCGACTTACCAGAAAGAGTGAAAAGTTTGAGTGGACCCCCAAATGCGAAGAAAGCTTTCAAGAATTGAAGAAGAGATTGACTACTGCCCCGGTGTTGACCTTACCCGATGAGAAAGGCGATTTCGTAATTTTCAGCGATGCTTCTCACAAGGGTTTAGGATGTGTTTTGATGCAACACGGAAAAGTAATAGCTTATGCCTCTCGACAATTGAAGGAGTATGAGTCCCGTTACCCTACTCACGATTTGGAACTTGCTGCTATTGTTTTCACACTCAAGATTTGGAGACATTACCTTTATGGAGAGAAATGCGAGATTTACACGGATCACAAGAGCTTAAAGTATATATTTACGCAGAAGGAATTAAACATAAGACAGAGAAGATGGTTAGAATTGATCAAGGACTATGATTGCTCGATAAACTACCACCCAAGGAAGGCTAACGTTGTAGCTGATGCATTAAGTAGAAAGGAGAGACTAAACCTATTGTCAACCTCAGAAGAATTGGTTAGAGAATTTGAGAAAATGGAATTAGAAGTCAAGGTCCCAGTCCAAAACAATGAAAGAGTTTACAGCATTCAGTTTCAACCGGAGTTACTCGAGAAGATTCGACGTTGTCAAGAACAAGTAATGGAAGAAAGAAGATTAGAGTTGACCGGAGAAGAATTTCTAAGTTCAAAAGATGATAAGGGAATTAAGCGATTTGCATCGAGAATATGGATTCCTAATGTTACAGAGTTGAAGGAAGAAATTATGAGTGAAGCGCATAACTCGAGATATTCCATTCACCCAGGGAGCACAAAAATGTATCAAGACATCAAGTTGAATTATTGGTGGCCCAACATGAAGAGGGAGATTGCAGAATGGGTAGGTAAGTGTTTGACATGTCAGAAAGTGAAGGCAGAACATCAACGACCAAGTGGACTTCTACAACCTTTAGAGATACCCGAGTGGAAATGGGAGCATATTTCCATGGATTTTGTCGTAGGATTGCCCCGAACTAGAGCCAGCCATGATGCAATTTGGGTTATTGTCGATCGACTCACGAAATCTGCGCATTTCCTACCAATTAGTGATAAGTATTCTGTTGAGAGATTGGTGAACATATACCTAAAGGAGATTGTAGTTCGTCACGGAGTACCTGTTTCAATTGTATCTGATAGAGATGCCCGTTTTACTTCTCGATTTTGGAAAAGTTTTCAAGAATGTCTTGGCACGAAGTTAAATCTGAGCACTGCATATCATCCACAGACCGACGGACAAAGTAAAAGGACGATTCAAACAGTTGAAGATATGTTAAGAGCCTGTGCACTTGATTTTAAAGGAAGTTGGGATGAGCATTTACCCCTAGTCGAGTTTGCTTACAACAATAGTTACCATTCGAGCATATGTATGGCACCTTATGAAGCTTTGTACGGAAGGAAGTGTAGATCACCGTTATATTGGGATGAAGTAGGAGAAAGAAAGATACTAGGACCAGAATTACTTCAACAAACTAAGCAAGGAACCGAGGTTATTCGAAAAAGGCTAGTTGCAGCTCAAGATCGACAGAGGAAGTATGCAAATCAAAAGAGGAAAGACAAAGCATTTGAAGTGGGAGATAAGGTGATGTTGAAAGTTTCACCTTGGAAAGGAGTAATGAGATTCGGAAAGAAAGGCAAGTTAAGCCCCAGATATATAGGGCCTTTTGAGATTCTTAAGAAGATAGGACCACTAGCTTATCAGTTGGCCCTACCCCCAGATCTTCAGCATATCCACGATGTGTTTCATGTTTCTGCGTTAAGAGAATACCATTCTGATTTCAGACATGTTATAACCTACGAGTCAGTGGAGATACGTCCTGATTTATCGTACGAAGAAAAGCCAGTAGAAATCCTAGATTACAAAGTGCAAGAGTTAAGAACTAAGAAAGTAAATTTAGTGAAAGTACTTTGGAGAAACCACCAAGTTGAGGAAGCCACGTGGGAATTAGAAAACTAAATGAGGAATAAATATCCGGAATTGTTTAGTGCATAGTTTTGATTCCGAGGACGGAATCCTATACGGGGGGAAGACTGTAATAACCGCGAATTTTCGAATAATATTTTAATTTTGAGCCGAATTTTAGAGTCTCGTTTTAATTAGTCAGCGGGAGAAAAATGAAATCTTTTTACTAAATATTTATATTAAATATTTTCATCATTATATTTGTCCCCCATTTTTATTTCTTTTAATTTAATAATTACCCACCTATTAAATAAAAAATTTATTATGATTACACCACTAAATGTTTTACAATGATTTTGTCTCCATGTTTTAGTCTTTTAATTTTTTATCACAACCATTATCAATATCATGATTAATCACAATACTGATCTGTACATACATAAAATGATAAAATACAGGGTGAGATTCATTTACTTTCTAAACAAAGACCCGGTTGCTTATCTCTTTCTATATATATTCGAACCATTCAGAGACACAAAACAGGGTACCTAGCATATACTTCACAAAGCAATTATATCAAACATCAGTTCTAGTCTTTTCTTTTTAAACATTACATCTCCTATCTCTTCTAAAAGAACCGATACATACACACAAACTGAGCACAGGTAGTTAACTTAATAAACTGTTCTTTACTCTTATTTTTTTCTGATTTGATTTCTCTGGTCGGCCTGTTGTGTTTTGTGAGGATTGATTGATGTTATAATCGATGTATGGAGTGATGGTGGTTATTTAAAGTAGAAGAGAGAGCAGGTTGTTGTTATTGTTTCGTTTTGCTGTTGCTTTGGTCGGTATTATCGAGAGAGGAGGTTGACGACGAGAGAGATTGTGTTGCTTGTTGTTAATTGATTCGTTTGTTGTGTGGTTGTTCGAGAGAGGGGCGACGAAAGAGATTGTTGTTGGGTGTTGGGTGTTCGACGAGAGAGAGATTGATTGTTCAGAGAGGGGGAATTGAGAGAGATACGAGGGAGGCAGAGAGGGATAGAAATGGGGAGAGACTGGGGGAGATGAGTTGTTGCTGCTAAGGTTCGAAGTCGGGGGGGGTGTTGTTGTGGCGGTCGATGCAGAGAGAGTCGACAGATCGAGGGAGAGACAGGGAGGTCGTGGGAGAGATAAGGCGGAGAGGGAGGTGAAACTGAGAGAGATGCAGGGAGAGGTTGTAGTCGAGAGAGATTGCGAGAGAGATAGCAGAGAGAGGGAGAGAGAGAGAGAGAGAGAGAGAGAGAGAGAGAGAGAGAGAGAGAGAGAGAGAGAGAGAGAGAGAGAGAGAGAGAGCAGAGAGAACAGGGGAAGGGGAGGTTGATCAGGTGGGTCCCACAGGTGGGCCCCACGTTCCTGTAGAATATTAATATAATATTGACGTACCAAATTTAGGACCATACATTTTATTCGTGTTTTAATTAAATAGGATTTAATTGGAACGTTATTAAATTTAGAAGATTAAATAGTTTTATTAAAAATGATTTATTTAAATAAAATATTGATTGGTTTATTAATTAAATAATAATATTTTGTGTTTTTGAACACAAATTAGAGATTTATTAATTTACAATAAAAGGGGTATATTTGTGAATAATTAGAATAAAATATGTTTTATTTTGGAAAGCTGTTTTTGTTAATATTTTCCGGTTTATTTTAATTAACCGGATCGAGTCAGATTTAATTTAGAGATTAATATTTTATTAAAATAAATTAGTATTTGTGAGGTTTATTAAAAGTGGAATTCTTTGATGAATTATTTTAAAAATGAGAATAATTATTTTGGATTTAAATTGAATAAAAATAGATGGTTGAATTTTTCATTTTGAGCAAAGAATTGAGATTTCCAGATATTAAAAATAGGATATATTCTCCAGATTTAATTCCTGAGTTCGAAGAGATGTTTATTTATTCCGGAATGACTTTCCGTTATTTATTTAGGAGATTTTTATGAGATATTATATTATTATTAATTATATTATCGGATCGGGAATATTTTATTCTGAAGAATCGCTCACGTATTTCTGGTTGCTATTTTTAGAGAATAATTCTCGAGACGTAAATCGACGCCAAGTTCACGGGTAGAGTATATTTTATCTACATTCGTTTGTACTTCGAGATCGAGGCAAGTTCATTCCTACCCTAACTTTTGAAAACTGTGAATTTTTTGTTCGTATTATTTAATTCCTTAATTATTTTCGAGATATTATATGTTGAGATTTATCTGTTGCTCCGTATGATGCAATAATTTTTCGAGCATTATTTCTCGTTAAATATTATTATGCTGTTAATTTAGTTTATTTGAGAATTATAATCCTTATAAGCGTAGAAATAAATTAGTTGCTATCGGGTCGATCTCATTAATTCGAGACGACTATTATTTTGATTCAGTGAAACTAATCTCATTCGTCTGAGATAGTTAAATTCATTCTTTTCGATTGAATTTATTGTTCAAATTCAACAATTATTTATTGATTATCTTTTAGTTAGTTCCTCGTTCGAATTAACCGATAGGAGTTTAAAAATTATAATTGTTAGAGATTTTTATTCCTCGATCAAGTGAAAAATGTTCTATTTAAACGTTCATCAATGTTGAGTATTATAAATATTGAGAAGTACTATTTGTTCAGTACGACTCCCAATTACTTCAATCTTAAGACTATTCTCATAAATTCGAGATAGTTGATTTTATTGTCAAGGTTTGGCATTTTGTTCGTCTCAACCGATAAATTATTATTATTTAGAATTTCCATCAGTCCATTGTTCGGATTGGTGGTAAAATCGAGTCAGACTGGCAATCCGCCAGATTTGTAAATATTTTCTGAAAGAATTATCTCAAGTTATCTGTACCCCAAATATTCGGGAATTCTGTATTCTACTGGTCAATTTTGGGCAAGAGGCCCATTATAGAGAAAGAGAGACTCGTGTACCGTTTTACGGACCCGAGAATAATTAGGCACCTTGTTGCCTTGGTTGAATTGATAACCATTATGATGCTAGCATTCATACATATATATATTATTGTTGATATCGTATTGTAGCCGTGATCGGGCGAAGTGCGGTGTCATTGGAGGCCGGTATTCTTGGTTGGTTAGTTGATCGCCCCACCGAGATACGGAGAGGTGGAAGACCAGTTCATTCTTAAATCATGAGTTATCAGAGTTATATCAAATGAGTTATCGAGTATTCTGTTTCGAGATGAGTAATGAGTCTTTTGAGTATTCTGTTTTAAGATGAGTTTTGAGCCTTTCGAGTATGATATTTTCAAGATGAATTTGAGCCAAATCATATTGTGATATCCGATATTAAAATTTTGAGTATTTATTTTGGTAAACTTTATTATATTTATATATCGAGCGAGAAGAGAACTTGCTGAGCACTATAGTTGCTCATTCTTGCTTTACAACATTTTGTTCAGCTGTCAAGACGGAAAGAGGCGAGACGTCCAGCCAGGGCTACAGAGGCAAGGGGAAAGAGCAAGGCTATGGTGACAATAATTAGAAGATCCAGATGGAATCATTATATTTCTACTGTTGTGAACTTTTGTAACATATTATTTCGAGATGTATCAAGTTGGATTGTACTATGTTGTGAAGACGATCTTGGACCTGCGGAGTGGGATATTTATGCTCCGTTGTAATAAAATTTGGTATTGTTATTGCGTTATCATATTGAGATAATGTAACGACCCGGGTCCCTGGTCAGGGTGGATTTGGGGGCGTTACAGCAACCATATGACCGGAGATAAGTCGAAATTTGACAATTTGAATGAAGAAATTGGAGGCAAAGTAAGGTTTGGTAATGGCTCCACAGTCATGATAAAGGGAAAAGGGTCAATCAAGTTCAGATGCAAGAACGGGGAGGAGAGAATGCTCCAAGATGTATATTACATTCCAACTTTGTGCAATAATGTTATCAGTCTTGGGCAGTTGTCTGAAGGAGGACACAAAGTTATTATTCATGGAACTTTGCTTCGTGTGTATGATAATAAAGAAAGATTGCTAATGAGAGTCACGAGATCAGGAAGCCGTTTGTACAAAATTATCTTGGAACCTTGCACCTCAGTTTGTCTGTTATCAAAAGGGGATGAGACGTCTTGGCTTTGGCACTCACGCCTCGGCCATGTAAATTTTCAAGCCATGATGTTGATGTCGAGAAATCAGATGGTCAAAGGCATACCAGAGTTTGTGAAACCTAAGGGAGTTTGTAGTGGCTGTTTGCTAGCTAAACAAGTAAGAAAATCCTTCCCTTCTCAGTCAAACTTTAAGTCAAGTAGTGCTTTAGAACTCATACACGCAGATTTGTGTGGCCCTATCTCACCCACTACTCTATCTGGGAATCGTTACTTCTTCTTATTAGTAGATGACTATACCCGAATCATGTGGGTGTATATGCTCAAAGAGAAAAGTGAGACTTTTGATGTGTTCAAGAAATTTCGTGCTAAGGTGTAGAATAAACAAAAGGGGAGGATCGGAACACTCAGGACTGACAGGGGAGGAGAGTTCATGTCAAAGGATTTTTGCTCATACTGTGAAGAAGTTGGGATCACCAGACATTTTACAGCACCATACACGCCACAACAAAATGGCGTAGTTGAAAGAAGGAACCGGACTGTTGTAGAGATGGCAAGGAGTTATTTAAAACAAATGAAGATACCATCCGTGCTGTGGGCTGAAGCAATAAGGCACTCTGTTTATGTCTTGAATCGACTACCCACTCGTGCATTAACTGGAAAAACTCCGTACGAAGCTTGGAAGGGACACAAGCCAGACATTAATCATATACGTGTCTTTGGTTGCATTGCACACATGAAAGTACCTGGAGAAAAGGCAAAAAAACTTGATGATCGAAGTAAGGAAGTGGTTAATCTTGGCAGAGAACCCGGGATGAAGGCATACCGCCTGTATGATCCAAGAAATAACAAACTATATGTCAATCGAGATGTAACTTTCAATGAAGGAAGAGCATGGTCATGGAGTGATCAAGTAAGGGGAGATACAGGCGAAAATTATTACTTCACTGTACCAGAACTATTAGCAGATGAGTCAACAGAAGAAGACAATGTCAGACATGAGCAAATGATCAATGAGGATTAAATAGAGGGCCATACACCAGTATCATAACGTTCGAACTCAAGCATTAACTCAGACATGTATGATGATAGTGTCACACCTAAGAAGTTCAGATTACTGGAGGACTTGTATAATGAAACAGAAGAAATTGAGTTGGAAGATTAATTGCTTATTATGGGAATAGATGAGCCCAGTTCGTTCAAACACGAAGTTAAAGAAAAGGCATGGAGGCAGGCTATGCAGTGTGAACTAGAGTCGATAGAGAAGAACAGAACCTGGGTACTTACTGATTTGCCAAAAGGCCACAAGGAAATATGTTTAAAGTGGATTTTTAAGCTCAAAAGAGATGCAGATGGGAACATTGTAAAGTATAAAGCTCGCTTGGTTGGAAAGGGGTATGTGCAAGAAAAGGGAGTGGATTTTGAAGAGATAATTGCTCCAGTTGCCCGTCTGGAAATTGTACGATTATTGCTGGCCTTGGCAGCAAAGAACGCATGGGAGGTACATCACTTGGATGTCAAAATGGCATTCTTAAATGGCGAAATTAGTGAAGATGTATATGTAACCCAACCAGAGGGATTTGTGAAAAAAGGGCAAGAGAAACTAGTATATAAGTTACTCAAGGCGTTGTACGGGCTCAGACAAGCTCCCCGGGCATGGTATTCAAAACTTAACAGGTGTTTGGAAGGCTTTGGCTTTGTGAGATTCCCGTACGAACATGTTGTTTATGTCAAACGAGATGGAGGAGACTCACTAATTGTTGGAGTCTATGTAGATGATCTACTAGTTACAGGAACAAGCATGTCACTAATTAATCACTTCAAGGAGCAGATGAACACGAGGTTTGATATGAGTGACATGGGAAAACTGAACTACTATTTGGGAATTGAGGTCGAGCAGGGAGCAGATTTTATAGAGCTGAAGCAATCAGGTTATGCAAAAAAGGTTCTTGAGAGGGCTGGTACGTCACAATGCAATCCATTTAAGTTTCCCATGGATCCTAAAGAACATTTGACAAAGGATGAAAATGGCAAAGTTGTAGATGCGACAGAATTTAAGAGCTTAGTAGGAGGCTTGCGTTATTTGGTCCACACTCGACCAGACATAGCCTTTGCTGTAGGCATAGTCAGCAGGTTCATGGAGAGGCCAACCACTGTACATCCGAATGCAGCAAAGAGAATTCTTCGATATGTAAAAGGCACTTTGGATTATGGATTGGTGTATACGAGAGATGCTGGAAACAATGAATTAACTGGTTATTCTGACAGTGATCTTGCTGGACATCTTGAGGATAGAAAGTCAACTGGAGGCATGGTGTTTTATCTAAACGAAAGCTTGATTACTTTGGTATCACAAAAGCAGCGGTGTGTTGCATTGTCGTCGTGTGAAGCAGAGTATATGGCAGCTACAGCGGTTGCGAGCCAAGCTATTTGGTTGAGGAACTTATTGAAAGAATTAACTGGAGATCACATTGGTCCTGTTGTGATTCATGTTGACAATCGCTCTGCAATTGATCTAGCAAAGAATCCAGTTTTTCATGGGAGGAGCAAACATATCGACATTCGTTACCACTTCATACGGGAATGCATTGAACGTGGTGAAGTTGTGGTAAAACATGTTAGCAGTGAAAATCAGAAGGCAAACTCTTTGACAAAGGCATTATTCACAGTCAAGTTCGACAGGATGAGAAGCTTGCTGGGGATAAAGAATTTAAGTAGACAAGTCTAAGATTATGGGGGAGAATGTTGGTAAAATCTTAAACTTGTCCTGGTGCATATTGTGTTGCTGCGTATGTGGAGATTTGATTGATTTGGTCTATCTGTCATCAAGTCTGTTATGGAGACTTTGAAGTAATTGATTGAATAAAATCTCTGAATAAATCAGTGATAGAAATATTATAGGAAGGTGGTTATTCTGTTATGATTTGATTTCCTGTTCTTTAGCATTTTCTTTGTATCTGTTTTCCTATTTAAACATTATACTGGAAAATGAATAAACGAAGTCTTTGAGTTAAGATTGCTTTGTGTGCTTAGTTTTATCAAATATAGACAATACTTTGAACTTGTGATATTTCTTTGAAGAAAAAGGTTACAATTAAAAAAATTACTTTTGTAGGGAGTATTTAGTACATTTTTCAGTTTTTGTTTGCTAAAATGATTGGAGCAGCGCGGTCTCCTAAAACAGCTAATGCCAATGATTGTAATCACATTTTCAGGATATCAAACATTACAGAATTGAAAATCATTTTAAGTAAATTTTGTATCATTAAAAAAAGTTGATTAAAACACAAGTTATAATTGAGGCAGGCAGGATCACCCTCCTTATTCTTCAGTTGTGTTATATATGTGATTGTCATGTATTTTCTCACTTATATATTCACAAGTAAAACTTGAGGATGACAAGCAAACAAAAATTGAGGGAATAGTGAATTTTAGCCCTGAGGAAATTTATGTAACTCTATATATAGTAATCTTTATTTTCTGAATAACTGTATATTTCATGTTTTGACTGTCGTCGGATCATAAGGTGGATAATAAACTTTCCAAATAGTCACTCCCAAGATCCTGGAACTCTAGTATATCAAACGGATCATCCTTCAAGCTCTCCATTTTCTTTGTTTCATGTTTTTCAGCTGTTCCCCAGTCCTCATGTTCCTCCTCTCTCCGCCATGCTCTCAAAATCATGATTTATTGTCGAGAGGCTATCTTCAACACTCAAAGGAAGAGCCGTATATTCATTAAGAATTGTCTCCCAGCTTTCGGATCCCATAGACATCCATCGGCCTAGACTTGGTAGCCTTTGCAACATATTTATGGATCCGTCACCATTATTATGATCTAGGGTTGGCATTTCATTCCATAACTGAAAACCATGAGAGTCCTTTGGAAGCTCTTTGTTGGATTCATGATCTTTACCGATAAAATTCGCCCATACATTTTCAAGAATCGTCGCTTCCAAAGAGGATGAAGTGACATCTTTTTTAACAGCCATGCTGATTGCCTGTACAAAAAACTCAGTTATTATATAGATAACTAAGTAGCTGCACTAGATTTTCATAGTTTGAGGGTGCCAATATATAAGTTTAAGGCCGTTTGGCAACCACTATTAAGAGCCCATTTGGCTTTAAGTCGTTTTAAGTGTGTTTGGGTACCACGGAAGTTGGCTTTAAGTTAAAAAACTGCTTTAAGTCATAAGTTCCATTTAGGGACTTTTTACTTATGACTTATGACTTATCGAGTTTTTTTTTTCTCGATTCTTGTAAAGTTTAAATATTATGAATTTAAAATTTTTTTAAAGTCAAATTTCACTTTAAGTCATTTTTATTAAACCCCCATTAAACTTTAAGTAAAAATTACTCAAACACATTCATTCAACTTAAAATAAACAACTTTACTTTCTCTTTTAAATTAAAAACACCTCCATTAAATCAAAAGTAACTTATTTTAAGCAATACCAAATCGCCTCTTTATTTTGGTGAATGAATGGGATCACAACCTTGAACCGCAAACAATGCCATAGCTAAATTGAAGGAGCGTATTATGATGACAAATTAATTAAGAAAGTTGAAAGCTTCATTATAATAATAATTTGTTGAAATATTTTGATTGAACTAATCATTAGAGTATGTAGTACTATAACAAGATCCAGTGTATTATGATAAAAAAATGTGTGTCCGTGCGTGTGAATATCTGTTTGTACGCAATAGGATAGCATAATGAGAGAAAAAAGACGCGGGTTAGAAATGATGCCTTGTACTTCACACATTGTTTACACTATAATCAAGCCATTTCTTTCTGGCCACAGTTGTGAATTGTGATTTTGTGTTTTTAAGTAATAAAATCTCAATTAATAATTTTATGTGCCAAATCTTGTTTTGCTACAGCTGGGTTTTTATTATCTTTGCTAGCAATTCAACTTCACAAATCTGAGTAATTAAATTAGCAAAAGGAAAAAAAAGTACAGAAATTTGAGTATGATGCATCTGGGCCTTACGATTTTAAAAGTGTTCAATAATCATGACCAGTGAAATCAGTTTGGAAGAGGAATAAATGGTCCAAATATGTTTGGGGAACTTCCTTAATTGAGTTAATTGTATTACAAGTTGAATATTGGACTTTTAGATTAACAAAATTATTGACAAGGAAAAGTGGCTTAATTTGGACGACGATCAAAGCAAGCTAGAAAAAACTGCACAAATTAAACAAAGTAAAAATAATCCGCATAGTCAGAAGGCTCTTGTTTCTAAATGATATTCCGTGCATATGCATGATTTTAAAGATAATAAAAAAAATTTAAAAATATGAATTAAGTTATGAATCAAATAATATTGGAAGAAACATTAAAAAAAGTGAAAAAATTCTGGCAGATTGAATATAAATTTGTAGGTAATATATTTTTGAATACTATTCAAAAAAATTAATATGTTATTATTATTGTATTTAGTAGAATTAATTTTTATATTCGTTAGTTTTTTTTTTCTTTTGTCAGATGTATTTATTGAAATTTGAATTAGTTAATTTTGGAGAAAATATAATGTACATGATTACAAATCTTCTTCATAATAATTAATTATCATTTATGTTAGTTAGATTTTCGATAATCTAGTAAAAATTAATTCAATTGATTATCTTTTAATTTTTGGGTTAGGCAAAACATTTTTTCTCATATATCATATATAACTTCTTTTTTAGCTGGGTGAAAAATCAAACTGCCCATCAATTAATTTCAGCCGCCCAAAATATCCACGGATGGAAGCGTCCGCCCTTTTTACCCACGGACCAAACATTAGGCACATGCGTGGAGTGTATACACATTTTGAATTGCGTGATCATAGGCCACGCACCCTTACAATGCGTCAACTTTGCAAATTTGACATTTCCATTCGTGAACAATAACCTTATATACGCATTTTAGGCATGCGTCTTTGGCGATGCGCAAGACCAACATGCATATATGCGATCAACCACTCCGTTCACTGTCTACAAGCATCGATCAATTGCAGAGTATACACCAAACTAATCGTCTTTTCATCCTCTACAACCCTATTCCACTCATTTTCAATTTGTTTTGCCGAATTAAAAACCCCCAAAATGAAGCCTTTTTTCCGATTTGCTTTTTGGATCTACTAATACACGCTCCTGCGGGACCAAACAACATGAAACGACCGGGGGAAAAGGGAGAGAAATGTCTGGGGATCATTTTTAAGTGCTCAAAAGGACTGGAGGTTGCCGGAAATTGGAGAAAGAAGGGAGGCGATTGCAATGACGATATTTTTATCGTCCGAGGGCCGGAACAGCAAACAAAATAATGACGTTATATGACGTCAATACGCATTCCACTGATGCGTATCTCAATATACGTATCGCACTATACGCAGTAACAGCATGCGTACTTTGTGGTTAAAATAGGCAAACAGATTTGGATATAGGCATTTCGGGCAACTTCCATACAAATGTGGTGTAGTTTGAGCATTATCTCTTTTTAGATTATGTTTAGTTACATTTTATATTTTTAGAATGAAATATTAAGTTCTCTTCGAATTATTTTATAAATATAGATAAGTGGGAAATAATAACTAAAATAACATTTTTACATAATCAAAGTATTTCAACTTATACTAAAATAATGTTTTAGAGTATAACACTTTAATTATTTATGTAAACTGTTATATCAAATAAGGAATAATTAATTAAAGACGATTGTCAAAGATTATTTTTTCAAATATTTCTAGATGCAAACTCAAAAATTTAAATTGAAAATATAAAATCAACATCTTAATATGCCCCTCGCTAAGTAATGAATCTTTTCACTAATATATATCATCAGTTTGCTTAAATTTTGTAAAGTCAAAATATTCAAAAAAATAGAATGCTTTCCGCACATATAATGTTATAGATAAAATAATTTTTAGAAGTAATCTACATAAATTAAAATATTGATTATTTATTTATAAATTCTATATGTGATTTAAATACTCATGACAAAAAAAATTACTGAAAGTTGTAGATATACATATAAAAGTATGAAATACAAATTTGATGAGGATTAAATTTGGTTCAGCTTATACTATTATTTATAAAAAATAATATGATAGAAATTAAAAAAAATTGACATTTGAGAAAAGTGTGATAATTATGAAATGGAACAAATACAAATTTAAATGTAAATAAAAATAATGGATGATAAAAAAAAATGAATGAGATATTTAGGAAGGTAAATAAGAATTAAGGGAAAAAATGTAAAATAATAAATGAATGGAGAGGAGAAAGAGAATGAGGGAGGGAAGAAAAGTGGAGAATAAACTAATAATATTTGTGTGTAAAGTGGGGGAGAGAGAATAGTAGAAAAATAAATATTTGAGAAAATAAGAAGAGAGAGAAGAGGGAATTTTCGGACGGAAATTGGGGGTAAGGAATTTTATTTTAGTATAGGATATATACAGAAGATTTTATATCCTCCTTCAGACAAAATTAACTGGTTCATAAGTACTCTACATGTTTACTAGAGAAATCAAGGATGGGCTACTCCGGCGGAACTTAAAGAAATAGTACGAATACACGTGTGATCTCTGATTGTCTTGAAAAATAAATGAAAGATTTATCTTGGAAAAAAATGATTTAAGAAAATTCATAGATTGTACAATTACCATCCCTGACACAAAAACTCCGTACTGTGATTTGTCACCGATGTAATTAAATTTTTAAGCTCCGTGTACAGGATATAATTGGACTTGTACAGATCTGTAAGTGTTAAGAATATGTACTTGTGAAATTTATGATTAGACTAATAACGTTGTTCCAATGGCTATGACTCCCCGCTTTGTCCATCTGTTGGGTTGAATTTGATCCCGTTAAATTCTTTAAAATGTTGATAAATTTTGGGTTCGAACCGTTTGGAGTTTTAGCCCCATTTTGTACGGTCTCTGCATGGTCTAAAATTCCCAACCTCCAAATCCAAGGTACAAAATATACTACATAAACCAGCTTACTAGATCTAAAACCAGTTGCCAGTTCTTGATATGTTAGAACATCTCCAATGGAGTTGGTTAAAATAGTTGGTTAAAATCTATACAATTATATAAATTCTGAAACAATGAAAGTTTTGGTACCTGTTTTCTGGTACGTAGTGAATTTACTTATTTACCCTTCAAACTCTTAAAATAAATAATAACATAATATAAATTAATGGTAAGTAGTCAATTGCCTTTTTTCAAATTTACTTTTAGTTTAAGATATTACCTTTTATTAACACCTAAAAACATCAATCTTCCGATCATTAATATTTTCTTTCGAATTAAAACTTTACCTTTTTAATTTAAAACTAATCTTACAATCATTAATATATAATCGAATATATAACATCATATTTTTCAATTATCAATAAAATATATTAAAAATATGTATACATTGTTTATAATAAGGAAACATTAGCCGAAACATTAAAAATTTTGGCATTTATTTTTTGGTATATGTTTTTTAGTATTTCGTGAATTTACTTATTTAACCTTTATTATAAAGAAAAATATATACAATATCTATGCTATTAAAACACCTAAAATAAATAATAACATAATATAATTATGGAAATTAGTCGATTGTTTTTTTCACATTTACTTTTAGTTGAAGATATTACCTTTTATAAACACCTAAAAACATTTTAAAACTCATAAAATAAATAATAACATAATATAAATTAATGGTAAGTAGTCAATTACCTTTTTTCACATTTACTTTTAATTGAAGATATTACCTTTTATTAACACCTAAAAACATCAATCGTATCATATCTTCCAATCATTAATATTTCCTTCGAATTAAAACACGTTACCTTTTTTATTTAAAACTAATCTTACAATCATTAATATATACCCCGAAAATATAACATCATATTTTTCAATTATTAATAAAATATATTAAAAATATGTATACATTGTTTATAATAAGAAAACATTAGCAGAAACATTACAAATTTTTGCACTTATTTTTTTGTATATGTTTTTTAGTATTTCCTAAATTTACTTATTTAACCTTTATTATAAAGAAAAATATATAGAATATCTATACTATTAAAACACCTAAAATAAATAATAACATAATATAATTATGGTAATTAGTCGATTGTCTTTTTCACAATTACTTTTAATTGAAGATATTATCTTTTATAAACACCTAAAAACATCGATCATATCATATCTTCAAATCATATCATATCTAGCAATAATTAATATATACCCAAAAATATCTCATCATATCTTCTAATCACTAACAAAATATAATAAAAATCCGTATACTACAAATAATGACCATTAAATTTTTAATAAAAAATCAAAATCGTTAGATCTAAATATATTATATTCAAGGTTCGAATTCTATCAAAAACGTATTTATTTTAAACTTTTATAATATAAGTTTTAAACCATGCACATCATTAATTAAATTTATATTAAATTATTAATATTAAAATTAAAATAAAATATTGTAAATAATGATTATATAAAAATATAATTATAACATAAAATAAAATTTGTTACCTATCAAAAAAATCTGTGCATCGCACTAATTATAAAAAAATAAATATCATATCTATACTATTAAAACTCCTAAAATAAATAATAACATAATATAAATTAATGGTAAGTAGTCAATTGACTTTTTTCATATTTACTTTTAATTGAAGATATTACCTTTTATTAACACCTAAAAACATCAATCTTATCATATATTCCAATCATTAATATTTCCTTTCGAATTAAAACAGTTATATAAAAGCTGAAACATTAAAAGTTTTGGTACCAGTTTTTTGGTACGCAGTAAATTTACTTATTTACCCTTAATTATAAAATATATATATATATATATATATATATATATATCATATCTATACTATTAAAACTCCTAAAATAAATAATAACATAATATAAATTAATGGTAAGTAGTCAATTTCCTTTTTTCATATTTTCTTTTAATTGAAGATATTACCTTTTATTAACACCTAAAAACATCAATCATATCATATATTCGAATCATTAATATTTGCTTTCGAATTAAAACACATTACCTTTTTAATTTAAAACTAATCTTACAATCCTTAATATATACCCAAAAATATAACATCATATTTTTCAATTATTAATAAAATATATTAAAAATATGTATACATTATTTATAATAAGGAAACATTAGCCGAAACATTAAAAATTTTGGCACCTATTTTTTGGTATATGTTTTTTAGTATTTCGTGAATTTACTTATTTAAACTTTATTATAAAGTAAAATATATACAATATTTATAATATTAAAACACCTAAAATAAATAATAACATAATATAATTATGATAATTAGTCGATTATCTTTTTCACATTTACTTTTAGTTGAAAATATTATCATTTATAAACACCTAAAAACATAAATCATATCATATCTTCCAATCTTATAATATCTAGCAATAATTAATATATAGCTAAAAATATCACATCATATCTTCTAATCACTAAAAAAATATAATAAAAATCCTTATACAACGAATAATGACCATTAGATTTTTCGTAAAATCTAAATCGTTAGATCTAATGATTAAATATATTATATTCAAGGTTCGAATTCAACGACATATTTATTTTAAAATTTTATAATAGAAGTTTTAAACCATGTATATCATTAATTAAATTTTTATTAAATTATTAATATTAAAATAAAATATTGTAAATAATGATTATATAAAAATATAATAATAACATAAAAAAAATTTGTTACATATCAAAAAAAAAAAAAAAACCGTGCATCGCACGGGTTATAAGCTAGTATTATAAAATAATAATTGACTAAAATTTGCTGAACGGGTTGTGCTCCAATGAGGTTGACTATTATGGTTGGCTATATTTTGAAAATAATATTTTACTAATTTGAAGAAAATCTTTTCAAAAAAAATAAATAGATTTTAATAAAGTAATATTAACACAAACCGATCTTAAAATACGATCATATATTTTTAGAATTCTAAATTAATATTTGTTAACTTTTGTTTAATTGAAATGTATAAACTTTTGTTTTTTAAAAAAAATATTAACTTTTAATGTATTAACACGCCTATTGTTTTGTTTGTACAATAGAGTATAACAGTATACATAATTAATCAAATCACATACTCTAAGGAGAGAATAAAAAATAGCAGGAAATGAGGTGTTTTGGAAGGATTCAACAAATATGGCCATGGGATAGAGGTTGGCTATAAATATACATAAGGGTTTTTGCTGGTTGGAACTTGGAACTTAGAGAAATTATGTATAATATGTACAGCTGTTCTGTCATGTAAAATTTTTTAGACAAGAGCATGAAGCCTTGGAGATGCTCTTATAAAGAAAATTCAACGAACACATACAAATCTAAAAGACATTCGCGCAGAAAATGACTCTAGACCAAGCATGCATGCGACAAGAGTTTCTGCTAGTTGTGATGGAAGATTTTTATCAGATTGGAAATGACTGGACAAGTTCTCATTTGGAGAAAGATGCAAAGAATAATATTTATATTTATTTAAACAAAGAATAATATAAGTGGTATGAGTTAAGAGTTAACCAGGCAACTTGAAAAGAAGATAAGTTCCCAAAATAAATTCCTTTACGACAACCTAGTGTTTTTATATGTTCCTTGACACAATAAAATATATATCTCCGGTCAATCTTGTAACAATCTTGGAGCCGCCTCAAGGCTCAAGTGTAGCGCAGTTTCTGAATGATTAAATCTCAACCGCCACGTTCTAAGAGTTTATTAATATACTTCATCCATCCTATTCATTTCTATATGTTTCTTTTTAAAATGTCTCATACGCATTTTAAGATGCATAATTAGTATAGTTGGATAACTTATTTTTAGAATTTTTTTTTGTATAAAAATAGAATTGTTCCATTTTTATACACTACAAGAAATCTGGCAATAGACGACACGTATCAGACAACACCCATGGAAAAAAGTGTTGCCCGAAAGGATCACACAACTGTTATTTTCCTACTCGAAAAAGTATTGTGTAATCCAACATTCACACAATGGGCCAAAACCGTTGTGTGATAAATCTTACCAGACAAGCATTTCTTGACCAAGGGTGTTGTGTAAATGCATAAGTATTTTTAAGATTAGACAAGCGTTAGCAAATAAGTGTTGTGTGAATGCCTGCAACACAATATCCCGGAAAACCGTTGTTGTATTCAGACAAGTGTTTTTAGGTCTGTTGTGTAAGTAGCAGTCATACGATATGTTATCCATAGTGTTGTGTGACAGTGAACCAACACACAACATTTTTTAGAAATATTATGTGAATGAAGCATAGACAATACTTCGTAAAAAGTATTGTTAGAATGAGACAAGTGGTTTCCAATGTGGTATTGTGTAGTGATATTTAACACAAGTGCTTTACATAGTGCTGTATGAACGTAATCCAACATACAACAGGTTCTGGCCTATTGTGTGTTTCAACTCATACAAGTGTCTTCTGTTTAAAACTGTTGTCTAATGAACTGTACATGAAAAAAAAACATATTTAAAAGATGACTAACCTACCAAATTGGCATCCAACAGATCAACAAAGGCCAAACAGAAGAGAACAAACCAACCAACAATCTATCAAGAGTTATAGTTACAAATTAAAGAGCACAAATTAATTTATTACATTACGAAAGTTGTATTAGTTCATCAAAATCATCTCGAAAGTTGCCATCTTTACTTGGAAAACTAAGCCTTTGGGGGAGTAATTTGCATGCACTGGCTGTTCTCTATCTCTCATCTCCATGCATGTAAAGTTTAATACAACTCCATGGTTACTTAGCATTCGTGCTAGTGTAAGGTAACCATCATGATTCCTTGTATTGTAGTAGCCTGCTGTTAGTTCTGCTGCATGAGATCTTGTTGTGTAGTGCCAGTGAATACGGGCTATTTTTGCAGATAGTGTAGCTCCAGTCCCTTGGAATACTCCTCGGGCAGCTCATAGAATTTCATCACCATGCTCAATAAGCTTTCCTGAATACCAAAATGGGATATTATCATACTAGGAACTTAATTGCTACTTTATTAGCCAAGAATAAAGTATCCACCTAACCCCAATAAAAACCACACACTCGCTGAAGGTAATTCCATGTATAATTCCAAAAATTTTGCCAATTATTGACAATAACCACATGCATACTTCTGGAGTTCAACTAAAGCCTGTCTAATTCTCTGCATCCCTAATAAAAGGCTGAAACTAGTCAATTCTGGAAAACTAATCACAAAAATTATCTATAATATGTTTTAACTTTTATGATAGACAATACCAGGAAAGGGCAGGCCACAAGAGTGCCAAATAGTCCTGTTAAATCTACAGCTCAGATGGAATACAGAGCATTTTTTAGCCCACAAGAGAGAAGATATGTTTCTGCATCCTTAGGCATCACCTGACCTTTGTACACACTGACAGGAGGATCACATATCTACGAGGCAAAAAGAAAACATTACAATACAGGTTAACCCTCCGACAAGAACACATAGCTTTAAGAAGATAAGTTGAAAGAATATGATAAGCTTCAGATAAATGAACAATGAACCAGTACTAAATCAATGTGCTATTAAACCAATGAAATTGATTGATGAATGCAAATATATATACAAAAAAAAATCAATGAAAATCTATCATATAACACACAGACAAGTACCTACCTTGATACATGTACAAGACTGACCACGCAAAACAAGCATAAGAACACAATAAAAGACATGCAACATTCATGGTAAGACATGAGAAGACAACTACAATTGCTTCCCAAAATAAAGCTGCAAGAAATTGATAACCAAAGAGCAGCTATCCTGTTTGCTCATACCCTCCTCAGGCAAATCCTTAAAGCAATTATTTACGTGCTGAGCTCGAGCAAGTACTAGCTGTAGGGAAGGCTGAGTTGGTACACCAACACATTGAGGATGCCAACCTTCAACAAATTAAGTGTACATGTTAAAGTCAAAGAAAGTATGCAATAAGGTAGGCTGTAAATGTTTTGAGAAAACACAACCACATAACAAACAAAATGCCACAAGAACACGTAAATTACCTCAGAATAAATGTTTCACGCCTGTTTAATTCCCTGCTCCACAAATCAAGTTGCTTTTTCTTCCTTTCCAAATCTGAGCTAAGCAACTCTTGTTCAACCAAAACTCTCTGAATGTGATCTCGGGACATCCGTTGCATCCTCCTGGTTTCTGAGAAGGCAGAAAATTCACATTAATAAACTTACCATAACTTACATATCATATTTCAGACACAGAAAGAAAACCAAAACAGCAAGATTAATATAATAATTTACACAGAAGTCCAGCTTTTTCCAGCAACTAAAAGTGTAGTATTAAAAAAGAAGCTAAAAAACACATTGACAACCCTAATCAAACACATGGTGGGCATCACAAAAAATTACTTAGAATTTCAACAAAATCACAAAAAAACATACCTGAAAATCTGCTGAATGATTGAACCTCTAATGGGTTGGTGCCTATCACTATGCCAAGCCCTTCTAACACGCTCATAAGGTCTTGGACCTAGTCTAGGCATCTTCTTTTAGTGAAACTAATATATTTATGGGATTTAGGGTTTCAAACAAATGACGTTTTTAATGGTAAAAACTCATGAATCGAGACAAATAGATTGTTTGTTTACGAATCGAGAAGAAAAAAAAGAGATACAAGCATATCTGGGAACATATAGAGAAAGAGAGAGAAGAGTGTACAACAATTATTTAATTCTAGTAAAAGGGGAAGTGAAATGAAGGGGGGAAATTAAATATTAACAAGCGGCAATATGAATTAGATGAAGGGTGGGAAGTGAAATTCAAGATTTTGGATCATGAAATTCTAAGAAATTTCAGAAATTTGATTCGAAACGAAACAAAATTTTTCAAATTTTCGGAATATTATTATATTAGATACTCATTTTAGTGTTGGAAAAAAATAATCAAAAAATAAAAATTACGGGTTGTACGAGATTTTGGAATAATATTTTTTCTTAATTTTTTTTCGACGATCCAACTGTACGGATTATGTTATATACTGATTTGAGTGATGTGTACAAAAAATTAGAAAAAAGAATTCATTCTTGTACGTGTTTATAATATAAATCCTCCAAAAGTACGACTAGCTCTAATGAGTGTCGTACCGATTGAACAGGATCTATTTTTTTAAAAAAAATTATCGACGATCCAACCGTACGGATGATGTTATATACTGATTTTAGTGATGTGTAAAAAATATTAGAAAAAACGAATCATTCTTGTACGATATTTTAATGGTCAACTGTCAAAGTACTACTTGGTCAAACTAGTATAATTTTGGAATAATATTTTTTCTTAATTTTTTTTCGACGATCCAACTGTACGGATTATGTTATATACTTATTTGAGTGGTGTACAAAAAATTAGAAAAAAGAATTCATTCTTGTACGTGTTTATAATATAAATCCTCCAAAAGTACCACTAGCTCTAACGAGTGTCGTACCGATTGAACAGGATCTATTTTTTTAAAAAAATTTATCGACGATCCAACCGTACGGATGATGTTATATACTGATTTTAGTGATGTGTAAAAAATATTAGAAAAAACGAATCATTCTTGTACGATATTTTAATGGTCAACTGTCAAAGTACTACTTGGTCAAACTAGTATAATTTTGGAATAATATTTTTTCTTAATTTTTTTCGACGATCCAACTGTACGGATTATGTTATATACTGATTTGAGTGATGTGTACAAAAAATAGAAAAAAGAATTCATTCTTGTACGTGTTTATAATATAAATCCTCGAAAAGTACCATTAGCTCTAACGAGTGTCGTACCGATTGAACAGGATATATTTTTTTAAAAAAAATTATCGACGATCCAACCGTACGGATGATGTTATATACTGATTTTAGTGATGTGTAAAAAATATTAAAAAAATGAATCATTCTTCTACGATATTTTAATGGTCAATTGTCAAAGTACTACTTGGTCAAACTAGTATAATTTTGGAATAATATTTTTTCTTAATTTTTTTTCGACGATCCAACTGTACGGATTATGTTATATACTGATTTGAGTGATGTGTACAAAAAAATAGAAAAAAGAATTCATTCTTGTACGTGTTTATAATATAAATCCTCCAAAAGTACCACTAGCTCTAACGAGTGTCGTACCGATTGAACAGGATCTATTTTTTTAAAAAATTTATCGACGATCCAACCGTACGGATGATGTTATATACTGATTTTAGTGATGTGTAAAAAATATTAGAAAAAACGAATCATTCTTGTACGATATTTTAATGGTCAACTGTCAAAGTACTACTTGGTCAAACTAGTATAATTTTGGAATAATATTTTTTCTTAATTTTTTTTCGACGATCCAACTGTACGGATTATGTTATATACTGATTTGAGTGATGTGTACAAAAAAATAGAAAAAAGAATTCATTCTTGTACGTGTTTATAATATAAATCCTCCAAAAGTACCATTAGCTCTAACGAGTGTCGTACCGATTGAACAGGATATATTTTTTTAAAAAAAATTATCGACGATCCAACCGTACGGATGATGTTATATACTGATTTTAGTGATGTGTAAAAAATATTAAAAAAAATGAATCATTCTTCTACGATATTTTAATGGTCAATTGTCAAAGTACTACTTGGTCAAACTAGTATAATTTTGGAATAATATTTTTTCTTAATTTTTTTTCGACGATCCAACTGTACGGATTATGTTATATACTGATTTGAGTGATGTGTACAAAAAAATAGAAAAAAGAATTCATTCTTGTACGTGTTTATAATATAAATCCTCCAAAAGTACCACTAGCTCTAACGAGTGTCGTACCGATTGAACAGGATCTATTTTTTAAAAAATTTATCGACGATCCAACCGTACGGATGATGTTATATACTGATTTTAGTGATGTGTAAAAAATATTAGAAAAAACGAATCATTCTTGTACGATATTTTAATGGTCAACTGTCAAAGTACTACTTGGTCAAACTAGTATAATTTTGGAATAATATTTTTTCTTAATTTTTTTTCGACGATCCAACTGTACGGATTATGTTATATACTGATTTGAGTGATGTGTACAAAAAAATAGAAAAAAGAATTCATTCTTGTACGTGTTTATAATATAAATCCTCCAAAAGTACCACTAGCTCTAACGAGTGTCGTACCGATTGAACAGGATATATTTTTTTTAAAAAAATTATCGACGATCCAACCGTACGGATGATGTTATATACTGATTTTAGTGATGTGTAAAAAATATTAGAAAAAATGAATCATTCTTCTACGATATTTTAATGGTCAATTGTCAAAGTACTACTTGGTCAAACTAGTATAATTTTGGAATAATATTTTTCTTAATTTTTTTTCGACGATCCAACTGTACGGATTATGTTATATACTGATTTGAGTGATGTGTACAAAAAAATAGAAAAAAGAATTCATTCTTGTACGTGTTTATAATATAAATCCTCCAAAAGTACCACTAGCTCTAACGAGTGTCGTACCGATTGAACAGGATCTATTTTTTTAAAAAATTTATCGACGATCCAACCGTACGGATGATGTTATATACTGATTTTAATGATGTGTAAAAAATATTAGAAAAAACGAATCATTCTTGTACGATATTTTAATGGTCAACTGTCAAAGTACTACTTGGTCAAACTAGTATAATTTTGGAATAATATTTTTTCTTAATTTTTTTTTCGACGATCCAACTGTACGGATTATGTTATATACTGATTTGAGTGATGTGTACAAAAAATTAGAAAAAAGAATTCATTCTTGTACGTGTTTATAATATAAATCCTCCAAAAGTACCACTAGCTCTAACGAGTGTCGTACCGATTGAACAGGATCTATTTTTTTAATAAAATTTATCGACGATCCAACCGTACGGATGATGTTATATACTGATTTTAGTGATGTGTAAAAAATATTAGAAAAAATGAATCATTCTTGTACGATATTTTAATGGTCAACTGTCAAAGTACTACTTGGTCAAACTAGTATAATTTTGGAATAATATTTTTTCTAAATTTTTTTCGACGATCCAACCGTATGGCTGTTAATAATTAATGATTTGAGTGATGTGTACAAAAAATTAGAAAAAAGAATTCATTCTTGTACGTGTTTATAATATAAATCCTCCAAAAGTACCACTAGCTCTAACGAGTATCGTACCGATTGAACATGATCTATTTTTTTTAAAAAATTATCGACGATCCAACCGTACGGATGATGTTATATACTGATTTTAGTGATGTGTAAAAAAAATTAGGGAAAAACAAATCATTCTTATATGATATATTAATGGTCAACTATCAAAGTACTACTTGGTCAAACTAGTATAATTTTGGAATAATATTTTTTCTTAATTTTTTTTCGACGATCCAACCGTACGGATTATGTTATATACTGATTTGAGTGATGTGTACAAAAAATTAGAAAAAATAAATCATTCTTGTATGTGTTTATAGAATAAATCCGACAAAAGTACTACTCCCTCTAACGTGTTTATAATATAAATTTTTAAAAATTCTAAAATTTTAAATTTATTTTTTATATTTTTCAATAGAAATCTAGTTAATTTAATATCTCCCAAATAAAAATTACTTTATAAATATTTAGCAAACAAAAATTATTTTAGAAAACTTAGAAAAAAAAATTATTTTCATTTCCCCTATTATTCTTTCCCTCCTTTGTTTCATCGACCAAACCCAATTATTTTTGGAAATTTCGCTAAACCTAAAGTTCCCTCCTTGTATAATTTTCATTTTCCCCCTCTTCCAAATTTCATTTTCCCCAAATTTCATTTCCCCCTCCCGGTTCTCATCCACACAAAATCCACAAATTGAAAACACAAACACCCATACATAAACCCACAAACACAGACCCTAGTTCATTAGCTCACCACTCTCAAACACAAATCCGACTCCATTCTCACACAACAAATCCATAAATCTAACACCTTGGTTTATCTCACACAACTAATTCATCCTATCAGATTAAACTTTATCTAATTTACTTTCACGATTGATTTATGTAAATGTAAATGTTCTCTACTAGAAAGAGCTTGGGCATTATGTTTGACAAATTAGCTTCCTTTGTGCAGCTTTGCGATTGGTTGGATTTATCACTGAATCATCATGTACCCTCGTCAATTCTCATTCTCTCCAGGTATAATTTTTTAATTACTTCTTCCATATGTTCTTTTAAATTAAGATCTGTTCTCACCAGTTTTTCTATGAGTTACCTGTGGTCCGATACTTCTCTCTTTGTTTTGTTTTGTAAGCATCATTCAATGTGATTTTTCAGAACCTTCGCCATGACAAGGATAGAAGATACGAATTAAGAATTGATAGTTTTGGCTGCCATAGAGTGGGTGGGTGGGTCTGGCTGAACATATCAATCATGCGGGTGTGAGGTAATTGATGAATTTGCTTCATACTTGATGCAATGAAAACCTATTGGCTGAAGTTAGTTCAAAATTAGTTATATATTTACTCCTACTATTCCGTGATTTCAATTTCGAAATTTTGTGGGTGTAAAGTCTTAATAATTCGATTATTTGTGATCCTTTCGGATCTTTCTGGAGGCTAGGTAACTTGAGTTTAAAACAATATTTTCATGTGTTGTGATTGCAGTCATTACTAACGATGAAGGAAAGATTCATTTAAATCTTTTCATTTAACCAAGTAAGTGTTTGACAATCACCTTAGTTTTAACCTCAGTGAGGTTGTAGACTGTGTATAAGTTACTCTTGTGTTATTTCAAAAATAATTTTCACTTACTTCTGTAAGCTGAGTTGTGCAAACTTTAAATCATATGATTGTCCTCACATGCATCAGAAAAAGAAATTATTATTGGACACTAGCAGTAGTTGCATCCTGGATGGTGATTTAACTTGAACTTTTAGCATGCTATTCTTGTGCATACATTTCTATGCTTTTGGGGTGTACATATTTCAAGGCCTGGTCATAATGTAAAAAGTTGTGATAACTAAATTGTATATTGACGGACTTATGTGTAATTTATCGATTAACAATTAAGTACAGTTCTGCAGTGGAAGCATTTTTTAATTATAGATCATTGTCGGTAGTCAGGGATATGTTTATAGATCATGTTAGTAAATTCAATGTTTGCCAGGTCATCTGAAGTTTGCTGTCCTTGTAATGACAGTACATTTGCATAAAAATACGCCTGATTGGCCAACTGGAATGCGTTAGGCTCATAGAATGATATGAGAAGAAGGCCGATAACAAAATCTGCTCCTCATGTAATATGAGATTATGTATATTTAGGCTTATTAACTTTAACACTGTTTAAGTTGCTAAATTCTATACATTTGCACATGCTTTACCCAGTTCTCTGTTCTGTATGGACTTCTTATTTTAGTAACAAAATAATAAGGTCAAAAAGAACTGAAGAAGAGAAGAAACTGCTTAATGATGTCTATGTGTTTACTTTAATCGAACACTTGGTAACTCTCTGTTTATCTGACAGATAACTATCAAGAACATATATATTAGTGAAGAGGTGCAAGCTTTAATAACTCCAGCGATTCTTCCACGAACGTTTTTTGGTTTGCAGGTCTTTTTTATATTCTTGTCTTCGTGCTTGGTTCTACTCTGTTCTTGTGTTCTTGCTTTGCTTCTGTTTGATTTTTATATATTTGAAACCTTCTAATTGCAGTTGCAGTAGAGAATAGAAGACTTCCCATTCCTTTTCTCGGCACCACTCTAATTCAATGACTCGGGATCAGACCAAGATGCAGTGAAGATCACAGTTACCGGTTCCAGTGTTAATGGCAGGTCTACTAGCAAAATATGACTCATGTATAACTATTGTTTAAGATACTTTTAGCCAATGTCCACCAATGATTAACACTTGTTGTATTATATTTTTTTTTTTTAAATCACACTTGTTGTATTATATATCAAGCAATGCTTTTATTAAAATCCCTTGTGAGAAAATGACTCACACAACATGAAAATCAAAACTACTTAATGTTAACAGTTGTAAAAAATGCAATCAAACAACACGTACCATTTAACAAAGTAATGTACGAGAAGAATACACACAGCAGGTTAAAACCCACAAAATTGTTGTCTCTTTTAACAAATAACATGTTATACTCTGTAAAACCATTGTTTGAAATAATTTCAAACAAGAGTTATATACTAAGAAAGTGTTATCCTTCCTACTGTACAACAACATGCCATATGAGATAACATGTTGTACATCTAAGCATAAAACAAATCGTTTTTGCTAAGAAACCATTGTCTGTAGTGACTTACAACAACAGCCCTGATCAAGTAAAAGATTGTATCTTTTGCACTTCAACAATAGGCTTTCTTTTAAAAACCATTGTCTTTACTGCTTAAAACAACAATATATTCGTTAAAACATGTTGCATTATTGGAGTTTTGACAATAAGTTTCCAAAGAAGTGTTGTTGTTTCTGGGTATCAGACAACTCTTTTCAGGTGGCTTTTACTTGTCTTTCAACTTTCACACAACAGTTTGCTGTGTGTTGTCTGAGGTGTGTATCAGACGACTTCTCAATAATCAACAGTTTTTGGTACATTCAGACAACACGTTTTTAGTGTCGTCTAAACACTACGCCATAGATGGCCTATTGCAACCTTTTGGCATGGGTGTTACCTTCTTGGATGTTACCATAGCTATGAAATTTTTGAGCTATCGCAACCTTTTGATTGTGGTGTTACCAAAGCCACAAAAGTATGTTACTTTAGTTATAAAAGGTGTTAAAGTGGGCAACACCATGAGATGTGTTACCATAGTGTATTCATGAACAAAATTTTTATTTTATTTAAAATTAATGATATAATAATTATTTGATTTTAAAAATAATCAATTTAACAAAATCGTTGAAGTTATCATTTCAAAACGTAATATTCCATCAAATAATTAAATTATTGATTTTTCATAAATATTAAATTTTATTTATAAATTTTGAATAAAAAATTTAAAATATAGTAATATCAAAAAATTATTAAATTTTGATTCAAACATTTAAAAATTAAAAAATTTATAATTTATATAAACTGTGAATTACTTCCAAATAATGAAAATAATCAATTTAATAACTATAATTTAATATAAATAAATTAAAATAAATTTATAATATTTTTAAAAAAATAAAAGAAGTACAATGAATTATTGAAAGGGGCTGTGCGACAAATAGAAAATGAGAGCGGCAAAACGAAAATTTAGATTTGTGGTTAATAAAACATAAGTGAGGGAAACGAATTGGGGAAAAAACTTCACTCATCTCTCACCTCTCTGACATCTCTCATCTCTCACGGATTCAATTAGGGTTTTAATAAATTTATATTAAAAAGTTTTGAAATAATTAAAGAAATATTCAAAACTTATTAAATTTTGATTAAAATCATTAAAAACATGCAGCCTCATTCACTTTATTTCATCGTTTAAAATAAAAACAAGTGACTATATTCGGGTATCTTCTATAATTCATCTTGAAACATGGAGTTCAAAAATCATCTCAATGTCATAATGTGCAACATAGTTATGACTGGTGAGTAAATTGAATTCCGTGTTAACATATAATATAAGATCCATATAAGGCCTCCCTCTAACACTAAGGCCTCCCTCTAACACCTTAAGGTTTTAGATGAACCGGTTCTTAACATGATATCAGAGCTCTCTAAAGATGAGCGCCCGTGATCCACTCTTCGACCCAAAAATGGGCTTTCGAGTGAGGGGAATGTTAACATATAATATAAGATCCATATAAGGTCTCCCTCTAACACCTTAAGGTTTTAGATGGACCGGTTCTTAACATTCTGCCATCTCAATTCAGATTTTTGAAGGTTGATCAGATCATTTGCAACTACGGGAGTATACTTTTTGTTAATGATAAAATGTTTTTCTTATTTACAGATATATGGATCAGTGTTCATAGGCAATATGATGGGCTTAACGACATTTTTATTAGTAGTTTACATTCGCGATATACCGGTGGATGCTTCAGCTGAATTTCTGGTTGCTATTATTATTTGCACAGGAATGGGTGTGTTTACTGGTTTCAGAACAACATTCCCACTGTGGACAAGTTACTTGGTGATCCTAATGTACCCAATTTCCCTAGTTACTCTGTATGTACTAACTACTGTATTGGGATGGTCTTAGCAATTTTAAGATACAAGAGCTAAGAGTTAAGAATTAGTAGTATATTTGTAAAAAAAAATTCATTTATCAAATTTAAACTCATGAATGTAATTTGGATTATACTGTATAAGTTACTTTATGCTACAAGTTTTACAGATAGATAGTCATAGAGAGCAATGCAATATTATTTTTGCTTGGGGAATAAACCTTATTAACGGCTCCTACTCTCATGGGGCGGATCTATACACATTACACCGGGGAACAGGAAATAATAAAACACTAGAACCTTGGGCTGAAATAATAAAACACTGGAATACAGTATATGGACCCGATAGATAAATCCAAGTAATCTATTATCTATTATATATCTAATTCAGCAATAGGGGGTTTCCCTGAGCAAATTAATTCATAGGCTCGGTCCCTCCGAACCTCACTCCAAACCTACCTCTAAATGTTTGTAAAAATATTGTTATTTAAAGGGTTTGAACCCATGAGAACTAAATTCAATACCATAACCAATTGAGTTGTGTGAGCATTTGAGTTGGTATTAAAAATCATTACCTACATACATAAATATTTGTATAATGTATAATCCCAATATGGCTTTTCAAACAACACATTCTCCTTTTAACTTCCAACATTTTCTATTAATGATTTTAGGACCAGGATACTCTACAAGATCGTTAGACTATTTTACAGGAGTATTTATTTTTAATATAGATAAAGTGCAAAAAATGAAATCTATTAATTATATTTGTACATTTTTATAATTATTAATTATAATATATATTTGTAGATAATTATACATTAATGTATAATTATTAATTATACATGCATACGTATACATACATACATACATAAATACATCCATACATACATACATAATTAATAATTATACATACATACATACATACAGACATACATACATACATACATACATACATACATACATACATACATACATACATACATACAATTATGTTGCATAATCTATTAATATTTTATTATTTGTAATCTATTAAATGTTGTATAATTAATATGCATATTTATACATATACAAACATAAATACATACATATTTAAATTTCTGTGAATATATACTATAATATTATATACATACTATATAACATACATACATACATACATACATACATACATACATACATACATACATACATACATACATACATACATTTATGTTGTATAATCTATTAATATTTCATTATTTGTAATCTATTAATTATTGTATAATTAATATGCATATTTATACATACATACATACACATGTACAAACATAAATACATACATATATAAATTTTGTGGATATATAATAATATACTATAATATTACATACATACTGATATGGGCTAAAAATAAGCCCTAAAGACACATTTAATGTTGCGTTAATTAGACCCAGCTTGGTCCAAATATGAAGCCTATTAATGAGGCCTGGGACCCCTAATTAAATATTAATTTCGTAATTAATATTAAGGTTAATGATCAGCTCAGCAATAAGAGTCAAATAAGGATATAACTCCTGCTTGACTTAGCCTCTAAGACACCAAATTCAACATGGAAACTGATTTCTACAAGGAAGGAGTCTAGAACCTTCTTCAAGGAGGTGGCTTGCCCACCAAGTCTCCCGCAGCCTATATAAAGGGTCTGACCCCTCATTCTCAGAACTACGTTGGCTTGATTCTCTAGTAATACAGAGATACGTAGGCATCTTGTGAGGACCGATTAGTCTCGAACGCAAGAACAGCCATTAAAGCTCGAAGCTCACTATCCCTTGTATTTAATACATACAAACCCTAGCCGCAATTTACAAACCCTCGATTTTATTCCACAACATTTGGCACCGTCTGTGGGAAGACAACATCAACCATGGTTCAAACACGAAGAACAACACCAGTTGTAACTGAGGCCGTGCCACTCAGCTCTGCTCCACCCCTCATCCAACAGGCTCCCCCAGCATCAGGGGTGATCACCCAGTCTCAAGTTTCTCAACAATCAGGGGCGATTCCCCACGTTGAGAGTACGCGGCCTCTGATCGACCATGCAGGACGAGGAACCAACCCTCTTCAGATGGTGGTCTCTCCTCTTTTTAATCCTGACAACCCACCACCAGGGGTACAGATCCACACCACGGGTCTCCCCTTGAATACTAACCCGAGTTATGGTCTGCCTAACCACCCTCTAGCTGCTCGGGGAGCAGGGCCGAGCGGACATGCCATGCAAACACAGGATCCATCCATAATTAGAGGATTGGGTCCTTATCAGGACGACTACTCTGGCCCCTATTCTGATGATTCGTCATCTGAGGATGATGATCGTGATGAACATCCAAGGAGGCGACGTGTTAGTAGAGAACCTCGAGCGAGGACCCAAGGAATCCATGATGGACCTCCACAAACGGCTGAGGAGAGGATTAAGGCTCATGAGGCTGAGATCCAAAGGCTAAAGGATGACATAGCAAGGGAACAGGCAAGACAGAGTCTGATTTGACCCCCTCCAATCTCAGGAAGGATTCCCGTTATAGATTTGGAGAGGTCCTCAAGAAGACAGAAGAGGGCTGATGTCCCAACAAGAGAAGCTATGAGGGTGGAAACCCTCAGGAGTAACCCGAAGGATCTCATGCCACTTGGAGATCCTGATGATCCCATACCCCCGTTTACTGAGGAGGTGATGAATGCTCATATTTCTAGGAAGTTTAAGATGCCGACAATTAAGGCTTATGATGGAACGGGTGATCCCGCAAATCACGTCAGGACGTTCTCAAACGCACTGCTGCTGCAGCCTGCAAGTGATGCCCTAAAGTGCAGAGCGTTCCCCCAAACCCTGTCGGGCATGGCTCAGAGATGGTATAGCTGATTGCCTGCGAACTCTATTGGCTCTTTTAAGGAGTTGAGTGCCGCTTTCGTTAGCCAATTCATTAGCGGAAGGGTGCATGAGAAGAGCTCCGCATCTCTTATGTATGTGGTGCAAGGAAAGAATGAAAATCTGAGGGATTACCTCAAGCGATTCACTAAGGAGACCCTGAATATCACTGATTTGGAAAATAAGGTGGCAATGGTAGCCCTGGAGCACGGAACCACTGACCTCTTCTTCAAGAGATCATTGGCAAAGCATCCCCCTGAGAATATGGCTGAGCTCCAACGAAGGGCTGATAAATATATTAAAGCTGAGGATAGCATGAAGAAAGAAACCACCGTAGGTGGAGGAGGTAACAATGACTCCAAGAAGCAAAAGCAAGACCAGGACCATGATGATCAAGAGTATGATGCTAGGGACAAGTATCCCCGAACTAGCGAGGACTCCGACTCTGCCCCCAATAAGAACCAAGGGTCAAGGTTCGCTGAGTATGCAAGGTTGAATACTCCTAGGAGTCGAATCTTGTTGGACATTGAGAATAATAAGGATTTCAGATGGCCGAAGCCACTTAGGGGTGATCCGCAAAGAGAAACCAGAATCAATATTACAGATTCCATAGAGACATGGGGCATGACACTAATGATTGCAAGCAACTCAAAGATGAGATCGAGTTTTTGATCCGTAGAGGGAAACTGAGGCACTTCACTAAGGGTAAAGATCGTGGTAATCAGAGAAGAGACTATAATAGAAGGGGGGACGATCAAGATCGTAACCCACAACCCCGAGGGCCAGTAATCAATATGATCTCGGGAGGCCCGACTGCGGCCGGGACAACTAGGAACTCTCGAAAGGCTTATGCCCGAGAGGTGTTGCACATCGTGGGAGAGGCCCCGAAGCGTGCAAAAACTGAGGTAGCGGTTAGTTTTGATGACTCAGACTTGGAAGGGGTGAAGTTCTCCCATGACGACCCGTTGGTCATAACTCCTGTGATTGGAAACTCGGAGGTGAAGCGAGTCTTGATAGACAATGGAGCTTCCGTTGACATTCTGTTTCATGATGCATTTGTGAAGATGGGATACACTGATCCTCAGTTGACCCCCAATAACATGCCTATATATGGATTTAATGGAGTAGAATCCAAAGTTGAAGGAACTATTCAGCTGCCTGTAACTATTGGGCAAGAGCCCAAGGAGGCCACTCATATGTTGAACTTCCTGGTAATCAAGGCGGCTTCAACGTACAACGCTATCCTTGGAAGGACTGGACTTTATGCATTCAAGGCTGTTGCCTCAACTTAAAATATGAATATCAAGTTCCCAACCAGGAATGGTGTTGGAGAACATAAAAGTGATCAAAAGATGGCACGAAGCTGTTATGTAGCCTCGTTAAGGCCTGATAGAGTCGGGGGGCAGGTCCTTCCAATTGAAGACATCGATGTCCGCAGTGGTAAGGAACACCAAGAAAGGCCAGTAGAGGACATCACACAGAAGCCTCGGAAAGCCATTGAGGCTAAGGCGTTAACTGACTTCATGGTTGAATGTACCATTGGCAACCAAGAAGTCGGGCGGCAGGAGGTAGTACCCCAAGCAGGAAGTGCACTTCAGAATAAGAGTGAGGAGACCAGAAGGAGTGGTGGGCGCTCTATTTTGATGGAGCATTAAAAACAAAATCAAGTGGTGCATGCATAGTCTTGCAAAGCCCTGATGGGCTCAACTTATCCTAATAGGACTTACTTCATATATATCTAGTAGAAGTAGCAATAAGGTTCGGTGAAACCATTCCAGGGCTTATTGCCCCAAGTAGGATAGTAGTACTCTTTGTAAGGGTTGAACCCATTTCAAGTTTTTAATGCAAGTTTGTTTTTGTTCATTGATTATGTGATTTTATTTATGTGCCAAGCACCTGGTGTGTGTAAGTCGAAGATGACCAAGTACTGAAAATAAAAGAACATATGAATGAAAACAGGCACATGCATAGAAAAGGCCATGGATGATCAATGGTAAGATTACAATACAATTGAATTAAAGTTCAAGTCCATAAAGGACCTTGGATGCAAAGTAGCCATCAGTGGCCACTTAAGCCAGGCAAGGCTAACAACAAATATTAAATCTCAACCAAGGATCAGGGAATCCAAGGGCATCCTTGATCAAGACCAAGGAGTCCAAGAAAACGTTAAGGTCGATGCCCAGTCTAAGTTTCGCTCTTCTGAGATAGAGAATTATGCAGAGAGTTTTTACTTCCAGGTCCTGAAGACCCCACCATCGATTCGAAATTGGTAGCACCGGTTGATGTAAGCTGAAGGATAGACCCTCTCAAAGCTCATCTTGAGACTGGTTGGCTTCCTGTTAATGCCTTGAAGGCACAGAAATAGTTAGTGAGAGTGCTGAGATAAGAGGTCCTTTGTCATTCCTTACTTAAAATATTGAATCTCAAATCCCAACACAAAATTTTAGCCTTGATGGCCAAAAAGGCTGTCTACCTCCAATCGAGTTTGTCGTTTGAGTTTAAGGACTTGAATCAAGAGCCGTTAATCGAATTCAAACCAAAGTAAGGTCCTAGGAGTATAAGAAGAAGGTTGGAATCCTGATAGAGGGTTGACAACCAGCCAAGGCACACCAGACTTGAAGTCAAGTGCTCAGTGGCAAGTGAACTTCTTGAACGATCAACCGAGAAGCAAGACCTCCACTATATGAAGCAAAGGGGCAAAAAATAAGGGACTCCATCATTTCAACATCTTAGAATGAGAGTTAAAGGTTGAATGGTTGATGATAACCAACAACCACGAATGAATTCTCGTTTTCGAATCAAGGACTCAGCAAACGAATTAAGGCCCTGAAGGTCACGAAAGCTAAGAAACGGGTCGTTTCAAGGTTCCGCATGAATCTCAAAAAAATTCGAAAATAGTGAGGCTGGGAGCCCGACAAAAGCCAAAGAGACGGCCTATAAATAAAAATTGGCCCAAAGGATAGGAGCCTAGAGCACCAACGCCCAAGAAGCTAAATCTCCTAGGCGTTGGATCAAATAAGGCCTCCTTGGCGGGGATACCCACGCCAAGGATGGAGTAACAAATGAAGGGGATTAAAGAACCCACGCCAAGAAGACTTAAAATCATAAGACAAAGTGCCTCCTTGGCGGGGGTACCCACGCCAAGGTTGTATGAATTAAGGGTGAAAAGATACCCACGGTCAGGAAGCCATATCTCCTAGACGTGGTTGGCAAAAACATCTCCTAGGCGGGGATACCCACGCCAAGGCTGGAGTAACAAATGAAGGGGATGTAATCACCCACGCTCAAGAAGCCCTATCTCCTAGGCGCAGTTAGAAGATTGTCCTCTTTGGCGGGGATACCAACGCCCAGAGCATCGCTACAAAATCAATTGGATAAATTACCCCCGCCCAGGAAGCCAAATCTCCTAGGCGTGCTTCAAGAAAAGCCTCCTAGGCGGGGGTACCCACGCCAAGAGTTCTTCTCCAAACGACATGCCATTTTTCGGAAATTAAAAAAGGAATAAAATCCATAAAAATTCTGAAAATAGGCTAGAAATGATGATAAAATAGGTAAAAATACCTATTAAATCAAGAAAAAAATAAGGAAGTAATTTATAAAATTATTTCTGAGACACGAGGCTCAATATTTTATTTTTTGTAAAGATTATCAAAAATAAAAATATTTAAACTGGAAGGTTCAAAAAAAAAAAAAAAAATTTGTACCCACGCCACCCAGGCCAACACTCCTGGGCATGGAATAGGAAAGGTACTGGTTGGCGGTGGTACCCCCGCCTAACTTCTATTACAAGATTGAATGGCCAAATTGCTGTTTAGTACCCTAAGTTTTGGCTATTTGCAAAATGGTCCTTGATGCTAAAAAAAAAAATTCCTAAATTATTAGGAATAATTACGGAAAATACCTGTGGGTACATAAAAATTGTTAAATTATTAGGAATAATTTAGAAAAATACCTGTGGGTACATAAAAATTCCTAAATTATTAGAAATAATTTAGAAAAATACTTGTGGGTACATTAAAAATTCCTAAATTATTAGAAATAATTTAGAAAAATACCCTTGGGTACATTAAAAATTCCTAAATTATTAGGAATAATTTAGAAAAATACCTGTGGGTACATAAAAATTCCTAAATTATTAGAAATAATTTAGAAAAATACTTGTGGGTACATTAAAAATTCCTAAATTATTAGGAATAATTAAGGAAAATAACTGTTGGTACATAAAAATTCCTGAATTATTAGGAAAAATTAAGGAAAATACCCGTGGGTACATAAAAATTCCTAAATAATTAGGAATAATTAAGGAAAATACTTGTTGGTACATAAAAATTCCTAAATTATTAGGAATAATTAAGGAAAATACCTGTTGGTACATAAAAATTCCTAAATTATTAGGAAAAATTAAGAAAAATACCTATGGGTACATTAAAAATTCCTAAATTATTAGAAATAATTTAGAAAAATACCTGTGGGTACATTAAAAATTCCTAAATTATTAGGAATAATTTAGGAAAATACATGTGAGTACATAAAAATTCCTAAAATATTAGGAAAAGTACCGAAAAATACGAGGAAAATTATAGAAATATATTCTTGACAAATTGAGCAATCATTTATGCTAATAATGCATAAAAGCTTTATAAAAGTGCCGAAATTGCTAAAAGCAAGCACAAGTTAAAGCCTCGAATAAGGCAAATCGTCGCAAATGTGTAGGTCGCTCCACACTTTACAATCAAGACGATACTCGTGAAACACTAGTGTAAACCAAAATTCCCATATAAGGGTAGGAAAATTAAGAAGTCCCAGGTAAGGGATAAAAACGACCCCGAGTCTCGATTAAGGCAATTATAACTTCTACGAAAACCTGATCAGTTTTCCTAGAAGTTGGGGGGCAAATGATATGGGCTAAAAATAAGCCCTAAAGACACATTTAATGTTGCATTAATCAACTTAATCAACTTCTGATGAGGCTTTGGTGTCGTTCTTTTTATATCTGTGGAGTATATTTTGGACTTAATGGTCCAAGGTGTGAGATTATTGATTTCTTTTATTGGGAGTGGAGGAGATACAAATTTAGCAGGTGAAGATGCAAAATTCTGATGACCTTAGAGAAGAAAACACTGGTCTCTTCTTGCTCACTGACTTCGAAACATCCTTCTAGTTAGAATTTTGTTTTTTTACCAAAGATTTCACAATCTTTGGTGTCCCTTTAGTATCTAATCCAGAAACCATATTCTGTTTATCAACATTAGGATAAATTTTTTAAAACTTCTGGTTCTGTAACCAAATCAGCGCAATCCAGCCTGTCAGCATCTGATTTGTCATGCTTTTCATTCACATCAAACCCATCAGTGCTTTCCACAAATTCTTCATATTTCTCAAGTACCACTTCTTGGCAGTCCAGTTTTATTATTTCTGAATCCTGGTTAGTAATGCTGCAGTCACTAAGCTGTTGTGTTTCAATTTCCTGTTGTTTCGATGCATTATTGGCTGCATTTTGTTGCTTGAGCAAAGCTGCAGCCTTCTTAGCAGCAGCAATTCTTTGTAATGAGCTTCAAAGAAGGCTTTCTTTTGTGCAACAGAACCTGGTTGTGCACATCTCTCCGCCTCCTCGACATAGGGCTTATTAGAAAAAGAAAACCATTTTTCCCAACCAAAAAAATAAGCAACCATTTATAATTCGTACAAAAAAATAAACTAAGCTTCCATATAAGAAGATAACACAAATACAATAAACGAACAGTAAAAATAAAATATATTGATGAAAAAACTCTCAGCAAAGAGAGATTTAATACAAGAAATAAAATTAAAAAAAATAATAAATTAAAAAAATGGATTTTGCTTATTCATAAAGATATTATTATAATTTTTTAAAAAAATATAAAATTGTATGGGATGTAGAATTTTAGGGATGAGATAAATAATAATATAAAATTATATTGGAGATAGAATTCCAGGATTAAAATCAGAAAAAGATGAAATCATGTACATTTAAAAAGCATTTTCCCTTATTAATAAAGATTATATATATACATATATGTGTGTGTGTGTGTGTACTGCATATTTTACAATTTATTAATTTATATATGTAAATTACTTTTATTTTCTATGTGAATAATAAATTAAATAACTAATTTTTTTAATGGAAAGATTTTTAATCAAGTACAAATAAACTCAAATCCCTCGAGATTACACATGTGTAATTGCAGATGTTGCCTTCAACTTCATGGTGATTCGTGTTGCAGCTATGATTTTGAGTATCTAAGTACTTAAATGGAGCGCGGACCAAAAAACTACTCCTATATGTGGACAAAGAAAGAGAGTTAAACATGATTATAAAATAATTAGCATAATAATCCGTGTGAGTCACGGGTCATTTTCTAACAATGAATATAATTTTTTTTTATCATTATCGCTTATATTATTTCTCTGAGTTTCATCAATCTTTCCATTCATAACACGCGTTTTTAAAATGTTCTTAATTCGATCAGTATTCAAGGCATAATTTGATTATGCAAATTTAGATGATCGGTAAGAACATCTCCAAGAGATTCTTAAATATAATATAAAATGTTGACTCTTAGCAACTTAGTGTACATTTATCTCCAACAATACTCTTTATACTCACTACTTATTTAATATTATATTATTAAAAGTAAGTTAAATTCGTAAAAGTATAAAAAACAAAGTGGGGATGAGAGAGTGTATTTATGAATTTATTATAAATATTGATTAGGAGTGGTAAGAAACTTTTACAATTGAGAAGAAAGTTTACATTCTTAAAGAATTTAGGAGTGACTAAGAGTCTCTTGGGCACATTTTTTTCTTCTCTCTCCACAAATCTCAATTTAAGAACGAAAATAAAGAGGTTCTTGGAGATGCTCTAAAATTAGTAGATAATATAGTACTTAAATGCGTTAAATATCTTAAACACATCTAAAATGATCCTAAAATACCGCTAAAATTAAATGATCCTTTCATTAATATTGGAATTATATAGTAATTTGGGAGTGAAAGAATGTGTTATTTGGACAATAATAACATATTGATAAATTACAACTACTTAGAAAAACTTATTAGTTCAAAGAAGTAGTGAAAAAATATTAATCCCATTAACAAAATTTTTCATTTTTGTTCATGAGCTTAAATAATTTTATTTAACCAAAAGAAAAAAAAATCAACGCCCGTTCACAAAGCGCAAGCGAGGATAGGAAGTTGAACACGACTATACAACAATAATATCAATGTGCACATCTTCATTGTAAAAAATTTTGCATCCTGAAATCTTTTTCTTAGATTGAAATCGATTTTTTTTTAATATTTTAACCCTAACAAATTATATACTTTAAAAATAATCGGCGCCCGCTCGCAAAGCGCGGAAAAAAAGGACTAGTTTGTAATAAGAGTTCAACATGATTGAGTAATAAGCAACTTACAAATTAGTAAAATAATCATGTTTAGTTTAAATAAGAGATCGAGTTATATTTGTCAAATATCGCGGGCCAAAATAAAAGAGTTAGCCGTCCTCTGTAGTAGAAATATAAGTACACTGATCCTATTAACGTGACAGTTCCTTTCACTATCAATGCTGCTGTGAGAAAATGTGGCTAACATCTAGGGACACATTGCCGACCATTAAATGTGATTAATTCGTTGAAAAACTATGGACAAATTTGACAATGAAAATAAAAAGAAAATTTCGTTGTCCCATAAAGTAGGTAGGAACTATTCTTATCAGAGCAACCTTCACTGCCACTTAAATAGTGAAATCTACAATTTCCTATGGATTCAACATTCTAATTTTCTAAACAAAGAAAAACAAGTCAAACTTCATTTTAATTAATTTGTGGGAACATATTAAAAAATAACTTTCATACTAAAAAACCGAGTTTCTACTGTAAAATATGGTGCATTTGTAATTTACATATAATTTTGTTTTTCGTGAAAATGCCCCTACATTTAAGCTAAAAAACTTTGTATAATATGATTGACTAAAATTTTACCTAAATTCCAGTGTCAAAAAAAAATTTACCTAAAAAACCGGAAAGATGTAAATTTAAAAGATGCTGCATATTTTTTATTTTTGATATGGCAGGTGCATTAAGGATTTTTAAAGTTCTAGATGCTCTTGCCTCACCTACTAAGCCTTCTAACCCTGGGTTGATTATCTAAGTATGTCATTGATAACTTCAGCCAGTGGTAAATTGCACTGCCCCACCGCACAATCACCTTCACATTTTCCAGCTGGACCATGATCGCAGATCTCAACAAGAAAATCCCATTTTCAAACTACAACACCTCAGTGGAGATCAGTATAAAAACTCACCAGAAATGGTTCAGTCATCACTTGTTACAGAACTTCAAGTACTTCCTTTAAACAAAAACGCACATTCGACAAGATATGGTACTGCAATCAGGTCTTGATGACGCCCAAGCCATTACTCATCCACTCCATCACCATAGGCCTGTCTCCGCCACTGACCCAACACGTACGATATCCAAGAAAAGGCACTACAGAGGGGTGCGACGTCGTCCATGGGGCAAGTTTGCAGCTGAAATTCGTGACTCAGCACGACATGGTGCTCGTACATGGCTAGGTACATATGAAACTGCCGAGGAGGCTGCATCTGCTTATAATAGAGCTGCTTTTAAGATGAGAGGTGCTAAGGCCATTCTCAACTTTCCAGGACAAGCAGGATCACACATTGAAAGGTCCGAACCTAATTTTTGTTTTAAGCTACTTGACAATAATAGTCAAGAATCGAGTTCGAGAGATCCAGTTGCTAAAAGTACTTGCGAAAAGACTGAGGATATGGAATTAATGGATTATCATAACCTCCTCAAGTTGTAGAAATATATTCTTGCATCAAGTAAACTCGCCCCTTTGTGTTCTGTTGGGGCTAGAAATATTTTTTAGCCTTACGCTACTAGTTAAGACTATAATGTTCCCTAATTTTAGCAAGTACTTGTTGCTGCTTATTTCAGTTTCTCGTATTTTACTTATTTATTCTTAAGGACTCTTTCTTAGAAAAATAAAAACAGCTTGGTTGAATAAACTGTAGTAATAATGTCCTCTTCAAAATATGGTAGGCTGAAATTAATAGTACATGCATGCAAGATGTTACAGATATGGATAAAATGGAAGTACTTCTCTATGAAGAAAACTAAACAGAGAAACACAGCAGCTGTGCAGAGTAAATGACAGACAAGCTTCAAGGATTTCTGGGTATTATAGATAAAAACAGTTGGGTGAAATATCGGGTAATGAGAAGGTGATGCAGCTGCTTAGGAGATTATAGCTAATATTGAATGCTTAATGTACAAGTGATAACCAACAGCTACGACATGGGCTAAAAATGGTGGGCTTCAAATGAATAGAAGAAACAAAGGCAGCCAAAGTATAGTGTCAAATATTCACACCAGGAGGAGTAAATAGAGCTGATTATAAAATCCAGTTTGTATGCTGTAATAATAATAAATATAGTATATGTAAGCAATGATGAAAGCTGGTGTATTTGAAACCTATAAAAGACTAGTTGCTGTGCATGTAATATTAGAACAGAAAAGTGAAAAAAAAAAAAAAAACAGCAGGGTGAAATTGTAGTAAAGGCTGTAGCCTCGTGTACATACAGCCTCGTGAAAAAAAAAAATATTTCGTAGTTGATAAACAAATATTATGGGAACTCGAGTATCCAAATAAAAGTATTATTCGGTTCATATGATAATTGGAACATAGTTGAAAGTGGGTACAACAATCCCATTAATGCAACCAGCGAAGCAGCTCTATCAAATACCGAGAATATGATTTTAAAGAATTTCCGAAATAAAGATAAAAAGGCGTTATATATGTTTTTTCAAAGTATCGATGAATCAACCTTTAAAAAAATTTCAAATGCAAAAACGGCGAAAGATGCCTGAGAGATTTTGCAAAAATCATTCCAAGGCATGGAGAAAGTAAGTCTATGCTGATCATTCTGCTTGACCAACTGTATGTCTAAGTCTTGTTCGAGTTGGTCTCTCTTTTCTGTAGACCTAACCGCGAACAGTTTGTCTAAATAGAATAGAACTCGAGTTCGTATCCCATTATGATTTGTAGAGGTAATCTAGGATCAGTTGCGTCCTAGGAATACTCTCTATTAATAAGTCTGCCTCTTTCGGATTGGCTTCTAGATCTTTCTGTTGTATATGCTCAGAAACATGTTGCTCAGGAACCTATATCTCGAAAACTGTTTCTCATGAACCTCTATCTCGGAACTTGTTTATCAGGAACCTCTCTATAGGAAACTGTAACTACACAAATAACAAATATATTAGTTGTTAGTCACAGAGGCATGCCTGTACTCATCTAATAACAAACCTAATTATTTGTAATGCTTTGCATTACTTACATGATCCCTTAACTGGGGAACCCTGTAGTTGTAGAGTTATTACTTATTTTTAGTATCTGTAATAGGCATCAAAATTCTATCTGTGTAATTGTACAAATTAAGTCATGGAATACTTCTTGAAATAAGATCCAGAGATCATGCCTCAAGCTTGGAGAACAAGGCTGTAGAAATAAACACAGTTGGATCTTGAAGATTGAAGTTTTGCCTAAGTACTAATTCGAGAAGTATTTTGTTCAATTCGAGAAGTGTAGCTTTCGAGAAGTCAGGGATTCGACATCTCAAAAGACACTGTTTGATATCTAAGGAAGTCAATAAGTCAAAGCTTCATTCGTAACTCAGAGATTCGATATGTCTAATACTCTATTCGAGAACTCAAGAAGTCAACAAGTCAAAGCATCATTCGAGTTCTCAAAGAGTCAACAAGTCAAAGCTACAATTGATATCTCAAGGACTTAGGAAGCTATTCGACATCTCAAGGATTCCATAAGTTAAAAGCTCTATTCGATAAGTCAAGGATTCCTGAAGAAAAGACTAATTCGAGAAGTGATTCGATATGTCAATTATGTAGTATTCGAGAACTCGGAGTTATCTAATTAGCCAATTCTAGTTCTCGAGTCAATCACTTGGTTATTTCTCGAATGCAGTCTTGAAGACAAAATATTGAAGATTGTACAAGTCAGAAACCTGCAGCATGCCAAAACACTTTTAGGGCCACAGTACTGTGAAGTGCTTTTGGAAAGTCTACAAGAAGCTTAGATAGTTTTTACAGGAAACAAACTCCTAAAGAAGTGGATCTGAGCAGGTTAAAGAAAAGTCAAATTACATGTTGCTTGGATGTTTACTCGAAAAGGGATAGACAAATTAGAAAGCATTTTTGTCCGTCACTACATTAGTAGTAAGTAGGTTGTACACATGTTCTATAAGTGTACAACCTCACTTCTCTAGCAGTTAACGAGTTTTCTTACATTATCATAGATAACATCTCTCTGAGAAAACGAAGCTGAGAATACTAATATTTTGTATTCAAAGATTGTAGCTAATCTTTATCTAATACAACGTTAGATTAAATGGAGTGATTGTGTTCTTGTGTTTCCGCATTTATAAATTCTGTTAAACACAAACACACACTTAGCTACACAAACATCAAACTGATTCAAACCTTCAAACAATCGTTCTTAAAATTCTTTTCAAAGAAAAGTTTGAAAATACATTCACCCCCCCCCCCGTGTATTCTCTTTTGTGTGTATTCCATACTCAACAAGTGGTATCAGAGCAGGTTGTTGTTTAAAATAGAAAAGATCATGAATACACCAAAGACAATAGGAACGGTGAAGGTCCCTAAGTTTGACAAAGATAATTACAACCCCTGGAAAATAAAGATGATGTTGTTTATCAAAGCCTCAAACCCGTTGTATCCTGAGATTCTCAAGAATGGTCCCTTTGTTCCACAACAAGATATTGCTGAGAAGATTGTTGGAATAGTAACCATCCCAAGATCATACTTGGCCAAAGATCCATCCAAATGGACAGATACAGAAAAGGAAAAGGTTGCCCTTGATAGTCATCTCATGCTGTTGATCGTAGACTAAATGGATATGTCAATGTTTGCAAACATTGCCTCTTGTACTACTGCTAAAGAGATGTGGGATCATATTGAGGTTCTCTGTGAAGGGACAGAGGAGGTCAAATAAAATAGGATACGGATACTGGTCACACAGTATGAAGCTTTCATGGCACAGCCCAAAGAAAGCATTACTCATATGTTTGAGAGATTTCACAAGTTGGTTACTGAGCTACAGATGAATGGAAAAGTCTACATCACCAAGGAGCTTAACATGAAGTTTTTACTCTCCTCACCAAACCACCTAGAGCAGAGGGTCATTTCTCTAAGGGAAAGAGATTTGAACAAATTCACATATGATGTGCTCTATGGTGTGTTAAAGACTCATGAGCTTAAGCTGTTGTAGAAAAGGGCTATTAAATCAAACCAAGGCAAGATGATCAACACATCATATGCCTTGATTGTAAACAAATCTATACATGACCTTGAAGCCTCTACAAGCCAACTGATGATTGAAGAAATAGTGGATGAAGAACCAGTAGTGGAGCTGCCTGAGATTGTTGCTGAGGAACAGGAAGAAGAAGAAGAAGAATAAGATGAGTTTTACACTCTTGAGGAGCTAGATGGCATGAAAAACACATCATATGCTTTCATGGCCAGAAAATTTCCTAATATCAGATTCAAGAGAAAGCAACCCTTCAAACCTAGACTTCAGAATCATTCATTCAACAAGAGTAAAGCACTATTGAAGCCAAACAAGAATAAATTCAAAACTGGCTATGTGGATAGGTCATCTATGAGATGCTATAGATGCAATGACCTAGGGCATTTTTCGAATGAATGCAAGAAGCATAAAAAGAAGGATAAAGAGTTTCTAGAGCTCGAAGCTAAATATGAGGCCCTTCTCAGAAAGCAAACACTAGGTAAGGCCTACATTGCTGAAGGGAAGTGTTGGGATGATACTGACAGTGATGGATAGGAGTAAGAATTCTACAACTATGCCTTGATGGCCAATTCTAAGGAAGAGACATCTCCATTAGACTCTCAGGTACCATCTTTCACTACCATAGACATGTCTGTTTCTGAATACAAGGATATGATTGAACAACTATCTGTTGAAATGTTTAATATTGATACTAGTATGACTGCTGCTAATGAAGAGATTGTGAATCTGTCTGCTAAGAATGAAGTATTAAACAAAAGAAATGAGGAATTAGAGCTAGCTGCCATGCAAGTAGAAACCTTAAAAAAGACATAGAATATCTAGAGAATAAGGTTTCATGTGCTAGTCAGCTTGAAAAGGCTCTTAAGGATGAATTAGCTGAGAATGAATTCAAACTGAAAACCTTTAAGAACCCCTCTAGTCTATTGCAATCCTATCATGAGAAAATCAAGAGAATGCAAAGGCTGCAATTGGTTTTGACTATGACACTCTCAAAAAGAGGAAAGGTTGTGCTGTCATTGAAAATGACAAGGTTGTTCATGAGAATGTGCCTCATGTTTTGAAAAATGCTAAGGCACCTATTTTTAAGGAATCAACACTTGAAATTGATGAGGAGGCCCTACTCATCAAGCAAATGTTGAATGATGAGGATGAAGCACAATCTAGTGAACAACCAGCACCCTCTAAGAGTAAGAATGTCAAATTGAAAACCAAGAAGCCTGTTGGAGTTGGACCTAAAACTGAGAAATATGTTAAGTTTGAACCAGCTAGAAAGAATGAATCTTTGAAGAATGTGGCTAAAAAAACAAAATAGAAATGGAAAACTAGGGATTAACAAGGGTACCAATTATGCTTATGTGCCTAATGCCCCTAGGAAAACATGTCAAAACTGTTTTAGTACTAATCATTTAACTCATGCTTGTAAGAAACCTGTAAGTAGTGTGCCTAAACCTTTCTATGATTGCTCTGTGCCTTTAAGACATAGAGATTCTCCTTTCTGTGATAAATTTGACTGTATGCCATGCAACATGAATGTTATGACTAGCTATTTCAATTTGAGAAGGCAATTCATTGATGGCTGTATCAGTCACAATTCTCACACACACTACACAAGGTCAAAGTCTTCAAGTCCTCCTAAAGCTAGGAAGGTACCTCTGTCACCTAAGTTTGAGAACTCAAGTTCTAAGACTCCTAGTTGTGATAAGAAGACTAGCCCTAAGAAAGTTGATAAGCATGTTATTTATGATAAAAATGTTTCTAAGTCAGGTGGACCCAAATTTATTTGGGTACCAAAGAAGAAGTAATACATTTGTGTTTGCAGGGCAAAGAGAAAGAAAAGAAAGTCATTTGGGTGTTGGACAATGGATGCTCAAACCACATGACTGGTGATATGGCCCTACTATCACAGTATGAAGAAAAGGCTGGCCCTATGGTTACTTTTGGAGATTATAGCATTGGTAACACATTAGGATATGGCAAACTGAAAGTTGGTAATGTCATCATTGAAGATATAGCACTGATCAGAGGGCTCAAGCATAATCTACTAAGTGTTGGTCAGTTTACTGATAGGGGTTTCAAAGTGGATTTTGACAAGATGAATGTTTGATCACTCACAAGAAGGCTGGTGAACTTGCTCTATCTGGAGTAAGGAAAGGAAGCCTGTTTGTAGCCAATATGGATTCTGCAAGCAAGGAAAAAATTTGTTGCTTTCACTCAAAGGCATCAAATGAAGATTGTTGGTTGTGGCATAAAAAGTTATCGTACCTGAACTTTAAACCTGTTAGTCACAGAGGCATGCCTGAATACATCTAATAACAAGCCTAAGTATGTGTAATGCTATGCATTACCTACATGACCTCTTAACTGAGGGAACCTCTAGTTGTAGAGTTTCTATTTGTTCTGTACTTGTAATAGGCATCAAATTCTATCTGTGTAACTGTACCTACTAAGTCAAGAATAAAGCTTGAAAGAAGTTCTAAGGTTCATGCCTCAAGCAAGAGAATGAAGACTGCCAAATAATCACAGTTGGGATTTGAAGAAATGAAGAATTTGCCTAAGTACCAATTCGAGAAGTACATTTGTCTATTCGAGAAGTCTAGCATTCGAGAAGTCTGAAGTTCGATATCTCAGAAGACACTATTCGATATCTCTCAATATGCTATTCGATATCTCAGGGATTCGATATGTCAAAATGCTCTATTCGATATCTCAAGGAGTCCCAGAGAAAAGAGCTATTCGAGAAGTGATTCGATATGTCAAGATAACACTATTCGAGAACTCAGAGTTATCGATCAAGTCAACTCCAGTTCTCGAATCACTTACTTAGTCACTTCTCGAATACATTCTTGAGGACAAAATACTGAAGAATTGTACAAGTCAGAAACCTGCAACAAGCCAGGATACTTTATTTGACTCTGTCCTATAAAGCATGCTGGAAAGCCTACAAAGAAGCTTGGAGAGATAAGACAAGGGACAAGGAGCTGAAGAAGTGGATCTAAACAGGCTTTTCAAAGTCAAATCTGTAGCCGTTTGGACTCTTACTAAAATGAGATAGACAGACTGGAAAGTGCTTTTGTTTTTTACCTACCTCATTTGTAGCAAGGGGGTGTATCCATGTCTATAAGGATACAGCCTCACTTCCTTAGCTGTTAAGGTTTTGAAGTTTCTCAAATATATCCAGAAAATATCTCTCTGAGAAAAACGAAGCTGAGAATACTATCATTTGTATTCACAGATTGTAGCAACATCTTAATCTAATAAAATATTAGATTAAAGTGATATTGTGTTGTGTTTGTGTTTAATTATCCGCATCTTCATATCTCACACACTCATCACTTATCTTGCTGCAAAGATTCAAAACCGAAGAAAAACTCAAGAATCCATTCACCCCCCCCCTCTGTATTCTTTTACTGTATTCAATACTCAACAAGTGGTATCAGAGCAGGCTGTTTAATCTAAACAGAAAACGATCATGAGTTCGAATACACCAAAGACTACAGGTACGGTAAAGGTCCCTAAATTCGACAAAGAAAATTACAACCTCTGGAAAATAAAAATGCTGTTGTTCATCAAAGCTGCCAATCCTCTCTACCCTGACATTCTCAAGAATGGTCCATTCATACCACAACAAGAAGTTGCTGAATCCACAGTGGGCGCAGTAGTCATTCCTAGATCATATGTTCCAAAAGAGCCATCCAAATGGACGGACTCAGAGAAGGAAAAGATTGCCCTAGACAGCCACCTCATGTTGTTAATCATAGACTCCTTGGATATGTCGATGTTTGCCAACGTAGCATCATGCAGATCAGCCAAGGACATGTGGAATCACATCGAGGTGTTATGTGAAGGGACAGAGGAGGTAAGAGAAAATAAGAAACAGATACTGGTCACACAGTATGAGGCGTTCATGGCACAGCCCAAGGAAAGTATCACTGATGTGTTTGAAAGATTTCACAAGCTGGTGACTGAGCTCCAAATGAATGGGAAGGTTTACAGCACTAAGGAATTAAATATGAAGTTTCTACTATCGTCACCAAACCATCTAGAGCAAAGGGTCATATCTCTAAGAGAAAGAGATTTGAACAAAGTCACGTATGATGTGCTCTATGGGGTTTTAAAGACACACGAGCTTGAGTTGCTTCAAAAGAGGGCTATCCAAGCTAACCAAGGCAGAATGATAAACACATCCTGTGCCTTGATTGTCAACAAATCTATTCAAGACCTGGAAGCATCTGCAAGTCAGCTGAGAATAGAAGAGATAGTAGATGATGAAGAAACTGAGGAAGTAGTGACTGAACCTTCTGATGACAAGGAAGAAGATGAGTTCTACACTCTTGAAGAGCTGGATGGCATGGAAAATACATCATATGCTTTTATGGCTAGAAAATTTCCAAACATCAGATTCAAGAGGAATCAGCCCTTCAAGCCTAGACCTCAAAATCATTCATTCAACAAGGGCAAGGCACCTATGAAAACAAACAAGAACAGATTCAAAACCAGCTATGTGGATAGGTCATCTGTAAGATGTTATAGATGCAATGACCTAGGGCATTTTGCCAGTGAATGCAAGAAGCCTAAAAAGAAGGATAAGGAGTTTCTTGAGCTTGAAGCTAAGTATGAGGCCCTTCTAAAGAAGCAGACACCAGGTAAGGCTTACATAGCTGAAGGGAAGTGCTGGGATGATTCTGACAGTGATGGGGAAGAACAAGAATTCTGCAACTATGCCTTGATGGCCAATTCCAAGGAAGAACCATCTGCATCAGACTCACAGGTACCATCTCTCACTACCATAGACATGTCTGTTTCTGAATATAAATCTTTGGTTGAACAACTATCCGTTGAGATGTTTAACATTCATACTAGTATGACTGCTGCTAATGAAGAGATTGCTAAACTGTCTACCAGGAATGAACTGTTAAATAAGAGAAATGAGGAACTAGAGCTAACTACTGTGCAAATAGAAAATCTTAAACAAGAGATTGAGTATCTAAAGAACAAAGTTCTATGTGCTAGTCAAGTTGAGAAAGCTCTTAGGGATGAATTAGCTGAAAATGAATTTAAGTTGAAAACATTTAAGAATTCCTCTAGTCTATTGCAGTCTTATCATGAGAAAAATCTAGCTAGACCTAAGGCTGCCATTGGACTTGATTATGACACTCTTAAACAGAGGAAAGGCTATGCAGTCATTGAAGATGACATTGTTGTTCAAGAGGAGGTGCCTCAGGTTTTGAAAAAGACTGAGAATCCAATATTTAAAACACCAACACTTGAGATTGATGAGGATGCCTTACTCATCAAGCAAATGTTGGAGGATGAAGATGAGGCACAATCAAATGAACAACAAGCATCCTCTGAGAGTAAGAATGTCAAAACCAAAGCCAAGGAGCCAGTAGGAGGTAGACCTAGACTTGAGAAACCTGTAAAGTTTGTTTCAGCTGGAAATTATGAGACTAAGAAGAAAGTGACTAATAAGAGACCAAACAGGAATGGCAAATTAGGGATTAACAAAGATAACAACTATGCTTATGTGCCAAATGCCCCTAGGAAAGTTTGTCAAAACTGTTTTAGCTCTAATCATTTGACTCATGCTTGCAAGAAACCATCTGGTAGTGTTGCTAAACCATTCTATGATTGCTCTGTGCCTTTAAGACATAGAGACTCTCCTTTCTGTGATAAACTTGATTGTATGCCATGTAACATGAATGTGATGACTAGTTGTTTTAATTTGAGAAGACAATTCATGAAGGGCTGTATCAATCATAATGTTCACACACACTACACAAGGACAAAGTCTTCAAGTCCTCCTAAAGTTAGGAAGGTACCTCTGTCACCTAAGTCTAAGAACCCTGATTCTAAGACTCCCAACAGTGACAAGAAGACCAACATCAAGAAAACTGATAAGCATGCTGATTTTGATAAAACTGTCACTAAGTCACATGGACCCAAACTCGTTTGGGTACCAAAGGAGAAGTAATACTTTTGTGTTTGCAGGGCAAAGAAAGTAAAAAGAAGGTCATGTGGATTTTGGACAGTGGATGCTCAAATCATATGACTGGTGATATGGCCCTGCTATCACAGTATGAGGAAAAGGCTGGCCCAATGGTTGCTTTTGGAGATGACAGCATCGGCAACACACTGGGATATGGCAAGTTGGAAATTGGAAATGTCATCATTGAGAATGTAGCACTGGTCAAGGGGCTCAAGCATAATCTACTGAGTGTTGGTCAATTCACTGACAGAGGCTTCAAAGTGAACTTTGACAAAGATGAATGTTTGATCACCCACAAGAAGACTGGTGATTTTGCTCTGTCTGGAGTAAGGAAGGGAAGCCTGTTTGTAGCCAATTTGGACTCTGCAAGCAAGGACACAATTTGTTGCTTCTACTCAAAAGCATCAAATGAAGACAGTTGGCTGTGGCACAAGAAGCTATCACACCTGAACTTCAAAGCCATTAATTCCCTAGTTAAAAAGGGAGTTAGTGAGAGGCATGCCCACACTTGAATTCTGTCAAGAAGGAGTGTGTGAGGCGTGTCAAAAGGGAAAAATGAAAAGATCAAGCCACAAGTCAAAAACAGTGACATCTATAACCAAGCCCCTGCAACTGATTCATATGGATTTGTTTGGGCCTGTCAATATTATGTCACTAGGAAGGAAGAAGTATGCTCTAGTGATGGTTGATGATTTTACAAGGTATACATGGGTAGAATTTCTGGCATCAAAGGATGAGGCTCCACAAGTAATCATTGAGCACATAAAGAAAGTTGACAAAGAAGCAAAGGCCATAAATGCAAGTGTGATTGCATTAAGAAGTGATAATGGGACAGAATTCAGAAATGCCATGCTTGGAGCATTCTGCAAAGAAAATGGTATTTCTCAACAATTCTCAGCTCCAAGGACTCCACAACAAAATGGAGTTGTTGAGAGAAAGAATAGGACTCTGATAGAGGCTGCTAGAACAATGCTACTTGATGCAAAGATGCCTACATGTTTTTGGGCTGAGGCTGTGAGCACTGCATGCTACATCCAAAACAGAACCCTCATCAACAAAAACACTGGAAAGACACCTTACAACTTGATGACTGGAAAGAAGCCTACTCTAAAGTATGTTCATACTTTTGGAAGCAAGTGCTTTGTGCTAAAAGATAATTCAGAATATGTTGGAAAGTTTGATGCAAAGGCATTTGAAGGAATCTTTCTTGGCTATTCTATGGAAAGAATTGCATACAAAGTTTATGTCATTTGTCAAAAGAAAGTAATGGAGAGCACAGATGTAACATTTGATGACAGCAAACTACCTGGATTAGAAGAAGCCAACAATGAAGATAAAGATCCCTTGAAGTTTGACAATCTAGATGATTCTGATGAGGAGATTGAAAGTGAATCTGAACTCATAATCCAACAAACTCAAGTGAATGAAGAACCTGTGTCAACCAACAATGAAGAAACAAGCATCCAAGATACACCTGTGAGGAGTGACAACTTCACAGGGGGAGGAAATGTAGATGATCATGATCTAAATGATGAAGCAACATCAAGGATGAGAAATCAATCTGAACATACAAGGAAATGGGATAGATCACACACTGCAGATCAAATAATTGGAAATCCAAATGCAGGAGTAAGGACAAGAAGAGCAACTATAAATGAATGTCTCTATGGCTGCTTTCTATCCCAAGTTGAGCCTAAGAAACTTGATGATGCATTGTTGGATCCTGACTGGATAATTGCTATGCAAGAGGAGCTAAATCAATTTGAAAGGAGCAAAGTATGGGAACTAGTGCCTGCACCAAAGGATAGAACCGTTGTTGGAACTAAATGGGTTCTAAGGAATAAGATGGATGAAAATGGTGTAGTCATAAGAAACAAAGCAAGGTTGGTTGCAAAAGGATACTCTCAACAGGAAGGTATTGACTATGATGAGACCTTTGCCCCTGTTGCTAGACTAGAAGCCATCAGAATTTTCTTGGCATTTGCTGCACATTCTAATTTCAAGGTCTATCAAATGGATGTCAAGAGTGCATTCCTGAATGGGGAGTTGGAAGAAGAAGTATATGTGCAACAACCACCTGGCTTTGAGGATCCACAGTTTCCCCACTTTGTCTACAGATTACTTAAAGCATTGTATGGACTCAAGCAAGCTCCTAGGGCATGGTATGACACACTATCACAATTTCTACTGGAGAATCAATTCACTAGAGGCACACTGGACAAGACACTGTTCTACAAGAAACATGGTGATGATATTATCCTAGTTCAAATCTATGTGGATGATATCATATTTGGCTCTACAAATGAGAAGCTGTGTGAAAAAATTCTCTAAGCTCATGCAAAGCAGATATGAGATGAGTATGATGGGAGAATTAACATTCTTTCTTGGACTGCAAGTGAGTCAAAGGAAGGATGGCATTTTTATAAGTCAAACCAAATACATTAAAGATTTACTGAAGAAATTTGATTTGGAAGAATGCTCACCTGCGAAGACACCCATGGCCACTGTCACCAAGTTAGATGATGATGCTAAGGGCAAAAAGGTAGATATCTCAATCTACAGAGGCATGGTCGGTTCTCTACTCTACCTCACTGCTAGTAGGCCAGATATCATGTTTGCTACATGCTTATGTGCAAGGTTTCAATCAAACCCAAAGGAATCACACATGATAGCTATAAAAAGGATCTTCAAATATCTGAAAGGCACACCATACTTGGGGTTATGGTATCCTAAGGACACAGGGTTCAATCTGGTTGGTTATTCTGATGCTGATTATGCTGGATGCAGAGTGGATAGGAAAAGCACATCAGGTAGCTGCCAGTTTCTTGGCCAAAGGTTAGTCTCTTGGTACAGCAAGAAACAACAATCTGTGTCAACTTCCACAGCTGAAGCTGAATACATAGCTGCTGGAAGTTGCTGTGCTCAAGTGCTTTGGATTAGAAACCAACTTAGAGATTATGGACTTGTGTTGGAAAGAATTCCTATCATGTGTGACAACACAAGTGCAATCTCTATAGTTGCCAATCCTGTCAATCATTCTAGAACAAAGCACATTGACATCAGATATCATTTCATAAGGGAGCATGCAACTAATGGAACCATTGAGTTACATTATGTTCCCACAGAAAAACAACTAGCTGACATATTCACTAAGCCATTAGATGAAGCCACCTTCACTAGGCTGGTCAGTGAGATTGGAATGCTGAATTCTTCGAATTCTGGCTAAGTGAATATATCAACTAGATTGTTGCAGCAGTAAATACTTACCTTATCAAATGCTCAATATTTTTAAAAGTAAGTATTGGCTGGAGTATGATGTATAAATATTCCAATGCTGCACATGTTGAAAATCATACATCTTTAGCTTGAAATTTCTGTGAAATTTTGAGAAAATCACTATTTAATTTAGTAGAATATTCTTCAGTGAATATTTCTGGTAAATTTTAAAAGATAGTGAAAATTGAATTTTATGAGTGAAAAGTATAGTTCGATAAGTCAGACTTCTCGAATGGTTCATTGTTATGTCTTGGCTTGAGTTCTCGAATAGTATCTTTTAGAGAAATCGAATAGCACACTTTGAGTTCTCGAATAGAGTATTTTAGTTCTCTAATGATAGAGTTCTCGAATACTGCATTTGAGTTATCGAATCATTTGAAAAGGCTGATCTTTCGCTGACACTTAATCGCTTTTTGGATTTATATTCAAAACTTCATTTCACTCATAAAAATATATTCTTAACTTTGAATTTTCTTCTGAGTTAAATCACTGCCAGCTGTGAGTTAAAAACTGTCTGAGATATCGAATAAGCCTTTCTTGACTTCTCGAATAGTTGTTTCATACTTCTCGAATGACTTGTCGCTACAGAACACTTATCTATCGACAACTCAAGACATTCATACATATACATTCAACTTCACAACTATTCAATTCTTTTCGTTCGATTTCTCAAGCACCTCAACTCCTGAAACCTCTGAAAAACCCTAACTGCGAATTTCTTCTTCAATCCTAATTCTCTTTTCTTCTCTACCCAAATGGCAAACCCTAAACTCACCATATCATTCCAAACTAATTTCATCGCAATCACCAGTGATGTGGAAGCACCGAATGCCAATTTCAAGTGCTTTGTTCGGTGGTTGTCTGAATCATACATCAAGAGTGCGCTCTCAGCCAACCCAACTCTGTACATAGATCTATTGGAACAATTCTGGAGGACTGCTACTGTGGAGGTCATCGCTCTTGAGAATGCTATCACTTCTTATATTGTTCACTGCAAGATTCAAGGAGAGGATATCACTATCACCACTGCAGACATGAATCAAGCCTTGGATATGCAGCAAGAGACGTATGATGCTCTGGCCTCCAATGATGAGTTGGAAGAATTCTTTGACTTCATCAACTACTCTGATACTATCAAGCTGGGAAAGTTGAATAGGAAGTTCTTAAGGAAAGAATGGAGCTTTGTATTTGCTACACTCCTTCATGTATTCACTGCACGGAAGTCAAGCTTTGATCAGATTAGTACACCCGTGCAGCAGCTTGCCTATGCCTTGGCTCATGGGAGAAAGATAGATGTTGGACTTCTCATCCTACAGGAACTCTATGGGAGACTTGGTCAGACCACAGCCAAGAGAGGTAATGAAATTTTCTTTCCTCGCTTTATTCAATCAGTGCTTAACTTTAAAAATGCTTCTTTGATTGAATTGCCTGGAGTAGATAAGAGTAAAATAGGCTATCCTAGGTCCATGACCAAACTCATTTTTGGTAATTTGGAGACTAGGAATGATGTGGATGTAAGACTTAGCATAACTCCCCACATGGAGGGTTTGTTTAGGTCTTACCCCCACAACATGCCAATATTTGATTCTAAATCTCAGTTAGCACAGCCTAAGCAAGGAGAACAAAGTGCTAACCCAAGGCCTGCTAACCAACCCCCCCAGCCAAACACTCTATCCAGCAAAGAGCCAACTGCATCATCCTCTCAAAAGGGTGATGTTAGTAAAAAGAAGAGAAAACAGGTTGCTTCTGAACCTTTAGAAATCTTAACTGAAGCAGCCTTGGCTGTAGAACTAGGGTTAGAAAGTGAGAAACCTGAGTTACCTATCATAAGCCTAAAGAAGAAGAAGAAGTCTAAAACCACCTCTTCAGTCACTCAAATGGCTGAAGTTGTAAAATCAGGGGCACACAGCTCACTAGATGTATCCTCTCAACAGGATGCATCTATAGAATCAAGCATCCTCCCCAATGCACCTATCTGTAAAGAGTCAGCACAAGGGAGTGATAAGGCTGGCACAACACTGAGTGGAGAGCACATCATAACTGAAACTCCCTCTATTTCTCAGGGGGAGTTGCCAAAATCTTGTCTACAACACACTTCTCTTTCAGAATCTACCACTCATATTTCTTTGAAGCCTGCAACTCAAGCAATTGAGGAGCAAGGCATTGATCATCAAGAATTCTTTTCCTTTGATGAGCCAATGAATTCAAGTGACTTGGTGCATGACACCTTGCTCACCACCCAGGTACCACATTTGGATGGTCAGGGAATGCATGCTGGGGCATATCCTAATGACACCATCACAAACACAGAGGATTCACTAGTTCTTACTAGAGACTCTGTGCCTGTGTCAACTACTGTTGTAACTCATCCCACTTCTGTGGAGACAACAGTAGTAGAGTCTGTTCATCCGGTTGCAGAAGTTGCATCTGTAACTGAGGAGCCTAGCAAGCCTAGCTCTAGCTCTAACTTTTTGTCTCAATGGCTGAAGCCTGTGCAACATGACAGTGCTTCAGGATCAGGGTCTGTTCCACCACAATTGACGGTTAAAGCACTTCAAAGCTTAGTTGTGGATCAGATCCCTGAGTTCACAAAAATTGCTCAGCACCTTCTCACTGCAAACATGCCCAATCCAGACTATGAAGCTATTCTCCTATGTCACAAAGAGGATGTAGAGCTACAGAAGGAGAAAATCATAGATGAAACTGAGAGAGATGGGAATATCGATGCTTGGCTGCAAGGAACCAATTCAATCCCTCTCTCAGAAGGTCTCCAGTATCTCAGAGAAGAGTACATCACTTCACTAGGGTCCAATGCCAAATCTCTCAACCCTACTGATGTGTTTGAAGCAGTGAATGACAGCTATAAAGGCATTCTCAAGGCTGCACACTATCTTGGTAAAGGCTTAAAGACAGAAATTAATGAAGTGTGTTCAGCTACAACCAAGGAGGTGCATGAGATCAAGAGGACTTTTGATACTAAATTCCCTCAACTGGAGACTGTGCTCAAGGACATTCGAACCTGCAATGCTACTTGCACCAGGATGGACAATGGTTTAGCTATTCTCAAGGATGCTGTCACAGGTCTGGGGCACAAATTTCAATCCTTATCAGATCAGACAACTGATGCCAATGCCATGCTCAGGACCCTCTTTGCAAATCAATATGGAGACAAGCTGGTCACTGAGGTTCCTGTGCATGAGATGTCAAGGTTCGAAGTGCAGAGACTGAAGGATCAATCCCTATCTGGTTTTAAGGCCAATGAACTCTTCACTAAAGTGGATACTCTTGAAAAGGAGGTAGTCTCTCTCCACAAGTCCAATGCTCATCTTACAGACACTGTGACAACTCTGACTGAGCAGTTGAACACTCAAGCCACCACCACAGCTGATGTCCTTCTGCATCAACAATCAATGTTGTCTGCAATGATGAAGCACATGGGTCTTCCCCTACCTGATGAATCTTCAACTCCAAAGGTGCATCCTACAGTCCCTGTGTCTGTCAACAAGCCTAAGGGGGAGAAGAGGATATCAAAGAACTCAAATCCAAAGGGGGAGAGATCACTAGAAAAGGGCATCAAGATCACTGAGGGTGGCCATCAGAGAACTTTGAAATCTACTACTCATGTGCCTGGAAAAGGAAAGGACAAAGTTGATGTGCCTCCCACTTCTCTGCCAGTTGTCACTCTACCAACTGTGCACATCACTACTCCTGATGGTCAAAGGCAGTCTATTACAACCACAGTGGTTGCAGGGAGTATGCCATCTGACAAGCCTCAAATCTCAATATCTAAGAGTGCCAAGCCAGTAGAAGTGAAGGTGGTCACTGAGGCCAAGCTACAAGAAGTTGCAAACTCAAATGTCTATCATGATGATGCATTCTTGGAGCTTCTGAAAGTCTCTAGAGAACAGGCTGGTGATGCTCTGCTATATCATGAGAGTTTGAAGAGTCAGATTGACTGTCTCACTGTAGTACCAAGGAGGCTTAATGATCTATGGCTCAAGGAGATATTGATGGTAGGAAAGAACAAGATATGGCACTTAACCATCAATACTCTACAGAGTCTAAAGCACTCAGAAGTGAATGTGCTCCTTGGACTAATTGAGAAGGGAAATGAGAACAACAAGAGTCTTCATGATGAATTGAGGAATGGTCAACCTTCAAGGCTACCTGAAGTTTTCACAGATCCTAGAACTATTATCTACCAGGCTGGAACAAGAATTGAAGATATCAAGCAGCTGGTCATTCCTAAGCATCTAACTCCTCAAAATAAAAATCTCATCATAGCCATCATTGAGAAACTGATCAAGAAGAAGGGATCTAGAACAGCAGAAGAATTAGAAGCTATATCTTATCTCAGGTCATATATTGCAACTGGCATTGTATCTGAGACTGCTAAGTTCAACCCAAGCAAAGATCAAGACAAGGATGAAGATAAAAGTGATGGAAGGAGAAGATATCACAGGAGTAATAAGGGTGATGAAGACAAGAAGAAGAAGAAGGATGATGAGAAGAGGAAGAATGATGATCAAGGTAAAGGCTCTGAGAGGAAAAGTGGAAGACAGCAAGCCTCAGGCATTGCTGACAGTAACCTCACCACAACACAAGACTCTAAGTCTAGGGTGAATGCTGCCAGTAGTGACCTTTCAAAATTTGCATCTATGGCTTCTGCAACTGTCTTGCCACCTCAAGAAGAGAAGAAGATTCAAGTCAAGAAACCATCTGTATGTTTCAAAAAGCAAACTGCTAATGGAATACTACAATGGTCTACAAACAAAGGTCACATACTGCTGCCAAGTAATCATGTAAAAAGAATCAAGTTCAAGCAAGCTGCAAGGAAATCAAAGCCAACCATATCAAAAACCCTGACAATCTATCCAGGCCTAAAACTCCAACCACTAGATGAAGATTATGATGTAGACCAACTGCAATTTTTGCAAGCTCAAAGAATCTATCATGTTGCCATTGTTGATAATTGCCTTGAGATTAAATATTCGGATGGAAGGGAGGAGAAATTCAAACAAGGAGGATGTCAACACTGGGGCAAGCTATATGACATAGAGAGAATCATTGCACTGTTGAGCTCAGAAGATAAAGTGGAGAGAGTATGGAAACTGGAGCTAATTGATTTTGTGAAAATGAAGAGAGATCATGAAGAAAAAGTCAGAAAAGAGTGTTTTGAGAAATGGCTGGCAAGGGAGAAAGAAATTGAGAGACTGGAAAGTGAAGCAGAAAAGCTGAGGAAAAAGGGTTTGTGTAGAGTTCAGTTCAACCCCTACATGGTAAAGTATAGGAGGAGGAATGGAAATCAAGTCAACATCAGAATGAATCTACTCAACCACTATCCTGCAAATATTCTGGAACCAGTACTTGAAGATTTCAAAGACTCAATTTTGCTTGAAGAATTGGATGCTATGGCAGAAATAATAAAAGCTATGGATGAGAATACAAGGAAGGAGAAAGAAAGAAGAGAGAAAGAATATGATGAATTTCAAGCCAAAGCTATGGAAAGGGAATCAAAAGACAATGGCTAGTTCTTCATCATAGGCTGTAAGATTACTCACTCTGTAGTTCTATCCAAATTGCTGATGGAAATTCATACCTGTACTGTCAAGTTTTATCTTTATGTATGATAGGCTTGTTATCAGACATGAAATTGTGACTAAGGGTCTTACTCACAATTTGGGGGAGATTGTTAGTCACAGAGGCATGCCTGAATACATCTAATAACAAGCCTAAGTATGTGTAATGCTATGCATTACCTACATGACCTCTTAACTGAGGGAACCTCTAGTTGTAGAGTTTCTATTTGTTCTGTACTTGTAATAGGCATCAAATTCTATCTGTGTAACTGTACCTACTAAGTCAAGAATAAAGCTTGAAAGAAGTTCTAAGGTTCATGCCTCAAGCAAGAGAATGAAGACTGCCAAATAATCACAGTTGGGATTTGAAGAAATGAAGAATTTGCCTAAGTACCAATTCGAGAAGTACATTTGTCTATTCGAGAAGTCTAGCATTCGAGAAGTCTGAAGTTCGATATCTCAGAAGACACTATTCGATATCTCTCAATATGCTATTCGATATCTCAGGGATTCGATATGTCAAAATGCTCTATTCGATATCTCAAGGAGTCCCAGAGAAAAGAGCTATTCGAGAAGTGATTCGATATGTCAAGATAACACTATTCGAGAACTCAGAGTTATCGATCAAGTCAACTCCAGTTCTCGAATCACTTACTTAGTCACTTCTCGAATACATTCTTGAGGACAAAATACTGAAGAATTGTACAAGTCAGAAACCTGCAACAAGCCAGGATACTTTATTTGACTCTGTCCTATAAAGCATGCTGGAAAGCCTACAAAGAAGCTTGGAGAGATAAGACAAGGGACAAGGAGCTGAAGAAGTGGATCTAAACAGGCTTTTCAAAGTCAAATCTGTAGCCGTTTGGACTCTTACTAAAATGAGATAGACAGACTGGAAAGTGCTTTTGTTTTTTACCTACCTCATTTGTAGCAAGGGGGTGTATCCATGTCTATAAGGATACAGCCTCACTTCCTTAGCTGTTAAGGTTTTGAAGTTTCTCAAATATATCCAGAAAATATCTCTCTGAGAAAAACGAAGCTGAGAATACTATCATTTGTATTCACAGATTGTAGCAACATCTTAATCTAATAAAATATTAGATTAAAGTGATATTGTGTTGTGTTTGTGTTTAATTATCCGCATCTTCATATCTCACACACTCATCACTTATCTTGCTGCAAAGATTCAAAACCGAAGAAAAACTCAAGAATCCATTCACCCCCCCCCCTCTGTATTCTTTTACTGTATTCAATACTCAACAAAACCCATTAACTCTTTAGTCAAAAGAGAGTTAGTGAGAAGCATGCCCATACTTGAATTCTGTCAAGAAGGAGTGTGTGAGACTTGTCAAAAATGAAAAATGAAAAGGTCAAGCCACAAGTCAAAGACAGTGACATCTGCAACTAATTCATATGGACTTGTTTGGGCCTATCAACATTATGTCACTAGCAAGAAAGAAGTATGCCTTGGTGATGGTTAATGACTTTACAAGGTATATATAGGTGGAATTTCTATCATCAAAGGATGAGGCTCCACAAGTAATCATTGTGCACATAAAGAAAGTTGATAAAGAAGCAAAGGCCAACAATGCAAGTGTGATTGCATTAAGAAGTGACAATGGAACAGAGTTCAGAAATGCCATGCTTGAAGCATTCTGCAAAGAGAATGGTATTTCACAACAATTCTCAGCTCCAAGGACTCCACAACAAAATGGAGTTGTTGATAGAAAGAATAGAACTCCAATAGAGGCTACTTGAACAATGTTACTTGATGCAAAAATGCTTACATGTTTTTGGGCTGAGGCAGTGAGCACTGCATGCTATATTCAAAACAGAACCCTCATCAACAAAAACATTGGAAAGACACCTTACAATTTGATGACAGGAAAGAAGCCTACTCTTAAGCATGTTCATACTTTTGGAAGCAAATGCTTTGTGTTGAAGGATAATTCAGAATATGTTGGAAAATTTGATGCAAAGGCATTTGAAGGAATATTTCTTGGCTATTCATTGGAGATAACAGCTTACAAGGTTTATGTCATCAGTCAAAAGAAAGTTATGGAAAGCACATATGTGACATTTGATGACAACAAACTACCTGGACTAGAAGAAGCCAATGATGAAGATAGAGATCCATTAAGGTTCAAAAATATGGATGATTCTGATGAAGAGATTGAAACTGAAGTTAAGACTACAGCTCAACAAACTCCAGTGAATGATGAAACAAGAGAAGAGTTTGTGCCAATCAACAGTGGAGATACAAGTATCCAAGATACACCTGTGAACGAGAGCATCTTCACAGGGGGAGGAAATGAATTTGATCACAACTTGGATGATGAAGCAACATCAAACTTGAGAAATCAAACTGAGCATTCAAGAAAGTGGGATAGATCACACACTGCAGAGCAAATTATTGGAGATCCAAATGCAGGAGGGTGAACAAGGAGATCAACTTAAAATGAGTGTATCTTTGGTTGCTTTCTGTCCCAAGTTGAACCTAAGAAACTTGATGATGCACTGTTGGATCCAGATTGGATTATTGCTATATAAAAAGAGCTAAATCAATTTGAAAGGAGCAAAGTATGGGAACTTGTGTCTGCACCAAAGGACAGAACCATTGTTGGAACAAAATGGGTTCTGAAAAATAAGATGGATGAAGATGGTGTGATTTTAAGGAACAAAGCAAGGTTGGTTGTAAAAGGTTACTCTCAATAGGAAGGCATTGACTATGATGAGACTTTTGCCCCTGTTTCCAGACTGGAAGCTATCAGAATTTTCTTGGCATTTGCTGCAATTTAAATTTCAAAGTTTATCAAATGGATGTCAAGAGTGCATTTCTGAATGGAGAGTTGGAAGAAGAAGTGTATGTGCAACAACCACCTGGCTTTGAGGATCCACATTTCCCAAACTTTGTCTCTAAATTGCTTAAGGCATTGTATGGACTTAAGCAGGCTCCAAGAGCATGGTATGACACTCTGTCATAATTTCTTATTGAAAATCAGTTCATTAGAGGCACATTGGACAAGACACTGTTTTACAAGAAACATGGTAATGATATTATCCTAGTTCAAATCTATGTGGATGATATCATATTTAGCTCTACAAATGAGAAGTTATGTGAGAAATTCTCTAAGCTCATGCAATGCAGATATGAGATGAGTATGATGGGAGAGTTCACATTCTTTCTTGGATTGCAAGTTAGTCAATGGAAGGATGATATCTTTATTAGTCAAAATAATTACATCAAAGATCTATTGAAGAAGTTTGATTTGGAAGATAGCTCACCTGCAAAGACACCAATGGCCACTTCCACTAAGTTGGATGAAGATGCTAAGGGCAAGAAAGTAGATATCTCAGTCTACAGAGGCATGGTTGGTTCTCTCCTCTATCTCACTGCAAGTAGGCCAGATATCATGTTTGCTACATGTCTGTGTGCAAGGTTTCAATCAAATCCAAAGGAATCATATATGATTACTATCAAAAGAATCTTTAGATATCTGAAGGACACCCCAAACTTGGGTTTATGGTATCCTAAGGACACAGGGTTCAATCTGGTTGGTTATTCTGATGCTGATTATGCTGGATGCAGAGTGGACAGGAAGAGCATCTCAGGTAGCTGCCAATTTCATGGACAAAGGTTAGTCTCTTGGTATAGCAAGAAACAACAATCTGTGTCAACTTCTACAGCTGAGGCTAAGTACATAGCTGCTGGAAGTTGCTGTGCTCAAGTGCTTTGGATTAGAAATCAACTTAGAGATTATGGACTTGTATTGGAAATGATTCCTATCATGTGTGACAAAACAAGTGCAATCTCTATAATTGCAAATCCTGTCAATCATTCTAGGACAAAGCACATTGACATTAGATATCATTTTATTAGGGAACATGCAACTGATGGAACCATTGAGTTACATTGATGGAACCATTGAGTTACATTGTGTTCCTTAAGATAAACAATTAGCTGATATATTCACTAAGTCATTGGATGAAGCCACCTTCACAAGGTTGGTTAGTGAGATTGGAATGCTGAATTCTTCAGAATCTGGCTAAGTGAAAATATCAACTAAATTGTTGCAGCAGTAAACACTTACTTTATCTAAATTATCAATATTTTTGAAGTAAGTGTTGGCTGAAATATGATTTATAAATATTTCCAGTCTGTTGCATATGTTGAAAAATCATATTTTATTAGCTTGAAATTTCTATGAAATTTTGAGAAAATCACTGTTTAATTTGTTAGAGTATTCTTCATTGAATATTTCTGGTGAATTTTTAAAAGATAGTGAAAATTGAATTTTATGAGTGAAAAGAATATTTCGACAAGTCAGACTTCTCTAATGATTCATTTTATGTCAATGCTCGACTTCTCTAACAAGTCTCTTTAGAGTACTCTCGAGTTCTCGAATAGAGTCTTTTGGAGATATTGAACAAAGGAATACTTGACTTCTCGAATATGGTATTTGAGTTCTCTAATGTCTGAGTTCTCGAACATAGTATTTGAATTCTCGAATCATTTGAAAAGGCTGAATTCTCGCTGAATTTCAACCGTTTTTGGATTTTTCTCTAAAATTTTAATTCACTCATAAAAACATATTTTATTCAATTTTAAATTGGATAAACTGCCAGTTATGGGTTACTACCTGCTTGAGTTATCGAATAAGCCTTTCTTGACATATCGAATAGTTATTTTACACTTCCCGAATGCTTGACTTGTCGATACAAAACATGTATCTAATCGACAATTCAAGTGTTTCATACTTATACAATTCAACAAATACTATGTTCATTTCATTCGATTTCTCAAGCTCCAAAATTATCAAATTCTCTCAAACCCTAACTGAGTAAAAGCAAAATTTCTTCTTCAAACCTTCATTCTCGTCTCTCCTACTCTGTAACAATGGCAAATAGCAAATGGTTATCCATTAAGCGGAGAAAATCCTATTTAAAAATAAAAACATAAAACTTAGGCCCTTCTTGCAAGAACGGACTAACAAGGTTAGCTACCCAGCCAACTTTCATAATTAAATACCGTTACTGTGTAAGTAGATCTAATCGTGAAATACCTATTACTAGATAATTCATGGGTAGAGCCAAAGAATATGAACTATACAAGTTACCAATAACATTGATTAAATGAAGTAAAGGCTCCGGTGTATAGAGAAAACCTCACCGTTTAAGAAGTAACCATATAAACGAAGGAAGCCAACTCACCATACCCAAAAGTACCAATTTCATTGCTATGACAAGTGATGTGGAAGCACCAAATGCAAATTACAAGTGCTTTGTTAGATGGATGTCCGAGTCATACATCAAATATGCGCTCTCAGCCAATCGAACTCTATATCTGGACATTCTGGAACAGTTTTGGAGGACCGCTACTGTGGAGGTTGTTGCTCTTGAGAATGATGTAACCTCCTACATAGTCTACTGCAAGATTCAAGACAAAGAAGTTACTATCAATACAGAGGACATGAATCGAGCACTGGGACTCCATCAAGCAACGTATCACCCTCTGGTATCTGATAGTGAGTTAATCGAGTTCTTTGAGTTCATCAGAGACTCAGATGCATTCAAGATTGGACTTTTGAACAGAAAGAATCTAAGGAAGGAATGGAGCTATGTGTTTGCTACTTTACTTCATGTGTTCACTACAAGGAAATCAAGTTTTGATCAGGTTAGTGCACCTGCACAGCAGATAGCATTCTCCTTGGCCAATGATAGGAAAATTGATGTTGGGAATCTGATAGACTTGGGAAGAATGCAGCCAAGAGAGGTAATGAAATTTTCTTTCCTCGCTTTATTCAATCTGCACTCAATTTTGTAGACAACACTTTGGTTGAATTGCCTGGAATAGATAAAAGTAGAATAGGCTATCCTAAATCCATGACCAAACTCATTTTTGGTAATTTGGAAACTAGGAATGATGTGGATGTAAGACTTGTAATAACTCCTCATATGCAAAGGTTATTTGAGGCTTACCCCCACAATATGCCAATATTTGAATCAAAATCTGAGTTAGCAAAGCCCAAGATAGTAGAACTAACGGCTAACCCAGGGCCTACTAACCAACCCTCTCAACCAAACACTCAACTAAACACTATGCCAACTGCATCATCCTCTCAACAGGGTAATGTCAGTAAAAATGAGAAGAAGAGGAAACAAATTGCTTTTAAACTTTTAAAGATCTTATCTAAAGCGGCTTTAGCTGCAGAATTAGGTTTAGAAAGTCAAGAACCTGTGTCACCACTCACCAGGCCAAAGAAGAAGAAATCCAAGAAAACCACCTTTTTAGTCACTCAAATGGCTGAAGTTGTAAAATATGGGGCAAACAGCTCACTAGATATGCCCTCTCAACTTATAAAGAGTCAGCATATGGGAGTGATAAGGCTGGCACAACACTGAGTGGAGAGCATATCACACTTGAAACTTCCTCTATTTCTCAGTGGGAGTTTCCAAAATCTACTCTAAAAGACACTTCTCTTTCAGAACCTACAATGGACATTTCTTTGCAGCCTACAACTCAAGTAATTGAGGAGCAAGGCATTGATCACCAAGAATTTTCTCCTCTTGATGATCCAATGGATTCAAGTGACTTAGTGCAAGACACTATGCTCACCACCCAGGACCTACATTTAGATGGTGAGGGAATGCATGCTGGGGTATCTCCTAATGACACCATCACAAACACAGAGGCTTCAATAGTTTTCACTAGAGACTCTGTGCCTGTGTCATCTACTGTTGTAACTCATCCCACTATTGTGGAGATAACAGTAGTAGAGTCACTCCATCCGGTTACAGAAGTTGCATCTGTAATTGAGGAGTCTAGCTTGCCTAGCTCTAGCTCTGACTTTCTGTCACAATGGCTGAAGCCTGTGTAACATGACAGTGCTTTAGGATCAGGGTCTGTTCCACAACAATTGATAGTTGAAGCTCTACAAAGTCTTCATGTGGATCAGATTCCTGAGTTTGTAAAAATAGCCCAAAACCTTATCACATCCACCCTTCCAAATCCATACTACGAAGCCATTCTGCTATGACACAGAGATGATGTGGAGACTCAAAGGGAGAAAATAGTAGATGAAGCTGAAAGGGATGGTAATGTGTATGTTTGGATGCAAGGGAAAGGGAGTGTAACTTTGAAGGAAGCTCTTCAATATCTGAGAGAAGAATACATCACTTTACTGGGGTCAAATGCCAAATCTCTACTCCCAGTTGAAGTGTATGAAGCTATCAATGATGCATATAAGGTAAGCTTGAAGGCTGCTCACTACCTTGGTAAAGGAGTTAAAACATAAATTGATGAAGTGTGCAAAGCCACAGCAATGGTAGTGAGTGAGGTCAACACTGAGTTCTCCACAAAATTCCCCTTTCTGAGTCTGTCTTCAACAGTGTCAAAGAGTGCAGAACCACATGCACATCTCTGGATAATCACTTCCCATGGTTCAAGATTCTCTCAATAAACTTACCACTCAAGTGCAAAGCCTAACCAAACAGACAACTGATTCCAATGCACAGATCAGAGTTCTCTTTGTAAATTAATATGGAAATAAGCTAGTGACTGATGTCCCTCTGCATGGAATGAAAAAGTATGAGGTAGAAAGACTCAAGGAGCAATCACTATCTTGTTTCAAGGCTGAACAACTGTTGACTCAAGTAAACAGCCTGGAAACAGAAGTGGTTTCTCTCAGAAAATTCAACGTTGAGCTCAAGGATTTTGTTGCCATTCTAAATGAAAAGTTGGACACTCAAGCAAATACTACTACTGAGGTTCTTCTTCACCAACAACAAATGATTTCTGCCATGATGCAACACATGGGAGTCCCTCAACCTGCAAACCTGTCCACTACTCCACAACCACCAGCCTCTACTTTAAACCCAAGGGCCCCATAAAAGACACCTGTGTCTGAGAACAAGCCTAAGGGGGAGAAGGGTATTGTCATTTCTGATCAACCAAGGCCTACAAAATCTAAACCTCAAGTTCAAACCAGAGGCAAAGGCAAAACCAAAGTCACTGAGACTTAATCCTCTAAACCTGTAAAACCTATCGCCTCTCTACCAACTGTCACTCTACCAGTTGTGCACATCACTAATCCTAGTGGCCAGAAACAATCTATCATATCCACAGTGGTTGCATGAGGTATGCCATCTGATCAACCTCAATCCTCTAGAGTTGAAAATGCCAAGCCTATTGATGCGAAGGTAGTAATTGAGGCCAAGTTACAAGAAGTTGCTAATTCTAATGTCTATCATGGTGAAGCCTTTTTGGAATTTTTGCAATTCTCAAGGGCAAAGGCTGGTGACACTCATTTATATCTAAGGAACTTGAGAGATCAGATTGACTACTTTACTGTTGTGCCAAGGAGAGTTGATCAAGCTTGGCTCAAGGAAATCATGATGGTGACCAAATCCAAGATATAACACCTATCATATACCACCTTAGAAGCTCTAAATTTCACTGAAGTGGACATACTGCTCAAGCTTATTGAAAAGAAAAATGAAAACACCAAGAGCCTGTATTTTTTGCTTGTTTAGCAAAAAATAAACATTGAACACAATACTATCAATCTGTCAAAGATATAAGTACAACCTTATGCAATTCTTATAAAACACAAAATATAATTACAATTTAGTAGCAGCAAAGGTAGAGGACCAGCATATCAAGACAGACAATTAGGATCGAAGTAACATAAGAACAACTAATAGCTTAAAAAGCTTTAGGATAGAGGTGGGCAACACACTATGCTAAAAGCTAAAAAAAACAAACTCAGAGGCAGTTCCTTACTTCATCAATGTAAACACATACGCAGGTACATTGAGGGCAAATACACACCCACTTTGAAGTAAGTGATGAAGGAGTAATATTAAAAAAGGTAGCATTCTATTCTGATGTAACTGCCTTAGCCAGCATGGTCTTCCCAGTACCTGGTGGACCAAAGAGAAGAAAACCTGCCAACAGAAACACATGTAAGTGACCATAAGAATTTTGTGATGCTACTTGTTTAGGACTAGATGTTGTTCGTTTAACTGCTCCATTTTGTTCCTGAGGTCAAAGGGTTATGTTTTGAAGATTATTATATAATTATTTAAAAGAAAAAATAGTAATGTTAAGTTAACAAGCCTATTGTTTCGAGGTTTTACTCAACAAGGGCATTGAACAAACTCCTCTCAAGCAAAAAAGGACTTGTTCTACAGCAATCTAATAAACTCGCAGTATAATAGTAACAGTCCATACCTTTTTAATCGATTCAGCACTTGACATAAAATATTTAGAAAGCCATCAATTGAAATTTCAGAAAATACATAACATATCATCCATTAAAAGGACCATCCAACAGTGTCGAAAAACAAGAATGATAAATGCTTACCTGTTTTCCCGAGCAACACTTGTAGTCTGGTTGAAACTTCTGGTTGAAACTTGCCCCTGCTTTTTTGATATCTTTTCATGGAGAGAATTTACCTTCGCCTGTTCGCTATGGGTAAACAATAAATTCAGTAGTATCAATTGAATTATCCAATTATATTACATTACATAATAACTTATAAGTGAAAATCACATTTACTTAGTTATGGAAAAATTTGCAAACGTTGTCACTCACCCATTCATATTTTGCAAAATCAAACACAAACTCATTGACCATAACACATTAACACTCCTAAGTAAAATCCAAGTAACTACATGAACTAAAAAAAACTAAAAATATTGTGCAAAATCATAAAAGATAAAACATTGAACTAAAAATAATATAAGAAGTTGTGTCGTAAGTCAATCATTACCCTGCAAACATACTAAATCCAATACTTGAAGATTTTAAGGATTCACATATAATTGAACAGCTCAATGATATGGTGGATATCTGGAATGCAATGAAAGAAAACAAAAGAAAGGCAGAAGAGAAACTGAATGAATATCTAGCTAAGACTCAAGGGAAAAATGCTAAAGGCACAGGATAATCTTCAACTTTAGAATGTCTACTTTTTGTATTCAAGATTCAATCAATTATATACCTGAACTGTTAATGTCTTATCTTTATGTATGTTAGGCTTGTTATCAGACATGAAATTGTGACTAAGGGTCTTACTCACAATTTGGGGGAGATTGTTAGTCACAGAGGCATGCCTGTACTCATCTAATAACAAGCCTAATTGTTTGTAATGCTTTGCATTACTTACATGACCCCTTAACTGGGGAAACCTCTAGTTGCAGAGTTTCTACTTGTTTTTAATATCTGTAATAGGAATCTGTAATAGGCATCAAAATTCTATATGTGTAATTGTACAAATTAAGTCATGGAATAATGCTTGAAAGAAGATCCAGAGATCATGCCTCAAGCTTGGAGAACAAGGCTGTAGAAATAAACACAGTTGGATCTTGAAGATTGAAGATTTGCCTAAGTACTAATTCGAGAAGTATTTTGTTCTATTCGAGAAGTCTACCTTTCGAGAAGTCAGGGATTCAATATCTCAAAAGACACTGTTCGATATCTTAGGAAGTCAACAAGTCAAAGCCTCATTCGATAACTCAGAGATTCGACATGTCTAATACTCTATTCGAGAACTCACGAAGTCAACAAGTCAAAGTATCATTCAAGTTCTCAAAGAGTCAACAAGTCAAAGCTACATTCGATATATCAAGGACTCAGGAAGCTATTCGACATCTCAAGGATTACATAAGTTAAAAGCTCTATTCGATAAGTCAAGAATTCCTGAAGAAAAGACTAATTCGAGAAGTGATTCGATATGTTAATTATGAAGTATCTGAGAACTCAGAGTTATCTAATAAGCCAATTCTAGTTCTCAAGTCAATCACTTGGTTACATCTCGAATGCAGTCTTGAGGACAAAATACTGAAGATTGTACAAGTCAGAAACCTGCAGCAAGCCAAAACACTTTCAGGACCACAATACTGTAAAGTGCTTTTGGAAAGTCTACAAGAAGCTTAGAGAGTTGTTACAGGAGACAAACTACTAAAGAAGTGGATCTGAGCAGGTTAAAGAAAAGTCAAATTACATGTTGCTTGGAGGTTTATGTAACACCCCAGTCCCACATCGAGGAGATTAGGGACTTTAGTTCAGTTTATAAGGCAAAGTACTACTACTAAGTGCACCAAGAAATCATGATATTTTGGGGGCCTGTGGTGGGATTGTGGACTTACCCAAGTTGGCTGCATTTGGGCCAGTTTACTTTGGCTTATTTCGGAATCGGGACTCGACCCGATTTTTGAAAAAAGACTCGAGATTTGACCCGGGTTGTCACATATGGTATCAGAGCCGACTCTCGAAAGCTTGATTCGTCAAGTTGCCGGAGGTGGGGACACGAAGGAAAAATTCCTAAATTATTAGGAATAATTAAGGAAAATACCTGTTGGTACATAAAAATTCCTGAATTATTAGGAAAAATTAAGGAAAATACCCGTGGGTACATAAAAATTCCTAAATAATTAGGAATAATTAAGGAAAATACTTGTTGGTACATAAAAATTCCTAAATTATTAGGAATAATTAAGGAAAATACCTGTTGGTACATAAAAATTCCTAAATTATTAGGAAAAATTAAGAAAAATACCTGTGGGTACATTAAAAATTCCTAAATTATTAGAAATAATTTAGAAAAATACCTGTGGGTACATTAAAAATTCCTAAATTATTAGGAATAATTTAGGAAAATACATGTGAGTACATAAAAATTCCTAAAATATTAGGAAAAGTACCGAAAAATACGAGGAAAATTATAGAAATATATTCTTGACAAATTGAGCAATCATTTATGCTAATAATTCATAAAAGCTTTATAAAAGTGCCGAAATTGCTAAAAGCAAGCACAAGTTAAAGCCTCGAATAAGGCAAATCGTCACAAATGTGTAGGTCGCTCCACACTTTACAATCAAGACGATACTCGTGAAACACTAGTGTAAACCAAAATTCCCATATAAGGGTAGGAAAATTAAGAAGTCCCAGGTAAGGGATAAAAACGACCCCGAGTCTCGATTAAGGCAATTATAACTTCTACGAAAACCTGATCAGTTTTCCTAGAAGTTGGGGGGCAAATGATATGGGCTAAAAATAAGCCCTAAAGACACATTTAATGTTGCATTAATCAACTTAATCAACTTCTGATGAGGCTTTGGTGTCGTTCTTTTTATATCTGTGGAGTATATTTTGGACTTAATGGTCCAAGGTGTGAGATTATTGATTTCTTTTATTGGGAGTGGAGGAGATACAAATTTAGCAGGTGAAGATGCAAAATTCTGATGACCTTAGAGAAGAAAACACTGGTCTCTTCTTGCTCACTGACTTCGAAACATCCTTCTAGTTAGAATTTTGTTTTTTTACCAAAGATTTCACAATCTTTGGTGTCCCTTTAGTATCTAATCCAGAAACCATATTCTGTTTATCAACATTAGGATAAATTTTTTAAAACTTCTGGTTCTGTAACCAAATCAGCGCAATCCAGCCTGTCAGCATCTGATTTGTCATGCTTTTCATTCACATCAAACCCATCAGTGCTTTCCACAAATTCTTCATATTTCTCAAGTACCACTTCTTGGCAGTCCAGTTTTATTATTTCTGAATCCTGGTTAGTAATGCTGCAGTCACTAAGCTGTTGTGTTTCAATTTCCTGTTGTTTCGATGCATTATTGGCTGCATTTTGTTGCTTGAGCAAAGCTGCAGCCTTCTTAGCAGCAGCAATTCTTTGTAATGAGCTTCAAAGAAGGCTTTCTTTTGTGCAACAGAACCTGGTTTTGCACATCTCTCCGCCTCCTCGACATAGGGCTTATTAGAAAAAGAAAACCATTTTTCCCAACCAAAAAAATAAGCAACCATTTATAATTCGTACAAAAAAATAAACTAAGCTTCCATATAAGAAGATAACACAAATACAATAAACGAACAGTAAAAATAAAATATATTGATGAAAAAACTCTCAGCAAAGAGAGATTTAATACAAGAAATAAAATTAAAAAAATAATAAATTAAAAAAATGGATTTTGCTTATTCATAAAGATATTATTATAATTTTTTAAAAAAATATAAAATTGTATGGGATGTAGAATTTTAGGGATGAGATAAATAATAATATAAAATTATATTGGAGATAGAATTCCAGGATTAAAATCAGAAAAAGATGAAATCATGTACATTTAAAAAGCATTTTCCCTTATTAATAAAGATTATATATATACATATATGTGTGTGTGTGTACTGCATATTTTACAATTTATTAATTTATATATGTAAATTACTTTTATTTTCTATGTGAATAATAAATTAAATAACTAATTTTTTTAATGGAAAGATTTTTAATCAAGTACAAATAAACTCAAATCCCTCGAGATTACACATGTGTAATTGCAGATGTTGCCTTCAACTTCATGGTGATTCGTGTTGCAGCTATGATTTTGAGTATCTAAGTACTTAAATGGAGCGCGGACCAAAAAACTACTCCTATATGTGGACAAAGAAAGAGAGTTAAACATGGTTATAAAATAATTAGCATAATAATCCGTGTGAGTCACGGGTCATTTTCTAACAATGAATATAATTTTTTTTTATCATTATCGCTTATATTATTTCTCTGAGTTTCATCAATCTTTCCATTCATAACACGCGTTTTTAAAATGTTCTTAATTCGATCAGTATTCAAGGCATAATTTGATTATGCAAATTTAGATGATCGGTAAGAACATCTCCAAGAGATTCTTAAATATAATATAAAATGTTGACTCTTAGCAACTTAGTGTACATTTATCTCCAACAATACTCTTTATACTCACTACTTATTTAATATTATATTATTAAAAGTAAGTTAAATTCGTAAAAGTATAAAAAACAAAGTGGGGATGAGAGAGTGTATTTATGAATTTATTATAAATATTGATTAGGAGTGGTAAGAAACTTTTACAATTGAGAAGAAAGTTTACATTCTTAAAGAATTTAGGAGTGACTAAGAGTCTCTTGGGCACATTTTTTTCTTCTCTCTCCACAAATCTCAATTTAAGAACGAAAATAAAGAGGTTCTTGGAGATGCTCTAAAATTAGTAGATAATATAGTACTTAAATGCGTTAAATATCTTAAACACATCTAAAATGATCCTAAAATACCGCTAAAATTAAATGATCCTTTCATTAATATTGGAATTATATAATAATTTGGGAGTGAAAGAATGTGTTATTTGGACAATAATAACATATTGATAAATTACAACTACTTAGAAAAACTTATTAGTTCAAAGAAGTAGTGAAAAAATATTAATCCCATTAACAAAATTTTTCATTTTTGTTCATGAGCTTAAATAATTTTATTTAACCAAAAGAAAAAAAAATCAACGCCCGTTCACAAAGCGCAAGCGAGGATAGGAAGTTGAACACGACTATACAACAATAATATCAATGTGCACATCTTCATTGTAAAAAATTTTGCATCCTGAAATCTTTTTCTTAGATTGAAATCGATTTTTTTTAATATTTTAACCCTAACAAATTATATACTTTAAAAATAATCGACGCCCGCTCGCAAAGCGCGGAGAAAAAGGACTAGTTTGTAATAAGAGTTCAACATGATTGAGTAATAAGCAACTTACAAATTAGTAAAATAATCATGTTTAGTTTAAATAAGAGATCGAGTTATATTTGTCAAATATCGCGGGCCAAAATAAAAGAGTTAGCCGTCCTCTGTAGTAGAAATATAAGTACACTGATCCTATTAACGTGACAGTTCCTTTCACTATCAATGCTGCTGTGAGAAAATGTGGCTAACATCTAGGGACACATTGCCGACCATTAAATGTGATTAATTCGTTGAAAAACTATGGACAAATTTGACAATGAAAATAAAAAGAAAATTTCGTTGTCCCATAAAGTAGGTAGGAACTATTCTTATCAGAGCAACCTTCACTGCCACTTAAATAGTGAAATCTACAATTTCCTATGGATTCAACATTCTAATTTTCTAAACAAAGAAAAACAAGTCAAACTTCATTTTAATTAATTTGTGGGAACATATTAAAAAATAACTTTCATACTAAAAAACCGAGTTTCTACTGTAAAATATGGTGCATTTGTAATTTACATATAATTTTGTTTTTCGTGAAAATGCCCCTACATTTAAGCTAAAAAACTTTGTATAATATGATTGACTAAAATTTTACCTAAATTCCAGTGTCAAAAAAAAATTTACCTAAAAAACCGGAAAGATGTAAATTTAAAAGATGCTGCATATTTTTTATTTTTGATATGGCAGGTGCATTAAGGATTTTTAAAGTTCTAGATGCTCTTGCCTCACCTACTAAGCCTTCTAACCCTGGGTTGATTATCTAAATATGTCATTGATAACTTCAGCCAGTGGTAAATTGCACTGCCCCACCGCACAATCACCTTCACATTTTCCAGCTGGACCATGATCGCAGATCTCAACAAGAAAATCCCATTTTCAAACTACAACACCTCAGTGGAGATCAGTATAAAAACTCACCAGAAATGGTTCAGTCATCACTTGTTACAGAACTTCAAGTACTTCCTTTAAACAAAAACGCACATTCGACAAGATATGGTACTGCAATCAGGTCTTGATGACGCCCAAGCCATTACTCATCCACTCCATCACCATAGGCCTGTCTCCGCCACTGACCCAACACGTACGATATCCAAGAAAAGGCACTACAGAGGGGTGCGACGTCGTCCATGGGGCAAGTTTGCAGCTGAAATTCGTGACTCAGCACGACATGGTGCTCGTACATGGCTAGGTACATATGAAACTGCCGAGGAGGCTGCATCTGCTTATGATAGAGCTGCTTTTAAGATGAGAGGTGCTAAGGCCATTCTCAACTTTCCAGGACAAGCAGGATCACACATTGAAAGGTCCGAACCTAATTTTTGTTTTAAGCTACTTGACAATAATAGTCAAGAATCGAGTTCGAGAGATCCAGTTGCTAAAAGTACTTGCGAAAAGACTGAGGATATGGAATTAATGGATTATCATAACCTCCTCAAGTTGTAGAAATATATTCTTGCATCAAGTAAACTCGCCACTTTGTGTTCTGTTGGGGCTAGAAATATTTTTTAGCCTTACGCTACTACTTAAGACTATAATGTTCCCTAATTTTAGCAAGTACTTGTTGCTGCTTATTTCAGTTTCTCGTATTTTACTTATTTATTCTTAAGGACTCTTTCTTAGAAAAATAAAAACAGCTTGGTTGAATAAACTGTAGTAATAATGTCCTGTTCAAAATATGGTAGGCTGAAATTAATAGTACATGCATGCAAGATGTTACAGATATGGATAAAATGGAAGTACTTCTCTATGAAGAAAACTAAACAGAGAAACACAGCAGCTGTGCAGAGTAAATGACAGACAAGCTTCAAGGATTTCTGGGTATTATAGATAAAAACAGTTGGGTGAAATATCGGGTAATGAGAAGGTGATGCAGCTGCTTAGGAGATTATAGCTAATATTGAATGCTTAATGTACAAGTGATAACCAACAGCTACGACATGGGCTAAAAATGGTGGGCTTCAAATGAATAGAAGAAACAAAGGCAGCCAAAGTATAGTGTCAAATATTCACACCAGGAGGAGTAAATAGAGCTGATTATAAAATCCAGTTTGTATGCTGTAATAATAATAAATATAGTATATGTAAGCAATGATGAAAGCTGGTGTATTTGAAACCTATAAAAGACTAGTTGCTGTGCATGTAATATTAGAACAGAAAAGTGAAAAAAAAAAAAAAAAAAACAGCAGGGTGAAATTGTAGTAAAGGCTGTAGCCTCGTGTACATACAGCCTCGTGAAAAAAAAAATATTTCGTAGTTGATAAACAAATATTATGGGAACTCGAGTATCCAAATAAAAGTATTATTCGGTTCATATGATAATTGGAACATAGTTGAAAGTGGGTACAACAATCCCATTAATGCAACCAGCGAAGCAGCTCTATCAAATACCGAGAATATGATTTTAAAGAATTTCCGAAATAAAGATAAAAAGACGTTATATATGTTTTTTCAAAGTATCGATGAATCAACCTTTAAAAAAATTTCAAATGCAAAAACGGCGAAAGATGCCTGAGAGATTTTGCAAAAATCATTCCAAGGCATGGAGAAAGTAAGTCTATGCTGATCATTCTGCTTGACCAACTGTATGTCTAAGTCTTGTTCGAGTTGGTCTCTCTTTTCTGTAGACCTAACCGCGAACAGTTTGTCTAAATAGAATAGAACTCGAGTTCGTATCCCATTATGATTTGTAGAGGTAATCTAGGATCAGTTGCGTCCTAGGAATACTCTCTATTAATAAGTCTGCCTCTTTCGGATTGGCTTCTAGATCTTTCTGTTGTATATGCTCAGAAACATGTTGCTCAGGAACCTATATCTCGAAAACTGTTTCTCATGAACCTCTATCTCGGAACCTGTTTATCAGGAACCTCTCTATAGGAAACTGTAACTACACAAATAACAAATATATTAGTTGTTAGTCACAGAGGCATGCCTGTACTCATCTAATAACAAACCTAATTATTTGTAATGCTTTGCATTACTTACATGATCCCTTAACGGGGAACCCTCTAGTTGTAGAGTTATTACTTATTTTTAGTATCTGTAATAGGCATCACAATTCTATATGTGTAATTGTACAAATTAAGTCATGGAATAATGCTTGAAAGAAGATCCAGAGATCATGCCTCAAGCTTGGAGAACAAGGCTGTAGAAATAAACACAGTTGGATCTTGAAGATTGAAGATTTGCCTAAGTACTAATTCGAGAAGTATTTTGTTCTATTCGAGAAGTCTACCTTTCGAGAAGTCAGGGATTCGACATCTCAAAAGACACTGTTCGATATCTTAGGAAGTCAACAAGTCAAAGCCTCATTCGATAACTCAGAGATTCGACATGTCTAATACTCTATTCGAGAACTCACGAAGTCAACAAGTCAAAGCATCATTCGAGTTCTCAAAGAGTCAACAAGTCAAAGCTACATTCGATATATCAAGGACTCAGGAAGCTATTCGACATCTCAAGGATTACATAAGTTAAAAGCTCTATTCGATAAGTCAAGAATTCCTGAAGAAAAGACTAATTCGAGAAGTGATTCGATATGTTAATTATGAAGTATCTGAGAACTCCGAGTTATCTAATAAGCCAATTCTAGTTCTCAAGTCAATCACTTGGTTACATCTCGAATGCAGTCTTGAGGACAAAATACTGAAGATTGTACAAGTCAGAAACCTGCAGCAAGCCAAAACACTTTCAGGACCACAGTACTGTAAAGTGCTTTTGGAAAGTCTACAAGAAGCTTAGAGAGTTGTTACAGGAGACAAACTACTAAAGAAGTGGATCTGAGCAGGTTAAAGAAAAGTCAAATTACATGTTGCTTGGAGGTTTATGTAACACCCCAGTCCCACATCGAGGAGATTAGGGACTTTAGTTCAGTTTATAAGGCAAAGTACTACTACTAAGTGCACCAAGAAATCATGATATTTTGGGGGCCTGTGGTGGGCTTGTGGACTTACCCAAGTTGGCTGCATTTGGGCCAGTTTACTTTGGCTTATTTCGGAATCGGGACTCGACCCGATTTTTGAAAAAAGACTCGAGATTTGACCCGGGTTGTCACATATGGTATCAGAGTCGACTCTCGAAAGCTTGATTCGTCAAGTTGCCGGAGGTGGGGACACGAAGGCTGGTGGTATTATCCCACAATGGACAGAGATCCGGAGGTGGGGACACGAAGCCAGCCTGTATTATCCCACAATGGCTAGAGAGGAACGATCTTGGAGTACCTATGGGATATCCGTTCAGGCCTGACGAGGACGTCAGGAGTTTAAGTGGGGGAGTTTGTAACACCCCAGTCCCACATCGAGGAGATTAGGGACTTTAGTTCAGTTTATAAGACAAAGTACTACTACTAAGTGCACCAACAAATCATGATATTTTGGGGGCCTGTGGTGGGCTTGTGGACTTACCCAAGTTGGCTGCATTTGGGCCAGTTTACTTTGGCTTATTTCGGAATCGGGACTCGACCCGATTTTCGAAAAAAGACTCGAGATTTGACCCGGGTTGTCACAGTTTACTCGAAAAGAGATAGATAAATTAGAAAGCAATTTTGTCTGTCACTACATTAGTAGTAAGTAGATTGTACACATGTTCTATAAATGTACAACCTCACTTCTCTAGCAGTTAACGAGTTTTCATACACACTGCAAGAAATATGCTTTTTACCTACCAATAATTTACTTACTAATAAATAATGGTAGGTAAAAACAATTTTTATCTACCAATATACAATTGTAAATATTATTAGTAGTTAATTATTAAAGTGGTAAGACTTTAAAAAAATATGCTTTATAAGATCGACGTACTTACTTACGTGTGGTTGACATGTCTTTTGATAATTACCGAATAACTTATTACTAGCTTATAACCTGTGCTTCGCACGGATTTCTTTTGATATGTTATAAAATTTATTTAACATTATAATTATGTTTTTATATAATTATTACTTTTAATAATTTTTTTAATAATTTTTATTTTTAATTTAATATAAATTTATACAATGATATGCATATGGTTTAAATTTATATTGTAAAATTCTAAATTAAAAATGTCGTTGACGGGTTTGAACTTTGAATTTTTAGTAAAGTAATTTAATGATATAATATATCTTATTATTAGATCTAACAATTCTTATTTATTACTAAAAATAATGATTTAAATATATGGTGTGATATTTTTGGGTGTATAAAAGTAATATGTTTTAATTAAAAAGAATTACTATTAAAAATAATGATGGAAAGATATAGTGTGATATTTTGGATATATATTAATTATTGTAATATTAGTTTTAAATTAAAAGGTAAAATGTTTTAATTAGAAGTAAAATCTTTAGAGAAAATGGGTAATTGAGTTGTTGGAGCATAACAGAAAGAGTCCAAGTAGAAGTTCAATGTGATTGAAGGAATTTTAATCGGAATATAATTACGTTAACGTTAGTAATTAGCTTTTTGAGTTGTTTTTATAATATAATAATTTTATTATTTGTTTTAATAATTAGCATAATCAAACCGAAAACCAAAACGTTCAAAACTTTTAATGTTTCGGCTTTAATATAATAGTACTAGCTTATAACCCGTGCGAAGCACGAGTTTCTTTTGATAGGTTATAAAATTTATTTCACATTAAAATTATGTTTTTAAAAATTTTTAAATTTTAATTTAATATAAATTTATATAATGATATGCATGGTTTAAAATATATTTTTTAAAATTCTAAATTAAATATGTCGTTGACGGGTTCGAACTTTGAATTTTTAGTAAATTAATTTAATCATATAATATATCTTATTATTGGATCTAACGATTCTTATTTATTACTAAAAATAATGATTTGAATATATGGTGAGATATTTTTGGGTGTATATTAGTGATCGCAAGATTAATTTTAAATTAAAAAGTAACGTGTTTTAATTACAAAAATTACTATTAAAAAATAATTACGGAAAGATATGGTGTGATATTTTAGATATATCGATGAAGGAATTTTAAGCGGAAAATATAATTACGTTAACGCAAGATTAATTTAAAATTAAAAAGTAATATGTTTTAATTACAAAAATTACTACTAAAAACTAATTACGGAAAGATATGGTGTGATATTTTGGATATATATTAATTATTGTAATATTAGTTTTAAATTAAATGGTAAAGTATTTTAATTAGAAGTAAAATCTTTAGAAAAAATGGGTAATTGAGTTGTTGGAGCAGAAGAAGAAAGAGCCCAAGTAGAAGCTCAATGTGGATGAAGGAATTTTAATTGGAATATAATTACGTTAACATTAGTAATTAGTTTTTTGAGTTGTTTTTGTAATTTAATTATTTATTTAATAATTAGGATAACCAAACCGAAAACCAAAACTTTCAATCTTTCGGCTTTAATATAATAGTATAGATAGATTTACAAGCATCATTTTTTATTTTTCGTAAGAGCAGTAGTCAGCCTGTAATTTTTGCCTAATTATTTTACTAGTAATGGTGTATTATTTATTTCTTTAAAATGTACTGCCTTTAACATATAAATATAATTTTATATGAGAAATAGTTTTTAAAATAAATTACAAATTATATTTTTAAATATATTATGGATTAATTGAGAACTACAAACCCGAATGTGCTAGTATTTTTTTTAACTAGAAAAAGAAAATTTAGAAAAAAAAATTACCATATTTTTCACTTCTATAAAATAAAATCGAAAAGAGGAAAGTTTCTTTGAAATATATAATAATTCATTTACACTAGGGAGCGAGGAGAGAGAAATTTATTTATTTAATTATTAATTGGAGGATAACAAAGAAGAAACATATATAGCAAAATTAGAGATGAATCAAATTAAAAGAAATTATTAAAATAAAGAAAGAAGTCAGTTTCAAAAAATATAAAGAAAGAAGTTACAAACAAAAATTATCCAAGCAGTAAATAGGATAACATACATGCGTATTAGCAATGAAGCTGTGATAGGACTTAGGAGCATGACTTGAGGTATGAAACTGATTCATGTCTACGTGTTCATCACGATTTAAAATGTCTTTCGTCACCAGTCACCACTATCTTTTCAATACAAATCCAATTAGAGTTTATCACTTTCTTTGGTTAGTTATTTTCGTTCCGTGATTTCAGATGTTGTGTCTCTTCTTTAATTTGTATCTATGTTAATATAAATAACACCATTTTTATAATTGTGGGCTTGGATAAAATTACGCTTATCAAGAGTTTGAATTGCATTTAATAAAGTTTATATCTACATTAAAAATTTATTGTTTGTACTAAAAAAATAAATATAAGAATCACATAACATATTAAAAGATAACGAAAAAATTAATTAATACCATATTAGAAATGAAATTGTGTAAATTTGTGAAAGAAGCACTTAAATTAAGTGGACGTCAAATTAAATTTCACTCCATCAAAGAAATAATAGTGTATGAAAAACGGACACCATAACAATTTATATGAGAAGGAAATTATAATCATAATTGTAATTGGATATTATTAACATATATGTAATTTATACTAGGAGATAATTGTTCGAAATTAGGTTTAATGGTTCAACTATACAAAGAACATTGACTGTTAGATTTTTAATAAATCGACAACATCCATTAGATCTAAAACTAATGATCAACTAGTTTTTAGGTATTAATTTACGTTTTCAATTTGTAAAATTGGATTGTAATTACTTCTGTAATTACATTTACTGACTTCTTTTAATCTTCCCTAAATAGCTTTTTTAATGAATACATTTTTTCTATTTTTAGTTTAATTGTGATTGATTTTGTAGATTTTAAATGTTTTAAATTTGAATTTTCTTGTAATAATTGATTTATTTTAACAGGTTCAATGATAATTATGCTTTGATTGATGTCTATTTTTTTGTACCATTTATGGGTGGCCAGGAATGATGGTGTATATTTTTGCCATGTAGAGGCAATCAAGTGTCATTTTGTTGGTTTTGTCTATTTCCTTTAAGTCATATTTTCTATATATGATTTTACTTTAGTGTCTAACCAAAGATTTCATTGGTCAGACTTTATTTTATTCCTTTTTTTCTAAAATATATACACACACGTTTTCAATAATAATTTATTATTGGATATATTTTCAGGTGAACTATTCTTTTTACGGACAAGCAATCTCTTTTGACAGATATAAGGGTGAGTGTTGGTTGGAGTTTGGTCGAGCAAGTAAGATGTGGATACCACTTTTTCAAGTCCAATTCATTCACTTTTTATAACTGATATTAATTTGTGCGTTTTTCTTTTCAGACATTAATCTTTTATTGTCTAAATTTTCGGGAACATTTTCACGACCTTCAGTTAGATGATAAACTTTTTGTATGAAAAAATTCGCTAACGATGATTGTACTGGATACAATCATTAATGAAACTGTTATTTTTGTCAAAAAAAAAAAACTAAGAAATATTTCACATTTGTGCTAATTTAATAAATATCTAAGGTTCGACTCCCGTTAACAACAAATTAAAGTTAAGAATTTATATTATTTTTTTTTTTTGACATCAAAACACTTCAACCACTATTATTGATTTTCATAAACGATTACATCGATCAGAAACGGAGGAACAATACTCCATTCCTCACGATCAGTCCTTGATTTAGCCTCTCTAGCTATTACATGAGCTGCTAAATTCGATGATCGTCTAATAAAATACAACTCATAGGACCCTAAGTCCTTTGCCAAACATACACAATCAGAAATAATATCACCGAAATAAGAAGAATCCTTTTGCTTATTATTGAAAGCTTGAACTACTCCAAGTGAATCTAGCTCAATGAACACCTTCTGTACCTGTTTTCTTTCAACCATGATAAAGCCTCCCTGAATGCTAAAGCTTCTGCTAGCTTGGGGTCTGTGTTGCCCATAAATTTGCCTCCATATCCTACTAATACCACTCCCTTTTCATCACGTAACAAGCAACCAAATGAGCTCATCTTCTCTTCTGGAAAAACCGCAGCATCTACATTACATGTAATCCATCCTTCAACTGGTTTCTGCCAAACCATAACTCCTTCACGCCTATTTATTTTAAAAGGCTTCCCACAAACTGCCTTAGCCTGTTGCCACATAAATAAAAAGCTACTTGCCCCGTCAATTATAAGCGTAGGAGATTACATTTTACGATTCCAAACCACCATGTTCCTGTGATCCCATAATTTCCAAGCAATTGAGCAGAATACTTCAAGATCAGACAAGGACAGATCCTCAAACAGGGCCTTCAAACTAACAGCCACATTCTACTCATGGGAAAATCTCCTTAATAAACCATCTAGTTCCCAACATCTTTCAGAGAATGGACATTCAAAAATGAGGTGCTTCAGAGATTCCTCATTTAAATGACACACTGGACAGACTGTAACACATTTGTTTCGAAGATTCACCAAGATCGGGATGCAGTTTCGAAACACACGCCAAATAAAAATTTTAACTTTAGGAGGGATTGACAAAGACCATAATTTTAACCAATTCATACCTGGTAAAACATTCTCCACTCTCGAGTTCTTTTTACTCAGAAGTCTATATCCACTTTTAACTGTGTACCTTCCTTTCTCATCCTCCACCCAAAGCCAAGAATCCTCATTTCCTACATAAGAAAGTGGAATCTGAAGAATTCTTCTGGAGTCCTCTTCAATAAAGATACTTCTGACAACTTCAAAATCCCATTCTCTACTTCCTGTCTGAAATAAGCTACTAACTTTCGCTGTAGTCAGTTCCTGAGGAGCTTCCGTAACAACCCTAGGATTATTCACATCCGGAATCCATGGATCATTCCAGATATTTATAGTATTTCCAGTACCAATCTTTACAATGTTCCCCTCACTAATAAGACTCCTAGCTGCACTTATACTTCGCCAAACATAGCTCGGATTGGATCCAATACCAGCCTTTTGAAAAGATTTGGAAGGATAATATTTGCTTGAATTAATTTTGCTATCATCGAATTTGGCTCTGTTAACAGTCTCCAGGCCTGTTTCCCTAGCATGGCTAGATTGAAATCATGAATTCTTCTAAATTCCATACCTCCAAACTTTTTCGGCTCACATAGCCTCTCCCAAGACATCCACCTGATTCCCCCTCTATTTTCAACATTTGAGACCCACCAGAATTTATTCATTAGTTTCTCTAACTCATCACATAAACTCTTTGGAAGAAGAAACACACTCATTACATAAGAAGGTATAGCCTGAATTACCGACTTTAAAAGAATCTCCTTACCTGCCAGGGAAACCACTCGTCCCTTCCAACTTTGTAACCTGTTCCAAACCTTGTCTTTAACGTACCCAAACACTTCTTTTTTGTTTCTTGAAACAAAATTTGGAAGGCCTAGATAGAAAGCAGTGTCAACAACAATGTTCACCTGAAGCATCTGACTAATAGCACCAGCTACAGCCTCCTGAGTGTTCCGACTAAAATGAATAAAAGACTTATTGAAATTAACTTGCTGTCCAGAAGCTTTCTCATATATTGCTAATCAATCCTTGATGCATTGAGCCTCCTCCGTGGTTGCTCTAAAAAACAGATATGAGTCATCCGCAAATAACAAATGATTGATAATTGGAGCCCTCACTGCAATTTTACACCCATGGATTAAACCTTGAACTTGTCTCCTTTGAAGCAATGCTGACAAACCCTCTGCACAAAGAAGAAACAGATAAGGTGATATAGGGTCACCTTGTCTAAGTCCCCTTTCAGGAATGACTGGCCCCAATTCATGACCTGAGACCAAAAAATTGTACCTGACTGTTTGCATACACATATCAGTCCAATTTAACCATTTATGAGTGAATCCCATTTTCTGCAAAACTCTCCGAATAAAGATCCATTCTACTATGTCATACGCCTTACTCATATCGATCTTCAAAGCAGAATAACCAATCTTTCCTTTTTTTCCTCATATGCATCCAGTGGTTGATTTCATAGGCTGCTATAACATTATCCGTAATCATTCTTCCTGGAATAAACGCACTTTGGGACTCCGAAATGATACATGGAAGCACCACCTTAAGCCTATTCACTAGCAACTTTGTCACAATTTTCATCAAAACATTACACAGTGATATTGGTCTTAAGTCTCCAACCTTCTCTGGATTGTTAATTTTTGGAATAAGAACTACTAAGGTATCATTCAGATTTGGAGGAATTATATCTGTTGACAAGATATTCCGACAGGCCTTGACCACATCATCTCCAATTATATTCCAAAAACGCTGATAAAAAGCTGGATTCATCCCGTCAGGTCCTGGACTTTTATCCGGGTGCATTGAGAAGATCGCATCCTTTACCTCTTGTGGCTTGAACTCCTGAATTAACTGGTCATTTTGTTCTCAACTTATTCTTTCACCGATACAATCCGTCACCTCATCCATCTTCGTAGGATGTTGTTTACACTAAAACAAGCAAGCATACGTGGTCACAAGTAATATAGAATAAAGTTGAGTTCGTTCCCACAGAGATCTGGTTATGGTTTTAATTCAGTTTTGTACCTATGCAACAATGTATGGTTATTACTCACTGCTAAGACAAATAACAAATTTGGTTTAATTAACTAAATTAACTAAGAAGTAAATTAACAACTAAGAATTAACTAACTAACAAGAATTGAAATTGAATTACGTCTACAAGAGTAACATGGGATCCTAACTTTATTAAATACTTCGCTTAGATCTGACGCCTTTAATCACTATATGCAATGGTTATGATATCTAATCGGATAACACGAAACAAGTACACGCTACCTGTCAGCATACGTATACCAAACTAAACATACATCCACAAAAGAGATAGAAGATGAATAGACACCAATTATGCTTAGACCCTATATGTCTATAGAATTTGAAAACATAACGGTTGAAGAACAAGTTATCCATAAAGATCACACATGGCAATATAAGTATTTTCATCTCATACTACGAATCATGTTGATAAACAATCATGAACCTATGCTAGCATGGCAAGTTCTAAATCTCAAGATCCACTTTCACTTCACAAGAGATTAACAAATTAGATGTTCGCGACGCATCTATCAATTAAGCACAACCATACAAGGATATCAGATATACATCACACACAGATCTTTAAAGCAATCAAACTACTAAGCTACATAGATAAATCCGTTAGAATCCCATGACAACGATTAGTTCATAATTGAACCTCTCGTCATCATGGGATCTGATGAAACCATGATAAAAACAAAGTATGAAAAGATACAAATAAAACTAAGTAATTGATATGTAATGGTCTCTACTAAATTACAATGGTAGGATGTGTTTATATAGGCTCTAGAAGTCTTGTCCACCAAGCAATTGCCTTTTTAGAGTTGGAATAGAAGATTGGCAATTTCCGTTCTTGAATGAGAATAGAATTGCAAATTCCATGTGTAGATCTGATTGTGGAATGTTCTAGCCGCCCAAAGCAATTACCATACTTATTAGAAGTAGGAATTATAGCAATTTCCTTGTCAAAGTTGAATTTCTGCAGTTCGGCACATAATACGTTTCCTAAACTGATTCTGTTTTTAAGGAAAATTCGTAGCTGACTTTTCTTCAATATTTCTGGCCCGTTCCAGTTGTAAGTGGACATCTGGACCACTTTAGAATGATAGAGAATCTCGTTAGCTTCGCGTGGACTGTAAGATCGTCCAAAACGGACTTCTAGAACTCAAGATAGGGCCAAAACAAAATCAGAAATTCTGGTTGATTTTTCACCAGCACGCCCGCAGAGCAGGAGCGCCGGTTGGGCGCCTGAAGCGCCAGCTCAATCTGCATAAAACAGCTCTGGGGCGCCAATTAGGCTCCCGGCTTGGTCCCGATCTGCGAAAATTGATTTTTCTTCGATTCTTAAGCTTTTTCTTCCGTTCCTTTTGCATGAGCTTCCGTCTTTCATCCTTAATGACTTGTATACTTCTTGGTAGTTGACCTTAGCCTCCATTCTTCATTCCATATCATAAATCAACTCCAAATAACGACGGAAACTACACCTTTAATCGACATTTCTTCAACCCTGCACAATTAAGCAAAACACATCAAAACTACCACAAACTTGAGGCCAAAGCAATCAATTTAAGCCGAATTAGAATGTTCCAAGTAGATATAAAATCCACTTATCAGATGTGACTGAAAAAGATCTTGATAGAACAAAACTATTAGATCACCTAAACCATTCTCCCAATTTCTCTAGATATCTTCCTCATCTTTTAGCTGGCTAATATGATTCTTTTTCTTTCTTGCCGTAGCATATCTATGGAAAAACTTTGAGTTGCTATCTGCCCCTTGAAGCCAATGTTGTTTCGCCCTCTGCCTCCAAAAATCTTCCTGTTGCTCTAATAATTTCGAGTATTCAGTCATGGTCTCCTTATAGCACTGAATTGAGAAACTATCTGACAATCCTTGAAACTTATTCATTCTTTCTCTACACCGAGTTAATTTACCTGCAAACTCTTTTTTCATTCTGTCACCCCATTTTTTCAGCTCTTCTACACAACATTGAATCCTGTCCGTAATCGTTTTTGCTCTATTTCGCTCCCAACTGGAGGATACTATCTGACTACAATTTTCCTCCCTAAGCCATGAGTTTTCAAACCGAAAACAATACCCACTTTGAATTGGCCTCCATATACTCAGCTGTAGTGAAATAGCCGAGTGATCAGACGTTGGGGCTACCAGATTTTGAACCTTATGAACTGGGAACCTCTCCCTCCATGTCTCATTAAAAAAACCCTATCAAGCTTCTCCTGCATCCAATTCTCAGTACCTCTTCCCCTTTCCCCTGTGTAGGGATATCCTTCCATTGGTAAATCATACAATCCACAGTCGAACATGGTTTCTTTAAATCCTTCTAATAGCCAATTTGGTTGAACATTACCCCCTTTTTTCTCATTGGCCCTCAACATATCATTAAAATCACCCATAACTACCCAAGGCAAATCAGACTGAGATGATAAACGACGAAGTAAAGCCCATGATTCTCTTCTTATGGATCGTTCCGGATGTCCATAAAAGCAAGTAAGTCTCCAAATAGGTGAGCCATCTAAACTGACCTCAGCATCAATATGATTATGAGAATACGTTTTAATGTTTACACTATTATTATGTTTCCAAAAAAGAGCCAATCCCCCGCCATGTCCCGGCCCAGACACCGTAAAAAGGCCTTTGTACTGCATCTTAGCCTTAACACTTTCCACTCTGTTTTGACCAATCATAGTTTCCATTAAAAATACAAACATGGGTCTCTTAATTTGGACCAAGTCCAAAAGAACTTGAACTGTACGAGGATCCCCTAAGCCCCTATAGTTCCAATCTAGCGAACTCATTGTGGCTGGCGGGCCTGGACCCCAGGACCCGCCCATGCCAAGTTTTTTTGGTTCTGTTGTGTCTCTTCCTCCATAACTATATCAAGGCCAGTCTCGTTACTTTTTTCTAGGCCCAACCCATCAGATATTTTCACCTCCCCTTCTTTTGTGCGTGCCCGCTTTTATTTGGAGACTATAATTCCATCATTTACATTAAAATCCCGCTCATTTTGAATTATCATATTTCCCTCGTTTTCTTCAGTTTGTTGAGCTGATTTGCCAATCATATCCCCCATATTTCTCTGATCAGTTCCGACTGATTGATGGACTGTTACCTTTTTTCCGCCTTCGTTATTGTCCTTGCCTGGTCATCATGTAATTAGCTCTTGGAATGTCTCCAGTAAAATCCTCCAGAATCAAACCCCCCTCTTCTTCTTCATTTATTGAAAGATTTGCATACTCATCAATGATACTCTTACCGTGAGATGAACTCGCCATCACCAGCTCTAAAGGGCCTCCTTATAGATATTTATAAAAACAAAAAAAAAACAATGGACGAGAAAAGCTCTTATCAAGGAAAAAAACTTGTCAAGAGACAAGACTCAAGAAAAACTCATCAGATGATGAGACAAAAAAAAACATCACATTTATATTATTATTAGTTTTAATCAATACATGAACTTTTGACTAATATATATTAAATTAAATTAAATTAACTATTAAACTAGAAAAACAAATAGAGAAAGTAGAACCTCGATAAATGAATATTCGATAAACAAATAAACTCGTCAAAGGAATAATTTTTTCCAGTTCCGACATAATAGAGACAATGTATTTTTTATTTCGATAAATGAATAATCTCGATTAATGAATAAAAAATTTCGCTCCCGAGCGTATTCATTTATCGAGGTTTAACTGTATCATATTTATCGAATCGAACACTTATAAAACTCGGATCGACTTGATAAATTTTTCGAACATTATTTTTTGTTCGAACTCGACCTCAATTCTTATCGAGTAGAATCGAATCAAACTTTGCGAATCGAATTGAGTAAAGTTTAACTAATAGCTCGATTCATTTATAGTCTTACTCAGAACTTGATCAAGATAGAGCACATAGTGTATTAGGAATCTAAAATTTTATAAATATTATAAAAAATATCAAAATAAAGGTCGAATACACGTGTTATAAGGACAATATTAGAGATGTTTGGGGAGCTTATTTTTTAGAAAAATTGACTTATTTCACGAAATAAGCTAAGATTTTTAGCTTTTTTCTGAAAAACGCACTTTGGTCGTTTGCAACATATAAATCTCAAAGATACATTAAATACACTCATAAAAAATTATCAAAATATGAAGTTATTACCCGAAATAAGTCCCTAAAGACTTATTTTAAGATGAACCAAACAACACCGTTATTTGTATTTAAAGATTACAAAATTTGTATGTTTTCCAAATATGTATGTCAATTTAATGTACTAATATTTAATAGTTAGCTTAATTACCGTTCAACTAGCCCAAGTCCAAGAACTATCAATTATTCTTTTTTTTTTGGTTAATCAAGTGATCCAGACCAATTTGTGCACCACTCGATAAATCCAGGATAGGTAACTATCAAATTTTTTAATAGAATAGGAGTTAAAATAAAATAAGCGTAGATTCTTAAATTTTCAGAATTTTGATTTCTTATCAATTAAAATTTGTACATTTAAATATAATATTAATCGAACTTTTATGATTTATAACTTTTTTTTTGTTTATATGAGAAACAAAGTTAAGAATATTTTGAAAATAATTCCAAAATTTAGGAGGGATTTTTTTTCCAGAAAATAAAACGATTTTCATTCAATAAAGCATAATACAACCGGGACAAACCCCCGACTGTCAATACAACCAGGTTGGAAAACAAACAACAAACTAAAAACAATTAGCTGATTTGTTTCCTGATCGTTTAACACACAGAATTTAAAAATTCTTGAAATTAAAAATGAAATCGAAGACATCTTAAGCGATCCAAACTGCACCAACATCTCTGAAAACAACAACATCACAATTGATCTTATCACATAACAACCGTTATTAGTCCAGTATTCAGAAGCCCTAATTGAATAAACTGAGGTTAGAGGAACGACACCCCAGCTATCTACATGCTGGATACTAGCTATAGACATGCCGAAAGTTGAAACCCCTAAAGGATGAACAATCTTTGGTTATGAAAGGTGAGCTCTTGCAATCATCGCCACCGCCCCATCTTCAATTCAGGCTTTCCATCCCAAAAACATCATCAAAATCATTTTAAATAGATTGAACATCAGACAAACCCAAACATAACTGATTAATAACATAACAAAAACACCCCAAAAGGAGAGACAAATCACGCACTCCAAAAGGAGAGACACACAAACACAAAAAGATTAGATTTTATTGAAAGGAAATCAACGAAATCGAAAAAAGCTAAAGGTTGGGGCTTTCCACCAGAGAAAATCCGGTGGAAGCCCCTCGACTAACTTGAAAAAAAGCACGGAGGACAGAGGGGAGGCGGCTCTTAGGGCTCTACAAAGAATAAGGAGGACATTATTCAAATTTAGGAGGGATTTAGTTTTAAAAAAAATTAGGAGGGATAAATCCCGCTTAATTTTTTGACAGGAAAAACTCCACAAGACACGGGCTCTCAAATTTTCGTGTAACCGCTTTAGCCTAATACATATAGTTGAGGAAAGAAAACCGGACATCACTTTCTTTTTTTATCAAAAAAACAGTTCAATATTGAGGCGAGGTTAGAAAATACTTGATTTGGGGATGAAGTCCATGACCCATTAAGCCATAAAGCTAGTTGATTTCCCATAAAAAAATCTCATGGTATGAAAATATGATGTCTTTCTCTTTGTTTTCTCCTTATCTTATTGTTCTTAAAAATGGATTTTTTAAGGTGGAGTTTATTATTTGCAGAATTTTTATCTCAGTTTTGTCAATTATCTTCGTTATAGCCGGATTCATAATTTGAAGGTACGTTTTTATTTTCTCTTTTATTACATGAAGAATTGAGTGAGTATCATGATGCATAAGCATAAATCATTAGTTTTAAATCATTGACAATATCTGAATTTTTTATAGATGTTCATGGTTATGCTTGTATTTTGAAATTGAATGTATATTAGTTTTTTTTAATTAATTTAATTCATTATGTAATTATGCTTTCATTGCTTGAGGATTGTCCTTGATAATTGTAAAGAGCTAACAAGTTGATTTTAAATGCATGATTTACAGAAGCGTCCCACTTTGAAATTCAGCACTCCATTTCGAAAGGTATGTTTTTGAGTTTTTTTAATTGATTAGTGTTATTCAACAATTAAAATTGCACTGAGATCTACATGTATCTAATTACAAATTCACTTGTTTATATGTATCTATTTTGTAGTTAAGCGGCAAAGGCTTCGTTTCCATCACATCAATTTTTGTTGGCATTGGCTTTATTTATGGATGTCGCCCTTGCTGTACTATACCATGAAATGGAAGATTAGATGTATGCAAAGCACGAAAAAAATTGGGGTTAGAGCAACCCCAGTGCAGGGTCATTTGGTGCTTGGGGACACGTGAAATGGAACTGACCCGTCCCTCATGCATTGCAACCTCACATAAAAACTGGGCCGGGGATGGGAAGGTGTCCCTCGGACACATGTACGGTAATCATTTCTTTATTGATTTTAATAGCATTTAATACTGGACATGTATGAAATATGAACTATTCTACATAATTAATTTATTGATTAAAGTGAAAGTGTCCCCGTGCATTGTAGCAATATGACCACTTATCATTTGAGGCTTATTTGGCACATAAATGGGCCCAGAAAAAAGGGACTTGTCCCTCCCTCATTGTGGATGCTCTAAAGCAGCGAGACGACTAAAGAATTATATCTCTGATTTTCAATATGTGTAGTATAGATTGATTGTGATATTTTTCTTTTAAAAACTTTTTGCTTAGATATGTCATGTTTCATGTATCGCAGGAGCCCTCCAGGCTCTTTTGTGTAACTTTTATATAAAAATAATTATGAATTTATCTTTGTTTTATTTTGGTTATTATCATGGTTGTGAGCAAATGAATTAATAATTATTAACTATTAATAACATTTATCCACCAATATCAAATCATCATTATAAATATTAGACGGACTACTCATAAATGACAAAATGGACCAATTATGGGATAGCAAGTGTACCACTTGTAAAGTGCCATGTGTCTCGCTTGCGAAGTGCCATGTGTACCTTTAATATCGTGCCACATGGGTTACTTTTGAGGTGCCATGTTGTATTGCTCATGGGGTACCATGTGGATTATCATAACCAAGTAGATCAGTGACACATCAGCAGCTGACTCATGCAATAAAATGGGACCCACATTAAATTTTGCCTACCAATATACATATAAGTAGGTAAATACTCTTTCTCCACCAACTTTTACCAACCAATCGCTACCAATATTATATTGGTAGATAAATATCTTTATCTACTAATAAAGAACTTTTAACTACAATTAAAATTGGTAGGTAAATGTCAAATTTCTTGTTGTGACATTATCATAGATAACATCTCTCTGAGAAAACGAAGCTGAGAATACTAATATTTTGTATTCACAGATTGTAGCAAATCTTTATCTAATACAACGTTAGATTAACGTGAGTGATTGTGTTCTTGTGTTTTTATTCCGCACTTATAAATTCTGTTAAACACAAACACACACTTAGCTACACAAACTTCAAACAGATTCAAACCTTCAAACAATCGTTCTTAAATAAAATTTTTATTCAAAGAAAAGTTTGAAAATACATTCACCCCCCTGTATTTTCTTGTGTCTGTATTCCATACTCAACATTAGTCCAGGAAATCTTTTTATGGTTCCCGTATACTCTTTGCTGTCTTCATTACTGCTGCTAGGCTAACTCGAATTCTTCTTCGGGGTCTTTGGGAAGGAACCTGCTCCATTAATTCGTGATCTACTCCGCTACTCGTTTATAAGGAACCTCTTGATTCTTATAATCTCTTGACTATCTTCTCACCTAAGCTCATTTCTTCATGTCTAGTCTTCATTTCCTTCCTAGATCGGTATTCTAGATCATATGCTGCTTTTGGATTGGATCATATGGCTTAATGGACCTAAATCTAATCCATAGTGATTTTGAGCACAACAATTACCAAGCCAGGGATCTTCTTCCCCAAACAACAATGAATTTCCAAAATATGAAAAATAAAAATAATCATGGAATTATTTTTTAAAAATGAAGAAATTTTCCCATGCTAATTTGCACTTATTCGAGTATTTTTGAGTTAATTCAAAAATGTAACTCAAGATACTCTGCAGATAAAAATTGAAAATAATTTTAGAATTATTTCCCAAGAGGATGAAGATTTTATGCTAGTCTACACGGAATTGAATATTCTGAAAGAATTTAAAATCTACTCGATGATACCATAAAATGGAAAGTAATTATGAAAGTATTTTCCAAGAACTAATAAAATGGAAAATAGTTATTGGTTTCCAATAAAGAGGAAAATGTTTCATGCATGATGCACAAATTTTTTATTTAATGATCAAAAATTTAAAATGTCTGCAGACACCATAAAATTGCAAATAAATCAATATGATACATCACTATTTCTTAAAAATAAAGAATTTTAAAAGAAAACTGATTGAAAAAAAATAGAAAATAATAACCATTATTTTCCTTATATGCAAGAAGATTATGCATGTATGCATAGGGCTGTAAATGAGCCGATACACTCGCGAACTGTTCGGTGTTCGGTTCGAAGAAAGTTCGGTTCGGGTTCAGTTCGATTCACAAACGAGTCGAACTTGGACACGATTTTAAGGATCGAATTATAAACGAGTTGAACTTGATCACGGTGAAGTTCGATTCAATAGCTCGCAAACAAGTTAATTGTACACCATTAATTAGAATATTTTATATATTATGCTAGATATTATAATAATTATGTAAAAAGTAGTGAAATTATATTAGTGCTAGGATTCGAACTACTAACCTTCTTCTATCAAATTCATGCCATAACCAATTGTGCTATACTCAACTTTGAGTTTTTTTAAAAATCCTAAAAGGTGAACCACATCTTTCTCTTTCTCTTCCTCTTTTATTTTTATTTTTCAGTAAATAAAATATTGATTTATATTATTTCTAGGATATTGTATAGATAAAATTACAAAAAATATTCTAATCGATTGAGTATATTCTACAATTCTATTTTTTCATATTAGATAATTGATATAAAAATAAAATTTTAGATTATACATAATGTAACCGAGTACAAAAAAAATATTTATTTACCTGTCTCTCCGTGTAGATATTAAATTTTTGAAATAAAAAATTAGATTTGGTTATAAAAAAATATCTAAATTTTAGTTATCAAATCATACATAATTAATAATTGGATCACATTAGTTTTAGGTATATGAAAATTTAAATTTATGAGTTATATTAGGAGATTTTGTTCGACCAACTATTTAGACTTTCAACGATTTAAATATATGATCGATCTAAAAATATAAATATTTAAACATACACGAAAAATAATTGAAATTATGTTAAAAAGATGATAACACTGAAAATATGATCTATGTTATAGATAAAAAATAACATAAATTAACATTCAAATTAAATAAAAAAGATATAAATTTTTAAATCATAAATATTACAAAACTACAATAACTATTTATAATGATCAATTAAAATATAACTCGACTATAAAGTATGGTACATATGAATTTTTATATAATATGACAAATTGATCAATATAATATATAATGGTTGAGTTATTACATATAATTATATGAGTATAAGATAAAATCAAAAAAATTGTCTTTATATTTTAAATAGATGCACAGGTCATTAATTTCGTTTTATCATATTTAATATCGATTGAAATATTTAGAAAATTTTAAAATTTTGTTAAAAAATAATTTAAAATATTATATAAAAAATTGGAATGCAAAACTACAAAATAACATATAGAGACTTCACTTGCTTGTGCAAGCTTCAGATTTTAAATGATTAAAGCTTTAATAACTTAACTTTATTTCTATCAAACAATTACGTTTTTTTGCCCTTTGTTTTTAAATCCAACTTTGTTTGTTTTTTGGAGTTGGAGATGTGAGAATTTTATTGGTTGATGATTTATTATTATTTCGAATGCTGAGAGATAAATTTAATTATTTAATTTTGGACTTTTTAATTTTTTTAATATTAGATTTTTGTATACAAAAATAAGGAATTAAGTTTACGAGTTGTGCGTAAGTGAGCTCGTGAGCATAAGTTCGCGAGCAATATTTAAGATTTTATCGTGAGCATAAGTTCATAAACAAGCTCGTAAACAAGGTTAATGAGTTGTTCGAAAACAAAAGTTCGTGAGTAAGCTCATGAGACATGTTCGTGAGCTATTCGTGAACAATATTTTATCTTAACGAACCGAACTCAAACATATTTTTTGGCTCGATTCAAGTTCGAGCTCGAGTTCGAGTTCGATAATTTCTTAACAAACGATACATGAACATTTTAGAGTTCGGCTCGGCTCGACTCATTTACACCAGTATGCACAAAGTAAATGTTTTTAGTGTCCGTTGACCAAATAAAATTTCTACAAATTAGCTCGCTTCTAAAAATCAGCAATTAATCGGGATTAATTGCCGATTAATCGCTATTCGGTGAGCCATCGTACTGATTTTATAAAAATCGGTTAAATAATCGTTTTTTCAAAAAATCGCTCAAAAGTCGATCAAAACCGAATTAATCGGTCAAAAATCGGATTAATCGGTCAAAAATCAGCCTCATTGTTAAAAAAATGAAAAATTTGTAGAAAAATAAATAAAATTTAAAAAAATATAAAATTGAATAAAATTTAAGAAAAATGTTATTCTCATATACGAAATTACTATTTTAAACGGTTAAATCATGAATTTTATCAATTTTTCTCTTATACTGACCCCAATTCAAAAATTAGATCTTAAAATTTATATTTACTTTAATAATGTTATATATTTAAAATATATTTGTATAAATATATGATAATTATTCATTTATAATCAAAATAATAAAATAATTACATATATTAATAATAATTATATTTTAAAATAATATTAAATTAGTTCCGATTAATTACCGATTACCCGATTAATCCCTAAACGGTGCCTCCACCGATTAAGTCTGATTCCCATTTTTTACAGCACTGCAAATTAGTAGATAATGCTTCTATAAAAATAAAAACTGAAAAGCTTGGTAAAATGGAAAACCAAATATATTTATGCGTGGCTGCACATGGTTTTCTAAAAGTATTATGTATATATATTCAGATGCTTCTACTTGGGTTACCCTACGTTGTGCTAGACTGCTAGTGGATAAAGCACATGGATAAACGAGTGTTTTTGCAAAGAGATAGCAACTAGCGGACATAATAGTTTTGTTCGTTTTGGGCTTTAAAGCCCACAACACAAGTCATATACAACAACAAATCATAAGAAAACCCTAAGCAGGTTCATTTCATAGCTGTTTGTTAACTAGTAGCCTGTTTTCACGTCTTGCAAACATTGTAGCTTGACATGTGCTCACCTGTAAACCATCCATTCAAACATGCAAAGCAAGGCTCGTGGAAGCCCTGGAAATAGCCGGTGGAACTCAATTTAAGGTGTTTACTGTCAATTCGGCAAAATAAAAAAATATGGGGATTCGGGTGCAGGAGGATTCAGCAAATATTAAAATATTAAAAATATTTATTATACATATATAATTAATTAGCAAAATCAAGAAATAACATTCAAATTAAATGAAATACTCAAATACACAAGTTCATTATACTTAAGTCTTGACAAATAAAAATTATGACAATAATTTCACACTAAACATCAATACTTTCAGAAAAATCAAAGTTAGAAAAAAGTCAAAAAAAAAAGTCAAGATTTTCAGCTGGATTATATATCAAATGGAAGAAGAAGAACAGATGATACAAACTGGACAAACAAACAAACAAACTGAAGAACAAATCAAATCGTTACATATAAATACACAAATCGTTACATATATATATATATATATATATATATATATAAGAACTAAGGAAGGAGAAGAAGGCTTACCGGAGATGAAGTCGCTGGCGTATAGATGACGAGAGCAACGGAGATGAATGAGTCGTATGTCGATGTTGAGTCGTGTTTTTTTTTTACTGGAAAATTACCAAAGTTGCCCCTTCCGAATCCCCTTCCCGTATCCCCATGAATCCCCGTTGCAAAGTACGGGGATACGCCCGGTGGCGCACCCGGAACGCATCCCACCGCACTCCGCCGCACCGCCGCACCCGAACCGCACCCAGTGCGCGGTGCGTTATGTAAGTGGCACACCCATGCTTCACAGTTTGTCACTGACTAGCTAGTTGGTTTTGCACCATAAATACCAACCACGAGTAGAAATACGGACTGCAACATGGAGAAACCTAACGCAACCGTTTATATAAAAGGCACGATCTAAAAACCCAACGTCAAGGAGACAGACTTCCTGTGTGGGAATGTTCATAGCTTCATTGGCGAGGATACCCACGCCAAGGCTCATTCTTCACCATTTCATCATTAGTAAAAGACCCATGCCAAGCACACATAGCGTGGCTGAAAAAGATGCTTCCTGGGCGGCGGTACCAACGCCGAGGGCTGAGTTACACACGTGAGCTTTATTTTTTTTAGAAAAAGGGAAAATAAATTATAAGGAGAATAATTTTGAACAATTATTTTCTAAAAATGATGAAAAAATAATTTAATCATTATTTTCTATAAAGGAGAAAATTGGAAAATAAATTCCAAGAAGTTGAGAAATAATATTTCTATGCTTGAAGCACTAATTAATATTTTTGATTAATCAGTCAAAAATAAGGAAAAATACATGAGTATTGGAAACATCCTAAAAAATATGAAAAATATGGAAAAGTACGAGAAATTTTATAAAGATATTTTCTCACCAAATAAGTGAATAGCCAAGTGCAAAACATAATCAAGAGCCACTGTTCGGAAGATATTACTAAAAATTAACTCCGATAAAAGGGTCGACTTACCAAAGCAAACTTCAATATAAAAATAGTTGGAAAATTATTGCCTAACATCGAAAAAGACAAATCATCGTAAATGTGTAGGTCACTTCACACTTACACTAATATAATATCTGTGAAACAATAGTGTACATAATGAATCCCATGTACGGGAATGAAAATAAATCCCGAGTCTCGATAAGGCAAATGTAACTTTTGCGAAAACTCAAGACGTTTTCCCAGAAGTTGGGGCAAATGATATGGGTCGAAATTAACCATAGAGACATAATTAATTTTGCATTAATTAAACCTAGATTGGTCCAATAGCAAAACCAATTATTGAAGCCTGAAATCCTAATTGAATATTAATTTCATAATTAATATTAGGGTAAATTAACAACTCAGTTATAAGAGTTTAGTAAGGACATGACTTCTATAAAAAGTAGCCTCCAAGACACCTAATCATATATGGAAACTGATTCCTACTCTTTGTAACACCCCCTTCCTAAAATAGGTGTAGATACTACTTATAATCCATAAATCTGCAAACAGAGCACTAGAATAATCTCTAAATAATGTTTTAAACAGTCTAATAACCTTCAAATAATATTAAACCTCCAAATTATTTTTCAAATCAATAAATATGAAAAACCAAAATCTCTGAATAAATGGAATAAGGGTAGCTCTCCAACACACAGTCCCATATCCTTCTAAGCACCTGCCAGGAAAAGAATACGGCATGAGCGAATCGCCCATTACGGATTTGGAATACAATTATAAAACAGAAAAACAGATGTGTATATTTGACAGTTATAATAAAACATTTATTTTAAAAATATGCATGTCTGAAGCAACGAGAAGTTAGGATATTTTATACCGAGATCACAATAAAATAGAATAGATACAGATACACACATCATAGAATACCTAATGTGTACAACAAATTGGATAACGTGTACGACATATACAACGTCACTGTCAAATCAAATCACAAAATCTTAGTGCACCCACGTATCCTAAAACAAATATCAAAATGCACAAAAGCTCACCACCTGAACTATCAGAAAGAAACGCCGTGACCAGTCACACTGTCACGGAAGTGTCATGTCACTGGTGCCGCAATGACATGGCTGTAGTACCCCTACAGCTGGTTAACTCGGTATACCCTATATCACTAAAGGTACAAAAAAGTACTTCGCAAAATCTTAAAATCAAATAAACAAATATTCTCAATATTTCCAACAAATATATAACTTATAAAAATTTCAGAAAATCGTTGAAACCAATATTTAAATATTTCAAAACAAACTTAAAAATCATTTTCAAGATCAACGAGTCAAAACATTTTCAAAATAATAGTTAAAATGATCAAAAGCCAAGTGAATAGAATTGGGAACGAAACATATTTAAAATAACTAATCCAAACATGAGTAGCGCTGAAGAAAAGGAAAGAAAATCCGTACCTCGAATATAGCAACTAAGAAAACTAACAAAATCCGCAATCGATCCGCTAATTTCCCGGCTCCCGATCTAATTTACAAAATGTAATTTATAATTAAAATAAATTCTCTTTATATTTAATTATTAAATTCATTCATGCTATTAACATACTAATAATCTGTTAGACCCTAGTCCCACATCGAGGAGATTTGGGACTTTAGTTCAGTATATAAGCAAAAGTACTACTACTAACTGCACCAACAAATCATGATCTTTTGGGGGCCTGTAGTGGGCTTGTGGATTACCCAAGTTGACTGCATTTGGGCCAGGTTATTTTGGCTTATTTCGGATTCGAAATTGGGACTTAACCCAATTTTCAAGAAAAACTCGGGACTTGATCCGGGTTATCAAATATGGTATCAGAGCGGACTCTCAGAACGGACTCTCGAAAGTTTGATTCATCAAGTTACCGGAGGTGGGGACATGAAGGCTGGTAGTATCCCATAATGGACAGAGGTCCGGAGGTGGGGACACGAAGCCAGCTGGTATTATCCAACAATGGCTGGAGAGGAACGATCCGGACCTATGAGATATCCGTTCACGCCAGACGAGGACGTCAGGAGTTTAAGTGGGGGAGTTTGTAACACCCTAGTCCCACATCGAGGAGATTTGGGATTTTAGTTCAGTATATAAGCAAAAGTACTACTACTAACTACACCAACAAATCATGATCTTTTGGGGGCCTGTAGTGGGCTTGCAGATTACCCAAGTTGGCTGCATTTGGGCCAGTTTACTTTGGATTATTTCGGATTCGGAATCGGGACTTAACCCGATTTTTGAAAAAAACTCGGGATTTGATCCGGGTTGTCACATAATCTATAACATTAATGGTAAAAAACATGTACATGTATTAAACTTACAACCACCGTAATTCAAACAGCTCATGATATTTTATTTTATAAATATTTTAATACCAAACTAACATATTAGGCATGGTTTAATAATTAATTAAACTAAAGATATTAACCTTAATATTACCAGACTCTTGGGCTTAGAATCCCATTCAAGGAGGTGACTTGTCCACCACGTCTGCTAATCCTACTGTAAATCAAAGACTACCAACGCCTATATAAAGGACCTGATCTCTCATTCTCATTTACATTTTTTGGGCAGAGCTCAATACATTGTCGACGTTTCAGGCTTATCCTCAAATAAGGAAGCCTTCACGTCCTTGGTAAGCCCTAGCTGCCATAGCCTTGAGGGCATCACCAATAACTACGTTTTGGCTTGATTCTCAACATACGATAGAGATATATATGTAGGCATCTTGTGAGGGCACGATTCCAGTCCCGAAACATAAGTACAACCATTAGAATTCGAAGCTCTCAAACCCTAGTAATAAATATTACACGCATTAAACACACCCTAATTTTTATTGCACAACAATAGATATAGAGATATAGTGAATAAAACTTCAAATCCTAATTGAAATCCAAAGCTCGAATGTAAAAGAAGATGATATTACCCAATATAAAAAGTTGTATGTATACTACTTCTCCCGCTACTTTGAAACCCTAAGAGAATGTTACCTACTAACCAATCTCGATCTATCCTCATGGTATTTATAATATTGGGACATGTCCGAGGCACACATAAGACCAATATAATAATGCATGAATAATTCCCAAATAGAATATGATTATACGTAATGAAACTGAGGTTGCAACTTTGTGGGCCTTTTCTGAAACAATCCACTTGAAGATATATGTCGAGCCCATTCTAAAATTAAAGATCTTTTCTAGAGCTTTTTAACGAGTACTTGAGCGTCGAATCAAACATGTAGAACTCCGATGTTGATGAAAACATTGAATGCATTCAGCGAGAATACGTTTTTCACCAGAATCTGTTTTTATTTGACAAACGATTTGGCTGACTTCTCTTCTTTGTCAGGAAGAAACTTTTCTTGTTTATCTCTTAAATTGGATGATTTTTTACTCCAAAATTTGGCTAAGTCAAAAAATCAAACATATCCATGTCCTTATTTTTTTCATTGTTTTAATTCCAAAATAGCACTAAATCACCTCAAAACAAATTTGTATGAGGAAAACAACACTTTACCTGAAAATAAATAAAAATGTATAAAAATATAACAAAATCTTGAGCACAAACAATGAATTCAAGCCAAAAAATTATAAATAAATGGCATGAAAATGTTGGGATGCTAGCGAGCCTTAACTCCACATTTGTATGATATTGTCCGCTTTGGACCGGGCCCACGCGAATTTGTTTTTGGGCTCCTCCTTAAGCCCATTCTGGGAAAGCCTTTCTGCCTCTCCCCATACTGGATGTTCCTGGCTATCTGGCTCCCCCTAAACCCATACTAGAAGGCCCACCTGCTCCTCCGTAAGCCCATTCTGGGATAGCCCTTCTGCCTCTTCCTGCATCCTTCTGGGAGCCTATCCTAGATTGTTATAGATCGTTACAACCATAGCTCTGATACCACTTGTTGGGCTGCCAGCGAGCCTTAAATCCACATTAGTATGATATTGTATGTTCTGGGCCAAGCCCGCACGGATTTGTTTTTGGCTAACTCCCAAAAAGCCTCATACTAATGGAGTTAACTGGTTGCTCTATATATATGAGAATTATCTCTTATCTCCTCGATGTGGTACTTGGGTTGACACCACCCAACAATCCTCCGACTTTCGACACAAGAAACCCAACAGATCTCTAATCGCCACGGAGAGAAACACATCGCAACACCTGCTGCCCTTTACCCCAAGATCCAATTATCGAACCATAGGCTCTGACACCACTTGTTGGGCCTGTTAAGCAGACCTTAACTTCATATTAGTATGATATTGTCCGCTCTTGGTTGTGGCAAAGCCCGCACAGATTTGCTTTTGGCTAACTTCCAAAAGACCTCATACTAATGGAGTTAACTAGTTGCTCTACATATAAGAAAATTATCTCTTATCTCCTCGATGTGGTACTTGGGTTGACACAACCCAACAAAAAATACCACTCATCATTATGCTAGTCGGAGAACAGATATTCATAGATGCATATGGGGGATCTATGATTTTTCTTTGTGTTGGTAAAATCTTAAACTTGTCATGGTGCATATTGTGTTGCTGCGTATGTGGAGATTTGATTGATTTGGTCTATCTATCATCAAGTCTGTTATGGAGACTTTGAAGTAATTGATTGAATAAAATCTCTGAATAAATCAGTGATAGAAATACAGTAGGAAGGTGGTTATTCTGTTACGATTTGATTTCCTGTTCTTTAGCATTTTCTTTGTATCTATTTTCCTATTTAAACATTGTACTGGAAATGGAATAAACCAAGTCTTTGAGTTAAGATTGCTTTGTGTGCTTAGTTTTATCAAATATAGACAATATTTGGTATCAGAGCACAAGGCAAATAAATGTCGAAGACTGTGGTGGACTTGAACAAGCTCAAAGGGGGCTCGATTGGCCTTAGTTACCCAACGTTGTCAAGGGATAACTATACGGCATGGTCCATGAAAATGAGGGTTTTTATGCAGGCACATGGAGTGTAGGAAGCTGTCGAACCCAATGATCCCAAGACTGTGATCGACAAAAAAATGGATAAGGTTGCATTAGCTAAGATCTATCAGGCCATTCCTGATTGTCACTGGCGGATAAGAAGACGTCAAAAGGCGCCTGGGATGCAATTAAGATCATGTGTCAAGGTGCAGAGAAGGTCAAACAAGCGAAGGTTCAGACATTGAGGGCAGAGTTTGAGGCATTAAGCATGAAAGACACTGATCAACTTGACGGCTTCTATGTGAAGATAAATGGAATTGTGTCAAACATACAAACCCTGGGAGAAGTAGTGACAGAATCATACGTTGTCAAGAAGCTTTTCCGTGCTGTACCATCAAAGTTTCTACAAATTGCTTCTACTTTAGAGCAATTTGGGAACCTGGACACCATGTCGATAGAGGAGGCAATTGGGGCACTCAAAGCGCATGAAGAAAGAATAAAGGGAGCAACAACCTCAAATAAGGAACAATTAATGTTGACTGAAGAGGAATGGCAGAAAAAGGACAATGATGGTGGAAAACTATTGCTCACACGAGAAGAGTGGCTGAAGAGATCAAGTCGAGGGCCTTCAAGTGGATCACCTGCTCAGAAAGGACGTGGATATCGTGATAAAAGCCAAGTAAAATGTTATAACTGTGGTATACTCAGGCACTTTACAGTAGAGTGCAGGAAACCGCGTCGAGGAAGAGAACAAAAATAGGAGGTGAACTTTGCTTCGATAGAGGATGAGGAGCCAGCGTTATTACTGGCAAGGCACGACGAGGGAAATAAAAACATGATTCTATTAAACGAAGGGGAAATGACACCAAAGCTTCTATATGTTGGTCATGAAAACAAAATGGAGTCAAATGTTTGGTACTTGGATAACGGAGCTAGCAACCATATGACCGGAGATAAGTCAAAATTTGACAATTTGAATGAAGAAATTGGAGGCAAAGTAAGGTTTGGTGATGGCTCCATAGTCATGATAAAGGGAAAAGGGTCAATCAAGTTCAGATGCAAGAACGGGGAGGAGAGAATGCTCCAAGATGTATATTACATTCCAACTTTGTGCAGTAATGTTATCAGTCTTGGGCAGTTGTCTGAAGGAGGACACAAAGTTATTATTCATGGAACTTTGCTTCGTGTGTATGATAATAAAGAAAGATTGCTAATAAGAGTCACGAGATCAGGAAACCGTTTGTACAAAATTATCTTGGAACCTTGCACCTCAGTTTGTCTTTTATCAAAAGGGGATGAGACGTCTTGGCTTTGGCACTCACGCCTCAGCCATGTAAATTTTCAAGCCATGATGTTGATGTCGAGAAATCAGATGGTCAAAGGCATACCAGAGTTTGTGCAACCTAAGGGAGTTTGCAGTGGCTGTTTTCTAGCTAAACAAATAAGAAAATCCTTCCCTTCTCAGTCAAACTTTAAGTCAAGTCGTGCTTTAGAACTCATACACGTAGATTTGTGTAGCCCTATCTCACCCACTACTCTAGCTGGGAATCGTTACTTCTTCTTATTAGTAGATGACTATACCTGAATCATGTGGGTGTATATGCTCAAAGAGAAAAGTGAGACTTTTGATGTGTTCAAGAAATTTTGTGCTAAGGTTGAGAATAAACAAAAGGGGAGGATCGGAACACTCAGGACTGACAGGGGAGAAGAGTTCATGTCAAAGGATTTTTCCTCATACTGTGAAGAAGTTGGGATCACCAGACATTTTACAGCACCATACACGCCACGACAAAACGGCGTAGTTGAAATAAGGAACCGGACTGTTATAGAGATGGCAAGGAGTTATTTAAAACAAATGAAAATACCATCCGTGCTGTGGGCTGAAGCAATAAGGCACTCTGTGTATGTCTTGAATCGACTACCCACTCGTGCATTAACTGGACAAACTCCGTACGAAGCTTGGAAGGGACACAAGCCAGACATTAGTCATATACGTGTCTTTGGTTGCATTGCACACATGAAAGTACCTGGAGAAAAGGCAAAAAAACTTGATGATCGAAGTAAGAAAGTGGTTAATCTTGGCAGAGAACCCAGGACGAAGGCATATCGCCTATATGATCCAAGAAATAACAAACTATATGTCAGTCGAGATGTAACTTTCAATGAAGGAAGAGCATGGTCATGGAGTGATCAAGTAAGGGGAGATACAGGCGAAACTTATTACTTCACTGTACCAGAACTATTAGCAGATGAGTCAACAGAAGAAGACAATGTCAGACATGAGCAAATGATCAATGAGGATGAAACAGAGGGCCATACACCAGTATCACAACGTTCGAACTCAAGCATTAACTCAGACATGTATGATGATACTGTTACACCTAAGAAGTTCACATTACTGGAGGACTTGTATAATGAAACAGAAGAAATTGAGTTGGAAGATGAATTGATTATTATGGGAATAGATGAGCCCAGTTCGTTCAAACACGCAGTTAAAGAAAAGGCATGGAGGCAGGCTATGCAGTGTGAACTGGAGTTGATAGAGAAGAACAGAACCTGGGTACTTACTGATTTGCCAAAAGGCCACAAGGAAATAGGTTTAAAGTGAATTTTTAAGCTCAAAAGAGATGCAGATGGGAACATTATAAAGTATAAAGCTCGCCTGGTCTCAAAGGGATATGTGCAAGAAAAGGGAGTGGATTTTGAAGAGATATTTGCTCCAGTTGCCCGTCTGGAAACTGTACGATTATTGCTGGCCTTGGCAGCAAAGAACGCGTGGGAGGTACATCACTTGGATGTCAAAACGGCATTCTTAAATGGCGAAATCAGTGAAGATGTATATGTAACCCAACCAGAGGGATTTGTGAAAAGAGGGCAAGAGAAACGAGTATATAAGTTACTCAAGGCGTTGTACGGGCTCAGACAAGCTCCCCGGGCATGGTATTCAAAACTTAACAAGTGTTTGGAAGGCTTTGGCTTTTTGAGATGCCCGTACGAACATGCTATTTATGTCAAACAAGATGGAGGAGACTCACTAATTGTTGGAGTCTATGTAGATGATCTACTAGTTATAGGAACAAGCATGTCACTAATTAATCACTTCAAGGAGCAGATGAACACGAGGTTTGATATGAGTGACATGGGAAAACTGAACTACTATTTGGGAATTGACGTCGAGCAGGGAGCAGATTTTATAGAGCTGAAGCAATCAGGTTATGCAAGAAATTTTCTTGAGGGCTGGTATGTCACAATGCAATCCATGTAAGTTTCCCATGGATCCTAAAGAACATTTGACAAAGGATGAAAATGGCAAAGTTGTAGATGCGACAAAATTTAAGAGCTTAGTAGGAGGCTTGCGTTATTTGGTCCACACTCGACCAGACATAGCCTTTGCTATAGGCATAGTCAGCAGGTTCATGGAGAGGCCAACCACTGTACATCCGAATGCAGGAAAGAGAATTCTTCGATATGTAAAAGGCACTTTGGATTATGGATTGGTGTATACGAGAGATGCTGGAAATAATGAATTAACTGGTTATTCTGAAAGTGATCTTGCTGGACATCTTGAGGATAGAAAGTCAACTGGAGGCATGGTGTTTTATCTAAACGAAAGCTTGATTACTTGGGTATCACAAAAGCAGCGGTGTGTTGCATTGTCATCGTGTGAAGCAGAGTATATGGCAGCTACAGCGGCTGCGTGCCAAGCTATTTGGTTGAGGAACTTGTTGAAAGAATTAACTGGAGATCACATTGGTCCTGTTGTGATTTATGTTGACAATCGCTCTGCAATTGATCTAGCAAATAATCCAGTTTTTCATGGGAGGAGCAAACATATCGACATTCGTTACCACTTCATACAGGAATGCATTGAACGTGGTGAAGTTGTGGTAAAACATGTTAGCACTGAAAATCAGAAGGCAGACTCTTTGACAAAGGCATTATTCACAGTCAAGTTCGACAGGATGAGAAGCTTGCTAGGGATAAAGAATTTAAGTAGACAAATCTAAGATTATGGGGGAGAATGTTGGTAAAATCTTAAACTTGTCCTGGTGCATATTGTGTTGCTGCGTATGTGGAGATTTGATTGATTTAGTCTATCTGTCATCAAGTCTGTTATGGAGACTTTGAAGTAATTGATTGAATAAAATCTTTGAATAAATCAGTGATAGAAATATTGTAGGAAGGTGGTTATTCTGTTACGATTTAATTTCCTATTCTTTAGCATTTTCTTTGTATCTGTTTTCCTATTTAAACATTATACTGGAAATGGAATAAATCAAGTCTTTGAGTTAAGATTGCTTTGTGTGCTTAGTTTTATCAAATATAGACAATACTTTGAACTTGTGATATTTCTTTGAAGAAAAAGGTTACAATAAAAAAAATTACTTTTGTAGGGAGTATTTAGTACATTTTTCAGTTTTTGTTTGCTAAAATGATTGGAGCAGCGCGGTCTCCTAAAACAGTTGAGCTAATGCCAATGATTGTAATCACATTTTCAGGATATCAAACATTACAGAATTGAAACTCATTTTAAGTAAAATTTTGTATCATTAAAAAAAGTTGATTAAAACACAAGTTATAATTGAGGCAGGCAAGATCACCCTCCTTATTCTTCAGTTGTGTTATATATGTGATTGTCATGTATTTTCTCACTTATATATTCACAAGTAAAACTTGAGGATGACAAGCAAACAAAAATGGAGGGAATAGTGAATTTTAGCCCTGAGGGAATTTATGTAACTCTATATATAGTAATCTTTATTTTCTGAATAACTGTATATTTCATGTTTTGACTGTCGTCGGATCATAAGGTGGATAATAAACTTTCCAAATAGTCACTCCCAAGATCCTGGAACTCTAGTATATCAAACGGATCATCCTTCAAGCTCTCCATTTTCTTTGTTTCATGTTTTTCAGCTGTTCCCCAGTCCTCATGTTCCTCCTCTCTCCGAACTTCTTTAGGCAACTCCGGAAGTACTTGATTGCAACCAAAAGAATTACCATTAAAATTATGTGTTTGTGAACTTTCCAATGAACAAGTAAATTTACTTTCGGAAAGTGCAGAGGTATTAGAACATTGAGTCAGTTTCTCGAGAGGGAAGTTAAGGTGTGCTTTAGGACCTCTAATCCGTAATGCAGCCTTGTCATAGGCCAAAGCTGCTTCTTCAGCAGTTTTAAATGTTCCAAGCCAAACCCTAGCTCCTTTCCTTGTCGAATCTCGTATTTCTGCTGCATATTTACCCCAAGGCCGCCTTCTTACACCCCGATAATGTCTTGTATTTATCTTCTCAACTTTGTGTTCAAGTTTTTGGCTTAATGTCTCATTTCTCTCCATGCTCTCAAAATCATGATTTATTGTCGAGAGGCTATCTTCAACACTCAAAGGAAGAGCCGTATATTCATTAAGAATTGTCTCCCAGCTTTCGGATCCCATAGACATCCATCGGCCTAGACTTGGTAGCCTTTGTAACATATTTATGGATCCGTCACCATTATTATGATCTAGGGTTGGCATTTCATTCCATAACTGAAAAACATCAGAGTTCTTTGGAAGCTCTTTGTCGGATTCATGATCTTTACCGATAAAATTCGCCCATACATTCTCAAGAATCGTCGCTTCCGAAGATGATGAAGTGACATCATTTTTAACAGCCATGTTGATTGCCTATACAAAAAACTCAGTTATTATATAGATAATTAAGTAGCTGCACTAGATTTTCATAGTTTGAGGGTTGCCAATATATAAGTTTATTTTGGTGAATGAATGGGATCACAACCTTGAACCGCAAACAATGCCATAGCTAAATTGAAGGAGCGTATTATGATGACAAATTAATTAAGAAAGTTGAAAGCTTCATTATAATAATAATTTGTTGAAATACTTTTATTGAACTAATCATTAGAGTATGTAGTACTATAACAAGATCCAGTGTATTATGATAAATATATGTGTGTCCGTGCGTGTGAATATCTGTTTGTACGCAATAGGATAGCATAATGGGAGAAAAAAGACGCGGGTTAGAAATGATGCCTTGTACTTCGTACATTGTTTACACTATAATCAAGCCATTTCTTTCTGGCCACAGTTGTGAATTGTGATTTTGTGTTTTTAAGTAATAAAATCTCAATTAATAATTTTATGTTCCAAATCTTGTTTTGCTACAGCTGGGTTTTCATTATCTTTGCTAGCAATTCAACTTCACAAATCACGTATATAAATCTGAGTAATTAAATTAGCAAAAGGAAAAAAATCACAATATGTTTGGGGAACTTCCTTAATTGAGTTAATTGTATTACAAGTTGAATATTGGACTTTTAGATTAACAAATTATTGACAAGGAAAAGTGGCTTAATTTGGACGACGATCAAAGCAAGCTAGAAAAAACTGCACAAATTAAACAAAGTAAAAATAATCCGCATAGTCAGAAGGCTCTTGTTTCTAAATGATACTCCATGCATATGCATGATTTTAAAGATAATAAAAAAATTTAAAAAATATGAATTAAGTTATGGATCAAATAATATTGGGAGAAACATTAAAAAAAAGTGAAAAAATTCTGGCAGATTGAATATAAATTTGTAAGTAATATATTTTTGAATACTATTCAAAAAAATTAATATGTTATTATTAATGTATTTAGTAGAATTAATTTTTATATTCGTTAGTTTTTTTTTCTTTTGTCAGATATATTTATTGAAATTAGAATTAGTTAATTTTGGAGAAAATATAATGTACATGATTACAAATCTTCTTCATAATAATTAATTATCATTTATGTTAGTTAGATTTTCGATAATCTAATAAAAATTAATTCAATTGATTACCTTTTAATTTTTGAGTTAGGCAAAACTTTTTTTCCCATATATCATATATAACTTCTTTTTTACATGGGTGAAAAATCAAACTGCCCATCAATTAATTCCAGCCGCCCAAAATATCCACGGATGGAAGCGTCCACCCTTTTTACCCACGGATCACACATTACGCACATGCGTGGAGTGTATACGCATTTTGAATTACGTGATCATAGGCCACGCATCCTTACAATGCGTCAACTTTGAAAATTTGACATTTCCATTCGTGAACAGTAACCTTATATACGCATTTTGGGCATGCGTCTTTGGCGATGCGCAAGACCAACATGCGTATATGCGATCACTGTTCATCGTCTTCTACCGTCGTTGCCGGACATTTTTTGCTCGTTTTTTCAACCACTTCGTTCACTGTCTACAAGCATCGATCAATTGCATAGTATACACCAAATTGATCATCTTTTCATCCTCTACAACCCTATTCCACTCATTTTCAATTTGTTTTGCCGAATTAAAAACCCCCAAAATGAAGCCTTTTTTCCGATTTGCTTTTTGGATCTACTAATACACGTCCCTACGAGACCAAACAACATGAAACGACCGGGGGAAAAGGGAGAGAAATGTCTGGGGATCATTTTCAAGTGCTCAAAAGGACTAGAGGTTGCCGGAAATTGCAGAAAGAAGGGAGGCGATTGCAATGACGATATTTTTATCGTCCGAGCACCGGAGCAGCAAACAAAATAATGACGTTATATGACGTCAATACGCATTCCACTTATGCGTATCTCAATATACGTATCGCTCTATACGCAGTAACAGCATGCGTACTCCGTGGTTAAAAAAGGCAAACAGATTTGGATATAGGCATTTCGGGCAACTTCCATACAAATGTGGTGTAGTTTGGGCATTATCTCTTTTTAGATTATGTTTAGTTACATTTTATATTTTTAGAATGAAATATTAAGTTCTCTTCGAATTATTTTATAAATATAGATAAGTGGGAAAATAATAACTAAAATAACATTTTTACATAATCAAAGTATTTCAACTTATACTAAAATAATGTTTTAGAGTATAACACTTTAATTATTTATGTAAACTGTTATATCAAATAAGGAATAATTAATTAAAGACGATTGTTAAAGATTATTTTTTTCAAATATTTCTAGATGCAAACTCAAAAATTTCAATTGCAAATATAGAATCAACATCTTAATATTCCCCTCGCTAAGTAATGAATCTTTTCACTAATATATATCATCAGTTTGCTTAAATTTTGTAAAGTCAAAATATTCAAAAAATAGAATGCTTTCCGCACATATAATGTAATAGATAAAATAATTTTTAGAAGTAATCTACATAAATTAAAATATTGATTATTTGTTTATAAATTGTATATATGATTTAAATAATCATGACAAAAAAATTACTGAAAGTTGTAGATATACATAAAAAAGTATGAAATACAAATTTGATGAGGATTAAATTTTGTTCAGCTTATACTATTATTTATAAAAAATAATATGATAGAAATTAAAAAAATTGACATTTGAGAAAAGTGTGATAATTATGAAATGGAACAAATACAAATTTAAATGTAAATAAAAATAATGGATGATAAAAAAAAATGAATGAGATATTTAGGAAGGTAAATAAGATTTAAGGGAAAAAATGTAAAATAATAAATGAATGGAGAGGAGAAAGAGAATGAGGGAGGGAAGAAAAGTGAAGAATAAACTAATAATATTTGTGTGTAAAGTACTAAAGTGGGGGGAGAGAGAATAGTAGAAAAATAAATATTTGAGAAAATAAGAGGAGAGAGAGGAGGGAAATTGGGGGTAATGGATTTTATTTTAGTATAGAATATATATATATATAGAAGATTTTATATCCTCCTTCAGACAAAATTAACTGGTTCATAAGTACTAAATCAAGGATGGGCTTCTCCGGCGGAACTTAAAGAAATAGTACGAATACACGTGTGATCTCTGATTGTCTTGAAAAATAAATGAAAGATTTATCTTGGAAAAAAATGATTTAAGAAAATTCATAGATTGTACAATTACCATCCCTGACACAAAAACTCCGTACTGTGATTTGTCACCGATGTAATTAAATTTTTAAGCTCCGTGTACAGGATATAATTGGACTTGTACAGATCTGTAAGTGTTAAGAATATGTACTTGTGAAATTTATGATTAGACTAATAACGTTGTTCCAATGGCTATGACTCCCCGCTTTGTCCATCTGTTGGGTTGATTTTGATCCCGTTAAATTCTTTAAAATGTTGATAAATTTTGGGTTCGAACCGTTTGGAGTTTTAGCCCCATTTTGTACGGTATGGTCTAAAATTCCCAACCTCCAAGGTACAAAATATATACTACATAAACCAGCTTACTAGATCTAAAACCAGTTGCCAGTTCTTGATATGTTAGAACATCTCCAATAAAGTTGGCTAAAATGGTTGGTTAAAATATTATAAAATAATAATTGATTAAAATTTGTTGAACGGGTTGTGCTCAAATGAGGTTGACTATTATGGTTGGCTATATTTTAAAAATAATATTTTACTAATTTGAACAAAATCTTTTCAAAAAAAATAAATAGATTTTAATAAAGTAATATTAACACAAACCGATCTTAAAATACGATCATATATTTTTAGAATTCTAAATTAATATTTGTTAACTTTTGTTTAATTGAAATGTATAAACTTTTGTTTTTAAAAAAAATATTAACTTTTAATGTATTAACACGCCTATTGTTTTGTTTGTACAGGAGAGTATAACGGTATACATAATTAATTAAATCATATGCTCTAAGGAGAGAATAAAAAATAGCAGGAAATGAGGTGTTTTGGAAGGATTCAACAAATATGATCATGGGATAGAGGTTGGCTATAAATATACATAAGGGTTTTTGCTGGTTGGAACTTGCAACTGTTCTGCCATATGTGTAGCTGTTCTGCAATGTAGAATTTTTTAGACAAGGGCATGAAGCCTTGAAAATGCTCTCATAAAGAAAATTCAACGAACACATACAAATCTAAAAGACATTCGCGCAGAAAATGACTCTAGACCAAGCATGCATGCGACAAGAGTTTCTGCTAGTTGTGATGGAAGATTTTTATCAGATTGGAAATGACTGGACAAGTTCTCATTTGGAGAAAGATGCAAAGAATAATATTTATATTTATTTAAACACAGAATAATATAAGTGGTAGTATGAGTTAAGAGTTAACCAGGCAACTTGAAAACAAGATAAATTCCCAAAATAAATTCCTTTACGACAACCTAGTGTTTTTATATGTTCCTTGACACAATAAAATATATATCTCCGGTCAATCTTGTAACAATCTTGGAGCCGCCTCAAGGCTCAAGTGTAGCGCAGTTTTTGAATGATTAAATAATTAGTATAATTCGATAACTAATTTTTAAAAATTTCTTTTTTTATAAAAATAGGATTATTCTATTTTTATAAAAAAAAAAAATTTTAAAAATAAGTTATGTAACTATATAATAATTACAAAACCTTAAAATGCGTGACATGCCCTATCCCCAAATATATATAACTAGTTGATGAAGCCGCGCTTCGCGGCGGCATTATAATTTTCTTAAAAAAATTTAATACATATTTACGTTATACAATATTATCAATTTTAAATTTTAATAGTTATATAATCTTTAATGAACTGATTTCTTGTTAAACACGATTCTTTCGATTGAGTCACTCTCCTGTTAAAACCGAAATCTCAACTTTAACATATATTATAAAGACATACATTTTAATTTTTATCCATAAAAATCGAACCCTGAAAATAAAAAATAATATGACATCAGTATTAAATTCTAATAGCTAATATAATCTTTTCTAGTGAGCCGTCTTCCCATTAGAACATTTTATAAATTCAAGCACCTATTTTATTTTTAATATATTAAAAAATGTTCAATTTATTAATATTTAAGATTTTAAAATTTAAAAAAATTTAAAAAATAGATCGAAAGCATCCCCAAACATGCTTTGAACTAAAACCACACGGCTACTTCATTCATTAATCATTTAGTCATGATACATAAAATACTTTGAAGTAAATAAATTGATACCAAACATATGTTTAAATGAACAAATTTGCCTATCACCCGACTACATTAGCGACTCATTCGTTTCCCTTTTTCTTTTTGATATGATATAATCTTGATCGTCTATTTTTGAAAATATTAGATTCGACGGTTGAGATTAATTTCGTAATACAGTTACGAAAATTATGGATAAGATCCCTATTATACTTATTATAATACGTAACAAATCACACACTTGATTGGATACCCATGCAAACTAACAATGTATTAAAAAAGATGAATTCAGTGAAAATAGCTCAACACGCTGAGAAAAAGGAAGTACCTTAAATTATTATTTTGATCGAAAAAGTTAAGTTTGATCATCAGTATCCAGTGATGTACTCCATAATCCTTCCATCCATAACTTGATTTACCTGCATGTTAAAAGAAGAAGTAAGCGAATGAGTATTGTAACGGATAATTGGTTATGAACACTAAAGCGCTATAACTGAAAGAATAAAATTTAGTCGATTCATGCGTTTTAATGTATATATAAATAGACTATTTATTAGTTTTTATTCAAACTTCTATTCTATTTCCGATAGAACTTTTAATCATCATCTTATAATCAAATATTTATTCTACTTCTAATAAAACTTCTAATTATATGTTTATCCTATAAACTCGAACTCTTCTCGTATAAAAAAATTGGAAAACAGGTCAAACAGGTCAAGGCTCAGTACATCTTTTTAACAGGTGTATCAAATTGGATAAAAAAATAATTAGTATAGAATAATATTGTTAAAATAATATATTTTATCTTTAGTATATTACTCTTTTAATATTGTTAAAATAATTATTAATTTTGGAATTTAATTCGACTGATGGAAAACTTTTACACTGATTTTAAAAATATTAAGTTGCTCCCCTCTTAGTTAAATACTTATTATACTTCCAATAGAACTTCTAATCATATGTCTTCCCTATAAATTCGAACTCTTCTCCTCTATAAATTCGAACACCTATTCTACTTCTAATATGTTAATTGATATTTTTATATTTATTAGTGTTTAAAATTCTAAAATTCTAGAAAATTAGAAAAATAGATTGAGACGATCTTAGAGCGCCACCTAAACTCCCGCTATCCTCCTTTATATATATATACACCTAAACTCCCGCTATCCTCCTTTATATATATATATTGATGATTGATTGATTGATTGGGACGGAGGGAAAATTAATCAACTCAATCTGTCTTTATCTGTTTAATTTAGTTTTAGTAAAGTTTATGAAACATTCCCTTTACCTTCTTTCAGCCACCACAACCTCAAGAGGCATTTTTTAAACCTCATCCATTATGTTGTGCGAGTTGTTATTATTATCCAACATGCCATCCATTATGTTCCCCCAAATTGTTGTTTACGCATGCATGCATAAACTTATTTTAATTTATTATCACACGTTTCTTAATAGCATATTTTGCAATTTGCAAATGATAAAATTGATGGCACCGTATTTTCAACCTTTACATAAAAATCAAAAATTTGAATTATAGGTACAATTTTGACTATTTAAAGAAAGACAAAATCCAATTTTGTGGAATAAAAATAATCATGTATGAACAAAAGACAATTAAACCTCTAATAATTGTTAATGTAATTAGATAGTATGAAGTTTGTATACACAACGTGCTTATTGTGGACATATACAAATTCTAGATGCGGAATCTACGCATTACTTTTTACTAGTTGATAACCGTGTGAAACACGGTTACTGGTAAATTATCTATAATAAATATATTTAATAAGTATTATTTAAATATATATTTTTAGAGAATTAAATGATAAAAATATATAATAAATAAATACTATTAAATTATGTAATTATAGTTAATCGAACATGGGGTGAAATTAAGAAATTAAAATAAATAATTATAATTAATGAGCTTTAGTTAAATATGAACTTGTAGAAAATTGAATGATAAGAATATCTGAAAAATAAATAGTATTTAATTATGTAGTTATAGAGAAGCGAACACGGGTGAAATTAAAGAAATTAAATTAAATCAGTTGATCTTGCATAATTATATAGTTGGAAAGAATCGAACCATGAATTAAATTATAACCAAATTTGATACTATTTAAATATGATTTTGCACACACTAATAAAGAGTATAGATTCATATTTTTAAGGGCTCTTTTCATAAATATATTGTCAAAAGTAAATTTTTGCAATTTTACTTTTGTTAAGAAAAGCTATTTGCAAAAATACCATCTTATTTGCAAAAATACCATCTTATTTGCAAAAATACCTTCTTTCCTTTTTAAACCAAATTTCCTCCCCCTATTTCCGGATGAACAGTAACCACGACTACTGTTCATCGACTTTTTTTTTTTTTTTAAGGTAGGGTGCTATTTTGGTGGATTTGGGTTGCATGGCCCCGCAGGGGCATATTCAACTGCATGCAACCACATTCAACTAAATTTCTGATTTGAAGTTCCATTTTTCAATTCTCACTTTCGACCTCTTTTTTGGATATAGAGTCCAAAAAAGAGGTCGAAAGTGAGAATTGAAAAATGGAACTTCAAATCAGAAATTGAATACAACCACATTCAACTGAATGCAACCACATGCAACTAAATTTCTGATTTCAAGTTCCTTTGTTCAGTTTTCATTTTCGACCTCTTTTTTGAATGCAATCACATGCAACTTTTTTAAAGGGTTAAATGGCGTTTTGGTCACTCAACTGACTGGAAACTTTCAATTGGGTCATTAAACTCAAAAAGTTTTCAATCACATCATTATACTCTTAAAAATTTTCATTCAGGTCACTGGCCGTTAAACTCCGTTAAAAATTAGACGGAAAGCTGATTAAGTTTGGTGAGTTGGCTTGAACAAATCCACCGTGGCATGTACAGTCAGCTGAAGCGGCATTATGGTCACTCAACTGACTAAAAACTTGCAATCGGGTCATCAAACTCGAAGAAATTTTCATTCAGGTCACTAAACTAAAGTTTAGTGGTTTCACTCACAAAAAGTTAATCGTTGTTAATCTCTTATCATTTTATATATATATATATATATATCTTTAGGCCATTTAGGAAAAGCTCATCAAATTTTTTTAATTAGGAATTTGATGGGTTTTTCCACAATGACCAAAAGATTTATAAAACAAGTTGAATATGTGTGAATAGTAGTATGATTAGATTCAGCTCGAATTTATAATTACTCGTTCGTATTAGGTCAGGATTCGAATTTATATGTTTATATTTTGCTCAAATTCGGCTTGAATTTGAATATGAATGTTTGTATTTGAATCCGTTCGACTCGATTGACTATCGAACTACTCGATTTTGGATATTCAAATTCGTTCAGAATAATCTTAAAAAATGAAGAATACATTATCGAATACTTAATTCAAAATTAAGTAGTTCGATAGTCAATTGAGTCGAACCGAATCAAATAACTATCCTTAAAATGCACCTTAAAATCCGTGCCAGAAACTGGTCCGCAAAAATAAAAAATTCAAAGGTACGGAGGGAGTATATCTTTTGGTCATTGTGGAAAAACCCATCAAATTCCTAATTAAAAAATTTGATGAGCTTTTCCTAAATGGCCTAAAGATATATATATAAAATGATAAGAGATTAACAACGATTAACTTTTTGTGAGTGAAACCACTAATCTTTAGTTTAGTGACCTGAATGAAAATTTCTTCAAGTTTGATGACCCGATTGCAAGTTTTTATTCAGTTGAGTGACCAAAATGCCGCTTCAGCTGACTGTGCATGCCATGGTGGATTTGTTCAAGCCAACTGACCAAACTTAGTCAGCTTTCCGTCTAATTTTTAACGGAGTTTAACGGCCAGTGACCTGAATGAAAATTTTTAAGAGTATAATGATGTGATTGAAAACTTTTTGAATTTAATGACCCAATTGAAAGTTTCCAGTCAGTTGAGTGACTAAAACGCCATTTAACCCCTTTTTTAAAGGTGGGTTGATTTTGGGTTCCATGGCCCCGCAGGGGCATATTCAACTAAATGCAACCACATTCAACCAAATTCAACCACATTCAACTAAATTACTGATTTCAAGTTCCATTTTTCAGTTTTCATTTTCGACCTCTTTTTTGGACTCTAATATATATATATATATATATATATATATATATATATATATATATATATATATATAGTAGAGTTCAAAAAAGTGGTCGAAAATGACAACTGAACAAAGGAACTTGAAATCAGAAATTTAGTTGCATTTGGTTGCATTCAGTTGCTCATTTGGTTGAATATTGCCCCTGGCGGGGCCCTGCAACCCAAATCCACCAAAAGCATCCCACCTTAAAAAAGAGTTGAATGTGGTTGAAACCAAAATAGCACCCCACCTTTAAAAAAAAAAAAAAAAGTCAATGAACAGTAGCCGTGGTCACTGTTCATCCGGAAATATGGGCTGGTCAAAGGGGGAGGGAGGAGGGGTTGACCTAGAAGATGGTATTTTTGCAATTTTGAAACTTAGTTTTGTAAAATTGTAATTAATTGAAGAAGATGGTATTTTTGCAAAAAGAAACTTCAAATCAAGTATTTTTGATAAATATCCTATTTTTAAATATCCCATTTTTCCTTTTAAAATATAAGCTTTTATTATAAAATAAGAATAATTTATAGAATAGTGAATGTATTTAATACTGAATTTAATATAAATTATAATGGCCAGTATTTTGTTTCCCTCTTTTAAAGAAATAGTTCACGATAACTTTTGAACATCAAAGGTAAGCATTCTTTAAAATGTTGGAAACAAAATTTGACCATTTTAAAACAAAAAAAAATTCCGTGTAAACTCATGTGGTAATTTCCTTTAAAAATAAATTTTAAAATGGAAAGTGTCAAATAATTAAAGAAACATCTAACCTTAAGCTAATTAATTTCGTTTTGCTGGAAGTTCATTTTCAAACATTTTTGAACACGGAACACGTTGTGACGTGCGGTAGTACTCTAGTTTTAATATTCAAAGGTGATGCGCTAAATAACAAATGAAGTCCATTTGAATATTCATACGACATTGTTAAAGCAGTGACAGCTAAAAGTATAAAAAAAAGAGACATAACGGTCATACTTGTTAAAACATTCATACATTTTCTCCAAATCTCTACAGAAAGATATTAGAAAAATGATAAAGTTGACATTAGCCATTCTCCTGTTATTAGCGTTGACCGATTATGGAAGTTGTCGTCTCATTTCGAATATAATGATATCTGATGGCATATACAATGCTACTACTGCTGCTGCAGCTGCAGTTCCGGAGCTTGGTGCTTCGACAGTGACATGCGAGCCGCCTTACGGATTCTTACCGTGCACGACGGAGTTACCGGGGCTGATATTCTTGGTCGTGGTGTATCAGTACTTGTTGTCTCTTGGTCAGAAGTATGTATCACAAGGTTCTGATTTGTTTTTCCAGACTTTTGGACCTGGTGTATTTGGAGCTAGTTTGTTTCATTTTATTGGTACTATCCCTCAAATTGCTTTGATTCTTGGTATGTTCATCTTTTCCCATCTTCTAATCTTAATTGTTGCTAGTGTTAACAAATTGTTGCAATATCTCATTTCTCATATATATAAGCTTGCGAACTGTGATACAGGATTAATTACAGTATTACACCATACTAAGACTTTAATAAATGGTAGTATCGTAATGCATGATCTGTAGATATTTGTAATGTTTATAAGTTTAATTGATTTGTAACTTTTGTGTTTTGATTGTTACATGGGAAAAAAACTATCATTACACCATACTTAATTTTGTTGGTAAATGATAATGTCGTAATGATATGTAGATATTTATAAAATTTATGAAATAAACTAATTTGTAACTTCGATGTTTTGATTGTTACTTGGAAAAAAAAATCATAATTATATCATACTTGATTTTGATAATGATAATACCGTAATGATTTGTAAATATTTACAAAATTTATTAGTTAAATTGATTTGTAACTTTGGTGTTTTGATTGTTACTTGGAAAAAAAAAACACAAAGTTCCTAAACAAGACGTGACATATGCTTAATTTTGATCAAATTGGTGTTTCCAAAGACATTGACTTATGCTGAGATTACTTGTTTCAGATTAAGAAGTTCTTCAAAGTCTATAACTTATTCAATCTGAAAAGCCAAGACAGAAATTTAAACATTTTGTAATGTAATCTGTGGATACATAAGTTACCAAATACTTCTAGACTTTGACCAAGCGATATGTTCATCACTTTCTTTATGAGAGATTCTAAGGGTTCAAAATTTGTTAAAAATAAATCGGGTGTTTCAAATTTCAATGTATTTAATATTAGAAAAGAAATACTATACATAACTTATTATAATTTATAAGAACACTTTTAATGGAGGATATAAAAAGGAGTGTCAACATCATGTGATATAAGATATTTTTTTTTTTAGTATTAATTTGGAGCTATCGGATGTTATTGGGATGACAAGTGAAGTGGTATTGGTGCCAAATTAAAATGGCAAAAGTTGGCATCCCATAAAGAAAGGGTGTTAACTTCGTTTGTCGATTTAACGATGAATTAAATATTATTTTTTTAATAATATTTATATTATGCATTTTTTTATAAAATTAGCATCTAGGCATGTCAATTACTCCCTCCATCCCATTTTACATGTCCCTTTTGTAAAAAATACACATATTAAGATAAAGGTTAGTTGAATAAAATTTTTCAACTAATACCCTTATTTAATACATTGAAAAATGAGAATAGAGTTAAGTTTGAAAAAGTCAAATGTTTTATACAATAAATGTAAGGATAGTTTTGTAAAACTACCCTTAAATTGCATTGAAAGGAGAAAAGGGATATGTAATTTGGTACAAATTTGTTTTTCAAAAGGGATATGTATTTTGGGACGGATGGAGTATTAGAATATTTTATGAAAAAAAGGTACCAAAAATGTTGTGAAAGAAAGAGAATATAGAAAAAAATATTTTTATTATGTGACAAAATTAACATCAATTAAAAGTTGCCAAACCATACAACCACATCATGGAATTGCGGATTTAGATGTAACAAAGGGGATGTTTGGAGGAATTTTTTTTCAGAATAAGTAAACTTATTTTAAGACAAAGTTAGAGATTCCTAACTTTCCAACTTATTTTCCAACTTATTTTTATAATTTATTGAATCTCAAAGATACATTAAATACTTATATAAAAGAAAATTTTCAAAATATAAAATTTTTACCCGAAAATAAGTTCATAAATCCTTAAAATAAGATGAGCCAAACTCGCACAAAGTTTTGGTATCAAACCAAAGTTACTGATGACTTGTTCTGTTTTAGTGCATGCTTTCAATCATGTCTCATAACCGTTATGTACGTGATAGTCTACTGAAAAGTAAAAGAGAATACATTTTACTTTTGCACTCTCCAAACCTCAGTCTCTATATTACAATTATTAGGAGTATTCGAATACATATTCTTATTTTTTTTATTATCTAATAGTATATTTTTTGTAGAGAAAAAATAAAATTGAAAATTTTAACATATGACCTTCGTCACACAGAAAGGGGACAGACTCGGCCTTCTTATTCTTTACATAACATTTCGTTTTTCTAGCAAAAATGTAATCCCCTTCATACTTATCAAAAGTAATTAATTAATTTATCGGTAATGGTGTTATAACCACAGTGTCCAGACTTTCCGGAGATGCCCAAAATGCTAAAGCACAAGCAGGAATAGGGATGAGTATTCTTGCTGGTGGAGCTGTCACTAATCTTACACTTACATGGGGCATTGCTGTTGCTTTAGCCAGCTACAATTTTTCAAATGCACCAGCAACTATAGATACCACCGTCCAACTTAAGAAGCCATCACGTCTAACGGGTACACTTTTGATCCTTAAGATTTCTAACTACTCTGTTTGTGTTTGATATATATGATAACGGGCTGATAGTTTTTTTCTTTGCAGGTTCAGGTGTTATTACAGATATTGATACAAGCTACACAGCAAGAATTGTGATGATTTCTGTGATTCCGCTTTTGATTCTTCAACTAACAAATGTTGTTAGTTCCTCCTCTGGATCACATTTGATTGTCCTCGTTTCTCTTATTGTTACCCTAGTACTCCTCATTTCGTACAATTTATATCAGGTATTTCTCTTATCCTAGCAATGTGACATATCCCTTTTCTTTCTGTAACTAGAGTTCTGGATTCAAGCATGTATGACAGTGTTAGCTGCAATTTTAGTTTTAAATAATAATGCTACGGAAGGGAGAGAATATTAAAAATAATATTTTTCATTATGTGACAAAGTTGGCATCCCTTGAAGGATGTCAACCATTGGAGATGCTCTAAAGATACTGTATTAAAGAATTACAGAATTTAGACATCGTATTTAGAAATATTATTTAAGCTTTACGATTTACGAATGAGGTTTACTATTACGGGACAGTCATGGAGACTTCCTTACCTTTTACCTACCAAAATATAGAAATTGTGTAATTATCTTTTGTTTAAAAAATTTGTACTCGTTATGTAACATATAACATGAAGAATTTGTACACTGAAATGGTAAACTTAAAATTTTCTTTTTAAAAAAAAAAAAAAGTGAAAACATTGTTTCGAGACCAGCAATAAGATTTCATTCCAGCTTCAATTATGCGATCTCTGTATCTTATATCATTGGTTGACCTGAAATGCATGTGCAGATATTTCAACCATGGATTCAGAAAAGAAGATTTGAGTATTTGACCCAAAAGTTTGTGAAAGACAAGCTACAAGTTCTTCTTACCTCTAACGGGAGGCCTAATGCACAACTTATACGACAGTTAGTCTACATCCTTCTTGTTCAGATACTTAATACAATTTAAAATAATTTAAAACCTATTATCCTAAATGCTTAGATTAAGCCATGAAAAAATTAATTTGTGCTTTATTGCAAGAATTTACAGGTATCTATTGTTACACTATATGTCATCTGATTATCTGAAATCCGACAGGATCTTTCATGGAATTGACAAGAACAAAGATGGATACATATCACCTGCTGAGTTGAGGGTTTTGATTATTGGAATCAAACTAGAGGACCATGGTTTCATAAGAGGCGACTACGCTGACAAAGTTAAAGAAGCATTTGATATTTCTGGTGATTCTAATATAAATGAAGAGGAGTTTGTTGCAGGACTTTCCAAATACCTTTTAAATGCTCAGCAACCTACATTTCGTCATTTGCAGAAAGTTCCGAACACTGTAAGTCCCAATCTTCCCTTAAATTTTAAAAAAAAAAAAAAAAATGGTTGATTGACTATATTCTAAGTTCTTATTATACTAAAATTTAAATGCACAAGTCGTCTAATATATAAAGTTACTAAGAAGAATGAAATTTTTTGCTGCATGCTGAAGTTCTAAAACACTGTATGCTGTATGCATGTGCAGAATACTGATGAAAGGCAGAGCCTTTTGGTACAGGGGAATAGCGCTCCTAGTACTGAGGATCCGTGGAAGAATTACATTAAGGCTGCATACTTAATCCTTCTAGGAACAGCTATATCAGTGTTACTTGCATTGCCACTCATACAATCTGTAGTCGGAGTTGCTACTGCTACAAATATCCCTCCCTTCTTCATCCCATACGTTGTAATACCCTTGACTTTGGCTACCAGATCCGTGGGGAGGACAATATCTTCTGCTAAATTGAAGACACCTGAATCCATTTCCTTAGCATTGTCCCAGGTTTGTCTAGTTTAAAAACATGCAGCCTCATTCACTTTATTTCATCGTTTAAAATAAAAACAAGTGACTATATTCGGGTATCTTCTATAATTCATCTTGAAACATGGAGTTCAAAAATCATCTCAATGTCATAATGTGCAACATAGTTATGACTAGTGAGTAAATTGAATTCTGTGTTAACATATAATATAAGATCCATATAAGGCCTCCCTCTAACACTAAGGCCTCCCTCTAACACCTTAAGGTTTTAGATGAACCGGTTCTTAACATGGTATCAGAGCTCTCTAAAGATGAGCGCCCGTGATCCACTCTTCGACCCAGAAATGGGCTTTCGAGTGAGGGGAATGTTAACATATGATATAAGATCCATATAAGGCCTCCCTCTAACACCTTAAGGTTTTAGATGGACCAGTTCTTAACATTCTGCCATCTCAATTCAGATTTTTGAAGGTTGATCAGGTCATTTGCAACTACGGGAGTATACTGTTTGTTAATGATAAAAATGTTTTTCTTATTTACAGATATATGGATCAGTGTTCATAGGCAATATGATGGGCTTAACGACATTTTTATTAGTAGTTTACATTCGCGATATACCGGTGGATGCTTCAGCTGAATTTCTGGTTGCTATTATTATTTGCACAGGAATGGGTGTGTTTACTGGTTTCAGAACAACATTCCCACTGTGGACAAGTTACTTGGTGATCCTAATGTACCCAATTTCCCTAGTTACTCTGTATGTACTAACTACTGTATTGGGATGGTCTTAGCAATTTTAAGATACAAGAGCTAAGAGTTAAGAATTAGTAGTATATTTGTAAAAAAAAAATTCATTTATCAAATTTAAACTCATGAATGTAATTTGGATTATACTGTATAAGTTACTTTATGCTACAAGTTTTACAGATAGATAGTCATAGAGAGCAATGCAATATTATTTTTGCTTGGGGAATAAACCTTATTAACGGCTCCTACTCTCATGGGGCGGATCTTTACACATTACACCAGGGAACAGGCCCCCACTAGAACCTTGGGCTGAAATAATAAAACACTGGAATACAGTATCTGGACCCGATAGATAAATCCAAGTAATTCCACTAAGCAGTGATTGGGCCTTAGTTAATAATTCTTCATTTCTTCTAAAGTTTTACTAAAAATAAAAACTTTTTTTTTTGTCAGAAAAAATAAAAACTTTTTTAACTAATTATAAATTTGTTCAACATTTCACTCGTTCCAGATAACTGAAGTAATATTCCTTAATAAGTTCTATTAATTGTTTAAAAATTTACGTTTTTAGAAGCAAAATGCAAAGTCCAGTTGAGTCATTTGAATTAGAGTTTTAATATCATACTTTCTTTTGGAGGGATTAATATCATTTTATTTTGGGGTGTTTGGTTGGGGGTAATAAATAAAGGAAAAATGAAACAAATGTGCTCATTCTCTTTATCGGTGTTTGGTTTGAAAAAATTGTGATTCTGTTTCATCTGTTTTGGTTTTAGATTTTCCCAATTTTCATCAATATTCATTCCCCACCTCCCGTTAGGTATTTTCTTTACCTTTCCTTATTTATTTTTTATTTTCAATTATAATGTATATCTTAAACCATAATAGCATATATTAACATGTAAATCAATTTTTAAATTTAAAAATAATTTATATTTTAGTTTTTAGTTTTTATAAATTAAAAATCATGTTTATATAATTTTTCATTTCGTTTCTGAATCGAAACCAAACAGGTAAAACAATTCAGGATCAATCCTTTCCTTTCTCCTTATTTCCCTTTTTGAATTCCATTCCGTTTCCCAGTATGAACCAAACACCCACTTAATAAGTTCATTTTGATTATTTATACTTAAACTAGCTTATAACTCGTGCGATGCACGGGCTTCTTTTAAATATGATATGATATTTTTTAATAATAAAATTAAATTTTCATCTAATTTTTTAGTTTAATAATTATTTTAATTTTAATTTAATATATTTAGCCAAAAACTCATGTATTGTTTAGAACTAATAATATAAATTTTTAACTTTAATTTATTATTAACGTGATTCGAATCTTGGGTATTCATTAAATTAGTATAAATATGGAATATTCTTTAATATTAGATCTAACTGTTCTCATTGATTTATTAAAAATCTAACTGTCACAAGTTATATAATTGAAACATTGAATCAAACTATAAATAATTACTCACTAATTTGCTTATTATGGTTTAGTATATAAATATAGATTACTCGGAATGCCTAACTGAGTAGTACACTTGATTTCAAAAAAAAAAAAAAAAAAACTGAGTAGTACACTTGTTCAATAATTAGATTCTTGAATTGTTCTAAAAATTGGTGATTAATCGGTGATTAATTGGTGATTAATCTATATTTCATGGATTACTGCATTATTTTGGATAGCTTAACTGGTAAAGGGTGTATCCTCTGTTGTTCAGGTTATGAGTTTGACTTTCACTCATCCCGAAAATTATCATAAAACGGATACTAAATTGTAAAGCATATAAGACTACATATTCAAAAAAAAAAAACTCAAATATTTGATTAACCATTTCGATTAATCCTTAAATATCGATTTCTTTGAACAGTGCCTCTACTGAATTGGTGATTCTAGTTATATTACAAGAATCATTCTTGTAATATACCCCATGCTTTTTCGTCAAATTTCCGCCATACTTTCACTAATTCAAATTAAAAAAATGATTCCTAAAATTTTGTAAAAACTTGTTCCCAACTAATGAGATGTCATCATATTATTGGATATTGTCTTATTAATAAGATGAATCATTCATGCATAAATACAGTGGCGGAGGGAGCATAAGGACCGGAGGGTCAATTGCCCCTGCTTAGCTGTCATTTTTTTTTATTTCTTTGTTTTCAAAACCTCCCTGTATTTTGTCCCTCCTTATATAAAAAAAATGTTTATATTATATATACTTATCCCAAGAATTGGATGCTCGTTTTCCGGAAGTTAGCACCGACTTACTTCTTTCCATAGCATGTCTTGATCCGAGAAACTCATATTCTAACTTTAATGTTGAATAAGTTAATACACCTTGCTGAACTTTATCAGGAAGATTTTTCATGGACCGAGGTTTTGATGCTTCGAACATAGCTTGACATGTATATTTATGATGTGAGAAGGGCAAAAGAATTTTCTGAAATTGAAGATTTGGGGAGTCTTGCAAAGAAGATGGTTGCAATTTCTAACCGGAAATAATCAAGTGTTAGAAATTTGTGATTGCGTCTTATGCATCAAGTTATATTTTTGAATTTGAAGACAATTTTTTTAAGTGATGCCCGCTTTTTTTCCCCCTTTTATGAAATCCTGCTTCCGCCACTGCATAAATATAAATTACATAAATAAAAATTCTATATACATCATTTAAGAAAAACAAACATTTAAAAATCGAATTCCAAATATGTACACTGCTCTTTAAAATAAGTAACGTGAGACAATTTGTTTTTGGACGATAGAGACGACTGGATTCTTTCATGCAAAACAAAGCGATATCCTTACAATATGCTTTTAATTAACAAAACATGGGGAGTCATTCTTTGATCGTTCTTAAAATAAGCGATGTACATGAAGAGTATATTCTTTGGCCACCGCCTTGCCCGTACCGTGAGCCGCCACAAGTGGCACTTATTAAACCTCGGCCACCCATGCCAGTGGATATTAATCAACTAATCATGTCCTTGTCTATTTGTGGAAAAACGATAAAAATATCTTTTTCCGGATTAAATAACAAAAATAATTATTTATAATCTTCAATCATTTTTACCTACAAAATAACGGAAATAACAAAAATAATTATTTATAATCTTCAATCATTTTTACCTACAAAATAACGGATGTCTAAGAAATGTTATCATTTTATTTTTTTTGAAAAAAGTTTAATCCAAATATATGTTAGTATTAAAAATAGCACAACAAAAATTATGCATGTTCTAAGACTTTTGTTAAATATAAAAATATAATAAATTCAAAAAAATTATTCAAATTTAAAATATAAAAAATGAATGAAATTGATGTGAAGTGCAAATGTGAATTGAAGAGAAGAAATGAGAATGAAAGAGAATTAATGGAGGTTTTCAATTAAAGAGAGAGAGAGAGGGAGAGCAAAATTAATTAGAGGGGCAAATGTTAATGGAAGGTAACATTATACAAAAAAAGATTCTTAACTAAAATTGAGACCAAACTATCATCATTGCTCATTATACACATAAGTATAGTTTGGGGAATAATTTGATCCTCAATTTCAATATAGGAGGTGCATTTATAAAATCGGTTTTTGAAATATCATTCATTCTTAGTTAATTATTGATAAGTTATTTCACCATCATTTAGCAAAAGGAAAAAAAATTTGTTCTGCCGTTGGACTCTACTTTTTTAATGTTATGCTGGAATTAGGGGTAAGTATTCGGTTTTAATCGAACCGAACCGAATTTTAATTCGATTAATCGAAACCGAAATTTCAAAAAAATCATAACCGAAAACCGAACCGAATTAAATTCGGTTTTTAACCGAACCGAAATATTTATTTCGGTTATTACCGAAAACCGAAATTTAAATATTTCAGTTATAATATTTCAAGTTTATGTCATTATATTTCAAGTTCAGTTATGCGAGACTGTGATGTTTGTTCAGATTGGTGTAGTTTATAGCTACGGCCCCTCAGATTTACATTCACAAAATGAAATCAGAGGATGAGAGTGCTGACCATGGAAATCAGAGGATGTTCATTAAAAATGCTAGCAGGAGAAGGTTTCCTTAATATATGATAAGCCAATCAGATAATATATCTGTGTCAGAAGATTAAGAATACCGAAGAAACAACCTGTCTACAAAATTGGAGCTTGCTGGTTCATGTCATGGCATAATAGAAATAACAATAATCTAACTTTTATTATATATTATATAAATTCGGTTTTTTTTCGGTTTTTCGGTTAACCGCGGTTAAAAACCGAAAAACTGAAAAACCGAATTTCAGAAAAAAGTAAAACCGAAAATTGAACCGAAATTTCAATTTCGATTAACTGAATCGAAAATATTTCGGTTATTCAGTTCGGTTTTCAGTTAACCAGACCGAATGCTCATCCCTAACTGGAATAGATGTTTGTTATGCTTGTCGGGCTTGTTGGACTTTGCAGGACTCGTATGACATATAGGGCTCGTATGATCTTGTAAGATTTGTAGAGCTTCTATGATCTTGCAGGACTTGTTGTATTTGTCGGGCTTTGCGGATCTCGTCTGAGCTTTGCCGAAATTGCCCCTAACTCCATAAAACGTAAATGCCTGCGGGGTGAAAATAAGTATTCGATGAAAGAATACAAATATAGGATAGAGTTGCGCTACATAACAAACACCTTATATAACAAACAATAAAGAACACCTCATATCTAATTTAATACTAGCTTCTAACCCATGCAAAGCACGGCTATCATATAGTATTATTATTTATTAATATATTAATTATTTGATTTAATATAAAATTTTATTTATTTTATAAATTTTATTATTAATTTTAATTTTACATATGTTTCATACTTAATTTTATGACATGAATAAATATCAATAATTTAACGTTATTTTTAAATTTGCTGTTAAATATTTTAAGAATACAATATATATTTTTAAAAATTATTTATTGTAACCTAAAATCGTAGAATAAAAAATCGTAGGAAGAAGTGTGTACGGGCAATGATTATAATTAGGATATAATTGAAACCATTTATAATTCTATAAAACTTGTGATTTTTCATTTTTAATAAATTATATACTTCCTCCGTCACAATTTCTTTTTTGCATGTTCCAAAAGTATTGGTCATGTTTCCTTCGTTAAGGGTTAAATATGTTAAGGTTTTCTAAATACGTAAAGAATTGAGAGCAAGTTTGACAGTTTTTACATGATTGCTCAATACGTGTTTTTTGATTGATGATCAATATAAATGGGATATAAATTGGACAGAGAGAGTATAATTTAATTGAATTTGAAATTTTTAACAAGTTTTTTTATTTTTAAAAAATTTACTTTTTAAAAAATTTACTTTTATGCCTTATAGATAAATTTTGTTGTTTATAATAAATAAAGTAATATTTTTAATATAATTTTTTTAATTTGTTAATTTTAAGAAGGCGTTAACAATTTTTTTAAAAGGTTTTAACCAACCAAATATACCTTATTTTGCTTATAATAGAACGTTTATAATTTTATAAAACATATGATTTTTTATTTTTAATAAATTATATACTCCCTCCGTCCCGTTTATATTGGCCACAATTCCATTTTTGCATGTCCCAAAAGTATTGGTCATGTTTTTTAATGAAACAAATTGAAGGTTAAATATGTTAAGTTTTTCTAAATATTGTTTATAATAAAGAAATAATTTTTTTAAAATAATTTTTTAAACTTATTATTTTTAGAAAGATGTTAACAATTATTTTGGAAGGTGTTACAAACCAACCAACCAACTATGCGATGCAATATGTTTTTTAAAATTAAATAATATTTTATTTATATTTTAATAATCATATACCTCATATATATTACTTAATAAAATATATATATATATATATATATATATATATATATATAATAAATAATAATCATTTAATTATATGATATATTGTTCGAATTATGACTATATTTTATCATAATAATATAAATATAAATGGAAGTATCGTATATACTTACATTCAAATTTTTGTTGATAAATAGAATTTTATATTAATTTGTAATCCTTTGAATTTTTATTGTTTATTATCTAGTTTTAGTTTGTATTCATTTTGTTGATTTATAATATGTTGTAAATTTGTTAATAAATATGTGATATTAAAATTATTTAAATTGATTTGGAAAATATTTGATTTCCAAGTAATTTAAAGTGTCTAAAAAAGTTGGGTGTACGTGAAGAATTTTAATTCAAATATAACTAAAATAGTATGTCATTGAATATTAATTGGAGTGTAATTAAAATAGTTTGTTAGTAAGTAAAATAAAATTTTATATATATTTTAATTTATTTTTTCATTTTTGGAAGGTGTTAACAAATTTTTTGGGAAGGTGTTAACCAACCGACCAACCAACCAATTATATCCTGTTTCGCTTATAATAGTATAGTATAGATAAATATGTGATATTAAAATTATTTAAATTGATTTGGAAAATATTTGATTTCCAAGTAATTTAAAGTGTCAAAAAAAGTTGGGTGTACGTGAAGAATTTTAATTCAAATATAACTAAAATAGTATGTCATTGAATATTAATTGGAGTGTAATTAAAATAGGTTGTTAGTAAGTAAAATAAAATTTTATATGTATTTTAATTTATTTTTTCATTTTTGGAAGGTGTTAACAAATTTTTTGGGAAGGTGTTAACTAACCAACCAACCAACCAATTATAACCTGTTTCGCTTATAATAGTATAGTATAGATAAGAGTTTCGTCATGGCACCCAATACAAAAAGTTGTTATTTTTTTACTCTCTATCCATCCAGCAAAAAAAAATAATAAATTTTTTTTTTAAAAGTTACTGTTCATGATGACGTCACTATGAACATTAAATTTTTTTTATTGTTTTTTGCTGGATGGATAGAGGGTAAAAAAATAACAACTTTTTGTATTGGGTGCCCCTGGAAAAATAAATAAGAATTGTTAGATCTTAAAAATAAATAAGAACGGTTAGATCTTAAATAAATAGATGAAAACCGTTGGATCTAGCATAAATAATATTTTGTATTTTAATATGTTATAAAATAAAAAGTGTATTTATATTGAAATACGAAATGGTGTATGTCAATGATTTAAATCATATATAATTAGGTTTTCTACATTGAATAACATTATCAGTGTATGACTTCTACATTCAATATGATTAATTTAAAAATTGGAAATTATATTTTTTCTTGAGATTTTGAGTGTTTCAATTTGAATAATAATTATTAAATGATCACTAAATTAAAGATAATTTTATGAGCTTCGAGTGCCTTGTAAAATCATCCAAATCTGATTTCTAGAATTCAAGATAGGACCCAAATAGTTAACATGAATTTTTTTTAATACTAATAAAAAAAATAAATAAATTTCAATTCTAATAGAAACCTTTTTAATTATATCCTTTTCAGACTATAATTTTCCTTATAAAATTCAATTCTAATACAAACTTTTTTAATTATATTCTTTTTAGATAATAATTTTCTTTCTAAAAATCACTTCTAATTCAACCTTTTTTTAATTATATCATTTTCAGATTATAATTTTCTTTTACTATGATATAATCTTGATCGTCTATTTTTAAAAAGAATAGATTCAACGGTTAAGATTATATAGTAGCTTATAACATGTGCGATACACGATTTTTTTTATTTTCTTTGTTTAATAAATTTTTTTATGTGTTTTATTTTAAAAATTGATATTTTTATGTATGGCGTCATCGAAATTATTTCCTTACACTTGAGACTAAAATTTTAAATAGTTTACAACACGATTTTAAATTTTAAAATTATATTTTTCAAAGATAAATCTTTAAGTAATTATATTTATTTTTATCAATGTTAAGTTAAGGATTTCAAATGTTGTAAAAATCATTGCAACGTTAAACCAATATAATTAATCTTTTCATTATTTACATTAAAATATTCTATCTTAAAAACATTGTTTAAATAGTATCTTGATATTGATATCTATGTATGAAATTTAAAATATTATTTGTGTTCTATAGATTGCAAATATGTGAAAATATATTGTTTGAAATTTTTTAATTTTAAGTTTCCTACTTTAGATTTTCTAAAGGTACTCAATTTCTTTAAATTTGAATAAGATAACCAAATTAATAGTTGTATTTTTTGTGTAAATAAAGTAATATTGGGTTTTTATAATAATTGTCTTTTTATTTAAAGTTTTTTTTTAAATTTTAGTTTCCTATTTTTTTTAAAGAAATTTATTTTTTTTAAATTTGAATAAGCTATGTTATTTTATAATTTTATTCTTTTATAAATAATGTAATGTTGGGTTTCTATATAATGGACTTTTATAATTTTTTTTGTCTATTTTCGAAATAAACATAAAGAAAAAAATATTGAAAATTTTAAAAACATCTTTTTAATTTGTTTATTTATAGTTTTTTGTACATATTTCACGATAGTAGTTATACGTGGTTAGGGTTGAATATCAATATTAAGATATTAATAATTTGATAAGAATATAATTTGGATCTAATCTACGTAGAGTGCTATATTTTAATTTTTTGTGTTCTGCACGAAGACGTAATAATTAACAAATTAAGAGCAAAAGAAGAAGAAGCCAACAAAATAATAATATTTAATCAAGCTTTACGTAAACACAACACAACACAGTATATCCCGCATGAGCAGGGTCAGAGGGGGGTAGGATATACGCAATCATGTCCCAACACAAAGGTAGAGAGATAAAATGTGAAAGGGTTTAATGTCTTGAGTATCGACAACCAACAATGAGGCGACTGTGACAACTTTCAGAACTAAGAGCCAGCGCAGCTATCTCTTCTTTTTTTTCTTACAATTCCCACGATCTTTTTTTAATATCTATTAGATATATTAATTTTTTAATATTCTATTACTATATATTAAAGGAGAAAACAAGGGCAAAAAGTGCCCAAAAAAATTGCTGTGAAATGTCCAATATACCCTTATTTATCACATAATTACAAAAACGCCATTAAAATTTTATTAAAAAAATAATAGTGGGGATGGTAATTGAACCCATGACATTAGACTTAAAGACAACAATGCTCATTTTAATAAAAATATAAAACTCCTTATCTATATGTGCAAGCACCCCATATATTATATTATATTGACTTTTTTTATTTTGATTTTGATTTTGATTTTGTCTTGTATTCTATTTGACAAAATAAGAAAATTTATGTACACAAGTGTCCTGAAATCATGTTTTTTAACAATTTTTTTACAAATCCAACCAAACTAGAAGAAAAGATTGCATAAAAATAAGTAGGTACACTGAATATTAAAGGTTTTTTTAGCCTAACGAATTGGTTTGTAAAATAATTTAAATAAGTGATTTAGTTTTAAATATAAATTTTTAAATTATATACAAATAATTGACTTAAAATTAAGATTTTTATTAACATATACAATTTAGAAATAGGATACCAAGATAGAAAATTTATCTACTGCCTTGAAATCATGTTTTTAACAAATTTTTTTACAAATCCAACCATACAAGCAGAAAAGATCACATAAAAACATGTAGGTATACAAAATGTTAAAAATCTTTTTAGTCTAACGAATTGGTTTGTAAAATAATTTAAATAACTAATTTGGTTTTAAATATAAAATTTTAAATTATACACAAATAATCGACTTAAAGTATAGATTTTTATTAACGTATCTATACTATTATATAAATTCCGAAACATTGAAAGTTTTGGTACCTGTTTTTTGGTACTAAGTGAATTTACTTATTTAACCTTCATTATAAAGAAAAATATATATGATATCTATACTATTAAAATTCCTAAAATAAATAATAACATAATATGATTAATGGTAAGTAGTCGATTGCTTTTTTTCACAATTACTTTTAATTGAAGATATTACTTTTTATAAACACCTACTAATCTTACAATCACAAATATCTATACTATTATATAAAAGCCGAAACAATAAAAGAGTTTTGGTATCTGTTTTTTGTTACTAAGTGAATTTATTTATTTACCCTTCATTATAAAGAAAAATATATATGATATCTATACTATTAAAACTCCTAAAATAAATAATAACATAATATAATTAAGGGTAAGTAGTCGATTGCCTTTTTTCACATTTACTTTTAATTTAAGATATTACCTTTTATAAACACCTACTAATCTTACAATCATTAATATATACCCGAAAATATCACATCATATTTTTCAATTATTAATAAAATATATTAAAAATCTGTATATGTTGTTTATAAAAACATCAATCGTATCATATCTTACAATCATTAATATTTCCTTTCAAATTACAATATGTTACCTTTTTAATTTAAAACTAATCTTACAATCATTAATATATACCCGAAAATATTACATCATATTTTTCAATTATTAATCAAAATATATTAAAAATCTGTATACGTTGTTTATAATAAGGAAACATTAGTATAATCCGTAAACATGAGTATATTAAACTATATTAAATTAAAATTCATTAATTAAAATAATGGTAAGTAGTCGATTGTCTTAAATAAATTATAATTACTATAAACTAATCAATTACCTTTTTCACATAAATCGTATAATCTTTTTAATTTTCACGTTACCTTTCTATTTCTATAACTAAAATATATTTTTTCCAATTATATCACGGGAGGTTCTATTTAATAAAAGAAACTAATAATATTCTAATATTAATAATTAACTGATTTTCTTTTTCAGCTAAAACGTATCATCTTTTATATATTTTTAACTAAAATCCCTCTTTTAATAGAAATATCACGTACAATATTAATTTCTTCTTTTCAAAAACCATTACGAGCAATTGTATTTAGTAAAATAACGTAATTAAACTAATCAATTACCTTTTTCACCTAAAACATGTTACCTTCTAAATTTTCTTTAACTAAATCCTCTCTTATTCTAATCATTACACAGACATTATATTTAATAAAATAAAAGAATTATTTTATAATTACTAATAATTAAACAATTATTTTTTTCAACTGAAACCTATCATCTTTCTACATTTTCTGACTAAAATCTCTCCATTTTTAGAAATATCATGGATAACATTTAAACAACTATTATCAAATCATCTCACATAAAAATTTAAGCCTCCAAAATTAATATTTCAAAAAATAATTTAAATTAATACAAAAAAAATTATATAATATTTTAAAAAATCCGTGCATCGCACGGGTTTTAAGCTAGTAAGATTTAAAAATAGGATACCAAGATAAAAAATTTATATGCACATGTGACTTGAAATCATGTTTTTAACAAATTTTTACAAATCCAACCGTACTAGAAGAAAAGATCGCGTAGAAATTTAGAGTTACACAAAATGTTAAAGAATTGCTTCATAAAATGATTTAAATAAGTGATTTGATTTGAAATATAAAATTTTAAATTATATACAAATAGTTAACTTAAAGTAAATATTTCTATTAACGTATAAGATTTAAAAATAGTATACCAATGTAGAAAATTTATGTACACAAATTCCTTGAAATCATGTTTTCAACAATTTTTTATCAAATCCAATCATACTACAAGAAGAGATCGCGTAAAAATAAGTAGGTACATGAAATATTAAAGATCATTTTTGTCTAACAAATTGGTTTGTAAAGTAATATAAATAAGTATTTTGGTTTTAAATATAAAATTTTAAATTATACACAAATTATCGAATTAAAGTACAGATTTCTATTAACGTATAAGATTTAAAAATAGAATATCAAAATAGAAAATTTATCTACACAAGTGACTTGAAATCATGTTTTTAACAATTTTTTTTACAAATCCAACCATACGAGAAGAAAAGATTACGTAAAAATAAGTACGTACATAAAATGTTAAAGATCTTTTAATTCTAATGAATTAGCTCGTAAAATAATTTAAATAAGTGATTCGGTTTTAAACATAACATTTTAAATTATGCACTAATAATCGACTTAAAGTATACATTTCTGTTAACGTATAAGTGATAAGTGGATTTTATATCCACTTGGATCGCTTAATTTCGACTTAAATTGATTGTCTTGGGCTCAAGTTGTTGTAGATTTGATGTGTTTTGCTTAGTTGTGCAGGATTACGAGAATGTTGACTAAGGTGGATGCTTTTATAATTTTTTGGGAATTAATTGATTAAAATTCGGATTTTCGAGAAGGGTTGCACAGTTTACATTGTTTTGGCCATATCTTGAGTTCTAGAAGTCCGTTTTAGGCCCGTAAGCAGTCCACGCGAAGATAACGAGATTTCCTATCATTCTAAGATAGTCCAGAGGTCCAATTACGTGGGAAACGTTCCAGAAAATCTGAAGAAAAGTCAGCTTCGAATTTTCCTTACAAAACATAATCAAATTAGGAAACGTATCTTGCAGAAATTCTATTATAATTCTGTTTTGTATTTTCTTGCTGGGCAAGACTTGTAGTGCCTATATAAACACATCATACCTTGTAATTTGTATGAGATTATTATTATTGTAACGTAGAATTGCAAGAAAGAAGAGTGGAGAAGGATTCAAGCTCGGTGACAAGCAAGATCTAGATCTACTTCAACTTTTGTATACTTTGGATAATAGATTTGTTTTCTCAACTCTTGTTTTTATTAATATTATTACTTCTTTATTTTATATCTTGTTTAATATCATGTTTTCAATTAATCCCATGGTGACGAACGGTTCAATTATGAACTAATCGTTGTCATGGGATCCTAATGGATTTATCTATGTAGCTTAGTAGTTTATATGCTTTAAAGATTTATGTGTGGTGAATTCTTGATATCCTTGTATGGTTGTGTTTCATGTATTTAGATGCGTCGCGAACATCTAATTTGTTAATCTCTTGCTAAACGAGAGTGGATCTTGAGATTTAGAACTTGCCATGCTAGCATAGGATAGGTTGATGTTTTAACATCATGATTTGTGGCGTAAATAGAGATATTATGCTACCCTATGTGATCTAAGTGGATAACTTGTGCTTAAACCTTTATGTTTTCAAATTCTATAGAGATATAGGGTCTAAACATAATTGGTGACTACCCATCTTCTATCTCTTTTGTGGATGCATGTGTAGTTTGGTATTAGTATACCGAGAGGTAGCTTTTACTTGTTTCGTGTTATCCGATCAGATATCAACCCCATCACATGTATTGATTAAAGGCTGCGACTCTAAGTGAAGTAGATAATGAAATTAGGATTCCATGTTTTATCTCATATAAGTAATTCATATTAAATTCTCATTAGTTAATTATTCTTAGTTTAATAATTTGCTTCCGAGTTAATTTAGAAAATTAAAACCTCATTCTTGTTAATTGTCTTAACAGTGGATTAAAACTAAACATTGTTGCATAGGCATATTTACTGATTGAACTTAACCAGATCTCTGCGGAACGAACCTTAATTATATTACTTGTGACTACGTGCGCTTGCGTAATTTCGTGCTAACAAGTTTTTGGCGCCGCTGCCGGGGACCATTGATAAGTGGATTTTATATCCACTTGGATCGCTTAATTTCGGCTTAAATTGATTGTCTTGGACTCAAGTTGTTGTAGATTTGATGTGTTTTGCTTAGTTGTGCAGGATTACGAGAATGTTGACTAAGGTGGATGCTTTTATAATTTTTTGGGAATTAATTGATTTAAATTCGGATTTTCGAGAAGGGTTGTGCAGTTTACACTGTTTTGGCCATATCTTGAGTTCTAGAAGTCCGTTTTAGGCCCGTAAGCAGTCCACGCGAAGATAACGAGATTTTCTATCATTCTAAGATAGTCCAGAAGCCCAATTACGTGGGGAGCGTTCCAGAAAATCTGAAGAAAAGTCAGCCACGAAATTTCCTTACAAAACAGAATCAAATTAGGAAACGTATCTTGCAGAAATTCTATTATAATTCTGTTTTAGTATGTTCTTACTGGGCAAGACTTGTAGTGCCTATATAAACACATCATACCTTGTAATTTGTATGAGATTATAGTATTGTAACGTAGAACTGCAAGAGAGAAAAGTGGAGAAGGATTCAAGCTCGGTGACAAGCAAAGATCTAGATCTACTTCATCTTCTGTATACTTTGGATTATAGATTTGTTTCTCAACTCTTGTTTTTATTAATATTATTGTTTCTTCTTTCATATCTTGTTAATTATTATGTTTTCATCAAATCCCATGACGATGAATAGTTCAATTATGGGCTAAACGTTGTCATGGGATTCTAACGGAGTTATTTATGGAACTTAGTATCTTGATGCTGTAAAGATCTGTGTGTGATGTGAAATTGATATTCTCGTATGGTTAATCTTAATGCTTTTAGATGCGTAGCTAACATCTAAATTGAATTGTTAATCTCTTGTGAAGTGAAAGTGGATCTTGAGATTTAGAACTTGCCATGCTAGCATAGGTTCATAATTGATTGTCAATATGATTTGTGGTGTGAGATGAAAATACTTATACTACCCTATGTGATCTTAATGGATAACCTGTTCTTCAACCGTTATGTTTTCAAATTCTATAGACATATAGGGTCTAAGCATAATTGGTGTCTATTCATCTTCTATCTCCTTTGTGGATGTATGTTTAGTTTGGTATGCGTATGCTGATAGGTAGCGTATACTGGTTTCGTGTTATCCGATCAGATATCAAAATCATTGCATATAGAGATTAAAGGCGTCAGATCTAAGGGAAGTATTTAATGAAGTTGGGATCCCATGTTTATTCTCATATTAGTAATTCGAATTCAATCTCATTAGTTAATTCAATTTTTAGTTTAAAATTTGCATCCTAGTTTAATTTAGTTAATCAAAACCACAATTATTATTTGTCTTAGCAGTGGATTAAAACTAAACATTGTTGCATAGGCATATTTACTGATTGAAACTTAATCAGATCTCTGCGGAACGAACTTTAATTATATTACTTGTGACTACGTGCGCTTGCGTAATTTTGTGCTAACAAGTTTTTGGCGCCGCTGCCGGGGATCATCGGTGTTTTGTTTAGTGTATGTGCTTGTCATCAGTGGTCGTTAGCGTTCACTGACTCGGATTCTTACTTAGTTGTTTGTTTCGTGGTGTTTTCAGGTACTTGAACGTGTATGCGAACACGTTTGCAGGCTCGTAAGGAAAAACTGGCAGAAGACGGTTTTGTAGTAGATAATCAGAAAGAGGAACTTGAAACTACTGTAGAGATGGCAGATTTACCAGCAGCAGTTAAGGCTTTGAAGGACTATTCGCAGCCGAAGATTACTGACATACAATCTAGTATTGTCAGGCCAGCTATTGCAGCGAATAACTTTGAGATCAAGCCGAGCACAATTCAGATGGTGCAGAATTCGGTTCAGTTTGGGGGTGCTTCGACAGAGGATCCTAATATGCACATCAGGGACTTTATCGAGATCTGCGACACTTTCAAATTTAACGGTGTGTCGGATGATGCTATCAAGTTGAGGCTTTTCCCATTCTCCTTAAGGGATAAGGCTAAGGGCTGGTTACACTCTCTACCAGCTGGTTCCATTACTACATGGGATGATCTTGCTCAGAAGTTTCTTACTAAATTCTTCCCTATGGCGAAAACTGCAGCAATAAGGAACCAGTTAACTCAATTTCAACAGCAATCTGGAGAATCTTTGTGTGAGGCTTGGGAACGTTATAAGGAGATGCTACGAAGGTGCCCTCATCATGGCATGCCTGATTGGATGGTTATTAATGGTTTCTACAATGGGTTGGGAGCACAGTCTAGGCCTTTGCTAGATGCAGCATCTGGTGGTGCTCTATGGGCGAAGAGCTATGAGGAAGCATATGATCTTATTGAGATGATGGCTGCTAACGAATATCAAAATCCAACACAGAGGCTTTCTCAAGGTAAGGTAGCAGGTGTTCTTGAAGTTGACACAGCTTCAGCTATTGCAGCTCAGTTGAAGGCTCTTTCGATGAAGGTGGATTCTCTTGCTAATTATGGAGTTCAGCAGGTAGCCAGTGTTTGTGAGTCATGTGCAGGCGCACATGAGACGAATCAGTGTGCTATCTCTTCTGAATCAGCACAGTTCGTAAGTAATTTTCAGAGACCTGCTGCACCAGTACCAGCCACCTATCATCCAAGCAACAGGAATCATCCTAATTTCAGCTGGAGCAACAACCAAGGTGCTCAACAACCTCAGCAACCCTATCAGCAGTTTCAGGGGCAGCAAGCAAGGCCATTCAATCAAGGTTATCAGCAGCAGTATGCTCCAAAGCAATCATATCAACCTCCGGGGTTTCAGCAGCAACAACCCCAGGCTCATATGGGGCAATCATCTAATGATAAATCTGATGAGATGTGGATAGTGGTAAAGAACTTACAAGCTGGCCAGAAAGTTTTGGAAACCCAGTTGGGGCAGATTACAAGTGTCTTGGTAAATATGCAACAAGGAACTCTTCCAAGTGATACAATGGGTAATCCAGGCAAGAGGGAGGTTCATGAGCAGGTGAAGGCTGTGACTTTGAGATCTGGAAAAGTCACGAGTGATCCTAAATCAGCAACTGAAGAAGATGAAGATGTTCAGAATCAGCAGGTTGAAAAATCTGCAGTGCCAGAAATTGAGAAATCTGATTTAGTGGCTAATCAGCTAGATGGTGAGAAGAGCAAGAAACCTGTTGAAAAGTCTACTTCGGAGCAATCTTCAATGAATAATCAGATCTATCCACCTCCGCCATATCCTGGACGTTTGAAGAAAAGTCAAGAAAAACAGTTTCAGAAATTTATGGATGTCTTCAAGAAATTGTCCATTAACATTCCTTTTGTTGAAGCATTGGAGCAGATGCCGAGGTATGCAAAGTTCATGAAGGATATTTTGTCACGAAAGAGAAGGTTGGAAGAATTTGAAACAGTGGCATTAACGGAGGAGTGTAGTGCAGTTCTGCAGCAGAAGTTGCCACCTAAACTTAAAGATCCGGGAAGTTTCACTATTCCTTGTACTATTGGCAATCTTTCATTCAACAAGTGTTTATGTGATTTGGGAGCTAGTATTAATCTCATGCCCTTGTCTATTTTCAAGCAACTTGGTCTACCGGAGCCAAAGCCAACTAACATCTCTTTGCAGTTGGCTGATCGATCTATCACGTATCCGAGGGGTATAGTGGAGGATGTTTTGGTGAAGGTTGATAAGCTCATATTTCCAGCTGATTTTGTTATCTTGGATTTCGAAGAAGATAAGAAGATTCCCATAATTTTGGGAAGACCGTTCTTGGCTACAGGAAAGACTTTAATTGATGTGCAAAAAGGAGAGCTTACAATGAGGGTGCAAGATCAGAGTGTCACCTTTAATGTGTTCAAGGCCATGAAATTTCCAACAGAGGATGAAGAGTGTTGCAGTGTGGAAATAGTTGATACGGGTCAGAAAAAGAAGTTTGATCAGTTGCTGAGCGAGAAATCGGACAGTTCTTCAGTTCGTGATCTTTCGAAAGTAAAGCTTGGAAAACTTCCACCACATTTGAGGTATGTCCTTTTGAATAATGAGCTAGTGATTTTTGAAGAGGGGCATGATAACGTGTTGCGAAGGTGGAAAGCAGATGATAAGGATGAGGAAATTTTTGTTCAACCGGTTGAATCAGAGAAGCACCTGAGAGGTGTGAAGAATAAAAAGAAGAAGATTTGGCCATTTGGTAGTAAAATTAGGTTGAAATCTGATGGAAGTGATTTGTGGAAAGCAAGCAATCAGGATGTCAAAGTTCGTATGAATGGTTTGTCTGTTGAGAACGGTTCGGTTATTCTTTTGAAACCGCCTTGATTTGAGGAAGGAACGTCAAGCTAATGACGTAAAAGGAGCGATTCTTGGGAGGCAACCCAAGTATTGTATATGTTGTGTATTCTTTTCTTTCAAAAAAAAAAAAAAAAAAAGAAAAAAAAAAAGAGAGAAAAGAGTGTAAAAAAAAAAAAAAAAAAAAAAAAACAGAATGGAGCTGTGCTACCTGCGCCACAAGGCAGGCAGCACCAAGTCACGCAGGCAGGTGTCGCGCATCTTGCGCCAGCGCGCCAGTAGCGCCGTGTCACGCAGGTGGTACCTGCGCAACAAGCGCCGCAGCGCAACAGCCCAGTAACGCAGTATGAAGCTGCGCAACAGACCTCAGCGCGCAGTCAGCCCTGTTTTCTCCTGCTTTCCTTCGAATTTTTGCCCCTAAACCTCAATTCTTTCATTCTTTTCACCCCTTTTCTTATTCTATATCCTAATGCAACTACAATTCTAAACACTATCATCCCCAAATCCTATTCTACCTTAATTTCAATCCTAAACATCCCCAATCCTATTCTACATATAATTTCATCTTTACATCTCCTATATATATACATACACCCATACATACACAAACACTTCTATATTACCCAAACTTCTCAACTTTCATCCATTCATAATTCGAAGTTTTGGGGATTAATCTAGCAATTTCACCTCTTTGATTCAATTGGGTAATATTTTCTCTCATCTTTTATTTGAATTTGTGAATTTTGCAAATTAGGACTCTTGAAGTGTGTAATTTGGGGGTCTTTGTTTGGTGAATTGTGTGGAGATTGTTGTTCTTTGCTTGATATTTGTTGATTATGGCTCCTAAGCGACCATGATTAGTGGGAAGTAGTAGTAGTGCTCGTCCAGCTTTGGATGAGAACGATGTGGTGGGGGATGGAGTGAAAAAATTCGTCCAATGAGGATGACGAGGGTGACGACATTGAGGATGAGTAGGTATGTTTCTGCTATCCCTTGTATTTACTTCCATTCAATGCGGACATTGAATATTTTAAGTTTGGGGGTGGTTTGAGGGATTAGTAGTTGTTGTTGTATATATGTGTTCATGTAGGATATCATGTTTTGCATGCTTAGTAGTAATTCATTCATGTTATGTTCGTATTAATTATGTTTGTTTCATGTAGGGCATTCTGTTTTTGTTTCGTATACCATGTGAGTTCATTCTAGTTGCATTTTCATAGCATGCATGTTTCATGATCCCTTAGAACGAGCTAATTCTGATTGGTAGGTAGGTGTCTAATTGAGTGTGGTAATGATGAGTAGAGGGTTGATTTATAGTTTCTATGAAATTGACTTGCATGCTTCAGAAACAAAATCTTTTCACGGTCTCATTGGGTGCTTTTGGGCTAGGTTGAGATCATGCTTGTTTGGATGTTTTGAGATTTAATCACTTGATTATATTTAGAATTTTCGTTATTCCCTTGATAGCGTAGTAGCACTAAAGTCTAAGTTTGGGGGAAACCAGGAATTTCATGCTTAATTGTAAATAGTTGTCAATAATGGCTAGGCGTCAAATGGCTAGTAGCCGGCTCATATTTATATGAGTAGTCTAGGGTTGGAATTGAGAATTCTCATTCCAGATTGCATAGAAAAAAAAAAGAGAAAGGAAAAAAAAAAACAGAAAAAAGAAAAAAAAGAAAAAAAAAAAGAAAAGATCAAAAGTGTCAATTGTTTATATGCAAAATTAACCAGGTTGAGCTCTTTAATACTCGAGCAATTAAGTTCGCGGGGACTTTGTGCCTAGTGACCTAAGGCTTTTATAGTCTGGGATCCACTAACCCAACGCTCGCTACATGGGTATTATTGTATAAGCCTTTCGGGGTCTCATCCATTGCACGGTTAAATAAGCATGCTTGTATGTTATGTGTCGTAGTTGTTTAGTAATAAAAGCATGAATTTCTGTCTACCTTGGATAAGGATGGAGGTGTTCTTAGGTTATGAAGTGTCTACAGTCTATTCTATTTATAAACCTGTGATTGTCTTGACGAAGAGCATGTATGATTTTTGACCTAGTTTTGGGAGTATTTCTGATGAGCATTGCACACACGCACGTTTCTGTTCATGTATTATTAGTATACGGGAACTTGGTCGAGCTCTATTTGGATTTAGTTGCATTCTCTAAGATATTTGCTTGCTCGTTGGTTTTGGTTAGTTTAAAGGGGATCGTTGCATTTTTCATTCTAGTTGCATTCATGCATTGCATTGCATTAGGTTAAATGGATTTTGTGGGTACATTCGCTATAGGCCCTCACGAGACCTTACTCGTCCACTAGGGCTGCCTAGGGGTTTAAAGGGCTTGTTGCATATGCCAAATGCAACCGTGATCACCTACGGAAGTGGTACTAGCTAGTTAGTAGTTGTAATTGTTTATGCTTGAGGACAAGCATCGGTTTAAGTTTGGGGGTGTGATAAGTGGATTTTATATCCACTTGGATCGCTTAATTTCGGCTTAAATTGATTGTCTTGGACTCAAGTTGTTGTAGATTTGATGTGTTTTGCTTAGTTGTGCAGGATTACGAGAATGTTGACTAAGGTGGATGCTTTTATAATTTTTTGGGAATTAATTGATTTAAATTCGGATTTTCGAGAAGGGTTGTGCAGTTTACACTGTTTTGGCCATATCTTGAGTTCTAGAAGTCCGTTTTAGGCCCGTAAGCAGTCCACGCGAAGATAACGAGATTTTCTATCATTCTAAGATAGTCCAGAAGCCCAATTACGTGGGGAGCGTTCCAGAAAATCTGAAGAAAAGTCAGCCACGAAATTTCCTTACAAAACAGAATCAAATTAGGAAACGTATCTTGCAGAAATTCTATTATAATTCTGTTTTAGTATGTTCTTACTGGGCAAGACTTGTAGTGCCTATATAAACACATCATACCTTGTAATTTGTATGAGATTATAGTATTGTAACGTAGAACTGCAAGAGAGAAAAGTGGAGAAGGATTCAAGCTCGGTGACAAGCAAAGATCTAGATCTACTTCATCTTCTGTATACTTTGGATTATAGATTTGTTTCTCAACTCTTGTTTTTATTAATATTATTGTTTCTTCTTTCATATCTTGTTAATTATTATGTTTTCATCAAATCCCATGACGATGAATAGTTCAATTATGGGCTAAACGTTGTCATGGGATTCTAACGGAGTTATTTATGGAACTTAGTATCTTGATGCTGTAAAGATCTGTGTGTGATGTGAAATTGATATTCTCGTATGGTTAATCTTAATGCTTTTAGATGCGTAGCTAACATCTAAATTGAATTGTTAATCTCTTGTGAAGTGAAAGTGGATCTTGAGATTTAGAACTTGCCATGCTAGCATAGGTTCATAATTGATTGTCAATATGATTTGTGGTGTGAGATGAAAATACTTATACTACCCTATGTGATCTTAATGGATAACCTGTTCTTCAACCGTTATGTTTTCAAATTCTATAGACATATAGGGTCTAAGCATAATTGGTGTATATTCATCTTCTATCTCCTTTGTGGATGTATGTTTAGTTTGGTATGCGTATGCTGATAGGTAGCGTATACTGGTTTCGTGTTATCCGATCAGATATCAAAATCATTGCATATAGAGATTAAAGGCGTCAGATCTAAGGGAAGTATTTAATGAAGTTGGGATCCCATGTTTATTCTCATATTAGTAATTCGAATTCAATCTCATTAGTTAATTCAATTTTTAGTTTAAAATTTGCATCCTAGTTTAATTTAGTTAATCAAAACCACAATTATTATTTGTCTTAGCAGTGGATTAAAACTAAACATTGTTGCATAGGCATATTTACTGATTGAAACTTAATCAGATCTCTGCGGAACGAACTTTAATTATATTACTTGTGACTACGTGCGCTTGCGTAATTTTGTGCTAACAACCATCGGTGTTTTGTTTAGTTTATGTGCTTGTCATCAGTGGTCGTTAGCGTTCACTGACTCGGATTTCTTACTTAGTTGTTTGTTTCGTGGTGTTTTCAGGTACTTGAACGTGTATGCGAACACGTTTGCAGGCTCGTAAGGAAAAACTGGCAGAAGACGGTTTTGTAGTAGATAATCAGAAAGAGGAACTTGAAACTACTGTAGAGATGGCAGATTTACCAGCAGCAGTTAAGGCTTTGAAGGACTATTCGCAGCCGAAGATTACTGACATACAATCTAGTATTGTCAGGCCAGCTATTGCAGCGAATAACTTTGAGATCAAGCCGAGCACAATTCAGATGGTGCAGAATTCGGTTCAGTTTGGGGGTGCGTCGACAGAGGATCCTAATATGCACATCAGGGACTTTATCGAGATCTGCGACACTTTCAAATTTAATGGTGTGTCGGATGATGCTATCAAGTTGAGGCTTTTCCCATTCTCCTTAAGGGATAAGGCTAAGGGCTGGTTACATTCTCTACCAGCTGGTTCCATTACTACATGGGATGATCTTGCTCAGAAGTTTCTTACTAAATTCTTCCCTATGGCGAAAACTGCAGCAATAAGGAACCAGTTAACTCAATTTCAACAGCAATCTGGCGAATCTTTGTGTGAGGCTTGGGGACGTTATAAGGAGATGCTACGAAGGTGCCCTCATCATGGCATGCCTGATTGGATGGTCATTAATGGTTTCTACAATGGGTTGGGAGCACAGTCTAGGCCTTTGCTAGATGCAGCATCTGGTGGAGCTCTGTGGGCGAAGAGCTATGAGGAAGCTTATGATCTTATTGAGATGATGGCTGCTAACGAATATCAGAATCCAACACAGAGGCTTTCTCAAGGTAAGGTAGCAGGTATTCTTGAAGTTGACACAGCTTCAGCTATTGCAGCTCAGTTGAAGGCTCTTTCGATGAAGGTGGATTCTCTTGCTAATTATGGAGTTCAGCAGGTTGCTAGTGTTTGTGAGCTATGTGCGGGCGCACATGAAACGAATCAGTGTGCTATCTCTTCTGAATCAGCACAGTTCGTAAATAATTTTCAGAGACCTGCTGCACCAGTACCAGCCACCTATCATCCAAACAACAGGAATCATCCTAACTTCAGCTGGAGTAACAACCAAGGTGCTCAACAACCTCAGCCCTATCAGCAGTTTCAGGGTCAGCAAGCAAGGCCATTCAATCAAGGTTACCAGCAGCAGTATGCTCCGAAGCAATCATATCAGCCTCCTGGATTTCAGCAGCAACAGCCCCAGGCTCATGCGGGGCAATCTTCTAATGAAAAATCAGATGATGTGTGGTTAGCGTTAAAGAACCTACAAGCTGGTCAGAAACTCTTGGAAACTCAGATAGGACAGATTGCAAGTACCTTATTTAGTAGGCCTCAAGGAACTCTCCCTAGTGATACGGAAGCAAATCCAGGTAGGAGAGATAGCAAGGAACAGGTGAAGGCTGTGACTTTGAGATCAGGAAAAGTTATAGCAGGCCCTAAATCAGCAGTAGAAGAAGATGAAGATATTCAGAATCAGCAGAGTGAAAAATCTGTAGTGCCCGAAATTACTCAACCTGATTTGATGGCTGATCAGCAAGGTGATGAAGTAGAGAAGAGCAAGGAACCTGTTAAAAATTCTGTGGAGCAGTCTCCAAAGAACACTCAGATCTATCCTCCTCCTCCTTATCCTAGAAGACTCCAGAAGCAGCAGTTGGACAAGAAGTTTGCTAAGTTCTTAGAGGTGTTCAAGAAGTTGCAGATTAACATTCCCTTTGCCGAAGCTCTTGAACAGATGCCGAGCTATGCCAAGTTCATGAAATGGATTCTTTCTCGTAAGTTGAAGCTTGAGGAATTAGATACCGTTGCTCTAACGGAAGAATGCAGTGCTGTGCTGCAACAGAAATTGCCTCCAAAACTAAAGGATCCTGGTAGCTTTACTATTCCATTCACTATTGGTAATTTGTCTTTTGCGAAGTGCTTGTGTGACTTGGGAGCTAGCATCAATCTCATGCCCTTGTCAGTCTATATGCAACTTGGTCTACCGGAACCAAAGCCTACCAACATCTCTTTGCAGTTGGCTGATCGTTCAGTTACATATCCTAGAGGCATAGTGGAGGATGTGTTGGTGAAAGTTGACAAACTCATATTTCCTGCTGATTTTGTTATCTTGGATTTCGAGAAAGATAAGAAGATTCCCATAATCTTGGGAAGACCATTCTTGGCTACGGGAAAGACTTTGATTGATGTGCAGAAAGGGGAGCTCACCATGAGGGTGCAAGACCAGAATGTCACTTTCAATGTTTTTAATGCAATGAAACTTCCCTCAGATGAAGAAGAATGTTTGAAGGTGGATTGGGTTGATTCTGCAGTTACCATGGAAATGGAGCAGTTACTTAAGTCAGATTCTTTGGAAAAAGTTTTAGTTGGTGACTCTGATTTTGAAGACGAGGAAATAGCTGAGCAATTGCAGCAGCTAAATTCAGCCCCTTGGAAAAGGAGATTTGATTTGCCTTTTGAATCTCTTGGGTTAGGAGAACTTAAAAATTCGGAGGGGCGCCTGAAACCATCTATTGAGGAAGCTCCTACACTTGAACTCAAACCACTTCCGGAACATTTGAGGTATGTTTTTCTTGGGGATGCATCTACATTACCTGTTATTATTGCCTCTAACTTGTCAGCCAGTGCGGAAGAAAAGCTTTTACGAATTTTGAGGGAGTTCAAGTCAGCAATTGGTTGGACTATAGCAGATATCAAGGGAATCAGCCCTTCTTATTGCATGCACAAAATTCTGCTAGAGGAGGGAGCTAAGCCTACTGTTGAGCATCAGCGGAGACTTAATCCAATTATGAAAGAGGTGGTGAAGAAGGAAATTCTAAAGTGGCTTGATGTGGGTATTATATATCCTATCTCAGACAGTTCTTGGGTGAGCCCGGTTCAATGTGTGCCAAAGAAAGGAGGCATGACAGTTGTTGCTAATGAAAAGAATGAGCTCATCCCTACTCGAACAGTCACGGGGTGGAGAGTTTGCATGGACTATAGGAAGCTAAACAAAGCCACGAGAAAAGATCACTTTCCTTTGCCATTCATTGATCAGATGCTAGACAGGTTGGCGGGACATGAGTACTATTGCCTCCTTGATGGATATTCAGGATACAATCAGATTTGCATTGCTCCGGAAGATCAAGAGAAGACCACATTCACATGTCCTTTTGGTACCTTTGCTTTCCGACGGGTTTCTTTCGGACTTTGTGGTGCTCCAGCCACTTTTCAAAGGTGCATGATGGCTATTTTCTCAGACATGATTGGCTCGAATGTGGAGGTTTTTATGGATGACTTCTCAGTTTTTGGTACTTCATATGACGAGTGCTTGCATAATCTTGGCTTGGTTTTGAAACGTTGTGTGGAGACTAACCTGGTGCTTAATTGGGAGAAGTGTCACTTCATGGTGCGAGAGGGAATTATTCTTGGGCACAAGGTATCTGGTAGAGGACTTGAGGTGGATAGGGCTAAGGTGGAAACAATCGAAAATCTTCCTCCACCTATCTCTGTTAAAGGAATTCGCAGTTTTCTTGGTCATGCGGGTTTCTATCGGCGATTCATCAAAGACTTCTCAAAAATTTCTAAACCCTTGTGTAATCTCTTGGAGAAGGATGTTCCTTTCAAGTTTGATGATGAGTGTCTTACAGCTTTTGAGCTCTTGAAGAAGAAGTTGACTACTACACCAGTCATTACCGCACCTAATTGGGAAGAACCGTTCGAACTGATGTGTGATGCTAGTGACTATGCTGTTGGAGCTGTGCTTGGTCAAAGGAAGGAGAGAATTTTTCATGTGGTTTACTATGCTAGTAAAACCCTCAATGATGCACAGCTGAACTACACTACTACGGAGAAGGAGTTGCTAGCAGTTGTCTATGGTTTCGAGAAATTCAGGTCTTATTTGCTTGGTACGAAGGTGATTGTGTATACGGATCATGCTGCGATTCGATATCTCATGTCGAAGAAGGATTCAAAGCCTAGATTGATTCGTTGGGTGCTTCTTTTGCAAGAATTCGATGTGGAAATCAAGGATAGAAAAGGCACGGAAAATCAAGTAGCGGATCATCTCTCACGCTTAGAGGACCACGGTAAGGATTCGCATAACAAAGCTCTTATTAATGAATCTTTTCCAGATGAGCAGCTTTTTGGAGTGCAAGGTGAAGAGCCATGGTTTGCAGATTATGTGAACTATTTGGTGAGCAACGTTATTCCTCCGGAATTTTCTTATGCTCAAAAGAAGAAGTTTCTGCATGATGTGAAGTGGTACCGTTGGGACGAGCCATTCTTGTTTAAGCTTGGTGTGGATCAGATTTTGAGGAGGTGCATTCCGTATAGTGAAACGGAAGGTATTTTGCATGATTGTCATTCCACCACATATGGAGGCCATTACGGTGGTGATAAAACAGCTCAGAAAGTACTTCAAGCGGGATTCTATTAGCCAACTCTGTTTAAAGATTCTCATAGGTTCGTGATGAGTTGTGATCGATGTCAAAGGGTTGGTAATATTTCCAGGAGGAACGAGATGCCTCTTAGTACGATCCTTGAAGTTGAGATTTTTGATGTGTGGGGAATTGATTTCATGGGTCCGTTTGTTTCGTCTTGCAATAATCAGTACATTCTTTTAGCAGTGGATTACGTGTCTAAATGGGTCGAGGTGAAGGCTTTACCGACCAATGATGCTAAGGTGGTGCTGAATTTTCTTCACAAGCAGATTTTCACGCGTTTTGGAACTCCAAGAGCTATAATCAGTGATGAGGGGACACACTTCTGTAATCGTCAATTTACTGCTATGATGGCAAGGTATAATGTGACTCATCGTGTTGCCACAGTTTATCATCCTCAAACTAATGGTCAAGCGGAGGTTTCGAATCGAGAGATCAAGAGAATTCTCGAGAAAGTGGTAAATCCATCAAGGAAGGATTGGTCTTTGAAGTTAGACGAAGCGGTTTGGGCGTACAGAACTGCTTACAAGACACCCCTAGGTATGTCTCCTTATCAGTTGGTATTTGGTAAGGCTTGTCATTTGCCGGCAGAGTTAGAACACAAGGCCTATTGGGCGTTGAAGAAGTTAAACTTAGATATTTCAGTCGCGGGTGAGAAACGTCTACTTCAGTTAAATGAGCTCGAGGAATTTCGTGAGCAGGCTTATGAGAATGCTAAGATGTACAAGGAGAAAGTGAAGAGGTGGCATGATAGGAAGTTGGTGCATAAGTCGTTTGTGCCAGGCCAACAGGTTTTGCTTTATAATTCTCGCCTTAAACTTTTTCCTGGTAAGCTCAAATCAAAGTGGTCGGGTCCGTTTACAGTCAAAACCGTGTTTCCACATGGGGCAGTGGAGATATTTAGGGGTTCTATTGATGATGTTTTCAAGGTAAATGGACATAGACTTAAGCCGTATTATGGAGGAATGGTCAACCGCGAGAAGGTTGCCGCAGTTTTATCTTGTTCGTGATTTTTCGGAAGAATGTCAAGCTAATGACATTAAACGAGCGCTTCTTGGGAGGCAACCCAAGTGAGGAATTATGTGTTGTATGGAAAAAAAAAAAAAAAAAAAATTGAGTGTTGTGAGTGTCAAAAAAAAAATAAATAAATATATATATATATATATATAGGTGTCACGCAGGCTGCACCTGCGTAACGCAGGCTGCGCCTGCGTTTCTGCAAGACACGCAGACTGCGCCTGCGTGACGCAGGCTGCGCCTGCGTTACTGCATTGGGCGCAGTCTGCCCTTCCTGCGCGCAGATTGCCTTTTGTGCAGAACAGTTTTGTTCGATTTCTGTTGGCTGTTGTACCTTTTAAAAAAAAAAAAAATTTATTCTCTCCCCAAAAATCTTTCTCCTTCCTCCCTTTTTATAACATCATCTCTTAATCAATCCTAAACCAATTTCAATTCCAAAACCTCCAAAATTTCTCCTAAAATTCTAAACCCAATTCTTTTCCTATCTCAATTCAAATTCTTTTTCCTAAATTTTTAAATCCTATTTCTATCCTACATCAAATTCCAAATTCTACCAAAATTTTTCCTTTTCACATTCAAATTCTTATATTCATCCTATCACTCCATGCCTATATATACCCATACATACACACCCAATTCATTATCTTCTTCCTCTACATCTCTTAAAAATTCAAGTTTGGGGGAAAATTAGTACAAGTTCACCTCTTTGATTCGTAGTGGGATTTCTCTTCTCTATTTTATTTTGTTACGAATTTGTGTTCTTGTCAATTGGGGTTTTTGTATTATTCTTGTTACTTGGGTATTTGTGGTGTGATTTTTCTTGGTGGTTTTTGGTGGGATATTTCTTGGTGGTTGTTGGTGGTGCTATTGTTGAGTGGGGTTTTGGTTATTATGGCTCCTAAACGAATGAGGGGTAGTTCTAGTAGGGCGGAGAGATTTTCTTCTCCGGAGGTGGAGGTAGAGTATAATCGGTTGTTGTCAAAGCCGGTGGCGAAGGAAAGGGGGTTTTTGCCATCTCGTCATTATGGGTTGGTTGAGGTGATTAGTGAGTTACGTTGGGGAGAGATTTGTAAGGCACCTACTCCGGTTCCGGTGAATTTGGTTAGGGAGTTCTATGCTAATGCTAAAGATGAGCAGAATGGTGAGTGTATGGTTCGTGGTCAACGGGTGGATTACAGATCAGATGCTATTCGTCCAATTTTGGGACAACCACCTAAGCTTGTGGGGGATGAAAATTGGGCGCTGAAGACTAGTGATGATGTGGATATGGAGGCGATTGTTCGTGAACTTTGTGTTCCCGGTACAAGTTGGAAGTATAAATTGGGAACTAATGAGCCTCTTTCTTTTCTGTCTTCTGCTATGAATAAGTTTGTACGAGCATGGTATCTATTTCTTTGTGCCAATATTATGCCTACTTCTCATACGGGTGAGGTCACAGCTGATAGAGCAATTATTCTTTGGGGCATTCTAAAGGGAAAATACATTGATGTCGCCCATATTGTTCAGCAGAATATTCGCAGGTGTTTAAAGTCTAGTGCACTGTCATCGATGCCCCATGCTTCTATCATAGTTGGGTTGTGTATGGTTAGTGGCGTTACCTGGGGTGCGGATGAGGAGTTGCAGTCACCTTTGCCGTCCATTGTTGATGTGTCTATTGATCGAATGCCGGAATGGCAAGGCGGAATCCCGCATCCTAGGGGGCTTGGGTATGATGTTCGTGGTGGTGGTACTAGTGGTCAGGGAGCGGGCGCTCCGCCACGTGCTAAGAGAGTTCCAAGAGTTTTAGATGCTCACTTTAGACGTTTGTACAGGCGGATGGATGCTATTCATGCTAGTAACCGAGCGTATGCTGAGGATATGGCTACAGCTTTGAGAGATGCGGGTATTCAGGCCCGGTGGCCTGTCTATGGAGCTCGTACACCTTATCCACCGCCAGATACTGATTCATCCGAGGATGAGGACGAGTAGGTATGTTTCTGCTATCCCTCGTATTTACTTCCATTCAATGCGGACATTGAATATTTTAAGTTTGGGGGTGGTTTGAGGGATTAGTAGTTGTTGTTGTATATATGTGTTCATGTAGGATATCATGTTTTGCATGCTTAGTAGTAATTCATTCATGTTATGTTCGTATTATCTTCGTTTGTTTCATGTAGGACATTCTGTTTTTATTTACGTATACCATGTGAGTTCATTCTAGTTGCATTTGCATATCATGCATATTTCATGATCCCTTAAGACGAGCTAATTCTGATTGGTAGGTAGGTGTCTAATTGAGTGTGATAATGATGAGTAGAGGGTTGATTTATAGTTTCTATGAAATTGACTTGCATGCTTCAGAAACAAAATCTTTTCACAGTCTCGTTGGGTGCTTTTGAGCTAGGTTGAGATCATGTTTGTTTGGATGTTTTGAGATTTAATCACTTGATTATATTTAGAATTTTCATTATTCCCTTGATGGTCTAGAACAATTAAGTCTAAGTTTGGGGGAAAACAGGGATTTCATGCTTAAATTGTAAATAATTGTCAATAATGGCTAGGCGTCAAATGGCTAGTAGCCGGCTCATATTTATATGAGTAGTCTAGGGTTGGAATTGAGAATTCTCATTCCAGATTGCATAGAAAAAAAAAAAAAGCAGAAAGAAGAAAGAAAAAAAAAAGAGAAAAAAAAAAGAAAAGAAAAAAATGATGTCAATTGTTTATATGCAAAATTAACCAGAGTGAGCTCTTTAATACTCGAGCAATTAAGTTCGTGGGGACTTTGTGCCTAGTGACCTAAGGCTTTTATAGTCTGGGATCCACTAACCCAACGCTCGCTACATGGGTATTATTGTATAAGCCTTTCGGGGTCTCATCCATTGCACGGTTAAATAAGCATGCTGTATATTATGTGTCGTAGTTGTTTAGTAATAAAAGCATGAATTTCTGTCTACCTTGGATAAGGATGGAGGTGTTCCTAGGTTATGAAGTGTCTACGGTCTATTCTATTTATAAACCTGTGATTGTCTTGACGAAAAGCATGTATGATTTTTGACCTAGTTTTGGGAGTATTTCTGATGAGCATTGCACACACGCACGTTTCTGTTCATGTATTGTTAGTATACGGGAACTTGGTCGAACTCTATTTGGATTTAGTTGCATTCTTTGAGATATTTGCTTGCTCGTTGGTTTTGGTTAGTTTGAAGGGGATCGTTGCATTTTTCATTCTAGTTGCATTCATGCATTGCATTGCATTAGGTTAAATGGATTTTGTGGGTACATTCGCTATAGGCCCTCACGAGACCTTACTCGTCCACTAGGGCTGCCTAGGGGTTTAAAGGGCTTGTTGCATATGCCAAATGCAACCGTGATCACCTACGGAAGTGGTACTAGCTAGTTAGTTAGTTGTAATTGTTTATGCTTGAGGACAAGCATCGATTTAAGTTTGGGGGTGTGATAAGTGGATTTTATATCCACTTGGATCGCTTAATTTCGACTTAAATTGATTGTCTTGGGCTCAAGTTGTTGTAGATTTGATGTGTTTTGCTTAGTTGTGCAGGATTACGAGAATGTTGACTAAGGTGGATGCTTTTATAATTTTTTGGGAATTAATTGATTAAAATTCGGATTTTCGAGAAGGGTTGCACAGTTTACATTGTTTTGGCCATATCTTGAGTTCTAGAAGTCCGTTTTAGGCCCGTAAGCAGTCCACGCGAAGATAACGAGATTTCCTATCATTCTAAGATAGTCCAGAGGTCCAATTACGTGGGAAACGTTCCAGAAAATCTGAAGAAAAGTCAGCTTCGAATTTTCCTTACAAAACATAATCAAATTAGGAAACGTATCTTGCAGAAATTCTATTATAATTCTGTTTTGTATTTTCTTGCTGGGCAAGACTTGTAGTGCCTATATAAACACATCATACCTTGTAATTTGTATGAGATTATTATTATTGTAACGTAGAATTGCAAGAAAGAAGAGTGGAGAAGGATTCAAGCTCGGTGACAAGCAAGATCTAGATCTACTTCAACTTTTGTATACTTTGGATAATAGATTTGTTTTCTCAACTCTTGTTTTTATTAATATTATTACTTCTTTATTTTATATCTTGTTTAATATCATGTTTTCAATTAATCCCATGGTGACGAACGGTTCAATTATGAACTAATCGTTGTCATGGGATCCTAATGGATTTATCTATGTAGCTTAGTAGTTTATATGCTTTAAAGATTTATGTGTGGTGAATTCTTGATATCCTTGTATGGTTGTGTTTCATGTATTTAGATGCGTCGCGAACATCTAATTTGTTAATCTCTTGCTAAACGAGAGTGGATCTTGAGATTTAGAACTTGCCATACTAGCATAGGATAGGTTGATGTTTTAACATCATGATTTGTGGCGTAAATAGAGATATTATGCTACCCTATGTGATCTAAGTGGATAACTTGTGCTTAAACCTTTATGTTTTCAAATTCTATAGAGTTATAGGGTCTAAACATAATTGGTGACTACCCATCTTCTATCTCTTTTGTGGATGCATGTGTAGTTTGGTATTAGTATACCGAGAGGTAGCTTTTACTTGTTTCGTGTTATCCGATCAGATATCAACCCCATCACATGTATTGATTAAAGGCTGCGACTCTAAGTGAAGTAGATAATGAAATTAGGATTCCATGTTTTATCTCATATAAGTAATTCATATTAAATTCTCATTAGTTAATTATTCTTAGTTTAATAATTTGCTTCCGAGTTAATTTAGAAAATTAAAACCTCATTCTTGTTAATTGTCTTAGCAGTGGATTAAAACTAAACATTGTTGCATAGGCATATTTACTGATTGAACTTAACCAGATCTCTGCGGAACGAACCTTAATTATATTACTTGTGACTACGTGCGCTTGCGTAATTTCGTGCTAACAATAAGATTTAAAAATAGGATACAAAATTTTATAAAGTATTGTAATCAAGTTGTCGATATATGCGTGAAATAAAATTACTAGATTTTAAAAAACTAAGTTTCATAAATTAAATTTTAGTTATTATTTAAAAATGAACTTAGAGTAAGTGTATATATTATGTACATGTGTTTGAACAAATTAAAATTATCATTCATTGGGAAATATTTAAATTTAAAATATAAGATCATTCATTGGGAAATATTTAAATTTAAAATATAAGATCATCGGGGTAGTTAAATCAATTTTTTACTGTTTACTAATATTTTTAAATTAAATTCTTTGTATCGTTAAATTTGAGTTAAGCTTTTTAAATGATCGTATAATGAGAATATAATTTTTGATTAATATATTAGTGAAAAATTGATTTTTTTGAAATAAATTATAAAAATAAATTTATTTTTAAAATTCACTAAAAATAAATATGTAGTAAGAAATGTTAAATTTAAATTTATAATCACAATAAATAATATAGAAAAAAAGTTTAAATAACTAAGCACGGGCTTCTACTAGTTATATGTTATTACATATAAAATTGTTGTTAAAAAATTGATATATACTAGCTTATAACCCGTGCGATGCACGAGTTTCTTTTGATATATTATAAATTTTATTTTATTTTATAATTATGTTTTGATATAATCATTAATTTTAAAAATTATTTTAATATGAATTTAATAAAATTTGAAGTAAATTTAATTAATGATTTGCATGATTTAAAATTTATATAATAAAATTTTAAATTAAATATGTCGGGATTCGAACCTTGAATATTTAGTAAAGTAATTTAATCATTAAATATACCTTATAATTACATCTAACGGTTCTTATTAATGACTAAAAATCTAACGGTAATATGATTTTATATTTTTGGGTATATATTAATGATTGTAAATTTATGTTTTAAATTAAAAGGTAGTGTATTTAATTAGAAAAAAAATATTAATGATTGAAAGATTATGATTGCAAAATTATGTTTTAAATTAAAAGGTAACATGTTTTAATTAGGAAAGAAATATTAATGATTGGAATATACGATATTTTAGGTGTGTATAAAAGATAATATGTTCAATTAAAAGTAAACGTCTTTTAAATTGATTAAAAAATAAGATATTTTAGGTATTTATTAAATTTTAGTTAATAGTACAATTATTTTTTTATATAATTGTCAATTTAATCTAATATAATTTAATATACCCATATTTACATATTATACTAATATTTTCTTATTATAAACAACGTATAAGGATTTTTAATATATTTTAGTAATAATTGAAATTATGGTGTGATATTTTTGGGTATATATTAATGATTGTAAGATTAGTTTAAAAAAAAAAGATAACGTATTTTAGTTAAAAATGAAATATTAATGATTTGAAGATATGATACGATTGATAATATTAATGATTTGAAGATATGGTACGATTGATGTTTTTATAAAAGGTAATATCTTCAACTAAAAGTAGATGTGAAAATAGTAATGGCTAATTACCATTAATTATATTATGTCATTATTTATTTTAATAATTAGGATAACCAAACTGAAAACCAAACCGACCAAACTTTCAATCTTTCGGCTTTAATATAATAGTATGCGATGCACGGATTTTTTTTATTTTAATATTATATGAATTTTTTCATTGATTTAAATTAATTTTTTAAAACATGAATTTTGGAGGATTACATTATTATATGAGATGATTTGATAATAATTATACAAATGTTATCCGTGATATTTCTAGAAATGGAAGGATTTTAGTTAGAAAATATAGAAAAGATGTTAGGTTTTAGTTCAAAAAAGGCAATCGGTTAATTATTGGTAATTATAAAATTGTTATTTTATTTTATTAAATAGAATGCATGTGATATGATTAGAAAAAGATAGGATTTAGTTAGAGAAAATTAAAAAGGAAACATGTTCTAGGTGAAAAAGATAATTGATTAATTTATAGCAATTATAATTTAATTATCTTATTTACTAAATAAAATTGCACATAATATTTTTCGAAAAGGAGAAATTAATATTGTCCATGATATTTATTTTAAAAGAAGGATTTTAGTTAGAAAATATAGGAAAGATGATACATTTTAGTTGAAAAAGGTAATCGGTTAATTATTAATATTAAAATATTATTAGTTTATTTTATTAAATAAAACTGCCCTTGATATTATTGGAAAAAGAGAGATTTTAATTAGAGAAAATAGAGGTAACGTGAAAATTAAAAAGATGACATGATTTATGTGAAAAAGGTAATTGATTAGCTTATATAATTATAATTTATTTATGTCATTTTAATAAATAAATTTGCTCATAGTTTTTAGAAAATGAGAAATTAATGTTGTCCGTGATATTTCTAGAAAAAAAGGGAATTTAATTAGAAAAAATAGAAAAGATGATACGTTTTAGCTAAAAAGGTAATCGGTTAATTATTAGTATTATAATATTATTATTTTATTTTATTAAATAGAAACATCTGTGATATAATTGGAAAAAGAGAGGCTTTTAGTAAGAGAAAAGAAAAAAGTTAACGTGTTTTGGCTGAAAAATGTAAGTGTTCATGATATAATTGGAAAAAGAGAGATGTTAATTAGAGAAAAAAGAAAAGGTAACGTGTTTTGGGTGAAAAAGATAATTGATTAGTTAATAGTAATGATAATATAATTATGTTATTTTATTAAACAAAATTGCTCGTACTATTTTTAAAAAAAAGAAATATTTTAGTTAAATAAAATGTGAAAGATATTCAATTTTACTTGGAAAAGGAAATTGTTTAGTTATTGAAAAATAGAAAAGGTAATATGTCTACCTTGAATAAGGGAATTGATTAATAAAGGAGAAATTTTAATTAGATAAAATATAAAGGGATATTACATTTTACCAGAAAAAGGAAATTATTTAGTTTTTGAAAAAGAGAAAAGATAATATGTTTAACCTCAATAAAATCAATAAAGAAATTGATTAGTTAGTAGAAAAGTTAATATGTCTAAACTGAAAAAGGAAATTGCAAGAAGGAAATTGATTAGTTAGTAGATCTGTAATTGAGTAAGGGTAAATAAGTAAAATAAACAGGTACCGACCGACCGACCGACCGACCGACCAACCGACCAACCAAACTTTTAATGTTTCGGCTTTTATATAATAGTATAGATTGGGTTTTACACGTTCAATCATGATTATATCCTTTTCATCTTATAATTTTCATTTTAAAATTCAATTCCAATACAATCTTTTTTAATTATATCCTTTTTAGATTATAAGTTTTTTTTAATATGATATAATCTTGATCGTCTATTTTTAAAAATATTAGATTCGACGGTTGGGATTGTTTTAGTAATATAGTGACCAAAATACAGTGACCAGACCAAAATTATGGATAAGGTCTCTTTTACGCTTATTATATATAAGGATATAAATATAGATATTATAAGTACTAAATTAAATGTGATATACGAATTATTTTTAGTATTTATTATTTTTTATTTATATTTTATTATATATATATATATAATATATATATATATATATATATATATATATATATATATATTGGTCAGGAAAAAAATAAATAAACTGTATAATACAATGAAAAATGTGATATAATAATATGAGATTAATTTCAGAACTAATAAAATAAATTTTTTAGTTATAATACGTTCCTAATTACCGGATATTATACAATGAAAAATGTGATATGATAATATGAGATTAATTTCAGAACTAATAAATATATATTTTAGTTATAATATGCTTCTAGTTACCGGATTTGACCCCGTGGCCTTACTAATTTGTTACATATTTTATATTACACGTTTTCAACTATTGTTTGATAACACCTTTAAAGTTTTCTGTTGTCAGCTATTTATTTTATGGTTGTGATATATGCACATCTTAAAATGATGGTTGCACACCTTAATTTTTATTTAGACTAAAAAATTTCTAATAATGAATAAAATTTATTTAATTATTTTTCATTATATAAAGTATTTTTATGCCACTCAAACTTTTAATTTTTGTATGTGTTTCTACAATTTCATAAATATATTTTTTGTTTGCATATTTTGATAATATTAAATGTAAAAATTGATAATTATTGATTTAATTAATATGGTTATATAATTATAAACAAAATAAATAATGTGCTACTTCATGACATTGGTATGTAAAAAAATAATTACATTTATTGATGCTTGGTGTTAATTAATTGGTTCCACATTTCATAATATTTAATTAAAAAGATACTATAATAATATAATTTTAATTTATATAATCATAAATAAATATTTTGTTCCAGAAAAGGTTAAGTTAAGTGCGGAAGCACATTTTAGAAAGCACTTATTATTCAACTACTTAAGCAAATTTTTTAAGCATAACTTTGATTATATTATAATAAATTAGGAGGAGGAAGTAATAATTTTGAATAAAATTAGTGGGTCAACACTTATTTGAGTAAATGGTGTAAATATGAAACTTATTATATACAAATAACAGTATAATTGTAACAAAACAAAATATTCATATTATTAATTTTATCACAATATGATAAGCTGTAAAATGCATTTATTAATTAAATAATAGGGTCACGCTCTAGTGAACACATGTTAGCATGAGAACAGTGAGAACAATGTGTTTCAGCACATTTCAAGCTATTTTAAAGGGCCCACTAGGGGCACCTTCACAAAAAAAGTTTTATAATTCTACCCTCTATCCATTCATAAAAAAATTAACAGAAAATTTAAAAAAAAATTGCTGCCACGTTATCATTTTTTAATTTTTTAAAAATTTCTTTTTTAATTTTTTTTTGATGAATGGATAAAGGGTAGAATTATAATACTTTTTCGTATTGGGTGCACCTGGCGGAGCCCTGGTGATACATGTTCTCACCTGAATCAGTCCATTAAATAATATTAAAATACGAGAAAGCATTTCATTGATTTTTTTTTTTTGTTTTTCTTTCTTTTCGGCACTTCATTGATTTTGAATAAGAACAAAACATGAGAAATTAAACTTGAGGTTGAGAACATTATTGTCAAATAATATGATTAGGGTGTGCAACCATCAATTGGATGTGCATATATCACCACCCTTATTTTATATTCTTGCAAATTGGATAAACAAAACTACGAACTAGTTTGCGCACTTATAATAATATATGTAGTACAGATATATTCTATAAAGCTTATGCATTTTCTCCATATCTCCACCATATCTGCAACTAAAGAAAATTGGCAAAAATGATCAAGCTAACATTAGCCATCCTCCTAGTGTTGGCGTTGACTGAATTTGGAAATGCTCGTTTCATTGCAGACATGATGATGATATCTGACGGTGTACACAATGCTACTGCTGCAGTTCCAAAGCTTGGTGCCTCAACAGTAACGTGCGAGCCACCTTACGGATTCTTGCCCTGCACCACCGAGTTGCCGGGTCTCATATTCCTGATCGTGGTTTATCAATACTTGTTATCCCTTGGCCAGAAGTACGTATCAGAAGGTTCTGATTTATTTTTTCAGACATATGGACCTGGTGTTTTTGGAGATAGTTTGTTTCAAATCATTGGATCCATCCCTCAAATTACTTTAATTCTTGGTACGTTCATTTGAAGATATATATTCGTTGTTTATGTTTAGATGCCATTCTCGTCATCGATGCTTAAGCTGCACCATACCGGTGTGGTTGGCCGGCATAGGAAGTTGCATACGAAAATACTGTAAAATAAGTACCATTTCTAACAGGGTCGGCCCTAAAATGTTGAAAGCCCCAAACGAATTTAATTTTTGTGTCCAACAATAGAACAAAATCAAATATAAACAACTTTTCTTTTTCGTCAATCCTCATACCTTAAACTGTTTTTGGTGCTAATTTAAAGAAAATGTGTTCCTATCATCTTTCTTTACCTCTATGAATTTTTAATTTTCTTACTTGTTATAAAAATTATGCCCCTAAAGTGCGTTAATTTTTCAATGCCCCTATTTATTAGCATAAACGACTTGACCTCGAAGCTGCTTCTGAGTTCGGATCTGATTCAAAACATATACATCAATGTATTAGTTACTACCTACCCAGTTAGGCAGATTATTTTAGGGAAAAGTCTTACGTAGTAGTATTAGTTTAAGCATCCACTCTTCGATAGTTGCTTCTAAAAGTTAAATATTTATAGAAAACCGTCAAACCACGTCACATGTTTGATTCTGCTCGAAAAGATGCTATATATATCTTAATGAAGATAAGAATTTGATTTGTGTTCTGTTTTTGAGTATTTTGTATATGCATGAAAATTTTATTTCTTGCTACTTGGTTTTGCAAAATGCTGTTTACTAGACTAGGACTTCAACAAAATTTTCCATATTATATTATAATTGCTTGTTTTTTTAACAAAAATGTACACCCTTTGTTACAAGTCATGATTGAGTAATTAATTTGTCAGTGATGCTGTTATATATATCCCAGTGTCCAGGCTACAAGGAGATGCTTCACAAGCAGGAATAGGGATGAGTATTCTAGCTGGTGGAGCTGTCACTAATCTTACACTTACATGGGGCATTGCTGTTGCTCTAGCCAGCTACAAATTTGTAGCTGCACCAGCAACTATCGATGCCACTGTGCAACTTAAGAAGGCATCAAGTTTAACCGGTACAATTTTGATCCAAAAAAAGTTTGTAACTAAAATACTATGTATTATAACTTCTTGATCCATTTTCCCTGCAGGTTCTGGTGTTATTACTGATGTAGACACTTGCTACACCGCAAGAATTATGATAATATCCGTCGTTCCGCTGTTGATTCTTCAACTAACAAATGTTGTTAGTTCATCATCGGGATCACATTTAATTGTCCTCATTACTCTTATTGTTACCCTGTTACTACTCCTTGCTTACAATTTATACCAGGTATTTCTGATTGTTGCCTCGCATTGTAGCATATTCCTTTTCTATTCGTAACAAGAGATTGAGGGTTCAAGCTGCATAAGTGTGTGAACAGTAATTGATGGTTACAAGATAACCAAAGATAATTAATTTCATTTTATCAGCTTTTAAAACTTGAACAGTGTACATTATGTATCAAATCTTGAGTTTCAAATATATCCTTTTTAATTTACTTTTTTAGTTGTAAGACATATAATCTGTATTACAGAAGTGGTCATTTTAATTAAAAAGGTAGATGAAACATAGTTTAGTCTGAGGACGCGAGAGAATTATCATTACAGCTTCAATTATGGAAATCTCGATATCACAGGCTTACCTAGTATCTTTATTGCTCTTTGCAGATATTTCAGCCATGGATTCAGAAAAGAAGATTTGAGTATTTGACACAAAAGTTTGTTAAAGACAAGCTGCAAGTTCTTCTTACAACTAAGGGACAGCCTAATAAAGAGCTTATAAAACAGTTTGTCTACTTCATTCTTGTTAAAATACTTTCACATTTAAAATTTATTTTCCCGAGCTTGTGCTTAAAATCCAGCCATTATATCTGTTTATTTGTGCCAACGACTACCATTTGCTTGTAGTTAAATTTATTTAATATTTTGTCTGATTCTCTTGGAACACTACAGGATCTTTCAGGGAATTGATGATAACGGTGATAATTACATATCACCTGCTGAGTTAAGGGTTTTGATCATAGGAATAAAACTAGAGGATGATGGATTCGTAAGAGGAGACTACGCTGACAAAGTAAGAGAAGCATTTGATGTCGATGGTGATACTAATATTAATGAAGACGAGTTTGTTGCAGGACTCTCTAAATTTCTTTTAGATGCTCAGCAGTCCGTCAATAAAAATGTTCTGCAAGTTCCTAACACTGTAGGTCCCAATCTTCACCTATATACAAAAGATACTACACTAAGCGCACAACTCATAAAATATACTACCTCTGTCCCAAAAAGATTGACACACTTTCCTTTTTGGGAAGTCCCAAAACTAATGAACCTATTATACTTACTATTTTTGAACACTACTTTTCACTATTACACCCATTATTCTCCATTTTATACTTTTTTTTACACTATTACACCCACTACAATTCGGGACGGAGGGAGTATGGGTATTACAACGTATGGGATGAAGAAGGAAGGGATTTCTAAAAGTTTTAATTAATTCATGGTGGTGTTGTGCAGAATACTGAAGAAGGGCAGAGCCTCTTGGTACAGGGGACTAGCTCCTCGAGTTCCGGGGATGCCTGGAAGAACTACCTTAACTCTGCATACTTAATTGTTTTAGGAATAGTTATATCAGTCTTACTTGCAAAGCCACTCATACAATGTGTAGTTGGAGTTGCTACTGCTGCAAAAATCCCTTCCTTCTTCATCCCATACGTTGTAATACCCTTAACTTTAGCTTCCAGATCTGCAGGGAGGACAGTCTCTTCTGCTAGACTGAAGACACCTGAATCCATTTCCTTGCTATTGTCCCAGGTTTGTTTACATTGAAAACATGTAGTCTGTTCACCATCTATTTGTTCACATTTTAACGCGCCACATAGTTACAAATATATTACAATACTAAATACTACTATCTCAATTTAAGTTTTTGGAAGTTGATTAGAGCATTTGCAACTAATGAGTATAATGTTGACTAATTACATATTTGCTTTGTTAATATTTACAGATATACGGATCAGTGTTCATGAGCAATCTGATAAGCCTAACGACATTCTTAATCGTTGTTTACGTTCGCGATATTCCGGTTAATGCTTCAGCTGAATTTCTGGTTGCTATTGTTATCTGCACAGGTATGGGTGTGTTTACTAGTTTCAGGACTACATTCCCACAGTGGACAAGCTACCTAGTGATCATTTTGTATCCAGTCTCTCTGGTTACTCTGTATGTACTCACTGTTACATTGGGATGGTCTTAGTAGTTCTCAAAACTAGCAGTTAAAGCTTTATTCACTGTAAGATATTTTCATTTGTCTAATTTGTGTCCAAGAGCACATGCTAAGAATCGTGTTTGATGAGTTGGAAAATTTTGATTGGTGGAGATTTTTGTGCATGCAGGGGTCCATCATTATTAATGAAATTTCTATCAATCAAAATTTGACAACAAAGCGAGCACAGATTCTTAACACGTGAGCACACACTAGAAAAACCGTTGTAAAAATTACTCTTTTATTTTGTACTGCTTTGTAAATCTTTATTGGTCATTTATCCTATAAGTTAATTCTTTTACTAAAAGGCCTTGATGAGATATTTTGTTTATAATGTGTTTTGGTGCTAATAAAAATTTGACATTTATACCAAAAATTTGTGGTATTGAATTTTAGTTTAAATTAGTAAAAATGATATTTACTCTTACCAAGCCCTAACAAAGCGGATTAGAAGTTATAGTTTCTAGTGACATGTACTGTCACAGACAAGAGTAGTTGTCAATAAACTTGTATGTCACTCTAGAAAAATCGATTGAAATGTTTGAACCCATTATAATATTTGATTCTCAATTTTATTTATTCTTATTCTGATATTACTTTAAACATTTCAACTTTTAAAACCACTTCCAATAAAAAGGTACTGTGTAATGTACTAATGTCTATATTTTTAGTTCGTAAAAAGATTGGGTACAATCTTTCATATCATCAAGTGACAAACTCACTAGAAAAGCAAACTGAATGCTGAATAATTTACACTTCAGCAGTTAACTCAGATATCTTAGGTCCATTTGTTTGTTATGAATAAAATAGATAATTATTTTTCATAAATATATCATAAAATATTCAAGATCAATATCTTATTCGTTAGTTTTACATAAAACTCATACTTTATTCCATTTGATAGGCCTCTTCTTTTTTCACTCGTTCCACATATATCTCATAATTTATTCGGTTCATTTCAACCATTAAGTGCTTAGGGAATATAGTTCTTTACTTAATATTCTTTTGTTCTTGTTTAGGAACAAAACAGTGGGGATTAATTCCAGATACAAATATGCCATCTACTTTGTTCTTTCAAATTTTTTCTGATTGTCTTTAAATGGTTCCCTATGGCAATGATCTATATAAGGCATTATGAAAATAACACAAAGCTATTTTTTTTTTTTTTTGAATAATTAGGCTAATATGTGTTCTGATAAATTTCGGGATGAACGAGAATCGAATTCAGTATCTATGATGACAAGAGATAAACTCTTAATCATTTGAGCTATTTCATTGCGCTCAAAGCTAGCTATTAATTCAGTATTTAGGATGACAAAAGATAAACTCTTAATCATTTGAGCTATTTCATTGCGCTCAAAACTAGCTATTTAGTACTGTACAAAAATATGATAGAAAGCTATGAAGCAAAAAAGTAAATGACAGAGCTTCTTATTTCGACTTCTACGGAAAGTTTTACGATGTCAAAGTGTGGGACTTGATAAAAAATCTGCATGTTGCAAAATTAAAAAAAATAAAATAAATTATAACATAAAAGTATTCAGTGTTTCATAGCATACGGAGAATAACAGATATGGAAGTGTTATTGATGGACAAGAATTAAATAAATTAATTATAACATGATGCCTATACCAATACAACAATTTACGTAAAACATAAAGTTACGTGATACACGTATTTCCTAAAGCAGTTCCGTCCTCTCTACTAGTGCCATTAAGCGTTGAACAATATTGGTTACAATTAAAATACATTAAACGATCACATGGCAGAACATAACGACTAGTACTTCTAAGACTATGACTATGAGTGTGTTTTTCCAAATGAGAAAAATGTCCTCGGCTATAGTATTTACAACTTACGAGGGATGCAGGAATCGTAGGAAATCAATGCACAAATTACATTCAATGTTGTCGGGATAATATTATTGACTCAACACGTATTAGTTAAAAGATATTGTTGACTCATCATGTACTTTCGTTCCTAATTAGTTGTCTAATTTAACTTTTCAATGGTCAAATTAATCAAATTTTGATTGAAATTTACATATATTGTAATTGTATATTTGAAAAAAATAAAAAAAAATTATATCATTGTAAAGTATATATCTAATCTATTTTATTATGTACATTTCCGTTTTTTAAAATAATAGAAGGATAGTTTTAATCTTCGATCAAAAATTGGTCAATTTAACCGTTTAAAAATCAAACTGGACAACTAATTAGGGGCGGAGTAAGTATCAATCAACTAATATTGTTCATATAATCACGTAAATAAAGACATAATCACGATCACATATCGATTTCTTGCATAAATTTAATTAACGTACAAATCTATCTTGAGTGTGCCAAAATAAATAATATTCGGATGTATTTTTCAACATATATTTATGCTATAAGAGATTATGCATGATCTAAGATTTTGCTGTATGGCTAGTCTACCATACTTGTTCCTCTTCACCCTTATGCTTGTACGAGTCAAAAGTCGAGCTTTGGAAGAGAAATTTTCTAGTCAGTTAATATCAGACGGACATGATCATGGAATACAATCATCAACTTCATATCTCACACTCCATAACTTGTCGTTGCCATCTTCCTCATCGTTACGATCATCATCGAATGCTTGCTTGCACGTTTACGGATTCTTTCCATGTGCAGACAACCAAGGGCGGAGGCAGGAATATAATCTACCCTGGGCTATAACAAAAATTTAACTGGTAATAAGAGCTTACTGAAATAAAGAAGTAGCAGTCCCAAAGTAGCAGCAACAAACAGGTAATATATGCTTTATACCTGTAAAACAAGAATGAAAATCAGCCATGATAGTGTTATCTCATCGACCTTTAATTATATAATATAAAATTTACAGATTAACTATTAAATTTGAGCAATTCTTACTTGTTATTTGAGTTGCAGCCTGCGATTCTTAATAGAATAAAATTAATCTATTATCGAATCTGAATCGATGTCTTCAACAAGGTCTCGTTCAATGTAAAGCATCATAGAATCTGCTAAAAATTCCTCTTCCATTTTATTGCGCAAAACAGTTTTAACATGCTTCATTGCTGAAAAAGAGCGTTCGGTTGTGGCTGTAGAAACAGGTAAAGTCAAAACTAGACGAATCAGGAATATTGAAATCTACGGGGTTGTTTCTGTGACCCATATTTTGTTTTTGGATACTCAGGTAGCTTAGGTTGATACGCACCCATTTTAATGTATGCTCGCCTTATTTCATCTCTCTGATTAAGATGTTGCCATATAGGATCTCGAATTCCAGGGTCACGTTTAAGAGTATTAAGATCAATTTCAACTCTTGGAGTCTTCAAAATTGGTTCATCACATTGATTTTCCAGAATATCAATACTAGATGGATTTTCAACATTAGCATTAGATGGAGATTGTACCTCAACAGTAGGTGTAGATGCACTTGGTTTAAAAAATGAAAACAATGTCTTCTCCCTCTTTTTTCCTATACTTGCCATTATATATCCTGTAAAAAAAGAGTAAAAGAGATTGAATTAAGAATAGGATTGCAAATTATAAAACCTAAATTGTAAGAATATAATCTATAAATAAAGAAAAAGATGAATTGATGTTGTTGTAATTAGTTGTTACCTGTAAATCTTGTAAATTGGTAGTCCTTTCTCGTATTCTTGCTTAGTTGCTTAAAAAGTGAAAATCTAGAATTTGATTTGTGCTTACTCTGTTTCTTCACTCTTCTGTTTCTTCACTCTTCTGTATTCACGTTTATGAAAAAAAAAATTGGGCTGGACCAATTTTGTCCTGGGCTAGATCCAAAATACTTGGGCTCAATAATAGAAAATTTTTACTTTTTTTTTTTTTATCCTGGGCTATAGCCCACCTTAGCCTTACATGTACCTCCGCCCTTGCAGACAACATTGGAGGCTATATCTTTCAAATGATAGTCTACCAATACATGCTGATGTTAGGAGAAAAACTCTTAACCCGAGGAAGTAACAACATATTTAACATTCTTGGCACTGGTATATTTGGAGCAAGTCTGTTTCGAGTTCTTATGGTTTTACCTGGACTTGTAATGGTCATTGGTACTTATTTCACTTTTGCATTCATTTTTTATCTTCCGTTAACATGTATTAACATACTAGTAAAGCTGAATTTATCCATACAACTGTAGATTACTGTCAATTAATGCTACTTAATGTAAGTGTTGGCATATAGGGGTCTTGTTTGCCTGAAATTACTATAGATGCAAATTTTCTATTATGTCATTCGCAAGATATATCAATTTTTTTATTTCATGTAATCTAATTTTTCATCTGTTTCTGTGACTATGTGATAGAGTTCTAAGAGCCAAAATTTGATCACTCTCTTCGCCTTGTAGTATCTGGGGTTTTCGCTGATCCTGGGAATGCAGAGCAACAGGTCTCTCTTGGAGTTGCAGTTTATACGGGAACTACAGTCTTGTATCTTACTTTGTTGTGGGGAATGTGTGTAATTTTTGGAAGAACAGAATCTCATGAAAATTACTCAAGTAAAGTTCAAGGCATAGAAGCTTCAACTTCAAAACCATTTCCTGAAAGAGGAAAGCTCTCCTTTTTGACAGGTTTTCATCTAATTTTATTCTTGAACCAATTTTTTTTTAAAAAAAATATATGAGCTCCTGCAAGTTTTTAGTTAATGATCACAGATTCAGCTGTTACAATGGACAAGAAAACTAAATACACAGCTGGAATTATGCTTCTCTCGTTAGCGCCATTTGTAATACTGCAGTTGGCCAATATCTTCAATAGTTTGTATGGGAGTCGAGTTGTTATTTTGATTGCCTTCATCGTCTCCGCCTTATCACTGCTCTCTTACTTCATCTACCAGGTAAATGGTGGATTATATTGCATTCTTAATGTTCAAGTTTTAATATGAAAAAAAACTGGCCTATGTGTAAGCATAATCGTATTATAGCTTTACATGTAAAATGTTGCTATGATAACAAACTGCTGCCTGCAGAATTTATGCACAAGTTATAACGTCTCTATGTTGCTTTTGCCAGGTTTTGGATCCATGGATTCAGGAGAGAAGTTTAGAGTATTTCAAGTACCAGAATCTTTTAACAGAGTTTCTGAATCATGCAGAAAAGTGTGGAAAAGCAAAGCTCATTAATGAGAATGGAGAACCAAATATTGCACTCATAAAACGGTACAAAATTAACATGTTTTCAGCCTTTTTTTATTAATGCACCTGACTGTAAACAGAGGGCCTAGCTGCTGTATTTGAATATTATGAATGGGATGCAGATTATTCGCTGAAAGCGATACAGACAGAAGCCAGCACTTAACAACTGATGAATTGGAAGCTCTAATAAGACAGATGGAATCCGGTAATCTGGAGGTAGACAATGCATATGCAATTAATGTAATATTGGAGGTTTTTGATCGGAATAGGGATGGGAAAATTAGTGAGCCTGAGTTTGTTGAGGGATGCATGAAATGGATAGATGAGTCAAAACAGTTGGCCCAAAAGGATGATTCCAAATTGGGGAAATCACTAAACAAGGCAAGTCACTTAAATTCATGCAAAAGCTTTATAGCCTTTATATGCATGTCAATTTGAAACCTTTATCTAAATCTTCATGGAAGATGCTAATCATATTTTATATATTGCTAAGCAATGATTGAAACAATGATTTCATGTGTAAATAGAGGAAAAAGAGCTTACAGGTTGTTCAGCCATTGATAAACAAGAAAAAGGAAGAGCTAGCACAAATTGAGCATCTCATGGCAAGAATTTTGAAGAAAATCCAAAGTGAAGCCATTGATGCAGGATGCCTTCTAAACGATGATGGGAAGCCTGATCTTGATAGAATAAATAGGTATTTAAAAATTCACGTTTGGTTAAAAGAAACCTGCACTTTCAGGTTGATACTCACTTTACTAATTTCTTTGTTCGCCAGTCTCTTTGACAAGTATGACTCGGATAAGAACAAAGTAATATCACAACAGGAGTTAAGAAGTCTCATTCAAACAGTGAAATTTGGAGACAAATGGATCACAAATCATGACATGGTGGTAGATAAGGTGATGAAAGATTTTGATGATGATGGTGACCAGCTGATCACTTCTGAAGAATTTGTCAGAGGCGTCACCAGATGGCTTAACAAGGCTACCCATGAAACTAAGTGCACTGATGCAAAGCTTTCTGTGGAGGAATACGACAAAGTAAGTTTAGTAAAATTTATCAGCTTAACAATCACATTTCTTTTTCTTTTTTTTGCCAAAACAATCACATATTTCTTATAAGCTTAATATTAAATTTCTTCCTGAAATATTCAAGAAAATCCACGTGATGGTAGTGAATTAGGATTTTTGTAATGTATTCAGACGATGATTCAAAACAAATATACTAGAGTATACAACACCTCATTTTAAGTTTTCTGCCTATTTTTTGTTTAAATTTTTGCTAACTAAAATTGCAGATTTTGTGGAAGGAAGTGGATTCAATGGTTTATGAGGAACAAGTTGGTCAAAAGACCTATAAGTTGATGCTAACATGGGCTTTCAACAAAGCCCTTCTTCAACTCATCTTAGGCTTCATGATGTTGACATATCTTGCAAGTCCACTGAGTCTGAGTACTCGACAGTTTTCAAATGCAGTAGGCATCCCTTCATTCTTCATCTCCTTCGTGATTATTCCTATAGCCATGCAAGCTAGAAAGGCAATTGCAGCAATCTTTCCTGCAGCTCAAAAGAACAAAAGAACAGCTTCGTTAACATTTTCAGAGGTTAATACATTAGCCATCCTTTTTCTTTTTGCACATGCTTTCAGAGATCGAAACTCCCTAAATTCCGTTAGTTTAATACACTCAGCAGAGTTTTAATTGATTATATGCAGCTTTACGGTAATGTGGTGATGAACAACATAATGGGGATGACAACATTGTTGGCAATCGTATATGCAAAAGACTTGAGATGGGATTATTCAGCTGAAGTACTAATAATGTTGGTGGTTTGTGCTGTTATTGGCTTGCTAGCATTTCTAAGCTCAACATATCCTCTTTGGACTTGTTTGCTAGCATTTTCTCTCTATCCATTCTCTCTAGTGTTGTTTTATGTTCTTCAGTCCTTTTGGGGTTGGAAATAATCCATCTCTGTAACCAAATGAATGGCTCACTTAAGAATTTATCAACTTATTTTCGGGTAAAAATTTTATATTTTGATAATTTTTTTTATACAAGTATTTAATGTATGTTTGATATTCAATAAGTTGCAAAAATAAGTTGGAAAATTAAGACTTTTAATTTAAAATAAGTTGATTTATTCTGAAAAATAAAAATAAGTTCCCCAAACACCCCGAAATCTAAAATCTAAGATCGTGTCGAATCCCCGACTAGAGCAGTATCACACCATTCCTTTCCGGTGTGGTCGAGAATTCCGAATCTTAATAAAACATGTGTGTTCTAGTCTTAAGATTTTTTTTTTAAAGAAAATTGTTGTATAATGGTGTTTTTTAATGATTTATACAGAATAGTCAAATTTGAGCAATTCTCCTCCAAACCCATTCCTTCATATGAAATCTTACCCCCTACACTTATATTATACTCCCTTCATAATTTTAATTTTTTTTTTTTATAAAAATAGAATTGTTCTATTTTTATCAATTCTATTTTTATAAAAAAAAGAATATTTTAAAAATAAATTATGGAACTATACTTTTTAGAAGCCTTAAATACGTGTCAAACACTGAAAAAAAAATGTAAAAAAATGAGAGGGACAAAATGAAATATTTGTTTTTGCATACAACAATCATTAGTACATACCACATACACAAGTGTAAAAGAGAATGATGATCACAATATTAAAGTTAAACAGCCTACCATTATGCAATAATGCAGATTCTTTCATTCTATTCTCGAACTTGATAATTATTTAGTACTAATATAATAATTTGCAATTATTAATAAAGTGTGGGTAAGGTGAGGAAAGCTATTCTTATCACATTCTTGTCATTGTTTGTTCTTCAATCGCTGTAATACATCATCCTCTCTCATTTCTTAATTGAATGAATCACTTTCTATGAGTTGGCTGATATGTTGAAGCTTTAATTAACGGTTTAAAGAGAAGTCAGAATTAAGGCATGTTTGGCCAAGCCTACATGTTTAAATGTACTTGCTGTTTAAAATATTTTTATTTAAATTATAATTACAAAATTAATTATTTATTTTATCAATTTAATTAAGAAAATTCAACTACAAAAATTATTCATAAATTCACATGTTAAAAGTTCATGTAATGACAGAAATTAAAATTTGTCTTTTATATAGGAAATAAAAGTTTGTCTAATAGAATTACTTGTTTTTTTATAGGAAATAAAAGTTTGTTTAATAGAATTACCGATTCAAACCATTCTAGAAATATATTTTATAAATATAAGTTGAAAGTTAGTAAGTATAAAAGTATTTTCTTAACATTTTTTTATGTTTCAAATTATGTAGAAATTGGAATTAAAGAATTTCAGGATTTCCATTGACACACTTTTCCACTAATTCTAGCTAATTTTTTATATTATTTATTCAATTAAATTAAATTATGATCATGAAGCTTACCTTACTTTATTCAGTTTTATATAACGTAGGTGTTTGAAAGTTAGAAATTTGATAAAAAAAATTAGATGTTTGAATCTATTAGAGATTTGAACATATAAAATATTTAATATTATTGTTTACTAGTTAACAAATTAAAGTAACTTTTTCGACTAAAAAACTAATTTTGAAGAAGTTATTTGGAATAGCTTTTTTAAATAAAATATTATGATTTGTCTAGTTAATATACAAAAACCTAATTCAAACCATTAATTACTAAATAATTTTATATAAAATAATTAATTTAATCCACTTATGAAAACAATGAACTCAAAATCCGCTACTTAAAACAGCTAATAACTAAATTGTAAACAAGGCCAATCTGCAACATTTTATACATTTTTAATTTAACTAATTTACAAACAAATAAATTACTGGTATGAAATAAATTCAGTATATGCCATAATTGGCAAGCCAAACGTGCCCTTGAACATATATTGTTTAAGCTTTTTCCAAATGGTTTAAAAAAAAAAAAAAAAGCTTTTTCTAAATAAATAATGCTGCAGACGCAGTTGGGAGGAGATGGGCCCTGGCCAGTATCAAATATCAATCCCTGACCCCTGCACACCCACCTTTTGTTCTTTCCTTGAGTATTTCTTGTATTCTACTCTTCTGCCTTCCCCTGCATTTTTGTTCATCAAAATCTGCACTTGCCCATTTGATTATTTGAAGGTTTCTACAAAACCCAAGTCAAGATTTCTCCTCCTCTGGTACGTTACGTTAGCTTAATATTTGTCTGTTATTTCTCTGTTTGTTTTGCTAAATATTTACAAAGTCTATTATCTTATGTCTTGTAATTTTGATATTTGTGTGGATGAGATGATGCTTTCAATATATTCTTTCTTTAGCTAGACATTCCAGTAATATTATTAATTTAGGAAGACTGGAAGAGAGCTTCTTATGTATATTGTGTTTGTATGCTCAGTACATTCCCCATTCCAAAACTTATATTTTAGCTGTGTACAACCAGCTTTGATACCATGTTAAGTTATTAGCTCTACAAGATACACAAATATACAACTATTTAGATTTGCGAAAGTCAATACTCAATACTCTCTAATTCCAGAAGAGCTCTTCTAGTTCTTTACAAAATTAGCATCCTAGTCACTAGATAAAGTTTTGTATTGATGAGAAAGTGTTTTTCATTTCCTGATAATTTGGTGTTCTTTAATAAGATGCTGAAGAAGAGGAGGTATTATTCAAAAGTTATTGTGAACTCATAATGTTCTTAACACGCTGCAAGAAACAACCAACAGAATTTGGTACAAGGTGTTATGCCATATTTTTGACATGTCTAATAATCTCCCAAATTTTTAATATTCATTAATTATTAATTCAGATTAATAATTATTACTTAATCGCTAAGTATTATCCTCTCCCTGAAACACGAGAAAGAATCAATTTCAATCAATCAATAACATAAAATATCTCCAAACGATATTCTTCAAATCAAGAAGATATTACAACGCCAAGACTAAATTAGATAAAATCAGTAATTACCATATTAAAGAAGTTTATCCTAAAGTTTAGGGTAGACACAACTGCACCATATTAAAGAAGTTTATCCTAAAGTTACAATTGCACCATATTAAAGAAGTTTATCCTAAAATTTAGGATAGACATAATTGCACAGAACTACGTGAATGTTTGATTTTATATAAACATAGGTACGTAGGATCCGATACACGAGACAAATCGTGACATCTGCCAGTCCGGCCTCTCTCTTTTTTACAAACCCTAAATCTCCTAAAACAGTCACATTCACAATTCCAGTAAACCTCCGATTTCGTATTACGAAATTTCTCCAACAACACAAGGAATTTTTTGATGTGTGCTAAAACTTGAACTTGCTATTTTGTATGTCTGCAGTTATCAGACTTACGTGAACCAAATTATATTTTACTCTTTGTCAATTATTTTACAAACCACTGCATTACCCTGTTTTGTTATTACCCCTTCCTTTCATTATTTAGTCGTCTATTCATTGTTTAGTCTTCTATGCTAAGTATGTATTTAAGTTGTCTGTTGACAAAAAAAATCCCAATTTAACACAAAAAATAGGTCTTCAACTTAGTAATTGATATGAACCGAGCATTTTGTACGATCAATACGAGCTTATATCTAGCTTAGAAAACTTAATTCTTATTTTGCCATTTAAATTTAAGTTATTTAAAGATACAAATTAGACTAAAACACTGATTATTAGTAGTTAAAAAAGGCAATATCAACTAATCTACTTACAAAAGCATGCAAAATTTTATATGCTTCATGTGTTATCTATAAAGCAACTTGTTGGGGTTATGTTTGCTTTCAACTGCATTACAACTCTTCTCATTATTACTAGACCTTCTGCCTTTTTAGCGTCTTACTGTATAACAGAATTTCGTTTACTGCCATATACGTCATTAACTTCCATTCTATTATCGGTGCAGCCTTCAAGAGAGATTTAATTTTTAGAATGGGATCTGGAGATTGGCTTAAAAAGATAGTTGGCTTAAAGAAACTGAAGAATGGAAAGCCAAAATATCTTAAGGTATTAATACTTTTATAATCGCTCTGTTGAAAATTTGTGCTATAGGATGGTAGACTTTAAATTATGTGCAAAGGCATTGGTTTTAACCCACATTTAATATGAATTCCTCTTCTCATTCTATTATTCTTAAAAAGTATGGTTTCTCTAGAAAATGTTGACAGTTTAGAGAGCCAATTTACTAATGTAGAGATTAGTTGTTAAATTATTTCAAATCTCGTGTTTACCATCTAAAGTGTGTGCATGTTTCTGTGGATACTCTCTACTGCTCAACCACAGGCATCTTCAGTGCTTCAAAATGCAAATGGGATAAACAAAAATAACCAATTTCAGATGAATTCCACTAATCTTTCACATCATGTCTCTAATGGGAATCCTGGGAGTTCAGTCGAGGATCTAGCAGCTACACGGATTCAAAGTGCATTTCGAGTATACAGGGTAAGTTTAAGTGGAGGTCATATAAAATGCTGTTATGTATTCTAGTTTTTTCATGTTTTGACTTTAGTTTATGCATCCATTAGTTGAAAGCAAACCCTTCCCTTCTCCTGTAGTGTAGGGTTGCGAGATGTATTAATAATCCATCCCAGATACAGCAAGACTATAATGAGAAATTGTCAGCCAATTAAACTTGAGCATAGTTTTTATCAAACTTGCATATTTTGTAACATCTAGTTGTAGTTATTTTTAATTTTTCTTACTAAACTTTAGAACTGCTTTGGCATAAATATGCTTTAGGGAAAGTTCATACTTGATATGTTTAAGTAATGGAGAGGTGAAAATCAAATTGTAGATCTCGTCAAGCACTAGGAACCCTTGCCACAGCTTGGGCCCTCCTTGATTTTCTGAGGGCTCAAGCTTGTGTTTAGAAAATCTAAAATGAATCTACAAAGTAACAGAATCTTTTTCAATTAGCAGCTTCTGACCAACACTTATTTAAAAATATTTATGTATATTTTTATGTGTCTGTATGGTGATAAAAGATTTGACACATCCCAGTAGCCCAACGAAATAATTATCTCAAATCATTTAAGTTAGTAGGACAGGTAAGTTTTTTTGCTACTCTCCAATTAGCAAGTTGCAAAGACTTGGTAGACATAGATATTTTTCATTTTAGGAGACATCTTTTGATGCTCTATATCATCAATCCAAGTTCCTATTATTGCGTGATTAGCTGCAAACATGGCTGTACCTGGTCTCCTGGTACTTAAATGAATTCATGCTATTTCCTGGTACTTAAATGAATTCATGCTATTTGCTCACATTAATTCTTTGCTTAAGGAGAAGATCTTATGGTACATTTTGAAAAAAAAAGGAGACATTTATGGTTGTTTCTTCTGCAAATGCTTCATGTTTTCTGATATAATCTTCAATAGCGTCTCTCTTATAAATCTCTTAAAGCAGTTTCTTGTTTTTTTTTATCTTGAAATAAACTATTTTAGTGGTATTAATGTTGACTGTGTTATCAAGCATCTATAAATCTTCTAGCAAATAAGTGTGAACATACAATACTTTCTAATGGTGTTGAATGAACCCAAGATGGCTAGATATGTTTTATTCTCAAATTCTGTAAAAATATTCTTACAAATTTAGGAAAAATATTTAAACAACTAGATGAATGATTGCTTAGATTGTTTTCAAGATTTCGGGATTTATGTTGTATTACTGTTCTATATACGTCAATGTTAACATAATTCCCTAAAATCTTAGGCAAGAAAAACTCGACGTCAGTTGAAAGGGACTGTCAAAATACGGGCAGTAACTCTAGGTTCTTCTTCCAGAAAGCAAGCTTCCGTAACACTGAAATACCTCCACACATGGAGCAGATTACAAACTGAAATCAGAACTCGGAGAAATAGTATGGCAGTGGAAGCCCGAATCAGACAAAGGAAGCTAGAGCATCAATTAAAACTTGAAACAAAGCTTCATGACCTCGAGGTAAACGTCTGTCATGCATGCAAGTGAAATTCTTCACTAGTCACATATTGTGGTTGATAAATCTTATTTACTGAAATATTTTAAATAATTTGTCTTCTCGAGTATAGTTTAGTAATTCATTTCTGAACATCCATGACATTATTCACCTGCCTTTGCTGAATAGTTAGGCTAGCTAGAATAGTGACAAGTGGTGATTAGGCTGCATTAGTTTACGTTGCAAGGCTGGGCTGGCCTTGGAAGAACAAACCTACCTTTGCCCTTGTGTGCGCAAGCAGACAAACTGCCAGTTATATTTTTAAAATTTACTATGAGCTTGTCCTAGAAAGTATCTATCCAACAAGGAGTTTTCCTGGTGCAGCTAAACCAAACAAGGAAGATGATCCAACAGTATAGAATGTTTTACGGTTGGGCGAATCTTTAAAGGCCAGTCATTCTGGGCTGGGCTGACATAGCCCACTAGATCAAACTGCAGCTTGCAAAATTGTCCTAATGCTAAGAGCTTACAGTGGATATGCAATCAGAATTACAATTCTTGACCTTCATTCATATTCTTAAGCGTTATCTACAGAAATGAATTCCAAGAAATCAATTAGACTAATATTGTGCCATGTTCTTTTTTCCTGTGAAGTTGTTAATATATAACTATGATTGCGACAGGCATCCCCATTCCCTCATAACCGTATAAATTCTTATAGCAATATTTTGCAGCATGTATACACTATGCTTCCTACCACAAATCCCAGATGATCTTAACCTACTTATTACCATCATATTAATACCTTATTGCACCAGCACTACTTGTGTTATGTGCTTAATATGAATCTGAATATTATTCTTAGTTGTTGCAATAAATACGTGTTAGCTCTTTCTCATACACATGGACTGGGTACTTGCAGGTGGAATGGAGCAATGGTCCTGAAACAATGGAGGAAGTTCTTGCAAGGATTCATCTTCGCGAAGAAGCAGCGGTGAAGCGAGAGCGAGCTATGGCATATGCATTTTCTCATCAGGTATATAGTGCATTAGCATCGAAAATTTATCAATTTGTTTGTTTAGAGGTACTTTATTTAAAAATATATTACTTTGTAGTGGAAAGCCAATTCAAACCCTGCTCTGGGTAGTTATGAACTTGGCAAAGCTATCTGGGGTTGGAGTTGGATGGAACGCTGGGTTGCTGCTCGGCCATGGGAAAGCAGAGCCCTTATACAATCAAGTCCAAAGAAAGCAATGAGTAGTAAACAAACAAGTAAGACAGCAAAAAATTCGAAATCACCAACAATAAAATCAATCAGTTTAGTTAAGTCTATTACACCAAATGGGAAAGTAACTACAAATCCCCGAAGGTTGTCTTATGGGGCAGCTGACCATCGGGCTAACACTAAGAAAGACTTGATAAAATCTTAGTAGAAAGGCAAGAAGATGATTCTACATGGAGTAAAGAATATAAATACATGAAACAGACGGTCTTTTTTCAAAGAGCAAAATCATCTATCAGCCAAATCTTAAGAAGTGATACTTTCCGTTGTGTGAAGATGAAGCGGTGTGCAGGTTCATTTTCAAACATTTGTTTATCTTCTACAAAATTTATTAATTATAATTTGCAATGTATATAGTCTAATCATATCTTTTTGGAATGATATGTCAGAGTGTATATAATTTGCTTGAATTATTTTGTATGCTATAAAAATTTGTCCCAATTCTTTCTGTTGACCAAGTGCAGTGTTCATGATGGCTCATTTCTTATGTCTGTTTACTGATAAAATACTCTCTAATTCTCTTCTCATTCACACTTGGAGGCATAAGTCTCAAGTTTATTACAATATCACAATTGTTAAATAGTCAATCCCCAATCATTAATAAAAGAAATTAATATAATAAAGTGAACTCTCTCTTTTAGCTAATGATAATAATAAAGGCAACTCTTCATATTTTCCTATAACATATTAACAGTTATGCAGATTGAACACGTATACTTATGTTGAATCAAATTCTATATTTTTAAACATATTAACAAACAGATTTTAGCATTATAGATGTTTAGCCTTGGGTAATATGTGTAATTTTGGTTCCCTTCGTAGGGAAGGAAACTCCTGATCTCCTTAAACTCAAGTACTGATGGATAGATCGGAATCGTTCAATTGTTTCTTGCTAGAAACTATTGTAGACCCTAAAGATGTTATTTGCAAATGTTTTGAACCCTAAAAATTTAATTTTGTTCAAACCAAACCCTGTACAACATGTTTCCTGTTTTAGATCCGTGTTGGCAAAAATAAGTTGGGTTCAGAGTGTTAGGCTTGGCACATACAGTTCACGAATGTTTAGATTATGTGACTGTTAGTGGAATTGAAATAGAGTATGATTAAATTTGCATTTGAATCAAAAACACTAGAACATTGATTCTGTAGTTTCTCTTATCTTTCATAAAATTGAGATGGAAGTGTAGCAGCCTTAGGTGGTAGCTAGGATATTTGTAATACATTTTTCAGAAATAGTTCAGGGTAGGTAGAATGATTGACCTTGCTGCCTTTTATTTTCATCTGCTTTTATTAATCCAGATGGACCAGATATCCCATATGGGTGTCCTTAGATCAATCATTTAACATTCCATAAACAACAATCAGTGGTTTTCAGTGGAACTACTTTTCTGCTATCTGCATTGCTTCACAGGTCTAAAATGATCAACTAATAGTACACCAAAGAGTGGTAGATGTCTAGGGTTTGATTCTCACCTTCCCTTCCTCGTCTACTAAAAAATTGATTTTATCAACTACCTAAACAACCAAGAGTTAAAAGTGTGTTTTATAAAAAAAAAAATTATAAGTAGAAGCAGTCAATGAAAGGAACTGTAAGCATATGCTAAAGTGAGGGCACCTAGGTGCAATTTAGCCTGAAAATCTTTTATCACTGATTGAAGTGTTGAGATAGTAAATTGGGATAACTACAAACAATTTATTCCTGGACTTGGCAATCTTGATAGTTCAACAATGTTTTTGTTACTGAAAACTGGATGAGATTTAGTTAGTGGCTCTTGGGACTCTGGTTTTCTGATAATTTGTGAACTCAGTGGCGTTTAAATGGAACCATCTGATTGTTATCTGTGTCCTGAACAAAAGGGTTTGTTCAAGGTAAAAAGGAATGAAGTGTTTCTCTCTAAAACAGATTTGATAGTCTTCGTGGTATGGTTCCAAAAGCCCCTCTTGTGAATCTGGGGCTCGTACATTCTGATTCATTTCCTAAAATCAACGTGGATTAGGAAATGTGTCAACTTTTGTAGGAGTTATGTATGATAAGATGCTGTTGTCATGTTCAACTAATGAATGAGGGTTCAAATTTTGTTGTAAACAAGTCGGATAATCTTGAAAAGATTGAAGTGAAAGATGGAGATCTTGGTTTGGATTTTTTTTTTTTTTTTTTAAATCAAAACCATGTTCATAATTAGGGAAAGCAACCTAGGTTGATGGTGTGAAACCACAAAGCAATAAAATAAGGTTGAAAATGTTGCAAGTATTGTCATTGTAAAGCTGATGATCATCCTGATTAATGCTATATTAAGTATTGGAAGCTTACTCTGTAGTTCCATTTGGTAATATGATTGAATCAAAACAATTTTCTTTCATTTTTCTCCCCACATGATTAGTCATTTGTGCTTTGGTGAATCTTTATCCAGGGCACTAATGGCAGCTTTGGCTTCTTGCATTAAGAAATCAAAGGCATTACTAGTTCAATCAAAGCTCAGTCTATCTTGCACATAGTAAATTCAGTTGCAGTGTTTGCAGATAGTTGAACTCTCCAGTTCTTACATCCCTCAAGTAGATAGCTTGCAGTGTCTATTATTACTCCAAAACACCAGCAGTCTTTCTTTGTCGCCATTCATTCTCTTATAGCATATGTTTGACGCTTCTTCGTGTTCAAATATCACGAGCTTCCTCTCCAAACTTCTGTGTTGAATATATTCTTGATTAGACTCCAGGGAGTGATTATTTATTCTACTATTGCCTTTCATGTAACTTACTTTATTGTGCTGGATCGAAATAATCTTCTTTCACTTTTTCTTTCTGAAACCGATGTTGAATTTTGTTTAGGTTTTCAGAAAGTTGAATTTGATGGTTGGAATAAACATCTAAACTCTCATCGGTTTGTTTTTTTTTGACGAACAAGAAGATTTTGTTAATACTTAAACATTGAAATCCAGCCGGGACAAACCCCGAACTGTCAGCTGCAACCTGATTGTGAAATAAAAAACAAGTTAAACAAATAGCCGTTTCGTTTTCAGATTGCTTAACACATAGAATATAAATATTCTTAAAAATAAAAATGATTACAAAGGTTTCCCGAGCAATCCAGTCGACACCAACATTCCTGAAAATAGTAGCATCACAATTGACCTGCGCACATAAAAAATCGGTGATAGTCCACTGTTCATACCCATCAGTTACACCAACTGAGTGTTGGATTATTTAATCTAAACATATTTGTTTTTATTCAGAATAAATCAATGTATACAGTATGAACGTTGTAGAATCAGTAATTGCTTTTGCTTAGGAAATCAGATCAATAAGTTAGAGGAAAATCAGGTTTGTTATCCCAGGATTTGCTATCCCTGGTCTGTGGGGATTTGATTGTTACTGAGATAGCTTTATTAGGCCTGTACTCGTTTACTATATTAATCATCAATTCCAGTTTTTCATTTCAATAATCAAAACCTGTTTTGTGTCTTTCATATTTGCTATAGCTAATATTGACCTTACATCTGGTATCAGAGCCTCAAGCATCTGGTATCATCTACACACCCTCGAACAAGTAAACAATGGATACAAACAAAAGGAAAGAAGGGTCTTTTGGCCTAAGCTATCCGATGTTGACAAAAACGAATTATACCGTCTGGGCCATGAAGATGAAGGTGTTTATGCAAGCACATGGGGTATGGGAAGCAACAGAACCCAAAGATCCAAAGGTTGCAGTCGATGAGAAGTTGGACAAACGAGCATTGGCTATCATTTATCAAGGCATCCCAGACGATCTATTGTTGTCACTTGCAGAAAAGAAAACATCAAAGGAGGCTTGGGGGGCAATCAAAATCACGTGTCTAGGAGCAGATAAGGTCAAGAAGGCTAAATCTCAAACACTAAAAGCTGAGTTTGAGACAATGCGTATGAAGGACTCAAAACCATTGGATGATTTCTGTATGAGACTTAACGGCCTGGTCATAAATATCAGGGCGTTGGGAGAGAGAATTGAAGAAGAATACGTAGTAAAGAAATTGCTGAGGTCTGTTCCAACCAAATTTTTGCAAATTGCTTCTACTATAGAACAATTTGGTAATTTGGAGACCATGTCCGTAGAGGAAGTCGTAGGCTCTCTTAAGGCTCATGAAGAATGTCTACATGGATAAGGGGGGAGTAATGAAGGACAATAACTATTACTAACGGAGGAAGAATGGTCTAAACGAGAGAATAGTGAAGGCAAACTCCTACTTTCGAGAGAGGAATGGCTAAAGAAATTTGGGAAAGGTGTCTCCACTGGTGCAAATGACTACCGTGGAAGAGATGGACGTAGTCCTCGTGATAGAAGCAGACTGAGGTGCTTTAATTATGGGGGACTTGGACATTTTCAAGTATAGTGTTGACAGCCAAGAAGAGACAGGCAGCAACGAGGTGAAGCGAATTTAACACAGTTCAATGATGACGAGCCAGCACTCTTAATGACTATATGTGAAAATAGTACGGATGGTGTGATACTTCTTACTGAAGGGAAGGACTCGAGCAACAACAAAGAAACAGAAGAAAATATGTGGTATCTAGACAATGGAGCTAGTAACCACATGACAGGGCATCGAGAAAAATTGGATCGGATACTGAAAGGGCAGGTGAAGTTTGGAGATGGGTCGTCAGTCAAAGTTAAGGGAAATGGATCGATCAGAATTGTTTGTAAAAACGGAGAGACCAGAGTATTAGACGGAGTATATTTTATCCCCACTCTTCGCAGCAACATCATCAGTTTGGGTCAGTTATCGGAAGAGGGAAATAGAGTGGTTATGAACGGTGAAAATCTGTGGGTCTATGATAGCTGTGGTAGATTACTCATTCAAGTTAAAAGATCTGCAAATCGTCTCTATAAAATATATATTAAAGGAGCCCACGATTGCTGTTTGTTGACAAAGAATGAGGAAGACACATGGCTTTGGCACCAACGCCTTGGACATGTGAATTTTAAAGCTATGCATCTCATGTCAAAAAACCATATGGCACATGGACTACCCAAGATCGTTCAACCAAAGGAGAATTGCAGTGGATGTCTTATGACTAAACAAGCACGTAAGCCTTTTCCCTCACAATCTATTTTTACTGCTAAGCATTCTCTAGACCTGATACATGCAGATCTCTGTGGACCATTATCACATCCCACTCCGGCTGGGAACCGCTATTTCTTACTGTTAGTTGATGATTACAGTCGTATGATGTGGGTATACATGTTAAAAAAAAAGGATGAGGCTTTAAATTGTTTTAAGAAATTTAATGTGTTAGTTGAGAAAGGTGCAAAACGGAGTATTCAAGTTTTGAGAACCGATCGTGGTGGAGAGTTTTGCTCGAAAGATTTCGAATTGTTTTGTGAAGAGCATGGCATACAAAGACATTATACAGCACCCTACACACCACAACAAAATGGTGTTGTAGAGCGCCGTAATCGAACAGTAGTTGCTATGGCTAGAAGCATGCTAAAAGAGAGAAAGGTGCCTTCAAAATATTGGGGAGAGGCTATTACTCATTCTGTTTATGTCTTGAACAAGCTGCCCACTAGGGCATTGTCATCTATCACCCCACACGAAGCATGGTTTGGGAGAAAACCGTCTGTTGAAGACTTGAAAGTCTTTGGCTGCATAGCCTACATGAAGCTGCCTTCTGTGCATACAAATAAGCTCGATGATCGAAGTACAAAAGTAGTGCATCTTGGAAGAGAACCAAGCACCAAGGCATATATATTGTTTGATCCAAACTCGGGGAATATACATGTTAGCAGAGACGTGAGTTTTAAAGAACATGAGGACTGGGAATGGAATACATTGAAGAAAACTGGTGATCAAGTGATTGAACAGTTCTTAATCGAGGGTTACACACCAGATGTACTAGATCACTCTGATTATACAGAAAATTCAGAAGATGAATCTACAACAACAACACCACCATCAACACCTCTGTCAACATACCAGACGTCAGAACCTGACACCCCTGTTAGGTCCAAATGTGTTGTAGAGGGGGGGGTGAATACAACTTTTCGAATTTGATAAGCAATAAATACGATGCAATAAATGAACACACAGATTCAAGGAATATATGTCTTATATATAACTTGAAGTGGTTGCTACAACATTCATTACAAAGTATAACAGAAGTTCAGAGAGTAGTGAATGATACTAAGCTCTGTGAATACATTCTCTCTCTTTTACATGTGTTTCTCTCAAGAATTGCTCTCTAAAACATTACACAAGTACTTCTATTTATACTACATGTAATCTATGTCCTGTAGTCTTCAAAGACTAAGATATACGTGGCCCAATGATGTCCACATAAATATTGTCTTATCTTGAAAGCTTGGAAATCTGCCAATCAGAAGATGCCATGTGTCATGTTGAAACTGCACTCTAAGTAGAACTTCTACTTGAGAATTTCTACTTAGCCATCTCGAATTTCTAAGTAGAATTTCTACTTAGAAATATTCTACTTGGTCATCTAGAATATTTAGTACTTAGAAAATATTCTGGTCTTCAACTTGAAACTTCAATGCACATCTTGAACTTGTGATATCTTCATGTCTTCTTTATTCTTCACCAAGCTCTTGAACATGGATCTTTATTACTGACATAAACTTGCTATCAATGTCCTGACACTTGATGCACTGGTCTGGTTCATAAGTGACTAGTCTTGATAGTGTTTTTGCTTCATGAATAAATTACCATATTCAATTAGTAATGTGGCTTTCCAATGTTTGCTTTCCTTCTTGTTCACTTGAAATCAATTTGTCTTATTGATACTGATAGTTATGATCTTGATCCTTGGCTTTTCAAATCACTGAGGCATGAACAACTTTGACTTGAACTTCTCTCAATGATTTCTTCTTGGCTTGATCATAGTTAACATGTTGAATTGTATCAATTACCTTGTCTTCATTTAGTGTTGATTTCTTTGTGGCTTCTTGTTCTTGATTGTCTTCTGGTTAAGTATCTTTTCCTTTAGTTGAGTTACATTAGTTATAGTGTTACAAGTTTACACACTCTGCCTTTCAATCTCCCCCTATTTGACTATCTAACAATGACATTCAAATTAATGAAGGATAACTCAACTAAACAATGAGACGAGAAAAGATAACTAACATTAAAGTCTTGAATAATTTACAATTGAAATGTACTTGGAAAACAATAGAAAGAACTTAAACTAGAAACAGAATTCGAACTTCGAATTAAAGATCATTTGAGTAATTCCTATCACCTGGATTATTTCATACCTTTTAGTCAAACTTATATCACCTTATTGGATCCACTCTGAGGTGAATTTTCCTCAAGTGAGTTAAAGCAACAGAAAGACATGAAGTTTTTCCAACTTCAAGTTCACACCACTCTGACCTTTAATTCTAATTCCGTTTCCTCTTCCTAGCTTCAGCAGCTTGGCGCTTCTCCTCTTTCTGCTCTCTGCGCTTCTCTTTCTGCCGCTGTTCTTTCTTATATACTGGATCATGAAGCTGCTTCCACCTAGCATTCAATAAACTTACTGCTTCCATTTCTAGAGGATTCGTTGGCTCTGGATAAGGATGTTTGAAAAGCCTTCTGAGTTTGTCCACTTCCTGAGTAGTCCTGATCTTTGGAATGTCCTCAAAGTTCTTCATTATGAGCTGAGGTTTCCAATGTGATTTATCAGCTTTAAACTGACAATAGTTCATTTTGGGGTAGCCCTTGACACGGTTAGTATTGTGGACACTAGCCGCATCTCGCTCCATCCGCTTCTTTTCCACCACTACCTCAGACAAGTAACTCATGAGTCTCTGCTTTTCTTCCACATACTTATTCTCCACTTCGCTCCATTTGAACACATATAACACTCTCTCCAGAAATGCAGCATCTTGAGTCTGTAACAGCCATTTTCTACTCATATGCAAGAGTGTTTGATTCTGGTCTGCGTCTATGAATGCCAAGGCATCACCTGTGTCATCGACATATGCGTGTATCTAGTATACACTATCTCTTCCTGGAACACCAACTGCCTCCCTTATCTCTCCTTGTTCCAGTGATCCAGACGGAAGAGTCAGAGCTTCATCTACATTTTTCATTGCTTGAAGAATATTCCATTTCTTCTCCATTAGCTCCGGCTCAACCTTCACATTATCTAGAGGGTTTGGAGCAATAATATCACACTTCCATATTTCATTGCTCTTCTTGAATATGATTCTTTCAATGACCTTCACACATTTTTCTTTAATTTCAGAGTAAAACCCCTTACTCATCATTTGTCTACAGATAGCTTTGAGAGATTCCACTGAAAGATCCATTAAATCATTTTCTTCCATACTTACCTTCTTCATCTTCCCATCTACTACCATTCGGACAACATCAGGATATGCTGAGAATTCTGGACCCTTGTCCTCTGCTAGCTGCATTAACTGATCTCTATACAGAATGCTGAGCTCCTCAGATTGAGAGTATTGAATTTTTGTTGCTAGCAAGAACAACTCTGACGCAGATCTTCTCGCGATGAATTGATCATCCACATACAGGAAAGACGTCGGGATTCCTTCTACTAGAGACAAGATAACCTGCCACTCCTTAAGCATCGCATTGTATCCAACCCTGACTTTCGAAATTATGCTCTTCAACGCACTTATGTAGTTCATAGTCAGTGGATTCTGCATGTTCAAGTTATAGAACAAGTCATCTGCCTCCTTGTTGTTAACTCCTTTCGCACAAGGTCCCCTCAAAATCTTCCTTACATCATCCCATTTTTGTCCAATCCTTCTCTTGTCCAAATCAACTTGAGGATCAGCTAGCCTTGCAAGCTCATGATCATACTGCTTCCCTTGGAGCTCTACTTTCTTTTCAAGGAACGCAGCATGTTCTTGCATCATCTTCATTTTATGGAAATGAGCTTGTTCCAAGGCTAACTGTTGAGATTTCAGAGTCTCCTCATCAACAGGAATTTCTTCAGGCTTTCCGGAAGACATCCCAGCACCTCCACCTTGTTCCTTCAAAGATCTATTTATTGCATGTGCTAAAGGTACGTCCTCCATGTCAGAGTCTGAATCAAGTACCTCCTGTACTTTTTCTTGAAGATGACTCAGGTCAATGAATGGTTCATCTTGCTCAACCATCGTCGCCTTACCCTTTCTCTGCCTCAAAGCCTCTTCATCACCAACCAGCTCAATTTCTTTTTCTTTGACCAGATCAGCCTGTTCTTCAATTTCTTCGATTTGAACTCCCTGCTGTGTCGTCTCCTTTCCACTCTCCCCCCTAGGTGAGTTATCCTGAACACCACCTTGCTCTCCAAAGCCACCAGCAGCATATGATCCACCAAAACCAGAACCAGAGGCTCCAGCTCCACTAGCACCACCAGCACCAGCATCGGGGGGAGGTTGATTGTATTGTGACTCGAAACACTCTGGGGGCACAAAACTCCTGACTACAAACATCATTTTACTAATCTCCACCGCCATTGTATGCATTGTAGACACCATTGCTCCCATTCTTTCATTCAGAGTGCTTCCCAAGACACCACCAGCATGGCCCAAGTCATTGACCTTGTTTGTCAAAACATCGAATGCTGTAGCTTGACTTGCCATTCGTGCTGCGTAGTCATCAAGAGCCCTTTGATTATTTCCAACATTGATCCCTAACTGCCCCATCGATTGCCCGAACTGCTTCATTTGATCTTCCATTGATGTCATACGTGTTTCAAGATTTTGAATATTAAGGGACGGTGTTTGGCTTAGGTGACCTCGCTCTAATACTGGTTCTGATAGTATTTGGCGCTCTGTTTCGGGCCTTAAAAATGAAGGTCCCTCTCTCCCTAAACGCTCACACACACTCTCTGTCTCACGCTCGTGTATGTCTTCAATAATAGATCCAAAATAAGAAGCAGTACCTGCAAAAACTGGATAAGAAAAATAATTTGCAGTTATGGGATCTGTTCCTGTTGTTTCCTGAGTTGGAATCTCAGGCTGAGAGGCTGCAAAGTGTTCTTGTACAACATCGGAACCGATCATCTTTGCAGCATCAGTACGTACCGGTGAAGGTACTTCTGAAGTTCGTAAAGCTTCATGTCCTTTTGAAGCAACAATATCTTCAAAAGGTACAAATTCCTCACCAAAATCCCTATGTGCAGACTATGCAAGGGGAGAATCACTCACGTGTGTTGGAGTGATTGAGTGCGACACACTAGGTTTGGACTGGGCTTTTGAAGTGGCAGCATGAAAAATTTTGGCTTTCTTTCGAATAAGTGGCTGCATTTCGGGGTCACTCTCAGAATCATTTCCGAAATCTATAGGTGCTGGCCTTTTAGCTTCCGTCAACAGGGGTGAAAGAGAATAAGAATGTGTGTCAGACTCAGAAATATAGCTCTCACCCTGGGATAGATCCTGCGGGTCTCGGAATCAGATATATAGGAAGCTAAAAGGCCAGCACCTATAGATTTGCATAAAAATTTAATAGATTCATTTGAGACTCATTTTAATAGATTCCCTCGATGCTGTAATGTATAGCCATGTGATGAATGGTAAAACCGCTAAGCACATCTGGGAAACTATTGAAACTATCAATGAAGGAACTGATGAAGTCAGGGAAAACAGACTTCAAATTTCGACCTCTGAATATGAACACTTTAGAGCTGGCCCTAACTGTTAGGTCCAATAAGATTGTAGAAGGGGGGGTTGAATACAATCTATACCAATTTATCAAAAATTATTCGTTAAATAATTTTCACTTAAACGAATATTTTGTGCGGAATAATATAACACAAATTTTAAGTTGAATATAACAATATATTAACTTGATGGGTGTTACAATTTCAGTACAGAAATTAATCAAGTTGATAAAAACTAATTTAGAAAATTCGACATGAACTTTTCTAATTTAGTTAATAAAAATCAAGATTAGAACTAGGAAACTTAATTCGCTAGTAGTACAAGAATCACAAATAATCAAGTTCCACCGGATAAAATATTACAAAGGAGATGAACTTGATTTTCTAGGAATTAATTTGTTCTTGCTTGAGAGAGAGAGAGAAATGGAGGCTGCTGTGTTTTTCTGGATGAAATGTTATGTTCGTGTGTGTGTTTTGTGGCTGCTGTCTTCTGCCTTCTGTCTCTTTTATAACCAATCTGATTCCATAGTCATACTGCCTTGTTTTTATTGATATGACAAACTGTTATACATAATATAACAATCGGTATAACTATCATATTAAATATGACAATTGGTATGACTATCACTTTGAACAAGATATGACTATCCAGTTGAGATATGACTATTCTTTTTAACTGAATATGACAATCAAAATTTCTTTTGCCTAGATATGACTTTCGGTATAACTTAAGAAATTTAACAATCAAAACTCTCGGCTGACTGTTGATTTGTGAAACAAAAGAATATTTGAACTGCTGGCAGCTGATAACCAGTCTCAGGAGGAAGCTGTGAGGCGCACGCACGCGTGTTTGAACTTTACTTCTGGCGCGTGCCATCCACGCGCTCCACAGGCGCGTTGGTTGTTTACCGACAAGAACTTCAGCTTGCATGTGTTGTCTCATGTCTGTTACTCCTACTTGATTTCTTTCCTGCATGCATTTACAACTACTCCTGTCCTTTTTCCCTAAAAAAAAACAAACTGTCTTCTCTTTTTTTTTTACTTTTTCTTTCACAGTTTTTGTTTGTTTTGTTTTTTTTCTTTTTGTTTCTTTCGAATTTAATTTAATTAAATACTTAATCAATTAATCATTAAAATAAATAATGATTAATTAATTAATTAATTAAATCAATTCAGATTAATACATTAATTCAAAATTAATTAACATGATAATTAACTTAATAAATAAATTAATTCGATATGAATTAATTTATTAAATTAAACCAATTACATAATTATATTAATTAACTAAGAATTAATATAAAAATCTTTTTAACCACTGAAAGCAATAAAGAATTACCACCAAATTTTTGTTGACGCTCGATGCACGGTCTGGTTCATGAGCGACTAACTCCAACGGCTTTTCTTTATTTTTGACTCTAAGCTGTGGTTTAATTCTTCTCTCAACATACCAATCTTGACAGCTTGAACCACTGAAGTTAATGATGAACAACCACTGTTTAATGTTGACACTCGATGTACTGTCTGGTTCATGAGTGACTAACCGCAATGACTGTTCTTCATATATTGACTTTAAAATCTGGTTCCTTTTCTTTTCTTTTTCTTCTCTCTCCATTAATTCTTCTGTACTGTCTCTGTCACTGTTGAAATCTCTATCACTTTAAATGAATCTACTTCTTTAACGAATACTTCACTGAGGCTTGATCAGATGTCTGAACTTCTTTCAATGTAGTAATTCCTCAAGTCTGTAGATTGACCTTGATCTTTTTCTTCTGACAGATAATACTATCTGAGATTCCTTGTGACAATCTATATACTATTTACTATTACAATCTTGTTTAAGTTGAGTTGTATCCTCGAAATACAAATAGGCTACATCATATGTCTTTCAATCTCCCCCTATTTGTTTGTTAGACAATAACAAGCAAATACCTAGAGGATAACTCAACTAACTCACTTAAACAAGAAAAAGATAAAACTTTTAGGAATTAAGTAAATAATACAAAAAAAAAATTCTCTGGTTTAGATTTAACAATTCCAGAATCTTCAGTTGATGAAATGATAGATGATTGTTCCTCTAGCACTGAACTGATCTTCAATAGATAACTCATCTTCATTTCTGATTCTTCATATCTCTTCCTGATAATCCTTCACATCTTACATTGGTGATTATCAGCAGTTCTTGATTTATAATCACTTCCCATTTCTGACACTGCTTTTCTCACTTAAAGAAAAACAGCTGTTCCTACTATGTAGACAATGGTGAATCAATACCATTTCTATAACTTCTGGTGAATTTAATACTCTTCCACTTAGCCTTTATACATAGTACATTGAAAGACTAATAGAATAGTATTGTGATGTAATTCTCCTTATATCTCCACTTTCATAACAAATGAAAGTTGCTTCTCATTCTAAGCACAGTATCTAAGGCTCCCCCTTAGTTACTAGACTTTCTTCTCATTCTAAGCACAGTCTTTACTGCTCCCCCTTTCTAACTCACTCTTCTTTTACTTGTACCCCAATACTTCTCCCCCTTAGTTGAGTATATCCTATATCCTACTAAGGTAAGCTTATCTTTTTCAATATATCTCTCCCCCTTAGTTGAGGAATCCTCCATTCAACTAATTGACAAAGTAGTTGATACCAAATTGTTACCAATTCATACCAATCGTTAGAGTACATTGAAATCAATTGATAAAACTTGTTAGAAAGGAAGTTTCATTTTCTTCCTCACTGTGAGTGTGTGATAGTGTTTAGTGTACCTCACAAGTGTTTCACTCTTCTCTCCACTCAGTTGTGTTGAGTGTCTCACTTCTCTCTGTGTTTACACTCTTGCTCACTAGTGTTTCACTCATTGCTCCAACATCCTTTAGTGTACCTGCAAGGAAAAATCACCATAGCCCCTTCTAGAGAGGTCAGTGGTGGTGCAATGGGAGTTCACAAATCCCAAATCCTCGTTGGACTCGTCAGACGAATCTTAGTCATAATCTACAAGTTGCTAATTTTCCTTTTTAGGGTTTTCAGATTTGAATTCTGAGATGGTAAACAATGATCTATAAATTTAGCATTGAGATCAAGATTCCCTTCTAATGTCTGTGAAGACATCACCTTGTTAAACTCATCAGGTAAAATTTGAATCATAGTTCACAAGTTGCCGATCCACACTTATGTCGGATCCGTTACCCGTAGGATCCAGATATGTTCCATCTGGGGAGTTAGATAATGATCTTGTTGAATTTTGCATTTGAGATCAATACCTTCTCTCGAGGTCTGTGAAGACTCTTGATTCATTAAAGAACCTTTAACTTATAATCCTAACCGTAAAATGGTTGGATTAGTGTGTGCAATCTCACTTTGTGCATATGAAATATTTTGGATAGTGTATAAGGTAGTGACTCTCCAACTGAATATCCCACACATCCTTGTTTGCTGCATCAAGTGCAGTTACTCCCTGGTGACCTCTAGTCTGATAGGTTACTTCCATTTAGGGGGTAAGATAGAATGTGTTTGAGTTTGAATGTAGTCTGGGATAAAAGTTATTGGGTTTACAACCTTATGACTAAACATGTGAGAATACAAAATTTCATGTAGATGAACCTGCATCACAGAATATGAGCAATATAGAGATAGAATGCATTTTTTAACATTTGAAAAATTTTCTAAGAAAATATTGCATTTTATCTTAAGATAAATGATGTACAGTTGTGATTTTAAAATATTTACAATGTAAGCAATCACAGCTGTAGAAAAAGATTAAAGAGATTTTGAGTTAGGAAGATAAAGATACTTAGCTGGTTTTACAAAACAATAACATAGGCAAAAATCCAATTAATAAATATTAATCGAATCAATGTATGTTAATGTTTAAACCAATACAAACAAAACTATTTTATCATGTTTTAGGTCCTGCATGATAGATACCAGCTATTAGAAATTGTTAGCACTTGATGGGTCTTGTCTTCCAATTGTTAGATCCTAAAAATCAAACATTAGTTCCTAACCAATTGTATAGACACATACCAATTTGATACCAACATTGGTCAATTGTTAAGTCCTTAACACGAAGATCTGTTAACAGAAATCACAAAACTAAGATTTATACTTAAACTGCATATTTTGTGTGTGTTAATAAGAAGAACAACAAAAGAACCAAGTACAGGGACCTGTTTGTTAGTTTTGAAAGTATAGCGACTAAACTGTAAAAACTATACAAACTATTTGTATACACATGAAAAATAATATTCAAAAATAAGAAATAATATACATAATAATATTAAATAAAAACTATAAGAAAAGAAAAATTCGAATAATAAAAATAAATAAATAAAACTATACATAAGTAATAATTTACATAGCTTAAACTATAAACGAACATACGACTAAAATAAAAAGACAAACACTACAAAACATGTTAAATAAGATTAACATTTAAAAATTACAATACATGTACAAAAACATTAAGTATATACAAGAGTATTTATAATAGGTTAGCAAATCCATATATTTTCTGACAAAACAACTTTCTATTTAGAAAATTATTTAGAGAGAAAATATGATTTAATAAACTATCATAAATATGGCAGCCATTTTAAAATAATAAAATTTTCAACAAAAATAGCTTCCTCAAAAATTCTAACTAGAGAATTAGAGAAAAATATTTTTAGAGAAAATTATTATTCTAAAATAAAGAAACATGGATTAACGCATTAGAATGATTATGACAATTCTTATAGAAAGATGACAAGATAGAATTCGAAAAAGAATGTCATACCAGTTACTTGGCGCTCAAACCTTGGCACCAACTTCCACGTTTCTTGTTGTTCCAGATTCGCAAGTGCTTTCTCAGATTCCTTAGATTCTATACCTTGATTCCGAGAAACCCTTTTTGTTCTTACTCCAACATCTGGATCACCAATGATCAGCTCTATTCCAAACAGACTGTTTGAGAAGGTTGGATCTTGATGAATCGCCTTGTTCTTCATTGTGATGTTGTGTTTGACTAGTGAATCCTTTGTTTACTTCCCTCGAGTTGTTGCTAGAATGACTTGATGATTATTTTCCAGTGACATTGGTATCGCCAGTAACAAAATTGTTTCCACCACTATCACTTGGATAATTATCATCATTAACATTTTAATCTTATGACTTCAAGGCAACTCCTCGATAACAAGAATTGTTAACTCCTAACAACTGTTTGTTGGTAGACAATCTTGGTTCTAAAAATAAACCTTGATTACCAAGACTGTCTTGTCTGCAATCTTAGAAATAATATTCTAAGTCCAATACACCTTGATCCATAGTATAAAACCTTTATTATCAAAGTGATTAGAATTTTGCAAATAAGCATAAAAATTATTCAAAGTAATTGAACTATGGTAACTTTAGATATTTCAATATCCATAGTTCTACTTAAAGAATTTTTATACCATGTATAATAATATGAGTGAATTGTAAAAGATATAACAATGATTACTTAGAGGAGTTCTAAGTAATTTCACACATACCAATACATCTCACAATTAGTTAGTAAATAGAATTCTAACTAAATATCATTAACTGATATAAGTCAAAACTTTAATACAACCAATTGTTAGAACCATGATATTAATTATAGTGAATTCCTAAAAATGGGATATTAAAGTTCACTAGAATTAACATCTCACAACCAATTGAAGACCAATACAGATTAGGTCCAAATTAGTTATGTTGTTTATTTATTTTGATAAATATGAGGTATAGAGCGAATACTAAATTGAATTGCTTCAAGATCGTAACCCACATAAATCAAAACAAATAATTAAATAATTAAATACTAAATCTCTATGAGTTAGATTTTAGCATTTTAGTATTTAAATTATCCTTAAATAATCACCACTAAAATATATTACAATTATACACATGGCAATCATTCAACAGATAATTCTCAGCGTGAGGTCTGGATGTAAATAAGTTCACAAGTCCTTTCGATACAGACAATTGAATACTTGTGAGCTTACTTAAGAATTACTTAACAGATGGGATTTACAAATCATATAGCATTAATAAAATCCCAAGTTTACAAACCAATCTTGAAAAATTAATTTCATCAAGTGATTCAGCAAACGTGTCTGCAAGTTGTTCTTAATTAAAGACATGCTCTCAAAAGAATTGATACCTTATGCAAGTTGCTTAGTCCTTGAGTGTTTCACAGAGTTGTTGGAGATGAAATTGATTCCTTGTGTTCTCCTGCTTTCGTACAACTCATTTGATCTGTCTCTATGCAGCAAAACATGTCAGAACTGATGTCTCTAGGGTACCATCTCCGTAGATTTGGGTCCAACTTAAGACATCTGAAAATCATGTGTAATAACTACAAGAATAGATTCTCAAGAATCCACTTGGGACCATGCACATTTGCATAATTGAGAATAAAATATGTGTGTAAGTAATCTATTAGCAATTGAATAAGATAATGAGCTGATGATTCCTCTATAGCCTGATTAGGTCCTAATTAGTAGATCCTGAACTTGTTGGGTCAAATATCTCTAGAGTACCATTTCCTAAGATCTGGGTCCATCTAAAGATTTTTGATTGCCAACTTGTTAGGTCCAAACTAACAGGTCAAAAGCCAGCTACAGTGGTTTGTTGGTAGGTAGTCTTAACAGGTCTAGAATCTTCTGAATAGAAACAAAAGATCCTTGACTAACTTTTATTGTCATCATTCTTTTGGCTTACTAAAGCAAATCAAAAGAATTTCAACTTTACCAACATCAAAACATCAAATATCTTGATACCAATTTATAGCTAGTAGACCAACATATAATATAATCAAGATATCATTGCACATATATATCATTTATGTTTGTGCCTAAATATGTAGAGAGTTCTATGAATATGACACCAATTATTAAAAGATACCAACTGTTAAAGATTGATACCGAATATTAAATTATAATTAGGGTGTCATACCATGTCTTCCATGCTTGCTTGAGTGATGATACCAGTTTATACCGACCTGTAGAGATCTTCAATTATCTCACCAACCAGGAGTGCACTTGTTCACATTCCTCTAGCATCCAGATTCAGTAGGTCTAGATGTCCATTATAATCTTGAATGCGCAGCAGGTGCCTGATATCCTCAAGTCTTGTCACTGGTGCTTCTTGTCAAATATACTGTTTGATCAAATTGTAACCTAGCATCCAGTTTGGCTTTGTCACTCATAACAATGCCTTGACATCATCCAGGTAGACTTCTGGTTATCCTTGTACCAAATACAGCCTGTTGTTTGGTCTGGATACCAGCTTCCCTTCAATCTGCCTTTTGTACTGACTGAGATCATCTTGCATTGCAATCACTCAACTTGGATCTTTCGGAGCTTTTGTAGCTATCTTAGTTTCTTCTAAAAGAAGACTAAAGAAATAATCATTAGTACTTGAAGCTCTGTTAGTCTTTTACTTCCACCATTAGAAACACTAAGAACTAGAACAAAGAGTTAATTGAGTCAACACTCTTTGTCTTGGCAGACATGTTCTCATAGTGTCCTTTGACTTTCAGTGTGGTGTTGAGTTGACTAGATGATCCTTCTTTTGCTCCCCCTAAGCTGTTGCTGGGTTTACATGAAGATTCTCAATATTGACATTGCTTGGATCTGAATCATCATTACCATTGACAGCTGGGAGCTAGAAGTTGTTGAACATCACTAAGACTTTCAATCACCTTCTGTTGATTAATAACAATTACCCTGTAGGCTGTTGACTCCACCAAGTAACCAAGGAAATTAACCTCTTGAGCATTAGCTGATTGCTAGGATGCTCACTTTCAATTTAATATTGCAAAACAATTTCCTTCATACTTGTGGGGTCTTCCTATATTTCTTACTGATCAGGGTTTAATCATGTCAATAGAAAACTATTGACTGCTTCAGCATTAATACTCTTGAAGGTGTAGAAATCATCCAGAACACTAATTGATAGGTCCTGTAATCTGGTCTCCAAGTTGTCATAGTCAATTTTGCTTCCTGACACACTTCTAGATATGATCAATAACCATCAGTGGTGTCTTGTCTTCAGATTGTTTGAACAACAACTTGTTTGTGGAGAGAAGTCATCAGTCATCACCACTTAAGTATATTTTTCTTTGATGTAGAACTTCTGTATGATTCGTTTTGACTTCCCTTTATGACATGCTTCATAATTTTATTTTACTTTAATTCCAGATGAGGCAGTCTTCTTTACTGATCCGATTTCCAGGAAAGAATCTCTTGATATGACATTCAGGTGAGAGAGCTCCTTATGTCATAGCTGAACTCCTGTCTGATGAAGCTTTATATTTGACCTTGTTGACTTCACCTTTGACTGAGATTCCATGTCAGCTACAGATAAGTTCTCTTTCCTTAATCCTCGAACAGTAGGCTCTTCATCTTGTAAAAGATGCTTTATTACTGACAACATTCCTTGACTATTGAATAGTCTTGACCCTAGGTCATACCCTTGCTGTTGTCTCCAAGGGATAAACCACTTGGCCAGATACCGTCACCACTCTTGATAGCAGGGCTCTATCTTCGGTCATATGCCTTGAACATCCACTGTCCAGAATCCACATAACACGATCTACCTGTTACACACCCTGCAATACCAAAACAATTAAACCCTTTTTGGGACCCAAATTTGATTGGGTCCGGAATACTTGAAGTATTGGCCTTTGTCAGGCAAAACAACATTCTAAACTTCATAACAACATTTTCCAAGGGGACTGGACATTTAACCCTATAAACAGCTTTGACAATCTTTGATTTCATCTTGGGTATCCATGTCTTTTTAGCAGCAATAACATTTGTTTCACTGACTGGACATTTGACCTTGTAAACAGCCTTAATAAAACTTTGTTTAGGCTTTGGTACAAATGTCTCTCTCCTAACATGAGGAGGACTAGCAGTCTTTGATCTAACATTTTTATTTCTGTTCATATGTTGTCTAGGAGTAGTCTTATCAGCACATGCATGATTACAGTTGAAGTAAGCAGTCATAACATTAAAAGCACAAGACATACAATTGACAACACCACATGCTTTATGATTAGCATCAATGATAGGCATGGAATTCATGTTAGACATGTTATTGTTCTGTTTCAACTTATTTCCTCCTAATCCAGTCTTAGAAGAACTAGCCGTTTCAACAACCTTGACTGGCACTTTAGATACATCTTTCTTGGATGAAACATTTTCTGGATTAGTGTCCTCAACAGATTTAGCCTTAACAAAGATTGTGACATCTTTCTTGGATGAAACATTCTTTGGATTAGCCTTCTTAACAGATTTATCCTTAACACATTTATCCTTAACAAAGACTGTGCCATTTGCACTATCCTCATTTCTCATTTCTTCTTGTATTACCATAGAAAGAATATCTGGTGGGCCAGCATCAGATTTTGTAAACATTGGTTTTTCAACATTCTTGAGAATATGTGGTATACCTCTTTCTTTAGCTGAGATAGAATTAGGAGAATGATTACTCAAAGAACCAACAGCTTGACTGTAATCAAATCCTATTCCTACAGTTTGTTCTACTGCTTGTTTATTGAAGAACTCTTTAGAAACTTTAACAGAATTATAACAAGCTCTAACCTGTGTTTCAAGTTCTCTAATCTTGGTTTCTTGTTCAGCAATCCTATCAACTTGTTTTACCATGTATTCTCCTAGACCCTTTTCTCTGTAGTTAAGTCGAGCTATTTCTTCTATATTCTTATCTTGATTAACCTGCACCTTTTTTAAATCTAACATTTCATTTTCAAGTTTAGTGTTAACAAGACTTATTCTCTCGTACCCTCTTTGTGCACTATTCAAGGAACTACGTAAACTATCAATTAACTCAGCATCAGAAAGAATTACCGGTGTGGTATAATAAGTTGAAGATTCAGCATTTGCCACCAGCGCAAAGTTTCCAACTTCTTCATCTTCACTCTCTGTGTCATCCCAGCTTTTGCCTTGTACCACATAGGCCGTGTCTGTGTTCTTCTTACCAGATGCATACTCTCTTCTTGCATCTTGTTCAGGTCGATGACACTCAGTTGCAAAAAGTCCCATTTCATTACAATTGAAGCACCTGATCTTGCTTCTGTCTACCATTCCAGTCTCGTAGCCAACCCTTGTGCTACTTGAGGATGAACCTCCTTACTGGAATCTGTTCTCAGTAGACCTGAGTATGAAATTAGGATTTCTTCTAAATCTGAAATGATTAAACTGTCTTACAACCAGTGCCATTGATTGATCCTCCAACTGCTCCAGCTCATCTGATGAATAAAATTCTCTACAACCCTGACTTGTAGCTGTCTTCCCATACTCTGCTACAATCACTTCCTCTTCAGAGCTGTAAGGTTGAACAATCTTAGCTTCCAATCTATTTTCCCTGACTTTCTTAGTTCCCTCGTTTATTGTTATAATGGTGTCCCAGATATGCTTGGCATCTTTACAGTTAACAACATGGTTGCACATGATCGCATCTAGGGATTCCACCAAAATTAATTGTACATTAAGATCAAGGACAATATCCACTTTGTCATCATTTGTATAAACACTAATGTCCTTTAGATATGTCCTTGCAGGAACTACAACAACTCCTTCCACGATTATTTCCTCTTCAGTAATCATAGGAACTATTGGCCCGGTTTTCAATATTCCTAAATATTTAGGATTGGCCACTTATAGAAAAAGGATCATTTTCTTTTTCCATAGTTCATAATTCTCCTTGTCAAATATGGGTATCTTAACAGTTCCAATTTTTGAAGACATGATGAATTTTTAAGTGAGTTAAAAATTCGAAATGGATTTTTGACTGAATAAAAATAGGATCTTGATTTATGTATCAATCAATAGGCTCTGATACCAATTGTTAGGTCCAATAAGATTGTAGAAGGGGGGGTTGAATACAATCTATACCAATTTATCAAAATTTATTCGTTAAATAATTTTCACTTAAACGAATATTTTGTGCGGAATAATATAAGACAAATTTCAAGTTGAATATAACAATATATTAACTTGATGGGTGTTACAATTTCAGTACAGAAATTAATCAAGTTGATAAAAACTAATTTAGAAAATTCGACATGAACTTTTCTAATTTAGTTAATAAAAAGCAAGATTAGAACTAGGAAACTTAATTCGCTAGTAGTACAAGAATCACAAATAATCAAGTTCCACCGGATAAAATATTACAAAGGAGATGAACTTGATTTTCTAGGAATTAATTTGTTCTTGCTTGAGAGAGAGAGAAATGGAGGCTGCTGTGTTTTTCTGGATGAAATGTTATGTTCGTGTGTGTGTTTTGTGGCTGATGTCTTCTGCCTTCTGTCTCTTTTATAACCAATCTGATTCCATAGTCATACTGCCTTGTTTTTATTGATATGACAATCTGTTATACATAATATAACAATCGGTATAACTATCATATTAAATATGACAATTGGTATGACTATCACTTTGAACAAGATATGACTATCCAGTTGAGATATGACTATTCTTTTTAACTGAATATGACAATCAAAATTTCTTTTGCCTAGATATGACTTTCGGTATAACTTAAGAAATTTAACAATCAAAACTCTCGGCTGACTGTTGATTTGTGAAACAAAAGAATATTTGAACTGCTGGCAGCTGATAACCAGTCTCAGGAGGAAGCTGTGAGGCGCACGCACGCGTGTTTGAACTTTACTTCTGGCGCGTGCCATCCACGCGCTCCACAGGCGCGTTGGTTGTTTACCGACAAGAACTTCAGCTTGCATGTGTTGTCTCATGTCTGTTACTCCTACTTGATTTCTTTCCTGCATGCATTTACAACTACTCCTGTCCTTTTTCCCTAAAAAAAAACAAACTGTCTTCTCTTTTTTTTTTACTTTTTCTTTCACAGTTTTTGTTTGTTTTGTTTTTTTTTCTTTTTGTTTCTTTCGAATTTAATTTAATTAAATACTTAATCAATTAATCATTAAAATAAATAATGATTAATTAATTAATTAATTAAATCAATTCAGATTAATACATTAATTCAAAATTAATTAACATGATAATTAATTTAATAAATAAATTAATTCGATATGAATTAATTTATTAAATTAAACCAATTACATAATTATATTAATTAACTAAGAATTAATATAAAAATCTTTTTAACCACTGAAAGCAATAAAGAATTACCACCAAATTTTTGTTGACGCTCGATGCACGGTCTGGTTCATGAGCGACTAACTCCAACGGCTTTTCTTTATTTTTGACTCTAAGCTGTGGTTTAATTCTTCTCTCAACATACCAATCTTGACAGCTTGAACCACTGAAGTTAATGATGAACAACCACTGTTTAATGTTGACACTCGATGTACTGTCTGGTTCATGAGTGACTAACCGCAATGACTGTTCTTCATATATTGACTTTAAAATATGGTTCCTTTTCTTTTCTTTTTCTTCTCTCTCCATTAATTCTTCTGTACTGTCTCTGTCACTGTTGAAATCTCTGTCACTTTAAATGAATTTACTTCTTTAACGAATACTTCACTGAGGCTTGATCAGATGTCTGAACTTCTTTCTATGTAGTAATTCCTCAAGTCTGTAGATTGACCTTGATCTTTTTCTTCTGACAGATAATACTATCTGAGATTCCTTGTGACAATCTATATACTATTTACTATTACAATCTTGTTTAAGTTGAGTTGTATCCTCGAAATACAAATAGGCTACATCATATGCCTTTCACTAACGAAGGCATTCAGGAAGTGTTCGAAAGGTATAACAAAATAATCAACAACTTGCAAGTTCATGGCAAGCAATATACTCAGAAGGAGATCAACATGAAGTTTTTACTGACTATGCCTACTCACTTGGAGCATAGAATAACTGCCATCAGAGAATCCAGAGATTTAAACAAGGTTGCTCTTGAAAGACTGTTTGGTGTTCTGAAAACATATGAATTAGAACAAGTACAGCAGAAGGAATTCTCTGGCAAAGGCAGAATGGCAAATTCTTCTACAGCTCTAGTAGTTGAGGTTCCTAAGGAAGTGGAAGCTAAAATTGTTCAACCTAACAGCTTCAACAAGGAACAAACTGAAGTGGAACATGGCCAAACACCAGCTACTCAGGATGGTAGTGAATTCTATTCACTAGAAGAGCTGGATCAATTGGAAGATGAATCTATGGCGATGATGGTGAGACAATTCAGTAACTTCAGATTCAGAAGAAATCCAAAGTTCAGGTTTAAGTCAAATAACAGATTTCAGAGAGGAGGTTCTTCATCCTCTAGTAACAGGGGAGGTTACAAAACTGGAACTGTTGACAGAAGCAAGTTCCGTTGCTTCAACTGTAATGAGTTGGGACACTTTGCTATTGAGTGTCAGAAACCCAGGCAAGCACAGAAGAAAGATTATGCTTCTGAAAAGAAGAAGAGTGGAAGAGCTTATGTAGCTGCTGGTAAAAGCTGGGATGACACAGATAGCGAAGATGAAGAATATGGAAACTTTGCACTGGGGGCAAATGCTAAATCATCAACTTATTACACCACACCGATAACTCTTACTGATGCTGAGTTAATTCATAGTTTACGTAATTGCTTGACTAATGCACAAAAAGGGTACGAGAGAATAAGTCTTGTTAACACTAAACTTGAAAATGAAGTGTTAGATTTAAAAAAGGTGCAGATGAATCAAGATAAGAATATAGAAGAAATAGCTAGACTTAACTACAGAGATAAGTCGCTAGGAGAATACATGGTAAAACAAGTTGATAGGATTGCTGAACAAGACATCAGGATTAAAGAACTTGAAACACAGATTAGAGCTTGTTATAATTCTGTTAAAGTTTCCAAAGAGTTTTTTAACAAACAATCTGTAGAACGAACTGTAGGAATAGGGTATGAATACAAAGAAGCTGTTGGTTCTTTGGGCAATCATTCTGCTAATCCTATTCCTGCTAAGGAAAGAGGTATACCACACGTACTCAAGAATGTTGAAAAACCAATGTTTAAAAAATCTGATGCTGGACCACCAGATATTCTTTCTATGGTTATTCAGGAAGAAATGAGAAATGAGGATAGTGCAAATGGCACAGTCTTTGTTAAGGATAAATGTGTTAAGGATAAATCTGTTAAGAACGCTAATCCAAAGAATGTTTCATCCAAGAAAGATGTCACAGTCTTTGTTAAGGCTAAATCTGTTGAGGACACTAATCCAGAAAATATTTCATCCAAAAGAGATGTACCTAAAGTGCCAGTCAAGGTTGTTGAAACAGCTAGTTCTTCTAAGACTGGATTAGGAGGTAACAAGTTGAAGCAGAACAATAACATGTCTAACATGAGTAACATGCCTATCATTGATTCTAATCATAAAGCATGTGGTGTTGTCAACTGTATGTCTTGTGCCTTTAATGTGATGTCTGCTTACTTTAATGGTAATCATGCATGTGATAATGAGACTGCTCCTCGACAACATATGAACAGGAATAATGTTAGATCAAAGACTGTTAGTCCTCCTTATGTTAGGAGAGAGACATTTGTACCAAAGCCTAAACAAAGTTTTATGAAGGGTGTTTACAAAGTCAAATGTCCAGTCAATGATATTGTTACTAAACAAACATGGATACCTAAACTGAAACAAAAGATTGTCAAATCTGTTTATAAAGTGAAATGTTTGTTGAATAATGATAAAGCTGTTGTTAAAGTAAAGAATGTTGTTTTGCCTGACAAAGGCAAATTCTTTAAGTACTCTGGACCCAATCAAATTTGGGTTCCGAAGAAGGTTTAATCCGTTTGTCATTGCAGGGTGTTGAGCAGGTTGAACGAGTGACCTGGATCTTGGACAGTGGATGTTCAAGGCATATGACTGGAGACAGAACCCTGCTGACAAATGTGGTGGAGAAGGCCGGCCCAGTAGTTACCTTTGGAGATAACAGCAAAGGTAGAACTGATGGATATGGCAGACTTGAAGCTGGAAATGTTATCATTGATGAAGTCTCGTTTGTGAAAGGACTTGAGCACAATTTGCTCAGTGTCAGTCAATTCTGTGACAAAGGTTATGAAGTTCATTTCAACAAGAAGAATTGTGTAATTTCACACAAGAGACATGAAAAGCCACAACTGACAGGAGTTAGAAAAGGCAATCTGTACGTAGCCAATATGAACTCAGGAAGCACTAAAGAAATCACTTGCTTCTACACTAAAGCATCTAATGATGAGAGTTGGCTATGGCACAAGAAACTTTCTCATCTTAATTTTAAGACAATGAATTCTCTGGTTAAAAGAGAGTTGGTGAGAGGTTTGCCTTCAATGGAATTCACTCAAGAAGGACTTTGTGATGCATGTCAAAAAGGCAAGCTAAAAGGGCAAGTCATAGGAGCACTGACACATCTTCAATAACTGAACCATTACAATTACTTCATATGGATTTGTTTGGTCCAGTTAATGTGATGTCTATGTCAAGGAAGAGATATGCTCTAGTGATTGTTGATGATTTTTCAAAATACACATGGGTCCTGTTTTTGAATTCTAAAGATGAGACTCCACAATTGGTGATTGATCACATCAAATTAATTGAGCGAGATTCTACGTATCCAGTGAGAGCTATAAGATCAGACAATGGAACTGAATTCAAGAATGCAGTTCTAAATTACTTCTGCACTGAGAAGGGTATAACCAGACAATACTCAGCTCCAAGAACTCCTCAGCAAAATGGGGTAGTGGAAAGAAAGAATAGAACCTTGATTGAAGCTGCACGTACTATGTTAAGTGAATCAAGGCTTCCATTGTACTTTTGGGCTGAAGCTGTCAATACTGCGTGCTATACCCAGAATCGAACTCTAATCAATAAAGATCAAATGAAGACACCCTATGAAATTATGGCTAATAAGAAACCATCACTCAAATACTTTCATGTATTTGGGGCAAAGTGCTTTGTGCTTAAAGAAGGTGATGATCAAGGTGGTAAATTTGATACCAAAGCATTTGAAGCAATTTTTATTGGTTATTCAATGAGAGCATACAGGGTGTATGTGATTGATGAACAGAAGATGATGGAAAGTGTCAATGTAACATTTGATGACACTAAACTCCCTAGTATCCAAACTGAGAATCCATCTGAGAAGCTATCTTTCGATGACATGACAGATACAGATTCAGATGATGACAATGCACCTGAGATTTTTGCTGATGCTAATGACAACAATGATGATCAGGGTAATGGTGATGAAATCAATGATAGTAGTCAAAATTCCCCTTACTCTTCTAAACAATCATCATCTAGTCAACCTGGCAACAACTCAGGGGGAGAAAATGAAGGGTCAACTGGTCACACACAACATCACAATGAAGATCAAGGCGAATCATCAAGATCTAATCTTCCCAGACAGACTGTTTGGAATAGAGCTCATCCTTTTGAGCTAATTATTGGTGATCCAGTTGTTGGTGTGAAGACTAGAAGAGCTTTTCAGAATCAATGTAATTATTCAGGGTTTCTGTCTAAAATGGAACCTAAGAAAACTGAAGAAGCTCTTTCTGATCCCGATTGGGTGATTGCTATGCAAGATGAACTCAATCAATTTAAACAACAAGAAGTTTGGAAGCTGGTACCCAGACCTACAGACAGACCAGTGGTTGGCACTAGGTGGGTATTCAGAAACAAACTTGATGAAGATGGCACAGTGAAGAGAAATAAAGCAAGACTGGTAGCAAAGGGTTACTCCCAATCTGAAGGCATTGATTATGATGAGACCTATGCTCCAGTGGCTAGACTTGAGGCCATAAGAATATTCTTGGCATTCGCAGCATTTTCAAACTTTAAAATTTATCAAATGGATGTCAAGAGTGCTTTCTTGAATGGCAAGCTAGATGAAGAGGTTTATGTAGAACATCCCACTGGCTTTGAAGATCCAGATTTAATTGACTATGTCTACTTCCTTTTCAAGGCTGTCTATGGTCTTAAGCAAGCACCAAGGAAATGGTATGACACTCTCTCTGAATTTTTAATTGAAAATGGTTTTGTTAGAGGTGTCATAGACAAAACTCTCTTCACAAAGAAACATAAGAATGATACAATTCTAGTCCAAGTCTATGTGGACGATATAATATTTGGGTCTACTAATGATCTGTTGTGCAAGAAATTTGCTAAGTTAATGCAGGGTAAATTTGAAATGAGCATGATGGGTGAGCTGATGTAATAACCCTAACTTTAGAAAGGTTACAGTGCCCAAATGAATAGTGATCTTGAGGAATCTAGGGAAATGGTGTGTAGGTACTCTATATTAGGGATGGAAAATGAGTAAACAGAAACCATCTTAGTGTTGTACATTGAAAATAAGTGACTCGAAATGGCGATGGATTTTAGAAATTCCTGAATTTTGATTTTGAGGATTTTGAGCTCGAACGAACTTCTATATCTTGGATATTAAGGAGTATAGAAATACTAAAGGAATTATATATTGAGGAATTAGTAAATTTAAGTTAAACCAAGGGATTATTAAGTCAAGAGAATACCAAAGGAAATTGGATTTGTAAATGATTTCGAAAACCACTGAGATGATGAGGTATACTCGAAACGAACCACAATTAGACGAGTATGGAAACCAAGCAACCAAGATTAATAATATAACAAGGATTATATCACATTAGTAATTACCAAGATTTATTAGTATTTTACCTAGGAAAATCAAGAAAAGAATAAAAAGGATGCATCCACTGACATCATCCTCTGCATCATCTTCCACTAACACAAATTAAGGGAAAATTAGTCTTTAAACCATGGGATTTTTCTACAAAACTCTAGAATTAGGATAAGATGAGATGAGGATTATCAAAGAAACACAAAATATCTCTCCACCTTGTCCAATACACCATTCGGCCAAATAGGAGGAAAAAAGGAAGAAAAATAAAAATAAAAACCAAAACCCTAGCTCTCTTCAATAACAATTCAAGGGAAAAATCATGGAGCTTCTTGGAGATTAGGAAGGAGCATATACAAAGTTTCAAGGCCAACCATCATCATTTAGCAAGGTAATAAAATCATGGAAGTTGTTAGAAAAGATGATGAATAGTGTTTTCAAGTGTTAACTTTGTTTTAATGGTTTCTTTTAGTGATTCAAGCTAGTATAAGGTTGATTAAGGATATATCAAGGATTTTTAAGGGTTATCAAAGCTTTAAGAAGGTATAATCATGCTTTCTCTTTTATATTTATGGTGGATATTGTTTGGTTTAGTGATTAAGTAGTGTAAATGTTAAGATTATGATGTTATATGTGTTTGTAAGTGGTTTGAGTTAAATATGGAAGTGTTTTGGGATTGTAACCATGGCTGGTGAAGAAGACCACATGGTGTAGGTGACGATTATGGTGTTTGATAATTGATTTGGAGGAGTTGGATTTATGGAAAGTACGAAATTATAACCGTTATAATGCCCGATTTTCGTTAGGATGTAAGTTGCCCTGTTTTGGACCCCCTGCATCCGTACGGTACCCTACTGTCCAGGTTCCTAATTAAATATGAAATGATAGAGCTTAGTTCATAGATCGTTTTGATATAAGGTGCGTTAAAATCTGATGAACGGTTTAGGAGAAAAGTCAGTTTTAGTGAAAGCGGTTCAGAAACCGAGAAACCGTAAATGTATCAAACTTGAGGTTACAATTACCATGCTTTAACATTGTTAAAAGTCACGAAATTTTGGGATATGGTAGTAGTGTGGTCAAAGAACTATTTCCAGTTGACCTTGCAATAAAATTCGAAATTTAAAAATTATAAGAGATTCTGCAGTCGAGTGTGGTCGTTAAGGGAAATGGTGAAAACCCCTGAAACTTCGATTAAGGTTTTAAATGGCTAAGTTCTTGAACCTTTGGGGTAATAAGAATACGTTAAACATATATTAAAGTTTCAAAAGGTAATGTTATACAAGAGTGTAGTGAGTAAGAGATGTGGTTCTAACGACGGTCCTTTTGTGTTTATAGAAACTCCGGAAGAGGGACGAGCCATACCGTCAGGATATCGAAACCGAGGCAAGATTTCTTCTATCCCTATTTGTAAAACTACTTATCTTCACAAAGAAACTTGATTTCGTGGAATATATATGTGATGCTATTATTACTATATTGTGAAGAAATTGTCTTCCTTGAGTATTAATATTGAAAAGAAAGATATACGAAGATGTATATGAATATGGATATGAGTATAAGATGTATATGAATATGAATAAGAGTATGAGATGGATATGTATAGAGATGATTATGCATGAATTGAACATGCCTTATGATTATGAGAATAAGAGAGAATGGTATCAGTTGTTATCGAGGGTTATATGGTTATAATATTATATTAAAAATGTTCTTTTTGAGTATCAGCGGTTTAATAAACATTATTTGATTATCATGCATTACTCTTAAAATAGATGGAATATTTTACGAATATAAAAGTATATTTGATTTCTGAATATGAAAGAGAGGTCTGAATCATAATCAAAGCATTATGATATATATATATTTTACAGAAGTAATGTGCGAGAATGGAAATGTGGAATGATATTTTGAAAAGAGAATAATGATGTGATAAAGAGGGGGATTGCAACAGACTTGCGTAAGTGGTTGTGTCAGGGCTGTGTGCGACACAGTCCAGCATTTATTATTTTTATTACGGCACGAAGATGCCAAGGGAGGATGTTAGCAGGTGGCCTTCCTCCAGGGATGATTTTCATTCCTTCTACCGGTAGTAAAAAGAGAGCAGGTACGATTAGGCGACTGATCATCGTCCTAACGTATCAGGCGACAGCAGATATCACCAATGTTTTTGAAAAGAAAGTGTAGACAATGGTTTTCAGATTTCTATACTGAAAACAGAATAATGATATGAGATGATGGAATTATGGTTACAGATGAAGAAAAACTGATATTATATTATTTCAGATTTCTATACTGAAAACAGAATAATGATATGAGATGATGGAATTATGGTTGCAGATGAAGAAAAACTGATATTATATTAATTTAGATTTCTTTCTTATAATAGTGAGTGGATGATGTATTATTAAGTAAGAGTTTTATTCTTCCTTAAGGATTTTAATTGTTTCCTGCTATTATATATGCATATACATATATGTATACTTGTTCACATTTTTAAATTTTAGTTACAGTATTATCTTGCTGAGCTATTATAGCTCACTCTTGCTACTTATGTATATAGCAGCTAGGTCTCATGCCGATACTACGTACCACACCCCGCAAGAGGGTAAGGGAAAGGCGACCTTTTCAGCGTGTGTTGGCGACCATCCCCGAGGTAGTGACAAGCGAAGGGGTTTAGTATACTTATGTAAATTAAGTGTGTAAGTTGTAATAAACTTTAGTTGTTGAAGTGCTTCCTGTAGAAGCTTTGTTCAACAATGTACTTAGTAAATTCTGGGCTTGTAATAACTGTTAACTTTAAAACTTTTAAATATTGTGGATGTTGTTCTATGAGCATATGACTGGTGTGTGTGTGTGTGTGTATTAGTGTGGGGTCAATTGCTTAATTATCAAATATATAAAAAAAAAAAACTCAAAAGATATTGATATTGAATGGAAATTGGACCTTGACGGCCCGGATCCTTGACCCCGGATCCCGGGGCGTCACAGCTGAAGTTCTTTCTTGGATTGCAAATAAGTCAAAGGACAGATGGAATATTTATCTGTCAATCCAAGTATGTCAAAGAGCTTCTCAAGAAGTATCAAATGGAGGACTCATCTTCAGCAAGAACACCATCATCTACTGTCGTTAAATTTGGAGCATGTGAAAATTCTGCTAAGGTAGATATCACAAGCTACAGAGGTATGATAGGCTCATTACTTTACCTTACTGCAAGTAGACCTGATATTATGCATGCTACATGCTTGTGTGCAAGGTTCCAAGCGGATCCTAGAGATGTGCATCTCATTGCTGTTAAACGAATCTTGAGATATCTTAAGGGTACACCTAACTTAGGTATTTGGTACCCTAAAGAATCTGGTTTTAATCTTGTTGGATATACAGATTCAGACTATGCAGGAAGTGTTGTAGATAGAAAGAGCACTTCTGGGAGTTGTCAATTCCTAGGTGGCAGGTTGGTTTCCTGATACAGTAAGAAACAGCAAACAGTTTCCAACTCTACAGCCGAAGTTGAATACATAGCTGCTGGAAGCTGTTGCGCTCAGATCTTGTGGATCAGAAATCAGCTACGGGATTATGGCTTTGTACTTGACAAGATTCCTATCCTGTGTGATAATACAAGTGCCATAGCAATCTCCAACAATCCTGTGCAGCACACGAGAACAAAGCACATGACATCAGGTATCATTTTATTCGAGAGCATGTCATGAATGGTACTGTGGAGTTATTTTTTGTACCCACAGAAGAACAAACAGCAGATATTTTTACTAAGTCTCTTGACGAATCCACATTCACCAGAATTGTTGGTGAATTGGGTATGTTAAACAGTCCTAGTAATTAAACTAGTTAATATCTGAGGTTTGATCTTTAATAATTTACAAGTGATTATTTTATGAATATTTTCTGATTTAAATCACTTGTATAATTATTTTATCAACTTATAATCTTGCTTGTTAATTCTTAAATCATTGTCATTATCTTCTTAATATTTTCCTACTTATTTTTTAATTTTATAATAATTTTATTTTCTCTAAAAAAATTTTTCTCAAATTTTACAAGTGGAAATTAGTGAGAAATCTATTTTTGTTGAAAATTCCTTTTGAATATTTGTGATCTTTTAATAAATCATATTTTCTTTCAAAATAATTTTCTGATAAGAAAGTCATTTTATTCGAAATTATATATATAGATTTATTAATTTGCTACAAATGGTTATGTAAGTAGTTAATGTTTTATTCAATATTTTGTAGTGTTTGTTCTTCTGTTATTAATGTGTTAATTCAGTCAAAAGGACAACCTATGGTATTTTTAGTATTTTATATTTTCTATTTAGTTATTTTAAGTAGTTATATTGTTGTAGATATTTTTCTAAATTATTATCTTTTATCTTTAATATTCTGTAAATATTATTAATACAGTTATTTTTGCATTTAAAAAAATATATAAAAATAAAAATTAATAAAAATAAAAAATTTGTTTGTAAATTATTAAGTTATGTATAGTTTTATTATTTTTATGGTAATTCAAATTTTTCTTCTTTGTTTAGTTTTATTTGAATTTTTTCTTTTCTTATAGTTTTTATTTTGTATAATTATTATATATATTATTTCTTATTTTTGTATATTCTTTTTCATGTGTATATAAATAGTTTGTATAGTTTTTAGAGTTTAGTCACTATACTTGCAAAACTTACAAATAGGTCCCTGTACTTGGTTCTTTTGTTGTTCTTCTTATTAGCACACACAAAACCTGCAGTTTAAGTATAAATCTTTGTTTTGTGATTGCTGTTAACAGATCTTCATTTTAAGGACTTAACAATTGACCAATGTTGGTATCAAATTGGTATGTGTCTATACAATTGGTTAGGAACTAATGTTTGATTTTCAGGATCTAACAATTGGAAGACAAGACCTATCAAGTGCTAACAATTTCTAATAGTTGGTATCTATCATACAGGACCTAAAACATGATAAAATAGTTTTGTTTGTATTGGTTTAAACATTAACATACATTGATTCGATTAATATTTATTAATTGGATTTTTGCCTATGTTCTTGTTTTGTAAAACCAGCTCAGGATCTTTATCTTCCTAATTCAAAATCTCTTTCTACAGCTGTGATTGCTTACATTGTAAATCTTTTAAAATCACAACTGTACATCATTTCTCTTAAGATAAAATGCAATATTTTCTTAGAAAATTTTTCAAATGTTAAAAAAATGCATTCTATCTCTATATTGCTCATATTCTGTGATGCAGGTTCATCTACATGGAATTTTGTATTCTCACATGTTTAGTCATAAGGTTGTAAACCCAACAACTTTTATCCCAGACTACAATCAAACTCAAACACATTCTATCTTACCCCCTAAAAGGATGTAACCTATCAGACTAGAGGTCACCAGGGAGTAACTGCACTTGATGCAGCAAACAAGGATGTGTGGGATATTCAGTTGGAGAGTCACTACCTTATACACTAACCAAAATATTTCATATGCACAAGTGAGATTGCACACACTAAGGATGAATTGACGTAAACCTGTAATCCAACCATTTTACGGTTAGGATTATAAGTTAAAGGTTCTTTAATGAATCAAGAGTCTTCACAGACCTCGAGAGAAGGTATTGATCTCAAATGCAAAATTCATCAAGATCATTATCTAACTCCCCAGATGGAACATATCTGGATCCTGCGGGTAACGGGTCCGACATAGGTGCGGATCGGCAACTTGTGAACTATGATTCAGATTTTACCTGATGAGTTTAATAACAAGGTGATGTCTTCACAGACATTAGAAGGGAACCTTGATCTCAATGCTAAATTTATAGATCATTGTTTACCTTCTCAGAATTCAAATCTAAATACCCTAAAAAGGGAAATTAGCAACTTGTAGATTATGACTCAGATTCGTCTGACGAGTCCAACGAGGATTTGGGATTTGCGAACTCCCATTGCACCACCACTGACCTCTCTTGAAGGGGCTAGGGTGATTTTTCCTTACAGGTACACTAAAGGATGTTGGAGCAATGAGTGAAACACTAATGAGCACGAGTGTAAACACAGAGAGAAGTGAGACACTCAACACAAATGAGTGGAGAGATGAGTGAAACACTTGTGAGGTACACTAAACACTATCACACACTCACAGTGAGGAAGAAAATGAAACTTCCTTTCTAACAAAGCTTTATCAATTGATTTCAATGTACTCAAACGATTGGTAGAGATTGGTAACAATTTGGTATCAACTACTTTGTCAATTAGTTGAATGGAGGATTCCTCAACTAAGGGGGAGAAATATATTGAAAAAGATATATTCAAACTTAAAGCTTACCTTAGTAGAAGAGGAGATACTCAACTAAGGGGGAGAAGTATTGGGGTACAAGTAAAAGAAGAGTGAGTTAGAAAGGGGGAGCAGTAGAGATTGTGCTTAGAATGAGAAGCAAGTCGCTTAGGATGAGAAGCAAGTCAAGCAGATGAGAAGCAAGTCAAGCAAGTCTAGTTACTAAGGGGAAGCCTTAGATGAAGAAGCAAGGGGAGATATAAGGAGAATTACATCACAATACTATTCTATTAGTCTTTCAATGTACTATGTATAAAGGCTAAGTGGAAGAGTAGTAAATTCACCAGAAGTTATAGAAATGGCATTGATTCACCATTGTCTACATAGTAAGAACAACTATTTTTCTTTAGTGAGAAAAGCTATGTCAGAAATGGGAAGTGATTGTAAATCAAGAACTGCTGATAGTCATCAATGTAAGATGTGAAGAATTATCAGGCAGAGATATGAAGAATCAGAAATGACTCAGTTGACTCAGTTCAGTGCTAGAGGAACAATCATCTATCATTTCATCAACTGAAGATTCTGGAATTGTTAAATCTAAACCAGAGAAATTTTTTTGTATTATTTACTTAGTTCTTAAAAGTTTTATCTTTTTCTTGTTTAAGTGAGTTAGTTGAGTTATCCTCTAGGTATTTGCTTGTTATTGTCTAACAAACAAATATGGGGAGATTGAAAGGTATATGATGTAGCCTATTTGTATTTTGAGGATACAACTCAACTTATACAAGATTGTAATAGTAAATAGTATATAGACTGTCACAAGGAATCTCAGAATGTATTATCTGTCAGAAGAAAAAGATCAAGGTCAATCTACAGACTTGAAGAATTATTACATTGAAAGAAGTTCAGACATCTATTCAAGCCTCAGTGAAGTATTCGTTAAAGAAGTGGATTTGTTTAAAGTGATAGAGATTCAACAGCAGTGTTGTAAAAAGCGCTCTAAGCGGCCGCCTAGGCGGAATCGGTGCCTAAACGCTGGGCTTTTGAACTAATCGGACATTTAAGCGTTTAGGCGGTTTAGGCGGCTTAATCGGATCAAAAGCGGGTCAAAAGCGGGTCAAAATCGGGTCAAAAGCGGATTAAGCGGAAAATTTTAATTTTTTTTTTTGTATTTTTTATGTCCATTATAACTAATATTGTATGTGATTAATTTATAATTTGATATTTCTAAATGTTACGTTTCTCAATGTTATGTTACGTTTGATAATATGTCATATGTAAATGTTACCTTTTTTTAAAAAGAAATTAGTATTGTATTTATTTATATAAATATATATTTATTTATAATCCGATTAATGATCCGCTTTTAAAACCGCTTAAGCGCCCGCTTAACCGCTTAAGCGCTAGAAGGTATGTCCACCGCTTAGGTCCGATTAGCGCTTTTTACAACACTGTTCAACAGTGACAGAAACAGTACAGAAGAATTTTAGAGAGAGAAGAAAAGAAAAGGAACCATATTTTAAAGTCAATATATGAAGAACAGTCATTGCGGTTAGTCACTCATGAACCAGACAGTACATCGAGTGTCAACATTAAACAGTGGTTGTTCATCATTAACTTCAGTGGTTCAAGCTATCAAGACTGATATGAGAGAAAATCTTTGTGCAAGCAAGAGAACTGCTAAATTAATTAACCACAAGGATTTTACTATCAAGTGGACTGGCTATGAGAAAAAAAAAAAGAATTATCACAAAGAAATTCTAAGTGATATATTCTTAATACTGAAACCCCGGTTTGAATTGTTGTATTTTCTGTTGAAGCAAAAGGAGTCCGGTTTCCGACGCTCAGGTAACCGCATATTAGAGCTTAAGGATTTATTTATATTAATAAATATTTTATTTAATGTGAAAATTATATTTATAAATATCTAATAATATTAAAATTAATATTTATTAATTAAAGATTAGAAATTATGCGAGTTAAAAAGCATTTCTACGGAACCCATACATGTAAAACAAAACATGGCCCAGGTGTTATAAATTGTATAAGCAGGTTGGTTTTTGAAATAGAATTCGTATGTCATTCATTTGTTTAACAAAGAAATGACAAAGATGAAGAGTTAGACAGAAGCTGTTCACGTGGAGCTGTCGGCCTCACTTCACTCTCCACCTGGCGCGTGAAACACACGCTCCCGAAGGCCTGCCAGAAATCGTCCCGCATGTACTTCACTCCCTCCTGTTGAGACTGGGAATCTGCTTGGAAATTCTTTAGTTTGTTCAAGCCGAATTTAATTCATATCAAGACAATTGTTTTTAAGTCATGCTGAGAGGTCATATCCAGAATTAAGTAATATTCGGATCAATTTGCTGTTAAGTCATGGTGAGGTTTTTATTCATTCTATGTCATATACCGGCAAAATATCAAGGAAGAGACAGAAGATTGTTTTGATAAAAGAGCAAGGCGGCTGGCTTTAATATAAACACAACATAACATCCGAAAGAAATTCTCAGCTTCATTCTCTCTCAACTCAAGAACACTACAAGCTCAAATTAATTTCTGTAAAATCAAGTTCATCTCTCTTGTAATATTTTATCCGTTGGAACTTGATTATTTGTGGTTCTTGTACTACTAGCGAATTAAGTTTCCTAGTTTTTATCTTGATTTTTATTAACTAAATTAGAAAAATTCATGTCGAATTTTTTTAATTAGTTTTTAATTACTTGATAATTAATCTGTACTAAAATTGTAATACCCATCAAGTTAATATATTGTTATATTCAACTTGAATTTTGTTTCATTTAATTCCGCTCAAATTTGTCAAAATATAAATTAAATTTATCCGGACAAATTTCGATTAAACAGTACTGTTTGTATTCAACCCCCCTTCTACAAACATATTGGACCTAACATGAGGCGTTCTGCCGCTGTAGGTTCGGGATCATAAACAGTTTTGACAGGGAATTCCAGAACCCTGTTGAAAATTTCCTCTGTCACCTCATATTCTTGACCCGCCAAGGTAAACCTGAAACCATAGGGGGTAGATTTGCTCCCAAATGTAACCACACTAATCCATAATTGCTGTAAAACATCATGTACCAGTGTGGGTTTAGCAGTAAAAGTGAAGCTAGCCTTGGAGTACAAATTAAGAAATCGTACCCAAAACTTAAAGCGCGGGAGTTGATCACCAATTTCCGTAGAGATGTTATAAAAATTATTTTTGGCAAGTGAAAATTGGTGAGCCATTTTAATTAAATGTTTTTCCTTAAAAAATGTGATATTTTTTTTGTTTTTGAAAAACAAGCAATTAAAGAATCCAAAGTTATAGCCCTTTTAATTTATCGAGAAGACCAAAAGTCACTCTGAGAAATTAAACTACGGGATATACACAATAGCCAATTACTAAATCTGTAATATTCAATGGAGATGTATATGCGTATGTGTATACCAGTGAAATCGTGTGTGTATATATATATATATATATATATAGAGAATGGGGAAAACGAGTGTATGAACAGTTACACAAACACACAAACACTTGATGTTCGTGTGTATATATATGCGTGTGTATATGAACAGTTACAAAACACACAAACACAGAGATTAATGGTCACACACAGATAATAGTAATCTAAAATTGGCAGTAATTCGTGGTCTGTATGAGTTTAATCACAAAAACAACGAATAGTGGCTTGAACTTTTGGAATCGCCTTGTTTTTGTGTGGAGGCTGCTGTAAAAGTGAAATTAGGTAAAAGTGAAAGAATCATCGAGTTAGAGATGTATATATAGACATGATTGTGAAATGACAAAAGTGACCCTGTAAAAAAATGAAACACCAAGTACATACAGGGAGGACCTAAGTCGAACATTATCTCGAACATTAAGTCGAACTTCGAGATGAAGTTCGAGATAGATGCTAACTCGAACAAACACACTTGAACCATGCAAGCAGCAAAAACTACTAGGGAAACCTATCTCGAACTTCAAGTCGAAATTCGAAATAAGTTTCGAGTTAGGAGTTAACTCGAAAAATCCCTGTAACCAACTGAGAATCCTATCTCGAACATCAAGTCGAAATTCGAGATGAGTTTCGAGATAGAGATTAACTAGAAGTTATTCTCAGAATTGGATCTTTTCAAAATATCCCCTCAAGTGGAACCTCATCTCAAACTTCGAGATAAAGTTCGAGATAGACCTTATCTCGAATATTTTGAAGATGGAACTAGGCACACTGGTAACTCGAACTCGAACCCTAAGTCGAGTTTCGAGATGAAGTTCGAGATAAACACTAACTCGAAAATCTTCCCAGACTTAGAATTTTCAAAACTTCACTCTGGAAGCTCAAATCGAAATCCAAGTCGAATTTCTAGATGAGTTTCGAGATAGAAACTAACTCGAAATTTTAAAGATACTTAGATTTCTCAACAATTAAATTTCCAAATTAATATAAATATCAATTCAAGGATTTTTAATAAGTGACATAATTAAAACATTCCTTGATAATTCTAAGGCCTCTAATTACATGAAAATCATAGGTAAATTCATCAAAAAAATCTTGCAAAATTTAGAATATTATGAATTTAACTCCCCCTATGATCATGCAATCTAACAAGCATAAATTCAAAGATTTGTACTATTAAATACACTTAAAACACAATGAATTCATATAAAATAACACTATATGCAACCTATAACAATCATTAACTAGGCATTTTAAAGTCTAAGCACATAATGATTAAATAGTTTGCACAACAAAAATCTGGATTTTACAGATAGGAAACTTTACTAACTTGTGTTAAGCATTCCCAATTCACCAACCAATCTATTGAATGTTACTTCATCAAGAGGTTTGGTGAATATATCTGCAATTTGTTGCATTGTGGGCACAAAATGTAGCTCCACATTCCCCTCCTCGACATGTTCTCTTATGAAGTGATACCTGATGTCGATGTGCTTGGTTCTTGAGTGATCTACAGGATTGTTGGTTATGGCAATGGCACTTGTGTTGTCACACATAATTGGAATTTTCTTGTGCTCCATGCCATAATCCTTCAATTGGTTCCTCATCCACAGTATTTGAGCTACACAGCTTCCAGCAGCAATGTACTCAGCTTCAGCAGTAGAAGTGGATACTGTATGTTGCTTTTTTACTTTGCCAGGACACCAATCTTCTGCCAACAAATTGACAAGCACCAGATGTGCTCTTCCTATCAATCCTGCAACCTGCATAGTCTGAATCCGAATAGCCAATTAGATTAAAACCTGTATCTCTTAGGTACCAAATCCCTAGATTTGGTGTGCCCTTGAGATACCTAAAAATTCTTTTGACGGCTACGAGATGTGATTCTCTAGGATCCGCTTGGAACCTTGCACACAAACAAGTTGCTAACATTATATCGGGTCTACTTGCAGTTAAATAGAGAAGTGAGCCAATCATACCTCGATAGCTTGTGATGTCAACTGATTTACCTGATTTGTCTTCATCAAGCTTCGTGGCTGTTGCCATGGGAGTCTTAGCTGCTGATGCATCTTCTAGATTGTACTTCTTGAGTAAATCTCTGACGTACTTGGATTGACAAATAAAGATACCATCTTTTCTCTGACTGATCTGTAATCCAAGGAAGAAGGACAGCTCTCCCATCATGCTCATCTCATATTTTTCCTGCATTAGCTTAGCAAATCTCTCGCACAAGCGCTCATTAGATGACCCAAAAATAATATCGTCCACATAGACTTGAACAAGTATTAAATCATTCCTTACATTTTTATAGAACAATGTTTTATCAATTACTCCCCTAGTAAAACCATTTTCAATTAAGAATAAGGATAGGGTTTCATACCATCGCCTTGGGGATTGCTTGAGGCCATAGACAGATTTGAAGAGAAGATACACAAAATCTACAAGTTCTGGATCGATGAAGCCAGGCGGCTGTTCCAGATACACTTCTTCTTCTAACTCTCCGTTCAGGAAGGCACTTTTCACATCCATCTGAAAAACCTTGAAGTTCTTATGTGCTGCAAATGCCAAGAACATCCTGACTGCCTCAAGTCTTGCAACCGGTGCATAGGTCTCATCATAATCAATTCCTTCTCGCTGGGAATAACCTTTTGCAACCAAACGAGCCTTGTTTCGTGTTACAAGTCCGTTTTCATCCAGTTTATTTCTGCATACCCACCTAGCTCCAATTACTGACATGTTCTTTGGTCGAGGTACCAGTTTCCAACTTTCTGTCTTTCAAACTGATTGAGTTCCTCTTGCATTGCAATCACCCAATCAGCATCACCAAGAGCTTCTTCTATTTCTTTAGGTTCAAACTTGGATAAGAACCCAGAATATAAGCAAATATTAGCCAGGTCAGCTCTTACAGTTCTTCTAGTAGACACACCAGCATCTGGATCACCAATAATTAATTCAAACGGATGGTCTCTATTCCATACCCGTTCTCTTGGAAATTGTCTTGATGATTCAGCTTGACTTTCTGAGTTGTGGTGTTGACTACTTTGATTATTTTCACTAACTCCCCCTGAGTTAGTGCCAGCTCCTACAGAACTAGTGTCAACTCGTCTCGAGCTTTGAACAGTTGTTCTTGAGCTGCTATTTACTCCCCCTGAGTTGTTGCCGGTTCGTACTGAAGAAGTTTCTTCTGATCTTGTAGAATTAGATTGTTCACTAGACTCAGGTTCTTCACATACACTTGGGACATTTAATGGGACAACTAACTCAGGTTCATCTTCAAGTTCATCTAAGTCCAGATTCTGAAATTTTAGGGACTCAGGTTCACTAGAATCTCTAGAAATTGATGGGAGTTTGGTATCGTCGAATCTGACGTTGTAGATTTCAGTCACTTTTCGATCATTCACTAAGAACACCCTATAAGCTGCCACCACATCTGTGGAGTAACCAACAAAGATTCCTTCACGAGCTTTTGCTGCAAACTTGCCTAGATTTTCATCATCTATAAGTACATAGCATTTTGCTCCAAAGACATGAAAGTATTTGATTGTTGGTCTTCTGTTGTTCATTAGCTCACATGGTGTCTTTTCTTTATCTTTTATGATCAAGGTTCTATTTTGAGTGTAACATGCGGTACTCACTGCTACTGCCCAGAAGTACAGAGGAAGTTTCGAATCATACAACAAAGTTCTTGCTGCTTCAACCAAAGTTCTATTCTTCCTTTCAACTACTCCATTTTGCTGTGGAGTTCTCGGGGCTGAATACTGACGACGTATTCCCTTAGATACACAGAAGTCATTCAGCACTGCGTTTTTGAATTCAGTGCCATTGTCTGATCTAATCGTCTTCACGGTAAGTGTTGAAACATTCTCAATTTGAGTGATGTGATCAATGATTAGGAAAGGAACTTCGTCTTTCGTCATTGCGAACAATACCCATGTATACTTGGAGAAGTCATCCACGATTACCAATGCATATCTTTTCCTAGACAAAGATAGGACATTCACTGGGCCAAACAAATCCATATGAAGAAGTTGCAGAGGCTCAGTAATACTAGAAATTTCTTTGCTTTTATGCGATGCTCGCTTCGACTTTCCCATTTCACAAGCTTCACAGAGTCCTTTCGGAGCGAACTCCATTTGAGGTAGATCTCTCACCAATTCTCGTCTCGCGAGAGCATTCATCGTTTTGAAGTTTAAGTGAGATAGCTTTTTGTGCCATAACCAGCTTTCATCATCCGAAGCTTTGCTGTAGAAACAGGTGACCTCATTCTGATTTGCTGAATCCATGTCCGTAACAAAAAGATCTGCCTTTCGAACTCCTCTCAAAGCCAATGAGCCTTCCTTGATGTGAGTAATTGATACACCTTTCTTGTTGAAGACAATTTCGTAACCTTTGTCACAGAATTGACTGATACTCAATAGATTGTGCTTTAGTCCCTCAACATAGGAAATATCTTCAAGGATGACATTACCCGTCTTCAGTTTGCCATATCCCTTTGTCACACCTATGCTGTCATCTCCAAAGGTAACATAAGGGCGAGCCTTCATAACCAACTCTGTAAGCAGGGACTTGTTTCCAGTCATATGCCTCGATGCTCCACTGTCTAGCACCCATATAACTTTACTTCTATTCTGCTTAATGCCCTGCATTGACAGATTGATTAGACGTTCTTTGGAACCCAACTTTGATTGGGCCCGGCTTTTCTATAAGATCGAGAATCAACAGATTTAACAACAGGAGATGCACTTTTCTTAACATTACTAGAGCTTTCGACTTTCTCCTTTCTTTTCTCAGACTTGACAGATTTGTCAGTCTTAGGAGAAGGTTTGTCACTCCTAACTTTAGGAGGACTGACAGTCTTGGCTCTCACATGCTTCTTTTTGATGTTTGAACTAGCAGCAGTATTTGAGCATGACTAGCTAGATGCATTCATTAAATTCACAAAAGTTTGCATGATGTTAAAAGTGCATGGCATATAATTAGGTTGACCACACTGTGCATGATTCTGATGCAGATTATTCATTGTATGTGTGGCAGGCATGGCATGTGCAGCAGGAACACTTATGTTAGCTTTACATGCATAAGAAAGATGTTCAGTAGATTTACAGTGATAACATGCTTTCTTTATCCGTTCAGCCTTAACCTCTTTTATGCCTTTTTCTTTCTTACCTTGTTGTTTAACAGCCTTAGCTTCTAATCCTGCTCTAGATTCATCTCTAGGGCAATTGATTTTAACTTGTTTGATAGGAGTTATAGGTTGTGCTTTCTAGCGATCTTCCATCTCAATCTCATATCTAGCTATTAATTCAGTCTCTTCTTCTAATCGAGGAACAAGGTGTTTGAAGATAGGTTTTACAGCTGATTTAAGAGGGCTAGGAATTTCCTTTTTAAGGTCACTGGAACTAGTTTCGATAGGTCTCTTTCCTTCTTTCTTAGGAAGGTTAGAATAGTCAAGTCCTATACCTATTCTAGTTATCTTCTTAAATGTGTCGTTATCTACATACACTTTACTAGCAGCTAGTTTGTAAGCTTCGCATTTAGTTTCTAACTCAGCTAGGTCGTTCCTAAGACATGCTTCTATTTCTTCCTTAAGGATGAGCTTGTGTTCCAAAGATTTAATAAAGTCTCTTAGGAAGTATCTACAGTGCAAGCAGCCTCTAACTCTTCCACTTTTGCCTCAAGCATTCTGCTTTTGGCGACAAGTGTTTTCTGTTCCTTTTGAGAAGTGTCTAGGCTTTTGTACAACATATAGATCTCTTCACTAAGAGCCCCGTTCTGTTCCTTATACTCATCAATAGACATTTCTACTTTAAGGGTTAGAACTGGTACCTCTGGTTCCTCTGATGTCTCAGCCATAAGGGCAAAGTTTGCTACATGAGTAACATCTTCCTCATCTGAATCATCCCAAGCTCTTCCTTCTGTTACTAATAAAGCTCTTTTTCCATGTCTTTCCTTCACCAGCGATTCATACTTGCTTTTGAGGGCTTCATATGTCTCTTTTGGATAAGTCTGTTTAGGCTTTTTGCAGTCCGTAGCAAAATGTCCAGCTTCATCACAGTTATAGCATTTGAACTTCATTTTGAAATCCAAAGGAGATTTGTAGCTGGTACTCTTGCCTTTACCTTTGTAGCCTGACGAACTACCACCACCACTAGCAACCCGATAGTAAGATGAAGAATTTCTCTGGGGTCGGTTGCTCTTTCTGAATCTCATGTTGCTGAACTGCCTTGCCATGTATGCCACGACACTATCGTCCATGTTGTCCAGCTCCTCTTGGGTGAAGTAGTCATCATCACTGTTAGATGTGCACTCATCATCATTATTAACTTTATGTGGTGCAGGTGATGATTTAGACTTTTCTGCAACTATTGCCTTCTTAGACTCTTCCTCATCAGCAACTAATCCTGATGCAGTTTCTTTTCCTTTTGAATCATTGTCCCATGCTTGATCTTGAAGTGTCTCCAGCTCATAGGTCTTTAGTATTCCATAATACTCTTCCAGAGAAGTTGTATGCAAATCTCTGGTTTCTCTTACAGCGTAGACCCTATGTTCAATGCTCTTTGGCTGGTTCCTCAGATATCTCGTATTGGTCTCAACCATGGGGAGAGTTACACCTCTCAGATTCAAATCCAATACCAACTGACTGAATCTTAGATAGACGTCTGTTATGCCTTCTCCTTTTCTTATCCTGAAGGTGTCATACTCCATCTTGAGTATGAGTGTCTTGTTGCTTCTAACCTCTGCAGATCCTTCCATGAAAACTTCTATCTTGTCCCAAATCTTCTTTGCTGTATTCAGACCTTTGACTATGTTGAACATTTCATGATCAAGGGATTCCATCAAGGTTTGTCGTACGGAAGTATCATAAGCTATTTGCTCCTTGTCAGCATCTGAAAACTCCGATGCCTTTTTAGGCTCAGACCGAGGTGGTATAACCTCCTTTCCTTCCGTATGCTCAGGAATAATCACCATTGGAACAAATTTACCCTTGTCAAGGACTTCCAGATATTCAGGGTTAACTGTCTCTAAGTAGAGTCTCATTCTGAAAACCCATTCTTCATAGTGATCTCGGTTGAACATTGGGATCTTGAAAGTATTTTTAGGAGCCATTTCAATTCTGGTCTCCAAAAGTTTCTAAGTACCCAAGACTCGGCTATGTAGAATATATATGTAGAACTTCTGCCTAAGTCGAAATTTCTCTAAGTAGAAATTTTTGTTCAAGTCGAACTTCACCAAGTAGAAATTATCCAAGTCGAATTTCTATGTAGAAAATCTCAAGTAGAAACTCTATGTAGAACTTTTGTCCTTGGAATAAATTTGCTGCAGATCACTTTAATATTGAATAAACAATATTATCTCTTTAACACCTTTTTTTGACTTTTGAGGCTTTACTCACCTAAATTACCTAACCCACGTGCTAGGTAATGAGTATGTTCTGCTATGCTTTCTTCCGTGAATAATGCACATCAAAAGTCCAAAAGCACCTTTTTTACTTTTTATCTTTTTGAGAAGGAAATCAAAAAGTTGTTGGGTTGTCTTCTTTAATAAGAACAAATGATGAACACTCAAGAACACCAAATATCAAAGTACCCAGATTAATTCACAAAAATTAATTAAAATACACCCAAGCTAAATAATAACACCTGGAGTATTTAAATAATTTTTCCGGATGAGTTTTCACTACAAACGAATTAAAGCTCACTTTTCTAGAATTTTAGAAAAGTAGATCTAGAAAATGAAAACTCACGATTCTTCTACCAAACACAAGGATCTATGTTTTGTGTGTTAAACATATAGCTCTGATACCAATTGTTAGGTCCAAATGTCTTGTAGAGGGGGGGTGAATACAATTTTTTGAATTTGATAAGCAATAAATACGATGCAATAAATGAACACACAGATTCAAGGAATATATGTCTTATATATAACTTGAAGTGGTTGCTACAACATTAATTACAAAGTATAACCGAAGTTCAGAGAGTAGTGAATGATACTAAGCTCTGTGAATACACTCTCTCTCTTTTACATGTGTTTCTCTCAAAATTGCTCTCTAAAACATTACACAAGTACTTCTATTTATACTACATGTAATCTATGTCCTGTAGTCTTCAATGACTAAGATATACGTGGCCCAATGATGTCCACATAAATCTTGTCTTATCTTGAAAGCTTGGAAATCTGCCAATCAGAAGATGCCATGTGTCATGTTGAAACTGCACTCTAAGTAGAACTTCTACTTGAGAATTTCTACTTAGCCATCTCGAATTTCTAAGTAGAATTTCTACTTAAAAATATTCTACTTGGTCATCTAGAATATTTAGTATTTAGAAAATATTCTGGTCTTCAACTTGAAACTTCAATGCACATCTTGAACTTGTGATATCTTCATGTCTTCTTTATTCTTCACCAAGCTCTTGAACATGGATCTTTATTACTGACATAAACTTGCTATCAATGTCCTGACACTTGATGCACTGGTCTGGTTCATAAGTGACTAGTCTTGATAGTGTTTTTGCTTCTTGAATAAAGTACCATATTCAATTAGTAATGTGGCTTTCCAATGTTTGCTTTCCTTCTTGTTCACTTGAAATCAATTTGTCTTATTGATACTGATAGTTATGATCTTGATTCTTGGCTTTTCAAATCACTGAGGCATGAACAACTTTGACTTGAACTTCTCTCAATGATTTCTTCTTGGCTTGATCATAGTTAACATGTTGAATTGTATCAATTACCTTGTCTTCATTTAGAGTTGATTTCTTTGTGGCTTCTTGTTCTTGATTGTCTTCTGGTTAAGTATCTTTTCCTTTAGTTGAGTTACATTAGTTATAGTGTTACAAGTTTACACACTCTGCCTTTCAACCCCTAGTTCAGAAACATCAAGCAATAGCAGTGAGCCCAAACGATATAGACTTCTCTCAGAAATCTACGACACCACAGAAGAAATTGAACTAACAGACGAGCTACTTCTCTTGGGCATTGACGAGCCAGCCTTTTTTGAACAAGCAGAGAAGGAGGACGTATGGAAGGCAGCAATGAATAGAGAAATTGATTCTATAGAGAAGAATCAGACCTGGGAGTTGACAGACCTGCCAGAAGGACAAAAACCCATAGGACTCAAATGGGTATACAAAGTGAAAAAGGACGCCGACGGCAAAATAATCAAATACAAGGCACGTCTTGTGGCAAAGGGTTATGTACAACAGCACGGTGTTGATTATGAAGAGGTGTTTGCACCTGTGACTAGATTGGAAATAATACGATTACTTCTAGCACTTGCAGCTAAACATGATTGGGAAGTTCACCATCTTGACCTGAAATCTGCTTTTTTAAATGGCGTAATACATTAGGAGGTTTATGTGTCACAACCAAAGGGCTATGTGAAGTATGGACAGGAGCACAAGGTTTACAAATTACTAAATGCCCTATATGGACTACGCCAAGCCCCAAGAGCGTGGTATGCACGACTGAATGATTGTCTATTGAAGTTGGGTTTCAACAAATGTCCATTTGAACAAGAAGTTTACACAAAAGGGAAGGAAACGAGTCCTTGATCGTAGGAGTATATGTTGACGATTTGCTAGTTACAGGAATAAATCAGTCAAACATTGTCAAATTCAAGGGGGAGATGAGCAGAGAATTTGACATGTCTGACCTTGGAAAGTTGTCCTACTATCTGGGTTTGGAGGTTAATCAAGATAATGAATGCATCGAGCTGAGGCAATCATCCTATGCAAAGAAGGTACTTGAGAAGGCTGGAATGAGCGTATGCAATCCTGTCAAATATCCTATGGAGCATAAACTACAACTTGATGCAGATAAAAATGGTAAACCGGTGAATCCGACACAATACAAAAGCATGGTTGGTGGATTGCGCTATTGGGTTCATACGCGACCTGATATCGCCTATGCAGTAGGGATAGTCAGTCGATATATGGAGAGACCCACTGAACTCCACTTGAATGCATTAAAGCGAATTTGTCGATATGTGAAGTGCACTTTGAATTATGGTTTGATCTACACAAAAGGCCGTGGGAACTATATCCTATCTGGTTTTTCGGGTAGTGATTTGGCTGGTAGCATGGATGATAGGAAGAGCACAGGAGGTATGGCCTTTTACCTTGATGAAAATTTAATCACTTGGGTCTCTCAAAAACAACGATATGTTGCACTCTCGTCGTGTGAGGCAGAATTTATGGCCGCCACAGCTGCAGCATGCCAAGCAATCTGGCTTCAACGAGTACTCAGTCATATTATGGACATCAAATCAGGACCAGTCACCTTGTACATTGACAACAGGTCTGCTGTCGACCTAGCTAAAAATCCAGTATTTCATGGAAGGAATAAACACATTGATCTACGGTATCACTTCATTCGTGATTGCGTCGAGCAGGGGTTGATTGTCATTAAGCATGTTAGTACAAATGAGCAGAGGGCAGATATATTAACCAATGGACTAGCAGCAGCAAAGTTTGAAAAAATGAGAGGGTTGTTGGGAGTTAGGAGTCTCAAGTACGTTTAGATTAAGGGGGAAATATGTTGGATTATTTAATCTAAACATATTTGTTTTTATTCAGAATAAATCAATGTTTACAATATGAACGTTGTAGAATCAATAATTGCTTTTGCTTAGGAAATTAGATCAATAAGTTAGAGGAAAATCAGGTTTGTTATCCCAGGATTTGCTATCCCTGGTCTGTGGGGATTTAATTGTTACTGAGATAGCTATATTAGGCCTGTACTCGTTTACTATGTTAATCATCAATTCCAGTTTTCCATTTCAGTAATCAAAACCTGTTTTGTGACTTTCATATTTGCTATAGCTAATATTGATCTTACACTGAGGTCGGGGTATAGAAATGTTTGCAATTTTAGTATCTATTTCAGGATTTGGTTATGTTTCATTTTTTTTTAATATACCCCTACATTTTTAAAAATAAATAAAAGATTAATCTACAAATCCATTATTATGTCCATTTTAGGGTAAGGAAAGCTTTATTAGAATAATGCCTAAACAGGTTACATAGCCTTAGAAAAGTGCCCTCGTTAAGCTCAATTACATTGAACTTCTCTTTGTTGTCCAGTCGGATGAGACTCTCACTTTATTTCACAATTAAAAATACACACATAACTCAACTTAGTAGAATAAAACAGTTACAGGGGTGACAATCCAAAGTCCATCTTGAAAAACTTCTCCATCTCTGCTTTGAATTCAGGCATTGCTTTCTCTTGTAAATGAACTAAAACTTTGAAACCATCCACCTTGTCTTCTTTTGCTGAGGAAAAAGGCAAGAAATAAGTCGGCTCAGTGCTCCCCAGGAGGTGCCTGGTGAGTGGCAATACCGTGACTGGACCTCCCCAACCAAAATCCACAGTCGAATGGCCTAAATGTCTCCAGTCCGTAAATCCGCTCACCCCTTTTCCAGCTGTGATTCCTTCATGATAGTGTAGTTCTTGGAAGTCGATGAAGGAGCGAACGTACTCGTCTGTTGCATTGAATTTGCTCTTCTTGATCAGCTCAGCTGTTTCCCAGATGGGTTTCTCTACTAGGTCATTGGCAAGAGTTTGAGCAAACATTGGGACACAGCCATTTCCCCAGTACCCTGCTGGCAGTGCAGGCTTCACTAGCCTTCTAATGTTAATCGAATATGCGAATTTCACCTTCTCATCACCCGGAATTCCAGAGGCTTTGACTCTGTTTTCCAAAAAAGTAATTTTACTTTTAAAAACGATCAAAAATCACATAAGTGCTTCTTCCAAATCCAAATTATTAAGTTTTAAACATTTCGGGGGGAAAATTACAGCTAATTATAACCTTATTAAACTCTAAAAATTAACTTAAACAATGTTGCACGAATGGTCCTCACAAGAGTAGCGAGTCAAACAAAATGGGCCGTCCATGTCACTAATGCACAAAAGCTAGTGGAATATGAATATGTAGGACCCCTATGCAACAATAGTAGTGTATGCTAACAGAAGACTTAAAATTGTATCGAAAATTTTAACGCATCCTGTAAGGCTGTAACTTATAGCAGAATCTGCCGGCAGCGTGGGATAATCAAGAAACTGTACATTTAGTTACTAAAAAACATACCTTGCACGCCAAATATAAGCTCCTAATGCTTCGAAAGTGGTAAACTTCGAGCCGCACCGTTCTGCTAACAACCCTTTCAACCGGTTCAACCACTCTTCTTTCATATCAAAGCACCATTTCTCAATCGGTCCATCCGACTGAGCGTAAGGCGAAAAGCCCTTATCTAACCTCAAATATTGCTCAACCGGGAACCCCAAGCGAGCCGGTTCTCTCGGTCCAAGCAATGTGGACCGATCCCAAACCGGTTCAACACTTATACTTTTAGCACCACGAGCCAGCTCCGCCATGGCATTAAAAACCAACGAACCACCCATCCCATCATTCATGGCATGGTGCACAGCCACTCCAACCACATAGCCACCACACCCGAAAATCGTTACTTGAAGAGCAAACGGGTGTTTAAGCACTTCTTGTGGTTCCCAATCAGGTATAAGCTTTTCGAGATTTTTGTCCTCCGGGTCGTCTAGGTAGTTCAATGAACTTAACGAATTTTCAACTGACGCGCGTACAACCGGTACACCTTTCCCGGGAATGCAACATAGCTCGAGACGACCATCCGAAGCGCGACGACGGAAAGATCCGGTTAGTTGATAGTAGTGTGATAGGGTGGTGGAGAGGGCAGTGGTTATGACATGCAAAGGATCAGTGTTTTTGTTAGTTTTATTAACGTACGCGCGGAAGTATCGAAAAGTGACGTCGAGATTGCGGTCGGTGTCGAGGTGGGAGAGGGGGAGGACATGGTCGTGATTGAAGGGTGGAGATGAAGGGTAGACTGTGGTGGTTTCTTTGATGATGACTTGCATGGTTGTGGTGGGGAAATGGTAGTTGTTTACTTGTTTTGGTTGGTAGGTTGAAAATATGGTTGATGGATTTTTATAGGAAGTGGAATTTGGAAAAGGTGAGGCTGCGTATTATGCCACCAACCATATGAGTGTAGTCTACTTTGGTGGGCATGAGTCATGACCCCCTTGTAAGCTGTCTATCAGAAATAGGTTTCACATGCGACATATATGTGTTAAGCCCATGGGTTAGGTACTTAGGTTAGTGTCGGTTTAACTTTTCTTATTTTTCATAAATAAATTATTTATTTTAAAAAAAATTAAGAAATATGTACTTTTCTAGAAATAAATAACTTATTTATGCAAGATAATGAATGTTAAACTTCCCATGCACATTTATTTTTTCAAAATATTATGTAAATACAAACCTTTTTTTTCAAAATAAGTAGTTTATAAGATTTGCCAAACATAACCCTAGGTTTGGTTTGAAGACTATATAAACAAGGTGTGCTAGGACAGCAACATTGTCAGCAAAGTGTGCCTAAGAAATTTCGATGTATTTTAATATTTTTATTCATCTGGTGAACTAAGTGTATAAAATAAATCATAATAAATTTGAACTCTGGGAGATATTTGGCTTTGATTAAACTTAAATCTTGACGTTTAGTGATTAAGGTAAAGGAATTTCTATACAATAATTTCAATACTAATATGACTAAAATATTTGGGATGGACTATCGTCTATTGAGAAAAGTAAACAGCATGTGTCCATTTAACGAAAGAGACGTTATCCGACTTGTCAAAAAGAAAAACTGAGGTGGCTATAAATTGAGCTAACAGAAATTAACGTACGAGGGAGAGATTAAAGAATAATTATATAGGTTGAATATCATATTTTCGGTACCGTAAATGAGCCCAAATGCTCACAAATGTTTCGAAAAATTTGCGACTCTGAACTCACAAAAACCAACGATAAAGATCACATATCGCCTAAATTTAACAAGAACAGCTGGTTTCACAAGCTAGATCTTTGATAGTACCTCTTCAAGTTTAAACAAATTATTTATGTTTTCGGTACTTGCACAAGGACAGATAGTCCAGGGCACCCGCAGGGAATAAGATCGCGGTACTTATAAACATGATCCCCTGCATTTATATCAAAAATTTTGTTTTACACATATTGGGAAGAAAGATATTAGTAATGTACTTCCTCTATTTTTTTATATTAGTCATTTTAAAACACTTAAAAGTATTGGAACTGTTAAGGATAATTACTCATCACATGTAGAGCACATGAATGGTAGTTGTCATGTTAATCTGTCATGATCACAAGTAGTGCGATCTGGGTGCTAACTCATGAACTAACATGTGCTAACCCATGAGTTAGCACCCAGATCGCACTACTTGTGATAATGACAGACTAACATGACAACTACCATTCATGTGCTCTACATGTGATGAGTAATTATCCTTAACAGTTTCAATAATGAGTTAGCACCGAGATCGCAATACTTGTGATCATGATAGACTAACATGACAACTACCATTCATGTGCTCTACATGTGATGAGTAATTATCCTTAACAGTTCCAATAAAAAGTACGTGTAGAAAAGTCAAGCGACTAATATAAAAAAAACAGAGGGAGTATATTGTAACATACATTTGTTGTGGACCAAAGCTCTTGCAGAATTGTATATTTTTGCAAATTAAATTGTAATAATTTAACTTCTTCATTCTGTAGTACCAGACAAATTGTATCAACATATGCGAAGAAGAGATGTATGTAACTTCATGCCTAATTAGTTGAGGCAGATATGCATCGTCTCCGTAGTAAATGCAGCTAAATTGGTTAAACATTTAAAACTCAACTGCCGCAGCATTCTATAAATTGTCCCTGGATAGTTACACTAACCATCGTCCACACTAAAAAGTATGAAACACTTTTATTTCCTATTCTGTATGTTATGGACAGCTTCATGTGTTGCAGTTACTACTAGAAAATATGATTCGATTTTTAGTTTTGGTGACTCACTAGCTGACACCGGAAATTTTATACGTACTGGTGCCCTTGCATTTCCGGTCATTGCAGATCTTCCTTATGGAGAGACATTTTTTCGACGAGCAACAGGTCGATGCTCGAATGGACGCCTAATTGTTGACTTTATTGGTAAACATATCGATCTTACAAACAATGTCTACATTTTATTCTAAAGGTGTTTCATTTTAAGAATGTGATCGCTCGTTCTCATGCTCTGTTTTTGTTTGTGCATTATGACTAATGTAGCCGAGGCATATGGGTTACCGTATCTACCACCATATCTAGCAATTGAGCACGGCTCAACATATAAAAATGGAGTGAACTTTGCTGTTGCCGGTGCTACTGCCCTTGATGCCGAGTTTTACACAGGCAAAAAATTAGGACATGTTCTGTGGACAAACAATTCCTTAAGTGTTCAGCTCGGCTGGTTCAAGAAGCTGAAACCAACCATATGCAGCACCAAACAAGGTAACATCTAAATTATTGTTCGTTACTTGTTAAGATCAATCCCGTAGCTCTAAGCTTTAAAGTTTAAAACGATACTAGTGCATAATTATGTATTAATTGGCGAAATGTAGAATGTGACAACTATTTCAAGAAATCGCTATTTCTGGTTGGAGAGATCGGTGGTAATGACTACAACTATCCTGCCTTTGGTGGTGGAAGCAATGAAGAGCTAAAAGCATTAGTTCCTCTTGTTCTTGAAAAGATAATTTCAACAGCTAGTGTAAGTCTTCTCGACATTAAATAATGGTCTACTTAATAAATTTGTAACATTCATTCATGAATTCCGGGGATGATAAATTTTGCAACGATCGAGCAGATGCTGATCGAGGAAGGCGCAGTGGATATCCTAGTTCCTGGAAATTTGCCCATTGGTTGCAGCTCAGTGTACTTGACACTCTTCCAAACTCCAGACAGAAGTGCCTATGATAAACATGGGTGCCTCAAAGCACATAACAGTTTTGCACAGTATCACAACAATCAACTCCAGCTTGCTCTGGGAAAATTGAGAAAGAAATATCCACATGCTAAGATCATGTATGCGGATTACTACAATGCAGCTAAGCAATATATACACACTCCGCTACATCATGGTTAGTTTCGATATTCCCATCCAAGTAGAAGTGCCTATGATTGTGTATTACTTTTTTCCTTTTTATTGTTTAGTCTCCCACAGTTTACTAATAAGTTCAATGTATTTCAATTTTTAGATTATTGGCGGATTTAAGTTAGCTACTGCGAATTGTGACCATTGATAACCAACTGAAAAAAATCTGAACCCCGGCAGTTGTCTTTAAAAAATCCTATTTGAAGTGCTGATTGTCCTCACTCTTATAAAGAAAGTTCCTAATAATTAAGATCATTTAAACTCTTCCTATCCAAATTGCACCAGCTTTTCACCGAAATCAACGGACCTGGTTGTTGAATCTTTATGAGCTTCCTATTTTGAGCAACTCTATTAATGGCAAACACAAACTAGCTGAGCTCATCCACCTAATAAGATGTGTGGAGTAGCTAGCCTCCACCAAGTATAAGAGATGTGGCCTCTCGAACTTTATTTTTTAGCTAATTAAACATGTGTGCGACTTAATTTTCTTGTTTGTTACTTACTTTAATACTTCTTTTCGTCCCAAAATACTTGTTCCCTTTGACTTTTATGCATAATTGTAGGTGTGAACATATAGCTCCATTACGGAGAGAGTAAATAAGAACAAAACCAAGAAATATTTTCCCTTTAATCATAATGATGGATATGTATGTAAATGCAGGATTTACAAATGGAGTTTTAGTTGCATGTTGTGGAGGAGGAGGACCTTTTAACTTTAACAATGCCGCAAGGTGTGGGCATACCGGCTCAAAAGCATGCAATGATCCATCTACTTATGCTAATTGGGATGGGATTCACTTAACTGAGGCAGCTTATGGTTTCATAGCCAAGGGTTTAATTCATGGCCCTTTCATTTCACCACCTATTTAGTCGAGAGTTTACAAATTAATAAGACCATTTAATAATCTATATATATCCTGCAGCTACATAATAATTTGAAAGACTGTCTGTGGTCATAATTAAACTCATATTACGTAAGGTTCATTTTTACGTAGCTATTAAGGGTCTGATTCATGGTCCTTTCACTTCACCACCTATCCAGTGAAGAGTTTATAAATACATCACAAGTTCAAAAGTTATGTTGATAGATCCTTTTCCTGCCTTTCTGGTCGTTGTAAGTTGGAAGTATAGCACGAGGTTTATTTTTACTTTTTGTCATGTAAACTTGAACGGGTGTAACAACTAAAATAATGACAAAAATTTAAAGTTCTATGTGATCTTAATAGTACTACTGGACGAGGTTTTTTTTCACTTTTTTCATATATACGTAATAAACATCAGAGCAAGTGCGTGACTGTTTGCGGCACCGAAAGGCAATTGATCCTACTGAACTAATAATTTTACACATGCCATTGTATTGTTTAAAATCGAGTGCTGCCACCATCGTATCTCTCCTTTCTTTGTACATGAGTTTTTCAAATTTTAGTATGTGTCAACTCCAAAAAAGAAAAAAAAAAATAAAAAAAAATCGATTGATGGATAAGTTCGCCAGCATAGCCGTGGTTTCGATTAACAATTTAATGTTCTTATGTACAACATTAATTCAATACCAGGAGTCTCTCCCTTTGGGCCAGCATGTACATGTACGACCTTCCTGACCATAACTATTATTCAAGAGTCCCAAATGGGTCCGAATGCAGGAATCCCTGAAGCCTTGCAAGCATCTACAACATCTCTACTTCCTTCAGGATTGCTAGTAACAATCACAACTTCAACTCCCCATTTCTTAGCCGCATCAACACTCATTTGCGAAACGTTAGGCCGTCCAAGAACTGCCGTGTCATGAACAATTACTTTCTCTTTCGGAAACCCACTAACCATTTCTTGGATTTCTTTTCCAAAGTTTTGCTCAATCCCTTTAGCTACCCAAAGCACGCAGACATTGGCCGAGCATGGTTGTATCAGGAAGGAAAGGAAAACACAAATACCTGAACCTGTTGCCACCACCAAAACTCTATCATACATGTTTACCAGATAAGGCAGCCCTGCAAAGTGAACCTGTCGAACCCATAAATGATTTGGAGGTTTCGATACAAGGGTCTTTGTGAAGTCACCAACTGCACCAGCAAGCATCATATGCTCTTGCTTGTTATCAGAAATGATGCCAAATGCATGCCATTCGGATAATGGTGAAGGACTAATTCTTCCCAATATACCGGCCTTGACTCCACCCTCGAACTTTATCAACGAAGCATGACCAGATGGTGCAGAGACCTTAACCGGGACACGTCTAACAGTTATCCATGGGAGGAATGTTAGGATTGTAATGGCAAGAGTTAGCCAGGACTCCTGTTGTCTGATCAATTTTGATTGATCTTTATACGATTTTGTTTCAGGATCATAGGTAATTGTGAGAATGATAAAGGCCCAAAGAAGTCCTAAACTTGCCCACCCTGCGAATCTATGTGTCCTTTCAAATACATTATGGTGGAGATGTCGAATGAGGGGAAATGCTGCTAAGCAAGACAAGCACAGCAGTCCAAGAATTGCTGAAGCAATCCCTATAATCTCCGGTGAAGTGTTATCTCTATCTTTGAGAGTTAAAATTAGAGCATATATAAGCCATGCAACTGACGACACTCCACAACCACTATGTATGCCTCCAAGAGATTGTAAAAGAGATGTTATGGCTAATTTCAAGCGAAGAGGCACCCAAGACCAGCCAAACAAATTGACAGCCATCCAAAAGATAATTCGTAAACACGCCTCACTTCGACATAATGTCAAAGCCAGAATATTCCCTATGGCGAATATGGCAGCATGGTTTCTTGCATATGAAAATTTTCCAGTTGCAGCAAGAACCAAACCAGTTATATTGAGGGCCAAACAAACCATAAAAAGTCTTTTATACACGGTAAACAATCCTTGATCGAGCAATATAACCGACAATCGGGATTTTATAGGTTTTACAACTTTCGGTGGTTGTTCGGGTTTAACAAATGGTGGTGGCAGCGGAAGTACATGACCGTGGCCTCTTTCTACATCAACTAATAAATCGATGTCGAAAACATCATTATCCTCCTCATCATCAACATCGCAGAAATGGCTACTAGCTTGGCTAGCAGACCGCATATTCATGCTCGATGTAGGCACAATTTTAGAAAAGCTTCCCCATGGAAGCCAAGATCTTGAACTAGGAGGTTGAGGTTCTTCAAGAATAGGTGAATGTTTTAATGCAAATGGATCCGAATGAGGCTTGATTTCAAATGCGACACCACGGCAACTTGAAAACCTAACAAGCTTTTTTTGACTCGTCATCAAATAATAGTAATCTTGTATTTGAGTTGTGAACCTAGCTAGCTCTCGTAGATGAATAAAATTGAGTACGTAGTACTTTTTTTCTATTGATTGTTTCGGTTCATATACTTTGGTAATGTATACCAAGCACGGCAGCTGGTCTTAAGCAATTAACTTTCAGTTGACTTGGACAACTACTATAACGACGACTTTTTCTTTTGACATCCGTACTTATTAAGAGAATCTTGAATATTTAATTTTGTATATTTACACCTAGCTAAAACTTTTTTTTTTTTTTTGCTAAGCTCCTAATGTAGTAATGTTGGATAAATAATTTATAAGAATTTTACCAACAATTTAACTATGTTATGTGTGTTTTTTTTTATTTGTGATATAGATACATACTCACATGAATTGTATCGGAATACAATAGCCGGAACATGAAATTTCTTTCATTTAAAAAAGTTATTATCTAAGACATGTAAAAATAATTGAAAAAATTTAGATAATAATCCTTTAACGTCTTAAAATAAAATACCTAAATTGAACAACCCATCGAACCATCCTAAAAAAACAAGAAAAAAAAATAACAAAATTAAAAACACATATTCATAGATACAACAAAAAAGAGCTTATTCTTAATGGTATTTTATTTTACTATTATATACAACAATAAGATATTAATAAGACAATATACAAATATACATAAATATATCATATTTATAGTAGTAAAATAAACTCTGACCAAAGAAAAAACTTTGATTAGACACTATTTTAAGTAAAGCATAAAGGATAATATAATTATATTAAAATTTATTTAAGTTTTACGAACAAATATAACGAAGTCATCATAAATTATTCTATCTCACACAAAAAGTGACACAAATAAAATTAAAAGATGTGTAATATCTAGTACACATGTAAAATAAACAAATATTAATATAATTAAGAAAAGAGACAAGAATTTGGATAATTAAGAGCTATACAATACATTACATATTTTAACTATGTTATCTGTTGATATCACAAGTAATATTATGAAGCTAATTAATAATATATATTTAAATTTGTAATACAATATTATTATATATAAAATAAAATTATGCAATAATTAAGTAATAGGAATTTAAACATGAAAAGTTCTAAATTAAAAAAAGATATTTTTAATATTCTTTTATATATAATTATGGTCATATTATAATATTAAAATTTTAAATTAAAAAATTAGCAAGTCAACATCATTTTAACCGCTTAATCCGCTTAAATACTGCTTAATCCGTTTAATATGTCACTTAAATTTCAAAAATACTAAATCACCTGTTTAATATGAAATTGAGGCGCTTAGAGCAACTCCAATGCTCTTTCCGTTCTTTAACCCCTAAAATAGGGATTATTAAAAATATGGATAATGAAAATTATGTTTCACTCCAATCATATATCCTATATTCATACTCTATATTTTAAAAGTAATTTTTAGTGTAGTTTTTTGAAATTTAAATTTTGAACATTCTTATAAATTAACCAATGGGATGGGAGGTAGATGAGTTGGAGGATATAGGGGATCTAATTTTGATCCTTCAAATAAAGGGTTATATTTTCTCTCCCCTAAAAATAAAGGGGATGAGGGGTAGGGTTGGAGCTTTATTTTTAAACTAAAATCCCTATATTTGTCCACCTAGGCACATCCGATTCCGCTTAATCATTCACTTAACCCATCGTTTAAAACGCTTTTTAAAACACTGCTTAATACTGTTTAATATAAACATTGCTGATGATCGTTTAGGAGTAAAATTATGGAACGTATTCTATCTGTTACGCTTGGGGAATAAAACCAAAATTTTAGAATATATTTTGAATCTCTGTCGATCCAAGAAACTCGGGAGAATATATTTCCTCGATTCTAAAATTGTACATCACTTTTAAATGGTAGGTATTAATTAATTATATACTATTATATAATAAATGAGTAAGAGGGATAATAAATAAGTACTATCATAGGTTAAGAGTTCGATTATCTTTAACAACATTATTAAATTGAATATTTATAATTTTAAATATACTAATAAAACATATGATAAAATCACTTTTTAAAACTTATATAATAAGAGTAAGATGGATAATAAGCGAGTACTACCATAGATCAAGGTTCCACTCACACTAACAACATTATTAAATTTAATATTCATAACTTTAAATATACTAATAAAACATATGATAAAATCACTTTTCAGGACTCATTAATCATCTGTTAAATTTAATATTAGAAACTCATTAATCATCTATTAAATTTGATATTAGTACACACAAAAAATTAAGTTTACAAAAAAGCATTGAAAAATTATGAGTACATAAGCACGAAGCAGTCCTCATCTCGATCTTCTATTGAAAACTACTACGTCCTAGCTTTCGGGAAACAATCCAAATCAAACCTGACTTTAACTACTAAATAGTTCTGGTTCAAAATAAAAATTCATGTTTGTCTTCTGTACTTCATATGTGCATATAATTTATGTTAATTTTGAAAAAAAAAATCAAGGTAATAATAAGATGTGAGTATGTAACAAAAAAGTCTAGAAAAGACTTATTATTACTTTCATATATAAATATTTTACAAATTCTATACTATATATATAGAGAAAAAGGACCCTGAGATATATCTCAGGGAACTTTTCCTAAGATATATGCAAAATATCCTTTAAATTTTGCTGGGCCCGCAGGGCTAATTAAAAATCTCTGAATTTACTAAAATACCCATCCTATTTTTACATACAAATCTCATATATCTCAGGTAATTTACCTGAGATACATCTCAGGTTCCCTATCCTCATATATATATATATATATATATATATATATATATATATATATATATATACTAAATTATGACAAGTAAATATGGGTATAGTTGTTAGTAGTTTGGTTCAATAGTTGAACCGTTAAAAGAATAGTGATCGTTAGATATTTAGTAAATAAATCATAACCGTTAGATATAATAATAAGAAATATTCTATAATTAAATATTTCTTCTAAAGATACAAAGTTCAAATTCCTTCAACAACAAATATACATTAAGATTTTATATTATTATTATAAATAATACATGTCAATTATTAAATAAGTGTGATTATTACTAATAATTTTTTTAATTAATATTAAAAATTTAAATTATATTCATGATAAATTATTATACTCTATTTTGTTTAATCATATAATTTTAAAAATATTTAAAAGTAACACCGTGTTTTGCACGGACTATAAGCTTGTATATTTTATATTAATAGGAGTTTTATTTATACCAAATGTATTACATGGATTACATCGATTGAATAGTACAACGTAAAATTGAATTAGTTTCGAACCACAAAATAGTATTTTGAAAATACGTTCCAAACCACATATACGTTCGTACTTTGACAAATTTTAGTTCGGGACTGTAATTGCTAGGAAATTAAATATCAAATCGATAATTTGACTTCTTCCGACGACTTTCATTAATTTATGGGGTCAGAACTCCAATATTCCTATCAATGATTGTTTTTTTTTATTGTTCACCAGTTCAAGATAGGAAATTGGACCGAACCGAATAGATCGAAAATTGAAATTATTTTTTTTTCTGTACCAAGCTGAATTGAAGTTTAATTACGGATCGAACCGAAATAATGCGGTAGGGATCGGTCCGGACCAAAAAAACGAATTTTTTTTTATAAAAACTATATTATAAATAAAGCTAAAATATATGATTTATTAAAGAAATAATAATCAATTAATCACCATTATTTCACCAACATAGATATAATTACAATTTACGAATTAGATATTATAATTATATCTTATAAGATATATAAAATGTATATAATATGAATATAAAAATTAAAGTATATATTATGCGGACTATTCGGTCTATTCGATCCAGATCGATATATTTTTTAAAGAACCGGACCGATCCGATTTTTTATTTTGGTCTATTCGGTCCGGACCGAATAGACCGAAGACCGAATTTTCAGAAAATTAGAACCGAACCGAACCGAATTTGCACATTTCGGTTCGATTTTTCGGTTTCGATTCGATTTTGCTCAGCCCTAGTTCAAGATAAATATAGGCCTCCCACCATATTATACTCATATATATAATAAGCGTAAAAAGTTATTTTATTCATAAATTTTTTTTCTATATCGTCAAAATAATCTCAATCATTAAATTTAGTATTTTTTTAAAAAAACGATCAAGATTATATTATATTAAAAAGAAAATTAAAATCTAAAAAAGATATTAAACTTATTATATTATATTAAAAAGAAAATTAAAATCTAAAAAAAATTATTTTATTTTTAAAATTAAAATCTTATTTATTTTGTTGTACTGAAGATCAGACTACCAACAACCAAATTTTTTGACAAAATCCCTGTTACACTTATTATTAATACTGTATTTGGTTGTTAGTACAACTATCTTTAACTAATACTAAGGTCATATATTTTGATTAGCAAAACGAAATTTAAGTAGATTGTGTAAATCGAATAAAATTTTCAACGTAAAAAATAGTCAATTTCTTCACTCTTTTGTTTGTTGGTAGTTTTGATTGGAAACTAATTGTTAAACCATTACTAAATTAAAGATTATTTTATTAATTTCATGTGGACTGTAAAATCGTCCAAATCAAGTTTTCAAAATTCAAGGTAAAACACATAGTAAATTGAACGTGTAAAATTTTAGATATATTAATTTTTCAATAATAATTTGATATGTAAACAAATAATTAAAAAATATTAAAAAATTAATTTAATTATAAATATTAGAAAAGGAGCCATACTCGTAAGCTGGTTAAGAATAAACTAAAATATCAAATATGAAGCTTAATCCTCCGTTCATTTGTTATATCACGATTTAACTTCTGACTGAAATTGGTTGAAAAAATAATTACACTAAAACTTTTAGAATTTTCTCTCTTTAAATTACTTTGGAAATTTAAATTTATAAAAATATTAAATTTAATAATATTTTTAAATTATATTCTTAAATATATATATATATATATATATATATATATATATATATATATATATATATATATATATATGCCAAGTTTCAAGAGGAGAAACCTCTTAAAAAGTGAAGTGAGAGAACCATATTAAAACATTAATTTTAAAATTTAAAAAAATTATAAATATTTTATATCCCTACCATGCTACCAAAAAATCAATTACAAACAAAAATTTGTTTGAAAAAATAAAAAAAATTATGATAAATTTCAAGAATCTGTTTTTGAATCTCTTAAATTTTGTGAATCTGATTTTGAATCTCAGTGAATTTTTTTGAAAATTGTATATAAATCCATTTCAATATTTAAATAATGATACAATATTGATTTTAAAAATTATATAATGATGATTAAAATGTGTTAATATAATTATTTTGTGAAAATTAATTAAATAAATTTTAGAATCTAGTTATATATATATATATATATATATATATATATATATATATGTGTGTGTGTGTGTGTGGGGGGGGGGGGCTATTCTTTTATAGAGAACCTTATTACATAGAGTCTCGGAGAAAATTATTGACTCTACCATAATATTTCATCAATAAGTTAAAAATAAAAATTTTAAAAATATAAAATTTGATTCTAAAGTAGAATACTAATGACATATAAATTTTTTAAAGGATTTAACACATAAATTTGAACAAAAAACTTGATTTGAATTTGATTCTACAGTAGAATCATTTTGGATAAATTTGATTTTATGGTAGAATTGCTTTGGATTTTTTCATTAATTTTTAATGATTTTCCAAAAAGAAAAGTTGTGAAATTTCATTTTTAATTTTTTAATTAAGATTTATAATTATTATTCATACAAGAAAAGATAAATATATGTATTTTGTGGTGGTTCTCTATAGAGTGTCACCCTATATGTGTGTGTAAACCGTTAGATCTTATCAAAAAATTTATTTAAATAGAATTATATTCAAATAGTTAAAGGAAATTTAATAATTTAAACCAAATATAACTTGGTCTTTTAAATTGTATGGAATTAGATTCAATACTAGCTTAAAACCCGTGCGATGCACGGATTTTTTATATGAATTTTTTTCATTAATTTAAATTATTTTTTGAAATATTAATTTTGGAGGCTTAAATTTTTATATGAGATGATTTGATAATAGTTGTATAAATGTTATCCATGATATTTCTAAAAATGGAGAGATTTTAGTCAGAAAATATTGAAAGATGATAGGTTTTATTTGAAAAAAATAATTGTTTAAATATTAGTAATTATAAAATAATTCTTTTATTTTATTAAATATAATGTGCGTGTAATAATTAGAATAAGAGATGATTTAGTTAAAGAAAATTAAAAAGGTAACATGTTTTTGGTGAAAAAGGTAATTGATTAATTTATAGTATTTATAATTTAATTACGTTATTTTACTAAATACAATTGCTCGTAATGTTTTTTGAAAGAAGAAATTAATATTGTACGTGATATTTCTATTAAAAGAGGGATTTTAGTTAGAAAATATATAAAAGATGATACGTTTTAGCTGAAAAAGAAAATCAGTTAATTATTAATATTAGAATATTATTAGTTTATTGTATTAAATAGAACCGCCCGTGATATAATTGGAAAAAAAAGATATTTTAGCTATAGAAAAAAAGATTATAAGATTTATGTGAAAAAGGTAATTGATTAGTTTATAGTAATTATAATTTAATTAAGGCAATCGACTACTTACCATTATTTTAATTAATTAATTTTAATTTAATATAATTTAATGTACTCATGTTTACGGATTATACTAATGTTTTCTTATTATAAATAATGTATACAAATTTTTAATATATTTTTATTAATAATTGAAAAATATGATGTAATATTTTCGGGTATATATTAATGATTGTAAGATTAGTTTTAAATTAAAAAGGTAACATGTTTTAATTTGAAAGGAAATATTAATGATTGTAAGATATGATATGACTGATATTTTTATAAACAACGTATACAGATTTTTAATATATTTTATTAATAATTGAAAAATATGATGGATATTTTCGGGTATATATTAATGATTGCAAGATTAATAGGTGTTTATAAAAGGTAATATCTTCAATTAAAAGTAAATGTGAAAAAAGGCAATCGACTACTTACCATTAATTATATTATGTTATTATTTATTTTAGGAGTTTTAATAGTATAGATAAAGGGTAAATAAATAAATTCACTTAGTAACAAAAAACAGGTACCAAAACTCTTTTATTGTTTCGGTTTTTATATAATAGTATAGATATTTGTGATTGTAAGATTAGTGGATCTTTATAAAAGATAATATTTTCAATTAAAAGTAATTGTGAAAAAAAGCAATCGACTACTTACCATTAATCATATTATGTTATTATTTATTTTAGGAATTTTAATAGTATAGATATCATATATATATATATATATATATATATATATATATATATATATATATATATATATATATATTTCTTTATAATAAAGGGTAAATAAGTAAATTCACTTGGTACCAAAAAACAGGTACCAAAACTTTCAATGTTTCGGAATTTATATAATAGTATAGATTAGACAATAAATTTACTCGATTTATAGTTGGATTATATTCAAATATGAAAAAGTAAAATTTATTATTCTAAACAAAATATAAGTTGATTTTCTAAATTGAATCGAATTTTGTATGTAAAAATTCGTAACTACTTTTTTTTCTCTTCAATTTCCGAGTAGTTTCAGTTGGATAATAATTGTTAAACCATCACCAAATTAAAAATTAATTTCTTGAGTTTTGCGTTGTCTATAAAATCGTAAAGATGTGATTTTAGAACGAAAGATAGAGCAAAAATATTACATTAATCCTGTGATGTCTAATAAGTAATATTTTTTAATAATTTGTATATGTAATCTCAATTTTGATTAATTTTTCTATAAGTCTTTCAAATTTAAGAATTTAGTATTTTCTCCAATAAAATAAATATTTTATCTGATAAAATTCAGATGAAATATAAATAAATATTAATAAAAAAATTGGAAAAATGTTTAATAATATAATTTATATAATTTTAAATTTTAAATAAAAACCGTGTATCGTGGTTAAAAAGCTACTCCCTCTGTCCCAGCGAGTTCTTTACGCTTGGGATAGAGGGCTCGGCACGCATTTTAATGCTCTTGTAAAGTATAGTTTTTATAATTTATTTTTTAATTGTTTTTCTTTTGAATAAAAATTTAATGTTTAGATTTTATTAAAAAAAGAAAATTTTAAAAATAAGTTACGGAACTATACTTTATATATACATTAAAATGCGTGTCAAGCAGTCCTGAAAATATGTAAAGAAATGAGTAGGACGGAGGGAGGAGTATATTAAAAGGTGGGTATAGAATCAAACAATCATGTAATAAACTGTACACACCATGGTTGTAAAAATGGGTAATCGGTATAAATCGATTGAGGTGCCGATTTAAGATTAATCGGGTAATCGGGGATTAATCGAAAGGATTAATCGGATATTATAATAATATTTAATATATTAGTCTAATTTACAATTAAACCTATCATTTTAAATAAATTCAAAGGATTAATCGGATTTCAAAAATCGAATCGGTTGGTTACCTTAAAGAGGATTTATCGGGAATTAATCATCTGAATCAGGGATTTTTAGAACCATGGCACACACTGATATATATTACTTCTTTTTTTAGAAAAAGGAAAAAGCAGGAAACTTGGTGTGGTAAAGCAGGATCAAGTCAGAAGTTCGGAGACTAACTAGTAAGTCAATCTTTTTTTTTTTAATAAAAAATAGGCAAAGTTCCAACTCAAAGAAGTAAACGAACAAATGTATACGTAGATAATTAAAAGCGTGGAACATTAGTTATACCACCAATTACCTAAAATAATTTTTTTTTTCTTTTTCGTAATACAGGCAAGTCAGATCCATTACTCAGTCCTCCAATACAATTTCAGTTGAGTTTCTATTTTTAAGTTGTCTTCTCTTCTTACGCGTGGAATGGACCTGAAATAGTGTGTTAACTTAATTAGGTCTTCTTCAGCAGTCAACACCACGTATAAACACCTAGTTCTCTCCTTACAATCTGCTACTCGTTTATTTTTCTTGTTAAAATACTATTCGTTTATTCAATAGTAGGTACGTAACACCTTTTCATATCTGTTTAATTTGAAATTTTTTCATTGTCAAAATAAAAATCAAATGAATTTTTTCCCATGAATTTATTGGAATATGAGAAGAAATTTAAGAATTTTCTTGAAAAAATGTATTATCAATATAATAGAGTAACCAGAGGATTGTTTGAGCCATTTTATTCGATTGAAATTTGTATATTACCCCTAATTGTTATATTATAATAATTTTACAATTAAATACATAGGGTCTTGCTAAAATGAGAATCAATCTTAAGATGAGATATGAAATCTGATATGTTGGTGAGAGTACAAGGTAGTATGAACAGGAAGACGTGATAACTCAACACTAGAAAGGACAGGTAAATACTACACAGAAAATCTAGAAGATATGAAGACAATGCAAATACAAAGAATTAAAATACGGGAAGTAATTTTGAAGCCTGTTTAAGGGTCACTGAAAGAAGTTCATATTAAGAAGTTCATTAATATGATCATGCCTCACAGCCTCAGTGAAGAATAAGGCTAGAAGACATTTAGAGTTTCAGAAGTATTGAAGATTCAGTATACAGTGTCACTAGAAAATTTCAGTGTATTAGCATTGACTACGACATAGACAGTGAGGAAGCATAGGAATCCAGAAGAATTAAATACAGGGTAAAGACAAAGGTTAAAGAAGACAGCTGCAGTCTTGAAGTTATGCTCATTGAAAGGAGTTCATATATATGTTCAAGCGTCAGTGAAGAACAGATATTGAAGGATTTAAAATTATAGTAGCAATGAAGATGTTGTCTGAGTACAAGAATAAATTCCTATGAAAGTACAATGTTTACTGAGAGTCAGTTTTTGAAACAACCAAGAACAATCAACAACTTGTCAATTGGAAAGCAAAAAAGACATGAAGATTGAATTCAATGTTAGTCATTTGTAAACCAGACCAGTGTACGAGATGGAACCACGTGCGAAGGTTATCAACATGTTATTGGAAGTATCAAAGAATTGATTCAATTTGGACTTGGAAATTCCTAAAAGTGAAAGACAAATCAGCTAGTATTTCTAAGTCGGAAGATCTGCAACAATAAGGACTTAAAAGAAAAGATGATGAGAACATTAGAAGAAAAGAAATTCTAGGGACTTAAATGAAAATCTGAAAAGTCAGTTACAGAAAAAAAGAAATGCAAAGTATAGTGACTGAAATGGAATTGGAAGAATATTAAATAAAAGTAAAAACAGATTAAGCATTCCACTTCGGTTGGTTTTATAAAAATTAATTGAAGGAATTGGAAAGTATTACTTAAAGATGAAGCTCCACTTCGATTGTTTTTATGCAATCTAAAGAGTTATAAAAGTACTTTCCACTTCGATTGTTTTTCTCAGAAAAACCAATCGAAAGGCTTAAGAATACGCCTCGATTGTTTTTCATAAAACCAATCGAAAGGGCAATTTATTTGTTCTACTTTTAAAAGTTAGAAATGATATAATTGATAATCATTTCTGCTTAATTCTCTTTGTTCTTTCGATTGATTTTATTTTGAAGAAAAGCTGCAGAGACTAAGTCAAGGTTGATGTCTGTCGAACATTGCTTCGATGGATTTTAAAGACTACAAAAGCAGAAAGAAGATATTATCTTTTGAAGAAAAGTTGCAGAAACTAAGTCAGTTGTTCAAAAGTTGTGAAGATTTTATCTTCGTTCTACAGCCAAGAACACATCAGATAGTTTGAGAAACGAGTTAAGCTTCAATGAAGATTTTACTATAGAATTTTATTAGTGAACCAAATTCTCTGATGTGAATTGATAAACGGTAGTGACAACTTGTATCAACTAATCTACGGATTAGATTTCGTAGCAACACCCTAAGGGTTTATATTTTTAATAAAAGAAATTTACCCCGAACTTGTGTTTTGTTATTCGTTGTTTTGATTTGGAACTGATCATTTGATTATCCACAGTGAAACCAAACACTATACACTCTCAAGAACACGAAACCACTAACCAAACACTAATATATTTATCCGCAAAAGATTTGAAATAATTTTTTATATTTAGTGAGTATCGTAATCAACCCCCCTTCTACAATACTTCGGGGCCTAACAATTAGTATAACAGCTTTTTAATTCACGCACAAATCAAGATCCATATTTTTGTGGTCCAACAATTAGTTTTAGAGCTTGTTGATCGATATACAGTTTAGATCTGGTTTTTAGACCAAACAGACCAGTTCTCGAATTTTCGAATTTTTTAATTCTCAAAATTTTCAATCCATGAAATTTTTTAATTTTAAATAATTTGAATTTATTCTTGAAATATTTTTAACTTTCAAAACATTCGAAATTTTTGGAATTTAAAATATTTCATATCTGAAGCCAAGGATTCTCAAAGGATTGTTCGAATCTAGATTCCTCCGGGCCTTAAAAGTTATTTTGATCTTGAAGAAGGAGATAACCATGAGCACTGGAGAAGTTTAATTAAATAAATCAAAAAGTGGAAGAGAGAGAATCCTTCGATGGTTTTTGTGAAAAACCATCGAAAGGAATTTTTTTTAAGGAAATTCCAAATGCTACTATTGTAGAATTGGTTTTTCCATGGAATACCATTCACTGTTTTTTACTTCCAAATGGTACCATTGTACAATTGATTTTTCTATGGAATACCACACCGTCTGCCAAAACGGTAGTATCTGTAATTTCAAATGGTATCATCATAAGTTAACTAGTGAATGGTACCACGCTAGTATCTGTATTTTCAAATGGTATCATCATAACTTAACTAGTGAATGGTACCACATGGAAAATGGTACCAAATGGAAAAGTCATTTTTACAATGGTACCAAATGGAATTGTTCAACAGTAAAATCCACTTCGATAGTAAAAAACTATGGAAAAAGGAATTCTACTTTTTTTATGTTTAACTTAAATTTAAAGGACATAATTCTTCTTGATTTTATTTAAAAAAACAAAATGGATTAATTTACGCTACTACAAAAACCCCCTACAACATCGGTTTTTGGTCGATGTTAAAAGTGTTTTATAACCGATGTCAAAGATGACTATAGACACCGGTTCTCCTAAAGAAATTGATGTCTTTCCTGTTGTTTAACATTGGTTTTCATAGGAGAACGGATGTTTAATACTAGCTTATACATCAGCTGATTAAATAAACGATGTTTAATACAATATATCTTTAACATCGATTTTTGTAACATAATTGATGTTTAATATTTCCTTTAACATCGGTTCTTGTTACAAAACCGATGTTTAATACCTATTCTATAACAAAAATAATACCAAAAAAAGCTGTATTGATGCAACTTATCACTCTAAAACTCAAACACTCGTATCAAAATAACAAAAACTCGATTAACATTATTAAAAAAAATTAGTGTATACATCAATGACTATTCACAAAACCGACAAACTAGCTACATTTCAAGTCAAAATGTCTTTTCCAAAACAAAAACATGATTCACATACTACTCCATGTAATTGTTTTTTGGTACGTGGCATAAAGGATTGTTGTTTCTTGATTGTTCTCTATGTAATTGTTTTAGAAGTTCAATTTCTAGCTCTTCTTCTCATTACTCTTACTCTTCATCTTGTTTTCATTTTCCACCATTTATTCTTCCTTGCTCATTTTCTTACATCTATAACTCCCTGGAACACATCACACCTCTCTAAATTTCATCTTCTCACTCTTACTCTTCATCTTGTTTTCACTTCTCACCATTTCTTCTTCCTTACTATTTTTTTTCTTTGGAATAGTCCTGTTTACAAAAGGTGACTTTTTCAGAAGTAGAAAGCAGTTAATATAGACTTGCAGTATTTAACCTCGGGAAACACTCACAGCCAGATATCAGCATACACACACTTCACTACATGTATCTTACAATTTATAAGATAGTCACTCACTTGTTAGAGTGTGGATCAATAGGAATATCGTTACCAACAATTTGATCCTAATACACAGGTATGTCGTTAATCTTTGACTCACTTTTCTTGGCTATAACATCTGGATTACCGTGGTCAGCAGCATCAGCTTCAACAAAAATTTCTTCATTTGAAGTTCCCTTACCTTTTTTCTTTGGCACAGTCCTGTTTACAAAAGATTGCTTAAGCAGGAAGCATAAGCCAACTACTATTACTGTTGGTCCCGGAGTATATATTACAGAAGGGGGGGTTGAATGCAATATAGATAATTTCAAATCTTTAGCTCAACAACACTGATAAAGATTGTAAACTATCTACACAAGAATTGCAAACACAAGTAGTAATTCAAGATATTCTCACAAAATAAATATTTTATTTATTTTGTAATGTGTTGCTACAACCTCGAGAAAAATGGTTTTCTCAAGCTTCGACATCTTGAAAGAAATCACTTTAGAAAGAATGAGAGATGTGTCTCTATATAGATTAATCTTTCTCTAGCATCTCAGTCACATGGGTCGCGGAGCTGTTGTCGTTTTCAAGTGGCAGCTCCTCACGAGTTGCCCACCCATGTGACCTTTCCTAAAATGCTATACAAACAGAGTTATCATTAAGCATAAGACATTCTGGGTTCTTTCTAAAATTAGCTATAACAATTCTAGTAGATGCAGACTTGTCATACTCTTGAATTGTGGAGCCTCGTCTTGTGATCTCTTAAGCTTCTGTCGTAGTCTTGCAGGTCTGCTACAATCTTTGACGAATTGTAGCAAATCTGTTTCTCGAACATCTAAACTGTCACGGGGGTTTGACTGAGATAAAATCTCCAAATCAAATAATTCAGTGAGACAGTAACCTTTGCCGCCAAGTTTGCTGTCATAGGAATATTCAGTAGTTGACAGTATGAGCTCCCGCCAATGTTGCTGTCGGAACTCCAAACTTGCTGTCAAGTGTGAGAATGTTGCTGTCCCATGTTTCAGCCAATATTCCTGTCAAATGAGACTTGCTGTCGTGACCTTGCAGCATGCAGTCTTCTTGTAACATTACCATCAATGAATTGACAGTAACTTTATTATTGCTGTCAAACTGATGTATTCTCTTGAGGCTTGAACATATCAATGAACTTCTTCCAAGATACATAATTATTACAATTCAACAATTATTTTATTACAAGAACACACTCTGGCTGTGACAGTACGTTCTACTTAGCCTATACAAATAAACTAAGTACTAGTTATGTTGTCTCTACACTATCACCCATAAATCCTAACAATCTCCCCCAATTTGTTTTTATGGACAATAACAACAAATTCTCAATACAAGCATGCTGACAACTTAACTAACATAGATCAGAATAGGATTATAGAACATTTCCAAGCATTTAGCATAACATAGGACAATGATCTAAAGCAAAACAAGTACTCCTCGAGGTTGAGTAGATATGAGATTTACTTATCTTGTTATTAAGCTTTCCTGTTCTGTCTGTTCTCTCTCTTTCTGTGGAGAGCTTCTTCCAAGTACTTTCTGAGATCTTGCACTAGCTTCTTTTCATCAGCAGATACAGCATCATCTTCAATCTCATCAATGTACTGTTGTATTTGTTTAGAAGAGACATTCTGAACATCTTTCAGATCAAACCATGATTCAAAATCATAGGTGTAAGTTCTGAATTTCAAGATGTTGTTCTCAATCTTGAATCTTCTTGTAAGAACCCAGATTTTGGGTGGAATTAAAACTTTTATGTATTTAATGATGTAAGAATGAATAGTGGATATGGCTACAATGTAATAATTGATATTTGGAAAAGAATGAATGGAATTCGACTTTATTATGTTTATGTCTTGAAGAATGCTAAAGGGCGACAACATAGGTAAGAATAATCTATCATCTAAGGGAATAAGATATGGCAACTTCAAGCAAGAGAATACTCTCATGTCATCCAGATCGATAACGATTAATCCAGTAGTTCCGTAAAAAGGTTAAGGAACGATCGAAAGAGAATACGGACAATTATACAACCCTAAGAGAACAGGTAAAGAATACAGAATGAATAGTGTTTTGGTGGGAGTCTATAATAATATGAGACGACACTATATAGAAGTATTCGGAACGGATTTCCGAGTTCGTATTAGTGATCCAGGGGGAAAATAAGTGTATGTAAAAGCTGTCGGATTCTGAAAAACCGCACTTTTATTTTCTCCGAGAGTTCCCTGGACACTGATAGCCTTAAGTATTTAACGAATGGATTTAAGGAATATAAAATGGAAAGTTAGAATGAAAGATGGAGAATGAAAGTATTTATATTAAAGAGGATTCCCGGTAAACCCTAATTAGAAATCCGTGAAATATTCTCACGAACGATCAATCGAAACGGGTAATAACCGGACACAGAAACAAGCAGAGGAAGCAAGAGTCTTGTGCAAGCTACTAGTATAAATATCTAGTAACTAAACTAGAAGCAAGGAACTAGCACCTTAGAGGAAGAACTAAGTACTTAGCAAGTAACTACCTAGTTAAGCTTTAACCACCATAAAACCAACACATGTCTTGCCATTTGATCATCCAACACCTCATCACTTTAATAAAGTGACTTTTACAAGATATTATGTTGTAAGTGGATGAGAGTGAATGAGATTAAAACACAAAAAAATCAAAAGAACCAAGCAACTCTCCCCCCCCCCCATTTCAAGAAACCATTCGGCCTCACCATTAATTCAAAATCCAAACTCCACCTTCCCAGCATTGTTTGTTCTTGAAATAATTAAGGTGAGTCTTACGTTTCATAAAACTTATCTCCTCAAAATCTTAGCTTCAAACTCATCCTTTTCCATTTTCAAAAAAATCAAACAAGAGGAGGGTGAATAGTGTTCATCATGTACTAACTTTGTTTTCTTGATTTTCCATGGTTAATCTAGCAAGCATAATCACTCCTAAGGACCATACAAGGCTTAGTAAGGCTATATCAATATCTAAGGAAGGTATAAAGCTCTTGAAACCCTAACCCTTGTTTGAGATTTAAGCATGTTTATGATAGTTATAACTTAGTTATGGTTATGTTAAGATTATAAGCATGATTATGTATGGATTTTGGATTAATGATGTAAATAGCTAGATGAACGGAAAGGCATTGCTTGGCCTCAGTTCATGTATATAAGTCATGTGTATGTTTTTTGGGTTGGATGCTATGTTTATGGGAAGATTCAAAATTGGTAGATATTCGATTTACAGCCGTTATAATGCCCGATTTTACAATACCATGTTTGTATGCCATTTTCCATGTCGAACCCCTACTGTCCAGAGACCTTATCTGCCATGATAGGATAGGTAATGTTCTAAGCTTCGCTTTGATATAAAGATCACGTAAAACGGACTTACGGTTTAGGATTTATGACCAAATTACTAAAAGTAGTTCGAATCCGTAAACGAACGTTCGTAACTGAAATTGAACCCTCGTAAGCTGTGTAACGTCATGGAGAATCTTGGTAAATAAATACTAGGGGTAAGAAGGAAGGTGTGAAAGAAAACCATATGTCAAAAAGAGCATTTTCGATTTATTAAAAATGTTCGAGTCAAGGTTAAACGCGAACGAACCCCTAAAAGACGACTCTTTTATAACTTCGGTAAAACACTTAGAAAACGGGCGATAAAACTCGGAGTATAATATTGGTTCGTAACGATCAACCTTAGAACTCATATGACTTAAGTATGTCCCAAGTATAAGTGCAGTGACATGTCGTATTAACGAACGAATGTCGGGTCTGATCAGTGATAATAAGTAATCCACTAAAAGGGATATAACGAGATAACTCGAGAACGTGTTTCGATTTAAGTATAACTTAACTTTTAATATGTTAAGTGATTAATCCCGAATGCCTTGGCTATTTATAGATCACCAAGCTGAACCGGGACCCGCTACCACTACCCCTTACCGTACTCGACTACCAGGCAAGTTTCAATTCCCTTCTTTTAGGCTGTTGTTGTGATTGAATAAATATATATATATGATTGCTGATATACATATGCCATTGCATGCATGCCTACTTTCAAGTTGAATTGATATACTTGTTCCCTGAATGTTATTGATGGCTTATAAGCTAGATAGTTACATATCAGTTATAAGCCGGTTATTGTAAGACCCTCATAGAAGGGCGTATACATCTTATTAATCAAATATAGACCGGGAGTCAATATTCCTTGATATATCGAGATTACCTCGGAGGAAAATATTTAAGTAAATATTTTCTATTATTTGGGCGACGAATATTATTTGAATATTCGTTCGAGACTAATTATTTTTACGATCCTTACTTCAAATAATTATTTGAACGTAACCATTCAACGAATAATATTTCTCCATATTCATTCAGAGTCGAATTGATTATCGATTATTATTTCGAATATTCTTCTAAAGATGAGACTACTAAATGAATATTATTTAGATATTCTTTTAGAATATTATTTTATTAAATAAATATTACTTTTGAATATTCATTTAAGATATTAAATACTTGATGAATATTATTTTAATATTCATCTGAAGCTTGATTTAATTATCGAATATTATCTCGAATATTCCTTAAGGCTTGGATTACTAAATGAATATTACTTGATATTCATTTAGGATATTATTCATTAAATGAATATTACTTTTGAATATTCATTTAAATTCCTAATTAATTATGAATATTACCTTAAATATTCTTTTCAGGTCTTATTAATTAATGAATATTGTTTTGAATATTCATTTAAATATTTATTTATTCAATAAATATTCTCCTGATGTTTCTTCAGGGATTATTTTGAGAAATACTCTGATTAAAGATATTCTTTTATATTCCCAAATATTCTTTAAATATTTTAACTCAATAAATATTCTCTGAATATTTATTCCATACTTAGAATAATCTCGATAAGGTTTATCTTCTTCGATTATTACAGAAAATATCTCGGAGTCATATTATTATTAATCTTATATCAAGAAAGGTTCTCAGACATCATTCTTCTTTGAGTCTATCTCCTTAATAATAAGGGAACCTTACTTGGAAAATGTTATTTATCTTGTCGACTTCCCGGTCATAAAGTATTCCCTTCACCCGCAACTCGGGTGCTGTTAACTTATTAAGTCGTTGCTTACCTTCTCATCTTTCGAGGGGTAAGATTACTGGAACAAGTTGATATCCATTACCAAGTAATAGCTTGGGAGTTATTGGTAAATTTTCCTTTCCAACTAGATACGACTACTTTGTGGAGTCTTATCAACAAGTATTATACTTGGGGAAAGGGGGACGAACGTTACATTCAGAATCATGAATTCTATTTGAACTAGGAGTCGTGTAAGAGGCCGAGTAGCGCCGGTCCATCCCCTTTGGCCCAACCGTTGGCCGGGGAGAGCTAGTAAGGCGGTATACAAGTAAAGCCGTCAGTTCTTCCTTCTACCGGTAGTAAATCTAAATTGAGCTGTACGATCTCGACTGATCATCAAGATTGGAACAGCGGGCGCGGTGAATACTCCATCATTGGTTCATCATCCAAATTTATTTATTTCCTGCAACATGATTACTGTTGGCAGAGTTGGAAAAGTGTCATAACTGGAATTGCAACCTTTTCTTGCAAGTTCCTCTTCTTAATAACAATAAGAATATCTCGCTTACTTTGATGTAGCAGATATTTCTTCAAACAAATACTTTCAGTTACCTGGTAACTTCATCGTTCATATTAAACTGGCATCATTTCCGTAAATGCATGGCATATGGTTCGAAAGATAGCTTTGAACTATTTTAAATTATCGTTCAGTTATATATTTGTTGGTGGGCTTTCGCTCACCCTTGCTTTGTTTATATTATGTCACAACAACAGCTAGGACAGATGGCTCGCGTCAGGCGCACTCGGCGCAAGCAGGTTACCCGACCCACCGGACTACCCGATGAGATGCTAGCCGCCATTGCTGAGGTAGCATAGTTAGACAGCTTTTGTTTCCTGTTTAACTATATGTATAATTAATGTAATTAACGGCAAAACTTTTAAACCTATGATGTTATCCTTTTGGGATTGTAATAACTTTTATTCGTAATCCCTTTAATGTAAGACTTATTTCAATTTCATCTCTGGGACTATAACTGTTGTGTGTGTGAGTGGTAATTATTGTGGGGTCACAGCATGTGATTTATTTATTGTGGACTCAAGTCAAGTATTATGAATGGATGTAAGACTGTAACCACAAGATCCCTGACCCCGGATCTGGGGGTGTTACAGAGATGGTATCAGAGCGAGAGTTATATATCCCAAAAGATGATACGACGTTATATAATAATAAATTCAATAATATAATAAGAACCCTTGCCAGGTTCACCTAAAACCCTTACGGGAACTTTTTAAGTATCATGATAGTAACATAGTTCGTCTTGTGTAGGCGAGCGACTTGTCGGCCTAGGAGGCAGCTGCGAGACAGCATGATGAGGACATGTTCCGGACTAGGGACCCATACTATGAGCACTTTCCTGAGGAGGATACTGAGCATAAGGAGGAGGACGCTGAGGAGGTCCAGGTTGATGCTGATACTGATGTGATCGAGTCTGAGGAGAAGGACCCTGAGGAGGTCCAGGATGATGCTGACACAGATGTTGTTGAGACTGAGGGGGAGGAGGACCTGGAGGGGAGGAGGACAGGACAGGATACTGAGTTAGTGGTTGAGGATGATGATTATTGGGTTGTGTCTGAGATTAGGACTTTGGGAGATGACATTGACATGACCACGGATCAGGTGGTGCCGGTAGATGAGGGTGTGGAGGGAGATATAGATGAGCCAGTAGTTGGTGCTGTAGGGAGTTCTGGACTTTTTGTGCAACTCCTCCCTGTTGAGAGAGCCCCTACCCCACCACCACTACCTGTGAGCCCGTACCCCGACGAGTTTGAGGAGCTTACCCCAGAGCCCCAGCAGACAGAGACTGCCGCTCCAGCTGAGCCATCCACCCCACCTCATGCCCCGATAGGAGGAGTCCCAGTATGTGTTCACAACTTGATTGTGAACGGGCTTTATAGAGAGTTGTCTGTGGCAGATGCCAGGTTGGCAGAGTCTAGGAGTGAGTTAGCAGCAGAGAGAGCCGCCCGGATGAGGTTGCAGGGCAGGAGGACTATCAGTGACAGAGTTGGGTATAGGGCTGTGGCCCGCATCGAGCTAAGGGCTCGGGTGAGGGTGCGACAGTTGCCTACTGATGGGCATGGTAGGGTAGACAGAGCAGAGGCTGAGGAGGTTTTCCGCATCGCCATGGGGAGGGTTCGGAGAATGTTTCGTCGTGGCGGCTGATTTCAGATGTAGTGATGCAGTGGTCTAGTTGTCTAGTCATGTACGGACATAGTAGTGCCGGCTTTTGTAGGGATGGTTTTCTTGTACTTGTTTTCCCTTTTTGCAGACTAGACAGATAGACAGCGTATTTCACTTTTGACTTGTTGTTGTTGTTAGGATGGCTGTACTTTAAACTATCGTTGTAACTCGGATGTTGTACCTTTTCGGTACCTGGTATATATTTGTTTCCATTTCAGTCATTACAATTTTGTTGGGATGTGATCACGAGTTTATTAGCATATGTATTACTTTTCGATTAAGTTGCCATGAGATATAAAACTGTGGGATTTTAAACCCAATCATGTAAAGAATTATGCAAGGAAAAATCCTTTAAAACAGGTAAGTGAACCTAATGTATAATTTTCCAAATTTTCAGTAAAATGCCTCCAAGACGAATGGGCACTAGGGCTAACCCCCGAGAATCTACTGACCAAGAGAGTCACAACCAACACGAGGAAAACCGTGAAAGTAGTGAGGAACAAGATCAGGACTATAATGAGCAAGAAGATTCCCAGTATGGAGCAGAGGATGAACCCCTGTACTCTGAAGAATTTGAAAGGGAAATAGAGGGAGGAGAAACTGAAGTAGAACAGGAAGGGGAGAACCAGGGCGGAAACCCCATGGGCCAGTTTATGGATCTACTTAGGCAGAATTTGAACCAATACCCCCAACCACCACCAGGCAACAACACTTCAGTGGCAAATTCCTTTAGGGCCTTTAAGTCCCTTAAGCCCCCAGAGTTCCACGGATCGGCTGATCCCGTTGAGGCGAGGGCCTGGATCAAGGAAATGGAAAAGTCTTTTGAGATTCTGAGTATCAATGAGGCTCAGAAGACTGTTTTTGCTACTTACCTACTAAAGGGAGAGGCCAATTATTGGTGGGAAGCCAAGAAAAACATGGAGACTGATGCTGTCGTAGCCTGGGAAAGGTTCAAACAATTATTCCTGGAGAAGTACTTCCCGAATTTCATGAAGACCCAGATGGAACTTAAGTTTTTGGAACTGAAACAAAACAATATGTCAGTGGCGGACTATGAGGCCAAATTTATTGAGCTATCGAGATTTGTGCCAGAGTTTGTAGACACAGAAGAGAAGAAAGCTAACAGGTTTCAACAAGGGCTGAAGCAGTGGATCCAGAATAGGGTGGCTGTTTTAGAGATTACAGATTATGCCACCTTGGTGCAGAAGGCAACCATTGTGGAGGCTGGTAGTGATCAGATGCAGAGAGAGAGAGAGAAAGGGGGGATAAAGAGAAAGCATGTTAGTATGGGCGGAAGATCCGCTGGAGGAAAACCCCCAACCAAGTTTAATCGAGGAGCGGTTTCCCTACCAGGGAGGAATGTAGGGTTTAAACCATCTGCGAGTGTAAGTGTGAGCCAGGGCGGCCATCAATCAGGAATGTCCCGTTCCAACCCTTCTCGACCTCCATTGCCATTGTGTGCTACTTGTGGGAAGAGGCACTCCGGGGTGTGCAACCTGAAGCAGATAAACTGTTATAAGTGTGGGCGAGCTGGGCATTATGCTACCGCTTGCACCACGGTCATCCCTAACAGCACAACCTGTTTCCAGTGTGGACAGCGAGGGCACATGAGGAAGGATTGCCCAAAGAGCAAACCAGCAGCATCAGGAGCAAGCAAGGTTGCCTCAAATAGGCCACCAACTGCTAGGACTTTCAATATGTCAGTACAAGATGCCGTGAGGGACACAGATGTGATAGCAGGTACTTTTTCTCTCAATTCAGTCAGTGCAAATGTCTTATTTGATTCAGGAGCAACTAAGTCTTTTATATCTAGAGATTTTGCGCATAAGTTGAAACTTAAAACCCAGCAACTAAGAGATTCCTTACAAGTAGAAATAGCTAATTAGGAAATCGTACCGGTTAATCAAATTCACCCCGATTGTAAGCTAGAAATAGGAGGACGATCCTTCTATGTCGATTTAATTCCTTTTAAGCTAGGGGAATTCGAGGTCATTTTGGGTATGGATTGGTTGTCTCGCAATGATGCGCGGATTGATTGTAAAGGGAAAAAGGTTAAGTTGAAAACCTCAGGGAAGAAAGAAATAGTGTTTAAGGGGATGCGACAGACCCAGAAAATTCTGACCATGGCGCAAACCAAGAGATTGTTACGAAAAGGGAACGAGGCTTATTTAGCCTACGTTATAGATACTCAGAAGGAAGTGCCAAGATTGCAAGACATTCTGGTAGTTAATGAGTTCGAGGACGTGTTCCCACAAGATCTTCTCGGACTACCACCTGATAGGGTAATTGAGTTTGCCATCGAATTAGCCCCGGGGACGGCGCCGGTTTCGAAGGCCCCGTACCGACTAGCCCCAGTAGAAATGAAGGAGCTAGCTAAACAATTACAGGAATTGTTGGATAAGGGCATGATAAGGCCCAGTGTGTCGCCTTGGGGCGCACCAGTGTTGTTTGTTAAGAAAAAGGATGGAAGTATGAGGTTATGCATCGATTACAGAGAATTGAACAAGCTAACCATAAAGAATAAGTATCCATTACCCAGGATAGACGATTTGTTTGACCAGCTAAGAGGAGCTGAATACTTCTCTAAGATTGATTTGAGAACGGGATATCACCAACTGAAGATATCCCGAAGACTGCATTCCTCACCAGATATGGACATTATGAGTTCTTAGTTATGTCATTTGGATTGACCAACGCCCCAGCAGCCTTCATGGACCTAATGAATAGAGTGTTCAAGGAATATTTGGACAAATTCGTGATAGTTTTCATTGATGATATTCTCATCTACTCAAAGACAGAGGCAGAACACGCTGAACATTTAAGGATAACCTTAGAAATACTCAGGAAAGAGCAGTTATATGCCAAGTTCTCCAAGTGTGAGTTTTGGAAAAATGAGGTACAATTCTTAGGGCACGTGATCAATAGAGAAGGAGTGTTGGTTGACCCCTCCAAGATAGAAGCAGTTTCAAACTGGGAACGGCCAACTACTCCAACCGAGGTGAGAAGTTTCATTGGACTGGCCGGATATTACAGGAGATTTGTCCAAGACTTTGCGAAAATCGCAGCTTCATTAACTCGACTTACCCGTAAAACCGAGAAATTTGAAAGGACTGAGAAATGCGAGAAGAGCTTCCAAGAGTTAAAGAAGAGGCTGGTGACAGCCCCAGTGCTGGCATTACCTGATGGAAAAGGAGATTTCGTGATTTACAGTGATGCTTCGCATAAAGGACTGGGATGCGTGCTTATGCAGCACGGCAAGGTAATAGCGTATGCGTCTAGGCAATTGAAGGATTATGAAGTCAGATATCCCACGCATGATCTAGAACTAGCAGCCATAGTCTTCGCTTTAAAGATTTGGAGACACTACCTGTATGGGGAAAAATGCTCGATTTACGCAGACCATAAGAGCCTCAAATACATTTTCACTCAGAAAGAGCTTAACATGTGCCAGAGGAGATGGTTAGAGTTAATCAAGGATTACGACTGTGAAATTCGTTATCACCCGGGCAAAGCCAATGTGGTGGCTGACGCCCTTAGTCGGAAAGAGAAGCTCAAGATGATAACTTCAGAGAAAGAGCTAGTGAAGGATTTTGAGAAGTTGGAAATCGAGGTTAAGTTACCTGGAGAGGGCCAAGAAAAGTTGATGGAAATTAGAATCCAACCTCCATTGCTAGAAAAGATTAGACTGTGCCAGGAACGGATGATGGAGGAAGAAAAGAACTCCACAAAAGAGCTAATGACCGGGGAGGAAATTAAGTGCGAAAGAGACAAGGAAGGGATCATGAGGTACACATACAGGATATGGATCCCAAATGTTCAGGAACTCAAGAATGAGATTTTAAATGAGGCTCACAACTCAAGATACTCAGTGCACCCCGGTAGCACCAAAATGTATAGGGATTTGAAGGAGTATTACTGGTGGCCCAATATGAAAAAGGACGTAGCAGAGTGGGTAAGCAGATGCTTGACCTGCCAACGAGTGAAGGCAGAGCACCAGAAACCCAGCGGACTTCTACATCCCTTAGAGATTTCAGAATGGAAATGGGAACATATAGCCATGGATTTCGTAGTAGGTTTACCAAGGACCAAGGCTAATCATGACGCCATATGGGTAATTGTAGATCGACTGACGAAATCGGCTCACTTTCTCCCGATCAACGAAAGGTACACGGTCGACAGACTAGTGGACATCTACTTAAAAGAGATAGTGGCGCGACATGGAGTCCCAGTCGCAATAGTATCCGATCGAGATCCTAGATTTAACTCCAGGTTTTGGAGAAGTTTTCAAGAATGTGTAGGGACCCGGCTGAACATGAGCACAGCCTACCACCCCCAGACAGATGGGCAAAGTGAAAGGACCATCCAAACGCTAGAGGATATGTTGAGAGTCTGCGCGATAGACTTCAAGGGGAGTTAGGATGATCACTTGCCATTGGTTGAGTTCTCCTATAATAACAGTTATCATTCAAGCATTGGGATGCCACCTTATGAGGCCCTTTATGGAAGAAAATGTCGATCTCCCTTGTATTGGGATGAAGTTGGAGAGCGAAAGATGCTCGGGCCCGAAGTGGTCCAACGAATTAAAGATGCAGTAGATCTAATCAGAGGACGGTTGGTAGCAGCCCAGGATCGACAAAAGAAATATGCCGACTTAGCTCGGAAAGGCAAGGAATACGAAGTGGGGGACCTAGTGTTCTTGAAAGTGTCACCTTGGAAAGGTTTAATGAGATTTGGGAAGAAAGGAAAGCTGAGTCCCAGATACATTGGACCATTTGAGATCTTGAGACGGATTGGGGAACTAGCTTATGAGCTCGCATTGCCCCCGAATCTACAGCAGGTGCACAATGTGTTCCATGTTTCGATGCTGAGGAAGTATAATCCGGATGCTAAGCATATTGTAGAGTATGAGCAAGTGGACATGCAACCAGACCTGACCTATGTGGAGCAACCTGTGGAAATCATAGACCGGAAAGAACAAGTGCTCCGAAACAAGGTCATTCAGCTAGTCAGAGTTTTGTGGCAGAACCACAATGTAGAAGAATCCACCTGGGAACTTGAAAGCGCAATGCAAGGGAAGTACCCCCACTTGTTTTCAAACTGATTCCGGGACGGAATCCTTTTAAGGAGGGGAGACTGTAAGAACCCAGATTTTGGGTGGAATTAAAACTTTTATGTATTTAATGATGTAAGAATGAATAGTGGATATGGCTACAATGTAATAATTGATATTTGGGAAAGAATAAATGGAATTCGACTTTATTATGTTTATGTCTTGAAGAATGCTAAAGGGCGACAACATAGGTAAGAATAATCTATCTTATAAGGGAATAAGATATGGCAACTTTAAGCAAGAGAATACTCTCATGTCATCCAGATCGATAACGATTAATCCAGTAGTTCCGTAAAAAGGTTAAGGAACGATCGAAAGAGAATACGGACAATTATACAACCCTAAGAGAACAAGTAAAGAATACAGAATGAATAGTGTTTTGGTGGGAGTATATAATAATATGAGACGACACTATATAGAAGTATTCGGAACGGATTTCCGAGTTCGTATTAGTGATCCAGTGGGAAAATAAGTGTATGTAAAAGCTGTCAGATTCTGAAAAACCGCACTTTTATTTTCTCCGAGAGTTCCCTGGACACTGATAGCCTTAAGTATTTAACGAATGGATTTAAGGAATATAAAATGTAAAGTTAGAATGAAAGATGGAGAATGAAAGTATTAATATTAAAGAGGATTCCCGGTAAACCCTAATTAGAAATCCGTGAAATATTCTCACGAACGATCAATCGAAACGGGTAATAACCGGACACAGAAACAAGCAGAGGAAGCAAGAGTCTTGTGCAAGCTACTAGTATAAATATCTAGTAACTAAACTAGAAGCAAGGAACTAGCACCTTAGAGGAAGAACTAAGTACTTAGCAAGTAACTACCTAGTTAAGCTTTAACCACCATAAAACCAACACATGTCTTGCCATTTGATCATCCAACACCTCATCACTTTAATAAAGTGACTTTTACAAGATATTATGTTGTAAGTGGATGAGAGTGAATGAGATTAAAACACAAAAAAATCAAAAGAACCAAGCAACTCTCCCCCCCCCCCCATTTCAAGAAACCATTCGGCCTCACCATTAATTCAAAATCCAAACTCCAACTTCCCACCATTTTTTGTTCTTGAAATAATTAAGGTGAGTCTTACATTTCATAAAACTTATCTCCTCAAAATCTTAGCTTCAAACTCATCCTTTTCCATTTTCAAAAAAATCAAACAAGAGGAGGGTGAATAGTGTTCATCATGTACTAACTTTGTTTTCTTGATTTTCCATGGTTAATCTAGCAAGCATAATCACTCCTAAGGACCATACAAGGCTTAGTAAGGCTATATCACTATCTAAGGAAGGTATAAAGCTCTTGAAACCCTAACCCTTGTTTCAGATTTAAGCATGTTTATGATAGTTATAACTTAGTTATGGTTATGTTAAGATTATTAGCATGATTATGTATGGATTTTGGATTAATGATGTAAATAGCTAGATGAACGGAAAGACATTGCTTGGCCTCAGTTCATGTATATAAGTCATGTGTATGTTGTTTGGGTTGGATGCTATGTTTATGGGAAGATTCGAAATTGGTAGATATTCGATTTACAGCCATTATAATGCCCGATTTTACAATACCATGTTTTGTATGCCATTTTCCATGTCGAACCCCTACTGTCCAGAGACCTTATCTGCCATGATAGGATAGGTAATGTTCTAAGCTTCGTTTTGATATAAAGATCACGTGAAACGGACTTACGGTTTAGGATTTATGACCAAATTACTAAAAGTAGTTCGAATCCGTAAACGAAAGTTCGTAACTGAAATTGAACCCTCGTAATCTATGTAACGTCATGGAGAATCTTGGTAAATAAATACTAGGGGTAAGAAGGAAGGTGTGAAAGAAAACCGTATGTCAAAAAGATCATTTTTCGATTTATTAAAAATGTTCGAGTCAAGGTTAAACGCGAACGAACCCCTAAAAGACGACTCTTTTACAACTTCGGTAAAACACTTAGAAAACGGGCGATAAAACTCGGAGTATAAAATTGGTTCGTAACGATCAACCTTAGAACTCATATGACTTAAGTATGTCCCAAGTATAAGTGCAGTGACATGTCGTATTAACGAACGAATGTCGGGTCTGATCAGTGATAATAAGTAATCCACTAAAAGGGGTATAACGAGATAACTCGAGAATGTGTTTCGATTTAAGTATAACTTAACTTTTAATATGTTAAGTGATTAATCCCGAATGCCTTGGCTATTTATAGATAACCAAGCTGAACTGGGACCCGCTACCACTACCCCTTACCGTACTCGACTACCAGGCAAGTTTCAATTCCCTTCTTTTAGGCTGTTGTTGTGATTGAATAAATATATATATATGATTGCTGATATACATATGCCATTGCATGCATGCCTACTTTCAAGTTGAATTGATATACTTGTTCCCTGAATGTTATTGTTGGCTTATAAGCTAGATAGTTACATATCAGTTATAAGTCGGTTATTGTAAGACCCTCATAGAAGGGCGTATACATCTTATTAATCAAATATAGACCGGGAGTCAATATTCCTTGATATATCGAGATTACCTCGGAGGAAAATATTTAATTAAATATTTTCTATTATTTGGGCGACGAATATTATTTGAATATTCGTTCGAGACTAATTATTTTAACGATCCTTACTTCAAATAATTATTTGAACGTAACCATTCAACGAATAATATTTCTCCATATTCATTCAGAGTCGAATTGATTATCGATTATTATTTCGAATATTCTTCTAAAGATGAGACTACTAAATGAATATTATTTGGATATTCTTTTAGAATATTATTTTATTAAATAAATATTACTTTTGAATATTCATTTAAGATATTAAATAATTGATGAATATTATTTTAATATTCATCTGAAGCTTGATTTAATTATCGAATATTATCTCGAATATTCCTTAAGGCTTGGATTACTAAATGAATATTACTTGATATTCATTTAGGATATTATTCATTAAATGAATATTACTTTTGAATATTCATTTAAATTCCTAATTAATTATGAATATTACCTTAAATATTCTTTTCAGGTCTTATTAATTAATGAATATTGTTTTGAATATTCATTTAAATATTTATTTATTCAATAAATATTCTCCTGATGTTTCTTCAGGGATTATTTTGAGAAATACTCTGATTAAAGATATTCTTTCATATTCCCAAATATTCTTTAAATATTTTAACTCAATAAATATTCTCTGAATATTTATTCCATACTTAGAATAATCTCGATAAGGTTTATCTTCTTCGATTATTACAGAAAATATCTCGGAGTCATATTATTATTAATCTTATATCAAGAAAGGTTCTCAGACATCATTCTTCTTTGAGTCTATCTCCTTAATAATAAGGGAACCTTACTTGGAAAATGTTATTTATCTTGTCGACTTCCCGGTCATAAAGTATTCCCTTCACCCGCAACTCGGGTGCTGTTAACTTATTAAGTCGTTGCTTACCTTCTCATCTTTCGAGGGGTAAGATTACTGGAACAAGTTGATATCCGTTACCAAGTAATAGCTTGGGAGTTATTGGTAAATTTTCCTTTCCAACTAGATACGACTACTTTGTGGAGTCTTATCAACAAGTATTATACTTGGGGAAAGGGGGACGAACGTTACATTCAGAATCATGAATTCTATTTGAACTAGGAGTCGTGTAAGAGGCCGAGTAGTGCCGGTCCATCCCCTTTGGCCCAACCGTTGGCCGGGGAGAGCTAGTTAGGCGGTATACAAGTAAAGCCGTCAGTTCTTCCTTCTACCGGTAGTAAATCTAAATTGAGCTGTACGATCTCGACTGATCATCAAGATTGGAACAGCGGGCGCGATGAATACTCCATCATTGGTTCATCATCCAAATTTATTTATTTCCTGCAACATGATTACTGTTGGCAGAGTTGGAAAAGTGTCATAACTGGAATTGCAACCTTTTCTTGCAAGTTCCTCTTCTTAATAACAATAAGAATATCTCGCTTACTTTGATGTAGCAGATATTTCTTCAAACAAATACTTTCAGTTACCTGGTAACTTCATCGTTCATATTATACTGGAATCATTTCCGTAAATGCATGGCATATGGTTCGAAAGATAGCTTTGAACTGTTTTAAATTATCGTTCAGTTATATATTTGTTGGTGGGCTTTCGCTCACCCTTGATTTGTTTATATTATGTCACAACAACAGCTAGGACAGATGGCTCGCGTCAGGCGCACTCGGCGCAAGCAGGTTACCCGACCCACCGGACTACCCGCTGAGATGCTAGCCGCCATTGCTGAGGTAGCATAGTTAGACAGCTTTTGTTTCCTGTTTAACTATATGTATAATTAATGTAATTAACGGCAAAACTTTTAAACCTATGATGTTATCCTTTTGGGATTGTAATAACTTTTATTCGTAACCCCTTTAATGTAAGACTTATTTCAATTTCATCTCTGGGACTATAACTGTTGTGTGTGTGAGTGGTAATTATTGTGGGGTCACAGCATGTGATTTATTTATTGTGGACTGAAGTCAAGTATTATGAATGGATGTAAGACCGTAACCACCAGATCCCTGACCCCGGATCTGGGGGTGTTACACTTCTGCCAGGAAAAGAATTCAAGGTCACTCTTCTATTTCTATCAAGTTTTGGATCCTTATCTCTCCTACTATCAAAAATAACTTCCAATTCCCATGCACACAGCATTTCCAGTTTGTGAGATTATCCAACAACTTTCCAGTACAGACCTTTCAGTACACTGGTCCTCAGCTTGTGAAAACTATCTGCATAGATTTCTTCTTTGCCATCTATGATCTTGAGAGGATTTTCCAGTGCACATGGCTGATAGTTTGGAGCTTCACTGCTCATCTTGTTGACTTTCTTGCATTTTTCTTTCAACTCAGCTTCCACTACCTCAACAGTCCGTTTACCAATATTAGCTTTTCTCCTAGCAACTTCAGCAGCTAATTCGGCTTCATAGGCAGCCATTGCTTCAGGTGTATAGGAGGGCATCCTCTCTGTCCAATCATACTTAGACACAAGTTCTTCCTCATCTATACTCACATCCTCATTCGCATCATCGATATTTCTCCAATCACCATATTTCTCATAAAGTTCAGCATATCTTTCAGCATGGTACTTTTGGATGTGTTCCATGGCTTTCTCAGGAACATTTTTATACGTCCCCATAAGCTCCACCATTCTTTCCAGCATGAAGTAATCAACTCTACGCCTTACTTCTTGTGATGTTTGTTTGAGAGTGTATCTATCTATTATTGTTGACGTCTTCATCATAGTGAAATCCTTCTCAACAAACATGACTTTTGCTTTATCTTTCCAAAGAATGTATCTGGATGCATATTCGTTAGAGTTATCCAGCTCCAATTAGACTGAAGTGATATCTCTTGCCATAGCTTCCTTCTGGATTTCGAAGCTGTTTGTTTCTCTTTTTCGAATAGGCTTCTTACGAAACACCACTCCATGCTTCTTTTTCCTTGCTGCAGCCTTTATCTTGCCCTTTCTTGGAACTGTACGCCAGGCTTTTGCTCTTTGTTTTGTCTTCCTAGACTTGGATGTGTTGAAAGTTTTACCTGTGACAGCTTCTTCATTCAAGCTCTTGACAGTGTCTTTCATGACAGTGTCTTCTTTGACAGCAGCTTCTTCGACAGTAACTTCACCATTCTTGACAGCTTCCTTGTTGACAGTATCTTTTTTAGCATCAAAACAGTCAATAACAAATCTTAAGATACTTCCTTCCAGTGTGTCAAGAATGTCTATCTCTCCCTCATCTTTAGCTTCAGCATCTTTCTTATCATCCTTGGGAGCTTCTTCTTTTGCTTCCTCCCGTGTCTGACTTCCAGTAATCTCAGCAGTTTCTTGACCACTTCCAGTTGTACCAGATCCTTCAGTTCCATCAAGATCATCATCATCAAGGGTGTCATCATATGTGCAGCTTCCACCACTTTAACTTCTTCTAGCATTAGCTTCAGAGATCAATTTCTTCACTTGAGAGCTAAGACTTTCATCTCTCTTTGCCAGCAGTTTGTGAATAGCTTTGATAGCCTTGACTTTGTCTCTGTTTATCTTAGATTTGAGGATTTGTTTCAGCACTTCCATAATTGTGTTAGAATGCAATCTGGGTTCTTCACTTAGGATCAAAAATTCAATCCTTTTAGCTCCTGTGCTTGTGGTTGTTCTGTAGCAAATACCATAGGGTTCTTCAATCACTTCTGGTAGCTTTTCTTCAACAAGACCTTTAATTTGTGCTAGCAGATCGTTATTGAAGATTGTAGAATTGGCTTTCACTTTCGTTCCCATGGCATTCAGCACTCTAGCTTGCAGACTTTGCAGTAGCTTCATTGTAATGAATATAGAGATGCCAGTTTTCAGATAAACATCAACTGCGCATCTTTTCTCCAGATTCACCTTCATAGAGATACTTGTTATTTTGTCCTTCAGTATTGGTGACAGTTTTATATATACTCCTCCTGCCTCTTTTATGGAACTATTCACCAATGCACTGAATTCTTCATCTTTGTTCTGCAAAGTACTCTCCATGTACCTAACCATCATCGTTTCTGCTTTTTCTGGACTATAACCACTTCCATCAGACCAAATGTATCCTGTTGTAGGATTTACCTTTTCAGGCATTTTGTCTTTGCCTTTGCTAAGTATGTTGGATTCTTCCATTTCTCTCCAATGTTTCTGCAGTGGAGTTTCCATGACTTCAGGAACTGGTTCATTGATTTTCAGAGGAGGCAATGTTGATGTTTCAGCCCTTTGTAATTGCTCCAATATTTCTTTAGTCACCAACATTGGCTCACAATCTACTTCAACAGATTCACCAATTCCACTAGCTCTCAACTCTTCACCAAAGATTTTATCTTCATTTGCATTTTGCTCCCCCTTACTTCCATCTCCATCTTCTTCCATTTGCTCTCCCTCTCTTCTAGACTCCCCCTTGCTTGTTGCTCCACCTTGTGTCTCCTTCTCTACTGGACTTACAGTATTCTGATTTTGCACTTTATTCTGATCTACCACTTTCTCCCCCTTAGTTAAGTTGACAGCACTATGGACATCAGAAAACGATAACAGATTTTGTTGAATCTCAGCAAAGCCAGTAGCTACCATGGTGGACAGAGCATCAAGTTTAGCTTCCATGGTGGACAGAGCATCAAGTTTAGCTTTTTAGAAGGACCATCAGACCTTAACCTTTTTTATGAGAAAGGAAAAGACTGAGACAAAGAGGCTATGGGGTGTCTCACACTCTCATTGTTTTTCTGAGTGATCTCATCACTCCTCACAGAATGACTCTCACGGCCCAATGCCTTTTTGTGTGGGGTGCACTCAAATTCACTCTGGACGTGCTCAAGTCCCTCTCTTTTTGCCACTCATTTGGCTGCCTCTCATTTTTTTATCTCTCTTTTCTTTTTCACTCCCTCACTCATCCTAGATGCATGGGTATCAGCAGTACTTACATGCATTGAAAGAGAAGGTTTAGATTTTACCTTTCTGAAAGTAGAGATTGGCATATGATCATTATCAGAAGCATCTTTAACAATTACTGAATCTTGATCAAAATGTGAAGAGGTGAGAGCATGACTTGAGATGGATGATCAAAACCTGAAGGGTTGGGACTGTCCCCTTCTCTAGGTTGTTAAGAAGAAACAATTGACGGATTAGAGAATAAAGAAGGTGACGGTATAGAAGAGATTTCTGGCTGTTCCATAGAGATAACTTGTGGAACATCAAGAGTAGAAGTTTCATGACCCTCACTATGCCCTAACTCCATGTGCATTTCTACAAGTGTAGGCTCCTCATGAGTGAGTACATGAGGTTGTGCAGACTCTTTACAGGATGCGTTGGGAGACAGGCCAGTTTCAATAGATACTTCTTGTTGAGAAGAAGCACCTAGGGATGTGTTTGATTCCCTTTTATCCTCCACAGCCTTTTGTGAGACTGAGGGGTGGCTGACAGTGGTTTTGTCCCTCTTAGCTCTCTTCTTCTTAGACTCAAGAGGAACCATGGTGGGTTCACTTTTACTAACATCCTTATTTGCTACATCAGGTGCAGTTTCTCCCTCAACATTCTCAGAACTACCACAAACTCCAGTTTCCAAGGGTCTTTTCTTGGATTCTTGCAAGGTTATTTTTGTGGCTTTTGTTTGTATGGAAGGTCTGATTGGAACGAATGGTGTAGAATGTGGGTTAACTGAATTTGGGTCTAATTCAGCTTCATTCTCAAGGGAAAAAGTAACATACCCAGAAGGTAGTTCAAAATCAAGATTAGGCTCTTGGTCAGCCATGTGTTTGGTGAAACAGAGTGGAATATGTGCATTCAAATTTTTTGAATTGAGTGATGTGTGTGTATTTCTTTTCAAAACATTGCACTCCATAATTAGAGATGAATTATCATTAGTACCACATAATGAATTTAAACACATTGTAAGAAAGCGAGGATAGACATGTACCTTCTTGCTCAGAGCTGACTTGAGTTGACTCATAAGCAGCTTTCCAACATCCACTTTGTAACCATGGACTAGAGAGTGAGTGAGCTTCTTGATGTAGGAGGGAATTCCATTCCACCAGTGGTTTTGGTTGAGAAAACCTTCACCATAACATCAAAAATCATGCTCCATTCTTTTCTCAAAAACTTTCTGTCCATTTCACAAGTTGAGTACCAATTTGATGTACCCTCTTCAAGGACAGGACCAGAATACCCAATTTTCAATAAAAACTTCTTTAGGGTTTCATCACTTGCAAGTTTCTTGTATGATTCTTTAGCTTGCAGTCCATATCCCAAAGCTTCGTTGATACCTTTTATTTTGAGGATGCAGGTAACCCCTTTGATTTTTCAGTTTATGGTGTCTTCACCTGCACCTCCTGGAATAAAGGCAGATTTCCAGAATTCTTCAAGTCTTTCTAGGTCCAAAGATGGAGAAGAGGTTATAGCATGACCTAAATAGGGCTTGTTTAAGAAGGATACGAGTCCTTTGAAACCTTCACCAGCATCTCCAACCGAGAGAATAGCAGCAAAGTTTGTTTGAGAAGAGGATTGTTTGGATGCCATTTTTGCTTTGAGTTTTGGGAGAGAGAGAGATTTTTTTTTTTGCTTTTGAGAGAGAGAGAGGTTATTTTGAGTGTTGTGTGTTTGACAGTTGCTTACATGAAAATAGCAAATGTTTTACTGAAGAATGGAAAATAGCAATGTCTTAGCCCATTAATCAGTCACGTGGTGTTGTGGATAGTTACTGTTTAGTGGCTGTAAATCGTGGAGGTAAAATACCAATTAAATCAGTCCATTAATCTTGACAGTAACCTGTGCGCTGTAATAAATTCATTAGTTTTGGGAGGATGACAGCAAGTTTTGCTTGACAGTAACATCGGCGCAAGAACATGCTGTCACCATTAAGCAATTTATACAATTTTCCTTTAAATTTCATGATAGAAACTTTTTCCGTTGCTGATAAGGAACTTGCTGTCAAGGCACATCGTGACAGCATCTTCACTTATTGACAGCAACTTGTGTGGAAATAATTTGTGTCATGAATTTTAATCGACTTCGCCCATTGCTTAAAAGTAAAATTACCAATTAGCATTTTAATCGATTTAAGCACATATTTGTTAAGCAAGTACACATCCACATACATCCACACACACAAGTATACACATGCATACACCAACAGTTGACTAAGATGAGAAGATAAAGGTAAATAAGACATGCAAGAACACTGGGAAGACGAAGCAATAATCTTTTCATTAAAAAAAAGCTTAAAACAATACATAAAAGTTCTTAGGAACTAAACATTATTTTAAGTTAGGAAAAGCTTCCAGCAGTAGCCCTTCCACAACCTTCTGGATCTCCTTCTCATCGGAGACCCCCTGCATGTCTAGATAAGCTTGAAGCTTATCAAAGACTGGATCAAGGGGGTTCTCTTCAGGAGCAGTAGTCTCCTCCGTTTGCTTAGGCACATCTTTGCCTTTGTCGTTGGCTGAGCTTTCTGAAGTGGACATCTCAGAAGCTTTCCTCTTGCTCATTCTCTAGAGTCTCTTAGTGTGTAATGAAGAATAAGGGTTTGGCCTCAGTCTTATTTATAACACATTAAGTGATTCTACAGCTTCCCATACGCTTCTTTTTAATTACAGCGTCCCATACGCTTCTTTTTAATAAAGTATTAAACTTTAAAAATAAAAAGACTGACTAATGCCTGAGCTCATTTGAAATGACACGACTAGTTGTCACTGGCACGCGTATGGTTTAAATTAATGTCACGTGACTACTCATTACATAAGTTAAAACAGGCATGAAATTTGAATTTAGCATAGTCATAGCAAACATGCTGTCAATTAAAGAAGTAGGACATACGACAGTAACTTCTCATGACAGTAACATTGAAAGCTACGGTCACAAGCTGCGATTTAACCACTTTGAAAATGTAAAAACTAGTAAGTTAACATACCAGATTTAGCATTCCCAATTCACTTACCAACCTGTTGAAGGTTGCTTCATCTAGTGGCTTCGTGAAGATGTCTGCAAGTTGCTTTTCTGTTGGAACATAAACCAGCTTCACAGTTCCCTTTTCAACATGCTCTCTGATGAAATGATGTCTAATATCAATGTGCTTCGTCCTGGAGTGTTGAACTGGATTATCTGAGATGGCTGTGGCACTAGTGTTATCACAACAAATGGGAATATTGGACAACTCTAAACCATAATCCATTAGATGATTTTTCATCCAAAGAATTTGAGCACAGCAACTTCCAGCTGCAATGTATTCAGTTTCTGCAGTTGAGGTAGACACAGAATGCTGGTTCTTGCTAAACCATGACACTAATCTTCCACCAAGAAATTGACAACTTCCTGTCGTACATTTTCTGTCAATCTTGCATCCAGCATAGTCTGAATCTGAATATCTTATCAGATCAAATCCAGAATCTTTAGGATACCAAAGGCCTAAATTTGGAGTACCTTTGAGATATCTAAAGATCCTCTTGATTGCTACCAAGTGTGACTCTTTTGGATCAGCTTGAAACCTTGCACAAAGACATGTAGCAAACAGAATATCTGGTCTGCTAACAGTTAGATACAGCAATGATCCCACCATGCCCCTGTAGGTACTAGAATCCACTTTCTTTCCTTTAGGATCCAAATCCAGTTTGGTTGCAGTAGAGATAGGTGTCTTGGCAGGTGATGCATCTTCCAAGTTGAACTTTTTAGAAGTTCCTTGACATATTTCTCTTGGCAAATGAAGATGCCATCATCCTTTTGATGAATTTGTAAACCTAGGAAAAATGACAGTTCTCCCATCATACGCATCTCATATTTTTTCCTCATAAGAGATGAAAACTTTTCACACAGCTTCTCATTTGTAGAACCAAAGATTATGTCATCAACATAGATCTGCACCAGAATGATGTCTTTGCCATGATGCTTGTAGAACAGTGTCTTATCCACAACACCTCTTATAAATTGATTCTCCAGCAGAAAGGTAGAGAGAGTATCATACCAAGCTCTAGGGGCTTGCTTCAATCCATAAAGTGCTTTGAACAGTTTGTATACAAAGTCATACAATTCAACATTTTCAAATCCAGGTGGCTGTTCAACATACACTTCCTCCTCTAGCTTTCCATTGAGAAAAGCACTTTTGACATCCATTTGGAACACTTTGAAGTTAAAGTGTGCAGCATAGGCTAGGAAAATTCTTATGGCTTCAAGTCTGGCAACAGGTGCAAATGTTTCATCATAGTCTATTCCTTCCTGTTGACAGTATCCTTTGGCCACTAGTCTTGTTTATTCCTTGTCACGTTTCCACCTTCATCCAGTTTGTTTTTGAAGACCCACTTTGTGTCAACAACTGATTTCCCTTTAGGACTAGGGACTAGCTTCCATACATTATTTCTTTCAAATTGGTTGAGCTCTTCTTGCATGGCTATCACCCAATCTGAATCCAACAATGCTTCATCAATTGACTTTGGCTCAGTTTGAGATAGAAAGCAAGAGAACATGCTGTCAACAGAAATATTCTCCTTGTCCTTATACCAGTAGTAGGATCACCAATAATTAGATTGCTGGTGTGATCTCTGTTCCACTTAGTGGTTCTAGGCAAGCTTCTTTCTTGATATGCTTGATCATTTCCTCTTTGAGGAGTTGATTCTCCACCATTGATGGTTTCTCCTTCATGTTCTTCAACATTAACAGACTCATTCTCATTCTGATGATTGGGAGTTATTGTTTGAGACTGAGTTGGAGTTTGAGTAACATCATTGGTGTTGACAATATCTCTTTCAAACTCAATGGTCTGAGTGCAAGTAGGTTCATCAGCAACAACTTCTTCTTCTTCCAAGTAACCTTGATTTTGAAATCTAAGAAGCTCCATTTGACCATCCTCTTGTAATCCAGGGAACTTGGTTTCATCAAATGTGACATTTACACTTTCTTCAATGACTTTGTGATCAATGACATAGACTCTGTACGCAGTCCTTTCCAATCCATATCCCATGAAAATGCCTTCATAAGATTTAGCATCAAACTTTCTTTTCCTTTCATGGTTGTCAATCATCATGAAACACTTACTCCCAAATACATGAAAATATTTGATAGTTGGTTTCTTTCCTATTAACAGATAGTAAGGAGTGTTTCCATGAGTCTTGTTGATCAAGATTCTGTCTGTGTGTAGCAAGCTGTATTAATAGCTTCTGCCCAGAAATATGTTGGTAATTTAGAATCATTCAACATAGTTCTCGCAGCTTCAATGAGAGTTCTATTCTTCCTTTCTACAACTTTATTTTGTTGTGGTGTCCTGCCAGTGGAGAATTGTTGGAATATGCCTTCTTCCTTGCAGAAGTTTCCCAATGTGGCATTTCTGAACTCAGTACCATTGTCACTTCTCAGATATTGAATTTTTGCATTCGGGGTTCTATCAAGAACTCTTATGTGATCAATGATTTCTTGAGCAGCTTCGTCCTTTGTTTCTAAGAACTTTACCCAAGTGTACCTCGAGTAATCATCCACCATTACCAGGGCATATCTCTTTCTTGCAAGAGATTGAACATTTACTGGACCAAAAATATCTATATGAATTAATTTGAGTGGCTCAGTGTTGGTATTTACTTGCTTTGACTTGTGCACTGATCTTTTCAATTTACCCATTTGACAATCCTCGCACAATCCTTCGTGACAGAATTCCTGTTGAGGTAGTCCTCTCACCAAATCCTTCTTCATCAGAATATTCATATTCTTGAAATTGAGATGGGAGAGCTTCTTGTGCCAAAGCGTGCTTTCACCAACTGATGCTTTACTGTAAAAATAATAAGCCTTGTCTTTCTTCATAGAATTTAAGTCTGCAATAAACAGGCTTCCTTTCCTGACTCCTTTCAAGGAGAGGCTTCCATCCTTCTTATGATAGATATTGCACACCATCATATCAACCTTGAATCCCCTGTCACTGAACTGGTTGACACTGAGTAGGTTATGCTTCAATCCATCTACAAGAGCAATGTCTTCAATGACAACATTTCCAATTTCCAAACAACCATATCCCACAGTGTAACCTTTGCTGTTGTCTCCAAAAGTTATGATTGGGCCGGCTTTCTCCACAAAATGTGATAGCAGGGCTATATCACCTGTCATGTGTCTGGAACATCCATTATCGATGATCCACATGACTTGCTTCTGCTTTTTGCCCTGCAAAATAGATGATTTTAATTTGCATCTGGTACCCAAACTCTGTTGGGTCCTTCCGTTACAGCATCATTATTCATATCATTCTGTTTCACATTTGAATCAACACTAGAATCCTCCTGTTTGACTTGTTTCATAGTCCACTTAGGCTTAGAGTTAGACTTGTTCTTTCTCTTGGTGGATGTTGCCTTTTTACCAACATAGGCAGGCTTAGAAGTCTTAGCAGTTTGCATATAGGAACATCTTTCAGTAGACAGAATAGGCAAATTGAAACAAGTACTCATAACAACAATCTTGCATGACATACAGTCAATATTATTACAGACGTCCACTTCTCTTTGCGTGATGGGGGTTCTATGTAAGTTACCACTAACATTGGTCGCATTAACCTTGTCCTTGTTGGGTTTCTTACAAACAAATGTTAAATGTTGAGATGAGCCATAATTATTTCAAAGCTTCCTAGGAGCATCTTTAACATGAGCATAGCCATTCTTCTTGTCAATTCCTAACTTGCCATTCCTATTCTTAGGCTTGTAGGCATTTGCCTTGACAGTATGTTCTGAAGTTGCTGTCGAGCTACCTTTGACAGTACCTTTCTTTCCCTCTATCTTGACAGTAGGCTTGAAAGTTGCTGTCTTGGGTTCTCTCTTGATATTATCTTTTGAAGTTTCTGTCATATCCTTGTTGACAGCTACTTTAGAACATTCTGTCTGATTTCTTGGAAAAGTTTTTGTCATGGGAGACTTGAAAGTATCTTTCCCTTCATCTAGTATGTTGTCAACGCGCTCATCCTCATCAAGAAGCTCTTGTTTGATGAACAGGGAGGTTTCATTAAAATCAGCTTGAAGATTTTTGAAAATCGGTTTGTAAACTCTTTTGAGAATATGAGGTTTGACAGCATCACTATCATCAAGAGCAATTGCCTTTTCATGCTTCCTACCATACTCGAAGCCTATACCTATCTTTTAATTCTCAGTGTGATTTTCATGATATTCCTGGACTAACTTAGAAGAGTTTCTAAATGCTTTGAGTTTAAACTCATTTTCTGCAATTTGATTCCTGAGAAATTCTTCTATTTCCTTAGCACAGACAATATCATTTTTCAATCTAGTATTCTCTTGAGCTAACGAATCTAGAGGACTGGTTCTAAGCAATAACATTTCATTTTCAGATTTGAGAGTTTCATTTTGTTTATTTAACTTAGCAATTTCTTCGTGAGCAGCAGATAAACTAACATGAATGTTAAACATCTCAGCACTTAAATCTTCAATGGTATGCTTGTATTCAGTTTTAGACATATCAAATAAGACTAGAGAAGGTACCTGAGTTGAGGAACTAAAATCTTCATCATCAGATTTAGCCATGAGGGCCAAGTTTACAAACTCTTCTTCTTCCTCATCTTCAGAATCATCCCAGCACTTTCCTTCAGCCACATAGGCTTTACCTTGATTCCTCTTAAACTGATTTCCAGATCCTTTTCCTTGATTCTGTTTTGATCTTCTGCATTCAGTAGCAAAATGACCTAGCTCATTGCAGTTGTAACACCTGAACTTCAACCTATCCACCATCCCGGTCTTGTATCCACCTCTCGTGGCACCACCAGCAGCTTTTGAAAAACTCCCCTTGTTGAACTTAGATGTTTGACCCTGTGGCTTGTATGACTTGTCCCTTTTGAACTTGATGTTCTTGAATCTCTTAGCCATATAAGCCATAGTTGGATTACCCATGCTTTCAATCTCTTCTATTGTGTAGAAGTCTTCATCTTCAACGTCTTTGAGTTGCAGAACTACCTTCTCCTCGTCATACAACAACTCTTAAATCTTCAATGGTGGTACTTATGTTGGTTGTGAACTTTGTGAGAATTCACTTGGACAAGCTACTTGTGGTTCATGAGCTACAAGGGCTCCTGACATGTTTGCCAACTTTCCTTTGGTTCTAGTTTGAATAGCTCTCTTTTGAAAGAGTTCGAGTTCGTATGATTTGAGCACACCATAAAGAGTTTCCAGAGAGACATCGCTCAAGTTTCTTCCTTCTCTTATGGCTGTGACTTTGTGCTCAAGATGCTCAGGGAGTGTGATCAGAAATTTGATGTTGATCTCCTTTCTATCATAGAACTTTCCATGAATTTGTAACTCAGCTATTAGCTTACTGAACCTTTCAAACATGTGTGTGAGTTCTTCGCTTGGCTTGGCCATGAAGGCTTCATATTGTAATACAAGGATTTGCCTTTGATTTTCTCGGACCTCTTCACTTCCTTCACACAGCAGCTCTATCTTACTCCACATCTCTTTTGAAGATGAACATCCTATGACATTACCACACATGGCTTTGTCTAAAGTGAGAGAGTCGAGCAAGATAAGTTGTAAATAGTCATCCAAGGTTACTTTCTCCTTTTCGGTCTCTGTGTATTCTGAAGGCCTCTTGGCAACCCAATGGGCTGGAATGACTTCGTCATTTATAGTAGCAGCAGCTACTTCCTTTTGAGGAATGAAGGGGCCGTTCTCAAGGATTCCAATGTATACTATACGTAAAAAATGTCTGTTGAATCAAAAGTTTTGTAACTAAATTGAATCAAGAATTAGAATCAAATTGTGTAACTAAAATTTGAAGAAAATATTTACTTTTTATATTAAAAAAAGGAATATTTCTAAAATCAAACCCAAGGGGGGACTATTGAACCCCAAAGGGAATACAGATCTAAAAAACGCTACATCGTGTAGAATTTTTTTTAATTTACAAAAGGTTACTTGAAGTAGAGTTTTGGTTTCAAAACTCCTCTTAAACCCTAAGTCTGTAGACGGTTTATTCGTCATTTTGAATATTTCTAAAACCCAAAATGGAAACTGAACCCTAAAGGTTAACTTTTGAACCCCTAAGATAAAATTTAAATTTTTTTTCTTAGTTGTGTTTGTTTACTGACTCCGGCGGCCTGGTTTTTAAAAAAACGGGGACCAGGCCCGATTTTTTAAAAATCAGGATAAATTAAGGTTTTGGAATTAGGGTTTAGGGTTGTAAACCCTAAACCCTAACCCTAAACCCTAAGTCCATATACGGTTTATTCGTCATTCTGAATATTTCTAAAACCCAAAATGAAAACTGAACCCCAAAGGTTAACTTTTGAATCTCTAAGAGAGTACAGATAAAATTTTAAATTTTTATCTCAATTTTGTTTATAATTATGTGGCATATTCTATAATAGAATCAAAAAATACAGTATATATGTAATAAATGTTTAATACAAAATCAAAAATTATAAAACTAAAGACTAATCTGGTTCTAGAGTCCCTCTTTGATTTGGTGGAATCAAGAATACTTTAGTGTGGGTTACATTGTAGAACAAAAAATTATGTTCCAAAACAATTAGGGAAATGACCAAATATCCACCTGGTTCTACAATAAAATTAAATGTATTTTACAATAATTGCTATCATAGAAAGATATAGCATAATTTTAAGAGCAAACAATTATGGAAAACAAACTTGTCAAATTAAGCAAATTAAAAACACATACCAAATTAATATCTCATATACAAATCCAAACTCCACAACTCCAAAGCAATTACATTAAAAACTAGCAGTAGAATAAGATCAAGTCAGAATTACAAGGAACAGGTTGGTTAGATCATGGATGCCTACCTTTCAGTTAAAATTACTAAGAGACCATGTTAAAGAACAAAGTAGCTAATAAAGGCTTCCACAAACAAGTATTCAAAAGTTTTAGTCCGAGCTTCTACTCTTTATCTTCATTTGCAGTAGTGTCTCCATGTGTAGCCTTGTCATCACTGTTGCCAACAGAATCAACTCTGGATCCTTCGTTATCCACATTTTCAATAGAAACTTTTGTCACATCAAAATCCTTAATGAAGCGATCAATATGGAAGCCTGCACCAAGAAAAAGCTCGCTACGAAGGTAGTACTCTGGCAGGGGATCTTTGTTGCTTCATACATGTTGTAACCGATTTCAGGGTCTGCTACTCTTAAACTGAAGTTATTCTTCTTGCCAGGCTTCATTTCTAGGAAATGAAGTAACAAAAACTTGCACAACTCAGCAGTCATTATACCTACAAATTCACACTAAACTTAGAGTATATATCCACATTCCATAACCAAATGTCCCCAAATCCCAAATGAAACACATTATTGTAATTTTTTCTATCACAATCATAGTAATGGGTACTCCAATAGTTCAATCAGTATACGAAATGAAAATGTTAACCAACGACTTTTGACACACTCTCAAAATTAACCTCTGCATAAAGCGTAAAACTAAAATTCCTAAAAGGGAATGACACTACTCATTGTCGTATCGTTATTGAAACATATATCAGCTTCTTTTAGCTAGATAAACAACACTTTGGTGGCTCTGTCAAATTGGTATCGAGTTCTACAGAAGAAAATTGTGCCCTAGGAGTGTGCCTTGGCAGACTTACTTGAGTCACAGCTATGTCATGAGCTTTCTACACCACCCACAAACTACGTTGCCAAGCAAAATACTATGATTCAACACCTTTCATAATGCATGTATGATCGCCAGTGTAAACAAAGCTATTACAGAAATAAAGCAAAGAAACTGCAAAACTTACTTGTGCAATCCTCTCATTTAGCCCAGTGGAACAAGCAGAACGCTTAGAACTTGCAGACAAGAACCCATTAGAATGTACATTTCTCTATATGAGGCATAGAAGCGCCGACGCATTAGACAGCCAGTAAGGCAATATGGAACTCTCGTCCTCTACCTTTAGAATAGTATTAATTAACAATTACAAAACGTATCATAATAAACAGACTAAATGATACATTACACTATAACCACCCTGAAAATCGAAAAACAAACAAAAAAACAATATGATCAAAAATAATTATTTCTACTATTTATTTATTTAATTAATTAACTGATTCTATAGCAGAATTACAAATTCATGTTAAAAAAATGGATATTTTTCTTAAGGTTCCATACTAAAATCAAAACTGTAGAGAATATAAGATCTAGTAATGTAACTATTATTCTACTATAGAATTAAGAGGTTTAACCAAAGTCTACAGTAGAATCAACAGCAAACCATAACAAGAAAAAGCAAAATAACAATAGTTCACTGCAATTTATAAGCATAGAAATCGAGACAAGTTGAGTACAAAGTTAAACCTGATGAAGATTCACTCGAAGAATGGGATTACAAAGTTGAGCTTTAATCGAAGAAGATTCTATAATCTCCGATGAAATTACCGAGACAGATCGCGAAATCGGTTTATATGTGTAACTAATCGCTAACAATAGAAAGAATCTCAGCTGAATAAAAGTTAAATTTTTTAGTGTTCTAATATCTGAAGTTAAATTTTCATTCTATTCTAGAACCCAAAAAACACATACTTAAAAATTAATTCTACAAAATACACTACAGTACTTCTGTTTTGATTCCGTTATAAGTTTATATCTGCAAATTTCTACAATTAAAAAAAACTTATTGCTAATCTGGTAATATAGTAGAATCAAAAAATGTCTAACTAAAATTTTGGGCATAAAGTTTGCGCCTTACGAGACATAAAACAAATAAAACACACAAAATATGAAGCATAAACTAAAAACAAACAAAACTCGATGTTAATACAAGTCGATTACATTCAATCCAACTACAAATTACGCATATGTACACACATGAACTCTTGTAGAAAATAAACAGAGAAAACTAATGTGAATAGGTACTAACTGATTGAGCATCATATTAAGATTCTAAAATAGAACCAGAAACTGTAGGATATACTTTAGGATTTCAATTAATTATTTAATAAACATACTGTTTTGATTCTACTACAGAATCAAAAAACAAATCTCCTTAAAAGTTATGTATACGAAATTGAATCTCAAAAATAGTAATGTCAGTACATAAATTTATGGATTAATTAGGATAAAAAAAGAAAGATGAAGAGTGATACTTGATGAAGACTCAATATCAACTGTAAATTCACAGTTTTGAGCTTTTTGAAGAAAAAGCAATACTTTCCGTTAAAAATAACAACAGAGAGATCGTCGAAAAGAGATTTAGTTGAAATCGCAAAGAGTGAGAGAGATACAGTATAAAGAGATCGCCGAAGAGATATTGGAGAAAGATCATCGGAGAGATTAACGGAGAGAGATTGTAGGAGAAAATTGAGATCGAGTGTATATATTGTCCTATACATACAATTGTTAATAGATATATTTTCCAAATTAATACCTTTAATTGCTAAAATATCCTGATCATTGGATATATTTTTAATCCAAAGGCTGAGATTAATGGAGAGGGTTCTCTCTTGGACTCTATGTAATTTGGTTCTCTATGGAATAATGGTCTATTAAGTTATCTGTTTTCCTAAAACTTTAAATTAGTAGGGAAGTAGGTTTACCAAATCATATCATATAGAGAAATGCTAGAGTTTCCAAAAGCGTTTCCGAATGCTGAGTTATCATCATATAATTATTTGTTTTTTCATTAATGAGATGGACCTCTCGTGTGTCAATATAAATTCCACGGATAAACCATGCCACATGGCATTTGAAAATTTTTTGGTATACTTTTTGGGGTACGTAGCACTACTCTATCATATATATTCAACATCTCCCTTCAAGTGCCCATTATTTGGGTCAATGATTTCGTGCTTTTTTGGTCCTAACGTCAGATCAATCCGATTTTCAATACTAGATGAGATCGATCTCGTTTCTTTTGGACAATTTCAATATTTCAATAAATGAAAATATTGGAGGATATAACGGACTCGAAACTGAAAATTTCCATAACTAGAGTTCTAATACTATGTTAAGTTATCAATTTTCTTAAAATTTAAAATGTTAAGAAAACAGGCTTACCAGGATCATATCACATGTATTCAACAGCATCAAAATATTGGTCATGGTTCTCGTTGCAGTTTTTTCTAAGTTTCTTCAGTTCTGTATATTATGTTCATTTTTCTAATTTTCAGAATAATGTCCAAGTAGATCGTACATAATACGCAGTTAGTTACGGTGTTTTTATTCTAAAATAGAAGCGAAATGCGATAATGATTTTGATTATAGTTACTTGAAATATACATCAATTTTTTTATGACACTGTTATAAAATAAATTTCTATATTTGTCTTACTTCATAAATTTAATTATACTTTTTATTTCATTCAATATTCATTCCATTCGCCAAATGAACAAAACATTAATATTTAAATTACTTATTTTGTTATATAAAATGAGAAAAACTAAATTTTTTAATAAATAAATTATTTCCTTTACACTTATTTAAATATCATATTATTCCCATTCACAAACCCACATTCATAGCTCCCCGTCTCCATTCACCAAAGATGAAAACTGCCTCGACCACAGGTTGAGTTACCCTAGAAAATTAGCATATTACTAATACAGTTTCACATGGACAATGGTAGAAGCATCCTCCGTTTCATTTTCCTGGAAAGCCTCAATTGCTTTGTAACTTTCATGCATACAAGTAGTAAGAATGAGATGCATACTAAATAAAATAAGAGTAGTGCAGGGATCCCAAATTGGATCCAAAAAGTAGTTCCCAAATGACGTGGATTGATGATTTGACAGTATGGGGTATTTTAATTGGCGTGATTTATGTGAATACAGGGATCCATCATAATATGACCAATCAGCAAATGACACGTAATATTTGGGAATTTTTTCGGGATCTAATTTGGGGACTCTAGCATTTTCCATAAAATAAAGGCGAGTCTTAAATGCCTGAAATATAAAGAGACCGCAGAGAACATCAAGAAGGCTAGAATGACCAATTCCCACAACCCTTGTATTAATTGATAGATACTAGCTTATAACTCGTGTAACGCACGGTTCCTTTTATAATATTTATAATTTTATTAACTTTTTTTAATATTTATACATATAATATTTTACACGTTCAATTTAATATTTTTGCTCTATCTCGAATTCTTAAAATTTTGATTTGGACGATTTTACAGCCCACATGAAATTAACAAAATAATCTTTAATTTAGTGATGGTTTAACAATTATTTTCAATTAAAACTACGCAGAAACAAAAAAGAGAAGAAATTGACGATTTTTTACGTTAAAAAATCTGTTCGATTTATGAAATCTACTTATATTTCGTTTTGATTATCAAAATACCATTCTTATTATTTGAAGATAGTTCTACTAACATTCAAATAAAGTTTTAATAATGAGTGTAAGAGTGATTTTGTCCAAAATTTTTGGTAGCGGGTAGTTTGGTTTTGCCGGTACGAAATTTTAAATAAGAACCGTTAGATCATAAAATAAATACTTGAAAAATGATAGATCTAGCATAAAAAATATTTTATTTTTTAACATGTAAACTAAAAAGTGTATTTATATTAAAATATGAAAAAGTGTATTTCAATAATTTAAATCATATAATTTGGTTTTCTACATTGAATAGCATTATCAATGTAGGTCTTCTGCGCTTAACATGATTAATATAAAAATTCGTAATTTGGTTTTCTACATTGAATATGATTATCAATGTAGGTCTTCTACACTGAATAGGATTAATGTAAATTTCCTAATTATATTGTCTCTTGATAGTATGAGTGTTTTCATTTCTATAATAATTGTTAAATCATCACTAAATTAAAGATAATTGTGTGAGCTTCGCCTGGGTCGTAAAATCATCCAAATCTGATTTCTAGATCTCAAGATAGAGTCCAAATAGTAAATATGAATTTTTTTAATATTAATAAAATAAATAAAATTCAATTGTATCTGTTTATTTATATCCTTTTCATATTATAATTTTATTTTTAAAATTTAATTATAATACAAACTTCTTTAATTATATCCTTTTTAGATTATAATTTTTTTTTAATATGATATAATCTTGATCGTCTATTTTTAAAAATATTAGATTTGACGGTTGAGATTATTTTAGTAGTACAGCGACCAAACCAAAATTATGGATAAGATCGCTCTTACGCTTATTATATATAAGGATATAATGGGTATTTTTGCAATTGAAAAAAAAAAAAGAGAGGATCCCAATCTTTCCATTTTTGGAGAAAAAGTTTTGGGATCAAAATCTATCAAATCTTCTTTTCCCTTCTGTCTGCTTCTCTCCTTCAAAAAACTTTGGAGCATGCCCAGGAAAGAAAATTTTAAAATTTTTCACCCAAATCTCTTCTCTTCTCTCCCAATTTCAACTCGGGAGCACAGTGTTTTAATTAAGGTTCCGTTTGGTATTGCTGTTACAGATAGTAACAGTAACTTATTTCTGAAAAACAGGTAAAAAATTGTTTGGTAAATCTTAAAAACAAATTTTTTTTGAAACACGCTTTTGACTGAAAAGCTGATTTTAGAGAAAGTATTTACCTATGTTTTTTAAAAAAGCTGCTTTTCAGCTTTTGCGAAAATGAACTATTAATTTCAACATCAAATTTCACTAAAAATATTATTTTTATAAATTATACCCAAAATATGCATATATGATATATCAAAAATATCACTACACCATAAACAACCTACGGTAACACAAAAAAAATGTTACAACTGGTACATTATATGTTACCTTAGGCCCATAAAGTAGCTAAGATATCATTTTTCTGGTGATAGCTCTCAGCATGTTGCCTTAGGTGTCTAAGGTAACATTTTTGATCCTTAAGGTAACATGCAGTTTTATGTTATCGTAGTTTGCTATAGTAACATAATTTAGTTTTAAGGTAACTTAATATATGTGTTACCTTAGAGGCCTAGTTTTTTTTAAAAATAGTGGGGCCCACAATGAGGCCCACTCTAGGCCCCAATATGGGGCCCACTGTTTCAGCCACTTTTGTTGGCAACATTATTTGACCTAGTGCAACATGTTTTTTGTTACCTTAGCTTTTATTTAGCAACATTTCCATTTGCTAATGCAACATCTTCACCAAAAAATAAATATAAACTGCACATATATTTAGCATTCCAAAATATCCTGTTCATTCAAAATCTCCAACACATTACATAATCAACATGATTAACCTCCAAAACAACATAATCCACCAGCCACTACATAATCCAACTACTAGAAAACATTATAATTCACAATCCTAGAAATATTGCTAGTTCATGATGATCATGAGCACTAATAGTAGTAGATAGAGAAAATCATTCATCCCAATGCCAATTCTCTTGTCAAAGCTTCTTGTATGAACTTTATCCATTCTTGTTTTCCGTCTCAGCCTTTTAGGAACTACAACTGTATTGACAAGTACATAAAATGTCAAACGAAAAAAATTACGGATAAAAAAAGGAATAGACATAGATACAAACAAAAACAAAGTACTTGTAACAAAGTCCAAATTAAATGAATAATGAAAAACTGTTCAACGTACAATGATATTAAAATACACATTCAAGATAAAAGCACTTGTATCTAATATGATTTAATAAAAGCAGGGAAGTATCTAATATCAAGCACTTGTATCTAAAATGCATTTAATAAAAGCACTGAAGTAAACATTCAAGATAAAAGGTATTAAATATATAGTATAAATCTCATAACCATGTCATATAGGCATAATATTACTACATGTACTACCAGGAATCTAAAAAGCAGGATTTGTCAAATAGATGAGGCAACAATATATGTTTTGGATCACCTTGCAAAGTGCAATTAAAGATTCATTAATACATTAAACACATTCACTGGAACTTTTGTAATTTATTAGAAGCCAAGGCACTCTGAAGATTTATTAGGAAACAGGACAGGACTATTGAACAAGGTTAATCCTTACAAGTTATTTAAAGGTATGCATAATAATAATTAAAAATTTACGCACACGGTTTAGATAACAAGATTTGTATCAATGACATAGGTCTTTTATCACTAATGAAAATCCTAACCATCATCTTTTATCATAATAATGATAAGGAAGTAGCGAGTTCTCGACTGTGCAAGTATCTATGTTGCAAAAACATAATAAGAAAATGGCCTACACGCTACATTACAAAGAAGTTACTTGCAGATGGTAGGCCAGACTAAAAGAGACACGAAGTGTAGACCCATAAGCGGTAATCCTAATCGTTGGTGGAAACTCCAATAGAGACTGGTTGAGCTGACACTGAAATGGGTGACAAAGAAAAATCCAAAGTCAGGCCAGAATTCTCAGAAAAACAAAAAAAAACAAGTGGCAATCTTTAAAGTTGAAAGGATAGTAAAGGTGGAATGTTACTAACAAAGAAGACTTTTTTCAAATTAACCTTCACAATAATATATAAACGACAACAACGTAGACATTTATACTCTCAGGTACATAGGATATACTCCAAAAGAGAAACTTGAACAAGTGACTGCTTGTATAAACTTGTTACAGTAATACAATGCCAACTGATGTACATGTACATGGACACAAAATTCCAGCTTGGCAACAGTTTCCAATAATTTGACCCTCCTAGAAAAATATGGGCTTGAGGTATCAACAAGTTCCTCAAACATACTTATAAAAAGTTTAAAAATGTCCTGCACACAAGATTTTGACATTAGATTCCTAATTCTTTTGTTAGACACAGAGATTTAAAAAACAGAGACTTGGCAAAATTATTTATGACTTAGTCTGGGATTGTGACATTGATAGTTGCTCCGAGCAGATCAAGCTTATAAACGAAAGGAGAAGCGGAAGTCTTGCTTGGCTCGAACTTGCAGTCATCGCAGGAACTACAACGCAATGTTAGTAATTGAAATAAATATTTTAGTATTTGAGAGAATGAATTCATGAAGAACCACAGATTATGAAAGTATCAGAAATACATTACAACCTCAGGATTCCATAGGTACTAAATTAAGATATATAAAACAAAATAAATGTAGAATATAATACTGCAGCTGCTCTGCAGATGAACAAAAAGAAAACATAAACTATGATTACTTACAATTGTAGAAAGTAAGATAAACCAAAACACATGTCTGGACGGCAGAATTTGAATTATTTTAACACTAGAAAATAATCAAGAGCCCTGTCAAATACTTGAGATTCATAAATTATTCAGAAATTTGTTGATTAATTGTGGCGTTACCCCCATTTGTAAGGAAGAACCCCAACAATCTGGAAATGAATATAGTATCTACCATGCATGTATTTGTAGGAAACAAGTCAGATATGGAATGCAAAGAGCTTTTCAAGTCCATCTTTATGACAAGCTTACCTCTATGTAAATGCAGAAACACATAAAACCCTGTTTGGAGACTTAGAACTTTAGTGATGGTGAAGGTAACAGGGATGAAAATCTTCCACATAATTCATGCAGGTATCAATTGCAAAATGAAAATAGTTCAGATCACGTTAGTAGCTGTCCTTACCCATCGATGACTGAGGAAAGGGCATGACTTGGTCTAAGGAGTGAAGTGGGTCCTATCCCTCTATAGCTAGTAGCTCACTAATAGACAATGAACTTAGCAGGCCTTTAAAAAGAAAGAGACAAACCTGAAAAATCAAGTACAGGCACCCCAGCACATCAGTTGCTAAAAATAGATGAGGTCGATGCACATCGGTCAATCAACAATAAACAGTTTAACATGTCAAAAGCAAAAAAAAACAAAAAACAAAAAATGGGTCATTCCTTTACAACAAAAAAGAAAAAATTCTGCAACACATAGAAGAATACACTCACAAGACGAATACATAATCCAAAAGAAGTACAACAAAATATAAAGCACACATATTATTCATATCTTGTAACAATAATACACATATAATAGATGTAGCAGCCCCAAATACAACAAAATACACATAGAAGAATACATTGAAAGGGGATTATACCTCAAATCGAAGGCCCAAATCCACTGAAATCCAAAGCCCCAAATCTAAAGTCCCAAATCCGAGGCCCTGAAATCGAAAAGAAAACCTAATTAGTCGAAGTTTAAGTGAAGAAATCAAATCAATTAAACTCAAAGAACCCCTAATTTGAAAAACCCCTAATTTGAAGAAACTCCAATTTAAAGAAGCCGAAGCCTCAAACACAAGCCATATTCAATTAAAAAACCCTAATTTGAACCAAATAAATACTAATTAAAGAGAAAAAGAAAAAAGAAAGATGAGAGAGTTGAGATTTTAACGACGAGAGAGATGTAGTGAGGTGAGAGAGAAAGAGAATAAGAGTGAGAGAGAGATACAGTGAGTGAGGCGCTAAGAGCATCTCCAATAGACGTTGTCAAGTGGTTGCCAAGTCCTATGTGGCATGGCATTCTTAGTTGCCCACCTATTGGAGTGTCAATGTTGTTAAGAAGTTGCCCATCAAAGTTGCCAAAAGTTGGCAACTTCCCTATTTAGTTAAAACACATACAACTCCTCAAAAATGTATTTAACTTTATCCTTTTTTATATCTCCCATATTTTAAATGTATTTATAAGACAATACAAAATTAATGTATGGGACCACATTGGCAACTTTTAAAGTTGCCACCTATTGGATTAGATTTGTAACAAAAGTTGCCAACAATGAGATGGAGGAGAGAAGAAATAAAAAAGTAATATATATGATGATGTGGTAGAAGTTGGCAACTATATTGGCAACCTCTATTGGAGATGCCCTAAAAAGGCCGCTCTTTTTCTTTTGACGAAAAAAAGGTCGCTCTTTTATTTAACCGGTAACTGTGCCATCCAATATTACTACTCCTATTTTCATATTTTTTACTTTCATATTTTTGTACGAAGAAGTGTATGCGGACGATGATTCTAATCGGGATATAATTGAAAACGTTTAAAATTTTATAAAATACGTGATTTTTTATTTTTAATAAATCAATATATATATATATATATATATATATATATATATATATTATAAAGGAGGATAGCGGGAGTTTAGGTGGCGCTCTAATATCGTCTCAATCGATTTTTCTAATTTTCTAGAATTTTAAACACTAATAAATATAAAATATCAATTATAAAGGAGAAGTTCGAATTTATAGGGAAGACATATGATTAGAAGTTCTATTGGAAGTATAATTAGTATTTATAAGGCATACGATTAAAAGTTCTATTGGAAGTAGAATATGAGTTCGAATTTATAGTGAATGAGAGTTCGAATTTATAGAAAAAATATATAACTAAAAGTTCTACTAGAACTAGAATAGGTGTTTGAATATATAGAGCAGACATATAATTAAATACTTTATAGAAAGTACGATCTTCTTAAATTATATATTTTTTTATATAAGTTAATTATACTTATATTAGGAAAATTTATTCATAAATCCAATACTATTGTCATGAAAAAAGTCACCGAATTTAAAAAGAAAAGAATTGATGTGTTAACATAATAAAAGAACAATGAGTAAAAGAACAATCTCATGCAGGAATCCTAAATAAATACAGGAGTATCTATAATATAAAGAGAAAATAAGATGTGTTTTCATTTTCTAAAACGCCAAAACTTTTAGAAAATCTAGAGAAAGTATAAATTGGAATTCACTCTATTTTTTAGGTTTTGATTTTAAGGAAAAAAATTGTTGTGTAAGATAAGTAACATCAATAATATGTAATGAAGTTAGAATTTCGATCCCAAACGAGAGCGGCTCGAAACGTGTTTAACGGGAAGACGGCTCAGTATAAAATATTGTACTAGCTATTAAAATATCATATGATGTTATAAATTTTATTTTATTTTTAGGATTTGATTTTTATGGATAAACATTATCATACAAGTAATATATGTAAAAGTTAGGTTTTTGGTCTTAACGAGGGAACGAATCAATAGTAATAACCGTGTTTAATAAGAAAGCGGTTCATTAGATAAGACCGTATAAAAGATGTTTAAATATATAATTAATACATAAAATAAATTGTTTTATTGGAAGTAGAATACGAGGACGGTGGAGACGTCTTATACGATTTTTTAAAACTATACAGCTTTTTTCCTAGAAATCCTTTATTTTAACTTTTTTATACAAGTTAATGTAACCCTTATGTTTTGATGATTATAATTCAGCAAGCTACTTTACATATTGTTTATCAATTCAGCAAGCTGTATTATGTTGTACAGGATTATTTCAGTCAGTCTAACAGATGTATTTCAGCAAGCTGTTTTGGAGCAGTGTACATATTTCAGCAAGCTGAATTCACATTCAGTACAATATCAGCAAGCTGTTTCTGGGCAACAGAAAATACAGAATTGAAGAGGACATTCGATTTTCAAGGAGCAATCTGCTATGTATGATTAGGAATATTGTTAGGGATCCTCTGAATTATACAAACTCATATAACACAGATATATTCACCTAAAGACAAGCCTAAGACAAGTGGGAGACAAAATATTCTTTACCTTTAAATAATGATACACTTTTCCTTATTTAATCAACTATACCAAACACACTCACATTTCTTTTCCTTTCATCATTGCTATCACATACGCTCCACACAACTGAGAAAACAACAGCTCCTCCTTGGCTCCTCCTTTTTCCCCTTTCATAATGCTCTTGAATTATGATCCGAATAAATAAAATCCAAGGAGCCTCAAGAAGACTATATCCCAAATCAAATAATCTTGTTTACCTATAAAAGGAACACTCTTGATCAGTTCCAAAACAACAATTACAAGTGCAAAAACAAGATCATATACATACACAACTTCGAGCCTTCTTTGCTAAATCATTTAAACCTCTCAAACTCTCATACACACATTCGGTTATACATTTTCAGAGGGTTCTTTAGGTTGAGTTGTAATTTCATTCAAATCCTTGTATTGTTCAAGTTGTAAAAGATTAGTTGATGTACAAGTGTTGGCTTAAGGTTTTGGGTGGGTAGAACTAGACTAGAGAAGGATACTTGGGAAGTATTGCTTAGAGAGTTGGTTCAACACAGCAATTCAGCAAGCCAAATTGTAAGCAGCTGGGTGTAAAGGGAGATATATTGGTTGATCTTGTAATCGGTTTATAGTGATCAATAATATATTCTCTTACCAAGTTGGTAAGGGACCAGGACGTAGACCATAGGGGATTAGGGGTCGAACCTGGCTAAAAGATCTTGTGTTCATTTATTTTTCTACACATTTACATTCTGCACTGCATTCATTTTCAAATTCAGCCAGCTGTTTTCTAACTGGTCAGGTCATATCAGCAAGCCGTTTTTGGAAAAAATTTTAAAACTCAACAGTTAATCAGTAACAGTCATAATACACCTATTCACCCCCCCTCTAGGTGTGTTTTCAGTTAATTGTACTTGCATTACAAAAATTTATCCATAAATGTAATATTATTCCCGTAATGAAAAGTCTTCGTATTTTTTTTTTTTGATATGTTAACATAACAGAAAGACATTTCCATGCGGAAACTGTAAATAAATACAAGAATATCTATAATATACAGAAAATATAAGATGTATTTTCATATTTTAAAACTCCATAAATATTAGAAAGTTTAAAGAATATAAAAATTTGAATTTACTCTTTTTATATAATGAAGTTAGAATTTCGGTTTCAAATAAGAGCGGCTCGAAACGTATTTAACGGGAAGACAACTCGCTAGAAAAGATTGTATTAGCTATTAGAATTTGATACTGAAGTCATAATTTTTTTCTACTTTTGCGGTTCAATTTTATAGATAAAAAATATTATATAAGTCTTTATAATATATGTTAAAAAGTTGGGATTTTGGTTTTAACGAGAGAGCGGCTCAATCGAAAGAATCGTATTTAACAAGAAATTGATTCATTAGAGAAGATTATTTAATTATTAAAATTTAATATTAATATTATAATATAACGTAAATGTATTGAATTTTTTTCAAAATATTGTAATGCCGCCACGAAGCGCGGCTTTATCAACTAGTTATATATAATTCAACTGAATTTGGAATTTTTAACACATTTTTTAAATTTTTAAAATATATTTTTGTGTCTTATTGGTAAATTTTGTTATTTATATCAAATAAATAAATATTTTTAATATAATTTTTTTAACTTGTTATTCTAAGAAAGGTTTTATAATTTTTTTGGATGGCGTTAACCAACCAACCAACTAATCAAATATACCTTGTTTTGCTTAGAATAGTATAGTATACATTATTCCAAAATATTTATGAATTTTTATTTTTTAAAAAATTGTACATTTAAAATTTAATAATTAATATAAATTGAAAAAATTAATAAATAAACACTGTTAATATTTAAAAACAATAAATCATTTATATGGAAAATAAAAATGAATTATTTTAAAAGTAAATGTGATTTCTAAATAATTAAACAATTTTTTGGTAAAAAAATTCAAAATTTAGTTTATTAATGATCTAAGATAACATATCATGTATGTTGCTAAGATCCAACGCTTTAAAGTTAAAGTAACATCACCTTTGTGGCTAAGGTAACACAAAAAATAAAATGTTATAGTAGGTCCAAAGTAACATGCCAAGGTAACATATTCTAGCAAATGAAAAAGATGTTCCAATAGCCCATCTATGACGTAGTGTATTATCAAACATTTATCTGATTTTCATAACTGCAATTATTTTAACAACACTTTTTAGTACAACAATTTTTAACAACAATACTGAACAAAACTAACTCAACTAATAGCAAGATGATTATCTATCATAGACGTGTCACCTAGCTAGAGCAAACATATATAATACGGAGTGTGAAGAATATAGGGCACGATCTACAACAAACGTTTTAGATTATTATGCCTTATATGTACAGTAATTTTTTGGTGTGAAAACAGGGGAAGATACTTTGATAAATTGTTGTATTGTAAAAAATTTCTGCGATACAGAATAATTTTTTTTAAATCAGAACCATTAGATGACCAATTTTTTTTTTAAATTAAAACCGTAAAATGATTGATCCATTGATTTTAAAATCGTTAATTGTCTAAACATACTTGGCAAACCGTTGTCCGGAGCCGAGGGGCGAGGAACATATATTCAAACGGAAAATTAGTAGCTATAGTTGCTTGTTTGACACGTACTAGCATTTCAACAGCAATATCGAACATGTGGTGCGAAATCTACTTCAAACCCTAAACTCTTTTCAGAATAACCTCTGTTTACAAAATAAATTAATTGATAAATCTTTAATAAATTAAAGTCCGATTCAATACCTAACACGGAGAAAAGGTGTACTACTAGTCTATTACATTGACAACTATTATAGCGTAAACTAGCCAGAAGTTTCTCTTCTAGTCCATATGAACTTTTTTGTTCGTCCAAATATTACATCCCGATTCACGGATAATTTTAATTATTTTTATCATATTTTTTTAATATTTTTATTTTATTATTTATAATTTTAATATATGTTTTTCAAGTAATAGAAAACATAAATTATAGAAGATACTAAAATATAATAATACATATTTTTTAGTATTCTAAACAATAGTGTTTTAATCTATATTGAAAATAGATAATATAACTTTTTAAATATTTGTTAAAATAGATAAAATAAATTTTTATAAGATAATATAAATTTTTGTGAAAATAAATATCAAAATTTTTTAACTAAAATATGTTGTTGACGGAAATCAAATCTCGAAATTCTAGGAGTAATTATTTATAAGGCAATATAAATGTTTAATAATAATAATATGTTATTGACGAGATTTGAACATTAAAGTTATGGAAGTATTTTAAATATTATAAAAAAAATATTGTTGTAGCATTACATTCAACGATTTTTTTTATTTATCTTAAACTAGTCGATAAAGCCCCGCTTCGCGGCGACATTACAATATTTTTAAAAAAATTTAATATATTGACGTTATATTATAATATTAATATTAAATTTTAATAATTAAATAATATTCTCTAATGAATCGATTTCTTGTTAAACACGATTATTTCGATTGAGCCGCTCTCTCGTTAAAACCTAAATCCCAACTTTAACATATATTATAAAGACTTATATAATAATTTTTATCCACAAAATCGAATCGTAAAAATAAAAAAAATTATGACATCAGTATCAAATTCTAATAGCTATACAATCTTTTCTAATGAGCCGTCTTCCCTTTAAATGCGTTTTGAATCGCTCTTATTTGGAATCGAAATTCTAACTTCATTATATACAGCGAGTAAATTCCAATTTTTATATTCTTTAAACTTTATAATATTTTGGAGTTTTAAAAGATGAAAATACATCTTATATTTTCTGTATATTATAGATATTCTTGTATTTATTTATAGCTTCCGCATGAGAATGTCTTTCTGTTATGTTAACATATCAAAAAAAAATTTAAATACGAAGACTTTTCGTGACGGGAATAATATTAAATTTATGGATATATTTTTATAATGCAAGTATAATTAACTTGTATAAAAATGTTAAAATAAAGGATTTCTAGGGAAAAGGGATATATAGTTTAAAAAAAATCGTATAAAATGTCTCCACCGTACTCGTATTTTACTTCCAATAAAATATTTTATTTTATGTATTTCTTATATATTCATACATCTTTTATACGTTCTTCTTTAATGAACCGCTTACTCATTAAACACGGTTATTACTGTTGATCTGCTCTCTCGTTAAGACCAAAATCTAATTTTTACATATATTACTTGTATGATAATGTTTATCCATAAAAATCAAATCCTAAAAATAAAATTAAATTTATAACATCAATATGATATTTTAATAGCTAATACAATCTTTTATAGTGAGCCGTCTTCCCATTAAACACGTTTCGAGCCGCTCTCGTTTGCGATCGAAATTCCAACTTCATTACATATTATTGATGATACTTATCTTATACAACAACTTTTTTCCTTAAAATCAAAACCTAAAATATAGAGTGAATTCCAATTTATACTTTCTTTAGACTTTCTAAAATATATGGAGTTTTAAAAAATTAAAACACATCTTATTTTCTCTTTATATTATAGATACTTCTGTATTTATTTAGGATTCCTGCATTAGAATGCTCTTTTATTATGTTAACACATCAATTATTTTCTTTTTAAATACAATGACTTTTTTTATGACAATAGTATTGGATTTTTGAATAAATTTTCATAATAGAAGTATAATTAACTAATATAAAAAAGTCTAATTTAAGAAGATTGTACTTTCTATATATATTTAATTATATGCCTGCTCAATATATTCTAACACCTATTTTACTTTGATAGAGTGTCTTTTGTATATACTCTAGAGGATTTTGTTCCCACATTTATAGTGTTTTTGCGAATAATCGTGAGTATTTAATTAGTTTTTGATGAGTTTATCGCAGGAAATAAAGTATTGCCAAGTTTGAAGGGATTTAACGATTTTACGGTGTTTTTGGCTCCGAACAATGACTTTATGAATTTGTGAGAAGAAGTGATGGAATTGTGGATCGTTGATAAAGATTTGAGGCTTAATAAATTGTTCGCTTTATGAATTTGTGAGAAGAAGTGATGGAATTGTGGATCGTTGATAAAGATTTGAGGCTTAATAAATTGTTCGCAATGATGCTAAAGCGCAACACGAACCAGGCAACAAAACGCGGAAGTGCAGCCTTTATTTTGTCAAGGAATTCTAAACAGACAGCAGTTCGCGCAGCTGCGCCTCTCAGCCGCGCAGCTGCGCCCTTCAGCACTGGGAGCAGAATTCATTTCGCGCAGCTGCGCCCTTTCTCGCACAGCTGCGCCCGTGCGTGGCTGTACGGGAATTTTACTGCAGAATTTTGATCCTTTTTCCTATTTGTAATATAATTCTAATTACTTTTAGCTGGGCCTATTTATTTAAGGCAATGACTTAAGTCTTGTAACTCTATAAAAACTCATCTAGGTGATTGATTTAGAGATCGAAAAAACATATACACACATTAGAACTTTGTAAACATCTTTTGGGGAGATTTGTGGAGAGCTTTTATTTTCTTTGAAGATTAAAGGTTTTTCTCTTTCTCTTTTCTTTATAATATGATTTGTTCAATTTATAATTCTTGTTTTGTTAATTCAATTATGAGTGAGTAGATAATTAATCTAGGGTTAAGTAGAACCCTAGTTATGATTGATGTGTGAATTTCCAACTTCCCCCAATTTGATTGTTTAATTACTCTTGCTTATTGAGTTGTTTTAATTAGCAATTACAAATCAGACGTGATTATGTTTATTGTTTGAACCATTGTCTATTTATCAACGAGAGTTGGATTTAGATGGTTGTGATTTATCCAATGAGGACATGAACTTCTCCATGAGAATAGGTAGAACGGATTGTTAGGAAGTTCGGGTGCTGTGATTAATGTCTCTAAATTGCATGATACCATGAGAATAGGCTTGATTGTATTTTAGAGAAGCCATTAATACTCGAGAGAGGTTATTGGTAATTTATAGGGCGCACCTTTCCTGTTGAGTAATATACGATTGATTGGGGAGGGAATTCACGATTGCATTAATTCATGCTAGTGGGGATACTTAATTCTGGAAGTTTTAGTTAATTGATTAATTGCATTAGTATAAAATTAGTTTAATAATCTTTGATAATTTATTGTGTTACTTGCTTGGCTGAATTGAATCGAGAACAACTGGTGATTGACACGTTTGTCTCTGTGGGATCGACTCTGACTTACCCTACTACATAGTTAGAAGGATTTGTTAGATATTATTATTTGATAGGCACGCGACAGCCTTGTCAAATTTTTGGCGCCGCTGCCGGGGATAAAGCAGTGTTAGATTAGTTAATTTTTGAGTTAGTTTGGCCAAGTTGTTTAGTTGTGTTGCTTCGACTATTATTCTTGTTCTGTTTGATCTTTGCTTGTGGTTTTTCTTGTTTCTTGTAAAATTGATTTTCAGATTCCTATAACAAGAAATTAAGCGAATAAAGAGAGGAGCAAGAAGAAAGCATGGAGGCATTGGTTGAGACTATGCGGGCATTTTCTCAAAAGATCGATGATATTGAGTCAAGAAATTCTTCTTTGTTTGCCATTTGTGATGTTTGCGGTATACAGGGACATACTCAAAATAATTGCCAATTTAATATCCCTTACTACCCAAATCAAACACAATTTTGGGATGGTAATTTTTATTACAATACCCATGACCACCCTTACCAGCCACCACAATATAATCCTTATGCTGATACTTACACTTCTGGTTGGGAAGATTACACTAATTTTTCCTACCAAGACAATCCACCTCAGCCACCACAGAAATCCAACTTGGAAAATCTTTTGGAAGGAGTTGTTGTTGCACAGCTGAGCAAGAATGAAGAGGTTGAGACAAGTCTTAATGAGTTGAAAACTCAAGGTAAGTTGATTGAAAACTCGATTGCTCAACTAGCTCAAGAGGTAACTGAATTCGTTGAGAGGCGCTCTCAAACGGAGGAAATACCAATGAGTCAATTTGATGATGCAACTTTGTGGAGTTGTACGGAGTTCAAAGAGTCGCAAAACGAGGTTAGTAACAGTAAGCTAATTTTTGATGATTTTGATGATGAAGATGGTTATTTTGATAGTCTTACTTTTATTGACCAATACGCTTCTCAAGAAATTAATTTGTGTGAAAACTCGTTTGATAGAAATGATGTTGATTTCTTAGAAGACTCTCTTTGCATGCTATTTGACGAGGATGATAGTATGGTTGTGGAAGATATAAATTCGAATAAGGATATTGTGATTCCCATTGTGGTATATGAGATAGAACCGAATTTGGATACGCTTGACTTGAATAATGCTAAGATTGAGAATGTGTATATGCCTGTTGTAGACCCGATTTGGGAGGGATTTGTGAAAAGTAGTCATAAATGTTTTGATGCGGATTTTGCTAAATATTTTCACATCCCGAAATTTCGTGAGCATCACATGAGTCTCACATGCCAATTTATGTATCTTCTTGGTTATCTAATTGGTGCTCACATCATTAGATTAATTCAAATTAGGAGATATGTACATCTATATGCTTTTTCGCCAGGATAATTGTCAACAGGCGTCGGGCTAACGACGTTAAACAAATGCGCTTCTTGGGAGGCAACCCATGAGTTTTTTTTAGCTTAGATATTTTTATTTTTATTTGTTTACTCCTACAAGGTACTTTGATGAATTTGGTGTGAGGTGTTTCAGGAACATAAAGAATTTTTGCAGGTTGATACTATTATGACAGATTTTAGCAATTCTTTTCCGGCCAGACACGTCATGCTAAGGCATAGGGGAGTATTTCTTTCCTTCTTTTAATTAGTTAAAATACTTAGTATTGTGTCATTGAGGACATTGCCACATTTAAGTGTGGGGATGTGTTCTTTGTAGTAGCATATTAAAAAAAAATTGAAAATACCAAAAATAATTCTAGCCATGTGAAGATTACTTACGTAAATGCACTCATGCATGCTTAGAAATCTTGTGTTTATGGAAGTTTTTGATTGAGAAGTGATATGTGATGTTCTTGTGCACACACTTACACTAGCAAGTAGAAACTAGTAGACTTATTAAATGTGCTAAGTGATTAGAATGACATGAATATATGCAAGGTAATTTGGTTTATATGCTTTGAATACAAGTAGATGCGTTAGAGAGACTGTTACTTTGGGATTGATTATGTTTTTGTCACACCAAGTGAGTTTTGAGCTTATATGCATATCTTTTGCATGACTATTCGTTTGCTTGAGTGTCCACTTGTCGTTTACATTGCTAGCACTTGCTTGAAGTCTTTCTTGAGATGCATGACATTAATTGATAATAAGATGATAAAGGCAATTAGGTATAACCTCATATTTCCCATATTTCCAAACCATTTATACATGATCAAATAGTTAACCCTTTGAGATTAATCTTATTCTTTCGGCGACACACCACATTACTTGCCATTATCCTTTTTATTCTATTTGCCTTACATTAAATTTGAACCTAATTGTCAAAGGCTAGTATTGTTTGTAAGGGAGTGATAAGGTGTGCATAAAGGGGGGGTTTATATATGATCATAATTTTGGGGGAATATTTGGGGTTTGGTTCATAGCTTGTTAGTCGAAGTTTTAAATCATATTTATGGGATCGTTGTTCTTGCTATTATTTTGCTCTCTTGAAAAAAAAAATGAAAAAAAAGAAAAAAAAAAGAAAAAAAATGAAAAAAATAAATATGAGAGCATTCTTATCTTTTGTGCTCCTACTTTGTCTCGACTAGTCAAGTTGTTTATAAATAAAAGTTCAAGTGTGGGGAAATATTTTTTTTGGTTTTAATAAGTATGGGAATTGTTTGAATTCCATTGTCGGGTACTAGCTTTTGACTTAACCTTCTTTGGCTTTCTTGATATACCTTGTCCCTAGCCCCATTACAACCTTATAAAAGACCTTTTGATTGTCATCAATGATGTATGTTGTGTTAAGAGTTAGATTGATATCAAGGACGAAGCATGTTTATGATATTGTTGGAGTTGAGTGAAACACTTACCCTTTGTTTTGAGTGAATATTTTTGTGAGTGAACGGTGAGTTTTTGCTTTTGGCATAGGAGATCCCAGATTTTGTCTCAAAGATGTGCTCTTGTGTGCTTAGCATGTTTACCAACCTATTCTTACATTTGACATGAATTTCTATGATCTTATGCATCTTCTTTGAGTAGACTATGTGGATACTTGCACTATATACACCAAGGCATTGCATTTTCATTTTGATTCTTTAGCGGAAGTGGCATGAGAGGACGGGTGTGTGTGATGTTGTGTTGAAGTGTGGTCTTTTGCATGAGTTAGATGAATTTTGTGGGTATATTCACTATAAACCCTCACGAGACCTTACTCGTCCACTAGGGCTACCTAGGGGTTTAAAGGACTTGTTGCATATGTTAAATGCAACCGTGATCACCTACGGAAGTGGTATTAATTAGTTAGTATATTTATTATGTTAGTTTGCACGAGGACGCGCAAAATGCTAAGTGTGGGGATATTTGATAGAGTGTATTTTGTATATACTCTAGAGGATTTTGTTCCCACATTTATAGTGTTTTTGCGAATAATCGTGAGTATTTAATTAGTTTTTGATGAGTTTATCGCAGGAAATAAAGTATTGCCAAGTTTGAAGGGATTTAACGATTTTACGGTGTTTTTGGCTCCGAACAATGACTTTATGAATTTGTGAGAAGAAGTGATGGAATTGTGGATCGTTGATAAAGATTTGAGGCTTAATAAATTGTTCGCTTTATGAATTTGTGAGAAGAAGTGATGGAATTGTGGATCGTTGATAAAGATTTGAGGCTTAATAAATTGTTCGCAATGATGCTAAAGCGCAACACGAACCAGGCAACAAAACGCGGAAGTGCAGCCTTTATTTTGTCAAGGAATTCTAAACAGACAGCAGTTCGCGCAGCTGCGCCTCTCAGCCGCGCAGCTGCGCCCTTCAGCACTGGGAGCAGAATTCATTTCGCGCAGCTGCGCCCTTTCTCGCGCAGCTGCGCGTGGCTGTGCGGGAATTTTACTGCAGAATTTTGATCCTTTTTCCTATTTGTAATATAATTCTAATTACTTTTAGCTGGGCCTATTTATTTAAGGCAATGACTTAAGTCTTGTAACTCTATAAAAACTCATCTAGGTGATTGATTTAGAGATCGAAAAAACATATACACACATTAGAACTTTGTAAACATCTTTTGGGGAGATTTGTGGAGAGCTTTTATTTTCTTTGAAGATTAAAGGTTTTTCTCTTTCTCTTTTCTTTATAATATGATTTGTTCAATTTATAATTCTTGTTTTGTTAATTCAATTATGAGTGAGTAGATAATTAATCTAGGGTTAAGTAGAACCCTAGTTATGATTGATGTGTGAATTTCCAACTTCCCCCAATTTGATTGTTTAATTACTCTTGCTTATTGAGTTGTTTTAATTAGCAATTACAAATCAGACGTGATTATGTTTATTGTTTGAACCATTGTCTATTTATCAACGAGAGTTGGATTTAGATGGTTGTGATTTATCCAATGAGGACATGAACTTCTCCATGAGAATAGGTAGAACGGATTGTTAGGAAGTTCGGGTGCTGTGATTAATGTCTCTAAATTGCATGATACCATGAGAATAGGCTTGATTGTATTTTAGAGAAGCCATTAATACTCGAGAGAGGTTATTGGTAATTTATAGGGCGCACCTTTCCTGTTGAGTAATATACGATTGATTGGGGAGGGAATTCACGATTGCATTAATTCATGCTAGTGGGGATACTTAATTCTGGAAGTTTTAGTTAATTGATTAATTGCATTAGTATAAAATTAGTTTAATAATCTTTGATAATTTATTGTGTTACTTGCTTGGCTGAATTGAATCGAGAACAACTGGTGATTGACACGTTTGTCTCTGTGGGATCGACTCTGACTTACCCTACTACATAGTCAGAAGGATTTGTTAGATATTATTATTTGATAGGCACGCGACAGCCTTGTCATACTTTCAATATAATTTTTATTTATATATTTTTTCTATAAAATTGAACTTCTATTCTACTTCCAATAGAACTTTTAATCATATGCCTTATAAATACTTATTCTACTTCCAATAGAACTTCAAATCATATAATTTAAGAAGATCGTACTTTCAATAAAATATTTAATTATATTTCTGCTCTATATATTCAAACACCTATTCTACTTCTAATAGAACTTTTATTTATATGTTTTTTCTATAAATTTGAACTCCTATTCTACTTCCAATAGAACTTTTAATCATATGTCTTATAAATACTTATTCTACTTCCAATAGAACTTCTAATCATATGTCTTCCCTATAAATTCAAACTCTTCTTCTCTATAAATTCGAACACCTATTCTACTTCTAATATGTTAAATGATATTTTTATATTTATTAATATATAAAATTTAAAAATTCTAGAAAATTAGAAAAATAGATTAAGACGATCTTAGAGCACCACCTAAACTCCCGTGTATCCTCCTTTATATATATATATATATATATTGAATTTAATGTTATTGTTTAGCGTACCAAATTTAATGTACCCAACCACCAACCAAATATACTCTATTCTACTTATAATAGTTTAGAATAGATAGATTTTTTAGAACTACATCCAACGATATTTTTTATCTATCTTAAATTCTAATGTTTATTGTTCACTGTACCAAGTTTGATATACCAAATCATTAATCAAATATAACATATACCATTTATAATAATATAGCATAGATAGATATGTCAATCAACTCATTTTACACCCAATTCCCATTCCCATCTAGGTACTCTCTAACTACATTAATTTTTTTCAGGTACTTTTTATTAGAGATAGTTTGGGTAAGTTTAAAATTTATGATTTAAAATTATTTAAAATGATAAGTGGGAAAAAAAATTAAGTCAATATTTGTTTGGATCATTTTATATAATGAGTAACTTATGAATTATTAAAAATATAAAAATAAAAATAAATTTGATAAATTATTAATTTGAATAATGATACTAATTTTTATAAAATAAAATCATCAAAATAAAATAAGTCGTTCAAAAAAATAATTCATACCAACTTCTGGCTTTAAACTATTTTTTTTAACTTTAAATCATTTTTTAACTTATTACAGAAATAGACATTTTTCAAATTAAAGTAAAAAATTACTTTAAGCCGGGCTTAAAACCCCGGGCAAACGGGCTCATAGTATTTGTATAACATAATTATTGAAATTTAAATATGCATAGCACAATTTTCATTTATTAAAATTTCGAATTTGGTAATCATTTTGACTTCTGAGTAACAATATAATTGCATTTAAGTGAAAATGATAGTTTTGCATTTCGGAGCATATTCGTATTTGTAAACTTCTTAAGCTTGGATCCCGATTTCTTTTTTAGAATTTAATAAAATATTCAAATTTAAAAAATAAAATTCTAAAAAACAAGTTGCTTTGGGTCATATTCAAGTCAATCAAAAAATATAAGGGTGAGATACCAAACTATCCATATTTCTAATCCATCTGCCCAAAATGCCTACATTCAGAATCGTCCGTTCTTTTTACCCACGGACCACGCATTTAGACATGCGTATAGGGTATACGCATTCTAAAATTACGTGACCTATGACCACGCATGTGTTGGATGCGTGGAGTGTGTAAAATTGAGGGTGAGAGCTTGTGAAACAGTACCACGAATACGCATGTTGAGCATGCGTGGATTGGGATACGCATGTTCAACATGCGTATCTAACATTGTTCATCGTCCCCTTCAGACGTCGTCGGAGGCGATTTTCGACCAAAAAATCGACCACATTTTTCACCCCTTTTCAGCAATCTTTCATTAGCATATTATCTACCAAACTGATCATCTCGTTCTCCTCTACAAGCCTATACCAATAGTTTTCCATTTGTTTTGCCGGAATTAAAAGGCACAAATCGATCCCATTTTTCGATCGAACTTCCAGATCTATTCCTACGCGCCCCTGCGGGGCCAGAACTTAACAATTGAACATGACAAGATGAAGATACAAGCATGGGAATCATTTTGGTATGCTCATATTTTGTGGAGGTGGTCGTAATGTTATGAACGGGAGTAGGCGATTTTGAGGTGTGGAGGTGGTCGCATGAGCTCCGTTTACGTTTTTGAAGAAATGACGTCAGCTGACGTCAATACGCATGCTGGGAATGCGTGACTTGAAATACGCATCCTGGAAATGCGTATTCCAAGCCACGCATGACCAGCATGCGCACTCCATGGGTAAAAAGGGCGGCTTCACCCGTAAATGGGTATTTCGGGCAGATTATTAAGAAAAATGATGTAGTTTGGTAATTTTCTCAAAATATAAGTGCCATTTTTGAATATTATTTCTGTAAATATATCATATCGCCAATTAGACCGAATCATAGTTTTGGTCGTCCTTATTTTCTTTTTGTTGACATTCCTGGCCATCTTTTGTTGTTAACATCCCCGAAATTTTAATTTCAAAGAAGGGGGACCTGGAAATTGAGACTTTTGAACTCTTGGATACACGGAACCAGTATCATGCATTATGTTCAACATTATGTTCAACATCTTCACGCAAGGCCTACCTGTGTATAAATATATACACGCACACACCTCATTTTGGAAATTGAAGAGCAAACTAAAAGCCCAGTACACACTATACAAAAGTCATGACAACACTTTGCTTCATCATGACTATAGTATTGTTCATGCTATCAGAAAATAACACCACCAGCCTCTGTTTAGCCAGCAACATAACCACTGATCAATCAGCTCTACTATCCTTCAAATCCAACATCATTTCTGACTCTTACAACATCTTGACCACAAACTGGTCCAGCTCTACCTCTTGTTGCGACTGGATTGGTGTCACTTGTGACATCCGTCGCAACAGAGTAATCGCGTTAGATGTTTCCAACATGCACTTAACTGCTACTATTCATGCAGACATAGCAAACCTCTCTTTTCTTGTTTCTCTTAATCTCTACAACAACAGTTTTGACGGCAATCTTCCTGAAGAATTATCAAATTTGCGAAAACTAAAACGTGTTGACCTATCATTAAACTTCTTTTCGGGGGACCTTCCGAGTTGGTTAACAAATTTACCAGATCTTACAGACTTGTCTGTTTCAAATAATAGTTTCACCGGCACAATCCCTCCTTTTTCTAACATTTCGCAACTTGAGAACTTAAAACTAGGGAACAATCTTTTTCGTGGAAATATACCAGAGGAAATTGCGAACCTTGATAACTTAAAGGTATTGGAGTTGCAAGGTAATCAGTTTTATGGTTCTGTCCCTTCTACAATCTTCAACATGTCAACATTAAGGCTATTTGACATTTCATACAATAACTTATCTGGCGATCTTCCTTGGAATATTTGTCATGGTATTCCAAATATCGAAGAGCTTCATCTGTCTGTCAACGAATTTTCTGGCCAACTTCCGTTAGCTCTACATGAATGCTCAAATCTTTGGGTATTTTCACTGTCGCGTAACAAATTAAGTGGAATCATACCTAGAGAGATTGGAAATTTCAGTATGGTAGAGGAGCTTGGTCTTGGTGAGAACAACTTGACAGGTATGAAAGGTTAATAATATTGTGTACTCATTTTAAGCCAACTGATCAATTCATTGTGTATACCACTGAAACAAATATATAAAAGACTATAGTCTAAACTGTAGAATTATTATGTATAGTTAATACTTAATAGTACTCTTCAATTGCTCTTAAGCTGAACTAATATGCAAACTAGTTAACTTTACATGCATTTAATAGATAGTATGTGTTCCCAGCTTTGTAGCCTAGTAGATAACCTCTTCTCGGAATGCATGCGTGTTACCAAATATACTAAACTAAAATATGTGCAAAGCGCGCAGTATAACATACTATGCTGTACTTCCACCCTTTCGTGTCGAGTATCTAAGTAAAGGTTCTGTAAAAATCCTGTTTGCCTTTCGAAAGAAAATATAATATTCTGATCATTCTGTTATTTCTTGGCAGGTTATATACCAGAAGAGATTGGCAAACTATGGAACTTGAAGCTGTTGAGCTTACATGCCAATCACATAAGTGGTTTTCTTCCTCAAACACTCTTCAATATCTCTAAATTGGAGATAATTAAATTATTTGACAATCAACTTTCAGGCAGCCTTCCTTCAGACTTTGGCCTAACACAACCCAATCTAAGAGAAATTTATCTGGGGGGAAATCACCTCACAGGGACTCTGCCTCATTTTATCTCAAATGCTACTAAACTCGTGTTTTTTGACGTTTCTGGAAATGAATTCAGCGGTACCATCCCCAAGTCCTTTGGAAATCTGAAACTACTTGAATTTTTAGGCTTTGGTACTAATAATCTAACAAATGATAAACCATATTCGGAACTGAGCATCATTACTAGCTTGACCAATTGCAGAAACTTGAACACCCTAATCTTTGATAATAATCCTCTTAATGGTTTCCTTCCAGCTTCTGTTGGAAATTTTTCATCTGCTTTGGAGCAACTGTATTTAAGTGACTGTGAAATTAACGGAACCTTTAGTGTAGAAATAGGAAACCTAAGTAGCCTTAGAGTTTTGTGTCTTCATGGTAACAAGTTCACGGGAAAAATTCCTTCAACAGTAAAACATCTGACGAAGCTTGAGGCATTTACCCTGTATGATAACAAGATTGGAGGACTGATTCCGGATGATGTTTGTCATTTACGAAGACTGGTGTACATGTTATTTGACAGAAACCAGTTATCCGGTCCAGTCCCCGCATGCTTAGGAGATGTTGCTTCACTAAGATACATAGATCTTAGTTCAAACAGATTGAACTCTAGCTTACCAGCAAGCCTAGGTCAACTCAGGGACCTTTTAGACTTTAATGTTTCTACTAATTCATTGAGTGGTGACATACCCTTTGCGTTAGGTAATTTAAAGGTTGCAATTCACATAGATCTATCACAAAATCAGTTTCTTGGAAACATTCCAACTAATTTTGGGAACCTCCAAAGTTTGGTTAATCTTTCACTGGCACATAATAGATTACAAGGTCCTATACCTGACGCTTTCAGATATGCAGTAAGCTTAGAATATTTTGACCTTTCTAGTAACGACTTGTCTGGTTCGATTCCTAAGTCTCTAGAAACGCTCATGTATCTTAAGTACTTCAATGTATCTTCCAATAGCTTAAGTGGTGAAATTCCAAGTGAAGGTCCTTTCAGAAACTTCACTCATCAATCATTCTTGGCAAATGAAGCACTATGTGGTGCTTCTCGGTATGAAGTAAGAGCATGCAGTGACAGTGTGAATCATGGATCCAAGAAGCGATTGAGAATGCTTCTATTTGTCGGTGCTCCTATAATAGTTTCTTCACTACTGTTTGTGTTGGTATTTACGTCTATCCTGATCATAAGAAAGAAGAGTAGTTTTGTTCAGCCTGAAGCAAATGATATGGTATCAATAACAAGGGCTGATAGAATTTCATATCTCGAGCTTCAGAAAGCAACTAATGGTTTTAACGAAAGCAATGTTGTTGGCATGGGAAGTTTTGGGTCCGTTTTCAAAGGAGTACTCGAAAATGGAACAGTTGTCGCTGTCAAGGTATTCAATTTAGAAGTAGAAGGTGGACTTAAGAGCTTTGATGTGGAATGTGAAGTACTAAGAAGACTTCGCCATAGGAATCTCGGACATGTCATAAGTTCCTGCTCAAGCCTCGACTTCAAGGCTTTGGTACTAGAGTACATGCCTAATGGTAGCCTGGAGAAATGGTTATATTCTCACAATCATTTTTTGGATCTTTTGCAAAGAATAGACATAATGATAGATGTTGGTTGTGCGTTAGAGTATCTTCACTGTGGTTATTTATCTCCTGTCGTTCATTGCGATTTGAAACCGAGCAATGTCTTGTTAGATAACAATATGGTTGCTCATCTTGCTGATTTTGGTGTTACCAAGTTACTGGGAGAAGGGGACAGCATTGCGCAGACCATTACTTTGGCCACATATGGATACATGGCACCAGGTAAATTCTTTCTGGCTATATGCGCACAAGAATTCCAATTATATGCTTAATTTTCTATCAAGTTTTGTATGATGCATAGACTTTATGTATATTTGTTAATTATGACATGAACGCAGAGTATGGAATGGAAGGGCTAGTATCAAGCAAAAGTGATGTATACAGTTATGGCATTACGTTAATGGAAGTATTTACAAGAACGAAGCCAAGTGATGAACATATTCTTGGAGATTTGAGTCTCAAGTCTTGGGTTAGTAATATGTTTCCAAAGTCATCAATGGAGATAATTGATGCAAACCTGCTTATGGCAGAGGATGGAAACACATCCACGAAGGTGCATTGTGTGTCATCTATCATGGAGTTGGCTCTGTGTTGTGCTGCAGATTCTCCTAAGGAAAGGATCACGATGAGAGACGTCCTTAAAACACTTGATAACATCAAAACTGATTTCCTTGCAAACCAGGAATGAAAATAAGTATCAGCATATCAGTTATAAAGATAAAAAATTAAGTACGCAATTTGCACCTTGTAGATTTTCGTAGCAGTAGAAAAACCCAATTAGTACATACGAAAGAGATAAATGTGGCCCGCAAGGGTTGTCTCAGTTGGTTAAAGAGAGGTCATCTCACCTCTTGGTCACATGTTCGACTCCCATGGGAGGCGGATTTATGATTATGCCATCCTGGGGCAGAGCCTGTCGCACTTGCGCGATTTGCCTTGGATCACGTGGTTTGCAGGCTATTGCGTGAGCCCATGGGTTTACCACCCGAAAGATAACGGCTGCGGGTTCCCATGTTAAAAAAAAAAAGAAAAAGAAAAAAAAAGAGATAAATGTGATGTCTAGGAATTGAAGCCTTTATTTCAATTAAAAATGTTAATGATATAAATTGTATCGAGCCTTAACAAAATGCCTTCTGTTACTTTTTGAGATGCATGGAAATAAATGTCGTCTATTTTGTACTAAGTGGGTGATTAAGCGTTTTTAAAAGTTAAGCGGACTATTAAGCAGATTAAGCGGGTCATTAAGCGGAATACGGGATCAAAATGATGTTGACTTGCTAATTTTTCAATTTTAAAATATTATGAGTTTAAATTCTTATTACTCCATAATTTTAATTTTAAATATAATTATATAATATCTATATATTTAAATATATATTATTAATATATATTATTAATCCGCTTAATGACCCACTTAAAATTCCGCTTAAGCGTCCGCTTAACCGTTTAAGCGCCCATATATCAAAGAATTGAACCAATGCTAATGCATCTTCTATCTGATCAACCCTGCAGAGCCCATATATCAAAGAATTGAAAGTGAATGTGTCTGGTTTACATCCTCTGTTTCCAGAGCCTCCATGACGGTCTCTTCCTTAGCTAAAGCATGTATCAGGCAGTTGTATCAAACGGTGTTTTAGCGGATCCTCAATGCTGACATTTCATGGACAACTTCTTCTGCTTCTTTTAATCTGCCGACCTTGTATAACACATTCAAACTCAGTGTATGTTATTACGCTGGGCTTGAAATCCGTAATTTCTTAAGTGAACTTGCTAGGAGTGAAATTGAGTATAACCTGAAGTGCGTATACACAAAATGCATTTTGAATTCATAAAGTAAATCCATCCATCAACTAATAACATAAGTTCAATGACGTAAAAAATTTCCTCGTCAACAAGAAAAAAGAAGTTTCCAAAGACAAAAACAAAAAAAAAAATAGAATCACAGTCATTTCTGGAATTACGCAAACATAGTCAATTCTGGGCGGCTGTAAATGTTCCGGCCCTCATCATCAAGTGTAGGATAAGCTGCCACAATTGCATCTTGAGCGCCAATGTAGAGTGAGTTGTAGAGCTTCCAGTATACTTGTCTAACCTTTCTTGCTGGATGAAACAACCCCTGAAGATAGTAGTTAAGTACAACATGTGCGCCTAATGCAACCGTCAGCCCTTGAATGGCTTCCATGACAGCATTTATGACATGTGGTGAAGTCTCAAATATATTGGGCCAGACATAGTTCATCAAGTGAACCAAAGCATCCTCACATCCCAGACCAGCCACACCTAAAGCCATGTGCTTGATGGCTGATGCAGCGGTCTGCCTGTGAACCAGATCCCAATCCATCAGAGCATCTACAAGTAATGGAGTTACAGCGTATATGTAATCTTTACCCATTTCACCAATATACTCGAAAAGAAAGGAAAGGGATTTCAGAACACCATTCTGCACATTTTGCTCAGGAACACGATACTCATTCATCAAGGCAGGTAAAACTGTAAAAGGAGAACAAGTTTCTGCAACTATAGCAATTGCTACAGTTGTACACACGCGATTCTGGCGCTCCTGAACCTTGAGATTGTTCAACAAGGTTGCCAGAACATCTTGTGGTCCAATAGCTTTTGCGATGTACCCAAAAGTGTTCACTGTAGCCCGTCGAATTCCCTTTTTGTGGGCTTTAAGCATCTCAAGCAGCTCAAAGCATATCCTCATCCACTCCCTTGCAGGAATAAACTCAGCTCCACGATCAGCAATTCGACCAACAAGATCAATACAATTCTCCTGAACTTTCTCATGCCGATTCTTCAAAATTGGGGTCAATCGCGGAAGCAAATCTTTGATTGGAGGAGTCATTTTAGACATACCAATAATATTCACAACTGCTTTTAGTGCTCCCAGTATTGATCCCAAGACTTGAGGATATTCTTCTCCCAAACACTCATACAAAACAACCCCAAGATGTCCCAAAAGTTGCTCTTCCTGGCATTGTTTCATGACCACTGCAATTCGGGTAATGAGATCTGCTGCCTGCTGTCTAACCTGAGCACTCTTGTGGTCCAGAAGCCACTTAATTGTACCACATATCTGGGGAAGGTAAGGCTTCACCCTCTTCCCTAAAGAATTTACAACTGCACCGAACCCATTAAGGATTACATTAGCATCATCACTGGTCTGCTCTTGGAATGCATAAAGTATACCATCAATCAAAAGCTCTTCCAAGCGAGCATCAATATCACACGCACCCAAATCAGCAATGACCTTCTCGATCGTCTCCATAATCATTCTCCTATACGGTTCACTGTGATCTTTAAGGCCCTCCATTATGCTTCCAACAATGTCAGCAACTCCAACTTTGTTTCCTAGTTCAACAGTAGTCTCAACAAGCTGTTTATAATTTCTACGATCCAAAGCCATCCTTCGAACCCAGAAATTGCGGAAAAATTCAGGCAATATTTCACTTCGAATATAATCATCCTCTACAACTTGAGTGCTCACACACTGCTTTGTAATTTTGAATAGCACAATATGTTGGACTGTACTAGTAAATGAGACTGTCTCAATTGAGAATGAGACTGTCTCTTTTGCAAATGAGACTGTCTCTTTTGTCTAACAGAATATTAACTGCAGAAATTAAATAACTGAATAAACAATAACAACACCAGGAATTTTCACTTGGTTCGGCCCCTATCTTTGTCTATGGCCTACATCCAAGTCCCTATGCCAACTAGCACAGAGATTATATTATTATCACAATAATATAAAGCTTACAGTTTTCTCGATTACAAATTTAAAGCCCCTTGGAAGAACCCTTCCCTTTGACACGGCTGTCACCTAGCAAACCTGCTACCTTGGAAGAACCCTTCCCCTTGACACACCTGTCACCTAGCAAACCTGCTACCTAGCCCACTGGCTACCTTGGCTTATGATTTGTAATCCAAGCTAACTGCCACAACCCGGCACAAGTGATAATCAAAGTTTGTAACAAGATGAGTACAGCTTCTAAACAAGATGAATATGAACTTTGTATGTCTTGTGTATAGAAGTTGTATGGCAGAGAATGGATAGCTCGGTTCTTGCGCTGCCTTCAAGTGGAGTTGAATCGGATATATAGAATTGATAGCTCGGGCTCTCGCAGCTTCAAGTAGGGGTGAGTCGTATATATAGTGAATTTGATGATATAGCCGTTGTAGTTGAATTCACTCTTCAAGACTTTGCCGTTAGAATCTGACTTATGAAGATATAGCCGTTGAGGTTCATTCTTGAGCATATAGTTGATGAATCTTGACTAATACAGGATATTCTCTGTTAAAGCACTAAGCAATTGATAAAGAATAAATCAATTAGATGCATATTTATTCTATTAGAAAATGTCAGAGAATATGGCTTATACACACGGCATGGCTGAAGTTATTGACTAAAGAGAATGTAGTTGTTAAAGCACAAAGCATATTTATTCTTTTGGTAAGTGGGTGTCATGTTGATTCCTTTAGAAAGTGGGTGACACTTTAGGAATAAAGTGATAGATAAAGCTAAAGAATCTTGACTATTCCATCTAGTGGAGACAATATTTAGTGGAGACAATACTCAGTGCACTATGGAAGTTCACATATTATATGATATAAGCATGTTCTATCCAACAAGTATGGGAACTAACATATTTCAAGGTAAGCATGTGAAATAGAATCTCCAATATTTAATTAAAAGATAATTCAAAATTTATCATCATAAAATCTGTGTAGTAACATGCTTGACCACTTTTAACACAATCTTCTTCATTTCTTCATCGGGTGAAGATAATCATGACTTCTTTTGTATAGTAACTTGCATATACCGCATCCATTAGTGGTACAATGAAACCAATTGCCTTCAAAAAAGCAGCCAAGACTTTCCCACGTTGTGACCTAATACCCTTCCATAACGGCTTCACAACAGAGTCAAAGCTCTCAATACCATACGGAGCAGAGGCCTCCGCAAGAGCTGCTAAAGACAGAGCCGTGATAGTTCTGACCTTTTGATTCTCATCATCTAGACCATGTTGGATAATTTCTACAAGAGACCGCAAGTGAGGAAGAACTGCACAGCCTATCAGTATAGCAATTTGCTGAACAATCTTAATACCCGTGTGACGAGCTTGCCAGGACTTCTTACTTTGACATACAGCTTTTAAGAATGGCAAAATAGCAGGTATCCCTAGTGCAGAAGCAACAACACTGAAGGCTCTTGCAGTGGTGTTCCTCACATACTCATCCATGTTATCAATATCAGGGCGCATTGCAGCGATCATTGTGGCCAGGCCAGCTGCTTTGCTGAGATTGGATATAATTTCTCTTCCCTCTACACGGGCATAATAGTCGTCATCAATTAATAAAGGCTCAATCACCACAAGGATTTTGTGTACATAAGGACGTACCAAATCATCCAGTTTATATAATACTCTGTCAATGACCTTCACCAACAGATGTCTCTCCTGATCTTCTAAGGTGGGTTGCATGAGAAGCGGGAGTATCTGACTAAACAATGGACCGGCACCAAACTCCCGAGCCTTATCAGTAAGCTGTCTCAAAGCCATTTTCCGCTGAGGCGGTGTTCCATTCTTCACCTTAAGCAACAGTTTCATGATCTTTCGCTCTTTATGCTCATCAGGAGACAGTTTATCTTCATCTTCCTCATCCATCAAAGCACCAAAGTACTGGTAATCTTCGGGCTTCAAGCATGGCAAACCACCCGTCAATTCTTTCGGAACATCAAATTGCTGACCCCTATTTTCTTCAGGTATTGCATAAAGTGGAGTCACCATCGGAGTGGGGGTAGCAAGTAGTTTCCTAGCAGGTGTCCTGATAGGCACGTAAGAACCCGGAGCATCTAAGACCCTATATCCTTTCTGCGGCAACATTGAGTCAAGTTCTTCATCAGTCACCAGGCGATTTCTCTCTTCAATATCTCTCTCCCACCTCAACAAGTTACACTGTTCAGGACTTTGCAAGTTAATAGCTCCGGGAGTCGGGGTAGCAAGTTCAACTCCTCCTACGGGCGTTACATATGCTGCAGCAGCAGCACCAGCCATCGGTGTTGCACTCCCTGTGGTTGCAGGTGTCTCATCCCACCTTGATCTCTGTCGTTTTGGTGTAGGAGTCTCGTCCTCCCACCTTGATCTCTGTCGTTTTGGTGTAGGAGTCTCCTCCGACCACTCCATTCTCTTCTGTGCATCACCTGCTTTTCTCTTCGAACCCTCCTTCATGACTGTTGTAATATAAAAAAACTTGCAGTAATTACGCGAATCGGCGACTTTCAATCCGGTGATGTCTAATTACTCAAGATTTTAATTAGGTTTGTGTGGGTGCGCATCCCTTTATATAGGTGTCCACAATTCTGATTAATAATAGATGCTTTTTAAGGATTTTTTTTAGGGATAGTTTCAAAATTACCCATGTTAATTATTGGATTTTTAAATATATACTACCAATCTTTTTAAAATTCTAAAAATACCGATCTTGTTTTCAATATTTCAAAAATACTACCTTCCTCAGTTGCAACTTTTGCAACCTCATTTGCAACTTCGATGCTACAAATTTCTAATTGCAAGTTCCGGGTTTCAGATGTCATTTTCGATCACTTTTTTGGAATATATATATATATATATATAGGCCATTGTTCTATGGAGAATCAGCTTACGCGGAGAACCGTGGAGAACCACTTATTCTATACTAATTTCTGATTCTATTACAGAACCAAATTTTTATTTTTTTTTTATTTTTTTGGTTCTATAAAAAAAAATTGGTTCTACAAAAAAAAAAATCTGGGCAAAGCTGACGTGGCATGTCTGCTGACTGATGACGTGGGAGTGCCACGTCATCAATGATGACATCATCGATGATGTGGCACTGCCAGGCAGCCACGTGGCACTGCCATATCAGCAATGATGACGTGGCTGGTGACGTGGCACTGCCACGTCAGCAGTACTGGTGTGGAAGGTGACATGGCAGTGATGACGTGGCAGTTTCAGATTTTTTTTTGAAAAAAATTTGGTTCTGTTACAGAATCAGAAAAAAATTAAAAAATATTGGTTCTACTACAGAATCATAGGGTTCTCCACGTAAGGTGGTTCTCCATAGAGTGCTACTCTATATATATATAGATTCCAAAAAACTGGTCGAAAATGACATCTGAAAACTGGAACTTGAAATCAGAAATTCGTAGCATCTCAGTTGCAAATGAGGTTGCAAGGCCTCGCCAGGGGCACTCATAAATGATGGATTTGGGTTGCAAGGCCCCGCCAGAGGCACTCATAATTGGTGAACAAATCTGATTTGTAACTTTCAGTTTTCAGTTGTAAAAGTTGCAACTGAGGTTGCACAGTTACAACTGAGGTTGCAAACCTCAGTTGCAACTGAGGTTGCAAAAGTTGTAACTGAAAACTGAAAGTTGCAACTGAAAATTGAAAGTTGCAAATCAGAAATCCACCAATTATGAGTGCCCCTGCGGGGGCCTTGCAACATCATTTGCAAGTGAGATGCTACGAAATTTTATATATATATATATATATATATATAGGGCCTTGCTCAAATGAGAACCATCACTTATGGTGAGATATGAGATCCAATCCTACTCACATATTTTTTATATCTAAATTAAATCTTTACCCCACAATTAATATTTGTTTTTTATTTTATTTTTCATCTAATCCACTAATATCTTCTACCATCATCTTCTTCACTGTTCCGGTCACCATCTCCGGCGACCATCTCCGACGAACCCATAAAATCACCACTATTTAACAAAAATCACCGCGCTACGGCCACCTCCGACCACCATCTCCGGTCACCACTAACAAAAATCACCGGCAATAAACAAAAATCACCACACTACCGCCACCTTCAACAAAAATCACCACCGGAAAAAGAAAAATCACCACAACTAAAATCATCACAAACCACCACCTCCGATCACCACCATCAAAAATCACCACCGGAAAACGAAAAATCACCACAACCAAAATTATCACAAACCACCACCTCCGGCCATAACCTCCGGCCACTAACAAAAATCACCAACAGCAGCCCGAAAATCACCACAAATGGACTGAAATCCGGCAACAATAGCCATGTTCCAATCACTGACCAAAAATTCTAAAAATAATGTATAACACTATACGTATATAGATCTAATCTTACATAAAATTAAAATTACAAACAATAAATATAATAGAACTTCCGGCGAGTAAAAAATTTCCGACGAACCAAATTTCAACCAAAAATTCAAAAATTACAACCAATCCAAAAACTATAAACAGCTCGTATTCATCATTAACATGCTATTACGGAAAAAATTTAACAGAAATCGAATAAAGAATTAACGATTCAATTCGAGAATGAATTGAAAAGTTACCAAAATTCGCTTTTGATGCTTAACGACGCGAATGAGGGAGACTGGGCTTGATTTGTTGCCGTTTAACCCTTTAAAATCACTCTGATTGGGGTTGATTTGAGGTGACGATGACGAACGAAGGTGGTGAGGGATAAAAGCGGTGAGAGGTCGGGGAGGGAAATAGAAAAGAGAGAGATGAGAGAGAATGGCGGTGATAGTGGCAGCGGCGGCGGATGGAGGTAGGTGGTGATGTTGGTGTGCTGCGTGTGAGTGTGTTTATGTATGTGATGGGTATGTTTGTGTTTAATTTGTGTGGCTGTGATTAAAAGAGATTTAAAATTTGTGTGATTGAGATTAGATCTCAGTTCTCATTTTAATTGGGGGTTCTCACCTGAGCAAGACCCTATATATATATATATATATATATATATATATTCCAAAAACGTGGTCGAAACTGACATCTGAAACCCGGAACTTACAATCAGAAATTTGTAGCATCGAAGTTGCAAATGAGGTTGCAAAAGTTGCAACTGAGGAAGGTAGTATTTTTGGAATATTGAAAACGTAAAATTATAATGAGGTAGTATTTTTGAAAAAATGATTTTATAGAAGTGAAATGATAGTTGGATGGTAGTAAAATTGGAAAGAATTGTTAAAATCTTATGTATTTCTGTAAATATCCCTTTTTTTTATTCAAGCGTATTCAATTAGATTTTGAAAAATGCATGAGAATTCTGGGGTATATTCAGTATTCAATCAGGATTTTAAATTATGCTTAAAATACTAATGGTATTTAATAAGAGAGTAGGGAGCCTGAGATATATCTCAGGTAAGTTCCCTGAGATAACTGTTTTTTATATATAAAAATGGGGTGGGTATTTTAGTAATTTCAAAGATTTTTAATTAGCCCTGCAGGCCCAGCAACATTTAAAGAATATTTTATATGTATCTTAGGAAAAATTCCCTGAGATATATCTCAGGGTCCTTTTTCTCTTTAAATAAGATTATTTAAAATTCATTAAAATCTAATGGTATTCGAGCATTAGATATTTAGATGGATTTTTTTGGACTTTTATAAAATGATGGACAATGGATTTTATAGAATTGTTCAGTGTATTAAATGTTTTTTAAAATCTCTTCATAATCAACGAGATTTTGAAACATTGTGCTTAAATCCTAAGCACTCCTCATTTTTACCTCAATTCCGCTAGATTTCACATAAAATCAAAATCAGCTACAATTCATGATTATCAATTCTTTAAAATCCAAATTGAATACACTCCCTTATAATGTCTTTTAATATTATTTTAGTAACTTTTCTTTCTAAATATCGGTTTACTTAATAAATTGAATCCACCCTAATTCTTACAATTATTATTATTATTATTATTATTATTATTATTATTATTATTATTATTATTATTATTATTATTATGTTCATATTTATCGACTTAATATTAATATATTTTTTAATTAATTTTTTGGTATTTTTTATAATTTTTAAATTGGATAATTGAACTTATTAATATTTTTGGAACTAATAATATCAATACGAAACAATATAAAATCACATTATTTTGTTAGTGTCCTTAAATCTTATAATATAAATATTAAATATACATATGCTTATGAAATTCGAACTCTAAAATTATGTCAACAATTTTCTAGTTATAAATATTAAATTTTAATATGTTGTAACACGAATCCTTTAACTTACATTGTAGTTCTAAATACTTGATTTAATCATGGTACACACATGAGTATCGAGTTATTGATCTTGGATAAGTACCCTCCTGATATGGGCTGAAAATAAGTCCTAAAGACACATTTAATGTGGCATTAATTAGGCCGAGAATAGTCCAAACGTGGGGCCCACCAGCTGGGCCCAAAACCCTAAATATAATATTAATTTCGTAATTAATATTAAGGGTAATAAACAGCTCAGCAAATAAGAGTTGGATAAGGATAATATCCCTTTCAAACTTATCCAATAAGGCATCCAATTCAATATGGAAACTGATTCCTACAAGGAATAGATCTAGAACATTCCTCAAAGACTTGTCCATCAAGTCTCCGAATCCTACCATAATTCTAAGGCTTCTCAGCCTATATAAAGGGCCTGACCCCTCATTCTCAGAACTACGTTTTATTGGCTTGATTCTCTAATTTACAGAGATACGTAGGCATTCTGTGAGGACCGTTTAAGTCTCGAACGCAGAAGCAGCCATTAAAGCACGAAGCTCACGAACCTTAGCATTAAATATACAAACCCTAGCCGCAATATTTTCAACCTAGTTTTTATTCCACAACATTTGGCGCCGTCTGTGGGAAAAAGACATCAACCATGGTTACCACTCGAAGAACAACACCGATCTCAACCGAGGCTACCTCCGGAACCATCGTTCCACCAATCACTGCTCCTCCTGTTGGTACAGGGCCAGGGTCTGTACCCCCATTGACGGAAACAAACCCTCGTAGTCAGGCCTCTCAACCACAAGGGACGGATCCCCCCGCTGAAAGACCTCAACCTGAAATCGTCCCTCTAGGACAGGAGACTAACCCGCTCCAGATGGTGGTCTCTCCTCTCCCTCTGAGTAGCCGCCCGCCGCTTCACAGTCTCTCAACTTCTTCGCTCCTTGTCAACACTAACCCAATGTATGGGCTACCTAATTACCCCCAAGATCCAAGGGATCCAGGACCAAGCGGTCATGCTCGGTTGATCCATGGGCAACAACAATCCCCTTATCTTAGAGGCCCGGCTCCTCCTGAACCAGGATACTATGATTACTCTGGTCCTTATACCGGAGACTCGTCGTCTGAAGACGATGATCGAGACGAAGCCCCAAGGAGGCGACGCGCTAGTAAGGAACCTCTAGGGAGGAATCCATCGAACCGAGATGGTCCTTTAATAATCGCAGAGAAAATTAAGGCTTATGAAGCCGAGATTCAGAAGCTGAAGGACGACCAAGCAAGGGAACTAGAGAGACAGAACCCTAATCAGACTCGACCTCCTCCGACTTCAGGAGGGATTCCCTTCATAGATCTGGAGAGGTCTTCAAGGAGACACCGAAGGGCTGAAGTCCCAACCAGAGGAACTACCAGGGTGGAACCCCCAAGAATAATCCTAGAGATTTGATGCTACAAGGAGATCTGGATGATCCGACCCCTCCATTCACTGAGGAGGTAATGAATGCACATATTTCCCGAAAGTTTAAGATGCCCACGATCAAAGCTTACGATGGAACGGGGGATCCCGCAACTCATGTGAGAACGTTTACGAGCGCCTTGTTACTGCAGCCTGCCAACGATGCCCTTAAGTGTAGGGCGTTTCCCCAAACCCTGTCGGGCATGGCGCAACGTTGGTATAGTCGTTTACCTCCAAACTCTATTAGCTCTTTCAAGGAGTTGAGTACCGCTTTTGTCAGTCAATTCATTAGCGGAAGAATTCAAGAGAAAAGCTCTGCATCCCTTATGTATGTGACACAGGGAAAGAATGAGAACTTAAGAGATTACATCAAGCGATTCACTAAGGAAACTCTGAATATAACCGATTTGGAAAATAAGGTGGCCATGGTAGCCTTGCAGCATGGAACCACGGATCTCTTTTTTAAGAGGTCGTTGGCAAAACACCCCCCTGAAAGCATGGATGAACTTCAACGAAGGGCGGACAAGTATATAAAAGCTGAGGACAGCATCAAGAAAGAAGCCACGTTGGGCAATGGAGGGAACAAGCGGAAGCAAGAACAAGAGTACGATGCTAGGGACAAGTATCCCCGAGCTAGCAGAGACTCTGAATCTGCTCCAAAAAAGAACTCGGGTCCAAGGTTTTCAGAGTATGCCAGACTTAATGCTCCAAGAAGCCAGATCCTGTTGGACATTGAAAAGGAAAAGGATTTCCGATGGCCGAAGCCACTTAGAGGAGACCCAGCTAAGCGAAATAAGGAGCAATACTGCAGGTTCCACAAAGATGTGGGACATGACACCGACGATTGTAGGCAACTCAAGGATGAGATTGAGTTCTTGATACGAAGAGGAAAACTAAGTCAGTTCACCAAGGGTGATGACCGTGGGAACCAGAGAAGGGACAATGACAGAAGAGACAATGAAAGGAGAGATAATAATAGGAGGGATGACAACCATGATCGCAATCCCCAGCCCCGAAGGGCAGTTATCAATATGATCTGGGGAGGCCCGACAGCAGCTGGCACAACTAAGAATTCTCGAAAGGCTTATGCTAGAGAAGTAATGCACATTGTGGGAGAAGCCCCGAAGCGTGCTAAAACCGAGATGGTAATTGGTTTCGATGATTCAGACTTGGAAGGGGTGAAATTCCCCCATGACGACCCGCTGGTCATAACTCCCGTGATTGGAAACTCCGAAGTAAAACGAGTCTTGATAGACAATGGGGCTTCTGTGGATATTTTATTTCATGATGCATTTGTAAAGATGGGTTACAATGACTCTCAACTGACCCCTACAAACATGCCTATATATGGGTTTAACGGAGTGGAGTCCAACGTTGAAGGGACTATTCAGCTACCCGTGACTATTGGGCAGGAGCCTAAAGAGGCGACTCAGATGTTGAATTTCTTGGTGATCAAGGCAGCATCAACATACAACGCAATCCTTGGAAGGACTGGACTTCATGCGTTTAAGGCTGTGGCCTCTTCCTATCATATGAAAATTAAGTTTCCGACACGGAATGGTGTCGGAGAACAAAAGGGTGATCAGAAGATGGCAAGAAGTTGCTATGTGGCCGCACTGAGGGCCGATGGAGCCGGGGGGCAGGTCCTTCCGATTGAAGACATGGATGTCCGTGATGATGAAGAGCATAGAGGGAAGCCAGCAGAGGATTTGATTCCCATACCTCTAGAACCTAATGACCCCGAAAAAGTTACTTATGTTGGAGCATCTCTGAAAGAACCCCTGAAGGGCAAGTTAATAGAATTCTTACAGAAGAATAGCGACGTGTTCGCTTGGACAGCAGCTGATATGCCAGGGATTGACCCCCGACTCATAACTCATAGGTTAAATGTTGATCCCAAAAGAAAGACAATAAAGCAGAAGAAGAGAAACTTTGCTCCGGAGAGGCAAGAGGCCATTAGGCAAGAAGTGAACAAGCTCTTGGAAGCTGGTTTTATTGAAGAGATTCAGTTTCCTGAATGGTTAGCGAACCCAGTCATGGTCAAGAAAGCAAATGGGAAGTGGAGAATGTGTATAGACTTCACTGACCTGAATGATGCATGCCCAAAAGATTGTTTTCCCCTGCCGAGGATTGATATGTTGATAGATGCTACAGCTGGACATGAGATGTTAAGCTTCATGGATGGATTCAGCGGCTATAATCAGATTAAGATGCACAAGGATGACATACCTAAGGTATCTTTCATAACTGACTTTGGTGTCTTTTGTTATCTTGTCATGGCTTTTGGTCTAAAGAATGCAGGAGCTACTTACCAACGATTGGTGAATAAGATATTCGCCCATCTGATTGGAAGAACCATGGAGGTATATGTTGATGACATGTTAGTCAAGAGCCTACTTAAGGCTGATCATATCAAGCACCTCGGAGAGGCATTTGAAGTGCTGAGGCACCACAAGATGATGTTGAATCCCGCCAAGTGTGCTTTTGGCGTTGGATCGGGGAAGTTTTTAGGGCTGATGGTTTCAAAAAGAGGCATTGAGGCCAATCCTGACAAGATCAAGGCGATTTTAGACATGGAGCCACCACGCTCTATAAGAGATGTGCAGAGGTTGACAGGTCGAGTTGCAGCCTTAGGAAGATTCATCTCCAAGTCTGGAGACAAATGCTTGCCTTTCTTCCAAGCGTTAAAAAAGGTGAAAAATTTTGAGTGGACACCTGAAAGCCAAGAGGCCTTTGAGCAACTGAAGAAGTACATGGTTGAAGCCCCGTTGTTGACTAAACCAAGTCCTGGGGAGATTCTTAGTTTGTACCTGGCGGTATCCGAACAAGCCCTGAGTGCTGTCCTTATTCGGGAAGAGGAGAAGGTCCAGAAACCTATCTATTATGTGAGCAAAGTGTTGCATGGGGCTGAGTTGAATTACTCACCCATAGAAAAGTTTGCTTTGGCATTAGTAACTGCCTCAAGAAAGCTGCGGCCTTACTTTCAGGCACATAAGATTCAAGTTCTGACAAACCAGCAATTGAGGAACATATTGCATAGCCCTAAGGCCAGTGGAAGGCTAATCAAATGGGCGATTGAGTTAGGAGAGTTTGACATCACATACAAGCCTCGTACAGCTATCAAAGCTCAGGCATTAGCTGACTTCGTGGTTGAATGTACTATTAACAACCAAGAAGTCGGGGGGCAAGAGATAATGACTACCCCTGGGCAAGAGGAAAAAGAAGAGAAACTTACACCCGATCTGAAGGAATATTGGGTGCTCTATTTTGATGGAGCATCAAAAACAAAATCTAGTGGTGCAGGTTTGGTTTTGCAAAGCCCCGATGGGTTCACAGTTGAGTACGCTTTAAAGTTGGATTTCCCTACTACCAACAACGAGGCGGAGTATGAGGCATTGATAGCTGGTTTGGGCTTGGCCAGAATCATGAGGGTCAAGAATCTCAAAGTTTGTGGAGATTCAAGGCTTGTGGTAGCACAAGTAAATGGTGAATTCGAGGCTAAAGATGAGACTATGGCAAAATACTTGAGAGTAGTAAAGGCTGTTATGTCCCAGTTTGAGGAGTGCTATGTTGAGCACATTCCAAGAGAGGAAAACATTAAGGCCGATGCCCTATCTAAGTTTGCTTCTTCTGAAATAGAAAATTATGCCGGGAGTGTCTACTTTCAGGTCTTGAAGGCCCCGACTGTTAATGCAAAGTTAGTGGCACCGATTGATATAGGAGGCTCTTGGATAGATCCTATTAAGGCACACCTGGAGACCGGTTGGCTCCCAGGCAATGCCATGGAGGCACGAAAACTCTCAGTAAGAGCGTTGAGATATACTTTGATTGAGGGTATTCTGTACAAAAGGTCGTTTGTAATCCCGTACTTGAAGTGTCTAAGGCCTATAGAGGCAAGGGAAGCATTGGAGGAAGTTCATGAAGGAATCTGTGGGCAACACTTGGGGGGCAGAGCCCTAGCTCACAAGATAATTCGTTTAGGGTTTTATTGGCCGGAGATGTTGGCTGATGCACAAAACTATGTCAAGAGATGTGAGAGATGCCAGAAGCATGCCCCAATTGTGAGGCAACCGCCTGAGGTGTTGACCTCGATTAACTCTCCCATTCCATTTGCAATGTGGGGGATGGATATACTTGGACCCTTTCCCATGGCTTCAGCACAGAGGAAATTCCTAATAGTAGCAATTGATTATTTCACTAAGTGGATTGAGGCTAAACCCCTGGCCAAGATAACCACCAAGCAAGTTTCCCAGTTCTTTTGGGAGAACATCATCTGCAGATACGGAATCCCACGAATCCTTGTGACAGACAATGGGACACAATTTAACAATGAGGAGTTTAAGAAGTATTGTGAAGAGAATGCAATTGAGCTCCGTTTTACCTCGGTGGCACACCCTCAGGCCAATGGGCAAGCTGAGGTAGCTAATCGAATTATCCTTGATGGACTGAAAAAGAGGGTCGAACGCTCTAGGAATACTTGGGTAGATGAGTTGTTGCCCATACTTTGGGCATATCGTACCACTTGTAAGGTAACGACTGGAGCAACCCCATTTTTGCTGGCTTATGGAGCCGAGGCAGTTGTGCCTTTAGAGATCATGCAAGCATCACCTCGAGTTGAGGCATATGAGCCAGAAACTAATGACGAAGGAATGAGACTCGCCCTTGACTTAATTGATGAGGTTAGAGATGGAGCTAATGCGAAGAATGCTGAATATCAGAAGAGAGCATCTTTTCACTACAACCAGAGAGTTAAAGAAAGATTCTTTCGACAAGGTGACATGGTTTTAAGGAAGATTGAAGCCTCAGGAGTTGGCCAGAAAGGAAAGTTAGCACCAAACTGGGAAGGACCATATCTAGTCAGAAAGGTGTTAGGGCAAGGATCCTACAAGTTAGAAACCTTGGATGGGGTTGAGGTGCCCCGAACTTGGCATGCTGTGAACCTCAAAGTTTATTATATCTAAGTTCTTTTGACGAAGGCTTGGACTTTTATCTATTTATTAGGAATAAGGTTCGAATGAAACCATTTTAGAGCATGTTGCTCCCAGTAGAAGATAGAGTATTTATGTAAGGGTTGAACCCATTCTATTGATATCCATTGACAGCATAATGGAATTTATAATGTTTTCTTTATGAGTTACTTCTCTTTGTTAAAATAAACACGAAAGGCAAACGTTGAACTAACTTGTGAGTTTAGTACCAGCCAGGAGGCCAAGTACTTGAGAAATTCTAAAGTTTAACGAACAATAAGCAAAAAATAAGAACATGGAAACAAAAGGAACTACTGCATAAATAAGTTAAGTCATAAGCCCCGAAGGGCAAAAGTTCAGAATAAATAAAGATAAACAGAAATAAGCCACGCAGGGCCATCTACTCATCTAAGTCCTCAATAACTACATCTCCCTGAGTGGAAGAAGGATCTGCTGTCTCTACCCCAGGAGAAGAAGGTGGATCCTGAGTGGGCTGAGAGTCCCCATCCACTGCTGTCTCTGTAGCGATCTCCAAGGTATCTGTCAATCCAGGGATAGCAGGTACCGGGAACTTCTCCAAGGATACCCCCTCGATCTTCCCACTCAGCTCCTCGATGATCCCCTCCCAACACTCTTTGAAGGTGCCAGGAAAGTTTGCATCATACTCGGCATTCAGGACATCTTGAAAGTCCTTAGAAGCCTTGTAATCAGCAATGACGTGTTCCCTGTTCTGCTGCACCTCCAGCTGAAGCTTCCTGTTCTTCTCCTTCTCAGCAGCCAGATCCTTCTCCACCTCCCTAAAACGAGCAAAGTTTGCCTCGGAGGCATCAAAGTATCTGTCTCTATCCCTCTCAGCAATGGTCTTTTCAGCACGCACCTCCTTCAGGTTATGAACAGCGGCCTGAAGGTAGGCGTTCATCTGCAAAGGAAACAAGTAAATAAGGGAAAAGTAAATGCAATTAAATTAAAGAAGTTGAATAAGAAATTACCGAAGCAACAGCTTGAGCCCCGAGAAGCTCAATCTGCAAGTCATCAGAGGACTCCACAATGTGGACCCTGTCCCGTGGAGTAACCACGCTCCTGGACCACTCAGCTGCAGCCCTGGAGTCACCTACAGCTGTGTCCCTATTGCATAAACCCCATCCCACTGTAAAGGGAGTGAGGTCTTCCTCAATAGGAACTGGCTTTTCCTGAAGAAAAGCAGGAACACGCTCCACCGCGGCAGAGGCCTCATCTGTCCTGGCCCTTTTGGCCCTAGGGTTCTCTGTTACCACCCTAGCAGTGGCAGCAGTCTCCCTCTGTTTAAAAATTGCTCCCAGGGCAGTTTTGGCTGCAAAATGATTACAAGAGAGTTAGATAATTATATCTAGCATGAAATATTAACAAAGTAAGAGGTGAGAATTACCCTCAGGGCCCAAATCGCTTAGCCCATAGGCCTGCAACGAATCTTCAGAAATCAAATTTGCACATTGATGCAAATTATCCGATGTTAATAAATTTATGGCGGCCTCTTCTTCCACGCCCAATTTTAAACTCCTAACAGGCCCATCAACGGCTCTGCAGAAGGTGGGCCGAAAATAGTTGTCCCAGTCATCCCCATCCAAAAAGATATAAAACCATTCCCTTTTCCAATTAGGAAGGGAATCAGGAGCGGAATCCGAAACAAAGCAAGAACGGGCCAAGGAACGGTGTTGGATTTTGACCCAGCCCGAATTATCAGAAGAATTGACAAATTTGAATAGATATCGAAAAACAGAGATGCTGGGCTCAAGCCCATGTTTCTTACATTGGACCAAGAAACAATAGATAAAACGCCATGCATTTGGCATAAGTTGGGTTGGACAAACCCGGGCTTCAGCCAAAAGACGGTAAACGAAAGGAGGAGGAGGTAGGCGAAAACCAGCATAAAAAGTTTCTTTATAAATCCTAATGGCCCCAGGCTTTGGGTGACAAGCCCTTTCGTTTGAGGCCGGAGCAACGGCCCTATAAGGCCCATTAATATGAAAAAGTTGGGCTAGAATGTCTACCCTATGTTGTTTATATTTCGATTTATATTCATAAGCATCTAAATGAAGCATGTTTGGAAAAGCTTGACCAAACTCATTTAAAAGATCCCTAAGGGAAAAAACACTGGCATGGACAAGAGATGTTTTAGGGTTCTTACCCCTTGAAAGCCGTGGAGCAGTGGTGGAAGTGTTAGCGAGCTGTGACTGGCCTGAAGAGCTAGAATCCTCCATTGGTATGCTTCCCTTGAAGGCTTGAAACCCAGAAAAGTTGAAAAAAGAGTTTGAAGAAGATGAAGATTCAACGATCTTCAAACGGAAACTGGAAAGTAAGGCGGAGTAAAAACGCCGGAAATCGCCTCACGACAGAACCCTAGCAGAGCTTTTTTGAAAAATATTTGTGATAAGGGAATGATAGTTTTTGCTGAATAGTGAAATGAGAAATGAGGGATGCACACTACTCTTTTATAGAGTTCATGGTTGGTCATTCAACCGGTTATATCCAGTAAATGGGCTGCCAACAGGTGACTGGGCCTTTGAATAGGCGGGAAGCCCATGAAATTCAAATTTTGAAATAATTCTAGAATGTTCTACGACATTTTTAGAAAATAGGATAAAATCCCGTTAGAATTTAAAGGCAGGAAGCCCAATTAAAAGGCTATACCCACGCCCAGGAGACCAAACCTCCTAGGCGTGCCTAAGGAAGGTGTCTCCTTGGCGGGGGTACCCACGCCTAGCTTGATTTTCTCTAAAGAAGGGTATACCCACGCCCAGGAGACCAAACCTCCTAGGCGTGCCTAAGGAAGGAAGGTGTCTCCTTGGCGGGGGTACCCACGCCTAGCTTGATTTTCTCTAAAGAAGGGTATACCCACGCCCAGGAGACCAAACCTCCTAGGCGTGCCTAAGGAAGGTGTCTCCTTGGCGGGGGTACCCACGCCTAGCTCGATTTTCTCTAAAGAAGGGTATACCCACGTCCAGGAGACCAAACCTCCTAGGCGTGCCTAAGGAAGGTGTCTCCTTGGCGGGGGTACCCACGCCTAGCTCGATTTTCTCTAAAGAAGGCTATACCCACGCCCAGGAGACCAAACCCCCTAGGCGTGCCTAAGGAGGGTGTCTCCTTGGCGGGGGTACCCACGCCCAGGAAGCATTTCCAGGGACAAAGGTCACCCACGCCCAGGAGACCAAACCCCCTAGGCGTGCCTAAGGAGGGTGTCTCCTTGGCGGGGGTACCCACGCCCAGGAAGCATTTCCAGGGACAAAGGTCACCCACGCCCAGGAGACCAAACCCCCTAGGCGTGCCTAAGGAGGGTGTCTCCTTGGCGGGGATACCCACGCCCAGGAAGCATTTCCAGGGACAAAGGTCACCCACGCCCAGGAGACCAAACCCCCTAGGCGTGCCTAAGGAGGGTGTCTCCTTGGCGGGGATACCCACGCCCAGGAAGCATTTCCAGGGACAAAGGTCACCCACGCCCAGGAGACCGAACCCCCTAGGCGTGCCTAAGGAGGGTGTCTCCTTGGCGGGGGTACCCACGCCCAGGAGGCATTTCTTGCCAAGGTGACTTTTTTAAAAGTTAATACTTTAAAAATTTTTAAATAATGTTGGGAAATTAAAAAATAATTCCCAAAAAATACCTGTTGGTACATAAAAATTTCTAAATTATTAGGAAAAATTACAAAAAATACCTGTTGGTACATAAAAATTCCTAAATTATCAGGAAAAATTACAAAAAATACCTGTTGGTACATAAAAATTCCTAAATTATTAGGAAAAATTACAAAAAATACCTGTTGGTACATAAAAATTCCTAAAATATTAGGAAAAGTACAGAAAAATACGAGGAAAATTATAGAAATATTTTCTTGACAAGTTGAGCAATAATATATGCTAATAATGCATAAAAACTCTATGAAAGTGCCGAAATTGCTAAAAGCAAGCACAAATTAAAGCCTCGAATAAGGCAAATCGTCGTAAATGTGTAGGTCGCTCCACACTTTACAAGCAAGACGATACTCGTGAAACACTAGTGTAAACCAAAACTCCCATATAAGGGTAGGAAAATTAAGAAGTCCCAGGTAAGGGATAAAAACGACCCCGAGTCTCGATTAAGGCAAATATAACTTCTACGAAAACCTGATCAGTTTTCCTAAGAAGTTGGGGGGCAAATGATATGGGCTGAAAATAAGCCCTAAAGACACATTTAATGTGGCATTAATTAGGCCGAGAATAGTCCAAACGTGGGGCCCACCAGCTGGGCCCAAAACCCTAAATATAATATTAATTTCGTAATTAATATTAAGGGTAATAAACAGCTCAGCAAATAAGAGTTGGATAAGGATAATATCCCTTTCAAACTTATCCAATAAGGCATCCAATTCAATATGGAAACTGATTCCTACAAGGAATAGATCTAGAACATTCCTCAAAGACTTGTCCATCAAGTCTCCGAATCCTACCATAATTCTAAGGCTTCTCAGCCTATATAAAGGGCCTGACCCCTCATTCTCAGAACTACGTTTTATTGGCTTGATTCTCTAATTTACAGAGATACGTAGGCATTCTGTGAGGACCGTTTAAGTCTCGAACGCAGAAGCAGCCATTAAAGCACGAAGCTCACGAACCTTAGCATTAAATATACAAACCCTAGCCGCAATATTTTCAACCTAGTTTTTATTCCACAACACCTCCAATACCCTATTATCATGATCAATTAAAAATTATATAAATTTCCAAATACGAGAAATTTTTCCATATCAGTTTCCTTAATAAATTGAACGATGGAAAATCTTTTATTAATATTTGGGACTTGTTAATATAAAATATAAATTTAACTCCTTAAAAGGTATCAGTCCCTAATCCGTATTTCAAATAATTTAAAAGATTAAAAATACAAAATAAGTGAAAATTTATCAGGCATATGCAAGAAAAATGACTAAAAACGTGATTGCTTTTAGCTAAAAATTGTTAGGAATGCTTTTGATTAAAAGCAACCCGAAAGAGTTGGTAGCTTAGAGCATCTCCAAGACACTCCTACATTTCCTCTTCAAAATAATATAAATAAATGCCTCTTAGCAAGTTATTACATTGGTTTATATGTTAAACTCTAACAATCCTCTTTATGTTAGATATTTATTTATAATTTATTAATAAATTAACTCCACTATAACCAAAAGTTGTGCAATAATTGGTGAACATGTATATTTTATTATTAAAATACTAGTTTAGAGCTACTAGTGGCTCTTAGAAATGATGAGAGAGAAGTGGCTCTTAGTGTTTTTAAGAGCCACTAAGAGTCGCTTGGAGCAACATTTTCATTCTTTTTCCTCATTTTTTGAGTTAAGAGCTTGAGTAAAGAGTCTCTTGGAGATGCCCTTATAAGATCATCTCCAAAAATCTCTTAACCCACTCTTAAATATAATATAAAATATTAGTTCTTAGTAACTTAATGTACATTCATCTCCAACAATATTCTTTATACTCACTCCTTATTTAATTTTATATTATTAAAAGTAAGTGGAATTCATAAAAAGACAAAAGAAAAGTGGGGAAGAAAGAGAATATATCTTATGAATTTAGTATAAAATATTAGTTAGGAGTGGATAGGAGCTCTTACAATTGAGCAGAGAGATTACATTTTTAGTGAATTTAGGAGTGACTAAGAGTCTCTTGGAGCACATTTTTTTTCTTCTCTCTCCTCAAATCACACTTAAGAGCCAAAATGAAGAGGCTCTTGGAGATGCTCTAAGAGCATGTCCAAGAGTCTCTTAGCTCACTCCTAAATATATTATAAACAATTAAGCTCTTAGCAAGTTATTACATTGATTTGTGTGTCAACTCCAACAATGCTCTCTATTATGGCTCTTTATTTTATATTTTATTCATATTTCAATTTCACTTGGACAAACAATCAATAGATGAGAGAGAAGAACCACTATTTTACTAATAAAATATTAAGTTAAGAGCTACTAGTTGATCCTAAAATAGAGGAGAGAGAAGAAGCTCTTAACTTTTTAAAGAGCCTCTAAGAGTCTCTTGGAGCTTGATTTTTATTCTCTCTCCTCATTTTTTGAGTTAAGAGCTACAATAGAGAGCATCTTGGAGATGCTCTAAGAGGATTGTTTTCAATATTTTCAGTGGCTTTTTTATAAAAACAACCGCTTCTTTGGTCGTTTTTATTAAACTAGGTTATAACCCGTGCTAGGTATTTTAAAACTTAATTAGTAATTATAATAAATTATATAATTTAATATTTAAAAATTGAATAATTTAGTTATGAAAAAAATAAAATTAACACAATAAGTGCATTTCTTTATATATTGTAATAAATTTATTTCAAAATTACTTTAAAGTATGTATTTTATTATATTTATTATATATGTTATGAGATTATTTAAATTAATAATATTTTATTATATTTATTACATATGCTATGAGATCATTTGCATTAATTAAGTTACCAAAATCTAAAGATTAACATCTATATTAATAAACTTACCATAGATAATATATATTGCATTAATGATATTTAAATTTGATATACAAACTTTCAAGAATAAAAAATGGGTCAAATAGTCATAAGAATCTTCTACAAACCAAAATTGGATACCAAACCAAAAATATGGATAGTCCATACATTTTAAGAGAGTTAAAAAATTTAATCTGAACCTAAATGTGGATACCAAACCTAAGGTATGGGTTATCCACTAATTTATAATATATAGGTTATAGCTCGTGCTACGCACACGGGTATTTTAAAAATTAATTAATAATTATAATAAATTATATAATTTAATATTTAAAAATTGAATAATTTAGTTGTGAAAAAAAAAAATTTAATACAATAAGTGCATTTTTTTATATATTGTAATAAATTTATTTCAAAATTACTTTAAAGTATATATTTTATTATATTTGTTATATATGTTATTAGATTATTTAAATTAATAATATTTTATTATATTTATTATATATGCTATGAGATCATTTGCATTAATTAAGTTACCAAAATTTAAAGATTAATTCAAATCTATATTAATAAACTTACCATAGATAATATATATTGCATTAATGATATTTAAATTTGATATACAAACTTTCAAGAATAAAAAATGTGTCAAATAGTCATATAGATCTTCTACAAACGAAAATTGGATACCAAACCAAAAATATGAATAGTTCATGGATCCAAACAGAGTTAAAAAATTTAATCCGAACCTAAATATGGATACCGAACCTAAGGTATGGGTTATCCACTAATTTATAATATATAGAATATAGATAGATTTGAGATTGATCATTTTTAGGGATGGCAAAAAAATCCGACCCGACGGATACCCGACCCGATCCGATCCATTTGGGTCTACCCGAACCCGATTTTTTGGATTTGGATTTGGATTTTATTTTTGGACCCGAAAGAGTTTGGATCTGGATCTGGATCTTAGGTAATCCGATCCGATACCCGACCCGAAACCCGATCCAAACCCGAAACCCGATAAAAACCCGATATATATATATATATATATATATATATATATATATATATATACATATATATATATATATATATATATATATATATATAATATTATATTATATTTACGTACATTTAATATTAATTATTATACGTACATTTAATATTAATTATTATTTATTATATCATTTTATATATTTGAGATACATATCAAACAAATAAACAAAATGATCAGCCACATATATATTTGAGATATCTTAAATAACGTGATATTATTTTTATTTAATCACAATCTTATTTTTTTTATTAAAATTCTAATATATTTATATAAATATATAAATATATATATATATATATATATATATATATATATATATATATATATATTCTTTATTTTCCTTATAGTTTTTAAATTTTATATATAATATTCTATATTTTTTATGCAACTAAAATATTTTTCTATTTTAAATTTTAAATATATATATACTTTTATGTTTTGCTTAATGTGATTATTTTAATTTTTGAATTTTGAATTAAAAACCCGATTTAAACCCGAATCCGATCCGAAACCCGATAAAACCCGAAGATTTGGATTTGGATTTTGATTTTCAAACCCGGATCCAGACCCGATCCGATCCGAAAACTTTGGACTTGGATTTGGATTTGGCCAAACCCGATCCGATCCGACCCGTTGCCATCCCTAATCATTTTACTTCAATTTTTGATGAAAATTTGAATCTCCCGCCTAGAGACATTAAATTAAATTCTACCAATATCGGTGAAATTTGAAAATCGACCATAGTTTCTTGATTTCTTCCCATCCCTTTTATATGGCTATTTCTAAACAAAAACCTGCTTATTTTTATGGTTGCTACCTCCTGTTTGCTACCTACTTATTCACAAACCATTCAATACACCAATCATCATACCAGGGGAGGGGGTTATGAACAAATATCATAAACTTGCCACAATCTTAAACTTCAAACCATTAACCAAATATCATCCGTAACAGTACATAACTTTCAGCACAGGCATCCATTACAACCACAAAAGGTTAAATCCGACATTACTATGACATCCATACCATAAAAAAAAAAAAACACTACAAGTTCCATGGATAATTCAGAAACCAAGTATCGATAGCAAAAGAAAACAACAGTAACAGTACACATTATTGCAAAACAGCCTCGAATGATTTTGCACCTGCGATGAACAAGGCCTTTACACTTCAGACCAATGTTTGTGACCATCACCCTCCTAGTATTATAACAGGTCTTCCCACAGACGACCTCAAATCCTCAACACTGTTCACGTCAATATCACATCTGCATGTCATATGATTATTCGATAAAATTAAATCAAATCAATCACAAATGCATAGTATAAAGTATTTATTATCACATGGACTTATATTTTTTTTACCTAATATAAGGATTAAGAGGTTGAAATAAAACATATATGCTGGAAAACAAAATATGATCTGTCTAATTCCAGGTATCACATTCAACCATACAACCCAAGCTATGTGTTATTATTTCATATTAATCTAAATAGGCAAACTTTCATATATCTACATCTACATGTGCAATAAATGATTTTAAAAAAGGGAAATATAATTATCCATGAAAGAGAATCTTCCGTGAAATCAAATTTTTTATGTTTGGCAAAAAAGTGAAAAACATATACCTTTTGAACATCCTCGAGAAAAGCTTCATGTGATCCACCGTAGGCTCCGGCAGCCAGTCAGAGATCAACAGTCCTGAAATCTAAAGGACGGGAAACCTTTGCAGGATATCCAAGAAGTCCCTTATCATTATTATCATTGATTCAGAAGTGTTCTTTCCAAAAGATTGCAAAAAATTCCTTTGTCTTCTGCTGCAGCATGCCGAAAAACATGACAACATTGTTTCATTACCAAAACCATTAATAATATCTAACAGAAAGTTTAGATTAAAAACAGGAGCACCTTTGTAGGTCCTGATGCATTTCCCTTGTACACTTCCTTGCTTGGAGAATGCTCCAGAATCTTCTTTGCCCAAGCAGATGGATCTTTTCCCAAGGCTTCATTTACACACTTTCTAATTCTGGCTCCTACATTGGTAGGTAACTTTCTTATGGGTACTAGCACTTGTGCCCAGCCAGGGACTTTGGTATCTAAGTTTTGTATGAAGCATCTGTTGCATCAGAATTTTTCCTCCGCTAAAAACATCATTTGTACTCTTCAACAAACCAAAGATTGTTTTTAATAGCCTCTGGAAGAAGCTGAAAATCACATAAATTAGAGCATCCAACTCAAAAAACATGTAATACAATAGTAAGAGTTCAGAGCAAAAAGAAATAAAGCATTTGATACATAGCGAAGGAATTCAGAGAACAAGAAACTATAAAAGTCAAACTAGGATATTTACGCAAGATAGGGCAGTAACATCTTAGTGATTATACACATTATATATAGAAAGGAATTAAATTCTTTGAAATGTCAACAATTCAGCATTGAGACCAATAGCAGTTATTCACCCTGTCACCTCCACATAATATTTACAAAATAATTTTTCACCACTTCAAGACAATCACAAAGTTTAAGATAACATCAGTTATATTTGCAATAACGTATGCAGTTTTCAAATAAAAAGGTTGTAGGAAGCTTATACGAAGTTCCATAGTTTACAAAATTTTGGACCCTGCATACCTCTTGATTACATGAAGCTTATAGGAGCTGTCTGCAACAACACAGATAATCTTACCACCAATTAGAATCAGGAAATTGGTCTCTGTCAAAAGGCTTGCTCATTTAATACGATATAACACGAGGCTCCCAGCTGAAAAAAAGAAAAAGAAAATCCACTTAAAAGATAATTTCACCACATCAAGACGTCAAAGAGGAAAAAATGGTAAATTATTGATTTAAGGAGCAGTAAAACATGTTATAGCGCATACAACACACTCATATCAGCAAACATGGCAGTGTAGCTGCCTTGTAAATCCATATCCGAGAGTATAAAAATCCATATTTTTACCCTGAGCTCTCCATTTTTGGGTTCAACACAACTTAAGCCGTTGATTCAACACAATTGACATAGAAATTTTGGTAGCATAATTACTAGTTATGTCTAATACAAGTTCTGTAACACAATCGATGAAAATACCAGTGTGTTACGAAACAAAAAAAAAAAAAAAAACGAAACTAAATCAAGCAAAATAGATTATACAAGAAAAGCATACCTACCATCACCAATTGAAAGTAGAACAAAGTTTGATATGATCATGTAAACCTTGAATCCAAGACAAATATCCAACATCAAACCCTAAATCACCTGAAAAAACTTAAATTAGCGAAGAAAGAAAGCGGAATTGAGAAAGTGAGAGAAAGAGTAAACGAGCTACAGTGAGTGGTATAAAATATTTTTATATAAGGATCCTCATACAAAATATTCATTAAATTTTGCTGGGCTCGCAAGACTAATTAAAAATATCTGAAATTACTAAAATATTCACCTCATGTTTATATATAAAAAGCAGTTATCTCACGCTCCCTACTCTCTTTATATAATTAGAGATTGGGGAACCTAAGATGTATCTTTGGTAAATTTATATTTATATGCAAATCATAATATTTATGGGATGAACATTTTCGTAAAATCAGAAATTTTTAATTAGTCTTGCAGGTCTAATTAGATTTAAAGTATACTTTTTAAAGCATTTCTGGAAAAGTTCCATGAGATCAATCTCAGGATCCTTTTTCTCTTAATTGTATTGTGCATCAATTTGGATATTTATTTAATAAATTTTAATTTTTTATTATTGAAAATAAAGAGTTCCTAATTTGAAAACGATTCGTTGAAAAATAGTTATTTTGGAACTAGATCAGATAAAAAATTAAATTTAATCATCTTGAGGTTTGGATATCAGATTTGGATGATATTATGTTCTACACAAAACTCATGAAATTCTCTTTAATTCAAAGATAATCCAAGAAGCAAAATCTAATTGGAAAAGCCCGTAAGTAAAACTGCAAACAAAGCTACGAATTTTGATTAAAAATTCTACTCATTGTGGAGTTCTACTTGTATATTGATTAAAATAATAATACTTTTATTATTAGATATTGAAAAGATATCTTCGATATTTTTTTATTTTGATCTTTGTGACAAATATTAAATTTAAATTTAAATTAACTTAGTAATCCTCCCTATTAGGACATTAATTTATTTGATTAATTAAAAGTTGAAAGTTATTTTAAAATTATCTTATATTCCTTCGTATCAAAAATATATTTGTTTTTAAGGAATTTCGTCATGCAATAAGATCGAAAATAATATATCAAAATTTAATTTTTGTTAGATCTCTGTTACAAAATCAAATTCGCATGAAGATTGAAAAGGTTTATTAACAAAATGATATTCTTTAGAACCCTCATGTAACATTATTTACATGCTTGCGTATTTAAAGTAATTTATTCCATATTTAAACAAATTATTATCTTCCAAAGTAAATATTTTTAAATTTTTCTACTCCCTCGGTCTCAATAGGATCTTAACCTTTCAGAATGTGGTTTTTGGCACGCATTTTAAGGATAGTTCCATAATTTATTTTTAAATTGTTTTTTGTATAAAAATAATATATATATATATATCAAAAAAAAGAAAATTTTAAAAATAAGTTATATATCGAACTATCCTTAAAATACACCTTAAATGCGTGCCAAAAAATATAAAAAAAGGTTAAGAATTGGTTGTAACGGAGGGAGTAAATTAATAAATCCTTCCTTCGTAAAGGTAGTAAATATCCAAGGAATGATTTATTCTATAAATATTAATATTTATCTTGAAAACATTAATATCCATTTTTATCTCTTTCTAGAATATAATCTTCCGGTCTCTCAAATTCATGATTTTTTGGAGAAAAATATTCACAATACTTTTTTTTTGAATATTTTAGCTTATAGCCTTTTACAATGAATATCTGTTCATTGACAAATCTCGTGGTAAGCGAGTATCGAACTAAAAACCACTTTCAACTTATCAAAATCATGATTTATCATGAACAATATTTTTCTAAGTATTTTGGTATTAAAACTTTCGTCAAAGGTTCTACTTGAGTTGACTAAAAGACGAATTGTTTCAGTTTTTCAAATATCAGTATTTATAGAAGGAAATTCGTTAAAATACTCTAAAATATTTCCTTATCCACATAAATATTTTCTCTTTAAGGTAATATATTTTAATTATTTATTTAAATCTTAATTTTGGCCAACACCCCTCTTCGAAACATCAAAAGAATTGTCGTATTATATTTCAAACTCGGAAAACTGATTAAATCGTTTTAATTCCAAATAAAATATTTCCACTTACCAAATTGACTTGAAACTTGAGATTGGTCATTAACTGAATTTATTCAGGTCGGCATCCACAAACACACACACACACACACACATATATATATATATATATATATATATATATATATATATATATATATATATATATATATATATATATATAGAGGTTTGGTCCACAAGTTGGACTAGCCACCAGCAGTACCGCAACCTTTCAATGCGGCAGTTATACCGCAATCGTTCATTGCGGCAGTACTAGCCGCAATCTTTCATTGCTGCAGTATTTATTAGTTGTTTAATTAAAAATACATAGCATTAGTTTGGAGTCGAACTCTTGAGCTTTTAGAAATTATACAAAACTTTTCCCACTCCACCAACTTGTACTATAGCAATGTAAACAGTATTATCTTATTTATTATTTAAAATTATTAATTTGAAATATATTTATTTATAAATTTAATAAAAATAGAAAATTAAAACCATTCGTTTGGATTCAAACTCTTGACCTTTTCCAAATGATACAAACATTTTGCCGCACCACCAACTTCTACTCTTGCAAGTTTAAGCAAAATTATCTTACATATTATTTTACATTATTGTAATTTGATATATATATATATATATATATATATATATATATATATATATATATATATATATATATTTATAAATTAATAAAAAATAGTAAATTAATAGATAATAACATATGAAATGTGTATAGACGGGTTAATGAACATGGGAACGACTTCCAACCACGTGACATTTAAATTATTAATTAATTAATTTTTGAAACAAATTTAGGAAAAAAATGTTATGTAAAGTCAAAACTTGAAAATAATGAAATATATATTATTATAATCTAAAAAATGAAAAAAATAGCATAAAACATTAATGTAAGTTAAAATGAATGAAAGTGTTAAGAAAAAATTTATATTGAATATTTTAAATAGAAAAAATAACAAAAAATGTTACCATCCTGATTCATTTTTCAACAGTTATCTAAGATTGAGATGTACATGTCATTCCATCAATATTTAAACTACGTAACATGTAAAAAATATCCATAATACATTATTAAAGATACTTTTAAGTTAAAATTAATATAGTTTATTATTTTGATGCATATTTGAAGATTTAAAAATAAAACAAAAAAAAATAAAAAATCATAAATTACTGCCGCAATGACTCATTGCGGTAGTTTTTCCTGCCGCAATGTTTCATTGTGGCTCAGAAAAATTTTACGGCATTAATTATGGTTGGTGGTTGGTAATAAATGAACCACCTGCAGCAATGTTTCATCGCGGCAGTTGGCATTTAAGGCTTTCTGCCGCAATGAAACAATGCGGCAGGCGTGAAATCTGTTTTCTTTAAGGTAACAGAATTTGTCTTCTTCTTCAATTTATTTTTTTCAAACAGCAGAAAAAACCAACGATTTTCAAGGTTTTGGAGCTCAAAAATTCATCCAAAATTAAGGCTAGTGCTCTATTCAATGGCTTCATTTTTATTTAGCTCTTCTAGTTCATCTAGTGAACATAATGGTGATGATTATGTTACGCCGCCCGTTAAAAAAAATCATGTTTCTCGTAAATTATTTCTCGATGATGTAGATATTGATAATTGTTATAGTACTGTTCGTAAACGTAGAGTGAATTACAATGTTCATAAAGATAAAATGAATGTTGATGATGTTGGTGAGAAAAAAAAATGACGGTGGAAAGGGTAAAAACAAGATAATTATTAGTGATGGTGATGATGAAAAAGATGAGAAATTTGGGATGGGAAAAAATGATGATGAAGGAGATGAGGATATTAGGATGGAAAATATTGATGATGAGGAGGATGTTAGGATGGGAAAAAATGTTGATGATGAGGATGTTAGGATGGGAAAAAATGTTGATGATGAGGATGTTAGGATGGGAAAAAATCATGATGATGAGGATATTGGAAACGAAAATTGTGATTTTACATTTGCGGATGTTAATAAGATTGTGCCTTATGTTGGAATGATTTTCGATACATTAGATGAGGCAGAAAGTTTTTATAGAAATTATGGTCGAAATGTCGGATTCGAGATAATAATTAGGAATACTCATAAACATCAACGGAGTCATGATCCATCATCCCGTTTCTTTATTTGTAAGAAGGGTGGAAGAGTAGCACCGGAATCGGATTATCTTGATAAAGGAAAACGACGCATTAGGGATGTAGATCCACGAACGAATTGTCGTGCTCGAATGTACGTATGTCACCTAGTAAATGTAAACAAATGGAAGGTAACTTTGGTTGATTTGAAACACAATCATGCCATGGTAACACCGGATAAGAGACAATTTTTTCAAACATCACGCAATATCGATCCGATCACCCGATCATTAATTGAGTTGTTTAACAAATCGGGGATCGAGACGAGTAAAGTGATGAAATATCTAGGTGAGACATGTGGAGGAATTGAAAATTTAGGGTTTTCTAATCAAGATGTACGCAATGTCATACGGGATATTCGGCACCGAGTGTTTGATTCCGGTGATGCGGAGTGTGGCTTGGTCTTATGCATCCGCAACGAGTCATTGCGGCAGCATATTTAAGGGTAAACCAGTAATTCCATACACTCTATACGCAAGGCCTCATTGCGGCAGGAGAGAATGCAGTAGCCTTTCTCTCTCCTCCCCTGTTTTCTTTCTAATATTCGAAAAACAGGGGAGGAGAGAGGCCTTGCGGCTATCCTAAAAAAAAAAAAACAGCATCCTATATTAAACTATATTTTATTCTTTTTAAAAATGAATATTAGGATTAAATTATATTTTATTCTTTTTAAAAATGAAAAATATATTTTTCAGGAATATTAGGATTAAACTATATTTTATTCATTTTTCCGAATTTTTAATGGAATATTTAGAAAAAAAGATAAATTAATTATTATTCTTGACAATTTAAAATTCAAAATTTGGAAAAATATTTTTTTTCATTTTATTCGAATTTTAAATTAAATATTACCAATAAATTATACTTTTTCGTTTTTAAGATTTGCAGATTAAATATTACTTTCTGTAAATAACAAGCAGATGTGGCATTCCTGCCCGGGTGGATTTAAGCTAATTGGAACTCTGTAGTTAAACGTGCTTGAGCTGGAGTAATCTTAGGATGGGTGACCTTCTCGGAAGCCTTTTTTTTTTTAAAGATTCGATTTTTTTTTATCTTTTTTTCATAAAAATCAATTTTTTTTTCTTTTTAGAAATGAAAAATAATATTTTTCTACTTTTATGAAATTTTAGGATGAAACTATATTTTATTCATTTTTTTCCGAATTTTTAAATGGAATATTTGGAAAAAGAAATAAACTAATTAGGATTAAAGTTTTTCTATTTTTCTGGAATATTAGGATTATTGATTTTTTTTTATCTTTTGGTCATAAAAATCAAATTTTTATTCTTAAAAAGAATAAAAAATATTTGATTTTTATGAGCAAAAGATAAAAAAAAAATCCATAATCCTAATATTTCAGAAAAATAAAAAAAATTATTTTTCATATTTTTTTGCCACGAATTATTTTTCATTTTTAAAAAGAATAAAATTTTGATTTTTTGAGCAAAAGATAAAAAAAAATCGAATTTTTTTTAATTATTTCTATATTTCAAATTAACAGCTTTTATTAATTTATCAAATTAACAAATATATTTGGGTTTTTTTTGCTGCCGCAATGATTCGTTGCGGCAGCCACAATGAACAGTTGCGGAAGCGTTTTTTTGTTGCCGCAATGAACACTTGCGGCAGTATACGAGTTGGTGGTTGTGAGCCTTTTTTAACCAACGGTGGCTGTGGAAGGGCACACACACACACACACACACATATATATATATATATATATATATATATATATATATATATATATATATTAAAGGACGGTATGAAACATCTACTTGGCTAGAATTCTTAGATTGTTTTTAAAATATTTTGGGTCTACATACACGTGTATGTAGCAGCTTTCCGCAACAGAAAGCTTGAACTTCTTAATAATGATGCGGAATTGTACGAAATTAATATGGACAAGGAAGCGCTGCACTAGAACTAGAATTTCTTCCTCACATAGAAGTATTCAGGTGAGGCTCTAATGAAGTATAGTTTAAAAGTGTATTCTCTCTATTACATAATAAGATATACAATTAGAAAATTGGTCTTTTCATAAATACGAATTGAGTTTTAAGTAGGGCTGAGCATTCGGTTCGGTTAACCGAATACCGAACCGAAATAACTGAAATAATTCGGTTCGGTTAACCGAACCGAAATATTTCGGTTTTAATTCGGTTATGGTATTTTCAGTAATTCGGGTATTCGGTTATTTCGGTTTTTTAACCGAAATAACCGAATTACCGAATTTACCGAAATATATAATAAAATATTTATATTAATATTAACTCCTCTTATTTCTTAATTCCTTTATCATTATTTTATATGTAAAATAATAATATTTATATTTTATATGTAAAATAAAATTTTTTTATATGTAAATTAATAATTTTTATATGTAAAATAATAATATTTATATTTTATATGTAAAATAATAATTTTTTATTTGTAAAATAATAATTTTTTATATGTAAAATAATAATATTTTTATTTTTATATTTAATATGAAAAATAAAATATATAAATATATATAATTCGGTATTTCGGTAAAATAACCGAAATAAATATTTCGGTTCGGTAACCGAACCGAAATATTTCGGTTCGGTATTCGGTTCTAATATTTGGCCTTATTCGCTATTTCGGTTATTTCGGTATTCGGTAATTCGGTTCGGTTATAACCGAATAATCAGCCCTAGTTTTAAGCCTATTTTATTTATAAAGTTCACATGCGCTCCATGGATGATAGGTATATTGAGTTAGTAGCATAACCATATTGTACCAGAGTTAGCAATTTATTTAAAAGCTCTAATTTTCTTGATGGTACTGCATCTACCTATAAATATATTTGATTATGAATCGGAAATGTGTATATGCATCTTGTGGGCTAGATAATGGTTCGACTGCATATGGATTTGCTTTTGTTGATTGTGCTACTTTGAAGTTCTGGGTTGGTTCCTTTAACGATGATAGTTCATATTCTGCTTTGGGGAATCTGCTAATGCAAGTATTTTTCTTCGGGTTTTATATGTTTTTTGACTATATAGATGTTGAAAGTTCTGAAGAAAAAAAATAATCCTAAAAGATTAGATATATTGCAGATATTGATGTGCTTTAATTTTATTTCTGGACAGGTATCACCTTAGGAAATTCTATATGAAAGTCACGGTAGTTTTTCTTTTGCGATTTATTATTTTTTTAATTTATTTTTAACGATTCTTGGTTTTTTACTTTCATGCTTTTGACTAATTAAATGTTTACAGGGTTGTCAAGAGAAGCCCAAAAAGCGGTGAAGAAGTACTCATCAACTGGTGAGGTTCTTTCTTTATTTTTTTATGGGACTTAGATGCTAATCATGCTATTATTGCATGGGTGTTAATTTTATCTTATTCCTTTGTCATTATGCATGGTGTTCTGATTTCAGAGACACCAAAGTAGTAACTGCAAAGTAGCTAAGAGTTTTTACGCGGACACGGGTACGGGTGTTGAATATGAGTGTTGATCCACATGCATATTCTTGGTTTTTAAAACTTTAGGATTCTAAGATACTAATTGGACGACTCACCATGTTAATTTAACATGTGAAGTCTTATTTATTTTTAACTTTTTGTATTTTTAAAAAAATTATCTCTTATTAACAAATCAAATGGACTTAATTACTTATAGACATTTATGCCTCGAGTCCAAACTGATTTAGGGTTAGGTCCAATTCTTCCTCTCTTATAAATACATAATGATGTATTGATTTTAGGGTTAATCATCAGATTTCGTTTTTCCTTTAAAACCCTAGCTACTCTTCGTCAAGAGAGGCTAGAGAGACAGAGAGAGAGGAAGGTTTTCGGCTAGTACAGACTTCGGTGATCGTTGGATGATGGAGCGTTCGTGTGGACTTCTTTGGCGACGTATATCTTGTAAAAGGGCTGTGTGGTGACGCAACAAGGACCTCCATTAGTCATTCTTTTCTCAACTGTTAAAGCCTCGTTTTAAGGTAAACGTTCATAACTACGAAATAAACGTCTTATTTTGCATGGATCCTGCGATTGGGTTCGGTTTTTATTGTTTTAATTATTGTTTTTGTCGCATTTGTTGCCCCGAAACCCAACAAACTGATCGTTGGGAGATGGAGAAAAATACAGTGAAGTCATATTTCAAAAATAATTCACCGATTGACTGGAAAAATCAAATTAAAAACGAAGGGAATTAGGTGTGATTATGTATGTGACGGTGTATTGTATTATGTGTGGTGCCCCTAACGGGGCCATTAGAGATTGATCAAAGGGTTAAGATTTGTTTCTAGTTTATATTTTAATTTTGGTTTCTATTTGATCACTTTATTGGATTGAAAGAAGGAGTAGTTTGGTATATGGTTGAATGAAATTTATTGGTAAGTATTTTAAATTATAACAAACTGATTTTGTAAATAGCATATCTTTCCAAAATACTGTTATGTGTATTATTTCTAAACTAAATTTTATTATCGTTTATCAATATAACAAAATGGGATTAATAATTTTTTTAAAAAAATTTTATGTATCTTAAAAGTATAAAATTTATATGGATGGGTGAAGTGTTTGATAAAGTTGACATACATAGTATTAATTATAATGGAGATGTACCCCATAGAAATATAGTGCCTTTCATTAATTGCTTATGGTTTTTAGTTGGGAAAATGGAGAAGTTTGGTACATCAATATACACAAAATTTATTAGGCGGATTTTAAATAAAATCAATTTATACTATAAGTAGGGAGCGAAAACACTACTTCATGCCCACACCAGAACATTTGGATTTTCTACATTCTCCACTAGCCAAGCTTAGTTCTATATAAATATATAGTCATATAGGTGCACACATCATGGAGAAGAAGAATTTGTTCAACGGGAAAGTCTTGGCCGCTATTATACTTATAGTTTTTTGTAAGTTCCTTCAACTTCATTTTATGTTTGTTTTTCTATCTCTAAAAATATTATCAGAGTGGTTGATACATATGCAGGTACTGAGTTATCGCTTATTTTGGAAGTAAAAGCTTTATGCAAGAGCGATTACGATTGTCGTTATTTGGAGGGTTTGTGCGACAGTGTCCATAAAATATATTTTTGTAACCTTCTTAACCACCAGTGTGATTGTAAAGATCCTAATAACGCCGTGGCCAAAATTAATTACCATCGCTAGTTTAGTCTATACATGTAATGATTGTGTAAGAAATAATAATTTCATCTTTCTGTCATTTAATTTTGTGATGTTTACTCATGCGGAGACTAGATATGTTTTTAGCCCTTTAATGAGTTGAAGTCCAATTATATTTTAAGTTCTTCAAATTCTTAAGAATGATTTTTTTCACAAATTATAACATAGATCTAAGTTAATTGTAATTGATCAATGTCAATAATGATTTTTCACAATTATACCATAGATTTAAGTTATAGGTAATTTTACAATATTAAATATGATTTTTAAGGGAAAAAAATTGTTGATACATATACATAATTATGACCAATGACATATGGATGTTGGAGGAAAAAACCTAAATCAGAACATAAAACTTTCATCTAGCTTTCAGCACAAATTCTTAAATGACTTTTTTCTTACCAACTTAATTCCTTGTGATAATTAAAAGAATTGATAAAGCATATTTCACCCATATCTTCTAAAATGATCTTTGTTTATGACAGTCAACAATATCTTTTGATGATTGAACAATATCTTTTATTTCTCAAAATCAATCTTATGTGTACTGTTTTTAAAATTTTACTTTTTGAAAGTTATTCTTATCACACTCTGAACACATAACTTTATAAATTTATAAAGATTGCTTATGCCAACAAAATTTTTTTATCGTAGATGTGAGATGTAACTTTATAGATGAAATATATAATAGATGTACGTTGTAAAGTAGTTAATACAATAGTGGTACAACATGAATTATGTCGATCATTATTTCTTGGGTTGAATACTAAAATATGTAGTAAAGTTCAATGTATTATAGATAGTAGGTGAAAACATGAGTAGTTATGTCTATTATAAATGAATACTTCATAGATAAATATTAGCTTGAAAAAAAGGAGTAGTTGGGTAGATGCTTGAACGATATTTATTAACAAGTATTTTAAACTGTAACATATTGATTTCGTATATAGTATATCTATAACAATCCGGATTTTTCAAGATTTATTATTATTATTTAAATATTTTATTGATTTTTCCATAAAGGAAGAATAAGATTTTGGATATTTTATTCCCTTTTGATGTGTTTTCGTCTTAAAAGTGCCTAATATGCTAATTGGTGGTTCAGTTTCGGTTCCCGTTGATATCATGTAATTATTTAGTTGTTTTTAATATTTTTTTTATTTTTTTTAAAAAATTGATCGTTTCATCGATATTGGAAAATTGAGTTCGTTTTATAATTTTATGGATCGAATTGGTATTTCATTTATGCCAACATTTTATCCGGTATTGTACCTGTAAGTTTTATTTGTGTAAGTTATCAAAATATACAAAAATTTAGTATTTTTACTTTTCTGGTAAATTGAGGTCATTTTAGAATTTCAAGGATCAAATTTTATCCGAGTGTATCATTTTGATTCAAAAATAATTTTAGAAAATATTTATTTATTTTATTTGCAAAATGAAAATTCATTATTTTACCCGTTAATTATTTAATTGGCAATTTTTGGGACCAAATAAACAAAATTAGGGGCCAAAAATTTTTTATGGGGTATATTTTAGATGGGTGGTTACTTTATTTTGGGATGGAGGTGTATTGATGTAGCCAATATATTGTGGTTTGATCCATCAAGAAAAAATAATTGAAAAATCTTGTTCACAATATTACCGAACTCCCCAAAACACCATTTTATATTATCGTAAATTTATTTCAATTATGTCGTTGAATACTTAAATATGTATTAAAAGTCAATGCCTTATGGCGAAAACATGAGTCGTTATGTCTATTACGAATCAGTACTTCATATATATATATATAGAGTCTTACTCTAACAGAAACTATTTTTAGAGTAGAAACTAGGAACTAAATACAAAAAATTCTAAATCGGCATCGGAATATAGTACATATGTTATACAAACTATGTTAGTGTTAGTGCCCTAGAGATAATATTATTCTGCTTCTGAGAAAGAATATTTTGTTATTTAAATGATTATGTTCTACACATTAATTTATTATATCTTAATTTATTGCGATATAAATGTTAGAGTAATAAATGTTCTTGGAATATAACACGTATTCTATATCTTTAAGTATGTGACTTAAAAATGAAATTATATGAATAGTGTTTATATTCCTTAAAATCTCTAGTCGAGCATTGTTAATAAGGGTCAATAATGATGCATAAAATTAGTATGTTTGTTGACTGATGACCACATCTCATTGGTCATTGGTATAGTGATACTAAGTCAATAACATAGGTGCATGTAAGATAGTACATGGCACCGGATAAACCCCATAGTGAGATTCCACATGGTAGAATGTCATAAGAAATACTCACAGTGATAATGGTGTAATGATCCTTAGACTTGAGATCATTATATTGCTTTGATAAGATTGTTATAAAATAATGTGTAAACATGTATATATATATTTGAGACTGATATAAAGAGATTAATGTAATCATAAATTTAAAACTAACAATGTTAATTATAAAACACAAACATATTATTGTTAATTATAAAACAAGAACACAGTAATGTTATTTACAAAACATAAATAGATTAATAATGTTAATTGTAAACATAACAGAATAAACATGTAATAAATATACATTAAGAATTAAATACAAAGAACCTGGTTGAAGAATTGCAACAATATTGTCTTGTTTGAAGAATCACAATGATGAATAACAACAATCCGATCCCAGTTTTGCAAACTGTGTCCTTAAAGCAACTATGCCTCCCCACTGGTGCTTCTAAAAAGATGGCAGTGGCTTTCCAGGATACGTTCTAAAAATTGTAAGCACTACAAATTTTAGACTCCAACGAACTAAAAACCAAGAGCAAATGTATGAATGTTAAAGAATAAGAATGTGTTCTCCCTTTGATGGTTTTTTTCTCTCTCAATCTCTTATATCTGTGGCCATCAGATACTTATATATTACAAATAGATGTAACTAACAAACGGTTACCACCCAACAGACAAAACCATTCTAACTGACACAACCAAGTTTACTTTCAAATCCAAAAAATAAGAATAATAATATATTTATTCTAACAATCCCCCACATGAATGTAAACTTTCATTCAATAAACATAAATACAATTGCATTTAAAGTTAGATGCATCGTGATAAGTAGTCAAAGACTTTGAACTTACCTAAGTAACTACCTAGTAGGTCTATGAGCCAATCAGTGAGCTTGTTAGCCTTGAACAGTCAGCTTGATCATAAACCTCGATGTTAGATAGTACACAACCTCTTTTAAAACTTAGTTTTTGTTCTCACATTTGTGTTCATTTTGGCCTTGAACACCGCCGGGTTCATGAGTGTTTTAGAAAATCCAGCCTTTCCGAGATTTTCATAGAAGCGGCCACTCTTCACACTCAAATAGGTGATCAACTATGTTATTGTATCCTTAGATACTCCACTTAACTTTTTCAAGCTATAGTGATCATTAAAAGATTGTCTCTATGATCCTCGGGATCATTAAAGAAAAATTTACCATAAAATTATATGCAACTGTGACATCATAGAATGGGTTTTGGTTTTTCCAGTGCATACTGAGTTTGTCACAGTTTGGTTTTCCCATTGAACCTAGATCTTAAACTAAAATGTCAACTAGGTTGGGTTGCCACCATGAAAACTCATTTGATAGGCTTTAAACCCATTCTTCTCGATGTCAGTTCTACTTGCTCTCTACTTAAAGGTTTAGTCAGCGGATCCGCAATTTTTTCTTTAGACTTTACCCAATCAATAGAAATAATTCCACTAAAAAGCAAATCTCTAACGGTATTATGTCTTCGACGAATATGTCTAGACTTACCATTATACATTGTATTTTCAGTTAAATCAATTGTTGCTCGACTATCACAATGTATGCTAATTGGTGGTACTGGCTTCTCCCAACCAGGAATATCTTCTAAAAAATCTCGAAGCCATTCAGCTTCTTCACCATCTTTATCTAATGCAATAAGTTCAGATTCCATTGTAGATTTTGCATTACATGTTTGCTTGCGAGACTTCCAAGATACCGCACCACCTGCTAAAGTGAATACATATCCACTTGTAGACTTTGTATTCTTTGAGCCTGATATCCAGTTTGCATCAGTATAACCTTCCAATACTGCTGGATAACTTTTATAGTGTAATCCAAAATTTTTGGTATGCATTAGATACCCTAGTAATCTTATAATTGCCTTCCAATGCTCTCTACTAGGATTATGTGTGTATCTACTTAACCTACTTACAGCATTAGCAATGTTAGATCTTGTACAATTCATCAGATACATCACACTTCCTATAATACGAGAGTATTCAAGTTGTGAAACACTTTCACTCTTATTCTTTTTAAGATGACTGTCACTTCAAATGGTGTACGCATAGGTTTAATATTGTACTTCTTGAACTTTTCAAGAATTTTCTCAATGTAATGTGATTGAGACAATACTAAACCATCCGATGACTTAATAACTTTGATTCCTAATATAACATCCACAACACCCATATCTTTTACCTCAAAATTATTTTTTATCATTTTCTTAGTACAAACAATATTGTCATCACTACCAAGAATCAACATATCATCGACATACAAACTAACTATCACATGACCATTATGAGTATTCTTGAAATATACACATTTATCACACTCATTTATTCTAAAGCCATTTGACAACATTACTTTGTCAAATTTCTTGTGCCACTCTTTTGGAGCTTGTCTTAGTCCATATAGAGATTTTATGAGTCGACATACTTTCTTTTTATTACCAGAAGTAATAAACCCTTCTGGTTGCTCCATGTATATTTCTTCTTCCAATTCACCATTCAAGAAGGCTGTCTTTACATCCATTTGATGAATTTCCCATCCCTTTAGAGCAGCTATTGCTAATAGAATGCGTAAAGAAGTCATTCTTAAAACAGGTGCATAAGTATCAAAATAATGAGTACGGCTTCCTCATCAATCTCAAGTGTTGATTTTTAAAAAATAGGTGCATTAGCATTTTTCAAAACATGAGGCACATTCTCATGAACAACTTTGTTATCATTAACGACAACACAGCCTTTATTCTTTTTGAGTGTGTCATAATCAAAATCAATGGTAGCCTTTGCATTCTCTTTGTGTTTCTCATGATAAGATTGAAACAGACTAGAAGAGTTCTTAAATGTCCTAAGTTTGAATTCATTTTCTTTAATTTGATCCCTAAGAGAGCTTTCTCAATCTAACTAGCAGATAGAACCTTATTCTCTAGGTATTCAATCTCTTATTTTAGGTTTTCTACCTACAAATCAGTTAGCTCTAATTCTTCATTCCTCTTTTTTAACACTTCATTTCTAGCAGACAATTTTACAGTCTCTTCATTAGCAGTAGTCATACTAGTATGAATATTAAACATCTCAACAAATAATTGTTCAACATCTTTATATTCCGAAACAGACATATCTATGGTAGTGAGAGATGGTACCTTAGAGTCTGATGAAGATGTTTCTTCCTTGGAAATGGCCATCAATGCATAGTTGCAGAATTCTTGCTCCTCTTCATCATTATCAGTTTCATCCCAACACTTCCCTTCAGCTATGCAGGCCTTGCCTGGTGTTTGCTATAACGCCTTAGAAATTTTTGTAATATTTATAATTATTTATTTAATATTAAATGTGAATTATGTGACGTGATTATTTTTGAGGAAGTGAAATATGTGTGATTTTGTTTTGTGGGTTATTTGATGATTTATATGTGTCAAATAAGTCTATGTATTTTTATTTTTATTTTTGGGGATTAAATTCTATTTAAATCATGTTTTATTTATACTCTGAGAATTTTATAAAATCACCGGGACTAGTAAAAATCACAAAATCTTTTGTATTATCTACTTAACTATTTTATTTGAGTTTTAAAAATGTTAGATGGATTTATTTTGATTTTTAAGGATTTTAAAATGATTTTATGATTTTATTTGGGTCTTATTGGTTTAATCTTGTAAAATTGATATTAAATTCGTTTTTGACCCAAAAATATATTTTAAAAATATGGGAAGATAGATAAATTTATTTTCCACATTTTAAAAATGAAATTTAGATTTTTCTCAAATATTACATATTTATTCCCTATTTTACAAAGCAAATTTTTATTAGTTTTAAATAGAAAATTTTTGTGAAATTTCCTTTTTGCTTTTAATCTTTAAATCCCCAGCTTCTATCTTTCCAAAATTCATTTTTCTTCAACTCTGTTCTTGTTGGAAGCCTCTCGAATTCTCTCATTCTCTCGGTGATCCTCTTGAAACCTCACTTCATCTCTCTGATCTCTCAACTCTCATCCCTCCTTCTTCCTCTCATAACCCGATTCCTCTTTCTAATTTCCGATTCCCTCTGGTTCTGGTAGGCTGCGGCTGGGGTCGACATTGGTGGTGATGTTCGTATTTACATCTCTCCGCTTTGTTTCTCCTGTTCGAGGTGTGTGTGTGTATGTGGTCAACATCAGATTGTAACCCCAAACATCGAGTTCATTCCCTCTCCTCCGTTTCGCTCTGCATCTGTGTGTAATTGTGAGCTCGCGTGCGTGCGTGTGTGTGTGGTGAGAGTGTGTATCGTGTGTGGGTTGTACGAGTGTTTGTTTTAGTTGGATTGTGTGTAAAACTTTGAGGTTTTGCTGCTTTGCTGATTCGTTTGTGCAATGGTCTGTACTTGATGCTTCAATTTATGTAAATTCAAGATGGGTTGCGGTTGATTACGGGTCTTGATTATTCACTTCGTGATTTCAGTTTTACGATGAAATTCAGTTGTGAATTTATATGTTTGTACAATCGGTGGAAATTCGAGTTGGAAGTCCCGAAAAGGGAAACCCCGAATTTTTGCCGCCAATGGCGATGAGCTTCGGTGAGCCAATGGTGGACAGTGATGAATTATTCCGAGTCCTAATTAAATTATATATATATATATATATATATATATATATATATATATATATTTCTAGTTATTAATTTTATTGTATGTGAGAAAGATTTAATTGTGAATTATTAGTGTTAATTGTAATTACGTTATTGATTTGGATTATTAAGGTGTAATAACTTGTGGTATGATGTGCGGATAATTATTATGGTGATTGTGATTGTTGGTTTTGCGTCGGTTATGTTCCGACTGGCAGTCACCCGTATAAAGGGGATGCTGTCAAAATTTTCTAAAAATGCTAAATTTATTTCCTCGAGTATATGTATATATGTATGTACTATTAGTACGAAGTGGTATCGGATTACATTTTGTTTACGTGATTAATTGTTAAATGTTTGTCATGTCTAATTATGTTTATTTATTTATTTATGTCAGTAGTCAGAGATTAATGTTATATGAGTTAAGTAAGTAAATTTAGGCTATTATCGTAAGGGTAGATTAAGATTAGACATTCAAATGATGAACGTCGATTATTGAATAGAATGCTGAAATAGTGTTTTATATGTGTAGGTTCGAAGGACGTAGACATAAAGGATAAAGGAAAGGCAAAGACTGAGAGTTTTTGAACTAAGTGACTAGCGTGGAAATAATTGGTTAAGGCAAGTAACTCGAACCTTGTATCGAAGTTCAGATTCTTTCAATTATCCATGAATTGTTGTTTAAATTCTAATAACTTATTGTTGTTTCTTTCAAGTTAATTGTCGAACCTCTTGTACTATACTGTTAAATCATATTAACAATTGCTTAATCCTTAATACCTTCTTGTTTACCCTTATAGACTGCTGTTTAAACATTGTACTTCCTTGCTTATTTTAATTCTCGTTGAACTGTAAACCTTGTTTTATGACATACCTTTTGTACTAGCTTGAACCCTATTTCATATCTATTTCCTTAATCCACACTAGCCTAACTATACCTTGCAACCCTTGAATTAAACTCTAAATCCCTAACCTTTGTTATGTTCTTAATTAATCAATGACCGTTATTGCTTATATTCCTATTTTCCCCTTAGCCATACCATATTCGATATCACCTTGTATTATGCCATTAAAATGACAAGAGCTTGATAAACCTTATATAATTGAATTGGATTGCTTACTTGACTTTCAGTCACTTATTCTTGAAATTAAACAGAATAATCCCCTGCTCTGAATTATTGCATAAGAATTCCATTCATCGAAAATTTCTTTATTTTAAGGACATTTAATTAATTATTTTAAATTAGCGTAAGAGGCTAGGGTGGTCCTAGTCCAGCACTTTAATTTGGCGTAAGAGGCTAGGGTGGTCCTAGTCCAGCAATAGAGGCCAATGTGTTGCCTAATTGGGAACCCAATTTTCAAAGTCCAGAGGGACCTAGTGTCCGGTATGGGGACATTACGTGGCTGATCACCCGTATTGTCCGATTTTAATAAAATGCTTAATTTAATTAAAATGTTTTAAAGGTGGGAAATTTGATATAAAAAGAGAAATTCATTTCTCTCTCTCTCTCTCCCTATTTTTGGAATGAATTGCAAATTGCCAAAATTTGGAAAAATTCAGAGAATGATTCTTATATCGTTGTATCCGTACTCTGGTTGTTGATTTTTATTTTGGCATCTATATTGTTACTTGCTGAGCATTTGGCTCACTTACTGTTGTTTATAACCCTTTTTCAGTTAAGGAAGAAAAAGATACGACGTAGGAGCTATATCAGGAGAAGAACTTGTTGTGGGCTGTAGACAGACTAGTTTGGCTCTAGTACAAGGTTGGACTTTTGGGTATCAGTTGAAAATTGTGTAATAGTTATAGTTGGTTGTATTTATATTTGTGGAGTGTATGTCTCTTTTAACTAAGAATTTAGTATTGTAATGTAATAACTTAGTTAGTAGTTGCTTGTTTCATACCACTACCTGTTAGAGATCCGGGTTAGTAGTGGGGTGTTGTATTATGATTTAATGTTTGGTTATCAGCTTGTATGTATTTAATTTTGGTTGTGTGCCCCGATCTTGTTTTATGATCGGGAGGGCATAGTAGTATGGTTCACCTGATCGGTTAGGACAGGTTGAACAGATGTTATGTTTTCTTAATTAGTTGGAACTGCAATTATTTTCTTTTTATGAATTTGGTTGGTTCAAAATACAGGTGGATAGTCCATATTACGAATACTTCATGCCGAATTTTTTAAAAATCCCCCTGTATCAAATTCTATTTTATTTAATTAAATCCAATAATTTATTATAAAAGTATATTTTTAGTATTGGGAAGTCGGGGCGTTACAGGTTGGTATCAGAGCTATCAGGTTTTGGTCACTGAAACAAGCCAGGATTAGGTATAGGTATAGGATAGGAGCGATAGGTGTAGGTTATCATTAGGATAGTAGGTAGTAGGTTTAGGATATTCTTTTATCGCTTTAATAATTTCTTTACTCGCTATATCGTTATCGCAGATGGTGGATGATTGAGATTATCCTCGGTATTTATTTTTGTAGTAGGATGGTTAACAGTGTACCTTGAACTCTGAAACTGTTGTGTTATATTAACTTTGTTGGTACCATGACCTATATTTTCTCGTTATCTGCACATCTTTTATTACATTTCTGAGTTGCCTAAATATCTCCTGTTAGCATTACTTGTTCAAGATAATACCTATGCTTCCTTGGTTCTTTACCCCGTTATAATTCTTGTGAACATAGGTAACTCAAATCCAGGATTCGAAAAACCTTATTTTGTATATATTAGCCTGTTGCTTAATAAGTTTCTTGTTTTCTTATCAGAATCATGCCTCCAAAGAAGAAAACACCTGCTACAAATCCTGAAAACCAGAACACTGGCAATCAAAATCCAGTTGACCCGACTATGACTCAAATTCTCCAACTTCTTCAACAACAGACAGCCGCACTAGCTCAGCAACGACCCGCCCAACCAATTGTGACCTTCAAAGCTTTTCAAGCTGTACACCCTCCAGAGTTCAAAGGTACTGTCAACCCTATAGAAGCTAGGGCTTGGCTTAATGAAATGGAAAAAGCTTTTGCGTTGGTTAGGGTAGGAGAAGATCAGAAGACGGAATATGCTAGTTACTTCTTGAAAGCTGAAGCAAAATATTGGTGGGAGTCAACAAAACTGTTGCAAGGTGATGGAGTGATTACATGGCAGAGATTCACCGAGTTATTTCTCGAGAAGTATCTTCCAAAGTATATGCAAGATCAGCTGGAGATTCAGTTTTTAGAATTAAAACAAGAAAACATGAGCGTGGCAGAATACGAGGCAAGATTCACAGAGTTAGCAAGGTTTGTTCCTGAGTATGTCAATACTGAGGCAAAGAAAGCTAAAAGATTTCAACAGGGTCTAAAGCCATGGATACGTAGTAAGGTGGCGGTGTTTCAGTTAGAGAACTATGCAATGGTAGTGGAGAAGGCTATGATTGTTGAAGGTGAAAGTGAATTGTATCAGAAAGAGAAAGCAGGAAAGAAAAGGAAGATAGAAAGTACTGAGGGAAGTCAGAACCCAAAAGGCAATAATAATAATAACAAGTTCAAGCCAAGGAATGAGGGTCGGTTTGAGAGGAACCGAGGTTTTCAGAAACCGAAGAATGGAAACGGTGGTCAAGGTAAACGTCTTCAGAATACCAATCAGCAGCTTGCAATCAGACCAGCCTTACCTGAATGTACAATTTGTGGGAAGAAGCACTCGGGAGTTTGCCACAGACTAAGTATTACTTGTTTTAAATGCAACAAGAAGGGACATTACGCGGGAGAGTGCCCGACTTCAAAATCAGGGATAACATGCTACAACTGCGGGAAAGTTGGTCATATTGCTAAGGATTGCAAGGAGGCAGTTCAGTCAGGAAATGTTTTAAGGATAGCCGGACCCCCATCGGCAAATGCCCTGAGGATAACTGGACCTCCATCTCAGACCCAGACGTCTCAACCTAGAGCCAGAACTTTTAACATGACTATGCAGGATGCTGTTCAAGAAATGGATGTTGTTGCAGGTACGCTTCCTGTGAATTCAATAGAGGCTAAAGTTTTAATTGACTCTGGAGCTACTAAGTCTTTCATTTCCAACAAGTTTGTTAGTAAATTGCAATGTGAAATTCGACCTTTAGAGCAAGCTTTAGTGATAGAGGTGGCAAACCAAGATAGAGTCCCTGTCAATCAAGTGTGTCCTCAGTGTAGTATAGAGATAGGTGGTTACCTTTTCTATGCCAATTTGATACCCTTTGAAATGGGAGAATTCGATGTAATTTTAGGAATGGATTGGTTGGCTGATTATGATGCACAGATTGAGTGTAGAAAGAAACAGGTGAGATTAAAGGCGGAGGATGATAAGGAAGTGATATTTCAAGGACAAAGGCAGGTGAAGAAATTTCTGAGTATTATGCAAGCCAAGAGGTTACTTAGACAAGGTTGTGAAGCGTATTTAGCACACGTGACGGATGTAGAGAAGCATGCACCGAAGATAGAAGATATACCAATTGTTAACGAGTTCCCCGATGTTTTTCCAGAAGAATTACCCGGTTTACCTCCAGATCGAGAAGTGGAGTTTGCTATAGACCTAGTACCTGGAGCAGAACCCGTGTCCAAAGCACCATATAGGATGGCACCGGTGGAGATGAAAGAGTTAGCAACACAATTACAAGAACTTTTAGATAAGGGAGTCATAAGACCAAGTGTATCACCGTGGGGAGCTCCTGTGCTGTTTGTCAAGAAAAAGGATGGTAGTATGAGATTATGTATCGATTATCGAGAACTCAACAAGCTGACCATCAAGAATAGATATCCCTTACCTAGAATCGATGATTTGTTTGATCAACTTAAGGGAGCAGCTTATTTCTCGAAGATTGATTTAAGATCGGGCTATCATCAATTAAAGATCAAACCTGAAGAAATTCCAAAGACGGCATTTCGCACAAGGTATGGACATTACGAATTCTTAGTGATGCCATTTGGATTAACCAATGCCCCAGCAGCATTTATGGATCTTATGAACAGAGTCTTTAGGAAGCATCTGGATAAATTTGTGATAGTTTTCATTGATGATATCTTGATATATTCCAAGACCCGGGAAGAACATGCAGAACATTTAAGGATTTCGTTAGAAATATTGAGAGCAGAGAAGTTGTATGCCAAGTTTTCAAAATGTGAGTTTTGGTTGGAAGAGGTGCAGTTTCTAGGTCATATAATCAGTAGCGAAGGAATTAGAGTTGACCCTGCAAAGATAGAAGCTGTGGTGAATTGGAGCAGACCGAGAACGCCCACCGAAGTGAGAAGTTTCTTGGGATTGGCTGGTTATTATAGGAGGTTTGTTCAAGATTTTTCTAAGATCGCCTCACCATTGACCAGGTTGACTAGGAAAAATGAGAAGTTCATATGGAATGAGAAGTGTGAAGAGAGTTTCCAGGAATTAAAGAAAAGATTAGTAACCGCACCAGTGTTAGTCTTACCAGACAGTCAAGGAAACTTTGTGATCTACAGTGATGCTTCATACAAGGGATTAGGGTGTGTATTGATGCAACATGGAAAGGTGATTGCGTATGCTTCTCGACAATTAAAGCCTCATGAGCAGAAGTACCCGACTCACGATTTGGAGTTAGCAGCAATTGTATTCGCACTAAAGATTTGGAGACACTATCTATATGGTGAAAAATGTGAGATTTACACGGACCACAAAAGTTTGAAGTATATCTTCACACAACGAGAGCTTAACATGAGACAAAGGCGATGGTTAGAGTTGATTAAGGATTATGACTGCACAATTAATTATCACCCAGGGAGAGCGAATGTAGTGGCCGACGCATTAAGTAGAAAGGAGAGACTGAACATGTTTACCATCTCAAAGGAATTGTTCAAGGAGTTTGAAAAGTTGAGATTAGAAGTCCAGACCTCGGAGCCTACCAGTGGTAAGTGTTATACCATGACCTTTCAACCCGAGTTACTTGAAAAGATACGAAGATGTCAGGAGGAAATCATGAATCAAGATATGAACACATTGACAGGTGAAGAGATTTGCACTCAGAAGGATGATAAGGGTATCTTAAGATTTTCTTCGAGGATTTGGATTCCCAACGTGCCAGAATTAAAGAATGAGATTTTGCGGGATGCTCACAGTTCAAGATATTCAATTCATCCGGGGAGTACGAAGATGTACCAAGACCTGAAGGAACATTTCTGGTGGCCTGATATGAAAAGAGAGATTGCAGAGTGGGTTAGTAAGTGTTACACATGTCAAAGAGTCAAAGCTGAACATCAAAAGCCTAGTGGACTATTACAACCATTAGATATTCCTGAGTGGAAATGGGAGCATTTAGCTATGGACTTCGTTGTGGGGCTACCGAGAACAAAAGCTAATCATGATGCGATTTGGGTAATCATAGACCGTTTGACTAAATCTGCCCATTTTCTTCCGATCAACGAAAGGTTCTCGCTTGATAAGTTAGTACAGTTGTATTTGAAGGAAGTAGTGATGCGTCACGGGGTGCCAGTAACTATTGTATCTGATCGAGATCCACGTTTCAACTCCAGATTTTGGAAACAATTTCAAGAATGCTTGGGAACTGAGCTTAAGATGAGTACAGCCTATCATCCGCAGACAGACGGACAGAGTGAACGAACCATTCAAACTATTGAAGATATGCTACGAACGTGTGCATTGGATTTTAAAGGAAGTTGGGACGAGCACCTACCTTTGGTGGAATTCTCTTACAACAACAGCTATCATGCTAGCATTGGGATGCCGCCATACGAAGCTTTATATGGAAGAAAATGTAGATCCCCTGTATATTGGGATGAGGTTGGTGAGCGTAAGGTGTTAGGATCAGAACTAGTGCAACAAACGAAGGAAAAGGTCGAAATCATTCAGAAAAGGTTGATAGCCGCTCAAAACAGACAAAAGAAATATGCAGATCAAGACAGGAAAGATCTGAATTTCGAGGAAGGAGATAAAGTGTTGTTGAAAGTCTCACCTTGGAAAGGAGTTACGAGGTTTGGCAAGAAAGGAAAGCTCAGTACGAGATACGTAGGACCTTTTGAGATCTTAAGACGGGTTGGAAAAGTCGCGTATGAGTTAGCCCTACCACCACATATGAGTCATATCCATAATGTCTTCCATGTGTCAATGGTCAAGAAATATCATCCAGATTTGAGTCATGTGATCGAGTACAAGCCTATTGAGTTACAGCCGGATCTGTCGTATATAGAACAGCCTGTAGCAATTCAGGATAGAATGGATAGGAAACTAAGGAATAAGACAGTTAAGTTGGTAAAGGTTTTGTGGAGGAACCCAAGAGTTGAAGAGTCAACTTGGGAGCTTGAGAGTGAGATGCTCGAGAATTATCCTCATCTATTTACTTAGGTGAGATTCTGGGGACAGAATCCCGTTAAGGGGGGGAGAATATAACGCCTTAGAAATTTTTGTAATATTTATAATTATTTATTTAATATTAAATGTGAATTATGTGACGTGATTATTTTTGAGGAAGTGAAATATGTGTGATTTTGTTTTGTGGGTTATTTGATGATTTATATGTGTCAAATAAGTCTATGTATTTTTATTTTTATTTTTGGGGATTAAATTCTATTTAAATCATGTTTTATTTATACTCTGAGAATTTTATAAAATCACCGGGACTAGTAAAAATCACAAAATCTTTTGTATTATCTACTTAACTATTTTATTTGAGTTTTAAAAATGTTAGATGGATTTATTTTGATTTTTAAGGATTTTAAAATGATTTTATGATTTTATTTGGGTCTTATTGGTTTAATCTTGTAAAATTGATATTAAATTCGTTTTTGACCCAAAAAAATATTTTAAAAATATGGGAAGATAGATAAATTTATTTTCCACATTTTAAAAATGAAATTTAGATTTTTCTCAAATATTACATATTTATTCCCTATTTTACAAAGCGAATTTTTATTAGTTTTAAATAGAAAATTTTTGTGAAATTTCCTTTTTGCTTTTAATCTTTAAATCCCCAGCTTCTATCTTTCCAAAATTCATTTTTCTTCAACTCTGTTCTTGTTGGAAGCCTCTCGAATTCTCTCATTCTCTCGGTGATCCTCTCGAAACCTCACTTCATCTCTCTGATCTCTCAACTCTCATCCCTCCTTCTTCCTCTCATAACCCGATTCCTCTTTCTAATTTCCGATTCCCTCTGGTTCTGGTAGGCTGCGGCTGGGGTCGACATTGGTGGTGATGTTCGTATTTACATCTCTCCACTTTGTTTCTCCTGTTCGAGGTGTGTGTGTGTATGTGGTCAACATCAGATTGTAACCCCAAACATCGAGTTCATTCCCTCTCCTCCGTTTCGCTCTGCATCTGTGTGTAATTGTGAGCTCGCGTGCGTGCGTGTGTGTGTGGTGAGAGTGTGTATCGTGTGTGGGTTGTACGAGTGTTTGTTTTAGTTGGATTGTGTGTAAAACTTTGAGGTTTTGCTGCTTTGCTGATTCGTTTGTGCAATGGTCTGTACTTGATGCTTCAATTTATGTAAATTCAAGATGGGTTGCGGTTGATTACGGGTCTTGATTATTCACTTCGTGATTTCAGTTTTACGATGAAATTCAGTTGTGAATTTATATGTTTGTACAATCGGTGGAAATTCGAGTTGGAAGTCCCGAAAAGGGAAACCCCGAATTTTTGCCGCCAATGGCGATGAGCTTCGGTGAGCCAATGGTGGACAGTGATGAATTATTCTGAGTCCTAATTAAATTATATATATATATATATATATATACATATATATATATATATATATATTTCTAGTTATTAATTTTATTGTATGTGAGAAAGATTTAATTGTGAATTATTAGTGTTAATTGTAATTACGTTATTGATTTGGATTATTAAGGTGTAATAACTTGTGGTATGATGTGCGGATAATTATTATGGTGATTGTGATTGTTGGTTTTGCGTCGGTTATGTTCCGACTGGCAGTCATCCGTATAAAGGGGATGCTGTCAAAATTTTCTAAAAATGCTAAATTTATTTCCTCGAGTATATGTATATATGTATGTACTATTAGTACGAAGTGGTATCGGATTACATTTTGTTTATGTGATTAATTGTTAAATGTTTGTCATGTCTAATTATGTTTATTTATTTATTTATTTATGTCAGTAGTCAGAGATTAATGTTATATGAGTTAAGTAAGTAAATTTAGGCTATTATCGTAAGGGTAGATTAAGATTAGACATTCAAATGATGAACGTCGATTATTGAATAGAATGCTGAAATAGTGTTTTATATGTGTAGGTTCGAAGGACGTAGACATAAAGGATAAAGGAAAGGCAAAGACTGAGAGTTTTTGAACTAAGTGACTAGCGTGGAAATAATTGGTTAAGGCAAGTAACTCGAACCTTGTATCGAAGTTCAGATTCTTTCAATTATCCATGAATTGTTGTTTAAATTCTTATAACTTATTGTTGCTTCTTTCAAGATAATTGTCGAACCTCTTGTACTATACTGTTAAATCATATTAACAATTGCTTAATCCTTAATACCTTCTTGTTTACCCTTATAGACTGCTGTTTAAACATTGTACTTCCTTGCTTATTTTAATTCTCGTTGAACTGTAAACCTTGTTTTATGACATACCTTTTGTACTAGCTTGAACCCTATTTCATATCTATTTCCTTAATCCACACTAGCCTAACTATACCTTGCAACCCTTGAATTAAACTCTAAATCCCTAACCTTTGTTATGTTCTTAATTAATCAATGACCGTTATTGCTTATATTCCTATTTTCCCCTTAGCCATACCATATTCGATATCACCTTGTATTATGCCATTAAAATGACAAGAGCTTGATAAACCTTATATAATTGAATTGGATTGCTTACTTGACTTTCAGTCACTTATTCTTGAAATTAAACAGAATAATCCCCTGCTCTGAATTATTGCATAAGAATTCCATTCATCGAAAATTTCTTTATTTTAAGGACATTTAATTAATTATTTTAAATTAGCGTAAGAGGCTAGGGTGGTCCTAGTCCAGCACTTTAATTTGGCGTAAGAGGCTAGGGTGGTCCTAGTCCAGCAATAGAGGCCAATGTGTTGCCTAATTGGGAACCCAATTTTCAAAGTCCAGAGGGACCTAGTGTCCGGTATGGGGACATTACGTGGCTGATCACCCGTATTGTCCGATTTTAATAAAATGCTTAATTTAATTAAAATGTTTTAAAGGTGGGAAATTTGATATAAAAAGAGAAATTCATTTCTCTCTCTCTCTCTCCCTATTTTTGGAATGAATTGCAAATTGCCAAAATTTGGAAAAATTCAGAGAATGATTCTTATATCGTTGTATCCGTACTCTGGTTGTTGATTTTTATTTTGGCATCTATATTGTTACTTGCTGAGCATTTGGCTCACTTACTGTTGTTTATAACCCTTTTTCAGTTAAGGAAGAAAAAGATACGACGTAGGAGCTATATCAGGAGAAGAACTTGTTGTGGGCTGTAGACAGACTAGTTTGGCTCTAGTACAAGGTTGGACTTTTGGGTATCAGTTGAAAATTGTGTAATAGTTATAGTTGGTTGTATTTATATTTGTGGAGTGTATGTCTCTTTTAACTAAGAATTTAGTATTGTAATGTAATAACTTAGTTAGTAGTTGCTTGTTTCATACCACTACCTGTTAGAGATCCGGGTTAGTAGTGGGGTGTTGTATTATGATTTAATGTTTGGTTATCAGCTTGTATGTATTTAATTTTGGTTGTGTGCCCCGATCTTGTTTTATGATCGGGAGGGCATAGTAGTATGGTTCACCTGATCGGTTAGGACAGGTTGAACAGATGTTATGTTTTCTTAATTAGTTGGAACTGCAATTATTTTCTTTTTATGAATTTGGTTGGTTCAAAATACAGGTGGATAGTCCATATTACGAATACTTCATGCCGAATTTTTTAAAAATCCCCCTGTATCAAATTCTATTTTATTTAATTAAATCCAATAATTTATTATAAAAGTATATTTTTAGTATTGGGAAGTCGGGGCGTTACAGGTTGGTATCAGAGCTATCAGGTTTTGGTCACTGAAACAAGCCAGGATTAGGTATAGGTATAGGATAGGAGCGATAGGTGTAGGTTATCATTAGGATAGTAGGTAGTAGGTTTAGGATATTCTTTTATCGCTTTAATAATTTCTTTACTCGCTATATCGTTATCGCAGATGGTGGATGATTGAGATTATCCTCGGTATTTATTTTTGTAGTAGGATGGTTAACAGTGTACCTTGAACTCTGAAACTGTTGTGTTATATTAACTTTGTTGGTACCATGACCTTTATTTTCTCGTTATCTGCACATCTTTTATTACATTTCTGAGTTGCCTAAATATCTCCTGTTGCTTTCTCTTGAATCTGATGTTTGGAAATTTTCTAGCCATGAAAGCAAATGATGTATTTTCCATGGCATCTAATTCCTCAAGAGTATAGAACTCATCTTCTCTTTGCTCTTCAACAGTCTCAGCAGCCTCTACCTCAGGTTCTTCATCTACTATCCCCTCAATTCTTAGTTGGCTTGCAGAAGCTTCAAGAACTTGGATAGATTTATTTATGATCAAGGCACATGATGTGTTGACCATCTTGCCTTGGTTGGCTTGTATATCACTTTTCTGCAAAAGCTCAAGCTCATATGTCTTCAACGCACCATAGAGCACATCATATGAAATTTTGTTCAAATCTCTTTCTCTAATTGAGATAGCCCTTTGCTCTCGGTGGTTAGGTGAAGAGAGTAGAAACTTCATGTTTAGCTCCTTGGTGCTGTAGACTTTTCCATTCATTCATAACTCAGTCATCAACCTGTGAAATCTCTCAAACATCTTAGTGATGCTTTCTTTTGGCTGAGCCATGAAAGCCTCATACTATGTGACCAGTATCTATTTTCTTTTTTCTCTAACCTCCTCAGTCCCTTCACATAAGATCTCAATATGATCTCACATCTCGTTTGCTAATGTGCATGAAGCTATGTTGGCAAATATTGGGAGTGCCATTGAATCAATGATTATCAGCATTAAATGGCTGTCCAGGGCAACCTTCTTTTTCTTAGTGTCTGTCCATTTAGATGGATCTTTGGCAACATATGACCTTGGAATTGTCAACGTTCCTAAAGTCTTCTCAGTAATCTCTTATTGTGGAACAAATGGGCCATTCTTGAGAATGTCTAGGGATAGAGTGTTAGCAGCTTTGATGAACAACATCATCTTTATATTCTAGAGGTTGTAGTTGTCCTTATCAAACTTTGGGACCTTCATTGTTCCTGTTATCTTTGGTGTATTCATGTGGATCTTTTTCTATTTTGTTTAACAGCCTGCTCTGAGACCACTTATTGAGTATGAAATACACACAAGAAAATACAAAGAGGGGTGAATATATTTTCAAACTTTTCTTGATGTTTTATTTAAGAACAGTTTGCTTGAATCTGTTTGATTGTTGTAGTTAAAAATTTAGGTTGTCTTCTAGGTTTGGCCTTCACTTCACCGGAAAGTCTGACAATGCTATTCTAGTTATAAAAGAATAATCTTTGTCAAAAACTACAAAGTTTTGATGACAGACTGTTTATTGTAACATCTTTTAATTATAATGATAATGAAAATATTAATAATCTTCCTACATTTAAGTAGATAGCAGCTTTTCTTCTGACAAAAGTATTGGATAGGGGAAACCTAAACGTGTCAAGTTGAGCTTTGAATCTGATATACCCTAAAAAGTGGTCTATGACTCTGCTGTAATTGCTCTTTTTTTTTTCTTTTCACTCAGTAGCTTTTCTCAACGAGGGGGATGACAGACTGATGCAGGACGTAAGTCCAAAATGATGATTTAAGAATTAAAAACAAGAATAAGATAAGTTTGGGTGGATTAATTGCATAAAATCTAGTACCCAGGGTTTTCAACCATAGAAGGGAATAAAGATGGATGCAATCCAATGAACAAAAAGACCAATTTAGTATTCGATAATATCTTAATAATCTAGTCTAAATGATATGTGGGGATGATAATGAATACTATGCATGGATGATTTTTAATATTTTTTTAAATATTTTATTTTATTATTCATAATTTTAATATATGTTTTTCAATTAGTATGAAAATAAATTATAGAAGATACTAAAATAAAATAATACATATTTCATAGTATTATAAACGATAGTGTTTTTCTTCTATATTGAAAATAGTTAATATAACTTTTTAAATTTAATATGTTGTTGATTGGATTCGAACCTTGGGAGTATTTTAAATATTATAAAAAGATATTATTTTAGCATTACATCCAACGGTTCTTTTTAATCTATCTTAAAATCTAACGGTTGTTATTCAGTGTACGAAATTTAATGTACCAAATATACCCTAACAGTATAGTATAGATAGCTAGATAGATTGGAATTTTAGAATGTTAGGCCGAATACACAATTAATAATCAAATTCGTATGAGAGTTTAACAAGTAAGATAATTATGCACTTTAAAACTTCTGGTATTAAGAACCCTCTTCGTGATGTAAACTATCACAAAGAGCTGCTAGGTTACAATAAAGATAATTCGATGCACGATACCCTTCTAGGGTTAACCTAACTGTATTTATAAAATATACAGCTTCGATACAATCTCTAATTGATATTCCTAATAATCAGCTATACAATGATATCAATTAAAGATTGTCACACGTCTCCTAAGTCAACTCGATCTCTTTGATAGCTATCCAATCTTCAAAGATATCGCTTCCATAATAAATCTTCAATCACTGTTGACCAGTAGACGCTGCCTCCAGACAGAGTTTGACAAACTCTGTCGAGCTTCCATCTGTCAGAGTTTATACTAAACTTTGGTCGCTTCCAGCTAAACTCTGATAATTCACTGTAACACTTAAACACTGATTAAAACACATCAATTATATTTAACAATCTCCCCCAACTTGTTCATTAGCAAAAATGCACAAGTTAATAACAGTAATTGATGATGTCAAAACAAATAGACAAATACAGTGTTTATACAAATTCAGAGTTTAAGCTTCTACTTAACAAAATCTACAGAAAATAAGAAAATCCTTACAGACTTTAATCTCTAATCTCTTCAAGATCTGGTGTAGCTCTGAGATAATCTATGAGCAATCTTCTTTCTGCATTTTCAAGCTCAATCTCCATAGCCTCTTTAATCTCTCTGAGCTGAGGATCACTCTCATCTGTCTGATAGATAGCAGATCTAAGATCATAGATTTTGTTTCTTCTCATCTCATTTCCCAGTCTGATAAATTTGACTTCTTCTGACTGTGAATTGAAATCAAGTACTGTGATTCCCAAATCAGTCTTTAATTTCGCAGTACCCTTCTTCATTTCAATAAAATTTCCATTCCAATCCCTGTACTTAGGAACATATCTGCTATTATACTTCACTTCTCTGATTGCCAAATTCTGGAGCATTTTCTTTCTAAGCACATTTGCAACTGATTGAGTCCTTTGACATTCACCTTGAAAAGATATAGAACATATTCTAATTCTTCCCAATATTTCAAGCCACTATCATTCTCACCAATTCTAAATACTGTCCCATCAGCCATGAAGTACAAGAGAAAGTCCTTCTTTAAACTCTTCTGATAAACTAACTATACTGATTCCAGTCTTTCCAAACTCTCTTGAGTAAAACCACGACCTGGAACAGCCAGTGAAGAAGGATCTCTAGGACCAGTATATTTCCTTTTGTCCTTGTGTGAACCTAGTCCACCCTTATTGTTTCCAACCTTACCAGACAAGGCTCTTCCATCAGAGAAATCCATAGAAACTCCAGATAATAGATTTGGATCATGAAGTGTTCCTTTCCCAAAAACTGATTGCAACTGAGAAGATAAAGGTCTAGACACAACTTGTGTAGCAACAGAGGTTGTAACTTTCTTTTGTGAACTTTCTCCTTCAATGCCTTTCAGCTTGAGTTGAGCTTCTGCTGCCATTGTTTCCTTTGATAACTGAGATTTTTGACTAATACCAGCACTTTCCTTGATCACAATGCCTTTACGAACAGGCCTAGGAGCTTTTCCTTTCTTTAACTGACCAGACTTTAAAGCCTTGAGATGTTCTTCTTGTAAACTCTTTTCTTCAGCTTTAATGTCCTCAATTGTAACTCCTTCCTCATTCTCTTCAATAAACAACTTAGCAGCCAATTCTTCATCAGTCTGTGGATTAGAAGGTAATAGCAAACTCTTGGTCTTTGAAGTACCTTGAGTATCAGTGTTTATCCCAACAAACTGTGATTTAGAGGACTTGCTAGTTTTCAGAGTTTGAAATTCTTCAGTTTTGCCCTTTCCTTTACTACTTGCTCCTCCATCTCCAGCATTATCCTTTCTGATCAGAGTTTGAGATTGCTTGCATTTGTCTTTATCAACTCTCTCCCCCTTTTTGACATCATCAGGCATAAGAATAGATGTGATTAACTCCAAGGAGGTAGCAATAGAATCAATCTTTAAGGACATATCATTCTGATTTTGTTCAACTTTGCTCAGCCTGTGAGACAAAGTTTCTTGATTCTGAGTAAGATAGTGAAATTTATTCTTGTTGTCAAGTTTAATCATATCAGCTCCTCTAACAACATCACCTCGAACATCAGAGATTGCCTTTTGACATAGATCAAACCTAGAGTTGAGAGTCTTCACTTGTATAACTGTAGCCTTGAGACAAGATAGAATCTCTAGATTTATAATTGTTCTGGAGGTTCTCTTGACAAATTCAGCTGCTCTGGCAGGAGGAAAGATACAAGTGTCCTTGTACCAGTCATTTGAAAATTGTTCAAGGTGTTCTTCTTCAACATCTGCTTGATTTGAAGGACCAGAAAAATCCTTAACCTTAGCATCAGTCTGGACTGGTAAACTCTGAGAAGAGCTTGACTCTGTATTCCCTTCAGTGTCATCTCCAACCTCAGCTTCAACATGATGAGTGGATGGAGGAATTGGAATAGATGCATCAACAGTGTCAACAACATCCTCTGCAACAGGTTTAGTAGTAGAGTCAACAATAGGCTGTACAACATCCTCTGCAGATTGCACAATAGTCTCAGAGTTTATCTCCTTAGGTTGTTTATCAATCTCATCTCCTCCTTCAACAGTCTGGTGAGCATCTGAAAGTAATTCTGTATGCGATGCTACAGTTTCAGAAAGGACAACTGTAGGTTGATCAGCTGCACCAGTTGCTTCAGATTGAGCAAAAATTGATGAGATAGGATCAGAGAATGGCATGAATGATTCAAGAATATCAGCCATTGGAGAAAAACCATCTCTAGTATCCTCTTCTGCAGGCATTTTGTCCTCTGCAGGCATTGTATATTTTTCAGCCTCAACAGTAGGTGTTTGCTGTGAAACTACCTCTGGAGCTTCAACATTTTCATCAACAGAATCAGAGATTACCAGTTTTCTTCTCTTAGCTAGAGGCACTTCATCTGAATCCTCTTTACTAGATTCTGCTACCACAAAGGGTGACTTGGGTCTTTTTGCTTTTTGTTTCATTCTTCTAGTATAAACAGCTCCATGAGATGTCTGTTTTGCTTTGATTTGTGTCTCTATTGTCTTCTTAACTCTTGCATGTCTTTCAGTATTTGCTACTGACTTTACTCTGCCTCTTTCTGCTTTAGGCTGTGGTTGTGGTTGAGATTGTGATGGTTCAGAGTTTATTTGTGGAGTGTGTGAAGATTGTTTTGTGATTGGAGATTGAGGGTTTTGGGTTGGAGCAGTGTTTGTGATTGGTGATGAAGGTTGTTGAGTAGGTGCAGTGTGGGTAGGTGATGTAGGTGGTTCAGTGTTTAAGGTATGAGAATGATCAGTGTTTAGTGGTTCAGGTTGTGGTTATGGTTGTGGTTGGTCTTGAGGTTGGTTGAGAAAGTTCTGCAAAGCAAGTGGGTTTTCTTTACCAACATCCTTATTAGTCATATCAGAGAATATTCTCTTGTTGTAAGAACCCCAAATTTTGGATATAATTAAAACTTTTTATTAAGTAATGATAAAATGAGGAACAATGATTCCGACAACAAGGTCACCAGCTCTAATGAATGGTGGTTTCAAAGAACAATGATTGTAATGAATGGATATTGCTTTGGACAATGATCCTGATACATTGGTATATTGTCAGAATAGAGTAATTCGATGGTTGAGGACCTAGATAAGAATAATCTACCATCCAGGAAGGAGCTAATGGATCCTTGAAGGGAAATGAGTACGTGCATAGTGTTTCCCGTACGTGCATAGTATTTCCCGTACGTGCATAGTGTTTCCCGTACGTGCATAGTGTTTCCCGTATGTGCATAGTAATTTGGTGGATGAATAGTGATTTTGTAAGTTGGAAAACTTTTCACGCCACCCTATGTACGGGACGTGATTTGGATGTTTCGAAGTCATATTAGTAATACGCGGAGGAAATAAGTGAATACAGAGACGATCGGAATTCAGAAATTCCAAATTCTTTTTCGGTATAATATTCGACCGGATAGTGGATTAAATATTATTATAATCCAAGAATTGAGATATTAACTTTGAGGATTTGATATTTTGGGATGTTATTATATTTGATTTAAGAATGAAGGTAGGAAACCACTGAGGCAGTGAAACAAGCGTTCTAGAAACCGCTAAAACGTTATAACGAGATTAATCAATAAAGCGAACGAATCCTAGATTACGGATTAAGTTCGTATCGAGATTAAATATCCTACATGGTCATCACGAGGATTATATTAAGGATTGAGGAAGGTATTATTAATATCGATAAATTTCCCGGTAAACCCTAGAGGTGAAACTACTTAGTTATTCGTCCGAACGGTCAATGAATTGAGCAATAACCGGACAAAGAAACAAGCTGAGAAATCGTGGTTGACAGTAGCCATAAGTCACTGTCCAGTTTCATGTTCTGCCATGGCAAGATAGATCATGTTATAAGCTTTGTTTTGATATAAAGATCATGTGAAACGGACTTACGGTTTAGGAATTATGGCCGATTCACTAAAAGTCGTTCGAAACCGTAAGTACGAGTTCGTTATTAAAATTGAACCCTCGTAAAATATGTAAAGTCATGACGAATCTTGGTAATTAAATACTAGAGGTGAAAAGGAAGGTGTGAGAGAAAACCTCATGTGAAACGGATCGTTTTCCGATTTTATAAAAATGTTCGAATCAAAGTTAATCGCGAACGAACCCCTAAAAACCCGCTTGATTATAACTTCGGTAAAACACTTAGAAAACGGGAGATAAAACTCGGAGCATAATATTGATTCGTAACGATCGACTTTAGAACTTGTATGGCTTAAGTATGTCCCAAGTGTAAGTACAATGACATGTCGTATTAACGAACGAATGTCGGGTCGGATCGATGATAAAAGGAATCCACTAAAAGGAGTATAACGAGATAACTCGAGAACGTGTTTCGAATTAAGTATAACTTAACTTTTAAGATGTTAAGTGATTAATCCCGAATGCCTTGGCTATTTATAGATCACCAAGCTGACCCGGGACCGCTACCACTACCCCTTACCGTACTCGACTACCAGGCAAGTTTCAATTCCCTTCTTTTAGGCTGTTGTTGTGATTGAACATATATATATATATATATGTTTTCTGTTGTACATATGCCATAGCATGCATGCCTACTTTCAAGTTATATCATTATGCTTGTTCCCTGATTGTTTATTGGCTTATAAATTAGACAGCTAACGTATCAATTATAAGCCGGTTATTGTAAGACCCTCAGAGAAGGGTGTATATATCTTATTCATCAAATATAGACCGGGAGTCAATATTTCTTGATATATCAAGGTTACCTCGAAGGAAAATATTTAAGTAAATATTTTCCCTTATTCGGGCGACGAATATTATTTGAATATTCGTTCGAGATTATTTATTTAACGATCCTTACTTCAAATAATTATTTGAACGTAACCATTCGACGAATAATATTTTTCAATATTCATTCAGAGTCGAATTGATTATCGATTATTATTTCGAATATTCTTCTAAAGGTTGGACTACTAAATGAATATTATTTGGGTATTCATTTAGAATATTATTCATTAAATGAATATTACTTTTGAATATTCATTTAAGATAGTAATTACCTGATGAATATTATTTTAATGTTCATCTGAAGCTTGATTTATTTATCGAGTTCTATCTCGAATATTCCTTTAAAGCTTGGATTACTAAATGAATATTACTTGATATTCATTCAGAATATTATTCATTAAATGAATATTACTTTTTCAACATTCATTTAAATTCATAATTAATTATGAATATTATTTTGAATATTCATCCAGGGTCTATTTAATCATCGAATATTATTTATAATATTTTAAATATTCCTTTCAGGTCTTATTAATTAATGAATATTATTTTGAATATTCATTTGAATATTTAATTATGCAATAAATATTCTCTCGATATTTCTTCAAGGATTATTTGAGAAATACTCTGATTAAAGATATTATTTCATGTTTCTAAATATTCTGTAAAATATTTTAATTCAATAAATATTCTCTGAATATTTATTCCATACTTAGAATAACCTCGATAAGGTTTATCTTCTTCGATTATTACGGAAAATATTTCGGAGTCATATTATTATTAATCTTATATCAAGAAAGGTTCTAAGACATCATTCTTCTTTGATTCTACCTCCCTAATAATAAGGGAACCTTACTTGGAAAATGTTATTTATCTTGTCGACTTCCCGGTCATAAAATATTCTCTTCACTCGCAATGCGGGTGTTATTGACTTATTAAGTCGTTGTGTACCTTCTCATCTTTCGAGGGGTATGAAAGGCATATGACTCAGCCTATTTGTAGTTAGAGAATCCTAATCAACTTAAACCAAATTGTAATAAGTAAATATACATATGAACTGTCACAGGAATCTCAAGAAGTATTATCTGTCAGAAGAAAGAAGAAAAGTCAATCTATAGTTTTGATGTCATACACTGGAAGACGATTCAGTTATCTGATCAAGAAGCCCCAGTACAACATTGAAGTTAATGGATTCATTTGAACAGTGACAGAGATTTTTCGAGTGATAGTTTGAAGATCAGTTACAGTACAAGAGAATTGAGAGAAGAAATAAACCACAACCTAAAGTCAAAAGTGAAGAAGCGTCATTGAAGTTAGTCGTTCATGAACCAGACAGTACATCGAACGTCAACACAAATCAGTGGTAATTCTTTACTACCTTTAGTGGTTTGTAAGAATTAAATTAATTATTTATTGATTTAATTAAATTCATTTATAATTGATATAAATTAATTTAGTTGATTTAATTAAATGAATTAATTCTGTTAGAATTAATTTATTAATTAAATTAATTATTGTATCAATTAAATATGAATTAGTTAAAACATTAACTAATTAAATGGATAATTAAGACTTAAAGAAAGAAAGTTGATTAAGTCTTGAAGGAGGCAAAATTCGGTAAGACTTAATTTATGTCTTACTGACAGAAGCCTTTTCAGGATTAAGTCTTACCGACCTGATTTAAGTCCTACCGACCTCTGCCAGCTGTTATAAGTCTTACCGAAATTCTGGTAAGTCTTACCGACACATTTTAGGTCATAATGGAGGTTTGTGTAAGTCTTATTGAAGGAAAATCAAGTCTTGGAAGCTGTTTAAGTCATGCTGAAGCTATTAAATATCCTACAGAAAGCCAGCAAGACTTGTTGTTGATATAAAAGATCAGAACAGACCAGATTAAGTCATAACGGAGAAAACACAGCAGAAAACATATCATCAAGACCAGAATTCTCTCTCTCAAGAACACCAAGAACACCAAAGCTTAAACAATTCCCAGAAAATCAAGTTCTTCATCTTTGTGATATTCTATCCGATAGAACTTGCTTATTTGTGATTCTTGTACTACTAGCGAATTAAGTTTCCTAGTTCTTATCTTGATTATTATTAACTAAATTAGAAAAGTTCATGTCGAATTTTCTAATTAGTTATTAACATCTTGATAAGTTGTTATACTGATTTTGTAACACCACATCAAGTTAATATACAGTTATATTCAACTTGAAATATTGTGTTAAATAATTCCGCAGATAAATTTGTCTTTATCAAATTTAATTTAAAGGACAAATTTCGATAAAAAGGTAAAGATTGTATTCAACCCCCCCTTTTACAATCTTATCGGACCTAACAATTGGTATCAGAGCAGATTGATTGATACACAAATCAACGATCCCATTTTACTCGATTAAAAATCATCCCCGAATTTTTTAACTCTCTTAAAAAATTCATCATGTCTTCTAAAGTTGGAACTGTGAAAATACCCATATATGACAAAAATAGTTATGATATGTGGAAGAACAAAATGTTAATGTTCCTCGAGGTTGCAAATCCTAAATACATGAAAGTCTTATCAGAAGGACCAATAATACCTTTTGGAGTAATTCCTGAAGTTGTTACTGATGGAAAAGTTATTACCCCTGTAAGGTATGTATACAAAGACTCTGCTGATTACACTCTTGCTGAAAGAGAGGAAGCTGCACTTGACATTAATTTGAGACTGATCTTAATAGACTCTCTAGACTCTGTAATGTACAGTCATGTGATTAACTGCAAAACTGCAAAGCAAATGTGGGAAACCATTGAAACTGTGAATGAAGGAACAGAGGAAGTTAGGGAGAATCGACTAGAAATTCTGACTTCTGAGTATGAACACTTTCGATCAGCATACAATGAAAATATTCAAGATGTGTTTTAAAGATATAACAAACTTGTCAACAATTTACAGATGCATGGCAAGTACTACACTCAGAAAGAGATCAACAGAAAATTTCTACTGTCAATGCCTGTTCATCTAGAACATAGAATTACAGCTATCAGAGAGTCAAGGAATCTAAGTGAAATAACTGTAGAAAGACTCTTTGGTGTTTTAAAAACCTATGAACTGGAACAATCTCAACAAAAGGAGATTTATGGAAAAGGAAGAGTTGCTAATACTTCTACAGCTCTTGTTGTTGAGAACAAACAGGAAGTGGAAGATAAGGTTATCCAACCTTGTAAAGTTGACAGTGGTAAGCTTGAAGTTGAAGTTGGTCAAACGAATGCTAGTCCAGATGAAGGTGACTTCTATTCGTTAGAAGAGCTAGATCAGTTGGAAGATGAGTCCATGGCTTTGTTGGTAAGGAAATTCAGCAACTTCAGATTCAGGAAGAATCCCAAGTTCAGGTACAAATCTAACAATAACAGGTTCCAGAGAGGAGGTTCTTCATCCACAAGTAACAGAGGAGGTTACAAAACTGGAACAGTTGAAAGAAGTAAAATTAGATGCTACAACTGTAATGAACTTGGACATTTCGCTACTGAATGTCAGAAGCCAAAACACTTTGGATCTGAGAAGAAGAAGACAGGTAGAGCCTATGTGGCTGCTGGAAAGAGTTGGGATGATACAGACTCTGAAGATGAAGAATATGGCAATCTTGCCCTGATGGCAAAATCTGATAACTCCAGTGGTACTTCATCTGAGGTATCAATTACTGATAGTCAATATATCTATCAACTTAGTGATACACTAGGTAATGCTAATAGAGAGATTGAAAGACTAAATTTGGTAATTACAGATCTTAGTAATCAATGATCAGAATTACATGATGTACAAAATTGCCATGATAAACAAAAATCAGAAATAAGAATTCTAAAGGAAATTGAGAGGTCTCTAGCGGTGATAGTGGCTCAACAACGTGATACAATAGCCGAGCTAGAAATAAGAGCTAATGCTACTTCTAATTCATGTAAAGTAGCTAAAGAGTTGTTTAACCAACAAACTATTAATCAAACCGTAGGAATTGGGTTTGACTATAATGAGGCTGTTGGTCGAAAAAGCATTATTACCCCTAATCGTGTCAGTGCTATAGATAGGGGTATACCATTAGTGCTTAAGAGTGTTAGTAATCCACTCTTTAAGACATCCATAGCAGAACCTATGGATACAACATCTTTAATCATTAAGGAAGAGATGCGCATTGAGGATGTAGCTAATGGCGTAGTCTTAGAAAGTAATCAAGTTGTTAAAAATGATAAAGATAGAAAGACTGTGTTTGTAAAAGCAGAAAGAGTTGGTGAGTCTACTAGTTCATTGAAAACTAGTAGCAGAAGTAATAACATGAGTAAATGCAATAACATATCTACCATGCATGCTATTCCTGTTATTGATACTGCTCATAAGAAATGCGATGCTGTTAATTGCATGTCTTGTGCTTTTAATATAATGTCTGCTTACTTTAACAGTAATCATGCATGTGTTGATAAGAATGCTCCTAGACAGCATATGAGCAGAAATAAACATGTTAGATCCAGGACTGTAACATCACCTAATTCTAAGATTAGGACTCCAAAAAGTCCTTCTCAGGATTTGGTAAAGACATGGTTACCCAAGCTAAAACCAAAACAAGTTAAAGCTATTCACAGGGTTAAATGTCCAGTACCTGTAGAAAATGTTGTTAAGATAAAAAGTGTTGCTTTACCTGATAAAGGTCAATTCTTTAAGTACTCCGGGCCCAATCAAATTTGGGTTCCGAAGAAAGTCTAACCAATTTGTCATTGCAGGGTTTGAAACAGGTTGATCGAGTCATGTGGATTCTGGACAGTGGATGTTCAAGGCATATGACCGGAGATAAAGCCCTGCTGACAAATGTGGTGGAGAAGGTCGGCCCAGTCGTTACCTTTGGAGATAACAGCAAAGGTAAAACTGATGGATATGGCAGATTAGAAGCTGGAAATGTTATCGTTGAAGATGTCTCTTATGTGAACGGCCTTGAGCACAATTTGCTCAGTATTAGTCAATTCTGTGACAAAGGTTATGAAGTTCATTTCAACAAGAAGAATTGTCTAATATCACACAAGAGAAATGAAAGGCCGCAGTTGACTGGAGTAAGAAAAGGAAACTTGTACATAGCCAATATGAACTCTGGAAGCTCAGAAGAAATTAGATGTTTTTATTCAAAGGCATCCACTGATGAAAGTTGGTTATGGCACAAGAGACTTTCTCACCTAAACTTCAAAACAATGAATTCTCTAGTGAAAAGAGAGTTGGTGAGAGGTTTACCTTCGATTGAATTTACTCAGGAAGGTCTATGTGATGCTTGTCAAAAAGGGAAGTTAAAAAGGGCAACTCACAGGAGCACTAACATATCATCAATAACTGAACCATTACAACTTCTCCATATGGATTTGTTTGGTCCAGTTAGTGTGATGTCTATGTCAAGGAAAAGATATGCTCTAGTGATTGTTGATGATTTCTCAAAATTCACATGGGTACTATTTCTGAACTCAAAAGATGAAACTCCACAACTGGTAGTTGATCACATTAAGTTAATTGAGCTGGATTCTAATCGTCCAGTAAGGGCTATAAGGTCAGACAATGGAACTGAGTTCAAGAATGCAGTTCTGAATGACTTTTGCATTGAACAGGGTATAACTAGACAGTACTCGGCTCCCAGAACTCCTCAATAAAATGGGGTAGTTGAAAGAAAGAATAGAACCTTGATTGAAGCTACACGTACAATGCTAAGTGAATCAAGGCTTCCATTGAGCTTTTGGGCTGAAGCTGTCAACACTGCATGCTATACCCAGAATCGAACACTTATCAATAAAGACTTAATGAAGACACCGTATGAAGCTCTACATGACAAGAAACCATCTCTCAAGTACTTCCATGTATTTGGGACAAAATGCTTTGTGCTGGAAGAAGGAGATGATCGAGGTGGTAAATTTGAAGAAAAAGCACATGAAGCAATATTTATTGGTTATACTAGAAGAGCCTACAAGGTGTATCTTATTGATCAACAGAAAACTTTGGAAAGTGTCAATGTTACATTTGATGACACAAAACTCCCAAATATCCAAAATGAAGACCCATCTGAAAAGCTTAAGTTTGATGATATGTCAGACTCAGATTCAGATGATGACAATCAACCTGACGTTGTTGCTGATAATAATAATCCAAATGTTGGTGGTAATGATCAAGGTGATGCTGGTGAAAACAATGATAATTTTCAAGACACCACTGATACTCTTGAACCATCAACAAGTCAAACTGGCAACAACTCAGGGGGAGATAATGAAGGGTCAACAAGTCATACTCAACATCATACTGAAGAACAAGGCGAATCGTCAAGATCAATTCTTCCCAGACAAACTGTTTGGAATAGAGCTCATCCTTTTGAGCTGATTCTTGGTGATCCAGATGTTGGTGTGAAAACAAGAAGAGCTTATCAGAATCAATGTAATTATTCTGGGTTTCTGTCTATTATGGAACCTAAGAAAGTAGAAGAAGCTCTATCTGATCCTGATTGGGTGATTGCTATGCAAGATGAACTCAATCAATTTAAGCAACTAGAAGTATGGAAGCTGGTACCCAGACCTAAAGATAGAAAAGTGGTGGACACAAGATGGGTATTCAGAAATAAACTAGATGAAGATGGCACTGTGATAAGAAACAAAGCAAGACTGGTAGCTAAAGGTTATTCTCAAGCTGAAGGCATTGATTATGACGAGACCTATGCTCCAGTGGCAAGACTTGAGGCCATCAGAATATTCTTGGCATATGCATCCTATTCAAGATTCAAAGTTTATCAAATGGATGTCAAGAGTGCCTTTCTGAATGGTAAGCTAGATGAAGAAGTGTATGTAGAACAACCTCCTGGTTTTGAAGATCAAGATCATTTGGACTATGTCTACTTTCTTTACAAAGCTATCTATGGTCTTAAGCAAGCCCCAAGAAAATGGTATGACACTCTTTCTGAATTTCTATTAGAAAATGGTTTTATAAGAGGCGTCATAGACAAAATGCTCTTCACTAAAAGGCATAAGAATGATATAATACTAGTCCAAGTTTATGTGGATGATATTATATTTGGGTCTACTAATGAGCTTCTGTGCAAGAAGTTTTCTAAGTTAATGCAGGATAGGTTTGAAATGAGCATGATGGGAGAACTGAAATTCTTTCTTGGATTACAAATAAGTCAGAGACAAGATGGAATATTTATTTGTCAATCTAAGTACATCAAGGATCTCCTCAAAAAATATCACATGGAGGAGTGCTCATCAGCAAAGACACCATTAACTATAGCTGTCAAAATTGGTTTATGTGAAAGTTCTGCTAAGGTAGATATCACAGGCTATAGAGGTATGATTGGTTCATTGCTTTACCTAACTGCTAGTAGACCAGATATAATGTTTGCCACATGCTTGTGTGCAAGGTTTCAAGCGAACCCTAAAGAAATCCATCTCACTGCTGTCAAAAGAATCTTAATATATCTAAAGGGTACGCCTAATTTAGGCATCTGGTACCCTAATGAATCTGGTTTTACTTTAATTGGATATACAGATTCTGACTATGCAGGAAGTGTTGTAGACAGGAAAAGTACATCTGGGAGTTGTCAATACCTAGGTGGAAGGTTGGTATCCTGGTTCAGTAAGAAACCGCAAACAGTTTCCAACTCTACAGCCGAAGCTGAATATATAGCTGCTGGAAGCTGTTGTGCTCAGATCTTATGGATAAGGAATCAATTAATGGACTATGGCATTGTATTGGAAAATATTCCTATTTTATGTGATAATACAAGTGCCATAGCAATCGCAAGCAATCCTGTGCAGCACTCAAGGACAAAGCACATTGACATAAGGTATCATTTTATAAGAGAGCATGTAATGAATGGTACAGTGGAACTACTATTTGTAGGATCTGGAGATCAAACTGCAGATATTTTTACTAAGTCGCTTAATGAATCCTCATTCACTAGAATTGTTAGTGAATTGGGTATGTTAAACAGTCCTAGTAATTAATATCTGAAATTTGATCTTTAATAATTTTACAAGTGATTATTCTGTGAATATTTGTTGTTTGAAATCACTTGTATAATTATTTTACCATCTGATTTTCTTGTTTGTTTAATTATTTTTCACTTTGTTTATTCATATTACTTAATACTTCATACTTCTGTATTTTTAGAATAATTGTAGATATTTATTTCTATTTTAGTAATTAAATTATCATATGTTTTGTAATGTTTGTCCTGTTAATATTGCTTTGTTTTCGTTAATAGGTTAGCATATGGTATGTATAATTATTTTTATTATTTGTTTAATTTTATATAATATTTTTATTATTTATATAAGTTAATTGTATATTTTATAGTGTTTTTAATGTTTGTTTAAAGTAATTATGACTTAAAATTAGTTAAAACTCTCAATATGACTTATAAAAATTCGGTATGACTTAAAACTTAGATTAAGTCTATCTCGAATTTCGACTTAGAATTTAGTCTATCTCGAATTTCGACTTAGATTAAGTCTATCTCGAATTTCGACTTAGAATTTAGTCTATCTCGAATTTCGACTTAGGTTAAGTCTATCTCGAATTTCGACTTAGGTTAAGTCTTACTGAGCTTTGTAAGGTTAAGTCATATTCATGTGTTTGTAAATAAGTCTTGTCAGTTTTATTAGTTAAGTCTTTTTAGTAACAGTTTTTTTTTGTCTTGTTAATATTAAGTCTTTATTTAATCTTAGTTTTAATTAAGTCATAATCTACTGTAAAATATATATATAACAGTTATGTCTTAATAATTTTTAAGTCATATTCATTAATCAGTGTAAATTAAGTCTTAATCACCTGTAAGTTAATTAAGTCTTAATTACTTATTTTTAAGTCTTATTCGTATGTATGTATTTTTAAGTCTTATTTGTCTTAATATAGTTAAGTCTTATTAGTAATATTTTTAAGTCTTAATCAGCCTACTTGTATATATATGAAAGTTAGTTGTTTTTAAGTCTTATTAACATTTCTATCAAGTTAAGTCTTATAGAACAACAAAGATACTTACATATACACACATATATACAAACCGTTCATGCCCAATTTTCGACCGATTTCTCTCAACTAAATCATGAATTAACCACTTATCTAGACTCCTTGCTTGATTATCTGTGTTTTGATGGTTTAAAATTGCGATTTTGTTCGAGTTTTGAAGGATTTTATTTTCGAAAAATCGGTTCTTAGATCTATTTTTCTGGAAATCTGGGCTTGATTCTTGAAAAACTAAAAATACATGTGTGTTTGTGTGTGTAAGGAGATCATTGTGTGAATTTTTGAAGAACTTTTAATTATTTCGAATTTTTTAATTAATTATTAATTCGAAAAATTAATTTTTAAATTAAAAATTTGTAAAATCTGAAATTTTCAAGGAAATTAAATCTTGATTAAAATGGCTGATCGATTTGAAATTATTAAACATAATTTAATCGGTTATTTTGATCCAGAAAAATGTTCAGTTGAACGTTTTCGACCGTGGATTCGCTTTTTAAATGAAAATTCACTGGTTCGCATTGCTTTGAGATTGGATGCTCCTCTGAAAATTGAACCTTTGCGAATCATGTGTACTACTGCTGTCATTTCTAATGATAACAGATCTTTTATCTTCTCTGTAGGAGATAATCAGTACACAGTGAATGAAAATACAATAAATACGGTCTTAAATTTTCCAACTGATAATTTCGAAGAATTACCATCAGATCAAGAAATGATAAATTTTTTAAATGGTGTATTCTATCAAGACAGTCCTGATCAAACTGTCTGGAATAAAAAGAACTTCGTTCAGGAATGGGATTATCTGTTTGACACACTAGGTAGAGTCTTTGCCAACACTACAAAAGGGAACTTCGGGGTATTACCATCTTTCTTGCAGCATATTGGATATGCAGTTGCACATAACCGAAGGATTAATATTGGCAGACTACTGTGTGTTCCTATGGTTAGAAGGATCATTAATGCAAAGAAGAATTTTGATAATGGACATAAAGTTTCATGTTATTATCCAAGATTCTTATCATTGATTTTTAATCATCTTGTGGAACTAGAAAACCAAGCCCAATTCTTGAATGGAGAGTCACTGGCGTCAGGTAAACCTACTACCAGATTGTTCACTGAGTACAGCAACAAGCCAAAATTCACAAATATACCTGTAGTTGTCACTCAATATATGTCAAACTATATACAACTACCAGTTATTGAACCTGTACCAGAACCTGAAGAACCAGAACAAAACCCTGAACCACCAGTGGAAAACATGCTGGTTGATAATGAAAATCAAGGCAATCAACAAGTTGAACCTGCTCAGCAAATTGTTCCTCAGCCAGCTGCTCTTGCTGTTGAACATCCAGTGCAAGAAACTGCATCTGTCCCTGAACCTGAATTGGATCAACCCATCTTATCAGAGACTGTTGTGGAATCAGCTGACCAGGTATTGCCTTCTGTTCCTCAAACTACTACTGCTTCTCAATCTATTTCTGGAACCCAAGTGGTTGGTAGGTCTGACCAAGGGGTTGTAGTACCACAACCTCTAACCAAGGTTGTAGAGCCAAACACTCAACCACCAAAACTCATATCTTTTCACTCCAGAAAGAAATTGCAAGTAAAAAGAAGTCGAATCAGTAGTGGCAGTATGAGTGAACCCACAGCTCTGCCTCTAGAAAAGAAAAGTAGAACTCAACCTGAGGCAACTGTAAGCCCGTCTGTATCCTCCCAACAGGATATGGAAATTGATATGGCCGTTACACAGTTACTAGAATCATCTTCTCAACAGGATGATTCTATTGAAATTCGCCATAGGGCCGTGGCACCTTGTAGTGAGTCAAGCACACCTCCTCTATTACTCACAATGGGGGAAGACATACCTTTAAATGAGTCTCAGGACACACTGCAAGGAGAGCACATAGAAAATGTGACAGTGCCTACCATAGTTACGGTAGAAGAGTCTTCACAGGCTTTAGAGGGAAATCTTGGTTCTCAGCCAACTTTAATAGAACCATCATCTCCCCTCCCAGGACAAACACTCCTGGCTCCCTCAAGGGATTTTCCACTCACAGTTTCGACTGGAGAAGGTGGAAGGCAACTTGATCAATCTACTACTGAAGCAATTCAGTCAACAATTTCAAATGTTCAAGTAGATTTGATTAAGGACAGGGATTTGCGAACTCCCATTGCACCACCACTGACCTTCCCAGAGGAGGCTAGGGTGATTTTACATGCAGGTACAAATCTGGAAGCAGCTAAGGAATCTGAGAGGAGTGATGTGAGGGATACCTTAAAATTGAGTGAAACACATGCACTTCAGGTGAGTGGATCTCAAAGTGAACGTCAGGTGAGCGCACACACTGACACATACACTCTCTCATTATTAGAAAAGATAACTGCTTTAGAAATAGAACTTGCAGTCAGCAAGGCTGAAACAGAAATTCTTAGAGCACAAGTGGGTGAGCGATCTTCTACATCCACCTCTGTCAACAGTCAGCTTGCTTTAATGAAGAAGGACATAAACTACTTAAAGACATCTTTCACCAAGAAGATAGAATCTCTCGAACTCTCTCATGAAAAGGCACTTGATGACTCTGGAGATATTACTGTTGCTCAAGACATGTTAATTTCTGAGATTTCCTTGAAAGTTGATAATCTACAGTCAGAGGTACAGCACAATCAAGAATCTACTGATTCTCGTCTGGACCAAATCGAAAAGCAAAATGCACACCAGGCTAAAGGGTTAAGACATTTGTTTAATCTTGTAAGTCAAAGTCGCAAACCTACAAATGAAGAAATTGAATTCTTTACAAGTAAGGGTGGTGATGATGATGAACAGGATCCTGAAGCTGGGGCAACTGATAAGTCTGTAGAGGATTCCTCAACTAAGGGGGAGAAATCAAAGGGGTCACAAGATAAAACTACTAAAGAAAGAGAGGGAGGAGAAGGAAAATCTGGTAAATCTGACCAAGGTGAAGATAAGAGGAAGAAAGTAGTTGAACAAACTAAAGAAGATATTCAAGACAAGAACACAGGTTATTATTACACGGGTGAACCGGATAACTTCGATGTTTTTGCTGATCTTGAATTCCCTGATCAAGGTGAAGAACTTCGTGAACCTGATCTTAGTCACTGGGAAGATGAAGGACCAGTGATATCTGAATTTGAAGCTCAACAAGCTGAGAAAGAATCTGAAGAGTTATTTGCTCAAAGAGAAGCAAATTTGCAACTGAGAGAAGAAAAACTTCAAAAATCTTTAGAGCAAATTGCACGAAATGAAGAACTTCAGAAAGCTGAACAGCAAGCATTACAAAGACTACATGCTATAAATGTTGAGAAGAGAAAAACATATATCAGACTAAAGAGCGGTGACAAATGGGAACGTGCTCAAAGAGCAATTGATTCACCTCAGAGTTCTGATTATGAAGATCGTCGTCTTGGACAAATTCTCGAGGAATTCAAACTGGCAAATCCAATTCACGAAATGTATATAAAGGCCTTACAGGTAGAAGTCATAAGGATAACTACTGCATTTGAACCCAAATCTGATGAGCTAGTAATATTTGTAGATTGTCATAAAGTTGGAACATTCAGAGTATCTATTCAGTTCTTTTATGACAGATCACTGACAGAGATATGGGTACTTAGGCCTAAGGTAAGAACATCTTCTGAGCTAGGTGTATTGTTACATGAAAAGTTCAAAGAATTTGCTGAAAGAGCTGGACCAGAAGTGATTAAGGAACCTCCACAAGTAAAATTTCTTAAGGGAGAGGTACTTCACACAATCAATCTTCAGACAGATGAGCTATACGAACATCATGCAAAGCACTTGGTATATGCTGAATATGCTCTCAGAAATCGTGGATACTTGACTGAAGAAAAGGTAATAGCTGCAGATCACATTCGTTCCTATGCACAAACGAACATAAAAGATTACAAGAAATTTCAAGGTGAACTTAGAAAGAAGCTTGGAATTCCTTTAGTCTTACCTCAAGGATTGTCATCTAGAAGAGAACGTCTTGTTGATTCTGATCTACATATGAAACTTCAAGTCACAGATGAGCCAGAAGAAGGAGAATTCAGAAGGGAAGACAATTGAAGATAAAGATTTGCTCTACATGTTATATCTTTAGAGCCTAGATAAATCTTGATAGGAATTTATATCATATGATCAGTCTAGAGGATCATCTATCTTGTATTTATCTTTCATGTTTGAATCTGGCAAATGTTAAATATAAACCAGAACTTTTTTTTCATATTTACTTAGTATTTAAAGTTTTATCTTTCATTTGGTTAAGTTGGATTAGTTGAGCTATCCTCTAGGAATTTGCTTGTTATTGTCTAACAAACAAATAGGGGGAGATTGAAAGGCATATGACTCAGCCTATTTGTAGTTAGAGAATCCTAATCAACTTAAACCAAATTGTAATAAGTAAATATACATATGAACTGTCACAGGAATCTCAAGAAGTATTATCTGTCAGAAGAAAGAAGAAAAGTCAATCTATAGTTTTGATGTCATACACTGGAAGACGATTCAGTTATCTGATCAAGCCCCAGTACAGCATTGAAGTTAATGGATTCATTTGAACAGTGACAGAGATTTTTCGAGTGATAGTTTGAAGATCAGTTACAGTACAAGAGAATTGAGAGAAGAAATAAACCACAACCTAAAGTCAAAAGTGAAGAAGCGTCATTGAAGTTAGTCGTTCATGAACCAGACAGTACATCGAACGTCAACACAAATCAGTGGTAATTCTTTACTACCTTTAGTGGTTTGTAAGAATTAAATTAATTATTTATTGATTTAATTAAATTCATTTATAATTGATATAAATTAATTTAGTTGATTTAATTAAATGAATTAATTCTGTTAGAATTAATTTATTAATTAAATTAATTATTGTATCAATTAAATATGAATTAGTTAAAACATTAACTAATTAAATGGATCAATAAGACTTAAAGAAAGAAAGTTGATTAAGTCTTGAAGGAGGCAAAATTCGGTAAGACTTAATTTAAGTCTTACTGACAGAAGCCTTTTCAGGATTAAGTCTTACCAACCTGATTTAAGTCCTACCGACCTCTGCCAGCTGTTATAAGTCTTACCGAAATTCTGGTAAGTCTTACCGACACATTTTAGGTCATAATGGAGGTTTGTGTAAGTCTTATTGAAGGAAAATCAAGTCTTGGAAGCTGTTTAAGTCATGCTGAAGCTATTAAATATCCTACAGAAAGCCAGCAAGACCTGTTGTTGATATAAAAGATCAGAACAGACCAGATTAAGTCATAACGGAGAAAACACAGCAGAAAACATATCATCAAGACCAGAATTCTCTCTCTCAAGAACACCAAGAACACCAAAGCTTAAACAATTCCCAGAAAATCAAGTTCTTCATCTTTGTGATATTCTATCCGATAGAACTTGCTTATTTGTGATTCTTGTACTACTAGCGAATTAAGTTTCCTAGTTCTTATCTTGATTATTATTAACTAAATTAGAAAAGTTCATGTCGAATTTTCTAATTAGTTATTAACATCTTGATAAGTTGTTATACTGATTTTGTAACACCACATCAAGTTAATATACAGTTATATTCAACTTGAAATATTGTGTTAAATAATTCCGCAGATAAATTTGTCTTTATCAAATTTAATTTAAAGGACAAATTTCGATAAAAAGGTAAAGATTGTATTCAACCCCCCCTTCTACAATCTTATCGGACCTAACAGGGTAAGATTGTTGGAACAAGTTGATATTCGTTACCAAGCAATAGCTTGGAAGTTATTGGTGAATTTTCCTTTCCAACTAGATGCGACTACTTTGTAGAGTCTTATCAACAAGTATTATACTTGGGGAAAGGGGGACGAACGTTACATTCAGAATCATGAATTCTATTTGAACTAGGAGTCGTGTAAGAGGCCGAGTAGCGTCGGTCCATCCCCTTTGGCCCAACCGTTGGCCGGGGAGAGCTAGTAAGGCGGTAGACAAGTAAAGCCGTCAGTTCTTCCTTCTACCGGTAGTAAATCTAAATTGAGCTGTACGATCTCGACTGATCATCAAGATTGGAACAGCGGGCGCGGTGAATACTCCATCATTGGTTCATCATCCAAACTTATTTATTTCCTGCAACATGATTACTGTTGGCAGAGCTGGAAAAGTGTTCATAACTGGAATTGCAACCTTTTCATGCAAGTTCCTCTTCTTAATAACAATGAGAATATCTCGCTTACTTTTGATGTAACAGATATTTCTACAAACAAATACTTTAAGTTACCTTGTAACTTCATCGTTCATATTATACTGGCATCATTTCCGTAAATGCATGGCATATGGTTTAAAAGATACTTTTGAACTGTTATATATTATCGTTCAGTTGTATATTATTGTTGGTGGGCTATTGCTCACCCTTGCTTTATTATTATATCACAACAACAGCTAGACCAGATGACTCGCACAAGGCGCACTCGACGCGGGCGAGGACGATGAGACTACCAGAGCTGAAGAAGAAGCTATTGGTAGGATACATTTATTCTTTCAGTACCAAGAATATGGTCTAGTATGACTTATGTAAATGGATGGCAAAGAGTATGTATTTATATTGAATTCTTTTGGATTGTAAGAACTCATAATGTGATTAATAAAAATTTGATTGTTACTCTGATTTCATCTCTGGGACTATAACGGGTGTGTTTTATATTGTTGTGTTGGGTCATAGAGACGTAATTTATTTTATGTTAAGGAAAGTTCAATTGTTGTGGACAAAATTGGAAACCGTAACCACCGGATCCCGGACCCCGGATCTGGGGGTGTTACAGAAGTGGTATCAGAGCGTTACGTTATAAATCCCAGAGATGAGGCGACGTTAAAACCATAAACTTACTAAGATAATAAGAACTCTTGCCAAGTTCATAGTCGGACTACTTAATGTAGTGCTGACATATAAAACCCTTATGGGAACTCTTAAGTATCATGATAGTAACTTAGCTCATTCTCGTATCGACTAGTAAGGCGACAGACCTTGAGGCGTACGAGCAGCAGCATGATGATGTTGTATTATATGCTGATGATCGGATTGTGAATTCGATAGAGTACCCTATTGAGGACTCGAAAGAGGTTCCAGCAGAGGAAAATTCTATTGAGGATGGGGAGATTACTCCAAGGAAATGAGGGCTGTAGCCAGAGGGATAACGAGAGTTAAGATTATAGTGCTCAGAGAAGTGAGCACAAAGAACTGAGATATTATTAAGAGAATTGAAATTTTATGTTGGATTTATAGCCGGACTACGAGAGGTAGTACCAGCAATTAAGACAGATTGGAAGGATTACTTGAGGTCTTATATGGGGATATATAAAGATCCTTAGAGACTTTCAGATTAATGAGGAAGGAGTTAGAATGATGCATGATTATCAAAGACGTCGATGTAGGACGGGGAGCACCCAGGAGCAGTTGAGATAGAGGTAACAAGTGCCATATTATCGGATAAATGGATTAGTGTGAATATTGTCAATGGTAATTCGCAATGAGAAGGCGGATTCCATGGGTTATATTTTATGAAACCAAATTGAGATTGTTGAGGTGGTTTTATTTAGCGAAATGTCCATATTATGAATGAACCAGCTTCGAAAGTAAAGATAGTGGAAAGTGATGGCCTGATTCGATAAAGTTATATAAAGTAGTAAGCGAGACGATGATCTCAGAAACTACCAGAGGAAAAGACCAGAGGGTCTATGATAAACTCGTAATATGACTACTATCAGGTACTAAGTATAAGTTTATTTTAACTCCGTAAAATGGTGAATCAGGAACGTTAGATGCATGTGATTCAGAAGAATATTAAATTCTTTCTTTTCCCCGAATAGATTATAGTAGTTACCTTAAGTTTATTCTGACACTGAATTGCAAATGGATCAAGTAATGCGATTAGTGGTTAAGAGGTAATAGAGAATGTTTTAAGATGAAATTGGTAACGACCCGACATTGGTGTTGCCTAACGGGAGAAGGAAGACTTTATGATACACTATGATGCATCTCATACAGGTTTAGGTGGTGTGCTTATGCAGCACGGCAGAGTAATTGCGGATGCATTCGAACAACACGGTACACCAGACTAGGATGGCCTTAGTAGTGCCAATTTTTATGAAACGACTAACCCCGACGGTAGTGTTCCTTCTGAAACCTGTGGTTAGGAAGACTGACATTTGATATTATCGACAACTAAGATGTATATGTATCAGGAAGAGGTGGCATGTTTCAGTTTGAAACTTTTGATTTCCCTTCTATGGGATATATATATTTGGTTCCTTTCTAGTGGTTAAACTTCCAACTTTATGTCAATAATTCCGTTAATATGACTACTTATGGTTCTACCTGCTTGGTGATTCATAGGATTATTCTTCAGGTTTCGAAACTGGTCTCCTTAAATGTTACCAGTAGATGGTTAGATTGACCAGAATTTCCCTGAGTCTGGAAAGGAATTCGGTGAATTTTGGCAAACCTTGTCTTTCTGATTATCAGAGAACATCATGGAAGAGAGTAGAAACTGGAGCAAACCCTGTGATTTGGGTTAGGATGCTGTAAAATGGGTTAGTAAACGGACCCTGAGCATTACAATCGATGGTAGTGATAAAATGATGAAGTGAGATTGGACGAAAACAGGAAATGTAAGTAAGAAATTAGCCGGACGGAGAAACTCCGGGATTGACTTAAGTGAAAAGGCTGTTATGCCAGGAATGATAAGCTTGCGTGGCACGCGGGATTGATAAGAATAGTTGAAAAGATAAAAATAGAGGAAAGGCGATCGGAGACGACGCTGAGTAACCGATTAAGACTTATAGGAAGTAAAGTTTTGGAAAGGTAGAAAGGTATCAAAGAAGAAGGCACTATGCCGGTAATTGCTAGAAAAGTAATGCTATTAGCCAACCCCTAAAATCAAATATATATATATATATATATATATATATATATTTTTTTTTTTGTGGCCAGTTGAGGCCAAGTCACAAAGGATTATCAAGTGACTAGACCAGCAATGAAAGAACAAAGCCGGGTTGCTTCTAAGTAAGCACCGACTGCAAGGGCTTCTGATATAAAGGAAATATTAATGAGATCATAGGAATCTTCTACTGAACCCTTTGCAACCCATGTTTGGATTGGGAATTTAATAGACTTTTTGGAATTGGGTCACCCGTACTAAAGGGATTCATGTGCATATGATTGCCCAAGATTACGAGTAAAAGTGGAAATATAATGACTTGAGATGTATGATGTTAGAGTATTATAAATACCATGAATATATTATGACTAAGGGAAGTAAACAATGAAGGTTTATGAAGAGAGTATAGAAATGGTCAGAGATGGATCAGTATGCTGTAGAAATTTTGCCTTAGGTAAGTACCTTTGAGAAGAACGATAAGCACTAAGAGATTCACGTTGAACTCGACCAATATCTTCCAAAACATCCTTGCTACCATTACCACGTTCTGTAAGAGAGCAGATAGGCATACGTTGCCTTTTGGAAGGCCAAATAGGCTGATAACTATCTGAAAGAAGAGGGTGGCATTAAGTTACCAATCCATTATCAAATAAGAACAGTTGAAAAGAGACCCTTATTAAGGATACATGATCTGATTGCCAATTATAGGATGCAAGAATTCCTTGGCAGTTGAATTAAGGATAGGATATCCATAAATTAAGACAAACCCTAGGGAATGCACAAGGGGTGGCATTAACCCTAATAACGACATTATAAATTCAGATGATATGAGCTGGACTTGCTAAGGCAACAATGACCGGTAAGGATTATTAAAAAGAGTTCTGGAAAGAACATAGATAGAATTATTAGAGTATTGATCAATGACATTTTGATATACCCTGTACCCAGAAAATACAGGAGGAATGATGAGGATGACCTATGAAACCTTACAAGGAAAAAGGTAATATTCCGAACTTCAAAATGGAAGTTTGGTAAGGAATGTATGACATAGTAACAATAATGTCAGATGAGGCATGTATGAAACCCTGAGGAAGTATGGATTGAACCTATAATGGTTGAGATTATCCTAAGATAAGGAAAGAACTAAGAAAAGAAGTATCCTAAGCAGGATTGGGGATAAACGTGATAAAGTTCCCACGGGTAGGTGAAAGCAATGACTTATGGAGAAAGACTGATAAATATATTTTTCTCCATCAGCAGAGCTTAAGGGAGAATGCTTTCACCCAACAATGATGGGAATGAGGTAGAAATGTTTGAATTAGAATATATCCAGAAAACAAGGATTACCAGAAATTATTATTAGCAGGAAAGGCCAATGAGGTGGCAGACAGTATAAGTATAAAGGAATAATTACAAATGTTCATACCGAAGAAACAAAATGATATTTGGAAAGACCTTGAAGGTCATATTGGAGTGGAGGAAGTTACATTCCTTTTGATGATTGTGCAAGAATCGAAGGTAATAATAGTTTAAGTAAAGATTCGATTCCTGATGAGGTCTTAAGCATATTACGTACCTTAGAAGGTCCCGTTTTGAGGCAGACCAGGACCATGATACAAAATTAACGAAGTAAACCGTTAAGTTTCCAGTCTTTTATGGAAGCTGCATGAGTGATAGTTTCATCAACCTGACATAGCTGCGATGCTTGAAACTCTTCTGCAATTTTATCTACTTCATGTAATATCTACATCAAGTTCAGGAAGTGTTCCTTATGGATAAGGAATAGTGATTACTTTGTCTCCCTAAAGGATTTGAAACCCGTAGGATTAGCTATTAATGCACTACGTAAACAACAAGCGATGGTGATTCTTCTAAGAAAGTAGATGACAATGTAAAGATAAAGAAAGTGCTGCCATTGATTAACTAAATGGCATGTTGATGAATGACAAACAAGTTTGTGTTAGTGTACTTCTGCGTAAACAAGATAGAGAATATGAGGTTGATGATTCATGATGTTAAAGATATTCCCATGGAAAGAATTAATGAGACTTGGAGGGAAGGGCGGTTGAGCCCGAGACTTATTGGGCCACCTGAGAGTTTAAAAGTGTTCGGACGGCGGTATTCGAGCCAGCCTTACCTCCAAAACTTATAGCACGGTCATAACGGGTTTTCATGTGGCCAGGCTACGCCAGTAAAATGCAGATACTCGATAGATGATAAGAGCATGAGCCGGTAGATATAAGACCTGGTCTGACTTACGAAAGACAACCTGTGGAAAACCACGGATAGAAAAGAACAAGTGATGAGAAACAAGGTTGGCAGAAGTAGATTATATGAATCTAAGTTAAAGGGATCGGGCCAGATTCATTTCGGAAAGTTTAAATTGGAATAACGTGATGATTATAGAATAAATGTGACGGAATACCGATAAGGAGGTACCAAGTGCAAAAAGGTGACTCAATAAAGAGGTGAAGGTGAAAGTAAATAATAGAAATGAGTTAGAATCAGATAATAAGAAGGATGTGATTGATAAAGAAAAGGCTGGGAAAGCAACTATGGAATGGGAAGCAAGGAATGTTATGAATGGGTTTTCTAATGAATTCTCAGGATGACAACCTGATAGTGTCAATATTATAGTTATGAAAAAGCTAGTAACATGATATGGGATGTCAGTAATAATGATGTCAAGTGAGAAATCTAAGATTTAACCTGAAAGGTTGAAGGATTTCCCGAATGTGAGTATCGCTAAGAGTGAACAAGAGTATTTGTCCATAGAATAACGGACAAAGCAGCAAGATATGTTGACACGTGAGATTGCGATCAAATAGTATTGGATATGATTATGATTAATTTCTTCTTTGATAAACCTCTATAGTTCAGAGGTAAATTTTGAGTATGATATTCTACAATCATGAAAGCTTTCTATAATCCTTTAGAACTCTTTTCTCTTCTTCTCTCTTATTCATCTTCTTTATGAATTGAGAAGAACAACCCTTTTAGGAGGGGGGTACTGCTACGTGACTATCTGTCTATGTGATAGAAGTCTAAGTGGAATACCATAACTTGTTTAATTGCTTGTCAAGTACTAAAGGCTGGCCCCCTTCTGTACTAACTATGCAATATAACAAATGTTCAATTGATCATAGTGATCTCTCAATAAATCTTTCCACTTCTCTATATTGATCGAGATTGCGAAGATTAAAGCGATCAGGAAATGCACAGTACGAGCGAGGTTACCTCCGAATTCGTAGGGTGATAGTGATACCAATGTTACTGCAGGTATCAATAAGGATACGACTGAGTAAGAGTATAACCCGGATAGTGAGTTGTACGAAAAGTAGCAACGTTGATGGAAAAAGGATACAGTATGGGTTGTAGCACTAGAAGATGTGCTGAGGAAGGGTAGAACGACTAAGAATTGATCGGGAAGCTAAAAAGTGAACGACAGGCAAACGACTCTTTGCTTCCCACCTGATTCCGGGACGGAATCCTTTTAAGGAGGGGAGACTGTAAGAACCCCAAATTTTGGATATAATTAAAACTTTTTATTAAGTAATGATAAAATGAGGAACAATGATTCCGACAACAAGGTCACCAGCTCTAATGAATGGTGGTTTCAAAGAACAATGATTGTAATGAATGGATATTGCTTTGGACAATGATCCTGATTCATTGGTATATTGTCAGAATAGAGTAATTCGATGGTTGAGGACCTAAATAAGAATAATATACCATCCAGGAAGGAGCTAATGGATCCTTGAAGGGAAATGAGTAGTGTTTCCCGTACGTGCATAGTATTTCCCGTACGTGCATAGTGTTTCCCGTACGTGCATAGTGTTTCCTGTACGTGCATAGTAATTTGGTGGATGAATAGTGATTTTGTAAGTTGGAAAACTTTTCACGCCACCCTATGTACGGGACGTGATATGGATGTTTCGAAGTCATATTAGTAATACGCGGAGGAAATAAGTGAATGCAGAGACGATCGGAATTCAGAAATTCCAAATTCTTTTTCGGTATAATATTCGACCGGACAGTGGATTAAATATTATTATAATCCAAGAATTGAGATATTAACTTTGAGGATTTGATATTTTGGGATGTTATTATATTTGATTTAAGAATGAAGGTAGGAAACCACTGTGGCAGTGAAACAAGCGTTCTAGAAACCGCTAAAACGTTATAACGAGATTAATCAATAAAGCGAACGAATCCTAGATTACGGATTAAGTTTGTATCGAGATTAAATATCCTACATGGTCATCACGAGGATTATATTAAGGATTGGGGAAGGTATTATGAATATCGAGAAATTTCCCGGTAAACCCTAGAGGTGAAACTACTTAGTTATTCGTCCGAACGATCAATGAATTGAGCAATAACCGGACAAAGAAACAAGATGAGAACCAAGAGACAACCATGTGCAAGTGGTTGAGATCACCACCATGGCATCATCACTTTATTAAGGTAGCTTTATGAAGATATTATCTAAGCTAAGTTAGCTTCTTCAAGAAGATTGTTTTTCTACCAAACTAGAGGGGGCAACTTGCATTTGTGTCAAACAAATATCTTCCTAAATAATTCACTCATCCTTATCCCTTCTTCATCACAATAATGCAAGGAACCAAGCAAGTTTCATACATACAAGTATCATTGGAGACAAACTAAACTAGTTAGCATGAGGGTGTAACATAAGGCACCAATACATGTCCACATGGAAGCAAATCCTTAACCAAGCCTTAACCCATCAACTATACTATAGTTAGCCAAACAAATATCTTGTTTTAATGATCACTTTATGCAATCAACCAAGCAAAACAACTCCACTTCTCTCATCCATGGAGCATTCGAATTTTTCAAGAAATTCAAAGGAAGAAATCAAGCTTCCACTCCTTGTTTGATCTCCAAATTTTTATCCTAGATCCTATATTTCATAAAAATGATACCCTAGAAATCTTAGCCTCAAAATCCAATGTTTCCATTTTCAATAAAATCATCAAAGTAGAGGGTGAATAGTAACCTCAAGAACAAAACTCTTGGATCTTGATTTTGGTGGATGATTCAAGCTACATGGAGGCTATACAAGGACCATACAAGGATTATTAGGGCTTGTACACTCTCTAAGGAAGGTATAACTCTTAAGAACCATGGATCTCATTTTGAGTTTTTAGCATGTTCTTGATGATTTGGCTTAGTTATGATTATGGTAACATTATAAGCATGCTTGGTTAATGATTTAGTGATTTAAGTAGCATAATGATTATTATGGTAAAGCATGATGTTCTTGGGCTTGTTGATATGAGAATCATGTATAAATGATGTATGGATGCCCGGTGTGGCTTGGCTTGATTGTTGTGAATTTTAGAACGTCCGATTTATAGCCGTCGTAATGCCTAATTTTTTGTTAACCTTAAGAAATCGTGGTTGACAGTAGCCATAAGTCACTGTCCAGTTTCATGTTCTGCCATGGAAAGATAGATCATGTTATAAGCTTCGTTTTGATATAAAGATCATGTGAAACGGACTTACGGTTTAGGAATTATGGCCGATTCACTAAAAGTCGTTCGAAACCGTAAGTACGAGTTCGTTATTAAAATTGAACCCTCGTAAAATATGTAAAGTCATGACGAATCTTGGTAATTAAATACTAGAGGTGAAAAGGAAGGTGTGAGAGAAAACCTCATGTGAAACGGATCGTTTTCCGATTTTATAAAAATGTTCGAATCAAAGTTAATCGCGAACGAACCCCTAAAAACCCGCTTGATTATAACTTCGGTAAAACACTTAGAAAACGGGCGATAAAACTCGGAGCATAATATTGATTCGTAACGATCGACTTTAGAACTTGTATGGCTTAAGTATGTCCCAAGTGTAAGTACAATGACATGTCGTATTAACGAACGAATGTCGGGTCGGATTGATGATAAAAGGAATCCACTAAAAGGGGTATAACGAGATTACTCGAGAACGTGTTTCGAATTAAGTATAACTTAACTTTTAAGATGTTAAGTGATTAATCCAGAATGCCTTGGCTATTTATAGATCACCAAGCTGACCCGGGACCGCTACCACTACCCCTTACCGTACTCGACTACCAGGCAAGTTTCAATTCCCTTCTTTTAGGCTGTTGTTGTGATTGAACATATATATATATATATATATATATATATATATATATATATATATATATATATATATATATATATATATATATATATATATATATATATGTTTTCTGTTGTACATATGCCATAGCATGCATGCCTACTTTCAAGTTATATCATTATGCTTGTTCCCTCATTGTTTATTGGCTTATAAATTAGACAGCTAACGTATCAATTATAAGCCGGTTATTGTAAGACCCTCAGAGAAGGGTGTATATATCTTATTCATCAAATATAGACCGGGAGTCAATATTTCTTGATATATCAAGGTTACCTCGAAGGAAAATATTTAAGTAAATATTTTCCCTTATTCGGGCGACGAATATTATTTGAATATTCGTTCGAGATTATTTATTTAACGATCCTTACTTCAAATAATTATTTGAACGTAACCATTCGACGAATAATATTTTTCAATATTCATTCAGAGTCGAATTGATTATCGATTATTATTTCGAATATTCTTCTAAAGGTTGGACTACTAAATGAATATTATTTGGGTATTCATTTAGAATATTATTCATTAAATGAATATTACTTTTGAATATTCATTTAAGATAGTAATTACCTGATGAATATTATTTTAATGTTCATCTGAAGCTTGATCTATTTATCGAGTCCTATCTCGAATATTCCTTTAAAGCTTGGATTACTAAATGAATATTACTTGATATTCATTCAGAATATTATTCATTAAATGAATATTACTTTTTCAACATTCATTTAAATTCATAATTAATTATGAATATTATTTTGAATATTCATCCAGGGTCTATTTAATCATCGAATATTATTTTAAATATTTTAAATATTCCTTTCAGGTCTTATTAATTAATGAATATTATTTTGAATATTCATTTGAATATTTAATTATGCAATAAATATTCTCTCGATATTTCTTCAAGGATTATTTGAGAAATACTCTGATTAAAGATATTATTTCATGTTCCTAAATATTCTGTAAAATATTTTAATTCAATAAATATTCTCTGAATATTTATTCCATACTTAGAATAACCTCGATAAGGTTTATCTTCTTCGATTATTACGGAAAATATTTCGGAGTCATATTATTATTAATCTTATATCAAGAAAGGTTCTAAGACATCATTCTTTTTTGATTCTACCTCCCTAATAATAAGGGAACCTTACTTGGAAAATGTTATTTATCTTGTCGACTTCCCGGTCATAAAATATTCTTTTCACTCGCAATGCGGGTGCTATTGACTTATTAAGTCGTTGTGTACCTTCTCATCTTTCGAGGGGTAAGATTGTTGGAACAAGTTGATATTCGTTACCAATCAATAGCTTGGAAGTTATTGGTGAATTTTCCTTTCCAACTAGATACGACTACTTTGTAGAGTCTTATCAACAAGTATTATACTTGGGGAAAGGGGGACGAACGTTACATTCAGAATCATGAATTCTATTTGAACTAGAAGTCGTGTAAGAGGCCGAGTAGCGTCGGTCCATCCCCTTTGGCCCAACCGTTGGCCGGGGAGAGCTAGTAAGGCGGTAGACAAGTAAAGCCGTCAGTTCTTCCTTCTACCGGTAGTAAATCTAAATTGAGCTGTACGATCTCGACTGATCATCAAGATTGGAACAGCGGGCGCGGTGAATACTCCATCATTGGTTCATCATCCAAACTTATTTATTTCCTGCAACATGATTACTGTTGGCAGAGCTGGAAAAGTGTTCATAACTGGAATTGCAACCTTTTCATGCAAGTTCCTCTTCTTAATAACAATGAGAATATCTCGCTTACTTTTGATGTAACAGATATTTCTACAAACAAATACTTTAAGTTACCTTGTAACTTCATCGTTCATATTATACTGGCATCATTTCCGTAAATGCATGGCATATGGTTTAAAAGATACTTTTGAACTGTTATATATTATCGTTCAGTTGTATATTATTGTTGGTGGGCTATTGCTCACCCTTGCTTTATTATTATATCACAACAACAGCTAGACCAGATGACTCGCACAAGGCGCACTCGACGCGGGCGAGGACGATGAGACTACCAGAGCTGAAGAAGAAGCTATTGGTAGGATACATTTATTCTTTCAGTACCAAGAATATGGTCTAGTATGACTTATGTAAATGGATGGCAAAGAGTATGTATTTATATTGAATTCTTTTGGATTGTAAGAACTCATAATGTGATTAATAAAAATTTGATTGTTACTCTGATTTCATCTCTGGGACTATAACGGGTGTGTTTTATATTGTTGTGTTGGGTCATAGAGACGTAATTTATTTTATGTTAAGGAAAGTTCAATTGTTGTGGACAGAATTGGAAACCGTAACCACCGGATCCCGGACCCCGGATCTGGGGGTGTTACACTTGTTGACTCTAAAAGGCTGAATTTCATCAGTTTCAGCAATCTCTAAACCAGATACACAAGCATTGAACAGCATTTGACAAAATCGAGCAAAATAAACTGTAGTAGACTCTGACAGTTTATCACCTAAATTCATCAGAACATATCTACCAAAATCAAAATTACTACCATAAAGTAGAGAATACCCGATTTGTATACTGTCCATTGGAATAACATCCCAATTAGTGACCTTCTTCTGGAATGTCCTTGTAATGCAATCGAAGAAAAAATTCCATTCCTTCCTGAGATTAGTCCTCTTTACACTGCCAAGCTTGTCAAGAGATTCCATGTAACCTATCTCCTGTAGCATCTGTCTCAATTGAGGTTCAGCAACGTAAGTATAAGAGGTGTGTGTATCATACCCCATCGTATCTCTGACAGTTTGTGAAGTAATCACAAACTCTTGTTCTTCATGAGTGAAGATGATGTTTGGAGTCCCATTCTCTCCTCCATCCACATAGACCGAGTTTTGCCAAAAAGTGGAAATTTGAGATGCAGAGAGAGTACCAGGTTCGACCAGAGCTTGTCCAATCTCTGAGTCTCTCAAGAAATTCTGCATAAGATGAAACGCTTCTGGAACACGTTCATGATAGAGTGGAGCTTCATAGTAGTTAGGGACAAAACGTAGACCAAGAACAGTGAATGGTTTAGAAGCCATTGAATCAAGAAATTGGCAAGAAATCACGAAGAAAAGTGTATGTAGGAAAGGTGTTTGCGAAAATGCCCAAGTGAAAAGTGAGAGAACTGTGAGATGTAAAAAGTGAAACACATTCGTTTGTACACAAAAGTAATTAGAGTTGTAATTAAAAATTAAAACTCAATCTTTTATGTATTCAAACACTCAACAGTTTCTAGAGTAATGTGTGAGTGGGACACAATAATGGGTGAGTGGGACACGGTAATGGGTGAGTGGGTCACGTGCTCGTATTTTTAAGAAGTGTATTTGCGAATATAACAATAAAATATTTGATTTTTAAAAAAAATCAAATAACACTCTCTTAAAATACCTGGAGCCATTAAAAACCAGAATACGAAGCGTTTACCTGTAACCATTAAAAACCAGAATACGAAGCGTTTTAGTACTTCGTTACTTACCCATCTCTATTTAATGCTTAGAGACTTGTTCAGACTTGTTCACTATCTCTTTAATCTTTCATTCTCTCCTGAAAATCAAAAATCCTTCACACAACACACCGTTAAACAATGTCAAACCTTACCATCAAGGAAAAGAATCTCCATCTCGTAGAGAACAGAGATATCTTCAGTTATACTCGTGAAGAGTTTGATGCGTTTGATTGGGAAAGGCAGCTTGATACTCTGTGGCTGCAGATGGATGCCAGTCTTGAAGAAATCGAGAGAGAAAAGCCTGCAAGAGTGATCGACATCGATGCTGCGCTTCAAGCAACATTAACATGGCTTTCCTCTAAGGCATCCTCATCCAACACCACCAACCATTGTTAATGAATATGTCAGCAAAAATAACCTTATCCCTTCAACTTCCACCCAAACAAAGTGGCAAAGATGGGATCTGGGATGGCTGCTAACAATGGAGTGGTTTGGACTTCACCTTTTATTTTCCTGTTGAATAGATTAGCAGATAGAGAGAACAAAAAGATGTAATACTTGCTTGTAATCTCTTTCTTATTATCAATGAAAAATCCTGTTTCTCTAATCTTATTCATTGTGTTCTGCAAATTTTATGTTTATGAATTGTTCTTCAAAGAATTAAATCAAAGAAAATGAAAACTAATTAAAGTAATCATATAAGAAACAAATTCATCAACAATACACTTATTAACAGTTGTCAAAAGCCCTATTTACTCCAAAATTTTCAAATTATCCAAATGAAAATTTACCTTAGAGTACGAACCACAAATCAACAGCATTTGTCAATTCTCCAACTTTATCACCGAAACCCTTTCAAAAATTGCACAGTTGTGAAAATATGTGTGTGTGAAGCAGAGTTTACAAAATCAATTTTTAGAGCATCTAATTTTTCATAAAATCCATAAAATAAATCAATAAACACTGGATGCACAAACTGTCATTGTAAACACTGACTGTATGATGAAAGCTAAAGTCTGTAGTAATCAATCTATATACACTAACATTTAATTTATTTTATACCCCTTCTATTGCTATTTTTTTTAATTATTCTATTCATTCCAGTAATTAGAGGTTGGAGCTAGTCACCAAAAATTCAAAAATCTTAGCCCTTATCATTTTGATAAGTTCCTGGGTCATCCTAGTATTTGACTAGTCACCAAAAATCAGAGAATTTTAGCACATATTATATACCAATAAGTTCCTGGGTCATCCTAGTCTCCAACATAATCTCAAAGGAGTATAACAACCTATATACATTTTCTTTGGGGTATTGCAGTAAGCATTTTAATCTAACAGTGTATAACTAACAGAGTTTAGAGTTCATCAACATCAGTAGTTATTCATGAAAGGCAATGCACACAGTATTTATAGATTCAGAGTTTAGGACAAAATAAACTAAGAGATGCTATAAATATGAACCAGTATCATGCTGTGTTAATTTTCTGTACAATCTAAGATTAGATCACAATAACTCAGAAAGATTTATGATTAATTGCTGAGAATCATGCTGCATACATATTTCTTCATTGGTGATTTCATTCAGACAAAAATCAACTCAGAGTTCACAGAGTTTATCAAACTTATTAACAGTGTATGACATACAGGCATGCTGACAGAGTTTAACAGAGTTTGATAGAAAAACATGTTAACAGAGTATGCATAACAGAGTTTAATCAACAGAGTTCACTTAGCAGTTAACAAATCAAGGAAATATGAGCAACACATTACATAAGTAAAATTTGAATCTGACCAACATTCCTAGTCAGAACCAGAGACCATTCCTAGTTCATTGACCAGTCTTGTAAATGTAGATTCACTCAATGGTTTGGTGAAAATATCTGCAAGTTATTGTTCTGTAGACACAAAATGTAGTTCAATATTCCCTTCTTCCACATGTTCTCTGATGAAGTGGTACCTTATGCTGATGTGCTTGGTCATTGAATGCTGTACTGGATTACCTGTCATAGCAATAGCACTTTGATTATCACAGTAAATAGGAATCTTACTGTACCTCAATCCATAATCCAGCAATTGATTCTTCATCCACAAGATCTGTGCACAACAGCTACCAGCTGCAATATACTCTGCTTCAGCTGTAGATGTAGAAATTGATTTCTGTTTCTTGCTGTACCAAGAGACAAGTCTGTCACCAATAAATTGACAACTTCCACTAGTGCTCTTTCTGTCTATTTTGCATCCTGCAAAGTCTGCATCAGAATACCTAAGTAGCTTGAAATCTGATTCTCTGGGGTACCACAGACCTAATGATATGGTGCCCTTGAGATACTTGAAGATTCTTTTCACAGCTGTCAGATGTGGCTCTCTAGGATCTGCCTGAAACCTTGCACAAAGACAGGTTGCATACATGATGTCAGGACTACTAGCTGTCAAGTAAAGAAGAGATCCTATCATGCCTCTATAGTTTGTCATATCCACTGAAACTCCTGTGTCTTTGTCCAATTTAGTTGCTGTTGCCATGGGAGTTGATGCAGATGAACAGTCAAGCATATCAAATTTCTTGAGAAGATTTCTGGTATATTTTGCTTGATTAATGAAGATACCATCATTTGTTTGTTTCACCTGTAGGCCTAGAAAATAACTAAGCTCTCCCATCATGCTCATTTGATACCTGGACTGCATGAGCTTGGCAAATTTCTTACAGAGTTTATCATTAGTAGACCCAAAGATAATGTCATCAACATATATCTGAACTAAAAGGAGGTCACTTCCTTGATTGAAATAAAATAGAGTTTTGTCAATTGTACCTCTGTTGAATCCACTTTCTAGAAGAAATTGAGCAAGTGTCTCATACCATGCTCTTGGTGCCTGCTTAAGTCCATATAGTGCCTTATCTAGCCTGTAGACATAATCTGGATATTTCGGATCCACAAATCCTTGTGGTTGTTCAACAAACACTTCTTCTTCAAGCTTCCCATTCAGAAAAGCACTTTTCACATCCATCTGGAACACTTTGAATTTCTTGTGAGAGGCATATGCTAGAAAAATTCTGATTGCCTCCAATCTTGCAACTGGAGCAAATGTTTCATCATAGTCTATTCCTTCCTGCTGTGAATAGCCTTTTGCTACCAGTCTAGCCTTGTTCCTTGTGATAACACCTTCACTGTCAGTCTTGTTTCTGAAAACCCATTTAGTACCAACAATAGATCTGTTCTTTGGCCTTGGTACAAGGGTCCAAACTTCATTCCTTTCAAATTCATTCAACTCTTCCTGCATTGCTGTTATCCAGTCAGCATCTTGAAGAGCTTCTTCCACTTTCTTTGGTTCACTTTTAGACAAGAATGCATGAAACAAACATTCACTTGCAGTAGCACTTCTTGTTTTCACTTTTGCATCTGGATCACCAATTATCAAATCAGGTGTATGTGATTTGGTCCATTTCCTAGCAGAAGGCAAATGACTTCTGTCAGCATGTGATCCTCCCCGTTGATCCATGCTCTCCTGATTTTGTTGTGGGCTTTCTTCATTTTCTGAGACTCCCCCTGAACTTGACTGCCCAGAGTCAGAATTTGAATTTTCAGAGTTTGATCCAGATTTTTCAGTTGACCCAGTATCAGTGTTTGAGTCTTCATCTTGATTATGCTCCCCCTCAACTGGTTCTTCCCTTCGTTGTGGCTGAGAAGTTTCTCCAGTGTTTGCCAGTAGAGGTTCAGAGTTTGTTTCAACAGAGTCGGTCAGAATAGTTTGATCAGAGTTTACTTCAACAGAGTTTAAATCTTCATTTTCAAAGTTCAGTTGATCATATTCATCTTTGTCTTCAAGTCCAGTTATCTTCTTTGTAAAGCATAAAAATGTAATATGTAATAGAGGACATATATAACTCAACTAGGATAAAAGATAAATAATAAACTCTATACAGGGATCGTGAAATTTGAAGAACAGGCACCAACAAGGATCAAGTCGCTGAAAGAAGTTCATTAAAATGATCAAGCCTCAGTGACAAAATAAGATGTACAGATGATTCAGTTGAAGGGCCAAAAGATTCCAGTGATAGAGTTTTTATGGTTGCACAATTCTTGGCAGTATTCTTAAAGACATGATACGAAGACCACGAGTGAATGTTAGTCGTCTGTGAACCAGACCAGTTGCACTAGGCGTCAACATTTTCACAAAGGAATCAAGGTATCTAACTCAGAAAAACTGTTAAAGAGGTATGATTGAGAGCAGTGTTGATATCCTCCATTTCAGAAGCTGAATATTTAAGGATGTCAAAAATAAGAGGAAAATGAATAGTAACCGGAATCACTATTCACACCAGAATTACTATTCACCGGAATCACTATTCACACCGGGTGAATAGTAACCGAAGTTACTATTCATGTGAATAGTAACCGAAGTTACTATTCATATGAATAGTACCCAAAAGTACTATTCATGAAGTAAGAAACATGTGGGGCCCACATGAATTAAAAATCAAACTTTGAAATTGAAAAGTTCGGTGAAGTTTGAAAGGTTGGCAGGTGAAAGAAATTTGGCAGATAATATACGTAATCAATTACGTATATTAGCTGCATAGTAACTTTCTAAAATCTATAAATAGGCCTGTTGTATTTCATTTCAAAATACACCTAAACACACAACTCTCTCTTCTCTCTCATATATTTTCTGTGTAAGCTGCTAGATAGCCCGTCTAGTAGGAAAGTCGGCTTAGCCCACTTTCAGGCAGTGTCGGGTAGAAGGTCCTCGTGCCTAAACTATCCTTAGGAGTGTTCTAATTTTGAAGCTAATCCATTGGATTAGAAGTTGTAACACCCCTTCGAGTTTATTATCAATAAAGATATATTCTCGGAATTATTTTTAATTTTTATAGTATCGTATTCAACCCCCCCTTCTACGATACTTTGGGACCTAACAATTGGTATCCGAGCAAGCTTCTAGCATACAAGAAGTCTAAAGATCACCACCATGGGAATGAAGGATTCAGGCGTGAGAATACCAGTTCTTGACAAAGATAATTACTTTCACTGGAAAGTAAAGATGCATTTACATCTCTTATCTATTGATGAAGGTTATGTAAACTGTATAGAAAGAGGTCCTCATATTCCTATGATGGCCAACACTGCAGTTGGAGAAGCAGCAGGAACTGGAGTTGCTGGAAGGCCTATTCCCAAATTATCCGCAGAATTCACAGATGGAGACAAAGAGGAAGTCCAGAAAGATAAAAAGACCATGAATATACTGTTCAATGGTATTGATCAAGACATGTTCGACAATGTCATCAACTGCACCACTGCTAAGCAAGTGTGGGACACTATTCGAACACTCTGTGAAGGAACTGAACAAGTCAGAGAGAACAAGATGCAACTCCTCATACAACAGTATGAACACTTCCATCATAATTCTGGAGAAAATTTAACAGATATATTCAGTAGATTTCAGAAACTACTGAATGGCCTGAAGTTGTACGGGAGAACATATGAAGTCAAAGACTCCAACTTAAAATTTCTGAGATCTCTTCCTAAGGAATGGAAGCCAGTTACAGTCTCGTTGAGAAACTCTCAAGACTACAAAGATTTTACACTTGAGAGACTGTATGGAATTTTAAAGACCTATGAGCTCGAGTTGCAACAAGATGAAGAAATTGAGAAAAGCCAGAAAAAAGGTGGAAATATAGCTTTGGTGGCCAATATTCCAACAAACCAAAATGGAGAGAAGATGAAGAATAGAGAAGCCACACCAAGTCAAAGAACTTGGGAAGGTGGAGCTGCAACTAGCCAAGGTAAAAATAAGATGATTGAAGAACCTGATGCATTAAGTGAGGATGAAGCTGAAGATCTAGATGAATATTTGGCATTTCTATCAAAAAGATTTTCGAAGCTAAGATTCAAGAAGAATTCAGCAGGAGCCGGGCAATTCAAGAAAAACTATCAACCAAACAAGGATGTGGTTAAAAGATCAAAGTTCAAATGCTATAACTGTGGAATTGCTGGCCATTTTGCCAATGAATGCAGAAAATCTAAATCTGAGAATGAAAAGAAACAGTTTGAGACTGTCGATTACAAAAAGAAATACTTTGACCTTCTCAAGCAAAAGGAGAGAGCATTCGTATCAAGAGATGATGATTGGGCAGCTGGAGGTGACTCAGATGCAGAAGAAGAGTTTGTCAATCTTGCACTCATGGCAAACGAAACTGATGAAGAGGCTAGTTCAGCAAGCAACCAGGTATACTCTAAAAATCTAACTGAGCTTTCCAAAGATGAATGTGCCAATATTGTTGATGAAATGTCTAATGAATTGTTCAACATGCATGTCACATTAAAATCACTTAACAAAGAGAACAAAAAGATTAAAGATCTTAATGCTAAGATAGGTGATAGGAATACTCTGTTAGAAACTCAACTAATTGATTTTGAAACAATGAAAAGAGATTGTCAGGATGCTAAGAATGAGTTACTTGAGGCTCTGAAAAGAGAAGAGTGTTTAATAAAACAGTTAAAAGAGGAACAAGACTTAATTGCTAAGTGGAAGGGATCAAAGGCTAAAACTGAAGAAATGTATAGTAAACAAGGAATTGATTCTTTTCACAAATTAGCAGAAGCTAAGTTAGATGTTGATAGGGAAGTTGCTTCAGATAGTGATTTAGTCGAAAAAGAATATTCTTTGAGACCTAAGCCTGTTAGCAAAGCAATTTTAACTAAATTAAATAACCAATATGGACCTGTCAACAAAAACTTTGTAGTTGGAGAGTGCAGCAAAACCAAATCTGTTGAACAAATAAACATAGGCAACTTGTCCCACAAGCAATTGAAGGACAAGCTAGAAAATGTTAAGTCAGGTGTTAAGGACAAGAAAAAGAATAGAAATGGTAAGGTAGGGATTAACAAACACAACAATTACACACCTGATAAAAATGCTCCTAGGAAAAAATGTGTAAAGTGTGGAAGTGTTAATCATTTATCTACCAACTGTATATCTGTTAAGAATGCTTCTGTGCCTTATATGCCTATGCCTATGCCTGCTGTGAATGTTATGCCAAATATGTATGCTCCCTCTGCTCATGCATCTAGTCAATATGCTAACATGCCATTCATGTATAATCCATACTACAATATGCCACAGATGCCATGGATGATGAATAACATGTTTGCACAGACTATGCCAAATTATACATCTAGTTTTAATGCATGTGAGCAAGTGAAACAACCTATTTTTCAGAAACCTACACCAAGAGTTAAGGTTGATTTAACTCAATCAGAACCCCTGGGTAGTAAGGGCTTGAAAAATAAGAAAAAGGCTAACAAGGCAGGACCCAAGCAAACTTGGGTACCAAAATCAACTTGATTTTGTGTTGATGTGTGCAGGGAAACAGAAAGAATCTTTGGTATCTGGACAGTGGCTGCTCTAGGCATATGACTGGAGATTCTACCCTGCTCACTAAGTTTGAGGAGAAAGCTGGCCCTAGCATTACCTTTGGAGACAACAGCAAAGGATATACTAGAGGATATGGCTTGATTTCACAAGGGAATGTTGTCATTGAAGAAGTAGCACTGGTTGATGGACTTAAGCATAACTTGCTAAGTGTCAGTCAATTGTGTGATAAAGGCCAGAACGTCTGGTTCACATCTGAAGCTTGTGTCATTTTTAAGAAAAGTGACAACAAGGTAGTGTTGACAGGAGATAGAAGAGGAAATGTGTACATTGCTGACTTCAATTCAACAAATGCAAACATGACTACATGTCTTCTCAGCAAGGCAAGTGTAGATGAAGGTTGGCTTTGGCACAAAAGACTGTCACACTTGAGTTTTAAAGCAATGAATGAGTTGGTAAAGAAGGATTTGGTTAGAGGTATTCCAAAATTGGATTACTCCAAGGATGGATTGTGTGATGCATGCCAGAAAGGGAAGCAGAAGAAGGCCTCTTTCAAATCAAAGTCAATGTCATCAGTTGATCAACCCTTGCAACTACTCCACATGGATCTCTTTGGACCAGTCAATGTGTTGTCAATCTCAAATAAGAAATACTATCTTGTGATTATTGATGATTTCTCAAAATTCTCTTGGACATTCTTTCTGCACTCTAAGGATGAAGCAGGTGAAGTCATTTTAAATCACATCAGGATAGTCAACAACAATCCTTTACTCAAAGTAAGGAGAATCAGAAGTGACAATGGAACTGAGTTCAAGAATTCTTTAATAAGAGAGTTTTGTGAAGAAGAAGGAATTATCCAAGAATTCTCTGCACCAAGAACTCCTCAACAGAATGGTGTAGTGGAAAGAAAGAACAGAACTCCAATTGAAGCTGTAATGACAATGCTTGAAGAATCTAAGCTACCAACATACTTCTGGGTAGAAGCTGTAAACACTGCATGCTACACTCAGAATATTTCTTTGGTCAATCAAGCAAAAGGCATGACACCTTATCAACTTTTCAAAGGCAAGAAACCAACAATCAACTTTCTGCATGTCTTTGGATGCAAATGCTTTGTACTGAAAAATCATGGTGAGCATCTTGGAAAATTTGATTCAAAAGCAGATGAAGCTATCTTTGTTGGATACTCAGCTGGAAAATCCTACAGAGTTTACAACCTAAGACTAAACATTGTAATGGAGTCCATACATGTTGTCTTTGATGACAAGAAAATATCTGGTCTAGTAGATGAAGGTTTTCATGAGTCCCTCTCATTCGAGAATGAGAGAAGTAGTGAAGAAAGTGAAGATGATGATGAAGAATGGAGATCTAATGGTGTGAGAAACAGACAAGGATTATCAGTTGAAGTGCAGAATGAACCACCTGTTGAAGAGCAAATTACACCATCAGTTGGAAATCAAATTGAAGCATCTGTAGAAAATCAAAGAGAAGCATCTATTGATGAATCTGCAAGAAATCCATCAATCTCGAGGGCCATACACTCAGAGGGAGTTTCTCACAGTCAAAACTCAACAATAAGTCACAATGATCAACACAGAGAAAATGAAGCCCCTTCATCAAGGTCAAACTTACCACCACAGAGAAAATGGACCAGGGATCATCCATTTGAGCTTATCGTTGGAGATCCTAATGCAAAGGTCCAAACCATAAGAGCAAGTCAAGAAGAATGCTTATACAATAGTTTTTTATCCAAAGAAGAACCTAAGAGAGTTGAACAAGCTCTTCTGGATCCAGACTGGGTTTTAGCAATGCAAGAAGAGTTAAACCAGTTTGAGAGAAATAAAGTATGAAAACTTGTACCCAAACCTAAAAACAAATCAGTGATTGGCACTAAGTGGGTATTCAAGAACAAGATGGATGAGAATGGCATAGTCACAAGGAATAAAGCTAGATTAGTTGCTAAAGGCTACTGTCAAGAGGAAGGAATTGATTTTGAAGAAACCTTTGCACCAGTAGCAAGGTTAGAAGCAATAAGGATCTTCCTGGCCTATGCAGCGCATGCCAATTTCAAAGTCTATCAAATGGATGTCAAGAGTGCATTTTTGAATGGTATTCTGGAGGAGGAGGTGTATGTTAGTCAACCGCCTGGTTTTGAAGATCCAGACTTTCCAGAATATGTGTTCTTTCTACTCAAAGCACTCTATGGCCTGAAGCAAGCACCTAGAGCCTGGTATGACACACTCTCACAGTTTCTTATAGAGAATCACTTCATTCGAGGTACTATTGATAAAACTCTCTTTTATAGAAATGTCAATGGCTCTATGATACTGGTCCAAATTTATGTAGATGATATAATATTTGGGTCTACAGATGAGAAACTTTGCAAGAGGTTTGCCAAACTCATGCAAAGTAAATATGAAATGAGTATGATGGGTGAATTAACTTATTTTCTTGGTTTACAAGTTAAACAAGTGAATGAGGGAATTTTTATAAGTCAAACAAAATACATTTATGATCTTTTAAAAAGGTTTGATTTAGCAGATTGTTCTTCTGCAAAAACACCCATGGTCGTTGCCACTAAGCTTGAACTGAATACTAAGGAAAAGAAGGTGGACATGACAAGCTATAGGGGCATGGTTGGATCTCTTTTATACTTAATAGCTAGTAGACCTGATATTATGTTTGCTACATGTTTATGTGCTAGATTTCAAGCTGATCCGAGGGAATCTCACTTAGTAGCTATTAAAAGGATTTTCAGATATCTCAAGGGAACACCAAAACTCGGCATTTGGTACCCTAAAGATTCTGGTTTTGATCTAATTGGTTACTCAGATGCAGATTATGCAGGTTGCAAAATGGATAGAAGAAGTACCACAGGAACCTGTCAATTCTTGGGAAACAAGTTGGTCTCATGGTTCAGTAAAAAGCAGAACTCAGTATCTACCTCAACTGCAGAGGCTGAATACATAGCAGCTGTAATAACCCTAATTTTAGCAAAGCTACAGTGACCCCATGAATAGTAAATTTTGAGGATTTAAAGAAATGGTATGTAAGTACTCAATACTTGAAACAGAAAATGAGTAAACAGAAACCAAATTAGTGATGTACTATGAAAATAAGTGACTCGAAACGAGGACAGAATTCAGAGAATCCAAACTTTATTTTATTCCATAATTGACAGAGAAGTCAGGAATATAATAATTGGATTATAAATGAAGGATATTAAATATTAGAAGTCCAAGGGAGGATATATTATGAGAAGGAAAGAGGACTGAGGATATAATCCTAGAGCAAAGAGAATGCAAACGAGTTCGAGAACGCTTGAGAAATCGGGAGAGCAAATTCTGAGATAAAGAGAATATACCAAGGATATTGGATTTAATATCTACTTGAGGATTAGAACCACCCTAACAAACTAATATATGATGTGGGAAAGGATAATATATATGCAAGAGATTTATAGAGGAGAAACCACTGAAACGATCATAGAAATCTTTCGATGAATCAAATGATGAAAGAACTTTGCATTAAGCCCAAACAAAAAGCCCTAGAGCATGGTAAAAGCCCAAATTTTGGCCCAACCTACACATGGAGCTGTATGGTAAGTGAATTAAAGTGTAAGGGAAGGAATCCACTTGGTAGCTAGCTGATATATCAAGATAGAAACAAGGGATATACATCATTTACACAAGAGAAAGCAAAACAAAACAAGGTAAGGGGGTCGTTTTTCATGTTCTTTAAGCTGATGAATGGTAACTCCGAATTGTTAACTTTGTTTTCATGGTTCCTTTAGTTGATTCAAGCTATATTGAGGTTGTTTAAGGAGTACCCAAGGTTTATTAAGTGATGTTGAAGCTACAAGGAAGGTATATTACTTGAGACCCTAACTTGAATTATGAGTTTATGGTTGATTATGCTTAGTTTAGAAGTTAAGTGATATAAACCATGAAATCTTGATTATGTAGTTGTGGATATGTGTTTTGATTTAATATGAAAGGAGTATGTGCTTGTAACCATGGTTGGTAAGATGACCACATGGTGTAGGTGATGGTGTATAAGGTGGATGATGGATTTGGAGGAGTAATGTTTTGGAAAGTATGAAAATATTGCCGTTATAATGCCCGATTTTCGTTAGGACAAAAACTGCCCTGTTTTGGACAACCATGCCCGTACGGTAGCATTCTGCCTAGGGTACTAATTGACCATGAGATGATAGAGCTTAGTTCATAGATCGTTTTGATATAAAGTACGTTAAAATCTGATGAACGGTTTAGGAGAAAAGTCAGTTTTAGTGAAAGACGTTCAGAAACCGAGAAAACGTAGTTGTACCAACTTTGAGGCTATAACTACCATACTTAGACATTTTTAAAAATTATAAAATTTTGGGATGTTGTAGTGGGTGGTCAAAGAGTCATTACCAGTTGACCTTGCATTAAAATTCGAAATCTATATTTTCTGAGAATTTTTACAGTCGAGTGTGGTTATTAAGGGAAATTGTGGAATACACTAAAACTTAGATCGAGTTTAAAAATGGTGAAGTGCATGTAAACTTTTGGTGCATAAAAACCATTGTAAACGTATAATATGAGTTAAGGGTGTTATGGTGTAGAGATTAAGTGATTAAGTGGAGTATATACTAACGGTGATCCTTTTCGTTCCTATAGAAGCGGGAGACGAACTCAGGATTCCACCTACTCGCTTTAGAGATCCAGGCAAGATCTTTTCTATCCCTACTTGGAAAAAATTATTATCTTCAAAGAAACTTGATTTCTTGGAATATATATATACATGTGATGCTATTATTACTATATTGTGAAAAATTGTCTTCCTTGAATATGGATATGTATAGAGATGGATATGTATAGAGATGATTATGCATGAAGTGAACATGCCTTATGATTAAGAGAATATGAGAGAATGGTAACAGTTGTTATCTAAAGTAAATAAAAGAATGGTATCAGGTGTTATCTAGGGTTATATGATTTATAATATTTTGCTAAAGATATTCTTTTTAAATATTGTGATTTAATAAGTATTATTTGATTATTATCTACTATTTTTAAAAGTAGATGGAACAACATATATATATATATATATATATATGTGTGTGTGTGTGTGTGTGTGTGTGTGTGTGTGTGTGTGTGTGTGTGTATAAGAGAGCAAGATTTCTTCTACTCTTACATTGGAAAACTATTTTATTTTTTTTCAAAGTAAAATGATTTCATGGAATATATATGTTTTTCTACGTTGCTATATTGCTAAGTATTTATTTCCTGATTTTGAGAATTAAAGAAAGATAGATAAGAATATGGATAGAGCGAATATAGTTTATGTTCTAAAGACATATTTGACTTTAATAATTATAGAAAAGATGTATGAGTCATAATTAAAGTATTATGACATATGATTTAAAGGTGATGAATAAATGTGAATGGAAATGTGAATGGAAATGGAAATGGAAATGGAAATGATATATGTAAATGGAAAAATGATTTGACAAAAAGGGGGATTGCAACAGACTTGCGTAAGTAGCTGTGTCAGGGCTGTGTGCGACACAGTCCAGCATTTATTATTTTTATTACGGCACGAAGATGCCAAGGGAGGATGTTAGCAGGTGGCCTTCCTCCAGGGATGATCTTCATTCCTTCTACCGGTAGTAAAAAGAGAGCAGGTACGATTAGGCGACTGATCATCGTCCTAATGTATCAGGCGACAGCAGATATCCCCAATGTTTTTTAAAAGAAAGGGTTGACAATGGTTTTCAGAGTTATATGCTGAAACAAAGAAAATGAGATAAGGTGATGGAATTATTTATATGGAATGAAGAGAAACTGATTTTATATTATTTGTATATGGTTGTCGTATACAAGAAACAGAAGGATATTATTACGAGATCTTATTCAAATGGAATATTATTTTTGGAAAATTATACGGAAACGAAGTATGGATTATTATATTATTTAAGAAGAGAAACTGATATTATAATACTATATATTACTTTTCGTACAAAGAGGAATAGATGGTGCATTTGATAGATAAGAATTATTTCTTTTCTTAATGACTATGATGAATTTTCCCATATATATATATATATATATATATATGTAAAGGTTTATTTTCCCTTTTATGGTAGTAGATAGAAGTTATCTTGTTGAGCTATTTTAGCTCATTCTTGCTATTTATTTATACTACAGCTAGGTTCCATGCCAATACTCCGTACTACACCCCGCAAGAGGGTAAGGGAAAGGCGACCTTTTGAGCGAGTGCTGGCGACCATCCCCGAGGTAGTGACAAGCGAAAGGGGCTTAGTAGACTTATGTAAATTAAGTGTGTAAGTTTGTAATAAACTTTTAGTTGTTGAAATGCTTCCTGTAGAAGTATTATTCAACAATGTACTTAGTAGAATTCTGGGTTTGTAATAACTGTTAACTTTAAACTTTTAATATTGTGGATGTTGTTCTATGAGCATATGACTGGTGTGTGTGCGTATTAGTGTAGGGTCATTTGTATGAGTATTGAATAGTATAAAAAAAAAAGACTCAAGAGATATTGATATTGATCGGAAATTGGACCGTGATGACCTGGATCCTTGACCTCGGATCTAGGGATGTCACAGCAGCTGAGAGTTGTTGTGCACAGATTCTATGGATGAGAAATCAACTACTTGACTATGGAGTTAAAGTTAAAAGGATCCCAATTTTCTGTGACAACACTAGTGCAATTGCAATATCACAGAATCCAGTGCAGCATTCTAGAACCAAGCACATAGACATCAGATACCATTTCATTAGGGAGCATGTGATGGAAGGCACTGTGGAACTGCACTTTGTTCCTAGTGAAAAACAGTTGGCAGACATTTTTACTAAAGCTTTGGATGAAGCATCCTTTTCAAGGTTGGTAAGTGAGCTTGGTATGTTAAATTTCACATGATTTTTTAAAATGTCTGTTCAATTAATTGCAGCCAGTGAATTTCATTCTCTGGATTTTGTTTGTTTTATTTGATTATCTGCATGATTATTCTGGAGATATCACTGTAGCATAACTAAATAAATATTTTATTGACATATATCAATTAATGATATTTTGTTAATTTTATATCTATTTAATTGTGAGTTTATCTGATTATTGTGGATTAATTCTTGATTTACAGCGTGATTATTTTTAAATCCATAATAATTAGAAGTAATAAATATGTGTATATGTGTATAGACTGATAGGTTTCGGTGATAAGATGTTTTTTCGGCCGACAGGTTTCGGTGATAAGATGTTTTTTCGGCGAATTAGGTTGTTAGGTGAGAAATTATTGAGCGGTGTTGTTTTTCAAACATAACCTATCACTATTACACCTAACCTACTAAACCTTGAAACCTTATAAATGATGAGTTTTTGTTTGTGTTTAACATCATCATTTTTCAGATATACAGAGCATATACACACGATTGCTGAATATTTCGAGCTTTGATCGGAAAGATCTCTCAATCTAGCTGGTGGTTTTTAGATTGGATTTTATATTCTTGCTTTATACATCATCCTTTATAAAAACTAACCCTTGTTTTTGAATTTCCTCGAAGTTTTGAAAATGGCATTGCAGGGAAGCTTTTTAATTGCTAAACTTAATCCTATTTCCATTCAGCAAATCGAAACCATTCAGGATGAGCAATTTCGGGCTTGGACACAATTTTTGAATGAACATTCATTAATTCGATATGCTTTAGTTACACCAGTGCAGCTTAACCATGATGCATTGCGTGAACTATATTGCAGTGCGGTTAACACTTCTGGACAGGACGGGTGTGCATTCACATATCGACTATTTGGTAGGTCGATTAGGGTCACTGAATGAGATGTTAATCGAATTCTTCATTTTCCTATGGAAAATCTCGTTTCTGATCCTACACCTGAACAGATTGAAATGTTCTTTCGTTTTATAAGGTACCAAGATGGTAATTTCAATACTGGTAATCTTTATAGAACGTTTCTAACCCAGTATTGGAGTTTCTTCTTCCACACTCTTAACCATGTTTTTTCCTCAGATAGAACAAATCAAGATCGAATACCTGAATATATCCAAAAAATAGGGTATGCGGTCGCCAATAATTTGAGGATTAATTTTGGGTTAAATGGCAATTAGGTCACTCAACTGACTGAAAACTTTCAGTTGGGTCATCCAACTCAAAAATTTTTCAATCAGGTCACTTAACAAATAAAAACTTTCAATCAGGTCATAAAACACATTAAATGACCAGATTTTAACGTGTTTAATGGCCTGATTTTAACCTGTTTAATGACCTGATTGAAATTTTTAAACGTGTTTAATGACCTGATTGAAAGTTTTTATTTGTTAAGTGACCTGATTGAAAACTTTTTGAGTTCGATGACCCAACTGAAAGTTTTCTGTCTGTTGAGTGACCTAACTGCCATTTAACCCGATTAATTTTGGAAAAATAGTGCTTGGTCAAATCATTTTAAAGATGAAACACTTAGGAACAAGAGATGTTCGGACTCAAAATGTCAAATGTCTATATCCAAGGTTTCTACAGCTAATATTAAATGATTTTTTGAATGATGAAGACAGGGTACGCTTGGAAAATGGTCAAAAGATGGAATGTTCTTCCATAAAGACGAATGTAATTAATTACATGAGCAAAAAGAAATATACGGATGTGCCTACCGTCCTAACTGAATATCTAAAGACAGTCCCACTTCCGTTGTTACCAAGACCAGTGAGAGCAGGTATACGACAAGGTAATATTTCAATCCCTGCTATTCCAACCCTTGTATTCCCTGTTGTGTCACAGGAAATACAGTTTCTACAGCCCCCAGTGGCCATCTTACCCGACCAAGAGTAGGAAATCCCACCGACTCTAACACAGGTCGAAGATCCCATTTTACAAATGCAAACAAAAACACAACAAACTCCTACACCTCAACTGTCACTTAAACGACCAACCATCAACACTTTTGAGGGAGATAGTGCCTCAGCAGCACCACATAAGGAGTTAGTTACATCAGCAGCTCTACCTCATTCTAAACGAAGTAAACCAAATGAACCTGAGGTAATTGTAACTGTTAGGGAAACAATTCTTCCTTGTCAAATGAGTGAAAATGTAAATGAGGATGAATTGACGGGAGCAACTATCTTGAGTTCCATTTCACGGAACATAAGAGTGGTTGATGATCTTTCTAAAGATCAAATGCCTTCACAGGCATCCGAGGTGGAATTACCTACCTCAATAACTGCTGGTGAATCTTCCATTTTACGGAAAGATCCATCGGTAGGTGGTTCTTTTATGAACCAAGTGTCTTCACAGACATACGAGGGAAACTTGGGTTTTGTGCCATTTAATAGATTCCAGTTTAACCTCCCAGAGGAAAAATCTCTGGATCTCTTTCGAGATTTACCACTATTTACCAGTGGTCGGCAACTCGCTTCACGCGAGGATGGAAGCTCACGAACTTTCATTGCACCATCCGTGACCTCTGAAAAAGGGGCTAGGATGATTTCATTTGCTGGTACACATATCAGTGGAAGCTCTGGAGGAGAGTTGAGGGAAACACGAACAGAACATGTAAGTGTCACCCAAACCACTAAACCGAGTGAATATAGAGTGTTGAGCGAAACACCTGCAGAACATACGAGTGAGCAACCTACTCTACCACATGCACCTATAACCAGAAAGGAATACAGCAGACTCCTTACAAGGGTCCAAAAATTGGAGAAAGAGTTGCCAAATATCTATAAGTCCATTGCAGAAATCAAAAATTTGCAACTTATTCAACATGATGCATTCCAGGTTCAATTAAGTTCCATGGCAGCCCAGTTTAGTCATGCAATTAATTCCTTGGTGAAGACAGCTTCGTCTAAATTACCAACTCCACATCCTACTATCTTGGAGGATAACCCAACTGAGGGGGAGAAGGTGGATGACCAAGAAGCTACTAGGCGTAATAAAGGCAAGGAAAAGGTTGTTGACACGGAATTAACTTTATCTTGGGAAAGGAAAAGCTAAATGGAAGTATTCGTGCTATGTGAAAAGAAAGCAAGGCAAAAACTTGAAGATATGTTCAGTCTAGAGGAACAATTGTCTTGCACTTGGAAATCTGGAAATGTATATATGATCCAGAATGTACTTTTATATTATTTATCTTTGTATTTTATTTTTTGTTGTATCAGTTGAGTTATCCTCTAGGAATTTGTTTGTCAAACCCTGACAATCAAATAGGGGGAGATTGTAAAGCATAAAAATGTAATATGTAATAGAGGACATATATAACTCAACTAGGATAAAAGATAAATAATAAACTCTATACAGGGATCGTGAAATTTGAAGAACAGGCACCAACAAGGATCAAGTCGCTGAAAGAAGTTCATTAAAATGATCAAGCCTCAGTGACAAAATAAGATGTACAGATGATTCAGTTGAAGGGCCAAAAGATTCCAGTGATAAAGTTTTTATGGTTGCACAATTCTTGGCAGTATTCTTAAAGACATGATACGAAGACCACGAGTAAATGTTAGTCGTCTGTGAACCAGACCAGTTGCACTAGGCGTCAACATTTTCACAAAGGAATCAAGGTATCTAACTCAGAAAAACTGTTAAAGAGGTATGATTGAGAGCAGTGTTGATATCCTCCATTTCAGAAGCTGAATATTTAAGGATGTCAAAAATAAGAGGAAAATGAATAGTAACCGGAATCACTATTCACACTGGAATTACTATTCACCGGAATCACTATTCACACCGGGTGAATAGTAACCGAAGTTACTATTCATGTGAATAGTACCCAAAAGTACTATTCATAAAGTAAGAAACATGTGGGGCCCACATGAATTAAAAATCAAACTTTGAAATTGAAAAGTTCGGTGAAGTTTGAAAGGTTGGCAGGTGAAAGAAATTTGGCAGATAATATACGTAATCAATTACGTATATTAGCTGCATAGTAACTTTCTAAAATCTATAAATAGGTCTGTTGTATTTCATTTCAAAATACACCTAAACACACAACTCTCTCTTCTCTCTCATATATTTTCTGTGTAAGCTGCTAGATAGTCCGTCTAGTAGGAAAGTCGGCTTAGCCCACTTTCAGGCAGTGTCGGGTAGAAGGTCCTCGTGCCTAAACTATCCTTAGGAGTGTTCTAATTTTGAAGCTAATCCATTGGATTAGATGTTGTAACACTCCTTCGAGTTTATTATCAATAAAGATATATTCTCGGAATTATTTTTAATTTTTATAGTATCATATTCAACCCCCCCTTCTACGATACTTTGGGACCTAACATTCTTGTCATCAAAAGACACATGTATAGATTCCATTATCACTTTAGTTCTCAGATTGTAAACTCTGAATGCCTTTGTTGACAGTGGATAGCCAACAAAAATTCCTTCATCTGCCTTTAGCTCAAACTTGGTCAACTGTTCAGGATGAGTCTTCAAAACAAAGCATTTGCACCCGAAAATATGAAAGTATTTCAGGTTAGGCTTCTTTTTCTTCACCATCTCATATGGTGTCTTTCCATGCTTATTGATCAGTGTAGCATTTTGAGTAAAACAAGCAGTTTGAACAGCTTCTGCCCAGAAATAAGTTGGCAATTTTGCTTCATCAAGCATAGTTCTGGCAGCTTCAATCAAGGTTCTATTTTTCCTTTCAACTACACCATTTTGTTGTGGTGTACCAGGTGCTGAAAATTCTTGCTTCACTCCATTGTCCTTGCAGAATTCTTCCATTGTTGCAATCCTGAACTCAGTTCCATTATCACTTCTGATGATTCTGACTTTGTTACTTGATCCTTTGTCCAGAAGCTTCACATGCTCCATCAGAGTTAATGTAGTTTCATCCTTCTTTGCTAGAAAATACACCCAAGTGAATCTAGTGTATTCATCAACAATGACTAAAGCATATTTCTTCCTTGCTATAGACATAACATTTACTGGACCAAAGAGATCAACATGTAGAAGATGATAAGGATCAGTGATTGAAAATTCTGTCTTGCTCTTGAAAGATGACTTCCTTTGCTTGGCCTTTTGACATGAATCACATAGGCCATCAACATTTAACAGAGCCTTTGGGAGTCCTCTTACAAGATCCTTTCTGATCAATTCATTGATGTTGTTCAAGTTCAAATGTGAGAGTTTCTTGTGCCACTTCCAACTCTCTTCACTAGACATTCTTGTAGACAGGCAAACAGCTATTCCAACAGAGTCTATTAAGAGCTTGATTTCATAAATGTTGTTTTGCCTATGACCAACTAGAACAACCTTTCCTGTAGATTTGCTGATAAGTTCACAATATTCAGGTTGAAAATCTACAAGATATCCCTTGTCACAGAATTGACTCACAGATAACAAGTCATGCTTGAGTCCTGGGACATGAGCTACATTGTTGATGATGACATTTCCAAGATTAATATTGCCATATCCCAATGTTCTTCCTACATTGCCATCACCATAGGAAACTTTTGGGCCAGCCTTCTCCTCATAGTCTGATAGTAGGGCTTTATTTCCTGTCATGTGTCCTGAACATCCACTGTCCACAACTAGGGTTGCCTCCCTGTTGCCCTGCAATCACAAGCAATTACTGAGGATTAGATTTAAGGATCCAGACTTGCTTGGATCCTTTGACATTCTTAACTTTGTTAGCTTTTGCAGCGGAATTAATATTATCAGAGTTTGAGCTAACAGTATCAGAGTTTACACTTGCAGTATTAACTTTAACCCATTTCAGATTGGGTTTCAGTTCATAGTAATTATGATAGATAGCATGATACTCTCTGTAAGTATAAATGGAATACCAAGTGCTTCCACAGTGTATGCATAAAGTCTGTGGCTTAGTTCTAGCAATATCCTTCTTTACCTCAGACTTGGAAGGTAAAGAATTTATATTTTTGTTTTTCTTGCAGAAATTTGCAAGATGCTTAGTACTACCACAGTTATGACATGTCTTTCTTGGAGCATAACTAGCAAGCATTGGTTTATTTCCCGAAGTAATGCCTACTTTTCCATTTCTGTTCTTATTTGACACTCTCTGTTTCTTAACAGATTTTAACTCCTTCAGTTTATGTTTGAGTTGTTTATCTGTCATTGAACCAATATTAACCTGTTTAACACTAGTTTTTACTGGTTCACTTTTAACAGCTTCTTTTCATTTTCAGACAAAAATTTACTGGCTCCATGTACAAAATGAGGTCTGATTTTAACTTGATTTTGAAATCTAAGTTCATCTCCCTCATTATAACCTAGACCAACAGTGTCTGTTTGAAAAATCTGTTGAGTGTCCTTTCCAGAATTAGTCCAAGTCCTAATTTTCTTATTTGCTTCCTCCAACTCAGATTCTATTTGTTTAAATTTCTGAAGCAAATCATGTTCTATAGAAACAACATCATCTCTCTCTTTCTGAACTTGTTGCATATTTTCAAGTTTTTCTTCAACAAGTTTATTTCTAACCTTAAGTTCAGAATTTTCAGATTTTATCCTCTCATTCTCTAAAGTCTGATCCCTATAACTTATATGCAATGACTTAAGATAAATTCTTAATTGAGCAATGTCATCAATATTATAAGCATAGGTAGTTAGAGGTACCTGATTTTCAGAATTTTCTGATTCAGTAGTAGCCATGAGAGCATAGTTCACTTCTTCATCAGAATCTGAAGTGTCTGCCCAATCTCTGCCTTTAGTGTAGAGTACCTTTCCAGTTTTACCCTTCTTGCACTCAGGAGCATAGTGACCCATCTCCTTGCACTTGTAGCATTGAATTTCAGACTTATCCTTCTTCCCCCTTGAATCTCTCTTATCAGACTTCCTGAAGCTTTTTCTGTCTTCATTTGAATCTCTAGAAAACCTTTTCCCTTTCTTGAAATTCTTGAAACCCATTTTCTTGAAGGTTTTCACCATCAACACAGCCATTTTCCTCATTTCTTCTTCATCATCCTCAGAGTCAGATGATTCAGAAGAGTTTGAGTCACAATCAGAGTTTGATGATTCACTTTCTGAGTGTATGACCAAAGCTTTTCCCTTGATTTTCCTTCTTGATGCCTCTATCTTCTGAGGCTTCTCTTCAACTTTAAAAGCAACAGACTTTGCCTTCCTGCTTGATCTCCTGTTTCTCTGCTCCATTTCCAATTCATGAGTTTTGAGCAGCCCATAGATTTCATCAATCTCTGTTTCAGCAAGATCATAGTTGTCTCTAATAGTGGTTGTTTTCACATCCCACTTTTCAGGTAGAGAAAGAAGAAACTTGAGATTTGAGTCTTCTAGATCATACTCCTTGTTGACCAATGACAGATCATTAGCAATTTACAGAATCTATCAAATGTTTCTGTCATGGTCTCTTCAGGTTTAGCCTCAAAATGCTCATACTCTTGTGTGAGTATGTTTCTCCTATTCTTCTTAATAGCAGCAATTCCTTGACATCTGACTTCAAGAGCATCCCATATCTCTTTTGCAGTGGTGCAGTTAATCACTTTGTTAGACATAACATTGTCTAAAGCACTATGCAGTAAATGCCTAACCTTTGCATCCTTAGCAATTGATGATAGATCTTCAGGAGTCATGTCCTTCTTTTCCTTTGGAACTATTTTAGCTTCTTCACCAGCAGTTGCAACAGATAGCTTTGTAGGATTGTGAGGGCCTTCATAAATCCTGTCAAGATATTCTGGATCTGTAGCCTCCAGAAACATAGTCATCTTGACCTTCCACATGGCATACTCTAATGGCCTGAGAATAGGAACCCTGATTGGTTCATAACGACTCACAGTAGTAGGAGCCTTTTCAGAAACAGTAGGTGTTGGTGGAGGAATTGCTGACATGATTATTGTTGTGTTTGGATCTTAACCTGTAATAAAGTAACAGATTGGCTCTGATACCACTTGTTAGGCCGAATACACAATTAATAATCAAATTCGTATGAGAGTTTAACAAGTAAGATAATTATGCACTTTAAAACTTCTGGTATTAAGAACCCTCTTCGTGATGTAAACTATCACAAAGAGCTGCTAGGTTACAATAAAGATAATTCGATGCACGATACCCTTCTAGGGTTAACCTAACTGTATTTATAAAATATACAGCTTCGATACAATCTCTAATTGATATTCCTAATAATCAGCTATACAATGATATCAATTACAGATTGTCACACGTCTCCTAAGTCAACTCGATCTCTTTGATAGCTATCCAATCTTCAAAGATATCGCTTCCATAATAAATCTTCAATCACTGTTGACCAGTAGACGCTGCCTCCAGACAGAGTTTGACAAACTCTGTCGAGCTTCCATCAGTCAGAGTTTATACTAAACTCTGACCGCTTCCAGCTAAACTCTGATAATTCACTGTAACACTTAAACACTGATTAAAACACATCAATTATATTTAACATAGAATACTTAATGAAATAACCTAATAAATAAGGCTTGTAAACAATTGGCTTTATTATAAATAACCGACATACTTAATACTTTAACCCCACACATAAAATATACAATATAAAATATACAAGTAATAAAGCAATAATTTCTGTACCAAATATAATTAAACTATTTATTAATAAAAATAAAAGATCCTTTCTATTTTCATTCTCCAGCCTCATCACAGATATATAAGACACCAAGTGAGATTCTTAGATGTGACCACTGAATATTTACTCACAGAGGGTCCATCTCCCTTAGTTTAGAGTCGATCTGCCACCAAACATCATATAACCTGAAAATGAGCAGTAGCATAAATTACTTTGTTGTTGGGATTTGATTGAAGAAAATGGAGACAGGAGATAGACAGCATTGAGTAGAAAGATTGATGTCAGATAACCATTGAATATGTACCCTACATGTAGTTTTAAATTGGGGAAGAAGATAACTGTGCAAATTAATCTAAGCATGTTTGTTTTAATAAAGAAGTTGTCAACTTGGTTTTTAGGAGTCAGACTTAGTCGTGTGTTTCAGTTCAGTATTGTTAGGAGAGTAGTGAATAAGTGGGTGTAGTGGAGTTTAAGTAGGAAGATAGTTGCAGGTTTTTAGTATCACGTTGTTTCTTTTCTATATATATCTACATGTAATCAGTTTATTAAATAATAAGAAGGCTAGTACTAGCTTATCTTCTTTCTAAGTTTGTTATACATACATCCAGTGTCTTTATATCATGTGTGCATGTTTAATATATCAGCCATATATCTGTTCTGAGTTCTACATTTGGTATCAGAGCTTGAAGGGTGATCGAGTATCAAGGCTTAATAACCTTCCTTCCGATCCTTAAGCATAAGAAGGGGCTGCGACAGAGAATGAAGAACTTGTAGTTGTTGGTAGCAGCTGCTGGTGTCATTAGATCAGTGGCTACGGTTGGTGTGTTCACCAACAAGGACAAGGCTTCTGCACAATTCAAAGGTAGACCAGGGAGGAAGAGATGAGTTGGATGATATGCGGTGTTGGAGTGAAGCTTCATTGCTGGGTAGCAGAGTTGTTATTATTTTTTTCGAAGAAGCTGGCGTACAAAAGCCGAGAGAGAATAGATGAAACAGATGGCGGTGGAGAGAGCTCGATCGCAGTGGTTGTTCGTAATCTTTGTGTGGTTGCTGTATGGTTTGTTGTTTTACTGGTGTATGTGCTGAATCGAGATGAGGAAGATTTGGAGCTGGCAGCAGAGGAGACAAAGGTTGCTGAGGTTAAAGAAGTTATTGCCAAGTCGAGATAATAGAATGATGGTGGTGATGGCCACTTGTTTACCTGGCAGAGTAGTGGTATATGTGTAGTTGTGGTTGGTTGTTGCATTGGCTATTACAAGGTCTGGCCTGTATGTTAAAAGGAGTTCATGGGTGTGAATGTACAGTGCTGGTATGCGTGCAAGAAGTGCATACATCGAATGTTGATGATAGCAAAGGTGCAAAGAAGAAAGCAACATAAGTGTTGCTGAAAGCAAATGTGCAAACTGTTGGATTATTATTAATCTAAACATAATTATTTGTTTGCTTTGTTTATTTCAGAATAAAATCAGCGTGATATGTGTGAACTTTGTTGGAGAAGACTCACTCATTTTAGGTAGTTACATATGATCAGGAAATGAATAAGCTGGCAGGAGAAAAACTAGGAAGTTTACCTAGTTTATAGACTTGCTGTTTATGGCATACATTTATGTATTTATATCATTGTAATCATTCTGAATAATTTAATCAAAGCTTTTCCATATTAGCAAATCAATCAAGTTTGTTCTGTTTCTCATTTTACTCTATCATATGGTATCAGAGCATCAAACCTTGTGATACACATCTAAGTTAACGATCAATGTATGCTAACAAAAGCAAAGAAGGGTACGGGCTGAGTTATCCAATGCTTACGAAGATGAACTATACCGTCTGGGCAATGAAGATGAAAGTTTTTATGCAGGCTCATGGGGTATGGGAAGCAATAAAACCCAAGGATCCTAAAACTGTCATCGAAGAGAAGGTCAACAAAAAGGCATTGGTTGTCATCTATCAAGGCGTTTCAAACTATATGTTATTGACAATAGCAGAGAAAAAGACGTCCAAGGAAGCAAGGGGAGCCATTAAAACTATGTGCCTGGGTGCAGATAAGGTGAGAAAAGCCAAGGCTCTGACACTCAAATCTGAGTTCAAGTCTTTGAGGATGAAAGAAACGGAATAGTTAGAAGATTTTTGTATGAGACTAAATGGCCTGGTCACGAATATCAGGGCATTAGGAGAGAAGATTGAAGAAGAGTATGTTGTTAAAAAGCTAATGAGGGCTGTCCCAACCAAGTTCCTCTAAATTGCATAAGCCATTGAGCAGTTTGGGAACTTGGATGCCATGTCTGTAGAGGAAGTAATGGGGTCTCTTAGGGCTCATGAAGAACGTCTGCATAGTCAAGTGGAAAACAATGAGGGACAGCAGCTGTTGTTGACAACAGATGAATGGCTTAAGAGAGAAAATAACGATGAAAACCTCCTCCTTACTCGAGAGGAATGGCTAAGAAAATTATCGAAAACTGCTCAACCTGGTGGGAGTGATTACCGTACAAGAGACAATCAAATTGTATGTAACAGGAGCCAGCTAAAGTGTTTCAATTGCAATGGTTACAGTCACTTTGCTGCTGAGTGTCGAAAACCAAGGAGAGCAAGGCAACAAAGGGGTGAAGTAAATATGGCACAACTGAATGATGAGGAACCTGCATTATTAATGGCTTTGTGTGAGAATGGTGCAGAGGATGTGATTTCATTTACAGAGGACAAGGCATCGAACAGTATCAGAGAAACACAAGAAAATACTTGGTATTTGGACAATGGAGCCAGTAATCATATGACTGGCCATCGAGAGAAATTTGAAAATTTTGATAAAGCAGTGAAGGGTGAAGTAAAATTTGGTGATGGCTCGCTGGTAAATATCGAAGAAAATGGGTCAATCAGGGTCGTTTGCAAGAATGGAGAAACTAGAGTGTTACAAGGAGTGTATTACATACCTACACTTAAGTGCAACATCATAAGCTTGGGCCAACTTTCAGAGGAAGGAAATCGAGTTGTCATGAATGGTGAAAACTTGTGGATCTATGACAATTGTGGGAGACTACTCATGCAAGTCAAGAGATCAACAAACCAACTTTATACAATTCACATCAAGGAGACATAGCAACACTGCCTGTTGACAAAAAGTGAAGAAGAAGCTTGGTTGTGGCATTAAAGACTTGGGCATGTGAATTTCAAGGCTATGCAACTGATGTCAAAGAATGATGATAAGTGCATATTTTTGCATATTTTTATTACCTATTTATTGCTTGAACTCGTATTTTAATAAATTATTTTGTTGCATTTCAGGAAATTCGTAAATAAATAAAGAAATGACAAAATAAATAAATAAAGAGCAAGGAAGGGAAAAAGAGGAAGAAAAAGGACCAAAAATGAAAGAAGGAAAAGAATTAGGAGCTTGGAGCAAAAGGAATATTTCAAGACAAGTGGAAGGTGGAGATCATCCCAACACACTACATAAGTGTATGGCCAAGATCAACTCTTCAAAGCTTTAGGGGGAAGGAAACAAATAGATGGCTAGGATTTCACCACCACACACCACAAATGTATGGTGGGGATTTACCCAACACCCCCTTAACCCTAATTCCTATCCTATAAATACCCCCTCACCCCCCTTGTACTTAGTAACTTAGATTTTAGGATAGATTTAATTTCTTTTATTTTTTTTTAGTTTCAAATTTTGTAAACACTCTTTTTAATTTTAATGCAATTTCATTTCCTTTAATTTCTTGTCTTACTCTTTCGTTATTGTTGCCTTGTTTCGTTATTTTCGTAAATCCGTTGCTAACCACTCGGGATTGAAAGTAACGAAACTCTAATTTCGTGTTCTTACTCTTTAATTCGTAGTATGCCCCTTTAAAAATCAATTTTATTGTGGGCCATTTAATTATAAATCATCGTTTTAGTGTAGTTTAATTTTAAATTCGTAGTTGATTTTTTTTAATTTCCATATTTAGTTTTTTAAAAAAAAAATTACAAAAATAGTAGTTAATTAATTTTCAGCAAATTGTTTTTTTGTTTAATTTTACTAATTCGAAGTAGTATGTTTTGATTTTGACACAAACCCAGCTTACTTTTTCCTCTTTGATCTCGTTTTTTTTCTATCCCCACAAAAACAAAAACAATCTCTCCTGATCTATCTCAATTTCACGAACCAGAAATCCAGTTCCCCCTTCTTCCTTTCCTTTTTCCGTTCAATTTTCTCTAGCCACCACATCACCCTCCTCTCCCCTTTCCTTCTACAATTCGTTCAGTCCCATTCCCTTATCCCTCTTTTCATTTTTTTTTTGCATTACTTCTGAGTTTGTTTTTAATCTCGTTTATGAATGGCTGATGGTTCTTTGCTACGTTTTTATTCTGGTTATGATTTGTGCTGAGTTTTTTAGTTGTTTCCGAGATGTTTTCCGAGTTCTTTAATATGCTGTGCTATTCGAGTTCTTGAGGCTGGGTTTGTCGACTGTCTGCGACTTGCAATTGCTCGTAGCTGAGTTAGAGTAATTAATGTTTGTCAAATTCACGTTTTGTTAAGGTTACAGCTGTTCATTTTTTTTTAATTTCCGAGTTGCTGTTAAGACTGTGTTTGTTTCTTGAGCTTCATTTTGCGTTTGTGTTGCTAAGATTCAGCTGAGTTTTCGTTGCTTTGAGTTCACTTTCACTGAGTCTTCGCTGTTTGTATAAGAATGTTGGTTGAGTCGTTCGTTTTACTGGTTTTGTGGTTTAAATACTACGTGTTCATAGTTCATTTAGCTTGCTTTTGAACTGCGTTTTGTCTGAGTTGTAGCTGTTGGTTTCGAAATCTTTTACTGCATTTGCTGAGTTTTTGATCGATGCAGCTGAGTTTTTATGCTGAGTTGTAGTTGTAGTTTGTATTTATTTTGAGTTATGAGTGCTTTAGCTGCTAAGTTACTTCATTTTTGTTGTGACTTACTGGTTATGGCTTGAATCTTTGGTAATTAAGTGGCTGAGTTGCCTGTGGAGAGTCACATAGTTTATGCGCTCTGTTTTTAATGTTTGATAGCTGAGTTAATCATTTTTTTTAAGTTCCGAATTGATGTACTGAGTTCGACCAGTTTGTTTTAGTGTTTTCTTTTCCGTTCGACTTGAAAATAAAATTTGGTTTTAATTTAAATTTAAATTTATTTAGTTTTTCTTCATTTTACTTTTAATTAACTAGATTAGTTTTAGAATAAAATTTAGATTTCTTTTAAAAATTAAATTTCCTTTTTGTAATTATTTAGTTTAAATTCTCTTTTAGAAAATTAATTTAGTAAAAAAAATCCAAATTCTCAAAAATCAAACTTGTTCTAATTCGATTAAATTAGAAAATTAAGGTTTGCGAAAATATTAGTCTCTGCGGAACGAATCATAAATTTTACAATGAAACAAATTGTTCGCTTGCAATTTAAAACGCTTAATTTTTAGAACAACAAGTTTTTGGCACCGCTGCCGGGGAATAATTATTTTTCGCACCTTAGTTTTTGATTTTTTGGATTAGCTCTCTTCTCACCCTTTTTCTTGTTTGCATTTTTTCGAGGACTTTGGAGGAAAATTTGGGAAACTTGGATTAAAGCGGAAGAATTTTCTCGGAATTTTGGAAGCTTTGCTTGGGTAAACCGTGTCTCCCTCCTCTTTCGTTTTTTTATTTATTTAGAAAATCACAAAAAAATAAAAAATCACAACAATCACAAAAAAATTAAAAATTTAAAATCCAAAAAAATTAGTTGTAATTACTTAATTGTTGCATCATGCATTTAATCACTTAGGGAACATCATCTAGATTTTTATTTTCTTGTTTTTAATTTTTCGTACCTTATAATTGTGGTGATTGCTGGCGGACCCAAGGTACGTTAAATTCTTTCTTGTCTTTAATTAGGACACGTAGTTTAAAGCATCCATAAATGTTTATAGTTTTTTATACCTCTTTGTTTGTTGCATCATTTTGTAAATAAATCTTAAGGGCAAAACCTCTCAAAAGATAAGGGAAGGGATTTCATCACTCTTTCCTTAGCCCAAAAACAATTTAATTCCTCATTTTGCATACCTAGCCTTTAATAAAATTAATTAGACGTTTGCCCCAAGGAATCTCGCGCTCATTTAGGAAGGTGCTTAAGAAACGAAGTAATCTTTAATTATTCCGACTTTTTGGTGTCTAGGAAAGCGAAAGCTGACCTGGCCAATTAAGGTTTTGGTGTCTAGGCTGGTGTTTAGCCTCTTGGCAATGCTTGCACCTACCTGGCCAAGCCGGTTCGAATAATTATTGATTTACCTAGTTTTTGGTAGCCCTTACAGTTAGGAGCAAGATCTAGTTATTTTATTAAGGAACCCTAGGGTTAGAATAATTTTTTTTCTTTTAATTTTGCACCCCTTTCTTTTTGTGTGTTAATTTTATCGCACTTTCTTTCTACGTGTTTCCTTTTATGGTTTATGCGAACTATTTGGATTAGGGATAATTCTTCTAGACTAGTGAGATCGTTTGAGATTTCTTCCTCTTCTGATTCCGAGTCTTTAGATAATTCCGAACCAGTAGTAAACATGGCCATGTCTCTTAAGGACCGTTCCTACCCCACCCGTTCCGCTCAACCTTCGTGCATCACTCTTCCTCCCGTAAATGGTAATAATTTCGAGATCAAAGCTCACCATATTAGCATGTTACCTAAGTTTACCGGGAGTGATGGTGAGGATCCGTATATTTTCCTTCATCAATTTGAGGAGGTTTGTGCTCTACAAAAACTCCAACAATTGACCGAAGACTCCATTAGGCTTAGACTTATCAACTTTGCCTTAAAAGAAAATGCCAAAAAATGGTTTTATAGTCTACCCGTTAATTCTATTTCCACGTGGGAGGGATTTGTGATAATTTTTCTTAAAAAATATTTTCCAAACCATAAGACTACAAGGATTACAAACGAGATAAATCAATTTCATCAAAAGGAAAATGAGTCTTTTTGGAAATATTTTGATCGTTTTAAAAATCTCTTATCACAATGCCCCCACCACGGAATAGAAAAATGGAGACTTTGTAAGATTGTTTACGAGGCCCTAGATAGTCCAACAACCGCGTTGTTAGACTCTATGTGCCAAGGAAAATTCATGGAGAAAAATGAAGACGAAGGGTGGGAATTTTTCGAAGAATTAGCCAAGAAGACTATGTTGTGGAAATCTACTAGGGAACTTCATAAGTCCAACGAGCCGTCTAGTTCATCTAGGGGTTTGCATTCGATAGGGAATTCGATTGCAACCGATGCCAAATTAGCTACTCTTACTAGACGACTCGAAGCTTTAGAACTCATAGTGGTCCCCCACCTATGTCTATGTACCCAAATTATAATTCTTCGAACTTTGAGTCTCAACCTTGTCCCGATTTTGAGCAAGTGAACGCAATGCTTCAACCTAGGCCTCGGAATGACCCGTTTGCACCGACTTACAATCCCGGGTGGAAGAACCACCCGAATTTCTCGTGGAACCAAGGCCAAAACTTCCAATCTCCACCACCTTCTTTTCAAAAGCCGAACTATCCAAACCAAGGTCATTTTTCAAACATGACTCAAAATCACATTCCTTATCTAAATCAAGCACCCGCCCACCCACTCGGCTTTCATGAGTCAGATAAGAGAATTAATTCCTTGGAAAAGACTCTCGATGCGCTTCTAAAATCAATGACTAATTTGGCTCAATCTCAACAAACCTTCATGCAAACCATGACTCAAGATAGGTAAATTTTAAATGCTAGTTCTCAAGCCATATCTAAGTTAGAGGTTCAAGTGAGCCAATTAGCCAAAGCCATTTGTGAACGAGAGAAGAACAAATTTCCAAGTCAAACCGAGGTAAACCCTAAATTTCCTCTTAATCATAGACCTCCTCATAATGTGAACGCTGTCATCTCCTTAAGGTCCGGTAATCAAGTTGAAAATCATATCGGTGACAAGTCTCCCGAAGAAGATGAGTCAAATTCTGAACCAAACATTAATCTTGAACCCGAGAGTTCTAAGGAACAAGGATCAACGAGTGGGACAAAACCCATCCCCGAAGAACCTAATGAACGAGTCCTTAAGCAAAACCTCCTTACCCTCAACGACTCATTTCTCCTAAACAAACGGCCCAAATGGACAAGATCTTAGAAGTTTTTAAGTAAGTCAAAGTCAACATCCCTCTTTTAGACGTGATTCTATAAATTCCTTCGTATGCGAAATGTCTAAAGGATTTGTGCACACATAAGCGAACTACTCACGTCCCTAAGAAAGCCTTTTTGACCTCTCAAGTTAGTTCAATTCTTTCGAACCAAATTCCCGTGAAATATAAGAACCCCGGTTGTCCTACAATTTCATGTGTCATAGGCAATACCTTTGTGGACAAGGCATTACTTGACTTAGGCGCTAGTGTGAACTTGCTTCCATTTTCGGTCTATCAAGCCCTAGGTTTAGGAGAGCTTCAAAGAACTAATGTTACACTTCAATTAGCCGATCGTTCTGTCAAAGTTCCTAAGGGGATTATGGAAGACGTGCTAATTAAAGTAGGTGACTTTTACTTTCCCGTTGATTTTGTCGTCCTAGAAACCGAACCGTTCAAGAACCATAAGAATCAGATTCTTATCATTCTAGGAAGGCCATTTCTAGCCACCTCCAATGCTTTGATTAATTGTAGAAATGGATTAATGAAACTAACATTTGGGAACATGACCATTGACCTTAATATTTTTCACATAGGGAAACAACCCGATGATTTCTATGATCAACCTATGGATGTCAATTTAATTGATGATATAGTTGATCAAGAATTCATCAACCTAATGATGCTCTTGATTTTTGTTTAAAACACTTTGGTCAAGATTGGGATGATTCTGAATATACAAATGAGGTCAATGCAATGTTAGATTCCACCATTCCTACAAATAACCAAGCATGTGAACCACCTCCTTTGCCACTTTTCGAAGCTAGTGAACCCGTTGAGTCAAAGCCGCCCGATTTAGAACTCTAACATCTTCCCGACACTCTTAAGTACGCCTTTTTAGGTCCTAACGAGTCTCTTCCCGTTATAATTGCCTCTAATTTGACCAAGTCACAAGAAGATGAGTTTGTAAGTGTGCTTAGAGAACATAAGGAAGCCATAGGTTGGAGTATCTCGGATATTAAAGGAATTAGTTCGGCCATTGTCCAACATAGGATTCACTTAGTTGATGATGCTAAACTAGTTCGTGAGCCATAAAGGTGGTTGAACCCCACCATGATGGAAGTCGTTAGGAAGGAAATTCCTAAGTGTCTAGATAATGGAATCATTTATCCTATTTCTGATAGCTCTTAGGTTAGCCCGATTCAAGTAGTACCTAAAAAGTCGGGTATTACCGTGGTGACTAACGAGAACAATGAGCAAGTCCCCACTCGTGTCCAATCCGGTTGGAGGGTGTGCATAGACTATAGGAAACTCAACGATGCCACTAGAAAAGACCACTTTCCTTTGCCATTCATAGATCAAAATATTAGAAAGGTTAGCGGGTCATGCCTACTATTGCTTTCTAGATGGTTATTCCGGTTATTTTCAAATTCCTATAGCTCTCGAAGACCAAGAAAAAACCACTTTCACATGTCCCTTTGGAACCTTTGCTTATCGTCGCTTAGCTTTCGGTCTAACCACTGCCCCGACCACCTTCCAAAGGTGCATGATGAGCATTTTTTCTGACATGGTAGGAGACTTCCTAGAGATTTTCATAGATGACTTTTCCATCTTTGGTTCATCTTTTCATCAATGCCTAAACCATCTCGAGTTAGTCTTAAAAAGATGTAAAGAAACCAACCTCGATCTTAATTGGGAAAAATGTCATTTCATGGTTAAGGAAGGAATCGTTCTTGGTCATAAAATTTTTGAAAAGGGGATCGAAGTTGATAAATCCAAAGTTGACCTCATTGCCAATCTACCCCCACCAACATCAGTCAAAGGAATTCGTTCTTTTTTAGGACATGCGGGTTTTTATAGGCGTTTCATTAAAGATTTTAGCAAAAAGGCTAGACCCTTGACTACCCTTCTTGGTAAAGATGTCAAATTCGATTTCAATAAAGATTGTTTACAATCTTTTGAACACCTTAAGAAAGAGTTGACCTCGGCCCCGATTATCAAGTCTCCCGATTGGAGCCAACCTTTCGAGTTAATGTGTGATGCGTCTGATTACGCATTAGGGGCGGTATTAGGACAACGAATCAATAAGATACCTCATGTCATATACTACGCTAGTAAGACCTTAAATGATGCGCAACTCAATTATTCAACCACCGAGAAGGAGCTTCTAGCCGTAGTCTTTGCCCTCGAAAAGTTTAGGTCTTATCTTATTGGTTTGAAAATCATTGTTTACACCGATCATTCCGCCCTTTGATATCTCTTCTCTAAGAAAGATTCGAAATCCCGATTGATTAGGTGGATTGATAAGTGGATTTTATATCCACTTGGATCGCTTCAATTCGGCTTAAATTGATTGTCTTGGACTCAAGTTTATTGTAGTTTTGATGTGTTTTGCTTAGTTGTGTAGACTTACAAGAATGTCGATTATGGGTGATGCTTCTATCGTGTTTGGAGGATTAATTGATTAAAATTCGGATTTTCCGGGAAGGTTGCGCAGTCTACACTGTTTTGGCCATATCTGGAGTTCTAGAAGTCCGTTTTCAGCGATCTTACAGCTCACGCGAAGCTTGAGAGATTTTCTACAACCTGGGATAGATAGCAGGTGTAGGGGACGTGGTGAATAAAATCGCGCGCGTGTTCTATGAGAAGCCATGCAGAAAAATTCCAGTTTTGCCCTTTTTCTAATTCTAATTGTATTTTGAGCAGTTTTTGGTACCCTAATCGAATTCTAATTGTAATAGAAGGTAATTGCTTATTGGGCAAGACTTCTAGAGTCTATTTAAACACATCCTACCATGTAATTTGTATCAGATTTTTATTATTGTAACGTAGAACTACAAGAGAGAAAAGTGGAGAAGGATTCAAGCTCGGTGACAAGCAAAGATCTAGATCTACTTCATCTTTTGTATACTTTGGATTATAGATTTGTTCTCTCAACTCTTGTTTTTATTAATATTATTGCTTCTTTCTTTCATATCTTGTTTAATATCATGTTTTCATCTAATCCCATGGTGACGAACGGTTCAACTATGAACTAATCGTTGTCATGGGATCCTAATGGATTTATCTATGTAGCTTAGTAGTTTGTATGATTTAAATATTTATGTGTGGTGAATTCTTGATATCCTTGTATGGTTGTGCTTCATGAATTTAGATGCGTAGCTAACATCTAATATGTTAATCTCTTGCTAAACGAGAGTGGATATTGAGATTTAGAACTTGCCATGCTAGCATAGGATAGGTTGATGTTTTAACATCATGATTTGTGGCGTAAATAGAGATATTATGCTACCCTATGTGATCTAAGTGGATAACTTGTGCTTAAACCTTTATGTTTTCAAATTCTATAGAGATATAGGGTCTTAACATATTTGGTGTCTACCCATCTTCTATCTCTTTTGTGGATGCATGCGTAAGTTTGGTATTAGTATACCGAGTGGTAGCTTTTATTTGTTTCGTGGTATCCGATCAGATATCAAAACCATCACATGTATTGATTAAAGGCTGCAACTCTAAGTGAAGTAGATAATGAAATTAGGATTCCATGTTTTATCTTATATAAGTAATTCATATTTAATTCTCATTAGTTAATTATTCTTAGATTAATAATTTGCATCCTAGTTAATTTAGATAATTAAAACCTCATTCTTGTTATTTGTCTTAGCAGTGGATTAAAACCAAACATTGTCGCATAGGCATATTTACTGATTAAAACTTAACTAGATCTCTGCGGAACCAACTTAAATTATATTACTTGTGACTACGTGCGCTTGCGTAATTTTGTGTTAACAAGTTTTTGGCGCTGTTGCCGGGGATCATCGGTGTTTTGTTTAGTTTATGTGCTTGTCATCAGTGGTCGTTAGCGTTCACTGACTCGGATTTCTTACTTAGTTGTTTGTTTCGTGGTGTTTTCAGGTACTTGAACGTGTATGCGAACACGTTTGCAGGCTCGTAAGGAAAAACTGGCAGAAGACGGTCTTGTAGTAGATAATAAGAAAGAGGAACTTGAAACTACTGTAGAGATGGTAGATTTACCAGCAGCAGTCAAGGCTTTGAAGGACTATTCGCAGCCAAAGATCAATGACATACAATCTAGTATTGTCAGGCTAGCTATTGCAGCGAACAACTTTGAGATCAAGCCGAGCACAATTTAGATGCTGCAGAATTCGGTTCAGTTTGGGGGTGCTTCGACAGAGGATCCTAACATGCACATCCGGGACTTTATCGAGATCTGCGACACTTTTAAATTTAATGGTGTTTCGGATGATGCTATCAAGTTGAGGCTTTTCCCACTCTCTTTAAGGGATAAGGCTAAGGGCTGGTTACACTCTCTACCAGCTGGTTCCATTACTACATGGGAGGATCTTGCTCAGAAGTTTCTTACTAAATTCTTCCCTATGGCGAAAACTGCAGCAATACGGAACCAGTTAACCCAATTTCAACAGCAATCTGGCGAGTCTTTGTGTGAGGCTTGGGAACGTTATAAGGAGATGCTACGAAAGTGTCCTCATCATGGCATGCCTGATTGGATGGTTATTAATGGTTTTTATAATGGGTTGGAGCACAGTCTTGGCCTTTGCCAGATGCAGCATCATGTGGAGCTCTGTGGGCGAAGAGCTATAATGAAGCTTATGATCTTATTGAGATAATGGCTGCTAATGAATATCATAATCCAACACAGAGGCTTTCTCAAGGCAAGGTAGCAGGTGTTCTTGAAGTTGACACAGCTTCAGCTATTGCAGCTCAGTTGAAGGCTCTCACGATGAAGGTGGATTCTCTTGCTAATTATGGAGTTCAGCAGGTTGCTAGTATTTGTGAGCTATGTGCGGGCACACATGAGACGAATTAGTGTGCTTTCTCTTCTGAATCATCACATTTTGTAAGTAATTTTCAGAGACCTGCTGCACCAGTTCCAGCCACCTATCATCCAAACAACAGGAATCATCCTAACTTCAGCTGGAGCAATAACCAAGGTGCTCAACAACCTCAGCAGCCCTATCAGCAGTTTCAGGGTCAGCAAGCAAGGCCATTCAATCAAGGTTATCAGCAGCAGTATGCTCCAAGGCAAGCATATCAGCCTCCGGGATTTCAGCAGCAACAGCCCCAGGCTCATGCGGGGCAATCATCTAATGAAAAATCAGAAAGGGATGATTTGTGGATGATGGTGAAGAACCTGCAAGCTTCTCAAAAGGTCTTGGAAACCCAGGTGGGACAGATTGCAAGTGCCTTACTTATTAGGCAACAAAGAACTCTTCCTAGTGATACGGAAGCAAATCCAGGTAGGAGGGATGGCAAAGAACAGGTGAAGGCTGTGACTTTGAGATCGGGAAAAGTTACAGCAGGCCCTAATTCAGCAGCTGAAGAAGATGAGGATGTTCAGAATCATCATGTTGAAAAATCTGCAGTGCCCGAAATTGCTTTATCTGATTTGGTGGCTGATCAGTAAGGTGGTGAAGTGGAGAAGAGCAAGGAACCTGTTAAAAATTCTGTGGAGCAGTCTACAAAGAACACTCAGATCTATCCTCCTCCTCCATATCCTAGAAGACTCCAGAAGTAGAATTTGGACAAGAAGTTTGCTAAGTTCTTAGAGGTGTTCAAGAAGTTGCAGATTAACATTCCCTTTGCCGAAGCTCTTGAACAGATGCCGAGCTATGCCAAGTTCATGAAGGGGATTCTTTCTCGTAAGTTGAAGCTCGAGGAATTAGAGACCGTTGCTCTAACGGAAGAGTGCAGTGCTGTGCTGCAACAAAAATTGCCTCAAAAACTAAAGGATCCTGGTAGCTTTACTATTCCATGAACTATTGGTAATTTGTCTTTTGCGAAGTGCTTGTGTGACTTGGGAGCTAGCATCAATCTCATGCCCTTGTCAGTCTATATGCAACTTGGTCTACCGGAACCAAAGCCTACCAACATCTCTTTGCAGTTGGCTGATCGTTCAGTTACATATCCTAGAGGCATAGTGGAGGATGTGTTGGTGAAAGTTGACAAACTCATATTTCCTGCTGATTTTGTTATCTTGGATTTCGAGGAAGATAAGAAGATTCCCATAAACTTGGGAAGACCATTCTTGGCTACGGGAAAGACTTTGATTGATGTGCAGAAAGGGGAACTCACCATGAGGGTGCAAGACCAGAATGTCACTTTTAATGTCTTTAATGCAATGAAATTTCCCTCAGATGAAGAAGAATGTTTGAAGGTGGATTGGGTTGATTCTGCAGTTACTATGGAAATGGAGCAGTTGCTTAAGTCAGATTCTGCCTCTGATTTTGAAGATGAGGAAATAGCCGAGAAACTTTAGCAGCTAAATTCAGCTCCTTGGAAAAGGAGATTAGATTTTCCTTTTGAATCTCTTGGGTTAGCAGAACTTAAAAATTCGGAGGGGCGCCTGAAACCATCTATTGAGGAAGCTCCTACACTTGAACTCAAACCACTTCCGGAACACTTGAGGTATGTTTTTCTTGGTGATGCATCTACATTACCTGTTATTATTGCCTCTAACTTGTCAGCTAGTGCGGAAGAAAAGCTTTTACAAATTTTGAGAGAGTTCAAGTCAGCAATTGGTTGGACTATAGCAGATATCAAGGGAATCAGCCCTTCTTATTGCATGCACAAAATTCTGTTAGAGGAGGGAGCTAAGCCTACTGTTGAGCATCAGCGGAGACTTAATCCGATTATGAATGAGGTGGTGAAGAAGGAAATTCTAAAGTGGCTTGATGCGGGTATTATATATCCTATCTCAGACAGTTCTTGGGTGAGCCCGGTTCAATGTGTGCCAAAGAAAGGAGGCATGACAATTGTTGCTAATGAAAAGAATGAGCTCATCCCTACTCGAACAGTCACGAGGTGGAGAGTTTGCATAGACTATAGGAAGCTCAACAAAGCCACGAGAAAAGATCACTTTCCTCTGCCATTCATTGATCAGATGCTAGACAGGTTGGCGGGACATGAGTACTATTGCCTCCTTGATGGTTATTCAGGCTACATTCAGATTTGCATTGCTCCGGAAGATCAAGAGAAGACCACATTCACATGTCCTTTTGGTACCTTTGCTTTCCGACGGGTTTCTTTCGGACTTTGTGGTGCTCCCGCCACTTTTCAAAGGTGCATGATGGCTATTTTCTCAGACATGATTGGCTCGAATGTAGAGGTTTTTATGGATGACTTCTCAGTTTTTGGTACTTCATATGACGAGTGCTTGCATAATCTTGGCTTGGTTTTGAAACGTTGTGTGGAGACTAACTTGGTGCTTAATTGGGAGAAGTGTCACTTTATGGTGCAAGTAGGAATTATTCTTGGGCACAAGGTATCTGTTAAGGGGCTTGAAGTGGATAAAGCGAAGGTGGAGACAATCGAAAATCTTCCTCCACCTATCTTTGTTAAAGGAATTCGCAGTTTTCTTGGTCATGCGGATTTCTATCGGCGATTCATCAAAGACTTCTCAAAAATTTCTAAACCCTTGTGCAATCTCTTGGAGAAGGATGTTCCTTTCAAGTTTGATGATGAGTGCCTTGCAGCTTTTGAGCTCCTGAAGAAGAAGTTGACTACTACACCAGTCATTACCGCACCTAATTGGGAGGAACCGTTCGAACTTATGCGTGATGCTAGTGACTATGCTGTTGGAGCTGTGCTTGGTCAAAGGAAGGATAAAATTTTTCATGTGGTTTACTATGCTAGTAAAACCCTCAATGATGCACAGCTGAACTACACTACTATGGAGAAGGAGTTGCTAGCAGTTGTCTATGGTTTCGAGAAATTCAGGTCTTATTTGCTTGGTACGAAGGTGATTGTGTATACGGATCATGCTGCTATTCCATATCTCATGTCGAAGAAAGATTCAAAGCCTAGACTGATTCGTTGGGTGCTTCTTTTGCAAGAATTTGATGTGGAAATCAAGGATAGGAAAGGCACGGAAAATCAAGTAGCGGATCATCTCTCACGCTTAGAGGACCACGGTAAGGATTCTCATAACAAATCTCTTATTAATGAATCTTTTCCAGATGAGCAGCTTTTTGGAGTGCAAGGTGAAGAGCCATGGTTTGCAGATTATGTGAACTATTTGGTTAGCAATGTTATTCCTCCGGAATTTTCTTATGCTCAAAAGAAGAAGTTTCTGCATGATGTGAAGTGGTACCGTTGGGACGAGCCATTCTTCTTCAAGCTTGGTGTGGATCAGATTTTGAGGAGGTGCATTCCGTATAGTGAAACGGAAGGTATATTGCATGATTGTCATTCTACCACATATGGAGGCCACTATGGTGGTGATAAAACAGCTCAGAAAGTACTTCAAGCGGGATTCTATTGGCAAACTCTGTTTAAAGATTCTCATAGGTTCGTGATGAGTTGTGATCGATGTCAAAGGGTTGGTAATATTTCTAGGAGGAACGAGATGCCTCTTAGTACGATTCTTGAAGTTGAGATTTTTGATGTGTGGGGAATTGATTTTATGGGTCCGTTTTTTTCGTCTTGCAACAATCAGTACATTCTCTTAGCAGTGGATTACGTGTTTAAATGGGTCGAGGTGAAGGCTTTACCGACCAATGATGCTAAGGTGGTGCTGAATTTTCTTCACAAGCTGATTTTCACGTGTTTTGGAACTCCACGAGCTATAATCAGTGATGAGGGGACACACTTCTGTAATCGTCAATTTACTGCTATGATGGCAAGGTATAATGTGACTCATCGTGTTGCCACAGCTTATCATCCTCAAACTAATGGTCAAGCGGAGGTTTCGAATCGTGAGATCAAGAGAATTCTCGAGAAAGTGGTAAATCCATCAAGGAAGGATTGGTCTTTGAAGTTAGACGAAGCGGTTTGGGCGTATAGAACTGTTTACAAGACACCCCTAGGTATGTCTCCTTATCAGTTGGTATTTGGTAAGGCTTGTCATTTGCCGGCAGAGTTAGAGCACAAGGCCTATTGGGCGTTGAAGAAGTTAAACTTAGATATTTCAGCTGCGGGTGAGAAACGTCTACTTCAGTTAAATGAGCTCGAGGAATTTCGTGAGCAGGCTTACGAGAATGCTAAGATGTACAAGGAGAAAGTGAAGAGGTGGCATGATAGGAAGTTGGTGCATAAGTCGTTTGTTCCGGGCCAACAGGTTTTGCTTTATAATTCTCGCCTTAAACTTTTTCCGGGTAAGCTCAAGTCAAAGTGGTCAGGTCCGTTTACAATCAAAACCGTGTTTCCACATGGAGCAGTGGAGATATTTAGGGGTTCTATTGATGGTGCTTTCAAGGTAAATGGACAGAGACTTAAGCCGTATTATGGAGGAATGGTGAACCGCGAGAAGGTTGCCGCAGTTTTATCTTGTTCGTGATTTTTTGGAAGAATGTCAAGCTAATGACATTAAACGAGCGCTTCTTGGGAGGAAACCCAAGTGATGTAGTATTTGTTGTATACCTTTGTTCTTTCAAAAAAAAAAAAAGAAGAAGAAGAGAGGAGAGTGTGAAAAAAAAAAAGTTGTTGTGAAAAAAAAAAAATACTGAGGTCGCGCAGGTTACGCCTGTGTTTCTGTATGTGACGCAGGCTGCGCCTGCGTTACTGGTTTAAGCGCAGTCTGCGCCTGGTGCGCGCAGATTGCTTCTAATGCAGTGCCTTTACCTGATTTTTCCACCTGTTGTACATATAAAAAAAAAAATTTCTTTCTCCCCAATTTTGTTTCTCCTCTTAAATAACATCCTTAAACCCAATCCTAAACCTATTTCAATTCCAAAACCTCCCATCTCTCTTCTAAATTTCTACACCCAATTTTTTTAAATTCTTTTTCTATTAATTCTTAATTCTATCCTACATCAAATTCATACCCATTCCAATTTCTCCTTTCCACAATCAAATTTATATTCATCCTATCACTCCATTATATATATACACCTATACATACAAACCCAATTCACTCTCTCAATATCTACATCTTTAAAAATTCAAGTTCAAGAAGGATTCAAGTTTGGGGGAAGTTGTACAAGTTCACCTCTTTGATTCATAGTGGGTATAACTCTTCTCTAATTTTATTTTTACTTGAATTTGTGTTCTTATAAATTGGGGGTTTTATATTAGTCTTGTTATTTGGGTGTTTTTGGTGTGATTTTTGCTTGGTGGTTGTTGGTGGAATTATTGTTGAGTGGGATTTTGATTATTATGGCTCCTAAGCGAATGAGGGGTAGTTCTAGTAGGGTGGAGAGATTTTCTTCTTCGGAGGCGGAGGTAGAGTATAATCGATTGTTGTCAAGGCCGGTGGCGAAGGAAAGGGGGTTTTTGCCAACTCGTCATTATTGGTTGGTTGAGGTGATTAGTGAGTTACGTTGGGGAGAGATTTGTAAGGCACCTACTCCGGTTCCGGTGAATGTGGTTAGGGAGTTTTGTGCGAATGCTAAAGATGAGCAGAATGGTGTGTGTATGGTTCGTGGTAAACGGGTGGATTACAGATCAGATGCTATTCGTCCAATTTTGGGACAACCACCTAAGCTTGTGGGGGATGAAAATTGGGCACTGAAGACTAGTGATGATGTGGATATGGAGGCGATTGTTCGTGAACTTTGTGTTCCCGGTACAAGTTGGAAGTATAAATTAGGAACTAATGAGCCTCTTTCTTTTCTGTCTTCTGCGATGACTAAGTTTGCACGAGCATGGTATCTATTTCTTTGTGCCAATATTATGCCTACTTCTCATACGGGTGAGGTCACAGCTGATAGAGCGATTATTCTTTGGGGCATTCTAAAGGGAAAATACATTGATGTAAGGATGGCAAAAAAATCCGATCCGACGGATACCCGATCCGAAACCCGAAATTTTGGATAACCCGAACCCAATTTTTTGGATTTGGATTTGGATTTGATTTTCAGACCCGAAAATTTTTGGATTTGGATTTGGATATTATGAAACCCGATCCGAAACCCGAAAACCGATCCAAACCCGATCCGAACCCGAAACCCGAAAAAAAACCCGAATATATATATATATATATATATGTGTGTGTGTGTGTGTGTATGTATATGTATATATGTATATAATTTATACTATAATATATTTCATAATGTAAAATTTTATAACAAAATTAAATATAAAAATATTAAAATTAATGCACAGAATATAATTTATTTATATAATATTAATAATACTTTTTATAATGTATAAATATTATAGTGTGTGTTATATAAAACTTGATTGAAAATTTCTAGTTTTCGGATTTCGGGTTTCGGGTTTCGGGTATTATCCAAATCCAAAAATTTTCGGGTTTCGGGTATACCTGAAATCCACCCGAAATCCATTGGATCGGGTATTTTTCGGGTTCGGGTCGGGTTCGGGTTTTATCCAAAAAATCGGGTTTGGATTTCGATTTTGCCAAACCCGACCCGATCCGACCCGATTGCCATCCCTACATTGATGTCGCCCATATTGTTCAGCAGAATATTCGCAGGTGTTTAAAGTCTAGTGCACTGTCATCAATGCCCCATGCTTCTATCATAGTTGGGTTGTGTATGGTTAGTGGTGTTACATGGAGTGCGGATGAGGAGTTGCAGTCACCTTTGCCTTCCATTGTTGACGTGTCTATTGATCGGATGCCGGAAAGGCAAGGTGGAATCCCACATCCTAGGGGGCTTGGGTATGATGTTAGTGGTGCTGGTACTAGTGGTCAGGGAGCGGGTGCTCAGCCATGGGTTTCGAGAGTACCAAGGGTTTTGGATGCTCACTTTAGACGTTTGTATAGGCGTATGGATGCTATACATGCTAGTAACCGGGAGTATGCTGAGGATATGGCTACAGCTTTGAGAGATGCGGGTATTCAGGCCCGGTGGCCCGTCTATGGAGCTCGTACACTTTATCCACCGCCAGATACTGATTCATCCGAGGATGAGGACGAGTAGGTATGTTTTCTGCTATCCCTCGTATTTACTTCCATTCAATGCGGACATTGAATATTTTAAGTTTGGGGGTGGTTTGAGGGATTAGTAGTTGTTGTTGTATTATGTGTTCATGTAGGATTTCATGCTTTGCATATTAGTAGTAGTAAATTATGCATGTATGTTCGTGTTATTTACGTTTGTTTCATATAGGACATTCTGTTTTTATTTTTCGTATACCATGTGAGTTCATATTAGTTGCATTTGCATAGCATGCATATTTCATGATCCCTTAGAACGAGCTAATTCTGATTGGTAGGTAGGTGTCTAATTGAGTGTGGTAATGATGAATAGAGGGTTGACATATAGTTTCTATGAAATTGACTTATGTGTTTCGGAAACAAAACTAATTACACAGTCTCATTGGGTGCTTTTGGGCTAGGTTGAGGTCATGCTTGTTTGGATGTTTTGAGATTTAATCACTTGTTTATATTTAGAATTTTCGTTATTCCCTTGATAACGTAGGAACACTTAAGTCTAAGTTTGGGGGAAAACATGGATTTCATGCTAAATTGTAAATAATTGTCAATAATTTCTAGATGTCAAATGGCTAGTAGCCGGCTCATATTTATATGAGTAGTCTAGGGTTGGAATTGAGAATTCTCATTCCAGATTGCATAGAAAAAAACAGAAAAAATAGAAAAAAAAAAAATCAAAAGTTTCAAGTGTTTATATGCAAAATTAACTAGGGCGAGCTCTTTAATACTCGAGCTATTAAGTTCACGGGGACTTTGTGCCTAGTGACCTAAGGCTTTTATAGTCTGGGATCCACTAACCCAACGCTCGCTACATGGGTATTATTGTATAAGCCTTTCGGGGCCTCATCCATTGCACGGTTAAATAAGCATCCTTGTATATATGTGTCGTAGTAGTTAGTAATAAAGCATGAATTTCTGTCTACCTTGGTTAAGGATGGAGGTGTTCCTAGGTTATGAAGTGTCTACAGTCTATTCTATTTATAAACCTGTGATTGTCTTGACGAAGAGCATGTATGATCTTTGACCTAGTTTTGGGAGTATTTCGGATGAGCATTGCACACACGCACATTTATGTTCATGTATTGTTAGTATACAGGAACTTGGTCGAGCTCTATTTGGATTTAGTTGCATTCTCTAAGATATTTGCTTGCTAGTTGGTTTTGGTTAGTTTGAAGGGGATCGTTGCATTTTCATTCTAGTTGCATTCATGCATTGCATTGCATTAGGTTAAATGGATTTTGTGGGTTCATTCACTATAGGCCCTCACGAGACCTTACTCGTCCACTAGGGCTGCCTAGGGGTTTAAAGGGCTAGTTGCATATGCCAAATGCAACCGTGATCACCTACGGAAGTGGTACTAGTTAGTTAGTTAGTTGTAATTGTTTATGCTTGAGGACAAGCATCGGTTTAAGTTTTGGATCTTGTTGCTCCAAGAATTTGACCTAGAAATTAGGGATAAGAAAGGTTCCGAAAATGTCGTTGCTGATCATCTTTCTCGATTAGTGGTGGAGTCAACCACTGATTCACCTTTAAATGAATCTTTTCCCGACGAACATCTCTTTTCTATCTCTACTCCTCCTTGGTTCGCCGACATTGTCAATTACCTTGCAACCGGCGAAATTCCCTCTCATTGGTCCACACAAGATAAATCGAAATTTTTCTCTTAAGTCAAACACTTCTTTTGGGATGACCCGTATCTCTTTAAATATTGCCCCGACCAAATCATTCGGAGGTGCATCCCAAACCATGAGTTTCGAAGTATCCTTTCCTTTTATCACGATCAAGCTTGTGGAGGTCATTTTAGTACAAAGAAAACAGCAGCTAAAATCCTCCAAAGTGGTTTTTATTGGCCTAGTTTGTTTAAAGATGCTGCAGAATTTTGTGCCGCTTGTAGTAGGTGTCAACACTTAGGAAAGATCACTAGAGGAAATATGATGCCTATGAGTCCCATCTTAATCATTGAGATTTTTGATGTGTGGGGCATAGATTTTATGGGTCCCTTTCCTAGCTCTTTTGGCAACCTCTACATTCTCTTAGCGGTTGATTATGTGTCTAATTGGGTAGAAGCCATACCGACTAAGTCCAATCATAACAAGGTCATTCTTAAATTTTAAAAGAGAATATCTTTTCTCGATTTGGCACACCTAGGGCCATCATTAGTGACCAAGGTACGCACTTTAAGAATCATCAATTTGAGTCCCTTTTGAAAAAGTACCCAATTACTCATAGGCTGGCTACCCCTTATCATCCTCAAACTAGTGGTCAAGTTGAAGTCTCGAATAGGCAAATGAAACAAATTTTAGAAAAGACTGTCAACTCGAACAAGAAGGATTGGTCCATCAAACTGATAGATGCCTTATGGGCTTATCGAATCGCTTTTAATACTATTTTGGGCATGTCCCCTTACAGAATTGTGTTTGGCAAAGCCTGTCACTTGCCCGTTGAACTAGAGCATAGGGCCTTGTGGGCCATTAGAGATTTGAACTTTGACCTACCAACCGCCGGTAGTCATAGGAAGTTGCAATTGTCAGAACTAGAGGAACTAAGAAATGAGGCCTATGAAAATGCTAAAATCTATAAAGAAAGAACAAAACTTTTTCATGATAAATCCATTTTGAGAAAATCTTTTTCTCCGGGTCAAAAAGTTCTTTTGTACAATTCTAGGCTTCATTTATTCCCCGGGAAATTGAGATCTAGGTGGGAAGGTCCTTACATTGTTAGGACCATTTTTTCTCACGGTGCTGTTGAAGTTGAAAATCCTAAAAATGGTGATGTATTTAAAGTTAATGGACAAAGACTCAAACCATTTTTAGAGCTGCCATTTGATCCCGAGGATGAGGTCACCCACCTCATCGACCCGTGATTCATGTAAGTTTCTTTCAGTAGGTAAATTCTCTCCTTCATCCCTTGTCAGGTATTATCTCTTCATTCTCCTTTACTCATTTCTCTTGCATTTGCATACATTGAGGACAATGCATGATTTAGGTATGGGGGAGGTTTTTTAGTGTAAATATAAAAATCAGAAAATCCAAAAAAATTAAAAAAATCACAAAAAGAGTTGTAGAATTGTAAATAGTAGAGTTCTAATCTTATTCTAGTCTTGTTAATTGATTTCTAGTTGCTTGATGCACCCTTATATGCTATGATAATCTTGTGATCCTTTAGCTTTTGATTGAGAACTGATTTGCTAAGTTCTTGTCCACACACTTACACTAGCAAGGTGAAACTAGTAGACTTATTTGATTTGTGCAAGAAATTAGAAGGTCATGATTATGTGACGCCCCGAGATCCGGGGTCAAGGATCCAGGTCATCACGGTCCAATTTCCATTCAATATCAATATCTCTTGAGTTTTTTTTTATATTTAATAATTAAGCAATTGACCCCACACTAATACACACACACACCAGTCATATGCTCATAGA